>OY728152.1:1409960620-1419960620 GCA_963277665.1 Viscum album | reverse complement strand
TTATGAATGATTTAAATGTAAATGTTTCCTCAATGAAACCATGTTTATGATTAAGAGATTAGCTATGTATAGAATTTCAATTTATGTTATGTGTTTTTATACATTGAGATGATACATTAAAATTCATACCCTTATATAGTGTATGAAATTATTTAGAAATGTCGTCTAGTGGATGAAATGGAAACAACATGAACACACATGTCCCATGTAGGGATTTCCCTCCGATGCAAGATAATGATGTTGGCTCTGGTGTTGTGACTAGTGTTGGGAAACTTATAACTATAACAAGAAAACTTACACATGTTATGAATAATAACCTTACCCATATAGAGAATCCAGATCCACCACGTGGAGAAGATATGTTAGATCACTTTATTCAACAACATCCTCCATCGTTCAATGGGACTACAAACCTATTTGTAGTTGTGTAGTGGATATATTCCCTAGAGAAGATATTTCTAGATTTTTGATGTAACGAAAGAGAGAAGGTTGCAATGTAAGTGTATCATATATCAGGAGATTAGGATAAATGGTGGTCATTAATCCTAAACACAAAGGAGGAGGAATTGATATAAGGGATGAAATGAATGGACTTTAAGGAAATATTCCTAGTGAAATATGTTTCCTCGTGAATAGCAAGAAAATATGAAAAATAAATTCTTGAATCTGAGTTAGAAAGAGGATTAAAAAGTTACCATGTATAAATCCAACTTTACAAGTATGGAAAGGTATGCTGTGGACTACATACAAAATCCAAGGAGAAAAATTAATCGATTCTTTGATGGCCTAAAGTGGTTCCTCTGACGGGCACTGGTCTCCCAAAGTTTCTTATCATATAAAGATATAGTTTCATGTGCTATCAAGATAGAAAAATAATTTCCTAAGTATTATGAATTTAAGGGAAAACAAGAGAATAAGAGGGTTGCTGAGAACTATGGAAATAAGGAAATCAGAATGAAGGGAAGAGTTGAACTGCTATCCTACAATAATTGTGGGAAGAAACACCCTGGCACTTTCCTAAAAGGGAATTGGATTATCTTATAAGTGAGGAGAAAAATGCCACCTATCTTAGGATTGTAAGAGGAAGGAAGAAACTACCAATGTTCAATATTACAATTATAGGGAGGTGGGACATTATGTACATGAATATCCTAAGGATTAGGGAAACATTACCCAAAAAAGGCCAAGGGAGAAAGGCCAAGCTTATGCGGTCACAATTGTGGAGATTGAAGTTCCTAAAGAAGTGGTGGAAGGTAATTTAATAATTTTATAAAACTTATCCAATGCTTTATTTGATTTTGGATTGTTTCATTATTTCATATCTTCCTAGTTTTGCAAGAAAATAAGATATTTCCAATTTTATTTAATAAGGGAGTTGTCAATGAAAACTTCTAAGGGGAGTATCAACGCAACAAAGTTGTGTCAGGCAGTCCCCATTATGGCATATAAGCATACTTTATCTACTAATTTTATTTTCATTACTATGATTTAATTTGATATAATCCATGGTATGGATTGGATTGAGAACCATGATGAAAAAATTTATTTCAAGAATAAGGAGGTTACAATTTTTGAGGATGATGTTAAATCCCTTATCTTTAGGGAAGAAACATCACCATCTAATTATCATTTAGATCCACCCCCAGTAGCTCTACTGAATTGAATTATTGGGGAGGAAGATAATTAAATAACTATGCATGAGGAGAAGAATGTTAAAATAGAGAATGTACCTATTGTGAAAGAATATGTTGATGTATTTCCAGAGGATTTACCTAGACGTCCTTCAGAGCAGAAAATTGAGTTTTCCATTGACTTAATTCTTGGTTCAAGGCCCATATCAATTACCCCTTATAGAATAGAAGTTGTGGAGTTATTCTAACTAAAGAAACAACTAGATTAATTGAGTGATAAAGGGTTTATTCACCCTAGTGTTTCTCCATGGGGAGCCCCTGTTATTTTCATTGAGAAGAAAGATGGATCTATGAGGTTGTGCATTAACTACAAGGAGATCAATTCTCTAACAACAATGAACAAGTATTCCCTACCTCGCATTGATGATTTATTTTATCAACATAATAGAGCCCAATATTTTTCAAATATTGATCTTTGATTTGGACATCATCAGTTGCTTGTGAGGAAGGAAGAAATTCCAAAAACAACATTTCGAACCAGGTTAGGGCATTGTGAGTTTATGATAATTCCTTTGGGACTGACTACCGCACAATCTATTTTCATGAATCTAATGAATTGAGTTTTCATGGAATATCTTGATGACATTGTGGTGATGTTTAATTTTGACATCCTGGTATACTCTAAAATCTATGAAGATCATGAAAATCACATGCGCACTATTCTGAAGACTCTTATAAGAAATGAATTATATGAGAAGTTTAACAAGTAATATTTTTGGCTCCAATCAGTTTTTTTTCTAGGACATATTGTATCTAAGTATGGAATATCTGTAGATCCTGCAAGGAAATGTTTGTTCATGAATGTCCTACTCCAATGAACATAATTGAGGTATGTAGTTTTATTTTTTATTAGGTTATTATCGGCATTTTGTTCAGAACATTGCCTATTTAGCAAAACCAATGACCAAGATTACATGAAAAGGGGTTAAGTTCATATGGAAAAATAAATGTTAAGAATTTTTTAAAGAATTGAAGAGATAGTTAGTGAATGATCCAATATTGAATCTACCATCAGGGAATTATGGGGTTGTGATCTTTAGCAATGCATCAAAGAAAGGACTTAACTATATCTCTATGCATAATGATAGAGTGATTTCTTATGAATCTAGGAAGGTAAAAATTCACGAACCAAACTATCCAACTCATGATCTAGAGTTAGCAGTGTTAATATTTTCTTTGAATATTTGGATACATTACCTCTATGGAGAAAAATGTGAGATATATACAGATCATAAGAGTTTGAAATATATCTTCTCATAGAAAGAACTCAACATGAGACAAAAGAGATGGATTGAGATACTCATGGATTATGATTTCACAATACACTACCACCCAGGGAAGGAAAATAAGGTGGAGAAATCTTTGAGTAGAAAGGACCACAGAATTCCTGAACAAGATGAGAGTTAAAAGGGATCCTTTTTTCATGGATCTAGTAAATATGGATATGGGAATTATCAAGGAAGGTAACACATCACTAATTTTTCAAATGGATTCCAAACCTTAATTACCTGAATGGATAAAAATTTCTCAGGTTGATGATGAGGAGTTTCAAAAGAAAATTAAAGTTGTAAATAATGGGAAGTTGATTGAATTCATATATGAAGGTGGAATTTTGAAATTCATAAAGAGGATTTGTGTTCCTGCTATTCCTGAGCTAAAGAGGGAACTATTGGATGATGCTCATATCTCAAATTTCTCTATACACCCTGATGACAAAAAAATTTATAGAGATCAAAAGAAACATTTTTTGGTGGAAAACAAGAAGAGTAAGATTGCGGATTACATGTCGAGATGTTTGGTTTGTCCATAGGTGAAGGCTGGAAGACAACATCCTATGGGAGTCATGCAACACGTTTCTATTTGTATTTGAAAATGGGATGATAAAACGATGAAAATTATCATGGTTCTACCAAATACTCCAAGAATTAATGATGCGATATGGGTCATTGTTTATCATTTTACAAATTCAACACATTTTCTTGATATAAGCGAATATTTACCACTTGAATGTTTAGCAATACTATATATTAATGAAGTTGTAAGACTTCATGGTGTACCCTTATAAATTTTTTCTAATCTTGATGCTAATTTTACATCATAATTCTGAAAAATTCTTTAGAAGTCCCTAGATACTAATCTTTGTTTGAGCACTCCCTACCACCCACAAACTGATGGACAATCAAAAAAGACTATTAAAATGTTGTAACACATGTTGTGGTCTTGTTCACTTGACATTCCAGGTATGTGGGATCAGTATTTAACTATCATAGAATTTTCCTATAACAACAGCTTCCATTCACTTAACATTCAATGTATGTGGTATCAGTATTTACCTATCGTAGAATTTTTTTATAACAATATCTTCCATTCAAAATTTCATATGGTACCATATAAAGAATTATATGGAAAGATATGCCATACACCAACTTGTTAGGATGATGTAGGTGAAAGAAATCTCATTGGACCGAAACATGTTGAGGAAACAATAGAAAAAGTATAGATTATCCAAACCCATATCAAAACATATCAAAGTAGGAAAAAGATTTATGATGATAACTAATGGAAGGATTTAGAATTTTAAGAAGGAGACCACATTTTTTTAAAGGTACCTCCATAGAGAGGTATTATTAGATTCAGTAAGAAAGGAAAAATAAGTATAAGGTACATAAGACCTTTTGAAATTATGGATCAAATTGTAATCATAGATTACCGTTTGAAAAATCCATTAAGTCTCTTTAAATTCCACAATTTTCTCCACATATCAATGTTACGGAAATACATTCCTGACCCAATGCATGTACTCACCTATGAAGAAATAGAACTTGAGCCCAATTTGTCTTATTATAATGAGCCTATCATGATTCTTCATACCAGAGAAAAAGTATTTAGAAATCAGAAAACTTTCCTGGTAATGGTTTTTTGGAGGAACCATATGATGGAGGAAGCAACATAGGACCACAAGGAGCTTATGTTGAAGACACACCCGAAGGAAAATTTTTTGTGAATTTTGAGGATGAAATTTTCGTAAGGAGGGTAGAATATAACACCCCAAGGTTTTGAAAATAAATATTGAATGCATTAAACAATTTTTCCCTAAAAAACAAAACAATTTATATTATATCCATTAAACACAACATTGTATCTTCTATGTTTTGAATTTTGAAAAACGGTCATCTAGAGTTGTAATCAGTAAGTCATTTGGAGTCTGATAGAAAATTTTTTATTTTTGGTGAATAGGAACATACCCTTACGAGTAGTAATATGAATAGTAATATGACCCATATGTATAGTAAATAATGATATTATTTAATTTTCTAAAGGTAATAAGATAATGGGATCTTACTTAATTTTTTAATGTGATATAAAACTAATTATACCTTTAAAACTATTATTATTCGAATTAGCTATGATTTTATTTAAAAATTAAATTAAGAATATTTAGAAAATTATTTATAAAAAATGTGATTTACTTTTTTATTTGACAAATCAAAAAATGTTTAGCATGAATTTTTGGTATTTTTCTGAAAAACTCAAATTTTTGATGAATAATGAAATACAGTAAAATACCGTATATAAAATTTATCAGTTAAATACACTATTTATGACATCATAAGTGATGAAATTATACTTGGTTAGAACTAACATGCATTTATTACTACTCTTGGTCATGAAATAATCACAATATCTAGTCTTGAGGAAAATTAATAAACTAATGATTATTTTTTTTGAAAACCCTCCTCTCCTCCACTATAAAACCCCCCACTCTCTCTTCTCTTAACTCCTATAAGAATTTAATATCCACAATGTTATTCCCAAATACCCTTCCTTAGTCATTCCTCATGTACAAGAAGCTCTTGGTCTTTCAAAAAGACCAAAATACCTTCCCTTAAAGAGGTTATTTCAAGAGGTAAAGCACATTTCTTTTTCATTTAGTTTCATTTCAATTTATCTTCTTTTGCTGTCCTATCCTCACCTTCTCTGTCCAAATGACCATGATATATCCCTTATAATCTATATAATTTAATTATATCATGTGAATTGAATAACCATAATCAATACCCTCTATCTCTTTATCTCTTTTATTTTATAAATGAAATCAACGTCCATGAGGTTCCAATTTATAACCTTCGTGGATGATGAAGTTTTGTTCTTCAATTTATCCTTTATTACTACTAATGATGCCATTTTTGTGGTTGAAACATACTATAATATATTTATTATAACCTAATTAATATTCATTAACCAGTATATGTACATATTATTAAATCATATGACCAAACTATTTCCTAATAATAAAAATACCACAAAAATAATCTAAGTGCATTTCATTATTAGTTCATCTAATGATTCATCCTATTTCCATGTAAAAAATTGATATAAATGACCATTAACACTTCTTTATTTTCATAAATAATATTTAATTTCAATTCTCAAGATTTACATCCATTATACATGAACTCCATTACTTAAAAACAAGTGAACTGTTTATGAACATCAATAAAATGAACACTCGAGAATGACAAAACTCAATATAATAACTTATTAATAAGGACATAAATGAACTAAACCGAATTATGATAAACTAAATAAATTTCTAATACGTTCTTAAATAAGTTTTTAATAAGTCTAATTTAATATTCCTGGGCCTTAACTCAATATCGGAACAAATTCGGACTTAAGGTAAGTGTTTGTCCACCCAAACATCCATTTCATTCGGGTTACTTTCAATTTCTAATTACCTCAATGAAATTATTATGTACTCCACATAAATTATTTGAGATATTTCTATATATTTTTACCAACCAGAATCCTAATTTCATTTAATGGGAGTTTTATAATCTAAAAGGATCTTTTAAAAATCCTTCCCGAAATACAAGCCCGATCCAAGGGATGTTCTAAAATTCTTACCTATTTTCAAGGGAACTCTATAATATGTTTTTGGAAACCATTATATCTATAAAATCACTCATTTTGTTATGAAAAAACTATCCTAATTTACTTTTTGTTTTATACAATTATTTTTCCAAAAGAACTCTTCTTTTCAAAGTAAAACAGTATTTATCTCAAAAATTACTCAACAATTTTATAAGAGTATTTTCATATATTTCAACAATCTTGTTTAATATTATGTATTATTGGGACTAATATTTCATTGCATCATCTACCATATTTAATTTAATGGTTTTTGATTATTTTGGCTATGTATGTGCTATCTTAAAACAAATCACCAATTTACTTCGAATGGTTAGTGTTTATGCTTATTGTTCAGGGAAATTTATTTACATTTTATATATTAGTTTCATTATGAATGTTTATGTTGTTTATGTTTATCCCCATTCATATAAGGAATGCATTGAACATTGTAAGTGTATTTTGGGGCCAACTATATCCCCTTGGTGCATTGGTAGGTCTCATGAGACAAACTACAGTCTTGGCACAAGGTCTTGACAAAATGATTATTTATGGTCTTGGCATGAGGACTTGATGGTATGGTGATGATGTCTCTCATTATAGATTTTGTCATCATGAAAATAATATTGTTGGTTCATGTGGTTATTCGACTAGTAGAATACCCATGATTATGTTTTATTGTGGCATTATTTACTTAGCTAATATTCCTTCCATAATGTGTTCAAGTTTATTGTTTGTAAAAGCATGTGTTTTCAACTATTCACCATGCCTAATGTTTATGTCATGATATCTTCTACTGTGTTGCATACTCTTACTTAGAGTTTGAGCCCACTCCTTTATTATGTTTCATTTTCCCAAAATATGAAGAAGTATGTTATGAGTGATCTGTAGGCATAATCTAGGAGGTGTGGATGTTTTTAATGGAATAAATTAATGTTGTATTTCCTTTAAAGATGTAATGTTGAACTTATGAATGTATCTTGTTTCCAACACTACTAAACTACTCGTTCCTTTGGGAAGCATATTCCTTGTTTATATGCCAATATAATCAAATAAGGCACCAGCTCCGGGAAACTGGGGTCGGGTCCTTACATGGGAGGTCATAACCTATCATAAACTACCAGAGATACATACCTCAAATGAAAAAATACCATTTATGATAGTAAGATATACATAAATGATATACTTAACAGAATGTAACACATGCATGAGATATATACTAAAATATATAAGATAAATATTGTAGATAACATATTATAAAAAGGGTCAAACTACACACCCATTATCCCTAAATGAAAAACTAACAACTAGATAAGGTGACGAGTCCATCAATGCAAGATGGATCTAAAAATGAATCACTCCTTTTAACATTATCTCCAAGTACCACTGAAACTCTACAATAACTATGTATTGTAAATTTTCTAGGATTCAATTCTGAATAAGTTATTGCAACCCCACTATCAAAAAACCATATTTGACCTATATATCATCTACACCGACACACAAAATGTGGGACCAAGTCCAATGTATGGGTGAGTATATACATACTTAGTATCATTCCTTGAAAAACATAAATAGTTCATTAATAAATAACCAAATTGACTCGTGGAACTAGAGGTATCCTGAAGAGGGTAAATAAGAAAACCATAAAAAATTAAGCTTAAATACTTTTATACTAATTATTAGCTAAAATGAAGTGAAGATGAAGTCCAGATATGCTCATCACTAGAATAATCAAGGATTATGAGGATTCCTAGTCATCATATATCGAAACCTCAAAATCCACTACATATGGGTAGATAGTGGTACTCAGAACAATTAATATTCCACTAATATTGAAATCAATATATATAAGTAACTTCATTCCTTAAAGGAAACCCATAGGGTATATATGAATCACAAGTATCATAAAATACTAAATTGTGTAGTCTTCTTGTATCCATACCATCCCTGGAAGCTAATAAGGGTTCTCATCTCAACCATGAATCATGATATACCACTGAGGTTGCACATGATACTTAAGAGAAGAAATATAACTTAGTATGGTCATTAAAGGTACTCAAGTCCCAGAGTATGATATAAAACGTATTAGATAACCAAATAGAATCTTATACACTAGTTCTTGGTCCAAAAGTTTCAATAAACCTACACAGTCATTCACTTAGATGCTGTTTAAGGATCCTTACCCCATTACTATAGGTGAAGTACAACTTCAGCTAAATATCCTTTTCCCATATGAGCTATATTGACAAGTAAAATTCTACACCAATATAGGATCTATATCTAGTCCAATATCCATGGAAAGTAAAATTATACTTCAATGGAGGATCTCTATCCCATTCGTATGGATTAGAAAAATTCAAGTCCTAAGAAAACAGATCCCTACCTCATAAGTGAATGAAATACCAAAATCTATCTCACTGTGATGAAGGATGATCCCATAAAAAAACTCACATGGGTGGAATAATAACTATTAAGGATAATCCCAACATCAATAGGTGAGATGAAAACTTTACCAGATAATAATGAGGGCGAAATACTTGTTTGAATATTTATCTCAACCTAATAGAAAGTTACACGATATGTCTTAGGTATACACAATGTGTTGTATCAATTTAGAAAGATGTCATGCTATTTTATTCAAAATGGAATGTATAATCCCAACTAATTTTTTTAGAAGGGTCACATAGCATGTTGTGTCCTCTACAGTACTCATTATATACCCCATCTTCTTGAGTCATGTACCTTTGAAGGAATATGGGTTGTGTCCCAACACAGATGAAATGCTGGGACAATTGGGTCGTTGAGTGTATACTACCAATACATACTAAAATGGATGAGTATGGTTCATATATTTTGTGATTATTTCACATGGGAAGGTGATATTAAACTCTATCTGAAACCCAACATCACATAAAATAGGCTACATGATGTTTGTTCTTCTGAAACACTTTCCGTGTAGTTTAAAATTTATAGATATCCAAATACAAGATGAACCTTCCAAAAATAAAGTATATTTTTTCCAGTTCCACCAAATATCACACCTATAATGTAAAAAATACTCATTTACATTGATAAAGTCATTGAAGGGGGCCATATTCTGGCCAACCATTGTTGAAAAGCACATCCCAGATGTCTCTCCCATCACATGTACACCTTTTTTTCTTGAAACCTACATCACATAAACCATAATTAAAATAAAATTATTGTCATTGAACCTACATCATGATATAATACACCATGATAAACCCACAGAATTAATCCATAAAACCCATGATCGATCATACATTGAAATGGGTATGTGGGAATGGTCGAACTCCTAACCAATGAAACACTAGTAATGATTGTACATAGAATGGAGTTAGAAACCCATAGAATATCAAAATAAATTTTTTTTATTCATGTTCATTTTGGATACCATTTTCTAAAATAATTATATGAGATAAGTTGAAATGATATTTAGAATAATAATTTGAAGAACTATTGTTGTAAACACATAAAACTGATGAAATTTATTAATTAACAGGTTATGAGGGGTCCAATTTCGAAATAAAATATTAAAATATTTTATCCATAATCATTGAGAAATTAAAATTAGGATAAATAAAAAAATAAAATCCATACCTAAAAGGTGAAATTAGGAAATTTCAATCCAATTTCAAAGCTATAGGTTCATTCTTCATCACAATAAAAAAATTTCTATCAACATCACCATGGATCTAATATTGGTCAGTGATCTGTCATCACTACCAGGGAAAATACCTGGTCTCTCCACCATGCCTCCTATTTATAGTTTATGTAATGGGAAATGACTAACACCATATAAAAAATCATAGGGGTTTATTAATAATGGGGTTCTAGGATTTTATTCAAAAATTAAAAAAATAATTAAACTGTAAAATCATTAAATTAATCCACCTATGAAAATGAACACTTGAGAATCCAAATGTGAACTAAACAAAAAGAAAGACTAGGGTAAAAACCCCATTTCAAACTCAATTAAATTATTATTTTTTCCTAACCTAGGTCCTTTGTTAATATATATCTGTGTTTTTTTTAAAAAAATGTGTGCATCTTAATATAATATAATGTTTTTATTATGTTATTTTCAAATATCTATGGAACTCACTTTCACATGATAAATTTACTCTGGATTAACCCAAATATTCCAAATCTAATGAAAGTGAAACTTTTTATTTGAGATCATCTATAGGGTAAAATTACTATTTTACCCCTAGAAAGGCCTTGCGAATTAAATAACTCAATGTTTAGTTGAGTCCCACTCAGTTAAAAACCCAGGTCACTACATCTTCCCCATCTAAAAACAATTAATCCTGAAAAAGGAAACTAATGGATATGGAAAACAATAATGATCAAGATTTAACTCATGCGAAGTATATAAATCATTACATTCAATACCTTAACCATTGAGATGAGATCTATTAGAAAACTCACTATATCTCTATTTATGAAGTGGGAAACCTTCCTTAATCTTTGAAGATACTGACCTTAGTCTATTTCGAAGTAATAAGAAATAAGGGAACACGTCCTCCATATTCAGGAGTCACTCAGCATCAGCATTTCATTAGATATTCATCCCAACATATGGGAAGAGATTAATACCACAAGTCTCTAACTATATCCCTTAAATGATCACTAAAGGTATCAACCCTGATGGGAATACCTTACTTCAAAGATTTTAAATAGAATTCATGGCATTCCTTATATAGGGGAACCCATCTATGCCTCAAAAAATCACATGAATTGTAACACCCCGAGATTTTGTGTAATATTTTTTTGGAATTAATTTATATTTTCAACATTTTTCATTTGACATTACATTGGAAATAGTTCTATATATATAAATATTAAAAGACAATGTAAAACTTTTCTTTCACACAAAATTCCAACCTGTCTTCTGCTACACACAATACGAACATGGCTTGTGCTACACGAAATGCCAAGCTGGATTTCATTAATACTACACCAACATGGAGTATGTTATATGCAACACCTGCTTGGTGTACAACTTGGAATAAATTACATGCAACACTTACTTGTTGTATAATGCACACAACACTGAGTTTCTATGAAACATCCATATTTATATATATATATTTATTTAAATGAGAAAATTATAACATAACCCTTAAACATAGTTATGGGAATTGTAATAAATAATTTTCAAATATTTTTTATAATCGAATTATATAAATAAAACATATATTTATAATGAAAGATAAAACTTTGGAAAATGTCCTTTTATGTTAGAAACGTTATTTTCATGAATGAACCACTTTTAATAATAAACTTAATTTTAGACACATTTATAAATTTAATTTGATAAAATAACCATCATTTTTTAATTCATAACACCAAAATTAGCCTAGGGTGACTTTTTTGGAATACTCTGAGAAATTTCATATTTTGATGAATAGTGAAGAAATACTGCTTTTAGTTAAAAAATGAAATTTTTTATAATTAATTATTAATTATAAATGATATTATAAATTTTTAGGTTAAATATGATAAATATTAAATCTATTAATACAATGAGATTCATTAGAATCAATTTCACTATGAAGCTGAATATAAAATATTAATAGACTTTTAAACTTTTTCCTACTTTAAAACCCTGTTATTTCATCCTGTTTATAGGATTAACACTAATTATAATTTTGAAACATCTCTAAATTGAATTTATAAAATATGACACACACCATTATATTCTGTCTAATATTTAGATTCTAATAAGACCAAGTTGATTTTAGACCCAAATTATTAGTAAATGTGATTCAAATTAATCATAGTAGTTAAGGCCAAATTATGATTAATTAGGGAAAAATGCTTAATATTAAGGTCTTAAAAGACCTATACACATGTAAAAATCCATTATATGTACATAATTTGACTATAAAACTTCAATTATTGAGTTTGGTTGGTTTGGTATTACTAGTTTAGGAAAGAAAATGTACACACCTAACTTGATTATAAAAATTCAAAGTGAGTCCTTTTCCTTACCTATAAAAGGCCACCACCTATACCCATTCCTCACACCTATAAAACCTATGATGTTCATCCAATACCTACCCAATCCACTTACCAAAAATCACCTCTTAGACTTTGAATCCTTCCTTTGGCTATAAATCCTATCATGGAAGCCTTTTGTCACAAACCAAAAGGAGTTACACGATTGAGATGTAACATCTTCTCTCAAGATCCTTTACATTATTTTCCCTCTTCAATACCTCCAATATCTTTATTCAATTATTGTGTTAAAAAACTACTATCATAAATATACAATGATTGTTTATGAAAATATTTAGACCCACCATTATACACACTTCTATTTAATGGCTACTGAACATACTATTTCTATGTATGGTGAACAACTGCCAAACGAAACAATGATTGTTCATTTCTCCTTTACCACCAATCATGGTGGCCATTATGATAGAAAATATAATAATATATGTTATATATAATATTTATTATTTATTTAATCTTATGTATTGTTATTTTATAAAACATACCTTTTAACTTCTCTTTTGGTATTAATATGATAATTTCATTTGAGGAAGTGTGGACTACCACCCCTCAACGCATTATGGTTCGTTCACACACCTCATGGAATGTATTAAGGATGGGTTAAGTGAAATTTTATGATATATATGATATTTTAATTATAATATAATAATTAAATATATATACATACATATTTATATATATTTCATTTACATAATTTCTTTCAATATGATAATAAAAAATGGAAACATAGTTCATGCATACGTACAACTTAACATTTCCATGAACGATGTATTCCATTTTGTACTTATTTATTATATACATTATTATAATATAAATATAATTTTTATAAATGATATTTCTATCATGATTTACATTCTATAATGATGATAAAATTATAAGATCCAATGATATAACAAATTAAGTCACATGCGAAGAACAAAGAAAATATTACCCGAAGTGAAACCGTAACCTAGGATTATTAACAAGAGGGAAATAAAAGTTCATAGTCAAAACCAATATGGTATTAGATATAATAATCTGGTTATATAGAATATTTATAATAAATTTATATTTATTATACAGTTGGTTTGAATGAGTAAGATGAGATTCAAGACACAAGTTAAGGGGATTTCATCTCACTTTTAATTTCCATGAGATACATGTTATGTTCTCCACTCTTTCCTTTTGTGTGGTGTGTCTATTGTAAAAAAAATTATTCTATGTATCTTATAATTAAATTTATAAATATTAACATGTCCATTTTATGATCCTTCTTTCATCAGGATTAATTTTCAAAAGTTACCAAATCGATAAAATAGTTTTGTCTCAATTTTCCTTCATTGAGACCCATGATTTGTTATGAACCTAAACTCTTTATTTGAGGTGAATATAATAAATTATACATATTAAAAATATAAATATTTTCATGATATTATAATCTACATTTAATTTCATTTTTAGATACTATGATCCCATGTTAACAAGTTATAAGAGTTTATTGAGTCAATCTCATTTCTTTTCAAGATTGTTTATGTTTATGTTTCCTTTGATGAAATATTATGATAAATCCCTTAAGAACACTCATGAGTTTCCATATAATATTTTTTTCAAGATATAATCATGTTTTTGTACCATTCTTACACCCTTTGGTACTTAAATATTTTGTTTCTAAGTAAAATATGATCACCTCTCTCCTTTGTTAGAAATAAATTATATTAAAAAACATTGTTTTCATTTTTTTTCACAATATCATTGAAGATAATTTTCAAGGAAAAAAGATTTAATTTTTTTAATTGGTTTCAAAGATTTCTTTATATGTTTTCAAATATATTTTTATAGAAAAAGGGTTTTAAAAGGGTTTATGTTATAAGAACCATTTTCCAAGAAAAAAGGACATTTTCATCAAGAAATGATTTTAAAATATATTTCAAAATTATTTTCTATATAAGATGAAATTAGTTGATGTTACTCATTCCATTATAGGAAACTATCTAAAGGTTCCATTCATATGCTTTATATTATTGAGTTATGCTTAATTTCATGGTCTTTAAGAATCCTATTTCACTTTAATGTGCTATATATTTATGAAGCCCGCTTATTTTCATAGGTTATTCTTTGATGAAATATTTAGGAAACCTATTTATTTTCCATAGGTTATGATGTGATGAAATGTTAATTATACTCATTTCATTTCATGGGTTATGGTTTTATTTTTATAAAACCTATGTCCTTTTATGGGTCATGATATGATGAATGTTTTATTATATTGTGGAACAAGTATGAATGATTTTATTATGAGATGGGTGGGACCTATATATTCCTCTAACGCATTGAGTAACAATGGATGACTCATGAGTATAAATGTTATATGTGAACCTGATTACATGTTCACAATGTTATGCATGGACCTGGTTGTATGTCCAAAAGTTTATGCATGAACCTGATTACATGTTCACGATGTTATGAGTGAACCTGATTACATGTTACCAATGTTATGAGTTAACCTTTTTACATGTTCAAAATGTTATGCATGGACCTGGATTCATTCCCATAAGTTTATGAGTGAACCTGATTACATGTTCAAAATGTTATGTGTAAACCTAATTACATGTTCACAATGTTATGCATGGACCTGGTTTCATGTCGATTAGATAATTAGTGAACCTGATTAAACGTTCACAATGTTATGCATGAACTTGGTTTCATGACTATAAGTTTATGCGTGGACCTGATTACATGTTAACAATGTTATGAGTGAAACTTATTACGTGTTCACATGGTTATGAATGAATATATTTTAATGTCCATAAGTTAATTCTAGGGCCAGATTTCAGTCCTTTACATAATGAGTGAACCTGTTTTTACTTATACATATTCACAATGTTATAAACCAACATACATGCCACAAATTCCATGTATTTTTCTTTGTTATGCTTCTTTGGACTATGTTCTTTATTTCCTTAAGATTGATGCATTATGAAATTCCATTATTTATTATTTTCTATAATATGAAGGGCATGATCTTCAAATGTTATTCTCAAGGTCAATACCCTTTTGTTTGTGTTATACTTACACATTTCCTTTATTTACCCTTACTGAGCATCTTAGATCACCCCATTATTGTGTTTAATTTCCCTAGGGTATGGAGAAAGGTTTTAGGTAGATTTACAAAATGTGGAGATATTTATGGGATATGTTGAAGACCTTTCACTTTGATATAATATTTTGTATCCCTTTTTCCAAATACACTAAACTATTACGGTCCTTGGGAAAGTATTTTTTTAATGTATCGAATATTCATCTCAAATGATGTAATATCTATGTATGTTAATCCTGGGTTGCAATAGTTATTATAAAATGAAAGGTTTAGTAAAACTTTGTAAATTAGGATGAGAAACCTTTAGTGAGATCCCTAGGTATATTTATATATATTTATATAGGGATGTATCTAAGGATAAGTATAAGAATGAGTTAACATTTAGAAAAATGTCCTGGAATTTTGGTGAAGGATAGAGTAACTAGTTTACTAGAAATACATCCTTGTCTGGATACTAAAAATCGATGTGGATTTGGCATAGATGTACCTAGGGGTATAACTTTGACAAGATGTTTTGGGCCTAACTTAGGGTAATCTGGTATATGAAAATGAGGCTTTCTACACACATGGTTTTACACTCCCAAGGTATATGATTTAGAAATTCACAAAATATTCACAAACCATCCTGAAGTATTTAAATACATTTTGTCTATTAGTTACCAATAATTAAAATTTGGTGTCATAGATTAGTGAAGTTGGAGCCATAATCTAGGAATCATATAAGTACATTTTCATGATTATATGGTATCCCATTATGAAAAATGTTTCTCAATATATTCATTCTTGTTTTATTCAAGGAAGTGAATTAGAAGGAACATGGGTAACATTGAATGTTTCAAATGTGGAGAGTATGTGCATTATGAAAATTTATTTCCCATGTAAAAATCTCATAAAGAGAATCAGGAATTAGTTATTAGTATTGGTTATACATTTAAAGATAAATAGACTACAAATGACATGTGAAAGGTATGCGATCTTATTCTAATATTTTTTACATTAATGATAAGAAGCATGATTAGATTGAGGATGAGAAACCATAAGACATGGTTCATATTTAATATTTTAAGGAAGTGGTATTAAGGATTAAATTACTGAAGCCTGAGCAATGGTCTAAGAATATGGTTTGACTAATGATGTATTTGTGTTTTTGAATTCAAATATTATGTTGTGTGAATCATGAAATATATACGTGTTTTCAATATAAGTTTTCATTATGGACTAAAAGGGTGATGAAGAAATAGAAAAGTGATTTCATGGGATGGTGATATTTTGATTAAGGGAAGTTAACCCTTAATTATCTTCTAATATTGATATAATGATGTTCAGATAAATATTTAATGGATATGAAAAAGTAAAATGGATAGTACATATTACCCTAGAACTCATTATTGAAAAAATGTTCTATGTCCGCAAGGTTGGAGTTTATAATTTATTATATTTAAATAATATATGTAGTAATCATTGGAATAAGGAAGAATACATGTTTTCTAATAGGATTTATAGTAATTACCTTGTTTCAAGGGAATATACGATAAGGTTATTCACATGTTTGGAATATGAAAACCAAGTGGTGCATTGTGATATATGGGGGATCAATGTTAAGATGATTTCATGACTTTATTTATAAATCCTTGGATTTAAATATTTAGGAAGGGTTATGAGGTTAAATATTTATGAAATTTTTATGTTAAAAAAATAGATTAAGTGAGTAATATTAAAGTGTAATTTCTCCATATGACGATTTATGAATATTGGAAAACCTATTGAAAAAACGTTGTGTTTATGATAACTGATGAAAAATGGGATGTAATATCATGGATCTCATGGTTTCTTAGTAATTTAGGAATAGAAAAAATAATTCTAGTTTATTTAATAGGGTGGGATATGAAGTGGAAATATATCAAGGAATAACGAATGGTTGAGATTATGTATAAAGAAGGGGATACCACCAAGTAAGTATATTTAATTATATTATTGGTCATTAAATATAATTACTCAATGATAGAAAAATGATAAAAAGAAAATGTGTTTTCCTCACACATTAAATTTTTTTGAACCAATGGATTTTGGAATCATCACAGATTTATGACTTTGCGGCCCTCAGTTTTCCTTTGATCATTTACTTGTCTTCGATTTATGACCTCAATCACTCCCAATAAATATTTACACTTTTCTTCCATATATAATAATCACTCCCATCATATATTCTCCTATGTGGAAACCCAGTTATATGTAACTTTGGGTAGCCATTATGGTTCAAAATTTCCCTTTTTATGGAATGTTTTGGTATCCATTTTTATGATGTGGGTTTCCATGAATGAAACTACTAAGTATTAAACATTTGAAAACCCAAATTAATTTCAATGGAGAAATTCAGTTTAAGGGGTTGAATGTAACACCCTGAGATTTTGTGAAATATATTTTTTAATTAATTTATCTTTTCGATATTTTTAATTTCGCATGACATTGGATATAGTTTGATATATATATATATATATATATATATTGAAACACTAAGTCATACTTTCCTTTCACAAGCAATACAAACATGGATAGTGCTACAAGAAATACCGACATGGATTTCACTACATACAATACTGAATTGGCTTGAGTTATGTGAAACAACAACTTGGAGTATGTTACATGTAAAACCAACTTGGCATACGACTTGGATTACATTAGATGCAACACCGACTTGGCGTACAATGCACCCAACACTGACTTTCTATGAAACATCTTTATATATATATAATTATTTAAATAAGATAATTATAACCTATCCATTAAAAATATTTATAAGGATAGTAATAAATAATTTTAAAATATTTTTTATAATCTATTTATATAAATAAAAAATATTGATATTGAAAGAAAATATTTTTATTAAATTCCTTTTATGTTATAAATACTATTTTCTTGAATGAACCAATTTTAATAATAAACTTAATTTTAAAAAAATTTAGAAATTTAATTTGATAAAATAAACATCATTTTTGAATTCATAAAATCTAAATTATCCATGGGTGATTTTTTTTTGTATTTTTCAGAGTAACTTCATTTTTTGATGAATAGTGAAAAATACTGCTTTTAAGTAAAACTGCCTTTTTGTCTAATTAATTATTAATTGTAAATGATATTATAAATTTTTTTAAGGTAAAATTAGATAAATATTACATATATTAATAAAATTTAATTCATTATAATCAATTTCACTTTGAAATATAATATAAAATCTTAACAAACTTTTGAACTTGTACCTACTTTAAAACCGCGTTATTTCATCCTGTCTACAGGATTAGAATTAATAATAATTTTTCCACTTTTGTGAATTGAATTTTTAGAATTCGACATAAAAAATTATACTCAGTATAATATTTAGATTCTAATAAGTCATTTTTTAATTGTTTAACAAAATTAATCGTAAAAGTGATTAAAATTAATCATAGTAGTTAAAGCCATATTAAGATTAATTAGGTAATAAACCTTAAAATTAAGGGCCCAAACGACCTAGAAACATGTATATAAACCATTATAAGTCCATATTTCGTCCATAAACCCTTTATTATTGAGTTTTTTTATTTTAGTATTACTTATTTAGATAATAACTTGTGCACACCTAACTTGATTCTAAAAATTCTAAGTGAGTCCTCTTCCTTCCTTATAAAAGGCCACCACTGCTAACCATTCCTAGAACCTCTCAAACATCTTAAGATAGTCAATACCTACCAAATAAACTTTCCAAATATCCTAAAATTTTACCATGAAGCCTCGTGTTAGTCATAAATCCTCCCAAGGAATCCTTTTGACACAAACTAGATAGAGTTACCCAATTCAGAGGTAACTTCTTCTCTCAATCTCCTTTCCTTTATTTTCCCTCTTCACTACCTAAAATAAATTTATTCCAATATTGTGTGACAAAAATGTATCCAAAATATACTAGGATGTTTTTATTTAATTGTTTTTACATAAACATGCACAAACCTCCATCTAATGGATATTGAACATTATATTTTTGTGTACGATGAACTACTGCCTCACGAAACGATGACTATTCAGTTATCCTTTACCAAAAAAATGGTATCCATTATGATGGAAACTATATATATATGTTATATATAATATTTATTCTTTATTTAATCTTATATATTAAAATTTTAAATATATATCATTTTACTTTCCATTCTATGTTAATATGATAATCTCGTTTGAGGAAGTGTGGACTATCACTCCCTCAAAGCAATGTGATTTGTTCACACACCCCATGGAATGTATTTAGGACAGGTTTAGTAAAATTATATGATATATACAATATATTAAGGACAATATAATAATGTAATATATATATATATATAAATAAATATTTACACACACATATATTTATATGTCATTTATATACTTTCTTTCAATACAATAATAAAAACAGAAACAATGTTCAAGTGTACGTACGACTTACTATCTTCATGAATAGTGTCTTCCATTTCAAACTTATTTATTCTATAAATTATTATAATATACATATAATGGATATAAATTATATTTATATCATGATTTACATTCTATAATCATGATATAAGCATAACATCCAACAATATAACTAATTAAGACACATGCGAAGAACAATGAAAATATTACCTGAAGTGAAACCTTAACATAAGAACTTTAAAAGTAAGTAATATAAGGTCATATCCAAACCATATATGGTATTATAAATAATAATATTATTATTTAAATGATTTATAATAAATTTATAATTATTATATAGGTTTTTTAACGAGTATGACGAGATTCAAGACACAAGGTAAGGGGATTTTATCTCACTTTAAATTTTCATGAGATTCATGTTATGTTCACCAATATTTAATTTTTTGTGGTGTATTTAATAAAAATAAATTTATTCTATGTATATTATAATTAAATTTATGGGTATTCACATGTCCATTTTATGATCCTTATTTCATGGGTTTTAAGTTTCAAAAGTTACCAAATCAGTAAAATAGTTTTGTCCTAATTTTACTTCTTTGAGGCCCATGATGTGTTATGCACCTAAAATCATTATTCTCGCTGTATATACTTAAATTTTACAAATAATTAATATAAATATTTTCCTGATATTATAATATTTTTGTAAATTCATTTTTGGAGAGTATGATCCAATGTTACCAAGTTATAAGAGTTTATTAAGACAATCTCATTACTTTTTGAGATTGTTTATGTTTATGCTTCATTTGATGAAATAATATATTCAATACCTCAATAACACTCATGAGTTTCCTTCTCCTATATTTTTTCAATATATCCACATGTGTTAGAATAAATTTTACTTTCTTTTTTACTTAAGATAATGTTTTTTATGTAAACTGGGATCATCTCTATCCTCAGTCAGAAATCTATTGTATTAAAAAAACTATGTTTTCAAAAATGTTTTTGAAAAGTTACTTGAAGTTAATTTTCAAGGAAAAAGGTTTTCAGAAATATTTTATTGTTTTAAAATATTCCATTGATACTTTTTCAAATATATTTTCAATGAAAAAGTCTTTCAAATGTTTTTACATTATAAATAGAATTTTTTCAAAGAAGAAAGGATATTTTTTTCTAGAAATGTTTTTGAAATATAATTCAAAATTATTTTCCATATAAGATGAAATTAGTTAATGTTACTCATTAACTTATAGGAAATTATCTAAAGGTTTCATTAACATCGTTTATATGAATTTTCGAAGCTTAATTTCATGGTCTTTATGAAGCATGTTTCCCATTCACGTGTACATGTTTATGAAACACTATTCTTTTCACACGTTATGATTTGATGAAATGGTTATGAAACCAATATATTTTCCATATGTTATGATGTGATGAAATGTTAATGATACCCATTTCATTTCATGGTTTATGTTTAATAATTATAAAACCTATGTATTTTTTTGGGTCATGATATGATGGATGTTTTATTATCTTGTGCTACATGTATGAATGATTTTCTTATGAGATGGGTGGGACCTAGAAATACCTCCAATTCATTCAGTAATGATGGATAACTCATGAGTGTGAATGTTATGAATGAAAATTATTATATGTTAATAATGTTATACATGGACCACATTTCATGTCCATAAGTTTAGGTGTGAACCTGATTACATGTTCACAATGTTATGAGTAAACCTGATTACATGTTCACAATGTTATGAGTGAACCTTATTACATGTTCAAAATGTTATTCATGGACCAGGTTGAATGTCCATACTTTTATAAATGATCTTAATTACATGTTCAAAATTTTATGTGTGAACTTCATCACATGTTCACAATGTTATGTAAGAACCTGGTTAAATGTCCATTGGATAATGTGTGAACCTGATTACACATTCACAATGTTATGCATGGACTTAGTTTCACATCCATATGTTTATGCATGAACCTGATTACATGTTCTCAATATTATCAGTGATCCTTATTATGTGTTAAAAATATTATTCATGGACCTGGTTTCATGTCCACATATTGATTCTGGGGACGAATTTCATGTACTCAACTTAATGAGTGAATCTGTTTCTACTTATACATGTTCACAATGTTATAAACCAACTTTCATGCCAAATATTCATTTAATTTTCCTATATTATGCTTCCTAGGTCTATGTTCTTTATTTTCCTATGATTAATGTATTATTAAATTCAATTATTTATAATGATCTCAAATATACAAGGCATGATCTTCAAATGTTATTCTCATGTTCTATACCCTTTTGTTTATGTAATGCTTACACATTTACTTTATTTACTGTTACATAGAATCTAAGATCACCCCATTAATATATTTCCTTTCCCCAAGGTATGAAGAATGGTTTTAGGTAGAAATACAATAGGTTGAGATATTTATGGGAGGTGTTGAAGATCATTCACCTGGATAGAATAATTTGGTTCCATGTTTCCTGAGACACCAAACTATTACATCCCTTAGGCATGTATTTTTGTAATTTACCAAATATTCATCTAAAATAATGTAATATACATGTATGTTAAGCCTAGGTCTCTATAAAAACATAACTAATTTTGTATATCGACCTCAAAAAAGTTTTAAGGATGCAATATTTTCATGATTCACTTAAAAAAATATATAAAATTTCGACAAGGAATAGACTCCATCAATTCAGGATTATATCCTAGGGACATCATATCACTCCACTACAACATTGACACTATATTTCATGAGGTATTCCCATTTCTTACCATATTTTTTATTTTTTCACATCATTAGTCAAAGATATCCTGAGAAGGTTATTTTTGGTTATTTTAAAAAGTTTTTGATGCGCACATCAGTCACAAAAAACACCATAACCACATAATTAATTGCACTCCACAACTCATCGAGTGAACCAATGAACCAATATATGAAGTATATGATCCATAAAATTTAGATATCACTAATGTTTCAACTCTAAACCCAAGTAATGAACCTCCCAGAGTTACAACATCAACCACTCCTTGAGGGAACTTCCTCTATACAGAAAAATTTTGTAAGGGGTGGGTTTGTATTAACATAAACCCTAGAAATGATTCACCATGGGCCTCACATTAAAAGAGGAAACCCCAAAAATGATTCCCATATTAATACCCATCATGTACACCATGTATAAAATCTGTATACACTAGGATGTGGGTGATGTTCTTACAATTTTCAAGAAAAAACCTATCAGTTTTTTTATATTAGGACATCTAGTCACATTGGATCACAAATCGACATCACATCCATATTATCCTTCATATAAAATAAAGTTGTGAGAACACACCCTTTGATAGAAGTTGAGAAATTTCTCCCTTTCACAAAAACAAAAAAAATTATATAGAAAAATTGTAATACACTTCCAACCTTACTTGGATATAGATTCCCTTCCTTAGGAAGTGCCAACCATCATGACATGGTAGCATTACTATAATATCCATAGCCTCCATGGAATTATTTTGTGAAGTATAAATACGCTCCATGAATTCGGGTTTCATACCACAAGAATAGGTAGGCCTGATACACTTGACCATGAATTATATTAAGGATAGATTTTGTTTATAACATCATAATTTTACAATTTCCCTCACCATTCTTAATATACCAATGGATGCATACATCAGTTTCAAGCCTAAGGGTTGACCATATGTTACACCATTAAAAAATTCCCACATTCTATGATATTCTTAGAGAGGGAATGAATTTTCCACATAGATAGTTCATGAATCCATACTCACCAATTGAGGAGAATCTAACTCAATATTTAAAGGGATTAATCCTCTTTTCAAATCTAAGGGGGGTATTTATCACCGCTACAGATATAATCTTCCCTATCCGCATAATTTCCAATAGCATAATTATTCCCATAGTAGAAACCAAAACACACTAAGGTGTGTACCATCAATCTTCATCCTGGCTACAAAGGAATTTTTGAAAACTCCTCTTTGTTCACCAGTAGTAACATCACTCTAACAGAAGTATGAGTGGATATTTCCCAAAATAATGGACTATCATACCATTAGTTCTATAATGAAAAATTCCTACAAACACTTGTGTCTATAAAAAAGATATTCCTAGATCCACTATCTACAACATGGATATCTAATACAAAAAAACTCCATATTTCTTCAAATGAAAAGATGACCTACTACCATAAATAGGGATCACTTCCACAAAAATTTAAAATCATCTAATGTTCACTTAGGTAACTCTAATATAGGAGGAATCATAAGAAAAATTATCCATATACAAATGGATCTTAAACTAGATTCCTCCTAAATCAATAAACTCAAATAACTACTGCATGTAACATGAATAGATAAAACCACCTAATGTATTCATATTATAACATGTATTTAAACATGACCTTACTTCCTTACAAAAGTTCAACATCGACGGATGAGAACTCCATCCCTGAAAAGGGATAAAAATCCATCCACGATATGAAATTCACACTGTGATTTCAAGGAAAACATCTTTTAGTAATGGATCAAAATGATGTATAGTAAGTTCAATACAAGAAATGATATATGAAAGTATAATTTTGAACCAAATAAAGAAGTAATTTTCATAATATATCTAGTCCCCAATCATACAATGGTCCTATTCTCTCCCAAAGTCATGAGGTCTCTATTGTAAAATGTGTGCAATGTAACCAGTCTATTGGTTGTCTAATCCATCCCAACAAAAAATAACATCCAATATATGAGAAAGTTCTACATCTAGCATAATGGAATATGGTATGAAAAAATCACTAAGTGAGAACAATTATCACTAATGTTTCAAGATACAACACCTCATGAATCACTAACTAGTGGCGAGAATACCAACCATAAGAATGAGATTATCATAACCCTACATGCACACATAAGGTGGATATTAGTGAGTGGAACCCTAAAATCAATAGGTTTCATCTGGAAGGGTTAGAAAATATCTGGGTGAGATGACACAATGAGGACATGAAATATCATAATTTATCACTATATGATGCACATGTGGACTAATTATACCTCAAAATCCATATATTAGGATTTTGGTTTGACTAAAACATTATCAGAGACTTGGAGAAAGGATATATCAGTCACCACACCTACAATAGTTTACTTGTTATTTCAACCGCACTCAAGACCCTATTAACACTAATTACCTAAATCCAAAATCAAATACTCACATGACTACAAACTCTAATCACCATCCCTAGGATAGACCCACTCTAATACCACTAATACATGAATCAAACCATTTTTAACCCACCTATAATGGCTCTAGACTGAGTGTCCCACCACAAGCCCACCTTTAATAAGTCGAAGGCTGGTGGATAACATTGCGTATGTATATTACACATAATAAAGTAATTAACTAATCAACACCTACAATAGATACATACCTTCAATGCAATATATACCATTAATGAAAACATGATATACATAAATGATCAAATGAAGTAAATATAATGAAGGAATAAGTCATCTACTAAAATACAGAATAAATCCTATGTAAATAATGTAATATAAAAAGTGGAAAAATATATTCCCACTAACCCAAAAAAGAAAAGTAACAAACACCTAAGGCAAAGAGTCCCTCAATGTAAGATGACTCTAAACATGAATAAATCATTATAACATTATCTCATAGAACCACCAAATGTCTTACAACCCCACATCCACTAAAGTCTCTAGTTTTGTCATTGAAGAAGTTATATAAATTCTGCTGGTAAAAAAATATATTTAACTTATACGTAATCTGCACTAACGAACCATGTGTGGGGGAAATACCCATGAATGGGTGAGTATAAAAATACTAATTAGGAAACCTTGAAGATAATTATTGTATGAAACAAAAATCAACTCAACTACCCACATTGGAGGGGTTCAGGAAGAGTCTAATAAGAAAAATATAAAAAAGAATTCAGCTCAAGGCTCCAATCACCAAATAGTTTCTGAAAGGATTTCTAGAATATGTCTAGATATTCTCATCACTAGAAGACCCAGGGATGATAAGGAGTCCCAATATTCATAGCTATAAATGTAAAAATCCACTATTCATGGGTAGATTTCGGTACTCGGAACACTAAATAGTCCATTAAGCCATAAGTCGATAGCGTACCACTAAATCACATCTAAATGAAAAGAACCTAGGGTGATGAGGATTAAAAAGTTTTGTTGAAGCCAAAATTTTGTAGGATTATAATTGTGAAAACACATCTTGGATCAAAGAAGTCATGTGTACTCAAATTCGAAGCATGATCACCTACCAAGGTAGAAATATCTACTTTAGGGAAAATGTTATACCGATACATGTACATATAAGTTATTCATGACAAATCGTATGATATTAAAAATCAAATCTATCCTATTTAATTTTTTTCACACTTAATCTTAGTCTATATATATCAATAAACCTATGATTTATTTCCCTATAATAATGTTTTATGATTCCTGGCCCACTACTATAAGGGAAATATAACTCATGTAAAGGATCTTCATCATGTTCGAGCTCTATGGACTAGAGAAATTATACTGTGGTGGAGGATTCATATCCATTAAAATCTTTATAGATGAGAGAAATTATACTATAGTAGAGAAAACATATCTCTTTTGAGATCCATGGATGGCAGAAATTATACTACACATATGGAGGATACTTTCCCATGTATGTGGGTGAAATACCTAACTCTATCTCATTCTGCTGATGGAGGATCCCAACCCCCAATGAACATGGGGGAAATAATAACTCATAATGAGGACCCTAGTCCCAATGTTTGATATACTAACTCAACCATGGAATAATGAGGGTCAAATATGCATTTTAAGAATTATCCCATGCCAAAAGAAAGGTAAAAAATGATTCACAGGTATACACAAAGTGTTATCACAAGTTTTCCACCTGATAATTCTCTATTGATCCACATAGAATGTATCATAACAAATATATATCATATATAGAGATCACATGATGTGTATTTTCCATGTGGGTACTTAGAATGTTCTCCATAAACTTGAGTCATGTACCAATGGAGGTACATAGGGTATGGCATAACACACACAATGTGTGGGGACATGTAGGTCTCTGAGTGCGTACTCTAGATATACACTGAACTGTATGAGTAGGGGTCACACGATGCATAAATATGAAAAATTAAATTTTGATATTTATCTCCATTCAAATCCCCGTCACCCCATAAATGAGGCTATAAAACATGTGTTCTTCCAAAACACATGGCGCGTAGTTAGAAAATTTTCAGAACCCTAGATTTGGGATGTGTCTAATGATATCCAATAATCGTTCACCAATTCCACTAGTGATCACAGACAAAATTCCTATAAAATTCATTTAAAATTATAATGATTGCGTCTATGGGCGTATTCAAGCCACCCTTTGTTGGAAATCATATCCCAGATGCCTCTCCGGTTTCCCGTACACCATTCATAACAAAACCATGATAACCCAATCTTTCATTATATTCTATTCATTGTCATCGAACCTACATAATTCTATAATCCACCATTATAAATTTAAGAAATCAATCATTGTGGCCCATGATTGATCACACAACAAAATGACCAGACAGTAATGGTCGAACAACTATACAATTGAACATCGATGATGACTACACATATAATAGAGGGAGAAATACACTAAACACTAAAGTGAAAAACAAATTTCTTCCTTTTTTGTATTGGAAACTTTTATTTTATGTAATTTGAAGATATTTGATGAAATTAGATTAATAATAATCATTTTAAGAATCATATTTGTCAAACACCTAAAACCAAATAAATTCATTAATTAACTGGTTATGTGAGGCACAATTTCGACATGATTTTCAAAATAATTAATATAAAATAGTTACAAAATTTAATCTTGGATAAAACAACTCATAAAATAAAAACTTAAAAGAATAATTTCCAATGGTTTGATCTGATTTCACAGCCATAGGTTTATTCATCATCGCCATCAAAATATGTCTATCAACATTACTATGAATCTGATCTCTCTCCTGAATCCTCCATCATCACCAATTCCAATCCTCAATATTTTTACTTATCCTCTCTAGGGTTTATTTATGTTTCAACAGATAAATATTTGGAAAAATTAAAATAGGTGTTTTAATAGAGGATGTTTAGTTTTTTTTCACAACTCAAATAATTAATTGAATAATTTAATTAATTATATCGCGACAACGAATACCCAAGAATCCAAATTAGAACTAAAATAATGTTGAAACATGGGTAAAAAAACCATTTAGGATTCAAATAATGTCTATGTTTTATCATCTAAGGCCCCATTCAGGATATATTATTTTTTTTAAAAACACTCACTCACATCTTACAATAATATAATATTTTAATTATACTATTTTCAATGCTTTGTTACCCTGTCTTTCAGATTTCAGCTTTACCAGGGGTAAAACTATATTAGGTATCCAATGAAATTATTAATTTTTTTTCTAGAGGTATTTTTGTTGGGAAAAATTTTCATTTTACCCCTAGAAAGGTCCCGAGACATTGATAACTCAAAATCGAGTAGAGTCCCACTTAGGTAAAAAACTTGGTCACTACATTTTATGTATTGAAGCACTTTAGTATAAAACATGGAATGTTATAAATAATTTCATTGGTTTATTTGGGGTAAATTATTCAAATTAATCCCTATTAAATAATTTTAATAAGTTATTTTTCATGTAAACTATCATAACTTGATACATCTTTTACACCATCCCTATATTCTAGCTAACAATGGTAATGTTTGGTATATTCTTAATCATGTGGTAGTTTTTCTCAATCAAGATATTTTTTTTATTATATATAAAATTTAGGAAACCTGATCCATTTATTAGAAATATGGAGATGTATATATACATACCTATTTTAGTGAAATGTAATAAAATCATTTAATTTGATGAATAAAATGTGATGTATTTATCTAGATAAATGAAATGTGATGTATACACCAATATTAGACATTTTTACTCAAATAATAAAAAATAAATGTTTTTTATGATATTGACATGTTGTATGTCATGTGGTTGTAAATTATGTCATTGAAAAAATGGTGGTATGATTATTTATGATGTATTAAATATATATGAGGAAAAAATGTATTAAGGTATATGTGTTTCATAGAGATCACACCAGATCCATTTATAGCTTGAGTTGTAATGATTCATTACAAGTGGGTTCTCTTTACTTTGGATTGTGAATTGATAAATTTTAATCATTTTTAATTTTATAATGATACATAAGTCCATAAAAATTTGTGTGAATAAGGATTTTATTATTATAAAGTGAAACGAATTTACACAATAGAAAAATTATGATGTGAAGTTATTAACCCATAGATAAATTTATAGGAAAATGTTTTTTGTTTATAAGTGTGATGTAAATACTTCCTAATATTTTTTAGATTTATATAACCAAGGTACACCATTATAGGTTTTATTGGTTTCCTATGAGGGATATAATTTAAATATTTATGAAGAAAATATTCAGTTTCTTTACATGAAACGAGTTGTGTTCTTCATTTTATTGAATTAAAAATAAATGAAATATTGTTGGATCTTGAATAAATAATTATAGTGATTTTATACTATATTTGGATCTGTTTTTCCCCATAAAGCCCAATATTGGTGATAGTTACACTTTTATATCATTTAGACTTTGATTTTTAGTAGGCGGAATGTTTAGAAAAAGGAATTTTGTTTGAACCAAGATGTATTGATTAATAAATGGTCATGAATTATAGTGATATTGATGACCATAATTTTTTTTCAATATAAAATGGTCATGGTTGATAAAAAATTATACAATAACATAGTTATTTTTGAATCCATGTAAAATGTTTCCAGAAAATATATCAATGTAAAATCTTATTTTCATATCATGGTTTTAAATGAAAATTACCACAATTTTTATGGGAATTAGATTTCTATACCAGAAATTAGTATATAAATAAAAAAACCAATTTATGGTTAAAAATTTTGAATTTTAATATCTCTATATGAAATAATTTCAATAAATGGAAAAAATCAAGGTTAATTAGGAAATAATTTTCATATATTAAGAAGTAGGTCATGGTTAATAAAGAATCAAAACATAGTTTTATGGTTTATCGTGGATATTTTTTATTAAATACTAAAAAGAAAAATGTTAATATTTACGATTTTTAAAAAGATATTTATTTTAATAAAATTAAATTAATTTATAAAGTGTTTTAAAAAATAATATTACATATAAAAGAGTTTATATTGTTTTTTTAAATCTTCATAAATTATTAATATTAATTGTTCATATTAAATTAATTATTTTAGAAATTTATTTAAACCATGTTAGGATAGTTTTCGTGGATTTGACCAAAGGTATAAACAAATTTGAAAAATATGAAATTTAAATAATGTAAATTGTTTAAACTATTAATATGAAGGGTTTATATATTGATAAATATGAAAAATTTATATTTCATAAAGAATTATATATTTTAATATGAAGAATCTTATCTACATTCCATGTAATTATTTTTTTAAGAATTCCTTTTTGTGATATAAAAATAATGTGTTTATATTAATATGTTATGGATGTCTGTAAAAAATGTCTATAATTGATTTATGTTATGAAATACTCATAAATATTTATATCAATTTTAAATATTTGGATTTTTTATTAATTCAATTATTCTCTAGTTGATAAATATTGATAAGTATAAAGTGTTTATATTATGCATGTGTGTATTATTTTGTCTAAAATTTTAAACTACATCTTATAATTTTCATTACATTTATATATGGAGTTACATGATGGGTAATATATAACATTTATTTACATCCAACTAACATTATGTTTGTTTTTTGGGGATTTAACTCAATAATAAATGTTTTTTTAATTATTTACACACATTTGGTGTGGGGATTGTGTTACAATTAATGCCTTTATTGACTATTAATCTATGGATATTGGGTTGGATTTCTCATTGACCTAGGAGCTTAGGTCCTATTCTAGAGAAGTGGGGGTTCACTACCTATGCAACCATATATTAATTTATGATGATTTCAATTTCTTGTGATTATAATATTTTTTGTGAAAGGGTTTTATATACGATATGAATGAGATCCATTTTTATATATGTGAGTGTGATAAGATTTCACTGGGTATGTAATATAAAACATTATATGTATAAAGTGTTATAAATTATATGTTAAGAATATATAAATTTTTTTAAAGGCATATGATGCCAAACAAAAAAATTATAAGTATGTAAAAATGAGGGGATAAATAAGATAAGATAATTAGATATTAAACAACTCCTTAAAAAACAATTTTTCGTATTCTATATAAAGTGAAATTTTTTTAAGTACTTCTTCATATAAATTGGTAGGTCACGTCAAATTTTGGTGCCCATAAACCATCCCATGTTTGGAATGTAGAATATGGGTGACCCTTATAGGATCATATTCTGGTATATAAATTGATATTTGATTGACACTTGATAGGGTGAACCTAATAGTTCTTGGAACCCATAATAATTGAGTTGAGATAAATCCACATGATGGATACTATCAAAGAGTCATGTATGATATGATAAACATAATTTTATAACCAAATAGATATGAAATATGAGAAACATAAAATCTATACTAAACTATAGTAAAATATGGATCTTGAACCAATAATAAATATGATTTAAAATAAAAGGGGAAATAATTTTTTCCACAACCTATCCCATGGGGCCGAACGTGACTACCCCAAGACTACCTTCCATAGGCCAGGGGTTGGTGACTAGCACAAGAAGGCTTTTCCCGAACTGGGAAGTCATTGCCTTAGAGATCTGTAAACACTAAAAAATGGAAACTAAAGTAAACAAACAAAAAAGTAAGGTATAACCATGAGAGTAAAGTACAACCACAAGTGCAATTGTAAACTGAAAACAGTGGGCTGAAATACAAGCCCTAGAAACTGAAAAGAAAGTAAATAGCTACCGCATCTGCTCTGGAGATCTACCTTGAGGGTAGTAGCTGTAAGTATGAATTCGAAGACATGGATCTCAATTTACCCAATCAAAATAAGATCCACCAAGTCCCAAACCTCCAAAGTCTAACTCAGAGCATCAATAGTCCACACCAGACACACATGTGCGGGTATAGCCCATGCACGGGTGAGTATAACATCTCAGCAGGGGACCTCAAGACCCCCGAAGGTCTCTCAGTAATCTGAAAAGGAAAACATCACAAGAAATACCAAAAAGGTAATATCACAAGCATGATCTAAACATGAAGCAAATAGAAAAAGAGAAAACCGAATTTATCAATATAACTTTAAGGTTACCAGGATAGGGATGACTAGTCATAAATCCAGATCATCCTATCCGTAGTAACTCTACTGCTGACCCATATAGGTCACTGTATGGTGACATGTATTGGTCGCTGGGACTGACCTGTATTGGTCACTGGTGCTGACCCGTATTGGTCACTGGTACAGAGGTAGGGATGATTAGTCATACAACTAGAATATCCCACTCTAGAGTTTTTAATGCTGACCTGTATTGGTCACTCTTCTTCTTCATGTCACAGCCAGCCACTGGATTCCTGTACAAAGCATGCCTGATCTCTAGTATATTTTTCTCCTCAATCCAGTGGTCTTATTTTAATAGGTATGAAGTCCCGAAAAAATAATACCCAAGGGACAACCCCTTTATAGGGGTCCCAACGTGATAGACGACGCGTCGATCAGGCGCCCGATTTGTGAGATATGGGAAATATTATAAAAAGGGACCCAGTTGGTTTCAAGTATGATCCAACCTAGGTCGTATGTCAATATCTATCAAAACCCACTTAGAGTATCTATAAAAATATTTCCTTATCAGAAGGGTACTTATACCACAGACAGCGTATCGATCAGATGCTCGGTCTGTTAGTTACACCCCTTTCTATAAAATGGGGGTTATCGCACCTCGGTCCGGCCCGGCTTGGTCAGGCCCACTGGAATATTTCAATGGGACCGCTTCCAAAAATGGGGTCCCAACGCCACTGAAGGACTATCAAACAGACACTTGGCTCGTCAGTTACGGGCATTTATTTATTCCGGGGCCGATTGGCTCTGGGCTCGGTCCGACTCAGTCAGGCCGGCCTGACGCAACGGGTGTCGAGGTCTACCTGACCCCGTCTGGGTCTGACCCATTAAGGGTCAGCCCAGTTCACTGGGTCCAGCCCGTCAGGGTCGGCCCGACTAGTTTGCGGGCCCGAGATGCGGTTTTCCTGGCCTACCGGGTGGGGGTCTTCCCACCAGCATTAGCCCACAGGTCCGGCCCAGTCTGCCTGAAGGCAGACTGTGTCTCCAGCTTGCCCCGTGGACACAGAGCTGTTTCATATGGCCGATGGGGCATTGCCACACTGCGTGCAATGGTCAACCAAGTGGTCGACCAGTCTTCATCCGACGCAGCATGAGCCAATGCAGGCTTGCCTCATTCATCTTGTCGTAGGTCATGAAAACTAGCAAATATGTAATTGGTTTCACCCTCCTGAGCACAAGTCCATCTCGTGCTGCTCTGTTTTCCTTCTCACCAACAAAGAGAAACTAGCCTCCATCTCTACGAGTACATCGCACTATACATCTCAAGTAGTCAATCTGTGCGTGAACTACTGACAACTAGTCCATGCCTAGAATTACTTTGTAGGGATTCAACGCCGCTACTAGAAGATCCCATCTGAAACTCTCTCCCCCAAAAGTAAGATCACACTATTGGCAACTATGTGTGATTGCTGAATCTCCTCCCGTAAGAGTATCTATACACAAAGGTCATTCTAAAATCCAATTCAGAATCTCTAAGTCCCAAACTAAGCCCATGACAAAGAAATAATATCTAGAACCTGTGTCGATAAGAACTGTTGCTAAAGTAGAGAAGATACAGATCATGCCTCGTATCATCTTAGGGACATCAGGATCGTGAGTCTCTACTACCTGTAGATGGGCTTGTTCTCGTCCACTTTCTCTTTGAGCCTGTGGTGGACCACCTGGGGGTGGTGCTCGTAGTGCCTAGTGACCCTAACCACCTCCCACTACACATCCTGCTCCCCTGCCTTGTCTGCTGCCCGGGTGATATTCATGCTCCCATCGCTGCTACTACCTTGGTGGCCCCTCCAATATCTGCCAATCATCCGTGCGGGGAGTCAGATAGTCATGAGCTCTATGACCCTATCCCCTAAAAGAAAAATAGATCATGCCCCGCTGGTGGATCCCCTGACCTCTCAAGCCTCACACCTCTAACCCTGCATCCCAGGGTCACCCTTCAGAAGGTCTATATCACTTGGGCTACTGCGTCGTCTGTCTACAACCAATTGTAGATGAATCTTCTACCTGTCATCCGATAGGGGCTCCCACTGTCGGTTCCTGGTCAGCAACAAATCTCTCCATTAGTAAATCTCTCTATCACCCCTGCCTGTTTCAGGATGTTGAGAGAAACTGTCGTAGCTCTGATCTCTCATTAGAGCCCCTGCTCAAGCGTACGAGCCCTAATGTATGGTTCTCGTACCATATTAGAGGAGTATCAGGAGAGGTCAATAAATCTCATTGAGTAATAAGACATAGTCTGACTACCCTGCTGTAGATGAAGAAACTCCTAAATACGCATAGAGCATAGTTTCGCTGTCATGAACTCCACCATAAAAAGGATCACAAAGTCCTACTAGGTGAGGGTTGTCTCCTCATGCACCTGGAGAATCAAGCTCCACCATCATCCTGCCGAGCCCTGAAGAAGGCTAGCGGCCAAGATTTCCATATGCTCGGTGGGTGTCTGTAATAAGTGAAAGACTCAAGAAACCACCTCAATCTAGTGCTCTTCTACCTAGGGGTCTATCTCTCCACGAAACCTCACAGGACTCTATCTCTGGAACTCATGTAATGTGGTCAGCCAACATGCATGATCCACTAGAAGCATATTTTTCTCAATGGGTGGTGGTGATACTAGTACACCACCCAAAGGTTCCATCACCGTGAGTGGTCCCTATACTGATGCCTTATCACTCGATGGGACACTGTCACGATATCTAACCGGAATCCTGGTCGGCTATCTTCATGGAGGCATCCTGTAAGAAATAGATGCGCCACAGTCTATAAGTTATACTTGGGGATATGACTCTAGAAAGATCAAGAAAACTTTTCAAAACTCTAGCAACCATTGTTTTCAAGTACTGAGTCAGAAACCAGAATCCAGGGTCTTGGTGTATGGATACGCTGACTGCCACACCAACATTAGACACCCTGTACTGAAAATAGAACTCAAGACACTTTACACCATTGGATCATTAAAATTAGACTCTTATTTCTTCTGTTATAACTGACCTCCCTCTAATACCACTTAGTCACAACCTGTCCCATGAGGCCTGGATGTGACTACCCCAATCCCACCATCCATTGGTCAGGGTTTAGTGACTAGCACCTGAAGGATTTTCTCGAATAGGGAAGGTATTGCCTTAGAGATCTGTACACACTAAAAAAGGGAAAATAAAGTAAACAACCAACAAAATTATGTTATAACCATGAGATTAAACTGAAACCATAAGTACAACTATAAAATGAAAATAGTGGGCTGAAATACAAGCCCTAGAAATTGAAAATAAAGTAAATAACTGTCGCATCTACCCTGGAGCTCTACTTAGAGGGTAATAGATTTAAGTCTGAAGTCGAAGAAGAGGATCTCGACTAATCCTATCATACCAAGCTCCACTAAGTACCAAACCTCCAAAGTCTTCCTTGGAGCATCAGTAATCTCCACCAGACAGATACGTGTGGGCGAAGACCATGCAGGGGTGAGTATAATAACTCAGTAGGGGACCCTAAGACCCCTGATGGTCTCTCAGTAATCCAAAAATGAAAACACCACAAGAAATACCGCAAAGGTAATATCAAAATCATGATATAAATCATGAATCACAAATTAAAAGAGAAATCTCACTCTAACAGAATAACTTCATGGTTACTGGGATAAGAATGACTAGTCATAAAGCCGGATCATCCTATCTATAGTAGCTCTACTCCTGACTAGTATAGGTCACTTAATGCTGACCCGTATTGGTCACTAGATGCTGACCCGTATTGGTCACTGGTGCTGACTCATATTGGTCATTGGTATAAAGTTAGGGATGATTAGTTGTACAACTAGATCATCGCACTTTGGAGTTTCTAATGCTGACCCGTATTGATTGCTCTTCTTCTTCATGTCACAGCCAGCCACTGGATTCCCGCACGGATCATGCCTGATCTCTAGAAGATTATTCTCCTCAAGATATCATTCATATTTCAACCGGTACAAAGTCCTAAAAAAAGCATACCCATTGGACCACCCTGTGATAGGATTCCCAATGTGATAAACTGCGCGTCGATCGGGCTCCCGGTTATGAGATATGGGCACTTTTATAAAAAGGGACCAATTAGATTCAAGTCTGATCCAACCTATGTATCACATCAAACTCTATAAAAAATCACTTAGAGAGTCTCCAAAGGACCGCCTTGTTATAAGGGTCCTTATGCCACAGAAGGCGCGTTAATCTGATGCCCGGTCTGTTTGTTACACTCATTTTAGTAAAATGGGGGGGGGGGGTGTGATCGCACCTCGGTCTGGCTCAGCTTGGTCGGGCCTACCAAAATATTCCAAAGGGACTACTTACCAAAACAGGGTCCCAACTCCACTAATGGTGTTTCCAACAGACCCTTGGTTTGCTAGTTATGAGCATTTCTTTATTCGGGGGCCAGTTGGATCTAAGCCCACTCCGACTCGGTCAGGCAGGCCCGCCACAACAGGTCTGCGGGTCTACCTGACCCCAGTCGGGTCCAGCCCATTAATAGCTAGCCAGATTCACTAAGTCAGGCCTGCCGGGGTGGCCTACCTGGTTTGCGATCCTGGGCCACAGTTTTCCCAGCCCACTGGGCAGGTCCGACCTGTTCGGCCAACCCACATCTGGCCACATTTAGCCAGCTCGCATCTAGCCCGGTCCGCCTTCTGGGGGACCATGTCTCCAGTTTTCCCTACAGATATGAGTCCATTTAATCCAACCAATGGGGAACTTCCCCACTACATGCAACAGCAGTCCAGGTGGCCGATCGGTCTCCAGCCGATGCAGTGCAGCATGAGGTGTCGCAACCCCTCCTGCCATGGGCCGCTAGCCGCAGCTGCTGCCATCAGTGCCTGTGGGCACCACCCTACTCCCACGCGGCTGGGTTGGTTCGGGCGCATCTAGACATCACCGTGTGTGAAAGCGCACCACCTTTTCTCTGCCTACAGCTGGTTGTCACAGGTCTCCTCTAGCCACCACCAGCCACCACCAGCATGGCACGCCGACAGTTCTTTCTGTAGGCCATCAGACGTGCTCCGGTGGTCTGTTCATGGTGCTGTCTGCGCCTACGTGCCTCTTGAGTCACTGTCTCCACTACATGACCCCTAACTCTTATTTTTCATCACATTGTCTGACTGTTCATGGGAAACACAAGAACAAAAAGATAGGCTAAGGGCCCGGGCCTTGTTCGGATTGGCCCATGCCCTCCACGTTAGCGTTTTAACAAGGGGTGTTTGAAAAAATTAGATAATTTAGAAATAACTCCCGACTTGTAACCCCGCATCAACCAACCATGTTTAATGAATGATCCACGGATCTACCCATTGGTTGTTTAATTTGAGTTCTTTGTATAAATCAAGAATTGGGAAGGAGAAATATAACAATATCAAAAAAACCCCTAATTGGATGAGACGTATGCTAAAAACGATCGACAGAACCACCTTCATTGTTGTAATTGGCTCAGGATTCGGTGGCGCTCATCACCTCTCGCTAAATCCGGTCTCGTCCTCCAGGAGGTTATTCACCGGTGTTCGTCGTTCTTCATTGAAGAAGAAATCAATCAGCATTTTGTTCGAGGTTCTCCCACATTTATTCAATTCATTCACCAATGAATGGTTATAATTAAAGAGAACCCTCCTAACGTTGTGTTCATTAATGAATCACATTAATGGACCTCAATTAACATGGTGCGATAACCACATGAGTGGTACGGTTACTCTGTCAAAGGGTAATGGGTCATTTATTGATCTGTAACCATTCTATCGCTAAACTTTTGTTACGCAGCGTTTCCGCTAAACTATTATAGAAAATAAAATATATTTATTTTATTTTTTCATAACAAAAGGTCCAAAAAATATATTTCTCGATCGAAATTTATGACCAATGTTAGGTCCCCCTTAGGTGAAACCCAATATTCCAGATTCAACTGTGGCCTCGAATTTTCAATCTGGGCACCGATTCAAAAGTTAAGAAAACCCACTCACACTTCCACTGAACATACTTAAAGAATGTTCATAAAATTATTCCGGGTTCCCCAGGTCTCATAATCACATGTCGTCTCAGATCCTGGTCTCACATTCACTTCAACAAACCACGAAAAAAAAATCAATGAAAATTCCAGGTTATTATAATTTTAGTTTGATACTATTTAATAAAATACCTTATTAATTGATTATAAAAAAATTTTCTTATCTGATGAATTATTTTACTTTAGTTAAAATATAATCATCCTAAAACATTTCTTTGGGATCAATTATAAAAAAATAATATTATGGTAAGAAAATTCTTGCCACAAATTCAATATTTTTTATTTCCTAATAATCCATATTTTTAACTAGGTTGAGAGGGTACCCTTACATGATCTAGGGGCCCTAAGGCATTAAGAAATGAAATAAATTTTATAGAGACCCAAAAGCCAAAATTTATATCATCTTTACTTGAATTGATTATACTAGAACAAACCCAACCCATCACCCTTGGATTTATAAGCCTAGATCTCCACCTGATGCTGTTAATGACTTGAAGTTCCCTTAGTATTTCTATTTTAATGAATGGAATTGAAAACATATACATATTTTAATCATGGTTCTAGTTTTCTTTGCTTATTGGATGATACTTCTCTGATTTATCAGCATAAGGTTTCTCTAGTAAGGAATACCTAATACGATCCATGTACCAGATGTCTTGTGACTCAAAGTCCCTTGATGGACCAATGGCCATATGGCCTAAAGGCCCAATAGTCGACTGAAAACCATGCATACCCATTGATGGATTAAAGGACATGTGTCAATTAGGACTAGATATGTGGTTCAAAAGATGAATTGGGGGTGAATTGTTCCACTACTATAGTACCAATAACATACCTGCAATAACACTACAATAGTAATATCAGAAATAACCCCCACCAAGATTCGAACCAAACTATCTGGTGTTAAATGAAAGGGTTTCTACAACATGGGAAGATTATTATATTGATATATAAACTTATCAATTTATCTTAATCATGAATAATATATTTATATATTAGAAAAAATCTTTCTTAAGTAGTGAATTAGTGAATATATTTAATAAGAAAACATTGATACATATCAAATGTATAATATGTATTGATTAGATGGGTTCACTTATATTTTTTTACATAGAGACTAATTTATATAAATTAACATGAAAAAATGGATTCATTAAATATGATATAAAAAAAGAATATATAATAAAAAAGAAAAACATGAGAGGTATAAGGTTTTAAGGAAACTATTTAGATGTAAAATTACAGAAGGAACATTATTCTCTACACATTTACTTAGTATGATTCAGTATGTTAATTAATTGGGGAGTTTGGGGTCTCCTTTAAGGCTAGATATGAATATAGACATCATTTTAAAGTGATTTAAAAATTATGCTATTAAATTATTATAAATTAGAATATGAATGATTTTTTTAAAAGTTTATTAGATATTCTTAATATATTGAGGATATCTAAGAAAGGAATGAATTTTCTAGGATCTATGCTTATAATAATTTTAATAAGGGTAAAAGTGTATGCAATAAAAAGAGAAAAAATTTAGCTAGCCTATTATTCTACCCAGATAATTAAAACCTAATGAATGTAAAAAGGCGGGGAATTTTTTCTGTTGTGGTAAGAATTAGAGATGGAAGTGACCATAGTATATAAAGTGTTATAATAAACTCCCCAAATATTCCACATTATGTATTGATAATATAGTATTAAATTATAATATTTTTAATATTATATGATACCACCTATATATTAAAAAATTTAGGTATATATGTACAGGAATTTAAAATTAGGTAAATGATTGATAAATAATAAAGTTTGAATTAAAATAAAGTGGATTTTTTTTAATATAGACAAAATATTGACAAGTATTACTTCAATCTTGATGTATTTTGAAATTATAAAATTATATATATATATATACTAATTTTATTTTCCCTTAGGAGATAAAACCATTATATTTCTAAAAAATGGTTTCTACCAAAAAAATGATATGATTGGTTTTTTCCACATGGTTTATAATTTTATTCTTTCTTATAAAGGTTTTAAAATAAAGGATAAATGAATTATTTCTAGGATAAAAGTATTTTATCTATGTTATTTGTTAAAATATCTGAGAAAGGGATCTAAACATTCATTAATAGTGTATTTTAGTTAATACATATATTTTTTTCAAGGATATTCTTCTAGATACATATTTTTTTCATATAAAATTTGGTTATAATGTTTATTTACTAAATATTCACATAGTGTAATATATATTTTTTTATTTATAAATTAGATTTTTTATTTTAGAAATATAATCTGGAAAAAATATAATCTCTCATATGTTATAGGGATAAAGATTAAACATAGTAAAGTTAAAAGTACAAAAAATAAATAGTGGTACTTATTTAACTAAATATGAAATTCACTTTACATCTTAAAGGTGTTTTAGATATATTGGTAATAAAATAGCATAATGTAAAATGTTACATTTAAATATATTATTGAATGATCATAAAGAAATTTTATATTTATAAAAAAATTTCAATATGAAGATATTATAAATCATAAAAGAGTATCAGTTATTTAAAATAAAGAAAACTTATTCAAAATGTATCATTTAAAGCTATGAATAAAAGAAATTTTAAAATATCAATAAATTTCTAAATATAGGGATTACAAATTTATTCACACAATTTTTTTTCCAAGATGTAATCTCACTAAAGGTGTTTAGTGGGAATATTTTAAAAGATTGATGAATAGTGATATATAAATTAATACATAGTAAGGTAAAATATTTTACCTAATTATATAACATGATTAAAAATACCTAAAAGGGTTGTAAAAATAAGGATTTTTGGCTCTTTTCAAATTGGATTTTGTAAATACTAACTCGTATGTATAGTTTTTTAGTATTCTAAAAATTAATTAGAAATTTATAAAATTTATCATGGAATTCAAGTGGAATATATAATTTTTCATTCATGTGTATGGGTCACATATATATTGGAATGAAATGATAATTTTAACACTCTAAACAAGATTTCGTGGTGTAACTCAGAGAACCATGTGTCCTCTAACATGTCTCCACATATGTTTGAGGTTATCAACTAGAGACAAGGTTTAAGTCTATATAATAGGGTGACTATGCACTCGATACCATGCTCAAAAATAATAAATATACATAAACCATAAAGAATAAAATTTTATATTATATAATAACAACGATGTTCTAAGCACATGAATAAAAACACCATGTAATAATTTTATTACCCATGATAATAATACTTCCATAATCAAATTAAGTACCACCATATATGGTTGATCATATACATGGTATTAATAGGTGATACAAAACACTATAGTCACTACTATATATGGTCTGAGAACACATCTCGACATTTACTCCTTATACAATCCAAGACCTCCAAAATCAAGCATCTTGTATAGGTCCTTTCCCCTTCCCTATATCCCAGATAATGAATTTTTTACATCCACCAAGGTTCAAATGCATGGTGAAAGTAAAAAACTTAGTACTAAATCACTAAAAATCATTTCCCATAAATAAAATACTATATGCTATTTCACATAATAGATAATAAACAAAAAAATAAAAAAATATACCCAATTTAGGTCATATTGTGCTAACTAGAATGCCATGATCCCAAACCCTACATACTTTATCCAATGTTGGTGGAAGCCATAATTATCAACTTGATTAATAAAAGTATATACACAAATGAAATCACATGATATATAATCACACACCTCCTATTACAGGTTTATAATAAGAATAGCGAGTGGGGAGTAACATAGTCAACCAAGGAAAGAAAAATTCACCCCATGGGATACAAAACTAATAACAAACCATAAAATAAAAACGAATATGAACATTAATTCAAATAGTGAGGAGGATAAAACATAGATAAAACATTGGGGGATAACCACACTATATTAAAAAATACACTTTGGTCTATTCCTTAGAATATAAACTAACCATAAATCGTACAAATATTAAAATGGTTATATAAAACCCCACATCTCCAAAACCCATAGGTACACAAGCCAAACATGTTTAGATAGATAGAACCATAACATAAGGAACTCAAGGTATAATTATACATAAACTGTAATGACAACACACCCCAAGAACCCCTAGTGTTCCATACCCACTAAGCCAACATAGGGTCCAACAACTTGTGGAATGACCCATCACATATCTCAATTCCTCTTTATAGATTTAATTCCCTTAGGCTTACATTTATATCTTATTACATGTCCACCCATGGAAAAAATGATTCCTTTTATGATTATCCACAATAAATGCTATATGAATCACCAAATTGGTCATTCCTAGGATTAAACAACTAACTTGGTGCCTATTTTCCCATAGCTAATTGCCCACTCCCATATCCCTAATATACCATAAGTGTGTTATTACTTATGTTAAAATCCATCAAGTCATATCCTATATGTGATTCTTAATTTCCAAAGACTACCCTTGATCTCATGACCACTATCCACACACACCACACATACCTGAATAACCCCACATACATAGTATATCATGAACATGCATATAAATTAGTAATATTTTTTAGTACAACCTAAATTTAGCCTCTATGTGTTTAAAAATTTATGGACATGACACAATCTATCTAAAATTCACAAGAATGTAAAGAAATGGAAGAAAACCTCAAATTTAGGAACTAAGATGAAAATGTGAGGGAAATAAGAAAAAATCGATATTGAAGCTAGAGAAGGGTTAACCATACCTCAAGTATTAGAAATCAATATATGATTCTTGATTATAACATTGAGTGAAATTTTTTGAACTTGTATCATGGTAGGATCTAAGGGGGATGTGTGTTTAATATTAGAGTTTGAAAAAATAATAATGATTAATCAAAAATGAGAGAGGAGGTAAAATGAATAAATGATCCTATAATTAGTGGGGATATTTTTTCCCATATGAAACTTGGTGTGATCCCATAAATATTTTAATGATCCATCGATTTCCTAATGGTCCCCTACCTAATGTCAAGTGTGGAGGGTCCATGCTTACATCCCCCTTACTACTCCCACCAGACTTCTATTAAGAGTCCACTAAACTTTTTGTGAGAGTATACTACTTTCCACTAGGTCCATCAATCCCTCCCCATTCTCATTTTATTAATCCCAACACTTGATAAATTTCTACCATGGTAAAAAAATATAATCCAACTTTAAATGATTTATTTTGAACTAAATTCATTCCGTAAAATCAGAGGGAAGTTGAAAACTCCCCACAATAAGAATCTAATTCTAGATAAGTGTTACTATGCCTCTTCACCAAATAGCCTTAGGATGTTATATCTAAATACCACTCTCACATCACTTAAACTACATTTATATTATTTCACTGTGTACACCCAACAATAGAACTATATTTTCCCAAAAAATAATTTCACTATGATTCACTGTACACAATGATCATTACTAAAATGTCATGATTTCCTCATACTCAATATCCCCACTATCAATAACTTGTGAGGGATCTATATCGTACTTTAATAGTTGTGATAAATGAAACACATTAGGAATAGAACATGTTTATATAAGAATTTAGAGTTGGAAATCCATGGTATAAATCCTCTATATAATCTCAAATAGACCCATGAATTACGATGTGAGATTCTTTTAATTAATAAATCAATTATGAACAAACCAAAATGGAACCTTAATTGACACCAAGTTACCCAAACTATAATCTAAATTTCATTACCTATGGTTGATATATAAAAACTACATACTTTTAGTGGTAACTATCTGATTTTAAATCAAAAAAAATCTCTTCAAGATCTTGTATATGAGGCTCGTTATATTGATTGTGAGTCACTCAACTATAACCAATATAGATCAAAGAAACACAACTAACCATATAAATCCTCAAAGGAAGAAATCTATATCGAATGTAGATAACTATTATTATATATAGACTATTCCAGATATAGATGGTCCTACCAAGTCCCATTGGTAAGTTGTAATCATCTTTAACTGATTTATCAGGACTTGTTTCAACCTCTACAAGATTTGGGATTTTAATCAGTAATTTATATCCTACATAATTATCAATGAAACTATAGGTAGGAAAAAACCTCTTATACATATAGTATAGCCTGATCTACTACTATTTGGGTCTCTTAGGTAAGCATGAATTTATTTGTCTTCTTCTATTGGATTAAAATAACCTACACAACATCAATACCTCAGGGTTGCCTCAAAAAAACCATGATGAAATCTATAACATCCTCACACCACTTTTAATTATGTATTATAAGTGGTTAAATCAATCCCACTAGAGTATGGTTCTATTTTTTAAGCACATATAGATATATCACCTACTATAACTATCCTCATGGAATTATCCTAAAATTGATGATGTATATCATGTAATTTACTTATAAAACCTATATAAAACACCTATCAAGAGGTTTGGGAGTTCCTTATCCACTTATCTCAAATTTAGGTCAAGAGTACAACCTCTCTAGGGATATAAAGCCACATATCCTCATCTTGAATTTACCCAATGACCATATCCCCATTATAGAGCCCCTCATGCATTAAAAATTAATCAAAATCAGACTTTTGGATATTATTTATCTAATAACATAATGATAAAGTGATAGAAATATGATATATAGATACCATTACCTTCTTCTTAGTCATATATAGGTAAAACTCTAATAAAAGTCTCATCAATTACCCCTCCCGACTAGATTCCTTCTCTACCGACCCCTAGGTTTTCTTGATAATGGAATCATTCATTATATTTACCTTCCATGGGGAATATTCCATCTATAAATAAAAAATAATATAGGTACTGAAAATATATTCTATATCACAAATTCAAATCCTGACATGAAAATATATATCTCATGATCTCGTGGTCCATGTAAACCAGAAATTTCTCCTCAAAGAGACAATGGATTACGAATTTTGAAGCATTGAACATAATATATATCTCCAAATCATGGATATGTTAGTTATTCTCACTAGGTTTTTTCTAATGAGATCGATTAGTGACAACCCATTCATCTTGTATAAAAATATATCCCAAACCAATTATAGATTAATAATCTCCTTTTAAAGGGACATTAAAATCAATATGGGAATATATGTGATCCATCCCTACTACAGAAATATATACTTACAATACCCAATAAATTCAAATTTCACCACCTTCTTGGTTAGTTCATTCACATGTTATACAAATATAGAGAAATCCTAAGCGAACCATTAAATCTAACCTTCCATGTATAGGAATATTAAAATCGTAAAAACATTCTTGTTTCTTTTCCAATATGCCACTACATCCAATTTTTATAGATTAAAAGAAATCCTGACCATTGAGATAAAATTCCAAAATCACACTTCACGATCTTAGAATAAACCTAATTCACCTAAATTTTACTAGAAAAAACATGAAAATGTATCCCATAAAACTTCTAAGTCTTAATTTATATGAAGATATAATATATAATCACTATGAAAAATAGTCAAAATTGATATGAAATATCCAATTCATCATATCCATGAACACTTCTAGTACATTAATCTAGCTGAATTGAATCACTAAGAACTCATATAACCATTAAATTATCTTAAAATATATTTATGGTATGTCCTTAACCCTTACTCAATACCAATTTCAATAACCCTAACCAACTAATATTGGGGGTAAAGATGGATAAAACACACCTTTATAAGGTGTTTCAGATATATCACTAACCTTGATGTGTTTTACAAGGATAAAACATGAGAAAAAAATTCTACGAGGTATTCTAAGCCTAAAAGGGACAATATCATGATCATGGGTGGTCTAGTCTATTATAAAATTGTATTATATCTATCACCTACTCAATGTTCAAATGAGGGAACTGGTATGTAAGGGAAGATGTAGGGTGGAAATAGAATATCCAAATTAGAGGTGGTGGTGTAAAAAACAACCCATTATAATTTAGTGTGCAAACCTCATCCATTATTATTCATTTCTTGAGGATAAATCCATAGAAAGAATGACTATGTGTTGCATTCTCTCCCTAAAGTAGAAAATATCTTGATCATGGATAGTCTAGGCTGTTACACTGATGATATACTAATATTATATTAATCATATATACCTATTGGGTTCCATTTAATAGATTAAATAATATAAATTCTTTGGAAGTGGATACCCATTCTTAACAGTGACTATTAAATTTATTGTAATACACACATATCATCAAGAAATCATCAGCTTTATTGGAAAGAAATAGTAGATCACCCTAGGTAGATGTACTAAGATGAATGAATCACTTTGTATCAAATTTATTGAGTTAATTATTTTCCTTTCTTAACTCAACCTATTATATGCAACATGAGAGTATCAATATGTGTTCAACACCAGGCATGCGAGTCTTAAGAGGTAGGGCTAATAATTCATTAGAAAAATATATCCTGAAATGGTCTATTATTACAGGAAAAATATATGGAACCATTTCTTGATCAAATCTGAAAACCATAGTATATATCTAGTTTTTGATAACACCCAATATCCAAGGTAAAAATCCAAACCAACCTACCTAAAAATACAACTAACTCATGAAGTTATACATATCACCCATAAGGGAAGAGAAGGAAACTCACCTTTGGTAGCAATCAATACATTATTAAAAGCAAGTCATATAATCCATTCCAAATATTACATTAAAACGATAAATATCCAACATATATAGATAAAACAATTTTCTAGGACCCACCACCACAACAATACACCTAGGTAATCCCCGAGTATGATACAACGACTTTCCCAAAGGTGTGTTCAAAGTCGAAACCCCAAAAAACACTCTAACACCTACCCAAAATTAGATACTATATGTTCTAAAATAAAATAATGGGTAAAAAACATTATAAAATAAAGAAAATTATAAGGTATAGGTAATAATATTCATACCACACAATATAGATATACCCTCACCACCATATGAAGGAACTTGATCCATGTAACCCCACAGCCTATGCCACCCAAATATTGATCGAGTTGAGGTCTCCACAAGATTTCATGTATGAATCCCAATTTTCAAAGGTTTTTTGACTAGTATAGAGTGTTTATAACTAATATTTTTAGAGAATAAAATCTTAGTAACACAATATAATATTATAAGTAAAGTATCATATCATCATATAACATCAGAGTGAAAAAATGGTATTGAAGTTAAGAACTGAAAATCAAAAATATTGTAACAACAACTGATCATATAAAAATACATCAATAGGATCACCCATTAGGATGATCCATTTCAAAACAAGAATATAAGTAAAATTGATTAGGATCTATAACAAAAAACCATGTATCTCCTCAGTCCCATCTCTACTACCCAAAAAGAAAATCAATCTCGATCCCTAGTATTACGTGTGCATCATTATATATAAGGGAAGTACAACCTACACATCTCTAAAAGTGTTTTTTTATGGAGTGAGATTAAAATCTCAATACTGCACCACCAATTATTCCTATAATATACTCCAAAATATCCAAGTGTTTTTTTATAAAAGAAAATAAATAGATAAAAATAAATAAATAACATGCACACAATCATGTTATGATATTGTGGGAAAAATAGGTCACTAAAATACTCAAACCCAGTTTGTTTAACCAATTCTATTATACCATGTATTCCATTTCCATATCATATAGGAAAAAAATCGTTGGAAACACAACATGGTAGACACAGAACATATATAAAACTATGTATAAGAACATATCATGGAAATGTTTAATATAACTAGTATCATATAAAGGAAACTCATTTGGGAAAGGCGTGACATATATAGAAACATGTATATGAAACATATATGAGAAAGGAGGAACATATGTAGACTCATAAATAGAAAACACATATAAAAAATGTGTAATGTAGCCATAACCATGTATCCGAGCACCTAGGGATCCCATGACTACCAAGAAATATCCTCAAGGACTCCAAATATTTTTTTGAATAATAATATCTACCATGAACATTATGCCTCAACAAGGATAGGATATAACAATCACTATGAATGGAATTCAAAGACCACGTAATATCAATCAACTATCCACAATCCTCATCTAGTTATTAGTAAGAGTAAATCAACAAAAAACCCATCTTAACTAATCTCACTAAACCAATGACCCAACAATATACCATATCTATAATTATCACTATTTAAAAACATAGATTCCCTTAGGTCATAACTCACTATGTAAAAACAAAAAAATAAATTATAATTATGATTTCATGCATAATTTGTAATATCATATTCATTTATTTTATTGATTAACTAATTATTTTTACATAGTGATTATTGGTATTATATTTTTATGAAAGGTAATGAATTTATCTGAATTTTATAATAAGGAAAAGAATCTAGATGAAGTATATTAACACATATATTTCCCAATGTATTGGAATACACTATGATACATAAGATTTTAAAGGATACATAAGATATTTTTCTATGGAAGATATTTATTAAAGTGTATAAGGAAATATGGAAAAGGATAGAATAATTATACGATAACTAATATATTTAGATCATATGTAATATTTTTAACTAATTCATATGGTTTAATTATTTTTCACTGTAAATAGAGTCCCATTCCATGTGATGCGTATGATATTTTTTAGAAATACATAAGGTATTTCGGAGTTGTATTGCTGATACACAAGATAGTGGGGGACACACATAAGGATTTTGACATTGTGAAATTTTACCCAGATCCATAATATAATATTTTATACATTTCCATAGGGATAGGAAATTTATTTTACACAAAAGTGAATGTATTGATATGTAAAAGACTTTAATTTATCACCTAAAGGGAGAAAACATGGAATATTTCTCCTTTTTCATTAGTATGAAGATCCTACATGGGCCACTACGTATTACATTTCATTGTGAGATATTTTCATGGATGAGATAGTGTTGAAATACATGAAACCCTTTTCAAAATTATGAATTATTCTCATATTGTGTTAGAGAAAAATAGGTGGGGAAAATTCAAAATTCGAGATTCACAGCGTCATATTGCACCATGGTTTGTATGTGGTGATGAAGAAATACATCTATTCTTGAGATATGGAGGATAAGTATAGCGTGGTTCATATATTTATACAATGATTATATGTTCACTTTAATTTTGAGTGAATAACTGCAATTTGATTTTTATATCCATAAAAAATATATAAGAGTTTGAGTTTTTTTATCATTTAATATTATTAATGATATATTTTGGTAAGATAGTGGTGTTATTCCAATTTGTTTTTGAAAGCTATCTAAGATTAAATAGAGTTGGAGAATGAGTAAATTGAAAAAATATAAATATTGATTGAAAGGAAGATACATACAGATTCATGTTTACTTTTTTTCTATAAATCAGGTCAATAACTACACAGTTGTAATCAATATTTATAAGAGGTTCTCTGTTGGGGATCTGTTAGGGGTTTAACGGTTAAGGGTTGGGTCAATTTAGTTTTTTTGTTTCAAATATTTCATAGATAGAATGTGGGGGTGGTTTTTTATATAATGGTATTTTTTATAATGGGGGATTGAGTGTTTGAAGTGTTTTTATTTTTAATGTTATTTTTGGTTTGGTTTTTCATTCACCCATCCATTCATACCACTTATTTATTTTTTATGTATGACCATTATCTCTTTGAAATGGGAATTTCCATTATTTCATAAACAAGTTATTATATTTATTCAAGAACATTGAGTGGGTTATGAATAACACCCTAAGATTTATGGTACGTATCTTCTTAAGAAAACTCAATTTATTCAATAGCTTATGCTATATGAAACACCAAGCATAAATAATCCGTGATATACTATTAAATATTAACATGACCGTTGAAATAGTAATGTGAGCATTAGGAATAATAATGTGGAAATTAGAATAACAAACTCATCTATGAAAGTATAAATAATATTTGGGTTTCTTATAAATGAAAATATGATATATTTATGTCATGGAATAAGTAAATTAATGTTTTATAAATGAAAATTTATATGTTTATATTTTTCTAAAATGTAAATGTTTATTAAAAATTGTATAATTAATATAATAATTTAAAATGAAAACTATATTAATAAAATATATTAATAAATTATTATTATTTTTATTATGATTATGAGATAATTTCATAAGGCCTAAATTAACTTTTCAATGTTTCATGAAATTAGTTATAGTTTTAAAATCAATATTTTTTGAATAAATGATGATTATAATTAAAAATTAAATTTCCCCTATTTGAAAAATTATTTTTAAAAAATAAATTTCCTTTTTGAAATCTATATATTGAAAAATGGTTAGGGTAATTTTTTTGGTTTTTCTGAAATAATAGAATTTTTTGTGAGTAGTGAAATGCAGTAATTTACAACATTTAACATTATAAGAAAATAAATAAAAATTTGAGTCATGGTTGAGGCATGGGTGAAGTAAGTGAAAATATCTAGAAATAAAATTCTCTATTTACTGTACTAAGTCACAAGAATAAACATCATTGATAATCTTTATCCAAAATAATAATAAAATGAATAAAATAATCAAAAAACACCCCTCTCTTACACTATAAATACCACCCCTTATCCTCATACCTTATAAACCGTTTATATTTATAATATTATACCTAATAACTTTCCCAAACCTCTTTCTTATGTCTAAGAGCTTCTGGTATCCATAAAATAAAAAACCCAAGTGCCTTAAAAAGGTTCTTAAAGAGAAGAATTCAAGAGGTATATCCCTCAATCCTTCTCTTTTAATTTTTTTTTCTTTTTCTTATCCTTTCATAAAATAACCTTATCCAAGTCCAATAATAACTTCATTATCTTATATATAATATAATTTTATCTTGTTAATGGAATATCCAACATTAAACCCCTACTCATCTCCCATTTATTCTAAAAATGAAAACATCACCGGTGATGTTTTGATTTACTGCCATCATGGATGATGCATTTTCATTTTCTATTACCACCCTCATGGTTTGTTATAAAATTATTATTTTTGTTAAATAATATTTTATTATATGTATTATAATTTATATATTATTTTGGAACCAATATATATACATGATATTAAATATAATAATATAAGTTTGCGATAGTAGTAAAAACCACCAAAATAATTTAAATCATTTTAATTAACATTTTATCAAATGAATCATCCTCATAACATATAAAAAAATGATACATAAGATCATTTAAAATCATATAAGTTAATTAATAACATATAATTTCAATACTGGTCAACCATTTTTATTTTACATGAACATTCATAATTGTATACAAGCGAACTGATTATGAAAACTAAGAAAATGAACACTTCTAAAATGACGAAATTGAATCTTATAACCCATAAAAAAGGCCATATATGATCTTAATAAAATTACAATAAATAAAATAAATTTATAATAGGTTCTTAATTAGTTAATTAATGAATCAAATTTCATTATCCATGACACATTAAGTACAAGTGCAGAGTGCTTTCAGACATAAAGTAAAGGGTTTCTCATCTCATTTTTATTTCAGTGAGATGTGCCTTATTAACCACATATTCCTTGTTTGTGGTGTATGTATAATACCCCTTTTATTTATGATCATCATTATTTATCGATTTCATTAAATATCCATATTTATTGTATCCTGGATTTGAATATTTTATAATATGTATTCCATTTTTCCATACAATGTTTTCTCTGAATGTTGCTTTAACTAGTAAAACATTGATAAATCCACATACTATACTATATAAGAACATTTTGAAAAGTAATTTTGTTCCGGAATTAAATATATTAATTGATATATAAAGAATTATTTGGACATATTGACATGGGTGGGGGTAGTTTATTGATTGCCCCTCGATATATCGTTACATCTTAAGAGACAAAATAGTTAGTGACAAACCCTTCCTATTTATCTCCAAGAAGAATTAAACAAGTTTCTACCAACATATATAAATTGTCTTGTGAATGGTATTAATAGTAGTGGTTCATGTTCTAGATACATGACATTAAACAATTTGGCATTTTCTTCATTTAGTATTCTGCTATTAATATCCATGAGATTTTAACTATGACAAAATTTAAGGAATCATTTTCATTATTAGTTTATTGGTTAAATGGAATGTTTTTTTCCTTTATTAACCATTATATATTGATTATTACTTATTGATTATGATTTAATTATTAAAGATTCGTGTTTCTACTATATGTAACCCTTACTGATCATCAGATCTCACCCATTTACTGGTTTTCCTTTTCTAGGTTATGAAGATGAAATAATTGAATAAGTCTAAATAAATAGGTTTATATTACTTTTTTATTATATATGTTTAATGAAAAATGTAATATAGGAACCATTTATATATATATTTCTTCAAGGATACTAAACTGATCTATCCTTAGTGATGTGATCTATTGTATCTATGCAATTGTAAAAAAATTAACCAACAACTCTAGGCTATGGGGTCTGGGTTGTTACAGTTGGTATTAGAGAAGGTTTAGTACAAACCTTGATAACTATAAGTTAAATACACATTATAATTATAATAATTCATTATATTGAATTTTTGTATCAATAAACAAAATTATTATCAGATAACTTAGCGTGTGCCATTATCTAGTGATGGTGCCTAATGGAAGAAAGGAAATTAGTACCAACAGATACTGTAGGGATTTTCCCCTTGAGAAAGTCAACAAAATTTGTGTTCGAGTTGAGAAGATCATAAAAATATTAGGAAAAATTATTCAATTTATGGTCAATAACCATAATAAACCAACGTTGGATCATTTCATGTGGTGAAACCCCCATATTATAGTGATATTTCTAATTCATCGGTAGCTAAGAAGTGGATCAAGTCCCTTGAAAATATATTTATTGCATTGGGATGTGATAAAAGGGAATATGTAGTACTTGCTATATATTTCCTAAAATGATATGCAAATCAATGGTGGTATTTTATAAAAAATACTATAGTGGAAGATGAAATATAATTCATGTAATTGAATTATTTTAAAGATAAATTTTTCAAAAAATATTTCCCTTAAGACCAATAAACTAAAATGAAGATAAAATTCCTTAACTTAATAAAAAAGGAAGAAGATAATGTTTAAGAATATAAGGATAACTTAACAAGACTAGAAATGTGTTCTATATATTAGATTTGTGATTCAGAAAAGAAGATTGATAGTTTCATTGAAGCTTTTAAGCTTTGTATCCTAAGGGCACTGGAATCTCAAGAATTTTCATCATATAATGAAATAGTATTAAGTTCCATCAAAAAAGATATAGAATTTTCTATATCCTATATATTCAAGGGAAATTTATAGAATAAGATATATTCTAGTAACCATTGAAAGGTTGAAGCATCAAATAAAATTAGAGGAATAAAGCAATTCCCATTAAGAAGAAATTACAGAAATAATCATCATGGGAAATTCTTTAAAGGCATGAGAGTTTGTTATAAGTATGGAGAAAGGGTTATCGAAATAATTAATGCATATAGAATAAAAATATCAATACTGTTCAATGATTCAACAATAATGAAAATAATCAAGATTTAAATCATTGTCCCATGTGTCATGGGAATCTTCCACAGAAGAGGACAAGGGGATATTTGAAAGCGTATGTGATCACCACACCTAAATAAGATGTAAAGAATTATGTGGTAGTAGGTACATTAATCATATCTTCAAATTTAATAAATGATTTATTTTATTCTGGATCATTGCACACTTTTATATCTACCCATTATCAAAAAAATTATGTATTTATAATTTTATTTAATATAGGAGTTGTTAGAAAAAACTCATAAGGGAAGTCTCATGGCAACAAATTTTTTTTTTCCAGTCCACTTTATGACACATAAACGTTCTTTAGTTGCTAAAATTATCATTAAACCTATGGTTAAATTTTATATAACCCTTGGTATGGACTAGATTTCAAAATATTATGCATACATTTATTGAAATAAGAATGAAATTACAATTTGTTTAAAGATACAAAATCCCTCATCTTTAGAGTAGAAACCTCATCATCTAATTCTTATCTAGATCCATTGTCAGTATCTCTACTAAATAAAATTATCAGAGAGGAAGAGAAAAAATAATCTATAAATGAGGAAAGTAATCTTCAAATTGAAGATTTACCAATTGTATATGAATACAATTATATATTTACTGAGGAATTACCGTAACACCCCATTGAGCGTGACGTCGAGTTTACAATTTTTCTAATCCCTAATGTGTAATAACCCTGTTTTCTTGACCCATTACATTGTGAGAATCTAGTGTTTGTAGTGTTCTTAGGGGTCAATGGGTTCTTCCCTATAAGTTTTCCAAATTATGTTGTTAGGGGTATCCTAGGGACCATCGCTGACAAATTAAGGAGTTTTCCAAGTTTCATGTTAAACGAATAGTGGCACCGATTAGTGTCGGGGGAACTGATGGGTGTTTGTGGCACCGATGGGCATCTGTGGTACCGAGGGGCATCGGTGGAATCAACGGGAGTCGGTGGAACTGAGGGGTATTGGTGGAATCAACGGGTGTCGGTGGAACCAAAGGTTATTGGTGGAATTGATGGGTCATCCGTAGCACCAATTTGCATCGGTTCCAGAGTGACGGTGCTAGGGTGATAGTGCCAAGGTGATGGTGTCAGGGTGATGGTGCCAGGGTAATGGTGCCACGATGACGGTACCAGGGTGACAGTGACTTGTCTAATGGTGGGTAATTCCCATTTTTTCCAGTACTATCTAATTTTTCCCAAGTAATGTATCTTTTGACATAAAAAGTGTTTTATTACCCTTTAAAATCCATTTAATACCCATAAAAGATGTTTTAAACTCCCTAGAGTCGGGAGACCCTTTAGTTACCAAAGATTTGTGGCCTTTTGTTCTATGTAACACCTTTCCCTGTACTTTCTAACTTCTCCCTTGTAATGTGGTTTTTCTCTATTTAGAAGATATATTTTAACACACATCTGTTATCTACACCATATTCAAGGATAATTATTAAATAAAAATTAATTCCATATTTTGTAACTACCCAAACGCGTGGTGAAACAATGATATTCTTTTTAAGGGGTTCTAGATTTCATATCATAACTTCAAGATCTAGCCTATTATCATAAAAATATTTTTTATTCTTCCTTGGTCCCATTGTTTTCCTTTTTTCACTTGGAGTCCCTCTTTTTGAGAAAAATCATGCACCCATGCTAGAGCCCTTCCCACTCAGCCTTGGAGTCCTTGGAGTTCTTCCTTTTCTTGTCGCTCAACCCCAGTTATTAGTATGAGGAGAAAAAAGTAAACGTTTATCATCCAATTAAGGTCATTCTGTCATCTCTATTTACTGTGTATCATGCGGGGTGGGTATGATAATGCTCCCCTCATGATGTGGATGAAAAAAAACCTTAACAAAGACAATAGACATACTCTAAACAATGAAGGGGTCTGTTTGATGATGATTTTTATGTATTTATTTTATCTTGGTTTTTATGTTGTAAATTGTATGGGCTTATGCCCACTAAAAATAGTGGTTGGTGGTGGTCTTTTCTTGCGCACTAATGATCATCTGTTTTTATAGATAATCTTGTGATTGAATGGATGTAACATGGAAACTGGTTAATTGCGTTAATTTGGTTGATTAAATGGATGAAAAGTTAATAAGTATCCTTGTGTGATCACCCTTTTTAACAAAATGGAAATAATGAAATTGATGAATGGTGTGGTTAAATCTGAAAACTCCCTTGCTCTGTTCTGCTAATAAACATGGTTGTTCTGTTGGATTTTTGTGGGGGTAATGTGGATGGGGATTGGATCCCCTGTTTTTTTGTTGTTGGTTATTTATTCGAGGTTGTGTGTGGCCATACATTCAATCTTAGTTTGGTTCCATTACATTGAGGTATCTCACAAATCCCTTTGTTTTTGTGACTTTACAATAGAACCGGGAGTGAATGCTAAAATTTTTTCTTAGCTATTTTCCTTTAGTTGTTTTCATGGATTGTGGATATGCCTGTCAGTTTCCCAATAGTGAAGGAATTTTTAAATGTAATCACTTAAACCTGATAAGGGGAATGGGTACACTGGGGTATTGTTTTCCAGAAATGAGTTGTGCTCTAGTTGTGGTTGTTGTGTGTTCATGTATGTAGGGATAATAACGAGGGTGGTTGTGTATAGGATGGTTATCTATTTCTGAACCCTTAGCTTGGGATGAGTTTTCATTTAATTATATGTATAAATTTAGTCTTTTTGTTTCTTATTATCTCCCCAACCATGTTGGGAACTCCGTGTCGAACACCCCCATTTCTTGGGGGAGGGTGTTTTACCCAACATTCTTATGAGTGGATGGTTATTAACTCCTTTTTTTCTCCCTATTCGAGTAGCCCTAGAATGTTCGAGTAGGATATGATGGACTAAGGTATATTATGTCCCATGAATCTTCAGGAAGGGTGTGTTGTGGTGGTTCGCCCAGGTGTGTGTTGGCAGGTTTGTTTCCCAAGTGTATTCAGGATGAGGCATAGGTGTCTTCAGGCCTTACAATAGTTGTTATGGCCTAGGTGTCTTTGGGTGTGGAAGTGGTTGTGGTGGTCCATATGTTTGGGAGTATAGTTTTGTGTGGTTATGGAGGCCTAGGTGTGTGTAGGTGGGATTCATGGTGAGGAACCATAAGGTTGTTGTTGGGGATACAGTGGGAATATAGTGAGACTTGTGGGGGAGGTCTGACACATGGGATGTCCTAAACAACTAGTGGGAAAGTAGTGTGGGGTACCCAACTATACATGTTCTATTACTATTACTTTACATGACTTGAATTATTTGGGAAGTGTGCCTTGTTGAGGCTGGGTGGATAGTTTTCCTTACAGGGTTTTTTGGTTACCTGTACTCTATAACGAGTCAATATAATGCCTCCCCACTTGTGCATGGGAGTTTTTTGTTTCCCTACTAAGTATACCTGTATACTCAACCTACGCATATAAAACAGATTTTAGGTTTCCAGTAGTACCTTGAGGGCAGTGCCAGACTTTACTAGCTCGGGGTTTGGTAGTGGTTGATGCTTTTCTTTCTTTCACAAATTTTCATCAGTGTTTTCTTGTGCCTTGTATTAGTTTATTTTTTTGACTTTCATGCGGGAATGGATTGTTTGGATTTACTTTTATTCAAGGATTTTGGATTTTTTTTGGGATTTACCACCATATCTCCTGATATTTTTATATAAAAGGGTAATTCCTTCCATTTTACATGTTATTATATAACCATGGTGCTAGTCACCACTATAGGGCCTATTGAAGGTGTGACTCAAGGGTCATTATATCTTCTTCATCTTAAAGAAGGATGGTTCAGACATTTTTCTATAACTTCCCCCAACATGGTGAAGGCAGGTCATGACAAAATGGTATTAGATGTGATGGTTGAGAGATAGGATGAAGCTCGGGGTTAGGCACAATGATAATTGCATTGGATGGTAGGGAAATTTTTTTAGGAAATCTTGGTGCATGAAATAGGATAGGGAAGACCAGATATGATACGTTATTTTAGGGCCCCCCTATGATCTAATATAAGGAATTTGGGCCTACCGAATTACCAAGTGAGGCTACATTGATTGTATGTTAAGGGCCCTAGGAAAGGTATATGCATCATCATGACTTGTATTTTTTCATATTTTGGGTGTTCTGGGAATTTAAAATGAATAACAATTTTATGAAAAATTTAAAAGTGATCTTCTACATTACTCAAGAATAGGAAATCCTTGTTTACCTTATAGCTATGGAACCCAGATGACATCCAAGAGTAGTGCCGGCGATTGAGTCCCATGAGGATAATTTGGATGATTAGAAGAGGAATGATCGAGAGGAGGAGGATGAAAAGTGGCAGAAGACGCTTCATGCCTTTCAGTGATAGACCCTTGGGAAATACGAGGGAATCGTCTCAAACATGGAGACAGAAAGCTAGCTTGAGGAGTTGGTGAAAGCTTTAATCTTGTTCGAGGATCCATCTGACTACTCGGTTCCTCTTGCAGTGAGCTAGATGTGGGGAGTGGAATGTCAGTGGTGGATACATTATCTCTAGGAGAAGAATGATGCTGAGGTTTTGTGGGCAGACTTTGAGAGGGAGTTTCGGGAGAAATTAATCACTTCCACAATGAATGCTGAGAAGATGCAGGAGCTACTATCTCTCCAGCATGGGAGTATGTAAGTGAGGGAGTTGGGGATCAAGATCAAGGATCTTCTTGGCTTTTCCCGAAACATTTCCAGATGATGAGTCTTGGGAGAGGCATTTAGAGGAGGCACTCTAATCCTTCCTTCAGTATACTATCACACCCTTCACTCTACCTACTTACTTGGAGGTCCAGACGATGGTTGAAGTGGTAGAGAGGATGCACACACTATGAGGTGTGCTATGAGAGGGGAGCAATTTGAGATCATTTAATGGGAAGGCTATTAGCATTAGGACTGTAACATCAAGTCTTTCTAGATTTCAGCCGTCAGAGAGTAGACCCCAGCAATTCTTGTTTCGATCTCTCGGTCCTCACCCCTTATCTACGAGTCTAGGACCTTGGTTCATTATTTGTGGCATACATGGGACTCTCTGAAATCAAGTTCCGAACCAAGTGAAGTATAGTGGAGGTGCGAAGGTTTAGTGACCACCTCAGTAGCTACATTTCCAGGAATACCTTTTCCGCAGAAACAATAGGTGCAACGAGATCCGACTCCACCGAGGGTAGATGATGCTGGAGGAGGCCGACCCAAGGGTGCTCCTCAGGGACCTCCCGTAGGGCGTGGTTAGGGAGGCAGCCGAAAGTTGAGGGGAATAGGATCTAGGTGTGGATAGTTACATTACGTATAGGTAGCAATTCTAGTGGGGCTGGAGGTTGTATGAGGTACGATAAGGTTGTTTAGTTCTCTTTCCCATGTCTTATTTTATTCAAGAGATTCACACTCCTTTGTTTCACCAGGTATATCTCATGACTTGTGCCTTGATGTGGAGAGGCTCTCCATGCCCCTTGTGTTGAGTAAGCCATTTGGAAATCATACCAACTTGTTTAACGTTTGTCGAGGATGCAGACTAATGCTAGGGCCACATCAGTTTAGTGGGGATCTCTTTCTAGTAAAAATGTAGCCTTTCAATGTCATCCTAGGAATCGACTAGCTATTTTCCATACACATTGTTGTCGACAGCTTCTGAAGGAGGGTTGTGTTCTCAAATATCGGTGGCCATCATGTAACTTTCGTTGGTGAGTGGGGTTTCCATGAGGGAAACGATCTAGTAAAACCCCTTCTTTCATTATTAATTGATCTATTAGTGGAGTCATCAGATATAGAGATGGTGGATGTCTCGAGGATCTTCAGTGATTTCCTGGATGTATTCCCTATGAGGTGGTAACTCTACCCCCTCGACGTGATGTTGAGTTCAGAATAGACTTGAAACCCAGCACCTGTCTGATTGTGATGGATCCCTATCGGATGGCGCCTTATGAGTTATGAGAGTTGCGGATCCAGGTTGATGACTTGATGAAGAAGAGTTTTATCCGACTAAGTGAAACACCATGGGTTAGTCCATTATAGTTTTCAATGAAGGAAGACGATGGTCTTATACTATGTATAGACTACTGAAGGCTGAATCAGGTGACAATCAAGAACTGTTACCCTCTCATGAAGATCGAATACCTCTTTGAATAGTAAAAGGGAGTAGGTTTGTTCTCTATAATAGAACTGCGGTCGAGATATCACCATTTGAGGGTGAAGGAGGGTGACATCTCAAAGATGACTTTCAGGTGCAGATATGGGCACTTTGAGTTCATGGTCATGTCGTTCGACATTAGGAACGCACCATCCGTGTTCATGGGAATCATGAACTCCATCTTCTATGAATATTTGGACCATTTTTTATTCGTGTTTATTGATGAAATCCTTATCTACTCAAGATCAGAGGAGGATCACACAGAGCATCTACGGATAGTTTTGGAAGTCCTCTAACATCACCAACTCTATGATAATTTGTCCAAGTGAATATTCTATACACGAGAGGTGCACTTCCTTGGCCACATGGGGTCCCAATAGGGGATAATAGTGGACTCATAAAAGGTCTAAGCGGTTGTTTCTTTGGCAGAACCCAAGAACGTGGTTTAGGTTCGTAGTTTCCTAGGATTGGCAGGTTACTACAAGAGGTTCATTCACAAATTCTATAGAGTTGTAGTTCTTTTGAAAACCTTGACCAAGAAATACCAAGATTTCATTTAGAGTGAGCAGTTCCAAATGACATTCAGTTATCTAAAGGGAAGCTGGTTAGTGCCATAGTGCTGAGGTTTCTATAGGAAGGGGTAACTTTTGAAGTTTTTTGTGATACTTCTGGCCTAGTCTTGGGTTGTGTGTTGATGCAGTGGTAGGGAGTGATCTCTTATGGGTCTAGACAGTTATTCCTCACAAATTTAACAATGACACCCACAACCTAGATCATGAAGTGGTTGTGTTCGTGATGATGTTTTCGCAACAGTACCTAATCGGGGAACACTTTGTGGTCTTTACAGATCACAATAGCTTGAGGTATGACTTCTCCCAGTGAGACCTAAACTTGTGGCAATAGAGGTGGATGGAGTTTTTTTAGTACTACGACTTCGATATCTCCAAAAAATCTGGAAAGTTAAATCTTGTGGCTAATGCCTTGAGTAGGAAGTCACAGAAGGGTGTTGTTCGAGAGTCATCAGATGCTTGGAGAGCAATGAAGGAGTTGGATGCCTTACACTTGGATGCAAAAGTAGAGGATGGTAGAGGCTGCTTGTTCTAGATGATGGTGTAGTATTCCTTGGTACAACAGGTGGAGGAGTCCCAATGGGTGGACATAGAGGCTGAAGTGATGCGTGATTGTGTTAGCTAGGGCAATGCTATAGAAGGATGGTCAGAATATTGTCAGAATCAGATGATTTTTTGTGGGAAAGTTGTTTGTCTCAGAGAAAATGCACGAGGGAGATCCCCTTGAGTTCCATAACTCAACCCTGGCAGTACACCTAAGAGTTTCCTAGATGTACCAGGGCATGAAGGGTTGGTTATGCTGGCCCAGAGTGGAACAAGTAGTGGAAGAGTTTGTGGAAAGGTTCATTGTGTGCCTGTAGGTGAAGGCTGAGCACCATGTTCCGAGCAGTCTGTTGCAGCCTTTAGATTTCCCAGAGTGGAAGTGGGATGAAATCTTTATTTATTTCTTCATGGGACTACCCAAGATTCAAGGAGGTTGTGATTCTATCTGGGTGGTGGTAGACCTACTAACAAAATTAGCTCACATCTTGGAAATTAAGGAGTTGAGTGTGGTGGATGCCTTAGAAAAGAGGTATGTGGATGAGGTGGTATGTTTTTATGGAGTTCCGAGGTCTATGGTCTCATATAGGGATGCAGAGTTTACATAACGAGTCTAGACAGGATTACAACATTCTTTTAGCACCCAGCTATGCCGTTGTACTGCTTTCCTCCCCCAGATGGATGGTCATATAGATAGGATCATCCAGACATTGGAAGATATGTTGAAACCACGTGTTTTGGTCTTCAGGGGATTGTGGGTACGACACTTTCCTCTGGTAGAGTTTTCCTACAACAATAGATATCACTCTACCATTGGAATGGCTCTGTTAGAAGCCTTGTATGGAAGGCCGTGTTGTTCTCCTGTGTGCTGGACCGAGGTTGGGAAGGTAGGTTTTCATGGACCACAGGTAGTTTAGTGAATGACAGAGAAGGTTCATCTTGTATGTGAGTGGATTAAGGTGGATCAAGACCAACATAAGTCATATACTAATCAAAGGAGGATACCGTTGGAGTTCGAGGTTGGGGACCACATGTTTTTTAAGGTCTCCCCTCCGCGCGAGAAATGGAGGTTCGGAAGGGGAATGGAGCTTTCTCCCAGGTACGTCAGACCCTTCGATGTGTTGTAGTGAGTTGGAGAAGTGGCTAATCAGCTGGCATGACCACCGTCACTATAGAGGGTCCACGACATCTTCCACATGTCCCAGATCTATCAGTATCTGCATGATGACTCGCTTGTCCTCGACTTGGGAAAACTAGATATTGAGGACGATGCATCATTTGTGGAGCGACCAGTGAGGATCGAGGATCATGGGAAGAATGTGCTTCATGGATTAACCATTCCATTGGTTCGTGTGCTATGGAGGCATGGTGTTCTAAAGGAGAGTACTGGGGAACTGGAGGCATAAATGCATGCCCAGTAACCAGATATGTTTTGGGTTTTGTTTTTTTTATTTTGTACTTGGCTATGATGTAATGATTGACCTTGTAAACTATTAGATGGGCTGTTTTACTTATTCTCTAAATGTGTGTAAAGCCCTCACTGTGGGGAGGGGAGGACCTAATCCCTAATCAAGATGCATTAAGGTGGATGCAATTAAACTCATGGGGGAGAGCCAGTGCTGCCCAAAGAAGATAGTATCTAGATGGGGAGGAAGGGACTATCTAATCTATATGTCTGGATGGTGTGACCTTTATATGTTTGTGTGGTTACATGGGAGAGAAGATAGGTGGCGTATCCATGGTAGATCAAAAGATAGATGAGGAAGACATTTTCCTAGTTATCTAGGTTTGTTCCGACTTTCTAACAACTCTAGGGTGGGTTGTCCCTGAGAGGTATCTTATGAGGTGGTTGTTCGGATCCCTCCCTCCACTTTGGGTTACTCTTGGGTTATCGAGGACGAGAATAGTTTGAGAGGTATCTGATGTAATAACCTGGTTTTCTGAGCTCTTACATTATTAAAATATTGTGTTTGTAGTGTCCTTAGGGGACACTGTCTTCTTTCCAGGGAGTTTTCCAAATTATGGTATTTGGGGTATCCTAGGGACCATCAGTGACTCATTAAGAAGTTTTCCAAGTTTCAGGTTGAACAAACGGTGGCACTGATGGGTGTAGGTGGCACTGATCAACATCAGTGGCACCAACGAGCGTTAGTGGCACTGATTAGACTCAGTGGCACCGAGGGGTCATCTATATAAAAAATAGATAATGGTTCCAGGGTGATGATTCTAGGGAGACAGATCTAGGGCGATGGTGCCAAGGCGACGGTTCCAAGGTGATGGTACTAGGGTGACAGTGACTCACCTAACGGCGAGTCATTCCCAGTTTTTCCAAAACCATCCAGTGTTTCCCCAGTAATGTATATTTTGTGGTAAAAGTTTTTTAGTACCCCATTAAAATCTATTTAAATACAATAAAAGATGTTTTAAACCCCCAAGAGTTGGCTGGAACTTCAATTACCAAAAATGTGTGGCCTTTTCCTCCATGTCAGACCCTTCCCCATACATTCCAGCTTCACCCATGTTAGGCGGTTTTCTCTATTTAGAAGATACATTTTAATGAATAGACATTATCTCCACAATATCTATGGATAATTATTAAATAAAAATTAATTCCATCATATCTAACCACACAAATGTGTGGTGGAACCATGATCTTCCTTTTAAGAAGTTTGAGATTTCATATCCCGTAACTCCGTGATCTGGCCTTTTATCACATGAATTTTTTCTTCTTCTTCCTCAGTCCCTTTATTTTATTTGGTTTTCTTGGAGTCACTATTTTGGATATTAATCATGCACTAATGCTCGATCCCTTCACGCTTAGCCTTGGAGCTCTTGTAGTTCTTACTCTGCAAGTCACACAACCATAGTTCTTAGCACAAGGAGAAAACATCGATCGTTGATCATTAAAGTAGGGCCATTCCTTCATCTCTCTTTACTATGTATTGTGCAGGGTGGGTAAGATAATGCTTCCCTCAAGATGTGGATGAAACCAACCTTAACGAATATAATAAATATACTCTAATGAATGAAGGTGTGTGTTTTATGATGATGTTGCTATATTTCTTTTATCCTTGTTTTTATGTTGTGGATTGTATGGGATTATGCCCATTAAAAATAATGTTTGTTGGTGGTCTTTTCATGCACCCTAATGAACCTATTTTTTTTGGATAATCTTGTGATTGAATGGCTGTAACATGGAAAATAGTTAATCATGTAAATTTGGTTGATGAAATGGATTCCCAATGAATATGTATCTCTGTGTGATCACCTAGATTAACCAAATGGAAATAAAGAAACTTGATGAATGGTGTGGTTAAATCTGAAAACTCCCTTGCTCTATTGTTTTATAACACATGGTTGTTCTGACGAATGCTTGTTGGATAATGGGGATGGGGATGGGATCCCCTATTGTTCAGTTGTTGGTTGTGAATTTGAGGCCATGTGGGGTCGTACGTTGGGTCTTGGTTTGGTTCTAGTACTTAGAGGGATCTCACATATACCTTTAGTTGTTGTGAATTTATAAGAGAACTGCGTGTGAATTATTAAATTGTTGCTTGGTGGTTTCACTTCAATTGTGGTCTTGGCTTGTGACTATTAATGTTAGTTTCTCAGTTGTGAAGGAATTTTTAAATTAAATCACTTAACATGAAAACCAGAATGGGTACACTGGGGGATTATTTTCCAAAAATGTGTTGGGCTCTGGTTGTGGTTGTTGTGTGTTCATGCATGTAGTGATAGTAATGAGGGTGGTTTTGAATGGGATGGTTGTCTATTTCGGAACCCATAGGTTGGGATGAGTTTTTGTTGAATTATATGTATAAACTTAGTTCTTGTGTTTCTTATTTTCACCCCAACCATGTTGGGAACTCCATTCTGAACACCCCCATTTCAGAGGAGATGGTGTTTTTTACAACATTCTTATAAGTGGATGATTATCAGCTCATTTTATTTCTCCCTCTCCTAGGTATCCAAAGACTTTCCAGGTAGGGTGTGTTATGGTAGTCGGACCAAGTATGTGCGGGTAGGTTTGTTTCCCAAGTGTACATTGGATGAGGCCCAGGTGTCTTCGGGAGGGACAATGGTTGTTCTGGACTAGGTGTCTTTGGGCATGGTAGTGATTGTGGTGGACTAGGTGTTTGCAGTCATGGTTATGTGTGGTTGTGGAGGCCCAAGTGTGTACGAGTGGGATGAATGGTGATGTACCATATGGTTGTTGTTGGGGCAGTAGTGGGACTATAGTGAGGCTTTTGGGGGATGTCTGATGTGTAGGTTGTCCTAAATAACTAGTGGAAAAGTGGTGCGTGGTACCCAAAATTTTATGTTCTATTACTATTACTTTACCTGACTTTTGTTATTTTGGTAGTGTGCTTTGGTGAGGCCGATTGGATAGTTTTCCTTGCTAGGTGTTTTGGTTACCTCTACTTTCTCATGGGGTATTAGAGTTCCTACTCACTTGTGCATAGGGGTTTATGGTTTCCCTACTGAGTATACCTATATACTCACCCTACGTATTTAAAAACTGATTTCAAGTTTCCAGGAGGACCTTGAGGACCGTGCAAGACATTACATGCTCGGGTTTCAGGAGTTGTTGTTTCTTTTCTTTTCTTTTTCGTACTTTTAATTATAGTTTTCTTTTTTCCTTGTATTAGTTTATTTTTTTGATAGGAATGTGGGAATGGATTGTTGGGATTTACTTTTATTCTAGGATTTTGGAGTTTTTTTTTGATTTAGCACCTTATCAGCCAATATTTATCTATAAAAATGGTAATCCCTACCATTTTAGGTGTGATTTTATACCGTTGGTGCAAGTCACCACTCCAGGGCCTATTAAAGTCGGGGCTCAAGGTTCATTATCTCTCCTTAAACTTGAAGAAGGAAGGGTCTTGTGATTTTATATCCCTTACCTCATATTGGTGAAGGTAGGTTGTGATATGATTCAAGAACAATATCAAAGACTCCTTATAAAATGGACACTGTGGAATTAGTGGTGATTAAGAAAAAATTGGAGAATTTAAGTGATAATAGATTTATTCACCCTCCTTTCTCTCCATGGGGAGCCCCAACTCTCTTTACTAATAAGAAAGGAAGATCCATGAGACTTTGTATTAACTGAAGGGAAATCAATGATATTACAATAAAAAACAAGTATCCTCTACATCGTATTGGTGATTTATTCGATCAACTTCCTGGAGATCAATATTTTATAATTCTCAAAATTCATTCTCGGTATCATCAATTATGAATAAATAAGGAAGACATTCCCTAGATAGCTTTGTGAACCATTTAGAGACATTATGAGTTTACAGTAATGACTTTTTGATTGACTAGTGCACTGTAGGTTTTCATGGATATAATGAACAGAGTATTACATGAATATGTTCAATATTTTAATTTAGCATTAATAGATGAAAATTTTTTATTCTTAATGATATGAAGATCATGAGAATCACTTGAGGATCATTCTTGAGACACTTAGAAGGATGTAGTTATATGGTAAATTTTGAAAGTGTGAATTATAGATCTTGGAAATTTATTTTCTTGTCTTATATTATATGGATATAATCCCAGTTGATCCTATAATGAAAAAGGAAATTCAAGAATGGCCTATTCCATCAAACATAACTATGGTACATAGTTTCATTAGTTTAGCAGATTAGTATTGGAATTTCATTCAGAATTTTTCCTAATTGACTAACCCATTAACCATGATCACACAAAAATGGATCAAGTTCATATGGAAAAAATATTGTTTAGATTTTTTTAAATAATTAACTAGAAGATTATAAAATGCTCTAATTTTGACTCTACCATCAAGAAATGATGGGTTTGTGATATACAACGATGAATTGAAGAAAGAACTAGGTTGTGTCCTTATAAAAAATGATAACGTTATTGCATATGCATCATGGTAGTTGAATATTCATGAACAATGTATCACCCAAACCTCAGAATCCTAGAGTCAGTGAATTATTTTATTACATCGGCATGATTACAAGGAATCAAATCCTGAAGGACTAATTAGTTTAATAGTCTTGAAAGACCATATTATATTTATTATACCCAAAATACATTGGGGAATGAAATTAAAATATGATACGATACAAAATAAATTGCATCATTGAAATATTTTTAAAGATTTTATTCTTCATAACAAGGGGAAAAGAACCATACAAAATGGGTGATCTCAGAAACCCATTAAGGGTAATTAATTCCGAATACAATGTCATAAAAATAAAAATTAGGCATGGTGAGTAACTAAAAACACATTAATTTAAAAATAAACTTGAGCATAATATGACAGGAATGAAAACTCTGTAAATAATAACATATAACTGAATACATGAAACTTTACCCTGGATATTCTACTAGAATAATAATCACATGATTTAACAATAACTAATATCATTATTATAGAATGAATATTGCTGAAAATGATAATCATACCATCAATGCCTCATGCCAAGACCGTAATAAACATACTGTCAAGGCCTCATGACAAGAGACTAGTTTTTTCTCTTAAGACCTACTAAAGCATCGAGGGGATATAGTGGGAACCTCCTTTCACTCACTACATCTAATACATTTCTCACATTAAAATTTAGAAAAATAAACAACATAAACATTAATATTGATAAAATAGCATACGAAATGTCAATACGTTAACTATAACCCCTGAATAATATAAAATAAACACATCCACATTCAAACTGATCAAATCTTAAAAAAATATGGTAGATGATATAATAATAGATAAACCTCAATGAAGTACATGATTCAACCAATGATGTTGACATAGATGATGATACTTTTAAATTAGACCATTAAATGTTCATGAGGAAATAATATTTAATCATTCCCAAGTGTCCCATACCACTTTGAAACATTCAAATCATAACCAATTTGAATATAAGGAGAATACGTATACTATTAATATGATATATCAAAGATAATTACTTACACTATATGTAAGGAATAGGGGGTGAACAAGGAATACATTTTATAAAAGTGAAATTGATACGAGAAAACCCCCTTTTTTACTTTTGAAAGAAGAGTTCTTTTGGAAAAACCATTTATATTTTTCATAAAATGAGATAGTAAATATTTTATCCAAAAAAATAAAAGGGAAGGACATTGAAATTATATTTGAGCCATAAATGTTGTCCCACTGAATTTAAATGATGTAAAAAGGGTTTTAAAGTAACTTTAGAGGTAAAACACTTTAGTACAGTTTAAGGAAAATATTAAAGAGATTTTACAGTAGAAATGAATGTTTTCTTTCATAAAAACATAAATTAACCAAGATATTTCTTCATGATAATTTTTTTTACAAAAATAATGATGGATTAAAACATATTATATAGTGCACTTGAAAATAAGTAAGAATTTGAGAAGTACCCTTGAATCAGGACTGTTTATCGGGGATAATTTTTGAAGGATCATTTAAAAAAATGTAACTACCCATAAATTTGGGAAGTATTATGTTTGGTAAATATATATAGAACATTATCACAGAATTTATGAATATTAAAAAATAATATTTCAGAATTTCATTGAGGTAAATAGTGTATAAGAGTATCCCAAAAGAAACTGGAGATTCTGGTAGAAAACACTTACCACATTGGCATTAATCGAATCATATGACCCAAAATTAATAACCATAAAATAATAAATTTAATACCATAAAAATAAAGATATTTATGATTTGATACATCAATAGGAAGTATTCACACACCATACACAACTAATATTAGTGAATAAGGAATATCTCACAAAAACAGATGTGAGATGAGGAAACCCTTACAAATATCCTATCATTAGAGTGAGGATAAATCAATGAAATAATTATGTGTGAAAAATATAAATAGAAAAAATATATCTGGATATATAGAATGAAAAAATTAGTGTAAATTCACACCTATTATTTGAAAATCATAACAAATGACGTAGATGTTTAACTCAATGAATGGAATCTAAGTTAAGATAACTCTTACCACTTTGTAACCAGTCAAATCATATGACCCAAAATTAACAACCATTAAATGATACATTTAATACCATGGAAATAAATATATTAATGATATTATTAATCAATGGGTAGTATACATACACCACAAAAAGTAATTATTGGTGATTAGTGCACATCTCATGGAAATGAAAGTTTGATGGGAGAACCCTTACCTTATGTCTGAATGTATTCTACACTAGATCTTAATGTACTAAATAATAAAATTATATTCATTAAATAATAATAGTTGAAAATTATTTATATGTAAGTTATTTATTATATATTTATCAATACCATTTCTGGACTCTTAAATGGGTTAAGATATTCAATTTCATCATTTGTGAGTGCATGTTTTATTAGTTTTCATGGTCAGTTTGCCTGTATAAGAGTATGGAAGTTCTTTTAAAATTGAAATTGTAATACTGAATTGAAGTTATGAATTATTAATGATCATACACAAGGTTAAATGATCATATAAATCTTTTGGTTATTTTTTAGGTGGATGAATCAATATATATAAGCATAATGATAAATGATTGGATTAATTTGGTGGTTTTTCAATCACCATGAACTTATTTTGTTTTATAATTTAATACCATGTGTAAAAAATGAATCAAAAAAATTAAATAGGATATATTAATATATTATGATATGGTTAAACCATAAAAATTGTTTCATTATCAAAATTGAACATGTTAATAGGAATTGAAAACCTGACATCCGAGATTGAGATAAATTAACTCATCTCGGACAGTGTTTCCATTTTTAATATAAGAGTGGAGAAAAGTGATGATGATGAAATATTAAATTAGCATAATAACATTAAATTAAATTTAAGTTAATAGAATTATCAAAGAATTTATATGATGGGAGGTTAGTAAAGAGAAACAAAAGAATGGAACTTGTAAAAGATATTGAATGAAAAAGGAAGAGCGGTTTACCTTTTGAGTACTCCTCCTTGAGAACCTCCTTAAGGCATTTGGTTTTGGCCTTTTGGTGAGATCAGGTCTCAAACGTGGGTAAGGGGATTGGGAAGAGTATTTAGGATTCACTTTGAGGAGATTAAAGGCTTAAAGGAGTGAATAGAAGAGGGAGTGAGGGGTGGTTTTTATAGTGGATGAGATGAGTGATTTTTGAATATCTTGTTCATTATTTTATTATTTTTCTCAAGACAAGAAATAATGTTTATTAATGTAATAAAAAATAGTAATAATTTCATGTGATATCAAACTATGTGTGATTACATCATCCATGATATAATTAATAGTTTATTTATCTTATAATGTATTTATATTGTAAATTACCATATTTTACTATTCACTTAAAATTCAAGTATTTTAGAAAAATCCCAAAAATCTGCCCTAACCATTTCTCGACATGTAGAATTCAAAAATGAAATCCATTTTATCGAAATAAGTTTCTAAATAAGAGAAATTTATTTTTTAATAAAACATTATTTATATAAAAAATAATGTTTTTAAATTAAAAATTGATTTTATAACACTTTAAAAAATTAGATAAGGTCCCATAAAAGTATCCTAAAATATAAAGACATTGAAATATTGTTTTATGAATTCATTTTATGAAAATAAATTTTCTTTTAAATAATTTTATTAATAATAAAATTGTAATTAAATATTTATGACTTATAAAAATACAAACACTAAAATATTAATTCTAAAAATATTCACTCACATTTATAAGGTTTTGTATATTTTATTTATAATTACATGGGTGAGGTTATGATTCATAAGGGCATATTACTATTCGTATGGGTAATGTTACTATTCATAAGGGTATGTTACTAATCACTAAAAATTATGTTGATTCTATCAGACTCTAAATATCTTATTGAACTGAACTATGTATGTCTGTTTTTCAAAATTCAAAACATAGAAGTGAAAAAATTTAGTTTAACGGCTAGGTTATAAAAAACTATTGTTTCGCAAAGACTCAGTTTTGTGTGCATATAAGCTATCTAATGAATTGAAATTATTTTATATGAAACATACTATAAAATCTTGGGGTGTCATAATAATAGTGAATATATTCATAACATAATTTAGTATTTATCAAAATAATTATAATAGTAAATATATATTTTATAATATATTGATAAAAATAAATTTTGTAATAATCAAATACATATATTTATTTTTAAATATTCTTTTACACAAAATAATACTATAAAATAGTTTTTGTTTTTAGAATATTAATTCAAAATTATTTTGAAAACTGAAAATTTGAAATATAAGTATTATTAAATAAAACAATTAAATTTAAATTATTATTTGTCACAACTTAATGATTTTAAAATTATAAAACAAATTACTATGGTGTTATAAAAAAAGTAATCCAACTCATGAACTTGAGTTAGCAGTCATAATATTTTATCTAAAAATATGGAGACACTATCACTATAGTGAAATATGTGAGATATATATAGTTCAAAAGTGTTTTAAATACATAATTATAGAGAAAGAACTCAACATGAGGAAAATATGATGGCTCAAGTTACTCAACGATTATGATAGCTCAAAAAAATACCACCCAAGAAAAGAAAATACTATAGAAGATGGATTTGGCAAGAAAGACCATGAACTTCTAACCCAAATGAAGATAGAAAAAGATCATATGTTAATGGATTTAGTAAAGATAGATGTGGGATTTTTTAAGGAAGGGGAAACATCACTACTTGTTCAAATGATTATAAAACCATATTTATTGGAAAAGATAAAAATCTATCAATATGATGTTGAGAAATTTCAAAATAAAATTAAATCCCTTAAGGATAGAATATTTTAATGACTTCTTGTATGAGGATAGAATTACGAAATTTGGAAATAGGTTATGCTTTCCTTCAATACCTAAGATAAAAAGGGAAATGTTGGATGATTATCATAGCTCAAATCTGTCTATATACCCCAGTATTACCAAAATGTATAGAGATTTGAAAGAATACTTTTGGTGGGATAATATGAAGTGAGAAATTTCATACAATGTATCAATATGTCTAGTTTTTGAACAAGTGAATGTAGAGAGACAACATCCTATAGGATTGATAAAATATCTACCAATTTATATATGGAATTGGGATGAAATTATAAAGTAATTTTCATAGGACTACCAAGGACACCTAGAAGGAAATATGTTATATGGTTTATTGTTGATCATCTTACAGATTTGGCCAATTTTCTTACTATAAGATAATATTTGTCTCTTGATATCCTAGAAATACTCTATATTAATGAAGTTGTAAGAATTAATGTTGCACCTCTTTTAATTGTGTCTGATTGAGATCCTCATTTTACATCAAAATTATGGAAAATTAATCTGAACACTTTAGATACAAAGATTCATTTGAGTACTGATTAATACCCTCAAACTGATGGATAGTTTGAAAGGACTATTCAAATAATAGAAGACTTGTTGAGATATTTCTCACTTGACTTTCATGGAATGTGGGATCAATATTTACCTTTGTTATAATTTTCCTATAATAATAGTATCTATTGTAGTATTCAAATGGTACCATATTAATCATTATATGGAAAGAGATTTCCTAATAAAACTTTTTGGGATGAAGTTGGGGAGAGGAAACTTATAAGACCAGAACTTATTGAAGATTCAAATATTATAGTAAATACTATTCAAGATCATACCAATGGTAGCTTAAAGTTGGAAAAAGATTTATACTTATAACCAAGGAAAGGATTTGGAATTCAAAGTGGTAGATCATATCTTTCTAAAAGTATCTCCCTAGAAGGGTTTCATAAGGTTCAGTAAGAATGGAAAACCGAGCCCTAGGTATCTTGGAACATTTGAAATTCTAGAAATAATTAGTGTTGTATATTACTGATTAGAAATTCCACCAAGTGTATCCAAAATTCATGATGTGTTCAACATATCATTGTTAAAGAAGTACATGCCAAAACCAACACAGGTAATCACCTATGAAGAAATAGAACTGAAACATGATTTTTCTTACTTTGAAAAGACTATCTAGATTTATGGCACAAGAGATAAAGTATTGAGAAGTCGGATGACTCAATTGTTAAATTTTATTTAGAGAAACCATAAAATGGAAGAAGCAACATCGGAACACGAGGATGTTATGAAGAGGAACCATTCTCATCTATTTAGAAAAATATATTCATGAAAAATTTTGATGAAAAAATTTATATAGGATGGAATAATACAACACTCCAAAATTTATGGTATGTTTCATCTTAAATAAATTCAATCTTTTCGATAGATTATGTTTCATGAAACATCTAGCTTAAAAAACTTGGATAGAATATTAAATATAAGTATGCTGGTTGGAATAGTAATGTGACCATATGTAAGATTAATGTGTACAATATAATAATAACTTCACCTATGAAAGTTTGAATAAAAGTTAGGTATTTATAAATAGAAATATGATATATTTATATCATGAAATAAGTAAATAAATGTTTTAAAAATTATAAATTAAGTGTTGATATTTCTGTGAAATGTAATTGTTTATTTAAAATTGACTAGTTTCATAAAATAGATTGATAAGTTTATATATTTTTTTCTTCTGAATATAAGATAATTTTATGAGATATTAATTAATTTTTCCAAGTGTCATAAAATAATTTATAATTTTAAATATCAGTATTTATAGAATAAATGATAATTTTAATCAAAAATTAAAATTCTAAAATTGGGATAATTATTTTCAAAAACAAATTCCATTTTTGAAATATACACAATGAAAAATGTTAAGGTTTATTATTTTTTTTATTTTTCTAAAATAGTTGAATTTCTATTGAATAGTGAAATACAGTAATTTATGGTATTTAATATTATTTGTGAATAAATTAATTTAGAGTCATGTTTGATTCATGGATTATTTAGGTGGTCATTATCTCCAAATCACATACTATAGTTATGGTACTTAGTCACAAGAATCAACAATATTGATAGTCATGAGCCAAAATAAAAAATAAATAAAATAGTTAAAAAACACCTCTCCTCCACTATAAATATCACCCCTTATTACACCTTATACTCACATATTATAAGACTTTTAGCTTTATAATATTATTTATAATTCCTCTCCCAAACCTCTTCATCATTTATAGGATCTTCTAGTCTCAAAAAAAGTCCAAACACAAGTTCATATGGAGGTTCTCTAGGAGAAGAATTCTAGAGTTAAAACCATCAATCCTTCTATTTCAATTTTAATTATTTCCTTATACTATCCTCAAATAACCTTATACACATGTCATGAAAACTTAAATATATTATATATACTATAATATTATTATTTTAATGGAATATCCATAATTAAACCCATTCTACTCTCATAATTATTTTAAAAATGAACACATTGTCTGTGATGTGTCAATTTACCATCATATTGGAAGGTGAATTTTCATTTTCCATTACCACCTCCAAATTTTCTAAAAAAACCATTATTATAGTTAAATAAGATTTTATTATACATATTTTATGTTATATATTGTCTATATACAATATATAAACATGATATTAAATAAAGTGATATAAGTTCTTGATAGTCATAAAATCCACAAAAATAAATTAAATTATTTTCATTAATGCTTTATCTAATGAATCATCATCATACCATATAACCAAATGATATATAATATCATTTAAAATTATCTATATTCATTAAAAATATTTAATTTCAATTATATATAACTATTCCAATTTACATGAAATTCCATACATGAATACAAGGGAACCGATCATGAAAATAAAGTAAATGAACACTCTCGAAATGAAAAAATTGAATCTTATAACTCATAAAAAAGACCGTAAATGAAAAAAAAATATTATACTAAATAAAATACTGGTATAAATGGTTCGTAATTAAGTAATTAATTAATCTAGTTTGATCATCTAAGATATTAAGTATAAGTTCATAACACTTTCAGAAATAAGATAAGGGGTTTCACATCTCACTTTTATTTTTGTGAGATATGTCTTACTCACCAATATTTCCTTGTTTGTGGTGTATATATACTACCCATTTTATTTATGATCATCAATAATTAATTATTTTATTAAATATCCATATATTTTTTATCATGTATATGAATATTTCCTAATCCGTATATCATTTTTACATACTGTGTTTAATTTTAATGTTATTTTAACCAGGGAAATATATATAAATATATCCTATACTCTATAAAAATATTTGGAAATGGAATTTTTTAACATTAATTAAATATATTATTTGGTGTATGAATAATGGTTTGGACATGAAGAAATGGATTGGGCCTAGTTATATATAGCCCCTCAATGCATTGATAGGTCTCATGAGAGAAAACATTTTTCGAAAAATCCTTTGTGTTTGTGCCCAAGAAGAATCAGATGGGTTTCTATGAATACATTTAAACCATCTTTTGAAATGTCTTGGTCATAGTGGTTCATGTTCAAAATACATGATCTCTAATGATTAAGCATTTTATTCATTCAGTATGCATATATTACTATCTATGATATTATCACTATGAAAAAAATCTATGGATGCATTTTCATTATCAGTTTATTAAATAAATGGATTGTTTTTCAAATTATTATACTTTCAATATTTATTAAGTTTTATTTATTATGTGTCACTTATTATTGATTCATGTAATTAATATATGTAACTCTTACTCAGCCATAGAGATAACACTTTTACTTGTTTTCCTTCCCCATGTTACGAAGATAAAATCATTTAATGAGTGTCTATGAATAATTTTATATTCATTTCTAATGTTTTATGTTTAATTACAATTTTAATAATTGAAACATGTATGTTTATAGTTCTTAAAAACTGCTAAACTGATCATTGGTGATGTGATACCTTATATCAGAGCCATTATAATAAATTAACCACCAACTTTGGGCTACTCAGGTCGAGGATTTTATATTATGTTCTATGTTTAAATAATGTTTTGGATCACCTAATTTATAAATAATATAGAGTACTTGATCATAAGAAAATTAGAGTTTTGTGGTTAAATAGTGATAACTAAGACCAATGATTCAATAAGTTTCAATTATAATAATTAATTTACTATAAATTATATGTTATATGATTTGATATTTCATGAAGATATAGTTGAAAATTCTATGTGTATACTTTATTAAAATCTATTTTTAACGTATAATTTGATTTGTTTTATTTTAGAAATTTTTTTGACTATTGATTTAGAGTTTTACATGCCATGATACATTGTCTTTATGGGTCCAACCTTTGTACTTTTATATTACACACTACCCTTTAGTAGTTCTATAGATTCAGTATAGTTATTATATATTTTTAAACCTAATTTCTTGTGGGAAATAATAATATCCAGTGGGAAATGTGTGTTTTAGCACTACATCTGGGGAATTGGGCCTTGTAGGAGACATATATTCAATATATTAATACAAATACTTTTTTCACCTCATTCTATTTTTAGATTTTAGTATGGGTTTTCTTTTGATCCTTTTTACATGATTATAGGATTTTGGATTTTATTATAGATATTAGATATCATTATTTCTCATATATTCTTGGAAATATAAATTAAAGATCATTGTTATGTCATTTATGCACTTAATATAAAGATGATAAAACATGGTTGGGAACCACAACCAAACCTGAGTTCGGAAGAATAGTTCCTATACATCATGGAAGAAGAATTCAAAAAGTGATTAGAACTCTTGGAGAGAGCTGAAAATGAATTATATAAATAAAAAAAATACCCAAGGAGGATGCCAAATTTGAGATAAAACCAGAGGAGTAATTTTATGGTGATGGTGAGGTTGAACTGACTTATATGGATAAAGATTAATCTAAGAAAAAACCTAGGGATTATACCCTCTAAATTACTAAAACTAAGGATAAATAAGAAGGATAATCTTCTATGGAAGATGATAAGTCATAAGAAGAGGTTATGGATACCAAAATATAGAATAAAATTTAATACTGTAAGTAATATTAGTAATGAAAAGTTATAAAGAAATAGTATCACCAGGTTTTCAACAACAGATGAGTTAGTCATTCATTATTTAGGACATTAATATATTGGGTTTTCTAATCAAAAAATTATCAAGATGGATTTATTGAATATGAGGATACACATAACACCAGATTATCTTATTTTTTTTCCATTGTATAATTTGGATTGGGTAATTTATTTTCATATTCATATTACATGATAAAAAGTGGTAATGCCTGGTTTAAATATAGTAAAAATTTATTATAAGGGGAAACCTGAAAATTTTTAGGATTTTGTAGGAATTATTTTTTAGGAATTTGGTTTTAGGAATTTGTTTAAGATGTAGATTTAATCACCATTATACTTTTTGAGCTTAAATAGAATGAATCTTGTAATTTCACTTGGTTGTTTTTATTTTATAGGCCCATGATGAAGAAGATGAAGGGAACGATATGATAGGATGAAAAAAGTAAATAGAAGTAATTTATTATATATGAGAGTAATTCCTTAAATTATTTATCACTTTTACATTCCCTATATTATATTATATTATATTATAGTTCAGTTTAAGGGAATTAGTATACCACAATTTTATTTATTTCTTTATTTTTGATATATGATGAAAATAGTTTCTTCCTTATCCGATCATTAAATGTCTATATTTTCATTTTTTAAGATTTTTAATGATTAATATTAGGGATGGATGAGTACAAATAAACATTAGAGTATAGAATTGAGTAAAAATGGGTTGGAAATATTGGTTGATTTACGAAGATGAAATTATTCTAACATTTTTATTCTTCGATTTTATGAATTTTGTGCTGATTTAGTATTTATTATTAATCATGTTGTGAGTGATTTTCCAAATAGTATTTTTCCCATTCCCAAAATATAGTAATATATTTTTACAAAATATTTCTTATACCCTATTTGTTGAGTGATACTTGTGGAATTTATATTAATATAAATTTCACTGATATCTTATTAATTGTATGAAAGAAAAAGTCATATTAATATGAATAAAGAATATTTTATTTGATACCATCCTACCTTTTGGATATACCTTTTATATTTGATCTTTTTTTAACATCATATATATAATGAATGGCCTTGTTAGGAAAGACAAAATACAACTCCATTTAACCTTCCTACTATACTTTTGGTAGTTTTCATTATTTAGAATGAAATAATTGTAAGGGAATAGTTTTTATGATGATAAGGGGATTATGTATATGGAAAAGTGTAAGATGTGAGGTTTTATAATTGGTTTTATGAGAAATTTTCATAAATTTCTCTTCATTGTGATTTATTATCTAGCTTTTTAAATAATAAAAAATAAAAACAAAACAAACATTATTGAAAAAATGGAATGGAAAAAACGGTTGAGAAGGGATTAATGAGAAAAAAGTTACTGAATACCTCATTGTTCATATTGTAATGATTTTTGAATCTTGATATGGGAAAGTTTACTATTTGGTAGAATCTTGTTGAAAGTATTTGTTATTAAAGAGGGAAATTTCCATTGATATTTATATTATTAATAATGAATTATAAATTATAATTTAACATCCTTCTTAGAATTTTTTAATTTTCACATAAATTAAATATTAAACCTCACCTAAGAGTCATTTCAAATTTTAATAAAATAAATCATGATTAATATTTATTTTTTTCTTCAGAGGGTAGGGATTTTGATTCCTTACAATCCTTTTATTCGGATACTAGTACTCAAGGATTTAAAATAAACCTTATAAAATGTTCAATGAGTGATGGAAGTAAACTTTTCTTACAAGGTAGATCATAGATGGAATTCATACTAGCATAAGTTTAAATATGTGTATAGAAGTTAATAAAGTTATCCTTATTTTATGAGGAAAAGTAAAATGAATGGTTTATTGGGTTTCTTAAAAAATGTTTAGATAGAAATATATATCTTTTATAATTCTTAAAATTTAATTATTTTATGGTAATTATTTGATTTGTTGAGTATAATGTTTAAAACTTGGAAGGATGGGTTTTATTTATGATGATGTATAGAATTTATGTTTGATGAAAAACACGTGTTTAAGTTTATGGTGAATTTAGTGATTAATTTCATACAAAATTTTGCTTAATTATATTTATAAAATAATTATATTTCACCTATTTTTTGTTTTCTTCATTTGTTTTATAATTTAACAGATTTTTGGTAAATTTTTGAAGAAAAATTACAATATTTATGTTCAAGTATCTAAAGAGAAAAAATTATAAATGTTATAGCACACCTAAGAAATATTCTCAACCCATACATAATAAATGTGAAATCACTTAGTCCAGAATTTTTGAAAAGTGTTGGAAGCCCCTATGATACTTATGATTTTGTTGTATAATATGATATTTTGTATATAGAAGATATTTGTTGAAGTTTATATGGAAATATGGAAAGGTAAACAACCATTTTGTGATACAAAATATGTTTTTAGCTGATATAATATCTTCAGTTGATGTATAAAGTTCTATTCATGGCATATGAAAGGAGATATATTTTTCCTATGGTGCAAAAGATATTTTTGAAAATATGTAACATTTTTCAGAGATTCATTATTGATAAGTTTGATATTGGTCTTATATTTTAAGGCCTGGTACTTTGTGAAATCTATAAAATAGAATTCACATATTATTTTTTACATTGAATTTGGCCGATGAAATATATTTTCCAAAAAAGAAAATTCTGTGATACAAAAGAGACTTTCCTTTTCCACTAAAAGGGAGAGTTACATAAAATAATTCCTCCTTTACCACTATGATAAATAACCTTCTTAAATCATTACCTATTATTCTTCACTTTGAAATATATATGTTCATGAAAAGGTGTTTAAGAACATGAAACCTTTTGTTCCATGATATATTAATCTCATGCTAGGATTAATGTTAAGAGGTGTAGAAACTGTGACATGTAATATTAAAAAAGACAGGTTGTGCCACAATTTTCATGTGCTGTTGAAGAAAAATATCTATGTATGAGATATGAAGGATGGTTTTGGTGTGGTTTCTATCTCCATTCCATGATGAAATGTTCCATCTCACTATGAATGAATCCATACTCTATAGTTATTTTTTATACAATAAATATATTGCAATTTTAGATTTATAGTCCTTGTAGATTATTGAAGATATTTTTTTGAAAGTTAATGGGGAAATTTAACTTAGGTTTTGATCCCTATGTAAGAGTTGTTAGAGTTTAAATAAAGTGTGAAAGATATTTATGTATATTTATGAGGAGATATATGAAAATTATAGGGTAATTTTTTATATAAATAAATACTAAAACTATACACTTTAATTTAATATTCTGAGAGGTTCACTTATAGGGATAAACTAGTAGTTAGAAGGTAGATGGTCTTCCCAATTTAGTGGGTTTTTATACTCTCTCATGGCGAGGATGAATGAGTAGTCCTTTTTCTATGGGGTTTTTAATGGGGGGGATGAGTGTTTGAAGCATTCTTATTTTTAATAGTAGTCATTTTTGGTTATACTCATTCACACTTACATTAATAAGTTTTCTTATTTATTTAATCATGACCATTGTCTCTTTTATTTAATATTTAACTTTTAATGATTTTAATTGTACATATATTTCTTCATTACCATGGAGTGGGTTATGGATTTTGTTTAAATATGGTATTGGATCACCATGGAGTGGGTTATGTGTTATGTTTTTGTGGTATTATTTTACCTCAGTTAGAATTCCTATTTTGAGTCCTTTATCTTTTATTACAATGGAAATAATTTCATTTCACAATAAACAAAATGAATTATAAGTTAATTAAAAATACTTAACCATGGTTAGGTGATCAAATTTGTGATGCAATAAAGGCTGTTTTTATTAAGTGGAAAAGAATTATTTATTTGTAAAAGTTATTTGGTTTCACCAAAATTTTCTATTTTCTTAACTAAATAGAAAAACATTAAAAATCATAATTTTATTTTTTCTTAAATAATTTTCTATAGGATTTAATTTATATCAATAATATAAATAAATAGTTCATTATCAGTGAAAATACAACTTTAAGTATTTTTATTCCCCAAATGTGTTTATTTAAACTCAATTTTCCACTATGAAATGAATTTTTTATTTTTAAAACAATTTTATAAAGTGTTAAAATTTTATTTTATCAATTAGGGGTTACATATTAAAAACTTAACTGGAGTGGAATATCTATCCGTTAGTTAATAAATTTCCTAAATGGGGTTTTAAATGAGGAAAAAATATTTAAATAAAGAAAATTTATTTATTCTATTAATATGTCTTAATTAGTATATGTTCCTCATTATTTAAATTATTTCTGTTTTTTTTGTATGTGTAGGTGATTATTGATGTCATATTTGATATTTTATTTTGTTCACTACAAGTATACACTAGTCATTGTCGATTTTGTTTTAGTGACTTTTTTGGTTTGATGTTATTATGTTTAGTTTAGTTTTATATTATAACATATACATGGATTAGTTCATTAGTTTTTTTCATTCATTATAGTATTATTGATTTCTATAATGATTAGAGGATGGATATAATTAAATATGTGAATATGTTTAATATATATTTTCTTCAAGAATGTGGTCAATATAATTAGTTATTGTGTACCTGATCATATATACTTATTTTATATATCTAGAATTATAAAAATACATACATATTCATATATATATATATATATATATCATATGTTTCATAATATAGTGTGCCAAAACATGATGGTAATTTTGTTAGAAAGGGGTGAACCAACTGTAACACTGCCATATTATGGAATTTATCGGTTTTATTATTTTCATTTAAGCTAAAATGATTTTAGGGTTTGTTATGAGAAGTTAAAATAGTGTATTAAATGTTTTTCAGATTATTTTATGGATCATGGTAGGTATATGGTTTGGTGAAATAATGAAAACTTCCTAGGAAAATAACTATGGAGATCAGAGGTATCATGATTAGTTTATAGTTTGTGCACAATTTTTTTTTAAAATGTGAAGTAATTGTGTGGCTTTGGTTGTATATTATTTTAGTGGTATTTTCATGGCTGGTTCATGGTTTAATAGTCAATTAAGAGAACACATGAATTTTGGGTTCTATATGGAAACACTTATATGCTTGGCACATTGTTTCCCAAACAATACAACTAAACCTTTCATGACCTTAAAAATCCTTAAAAATAGTTTTAACTAAAATATTCCAATAATAAACTAATTATCACCTCCTTAGAACCAAAATTCTTTCTTAAGAAATTTTCTTAATACACTTAATTCTTGATATCCATATCTTTGAATCATATCGAATTTCCCTTAGTTGTCAATGGTTGGAATTCCTTCTCTCCTTCCCTTATCCAATCATTTAATTTTTAATTTGAATAAAACCTAATCTATGGATGTGACACCTAGATATCTTTTTATGTTTTGTTTTTATGGGGATATTTTTCTAATTATTCATAGGATGGTTGTGAGAGTCCAAATCTATGAGTTTTTTGTACGATTTCAACTAGGAAAGCTTGTTTGAGGTAAGTGGATTATCCTAACAAAAGCCAATTTGTTAGGATGGTATGCATGAAGATAGGGTTTGTTGAGAAATAAAAAATATGGTATAGAAAGTAATTTTTAAACTATTTTTACAAAAAATCAAGGTACCATGGTGCACTGAGATTGAAAATTGATGTTAAAACCCACTTATAAAATTTTCACTATATCCCCTAGTGTTTAGATTACGAGAGTTGGGTACTATGAAAAAGTACTGTGACTTCACAATTGGAATTCAATATTTATATGATATTCATGGTTCATGTACTCTTTAAATTTTTTAATTATGATATTTATTTTTGTATTTATGTACATCATAAATCTTATGACTAACGTATGGTGTGGTGACTGAGTGATTATTTTGACAATGTATGTTATTTTTATTAAAAATTCCATTTTTAATAAGACATAGAAATTAGTTTTAGGGTGAAACTGATAATTATTTCCATCCTAAACCATACTAAATTAGTAGACTATAAGAAACATTATGGAATATTTTTAGGTAATTGAAATAATAAATTAGAATAAGGAACCCAATCATGTGGATCACTCATTTTAATTTTAATGTAAAAAACTAATGGCCATTAGAGTTGATTTTGGGACCAAAGATGTAGAGGCATGGAATGATAGGATAAATAATATTTTTTATTTCCATGTAACTCCATATTTTGATAAGGTAATTTTAGAAGTCCACATGTTCTAAGGAGTATCATGAAAATGGATATATCTAGCAATCGAAGGTAATCTCAATCAAAAACTTATATCGAATAGATTTAAGGATTTTTTATAAAACATTTTACTCATATACCTTCTTTATATCAAGAAAAAATATTTATATGGTCTTAATAAAGGATTTTTCAGGTTTATAGAATATATATTTCATATACTTACCTTTTTATATATACACCAAAAGTTGTGACTAGTGAATCTCATAAAGCATGTATATTTGAGTTTGGACTATGACATAAAATTCATTATAAGGATGTAATGTTATGTATTGATAATTAAAATGTGATGGTGAGTAGAGAAATGGTTATTAAAAATATTTTTTTTGGAAATCTCAGTGGTGGGAACACCTGAGTGTAGGTGGAAACTCCATTAGTGGAAATAAACATTCAAGAAAAAAAATTTTCAAAGGGTTTCCAAGAACTAGATAATCATTATATAGGGTTAGTTTATTTTCCACCAAATTGCAATTTTTTTTGGGTTTCTTTGGATGTTTTTCTTTGTCTAACATAAAATGATAGTGTATAAAACCACATTTAGAGTTTCACAACTATGGATGATTGATACCTCTTAAATGTTTCTTTGCTTATCCTTCAAAATATAATGGTTGTGATGTTTTTAATATAACTCAGTCTTGTCTTGACCAGCCTACAAGATCTCATCATATTAGTTGTAATCCAACAAATTTATTTATTTATGGTTTTTCCACGGATACCCTGGAATCCTATTATGTACCAAATAAAATTTGGGATATGAATCATCGATGAGGGGCTAGTTGATTTTTTTTGGATCCAAACAGGTAGTGAAAAATTAAGAACTATGTACCTCAATGGGGTAAGGTACTATTATTCTAGATTCTACTTCAGGGCATGTAATATTTGACACTTACACATAATAAATTTCTATTTTTTCACATTGTAAATAAAATTGGATTACATGTTGAAATTATACATCATTTTATAAATCTGACAACATATATTGGGACATGGGATTTTTTTTGGGATTTATGTTTTAAACATTCTCAATTACTATCAATGTGGTTTATTTTTTGTGGGAGTTCATTGATTTAGAGATATATTTTTACTATAAAAATGTAATGGATAGAATGGTTCATAGCATTCATATATCATATTGACTGTTTTGCTGGCTGAGTTACTTTATAAACTCATAATGGATCATTTCATCATTTTAATGAGGAATGGTGAATGAATAATGGAAGACTAGGGAAAGTATTAAATGTTATATGAGATATATATTCTTATTTTTTGATAAAAACCCCAAGGGTGATTGATGTAATTGAATTAAATTATATTCCTTACAATATAGATTGATACCCTGATGTATTTGAAGATAATTTATATAGACGACCAACTAAAAGTTATGTTGAATTTTCCATCAATATACTTCAAGGAATGAATGTTATTACTCTACCATTATATAGGATGACACAAATAGAAATTTATTATATGAAGTTCCATATATTAGAGTTAGAAAGAAAGGTACTTATTTGAATAAGTACATATTCCTAGGATGATCTGGTTTTATTATAAAGAATGTGGATGATACTATTCCAATTTTTGTTGAATATCATAAACTGAATCTTGATTTGAAAAAATAGATATTACCTTCCATGAATCAATGGTTTTTTATCAATTAATAGTTTTTAGAGGTTCTATAAAATTAATTTAAGATACCACCAAAATTTGGTCAAGAATGAGTATATTCCTTGGACATCCATTAAATTTTTTTATTTATAGTAAAAAAACATGGTCATTACCTTTTGGCTCAATTAATTCACTAGTTTCCTTCATGGAATTGTTGAACCGAATCATTTATAGGTGTGGAGATAGATTTTTTATATTTTTTGATAATATCTTGGTATACACTCTCTCTAGGGATGATCTTAAAAGGCCCCTATAAATTATTTTGAGCATAATGTGAGACCAAAACCACTATGATGATTTCTCTAAATGTGGTTTATAGATAAAATTAGTTCAATTCCTTATTCATATCATTTTAGAAAAAAGAATACCAGTTGAAAATAAAAAATACTGAAACCATAATTTATTTATATCATCCTAATACTATCATTGAGTAACAAAGTTTCATGGGATTACTCTGTTATTATCATCACTTCATCCAAGATGAAAACTATATTCGCCAATGACTATATTATCAAATGAGGTTGTTCTATTATATATGAGTAATAATTTTAATAAATATTTTAATGTGCATAATACCTGGATTACATTAGAACCTATCCTCACCCTTATAGAAGTAATTGAGAGATACATTGTTTTTTTAATGTATCTAGATTTTGATTTGGATGTGTTATCATGTAGAAATACAATGTTTTAGATTATATATCATGAAAATTATTGGTACATGAGAATATATATCCAATGCATGATCTTAAATTATCAATTATGGTCTATCAATTAAAATCATGGTGTCATTATCTATTTAGTGGGAAGTTTACTTTGTTCCCTTAAAAAAGCGTTTGAAGCGCATATTTAGACAAAGAGACTTGAACCATAGGCTGTGTAATTCGATAGATTACCTATAAAAATTATAATTTAACTTCCTCTATATGATTGTGAAATTAAATACAGTGGTTGATAAATTAATTTACTAGTATCATAAATAAGTGTTCAAGGGATATAATGATCAATGAAAAGTAATATGGGTAGTAGATTAAATGTATTTAATTTCATCGAGTAGAAAGATGAAATTGTTTTATTTCAATTAACCTATATCCTTAACATGGTTTCACAAGTCGGAGAGGTATAACCATTAAATCTTTTGTGATTTATCATTAGGGAAAACCTCAATCATGCAGAGGTCATTGATAGATAGATAAATAATGAAAAATATATATTTTATTCTTAATACCATATCATATTTGTTCCTTAATTGTAGGAATATATCCTTTATGATTATCATTATTCATATTTGGTTTCCCACCTAGGTATTTAGAAAAATAAACAAGGAAATTAATTATAAATTTTTATTTATGGGTATGAGATGAATGTGGAAAAGTATATTTTCAAACAACGAACCTATAAACGGGTTCAAATTGGACACCAACACCAAATGATATGTGAAATTAATTAAACATACCTCTATGTAAATGGTAGAAAATTTCCATGGATGTTTCAACAAATTTTGAGGGACTATTTGAATGTACGATGTTATCTTGGTTATTGTTGTTTGAATCACTAATTTTTCACACTTCATTCCAATCCATGAGACTGATTCAATATAATATATGGAAAGTTTATATATTCGGTAAGTAATATTTTTTCATGAGTTATTAATTTATATTATCTTTGACAAAGATCCTAGATTTACAACATTGTCTTAGTGCTCTTTATAATAATACTTTAAAACCAAATTAACCATGATCTTGTAATACTATCATAAAATGGATGGGTAGTAATAGAATACAATATAAACAGTGGAATAAATTCTTATAGAAGGTGTTACATTGTAATTTAATGGGAAGACCATTTGACTTTGTGTAAGTTTTAATACAAAATATTTTATCTATCACTGATATATCTGGCTTCATTTTAAGCATAGTATATATGACTATATATCCCTATATTTTGTTATGTATAGTCAAGGGAATATTCACTAAGTGGATTATGTACTATATATGAGAATACCATGCAAATCCTATTTTTTCAAAAAACTAATGGAAACCACCCAAAGAATTCAAAAATATTATACAGATCACTATTATCAACTTCTATCTTTTAGGTGAGTAATCATGTATTCATAAGAGTATATGTATCGTTATTGTACTATCATCTAAGTAATAAAGAAAAACAATCTTGTTAGTTTTTCAGGCCATTTTAAATTTATAACCATATTGGTGAATTTGATTACCAACAAGATTTACACTCAATATTGAGCTCAAATCATAAAGGTATCCATATATCTCAACTAAATAATTACCACCACTATCCTGATCATTTGATTAGTTGGTATTATGTTACTCTTGATCTAGATTATATATTTATCCACAACTTGATTTGCATTAATGGTAGACATGGTAAGATATCATGGGGAAATAACATATCCTTAGTCTGGGTACTATAGAAACACGTATAAGTGCATGAAGAGACTTAGGAGCATAAACAATTTATTCTAGGGATATGATTTTTTTTCAAGATTCTTCCAACTTCCAACTTTTTATGACATAAATCCCATTGGGGAGGAGAATGTAAAACCACGTAGTTTTAGTTATTTTATTATTTTATTATCTATTTTTTACCTTTAAAGAGATTTAAGATAGATTTAGGATGTTTTAGAGGAGTTTTAGAGGTTTTGGGTGATTATTAAAGGGTACGTGGTTGGAAAATGATTAAGTGAATCCATGTTAACTTACCAGGAAACCAAGAATAAAGAAATAGGGTTATCTTTATGAGTTCACAGTGGGTGAAAATTTTGGGAAAACCATTCAATAATCATGTGGATATGGTGTAATTTCTGATTATATAGATTCTTACATTTGATGTATGGAATAAAAAATTGTGAAGAAAAACCTTATTGATTAGGTTATGTATTGTAAAACCCACCTGATTGATTCATGCTTTCCCAAATAGTTCCAATATATTATGAACATATTTAAAAAATCCATTATAATTTTATTTTTAACAAAAAAATCACTCAAATCACTCATTTATCTCTTCTATGAAAGGGATATTGATCCTAAAGAATTCATTTAAATATTTAAATGAACCTAATCAATTTAAATATCCCACTCTTTGAATCACATAGTTTTTTTTCCTAAGGATAAAAAGTAAGACTTTTTTATTTAATTTTCCTATCACATATTCACATTTTCATTTGGGGGAAACCCGAGTCTGATTATTTAATGCTTGATTATAATATTTATGGTGAATTTTGATGGGTATTTTATCGTAATTCATTTTATGAGGGATATGAGAGACAAAATTTATGAGTTTTACTATGGTTCCATCTATGAAATCTTGTTCGAGGTAGGTGTAATTTCCTCACACTACTCCTTCCAATAACCTTAAGGGTTATAATTTTTAAAAGTAAATACTTATGTTTGTTATTAATAGTTCCATAGTAAATTTTAATATAGATTATTATTATATTTTCTTTTTTTGAAATAATGGTTTGGGGTGAAACCCCTAACGTGTTTGGTGAAATACCTAAATGGTTATTTGGGTTTAAAAGAAATAATTTTTTATGCTCCTAAAACTGAAATTTAAATGAGTGTGTATGTCTTCACAATGAATATAGGTGGCTCCATATTAGTTTATTCTTGGTAATCAGTTTCAATTTAGTAGGAATATATATTTGACCACCATGTGATGACTTGGTTATGGGGAGAAAAGTTTTTTCCCATATGTATAGGCTATTTAGTTAGTCCTTCATTGAAAATGGACACACTTGGCTGGTGAAATTGATCTTATTGGGGAAGGTTTAGTGTATTTCATGGAAAAATGAGTTCATGGCATACATATGGTAGTTATAGTGTATTATTATTACACTAATTAATTTTATTTTATTTAATTACTTTATATTTCTCTATTATTTTATTTAAAATTTATGCGAAATTTTTTTGTTTAAAAGGATATATGAGAAGGCATTGAAGGATTTATTATTGAGTTTATATACTCCTTCTGTATATATGTATCTTAGTGTTTATGTGTACACTTTTTAACATGATATAGGTAAGGGGAAGGACTCATACTTATCTAGTGGTTCACATTGATGTTGTGGTTGTTAGAGAGGGTGGTGGGATAAAAGTGGTGTGATGCATGGTGTGGTTCTATGTTTGGAAAACTATTTAATTTTTCATTCCTCTAACATTGAATAATTATCTTGAGATATTATTTTTCACATATGATTATTTTTTATGTTATGTAATTGGTTTTTGGATGATTTTTATCATGTATCATATTTATATTTTTTCGTAGAGTTATACCCCAAAGGTTGTGTCACATGATGGAGTAAGTCATCCCCCAATGATATTTTGAAATCGTAGAAATTTATTACCAACCTTTTGTGACTCAGAGATACACTTAAGGTATGTGGCATACAAATATTATCCAAGGTGATCATTTGAGGTTGAGATGTTACAATTACAAAGACCATATATAGTATAACCCCTTTTCCCTTTCCCTTTGGAAATGCTTCAAGATCACACTAACTTAGTATACACTATTCTTATGAAAAACCATATAACAGTAAATCAATTTAATACTTCCTTAATATTCATGAAATATATTTTATGTAGTTATATTCATTATTAAAATATTATGAAATTTATCAATCAGAAAGTAAATTGTTTTGTGGTTACTAAATTCATTTTATATATTATATGGTTTTATTTGAAATATTAATTTAGAAATTTGAGAATTTTAATTTGAAAAAATGATCATTATTTTTTAAATCATAATTATAAAATTATCTTTGAATTAATTTTGGGTTTTTTCTAAAATGATTAAATTTTAAGTGAAAAGTGAAAGATACAATTTTTTGTAAAACATTAACTTCTGGTTCATCAAATAAATTAATTTAACAGTTCCATTATGTTTTTAATTTTAAATTAATGTATAATAATTCTTCTTAACTTTGAAATATTGTAATCAATTACGTAAGAATTTAAATTATAATTTATTTTGGTATAAGTATAATATTGGGATTCAAAACACATTTTTCTATAAACTTTTTCCCCTAATGTTTGGAATTTTAACATTAAATTAACTTCTGACACTTTTAGAAATTAAATATTAAAAAATGGATTCCATATTTGTAATTTTGATGTTAAAATTTATAATGTAGGATCCTTTTAGTTTTATTCTTTATGAATAATAATTTTATAAAATATTTTTCAATAGGGTAAGTGTGAAATGAGTAAAATAGGGTTAAAACTATGAGATAAGGCAAACAAATCTCCCAATCAAACATATTACTTGACTGGATAATGTTTTATACTATTAAAAGCCACATTTTAAAAACATTCAATTTATTTCAACTTTACTTTGATAATGACCATAATTTGATTTTAGGTAAAGAATATAAACAATAATTTCACACTCTTTGTTTTAACATCTCTAATATATTTTCAGAGGGAAAAAAATAAGTTATGTTCATTTATAAGTGGATATTTGAAATATTAATTAATTTTTTTTATAATTATTTTTTTTAAATTTTAGTGATGGAATAATTACCTTAAGTTATTATCAAACACAAACACAAATGCTTTTTCAACTAATAGAAAAACCAATCGATTGATTTTCTTAAAAACCTTAAAAGGAACAAATTTTGGATGAATTAATTTTCTCAATAATTGTTTTGGATAAATTTAACATATTAATGATGTTTTAAATGATTATTTTAGGATTTAATTAATATCTTGATGTCATTAATGTCAAACTATTTGAATAGTCTGAAAAATTACATGGTATAATATGTTAAATAATATATTATCTAATGATTTAAAATTCATAAAAAATTTATATTGATCCAAATTAATTTGACATGGTCTAAAATATTTTTCATTTTTACTTGTGTTTCAATTTTCATTATTTGTAAATTTCTTGGATTTTATAGTGTAAAAAACTTTTCTATGATGATAATCATCAAAAAGGTTAATTGGGATTTAAAACTAAGTTATAAGGGTGAAAAAATAACCTAATAATGTCTAAATTTAATTTGATAAGATTATTTCTAGATATAATTGGAGTATATTATAATAAATAAACTATTAAACTTTAACATGAATATTAATTTATAATAATTTATCCTCTTAAGCAGTTCTATGGGTGTCCCTCCCTTTGCTTATAAAAGAAAACTTCATCTACTCTAATCGTCATAGATTTTGAGAAGTATATTTTGGGTAAAACATACCCATATATCTCCCCAACATGTCTTAACACATCCTAAAGGACTTAGTTTCACCAAAATACATAACCTAGAACGATTATGGTTTAATCCAAGGAGTTTATCCTAGGATAAGTTATAAGTTCAAAATGACATATCTCAGGTTTATTTATTCTCATAGATTCTTCAAATATTATTTAAAACAGATGAGATAATAACATAAATATCTTCCATATACTGAAATATTATTTTGATTACGTTACAAAATTTTTTCATTTCCTTTTCCATCATATGGGAAATGAAAACATCACTCGTACGTTCTTGTGGATTACCACCTCCACAAAGCATTATGTTTTATCATTCAACACCACCACTAAGGGATGATCATAATGATTTATTTAATATATATATATATATGATATTAATTAAATAATTATAACTATGAAAACATATTATATCATCTATTTTCCTGAATTTATATCAATTTATAAATGATAATGTTTTTCTAGAGTATGTGTGGACCGCCACCTCTACAAAGCGATGTGATTCGTTTTCATGTATACGATAGATGAATGATTTTTAAATTATATTTATTTTATAAAAATTATAATAATTTCTAGATTATGTGTTTTAAGTTATTTAATAAAGAACCATTTTACCATGATCATCCTATTAAATCTATTTTGGGATTATAAACAGATAATCCTAAAAAATGTCTCAGGTAAATTGGACTGATTAAGTAACTAAACAAACAATAGTCATAAATTGTATAAAACATACAATAGTAATGTAATAAACATAAAATAACTTCTTAGTAAATTAAATAAATAATATAATTTTATTATTTATGAATCAAATAATGTACAATTATAGATGGTATTTAAAGTAAGATATTATTATTTAAACCTTATTTTAATATATTACATTCAAATATTTTTCTTTCGTGTCCATTTTTTTAAAATGTTTCAATAATTTTATTATTTATACTTACAAATATATTAAATTTCATTTTCCATTACCATTTAATTTCATCACACGTTTTAAAAAAGAACCTTATTGTCATTTTATGAAGGAGGAACTTTTAATGATGGTGTTAAAGGAATCATTGTTTTGACATTTACAATGTGAAAAAATTTACCACCACTATTAATTTTCATTTATTATATTAAATTATGTTTATTTCAAAACAAAATCATTTTTATAATATTTTTTTGATTTTTTTTAAATATTTTCCAAAAGAAAGGGTTATATCATCTTATTTTTATGTGAAAATGGAAAGGTCTTTTCTAATGGTTTAAAAATTGTTTTCTACATATATTTATGATGAAAAGGTGCAAGATTAAAAATGTTTTATTCATGATTTGTTACTTAATAATTATATATGATTAAGGGTGAGATTTATAGAGCTTATAAGAAGAGTTAGCTCGATCTAGCTTATATGATATGTGATCCTGATACAACTTATGTAATGAGTGAGCCCGTTATCTCTACCTAATTAATTGGGTAAAGTTACTTGTATTAAAAGGATATAAGGAGAGAGTTAATTATGGAGGTTTATACTATGAATTTAATTGTTCTCTAGTTATTTTTTACAAAAGTGAAGACTGTATATGAATATAATTATCTATTTTATCTTGAATTATTTTTGTTTATTATTATTTGTTTTAATGGGTTTATTTAATAAAAATGTGTTTTTTAATGTGGATATGATTCATTTTATATACTCAAAGAATATGTGGAATAGTTAAATATTTTATTGGTTTTTATGTTTTAATCAGACAGACAGATTTCATAATTTTATATCCCTTACTGATATTTTTATTCTCATCTAATATTTTCAAATGTTTTTCAAAGGGTTTATGGATGAGTACGAAAAAAATAAGATGTTAAGTTTAAGGGAATGGATATTTTTCATAAAAAGAAAATGTATTTCATTTTAATATTTTTATATTATGGTAAAAATGGATACCAAGTGAAAGTGTCCAATTTTTAATATATGGGTTTGTTATGTAAGAGTTATGACCAAAATATCTAAAACCATAAACCAAAAAGATCCTTTAAATATAATAAATAGAATTATTATATAAAAACAAAATATTATGTAATGTTTTAAGGATGAGAAATTATAGTTGGTATCAGAGTAAATGTTAATATAACTTTATAGGATAGGATAATATTAATAAAATTTCATTGGGATATTCTAACTTATAGTCATATTGAATTGATGTGGAATTTTATGGTTATCATTCTACTTCATCAAATATATATCTATTCAAAATGTTTTTCCATAGTGGAAATAAGGAATATGAAGTAGGAAGGTAGTTACAAGAAAATATCCTTTAAAATATGTAGTCTAGAATGGTTGTAATTTTTAATATAGTAGTTTGTTCCACATATGGTTTAATTGAGACTGGATATAAATAGTGGTGGAATCCATGTTTTAGAGAAACTAGATTTACCAAAAAAGGAACATGCCAATAGTTGATCATTTTATTAAAAATAAACCCTTGAAATTCAGTAAAACCACAAATTCTATGGTATCCAAAAGAGGGATCAATGTGCAAGAAAAGATATTCAAGATCATGGGATGATCAAAATGTAAAAGTTAACCCTTTCCATTTTTATTTTTAAATGTGAAACTGGTTGATGGTGATATTTTGTTAAGAATACTAGAGAGATAGATAAGATATTTATTTTTTGTAGTGGCATATATTTATTAATCATCTCCAAGAGAAATATTTCTCCATGGATGTTCAACTCAGAGTTGAGAAAAAAATTTAGAATTGAGGGAAAAAGAGGCAGATTTCAGTAGATTTGTATGTAAAATTTTTTACATGATTGTCCAAGTTTGAATAAAATTGTATTCAAGACTATGATGTCAAAATAATATATTTTAATCAATATTGAAACCATTTTTTGAAGATAATTGGCTTCACAAGAATTTAAAAATTATGAGAAAGTGGGTTGTTATGATGAGAAAGATGAGATGAAGTTTTCTGAAAATCATATGTGTAATGATAAAAAGTGTAATACATGGTAAAGGATAGAAGAAATGGAGATGTATTCAACTAGTAAATATAGTGGTAAAACCACCCTCCAACAGGTTCAAATTAGGGTAAAAACATTTTAAGGAATTTTTAACATGATCAACAATGTGTTAATAGTGTTTTACGTTAGGTCATATGGATCATGTCTATAAAGAAATGATTCTTGATCATTCTAAGAATGATATAATAGATAGCTAACCACTGGTGAGATGTTTTAATTTCAATGAGTTGGGGGAATTGTACAATTTTTTTTCAAAATATAGTTATTGAATGCAGAAATTAACAAGATCAGATGAAAAAATGTTCTTAAAATTCATTTTTTACTACTACTATTGATGTTGGGATATTTGATAAAATGGTGAAATTTATGTTTCTTGTAAATTATAATTATACCAATGCCTTATTTGACTTTAGATATTTTCATTTTTTTTAATTCTAACTAATTTACAAGTAAAATAGTAAAACCAACTCATGAAAATAATATAGAAAATTCAATGAAAACTCTCAGTAGAAGTATCAAACAAACTAATATTTATAGGGGAATTCAAATTGTTATTAGTGGGCTGATTTTTTAATAAAATTTATTATCAAACTACCCAAAGTAGAGTTTTATGTTCTTATATGAATGGATTGGATTTATGTTTATTAGGATAAGATTGAATTTATAGATTAGAAAATTATATTAAAATATTCCAAAACATTGATTGAAAATATTAAAGATATTGAATTTAGTAAAGATTACAGTGAATGTTCTATAAAACGTGTCATTAAAAGGAATGAAATTGTTAAAATTAGTGATGTTTGAGTTGTAAATGAATGTATGGAAGTATTTACTAATGATTTTTCTTGTACTATTCTTGATTAGGAGGATTTGTTTACTATTGAATCAGTGTATGATGCTAAGTTAAATTTTAAACCCCCTTATTGAATAGATCATGTAGAACATTATAAATTAAAAATCTAGTTCCCGGAGTTTCCAAATAATGGTTTAATTCATCCATGAATTTCACCAAGTGGTGATCCAATTTTATTTGTTAAATAGAAATATGGTTTAATGAGGATATTTATTGATTATATATCCTTGAATAACATTAATGTTAAGAATAAATTTCCTTTACTTCATATCGATGATTTGTCTAATCAGTACTAGGGAGTGAATTATTTTTTGAAGATTCACCATAGGTCATCATACCATTAGTTGAAGGTGATGAGTGAAGATATTATGAAGATGGTATTTTAGACAAGATATGGTCATTATGAGTATGTGGTTATGCCCTATTAGTGGTCTAATTCACCCGTAATATTCATAGATCATAGGAATAGAGTTTTATAGGTATATTTGGATAAGTTTTGGGTTGTGTTTATTTATGGTATTTTGGTCTATTCTAAAAGAAATGAGGATTAGAAAAGACACCTTAGGATTTTTCTTTTCAAACCTTGAAATAAAATAACTTTTATAGAAAATTTATTAAATGTGTATTTTGGTTACAAAATATTTCATTCATCGTAGATATGTTTTCTAAATATATAATAAATGAAGAACCTATTAAAACTATAGTGTTTTAACAATTTATGAGTCCAATAAATTTCATACATATTTTTTATTGTTCTTAGATTCTTTTATTACTACACATGGTTTTTTAAACCTTTTTTTAGTTATTTAGACTACTAACAAAGTTACCTCAAAATAGAATTAAATTCATCTAGATGAAAGTGTGTAATTAATGATTATAGGAACTAAAAAAAGGATGGTTAATTATCTACTTTTCTTATTTCCCTAAATAATGGTGAATTTGACATCTTCAATAATGATTCTTTAAAGGGAATTATTTTTATTTGGATGAAAATGATCATGCAATTTCTTATTCTTTATATAAATTTAAACCTCTTGTGTCAAATTATCCAAAAAAATACATGAAACTAGATTATATAGTTCTTTGAATTAAAAAAATTGAAGAAATAATTTATATGTTGTACAATTTGAACTATATATTGAATATTAAAGATTAAAGTATATATTAACTCAGATGGAGTTGGATATAGGGAAGAAAAGATTACATAATGAAATAAAGGATAATGATATAAAGATTCATTACCATATGTGAAAAGTAAAAAATTTATAAATTATTTGATATGAAAATATAATACAATATTAACCATGTTACATTTAGAAACTGATCCTTTGGTAAATGATTTAATAAATGACTCCCTAGATATTGGGAATGTAGTAAAATACTCTGTTTTATTTGATGTTTCAGTTTAATAATCATTTCCATACATAATTAAGTATTCTTAGAAGGACTAACATCATTTTTATGGAAATTTTGATATGGTAAATTATGACAACATACCTGAATTAAACATTAAAAAATAAGGTGTTATGAGATTTGGAAAAAGACTTAGTGTGCACGCTATCTCCTAGTTGAAAAAGTAATTATTTAGTGAATCTTCTTACTCTCCCTTTAAATTTATCCTAAAAGCAATGATACATTTAGAGACCATAGGGAGTATTAATGGTGGGATGTAATAAAGAAATAGAATAAATATTTTACCATGAAATGTTTGAATTATGAACATGTTATAGTTGAAAGAAAATTACTAAAAGGGATTATTTATCCTTTCCAGAGATGGAGTGGAAAAGGGAAAATATATCAGTGTATTCATTATAGTATTTAAAAAGAAATATTTACATAATTATTCTATTTTTGTTATTGTTGATCGATTGAATAAATATGAAATCTTTCTTCCTATTCAAGATATTATTTCTTTATACAATCATTCTTATCATTATCTCATAGAGATAGTCAGGTTATAGGGAGTTCCTCTATCCATTTTATGTGATTGTCACTCCTAGTTTTACATATATGTTTTTAAATGCCTTTATAAGTCATTGAGTACTAAATTAAATTTTAATAAATATTATAATCCTCAATATTAAGGATAGCTAGAGTTAAATATTCAGACTTTGGAATATATGCTTTAATATTTTTCAATTGACCACCTAGGAAGTTGGGATCATCATATTTAATTTTTTAATTTTTTTATGATACTTTTTTTCATTACAATATACATATGGAACCTTTGGAGAAATTTTATGGAAATTAGTGTCAGACTCTAGATTATTAGGATAAAGTAGGTGAAAGGATGTTTTTGGGATGAGATTTCTGTAGAGAGGTGGATGAAAATGCATATATGATTCAAAAACATATTAGGCATTGTCAGAGAAGAAAAAATAGTTATATAGACAACCAAATGAAATATATTTAATTCGAGGGAGGTGATAAAATTATTATTAATGTATTTACATGGAAATGTATAATTCATTTTTGGTTAATATGGAATGATATGTTCACGGTTCATTAGACCATATGAAATTCATGAGAAAGTCATAACATTTTCTTACTGGTTTTTCTTACCTATGAGTTTACCCTAGTAATATGATGCATTTCATGTTTCATCATTAATGAAATATATAATATATTCAATTCATGTATTAAGCCATAGGGTTATAAAACTAGAAGAGAATATTTCTTATAAGGAAAAAATGGTTCAGATTATTGATCATAGAGAGCATGTTTTGTAGAATAAGGTTTTTCATCTAGTTAAGGTTTTGTGTACAACCCATACATTTTAATAAGCAATATGGGAATTATAGAATTCTATGAAAGAAAAATTTCCCCACCTATTTAAGTAGGGAATAAAATTGAGAGGATACAATTTCTAAAAGGAGGAATAATATAACAATTGGGGTAATATTAAATAAATTTCATGACTTAATAATATTAATGAATTAGATTTTATATATTTATATTCATGATAAGAATATCATGTAGTTTATTAATAAAAAATAAAATTGTTTTATTATTACTAAATTCATTTTCCTGTAATATAATTTTTTATTTACAAGATTAAATTCTAAAATTTATATTTTTAATTTGAAAAAATTAACTTCATTTTTGAAATCACAAAATAAAAATTATCATATAATTATTTTTTCATATTTTTTTTCAAAAAAATATATTTTTAATTGAGTAGTAATAGATATTTTTTTTAAAACCATCATTTATTTTCATTAAATAAATTAATTTAAAATTACCACTCTGTTTTTAATACGAACATAAATTAGAATAAATCTCCTTTAATTATAAATAATTTAATTAGTTAAATAGGAATCAAAATTATAATTTATTTTTTTGAAAGTTATCTTTTTGTTTAAAAACACATTTGTCCAAAAACAAATTTTCTCTATTTTTTAATTTTATATTAAATTAATTTCTATGAATTATAGAAATTCAATATTCAATTGTGGATTCCATATTTGGAATCCTCAATTTCAAATTTGGTATAAAGGCCATTTTTATTTTTATTCACTATGAATAGTGATTATAATAAATATTTGTCACCTGGGTGAGGGTAAAAGGAGAAAAACAAGGTTAAAACTATGAGTTAATTCCTAAAAATATCCCTAAAACTTATATTAATTTTATTTTATATATTTTTTATTCTATCACCACCCACAGTTTTCAAATGTGGAACTTTATATCCAATTTCCTTTTATAATTATCGTATTATGATTTTATGTATTTAATAAAAACCCAACTGTCACTCTCTTTGTTTTCAAATATATAATAATATTTCAAAGGGATAAAGGGGTTATGGTAAGTTCTAAATGGTTATTTCAAATATTAATTATTATTTTTTCATGGTAATTTATTTCTAAATTTTAATTGTGGATTAATTACCTTAAGTGCTTACGTAGCACAAACATAGTAATTGATCAGGTAATAGAAATATCATATAAATAATTTTTTTAAAACCCTAAAAACAATAAAATTTGGATGAATTATTATGTTAAAAACATTTTTAAGATAAATATATCATATTAATTTTGAGTTAAAATTTAATATTTTAATTCTATTACTCTCTTGATTTCATTAAATTCAAATTATGTGAATAGTCCCCAAAATGATTTTAATGGCTTATTATGTTAAATAATATTTTATTTAATGATTTTAAATTCATAAAAATTTTATATTTGGAAAATTGAATGTGATATGGTATAACATATTAATAATTTTCAACTTATGGTTCACTTTTCCTTTTTAGTAACTTTCATGATTTCTATAGAGAAAAAAACTATGATATAGTGGTAATTACCAAAAGGGTTAACCGGGGGTTAAAACTAAGAGATATGGGTGAAAAAATTACCTTAACATATCATAATTTTTTTGGATGATATGATTTATACGAATGATAACCCTACATTTTAAAATTTAAAATTATTTTCTACATAAATAAGCAAATTAATTTATATTAATTTAATACTTTAAGTAATTACAACGGTTACCATCCCTTATCTTGTAAAACAGAACTTCTTCCCATATATTCCTCACACGTTTTGAGCACTCATGTTCAGAAAATACCAACAAATATAGGTCAAAAACATCCATTCCCATGTCCTAGAGATCATGGAGTCACTAAAGGACCAAATCTAAAAACCATAATATGTATGTAAAATATGTTATTTGAGGAGAAGGTATAAGTTATAACAAAAAAATTTCAAGTTTATTTCTACTTATAAATTCATCAAATATTATTTAAATATTCTGAAAAAATAATATAATAATATTATACATAAATAAATTTTATTTTAATAATGGTATAAACCATTTTCATCTATTTTTCCATCCCACTAAAAGTGAAATCATCACTCATGGGTACTTGTGGTTTACCACCTCCAAGAAGCATGCGTTTCATTTTTCATCACCACCTCAAAAAGATATTTTTAATGATGGAAGTAATGTATGTATATGATATTAATGACATAATAATAATTAATTAAATATATTATATCATCAATATTCTTACCTTCTCATCCATGAAGAAATTATAACACCGTTCAAGCGTACGTGTGGAATATAACTTCTATGGAGGGATGTGATTAATTTTTCATGTATACTATTCATGGATGGTTATAAAATTTTATTTAATATATATAAAAAATGTAATAATTTCAGATTATTATTTTGTAGATGATCGATCCATGACCCCTTTGACCACAATCATGTGACCGAAGCTATTTTGGGATTATGAACTTAACATCCTCTAAATGTTCTAATCTAAACATAATTTATTATTTAAAAAAAATAAAACATGGTTATGAATGAAATAAAAATTATAATGATATTGTAATTAAAATGAAAAATTATAATAAAAAATTAAAAAACTAATATAATTATATTATTCTTCGGTTAAATAATGTGTGATGCTATAGAGTATATTAGACAAGACATTTTTCTTTAAAACCATGTTTTAATGTATTCCATTCAAATATTTTCCTTCCATGTCCATTTTGTTTAAAATATTTAAAGAATGTTATTTTTTATACATAAAAGCATAGTAAATTTCATTTTAAACTACCTTTTAATTTCATTACATGGTTGAAAATCGAATCTTTTTATCATTTTTCGAACGAGGTAATTTTACCGAAGGTGTGAAAGGAATCATTTTTTTAACTTGTATGACAAAAATTAAATTTCTCACCATAATTAATTTTGATATATATAAATCATAACTTACTTGTTTTAATGGTTATTTTCTGTACAAACTCAGACCTTCTTTTTAGGTGTGTTTTTCCTTTTCTGGTCATTTTTGGGAAAAAGAGAAGAATCTAGAAATTTTTTATGTACACACCATGTACTTTATAAGTACACGCCCTGTACTTTGATCCCGTGCAAGGCCATGTGCTGGTCATGTCCAGGCCACAGACACGGTGTGTAGGGGCGATGTGGAGGCCGCCTAATGCGGGGTACAGAAAAGGCGAGTACACGCCGTGTACTGAAGAAGTACACACCGAGTACTTTTCTTTTTATTTCATTAAACAGACCGGGGTCACATCTAATCCCTATTTCCATCTTCTTATTCGCCTAATTACATCCAGAGCGACCGAGAAGGTTGAATCTTCTTTGAGCTGCTGATCCGTCATGGGTGATCCGAATCGAACACTGTCGGTTGCAATAAAATCTCAGCAGTGAGTTCTTGGTTCCTCTTTGACCACGTTTCTTGATTCTTTCTCCTATGAGAGTTATCTGAGGTTGAAATTTTTAGACGTTTTTGCAGATCTACTCTGTTTTAGGCTGATTCATGGTTTGAGTTTCAAGTATATCGATCTCCTAGGATTGAGGTAGGTGGTTTGTTGCCTTATGTTGAATGTCTTTGAGTTTTTGTGAAAAAATGATAGATTCCCATGTAACAGGTATATCAGGTTAGGGTTTTGAACTTGTATTATTATCTGCATTATATTTCTTATATGCTTAAGGTTATTAGATGATTAATAATTTCTTGTTAGCATGTTTAAGGATCACCCCATGGGTGTTTCCCTTGTTTTGGCTGTTTACCATTGTTTGGCTTAGGTTTCTTATGAGGCATACCTTGTGGCACTGATCGCCTACATTGAGATAATTGTTTGCATTTATTGCCTACTTTTTATATACTTTTGATTAATTTTAGCTATTATCCAAGTATTTTTTGAACTTACTTAGGGCTGCTGATAGTCGATTACGCATGACTAGACGGCTCAGGGCTTTGTGAACCTGGTGCGGTAGACTAAAGAGGGAATTGATGATTAAGGGCTTCCCTAGAGAGTATGTTATAAATTTTTGTCTTTTGCAGGACCTATGGGAATGAGACTTTGTGCTTCCTTAGATTTTCCTTAGTTACGTATTGAGACTACAGGTGGAATTAGACATAAGTTCTTCCTCAGAGAGTTCATAGCTATCGTTGCAAGACCGCAGGGGAATCGACGGTGAGTGCTTCCCAGACTGTCTATGCCTTTGTATGATTACATGACTAGAGGGGTCTGCCAGTATGATCCATCCAGAGAGTCAGTGTGAATATTGTATGGTTGGTTGTGATGAGTCCACCAAGCCAAAGAACAAGCTTGGGTTTTGTACTGCTTGTTGTTTAGGTAGTCTACTAAGATACCTGTTGTGTTACTTGCTATGCGTTGGGAATATATAGATATTTGATAGATTCATTGGTTGATAATTAAATTATTGAATTAAATTAATAAATAAATGTAAATGGAGTTTTTTTAGGATTGTTTACTTTAGTGTACTACTGTTTCTCTATTGTATTCATTTCCATTACTTTTGCTATATTGCTCACTGATAGTAGGGAACCGATCTTGTGGTGGTTGCCTATGGGGATTATTCTCACACTCTGTTTGGGTCTTGATTTTCATACCAAACAGGTTATATGGTTGCATGTGTGGATAGAGATTGTGTACCTTCTACTACAGGTACATGATTGTTGGTTGGAGCTGGAGAGCATGAGACCGAGCTTAGGCTTGCGATGCTGCTAGAGTTGCTATTTGCTTTTAGGCCTTATTTCTCAGTTTTATTTCAGCACGTTGTTCTGTTTGATTCTTACCTTATATAATTGTACCTACTGCATCATTATCATCATTACTATATATTCATTGCTTCTATTGTTTAGTTGTAGTTGTTGTATTCTATTTAATGCTTCCGTTACTGACTGTTATTTCTCTTCCCTTTTATACTTTACTAAATGAGGGAATAGTTTCCCCAATGACTCACCAAGGCCCTTGCTACTAGTCGGCAGCCTCTGGCATTTGGGGAAATTCTCTTGAGGTCATGTGGTGAACCGGGTATGGGGAACCAGTTGAGTGGATCTGGATTCGGGTTGTTACAAAGTGGTATCAAAGGAGTTCTTTCCCTTTCTATTGACTTACTATTTAGTGACATTAAACAGGGATATGAAAGAATAGGTAAATGGTAATTAGCTTTTCCTGGGAGTTCTAGAACCCGTGTATAGGAAAGAATCCAGATTACCTTGAATGTTGCAATTTTAGTGTTTTGAAGATGTTACAATTTAATTGATTTCACCGTTGGGTGGTGCACTTGTTTTGTGCTGTTACTGTTTATATGATTTTGGTTCTATTTTGTTGCAACCCGATGAGATGAGGGTACGCCATCTCATGCATCATATAGGCACTTGATAGAAAATCACATTTCATGCATTTTTCCATGACATCTACATTGCATTTGAAATTTTCATGCTGTTGTGATAGCTACTGTGATAGAATACCTACCATGTTTATAGGGTATCATTTGTTTAGAGGTTCTTTATCATGGATGCCAAACTTTGGTCTTAGAGGTTTTATGGGCCCTCGAGGATCGGAATTTGGTGGGTCATGAGTTGTTATACTAATTATTTGTTATATGCATTTTTATGATGCCAATCTTTGATTCGCGGGGAGTATGGGCCCCCACAGATATGAATTTGGCACCTTAAAGCTTGTTTTTCTATGTTTTCTACGCTCCGGTGCAGTTCTGAGGATACTTTATAGAAAAATCCAGAATACACAACGTGTACTTTATGACTACACACTGTGTAGTTTTTAGCCGTGTCACTGATTGTGTGGACAGGGACATGGGGATGTGAAAGTTCTTGTAAGCACACACCGTATACTAGTTTACACACCGTGTAGTATGAATTTGGTATCCATCCGTGTCATGAACAACACGGGACGAGAGTTTCCTTGAAGTACACATTGTGTCCATCTCGAACACGCCGTGTAGGGTCGGCCGTGTGTCAGGCCGTGTCGCTAACAACATCGGCCAGGTAAGGCATGTCTCATACGCGCCGTGTCTCCTTTGAACACGATGTGTAGTTTTGTCTTAGGGGGGCCATGTGAACCGCTATGTAGTAGTGGTCTGTGTACCAGTCCATGGGAATAACGACACAGACAGGGGGAAAAATCTTAAGGACATGCCGTGTAGTGGACAAACAGGCCATATAGGTTCCTGCTAGGACAGTCCATGTTCCTAGCCATGTAGGAGTGATCAGACAGGAAGAAAAAAGGTTCGTACATGCCGTGTAGTTTTAGAACACGCCATGTAGCTAAGAGGTTTACACAACCATTCATGGTCAAGGTACACGCCCATGGTAAAATTTTAGGAAACACTCCGTTTATCAGTGCTACACGCCGTGAAGTCATGTTTTTTTTTCCAATTTTAGAGTTTTTCCTCCTATTCCGTTTTACTCTCTTAAGATGCAACTGTGTTCCTTATTGTGCCTTCATTTTTTTTGTTTTTTTAATCCTGAAAATTAGGTGTACTTTTGACCTTTCATAGATATGGAACCAAGACATCCTCCCGTTGCATGTCAGGAACCAGGCAGTGACCATACGCTAGATATAACAGATCAGGGACTACCAGTAGTTCCACCTATCATTCCAGATATGGAACCTGTAGTGATTCTAGACACTGGTGCCGAAACCCATTTCATAGAGGGTTTCATTAGATTCATGTAGACCTTCCAGTGAGCTCAACATCATGCCCCATCTGTGGCATAGATGACACATGTTTTTCAGCAGTAGCATCCTCCCACATTCATAGGGGATGGAGGACTGCAGACTGCAGATTCATGTCTAGAAGCCATGCTATCCATCTTCTAGCACCTGGAGACGCCTCAGGAGAGGAGAGTGAAGCTCAAAACTTATATTCTGTGAGATTCCTCTAAGAGATGGTGGGATGTGGTTTCACAGGTAGGGCGCCAACAAGATATGGCTTGGGACGAGTTCCAGCGTACGTTCTACGACTACTTCTACCCGGTGACCCTGAGGGCTGACAGAGCTAAAGAGTTCATGAACCTGCATTAGGGTACTCTCACAGTTATGGATTATTCCTCCCGCTTCATAGAGTTACGGCGTTTCACTCTCGTTCTGGGGAATAATGAGCTATTTTTATAAAGGAAGTTTGAAGAAGGCCTCAGACCGGACATCAGATCGCAAGTGAACGTCTTTAAGTTCACTTATATTACTTTGATAGTCAACTAGGTTCTTATCACAAAGAGAAACCTGAGGGAGACTAGAGCTGTGGGCCAGGGTGGTTCTGCTTCTAGGGCTGATTATTTTCAGGTAGACAACCGGAAGCACCACCGAGAGTCTACACGAGGTGACCCGAGAAAGTGAGGTATTCCTACTGGTAGATGAGATCTTATTTCTGGAAACCAAGTGGTGTGCTATAAGTGTGGGAAAAATGTTCATAAGAAGCCTCAGTACCCGAGAGACCTAGTGGAGTGCCGATCATGCTGCAAGATGGCCCATCTGCAATGTTTCGGCAAGGTTCTTTTTCCAGCAGCTAGTGAAGGAGGATCAGTTTCGACTCCGCGCACAGGAGCAGAATTACCAGTTCCACAGCAGAATGGGGGATGGAGTTCTTCAGGTCATCCAAGACAGGGTAAGGTCCATGGAAGTAGTGGTCAGGCTCCAGGAGGGTCAGCTCAGGGATCTTAGGCTGCTACACAGGGTCGCGGTGCAAGACATAATTTTACGGTAGAGCAGATTCATCCGGAGCAGGATCCTGGACCTTATACAATTTGAAGTATGATTTTAATAGCCTCAGTTTTATCCTCTGCACTTTTTGATACAGGAGATTCTCATAGATTTATTTCTATGCATACTTTGGAAAGCCTTAGACTTACGATTTATTATTTTGAGGATATAATGACACTAGAAACTCCCTTGGGAATTAGAACTACTAGTGTGCGTCAGTGCTTGGACTGCCCCCTTGAGGTTGGTGGGTGTCGTTTTTCATGTAATCTCTATGTTTTGGAGATGACAGGCTATGACATCATTCTCGAGATGGACTGGTTAGTTCCCTTCTAGGCCTTTCTCGATTGCTATCGCCATAGGGTGAGTTTCACATCACCAGAGGGAGGATCTTTTCTTCACAAGGTAAAATGGGATGTCCAGGCGAGTAGAGATGGACCAGAGCATCATGAGTTGGGCCGTCTTAGGACCCAGATTGCTAGCTTATATCTAGATGGACAGGTTAATTCTCAGATATATTTTCTTCTAGAGGTTGATCGCTTTCCAGATTTCTTTCCAGGAGACTTTTCTGGTTTTCCTCCAGAGAGAGAGGTGTACTTCTCCATTTACCTTGTTCTAGGAGAATTATCGGTATCCATACCTCCTTATAGGATGGCTACAACTGAGTTACAGGAGCTCAAGAAGAATTTGTAGGAGTTATAGGAAAAGGGTTTTATCCGATCTAGTACTTCTCCTTGGGGTTCGCCCATTCTATTTGGAAAGAGGGCAGATGGTAATTTACGACTTTGTGTGGATTATCGGAAGCTAAACAAGTTGACAGTCAAGAACCAATATCCATTTCCATGGATAGATAATCTCTTTGATCAGATTCAAGGAGAAAAAGTGTTCCAGAAGATCGACTTGAGATCCGGATACCATCAGTTGCGTGTCAGACCATCTGATATACCTCTTACAGCCTTCTAGAGCAGGTATAGTCTGTATGAGTATTTTGTTATGTCGTTGGGTCTCACGATCGCCCTAACAGTTTTCATGGTGCTAATGAATAGAGTTTTCCATCCTTACTTGGATTATTTCGTGGTGGTTTTCGTGGACGGCATCTTGGTGTACTCTCACACTCGACACGACCATGCTACCCATCTTGAGATCATTTTGAGTACACTGAGGGAGCATCAATTATATGATAAGCTCTCAAAATTCCAATTTTGGATGGACGAGATTCACTTCTTAGGTCATATCATCTCAGATACATGAGTATCAATAGATACAGAGAAGGTGAAGGCAGTAGTTTCCTTGGAGAATCCGAAGAATGTCTTCGAGGTATGAAGTTTCTTGGGGCTGGATGGTTACTACAGGTGGTTGATACAGGACTTATCACACTTAGCAGTGCCGTTTACGAGGTTGACTAAGAAGGGGGTGAAGTATGTTTGGTCAGAAGCCTACAATTCAGCCTTTCAGGAGATGAATGAGAGATTGACTTCAGCACTGAATCTAGTTCCGCCGGAGCCGGGCAACAGTTATATAGTTTTCTGTGATGCATCTAGCATCGTGCATGGAGCAGTACTTATGCAGTAGGATTGTGTTATTGCATATGGATCTTGGCAGGTGAGGCCACTTGAGAGGAACTAACCTATGCATGACCTCGAGTTGGCTGCACTTGTTCATGCTTTGCATTGTTGGAGACATTATCTTCCAGGAGAGAATTTTGTGGTTTATACATACCATAAGAGACTCAAGTATATCTTCACGCAGCATGACTTGAATCTGAGAAACCGGAGGTGGGTTGATTACCTACAGTATTTCAATTTCAATATTCCTTATACGCCTGGTAAAGGCAACACTGTGGCAGACACACTGAGCAGGAGGACACAGATACATGCAGTGCAAGAAGCCAGCAACGAGTGGCAGCTTATGGCTATGTTCTCTGAAATGCATTTGGAGGTGCATGACAGAAGAGGTCAGACCTTGCTATCTTCTGTAGCTATTACCTATACCCTTCTTGACAGAGTTCGAATGAGGTAGTTATCAGATTCTTAAGGCATAGTCCTACGGGAAAGCGTGTCAATAGAGGACCCTCTTCTCGGATGGACCATAGGCGAGGATGAGATCTTGCATTTCCAGGGACGTGTATGGGTGCTGACAGATATACGCGAGGAGCTAATGCGATACTTTCATCCCTCATATTTGGCAGTTCATCCTGGCGTCACCAAGATATATCGTGATCTACACCGCCAGTATTGGTGGCCAGGTGTGAAGAGAGATGTTTCTGTTTTTGTCATGAGATGTTGCACCTGTCAACAGGTGAAGGCAGAGAACCAGTGACCAGCAGGGATTTTACAGTAGCTCCCCATTCCTGAGTGGAAGTGGAATGATGTCACGATGGACTTCATGATAGGGTTACCAAGATCTCCTCGATAGAATGACATGGTATGGGTTGTCATTGACAGGCTCATGAAGGGTGATTACTTCTTGCCGATTAAGGAGACCTTCGGTGTTGATGAGATTGGACGGTTGTACATCTGTATTGTATGCTTGCACGGGGTTTTGAGTACTATCATTTCAGATTGGGACGCCTCCTTAACGTCACATTTTTGGAAAGGGCTACATAGGGCTTTGGGTACACAGGTACTTCTCAGTACAACTTAACATCCCTAGACAGATGGCCAATCAGAGTGCACGATTCAGGTGCTAGAGGACATGCTACGAGCATGTGTCCTTGATTTCGAAGGTTCTTGAGAGAAACATATACCTCTAGTAGAGTTTTCCTACAATAATAGTTTTCAAGAAACTATTTAGACGGAACCTTACGAGGCTTTGTACGGTAGGCTGTGCCAATCACCCTTATGTTGGCTGGAGGCAGGAGAGGCAACTATGCTGGGACATCGTCTTGTTCAGGAGACCATAGAACAGGTGGATTTGATTCGAAAAAGGATGGCGACTGCATAGTATTAACATAAATCTTATGCTCATCAGCGGAGACGACCATTAGAGTTCATGGTCGGAGATTAGGTTTTCCTACGTGTTACCCTGAGGTTGGGACACAAGAGGATCAGGAGACAAGGTAAGCTTTCACTAAGATATGTCGGGCCGTTTGAGGTTATAGAGAGAGTCGGGATGGTTTCTTATAGGTTTCAGTTACCTCAGAGGTACCAGGCTATGTACAACGTCTCCCATGTTTCTCATCTCCGACGCTATTTCTCAGACCCGTCTCATGTTTTTCTACCCGAGGAAGTTGATCTAGAGTAGGATGAATCATTCGAGGAGCATCCTATCAGGATTTTTAGTCGTAGTACCAAGGTACTCCGTGGCCGATCTATTCCTCTGGTATAGGTGCTATGGCAGCACGGCTGTGTACAGGACGAGACTTGGGAGAGGGAGGCTAACATGCGATCATAGTGGCCAGAGTTGTTATTGGTTTCTTCATTTCGACCTTGTTAGGGAAATTCGGGGACAAATTTCTTTAAGGGGGGGAAGTTTATAAGAACCCAAACTTTCTTTTTAGGTATGTTTTTCCTTTTCTGGTCATTTTTTGAGAAAAAGTGAAGAATCTAGACATTTTATAAGTACACTCCGTGTACTTTTATCCCACGTGAGGCTGTGTGCTGGCCGTGTCCGGGCCACACACACGGTGTATAGGGGCGATTTGGGGGCCGCCTAATGTGGGGTATAGAAAAGGCGATTACACGCCGTGTACTCAAGAAGTAAACGCAGTGTACTTTTGTTTTTATTTCATTAAAAGAACCGGGGTCGCGTCTAATCCCTATTTCCATCTTCTTCTTTGACTAATTAAGTCTAGAGCGATCGAGGAGGCTGAATCTTCTCCCAGCCACTGATCTGTCATCGGTGATCCGAATCAAATGTCGTCGGTTGCAATAGAATTGCAGCAGTGACTTCTTGGTTCCTCTTTGGCCACATTTCTTGATTCTTTATCCTATGAGAGTTATCTGTGGTTGATCGTTTTAGATGTTTTTACAGATCTAATCTATTCTAAGCCGATTCACGGGATGAGTTTCAAGTATATCGGTATTCTAGGATCGAGGTAGGTGGTTTGTTTCCTTACGTTGAATGACTTTGAGTTTTTGTGGAAAAGTGTCAGATTTCCAGGTAACAGGTATCTCGGGTTAGGGTTTTGATCCTGTATTATTATATGCCTTATATTTCTTGTATTCTTAAGGTTATTAGATGATTAATAATTTCTTGTTATCATTTTTAAGGATCACCCGATGGGTGTTTCCCTTGTTTTGGTTTATTACCATCATTTGGCTTAGGTTTCCTGTGAGGCATAACTTGTTGCACTGATCGCCTGCCTTGAGATAATTGTTTACATGTATTCCCTACTATTTATAAACATTTGATTCATTTTAGCTATTATCCAAGTAGTTTTTGAACTTACTTAGGGCTGATAATATTCGATTATGCAAGACTAGACTACTCAGGGTTGTGCGAACCTGGTGCGGTAGAATAAAGAGAGAATTAATGATTAAGGGCTTCCCTAAAGAGTCTGTTAGAAATTTTTATCATTTTCAGGACCTATGGGAATTTTAATTTCTGCTTCCTCAGCGTGTCCTTAGTTACGTATCGATACTAAAGGGGGAATCCGACGTAAGTGATTTCTCAGAGAGTCCATAGCTATCATTTCAAGACCGCATGGGAATTGACGGTGAGTGCTTACCAGAGTGTCTGTGCCTTTGTATGATTACTTGACTAGAGGGGTATGCCAATACGAGCCACCCATAGAGTTAGTGTGAATATTTTATGGTTGGTTGTGATGAGTCCACCAAGTCAAAGAACAAGCTTTGGTTTTGTACTGCTTATTATTTAGGTAGTCTGCTGAGATACCTATTGTGTTACTTGCTATGCGTTGGAAATATATAGCTATTTTCTAGATTCCTTGGTTGATAATTTAATGATTGAATTAAATTAATAAATAAATTTAAATGGAGTTTTTTAGGATTGTTTACTTTAGTGTACTCTTGTTTCTCTGCTGTATTTATTTCCTTTAATTTTTCTATATTGCTCACTGATAGTAGGGCACACATCTTGTGGTGGTTGCCTATTAGGATTAGCCTCACACCCTATTTGGGTCCTGTTTTTCAGCCCAAATAGGTTATATGGTTACAAGTGTGGATAGGGATTGTGGCTCTTCTACTTCAGGTACATGATTGCTGGTCGGAGCTGGAGAGCATGGGACCGTGCTTAGGCTTGTGATGCTGCTAGAGTTGCTATTTACTTTAGGCCTTGTTTCTCAGTTGTATTTCAGCATGTTGTTGTGTTTGCTGATTACCTTTGATACTTGTACCTGCTTCATCATTATCATCATTACTATATATTCCTTTATTCCTCTATTTATTTTTAGTTACTGTATGCTATTTACTGCTTCCGTTATTGACTATTATTTCTCTTCCCTTGTATACTTTACTAAATGATGGTATAGTTTCCCCAATGACTCACCAAGTCCCACATTGCTAGTCAGAAGCTTCTGGCGTTTGGGGAAATGCTTTTGAGGTCATGTGGCGAACCAGGAATGGGGAACCACTTGAGTGGCTCCGAATTCAGGTCATTACATTTCCAAGTAAAATCATTTTCAAAATATTTTGGGAATTTATCATTTTTAATATTTTTCAAAAGAAAGGGATATTTATACCCATTTTTATGTTAAAATAGAAATTTCTTTGTTTGTGAGTTCAAAATATTTTTTCTATGGATTTATGTTTTAAAGGGTAAATATTAATTTTTCTTCATGAAATATTAATTGATCATTATGGATGATCATGGGTGAGCCTGATACATCTAAAAAAAATTAGTGAGCCTGATACATCTTATATGAAGGGTGAGCCTAATACAACTTATATGACTAGTGATCCAGATAAAGATCTCCAATACATATGGAAATGTTCCTTGTCTTCAATGAAATGAGATAGGGAGTTAAACCTTGAGTTTAATACTATGGATTTAACTGTTCTCATGTTATTTCTGAGAATATTGAACATGAGTAATGAATATAATGCTCTAAGATGACTATAAAGGTTTATATTTTCTTTATATGGGTTTTAAATTCTGTATTTAAGAGAAATGTGTATTTTCTATGTTGATATGATTTAATTATATGGTGAAAGAATAATGTCAAAAATGTTAACATTTTATGGGTTTTTATTTTTTTCAATATAGAAATACATTTTTTCTTTTATACCACCTATAGAAATTTTATGCACATCCTAGGTTTTCAATTGTTTTTCAATTGGTTTAAAGATTAGATTTATCAATGAAGAGGTAAAGTATAATTTCATGAAGATTTATAATTAAAAGAAAACATGTTTCATTTTATATGTTTTTTATTTTGGAAAAAGTGGACTATAAGTGGAAGTGTACACTTTGTTATATTTGGGTTTGTTATGTAAGATTTATGAAAAAATTATCTAAAAAACAATAAAGATACAATAAATGTAAGAATATGAATTCGTTTATAAAAAATAAAAATTATGTAATGTTTTAAGGTTGGGTCCTTATAATTCTCGATCCCTGATATGAGGTTTTCGCCTTAAATTGGTATTATGTGTCTTCTATTCAGATTTTGAGATTGGATTCAAGAAGGTTTATTCAATTATAGTCTCTCCAAGTCCGAAAGAGTTACTTATTATAGTTAATGTTATTCTAAAAGTTCCTACTAACTTCTTTATTTTATTATATGATGATTTTATACTAAATTGATTACATATATATATATATATATATCTATATGTGTGTTTGTGTATATATTTTTACATGTGAACATTTGTGTGTAAATCTATAGAAATGTTCATGTATACACCTGTTTATTCAATCTTTTATTTGAGACATAGTTGATGGTGACCTATAGAGTATTTATGGCCATACCTTTTATGTTCACTCTAGTGGAAATGAGTCTTTACGTATTATATTTCAAATACTCAAGTAGTTTTTTGGATTAATTATAGACTAGTGGACACATGTGTTGATATTATTTTATCCCAGACACCAATAGTTGTTAGAGAATGGGATTAAATCTTTATATAGAGAGGTGTTTAACACATCACCTATTATATCATGCTATGTCTACTCTATTTAGTTATGTATTTGACTATATTTAGTGTTATTTGGGTCCAAACCTTTTGAATTTTTTACATGAATTTATATAGAGATAGAGTTATCTATCTTTTATATTGTTGGGAATATGATTCATGTTTATGTGTTAGAGTAACATAAATAGATACATTGAACCATAATATAACTTAGTTTTGGAGTAAAAGTAGTATCAAATGGAATTATATGATAGAGGAAGATCAATTTGATGAATCCATATTCTGATGGGTCTATACATTGGTTAGTCTCCCAGTCAATGTGAATTGAATCTACTAGTTTAGGTAACATGGATTTTCCCCACATTTATATGTCTTGTTACATAATCTACATAAGGTCAATGGTCACAAAGTTCAAATTGTTGGTTATCCATGAATCTTGAATGGTAGTGCAACCCAATGATCAGCTGGGACTCACTATAATGGTGGGGTGTAACCCCTTTTACATGTAAGGGTGTTCTGTGATGTGGAAAAAAGTTATACTCATATTGTATATAGACCATAGATGCCTTTAGTAATCTTTGAATTTTTCAACAGTCATAAAATAGTAGAAATATTTTCTTAGGGATGTTTGAATTAATTGTTAAAACCATGTAAAAAAGTGTTCATTCCATTGAATTTAGCTTTTTTCATGTTTTTGTAAAGTTATATTTTGTGTGTGTGTGATCATATAACTTATTATGATGAGTAGGGATTTTATTCTTCCTATATTCCATTACATAAAAGTGTGAGGGATTTCTTATGATTAATAGTATATCAGAGAATGTCTATCAACTATTTATAAGTTCAATTGTGTGTTTATAGGGGTTCAATAAGAAATGGATTCTACACCAAAAGCAGTGTTAGATACTAGTTTATAGGGATTGATAGTTTACAATCAACATCATAAATAGGTATACAATACTTTTCTTGATGTTCGTTTTTATGTAGTAGGATATTACTTGTATCAAAAGGTACGGGGTCATAAGGAGACAAGGTCTTGTTCAAAATAATCTAGAATATCCATTGATAGGATTAAATCTAAAGAAGATAGAAATAGAAGAACGTGAGAGGATATATAAAAGGAACTAAAATTCCTTTATATGAATTTGTTATGGAGTATATATTTTACCATATAATAGGTTAAGAAATTGGTGTAGTTCATGAAAAATTTGGTAAATATGTGTGAAAACATGACATCAAATAATAAGGGGTTAAATATGTAGAGTTTTTTCAACATGAATTTATTGTATGATATAAATTGGGATGATTATATGAATGATTTTAACATGTTTCAAATTTACCTTGAATCATTTAATTTCATGTTTATAGACGATGTCTATGCACTATTGTTCTTATCATCCCTGCAAAAAAAATTTGGGAGGTGATGGTAACTGTTGGGAATAACTATTTTGGAAAAGATCACTTTATGTGTGATGATGTTCAATGTATTATCCTGAATGAATAAATTAGAGAGAGGGATATCCAAGGACCATATATAAGTATTGTAAATGAAAATTAAAGGTAAAAAATATCCTCATTGATGAATGAAAAAAAATCAGATGATAAATCATGAAAAATGAGATAAGTTAAATTTGCTAGACTAGGGCCAACACATTTAAACTGTAGAAAGAGAAAGAATTTCATGGAATACGTTATATAAATAATGATAATTCCTATTGAGAAATATGAAAAAGTATAAGTTTTTTTAATTATATAGTAGTTTTAGGTTTCAGTAGATTACCACTGAGAGTGTATTTTTTGTTTGAATCTTGGATCATTGGTTCTGAAGCATCATTCCATACAACATCGTAAATGGTATACATGGCTAATTATGTGTCTATAAATTTTTGAAAGGTACACGTGGTGAATGAAGAAGCTGTAAAAATTGTGGTGAAGGGTAATATTAAGGATTAGATAAAGAATAAATGTTTCCTTAATCTTAATGACGTTCAATAAATACATGGATTAAGATGAATTTAATTTTCATAGGTAGCAGGATGAGATAGGGTTTGGAACAAGATTTTCCAAAAGATTATATATTATCACCCATAGATCTATGGATCCCTCTATCTAACTAAAATATTTTAATGGCGTGAAAAATGTGAGAATAATAACTTTTTAGAGTTCAAAGCTATATAATTGTCCACCTAGTAATCTCATTGATAGGAATATAAATATTATATTAAAAAAATAATGTTAAAGTTTCATAATATTGATTTAAGAAGTTGTGAGTTTTGTTTACTTGGGAAGAATATAAGGTTTCATTCAATCTGAGTAGAAAGACATAAAAAATTTGGATGTTGGAATTTATTCACATGGACATATTAGAGAATACCCCTATTCGACATAGAGGATCAAAATTTATTGGGACATTCATTTATGACTAAATGATAAAGGTATCCGTTTTATTCTAAAATTTAAATTTAAAGTATTTTAAGTGTTTCATTAGTAGAAGATAATGGTGGAGAATAATACTAAAAGTAATTTGAATTGTATATTCTCTTACAACAGTGATGATTATAGAGAAAGGATATTCTTGAAAAATTGTAATAATATAGGGATAAGACTTTAGAAGTATGTATTTGAGAATCAAGAGTATTATAGTGATATTGTTTGGTGAGAATTTCACCACAATAGTTGATTCAATGATTATGATAGTCTTTTCCTCATGTCTTCATAATGGTATGATGTTTTTAAAGAATGTTTAATTTTTGAAGATATTAGTGAGAGAGAAGGACATGATAAATTTTGGATTATTTTGAGGAGTTATATAAAGAGTCTTTTGGTGAGTTAAAAGTAAGATATCAATGATAATTTTTAAATTAAATCAAATAATGGTAATAACGGAAAATAAAATGGTTGAGAATAATAATGATTTTGATGATGACTGTTTAAGAGAATTAAATTACAGATATTTTGGATAAAACATTCATGTGATTTGGTTAATATAAGTATGGACCAGAAAAAGAATAAATGAAAAAATAATATGATATTATAATATATGGTAGAATTCTATGCATCAAAGAGAGATAAAGTCCCTATACTATAATATTCTTGAATATATGTTGTGTAAAAGAAACAGAGAGTTCCAACATGATGGTAAGATTTTATCACTAAATTTTGTGGAAGAAAATAAGAATATTTTTTTGTAATTACTTCTATATATTATCATTCATGTTGTAGAAGTGGGAGAAACACCTTACAATATTCAGTTACCTTAAGGTTGGATGATGTGTGAGGTAGTCCTTGTGATTTTGACATGTTGATGAAGGCGATCTAATTTTTTTATGTATTATAAAGATAATCAAGCCACAAATTATTTCACACTTTAATAACTACATAAAAAAATATACTGTTTGTAAACAAACACCAAGTTAGTGATATAGTAATATAACTTCATATTGGTGCCTACATTATAACTAATTAGTGCTGAGAGTATGGGTATAATGATATAACATTTCAAAATATACTTATTGATAATAATTAAAGAGTTATGTGTGAGTGGGACAAAAACCACTTTACACCTGGGATGTATTCATCCAAATTATATGTAAACCACATTAATAATCTTTGGTGTCTATTACTATTTTAAATTAATTCTTTAGTACATTAATGAATAACAAAAGTGAAGATGGATGAAGAAATAAAGAGAGATTGACTCACTGTATATGTTTAGATTCATAAAGTATAGAAAGAATTAATTATAAAATTATTCACATACACACATTGAACCCACATTTCACTGCTATCCATATCACAAGTGATCATAATAGGACCTTGAATAAGTAGTGGGGGTCCTATGAATATGGACAAGGAAAGTGAGATGAAAAGGTATGGACATTTTTTGATATTTCTTATAGATATTGATTTTTCCATTACACATATTAAAAAAGTAGTAGTATAAAAAATTGAGGATGATATCACCATTAACATACAATGTGAGAAATTACATATTTTAAATATTGACAAGAAAATAATATGGAATGTTTTATGTATTTTTAGGATAGATAATCTTATAAAACTCTCTTTCAATATTTTAATTTAATGGTTTATTTTGAGAAATCATAAAATAGTAAGAGGATCTCCCTAAAGGGAAAATAAATGATCATCAATGAGGTAAATCAAAAATAATTTAATGATCCTAATACCTCTAGGGTTGATCCCCATAATAAGGTTGAAAAGGATAAAACAATGGATGGAGATTTTTTTTACAAAGTTTATAAATTAGATATTCAAAATCATAAGATATATGATGAGAGACTACATTTAGAGTATTAATATATGGATAATAGTTCTGAGAGGGAAAATGAAGAACCTAGGATAAATAATTCTTCTTATCTCCATATGGGAAATATTTTAAGAATAAGAATGAGACAAATGATCTGTTAACTTTAAAAGGATCTCAGTCTAATATATTTACTGATCTTTCACTTAATTATGAGGAATTTCCCTTTATATACATAGATAATGTTGAATCTTTGGTGAAAAATAATGAGTTGGATATAACCAATCAAACTGTTATGTCTACTGAGGATACTACCAATGCCATTTCAGTTAAAGAGGAATAATATTTTAATGTTATGGATTGTGAGATTCATGGTAATGGTAAAGGATACAAAAATATATAGGAAAGGTAAAAACAAATAGCTAGTAAATTAGAATATTATCAATAATGTTTTCCTAGACTAAGGGATATACTACTAGAAGATTGATTTTTTTTGGGAATTATAGAGGAATAGATAATGTTGAACCATCTTCAACACTCATAATTTTCATTGATAAACATAATCGCAGTTTGATAGGTCTAGCTAAGAATATGATTATTTTTAATAAATACCCAATTCATGATTGGATTAAAATATAGGATTCCCTTCTTTCTCATAACATCAATAATGCTTCTATGAAAACATCTTGGGTGGTTAATCATTAAAATTAATCTTCCATTATCACTTCTTTTAGTGTATAGAATATTTCATTATATATATATATATAAATGATCATATTTTTATGGTTTCTATAGATTATTCCAATATATGTTATAATATAAGTAATAATCTTTGGAAGGAACTCTTTTAGATTCAATAGGATTATACTTTTTCATGGGTTATTTTAATTAAACATACCCTGAAATGAATAAAAATTTATATATTAGGGATACCTTAAATGATTTCAATAATTTTTTTGATGACATTTAATTTTAAAAAAATAGGATTAATAGTTTTTTTAACACATAAAATAAATGCACTGTCTATGATAAGAAAAAAAGAAATATTGATAATGAATTTAATTTTAGATATGTGGATGATTTATTTAGCTCTATTACCTTTGTTAATCTTTCCAGGATACACTCATATCATAATAAAATAATTGTATCTTTTATTAAACATGAATGGTTATTCAAGTAACTGATGATGTTTAAAAATTATTGTCTTTAAAATGATAAATCCATGGATATTTTTTAAAAGTAATGGAGTAAGACTAAATATGGAAACACTTTTCATAGGATATCATCAATTTTAAATAGGATCAAACTTTATCTAAGGAATTGGAGTAAGATTATGTTTTCTAATTTTTATCTTATAATCATATATGATGAAAATAGGTTCCCAATATATTCATAATGAATGTATTGAATATGTGTTTCCTATAGAAGAGGAGATTACAAATAATGAAACTTTTTTTGTTGATAAATTTTATAAATAATCATATAAATGATTAATTATGTCTTATGTAGCTGGAATAAATTAATAGAAACTCATTATTTTTCACATGAGGAATATTAAAAATAAGTTTAAGAAAAATATTTCATATATAGTTTTCAGGAATAACATTAATTTAATGATAATGAAATTGGTACCGCTATATATTTATATTTTGAATATTTTTTTACCAAAAAACTAATGATAATTGGATCTCTTAGTTACATGATGTGTCTCTTAATGTATCTAGTCTACTTGAAAACAAATTTTTCACCAATATCCATAGTGAGAGTGAGGTTTAGGATGGATTATTTTCCATTAATGTTGATAGCATTATAAACCCAGAAGATTTTACCAATATAATTTTTATGAATTTTTTTGAAATAATATATTATGATATTTATAATGAAATTAATGATATATTTATTTATACATTCCTTCCCAAGGGTGAAAATTCACAACTTACTATTCCTATACCAAAAGTGGATCATGTTTAAGATATTAAGTAATTCAAACAAATAGCTACAACCAACACAATTCCTAAACTCTTTTAGAATGTGGTTTCCTCAAGGAATGGTACTATTTATTTTGTAATTGTCTATTTGTTTATGATGGATTTACTAGGGTGCACATTCGTCGCTTTTGGAGAGCATACAACTATTTCCCCGCATTCCCGTATTCGAAAGGTGGGTGGAATCTGTCACTTATTCAGGGACATCTTCTCCTTGATCAAAACGGGATGATGGGATGTTAGTTTCTCCTTCCATGGATTCCTCCTCGAAACTCTTTTCCTAGTAGGGGTGTCCCTCATAGACTTTGGATGTTGTTTGTGAAACTCTTCCGAGTGCCATGTCTACATGGATGCTGGTTAATTATGCTGATTCTTTAAGGACATTACACGGGGTCCATCTAGGGAATCAATATTTAGTCGGGAAAGTAGTCACATTTGACATCTTTGGCATGTCTTGATTCTAGAACATTGATGCATCTTGGTTTCTTACCCTTATGATAGGGCTTATCATTGGAGTAGAAGCCCAATGCATCCTATGTCGAATGTGGGAAATTTTATTCCCTAGGCATGTCACTAAGGTTTTCATCATCATCCCATGTTTAACACAGGGTATTCCAGGATTTTAACTTTTAGAGGAGAAGGATCAGACTGATCATAACACTGATTGGAGTGGATTATATGGGTGCCACCCTTATAGGTATCACTGATGCTGGTTCTAATGCGTAGTTAGTTACCCGACAACTACTAGGAGCAGCGAGAAAGTGGGTAACATGATCTCACTAGGATGTGGCAGACTGAGTAAGAATCATGATGGATATGGATGGTTGAGAGTTGATGGAGAGTGAGATAGAGCTATCACAAGTGTGACAGTGATGTTGGGTTTGAGCATTGAAGAGACTTCCTACGTATCCATGTGGCAGGGAATCAAAGTCCACATAGTTCAATGAGATGATGGGGCACCTGAGTAGGTGACCCATTAGAATGGATGCATGAATGAGATCCAGGGGAAGTTGAACCTTTGGGTTGGGGTGTGACCTTCCCGAAACATGTAGGATCGAGGGAGAGACAACAATGGGACATGAGTGACAGGCCTAAACCTCGGGTATACTTCTTACATATCTCCAAGGTAGGGAATCCAAGTTCACATAGTTCAGGATGTGGTTATATAATCAAGGTGTGCCTAGAGGACAATGACCTGATAAAATACTGGGGATTATGCGTGGTTAGAAGCCTAGGTTGGTCTGGTGCCACAGGGGAATACCAGATATGTGGGTCCCAACAAAGGGGACAACAACAGATTACCATCGATTTTAGATTACAATGGCTTACCACTGGTTGGGTGAGACGACATACCACTGACAGGGGAGCACAACGACATACCACTGATTGGGGAACAAAATGAATTATTGTTGATTAGGGAACACAATAGATTACTGTCAATTTGGGTTGACAATGGATTACTGCTGAATGGGGCTGACAATGGCTTTCTGTTGAATGGGTTTGAACCTCAGGGAGGCTTCCTACATATCATGTCCAGGGGAAAAGGATCAAATACCACATAGTTTGAATGGGAACAGTTCAATGTCTTTAGGGACAAAAATGGGCGTACATTTTAAGGTCATGTGGGATGAAGGAGAACCGACATGAAGGGGTCGGGACCAGTAGGTGTTGGGATTAAACCTCAAGGAGGCTTCCTATGTACCTTTCCTTGGAAAGGATCAAAGTCCACATAGTTCAGAATGTGGGATAGAGTTCAACGTCATGTGGGATGATGGTGAACCGATGTGAAGGGGTTTGGGAAAGTATGTGTTGGTCATGAACCTCAGGGAGGCTTCCTACGTACCTTACCTTGGAAATGATCAAAGTCCATATAGTTAGGAATGAAGGATATTGTTTTACATCATGCAAGATGAAGGGTAACTGACGTGAAGGGGCCAGGACATGTAGGTGTTTGGATTGAACCCCATGGAATCATCCTATGTACCTTGCCTTGGAAAGGATTAAATTCTATGTAGTTCAGAAGGGAGGATATATTTTAACATCATGTGGGATGAAGGTGAACTAATGAGAAGGGGTTAGGCCAAATAGGTGTTGGGATTGAACCTCAGGGAGGCTTCCTACATACCTTTTTTTGGCAATGATCAATGTCCACATAGTTCGGAATGGCTAGGGGCTTACACACTAAGGTGGACTAGAGAGGATGTCATGATCAGTGCTTACTATAAGACCAAGTGAGTCATGCTCAGTATGAGAAATAAGAGGCAGTAAAGACTTGATGATCACATCACAAAATGTGCATCTGTGGGAAGTGGGTGGGTGATTACATGTGGTTAACATCCCAAAGTGGAAACAGGGGCTTATGCGTGGTTAGTAGATGAGGGAGATGGAGATTGGGACTTACTCCCGGATGGAGGTCCGATAGTGACAAAGCCCGAAGGGAGAGGGACATGATAATGAAGGTCCATGTGCCCATCTCTCCTATAGTCTTTTGCACCGAAGAAGAACGGAGGAGCAGGGGTGCTGCCTCCTACAAGAAAGGATAGGGGCTTACACCAATATGGTTTCCCTTCTCTGCGAATAGGAATCACTTCAGTAGAGAGGATCTCATTCTATGTGAGGAATATCTCACTACCATTGAGACAAGCGAGCATAGAGAATGTATGATATGGGGAACCACACATATGATGCAAGGGTCGAGGCCACAGTTTAACATCATGTGTTGAGGATGATAGTGCTTGGCAGTTTAACAACTTGCAGCTCAGATGAGGCAAGTTCACTCCACACCCTTAAGACTTAAATAACCAACACACTTTATCCCTTGGTGAAGGGATGGCACCAAAAATTCCTTAATTAAGGGGTGTTGTATAATGATCCACTGAGGGGCCCATGTTTTCATTGCTATGCGAAGAAGCAATATCCATTAGCATGCCTTTGCAAGGAAGCATAAGGATAAGCAACACAACACAAATCACTGCCCCAAGGGACCATGAAATAACTTTGTACAATCCTAGAGGGCCGCACATAAAAGGGGTGTATAAATTATTCAGTCTCACAAAGGGGTTCTTCATGAAGAGGATTGGATTTGTGAAGAGGATGGACTTCGAAAAGAGAAAAGACTACCCAGAAAGGATGGGATTCACAATGGCAGAGGGCCTTGCGAAGAGGGGGTTCTTTGTGAAAGGGAAAGACAAAGAAAAGAGGGAAGTCTTTGAGAAAGGCTAAGGCTCCATGAAGAGCCTCCCTTATAGGATAAGGGCTTCATCATTGATAAAAAATCTTTGTTTTGGGAGGATTTCACAAAGGCACTACGCTTTGTGAATCCTCAAGATAATTTTGCGAAGGTTATACTCTTCGTAAAACCTCAGGCACCCCGAAGGGGCCCCTTCCTCAACGAAGGGAATTTGCCTTCATGAAGGGCATCTTTACCATAAGATGAGGATAAAAATCACATAAAAGGGGGACTTTTCACAAAGATAAAGCTCTTTTGATATTCCATTTGATGGTTTGGCAAGTTTATTTGCGAAACGGGAGATGGGAAGTTGAAAGGTCAGAGTAACAATGGTTCGGAAGGGGGTGGGACCTTCTATTTATAGGAAACCCCAATTAGAGGGGTGAAAAACTCACCATGGATGTGGGTGACACTGTGGAAATGTGTTGTTCCATCGGCCCCCATTGGCCACATAGTGGGGTGTGATGCTGCACAAAGTTTTGTCAACATGGCCGCCGTGTAGCGCATCGAGGAGGGGATGTGACGCCATGGAAGGGACTTTTTCGGCATCAGACTCATGCAAATCCTGGTAGTTGTGGATCCATTCATGGAGGTGTCTGCATGGTATTGATCTTACCATGTGGAGTGCATCGAGCAGAACCATTTTGAAAGGGCTTGGAGGATCCTTTTCGACCCGTTCAGGAGGTAGATTCCTTCGATCGTAGCATCGAATCTTTGGAATAGTTCAGATGCATTTTTTTAGCACCAAAAAATTTCTCCCTCAGAATTGGAGCCTAAGGAAGAGGAGGGTAGAAATTTGAGGGTAATACATCAAAGAAAATGGGATGATTGAACTCATGGTAGATCACAAAGGTTGGGATGAAGGGCTCTACGAAAAAATTGGGGGCGGCGTGCCAATTTTGGATTGCACTGCGAAGCCCCAGGACGCCACGAAGAGGGAAAGGCTCTCCGCAAAGCCAGGGGCGCCGCAAAAATCTTGGGGCTCGCCGAGAAGCCAGGGGTTCCATGAAGAGCTCATGGTTATCTGCAAAGCCAGGGGCACCGTGAAGAGCTCAGGGCCCGCCATGAATCCAATGCCTTTGGAACCTATATATAGTGGCTTAGAGGTGTTTTTTCTAAACCTGGATCTTCATGAACGACATTGTTCACACTCTCTTTAGGAACGATCCCCTCCATGAACACCTTAGAGAACCAGGGTCTTTGGTCTGGTGCTTTTGCGAATGCTTTTAAGAAAACTAGAGCATCGTGGTCCGCTACTTCCTTTGTGACATTGGATGAAGCCCCATCTTCTTTGTAGCACAAAGGGGAGGTAAGATCATCTCCACAAAGGGTCTACACAAAGGGTCTTTTCGAATGGTTCTTGCTTGGTTCTCACATCTCAACCCCAATTTTCTCGAAGTCCTTGGACCCAATAGAACCTTAGAATTCTGAACAATAGGTTCATTCCAATGTTTCTTGGAGGGAGGCCATGGTCAAAAAGTTTAAAATAAGTGATTACATCCAGAGAAATTCTGATCACAAATCACTAATAGAGAGGTTGACAGAGGTGTGGAGGAAATATCCACCATGCAAGTTCATTCCATTATATGGTTTTGACTTGAGGGAGGAAGTCTTCATTTTCGATACTAGTAAAGATGATCCAGATTACTGGTTCAGGGGTACCCCCGAGCAATATTAGTGGCATGGGGCTACGGATGGGCACATTAGGAAAGATCACATCCCATTCATAGTGCACTATCTATATAACCATGTCAATAGCATTGATAGAAAGGTACTAGACCAAGAGTTATCCCCACCACTTTATAATATGATCATCATTGTTGGGCTCATAAATCCAAAAAAATGGGTGGATCACAAGCTGGGACTTGCGCCTGGGTGGTAACTTCATAGACGATTGGGCCTGGGCCTACTAGGAATTCCCATCCCATGAGGAGTTCAAGAATGTTCTGTGGAAGTTTGGCCTCTATAAGGTGGCATAGGCTTCCCAATATAGCGTATCCCAACCGAAGAAATTCATACTGGAGTTGTTGAGCTTGTGGTCACCAGATACCAACACTTTTCACCTGCATCATGGTGAGGTTGGCATCGGCATATGGGTACTCCATCAAATTTATAACCTCCCAATCCTGGGAGGGATGTACGAAAAGTTCCTCCCAACCACAAATACCTAGGGAGATAGGGACAAAATTCTACTTTTTGCGATGGAATTGTTAAAGATTTTGGCCAATAATGATGAGGACAAAAATAACACCCGATACATCCACTTTAATCAGTGGTTTGGTTACTTCATGAATTTCCCCTTAGAGGAGAGAAAATTACCAGCGAAGCCCCTTATTTTCCTGTGAAGAGCTCAGTGGGGGTAAATTGGGTTTGTACTGAAGAATCCTAGAAGATAGCTAGAGGATGATGTGGGGATACAATATCAAGACTGAGTAGTGACCGATAGTCAGGCTTTTCGGCTTTATCATAGCGCTGATCTCTAGATAGATATTTCTGGTAAGATATTCCCATATAGGGGTGATACCAAGTAAATTTATCATGGTGGCTCAACTGCCTGGTGGGGACTAAATAAATCTAGGAATACCCATTTTAGAAAAGTTGTACCACTTGCTTCGACATGTCAGTGAAGGGAAAAGACCACTGCAATCGTGCAGGCCGTTCCACTTTCTGTACATCTGGAACGCAGTGAACATGGGGGTATGAATACCTTAAACCTATTTATCCACTAGGGATAAATTCTTTCCCAGCTATTTTGAAAATTGAGGGGATTTCCACATTGAAGTTGGATACTGTGACCGTGCTGGGTAAAATGGGGTGAGCGGAGCAGTTCATCTGTCATCCAATCACCTTGAAAACTTGGGCTTATTCCGATGATGTAATAGTTATGATAAGGAAATGGTCGTATATGCTATCCTTTTCTGGCAGTGTGATGGTGGAACAAGTAGATTGCGAACCCATATGTGATTCATAAACTCTGTATTGGTTCACTTGAAAATTTTGTTGTTTGCAAAGGATGACTCCCTTGGTGTACATGAACGTGCACCATGAGAATCACATGTGCGTGATGCGACAACTTTGAATGATGTTTAAAAGAGAGGATTTGAAGATTCAAAATGAGCTACCCCCACATGATGCTGCATTCAGATTGGTCCATGATTTTGTATAGAGTTGGGAGGCTACCTACCCTGGTGAAATGCTGAAGCAAGTGACCATCCAAGCCAGCAAGGTGGTTCTAGCGCCAGACACCGAACAATGGTGATAGGGGGAGGGGTGTTAGGAAGTTAATGTAGACATTTTCTAGGGTAGATAGGATGTAACATTAGGGACAGTAGGCCCAGAATAGGCGAATACATATCCAATGCTGACCGGACAGGAAGAGGGTGAGGGGGTGGTGCCAGGTCTGATGGCTATATCTAAGAGGTCCCTGGAGGGAGGTGAATTATCTTGGGGATTTTTTAGGATTTCCCCTCAAGCTCCCAGGAAGCATCTATGTCCAGTATTTATCCCCTCATATTTTGTCTTCCTATAGGCATGGAAAGACTAGGAAAAGAGAAAACAATACCTCTACATCAACGGTTTATGGATGAACCCGAACATACACATGATGTCTCTAGGAGAGAACAAATTTGAAAAAGGTGGATTAAATGAAACTACATCCAATGGATTTTTTATGGAGTTAGAGGACGTAATACATTCTCTAGGCGATATACAACTGATGTCGCATTGGGCATCAGTGCTACTGAGTATGACTATTCCCATAGAACCAACGACAGCTCAACTGGCGTAGCGTTTCCCATTGCGCGACCACACAGACGAATAATGATGTGAATAAATCATCTTAGGAGACTCTCATTGTTTGGTGGAGGGGACCTCTAGGGAATCCTCTCCTGATGAAGGCAAGATACCATCCTCTGGGGGAATATCTTTGTGAGAATTCACCGCAACTCCTGATGTAGGTTTCCACTCCTTTTCAGCACACTAATGTAATCCCTACCTTTACCTGATTTCTCCACAAACATGTACATGTACATGAGAACCTTCTTTCTGCTACTCCCACTAATGATGAAAAAAGATCAGCAGTCACAGAGGACCCAACACCAGTGCCCGCAACCCTGGAGATAGTGGTGGTTGAATCCAATGATTCTGGAGGAGCATGGGTGGCCTTCTCGAAAACCCCAAAACCCATAATAGTATATGGGGGGCTACATCCTGACCTCCCAAAAATGGTAGGCCTAAGGTGGAACCATGAAGTAGAGCAGAGTAAGCCTCTTATTCCAAAACTGAACCCATTACCCTATTGGTCGAACTGTCTAGCACGACCTTTTTATATACAGTTTCAAGGATGGTGTGTATGATAACAATGCAAATGGATGGGAGACCCAAAGCTATACTCCAAGTAAAGGTGATGCTCCCTATTATGTTGAGTTCCCCAGTTGACTAGGACATAGTTCCCTATGATTGGCTGATGGAGGAGGGCCATATTGTTGATGGGAAAAGGTTTAACATTAACCAGGAAGATGCCATTGAAGTAGAATCCAGTGATGAAGAACAACCTGAGGAATACCCTGCTGCTGATCTCTTGGAGGCACATACCACATATGAACCTGTCGACCCACAGGATCAGGATGAAACTAATTCCGATGAAGAGGATGACAAGTCTGTTTGTTGAAAATCATGGAAGCTGATCAAGTGCTTTATCATGGAGACCCCGCACGAACAATGGATAGATCAGATGTGGAGGCTCCGAACCCAACTGCATGAACTATGCACTAGAGGAGTAAATTACCAATGCCTGTATGTGCTTATTTAGGACTACCTTGATGATAGGGTGTGAGAAGACTCATGCAATCTCAGTGTCAGCTGGCAGGGGAGAAGGGCCTTCAGTATTCAAAGGCTCTAGGAGGCTTAGTATGAGATCCAGCGTTTGAGAGCACGAGGGAATGAGCAGTCTGCCTTCATCAAGGTACAATCGGAAATCATATCATGCCTAAAGGACTAACTGGCATAGGATGAAGAACAGATGAGGGGATCCTCTAAAGAGATTGTCCTCTTCCGAGCCGACAAGGACCAGGCCCAGATCGAGGCTGATGAACTACGTCCTGTCATCGTCGAGGAATATTAGGATCTCAATAGGAGACAATGGGCTCTAGTTTCCATGATTCAGTGAGTGGTAGAGCTAAAACACACTGTTGAAGAGGTTAACCCATCTACGGGAGGAGTTGACCCCTGGGCACTGTGATTGGTGTGTGTTTTGTAAATTCTCCTTAATGATTTTCTTAAAAATGTTCAATGTGTGTGTGAATTAATTTTCTATTTTGATTGTTTCGTTTCCATCACATCCCTGAAATATCCAGTGATCAAAATCTAAGGTCATATGGGTTACTTCTGATGTGAGAGACAAGGAACGGTCGTATCATTAGCTCATTTGAATGTGGGAGTAACAACAAATCTCAGGGCATCTGGAATATAAATGAAAAATCTAGGGTTCCAGGGAAAAAAGGAGGCATGACTGGAGAATGAAGTTCTTAGGACAATCAAATTTCCCTCTTCCCAATGTGCTCTGGTGCATAGGCGGGGTTATGCCAAGGGCTATAGAACCGGTCCAATCTTAGGGGAGTGGAAAGTGTAAATTATGATATCCAATATTCGGGACACTATGAGGTGTCATGAAAATAAAGGATAACTGTTGACTGTTTTCAAAACATAGTAACCTTATTGCGTTAGCCTGAAACGGTGATAAAAAATGATGGTCTACCACTGAACATGATTGAAACATGGAGCGTGAGTCAAAATTATATCCATTAGTCATCTTGAACATTGGCCCAGAATAGTAGGCGAGCCATAGGCTGAGCATCCGTGCTATTAGGGGGTTCTTTTAGATGTGAAAAAGGAAGAGGGTCTGAATAAAGGGCACAAAAAGCATGGATGGTGGGGTGATGAGTTGTTCGAATGGATTCCAGAACTCTTGAAATTACACCACTGTGGTGAGGATAGATTAGGCGGGCACCTCAGTCTGATCAGGTATCATACCTACATTTGAACATGACCTCTCTAGTAAGGACCTGGAATGCTCTGTAGTTTCTTTCATTATACCAATGAGGATGATATAAATGTAGTTTCCACATCGTATGGTAAGTACGATACAGTTTGAGGTCATGTTGGACCAATGATAACCATTTAATTTCATGTTGTGGGGACTGTATGCTCTTAGATTAAGGTCATAGAGACTAGAACATAATCGGGACCAAGGGGAAAATTAGTTAATGACCCTAGGACTCAGCCCTAGGCGATAGGCCTGAAAGTGTCTATGTATCTCATATAAATGATAATCAAGATAGACATAGTTATTAAGAACAACGTGGTTATAGACTAACACTAACAGGGGAAATCCTCTATGGTGAGTAAACTGATGCATCCCATTATTAACAAGGGGTATATCCTAGAAGCTGAGTACGTGATATGGCAGTTATAAACCCGATGTGAATGAGGACATAAGGAGTCCACACCACACCACATATCCCCGGAGGAAGTTTTTATGTCATGAGACCGAAATTGAAGGTTAGGCTTGGCCCAGAGTGAAGTGCCAGAAAATTTCTACATACCCCATTAGGATGTGAATCAAGCATTACGTAGTTCTGGAATCACAGTTTAATGTCATGCAGGAAAAAGGGACCATGTGGAATAGCTGCACTAGTACACGCTCCACCAACACTACAAAGCCCACGTGAGTCATGCTTGATGTGGGAAACAAGGTGTAGGGGTGATATTTTTTTAGTATGGGAAGGAACACATTAGGGGAAATGGTCCACTAGGTGAGCGACATCCCACTATTACCGACCTACCTAATTAACACACATAAATGCACACAAGAAATAGAACAGAGTGTGTTGGCATTCCACTTGAGCATGATGGGGTGGAAATACATGAATCATGATGCACAATATGTCGATCAAAATTTGGCTGTCATGATGGTAGAGTATAACTATTGATCATGTTTAAAACAGAGTATCCACTTCGTGTTAGCCTAAAATGAGGATAGACAAATAAGGGTTGACCGCTGACAATGTTAGAAACACAGGACCTGTCGCAAATTTTGTTTAAGGTCTTTAGGGGCATTGGACAATGATGGTAGGTGAGCCAACATGGCAGAAGTCTAGGCTATAAAGGGGGTCTCTTCAGACATGGAATATGATGGGAATCTAAATAAAGGACTCACGAATCTGTGACATGTAATGAGGGAATGTACATGTAAAAATTCTATACTTTGGGATATTTTTCATGATGCATTTTAGTGTTAAAATAAGATGCATAAGATAGAGGGAGTCAATTCCATTTCCCAAGACAAGGGTATTGGGGTCGCATGATCCCAACTTAAGTTCAAAATGTGGACCATTAAGAGGGGCCTCGGTTTAATGAAATGGTTGCAAGGGGTGGTGAAGTAGTCTAACATGATGCATAGTTCCTATAGGGAGGTATTAATTTAGGCTCATAGAACTCAGAACAAGCTTGGGAGAGACAAGGAAGAATCATGGTGTGGTTGTAACAAAACCATACACAAATGGTAACCCAAGAGGTTCTCTCCACACCAGATACTTCCAAAGGAGTTTTGGACAATAGGATGAAAAAGGGGCACATTTTAGGATTCATGGGGTTGGGCCTGCAAATGAAATGTCTGGGCATTTATACATATCCAATGAATATGGTAATCAAGCCACACATTGTTCTTATAGTGCATTTCAGTGTCCTACGACAAGGACAATTGTTTCTTAGTTTAATGGTCTTAGTGCTCAGACTATAGATTAAATGGAGGGATGGATACATGTGGTGCAATGATTGAAAAACCCAACGTGAATGTGTACATAAGCCCATAACCCACCATGTGCCCCCCAGAGAGGTTTTAGGATGAGGGAACAAAAATGAAAGTTGCGCTGGTCCTGAGGCAAAGTAACTGGGAATTATTACGTACCCCATTATGATGGGGATGAAGACATAAATTATTCTAGAAGTGGCGTGGTAGGTTACAAGTTCCAGCAACAATATTGTAATGTCAGTCTGGCGCAGACACCAAAAGAAGTTGCATTTGATATATCTTCATTGTTCTTTAGGATGGGTATGTTTTTTGTGAAGTGATAAACCTAGGACGGAGACTCCAGGTGTGTCTACATGAATCAAGCTACTTGTAGGAATTGAAAAATGGTATGGTGGATGACCAATAACCAACATGATATCCCCTCACGCAGGGACATCACAATGCAGTTACGTTTTTCTTGATGTGTCCAGGAAGATAATGTCATTGTTTAGGGTCATATGATAGGACCTAATAATGATTTTTAATGTCGTTCAATAAATACTCAACATTTTAAAGTCACATGGGACAAGGAAACACAATTTAAGGACATTTGTCTTGTACACATAGAGAAGAAATGAGTTTTTAGGGGGAGTGAGCATGGCATGATAAAGAAAACCTGACATGAATGAGGATGAGGTCCACACCACACCATGAGAGATTCTAGGAAGGAACCTCGATTTGATGGGCCATATAAGGTCAGTAAATACGTGGCTTGACCCAGAGACGAAATTTATAGGTGTTCCTACGTTCCTATGAAGATGGGAATCAATCCACAGATAGTTATGGAAGATCATTTTAATGTCATGTAGAACGAGGGGAAAGAGAGAATAGCTCCTAGAAGAAGAGTACATAGTTTAGATCTTGAAAATATGATGGAAATGAGGAAATAAGTCCACCCACGCCACACCATGTATTCCTATGAAAGACAGGGACAAAAGTATGAACAGAAAAGGTAACTAGTATAACCTGATCTGGACCTAATAACAAGATGCTAGGGCATTCCTACGTATCCGATGAGAATGGGAATCAAGCTATACATATTTTTGATAATGTTGTGCACTTTTATGTCTTGAGGAAATTTCATTGAGAGATTTTAGTTTAAAGTCTTAGAGCTCAGACCATAGATAAATGAGACTCTTCCAAATGGGCTCAACCCTTGAAAAAATCCCCCAAGTCCATGTGATCTATGCTCAGTGTGGGAAGAAAGGGCTGAGAAATTAGTGAAGATCCCCGAACGATACCTCACTATGGTTTTATTCTCCTAATGTGAAACCGCACACTCAGGGATTACACCCAGAGTCGAAAATCCACTTAGACATGATGAGGTGGAAAGGATGTTAATTATGAAACCAATATTGAGGGCTTGGTGATGGTGGTCTGATGATGGAAGATAACTATTTATTGTGTTTGAAGCACAACATCCATATCATGTGACCTGAAATGAGAACAACAAATGAGTGTCGATCACTGACCATATTCGCAACGCGAGACTTATATCAATTTGTTATTCGAGATCCTCGAGGGCATCGGCCCGAAACAATAGGAGAGACCTTGGGCTACATATTTGTACAATTTTGTGGCCCTTTTGGATGTGAATGATTATGGAAGCCCAAATTACGGGGATCATGAATCTTGAGTATGGTCCATAACAGGTCCATGTTGGATTCAACACTCTAGGAGCTGAACCAGATTGCTCCCGGGAACATTGGTGAACTACTAAGGAGGGTCAAGGGGCACAAATTAAGAGTAGAAAACTTGAAAAGAAGAGTTTTGAATAATGGGATGAAGTGATATCTAGAGAGAGGGAGGTACGTGGTGTGGTTGTTATAGATTTGACGTGAATGAAGACATAATCCAATACCATGCTGCATGCCCCTCTCTTTGGAGAACTAAGGCTAGGGGCTAGTAAGATAAGAAGGTTTCCATGAAATGGGTCTGGGCCCAATGGCTATGTGTTCAGGTGGTTCTATGTATCCCATAAGGATGTGAATCAATCCATATATAGTTCTGGAGGATGCTGTCCAGTTTTACATCATGCGGCAAGGATGCAAATAAGGGAAAAATATCTCAACGAGCGATGTGTACGGTATGATGAGTAACCCGATGTAAATGAGGACATAAGATCATAACAAACCATATAATCCTAAGTGAGAACTTGGGCCAAGGGTCCAAAAGTGATGAGGGACCTTAGTCTAGGCCACAGATGAAAATTTATAGCTAGTTTTTAGTTTAACTTCTTGTAGTGAGGACGCTAGTGATCTTAGTTTAAAGTCATAGAGCTCAGACCATGAAAATGACCCTGGGGAAAGGCCCGAGGCTAGAGGCCTAGATGTCGATACATATCTCATATGAATGAGAATTAATCCAAATGTAGTTCTTAATGGGGTCACATAGTTTAGCATCATGCGGTGAGGACGTGGGAGAATAGAAGAACGAGGAGGGGCACATCATGCGATCATCATAATCTCGACATGAGTTAGGGCTAAATAAGCCTACACTAAAACATGCATAATCCACCAAGAAAACTATATCCAGGGGGAATAGTCAAAGAGAAGAGTATGGGGGCTAGACTCAAGATGAGGCTTCCGAGCATTCCTATGTATCCCTTGAGGATGGGAATCTTGCCATACATTGTTCTTGAAGGATCCATGTAGTTTAACATCATGTAGTGAATAATAATTATGAGTAGTTTTACATCCTTCATTTCAGATGAACCACACATTTTAGCATCATGTGGATAAGAAGGAATAGTTTATGGTCACATGGGACCATATAGATCTTCGTTTATGGTCATAGATCTCAGACCGTTTTATAGTTTATTGTCATGTGGGACATAAAAGCTATTTAATGACATGTAGAACATACCAGTTTAAGGTCATGTAGAATAAAATACAATTTAACGTTATGCAGGATGACATATAGTTTAATTTCATGTAGGGCATAACAGTTTAAGGTCATGTAGGACCTAGAAAAAGGGCCAGGAAAAGTATTTATTTTGGAATTTGGCATTTGTGGGAGGATTTATATGGTTTTCATCCATGTTAACTAGGGAGTACATGCCATTGGGGTAAACCTTGTGAATTATGTAATTTCCTTCCCATTTGTGCTATATCTTTGGTGGTTACCTATTAGGTATCATTGGTGTTATCAGAAACAACACTGGGTCACCATGAAAGAAATAGCGAAGGCAAACCTTCTTGATGAATGCTCTGGATATATTGTTCTAATACCTTTCTAGATTTTGCAAGGCACGAAGCCTGTTCTTTTCAAGCTCTTCCAATTCATCCTAACAAATTTCAGATACTTTATCTGGTGCTTGATGATCATAGATAGCTCTACGTAATGAAGTCAATCAGATCTCGATGCGCAGGACGACATCGGATCCATACACCAGGGAATATGGGGTCACCCATGTGGAATCAAGAGTAATTCTATGATAAGTCCATAGGGAATTGGGGAGTTTTTCTAGTCAACTCTTCTTATTCTAACCAACCATTTTATACTAGATGTTAGAGGGGGTTCTTTTAAATGCCCCGATCTTCCCATTTTCTTCCGCGTGATAGTTGGAGGTATGGTTAGAACGGATGTTGTACATGGCATATAAATTTTCCAACTTGGATACTGAGAAGTTGGTGTCGTTATCGGTGAGGATGTCATGGGGAACTCCGAATTTATAGATGATGTTTGATATCACAAATTCAATGATAGAATGAGACTTGACTTCCTTGAAAAGAATTGTCTCTGCCCACATTTAAAAGAAATCCATAGCAGTCAGGTTGAACCATCACTGGCGAGCTGTCGCCGGTGGAGATGGCCCCATGAAATCAAGTCCCCAGACAGCAAAGGGACAAGTGTACTTGGTAGTGTGGAGTGGCTCTGGCAGCTGATGCACAAAGTTGGAATGAGTTTAGCACACATAAAACCTTTTAGAAAAACTCGATGTAGTCATGGATTATAGAGGGCCAAAAATACCCCAATCTCTGGATCTGGTGAGCCAGTTTCAGCCCATTCTAATGAGCCTTGTAGGAACTAGAATGAACCTCCTGCATGACTTCAGAAATCTCAACTCTTTGAATGCAATAGAAGAGAAGTCCCTCAAACTTGTGCTTGTAGAGGATCTTCTCGAGAATAGGACCACTCTAGAGGGAAAACTACAATGTGTAATATCAGATTCCCTCATTCTCAACTTGATCTTCTAGGAGGATGTCGTGTTGGAGGTATTCGAAAAAGGGGGTCCTCTAGTCAGGAGTCACTTCTAGCACTACATCAAGGGGGCCTAGGGGTGTCCAGACGTGGAGTCACTAACGATAAAGTGGCTTACCTGTGGGATATCATTTTATTCTATATTGATGGGGGTGATGAGTCTCTAGTGTGCTATGTGGATAATTAAGTAATCCTGATCAGGCTCCACAAGAGATGCAGCTAGGCTAGCCAAGGCATCATCTCGACTGTTTCAGGATCAAGGGAAATGAGTAACCTCTTGCCGAGATGGGAACTAGGCCATCACTTGGAGGGTGCATTCCAGCAACAGTATGAGCTCTGTATTTCTGACAACGTAGTCACTGTTAATCTTTTTGATGACTAGTTCAGAGTCCCCTTTCACATGCTAGTGGGGAACATCAATCTCAAGGGATAGCTCGAGGCTAGTGACGAGATCCTAGTACTCCACCTCATTTTTGGTATAACCTTCTGATAATGGGAAACGAATATGGCAGAATGTCTTGTGCTGGCGTAATGAAGACGGTACCTAGGCCTACTCTATTGATTCTGGGGTCATTGATCCTTCTACCAGAAAGGCTTCGAGAAGTAACATCAATGTGAATTTACCAACATGGAATGGATTGATCTACTATAAGAATTGCCTCATCGGGGAAATCAAGGTCCAAAAACTGGTCCATGGGAGCGGGATGGGTAGTGAGGAAGTATTCCAATTCTTTCCCCTTGATATCCTTCTGAGGAAAAAACTTGATTTCAAACTGATAGAGGATCACTGCCCACCATGATAGACGAACTTTCAACATGGGACGATTCAGAATGTACTTCAATTGATCCACTCAGGACACCAACTTTACCTCAGTGTTCTACAAGTAATGTCACAATTTATGCACTACAAATACCAATTTAAGGAATCATTTCCCAATAGGGGAGTTTCTGGTCTCCTTATTGAGGAGTATTCAGCTGAGATAATAGAGACTATTCTCCATTCCCTCATTGTTCTTCAGGGAAAAAAGGGCACCGGGATATTGTTCCATGGTGGTCACATAAAAGACCATATGCTTTCCAGAAATAGGTGGCATCAAGACTGGAGGTTAGAGTAGGTAATTCTTTATTTCCTTGAAATCAATCTAAAATTCCTTGTCCAACATATAGAAAATGCATTTCTTCATTATATGAGATAAGGGATTACACTTCCTATACAAATTCACGATGAATTGGTGTATATAGGCCAAGTTTATTCGAAAGCCCCAATGTTCCAAAATGTCTCTTAGGCGAGACATCTAGATGATGGCCTTGATCTTCTCTTAGTCAATCTTGATGCCCCTTTATCAGAAAACGAAGCTGAGAAACTTTTTGGAGGTAACCCCAAAGGCACATTTCAATGGGTTCATCTTCATATGACGAGAACGGAGGAAGAAAAACACTTTCTCAAGATCTTTGAGATGGTCTTGATGCTAGAGATATTTGACCACTAGATCATCCGTGTAACATTCCAAAAATTTCTCAAGGAGTGACTTAAATATGCGATGCATGGAACGATAATATGTGGCACCTAAATTCATTAGACCGATGGGAATTACATGGTAACAGAAAGTACCTTGTTGTTCCCTGAAGGCTATAGACTCTTCATCTTTGGGAGCCATTTAGATCTTGTTATACACAGAATAAACTTCCATAAAGGAGAGGTTTTGGAACCTATAGGTGGAATTAATCAATAGTTCCGTCACAGGAAGGGGAAAATCATCCTTTAGATAGTGATAGTTGAGATCCCAAAAGTCGATGCAGACTCTCATCTGTCTGTTATTTTTCCTGATAGGAACAATGTTGGCTAACCATCTGGGGTACTGGACCTACCCGATGATGTTGGCTCTAATGATCTTATCATCTTCAGCTGTGACTATATCACCCTGAGAAGGGTGTATCTCTCTGGGAGGTTTTTTGAACCCATAATGATTTTTCGGATGACCAAGGAAGTGTATAGATACCTAGGGATCTAGTCCTGGAATTTTTTTTATAACTCTAGGAAAATACATCACGATGTTTCTTCAGGAAGTCCATGTACTACTATTTCTCTTTAACAAGCATAGGGACACAGATCAATGTAGGTTTTAGATTGGTCGTAGTACCAAGGATCACCTGTACCAGTTCATAGACCGTAGTGGAAACACCCTCTTCAACGACGGGGGGTGAAACTTCCAAATCCTCTTCTTTACATATGATGGAGTGATTCTAGGTAGAAGGAGATTCCTCTAAGTCAAAATATTCTGATGGGAAGCTAGTTCCATCTTAAGCAGTGGTAGACACTACATCGGGGAACTCCTGCAATATCAAAACCAAACCAATGAATGTTGTTGATCTGATCTCTTCTAGTGTTCAGCGTAATGGGCCACACTTTATGATATCGAAGCAATAGTGGCACGTCAGCATGAGCCAGTTTATCCCAACCCAGTAGAACTGGAAATTATGATGTATTTTTGTCAGCATTTGGTGGAAACCCCGATAACTTATGGAGTTAGGGGCTCTCTGATCACCCAAGACTGATTTGTGTAGGAATACAAGGTGATCTTCCTACATTGCTTGGACTTTGGAATAGTATTCCCCCTCATTCCATAAACAACAAAGAATTTTCCCATATCCATGTTCGTATACTCCAATCGAAGGATCGGAAAAATGTAGGACTTATCCATGCTTATCTATTGGTCGGTCACAACCGTAGCGTGTTCAACTTCATTAGTCTGAATCTAGATGTCATTGCTGTTATAATTTTTAGCATCTAGGTAGCCGGCTTCACAAGAGGCAAAGGGAGATGCATCACCTTGGAGTATTCCCACTAGACCATTAAGGGAGTACTTACGACATAGGTGATATGATGAAGGGACAACCACTTACCGGTGGATCCTTGGTCTGCCCATTAGCGCATTATATGTGGTGTCCTATAAGACAACCATGAAATCAGTCCTAGAAACTAGGCCACCGAACTGGGTCATTAGGTGGATCTTTATGACCAGTGTCTATTCCATCCGATCATAAACATGTATTTTTAGGTCAGAGGGGATCAGATCATCCTCGAACATCCCCATCTTCTGAAGTGTCCAGGTTGTGATCAAGTTGATCCCATAGCCTATGTCAACAAGGCAGCGACAAACCTCCACGACATTGAAATGTTCGGGATGTACAATACGTGGATGTTCTTCTATATGGGATAGCCTTCATCTTATCCATAGAGGGAGATAACTTCTTGGAATTCATCATGCTTGAATTCCTCATCATGGATGGATTATACAACTGCTACCCCCTTCTCAAATTGGATTGGGATTCTTAAAGAATCAGAAAGGGATTCATGCGTATCCACTGATAGGAAAAGGTATTCAAAGATATAGATCATAACAGGAATTCTAGAAAGATTCTTGAGGGCATCGTACTTTTGTGACATGCATAAACTTCTTTCTTAGAGGAGGTTATCCTGCGGTAGGGGGTGGCTAGCCCTTTTGGTTGAACCAACATCTAACCAGTGCTAGGAATGTACCACTACTGGCTAGTATAAACTTGTGGAGAGTCTTTCGATTGTGGCTCAAATTACTGAGGATAGTCCATAACAGAGCGTGGTGGATTGCAGCATGGTTGAGGTGGCTATGCCTGATCAAGTAACACAAACTATGGCGAAGGCATACCTGATGACATCATATGAGAAGGCTACGCGTGCTAAGCTCTATGTTGGGCCTACTGTCTGGTTTTAGTGGAATTAATATCCTTTCTAGAAGTTCTGAATAAGGCAATCTGATGACCCATAAAGCCTTAGCGTTGTCAGCGTTGATGATGACTAGGAACATTGGGAGGATCTGTCTGACACTCCTCACCATCAGAAATCATGTAGGCATTTACCAGCTCTATGGTGTTAACCATAGCATAAACATTAGCATCACCTGAAGAATATTCTACTACTATATGGGTTATGGGGGAAATTTCCATCTCTGGGGGCATGAAGTCACCGAGAGTATGGGATGACATTGGCATCATCGGGGGACTTTGTTTTCTCTTGTGTTGCTGACACCTGTTCTTCTTGGAAGAGGAAGGTTGAACCATTGACGTAGAAGTACTGGCTGCAGGTGACACAACATCTCTTGAAGGTTTAAGTTGATTCAAACATGCATTGATAATACCATGGGCACGAGAGACTATCTTATGAGCCATCTAGTCATTGAACTTTTGGGACTTGCGGTTAGAAACCTAACACCACCCACCTTTACTGTTACTACAACTGTATGGATTCACCAAAACACAAGCTACCTGTTCCAGAGATGGACCTAACCAGACTATGTTTTTATCTACATGCTCTTGAAGCCAGTCTTTAAACACGTAGCACTATTTGAGGGTGTACCCCAGGATCCGGTGATAGGGGCAGTAATTGGGGCGATCAGTGAGATACACCTCTTCTGGTCTCCTGCATTCAAGAAAAACATAGAAGTCCATGTTCCAAGGTGCTTTAGAAATAACTGGGGACCTGAGCCTCATTGAATGAGTATGTCTGATTTCTACTATTTGGGAAGGGGGATCTGAGAGCCTAGACCTGACGAGGGGCTAGAGGAGCTTGTTGAGGAGGTTGGACCTGGCTATCTCTCTTGGGTAGTGGCATCGCATTATGCGGGGCACCATCCGATTCTGAGGTGGGCGTTGCTGGGCCTGAGGCTATGATTAATGTGGATGGACTCTGTTAGGATGGTGAGGTGGCTCTACTGGTAATAAACCTAGTTTACTAGGGGCCACTATTTTGGCCACCGCAGCAAGCTTAGCCTTAGTGGCGCTTCTTGCAGGAATTGTAATAGGCAGTGGATGTGCCAGCTTGGCCTACTGAAAGAATACCTCTATTCACTGGGCCTTATCAGAGAGGTCTCAAAATCCCTTTGGTAAATTTTGGGTAATGAGAGATGGGACCATTTCAGTCATAACATTCCCCCACACACATTCTCAGCAGCTGTTCTTGAGTCAGCGACATATCCAAGGAGTAGGTGAGACCTTTCCAACAGGTGACAAAGTCCACGACATGCTCGTCTGCCCTCTTCTTACACTTAAATTGGTCTGTGATACTCATCTTCTGGGTGGTAGGGCTGAACTAGTAGAGAAACTGCCTACATAGATATTCCCATATGGAAACCGAATCGATGGGTAGCTGGTTGTACTAGATAAATGCAGTCCCTTCCAATGTCTATACGGAACATTAGAGTTTATTAGCTTCATGCTATGCTATACTTCCTAGAATGGGTCCTCACCTTGAGATGAAGTGAGATAGATGCAGTGGTGGATCGCCCGTCCCTTTAAAGGATGAGAAGGTGGGATTTATTCAACCCTGGGGTGCCAGTATATCATCAACCCACAACACATATGGCTTGACATCAAGCAAAATTTGCACTTGTCAGATTTCCAATGCCTCAAGTTGAGCAATGAGTGCTGCCATCAAATCATCTGGGCGGGGTTCCTATCTTTATGAGGATCCTGGACCACTAGTGCATTGGCGGGTCTTCAACATAATAAACAGGCCCAACAGCTCATGGAGCGGATGGTGGTATGACATGTGTGGCAGCCGGGGGAACCTCACCTGGGTCTTAGGGATTATCATGCCACTCAGGTAGATTTGGAAACACATACCACGCCCGCTTTCCATAATCTCTGGCTTCTATCCTATCTATGTGGGCATGATGGCCAGGGCCACTCGGTGGCAATTCACTAGGAGAAGTTGTGCCTGCCCTTGCTGCCCTGACTGAGGATCACTATAGTCTAGCCACTGCTCCACATCATGCACAGCAAAGAGGTCATCGACCATCTTCTTGTGCTCTGTGAGCTATTGAAACAACACAACTTTTTCAGGATCATCCTCCGTCTTCTGCACCAATCCAGATGGGTTAGAGGCTTTGACGGTTCCAAGGTGTTGTTGGACCCTTTTGGGATTCTAGCTGAGGATTAATGACTTGGTGGGCCTGATAAGGACTAGTAGATTTCTCTGATGGCGAGTAACCCTTCCCAATATATCCAATAGTTGTGGCACTCTCCTAGGGTGTAATTTTTCTCCAAGGATACCTATCTCTACCTCTTACTATGATAGGTCAGCCATGTTAACCATGACTCTACCTAGAGGCATATCCTCGGTATCCCCTGGGAAGTCGAGCTAGTGCCGGATAGGACTGAAATGGAGGGTAGAATACTTCCCCCAACCATAGACTTAAACATGGGGGAGTCCTCCTTGATAATTCTACAGAGCACTTTAAAGCTCGGAACACATCGTTGCTGGAGTGTCCGATGGAAACTGAGCGAATTAGGGTGCTGGGCCACAGGGAGTGCAACCAATTTGACCATATGGAATTGCTCGCTATTGTCCTCAAAGTGTTCCTGAAACTTGGGACAATCCACTCACAGATAATGGAGACAAAAGTTCATCTCCCAAAGCATTTGGAAAAAGCATGCGACTTCCTCCAAAGTAAGCGATTATGGTGCACTGATGTTTGCAGCCACAATTGGCTAGAACATTTCTGGGAAATGATCAGCTGTGAGGATGTCTCAAAATATCCTTTAATCAAACTTTGGATATGGACTTTGGTTTCCCCACCCATTAACTGGGGCGGCTTGGGATCTGATAGTGGCACTGAAGTAGACCACTGAGATGGTAGGCCGACTGGTGGAGAGTATGGCGAATGAGAAGACAAGCCACTGCATCTCATTCTGTTCTAAAAAAATGCAATGATTGAGTTACCAAATATTGTTAGGATGGGCTAACGACTATAGTTTTTAACATGGTGGATGTGGTTATTGATGGTCGTTCAGGCTGATGTTCATTATCTATTAGTCCTCTGAATAGCTATTCATGATCGCTGGTCGAAGCAGAGATTGACCCTATGGATGATAGAGAGGATTGTGGGGCCAGGTTCTAGGAAGGGTCCAAATCATCCTCACCCCTAGATGTATCTGTGGAGGGAGTTAGGAATCCGATGGAGCTCACATTCTAGAAGGATGTGGATAATACGTCTGGTTTCTGACCCGACCCTCAACAATGAGGATCGAGGTGAGGGATAAATTTCTGAATCTAATTCCACCTCATAATCCGAGAAGAATATATACTTAATTATAGTATGAATCTTCTCATCAATCTTTTTATGGGGCTGACTATCCGCCCTCATTCCTCGAGATAACTCTTCAGGACATGGTTGATTTTTGTCCTGCGGTGGACCTTCAGTTGAATTGATACCGGGGTAGAGAGCACTTCCGTTTGGGTGATCCGGGGTGGGAGGATCACCTGGATAGATGTCATTGGGAACACAGGGAAGACCTCCATGTCCACTGGATAACACATGAAGGGAATCTCTGCAGGAAGTGATCGAGCAGGTAGGACCTTCGCTGGAGCTGGTAAGAGCATGGGTAGGTCCTCTATGCTTATTTCCTTTGGCAGTGTCGGTGTGAGGAGGGTCCTCGTACTGGTCAAGTTGAACAATGGTAGGACCTCCGTGTTGGGTGCCATAAAGTGGGGAAAACTGCCACTTATCTAATTTATGGGATGGGGAGGACCTTCGTCAGCTGTTGTAAGGAAATGGGGAAGACCCCCACACTGACGGTTGACCGAACATGTAACATCTTCACACTAGAGACCGGTGACAGGAGGAACGACTCCATAACTAAGGTCATGGGTGAGGAGGAGGCTTCTGTGTTGGGTTACAATGCAGTGATGAGGGCCTTCAATCAGATTGAAGTTGGCATGGGGAGGACCTCCATGATGATCTTGGGAGTAGGATGAACCCACGCTCTCACTGGTGATGGTATGGGGAGGACCTCCGTACTGGTTTTCATTGCCGCGGGTCGGCTCGCGGTGGGTGATACCTATGTCGACTACAAAGAAAGTCTTCCCAGCCTACTCGTGGGGTTGATGGGGCCTAAATTCAGGTCGGGCGTATGAGTTTCCATGCTCAGCGTAAACAGAGGACTGATGGTATTCGTCAACAGTGGCATAGACCATGGTAGTCATTGATGTTGATGCACCTTGGGGAGAATCTTCCTCATCCCACGCCCGACACTGGCGTCGGGTTACATAGGATGAGGCTAGTGGTGCAGGTGCCTAGCATACCTGCTCTTCAGCCTATGGGACTAGGTGGTGGTCTTGACACGGCCCAGTGGGATCCCTCATTGGGTGCCCTTGGAATGGGATTCTAGATGGGATGATCTAAACATCCCTCACCTCATTATCATGGGTGAGGGAGTCATCAAAGAATTCTAGGTAGAGGCACCTGAAACGATTACACATCGAAGTAGGGAGAGGTGTCTCCCTACATAGCCCTTGGGAGTGGCTGTAGCGATGAGGTGTAGAAGCCTCTATGTCTTTTTATGGCATATCCTTGGTTGGGATAATCCCCTCTTCCTCGTATCGTCATACGAGGTCACTTATCACCCTCCTCTAAATGATTTAATATGGGGAGATGGAGCATGGACGCCCAGTAGCTGTGGATGTTGAAGATTCCATGGGGGAGAGGAGGCCGTGCAGGATTTCTGCGTTGACGTTTAACCTACCCCGATGTTAGTGTGTGGGTGGTGATTGGTTTCCTCTCAAAGTATCTTGGGTTCTGAAAAGTAGGGATATTTTTCAATTATCGGTGAAAGGAGGGAAGTGATGTCTAGTGCCCCAATGGAATTCCATCTTCCATGGTTGGTAAGAAGGATCCATGCTGACAACATCGCAGACTAGGATATCCAACGCTCAAATGACCCAATTTCTAGTGAGTTTCACACTAGGCCCCCTATTTTCTTGGTGAGACCTGGCGCGGGATACATAGATTCGGTGACACATAAATACAATGATGTCTTGAATTCTAATAATCTCCATATTGAGGAGAATAGTTTAACCTCAATTTCACCATTTCTATTTCTGATGTTTTTTCTGGGACGCACATCTGTTTCTTTTAGAGGACACACAACTGTTTCCTACATTACAACATTCCAATGGTAGGTAGAATCCATCGCTTATTCTGGGAAGTTTTCTCCTTGATCGAAACGAGATGATGTGATGTAAGTTTCTCCTTCTGTGGATTTCTCCTTAGAAGTCGTTTCATAGTACGAGTCTCCCTTATAGACTTAGGACATTGTTCATGAAAGTATTCCCAATTCCATGTCTTCATGGATGCTGGTTAATTACACTGCTTCTGTCAGGAACATCCAAGGGGACCATCTTGGGCAGCAGCTTTCGGTCGAGGGAGTAGTCACATTGGACATCGTTGGCATGTCTGAATGCTGGAACACTAATGCCTATGGGTCTCTTCTTCTAATTATAGGGATTCTCAAGGGAGCAGAAGCCCGAGGTATCCCACGTTGAATGTGGGTAATTTTGTGCCATGGTCATGTCTTTGAGGTATTTCTCAGCTTTCCATTCTTAACAAAGGGAATTCTGCGAGTTTAATGTCTAGTGCAGAAATATAGGACTGATTAGAACACTAACAAGAGTGGATTAGATGGGTGAAACCCCTAGAGGGATCACTGATTCTCGGGCTAATTCCTAGTTAGTAACCTGATTACTGATAATAGCAGCGAGAAATTGGGTGACATGATGTCACCAAGATGTGGCGGCCGAGGTAAGAATCCGGATGGACATGGATGGTCGAGAGAGAATTGAGAGTGATATGGATCAGACATGAGGGAAACAATGATGTTGGTCTTGAGCCTCGACGAGACTTCCTACATAACCCCATGGTAGAGAATCAATGTCCACGTAGTTTGGTGAGGCGATGGGGCACTTGAGGAGGCGACCCGTGTTAATGGATGCATGGATGAGATCTGTAGGAAGTAGAACCACTGGGTTGGGGCATTACTTTCTCGAAACATGTAGGGTCGAGGGAGAGACCATGATGAGACATGAGTGACGGGGTTAAACCTCATGGAGGATTCCAACGTATCCCTGAGGAAGGGAAAAAAAGTTCACATAGTACAAGATGGGGTTATAGAATCAGGGTGTGTGCAGAGGAAAACAACCCAATGACATACTAGGGGTTTCACGTGGTTAGAATCTTAGGTTGGTCTAATGACATAGTGGCAGACTAGAGATGTGGGTCCCAAAAAAGGGGACTACAACATCGTACCATCAATTGCGGACTACAATGGATTACTACTGGTTTGGTGATATGGATTAATGTCGATTGGGGAACATAACAACTTACTATTGACTAGAGAACACAATGGATTACCATATATTGGGGAACAAAATGGCTTACTGTCAATTAAGGTTGACAATGACTTACCACTGAATGGGGTTGATAATGGATTATCGCTGAATGGGGTTGAAAATTGCTTACTGCTGAATGGGGTTGAAAATTAGGGAGGCTTCCTACGTACCCTATCTACAGGACAAGGATCAATGCCTACAGAGTATGAATGATAATTTTTTAATGTTTAGTGGGGCAAAAAGGGGAGTACAGTTTAATGTCATGTGTGAGAAAGGTTAACTGACATGAAGGGGTCAGGAAAAGTAGGTGTTGGGCTTGATCCTTAGAAAGGATTTCTAAATACCTTGTATTGGCAAGGATCAAATTCCACATAGTTTGGAATGAGGGATATAGTTTAACGTCATACAGGAAGAATGTGAACCAATGTGAAGGGGTCAGGACAAGTAGGTGTTGGGATTAAACCTCAGGGGGGGGGATTCCTATGTACTTTTCCCTGGCAAGGATCGAAGTCCACATAGTTTGAAATGAGGGATATAGTTTAACATCATGCGGGACAAAGGTGAACCAGCATGAATGGTCGAGACAATTAGGTGTTGGGATTGAACCTCAAGGAGGCTTCTTAGGTACATTTCCTTTGAAAGGATCATGGCCCAAATAGTTCGGAAGAGAGGATATTGTTTAATGTCATGCGGGATGAAGGTGAACCGATGTGAAGGGGTCGGTCCAAATATTTGTTGGGCTTGAAACTCTAGGAGGCTTCCTACATACCTTGCCTTTGCAAGGATCAAATTCTATCTAGTCAGTAATTGTTAGGTGCTTAAACACTAAGGCGGCCTAGAGAGGATGTCATGGTTGACATTTACTCTAAGCCCACATGAGTCATGCTCAATGTGAGAAACAAGAGGTAGTAAAGACTTGATGATCACGTCACAAAAGGTTCATCCGTGGGAAGTAGAGTGAGGATTACACATTGTTAGAAGACCAAAGAAGAAACATGGGCTTATGTGTGGTTAGAAACCCAGGGAGATGGAGATCAGGACTTACTATTAGATGGAGGATTTATGGAGACATAGCCTAGAGGGAGAGTAACAGGATAACGTAGTTCCCTGTTCCCATCTCTTATCTAGTCTTTGGCACCAAAGAAGAAATGAGGAGAAGGGTTTCTGCCTCCTACATGAAAGGCTAGGAGCCTACACAAAGATGGTTTCCCTTCTCCACGGATAGGCACCGCTCCAGCAAAGAGGATCTCATTCCATGTGAGGAATATCTCACTTCCGTGGAGACAGGTGGTCATAGAGAATGTCCGAGATGGGGCAACCCGTGTATGATGCATGGGGTGAGGCCACAGTTTAATGTCATGTACTGAGGACAATGGTTCTTGAAAGTTTAACTTCCATCAGCTCAGATGTGGAGATTTCACTCCACAACCTTAGGACTTACATAATTGACATGCTTTAACCCTTGGTGAAGGTAAGGAAACAACAATCCTGTAGTGAAGGGATGTTTTGGAATGATCCACTGAGGGGCCCAAATTATCATGTCTATGTGAAGAAGCAATAGATTTTATCGTGCCTATGAAAAGAAGCATAAGGCTAAGCAATGCAGTGTAAATCACCGCCCAAGGGACTTTGAAATCACTTTGTACAAACTTGGAGGGCATCGCGGAAAATGAGCGTGTTAAGAATTCAGTCTCATAATGAGGTTCTTTGTGAAGAGGATGGGATTTGATAAGAAGATGGACTTCATGAAGAGGATGGCCTTCGCGAATGGAAAAGACAACCCAAAGGGGGTGGGATTAATAAATGAAAAGGGCCTAGAGAAGAGGGGGTTCTTAATGAAAGGACGAGACTTTACGAAGAGTACAATGTTTGAAAAAGTCCAAGGCTTCATTAAGAGATGCCCTTATGGGAGTAGGACTTCGCCTTAGCGAGAACCTCTTTGTTTTGGGAGGATTTTCTGAAGTCTCTATGTTTTTCAAAACCTTGTGGGAATTTTGTAAAGTCTCTACACTTCGCGAATCCTATTGAACCCTAAAGGGGCCCCTTACACTGCGAAGGTAATAGGCCTTCACAGAGGGTATCTCCACCATAGGAGGAGGAAGAAAAGCACACCAAGGGGGACACATCACAAAGGGAAAAAACCTTTGACAATCCATTTGTAGGGCTTCGTGGCGAAATGGGAGTTAGGAAGTTGAAAGGTCAGAGTAACAATGATTTGTAAGAGGGGGTGGGGGACCTTCTATTTATAGGAAACCCTCGTTATAGGGGAGTAGAAATTGCCGTGTATGTGGAATATGCCTCGGAAAGGCATCATTCCAATATACCTCATTGGCCTCATGGAGGGGTGTGACACCCTGCAGAGTTTTTTCGACACGACCACTGCGAAGCGCATCGCGGAGGGGATGTGATGCCATAGAAGAGCCTCTGTCGGCGTCAGACTCCTATGAAACTGGGACACCATGAAGCTGTTCCAAGAGGTTTCCACACAACAATGCACTTGCCTCACAAAGTGCTTCATGAAAGACCCTTTTGAAAGGGCTCAAAGGCTCCTTTTCGACCCATTCGGGAGGAAACTTACTCCGATCACAGCGTCGAATCTGTGGCATGGACCAGATGCATTTTTTTGGTGGCTACACTCTTGTAACCAATTTGGATTCATTCATTGTAGGAATATCCAAGAATTCATTTACATTACCTTTAAATGTATCGGCATTTTATATAAGGAATCGAAGTGTGAAATCATTTTTTTAAAACATGATATCTGTAAATATTATAATACTCTAAAATAGTGATTTAATTAAATATCCCTAAGAGGTTTGGATTCTATACTTAGTTCATCACTCTCTTATCATGTACTTTGAATAGTATAATAATGGCTATTTTGGAGAATGATACTCGATGAGTTAATTTTAAATGATCTTGTGAGGTAAGACATGGATCACTATTCCAAAAATTGTACATGTTCTTTTTAAGGATTATCTTAGTCAATTTATCATTAGGTTTATTAATGAAGGTTCTATTTCTCTTATTAGAGATACTAGGAACTTATATATCCATACACATTTAATTTATGTTGTTGATATTATACTTTTATAAGGTGATAATTATTTTACTATGATATAAGTGAAATGTTTTCCCAATCACTATGAAGCGGGTTTTAGTATAATTATTAACTGGAATAATCCATTATATTTTTATAAAAGGATTTACACTAGGTAGGAGAGCTTGTATCCCTCAGTTTATGAATATAATGAAATGAGCTCTTGCTTTCATATATCTAGGTGTACTACTATTATAATAGTGTTTTAAATCATCATACATAGATTAAATTATTTCATATAATACCAATCTATAATGAAGTTGTAATGATAAATCCTTACCCCATGTTTATTGAGTTTTTAAATGTTTATTATTATTTATTATCACTTTGACTATGAAATTACTAATTATAAGTGAAAAAGGGGTCATTTCAATTGCTTAAATCACAAATAATAAATTTCCTCTGGACTGGGAGAATTTATGGTAGAAATCTTATTACTATTACTTAACAGAATCTCATCAGGCATCCTAAAAACGTTGGTATTGAGGTAAAAAATATTAGATGTTTCAATCAATGTTTTATCACCAATTACGTATGGAATTTTATATTTAATGATAATTAATCCACTACATTTCATATATTAAAGATCATTGAAAGACTATAAAATATCAATAAAATCTTCTTGACATCCTTAGTGTGGATGGATACCAAGGAATCCTTATTTGAGTTAAAATCAAATAAAAAATGATTTATTTTAATTCCCTAAAAATTGAATGCATTGGATATTGATTATAACGATCCATTACTTTCATACATAGATATTATATCTTAATATATAAATATTCATGACATTATATAAACACATATCATATGATCATTAAGGTATAATACCTTTTGAAACGTTGCCACATAAAAAACTAGTTCATATGTGAACTAAATCATCTCCCACTAAGTTAATAATATCAATAACAATTATTAATAATATCATAGACAATCCATATTTTCATAACATGAGGAATAGAAGCATAAGAAATGGTGATCTCAAGTTATTCGTATGGTTAATGAAAAAAGATATGTAAAAATAACATTAGCATAAGGGTATAAAAACATGAGAATAACATATGAAAAACCTACCCCACATATCAAAGGACACCATATTTAGTCATGGCATTAATATTGGATTTTAATTAGGAATGAATCATAAAGGAATCAATGAACATAATCCCTGAGATCATAACATAAGAATAAGACTTGGATTTGTGGTATACACATAAGAATAGAAAATCATTTCCATTATAGTCAAGGCTCACTTACAAGGCTATCACAGTGGAATGAGATCACTCCTTAAACCATCATAGTAGAAAAGTATCACTCCTAATACTATCAATGTGGAAAAACTACATTATGGAACTCGGTTCACTCCCCATTCAAATACTGTTTATCTCATGATATATAAATCATTACTCAATGAATTGGAGGTATATGTATTTCCCACCCATCACATAATTAAAATTATAAATATGTGTTCAAAATGATCATAAATCATTCATCATAATAGAACCTATGAAAAGAAATTGGTATCATAAACATTTCATCATAACATAATCCATGGAAAAGAAATAAGTTTCATCATGATTTCATAATTTCATCACAACATAAAACACAGAAAAGAATCTAGTTTCATAATCATTTATTCATGTTATAACCTATGGAAGATAATGAAGTTTCATACTCATCTTATCATAATAAATTTAAATCATTTAGAAAAGGAATAATAATGGAATCATTGGATAATATCTCTTAGAAAGCATAAGTATCATCAAATGTTGTTATCTTAGATAGAAAATGACTATGAAAGATAAATTAGAACATTTTATAAGTAAAATATCCTTTAAAATTTGAAAAATACTTCTTAAAAGATAAAAAGTTTTCAAGATCAATTTCCTTGAATATAATATTGAAAACTTATAATGGAATCCTCAAATAAACACATTTTATATTAACCACATGTTTATTTTATGTGGTTCACATACATCCTATGAATTTATAATATAATGGTTCCATTTAAAATTATGTGTATTTACATATCTATTTTAGGATCTATATTTCATGGGGTTTACGATATAAAAGTTACCAAAGCGATAAGGGATTTTTGACTGAAATTGATTATTTAGGACACAAGTTATGTTATGTACCTATATAAATAAATGAGTTCTATATATTTCCCATTTTATATGTTATATCATGAATATCCTTCTTTTCAACTAAGGTAAAATATAAATTATTTAAATATAAAGGCAGTTTTGATTAAAAATAATTATTTTTCACTATTCATGAAAAATTGTTCTTTTTAAGAAAATCCTTAAAATTAACCCAAATTTTATTTTTACACGAAGATATAAAATATTATGTTTATTTTATCAAATTAATTTTCTAAAATTAGTAAAAAGTAATTATATTTTTTTCACAAAATGAAATAAAAACTTTTTTGGAGAAAATATATTTTTTGAAACATATAATGATTTTTTTGAAAATAAAGTACCATTTTTTTCAATATGTTTTGTATATAAAACCATTATCATTAATATTTAAAATGTGTTTATTAATATTTAATCCAAAAATTTCAATGGATAGGTAATAATGATAGTTTTTAAATAATATTATTAATAGTTTTTCATGGTTTGTTAAAACATAGTGTAACATGTAACACATACTATCAAAAAAATTAAAATTATTCAAAAATATATTTTATAAAATTTCAAAGTGTTACCTTTAACCCCATTAAAATTAATTTAACAACTAAATTTCACCACTCTAATACAAATAGATGAAGATACTACTGCCTCATCATATCCTCATGTTCCCATGTAACTTCCTCAAACATGTAGCCTTCCCCCAAAACTTTGATGAGGTGAGTGGTATTTTTTCATTGATCATTATCTATTCGATCCATAATGTATAACGAATATTTCTCCTAAGAAATGTATTTATTTAGTGTCATACCCTCTATGTTCAGTACATGTTAAGGGTCTAATATATATTTCCTTATGAGAGATACATGAAAGACATCATGAACTTGAGAGAGGATTAGTGGAAACACCAAACATTAGGATACTATCTTTATAAAATAATAAATATAAAATGGACTCATATACCTAGTGATTAAATTTCAATTTATTCAAAATATCATTTCATTATACAATGGAGAAATTATTTTAAACACATTTTCACAAAAGTTAAATTCTATATCACACTGATGATTTTCAACATAACTTTTTCACCGACATTGTTCTGCCCTTATCCAATGATGAATAATTATAACTCTCTATTCAATTTCCTGATATAACTATGGTTCCAATATATTTATTTATAAAACATCAATCCATCACTTTGGAGCTCTACACTTCTTTCCAGAGAATTATTCATATATATCCATCTAAATTTTTGAGTAAATGATATTGTTATATGAAAACTCAACTAGAGGATGGTGTTCATCCCAACAACCCTTAAAATCCAGATACCAAGATCTCAATATATAATATTGGGTTTTATTTTTATTCTCTAACATAATTTTTTTAAGGATGATACACAATGCAGAAAATCAACTATGTATCATGAGTTTTATAAAGGCTTCCCTAGAATTTCGAGGTAAAACTTAGATCTTGATCACATACAATTAAATACGGAACAACAATAAATATTAACACTACTTTAATGTATATCCTAGTATGTTGATTGATATAGAAATGTTTTTTTATGGAGATGATTTTTTTTTGAATTTTTATAGTGATTGACTACAACTCATATAATATTACACCCTTTAGATGTTTTGGGCAATTTGAAGACAAAATCAATGGTGATTTTTCCAATTCAAATTTTTTATGGGTAATGAAGATAATATCCCCTTATAATTTTGTCTATCGGCCTTAACTTTATGACATACCAACTATTGAGATTCAAAATTGGTGATATCTCTCTTAATTCCATCCCTCTATAAATCTTCATTCAAATGTCAATTTATCTTTATACATTAAGGATGAATAGATAATGAAAAACTATGATATTATGCTAATATTTAATTATTTAATTCAGATATGGATAGAACACATACACAATTCATTAACAAAATCATTATGTCATGATCAAAGTTAAACTTTGAAAAATTTCCAACCTTCTTTTTTTTCTATACATCTTCCTAATGTGACTCTTTAATATTCACTTAGATAGATGTTTGAAAATTATATTGAGGAAGATAATATTTATCCATTTCTATTAGGATTTCTAGATCCAATATTTTCAAATGTCTAAATATTTATTTTTTATCCTTATCATTGATAAGATAGTATGATATTTTCAACGCATAACATCATCCACCCTATCCTATTTCTTATATTGGTAATGTATTGAGCAGTAATAATAATTAATAAGATCAAACCATATTCTTTAGAACATGTTCTACTCCTTTTGTGTGAATTTATAATTTAAACATATGTGTTCAATAGATATATCACACTATTCCATGTAAATATAACTGCTCCATATCATTAATGAAAGGAATACCAAAACTAACTATAAATCATGAGTTGGGTAATGTTTTTATGAACCTTCTATTATCATGAAAAATAATATAAAAACTTTTCATTTTTCTTAATCACACATCCCAATCCCTTATTGGATGCATCACTTTAGATTACAAACCCTTATCCACTATAGGGTAATGTAATAATGGGTGCGTTGTGTAATATTCTCTTCAGTTCCATCAGATTTCATCACATTCAACTCTCCAAAAGAACATGGCTACCTTACATGTTAACTTAGTTATTATATTATATTATTTTGAGAAATTATCCATAGACCTTCAATAATGTGTTTCAAAATAAATAAATATTTGTATCCTAGTCACTTTTGTAGGTCTTGGCCAACAATCAATGGACTATATCTTTGATAAATCCACAGATATACCTCACCATGAAATTATATAATAATAAAATAAATCCTTTGGTCTAAAAATTTTACACATTGTAAATTATTCATAAAAAATATTCTTTTTTAGGGTCTTAAGTACAGTTATCATGTTATATTCATGATATTTCTTTCACATTTAATAGATAATAATATCTTCTATAAAGAATACAAAAACCTATTAAGGTAATCTATAAAGACTCTATTAATTAATTCCATGAAGATAGAATGGTCATTAGTTTGAGTGAGTTATATAACTATATACTCACATTGTCTATACCTTGTGTGAAATTTGGTTTTGGATATATCCTCACTCTTGAACCTCAATTAACGATACCCAAAATGACGGTAAATCTTTGAAAAGTATTGAGATCTATCTACTTGATCAAATAAGTCATAAATATGGGGTAGATAACAGCTATTATTGATCATTATTTTGTTTATCGCCTAATAATATATATAGAGTCTCATCGATCCATCATTATTTTTTTAAAAAATAATAGGTTCACCCCAAGGTGAAACAATTGGATGAATAAATACCATGTCAAGGTTCTCATGGAGTTTCATCTTAAATTACAAAAACTCAATTATAGCCATTCTATATGAAGTCATTGAAATTGGAGTGACACCTAATACAAGTAGTATTGAAAGATAAACCTCAAAATTTAGTGGAAGACTGTAAAACTATTTTGGGAAGATATCATGAAACTCCCTTACAATAGAAATACTATCGATGTTGAGCTTCTCCCAAACCATCTGTGATAAATGTACCTTTTTAATAATAATCAAAACCAATATAGTTTATGTGATTTTAAACATAATTATTGTTTCAATTATAAATGATCATAGATTGGTTTAAAATATCTATCATGAATTCCCTTAGAAATTAATGTTCTCTTTATATAGATAAATCTAATCCATTCCTTTGATAACATCAAATTCAACAAGAGGATGAATGATAAGTTTTTCAGGAAGTCCATTCTAAAAAACTTCAACTAGTGAGTAATCATATACTTGAGATGCAATCATCGTACTATTAGGGGGTTTCAATGATAATTATATATCTAATAATTTGGGTGAAATGTTGTTACCATTAGAAAATTATTCAGATACGAAAGAATGGGTAGATACAAAGTCAAATAAGACATTATCTATTCTAGAGTGGTTGATAAGTATACCTTTAACCATGACATTATCCCACCCCTTTTCAGAAATAGTGATCACATGAGATTTCCCTTTTTATATTGAGTTAGGAGGCTTCTGAATTCAATCAGTATAATTAACCTTTATATTTGGAAATTGGTTAGTATAACTGCTATACTCCTTACATTTGAAATACTAAAGTGTGGGTCGCGCATTTTGTAGTGATTTCTCTCTATTTCAATCATTAGATATCTTCTTCCCATCACATCAATAGTAGACTTCCTGATAACCTTCCTTTTCACACATAAAACATTAACCCATCCCCTTAAGATGACTTCCTCAATGTTTTCTTGCACACTTTGAGCATTATTTAAGGCTCATTATCCTATATCCTTTGGTTTTATAGTTTCATTTCAACACTATCTTCATTTATTATAAAAACCATTAGATTTATAGGTAACTCTTATATCTATTTCCAACTCGAGAGAACATATAATAATTTATTTATAGCTTCTAATGTCCCTAGGACTAACTCCCTTGAGAGACTTAGTTTTAATCCACTGAATAACTGACAAAACATACTTTCTGGTTGGATGATAATGACTAAAGTGTACCTCACATGTCTGGTAAAATTATCCTCATATGTAGCAATATATTCTTCATCATTTTTCTTTAGCTCAAAGAATTACTTATCCATTTTTTTAAAACAACACAAGGGATGTATTTATTAAAAAATAAGCTCTTAAAATAACCACATTTAATGGGGTCAATTTCATATTGTTGATTCCTATTATTTATAAGAGCCACCACTAATACACTTTACCTTCCAAATGACAAATAACCAAATTAACATTTCATGCTCTAAACACTAGAGAATATAAAATATATTTTCAATGGTACTGATCCATTTTTAGAAACTAATGGATCATAAGAACCACTAAATGAATTTGGTCATTTAATCATGAATAACTCAATAGAATAATATTCCCTAATTTTCTCAATGAGATGTTTAGTATGATTCATTGAATGAGAAACTTGTGTGGGAATAACAATGATATTTTTCATTCCATATCCCATAACATTTGGATGATTATGACGAAAATCATTTAATTATCCACCAAACTCAACATTAACATGGTTATTTCAAGTTACATTCACTGACTAAAACCAGAAAAAATTATGTAAGCAACAATAATCATAGTGGGGAACAACATAATACTGAAAAATCATATAAAGTATGTCTAAATAATAATAAATTATTTTTAATATATGACACCTTAGGTTTATCCTAGGGAATTCATAATCATCATCTATATAAATCCTTTATTATGATTTTTAATGTGTTTTTTGAATTTTAAAATAATATCCCCTAACAGTGTTAAACTATGTGTAAAGCACAATTCGATATTTGGAACATGGTGATAATAATGTCCGATAAAATATGGAATTTTTAGAGTTATTATCGCTAGATACCATTATTCCAGAGCCACATCCAATTATAGTTTCTATGAAGGGATATAATTTCTTTAAAACCACTAACTATATCCTTTACCAAAATTCCAACACATTTTCTTATACTCTAACTCATGCTTATACTTATCCTTATACATATACATAGAAATATCCTTAATAATATCCTTAGTAATCTTAGTAAATTTTTCTCATCATAATTTCCAAAGGTTAAATGAACCTATCATCTGATAGTAACTATAACATACAAGGATTTTAATACATAGATATTATATATTAATAGAATAATATTCATTACATTGGACAAACATATATTTTAGGATTTTAAATTTATAGTTCCTTTGGAAACGTGGAAAAATAAAAAATTGTTTCATAAGTACACTACATCATCCACCACTATGTTCTTTATATCTATCTCCCTTATTAGACATATAATACATAATATATTTCATTATAGTCTGGGGAAAGAATAAATAAAAATGTGTGAACTCATATTCATATTAAGGGTAAATAAAGGAGATACATAAACATAACATGAGAATAAGGGTATGAGAACACACAAATCACATATGAAATCCATACCATTCATATCAATTGTCATAAAAATGATTGAAAGAACATAAAAATGATGTAATAAAAAAGGCATAAGGTATGTATTTTTGGAATACAAATAAAAATAGAAAATAATTTCCATAGTAGTAAAGAATCATTTATAAGGAAATTATAGTGTAATGGGTTCACTCCAAAAATGATATAGTAGTCAAGGTTCACTCCCAATACTACCATAGTTGAAAAATTACCTTATTGAATTAGGTTCACTAATCATTATTAACATATTTATCTAATAAGATATCAATCTTTACCAACTGTATTAGAGGGAGATATAGGTCCCAACCATAACATAATGAAAATAAAACATATGTTTTCCACAATATTATAAAACATTAATCATTTCATAAAACAAGAAAATAAAAGGGGTTCATAGACAATTTATCATAACATAACATATGTAAAATAAGTTGGATTCATAATAATTTAATAACTTCATCATAACATAACCCGTAGAAAAGATGTAGGATTGATAATCATTTTATTAGGGTATAACCAATATAAGGGAAATGATATTTCATAAACATATTTATGTCATACGCATAAATTATCCAAAAAATGAATTGGAATGGTATACTTGGATCAAATCCTCAGTTAATAAAATTTAACATCAATGTATTTCATCATAGATGAAAAATTATTTTAAAAGATCACATGGAACATTTATTGAGAAAAATATCCTCTCCACTTTAAAAGACACTTATTGAAACATAAAGTATTATAAAATTCATTTTCCTTTGAAATAACTATGAAAAAATATAAAGTTATATTAAAATAATATAATTTTCATAATGAAAATAAAATTCCATTCATTGTATGCATTTTAAAATAAATATTCCTTTCAAATTTTTAGTAAAATCCAGACATGTCATATTTTGAAAAGGACATAAATATTACATTAAAAATATTTTTTAAAATTCAAATGTGGGTAAAGTTATCTTTAAAAATCATTTTGAGAATGATAAAAACATTTTAGAAGACATTTTTAGAAAACATGGTTTCAGAAGAAAAAATATTTTCGACTGAAGAGAGAAAAAAACTAAGTTTTCTTTTAAAGAATTTTTAACACCTGAGTACATAAAAAGAGAAAAATAAAGTCAAAACATGTATTATCATTAAATAAATATTTTATAATAAAATTTGTGAGTTTCTTTATATATTTAACAAAGTATTTCATCCTCGTAAACATAATCATAAAAATCCTGATAAACGACAAGATTTTAAAAAACAATCCTTACCACTTTGGTATATTGTTGAATAATAAAGACCATTAAATATTAACATAAAATGAATAATTAAATAAAATTTCAATTAGGATATTCATGATATAACATGTCAAAGTGGAAGTATATTTTTCTCATATAAGAAGATAGGTGCATAACATAACTTATGTCCCAAAGAAGGCAATTTGAGTCAAAAATCACTTAAAAATTTGATAAATTTTGAACCATAAACCACAAGAAAGATGGATCCCAAAATGGATATCAAAATACCCAAATATTTTAGGGGACTTATCATGTAATAAATTCATGGTAAGTATATACACCACAAAAAATAATCTCACGGTGAATATGGAATGTGTCTCTTAGAAAATAAAAGTGAGATGAAAATACCTTACCATAAGTCTATAATTTCTTCATACATGTTCGAAGATATAGTATACTGAATATTAATATATTAAAAAACCATTATTATATATATAACCATATATTATTTACTTATGACATTTTATTTCCAGTTTTTTAACAATTCAATGTTAATGTCACATTTTGGGAAATAACTGGTTTTTTCATGTATTTTTTTTATTCCTCATACTTTGATCATGGATACATAATCTAAAGAAAATTAAAAATAATATAAATATAATATATATTCATTATATATTTATTTATAGTTATTCATAAAATTTATAAATATAAAATGAAATACACCATTCATGGGGACGGTTAGCTACACATTCGAATGAAAGATTTTTCCATTTTCTTGAAGGATTGAAATAAATAAAGGTAAATATTATATTAAAATTAAAAAATATTTTTTATTTAATTTATATCACATATTTTTATTAAAATCATCTTTCTTAGATTCCATGTAAATTGTGATGGAATCACATCGCTTCATGAGGTGATAGTCTATCGTACGCATTCACGACATTATCATATTCTCATAAAATGGAAATTAAGTAGGTATAAGTGATATAATTACTAAATAAGAATAATAATATCATAATTATATCATATATTAAAATTTAAAGCACCATTATATCATGTTGGGAGAGGTGGTGAAGGAAACGAATAACATCATTTCACATAGCGGTAGTCTGCCATAAAAATAAATGATGGTTTCTTATCCCATTTGATTGAGGTGTAGATGAATATAAGTTATTAAATTAACATAATAAATTATCATTTTATGGGTGATAATAGTATTATAAAATCATAATATTTTATCATCATTTTACAGAGTCACAAAAAGTATTAAAAGAAAAACACATAGTTGAAAACATTACCTCTTCTTCAGAAAACCTCTATGTTTAACTTAAATCCATCCTAGAGTAGATTTATGATATTAAAAAGTAATATAGGATGTAGATATGTATATAATTAATATATTTCTTTCATTCATTTTAAGACAAAATGTTTTTGAAAGTGTGAATAAGAGAGGCAAGGTGGTGGCCTTTTTAAGTTAGGTGAGTAGCATACTTGTAATTTTTAGAAAGAAAAAGGTGTACCCACGTTTTCTACATTCCAAAAGGCTCCAAAATATATTATTATAAAACCTTATATGTTATGAAGTATAAATATGTCTATAAAATGGGGTTTTGAAATGTTTTTATGTCATTTTACCCTTATCTTTTTAGTTTTCCCCCGGTAATTCTATTTTAACATTAACTATGATAATTATTTTTAATGTTTTCACTATTAATTATGGAATATTTTTTGTTTAAACTATTATATAATATTAATTATAAATATTCAAAACATTTAATCCAGTTTTATAAATTTTATTCATATAAGTGTAAAAAATAATTTAAAATAAAACCCACAGTCACAACTAGAAACCAGTTTTCCAAAGAGGAAATTTTCAAAGGTTTAAAAAAATTTATATAAACATTAAAAATAAAATTTATTCCAATGCCCTACTTTGGGTTAATAAATTTAAAAATAAAGTCATATTAATTTAAACCCATTTTGAAACAAAAATTAACATTATAAATTCATTAAACAAAAAGGTATTTTTTTACTAAAAACCAGTATTTATTATACTCTTCAAAAAATTAATCTTTTTTTAAAATAAAATAAATTCACCCTAATATAATTTAGAAATGATGATTTAAAAATGTATTTTATTTTATAAAAATAAATTTCTAAATGTTTTAAAAATTAATTTTATTATTTTTTTCACAAAATGAAATAAATTGTTTTTTAGAAAATAGTATTTTTGAAACATATAATTATTTTTCCCAATATTTAGTACCTTTTTAAATATTTTTTCATTAACTAAAACCATTATAATTAATATTTAAAATTTCTTAATTACTATTAATGAATCCATGTTTAATTTCTAGATAATAAATTTCATTTTTCAATAATAATATTAATTATTTTCTAGGTTCATTAAAAGTCAAAGTTGTGTGTAACACAAGCTATCAAAAATTTTATATTTATTCAAAACAATATTTCATAAAATTATAGGGTATTACATTGATTGGATTGATATTCCAATTAATAAAAATTACTTGATTATAAACTCAATTCAGAAGGTTAAAATTTAAAATTGAATTAGTATTATAAATGATATTATCTCTCATATACATGCTAATATTATGGTTGACATGAAGAACTATAATTTTTTTTACCATGATATGGTTATCTAGAATAAGAATACCAATGTTCATATATTCTATAATGTAATGTTAGTATTACTATGTGGTGACCTAAGGATTACCTAAATAGTTGATTCACATAAATAAAAACATTATCCTAAATATCGAGCTATTATTATATAGAAGTTGTGTTGGAATAGGATTACCAATAATGATAATTTTAAAAATATTGGACTAATCATGCCTTCCACTTGTCTACATTTTATAAATATTTAGTAAAGTATATATCATATATTCTTTATATTTTATTCTTCTAAGAGAATATGGAATTTCATTGATGATTTATTACAATTATATCTTTATTAGAGTGATTTTAATCAGTTTATATATCTTTAGGTGGAGAAATATTAAAGTGGTCAGATTCACAACTATTTTCTTGTTTTTATTATAAAAATATTTCATTACATCTAAAATTCATGAAACTTCCTTAATTTGGAAGGGATAATATATCCTTTGAATTTTTTTTCTAATATCCCTTGAGATTTCCAGTTAGCAGCCTGATTAATGAAATATATAACACAAAACAATATTGAACCCATTTTTGTTATATAGTTTCATAGAGTTTGGGTAAATCCACGATGATATCCAACAAACTAATACCTTTGTTTTATTCCACTGATTTTAAATTTTCTAAAGGTAAATACATATTATTCTTTAACAGGATCACAATAAAATTCAGTATTTGGTTATTTTATAAAACTATATGGGACTTATTAATGGTATATCTTATCTTTTATTTAGCATTATGATAGATTTAGAGGTGGACCCTTGGGAAATAATTTTTTCAATCAGATATGATAAATCCTTTTATTGGAATTATTAATGGATTGAGAGTGATTCCACCGTAAAACAAAATAATTTCAATAGAATACTAAACTATATCCCATTGAGGATCAATGTTTATTGGTTATAATTATTGAGGCATATGGATACCATGCACTATAACATATCACACAACTTTAATGAAGGAAATAAGGATTATGTTGATCTGAAAAAATGGTCCATTTATAAGAAGAATAAAAAATAGATGTTCATCCTCCATGAAGACTTTTTAATTCTATATTTTTCCAATATCATATGTCATTATTAAACATAACTTTTTAAAGCTTCTATGTGAATTTCTTAACATGTTTTAATAAATGTTTTACGAGGTAATATTTCCCTCTTTTCAGATCCTATTTCACTATTATTTTTAAGACTTGACATATGTAAAAATATAATGTTTAATATTTGTCAAGAATATTATTATATGATAATAATAATAATATATTTTTCAGTATATGATAATAATACAATGATATTGAAATAATATTTATAATAAAGTGTTTTATTACTATTAATATGATTAGAACATCATTATTGGAATATGAAATATACAAATGTAATATCATTATCTTGAAATATAATTTTAATTTAATTTTATGAATAATATTAATATTATGTTATTGAAGGTAAAAAACGGGAAATATTTTTATAATATACTAAAATTAAAAGTAAATAAGATTAATATGGAAGAGATAATTAAATGAAGAGGATGATAAAATCATCTAAGAGGGGTATCTCAGGCTGGGTAACTCTAAGGGGGCAGAAAGAGGGATTGTATCAGTCATCCTTCAAATTTTCCCTTAATATATTGTTTATAACATCAAACTGAGGATGTATAAATATTAATAAAAATCATTTTTCATGGTATAACCTTATTCTCTACATCGACTATTCTTAATGATATTAGGGATTTAGGTTTTGATTTCACCAATATATAGAGAAATAGTGTCAATGCTTTGGGAATTCCAATATTCTATCAAAATTATAGTCGAGGGAGTCTATAAAACATATTTAATCATGGGTTGTATGGGGATTAATTGGTTTTGAGGACTACCCTAATATTCTTATGAATTTCATTAAAAATTAGTATATTTGGTTATGTATTTTAGGGGTTTCAATGGTTTAAATATCAAAATTCATCTATAAGTAGTTTAAGGGGATTTCCCTTGATTTTATTGTTATCTCGATAGGATTATCATAGGTTAAGGGATCATTAATTGTAAAATATAGTTATTTAGATAAATTTGTAATGTTTTTTGATTATTTGGTTATAGGTAGTCTCTTTGATTATTATCTAGTTTTTGTTAGCTTAAATATTGGTAAATTTTGATGTAATTTTCAACTATTCATATGTTTTTACACTAGGTTATTCCAAATGTGTGTATACTACAATTTTTTTACAAATTTAATTAACGCCAATCATTTTTTTTCTTAGAAAAATATAAATTATCATTTTCATGGAGAATTGTATAGTTTATTAAAATGGATTCCATGAAATTATTGAATGAATTTATCAAGGTTTGAGTTATCTATTTAATGATTACCTAATTACATGTTGGCATATTAATAATTTTAATGGTAGAGCATAAATTCGTTCAAATAAACTGGTATATTAGAACCCCATTTTTAGTTTTGATACTTGTCGTGGAGAACATCATAATTGTGCTACTTTCTATTTCCCACAATTAAAGAAAAATTTTCATTTAAAATATTTAGTTTAGCAATTTGGTTTAGATGAAATTTTATATGGTTTGAATTATTAATTTAGAATTTAAGTGTATAGGTGAGGTGAAAATAAAATTGTTTGTAAAATGTTTTATATATTCCGTTGGAGGTACTTTGAAAAATAGTAAACCATTATCTCTTGAACTTAATTATGGAATAATAATGAAACTTTATTGGTGACATTTATTTCAGTCCGTCATTGTATTTTTTCATGAATATAAAAAGTTAGTTTCGAAAAAAACTCAAATTTAAAAATATTGGTTGTTATTTATATAGAGAAAGTAATGAGTGTAAATATGGGATTTAAAATAGAAATTAGTTGTTTAAATTATATCTATATCACTATGAAAAATTGGTGAGTATATAATGGGGTTTTGGAACACAATATTTATTGGGTAAATGTTTATTTTGGAAACATTTACACTTTTCTTATTTATTAATATTTGTTAATAAAACATTTATTACCACATAAAAATTGTTTTTATTTAAAATTAATGATCACATATATGATAACCTATTTTTTATATATGGGAATTTAATGTACGAGCAACCAATAATGAAATCCCTACTTGAATGAATATTTTCCTAAATTAATACACAAAATGGGAAAATTTATTTAGATAAAAAATAAAGTTCATTCCAAAAATAGTATATTCTAGTTATGTTATTCTAACCCTTATTGTCTTATATAGATTTCCCAAATTATTATGAATTAATTATTCTATCATAACCTTTATTTTATTGTTTAGATTGGGAAGTAATATGAAATTACTATTTTATTCCTTATGTCTTGTTTATCTTGTTAAGTAATATTCATCGATTATGTTATGCATTATTCTATGTTTATATTTTCTAGTAAAATGAATTTATTATGTTATTCATTTTAATTTTTTTATATTTTAATGTAATATTACTTGATTATGTTATTCATAATTCAATTTTCTTCTTTCCAAATAATATTCCATTATTATGTTATACATTTTTTTTCAGGTTTATATTGTTAAGTAATATGTCTTTATTATGTTAACCCTTATGATTTTTTTATTTCCATCTAAGATGACTTTATTTTATTATTTCAAATTAATTATTTGTCTTATCAATTAAAATGTATTGATTATATTATTTATACACTTATACCCTATTTTCCATGCTATAGTATATCATAATTTTTCCTTATGTTTTAGTTTATTTATTGGAATTATTATTAGTGATAGTCATTATATAATTTTATTAAACATATGAATAAACCCCCAAATGATTCAGGGGGACTAACATAATCAATAATAAGATAATTATAATGAAATATACTACTACAATCTAGAAGATAAAAATTAAGGCTAGTAAACAAATAGAAAAAATAAGTAAGATCACATCTAGAAGTATAGAGATCTGACCCATTATTACCTAATCTACAAGTATGATGAATATCTTGATTATGATAAAAAAACACGAATTCGTAGGTGATATAAGTAATAGTCAAAAAAACATCCCAAAAAACATTTAAAAGTTAGGGAAGAATCGGATTTCACAATAGTATGGGTGATATTAAAGAGTATTAAAAGAAAATCCCAATGAGATAACCCTAGATTATAAATGAGAGGGTTTATCTCCTCATAAAAGGAACTACAAGGCACCAAATTTTATCCTTAGTGATCACGTATAATATATCTACCACAAATCATTCCATACATACAAGAACTATTAGGGTTTAGTTTGAGCCTAAAACATTCCTCTTTCCAATTAACCTAATTGGATTGCACACTCTTATCACCACCTATATTGTGTATGATAACCATCTAGTGAATATCATTAATTTAAAGAGATTATGTGTTTCTATAATAATATGACCCAACCTCATAAATCTTAGATAATAAATAAGTTTTTAAAAGATTATAAGAGGTTCAGGAGCTAGTTCGTATATCTTCATTCCATAACTCTCAAAACATTGATCAAATATTGATGAAACATATGTTGTGGGCTCAATATTCACACAAAGAAACACCCACATTCTGAAACTGCACAAATATAAATTATTTTTGGGAACCAAGAATGACTAGAATATATAAAAATACCCAAGTAAGTTACATGTATATTAGTAAGTAATCGAACATAAAAAATAAATCTTCAAATTATTTTACAACTAGAAATTAATTTTTCGTACAAAATATAATTTAGTTTTAGAGTTTTAGAGGAGTATTAAAAACTATTAAAAAGTAAATCCATACATTACAAGTGGAAAATTATATAATGTATCAATTTTCCCAAAAATATTTTCTTTAAAATAAAAAATTATTTTTAATTTATAAATATTCATAATTTTCATCTCAAACTCATTTTTATCCCTAATTTACCTTAAGACATGTGGAATTTGATTTTGGAATGAGCACAAAAATATTAGTACGAGATATAAAATAAGAAAACCATTAGTCCAGTGAAAAACATGAAATACCATGTAATATATAATTTTATCTCAATTTTATTTGAACAACTGAGAAAAATTATTTTCACATGAAAAAACACCCAATTTTAGCTCAAAGAAAATAATTTATACTCATTGAAAGAAAATAAAATCCCTTTTTGGAAACATGGAGAATCAAATTAATAATCCATTTTAAAACCGTGTCAGAAATAACTGAATCATAGTTAAAACTTATAAGGCCCCAGCCTTAAACCTTAATTAATCTTGAATTAAATGAATAATTCACATTGAGGATCTTTTCAGGTTTAGAGTTTTAGAGAATTAGAACATAACTATTACATCTTAAAAGATTACAAAGTATACACTTCTACTAAGTTTCCATAAAATAAAAACTCTTAAAAAGAAAGATGTCTAGATTCCATGTTTTAGATAGCATGACATTCCCTTGATCCCATCCTTGACCTTATTCCACTTTAAGTCCTGTGAAAAACATTTCGAAAAACTTGGGGTGAGCATAAAAATCTCAGTAAGGGATACCGAAAGAATGAAAACTGTTAGTTTTTCAAACATCAAGTAAACCATATATACTCTATCAAAGTAATACCTTCACCTTCATGAAGTAGTAAAAACTCTTCACAGAATAAAGTATCATTACTTACCTTTTTGTAACCAAAGGATAACCATAAAACCCATATAAAGAACACATAACATATATAAAGGTAACTTGGGACATAAACATACTTAAGTGGAATAACCATACGGTCGACTTCCACACATATCACTTAATGGAATAGCCATACGGCCAATTTCCATACATACTTAATGGAATAGCCATACGGCCGACTTCCATACCCAATGCATTGGAGGTTATAACGTAACCACCCGTCCTGGTATTCACGGCACCACCCGTCATATGGTTTATAACGTAACCACCCGTTAAAATGTCCAAGTACAAGTATAAAATCATAAAACATAAAACCAATATAAAGGAATGATAACATTTCCACATTTCAATCACAATATATCATAAATATATTGACATAATAGAATCATTTATCAAAACCATTTTCAATACCAAAATACATAAAAGAGTATATGGTATTTATTTTATTTTAAAAACATTACGGCTTGTTGAGAAAGCCAAAGATCAAATAATACTCGCGGCGGCGGAAAAGGTCATTGTCACCGCGTACGTTAAAAAAACATTCCTTTTTGTCGTTTAGTAAAATTCTTCGTAGAAAAAGATTCCTTTTATATAAAAGTAAAAGTCAAAGGAGTTTATACACCGTATAAAAGAAATTTGTGTATAAAACGAAATATGCCTCAATGAAAGGAGATTGAGACGAAGTCCCTTACCTCGGGTCCGACTTGACTCGATCGTTCTTTAACGTCCTGAATAATAAACTTGAGTTAATTTATACTTGATTAAGAACCTTTTTAAAGTTCATTATTCCTTTTATATCACTTATTGCCATGTTATAAACATTATGTAACCATTTAAGTTAATAATGTTTGTTTTGTCAATATTTGGTTCTTAAGTCGAAAGTGGACTTCTTACAAGTACATGTTGTTCGTGTGGTCAAAAGTTCTTTATATCTAGAATGAAATTCCTGATTTTGATATCATATATATCCAGCATATACATGTATTTATAATATTACATAATCATTTAGAGGTAAGAAATGAAATGCACCGTTCATGGAGATGGTAAGCCGTACGTATGCATGAACGCTACTTTCATTTCTTTGTCATATTAGTGGAATTAAAACTAAATGAGAGGTATGTATATTTTAATTCCAGAATTATATTCATCATTTATATATATCATTAATTATATATATACATTATATACATGTAATTTTAATAGTACATTACATTTGGGGATAAGAAATGAAATGCACCGTTCATGGAGACGGTAAGCCGTACGTACGCATGAACGCTACTTTCATTTCTATCTCATACTTTAATGGAAATAAATAATAATGATATAGAGGTATATTATAATTCCAGTATAACATCATATATAATAACTTTAAATCCATCCTTTACACGTCCCACATATGGCATTAACAGATCACATCACTTTTAGGGGGCGGTAGTCCGCATTTCCTTAAATGAAGATATCGTGTTTACCCATAATGGAAACCATAAAGGTATGCCAAAAATGAAAAATAAATAAGCTTAAAGAAAACATAAACATATTATATATCATATATAAAAATAGTGACATCATAATGGCCACCCTTGAAGGTGTTAAATGAGTATTGAACAATCATCGTTTCGGGAGGCAGAATTTCGCCATCCACGGAAACCGTATGTTCTTTAACCATTTTATGTAGTTGTGTGAGAGTGTAGCTCAAATAAATATTATAAAAACATCCTATTATATTGAAGATACTGGTTTTGTTACAAAATAAGTAAATAAAAAGAGTTTAGAGGGTTGGAGAAGCAAAATAAAACAAATGAACAAGAGAGAATGAATTACCTTTAAAAGTGTAACTCCCTTTTGATTTGAGACTAAAGGCTTCCTTTGAAAGGATTCTGCCCAAAGGAAATCCTCTAGGATGAGGAGAGGGATGTGGAGAGAGTAATTGGGCAGGGTTTGGCCGAGCCAAAGGCTTGAGAAGTGTGTGAAATGAGGTAGAGGTGGGGGCCTTTTATAAGAGGAGAGGAGGGGCACTTTTGGAAAGTAAAGAAATATTACTTTATTTGAAAATGTGTTTCGGTTTTAAAAGGTCCCACATTGATATAATTCGTGGATAAGGTGATAAGGGTTCGAAATCCACTCATCCAATTGGTTTTGGCCATGTGTAGGTTTTAGAGTTTTCATTATCTTTCCATTTTATTTAAATCGTCAAATAATGATGTCATCACTGCATCATTATTATGTCATATATAATTTAATTTATTTAATGTCTAAAAATTATAAAAAAAATACTATGATGTCGGAAATATTTTTATCTTTATAATGACTATTTATAATCAAAATTTTTACTTTTATAACCCCACTCAAAAATTATTTTAGTAAAACAATTTATGTTAGTGTCATTTTCACTTTAACATTAAATAAAAATATATTAATGTAATTTTCCAACTAAAGTGGCTCCATGGGGTCCCCAAGTTGGCCCATGGCTTTTCTTGGTCGGCCATGACTCACCCAATAGGTGTAGGACAATTGTCATGGTGTTTTCACATTCTTATAATACCATTTTTACCTTAAACTACACTAATTACCTCTAATCGCGATTAAGAACTTAATAAGTTACTATTCACCAAAAAATTATTATAATCTCATTGAACCACATTTTACTTCTTAATGACAACCATGTATGTCGGATTTTTGAAATTCAAAACACAATGATGGCAAAATTTCATTTAAACGGAAAATCAGTCTTTATAAGTACCACTTAGTGGTTTCACTATTCATCAAAAATTGAAGTTTTTCAGAAAATTACCAAAAATTCACCCTAAGCTATATTTGATATTACGAATTCAAAAATGAAGTCTATTTTACAAAATTCAAAACATATAAGTCACATTAATTAATTTAATAATTAATTCCCGCTGTCAGAGCAAATAGCGTATTTTTATGAAACAATAAGTATCAAAAGATTGACACTAGTTTAAGTCCGATTTCAAAGTGAAATTAATTCCAACGACCACTATTGGATTTAATGGTAAAAATATTTTCTAATTTCACTTTAAAACCAAATAAAAAGGTAATCTAATCATATAAATAAATTAGATTAAAAAGAGGTTTTGAATTAAAACACAACATTTTACACTATTCATAAAAAAATGATCTTTATCAGAAAGGTACCAAAAATTTACACAAAGTAAAATTTGATGTCCCGATTCTTAATAAGAGTTTTATTTGGTCCAAAATAAAGTATAAGAGTGATCAAAACTATAATTAATGACGGTTCACTATTAAAAGGTGATAAGTGAACCTTTAGTGAAAATTAGAGTATATATGCCCTAAAATTGAACTCTTTCCGTATTTTAAGCCTTTATCTTTTATTGGGTAAATGTATAAACATTTAAAAACATATATAATCATATTTTGGTTATTTCTATCCATTCCCTCCAGTACAACGGCTACTCGTTAACTAACATTTAAAATAATATTATTTTATTACTAGTGTGCTACGTAAGTTTCAAAGAAACGCATCGTTGCGTATCGGGTACGCTATCGAACATAGCAACCCCTTTAAAATAAAATTAATATTTAATTCGTAAATATTAATAAATATGAAAATTCTTTATTCTTTATTTACCTGGTATGTTACATCCTTCCCCCCTTTTGGGAATTGCGTCCTCACGATTTTATTCACTTATCAAAATAAGTGGGGGTATTTATCCCTCATAGCATTTTCAGATTCCCACGTTGCCTCTTAAATCACATGGGTTTTCCACAAAACCTTTACCTGATGAATCACCTTATTCCGTAACACTTGCTCCCTGTGTTCAAGAACCTGGACCGTTTGTTCCTCATAAGATAGGTTCTCTTCCAGCTGAACTACCTCTGGGCTCAAAACATGAGATGGATCTGGCATATACTTTCTCAACATCGAAACGTGAAAAACATTGTGTACCTGAGATAAACTCGGAGGTAAATCCAATCGGTATGCAACTGATCCAACTCTTTCCAGAATTTCATATGGTCCAATGAACCTTGGACTCAACTTTCCTTTCTTACCAAATCTCATCACACTTTTCCAAGGAGAAACCTTGAGAAAAACATGATCACCTACCTCAAAAGATAGATCCTTCCTCCGGTTATCCGCATAACTCTTCTGCCTACTCTGAGCTGTTCTCATGTGTTTCTGAATCAACTGAAATTTTTCTGCCATCTCTTCTACCAATTCTGGTCCCATCAACTTCCTTTCACCCACTTCATCCCAGAAAGCTGGAGTTCAACACCGCTTCCCATATAATGCCTGAAATGGTGCCATCTGTATACTGAAATGAAAACTGTTATTATAAGAAAACTCAACCAAAGAAAGATGTTGGTCCCAACTTCCCTGATAATCCATAGAACAAGCTCGTAGCATATCCTCCAATGTCTGGATTGATTGTTCTGACTGCCCATCTAATTGAGGATGAAAAGTTGTACTAAAATTTAATTCAGTACCCAACGACTTCTGAAGGCCTTTCCAAAAGTTAGAAGTAAACCTGGGATCACGATCCGATACAATGGAGAGAGGAACTCCATGTAACCTGACTATCTCTTTAAGATACAAACGGGAAAGTTGATCTAGATAGAAAGTATCTCGTATAGCAAGGAAATGAGCAGATTTGGTCAAGCGATCAACAATAACCCAGATTTCATAATTACCTCTAGATTTCTTCGGTAATCCAACAACAAAGTCCATGGATATATTCTCCCATGTCTACTCTGGAACTGGTAAAGGCTGAAGCATCCCTTTCGGTAACTGCCTCTCTGCTTTAACCTGTTGACATGTTAAACACTTCACTGTAAAATCAGCAATGTCTCTTTTCATTCCATCCCACCAGTAATACTCCCGTAGACCTCTGTACATCTTAGTACTGCCAGGATGCAAAAACAACTCATTCTTCAACTGTGAATCACAAGGCACACATAACCTCTTCACAAACCTCAAAACAAAAACACAAACTTATCCAAGAACTCATGAAAATTTTATTCATAAGGTCCATGAATACAGCAGGTGCATTGGTTAACCCAAATGGCATAACTACAAATTCATAATGGCCATATCTAGTATGAAACGCAGTCTTCGGAACGTCTGCTTCTTTTACTTTCAACTGATGGTACCCCGACCTCAAGTCAATCTTCGAAAAATACTGAGCTCCCTGGAGCTGATACCACTTCATTCGATGGCCCAACATCTGCTGAAGTTGTTGCAAAGGATTTCGCCACCCCTTTCTGCTTGTAGTCTGGATGCATTCCCCCAGTTGAGTTCTTCGTTGGACACTCGTTTGCATAATGACCCATTTCATTACACTTAAAACATCTTACCGTTGGCTTTTCATTTCCTGCTTGATCATCTTCCTTACAGTTACGAGAAATATGACCAGACTTACCACACCGAAAGCACTTACCAGACTTGGATAAACATTCTCCAGGATTCATTTTACCACACTTCTCACAGGATGGATATTTGGTTTTCTTACCTCCTTGCTTCTTTGATGAATTCTTCCCCTTTTCCTGCCAAATAGATCTCTTATTCTGTTGTTTGTCATAGAACACCTGATCATCGGCAAACTCCATTTCCACCTTCTCCGCACATCGAACAAGTTTTTCATAACTTTTGAACTCACGAGAAGCTAAATCCCTTTGATACTTTGGATTTAACCCTGAGTAAAAACGGTTTATTTTACTATCAAGATCTCGTATGAAGTTTGGAGCATACCTTGCCAATCGAGTGAAATTTTCTTCATAAGCAGCCACTGAATCATCCTCCTGCCTCAATTCTAGGAACTGTTTTTCCATCCTAAGATGAACCACCTTAGGAAAATATTTCTCAAGAAACATACCTTTGAATTCGTCCCAGTGAAGATCCTCAATCTCATCACTATCCCTTATATTTTTCACCATCGACCACCACTGATCAGCTTCACCTTCAAAACGGTAAACAGCAAGACTAACCTTTTGATGTTCTGAACACCCCATGACATCAAAAATCTTCTCCAGTGCTTTAATCCACCCTTCAGCTTGCACAGGGTCAGATGATCCTCTGAATGATGGGGGATGTTGCTTCATGAAATGTTCCACCACTGACATGTTCCTCTGCGGTTGATCTGGCTGATCTCGTGCATGGATACCACCACCATTTATAGCCTGAGTCAACTATGCCATCACTGCAACAAACTATTCAGTTCCGATTCCGACCATCTCAGGTTGCTGATTTGGAAGGTTGTCTTCCTCCTGATGTCGTCCCAACATAGCTGCTTTGTTTCCTCTGCGGAAAACCATTCTGAACACAGAAATATCTTAGGCGAATCAACATGGTAATCCGTAAATGCTATATCATTTCAATCATATTATAATTTACCACTTTTCTAACTCCTAAAGTTGTCTAAACCATCCTCTGATACCAACTATAAGGCCCCAGCCTTAAACCTTACTTAATCTTGAATTAAATGAATAATTCACATTGAGGATCTTTTCAGGTTTAGAGTTTTAGAGAATTAGAACATAACTATTACATCTTAAAAGATTACAAATTAGACACTTCTACTAAGTTTCCATAAAATAAAAACTCTTAAAAAGAAAGATGTCAAGATTCCATGTTTTAGATAGCATGACATTCCCTTGATCCCATCCTTGACCTTATTCCACTTTAAGTCCTGTGAAAAACATTTCGAAAAACTTGGGGTGAGCATAAAAAGATCAGTAAGGGATACCGAAAGAATGAAAACTGTTAGTTTTTCAAACATCAAGTAAACCATATATACTCTATCAAAGTAATACCTTCAACTTCATGAAGTAGTAAAAACTCTTCACAGAATAAAGTATCATTACTTACCTTTTTGTAACCAAAGGATAACCATAAAACCCATATAAAGAACACATAACATATATAAAGGTAACTTGGGACATAAACATACTTAAGTGGAATAACCATACGGTCGACTTCCACACATATCACTTAATGGAATAGCCATACGGCCAATTTCCATACATACTTAATGGAATATCCATACGGCCGACTTCCATACCCAATGCATTGGAGGTTATAACGTAACCACCCGTCCTGGTATTCACGGCACCACCCGTCATATGGTTTATAACGTAACCACCCGTTAAAATTTCCAAGTACCAGTATAAAATCATAAAACATAAAACCAATATAAAGGAATGATAACATTTCCACATTTCAATCACAATATATCATAAATATATTGACATAATAGAATCATTTATCAAAACCATTTTCAATACCAAAATACATAAAAGAGTATATGGTATTTATTTTATTTTAAAAACATTACGGCTTGTTGAGAAAGACAAAGATCAAATAATACTCGCGGCGGCGGAAAAGGTCGTTGTCACCGCGTACGTTAAAAAAACATTCCTTTTTGTCGTTTAGTAAAACGCTTCGTAGAAAAAGATTCCTTTTGTATAAAAGTAAAATTCAAAGGAGTTTATACACCGTATAAAAGAAATTTGTGTATAAAACGAAATATGCCTCAATGAAAGGAGATTGAGACGAAGTCCCTTACCTCGGGTCCGACTTGACTCGATCGTTCTTTAACGTCCTGAATAATAAACTTGAGTTAATTTATACTTGATTGAGAACCTTTTTAAAGTTCATTATTCCTTTTATATCACTTATTTCCATGTTATAAACATTATGTAACCATTTAAGTTAATAATGTTTGTTTTGTCAATATTTGGTTCTTAAGTCGAAAGTGGACTTCTTACAAGTACATGTTGTTCGTGTGGTCAAAAGTTCTTTATATCTAGAATGAAATTCCTGATTTGGATATCATATATATCCAGTATATACATGTATTTATAAAATTACATAATCATTTAGAGGTAAGAAATGAAATTCACCGTTCATGGAGATGGTAAGCTGTACGTACGCATGAACGCTACTTTCATTTCTTTGTCATGTTAGTGGAATTAAAAATAAATGAGAGGTATGTATATTTTAATTCCAGAATTATATTCATCATTTATATATATCATTAATTATATATATACATTATATACATGTAATTTTAATAGTACATTACATTTGGGGATAAGAAATGTAATGCACCGTTCATGGAGACGGTAAGCCGTACGTACGCATGAACGCTACTTTCATTTCTATCTCATAATTTAATGGAAATAAATAATAATTATATAGAGGTATATTATAATTCTAGTATAACATCATATATAATAACTTTAAATCCATCCTTTACACGTCCCACATATGGCATTAACGGATCACATCACTTTTAGGGGGCGGTAGTCCGCACTTCCTTAAATGAAGATATCGTGTTTACCCATAATGGAAACCATAAAGGTATGCCAAAAATGAAAAATACAGAATCTTAAAGAAAACCTAAACATATTATATATCATATATAAAAATAGTGACATCATAATGGCCACCCTTGAAGGTGTTAAATGAGTATTGACCAATCATCGTTTCGGGAGGCAGAATTTCGCAATCCACGGAAACCGTATGTTCTTTAACCATTTGATGTAGTTGTGTGGGAGTGTAGATCAAATAAATATTATAACAACATCCTAGTATATTGAAGATACTGGTGTTGTTACAAAAGAAGTAAATAAAAAGAGTTTAGAGGGTTGGAGAAGCAAAATAAAACAAATGAACAAGAGAGAATGAATTACCTTTAAAAGTGTAACTCCCTTTTGATTTGAGACTAAAGGCTTCCTTTGAAAGGATTATACCCAAAGGGAATCCTCTAGGATGAGGAGAGGGATTTGGAGAGAGTAATTGGGCAGGGTTTTTCCGAGACAAAGGCTTGAGAAGTGTGTGAAATGAGGTAGAGGTGGGGGCCTTTTATAAGAGGAGAGGAGGGGCACTTTTGGAAAGTAAAGAAATATTACTTTATTTGAAAATGTATTTCGGTTTTAAAAGGCCCCACATTGATATAATTCGTGGATAAGGTGATAAGGGTTCGAAATCCACTCATCCAATTGGTTTTGGCCATCTGTAGGTTTTAGATTTTTCATTATCATTCCATTTTATTTAAATCGTCAAATAATGATGTCATCGCTGCATCATTATTATGTCATATATAATTTAATTTATATAATGTCTAAAAATTATAAAAAAAATACTATGATGTAGGAAAGCTTTTTAGATTTCCAATGACTATTTATAATCAAAATTTGGACTTGTATAACCCCACTCAAAAATTATTTTAGTAAAACAATTTATGTTAGTGTCATTTTCACTTTAACATTAAATAAAAATATATTAATGTCATTTTCCAACTAAAGTGGCTCCATGGGGTCCCAAAGTTGGCCCATGGCTTGTCTTGGTCGGCCATGACTCACCCAATAGGTGTAGGACAAGTGTCATGGTGTTTTAACATTCTTATAATACCATTTTTTACCTTAAACTACACTAATTACCTCTAATCGCGATTAAGAACTTAATAAGTTACTATTCACCAAAAAATTATTATAATCTCATTGAACCACATTTTACTTCTTAATGACAACCATGTATGTCGGATTTTTGAAATTCAAAACACAATGTTGGAAAAATTTCATTTAAACGGAAAATCAGTCTTTATAAGTACCACTTAGTGGTTTCACTATTCATCAAAAATTGAAGTTTTTCAGAAAATTACCAAAACTTCACCCTAAGCTATATTTGATATTACGAATTCAAAAATGAAGTCTATTTTACAAAATTCAAAACATATAAGTCACATTAATTAATTTAATAATTAATTCCCGCTGTTAGAGTAAATAGCGTGTTTTTATGAAACAATATGTATCAAAAGATTGATACTAGTTTATGTCCGATTTCAAAGTGAAATTAATTCCAACGACCACTATTGGATTTAATGGTAAAAATATTTTCTAATTTCACTTTAAAACCAAATAAAAAGATAATCTAATCATATAAATAAATTAGATTAAAAAGAGGTTTGGAATTAAAACACAACATTTTACACTATTCATAAAAAAATGAACTTTATCAGAAAGGTACCAAAAATTTACACAAAGTAAAATTTGATGTCCCGATTCTTAATAAGAGTTTTATTTGGTCCAAAATAAAGTATAAGAGTGATCAAAACTATATTTAATGACGGTTCACCATTAAAAGGTGATAAGTGAACCTTTAGTGAAAATTAGAGTATATATGCCCTAAAATTGAACTCTTTCCGTATTTTAAGCCTTTATCTTTTATTGGGTAAATTTATACACATTTAAAAACATATATAATCATATTTTGGTTATTTCTATCCATTCCCGCCAGTACAACGGCTACTCGTTAACTAACATTTAAAATAATATTATTTTATTACTAGTGTGCTACGTAAGTTTCAAAGAAACGCATCGTTGCGTATCGGGTACGCTATCGAACATAGAAACCCATTTAAAATAAAATTAATATTTAATTCGTAAATATTAATAAATATGAAAATTCTTTATTCTTTATTTACCTGGGATGTTACAAAACTATAGGATAAAACTTTGGTAACACAATTCTTATTGCCTTTATAAGAAAATGTTCCTTACCCAATAAATTGGAGTTCTATTTGGGTGCACCAATCATATAATCTATAACAGGCTCACCTAGAGATATCTAGGATACCCCTTTATATATTATATAATGGAATCACCTAATGGTATATAGGTTCACCCATTTCCCGTGTATAATTATCAAGTAATATATCATGAATAATTTTTTTATACTTTAAGTTTTTTATCATAAAAATATGAAAAACTCAAAAACAAATAACTTTTGGATATAAATATACCATTTCTTTTAAAATAAACTTTTAAAATCTAAACATTTAGCACATAATAAAGAAAAAATTTTCTTTATAAATTTATATGGATAATTATAAAGGAAGTATAAATGCATTAGAAGATCATAAAAGTGGGGAAACCTGCTCATGCGTATAAGTTAAAATAACATTATTTTAGACATTTTAAAAAAATCATATAATGTAACATTATAATAGTATTTGTAAAATAATTTCCCTTACAAATATCATATAATTTAACAGAGTGTTAATCAAAAGAATCAATTATGTGTATTAGTAATAAATCAACATAAAATAACTGGAAAAACTAAATAAAATAATAGTGATTAATTTAACACATACTATAATAATTAAATAATCAAGGAAGTATAATTTTAACACAAATAAATAAAATTGAGTTAATAATTCCCTTACCTCGAGCTCAATTTGTCATGTATGTACTTTATCTTCTTCTTCCTTATGAAAACACCTTGGATTAACACCATAAGAATTATAATATTTGTGTTATATCAAAACTAAGGCCACTAGAATGAGGGGATAAATTCTAGGAAGATATATGGGTAGATATTGTGCAAAAAAAAAGTTTTTAAGTGTGAATAATTGGGAAGAAGGGGTTACCTTTTATATAAGTGGAGATGGGCACTTTATAAATTTCACAAAATATTTAAATATAGTAAGGATATTCTTGAGACAAAGACTTAAAAATGTCCTATAAATTCATATGACATCACATTTTTGACCATATATTATCCCCATTTTGTTTATTTAATATTTTTATTATTTTTAAATAATGTAACAAAATAATAAATCCATCAAATATTATTATTTTCAAATTTGATACTATTCATCACTTTGAAAGTAAAAAACATCAACACATTGAGTCAAATTAGAGAAAACTATTTTTATATATCCTAAAAATGTCATGTTCATCTAGAAAATTCTTGTATCACTTTAAATAACTCAAATTATATTTATTTTAATATTTTGATGTCAATTATTTTATTTTTTCCATTAAATAAATAAACACTGCATTAGTTTTACGTAAGTCTCTAAGGTAATTATTTATTACATAAAAACTAAAAATAAATTACCACGATGAAATAAAATCATTTATATTTAAAAATAAAATTATTGGCCGAACATATATTCTCTATAACCACATATTAATAATTGTTTACTTTTTAAAAAAAGAGTGAGACATGTTTGAATTTTCATTAAATAAAATATTTTAAACATTATAATTTCATCCACATGGCGTAAAAAGGTAATAAATTCAAAATATGGATGATTATGGTAGAATATTACTTATAAAATTTAATTGGAGGAAGTGTTATGGTCATTTTCTATTCTGTATATATTTTTTATTTTTATCCTTAATTAGCTACTTTACCTTTTATCATGATAGTAAAAATTAATATGTTTATAATTCATATTGTCCAAAAAATCAGTGGGGTTTATTTTTTAAAACTTAGTCCACTAATTCTTAATTGGGATTACATTTTTCAAATTTCAATTCAAATAATTTGTGGAATTTAATTTAAATTAAACCGAAAAAACACCAAGGAAAACAATTTTTTTTTTAAATGTCATTTTTAAATATAAAATGTTTCTATATTAAACTCAATTATAAAAACCATACCAAATCCATAATTGGGTTAAATAAAATAAAACTGAATTATTTAAAATTTAAAGAAAATCCAAAACATAATTTAACCTTGTAAATTCATTGAACGAAAAAAATAGTTTTCATTAAACATCCATATTTTCAATACTCTTTGAAAAATAAATAGTTTTAGAAAGTTTTCAAAAAACAATTCTATGATAATTTTAAAATTTATAATTCAAAATTGAAATTCGATAGTCCAAATTTAAATTATATTGTTTTTAAATTTTTCTTTTAAATTCAACCATAAAATAAATTAGTTTCACAAAACTATTTCAATTTTTTATTTTATGAATTACTTAATATATTTACAATGAATTTAACTATTTAATTCAAGAATACTAATAAATATAAACAAATTATTTTATTAGTACTTGTGTTGGAACATTATTCCACTTTTCTAAATTGTATCGTTTTAATTTAATTCAATTATTAAACAATTTGGGAAACCATTCCATCATAGAATTTTAAGATTCCCATGTTCCTTCATCAATCATATGGTTCCTCTTTAAAATCCATGGATACATTTTTCCTATTTACACTCCAGCATTGGAAAAGGATGAAACATCCCCTTTGGTAATTTATATTCTTATTTAACCTACTGAAAAGTCATAAATTTCATTTTAAAGTCATTAATCTCTCTTTTCTTTGCATCCCACCAGTAATACTCCCAATAGTCTGTGAACATATTAGTACTTCCTGGATGAATAGAAAATAGAGAACTATGAGCTTCACTCAAAAATTACCTATTCATATGGAAATCACAAGAAACACATAATATCATTCAAAATCTACAAAGACATTATTTACCAATATTAAGTTCATAAAACATATCCATCCTTACCAATTATATCTTTTTCTATAACTCACAGTCTTTCTTATGAGCTTGTTTAATAATATAGGAAAAGGATGATTGTACTCACACATATAAAAAAACAATAAAATTTCTTTCACGCACAATATCTCATCCAAAATTTATCAAATCGTTAATAAAGGTTTATGTTCCACATGTAACATGGTTAATGATTCATGGTGTTTTTGACTCATAGAATCTGCCACATTTTTTGAGTTTCTAGGATTGTAATTGATAATGCAGTAATAACACATTATCGATTAACCTATCATCTTTACCTCATGTTAAATTCTATCAGAGTGAATATATACCTCAAAATTTTGAGATCAGTATATATTTTAAACTTTACTCCATATAAAATATGCCTCCAAATTTTCAAATAAGAAATGAAGAAAACTATTTCTACATAATTTCTTGGGTAATTTAACTTATGAGGTTTCTAATAACATGAAGGATAAGAGATTTTGAGATAATTTTACATCATATTACAATAAATTCCCCTTAATTAAGAAAAACTATAAATGAGAATATCTCCATTTCTCAAAGTTAAGGAAAAAACTAGATAATTTCACAATCTTATTTGTTAATTCCTGAAAAAATCATCACATTATTCAGTCCATATGAATTTAAATCCTTTTTAGTTAACTCAGTTAGGGATCTAGACAACCAAATAATGTTTGAAAAAAATTATTTTTAACAGCCCTCGAATCTAAGAAAACTATGAATATATGTGAAATTGGAAGGTATTGTACACTCTTCAACAAGTTTACATTTAAAAGTATGAACAACAATTACATATTTACTCATACTATTACCATGTAAAGAAATAATTTGAAACCAAAAATTATATTTTCTAAATTTTACATATAATATATTTTCATTAAGTATTTATATAATAATAGTTATATTTTTTACATGATCCTCAAAATTTTTTGAATAAACCAAAATATCATAAATAATAACAACAAAAAATATATCCAAATATTCATTGAGGACTGTATTCATAAGATCCATAAATAACGAAGTGGTTTTTTTTCAACCCAAATTTCATAACTAGAAACTCATAATGCCAATATCTTGTCTGAAATACTGTCTTCATAATATCTCCTTAATTCACATTGTACTAATGGTACCCTAAATTATGATCAATCTTTGAAATGTATTACTCTCCATGGAGCTGATAAAATAGATCATCAATACGAGGAAAATGATACTTATTATTAACAATGATGTTATTCAATGATCTATAATTTATGAAAATCCTCTTGGAACCATAGTTATTTATAAGAAAATAGAGAAACCCATTGTGAAGTGTTAAGTCATTTAAAACCTTTATATGTTTAATCTTAAATTCTATTTTTTAGTTCCAAAATTTCTACATGAGGCATTTGATATTGGGGTTTTAAAATAATCTTAAAATTAGGGACTATATCAATAATAAACTCAACGTCCTGATAAGGAATAACACTAGGAAAATCATCATGAAAAACATCCATGTATTTATTCACTAATGGACCTTCAGTAATCTGTACAGTTTCATTCATTCTAATGAAATTTTCTACGTGTCTTTCACTTCCATTTAAAATAAATTTATATTCTTCTTGGTAAGTTATGAAATGTATGAAATCACTCAAAAAACATTCTTTACTCTATAATATATCTTAGAAAGATGAACTAAAATCCAATCAATAACTAAAATAACATCAAACATGACTATGGGTGGTTGAATAAGATTTGTAGGAAATACCATTTCACTAATAAAAATATGAAGAGTCCTATATATCTTGGTTTTTTAAATATTCACACATGATGCTTTCACTAGTGTTTCTATCATTATTTTTTGATGTGATATTTCTAGTATTATTTCAAATTTCTTAGAAATAGATGAATAGAAAGATCCAAAACAAAATAGGGCATTAGAATTATTTGAATTCACAAGTAACATACCACTCACTAATTCAATTGATGACCCCATATCAACCATAGTAGTATAAAATGAATTTTCTCTAACTTTATTCTTTTGATCATTTTTTTCCATACCGTGAAACTAGATTTAGACATATGAAAGAATAATGTCACAACTAATTTCAACTAAAAACACCTCACCATTGGATGTTTATCTATTACGAAAATCCTTGGTTGTTTTTATTCTTTTAATTATAGTCATGAGCCCAATGAACAAATTCACCACACCAAAAACACTTTGTAGATCTATTTAAACATTTATTTCAATGGTTTTGAAGACATGTGGAAAATTTTGGGGGGATTACCTTTAGTCATTTTAACTGGATTCTTCTCCATCACATTCCACTATGATATTTTATTAATGTTGGCATCTTGAGAAATGTACTAGTTAGGAAACTCTATCACAACTTTGTCTTCACAAAAAAACAACGTTCTCATTAAATATAAATTCTCATGTGTATAATGATATTAATAATATATGTTTTAAACCAGAGTAAAATATATTAATTTTACTGTCAATGTATTGGAATAAATACAATACATACCTTGCTAGTCTTATGAAATTAGATTCATATGCAACCAAAAATTAATTATCTTTATACCTCTGTTTTTAGATTTTTTTCCCCATTCTGGGTCAAAATGTCTTAGGAAAATATTTTTCTTGAACAACACTCATAAAATCACCCCATTCCATAAAATCATGATCATATTTATCTCTATCATTCCAAATTAGATACCATCATCGATCAAATTTACCTTCAAAATTAAAAATAGATAAGGTTTCCTTTGGGCGTTCTGAACATCCCATGATTTTAAATATATTCTCCAGGGATTTAATCAATATTTTAGATAACAAAATTTTATATGATTCAATGAATGATGGGCAATGTTGTATCATAAAATTATTTACCACCATCATGTTCCTCTATGGTTTATCAGTATTCTCTCTAACATGGATACCACTACTATTTATGGATTATGTCAACTGATCCATTACTATAATAAGACGATATATTTTAATTCTAAGTATCTTAGGATGCTGATTTGGAAGAATTTTTTCCTCTTCATTACTTCTCACCATAGCTTCCCTATTTCCTCTATTAAAAAAACATTCTAAAGAGAAATGTTTAGACAAAGAAACATGTTAATCTTTAAATTATATATCATTTCAACTTAACTAAAAAGTAAAAATATTTTATTGATAGATCTGGGATATCTCTAAGATGAGTACCTCCACCATTTATGGATAGTGTCAACTAAGACATTATTGTGAAAAACTGCTATATCCTCCTTCCAACCATATTGGGTGCTGATTTTAAAGTTTATTTTACCTCTCAATTAATTCCCACCATAGCTTCCCTATTTCTTCTATGGAAACCCATTTTGAACACACAATATTTAGATGAATAAAATGTAAATATTCAAATGATATATCATTTAAACTTTACCAGAAATTCAAAATCATTCATAGGTATTCTCTTATCATTATCCTAACCACTAAAGTTATCAAAACATGGATATGATACTAACTGTAAGAACGCAACCTTAAATAACACATATTATAATTATTATAAACATAGAAATCAATTTATCTTTCCAATGATATTTTAGGTTTTTCGTTTTTGTGAATTAGGAAAAAATATTACAATGTAAAATCATAAATTAAATGTGGACACTTCTATACACTATCAATTTATTATATAAAAAAAAGTAGTTAAATTAAAACATGATTTATTTTTATGTTAATTATTTAATTTCATTATTAAACACAACATTGTACCTAAATTCCATAAACTAATGTTATTTTGAATGAAAATCTTGGGATGAGAAAAAAAATCTCCATATGGAACATAATGTAGAAAAATGTTATTCCAGTGGAAAACATAAAAAACCATGTAATATTTACTTTTCTCACCTTTCATTGATAAAATGAAATAAATAATTTCAATATGGAAACAAAGGAACTTTTCCCTAAAATAAAATCCTTTAAACTTATATAAATAAAATAATAACCCCTTTTAGAAACTTAGAGAATCACATTCATAACCCATTTTAAACCCCTTCCATAAATTTCTAGAGCCTAATTAAATTCATAGGAGAATCCTTTCACTAACTCCATACTTTTTTCCTCAAAAGGATAAGGAACATTACCCAATGAAATAAGAAAAAAATCGGGACACACATTGTATAAGCTATAATGGGCTCACCTGAAACTATTTGGGCTACCCACCATATAAGCTATAACAGAATCATCCTGTTCTATTTGGGACCACACATTTCTCATGCATAATTCCCAAGTACCATATCATGAATAAAAGACTTATACTCTTTAACATTTTCATCAAAAACAATTGAATAACTATTTTGAAGTCATAAAAAATACCTTTAAATATAAAAATACACTTCTCTATTAAAAAAATTTTAAACTCAAAACACTACACACATCCAAAAGAAACTATTTTATTTTAAAATAACCATTTAAAATTATAATGGAAGCATGAAAGCATTAAAATATCACGAAACTAGGAAAATTTGATCATGATTTATAAGTTAAAATAATTTTTCTTTAGAATTTTTTTAAAAAGGGATGAAAAGGAACTTCAAAAGTGTATTTTAAAAAGAAATTCCCTTAAAAATATCATATCACTAAAGTAATCATTAATCAAAATAATTCCTTATGTGTATCAACTGTATATCCTAATAAAATTAATAGAAATACTAAATAAGGAAATCAAGAGTAATTTCACACATAATATTTGAATTATGTAATCAATTAATTTGTAGTTGAACTATAATAATGGAATTTTAGTTAAGAATTCCCTTACCTTGAGTCCAATTTTTCATGTATGACCTTTATCTTCTTTTTATTTTGGAAACCACATTTTATTAACACTTTAAACCTTATTAGTTTAGTTTTATGAATAAAATAAGGAATATGTAATGAGGGGAGGGATTATAGGAAGATATTTGTGTATGGATTTCTTGAACCAAAATGGGTTTGAAGTGTAAATAAATGAGAATAAGGGGTGCCCTTTTATCTGAGAGTTGGGGGGATCTTTTTCAATTTCTCTTAATATAAAAATATAATAAGGCTATTCTATAGCTAAATAATTTTTGATGGTATATAAATTCATAGGGTATGAGATTTTATACCATATGTTATCCTTATTTATTTTATTTATGTTTCTTATTTATAAATAATTTAATAAAATAATAAACCCATAAAATGTCATTATTATCAAATTGGTTACTATTAAATACACTAACATTAAAAAATCATGAAAAATGTAAAATTTGAACCAAATATTTTATTATATCCTAAACATGTCATGGTCTTCTAGAAATTTTTTGTACCACCTTAAATATCACAAATTATATTTATTTTAGTATTTTAACATCATTTGTTTAATTTTTCCTTTAATTAAATAATTACATCATCAATATTGTGAATTTTTTTAAGGTAATTATTTCTTCCATAAAAATTGAAAATAAAATACCTTGATAAATATAAATCATTTATATTAAAAAATAATATTTATGGTTGAACATATATTCTGGAAAACCACATTCTATAAATGATATAATTATTAAAAACAAGAGTATGATAGGTTTGAATTTTCATTGAATAAAATATTATAAAGGTTATAATATCATCCATGTGAAAAAAACATAATTAATTTTATCCATGGATGATTATAGTCAAATATTACTTATCAAAATATATTGGTTCAAGTGTTATGGTAACTTTCTAGCCCTTATAATTTTATTTTTATAATTAATTTCAAATTTTACCTTTTACATTGGTAATAAAAAGTACTAATTTTAATATTCATGTTGTCCAAAAATAAAAGGGTTTTATTTTATAAATTTTAACCCATTGATTCCAAATTTATAATCCATTTTTCAAAATTCAAATCACAAAAGTTGTTTTATTTATATGAAATTAAATCTAAAAAAATGCGGAGATTTTTTTTTTAGAAATATAGAATTTTTAAATATAAAATGTTTCTATAATAAATTAAAGTATAAAAACTATTACAGAACAATTGTATTTAGTTAAATTAAAATTAAATATTAAAAACTTAAAACCAATCCAAAAAAATTTTGACCGTATAAATACATTGAAATAAAAAGGCAGTTTTTCATAAATATTCTTATATTACTTATTAATTGAAAAATAAATATTTTAATAAAAATCTCAAAAATTCAACATAATATAATTTTGTAATAATGAATTCAAAAATAAAATTTGGTTTTTCAAATTAAACTTCTACAATATTTAAATTGTTCTTTTAAATATATCCATATAAGAAATTAGTTTTTAATTATATTTTCTTTTTTATTTTAAGAATTACTTAACATATTTATAATGAATTTAACTATGTAATTAGAGAATACTAATAAATATGAATATAATTTATTCTCTCAATAACTGGGTTGTTAAATTATTAATTCCAATCTCTTTGAATAGAAAGATGGCCCTCTTTCTCTCTGTAATAGTTTTCAAAATAAGAACATTTAGAGACAAGGTGAAGACCCTTATGATAAATGATATTATTAGTGAGAGTAACTTGGTTTCTTATACACCACACCAAGAAAATATATTTTTCAAGGAAAATATATTTATATAATAAATGAACTCATTGGTGTGTGTTATTCTGGACATGAATGATATTTTTAAAATCGATAGTGGATAATAATCCCAAACTAGTGATGTTTGACATTTATATGGAATTAAATCATATAATGATGTATTTTTTCATGTAATTTAATTTTTTGTCTTATTATTTGTTATGTTAATAATGTGTAATGTAATATATTATTTTAGATATATTTCTTAGAAGGTATTTTAACCCAATAAAGATGGTTTTTTAGATTTGGGATTGGTGTTAAGCCCCTATATGATTATCTTTTAGAAGAAAAAAATTTCCTTAGAATAGTATAAAATTTCCCCTTTCCAAGGTTGGCATAAAATATTTCCATAAATTAGTATACATGATATGATTTTCCACAAGTATAGATATTTTATCTTTACTCACTCCTATTTATATACATTAGATTCTGAACAAGGTTCAAAGAAGGTATTCATATTGTTTGATACTACTTGTATATAGAGTTAATTATTATTATCGATATTGATATGTAAAGTAATATATTATTATTAGTTTTCATGTTTGACCTTCATCTATGATTTTTTTATAATTATAATTTTAAATTTAATTAATCATACTATTGTGTACAACTTCTTTATCAATGTGTGAGCCGGGAAGCCATTAGTGGTTCACTTCCAAGTCTTTCTCTCACACCATACACATAAAATTTGGTGGAAATGTAAATTTTTTACATATATAAGGGGTTAAATGTAAATTGATATAGATCAGATTCTTTTGGGTTATCTATATATTGGTGTCACTTTTCATGGTTCATAATTTCATGAGGTGTTGGAGTGAGGGAGGATAAATTTTGCTGGAGGGGAGTTTGTGTCATAACAATTTCATAACATTTTGATGTATTATGTTTTTTTAATTTTTTATATTTATTTCACATACAATAGGTCTGGATTTTGTTTGATTTTCCATTAGATATGTAATATTAGTGTTTGTGTGTGTATATAAATTTATTTTTATAAATTGATGTGCACTCCTAGTGAACATGTATTCTTTTTGATGAATGTGTGTAATTTTCTAGAAATATCCAATATACATATGGGTCATACTATATTTTTATAGAATATAACCATTACCAATTTTAATATTATATGTGTATAAAAAATTACCCAATAATGATTTGAGTTTTTTAATGCTATCCTCCAATCCTTAGGGATCAACAAATTCTCCTAAGTCCCGTGATCACCCTATATTGGTATTGTTCAGATATCCTTAATAGAGAAATTACATTTTTTTCATAGTTTTTGGTTAATATTTTCCTCATTATATGTAATAAAAGGTTATAATTTTTCATTATAAGGTAATTTTCATATATAATTTAATATTGATCAACATTTTGGATGCTGAAGTCACTAATACTTACTAGATAATATGTTAAAGACTACTAAAGTTGCAATTAAATCTTATTGGGGTGTTGATTCATTGATGGTGATTACTATAAAATCTAGTGAGTGAGTGATATATATAATCTTCCTAAAATTCAATGTAAAATTAAAGATAAATTTTTTCCTTCAGTGGAATTCCCCAGCTTTGTTAAATAACATTTAAAATATTATAGGTCCATTCTATAGGGATGAATAATAATTGGTATTAAATATTATTAAGGTGCTAATGGGTCAATATATGGGAATAATTTATGAGAAATAAATAATCTATATATTATATGGTAGATTTAATTACCATTAAAGAATAATTTTATCATTGTTATTTTTATGACTATAAGAAACCTTACAATCATTCTTTTTTGTGGTTATATTTCTATTTTTACATTTAAATTGTGTTTTAGGAATAATAAAACTTATATAGATATATTTTATGGGTTTCTAATTATATCCACATTTTTTTGGTAAATCTTGATAAGAATAGAATAACTTTGTATAATGAGATTTCAATGATTATAAACTAAGTTCTTGACAATAACATTAAGTAATGAAACATATAAATAAAATTTCATAATATTTTGGTCAAATTCATTTCTTTTATAATGTCATTATATGATTGAGTTACTTGAGAGGATCAATATAATATTTAAAAATGATAATCGAAGCACCATTTTCATTAATGTAAAATTTATATAATTTTAAATAACAAATTGGGGTCAAATATTCATCCATCAAAGTGATCATGGTAGATCCCTAGAATATTTAAAATTTATGGGCACTAGGGTGAGTTTTAAATTTTTATGATTGGAACTCCATTACGAAAACCATTCACATATCTTTTAGGATAAACATAATCACATGTTTGTAAATTAAATAGTTTTTTCTTGTATAACATTCTTTGATCTCTCAACCATTATGACTCTCAGAAATCACAATGTAATAATGATTTAAGATCTAGTAATCCTTCACCCATTGTATTAGTGAATATATAATTCTCAACTATAATAAAACCACACTTACATGATCCTTTGTTACCTAAAAACATATCTCAACTAGTAAATACTTTAACTATCATTCTTATTTTTATTCCCATATCATTCATGCTCAATATTTTTTTAATGAATATAATATGATATTACCCTTTTCAGGTGAAAATTAGAAATAAATATCACAACATTATATATTTATAACTCATTGATTCAGTTTAAGGTTCTAATCCCATTCTGAGAATATATATTTATATTTTTTTTATTGTGTACCAGGAATTTTTTCCAAAAAACAACAGCAATGAAAACATTTTAATATGTATTCCAAAACTGAAAAATATAGATCAAGGTCCACATAGTTTATATCATGTGACATAAGATTCTTATAAATATACATCACTATAATATCATCTCTCATGAGGATTCACATGAGATAAATTCTTAATGTTTCATATTATATAAACTACTTAATATGTTACTCAAGTTATATCAAGACAAATTATGTAGCGAGGCTTCAATTTATCACTTGAAATTTTACCTCAAATCAATCACCCCATAATATTTTTTCATCCTTACAGGTCAAGAAAGAAATAGGTTCTTATAATCATGAAAGGAATTAGGTGAAATATCGATAATATCATTCTATATCCAAGAGACTGTAAATATCAAAGGCATTCTTTGCAAACTAATAAGATATTTGTACTTCCACATTTGTAAAATCCACATATATCCTATCTTATAAGATAGCCTAATCAAATAATTACCCCATGTTCAAAAATGGTATTTTTAGGTTTTATATAATATTTTTCTATCCAAATTTTCTCAAAATTATTTATAAAAACTTATGGCATGATTTTTAACATGAATGAAAATATTCTATACTCAGAAATTTCTATATTAACTCTATAATATTGTATTCAAAATATCCTCTCTATGTACCCTATGTTATAAATAAACTTAATATAGGTTATCTATAAAACATTTTTGGATCCCATTAGTTGACTAAAATAGTTATATAACCTTGGGAATGGGTGTCCATTATTTAGGGAGTTCTAACTAATATTACAACAATCAATAAATAACTACAATATTCCCTTGAGTTTCATAAAACACATTACCACATGACTCCATAGTGTTTTACTAGGTATTATAAACCCCTTAACATTAGGTCTTTAAGAGAAATGAGTAACTCTTATAGCTTAGTTGGATCTATATGAAAAGTCAAGAAATAAATTATATTCAATATAGGAACACGTTTAGTTATGAAATCAACATCTTTATGAAATGGTAATCTTGAAAAATCATTGTAGAAATTATTTGTAAATTACCCACGACAGGAGTAAAACCAACATTAACTATCCATTTATCTTTTTTAGACACCATACAAAATATTATTATATTTCTTGTTCCTCCTAATTCATATAAAGTCATGCAAGATCTTCCTATAGTTTCTATTCTTTATAGAAAGAAAAAGAAACCCCTATCATGTAAGAGTATGATTTTTTCCAATGATAAAATGAATAGTCCATAAAAATCACTTCTAATAGTATATTAATAGGATTATATTAAATATGTAATTGTCTTAAATGAGAAATTCCAACACATTATCAAAACATCAAAAAACAATATTGTATGATTAAAATTGTTTGATCATTTCGATAAACCTTCATAGAGGTATATTTAAACTAAATTTATCAATATAAGTCTCTACAATATATTAATATATTTATACTTAACTGAAGGAATATTGATAACAAATATATCAATATAAATCTAGAAGGAATATTTCTATATTGATACATACCTATAATTATATTTATAATAAATATATCAATATATTGGAAAAAATAAATCTATATTGGTCAAATTACCCTGGAGTAAATTCCTAATAAATATATCAATATATTTTTTTCCAATGTAGTGGTGGAACTAATCTATCTTTTAGGGAGTTGTTTATTGAGATGTTTCAAGAAATAGTATATTAAAATGTTTCCATTATCATATATATATATATATATGTGTGTGTGTGTGTGTGTGTGTTTGTGTTTGTGTTTTTGTTTATTTTGTATAGAAACTGACCAGTATGATATCACATTTTATAATGAATTTCCAATGTAGAATCTCATTGGAATCATGCATAAAAATTGGTTATTAATGGTTTTGACTTTAAGAGTAAATATGTTAAATTAAAGTCCCTTAAGATCATGTGAATGAATTAAAAAATAACATATTAAATATAAAAAATGAGTTGAGTATCTTTAGTGATGATGAAGTATAAGATAAAATATATACATGAGAGTCTAATGGTAATTAATCACCAGATATTAAAACAAATAATAATAATATTACACTTAACATTTCAGTAATGTAGAATCTTTCTTGAGTTTTTATAAAGAACATCACTATCATGTTTTAAATTGAAAAAATAACTAAAAATATGAATATGCGATGTTCATATGATGGTGGATAAGTTTGAGTGACTTTTTATAATATATCAATGTGTATCTGGATATAAAGATGACAAAACACATCTTATATTCACCTTTCACTGAATGTATATTTTCTCGACCACCAACATGATGCACATTTTTCACACCATGAATTGAATATAGATTCTTTCATCCTTGAAAACACTCATAATCAATAGTTTTACATTTCAATTATATTCCCTATTTATATAAAATTTTTATAGTATGATAAAGAATATTGAGAATCATTTAATCTCATATAAATAATTTTATTATCACGAGAATTCAACTAATTGAATAAGAAATAGTGTGAACATACTCTTTTCTACCCAAAGATAATATATACATTTCTTCATCAAACAAAAATTATATTTTTTGATAAATAATTAATAATTTAAATATATTTTTAATAATATTTCATAATATTTAATTTCATTTTATTATATTTAAAGTATAATTTAATTTTATTTGAAAAAATAGAAAAACATATTAGTGTAGAGTATGATTGAATTTATATAATGATGATCTTTTTGGGTAACTTATTTGACTCAAAAAATATAAATTAAAACATTATATATGTATATATTAATTTTATATTTACAATATAGGATAAATAAAATAAATCATATGTTTGAATACAAAGTTATGTCTCTTAAAAGATTCATTCTATAAGAAATATGTGATCATTATTGACATAACATATGTAATGTAAATTTTTTGATCATATAAATGAATCATTAACATAATAATACAATTTAATGAATATAAATTAATAATATAATTTTTCTAATAAACTCTTAATAACCTCAATTAAATGTTTATTTAAAATATTATGGATTTTTATGTTATTTTCCTGAAATAGTGCATCATACTAATCACTATTTCTATGTGGTGGATCAAAATATTTTTCAAATTATAAAGGATATTAGTTCATGCTTAAATTAAAACTTATGAAATTAATAATATTATTTATATTCTGAACTAATTTGGAATAACCCAAATCTGATATGTATTATCGAATTCATGAACAAAACATGTAAGTACCCAAAATTGGTTGTATGAAAGTAAAACCTCGGTAACCTTATGAGGTGATTTTTACTTATTTTTGTGATGATAAATTACCTATGAATTTAAAATGTTTTGAATAAATTTTTTAGGATTAAAATATGTATTATATAAGATTTAAAAAATATTTAATTTAAATTATTGGAAAATAACCGGAGAACATACCCATTTTTAAATGATCTTTCTTGTGTTTGAGAGTTATTCTATAGGTCAAGTGATGGGTATAGTTGTGGTTGTAGTCATGTTAATATTTTAAAATTGACATTTGAAAATTTCTTAAATGTTTTTTTTTCTATTTTAAAGATATATTAGTGTTTTAAAATCAATGGGATTGAATTATATTAGTTTAATAACCAAGGAAGATAAAATTAATGATCCTTTATGAACTTAATGTGAAGAAGAAGTGATTTAAAATTTTATAGAAGTTATTTTTATTAGGATATTTATTAAATATTATCCTTTTTTGAAGAAAAATACACTCCTCTTTCTGATATTTAAGTATTATCATCTACAGGTAATGAAATTAAAGAAAAAAATAATGATAATGTGATTTTTTTATTGACCCATGTCTTAAAAGTATCAAGGAAATATAATTTTTATTTTTGTAATTAGAAATTATTAATGAAAAATAAAACTGAAACAATTTTTTGGATATGTTTTTTATTTTAGGGTTAGTAGAGTCCCACTCATTCCTTTTAAAAAAGAACTAGAGTTCTAGTGGACTTTTAGAGGATTCAAACCCCACTATCAAGAGGATAAGGGAGGGTACCAGAGACTCGATGGTCTAACCAGAAGTCTGGTGATGGCCATCAAAATTTAGATGAACAAGGTAAAATTTTCATTTTATTTATTTTATTAAATTTTTCCTTATTTAGTTTATTATTAATGTTAATATACAAGTATGTTATTAATAATACACACACACATAAGGATATATATATATATATATCTGGAGTTTTCAAATCTCTTAAAATAATGATTAATTGATATTATGTTGTAATCCATGGGTGATATATATATATTTTCCAGCATGGGTAGTAATTATTCAATATTTATTTAGTGTTACGATCGTGGATAATTTTATGTTTCCTTTCATAAATAAGGTGTTAAAAAAATAATAATAAGTATTATTAATGTTAATATATATATTTAATCATAATAATGTATTGGGCTAACATCTTAAAGGGGATGTTATTAAACTAATACATACATATGTATATTATGATTGTTACTAATAGAAACACTGATATATATTTATATATATTATTTTTATTATTAATTTTTTGATAATAAAGTGACATTGTTATTATTATGGAATATTTTTGTGACACATATAAAGGTTATATATGTGGATATTATTTTAAATTTTATGATATATATAATATATATCTTATCATCATGGTTCTTATCATAATTAAGTTGGGAAATATATCTATATTTTTTTCCTTGATATTATTATTATTATTGTTATTCTACGATTTGGATGGAGGAATGAGAGTAGTGACTTAAATGTGATCATAAAAGATATTTATTAACCCTTGGTTTTACTTTGAGTAATCGAGTTATTGATCCAATTTTTATAAGACATATGGACATGTTTAGAATTTTCAAGAATGTAGCTACATCTATGAAAGATATCACAAATAGAGATCGATATCAGGATAAACAAAAGGTGAGTTCATAAACATTTACATAGTATAAATACAATTACATTGGAATAATAAACAAAAAAGGTTATTTTACAAGATTAAAATATAATCAAGAAACAATATTTGGGAACTATAAAAAATTTATGTTTTCTAGTGTAGTATGGGTATTTCATCAGTATGGGGGGAAACCATGTAATTTTTTAGATCATAGAAAATTAATATAAAATATTTTTTTCATCAATTCATATAGAATTGTTGTGATAAGAAAATGGTATTATAACACCCTCATTCCATCAATTAAATTAAATAGGATGGACTGGAGCTTTAGATCTTCGTTGATGATGTCTGGTACTTAGTTTCTATAGGAATAGGAAGAATGTTTTGATACTTTTAAGGAAAAAAATATCATTCTCAATTCTAGGTTTGAATTTTTGGTCATAATAGGATTCACATAAATCTAAAAAAAATTATAGGAAATTACCTTATTGGAATAGGTTCCCATAAATATGAACAAGGAAACCGTATTCCAAGGTATAAATACTTTTTTAGACTCATAATATATGTTTATATATTCTATACACTTATTAAAAAGCAGTTTTATTAACTGTAAATAATTATATCAACTGTAATATATATTATAACAATTTTACTTATTTTTTGGTTTATTATGAAACTATAACGAATATTTAAAGTAGTTATGGGAGAGATAATCTTAGGAAACATTATTGATCATTTTTAATTATAAGGGGAATTATTAGAAATCATATAGTAGAATAAGTCTATGCAAATGGGAAAAGAAAATATAACCAAGTATCCAAATCCCAATGCAGTCACTGATACTTTTTTTTTCTAGGGTTGAGCCACATACTGAGGTCAAAATAGATAATGAAATTTGATATTTAATGTTTTAAAATGATAAAAAATTATATGTTGGAAAGAGAAATATGTTTGATAATGGTCTATAAGTAGAAAAAAAAGGATAATAACCATGATAATCTTAATGGTTATGAATTTAACATAGTTGAATCTTAGAAAGTTGCAAAGAATAAGAAATCTACAAATAAATCCTTGTCTTATAAATACTACTTGTCTAATATGTTTAAATATTATTAATATTTTTAGTAGGAAAGTCCCATGTTATAGGTATATGAATCAGGATGATTTTAAGAACTAGAATGACTATGATAAAGCTATAAAACCCTTTATTAATATTAAAAATACCACCAATATTATTTCTAATGAAGAGGTATATATCATTAATGTTATAGAAGATGATAATAATGGAGTAAACTAAAGTTATAAAAAATGGAGAAAAGTAGAAAAAAGTATTCTATTAATGAATATGATAAAAAAAATGTTCCCCAGACTATGGAATCTACCGATAAAAGATGATTTTTTTTAAATTTCAATGATTGAATAATGTTGAATTATATTTAGACCTAAAATATTTTATTAATACTCATTATCCTCATTTAATTTCTTTATCAGATGCTATGTTGATTAGAGATAAATACTAACTAATGTATTGGAATAAAATGGAAGTTCTTTTATTTCCCTAGATATTACTAATTCTGTTATGGAAACACTTTGGGTGATTATTTAAAAAAATTAGGCTACCATTATCCATTATTTTAGTTTCAATAATATTTATCTCTATATATTTTCTAATTAAAAACATATCATGGTATCTATAGTTTTTGATATAAAAATATTATGTCAAACAATAAGAGATTACTATAGAACTCTTAGATCTTCAACAAGATTCTCTTAGGTTTATCACGGGTGATTTAAAATATTCTTTAGGACCCCATGAATGAATTAGAAATTACTTTACTTTGGTTTCATATAAATATGTACTTAAATTTAACATTTAATTTCCATTGTCTAAAATTAGTTTTATTATCTTAGATATTACATTTACAAGATGCACAATGAATTTAGGTAGAAAAACCATATTTTTCATGAAATTATCTAGATTTCTTGTGAAAATTTCTTGAAATATATTACATATAATACTTTTTCTAAGCTACAATAAGATCATAATCCAAAAATTTCATAATTTATTTAACCTAAAAGGTTAATACCATTAACATTACGGATTTATACTTCTTGACTTAAACTTGATTAATTAAAGGATACTGTTTCTATGAAATGGATTATTTCCGGTTATGTAAATGATTTTTAGAGGATATATTGATATCTAAAGGGGATAAAACCTAATATAATATAGTGGTGTAATTTAATGTTTTCTAATCATGATCTAGTAATCATAGAAGATAAAATAATGTTATATGAGTTTTAAAATGGAAATACTGAACATGTGTTTCCAGCCAAATATGAGATTAAGAAACAATTAATGATGGATGAGTTGGTGAATTAAAAAGAATTATCTTATTAAATTTAAATAATCACATAGGTGGATGGAAAGAGGTAATAGAAACTCAATAGTCATTCAGATTATGTACATGTAAAATAAGGTTATGTAATGTATTTCATTTATAATTATTTATAATAGTCTTTATTATAAATATAATGATAACGTGACTTCTTTTTATTCCTATTAAGATTTATTTTTAATGAATGATATATTGATTGGAAGAGCTATCAATTGATCTATATGTTTCTAAAGGTGGTTATTCTACTTCAAAAAAAAATATTACAGGTATACTTAATAAGAATATGGGTTATGATCCACTATTGTTCTTTAAGGATGATATCACTACAGGGACCTATTATTTTACCAAAAAAAATTTTATATAATTCCTAGAAATTATATATTATGATATATAAAATACTATTAATGAATTATTTACCAATACCTTCCTTTGAAGGGATGATAATTTGAAATTCATTTTTATTATTCTAAAATTTGAACATGATCAATATTTCATGAAATTAAAGAAAATAGATATAGGAACTAGACTTCATAATCTCATTGGGAAAGTGATTTACTTAAGGACCAGTAATATATGTTTTTGAATTATCTCATATAAACAATTTTGATTAATTCTAAGTAGGAGAATCCAAGATTGAATGTACACTGAATTGGAAGGAATCAATATTTTATAGAATAAAATTAAAAGTGGAAGAATTTATCTAATGTTTGATATTATTAATTACTTGGATACTCTAATGCATATCTTTATCATGAATATCCATGAAGGGTATGTAATTTTTACTGGGCATATTATTCAAATGTATTGTATTTTGAATAGTATAAGGCTCTCTATTTTGGGGAATATTACTGAAAAATGTTATTTTATATTATCTAAGGGGGTAAAGTTGGGAGAATCTTTCTTATATCTAATATTTATTCTTTTTTAGGACCATATTAGTTTATAAATCATTAAGGATATGAATGGAGGTTTTATTTATGTAATTAAAGTTGGTAGAAACTAATCCTTTAGTATAAATCATACACACATAGATGATATTAACCTTTTACGTGAGGATGATCATTATAATTTTATATTAGTGAGAACATTCACAACCACTATGGAGAGGTTTTTTGTTAGTCTATTAACTTGAAAAAAATCGTTATATATATTTTTGAAAAGAAATTATAGCTGGTAGGAGATCTCAAGTCCCTCACTTATATAATTTTAACAAATGAGTTATTTGTTTCCCATATCTAGTTGTGAACCAATTATAAGGGAGGATTAAAACATCATAACATGATGGATTTAATATAATCATTACCAATCAACTTTTATGTTTGAAAGATAAATCCATATCTTTGGGTAGTAAATATTATCTAATAATTTTTGTTATTACATCTCAGTTTTTATATTCATTTACTATATATAAGTGGATCATGGGACTTCTCAAAATCATTTAAGCTCAAATAATAAGTTTATTCTAGACTGGTTGTGTTCATTAGAGGAATCTTATTATAATTTATTGGGATCATTGTATTGGGCATCCTAACATGGGGTTATTTGGGTAAACAATCTTAGACACTTCAGTACATCTCTTATAATGAATTATTTATAAAATTTTCTATGTAATTGGAATAAATACAATAGTTTTTTTATATGTAGGTGCATTAATATAATAAAAAATTAAATTAAATTATTATTAACATTCTCAGTGTGGTTGACTACCAAATAACTGTTCATTAAGCTAAAATACTATGGAAAATTGATTGTTTCAATGTTCATTAAATTGAATTCTTGCAATATTGATTGAAATTATATTCTAATTAATCAAAAATGTATAATTATAGAACCCATTTATAAGCTTATAAATTAAAATTATTTGAATTAAATTGAAGATATTATATCTCAAATGATTGCTAATATTATTTATAACTAGAAGATATATAAATTTTGGGACCATGATATGATTTTTTGGTTTCGTACCAACAATGTTAATTTATCACTTAAATTATTGTATAAATGATCTTATGGTGGACATTTTGAGATCCATAAATAATTTAATCAATTAAAAAAAAATTCATTCCTCTATCCCATGGTGTTCTTATATAGAGGTTCGGATGGAATAAGACTCCCATTGTTAATAATTTGGTTAAGGTGGGACTAATCATGATTTTGGTTTGTTTTATTTTCTAGAATATTCAAAAAATTATATATTTTATATTTTTTAACTAATATTTTTTCTAAGAGAATATATAATTAAATTATTTTATTATTCCCATTCCATATATCTTTGAGTTATTGAAATGAATAATTATCCATTTCAGAGGAGAAATATTTTAGTGATTGTACTCACAATTATATTTTTGTTCTATTGTTGTTGGATTTCATTACATATGAAAATACCAAAAATTGAAGGGAAGGAATTACCACTAGAAATAAAATATTCAATTTTTCTTTGTAAAATATACTTAGTGAAAAGATTATGTAAAAGAAAAAATGAATAATTTTTTTAATATTTTTGATTCTACGATTTCATTGTTTTTAGGGAAATCTAAGAAGAACTCCCAACTATAAATACATCCACTAAATTCCACCATTAAAAAATTGGATATATGTCAATATTGATGGGTTTATAATCGGATAACTAGGAAATATATGTTATGGTGGTATATTGTGAACCCATAGGGGATTTATTAATGTTACCATTTTACATTCCCTCATCATTATGATGGATTTATCTGTGAAGATCTGGGTTGTAATTTTTTTCATTATATCTGCTAAATCATTTTATTGTACTTATTTACATATTAAGAGTTAATTCGAACTGATGTTCAATATTTTCAATGTATTAATATATGATATCCCATGAAATATCCATTTTTAATGGTTGTAATTCTTGATTTAGATAGATACAATAAACCAAAAAATATCTCTTACCTTTCATGATGGAAATCAAGTGTCATTTTATCTGGCTAAACTGGTTGTTGATCAGAGGGATACATGATGAATTTTCATCCCCTATGAAGATTTTTAAGTCTTATTTTTTCTAATATCATAGGAGGGTCTTAAACATGAATATATAAACCTTCAATATGACATCATTAATCATTTTATTTTAATAAATATTTGGCAGGGGAATCATTCCCACTACTCAGAACCTGTTTGATTATTATTATTATTATGTTTTGACATATGTATACATATAATGTAAAATATTTTTTTAAATATTTCTATTATTTGATATTAATATTATGGTAATAATAATAGTAATAGTAATAGTATATTATAGAAATATAATGATTAAAATAATATTATTACTTTATTTTATTCTATTTACAAGTTAATGCCCATGGTTCATTTATGGTATCAAAAGGTTACAGAAGTTCTCATCTATAATGAGATCCTTAATATTCTATGGTAATAATCTTAGACATATTTCATATGGTCTAGATATATCCAAATACCATGAAAATAATTTCCTTTATCATTACATTCTGGGGACTCGTATGTGTCAAAACATATCCTCATGAAGTTCAAAGATGATAATATCTAGAATGAAGATCATGAGGACTACACCACCAATTGGAATGACACATGTTATGGGTAACTTTTTATTTTTCTATATTTTGGAATCTATATATTTATCTGTAATTTTTTTCAATATAAATGTGTATCATTTAATCGTGTAATTTGATACATGAAGAAAACTACGACAGTTTATGTTTTTGGTGAGGTTGCTTCAATCATGTTCATTGTTAGTGGTATAATATTAATTAAATTATGAAGACATGATCAATTGATTAAAAATATAGTTAGAAGATATATTTTTTCCTTTTTTATGTGATGTAAGTGCCATGAATATATCTTTTTTCATGGTGGTTGAAGAAAACTCTATCCAATATATTCAATGAAAGATAAAAAAATAATAAAAGGACGTTGGCACAAAGTTTTCCCCAATGTTTATAATATATTATAATACAGGGAGAATATATTACATGAAAATGGTTCATAATAGGATATTATATATTTGAACTATCCATATATATTTTGGGTCCCACTTGTGTTTATAGATATCAATCATGGCCAGTGATTTTGACTAATAGTTATCAAGATAAGATCTTAGAGGGTTACATATAAAGTGTATTTCTAACTCCACCAATTCTGATGAATTGGATTTTTTGGTGAAGTGGGATCCATGTGAATAGGATTAGGAACAATTGATAATGAATGATCATAAGTAACTAAATAAATAAAATTCCAATATATATTTTCATGTTTAGAATAAAAATAATTTAATTTATTAATCAATTAATTTATAGGGAATTTAATTTTTAAAAATTTATACCATAAAAATATTTTCCAATTTAAATTTATTTATATATTTTTTTGTAAACATATTTATGAGTAAAAATAATTGTAAATTGAATTTATTCTATCACAGTGCATATTGGAGTGTTATGTGTGAGTGGTGAAATTTTTGTGACACTCATGAAAAGTTAAAATGATATTTAATGTAATTTAGTTGTTTGTTTGATTAATGAAATAAAATTTACTTAAGTAAAATTAAAGATAGTTTAACCTAATTATTTTTTTGAATTTTAAATAGGAGGTAGTGTAATCACCCGACCCAAGATTCCTCCTTAATTGGCACTAGATGTGGATCACCATTTAACCTAGGGGATTCCCTAGTACACTTGGGCTGAAAAAAAGAACCAAGGGTATAAAACATAATCATTTAGGATGGTTTCATCCACAAGGACCCAAAAAAACTCATCCAAACATGGATTAATAAATGGAAAAAAATAATTACACTATATCAAAATATTCTTATACAAAGCCTTTAATAGAATATCTAAGAAAAAACTAAAATAAAAGTTGATGGTTAGGGAGGTCAACATGCAAGACAAACCACCAACTCAATATGACTCTCAAGTTAACACCATGAATCATTATCCAACCAATTTCTATGAGAGAGTAGTTAAAATTCAATCTAATAATCGAAGACCTGAGAACCCTATATATGACACGAAGAATACATACCCACCAACATGAGATTGTAGGGTAAGAAACAATGTCTAATAGGATTCCACCATGACTATATTTCAATCTATTTATAATGGAAACTAGGTTCACTAGTATAAAAAATATACAAATAGGTTTTAATTTCAATATCATTGTTTAAAAAGACACACTAACACACCCATTTCAAATGTTTTTTTTGAAAACAAAAAAAGTAAGATCTTCTTTTAACTATTGAAATAAATCATGGAAAAAAACCCCATTTCTATTACTTTGAAACCATGGTACACGTGACATGTACAAATAAGAAGAAATGGAAACCATATAAAACAATTCTCAATTATAAATAAACAATGCATCAAATAGTCACAAATCTGAATGTAAGTATATCACATTAAAAATATCCAACAAATACATTATGACATATGATTCATCTAAGGAAAAACATAATTTTGGCCTAATAGGACAATACATGACATATATAATAAGAAACTGTATCCTATATGTACTATAGTCCAATACTCATCATCTCAATTAAAATGAACTAGCCACATTAGAGACAAATCTCAAAGATAGATTAATCTCAACTAAGGGTTGATACATAGAGAAAATAATCAATAAGAAAATAATCATCACAATATTTCCCATATAATAGCCTAAGGTTACCCCTAAAATAAATAAGGTCGGAATTCCACATTCAATCAATGTCAAATGTCTGAAAAAACATATCTCAAAGGATAACATAAAAACCATGTCATTCCCAACTCCTACATCCCCTTTAACATGTTCTATAATCCATAAACACAATAATTAATCACAATAAAACATACAACACATGGATATTAATAATCATCATCAATAAATTCAACTGGGTACAACAAGGAATAACCAACCAAACAATCAAACATCATTTCAAAAGGTAAAAACAAGGCATTTTAAGCAGTTTTTATAAACTATTCATTTTTAAAATACCTATACAAAACAATTTGTAATACAAAAAAAACAAAAAGAAATAAAATTGAATATAAAAAACCAATTCACAATAATTCAATGAAATAAATGAACAATTACATAATTTAATCACCATATTTTTAAATATATAAAACCTTTAAAAAAGGGGTACTGCAATTTATAAATTAAATTTTATTTAAAAAATCATAAAAAACCACTTCTCTTTAAGATAACCCTCATTGAAATTTTAACAAAATTTTTTAATTCCTAAAACAAAAATTTACATTAAAGAACAATTTAATTAGAATATAACACTGATTTTTTCAAATGAAAATCCCATCAGGCATGGAAATGAATTTATGAATAGAATCTATATAATTTTTTTTATATTTTATTAGATAAATATTTAATTTTAGAATACCTAGAAACCATTAAACTCTAAAATAAAATTGAATGAATTTAAAAACCTAAATAAAAAAGTGTAAACATTTCATAATTGATAGAATCCAAAAAATATTCCTAAAGTGGTTACTTATAACCCTTAGAGACCAAATCTACTAGGTATAAAAACACTAGAAAAAAATAAACTACCCATGGCCACTAGGGTTTGAGTGGATTGTAGAAAATTAAAGTAACTTTATGTGAAGGAATAAGGATCTTTTACCCAATGATATGGATAAAATCCCCATAAGAAATCACAAAGAATCCACCATGGAGGGGATTGAAAGGTGGATAAAAGTATGAGCAAGGTTCCTAGTTTAGGGGAATCTAAATCGTGTGTCTTGGGGGAGAAACCAAAAATAAAAATATATAGAAGAATAAAATTACCAAACATGAGAAGGTTGCATGGTTTACCTACACGGTTTTCGAAATATTGCGAAAAACATTCCGTATCCACAGTATAAAGACTACAGTTGTTATAAGATTTTCACTTCATGGCCTACAAACCATGTTTCTAACCAAGAATCATGGTATAACTCCAAGAACATAAAAATTTTATCATGAGACTCCTTGAAATTCAAGGGACTAAAAATATACAATGATGTGGCATTGTGGGTGTTATAGTTCTCTTCCCTATGCCACTTTATACCCATTGAAAGGTTTTATAATCTTAAAATATTAGGAATGATATGATTACCTTCCCTCTAATATGGCATTGATCAACTACCTAACTTCATCAGTAGTCTACTACTGAGGAGAACCACTATATAAATACCATGGAATCACTAATTGATAATGCACTAGGATACCTATGGAATGAACCCCTCAATGAAAAAAATTCAAAGAGACAACAAAAAATATTTTGGGATTGCTACACCCATAATATAATTTTAATTTGGGTATATAAAAATACATACCACTACTCACAAGAGCTTCCCTAATCCCAATCTAGAGTAAAGGAAAAAACAAGACCACCACCACCTTAACATCTTAGGTCACATGAGCCAAAATCAAAAGAACATCCCAACTAAAAGAGATCTGAAAGATACACCCAAAGAGTAAAGAGAAAAAATAGAGACCTATCATAGCTCTTCATTTTTTATAAATCATCTATTATAGTAAAAAATCTTATATGAACACCAAAAGGAATTATCATCACCAGATAGATATTATTATACTAACCACAAACATCCATTTTTAAAGACCACAAGATAGACCATCCTTGAGGACACTAAAAAGGTAAATGGACACAATTAACAACCCTATAATAGGAGAAACAAACCAAACATGAAAATAGATCAAAATTGAATGGTATGTTATCAATTGAAGTCACAAAACAATATAGAGGGTAATATGGGGTCAAAATCATGAAACATTGTCTCAAAGTTCTCTTAAAAGGAAAATACCAACATGATAACTCTATCAATATGACCAGAAAACTATAAATCATCCCTATTACCCTACTACAAACAAAAGGAATCACCATATAATTCATAAAAAATCATTACTCATTTTCCACACCATGAATAAAGTACAAAAACATCATGAATTAAAAAGGAATGAAAAACACAATTAATATGAGGATACAGAAAAAGGTCTTTTGTCAATTATAAAAAATGATAATAAGATTTAAAATATACGGGAAAAGTTCCAAACAAAATAAAAAATATATAAAACAGAGAACCACCAAAATAAAATGATAAGTTTCCATATTTATTATGGAGGCTTCACCACATACTACCAACCTGATTTAAAAAAGATCTATAAAATCTTATATCATCCATTCATATTAAATAACAAAAAATGGTGATTGAGATATCCAAAAAAATTATAGTTTTCTGCAATCATTGAATAGAAGGTCTTAGTTTGACTGAAATTCCCATAGTAAAAATACACCAACAACATTCTCTTTCTAGAAATTGGTGAGATAGGTTGAGGATATGTCTTACCATCAGCATAAATATCTTGATTCCATTTATTTAATTTTAGATCACCCTTAGTAACACATTAATATGACAATGCTTCTGTCTCTATAGATTTATTTTCTTTGAATTCTCCAATAATGATGAATTTATATTCAACTTCCATAAATTTATTCATGCTAGAATAAAGATTCTTTAATGAAGGTCTAAATGAAGGCCTCTATAATAAAACCATTTATTCATTGAATCTTAAGTGTCCAATTATATGGATAATGTTACCAAGATAGTGAAATATTCCTCATAATACTTCACTAACTTCTCACCCTGATGAACACCAAAAAATTCAATCTGCAAAGAAATTATCACTTCCTCAGGATGGAACCATTGGTTGAAGGTGACTTTGAAATATCCCCAAGATAAGAAATAAAATTTTTGGGAAATAATAGTGATCATATACCATTCCAAAACTAATCCTTTAATAAAGGAATGATTCCCCTTACCCTATATGATCCATAAGATTATAGTGAATTAAAGATCCCTTTTACCCGCTATCTCCACTTAATAACATGATGGAATCAATGATCATAGAAAAATATAGGAAGATACTAATTCAAAAACTCTCATGCATCATCCATGATATGAGAAGAACATGGCTCTACCACTCTGTCAAGGTTTTAGGAATCGTTTAGGACTCTAAATTATCTCTTAGACCACTAGGATATCTTCCAGATGCATTCCATTCTTTAGTTGTCAACCCCTTTATATGGGTCACATTTTGAAATATAATAAAACAAAATATTAAATAAAAGTATCTCAAGTCCCACTATAAGAGACATATAGATACAAGTTGAAAAAAATACTACGAAACACATTTTGAAAATACTATTTATCAAATGACTAAAAAGAAATTCTTTCCATTTAAAACACCATATGAGTTATAAAATAGTAACTCTTATAGTTATCATTTCAAAATCCTTAAATCATTTAAATATAATAAATAAAATAAAATCCCAACCCAAAAAATCAATTTCAAATTTCAAATCAAAATTCAGAAATCATTTAACCTTACAATAAAAAATTCCTCTAGAAATATAAAAAACCCTAAATATATTGTAGATAAATCATTCTTTCCCATGTTCAAAACTATTATATACGAAATTTTAAATATCCAAAATTAATTTTTCATAAAACATAAACACTAGTCCATGAAACATTACTCTAATAATTGATAAAAAAACTTCATAATCCATGAAATTAACCTCAAATACTGATAAAAACCTCCATCAAATAAATAATAATCCAAACGAATCAATGGAGTGAAATTGTTTTTCCAAAAATTAAACACTCTATATGATTTGGAAAACCAACCATGTGAGTGCCACTAAACTTTTCGTAGAATAGTTTTTATGACCAATTAATTGTTTTACAAACTTATTTCCCTAACCATGTACTCATTTATTTCCTCTAATTTAACACTAAAACTAAAAATTTATTTATATCTCTTAGCATATCTCTTTACCACTCAGATTAGTTGAAAATAATTTTTAAATACCAATAATAAAAAATAAAAATCTTTAAAACCCATAAAAACTCAAGGATTAAAATGTGGAAGAAAAATATAATAATTCATTCTCCCCCCACATTGAAGCCGCGATATGTATTTATCTCTTATACCACATACCTTGAAATAAAAACATACTTTGATACCATTTATAAATACCTATCTTTACATTCTACATAAAGTGACATAAGGACTAGCCTGCCACTAGCCTGAGGGGCATTACTGACAACTGTACCCCTCCCCAGGGTTGAAAAAAAGAATCAAGGGTATCAAACATAAAAATTGGGTATTATTTCCCCCTAAAAAAACCATCCAAACATGGAATAACCATTATGTAATGAAATAATTACACTATCTCAAAACATTGTTATGTGAAACCATTACAAGGTTCTAAAAACTTTAACAAAAACAAGTTTTGAAGGCCAAGGAGGTAAAAAACCAACATTATCCTCTAGAACCATGTGAATATAAATTAAATACCATTAATCAGTATCTAAAAATTTTCCACAATAGTGTAATGGCTATCCAGAACAATAAGAAAAGACCAGAGAACCTTGGATAAGACATCAAGACTATAAACCCACCAAAATGATTATGTAGGGTGTGGGAAAAAGGCTAGTATAAAACTACAATGAATTTATTCCATTTATTTAATAAAATAATCCATGTTCCATAATTTATAAATTAATAAATAAATATATATTTTCATTTTAATTTTACGTTTTGAAAACAAAAAATATGTAAACACACCAATTTCAAATACTTTCCTCTGAAAACCCAAAATTGATCCTTTATTTTACCCTTTGAAATACATTATAGTAAAATAACCCATTTCAATTATGTTAAAACCAAGGTACACATTCCAAGTAAAAATAAGAAGTAAGGGAAACCAAAAACCACAACGCAACCTATATATAGATAATGCATAAAATATGAAGAAATAAAATTGAAAATAACTCAAATTATAAATAATAAATAAAGAAATAATAAAATATGATAAATTCCATTTGGAAACAAATAATGGACTAGTGAGAAAATAAATTATATACATAGGAAGATTCCCTAGCTTGCAGGTCTTACTGTCCAACACTCTTCACCCAAATCACTCTTAACTAGGCTCATAAGAGAAAATCTGTTAGCTAGATAAATATCAAATATAGTTTTCTGGATAATTACAATGATCAAATTGAAATAAATGATGCCTTGTTTTCATCTATGTATCCTATGGTACCCCATTTAATTAATAAATGATGTGGAACAATTTCAATCAATTTCAATAATATAAAAACAACAAAACCCAAAGGATAACATCACAATCATATCCTTTCCACCACCATCATCACTTTTAACATGATAACCAACCCATAAATATAGAAATGACTAAAAATACATCATCCATAAGATATATATACATAAAAATCATCCAAAAATGTAATTGAGATGAACAAGGGAACAAAAAACAAATCAATCAAACAACATTTCACAAGGTTCCAACTAGGTATTTTACATAGAATTTATATACAATAAAATTTGAAAATACCATTGAAAACCCATTTTCATGTCAAATAAAAACCAAGAAAAATAAAATTTAACATCAAATATAAATTAAAAATAAATTTAATGAAATCAATAAACAATTCCATAGGTCAATTACATTATCTTGAAATATATAAATCCATTAAAACAAAAATTCCACTCCAATTTATAAATCTAGTTTTATCTAAACATCATAAAAATAATTTTCCCCAATAAAACCCCTATTATCATTATATCAATCATTTTAATTTCATAAAAAACCAATTTACATTAAAGAACCATTAAATTATAAACTCCATAAATCATACGAATTGTAACACCCAACAAACATGGAATGTTTTTTATCATTAAAATATAGATAAACTAGAAGATATTTATCTAGAACAAAAGGAATTTTAGAACCCCAAAAAATCATAGAACACTCAATAAAAAGAGAATTAATGCAATATAGAACCTAAAATGGTGTAAATATTTTACCTTTGATGAAATATATAAGAATATTCCTCAAGAGGTCACTCACAACCATTAAAAAACCCCCAATTATAACAACTTAGAAAAAAATTGGCCACCCAAGGACACTATGATTTTTGAGGATAGAATAAATTGAAATAAACATTCATGATAAAAAAGAAAAAGACTGTACACTTCTATTAGGAAAAAATTACATCAATAAATAACCATGAATCTACCATGGAGGGTCTTCGATAGAGGCGAAAATAACTTGAGAGGCACCTAGTTCATGAGAGTCTAAATGGGTTGGTTCGTGGGGAAAGAGGAAAAGTTAAAAATACCCAAATTCAAGCTTGTCAAATGGTTTATCCCAATGGTTTTATAAAACACGTGGTAACTGTGTGATAGATACTATCCAAGAACTGTTGAGGTTCCATGGTTTACAAACTATATACCTAACCATGCAATATGGGAGAAACTCTAAAACCAAAAATATTTCATCTTGAGACTCCATAAAACCAAAGGGACTAAAACTATATAACTAAATGGAACCATGGGTGTCACATATATCCTCTTGTATGAATTTTCAATCCTCCCATGTTTTATATCATGTTATAAAGAGGTAAACAAGAGAGAGAAAATGAATGGTCTGATTTCTTCTACTCAAATAAAATATGTTCTCTTCCGGATATCACATGGATTGGATAAAACAATTGAGTCTTACATGTTAGTGAAAAAAGGAACCATAATGAAATACTAGAAGATGTGATTTATTCAGAGATGATATAATGTATTCTACATTGGTTCCATTAAGTTATGAAGATTTGGTGATGTGAGAAACACACTAGGATGACATTGTTACATGAGACAATTTTTTGATAATATTTAATATACATAAAATATATTTCATGTTATATTTGGATGAACATGAACCATAATATATTAGATCTATTGTTTTGAAATAAGATCTAACTAAGATTCTTGAAAATACAAGATACACTTGCTTCAATGGTAAACATCTTTCTTAATGGGTTTTATAAAATACTATGATTATTCTAGGAATAAGGTACTAGGAAATACCATTAATAGAATATTACCTAAATTTTTATTCATGTTTTGTAATCTTGATTTAAAGAATACCCTTGTAATTTCCATAACCACTATGCAATTTCATCTAATATAAAAGTGAACAACTATTCTCATATCTCTTTGGATATAATTATTAATTCAAAAATAGAGAGAATCCACTATGATTATTATTTCAAATACTATATCCCTACATCTACAAAACAATTTATAGTACAATGTACCTAGAAACCCTCATTAATATCAATCAATAATATATATTTTTTCTATGAACATCCCATTTCATAAAATGGATTACCTAAACCAAACACTATATAAGAAATGAGTTGGAATGCTCTTCTAAAAGTGTGATATTCTCTATCACCCCCTTTGGATACACCATCATAATTTACCAGGGTAACATATACAAATAATTTCAATCCACTCTATTAATAGAAATTTCATTATAACTCTTATATTATAAATAAACTCAAAGAATTATCATTACTATACTATTCCTACATAGTAACCACCTATAATATTCACTTTTTAATTAAATTTAATTATGTAGGATCTTAGTATAATACTAATAGGATTTGATAGGGTTTGTATTCATCATATCTAAATAGTACTTATAGTTTCTATGAATTCAATAGAGTAGTTAATCATAAAATTATACTTGAGGAGGATTATCTTATCATTAAATTATCCTATTAAACACATTACTTAACATATTTTTATGTTTATGAATGATAATAAGGGAAATTTATGTTGCATTTTTTTGTGATGAACATATAGAATTAATAAAAATGTTTGTAAAAAATTATTGTGACCATTAGGTGAATCCTAAAAAATATCAAATAATATATCTTATTATTGTTTAATCTTACTTAATAAATACTCAATGACTATATTCAATATCACTACATTGAGTCACCTCTCACCATTTCCCTCATGTGGGGAATAATAAACTCCATTGGAATGTGTACTATCACTTGTGTCTTCTTATGTATATCAGTATTCCCACATAAATATATCATATTAATAGTATGTGATTATATATTGGATACCAATACATAAAATATACCTAATCAAGAGATATATCTGTCAAGAAATAGAGTCACAAGTATTGTTCCCCATTTCAGATAACCAAAATCATGCATTATTGGATCCATAAACTCAAGAATTAAATAAATCCTTATAGAAAAAATAGGACTTAATCTTATACAAATTAAGTACTTTAATTGAGGTTGGAAAGGCCAAATATTCATTACTATTCACTTTTATATACATGGAGTAGTGTAGAAATAATGATGAAAAAAATGATAATATTTAACATTAAACAAAAATAAATTAAATTACTAAAATATCAAAAAAACTATCCTCATTTTCACAATTTTTGTAAAGAGTGAATAAATATTCAATATCCAAAATAAATTTAATACAATGTTAATTTTCAAATCCATAGAAAGAAAAAGGAGATACTAATAAAAAGAAAAAACATAAGAAGAAGAAAACCCCTATGAATAAAAATGTTGATGAAGAAAAATGAAAATTAAATACAAAAAATAACGCCCCCTAAAATGAGTTTATCTACACATGTTCCTAGAGAAAAATTATATTTGATGAAATAATATAAACAAAACAAGATTAAATGAAATAAGAATAAATTTTGACAGTCATTCTCTATCGATCAGATTCCTCCATCTTTCTCTAATTCGTTGTAATTGTTACTTTGAGTGTTTATCCTTTCCCATTTTCTAGCTCCTCTCCCTGATCATCCAAGAATCAAATTATTCTATTCCTATATAATATAGTCAATCCATTTGAATATTTTTGTTATTTCTATTCTAAATGAATCCAAGTTCCATATCCTATCACTAATCTCATAGAATACACCATGGCCTCAAATCACTATTCTCTACATAATGACCATTACTATTCAACTTCATACTCATGGTGAACTGAGATAATAATTCAAAAATAATGAAATCCCAAATGTTAATATTTATACCACTCACTTCATAATGAATATGGATGTGAATTTTAAGTCGTTTCACTCCTCTCAAGTAGCTCTAGTAAAATTCAGTATTTTTTCATAGACATAGCTTCATAGAGAACATGCCTCTCTACTTGGTTTTTCATTGAATTTGAATTAAGAATATAAAGATGATATGTCATGTTAATTTATCATGTCATTAAAACGAGTTTGGCCTCATTTATGTGTCACTAATTTTTTTTAAATTTTTTAATGAATTCTAAAGAGGTGTTTTTTTACGAGAATCTAAGAAAAATATATATGTAGAATCTGAAAGTCATATATATGGGTAAGTCTTATGGAGATACCAAATCAATATGAGGGTGATCTAAATTCATACAATATATCTCTAAAAGTAAAATTTGGAAACAAAAAAAAAATCACATTTTATGGAAAACTTCATATGGGGATGCCTATGTCTTAACAATCAGACTTAAAAGCTATACATAATGAATTATTCCATTTTTTTCAATAAATTAAAAAATTTTAACATTTCAAAATATAAAGGGTTTTGAAAAAAATATTTAAAAATACATAATAATTAATTTTAAAAGAAAAAACCTCTCTAAAAAATCACTTGAAAATATTATATCAAATGAAATATAGTCAATATCATCTAAAATATTTGATCCTTAAAATATTAGTAAATAAAAAAAAGTATATTTTCATCAATTTATCACCGAGAAACATAATTTTTGTAAAAAATATAAAGAATTTCAATTTTACTTCAAAATAGATGATATTGAATAATTTAATATTAAAAGATCATTTTCCATCAAATATACAATATTTTCTCAAAATATATGAATAAAACATGTATTACATCTAAGGCATATCAAAATTTCCAAGATATAACTTAGTGTTTTTTCTAAAGAAATCATTTAATCAAAATCAATGGTTTTCCATTCATATTTAAAATTTAATATATATGCTGACAATTAAATGGGGAATTTAAAATGTTATGTTTACCATAGAATATCTTTATTAAGGAATAATACTTTATCTTCTCAAAAGGTAGTGGTTTTCAGAAAAATTTAAATTCTAATTTTAGAGAAATGATTCAATTTGTAAAATTTTGAATTAATTTCATAAAAAAAATTGCAAATTTCTAATTTTCATTAAATTGATAATTTTATCCTTGATGATAATACTCAAATGTTTTATCACAAGAATTAATTATACATAAATCAATTTATGAGTGATTTGAATAATTAAAAATAATCATAATTAACACATCCAACAATTTTATCTTAAGTAATAAAAATCTGAAATAGGATTATGAGTTCATTTAAGACCATTTGAAAGTAAGTATTTTTAGTTTAACTATGAAAGTGAATTTAAAATTAATTAAAATTTGTAAAAATTATCCCCCTAATGTTTCACCCAATTTTTTTCAAGAGGTAGTAAAAACAAATCCATGGTCTAATTAATGGTTGAATAAATTTTATTAACCATGAAAATCATCAAAAAAATTGCTAAATTAAACAAAATTTTGACAAAAACTAAAAATTATAATTAATATTTGAAAATATTATGTTTGGAAAAATATAATGAGGTTTAATATTTATATTAAATGAAATATAGTTAAAAAATAGACCTCTCCATCACACATAATTTAGAGACCCTCACTTTCCATACATATATATCAAATCTTAATAGATGAATGTTAACTACACAACATAATGATCAAAGCTAGAATTTTATATGTCTGCTACCTTTGGAAAGTTTGATACATAATAAACCGGTTCATAAGTGAACAAAATTATCTGCCACTATGTTCTTCATAACTAGAATCCATCTTATACATATCATTCAGAATACCTTTATTTATAAACTAGGAAAATGGAACATAATAAAGGGTGAGATTTGATTCTCATTAAGGGTAAACATGGGATATATTAATAAATAATCAAATAAAAACATAAGATAAGAATAATGGTATGAGATCATGAATATTACATATGAAGATCTTACCCAATATATCATGGATCATAAATATGATTCATGGAATAAAACATGATTATTTCAAAATACATGAAGTATTAGAGTTAGAAATAAATATAAATCAATCATTAACCAAAAGTTCATGTCATATTTGTATGAAACCATTTAAATTATAAAAATCACTTCAATTATCAAGGTTAATTATTGACATAATGACCCAGAAATTCCATTTATTTTTTAATCAAATGTAATTATTACCAGACTACAAAAATTGACGGTACGTGATTCCGAGGCCTAGAGAGCCCAGAACTGAATTTTGAACTTTTTTAAGGTACTTTTAGTAAATGTGGGGACATGATTTATTAACTTTTGAACCAGTGCTTGGAATTGAAATCAGAGGGAACTGTTGAACTCATAGTGTCGGGATTCACTTTGGTGAAGCTTAACATTGTTCGAAAAAATTTGAAAATAAAAGTTATTTTTTCGGACATTTAGAAAAAAAATAATAAAATCACTAAAGAAATTATTTTATTCTTTTTTGCAGCTGTTGAGCGATGGTGGTGGGACCACAGAGTTGGTTAGACATTAAGTGGAGGTCATTAAATGACCTATTACACAAGTTGTGTAACCTCAAATTCCGTGTGTTTAATAGGTTAATCAATTGAGTTTCAATAATAAACCATATTAATTAAGCACAATGTGGGGGGATTCTTCTTTTATTAAACAATCCTTTGGCATGATATTTGAGACCCCATAGGAGAACTCTTGATGAATCCCTGGCAGAAAACCCTCTCCAACGAAGAACGAGGAACGAACGATGACGTTGGGGATTTGATCCAGAGATCAACGAATGCTGAAAAACATCTTCAAAAAACAGATTCTCCTCCTTCGTCATCAATGAATCCAACATATTCAAGTAGGGGGTTTAAATTTTTTGTGTGTTTAAATGATTTCCTCTTTTTGTTCTTGATTAATATTAAGAACATGAATCAACCGACTAACGGTTTGATCCGCGAATCATTCGTTTTTGCGGGAGGTTGTTTCAGGGTTTATTTGTGAGTTATTTATTTAATCTTATATTGATTATTATTTTACCCCATGGTATAAGTCTAACGCGGAAGGAGTGGGCCAAACCAAACAAGGTCCAGACCCTCTGCCAAAATTGTTCTTGGTGAGTTATTTGAGCCAGATCAATGAACTTGGCAATAAAAAGTTTTTGTGGGATATGTAGTGAAGGTGGTGTCCCGGGAGGCCCGTAGGCATAGACAGGAAAAAGAACAGACCACCAGAGCATGTCAGGTGGTCCAGAAAACATTCTGTCAGGCCATCGGCAGCACACGACAATGCTGGCCTCGTGCTGGTCAGAGGGTGGTACACCACAGCTATGGACACAGCTGTAGGTGGACCCATGCCTGTGGGTACTGCCATTGACTGGTCCACATGGATTAGTCAGGTGAATCAGTGCCATGTTAGAACCTCTATTGGAGGAACCGAATGGACTTCGATCATTCGGGGGATCCTGGGTCGCGCTTGGCCAGCCGACTAGGTCTCCAGGTGGGTCGGACCCGTCGGCCAGGTCGGACCCGCCGGCCAGGTGAGACCCATGAGTCAAGATGGACCCACGAGCTAGGTTGGACCTTCCTTCCAGGCCAGACCTGTGAATTGATCCAAACTCGTGAGCCTGGCCGAACCCACAGGACCAACGGGCCGGCCGGGCCGGACCCCTACCGGATTCGACTATCCCAGTTTCACTTAAACTTGAGTATCATCTAAACTGAATATCCGTTTGATGAACCTTCTATGGAAGTGGAAACCTTAAGATGATGTGGTCCTTTTTAGATACTCCATATGGGTTTGGGATAAATTTTGAGTATGGCTGGGTTGGATCAGACTCGAATCCAACTGGGCCCTCAGTACTAAAATTCTAATAAACTATAGACCAGACATCTGATTGACGCTCTATCTATTATGTTAGAACCCTTATGACCTGGCATTACTTTGGGTTACTTCTTCATGAGAATTTGTGGCAGTTAAGGTATGACTGATGGCTTGAGGAACAGAATCTAAGGAAATCAATCACACCATGTGCGGGAATCCTGTGGTTAGTTGTCAAGTGACATATGACCATTTGTGGGTAAGTAGTAGCACAAACCAATGAGGAATGGACTTAAAGTGTAATTTAGTGCATCCGGGACTTATGACCTTGTGTGGATCGATGACATAAGACCCTCTATGGATCGAAAACTTATGAACTTGTGTGGATCAGTTTCAGCATGACCCGACAAGGACCAGCCATAGAGTAGCCCATCGGGGATCAGCAACTTACGACCCTATGTGAATCAATGAATTACGACCCTGCGTGCATCAGTGACTTACGACCATGTGTGTATCAACATTGGAATGACTTATTCTTGGTACAATAGTGGAAATTCTCAACATAATTAGATGATTTATCTTTAGGACTGAACATCATTATTCTTGCTTTTTAAGTTAACCCGATTTAAGCTGAGTCTTTACTTCATGATTTGTGATTGAGGTAATACTTTTTGGTTTTCCTTTTTGGAATTTTGGGAGGCCTTAGAGGGTCTCGGGGTCCCTATTGGGTATTTTTATACTCACCCCTTCACAGGCTTCACCCGCACCTTGTTGTGTTTTGTTCAGATGACGGAAAACATTTAACGACATTTGGGATCCAGGACTAGATGGTGTATGGAGGTTACTGATTGAGTTGGAGAGTCTAAGGGATGATTTTTACCTACCCTTTAGGTAGGATACTTGGTGGAAAACATCAGAATCTATTTTTCCCTTTTTGTTGTACTCTCTTTTAGATGGGTTTGTATACTGGCCCATTCTTCTTATGTTCACACTTTTAATTTTGACAGTTATACTACATGGTTTACTCTTATTGTGTACCTAGTATGTGTGTTTGCAGGTTAAAAGGTAATGACTTCTCATTTTAGGGGTATTCCTTTCCAGTTCTAGTCGCTAAACCCAGACCTATGGAATGTGGGTTTGAGGTAGTCACGGCATGGGCCCCAGGGGACGAGTCGTGACAAAGTGGTATCAGAGGATTCAATTCTACAGAAGAACTAAGACTCTGAACTTTTCAATGGGGCAATAGTGTTAAGTGTTTTGAGTGTGTTTTTTAGTTTGGAGAGTCTAGTGTTGGTGTGGTGACTGATGTATCTATACACAAAGACCCTGAGTTCTAATATCCAAATTGATATCAGAAAACACTAATTTCACGTGTTTTTGAAATATTTTTCTTTTGATCTCTTTTGATTAATCTTACCAGGTATAACTTGTTGACCATGGTGCACCTGTTTCTTTACAAGATTCCACCGCATATATTACCATCCAGTATTTCAGTGAGAGATCAGAATGATGTCCCACCATGCTATGAGGATTCAGTGTAGGGACCTCTTAAGGTGATGCTACCTTCGGGTTTTCTACTAGAAGTACCACTACCCATAGAGAAGCAGTTTCCACTAGCCCCACTAGTAGACAGTGCATGCCGACATATCTCACTGCACATGTTCTAGTAGCAGAGGCCTCTGAGGTTTCATGGGGAGGCAAATCTACATGCAGCTATGGACTTGCTGGAGGCTGTTTCCAGAGTTTTCTTACTAGTCGGGACACTAGCTGACCATATGGTGGTCCTAGCTGCTAGTCTCTTTTAGGTTACAATGAGGGGATGGTGGATCCTGACTCTCCAGTTTCACTATGAGGCGAACCTCACCAGGTAGGACTTCGGGAGCCTCTTCAAGGTGGAGTTCATACCAGTGATGCTACTCTCTATGCATATCCAAGAGCTCTTTCACATACAGTAGGGCATCATGATAGTAGCCCAGTACTCAGAGAGATTCACAAACCTCTCCTACTACTTCACAGACATGGTAAATGACCCTTTATTCTGGGCCCAAACCATTGAGCAGGGTCTCAAACTAGAGATTAGAGTGTCGATGATATCTCTCAACATACCGAAATAGGTTGGAGTGCTAGAGAGAGCACTTCTGGTGGAGAGCTTCTTAGCTGAATAGGCACCGACAACGAGAGCCACCACCATAAGACACTTAGCCGATTCATCAATAGTAGGTAATAGGTAGATGAAGAAGAGGTCCAAGAAGTCTAGACCATTTGGTGGATGGCCCAAGGATGTTGGGTTGGAGGTTCGGAGCCCACGAAATAGAGGATGTCGGCAGTGGAGAAGACAGAGCTACTCGTGCAGCTGGAAGGTTCTCATGGCTCGTGACTGCCCAACCTATTGCACCGAAGATCTGTAGATGGTTGGGGGACCACCAGGGATGAGGTAAAGATTAGAGTGGGGAGGTCCTCACAGCAGTGGATGTGGCAGAGGAGCAGGTCGTGTAGTAGGTGGTGGGCGGTGATTTGAGGTTTCACTGCCACCACCTCTAGGTGGTCCACCCCGACCATATAGAGTAGGCGAACAAGGAAGATCTCAGCTTCAGGAAGCTAAAGGCTATGACCACTATGCTTTAAAGATGATTTGAGGTAAGATCTGTGTCTACTCCAAACTAGCTATAGTTCTTATAGACGTAGGTGGAATTCACTTTTTTATTCCAATGACTCTCATTTGGAGCTCAGATATTCTAATGAGGCCATTGTCTTGATCCTTACATTTAGAGACTCCTAAGAGAGAGGATTTGATGATTACACACTGGTTATAGCAATGTGATCTTACTCTATGAGGTAACAGCTTCTGTTGGGATCTTCTAGTAGTAGCGTCAAGGCCTTACGATTTCATCATGGATATAGACTAGTTATCCATGGTCCATGCTCAGATTGACTGTTTTGGGCACAATGTGTGGTGTGTCAATGAGTATAGGACCTATTTTTCCTTCACCGATGAAAAGGGAACCTTTTCAGCCCAGGATATAGTTTCTTAGAGGAGGGTGTAGCCGGTTAATCATTAGTTACCTAGCCTTACCATCAGATCAATTGACGAGAGGAGTCAGAGCTATCCTGAAGTGGTGGACCAGTATGATGATTTCTTTCATGAGGATGTTCTGGGACTACCTCCTCACAGTGAGGTAGAATTCTACATCGACCTATACCCCAGGATGACACTAATATACATACCAGCATATCAGATGGCTCCCGTAGAGCATCATGAGTTGAGGGTATAACTAGAGTACTTGTAGGTGAAGGGGTTCAATAGGCTGAGTATTTCAATATGTGTAGCCCCGATTTTGTTTTCCGTGAAGTCATATGAGAGTTTGAGGCATTGCATGGACAATCAGAACCTGAACTAGGTGACCATGAAGAACAAGTATATAATCTCGAGGATTGATGATCCCTTCAATCAGCTGAATAGTGCTTAGTGGTTTTCAAAAATAGACATCAGATTATTCTATCCTCAACTGAGGGTACGAGATGAGGATATACTAAAGATGGACTTCAGATTCCGATTTTCCCACTATGAGTTCTTAGTGATTCCTTTCGGTATGTCATATTCCCTAGCAATGTTAATGGGACTTTTTAATAAGATCGACCAAACTTACCTCGATAGGTTCGTAGCGGTATTTATTCACGACATCTTTGTGTACTCTATATTGGAGGAGGAGCACGCCACTCATCTGTAGATAGTTCTGGATACACTCAAAGAGAACCAGATTTATGGTATGTTTGCAAAGTGCCCATTCTAGATATGGGAGGTCCACTTTCTGGTACACATTATCTCAGAGGCTAGAATTGCAGTGAATCCAAAGAAGGTAGATGCAATTCCTACTTGGGATCCACTCAAGAGTGTGACCAAGGTGTGGAGTTTCTTGGGATATGTTGGGTACTACTTCAGATTCATACCTGAATTTTTTAGAGTGGAAGAACCCTTTTCATCTTTGAAAAATAAGGGACAACCTTTATTGTGGATAGAGATGCCGGTAGAGTTTCCCGGAGCTAAGGAGGAGACTGATGAGTGCCCCCATCTTTAGGTTACCAGAAGTGGGAATTGGGTATGTAGTCTGCTGGGACACATCCGGGACCGGAATAGGTTGTGTTTTGATGAAGGAGAGAGCGGTGATCGCCTACGACTCACGATAGTTGAGACAAAATGAGTAGAACTACACTACCCATAACCTGGAGTTAGAAGCAGTAGTCTTTTCTATGGGGATGTGGTGGTACTACTTCATGGATGAATGGTTTATAGTCTACAATTATCACAAGGGTATCAGGTATATCTTCTCATAGAAGGACCTAAACCTAGGATAACAGTAATGGCTGGATTTCCTCTAGTACCATGACATTGAGAGAGTATACACTCATGGGAAGGGGAACATGGTGGTAGATGCAGTTAGTAGAAGGATTGGTTTACCATTGCTGAGTGAGGCAACAGAGCAGCTAGCCACGTTGAAGATATCCTTCATGGATAGTGATGAAGAAGCTTAACTCTAGTCTATGATAGTCACCCCCCACTCATTCGGCGAGTTAGGGAGGCACATCATGGGGAAGTTGATTGAGAGACCCAACATGCTCAGATATCCTCAGGATATGCTCCTGATGAATTATATGAAGGTGGGGATCATGAAATCCTTTTTAGAGGATGGACCATGGTGCTAGTGATTCTATAAGAGGAGTTGTTGACAGAGTTCCACACATCCCCTTTGGCGGTACATCCGTGTGTAGAGAATATGTACCAGGACCTCCGACATTAGTAATAGTGGTCGGGGATGAAGAAACTAGTTGCAGAGTTTGTTTTAAGATGCCTCACTTTTCAACAATAGAAGGCTGAGAACCAGGTTCGAGTAGGCTTGACATAGCCACATGAGGTGCCAAAATGGAAGTGGGATGGCATATCCTTGGACTTCATGATAGGGATACCACGTATTTCTAGGGATCATGATTCAATCTGGGTGATGGTTTCCGACTAACCAAGTCATCCCACTTTCTACCCATCCGAGAGTAGGGATCAGTAGAGGGATTGGGATGCATTTACATACAGGTGATTGTACGTCTTTACAGAGTGATATCGACTATCATTTCAGATCATGACACTCTTTTTTCATCCCTTTTATGGAAGGTATTATAGAAGGTGTTCGGGACTCATCTACACTTGAGAACCACCTTTCACTTGTAGACAGATGGTAAGACTGAGAAGACTATACAGACGCTTGAGGACGTGCTTAGTGCTTGTGTCCTTGATTTTGGCTACAGTTTGGAGGATCACTTGACCTTGGTGGAGTTATCATACAAAAACAACTATCAATACAAAATTGGAATGACACCATTTGATGCCTTGTATGGGCAACCACACATATCACCTCTATACTGGATAGACCCATGGATCTCAGTACTTGTGGGTCCAGAGTCAGTATGAGCTACCATTGAGAAGGTGTAGATCATCTAGGAGCGAATGAAGGATGCCAAGAGAAAGAAGATGTTATATTCTAATAAAAGACAGATACCCTTGGAGCTTGAGGAGGGATACCATGTCTTCCTACGGGTCTGACCTTGACGAGGTCTGCAAAGATTTGATTTGGGCGGTAATATATCTCTGAGGTTCATTAGACCTTTCAACATTTTCAGTAGAGTTTTCGAGGTGGCATATTGCCTAGCTATTCTCCCATAGATGCGTTGGGTGAATGAACTTTTCCATGTGTCACAGCTAAGGATATACATGCACGCTCCATCACATGTCCTCGACTGGGGCAAGTTGAAAATTGATGATGGGGTGACTTTTGTGGAGTTCACAGTGGAGACAGAGGATCGACCAAGCAGGTCTTTCATGGACGGTTGATACCTCTAGTTTGAGCTTAGTGGCAGCATAGGAACCTCCAGGAGACCACATGGGAATGAGAGGCTCAAATTTGTTCTCACTACCCCCATTTTTTTTCTTATCCTTTTCTAAGTCTTTTGGAGGCATAAAGAACTATGCTTGGGATAATGTAATGACCTGGTAATTCAATATATTTTTTAATTAAATTCAATTATTACAAGATTGTGAAAATTGACGGAACATGATTCCGAGGCCCGGAGAGACCATAACAAAATTTTAAAGTTTTTTAAGGTACAATCAGTAAACTTGCAGTTGTGATTTTTTGATTTTTGAACCGATGATTAGAATTTAAATCTGAGGGAACCATTGAACTCAAATCACAAGGATTTTATTAATATAATCTTAACTATATTCAGAAAAAATAGAAAGAAAAGTTATTTTTTTTGACATTCAAAAAAAAAAATTGATTTTATTATTTTTTGCAACCGTTGAATGACGGTGGTGGGACCGTAGAGTTGGTTAGACATTATGTGAAGGTCATTAAATTAACTCTTACACTAGTTGTGTAACCATAAATTTATTGTATTTAATTGGTTCATTAATTGAGATTCATTAATAAAACATATTAATTAAACAAAACATGGGGGATTTTTTTTTATTTAAAACCACTTTGGAAAGAGATTTTAGACCCCACGAGAGAACTCTTGATGAAGTGCTGGTAGAAAACCCTCTCCCCTAAAGAACAAGGAATGAACGACACCATTGAGGATTTGATCTAGAGATAGGTGAATGCTGATGAACATCTTTGAACAATAGATTCTCACACTTCATCATCAGTGAATCCAACCAGTTCATATAGGGGGTTTAAATTGTTTATCTTTTTAAACGACTTACTCTTTCTGTTCATGATTAATATGAAGAATGTGGATCAACTGACTAACGGGTTGTTCCACGATTCATTATTTTTTTGGGGGATGTTGTTGCAGGGCTTATTTTTGGAATTTTGATTTAATATTCTAATTATTATTACTCTACCCCATGTTATATGTCTAACATGGAGGGCGTAGAACGAACCGAAAAATGTTCGGAACCTAAGCCTAACTTGTTCTCGTTGCGTTCTTCGAGGCGATGCAATGAACATGGTGGGAAGGATTTTTTGGGGGCCACGCATGGGAGGCGGAATACTGGGAGGCCTGTAGGCGTAAATAGGATGAAGAATAGACCACTGTAGTGCCTATGATGGTTTGAAGAACATTCTGTCTGGCCGCTGGTTGCAGCGGTGGCACGTGGCGGCGCACCGCGGAAGAGGTGGTGGTAGAAATCAGGCTGCCTCAAAGGAGGAGCCTCAACTTTGGCTATGGCGGTAGGTGGACCCGTGCTAATGGGTCCTGCTACTGACTAGTCCACATGGACATGTCCAAGTGGATCGGTCAGGTGAAGCGGTGCCAGGCTGGCAACACTGTTGGAGGAACTGAATGGAATTCATCCATCTAGGGGAGCACGACCCGCACTCAGCCAGTTGACTAGGTTTCCCATGAGGCCCAGACTAGTGAGCCGAACAAGACCCTCGAGCCCAACGTGCCAGCAAGGACGGACCCCTACTTGACTCACCCGGTCCCGTTTCACTAAAACATGAGTATCATCTAAAATAGAAGTCTGTTTCACAAACTGTCTGTAGTTATAGAACCCTTAGGATTAAGTGTTCCTTTTAATAGTCTCCACAAGGGTTTTTGAAAGGTTGGAGTTTGGTAGGGCTGGATCGGACTCGAATCAAACTAGGAACATAGTACTAAAATGTCTATAACTTACAGAATGGGCGTCCTATTGACACATCATCTGTTGCGTTGGAAGCCTTATGACATGGAGTTACTTCGGGTTACTTTTTCATGGGACTTCATGGATGTTGAAATAAGACTGATGAATTGAGTATAAGATTTTATGGAACTCAAGAACATTAAGTGTGGGAATCCTATGGCTGGATGTCAAGTGACATACGACCCTTTGTGGATCAGTAATAGCACAACCCAATGATAACTAGCCTTAGAGTGGTTCGTCATGGATCAACGACTTATAACCCAGTCTCGATCGATGACTTACGACCCTATGTGGATTGAAAACATAAAACCCTATGTGGATAGATGACTTATGAACCTATGTTCATCGATGATTGATGAACCTATGTGGATCAGAAGTAGCATGACCTAACACGGAAAAACCATAGAGTGACCCATCGCAAATCAGCGACTTACGACCCTATGTGGATCAAAGACTTAAGACCCTGTGTGGATCGGTGACTTATGTCCCTGTGTGGATTAATATTTGAATGACTTCATCGTGGTATATCATTGGAAATTCTCAATAGAATAATATGATTTAGCTTTATGACTAAAAATCATTATTCATATTCTTTATGTTATACCTGGTGTGAGCTGAGTCATTTTTTCATGTTTTGGAATTGAGATCATGCATTGTGAGTTTACTTTGTGGAATTCTAGGAGACCGTTTAGGGTCTTAGAGTCCCTACTGGGTATTTCTATACTCACCCCTACTTGGGATTTGCCCGCACCTTTTTGTGTGTTCTGCAGAAGACTAATATCTTTGATCGAGATTTTGGATCAAGGGCTAGATGACGTACAGAGATGAAAAATTTACATGGAGAGCTGCAGTGATGACCTATACCTACAATTAAAGTAATATCCTTGGATAAATTCTATAGGGGATATTTTTCCATTTTTGTTATACTTTCTTTAAGTTGGGTTTGTATACTGGACCATTCTGCTTCTGTTCACACTTTTTATTTTAGTAGTTATACTATGAGGTTTGCACTTGTTGTGTACCTGGTCTGTGTGTTTTCATGTTTAAAGGAAATTCATTCCCATTTTAGGGATATTATTTTCCTGTTCTTTTCACCAACCCCTTCCCTATAGAAGGCGGGCTTGGGGTAGTCATGACACAGGCCCTGAGGGACGGGTCATGAAAATTGAGGCCATGAAATCATAATGGATTAGATATCAAAACATGTTTCTCATAACATAACAGATTATAAATCATCACATGATTACAATAGAAGATAAATCACATTGACTTATATCCCATAATGTTTCAAGAAAATCACCTTATTTCCCATAGAGAACAATTACATTGACTTGTTTTCAATAATTTTATCATTATATATTAAAATTTACCCTATGAATTGGAGAGATATATAATTCAGGGCCCACATTTAATGTAATTATATCTATTAATATATGTTCTATAAAATCATCAAAAATTCATTATATCATCATATCACAACCTATGAGAAGAAATCAGGTTTCCTAAACAATTCATAAATCCATCAACAAATAACCAACTGAAAAATAAATTAGTTTCTTAAAAATCTCATAATCATAATCATAAATCATAGAAAGAAAGAATAACGATGGTACCATTGTATCATATTCTCATGGAAACATTAGAAAACCAAATGTTTTGGATGTTTATGAATAAAAATAATATTGAATGACCATTAAAAAAATTTGAGGAAAGTTTCCCTTTCACCCTAAAATTAATTATTAAAAATAGAAAATCACCCAAATAATAAAGAAAGTTATTCATTGAAAATAATATAGGAAACATATAAATAGATCATTAAATCATTGAGTGGTCATGATGGAGGGAAATACAATTCATGCTATTCAAATTTAAATGTATATTCCTTTCATAATTATTATAAAATGCTAAAATTACCTAGTTCTAAAAATGTCACAATGTTTCATTTTAATTTTTTTCAAAAGAAAAAAATTCATAAAAATTTATTTTTAGAATTATCAGAGATTATTAAAAATATTTTAGAAAATCGTTTTTGAAAATATGTACAAGGATGATAAATTATTTTTGACCGAAGAGAGAAGAAAAGTCTATTTTCAATAAAAAAAATATTTGGGTATCTTTAGTTATTAATTAGAAGAAAATCAATATAAATCATTTATTATATATAAATAAGGATATGAGAACAATAATTATGAGTTTATTGATAGATAAACCATAATTTTTCATCATTGGAAACATAATCACAAACAATTCTGATACACAATGAGATTGTAATATTACACTTTGGTATATTTTAAGTCACAATCCCCATGAAATAAATAAACTTATATGGATATATATATCCACATATGTTTTATATGAATAATCTAAAAATACATTCAAGGGATTCATTTACATTACATAAAAGAAACACGTAGTGAATAGGGAATGTGTCTCATAGAATTAGAAGTGATATGAAATTCCTATACCTCAAGTCTCGACATCCTTCATATGCATTAAAATTTCATTTATAATAAATATATGTTTTTATAAACCAATTTGTGATATGTAATAATATATATCACACCATATTTTATCCACTTATATCCTTTTACAACCCATTTATTAACAATTATTTGTTAAGATCGTTGTTCCAGGTGATAACTACTTCATTTTCATTTATGACTTGGTATGATAGATTTGTTATTTTACATTGATTATGATTTAACCATATAATTTTTTTTAATTATGTTATTAAAATAATATATATTTATTATAATCATTTTTTAGTCATTAATAAATTAAATAGATAGGAAATTGAATTACACCGTTTATGGAGACATTATGTTGTATATATACATGAACGATGTTTCCATTTTCTTAACAGATGTTACAAAATAAAGGTAAATGATAATTCAAATTCATAGAATAATTTTTTTATAATATATATCATTTATAATCATATAACATAGAAAAATTACCATACATGTAAAAATAAAATTTAAAATGTATCACTTCGCATCATGAAGGCATTTGTCCACATGTACACACAAGTGATGTAATCGTTTTTGAATGGATTTTAAGGTAACAAGGTAGATTTGATATTCTAGTTCTTAATTATAATTATTTCAAAAATATATTATAAATATGTTACATAAATCATTATATACTTTCATGATAGGTAGTGATGGATAACGAATTACATCGGTTTGTGAGGTGGTTGTCCACAATAAACACGATCGACCGTTTCATTTCTCATTTGAAGGAAGAATAAATGGATTAAAGTTATTCAAATAAAAAATATCATCTAATTATATGGTGTATACTTATTTTATTATGAGGGTTTAGTAGTAAAAAAAATGACTCTAAAATGTTGTATATAAATTAAGGAGGGGATTTGGATTGTTTTTGGATGGACCAAAAGGCTATGTATGTGCGTAGAGGATAAGAGAGTGGGTGTCCTTTTATAGGTGGGGGAGGAGACAGACTTGGGAAGTTTTGAAAAGAGAAATATATACCCGTTTTTTACACCAAAAAAAGGATAAAAATGGCTCATTATCTAAAATTAAATGATATAAGGTCAAAATATATCCATAAAATTTGAAGTAGACAAGTTTTCAGGTCATTTTAACCCTTGTAAGTTTAGATTAACCACTTGTAATCCCAATTTAACGTTAACCATGGTAATTAATTTTTATTATATTTACTATTCATTATGACCTAAAATTAAGTTGGACTTATTATATAATATTATTTAGGATGATTAAAAATATATAATCCATTTTACAAAAATCTAGTTACATAATGTTTATAATTTAATTTACAATCCAACCAATTGAGCCATTGAAAAAGTGGTTTTCCAAAGAAAATGTTTTCACAAGTATAAAAAGTTTATATATCAAAATTGAACATAAAATTTGTCATGATGACTTATATTCTATTAATAATAATATATTTGAACTAATTTTATCTTTGAAAGTATTTCTAAATACAATTTAACATTGTAGATAGTTTAATAAATATCGGTTTATTATAAATATTTTCTAGATCCATACTAAAAAATATCATACTATATATGATTAAATTATTAGTTTTTACCACTAGTTTATTGATAATTTATTGTTAAAGTCACTGTTCTGGGTGAAAATTACCTCATTTTTCAAGTATGTTTTGATGTGGTAGTTTCAGTAATTTTACATAGATAATGGTTACACAATATCAATAATGTTAATAATTATATAAATACCATATATATTATTTATCTACATATTTATATTCATCCATAAATGATAGAGATAGAAAAATATATTACACCATTCATGGAGATGGTGGACCGTATGTATGCATGAACACAGTTTCAATTTTACCAATGTATATAATGAAAGATTGGTAAATATTAATTCAAATTTATATAATATTTTTTATATAATATATATCATAGATATTCATTAAATATAACCTTTTTCCATCTGTGTCAAAATAAAATGGAAAACATATCACATCGCTTCGTGATGGTAGTTTTGCACATGTACTATAATTACTCGTATTTTCTGTGTTTTATTATTATATTTTATATGGTATTATAATTGGACCCATATTTGTGGTGGCGTGAAATTATGAGGCATGGAGTTCCTAGAATAAATGTTTGAAATAAATTATACTTTTAAATATCTTGCATGAGTGATTTTCATAAAAAAAGTGGAATAAATTTTAAACATGTGTCCAAGTAAGAAATCTAAGAGCACCATTACATTTAGAACAACAACTTTACCTTAGGTGGGGCTTAAAATCGACCAGCATGAATCGAATTTAGAAGTTGATTTTTGGATTTTTTTAATGGAAATAAAATATATTTATTAGTTTATATTATTTTAATGTTTCTATAACGCACTGGCATGTCATGTGGTTTTAAATAATCGAGAACCCAGAGTTAGGATCATATCCCTGGAAACATTCCATGGAATCCTTAGAAAATTAGAGCGGACTCACCTGAGAGAATTAACAAAGAACAAAGACGCATGGATCGTTGCATGGAGAGATAAAATCTTGACTGAAAACCACTCTACCTCTTGTAGACGATTGAGGTAGTGGTTTTTACTTAAATTATTTTACCCATTCTTGGATTCAAATGATGAATGTGGATCAACTAATGAATAGGTTGACCCATAGATAATTTGTTCTCGAGGGAGGTCATTTATCGGGTTTATTTTTGGGTAATGAGTCCATGGATGATTTTATTTAATATTATTTTCTCTATTTAGTCCTTCTAATTAGAGCAGATCAATGCCATGAAAAATGAATGTGGAGGTTCATTCCTCAATTCTCTTTGAGGATTTATTCTTCCCCTTTTTACCCCATGTTATTTTCATTCTTCATGAGGTTATAAACTATGTACTTTTTTGAATCTGTTTCACAATGGAACAATCCCAAATTAGTGATCTGATATCATGATGAGCCAATGGACGTGAGACGACAATGGCGACAGATGAATCGACTCGGTTCAAGATAAATCATTCTTCAATGGTTCTTCTTTTGGGTGGATCAAAACATGTTTTTGAGCTAGTTTAGAGGTATGAAACCAAAATAATCGGCTATACAAAGATGGTGAGACCTGAAACCTTGATTTTCATGGAGATTGAACTTCCATATCAATGCATTGTACATCACCAGAGACACACAGAGGAAGAACTGTGAGTATATAAATTCAATAAGAACACGATGTGTGGGGCTGTCTCAGTGGCAACTAGGGTTTTATGATGTAATAAATGATGACAAGTAATGTGACAACTATCACATAGCTTGTGGGTCCTTACATGGGACTTGGCATGTGTCTCAGGTGATTCACAAACATGGGGATGAGTATAGAGCATGTACTCCACCAAACGGCCAGACCAAGCTGGTTATGAAGGATACCCCATGTATCGGTACATGGGTTAGTAGTCACGGGTTGAAGACATATGGAATCCCGCCTTTTTAATACATAAAATTTCATTACATTTTACAAACAGAGGACCTTTAAAGTCTAGTGTCTTAGAAATCAGGAACAAAAGACATGAGAACTTAAATCACCATTTGAAATCCCCTTGAAAAGCCTCTTGAAAAGCTTATCCTATATAAAACTACTATATCTCATAACCTAGAGACATACATCAATGGAAAGGGTGAGCAGAAGGGCCAATAAGGGAAGCAAGTGAAACAATTTACATGTGATCTAGAGTGATATCAATAAGAAAATGAAGATAAAGAGATATATCATAATAAAAAGAACATAAATCATAACATGAATATGTGGCTAAAAAATTTAATTTAGACATTAATGAAAATATCACCAAGGTTCATCCCCATGGTGTAGTTGGGGTTTGTCTTAGTGGTAAGCACCCCATAATCCTACATGAAAATGCGTGGTTCAAAACCCATTTGGCGCAGGCACTATAGCAGTACTGTAGCGGTACCATAGCAGTGGTGGTACTGTTGATTGAAAAGTACTATAGCTCTGGCAAGACATTGTAGCGGTAACACGATATTGTAGCAGCGACGAGAACTGTAGCAGCTGGGTTACTATTCAAAGAACACTAGTGCAGAAAACATTTTTTACGTCGGTTATTTTTCATTATTTACGTCGGTTTTTAGGCGACGTTAATACGGACGACGTTATAAATAACATTTTTTACGCCGGTTATTTAAAACCCGACGTAACATCCCTAACATCACGGTGTTTATCACGTCGGTTCATTAATAACCGACGTGATAAATATGCGTGGGGGGGGGGGTTTATCACGTCGGTTATTTTCTAAACCGACGTGATAAAACGCCTGGGATATCGTTTATCACGTCGGTTATGACATAACCGACGTGATTAACCCTTCCCCGGGCCTATTATCACGTCGGTTTCTTAAAGAACCGACGTGATAAAAAGGCCTGGGAAACGTTTTAACACGTCGGTTATCCAATAACCGACGTGGTAAATCGATTCCCAGGCCTTTTATCACGTCGGTTATATTAAGAACCGACGTGATAAAAGGCCCGGGAACGGTTTATCATGTCGGTTCTCGAAAAAACCGACATGATAAACCCCTACCGATTTATTTACCACGTCGGTTATAAAATAACCGACGTGAAAGCGATATTTTTTTTAAATAATTGCACTGCTCTCACCAAAAAGCAACCAGAAACCAAACAAAAATTACCATGCCAGCCCTCCCCCAAGCCCCAACTGAACCCCACCCTCATCTATACCCACCTAACAACCTGGCCAGCCCTCCCCCACCACATTGGAGCCCCACCACAACCCTTGGACACCCCCCCACCCCTTGGACAGCCCCCCACCCTCATTTACACCCCCACGACCCCTAGTACAACCTCAAACACCCATTGGACACCCCTCCCATATCCCTTGGACACCCCCACCCCTTGGACACCCCCCACCCCTTGGACAGCCCCCACCCTCATTTACACCCCCAAGACCCCTAGTACAGCCTCAAACACCCATTGGACACCCCCCCACACCTTGACAGCCCTCCCAGACCCCTTGGACACCCCCCCGACCCCTGGACACCCCCCGAGCCCTTGGACAGCCCCAAACACCCCTTGGACACCCCTCCCATATCCCTTGGACACCCCCACCCCTTGGACACCCCCACCCCTTGGACAACCCCCCCACCCTCATTTACACCCAACCGGCCCCTTGGACAGAACTCCCAGACACCTTGGACACCACTCCCATATCCCTTGGACACCCCCCACCCCTTGGACACCCCCACCCCTTCGACATCCCCCCACCCTCATTTACACCCCCCGAACACTAGGACAGCCCCAAACACCCCTTGGACACCCCTCCCATATCCCTTGGACACCCCCCCACCCCTTGGACACCCCCACCCCTTGGACAGCCCCCCCCCCACCCCCTGGACACCCCCCGACCCCTTGGAAACCCCCCCTACTCCTTGGAAACCCCCCCATCCCCTTGGATAGCCCCAAACACCCCTCGGACACTCCTCCTATATCCCTTGGACACCCCCCACCACTTGGACACCCCCCACCCCTTGGACAGCCCCCCCACCCTCATTTACACCCAACCGACTCCTTGGAAAGCCCCAAACACACCTTGGACACCCCTCCCATATCCCTTGGACACCCCCCAAACACCCACCCACCCCCTTGGAACCTCTCCCCCCATAACAAAATCCAGACCAGAAAAACCATCAACAGTAGACCAAAACAAGAAGTAGAGAAAAATTAAACATTCACTTCTATAACATTCAAAACTTACACTGTCAACTTCAAAAAAAACTAAATCCAACCTAAACAACTACGAAATACACAATTACATTGACAATATTCAAAATTACATTTTACATTACAAACAACTAAAAGTCAATCAAACCTGTAAAATAATTTGACCACTCCACTTGTAAGTGTTTGATATCTTCAGCAGTAAAGGGTTGAGGGTCATCAAAAAGCTACAAAGGAAAAGGATAGTAGTCAACGTGTATAATGAATAAATCAAATTGAAATATTATGAGAAAGAGGAAATCTTACCAGGTCAAAACTCAGAACTGTCCCAGTTGTTATTATTTCATACATAAATCTTAGCATGTAATATCCGCATTCGATGATGCCTTTTTGCTCATGACATTTCTGTTTGAATGAGTGTAAATTCAATATATTATTTTTATGTAATAAATCAAAATGTACAAATTATAAATGGATATTTACCTTCGCATGTACATATTTGATCTTGAAATTCCTTTTCTTTGCGCTTTTTCGAAAGTGGACCCATGCCCTGTTAGAAAATAATACGAATGGGGTAAATTTAAAATTCATTATAATATATAAAACTATTGTGAAATTGAAACTTACGTTTCCAATATATTCTTAAAACTTTCTCGCACATCATCATGGAGAGAGCATATCCAATAAAGTGTTTTCTCCCTAGGGAAAAAAACCCCTAACATCCAATGATCCCTGATAAAAGGAAATTTAACGTTAGTGGTTTTTTATGTTATAAGATAATTAACTCTTTATGAGGGATGTGTTTCATACCTCTCACAAAAAGGCATCATCCAACACTGTGTGATTACATTCTTTTCAAATCTATCAGCAATATAAAGCATTCTTTGTTCCTCATCCAATGCACATGCTTCAGGGGAAATCAATTGTGGGTCCACGAATCCATATACATCTGTCAGCTCATTCCTCTCACAAATTTTATACAGATACCTAATACAAAGCAGACATAAGTATACATTTTTAATAAATATAACGCAAGGAAAAGGTGTTAAGACTTACATGATAAAAATTTGCACCACGTTGATGCCCAACTTATCTCCAGTGACAAACTCCATGATATCAGTTTTCATAATCCCCACACTTAGTTCACGTCCATAGACATGAGCTTCCATTGTAAAGTCATAATGATCCGCCAACAAATTTGAATATCTTGACAATTTGTCAAGACTGCTAGTATATGCATCTGATGTCATAGCTATCTGTCTTTGTTGTTGTCTATACAGTATTTCTTTACCTTTGAAGTATTCCTGTAAAAATAAATTGAAAAATATATTAGTTTTCAAATGATAAAACATTAATAAAAATATAAAATAAAAGATATAACATCCATACCTCTATGGTAATGAGTCGAAGAAGTCTGGATGGCCAAAGTAAAAAATGGCTGATACTATGTCCAACTGTCGTCACCTCATCTGTAGGTAATGGTATCCGAGCTGATCTATCTATAATATCCTGTACAGTGACCCTCTGATTCTCTACCTCTAACTGTTGATGATGAACTGTATCTCCTATACAATATACCATCCCATATGCAACTATATGATGTTGAGGATCATCAACATACAACTCACAATAAGTAGGTAGCTGCGGCGGAGGAGGAGGATCAAAAATGGGGTCCGCAGGCTGAGGTGGGGGAGTGGGAGCTACTGGGAGAGGTGGAGTGGGAGCTCCACCCTGAAATTGTCTTTGCAAGTCTGAAAACATAATATGCACCGATGCTCTAATCTTGTCCTCCATTGTCGCATTAATATTATGGACTTCAGCCTCCAAGGATTCTATTTTTTTTATAAACTCCCTCAACGTTAGAAGTTGAGGAACATGGCAACACTTTTCTTACGGATACACCTGCCAGATATCCCCTTACACGGCCAGGATGTTCGGGATTTCCCAATGCCACAGATAAAATATCTTCCCTCCCAGATGGTGTAAATGTCCCCTGTGAACTCTACTCCTCAAGAGAGTCCTGTAATAATTAATTGAACATTTCTATAATGATTGGAAATATATGACGAAAATAGTAAACTTAAATAAATAAAATAGATATCTTACAATCCTCTCAACTACGAGTCTCGATTCTTCCGAAAGATATTGTCCTTTTTTGCCCTTCCGAGCTCTTTTCCATTTCTCATGTCTAGATGGAGGGGATGGAGGGGCCACCTCTCCAGAGATTGAAGACTCGGCTCTTAGTTGTTGAAATTTTTCTGCCATCATTTGTTCTTCCAATAATGCATACCCTCCCTGAGATAAACTATGAGGGTATACATTTTTAGATTGGATCTCTTGATGAGCTTTCCTTGTTTGATGTAAATTAAGAATAAGTAATCATTAACAAAACAATAATAAGATCATTTATATAAGAAAGCTTATAAAAGTTTACATTGCCCTTACCAAAAATGATTCTTTTCTTCTACTTTCAAAAAATTGTCTCCATGTGTCTTCATCTATAAAAGGATATATACGACATGGATTCTCACGACTCCTATGACCATAAATGAAATCAGATGAGAGGGTTGATTTGAAATCCCTCCATCTCCTAGCAGCCAACGATAAGCATTTCTTCCTGACTCCTCCAGTGTCAGGAATATCAAATGTCATCTGATAAAAAAGAGGTTAAAAATATTATATATACTAGAAACATTTAAAGAACAGTCAAACAATAGAAAAAGATCTTACCAAAATGGTCTCCCACAGCTGATAAATTATCGCCTTATCCACACTTCTCCAATCATCATAGAGAATGCTTACTTTTCTCTTATCCTGTGTTGCTACAAAACCCTTAAAATCTTTAGCATTTGGACCTCTAGGAATATCATCATCATCAAACTCCACGACTATCCTCTCCTCCTTCGTACGAGCAAGTGATAATTTTGGTAAACGTGTGCACCCACGCTTACCAACCTTTGAACTCTTTTTCGTAATAGGAGCATGTGAATGTTCCTCCCCAGATGTATGACCAATATGCTCATCTCCAGAATCATGTGGCTGATCAACTGATTGATCTGTCATTTTCCTTCAAATCAAAAAAACAAACATTAGTTCCCAAATATACAAATTCAAATATTGTAATACTACTTAATCAGAAAATAGAAAAGTGTACTAAATTACATAATAGTAAACATTGGTAATATGGTAAGCATGTTAAACAATGATAAACATGGTAAACACAGGAAAAAGGTTGCCAAGGAGTTGGCCCAAGAAAGCTGAAAAGTGGACTCACTGAGTCCACCGGTCAGCCGGTGTGAGCTCACCGGCCAGCCGGAGGACCCAGGCAGTAGACTTTCCCACTTCCTGGTGCCACCGGCCGGCCGCTGGCTCACCACCGGCCGGCCGGTGGACCAGATAGAGCTTTTCTCTGGACCACCGGCCAAACGGTGATCCACCACCGGCCAGCCGGTGCACCCAGGACTTCTCCTCTTTACGGTTTTTATTGTTTTATCGTTTTGGTTTGATACATGTTTTAATAAGTAAAAAATTTACAATATCTAACATTATATGAAAAAATTAAATGTAAACAAGAAATAAACATGTGTTACCTGTAATTTTAGGAATGTACAGTTGGATTGTTTTCCCAAATTCCTTCTTCGTGATCGTTCCTTATGGCACAAACCATGTCTTCAACATACTCATCATTATGTTCCAAAAAGGCATCAACACCTTCCTCATATTCATTGCTCATTCGATGTGCCGTAATCCAACTTCGACTCATTATTACCTATAACAAATAGAAAATATATATATATTTTTTAGATAAGACAAATATATGTTTATATGAAAAAAATCATAATTTGAATGTAAACAATTTTGAAATATAAAACAAATCGATGTGTATTTAAAAAAATATGCTTGAATATTATTTTTTAAACAAAATATAGTAAGATATAACACCCCCCTGGACACCACCCCCACCCCTACCCCCTTGGACACCCCCCTGGACACCCCCCAACACCCACCCACACCCTTGGATAGCCCCCACACCCACCCACCCCCTTGTAAACCCCCCTGGACACCCCCCGACCCCTCTGGACAGCCCCTCGCCCCTCCTGGACACCACCCCCACCCCCTACCCCCTTGGACACCCCCTGGACATCCCCCAACCCTCTGGACAGCCCCCCCACCCACCCGGACAACCCCAAATACCCTCTGGAGAGGCCGCCACCCACTTAGACAGCCCCCCACACCCATCCAACCCCTTGGACACCCCCCTGGACACCCCACCGACCCCTCTGGACAAGCCGCCACCCCCTTGGACAGCCCCCCACACCCACCCATCCCCTTGGACACCACCCTGGACACCCCCCGACCCCTCTGGACATCCCCCGACCCCTCTAGAAAGCACCCCCACCCCTCCTGGACACAACCCCCCACCCCCGACCTGCTTGGACACCACCCTGGACACCCCCCAACCCTCTGGACAGCCCCCCCACCCCTCCTAAACACCACCCCCAACCCCTACCCCCTTGGACACCCCCCTGGACACCCCCCAACACCCACCCACACCCTTGGACAGCCCCCACACCCACCCACCCCCTTGTAAACCCCCCTGGACACCCCCCGACCCCTCTGGACAGCCCCCCGCCCCTCCTGGACACCACCCCCCACCCCCTACCCCCTTGGACACCCCCCTGGACATCCCCCAACCCTCTGGACAGCCCCCCCACCCACCCGGACAACCCCAAATACCCTCTGGAGAGGCCGCCACCCACTTGGACAGCCCCCCACACCCATCCAACCCCTTGGACACCCCCCTGGACACCCCACCGACCCCTCTGGACATGCCGCCACCCCCTTGGACAGCCCCCCACACCCACCCATCCCCTTGGACACCACCCTGGACACCCCCCGACGCCTCTGGACAGCCCCCGACCCCTCTAGAAAGCACCCCCACCCCTCCTGGACACAACCCCCCACCCCCGACCTGCTTGGACACCCCCCTGTACACCCCCCAACCCTCTGGACAGCCCCCACCCCTCATAAACACCACCCCCACCCCCTACCCCCCTTGGACACCCCCCTGGACACCCCCCAACACCCACCCACACCCTTGGACAGCCCCCCACACCCACCCACCCCCTTGTAAACCCCCCTGGACACCCCCCGACCCCTCTGGACAGCCCCCCACCTCTCCTGGACACCACCCCCACCCCCTACCCCCTTGGACACCCCCCTGGACATCCCCCAACCCTCTGGACAGCCCCCCACCCACCCGGACAACCCCAAATACCCTCTGGAGAGGCCGCCACCCACTTGGACAGCCCCCCACACCCACCCACACTGTTGGACACCCCCCTGGACACCCCACCGACCCCTCTGGACAGGCCGCCACCCCCTTGGACAGCCCCCACACCCACCCATCCCCTTGGACACCACCCTGGACACCCCCGACCCCTCTGGACAGCCCCCGACCCCTCTAGAAAGCACCCCCACCCCTCCTCGACACAACCCCCCACCCCCGACCTGCTTGGACACCCCCCTAGACACCCCCAACCCTCTGGACAGCCCCCCCACCCCTCCTAAACACCACCCCCACCCCCTACCCCCCTTGGACACCCCCCTAGACACCCCCCAACACCCACCCACACCCTTGGACAGCCCCCCACACCCACCCACCCCCTTGTAAACCCCCCTGGACACCCCCCGACCCCTCTGGACAGCCCCCCGCCCCTCCTGGACACCACCCCCCACCCCCTACCCCCTTGGACACCCCCCTGGACATCCCCCAACCCTCTGGACAGCCCCTCCACCCACCCGGACAACCCCAAATACCCTCTGGAGAGGCCGCCACCCACTTGGACAGCCCCCCACACCCACCCACTCCCTTGGACACCCCCCTGGACACCCCACCGACCCCTCTGGACAGGCCGCCACCCCCTTGGACAACCCCCCACACCCACCCATCCCCTTGGACACCACCCTGGACACCCCCCGACCCCTCTGGACAGCCCCCGACCCCTCTAGAAAGCACCCCCACCCCTCCTGGACACAACCCCCCACCCCCGACCTGCTTGGACACCCCCCTGGACACCCCCAACCCTCTGGACAGCCCCCACCCCTCCTAAACACCACACCCACCCCTACCCCCCTTGGAAACCCCCCTGGACACCCCCCAACACCTACCCACACCCTTGGACAGCCCCCCACACCCACCCACCCCCTTGTAAACCCCCCTGGACACCCCCGACCCCTCTGGACAGCCCCCCGCCCCTCCTGGACACCACCGCCACCCCCTACCCCCTTGGACACCCCCCTGGACATCCCCCAACCCTCTGGACAGCCCCCCACCCACCCGGACAACCCCAAATACCCTCTGGAGAGGCCGCCACCCACTTGGACATCCCCCCACACCCATCAAACCCCTTGGACACCCCCCTGGACACCCCACCGACCCCTCTGGACAGGCCGCCACCCCCTTGGACAGCCCCCCACACCCACCCATCCCCTTGGACACCATCCTGGACACCCCCCGACCCCTCTGGACAGCCCCCGACCCCTCTAGAAAGCACCCCCACCCCTCCTGGACACAACCCCCACCCCCGATCTGCTTGGACACCCCCCTGGACACCCCCAACCCTCTGGACAGCCCCCCCACCCCTCCTAAACACCACCCCCACCCCCTACCCCCCTTGGACACCCCTCTGGACACCCCCCAACAGCCACCCACACCCTTGGACAGCCCCCCACACCCACCCACCCCCTTGTAAACCCCCCTGGACACGCCCCAACCCTCTCGGGGATTTATAGAAAATGATGAAAATTTAGTGAAATCATAAAATTAGTCAATATTGCAAGTCGAACTAATAGATCTAGGGATGATAAATAAGATTATGGTGCCAAAACGAGTTAAAAGGGTTCGCAATCGAAGAATCTTAGCTAGTTTCAACAAAAAAATCACAACACATATATATATACTATCCATGAAAAAAAAAACGAACGAGTGGGAGGATTACCTGAGTGCTGCGAGTTTAGATGATTGATCCGAGGAGATTAAATATGAGAAAAGATGATCGCAAAACGAATCTAAACCCACGAAATGGACGAGCCGATTCGGGTTTACGCGCGAGAGAGACGAGTCGCGACTGTCGAAGGAAAACTCGCGAATGACAATCCACGGGTCTGGGTAAATTTTTAAATGATTTATCACGTCGGTTATTCAATAACCGACGTTATAATCTTTTTAAAAACATTTATAACGTCGGTTATTCAATAACCGACGTAAAAACCTTCCTCCGATTCTTTTTTTACGTCGGTTATTTTATAACCGACGTTATAAAGGGCTCAAAATCCGCGTTTTATTACGTCGGTTATTCCATAACCGACGTCAAAAACATCTACGGATTCTTTTTTTACTTCGGTTATTTTATAACCGACGTAAAAAGGCCTTCAAAAACCGCGTTTTTTACGTCGGTTATTCAATAACCGACGTAAAAAACGCCCCCCGCTTCTGTTTTTTACGGCGGTTAATGTATAACCGACGTAAAAAACGAAGCCGCGCGATTAATAACGTCGGTTATAAAAATAACCGACGTTAAAGGTGTACTAAACACAGGTTTTTACGTCGGTTATTAAATAACCGACGTAACAAACCTCGTTTTACATATTATGACGTTGGTTTTATATAACCGACGTAAAAAATGGTGACGTAAAAAACATTTTCTGCACTAGTGGAATGGGCCTTGGGGAAAAAATTTGGGCCTACGAGCTAGGTAATGGGGTACATTCCCACTCGGCCTTCGGGCTATGTAATGGGTCTCCCTTAACCCAGTTAAATGAAGTATTTTATTTGATTTAATAATAAAATGAGGCTGCAGCCCCAACCTTTTTTTTAAAAAAACATCCCCAAGTTGTCATAAATATTTCTAAGGTTATTCACCACGGTATTGTGAAACTTGTCATCTCTAGAGATTAAATTCTTTACACAATGCATTGGACTACTACCCGAGCTAACCATTAATTTGTATTTATTTTCATGTGATCCACATAGAACATAGTCATATATTTCATAAATATCCCAAATATAATAAAAGAAATGGGTTTCATGTCAAAATCATGAAGTTTTATAAAGTACTTAAAAACATGACTGTTGTGTCATTTATAACCCACGGAAAAGAATGAGGGTTTAATTTATGTCATATACAAAACCAAATATACCATTTTTATGTATTTATTTACACACTCACAACTAAAATGGGTTTGGGTATTTACATAAAGTAAATAAGATAATTTCTTGAGAAAAAGAGAGAGGTTTTGAGATGAAAATGCAGCAACATAACTGCTATATAACATGGTTTTAGAAAACATTGATTTGATATGGCACAAGATTCAACCTCTCATAAATAACTCATAATACAGTATGTGTATAGAATAAAAATAAATAATATCATGGTATGGATATTTGAAGTAAATACCATAAGAAAATGAAACTCTAAAGAAAAGAGAAGATGTGATTTCTTTTACAAAAATTCAACAACTTAAAAGCATTGCTTAAAATTCAAAAAAAATAAGTTGATGAGAGAGGAAAGGGTCTCTCATCAATTGAACATGAGATAGAAAGTATTAGGTATATATAAGAACAATCCCCCACCTAAAAAATGGAAGTAAAAGACATAACATTGAGAAAGTAATCACCTAAAAGGGGAGGGTGAAAGGTTCCCTTATCCTGAAATGTAACCTCAAAATCTTGAAGTTTGGGACCTAGGGGGCTTGAGGACACCTTGGGAGGACTCCTAGAGAGGTAAAATACCAGAGCTTTGTTGGGGATTATTTTTGAATAAATGGCATGAGGTAATGGCTTGGAATTTATAGCTAAAGTGAGTGAATATTTAATTAATTTCCATGGGACACCTCATCAGTGGTATTTGCAATTCCATTGGCTTTCCGAGGGTATTTTCCCATGTTATTGGACACTTGGGACACCTCATAACATATCATACTATTCACTAGTCAACCAGAATTATTACATAATGATTACATCATTAATGATGTCATTAAACATACAGAAACTCAAAACTATATTATTACTATTCACATAAAAACAAAATATTTTATAAAAATCTCATAAATTCACCCTATTCTAATATCAATGCTCTGAATTCAAAAAACAAAACTCCATTTTATGAAAATAATTTTCTAAATATTATTTATTTAATTTTTAAATAAAATTATTATTTATTCAATAAAAATCAACTATAAAACTATAACTCATTTTGTAACACTTTGAGAAAGTCGTCAAGGTCCAATAAAATTATTGTATAACCCTAAGACAATAAAGTAACAATTTATGATGAAATTTTATGAAAATATATTTCCATTTTAAATTAATAAATTAATTATAAAATTGTAAATAAAATATTTATGACTTACAAAAATGCCAAAACTTATACTCTGATCGTTTTTTTCACTTTTAGGATGTTTGAATTGTATTTATACATTCATGGGTGAAGTTTCTATTTTTTTGGTCAATTTACTATTCATTACTATTCATTACTATTCATAAGGGTATGTTAGTATTGAATAAAAATTATTTTGATCTTATTGGACCTCATTTTTCAGCATGATTACAACAATGCATGACAGATTTTTGAAAATCATTTCACAGAAAAAGTTATTTAATAATAAAATATTTATAACTATTCATAAAAAAACACTATTCATCAAATACTATTCATTAAATTGAAACTTCTTAGAAAATTTCTAAAAATCCATACTAGGGTAATTCTGATATTTGAAATTCAAAAATGATGTTTATTTAACCATAAAAATTATATATGTATTATAAATTTAACGTTTAAATTTAAAAATCCTTAGTTATTAAAAATAATAACAGATAGAAAATGAATAGTGAAATAACATTGTGATATTTTTGAGACATAAAAAATTATTTTATTATTTAAATTAAAAAATGGGTGTTATAATCATACTATTTAATTAAAATAATAATAATTCCATATTCCACAATTTTTTATAATATTTTTTTTGTTTCTAAAAACTAAAATTTTGGTCCTAAGTAATTGAATATTATTCTATTGCAAAACAAAATAAAAAGTGATTAGGAGGAAGGAGATCCATAAATAAAATAAATACATTTTTTAGGTTGTTACATTCTTCCCCCCTTAATGAAATTGTGTCCTCACAATTTTCTCTTATTAGAAATTTGTTACTATTATGAATCTTATAATTATAAAGTAATTTTATGACTTAAAAATCATGCTTAAAACAAATATCATTCTGTAAAAAAAATTCATTTTCTAAAATTCCTTCATAATGATTCAAAAAAAATCTTGTGATTAACTAAACATATCCCTTGGGAGTGTCAAAACAGAAGTGCAGTAAGGCCCATTGTCTTGTACCATGATACCTCAGGTTAAACCCAAAACTCCTTGTCAGAGTTTTCACTCCTAGGTACATCTGTGCCCGAGCCACATCCATGTGTTCATATCCAGACATGGATTTATTTATTCGGAAACCACTTTATTAATATTTCAACAATATACCAAGGATTTTCCCTATATTTAAACTTTTCTATAATATATTTCCTAACGTTTTCATATCCTAATTACCAAAAATAACTAAACTATCCTTTGATACCAACTATAGCATCCTGACTTTTTATTATATAATTTTTCGATACATTTTAAAAATATAGGACCTTTAAATTCTAGTGTCTTGGAAATCAGAAAAAAAACATGGAACCATAAAACACTCTTTTAAATCCCTTTGAAAAGCCTCCTGAAAATTTTATCTTATGTTCAACTACTATTGTAACGTCCCTGTTCAGGAAGACACCCAGAGGTGCCCCGTACCCGGTTGGTCACATGGCCTCAAGCGCATTTCCCCAAACACCAGAGGCTACTGACTAGCAGCAATGGCCTTGAGTGTGATAGTGGGGAAACTCTGCCCTCATTTTCAGAGTACACAACATAAGTAAAAAAACATTAAATAGCTAAACCAGTAAATATCCAACAAAAATGCACAAGTAAACAGTAGAGGACTAAAAGAATAAACCACTAGAGCACATATGTATACATGAAATGATGCATGATACATATCTAGGAAAACAGCCAAATATGTCACAATTCTAGAAATACAAATTTTACTAAAACAAGTACAAAAGAAAAGATAAATAGCTCCTCAGCATCACAAGCCTAAGCTTGGTCCCATGCTCTCCTAGTCTGAAGTAATCAAGTGACAGAAGTCGAAGGGCACTTTCCCTTGTATATACCTATAACAACATAGTCTGTTTGTGCCCAAAAACATGGCCTAAACATGGTGTGAGACTAAATACCAGTAGGCAACCACTCGAAGATATGTGCCTAATAGTCAACAAGCATATGGCAGGTAATAGTACAGTAAGCTGTAAACAGTAACATTAAACAGAAGGAAGTAATCGGTAAGCAGAAATAGGATGATATACAACAGTATTCAATCCACAGAACAACAAGCAGTAATAAAAAAAATAACTAACCAAAACAGGAACCCCTCTGGGAAGTACTCGCAACCAACCCCTATGCTCCTATCCAATAAGTACCCACAACCCTATGGATAGTGCACTCAACCTAACCCCTATTTTTTGGTCATACGAAATTATAAGACTCTCTGGGAAAGTTCGCTTGGTCAATTCCTCTCATAGTCTAGGGTAGTCAAGGACTCTCTGAGGAAGATCACGCGGTCTAACCCTCTATATCCCTAAGGTCTAGAAACTCTCTGAAGAGATCACTCGGTCAATCCTCCTATAGTCTCAGGTCTATCACAGACTCTCTAAGGAAGCTCACTCTATCAATTACTCCTCTAGCATGGAATGGTTTTAAAGAAATTAATACAAAGTAAAGACTCTCTGAGGAAGCTCACTTAGTCTACCCTCCCGTAGTCTACAATATCCAAGACTCTCTAGGAAGCTCACTCGGTCTATCCCCACTTGTTTATAATGTCCAAGACTCTCTGGGAATCTCACTCGGTCTATCCCTTATAGTCTATAGCACCAGGTTCTCACAGTCCCGTGCCAGTCAGTGCATAATAATTCTATAAGGATATATTACACCTGTAGAGATACTTGGCTAACCAAAGTACACCTATAGAGCTACTTGGATAATCAGTCTACATCATAACAAACATGTCAAGAATATCATTCCATCCTATGGTCATATGGCATGGAAAAATGGTATAATAGCCAAAGGCTAACAATACCCAAAGGTCATAAGCAGAATGAGGCATGGGAAAAACATCCAAGCACAAAAACTTATCCTCACACATGATAAAATTACCTCTACACAAGCATACAAGCAAGTTAGGAAAACAACAGGGGAAAAAAGGTAGACATGTAATACCCCGTTCATGGGCATTGGTGGAATTTACACATAAAACTCAAAGACTTAGAACAGTAAGGAACAAACCACCTACCTCGATTCTAGGAGATCACTATACATTGACCACTAGGATTGATTCTCCTTAGAACATCGTAGATTTACAAAAATGCACAAAACATTCAACCCACGATATCTTGGGAAGGAGGAAAAATCATAGAATGAATCTCAAGAAGAAGAAAGAGCTCACCGATACGATTCCAACTCAATCGACGACAGTCGATTTGGAAAACAGATGGAGGCTCGGGGGCTCAGAGGATGTTCACGTCTGTACGAATGCTCCCGGTCGAAGAGCCTGGAGAAGAAGGTGTTTCTGTCGATTAGGCGCGGCCCCGGTCCATTTAAGGGGAAAAAAGAAAGTACACGGTGTGTAATTATAGGGTACACGGGGTGTAATAAGATTTTCCGTACTCCGCTTTAAGCGGCCTCCACATCACCCCTACACACCGTGTTTGTGGCCGGGACATGGCCATCACACAACCTGGTGTGGCATCGATGTACACAGCGTGTACTTATAAAGTACATGGTGTGTTCATTGAAAATTTCCAGATTTTACCCTTTTTCTAAAAAACAACCAGAAAAGGAAACAAATACCTGAAATAAAGATCCGAGTTCTTACAACTGCATCTCATAAATTGGAGACATAAATCAAAGGAAAGAGTGAGAAGAATGGAAATTAAGGAAAGCAAGTGAAACAGTTTACATGTGATCTTGAGCGATATTAATAAGAAAATGGAGATAAAAAGACATATCCTAATAATAATAACATGAATCATAACTTGAATTTGTGGATACAACATTTAATTTAGACATTCATGAACATATCACCAAAGTTCATCCCCAAGGTGTCATAAAAATTACCAAGGTTATTCACCAAGGTATTGTGAAACTTGTCATCTCTAGAGATTAAATTCTTTACCAAATGCATTAGAGAACTATTAGGGAACACCCTTAAAAGATATTTATTTTTCATTTAAGTCACTTAGATCATAATAATATATATCATAAATAACCCAAATAGAATAAAATAAATGGGTTTCATGTCAAAATGTTGACGTTTTAAAAAGTACTCTAAAACTTGATCATTATGTAATTTATAACCCATGGAAAAGGAATTAGGGTTTCATGTATGTCATATCCTGAAAAAAATGTACCATATTAATGTATTTATTAAGAAACCTAGAACTAAAATGGGTTTGGGTATTAACATAAAGAAAATATGACAATTTCTAGAGAAAAAGAGAGAGAGGTTTTGAGACGAAAATTCTGCAGCATAACGACTATATAACATGGTTTAAGAAAACATTGAAAAGAGAGGGGAAAAGATTCAACCGCTCATAAATAACTGATAATAATTTATGATTTCTAAATAAAAATTAATAATATCATGGTATGGATATTTGTATGAAATACCATATTAAAATGAAACTTGAATGAAAAGAGAACATGCGATTTCTTTTACTAAAATTCGGAAGCCTAACGACGTCGCTTAAAATTCATAAAAATATGTTGATGAGAGAAAAATTGTTCTCTAATCAAATGAACATGAAATGGACAGTAGTAGGTATGTAGAAGCAAAATCCCCCACATAAAATATGGAACTAGAAAACATAACATAAAGGAAGTCATGACTTAAAAGAGGAGGGTCAAATGTTCCCTTACCATGAAGAGTAACTTCGAAAGAATGAAGGTTGGGACCATGGGGGGATTTAGGGCTCCTTGGGAGGTAAAAATACCAGATCATCATTGAAGAGGATTTTGGAATGAAGGGAATGAGGAAATGGCTTGGTATTTATTGCAAAAATGAGGAAATATTTAATTAATTTTAAAGGGACACCTCATCGGTGGTATTTGAAAAACCATGGGATTTTCCAAGGTATTTTCCCAGGGTATTGCCCACTTGGGACACCTCATAACATATCTTACTATTAACAAGTCAACCGAAATTATTATATCATGATTACATCATTAGTGATGTTATTAAACACACTGAATCTCAAAACTGTATTATTACTATTCACTGAAAAAAAATATTTTATGAAAATATAAAAAATTCACCCTAACCTAATATCAATGCACTGAATTCAAAAATGAACTACATTTTATGAAAATAATTTTCTAAATATTTTTAATTTAATTTTTAATAAAATAATTTTTATTAAAAAAATCAACTCTAAAACTATAACTCATTTTTTAACCCTATGAGAAAGTAATCAAGGTCCCATAAAATTATCATATAACCCTAAGACAATAAAGTAACAATTTATGATTACATTTTATGAAAATACATTTCCATTTTAAATTATTAAATTAAGTATAAAATTGTAAATAAAATATTTATGACATACAAAAATACCAAAAACTAATACTATGATTGTTTTTTTCACTTTTAAGATATCTAAATTTTATTTATACATTAATGAGTGAAGTTTCTATTTTTTTTGTCAAATTACTATTCATCACTATTCATAAGGGTTTGTTAATATTCACGAAAAAATTATTTTGATCTTATTTGACCACATTTTTCACCTTGATTACTACAATGTATGACAGATATTTGAAAATCATTTCACAAAAAAATGTTATTTAATAATAAAATATTTTAACTATTCATAAAAAACAATATTCATCAAATACTATTCATCAAATTGAAACTTCTTAGAAAATTTCTAAAAATTCATCCTCGGGTAATTTTGATCTTTGAAATTCAAAAATGAGGTTTATTTAACCATTATAATTCTCTAAGTATTATAAATTTAATATTTAAATATTAAAATCCTTAGTTATTAAAAATAATAACAGATAGAAAATGAATAGTGAAATAGCATAGTGAAATTTCTGTGGTATAAATAACATTATTTAATCATTTAAATTTTAAAAGGGGTTTTTAATCATACTATTTAATTAAAATAATAATTATCCCATATAACTTAATTTTTTATAAAAATTATATCATTTCTGAAAACTAAAATTTGGGTCCTATGTAATTCGATGTTCATCTATTGTAAAAAAAATAAAAAGTTATTAAGAGGAAAGAGATCCCTAAATAAAAGAAGTACATTTATCTGGTCATTACAAGCCATGTCCAGGCATACTACCAGTGTACAAGGAGAGGCCTAAAAAAGTCAGACATGGCATGTCACACTCTTACACTCCATGTAAATCTCTTTTTACAAGACATATACTTCGACACGGTCCATTGTACATTTGTAGTACCTGGTGTCATAGGACACGACATGTGACCTTTATACATATCATGTACCTTTTTGTCAATGTCTTGATCTTCTTGTACACCATTCCTTGGACAAGTTTTGTTTGGGTTAGTTCCCCCTTTTATCGTTACCTTGAAGGTCAGGTATGGTTTTCATCCATTGGAATATGATCCTTTTAAGGGGATGTTTTGGATACAGTCAGAATCCCTCTGAGAGGCCTGGAGAAAGATCCCCTACCAATTCTTGACCCTAGGTAATGTCAGGTATAAACATGACCAATATTATAGGACATTGATCCTCTACTTATCAGGTGAATCTGGATGAGTCATGGTATACGCCAAGGCCCATGCATTGATCCTTATCCATGTAATATGATCATTCCCCACTGAGGAGTGTGTTCTCCAAGAATGAGTGTATCTTCCATCTCTTCAGATCTATCAGCGAATCTATCTCTCTCATAACACTTTTTGAAGAACATACTTCTTAGACGGATATCATCAGAGCTATTAGGCTCATAGATCTAGTTCTTCAAGATGAGTACATTGTGGAATCTTCAAACTAAATCTCTTGTGTGTGTATGTGGTCATTGTGACATTCCTATAAACTACGAGTTTGGGTTTCAAGTATATCTAGATATGATTCTATTGTTATATGTTATTTTGAAATATACTATTTATATATGACTGTACCATTTACTCATGTATTTCATTGTGGTTTTCGGGGTCCACTACTGAGTATTTTTATACCCAGCCCCTGCACGGGCTTTGCCCGCACATATTTTGTCTTATGTAGATGAGTGACCTTTTGACAGGGTCCAGGGTAGACGAGGATCAGACCAAGCCTTGTGAGCTTCCCAATGGGACGAGGTGTTCCTACAACTATGAAAAGCATTCCCAGTACCTGTTTTCTTACTTACAGGTTATACTTTCTAGTTTACAGACCCTTTTTTTGGGGAGCTTGTATTTTGTCCCAATTTACATTCTACACATTAATTTCCATTGTACTTTGTTGGTGGGGTTTAGTTGTATGTATACATTTTGTTCCTTAGTGGGTTTTTTTTTTCATTTCACCATTTTTGGTCTTGTAGGTTATTGTGTGTGTACAATTACATAGACAATTCCTCCCTTGTTAGTGACATGCCTACTCGATTCTAGTCACCGGCCCTGACCTAATGGAGGCAGGCTTGGAGAGTCACAGAATAGACCTTATTCAGACAGGTTGTGATAGAGTGGTATCAAAGGTGGTTGGTTCTACCATAGGACTAAGAGTCTATGAGATTGGTTTGGGGAAACAGTGTTAAGTATATCAATATCAGATTCCAGGAAAAGGACTTCAGTTTTGACGTCGACGGACGACGTATCCATACACCAGGACTCTAATAACATGAATTTACACTCAGTACAAGAAAACACTAGTTATAGGAAAAAATATTTTTACATGCATCATATAGGAATGGGTTGTGATTTCTATTTCCTTTTGTGTCATCTCTCCAGATATAACCTTTAACCATGATAAATATTGTTTCCTTATAGGATGCCTCATCAATGCCTACCCACTAGGATTTAGTGACTTAATCATGAGGATGACCCCCGTAGTGAAGAGGCTTCGATTTAGGGACCAATTCCCCATAAATTACCTTCAGGTGGTGCTGGTACTATACTACTACCAGGGGAGAAGCACGTGTTACCTTCAATATCGGTAGACGAAGAACATAGGTTGATCTCACTCTATGAGTTTCAAAGACAAAGACCACTCATGTTTTGAGGTGATCCTGGCCCTTAGGCGCTTGAGGACTAGATGTATGCGGTGACCAAAATATTCAATCTAGTGAGGAAACTAGAGGACTAGATGGTGTTCCTAGGAGAGATCCTTCTTCAGGGTTTGGTGAGAATACAATGGATTTTGACTACACTGACTCACAGCAATGAGAATCTTTTGTGGATAAAGTTAGAGAGACTCTTTAGAGAGGATTTCTCTATGATTATGCTAAGAGCAGTGAGTATCTAAGATCCTCTTATGTTCCAGTAGGGAAATTTAACGGTGGATGACTATTCATCAAGGATCAACAAAATCTCCATGTACTCAATGGATATGGTCTGGGATCAGTAATTTAGAGCTTAGACCTTCAAGTGATGTCTACAATGGGATATCTGAGATAATTTCATGCTTTTATGAATTCGAGTAATAGAGGAGTCATTAGGTGGGATTTGGTGGTTGAGAGGTTCTTGCAGAGTAGAGATAGCTAGTGGTAGTCATAAATAGGTAGATAGGTGCAGAGAACTTAGTAGTATAAAGTCAATGTCTAGAATAGGGATCTAGACATGGGAGAGGTCACATGATGACACAAGATATGGGATTTACGATCCATGTCTCTTAGGATAGATTAAGTTAGCATTGGGAGAGGTGATGCTACTCATGTGATGATAGATGACATCATTCTAGATACTTCCCAACCCTTCGAGCTACAAATTGGGAGGCATTGGATGGACCACTAAGGAAGAATAAGAGAGTGGAGTAGGTAGACCTGCTAGGCGGTGGATGTGGTAGAGGAGTAGGGAGAGCTTCAGGATGTGGGAGACATTTTGACCTAATTCCACCACCACCCTTAGGAGGTCTTTACCAGGCTCATATAATTGGGGGAAAAGGGTGGGGACAAATATATATGGTTGAGGAGTACAACGCAGGGACTCCAGGGATGATCTAAAGTATGTTTTGTGTCTTTTATACCTTATATTCCATAATTATAGACACATGTACCAGTCATTCGTTCCTCACCAAATGTCTTGTGAAAAACCATTAGATTCTGGTGGAGTCATTGAATCGACCCTTACACTTGGGAACACCAATGGGAGGATACTTGATGATCACTCATATTTTATAACAATGTGATATTACCCATGTAGGTGAGAGTTTTAGTTTGAACCACTCGGTGTAAACATCATGACCGTAATACGTCATTCTCGGAATGGGTTGGTTATCTTCAATCCATGCCCATATAGACTTATTTAGGTGAAGAGTGCGGTGTTTCTGCCATGATGGAACAAGGTTTTATTTTGTTGTGGAAACGAAAATCCAGGTGACATAGAATGGGATCATTCATAGGAGGGTGCATCCCATCAATCAGGAGCTAGGTAGCCTTACCCTTGGATAAGTAGAGGTTGTGAGATTTCAGTTCCCTATAGTAGTGGTGGAGTACAAGGAGGAATTTTCCAAAAAAATTTCTGAGAATTACCTCTCCATTAGGAGATCTAATTCTTCATCGACTTACACCCAAATATGATACATATATTCTCCCTAGTATATCATATTACACCCAAAGAGCATTGTTAGCTAAGGGTAATGTTGGAGGATTTACTGAGTAAGGGCTTCGTAAGACGCATTATTTCACCTTCGCCGGCCACAGTTTTGTTTTCCAAAAATGAAGATGGGATTTTGAGGATGTGAATATATTATTGACCTCTAAATCAGGAAACAGTGAAGAAAAAGTATCCACTACCAAGGATCGATGATCTCTTCGATCAGCTGAAAGAAGAAAAATGGTTCTCTAAGGTTGACCTTCGATCGAGTTACCACCAGTTACGAGTATGAGATGAGGATATACCGAATATGTCTTTCAAAAGCCTCTATAGTCAATATTAGTACATGGTAATTACATTCAATGTGAAAAACTCCCTAGGAGTGTTCATGGGACTTAAGGAACAGACCATCCATCCATAATTAGACCGGTTTTTAGTGGCCTTCAACAATGACCTCCTTGTGTAATCAACATAAGAGGCGGATCACGCAAGACACCTGCAGATGGTTCTAGAAATACTCTGATAGAACCGGCTTTATGGGATTCCCTTGATGTTTAGGTTCTAGGTACATGAGAGCCACGTTCTAGGACATTTTATCTCAGCAGATGGAGTAACAGTGGACCCATCCAGGGTCGAGGTGGTTCTAGCATGGGAGCCACCCCGGAGTGTTGACGAGGTGCAGAGCTTCCTTGGGTTGGAAGGATAATACTATAGATTTATCCCTGATTTATCCTGGATATTATCACCTATTTAAAAATTGACCCAAAAGGGAAAACCTTTCGTATGGAAAAATAATTTCCAGAAGGATATCCATAAACTGAGTTAGAGTTCGACGAGCTCATATATCTTGATATTTCCAGAAGAGGGTGTCGAGTACCTAGTTATCTAAAATGCATCAGGGACCAAGAATGGATGTGTCTTGATGCAGGGAGAGGTAGTAATTTCTTATGGTTCATTCCAGATAAGGAAACATGAGTAGAAATATGAAACTCATGATCTTGAGTTGGGAGTGGTAGTATTCACTATGATGATGTGGAGACACTACCTGACAGGTGAACAATTTATCATCTACTATAACTATAAGAGACTTAAGTACATCTTCTCAGATATGGATCCAAATATAAGTAAGATTCAATGACTAGTTCTCCTCCAGGATTATGACTTCAAGATCATCTATACTCCTTGGAAGGGGAACATTGCTAAAGATTCTCTGAGCAGAAGATTGAGTTTGTAGCTGCTGAGCAAGGCATTAGAGCAGTTGGCCTCACCACAATTATCCTTTGTGAATGGAGATGATGTATCTTATCTCTAGTCGATGGTTTTCACCCCTCCACATTAATGGATAATCAAGGAGGAACAACAATTGAAAGTCGACTCTGAGAATTTATGTGGTCAATTATCCACAGTACATGCTCTTGATGGAAATTCTAAATTTGTGGAGCATATCTTCCTTTTTAAAGGATGCACAATTATGCCAGTGGCATTACATGAGGAGGTTATGAGGGTGTTTTGTACATCCCCCTTGGCAGTACGTCCTGGAGTTGAAAAAAGGTATCTGGACCTATGACATCAATTCTACTTGATAGGTATGAAAAAAGAAGTGGCTGAGTTCATTCCTCAATGCCTAACATGCTAGCTGGTGAAGGCCAAGAACTTGGTTTCATCGAGGTTATCTCAACCCTAGAAGTGCAGGAGTGGAAGTGGGATAGAATGGAAATGGACTTTGTGATGGGATTATAATTAAATTCCAAGGGACACGATTCTATCTGGGTGATCTTTGACTGACTCACCATGTCAGCCCAATTTCTAGCTATCAGGGATCAGAGTTCTGTAGAGATCTTGGGAAACCTCTACATGAAGTAGATAGTTTGGCATCATGCTATTCCTTTGATGATAGTATCAGATCATAATGCTCGTTCCACATCCCGATTATGGAAGGGATTGCAGGAGACATTTTGGACTTAGCTATGTTTAAGCATAGCATTCCATACCCAGATAGATGGTCAGATAGAGAGAACCATCTATGTTCTAGAGGATATGGTGCATGCCTGTATCATTGAATTTGGTCACAGTTGGGAGGACCACCTACAACTGGTGGAGTTTGTGTATAATAATAGCAAACACTCTACCATTGGTATGGAATAGTTTCAGGCTTTATCTGGGAAACACTTCCGGTCACAACTTTACTGGATTGATCCGGTAGAGTTAGCACTCATGGTTCTAGAGTTGGTGCGAACTACTACCGAGAAGGTGTGGATCATATTGGAGTGGATGAAAACTACATAGAGCCAACATAAGTCTTATGCAGATAGATGGTGGAGACCTGTATAGTTTGAAGAGGGAGACTATGTCTTCCTTTGGGTCTCACCTTGACGAGGGTTGCAGAGATTTGGGTTGAGAAAAATTTGTCTCCAATGTTCATCGACCATTTTTAGATATTGTTTAGAGTTGACGAGATGGCGTACCACCTAGCTCTACTACTGATGTTTCACTAGGTACATGATGTCTTCCATGTGTCGCAGTTGAGGAGGTACATAATGACCCATATCATGTCATTGATTGGGGATATATGGAAATAAGGGACGGAGAGACCTTTGCAGAGTAACTGATGGAGATCGAGGATCGATAGGAGAGGATCCTTTATGGGCGAGAGATTACCTTGGTGTGTGTTCAGTGGAAGCACAAGAATTTTCAGGAGAGAATGTGAAAGAGGGAGGCTCAGATTTTTCCACAGTACCCGTATCTATATGTGTAGCCTTTTGTTTTGGATTTTCGGGGACATAAAATCCCCATGGTGGGTATAATTTAATGTATCATATTTTCCATGTTTAATTTTTAAATGTTATAATGAATTATTTTGAGACCATGATTTGCGGTCGCTTGCAATTCCGAGATCCAGAGTGCTAGTAATGAATGTTTGAAATAAATTAAACTTTTAAATAGATCGTGTGAGCAGTTTTCCTGAAAAATATGAAAAACATTTAAATGGGTTCTCAAATCAGAAATATTAGTGCAATATTTCATTAAAAAATCGACCTTACCATAGGGTGGGCCTAAAACTGACCGACATAGAACAACTATAGAAGTTAATTTCTTGGTGTTTTAAAGGAAATAAAATAAATTTATTATTTTATTTTATTTTAACTTTTCTAGAAATCCTTGATGCATTATGTGGTTTTAAATAACCTAAATCCCAGGTTTAGGATCATAACCCTAGAAACTTCCCTTGGAATCCTCTAAAACTTTAGAGAGGAGCCACCCCAAAGAATTCCCTAATGAATGATGATGTGTGGATCATAGCATAGTGAGATCGAATCCCGAATAATAACCATTGTACCTCTCTTTGATGATCAAGTTAAGGTTTTTCATATCCATTATTTCCCCTATTATTGGATTCAAATGACTTATGCAGATCAACCCATGAATAGGTTGACCTGAAGATTGTTTGTTCGTGTTAGAGGGTCCTTTATCAGGTTTATTTTTGGGGGACTTAGTCCATGAATGATTAGATTTAATTTTATTTCTCATCTTGATCCTTACAATGTAAGTGGATCAATACTGTGATGAATGATGGGGGAGGTTCATTCCCCAAATAATTTTGTGGATTTCTTCTTCCTCGTTTTACCCTATGTTCTTCGCTTTCATCACGAGGTTATAAAAAAATTGATCATTTCACCTCCATTTCGAAATGAAACAATCCAAAATTAATGATCTGACATCATGAAGATCCAATGTAGGCTCAACGATGATGGTAGTGGGTGAATAGACCCGGTTTGAGTGAAATCATTCTTTAATTTTTCTTCATGTGTGTGCATCAAAACATGTTTTTGTGGCATATTGGAGGACATAAACCAATGATATCAGATTTGTGGTGATGGGGAAACCTAAAACCTTGTATTTGAATGAAATTAGATGGATGAATCGACATATTGAAGATCAAAGGAGGTGTGTGGAGGAAGAACCATGATTTTGGAAATTTGCGATGAACACGACATGTGGGCCCGGATCAGTGGCAGATAGGGTTTCACGATGTAGGAAATTATGACATGGTATGCGAAAACTATCACACGGTGTGTGGTCCTTATGTGGAACTCTTCACGTGTCTCAGGCAATACACAAACATAGGGTGGAGTACAGGACATGTACTCCACGATACAACATGATCATGACGACTACATGGGTTACCTCGTGAATCGGTACACGAGTTGGCAAACAGAGGTTGAATCCATGTATGGGAACACTACCAATGTTCACAAGGTGGCCCCAGATAGTATGAAATGGCATTTAACGCTCTTACACACCATGTACATTTATTTCTATACAACATTATCTTCAACACATGCTATTGTACATGAGCCATACCCAGGGTCATAGGACATGATGTGTGACCTTTCTACACACCGTGTACCTTTTTGTACATGGATTGATCTTCTTGTACACCATTCCCTAGACAAGTTTCATTTGGGTTAGTGACCTCTTTTCACATTACACTAAATATCATGTATCATTTCCATCCAAAAAAGCATGATCCCTTCCATAGGACATTCTAGATAGAGTCAGAATCCCTATGAGAGGCCTAGAGCGAGATCCTCTACCCAATCTTTACCCTAGTAATACTCGGGTATTGATGTGACCAATCTTACAAGATTCCATACACTACTTAATAGGTGAATCCAGATGAGATGTGAAATATTCCAAGACCCTGGCATAGATCCTCATCCATGCATCATGATATTTCTCCCACAAAGGAGTGAGTTATACCCAAATGAGTTTATATACTCTCTCTTTAAATATCTTAGTGTGTCTACCTTTCTCTTGACAATTACTGACAAATTCACTTCTAGGATATACATCATTAGACCTATCAAGATCAGGGAGTGAATTATCCTAGATGAGTGCTTCATGGAATCATAGAACTGAGTACCTAGCATGGGTTTGTGGTCATTATGACTTACCTCTAGACTACAGGTATATTTTTCGAGTTTATCTGGATTTGTTTCTATTATTATATGTTTTGTAGGCATATACTGTGATGATATAACTATGTCTTTTACTTTTTTATTTCATTGTGGTTTGTTGGGTCCTTTACTAAGGATTTTTATACTCACTCCCTTCAAGGGATTTTCCCACATGTGTCATGTCTTTTGCAGATGATTGACCTTTTGATAGATTCCAGGGAGGACTAGGACTGAACCGAGCTTTATGACCTTCCCTACGGGTTGGGGTATTACCACATATATGATCAATAGTCATAGTACCTATTTTATTTCTTATAGGTTCGATTTTTTTGTTTTTAGACTCTTTCTTTGGGAGGGATTTTATTCTGTCCTAGTTTAATTTCCACACTTTACTTTTGATTTTACTCTGTTGGTTGGATTTAGTTTTATTCATGCATTTTGTTCCTTAGTGGTTTTTTTCATTTCAGCATTTTAGGCCCTCGAGATGTGTGAATATGTACAGTTACTTAGGAAATTCTTCCTATCTTAGTGACATTCCTACTCAGTTCTAGTCACCATCGAATGGCCTATTGGAGATGAATTTGGGAGTCGAGGCACGAGCCGCACTGGGATGGGTCGTGACATGTACACACAAACAATATAATTGTTTTCCAAAGGAATTAAAGGAAAAATGTAGATTCTATATTATAATTATAGATGTATTATTATATCATTAATATCATATTAATATGTTAAATACATCATTATATCATTTCTGATAGAAAGTGATAGAAAACAATTACATAGGTTTGTGAGGTGGTAGTCCACCGTACACATGGTCAATAATTTTATATCCTATTTGATCGAATAATTGATGGATGCTGGTTATTATAATAAAATTATTACACATTATATTATTTTTATACTTTTTTTATATCATCATATTTTAATAATATTTTGAGGAGGTGGAATAATAAATAAAAACGCATGATTCAGGACTATACCTCTTCTTCAGAGAACCTCTCTATGTTACACATAAATACTTATTCTGATAGATTAATAATAATAAAATGTATCTAGGATGTGGAAATGGAATTAAATAGAAAACATGGGTAGGTCTTGGAAGAAATAAATGGTTGTGGAAGATTGAAATAGAGAAGATAGGGGGTATCCTTTTATAAGTGGGGGAGGGGATGCACTTGGAATTTCAAAAAATAAAAAATATTCCTATGTTTTGAACCTCCAAAAGGTTAAAAATAGTGATTATTAATGAACATAATATTTAATAACTTCAGAATATGGTAATTAAATAGGAGTTGGTAATGTTTTTAGCTCATTTAAACCCTTATATTTTCAGTTTAACACCCGATAAACACGTTTTAACCTTCACTGTAGTAATTAATTGTTGCTATTTTATTAATAATTATAACAAATAAGATCGAATGATTATATAATAGTAAATATTCAGATTAAAAATATTTAATCCCCATGAAAAAAATTCAATTTACTGATATGTCATAACTTAATTTTAAATTAAATCCACATATGTGATATAAAATGGGTTTTCCAAAGAAAATGATTTCATAATTCCAAAATATTTTTAATTAAAAATTGAACATAAAATTAATTTAAATGAATTAAATTGGATTAATAATAAAATAATTTAATACATTGATTGTTAAAATCATTTTAAAATAAAATTTAACATTTTAAATACTTTAAAAAAAATTCATTTTGGAATGTAAATCATTTTTTTCAATATTCATTGAAAATTTTATATTTTCATAAAACTATAAAAAAATCAATGGTAATTTTGAAATCCTTATATTCAAAATTTATTTAAATTTTTTACAATACACGATATAATAGTGGAAAAATTTTATTCGATTTTTTATTCATAAAATGGAATGTAATTTTTTGGAAAAAATTTACTTTCAAGGAATATAATAACTTCAAAAAAAGATAAATAATTATTAATAATTATATTATAATTATATAAAATAATGATAATTAATTTTTAAAAAGTTTTTACCCTATTAATACTACAAAATTTATGGGCTATATTGTATTATCTAGGATAAAATAATAATATTTTTAATATTATATTGTGCTTTACCACAACTTGGTGTTCCATGTAACACAAGGTATGAGGGAAATTTAATTTTATTTGATAGAAATATCTCTTAAAATATTTGGGAATTAAATTATAAGCCCTTAAATGAATTTATACCTAAAAATTCATCCTCTCTATTTCAAATTACTTATGATACTTCTCACTCATCATATCCTCAGGTTCCCATGTAGCTTCCTCAAATTTGTTTTTTCATCACAAAACATTGACCAGGTTAGTGGTATTATTTCATAGAACGCCTTATATTAAATATAAATCCCAACCCGGTTTTCCTCATAAGAATTATATTTCTCTAGATTAATGATCTTTGAGTTAAATACATGTGAATTGTTAGGTACATACTCCTTAGGATTGATACATGGAAGACATTGGGAAAATGGGATAGGTCTAGTGGAAGTTACAAGAAATAAGATACTATCCAAACTCAATCAGGAATCAAGAAATGTAATATATACCTAAGGACCATCTTCCATTTATTCCTAAATATCTAAACCTTCCACAGAGAATAAATTTATAGAAAAACCTTTTCACTAACTAAAAACTCCATATCATTCCAATAATTATCAGACTAACTTTTCTATAGAATCTTAGCTATGTTGAGGTGATGTTTGAATGGATATGAGTTCATCTAACATTTCCTAAGATATAATGGATCCGTATAGCTTTGGTTATCTAAATTTATATTATAATTTTGGAGTTATATACTTCTTTACAAAGAGGTGTTCATAAGGAGTCATGTAAATGCACAAGGGAAATTTGTTGTTATATGAGAACATTAGTAGAGGAATGTGTTGATCCCAAAAATCATTGAAATCCATAGAACAAGATATCAAAAAATCTATTATGGTTTTAATTTTCTCTTAGACTGATGATCAGTTTGAGGAAGACAAAAAATTTTAAAACTCAATTTTGCATCAAGATTGTTCGAAATACTTCACCAGAACATGAAGGAAAGTATTAGATACTAACGAGATATAACATATTTTTTCACTCCATGCAACCTTACCACTTCTTTATTGTATATAGTAGATATATGATCTAGAATAAAATAAACTTTGATAATAATGAAGTATGATAAATTTTATGGTGAAAGAATACAACACATGTAACATTGTTCAATTTATACGTTTTAGAGAGTTTGATGATTATATCCATTATATTTTTCTCCCATTTCCATTTTGGTTTGGTTAATTATTGTAATATAACCTTGTAATTTTTCTCTCATTGTTAACTTGCTGACATACCAAGAACCAAGATACAATCTCTGAAATACCTCTCTCTATTCTATCCCACCAGAAATGATATTTCATATCTATGTTCATCATCACACATCCTAGATGAATAGAGAATAAATAACTATGTACCTCCTCCAACTGCTAATTATTAAAAAATTCTATGTATACAACACATACATGGTTTCTATAAATTTTCATTCCATCATAATAAAAGTTCAACACTCAAAAATTTCTAACATTATTCTATAGTTCTACATCTTCCTTATGCACAAAATTAATCTTCACTTGGATATATGGGGGTAACACTTATTTGATAAAGATAATTTTTATCCACATACTTTTATATTTAATGATTTATCCTTTAAAATACTTAAATATTAGATATTTTGTGATCCACATCACAAATAAGCTAGCATGATCATTTTAACTAGAAACATCAGCCACCTGGTTCACTTTCTCATGGTGGTAATGTAATGAGTAGTCCCAATCTTTAATCAGTTCAAAATATCTTCTCTGGTGAATATTCAACTACATCCATGTGAATATATAATATAAGATTTTATGATCATTATATATATCACTCTTTTTCTTTGTAATGAATCTATATCTATAATGAAAAAATATCTGTAGCTAACTCTAAATAACAATTTGGGTAATTTTTCTCATCATGAGGCATAAGTTATAACCAATTAATTCTATATGAGAACACATCCTAGTCCATTCTTTGATGCATCAATATATATTACAAACCCATGTTCAATAAAGGCTAATGTAATAATTGGTGAGTAGACTGAAATTCTCTTCAGTTCATTGAGAATTTCATCACATTAATTTTTACAAAGGATCTTGGATCCCTTCGTAGTTAACATAGTATATTTATTGGGAATCCATGATATAGTTTCCCTAATGTGTCAATAATATGAATCCAAACCAAGAAAACATCAGATCCCAGTCACTATGGTTCCTCTGGGAAAATATTCAATAGCCCCTGTCTTTGATGGATCCACTAATATACCCTCACATGATATTATATAACCCAAAATGAAGAATTATTAGAAAAAATTAACACTTTTTAAATTTTTCATACAAAATATCATTCCTCAGGGTATTCAACAAAATTCAAAAGTAATCTTTATTCTCATACATTACCTTTGAATAGATAATAATATCATATATAAAAACTACCACAAACCAATCAAGTTAATCTCTAAAGAATCTATTCATAAAATTCTTGACTATAGTAGAGAAATTAGTAAGATCAAACAACATCACTTTTTTAAGAGTTGAGGGGAAAACCCCCTTTATTGAAAACATAAGAAATATCTCCATTCATTGTGTGTAGAAATTATATATAATTATACTTTGGATATATCCTCTTTATTTAACATCAATTGATGATATGGTTAATGAATTTCAACCTAGAAAAAGTATTTAGTTTTTCATAGTTGATCAAATAAGTCATTATTACTAGTTTGCAGGTACTTGTTATAAACTATGATCCTATTCAATTCATGGTAATCTATGAAGTGACACATTTCTCTATATTTATTCTTACTAAAATGAAATGGTACATCCCAATGTGATAGACATGGCTATATGAATCCGTTGTCAGGATTCTAATGATTTTTTCTTCAAATCAAGCAACTCAAATGGGGCCATAATATATTAAAATCCTTGAAATATGTATAGATCTAGGCATGTGTTATATTGAAAACTCATCTTCGTGTTTTGTTGGACGAATTAGAAAATATTCTTTAAAAACATGAATAAAATACCAAATAGTAAGAATTTATTCTATTTTGAGTTTTTCCTTATCCATTTGAAAAAAACATTTTGAATATGAATGCATACAATTACAATGGATGTGATCTCCATAAAAAGTTCATATCTATCATCGTAATGACAGAAAATCATAGGTTGTTTTGGAATATCAAATATGGATTATATTACTCATAAATTGATATGGTATTTATGTAGAGCAAGTCAATCCATTCCTAAGATAACATGAAATTCAACTAGATGGAATACTAATATTTTTAGAGGTATATTCATAGAACATTCAAGAAGAGAATAATAATATATGAGAGATGTGATCATCTTTCCATTTTGGGGTTTCAAAGATAATTCAACCTCTAATAATTGACGTTATGAATTAATATCCCTTTATAAATATTCTGATATACAAGAATAATGATCTAATAGGGTACCTCATAATTTGAGCATACCTATTACCACATACACTACATCAATTTCTCTTTAAAGAAATAGTAAAAAATGGTTATCATGACCACCAAGAATCATTTATCAGGGTGATCAATCATGAAAAATCATTTATAGGATGTTTATGACATGATAACTACTTTTTAATCTATGAAAAATTATGTTTAAACTTGTGAATTCATGGTTATCATCGATTAGAATCCTTTATAAGGGTTCAAAAAGAGTTTTTGAATTTCTATAGAATATCCCCCATGTGGGTGAAACTAGGTGTGCAGTAAGGCCCATTATCATGCACTAGGTGGAAATCGAGTCAAATCCCAATCCACCTTTGAGATTTATTACATGTATGTAAAACTATTACACATCCACATCCAACAATAAAATCTAGACATAGATGTAATTTCTTTGAAACCACATGATATATCCTTAAACAATGTTCCACTATAGTTTTTGAAGCTTTTACTTTTCCCTTGGGTTCATACTATGGTTTTCTCATCATAGTATCCAAAGTTTAACTAAAATTGACTCTGATACAAAATTTATGGATGCTCAGTTTCCATACATATATATCATATTTTAACAGCTGAAAATTCATTACATAACATTATCATCCATACTAGAATTTTATGAGTCTATCTCCCTTGGAAACAAACATAAAAAACTAGTTCACAAGTGAAGTACATCATCTCCCACTATATTCGTTAAAAATATAACCCTTTTAAACATATCATACATAATACATTTATTTATAAAGAATGAAAAGGAAACATAATAAAGGGTGAGCTTATACAATTAGTAAGGTTAAACATAGGATATATCAATCAATTATCATATTAAAACATAAGATACACATAAGGTTACGAGATATTGAATATAACATACAATGATTATACCCGATCCATGATGGATTGTAAACATGATTCATGGTATAAAACAAGATTATTTCAAAAGATATGAATCATAAGAGTGATAAATCATCATAAACCAATCATTAAACATATATTATTTTCATATAAGTGTGTCTCCATAAAAAATATAGGAAAAATTTCAGATTCCAAAGTTATCAATTGAAACAATAAATTCAGTTGGGATCTTGCATCAACACAAGTTTCCCAAATCATAATAGATTTGGAATCATAACCTGTATCCCATAGTGGATATATCACATCAACATGTTTCTCACAAAATATAAAGAACAATACATTGATTCCCATATTGGTTCAAACACATCAACTTATTTCCCATAATTATCCCATTAGATGCTAAACTTTACCCCATGCATTTGAGGTCTATATAATTTTGGTCTCTCCCATTTTCATAATAAAAACCATACATATGTGTGCCATAAAATCATTAAAAATTCATCATATAATAATATCATAATCATAAAACATCAAGGAAAATAATATGTATGTTGCCATTAGATTATATCCCTAGTGTAATATAAGTAACAACAATTGTTATTGTCATATATGAATAGAAATACCATGAAAATATCATTAAAAATTTTCTTGACACAAATATCCTTTTCAAATTTAGATAATTTATTTAAAATAAAAAAATATCAAATATTAATGAAAAATTTTATTTGAAATGAATTTTGGAAACTTAGAAATGAATCTTTAAATAATTTACCGGTCATGATGATAGGAAATACCATTCATATCATCCTCATTAAAATAAAGATTCCTTTAATTTTTTTTGTTAAAAAGTATAAAGTACCATTTTCAAAAAATGTAAAAAATAATCATTTTAAACCATTTTGTAAAATGTATGAAATGGTTAAGAAGGTTTTTTAATAATCAAATGATAATATTAAAAAAAATTAGAAAAGACTCTTTAGAAAACATGCACATAGAAGAGAAATGATTTTCAACCAAAGAGATAAATAAAGTCTAATTTCATTACAAAAATTATTTTAGTCTCTTTAGTCATAAAAGAGAGGAAAATGAATGGAAACCATATTCTAAATTAATAACCATGTATTATGAAAATTAATGAGTTTATAGATATTTAAATCATAATATTCCATAATCTAAAACTAAATCTTAAACAATCCTAATATATAATAATATTGAATCATAAAACACTTACCACTTTGGTAAAATTTGAATCATAAGACCCATGAGATAAATAAATTTATATGGATATTTAAATAGATATAATTTTAATAATAGTAATTATATTATATATTAATGGGATGTATATAAACCACATAAAATAAACAAGTGTTGAATATGGAATGTGTGTGACGCTAATAGATGTGGGAGGAGAATCCCTTATGACAAGTATCTTCTTCTTTCTAACACATTTGAATCACCTATATAACAAATATAGGATTATTACACAAAAATTACCTAACCATAATCACACTAATCATACTATATATGAGTTATTTATAACCTTTAACTACCCATTTATGAACAATTATTTATTAAAATAGTTGTTTTTGGTGATAACTACTTCAACATTAATGAATGTTTTGGTTTGGTAGTTATGATTATTTTACATTGATTATGGTTAAAAAATAAAATGAATTTTCATAATGATATAAATATCATATATATTAATTATATACATATTTTTATTCATCAATTAATGTTATTAATAAGAAAATTAATTACACCATTCATGGAGATGGTATGGCGTACATACACATGAATGTTGTCTCCATTTTATCAAATAATGGAATGAAAGAAAGGTAAATATTAATTCATAATTAAAAAATATTTTTATGGAATATATATCATATATATTTATTATATGTATTTTTATTACTATCAATATAAAAATAAATTGAAAAAATAAAACATTATTCTGTGGATCTGGTTGTCCACACATACTCACTACCGATGTTATCGTTTTCAGAAGAATTGGAAGGTAAAAACAAATATATGAAATTATAATTAAAAAATAATAATAATTTCATAAATATAATATAAATTTTATAAATCCATCATTATATATTCAGTTTCATGATAAAGTGATGACAAACAAATTACATCGGTTCACGTGGTGGTAGTCGTTCGTACACACGATCATTGATTTTGTTTCCCATTAGATGGAAGAGGAGATGAATGAAGGTTATGCAACTAATATAATAAAATATTTATATATGGGGGATATATATTTTATTATATCATAAAAATTTAACAATATTTTATGGAGGTGGAAGAAGAAATAAAATAATAAATGTATGATTTATGACTACACCTCTTAATCAGAGAACCTCTTTATGTTTAAACTTAAAGCCTTATTATAAGGATTTAAAAATAAAAACAAGGACTATAGGACATGTTAAGGGAATAAACTATGGTATTTTTTTTGGAAATTTTATGAAAAAAAATGCTTTTTAAGAGTGAATATTTTAGGAGATGGTGTTTTCTTTTATAAGTGGGAGAGAGGACACACACGATTGTTTTAAAGATAAAAGATATACCCACGTTTAATACATATAAAAATGATCCAAAATGGATAATTATAAATCCATAAATGACATAATGTCTACATATGGCCATAAAATAGATATTGGATAGGTTTTAGGTCATTTTTACCCTTATCATTATATTTAAATCCCCATAAAACATGTTTTAATCTTAACCGAAGTAATAAATATTTATTGTTTTTACTATTCATTATGAAAAAGATTAAGTTGTAAATATGGTATAATAATAATTATTATGATTAAAAATATTGAATATATTTTGTTAAATTCAATTCTCATATGTGTTAGAATTTAATTTAAAAGTACACCTAGAGATGCGACAACAAAGTAGTTTTCCATAGAAATTATTTTAATAAGTATAAAGAGTTTCAATATCAAATTTAATAAAACATTGATTATGATGAACAAAATTAGATTAATAATACTATTAAATAACAAATCATACACTTAAAAACATTTAAAATGAAAATATATAATTTTAAATACATTAAATTAAAAATTTGTTTTCTATAACAATTAGTATATTCACTATTCATCATAAAAATAATTTTTTCAGAAAATTCCCAAAAAATTATTGATAAAGTAATTTTTAAATAGTGATTTAGAAAATTTTGTTAAAATTTTAAAATAATATTAAAAAAATTAGTAAAAATTAACAATAAAAGTTATTCATGAAAATTAGTGGAAATCATTTATTAGGAAAAATATATTTTTAAAGCATATAAAGACCCCACAAAAATTAAGTAATTATTTATCAACATATTTTATTCATATAAAAATATTCATACCTATTTTTAAAAATGTTTTTATTCTATTAATGAGCTAAAATTAATTACTATATTTTTATAATCATGTAACAACCTAGACTACAGTAACCTGGAGTCATTGTCGAATTTATTACGTTGGCACTAAATATAAGGTATCACATCCCAAAGGATAAAATAGTTTAGTTTCCATGGTAAACTAGAAACATAGATTCAATTCACATGAATTTTGAAACAAAAAAGTGATTGTGCTATCATTGTGAATTCCATTATTCCGATTAACATATACATGCATATTAATAATAATACATCACCTAGTATCCTAGGGAAAATAAAACAGAAGATATGTGTTATCTAAAATACTCAATAAGGGTATGCCTATATCAGAACATATCATGGATAAAAAATAATAATCAATATAGAACTATTATTAATTGAAAAAAAATGTAATTTTAAAAATAAAATAAGAATGACATGGAATTAATAAATGTTGATCAAATATCATCAAACAAAATAATTGCATAAACAAGAAACTTATCCAAGAATATTCAAACTAATAAAATAATCAAATCGAAATAGTTGATCTCATAATGAGTTAATTCAAAATTATTAAAATCTAAAACCTTAAAATCCTTCCTCAAGGAATAGTAATTCCTGAAGTAGAAACCCATATACTTTTTTCCAAATGATTTAGCTCATGAGACCTGTCAATGCATCTAGGGGCTATTTATAACTAGGCTCCACCAACTACATACTAATTCCAATGGATTACTCTTATGAAATTGTTCAAACATAATCAATATATACATTTTTATTAAAAACTATCAATAAAAAATTTAATACTTACTCAAATTAAGTAAAAATAGTCATAAAGAATTTGGAGTAATATGGAAAATTTTACAAAAATTATACATCATCAATCAACATAATTATAACCATCCATAGAAAGAATATGGATGATTAATATTAAAAATAATTCTCCTGGATCATATGTTAAATAATGGATCTATGTCATTGATGAGTATAAATATCGTAAAACTACCATTAATACCATTTTTGTTGAAAATAACCTTTTCACTTTGAAAATTACCTTCTAAAACAAATTGGTCACAAAACTTTTTGACAATATGTTTTTGAAAAATAAATTAATCATGTAAAATTAACAATAAAACCTTTCATGGTAATAAAGATGGAAAATTTTATCTATTCCATACACATTAAAACAATAATTCCTTTAACGTTTTGGTAAAAGACAAAAAATCCTTATTTTGAAAATGAAATGAGGATTAATTTAGTTTTTTTAAATGTCAGAATAGGTAAAAATATATTTAATAAATCATTTTAAAAATGTTTAAAAGTATTCATAATTGTTTTTATAAAATATAGATTTTTATGAAAAAGTATTTTTTACAGAATAAAGAAATAATGTTGTAAATTATTTAAAATATTTTCTCAATAATTTTAAGTAATATGGTGTGGAAAAAACGATACTGTTACTTGAAAATTTTTCAGAATAAACCTAAGAGAGTAAAATGGATTTATTATAAGATAAATATATCAAATAACTCCCCCATAGAAAAAATAAACATAAAAATCCAAAATAATGATGAGATTGTCAAATAAACCTTATGATGTTGGTAAATTTTGAATCCTAAGCCCAATGAAATATATACCATCAAATAAAAAATTAAATAACATGAAGATAAAAATACTCAAAATATAACATATAAAATATGTAGTATAAACACAACATAATGTAAATTAGTAGTGAATATGGAATATGTCTCAAAAAAGTAAAGGTGAAATGAGAAACCCTTACCCTAAGGTATATTTCCTTTGTATGTGCTTGTAACTCATATATAATCGTTTTAATCATGTTATTAATTTATTCCAAAACCATAATAATATTTATAATAATATATATAACCATCTTCTAAAAATATATGACCAATTTGTTAATAATATTTTCTTATTTTCATTGTTTCGAGTGTTAATTTCCTTGTTTTCTCATGCGTTTTTATAATGAAATTTATGATTATTATAAATATTTAATATATAAATCATATCTATAATCATAATATTGTTATATATATCATATTTAATCATTATATTCATTATTATAATCATTATTTTATCTGGTTCATGGAAAATGAGTTTCATCATTTCATGGAGACACTATCTCATACGTACACATGAGCGACAATATTATTCCCATAAAAGGAGAGAGGGTAAGGGTGTGTATGGTTATATTTTAAGAAATTATATTAATACCTATTTATAATTTATATTCATTATCCATATTAACTTCCATTTAATGGGTAAATGAATAACAAATCACATCGCTTCGCAAGCCGGTAGTTGATCATACACACGACCGACATTGTCCTATTTTAAACGAAATGAAAAGTTAGAATGTATACGTGATATTAAAATAAAATAATTAAAATAATTTCATAAATATAATATAAATATTTTATATTCATATTTATATCCAACTCTAAATATTGCTGATGGAAAATGAATGACATCGGTTTGCGAGGGAATAGTCCACCACACACCCTATTGATGATTTAATTTCCCATTTCATGAAGGAGGAGATAGATAAATAAGATTAAATTAACATAATAACATATAATTATATGTAAAAAAAATTTATTATTAAATATTATGTTTTTTTACATAATTTATAGTTGAAAAATAAGAAATAAAATGAAAGATCTTTGTTAATACAATTACCTTCTCAAAGAGAAATCTTCTTTGGATATCCTCTTATGAAAACTAGGGTTATTATTTTGGGAGTAAATGATGATATATAATATTTATAATGATTTAAGGAAGATATTTATTTATGATTTTGGTGAAAAAAATGGAATAAATAGGTGGTAATAAGTGACATGAAGTACTTTCCTTTTATAAGAGGGGGTATCGAACCCTCTTGCAAATTACATGAAAATTTCACAAAAAAATACAAAATGATAAATTCATTCACATGAAAAAATATTCCACATAAAATGAGGTTATAATTTGAGATAATATAATGTTTAAATATTTCTAAACAATAATAATTTTCCAACTGGATAGGTAATTTTAGCCATCAACGTGATGGAAATGTGGTTTTCCCAAGAGAAAATTCTCATATGTGTAGAAGGTTTTAGAATCAAAATTCATAATTAAATTGTTTCCAATTAAATAAATTTTATTTATTATAATATTATATTACTAATTTTAATTTGAAAACAATTTCAAATATAATTTAAATTTGAGAATAATTTTAATAAAGGCAGATAAAAGTCACTATTTTTCACAATTTATTGAAAAGAAAATGTATTATGAAAATTTCAAAAATTAAACCAATTGTAATTTTGATATAATTTTTAAAAAAAGAATTTCATTTTATTAAATAAATTTTTTAAAAGTGAAAAACATATTTTTATAACATGGTTCCAAGAAGCAACAAATCAATTTTCTACAAATAATACAGTTTTTTCAGAAAACATTTCTTTTACTTTCAAATAATTTTTATTTTATTTATAATAAATAGATATAAATTTATTTTATTTTATACATGTGTAATGAGTATAATTTTATAATTTAGTTAATACTATTTATAATCTCCATTTTATGGGATATGCTATAATGGGCATGTTTAAAAATTAATATTTTAATAGAGTACCATGTTTTGTTTAAACCTAGGGTTGGATGCATCATAATTTATTAAAGAGAATGAATTTATCTAAATATAAATATATTGTAAATTATTGGGATGTTATAATTTCTTCCATTCTCAGTGTTTCGTGTCATACACTCTATCGAACATTATTTTCCTATTTTACAACCGTTGGGTGTTGCATTTTCCCCATTAAATAAATTAAATCATATTGATAATGACAATCATGGGTTTGACATTTGAAATTGCCTTCTATAGTAAACTAAATCATAAAAAGGGTTAATAAAAAATTATATTTATAAGAGAGCAAGGGAAGTATGAAGTTCATCCATAATAATACATTATTAACTCTCCACTTAGGGGAACATTGGTGGTAAATGAAAACATAGACATGAAAGAGAATAATAACACCCAAGTATTAATAGATATTTATATAGATCAATGATCATAAGAGAGTGGGTGATACATATAAGGATAATATCGAAAAAAACATAATTTATTGATGATTTAAGGGACCATTAGATTCATTATAAATGAAGGTACTAGGATAATATTTTTGTTACAACATCATTCCCCCAGAGTTGTGGAATTCCTTTACCATGTAGAATAAGAAAATAAGAAAATATTATAACATAATATCTTTATATAGTCACAATTCCATCCCTAGGATGTGGTTAGATCAATTTATACTTTAAATCATACCTCAAATATTTAATATCTAGTACACATTTTATTCTAAAAGAACTATAATTAAAAATTTATAAATCATTAGATCATTAGAACAATGACAAGTAATTCCTACTATATTTTGATATGTTCCAAGACCAAAAATATTAGAACTAGTTATCTCATATAACCCAATGTTAAACTCAATTTATTCAATAAATATTTATCATGAATAATTGTCCCAAATTTTCATGTCTAAATTCAATGTCGAAATTTTTTTAAATATGAAAACTAAATAAAAATCATATTTCTCAGAAAATATAGTATGTATCTTAATTTCAAGTTAAATATATGTGAATACATTGATCACCATAGAAATAAAATTAAAATATTCATGCTTCTAAATATAAAATCTCAGGTTGTTAGATATATATTAAATAAATCAAGACATCAAGAAAACTCCATAATAATTGGAATAAACCATAAAAAATATAATGAAATTCATGGTCACCAACACTATCCCTCAATCCTGTGTTTTCCAGGAGGTTCAAATTACCACTGAATCACTTTTCTTGCCTATCATTTCCATTCAAAAAATGATCTAAAATCTTTTAAGAAATATTACCACTACACAATCCTTATAAATTTCATGATTATTATAAAGATAATATCACTGATAACATACTCATATAACATAATTCTTAAATCCAAACATAATAAAATTAATTATTCCACTTAATATTTGGTAGTAGCATATTCTTGGCCATCATCCCTTAACATCTTTTGAGTTATATTACCATGACATATAGGGAATTCATTTCTGTAGTGACCCATATATTTATAGTTGAAGAATTGAACATTAAAAATTTATTTCAATGCCTTATAATTATGAGAATGGTGGCATTTCTATCCATGATTTTAGAAAAGCACCCATCCCCTTCAAATAAGTATCAGGGTGTTTCTTTTAACAATTATCACATTTAAGAAAACTGTACTTTACTTTATTCCAATTATACATTTTTTTTCTATCCCATAATCTTCTTCTCTGGATTCCCTTCAAATACATAATAAATGGATAAATATTTATATATCTTTAAAGAACATTATACTATGTCCTTGAAAGATGAGAATTTTTTAAAGACTTGTTTCTTTTGAAAGACTGGATTAATCTCATCAAATAAATTATAATTCATACACTTTGGATAACATGCATTGATATGATACCCATTCCTTATGTTAGTAACCATCTATAAAATATGGAATATATTACATTATATCATAATTTTATGAAACTATTGAAGCCAAAATATGCATGTTAGTGGAATATTTGAGGAATGAACATATTGTTTGATGAAAATATGAAAAAAATGGAATAAAATAATTTAGATTTTATATTTCATGAATCTATGCCCCTTATTAAATTTATGGATATTAAAAATACTCCTAGACAAATGGATTATGCACAAATGCATGTATGGTTAACAGTAACCTGTACACAATGACATTCAGAGTCGTAGAGCGCTTCTTGAATAGGTGAAGGAATCTCTGTAATTATGATGGTTGGGCTCATGGTTCCTCAACCATTAATGAAGTTAATTTTTTTTAATGAAGTCATACAATATTCATGAAACACATTACTTATAAATACCCCTTTTAATCCAACATTTTAGGCATTTCTGATAAAATTTCAACTTATGAGTTCATTCCAATTTTGGGAACCTTCTATGCTTCTTGAATCAATGTGTAAAAGGATTAAACAAGGTATCCAGGAGTCATGAAACATTATTAGATGAAGTCTTGAGATCCTCCACCCAAGGTGGAGATGAAATTAATTAATTCCTACCCACATTGTGAATGTAGAAGGCCATATAAGGCACTTGAGTCTTCGTGAATCATTTAGTCTTCAAGAAACATTCTTATGAATCATGGATTCATCAAGAGGCATGGCCAGCTTATTTCCTGAAGAATAATACTTTGTGAAGCTCCTAAATTCGACATGGGCCCAAATACTTGGAGGACCCTTCTATGCGAACCTCCAATATTCACGAATCATCTCTCTTGGACCTCTCAATGATGGATCCCTTCTGATGACCCTCCTTCATGAAGGATGAGTTCCCAGGTACCCCACAACCATCTAGGACCTGTTCAAATACACCTCTAGTCCCCATGTGAATAGTAAAAAACAATATTTTTTCTTCCCACTCCACTCCATGTGTGGAACTGTCATCACGCTTACCTTTTTCTTCGAAGCATAGGTACCCTAACCCATGATTCTTCTATGAATAGGGACCCTAACATGAACCTCATGATTAAACACTACTACACAACAACGCCAACACTATGAACCACCCAATGAAACATAGGTGGTGGTCACATAAGCCCAAAGGGTGAGGAGTGAGTCTCCCCACATCCAAGATGCATGACCTAAAACTGACTAGTTCCATGTCCTATTCAAATAAAAATAAACAAAACAACAACATCGTCATCACCTAACATAAAAATTAGTTTTACCTTATGAAATAATAAAAATATACTCCATGTATTACTGGTAATAGATTACCTCTACACGTCCTAAAAACTTTATTCCCCATGTATGAATCACAATGGTTGAGATCCTCTAGCTAACTTCCACACATAAGCCCCTTCCACGCCATCACTGCTTCTACAAGTGGCAGTGTAGTTTCAATGCATAATCCCCACACAATCCCTCATAGATGATCCATTCCCAAAACAATAATCCATACAACATGATGTTAAACTTCATGGATTAGGCCTCTCACATCAACTTAATCCACATCATTGAATTACAAGGTTTTTGATCCCTTTCTTCTAAACATGTTACATAGGATGCATCCATGAGGTTAAATCCTAACCAATAGTAAAAATAGGTTCTACCTCATGGGGATAGACCTCCCATATCATCCTCAAGGGGTGTTTTGATCATCATTATAGATTTTAATAAATAGGTGTTCTAATCTATCTATCCCGAATAGGCCTCCACAGGCTATTCTGATCAATAAGTAAAATATTTAGCAGTGTCATCTTTACTCTTAAAGACACACCTCTCAGATCATCTTAAAGTATGTTTTGATCCATCTATCTTGGATCTACCTACATGAAGATTTCTAATCCATATTTAATCTATTCACATGTGATATCTTCCCTCTCAAAGATACACCTCCACCTAGATCTCCCTCAAACGATATTCTGATCACCCTTTTGGATCCTCCTCAAGGGGTATTCTGATCCATCCATCTTGGATCCACCCCCATAGGGTGTTCTGATCCCTTTCTAAACTATTCAGGTGTGAAATATCTCCTATTAGGGGAAAACAACCTGGATCTATCTTAAGGGGAATTCTGATCCATCCATCATGGATCCTCTTCCGTAGGGCTTTTTGATCCTTTGGTAAATTATTCATGTTTGACAACTTCCCTCATAGGGACAAACCCATCAGATATTCCTCAAGAGGTGTTCTGATCCATCCATCTCATATCCTACTCCATGGGATGTTTTGATCCATTGGTGAAAAATATAGTATGAATTATTCCCTCTTAGGGACACACCTCCCAAATCATCCTTAATAGGTGTTCTGATCAAGAAATCTAGATCCACCCCCATGGGACATTATAAACTAGTGATAAACTCTAGGTGGGATGTATTCCTTCATAGGGACACCTCATTAAGTCAAATTTTGATCAACATTCAAGACTCACTTCAAGGGGTGTTCTGATCCATCCCACAAAAAATGATCCCAGTGTTACCTTATAGGGATAAAACTACCGAATCTTCTTCCATGGGGTTTTATGATCCATCGGTAAACTATAAAGGTCCTCCCTCTCAGGGACATGCCTCCTATATCCACATTTTCTGGGCATTCTAATCATCCATATGGATCTGACATTTTGGAGACTTATAATCCATCCATCATGTCCCCCTATGACATTAGCCTTTTTCCCATATCCACATGATGTTAAACACATGCACTAATCCCTCTCATCCATATGTCATGATCCATATCCACGAGAAGTAGAAATTGTGACCTAAACCAAAAAAAATAACAAAATAATACATATAGAATTCATGATGTAAAAATTCTTGGAACAATTATTCCCATGAATCCTTACCTCTTGATTGACATGAGATACTTCAGGTTCCACGCCTGAGATTCTGCACATGATATGTCCTCTCAATAAGAAGAATATTGGGGACCAATATGAAAAATGTCCAAAAATTCCCAATGATGACCAATGTGTATTTTCTTCTAACCAATGGTTTCTACCCCATCTAGAAAAAGAAATTTGTCAAGATAGAAGTGGTGTAATTAACAGATGCCATTAAGAGATGGCATTGAGAATGAGTTCCACGAACATGAATTAAACTTATTAAGGAGAACCTAACTATGAAATAAGATACATGGAAGGTGGAAATGACATCCCATAATATCATTTAAATCATGGATAATACACCTCCATTTAAATATTGAAAATCCTCTAGCCATTTGAAAATGGGAATGTGAGGCCATAAGTTTGAAAAAACGTGCATCGAATGCATAGGTGGGGCCTTGACATAAGAATAAAAAATAAAAATCAAGAAATTGTTGTGAAAATATTATCCTTATCGTGGGAACTAGTATAATTCAATACATAATCATATTTTCATTTCACAAGATTCATAAATTCTGTTCCATCTTGTACAATGTATATGGTGGGCCTAGAATGGAATCCACCAGTGAATTGGGGAAGTTATAATTAGGAATCCTTTGTCTGTGGCATTGTCTATGTGGATCCCACTCTATATTAATAATATTTACAGAAATTTGGGAATTGGAAATTATTTTCCTTATTCATGTATTGATGACTATATCCTCCTACCATATAGAACCATTTTTGATGTGTATCCCTCCTTATCTTTATATGATTGGAAGACATTTGGGAATTTTAAATTTATTTCTGTATTCATGTCTTGATGGTTATATACACCAATCTTAAAGGAACCCAACTATAGGAATTCATAAACCCAATTCCAATATGCATTGAGGATATAGAAATATTGATGTGACAATCCTGTATCACACCACCTCATCCATGAATTCCACCCCGACATCGACTACCAGGTTCCCATGCCCCATCTCACACTACAAGATTATCCCTAGGAGGGTGATTTACTCCCTCATATGCTGATATTAGTAGGATAGGATCATTTTCATAAGGTATATGTCCTGTCAGGACCTAGAGCCATCAAACCCTAACAGAAATTTCCACCCATGAGGTTCATTCTTGGGGAAATCACCCGCCATTCCAACAACAAACTGCTTTGGGAGCCTCTACCTATATAAATCATAGTATTATATCTCCTTGGCCCTGGAGGTGGGGGGGTGGGTCTCAAGTCAACCTATCTATGAAAACCTCATTGTATCTACCAAGGAGGGATCCACCATGCCCCATCATCACCAGTAATGACAGGTTCTCTAGAACAAAGAACAAGTGGACTTCACCCATACTCTAATAACCCAATATGAACCACCTAACCCCAATATTAAGGATAGACTCAAGAGAATTCATAAAATGTGGAATCTTATTCTATGGATCCAGTGGAACCTATACCTACAAGAACATCCTTTTAGGTCACTATAATAATAGAATAGGGATCCATATTCATTAAATTGGTATATAGGCCCCAAACATCACATAAGAAAGTTGGGTTGACTCTATAAATTTACTAGAACCAATGATAGTAGTTATTCACCCACCAATAATGATGAGACTCAGTGCAGAGGTTCTCCCTACACCATCATCAATCTAAGTGGAGGACCTCACCACATTTCTAATAACTAGTATGGTGGTCCTACCCTTACTCTTATTTCGAAACATGGAAGTCATGCTCGTGTTGTCACCACAAATTATAGAGGTTCTAGCCATGTTCAATTCAACCAATATGAATTTCCGCCTTGTGGTCCAACCCACCAGCATATAGGTCTTCTTTGTCTTGAGGTATAAGGGTGAACTCTTACTAATGAATGTGAAATCCTAGGAAATAGAACATGATTGTTTCCCTCATTGACATATATGATTATGAGGAAAAAAGAATAATCAATCAAGGAACCATCACCCCATTTGTCAAATTATGGGGTAGGATCCCAAAAACTATGGTTTTACATATTGAATGTTGTGAACCATAGGATCCCCATATCCTTCTATAGGTACATGAAGACTGAGGAAGCTCTGACCCCATTATAATGGATCAATATACAACTATATCCATCTACTCTAGTTTCCCTCAACTTTACCTCTCAACAAGACGTATGGGATCTTTTGAGGACTGGAAGAACTCCCCAATATGGTGAGAACCTGACTGAGCCATAGATGTGCATTTCTTCCCTTGCACATGAGGGATTTGTAAATACCCCATTCTACAAGGATGTGATGATGCGATTGGTACCACCCATAATAGAGTCATCAATATGTAGTACAAAACCAAATCATGAAGTAAGTGATATACAAGTCAAACTATCATGACATTAATCCATATCATTTCTGCCACATATCTCTCATCCAACACCGATCAGAGAGTGGTCCGACCAAGAAAAGGGACCTTCTTTGAGCAAGAGGTTTCATGGGGGGGGGGGGTCTAAATTCCAATTAGTTTTTAGTTTCATTCTAGCCCCAAGTTAATCCATAATTCAACATCTTAGAGTCCCTCACAGAGGTCCAGGACATGTGTTTCTACTAGACCATCTAGGCGATTCTTTACCACCTATATGATCATCAATTGGCCTATATAGGAAGCCGGTGTAACCTTGAAGAAATTGATCAATGGTGATGAAGGGTTGAGTTGGTAGTAGTCCCAGTGGCTCAACAACTTGATTCGCCTATGTACTACTAGAACCTCAAATAAATATGAATCAAGATCCTCATATTGCTTTGCCTAATTACAAATTGGGTGTCTCCTCAAGAATAGATCAGAGGCTAGGGTATTACACTTATCTTTATTTCATCCCTATATTATGAAAACCTGACATCCATACTGCTGACAATTATATTTCCCCTTCGAGTACTGTTAGGGTGAACATAGTTTTCCCTGATTTTCTCAAAAATAGGGACTCTGACATAGGTATTGAAAGGGAAATTCATCCCCATAGGGGTAGTGCAATACCTGATTCACCCTCATACAAGTTTCCTCACACATGAGATAAGGCATGTACGCGGCCTCTAGGATCCCTCTGATGATGAATTTCCTTCCTAGGAAAATATCAACTTGGATAAAGAGAAGGTTGTGCCCTCTAACTCATTGGAGTTTTTTTTGAATGTATAAACATAACCTATGTTTGATCCCTTTCTCCAAAAAGTCAAAGGGAATAAAAGGATCATCGTTGTGATCATTTTTGATTGGTTCTCAAATTATAGAACATCCCAATGATACCCCATTTCTCCTATAGAAAGGAAGAAAGTCCTTTACCAGTTTCCCCTAGTCAATCTCAGTAATACTATGCATCATGACAGAGTAGAGGCTTGATTTTATTGAAATAAACCAAGGTATGAGTTTCAAAACCCGACCGACCAATGTAATTATGATCCTTGAGATCCAGTTCATGTCACTCCTCAATCCAAAGAGCCAACATATTGAGTAGATGAGCCTATCAATCAATAGTGTAAAAGAATCATCACCAAGATAAGGACCCTCGATAATTTGATTTGATGGATGTAATCACTACATTCCTTGAGGCCCCGGAGACATGATAGGTGGTGATCCCAACTGATGGAAAGACATACCCATCATGGGTGGAAAACATGAAATAACCCATAGAGTTTGGAAAACCTAGCTGAACTTTTATCAAACTTAGTCCACATCTTCTCAAGTATTAAACCATGTTCAGAACCCTAGAGTATCATGAGACCACCAAGATTAAGTTTTTTATTCAGGCGTTGGAAGGATCTTCATTGGTTTGGTACAACCAGCTTCTGATAGGGTCTATAACTGGTTGGGAAGATCCTCATAGATAGTATACCCTCAATTTCAACTCCACCATCTAAAAAACAAGAGATAATATCATATTCATTTGTAAAAATTCTTGATGAACTAGTTGAATATTTTACTACATAGTGGAAAGGCCTCAAGTACTCACTCAAGAAGACACCGACTCATGATAAGCTGATAACAAAGTGCATGGTTAGATTAAATGATAAACTACTCTATATCCTCATAACTCAAAATATCCCAAATGGGTCCCCATGTTTTTTTAAAAATCCCAGTTCCTCCAAGAAGACTTATAGTTGGCTATGATAGTTCACATGTTTCCTCTTCGATCTCCTGTGAAAAGACATTTCAAGGAAGAGACCACCACTTCCATATCGATAGAGGCCACTAATCCACCTATTCCTAATGAGAATCATATAGTGAAATAGCCCAATATAGAACAAAATCTACCAACACTAAACCACCAAATACCACCATGCCAGGAACAACTGCCTAGTGGGGAAAAAATTACTTTGATTCTTCAATAAGGATAGGATCCATACAACAAACATACCTGATCGAAGGAAATCAAACTATTCTTTTAAGGATGAAAATGTCTCCAATGATTTCATCATTTCCTTGGAGAAGGGAATTCTAAAGTATCCAGTATGCATGAGGCCCCAAGATGTTATATGTACTCACTACCATGACCATTTTACTTACCATAAAAATCATGGACATACCCTTTATGAATGTTATGTTCTCATGGAATGACTCCAGGACCATGTGGATCATGGTTTGGTCAATTTAGGTGACGTACCGAGACATGTAATCTATATCATCACTGATACCAATGGTAAAAATGAGTGTTCATTAGAATTGAGAAAGGCTTCGAATTGTGGAACCTAGATGTATGGTGATTGGTTTCCTTGCAAGGAATTTTTCCATTCCAATAGTTTCATATGTGCCAGCATAGGTAGTACAGAACCTCATGTAGTTTCTATGCCTCCCCGACTGCTAGTTTGGATTCCATGTCACAACATTCAATATCAAAGAAAATTAAGCACCATTAGTGAAAGGAAAATTAGAGTCTCACATCAATGGAGAATACATCCCCACCGTCATTGATTTCATGCTTTCTGAGTTGAGAATCACCCAAGGGGCCTCTGAACACTTGAATACCCCTTCGATGATGAGAATGAGAATGCCTTCGTGAATGTCATCAACCTGGTAGTCCATTCATGATTCATAATAGTGATGAATACCATGAAAACCCCTTAGTTACCTCACCTGAAAACTTCATAAGAAAGGATGAGGATAGGTGAATCAATGAAATGTTTAGGTCAGTTTCTGGAACTGAGTCGTGAATGGTACTAAGACTATGTGGAAGGTTTTTTGTAGAGATCAACTGGCATAGTCTTCCCAATCCACTACTTCAGACAGACTATTGCAACTGAATGTGTTTACTAATATTTAAGAACAATCATGAATACACCATTATTGGTCATGTTTACACATATCCTTGTCTCAACCAGCCTATAGTCAGCCGTAGGTGGTTTCGAGTGAGTCAGCTAGTTTGCAACATGATATTATTAGCACCATCCAGAACCTAGTGGAATAGATAGTGACATCCTTCTTGCCTCCTACCAAAGAGCATTTGCGTAAGGTAATAGATGTGCATTTGGTGTGGATGATCGATTTTTTGAGGGAAAACACCAATATACATGCATGGATCTCAGTCCTCAAGGCCCTCTATTTTTCAATATAAATGTAAGAGATTGTTGCATAATCCTTGATAATCCCCCTCAGTTTGAAGCAAAGATTTCTATCACAAAGGCCTACTATGAAGAGGAGGTCAACTGATAGGAATCCCAATATGTCAATTCATGTTCTTTAGAAGATGATGGAACCATCATGTAGTTCAAATATTACCATTATATATCAAATGATAGTTTAATAATGTAGAGATCTTCCACCACTTAGTGGACAACAGTTCTAAGATTAACCTTATCCCACCCTAAATGCTCTACAAGTTGGGTCTGATTACTTCTGAACTCAATCAATCTGACCTAAAGATTCAGGGTTATGATAGGAATGTGTAGAGACCATGTGGAAGGATTCGATTGATGACCTAGTTTGGAAGATTTATAGAAAGTACTGAATTCATGGTAGTCTTAGAGGATTCTGGCTGCAATTTTCTATTTTTTAGGACCATGATTTATTTTTATATAGTATTCCCCTCCTATTATCACAAGTTCCTCAAGTACTCCCTCAAAGGCAGAGTTGAGGTACTTTAGGGTGATTCATCTCCCTTAGACTCCTATGAAGCCCGCTTTCTGGATGATGACTATTACAAGAGAGTGGGGAAACAGATTTAAACCAAAGGGATTGATCACACCAATGATATGAAAATCACTATGGCCAGTATATGGATAGATTCAGATAATGTTTTCATTCAACCAATTCATTGTATGAAACCTACAACACTGGACTTGGGAGGTATATTTGTTTTTTCTAGGAAAAATGGTTGATATGTACTTGAAAAGAAGAAACGCCCATAGACTATCTCATACTATTACACTAGAAAATCTGGGGTATATGATAATCCCCAACCCAAAAAGGTATAGAGTTTTTCCCAATTTCCACAATTTCAGGACATTCTTACATGTACTATTGAGTAGGGGATAAATTATTAATTCCAACTAACCAAAATATATTTGACATCAAGAATGGACCTCACAGTCGAAGGCCATATGGAATTGGCTAGAAAATATCTATCTTCATACTTTTAGTAGATTAGGAACCCCTTAATCAGTATTTTTTATCCTCCCAAGTAGGAACCAATGATCCCCTAAGTCATACAACCTAAATGAACCTAAATGAGTTGATTCAAGTGAAACATGGCACATAAGAATATCGAAGGCCAATGCTAATCAATGCATTCCTTATTCCATAAGAGGATTAATAGTACATGGATTTACAAAAGTAGCATCATGATTTATTTTCGTGGAGCTATGAAGAGATGATAAAACTAGAACCTCAGGTATCTATCCACCATATGGGTCTCCTATAAATTCATCACAAATTTAAGAAGATTTCCAAATATATGTTCCCTTCTCATGGTTCCATGGTTGAGGCTAAGGTTAATAAGCTAATCAAATCCAAATTGATCAGGAATGTTTAGTACCTTATGTGGCTACCCAGACTCATTCCAGTCAAGAAGATGAATGTGAATATTAGATTCTATATCTTATTTTGGGATCTCAAAAACCATTATTCGAAGGATCATTTGAAATTTCCAATTATAGATTTTTTTATCTATTATTCATGAGGTTTTTATGACCTCCCCTTTATAGATGGATACTCTAGGTACATTAAGATACATATGGAGCACAAGGAAAATGATTCTACCCCTATCATGGAACTACGAGGGACCTTCTCTTATAAGGTGATTCCATTTAGCCCAATGAATGCAAGATCCACATATCAGCATGACATGAATCACATATTCAAAAAGATCCTCAAGAAGTTAGTGGAATTCTATGTGTATGACCTGGTGGCCAAATAATGCTAGTGTCAGGACCATCTCAGAGACCATGAGAAAGTGTTTGTCTTCTTGTACTCCCAACATTTAATGATAAACACATTGAATTGTATATTCAGGGTTACCTTTGGAATGTTTCTCAGCTTGAAAAAATAATAAGAAGGCATAAATATTGACTACCAGGATATAAAATCAACATTCCCGGTTCCTCCCCTAGGAAACCAATAGGATCTATGGGGTGTCCAAGGATGCTAAGCATATATATACCAATTCATCGCGAATTAGGATGGAAAGTGTAACCCCGTTTTGAGGCTCATGAAGAAAGGCACCACCTACCATTAGGTTGAAGAGTGTCATAAAACATTTGAGGAAATCAATTAGTATATTATATAACCTATAGTTCTAATGAAACCCATCTCTGAGAACCCCCTTGTCTCTATGTGACTACTTATTAATGGTCCCTCATTTCCCTTCTCACGCAGAGTAACAATGAAGTTAGTGAAAATATTTTATACAATATCAATCACATGCTACTTGATAAGAAGACTAGATTCTCCCATATCGAGAAGTGCTTCCTAAATTCTGTTTTCATAGTGGAAAATTATAAGCATTATCTGCAGCATGGCTCATCTCATGTTGAAAGGGAGGTTGGAAAACTGGGAAGTGATCATTCAACAGTTCAATATTAGAATCATTAAACAAAAAATTGGTTTAATTCTAGGCCTCTGAAGACTTCATAGCCACCCATCCATCACCTAATGAACTTCCACTAGATGTTAATTTCCAAGACGAGGTTATCCTCTCAATGGACCAAGATACACCTCTTTGGTAGATTCACTTCAATGGTGTCTATTAGAGACCTAATGGTAAGAATATTAATGATACCAAGATTAACAATGTATTCTTGGGGATCATCTTCATCACCTCAGTATAGACCATCCAGCCATACTCATTATTGTTGTCACAAGGATGCTCTAATAACGAGGCAAAGTATCCCAATCTTATTACTAGTCTTGAGATGACCCTTGTAATTTATTTCCCCCTTCCACGTGAATGGAGACTTTTAATTAGTCATCAAATAAAATTATAATGACTATGTCATCAAATAAATTGAGCTCATTCCCTAGCTGGAGTGAACCTGTCACCATATGGCCTAGTTCCCTTCTCAAACAGAAGTGACTCATGTCCCTCAGTCATAGAATTTTAGTGACAATGATCTAGCTATTTTAGATTCCTCCCTTTTAGATCTTGTCTAGGAGGACCTGTTCATTAATTTGGTGAAATAGCGGGTCAATGCTCCCATTATTTCTGTTAATGATGATTGTCAACATGTAAACTAAATGATTGTTAGTGCTTCTACATTGGGACAATCATATTCACCCACAGTAAAGGAAACTCTTGATTGGAAAACTAATTCCATTGAGTATATCCAATGTTGAACTATGTAGCCAGATCCAGTAGATCATGAGAGAATATATAAAAAAATACCACAATTTACAATTTTGTGTGCACCTAACCTTGAATCAACACTCTACTGATGTTGTATTTATGAAATTCTTCTCCATTGCATCCAAGAAGATGATATTCCCCAAGTTATACAAGATGTTCATTCTAGGTATTTTTGTTCCCATAAGGTGAGATTAAAGCTCTCCTACTAGATTCTAAGGTTGGACTACTTTTGGACCACAATGGTCCATGACTACTTTGAGTTTTCTAAGAGGTTACAATTGCGTCATATCCATGCCCACTTTGTGCATTGACCAATAGAGCTCCTACACACCACAAAATATTATTTGCCGTTTTTTATGGGGAATCAATGTTGTGAGACCTTATCAACCAAAAATATCTCACTAATTAATGGTTTATTCTGAATATGAATATTTCTATTCGAAGTGGGGAGAAGTAATTTGTCTCAAAGAATTTAAGACCTGATCTGTGATCAAATTCATGATCTCTGACATCATATATCGATTTGGAGTTCTTCATGATATCCCCCAAGACAACCACAAAAACATTTGGGCTGTGGATCTGAGGCGGTTATACACTATGTACAAAATTCTCTCCAACCATACCTCATAATACCATTAATAGGAAATAGAATGATTGAGTCATTCAACAATATTCAGTACAATATTCTGTTGATGTTGGTGTTCTAGAACATGAATATTTTTCTGGGGAAGATCCCCAATACCCTCTGGGACTATCAGGAGACAACTTGGAATTCCACCTACGTTACCCCATAATACTTGGTGTATGAAATAGAGGTATTATAGCCCACCAAGGTAAAATTTCTGTTTCTCCAAACAACTCTATTTGACCAGAAGACACTATAAAAAATTGCATACATCTATCTAATTGAGTTAGAATATCTAGAAGAAAATATTCTATAGGCCTTGAAAAATATCTAAATGAACTAGAATATTATAGAAAGAGCATTCAACTAGAAGTTTCACCTATGAAACTTCCTCTATTGTGATAGGATGTTGGCTCTCAGAATGCCAATGAAAACTAGAAAAAATCATCCAATGTTGGAGCCCTTGTGGGAAGGACCTTAAATCATTCAAAAGGTCTATTCCAATTTAGCATACTATTTGATCACCATGGATGAAGAACATATCACTACCCCCCAAATTCCATGTTTCTCAAGTAGTTTTTCACATGAGGATCTTTCAATGTGTACGACACACAATGATAAATCATGTACTAGTTCAGAACTCTAAAACCTTAAACTAGGTGCCTCAAGTCCAAGAATCATTAAATTAAACTATATGATTGTCTTTTCAGGAATATATACTGTGATGTTGGGCCTCTTAAGACCCCTTTCATGTTAGATTCATCAATCCACTATGCTATATATATCATCTTGAGTTTCCCCACTCCACGGTCTGAACTATGTGACAATTTACTAAATGTTCAAGTCCAACCATCATGAATTTAAACTATATGCAAGCCTTCTCATGTATGTGTTGTTTGGTGATGGGACTCTTTGGCCCCCATTCACATTAGGTTTTTTTCATTCTTCCACACATACCCATTTTAGATACTCATCCCCATGGTGGAAACTCTAAGACCTTAAACTAAGTGCCCATGGTTTGATATTTAAGACCTCAAACTAAAATCCAAAGTATGGTATATCTGAAACAACCTTAAATTATCTGCAATAGGTCTGAACATTATAACCTTAAATAATTTATAGCCCCTAAATTCTTATTTTTACAACATTAAACAAAACTCCTGACTTCATCAATACATGAAATTAAGATATGATCTTACCTTGCATTAAATCAGGATGCCTATTAATAAGAGATGATGTTTACCCCATTTCATATTGGGATATATCATTTGATAATTATGAGATGGTCAACAAACCATAACACTTTTCCTAAAAATGGAATTCCCCATGATAACCATGGGATGAATTGGATTCTATAACCAGAGAGGATATCCCCTACTGATGTCGGTATTCTACCAATCTGTGTTGAAGAGATACATATGGCTTAATTCACATCCTCATTGGATATGTAGAGACGATCAGACTTTAATCTCTTGGACCAATTAAAAATTCATCATTAATTTTTTCCTCTAGACCCATTTGTGGTGCACGATCCTTCTTTATATCCATTCGCATCGGGTATTCCCTATATCCAGGGAACATGGGTACCCATGAGACCAAATTCACCACCTTCTAAGCATCATGGTGTTAAAATATTTTCTACCTTATCCCCGGTCCAAGCACTATGACCGTAAACAATGCATCATTTGCATCCTGATATTAGTGTGACATGAAATCTTCCTTTGGATCATTTATTTTGGGTTTTACCTCTTTCTTACCACATTAGAACCCTTGGATCAAAAACTTTTACAGTCCATACATTTGTATTTTTAAATAATTTCCCACAGTTCAAGAAACATGATTTTAAACTGTTTTCCATGGTTCATACCATATGACTATAAACTATTTGTATGACTTACAAATCTAGGTGTGTCTTGAATCCCCTCAAAATGGGATATACTATGATGCCATGTCTTTCCATATATAGGCCCATCAATTTATTCATTGTAAAACAATAAGTTATCTGTGGTGTAATTTTCCCAAAATGGATCCTATGACTCCAAGATGTCAACCCTAATCAATTACCTTAACCCATAAATGGTTCAAGATTCCCTCAATACATGATATGAGTATAGAAAGAATTGGAAGATCATGTAAAAGCACAAAAATTTCATTAGTGCATGATGTAAATTGTATTATTACCCCATGAATGTTTGGATGTCACTGAATAAGGGATGATTTTACCATATATACAACCTAAATGCCTAGTGTGATGAATATGGGATGAAATAGAACTAACATCCTTACCACCTAATGTTAATCTACCATCCTACCATATATAAATATGGGATTCCTCATATCCATGTATGAGAATATTCAATGCTCTCATTTAAGAGGGTAGTCCCCAACCAGCATCAGGTTTATACCACACCATGTTTCAAAAATATGACTGGATTGATTATTAACCTCATTGGATACATAGTGATGCCTATATTTTTTATCTTGGGTCCATCACCTTACCGGACTCATCATGAGATATTTTCTATTCCATATTTTTATGACCCAAACATTATGGATTTAAAATAAAATCCAATGTCCAAGAAACATGACCTTAATCTTTTTGTAACATTATCTTTATGTTTTATATGGCACATGAGTCTTCCTAGATTTAATTCACATCAATTTAATACTCTTTCATGCCACACCAAACACTTTAGGGATCCCCATGGTCCAACCTCTTTGACCTTAAACTAGGTATAGAACCCAAGTCCAAACATCATCACATTAAACTATGTTAGAATGGTCTCAAGGGGGTTTAGTGAGGAATTAGATGTCCTACTAGGTCCCTAAATTCACATTGGGTAAACTTTCTTTGATATTGCATGAATTCCTTCTTGACACCCTTCTCATGGTCCATACCAAATGAACATAAACTATTTGCAATAGGTATATGCTTTATGACATTAAAATAAAATCCATGGTCTATGAGACGAGATCTTAAAATATCTTCAATATGTCCAATATTTATGACCTTGAACTGAAATCACTGGTTCAAGTATCATGAACATAAACTATAGAAAACCCACCTAGATTATATTTCTTTATGTGAAGTCTACCATAATTCTACCCCATTCTCCTCAGGACAATACAGTTGGGAGAGTCTTTATCATGTTGGTTCACATGAAGTTAAAAATTGTGATACATATTCCTTACCAAATTAAGTTAAACTATGTGTCAAACATTCTCACCGTACATCAGAAATATTTTGGTCTATCATCCTCATATTATGATGAAAACATTCAAGGAATTTTAGGCCCTTTTCTAAGAAGTGATTTCCTTCAATGTCGGTCACCTAATGCCTCATTCATGTTCATCAATTGATTCTTGGAATCTGAGATGATTCTCCCCTAAATGAAGAGATTGAGTTTTTATTAGAATTATATGCCCAAACCAATATTATTTATTTCATGGTTGTGTAATTTCAGGAGAGTTAGAATACATTAAAACATTCCATCACTTCATTTACACTCTTTGCATGTCCTTTATTTGGATCTTCATCCAACTCCATGTCTGAAAGAACCCCCTAACATAAGGGTGCATGGAAAAAATGTCTCAACTACAATCCCTGACCAATGTCCTAGTTGGTTTCAGAAAATATTTTGAGGAAATTTCCATGTTTCGTACATGGTCAGAGATCGAACCTTATTTTTTGTCCCCATTATCGGCTAAGAAATATGGATGTTTTTTCAATCACATTCAACAGTTATCTAATATCGTGACACCACTCCCATTTTTTTCCATATTTTTGAATCATGATTCATGCTTCCCATTTCCCATTTTTTGGTATAATTCAACGCTCCATAAGGTTACCCAATTCATTCACTAAATAAAGTTAGAGAAGAATTTTTTCTACTCTAAGAGCCCCATTCTTTAGTTGCAACCTCTATCATCCCAAAAACTCTTGGTGTTCAATCAATAATAGCATACCCCGAGTGCTCCATGATTGTGGGCCACTATTATATGAATGAGTGATCACATGGATGTCCCTGGTTTCTCACCCCAAGAACAACTCATGCGAGCTATGTGATTGATCATTGGTTATATCATGAAAATTATTGGTGTGATAAAAAAGAAAGGTCTTACAACATGTAATATTTTTAATCAATCAAACCCAAGTTTAAAAGGATCCTTCAATCATTGGAGACTCTCTATTGAAAAATTCCATTAGAGTTTAACCCTATTGAACGAGTGATCAAGCTCATCCAACCCTTGCTGAGTAACCTTTAGGATATAATATCATTTTTCCATATCTTACTTTTCTTCATTGGCCATAGAGTAGACATATTTGAATCTGATCTACTATTGGTCCTACTCAACCTTGAAATCAACCACCAAGAAATTCGTCTCCACCACTATGGCCTCACTCGTTTCCAGTTGGACCTTTAGTTTGTTAATGAACTCGGTTTTTTGGTAGTTGTGACTACCACATTATCTTATGATAGATCATTATGGTGGGAGATATATCCTTCATCCTTCTCAATCACCTGTGAGTCTTTATATTTTTATTTATTCCACGAATGGTCATGTGTATACCATTTTACACATGCTCTACCAATGGGGAAGTCTTGATCAAATTTGTGAGGGATGCTGGATTCCACACCATTAGTACTCAAGATGACAAGCCAGTGAAGGAGAGACCCAACCAAGTTGGTAGATTATCTATATTAGAGTGGGTGATGAAGTTGCACATTTTTCTCCAAAAATTGTAATGGAAAATATTATTCTCCTCTTTGACGTTCGAGCAGGTATCCTTGGAATATTTTAGCATCACTAGATAATAAGGATTGAAGAACTCCAATACATCATCAGCTATATCGTCCCTGTGAAAGTTTTATAGTGTGAATAGATGAATATATACTCCTATAAACAACTCATCATCATCCTCTCTAACCATGGTGTAAGACTCTACCACCCCATATGCTGATTTTGATGTGGATAAAACTGTCCTAGTTCCATCATCTATTGTTGTTGGTGGTGCATCCTCGCCTTCAACCACCACAACCACCACTGCCCACAATTCCAGAGTATGATCATACAATGAAACTTCCTTTGTCTCCTAGGATACTATTATAGTTTACCCCCATCATGATTTCATCTCCAATAGACACCTACAGTGGTGCCTCTATTATTTTCTTCAAAACTATAACCCACATTCTCCAACACTATCAAATGAGTTTCCTCAACCCCCTCCATTAGGGGAATGGTATTAGTGGTACCCTTTATTTACTCCTCCACATTTGGCCCCATTACCACAGTCTCCTAATCAATTCTCCTTGGGAGAGCAGCATCCATCATTACCACATCAACTCCAGATGCAATTAATGTGAATGTTGATATTAGCGGAATAGTCCCAAGGAACATTCTCATGACTAATTAAAAATGCATCAGTTAATAATAATAATAAAAGGAAAATAATACAATGAAATAAAAGAGGAAGAAACTTATTTGAATTTTAATTCCTAATGATGAGATCTTAATAGTTCACAGAGAATTACATAGGAAAGGTTACATATGCTACTGATGCCTTAGTTTCATGATTTGATGGTTGGATTCTCATGTCCACAACATTCGGAAGGGACCCCATAGTTTCCCCAAGATGGGTTGAGGTCCCATCACTCTCATTTTCCCACATATCATACAAATACCCCTCATTTGTCATAAATTAATATAAATGTGAAGAAATTAGTCAGGAAAGAGTTCTAAGAACATGTTATATCAAAGCCACATAAGATCCGGATATTTACCTGGTCGGATGTAGTGCTTCCTCCCACAAGAGAGCCTTAGTCTGTGTAACAAACCCTGTAATCATCAAACCCCTATATAATAGGTACGAACATAGATAACATAGCTTCTAAATGATATGGAGGAGAATTCTTGTTCCGCAGCACCAGTACTTGGTCGATCAGAGGGAATACACCGACTCGAGAGTAAATCCGTTACCTTATATCTACTACATATCACTTTGCCTCATCTCAGGTAAAATGAAAAAAATGTTATTGGAATGACCAATCCTAATGAGATGAATACTCTATCTTTTTAGTTACTATCATATACCTTGAATATTGGAGAAAATTCAATAAATATCCTAGTTTTCACAGGCTTCTATAAAGATGATGTCACTGGGAATATCCATGTGGCACAATCACTTCATGAGATATTGGATGAATGTCCATGAGACCACCCCAGAAGGCATGCCTCCTTCATGATGACACTTTCCCATGAATGATGATCCCAATTATACTCCTATAACTATATCTACCACATGTTCAGGGCCATAAACTGCTAGACCTGCTATTGTTGTCCTTTAGATAAGCCCAATTATGCTTCCAAAGCATACACTAATCAGCACTCGGCCTCAACCCTGTGATTGAAGGGCCACACCTTTATTGGCTTCAGTGGCCCCCCACCTCAACATATCCCTAGTATATATGTTATCCCAATATAGCTCATATTGATGGATAATTCCATATGAAACGGTAGGCTCTGGAACATCATTCCTCATATTCTCATCCATGTGTATGAATATACGACAGATCTTCCTCATAACTGAAGGGTGACACTAATGGATGACATCTACATATACCTTTGATGTTGTCCACTATAGAAATATGAAATTAATTGCAAACTATTATGTATTGTATGGATCAAAGATCAGATCACAGTCGACCCTCATCCCTAGTACTATCCTCGGCAGGCTATGAGGTATGGTCACTGCATGGTTATCCCTGTATAATCATCAGTCACTATCCCCATTAGAATTGAAATGGGTGAAATATAAAGTTCTCTTCCCGCCAAACCTTCTTCATCACATCCCCCAAAACAACATTTATGGGTGAATCCTCACAATATTCAAGATCACATGACAGATTTCTATAATAGTACGAGAGATAGGTTTTAGTTACTCATATACCTTAATGTTCATGGCCACCTCATAATAATGGAAATGGAAGGGCCTAATCACACTGATTAGTGTATTCACTTCATTAATGTGGTGAAGAACCTTGTACAACTTCTCCTATTCTGGGACAATAAAAATGATGCACTATTTCATCACCATCATCTCTCGCATAATTACGGTACTTGTCCACAACAACATGTATGCATCCTTCACAGGGAAAATCTATCCATAGATGAGTGGAATGATGGAAACCACCATCTTGACCATGTATGTAGATTCACGATTGAAACTATATCCCCATGTATTCCCCTATATCGCTTATAAGAACAACTAGTAGGAGTGCTCCCATCCTTGATGATTTGATCCCTGGAATGTGCTTGACCTTCCTAGAAACATCTATAATTGATCCTCTACCTCGACTAGATCCTACACTAGTTCATTTAGGATATACCCAACCAATTTATTTAAGGGTATATCCCTCATCCTTGACTTCTCTTTGACTATTCCCTACACGAGATCCAGTATCTCATTCATTAGGTCCTACAGTTTATCTTCCCCCCAACATGTTCTCTGTGGGAAGGAACTCATCATGCATCACCCATAGGATCAGGAGCCTAGCAATTTTGTGAAGGTCCCATTGGCTGACTCTGACTTCCCAATGATGTATATGTTACATGTTGGTCCCTAAAGACCATATTCTCATCAATATGGGCATGATTTCATGATGGTAACAAATATGAAACTTTAAGGACCCTTCTTGTTCATAGAACCCAACCTACATTATCTCTGCTTCAAATTCATAGCATGAAAAACATTACTAGTTGGAAAAGTCCAACTAATATATTATTTCCCACCCAGGTAAAATTCTCAATTGTCATTCTATCCATTAATCACATCTACAAAACCCACCTTGATGGTCATATCATACTGTGATGGGGATGACTCATCATCTATCTTCACCTCATCAATATTATTAATGTGGTTCTAGAGAAAATATATTATGATTAGCACATGGTCCTTCTAAATATAGACCCCAAGAGCCCAACACCACTAGTATGTACCTGGTATTCCTATGAACCCGTAATATGGTTCATCCCTATTCACCAATGGAAAAAAGACATCATCTGTTATCCTGACACCATTGAGTAACAACTACCTGCATAGTGGGTAGTCCCTATAAGCCGTGGTCAGTAGTGCTAGGACTGATTCTTGGTTCTATGTTACCTAGACACACTCTCCAATCATGATTTCTCACACAATTTATTCTCTTAGTTGCATGGTGTAATTGACTCCCCCCCGAAGCCAATTGAATCAATACATAGTTGTTTTTTAGTCTGATTCATAAAGGTTATCCCCAGAGGTAATTCCTAAAGGTTGTTTAATGAGATCATATTTGTAGAGGTTTCTTATTTAAGATTGGGTTCAATCAGAACATTTTTATAAAAATAATTCATAGAGATAGGTTTGTATTGACAATGTGATTTGTGAGTGATGGGGATCAAGATAAAAAATCACTCATGAAGGATGTGAGATTTGTAAAATGAGAGTGTTAGATTTTATTCATGTGAGAGTTTGGTGATCCATATTATTGGTTCCCTCCATGATTTATATGAATATGACTACACCCAAGAATCAGGAAGATCTTCATGAAAATAAATATCACAAAATGGATTCGTGAGTGGTCTATATGAGTGAGCTTTGCGAATGTGAGTTGATTTCAAAATTTCAGTGATTCTCCATTAGAATTTGAATTGAAATTTACCATAATCCCCCATAATTGGGGGGGGGGATTTTGATGCCAAAAATGTGTGTTTCATTATAATAATTGAGGAAGGAATGGATGGATAAAATAAAATATGGGCTATAACATCCCAAAATCTGTTTCAAGGGTCTATTTTGTGAAGCTCCACCCCTTTAGAAACTTCCAGAGCTTGAAAAGATCACTGGATGAAATATTTTTTCACAAAAGATCAAAGGGTGGAAGTTAAACTCTATGAAATGTAATTATGAGTTTTGGAGAAATCCATGAATTCAAGAAGGGTTGAATGTAATCTCAATGAGACTTCTGTTTGGGCTTGTGGAGCTGTGCCCATTACCAAAGATCAAAATTCATTGTGATGTCCTCCAATAATCCCAAAAAACCATTATTATAAATAACCCCTTTAGTGTGATATTTTAGGCATGGATGATGACCTTTATACTTTTGAGACTACTACCATTTGGTTAACCTCCTAATAATCACAAACCAAAGAGAAAATGGATCACCAAAGTTATCAAGGATTCAAAAAATCTCATTCCCTATGATATTGAAAACCTCCACCTACGGTGGATATTCCATTAGTGAATTCCTATGCCCTTCACGAAGGATGAAGGTCCTATGAGGCCCTTAAGGCTTTATGAAACATTCAACATTCGTGAAGTACTCCACTTTTGAATTTGGGCTTAATCCGGAGGCATGGTCACTCTGTTCCATGAAGCGTAATCCTCGTGAAGCCCCGAACCTCTGTCAGGATCCCAAGCCTTGCATTACATAAATTTTCCACTAAACAATGTTCACAAATCACCTCTATTTGTCCATTACACATTTCCTCCATTATACTAACACTCCATAATGAATGCTGAGTGACGAGGGCCCCCACAACTATCTAGGGCCAGTTTAGCTATGCATAGTGTCCCCATGTGATCAGTGCCTCCCACTACTATGTCCACCCACTCCACTCTATGAGTGGATCAAGCATCCCACATACATTTTTCCTAAAAACATTAGTACCCTAAAACCTATTTATTCTATTTGGAGGAACACTAACATATACCTCATGAATAAAAAGTCCTCCATGATAGTGCTAATATAATACCCCTTGAAAAGTCACATGGATGGTGGTTGCATAAGAATAAGGGATAAGGAGTGATTCCCCCACATCAGAGAAACATGATGTAAAACTATCTAGTTCCACTTCATAGTTGTACGATGTTAAACTACATGACAACTTATATATAACATGGTGTGATACTATAGTTAAACCCAGTATAATTAGCATAAGAATCCCTGGGTATGACTAGAGTGGGTAACCCCCACACCTATTACTTACTAGATGCCCTATGTATCACATTGGATGAATTCTTCTAGGAAGCTTCCATGTGTAAGCCCCATCCACATCACCAATGCTCATATTAGAACCCGGAAAGTTACATTGTGTAATACCAACACCATACCTCATTGAATCTCCTTTCACAACATGATCATCCTTATCAGATGTTGTTAAAAATGCATGGATTGCTCCTATCAAATGAACTTGGACTATGGAATCCAATTACATCAGTTTTGATCATTATATTCTTAACAGGGTACATAGTATACCTCCCTAAGGTTCAATTTCAACCAATGGTAAACTTATGTTCTCCCTCATTGGGACACACCTCCTAGATCCACCTCAAGGGGAATTCTGATAAACCTTACGAATCCACCTCAATGGGTGTTCTGATCTATTCATCTAAGATTAGCCTCCAATGGGAGTTATGATCCATTGGTAGTCTATTCTTGCATGATATCTTTCACCACAAGGACACACCTCATAGACCATTTTCAAAGGGTGTTCGTATATATCCATCCCAAATCCACATTAATGGGGTATTTTGATTTAATAGTGAAATATTATGGTGAAATATAATCCTTCATAAGGACACACATCATGGATCCACCTCAAAGGGTGTTATGATCAACCTTTTTTATTCTCTTAAAGGGATGTTCTAATCCATCCATCCCAGATCCACCTCCATAGGGAGTTCTGTTCCATTGTTAAACTATCCAGGTGTGACATCATCCCTCATATTGACTCACCTCTGGGATCTGACTCTAGTGGCATTATGATCCATCCATCTTCGGACCACCTCTATGGGATGTTATGATACATTGATAAAATATTCAAGTGTGAAAAATTATCTCAGAAGGAAACACCTTCCTAATCTTCAACAAGGTAAATTATGATCCATCCATCCAAGATCTCCCCCCACATGGAATTCTAATCTGTTGTAAAACTATTCAGGTTCGACATCTTACCTCTTAAGGAAAAACCTCTCAGATCCACTTCAAGGTGCATTATAATCTGCAACTCTAAATTCACCTATACAAGGTGTTCTAATCCATTGGTAAACTCTATGTATGACATTATTTCTCATAGGGAAAATATTTTTAATATACCTCAAGGGGTATCATGATCATCCTTTTAGATCTTCCACATGATCCATCCACTAGTAAAATATTTATGTGTCACCTCATAGGATAGAAATCTTGAATCTACCTCCATGGGGAATTATTATCCATTGGTAAACTATCCAGGTCCTCGCTCACATGGACTCACCTTCTATATCCACCTCTATCGGGCATTCCGATAAAATTTCTCAATCAACTATAGTGGGGAAATCTTAACCATCCATCATGTCCCCATATGTAATAAACCATATACCCTTCTCAAAAATATGTTAAACTAATGCCACATTCCCCCTCAAAATGATGCCAGGATCTATATCCAATAGAGTTTGAACTTATTACCTAACCCAAAACACCAACATCATGCATATTTAAGGGATTCCTTAAGTAAAATTACTTGGAGGACTTTCATTCTGGGTGTCATTACCTCATGATCAAAACGATATTCCTTAGTTTCCACACTTGAGATGAATAACATGAGATTCCCTCGAAAGAGAAATAATTAAGGTGACCAATGCACCCAATTTATAGACATGGACAATGACTCCCAACATGACTACTCTCCTAAAAAAAGGTTGCTTAACTATCTAGATGAAAGATGTATGTCAAGATTGAAGAAGTCTAATTATCTGGTTTCTAAAAAGTAATTTTACTGGGAATGAGTTCTAGAAATATGAATTAAATCAATGAGGGTGACCCATACTAGGAAATGAGATGAAATGAGGAATCCATGGAAGGAGGAACTAACATCCCATCATCTCTATTTGATCAAGGTGTTGACATCACCGTTGCAATTAAAGAAATACCCCCACCTTTGGAATGTAGGAATGTGGTGAAATAAGAACACCATCACTTTCATCAAACGTATAGGCGGTGTCTTGGTGAAAATGTTAAAATAGAAACATAAAGTATAATCCAAAAACAATAATGAAACACTTAACGTAAATTAAAAATTTTATGCACAACTAATCTCATAATCATAAACAGGGTTTCTTTGGGGATTTAATTATTTCAAAATACATTAATATGGTTGGTAAATAAAATGTGAATTACCCAAATAATATTACCCAGGACTATCAAAATAGGTGTGTAGTTAGTCCCCTAATCATGAAAATTTGATGATTAGGTCAAGACTAGTGCACCCATTTCAGTTTTATTACCTCTAGGTACGTCTGTGGAAAATCCCCACCCACCTATAGTTTCCATATTGGGGTTTATTATTAAATAAAACACATAATATATTAATTAAAAATTTAATATTTTATAATATAACTATCCTATAATTATATCACAATGTTATGTTACATAATATTTTCCCCTATATCTTATTCACAAGGTTTCTGTTGAACATTATTTGTTACCGACTATAATGACCCCAATCTGGTAACCCATATACCAAATATACCTAATTAAATTGGAACTTTGTATAAGTTATCTCATCCTAAAAGAATTAATAATTTAGTAGGCTTGGTAAATTGGATATATACTTGAAATTAAAATTAAAATTTAAACATAAAACATAAAAAGTGTTTTCTTTCTGAACACCATTATTCCTCTTAGAATAACACTGCATATCAATCACAAAACACTTCCACCTATCAAGGAAAAAATAAAAAAAATAAGGGTGTGATCTCAGATACTTCCTAAGGGTATGTGTATAATATAAGATATCATGAATAAATAAACATAATAAATATAAAAAAATAAATTAATGAAAAAAAATCTCTTTAATAAAAACACTGAGTATAAAATGAAAGAAACAATATATGATCAAATAGAGCCATATAAATAGTCGTATATGATTGAATCCTATCCCTATATATTCTATCTAGTGAAATAATAACATGGAAATGACAGATTTCATATTGATGGAATGAATAATTTCATAAATATGAAACTATCAAGATATTCCTCAAGTAAGTTTAAATCTTTGTGTAGAAACCCATCTAATTTGGCATACTAATGTTTTCATGAGACATATCGTTGCATCAAGGGGTTATATATAACTTTTAACCACCTATAAAATACCAATTAAAATGTATTCCTCATAGTATTGATGTGAAAAATAACACAAATAATTTGTTAATTATAAACTAACATAAAAAATCATTATACTTACCCTAATAAAATAAAAAATCCTAAATCATCCTGAGTAATATGGTGAATCGTAATTAAATTTTACATACTCAATCAAACTAATAAAAAACCATACATAAAATGATTAAGGATGAGTTTGAAAAGACTTATCTCTTGTTTATTATAAGTACAATAAATGTTCATTTCCATTGATGAAAAAAACCTAGGAAAAATTCTATAACTTTTTTTGAAGAAAATAACATTTTCATATAGAAATAACCTTTTACATATAAATGTTAAAAAAACTAAATATATTTTTTATTTGAAAATAATAATTTAAATGGTCTAAAATAGGATTTAAATTATTTATTGGTCATGATGGGGAAAAATTTCATACTATCCATACATGTTATGACAAATATCTCTTTCACATTTTTGATAAAATCCAATCTGGATTTGTTTTGAAAATGAAATGATGATTTATTTCAATTTTTTATTGTAAAAATAAAAAAAAGTAATATTGTCTTATTAATTCATCTCTAAAAGGTTAAAATCAGTTTTAAAACATTTTTGAGAAACATGTATTTTGATGAAAAAAATATTTTTTACAAAAAAGAGAAATAAAGTGTTATTTTCTTACAAACTTTCTTTCAATAATTTAAAGTATCGATGAGTGAAAAATGGTAATATTTCTAAAAGATGATAAATAATAACTAGATGAGAAAAAAAATATATTTATATTAAGATGTTGATATAATTTCTTTCCCTTAAATAAAACTTAAACAATTTTTTTATTAATGATGAGATTGTGAAATAAATTCTGACCAATTTGGAAGATTTTGGATTATAAGCCCCATGAAATATATAACATCAAAGGAATATTTAAATACCATTAAGGTAATTAAATTCAGGATATAACTTATCAAATTAATATTATACGAACCAAAACAGGAAATAAGTGGTGACTATGTGATATGTTTCACAAAAGTAAAAGTGAGATGATAAACCCTTACCGCATGGCTGATTTCCTTCATATGTGCCGATAATTCATGTATAATGGGTTTATACAATTTATAAATTTATACTAGAACTATAAAAATATTCATAAAATCCTATATGTTCATCTTAAAATATTTTACCACACATTTGTTAATAATATTTTACTATTTTCATTGTTTCAGGTGTTATTTTCTTTATTTAATCATGTCTGTTTTCTCAGGAATGTTACAAATTTTTATGTAAGTAATAAATAAATCATACCCAGAATGACAATTATGTTATAAATAATTTATTTACTCATTATAAACATTATTATAACAATTTATTAATGTCATTAGTGTGAAATGAGTTTCCTAACTTCATAGAGACAAGAGGTTGTGCGTACGCAAGATTGACAATATCATTCTCTTAATGGGTGATAGGGTAAGGGAGAATATGATTAATTTTATAAATTGATATCATTTCATATAAATAAAATATATTAATTAAACATGTCTTATTACCTTCTATGTAATGCCTAAGTGAAAAAAATATTCATATCACATCGTGAGGTTACAGTGTGTCGTGCACATGAGTGATGTTATCATATTTTAAATGAAATTATAAGTAAGAAGGTATATGTGATATTATAATTCAAAAAGTATTATAATTTTATAAATATCATAAAAATATTTAAAAAGAGACATATTTTTTGGGAACATTAATTTCTTATCCAAGAGAGATAAAATTATTATTTCAAAAAATTATGCATTTATATAAGACTCACACAGGAATATGGGTTTTTTAAATATTACCTAGATAGTGGAGTGTTACATTCCACATAAGACATGATATATTTGATAAATTATTTTTGCATTGGGATAAATATTTTGATAAAATTAGACTTACATTATTTCCCTCCACTTCATAAGTGGAAATTCATCCTTTATTTATTCTTTGATCAGTTTCTATGTATATATATTTTATTATGCCAATCAATGATTATTCAAGATGATATTTTCGTGCATGAAGAACTGAAATTAAATTTCAAAGGTTCATAAGATCCACAAAAGGAAAAATAGTTATTTATTATTTACTGAGACCCTAACCTAAACCAAAAAATAATAGCACAAGATAAGATAATATCCAAAAAGAATAAACATTTACATAATGAAATAATAAATTATTCTATAATTCCTTAAAAATAACAACCAAAGTTAAAATTTTCATAAATAAGTAACCTTAAATATCTGAAAAATATTCCAATCAAAATTTTAAACCCAAAAAATTAGAAATAGTTGAACATATATTCATTTGGGATTAACAAAACATTTATCTCTAAACTATATCAATCACTCATAAAGGAATATATAGAAAAATAATATTATCTAATATAATATACTCCCAAAAATTATAAATTCTTATACAATGAAATCATTTATTATTATATAAATTATCCCAATATTTATTAATTAAATTAAATTTAACACAATTATTTAATTTTCCAAAAAATAACAACCTTCTTCCCAAACAACATTATCCATGTATTCACTAAATCACTTATGAATACAATGGTTATATATATAATAAAACATATGTTCATAAAATAAAATAAACTTTAATGAAAATTAATTATACTTACATGAACATAAATGATCATATTAAACCTAATGCTTATAAAAATGATTCAAATTATTTCCCCAACATATGAAATCATTCCTTCTCAAATATAATTTTTACTAAAACACATACTAAACCCATGGGTTGTATTCCCATAAATATCACCCGATATATACTTCATTATCTTAAAATATAGTCACATGAATCCTCATAAGTGGTATCTATTCATTATGTTCAAATATAGACTTATTTAACAGTGATGGTATCTAAAACTCATAAAATAATCCAATCTAAAACATCCTAAACACAAAAGTTATGTATGTCCTTGATCCAATACCAAATATATTAACTCATGCCATTAAAAACCCATTAATATGAGTTTAATATTAATGTTATAATTTTCTTAAATTACCATGATTGTTTATGTTTTGAGTTTTAGAGAACATGATAAACCATTACATTAAATTGTGAATAATGATATACAATTTCAATTATTTTTTCTCAAAATATGATTCTTATGTTCATATTCATGTTACATTCATGACATACATTATTTGTTCAAGGATAATTTCTATTATTCAATGCTAGAAATAATATTGTCCCCTAATAATCCTCACACAATATGAAAATGATTTTAAAACTAATAATATATAGAAAAATCTCAGTAAGAGTTATAAAACAATGGAAACCTATTAGTCCAGTGAGAACCTGAAAACTTGCGATTGTTTTTACCTTTTTCACAATAAAACTTTGAGTAAATAAATAAAAAATACCCACATTAAAAAATAATTTTTTCGCAAAGAAAATATTGTAAACCCATTTAAAATCATAAGTAAACCCTAAATTTATCACAAAGAATGTCACAACTCATGAATAAAAATAATTGAAAACAACCCTTTACAATTATAAATTTTAAAAACATTCATTAACTCAAGAAATAAAAATATTTCCATAATTCCCTCTTTTTTTAAGCATAATATAAGTATCTTGAAGAATCATATTCATAATCCTTATTTAATAATGTTTAACCTATTTATGAATTACTGAATCCCAATTAATTACAAAGGATTAAACAACCCAGTTATGTCCCTCATTTTCTCCTTCATTGGCTATATTAGTACCCTATGCATTGGGGATCCATATCGGGCTCACATGTAGTAATGGGATATATCAGGATCACCCACCATTATATATAATTCTCTAGTACTATATCCCAAATAAAAAATCTATAATATAACACTTTTTCATCATAATTTTCTTTAAAAAACTATTTTTAAACCATATAAAATACACATTAAATCATCACATAATCAAAAAGTGAAATGTCATTTTTCATTACCAACCCCTAAAAATTGAAAAATTACACAAAATGCGAAATTGAATTTTGATGGTAAAAAATGAAATATCATAAATTAATATGAATAATAGATAATGAAAATGATAGTGATAAAATCTTTTTCCACTATATACAATAAAAAATTAATTTTTCACTTTGGTATAAAGAGTTAAAAGAGGTCCATATGGAAAACATAAAAAACATTCATTTTTAGAACATTATAAAGAAATTTAAAAGCAACAAAAAGTGATATATTATATCCTTTTAATAATAAATAAGAACATTCCTAATTTTTTTTAAGATCATGGATATATAGGAAAAATATTTTTAAACATTTAAATGAATGTTTTAAAGAAAAAACTCATATGACATTAGTATCTTTTTAGTCAAAAGAGAATTGAATGATAAAACTTGAAAAATATTTACAAACCACTTGAATAATATTAAATTAATGATTAAATAAACCCATTTGGTATTATATACACCATATAAAATAAAACATGGGGAGAAAATGACATGAGTTTCAAATAAAAGAAATTTAAATGGGAAATACATTACCTCTAGTTTGACTTACCATGGACATTAATTAGATACTGTAAAATAAAACTATCTTAATTATTTACTAGATTAAGAATATTTTTAACTGTATTCCATTATCATAATCCCTTTTAATTCATATATTACAATATATTATATAATTCTTAAAAATATTAAGTTTATGTTTGATATTTTGATGATATTAGGTTCAAAATCCTAAAAAAACATCAGTAAGTTGACTAGCATAAATGAGTCATTATTCCATATTCGTAAGAATATTAATCACGGAATAATTATAATTTTTAAAATTAAACTGTTATTTAGAATCATATATGAATAGATTACTTGAAAAATATATTACATGACTTCAGGGAGATGAAAACCCACATGTACACACAAATGATCTTATCATTTTCCCATAGAAAGAAGGGTAACAAGGTTATTAATTTATTATATTTTAAAAATCAAAATTATTACATTAATATTAGATATATCCAATAAATTAATCATAATAACTATCATTGTGAGGCTGTGATGAAAAATGAAACACATCACTTTGTGGAGGTGGTGGTCTATACACACGCACATGCAATTGCTTTATTTCTTGAAGGATGGAAAATGGTATTAAAATGATTTGTTCGATCAAAATAATAAAATTTATGTATTTTTAATATAATATTATTTCCTTTCATCCTTTTTATATAATATTTTATGTAGGTTGATGAAGAAATACCCATGAAAACACTTGGTTAAAAGTTATACCTCTTCTTTAAAGACCTCATTTAGCATAGACCATAAACCTTATCAGTTGATATATTTGTAAAAATAGGACCTATAGGACATGTGAAAGGTTTGGAATGGATTTTTTATGTATTATTTCAAGATAAATAGCTCATTATGTGTGAGTAATAGGGGAGAGGTGATTCCATTTTAAAATCGAGGGGGGTGGAAATTTTGTAGATACATGCAATATTAATATACAATATATGTCTAAATAATTTAAAATTTCATGAAATTAAATTATATTAAAATATAAAGAGGTTAATATTTAACTAAATATGAAAAATACAATTATACATGTTTATGAGTCAATTTTAATCTTATCTCTTAGTTTAAAACCCCAATTAACCCTTTTAACTATAATCCAGTTACTAAAATTTTCAATCTCCAAGGGTGATTTATGTAAATAAAAAAACATAAAGTGTAAAATTGTTGGAAAATAAATTATACAATATATTATTTATCATCAAATTGAGTTATAATAGGATTTTTACAGTTTTTAATGATTTAATAATATTTTTAGACATTAAATGTCATTTAATTTAATTTTCATAACTATTTACATATATTGACATTATGAAATCAAGATAAAAAATTCAATAGAATATAAATAATTTTAAAATAATTAATACCATATTATTAGAAATTAAATTATATGAATAACTTAATTATCCAAAACATATTACATTGAATGTTTTAAATGCCATTTACTCGATTTCTCAACTACTTACATAAACACTGCGTTGATGTTGCATAATAGTTAAAGATAATTATACCATCACTAAGATTTTTTTAAAAAATTAATATCATAAAATAACATTATTTATATTAAAAAAACATTTATAATAATTCATAACTTCTTTTTATCTCAATGAAAAAATATTATTGATATAAAAAATAGAGTGTGACATATTTCAATTATCCTTTACCTAAAATAGAATAAATGTAATAAAAAGGGGAAAGTGGAACCTAAATTAAATATATCAGAATATAGGATTATTATTTTATAAGTAAAATCATACAATTGAATAAATACAAGTTTTTTTTCTTTTACAGACTGTATCCCATTGTTTTAACACCATTTGACCCATTTTACCCTTTATCCGGGTGATAAACTTTAATCATTATTTCTAATCTTTTTGAATAAAAATTAAATCAAAATAATTAAATATTATTAATCTTATTATTATATGTTTGGGATATATTTTTTAAAAAATTATTTCCATAATTCGTAAAAACAGATTATTAATATAAGTGCGTGCAAGGCAAAGAAAAAATGTTTTTTTAAATTCCAATTATAAGCATAAAAATTATTTATATAAAATTGTTGTATATTTTTGAAATGAATAAAATTAAATATATTATGTTTAATAAAATCAAAATTATTTTAGTTTAACAAAATTTTAGAACAAAACAGAATATTTAAATTACATTATTTAAATGAAAATGAATGAGAGTTTTTGAAAGAAATATGAATTACACACTATTCTCCAAAAAATAATCATTTTCCAAAAAAAATATCAAAATATTATCAAAATATTATATTATAATAATTATTTCAATAATAATATCAATTTTATAAAATAAAATCTCAAAAAGTGGTATAAATTATTTATTATATCATCACATAAAATGCAATAAAAACCATTTTTGAAGAAAATATATTTTTGAAGAATGAAATGACTATATTATCTTTACATTCTAAATAACCAAAACTAAATGAATATTAATTAATTTTATTTGATATATAATCTATTAATTTCATTATAATAATTTTTCAATACTAATTAATTTTATCTATTAAGGTGAAAATATATTACACACATAAAAATAATTTTATGGAAAATACAACCTATTACATGAAAGGATTTTATATTCATTTATAACCAATTGATAATAATAGTATGATTGAATTTTAAATGTATAATGTAAAAAGTTTCTACAATTATTTAATTGTGTGGTTACTCATATTCAGACCCTCTAATCCAATGCCTAGGTTATGATAGTAATATTTAAATAATAATATTTTTATAGTATATCACGGTTCATATTATGTTCAGTACATCCCGTGATACATGATATCAAGCATAATATTCATTTAAAGGAAAATAAAATAAAATAAGTGGTTGTTAAACCATTATTCCATTAATCATCTGTATTTGTCCTGGAAATCTTTTGAGTGATTGGTACTAAGCCATCGAGAACCTGATGGCTCAAAAAGAGGAACCTTTAACCTGAAGTCCCATTAAGAGTACCTATTTTAAGACCACCATGTACCTAGATGTCCCCAGACCCATGTGAACTTTCCTCATTCATTACCCTTACTATAAATACTTCATTTACCCTTATAACACCCATTTAACCCAAAATACACATAAAATGAGATTGATATTTTTAAATTAAATATGAATACTTGTTTTGAGAGGTCTTGTTCTTTACAACCTCCATTGCACCAAGATTCTCATTATTGAGATTTTTTAGTCATATTCTTAAGGAAAAAAACACTATCCAAGTACCCATCATTTATGATTCCTAATAAAATGTACAGAATTTGATATATCAATGATATCAATTGAACTGGAAAAGTGGAATTAAGTTTCCTAGATACAATTTATGACATTAGTCAATGATGAAGATATGATTCTATAATTAGAATACATATGATTTTAATTACACATCACCATACTAGATCACATGTGATGGGTTTGGTATATACTTCCTTAATCATAAAATAAAAAAGGTAGTATGAATTGTTTTGAACTTATAAGGAAATTCTAATAGACATTAATATTCCCCAAAATTACTATAAATTTAAATGAGTCTGATTTATCATGGAGGGAACTTCTATTTCCCACCCATTCGATGATGAACTAATCTCGATGCAACAAAAAGAAACACATGATCATCATCTTTGAATTATAGGGGTTAGCTTTGATGGTGGAAATATGACCTTTTAGATCATTGTTTAGTGTCTAAATAATAATTAATTGTCTTTAAATTTTTATAACATAAAAATTAAAACGCTTTCTTCGATAGAGTAGTCACTAAAAAACTATTATTGAAATGTATATAATAATCTATAATTAATACTTCATGATACTGATAAATCATCTAATATATAATACATTAGAGGGAACATTATATGTCATTATACAACTTGGTATTTATGGGTCCACTAAAATACTACTTTTCGAGATCATGTTCTGGAGAAACTTTACAACCTTAACATGAAATAGGCATTCGACAACATGGACTATTAATTATATTCTTACATGTTTCCAAGACCATAACAATTTGTATTTAATTTTTATAATAGGTTTTATTTTTAGAAAAAATATATTCACCAAAATTACACTGAATGAATCTAATAATGGAGACAAGATCATATATATTAAGTCTATAAATACATATAGGGAAATAGTTAGTAAAAATAGCATCATAATGTATTCAAAATACCCACATGAAATTTAAAAATATGTTTTGGTAATATATTCTGATGTACCTTATAATATGTGATATCTTGAATAGAGGTCAAATATTTTGGACCAACATTACCTAGTATTTTTTCAAACATATAATAGATTCTTTATATAGGGGAAAAAATTATTAAATGTAACATAATTCATCATATAATAAGAATATATATAGGCATATGAATTCAACTATCCTTTTGAAATAATTATCACCCCAAGGATAATTTATACTCCTAATGAATCCTATAACCATTAGATCCTATACAAATCAATTAAAATATCTCAATTTAGCCAGGTGCATCTAATATAGAGGAATAAAGATAGGTTCAGGATCAAGAAGGAGATCAATAATGGGCCCCATCTCTCACCCTAGTGGCAGTCCGTGAAAAATTTTAGGAACACATCTGGTTAACTTCTAACAGAATTCTCATTAGACCCACCCTTTTCAATAGGAAATGGTAATCATGGAGAAATAATAAATAATAATTTGGAAACAACATAAATTTATCCATTTTATTAAAAACCACATGGTTCAATACTATATTGGAATGGTCTTGCCTAACCCCTATTTATTCTCTCACTTTAATTCTATATTAGTCCAAAATCATTTATTTTTGAAGAAATTTCAAATCGATCCTTTAGTTTAATAAAACATACATGAAAATAATTTTAAGGACAGAAATCCAAACACAATGAAATAATAAATAAGGTTATCAATGTAAATATGGAATCATTCTAGTTTGGGAGTAAATTATTTATTTCATATTGACATTCTTATTAGTAGTAAATATAAAAAAACAATTTTTACTTATATTTATTTTTTAGTGAATATGGATGTGTAATTATTCCCCATTATAATATTAACAAACACAATCAAGTAGATGAGTTGAAATTTAATCCTACCTGTTCATATCAAATAATACCTAACATGATTCATGATGCCCAAGTAACCATGCCAGACTCAATGAAAATAACAATGTTAAGGAAGAGAAATCATGAACTACCCTAGGAAACTATGAAATATACTATAATTATACTAGATATGGATATTATTGTATTAATTAAAATGTTCTAATATCCTGAACCAATGGATAATCTAATGTTCTATTCATAATAACACTTAAATTTGGTTGTTATACCATTTTGAAATTATTGTGACCTGATCTCCCAAATGGGGTCAGGTTGGGTCTTCAAAAATTCATCAGGTGAAACTCCTAATCCAAATAGGTTGACATAAATAATTAGGGATAGATAATTTTTTGGTATGATATTGTTTAACCATATGAAACAAATAACAATAATAAAATTTATGTTCAAAATTTATCGTGACCCTTGGTGTTGATGAAAAAATCTGTGAGAACACTACTAACATACACGGGGACATGTTAAACAAGTTAGAACAATAGTTAATAGTGAAATAAAGATATTTACTTGTGTATATAACGGACATGATCTTGAAATATCCACAAATCCCTCAAAATATGGAAAATCAAGAAAGTATGTGTTATGCATATAACATCCAATCCAATAAATGTTTAAAGGTCCCAATTGATAGAATCCCAAGTAAAACCCCCCATGTAGGACCTCTAAGACAACCCATAGGCTCATGATCCATGATACATGAAAAAATTCAAAGAGACCATTCCCATGATCTAGGCTCTATATTGTACTAGACTCTATTATCCAAAGCATTCCACTTACATAAATCACGTATAATGCGGTCTTCCTAGATCATAAATTGAAATGTATAAGGTGTGACTAAGATAACCAAATAGTTGGTCCCCACACACCCCTATATTGATATCATAAGACCATGTGTATATATAGAATATTATATTCCTAGGTAAAAATAATAACATTATAGAAAACATGCTTTATATATAACATTTCTTATAAAATATATTACTCTATATATAAGGATGATTCTTTACAATCCTCACATTCTTAGAGAACTCATGGTATTGATGTCAGACTACATATAGGAAAATATTGTATCCCATAACATGTAGGTATATCTCAAGAAGATTCAGGTTATAAGCCCATCCCCTGGGAAGGGGAAGGTTCATACAAAGTCGATTACTTAGGCCTTCCCTTAGGATGGTAGAAGTTCTATTCAATGCCGTGGAATTATACTAGCCCACCACCATTATCTAAAACAATACCAATTTAGAAATATATAATTCATCCAAATAAAAATTTTAATATAATTAAAAGTCACTAAGTTGTATATTGAAATTATATAACAAGTCAAAGAAACAATATATTGAAGAATTCATTTATACACTCAATTGAAGACGAAAATATCTTGTTGAAATCACCTATAAAAAAGTAGAGATAATTAGGAAACATATTATATCGAAAAATATTATATGTATCATATCTTGGTTAAAACTATATCATGTGTAATAAGTGAACACGATTAGGTTCAACAAAATAGTCTCAAAATCCATAAATATATTTTTACAGAAATCAATAGGAAACCATGGGAACAACATTAAATCTTGTATAAATAATAATATATTCCAATTAATTTGGAAATAATTTAGTTTTATTTATTTAACATGACCCTATAATACTATTATCTTTTCCATTAAGGATTATGAGAGGGGATATGGGTATGACTAAATCAAAAATATGATTTCTCCCTTGAGTTCAGAGAGGAAGAAGCATGACACATAAATATATAAATGGCCACCTAAAGAGAATTAATAATTAAGGAAATATTAATGAAATTATGGGAAGGAATACCTAAAAATAAAAAATTGGTATTTAACTAAGATTTATATAAGTGATTATTTTGTAGAAGCTAACCTGAATGAATTCTAATTGATTTGGAAGATTCAATAATCCCTACAATTTAATGAATATGAGATATTACCACTACTATAAATAAAAAATTATAACTGAGAATAATGTTTGGGAAGGATATACCTTGACAATGCAAAAAAATCTATGACCAGAAAAATATTATCAGGTCAAGGACTGAGGAATAAATGTATATAAGGTTAGGAAAGGGATATAAAATCCTATAAGAGGAGAAATACTGAGAAAATGGGATGAAAATCACCAATATTATGGTTAAGAGTTATTAATAAAACTTTTGAGGAATATATTTCACCTTTATTAAGGATATTTTCATAAAACAATATTGTGTACTTGGTAGTAAGTGCTTGGGTACCATGTGGTTCAAACCAAGAAACTTTAATCCAAGAGGAACTCATAGGGTACTTGTTCCAGGAACACTGAGTACCTAGTGGTTCCAAGACCTAAGGGTTCTCAACCATTTTATTTCCCCATTCCTTTAAATACCTCTTTTCCAATTCCAACTCCACCTCAAACCTAAATACACATAAAATTATATATAAATTCTAAAATTAAAGGGGTGTAGTTGGTTAATGATTTTGGTTAATTTATATATGTAATCTTAGTCTCAGTAGTATCATGTGAGAAACTAGAGTATTTATTAGATTTACTATGTAAGAATCTTTTTTATGATATCATATCAAAGTGATAATTTTATATTTTAGAAGTAATGTTTTTGGGATAAGTGATGTTGAAGGTAGGTTTCTCAGTGGATCATGAGAAATACATAAATTAATATCTTTGGATGTTCCCCAAAAATTATTATGGTTAAGAATAATTTTGGGTTGGAAATTTTATGTAGGAGTTTAATATGGTATTTCTAATAGATATAATATTTCAGGATAACATTTATTAAGAAGAATGTATTATTTATATGGTATTATCAATTTTAAATCTATATTGTCTGATAGATAATATATAGCTTAGGTTGCTGAAAATTATAATATCATTGTTCATAATGGAGTTTATTCTGGGTAACATTGGCCTAAATGGAATCATTATAGTGAGTGGATCCTATATATTCCTTGTAGGATAGTTTTATTCATACACATTATGTATTAGTTGATAAAATAGGTTTACCATTTTCAATAGTAAATTCATAACTATTTGATAAATTTGTAAAATGATATCATTTGAAAGTATTTTTGGATAATAATGTAGAGAGATAATATTAATTTTGTATCATAATCCCTCACTTTTTAGTAACTGAGGATAGTGAATTAAGAGTTTCTAGATATATTATAACTATCACCCATTGATATTTGAAATTAGGAAGAGGAAAAAAATGTATTTTATAACTAGTTTACAAATTCCATCATAGAGTAAGGATAGAATTTGGGTTATATATAATTCATTGAAGAATATATCTCACTTCCTAAAATGTTTACAGACATATTAATTCAATGAAATAAGAATTAAGTTTTTTTATATTACATTCTGTTTTAAAATAATTTTATCTAATCAGGATATAAAAATTACTTCCCATTATAGACTAGGATTTAATATGTAAAGACCCGTAAAATTCAAGGGAAATTTTTTATTAATTTTCTTTGGGATTTTACCAGAATGCAGTTTCTGACGGCACTTGATTCCGAGGCCCGATGTGCCCGGAATTTCTATCCGAATTTTAGCTCAGTTACGTTCAGTGAACGAACGAGTGGGAATTCCTTCTTTTGAACCGGTTCTCAGAATCAAATTCTGAGGGCACCGATGGAACCGCAACGCCGGTATTTTCTTATGAACGCCTACTCCGGAGTTGCGTTTACTCGAGAGAAGTTGATAAAAATTGTGGAAGTTAAAAATAAAAATTTAACAACAATTTTTATTTTACTCTAACTGTTTAATCCTTTGGAAGAAAGTTGGGTAACTACCCAACCTCCCTTGGGAGGTTATGAGGGTGGTGGGGCCCACACAAAACCCACACCTTCATATCCTCTAACCCCCTCAACTCACCATTAATATTTTTAACTTAAGTTAATAACTTATGACATTAATGTAGTGAGTTTAATGTGAGTTTTTGAAATTCAAACACTTGAATTTCAAAAGCAATGTTGAGTTAATAAATAAAGTATGGCATAATTTATTTTTGGTTAGTTCCTTTTTTGCTTGAGAGGAATTGGGGAAAAAAGAAGGAAAGGAGCTTAGAGATCATCTTTTTCATCTTCGACGAAGACCAAACGATTCCCAACGAAGAACGCTGAGCCCTCGGAGACCGTTTACCGCGAATCCATACCCACTACGTGCCACCCTTCATTCTTCTTCCCACGTCAAAGGAAGGGAGACAACATTCCATCTCGGACAATCTCTGTCAATGTCTTCGAATCCTCTTTCCCCAACGTCTCATCCCTCGATGGTTTCTCTGCGACAAATTTCTCCATGATGAAAACCTCGTTCAAGCCGTGCTCGAGGTTGGGGGTTTACATGTTTTCTATACGTGATTCTCTTCTGTCTTTTATCCACGTCTTTTTGGACCGCATGATATCAGTTAACGGGAGGAGGATGGACCGTACAAACACAACAGTCCCCCTCCCTTATTATTTTTCTTGTTGTTGTGGATCGAATGAAATTGATGCGGTGCCATCACACCGCGCGGGATCGAGCGGAAAGGATGCGCGACATCGTCACGCCTCGCGGGATCGAGCAGCAAGCATGCTCGACATCGTCACGCCGCACGAGATCGAGCGGCAAGAATGCGCGACGTCATTACGTCTCGCAATCAAATTTTTAAAACTCTCGTGTGTGGGTATTTGATTGCAAGGTGTTCGTATAATTTATTTTGGATAAATTATACCCTCATCATGATTAATACCTTGTGTTTATTATTTTCCAATTGATAACACCTAACGCAGAGGATGCATGCCGAACAAACACGGCCCGACAACCCTCCGCAGCTTGTTTACTGATGTTCGGATCAACGGATGATGACGAAGAAGGCCACTATGGCGTTTGAATCACTTCACAGTGAAGGTCGGGTCCTGGGAGGACCGTTGGCGAATACGGCAGGAGAAACGGACCACCAGAGCGCGTCCAGTGGTCCGCGGAAGGCGGTGGCGACGCGCCGCCGGAAGGCTGGCGGCGGTGGTTCGCCGCCGGCTTCAATCAGCGGCGAGGGGGGGGGGGGGGGGGAGCCGCACACCCCTCTCCAAGGCTTCTGCTTGGCCGAGCCGGCCGAACCGCGGCTGGGCGGTCGGGCCGGGCCGTCGGTCCGGGCCCAGACTCCCCTTTTTCAGACCCTCTTTGGTCTTTTGCCCATATCTTGGGCTACGGATCTCCGATCAACGCACAGTTAATTGCGTAGAAATCCTTGGAATAAGGCGGTCGTTTCGGTATAGTATACTCAAGGTTTCAGAATACTTTGGGTTCGGCCGGGTTGGTTCGGATACGAAACCAACCGGGCCCTCGGAGCGGAAACGCTCATATCTTGAGCTCCGGACGTCTGATTGACATGCCGTCAAGTTTGATGGATTCTCTAGGTGAGACGGATCTTTTGGATTACTCCGCTCGAGATTTGGATGCCGTCGGAGTGCGTTCGGGTTGGTTCGCTCACGAAACCAACCGGGCCCCTGGAATGAAAAGGCCAATAACTCACAGACTGGGCGTCCGATAGACGCGCCGTCTGTCTCGTTGAATTCTTCTTGATGATACCGAACTTTTGGCATACTTCGCCTGAGTTTTGGATGCAGTTGGAATATGGTCGGGTTGGATTGTACCCAAAATCCAACCGGGCCCCTGGAACGGAAAAGCTGATAACTTTCAGACTGGACGTCTGTTTGACGAACCGTCAGCGGCATTGGTGATCTTATTGAGAAACGGTCCCTTCGAGTGTACCCTATGAGAGTTCAGGGTACAGTTGATATACGGCCGGGTTGGTTCGCTCACGATACCAACCGGGCCCCTGGGATGAAAAGGCTAATAACTCACAGACCGTGCGTCCGATTGACGCGTCGTCTATTGCATTGAGACCCCTATGACGAGGTGGTCTTTTGTGATATTTTTTTCGTGGGACTTTGTGATACTTGGAGTATAGAACTGTAGCTCATGGAGCAGACCCTCTCGAAGATGAGCGTACGGAGTATGAAGACCGTGTAACCGGCTGAGACCTGACGACTGCTTGACCGACTCAACTTTGAGTGAGTCGACTAGCCCAGTGGACGTAGCGCCCGGTATTTGGCGACAGACCCACGACGGATGGAGCACCCGGTAGTTGGACGCAGACCTGCGGTACTTGATAGGAGGAGTACCTCTAGAGGCTATTAGGGAGAGCACCCGATATTTGGCAACAGACCCACAGCGGACGGAGCACCCGATAGTTGCCCGCAGACCCGCAGTACTCGATAGGAGGAGTACCTCAACAGTCTTAGGTTAGTGAGCAGTACCTCGGAGACGTGACATAACCACTGTACACTCCAGAGAAGGGGCTCTTCAGCAGTTACAGTTTCGATAATGAAAATCCTGGTTTGAGCTGAGTCATTGACATTTGTGTTTCCTCAAGATTGAGATGGTTACTTGATAACTTAGGTATATGTATGGGCATATAACTGGGTAGTGGTTATCCATTGATTTCATAATCCTTGTATTTCCTCATGATTGAGATGGGTTACTTGATAACTTAGGTATATGTATGGGCATATACCTAAGTAGAGGTTATCTGTTGAGATCTTTTTTGTGGTTATCCTTTTTGGTTTTAGTGAGACCTTGAGGGTGTCTGTAAAGACCCGTAAAATTCAAGGGAAAATTTTTCTTAATTTTCTTTGGGATTTTACAAGAAAGCAGTTTCTGACGGCACTTGATTCCGAGGCCCGGTGTGCCCAGAATTTCTATCATAAGTTTAGCTCGGGTACGTTCAGTGAACGAATGAGCAGGAATTCCTATCTTTTGAACTGGTGCTCGGAATCAAATTCCGAGGGCACCGATGGAACCGCAGCACCGGTATTTTCTTATGAACGCCTATTCCGAAGTTGCGTTTACTTGAGATAAGTTGATAAAAATTGTTGAAGTTAAAAATAAAAATTTAACAACAATTTTTATTTTAATCTAATTGTTTAATCCAGTGGAAGGAAGTTGGGTAACTACCCAACCTCCCTTGGGAGGTTATGAGGGTGGTGGGGCCCACACGAACCCCACCCCTTCATATCCTCTAACCCCCTCAACTCACCATTAATATTGTTAACTTAAGTTAATAACTTATGTCATTAATGTAGTGAGTTTAATGTGAGTTTTTGAAATTCAAACACTTGAATTTCAAATGCCATGTTTAGTTAATAAATTAAGTGTGGCTTAATTTATTTTGGGTTAGTTCCTTTGTTGCTTGAGAGGACTTGGGGGAAAAAGAAGGCAAGGAGCTTAGAGATCATCTTCTTCATCTTCGACGAAGAACGTGAAGAAAAAACGATTCCCAACAAAGAACGCTGAGCCCTCGGAGACCGTTTACCGCAATTCCATACCCACGACGCGCCACCCTTCGTTCTTCTTCCCACGTCAAAGGAAGGGAGACGACGTTCCATCTCGGACAATCTCCGTCAACGTCTTCGAATCCTCTTTCCACGACGTCTCCTCCCGCGATGGTTTATCTACGACGAATTTCTCCATGACGAAAACCTCGTTCATGCCGCGCTCGAGGTAGTGGGTTTATGTGTTTTCAATACGTGATTCTCTTCCGTCTTTTATCCGCGTCTTTTTGGACCACATGATATCAGTTAACGGGAGGAGGCCGGACCGCACAAACACGGTCGTCCCCCTACCTTATTATTATTCTTGTTGTTGTGGATCGACTGAAATTGATGCGGTTCCATCACACCACGCGGGATAGAGTGGCAAGGATGTGCGACATTGTCACGCTGTGCGGGATAGAGTGGCAAGCATGCTCGACATCGTCACGCCGTGCGGGATTGAGCGGCAAGAATGCGCGACGTCGTCACGTCGCGCAATCAAATTTTCAAAACTCTCGTGCATGGGTATTTGATTACAAGGTGTTCGTATAATTTATTTTGGATAAATTATACCCACATCAGGATTAAAACCATGTGTTTATTTTTTTCCAATTGATAACACCTAACGCAGAGGACGCGGGCCGAAGAAACACGACCCGACAATCCTCCACAGCTTGTTTACCGATGTGTGGATCAACAGACGACAAAGAATCAGGAATCTATGGAGTTTGAATCCCTTCTCAGTGAAGTTCTTGTCCCAGGAGAACCATTGGAGAAGACGGCAGGAGAAACGGTCCACCAGAGCGCGTCCGGTGGTCCGTGGAAGGCGGTGGCGGCGCGCCACGCCGGCGCAGGCAACCGACGGCGGCGGTTCGCCGCCGACTTCAATCAGCGGCGGGGGGGGGGGGGGGGAGAGCCGCACACCCTGCTCCGCGGCTTCCACACTGGCCAAGCCGCAGCTGGCCGGTCGGGCCGGACCGAGCCGGCCGGGCCGCGCCGCGCCGGCGGTGTCGGTCCGGGCCCAGACCCCCGGTTTTCAGACCCTCTTTGGTATTTTTCCCATATCTTGGGCTACGGATCTCCGATCAACGCACCGTCAGTTGCGTAGAGATCCTTGGAACGAGACGGTCGTTTAGGGTATATTATACTCAAGGTTTCTAAATACTTTGGGTTCGTCCGGGTTCGTTCGGATACGAAACCAACCGGGCCCTTGGATCGGAAATGCTCATATATTGAGCTCTGGATGTCCGATTGACGTGCTGTCAACTTTGATTGATTCCTCTAGATGAGACGGATATTTTGGCTTACTATGCTAGAGATTTCGATGCCATCAGAGTGCGGTTGGGTTGGTTTGCTAATGAAACCAACCGGGCCCCTAGAATGAAAAAGCCAATAACTCACAGACCGTGCGTCCTATTGAAGCGCCATTTGTCTCGTTGAATTCCTCTTGATGAGACAGAACTTTTGGCATACTTCCGCCAAGTTTTGGATGCAGTTGGAATATGCTTGGGTTGGATTGTACCCGAAATCCAACCGGGCCCCTGGAACGGAAAAGCTGATAACTTTCAGATTGGTTGTCCGTTTGACGAACCGTCAGCGGCGTTGGTGAAATTGTTGAGAAACGATCCCTTTGAGTATAACCTATGAGAGTTCGGGGTACAGTTGAGATACGGCCGGGTTGGTTCGCTCATGAAACCAACTGGGCCTTGGGGACGAAAAGGCTAATAACTCACAGACCGGGCGTCCGATTGACGCGCCGTCTATGGCGTTGAGACCCCTATGACGAGGTGGTCCTTTGTGATACTTCTTCGTGGGACTTTCTGATACTTGGAGTATCGACCTGTAACTTGTGGAGCGGAACCTCCCGGAGGCGAGCGTATGGAGTACGAAGACCATGTAACCGACTGAGACCGGACGACTGCTTGACCGACTCGACTTAAAGTTAGTCAACTAGCCCAGTGGACGGAGTGCCCGGTATTTGGCGACAGACCCACGACTGACAGAGCGCCTGGTAGTTGGCTGCATACCCGCGGTACTCGATAGGAGGAGTACCTCTATAGGCTATTAAGGAGAGCGCCCGATATTTGGCGACAGACCCACAGTGGACGGAGTGCCCGGTAGTTGGCCGCAGACCCACGGTACTCGACAAGAGGTGTACCTCAGCAGTCTTAGGTTAGTGAGCAGTACCTCGGAGATGTGACATGACCACTGTACACTCCAGATACGGGGCTCTTCAGCAGTTACGGTTTTGATAATGAAAATCATGGTTGGAGCTGAGTCTATGGCCTTTGTGTTTCCTCATGATTGAGATGGGTTACTTGATAACATAGGTATATGTATGGGAATATACCTGGGTAGTGGTTATCCGTTGATTTCATAATCCTTGCATTTCCTCATGATTGAGATGGGTTACTTGATAACTTAGGTATATGTATGGGCATATACCTAAGTAGAGGTTTTCTGTTGAGATCTTCTTTGTGGTTATCCTTGTTGGTTTTAGTGATACCTTCAGGATCTCGGGGTCCCTACTGAGTATCGTTATACTCACCCCTGCACGGGCTATGCCCGCACCTCATTGTGTTGGTTGCAGACGACGATAGTGCTGATGGAGGCAGAGTGTTCGAGGAATGGATGGTACCCGGAGGTGGACTGCACGATGAGTCAGTATCCGGAGGTGGAATTCACGGTGAGACGACACTCGGAGGAGGTTTATGGGAAAGAGCGTTGTGGAGTCTATCTGTACCTACCCTTCAGCTAGGATCCGTGGTGGACGATCCAGGAGCTGTGCCATCTGTACCTACCCTTCAGGTCAGATCCGAGGAGGACGACCTAGGAGCCGCTTCCGTCCTTCTAGCTGTTGTCTTTTTCTGTTGTACTTTTTTCAGTTGTAGTTGTACTTTTATTTGGGTTTGTATTCTGGACCATTTACCTTTCATCACTTCTCTTTGTACTTAGTGTTTTACTTCCGCTTGTACTCTGTGGTGTTTTGTTTACTTTTATAAAGGCAATGCCTTCCCAGTTATCGGGATTTACGCCTTTGGTGCTAGTCGCCATCCCCTGGCCAATGGAAGTCGGGCTTGGGGTAGTCACGACATGGGCCCCGAGGACGGGTCGTGACAAATTGGTATCAGAGGAGTTCGGTTCTACCACAGAACTTGGGACTCTGATATTTTTATATGTGAATCAATAGTGTTTAGTGTATTGGGTGTGGATATCAGTCCAGTGAGTCCAGTGTTGGTGTGGCAGCCGACATATCTGTACACCAGGACCCTGACTTCTGATTTCTGACTTTGTGCACAAAAACACTAATTGCGTGTGTGTTTCCAGAAGTGTTTAAATATCAGCTCCAACCAAGTCAGCTCACCAGGTATAAATTTTTTTGACCGTGTCATGTTTGTTTCTTTTAGGATGCCTCCTCACGAATGACCAGCTAGAGCCCCGAGAGTTGTTCGTACTGACAGCCCGCCGAGCGATGTGGCCTCAGTACAAGGCCCTATCCTAATTGAGGCACCAGCAGGTGCACCAATGGTACTACTACCCGTTGGGCCACCGATTCCACTAGCCCCTGTAGCAGAGGGTGCACGTCATTTAAGCGTACTGCACGATTTCCAGCGCTAGAGGCCACCCAGGTTCCGGGGAGAGATGGACCCGCAGGCAGATGAGGATTGGCTGGAGGCTGTGGTGAGAGTCTTCAGGCTAGTGGGGACGCTGACAGACTTCATGGTGATCCTTGCTTCCAGCCTTCTTTAGGAAGGAGCAAGCAGATGGTGGAGTCTGATGCTCCAGATGCATGATGAGGCGACACTTCTTTGGGCAGACTTCAAGAGCCTGTTACGGGCAGATTTTTTACCAACCACCTTTCGAGCAGTGCGTATACAGGAGCTACTTTAGCTGCGGTAGGGCAGCATGACAGTGGAACAGTATTAATCGAGGTTCATAGACCTCTCGCGCTACCCCATAGATATGGTACGAGACCCGTTCTTCAGGGCCAGAACCTTCGAGCAGGGGCTCAGGCGGGAGATTTGAGCTTCTGTTGCTTCTCACAACATTCCGACCCAGACATGGGTGTTATAGAGAGCCCTCCTAGTGGAGAGTTTCCTTGCTGAGCTGTCTCCAGCAGCATGACCCACCACTAGCCGGCTTGCGGCAGAGTCTTCTGCAGAAGACAGTAGACATGTGACGAAGAGGTCCAAGAGGACCAGACCTACCAGTGGCTGACTGCACGACTCAGGTTTAGTAGTGCGGGGGAACCGGGGTTGAGTCAGAGCCAGTCGTGCCAAGAGTGGACAATGTTACTCCTACTGCAGGATTGGTCACATGGCACGTGATTGTCCGACCCGCCATGTAGATGACCAACAGTTAAATGAAGAACATCCCTAGCATAGGCAGAGGTTCGATCAGGGCACACCGCAAGGAGCAGGCGGCCATGGAAGAGGAGCTGTCCGTGCAGTTGGAGGTGGACGACGCTTCGGGGTATTGCCACCACCACCACCAGGAGGCCCACCCCGACCGCAGGGGACGGGAGGACATGGGAGAGCTCAGCTTCAGGAAGCTGAGGCCTATGGTCATGGAGCTCCGGAAGCAGTTGGACAAGAGCAGGACTAGCTCCAGACTTGGAGGCTATTGATCATGTTTCTTCTAGTTCTGTTGTTGTTAAATTTGTGTCTTAGTACTAGGAGCTGAAATAATGAAAAGAAACATATCATTGTGATGTTTTCTTTCCTGTCCTTTTGTTTGGTTGATACTGAGAGGTCCCAGTTAAAACTGTTGACTTGACCCTAACATTCGAGATTTCTACTGGAGGAGACCTAGTGACCTCACACTGATGCCGACAGTGTGACTTGACCCTTGGAGGTGAGAGTGACAGTTTGATCTCTTGGTAGTTACGTTGAGGCCTTACGACGTCATCCATGGCATGAATGCATCATTCATGTCAGGATTGACTGTATTAGGCAATGAATGTGGTTCATCCAGGGGATGAGACTGGATTTCTCTTATCGGAAAAGAAGAAATCATAGAAGCTCTTGTGAGACTAGAGAAGGTCCGGGTCATCCAAGAGTGGATGAGGACAGCACAGGGCAGACAGAAGCCTTATGCTGACAGGAATTGGAGGCCTCTAGAGTTCGAGGATGACGATCACGTCCTTATACGGGTTTCACCTCGACGAGTTTTACGGAGATGTGGCCAAGGCGGCAAGTTATCTCGGTGGTTTAGTGGACCATTTATAGGTCCTCAGCTGGGTAGGCGAGCTGGTTTACCGCTTAACCCATCCACCTTAGTTGCACCAGGTGCACAACGACTTCCGCGTATCATAATTGAGGAGATATGTGTGTGATCCTTCACACATCATCGACCATGGGAAACTGGACGATGGTGGTGGGGTGTCTTTCACGGAGGTTCCAGTGGGAATTGAGGATTGACAGGAGCGGATCCTATGAGGATGGACGATTCCTCAGGTGCACTTTCACTGGCAGTCTGGGAACCTCCAGGTGAGCACATGAGATAAGGAGGCTCAGATGTGTGCTCAGTACCATTTTTGTATCCCTGGTTTGTGTTGTAGCTTTACGGGGACGTAAAGCCCTGAGGCGGGAGTAATGTAAAGACCCGTAAAATTAGAGGGAAATTTATTCTTAATTTTCTTTGGGATTTTACAAGAACGTAGTTTCTGACAGAACATGATTCTGAGGCCCGGTGTGCCCAGAGTTTCTCTCCGAAGTTTAGCTCAGGTACGTTTAGTGAACGAACGAGCGGGAATTCCTATCTTTTTAACTGGTGCTCGGAATCAAATTCTGAGGGCACCGATGGAACCACAACACCAGTATTTGCTTATGAACGCCTATTCCGGAGTTGCGTTTACTCGAGAGAAGTTGATAAAAATTGTGGCAGTTAGAAATAAAAATTTAACAACAATTTTTATTTTAATCTAAGTGTTTAATCCTTTGGAAGGAAGTTGGGTAACTACCCAACCTCCCTTGGAAGGTTATGAGGGTGTTGGGGCCCACACGAACCCCACCCCTTCATATCCTCTAACCCCCTCAACTCACCATTAATATTGTTAACTTAAGTTAATAACTTATGACATTAATGTAGTGAGTTTAATGTGAGTTTTTGAAATTCAAACACATGAATTTCAAAAGCCAGGATGAGTTAATAAATGAAGTGTGGCTTAATTTATTTTGGGTTTGTTCCTTTTTTTCTTGAGAGGACTTGGGGGAAAAATAAGGAAAGGAGCTTAGAGATCATCTTCTTCATCTTCGATGAAGAATGCGAAGAACGAACGATTCCAAACGAAGAACGCTGAGCCCTCAGAGACCGTTTACCGCGATTCCATACCCGCGACGCACCACCCTTCATTCTTCTTCCCATGTCAAAGGAAGGGATATGATGTTCCATCTCGGAAAATCTCCGTTAAAGTCTTCGAATTCTCTTTCCACGACTTATCTTCCCTCGATGGTTTCTCTGCGACGAATTTCTCCGCGATGAAAATCTCGTTGAATCCGCTCTCAAGGTAGGGGGTTTACATGTTTTCTATACATGATTCTCTTCCGTCTTTTATCCACATGTTTTTGGACCGCATGATATCAGTTAACGGGAGGAGGCCGGACCGCACAAACACGACCGTCCCCCTCCCTTATTATTTTTCATGTTGTTGCGGATCGAATGAAATTGACGTGGTGCCGTCACACCACGCGGGATCGAGCGGCAAGGATGCGTGACATCATCATGCTGCGTGGGATCGAGCGGCAAGCATGCTCGACATTGTCACGCTGCGCGGGATCGAGCGGCAGGAATGCGCGACGTCGTCACGTCGCACAATCAAATTTTTAAAACTATCGTGTGTGGGTATTTGATTGCAAGGTGTTTGTATAATTTATTTTGGATAAATTATAACCTCTTCATGATTAAAACCATGTGTTTTTTATTTTCCAATTGATAACACCTAACGCGGAGGACGCAGGCCGAACAAACACGGCCCAACAACCCTCCGCAGCTTGTTTACCGATGTGCGGATCAACGGACGATGATGAAGAAGGATTCTATGGTGTTTGAATCCCTTCGCAGTGAAGGTCGGGTCCCAGGAGGACCGTTGGCGAAGACGGTAGGAGAAAAGGACCACCGGAGTGCGTCTGGTGGTCCGTGGAAGGCGGGGGCGGCACGCCACGCCGGCGCGCCGCCGGAAGGCTGGCGGCGGCGGTTTGCCGCCGACATCAATCAGCAGCGAGGGGGGGGGGGGAGGGGGAGGGGGGGGGGGGGTTCACCCCACTCCGCGGCTTCTGCTCGGCCGCGCCGGCCGAGCCGCGGCTGGCCGATCGGGCCGGGTCGGTCTGGGCCCAGACCCCCCGTTTTCAGACCCTCTTTGGTCTTTTGCCCATATCATGGGCTACGGACCTCCGATCGATGCACCGTCAGTTGAGTAGAGATCCTTGGAACGAGACGGTCGTTTTAGTATATTATACTCAAGGTTTCAGAATACTTTGGGTTCAGATGGGTTGGTTCGGATACAAAACCAACCGGGCCCTCGGAGTGGAAACACTCATATCTTGAGCTCCAGATGTCCGATTGACGTGCCGTCGACTTTGATGGATTCCTCTAGGTGAGACGGTTCTTTTGGCTTACTCCGCTCAAGATTTGGATTCTGTCGGAGTGCGTTTGGGTTGGTTTGCTCACGAAACCAATCGGGCTGCTGGAATGAAAAAGCCAATAACTCACAGACCGGGCGTCCGATTGATGCGCTGTCTGTCTCGTTGAATTCCTCTTGATGAGACAGAACTTTTGGCATACTTCACCTGATTTTTGGATGCAGTTGGAATATGGTCGGGTTGGATTGTACCCAAAATCCAACCGGGACCCTTGAACGGAAAAGCTGATAACTTTCATACTAGACGTCCGTTTGACGAACCATCAGCGGCGTTGGTGAACTTGTAGAGAAACAGTCCCTTTGACTATACCCTCTGAGTGTTCGGGGTACAGTTGAGATACGACCGGGTTGGTTCTCTCACGAAACCAACAGGGCCCCTAGGACGAAAAGGCTAATAACTCACAGACCGAGCGTCCGATTGACGTGTCGTCTGTTGCGTTGAGACCCCTATGACGAGGTGGTACTTTGTGATACTTCTTCGTGGGACTTTGTGATAATTGGAGTATCGACCTGTAGCTCATGGAGCGGACCCTCCCAGAGACGAGCGTACGGAGTACAGAGACCGTGTAACCGGCTGAGACTTGACAACTGCTCGATCGACTCGACTTAGAGTTAGTCGACTAGCCCAGTGGACGGAGCGCCCGGTATTTGGAAACAGAACCACAGCGGACGGAGCGCCCGGTAGTTGGCCGTAGACCTGCGGTACTCGATAGGAGGAGTACCTCTGTAGGCTTTTAGGGAGAGCGCCCGGTATTTGGCGACAGACCCACAACGGATGGAGTGCCCGGTAGTTGGCCACAGACCCACGGTACTCGACAGGAGGAGTACCTCAGCAGTATTAGGTTAGTGAGCAGTACCTCGGAGACTTGACATGACCCCTGTACACTCCAGAGACGGGGCTCTTCAACATTTACGGTTTCGATAATGAAAATCCTGGTTTGAGCTGAGTCTATGACCTCTGTGTTTCCTCATGATTGAGATGAGTTACTTGATAACTTAGGTATATGTATGGGCATATAATTGGGTAGTGGTTATCCGTTGATTTCATAATCCTTGTATTTCCTCATGATTGAGATGGGCTACTTGATAACTTAGGTATATGTATGGGTATATACCTAAGTAGAGGTTATCTGTTGAGATCTTATTTGTGGTTATCCTTGTTGAATTTAGTGAGACCTTGAGGGCCTCGAGGTCCCCATTGAGTATCGTTATACTCACCCCTGCACAGGCTATGCCCGCACCTCATTGTGTTGGTTGCAGACGATGGCAGTGCTGACGGAGGCCGAGTGTTCGAGGACTGGACGGTACCCGGAGGTGGACTACACGACGAGTCAGTATCTGGAGGTGGACTTCACGGTGAGACGACACTAGGAGGAGGTTGATGGGTGAGAGCATTATAGAGGCTATCTATACCTACCCTTCTGGTAGGATCCTTGGTGGACGATCCAAGAGCTGCGCCATCTGTACCTACGCTTCAGGTAGGATCCAAGGAGGATGACCCCAGAGCCGCTTCCGTCCATCCAGCTGTTGTCTTTTTCTGTTGTACATTGTTCAGTTGTAGTTGTACTTTCATTTGGGTTTGTATTCTGGCCCATTTACCTTTCAACACTTCTCTTTGTACTCAGTGTTTTACTTCCGCTTGTACTCTGTGGTGTTTTTTTTACTTTTATAAAGGCAATGCCTTCCCAGTTATCGGGATTTACGCCTTTGGTGCTAGTCTACAGCCCCTGGCCAATGGAAGGCGGGCTTTGGGTAGTCACAACACGGGCCCCGAGGATGGGTCATGACAGTCTCGAGGTCCCTACTGAGTATCGTTATACTCACCCCTGCATGGGCTATGCCCGCACCTCGTTGTGTTGGTTGCAGACGACGACAGTGCTGACAGAGGCCGAGTGTTCAAGGACTGGATGGTATCCAGAGGTGGACTACACGACGAGTCAGTATCCGGAGGTGGACTTCATGGCGAGATGACACTCAGAGGAGGTTGACGGGTGAGAGCATTGTGGAGGCTATCTGTACCTACCCTTCAGGTAGGATCTGTGGTGGACGATCCAGGAGCTCTGCCATCTATACCTACCCCTCATGTAGGATCCGAGGAGGACGACCCAAGAGCCGCTTTCATCCTTCCTGCTATTGTCTTTTTCTGTTGTACTTTGTTCAGTTGTAGTTGTACTTTCATTTGGGTTTGTATTCTGGCCCATTTACCTTTCAGCACTTCTCTTTGTACTTAGTGTTTTACATCCTCTTGTACTCTGTGGTGTTTTGTTTACTTTTATAAAGGCAATGCCTTCCCAGTTATCGGGATTTACGCCTTTGGTGCTAGTCGCTAGCCCCTGGCCAATGGGAGGCGGGCTTGGGGTAGTCACGGCATGGGCCCCAAGGACGGGTCGTGACAAATTGGTATCAGAGGAGTTCGGTTCTACCGCAGAACTTGGGACTCTGATCTTTTTCTATGTGAAGAAATAGTGTTTAGCGTATTGGGTGTGGATATCAGTCCAGGGAGTCCCGTGTTGGTGCGGCGGACGACGTATCCGTACACCAGGTCCCTGACTTCTAATTTCCGACATTGGGCATGAAAAAACTAATTACGTGTGTGTTTCCAGAAGTTTTTAAATATCAGATCAAACCAGGTCAGCTCACCAGGTATAAATTTTTTTGACCGTTTCATGTTTGTTTCTTTCAGGATGCCTCCTCGCGGACGACCAGTTAGAGCCCTGAGATTTGTTCGTACTGACAGCTCGCCGAGCGACGTGGCCTCAGTACAGGGCCCTATCCCAGTTGAGGTACTAGCAGGCGCACCAGCGGTACTACTACCCATTGGGCCACCGATGCCACCAGCCCCAGTTGTAGAGGGTGCACGTCGCTTGAGAGCACTGCACGAGTTCCAGTGCCAGAGGCCACCCAGGTTCTAGGGAGAGATGGACCCGCAGGTGGCTGAGGATTGGCTGGAGGCTATGGTGAGAGTCTTTAGGCTAGTGGGGACGTCGACAGAATTCATGGTGATCCTTGCTGCCAGCCTTCTCAGGCAGCAGCAGGCAGATGGTGGAGCCTGATGCTCCAGATGCATGACGATGCGACACTTCTTTGGGCAGACTTCGAGAGCCTGTTTCGGGCAGAGTTTGTACCAGACACCCTTCGAGCATTGCGTATACAGGAGCTACTTCAGCTATGGCAGGGCAGCATGACAGTGGCACAATATTCAGCGTGGTTCACAGACCTCTCGCGCTACTCCACAGATATGGTACGAGACCCGTTCTTCAGGGCCTGAACCTTCGAGTATGGGCTCAGGCGGGAGATTAGAGCTTCTGTTGTTTCTCACAGCATTCTGCCATAGATAGGGGTGTTGGAGAGAGCCCTCATAGTAGAGAGTTTCCTTGCTGAGCAGTCTCTAGCAGCACGACCCACCACTAGCCGGCTTGCGGCAGAGTCTTCTGCAGCAGATAGTAGACAGATGACACAGAGGTCCAAGAGGACCAGACCTACCGGTGGCCGACTGCACGACTCAGGTTCAGTTGTGCGGGGGAACTGGGGTGGAGTCAGAGCCAGTCGTGCCGAGAGTGGACAATGTTACTCCTGCGGTGGGATTGGTCACATGGCACGTGACTGTACGACCCGCCATGCAGATGACCAGCAGTTAAATGAAGAACCTCCCAGGCAGAGGCAGTGGTTCGATCAGGGCAAACTGCAAGGATCAGGCGGCCATGGAAGAAGAGCTGGCCCTGCAGCTGGAGGTGGAAGACGCTTCAGGGTATTTCCACCACCCCCACCAGGAGGCCCATCCCAACCATAAAGGACAGGAGGACATGGGAGAGATTAGCTTTAGGCAGCTGAGGCCTTTGGTCATGGAGCTCTGGAAGTAGATGTATAGGAGCGGGACTAGCTCCAGACCTGGAGGCTATTGATCATGTTTCTTCTAGTTTTGTTGTTTTTACATTTGTGTCTTTGTACTATGAGATTCAATAATGAAAATACACATACCTTTGTGATGTTTGCTTTCCTGTCCTTTTGTTTGGTTGATACTGAGAGGTCCCGATTAAAACTGTTGACTTGACCCTCACTTTCCAGATTTCTACTGGAGTAGACCTAGTAACCTCACACTGATGCCGACAGTGTGACTCGACCCTTGGAGGCGAGATTGATAGTTGGATCTCTTGGTAGTTACGTTGAGGACTTACGACGTCATCCATGGCATGAATGCATCATTCATATCAGGATTGACTGTATTAGGCAATGAATGTGGTTTAGTCAGGGGATGAGACCAGATATATCTTATTGGAAAAGAAGAAATCATAGCAGCTCTTGTGATACTATAGAAGGTCCGGGTCATCCAAGAGCGGATGAGGACAGCACAGGGCTGATAGAAGCCTTATGATGAGAGGAATTGGAGGCCTCTAGAGTTCGAGGATGACGATCATGTCCTTATACGGGTTTCACCACGAAGAGGTTTACGGAGATGTGGCCAAGGAGGAAAGTTATCCTGGAGGTTCAGTGGACCATTTATAAGTCCTCAGCTAGGTTGGCGAGGTGGTTTACCGCTTGACCCATCCACCTCAGTTGCACGAGGTGCACGATGACTTCCACGTATCATAACTGAGGAGATACGTGCGTGATCCTTCAGACATCATCGACCATGGGAAACTGGACGATGGTGGTGGGGTGTCATTCAAGGAGGTTCCAGTGGGAATCGAGGATCGATAGGAGCGGATCCTATGAGGATGGACGATTCCTCGGGTGTTCTTTCACTGGTAGTCTGGGAACCTCCAGGTGAGCACATGAGAGTTGGATACTCAGATGCATGCTCAGTACCATTTTTGTATCCATGCTTTGTGTTGTAGCTTTACGGGGACGTAAATACCTGAGGTGGGAGTAATGTAAAGACCCGTAAAATTCAACGGAAATTTTTTCTTAATTTTCTCTGGGATTTTACATGAACGCAGTTTCTGACGGCACTTGATTCCGAGGCCCGGTGTGCCTGGAATTTCTATCCGAAGTTTAGCTCGGGTACGTTCAGTGAACGAACGAGCAGGAATTCCTATCTTTTGAACCGGTGCTCGGAATCAAATTCCGAGGGCACCGATGGAACCGCAGCGCTGGTATTTCCTTATGAACGCCTATTCCGGAGTTGCGTTTACTCAAGAGAAGTTGATAAAAATTGTGGAAGTTAAAAATAAAAATTCAACAACAATTTTTATTTTACTCTAAGTGTTTAATCCTTTGGAAGGAAGTTGGGTAACTACCCAACCTCCCTTGGGAGGTTATAAGGGTGTTGGGGCCCACAAAAACCCCACCCTTTCATATCCTCTAACCCCCTAAACTCACCATTAATATTGTTAACTTAAGTTAATAACTTATAAAATTAATGTAGTGAGTTTAATGTGAGTTTTTGAAATTCAAACACTTGAATTTCAAAATCCATGTTGAGTTAATAAATTAAGTGTGGCTTAATTTATTTTGGGATAGTTCCTTTGTTGCTTGAGAGGACTTGGGGGAAAAAGAAGGCAAGGAGCTTAGAGATCATCTTTTTCATCTTCGACGAAGAACACGAAGAACGAACGATTCCCAACGAAGAACGCTGAGCCCTCGGAGACCGTTTACAGCGACGCCATACCCGTGACACGCCACCCTTCGTTCTTCTTCCCACGTCAAAGGAAGGGAGACGACGTTCCATCTTGGACAATCTCCATCAATGTCTTCGAATCCTCTTTCCGCGACGTTTCTTCCCGCGATGGTTTCTCTGCGATGAATTTCTCCGTGACGAAAACCTCATTCAAGACGTGCTCAAGGTAGGGGGTTTACGTGTTTTCTATAAGTTATTCTCTTCCGTCTTTTATCCGCGTCTTTTTGGACCGCATGATATCAGTTAATGGGAGGAGGCCGGACCGCACAAACACGACCGTCCGCCTCCCTTATTATTTTTCTTATTGTTGCGGATCAAATGAAATTGACGCGGTGCTGTCACACAACGCGGGATCGAGCGGCAAGGATGCGTGACATCATCACGCCACGCGGGATCGAGCGGCAAGCATGCTCAACATCATCACATCGTGCGGGATCGAGCGACAAGAATGTGCGACGTCGTCATGTCGCACAATCAAAATTTTAAAACTCTCGTGCATGGGTATTTGATTGCAAGGTGTTCATATAATTTATTTTGGATAAATTATACCCTCATCATGATTAAAACCATGTGTTTATTATTTGCCAATTGATAACACCTAACGCGGAGGACGCGGTCCGAACAAACACGGCCTGACAACCCTCCGCAGCTTGTTTACCGATGTGCGGATAAACGGATGATGACGAAGCAGGCCGCTATGGCGTTTGAATCCCTTCGTAGTGAAGGTCTGGTCCCAGGAGGACCGTTGGCGAAGACGACAGGAGAAACGGACCACCGGAGCGCATCCGGTGGTCCGCGAAAGGCGGTGGCGGTGCGCCGCCGGAAGGCCGGCAATGGCGGTTCGCCGCCGGCTCAATCAGGGGTGAGGGGGGCGGGGGATCCATGCACCCTACTCCACGGCTTTCGCTCGGCCACGCTGGCCGAGTCGTGGCTGGCCGGTCGGGCCAGGCCGCGCCGGCCGGGTCGGTCCGGGCCCAAACCCCCCGTTTTGAGACCCTCTTTGGTCTTTTGTCCATATCATGGGCTACGGACCTCCGATCGATGAACCGTCAGTTGAGTATCAATCCTTGGAACGAGACGGTCATTTCAGTATACTATACTCAAGGTTTCGGAATACTTTGGGTTTAGCCGGGTTGGTTCGGATACGAAACCAACCGGGCCCTCGGAGCGGAAACACTCATATCTTGTGCTCCGGACATCCGATTGACATGCCGTTGACTTTGATGGATTCCTCTAGGTGAGACAAATCTTTTGGATTACTCCGCTCAAGATTTGGATGTCGTCGGAGTGTGGTTGGGTTGGTTCTCTCACGAAACCAACCGGGCCCCTAGAATGAAAAAGCCAATAACTCACAGACCTGGCGTCCGATTGACGTGCCGTCTGTCTCATTGATTCCTATTGATGAGAAGGAACTTTTGGCATACCTCTCCTAAGTTTTGGATGCAGTTGGAATATGGTCAGGTTGGATTGTACCTGAAATCCAACCGGGCCCCTATAACGGAAAAGCTGATAACTTTCAGACTGGACGTCCGTTTGACGAACCGTCAGCGGCGTTGGTGATCTTGTTGAGAAACGGTCCCTTTGAGTATACCCTATGAGAGTTAGGGGTACAGTTGAGATACGGCTAGGTTGGTTCACTCACGAAACCAACCAGGCCCCTGGGATGAAAAGTCTAATAACTCCCAGACTGGGTGTCCGATTGATGCGCCGTCTGTTGCGTTGAGACCCCTATGACGAGGTGGTCCTTTGTGATACTTCTTCATGGGAATTTGTGATACTTGGAATATCGACCTGTAAGTCATGGAGAGGACCCTCCCGGAGACGAGCGTATGGAGTACGGAGACCGTGTAACCGGCTGAGACCTGACGACTGCTTGACCGACTCGACTTAGAGTGAGTCGACTAGCCCAGTGGACGGAGCGCCCGATATTTGGCGACAGACCCACGGTGGACGGAGCGCCCGGTAGTTGGCCGCAGACCTGCGGTAATCGATAGGAGGAGTACCTCTGTAGGCTATTAGCTAGAGCGCCTGGTATTTGGTGATAGACCCATTGCGGACGGAGCGCCCGGTAGTTGGCCGCAGACCAGCAGTACTTGACAGGAGGAGTACCTCAGCAGTCTTAGGTTAGTGAGCAGTACCTCAGAGACATGACATGACCACTGTACACTCCAGATACGGGGCTCTTCAGCAGTTACAGTTTCGATAATGAAAATCCTGGTTTGAGTTGAGTCTATGAACTTTGTGTTTCCTCATGATTAAGATGGGTTACTTGATAACTTAGGTATATGTATGGGCATATACCTGGGTAGTGGTTATCCGTTGATTTCATAATCCTTGTATTTCCTCATGATTGAGATGGGTTACTTGGTAACTTATGTATATGTATGGGAATATACCTAAGTAGAGTTTATCTATTGAGATCTTCTTTGTGGGTATCCTTGTTGGTTTTAGTGAGACCTTGAGGGTCTTGGGGTCCCTACTGAGTATCGTTATACTCACCCCTGCATGGGCTATGCCCGCACCTCGTTGTGTTGGTTGCAGATGACGGAAGTGCTGACGGAAGCCAAGTGTTCGAGGACAGGATGGTACCCAGAGGTGGACTACATGACGAGTCAGTATCCAGAGGTGGACTTCACAGCGAGATGACACTCAGAGGAGGTTGACGGGCGAGAGCGTTGTAGAGGCTATCTGTACCTACCCTTCAGGTAGGATCCGTGGTGGACCATCCAGGAGCTGCGCCATCTGTACCTACCCTTCAGGTAGGATTCGAGGAGGACGACCCAGGAGCTGCTTACGTTCTTCTAGCTATTGTCTTTTTCTGTTGTACTTTGTTCATTTTTAGTTGTACTTTCATTTGGGTTTGTATTCTGGCCCATTTACCTTTCATCATTTCACTTTGTACTTAGTGTTTTACTTCCGCTTGTACTCTGTGGTGTTTTGTTTACTTTTATAATGGCAATGCCTTCCCATTTATAGTGATTTACGCCTTTGGTGCTAGTCGCCAGCCCCTGGCCAATGGAAGGCGGGCTTGGGGTAGTCATGGCACGGGCCCCGAGGACGGGTCGTGACATAATATTTCAAGAGGAATTCAACTGATGGTAAGAACAAGTTATCATCCATATAATGAAAGATTGTCCAAGTATGATATCATGATATTAGTGGAAATTTGGTTTACATGTAATTTTTATTTCAATGATTATTTACAGGACAAATTAGAATTAATATAAATTTTTAATAATTATTGAACACAAGTGGGGATGATATTTTATTTTTTTTCTATACATGTTTACTTGTGATGATTTTTGAGCCGGTTTATAATGGCTAAAGGTTATCTTTTTATACAAGGTAAATGCAAAAACTATAATAGTTTCTATTGATCTTGAAGTGTTAGCTATTGAAATAGTTAAATAGATGGATGATATTGGACAAATGAATAAAAAACAAAATTAAATTTTGCAGAATTTATCCCTATGTAATTGACCATGAAATCTATTGAGATCATAATAGAAATACACTAGGATGAATTTGTGATAATATTAGAGATTACATTGAGATATTTTAAGAGGTCTTAAGATGACTTGAGTGAGTTTGATTTTTATTGTAATATATAAGTTATGATCTATTTCAAAAAGAATAAAATACATAAATTTTACTAATATATATGAAATAAGAAAATAAAAATTGAACATGATTTTCTATAGATTTTTAAAGATATCTGATATAGATAAGTAAAAAATGTATAAGAAAAGTATAATATTAACATTGAATATATTTTTTATTTAATAAGATGGTTGGTGGACATTGTGATATGTTTTCACTGACATTTAATGTTTCCTATAACTTCATAGGATATCTTGGGACATTTTAATATGTTTCGGTTTACACTTAGGATACTAAGACTACATAATTTACATCAATTCATAAGAGATTGAGATCATGTAAAATTTTTATGGTAAGTTGTTGGATATTTTGAAAAGGAAAACATACCATAAATCTCATAAGATACATGGTGCTCACTACTATTACATAAGATATTTTATATATTTGGTATGATATGTGACCAGTTTAGAAGAAACTATACAGAATAAGATAAATATATTTTGAATAAAATTATCGTGTATGATATCTCAATTTTTAGATACTATCCATTGTGAAATATTGAGATTGATGAAAGTTGAGAATTTTAATTGAGAATTGTAAAATTAAATATTCTGAAGGAAAAAATATTTAATTGATGTTTTACTGATCCACATTTCATTAAAAAACATAATGAATTGGATGGACTGTGATTCATACTATGTTTGATGAATAAATAAATGTATTTCATGGGGAGATAAGAAAATTATCATTGAAAAAGATGGTTCCACATGACATTGAACTCCAAATTCATTTGTGGAAGAAATTGAATAGAATTAATGTAGAGTATATTTTGATGTTTTGAAATATGTAAATATTATGATCCTTTTAGAGATTTTAATGGGGGAAATTTTAATTTAATTTTAATGAATAATAATTAAGATGATCACAGGGTGCGATTCATGGGAATTTAAAATTAATATATTTAAAATTATTATTCCTAATCAAAGCTTCTATATTTTAGGAAGTTTTTGATAATAAAATCTCTAGAGAAAAATAATCATAGGGAGTTTCCATATTCAATTATTGATATATTGTTCTCATATAATTGTTAATATAAAAATAATAAATGAGAAAAATATGGATTGGTGAACAAATAAACTCTTTGAGTATTATGAATAGTCAATGAATATTGAAGTTAAAATTAGAGGAAGAGGATCCAAATATGTAATGAACATGTAGAGGTCTGACCATTCATTGGTGATAACAATTTAGGATGACCTATTTTATTTTATAGATTGATTTTTTAAACTATTTATATCCAAATATTAATAATTATTTAAGGCTATAACCTTTCCCTAGTTCAACATAATAACAAAACAAGTGTTATGTATATGGGAAAAAATCTCAACATAATAGGGAAATAGTCAAATTTTTAGGAGGTGAACCTCATTAATAATGTTTTTGTGTCAATTTATTTTATCTATCACTAGTAGTACTTATTAAATTTTATTCAATGTGAATTTGTGTTTTAGGTGGTTTTTTAGAAGTCTATAAGACCTGATTCACCCTTCCTGTTATCCTTAATATTGGTATCTGAGCTAAAAGAACTCTTTATTGTTTGTATCTGTTTTTTCATAGATCATAAATTATTGGATGGTAATTACGGAATTCTTATGTTTAATGGAAAAAGTATACAGATTTTAAAGGATATAATTTTACCTAACCTTATTATTTTGGTACTTGTTTTGTATAAATCTACCCAATATAGTTTCACTAAGCCAAGTGATACTTCTATAGGGTCACTGATTTGAAATAAAAAATTGTAAACAATATAAATTCTAGGGATACATTATTTTACAATTTATTAAATATGGAGATGAAAAATTTAATCCATTGTAGAACATCTAATTCCATTTTAAAAAATATTCACTACATTGATCAAGGGAAAAAAAGAAACAAATTTCATATCAATATATAGTAGTTTGAATAATTTAGAAAAAAGGAAGAAATTATTGATGAATACTTTACATGTGTTAATATAATGTTCTTCACCATTAGAGTGTTTTGAAAAACTCATGAAGACTCAACTATTGTTATGAATCTTATGAGAATCTTACAAAATAAATATGATGCTAAGATTTCAACTCTTGAAGATAAATATCTTGATGAATTTAGCATGGATGAACTTCAAAGAAATATCATAAATTATGGGATGAGAATATGATAATCACATCAATTTAAAGGTAAATAGAAAAAATAAATTGAATTTATATCATTCAATGATTTTAATATTTAAAGGATACTAGATATTTTATTGAGGAAGAATACATGGATGATTTTTCAAATACACTTTTTCAGATGTCAAGAAGATTCACTAATGGGATATTGAAGTAGAGAGTTAAAATTACTTTTAAATATATAAATTATGGTATGTTTGGCCACTTCTTTTCCTATTTTCCTAGGAAATACTGAGGAGAAAATGAATATATTGATGGTACTTGGAAGACCAACAATATGAGAGATTCAACAAATAAATCATTCAAAGTGAAAGAAGAATATTTCATTCATATGATTTAGAAGGAACATTATATCAGGTGTAGAAGGAGTATCATATTATTAATAAAGTGATAATGATGATGAGACTCAGTTAGATGCATCTTAAAGGGTGATAATGACATGAAAAAAGAATAATTGGTCTCATCAGAGGATGAAAAATAAATATATCGTTAGTATTATGTATAATAATAATAAAATTAAAGGGAATACACTTTGATAATAAAACTAAATATATGTCTGAAAAAAACATGGAAACTGAAATAAGAGATTACTCACCTAAAAATAAGTTCTAAAAAAGTCAACTATAAGTAGAAAAATAAAATCTGTTAAATGAAATTGAAAATATTAATCGTGAGATTTTAAATAATGGAAAAATCATTAATGATATGAATTACACTATACTTATTAGGAAAATGAAAATGGATAAACATAATAATATTGTAGATGAATATAAAACTCAAAAATAGATGATCTAATGTGAATAGAATATAGTGATTGTTGGAATTCAATATATGTTCATAATTATTTATTTCTTGTAATTATGTTTTTAAAAACATTACATGTATTGAGAAAAACATTTATAGAGTTCCAAATCAAAATAAAAGAAGGATTTTATTTTAATTTAATGTAATTTTAGAACATAAATCAACCAAAAAAACATGATGAAAATGTAAAATCTACTCAAATTTGTGGGGAGATGGATTCAAGAAATCAACATGTATTTTTCTCATGGGCCTAAGAAATAATTTAAATAGAAACCTATGAGAGATAAAAAACAAAAAAATAAAAACAAGTCTTTACATAAATCTAATCAACATCAACACTTATTTTAATTGATGAATTTCTATGGTTATTTATGGTTTTATAGTAAATTTAAAAACAATGATTACAATTGTTGGTATAACATTTATGTTTTTTGGACTGAAATAGGAGAAAATATCCTATCTAAGATATAAACAAAAAATATAACACAACTAAATAAACAATATCTTGTGAAGAAATTTAATATCATAAATAATATTTTGAGTTTGTAAGTGGTGTGTGTGTGGTGTGATCTTGTAGGACACACCACAGATGATCATTTTACATTTATTCCAACTCATTTGAATATATATTATAAATTTGAAACAATTTAGAATCAAGTCCAAACCATAATATGATATAATATTATAGAATTAATATTTAAATCATGTAAATACTAAAAACCCTAGATCGTGGATTGTAGTTTTTTTTCACAAATTAATTTTGATTTATAAAATCTGATTTTTTTGAAAAGTGTAAGGGGGGGTTACAAATTTTTGTAATGAAATTCACTAAAGATAAAAGAATTTAGAAATACCAGTAGTAGGAAGAATCAAATTAGTCATGATAATGTATTTTTTTATAGATTATAATAATATTTATTTACTCCATAGTAGCATTTTATTACATGAAATAATGTTATCTTTAATAAAAATAGTTTTCTAGTCAGGTGATTGAATTATTGGTAAATTATAAATAATGGTCGAGAACCCTGGATAATATTATTTATGTTAAAGAAGTTAGAATAGACTATCAATTGATCCAAGAATCTAAAACTAATTAGTAGTATAGATGTCTTATCAATATTGGAAGAATAAAATGTAGAAAATCATCAGGGAAGTGGATATGGAAAAAATTATTATTTTAAAGGAAGATGTGATTACTATTTATAAGACATTTAAGAAAGGGTAAATGGTAAAAAAATATCACAACGGAAGTTATTTTCATAACTCAAAACATTTAGATATATTCCATTTTTATTTTTATCATCCTATAATAATGAATTATATAATTGTAGAGTAATAAATCATTACTTTATTTGAAGTGGTTGAGATATGATAGTTTTATTGAGTGTGACAACATGTAATTCATTGAGTATATGGGAAAATATTCCATTAGACATGTGTTTAGTGACCATATAAACCTCAAAAAACGGGGTCTCAAAATGGAATAATTTATTTCTAGTTGATATGGTTATAATAATTCTTAGAAAGCTTCACACATCAATATATTATTGGCTTTACTAAATAACTATTTCTGCAATTATTCAGAGAATATTAATTTTGTGTATAAACATGGAAATGACTCCCTTTGATTTTTTTTTGAGACTAATACTAATATTAAACACATAAGAATATTTTGGAGTCCCATCATAATAAATTATAAATATAAATGTGGGGAATTTTTTGAAGAGGTAGAATATAGAACATTCCTTATAAACAAACTAGATGGAAGTTCAAAAAATGTTTTGATAGGAAATATGTGAATCTTATTTACTATGGTGATGTCACTATTATATAAAATTAGTAAAATAAGAAAAATGAATAATTTTTAAGAATGGGGATGATGTTATCAATTTTTAACATTTTGAAGAATCTATAATGAACAAATAGACTCAGAATAAAGATGCACATTATTCTTACCTGATTGATGATCATAAAAATAAAAAAACTATATGTTTCAATTATTGACTAAAAAACATGTTGATGTTGAGAATATATGTTGGTAGCAAAATCCATGTTTATATAAAACTAAAATGATTATGGAGACAAGTCATAGTCATTTTTTATAAAAAAGAAACCTTGAATTGTTGAAGAAGAATTTGAACATGAATAATGGGTTTATGTTGTGAGTAAATAACTAGATGAGATTATAAATAATGGAACATGAGATCATATTTCATAACCCAATGAGAATATTTTCATTATGGGAAAATTGATTTTTTGGAACAAATTGGATGAAAATAGTGTTGTGTATTGAAAAAATGCCAGGATGGTATGAAAGGTATATTGAAAAATCAAAGGGGTTGATATTTATTAAATCTTTTCACTAGATTCCATACATGAATAAATAAATATCCTTCTAGATACTTCATCTCATATATGATTAAAAGGTTTACCTATTGATTCCAATTTAGTTGTTTTGAATGGTGAGGCTGATGAAGAAATATAAATGGAGTATCCTATGAGATTTATATTAGACACTGAGAGAAAAAAAGTGTGTAAGGTGAAAAAGGATTTGTATGGTTTGGATAATCCCCAATAAGTTATTACTTTAATATTGATGAATATTTGAGAAGAATTTAATTCAAGGATGGGTATGTGGGAAAATTTAATATATAAATAATTCCAACACCACATCAACCATTTTGATTGTTTAGGTCAACGAAATTATCTATACTAGTTATGAGGAATGTTTGATGGGGGGATTTTATATAAAAATGAAATAAAGATTTAAAATTTCAACACTTTGGGAGATGTAATATGATATGGTTCTATTGAAGAATTTTTATTTGTAGGAATATAGAGGATTTACCACAGAAACTCATGATGGAACAAAAATAATAAAGGATTATGAAGGAAAAAATTTAAATGAAAGGAACATCTGAAGATTAATTGGAATTCTCATGTAAATGATAACATCATTTACATATATTGTTTAAATCATTATCTAGTGTGATAGATGTTAATATAATCCCTAATAATCAAATACTTTGGAATAAAAATGATTATGAGATATATTTGTAACCAATGATATCATGAAATGTGGTATATTGATGAGTTAGATATGAATGGTTTTATTAGGTATGACTTGGAAGGTGTGAATGATGATAGAATATATATACATAGTGGTGTATTTTTTCACATTTTAAGGTATGTTTCATATAATTCCAAGAAGAAAACATCCATTATTTTAATTTAAATAGAGGATTAATATGTGTTTAAAACACAAGAAATAACAAAAATGAATTTTATTATGAAAAAAATGAAGGATTTAAATATTCCAGTAGAATATATTCTGGTCATAGTAAATGATAATCATATTGTTATTAATTTGTCTATAACTATAGTGAAACATTCTATATTTAAACACACTAATAAAAAGTTACATATTCTTAATGAAAATGTTTCTAAAGATATTTTTTAAACATAGAATTTTTTATATACAAGGAAAAAAATTATAAAATCCTCAAAATACCATTATAATAAAATTTATTTAGAAACTAAAGCTATAAATTGAAGTGCAACCGACTTACCATAAATGAGGAATGTTTTTACATGATTTTCCTCCTCAATATTGTTTTGTTAAAATATGTGTATAAAGTTTACATGTAATATATTTTGATATAAATATATTCACTATATTTATGACATGTCTTAATGTAATTATTTTGAGATTTCAGAACGATAAAGGTGGAATATGATTTTTGTGATTATTTTACTAATCCCCATGAATTAGAATTTCAAGATTACGTTTCTTGAGGAAATTATTTTATCTGAGTAAATTAATCTTATTTTATAATTTGAGCTATCTCATGTTGACATAGAGTAGATTGATTCATGTATTTTTACATTAGATATATTCATTTTTTCTCCTTAATTTACTCATTTTTGTTTTAATATAAATAAGTTGGAGTAGAGATGGATGGTATTGAAGAAAATTACAATGAGGGAGATTGTTTAAACCAATTAAGGATTATGTTATATTTTTTGTCAATAATATTTTTTACTTGTGATGATTAATGTGGTGGTTTGTAATTATTCAATTTCATGTACTTATACATGGGGAACCCATTGATTTTATTAGTTTTTAGTGAGTTTTAATAGGTGCCTATTGAAATTATGAAACTGATTTAAGATCTTTCAAAAATAAAGAATAATCAAAGGATAATAATACAAAACACATATCGTTATTTTTGATCTTGAAATTTATTAAAATTAGTGAAGAGATACACTTGGGTGATTATTTGAAAATATTAGAGATTCCAAGGAGACATTTGAAGAGGTTTTTAGTTGATTTGTGTAGAGTCAGGACAATTTTAGAGTTTATAAGTTATTGAGGATTTGAAAAATAATATAATTTATAATGTTAAATTAGATATGAATATTTGGAAAAGAAATTTTTTGAGGTATTTGTAGTTTTATTAAGATATCTAGAGTAGATAAGTAAATATAATTATATATAATATCATACAAATTTTTTTTAAGATGATTTGCGTTTGTGAGTTACATAAAATACTTTGTAAGATTTTTTTCTCATGTAAAAAGATACTTGTAACATTATATTATGCCCTAATATTTTTTATGTTATTTTACAAAATAGGTAAGATATAAAGATATTGTAAGTTACTTTATCACATATTATATTTTTCTTTCATAAGATACATTTTATAGGTTTTATAATTTCATTTATAGAAAACATATTACTCATCCTATATGACACATGGTTCTTAGTACAATTCTAGAATACAACTTAAGAATTTTGTTATATATCTAAAAAAAATTTAGTAGTTGAGAGTTTTTAATATATCCGTTTTAAAAATATAATTGGTGTGTATGATATCTCACTTTGTATGATACTTTTCTTTGATAAACTTCAATATTACCAAAGGATTAAAAAATAATATATTTACATAATTAAGTATTCTATAAATTTTTTTTGATAATGTTTTATAGATCCTCAATACATGTCAATCATAATGAAACACATGGTTTTTGATTCAATATTTGTTTAAAGAATAAATCCAAGGTTATCTAGTGGAATAAATAATTGTCACACCATTAAATAATGATTAACATTAAATTCAATATAATTACAAATATGGAAGAATTTTAAATGAGTTATAGTAGAATATTTTTTAGATTTTTGAAATGTGACAATATCCAAATTTTTATATTGATTTAAATGAGGGTCTTATCCAAGATTTTAATGGGTATTATTTAATAAATTCATGGAGAAATATCCAATTAAATTTTAATTTAAAATATTTGACATTATTATTCATGATCCAAGATACTACTTTTCCAGGATCAATTAACCAGAAAATCTCAAGATGCTACGAATCAAGGGGAATTTTTATATTCAATTATTGAAATATCTCCCATGAAATAATTTTCAAGTAAATAACTATTAATATTAGGACTCATTGTGTGAATACATTTCTTGGGAATATATTAGCTTTAGGTAAACTATCATGAAAACACAACTGAAATAAAAAAATATTTGGGAATGATAATGTATCATTCATATGGTATATATTTTGTCTTGGTAGACATTATATGATGCTTATTTAGGGTGATAAAACTAATAGTAGAGATTTTTTAATGAACCTGTATTTTTTTGGCTAGTTATTAATTGTGCTTTTGGTATTTATTTATGTATAATTTTCTTAAGATTTTTTTTTAGAAATAGAAATTTTTATTTCATACATAGTATAATGGTTAATTCTACTACTGAGATATATGTAATATAATATAGTTTAAGTGCTCTCACTAATTACCCATTGATGTAGATATAGGTAAGGGACACCTCTTACTTGGCCACTACATACCAGATGATATCAAATTTTCCATTTCATTGTTTTTTTATTTTTATTGAGGATATATTATAATAATTTTAGAATTAGTTATTTCTAATATATATTTTTTGATCCATCACCTTGGATTTATTCTTCTTTATCTAGGATTTTTATTGATCTCAAGATTCCATATGATGATAAATTTTAGATTTATCAATGTAAGTCTATTTTTAGTATTGTGACTAAGGTAATATAACCCATTTTCAATGGTTTTACTTAATGTTTAGTAAAAGATTAATATTACCTTTGTTTCATTCTATTTTTATATGATTTATCTAATTTTTCTATTTAGAGAAGATTTAGTCAATTTTTACAAGAGATTTTCTTCCATTGAGTCTCAATTAGATTACCTAAATGATTTAAGTAAATATTGAGTTATTTTTCTATGAAAACATATATAAAGACTAGGAATTAAGAATATGGCACAAAATTAGGTAGTCTAGGTTTTTAGAAATTTATAATAAACATGTGTATAATTTTTGGGATTGTAAGATCACTGAACAAAGGAATAGATTAACTTAAAATGGCTCAGAAATTTAATTTCTTGTGGATCTGTATTAGATAATGAATAATTATTAAATGAAATTCTATATGAGTTAAACAGAAATAATGAATAGGTGATTAGAAAAAATAATTACAATAGGAGTGGTCCATTGTGTTAAATTTATTTTAAGTGTAAATTTTCATCCAAGAGTGAGTTAATGTAGTGAATTTAATTCTTCATGATATGCTACTACTATATATAAATTTATGATTTTCTAGGCATGAGAAAATCTAGGTTAGTGTGAGATTATTCGGGTTAATATATGACTATTTTTTGTTAATAATGCTCTATTGGGGTCAGTATATGATCATTCGAGTTAGTATTGTATATTTGTGATTTGTATGAGTCCTTTAGGGTTACTATGAGACCATATGGGTATGTTAGTGACCATCACTGTTTGTGTTGGATAAGTGGGTTAGTAGTAGACATGTGGTTCCCATAATAACACTATTAGTGTTGGAGTAGTTGTATAATTGATATTCAAGTGGGGTCTATTGTTGTTCCAGAATAATAAGATGGATGGAAGTAAAAGAAGGGTGTGAATAGTATATATGATTTTTTTGTTATGAAATTTTCAAAAAATTTACTAGGCACCTTTTTTTACTTACACTATTTTTGATTGTGATTTAAATTTTATCTATTCACCCATCACTCTAGAAATTTTGACAATATTAATAAATTTGACCAATAGTTGGCATTTGAGAATTGATGTTAATGGGCATATATTTGGTTACTAACATTTTGTGTGTGCATAATAGTCTTTGGTGATGATCATTATATGATAAGAGTTCAAGGTTCAAATGATGGTTAGATATATCAGAATCCTCTAATTAATGGTAATGACTATGCATACTGGAAAGATAGAATAAAATTTTATCTCAAAGAAAATATAATAGGTATTAGAATACAATGGTAAAACCGTAAAAATTACTTAAGATATACCATAATTATATTATTTGTAATAATGCATATTTGTATGTTCTAAACAAGAAAATGAAAAATGTTACTTTTTATGATATTAGTAGAAGTGTATTCTATATTGTATCATCATGTAAAACCACTCATGTATAATTTCCAAATTTAAACATGATGGTATAGAAAAACAAAAAATAACTATACTAGGAATATTAATGTCTGAGTAGAAATACTTCAAGATGGTAGAAAACTAAATGGACTAAAATATTCCAATGAATCGTAAAAATTGTTGATGGGATGAGGGATCTTATGGAAAAATTAGACAATACTACTATGGTAGAAATATTTATCATGTCAATACACAATAAGTGGAATACTAAGAAGTTTTACATTGACTAAGTCATGAACTTAATGGAGTACACACTTAATAAACTCATTTGTTTTCTTATTAAATATGAAATATATTTGAATAACATAATTTAAGAAGATACAACAAAAAATAATGGTTTAACATTTGAATATATAAATTTAATTTCATACAAATATTCTTATCATGAGATGTAGATAAGTGAAAAATATAAATCAACCCATGTTATAAAAGGATTCTATAAAAATTAAAATTAACAATGGTTTCAAAAATTGATTTTGAATAGATGACCATATAAGAAATAATAAGTTTTTACTAATCTTAATTTTTATAAAACATATATCACTGGTTTGGAGTATAAAAAAGAAATGAAAAATGAAAACTATCATCCAAATACTGAGGATTAAAATAAATTGAATAAGTAAAAAAAGAAACAGAATAGGGAATTGGATACATGATTAAGGTATACTAAACAATCTGATATAAGAAAATAATATATAATAGAACAAAAATAAAATATGTTGTAATTAATGGAATCCATGAATGATGTTAGTTATTATAGTTTTGATTCTAATGCTGAATATGACTTTTATATACCTAGTATATATGAGTCGGCTGATTATATTGATAAATTAAAAAGAGATATCATTAAAATTTATAAAATTTATATGTAATTCTAAGAGGGTAATGTGAATATTATTGAGGAAACAATGTTATTTGTATAAATACTGAGATGATGAAGAAAATTTATTCTAACACAATTGAATTTAAAAAAAACAGAAGATGTTCATAAGTTAATTCAAAATATCAAGAAATACATTTTTTGTCAGAATAAATGATTCTATACTTTTCTTCGAGGAAGATAATGTTATGAATACTTGATGACTTTGAAAAATATATACAAAAAATAAATATGACATTACTTATGACATGAAACTACAACATATGTAATTTTTTCTAAGATGTTAAAAATATAGCATATCTACCATCATCTGTTTTAGATATAGGATGAAAGAATAGTGACCTATTTAATTTCCTCTACAAATTACACAATATTTGGGAAACACTAAAGGGTAAATTTCTAGATATATATATTCTATATTTATAATAAATAATTTTTTAAAACATTTATGTGTTTCAAAAAATATTTTTAACAATCATATTAGTCCCAAATTTTCCTACGTACCAAAATATATATTAATTTATCTTTTTAGGAAATATGCCTTATAATTATAAAAAATAATTTTTGCTAAAATAAAACATGATTTAATAAGCATGTGATAAGAGACCCATTAAAATTAACTTCTAATAACAAATGTTATGGTGTCAGTTCCACTTTTGTATTCAATTTCAAAGCAATGTTAAAAAGGTATTAATGAAGATGGTATATAAATTTATTAAAATATTAATAAAATGGTATAATTTAATGGATTATAACAATACATGATCATAAATTATCAATTATATGATATTTAAATTAATTAAAAATTATAAAAATGATTAATTCCTTGTTTTAAATGTGAAATAAATATTATTTTATGTTTACAAAATGGAAAATATTTATTATTCTGGCTCTTTTTAGATAATATTTCATTATGTGAAGTGTTTAAATATTTACTAAACATATAATATACTATAATATAGTAATATATATCATATATATTTTAGGTTTCAATGTAATAATTTAAATCATTAAAATGTACTTTATCTACTGGAACTATAGGTGGAAAAAATTCAGGTTTGTGATGTTTGAATGGATGGAAAAAACACAAGGAGTCATTTTGGATGATTTTGTTAACAAAAACTTCCCAAACACTTCTATTGATTCACCTTTATTTCATTGTTCCATCTGAGAATAACAACCATAGGGGAATGAAATATGGGTTTTTATTATAGATAACACCTCCACATTTAGAACAGTTTAATTTCTATCTCATAAAAGTTAAAATTTATCAAATTTTTCTACTTATTTTAATTTTTCTAGGATGATAAATTTTATATATTTAGTTATATTTGAAGTGATAGATTAGTTGAATTTTATTATATCGAATTTGACAAATTTAATGAAATTTTTTATTATTTTCATAAAATTTTAACACCTAAGACTCCATAACCAAAAAGTATTATAAATATAAAGAAACAAAATATTATATAAATAAAAAGGATGATTTAGTGTGAATTTGGATTACATAAGTGTTTTTAGGTTATTTTTTAATAAAAATTGTTATATTTCAAATATATTTCATATTATATATATTCAGAAGAATATAGTAGATAAATTATGGAGAAGAATTAAATAATATTTTGGTTAATTTATTTATTTAGATGTAATGTTTTTATCAACAACAATATATAATGTTTTGAAAAATTTGATGTTATATATTATTACAGAATATTTTTGGGAAACAGTAGTGTATATAAGGATTACATAGTTAATTAGAAATGGATATTGATTGTTGAATAATCTATTTAAGATAAATTTGATCAGAGTGATTCAAAGGATATGTCTATTAAATAATACAACATTGAAGATTATTTTAGAGAATTTAATTTTGTAGATGATTATGCTCAATTGGATGAAGCACCAAATGAGGTGAAGCTTTAGTCAAAAAAAATATTTTGGAGACACATCGATATCATGTTATTAAAAGAGAGGTTGGTAATTTTTATTTACGAGTTAAAACTCAAAAGAAAAAATGATTTATTATAAAAATTATTATTTTATTATTCATCTAATTATATGTTCTGTGATAGATGACATAAAATTCCAAAATATGGTTATGATTATACAAGGTGTGCTTAACCATTTTTAATGAAATTATGTTTGGGTAATGGTTGCACCACTCGAAGATCAACATGTGATTGTATCGAAAAGTTTTTCATGAAATAATATTTTTAAATTTGGATATATTTTCATAAATAAATCATGATTGGTTTTCCAAGGGTATATTTTAGAAAAAACCATGAACTATGGAGAGGCATTTTCACGGGTTTTAAGGTTAAACGCTTCTCAGATATTAATAGAATATTCATCACATCATAGTTTAATGTATTTTAAATTTGATATGAAAAGTGTATTTATTAATAAACATATTTAAAAGAATATCTATATAATACCACCATGAATATTTGAATACTTGTAGAAGTAAGATCATGTGTTTAATATTTTTTAGATCTTTTTGGATTGATGTATACACCTTGATCTTAGTAAGAGAGGTTTTCATTGTTTCATTTGAAGAATTTTTTTGTTCAAGGTAAATTCAATCATTAATTTTTTATTTAGACATAATATCAATATATATTTATTGCTCATATTTATATTGAAGATATTATTTTTGGTTCATTCTGTGAATTTATTTTTAAGCAATTTTTAAAATTAATGACTAATTATTTTCACACGGGTCTTATAGTTGAATAAATATTCTTTTTAGGATTTTATATTTGGTTAATAGATGGTGTAATATTTATTTATTAATGAAATTATATTAAATAATTATTTAAATATATTGGCATGATTCATGTAAAAGTACGAATTCACCAATGGGTATAACCAGAAGAATGAATGAATATTCTTATGGTAAATTAGTTGATCTTATGATTAATTATGTTTTTAATACAATCCTTCATTATTTAACTTCTGAAAGGATTAATTTATTATATAGTGCTTGCATGTGTTAAAATTTTTAGGATAAATTATATTGATTTTATATGACTATTATTTTGAAAATTGTTAAGTGTGTGAAAATTATGAAAAAGGTGGGATTATTCAGTTTAGAAAATGTTTCCTTTAAACTATTGAGTTATTCTAATTATTATACTAGAGGATGCTAGATATTGAGTAAAATCTCATGTGATATGTTTTATTTTTAGGTAAAAGTTTATTATCAAGGTTTTAAAATAAGAAAATATCAGTAGCTTTATCAACAAGTGAATCAAAGTATGTAACAAAAACTAGTTTTTGTGCTCATAGTCAATATATTATACAAACGTTAAAAGATCTTGATATTTATTATAAAATAATGAGGATTTTATTTTATAATTCTTCATCTATATCTATTTAAAATAACCCTCTATAAAATTCTAAAACTAAACATATTAAAGTGAGATATTATTTTATAGGAGAACATATTAAAATGGTAATATAATTGTAATATTTATTTTTATAACGGATTAAATAGATGATATTCTCAATAAGACTTTTGATGATTTCAAATATGAATAGATTAAGTATGATATGGGAACTATTGAAGCAAGAACCATTTTTCTCAATTATAACAACTATCTTATAATATATTTACATCACTCAAACTTCATTTTATTAATCTATTTCAGGTATCATGATATTTTTTTTGGTACATGGTATCATTTCAACCAAAATATTTCACTATCATATATTTTATAATAAGAAGCAATCATAGATTAAGGGGATGTTTATTTTCTTATTAATATTTAATTCTTTAAACTGTTGGTATAACTATTAATGCATGCTTACTATTAGGTAATGTATGTCTTATATATATTAACATAATTTATTTCATTAAATTTCAAAATGAATTAATATTTATTAAATATATTATTTTTATTTATGAGTATTTTTAAATAAAAAAATGTTGATAATATTGAGTGGATAATTAACCAAAATTATTTTTATAATTACTTATTCAGTACTCTATGAAAATCACTATTATATGTTACACACTAATAACATCTATTATGTTTTTCAATTATTATTTTATGTAATTTATGTTTTATATTTAACTTTCATTATGATAATTTTATTCTCATTTATATCTTCAGAAGGAATAATAGAGTCTGAATTAACTATTTGAAGCTTATTTATCCTTTATGATTCTTCGTAATAATTTTTTTTTAATTTTAATTTTTATTCATTTTCCTTTTTTTTATATTATAGACTTTATGTGTTGTTCTATTTTGTGTATTTATAGTTACTATTACAAATATAATGAATTCTTTTAATTTTTTTAATGATTACATTTACATTTTATGAGATGATCCGTATATATTTTACTATTTAATATTTTGCATTTACTAAGTTGGTAATTTTGATTAGTGTGGACTTCATATAATTAAAGTATTATAATCTTATGTTTTTGAAATGAATCATACATATTTGAAAGTACACTTATATTTGGAAAAGGAAATCTTAAATTTTTGAAATGAATCTTATGTTTTGATAGTTCACTCTTACATTTTATAAATGTACCCTTTGTTTAGATTTATTACTCTTATATTTGGTGTAATAACCATTAATTTTTCAGTATTTAATAATATTTTTTATATTGAAACTTAAATTTCAATATTTAATAAGGATTTTTATTTTTTTGAATGGAATAACGAGTCCCTTATTTTTGTACATTTACTCAAATTAATTATATATATTTTATGATTTTACTATTTTATTGACATGGATGTTGGAAGTTAATTTTATGTGTTATAGAAACTTCCCATTAACAAATATAATGGAGATTATGAAATATATATATATATATATATATATATATATATACCCAAAGTTATCATTATGTAATTGAAGATAAGATATCATTATAATGGAAGATATTTCACATTCTTATTATATTTTAATCTATGGAAATAATCTTATGTTGAAACTCCATGTCACGATTTCACCTGAAATATTTGTTATAATGGAACTCGAAATTATGTTATGTAAAACATATTAAAAATTATAAACATGAATTTATTAAGTTAATATACAATAATAAGATTTAAGAAACTCTATTTATTAATTATTTTAATATTTTAATCATCTGCAACTCATTATGGGTTTTTATGATAAGTTTACATTTTTTTATTCAAATGATATTGTTTGTTGTTTTTGTTGATTTTTGTCTATTATAGGACTGGTGAATTTATTGGAAAAATATATTTAATGTAATTAATTTAATTTTATGATCATGTTAATGTTAATGTGTTTTCCAAAAGTTACATGAGAAAAATATTTTTTGTTGAAACAGAATATTGGGTTTTCCTATGAGAATACATTGTATATACGACCGTATGGTTAAGAGAATTTTGAAATTATATTACATACACAAAAACTAAGATATATTCCTCTATAAGAATATATTGAATAAGACATATCATTATGATGATTTTCACATCATTATGATTGGGAAACTATAATCAAAATTTAAATTTTTATAAGGAAACTAAATCCAGATATTTCATGGATTAGTCAAAGTATTTTGAATGAGTGATAGATAATTATTGTTATGGAGATTATTTAAAGGATGTAGAATGTCATTAAAGATCATAATGAAATGTTGGTCAACACTAAATTTGATTAATATTTAAGGATTATATTTTGGAAAAATGACTAAGTATTCATGAATGATTCTTTGTAGCTATAATTATAGATAATATCTTAGAAACATTATTATTCTTTTACAATTAACTTATTCTAACCATTATAGTCTATTTGGATGTTATTGATTTTTCTATATAAGGAGGGAAAAAATACATTCTTGTTTTATAGAATATAAATATTATAATACATAAAATTTCATGATCACTATTTAGTCTCAACAATAATTCACTAATGATATTTATCATACTAATTCATTTACTGAGGATTGATCATGATGCTAAAATTATTCAACCTCATCCATCCTTGAATAGTTTTTTGGTTTTTCATTATATCTTCTCATCTATTCCACTGATCTATATCATTACGTTGGTTTTTATTTTTCCAAAAAAATTAAATTTCTTTTCATTTATACCGACATGAAAGAAATGTGTTGGAATTGGGTTAAAACCCCCCTATATATATAAGACAATTTCATGGTTGTACATATATTATAAAAATATGGTTATAACAGGTTTGAAACATCCCTTTAAATGTGTGGTTACTTTTAGAACACCATAATAATCAAGGAGTAAAGGGATGTGAGGTGTATACATTAAAACATTTTTTATCCAAAAAATTATAAAAATCACATGTGTTCTATTTTTACATTCATAATTTTATTTTAAATTTTAAACTCAATCAATAAACCACCCCAAAAGCTATTTCATCAATATTTTTATATTTTACCAACATCCATGATATTTTATGATCATTGGGGTTAGTGAGAGAGTATTGGGTTATATAATGGTGACCACTAGGGATTGTGAAATGTAGACCATTAGTGTCATTATCATGGAATCCATTAGGGCCAATACTGATCAGGCACCATTAAGGCCCACATATAGCTGAAAATTAATGATGAGTTATATTATAAAATTAAATGGAATTATATTATTGATACAATAAGATTGGATGATTCATTTAGGGCGGCGTGTCATCTTATCTAGGTAAGTACATGATGGACCAGATTTTTTATTTACGTATGTATAAGCATTAAATAGTATTATATATATTATATATATTATATTATATAATAGAGGTATAATGATGACATACCATATGGTATTTTCACTTAAAATATACAGACATATAAATACACCTTTTATGAATGTATATATTTCATGATTCTTAGTGAAAGAAAGGGATATGGATCTATGATTGGTGATTATGTCTATTAATAGGACCACTAGGAGGTGGAGAATAGATGGATAGTGAACAAAATTCTCCAATTAATTCATTTTTTATTTACTTTTGTATATTATATTCCATTGTAATGATTTATATATGATTTAAATTAGGCATGATTTGTATGAAATTGTATAACATGATTATATGACTACATCATGATTATAATTATTTTAGTTTTGATTAATATGTTTTATTCATTATGTTATAGTTGATAAGAGATATTGTTATTGTTATTATTTGGTTATGATATAAAGGGGATAATATCTCCATAAATTAGATCATTTCCATTCAATTAGTTAACTACTGCTTGGGTACAGAGAGACATGCCTAAGGATTTGTGATGTCTCAACCCAGGTGCAGCTTTGGATATTCTATATCTAGAAATTTTAAGGAGTAAATCAGTAAAAAAATATTCATTAATTTATAGTTACTTAAATTCTCAACCAGATGTCTTAGAAAAGTCTAATAAATTTATTAGAAAATACTGATTTATTATATAAATAACCCTCAAATCACTTTTTTTTAATAAAAATGGAAAGTAATATTTTACTAATATATTAATTTTTTATATTTCATTAAAATTAATAACTAATTAAAACATATATAATTCATAAGTAATAGATATTGGAAATAATGAAATAAATTAATGAATAAATATTATTGATCATATATAAAAATTCATTGATTATTAATTTGAAAAAATAAATAACTATTAGGACTCGACCATAAACATTTCATAATCTTGAATTAAATTAATAATTAATATTGAGGATCTTTTCAAGTTTATAGCTTTAGATAATTAGGTCATAACATATACATAAAAATTTGAATATGACATGTAAAAGCTTCTACTTAGTAACTATTTTTTTCAAAAAAAACTCTTGAAAAATAGTCTTGTCTAGTAACATATTTTAGACATCTTGAATTTTCCATGATCGCATCCTTGATCCTATAAATATTTACATCCTATGAAAAAAATTTCAAAAAAATCATGGGATGAGCATAAAAATATCAATAAGGGATACAAAAATAAGGAAAACTATTATTTTTTCAAAACTACAAGGAAACCATTAATACTTTATCATAAGTAATAATATTAAGCTTTATAAACCAGTGAATACTCTTCACTTAATAAAATCTCATTTATTACCCTTTCATAAACAAAATATTACCATAAAACCCATAGAAATAACACATAACGTATAAAGGTATTTTGGGACATAAACATACATAAATGGAATAACCATACGGTTGACCCCCACACATACCACTAATTGGAATAGCCATATGGGTGACTTAAATATCCAATCCATTGGAGGTTATAACATTACCACCCATCCTAGATTATCATTCGACCACCCATAATTCGTTTTATCATGTAACCACTATAAAAATGTCTAAGTACCATTATAAAATCACAATACATAAAATATTGAAAATATAAACATTCGACTAATTACATTTCATTTTCAATAACAAGAAATAATTTAATGATATTGAAATAATAAATCCATTTTAAATACAATTTTCAATATCAAAACACCCAAAAACAGAATAAGGCATTTCCTTTTCGATTTGAAAAACATTAAGGCTTATAGAGGAAGCCAAATAATGATTACAGTAGCGGAGAGGTCATTGTTTTCCCAAACGTTAAGAACATTCCTTTTATCATTTAGTAAAATTATTCATAGATAAAATATTCCCTTTGAATGAAATTAAATGTAAAATGGGTATATTACATATCATATAATATAAGGTGGTGTATATTTTCAAAACATGCCTTAATGAAAGGAGATTGAGACGAAGTCCCTTAACTCATGTCCGACTTGATCCGTTAGTTCATTAATTTACTAAATAACAAAGAAAAGTTAATTTTTACTTTCATAAGAACTATTTTTAATTTTATTATTCTGTTTATATCACTTATTTCCTTAGTATAGAAATTAGTTAATTATTTGAGTTCATATCAGACATTTTGTTGATCTTCGGAAGTTGAGTTAAGAATGAATTTCTTATAATTATAAATTGTACATGTGGTAAAAATTACATTATCTATAAAATGATATTCATTATTAATATATAATATAAATCATATATATCCAGTATATATATATTTATAATAGTCCATATCATTTGGATGTATGGAAATGAAATAAACCGTTCATGGAGATGGTAAGCTGTAAATACACATGAACACTACTTCCATTTCATTTTTTTTCATTTAAAAAGGAATGAAAAACAAATTATACTTAGGTATATTATTATTCCAATATAATATCATATTTTATATACATTACATATGTTCATTAACACCATCCTTTATACATTTCATGTGTGGTATGAACGAGTCATATCACTTTGAGGGGGCGGTAGTCCGCACTTCCTCAAATGTAATTATCGTAAATATATAACTTCAAAAGCATGAAGGTATGTTATAAGAGATAATTAGAAAATAATAGAGATAAAAAATATATCATAAATATCATATATAATTATAGTTCCATCATAATGGCCAGCATAATAGGTGGTAGGAGAAGATTGAACCATCATTGTTTCACGGGGTCGTAGTCTGCCGTCTATAGAATCATTATATTCTATACCCTTTAGATAGAGGAGTGTGTAAGTGTATTAAGAATATTTCACATAAAAAAACATACTATATTGAGGATAATGGTTTTTTTATGTAATAAATGAATAAAAATGGCATAGGGAGTGAAGAAGTAAAATAAATGAAGAGAACTTGAGGGAAGACATTACCTTTAAATCAGGTAACTCCCTTTGGTTTGAACCAAAATGATTATTGAAGTTATTACATTATAAGTAAAGGATTATAATAGGAATATAGGGATTTTTAGGGCTTAGTGGAGTAGAGTTTGTATTAAAAAAGTGGCATGAGAGGTGGGTGTAATAGGTTAGAGGTGGTGGCCTTTTATAAGAGGAAGGATGGTATTTTTAGGAATATTTCAAAATATTATTTTATTATAAAATGATTTTTGGTTTCAAAAGGTCCAAAAAATATTTAATTCAAAGATAATGTGCATATAAGTCGAAATAAAACCATCTAATAAGAATTGGACAACTTTTGGATATTATTTTAACCCTTATCTTTTTTATTTAACTCATTGTTAACATATTTATCATTTACCATGTTCTCTTATATATTAATAATATATGTTTAATATAGTTTCCATAAACTATCAATAGAACCACAAGTGTTTAATTAATGAAATATTTGACCTTATATTAGTAATTTTTCTGAATATTAGATTTTTAGGGTTATAATATCATTTAATAAAATATTTATTGATTTAAAAAGACATTTATTTCAATTTAAATACAATTTATATCAAGATATTTAAAAAATCACTAAAAACATTATTATTTCGAACAACCTACAATAATGAAAAGATAAGAAGTCATAATCATCCTTGAAATTTTTTTATGGCATAAGAATTATCAAAAAAATTATTTTAACATTTATAATCTCATTTTATTAAAACATTCATTAATGAGGTAATCATTACATCATCATTGTGTCATAAATAAATTTATTTATTTGATGTATAACAATTGTAAATAAAATATAATGATGTATGAAATCATTTAATATTTTAAATTAATCTTTATAGTCAAAGTGTTCACTTATATAACCCCATATAAAATTGTTTTACTAAAAGTTACACATTTATGTTATTTTTGTCCTTACATTAAATAAATTAATATAAAGTGTCATTATCACTACCATGTGGGTCCATGGGGTCCCGAAATCGACCCAAGGATTCCTTTGGTTGGATATATATCATCCAATAGGAATATGACACCTGTTAGGGTAATTTAATATTATTAATATAATATTTATTTACCCTTATTTACCAGATTTACCCTATAACCATGTTAAATAAAATATTTACTGAAGTAAATATTCATAATGTCTAAATATAAAAGTTACATATTTACACAATTTAGACATCCTTATTCCAAATATAGAATCCATTTTTCCAAATTCAAAACACAGAAGTGGCATAAATTAATTAAAAAGTAATTCATGTTGTCAAAACAAAAAGCGTGTTTTTATGAAATAATAACTATCAAAAGATTGACACTTGTTTATGTCCAATTTCAAAGTGAGATTATTTATAATTACACTATAAAAAAAACTAAAAATTTAATCTAAAAATATAAATAAATTATATTAAATGGAAATTTTTAATTAAAATATAGTATTTTTCACCATTCATTTAAAAATGTACTTTATCAGAAAAATACCAAAATCTTACCGAAAGTAAATTTTTATGTCTCTCTTAAAAAGAAGTAGTTTATTTTGTAAAATAGAATATATAAAAGTGACAAAAAAATATTTAAAAATGGTTCACCGTCAAAAGGAGGTCAATCAGCATTTTAATGAATATTAGATTATTTTTGTTTGAAATTGTATTCATTCACACTTTATGTCTATAAAATTTATTGGATAAATGTAAAAACATTTAATAATCAGGTGTAATAATATTTTACATTATTCTATTCATTCTTGCTAGTACAACAACCATGTATTAACTACCACTTAAAATAATAATATTATATTATTATTTTTTAGTATAACTCAACATTTTGTGCAATGTAGGATTTCAAAGAAACACATTGTTGCGTATTAGGTGCACCATCAAAAATATCATCCCCTTTAAAGTATAATTAATATTTAATTCACAAATACTAATAAATATGGAAATTTCTTACACTTTATTTACCTTGTATTTTACATCCTTCCCCCATTTAGAAATTGCATCCTCACAATTTTATTCACAGATCAATTAAATGAGGGTATTTTTTCCTCATAGAATTTTCAGATTCACACATTACCTCTTCAATCATATGGTTTTTCCACAAAACCGTTACCTATTTAATTACCATATTCTTGAAAAATTTCTCTCTTTGGTCAAGAATCTGTACTGGTTTTTCCTTATAAGAATGATTTTCTCCAAATAGAACTGCCTCTAGACTCAAAAAAATGAGGTGGATCTGGCATATAATTTCTCAACATTGTAACATGAAAAACTTTGTGTGCCTCAGATAAACATGGGGATAAATCCACTCTATAGGAAACTGACCAAACTTTCTCCAAGATTTCATAGGGTCCAATGATGCATAGACTCAATATTCCATTCTTGCCAAAATGAATCACACTTTTCCATAGAGAATCTTGGAGAAAGACATGATCACCTACCTCAAAAGAAAGATCCTTCATACAATTATCCGCATAACATTTCTACCTTCTCTGTGCTATTCTCATGGGCTACTGAATCACATGAACTTTCTCTGATATCTCTTTAACAAATTATTGTCCCATCAGTTTCTTTTCACTAACTTGATCCCATATAGTTTTATTTAAAAACTGATTTCCATATAATGCCTCAAATGGTGCTATATTTATATTGGCATGAAAATTTTAATTATATCAAAATTAAACCAAAGAAAGATATTGGTCCCAACTTTCCTGGTAATCCAGTGAGAAAGAAAGTAGTTTATCTTCCAAAATTTAAATTGTTCATTCTGACTACCCACCTGATTGTGGATGAAAAGATGTATCAAAATTTAATTCATTATCCAATGACTTTTTAAGAACTTTACAAAAGTTAGAATTGAATCTGGGATCACGATCAGATACAATGGAGAGGGGAAATCGATGGAACCTGAATATCTCTTTATCATACTACCAAAAAAGCTGATCTAGAGACAAATTATCTCGAATAGGATAGAAATGAATAGATTTATTCGATCAATAAAGAACATCTCAGATTCAATTGTTATATTCATATGTCTTTGGTAATCCCACAACAATTTTCATGGATATAATTTCCAATTTCAACTCTAGAAATGGTAAATACTAAAGCATCCATTTTGGTAACTACCACTCCACTTTAACATATTGACAATTCAAACACCTCATAGAAAAGTATGTAATATATATTTTCATTCCATCCCACCAGTAATACTCCCGAAGATCTCTCTACATCATCGTACTACCTGGATGAACTTAAAAAAAGAACTATGAGCTTCACATAATAACTATTTCTTCAACTGTGGATCACAATACCCACATAATCTCTTTCAAAACCTCAAAACATAGTCTCATTAAATATTAAAATCAGGTTACATACCCTTCTGAACCAATTGTATCTTTATCTAAAACTTGCTATCATCTTTCTACGCTTTATTAATTCTGTCATCTAGAGACGATTATACTAAAACCTGAAACTAAAGAGAGGAATTTCCTTCACTAAAAACTTCCAATCCAAATTAATCAAATAAAAAACCAAAGGATCTTGTTCCAAAAGTAGTGTGGTAAGGGTAGAATTACTCTTTAGAATCAAATTATAGTCCACTTTATTTTAATTACCTGGATAAAAATGGATCATGCAATCATAATCCTTGATTAATTATAACCATATCCTCTGTCTCATGTTTAATTACTTATGAGTAAATATATACTTCCAATTTTTTTGGTCTGTATATATTTCATATTTTACTCCAAACAGACGATGCATCCAAATTTTTAATGAAAAAACAAAAGCAGCTAATTCAAAATCATGTGTAGGGTAATTTATCTCCTGAGGTTTCAACTAAAGTGAAACATAAGCAATTACCTGATCATTTTGTATTAGGACACAACCAATTCCTTTCAATGAATCATCACTATATATAAAAAACACTCTATTCCTGGATGATAGTTCCAAAAATGGATCATTAACCAATATTTTTTTCAATTACTGAAAACAATCATTACATTCTTTTATCCAAATGAACTTAACAAATATTTGAATTGACTTAGTCATTAGTCTAGATAACCATGAAGATTTTTAAAAAAACCTCTGCTAATAACCTACTAAACCATGAAAACTATGAATCTTTGTGGTATTTGTACGTATTGTCCATTCTTCAGCAACTTTTTTTTTACCAGGATCAACAGATACGCCAATTTTTAAATAATGTAACCATGGAAAGAAATTTTTTGTAACCAAAACTCACACTTTATGAATTTCTCATATAGTCTATTTTCTTTTATGGTTTATAAGACAAACCTTAAATATATTTCGTGTTCTTCTTTACTTTTAGAATAGACCAAAATATCATAAAAAAACACGACCAAAAACATATCCATGAAATCACAGAAAATTATATTTATAAGATCCATGAATATAATAGGTGCATTGGTTAACCCAAAAGGCATAAGTACAAATTCATAATTGCTATATCTAGTGTGAAACGTGGTCTTTGGAATGGTTGCTTCCTTTACTTTCAACTAATGGAACCCTGACCTCAAGTCAATATTTGAAAAATACTAAGCCCTTTAGAGATGATCAAACAAATCATCGATATGAGGAAAAGGATACTTGTTCTTAAAAATGATTTTATTCAAGGCTCTATAATCAATGAAAAAATTCATTGAACAATTTTTCTTTTTAAGAAACATGATAGGAGAACCCCATAATAATGTTATAGGTTGAATGAAACCTTTATCTAATAACTCCAGTAGTTTCATCTTTAACTCTAAATGTTCAATTTGATCCACTTGATAAAGGGGTTTTGATATTGTTTTAGCATTAGGAGCTCAATCAACAATAAATTCAACTTCCTGATCATGTATTATTCTAGAAAACTAATCAGGAATATTATCTAGGTACTCATTTACTACTAAAACATCATTAATATGAATAGTTTCTTTGTTTTCAATAATACGTGCAAGGTAAAATTAATTTTCTTATTTTTATTTTCCCTCAGTTTCCTAATATGATATCAAAAGAAAATGTTCATTCTTGTACACAAACTAAAATCCTTTCTAAAAAGTAACCACTTAAGCTCTTCAGTCAATCTTAGCATGATAAACAGAAAGACAATCTATGTCCAAAATAACATCAAACACTACTAGAGGAAAAGCAATATGGTTTTTAGGAATATTTTTTCTACACACAAGGACATGAAGGTTCTTATAATTTCTATTTGACTCAAAAATTCCTCCCAGTGATGTTTAACATAATTTCAGGATGCATATCTTGAGATGGAATTCCCAATTTACTAGAAACGTTCTCAGAACTGATAGAATGCGTAGACCCTGAATCAAACAACACACTGGCATAATATGAAAAAATAAACAGTGTACCTGATACTACATCATTCGACAGCCCAACATCTACTGAAGTAGTTGCAAAGGATTTCACCACCCCTTTATGCTAATTTTTTGGCTACTTTCCCTTCGTTGAGTTCTTCGTTGGACACTCATTATCATAATGACCCATTTCATTGAAGTTAAAAAATCTTACTATTGGATTTTCATTTCCTTCTCTATCATCTTTCATACATTTACGAGCAACATGACCAGCCATAACACACCAGAATCACTTTATAGACCTTGATAAACATTATCTAGGATTCTTTTTACAACACTTCTTGCAAGATAGATATTTAATTTTCTTACCTCTAGGCTTCTTTGATGAATTATTTCCCTTTTCCTACCAATTGGACCACTACTTTTGTTTTCTCTCTTAGAACACCTGATCAATAGAAAACTCCATTTCTACCTTCTCATCTCATCTGACAAGTTTTTCATTGCTTTTGAAGTCACGGGAGCCTGAGGTTCTTTGATATCACGACTTCTTCCCTAAGTAAAATAAATTTATATGACTACCAAGATCTAATATGAAATTTATAGCATACCTTGCTAGTCTATTGAACTTTTCTTTGTACGTAGTCACTGATTCATCCACCTTCTTCAATTCAAAGAATTGTTTTCCTATCCTACATCGAACAACCGTATGAAAATATTTCTCATGAAATATACCTTTGAATTTTCCCCAACTAATAGAATTAATATCTTCACTATCCTTTATATTTTTCACCATATACCACCACTAACCCACTTCACCTTCAAAATGGTAAATAGAAAGACTAACCTTTTGAATGTCTGTACAAACTATGACTGTGAAGATAGTTTCTAGTGCTTTGATCCACCCTTCATCTTGAACATGTTTAGATGATCCTCTGAATGATGGAGGCTGTTTCCTCATGAAATTCTCCACTACTGATATGTTCCTCTATGGTTGATATGGCTGATCTTTTGCATGGATACCACCCCCATTTATTTCCTGAGTCAAATGTTCCATCACTACAACAAACTATTTAGTTCTGATTCCGACCATCTCAAGTTGCTGATTTGGAAGGCTATTCTCCTCTATATGGCTTCCCAACATAGTTTCCCTATTTCGTCTGAGGAAAACCATTCTGAATTTATAAATATCTTAGGCGAAGGAACATGCTAATCTGTAAATGCTATATCATTTAAATCTTACCATAATTTAATTTATGTATATTAATTTAACAATAACCTAACTCCTAAAGTTGTCTAAACCAACATCTGATACCAACTATAAGGAACCAACCTTAAACATTACATAATGTTGAATTAAGTTAATTTTTCCTATTGAGGATCTTTTTATGTTTATTGCTTTATATAATTAGTTCGTAATATATACATAACCATTTGAATATTACATGTAGACACTTCTACTCAGTATCCATTTTTTCATAAAATAAAAAATCTTGAAAAAAGTCATGTCTAGTACCATATTTTAGACATCATGACTTTTCCTTGATCCTATCCTTGACCCTATTCATATTTATGTCCGATGAAATACATTTAATAAAATCAAGGGATTGGAATTAAAATATTAGTAAGGGATTCAAAAAAGAAGAAAAACTATTAGTTTTTCAAAACAATAAGTAAACCATGACTACTTTATCATAAGTAATAATTTTCACCTTTATCAAGTAGTAAATACTCTTAAATGAATAAAAGAATATTTCTTATAATTTTATAACGAAAATATTACCATAAAACCCATATTAAGAACACATTACATATAAAGGTATCTTGGGACATAAACATACTTAAATGGAATAACCATATGGTCGACTTCCACACATATCACTAAATGGAATAGCCATATGGCCAACTTCAATACACATTGAATTGTAAGTTATAATGTAACCACCCATCCAAGATTCTCAAATCACCACCCGTCATTTGGTTTATCACTTAACCACCTGTCAAATGCCCATGTTCCATTATAAAATCATAACACATAAAATATTGAAAGTATAAACATTTCAATAATAACAATTCATTTCCAATCGCAATAAATCATTAAAAGATATTGAAATAATCCATGTATTTCAAAATCTTTTTTCAATACCAAGTCATCTAAAAACATAATAAGGGGTCTCTTTTTTTATTTTAAAAAACATTAAGACTGATAGATGATGCCAAATAACCATTACGGTGGTGGAGAGGTCATTGTCACCGCAAACGTTAACAACAATAATTTTGTCAATTTTTAATAATATTAATAGAAAAAAGATTTCATTTGAATGAAATTTATATTCAAGGGGTTTTATTATATACCATATAAAATATGTAGGTGTATAATATAAAAACATGCCTCAATGAAAGGATATTGAGACGAAGTCCCTTACCTCATGTCTGACTTGACCCATTCATTCTTTAATTTAATGAATAATAAATATAAGTTAATTTATACTTTATTAAGAGAATTTTTAAATATTATTATTCCTTTTATATCACTTATTACCTTGCTATAACCATTATTTAATTATTTTAGTTCATATCAGACATTTTGTCGATGTTCGAAACTTGAGTTAAAAATGAACTTGTTATAATTATAAATTGTCCATGTGGTTCAAATTACACTATCTCTAGAATGATATTTATGATTTATATACCATAGATACCATATATATATAGTATATTTTTATTTATAATAGTCCATATAATTTGATATATGAAAAAAACGCACCGTTCACTGAGATAGTAAGTCGTACGTACCAATTAATGCTACTTCCATTTAATTTTTTTTATCAATTTAGAAGGAATGAAAACCAAATGATACATACGTATATTATTATTATATTATAATATAATTTTTTATATATGTTACTTATGTTCATTAACACCGTCCTTTATAAATTCCACATATGGTATTAATGAGTCATATCACTTTAAGGGGGCGGTAGTCCGTACTTCCTTAAATGAAATTATCACATATATACAATATTAAATGCATAAAGGTAGGTTATAAAAGACAATTAGAAAATAATAGAGATAAAATATATATCATAAATATCATACATTTATAGTTCCATCATAATGTCCACCATAAGAGGTGGTAGGAGAATATTGAACAATTATAGTTTCGTGATGTAGAAGTTCGTAGTCCACAGAAATATTATGTTCCCTACCAATTAGATGGAGGTGCGTGTAATTGTAGTTAAAATACCTTGCATAAAAAGACCTAGTATATTGAGGATACTATTTTTTATGTATAAAAATAATAAAATGGGCATAGGGAGTGAAGAAGTAAAATAAAAGAAGATAACTTGAGGGAAGACAGTACCTTTAAATCGGGTAACTCCCTTTGGTTTGAACCAAAAGACATTCTTGAAGTGATTAATGTCTAATTTAGGCTTCTAAGAGGAATATTGGGATGTTTATGGATTCTTGGAGCAGAGTTTGGAAGAGAAAAGGGCCTTGAGATGTGTGTGTAATGGGTTATAGGTCGTGTCCTTTTATAAGATAGAGGAGGGTCTCTTTAGGAAAGTTTGAAAAAATTATTTAATTATAAACTGATTTTTAGTTTCCAAAGGTCCAAAAAATAATTAATTTGAATATAATGTGCATATAAGTCGAAATAAAATCATCCAATAAGAACTGGGAATGTTTTGAATATGTTTTAATCCCTATCGTTTTTATTTAACCCTTTGTTAACTTATTTAACTTTTACCACGTTCTCTTATAAATTCATACTATATGGTTAAAATAGTTACTATAAAATGATAATCAAACAAAAAGAGGTTTATTAATGACATTATCAACCTTATATAATTAATTTGGCCGAATCTTAGATTTTTAGGATTATTATATCATGTAATAAAATATTGATTGATTTAAAAACTCATTTATGTTGATTTAAATACCATTCATATAAAAACTATTAAAAAAATCTATAAAAACTTGATTATCTTGAAAAAACAACAATAATTCAAAGATAAAAAGTCATACGCATCCCTAAGATTCGTGTATCGAACAAAAAGTTTCAAAACAAATTTATTTTAGCATTTATAATCTCATTTATTTAAAACATTCAATATTGATATAATCATTACATCATCATTGTCTCATAAATAAATTTATTTATTTGATCTCTAAATATTATAAATAAAATACTATGATGTATAAAATAGTTTTATCTTCAAAATTAATATTTATATTCAAAGAGATCACTCACATAACCCTATATATAATTGTTTTACTAAAATATACATGTTTATGTTATTTTTTTCCTTACTTTAAATTAATTAATATAAAGTGTTATTATCACTCCCAAGTGGTTTCATGGGGTCCCAAAATAGACCCAAGGATGCCCATGGTCGGAAATGGGTCATCTAATAGGAATATGACACATGTTTGGATAATTTAATATTATTATAATAATATTTTTTTACCCTTATTTACTAGATTTACCCTTTAACCATGGTAAATAAAATATTTACAGAACTAAATATTCATACTGTTTAAAAATAAAAATTACCGATTTACAAAATTTGGACCTCCTTATTCCAAATATGGAGTCAATTTTTCCACATTCAAAACACATAAGTGGTAGAAAATAATTTAAAATCAATTCCCGTTGTAAAAAACACCTGTTTTTAAGAAATAATAACTATAAAAAGATTGATATCTTTTTAAGTCCAATTTCAATTTGAAATTGCATCCAATGAACAAAACTGGATTAAATTGTAAAAATATAATATATTTACGTTTTATAACCAATTAAAAAGATAATTTAACCATTTAAATAAATTATATTAAAATGGCAGTTTTAAATTAAAATATAGTTTTTTTCACTATTCATAAAAAGATAATCTTTATCTAAAAAATACTAAAATTTTACCCAAAGTTAATTTTGATGCCCAATTCTAAAGGAGAAGTTAATTTTGTCAAATAGAACATATAAAAGTGACAAAAACTGTATTTAGATAGGGTTCTCCATCAAAAGGCAGTAAATCATCCTTTTAATGAATATTAGAGTATTTATACTTAAAATTGGATTCATTCCTATTTTATGCCTATATATTTTATTGGATAAATGTAAAACAATTTAATAAACATGTGTAATAATATTTTAGTTAGTTCTATTCATTCCTGCCAAAACAACGGCTATGCATTACCTACCATTTAATATAATAATATTATATTATAATTTTTTGGTATAACTCAACATTGTGTGCATTGTAAGATTTCAAAGAAACCTATTGTATGTATCAGGTACGCCATCGAACATAACATCCCATTCAAAGTAAAATTAATATTTAACTCACAAATTATAATAAATATGAAAATGTCTTTTTCTTTATTTACTTGGGTTGTCATGATAACCATATAGAGGATAAAATGATATATATGATTAGAATAAATTCCAAAAAATGAACATGGTCAGTCTATAGATCTAGAATAAGTGTTAAAAAGAACTCCATATAAAAATAAATTCCAAGATTATCCAAACTATGATATTGAAGATAATAGGTCATAATTTCTTAATGATAAACATTGTTAGATCAAATATTGTTTTCCACATCATTTAAGATGAATTTATCAATATGTATGTAAAATTATTTAAAACTCAATTGGAAATATTTGAAGATAATATGTTCAAAAAAATATATCCAATCCCTAAATAATAAATTAAAATTTCAGAGTTTTTATTTTCTTTTTAGATTAAAAATATAATTCTGAAATAGTAAAAATTATTGAATGGTTGAAATATTTTTCTTATAAAAATAATGAGATGGGAAAAGAATTGTTTTTCCGTTACCATGTGATCAAAGTGATTTAATTATAATTATTTTTTTCTTTTTCCTACTAAATACCATATTAATTTTCCATGATTTCATTTTTAATTATTTATAATTTTCCTTTTTCTTAGTCCTTATATTTTGATCCATAATTCAAAGAAGTATAAACATGCTTCCTTTGTAACCCAACCTATCACCATTACACATTTTTATTTCTATTAAAGATTTTTTTGGACATAAGGAGTTTTGATTTTTATTGTACACTCAATTTTAATCTAGTGATGATCCTTATATATTAAGTTAATAAAATATAGCATTTCAATTTGGGATGGAAGTAAATAATTTTTTCGAATAAAATAATATATATATATATATATATTACTTTTCATAGGGTATTAAAAATTGTTTATATAAAATTGTTTAACATATCTTTTATCCATTATCATCATTTTACCTCAAACTCTTTTCATTCAATTTTTTTTCATTTATCACTTAATAGTTTTTGATTTAATCCTATACAATTTTCTAAAATCCATATTAATATGTTTTTATAATTATACATACCAATTTTTCTATTTTATAAATATTGAAAAATTATCCACTGCACAAACTCTCCTTTGGATATTCATTATATGAATGCAAAATTTATTATTTATATTCATAGATTTAGAATGTAAATATTTTTTTGGGGAGTTAAAATGTTATAATTTTTACACAATAAGTTAATCTCACATGATCATTCAAAAAAAAAGAAATTTTCTTTATTAGAGAAAAATATCAGTTTTTTATTTCAAAATTCATACTCGTTTTAGTGAAAATAACTTAAGGAAATACATGTACCCTCCATATCTATGGATAAGGAAAATTATAAAAGGAACTCATTTTAATGGGATTATATATGTATATTACGAACATAATATAATGTTTATTATAGTCAATATCATATTGAAATAGTGTCTTGTGTTCAAGAAATAAATAATTTTTTTTAGAAATACCTTGAATGGTTTAAAAAGGAATAAGATGAGTAGTTCAAGTTAAATATCAAAGTAAAAAATATATTATACTTTTTTATTTTATTGATTGTATATAATTTGTTATCTTCATGTATAATGATGAATTTTAAAGAAATTTTTTATAAGGGACAAAAGTTGGTATTTATAAATTACACAATATGAATAGATTAATTCCTTGTGATGATTTTTAATATTTCAACTTCTAATGGGAGATTTATTGGCTGAAACCCAACAAAGGATCCTAAGAATCATAATTTGTTTGCATATACAAGTTGGAAATGATATAATAAATGATATTTTTGTTGAAAAGGTTATTGATATGTAATAAGAAACTAGGAATATAATCATATAACTATTAGATATATATAGTATATGATAAAATTTCTAAATTAATGAGCATATCAAATTTATGGATGCCAAGTCAATCGTGATGATTTTATTGAATGGAAAAATAATAAGGTTGTTTGATTTAAATCAATGATAATTAATAATCAATGATTACTAAAGAAAAGAGTTCACCATTGAGAATAGAAATGTTTTATTATGTTTTTATGAATATGGGTAAGATATTTTATCTATAAGTACATATAAATACATGGTCGGGACAAAATACTTGCATGAAGTTCTAGAAATAAGTAATGAAAATATATTGTAACAGCATGGTATTTTAGAAGAGGAATATCATATTAGATAGAATATATGAAATGAAAAACGAAATTTAGAAGTGAGATTAATAAATAGATAATTTATTATATAATTATTTTTAAATAAATTCACAATTTTAGATATCGTGCAATGAACATAACACTTTATTTCAAAAAAACACATAACTCTACTAAAATATTTTTATTTAAACATAACTATTATAATATACCCATTAAATTAGTAGGCATGAATAAAAATATATAATTAATGAATTATATCATGTTTTAAAATTTTATAAAATAAATTCAATATATATGAAATTGTTAGATAGAAAATAGAAATCATTTGAATGAAACAGAATTGTTTTCTGAAAAACTGAATTTTTCAACATGGTGGTTTCGTTCCGTTTTGGGAACATATTTTAAAATTAATTGTTATGAATTTTACAATGTTTATTTTGAAAAATAAAAATATTTTTTACATATAGAGGTCAAATTTATTATAGTTAATTTATGATAATTTTATAAAATTTTTTATTTTTGGATGAATAATTAATAAATCTAATTTTAATCAAAAATTGTATTTTTGTTTAATATATTTATAAAGATAAATAATATTTAAATTTGTTTAAAAAATAAATTATTTCAATTATGTTAATAATTAAGTTATTAATATCTTTGAAATACATCTAATATTGATTTACTATATTAAAAAATTCTAATCATTTTCTCGTTTTTCATTGGAAAACCCATTATTTTGACATGCTTTCTAGTTTTATTTTTAATCGAATTGTGCCAATTTTCTGAATTTAATTTTGAAAAATATATTACATATTTTGAATAACAATAATTTAAATTATCAAAAAATTTCATGCTTATTTTTTCCTTAATTAATAATCAAAATAGTACAAAATAATTACTATGGTTATGGTAAAAATTAGTTTACCAGATGGATAAAGTAAAATGATAACGGTTAAATATGACATAAAACATGTAAAACACTCATTTATGGCCATATTTACACATAATCATCGATAAAATTTCATAATGTAGATTGTTGGATAATTTTTTCTTGATAAAAATGTTGGTATCACTTTCTTTTTTTAAAAAATTCCATGCGTGTCCTCTCCACCACTGATAAAAGGTCACCCCATATGTTCGCCTATTCACAGATCAAAAAGCCATTATTTCAGAAAAATAAATTCAATTCCTTACATCCCTAACCACATCATAGATTCATTTTCTAGGATTCCTCATCAAGAATGCATTATGTATAAACCTAAAGAGTTTCTTTGAAGAAAAGATAAAATTATTAGATTTGTGTATTTGTTTTATGACTACATCCATATCCCTAAAATAATATTGAACTATGATAATATAATTACAAAACAATATTATATACACTTAAATTATATTATTTTAGTGTAATAACTTTTATGATTCTCTACTTCCATCAAATATGATACAAAACCATTGATTGTGAGTATTGTGGACTACCGCCTCACAAATTGATAGAATTCTCTTTCCATCACTAAATTTTAAGGATGAATATAATGAGTTATATAAATTTTTTATATTATATTAATGACATCATTTGAAATATAAAATTATTATATCACATATACTATCTTAATTTCCATTCCATTGGGGATATGATAACGTCACTTGTGAGTATGAAAGACTAGCACCTCACAAAGCGATGTGATTAGTTTTTCTCTTATACTTTATGAAGAATGTATTATAGATAAAATTAATTAATATATGTGATATTAATGACCTAAAAATACATCTAGAATTATATTATGACATATAACTTATTACCTTCCAAATCCTTTGAAAAATAATAACGTCGCTCGTTTATATGTGTGAACTACCTTCTCCACGTAGGGATGCAAAATGTTTTTCAATTTATTTTTAAATTTATTAAAATAATAATATATTTATTTAATATAAATGTTATTTATAAACTAATAATGGTTCTTAAATTTATAATTTTTTTAGATCCCTTTCGTTCTATATGTTGAGTAAAATGTAAACAACTTTTATGACTAGGTACGACTTAACTTCTCCAAAAATAGTGTAATTCATCTTCTGTATCAAAATTTTCTAGATAACACTAAATAAATATATAATTAATAGATATTATAAATTATATAATTTTTATAATTATATATATCATGGAACCATGATCTATGTAAAATTATCAAAATTACCAAACAAAAACAAACATGAAAAATATAGCAATTATCACATGAAAGAGTGATTTTAACAATGAATTGATAATAAAAGGGTGAAAATAGACTATAAGGAAATAATAAATGGTATAAAATATGTGATTATTTTTTATAGATTTATAATGAACCTATATCTTTTATATATTAGGTTTTAACTGATATGAAGGTAGTCAATCCTAAGGTAAGGGTTTCTCATCTCACTTTTGTTTCTCTGACACATACACTATATTCACCCCTAATTAATTTGTGTGATATATATAAATTTCATTTTGATATGTTATGTAGTGAATATATTTATATTCTTCGTATTTAATTTTTTATTATATGTTACTTTTTCATGGGGATTATGATTCAAATGTTATCAAAGTGGTAAGGGTTTATTTCACAATCTCATCATTACTAAAGATTGTTTTTGTTTAAGTATCCCTTAGGGAATTTTTTGTTTTTTATATATTAGAAAAATTATGTATTATTTTTCTCAATATATTAATGTTCTTTTCAAGTATTTTTACCATTTTACTACTCTTTTTTTAATTAAAATGATTGATAAAATGTTGTCAAGAAAATTCTCTTTTATTTCTCTCTTCGGTCGAAATTGTTTTTAATGAAATTCTTTGTATTCTAAAAATGTCCACAAAAAATATTTTTAATCATTTAAAAATGATATGATGAATTCGATTTTTATCTATTTTTTACTTTTTATAAAATTTTGTGAAGGGAATCTTCACTCCTTTAACAAAATAATAACTATTTGACTTTTTCCAAAAAATTGGAAAGGTATATTTTTTTACTATATATGTCATGAACATGATTTCCCACCATTATGACCACTCAATGTTTTAAATATGATTTTAAAAGTTCCAAAAGTTATTTTAAAGGGAAATTATTTTCAAAATGTTTAGTGAAAATATATCTTTAAACGATGATTTTCAATTTACAAGGGTTATTTTTCTCAAGAATGTTTTAGATGATCTTTTTATGGTATTTCAATTCATCAATGACATCAGCACTTTATTGTAATTATGATGTACTTGGGAAATTTTGTATTGATTCCATAAATATTATTTCCCAATATCATTTTTTATTATTTTAATTATTGATGTACAATGTTTTTTACCATTAATAATTTTACTCCAGATGATGTATAACTACATTCATTTAACTATTTTTTTTTAATTGGAATAAATGTCATATTAAATTATGATGTTAAAACATATTAAACTTTTGAATGATTTTCTTCAAACAACCGATTTTTTCGACATTCCTGTAGGTTTAATTTTAAATTGAATTCCTAAAAATAAGTGAATTTAAATTTGAAAAATGGATTCAATATTTAGAAAAATATTAATTTATATTACCTTTTAATTTCAACTTAATTTTTGGCCATAATGAACAGTGAAAATAATAAAAATTAATTACCATAGTTAAGTTAAAAATTGTTTTTTCAATAGTTAAACTAAGAAGAATAGGGTTAAAAATGACCAATTTTTTTCAAAAAACATTGTATGAAGAAATGTGTACCTTATAAACTATATTTTTCTATAATGACCCATTTGAGATGCTTTTTTCATGAGAAAAACACTATTATCACATTATCATTTCTTCAATTACATGCGTGTCTTATCAACCTCTTATAATAGGACACCACATCCCCTCCCCACTTCAAACATCAGAAAACATTTTATTCAGACCATAAATACCCTAATACCTTCCTTAATTTAGTCACCACATCCTATAGATATTATATTTATTTGTAATACTAAATATACATTCTTTATGTATAAACTTAAATAGGTTATTCAAAGAAGAGGAAAAATTATTAAACTTGTGTTTTTGATTTATTTCTTCTTCCACCTATTTAAAATAAAATTCAGATATGATAATATATTTACACCTTAATATAATTTATTCTAATTTGTTATTATGTTAATATAATAACCAATATCTATATTCACTTCCATCAAATGGAAAATGAACCTGTAGATCGTGTGTATGGTAGTTTACCTCCCTGAGAACCGATGTAATTATCTTTTCACCAGTAGCATTAAACGATGGATATAATTATTTATTTAACTTTTTTATATTTTATTAATATAATTAATATAATTATAGAATTAATATATCTCATATACCTTCTTACTTTCTATTATGTGGGGTATATGATAACGTCACTCATGTGTACAGAGTACAACTGCCGCCTGATGTTACACGATCTGTTTTTCTCATACGATTTACATGGAAGGTAGTAAGGTTAAAATTAATTATATATGTGATATTTATGACCGAAAACTAATTATTGAAATTTAATTTTACAACTAATTTATAACCATAAAAATTTTCTAGAAAAAAATAAAATCGCATGTGTGTACGTGTGGAGTACCGCCACAATGTATTGATGTAAAATACTATTAATTTTATTTTTATATGAATGGTAATTAAGATATATTTTATAAAAATACATTTTATATATAAAATAATATTTATTTTAGAAATTTTAAATAATATATATATTTTTTTCAATCTATTTGTAGAGAATAATGGAAACAACATTCATGCGTACATATACACTACCATCTCCAAGAATAGTGTCATCCATCTTACATCCCTAAAATTTATAGATTTTTATAAATATATATATATAATAAATATATTTTATATTTATATAATTATTAAAAAAAATTATATGATTCAACCACGATCAAAGTAAAATTACTGACATTACCAAACAAAAAATACAAGAAAAATGAAGAAATTTTCACCGAGAACATCGATTTTAACAAAGAATTGTTAATAAAAGTGTCATAAAATACTATATGTAAATAATAAATGGTATGAAATTTATGATTATGGTTCTATAATATATTTAAAATAAACATATATTTATTATATTGGACGTTCACACAGTTATGAAAAATGTTAAATCTAAGGTAAGGGTTTCCTGTCTCACTGTCATTTCTGTGAGACATACACCTTATTCCTAAGTTATTACTTTGTGTTATACATATATTACCTCTTTTGATATAGAATATCACGAATCTATTCCTATTTTATGTTATTTAAAATTTTATTTTATATAATTTCTTTCATGGGACTTATGATTAAAAAGATATGAAAGTGGAAATGGTTTATTTCACAATTTCATCATTATCCAGGATTGTTTATGTTTAAGTCTCCCTTAGTGGATTTATTATATATTTATATCATAAAATCAATATATTTTCATCTATTATGGTTGTTCATGAACTTTATTATGAAATTTCACCTTTTTTACTATCATGGCTCTTAAAATGATTAATAAAATATTTTTATGAAAAGTTAACTTTATTTTTCCATTTGGTAAAAATAATCTCTTTTCAACAGAATCCATGTTTTCTAAAAAAGATTATGTATCATACCAACCCATTTTCCATGTGTTGGTTCCCCATAATGGTTCACTATATGGCCCCAAGCATGCCTCTCCGTATGTTAGAGGCTGCCGACTAGACGCGAGGGTTTGGTAAGTCATTCATGGGAAAACTATACCCTTATTTAGTGGAGTAAAATCCCAGAAGAAATAAATAAACAAATATGGAAGAATATAATACAAGAACAATACTCATGGAACAATATCATAAAATATGAAAATAATACTCAAATGAAAGGGAAAACATTCTATTCCAATATAAGTATCAAGTGTCTGTAATGCTACTGAAAAAATACATGAAAAATTCCCAAGTGATTTATAAATCATGTTTGGTCCCCTCATGTAAGCTCCATCACAAATCAAAAATCCATCCATATACCTTTTCCCTTATCCTATCCTACAATAATATAATCTATTTAGTTACTGATCCAACATCCAGAATAGGGTGTGGGTATAACCTAGTAGTCTACCACCAACGATGTCTAAAACAATTCCATTCAAAAGATGGTGTATGCAGTTCTATAATAAATAACTACAATGTATAAATAACCAGTTATTAAATTATCATTTATTCTTATCTATGTACATTAACACCATGGTTCACAAGGGTACCCATACCTCAAAAATAACTTGATCTCATACAGGAGCCTGAAGTGTTCCCTATGTAATATCATATTATAATAACCATTTATTACTGAAGATCAATATATTCAATGGTGTTATGATATCTCAATAACTAATTCTACTCATGTCTGGGTTTGAATTTTATCATGTGAGGCCTTAAATTGGAGTGAAATTATTTCCATTATTTAATTTCACATTTATAATCCAGATTTCCAATGTTACCAGTATCACAAAAGTATGTAAGATAACCATGTTACCATGCTTACTCATCAATAGAAAGACCATGTTCTAATTATATTTACTCATAAGTATAATGAACATATTACCATGTATACATCCAATTTAGAATGGACATTATACTATTATCTTTATTGATAAGTAGTATCACCATGTTACCATTAGTACTTATCAATTTAGTATGACCATGTTCCCATTATATATCAAATAATTAATTTACCAACTAATTATCCACCCCAATCCCATTAATTATTCAAAACTTAGTTATACACATCAATTCCATTAGTTAAATCAATAATTAATTAAGTTCTTCAAACTATTAATTAATTTATCAATTAATTAATCAATATCCCAAATTATATTCTATAATTAATTTTCCAAAATAAATTATCTCATTATAATATGAAATGTTCCTAATGAATCCCACAAATAATAATCTAGATCTTATTACAATGGAACATAATTAATCTAGAATTATGATCTCAAATTTTCATTTTCAATATCACATAATTAATCCCCCGATTAATTATATAGATTAAAACCCCTAAATCTTGCAAAAAATTTCCCCAAATTAATTATCTAATAGTGATTTCCCTTAGCCTCTTGATAAATTCCCAAATTAATCACCTATTTTAACGAAGCTTCGATAAATCAATTGGTCAAAATAAATAATCCAAATTAAGAATATAAATTCCTAAATGATACTATAAATTATATAATTTTTTATAAACATATCAAATGCACCAATATGGGAAATATATTTAATCCACCTACCTGTTTTTGTTGATGGACGTTTGCTCAAGGGAACTTCCCAAAATCCGAGTAACACAATGATGAAGATATGATTTTTTTATCTAAATTCAAAAATCAGGATCATGTTATCAAGATATAATCAAACTAGATCAAGATCTCCAACACTATATAGGTATCTCTCCAAATGGGATTAGATCTACGAAAATAGAGGATATCCTACAGAAAAGGATGAAAGAGAGAGAGGAGACTGAATAGAAAAAACATAGGGATGAGATTTCCATACCGAGAAGAGAGTGGATCATTGATTCTGTTTTACAATATAGAAGAATTAAGTTCATATGGACTAGGAATCCCTCTATGTCAATGTGAGAATGTTCCCTTAAACATTGGAATGAAAAATCACGAGTTAGGTTTGTATATGTGGTGAATCATGTCATTTCAAGTTGGAAACGATTGAGATCTACAATTTTGGAATCTCATAGTTGGCCCGTGAGTGGTTTAGTCACCCGATTAGACAGACCATGCGATAACCATGCTTTTTCCACTACTTCAAAAGGTAACTTCACATGACTACCACCCACGACCTATCATCTTTTTCTTTATCCATGAATAAGATACTACATCAAAAGACCAGAGTGCACACACTTTCTCTTAGGTGTTGTACAATTTTTAAAAATAGTACACCAATCATGAACAACATATTTTCTCTAAAATTTTATTAGACTTGACCCAAAAGTACCCCAAGACATATCTCTCATCAAGGTAGTTGAGTAAATACAAAAAATTCCATGAATCATGCCTGTGATAACTCCACAAAAGGTCAGTTTATTAATATCTCCCCACCTTATAACAGCTTGAAACCACTTTATAATGTCCCAACTCAGGTTCCAAGCGACGGTACCTCAAGAAAGATCTCAACATTTCATCAAGTGCACCTCCCCACATGCTAGAGGCTACTGACTAGCAACAAGGGTCGGATAAGGCATTCATAGGGAGACTATAACCTCATTTATTAGTGTAAAAAACCATTGAAAATAAATAAAAAAACCAGAAATCATATATAACTAGAGAAATACTCATGTCACAAGGGAATAAAATAGAAGAAAAATACTCAAATTAATGGGAAAACATTTATGCCAATATAAGTGTCAACTGTCTATAATGATACTGAAAAAAGACACTATGACTCCCCAAGCGGGTTACGAACCATGTTCAGTCCCCTCATCCAAGATCCATCCCAAATCATCAATCCATCCTATGACCTTTTCCCATATCCTATCCTATAACATTATAATATATTCTTGTATCGATGAGGAAGGTCAAATAGGTTGTGAGCACAACAAAGTAGGAAACCACCAATGATATCTAAAACAATTCCATTTAAAAGATAGTTTATGTTGTTCTATAAGAAATATGTACAATGTATAAATAACCCAATATTACATTATCATTTATACTTATCTAATTAAATTAACTATGGGGATACCAAGGATACCCATACCGCAATACTAACTTCATATCATACCATATACCGATGTGTTCCATACATAATAAAATATATTAATACCTTCTTATTTCTAATGATTGATGTATTCAGTGGTGATATGATATCTTACTACATGGTTTATCTCATTCCAGAGTTTGAATATTCTCATGTGAGGTAATAAATCGGAGTTCCATTATTTATATTCATTAATTTCACATTTATAATCCACATTTCCAAATTTAAAAATATCACATACCTATGAAAGATAAACATGTTACCATGCTTACTCCACAATAGAATGACAATGTACCCATTCTATTTTCTCATAAGCATAATAACCATATTACCATCTATACCCCTATATTTATAATGAAAATGATCCTATTATATTTACTCATAAGTATGATGACCATGTTACCATTCGTATTTATTAATTTGGAATGACCATGTTCCAATTATTTGACACCTAATTAATTTACCAATTAATTAATCACCCCCATCCCTTTACAGATTCTACAATTTGTTAAACATATCCATTCAATTTGTTAACTCAAAAATCTACCAAGTGCTTCAAACCATTAATTTATTCTACAATTAATTAATCAATGTCACAGTTTATATTTCATAGCTATCTTTCAAGAATTAATTATCTCATTATAATATAACCATTTCATAATTAATCCCATAATTAATTATCTAGATCATATTATCAAAGGAACATAATTAATACATTATGAATTATCTCAACTAATAAATTTCAATATCCCATAACTAATCCCTCAATTAATTTTCTAGATTACATCCCCAACCCCTTATAATAAATTTCCACTAATTCATTTTATAATAGGTCATTCCATTAGTCTGATGATAAATTCCCCTATTAATCACCTATTTCAACAATGCTTTGATAAATCGGTCAATATAATTAACCCAAATCAAGAAAATCAATTGTTAAAAGATGATAGAAATTATACAATTTAACATATAAATATAAAATACAAAAACATGGGAATTATATTTAGACCACCTACCTGTTTTTGTTAAAGGATGTTTGATCAATGGAAATTCCCAAAATCTGAGAAGCACAACGACATAGATATGAGTTTCAGATATAAATCCCTAAATCAAGATCACAATATAAATATATAATCATACTAGATCTAGATCTCCAATGCTAGATCTAGATATCACTATATGGGTTTAAATCAAATAAAATTGTTAATATTCTCCTCCAATGGATGAAGGAGAGAGAGGAGAATGAACATGGAAAATAAAGGGATGTGATCCACTTATCAGCTAGAGGGAAGATCTTCGGTTAGAGATTTCAATATCGAAAAACAGAGTTTGTATGGCCTTGTAATCCCTCTATGTTGATTGGAGAACCTTCCATTACCCTTTAGAAAGAAAAATACTCAATTAGGGATGAATAAGAGGTGAATCAGGTCATATAATTTTGAAAATGAATGAGATCCACAATTTTAGGATCTCAAAATTGGCCCTCACATGGTTTAGTCACATGGTTAGACAAACAATGTGCTAAATCTACGTTAGCCACTGATTCACGGGGTAACATTTCACAAATACCTCACAAAAAATCTCAAACCATGCTTTAACCATGCCATATCTACTTCCTCAAAATACCAGAGAGCACACAGTTTCTCCTAGGATGCTACACGGTTTGTACATATCGTGTTCCAACCCTTCACAACCTCTTTTCTCAAAAAGTTTCTTAAAATTCACCCAAACTCACCCCAAGCTATAACTCCAATAAGAGGTAATTAAGTAAAAAAAAGTACAAGGAATTGATCTCCAGATAACCCCAAAAAAGGTTTAGATCGTATTGTTAAAAAAATTCAAAATTTTCAAATTTATTTATAGAATATAAATTTAATCCATTTTGAATTTTTAAATTTCATTGAAATGAATATTGTGGTCATTTTTTAGACAAGTTCCATTTAAATTTTACTGAAAATTTGAAAGGAATTTTTGATTTAATATATAAGAAATTAATATAATTAACAACCATTATGAAAAATCAATGTTTTAATGATTCATTTATAAGTTTCAAAGGTTATTTTCAAAGAAAGTTATCTTCAATTTTTTTTGAACTGTAAGTTTTAAAGGGTGATTTTCAAATTGGAAAGGATATTTTATTCATAAATTATTGAAATGTTAATTTAATGTTATTTCTATTCATAAATTAAATAAACACATTATTGTAATTTTGATCCACTAGATTTAATTTTTATTGAAACAATATATATTATTTCTCTCGATTTTTTAAGATAATATTAACTGTGGATATAAAATTTTATTACCATTCATCATTTTACAATATATGGTTTATGACTATGTTTAATTTTTTATGATGAGTATTAAAATTTCATATATCAGTTTTTCAATATAAATTTTTTTTGTTGTTTCTTTTTCAACACTTTATTATAATGAATTCGTTGGACATAATAAGTGATTGGTGGAGCCAAATTATTAATATACCCACAATGAATTGAAAAGTCACATGTGAAAAATTAGTTATAAAAATTAGATGGGTTTATAGATAAATATATAAACATTCTTATGAAAGGTATTGATATTATGTTTCATACTTCTAGTAATACGCATTTTCTCATTATGGGATAAATTACTGATGTCCATGTGAATATATTATTAGTTAGAATATCATTGGAAAGTTATAAGGTTATGTTATTTGTTTATATGTATTTATTTGATCATAATTTATTCAATCTATATTATTCTTTTGTTATTGTTTAAATGAAATGTATTCACTCTATTCACTATGCCAAATATATTATGTTTTTTACTAATGATTAATTCTATTGTATGCCTACCCTTATTGAAAATCATATACCACCCACTTCTTATATTTTTCTCTAGTATACTATTATGTGTTTTGTGATTGATATATTGGGATATTCTAAGGGGAAATATAATGTCCAAAAATAGTACACATTTTTTTCATTCTATGATTTCATTTAAAATGTGAATTTCAAGTATGAAATTATTTTACCAAGACTACTAAAATATTCTATCCTTTTGGAAGTGATACATTATATCTAGTGCTAATGAAATAAATCAACCAACAATTATGGTCCACTAGGGACAACATATTTACATATATAGAGCATATCAAGATATATTTATAGAGAAAAAATCGAAGGAATATTAATTTTTAAAGAAAATAAAAGTGATGAAGAAACTTAGGGCTACTAATATATGGAGATGGAATTTGGAATCATTATTTAGAAGTGACCATGAGAGTTATAAGATGAATAAAATATTTTAAATATTCACTTATATCTATATAATTAATTGAGAAATTATTTGAAATGAAAGTAAATGTGAGATCGAAACTAGAGCATTAAATTCTCCCTTTCTTACAAAATCCCCACTCAAGGATATACTATTTTGAAATGATATCAATGAGAAATTTTACATTTTATAAAAAATATCAAATTTCTCAAAATACATAATATAACATCAAATAACAATCTAAATATGTAAAATGATAAAATATAAAATATTATGTTCGATCATTACACTATACACTCAACCTATAGAATATCCATTTATCTTGAAAAAATCAATACTACTCAAATCCAAAAATCGAAGTCTTAGAAGGTTTAATCTAAATTTATAAATATAATTAAACCTCATTATAATATTTTAATTAACCATATACTAATGTGGTAAAAAAATATAATTGACTGTAACAGACCTACTGGGAAACATTTCTACTCTAACTAATTCTTTTTTGAAAGGCGTAAAATAAAGTAATCATCCTTTATATTTTTTAATTTCTTTGAATCTATTTGGATGTGATATTGAAAAAACCAATGTAATGTTAATATAATTAATTTTCATTACACATTAATAATAGTGAATTATATTTTAAAAATTTTTAATCAATAAATAAATATTATATAATTTTCAATAATAAGGATGAACCTTTATTTCTAACGAAATTGGGTTCTTAAGAATTATATTGTTTTATTTAAATGATCGACAAAAAAATTATAGGATTTTAATTTGAAAAAATTAACTTCATTTTCTAATTTATAATGTAAAAATTATATTAGGATGATTTTTCTATAATTTTCAGAAAAGATTTATTTTTCAATGAATATTGAGAAATACATTTTTTTATTAAAAACATTTTATCAATCTAAGAATTTATAAATTTACATTATGATTTAAAATTATTTCCAAGTAAAATTAAATAAATTATATTACCATTAATCCAATAAGGTATATTATAATTCAAATTATACTTGAATTTGGTATTAAAACATTTACATAATTAAAGGTCATTATTATGGCAAACTATTTTAGTCTCCAATTGTTGGAATAATATTAAATTAAATTCCACTAATTTTTTGAATTGAATTTTATATAATGTATTCCCTATTTTTACTCAACATAATTAATACAAGTTTATATTATAAACATAATTATAATTCCTAATGAATATTAAAAATAGAAAAAATTTGTTTCCCCTTTTATGGATAAAACATGTGTACAGAGGGATAATAAAAAATATAAGGAATAAAATGAAATAAAAACATTTCTAAATCCTATTTTATGTACATATTTAAAATATATATCATCTAATATTCATAAATAGTCCAATTTTTATCCATTTTGATTTAGTAATACATTAATATATATTAATATTTTTTAAAATTTTAGGCGTGTCCTCTCCCCCACTTTTAGAAGGACACCTCACTCCTCTCTTGTCAAAAATAAAAAACCATTTTTTGGAAAATTCCCTTAAAATGTCCTTAAATACCAATAAACATAACTTTTTCCTAGTTTTATTGGAAAACCATCCTTGGATGGATTTAGTTATAATTTTAATGATGTTTTCCAAAGATGGGGTATAATTCTTAATCAAGATATTTTATTTTATTTTTCCTATAATTCCTTCAAACATTATTTAAACATGATGAAATAATAACAAAAATATATTCCATATAATTATATTTTTTATAAAAATTACTTAATCTATATCCATCTCCACTTCCATCTAATGAAGAACAGAACCATTGTTCATGTGTACGGAGGACTACCAACTCACGAACCAATTTAATTTGTTTTCCATATCCACATCTCACTGATTGATATAATGATGGATTTCATTTAAATATATAATGTTAAATAGACAATTAAAAATCGCTAATTATGATATATCATATATTTTTTACATTTCTATCCACAGAAAAATGATAATGTCATTCATGCATACATGTGGATTACCACCACAATGAAGAAATGTGAATAAGTTTTCATCACCACATCACATTGATGGTATATATAAGTTTATTTGAAGATATAATATTATATTCATGTTACATTAATCATTCATGGAAGATAATATAGTACTTACCGTATTTACATTATGATTGTTGAAAAGTGGAAGCTTTATTCATGTATACGTATGACCTATCATATCCATGATTCTAAAAGAATTTATTTTTCTTAACAATATTTAACAGTTGTTTTTAAAAGTATAATTGATGAATATAAATGATAATTATATGATGAATTTTATCCTTTAGGGGATGGAATAATTAATTATTTTACCAAAGTGAACCAATTGAACTTATTTTGGACTTATAAGATGAATATCACCGAAACATATAACCTTAATTTAAATGAATAATTAATTTATTATAACATGTAAATAATTAAAATAAAAGTAAACATAAACATGAAAAAGATTCATAATAAATTATATAATTAAGATTATTTTAATATTTATTAATATAATGAATTTACACAATTATTGAGACCCAAGGTAAGGGAATATGAAACTTAAAACCTCATTTCAAATACATTAAATATTTTATTTACTAAATTTATATTTCATCCATGTCAATGTTTTTAAAAAAATTGGATGTACATATATGTAAATAAAATAATTATAAATGGTATTTTATATCTCATTTGACAGTATTTCATACATTTCTAAAATAAATCCTTCTTACATATTTTATATGCAATGTTTTTAATTTAATTAAAAAAGGAAAAATAAATATTTTTTTCTAACATATATGAAATCAATGAAATTTCCTAAAACCATAGCCTTTATTTAAAATTTTTATTCCATTTCAGGATCCCATGTTTTCTTCAAAAAAACCCTTCTTCCATTTTATGGGTATTTTAGTTTTGAAATGGGGTATTAAAAAGAATGTGTATTCAGATATTCAAAAATGCTTTGCATGTGGGTTCAAAAGAATTTTTACAAGTGTTTTAATATGAAATACTATAGTATTTAAATTCTTTATTTATAGTACTTGATAATTTTAGAATATAATAGGGGATCCTAATAAAAATTTTACTATGGATGAAACAGATATAAAATATGTGATAGGTGAGTCCAATACAGGTTATAAGATGAGTGAGACTGATATATCTCCTCAATCCATTAGGTAACGTTTATTAATTTCAAATGAATAAAGGATAGATTAAATTAGGAGGGATACTCCTATATATTTAACTATCATGAAATTATTTATAACTTGGGTTATGTACATAATTCCCTAGGTTTCTTAATAGAGTTTATATTTACATTATTTGGGATTTAAAAGATTTGTTTGTTAAAAAAGTATGTTTTTCACATGGTTTTGATTTATTTCATACCTTTAAATAATATTTTTATAAATGTAATCATTTAATAGATTTTAATGTTCTTATCTAAACTAAGTGATTTCTTAATTTTATGTCCTTTACTAATCCTTTTGTTCTCATCCCATGATTTTAATTTTCTACACATTTAAATGATGACTAAGAACAATGAAGTATTCAAGTTTAATATCATGCAAATTTTCATAAAAATAATTTTTTTCCATTTTAAATTTTTTATATTATTGAACAAATATATACCGAGGGGATTTTTACTCTTTTTAAAGTATGGGTTTTTATGTTATAGTTATGGCGTAATTATTACAAAATCTCAATGTAAAATATCTTTGGGAAGGAAAGAAAGTTATTTTCAGTATAAAGGAAATAGATTTTATAATTTTAAGGCCATGAAATTATAGTTTATATTAGATAAAATTTTTAGATAACATTAAAAGATAGGATAATATTAACATAATAACCTTGAGATATTATATTTTATGGTTAAGTTAAAATGATATAGATTTTAAGATTACATTGTTTATTTATAAAATATATGTCTGTTCGGAAGGGTTTTCAACATAGGAATCAATGAAGATGAAGTAAGAATATTTCAAGAGGAAAATTACCTTACAAATAAACATATTTGAACGGTTGGAATTGGGCATGATCTATTTTTTATACTGAAATTTTAGTTGAAACAAGCTATAAATTATGGTTGAATCCATGTTAGAGAGAAACACAATATACCATATGGGAACATATTGATAGTTGAAATTTTTTGAAACATCACCCCTAGATTATGGTGGAACATTAGCTCCAATGGTATCCTATGGATGGATCGATCTGGAAAATATATTTGAAGTCCTATGAGTTTTAGAAGATCAAAAGGTAATTATTTTAAGTTATCATTTTAAAGGTTAATTTCATCAATAATGGTCATTAGTTTTGAATAAAGGAGTGAAACATAAGAGATTAATGTCATGGAATGGGACAAATTTACAAATTATTTTTTTGAGAAATATTTCCAAAATTTTGTCAAACACATGATGAAGAAATAATTTATGGAATTAAGGAAAAGAAATAATTTGTAGTTTCTTATAAAGAATTTTTTATAAGATTTTCTAGGTATACAAAAATTTTTATTTTAGGACCATGATAATAAAATTAATAGATTTTAATTCATATTGAAACCGTATTTACTAAGAAAATTAGCCCCAAGGAAATATTAAAGTGATGAGAATGTTATTCGCTATGTTGAGAAATTTTGGATTATTTTTTCCCAAATTTATATTCATCAATATGACATTAGAAAGAAAAATTCAAGGTGGATATAAATAGATAATTAGTAAACTATTTTTTTGCATGTAAACCCAAAACTTGTTCTATGTGAGGAAAAACATATTTCATGGAATATTTGACAAGTTCTAAAAATTTTCATTAGTGTGGAATGTTTTTCATAGGGATCATGACTATAAAGATAAGAGTTCCAAATAATACAAGAATGGAGTAACATATAGAAAACCAATGGTTATTTTTTTAAAATTTAAATGAGTTCTCACATTATTCTAATATAATTATGATTTTAGATACTAAATGTGGAAATAATCACGATAAAAAGATGCAGATAGATCATTTTCTACTACTATGTTTGATGTTAGTCTATTTAATGAAGTAGTGGTAGCTATGTTACTTATTTTTTCAAATATTATCAAGGAATTTTTTAACTTTATATCTTTATATTAGTTAATTTTTGAGACATTTTCATGCAAAATTAGAAAACTACATATGGAAAATAATATATATCTTATGGTGAAAACTCATTGGGAAAATGTTAAACAATCCCATATATATAGGTTTCTTCAAAATATTATCACTAGGATGGTCATTCATGAATATATTTTTTAATTTTCCATAGTGGGGTATTACTTTATTATTTTTATGGATTTATTTTTAGTTTTTCATGATATTTTAGATTTCAAAAATAAGAAATAAATATTCTATTATTTTAAACATTTGACAACAAATCAAGGAGGTGAAAAGTTGATTAGATATTGAAATGAATGTTACCAACCTCCTATTTTTAAAAAGAAATAAATTATTGAGATTAATGATGTTACAGTAGTAAATGAATATATGGATGTATTTCCTGATTACATTCTTGGTGTTATTCATAATTAGGAGGTCGAATTTACTATTTACATAGAGTTTAATTGTAAAAAAAAATTAAAACACACTTATTGAATGAATCAAGTAGAACTTTTGGAAATGAAAATTCAATTGTATGAGTTTTTAGAAAATGGATTCATTAATTTAAGCACTTCACTATTGGGTAATCCATTATTATTTATAAAAAATTCAAACCATTCAATTAGACTTTAATTTTACTATTCATCCTTGAATAACATCACTATAAGAAAATGTATTAGTTGACTCTTATCAATGATTCGATTAATCTACTCTTTAGAGGATGATTTTTTAAATGATTTTTCTAAGGATATGGAATCATCATTTGAAGGTGAATGGGGATTTTATTCCAAAGAATCTACATATACTACATACAAGCTTTATGAATTTATAGTTATACTCATTTAGGTTGTTTAATGCACAAGTTGTATTCATGGATTTTAGGAATATAGTTTTCCATTACTATTTAGATTAGAGTGTTCCTGTGTTTGTTGATGATATGTTGATATATTTTAAAATTCATAAGAATCATGAAAGATATCTAAGTATTGTTTTCAAAAAAAAATTTAAAAAAATTATATATATATAATTTAGTAGGTGTAATTTTTTTTTGTAATAAATTTCATTACATGAGTATATTTTTTCTAAATATGTAACAATTTTTTCCCAGGAGAAAACTATAGTTTTTGAAAAATGTAGAAGACAAACAATTTCATAAATATTCATAGTTTTTTTTAATTAGTTGATTAATACAATTAGTTTGCGGAAACAATTTATTTATTTTCAATAACACTAACTTAGATTACTAAAAAAGGAGTTAAATTTATTTAGATGTAAGAGTGTGATGAATTTTCTCTATGAATTGAAGCAGAATATTTGTTAATTCTATATTTTTGTCCCTCCCCTATAGAAAATGTGAATTTTCAGCTATAAGGATTTCTAATTGAAGGGACACAAATGTGTTCTGATGTAGAATGATCATGTAATTGCTTATGGAGCATGTAAACTGAAACTTCATAAGTTAATTTATAATACAAAAGTTTTCCAATTAGTTTCTCTAGTTTCTTCATTAAAAATTTAAAGGTAACATTTATATGGATTAAATTATGAAATATATATTTATCATGACATTTTTATGTATATATTCACTAAAAAAGAGTTAAACATGAAATACAAAATATTAATAGAACCAATTACATTTTATGAATTCAAAATTAACTACCTTCCTAGAAAAGGAAATAAATTTTCTTATTATCTTAGTCATAATAATAGTGCTACATTAACCATGTTATGTTTTGAACATCACCCCCTTGTTAATTATTTGATGATTTTTGTCCTAGAAACTGTGAATGCTTGAACATAAGTTTTTTGTGCTATTTAGGTTTAGTAAAATAAAATATGTTAGAATGAATTAAGAATTCCTATAATCAGGATCATGTTTTATAAGAAATGGTAAAATCTGTTAAATTGGGTAATTTATCATAGTTTAATATTGATGAATAAGGTGTTATCATATTTGGTAATAGTTTTTTATGCATTGTGACTCCCAGTTGAAGAGGTAAATATCGAGGGAATCTCATAGTTTTCCATTTTACATTCATCCTAACTGAACATTGATATATAGTGAACATCAAGGGTATTACTAGTGTAATGTATTGAAAAGATATGTTGATTAATTTAACATGAAATGTTAGACTTTTTAATAGGATAAAGTAGAATGATGACTACCAAAGGGGATGATTTATTGTTTATTAGAGCGAGAGAGGAAATTGAAAAATATATCCATGGATTTCATGGTAGTTTTTCAAAGGACATGATGATGTAATATTATGTGTCAGGTTATTTTCTATTTACTAAAAAAATCATTACATTCCCCCATCCCATTTGAGATTAAATGTCCTCATATATAGTTTGTCGATTATACCTTAAAGAGATAATGAAATAACATATCTCTCTATTATATTTAAATGTTATACTAGATTAAATTTTATTTTTTCTAAGGTCCTTATAATATCATTTGGTACTTGATTAATTTTTTATACAACTTTTTATCCTCAATATAATGAAAAATCCAATATAATGGTCAATTCCATGTAAGACATGACTCATTCATTTATAACAAATTATTAAGTATGTTAGGAACAAAATCATTCATTAGTGGTGTTTTTAAATAATTATTGTTCTGATTCAAATATACATATGTCACCTTTAAAGGAATTATATAAAAATTCATGTCAGATTCTATCTTATTGTGACAAAGTAATTGATAGCATGTTTTTGAGACAATAGATTGTAGAAAAACTATATAAGAAGGTGAATATTATTCATCAACATATGAAGATGGATCAGAGTTGGAATAAATTTTTTATGGATAAAGAGAGGAAACTATTTCAATTGAGGTAGGTGATCATTTTTTTCTTAATGCATCTGTATGGAAAAGTGTTATTAATTTTGGTTAAAAATGGATGTTGTTTCTAAATTTTTTTGGACTAAATGAAATATTGGATAAATTTGGATTATTTACCTTTATAGTGTCCTTGGATTTGTGTTTATCCTAGTTACATGACATATTTGATGTTTTTTTAAGAAAATATGATCCATATGCATCCCGCGTTTTGATCCCTGAGGTAGTTTAGCCGTATGTGAAACATTCATATGTGGAAAAACTTTTCATATTATTTTACAAAGGCAGAAAGTGTTTTAAAATAAGGTAATTCAGCATTTTATGGTTTTATGAAAATAATATTTAGTTCAAAAAGAAACATGAGAGTCAGAAAATTCTAAGGAAAAATATACCCACTTGTTAAAGTAATGAATAAAATTGCAATGATAAAATTTCCAAAAGGGGTAAGAATGTCACAGTTTAGGTAATTTTAGGAAAAAAAGTTTATACGTTATTAATAATCATTAATAATATTTTATAGAGTTATATTCGTTATAATACTTTTAAGTAAATTTAACCAAAAGGAAAGAAGTTTTATTTCTAACCAGATTATGTTTTCATACATTATATTATTTTGCTTAAATTATTGACATCCAAATTATATATTTATTATTTTATATATTAATTTCATTTTTGAATTTATCATTTCCAAATTATCTTATTATGAGATTTATATTATTTTTTAAAACGTGAGAATTTTTAATGAATAGTGAAAAATATTGATTTTTATTAAAAACATTCATTTCATTTCCCAAATGTAGAAAAAACAAATTTTGTTCTAAAATTTTATATAAGTAAAATTACTTCATTTATATTATTATTAAAAAAATTAATGTCATTGTAATCTTCATAATACTACAATTTGTTAAAAAATTATGCTTAAAATGTTTTTTTTGGAAAAATGAATTTTCATTGCATTTTGTAGGATTAATTTTAAATAATTTCATCCAATTTTTTGAATTTCATTTATAAAAATGGAAGAAATATTTTTATTCACAATATTATTGAATTAAATAATATGGTCAATTTAATTTTGGTTTATAATGAATAAACAAAATAGTAAAAATCATTTCCAATGGGTAAGGTTAAAATAGATCTAATGGGTCTCTAAATAGGTATAGGATAATGTGATATAAAAACATGTCAAAATACCATTATATATCCATATTTCTACCCCATATAATATAATATCTAGAAATGGTCTATTTTGGATCAATTTTGTTTGAGTATGAAATTAATGTATTTTAATCTTTTTTTAAAAGTCCCAGTGTGTCTTTTACCCCACTAATAAAAAGACACCGCCACTCATATCTAATCCATGATTAAAAAAATACTATTTTATTAGAAAATTACTTCCCAAATCAATTTCTTAAATCCCTCCCCACATCTTATATTACCTTTCTTGATCTTAAAAGCATCTGATTATGTCATTATCTATAAACTTAAAGAGGTTGTACGAAGAATTTGTACAGTTCTTCAATATTATTTTTCATTTTATTTCTTATTATGACTGATTAAAATATTCTTAAAAAATATGAAACAATTACACAAGTATCACCAATATATTGAGATGCAGTTATGTTAATTAAATAACCAATATTTATCTCCACTTCAAACAAATGGGAAATAAAACCATAATTTGTGTGTACGGTGGACTATCTCTCCGCAAAATGATGTAATGTGTTCTAAATCATCTCCTATCATGGATGGTTATAATTATTTATTTAATATATATATACATATATATATAATATTAATTTCATAATTGAAATTATGAAAAATAATATATCATCTATTTTGTTACCTTCTGTCCATTAAAAAATGATAATGTTGATCAGGAATACATGTGGATAACCACCTCACCTAAGCCATGTGATTCATTCTTTATCACCATATCACATATATGTTATATATAAGTTTATTTAAAAATATTATGTTATATTTATTATATTAATCATTACTTATATATATAATAATACTTCCCTTCTTTTCATTATCATCTTTTAAAAATGGGAATGTTTGTCATTCGTATGTATGACAAACCATCCTCCTGATTATCGTAAGAACCCTATTATTCATTGAGTTAGATATCCTTAATTATAAATAATGTATTAGTTTATATGTTTAAATTTTTCCTAAAATAAATTCCCATTGAGTTCATGTTGGTATAGGGGTTTCTGGGGCTGGTTTAGGGCCCAAAAGCCAAGTATTAGGGTGAAATAAGCATGGGGCATGATTTGTTCAAACTATTTGGGGCAAGACGCATGGTTAGATAATATAGTGTGAATCTATATGGAGGAAAGTTATAGTATGCACAGTTAGATCAGATCATGTGATTTTTGATTCGTAGACTTGTTCCCATGTATGTAATTCTTACAGTGGAGTTATTTTGGTTTCCAAATAGTTAGTCAAACCTTGTGAGAAAACCATGTGATGTGCCCTTCCATAAACAGACCATGCATGATCAGCACACAGTTTTTCAAAATGTGCAACTAAACTATGTGACACATAAATTTTGGGTAAAATGGAAAAAACACCCCTTATTAAAATCTATTTTAATCCTATATTTATTCTTCTATATGCCTAATAATATCTCCCCATTTTTTATCATCCCTGTTTATTATTCTATGATTTTATCATCATCCTCCATTTGACGTCTGATTGAAGAACTGTCTATCTCTTTGGATCCACACCGATATGTTCTTGATTAATTTTGTGTCATTTATATTTTTTTGTATTGATAATGCATTTTAGGTGAAGGAAAATTTTCACTATTAATTTGTTATCTGTATGTTCTTTTATTATTTCATGATATGAGTCAGATTTGGAGATGAGACTGCATGAAATATCCACCATAGAACTAAGATAGGTGGTCTCATGCCTTTCTCTAAAGGTATAAGTGTTTATATATGTTTTTGTTTCATATGACCAATTTACATGCATAACTTTAAATAGATTTTAATCATAAAATTCAATAGTTAGTCATGACCTATCTAATTAAAGAGACTGTTAATGAACGTTATTGGTTATATAACAATATTTATTAACTCCCTTAAGTGTGTTGGTAATATTGATATACCACTGTTCGTGGCCTAGAAACATTGATACCTAAGGTGTAACTTTACCTTTCCAATGGATTTAAATTTTTGAATGAATTTTAAATCAAATTGATGAACCGGTTTTAGAATTCTATTGTGAGTTGAATTATAATATGAATTAGGAATTTCATATTTTTATGATGGAATGAAGTGATAGGTGACCAAGGACCTAGTCTCTTACATTGAGTTCCTTAGACAATGACTTGATCCATATTTCTAGGTGAAATGGAATTGAGGTGTATTTTGTGATGATGTTAACATGTTTAAAATAATTTTATTAAATTTTTTGAATCTGTAAAATGCTTATATTCCTTGGGGGAAAATAGATTCATTTAAAAATTCCATGGACAATCCAAATTATCTAGTTCCATGATTATTCATGAGTGATTTTTAGAGTCTCTAATATAATTCAATGAAGGAACATCAGGGATTGAATATTATATGTGGAGTGATACTTGGAATCCACTAAGGTTTCCAATGACACACACAAGGTTCATTTGATCTTATATGCCTTGGGTGATACGTGGGCTCCCATAGTAGACTACCGAGGGAGGACTTGAATGTATGGGATGATACACCACTCCTAGAGTGATACCTAGGTTTTTGAGATGTTCACCATGGAAGGGCTCGTCGGGTTATTCTTTATATTATACCTAGAGTGGTACTTGGATTCCAACAGTGGGATGCCAATAATGGGTTCATGTTCTAAATTGATTAATGAATAAAATGAAATGTATGAACTATCTACAAGAGAAAACTACATATGCAATCTAGTATGTAGTTGTTACCTTATAGAAGGCCTATTTAAGCATCCTTGGATATATGTTGTTACAAGGGAGTCTGGAATTTATGCCAGGTCTTGAGACTTGTTTATTAAATGATTTGTTTAGTTAAATGAGAATGATGATAACCAACCCATGATTGATAGTTAAACTAGATTCATTTTTCTAAAAAAAATTTATTAAAAGAATTTATTATAAATGGAAACCTGGACTTATTAGGTTGTTTAATTTCAGTACTTGCTTTATATATTTCAATAATCCCCACACACTATATGTTGTATATATTTACTGAATTATTGGTACCAGACCTTCAGTAGTTGGCTACTAATATTATATCTCACACACTTTTTGGGAAGCCTTTGGGTACCAAAAGAGACCATTTGAATGAAGGTATAGATAAGGAAAAGTACACTTCTATAGTTTCTTTATTTCTATTTAGGAGCAGGAGTGCATATGACTTATATATGGCTCATAATTCTAGTTGGCTACTTTTTGACCTTTTTTTACTTTTTTAATGTATTGATCACTTTCTATGTATACAAGTTTTTCTCGATTTATTTGAGGCATATTATAAGTATCATCATTTTGTATACGAGATTTCTTTTGGAAATTTTTATGTATCTGTCTTCCATTTTTTACTTTTTTTCATCTGATTGTATTAATACTTATGCTACTTCTATGCTACACTCCCTTCATGAGGGCATAGTCTCCCCAATGAAATATCTTGGACCTCAATGTTAGTCAGCAACCTTTGGAATTTGGGGAGATTCATTTGATTTAATATGTAAAACATGGCTCCGGGCATTGTTGAGTGGAATCTGGGATCAGGATGCTACAAAGTTGTATTATAGAATTCATTTCTAGTTTTCATTACAATTTGGAGTCACTATAATTTTATAGAAATGAAATAGAATATGGTAATGACCGTTTCCTGGGCACAGCTACTCTTCATGTAGGAATTTTTTTTCCTCAAATTGAATTTCTGTTTTCTAGATTTTGACAATTATAGATAATTTGATTCCACCATTGGGTGATGCACTTGTATTTTATTATTCATTTTGATATTATTTTGGGTTATAGTTAATTGCAACCTGATGAGATGGGGGTATTCCATCTCAGTCATCATATAAGGAACTTTACAAGAATCAAATTACTTGCATTATTCTATTCAATTTTGGACGAATTACTTGTTTTATACTATTGTTATAGGTGATGTGACAGATAAAACTTATTTTTTGAAAGGTATACTGAAATTTTTTATGGTGTGAATTTGGTGGATTCTTAACTATTTTTCCTGAGAAGTACATACCATCATGGATCAAAATTTTGCGAACCATTTGATTCAACCTATTCAAATTAAATGTGATATAGTTTTGAAATAGTTATGAATTCAATTAGAAATTAATCAGATAATTAATTGAAATATGAAACTTTTTATAGCAAATAACCTGACCTAGACCCGATCAGAGTTGTGGGAAGTAGGCAATATCTTTAAATTTTGATTGAGTTGTACGACACCCTGACCTGAATCACAGATTTTGAATATGGTTTTGTTCATATATAGAAAGTATATTACCCATCCAATTTCTGTATATGTGTTTTTTATCTATGAACATTGATAATGAAAATAAAATGAGGTGTGTGTTTTGAATTATATAGGCATGCCACCATGATGGCCTCCAATTGCACTCTAGGAGGTGGTGATGACCACACTCTGGAGATGATGGACCATGGGATACTAGTGGATCCTCTAGTATTTCCTAATTCATCACCCATTTTTATACCAGACATAGGTTTAGAGGAAAAGTTATGTGAGGGATTCTTGTGTTTCATACAATCCATTCAAGGAGCACCACGAGATGCCTCGACTATGGAAGAGTTGAAGTTTGAGATAAAGTTGTAGCATCCACCCAAATTTGAAGGGGATGAAGAACCACATGTATATAGTCATGAATAGAGGTCATGCAATCTATCTTTGAGAACCTAGAGATGCCTCTTGAGAGGAGGATAAAGCTCACCACTTATTTATTGTGTTATTATGCAAAGAAATGGGGGATTGGTGTTATTACATAGACAAATAATCCTCGGTAAATGGAACAACGGAATTTTCCTACAATATTTTATGACTAATATTATCTCTAAACATTGAGGGCCTATTTAGCCTGAGAGTTCATGAATCTAGAGTAAGGCACAATATCATCTATAGAATATTCAGAATGTTTTATTGAGCATTACCACTTTGACCCTATTCAGATGTGTGATAGTTATCTAAATCTAGGATATTCTAGAATGGAATAAGGTACAACATACAATCCAAGGTTATTATATTTATTCTTTCTACCATATTTAGAATTGTGAATCGGGTGCTTATCATTGTGCGTAACCTGAGAGAGTTTGGAGGTGTGATCTTGGGTGGTTCAGAATCTCGATCTATTACTGCGTCGATCATTAGTAGGAAGCATCATTTAGAGCTTACAGATAGTGATATTAGTATTTATTTCACATACTAAGGTATTGAGGGGAGGTGCTACATGTCTGGTAGGTCGGTAATTATGAGTACATAAGGTATGAGGGACCTAGTTGAGTGGGGATCCTACAATAAAATTGGCCATCTATAGTGTTTCTGTATAACTTTTCCACTAGAAGAAAGTGGTGTAGGGTCTGTAATGTCTACTTGTTCTAGAGTGAGGTAAAAAACTACTCATCATTCATGGATTTGGAGTCTTATTGGCCAATCAGGTCGAGTTTGTGGTTGTGGTCGTTACAGTCAAACCCTATTTTTATAAGGGTATCAAGGTGGATATTCTATGGGTATCCTAGCAGTATCACATTGTCATGATTCATTCCATATACATTCAGCACAACTAAACCTTAAGAAGTGCGATCCATGACATTTTACTATCATAAGTACTATTCTAGTAGCCTCAAATTTAGATTCCACTCTTTTTAATAACAGGGATTCTCATAGAATTATATTTTTGCACATTGTAGAGATCCTTGGGATTAATGTTTATACTTCTAATGGATTCATGATTCTTGAAACTATATTGAGTATTAGAATAGGGGATATACTTCACTAATGGGAGTCCCCCCTTGAGATTGGTGGGTGTCTCTTCATATGTGACCTATTATTCCTCGATATGAAATGTTTTGAAATCATTTTCAGGATGGACTGGTTGGTTACCATTCATAATTTCATTGATTTCTATCACTATAGGATGACCATTACATCACTAGAGGGTAGAGAGTTTATTTGGAAAGGTGAATGAGATGTCTATGTGAGACGAGATGGACCCAAGATTCGTGGGATTGGATGGATGACATCCCAAATTGAGAGTGTATATCTATATGATTTGGAAACATTATAGGACGATTTCCCTCGAGTGGTTGATCCTTTCACAGATGTTTTTGTTGTTGAGTTTTCAAGATTACCTCTAGTGTGAGTGGTAGAGTTTTTTTATCTATCTAGTTCCAGGAGATGCACCTGTATCCATTCCTCCATAGAGGATAGATACTAACGAGATGCAAGAGATAGAGAGGAAATTATAGTATTTAGAGTCAAACAGATTTATTTGAAATAGTACTAATTAGTTGGCTTCTCTAGTCCTTTTTATGAAAAATGTGGATGGAACTCACAGACTATGTGAAGACTACAGGAATTGAACAATTCGAGGGTTAACAACCATTATCCTCTTTCATGGGTAGATGGTCTATTCAACCATATTTGGGGAGCATGGATATTCCAAAAGATTTACTTGTGGTCTGGTGATCATCAGGTTCATGTTAGACCCTCTGAAATACCTCACATAAAGTTTCATAGACGTTATGAACTATATAACTATATGGTTATGCCATCCAGTCTCACGAACACACCACCAGTCATCATGGTAATGATGAACCAAGTTTTCTATCCTTAATTTGATTCATTTGTGGTGGTTTTCATCGATTATATCTTGGTTTATTACCAAAATAGACAAGACCGTGGCAAAAATCTTGAGATTGTATCGAATACACTGATTGATCATAAGTTATATGCTATACTCACAAAGTGACAGTTATGGATGGATCAAATTCACTTCATGGGTCATATTATCTCATAGACAATTTAATTATTTTACCTACGTATGTTGAGAGCTACAAATTCTTGGGAGAATTCGAAGAAGGTATTTGAGGTACATAGTTTCTTAGGGACATCTGGTTGCTAGAGGAGATTCATATAGGACTACTCATGCCAAGAATCATTACATATCTGATTGACTAAGAATGGTGTGATATTTTTTTTGGTTTGATTCCATTGAGATGGACTTTTAGGAGCTAAAAGGGAGATTAAACTCCTCACCCATCCTTATTTTTCTAGAACCGGGTAGTAGTTACATGGTTTTATATGATGCATTTGTTATTAGTATTGCACCATTACTTACATAGGAAGATATTGTTGTGGAATACATGTATTTTTAGTTGAGTCCACACTAGAGGAATTTTAGGACCCACAATCTTGATTTAGCTGTGGTTGTTCATGCATTGTGCTACTAGAGACATTACTTACTTGTAGAGTGTATTTTGGAGGACAAAAACCAAAAAAATCCTCAAGTAAAAATTTACACAGTGTGATTTAAATAATATTTAGTGAAGGTGTTTTGATTAACTTCAGTATTTTGAATTCTAGATTTCATACATGCATGGTATAGGTAATTTAGTGTCCTATGGAATGAGAAGGAGGAATCGTATACAAAAAAGTTCTGCAGGCTAGTAGCGAGTGAAAGCTCATGGGTTTATTATATGAGATACTCTTGGATGTAAAAGATAGCTTAGGAAAAACTTTTCTATCATCCTTATTTGTTACTTATATACTTTTATATAGTGTTAGGTTGAGGTAGATATCATATTCCTAGGGCCTTGCCTTATGTGAGAGTGTGGAAGTGAGGACCCTTTTCTAAGTTGGACCATAGGAAAGAATGAAATTATTAGGGTTCATGGTAGTATATGGGATTCTTCTGATATGCACGAAGCGTTGATGTGAGAATTTCATTCTTTAACATGGAAAATGAAAACTAACATCCCTAAGATGTATTAAGAATCACTTTATCTATATTTGTGGCCATGTCTGAAAGGAGATGTTGATGGTTTTTTCTTGGAATGTTCCACCTATTAGTAAGTGAAGGTGGAACACTAGAGAAAAGACATACATTTATAGGAGCTTACTAACCTCGAGTGTAAATAGAATGATGTTGTGAATGATTTCAGGAATGTTTTACAAAGGTTCCATTGATTTAATGATGTTTTATGTGTTATTTTTTTTTTCAAGATCAAGAATTTTTCACATTTCCGGATGACTAGGAAGACACTTATTGTAGTTGAGCTTGAGAGGTTGTATATATATGAGATATTATGACTTTATAGGTTCTTGCATATTGAAATGTCAAATTTAATATTATTTTATAGTCTAGGGAATAAACTAGGTTGTCTCTCATAGTGTGTTGATAGGTTTGTAGTGTATATTTTTAATATAAAGTACTATTAAGGGGTGTGGTTTAGAATTTTTTTAAGAAAATAACCTAATTTAATTACTTTAATAGATGATAAATAAAAGTGGTATTTTAAGTATTATGAGACAATGTGGTCATTTCATGTTCACTACACATATTGGATATTTAATTTTTATGAAAATTTCAGATGGTTGAATGTAATTGTCTGGATGAGGATTGTAAAGTTCTAGATTCCCCTCTTTCCTCTTAAAATGATGCACATAAAAGCATCCATTGACAAAAAAATCATGATATCAATGTTTGTAACTCAATAATTGAATAATATCTACCAAATCATATGGAAATCCTATAATTATGTGTGAGAAAAAAATATTATTGTGTTGTCCAATTAGAAAAACCCAAGACCCTCCTTGAAATTTTGACCCAATCGATGTTGAGATAAAAAGTGTTTCACTTAATTATAACAAAAGAAATGTATTGATAATAGAATCCCATAATGAATAAATATATGGGAAATATTTAACACATAAATTATAAAAAACTTGTATAGGAACACATTCTGTAACTCCCTCCTGTGTATATGTAGCTCCCTTGAAATGACTTATCCCTATTTAGCTTGCCATCGAGAGGAGAAGGAGGATCAGGTGGAAATTTGCCTTCATTCATAACCCTCATTTTAATATAGGGGCCTCTAGAAATTCATGGACAAAGAGATGAAACCTTGGGTTCTCTAAGATAACTGATATTTTCATTCTGACCTAAATAGAAAATGTGGATCCTAATGTATCATTTTATAGGAAAATTAGAAGGGGGGTTTTGAGATCGTAGATTTTGAGAAACTACTAGGATCATGGTTCTTAACCTCCATGAAGACTTATATCACTTTGAAGTAAATTAAATTTTTTTATCCCCATTTCCTTTCCATGTACATCGAAACGTTTTTACCAATTGGAATACTATAGCTTGAGATATCGAGAGAACCCAACACACCACTTTTGACCCTATGTAGATTTGTGTATTGAAAAAATCAGTCATGATGGTACACTAGATGACCAAATTAGGACTTGGTTCCTTTATAAAATTTTTATCCCATTGAATTTGAATCCAAGCCAAAAAAATATCTTCCCATTTGGATGCACAATTTAGTAGCAGCGCGGTTTAGTACAGTAGCATGCTTGGATCATATGCAGTTTGGCCCATTTTTCATGAACTTCATCATGGGAACCCCAAATAACTTCCACCCACTACACAATTATCCAAAAAATTAACATTTCTCCTTTTAATAGTGATAAACACCAAATAATTTTATCAATCATTAAGTTAAATTTATTATTATTTTTATCATTTTCAATAAAAAACTAGTTTATTACAATGGTGTAATGGTGAAAATGAAATAGTGAATTGTAGTGTGATCTAACCCCCACAGCTAAACATTTTCACTCCTTAGAAAATACAAATTCCCAATAACTATGCATCAATATATTTTCAACATCATGATAATTTAAAATTCAATTAAAATTTAATTCCTAAGATAAATGTGAACAAAGGAAAAAATCACACTGAGGAGTTATTATCAGCGTTCATGGAAAAGAATTCCTCAAAAATTATATTAGAATGAAATTCCAAGAGATTCATGATACCGATCAATGAGAATAATTCAAAAGTGAATCGTGCCACTAATTATATGAGTGTGTGTTACAACCATTTCATGGTATTCTGTCCACTTTCTATCAAGTAAATATAGGTTATTTTAAATTGTTTTCTTACATGATCCTTTACACTGAACGTTCCCTAAATCTTTTAAAATCAAATTTCAAGACCCACTCACTGAGGCATTCCAATAAATCAGACCATAATCTCCTGACCTAGATATCCCCATATTTTTACATTCCATCACTTCGATAATTGTTTATTTGTTTTTTTTGTTTTTTTTGTTAATTTTTATGAGGCCATGTAACTTTCAGATAACAGGTTCATACACATAGGTCAATTTGGTACAATAATGAAATAGATTGGATAAGTAACAAACATATAGAAAAAACATTATCAAAATTGGGGGAAATTATCCTATCTTATATTTACCTTTTATTAAGTAAGGAATTTTCACACATCATGGTTAACTAAAAGGATGTGTGGGGAAATTTAGTGAAAAAGTTTTCCCTTAAACTATTCACAAAAAGGGAAACATTGTTCTTAAAGGATGAAAAATTATAAAACCATTTATGTCAATGATAAACATCCAAATTTAAAGAGAAAGTCACAATAATGTATTGAATTCCTGCTGAAATTAACATTTCTTCAGATTTTTTTTAATGTTAAAACGACATGATATACAAAAATTCCCCATACATTTTCAATAACATACATGATTAAGTGGGAATCAATTTTCATGATAAAGTTTGAATCAAAAATTTACATTCCAAAACAAAAATGAGGGGAAGGGGGATTAAAAATACATTTAATTAATCTAAAAAGAAAAAAATAAGAATGATGATAAACATTCATAACTAACCCAAGAATATACCCACCACCACACCTGTAGTATGAAGTTTACTCACTATAATAATTAGGAATGTGGGAAGGATGGATAAATCCAGGTGAGTTCTATTAGTATTAATCTTCTTGAACATGAAGTTTCTCCATTGGGGTCTCTGAAATGGCTTTGTGGAAGTGAAAAAGATGATACCAATTGAAATTAATGTTTTGTTTTGTTTCTTCATTTTTTACATAAAAAACACCAAATAGACAAAAATAGTTATAGAGTATGGACCAAACAAGCAGGAAGGATGCATACCTGGATTCAACATAACCATTTCACTATAAATGAAGAGCTTCTTCCCAATGTGGAATTGAAAATGAAGGGTGATCTAATCATGGGAAGCGTTGGTTATCTCCGTAGAAATATTGAAGTTCTTATATGAATATCTATTCATTTACTCCCTCTCTTGAGTTTATAACTTCCTTCTATAACCTACACCAAAAAGATTATAACGTCTTTTTATGATGGCTCAGTAAGCCTAGTATTCTGTCTTAATAGGGATGTGACAACTCTTTCCAGACACAAGATAATATGGAGACATTAAAATTGGAGTTTTGAAAGGAGAATAGTAATCCAATAAAGAATCATCTAGTCTAAGAATCCAATCTATTATGTTGGGTTCATCCAATTTTTTTTCAAGAATCTATTTTACATATCTATTTGACAGCTTGGGTTAATCATTGGTCTATGGGTGATATGTAGTAGAAACACGATGTGTGTCCCCATAATGATGAAATAAGGATTTAATTTTTTAGTTGTAGATATGAAAACCATGATCACTAATGATTAACCTAGGTAATCCAAACCAATAGAAAATTTTGGATCTCAAAAATTCCACAACAATCATGGAATCATCTTCCCTTGTAGCGCATGATATTACCCATTTTAAAAAATAATCTACTTCTAGAATAATGTACAAGTTCCCCAATGAATTAGGTAATGTCTCTATAAATTCAATGAAAAAATCACTGAAAATTCCATACAAGAGAAAGGGTTTTGGATCATTTTATTTATTTTAGAGAAATTACCTATTCATTCACATCAAGGAAATGATTTACATAAATCATGGGAATACCAAAATACGTTTTGCCTTAAGAGACCAAAATCAAGGAAATTACGAGAAGTCTATTGAGGACCAACATGGACCCCAAAATCAAGAGTGTTGTAGAACTTAAGGGTAGACTGAAACTCACTATCGAAAACAAAAATCCTTTGGACATGATCACTACATATTTTCTATAGGTAGGGGTCATCCTAAATGTACCAATGAGACTCATATTTTATATGGGGAGCTTGTTTTTTGTTGAAATTAGTAGGAATGAATGATTTGACAAAATAATTTACATTTTGAATCTACCAAGGAATAAAATCATTCACTTGGTACCATTTCACATCAGGAAACATGTCATTTATGGGAAAACTAGTTGATGATTCAATGTTTGAGGATGTGAGGATCCTATAGATTTGATCATCCACCACTGTATATTCCACATTTTATATCTTTTTCCTAGATTAAATTGTTGAATTTGGAGAATAAAATGAATGATATGTGGTTTCGCCTCTGGTTTTCGGGCTGAATACTATTGCTAATTTCCCAAAATTTTCCCCTCAATTTTTTTCTAGAATGCTAATTTTTTATTCCCACTTTATCAAGAAAAAATGTGTATGTTTATTCATGTATGTTATTGAAAAATTATGGGTAATTTTAATTTTTCATGATGTTTTAATAGTCATAAAAAATCTGATAAAATGTGCATTTTAGCAGGAATTCAATACAGTGGTTTAAATTTCTCTGAAAATTTGGTTGTTTTCCTATGATATAAATGGTTGTCTGATTTGGAAACATTTGAGAATAATTGTACCCTTTATGTGAATAGTTTAATAAAAAATTTCATCACTTAATTTCATTACACATGTTTTCACCCAACCATTAGGTGTGAAAATTTCATAGTTAATATATTGTAAATATATGTTAGGATAATTTATCTCTAATTTTAAAAACTATTTTTACCATATATTCATTCCTTATCTGAACTATTTTATTACTGTACCAGATTCACTTATGCATGTGTATCTGTTATCCAATTGTTATACACCCTCATAAAAAAATACCAAAAAAATAAACATTGAGGGGAGTGATAAAATGCACAACTTATGGGGATATCTAGTTCAAGAACTTATGGATTGACTTCTGGGAATACTTAGGTGAGTGGGTCTTCAAATTTTATTGTAGGGAATGTAGGGTAGGTTTGTTGGAAATTATCATGTAAGAAGACAAATTTTAACATAACCTACATTTAGTAGATAGAATGTGGAAATAATACCATTAAATGTATTTCACACACACACATGGAGAATCAGTGACATGGCTAATTTTTGAATTATTTTTCTTCAATTGGTGTCATGCATCTCTTGGAATTTTACTATGATAAAATTTTTGAGAAGTCTTTTTCCATGATCGCTGAGAATAATTCCTTGGTGTTATTTTTTCTCTGATAACATTTACAATAAAAAATATATTTTCAATTAATTTTATATAATAATTAATTTAAAAATATCTCCAAACATATTTTTTGGAAATGTGACATTCCCTAAGAGTGTAAATTTTTAGGTTTGGGGGTGTGATCACACCATGATTCACTATATCATTTTCACCATTACAACAGTATGATAAAATTAATTTTTTATTAAAAATTATAAAAATAAAAGGAAATTTACTTCATGTTTGACTAAATTATTTTATGTCTATCACTGATAAATATGTAGATGTTTTTAATTTTTATAATTTCATTGCAGGTGGAGGTGATTTGGAGGGCCCATGACGAAGTTCATGAAAAATACACCAAAATACATAGGATCCAAGTACACTAGTATAATCAAACACAAAAATTTAATAAACTATTTATCCAAATGTTATGATATGGGTGATCCAAAATGCAATGTTCTACAGATTTTATGAAGAAACTCAAGCCCAATTCGTCCATCTAGTGGCCCATCTAGACTAATATGTCCACGATAACAAATTTGCACTGAATCAAAAGTGGTGTGCTATGTTTTATCGATATCTCAAGATGTAGTGATCCAAATGGTGCAAAATGTTTGGTGTAGATAGTAATGATGTGGTGATATAACTTTTTAATTTTATTCAATGTGATATAATATTATCTGGATGTCAAAAAACAAGGTCCAAGTTGTTTCTCTAAATCTAGGGGCTCATAACAACCTTCCAATTTTCTTTTAAAATGATACAGTGGGATCCCAATATAAATGTTTAGCCAGGAAAAAAATATTTGGTATTTTTGAGTCCCAAATCATTCCTTTCATCATCGAATATGTTCTGGAGGCCTCTATCTTCATACAGAGATCAAGGATGAAGAAGAAGTTGCACCTGATAATCAAGCTCCTCTCTATGCTAAGATAAAAGATGGACAATCATTAAAAGGGAGATAAATATAATTGTAAGTGATTTCCAAGATATCATATTCTACTATTTTGGTGTAATTTATGTGTTAAAATTTTAAATTATGTTTAATATTGAGATTATACTCCTATAAAAACATTTATTTTGTTATAATTAATTGATTTTGTTTATCTCAACCTAGATTGGGTTTGAGATTTCGAGTGGGGATCTTGGGTTGTTCCAATTTAGAAAAATTGGAATCCTTTTTTTATTATATAGAGTCATGTAATATTAGTATGTTATGGTATCCCTTATTCAATTCTTGAGGTGAAAACCTTGACATCATGATTTATGTGTTAAGGGTTACTTCATTGTACATTGTTTTAAGAGGAATGAGGGGAATCAAGATCTTGAAAACCCTCAACCAAGGAATTAAATAAAACCATATAAAATTTTCAAAATAATGAACTATCCAATATGGGTAGTGAACTTGAAATGACCTCCATATCTCATAATTTTTAAAACACCATCTTCTTTTATCAACTATTAAAGTCATTAAATTATGTTATTTTCTTAAAACGTTTTTCTAAATCACATCCCATTTTAATTATTTTTATTAACAAATCTAAGTCTAAACCTATCAATTATTTTTGAGAGAAGAGCTACGGTATTCCCTTGACTATAAAATTATCTTTAAATAATAATCAATTTGACGTTTCAAATTTGACTGGATTATCACGACACATCAAACTGATTATGGTTTAAAGATGATTTCATAGTCTAAGGAGTACCCTAGTTCATCTCTCAAGGATCATAGATTGGATTAGAGTAATCATTATTAATAAAAATTACAAAAAATGGGGTGTTTTAGGAAATATTATTATGAAAATAAATTAATTTAAAGAGTTTAATAGTTGAAAAATAATGGTTGTGTTTTAAAAATAATGAGAGAAGGAGGTCAATCAAATTTCAATACACATCATTACTAGTTCATTGTTATATAATTTTATATAGTTTAATGTAATTATTTTGTTGAGTGTTTTCAGGATCTTGATTCCCCTCTTTCCTCTTAGAATGAGGCATAAAGTACCTACCCTTGAATAAATAATTATGATGTCACAGTTTGTACAACAAGCCTTCAATAAGGGCTACCAAATCATACTGAAATATCATGATTCTTTGTGTGAAAAAATGTATCTTTTGTTGTCCAATTGGATCAACCCATATCCCCACAAGATATATCAACCCTATAATTGTTGAGTTAAAATGTGTTCCACTTAATTATAATAAAATAAATTCATTTAGAGGGAAAAACATGGAGATTAAACATATGTAAAATATTTAACCCACAAAAATTAAACAATACCAGTTGATGAAAAAGTGTAGGCATTCCATTCCAAATTTGTATTGATGCCGTGAAATGACCATCCACCATTTAAGAATCCTTTTAGAGGAGGAGGAGGAGGCATGATTGGAACATCACATTCATCCATGATCCCCCTATGAAGATAGGTCCATAGAGAACATCTTGGATAAGTACATGGCTCATTTGGGTCACCAATATAACATATCTTTGCCTCATGACTAAAATTACTAATAGGGATCCCAAATAATAATTTTATATGAAAATTGTAAGGTAGTTTTGTGACCCCAGATTTGGAGAAACCACATGGCCCATGGTTTTCAACCTCTAGAGAGTCTCATATCACCTTGAATAAATTTAATATGCTTTCCCCACATCTTAATCATATCCAGCAAAAAATTAGATTTTGAAATCTACAGATCAAGGTATTAATAGAACACAACACACAACGTTTGACATTGTTCAGACTTGGTGTCTTGGATATATCAATACAGATGGTCCAAAAGAAGGCCTAATGAAGATTGATTTCCTTTATAAGAGATGTATCACACTTAATTTTGGACCAAACCAAAAAATATAATACAATTTGGATGCATGGTTTAATAGCATTGTGTTGTTGTGTCCACTGGTTTTCATGGATCCTACTAATTTGGAACCATTTTTCATGAACTTGTCAGGGGCCCTCCAAGTCACCTCCAACTATAATAAAATTACTAAATAAATTAACATTTCCCTTTTTAATAGTGATAAAAATAAAATAATTAAATCAATAATGAAATAAATTATTTTATTTATTTTATAATTTTCAACAAAAAACTAGTTTAGTGAAGTGGTGTAAGGGTGAAAATAAAACAATGAATTGTAGTGTGATCACTTACTATTATTTTATATAGAGTTTCCCGGTTTAATTCATGATTCTATGAAGGTATATAGACATATTTAGGTAAATAGGTGATTCTAATCACAACATGCCACCCTCAGATAGATGTCCAGTCAGAGAACATGCCTTAGGTGCTAGAGGACATGTTTCGAGCATGGGTCTCAGATTTTGGTACCTCGTGGGAGAGACATATACCATGGGTTGAATTCTCATACAACAATAGATTTTAGGATACTATACAGATGGTTTCTTATAAAGATTTGTATTGTAGTCCATGTCGATCACATTTGTGTTGGTTAAAGGAATGAGAGATAGCTATTCTTGGACCATGTATTGTACAGGATACCACAAAGAATGTCGATTTGATATAAATGAAAATGTATACTGTGCAGTCTCATCAAAAATGATATCTTAATTACTGTAGATGACAACTAGAGTTAAAGTTTGGGGATTATTTATTCTTAAATGTTTCATAAAGGATGTGTCACATGAATATCAGGAGTCATGGAAGATTTCACCAGGATGTGTTGGGTTTTTCATGATTCTGGAGAGAGTTGGAATGGTATCATATTAGTTTTAGATACCTTATAAGTGTTGACCCTTACAATACATCTTCCATTTTTCTTATCTCTAATGTTATTATTCAACCTCTCTCATTCCATTCAACCCAAGGAGGTTTAATTATAGGTAGTGGAATATTTTGAGGAACATCGTATATATATTGTGGATTATAGCATGATGGTTTTCTAAGGGAAGTATGTTTCTTTACTATGAGTGAGAGGGAAACATGGTTGAGTGCAAGATGAGACTTGGGAGTAGGAGGTCGATGTATGATTATAGTTTCTTGAGATTTTTCTATATCATTCCTCACCACCTTTGGAAGGGATATTCAGAGATGGATTTCCTTAAAGGGTGGATTTTTTAAGAACTTGGTTCTTCTTTGAAGTATATATCATTTATTTCCTATCAAATATTAGTTTAAATTTTTAAAAGTGGATAAATATGAATACCCTTTGAGGTCATGGAGGTATTGTGTGTGTCTTTGGATGGTTTAGTACCCAGAAGCTATATTTTTTTGTGAAATAATTCTGGTTCCTAGTTAGTTCAAATAGTGTAGGGAAGGCTGCACGGTTAGATAAAACAATGCAAATTTGGACAATGGGAGGATATAGGCTACACGATATAATAAAACTATGAATTTTTTTTTCATGAATGCGAGACCTTGTCTTCAATTTTAGTAGTGTATTTTTTTAATATAATCACATGGTCAGTCAAACCATGCAAGGAAACTATGCATGGAAACCATGAGATGTGCCTATCCCAATAGAAGCCTTTGCATGATTAGTACACATTTTGTCAAACTGTGTGCCTAAAACATTTGACCAAGATATTTTGTGTAAAATTAACAATGTACCTATAATTAAAATATAATTTCAAACTAATATCCACTCTTCCTCATGTACATCATGATCTCGCCATTTTTCATCTCCCTTAGTGATTATTCCATGATTTGAGCATCCTACCTCTAATTTTAAATTGAAGAACCATTTTTCTTATTGGTTTCGTTCCTGAAAGAACTCGATTTATTTTATTCCATTCAAATTTTGTTTTGGAATATATGACACTATTTAGGTGAAATATAATTTTCGCTATTAATAGGTTTATTATCTATTAATTGATTTTCTCCCAATCTGAGCCGAATCAAGGGATGATAATAGATGAGCTATCTACTACAAACCCAAGTATATTGGTCTCATTCCTTCTATAAAATTCTTGCAGTTTATATATGTCATTGTGATGAATTCCAATTTTTTCAGAATCACCTTAAATAAATAATAATACTTAAATTGAATTTTTATTCATGGCCTATTTAATTAACGAGACCATCAATAAATGTTATAACTTGTGGCCCATGGTTTATAAACACCCCTCGGGTGTGTTGGTAATATAGATGGACCATAATGGGTGGCCTTGAAACGTGGATACATTTAAGGTGTTCTATTACCTTGTAATGGGTTTTAAACTATTGAATGAATTTTAAATAAAATTTCTAAATTGGTTTATTAATTTAATTGTGAATTTAATTACAATATGTATTGTGAATTTCATATTTAAATGATTAAAGGAAGGGTTGGGTGACCATGACCCTATGATCTTTCTCTGAGTTCATTTTTAAGCATGAATTTCTTTTTATAATGATTTTACCATGTGAGTACTTGGAAGATAAGCCCCATAATCTTCTCCAATGAATTGAGTCAATGTTCTTGGTGAGATTGAATTAAGATTACTTTAGTGATGAACTTGACATGGTTAAATGAGTGTGATTAAAGTTTTCAATTGGTTAAATGATTATATGCATTATGTGGTACATGGATTCATATGAGAATGACACGGATGGAATCTATTGGCCTATACCTTGATTATGCTCGAGTGATACACGAATATCCTAGAGGATTTACAAGGAGGAACTCTGAGGCCTGACTATTATATTCCAAGAGATACATGGAATCAATATATATTTCTATGGATATATTCAAGGTTCATTGGATCTTATTTTCCATGGGTGATACTTGGGATACCTTAGTAGACCACAAAGGATAGAATTGAATGGTAGGGATGTTACACCACACCTAGAGTGATTCCTATGTTCTTGAGAGGTTCTCCATGGATGGCCTCGTAGGGTATCCATTTATATTATATATGGAGTGACACTTATGTTTTACCATAGGGATGATAAGAATGGGCTTATTTTCTGAATTGATTAATAAATGAAATGAAATGTATGAATATTCTTCAAATACATATAAAAATCTTGTATTCATTCTATAAGTATTTACTTATGGACTTATTATTTAGGCATCCATGGATATGTGTTCTTATAGGGGACGTTGTGATTTATTCCATGTCATCATACTTGTTGATTAAATGATTTTTTGTTAAATGAGAATAAATACAAATGAAACATGCCTGACTGTTAAACCAGAGATTATTTTCAATGAATTACATTTAATTAAATGGTTATAAATGAGAAACTAGACTTATTAAGATTTTTTACTTTCAATATGTCTATTAATTATTTCATTAATGCATGTACATTATCCGTTGTATATATTCACTGACTGATTTTAACCCGAACTTACGTGGTTGCCTACTTAGATTATATCTCACACCCTATTTGGTCCAATATTGGGTACCCATAAAAACCAAATGATTATAGGTATGGATGAGGGAAACATACCTTCTACCGATTCTTAATTAATTATTATGAGTAGGGGATCCTATGATAGAGCATAGGCTTGCGATTCTAGCTATATACATTTTAACATTTTTGTACATTATTTCAATGTACATTATAGTTTCTATGTATACTTGGTTTCTATTATTTATTTGAATCATTTGACATGTATAATCATTTTTTATTTGATATGTCTTTTGGAATTGTTTATATATTAGTCATCCATTGTTTAATTTTTTCATATGAATGTATTACTGCGTCCTCTAGTTATATGTTATTGATTCGTCTGTGCTACACTATGGTATTGAGAAAATAGTCTCCCCACTAAAACACCTTGGACCTCGCTGGTAGTTGGATACCTCTTGTGTTTGGGGGGATGCACTAGAGTCCATGTGTCGAACTAGGATTAGGGCACTGTTGAGTAACATCTAAGTTCTGGATGTAACAATTATTACAAAAATTCATTTTTTAACCATTTTCATGGTTGTTATTAAAAGTGTAATTGGTGATTTTTTTAATTATTTCATGAAAATTATTATATAGATGATGTAATAATGAAATCTTTTACCAGAGTCACCTTACTGATATGATTTTGGATATGAGTAGAATATAATAAAAATTCCAAAAATAAATTAAAAATATTTTGTTATTGAATCTAACATGGAAATAAATAAAATAAAATGAAAAAACTGTGAAAGGTTATTAAAAAACTAAATAATTAACATATTATTATTATCAATGAATAAAAACAATGTATGTGATGATTTAGACTCAAAGTAAGAGACACTTTAACATAAAAGTACAATTAAAATGTTTTAAAATTTATATTCTAATTCATTAATACCATTCCATAATCTTAAAATTAATTTATGGATGCACATTTATGGACATAAAATTATTATCAAATAATTTCTTGGAATAATTTTTCTTTCATTCAATGGTTTTTGAAATGAATATTTTTATTTATTTTATACAAAATGTTTTGATTTTCTATACCTATAACACATTAATGTTTTATTTAAACATATATGATGTCAATGACATTTCCCATAACCACATACATTATTTTGTGTTTTATACCATTAGATGATCACATGCCGTATTGAAATAAATACCCTTCACCCCATTAGTATATGAATTTAATTTTTGAGAAGGGGTTTCTAAAGAGAAATGGTATTTAAATATCTAGAAAAGTTTTTCCTATGGGTTAAAAATAGTTTTTAAAGGGGTTTCAGATGAAAAGGTTTAATATTAAACTATATTATTTAGGGAACTTGGTAAATATATATGATTATGAGTGATTATGATATATCATATATGATGGTTGATCCTTATATATCTTATACGATGAGTGAGTCTGATCTAGCTTATAAGACAAGTGAGCCTAATACGACTTATACGAAGAGTGATCCTGATAAAGATTATACGATGTGTGAGCCCAATATAGAACTATAATTCATCTTTTTATTAACATCATATTCAAATAATGTAATGTTAGAGTTAACTAGGAGGGTTTCAACTATTTATTTGACTAGACTCTAGTTATTTTTGACATAGGATACGAATATAAACCTTTATGTTTCCTAAAACCGTTTTAATTTTCCTGAAATATGTTTGTAATGATTTATTTAAGAAAAATGTTTTTTTCACATAATTATGATTTATTTCATACACTCAATGAAAAATGTGATAAAGGTAAACATTTTATGGGGCTATATGTTCTTCATCAAAATAAGCATTTTCTTACTTTTATATCCCATATTGAGATTTTTAGGCTCATCCAATATCTTAAATGGTATTATTTGTTTTAAGGATGTGTAAGAACAATGAATAAGTCAAGATGAAAGTTATGAATATTTTTTATGGAAAAAAAATTATGCTTCATTTCAAAAAAATTATATTTTGGGAAACAATGAAATTGATTGAATGTTTCCTCTTTGTAATGTATGTGTTAGTTATGTAATATTTATGAACTAATTCTCAAAAACTCAAACCAAAAAGATCATTAGGATTACTTGATCATTAATTCTTCTATAAATAAACTATATTATATCATTTTAAGGTATTGTACTTATAGATATACTCATAATTCCTCAAAGAAGTACATATCATTTTTGAAAAGAAATATTTTTATATCAAATATGCCACCTTATCTACAAAATTTTAGAGTGAAATAAGTATATATTCTCCAAATTATATTATATAAATTTTCAAGAAAAATATACATTTAGATACCTTAATAATTAATTTTAAAATTATTTGGATTTCATACTAATTATTAGCTACATGAATACCTGATATATAGAAAATTGGTTTTCTCAGAACTCAATTTTTAAAAAAATTAATTCTTATAGAAAATGAATATTATAAATAAAGTATAATTTTTAGAAAACTAAATAAAATTAATTATATTAAATGAAAGAATATATATATTTGAGGTTAATCTATAAATTAATATTTTTTACATGTATTTCGTTTAAATCAAAATCTCATTAGCATTATTATATTATGAGATGAAGGAAAATATATGAACATTGGGATACAACCAACTCATAAGCAGTGTCAATAATAAATAAAAATTAATAAGATAATATTTATAACATTGATTCATATGGTTTATCCTACAATAACATTATTTTTCTTAATGAAATGTAAAATAATCCATGGCTATAGAATGTATGAATAAATTACTTTATCCAAAAAAATTACAAATGCACCTACCTATACAAAATAAAATACGATAAAATCGTGAAATTGTTAAATAATGTATGAAAATATAAAAATATATATTGAATTTATATAGATTTGTTTATAAATTCCAAAATTGAAAATATTCGTGTGAGTAATATTGGTTTTACATTTGTTTATGATTGAACCCATGAATTTTTTTTCCCATCTAAAAATTGAAATCCCTCATATTGTTTATAATATCGTATTTATAATTAAAAAATATAATGATAATTGATATCTAGAGGAATCAAGGTTCGTAATATTAATTTAAATATTTTTATTTATTTTTTTTATAAATAACGATAAAAAAGAAAATGTTTTCAGATTAGGCTCTTCTTAACAATACAAATTAATAGAAATGTGGGATGAAAAACATGAAGTGTTTATATAAACCATAATGAGTAAATATAAAATTATAAAATATTATTAGTCTATGTATGTGAATAATTATTGAAACAATATAAATAATGATTAATTATTATAAAATTTAAAGAAAAATTCCTCATAATCACCAAATTATTGGTTGCCAAATACCACATACTTTAAGATTTTCAAATAAGAATTCCTTTTCTTGAACACAATTATTTAACATGGGATTTTCATTCATAAATATTATAATGAAATAATTATAGGATACTACCACACAAGAAATAAATACATGATATTGAAAAAATTTTAATATACTATTAAATAAATGTAACATGTTATATTTGAAAAGACAATTCCTTTTGAAAAAAATAATTTATAAATCCTATTTAAGACATGTCTGAAAAAAAAAATTTTACAAAATAAAAATGATGAATATTAAAAATATAAAAGTGTAAAATTATAATGGGAATTATTGGAATATGAGGAACTATTCAATTTTTTAAAATGTCTCCAAATTTTTTTATAAGATCAACATATAAAAAATGTTATTAAAAACTCTATCCAAATGACCATTATTTTGGATTTATTATCTAAGGGATGTGAACATCTATAGTTTTTTTTAATTTAAACCTAAAATAAAATATAAATCTCTAGGAGATGAGAATTGGATTATTTTTGTGGATTAAAAGTTAAATTAAATCAATTAGGTAATACTATTTTCACTAGTTCAACTCGACAAATACAATATTATTATAAGAAACAAATCTGTTTTATAGAACATTTGGTATGATAATATTATCATTATCTATAAAAAGTAACAAATAAATTCAATGGGGAATAACTGGGAATATGTTTTAGATTATTAATAATAATTTAACATGGTTGTTATAAATGAGTATATCTAGATCTTTCATTCCAATCTTACACATCTTGAAATTTTTAAATAGACATTTAAAATGAGTTTTGAAAAACAATTCAACAGAAAGACTACATTGAATAGAAAAAAAAATTTGGAAATCATAATGGTGGATACATTGTTTTAATCTTTAAAATTATCTATATTTACATAGTATTGATAAATAATACAGTGTCATATATATTTTTTAATATATAAATTTTCAAAATAAATAATGGATGCTATACTTAAATAAAAAATGTTTTCAATGGAACATTGATTTTTAAAATCTACATGGAGGATGTTGTGTATTAATCCACTAAAAAATAACATGAAAAATGTTATTATTACCATTTAAAAAAGAATTTATGATGAGAATGATGGGTAAATACAAATTATTTAATGGTTTGATGAAATTTAAAACACTGAATGATTCATTTTTTATCAGTATAATAGTTCCATATATTTATAAAAATGTTTTTCTATAAAAATAAATCATTTATAAATTCATTGATAAGAACCTCATGTAAACTTTATATAGGTGAATATAAGAATCTATAACGTCAAATGTTATTTTATTAGATAATTTTAAGATTCTTATAGTTAAGGGAAAATAAATCTAAAATCATTTTCACACTATATGATGTTCCTATTGATGTCATTACTCGCATCTGGTTGTCATGTATAGATATGGTGAATCTGATTGATCCTTAACTATATTACTAAAGTATGTAATGTTTTGTTTTTATGTTTAATCCCACAAATAGTAAAATTATACCTATAGATCTTGGATTTATCACTTAATAATTTCAATTTTTAAGTTAAAATTGACCAAAAATAAATAAATTAAAAAAATTTAAGTGAAAAAAATTAATTATTAAACAAAAAATAATGAATAAATTTTTATCGGTGATTACTGAAATATAATTTCCCTACCATTCATGATTTGGTAAAATTAATTGGATTAAAGTTAATTCTAAACTGATAGACATCCCATTTTCAAATCGTTTGTTTCTTACTATGCCAATAAATATTTCATAGTTGATGAAACAAATTAAAAAAATTTAATTATGCTCTATAATAAAAAAATTCAAACTATTAGTTATAATTTAATTTTCTCATTCACCTTGGTGTTCATCCCTCAGAAAATATTTTATCTATAGACATGTTAAGGAATTGTTTAAAATTATGTGCTAAGTAAACTCTTAGTTAAAATGATTATTTAGGAATGAAGTCAAAAAACAAATTAACAAACATCTTTATACCCTAAAACCCTTACCCATTAAGTTACTATCGATAGATTATAGAGAAGAAATACCATATTATTTACTTCCCCATTTTAATATGTCAATGGGGAATGGTGAATAAATATAGAAATAACTTTCATGAATTATGAACACTAATAGAATATATAACCATGTCCCAAGAATCTAAAATATTGTAAAGTAAAAAGTTCAATAAAATTTGACAATCATAACCTATTGATAATAATTTTACCCATAAAAAAGATGCATTGGAAAACCCAGACCTCTACTCCTGAGTCCATTGATAATAACTCTTTCTTTAAACATTACCATTTATAAAAACTGTGGTTAAAAAATATAAAAATATAAATATTTCACATATTTTTCCAAAAATAAACACTATATCTCACAATAATATCACAATCCAATGAAACTATGATTTAATGTCTTTAATGACTAGATAGATTTTCCATTTAATTTACAATACCTATAATAATTTCTCTATAATTGATAAAAACTAGAAACCTTTTTAGAATTCTCATAAGTTATACATAGCTTCTTATGTTAGGGAATTAAAATATAATAATGGGTGAGATCCAGAACTAAAAAATGTAAAAAACCACCAAAATTTAACGATGTTATATACCATAGGAATATAAGAAAACAGGAGAATTTGATAAATAAAATATGAAAAATAACATCGAATACCAATATTTTATTTTATAAGTAGGGATGACAAAACATTAAATTTAAAATTATAAAACATGATTCATTACATAAGGGTCTATGATAAGAAAAAAAACATGAAACAATGGATTGATAAAACAAGTTCACAAAATCATAAATATGGGGTAAAAAATTAAAAAATTACATAAAAAATGTATGTCAAAGATAACTTTCATGAAAAAATATCATAATGTTTTGGGATAACTTTTCATGATCCATACAAGGCATATAATTATATGAAGCATTACCTAGGGCATTAGAGTGTAATATAATTTAGATATCACACATCAAATCATTTTATCTTTATGAATATGTATTCCACATGAGGAAAACACAGAATACATAAATAATAAGGATGGTAAATATATTGAGAATAAAAAGGGTTTAATAATCTCATCTCAAAGAATAACCAAAGGCTACATCATAATGATTCCCATGATAAGAAGGAATTAAATAAGTTTGGGTGTTCTTAATTATAACAACCCCAAATGATAAAGTGTTAAATGACTAAATGATATGACTCATGTAAACAAGGTGCACCTTCCTTTTCAGAAGCCTACCTGATTAAAACTCCACAGTTAAGTGTGCTTGGCCTGGAGTAGTGATTAGGATGGGTGACCTTCTGGGAAGTTTCCCAGGTTGTCTGTGAGTGAGGACAAAGCACACTGGAGAAGACATGTGTGGACTGTGGGGAAAATCATTAGTCAGATAACCCATTCGAGCACGTGGGTGGACCCTGGGGTGGGCCCCACGTGTCTGCGGGGCAACTGGTAGGCCAGGACCTGATGGCCATGTTAAGGCGGGGTGTCTGTGTTGTCACCAAGGACCAGTTTTCACAATTGGTATCAGAAGTGGTACCCAGCCTTAAGTGCAGTGCACTGCATGGGTTGAGATGTAGGGCCCACAACAAGGATGTTCTCTCTAGGGGGGGTGATTGTAACATCCCTGGGGAGGGACCCACGTGTCTGTGGGGAAACTGGTAGGCCAAGACCCGACGACCATGTTAAGGCGGGGTGTCTGTGCTGTCATCAGGGACCAGTTGTCACAATTGGTATCAGAGGTGGTACCCAGCCTTAAGTGTGGTGCACTGCCTGGGTTGAGATGTAGGGCCCACAATGAGGACGTTGTGCTCTAAAGGGGGGGGGGGTGGGTGATTGTAACATCCCCAAATGATAAAGGGTTAAATGACTAAATGATATGACTCATGTCAATAAGGTGCACCTTCATTTTCGGGAGCCTACCTGATTAAAACTCCCGTGTTAAGAGTGGTTGGCCTGAAGTAGTGATCAGCATGGGTGACCTTCTGAAAAGTTTCCCAGGGTGTGTGTGAGTAAGGACAAAACACACTTGAAAGGAAGGTGGTGGCCTATGGGGAAAATCATTAGTCAGATAACCCATTCGGGCATGTGGGTGGACCCTAGGGTGGGCCCGACGTGTATACGGGGCAACTGGTGGTAATTGGTAGGCCAGGACCCGATGGCCATGTTAAGGCGGGGGTGTCTGTGCTGTCACCAGGGACCGGTTGTCACATTAATTGAATATTGAAGGACATTTATTGAACATTGAGTTCATATTTAGAAAAATTCATGATAAATATTATAGATTAAGAATTAAAATTAGCTACTTAATTGATGTTTTTTCAAATATGTAAATAAACATTCAATGAAGGAAGTGGATAATTATTCTCCATTTCAAAATAATTTAAATATAAATTTTTTAAATAAAATAATTTGGGTTTTCAAAATCTCTTATTAGTTAAAAAAATTTATGAAGGTGTACTTGACATGAAGTAAAAAAAGGGATGTTCCATCAAATCAAGTTCACTGAAAGAAATAATTGTAAAAGGAACATAAAACATGTTTTACACCAAAAAAAGAAAGGAATTGTAAAATAGGAATATTTTTAAGGAAAATATAATGAATATAGATGAAATAAATTAGAATAAGGCATATAAATGTAGAAAAATTTATGAGAACATATAACCCAAATATAAATAGTGTGGTTTAGAAAACCTCTTTTTTTTAAATACATTTATAGAAACCCATGTGTAGACGCCGAAAAAAGTCCGCAACTCCTAGAGGAAGTTTCGAAATGGAAAAGCGAAGTCCTATTCGGAATCATAGGCCCGTTCCGGAGACCTAGGAAGTGGTTCGCGAAATAAAGGAGGGCTTGCGCGAAATTAAGATGTGCACGCGAAGCATGCCCAGGATTCACGGAATCGAACCGCTGGTGCACGCAATTTTGCGCCCCCCCGGTTCTGCGCGGTGAAGTTTTGCGCGCCGACGGTTATCGTCGTGGAAACTCTCATGCGCCGCCTGGATTCCACGCCAGTTGATGCCTATAAATAGAAGGAGACCCTAAATGGTTTGGGCTTGAGGAATTCGGATCGGGTCCCGTGCACGCAATTCGACTCCCCCCGCGCGCAATATGACTTCCAGGTAATCCCCCTTTTCGTGCAACCTTTCCCCGGGGGTCACCTTTGCATGAAACTCCACCGGTTTAAGTGAATTTTCCTCCTCCTTCTGGTACTTCCCTTGCACGCGATCATTGTACCTTGCGCGCAATCCCCTTCTATGGGCGCAATACCTTGCGCGCAATCACCAATACGCACAATTCTCCGGCCCTATTGCGTGCCATCCCTGTGTTTTTCATGAAAATCTTCCTTTTGCGCACAACACCCAAGACCCCTTTACCTTGACACCCCTTGGCTTCCTTTCCGCGCTGGCACCTGATGTCTTCCCTACGGGGTATGCACGCCATGCGTTGTTTTCCCGTACGGCCTTCTATGCTCGTATGAAGTAACCTCAAGGTCCCTTGGGCGGTGTTTCCCATTGCGTTGCTTTACCTTATGCTTCTCCGCATGGGCACTCTAATGGCTATTGTTTCTTCACATAGCCACGCTAACGTGGACCCCCCAATGGTTCACCCTGTGGCCCCCCTTCGTTACGGCCTTGCCAATGCCTTCCCTCCCACAAGGGGTAGAGGGAATTGGGCATGTAATCCCTAGGGGTGTGGAGCAAACCCACCTCATCCAAGATACAGGACGTTAAACTACTAATCACCTCATCCTTAACACATGACGTTAAACTGTGGTCTAACCTCGTGCTTCGCACCCAGGGTCCCTCTAGATCAGACATTTTTTACGCCTCTCATCTCCACGGGAATGGATTCTTCCTCACATGGAATGAGATCCTCCTTTTTGGAGTGGCGTTTGTCCACGGGGGAGGGGCTACCTCAGAGCGTAAGCCCCTAAACTCTCTTACGGAAGGTTGTACCCGTGCATCTCCGTAATTCCCCCTGCCAAGGCCAGTGGAGTCCCTTTCCGACTGTGCTTTGTCACAGCACGGGCCTCCACCCTAGAGTAAGCCCCGACACCCTGGGGAGTTATTCACGCGTAAGCCCCTGTTTTGTATTTGGGCTGCTCCATGCGTAAGACCCATTCCGCTTCTCATGGACGCACCCTTCACGACATGATCGTCTGGTCCCTGCTGCCTCTTGTTTCCCACACCGAGCATGACTCACATGGGCTTAGAGCGCGCATCGACCAAGACATCCTCCTATGGGCCTCCTCAGAGCGTAAGCCCCACACCAGCGAACTACGTGGACTTTGATCCGTGCTAACGCATGGTACTTAGGAAGCCTCCACGAGGTTCATTCCCACCACTCGGTCATTCCGACCTCTCCACGTCGGTTCCCCATATCCACCATGGGCCGCCTCAGAGCGTAATCCCTATATCCACCATGGGACGCCTCAGAGAGTAAGCCCCACATCCACCTTGGGCCGCCTCAGAGCGTAAGCCCCATATCCACCTTGGGCCTCCTCAGAGCATAAGCCCCATATCTACCTTGGGCCGCCTCAGAGCGTAAACACCATATCCACCATGGGCCGCCTCAGAGCGTAAGCCCCAGATCACTCGTCCTGCATGACGTTAAACTATATGCCCTCATCCCGCATGATGTTAAACTGTATCTCTTCCCGCATGACGTTAAAATGTATCCCCCCTTGGGCCGCCTCAGAGCCTAAGACCCATGTCTCACTCCATCATCCATCTTGATCCTTACCCGGACCGCCACATCCTGGTGAGATCATGCCACCCCATCCTACTCCATAGTATCCGGGAAGCTGCCCATGTGCTGGCCCCGACATCGGTGTTCCCCCTAGGGGGCCTTCAATCTAATCCACTCTCAGTGTTTCGATCAGTCCGATCCATCTTCGAAAGACGTTAAACTTGTGGCATACCCCGTGTTAAACATGGGAAGCTGAGGAAAACCTTAGATGGTACACAATTCCCCACGTTTGATATGGGATTCCACGTGCTTCTGTGCCCTCGATAATCCTTGTGATAAGGGACATACGATAGACATGCTGATCCCCAGTGTCAAGACATGTCAACGACACCCCAACGTGACCATTCTCCTCACCGAAGGTTGATTCCCCAACAAGACCCCTTGGAGAATCTCGATGGAAGCAACATAATTAACTGGCATCCATTTAGATATGGCGCCAGGAATGAGCTTCACGAACCTGTCTTAAATCTGTGAGGGAGACCTGGATTAGGTGACGAGATCCGAGGAGGAATCCATGGAAGGAAGAACCAACATCCCATCATCCCAGTTTTGATCAAGGAGCAGACTTCCCTGAATAAGGAACGGATGCCGCCCGCCTTCAGAAAGCTGGAATGCGGGGCCGCGAGCCATGTGTCCTCCCTTGCATGACGGACATGCATGCGTGTCCCAACGTAAAAGCGTCGGAAACAGAAAATTGTGAATCCTACGTGAATCTCTTCTCCTTTAAATGGGGACAGGTAGCGTTCGGGATGTCGTAAGATCAGCATGTCACCAGGTCTGGGTACCTATCACCGGGACGTGAAACCTGCCAGGGGTTGAGGCAGTCAGGATGTTGTGCACTCCGTTCTACGACATCGTCAGCGTGGATCCCTCTCACCGACCATGGAAGACGGATCAATGCTGGTCTGTTGGTTGTCGATTTATTTTTCTGTTAGTACTAATGGGTTAATCTCCCTGCTTCTAGGAATCAGATCACTACATCCAGAGCTCGATCGCCACCTTCCCACTGGCGTAGGGGCAGGGGTAGCACCGGTGCGGCTACCCCGCGCTGTCCCGCCTTATCCACGGTCACTTTGGCTCCGATTGCCACGACTATCGGGAACTCTCTCCCCCTCTCCCCATCATAAATCATCCAGTGAAGGGTGATCCACGACTTGGTTCGTAGGTACGACGATAAAGGGATCATCCCCACCAGGGGCCTGGCCCATTTTGATCTAGAGGCGGTTGCACCCCACTATCGTCGCCACCCCCAACGGCCGCGTAGGGAGCCGCCGCTCCCCACTCCGACGTTCAACCGCTTTGGGAGCCTATCGTCTGAGCACCTTGACACATCCTTCCCCTACGCCAATGAGGTGGGGGATGTCCGGGTCCGCCCGATCAAAGACCCATCCCATGGGTTAACGGCAAGAACCCCCGCCAGGCTGCGTCGACGTCATCGCCCAGCTCCCCGGGCTGAGGACCAGGAAATCTTTGTGCCCGTACCACCGGCTCTAACCCATCTGACCCGACGCCAGCGTCGGGCACGAGAGGAAGAGAATGCACGTCCTGGGGAACCAACGTTAGCAACCACTGTGGCCTGTGCCACTGCTGACTCCTGCTATCAGACCCCTGCACACGTTGAGTAGGGGAAGTCACATGCCCGACTGGGATCGAGGCCCCGACCGCCCTACAGGAAGGTTGGGTCAACTCTCCCGGTCGCAGGCACAGACAATGGCCATCGCGGACCAATCCGCGGTAGTTCCACCCATCATGCATGCTCATTCCATGCCACTGATCTGGAAAGCCGAAGGCTTCTTCGCGATAGCCACACTCCGGGTATGACTCCTTCTAGCGCCCACTGCACCGGGTATGAGGTCACTCCCCCTACCGCTGGCCGTGAGTATGGAGCCGATGCATACCCAGTCGCTCACTCACATGGAGGTCCTCCCCATGTCACTTTTGACATCTGTCCTGATGCTTCCCACACCCCAGCCTTCAGTCCCCTCTACCCCACCACTATTGCGGCCAGGGGACTCCTTGACGGAAATCATACTTACCCTGAGGAGCCACCCAGGGGCAGGAAGTCGGGGCGTCTTCACTGTAGTAGGAATGTCAGGGGGGTCCGGACGGAAATTAGACCGGTCCGTTTCTCGGACTCTGAGGCGGAGTACGACTCGAAGGTGGAACCTTCCCCCCGAACTTCTGAGTTGAGGGTAGGAATGGGGACGCGACGCGTCAGTCTTGTACTCCCTGAATGTGAGATCCGTATGATTCCCTCCTCCCTCCGAAGGTATATCCAGGAGGATGAGGACTTGGAGTACCCCCTGGGGTCAAACCCGTAGTTATCACTGGCATCCCTGGAAGCCCCTTCCACCTTAGTTAGGGAGTATGGGGAGCTTTTCAAGGGACTAACGGAGGAGTCACAAGGTGACACACCCTCGGAGAGCACTGACGCTGTGACAAGAGGCCCATTCGCTGGCCCATCCTATCGCGACATGGAAGCCAGGGCACTGAAGACCTTGGAGGATGACTCAGGCATCGACAGCCAATCGGCCTGTGCGCCGTATTCCCCGCCAGCCCGCTCACCGGCTTGACGACCTGCCTCAGCGCCATTTACAGCTCCCTGGCCATTCTCGGTTGACGAGTAGGGGTAGCATGGTCCGGACCCCGAACCAGAGTCATGGAGCTTCTGGACTGTCCTTGCAGTGGGCCACTTCCCGGAGAAGTTTTGGCCAGTCGTAGGATCAGATTTTGATATGCCAGAGGTTGTCACCCTGGGAGAGTTTGAATGTTTCCGCCAGACTCTTCGTTTGAATCACTCTCGTCTTCACCATCAGCTAGCGCCTTATCCCGGGATTCAAGCACATCTCGAGGATATCGATGAGCAGTGTCGTCGGATTGACCTGGCAGCGCTCCCTGCGGTTCGGCACCCCGAGTCAACTGGCCACCGCAGGGCCCTCCAGCAACAATGTGTTCATAGTTTTCATGTACTCCGTAAGGTTATCAAAAAAGCCACCCCCACGCATACATCCACGGATGGGGGTAGTACCCTACCCTTCTCTTCTGTGAGATCCACCGTCAACCCGATTCAACGGGCGGCCCTGAGGGAATGTCGCAAAAGGCAGTGGTGGTCAACATGGCTGACCTTTCAAATGAGGGAAACGGTGTGGAGCTCCTCGATGGGGACTCACCCCCTGAGGACAAGCCACCACTGGACCCGCCTGGGAGGATTACGCGCCATGAGAGGAGCCTCCTAGGTCTCCCCACACCCACCGAGGCACGGAAACTGTGCCGAAACATCGGAAAGTGTAAAGAGCATGTTGGGGCTATCAAGCTCGCCGACCCATCTGCCTCATTGCAGAAGGAAGAGGAAGATTCCGAGAAGGCCACGCTACGCCAACAGCTTGCTGAGCAAAAGAGGCTGGTTGATGGGCTCTTAGCCGAATGCATTGCAGAGTGGAGACCTGACTACGGTAATCCCAGGTCAGGACAGCAGGGGTAGGAGCACCTAACCCTTGCCAAGATTCCCCCGGGAAAACGAAACCATGTCGCATTCGCCGACAGGGGAGAGTCCAGATCCAATGGTAAGAGGGTGCGATACGTCTCACCGAACCATCCCGAGCGGCGGAATCACCTTGGGGACCCTGCTCGGTTTCCTCCCGCTGCCTTGAGAGTCATTCCGCCAGCCACCCTACGAGCTGTTGAGCGTGACTACCAGATTGGAGAGCCCAGAAATGCGCTTGTGGTTAGAGATCCCCGTCAGGATAGGAATCCGTGTCCGGACTATCTGATGGAAGTACTCATCACCCGCTTGGAGGCCCTGGAAACTCAGCATGTGGCAATTCCACCAGACGGCAAGCCATACCCATCATGGTTGGATGATATGCCGGCCCCACCGGGATTTGGGAACCCCACCTTCTCCCCCTTTAAAGGGATCAGAAACCCGCCAAAAACACATGGCCCACTTCAACTCGAGGTGTGGGCCTATGTTAGGGACTACGGCGCAGCAGGAGGCTACCAAGCTCCGTTGCTTCATTCAGACACTGAAAGGACCAACCTTCGTCTGGTACAACCAGCTCCTTGTTTGATCTGTGACTAGCTGGGAGGAACTTCGCCAGCAATTCCTCTACTAGTTAAGTTCCACAACCCAGAAGACGAACATTGCAGACCTATTCAGGTGCAAATAGAGGCCCGATGAGCGGGTCGCAGACTTCATCGCCCTGTGGAAGGGGCTCACGTACTCCCTTGACATGCCACTAACTCATGATCAATTACTGACAATGTGTGTAGGGAACATCAAGGAAGAGCTAGTTCCTTCTCTGATCACTCAGAATTTCCCTGGAGGGTTCTGGGATTTCTCGAACAAGGCTCAACGCCTCGAAGAAGCCCTGTAACAGGCCAGTTAGACAAGCTTGCTGCCTTCTGTAATCCCTGCAAAGAGAGCCTCCAGAGTCGAGCCCGCTACTATAGCCCAGATAGAGGCTCCCAGATAGCTGGAGTTGCTACTAGTAAGGCCACCTCAGTAGACCCATAGGGTTCCACCCCCACAGGCACAGCCTCTGGCCCAACAGCGACCGCCTCAAAATCGGCAGGCGCCTTCGCGTGACGCACCGCCACCACCCAGGAGATATAATTAGGCTCCAACTCCTCGGCATGATCCTACAGACCTTGGTCATGGTCATCCTCCAAGATCCCCCTTTCCAGACAGAAGGAATTGGACTTACTCATTTGACAAGGCCCAAGTCCCCGGCTATTTCCGTAGCACCTTGGAGCAGAGGATCGTGCGGCTGCCTGAGTGCCGGAAGCTAGAAGAGGCGTGTCTCACTGATCACCCTAACTACTGGCCTTATCACCGGATCCTGGGGCACACCATCCAGCAATGCTATGTGTTCAAGGACTGGCTCTAAGACTAGACTGACAACAACATAGTCAAGTTGGGCCCAGCCCCGGCGCAGGTGGCAGGTGTCTTCCTGAGATCAGATGGAAGCAGTGGCAATGAGGATGAGTGGCAGCAGTTTTCCTACCATGGGTCCCGGAAGAATAACGACTTGATGGCCCGCAGGACGGTTTCCCGGACCCATGGCATCATCTGTGACCGTCTAAGTCAGTCAGAGCCCTCAGAATCTGCGAGCGCTGCTTTGGCATCATCGTCCCAACCTACCTCTTCCCAGAAGAGAAAGCGGTGATGCAAGAAGAAAGAACGCACCCTTCCAGTGCCATCATTTTCCCACACACATGGCGGTTTTATGCCCCCAGAGATGGGGATCCCTCCGAGACTCCGTCCGGTACCGGATGACTGCTCGAGTGAAAGCTCGGGGTATGCTTCAGTTAACACCGTAGAGTTGGTAAATCCCTTTTTGGCTCCTGACGATGAGGAATTCCAGGTGGACTTCCCCAATGTCCCCAGCCGTCGCCAACGTCGGTGGAGCCGTGGCTACATGAATCACCGAGGCATGATAGTCATCACCTCCAGCCAGGACGTGCATGCTACTGAGACCAGCCAGAAGGCCCGATATAGAGATCAGCACACGCGTTCCCCTCACTTGGTGTCGATAGGTTCGCCTCCACCACCATTTGTGTTACTGGATCAGGCGGGACCACCTCGTCTGTGTCGCAACCAGCCCTTCCCTACCACCGGCCTACTATAGCCTTCCGGACCTAACGCGAAAACCACCTCCTGGGCTTCGACTAGTGAACAATGAGATGTGCCTAGTACCAGTCAGTCACCGGTCCCGCTGGCAGGGCCCGTCATGCCTCCAATCGCAGGGAAGCCTCTCGTAAGCAGAAGCTCACGTTTGGCTTGAATGTATGATGTTCTGAAGCACCTGGCCAACATTATGGCAAGGCTTTCTATCCTTGAGGCCCTTCACCTATCGTCTGAAATGCGTGAGGTTCTCGCCGAGGCTCTAAGGATCCCCCTCCAGTTTGAGACGGAGGTGGCAGCTGCAGAAGACTTCCACACCGAGGCGATTGAGGATGCCGAATGACAGGCGATCATCTCGTTTTCCGGTGAAGATGAAGACCCTCCCATACAGGGGCACATTCGCCCACTGTACGTCACCGACCAGTTCAATTGCGTGGAATTTTGCCGCTGTCTTGTTGACACGGGTTTCGGGATTAACCTCATCCCAACTCGGATGCTATGGAAACTGGGGTTTTCTGAGGATGATTTAACTCCCTCTGACCTCAGGATCCATGGGTATGATAGGACCGAGAAAACTCCACTCAGCAAGATTCGCCTGAAGACCCAGTTCAGCGGCCTAATTACCAATACAGAATTCATGGTTGTCTCTTAGGACACTGCCTACAATGCATTGATGGGCAGGCCGTAGCTCCACCTTCACGCAGCGGTCCCCTACTCATATCACCAGTGCCTCAAATACTCCCTTAAGGGTCGAGTGGGCGTGCTCCAAGGAGATGTGTCTCCTTTTTCCTCTTGTGAAGCCCGTTATCTTGATGCTGACTACTACTAGAGAAAGGACAAGCAGATCCTGGAAGGTGAGGTCGAGCCCACCACTATCGCAATTGGTCCCTAGGTAGGTTTGGACAATGCATATGTCTTCCCAATCCATCGGTTGGAGGACAGGACCCCCGACATCGGGCAGTTCTTTGTCATTTCGGGTGCCAGAGGAAGGCATATTTCCAGGTCCAAGCGACGGCGGGAAATCACCTTGTACTCTTACACCATCTAGGCTCAGGTGATCCCCGAGCCTCCTACCCCTGTATGATATCGGGATGTTGGGCTCATGGCAACAACAGTATGTCATAGGTGTCTGTTTCGTCGGTTAGGAATCGATCGGCTCAAGCCAACGCACCACCAATGCTTTGATGTCATAAAGCATGGCCCCTTTGGCCAATGGCTAGATGGGATTTGATCAACCGCCTTTGTTGCCATGGACTCCATAGTGCATCGGTCCCCTGACGTGGCAACCTCTGCCGCCCAAGCCGACACCAGCTCCCCATCAGGGTCTGGCAACCCTGAAACGGCTCCCCCCATGGATGATTCTTCCACAAGCGGAGAGGAGGACATGGAAGATGCTCCTCCTGCCTTTGAGGAGGGCGTCCCCACCATGGTCGACGAGTTAGTGCAGGTGAACCTTGGTAGCGAGGCAGACCCGAGACCCACATTGGTCAGCACCGCTATGCCCCCCGAGGAACGACAACGATTCATAGACTTCCTCATATAGCATCGTGATGTGTTCTCCTGGAGTTATGATGAGATTCCAGGGCTAGATCCCCAGGTAGCCGTCCACCTCCATGTCCTTCCAGCAAACCATCGGGGTTCAAGCATCCTCCCAGAAAGATGCACCCCTCTCACGGTGCCATGGTTGATGCCGAAGTTGATATGATCCTCAAGGCCAACTTCATCAAAGAAGTCCAGTACCCCAGGTGGCTAGCCAACATTGTGCCGGTCAGGAAGAAGAAAGGGCAGATCAAGGTCTGTATCGACGTCCGTGATCTCAATCGCCACTGTCCGAAGGATGATTTTCCTCTTCCTGTGACAGAGTTGTTGATCGATGCAACGACCGGGTTCCAAGCCCTTTCCTTCATGGATGGGTACTCCGGGTACAACCAGATCCGTATGGCCCCAGAGGATGAAGATTTCACTACCTTCAGGGCCCCCAGGGTACTTTCTGCTACCAGGTTATGCCCTTCGGCCTAAAGAATGTAGGTGCCACCTATCAACGGGCCATGCACCGCATATTCAAGCCGATTCTCTGGACGCTGGTGGAGTGTTACGTGGATGATCTGGTGGTTAAATCTCGTCAGTGCCAGGACCATCTCAAAGACCTTGAGAAAGTGTTCGACTTCTTCCGTTCTCTCCACTTGAAGATGAACCCTTTGAAGTGTGCCATCGGGGTCACCTCCGGAAAGTTTCTTGGCTTCATTGTTAGGTATTGAGGCATCGAGATTGAACCAGAAAAGATCAAGGACATCAGTCAGATGCCTCCCCCGAGTAATATTCGGGAGCTGAGAGGCCTTCAAGGCCACATAGCCTATATACGCCGATTCATCACGAATATGGCTGGAAAGTGTAAGACATTTTCCCGGCTCATGAAGAAGGGCGCCACCTACGAATGGGACGAATAGTGTCAGACCGCTTTTGAGGAAATCAAGCAGTATATACTTCAACCTCCGGTCTTGATGACACCCATATCCGGAAAGTCGTTGGTCCTTTACGTGACCGCCCTGGAGCGATCCCTCGGTGCACATCTCTCCCAGAAGAATAATAATGGAATAGAGAATAGCCTCTACTACCTCAGCTGCATGCTCCTCGATACAGAAATTAAATATTCCCCCATCGATAAGAGCTTCCTGGCACTCGTATTTTCTGAGCAGAAATTGCAGCACTACTTGCAGCACCACGAGGTACAGCGGGTCTATCGGGTAGACCCGTTGAAATACATCCTGAACCGACCTATGTTGACCGGCCGATTGGCGTGTTGGGCGGTGATCCTCCATCAGTTTGACATCAGGTTCGTACCTCAGAAGGTTTTCAAAGGACAGGCGTTGGCAGAATTCTTAGCTGCCCACCCTACCTTCGCAGACCAGCCACTGGATCTAGGCTTTCTTGATGAGGCAATCCTCTCAGTTGATCAGACCATCCCATGCTAGCAGATGCACTTTGACGGTGCCTCCCGGAGCCCCACCGATAGAAGGCTCCATGATCCGAGGCTTAACAATGTGGGCCTGGGTATCCTCTTTATCACCCCGGAGCAAGCAGTTCTGCCATATCCGTTTCTGTTGTTAGAAGGCTACAAAAACAATGATGCAGAGTATCATGCCCTCATTATTGTCCTCGAGTTGGCTCTCGAGATTGGCGTACCCCATCTGTACGTAAAGGGTGACTCTGAGCTAGTCATCATGCAGGTCAATGGTGACTATGCTATCAGAAATCCGTAACTTGTGCCATTGTTGTAGTGAACCCTCCGTCTAATGGCTATGTTCACCTCCCAGCCAGAGGTCGTTCACATTCCCCGGTAACAGAACAGTCGAGAAGATGCTTTAGCCAGCCTGTCCGCATCACTTGCGGAGCCCAAACAGGATGACCTAATCGTCCACATGGCGCACCAGATATTCATTGCTCCTATTATTCTGGAGGGCGATCGTGGCCCGCGAGTGAACCATCTCACCACTGGTGCGCCTACGTCAGGATCCCCGAGGGCTTCAGGCGCGGTAATTGGGACAATTCCTAACTGGAGGATGCCCTTGGTTGAATATATCCATCACGAAAATCTTCCGTCAGACTGAGCCGAGAGAGAATGAATCTGACACCGCGCGCCGTAGTTTACCCTTCAGAGTGGTCCCAGCCTTGAGTAGCTCCTTTACAGGTGCAGATTTAATGGTGTTCTCCTCCGTTGTCTTCAAGGAGTCAAGATCCCATATGTCATGCAAGAAGTTCATGCTTGTTCCTGTGTCACCCACCAGGCCGGGTCGAAGTTGTCCCACCAGATTCGGAGGCCAGGATACTTCTGGCCCTCTATGATCCACGACTACATTGAGTATTCCAAGAGGTTTCATGCGTGCCAATTTCATGCTAACATTGTGCATCAGCCACTGGAGCCTCTCCATACTACCAAGTATTCTTGTACCTTTGCATTCTGGGGGTTGGATGTCATGGGGCCTTACCCGCCGGCGACGGCCCGCCAGTGCCAGTTCATCTTAACCGCTACCGATTTCTTCTCGCAGTGGGCAGAGGCAATCCTGTTGAGGGAAGTCAAGTTCTGTTCTATTGCTTACTTCTTGAGATCCAATATCATCTATCGGTTTGGATTACCTCACACTATCCTCACGGATAATTAAACCAACTTCCGAGCAGTCGAGCTGAAGAAATTGTACGCCAAGTAAAACATTCGCTCTAACCACACCTTCCGCTATCATGCGCAGGCGAATGGACAGATCGAGGCGTTTAACAAAACCTTCTCTTACATTTTGCAAAAGATGGTTGGTAAGAACAAGAAAAGTTGGCCGGACAAGCTCCCCAACGCCCTCTGGGCTTATAGGACGACGACTCGTAACTCCACCCAGGTGACTCCGTATTCCCTGGTATATGGAGCTGAGGCCGTCCTGCCCATCGAGTTCCAGTTTCCCTCATTACGCACGACAGTCTATGAACAACAAGCACCATATAGAGTTTTCGAAATCCATCTAGCCAAATTGGAAGCGCTAGATGAAAGTAGGCTTCGCGCTTTACATAACTTGGAAAGGCATCAGAGCAGGATGGCTCGAGATTTCAATAAGAAGGTTCGCCTCCGCTCCTTCCTGAAAGGTGACCTTGTGATGGCTCTCAGATCGCCAATGATTCCCGGCAGGAAACCACCCAAGTTGGAGCCTAAATGGGAGGGGCCTTTTATTGTCCATAAGGTCTACCTCAATGGCGCGTATTACCTAGTGATTATGGATGGTGAGCGAATAACTCCTCCCACCAACTCCAGGTTCCTCAAACAGTACTTTGCCTAAGCCTGCTATTGGTCCTGCATGACCTTAAACTGTGTGGTCCCGCATGACCTTAAACTGCACCCGGTCCAGCACGACCTTAAACTACACTCTTCCATACATCTGGGCTCCTTGGTCCAAGTTCTAAGACCTAAAACTAAGATCCTTATTTCGTCCAACATGAAGTTAAACTGTGCTTCTAGAACTACGTACAGCTTGATTCTCATCCTAATGAGATACGTAGGAACACCCATACATTTTGTCTCGAGTCCAGCCCCAGGAGCACCCAGACCTTCCGTCTTTGGGTCCAACTCGAGGTCCGCTAATGAATCGTTCCTAGATCGCCTTTGGGACCTTGACCACAGGATCGTGTGGCGTGGTATGGGATTATGTCCCCATTCACATCGGGTTTGCAATAGCTGCACCATGTGCACCCTGTTCTCAGGATTAGCCCTCCTATGTCATGTTCCCCATGACATTAAAAGGCACAATATAGAATTATGTGTGGCTTGATTTCCATCTTTATGGGATACGTAGGACCGCCAGAACACTTAGATTTCAGGTCCAGCCCCGTCTCTTAGGAGATCCCATGATCTCCCGGTTGCCTCGGTCTTTTGGCCTGCCCTTCCCTCAGGAATCCGCCATCTTTTGGCCGCTCTCAAACTAAGCCCTTATACCATTTACAGTGGTCTACTAATGTGGTAAGAGTACTTTGGTCTAGGACCTGGAGTGTCAGATTCGACTTAGACAAGTTTTTGTCCACTTGTCAAGATTTGTGTTCCCCTTCATGCAGGCCCCACCATCCTTCACACCTGGAGGGACCCCCAAGAATGGCCTGGATACAACGCCTAAGGGATCTCCAACCGTCACGGGCCAATGCCCCTAATGGTTTTTCGTGACAAATTGATAAAAATCCCGTGTTGTGAATATGGTCATTGGTTGATACTCATTTGTTTTCCCCTACTTCTAGGCTAACGCGATAGGATGTTGTGTTGAGAACATGGTCAGCAGTAATCCTCAATCGTCACGCCGGCTTCCTTGGGCCTTGAATGTTGGTTGCATGGTTCACACTGTGTTCCGCCCCCACCGTGTCAAGGTGGAATCTCCACACTCCTTGTACTAACCCTCAATACACCCCCGCACATCAGACAGACCGAGCTGTGTAACGGTGTCTCTCGGGGCTCCCACGATCTGAGCGCTAGAGTATGTGCTTGGGTATCTTATCTATAGGTTGCGTGCAGCTTGACCCTCATCACCATGGGGAACGAGGAGTCACCCAGACATTTCATCTCAGGTCCAGCATAGCTGGGAGCTAGAATCTCCTTCCCCCTGATTGTTGAACCCTCGTATCCCCCTTTGGCCCGAGGCTCCTCTCTCGAAACCGCCCACGGTGATGGTATGGGATTACGCCCTCACCCTCATCAGGTATGCTTTATCTCATCGTGCGTGTTCCTGTTAGTCCAAACATTACGACCTTATACTGTGATGTTGGTCCAAACCTTATAAACTTAAACTGTGGTGTCGGTCCAAACCTTAGGACCTTAAACTGTGTTGTCGGTCCAAACCTTCTGAACTTAAACTGTGTTTTCGGTCCAAAACTTATGTCCTTAAACTGTGTTGTTGGTCCAAACCATAAAACCTTAAACTGTGTTGTTAGTCCAAACCATATGACCATAAACTATGTTTTTGGTCCAAACCATATGACCTTAAACTATGATGATATCGTCCTGGCCACACGATGAAAAATGGCATTGCATTTTGATGACCTCCCCATGGGGGACATCACACGAGGTATTGTTCGATTACCATGCCTCTTTTCAGTGCCTGATATGGCTTGATTATTATAGAGACGCCAGAAATTTCTACCCTAGGCCAGTCGCCGAAAAAAAGAAAAACCATTTACCTTCATGAACAAACAAGATATATCAAATGCTGCTTCTTTTAGTGCGATGGATAGACCCGCACGACTCCTTCGTCCTTTGCGCAGGCACCATATCGCGCCATGCCACCTTTCAAGAACTACGTATGGCTTGATTCTCATCCTTATGAGAAACGTAGGAGTTCCTGGGGACTTCCCCACAGGCCCAGCCTAAATTTTCGTGTTCAGTCTCTCGACCTAAACGCGTCCCCAGGAGCACATAGTAAGCAGGGCTTTTCCCCACACTCACGTTGGGTTTTGCAGCCGCTTTAACGTGGGTCTCCCATTCCCCTTCTCCTTTGGTCTGAGTTCTAAGACCTAAAACTAAGATCATTTTCTTGGCTTTCCACAACTCGGTCTCTCTTGTGGGATTATACAGTGTGGTGCGGGATTATGTCCCCATTCAGGTCGGGTTACTCACCGTGCCATGCCTATCCCCAGATGAGATGTGTCCCCCATCCCATGCGACATTAAACTGTATTTCATCCAACATGATGTTAAACTGCCTCTCTAGAACTACGTGTGGCTTGATTCTCATCCTAATGCGATACGTAGGAACGCCTGGACATTTCTTCTTGGGTCCAGCCCCAGGGATTACCAAACCCCATCCCTCTTTATTGTCGGCCCCTTGGCCCAACTTTGTGGAAAGTGGTGTAATCGGGATAGCCTCCTAGAATATGTTAGGGATGCCCCATAGTAGTAATGGTAAGCGGTAGTTATCTCGCTAGAGAGGTCCTGCCTGAAAATTGGGACGACCCGCGACCAGGTTGGTATGTCTACCTGATGCCCCTCCACCACGGTGGCACAATTTCGGTAGTGTTGGTCTCTGTTAGAACAAACCACCACTCCGACTTCCACGCTTTGCGTGCCCCTTTATTCGGATCCTCATTCTCTTTCATGTCTGACGGGACCCCCTAATAGTATGGATGACAGACCCACGGTCCGACTACTATCCTGGGCCAACGTTCCGGAGGACTGGTCATGTTTGACGGGACCCCCTAACAGTATGGGTGATAGACTTTGGTCCACCTGAAGCCACAATATGGATGATAGACCTTTCGTCCGCCTATTGTAACAACATGGATGATAGACCTATAGTCCGCCTGCTGTCCTGGGCCAACATTCCGGGAAATTGACCGGCGATATTTGAGTTAGGCCCTGTGTTGTGAACATGGTTAGCGGTCAGCCCTCATTTATTGTCCCTACTCCAGGACAACAAGATATGGGTGCTGCGTTTCTGTCACAGTTAACAGTTATCCTCCATCGTCGCGCCCCATAGTGTTCTGAATTTGGGTAGCGTCATTCAGATTTTCTTTCCATCTCCCTATGTTCGGATGGATTTCAATGCCCTCGGAATTTCCCACCTCGTGTGCCAGATCACATTGAGAAGGTGATATATCAATCGGTCTGAGGTCTTCTCCTCAGAAATCTAGGCCCAATTTTAGATGCCTGAGGCTTGGTCAATTCCCCATAGTTGGATGAGAAGATGACACGAGTATCCTTTGCATCTCGCATTGGGTGATACCCACAAGATCTTAGTGATGGGTTGTTAGTCATTTCAGAATTATGGTTGAGCATATTAAAACAAGGTTATAGATGAATGGATTTGGCCATGTATTGGATTGACATGGTGAGCAGTACAAGAAAGAGGTTCCTGAGATGGCCAAAACAAAGCCCTTAAGGCTCGGCATGCTGAATCGATATTTCTAGCACTACTACCCTTTGGCTGGTAGCCTCCAGGACCGCTTCTCACTCCTCAAAGACTCTCTCCTCGTCAGCCGCCGCAAAGCACAGCATGACAATCCTAGCTTGTGCATGCGCCCACTCAGTTCGAAGTACGGTAATATGGAGACTCGCCTCCATCAGTTGTTCCTACGCGTCCGCCAGCTGGGCCGTTAGTTTCTCCACAAGCTCAGAGCATGTTGCAATGAAGGCCTCCTTATCTTCCGCCTACCCTTTGAGGTGCCGGAACTCCTGCTCCACCCTTAGAAACGCTCGGGTCCTCGCCGATCTTTCCTGACATTGGGCAACGTCGGTGCGCTGGCTGCTCTTGCGTATCTTCTCTGCCATGTAATCATGGACTGTCATATGAAGGCACTGAGCGTTAGCCCCTCCGGCACTCATGAAGCATATCCAGGTCTGGAGTGATCCCATCTGCCCCATCCAATCCGACTGGGGATGTCTGAGAAAGATTCGGATACACTTCCACCCTTTGAACCATGTCATCCGGCTCTCCTCGGCTGCCTCTGAGTCCGAGTCATCTACCTTTTTAGGGTCAGCGGGTCGGTATGTAGGGAAGGAAGCCAGCATATCGGTAGCAGGATCTGCCTCAAGTATGTCTTTGTGAGGAATAGGATCCTCGACGTCCGGGCGACCTTCCTCTCTCGCCCCAGCAGTGACAGTTCCCCTGTTAGCTTCCGGCCTCACCTCAAGAACAGTGCCGCTGACGTCCGCTGCCCCCTCCTCACCAGTTTCCAGGGTTGACTCAGTGTAGGGAGCATGTTCTGAATGAGGTGGTATGTCAGCCACTGGTCCGCTCACGGACGGCCCGGGCTCCACAGCCTGATGAGCCTCCAATGTTGAGATCACTGTACAAGTTGTACACTGATTAGTTGGGATCTTTTGATAACAAGAGCCAGTAGTGAAGCGTGAGACTCACAGGAGTCCAGAGCGTCTGTCTCCAGTGTTCTGGATGCTGCAGGAGCCGCCATGATGGGAGACCCATCTGCGCTTGTCAATTCAATGATGGGTGTCAGATCCCCATCCTGTACCACCAGTTCCTCTCCGCCCTCCTCTGGTGGGGATGCCCATCCAACACTCTGCTGTTCCTGAGTAAGGCAGAGAGACAGTTTAGAAATTGGAAAGGAGAATGGATGAAGAAGGAAAATGAATGAAGATAGAGACAAACCTCGAGTATCATGGTTATGTCGATATCAGAGCCGAAAATCTCACCGCTCTCTCAGAGACTCCCTTGGTAGGTCTCCCCTTACGACCCCTCATCTTCGGGTTATCCTTCTTCTTCATCTTCTCATTCGCCTTCGTCTTCTCTAGTATCCTCCTCCCCCTCCGACTCCTCGTCACTGTCACCTTATCCCGACGGCATCACTTCCAGATCGTGCTCCTGGCCGAGCATCACTTTCAATAGGAAACATGGATCCGCATGCCGACCTCTTTGGCATGTGTATGTGTCCATGGCCTTCAGGTAGGCATGACGCCGATGGAAATTTACCTGGTCAGTAACTCGAACGAGCCCGACCTCTGGCAGCTAGATCCCGTTTTGCATGATCTTCTGCCAGATGACTTCAATGCTCAGCGATTGCCACAGGGTCATCTAGGCCGACCACAGTGCTAGGAAAATTGCATCTTGGGAAGGTTTGAGCAGGTATCATATCTGCTTCTTGGGCAGTTCCCTGGCTGCCTCATGTGACCCCCCCACGGGCAACGAGGTCACACCGGGTCTACGTGATGTTCCCGCTGGTGAAGTCCCAGCCTATGCAGGCCTCACTGCCTGACGCACCCCTGGTTCCCCTCTTCCGGTAGCCCCTTGTCTTCTCCCCCATCGCCCGATTTCTGCGTGAGTAACCTCGAGTTTCCAGAATTTCTTGCGTAAAAGCCCCTCAGGGTACGCGATGGTCCAGTGTTCGGCATACTCGGTTGCGAGGCCGACATTAACCCCGGTGGGAGGAAGTGTAATGACATCGCCAGAGCCGAAAGTGGTAAACATCAACCACATCTGGCGTAGAACGCAAAGATTCTTCTCTACCCAGACAGCCGTGAATACCTCCTTCGGCATTTGTTGGAGGCACCCGAACTTCTTGACGAATCGGGATGGCAAGTAAGGCTCATAGATCACCTTCCTGTCAATCCAAGAGACGAGCACCCCGCCTCAAATGCTCTGGAAGTATTACTACTGTTCCAGAGAGCCTCACCCATTGTCCACCATCTGTCCGAACGGGGTGGGGAATGGGTTGAAGTGGAATTTGTTGTGGTTACCGATGCGGATTCTCATTCCCTCCTCATTGAGCGTCATCGGTGCCACCCCTGCGATGTTCATCAAGGAAGGTCGCAGGCCATTGCCCGGAGGACGGATGGAATTTGGAAAGTGTACCCGCCGAGGTGAGCCACCACCTAGCAATGGAAGATCTGGAAGGGGCCACATACTCTCTGAGGCGACCCCCCCCCCCTCCCGTGATATGCGTTCCAGGATGGCATAATTCTTAGCCAGTATAGGGATGTCCAAGTTGAACCATTTTTTCGCGGCCATGGTGCCCGCCATCACCAGTGTTGCTGGACGGACGCCCATCACCGCGTCCCGCATCGGTTGGAGCCACCCGCTCAGGAAGGCGGGAAGGAACCGGTCATACTGGACATTCGGGTCCCGGGCCTCGATGACGCGATAGCCCCTTGATTGGTATTTCCCCGCCTCCAGGGTCCTCCAGTATGACCCATCCCTGCTCCTCTGAGCCGCGGTTGGGAACTGTTTACCCCATCCCGACATCTTGACAAACAAATCCTTCTCAAGGAACAGGCTTAACCAGCCCTTGTAGGCGATGTCCTTCAAGAAGTCCTTGACCCCCAGCCTCTCTTTGGCCAGCTTCAGCAGGTGCCACGTCAGCATGGGCGTCCGTGACCTGTCTTCCCAGGTGTTTTTTGGTGGAACGAACTTGTCGTATTGGTAGCCCTCCCGCGGGTTACCCCCGATGGAGTGAACATCCCAGAGACTGATGCCGACTTCCCCATGATTAAGGTGGAATGTATTGGTGTCAGGATACCACTGGGTGAATAGCTCCGGCTTGAGCTCAGGTTGACGGTGGAAGTGGAATTGCGACGTCAATACCGCCTTGAATAGGCCAATATACCGCAGTTCATCCCCAAACTGGTTGCAGGTATGGAGAACCCAGAATTCCCAGGCCCACTCACTGGTGATGTTCCCCTGGACCACATGTCCCAATCCTTCAGCCATCCCTTCATGTCATCCGTGATGCTTTGACGGAACGTGATCGCGTAGACGGACGGAGAATTCTCTACAATAGGCTCATCCCCGATAATGGTCTTGGTCCTCAGGTTCAGGACATATACGTCCATTTGTCTGGTTTTCCTGGCAGGATGGTCATTGTTGGTTATGTTTTAGCGAGGAAGTTCGTCATCCCGGGTCACCCATGACCGCGGTGTGTCCACCTCAAATCCCGGTAGGGGCACCTCTTCCAGAATGCCAAAATTCCAGAGCGGGAGGTTGTCAGATAGCAGATACGTCTTCTGGGATGGAGTCAGCAGATTGAACAAGGTTAGGTTGTTGAAAATGATCACCTTGGAGCCATAAACCTCCTCGTTCGCTGCCATTCCGGTCCAACGAGTGGAGGCTTCCCCCTCATCAACTCGGTTTGCGGCCATCTTCAATATTTCAGGAGTTGCACGAAACTGGGATGTAGTGCGCGGAATCGGAGAGTGCTGCACAAAATCTGAAGTGGCGGCACGAAATCCTGGAGTTGAGCGTTCAATCGGTGCGCTAAGTGCGGAATATCCCGAGTAGGAATGCAAGGACGGCCAAAATTCGGAAGGAATTCCACGCTGCTAGAGCGTTTTTTACGCACAACCACGGGAGAAATTTCGCACACGAGAGATATAAGCCTATCGCGCGGAAAAGCTGTTGTATGTATTTGGGACACAACACCCATTTTTATAGGTGAGACTAGGGTTCTGTGCCACGCGGAAAGCAAATTTCGCGCCGATCTGTCGGTTCGCGCGCCGCGTGGGTTGTTTGCGTGCACAGCGCCTCATACTGGCCCTACTTCGGCGTTTCCCTTGGAATCTGATCAATGCGACCTCTCGCTGATCCAATTCCAAGGGGGGTCATTTTTAGGTGTTGAAAAATGTCCGCAACTTTTAGAGGAAGTTTCGAAATGGAATATCGAAGTCCTATTCAGAATCAAAGGCCTGGTCCGGAGGCCCGAGAAGTGGTGCACGAAATAAAGGTGGGCTTGCGCGTAATAATGATGTGCGTGCGAAGCATGCCCGTGATTCACAGAATCGAGCCATTGGTGCACGCAATTTTGTGCGCCCTGGTTCCGCGCGGTGAAGCTTTGTGTGCCGACGGTTCCCATCGTGGAAACTCTCGCGCGCCACCTGGATTCCGCACCGGCTAATGCCTATAAATAGAAGGCGACCCTAGACGGTTTGGGGTTGAGGAATTCGGATCGGCTCCCGTGCACACAATTCGACTCCCCCCGTGCGCAATATGACTTCCAGGTAATCCCCATTTTCACGCAACCTTTCCCCAGGGTTCTCCTTTGCATGCAACTCCACCGGCATAAGTGAATTTTCCTCCTCCTCCGGGTACTTCCCTTGCACGCGATCGTTGTCCCTGGCGCGCAATCCCCTTCTACGCACGCAATCACCAATCCGCACAATTCTCTGGCCCTATTGCACACCATCCCGGTGTTTTGCGCGAAAACCTTCCTTTTGCGTGAAACACCCAGGACCCCTTTACCTTGACACCCCTTGGCCGCCTTACCGCGCCGGAACCAGATGTCTTCCTTGCCGGGCATGTGCGCCATGCGTTGTTTTCCCGTACGGCCTTCCAGGCTCGTAAGAAGTAACCTCAAGGTCCCTTGGGCGGTGTTTCCCATTGCGTTGCTTTTCTGTATGCTTCTCCACATAGGCACGCTAACGGCTATTGCTTCTTCGCATAGCCACGCTAACATGGACCCCCCAATAGTTCACCCTATACCCCCCTTCATTACATCCTTGACAATGCCTTCCCTCCCAAAAGGGGTAGAGGGCATTGGGCATGTATTCCCTAGGGGTGTGGAGTGAACCCACCTCATCCAAGCTGCAGGACGTTAAACTGCTAAGCACCTCGTCTTTAACACATGACGTTAAACTATGGTCCGACCCTGTGCTTCACACGCAGGGTCCACCCAGCTCGGACATTTTTTCACTTCTTGTCTCCACTATAATGGATTCTTCCTCACATGTAATGAGAACCTCCTTGTCAGATTGGCGTTTGTCCACGGGGGAAGGGCTACCTCAGAGCGTAAGCCACTAGCCTCTTTTACGAAAGGTTGCACCTGTGCATGTCCATACTTCCCCCTGCCAAGGCCAGTAGAGTCCCTTTCCCACTGTGATTTGTCGCACCACGGGCCTCCACCCTGGAGTAAGGCCCAACACCCAGGGCCGCTAACCACGCGTAAGCCCCTGATTCCTCTTTGGGCTGCTCCACGCGTAAGCCCCATTCCGCTTCTCACGGACGCACCCTTCACGACGTGATCGTCTGGTCCCTGCTGCCTCTTGTTTCCCACACCGAGCATGACTCATGTGGTCTTAGAGCGCGTATCGACCATGACATCCTCCTATGGGCCGCCTCAGAGCATAAGCCCCATACTAGTGAACTATGTGGAGTTTGATCCGTGCTAACGCATGGTACGTAGGAAGCCTCCATGAGGTTCAAGCCCACCACCCGGTCGTTCCGACCTCTCCACGTCGGTTCCCCATATCCACCATGGTCCGCCTCAGAGCGTAAGCCCCATATCCACCATGGGCCACCTCAGAGCGTAAGCCCCATATCCACCATGGGCCGCCTCAGAGCGTAAGCCCCATATCCACCTTGGGCCGCCTCAGAGCGTAAGCCCCATATCCACCTTGGGATGCCTTAGAGCGTAAGCCCCATATCCACCATGGGCCGCCTCAGAGCATAGGCCCCAGATCACTCATCCCACATGACGTTAAACTGTATGCCCTCGTCCCGCATGACGTTAAACTGTATCTCGTCCCGCATGACATTAAACTATATTCCCCCCTTGGGCTGCCTTAGAGCATAAGCCCCATATCTCACTCCATCATCCATCATGATCCTTACCCGGGCCACCACATCCCGGTGAGATCATGCCACCCCATACTACTCCATAGTATCCAGGAAGCCTCCCACGTGCTGGCCCCAACATCAGTGTTCCCCCTAGGGGGGCTTCAATCTGATCTACTCTTAGTGTTTCGATCAGTCTGATCCGTCTTCGCAAAACGTTGAACTCGCGACATACCACGTGTTAAACATGAGAAGTTGAGGAAAACCACAGATGGTACACAATTCCCCACGTTTGATGTGGGATTCCTCGGGCTTCCGTGCCGTCGAGAAGCCCTGTGATAAGGGACAGAAGACATACATGCCGATCCCCAGCGTCAAGACATGTCAACGACACCCCAACATGACCATTCTCCTCACCGATGCTTGCTACCCCAACAAGACCCCATGGAGCGTCTCGAAGGAAGCAATGTAATTAACTGGCATCCATGCAGATATGGCGCCGGGAATGAGCTTCATGAACCCGTCTTAAATCTATGAGGGAGACCCGAATTAGGTGACGAGCTCCAAGGAGGAATCCACGGAAGGAAGAACCAACATCCCATCATCCCGGTTTCGATCAAGGAGCAGACATCCCTGAATAGAGAACAGATGCTGGCCGCCTTTGGAAAGCGGGAATACGGGGCCGCGAGCCGTGTGTCCTCCCATGCGTGACGGACATGCGTGCGCACCCCGGCATAAAAGTGTCAGAAACACCATGTCATTAAAAGGATGATAATCCTTTCCTTTAAAAAATAAGGTTATATATGAGGCTTAGTGGAGAAAAAAATATTTATCCCAAATAGGACAGTATAATATCATTAGGAAGAGAAAATATGGACATGGAAGATAAAACACCATTATAAAGAATGATTTTTTATCCTAACAATGCTTTTACATTTTATATGAAATGAACAAAAAATTAATTTTATTATTTAAATAAGTATTTCCCCAAAATAGATAAATTGGAGTTACCATATAGAATAGGGAAATTCAAGAATAAGGGATATTCAGAAATCATGCTCATGAATGATACATTAAGATGAAATTTTAATTAAAATTGAGATGATAAATTATTTACAAATTTTTTATATTTCAAATAAAAATCCGATAATGGTAGAACATTAGAAGTACTTATAAATCATAAATATTTAGTGGGATATATGATTAAAATACATCCATGGGAAATATTTACATCATAAAAAATGAATCATGTGGAGAATATTTATCATATATCAATGAATCCATATTGAGATGAAGAAACCCTTACTAGGGATTTTGATTATACCTATACATATGCTTAACTTTCTCTCACATGTGATGTTCTTCCTTCAGTGACACATTAAGGATCGTAAACATGGTATTTTGGAAATACCATGTATTACAATACTAGGGAAGAGGGTTGAGGAGGGACTATGGGAGAGTTTTTGTAAAGATAAATATTTAATATGGGTAAATAAATGTGATGTAAGTGATATCCTTTTTCATATAAAGAAAATTGGACATTGGTAAATACCCACTATTTTATAATGACGACATGACATTTTTAAAAGGAAAATGAGTCCAAATGTTGTAAATAAGGAAATTTTTATTGATATAAATTCGATCAAGCCTCTATGATTCTTTTTTTAAATGTTTTAATTATTTTCAAGTGTTAAACCATATTTTTTTTACATTTTACCATTTTGGTTTTTACCTTGGTAACTAGTTTTTACCCAAATAATTTATATTTTATTAAAAATATAAGGTAAAACATCTTTACATTTTTTAAATTTTGAACCTAAATTTAATCTCAATATAATATAATATAATTTATAAATAATACAAACATAACTTTTAATTTATAAAATTTAATAAGTAAAAAATTCCGCCTTATAGAGAAATGTGATGTTTACTATTAAGTATCCATAATCCTATTTAATATTTATTACTGACTAAATGATTATTAATAAAAAAATATCGGTTTAAAAATATTTTTAGATTCAATATTTACATGAGATTATTTTATTTGATTAGATATGAATTATCCAATATCAATCACACCTTTTTTTAATATAATAGATGTACCATTATCAGGGTAATTTAAATTAACAATACTAATATTAATTATATACCAAAAATTAAAATTGAACATACTAGATAATATAAAAATGTTTTTGTAAAATTTAAAATTCTTCTATTGATATTTTATTTTTATATGTGATAAAAACGAATTTATTTTATCTATGAATAAATACAGTTTTAGTGTAAATAAATACTTATGTTTTCAAAAAGTTAAACATGGTTTTTAAAATTTTAATAATATATTTTTAGATGAATTATTATATTTTATTATTTCATATTATAATGGTTTAAAAAATATCTATGTTATTCTAATATTTTGATAATGTCATAATAGTGAATGTATTAGAAAAAAATGTATTTTTTCACTATCCACATTAAAATAAACAAAAGTCCCAAAAATTCATCATGAGATAAGTTTGATATGTGGAATTCAAAAAATAATTTAATTTTATAAAATTAACGTTTTAAATGTCATTGTAATTTTTTTATTATTAAAAATAATAAATGGAAATAAATATTTTTAATAATAATAAATGAATCTTATATTAATATAAAATTTTACATAGTTTTTATAATACAGTAACTTTTATTCATACCCAAAAATTTAAATAAAATTCAACAATGGTAAAATAAAGTAATTTTATTTTAAAATATTATATTTTCATTTTATAATAGCGTTTTCTATTGAATGATCAATTCAACATATAGGGTTTTGATGAAAAATATGTATTGTAAAATCATGGGATGTTACATTTTCCAAAGTAAATCAATTAAAACATAATTTTTTTGTTAGGTACTTTTAAAAATATGTAAGGGTTTATATAAGGATTTATATAAGATATAGATGATTCAAGATATAATTTTTTGAGATATGTAATACTTCCAAACATAGAAATTATATCACTTTCCTCAAAATATGTCAATCCTCAAGGAAGGATAGTAAGACTTGAAGGAATCACAATCCCACAAACTATGAATGATATTCACATACCTTGGATCAATAGTAATACAAAAAAAGATTTTATTTATAATAAAATAGATAATATTTGGTGGAAAATATGCATTAGAAGACATTTGTGAATATATATTGAATAATAAGAATACATGTCAGCATTTTTTTATCATTATTAACCTCAATAGTAGTCATATCATAGGATTTTCCTTATTCCTATAGTCTAGGTGGTTGTTGGTTTAGGTTTCCTTATCAATCCCTTGGTTTAGTACATTTTTATCATAATTCCCAACTTTATATCATAAAAAATATATTGACCTATGGTAAATATACCCAAATAATACTTTGATTACATAGTTTAATTAGTTGATAAAAAATAGACACAAATCCCAAGGATTTAATGGTTTAGTTTCTCAAAGATCCAAAACATAAAAAACTAATTTAACATACTATGAACATTTCCCCATAATCTAAATCCACTCATATACATTCCACGAGACATAATCCTATCCAATTTATGTGGAATTAAAACATAGAACTTAGAGAGGTCAAATTCTAAATAAGGTATAATGTATCAAAGACCATAATGCTCAGATCATAAACATATATAAAAATAGTACTAAACAAATAAATATAATTTAGAATGACAAAAAACTATACAAGTCCACCATATCCATAGAAGATAGACATAACATCTCGTCTTATAAAAATTTTAACATGTAAACTAAAAAATAAAACTTGAAGCATATAACATGTTCCATGGGGTATATGAATGAAATTATAAAAATTATATATACATTATTTCTTATCGTTTTATTCATGGTTACACACACACACCTTTTCACTCATAAATTGTGTGTAGAGATAATATATATTACACTCACCCCTTAATAAACCTATATAATTTCTAACACAATCAAAAACACTTATATATCTTCAGATATAATAACTTACCCTATTTATTGGAGGGAGATATATATCTCACACATCTCTTAATCTAACAATTTTTGTTACACATGAGAAAAAAAGAATCATCACATCATAAAATAGCCCATAGAAAGGTAAATGAGCTTCAAGAAATTTCCAAATCATCATATAAATTACTCATGGATATAAAATGTGGTTCATAAAATATCCAAATAAAAATAACTAACTTTTTATAAGTGACCCCTGGAGTAATATGTGTTTTATAAAACATCAAAATAAATTAAAAAAATAAATATCCTGATACCAAAAACATGATCACCCAAAAAAATAACATTGTAAACGAATAACTTTTGGTTAATGAAGAAATATAAATCTATTTGAGTCATATCACTTTTTAATATAATTAAAACCAAACTCTATGTGGATCTTTTTGAAAACATATTAGGTTCATTTTTGTTAAATTCAATGTTATGTGTCTCTTTTTAAATGTCTCCTTGGTTTCTAAGAAAAATTAAAAGAATATTTTCATGGAAATTGAATTGGTTAAAAAAATATATTTTCCTATATGTAAAAAATCTATATTTTAGTAAATAAATCCATCAATAAATTATATTTAAATATGGTATTTTATAACTCAATGAAAAAATTTTGAGTTTCCAGAACCCTCATCTTTATACTTAGTTTTCCAACAAAATAATTTTAATTATAGTATAATAAAGATAAACATATTAATTACCTATTTCTGAAAATTTTACATATATATTTCTATTTATACACTTCACTAATTAAAAATATATTCATGAATTATATTATTGTTATAAAATTTCAAATTCAGGTGTTAATAATCTTTAACGTTTTGAATAAGGATCATAAAATTTGTGTTGATCTACCTTTTTATACTAAATATAAAAATTTAGAAACCATTAATGTTACCAAAATTTGTGTTTTTAGAAGTATTATTAGGTTATAATACCAATACATGTTATTTATAGTCATGTTTATTGAAAAAAATGATAAAGAAATAGTTTGGGGTTATTTATCAATATTGATGGATTACCTTATAATGAACATTAAATGTTAGCATATACAAAAAGAAACATATTAATTATATATGTTAATTTATTATATAAAAATACCCATACCCTAGTAGACTAAAACCGGTTGTTACATTGTTTCATCGGCATGAGATATAAGTAATCTCTTCCAAAAGGAACAAATAGTTGAGTAGTCATGGTAAAATAGAAACATACAAGAAATTATCCATGCATTTAAAAAATCAGAAAAATGATAAAATAATTTTATTTTAGAAAAAAATCATTCCCTTAGAATATGTAGGTATGTTAAACACATAAGAATTTTTGGTATCTTGGGGAAAATGAAACCTAAGAAAGGGGTAAGCTCAGATTCTCAGTAAATGTATGAATATAGTAAAAGTTACCATGAAAAATTAAGCATAAAAAATATAGTAATTTATGTAACAAAAAAACACATAATATTTAAAAAATAACATGATCCTTATATATAAGGAATAAAGGATGTTAAAATTATCCATATAAATAATCACATGATCTTTAAAATTATGCGAGAGAATTTAAACTAATCAAATAGTCAAACATACATTATTAACTGATATCATAATAATGGAATGAATAAATTTGGACATCAGAAACATATTTTAATTGAATCGACCAAGACATATGAAAATGAAATTAAGTGCTTGTGCCATAAATCTTCCCAAATGGAAAATCCCTTACCTAGAATTTGAGCTAGATTGTCCCATGAGACCCACCGATGCATCTAGGGGCTATAGTCTGCCAATCCTATCATGTTTTAAGTCCAATTTATTATACACATGAATAAATAATACAACTAAATCAATATTCCTTAACAAAATTAATATCTATCCATATTTTATGAACTAATTATATGATATATCAATACATTACGTAGTCAAACTAATCATAAATGTTCCAAATTAATATTTTAAATGGTATAATTGGACTTCACCCTCAATATAGGATTCAAAAAGGATGTTTACATAGGTGAAAGTTCATTAAAAAAATTACTAGAATATTTTTGAGGAACAAAAATTTTTTTACTTGAAAATAATTTTTAATATCATAAAACTGTAAATGCAATAAATTGATCATTTTATTTTAAAATAACCTTGTTAAATTATAAAGGAATCCTGAAATCATTAATGAATCATAGAAATATAAATGTTTTTTCATGAAATATATTTTAAAAAATAGTCATTTCATGATTTTGTAAGAAAAATAAATAAATACATTGTTCAAAAAATGATAGGAAAATTCTTTTTCAATTTTTTTAAAAGTAAAAAAGGGTAAAAATGATTTTTAAAAAGCCTTGGTTATTATTTAAAACATTTTAGAAAACATTTTTATAAATCATAGACATGGAATTTAAATATTCCTTAGATGAGACTTAAAAAAAACAATCCTAAATAACGATGAGATTGTGAATAAAAAACCTTACCAATTTGTATTATTTGGAATCGAAATCCCCATGGAAAAAAAATCAAATTAAACTTTATATACAATGAAGTCAAAGATATTCATGATATAATATATTAAAATTTTAATATATGCACCACCCAAATGAAATAGTTGGTGAGATGATAAACCCTTACCTCAAGTCCAATTATCTCAATATATTATATTACCCTAATTTAAAAGAAATTTACAATTATTATAATTAAATAAAAATATATAAAATTTCATATATTATAAATTTATAACAATTTACTAGATTGTTTATCTTCTTTTTGCTATTATCATTAATTCAGTTGTTATCTGCCTTGTTTTCATACATGTTTCGATTTGCTAGTTCTAGTCCCTGTAATTTTATTACATTTCCATCCTCGATATAATATCATTTAAGGAATAAATATAATATATGTAAAATATATAGAAATTATAGTAATAAATTAAGGATATATATAGAATAATTAATTACACTGTTCATGTAGACGGTAGACCGTACATATGCACGAACATTCTTTTCATTTTTAGAAGGATGGAATGAAAGAAAGGGAAATAATAATTAACATTTAAAAAATATTTATTATGAAATATATATATATATATATATATATTATTTTCATTAGTTACATATTTTTAACCATCAAATTAATATGGTTGTTAAAAATAAATTACAACACTACAAAGAGATTATTAGTCGTACACACACATAAGTGATATTTTCTCTTTTCATTGGATGTAAATGAGATGGAATTTTGATATAATATAGTCATATTTACATATAATTATCTTTATGATAATAAAAATGTAATTTTATGATGTTTATGAAACATGAATAGGATGTAGATGAATAAATAAACATGAAAGAGTTGGTAACTACGATTACCTCTTCTTTAGTGAACTCCCTTTAGATCTCTTATTAGGGGGTTTTGGATTGATATTTTGGAAGATAAATAACATCAATAACTTATATAAGGGGTTTGATAAGATAAAAGTGTAGTGGTTTGTCTATATAGATTTCTTGAATGTGGTGTAATAAACTAAGTAAGGGGTCCCTTTTATAATTGAGGGGAGGAGAATTTTTTGAATTTCAATAATATTAAATTATTATAAATTATTTATCAAATAAAATTTTACAATATAGGTAAAATTAGATTATAAGGTGTATATAACAGTAAATAACGTATTAGAAGAAAACATGGATATGTTTTAGATATTTTCCACTATTAATATTTAGTTTTAACCCCTATTAATTGTTTTGACAATTATCCTACTATTGAAATTTTCTACTCCCTAAGGGTCAATAAATTTTCAATAAAAATGAAAAATACCCATAAATGGATAATGTAATAATTAATTCACTAAATAAAATTCATGTGGATGAATATAATATTTTTATTAATTTTATATCATTTGATGAAATATTATTTATTTTAAAATATAAATACAAGAGTGTGACATATTAGTCTTTTCTAGAAATAAAATACTATAAAGGATATAATCTCATAATAATGGTCATAAAATTCTATATAACCCAATATTGGATGATATGTGTCTAAATAGAGTCATAAAATATGTTTAAGGGGAGTATTAATCTCATTTTCTAGCCCTTACCATTTTATTTTTAACTTTAATTACCCGATTTACCTTTTTCCATGTTAATAAAAATTTCTATGTTTACTATTACTATTACAAAAAATTAAGTTGAAAATATATAATTATTTTTAGCATAATGAATACAAATATTTAATCCATTTTTAAATTTTAAAAACATAAAAGTTTAACTATTTAATTTAAAATCAAACCGTTAAAACACAATGAAAAACAAATTTTTATAAAAATGCACTATTTAGTATACAAATGTTGTCACCAAATTAATATATGAAAGTTATTATAGTGATAATAAATATATTATTAATAGTCTAAATTTGTTTTATTATAATCAAATATAAAATAAAATCAATCTTTCCAAATGTTCTAAACAAGAAGGTTGTTTTATGTAAAAATCAATATTTTCCATAAATCACTGCAAAATAATTTTTTTTAGAAAAATCATAAATTTTTTCCCTAAGATAATATTTATACAATGATTTTAAAAAAATTATGTTTTCTTATAAAATAAAATTTATATACGTTAAAAAATTTAATTATTATATTTTCATAATAAAAATATATTTAGAACAAAATGTATTTCTCAAGCATAAAATTACTTTACTGAAAATTGAGTACTTAATTCATAAGAAATAATCAATGATTTTTTTCTAAGTAGAAACTTTTTATATATAACTATAAAATTAATTATTAGGATTCATACCTACCAATTTATAATATATGTTATAATGGTCATATTTAAATAATATTCTTCAGTTCATTGATGTTTGATGTTACATGCTGTATATGCTATCAAACATAGGGTTATTTTAAAATTGAATTGTGATATAAACCAAAATATATCTGATAGATTTAATTTATTTAAAAATATACATACCTTAAAATATTTTGGTGGGATACTTTACCCCTTCAATAAATTACACCGTCACAATTTGAACATGATCATGGAAATCAAGGGGTTGACAATTGAAAATTAATTTACGGTAAACCCACATTATAATCATTGATAATGAATGTGTAGGATCGAATATTTAAAAATGAGATGCTCAAATACAATAGGGGGGTTAATTTTATACATTTAAATTCCTCTGGAACCTTTAAATTTATGTTTAACAAAGTTAAACAAACATTCAAAAGACCTCTTAAAGAACCTTTTCTAATTTATTAATAAAAAGATTCTACCTTAAAGCGTATAGAATCTACAATATAATCAGAGTAACAGAATTAAAAATTATAAGAAGGTTATACTTTATGACTTTAAAAAATTTACAAATACATCATAATTAAAACAACTTGAAATAGGAATCAAGTAACATTGGGATTCTTTTGACCCAAAGAGAAGGGTATCCAACAACCTTGGATAAGGGTTCCTTTATACTCTCAAGAAAGTCTGTCTTACCCAAACCCAGGAAAGCCCTTAATCTGAAGATCAGTATCTATCTTGATATCCCCGCAAGCCCTCAATTTAGAAGGAAATAAAAACCTCTGTCTTCCAATCCCAGAAGCCCACGATCAACACGATCAGAGTCTTCACTAAGCTATTCTGTACAAGTTGTTCATGCATGAACAAGTTGTTCACAACATCTGCACAAAGCACTGAGAGTTGTAAGAGCCTCTCCCTCTCTAGAAATCACTTCACAAGCTTGTTCATAGTCAAGTGAGTTTCTCGTTCAAATGAGCTTGTATTTATAAGCAAAACTTCCCAATGGTCGGCTCCTCTCCAACCGTCATATTTTCCATAAATTTCGGAGGGACTTGGACACGTGGAAAATAGACAACAGTTAGTTTATAACAGATTGTATGGAATCCTTTCAAGTAACAGAAACAATGTTAAGTATAAGAGAAATTAGAGTCTGATATCATTGTAATGATACATTTAAACAACTCTAACATTATTAAGAAAACACAATCTTAAGGAATCAGTAAAACAGATTCATAGAAATAACATTATCAAGAAAACAGAATCATAAAATCGGAGTCACAAATACACCAGATTCAGTATCATGAAGATAGAAATCATATATACACTGGATTCAGTATTGAAAATCGGCATCACATATATACTAGAATCAATATTGAGAAAATGCATCCCATATACACCAGAATCGATATTGAAAATCGGCATCATATATACACCCGAATCGGTATTGAAAATCAGCATCACATATACTTTGGAATCGGTATTTAAATTCAGCATCACATATAAATTGGAATCAGTATTAAAAATTAGCATCATATATACACCGGAATCAGTATTGAAAATCGGCATCACATATAATCCAGAATCGGTATTAAAAATCGGCATCACATATAGTCTGGAATCAGTAACATAAAAACTGAATGACAAATCGTAATGACAGGTCTGTAAGTATAACAGAACGGAAAATCGGAATGAAAGATCTGTAAGTCTAATAGAATGGAAAACGTAATGATATAACTATAAGCATAATGAAATGAAAATTCTGAATCTTAAAAAAATATAGAACTTAAAAAATATTCAGAACGTAGAAAAAGTGTTTGTGATTTTCAAAACATAAAACCATAAGGATTGGAGAAGTCATAAGATATCCTTATTGACTCAACAATCTCCCCCTTTTTGGAAAGCACAAACAACTTTGATAGGGAAGAATATATTGACTTATATAAATAAGTTTTAAAATATTATCTCCCCTTTTGAATAAATTTTTGGATGATTACGACTAACTCCCCCTTAGATTATGTTTCCCAAGGATCATATTCATGATATTTTAAGTTGGGTTTTCTTAAGGGAATATATCCCACCTAGACATACATTTCTATTGAAGAGAAAACTCCCCCTTACTAGATTCTCATTCTCAGAGATTAAATTCATCCGTTAAATAAATTCTCCCCCTTTGTGATTTTCAAAAAGAGGGAAAGGAATGGAGGAGTATAAGATGTACCTGTAAGGTTAAAAAAGAATACATTTGAAAATAAAAGAAATATATGCAAGAAAAATTTTTAAGAAAATTTTAGAAAAAAATAATTTACATTAAAATAAAACATCGGAATTTTAGAAAAGTTATCCACTCTTCTTCTGGTTAGACAACATCTTCTTTATCAAGGATTTTATTTTATTCACTTCCTTATGATCTTCTTAAATTTTTTTTAATAATATATATTGATCTTGATTCTTCTTATCTAAAGATAAGATCATCTCTTCTTGAATAGCCACCTTTTTTCCTAATTTGTCTTTGACTACCTTCTGACTGCTAACAGATCGAGCAACAGAATTGAGTTGTCTAACTTTCTACAAGATTGATGTATTGAAATTATTGAACTTTGTTTCACAAGTATTAAAGCCTCCTTTTTGAATCCATGAAGTCACTAAATTGTCTTATCTCATCATTGATAGTTTTGGTACGGTTAAAGACTTTCTTATAAGTCACTTTATGAGCATTGTAATCAATCAAAAGGTTACTGAAGTCTGATTCTTTCTTGACAACCATGTCTATAAGAATATTGGTCGATTATATCTTTTGATTCAGGGTCTCATGCATCATTTGACTCTGGTAATCTATGTTTTCAAGAATCAGAATGGCGCTGACCATCTTTCTTAAATATAGCTTGACAAAATCATTTTCAAGATATGAAGAGGACTTGGATCCTAAAACATCTTTTCCTTTTTCAACTCCCCTTGGAGTTAAGGAAGTTGGTCTCTCTATTCTCTTAGAGGACTTATGAGGTGTTTCCTTATCAGATGAAGCAATCAAAACATTATTGCCTTTAACAGGGTATCAAGATGGAGATTTTTCATCTGAAACTTGAAATACATTTAGATCTCCCTGTTCATCTTCTTCTTTTTCAATCTTATGATGTTGAGATCCTCCTTGTCCCTGTTCCTCTTGAAATTATTCTTCTTCTTCACCTTTTTGTTCAACTCATTCTTTCTCCACTTCTTCTTCTAGTTCAAATTCAACTTCTTCTTCATCTTCAACTTCATCCCCTTCCTCAACTTCTATTTTCTCCTCAACTTCTTATTCAACTTTTTCTTCGACTTGTTCTATAGATTTGGAGTCTGAACTCGAAGGAGTTCCAACATAAACTTCCACTTCCCTTAAAACATCATCATTATCATCATCTTGGAATATCTAATCTTCCATTTCTTAAACTGGTTTTGACAAGACTAGCACTTTCTTAGCTTTTTGGATTTCTGGAGTGACCACTGGTTTCTTATGAACATCATGAGATTTGGGTACTTCCTGAGATTTCTTTTATACAGCTTTTAGAAGGGACTGACAAACTTTCCCTTCCAATGATTTATTCTTTAACTTATTCTCCATCATTTCCATCTCAATATTTTCAGTTTTATTGATTTTTAAAGCCTTTGCCTCTTTAGGATTTAGAAAAAAAGAAGGATCTATTTCGTTTCCAGTAGCTTCCATTTATCTCCACTTTGAAACTGTTGCATTTGAATAAGCTTTTTGTTTCTTTGTAGGAGGAGGTGCTAAAACCGGAATAGTAGGAACTGGTACTGGCAAGCTCGGTTGATCAAGTTTCATTTTCATAGGAACTGACTTTGAAGATTCTGGAATATCACCCTTGTTTTGGACAAAAATTTCTTCAATGTTTTTTGATTCTATAATGAACTCTACTTTCATCCTCCTTAGAGTGTCATAACTTAGCAACAAAATCTTGAAAGGCTTCGAGACTGATCGACATGGAAAATTAATTTCGTGAAGACAAAACCTCGTAATAGTTATGGGTTACATAAGGATTTTAGATCTGATGGTTCTGACTTTTATTTCTTGAATGGTGGGAAATATGTACTTCACCAAGTTTATCTTCCTTAAGTTGAAAAGAAAATCTAAAAGAATGATATCACATATCTTTAGAGAATCCTTATCTCTATTTCATGGAATAAGAAAACATTGCATACAGAGATCCAGAATCATGTGATTCATTGAAATATTTGTAATCCTTGGATTTTTATCATACTTAAGACCGAGAAAATCCAAAGCCTTGACTTTTTCAAAAGAGCATTATTTATCAGGGAGTTTATGAGAGTAATGAATAGCCTCCCATTCATACGGTATGTTGAGAATATTTCATTCCTTATTGTAGAAGACTGTATAAGACTTATCAAGACATTTGAACATAAAAATATCCATACCATCTTTTTGGAAGAAACAGATGCTAAGAATTGAATAAAGAGGATAGGAGAAACCAGATCCTGAGTTTTCTCCTTAGCCACATAGACAATTTCCCACCAATTAGATATTTCACCTTAGAAATAAGGGAGTCATATTTTTCAATGAACATAGGGCACACTAACCTTTCACTAAATATTGACCAGTCTTTAATCTCCTTACTAACCGGCATTTGATCTGATGAAGATACCAGAGTCATTCAGGGTTATAGAGAACTTAAAAACAAAAGTTTTAGGGCAACCGAACTTCAGCACTGAGATCAGAAAGGATAGTGTGATCCTTGAAAAAGAGGCACCCCTTATATACACATTTATATGAATTTTCAACATCCATAAAACAATCAAACGGCTGAGAAAAAAATTATCTGATCTGATAGTTGAGAATGGATATAGAAAATATGAATTCCGATATTTTGAAGTAAGGTAAACTAGAATTTAAGAAATTTTGAAATACCAACAACTAAAACATAAGATAGTGATAATTAAGAGTAAGAAAGACAACTTTTTGGAATACTCTGAGAGATTTATCTGTATTATAAGAATTTTTCTTGGGAGTTTTAAAATCTGAAATTTTCAAATCCAAAATTTTCAAATCTGAAATTTTCAAATCTGAAATTTTCATATCCGAAAAGGATTTTAAAGAAAGGAAAAAAACAGACATATGTACTCTCCCTAAAATAAGGAGTAGTTTAATGTTAGGAAATAATTTAAACAATAAGTAGATATGAATTAATACTTTACAGAAATATTTCCTATATTTTGTTTAATATATTCAAATATATTGGAAGGTAGTGGTATTTTAAAAATATCAGCAAGTTGCTCTTGTGTTCCGATGAATTGAAGAATAATATCTTCTTTAAGTGTGTGATCCCTAAGAAAGTGATGTCTAATATCTATGTTCTTTGAACTAGAGTGATTTTCATGGTTTTTACTTAGGTAAATGTCACTTGTGTTATCACACATAATTTGGGTCTTAGTAAAACTCATTCCATAGTCTATGAGTGTGTGTTGTATCCACTACACTTGAGCACAACAACTTCCAGCTGCTACATATTTAGCTTCAGCAGTGGAAAGTGCTACAGAGTTTGGTTTCATGCAAGAACAAGAAACTAAGGAATCTCCTAAGAAATGACATGTTCTGGATGTACTTTTTCTATCCATTTTACAACCACCAAAGTCATCATCCGAAAAACTTTTAAGTTAAAAATCATTTGCAGAGGAATAAAATAGTACCAAATCTAAAGATCACTCTAAATACTAGAAAATTATTTTTACAAATTTTAAATGGGATTCTTTAGGATTTTAATGAAATCTTGCACATAAGAATACTGAAAACCTTAATTCAGGTTGACTAGTTGTTAAGTAAAATAAACTACCTATCATCCATCTATAAGATGTTTGATCTACATGTTTCCTTGATTCATCAATATCAATAGTATTAGAGGTTCCAATAGGAGTACTTATACTCTTAGTGTTTTCATACCTGAACTTCTTTAGAAGATATTTAATATAATTATGTTGAGATATGTAAGTTCCCTCTGGTTTTTGTGAAATTTTAAAACCATGAAAAAATGTTAACTCTCCCATCATACTCATTTCAAACTCATTTTTCATAATATTCGCAAAGGAATCAGTTACGGATTGCTGAGTTCATCTGAAGATGATTTCATCAACAGAAAGTTGAACAATCAAAAAAACATTATCATTTTTCTTAATGAAAAGGGCTGGATCAGCAGTTCCCTTAATATATTTATTTTGATGAACAAATCCTGAAAGTCTATCATACCAAGCTCAAGGGTCTTATTTAAGTCCATATAAAGCTTTGGTAAGTTTATAAACATGATTAGGATATTTTGTATCATCAATGCCAGGGGGTTGATCTATATAGACTTCCTACTGTACATAACTGTTAATAAAATAACAGTTAACATCCATGTGAAAGAGTTTAAAATTAAATAATGTTGCAAAGGATAGAAGAATAAAAATAGCTTCAAGTCTTTCTACAGGAGAATATGATTCTTTATAGTATATTCCTTCTTGTTGGTTATAGCCTTTTACAAACAATGTTTCTTTATATCTAACAATGACTCTATTTTCATCGCATTTGTTTCTAAAATCAATTTTACTCCAATAACAAATGTTTCCTTAGGTTTCTCAACCAAGGTCCAAACAAGATTTCTTACGAATTAATTTAGTTGATCTTGCATAGACATTATCCAATCTTCATCACCCAAGGCTTCTTAAAGAGTATTTGGTTCAAATTGGGAAAGAAATGCAATATGTTCAACTTCATTTCTTAAAGAACATCTAGTTCTTACTAGTTGATTAACATTTACAATGATATTATCACTGGGATGATTCCTAAGTAACAACTGACTTGGATTTTTAAAAACATGTTCATAAACATAAGGTAGAAAATCATTAGGGGTAAATGTTTCAGAAGCATTTTCTTGAACATTTTCCTTGTCTGAATGATCTTCTATTAAAGGATGGTGATTAGTTTTAGAAAATATATCAGGGAATGATTTAGGATGTTTGAAAATAATAGGATAGTTTTCATCAAAATAAACATGTATTGTTTCTTCCACTGTAACACCCCAACCTCGGTTACCCAGAGTCGGTGCACTATTATATAACATTGACATGATCACAAAAGATCAAGTCTTGAAAGATCGATTAGTTTAGTAGCCTTGGAAACACTAGATACATTTATATGTCTTACATTACATCATAATGTGAAAAACTTCAATAACATAGTTTCCATAGTCCACACTAATATCCCCACAGACTATCCCTGCAGGACATTCATAAAATACTTTTTCACAACCTAGGAAAAATAAAACATAGAAAGGGGTGAGCTCTGATGCTCAATAAGGATAACAATATAGCAGAAACTTTCATAAATAAAAATAAATATTTAAGGTAATGTATAACTAAATATAAGACTTTTAAACTTGAACTTCAGCATAATATGGAAAAAATAAAATGAAATAATTCCATTTACTTATTCACATAGATATTCTACTAGTCGAATAATCGCATGCAATATCAATAACCACTTTCATAATGATGGAATGCATAATGACAGACTATCATAACCACACAGTCAATGCCTTATTCCAAGACTACAAATAAGATTTTGTCAAGGAATTGTTCCAATACACTAGTTTGTCTCATGAGACCTACCGATGCATCTAAGAGCTATAGTGGGCTCCTCCCTTCCCTTACTAAGTCCAATGCATTCCTCATATGAACGGGTTTAAACATAACATAAACATTCATATCGAAACTAGCATATGAAATGTCAATACTTTCTCCATAAACCATGAATGGTATAAAAATAACACATCCATAGTCAAACATATCACAAAACCTTCAATACAATATGGAATTTTTGTATCATAATAAATCAACTTCAAATAATCTTAAAATCAATTAAAGGATGTTGACATAGATGAAATCAAAACTATTTGAGAAAAATATCTCTTTTTTGAAATCATTTAAAAGTCACATAATTATAAGAGAAAACATTTACTTTGAAAATATTCTTATAATCTTGTAAGGGAAGCTTCAATGATTTTATAATGGTGGAAAATAGCCGCACCCACTGTATAAGTCAAAAAGGCATTCTTACCTTAATTTTGTCGAAAAGGATAAAAATGACCTTGTTTGGAAAATGACGGAAAGATTACTTTATAAAAATATTATAAAAAGTGAAAAAAGTGTTTAAATGACTTTAACCAATGTTCTATAAAATAGTAAGAGTGTTTTGAAATACATTTTTAAGATACATGGATGTGGATGATAAAGAGGTCCCAGTAGATACTTACTTAAAAACAACATCAGAAAATAAAGAGATTGTGAAATTAACCCTTACCTTGTAATTTTCCTTGGTAAAAGGTAGGTTAAACTCTTTTATAATGGTGAAATAATTGTTATTAAATTATAAAATTATCATATTCATTAATATGATATCATATATAATCTATTAATATTGTTTTGTTAATAATATCTTAGTATTATCGTCGTTTCGGGTGTTAACAGATTCATTTTACTTTATATTATTTATTATGTGAGTCATATTTGTTATGTATGGGATGTATCTTATTCATATCCAGAATGATATCAAGTCTTTAAAAATTATTTTTAATCATCTAATGAAAATTATTCTTGAATAGATACGATGGGGAATGAATCTCATCGCGTTCGTGGAGACGGTAATCCATATGTACACATGAGCAACAATATCATTATTTTGATATTAAAATAATATATAATTGGATGGTATATCATATATACAGAATCATTATCATATTATATTTATTATTTAAATGAATTACACAACATTATTATACCCATTCAAATAATAATGTATTGAATAAAAATTACACCATGACGTGGAGACGGTAATCCGTACGTACGCACATATGGTAACATGTCATTTAAAGGATGGATAGAATAATTAATATGGATGTAACATATTTATAATAATATCATAGTATATAGAATATACTGGAGTTATAATTTTAGAATGGAAATAACAAATAAATAAAAAGTGGATGAAGAAAAGAACATGAAAGAGGGTGGTGAAATTATTACCTCTTCTTCAGGTTCCTCCTTTTGATTTGATCAAAAGGGCTCCTTAAGTTGGCTTCTTGACTATAGGAAGGCCTCAAGGATGAAGTCAGGGAAGTTGATAGGATATTTGGGCAGGGTTTGGCCGATCCAAATGGCATTGAAGGAGTGAATTAGAGAGAAGGGGGTGTGACCTTTTATAAGAGGGGTGAGGGGATCCTTAGGAAAAGATAGAACTATTATTTTACAATAAATCATTTTAGGTTTATAATTCCTCAAAAATGTATTATTTAAATTATAATGTGGGGATGGGTCAAAAAACACATAACCAATAGGTTTTATACAGGTTTGGGTCACTATATTAACTTTATCGTTTAGATTTAACTCTTAGTTAAATAGTTTGACATTTACCATGTCTCTTTGTATTTTTATATTATATGGTTAATAAACTTACTATATACTTATAATCTAACCCCAAGTGGTTCATTAATGATAATCTTATCAGTATTAAAGTCCTTTGGCCGAACCTTAGACTTTTAGGAATAGAATATCAATTAATAATAAAACATTTGTTTTAAAAACTCTTTTACGTTAATTTTGACACTATTTGGTGTTTTGTTTTTTCTAAATTGATAACAACATTATTACTTCGAAAAAAATTCATCTAACCAACCCTAATATGTCATATTAACCTATATAAGTATTTTAATTAATTAAAAGTCCCAAATTACATTTATTTGGATATTTATAATATCAATTATTTTAATATTTCATTAATTAGGTAATTACTGCATCACCATTGTGTCAAAAATAAATTAACTTATTTAATGTCTAAAAATTATAAATAAAATACAATTATGTAGGAAATATTTTCAGATTTATAATTAATATTTATAATAAAATTTATCTTATGTATAACCCTATATTAAAAATGTTTTAGTTATTAAATTTTGATTTTAACTCTTTTAACTCTTCTTTGAATTAAATAATAATAAATGCCCTAATCTAATCCAAGTGCACAAAAGAGGTTCATATTTTATTCCTAATGTTGTTTTTGGTCTAACTATACTTATCCAATATAATTTGGCTATGTGTTAGGATAATAATAATATCATTTTGACCTTTAATTACCCTATTTACTTTTAACTGTGGTAACTAATACTAAAATGTTACTATTCACCAAAAATTATTTTTATCTTATTGAACCACATTTTACTCATTGATATTAACCATGTTTCTCGGATTTTCGAAATTCCACTCACATAAGCAGTAAAATTATGTTTTATGTGAATTTGAAAATTTTTCTAGGAGGTGGGTAAAAGACGATGAAAAGTTCAATAAAATTTTTATATATCTAAAATTATTATAAACAAACTCTAATTAATTAAAATGAAGATATATAGTTATTATGAATCTATGTTGACCTAAAATAAATTTAAATAAAATAAATAATTATTTAAATAAAAATTTGGTTTTAAACTATAACTCAGTGTTTTTGACTATTCATAAAAAATTGAATGTTTTCAGAAAAATACCAAAAATTCCCTCTAAGATAATTTCGATATTCAGAATCCAAAAATGAAGTCCATTTCGAATGATAAAATTTATAAAATTTCAAAAAGTGGGTATTACTATTCATAACGGCTAATTTTATTGGTTGTGGTGTGTGTTAGAAATCGAAGTTGTGTACAACACATGCTACTGTATTATTCAAAGAGAAGTGTACCATGGAAGGTTGAGGTGTTACATTCTCCCCTCCTTCAAATAATTTCATCCTCGAAATTTCTAGAATATTTCTGCATAAAAGGACTCAGGTGGCTATTTATCATATGTTCATCGGGTTCTAATGTTTCCTCTTCCATCTTATGGTTTCTCCATAGAACTTTTACCAGAAAAGTCGTCCATTTTCTCAGCACTTGTTCTCTTATATCAAGAATCTTGATAGGCTCTTCACCACAGGAATGATCAGGTTCCAGTTATAATTCCTCATAGGTGAGTACCTGTGTTGAGTCAGGCAAGCATTTTCTGAACAGTGATACGTGGAACACATCGTGAACTTTGGAGATATTTGGCAGCATTTCCAAATGATAAGCTACAACCCCAATTTGTTCTAGAATTTCTAATTGTCCAATGTACCTGGGACTCAGCATAACCTTCTTACCGAAATGTATAACAACGTTCCATAGAGATAACTTTAAGAAAACATGATCTCCTACCTGAAATTCCAAATCCTTCCTTCAGTTATCATCATAGCTCTTTTTCCTACTTTGAGTTGTATTGATGTGGTTTTGGATTATCTTCACCTTTTCCATCGTTTCCTCCACAAGTTTTGGGCCTACGAGTTTTCTTTCACCAACATCATCCCAACAGGTTGGAGTGCGACATCTCTTTCCGTATAAAGCTTCATATAGTGCCATTTGAATACTTTAATGGAAGCTATTGTTATAGGAAAATTCTACCAGAGGTAAATATTGATCCCACATATTGTTAAAGTCAAGTGAGAAAGATCTCAACATGTCTTATAAGGTTTGAATTGTTTTTTCTGAATGTCCATCAGTTTGGGGGTGGTAAGTAGTGCTCAAAAGAAGTTCAGTATCTAGGGATTTTTGAATACTTTTCCAGAATCTTGATGTAAAACGTTGATCACAATCAGAAACAATTGATAGGGGTACACCATGAAGTCTCACAACTTCGTTAATATATAGTCTTTCTAGACATTCAAGTGGTAAATCTTCCCTTATAGCAAGAAAATGTGCTGACTTGGTAAGACGATCAACAATGACCAATATTGAATTATTCCTTCTAGGAGTCTTTGGTAGTCCAATGACAAAGTCCATCGTAATATAATCCCATTTCCACTATGGTATGGGAATAGGTTCCATGACTCCTCCAGGCTATTGCCTTCTAGCTTTCACTTATTGAGAAACCATACATCTTGACACATAATCATCAATCTCCCTCTTCATGTTGTCCCACCAAAAATGTTCCTTCAAATCTCTATACATCTTGGTGCTCCCAGGGTGTATAGAGAAATTGGAACTATGAGTATCATCTAATAATTCCCTTTTGTTATCAGGTATATCATGAACACAATGTCTCTTCCCAAATTTCAAAATTCCATCTTCATACACAAAGTCAGTCAATCTCCCATCATTAATAGCTTTAATCTTCTTTTGAAACTCTTCATCATCAGTCTGAGAACTCTTAAGATTTTATAGTAAAGTTGGTTTGGAAACCAGTCGAAAAAGCATTGATGTTTCACCTTCCATGGTTATTCCCATATTCAGCTTTACTAGATACATGAAAATAGGAACCCTTTTAACTCTCATCATGTTAAAAACTTTATGATCCTTTATTCTCAATGCATATGACACCTTATTTGCCGTCCTCGGGTGGTAGTGTATCGTTCAATCATAATCCTTGAGTAGTTCAAGCCAGCTCCTTTGCCTCATGTTGAGTTCTTTCTTTGAGAAAATATACTTCAAACTCTTGTGATCAATATATATCTCACATTTTTTCACCATAGAGATATTGTCTCCATATCATCAAAGAAAATATTACAGCAGCTAACACAAGATCATGAGTTGGATAGTTTTGCTCATGAATTTTTAGCTGTCGTGATGCATAGGCAATAACCCTATCATTCTGCATAAGGACACAACCAATTCCTTTCTTTGAGGCATCACTATAAATAACTAATCCATAATCCCCTGATGGTTGAGTCAATATATGGGCATTGACTAATCTTCTCATGATTTCTTCAAAACATTATTCACAATCTTTTGTCCAAAAAAATTTAACCCCTTTACATGTGAGCTTTGTTAATGGGTTAGCCAACTAGGAAAAATTCTGGAAAAAACGTCAATAATAACATTCTAAACAAATAAAACTGCATACCTCGGTAATACTCATTAGTGCTGGACATTCTTGGATTGATCTTCTCTTAGAAGGATCAACAGAGATTCCATCCTTAGAGACAATATGTCCAAGATAAGAAATCTCTTGAAGCCCGAATTCACACTTGCTAAACTTCCCATATAACTCATGTCTTCTCAGAGTCTTTAGGATAATGCACAAGTGATTTTCATGATCTTCGTAGCTTTTGGAGTGTACCAATATATAATCAATAAATACCACTACAAATACATCAAGATATTACCTAAAAATTTTGTTCATTAGATCCATGAAAATAGTGGGTGCATTCGTCATCCCATAAGGCATTACTGTAAACTTGTAATGCCCGTACCTGGTTCGAAATGCTATTTTCGGAATTTCTTCCTTCTTCACACACAACTGACGATATCTAAATCGAAGGTAAATCTTTGGAAAATTTTGAGCTCCAGGAAGTTGGTCGAATAAATCATCAATGTGAGGTAGGGGATACTTGTTCTTTATTATTATAGCATTGATATCCCTGTAGTCAATGCACAACCTCAGAGATCCATCTTTCTTCTTAAAAAAAAGGACATGGGATCCCCATGGAGAGACACTAGGGAGAATAAATCCCTTATTACTCAATTCCTCTAGTTGTTTCTTTAGTTCCACTAATTTCATAGTGTCCATTCTATAAGGGGTCGTTGATATGGGCCTTGAACCAGGAATTAAATCAATGGAAAACTCAATTTCTTGTTCTGGAGGATGTCCAGGTAAATCTTATGGAAACACATGAACATATTCTCTCACAATAGGTACATCTTCTATTTGAACATTCCTTTCCTCACCCAAAGACATTTAATTCTCTTCCTTGCCAATAATTGAATTTAGTTGAGCTACTGGGGGTGGATCTAGATAAGAATTAGGTGGTGACGATTCTTTTCTAAAGATGAGGTGTTCTTTATCCTCGTCATAAAAAAAGTAACCTCGTTCTTCTTACATTAAATCATCACATCATGGTCTGAAATTGAATCCATACTGAGGATTATATCAAATTCAAACATAGGTATGACGATGAGTTCAGTAGATAAAGAACATTTATATGATATAATGGGAACAGATTCACAAAAATTTGTTGCGATGATACTTCACTTATGAGTTTTTACTGACAACTCCCTTGTTAAATAAAATTGAAAATATCTAATTTTCCTTGCAAACTAGGAAGATAGGAAACAATGAGATGATCCAGAATCAAATAAAGCATTGGCTAAACTTGAAGAACCCATTAAATTACCTACCACCACGTCTTTTGGAGATTTAACCTCAGAAGTAGTGATAACATAAAATTGGACTTGATCCCTTTGACTTTTCTGAGGTAAGTTCCCCTGACACTTAGGACATTCATTTTCATAATTCCCCATCTCCCTGCCATTATAGCATTGAACATCAGTATCTTATTTATTCACCTTGCAATCACGTGCTTTGTGGCCTTTTTCAACACACTTGTAATAGACTCCAATTCCCTTCAAGAAAGTACCAAGGTATTTCTTCCCACATTTACTATAGGATGGATATTCAAATTGTCCCTTCTTCTACTTATTTCTATTTTTAGAGTGATCAACAGATCACTTCTTCTCTTTCTTTTCTTTAAATTCATAAGACCTAGGGAATTCATTTTCTATCTTGATAGAACATGAGACAATATCTTCGTATGACGAGAAGGATTGTGAGACTAATTCTCAATGGATAAATGGTTTTAACCCATCAAATAAATGATCAATCTTACTTCTTGGGTTACGTATATAATCTGCATCATGCCTCAGTAACCTTGTAAAGTTAGCCTCATACTTTGTGACATTCTCATCCTCCTTTTCTCTCAGACTAAAAAATCGCCTTTCCATATCTACTTGATGGTCATGAGGAAAGTATTTTTCTAAGAAAATCTCTTTAAAATCCCTCCATTCCAAATTTGATACTTCATCATCTTCCTTTGTGTTTTGAATCAATGATCACCATTGATCAACTTCTCTAGTGAGGCGGTAAACTTCCATGATAACGTTTTCCCTTTCACTACTCCCCAAGGAATGGAATACATTCTCTATGTAATTTATCCATTACTCAGCTAATAGTGGATTTGTATGCCCATTGAGTGTTTGTAGCTATTTCCTTATGAAGCGATCTAACATTGATCCTCCACACTGTGGATTAGGGTTCTCCATACGAGTACGGTTATTATTGATAACCTGAGTGAGTTTTCAATGTATGGGGATTTGATGATTAGCACAAGTTGCATCACCAGCTCCACTACAATTATCTTGAATAGGAGGTCAATCCCTACGTGGAGTGTGTGCATTGATACAGTTTCCATTCTTTCCACAAGGCACCATTTCTAAACAATGGCATACACTAGATTAGTTTAGGAATAACAATACATAAATCCAAACTTGTAAAACACATAACATAAATTGAATAGTTTATGGATATAATCCATAATCATAAATATGATTTCTTTGAGGAAGTATATACTCATAAACCCTTCATAATGGTTTTTAAAGAAAATGAGAATTATCCTAAGCATATCCCCCGGGAGTGTCGTAACCAAGAGTGTAGCAAGGCCCATTGTCGTGAATTAGTTCTCGTTTGAGTCTAGCTCAAATCTATGTTTTCAGGTTTTACACCTAGGTACATCTGTGCCAGATCCGCCTCTACCTACTCATATCTAGATAGGGTTGTATTTCTTAGAAAACTCAAAAAATCTCTACAATACCAAAATTCTAGAAAGTTCTTCTATACTAATCCACAAAGTTCATCTTAAGTCTATGTGCTATAATCAGAGTTTATCTAAATCTATCTTCTAAGGTTTTTACTAAACATCCTCTAATACCAACTGTAACACCCCGAACCCATTTACCCAGAGTCGGTGCATTATTACATAACATTGGAATGATCAGAAAAGATCAAGTCTCGAAAGACTGATTAGTTTAGTAGCCTTGGAAACACTAGATACATTCTTAAGTCTTAAATTACATCATAAAGTGAAAAACTACAACAACATAGTCTCCATAGTCCACACTCATATCCCCTTAGACTATCCCTACAGGTCAGTCATAAAATACTTCTTCAAATCCTTGTAAAAATAAAACATAGAAAGGGGTGAGCTCAGATGCTCAGTAAGGATAACAATAAAGTAGAAAATATCATAAATAATCATAAACATTTAGGGTAATGTATAAATAAACAAATCCTTTTAAACTTTAACTTCAGCATAATATGGAAAAAATAAAATGAAATAATTCCATTTACTTATTCACATGGATATTCTACTAGTCCAATAATCACATGCATAATCAATAACCAATAAAATAACGATGGAATGCATAATGCCAGACTATCATAACCACATAGTCAAGGCCTTGTTCCAAGACTACAAATAAGATTCTTTCAAGGCCTTGTGCCAAGACACTAGTTTTTATCATGAGACCTACCAATGCATCGAGGAGCTATAGCGGGCTCCACCCATCACTTAAGAAGTCGAATGCATTCCTCATATGAATAGGTTTAAACATAACCTAATCATTCGTATTAAAACTAGCATACAAAATGTCAATACTTTCTCAATAAGAAATGAATGGTATAAAAATAACACATCCATAGTCATACATATCAAAAAACCTTAAATACAATATGGAAGTTTTGTATCATTATAATTCAACTTCAAATAAGATTAAAATCCATCAAAGGATGTTGACATAGATGAAATCAATACTATTTTAGAGAAATATCTCTTTTTTGAAATCATTTAAAAGTCACATAATTATAAAAGAAAACATTTACTTTGAAAATATTCTTGTAATCTTGTAAGGTAAGATTAGACGATTTTATAATGGTGGAAAATAGCCACACCCACCGTATAAGTTAAAAGAAGACATTCTTACCTTAATTTTGTCGAAATGGTTAAAGAGGACCTTGTTTAGAAAATGATGTAAATATTCCATTATAAAAATCTTACAAAAATTCAAAAAAGGGAATAAATGACTTTAACCCATAGTCTATAAAATATGAAGAATGTTTTGAAATAAAGTTTTAAGAAACATAGATGTGGATGATAAATAGGTTCCAGTAGATACTTATGTAAAAACAACCTCAGATAATAAAGAGATTGTGAAATTAACCCTTACCTTATAAATTTCCTTGGTAGAAGGTAGGTTAAACACATGTATAATGGAGAAATAATTGTTATTAAATTATACTAGAATCATATACATTAATATGATATAATATATTATCTTTTAATATTGTTTTGTTAATAATAGCTTTGTATTATCGTCATTTCAGGTGTTAATGGATTCATTTTTCTTTATATTATTTATTATTTGAGTCATATTTATTTTGGATGGGATGTATCTTATTCATATAAAGAATGATATGAAGTCTTTAAAAATTATTTTTAATCATCTAATGAAAATTAGTCTTGAATGGATATGATGGGGAAGGAATCTCACCGCGTTCGTGGAGACTGTAATCCGTATGTACGCACGAGTGACAATATCATTATTTTGATATTTAATAAATATATAATTGGACGGTATATCATATATAATGAATGATTATCATGTTATACTTATTATTTACATTAATTACATCTCATTATTATACACATTCAAATAATAATGTATGAAATAACAATTACACCACGACATAGAGACGGTAATCTGTACTTACAAATGGTGACATGTCTTTCAAAGGATGGATAGAATATTGAATGTGGTTGTACCATATTTATAATAACATAAAATTATATATAAAATACTGGATTTATTATTTTATAATGAAAATAACAAAGAAATAAGAAGTGGAAGAAGAAAATAACTTGACATAGGTTGGTGAAATTATTACCTCTTTTTCAAGTTCTTCCTTTTGATTTGATCAAAAGGGATCCTTAAGTTGGAATTCTGACTAAAGGAAGGCCTCAAGGATGAAGTGGGGAAAGTTGAGAGGATATTGGGGCATGGTTTGTGCGAGCCAAATGGATTTTAAGGTGTGAATTTGAGAGAAGATGGAGTGCCTTTTACAAGAGGAGTGAGAGGCACCTTAAGAAAAGCTATAAATATTATTTTATAATAAAATCATTTTCCATTTATAATGGCTCCAAAATGGATTATTTAAAGTCTAAGGGTGTGAGGGGTCAGAAACCACTTGACCAATAGGTTTTATACATGTTTGGGTCACTATATTAACATTATATTTTAGATTTAACTCTTAGTTAAATAGTTTTACATTTACTATGTCTTTTTGTATTTTTATATTATATGGTTAATAAACATACTATATAATTCCTAGAGAACACCAAGTGGTTAATAAATAATACAACTATTATTATATAAGTCCTTTGGCCTAACCTTTTATTTTTAAGAATAGAATATCAATTAATAATATAATATTTGATTTAAAAACTCTTTTTTTGTCAATTTTGACACTATTTGGTATTTTGTTTTTTCTAAATTCATAACTACATTATTACTTCGAAAAAATTCATCTAACCAACCCTAAAATGTCATATTAACCTATAAAATTAGTGTAATTCATAAAAATTCTAAAATTACATTTACTTGGATATTTATAATGTCAATTATTTTAATATTTTATTAATTAGTAAATTACTGCATCACCATTGTGCCATAAATAAATTAAATTATTTAATGTCTTAAAATTATAAATAAAATACCATTATGTAGGAAATATTTTTATCTTTCTAATTAATATTTATAATTGAATTTATCATATGCATAACCCTATATTAAAAATGTTTTAGTTATTAAACTTTGATTTTTACTCTTTTAACTCTTCTCTGAATTAAATAATAATAAATGTCCTAATCTAATCCAAGTGGACCAAAGAGGTTCATATTTTATTCCTAAGGATGTTTTTGGTTGAACTATACTTATGAAATAGAATTAGTACATGTGTTAGGTTAATAATAATATCATTTTTACCCTTAATTACCTTATTTACTTTTAACCGTGGTAAATAAAAATTAAAAGTTACTATTCAAAAAAAATTATTTTTATCTTATTGAACCACATTTTATTCCCTGAAATTAAATATTCCTCTCGGATTTTGAAAACTCCACTAAAAAACGGTAAAATTAAGTTTTATGTGAATTTGAAAATTCTCCTACTAGGTGGGTAAAAGACGGTGAAAAGTTCAATAAATTTTTTAGAAATATAAAATTATTATAAACTAACTCCAAAGAATTACAATGAAATTTTATAGGTATTATTTATCTATTTTGACCTAAAATAAATTTAAATAAAAGGAATAATTATTTAAATAAAAATTCTATTTTAAACTATAACTCAGTGTTTTTCACTATTCATCAAAAATTGAATGTTTTCTGGATAATACCAAAAATTCACCATAAGATAATTTCGATTTTATGAATCCAAAAATGAAGTCCATTTTGAAAGATAAAATTTATAAAATTTAAAAAAGTTGGTATTACTATTCATAACGGCAAGTTTGATTGGTTGTGGTGTGTGTTAGAACTCGATGTTACATACAACACACGCTACTGTATTATTCAAAGAGAAATGTACTGTGGAAGCTTGGGGTGTTACATACATAGTGAAAGCGTTTTTATTAAAAACTCTTTATTCCTTAGAGTTTGTTGAGTAACCCAGGAAAATTCCTTCATCGGATTTTGGTGCAAATTTATGAAAGTTATCCTTGGTATTCAAGATAAATACTCTGCAACCCAAAACCTTGAAGTAAGAAACTTTGGGTTTTCGGCCTGTCCATAACTCATAAGGTGTTTTATTAATAAACAGTCTTATTAACACTTGATTTATAGTATAAAAATTAGTAATTATAGCTTCAGCTGAAAAATGTTTAGCTATACAATATTCAAACAACATGGTTCTTATCATCTCTTGAAGAATGAGATTTCTTCTTTCGACAACACCATTTTGTTAAAGAGTTCTTGGAGATGAGAAGTTGTGAGTAATACCTTTTTTACTACAAAAAGTTTCGAAATCATAATTTTAAAATTATCCACAATGATCTCTATGAATAGTTATCAACGGTAGGTTTTTCTTATTTTTAACTTGAGTGCTATTGATTTTGAAATAATAAAAATCTTCATATTTCATTGCAAAAAAAATAGACCCAAGTAAATATGGTGTAATCATCAACTAGGACAAAATCATAGTATTTACATCCAATACTTCCAGTTTGTGTTGGACCAAATAAATCCATGTGTACTAACACTAATGCATTAGATGTTGTAACTTTACCTATAGATTTAATGCTAGATTTATGTTGATTTTTATATTGACAAGGATCACATACTTTTGAAGAATCAAACTTAAGTTCCGGAATATCCTGAACAAGTTCTTTCTTAGAAATCTTACATAGATTCCTTAAATTACAGTGTTCAAGTCTCTAATTCCAAAGCCATGATTGATTTTCAAATGCACTAAGGAAAGGAAGATCTTGACTTCTAAGGTCATCTAGGTTTATGTTGTACACATTCTCATGCCGAAGGGAATAGAAAGTAAACTCATCCTTGAATTGTGAACTAAAAATCTATAATTTCTAAAATTCACAAGTTAACCTTTATCACATAATTGGATTATGCTTATGAGTTATTTCCTAAGGCCATTTACAAAATGATCTTTTGGAATGACAACTTTACCTAGAAGAATAATGTTACCTATAATGACAATTTTCCCTTGAGAGTTGTCACCAAAAGTTACCATCCCAACTTTTATTTTTAAAATCTTCTTAAATAGTATTTTTTTACCAATCATGTGCCGGGAACATCCACTATCCATATACCATATCTTGTTGTTAATTCATTCAATTTCCTTAAAAAGAAAGAGTTAGGCATTCAGAAACCAAACTTTCTTGGATCCAGAACTATTAGATAATAAAATATTGGGTAACCATATTTTTTTAGAAAAATATGCTTTATGAAACCCAAGGGACTGCACTTTATTTAATAAATTTTTTTCTTCCAATGCCCACCACTTTGGCATTTAGTACTAAAAAGGGATCTAGAAGGAACAATATCATTATTTTTAAAAATATGTTTTTCATGAGAATAACCTAAACCATGATTATTACCATGAGGTCAGATTTGAGAGTACATCTTGTCAAAATTTTCCTTACCAGAAGTAAATTTTGCAAGAAGTTTCTTTAAGGAAAATATTTCAGATTTTAGTCTTAGGACTAAATTCTTATCCTCAAGAATAATAGATAGAGAGTTATGTTTATCCTCTAAAACATCTTTTTCTAAAAAAAGATTTTTAAGATCCTCACGAAGTTAATCCTTCTCAGAATTAACTTCCTCATGTTTCTTAGAAAGATTTTCTAAAAAAACATTTTTCTCATCAAGATCATTATAAGGATATGAAATTTATGTTGTTAAAAAATATTATCTAGTATTTTCTTTATCAAGTTTCTTAGAAACATTAAAATTTATCTTTTCTAACAATATAGAAAATCTAGTAACTTCCTCGTATTAAGGCAAATTATTATCATTATCTGATGAAGAAGATTATTCATCAGAAGAAAACCCTCTATCTAGAAAATCTTCACTTAAAGACATATTGGTTAAGGATTCAGTAGTTCATACCTTAACCATTAGATTATGATTTTTAAATAGAGATCTTGCTATTATACCAATATTCTTTTTCCCAGAAAATTCATCTTTTAAAGATTCATCAGAAGAATATCCACCACCGGAACTCCAAGTGTCATTGGCTTTCCAGACTATCTTGTGCTTTGATCTGTAGAAATTATTATTGTTTCATTCAGAATTCTTGTCTTTCTTGTCTTTCTTCTTAATCAAGGTAAAATAAGGTCTAATATGACCAGTTCTTTTATATTCATAGAAAGTCACTTCTCCATATTTCTTATCTTTTCAATATTTCATCATGTATCTATATTAAACGTTCTTCTGTCTGACAATCTTGTTCATCCTCCAAGCAATATTTGCTATATCATTTTCTGAAGTTTCACTTTCACAAGATTTAGATTGAACAAAAACATTCTTACATTCAGATCTTGTAATTCTCTCTAGAGTCTTGAATTTCGTATGATTTGAAGTAGTTGTAAAAGAAACACCTCCATTTCCATTCATCTCCTTAATATTATCATCATCTCTATTCGTTCTGGTTTCATGTTGAAGAAGAGTTCCAAACATTTCATCAAGAGAAATCTAAGTAACTTTACTATTCTCATATATAGTAGTCCTCTTGGATTCCCATTCGTTAGGCATGATGTCTATAATATTTTCTACAAGAGCTTCATCATTTAAAACTTTCTCACCCATGGATTGTAGGCTATTGACCATAGTCATAAATCTTTGTTGTACCTTACATACAATTTCTCCATAAGGGAAGTAGAAACCACAATACTCAGCCCTGTGGATCGCTCTTCTAGTTTTAGTAACTTTGGATGTTCCAAAGTGAGTTACTTCAAGCTTCATCCAAATACTATTTGCAGCTTCACAAGATGAAATCTAGATATATATGTTTTTGGTCATGGAACATATCAAGGTATTACAAAACTTAATGTTCAACTGATATTCCACCTTTTCTGGATTAGTATAGGTTCTAAGTTCTTTATCAGGAATCCTATAATCTCCAGTTAACATAATATAGTGTTCTACACCTGCCTTTATCACAAATGCCATCATTCTATATCTCCAGTACTCATATTAATTTCTATCAAAGTTTGGTGGTCTAGTATGATTTATATTATCTAGCGATTTAACATGAATGCATTCCATACTAAAAGGAATTTCATTCCACAAAACTTATTAGTAGTAAAAGATTAAAATAAAATACAAAGAACATAAGAAAAGGAAAAATTGAGCTAGAAAACTTATATATGGACATATGTATTTCAGAGACCCCCTCTAATACCAATTATAGGATAGAATATGTAAAAATGAGATGCTCAAATAGAATATGGGGGTAAATTGTATACATTAAATTTCCTTTGGAACCTTTAATGTTAAGTTTAACAACATTAAACAAACATTCACAGTACCTCTTAAAGAAACCTTTTCTAATTTCTTAAAGAAATACTCTACCTTAAAGTCTATAGAATATGTAATATAATTAGATTAAAGAAATTAACAAGTATAAGAAAGTTATTCTTTCTGACCTTAACAAAGTTACAAATACAGTGGAATTAAAACAACTTGAAAAAGGAATCAAGTAACAATGGGATTATTTTGACCTAAAGAGAAGGGTATCCAACAACCATGAATAAAGGTTCCTTTATTTAAATTTCAAGAAGGTATGTATTATCTAAACCCAAGTAATCCCCCAATCTGAAGATCAGTATCTGTCTTGCTATCCCCGCAAGCCCTCAATTGAGAAGGAAATCAGAACCTCTGTCTTCCAATCCTGGAAACCCACGATCAGCATGATCGGAGTCTGCACTAAGCTAGTCTGAACAAGTTTTTCACACCTGAGCAAGTTTTTCACAACATCTACATGAAGAACTAATAGTTTTAAGAGCCTCTATCTCTATAAATCACTTCACAATCCTGTTCACAGTCAAGTTATTTGCTCGTTCAAATGAGCTTGTATTTATAGGCCAAACATCCCAACGGTCGGCTCCTCTCCAACGATCATTTTTTCTATAAATTTCGAAGGGACCTGGAAACATGGAAAACAAAAAATGGTTAGTTTAAAACAGATTGTATGACATCATTTCAAGTAACAGAAACAATGTTAAGTATAAGAGAACTTAGTGTCTGATATCATTGGAATGATACATTTAAACAACTCCAACATTATTAAGAAAATTTATTCTTATGAAATCAGGAAAAATGATTCTTTGAAATAACATTATCAAGAAAACAGAATCATAAAATCAGAGTCACAAATACACCGGATTTTGTATCACGAAGATCGACATCATATATACACTGAATTTGATCTTGAAAATCAGCATCATATATACACCGAAATCAGTATTGAAAAATAGCATCACATATACATTGGAATCGGTATTGAAAATCGACATCATATATACATTGAAATAGGTAATGAAAATCAGCATCACATGTACTCTAGAATCGGTATTGAAAATTGACATCACATATACACCAGAATCGATATTGAAAATCAGCCTCATATATAAACCAGAATCGATATTGAAAATTGGCATCACATATACTTCGGAATCAATATTGAAAATTGAAATCATATATACTTTGGAATCAGTAACACAAAAACTAAATGACAAATCATAATGACAGGTCTGTATGTATAACAAAATGGAAAATCGGAATGAAAGATCTGTAAGTCTAACAGAACGGTAAAACATAATGATATAACTGTAAGCATAATAGAATGAAAATTCCGGATCTTAAGAAAAATACACAACATAAAAATATTCAGAACTTAGAAAAAGTGTTTGTGATTTTCAAAATATAAAACCATAAGGAATGAAGAAGTCATAAGATATCATTATTGACTCAACAGAATCATCCAATTTAAAAGATGGAAAGGGAAGCATGTAGGTCACCATAAAACTGGGTTTTAAATAGTAAAACAGTAGGGAGAAGTGAAAATGTAGACGAGGAATAGAAAATTAACATCCAAGTATTAATTGGGAGTGATTGAGAACATGATAATGGGAATTTTAACCACAAAAAACCATAATCATGTGATGTGTTAAAAGGTCATTTATTTCTCATAAATAAATTTAAAGAAATATTTTTTTATTACAAGGTATTTTTCCAAAATTTGAGGAAATATTTTACAATTTATGCATATATCTTGTGGAAATAAAATTACATGATTTATTTCAATTTCATAAACATAATATCATCCTTTGGTTGTGCTTTAATCTTTTTCCACATTGTCTCTTACTCTAAAAAATACACATTGAAGGATGGTTTTTATACCTGGATCACTTTTAATAAATCAAAATATCCATATGTTATTCATCCAACCACTCAATATTTACCAAAACCAAAATTTTTAGAAAATATGGCCCAGTAAGATAAATCATAATTTAATAACAGAAAATAATATATAATGTTCAATTTAATCCATTCCATCATTACACAATCGTATGGATCCTCTACAATAAGTGTGGAAAAATTAAAATAAAAAATAATAAATAGGAATAAGATCACTAAATAAACTTATCATTATTCATCTATAAAGTTTCACTTAACGTCACATATATATACATTGATCACATTTTTTAATAAAATATGTTAATAACATGAATCAATGTAAAAAATTAAGGAAAACTTGAATAATTCAAAAAATTAAATCTTAGAATTTTTAAAATATTCTATTAATATAATATAATTCTATAAAATCAATCATGAATAAAATCATTATCAATTATAAAGTTCACCAATATTATCTGACTTCATTCCTTCTCATCATTAGGAACATTGACACATTCTATTTTTAAGGTGTATAAAAATAAATCTTAATTTACTAACACAACACGAAGGCTGACCATGGTCATTTCACTTTAGGATATTTCAGATTTATACACTTACATAATCTAATTCAAAGAAAGTAATTCTTTTTGGGTGGTTTTTATTATTTAATTTAATTTAGAAGAAAAAATATATGATAAAATGAATTCTAACATGCAATGGTACAATGTGATTAGAAGATAAATAAATTGTTCACTATGGTTTGGTTTATGGATTACATAATTCACCATAATGGTGTTTAAATTTTGTTTTATTGTTCAATTCTATGATCTCATGCATGAATTACTTTTCTCTTATTTTATGGTGTGATATCTTGAATTCCTTTAAAAATCTCAATTACAACTCATTTTGTTACTATAGTTCATGGAGCTCCTAAATTTATAACGTGACATCTTCTAGGACATGTCTCACTATATATAATTTCTTATACTAAATATAAAAACTCTATCATATGAAGAACTTATATCTAATATAATAGTGGGAAAAGATTTAATGAATGTTTAGAAATGTGTTTGATTTATGTTTTAAAGTGGGAAATCATTAAACTCATGGAATTCACTCTTTCTCACCAAAATATTAATTACACTTATGAATTAAATCATGAAATGACTGGAAACACCTCTTACATCTCTTAGGACAAGCGTTAAGTTAGTTCTTCTGTTTTCAGGATTAGAGCTTACAGTGGTAAGGTGAGAAAGAAGATAATAAAATAAAAATAAGAATGAAAATAAAAAAATAGTAGATAGAGAAAGATAGAGAGAGAAGAATAAAATAAAAATTACATAAAGGAAATAGGAAAATAAAATAAAATAACACAATGAATGAAGTATAAGAATATGATGAGAAAAATAAGGAATTAGAAGAAGAAGATATAGTAGAATAAGAATCAACGGTTGAAACACTATTGTAATTAAATATAATATATTTATTATCATGAAACAAAATAAAATTAAAAAGGAATAAAAATATATTAAATAAATGGAATGAAAAAATAGGAAGTGGTAATATCCTTTGGTTTTTGGTGGTTAAACTCCCATGGATTGGTATCAAATCCCCCTTTTATAGGAAAGTGAGAAACCCTTCAGTCTTCAAAAAATCCATTCATATATTCCTCCCCACTGGCATATCTTTTTTTATAAATTTATGATATCCTGTGAGTCTAGAATTATTCAAAGATACACCTAATGATCATGTGTTTCCATTTTGGCATAGCCTTCATGGATGTGCGACTGCATTTTTCAACAACAATGAGACGTGGAAAGATTTAGCAGTGCAGCCTCCTCGTGCAGGAGTTATTGGCGGCAGTGGGTCTCGAGAAGTGTTCAATAGTGGTAACACATATTCGACAGTGGGATTTAGGAATGTAAATAGATCATGTAGAGATGCAGGGTGTCAAAGATGGTGTTCCTCTATTCAGTTGTATCAGTAATAGTAATGATTTTTAGTGGAAAATGTGGTGGAGGATGGAAACTTCTAGCAAGGGAAAGTGACTAACAATTGATCTGGAGTCCCTATTGTCAAAATGGTGGTGCACAATGAATAGTTGGATCATCATTGGATCACGATTCATTGTTATATCAACATTGTCTTGTGATACACTATTGGATCAATGGTGGAACCCATGTTACTATAAGGTCAATGGTGGCTCAGAAGACATTGTTGGATGGGCCAGTGGTGGTGGATTTAGTGAATATAGTAGCGACAATGTTGAGAATTGTGAATGAGAAGTGGTAGAGGTTCAACTCCATCTTCATATGATCTTCATAAAGGCCATATAAAGCTAAAAATGGTATCAAGGAGGCCGATATGGGTTTCGGATGGTATCAAATTTATTCATGGGCCTTTACATAGTGATAACTATCATGCGTAATATAGTCGGGTGCACCCTATGTGGTTCATAGGTGAGAGAAGCAGAATCAGACCTTGGAGATGAAGACAGTAATGGTAGTGCATGGCGGAGTCGAGTGACTACTTCTTTCTAAGTGAAAGAACATTGATATTTCAAACAATAAATAGTAATGTAATTCTGTGTTTAATGTTGAAATGCGCTGGTGGAAATGATATTTTTAATAAATAAATTCAGTGGTATATCAAATTATAATCATACAATAGTGTGGGATCCCATATACACACTGAAACTCCACATGTGTTGAGTTTCACTGCTTAGACCAGATAGGCCTTCTAGATCACTTTGATACCCATGGGATTAACCACCCACAGACCACCTCTTCATAGGACTAATCCAACGTGCACATCCTACCACTGAGTAGGCCTTCCCATGGGATGTTATGGCTTGTCAGGCCTCCTTTGGATTGGCTAAGTGTATTACAATCCTTTGAGGTCAAAGGCCAGCTTAACATACAAATTTTTTGGTAACATGAATAAAATTATAAACTGTTGAATTTTTTTACAAAAAATATATTCAAATAAATATAAAACAAATAATTCATAACATGTTCATTCATTTTTATTCCATAATTATAGATTCCTACGTTTGAATAAATAATTTAATTTTTTGAGAATAAACATTAAAATATTTTAAAAACAACTACAATTTGTTTAAAATTTTTATGATAAAATGATTCTCTCAAATACCCAAACATTGAAACCATGCATCTCCTCAATTATAAAAAATCTAAATTGAAAATCATATTGCACCACTATTTCCAATATTATAATTTGAAAGCAATGAAATAACACCATTATGAATTCTAAATAAAAATTCCATATGTAACATAATATATCTATTTAATTACTCAATTTTAAATGAAACAATTAACTCATGTATTTTATTTTATCCATTAGAAATTGATGAAATTTTTTTATCATTCATTCAGGTTCCTTAATATTTTATTAATAAAAATGAAAAATCATGATCTACCTCTATTTTTAATCTTTTCACTCATCACTCATGGTTACTATTAAAGTAGACTTATGCTCATTTGATGAGAACATTCTCTGTTTCCATACAACTACAATGGAACTCTTTTCTCCACTTTATATAGTAAAATGGAACATAAAATCATGAGGACATTGGCATAATGATTTAAATTAATCTGAGGCATACGTTAGTTAGGAAATGATGTTTAAAATTAAGGCTCATATATGGGGTTTCTTTCTTAATGTATAATTCATTATATCAAATGTTAAACTGTAATGACATTCACCCAATCAAAGTAGCAAATCCCACCTCTACAAAAACTCAATGTAATGGTTGTGATCAATTAATTAATATTGAATGATTACTTTCACCCTCTTTAATTTTCCATCCACTTCCTCACTATTATATTATTTCATTACATTTTTAAAAGTATTTTATAATTTTTTTTGAATGTTATTCTTGAAATAAAGAGAAAATCCATCACCTAACCACATCTGATAAAAATAATCAGTCTAGTAATGGTAAATTTTTGTTTTTGAAAATCACAATCCATTTTTTTGTTCATTTATATTGTTTTATTCAAGTGGGAAAAAAATAATGAGTAAAAAGAATATAAACAATTATCAATCCCCATATTTAGAACCCAAAAACATTTTCTTTATAATGTATTTCATCTATTTTATAATGAATTTTCTAATAACACATAGAAACTTTCAAATATCATGAAAATGCTGATAAGATGGTAAGAATGGATTAAACTAGATTGAAACATGGACTATTCCCAACAAGTTAATTCATGGTCTCTATGGGATTAAATAATAATTATTTTAATGGGGATCTTTATGGACAAGAGAATTGAAAAAGTCACCTCAATCATTTTAAATTTGTTTTTTCGTTCTTTTTAGCTTTGATAAGTTTCAATGCAATATCTAATATAAGGAATTTCCCAAGATATCTCAAGAAATATGATAAATATAAAATAGAAATAATTTTGCCATTGAATCCTCTCGGGAATGAGACATTTCATTTTGGAAAATCTCTCATGGAATAATTAATAATAACAAATAAATTCACATGATATTCAAAAATTCAATGTTTGAAAAATTGGTAGGGAAATTTCATTGACATGAATCAACTAAATACATCCTATCATGAGTCCTCATTTTAATATCCAGGTTTCACTTTAATACTCTAATTTTCAATTTTATACATTTAATCACATTATCATTGAAATAAAAATGACGGAATTACATGACTCTTAAGAAATATATTTCTCATAGATAAGTCATGTAAATCATAAATCAAACCATGTTAAAGGAATGTCCAGTATAAAGCATAAAAATAGGTGTTTGATAATAAAAAATACAAGGCATTTTAATGTAAATGATATAAGGATGAACTACCAATTATCATAAAGCAAGGTCCTCATTACTCATTGAATGTTTGGGGGATTCCTTATTCCATAATGTCCCTTCAAATAAAAATTAATTAATTAATCATAATAATCATGCCATTAATGAAAAAAAATTATATAGGGAGCAGGTATGGCTGATAGACTAATTTATAAGAATAAAATTTAAATTTATCAAAATATTGTAAAGATAAATCTTGGGTTGATCTCCCAAGTGGGACCTAGATTTTTACTACCAGTAGAGGGAAGTACCAAATTTTATATAATGTCTGATGGTGGATGGAAATTCTTAGAATTGAACCACCACATGTTCTTATACCATATTTAATTTCCAACTCCTTTATGGTGAAAATTATCTATGTATATAGTATACTAGATAAACCCCTTCATAGTGAATTATAACATAGATGGTGGTGGTCTGATAATGTATGGATCAACCTCCTTCTTAATTGCTACTTGGGAAAAATTCTATTACTTTTCCAGTGAATGTTCAACATTAGATTCATGAATTGAATGATCAAAGGGAAATTAACTATGTAGTTTAAGTTATAATAAAAATTAAATTTTAATTATTAATGTGAAATTTCACTATTTCAATGTTTTCTTCGTGTATCTTATTTTATACAGGCTTAAATAATTATAAATCTTCATAGGCCTCTAAAAATGTATGTTTATTAATATCAAGGAGATCCATGTGTTCATTAATTGGTTTTGGTAAAGTTTCTTCATCCTCTTCTAATAAAAAAATAAGGTTTAATCAAATTTAAAAAATAAAAGTACTTCAGATTGACACCCAAATCAGATTGAATATGATTAGACAATATCATCAATGGTAAGTTCCACAATAAAGTTTTTTTTTAATTTAATATCATCTTTAGCGGTATGTTCCTCTAGAAATTGATTCATTTTTTATGGAGGTATGTTGTTTGGATCCTCCATATTTTCTTCAAATTATTTCAATTGTGTGTCTCCCTTATCTTAAAATGCTAGATACAATTATATTGGTGTTGGTTCTTTTAATTTTTTAAGGAAATGGGATATCATGCTGCACCTCATACTCATTCTATAAAATATCCAGATCATTTTGATCTCTGACATTTATTATAGTAAGAAAATATTCCACAACATGAATCCAATCTACCTTACCATGGTGATATTGGATTAGGATCCTCAAATGGTTACTTTGTTGATGGCCTTTGAGTTGGTTCTCAACATCCTAGATGTATTTAGTAAAATTGGATAGCTATAGTGGAATTTCCTCCTTGTCCTTTATCCATTTATTATCAACTTTTACTTCATTAATCATATTTCAAAGTTCATGAAACAAAATTATATTATCATCTAATTCATCATATAATTGTTTGAGCCAGTATTTCATACAACCATTGTAGGGGTTACATATCATCATTTTGTATCACATTATTTTTATTTTCACCCCTGAGTAATTGTTCCGTAAATAAAAAAATGGCCCTGTAAACAATATATGGAAAATGAATTTTTTTAAGTTTTTATTATTTGGAGAATAATGAAATCTATCTTAAATGAAAAAATATAAAAAATAAATTATAATTATAATTAAAACCTTGAAAACTACTCCAGTTTTGATGCATGAATATTGTAGTGAATGGATTTTTTTTTTCTACTAATGCAATATAGATGCTGACCATAGTCGTCACACTTGGGGTTATTTCATAGTTGTTCACTTACATAATCTAATAAACCGTAAACATTTCCTTTTAGTTTTTTTTAATATTTTATAGAATTGATAATATAAATGAAATTCTAAAATTTTTATAATAAGAAATTCCATAAATAGATTAGAAATGAAATAACTATTTATTTTTTGGTTTGGTTTATGGGTTCCATTATACTCAATGTTGGTGTTCACATTTGGTTTGAAAAACAAATTTTGAGATTTCATGCTGGATTAATATTCTTTTATTTAGTGGTGTGAAATCCTAGATCCATTTATAAATAGCAATTCAATCTCCTCCTATAATAAACATTGAGGGAACACCACAATCGATAGTGTGACAAATTCTATTACTAAGCTCCATCGTATTCCATTTCATGCACATAATAGTTTAACTCCAATATATAAAGAGATTGTATCAATTAAAAGGGAGGGAAATGATTTAGTAAAAGTATAAAAAAGAATTTTACTTTATTTTTGTGGGGGGAAATCACCACACTCATTTACTTCACTCTTTCCCATCACAAATAAAATCATAATTATGAGATAAATACTATAATTAAGGGGAAAACAACTTACCTCCCATGGGCCAAGAATTAGGTTATGCCCTCATTTTTTAGCATAATAGGTCATTGTGGTAAGTTTAGAAAGAATATATGAAACTTAAAATAATTATAAAAATAAATACGAGTAGTAGAGAGAGATAAAATGAGAGTGGAATAATAAAAAAAAGAAAAAAATAAGAAAAAAATAACATGAAAAATGAAGAAGAAGGAACACAAATGAAAATGAGAAGAAGGAGAATAATAATAATAATATTATTATTATTTTATGGGTGAAACACTATAATGATGAAAGATAATGTATGTATTTTTATAAAATAAAATATAATTAAAAATAAATAAAAGTCAATGAAATAAAAGAATATAAACCAGAATGGAAATAGTGGGATGTGACCTCCTCCTCTGTCCATGGGTGGTTAAAATTCCATGGCATAAATGCACCTCCTACTTTTATATGAAACTGAGTAACCCTTTGGTATTCTTCAAAAATATCAATATCTTCCTCCCCAATGGAATAATTTTTTATAATATACAGATCTCCCATGAGACCCATGATATTTAATGATACACTTGAAGATCTGGTGGTTCCATTTTTCTATTGAATCATGGATGTGTGGCCTCATCATTCATGGAAATGAGACCTAGATAGATCTAGTGGGTTAGCCTCCTTGGGAATGTGTTGTATGGGAAGTGTTTATTGAGAAACATTAAGTAGCGGTGTATCCTATTTGAAAATGGTCTTCTAGAATGCTTACGATCTCATTTAGAGTTTCAAGATGTTGGATATTGTGATCTACATTTTGTAGTAGCATTAATATTAAGGATTTTTTTATGGAAATAGTGGTAGAGGATGCAAGCGTCCAATCATTAAATCATATCAATTGTGTCTCATGAGGCACCATTTTATCAACAGTTGCTCATGAGGCACGATTGGATCAAAATTGGCTCATGAGACACCATTGGTTAAATGATGTCTCACAAGTAACCATTGGATCAAAGGGGGCCCACGAGTCACCATTGGTTCAATGGTTTCTCATGAGTCACTATTGGATCAGTTGTTGACCATGAGTAACCATTATATTATATGGATGTGGTGGATCTGGTTGTTGTGGGAGAAGAAGTAGTGAGCATGGTGAAATGTTAGTGTAAAAGGAATGACTCCCTCTTTATCTAGCCTTCAAAGTGTCCATATTAAGCTTGAAATGGTTTAATGTAGGTATCCATGGGTTAAATATGTGATCATGGGTGTTCTCAATCCTCAATAAGGTGATGAAGATTGTCGATGAGATTTTCTATTGCACACATGGTGGTTTACTAGTGAGAGCAGTGGAGACAGGAATTGAAGATAAATAAAAAAGTGGCGGAATAAGGATGATTTGTATGACCTCTTCTATCCCAACGTGGGTGTGGTATAATTTTAAAATATTAACACTAACATACATCACCATCTATCATTTAAATGTGATGGTAGAGATGAACTTATTTTTAGTGAATTTTGTGGGTTTAGATTCTCAAAATCTTCTGCCGGGGTGGGCTGCCAAACACACACACACACACAGACACACACAATATAGACTTAGATGTACCACCCAACCCATGCAATCCTTCTCACCCATAATGATCACCTCAGGATTAAACCCTTATGGGCAGCCTCTACAGGGGCCTGAACCCCTACACATCTCACCATCGAGAAAGCCTACCCTTTTGGAGGAATGGTCGGTTGGCCCTCCTTTGGCCTAGCTAAGTGGCTTTTCGGCCTTTGAGGTTGAGGGATAGTATAACTAGAATTTTTTTTGTAACCTAATGAAATGGATAAGTAGTTAAAAATTTTACAACATTATATTCAAATAAATATAAAACATCTAATTCATAAAAATAGGATTCATTTTGAATCCATAATTATAAATTACCACATTTTATTAAATCATTTAATATTATGGGGATACACATTAGAATTCTTCAAAATAATTAAAATATTTTTAAAATTTTAATGATAAATTGAGTACCTAAAATATATTACTATTATCTTTCCATTTCTCATGTATCCTATGAATATAACACCTTACAAATAATTAATTTTATTGGTTATTGGTACCATTCAACACATTCTTTGAAATCTCTAATAAAACTATTGTAGTACAACCTTAACATGTTTCATGATACTTATTAGCATAATATCTTTGATAAAAATATTCTAAAACATAAATCATGAATCCAAATATTTTAATCACCCAAAATTGACATTAGTAATATCATAATATTAACATGGATCCCTTTGATTCTTCTAAGCTAAATTCACTTAATACTTTGGGAATTCATTTTTATAGTGAACTATCTATTTACAGATGAAGTACTGCACATTGGAATCCTCTTTTATTCCCATTAAATCATGATCCTGGTGTCCTTTCTATCAAATAATATAGAAAACTCCAATTCACATTAAGAAAGTACCAATTCCTTTCCTTCCAAAATTATCAAATGTTGGAAAATCCTTCTTTCTTGTTTTTTCCTTCTACATTTTTTTCTCTTCTATTCACATTTTGTCAAACATTTATTTAGAATGACAAGCCTTGGAGAATTAATTTTATATCATGATATTATATGATACTATATCCTAATATAATGAAAATGTTTGGGAGAATATTTCCAATTAGAGTATTTTTTGAGACCATCAAATAAATAGTAAATCATACACTTTAGATTATGTGTATATTTAATATAATTCATGGATAAATATTTACTCTTTTCTTCATACATAGCAGCATTGTTCTCATCCTTTTATCTCAGACCAATGAATTGTCTATACAAACATATTATTATCAAGGAAATCATTTTTCTAAAAAAAATTCCTCAAAATCCATCTATTCTATGCATTTTATTTCTGAGGAATCCTTGGTGTATTGAATCATTGAACACCATTGATCTGCATCCCCTGAGAGATGAAAAAATTCTACGACAACCATTTTCCATCCATTAATTCACAATGAGAGAAAAATATTCTCTAAAGAACATATCAATTAATCAAATACAAATGGATTCATAGTTCCATTGAATGATTTTGGTTGGGGATTCATTAAGTGTCCTAACATTGTTATACCATGTTTTTAATTAGTAGATTGTTCCAAATGGGAAATTTTATTGCTAATAACCCATTTTAACTGGCCTGATATAGTTATAACTTGTTCAAATCTTGTAGTTGATCTAGCTACAACATAATTATATTTTATAAGAGGGAAATATATACATGGATTATGTGAATTGACAAGGATTACATTCCTTCTGATAGGCACCATTCCTAAAAAAATTCAATCACTAGATTATACCATTATATTACAAAACATAATATATTATCTCAAAACTAATAAAACACTTAACATAAATTCTTATTTTTGTTATAACTAATTTCTAAATAATATTATTGGTTTCTTTTGGAATATATCCATATTCTACCATACAATTTTTTCTCTAATATATGTTTTCCTAAATCTAGTTCCCATAGTTTCTACTAAACATTCTATGACACTAACTCTAAAGATTTAGACCCTATTGGACGAGAGATGGTGGTCACATTGTTACATTGTTACTAGATATAATAAGTAACATACCAAAGGACTGAATATTTTAATATACTTGGTAAACTAAATACAAACATGAAATTCAAATTACATTTAAAAAAAATACTAAAATTATTTTCTTTAAAAACACCATTATTCATTTATCATATCACAGTATATCAATAAAAAATTCCCCTGGTATATTAGGGAAAATGAAACATAATAAATGGGCGAGCTTAGTTAATCAGTAATGGTATAAATAAAATAGATGATATCAAGAATAAACAACCATAAATAATATATAAGTGAAACTAACTAAAACACATGTGATTTGACAAAAAACATGGTCATATTATTCCATGAATAAAGGATGATCAAATAAGACACATATACAATCACATGAGGTCAAAACATTTACATAGATGTTATGTAGAATAGAATATTGACATGGAGAACAAAAAATGATTTCATAATGATGGACTTCATAATGTCATACATTTGAAACAAACCACCAAGGCCTGAGCTAAGACATCGGAAAATTAAATCACAGCTTTGTGCCAGGATATCAACAAAAAATGGGTAAGGCCTCAAAATGAACCCAATTTTTTTTTCTCATTAGACATAAAAATTCCTAAAAGGGGGTATAGATTTTTACACCCATCATTTACTAATTCCAATTCAATATTCATATGAATACATAATACAACTAAATCAATAAGCATTAACCAAATAATTAATTGTTTTTATTGAAAGTGCAAGTTATATGAAATACCACTAATTTATCTAGTCAAATTGACATTAGACATAAAAATAAATATGATCCATGGAATCATGATAACACATCCTCCACATAAAATTCACTAAATTATGTTGAAAAAAATGAGAAACTTTAGTTATATTAATGGGATATTTCAAGAGTAAAATACCCTTTTAACATTGATAATATTTTTTAAAATATAAAAACCATGTATGTTTCATTTAAAGTAGTTTACATAAAAAGAAACATGTAAACATATAGTGTAATATTCATATAATTTAGGATTAATTATGATTATAAAAAATGTTCATTCCATATATGTTAAAAAAATCCTCTCACACTTTTATAAGAAAAATAAAAAAGCACCTTATTCAAAAAATGAAAAGAATATTTATTTTTAAATATTTTTTAAAAATTAAAGCAAGATTAGGATGAATTTATAAAATCATTATAGAATAGTAAACAAAAATTGGAAACAGTTTTTGAAAATTGTAAACAATTTCCACTTGAGTTTATTTTGAATCATAATCCCCATGGAAGAAATAAATTGAAATTAATCAATAAATACAATGATTTAATATTGAGTCAGGATATAATATATAAAATAGATAGTATATAAAACACCTCAAATAAATAAGTGATGAATATTGAATACGTATCACATAAGAAAACATTGGATGTGAAACCCTTACATCTATTACAAATTATATTGTCAGTTATCTGAACCTACCATATAAAAAAGTAATATATTTTTTAAAAATTTTACATCCAAGATCTAGATGCTACTCAATGGTGACTTGTACTAGGTTGGAAACATGAAATCAAGCACATTTCACCAAATTCTAAAGGCTTCAAACTAAAAACAAGGTCCTATGTGTGATAGTGGGGAAACTATGCCCTCATTGGAAGAGAATGACACATCATAATAAATAACAATACGATAGTTAAAGAAGTAATACCATGAAATATAAGTAAATAGTGGAATAATGATAATATAAATAACTATATTTCATAGAATACAAATATGATTCTTCATATTACATGTTCTTGGAAAATACCCAAAATAGGTTTCACTACCGTAATACAAAAAATAATTATGAACAATACAAAAAGGAACAAAAGAAAAGTATAAACATCACAAGCCTCAACATAGTCCCATGTTATCCTACTACTAATCATCAATCATGTACCTGTAGAAGTTTTATTACCCTTATCAAAACCTGCAATAACATAATATTTTTGGGCAAAAAAAACTTGACCCAAACAGGGTGTGAAACTAAATCCCAGTAGGAAACCACCCAAGGTCGGTGCCAATCTGTCAGTTAATATATACAATCGGAAGTGTGTAATAGGGAAAGAAGAAAACTAATATGTAATTAAAAGTAAATTTTCCTAAAATCACTAGTTCTCAGTTATATTAATTTCATGTTCATTTACCATTCAATGACATTGAATTATATAAGTTTTGAGATCTATCCTAAAGCTGATGATTCCGGTATAGAAGTAAACACACCAGATGTATGAAAAAACATCTGAACAAGTGTGAGGGAAGATTGAATCCAAGATTTTGGTTTGTCTTGAAAGACAGATCATAAGTTATTTGATTTCAATATTTGATTATAAGTTAATTTAAACTCATCACATATAAACACCTACCGATAGATACCATCCTTTGAATCCCTCATTGGATTCAATATTCAATTGGAATTTAATATAGTATCCATGAGCTCGACCAATAAATCCGAGGATGGCTCATGAATTGTCATGATAACACCATCTTTGAGTCCGTACATGGTCTTTTAACTGATTCCATGGTTAACCCAAGGTATAAGATGAAATAGTCATATGATCTTGAACTTTCCTTTCAACCTGAAGCTATGGCCCGCCCATTTCTATTATCCCATTTATCCCATTATTAGAAAAAAAACATGTAAATTTAAATATTACATAGATTTACATTTAATAAAGTTAATTTAAAAGAAACCAAGAAGATAATTTAAGGAATTAATCATAGGAATCCCTTTCCAATGGCCATAAATGTCCATTGACAGGAATCACATCCATAGGGTGGCCTTTCATCCAGGTAAAAATAGTTTAAAATGATATAAAAACATTAATCAATTACCTAAATAAAATAAAAACATAAATAGACAATATTAATTCATGTTGACACCCTTATAATGGCTTCACATCACTATGGAACATATATTCAACATTACAATTAGAGAAAGGCATGAGAAAACCTACCTCATAGTAGTATGACCCTCCTCATCCAACGTCACCTCTAATTTGACCTATAATGGATTAGATCTACAAAACAAGGATAAATGATCAACTCTCGACAACATTTTCAAGAGAAGAAATTATGATGAATGTCTCTAGATGAATAGAGATCAAACAAATTGGGTTCCAACACATCCGACGACGTTCAAAACTACGTTCAGATGAAAAACAAGGATAGAAAATGACCTCCGATGCTGGGGTTCACAATACCCAGTGGATGGGTTATGTTTTTCTGATGAAAATTAGGCTACAAACCATTTTTAGAAAAAATTAAATTACACACCGTTACATAAAAATACATTTCATGTATATGCATGGTCCCCTTTTCTGATGAGTTCCTCTTCCACATCATAAATGAGTACTATCAACATCCTTATATGGCATATAATGGGATTACATAACTTGTAACCCCTAGCCACATTGTGAAATAGCCTTGTAGCTAGTACATGGAATGTTTACCTATTTTTTATCAAGTAAAACTTGGAAGGAAATTGTACATACCATAAAGGAAGAAACGAGATCTTACAAACTTCCCCCCATAAAGATATTTGTTCCCAAATTTCCCTTCTATGTGTGGTGAAGAAACATTTGAGAACTACTCTGGCCACTGCGATCATACCTCAGCCTCCCTCTCCCAAGTATCATCTTATAATCAGTTGTTGTTCCATAGCATACCTACTAATGTAATTGATCGTCCAAGTAGAGCCTTCGTTCTATGATCCAAAATTTATATAGGAAGCTCCTCAGAGAACACATTTACCTATAACTCAACTTCTTTGGGAACAAGGAGTGAGGTGTGTTTGAAAAGAAACATCGCAACTGATAAACGGGGAAGACGTTGTGCATAACCATGTACCATTGGTATAACTACAACCTATAGGAAACTAGCCTAACTCCCTCCAGAATCTCGAATAACCTGAAATATCTCAAAGAAATCTTACCTTGTCTCCTGATCCTTCTGTGTCCCAACCTCAGTGAAACTTATAGGAAAACTCAATCCCTGACCTCAATCTTGAGAGGTTATCTATGGTGATTGGTGTATAATTTATTATTAGACTTTATAGTAGCCATAAACTTCAAAATTAACTAAACCTATTCAGTGCTCTCCTGTATAATACAAGGGCCCAATATAGCCACCTCTCCTACATCCATCCAATAAAGTTCTGATCTTAATGTTCTATCAAATAAAGCATCATATTTCACTATCTAATAAGTATACATGAAGATATTATTATATGAAAAATCAACCAGGAGTTTGTGTCACTCACAAGAACACTCAAAATCTTGGATGCATGGAAAAAGTATGTCCACCAGCACTTGAATCGTGCTCTTTGATTGGCCATCTTTCAAGGGGTGGTATGATATGCTCAAAATCAATTTTGTACCAAGTAACCTCTATAGCCCTATCTAGAAATGATATGTAAAATGGTCATATATATCTAAAATGATAGATTATAGGACAATGTGTAGTCATACAACCTAACGGAGGTACAACCTCTAATGCTTATCAACACTAAATATTTCTTTAATCAGTAGGAAAAGTGAAACAATCATGAGATAGTATATAAAAATCAGACTACATCATTACCACAACACTTAAAACATTTGAAAATCCTCACAAATTACTCCCATGAACGTTCTAGTGACACTTACAGTGCAATTTCACTCAAATTAGGTGAACTTGAACACAACTGATCTAATAACCCACCAAGTCACATTGGCTTGAGAGTACAACGAGTCATTACTAGGCCTTAAGAGATATCCCCAAGATTCCAAAGGCTGGAAATAAATATAGAATGGTTTCAAATAAAAGTGGGGGATGACATACCCTTTAAGAAATAAATCAATAAACCAACCAACCAAAACCAAAAATTCACTATATGATGCGTGAATGAATAAAATAAATCCCAACATCTTCATGTATATGAAAACCATATCAAAGTATGCTAGAGCAGAAGAATAACCATGTATCAAAGTACACAATGGATAAATGATACACGAATCTCAAAAGACCCCAAGGCTCTATGATTCACAATCTCTAAGCTCCACAATCACCAAACAACCCAAACGTTACGAGATGGTGCTAAATACACATGAAACATTACCTTTTCCCTTGTCCTAGAAGATAGCATCTGCAAAAGCACCAAAGTGCCAAAGCAGGGGTGAGTATAAAAATTAGTTGGTTTTCTCCAATGACTTCTCTACTCACAACACTAGGACAGAAAAGTTAGTCACATTTATATAAGATATTTTATATAAAAAAATTTACCAAAAATAGTTTATAACAAAATATAAACAAGTTTCCAATACCATTTATAACCAAAAGAGTACATTTGTAATTGAAACCAATTTTTCCAACAAGTTATTCTTCCAATAAAATAACTAAACAAGATTTAAAACAATATCTCAATATTCCATTAACATTCCCAATTAATATCATAAATCCACACAACCAACCCTGTATGTAACATGGATCTCCCTATACTCACGAGTGGTGAGTCATCCTTTCACTAAGTTGTCCTTAGTAAGCCCATTGACGGGGGGAGGGGGGGAGGCTAACCCTTATCCATCCTGTTAATGATGGGGGAGACCCATAACCCTTATCCATCCCACTTGAACCCTTTGAAGGGGGAGATCCCTAACCCTTATCCATCTTGTTAATGATGGGGGAGACCCCTAACCCATATCTGTCCCACATGCCCATGAACACACACAACCATGAAGTCAAAAACCAACTGTGTTCAACCAATTCAAACCATTTCAATAAAACAGTATTTTTATTGAAAACCAAAGAATAAACCAATTTAAAAAAAACCACTTCACTACAATAAATCATTCCATTTTATTGAAAACATCTAATCCCAACCATGTGTCACAACTTAAGAAAATCCCCATTTTAAAATATCTATTTTAAAAATTAAGAACCAAATCACTCATTCAAAACCCCCAATTTTCGAGATTTCACAACCATCATTCAAGAAGGTTTCCAACAAGTGTTAAAAATAAAAATAACAATCAATTCAATGCCACACATTCAATTTGAAATCATTCCAATCAGTTCTACTAAGTGGATTCAGGAAAGAAGCCTGCTACCTCGTAGGTTTTGACGAAAACCACAATGAATGATGAACCCACAATAGAACTAGTTGATTCATCAAGATCCCACCTTAGATCTATTTTACTAGAAAGAACAAGACCAAATTTCATCATATTTGGCATCCAAAAACTTATATCTACCCATAACGGGCGTAGATCTATGAAACTAAGAGAAAGAGAGAAGTAGATCTAAGAAACCGATCAAGAACGATGAAGAACGATCACATACCTCAAGAATACGGTTTTGATTCACCAAGGAAGGCTTTTAGAATAACTCCAAAATGCCTAGGAGAGGTTCTACTTCCTTAAAGGGAGAGTGATCCCATGTTATGGCCACTCAGGAGGAAAAACCAGCCATTTCGAGGCAAAAACATCTGAGATCCACTTTAATCAGATCCCATTTAAGTGCCTGCACGGTTTGACAAACCGTGCGCTAACCATTCATTAGACACTTCCTCGGAAGACCCTCACACAACCTCCTCACATGGTCTCCCAAAACATACTCCAACTTTGTGGGAGCCACTACCTCAAAAGTGTCAACTACGCATGGTTTCTCTGCCCAGTTAGAAAAACTGTGCGCCACCCATGCGACTTCCCCTTTTCCTCAAAACATCATTCAAGTTTTCCTGAATCTCTGAATCATCACCCTAAACTATGTAACCATTAAAATCATTAAGTAAGGGTTATATACCCGAAACCAGGGGTACTAAAATTTCCCCACCATTAGTCTTTCAGTCCTCGGAAAGTAGACGATCGTTGCTAGCCAAAAATAGTTATGTCCACTGATCTTTCATTTTCTTCTCACGTTCCCAAGCCTCTTTCTAAATCTGACCATGTTTCCATAAAACTCACACTAGGATGATGATTTTCCCATGAAAGACTTTATCTTTTATATCCATGATCCGCACAGAAATATGTAACAGTGATGCATCCGGTTCTAGCTCAACGTGATCCCATCTGATCACATGGTCAGGATCAGGGTGATACTTTTTCGACTAGGATACATGGAAAAGATTATTCTCCGAACTAAAAAGTGGTGGTAATGCCAACCGATATGCCACCTCACCAACCCATTATAGTATCTCAAAAGGGACAATGTATCTAAGAGATAACTTTCTCTTCTTCCCGAAACGATGATGTCTAAGCGTTGGAGAGATCCTCAGAAAGTCGTGATAACCCACAACAAATGACAACGGTCTTTGACGGTGATCTGAATAAGATTTCAGATGACTCTAAGCTATCTCCATTCTCATTCTAATAAACTTGATCTTCTCTATTGTTTCTTGGACAAGGCTTGGCCCGAATAGTGAAGTTTCACCTATTTCCACCCAACATAGTAGAGAACGACAAGGATGCACATACAATGCTTCAAACAGAGCCATGTGTATCGAGGCTTGATAGCTTTTATTGTATGAGAATTCCACTAAGGGTATATGATCCTCCCATGAGATAGAAATATCCATTACACAAGCCCGAAACATGTATTCCAATGTTTCTATAGTCCTATTGGATTTTCCAACCATTTGAGTATGATACACAGTGCTCTTAGTCAGCTGAGTTCCAAGGGCTTGCTCTAATGATTTCCAAAAACAATATGTGAACCTTAGATCTATATTTGAGACTATAGACACTGGTACACCATGACTCATTACCACTTCTCAGATATATATTTTTCAAAGATCCTCCACTGTATGAGTTTCACGAATAGGGATGAAATGGGCAGACTTGGTTAGACGATTCACTATCACCCAATTGGCATCATGTTTCCAGACCATAAGAAGACTTGTAACAAAATCCATTGCTATTTGATCCCATTTACACACTGTTATGGGAAATGATTTTAACATACCAATGGATCTATGATTCTTTGCTTTAACCTGCTGACAAGTTAAGCACCGTGAGACAAACTGGACCACCTCCCTTTTCATACCGCTCCACCAAAATTGTGCCTTCAACACCATATATATCTTATGTGTACTTGGAGGTACAACCCATCATGAATGGTGGTAATCATGAAGGATTTGTTTTTAACAGACAATAGGTACAACCATCTGATCTCTGAAACACAAAACTGAACCCCCATAAAGATTCTAGCCATCAATGGTCTCCCCACCATTGACTTTGGAACTTACAACTATACATTCTGCATTCGATGTTTGTGCTTCTTTGATCATTTTCACTAAATCAGGAATAAGCGTATCTGAAAAGAAAACTGAAACATCACATCGATCTTCACATTCAACATGCATGTCGGCTAATACCCATATAAATTTCCTTTCATCTGATGCATCTTTTTCCAACTGATCATATAACTTTCTACTCAATGCATCTGCCACCGAATTTCTTTTCCCTGGTGTGTACATCATGTCGAAGTCAAACACTTGGAGATACCCCATCCAACCATTTTCCTCAGATTCAAATCTCATTGTGAGAAAATGTGTTTCAAGCTTTTATGATCTGTAAACATAGTAAATTTCTCACCAAAGAGATAATGTCTCCTTGTTTTCAAAGCATGGACGACTACAGATAACTCTAAATCATGTGTTCGGTAATTCTTCTCATGCAACATCAACTACAATGAACATAACCAACCATGTGATCTCTTTGGATGATAACACAACCCAACCCTGATCCTAAAGCATCACAATACACCACATACCCCTATCCTAATTCTGGCAAGGTCATGATAGGTGCCGATGTAATCAGAACATTTAGTTCCTGGAAAGACTTCTGACATTATTTTATCTATTGGAATGGAGCATTATTATTTGTCATAGCTTTCATTGGTGAAGCTAGTTGTGAGAAATCACACACAAAGCATCATTAGTAACCATCTTGACAAAGAAAACTTAGTATCTCAAACACGTTCTTTGGTGGTTTACAAGGGATAACGGATTCTATATAATCAGGATAAATAGAAACGCCTTTATTATAAATGACATGGCGAAGGAAACGTACTTCCTGTATCCAAAAATCACACTTTGATAATTTTTCATTCAAACGATGATCTCCCATGATTTGTAACACTGTTTCTAGGTGCACCTCATGATCAACCCTTGTCATTGAATAGACCAAAATGTCATCCACAAACACCACAACAAAAGAATCTAGATATTGTTGAAATATCTGATTCATCAATTCCATGAATATTTATGATACATTTGGTAGACTGAAAGGCGTGACTACATATTCATTATGACCAAATCTACTTTTTAAAGTTGTCTTTGGAATATCCTCTTTGCGAACTCTCAATAAGTGATATCCTGATCACAATTCAATCTTGGGGAACCACTGAGCTCCCCTTAATTGATCTAATAGATAATCAATGCATGTATGTTGATATCTATTCTTTATCATAAATTGGTTAAGCTTACGATAATTAAGACACAACCAAATAGTTCCATCTGCCTTCATCTTGAACAAAACTGGTGCTGCCCATAGAGATGTACTTGGTCGAATGAAACCCTTGATTTCTAGAACCTCTAACTACACTTTCAATTCCTATAACTTTGTTTGTGCCATCCTATAAATGGAAGGGAAATAAGACTAGTCCCTAGAAGGAGATCAATCGTAATCTCCACTTCCATTAGAGGTGGTAACCCATAGATTTTTTTGGGAAAGACATCTGGAAATTAATCCACAACAGATGGAAAACTATTTTCCTCGATCTCTTCCATTGATGCCAATGTCAAAGCTTCCAATTTGAATCATATCATTCCCATAATTGGTGATAAAAATTTCTTTGCAACTTTCTTTATAGTCTTTTCTCCTCTAAAGAGATGATCGATTCTTTCATTAGTCATGAAACTAATTGTTCTCCAATAACAATTGATTTGAGCCTTGATTATTACCAGCCAATCCATACCCAGGATTATATCATAGACATCCACATCCAACATCGAGAAGTCCCATTTTAACTCAGATACATCAACAGTTTTTGTACATGCTCTACACACAAAGGATTGACCTTCTCTGTCACCAAGAGGAGTTTTCAGTTTCAAAACAGAAGGCATCATTTCCAGTTTTAAACATAGAAAGTCAACAACATGAGAATAAATGAAGGAATGTGATGCACCATTATTAAACAACACTTGAACAAAGGTAGAATTCAAAATAATTGCACCTCTTACTGTAGATGTTCCATCCTGATCATCGACAATCATCTGCTTAGCTCCATACAATTTCTTCTTCACTATAATATTATCCCTATTTCCTTGCTGAGGGTGCCTGGGTGGAAGGTTCATGGTATTTCTAGAATCACTATGGCTAGATCTTCTGTGCGGACGAGACTGATTCTGCTGTCCTCATCTAGTCGAAGCATACGATGCCCGTGATAGTTGAGAAGTGTCTCGAGCACTTGACCTTGGAGAACTGCGATAATAGTGCTGAAGATGTCCCATGTTTTTACATGTATGAAATGCTCTAGGTTGTGATGAAAAATCTTGCTTTATGTTGTCAAGCGAACCACATAGAAAATGACATGCTTTGCTCTGGGGTCGTGGATGAAGGATTACTGATCCAGCCATCTGGTTCTAATTTCCACTTACACCGTGGAAATAGGTGTCTCTTTTCCTCTTGTTCCCAACGGTTGAGTTCCCACCATTTCCTATAGGTAACACCATTCCTACTCTTATCGATCCTGAGATATCGCGTTCTGCAATAGTCACTCTGTTCAGAATCTCTGTTTAATCTGTAATATAGAGAACCACAATTTTCGATCGAATCTCCTACCTTAGCCCTGATTCGATGATGTGGGCCTTCAAAGTCGCACTTGCATCAAGCTATAGTGCAAAATTGAATAAATTCATGAACATAGCCGCATACTATATGATGGACAGGATATCTTGTTTTAGGATGAGGAAGTCCATCGTTTTCTGGATTTTGAACGTGTGAGGATAGAATTGTTTGTCGAACAATTCTTCATAATCCTCCCATATAAGGCCTTCATCCAATTTATCCTGCACCACTAAATCCCACCACTGACGTTCAATGTCCTCGAACATATACATCGCTATGTTGACCTTGAGCTCTGATGGTGTGTCGATGAAATCGAAGATACAATTCATCCTACTTAGCCACACCTCTGCCTTCTCAGGTTCAATATCACCCTGAAAGTTCGGTGGATTCTGCTTCATGAACTGGATGGTATGACCCACATGCCTTGGATAATTCCTCTGGTTCCCCGTATACACAGCCTGAAAATCCTAGACAATACTATGCACCATCTCTTGTTTCACTCATGGTTCAGGGAAAACCACATTTTCCACAGCTTCTTTGGGTTGGTTTCGACAACGCCTACCAGGTGCCATTTTCTAAACAAAAAACAAACTCCGTCAATCTCTCTCTCTAGCAACTGATGTCTTATCATTTCAAAATATATCACATCAACTATCTCAACATTGTTTTCTAAAACATACTTTTTCCCATGTTCAAGTTTTTTTGAAACCACTTCACATGATTTTGAAAATTAAACCATTTTTAAAATACGATAATCATTATATTTTTCAAAATCTTTCATTTGAAAACCAATTCCATACTTTTCAAAAATGATCATTTCTTGAAATGATGTATGCACTCCTAGTGGGAAGTCATTCCTCTATAATGCATGTCATGCTTGTCTCATTGGCTAAGCCCATGATAATGAGATTTCAGAATCAATGAAGTGTCTGCAAACACTTATTTACCCAACTCCCTGGTAACTTAAAGTTCAGCATAAAAGGGTTAGCTACGTCCTTTTATGATATATATTTCATGTTTCAGAAATCTTACTCCTTTCTAAGATTCCCACCCAAGGAATAGAACAGATGGGATTTCATCTCCAAAACTAGGAACATCAATGAATACTTGTTAGGTAGGGACTGGACAAGATGATACCCTTTGTAATGACCCACCAATTCCCATTGTCTTGAGAGTACAATGAGTCGTTACTAGGCCTTAAAAGACATCCCCAAGATGACAAATGCTAGAAATAAATGCCGAAGGGTTTCAAATACAAGTGGGGGACGATTTAACTTCTACGAAATAAATCAATAATCCAACCAACCATTACCAAACATTCACTATATGATGCATGAACGAATGAAAGAAAACCCAACATCTTCGTGTATCCCAAAAACATATTGAAGTATGCAACAACCGAAGAATAACCATTTATCAATGTACATGGAAGATAAGTGATACAAGACTCTCAAAAGACCACAAGACTTCATGCTCCACAATCTTCATGATCTACAATCACCAAACAGCCCAAACGTTACGAGTTGGTGCTAAATACGAGTGAAACATTACCTTTTCCCCTGTCCCAGAAGATAACATATGCAAAATCACCAAAGTGGAAAAGCAGGGGTGAATATAAAACTCAGTAGGTTTTCCCCAATTACTTCCCTACTCACACCACTACGATTGAAAACATAGTCACATTTATATAAGATAGTTTATGTAAAACAATTTACCAAAATTGTTTATAACCAAATATAAACAAGTTTCCAAAACCGTTTATAACCAAAAGCATACAAATTTAATTGAAACCATTTTTTCAAAGAAGTTATTTTTCTAGAAAAATAACTAAACAAGAATTAATACCATTTCTCAATATTCCATAGACATACCCAATTCATTTCATACATCCACACAACCAACCCTACATGTAACTTGGATCTCCCTATACTAGCGAGTGTTGAGTCATCCTTCACTAAGTCATCCTTAGTGAACTAATTGATAGGGGAGAGCCCTAACCCTTATCCATCCCGTTAATGATAGGGGAGACCCCTAACCCTTATCTATCCCATATGAACCCTTTGACGGGGGAGAGCCCTAACCATTTTCCATCTCGTTAATGATGGGGGAGACCCCTAACCCTTATCTGTCCCACAAGCCCTTGAACACACACAACCATCATGTCAAAAACAAAGTGTGTTCAACCAATTCAAACCATTTCAATAAAACTGTACTTTTATTGAAAACCAAAGAATAAACCAATTTCAAAACAGCCACTTCACTTCAATAAAATATTCCCTTTTATTGAAAACATCTAATCCAAAACTTGTGTCACAACTCTAGAAAAGCCCCATTTTAAAATCTCTATTTTAAAAATTAAGAACCAAAACACTCATTCAAAATCCCCAATTTTCCAGATTTCACAACCATCACTCAAGAAGGTTTCCAAAAACTGTTCAACAACCAAATAATAATCAATTCAACACCAAAAATTCAATTTTAAATCATTCCAATCAGTTATACTAGGTGTAGTTGGAAAAGAATCCTCATACCTCGATGGTTTTGATGAAAACCACAACGAATGAAGAACACACAAGATAACAAGGTTGATTATTCAGGAACCCACCTTATATATCTTTTCCTAGAAAGACCAAGAACAAATCTCATCATATTTGGAATCCACACACTTATATATACCCATATTGGGCTTACATCTAAGAAACCGTGAGAAAATGAGAATCAGATCTAAGAAAACGATCAAGAATGATGACGAATGATCACATACATCAAGAATCCAGCATTGATTCGCCAAGGAATGCCTTTTTATCACCTCTAAAATGCTTTGGAGAGGTTATCCTACCTTCAAGGGAGACTGATCCAAAGTTATGGCCGCTTAGAAGGAAAAATAGGCCATTTAGAGGAAAAAACATGTGAGATCCACTTTTTTAGGATCTCATTTAATTACCCTCACGGTTAGTTAGCACAGTTTGAAGACCGGGTGCTAACTGTGCCTTTTCCACTGCCTCAGTAGACCCTCGCACGACCTCCTCACATGGTCTCCCAAACTGTGGTCCAACTGTGTGGGAGAAACTACCTCAAAAGTGTCAACTACGCATAGTTTGGCCGTACAGTTTGACAAATTGTGTGCCGCCTGTGCGACTTCCCGTTTTCCTCAAAACATCATTAAAAGTTCTCCTAACCCTCTCATTTATCACCCTTAACATTATAACCACTAAAGTCATTAATTAAGGGTTAAATACTAGAAACCGGTGGTACTACAACTGAGGTCATATGAGAAAATTCACAATAAATAACAGTCAAACCGTAATCAATCTCATCAAAACTAGTCACATAATTTTCCATTAAAAGACATTTTAGACATTCAGACCACACCCACCATAAACTAGTGGATGGTTCTAGCTAGTTCATTCAAACAATACATGAGGAAGATGATGGATAATGAGTAAAACCATCCCATGATCATTTAAGAAGATATTTCCACAATAATAGAAAAAGTATAAACTAGACCCAACCCATATGAATCATTACCCCTTTTCAAAGAATCACATTTGATACCAACTGTAAAATCGAGATAACCTCATATTCATCAACCATGAATACATGGAACTCACCAAGGTGGTCAATACTCCTTATCACAATTGAGACTATGGTATAAGGCCAAAATTCCACATAAAACACTATCTAAACCATGAAAAATAATCCACTTGGAAGTCATGTCATGGAAAATAGGAGGAATCTAGAGTCCTTCCAACGAATTACTACACGGGATCCTATGTATCACTCAGGAATAACCAAACCTCAATTTAAAACATGCATCCAATGAACAATAGTGAAAAATATTATAAACTAACCCTATAGCTTTCAACTATAGTTCAACATAAAACCAATGCTCTCTTAGTGCATATAGGATGATGTAAATATAGGGGACATGATAATCTCATAAGGAAGAGAACACTAGGAGGGTTTCATGGATCCCTAGAAAAGGATATACAAACCTGTACTGGTTGACCTCCAAAAAGAAACTCACCTTCCCTTGCCGACACATCATCATTAAACCGACCATAATGCCTCTATCACAAGGAATTTACATCATAATAATGCAGAAACACTGATGTCCATCCATGATCATTGGTTCCTCACAACTATTTCACACACAACTAACCACGACAACATCATGTTCCAAGTGATCATCAACATGGAACAAGACTCACAAGCCCCAAAGGCATTCAAATATAATTGACCATTTCTGAATGGTCCTTGATTATGATCCTTCTACATGGAAGGACACATTTAAATAGACCAATCTTGATTATACTTACCTAGGAGTTTCCTAGGCATGGATAATGAAAACTAGAAACTCTAAAAAGGCACTTGTTCAGAACTGACTCAGACGTGCATTTGTCGTTCCCAGAACCATGATCACCATGTAAAATAACATGGAATGAAATATGAAATTAAACAGACTAGAATGTCAATAAACCAGTCTCCTTGAAGGTCCTCCCAAGTAGTGGGATGATCTTGGTTCCATAATTATTAGGTTACTCTACTCTAGAGATAACCCAAGAATATACCGAAAATCTCAATGCTCAACGATTTAACCAACTCAATGGATCATTTTAACATTTAACACTAGACGGGTGCTATGTATGTCAACATATAGTACCCCTATTTTATAATATAAAATGACACATTCTAGTTACAATTCATAGACTATCCACCCTATGCATCCTATTACTAGATAGCTTACGTAGGAACTAGCTCAAAAACACATCATCTTCACATCCCTTCCCACAGATGATGATTTACTAAGTCACCCATCACGTATGGAAAGAGAGATTTACATGACCTCTAATGTATCTAATCAGGGCTAAGGAAAGTCTCACATTTTGAAATGAGCATTCCTCTATTATTGTTCACATAGCAAGGGTCAAGATACAATTTTCACCCATATGAACAAGCATGTCCTCTTTAAAACCAAATGTCTTACTATGGACAATGGTACCTGAGCAGAGCTAATATCAGAATGTCCACAGATCAAAATCACATATAAAAAAATAAAATAGGTCAACACCTTCGTCTAATAAGTCACCCCTCTTCCTACCGCATGTGGCATGTCTAGGTTACAATCAGGGAGAGATACTTCCAAAATCCCACTATGATGGTTGGGTGTTGTCAAGTAAAACATTAAGAGGCATCCACCATGTGATCCTCATTAAAAAAAAGAGTGAATTCATTTTACCTGAGATCCTTAGAAAAAAGGTATGGGAGGAATCAGAAATGGGATCATCGAACAATAAACAACAGAGGAATCCTATAACATGGATCCTAGAAAACGATACAATTGAGAGGGATCCTAAAATGGATCCATAGATCAACATGTAAGAGAAGGAATCCCCTTAGGTAATCCTTAAAAAAAATATGTCTCATGCCCTCATAGGCTAGAATGGAACTTCTCACATGGGAAACATCCTCACAAGAATTGGTCATGAATGATGGCTCACAACTAATCTCAAATAAAAGGTCTCAACCAGGTTGGTCTGAACACCAAACCAACCATCCACACTAAGTCCCACTCTTATGTGACAACTAAAAATAGTAACTAGGGTAATAAACAAGTAATTTAGATAAAATCCCCAACACACTAATAGGATTCAATAGAATGCTCAGTGGGTTTAACCATCGCGATCTATGAAGAAAACTACTCATAAAGGACTACTCTCTGGTCCAAAACTAATAAAGGAGATCAAAATAGTAAAAGTCCCTTAAAGGGTCCCAATAGACCAGTAAATGGTGTGTAGAAACCATATAAAGAGTTTACCCTCATGTTATCACATGGTCATGTACTCCCACCATCATGGGAATTTAAACACCCTAGGTACACAACATATAGGAAAATGGTACATGATGTGTACAAAAGTCTCCCATCCTGACCATGTTCCACTTACATGACCAGATTCACCTGGGGTATGCTTATGTAAAACTACATGGTGTGTATAAAATGTTCAAGACATGATCTTTCAAAAACAATGAATTTGTGTTCTGTCACACATGACCTGACACAAGTCCACATTCCTCATGGCGTGTACTCATAGTACATGGCATGTACTAAATAAAATTCCTTTATACGGAATAAGAGAACACATGGAAGGTGTTCATATATCCACAATCCATGTTTTCTGGTTTTTAGGATAGTAAACATCTGAAACCTCCTTGGGAACCCAATTTTTGAAAATTAATCCAAAGTTATGCCAAATTCTGATCCATGTGGTCCCATACTCACTATGAACCAATGTTTGGTATCCATATATATATATATATAGAAATTAATAAAAAAATCAATTTAAGGAAAGAACATGAACCACCATATTCTGATCCAAGAGGGCCCATACACATGAGGGCCCAATGTTTGGAATCTATCCAATTCAAAGCACAATATAAACCAATAATCTTATCACAACAACATTCATATCAATCCTGAGATCTATCACAACAACATGAAATCATTAATGTTCTCTAAATGGAATAGTGAGAATTCACAACATGGGATTTGTAAAAAGTTCCTATATGATGCATGAGATGGAATACCCTCATCTCATTAGGTTTTAGCAAAACTGAACCACAATGATATCGATAATAATAGAACAATACATGTGCATCTCCCGATGTTAAAATTTAATTAAATTTGACAACTGAAAATCCAAAAATCGCAACTCAAGTCAAAGAAATTTGGTTTTTACCTATACATGGGGAAGATACTCCCGGTCATAGTTTATTATAAAACTCCATTTAATTTTTATCCCTGTATAATGTCACCAAACAGAAAGGAAAACTAGAAAAGAACAATCCTCAGATACCACTTTATAACATCTCGGATTTGAATTCCACGCAATGGTGCCCCATACCCGATTGGACACATGGCCTTAATCTAGTTTTCCCGAATTTTAGTGGCTCCAAACTAGTAGAGAGGGCCTATGTCTGATAGTGGGGAAACTATAACCTCATTGTAAGAGTATAACACATAATAAATAATAACAATATGATCACCAAAGTAGTAATACCGTGAAACATAAGTAAAAATTGGAAGACTGATAATATAAATAACAATATGTCATAGAAAAAAAATTGATGTTGCATGTTGCATGTTCTATGAAGATATACCAAATAGGTTACACTATAGTAATGCGAAATATAAGTACCAATGATATAAAAAGGAATAAAATCAACTCGAAGCTTCACAAGACTCACCTTGGTCCCATGATCTCTTGCTCATAAACGAAAATCAAGTATTGGTAGAAGGGTTCATACCCTAATCAACACCTCAAACAACGTAATCAGTTTGGACCCAAAAACATGACCCATACAGGGTGCGAGACTAAATCCTAGTAGGCAACTACCCATGGTCTGTTCCAATCAATCAGAGATTATATATTACATGCAGTGTGCAATTGGGAAATTAGAAAACTAGGAAGTACTCAAATATAAAAAATACTACAAGTAGTGGTACACATCTTTATTCATTTCATGTTAAAGTTACCATTCAATTTCATTGAATTATATAAGTTTCGAGATCAAAAGTAAGCCTAATGATTATCATATTAAATAAATCATAGAATATGTCTCAAAATACCATCTAGACAAGTGTGAGTGAAGACTGAATCCATTCTTGTGCTTTGTCTTGGCGGACACATCATATGTCATTCCATTTCAATATTAAATAATAAGTAAATGCGAACTCATGAAATATGTACCACTTACAATATATCTCATCCTTGGTATCACTCATTGGATTCATGATTTTCTCAACATTTAATAAAGTCTCCATGAGCCTGACCACTACATATGTGGATCTCTCATGACATGTCATGATAATAACCTCTTTGAGTCCATCCACTGTATTTTAACCAATGACATGGTTCACAAAACGAATAAAGTGAAATACATATATGAGCTCAACCTTGCCTTTTAACTTTAGTCTATGGGTCAACCATTTCTATATACCCCTTTATCATTTTATAAGAATCAACACTTGTAAATTAAACTATTACATGGATTAACATTTAATCATTATCATTTTAAACAACCCAAGAAATGTATTTATGGCATGTGTCATAGGCATCCTAGTCCAAACAGCCATAAAAAATTATTCATGAGAAATAGACCCATGAGGTGGATATTAATCAAGGTATAAAACAATAAAAAAACTTTAAAATCTTTAATCAATAATTAAAAAACAATATGCATTATAAATATTCAATATTAATTCATGGTGACACCCTAAAATGGGTGAGCGGAACATTAGAACATATATTAAACATTAAAATTAGCGAAAGACATGAGTCCACCTACCCCATAGTTGTAAAACCCTCCTTGTCCAACATCAGCCTATAATTCGACCTAGAACTGAGTAAATCTACAAAACATTGACAATGGATAAACCCTCAATAACTTTTTGGAGAGAAGAAATTGCAAAGAATATATCAAGGGGAATCAAGAAATAATATATTGGGTTCCAATTCATTTTACTGCAATTGAATTGGTGTTTATATGAAGAATTTGGAGAAAAAATGAACTTAGGTACTGCTATTCATTATTCCCAGGTGAGGGGTTTTTTCAATCTAAAGAAGATGAGGATACTACCCGTTTTAGCCAATAAAAATGTAAGTACACACTGTGTACAAGAAAATACCTAGAGTGTATATGTTATATCCTCTTTTCTGCCGACTTCATATTCCACATCATAAATAAGTCCAAAAAACATCCTTACATAGTGTGTACTAGGATTAAACAATGTATAACCCCTAGACACATAGTGTAAGAGTCATACATCCAGTACATGGCATGTTTTCCACTTACTTCTCAACGAAAACCCGGAATGAAAAGATTTTCACCATAATGAAATAAATAGAATCTTACAAAATGTATATAAAAATATCTATAATTTCATATATTATCCACATATAACATTTTATTACTCATTTAATAATGATATTTTTACTATTATCATTATTTCAGGTGTTAACTGCCTTTTTTATGTATGTTTTGATTTGGTAGTTCTCGGGCATGTACGTTTATTATGGTTTCATCATTTACATAATTTTATTAATTGTATAAACATCATATATTTTCTAAATTTATAAAATTAGATTCATTCTTGAAATATAGGGGTAGAAAAATTATTTACATAGTTCAAGGAGAGAGTATGTCATACGTACGATTGAACAAGGATTTCAATTTTAGATGAATGGAATGAAAGAAAAGTAAAGAACAATTAAACATTAAACAATAAAAATTAGGTAATATATATCATATATATATCCATTATTTTCATATTTTAACCATCCATGTAATGTGGTGATTAAAAAATAATTACAATTCTATATGGAGATAGTAAGCCCTACATATACATGAATGATGTTTTTTACATATCGTTGGATAGAAAAAAGATGGAATATAGTTTTACCATAATCATAATATAATATGAGGATATTTATAATACAATATTTATTATTTAAATATTTTTAAAACACTAGGAGATTAATTATAACAAGAAATAAACATAAAAGGTTCTGTAATGATGATTACCTCTTCTTCGGTGCACTCTCTTTAGATCACTTCGTAAGGTATCCAAGATTACTATTTGGATTGGATAGAACCTATATAATTTGTATAATGATGTTTATAAGAGTAATGGTTATGGTTTTGCCAATCAATATTTTCAATGCGGTGTAAAAAAGTGATGGAATGGGTTCCCCTTTATATTAGAGGGGGGGGGGCATTCTTATAATTTATTAAAATATTAAATCAATATAAATTATTTGTCATATTCAAATGGATATAAATGGATATAATTTAATGAAAATGTGAATATATATATAAATATTTTCATCCAATAAAATTTATGTAAATTATAGATTGTTTCACTTTTATATTTTACATTTTACCACCCTTTAACACTTTTGATATTCACCATAATATAAAAACATTCTAGTCTCTATGGGTAAATAATGATACTATAAAATGTAAAAATACCCTAAAACACACCATGGTATATTTAATTAATCTCATACAATTATTTATAATAAATATATGTTTTTAGTAATTATATATAATTTAATAAAATATTATTTATTATTAATTATAAATAGTGTCAATTTTCAGAACAATTCATTACGTTGACATTAATAATATCATAAAATTAAATATAATTAGAAAGATACCCTTTTTGTTCAAAATTGTTTTTATACAATATTCAATAATTAAATTGATTACCGTTAAATGAATTGGAATATTAATTATATAATTAATTTTAATTTGATGAAATTTTAATATAAAATTTAACTTTTCAAATGGTTGAAAAAATACAGGTTTCAATAGAATTCGGTATTTTTCACTATTCACTAGAAAATAAATATTTTCAGAAAATTAAAAACTTTAAACCTAAGAAAGTTCTAATTAGATTATTGTAAAAAATTTAATTATTTATGGTGAAATAAAATGTATATACATTCCAAAATTTAATAATATTATTTTATCAATAAACATTATTTTTGAAGAAAACATAATTCTGAAGCATAACATAAAAATTGATTAATTATTTCATAAGAATAAGTCATTGAATTTGTACTGAGTATGTACTTTATATATATATATATATATATATTTCATAACATGGTTTATATTATTCAAATCAAACAATTTAATGGGTAGCTTATACTGGTTATATATAAATAATATTTCACAGTTCATTGATGCTTGGTGTTTCCTATTGTATCCATTATTGAACATTGTATTATTTTAAAATATCTAAGTTACTTGAACCAAAAGATACTTATGAGAGTCAATTTATTAAAAAATATACATATTTTAAAATCTTGGAATCTAACAATATATGTAATATATAATCATCAACTATAAACTAATGCCATTCTGGTTTATAAGTGAATGAAAACAAAACACCTTTATATATAGAGGTGGTAGTCTGAACAACACTGAATTAGTGTTTCAAATCCACAAATAATGAGAGGGTGAATATGAATAGGTATTTATCACCTCATAAACATATAAAAAATATATCAATATTATTTATTCATTAATATTATCCAAGAGGGGTGTTGTTGAAAAACCCAAAGTGTCACTTCATAGATGTAGTATTCTGAACACAGAGACTAACATCAGTTCTTGTTGTTCTTAGTAGATGGAAGAGAATAAATAATTTTTATACCATTAATATAATTTAAAAAAACTATTATAATTTAATTATTATATTATATCTATGTTTGTTTTAGAATGTAATAATTATAATGAAACTGTAAGTATGACATGATAACTTTATTGAGACCTTGAGCTTCCTCTTGATGATGACATTATATTTAAAGGACATAGAATAATTTATGTTGACCTGGGGTATTAGGTAATGAAAAAGAAATAATGAATTATAAATTTGGGAATATTTTCTATGAAATTTTGAAATATCAGTGTAGTATTCAAAGTCTAGAAGTGATATCCTTTGATAATAGAAAAAATGGGCACTTTTGAATACATGAATCAGTTTATTTATTATTCCTTGAAACTATTCAATGGTAGATGGATAAAAAGTGTAAACAATGGACTTTTGGAAATGATAAAGTGTAAAATCATAAATAAAAGTTATGTATAAAAAAATTTAATTTTTTGTCCATGTTCAATTGTCAAATACTATTACCAATTTTATCTTCTATCAATGTTAATATTTTAAACATAGTAATTAGTTTTGATAAGTAAAATTTTAATTGAACTCAATAACTAATTTAAATATTATAGTTTAAAAATTTAAAATAATTTTATAATATTAAATTTATAAATATTGGAAAATAAAATTTTAAATTAAATAGAATTAATCATGAAAAAAATTGTTTTAATGAAATGAATCGTTTTAGTGTTATATTTGTATATAATATAAAATTATTATTATTAACAAAAAGGAAATAAATTTATTTATAATAAATAAATTGAATGTATTTTTTATTTAAAATCAATAAAAAACCTAATTTCCCCAAGAAAATATTTAATTAAAAAGAAGAAATGATTTTGTTATTTTCAATTAATTTTTTCTTAAGGGATATGAAGTGCCCAGATCAGTGTGAATCACTGAGAGGGGGAGGGGGTGAATCAGTGATCCCTTGAAAATTTTTACTAATAGATTCGTTATCAATTAAACCTCTATGGCTGGTTAAATCCTCGATCCACTCTTCTTGTATCTCACACCTTTCCACGAATGATGCAGTGAATGTAAAGGCACTGGACACAAGGATTTACAAGGTTCGACACCAAAGGCCTACGTCCTTGCCATGTTGGTTATACGCCCCAACATGGTTTCTCCATTATAACTTGTTAGAATTACAATGGTCGATACAGCATCCCACTGTATCTCTCCTGAGTCCCACAGGAGGGTATTTATACTGCGTCCCACAGTGTTACCAGAGTCCCACTGGCCTGCTCCAGAATCCCACTGAAGACTTCTTCCACCCTGAGTCTCACAGGGGGCTTCTCCTGGCTCCTTGAGTCACACGAGTAGCTCTTCTTCTTGTTCAGCTCTTCAAGTATCTTCAGCAGCCTGGGATAAAGACTGCTGGCCTTGCTCTGTACCTCTGCTCACTTGTGATGAATAGGTCTTCTCGTCTTGCTCAGGATTTATCTCCTTCTTCTAAGGATGACCTGTCCTCTCTCTTCAAGAAACTTCAACAACCTCTGATAAGGTTAGTTGGTCTTGCTCTTCTACTGAAAACTCATCCAACTAATATCTTTCACTTCAGCTTGGCTTCAGTCTCACTTCATCACAACTTCATGCACTGAGTGCATGGCATCTCTGCTTACTCATGCACTGATTGCATGGCTTCTCAAATTCTTCTTCAAGAACTTTCAGTCTTGGACAACTCAGATGCACACAAGCAGATTCAACTTGTTCACATGTCCACGTGCATGCATGTAAGCATGCACTCCCCTTTCTTTCTCTCAGTGAAATAAACCCACAAAGGGTGTAAACACTTTCAGCACACACCTTCTTACTTCCTTCACACACTTTTTTTATTTTTGTTCACACACTTAAAAGTGTGTTGTACTTTAGTGTGGATGTCCTCTTCCTTCTTCTTCTAAGTGTATACACTTTTAGTGCACACACTATGTTCGGCCTTCGTGTCTCTTTATACACACTTGTTTCACTTTTGCACACACATGAGTTGGCCTCCTCCTCTTCTTGTTGCACACACACACTTTAGTGTTCTTTTAGTTTTTTCTTCAAAGTGTGAACAAACAAGACTACGGCCTTCCTCCTTTGCACACCCACTGCCCGTAGGGTGTTCTCCCAAGTGGCACACACACAAGGTCACAACCCTCGGCCTCTTTAAATGCACACACTTAAAGTGTGTTCTTCTTTGTTCAAATGCACAACCAAGGCTATGGCATATTCAATTCTTACACACACACAAAGTGTGGTCTTCCACTTCACTTGGCACACACCACTTGGTGTTGTTCTTTGTGCACACACATGGCCTCGGGTCTTCTCCTCTTTCTCATACCCGAATACCGACACCTCCACTTCCACGTAGGGTCACAAGCAAGGATCTTCTCCACTACCTCACCGCGCAAGGTGCCACTGGCTGTGGGTCGCGCAAGCCACACGGGGCGTGGCGCGCAAGGTGCACTAGTAGAATACTAACCTATACCAACGGTTCCAAACCGATGGTATAGGACTCCAAACCGTTGGTATAGCCTATACCAACGGTTTGGAGAACCGTTGCGAAGTAAGCCGTTGGGATAGGTCTATACCAACGGTTTTGGGAAAACCGTTGGTATAAACCTATCCCGACGGTTTTCAAAACCGTTGGTATAAGTAATATGAAAATCTATTCCAACGGTTATAAAATCGTTGGTATATGTATTTCAAAAAAAAAACATGTGGTGGGATTTGATCCCACAACCCCCCGTTTATAATTAAACGCCTTAAACACTAACCTAACATAACTTTTATAAACATAAATTCATAAATATATATATGTATTATCATAATTATTTAAAATTTATATTTATATAATGTTCTCGGGTAGTAGACCTGGAAGAAATCAAAGAATCTATCCCAACGGTTTTGAAAACCGTTGGGATAGGTCTATCCCAACGGTTTTCAAAACCGTTGGGATAGGTGATAATTTCCAGGGGTGAATGCTGGATTTTGGGCTGAGTTTTCCCAACGGTTCTCCCAAACCGTTGGGAAAGGGGGGGTCTTTCCCAACGGTTCTCCCAAACCATTGGGAAAGGGGGGGTCTTTCCCAACGGTTCTCCCAAACCGTTGGGAAAGGGGTGTTTTGAGGGGGTCTTTCCCAACGGTTTGGGAGAACCGTTGGGAAAGGGTGTATATAAGTGTTGGGAAAGATCCGATTTCCAGTAGTGGTGCTACCGCGCAAGGCGGCGCGATGCACAGAGGGGGCGCGCAAGGTCATGCTGCCCAACCTCTTCTTCTTGTCGCGCAAAGGTTTAGCACACAAGGGACTCCTCCAACCTCTTTCGTGAAGGTATGCACAAAAGGAACACAGCCGCGCAAGTGGGTGGCGCGGGGCTTCAGCTTCGCGAGGCACAAAGTGCTCCGCGGGACTTCGGGTTTTCAATAAAACTTCAGCAAGCAACTCTGAATGCTCGGGCTCTCTTTTTATAGGCGAGGAGAGCCTCAGTTCATCCATGGAGATAAAACTTGAACTCCCGAAAGTTTCAGGATTTCAAGATTTCCTTCAAATCTTGTTTTCAATTCTCTGTTCAACGCGGGGTCATTTATTTTTCACTCTTACTCATGCATGCGTCGCGAAACGTGTGCATGGCCTCTGTTTAGGCCCATGCATGCAAAGCATGATCTCCACGTGGCCTCGGCATTTTATTTTGCCTTGGACAAACTCCAAATCTCCCAAACATCATGTGCATGCATATTTTGTTGCATGGTTGTGTTCATACGGCTCCGACGAACTCCATGGATGCTTCGGCTCGATTTATGGTGGCCGGGATCTCAAAAACCGTTGTCGGGAGGCGCCTGGTTTGATGGTGGCTGCGGGAATGCGCGGGGAGGCCTCAGCCGAGCTCGGGGAAGAAGATAAGCTCAGCACCGTTGGATCTGCTCTTTGGACGGCCTGGATCTGAACGGGAGAAGCACGATGAGATGTGCGGCCGAGATCTGGCGTGCGATCGATCGAGCGGCCATGATTCGCTCCTGGAAATTTTTCTGCGTCCCACATCGAAACGGAGCGCGGTTTTTCCGCGGATTATCAAACATCTGCTCCCCCCTTCACCACAATTGAATCTTCTCCCTCCACGGTGCCGCCCCGCACCGTGTTCTCTGCGGGCGCGCTCTTGCGCCCACTCACGCCTCCTGCGGGCGCGCTCCTAGCGCCCACCATGCACTCCGGGCGCGCTTCATGCGCCCCTGCCACGCGGGCGTGACACCCCTGCGTAGCTCTGCCGCCCTGTGCTTTGCACCATGGGTTCCCCCGTGGGCGTGGCACCTAGTGCCCACATGAGCCGTGGGGTTTGAACTCATGGGATGGCCTTGGCTGGCCTAATTTTTGGCAAAGGGACAGAATGTTACTTTGTCAAAAAACAAAGTACTCCATATGAAAAATGCCAATTCTAAATGCCAAGCCATCTTCCTATAAGCCATTCTTCTTCTACATTTTTCTTCTTCTTCTTAAGAATTCCTCCATTCATCGTCAACATTTATTTATCACTTAGGAATGGAAATTATTGAAGGTTCTTCATCAACTGAGCTCCTGAATCACAGAAAATCTCCAATGAGCTTCATTGATCTAATCAGAGATCAATTGGATCTTCTTCACATTCACATGCACTAAGTGTTAGTGCATGGAATTCATTAATCCACTTCATCCACTTAGAAGTTGTGGATGGATCTCATTCACTTCTTCATGCATTGTCTTAACAATGCATGGCCTTCTAGAGCTTGTTGTGACATTGTATCCAGTTGATACAAGTTCTTGGAACTTAAAGATCAGTTCAACAATCGTCTGATGTAAATAGAGAATGTTTCAACCACAACATCCTATGTCACTTAGTGAATCTCCTAAGTGACATGCATCTTAGTACCATGGCCATTCTCCTTCATCACCATCACCATAACATCCTTTGTCATTCACATCTTGACATTCCTTGACATCCATCCATTCATTCCTTGACAACAACATACCTCATTGACAACAAATGCAACACAGTGCACTTCAATCTCCCCCTTTTTATTTGTTGGCAATACACTAGAGCACATATGAATGGGTCAATATGTGGGCCAATATTTCTCCCCCTTATTGGCAACCAAATGCAAAGGTGTGGTGTGGTTCTCTTTCAAAAATCTCTTCCTCCCTTTGAAAAGTATTTTCTTGAAAAACACTGAGAGAGGGACGAGGTCACATGTTCTCTTTAGCAAAGAACCTTTAGTAAATCAACTCTAAGTCTACTTGGGCTAACCCGGTGTAGAAAACAAGAGTGATGTAACCAAGGTACTCAATGCTGTCCAACATTCACTATACATGTGAGATCATGCTTCAAGGGGCTTGAAATTTTTCAGATATATCAATGAATTGCTAAATCCTGCACATACTTCACCAAACACATTAGGAAGTTAAAGTGAAAAGATAAAGCTCACCCTTTCAACCATTTGTCTTCAATCAATACTCCCCCTTAATTGTCATGATGAATACAATTAAGAAACAAGGGATGAAAGTATGATTGGAATACCTTCACGTTTCTCAAGATGGTATTAAATCTTAGAATCCCATCTTCTTCTGATTGGCTCCCCCTCAAGGGGTGCACTCCATTCTGTCCAAACCACTCTCCAGATGAGAATGATCATCATCTTCAATTCCCTGTAATGTTAGCACATGTAAATACAAGTGATTAGGGAATAAGATGGAACCTCCTTGGTTCATCAATGTGAACAACAAGGTTGAGAATATTCTCTCAACTGAGATGTCCCATTTTCAACATTCTTCACACTTCACATTTGATCTTCAATGATGTTTGTGCTGGTGTGGATCTCAATACATCTTCATGTGAAATCTTTTGTTTCATTTTTGCCTTAGCAATTTCCAGTGTTTCATCTTCAACTCTTTGCAGTTCTCTGGAAATTTGCAACTGATTAGGCCATATGACTAACAAGTCATTTGGAAGTGAGGCCTCAGTTTTGGAAATTCCACATGGTTCTTTTGATACTGTTAAGACACCTTTATTAGGCAACTTATTTTCAACCAATCCCTTCTACTTCTTCTGGATTGATTGTCTGTTTGAGTCCAGTCTGCTTCTATTCAGTTCCATGGCTTGTTCATAAAGATCCATGGTGTGTCCTTTCTTTCCACAGTAGAAGCATGTTTTCTTGGTGGTCCTTCTGGATGAATCACCCTTCTTGGATTTAGACTCCAAGGACTTCTTTTCCTTTTTCAAAACCTTCTTGGGAGCATATTCCAATTTCTTATTCTTGCTTCCCAAGGATTCTTTATGAGCTAGGTTCTGTGATCTTTTCTTCTTTCCAGCTTTGGATACAGTTGGAGATTGACATGTATCATTCTTTTGACCACTTTTGCAACCATCCCAGATGTTGTCAAGAAATCAAAATCTGTTAGCAGTAAACAGATGTCTCTGGACCTGTGGATGATGCTTCTTTTCCTCTGTCTTGCTCCCCCTTGGCATGGGCTTCCTTTGTGCTTTTACATTTAGTGGATTGTACCAACAATCCTTTGCACAGTGCCCATACTTATTACAACACCAACATTGACCCACCAATCATGACTTCTTCAGTCCTTCTGATTTTAGGGTACCTTTATGGAGCTGCTGTGTTGTTTCAGGGGATCTCTGCTTCTTCATTTTCTTCATCCATACTTGTTTGGAATTATTTTTCCATCCTGCACTTTTTGTGGAAACACAATTAGAAGCATTAGTACAAGATGGGATGGATGGTACCTTATTTTTAGAAGATGTTGCCCTTTCATTAGAGGATGTCTTTCACTTAGAATCATCCTCCTCAAAGCTCACTTGAGTAGCAACATTTCTTCTTTCAGCTGACTGGGAGGCTTCAGCTTTGGGTGATTGCAGATTTTTCAATATCACCTCCAGTTCTAAGCATTTCATATTGAGGGAGTTCTTCTCATCCTCAATAGTTCTTAGCCTTCCTTCCCATTTCTCTTCCAGCTTCTTTATCTGGTCTTCATGCACCTTCTTCATTTCTTGTAATGAATTGTCAAGCTCCTTTACCCTGTTTACTTTGTCTTCAAGTTGAGCATCTCTGACATTCAATGAAACTTTGTGCCTCTTTTCCAGTGCATGGAAAACATCTTTAACCGCAGTCTTAAAGAATTCTTTCTCAGAAAGGCTTCTTTGCAATTCTTCAGTAGTGTCTTCATATCTTTCATTGCAAAGCGATACTGTTTCATCTTTAGCCTTCACCAGCTTTCTGAGAGTGTTGGTTATGCCAACCCTTTTAGCCAACTGATCTTTCATTGCATTGGCTTCTTCTTCTAGCTGTAATTTTTCTTCTTGAATATCAAGGATGCCTGTAGTAATACACATTGCTACTTCCCTGGGGACTGTCTTCCGAATATATTCGATTGCATTTAGAAGATCATTGATTCTTCCATCATCATCACAGCTAGGACAGGCTTCATCAGAAGAATGATAAAAGGAATTGTCATCTGATGTGACTTTCACATTTCTTTCTATAGAAGGAGTTTCTCTGATTGCACCAGCCTTCTTCTTCATCTTCTTTGCCTGTTTCTTCATTCTGTTTTTCTGAGTCTTGGAAAATATCTCCATTTGAGGCTGGTCGCTCATTTCCTCAAATCTGCACTTCATAAGGACTCCCTTGGAACTTTTAGAGGTAACCTCCCTCTGATACCAATTGAAGTGCCCAGATCAGTGTGAATCACTGAGAGGGGGGAGGGGGTGAATCAGTGATCCCTTGAAACTTTTTACTAATTGATTCTTTATCAATTAAACCTCTATGGCTGGTTAAAGCCTCGATCCACTCTTCTTGTATCTCACACCTTTCCACGAATGATGCAGTAAATGTAAAGGCACTGGACACAAGGATTTACAAGGTTCAGCACCAAAGGCCTACGTCCTTGCCATGTTGGTTATACGCCCCAACATGGTTTCTCCATTATAACTTGTTAGAATTACAATGGTCGATACAGCATCCCACTGTATCTCTCCTGAGTCCCACAGGAGGGTCTTTATACTACGTCCCACAGTGTTACCAGAGTCCCACTGGCCTGCTCCAGAATCCCACTGAAGACTTCTTCCACCCTGAGTCTCACAGGGGGCTTCTCCTGGCTCCTCGAGTCACACGAGTAGCTCTTCTTCTTGTTCAGCTCTTCAAGTATCTTCAGCAGCCTGGGATAAAGACTGCTGGCCTTGCTCTGTACCTCTGCTCACTTGTGATGAACAGGTCTTCTCGTCTTGCTCAGGATTTATCTCCTTCTTCTAAGGATGACCTGGCCTCTCTCTTCAAGAAACTTCAACAACCTCTGATAAGGTTAGTTGGTCTTGCTCTGCTACTGAAAACTCAGCCAAATAATATCTTTCACTTCATCTTGGCTTCAGTCTCACTTCATCACAACTTCATGCACTGAGTGCATGGAATCTCTGCTTCCTCATGCACTGATTGCATGGCTTCTCAAATTCTTCTTCAAGAACTCTCAGTCTTGGACAACTCAGATGCACACAAGCAGATTCAACTTGTTCACATGTGCACGTGCATGCATGTAAGCATGCACTCCCCTTTCTTTCTCTCGGTTCAAGAAACCCACAAAGGGTGTAAACACTTTCAGCACACACCTTCTTACTTCCTTCACACACTTTTTTTCATTTTGTTCACACACTTAAAAGTGTGTTGTACTTTAGTGTGGATGTCCTCTTCCTTCTTCTTCTAAGTGTATACACTTTTAGTGCACACACTATGTTCGGCCTTCGTGTCTCTTTGCACACACTTGTTTCACTTTTTCACACACATGAGTTGGCCTCCTCCTCTTCTTGTTGCACACACACACTTTAGTGTTCTTTTAGTTTGTTCTTCAAAGTGTGCACAAACAAGGCTACGGCCTTCCTCCTTTGCACACCCACTGCCCGTAGGGTGTTCTCCCAAGTGGAACACACACAAGGTCACAACCCTCGGCCTCTTCAAATGTACACACTTAAAGTGCGTTCTTCTTTTTTCAAATGGACAACCAAGGCTATGGCTTATTCAATTCTTACACACACACAAAGTGTGGTCTTCCACTTTACTTGGAACACACCACTTGGTGTTGTTCTTTGTGCACACACATGGCCTCGGGTCTTCTCCTCTTGCTCATACCCGAATACCAACACCTCCACTTCCACGTAGGGTCAAAAGCAAGGATCTTCTCCACTGCCTCACCACGCAAGGTGCCACTGGCCGTGGGTCGCGCAAGCCACATGGGGTGTGGCGCGCAAGGTGCTACCATGCAAGGGGGCGCGATGCACAGAGGGGGCGCGCAAGGTCACGCTCCCCAACCTCTTCTTCTTGTCGCGCAATGGTTTAGCACGCAAGGGACTCCTCCAACCTCTTTCGTGAAGGTATGCACAAAAGGAAAACAGCCGCGCAAGTGGGTTGCGCGGGGCTTTAGCTTCGCGAGGCACAAAGTGCTCCGCGGGACTTCGGGTTTTCAATAAAACTTCAGCAAGCAACTCTGAATGCTCGGGCTCTCTTTTTATAGGCGAGGAGAGCCTCGGTTCATCCACGGAGATAAAACTTGAACTCCCGAAAGTTTCGGGATTTCAATATTTCCTTCAAATCTTGTTTTCAATTCTCTGTTCAACGCGGGGTCATTTATTTTTTGCTCCTTCTCATCCATGCGTCGTGAAACGTGTGCATGGCCTCTGTTTAGGCCCATGCATGCAAAGCATGATCTCCACGTGGCCTCGGCATTTTATTTTTCCTTGACCAAACTCCAAATCTCCCAAACATCATGTGCACGCATATTTTATTGCATGGTTGTGTTCATACGGCTTAGACGAACTCCATGGATGCTTCGGCTCGATTTATGGTGGCCGGGATCTCAAAAACCGTTGTCGGGAGGCGCCTGGTTTGATGGTGGCTGCGGGAATGCGTGGGGTGGCCTCAGCCGAGCTTGGGGAAGAAGATAAGCTCAGCACCGTTGGATCCTCTCTTTGGACGACCTGGATCTGAACGGGAGCGGCGCGATGAGATGTGCGGCCGAGATCTGGCGTGCGATCGATCGAGCGGCCAGGATTCGCTCCTGGAAATTTTTCTGCGTCCCACATCGAAACGGAGCGCGGTTTTTCCGCGGCTTATCAAAAATCCGCTCCCCCCTTCACCGCAATGGAATCTTCTCCCTCCACGGTGCCACCCCGCACCGTGTTCTCTGCGGGCGTGCTCTTGCGCCCACTCACGCCTCCTGCGGGCGCGCTCCTAGCGCCCACCATGCACTCCGGGCGCGCTTCATGCGCCACTACCGCGCGGGCGTGACACCCCTGCGTAGCTCTGCCGCCCTGTGCTTTGCACCATGGGTTCCCCCATGGGCGTGGCACCTAGTGCCCACATGAGCCGTGGGGTTTGAACTCGTGGGCTGGCCTTGGCTGGCCTAATTTTTGGCAAAGGGACAGAATGTTACTTTGTCAAAAAACAAAGTACTCCATAAAAAATGCCAATTCTAAATGCCAAGCCATCTTCCTCTAAGCCATTATTCTTCTACATTATTCTTCTTCTTCTTAAGAATTCCTCCATTCATCGTCAACATTTATTTATCACTTAGGAATGGAAATTATTGAAGGTTCTTCATCAACTGAGCTCCTGAATCACAGAAAATCTCCAATGAGCTTCATTGATCTAATCAGAGATCAATTGGATCTTCTTCACATTCACATGCACTAAGTGTTAGGGCATGGACTTCATTAATCCACTTCATCCACTTAGAAGTTGTGGATGGATCTCATTCACTTCCTCATGCATTGTCTTAACAATGCATGGCCTTCTAGAGCTTGTTGTGACATTGTATCCAGTTGATACAAGTTCTTGGAACTTAAAGATCAGTTCAACAATCGTCTGATGTAAATAGAGAATGTTTCAACCACAACATCCTATGTCACTTAGTGAATCTCCTAAGTGACATGCATCTTAGTACCATGGCCATTCTCCTTCATCACCATCACCATCACATCCTTTGTCATTCACATCTTGACATTCCTTGACATCCATCCATTCATTCCTTGACAACAACATACCTCATTGACAACAAATGCAACACAGTGCACTTCAGGATAAAATATTAAAAATCAATATTAAATGTTAGAAATAATCTTTTATTTTTAATAATTACCCACTTTAAAATAAATATATGATTAATTAAATATTTTTATACACTTTTAAGCCTTACATATATATTGATAAATTGATAAAATGCATAATTTTGAAAGAAAATAATATTTTTTTATTATTCACCTACAAATAAATTATTTTAGAAAAATCTAAAAAATTTATGTTTAAGTAATATTTCCATGATAAATCCAGAAATTATATTAATTTTCTAAAATCAACATCCTTAAATTTATAATTTTGTAAATCAAAAAATGTTGTTTGGTTTTTATCAGAAAAATCATTCATGGTTTATAATCTATTATTCATTTGAAATATCATAAATTACAAATTAATATAATATTAATACTTTATTCATATCAAAATATATTATTCTTGAAGAATGTGATGTTTTAAAAAAGACACTTCACTAGTTTAATTGCTACACTTGTTGAGTTGATATTTATAGTGAGATTTATTCTTATTATATATATATATATTCATAAAATTTTACCATATTTTATACTAGCCAATTATATAAGTACCTTAAAATTTTCCTTAATTTTTTGGTTCCTGTGTTTCCTGTGGAGAAAGACTTCAAAAAAAAATTATTTAAGAGAAAATATATAGTGAAATCTCAAGTTGTTACATTAGATGCCTTATATAAACTGCATCATCTCAATTTTATTATCATTTATAGGAATGAATATCTAATAGTGTTGAAAATTTTTATATCTCCCTTGATATTATCTCAAATGACATATGATCATAAATTCCATAGAGAAAACTAGAGAATATTTACTTTTTCAAACCCATTCAGAGTAAATATATCTCATATCTATCTATCAATGCCCATGTGAATGTTTTAGTTATCTTTAATAATAATTTATTGTTATCTTTTCAGTAATAAAAGAAAAATTTTGATTTATTATATGTTTTATCCTAATATAGAAATTAATGTGGAGTCAAAGTCTATATATCCATTCTCTTTTTAAAATCAAGTAAATTTTTAAGGGGACAATATTATGATTTTCTAAAATATTATTTCGAAAAACCTAATTATCTTACCAATAAATGTTTTGATTAAAATAAAAATCATTATGGGTGGTTACTAGACATTTTTAATGAATGCCCGTGATACAATATATTGGATAAAACTAAAATACATACAGTAAATTAGGCTAATGTTTATGTTAATCATAATTACCTCAGTCCTCTCAGTTGGTAGTCATTTCATAGGTTTTCCAATTCTCCTTAGGTATAATACGTTTTAGATTCCTTCTATTTTCAAAAATCCTTTAGTTTGTTAATTAACTTAGGTAATTACAATGTTCTCTACACATAATACATTTAATTATTGGTGGTTCCCTTAGATGAGTTCAATATACATTCCTGGTGTTAACATAAATCATAATTTTCTATAAATAATATGATTCTTGTTTACTACCTTTACCAAAATTAAATAATATTTCAATCCCCTTGAGTAAATTCTATTTATGTTTCTATAAAAAAAAATTACATACATTAAATTGATCATTTTTTAATTCATCTCCTTTATCGGTTGATCTTTCATGAGACTCCATGTCTCTATTCATTAGTTCTCTTGGGACATCAACTATTTATGGATTATTATTTTTTTCTTGTTATTATTCAATAGATTCTGTTGTCTATATCCCAAATAAATGGGTTTATCTTTGAGATAATCATCACATTTTCCGTCACACTTAAGGTTTAATTTAATTCTAATAGTTTCATCCATCACTGAAACAACAAATGGTAGCATGATAGATGGGAATTTAAAATAATATGGAAATTAAATTATTGAATAAAAGATATGTAATTTTACCTTAAAAAATATTTCTCCTTTACATTATCACATTGTCTTATAGTTCCGTCAATTAAACATATATAATTTTTTTCCAAGGATACATAATGATGGGTAATCTTACACATTGCAAAAAAATTATCAATGAATCTATGAAATAAATCCTTCATAATGGATCATACACAAAATTTGGTTAGCCAAAGAATTTATTCCATGAGTGTCAAACCATGTGTGTAGTCTTAGTCACAACCATTATGCATTAGGGTGATAATCAAGACACTGATCAACCAACCCATTTAGGGGTGATTACCCCTATTATAATATGTTCTACAATCACATCACTTTTTTTATCAATATAAAAATTTATTTACAAGTAAAACCATAATATTGAGCATTTTCCCATACTTTAGGATATAATTATGTAATTAGGATCCACAAAAGGTTTTCACTAAGTATATCTGTCCATAATACCAAATCTGAGTAAAATAATATCTAAAATAACTAAACCCTTCCTTGATATAGAGTATAGTGACACGGGCTAGACATACATAAATAATACGCGTATTACATGGTTTAATTAATATAATCATAAATAGTTTCCCAACACAAGGACTTAATGTTTTTTTGTAATAGAGACTAGAAACCTAAAAAATATCATTTACCATGATGTGAACATTTCTCCATAATCTAAACCCACTTTTAGAAATTCCATGATACACATTTCTCATCAATTCATAGGCCAATGAAATGTAATGACCCAAACTTTTGTTAATGAAAATTTCTCTTGATCAAATAAAATGTCTCATTATGTATAATGGTTATATAAAATATTCAATTCCTTAGTTTTATGTTTTTTTGATTTCTAAATACTATTATGAATTGTTATCATTTCTAATATATCCATTAAACGGTGATCACATGATTAGTATAAATATAGGGCTTTAACAAATCTAATTTACTCAGACAATGGAAGCTATGGTCTCTTCTAGTAGAGTTTCCCCGTACGAAGACCATTTTTCAGAGATTAGTAAGGAGGAGGCATATTTGGGCTTCAATCTTGACCTAGCCCAATCCGTTCTTCAAAACGTTAAGCTCAAATGGAATGGCCTACCAGAGAAGTGGAAGTTGATAGAGATTACCACCCGAGGGACGTTATCCAAGCCCCTCCCAAGAGTCTATCACCATTACACACCATATATTTAATTAATATGTGAGTTTTATAAGTTTTTATGTAATTATAAACTATCACTATGATTTTTTATATTATTTATTTATAGAATAAATAATATATATTCATTTTATTATTGTTACATTAAAAATAGTTTTAAAAGCACAAATAGTATTTTTAGTTAATATTCAATTTAGAAAACTATTTCTAGGAATTAATGGATTTTTAATTAAATAATATTTTAATAAAATATTATTACTAAATCAATTTTTATTAAATATGAATGATCTTATAATTTTTATGAATACAATTGTAATATTTATTAGGGTTTGAATGATATTTTTGTCAAAACCAATGAATTTTCGATAAATGTCATTTTATATTTTAAAATAAAAAATTCACATATTTTGAAAATTATTTAGATAAAATAAATAATATTTTTGGAATCAGGATATAAAAATTATCCAATGGTGAATTTTTCATAATTTTCTGAGACATTTAAATTTATGGTTAAAAATTAAATACAGTTTAATTATATAATGTGTTTAATGACATCATAATGACCCAGTAGTGATGTAAAAAAAATATAAATGATAATTTTGGCCAATATATGTTTTACCATTATTATAATGTAATTTTAGGTTAATTTTATTAATTTTACAAATCCTTAGTGGACCCTCAATGACATACAAAACATTTAATCTTTTTAAAAGGATTTTCTTGAGAGTGTGACTCACCTCCCCATAAGAAAACCTAATATATTAATATGTTTGGCCATTTTAATTATAAAATATTTTTTCAATTCCCCTTTTAAAAAAACAAAGGGAAAAATCCATCAGCTCGTTTTTGGTTTTGATTAGTTTAATGTATAGTGTCCAAAACTAAATAATAAAGAATTCTCCCTCTTTTCATATGTAATCGCACCCAATATCCAACTTCCTCTTCACTCAAAAAACGTAGATCTCAACCATCCTCTTCTCTCCTCTCTCTATAATCCTCCCAAGTCATCCCATGCTCCCATGAATCCTATCTTACCCCCTCCCATGTCTTTGGGATTACACTTCCAAGTAAGCAATTTCTCCCTTTCACATTTTTTTCCAATTTTTATTATATTGTTTGCCCTTTTATTTTCAATTAAAAATGTTGGGGTATGATTTATCACCTCCCCCATACTTCAATCCTTATGTTTTCATAGTGATATACCACTTTCTCCATCATTAATTCCCCCCTTGTACATTTGTTACCATGCTGAAATTCATTATTGGATTTATTCCATTCTAATTTTGGTCTAAATTTTATTTTATTGATATGACCTTTTTTAAATTAAAAATATTAGGTTATGATTTCAAACCTCCACCATACTTCCCTATTTATGTTTTAATTATGAGAGAACCCTTTCTCTGTCATTAGTTACTCACATGTACACCTGTTACCATGTGGAAATTCTTTAAGGGATTTCTCTCTCCTCATTTACATTCAAGAAATTATTTTGTTTTCTGAATCTATATTCCATTACATTTGTTGGGACAAGTATATATATTACCCTTTTACTATAAAATTCATGTACATATTTTGATACACCCCTTTATTTCTCATGAACCATATTTATGAATTCGTATGTCAAGCCATTATGCTACCAAAATTGCACCACGATTTTCCATACCCAAGTCATTGTGTAGTGAACACCATGATAATTTCTCTATCAAGGGTATTCACCAGTATGAACATTTACTTGTTTATTATATAGTTTCATGTTTGAATTACACATTCCATTATCATGTAATAAATGATGATTTTTAATGAAACCATGTTATATGATCCATGTGACACACTTATCCATGAAATGAAATGATTAAGAAGGGTGCGCCCGTATAGCACTCCAATGCATCAGGTAATGATTTATATCATGATTCATCAAGGGAAATGAGTGTTTACTCATTATAATACAAGTGCAATGAGGGATTACTCATGCTAATTCATCTGTAATTTTGGTTCACTCATTCTCCATGTGCAAGGAGCATTGGCTCATGCTAATACCATGTTAAGTGTTGTTTCCACATTTCCATGTTATGATAATCATGATATATCAGGCCTTTATGTTCATGTTTTTCTTATTCTCAATTGATATGCCTATTTTTTAATAAGAACTTTACTCTTTATGTTGTACCTTTTTACGCCCCTATTGGGCTTTATAGCTCCCACTTTTCTTATTTATGTCATCAGGATATCCCATGCAATGTTATGTATGAGGGAATGTAGTGGTCATGTAAAGGATGTTTTAAATTAAAATGTTATGTTTCATGTTTTACGTTTTTATTTAATGTTCTTAATCCCCAAAGACACTAGACCTCTTTATCTTCCATGTTGTATTAAGTAATTATTTTTTAATAAATCATGTTTGACAGTTTAATAAATAGAAGGGGTGTTATAGTTGGTATTAGAGGATAGGTTTAGCTATTTTTGGGATTAGGATAGTAAAACCCTAATGATGTCCTTAGGGATAAGACTGAGTATTATAATAATATCCCTATGTTTTTTTGAGTATTGAGTAATTGGTTTATCATGAAAATACATCCCTTCCCGGATACAAGTAGGTAGAGGCGGCTCTAGAACATATGTGTCTAAGGGATACAAATTTGACAAGATGTTTTGGTCTTGAGGTAGGGTATCCCATAACATGATAATGGGCCTTAGTGCACTCTGGGTTATAGGACTCCCATGGGGTATGCTTTGGTAAATTCATAAGCTTAGTACGAACCATTATTAAGGTAATAAATTAATTCACCAAAGAATATATGATGGGAAGTAGATCATGGATGATATAAATTAAATCCTATAAAGTCATAAGTTAAGGAAATAACAGTAATTTATATGTTATCCCTCTTTGTATTTGGATTCCCCTTTCTATGTTCAATAATTTAGAATGAATAATACCTATGTATATATCTGATAAAGTTGGACCAGAATCAAAAAGTGAGAGGTAGGGTTATCATCACCACTAAAAAAACAACCTATACCCACGGTTCAAAACCATGGGTATAGCCCAGAAAACCATGGGTATAACCTATACCCACAGATTTGGTAACCGTGGGATAGAACAGAGTCGGTATAGGGGTCTCAACCTATACCCACGGTTTTGCAGAACCGTGGATATAGGCTTCTCAAAGTGTAGAAAATGCTGTTACAATGTGGCACACAATAGTCCCCACGGTTTTCAAACCATGGGGTATTAAAATTCAAAAATCAGGCTCTCCCAAGCTTCGAACCCACACCTCACGAACCGCCTGCGGAAGTGCCTCACCAAAAAACCAGTGGATCTATCAATTTACGTTGTTATATATACATATATCTATTTATATATATTAATATGATCCAAGCGTAGGATTTGAAAATTGATGACGTGGGATTTGAAAAATGAGGTTGCGGGGTTTTGAACCGGTGACCTGCCGAAAGGAGATGCCGTGCCAAACCAACCACGCTGTGGAGATTTTTGTTATATAAATATATATTAGTATACTTATATTAATAATAGTCATATATTAGAATAAAAAGACACTGGGATTTGATCCCCGGACTGGGAGATGTAACAAACGACCGCTTAACCAACTCAGCTACAATGATTTTGCTGTTAATTATTTCTATCCGCCAAGTTATATTAATCCAGATTGTCTTCTCGCCAAATTTTTTTTCTTTGTCCCACATAATATTTTGTCCGCCTTATGGTGGGAGAGATATACCCACAGTTCTTTAAAACTATTGGTATAGGTCTTCAAAAAAAATACCCCAATGCCCACGGTTTTGAAGACCCGTGGGTATCGGTCATCCGAAAAAACTCTATACCCACGGTTTGGCCAAAACTGTAGGTATACATCTTAAAAAAAACACCAATACCCACAGGTTTTCAGAACTGTGGGTATTGGTCTTTAAAATTAATCTATACCCATGGTTTGGTCCAAAACCGTGGGTGTAGGTCCCCATATTATCCCTATACCCACGAGTTTCGAAAACTGTGGGTGTAGGGGTACCCTATACCCAGGGTTTTTTTCAAAACTGTGGGTATAGACCCGTTTTACAATAGTGCATCCATAGTTCTAAGCATTCTTTTATTTCTTGAAATTTTAGCAGAAAAATCCAAAGACCTCCAAAAATTAGGGATGTAAAGGTATCAGGGAGTACAGGATATGGGGAAATCATTACATCCCAAGAATATAACTCCTCCCCTAACATAATTTGTGAAATGAACATCCCATCGAACCTCATCATACTCCCTCTGGTGGAAATTTGATGCAATTCTCAGCATATATTGGATTTCTTTATAAAGAGACAACATTATTTACCATGAGTGGGAAACCACTCTCCATATTGAAAATCGACCCCTGATTCTATACAATTGTCAGGAGGAAGATTAATCATCTTTAGCACCATCATCTCAAGATTGGATGTTACATCCATATGATCACACATATCTAGATCAAATGATTGAGTCTAATAAAAAACCATCCATTAAGACATGCCTATTCTGATGGAATTTGCTGACGTGTTTCCTCAAGAATTGCTCTGTGTTCCTCCTAGAAGAGATGTTGAATTCTCAATTGACCTTATACATAGGGTGTTGTCAATATCCAAGACTCTGTATAGAATTTCTGTTGCTAAGCTAGAGGAACTGAAGAAACAACTAAAAGAGAATTGGGATAAAGGTTTTATATGCCCAAGTGCATCACCATGGGGTGCACCAGTCCTCTTCATCAAGAAGATGGATGGGTTAATGCACCTTTGAATTGACTATCATGGGCTCAAAAAAATCACGATAAAGAACTATTATGATCTTCCCCCAATTGATGACTTGTTCGATCAACTATGTGGAGCAAATACTTCTCCTAGGTAGATTTGTGGTTGGGTATTACCAAGTAAGGGTGAAGAAGGGGGATATCTCCAAGACAACTTTTTGTACAAATTTTGGACACTATGAATTTATAGTAATGCCTTTTAGACTCACTAATGATCTATAAATATTTATGTACTTGATGAATAGAGTCTTTAGAAATTACCTTCACAAATTTGGGGTAGTATTTATAGATGATATTCTAACATAAAGAAAAAACAAGGAGGATAATGAGGAGAATCTAATAAATGTACTAGAGACCTTCTGAAAAAATAATATCTATCAAAAGTACAACAAGTATGAGTTCTGGTTGAAGGATGTCACATTCTTGTTCAAATAATCACAAGTAATTGGATATGTCACACCTGGTTTTTTTTCTTTTCATGACATGGTTTTGATACAGTTTATTAAAACTCCTGATCCTTTTATTGGGTATTTGGTGAGAATATTTTTTATATTTGAACTAACATCATGTATAATAATCTTAAGTTGGGTTACCCTTTTATTTTATATGAGTTTTTAGAGGAAGGGTGGTTACTTCATGATTTGGTCCAACAGTGAGCACATTTCCATATTTAAAAACATATTTTTCTATCTTTAATAACTCATTCATTTTTTATCATTTTGACTCATTCAAAATTACAATTTTCCTACACTGACATATTAAAATAACTATATCCTTTTTGACCCCTTATAAATTCATAAGCATGGTGAATTGGGGTTAGTTATTTAGGTATTGGGCCAGCACATGAGCCCATTTCCAGTTCTAAAAAAATATTTGTTTCTTTTATAACTAATTCAATTTTTTATATTTTTCAGTGATTCCACCTCCTACTCTAACCCGATACCACTATAGGTACCCCCATAATATATGTTACCTATTTTGATCTCATATTAGTCTCTTATTATGGATTACATTTCAATGTATCTCAAATCATCCACACTCATGAAGGTAAATTATTTCATCCATAAATCATTCTATTCGTACTCTTTTTCCCACAAATCATATTTCCCTAGTTCTTCCAGACCTGTGGAGACTCTCCAAATGTTTCAGGACATTACCGTTTATCTATGGGTGCATATATAATGGAATACAGAGAGTTTTCTTGTTGAAAAGGTGAGATTCCTTCAACTTTCTCCACCCTCTTCTTCCCCCTATCATTATTTCATGGTTTTATAATCTACAGTAGTCATGATACACCTAGGGTTCTGATATACTATAAGTTTTCTGGGGTTTTTGTTCATTTGGATATGGTAATAATTGGTTCATGGTTTTTAAACCCTGAGATGGTGATATTGGGTGCACATTTCCATTACGCGAGAGATTTGAAGTAGGATATCCCTTGCACATGACCTTATCTTTCAAGATTAATAATTTTCTTATTTTTTTCATTTGATATATAGGATTATTATTATAGTTCAGACTTTGGATAATTTCCTAGGTGTAAAAATGGTTGTTTAATCCTTGTTTCATGAAAGGTAGTGTTGTTTTGTCATACAAGTGCACACCAAGTGTTTGTTTAAATGTTCTACTATCTCTCAAAACTATTTTGCGAGGTATAGAACTTGGTTTATGTTATTTTGAATATTTTATAGTATCTTTTAGAAAATATCGCATCCAATTTTTGTTTTATTCTTTTTCAGGTTATTAAAATATTTTTTTTTGTTTAAAAGGGCATGTCATGTGTTCGGTAAATTTCCCAGTTGGATTTTATGAGTTTTGTTTCATTTAAAAATTATTTGTATTGATTTATAAATGAAGTAGAAGAATAATAAATGATATTTTGGGTCATCATATGGCTTTCCCATTTGGATTTGGTTTTACAAACAAATGGGTTTTGGTTTACAACATGTTTTGGCCCGAGTTGTCGGAAAATGGCCCTTTTCACATCCTTATGAAAATGGTTGTATTTTGAATATGTAACCTGAATGTTTTAAGGCATTTATGAATTTTTTTCATGATTTAAATTGTGTGTATACATATCCTTAATAAAAGTTAAATCCATGCCTTGGTCAAAGGATAGTTTGGAGAAAGGCTTAAAGTCAAGTTTTGCATTTGTTTTTTTTTATAAAAATGGTTTCCATGTGTATTTCAGGTTCTATTTTTTGGAGAAATTTTATGGTCCATTAAAATTATTTATTAATTGGTATTGGGGATAAAAAATATGGGTTTTTATGTTTTTAATGTGTTATTGGCCTTAAAATATCATTTTGGAATGGATTTTATGTTCAATGCCTTGTTATACTCCTTGAAATTGTTTTATGAATATTTTTAGTGGTTTATTGATTCATGAATGAAATGTGAAGCTTGTTTGGATCATGTTTTAGTGTTTATGGTTTGGTAATTAAATTTTTATTTGGAAAGTGTATTTGATAATATGTGTAACTTGATTTAGCACTAAATGGAATCCTAGGTATCTAGGTGGGCGGACGTGTACTAGTATGCTAGTGATTACGTGAGGTTTGACCCCTGTTTCACGTAGCATGTTTGAAGATGACAAAAATAACTAAACTATGATGATGATGTTGTTTGGGGACCACTTTGTTATTTTAATGATCCCTACTAATGGCTTGTGTTCATGATAATAGATTTTTATTATGGTTACTTTCACCGAGATATGAGGTTCCAGGGGCTCAGAACTAACTATTGCCTAGGGGTGTTCCTGTGACTTATGCTCCTTGGGTATTCTGTACTCATTGTTCGCATGCAGTGTGTTTGGTTGGTAAATTAAGTATTGTGTGTCATTTATTTAAAATTTTAAATCTTTTAATGAATCCCTATTGATAACTATTTTTATTTTGATGTGGCACCTCTTTGAAAATTGTTTATAACATTCTTGTTTATAAAATTTATAATTTTTTTCCTGGTAAATTTTTTATATATCTTGGGACCGAATTTGAAAAAAATACCTTCATATATTGTATTTAAAACATGAAATTTATGTTTCATTTATTTTAATGGATATTCATTGGGAATAGAATATCTGGCTAACCTAGTGAGTTTTAATACTCACACCTATAGTCTTCTTCTGTTTTTAGCCCTTATACAGGTTTCATCTTGAGTTTGATCGCCTTGGGCAATGTGTGATCATTTTGTCGGAAATTGACCATATGGGTCACATGGAGTTAGTTGGTTATTAGGATTGGTAAGTTTATTTGTTGGTTTAGTTATACTTTATGTTTCATGTATGAATAATGTTCAGTTCAATTTTCATGTAAATGTATTTTGGGATGTCCATTTCTTTCCGTTATTTGTTTTATTCTTTATATTTGGGTGAAATCATTCCCATTGGAACTATATTTATGCCCTAAATTATTTTCTCAATCCCAAGAGGATTGGGATTTCCACTCGGGACTTGTCGCTGGCTGGCCTAGGTGACCAGTTTAGGGTCGACTCAGGCTGGTTCGTGAAAAAATGGTATAAGAGGAGGTCGGCTCTTAGCAGACTTTTTTAAGAGTGCCCTTGTTATTTGGGGGATGTCATGGTATATGGAGTAGGATTTTTGAAACTTTAGGGGTAAGTGTGGGAAGAGCGTTGTGAACTTTTTCTTGTTCTGTTCCATGGGATTCCATGGGATGTCTGGTTTTATTAGTGTATTTTTTTCTTGTTGATTGTTTGGTGTTGGGATATGATAAGGGGAGTCTGACTAACGGTATGTGTCTGCTCACAGGGCCTGGAAATCCATGTAGAGCTAGGGAATGGTCCTAATAAGTCTCTCGGTGTTTGTGTTGTGTTTGACATATGGCTGATAACCATATGGTCAGGTCACCCACCGACACTAGTTCCCTTTTGTGCGTTTCACAGACCATTCTTGAATTCTGAAATTCTATTTTGAAAATACTTGTATGAGAATTGTAAGAATGGGTTTTAAAGGATGTATTGGATTTTTAAAAGTGAAAAACGGGTTTTTAAAATTTAAATAAAGGAATGGTTCTAGAAGGTTGTGTTTTTGTGAAAAAAAAAACAGGAAGTGTAAATGATTTAATGGGATTGGATTATCCATAATCTAACCATGTGGTTTGTTGGAAAAAATGGTTTGAAAGTTTGAATCATTTTAAGGTAATTATTAATAATTTTTTTAAATGGGGTTTTTTGTAATGTTGAAAAATGTTTGAATCTGATGAATTGGTTTTGGAAATTGGTTTTGAGTTTTTGGTGTTTTCATAGAAAGGGTATTGGTCTCAAGGACTATCATATTATGAAAAGATAACTTGTTGAATTTTAGAAAATGGGAAGGGGTTGTTGGGGGTAGCTTGGTTGTTTTAAAAGTTGTTATAAATGAAAAGGGGTAGGTTTTTAATACAATTTTTCTTGATGAAGTGTGGTTTGTTTTGGGAAATATAAAAAGTGTTTTTGACATGGTGGTTGGTGTTACTTTTTGACGGTACATGATTTTTGGAATGATGTTGTTTTTTAGCCTTTGGTGTTTTCATGGGTGCTCACATGAATGGGTTTATTGATATTTGGAAGGATGATATATATGGAATGGTTTTTGGGTTCCTAGGGTGGCATGAAAATATTTATGTGGGTGATACTTGATTAAACACCATTGGTGAATGTGGAAACCCAACAAGTTAGTTTGTTTTTCAATAGTGTTTTGTGTTTAAACATTGTGGAATTTGTTTTCAAACCAATGGTTATGTGGCTTGTTTTTTATATGTCTTAGAAGAGTTGTTTATTAAGTAAGATTCTTAGTGATCTAGAAGTCATAATCTTGTTGTATCTTGAGATGAGATCTTTTTGGTGGATAGGTTTTGGAGTAATGTTCATTGGGTTTCTAAAGATGTGCTTAATGTTGTGAGGTGGCAATGAATAATTCTCCGTTGGAAATATTTTCTATTGATAAAACTAAGGATTCATTTAAAATGTTAAATCCTTATCTTCAGATGATTCATTAGCCTAATTTTTGGAATAGAGAGCTGTTTGGGATTTATTTAAAGTGATTCCAGGTCGTGATAATTGTTTTGGCCATAGCAGTTGTGTTCAGTGATGTTGATGTGTTTCTATGTATTCTTGGTCCATTTTGCCCCTCGTTCAGAGTGAGATAGAATCTTGATATGCATCTATGTGTTCCTATTTATATTTATGTGGTTTATTGAGAATGTGAGTTTTTTGGAGTGGTATTATCCTTAGCACCCTAACAACAGTGCAACAGATGCTTCAAGAATCTGGGCTACAACCATAGGCCTCAAAGTGATGTTTTTCACATAGTCAGGAAATCTCCAGTGGTGCGGGGAGCATGACTAGGTTCCTGCCTCCACCATTTTCATATGGTAGTGCCTATGTATCTACTATGGTTCCTAATTTATGTGAATTTCCATTTTTCACAGCAATCATGGTGGACTTACCTCTCACACAGTGTCTATGGTTATGCCTTCATGGATGTGGGTTTCCGATCAATGTCCCTGTGTAGACCACCTGTGAAAATATGGCGTGGTCTTGGAGTTACCTATTAATAGGTGGAGAGTGGTGGGTAGTTTCTTTGTTTATTTTTTGGTTTCATTTACCAAATTATTGGGTCCCTTTCTCTCCCCTCCCTGAGTGGTGGGGGTCCGGATCAGTGCTGAAAGTGTTGGCGCAGTTCTTGTCCCCTCCATTCGGGAGTGAATGGTTTAGATGATCATGTTGCAACCCTATAAAAATGGGCTTTCAGGTTTTTGCGAGAGTGTTTTTGTGGTTCTGTATAAGTGATGCACAATTATAGTTAATGTTTATTTTTTTGTTTGTTGGAAGTTGGGTTTTATTTATGGGGAAACCCACCACAGGTCTCGTTGAGTTTTTCCTCCTAATAACTTATTTAGTACAAGTTATTTCTTAATGGTGGAATGAAAATCCCACAATCCATTGGAATATTTGGTTTTCATGAGTTATCTATGGTTTGGGTGATTATTGGGTTCATGGGTATAAGGCCCACCTACCAGGTTCTTGGTTTGGATGTGGAGGTAGTGGCTCGACCTTTCGGTTGATTCTTTGGAAGTGGTTGTGAATTGGTGTTTTGTTTAGGAAATGGTATTATGTTACATTGTCGGTGAATGATATTTATTTAGCTTTAGTGTCTGGACTATGTTTATAAGTAATCCTTAGGTTTTGATCAATTAGTTGGAATGTGCTATGTCTTTCTGGGGGTGTAATGTTTTAATGGTGGGAAGAATAGTCACACCCGATTTTTTTTCTTTTCATGTCATGGTTCTATTCCGATTCATTGAAAATCACAATAATTTTATTGGGTATTTTGTGAGATTAATTTTGAGTTTTGAACTACCATATATGTCTAATCACAATATTTTGGGTTCTCCATTTCTTGTTTCGGTGTTTTTGGAGAACGAGTGGTTACTTCATGATTTGGGCCAACCGTGAGCCCATTTCTAGATTTAAAAACATATTTTGTTTCTTTTATAAATCATTCATTTTTTATAATTCTTGACTCATTATACTTTCCACTAGTCCTACAATGACATATTAAAACTAAAATATCCTTTTTTACCCCATATAAATTTTTAACATGGTGATTAGGGTTACTTATTTAGGAATTAGGCCAGCCCATGGGCCCATTTCCTGTTTTAGAAAAATAATTCTTTTCATTTATATCTAATTCAAATTTTAATATTTTTCAGTGATTTGACCTCCCACTAGAATAAAAAGCCCCTATACTCAACCCCATTATCGATTTTACCTCTTTAGAGATCAAATGGGTCACAGATTATGGAATAATTTTCAATGTCTCTCAAATCATCTAGAATCATGAAGGTAAATTAATTCATCCATAAATCATTCCATTCATACGATTTTTCCCAAAAATAATCTTTCCATGGTTCTTAAATACCTTAAGACACTCTCCAAGAAGTTTCAATCCGTTACCGGTTCTCTATGGGTGTAGATCTAATGGAAGACGAAGAGTTTTCTAGTTGAAATGGTGAGATTTCTTATCCTTTCTCCTCCCTCTTCATCCTACATTCATTATTTCTTTTATTTATAATCTCCAATATTCATGATCGACCTAAGGTTTTGATATCCTATGATTTTTTATGGTGTTTTTATTCGTTTGGGTCTGGATAGGTTTAGTGTAACACCCCAAGTAAATAAAGAATATGACTTTTTTATATTTATCCCTATTTATGAAAAAAAAATATTAATATTACTTTAAAGGGAACGCTATGCTCAATGGCGTACCCAATACGCAACAATGAGTTCCTTTGAAATCTTATGTAGCACTCTAATAATAAAATAATATTATTTTAAATGGTAGTTAACGCCAAGCCATTGTAACGGCGGGAAAGAACAGAACTAAATAAAAAATTATTATGTATATTTATCAAAATATTTTTACTTTTTACAATAAATATTAGAGGACTAAAAATGCGAATGAATCCAATTTTAGCATAAACATTCTAATATTCTTTAAAAGGTCGATTAAACGCCTTTTGATGGAGAACCTCTTTTAAATCCAATTTTTGACAATTTTATGTGTTATATTTGACCAAATAAAATTCTTCTTTAGAATCGGGACATCAAAATTTACTTTGTGTAAATTTTTGGTATTTTTCCGATAAAGTTCATTTTTAATGAATAGTGAAAAATGTTGTATTTTAATTCAAAACCTCCTTTTAATATAATTTATTTATATGATTAGATTATATATTGAATTGGTTTTAAAGTTCAATTAGAATATATTTTTACCATTTAATCCAATTGTGGTAATTGGAATTAATTTAACATTGAAATCGGACTTAAACTAATGTCAATCTTTTGATACTTATTGTTTCATGAAAACACGCTCTTCGCTCTGTCAGTGGGAATTAATTATTAAATTAATTAATGCAACTTATATGTTTTGAATTTTGTAAAATAGACTTCATTTTTGAATTTGTAATATCAAATATAGCTTAGGGTTATGTTTTGGTATTTTTCTGAAAAACATCATTTTTTGATGAATAGTGAAACCACTAAGTGGTACTTATAAAAACTGATTTTCTATTTAAATGAAATTTAACCACCTCTGTGTTTTGAATTTCAAAAATCTGACATACAATGTTGTCATTAAGAAGTAAAATGTGGTTCAATGGAATTGAAATAATTTTTTGGTGAATAGTAACTTTTAAGTTTTTAATCGCGATTAGAGGTAATTAGTGTAGTTTAAGGTAAAAATAATGTTCTAATAATATGAAATAACCTAGAAACATGTCCTAACATTATTGGATGTGTCATGGCCGACCCAGAAAATCCATCGGTCAACTTGGGGACCCCAAGGAGCCACTTTGGTAGGAAAATGACATAAATAACTTTTTATTTAAAGTTAAAATAAAAATGTCACAAACATGAGTTGTTTTACTAAAACAATTTTTACATGGGGTTATACAAGTATGATTTTTGACTATAAATATTCATTTTAAAGCTAAAACTATTTCCTACATCATGGTACTTTTTTTATAATTTTTAGACATTATATAAATTAACTTATTTATGACATAATGATGATGAAGCGATTACCTCATTATTTAACGATTTAAAAAAATGAAAAGATAATGTAAAATATAAGACCTACACATGTCAAAAACCTATTGTATGGGTGGATTTCTAACCCTTATCACATTATACTATAAATATATATTTTTTGGACCCTTTTTATTCAAAAATAATTTTATAATAAAGTATTGTTTCTTAACTTTCCAGGAGTGCCCCTCCTCTCCTCTTATAAAAGGCCTCCACCTCTACCACCTTATCCACACCTCTCAAGCCTTTGTCTTGCCCAAACCCTGACCATTTTGTCTCTTCACGTCCCTCTATTACTCCTATAAGGCTCACTTTGGGAAGAAGTCTTCCCAAGGAAGCCTTTGAGCTCAAATCAAAAAGCGTTACCCGATTTTAAGGTAATGTCTTCACTTGTGTTCTTTTGTTTTATTTTGCTTCTCCAACACCCTAAACTCTTTTTATTCATTTATTCTGTAAAAACTACATTATCTTAAATATACTAGGATTTTTTTATAAGAAGAATTCGAGCTACACTTACAAACACCTACATCTAATGGTTAAAGAACATACTGTTTCTGTGGATGGCAAATTTCTGCCTCACAAAACGATGATTGTTCAACACTCATATAACACCTTCAAAGGTGGCCATTAAGATGTCACTATATTTATATATTATATATAATATGTTTATGTTTTACTTAAGCTTCTGTATTTTTCTTTTGTGGCATACATTTATGGTTTCCATTGTGGGTAAACACGATAATTTCATTTTAGGAAGTGCGGACTACGGCCCCCTCAAAGTGATTTGATTCGTTAATGCCATATGTGGGATGTATAAAGGATGGATTTAAAGTTATTATATATGATTTATGTTACATATAAATTATGAATATAATTCTGTAATTAAAATATTCATACATATCATTTATTTTTGATTCCATTAATATGACATATAAATGAAAGTAGCGTTCATGCGTACGTACGGCTTACCGTCTCCATGAACGGTGCATTTCATTTCTTACCTCTAAATGATTATATAATATTATAAATACATTTATATTTTGGATATATATATATATATATGATATATATGTTATCCAAATCATGAATATCATTCTGGATATAATGAACCTTTGACCACACGAACAACATGTAATTGTAAGAAGTCCACTTTCGACTTAAGAACCAAATATCGGAAAAACAATCATTATTAACTTAAATGATTACATAATGTTTATAACATGTAAATAAGTGATATAAAAGGAATAATTAACTTGAAAAAGGTTCTTAAGCATGTATAAATTAACTCATGTTTATTATTCAGGACGTTAAAGAACGATCGAGTCAAGTCGGACCCGAGGTAAGGGATGCTACCTCTCTCTTTCTTTTTAAGCACTCCCTTTTAGGTCATTTCCATTAATACCATATTTCTTATGTTTGGGGATTTTATTTTATATTCATCTTACTTTAATTTTTATGTTCATATGATGATAGGCCCTATTTGATCTCATCAAACCATTTTTGGAAGTTTTAAGTGGCGTCGTTAGGATGCCGAGTTTTCGTAAGGGATTTTTCATCTCACTTTTATTCCCGTTACATTTATGATAGGTTTTCCACTATTTCCTTTAATTGGTTTATGAAATTCCCCTTATTATACAATTTTTTAGTATAATTTCATTTATGGGTATTTACATCTTCATTGTATGACCCTTCTTCCATGGGGTGTACGTTTCAAAAGTTACCCAACTTGGTAAGGGGACCTTTCACACTCATCTTTTTAAAAGACATATTTTGTTATGTCTTTTAATTAAAATACTATTATGTTGGTATATGTTCTTCTATATCCTTATTTGTGTAAATTTTATGTCCGAGTGATGAGATACCATTTTTTCTCTCATCAACTCATTTTCGGAATTTTAAACTGACGTCGTTACGCTGTTGGATTTCTGTAAGGGAACTTCTAAACCCACATTCAATTCTTTGGGTTAAACCTCTACTTCATGATTTTATTATTCCAAGATTATGTGTGTAATATCTATTTTGTAATTTCCACAAAACTTTGTGTGGAAATACTATTTATACACATAATCATCTCATAGATAAATTCTTACGAACTTGTATGGGAAATCATAACTCAATCTCATTTCATTGAGTTAAATATCTATGTCATTGGTTTTGTTTTCCCAAGAGTATGTGTGAATGACCTATGATTGTTTCACAATTAATATCCACTTATATTGGGTGTATTTATATTTCTCACACATAATTATGTGACAGATTTATCCTTAATTTAAGGATACCATCTTTATAATGGATTTCATCTCAATTTACATTTCCATTGAGACTTCATTGTTGTTATGCACCAATTCACTCTTATATGGTGTGTATAATTTCCATTTACATATTATATCATGAATCCATTTATTCTCATGATATTATAAATTTCGGATTAAATTTTATTCCATAATTATTTGTATTCAAGAGTCTCTCATTTTTGTTAAAAAAATCTTTAACAAAAATATCGTTTTAAATGTTTTAAAGATTCATTATTATAAATATTTATCTTTAATGTCCATGTTTTCAAAATGTTTATCAGTAATTATTTATATGGACATTAATGTTTTAAAATTATAATTCCATTAAAAGCTTCAAAGTGGTATGGGACACTTTGATTCAAAAATATCTTTTAAATGATTTTTTGAAAATGGATTGATTAATTCAATATCTTGGAAATAATTATTGTCATTGCAAATGAAATGTTGTTATTAAAATTTTTATATTTTCAATATTTTATTTGTAATGATGGTACTTGGACATTTTACAGGTGGTTACGTGATAAACCATATGATGAGTGGTACCGTGAATATAAGGAAGGGTGGTTACGTTATAACCTCCAATGCATTGGGTATGGAAGTCGGCCGTATGGCTATTCCATTAAGTATGTGTGGAAGTCGACCGTATGGTTATTCCATTTAAGTATGTTTATGTCCTAAGTTACCTTTATATGTTATGTGTTATTTATATGGGTTTTATGATAATCATTTGGTTACAAAAGGGTATGTAATGATAATTTATTCAGTGAAGAGTTTTTACTACTTCCTAAAGGTGAAAGGTATTACTTTGATAATGTATACATGGTTTACTTGTGTTTTGGAAAACTAACAGTTTTCATTCTTTGTGTATCCCTTGCTGATCTTTTTATGCTCACCCCAAGTTTTTTTGAAATGTTTTTCACAAGACTTAATGTGGAATAGGGTCATGGATGGGATCAAGGGAAAGTCATGTTATCTAATACATGGAACTAGACATGTTTATTTTTAAGAGTTTTTATTTTATGGAAATTTAGTAGAAGTGACTACTTTGTAATATTTTGAGATGAAATAGTTATGTTCTAATTATCTACAAATCTAAACCTGAAAAGATCCTCAATTTGAATTATTCATTTAATTCAATATTAAGTAAGGTTTAAGACTGGGGCCTTATAGTTGGTATCAGTGGTTGGTTTGGACAACTTTAGGGATTATGTGTTTTTGTTAGACACATGGTTAGTCTCTATATCTATTATTTCAGTTAAATCCTTATTTTATAACTTTTTTTTCAGGTCATGTAAAGTCAGTTACGAATGGAAGGAGAAGGATCTCAAATGACATTCCTATCTCTTCCTAATGACATGCTTGAAATAATAATTGCAAAGTCATGTTCGGATTATTGCGAAACTTTTTCTAGCATACAACTCACTCGCAAGCAGTTGTTTGAGATATCAAACACCTCCACTATACCTCATTATCATCGTGGATCATGGGTTGTATTTAGACAAATACTATTTTCATAATATTCTCATATTTTCAAGAAAGTAAAATATTATCAAGGTATTTTCAAATATTTTACCTTATCACAAGAATTTGAAGCATATTATGATTTTAAAAATGGTGCTGAGGAAGGAGACCCTTGCGCAACATACTTATATTTTCATTAAAAATATAGTATCTCAGCACATTCTTATGGTATTTTAAAAGGACCAATAATAGAAATTTTCAACTCAAATTATGTCCAACTATTTTATAGAAATCATGTTTTATCAGATGTTTTGGAATTATATGTCATACATGATTATTTTCCAAAACTGTTTTTCTGTGAACACCCATATGACCCATGTTGTACAAGGTGTATTTGGATGGAGGAAGCAAATGATTTTGAAGGATCTCTAAATCATTTTTGTAATGCATGGGACGTCTACCTACGTGAACAAGATGACGGTGAAACCGAGTGGACTCCATGATCAAGGTATGCTATTATTCATTTTGGGAATCGTTTTATTTTATCTTATTGTGGTGAAATAAGACTTCAAGAATTAAGATGTTGAGATCGAAATGAATTTGGATGAAAATGAGAGGTATAAGGAAACTATTGAGGTTAAAACATGTTAGGGTTATTTTTGGAGTTTTATAAAAAGGAAAACACACAGACCGTGTGACAACCCATCGCGTCGAACAAAGATGCGGGAATCGAACCCACAAACAAAGTGCAACTGGTATTTATCGCCGACCACTGGACTACGTGAAGTCCCTGGTTAGTTGGACTGATTATTTTTAGTTAGATGATTTTATAAATTAAGAGTAAGTTTATGTTGGGTTATCTATGGAAATTTATTATCCTATCATGGAGGATATGTGATTAGGTTAATTACTTTTCAATATGAGACTTTAATAGCAACTGATGTTGTTTGGAGATAAATGTTATGATTTAACTTGGAAGACTGTGTGATTAAATCCTTCAAATATTTGGGTTTCAATCTTAGTTTGTTTTACTTTGATTAATTTTATGGAGAAATTGTTTATCGAATGGTCCTCGTTGAACTTTGGGTTTTGTTGGAGAAATTTTGGAGATTAAGAATAGATTTTCTTTTTATAATGGGTTATCCTTTTCTGGATTATCTGATCTTGTACTAACCTTTTTGGTTTTGGTTTTGGTTAAAGTTTAAAGGCATGGGAAGTATATAGTTCTCTTTTGTGGATTAGGTGATTCTCTAGAAATTGATTATAATACTCTTAATGAGAAAAAGTCTTCCTAAACACTCGTCTTTTGGAGAAAATATGAGTTTGTGTAAGAAATGTAATAAAAGATGAAAGTCAACATGATAAGTAATTATGTTTCCTTATGAATAAATTCCTCAATAAAAAGTAACTTAGAACAAAAATGTTGTCTATTAACTTTTCCTACTGGGGAATCAAATACCATTTAACCCATCACAAGTTTGTGATTTTCTTGTTGTTAACTTTCTCCTAAACATGTTTTCTATCACTCTCCATCAGAACATGACCCTATGTTTTCTCCTTCATGTCCATGTTTTCCTACATGGAATCCTAGTATGGGTTAACTCGGGTGACATTTGTACTTCTCTTTCTTTATTTTAAAGTGATTGTTTTTCCGACTCTTGTTCCGGTGTGGTATTTTCAAGGATATTTTCGAGCACAATTTTAAAATTGCGAGGACGCAATTTTCAGAAGGGGGAAGGATGTAACACCCCAGGTAAATAAAGAATATGAAATTTTTATATTTATCCTTATTTATTAAAAAAATATTAATATTATTTTAAAGGGAACGCTATGCTCGATGGCGTACCCAATACGCGACAATGAGTTCCTTTGAAATCTTACGTTGCACTCTAATAATAAAATAATATTATTTTAAATGGTAGTTAATTCCAAGAAATTGTAATGGCGGGAAATAAAGGAACAAACTAAAAAATGATTATGTATATTTATCAAAAGATTTTTACTTTTTACAATAAATGTTAGAGGATTAAAAATGTGAATCAATCAAATTTTAAGCTTAAACATTCTAATATTCTTTAAAAGGTCGATTAACCGCCTTTTGATGGAGAAGCTCTTTTAAATCAACATCTTGAGAATTTTATGTGTTTTATTTGACAAAATAAAATTCTTCTTTAGAATCGGGACATCAAAATTTACTTTGTGTAAATTTTTGGTATTATTCCGATAAAGTTTATTTTTTTAATGAATAGTGAAAAATGTTGTATTTTAATTCAAAACCCCTTTTTAATATAATTTATTTATATGATTAGATTATATTTTGAATTGGTTTTAATGTTCAATTATAATATATTTTTACCATTTTATCCAATTGTGGTTATTGGAATTAATTTAACTTTGAAATCAGACTTAAACTAGTGTCAATATTTTGATACTTATTGTTTCATAAAAAACATGTTATTTTCTCTGTTAATGGGAATTAATTATTAAATTAATTATTGCAACTTATATGTTTTCAATTTTTTAAAATAGACTTCATTTTTGAATTCATAATATCAAATATAGCTTAGGGTGATTTTTTGGTATTTTTCTGAAAAACTTCAATTTTTGATGAATAGTGAAACAACTAAGTGGTACTTATAAAAACTGATTTTCCGTTTAAATGTAATTTTACCACCTCTGTGTTTTGAATTTCAAAAATCTGACAAACATGGTTGTCATTAATAATTAAAATGTGGTTCAATGGAATTAAAATAATTTTTTGATGAATAGTAACTTTTAAATTTTTAATCGCGATTAGAGGTAATTAGTGTAGTTTAAGGTAAAAATAATGTTTTAATAATATGAAATGACCTAGACACATGTCCTACCCTTATTAGATGTGTCATGTCCAACCAAGACAATAAATGGGTCAACTTGGGAACCCCATGGAGCCACTTTGGTAGGAAAATGACATAAATTACATTTTACTTAAAGTTAAAATAAAAATGTCACAAACATGAGTTGTTTTACTAAGACAATTTTTACTTGGGGTTATACAAGTCAGATTTTTGAATATAAATAGTAATTAGAAATATAAAAAGATTTCCTACATCATAGAACTTTTTTTATAATTTTTAGACATTAAATAAATTAACTTATTTATTACATAATGATGATGAAGCAATTACCTCATTATTTAACGATTTAAATAAATTGAAACTATAATGTAAAATATAAGACCTAAACATGTCAGAAACCTATTGTATGGGTAGATTTAGAAACCTTATCACATTATCCTCTAAATATATAATTTTGGGAAAATTGTTATCTGAAAAGCTTTTATAATAATGTATCTTTTCTTAACTTTCCAAGAGTGCCCCTCCTCTCCTCTTATAAAAGGCCCCCACCTCTACCACCTTACCCACACCTCTCAAGCCTTTGTCTCGGCCAACCCCAGCCCATTTTGTCTCTTCACATCCCTCTATTACTCCTATAAGCCTCACTTTGGGTAGAAGTCTTCCCAAGTAATCCTTTGAGCTCAAATCTAAAAGAGTTACCAGATTTTAAGGTAATGTCTTCACTTGTGTTCTTTTGTTTTATTTTTCTTCTCCAACCACCTAAAATCTTTTTATTCATTTTTTTTTGTAAAAACTCCAGTATATTCAATATACTAGGATGTTTTTATAAGAATAATTCGAGCTACACTTACACACACCTACATCTAATGGTTAAAGAACATACTGTTTCTGTGGATGGAGAATTTCTTCCTCACGAAATGATGATTGTTCAACACTCATATAACACCTTCAAAGGTGGCCATTAATATGTCACTATATATATATATGATATATAATATGTTTATGTTTTACTTAAGTTTTTTTATTTTTATTTTTTGGCATACCTTTATGGTTTCCATTGTGGGTAAACATGATAATTTCATTTTTGGAAGTGCGGACTACCGCCCCCTTAAAGTGATTTGATTCGTTAATGCCATATGTGGGATGTATAAAGGATGGATTTAAAGTTATTATATATGATTTATGTTACATATAAATGATGAATATAATTCGGGAATTAAAATATACATACCTCTCATTTAGTTTTGATTCCATTAATATGACATAGAAATGAAAGTAGCGTTCATCCGTACGTACGGCTTACCGTCTCCATGAACGGTGCATTTCATTTTTTACCTATAAATGATTATGTAATATTATAAATACATTTATATTCTGGATATATATATGATATATATGATATCCAAATCATTAATATCATTCTGGACATAATGAACCATTGACCACATGAACAACATGTAATTGTAAGAGGTCCACTTTCTACTTAAGAACCAAATATCGACAAAACAAACATTATTAACTTAAATGATTACGTAATGTTTATAACATGAAAATAACTGATATAAAAGGAATAATGAACTTTAAAAATTTTCTTAAGAAATTATAAATTAACTCATGTTTATTATTCAGGACGTTAAAGAACGATCGAGTCAAGTCGGACCCGAGGTAAGGGATCCTACCTCTCTCTTTCTTTTTAAGCACTCTCTTTTATGTGATTTCCATTAAGCTCATATTTTTTATGTTTGGGGATGTTATTTTATATTAATATTACTGTAATTTTTATGTTCATATTATGAGAGACCCTATTTGATCTCATGAAACCATTTTTGGAAGTTTTAAGTGGCGTCGTTAGGCTGCCGAGTTTTCGCAAGGGATTTTTCATCTCACATTTATTTCTATTACATGTATGCTATGTTTGCCACTATTTCCATTGAGTGGTGTATGTAATTCCCATTATTATACACTTTTTATAGTATAATTTCATTTATGGGTACTTACATCTTCATTGTATGACCCTTCTTCCATGGGTGTACGTTTCGAAAGTTACCCAACTCGGTAAGGGGACCTTTGACCCTCTTCTTTTTAAAAGACTTCTTTTGTTATGTATTTTAATTCACATACAATTATGTTGGTATATGTTTTTATATATCATTATTTATGTAATTTTTTTTCCAAGTGATGAGATACCATTTTCTCTCTCATCAACTCATTTTTTGAATTTTAAACTGACGTCGTTAGGCTGTCGGATTTCTGTAAGGGAACTTCTTAACCCACTTTCAATTCTTTGGGTTAAACCTCTACTTCTTGATTTTATTATGCCAAGATTATGTATGGAATCTATATTTTGTAATTTCCACAAACCTTTGTGTGGAAATACTATTTCTACACATAATCATCTCATTGATAAATTCTTACAAACTTGTATGGGAAATCATAACTCAATCTCCTTTCATTGAGTTAAATATCTATGTCATTGGTTTTGTTTTTCCAAGATTATGTGATAATGACCACTTATTGTTTCACACTTAATATCCACTTATATTGGGTGTATTTATATTTCTCACACATAATTATGTGATATATTAATCCTTAATTTAAGGATACCATCTTTATAATGGATTTCATCTCAATTTACATTTCCATTGAGACTTCATTGTTGTTATGCACCAATTCACTCTTATATGGTGTGTATACTGTCCTTTGACATATTATATCATGAATACATTTATTCTCATGATATTATAAATTTTGGATTAAATGTTATTCCGCAATTATTTTTATTCAAGTGTCTCTCATTTTGTTAAAAACTCTTTAACAAAAATATCGTTTTAAATGTTTTAAAGATTCATTATTCTAAATCTTTATCTTCAAGGTCCATGTTTGCAAAATGGTTTTAAGTATTTATTTATATGGAAATTAATGTTTTAAAATTATAATTCCATTAAAATCTTCAAAGTGGTATGGGACACTTTCATTCAAAAATCTCTTTTAAATGATTTTTTGAAAATGGATTGATTAATTAAATATCTTGGAAATATTTATTGTGATTGAAAATGAAATGTTGTTATTGAAATGTTTATATTTCCAATATTTTATGTGTAATGATGGTACTTGGACATTTTACTGGTGGTTACATGATAAACCATATGACGGGTGGTGCCGTGAATACCAGGACGGGTGGTTACGTTATAACCTCCAATGCATTAGGTATGGAAGTCGGCCGTATGGCTATTCCATTAAGTATGTGTGGAAGTCGACTGTATGGTTATTCCATTTAAGTATGTTTACGTCCCAAGTTACATTTATATGTTATGTGTTCTTTATATGGGTTTTATGGTAATCGTTTGGTTACAAAAGGGTAAGTAATGATAATTTATTCAGTGAAGAGTTTTTACTACTTCCTAAAGGTGAAATGTATTACTTTGATAAAGTATACATGGTTTACTTGTTGTTTTGAAAAACTAACAGTTTTCATTCATTGTGTATCCCTTTCTGAGATTTTTATGCTCACCCCAAGTTTTTTTGAAATGTTTTTCACAGGACTTAATGTGGAATAGGTTCAAGGATGGGATCAAGGGAAACTCATGCTATCTAATACATGGAACTAGATATGTTTCTTTTTAAGAGTTTTTATTTTATGGAAATTTAGTAGAAGTGACTACTTTGTAATCTTTTGAGATGTAATAGTTATGTCATAATTCTCTAAAACTCTTATCCTGAAAAGATCATCAATGTTAATTATTCATTTAATTCAATATTAAGTAAGGTTTAATGCCGAGGCCTTATAGTTAGTGTTTATAAACCCTCGGATGGTGATATTGGGTGTGTGTTTCCATTATTCCAATGATTTGAGGTAGGATATCCCATGGGAATGCCTTTATCAATTAATATTAATAATTTTCTTAATGATTTTCTATGATATATATTTTTGTTATTATTTTTTAGCATTTGGATATGTTCCTTGATGTGAAAAATGGTTGTTTACTCCTTGTTTTGTGAAAGGTAGTGTTGTTTTGTCATAAAAGAGCACACTAAGTGTTTGTTTAAATGTTCAACTATATTTCAAAACAATTTGGTGAGGTTTAGAACCTGGTTTATGTTATTTTTAATATGTTATAGTATCTTTTATACAATATGGTAGGAAATTGGTGTTTTATTCCTTGTCAAGTGCTTAAAATAAATTGTTTTGTTTAAAAGGGCATGTCATATGTTCGGTAAATTGCCCGGTTGGATTTTATGTGTTATGTTTGATTTAATTTTTTTTGGATTTATAAATGAATTGGAATAATTAAAAATGGTATTTTGGTTCATCATATAGCTTTCTAATTTGGATTTGATTTTAAAAACAAATGGGTTTTTCTTAACAACATGTTTTGGCCCGAGTTGTTGGAAATGGCCCATCTCGCATCCTTATAAAAATGGTTGTGTTATGAATATGTAACCTAAATGTTTTAAGGGATTTATGAATTTTTTTTGCTACTATAAATGGTTTTTATATATCTATTTAATAAAATGGAATTTCATACCTTGGTCAAAGGATTGTTTTGAGAAAGGCTTAAAGGCCAGGTTGGCATTTGTTTTTTTTGTAAAAATGGATTCCATGTGTATTTCATGTTCTATATTTTGGGGGAATTTTATGATCCATGAAAATGATTTATTAATTGGTTTTGTGGCTTCAAAATCTGGATTGTTATGTTATTTATGGTTTTCTGGCCCTAAAATAGCACTTTTCAATGGATTTTATGTTCAAGGCCACATTATAGTCCTTGAAATTGTTTTACGAATCTTTTTAGAGGTTTATTGATTCGTGAAAGGAATGTGAAGCATGTTTGAGGGATGTTTTTGTGTCTATGGGTTTGTAATAAAATTTTGATGTGGTAAGTGTATTTGATACTATGTGTAACTTGATTGAGCACTAAAGGGAATCCTGGGTATCTAGGTGGGAAGACATGTATTAGTATGCTAGTGATTATGTGGGGTTTGGACCCTGTTTCATGAAGTAAGATTGACAATGAGAATAATAACATAACTATGGTGATGTTGTTGTTGGGGGAGCACTAGTTTATGTGTATTATCCCTACTAGTGGCTCGTGTTCACGATAACAGATATTTTTTATAGTTACTTTCACTAAGATACGAGGTAGCTGGGACTCACAACTAACTAGTGCCTAGGGGTGTTCCTGTGACTTGTGCTCATTGGCTATTTTGTACTCATTTTGGCATAAAATGTGTTTGGTTGGAAAATTAAGTATTGTGTGTGATTTATTAAAACATGTAAATTTTTAAAAGCATCCCTCTTGAAAACTATTTAAATTTTGAAGTTGCACCTCTTTGAAAATTGTTACTAAAATTCTTGTTTACAAAACATACATGTTTTTATCTACTATGTTTTTTATATAGCATGGGACCTAATTTGGAAAAAATACCGTTATATTTTTTATTTAAAACTTGAAATTGATGTTTCTTTTATTTTAAAGGATGTGCATTGGGAGTATAATATCAGGCGAACCTACCGAGTTTTAATACTCACACCTAAAGTCTACTTCTATTTTTATCCCTTGTGCAGGTTTCAGCTTCAGTTTGATCGTCTTGGGAGAAATTGGATCATTGTTTTGAAGAGTGAACATATGGTTCACGTGGAGTTAATTGGTTATTAGGTTTGGTTAGTTGAGTTTTTGGTTTATTTTTACTTTTAGTTTCTTGTACGAATAATTTTAAGTTCAATTTTTATGAAAAAGTATTTTAGATTGTCCATTTCATTCCATTGTTTGTTTGATTGTTTATATTTGGGATAAATCGTTCCCTTGTGTACTCTATTGATTCCCTTGGTGCTTTTCTCTATCTCGGGATGATCGAGATTGCCTCTCGGGACTTGTTTTGGGCTAGCCTAGGTGACCGATTCAGGGTCGACACAGGTTGGTTAATGACAAGATATCTGTAGATCCCTCATAAATAGCTGCAATTGAGTGATGGCCAAGGCCAACATTGGTAAACAAAATCCATAGTTTCCTGTAGTTAGATGGATATTATCACTGATTTGTGATAAATTCCTCATGATTGTCAAACCCTCTTACCAAGATAAATCCGAAGGGAGTCAAGTTTCCATGGACTGATGAATGCGAAGAAAGCATCAAGGAGTTGAAAAGGAGGCTTATCACTATGCTCGTGTTCAAATTTCCCACAAGTGGATAAGTTTTTGTGGTATTCAGTGATGATTAAAAGAAGGTACTAGGTTGTTTCTTAATGAAAAACGACAAATTCACTTCCCATCCTTCAAAAAAATTGAATGTTCATGAGAAAAAAAATCCAAAATATGATCTAGAGTTGGCAGTAATAATCTTATCTTTGAATATTTGGCGACATCACCACATTGGGGAGAGGTGTCAAATATATACAGACCAAAAGAGCCTCAAGTATATATTTACACAAAAATAGTTGGACATGCACCAACAAAGATGGTTAGATCTGATCAAATACTATGACTGCAGAAACCATTACCACCCTGGGAAGGTGAATAAGGTGACAACTGCTCTATGTAAAAAGGACCCAACAATTCTATCACTGATAATAATTGAAAAAGATCAAATCTTCATAGATTTTATGAAGATATACATGGGAGTCATAAAGAAGGGTACACCATAAATCCTTTCACAAATGATTGCTCAACTTTCTCTTTTGGAAAGGTTAAATAATGCTTAAAAGAATGACATGGTAATTTAGAAGAAATTGGAAACTACAAGTAAAGTGAAATCCTCAGAGTTGAATGTCAATGAACAAGGAATTGTGATATTTGGGTCATGAACTTGTGTTCCATTGAATCTGGAGGTAAGATGGAACTTTTGGATGATGCACATAGTTCAAATTTCTCCAGTCACCCATGAAACACCAAGATGTATCGAGATCTCTAAAAAATGTTATTGGTTGGATAACATGAAGAATATGATCGCTGAGTATACATCAATGTCCCTAGTATGTCAGCATGTGAAAGATGAGAGGCATAATTATAAGGGTATGATGCAACAATTACCCATAGTAGTATGGAAATGGGATAACATCACCATAGACTCTATCACTACACTTCTAAAGACATCCAAAGGAATCAATGATGTATGGGTTATTATGGATCGTATTATGAAGACTCCACACTTCATTGCAATTCTGGAGTATTATCACTAGATAAACTGGAATGGATATACATCCGAGACGTGGTAAAGATGCATTGAGTACTACAATTGATTTTATCTGATTGAGATCCATGATTCACCTCTATGTTTTGGAAGAGTCTTCAACATGCTCTGGATACTGAGCTGAAATTCAGTATGGTTTTTCATCTTCAAACTAATGGCCAATATGAGAAGACTATACAAAAACATAAGGACATTTTGAGAGCATTATCAATGGACTTAAAAGGAGGATGCTGTCAAAAAATTCCGCTTGTTGAGTTCTCCTATGAAAATAGTTTCTACTCAAGCATCTAAATGGCCCCTCTTGAAGCCCTATAGAGGAAGAGGTGCAGAACACCATCATGTTGGGATGAAGTTGGGGATAAAAAGATCTACGGTCCAGAGATGGTCGAAGAAATGTTGGATAAGGTTATGGCCTTCCAGTAGCACATTAAAGATTCTTAGAGTAAAAAAATATCTATGCTGGAAATCGTCGACATTACCTAGAGTTTGATGTTGGAGAAACGATATTTCTCCTCATATCACCATGGAAGAGAGTTATGAGATTTGGTAAGAAGGGAATGATTAGTCCAAGGAACATTGAAACTTTTGAAATCCTCGATTGGATTGGAGCGATGGATAATCTATTAGAAATCCCACTGAACATATCTAAAGTGCATGATGTATTCCATGTATCACTTTTGAAGAAGTACATACCTAACCCCTCGCATGTACTCAATCCAGTGTTGGTACCATTGGAGAATGGCCTCTCCTATGAAGAGAAGATGGTAAAGATATTAGATCATAGAGAAAAACCAACACATGAACTCAAGGTGTTGTGGAAACCCCAAAATTTTGAAGAGGCGGAGTGGGAATTAGAAGAAGTGATGAAGCAGAGTTACCCATATCTATATTAGTGTGGGAAATAAAAATTTGAAGGGAAAAATTTCATAAGGGTGGAAGATTGTAACGACCCAAATATTTGTTAATGAAAATTATTATTGATCTCATTAAATGTCAAATTATGTAAAATGGTTATATTAAATATGAACATCCTTGTATTTATGTTTTTGGATTTCAAAATATCGTTATGAATTTTTACCATTTCTAATATTTCTATTGAACAGTGATCAGATGGTTTGTTTAAATATAGATCTTTAACAAATCCAATTTACCCAGACAAAGGAAGTGATGGCCTCATCTAGTAGACTTTACCCATACGAAGCCCATTTGGTAGAGCTCAGAAGGAAGGTGGCATATTTGGGCTTTGATCTTGACCAATCCCAAAACGAGCTCAAACATTATGCTTGAACGGAACCACCTACAATAGATGTGGAAGTTGATAGAGATTACCACCCAAGCAATGTTATCTGAGCCCCTCCGGAGTCTGTAACCATCGCACACCTTACCCTTTAGTCTTATGAGAGTGTTATAAGGTGTTATGTAACGAGGCCCAATTACTATGATTATGTACATTATTTTTTATAGAATAAATTGTATACATTAATTTTATTATTGTTACTCTGTAAATAGTTTTTAAATCAAAAATAGTATTTTTAGTTAATATTCAATTTATAAATATATTTTGACGATTTAATAGTTTTTTGAATTAAATAATATTTTAAAAAAATATTATTACTAAATTACTTGTTATTAAATATGAATGATCAGATAACTTTTATGAATACAATTTTTATTTTTATTTGGTTTTGAAAGCTATTTTTGTCAAAATACATGAATGATCAATAAATGTCATTTTTTATTTAAAAATAATAGTTCATAGATTTAGAATTTATTTTAAATAAAATTAATATTATTTGTTGAATTAGGATGTTGAAATTATCCAATAGTGAATTTTTCATAATTTTCTAAGACAATCCAATTTTTGGGTTAAAATTAAATACTTTTAAAATGTATAATGTGTTTAATGACTTTATAATGGAACAATAGTGATTTAATAAAATAATATGAGTTCTATTTTCGGCCAAATATATGTTTTTCTATTAAAATAATCTGATTTTAGGTTTATTTGATTTATTTTAAAAATCCTTATTGGACCCTCCAAGACTTATAAAACATTTTATCTTTTTAAAATGACTTCATCAAGAGTGGGACTCACCTCCACATTAGAAGGACTAATATTTTAAGAATTTCGGCTGTTGGCATTCTAATTTTGTTCCACTCATAATTTTCAAAAACCATTGTCAAAAACCATGGGCTGGATTGTGGTGTTGATTAGCTTAATTTATAATGTCTAAAACCAAAATAATAAATAATTTCTTCTCTTTTCCTATATAATCCCACTCAATCTCCGACTTCCTTTTCAATCAAAGAGCTTGGAGATCGACCAAACTCATCCCTCCTCTCTATATAATCCTTCTAAAGCTCCCCAAGTTTCCAAGAATCCTCTCTTAGGCCCCACCCAAGCCTTTGGGATCACACATCAAATTATGGGATTTCTTCCACCAAATTAGAATTTTTTATTAATAAAAGACATTTTAAGGAAAAAAGGTGAACCATTGTTAATCTACAAAAAAATCACTATGTGGTGAAAGAGATGAATGAAATGATTAAACATCAAGCTAATATTACTTTGAATAGAAACTCTATAAATCTCCTAGTGCAGTGTGCTAACCTGTGTTTCCATATTCTCTCTGATTAGCTCTTCTATGCGAGTGATCATCCTTTCCATTTTATGAATAAATTCCTCTGTGTTGATTTTGTTCTGATTGAATCCTTTAACCAATATTTAGTCTTGTTTTTCTATCCACACTTTCTTCTTCTCATTAGCATCAACTTTCAATCAATGATCACAAATTATTTTGATCTCCTCTTTTTAAACATTAGACCAGAGACTAGTTTCAATCATTTATCCCTTGGAGTGCAAGATAAGTTTCAATAAATCCCCATCTTTTTCTTCACTTTCTCTTAAATTTCTACTCAATTCTTCACTTTCCCCATTATGAACATCTTTACCATCCGTTTTTACCCTTCTTGGCCGACCAAGTATCTATTTGTTTTGTAATGTATGAGTAGTCCTTGCATCCCTTTGGTTTTTTCCCTTAGCCACAATGCATTTCCCTGAGTCATGCATGGATTTCCCCTTCTTCCTTCAAGGGTTGTGGGGTACATTCCCTTAAATTAGGTCCAAGATATCCACTGATGGATGAATGTAACTATTATCATCATAATAAGACTCCTCCCCATAAGATACAAGTGGATTATAGACCTTCAGACAATGAAAACAGTTCCCCAACTCTATTACCACTCCGAAATTTTGTGCCATTCATATATACAGAGACACCTTTACTAATTTATTCACCAAACCAAATCCCTTCCCCCAAACCCAAGCCTTCCTAAGTTATTTGGGGTAGGTTCTGAGCACGTTTGGGTTTAAGGGTCTTAAGACATTCCCACCATCTATCCTTACCTATCCACTTTGAGATCCGGTTGCAGTCGACAATAAGTATTTTCCCTACATCAACTCCAGTCTTGTGGGCTATTCATATCCTCTTCCCATAATCTGGGGCTGTAGGTTCGTGTCCTCCCAACCCCAATCCCCGGGACATTGAACATCACTCACGAACAAGCTCACAGCTACGAGATCATCCATAGTTGTATCATGACTTCACAAGTCCTTCTTTAGATGGATAAACACATCCACAACCCGCGGCTCAACCTCGTTTGGATTCACATATTTCACTATCATAGGAGAGTCCAAGGAAGGCCACAACTGATCCTCCTTAACACTAACCTCTGCACCTGGGCTAGTGAGAGCGAGCACCTCTGGAGTTTCCCCACACTCCTCCACTTGTTCGACAATGCCATCAATATCCTGCACCATCTGGTTCATAAAAGGGTCAATCTACACCACATTCCCCTCATATTCACTGGTCTCAACCTGTATAACCCTTTTCATGTGACTACAAATAGGGTCCAAATGTCCAAATCGGTGGCACCCCATCCAGAAAGAAGACTATGATTCAAACACTCCCCTTTGTTTCCAGTGGAACTCTTCTCCAACCAAAAGCCACAACCACTCCATGGGATCCTTTGAAACATCAGCCTCAACAAATACTCGAGGGGAGATAGGATGACAAACTACTGATTTCTAGAAATCTGATCACAAGTATCTACTAACCAAATTACCTAGAATTCAGATAATTGATGGGTTCTGGAAAGAAAGTGGTAGGTATGGAAATCTTACCCAAACCGTAGACGAGGGAGCATCATGATTCTAGTTGATATAAAATGACAATTGCAAAAAAAATAGCTGCATCTGTTGATTGTATGAGGGGCCTGGGACCAGGCGGTATTCGGATCATCCTCTGAGGGGAAATAAATCATCAATTGATGCCAATCAAATATACTGACCACCATGTGATCTTGTAGATCCCATGAATAAAAAATGAATCAATCAAAATCATCAATAGATGAAAAACGACCCCTAAATAGGGCTATCAACGTCATATGGTGATGAACTGTGGTTTCGTTTAACTCCTTTAATGACAGTGCTAGCTGAGGCGCACTGAGGTGAAGATCAGGGACCTTAGGGCAGAGATGGATCAGAGTGAATGGGGGAGAAAATTTTAATTCATGAAAGGGTTGAAGGGCCAAACCGTAAAGGGGGAAAAGGGACATGCCACAAACCCCCCACTAGGGAGGAGGGGGATGGAGCCACGTGCATCACGCAAGGTCATCGACACTGGGGGCCGAGCTCCGTAGGCATTTTTCATTCCCCATGTATGGGATTTCTTCCTTTCTCATTTTTGTCCAAATTTCTATATGTTGTTATTCCCTTTTCTTTTCAATTTCATATATTGGGTTATAATTTCAAACATCCCCCATCCATCCCTCTTTATGTTGGAAAAAATATATATCCTTTTCTCTTTCATTAATGCCTCTAATGCACACCCATTACAATGCCAAAATTCCGTAATGGATTTCTTCCTTTGTCATTTTTTTTCCAAATTTCACAATGTTGTCATGCCCTTTTATTTTTAATTAAAAATATTGGGGTATGATTTTTCATTCCCCCATACTACCCTCTTTATGTTTCAATAATGATATAACCCTTTCTCTCCCATTAATTCCTCCCATGTACACCCGTTACCAAGCTGAAATTTCATAAGGGATTTCTATCTCCCCATTTACATTAAAAAAATTCTTTTATTTTGTGAATCTAAATTCCATTAAATATGTTGGGAAATGTATCTATATAACCCCCTTATAGTATATTTCATGAAAATATTATGAGGCACCCCTATCTCACTCATCAATCATTTATATGAATTCATTTGTCACACAATTATGCTGCCGAAATTGAACCACGATTTTCCATGACAAAGTCATTGTGTAGTGAATACCATGAAAATTTATCTATCAAGGGTATTCACCTTTATGAAAATTTACCTATTTATTAAATATATATTTTCATGTATGAATTATACATTCCATTATTGTGGAATAAATGATGATGTTTAATGAAACAATGTTATATTATCCATGTGGCACACATATGCATAAAATGAAATGATTAAGAAGGGTGCACCCTGATAGCGCTCCAATGCATTGGATAAAGATTAATATCATGAGATGTTAAGTTCAATGAGGTTTTTCTCATTCTAATATAAGTGAAATGAGGGTTTAATCATTCTAATTCTTGTGCAATGAGGGTTTACTAATTTTCCAAGTGCAATGAGCCTTGGCACATTCTAATACCCTGTTAATGGATTTTTACACATTTCCATGTTATGATAATCATGATATATAATGAATTTAGGTTCATGTTTCCCTTATCCTCATTTGATATTCCAATTGACTAACATGTACTTTACTCATCATGTTATTCCTTGATTACTTCTTTACCTGTCTTTATAGATCACCCTTTTCTTATGCATATCCTCAGGTTATCCCATGCAATGCTATGTACGAGCGAATATAGCGGTCATGTTAAAGATGTTTTCAATTAAGAAGTTGGGTTTTAGGTTTTATGTCGTTATTTAATATTCCTAAGCTGCAAATACACTAGACCTATCAGTATTCTATATTATATCATGTAAATTGTTTATGTAATAAATCAAGTTTATGTTTGTAATAAAGAGTAGATTTGTTATATGGAAACATAAAATGGGTGAGTTCAGATACTAATTAATGCATATTATACTAAAATGATAATATTTAGATGATAAACATAACGAAGATCATGAAAAAAAAAATTAAAATTAAAAGAACAAAAAACCATAAAATTTAACCATATGAATAAAATATATTCATAACAACTCACACTGTAATACTTTTACCATGGAATGAGAAAAATAAAACATGAAACATTTAACCTGGGCCATGGGAGATAAGAATGAATACAGAATAATTAAATATATATGATTTATTATCTTTAGGAACCAGTATACCACCAACTTGACTACTCATATATCATGAGAATAGTTGTATTACATCACACTCACACCTTTGTAAACATAAATACATTATATCTTATTAACATAATATTTATATCTCATGAGATATAATCCATTAAAAAATTTTAATGAGATATAGGTAACCAAAATATCAAAATTCATACTCATCACATTATAAAATAATTCATAGAATGAAAAATGGGTTTAGAAAATTTCTATATCCTTATATAATTAAACCATAAAAATAAATAGGGTTACATAGAATATGAAAATAGAAATTATTAAATTTTTCTTAAAACCCATGAATTAATATGAGTTTGAAAAATAATCCAAATAATATTAGAAATTAAATATCATGATAATGAAAAATTGAGTATAAGAAATAATTAAATAATAAAAGAAAAACAAATAGTGAAACATGAAAAATATCTTCATTGTAAGTTGATCATTTTTGAAGTGAATGATATGAACACACGAAAATTAACTTTTTTAAAAACATCATTTTTTCATCATTGTAAAATTCATAATTATATGTTTATTTTTAGGATCCTCCATTTCTTTTAAAGAAAATGAAAGGAAAAATTTCATCAATATCGAATTGTTTCAAAAAAAATATTTTTATAGAATTATAAAGTGATCATATTTTAATTTGGAATGTTTTATAAAAAATAATTATAAACAAAAAAAATATAACTGAAATAAAAAAGTTTGTGTTACTAAGTTCCTTAACATTACCCTTTATTTTATATAGAGGTTCTTTAATAAACATTATCATAAGGATAAACATCTTAAATACCTATTTCAAAACCTTATTCATATATATTTCTATTAATACTCTTCATTAATAAAAAACACATTCAAGAATTAGATTATTGTAACCTATATTCAACATCGAGTGTTAGTAATCATGAATATTTTTAACTATGTTTATAAAAGAAGTGTAAATGATCTATTTTTTCAAAAATATAATCATTTAAAAAAAATTAATGTTACTAAAATTCATGTTTTATAAATATTTATACAGTTATAATAACATTAAATTATAGTTATATTTGAATATCAGGAAAATGAAATTGTTAATGAACAGGTTTTGGGTTATTTATTGATATTGAATGATTACATTATAATAATCAGTAGTGATTTATATTAATTATATATGAAATATATAATCATACAATATAAATTGAAAATATCCAATTTTGGATGTTAAGGAAGGTGAAAAACATTTATTCCTAGAGGTGGTAGTCCACAAAACATATGTTCACTGCTTCTATTACTCAATAGATGATTGGGGTGAAGTTAGGTAATGACCCGGACCCATGTAACCTAGAGTTGATGTCCTCATTTTTACATTGATATAATATATAAGTAATCACATACTAAAGGGCCAAATATTTTAGTAGTATTGGTAAATAAGATACAAAAAGTTTCACATATTACATTTGAGAACCAAAAATTTAAAAATAAATGATTTTGAGACTAACATTATTACCTATTTCATATTTATTCATATTATTCATAGTAAAACTCAAGGATTTCTAATAAAGGAAAAAAAATAACGGTGATATCAAATTATTACTATTGATTAATTATAGAGGATGTTACTATAAATTAATAAGAAAAATCAACATAGAAAGGTAATTAACGGAATAAAAAACCTTTTAAATAACTTTACTATCATGGTATGATAAGTTAAGATCAATATAGAAAGGTAAATAATTGAAAATACATTCAATTTATCCAATAAAATTGACTAGAATACATGTCGTGATAATATCATTGTGAAAATATCAAGGATAATAATAACTAAATTTATAAAGAAAGAAATGCTTAATTGTTTTACACTAAGATCCCAGTCTTCATGATACCTCAACTATCAAGATATTTCACAAGATAGATTAAACACTATCGATAAAAAACCATATAAATTGCAAAACATATTTGTCTAAGGATACCTACTGATGCATCAATGGTATTAATAATTCCAGGCCCCACTCATTAGATCATGTCCAAATCATTTATCCAATATCGAATAATTGATTAAATTCTTGAACAATGTGCCTTATCATTAAATATTTATATTGATAAAAGAATATAGATTTATTTATATTTTCATAGATAAAGAAATAAAATTCAATATAGAATAAAAAAATTAGATATGACATTAATGTTCAGAAATAAAAAAATACATGTTAAATAATATTAATATTTTGTAGATATTCAATTTCTATTGATCACCTAGAAGTGAATAATAAATGGGAAAGTTAATTAATTCAATGTTTAATCAAGGTAGTTAATTTTAGTACTATCCTAGGAAAAAATAACAATAAAACATCTAGAGGAAGAATAATAATGTTATCAATACAACACATACCTATTAAATTATATTTAAAGTAAAATGTTGTTGTCGTTGTTGAATATAAATACCACAAAAATAACATTAAAAAAATATATGGGGAAAATATCCTTTTTTTTAAAATAATTTTTTAAAACTAAAATTTCTAAAGTTTTTTGAAAAAATAATCTATCAAAATTTCCTTTGATATTTATAAATTATATTTGAAAAAATGGGGTGTTCATGAAGGTAATAGATTTTATACATGATTAGTTTGTTTAAACAAATATTCCTTTCACTTTTTTTGATAAAATTGAATGATTACTTATTTTTTTAAAAAAAATTATATTTCATTAAAAAAAACCTTTGAAATTGAAAATAACAAAAAAAAAATATTTAATAAATAATTTGGAAAAGTGTTACAAAAATTATAATTTTTTTAATATAAAATGGTTTTGGAATAAAAAGAATTTCCGATTTAAGAGGGAAATGATGTCGGATATTATTATGAAATTTTATTAATCATTTTAAGTACCAATGTGTGAAAAAATGGTAATATTACTGGAAAAATTTCTTTAATAACTAGAGGATAATAAAATTAAATGGGTTATTAACCAATTATAAAATAATTTTCTTCAATGTAAATTCAAGTTTAAATAATCGTGATTAAATGAGATTTTGAAATAAATCCTCACAAAGATCATAATGTCTAAGTGAGAATTAACCAATGAATCGATTATATGTATAAAATTTAGATCCACATAAAATAAAGAAATATAAAATATCATATATTAAAATTTAAAAAAACACATAATAACATAATATCATAGAAAATGAATAAGTAATATAACCCAATGAATAAAAATGGAGTACGGAAATACATTACCACTTAGTAAATTTTAATCAAAATCCAATTATATGATTAGTTAAAATGAAAAAATAAAATACCTTAAATTGTTAAGGATTAATTATATTACATGTCAGTGGGACAATATATAATCAATATAAAATAAATTAGGTGCATAACACTGCAATATTCCTCAATGAAGTGAAATTGAGATAAAGTCCCTTACCTACAGCCCGATCATCACATATGTTATTTAACTATCTAAATAGTATCATTAGGTTAATTATTTACTTTATTAATAAAAATTTCATTTTTATTGTTTCTTTTATTTCACTTATTAACATGTTATATATGACTAATTAATCAATTAAGTTTACATCAGACGATTTGATGATATTTGACATATATGTCATAAATTAATTTGGTAGTTTGACTATAGTCAATGAGGTCATTACATAAAAATTTATAAAATAATTGTCAGTAAATAATTTCCATATTTATATATAAATTATAATTTTCAAACAAATCATGAAATATGGTTTTTTACATTAAGAACCTTATGATCCTGGAGATGGTATGTCGTAGGTTTGCATAAGTAACATTTTCAGTTTTCAATGATCATTAGGGAAAGGTGGTATGTAATATTTTATCTTTAAATAATGACCAAAATAACATAAATACCATTTTATTTATTTAAATATAATTACATATATCATACATGGGTTATGGTGATGAAAAGGGAGTCACATCACTTTATGAAGGCGGTATTCCACACGTACATGAATGAAGTCATCATATTTCAGTGACTGAAAAGGTAATAATTAAAATGATATATTATCCTTTTAAAATGATAAATATTTAATTAAAATCATAATTATTTCATGTATATCATGTAATGACCACCAACCAGGTAGTTCATATCTTATGACATACTTTAATACATTGACATAATATACAAGGAAACTCATCCCACAAGACTGAATAGTTTAGTAGTTTTGGTAAAATAGATACAAACATGTCATCTAAATTATAATTTGAAACATAATGTAAACAAGTAATTTCATTAGGTTTTCCATTATTCCCCTTTTGTGTAACCCTGCATATAATTCATAACATACTACTCGAGATCCTATGGAAAACGAAATATATGAAGGGGGTGAGCTCAGATGCATAGTAAAGATAGGCAATCCAGCATAAGATAATATAATCATGAACAATATACCTTGGTGAATAACCTAAAACACATTACATATGAAAAGATTATTAACCATACTGATGTCTCTGATCAGAATTAAATGAGAAGACTTTTCAAACTAATAAACAACCACCCAGTTATCATTCCTCTCCCAGGGTGTCTGTGTCAATCCAATAAAAAAACACATGGATACATTGCAACATTTCCAAACTAACACCAAAATAGGCTAGAGAAAACCAGAGGGTCTCAATTGATCTATCTTTATCCTTTGCGAAGTGTAACAATGGGATAAAAAATCCAAAATGTCATATTTCATACCTGGACACTACAATCTCTGCCTCATGTAATAATATATCTTCGTAGTTCCTTGATGTATAGTCCACAAGGATCTGTGACAATCAAAAAAGACTAAACTCTTCATAGATTCTGGGATAATAATCCTTTTCTATAAGTGAAGCATACCATTTGAAGAGAGAGAGAGAAACCCAAAGCTATATCCCAACCATAAAGGCTTTATCGAGTCTTGTAAAAAGAATCAGTCTAATGATGAATATAAAAAATATAATCTTGGTGAGATGATGATAAATAAACACTATCCAGAACCATGCATGTGACATCTTTTGGAGCATCAATATGAAACTGTGCCAAAATGACTATGAGGTTAAACTTCTCCTTCGATTATAGTACAACATGTGATGGTAGATTCCTACTAAGATCATATACAATAATATTTACCTTTCGTATGGTGTAGGTGATATCGATGTCAAATGTGTGATGGTAATCTACCCAATGCCTCAATCTAAGATTCTAGTCATTGTGATAAAAGATATAGCTTAGACTCTTATGATAAGATAAGACAACAATCCTTTCCCCAAAAATATATCACAGATAATAATTAAGTGCATTCCTAAATGTTGTAATATCTAAATCATGATAGGGATAGTTCTTCTCATACAGTTAGAACTAATGATACCCTTAAGCTACCACATGGATATCATACATATGAACACATCCAAAACTAGTTCCATATGTATCACAAAACACAACATATCCCTTAATGGACTTAGGTAAGATCAGAATTGGTTCTTATGTTATAAGTCATTTTAATTCATTAAAATAATACGAACAGTTTTTGTCCCATGTTAATTTTAATACTTTCTAGTTGAGGATGTCACAGGTGACTCCAATATTAAGATATCATTGATGAACCATCAATATGATACAGTAAGACTACGAAATCTTCTTATTTCAAAGACATTTAATGGTTCCTTCCATTTAAAAACAACATTTCCTTCTCCGGATCCACTATTAAGACATGATCATTAATTATTTGTCCTATAAAATCCACTTCTTGAATCTAGAAAATAAATTTGGAAATATTTCCATACAAACAGAGACTTATCATACTTTCCAAAACCAAACTCTAATGGTGCTCATGAAAATGATCACATTTTTAATAAACTAGAATATCACCTAAGAACACTACCAAAAAAGTGTCAAGATGTTAGTGTAATATCTGATTTATGAAATCCCTAAAAATTAAAGGATTGTTAGTTATACAAAAGGCGTCACAAGATATTCATGGTGGCCATACCTACTAGTGAAATACTTTTTTTTCATGATATTAGACTCCTGAACTCTGAGTTGATGATCCCCTGACCCAAGATCGATCATTGAAAATCACTTCCCCCCCATTGAACGATCAGACAGATCATCCACACGAGGAAATTTTTTTTCTTAACCATTACCCAATTAAACATCCAACATTACACACACAAAAGAAGTGATCCATATACTTTATTGGAAAAGAGAAATAGGGCTATCCATGGAAAAACAATATGGTGAATGAAACCTTTTTCTAGCAGTTTTTTCAACAAAATATTGAGCTCTTCAACTCTTCCAGTTCCATACTATACAAAGAATTGATATCAGCTCAATAACTGACACTTGATCAATAATAAAATCTAGCTATCTCTCTGGAGGAAGATCAGATAAATAGTCTAGGAGAATGTTATGAATGTATTGAAAAAAATAAGAAAATTATCAATAGACAAAATGTCATCATCCTCAAATGCAACAACAACAAACAATCTCATGAGCTCAGGGTGGAATGTCGTGCATGACCTGACCTTGGGTCCTGCTCCCTCAAAAAAACATGAGAACTCCCATTAGCCTGAAGAGATGAAATGCGCCAATGATAACTATCAACATCATATCGATGAGGGACAAGACACCCAATAATGATAATTATGTCAAATATATCTAAATCAAGAATGATAAAATCCAAAAAAACTCCATATCAGCTATCATCAATGAACATGATCATCGAAATCCCAAATGCTTCCTATTGCCAAGAGTTGTCACTAACTCTATTGTAAAGGGAATCTGTTTTAGTGGATGTTTAATAACATCAACAAAACAATCAAATTTAAACGATTGGGGGGAAACAATATCAAATCATTAAATTTAATCTGATGATGCAATAAGGATAGTACCTCCCACTATTTTCGGACCTACATCAACATCTTATGGACACTCATCTATCGTGTGAAAATGCTTCACTTTTGAGGCCTGTGGCTAGAGCCCTATAGTCACTAAAACATTTAACTACACCGTGGTAGAAATTATAGCTGATGAACACTGACCATAACATGGGGTATTAATTTCAAAAAAAATCACTATATGTGACCAACACACCTACAACTATTGTACGTCTTCATGATCATTGGAAAAAAACATATGGTGTGACCTCAATTTCAATATTTATATAAAGATAGAGGTACATTACCCACTATAATAGATGGTGAATATGATGATTTCAACTAAGACTGACCTTCACTACTCTTGCGATAATCTTTACACTTCCTCTTCTTCCCATGCGCACCACTGAAAGAGAAACCAAATGGAAGAGAAGAGGTGGATAGTACCATCTTTCCTTCCATATTGATTTCTTCCATCATATATCTATCTAACATATCCACATATGTAGAATTTTTCAACATAAACACCTACAATCTGATATCCGATTGAAAACCTTGAGGGTACTTTTATGACTTCATGTGGTCATTATTTACAATTTCTTGAGAAAAATAGAAAACCCTAGTAAACTGGTTGGTGTATTCCAACACCTAATTCTATACCTGTTGTAACAAAAGGAACTCTAATGAAATTTCATACAAAAAAGACTCCAGATTTTTTTGAAAGAATAGGGTTTTAAAACCCTTCCATTCTAAGACCACACGTTTTTCTGCATGATCCATAGAATCCCACTAATTCTTGCTGGAACCATCATGTATAAATGCCACACACTTCCCCCTTGATAGCATATGATATATCTAGTAAGTGGTATATTTTCTAAATCATGCATATAAAATAATTTTCTGCTTGATTTTTTGTCTTTTTTAGCGGATGATGGCTTCTCAGGCCAGAACTCCCATGATCGATCTCTCGCTCCACCAACTCCTGGTTGTTCCTAAACATTAAATTTCTGAACTCGTGAAAAATACTAATTAGAAGTAAATAATGACCATATGATAGTATCTATGATATTATGTTCTAGAGGCAGGTTCCCTTGAAGATAATCAGGTACACCTTCTTTAGGAACTCATGGAAGTTGTCCTAGAGGCATACTACAGCACACCGAAACACAAGAACGATCAGAAAACTGAAAAACTATCTGCACAAACTAGAAAACCCATGTGAAAATTGATATTTCTAAAACAAAATACAATACTAGAGACACAAATCCCCTCCTGACATGACAACTTGGGTCTTGTTATGACAAGATTTGGAATGACTGTTATCACAACATACCTCTCAAGTCCCAATAATTCTATCTCAAGTCTAACAGATGTCCCAAGACATGGAATCATGAGGAAATACCACCCCTTGATATAAAACTATAATGAAACAACCTCTTTTTCCCGAAAACATGACACCCAACCCAATCCATCACATACCCAAAGGGCATTCCCAATCTCCATGGGCTGGTGAAAAGCACCCGTGAACCGAACAACAAAACTGAGTTTACGATTTATCTTAAACTGAACTACCTCATGGATTATATATCTATATATAATGAATGAAATAGCAGAAGAAAGAACAAATATAATGTCTATAATTATGATAAAATAGGGTTCTAGAACAAATGTAATAGTATCCCAAACCTCAGACGACAAGTCCAACTAAAATGGACTAAAAAACAAACAGCTACACCAAATGATGTTATTGACGAACTCCCACCATCTCATGATCAACTACCCAAAAATATGACATGATCCTTCCCCCCACTAAAAAACATTGACATACCCTACACTGAAAGATAAAAAAGGTCTACCGACCATCAGAGATGTGGTCATGGTGTTCGTTAAAAGGCTTTGTAGGGTCCCACCGAGGTGTTTCATTACAAGTATCTGTTAAAAAAATTATGTATGCTTATTTTAAATTAAAACATGGAATGATAAGTACAATGAAGTTTTATATAAAACAAGGTAAACATATCCATTTTCCATAGTTGAAAACAAAAGTAGGTATATCAATTTCAATGCACATTTTCCATATCATTTTCCACAAGAATAAACATTCATATAAAGGCTAACTCAGAAAGATAAGAAATAAAAAATAGAAGAACATGTATCACAAAATAAGGAATACTATAGGTCCCTACCAAAGACTACTAATAACACAATAATAAATAAAAAAATCAGATCCATGAACACAAACATATGAAGCATTGTAATACCCCATGAGGAAACCCCCAAAATGTCAATAATGGTCCCCTAGAACAACTGAACTAGGAAATAGTGGAAATCCCTATAACATCCTAAGATATTACAAGATAGATTATTTTTAATTTATTTTATTTCTTGTGTTGTATTCTACACCATGATTATCTTGCACTATAAGCAACATTATATTCACTTTCAGTATACACAACACTATTCTTTGCTTGTGTTATCCCCAATTTCAAGTACTTTTGATAGAATCATTTCACACAACATTGAGTATAAATTTTGTTAGATGTATAAAACAAATATGTTTTCATTATGTTATAAAAAAAACCAAAGGAATCTTTCACTACATGAAACATAGAATAGGATTCAATTACACAGAATATTGACCTTCCTCGATAGCTTCCGTTGTAAATAATATCGAGATACACTAAACAAAGATATATTGTTAAAATATTATTATTCAATGGAATATAAACTAGCCATGAAAAAGAGTATTAACCAAATTTTTAATTTTATAGAACATTAAAATTCATCTTATACATTTTTTATAACTTGATATATGAACAAAATCAAAAAATTTTCGATAAATTAAGTACTTTTTCAAAAAAATGATGTTTTCCCACTTTTTGACGAAGGACCTATTTTAAATATAGTTTTTAACAATTTTATGTATTATATTTTAATTAAAAATATTCCTATTTGGAATAATGAAATGAAAATTTACTTATGTTGAATTTTTTGTAATCTTCAAATAATGTTCATTTTGAATGAATAGTGAAAATTACTGCATTTTATGATAAAACTAAATTTTAATCTAATTTGTTTATATTGATAGATTATACAATTAGTTTTTCATAAATTTTAATTTTATTTTAAATTTATCATTTAATCCATTTTTTCATTTGAAATAATTTTACATTTAAATTGGATAAAAACAATATCAATCTTTTGATAGTTATTAATTTTTAAAAACACGCTTTTTGGTTTTGACACTAGGAATTAATTTTAAGATAATTACTGAAACTTCTAGGATTTGAATTATGAAAAATGAATTCCATATTTGGAGTTTGAAGGCTCAAATTGTGTAAATAAGAACCTTTAATTTTTGGACATCTTGAATATTAAATTCAGTAATTATTTTATTTACCATGTTTAAAAATTAAATATTGTAAATAATGGTAAAAACAATACTATAATTATATTAAACTACCCTAACACATATAATAATACTATTTAAAGAGAGATTTCTGTCCATGGGAATCTTTGGTTCAATTTTGGGGCCCTATGAAACCAGTTGGATGTTAAAATTACTTTTTATAAGATTTAATCTAAAGCTTAGAGAAATATGAGATAAACATGTATCTTTTAAAAAAAATTAATATATGGTTATACATAAGTTAAAATATACATTAAATAGTCACTACAAACATAATAATATTTCCTACAACATGGTATTTTATTTATAATTTTTAGACTCAAAATAAAAAATTTATTTATGACACAATGATGACATAATGATTACATTATTAATGAATGATTTAAATAAAGGTGATTATAAATATTAAAATAAATATATTTTGAAACTTTTTACAACATCAACGAATTTAATGGATAATTATGACATTTTATCTTTGAATTAATGATTTTTTTACAAAGAATCATTTATTTATGGATTTTTAAAAAATTATGATTTGAAAAGTTTAAGAAATGACATAAATGAGTTTCTAAAACAAAAACTATTTTATTAAATGATATAACAGTCCTAAGAATCAAATAATACACAAAATTTGTAAGATCCTGACCTTTTTTGGAGTCAATCTCGGGCATGTTTTTATGTACTTATGATGTTTTTAAGTACCTCTGTTTCGGAGTAGTGACTTTGGGTGCGTTTGGGTGAACTTTTAAGAAAAAAAATGCAGTGGGTTATGCACGGTTTGACAAACCGTGCGACCAAACCATTCCAACAATGCAAAACTGGACAAATAGGTACACCCAGTTTATGTACGGTTTGACAAACCGTGAGACCAAACTGTGTGGATCGTGAAAATCTGGAGAGTGAGGTCCGCACGGTTTGATCACGCTTTGATAAACCTTGCGCCACTGTCGAGGAAACCATGCAGGCATATTTTAATTCGGAAAATACTTTTTAAAACAACCCGAACCCCGAGACTTTATTATTTTCTTACCTTGGCTCAGGCTTGGCAATTTATAGGTGTTTCAAAAGCCTCTAAATGAGATTCCAAGGTGATCCGAACACCTTTTCACATGATTGAAGGCTCGAATTGAAGATCTTCTCTCCTTTAGGTAAGTAGAGTTCATCCTATTGTTTCTTTTATTACATCCTCTATCTATCCTTGATCTTTTCATGGGATATTTCCATCATTTATGTGGATCTAAACCTATAAGATAAGGTATAGATCTTGGATTGTGGATCTAGATCAATTTTTGCAAGATCTTAAATCCTTTGATCTTATTTTTGGTCTTAGGGATTTTGATCTAGAACTTGATCGATGACATTGTGCTGCTCGGATTTTGAGGATTTTTTTTGGGCTAACTTCCATCAATATATAAAGGTATGTGGTTTAAAATTCAATCCCACAGTCTCATCTTGTTAGGAGTATGTAGTTTTATAAATGTTATGGCATAAATAATTAATTCGTGGTTTGGTTATGCGGTTCTTTGTGAGTTGTGGATCTAGTTGAATATGGGTGAGAGTTATGATGGAAGGATAAAGATGATTAAACATTTGAATATGGTTGTATATGTGAATTGGATATTTGATTGGAAAAACGGTTATGGGAACCGGTCTAATGCTCCTAATATCGGAAGAGGTTTTAGAAATGGCGTTCTAGAACCAATGACATGTATGAAATTGATATATTATGGGACATGGACTGATTATCCAAATACCCATTGGGTTTTGAGATAGGGACTGATGCTCCAAATACTCACATGTGTGCTAGACCTGAGGTTCTACACTATTTCATTTATTTTGTACTATTGTTTCATTTGTCTATTCATAAACATAATATTGTGACATAGTAATATGAATTGAACAGGGTAAATAGTTTAGGATCCTACACGGGCGGAAGCATGCATTGTGTTTTGTGTGTTCTTGGGAACCTGAATGTTTAACATATTAAAGAAATGTTAATTGGATAAATATAATTGTTTTTACTATTTTCATGATTTATTATTAATTCAAAGGCATACATTGCTTATGACTGGATTTTTTTTGACACTGTTGGTAGTGATCTACCGAGTGTTACTCACACTCTACTCGGGATGCTTGATTGGTACGAGAATAGGATTTGTTGTTACAGGACAAGACAAGGGCAAGTTCCCTGGCTAGAGTGTTGTTTGGGGTTGGAGCATGGAAGATGGAACCTGATGTTGGTCGAGACCCATTTATAGTTTTTGTGTATTTACATTCAGTTTCATTATAGACACTTGGAACTTGCATAGTCATAGAATATTTTACCTTTCAATTTAGTATTTTATTTCCGGTTTTGATTATGCTAATAAAATTGTTCTATTACATTCATATGCATTTCCACTATTGCTTGGTTACTTCTGCTGGTATTTTATTCTGATAATAGATGGTATAGTCTCCCCATGACTGACTAACTAGACCCTGGTTGCTAGTCAGCACCCTATGGTGTATGGGGAGGCACGCTTGAGGGCTAGTTACCAACTGGCTCGGAGAACCGTTCAGTGGCTCCCGAGTCGGGACGTTACAAAGTGGTGTCAAAGGGTAGGGACATTTCATTCTTAATTTTTTTGTATTACTATTTGGGGAAGGTAGAAAGGAGACTAGGGAAAGTTGGGGCTTGATAATGAGCTCATGCATGGGAGTTTCAAACCCATGTATGGGGGAAAACTCAAGTAATCAAGGTGGGATTGCAGTTATTGCTGTTTGTCATTACAGTAGAATATTATTTCACCTTGGGTGATGCACTTATTGTGTGATGTGATTATTATTTCTGGAATTTGATGAGTATTGATTCGTGTCCCAGAATGACATGAGTGTCATTTCTACATGCATCATTCTAGGCACTTAGGATTAATTTGACATGCATCATTTTAGGCACTCATGGGAAAACAAATTATGGGTTGATTGTTGAGATTAAACTATTTCTTTTCCTTGCTTGTAAAATTGAAATGAAAATGGTTTCTAATTTTGAAATTGAAATAAATAATTGTGAATTTATATAAATAATTTGGTTGTTTGTAATTGTGGTAACATTGTGAACTATTTTCTAAGTTGCATGTTTTTATTTGTAGAATTATGCCTCCATGACACTTGTTGAGAGGACGAGTGGGGGTATAGTGAGAAATGGTCCTCCAATGGGTGAACCTGAGGCACCAATATTACTGACAGAAGAATCGGGGAAAACGTTTCAAGACAACCTCACCCATTTCATGAAAATGATGGAAAGAGACCAAGGGATGGTTGTGAAAAGTATGTCTTATCTTACAAGGGAGTTTTAGTTGCAACACCCACTGAATTTTACTAGATAGGGTGGTCCAGATAAAGCTGAGTTCTGGATTGAATCTACCCATACTATACTTGTAACTCCCCAACCCCAGCTACCCAGAGTCGGTGCATTACTTCGTAACATTGGCATGATCAAAAAAGATCAAGTCTCAAAAGACCGATTGGTTTAGTAGCCTTGGAAACACTAGATACATTCATAAGTCTTACATTACATAATTAAGTAAAACAAAACTACAAAACCATATTGTCTTCATATCCCCTCATACTATCCCTATAGGTAATTCATAATATACTTCTTCACATCCTAGAAAAATTAAAACATTGAAATGGGTGAGCTCAGATGCTCAGTAAGGATAACAATATAGTGGAAGCATTCATATATAAACATTAACATTTAAGGCAATGCATAACTAAAAAAACCCTTTTTAAACATGAAAATCCACATAATATGGAAAAAATAAAATTAAATAATTCCATTTACTTACTTACATGGATATTCTACTAGTCGAATAATCACATGCAATATCAATAACCACTTTCATAATGATGGAATGCATAATTCCAGACTATCATAACCACGTAGCCAAGGCCTCGTTCCAAGACCACAAATAAGATTTTGTCAAGGCCGCGTGCCAAGACACTAGTTTGTCTCATGAGACCTACCGATGCGTCGAGGAGCTATAGCGGGCTCCACCCGTCACTTATTAAGTCCAATGCATTCCTCATATGAATAGGATTAAAAATATCATAAACCATATCATAATCCTATCACATAAAACATGTTTAAAGGAAACATAAAATTTCCACATTTCAATCACAAGATATCAATACAACACATTGATATAATAAAAACACTTTCAAAACCATTTTCAATACCAAAATAAAAGAAAGTTAAAACTTTTTATTTATTTTTCATTAAAAAAAAGTTGTGGCCTGTAGAGGAAGACGAAACTCAAATAATGGTCACGGCGGCAGAGAAGTCATTGTCGCCACATAAGTACGACAAGAAAACATTCCATTTTGTCGTTTAGTAAAATGATTTGTATAAAAAATATTCCTTTTGAATAAATGTAAAAGTTAAAGAGGTTTATACACCGTATAATAGAAAGTTGTGTATAAAACAAAATAGGTCTCAATGAAAGGAGATTGAGACGAAGTCCTTACCAAGATCATTTTTTTGAAATAAAATATATCTATTATGTGTATTCAATATAATTACACATAAAAAAAGTACAAATACAAGACAAGACATAATAATATCATAACATAATTTGAAAGTAGGAGATTAACCCAAAGAATGGAAATTGGGTTAAGAAATTCCCTTACCTCGTGTCAGACTTGACTCGATTGTTCTTTAATCTCCTGAATAATAAACTAGAGTTAATTTCTATTTTCTTAAGAACGTTTTTCATGTTCATTATTACTTTTATATCACTTATTACCATGTCATGAACATTAGGTAATTATTTAAGTTTATAACGGTCATTTTGTCGATCTTAGGTACTTGAGTTAAAAATAAACTTCTTATAATTAAACATTGTTCATGTGGTAAAATATCCATTATATACATAATTATATTCATGATGTATATATCATATACATCATATATATCCAGTATATACATTCATTTATAATATTACATAACATTTAGAGGTAAGAAATGAAATGCACCGTTCATGGAGAAGTTAAGCCGTACGTACGCATGAATGCTACTTTCATTTACATTTCATATTTAATGGAATGAAGGTATAATTATATAAAGGTATAATATAATTCCAGTATAATATAATGTATAATACCATTTACTCCATCCTTTATACATCCCACATATGGAATTAACGATTCAAATCAATTTGAGGGGGCGGTAGTCCGCACTTCCTAAAATGAAATTATCGCGTTTACCCATAATGGAAATCACAAAGTATGCCATAAATGAGAAATATATAAGAATAAGGAAAACATAAACAAAATATGTATATCATATATGAAAATAGTTTCATAAAAATGGCCACCATTATAGGTGTTGAAAGAATATTGAACAATCATCGTTTCATGAGGCAGTATTTCGTCACCCACAGAAATAGTATGTTCTTTAACCATTAGACGAAGGTGTGTGTAAATGTAAACCAAATAATTTTCATAACAACATCCTAGTATATTTTAGATACTTTTGTTGTTACAAAATAAAGGAATAAAAAGAGTTTAAGGGGTTGGAGAAGCAAAATAAAACAAAACAACATTAGAGAAGACATTACCTTAAAATCGGGTAACTCTTTTTGATTTGAGCCAAAGGCTTCCTTGGGAAGACTTATGCCCAAGTTGAGGCTTCTAAGAGTAAGAGAGGAAAGTGGAGAGAGTATTTGGGCAGAGTTTGGCCGAGCCAAATGGATTTGAATGTGTGAGTAAGGTGGTAGTGGTGGTGGCCTTTTATAAGTCGAGAGGAGGGGCACTCTTGGAAAGTAATGAAATGTTACTTTATTATATAATGAGTTTCGGATTTTAAAGGTCCCACACTTATAAAATTCTAGGATAAGGTGATAAGGGTTCTAAATATACTCATCCAATAGGTTTTTGACAACTGTAATCCTTGTATATTACATTATCTTTTCATTTTATTTAAATCGTTAATTAATGAGGTAATCGCTACATCATCATGGTGTCAAAAATAATTTAATTTATTTAATGTCTAAAAATTATAAAAAAATATCATGATGTAGGAAATATTTTTATATTTATAATGAATATTTATAGTCAAAATTATGACTTTTATTACCTTATTTAAAAATTGTTTTAGTAAAACAACTTATGTTTGTGACATTTTTATTTTAACTTTAAATAAAAGTTATTAATGTCATTTTCCTAACAAAGTGGCTCCATGGGGTCCCCAAGTTGACCCATGGATTGTCTTGGTCGGACATGACACATAAAATAGGGGTAGAAAAAGTGTAAAGGTATTTTCATATTTTTATAATATCATTTTTACATTAAATTTCACTAATTTCCTTTAATCGCGATTAATTAAACTTAAAAGTTACTATTCATCAAAAATTTATTTTAATCCCATTGAACCATATTTGACTTCCTAATGACAACCATGTACGTAAGATTTTTGAAAATCAAATCACATAAGTGGTAATATTTCATTTAAATGAAAAATCAGTCATTTAACTACCACTTAGTGGTTTCACTATTCATCAAAAATTGAAGTTTTTGAGAACAATGCCAAAATTTCACCCTAAGCTATAATTGATATTACGAATTCAAAAATGATGTCTATTTTACAAAATTCCAAACATATAAGTTGAATTAATTAATTTTATAATTAATTTCTATTGTCACAACAAATAGCATGTTTTTAAGAAACAATATACATAAAAAGATTGACAATTGTTTATGTCTAATTTCAAAGTAAAATTAATTCTAATGACCACCATTGGATAAAATGGTAAAAATATATTCTAATTATACTTTAAAACCACTCAATAGTATAATTTATCACTATAAATTATTTTGATTAAAAAAGTTGTTTTAAGTATTTATCACTATTCATAAAAAAATGGAAGTTCTCAGAAAATTACAAAAAATTTAACTTAGGATAATTTCGACATTACGGATACAAAAATAAAGTCCATTTTGAAATAAAAAATTTCTATAATTTTAAAAAGTGGGTATAACTATTCACAATGGCTACATTGATTATTTGTGGTGTGTGTTTAGAACTCGAAGTTGCGTACAACACACGCTGCTGTATTATTCAAAGAGAAGTGTATCGTGAAAGCTAGGGGTGTTACATTCTCCCCTCCTTCAATAAATTGCATCCTCACAATTTGAAAATGTTCGTTGAAAATAAAAGTTTGAAAATAGAAAATACCTTTGTGAAAAACCCACATCGGAAATAGGGTTAATAAGAATATAACATTAAAAGATAGAAAGATAAGTACAAAGGTCACCCGAGATAGCCCATACTAGGATTCTATGAAAATATGGATATGGAAGAAAAAAACCATAAATATTTGATGGAGTGTTGTAGAAAGAAGGATTAGGAGAAAGTTAACAATAAGAAAATCACAAACATGTGATTGGTTGAACGATCATTGAATCCCCAGTTGGAAAAGTTATCTGACAACATTATTGTTTTATGTAACCTTTCATAAAGTTGGGGAATTTATTTAAGAGATTTACTAAGAATGTAAGGAAGTATACTTACTTGTCATGTAGGCTTTCATTCTTTAATAAATTTTTACCACGAACCCATATTTCACTCCAAAAGGTAATATATTTAAAAAATATTATATTTATCCTAATCGTAAAAAGTTAAAAATATTAACACAGACCATTTAAATTAGGAAAACTATTTTGTAATAACCAGGGACTTCCTATAGGCTAGTGGTAGGTAATAAAGGCATGTCGCACTATGGTTGTGGGTTCGATTCCTACAGCTTTTTCCGACACGACGGGTTATGACCCACCCTGCAGGTTGTCCTTTTCCTAAAACTATAGTATTATAATATTCCAAAAATAATCTTCAGAAATGTTTTAACCTTAAACAATACTATCCAAAGTTCTACTTAATTCATTCCAACCGTTCTAGTTATCCAAAATACCTCTGTCTAGAATTTCTCTAAAAGGTCTCTAAATTCTAAAATCAATTGTATCATCAGATTCCTCAAACAAAGTAAAGTTCCTCTTGTTGTCACATACCAAAATATGATGACCTTCATCATATTAAAACCTTAATGAAAACAACAAGTACTACAGTACAATCCTTATATATCACATTATTATTATAACCAGAATATAATCCTTGATTCCAAAAACACAAATATATTAATTATTCAACTGCATCTATAGAAACAACAAAAGCATGGCCTTGATCCCTTGGCCTTTTCTGAGGTATGTTTCCTTGGAACTTAGGACAATAATTTGCATAATTCCCCATTTCCCTACAATTGTAGCATTCAACATTGATAGCCTCTTTCTTTCCCTTGCAATCATGAGCCTGGTGACCTTTTTCTCCACATTTATAACAAACTCCCATTCCTTTTAGGTAGGTACCAGGGTGATTCTTCCCACAATTATCACATAATGGAAAATCCTTATTTCCCTTTCTCCATTTATCCGTCTCTTGTTCCACCGTTCTCTTCTTCTCTTGCTTTAATTTGTTGTCATAAGACATAGAGAATTCTTTTCTATCTTGATAGAACATGCAACTATATATTCGTACATTGAGAAAGATTTTGATACTAGTTCTTGATGGAGAAATGGTTTTAACCCATCAAAGAAACGATCAATCTTACTTCTTGGGTTACGTATATAATCTGCAGCATGCCTCGCTAACCTTGTAAAGTTGGCCTCATACTTTGCAACATTCTCATCCTCCTTTTGTCTCAGACTCAAAAATTGTCTTTCCATATCTGCTCGATGGTCGCGAGGATAGTATTTTTCTAGGAAAAGATCTTTGAACTCCCTCCATTCCATATTTGATACTTCATCATCTTCCTTTGTGTTTTGAATCAATGACCACCATTGATCGGCATCTCCAGTGAGGTGGTAGACTACCATGACAACCTTCTCCCTTTTGCTACTCCCCAAGGCGTGGTATATTTTCTCTAAGGAGTTTATCCATTTCTCAGATACTAATGGATTTTTACCCCCATTAAATGTCGGAAGTTGTTGCCTCATGAAGCGGTCTAACATTGATCCTCCACGTTGCGGATCAGGGTGCTCCATACGAGTAAGGTTATTATTCATAACTTGAGTGAGTTGTCCCAGTATGGTAATAAGTTGATCAGCACCAGTTGTATCCCTAGATCCACAATAATTATCTTGAGCAGGAGGGAAATCCCTACATGGAGTGCGTGCATTGATACAGTTTCCGTTCCTTCCACTAGGCGCCATTTCTAAACAATGGCATAAACTAGATTAGTTAATGAATCAAAATACATAATTCCATACTTGTAAAATACTTAACATAAATTGAACTATTTATGGATATAATCCATAAAAATGTTTTCTTTGAGGAAGTATATACTCATAACCCTTCATAGTGGTTTGTAAAAAAACGAGAATTATCCTAAGCATATCCCCCAGGAGTGTCGTAACCAAGAGTGTAGCAAGGCCCGTTGTCGTGCACCAATTCCCATTTGTGTCTACCTCAAAGCAGTGTTTTCAGGTTCTACCCCTAAGTACATCTGTGCCAGAGACGCCTCTACCTTCTCGTATCCATACAGGGATGTATTGCACGGAAAACTCACAAAATCTCTACAACAACAAAATTCTAGGAAGTTCTTCTATACTAATCCTCAAAGTCTATCTTTGGGATATGTGCTCTAATCAGTGTTTATCTAAATCTAGCTTCAAAGGTTAGTACTAAACTTCCACTGATACCAACTGTAATGACCCGACCCCAGCTACCCAGAGTCGGTGCATTACTTCGTAACATTGGCATGATCACAAAAGATCAAGTCTTGAAAGACCGATTAGTTTAATAGCCTTGGAAACACAAGATACATTCATAAGTCTTACATTACATCATTAAGTAAAACAAAACTACAAAAAAATCTTGTCTTCATATCCCCTCATACTATCCCTATAGGTCATTCATAATATACTTCTTCAAATCCTGGAAAAATTAAAACATTGAAAGGGGTGAGCTCAGATGCTCAGTAAGGATAACAATATAGCGGAAGCATTCATAAATAAACATTAACATTTAAGGCAATGTATAACTAAAACAAAAGCCTTTTTAAACATGAACTTCAACATAATATGGCAAAAATAAAATTAAAAAATTCCATTTACTTACATACATGGATATTCTACTAGTCGAATAAGCACATGCAATATCAATAACCACTTTCATAATGATGGAATGCATAATGCCAGACTATCATAACCATGTAGCCAAGGCCTCGTGCCAAGACCACAAATAAGATTTTTTCAAGGCCTCGTTACAAGACACTAGTTTTCCTCATGAGACCTACCGATGCATCGAGGAGCTGTAGCGGGCTCCACCCGTCACTTATTAAGTCCAATGCATTCCTCATATGAATAGGTTTAAACATATCATAAACCATAACATAATCCTATCACATAAAACATGTATAAAGGAAACATAAAATTCCCACATTTCAATCACAAGATATCAATACAACACATTGATATAATAAAAACACTTTCAAAACCATTTTCAATACCAAAATAAAATAAAGTTAAAACTTTTTATTTATTTTTCATTAAGAAAAATGTTGTGGCTTGTAGAGGAAGCCGAAACTCAAATAATGGTCATGGCGGCAGAGAAGTCGTTGTCGCCGCATACATACGACAAGAAAACATTCCATTTGGTCGTTTAGTAAAACTCTTCATATAAAAAAGATTCTTTTTGAATAAATGTAAAAGTCAAAGAGGTTTATACACCGTATAAAAGAAAGTTGTGTATAAAACAAAATATGTCTCAATGAAAGGAGATTGAGACGAAGTCCTTACCAAGATCATTATTTTAAATAAAATAGATCTATTATGTGTATTGAATATAATTACACATAAATAAAGTACAAATACAAGACAGGAAATAACAATATCATAACATAATTTGAAAGTAGGAAATTAACCCAAAGAATGGAAATTGGGTTAAGAAATTCCCTTACCTCGTGTCTGACTTGACTCGATCGTACTTTAATCTCCTGAATAATAAAATAGAGTTAATTTATATTTTCTTAAGAACCTTTTTCATGTTCATTATTACTTTTAAATCACTTATTACCATGTCATGAACATTAAGTAATTATTTAAGTTTATAACGGTCGTTTTGTCGATCTTAGGTACTTGAGTCAAAAATAAACTTCTTATAATTACACTTTGTTCATGTGGTAAAATATCCATTATATCCATATTTATATTCATGGTTTATATATCATATACATCATATATATCTAGTATATACATTCATTTATAATATTACATAACATTTAGAGGTAAGAAATGAAATGCACCGTTCATGGAGACGGTAAGCCGTACGTACGCATGAACGCTAATTTTATTTCCATTTCATATTTAATGGAATGAAGTTATAATTATATAAAGTTATAATATAATTCTTGTATAATATAATGTATAATACCATTTACTCCATCCTTTATACATCCCACATATGGCATTAACGATTCAAATCACTTTGAGGGGGCGGTAGTCTGCACTTCCTAAAATGAAATTATCGCGTTTACCCATAATGGAAATCATAAAGTATGCCATAAATGAGAAATAAATAATCATAATGAAAACATAAACATAACAGTTATATCAAATATGAAAATAGTGTCATCAAAATGGCCACCATTAGAGGTGTTAAAAGAATATTGAACAATCATCGTTTCGTGAGGCAGTATTTCGCCACCCACAGAAACAGTATGTTATTTAATGATTAGACGAAGGTGTGTGTAAGTGTAAACCAAATAATTTTCATAAAAACATCCTAGTATATTTTAGATACTGTTTTTGTTACAAAATAAAGGAATAAAAATAGTTTAAGGGGTTGGAGAAGCAAAATAAAACAAAACAACATTAGAGAAGACATTACCTTAAAATCGGGTAACTCTTTTTGATTTGAGTCAAAGGCTTCCTTGGGAAGACTTATGCCTAAGGTGAGTCTTCTAGGAGTAAGATAGTAAAGTTTAGAGAGTATTTTGGTAGAGTTTGGACGAGCCAAATGGCTTTGAAAGTGTGAGTAAGGTGGTAGTGGTGGGGGCCTTTTATAAGTGGAGAGGAGGGGCACTCTTGGAAACTAATGAAAAGTTACTTTATTATATAATGAGTTACGGATTTTAAAGGTCACAAACTTATATAATTCCTGTATAAGGTGATAAGGGTTCGAAATTGACTCATCGAATAGGTTTTTGATAAGTGTATGCCTTGGATTTTACATTATCTTTTAATTTTATTTAAATCGTTAATTAATGAGGTAATCGTTTCATCATCATGGTGTCATAAATAATTTAATTTATTTAATGTCTAAAAATTATAAAAAGTATATCATGATGTAGAAAATATTTTTATCTTTATATTGAATATTTATAGTCAAAATTATGACTTTTATAACCCCATTTAATTTTTTTTAGTAAAACAACTTATGTTTGTGACATTTTTATTTTAACTTTAAATAAAAGTTATTTATTTCATTTTCCTACCAAATTGGCTCCATGGGGTCCCCAAGTTGACCCATGGATTCTATAGGTCGGCCATGACACATCTAATAGGGGTAGGACAAATGTAAAGGTATTTTCATATTTTTTCAATATCATTTTTACCTTAAATTTCACTAATTACCTTTAATCGCGATTAATTTAACTTAAAAGTTACTATTCACAAAAAATTTATTTTAATCCCATTGAACCACATTTTACTTCCTAATGACAACAATGTATGTCGTATTTTTTAAAATCAAATCATAGAAGTGGTAATATTTCATTTAAATGAAAAATCAATTATTTAACTACCACTTAGTGGTTTCACTATTCATCAAAAATTGATGTTTTTCAGAACAATGCCAAAATTTCACCCTAAGCTATAATTGATATTCTGAATTCAAAAATGATTTCTATTTTACAAAATTCCAAAAATATAAGTTGAATTAATTAATTTTATAATTAATTCCCGCTGTCACAACAAATAGCATGTTTTTAAGAAACAATATATAACAACAGATTGACAATTGTTTATGTCTAATTTCAAAGTGAAATAAATTCTAATGACCACCATTGGATAAAATGGTAAAAACATATTCTAATTATACTTTAAAACCACTCAATAGTATAATTTATCACTATAAATTATTTTTATTAAAAAATTTGTTTTAAGTATTAATTATTATTCATAAAAAAATGGAAGTTCTCAAAAAATTACAAAAAATTTAACTTAGGATAATTTCGATATTACGAATAAAAGAATGAAGTCCATTTTGAAATACAAATTTTTTATAATTTTAAAAAGTGGGTATTACTATTCATAATGGCTACATTGATTAGTTGTGGTGTGTGTTTAGAACTCGAAGTTGCGTACAACACATGCTTCTGTATTATTCAAAGAGAAGTGTATCGTGAAAGCTTGGGGTGTTACAATACTTGACCACATGGAGACACATGTTGAGAAGAGAGTCATGTTGGAAACTTATATGTTGAGCGGTTAAGCGAAACATTGGTGGGACATCCAGACTTAGAATGGGCAGCTGGAAGCTATGGTGTGGAAGGAATTTTTGGAGAAGTTCTTTGGGAACTTCTATCCAGAGACGCTCAGATAGAAGAAAGCAGTTGAGTTCATGAGGCTAACTCAAGGTAATATGTCTGTAATGGACTATGATATACACTTTATAGACTTACAACGTTTTTCTCTAGAATTGTCAGCATACGAGGCCACTTCAGCAAGACAATTTTAGGACGGACATAAATGTGAAATTAAGTCTCATGAAAATATTTTCAGGCTATAGAAGTTTCTAGAAGTGGTAAATCAAGCCCTGATCTCTGAGGGGAACCTGAAGTGATGTAATGAGAATGTCAGCTAGGGAGGTGCCAGACAGAGTAACCTGGAAAAGGGGTCGGTTACACAAGACCTTACACGAGTGTTTTTCCACCAGTGTGGAAGGCTGGGACATTATCGTAATCAATGTCATTGACCCCCTATTGAATGAAGATCCCGTGGTAGGATGGGACATCTCCAGACATTCTGCATGAACTCAAAGGAGTCAGGTGGTGATGGATTTTCTAAACAGAGTGAGAGTGTGGGAAGGGGTTCATTTGCACCCTTTCAATCCCAAATATGGGGTTCTACTGGCTGAGTTGGTAATGGTGACAGATGTGGTGCTCTTGGGTAGGAACGCCCATATCAGTAGAGTGGTACAAGTCAGGGGAGTCAGATGTCATCACAGGGAAGAGGAGTAGAAAAGTTGCATGCAGTAAAACCGACACTTGTGGATAGCGAGGATGAAGCATCGATAGTGGGAGGTACTATTCTTGTGAATTATACTTAACTAATGCCTTATTTGATATCGGTTCCTCTCATTCTGTTATATCTACAAAACTTGTTAATGGTTTGAGTTTGGTGGTGGAGTTTGTGAGCGGGGCCATAACGATAGTCACACCATTGGGGGTACAGTCTAGAGACATATCTATATGCATAGGATGTTCTCTTAATATTAGGGAGTACCGTCTCCTGTGGGATCTCTATATCCTTGTTATGATAGGCTTCGGCCTAATCCTGGGTATGGACTTGTTAGTCACATAGAGAGCCCACATTGATTGTTATCGTTGGAGGGTGACATTTATGTCACCTGCCGATGGACATTACATTCACCATGGAGATTTGGATATCCAGGAAGGTTGATCGAGGCCAATTACTCAAAAACTGTGAGATCTCACAACCCATGTTGCTAGTCTTTCACTGGATGACGAAGGTGTTGGGAAAGATGTCTTTCCACCAGTGGTTTATTTGTTTCATGATGTATTCCCGAAATTCTTCTCAGGGCTGCAACCTAAGAGTGATTTTTAATTTTCTATTGAGCTCATTCCAAGATCTAATCCAGTATCTATTCCACCATATAGAATGTCACTTACAGAGCTTCTTGAACTCAAATATCAGTTGGAAGAATTTAAGGATAAAAGATTTATCCATCCAAGTACATCGCCTTTGGGATTGCCTCTACTGTTTACAAAGAAGGATGATGGGAGTTTATGTTTCTGTGTCTATTACCAGGGGTTGAACATGATGACTATGAGGAAGTGAAATCCTCTACCACATATTGATGATCTGTTTGACCAGTTGAAGGGAGCCTGTGTTTTCTTATAAAACGACTTGATATCGGGGTATCACCAGTTGAGAGTTCGGACTTCTGATATACAGAGGACTGATTTCAGAAGTAGATTTGGGCATTTATGAGTTTTTTGTAATTCCATTTGGGTTAAAAAATGCACCAGCAGTGCTTATGGATATGGTGAACAAGATCATTCTTCTAAAACAAAATTAGATTGTGGTAGTATTTGTGGACGACATTTTGGTGTACTACAAGACTCATGACGATCATGACCAACATATTGACATCATCCTGAGTACACTGAGGGAGCATCAACTATACGCCAAGCTATCTAAGTGTCAATTTTGGATTGATCTGGTACATTTCTTGGGACACATCATCTCAAAAAATGGTGCTTCAGTGGATCGAGAGATGGTACAAACAGTGATTTATTGAGAGTAGACCAAGAATATTTTTGACATCTGAAGCTTTCGGGGGTTAGCTGGATATTACAAAATATTTATCAAAGACATTTCCCTTTTGGAAACACCACTTTAGGGTTTGACCAAAAATTGAGTAAATTTTGAATGGTCAGGGGCTTGTGAGACATCTTTTATGGAGTAAAATAAGTGTTTGACGTCCGCCCCAATTTTGGCTCAACCTGAATCAGGTGAAGAGTACATGGTGTATTGTGATGCTTCTGGGATAGGACCCGGATCTGTGTTGATTCTAAGAGATAAATTTGTGGCATATGGTTCTCGACAGCTGAGACCGCATGAAAGGAATTATTTGATGCACGACCTTGAGTTGGAAGCGATGGTTTACAATTTAATGTTTTGGCGACATTACCTCCTCGGTTAAAGGTTTACAGTTTATACTGATCACAAGAGACTGATGTACATATTTTCTCAGCACGATTTGAATCTACGACAATGGAGATGGGTTGAGTATATGTAGTCTTTTTATTTTGAGATGGTATATACACCTGGGAAATAAAACAATGTGTTTGATGATTTGAGTATGAAGACTCAGACTCAGATTTTTCAGGAATATAGTGCCGAGTGGAGGATGATGTCATATATAGATGAAATGAATGTTTTGGTTCAAGAGAGACATGAGATAATAACACTTTTGTTGGTTGCAATGGAGTCTATACTTTTGAGAAAGATCAGGGACAAGAAATATGAGAACACTGGATGCTTATCCTTGAGGGAAAACATTGAAGGCGGGGAGACACCTTTAGACTGTAAGATAGATGAGAATGATAACGTTTATATGATGAACCAGGTTATTGTTCCTACGAGCATGCGAGTGGAGCTCATGCTGGAATTTCATGCCTTAATATGGGCAGTGCACCCTGGTGTGATCAAAATGTATCATGATCTGTGATGACAGTTTTGGTGGCCCGGAATGAAGAAGGAGATATCAGGGTTTGTGACACAATACTTCACCTATATGTAGGCTAAGGCATAACATAAATGACCTGGAGGATTACTGTGACCTTTTTCCATTCCAGAAAAGAAGTGGGATGACATGACCATGGACTTCGTGATAGTTATTCCAAAAACACTTAGGAAGAATGATACTATTTGGGTCATTATGGATGGACTGAAAAATGTGGCTATGAGGAAAACTTTTATAGTTTAGCAGTTGTGAGAGCTGTATTTACAGAAGATAGTTTGATTTCATGGGGTTCCACAAACTATAGTTTCGGATCACAATTCACGGTTTACTTCATGTTTGTGGAAGGTCTTACAGAAGGCACATGGTATGCAGGTTTTATTGAGTACTGCTTTCAATCTGCAAATAGATGGATAGTCGGATCATACTATACAAGTGCTTGAGGATATGCTGAGGGTGTTTGTATGTGACATCGGTGGTACAGGGGAGAAGCACCTAGATTTAGCGGATTTCGCCTATAAAACAGTTATTAGGAAACAATACAGATAGCACCATATGAGTATCTTTATGGTAGGCCATGTAGATCACTGCTATGCTGGATGGAAGTGGGTGAGTCAGAGTTTTTGGGACCGAGTCTCACACAGAAGGCAACTGAACAGGTTTTGATGATTCAGAAACAAATCTCTATGGCTCAATGTCGGTAGAAGTCTTATGCTGATAGACAGAGGTGACCTCTATAGTTTAAAGTCGGTGATCACGTTTTCCTTCGGGTATTGCCTAGGATGGGTCACCGCAGGATACGAAGTCAGGGAAAGTTGGCACCCAGGTTTGTTGGACCTTTTTATATCGTGAAGAGAGTCAGGCTGGTAGCATACCAATTGGATCTTCCACAGAAATATAGTTCTATGCATGTTGTTTTCCATGTATCACAACTATGAAGGTATCACCCTGACCATTCTCATGTGATGGATGTTGATGATGTTGAGCTAGAGATAGATGCATCCATTGAAGAGAATCCGATACGTGTGTTGGATCTCAGTGAGAAGGTGTTGATGGGAAAGACCGTACCGATAGTTTGTATTTTATGGCAGTATGGATGTGTGCAGGAAGTGGCATGGGAAATGGAGGAATATATACGGACATAGTGGCCAGATCTTTTTAGCTCAGAATCTTTGAGATATTTGGGATTACAACATGTGGATGAGATGTTATAATGTGGGGAGAATATAAGATCACGATCTTTTCTAGAGTAAATATTGGGCCCGTTTTCAGGTACTTTTGATGTTTTTAAGTACCTCTATTTTTGATTAGAGACTTGGGGTGCATTTGGGTGGATTTTTAAGAAAAACAAAAGGGAAGTGGGTTGTCCATGGTTTGCGCACGGTTTGAAAAAACTTGCGATGAAACCATGCCAAAAAAGAAGAACTGGACAAGGAGGTACGCACAGTTTACGTATGGTTTGACAAACCATGTGACCAAACCGTGAAAACTATACAAATCAAGAAAATGAGGTCCGCACAGTTTGAGCACAGTTTGAAAAACCGTGCGCCACTTTCCAGGAAACTGTGCGTGCAGTTCTTAATTCCAAAAATCTTTTTTAAAACCACCCGAACCCTGGGACATCCTTATTTTCCTACTTTGGATTAGGCTTGGCAATTTCTATGTGTTTCTAAAGCCTCTTGGAGAGATTCCAAGGCGATATGAATACCTTTTCTCAAGATTTAAGGCTCCAATTGAAGATCTGCAATCCTTTTGGTAAGTAGATTTCATCCAGTTGTTTCTTCCTTTCATTCCTCTATCATTACTTGATCTTGTCATGGGAGATTTCAATCATTTCCAGGGTTCTAAACCTCTTAGTTAAGGTATAGATCTAGGATAGTGGATCTAGATCTTGTTTTGAAAGATCTTAATGCCTTTTATCTTATTGATGGTTTTAAAGATTTAGATCCCAAACTTGATCAACGACGTTGTGCCACTCAGATTTTGTGGATTTTCATTGGGCTAACATCCATAAATAAATCGAGGTAGATGGATTAAAATCTAGTCCCACAATCTCATCTTATTAGGCATGTACAGTTATATAAATTTCGTGGGATAAATAATTAATTGGTGTTTTGGTTATGCGGTTCTTTGTGAGTTGTGGATCTAGTTGAATATGGGTGAGAGTTATGATGAAAGGATAAAGATGATTAAACATTTGAATATGCTTGTATATGTGAATTGGATATTTTATTTGAAAAAGGGTTGTTGGACATAGACTGATGCTCCTAATACCTGCAGATGTTCTAGACATGGCTTTCTAGAACCAATGAAATGCATGAAATTGATATTTTATGGGACAGAGACTGATTCTCTAAATACCCATGGGGTTGTGTGATAGGGACTAATGCTCCAAATAATCACATGTGTGATAGACATGACGTTCTATACTCTTTCATTTATCTTGTACTATGGTTTCATTTGGCTATTCATACCCTTAATATTGTGACATTGTAATTATGAATTGAATAGGAAAAATGGGTTAGGCTCCTACACAATCCAAAGCAGGCATTGTGTTTTGGGTGGTCTCAGGAACCTAAATGTTTAACATATTAAAGAATGGTTATTTGGATAAATATAATTGTCTTCCCTATTGTCTTACTTTATTGTTAATTCAACTGCATACAATACTTATGACTGGATTGTTTTTGACACTGTTGGTGGCAATCTACTGAGTCGTACTCACACCCTACTCGGGCTTCTTGATTGCTACCCAAATAGACTTTGTTGTTACCGGAAATGACAAGGGAAAGAGCCCCGGTTAGAGTGCTCTTTGGCGTTGGATCATGGAATAGGGAACCATATGTGGGTCAGGACCCATTTGGAGTCTTTGAGTCTTTACTTTCAGTTTCATTGTAGAAACTTGGCACTTGGATAGTCATATCATGTTTTACCTTTCATTTGAGTATTGTAATTCTTGTTTTGATTATGATAGTGACATAATACTATTACATTCATATGCATTTCCGCTCTTTCTTGGTTACTTCTGCTGGTATTTTATTATTGTAACAGAGGGTATAGTCTCCCCAAGACTGACTTACAAGACCCTCGATGCTAGTCGGCACACTCTGGCGTACGGGGAGGTGTGCTTGAGGGCTTTTTTCCAAACGGCTCGAAGCACCGTTCAGTGGCTCCCTGGTCAGGACGTTACAAAAATTACATAGATAATGTTGTAAATTTTATTGTTGAACCACCTGAGGATTTATAGAAATTTTTTAGTAAATCTATTAACCATATAGTATGAATATACAAGAAGACATGGTAAGAGTTAAAGTAGGTAGCTAAGGGTTAATACTAAAATATAAAGTTAACATTTAGAACTAAACATGTCTTAAACATATTGGTTGAGAGGTATTCAAAAAATACATATCATACCTTCAAATTAAATGTGTTTTAGACCTTATGAAACCAAAAATCATTTGATAATAAAATAATATTTTGATACCTTCCTAAGGTCCACCCTCCTCCTCTCTTTTAAAACGCATCTCCTCCCAAATTTCCTCACACCACATTGAGCCTTCTAGCTAGACCATACACTACCCAATTATCTTATCAACATTCTTAGTTAACTTTTTTCGGTCTTAGATTTCCCAAAATTCCACCCCTAATGTCACTAATAAGAGATCCAAAGGATGTCCAACGAATAAGAGGTAATTGCTTTACCAATTCAACCAAATTTCTTTATTTCTTCTACTTATTATTTCATTGTTGATTCCAAACTAAAGTAATAATTCTTGTATATTCTACACTATTATATGTTATTGAAATTATGGAACAACTTTACACCACCTTTAGTCCATCCTCCGAATAATAATACCACAATACATGTGTACCTACAACTTACTGTATCCACGTTGTGGTGTGATTTGTTATTCAAAAATACTTTATTAAGATGAGTATACTGAAAATTATAAAAAAATTTAATAATGAAATGATTCTTTATAATTAATATACCATCCAATTACATACAATTTTACCATTAATAGAACGATATCATTGCTCGTGCATACATATGGCCTACCGTCTTCACGACGTGGTGAGATTTATTCTCCATGTTAAAAATTAAAGAATGATGATAAAATATATATTATGAGTGAAAATAATAATTATGAAATTATTTTCAGGAATAAAATAAATCATATTCATATCAAATGTGACTTACAAGGCAAACTAGGAATGGGAAAACGAAGCAGTTGACACCCAAAATAATGGTAATACTGAAATAAAATTAATCAAATGATATAATTAGATAATATATGATATCAAAAATATGGATATGTTCCTGGTATAATTTAATAACATGATTTAACCACTATACATGTGGTTAACACACCCTCAACTAATTAAAATTACAAGGTATGTGATAATTGTTCAATCTGATTTTTATCTGATATTATTTATACGTTGGTATTTACTGGGGGTATATCTATCATCAATAGCCATGTTTTTTAAAAATGTTTTGAAAAAATGTTTACTATTTTTCTATATATGTTTAGAGTCATTTTCACCCATTTTTTACTTTTACTACATGGTTTGGAAGGAATCATTATTTTTTACTATACGAGGTACATTTTGACTTTTCCCACAAAAGTACAAGGGGAATGTTTTTTTAACTTATACGGCATGAATATATTTTTACATATACATAACAATTTATTTCCATGATGTTTCCTTTACACGTTTTCATGTTTATTTTAAACTAAATTATTTTCATTTAAAATTTCATGGCATTTTGAGAAATGAAATCTTTTTGTAGAAAAAATGATATTTTTCTCATGAAATAAGTTCAAGGGTTTTATCAAAATTATTTTCCATCTAAGATGACTCTCTCAAATAGGGTTATGTTTATATATCTATTATTAATATTAATTGATAGTGTTAATGATGAATGATATTTTATATGGATTGTGTTATGTTGTAATGATGTTTGAGAAACCAATTTTATTTTATGGGTTATGCTTTGTGAATGTTTTTCTATGTTTTGTGGCACATGTAAGAATGATTTCATTATGATATTGGTGGGACCTATATTAACCCCAAATAAATTGATTAAATATTTATATCTCATTATATATACCTAAATAAAACGTCATGTAAATCTGGTTTAGTAATAAATGGATGGAACGACAAGTAATCCCAGTTCAATTATGGGCTTTTCCCACTATAATGGTCTTGAAAGAATTGCCTTGGATACTATGGAAATATTTTTATGTGCTTGTTAGTTTTAAAAAATTACATGTTTTATGAAAATGATATTCTATCATGGGTAATGTTACTTTATGATCTATTCCTTAAGTACTAAAAAGATTTATCTCATGACTAATTATTTTTATATTTATACTTTATGTTCATGTTTTTATAATCTTATGTTTATGGTTTGTTTTAGGTTATCCATGTTAACGCTTATTGAAAATTTGAGCTCACCCTTTTTTGTTTTCTTTTCCCAAGGGTAAAAATAATATTTTAAGGTAGGAAAACAAAAGGGGGAGATCATTATGGGATATTTTGAAGATCTTTAAAAAAGATAAAATATTATCTTCCATGTTTCTAAATACACCAAACGAATTTATTATTTGGGATTTTTTTTTCATTGTATTAAGTATTCCAAAAATGAAATTTTATGTCCATGTACATTAATCTTGGGTCGTTATACTTGGTTTCAGAGAGAAGGTTTTGATAAACATTGGAAACTAGGACGAGAAAACATTATTGAGATCTTTAGAGATATTTCAAAGGTATGTATAGGGATGTCCCCAAGGTTGTGTATATGTATAGGTTAAAATACTTGAATTATGATAACAATCACAAATAACATATGATCAAACCTAATATGTTAGATATTTAATGTACCCCCTTGATTCTGTTGTTTTCCTAGTATGATTTTTACCTCTCACACTATTTGTTTTGGGTTTTAGACAATGGATGGAACACAAAAGAACTATGTTAATGATTAATACACTATGAAATGCAACAATTTTCCTTATGAACAACCAAATTTTATGGTATATGGAATGAGAAATAATATTTTTATACATACATAAGCTATAAATCATTCAGGATTTCCAAATGAGAAGATAAGGGAACAATATTCCGTCGAGTCCTTTATAAGGCTTTGTCCACCTTATTTTAGTGGGTCTTCTAATCTACTTATTGCTGAACAATGGATCACTACCATTGAAAATATATTATAAATCCTTTTTCTTTTGGAACATGAAAATTTAATTTTGGATATCAATCATTTAGAAGGTGAAGTACACCAGTGGTGGACTCTAATTAAGAATACTAGAAAGAAATCTGAAATTGAATCCATGGAATGGGATAAGTTCAAGAACTTATTTTTCAATAAGAAGATCCCATGTATTCTTAAATCAAAGATATAAAAGGAATTCATTGAGATTAAAAAAAATAAAAAATTATTTTCTACATACAAGGAGAATTTTACAAGACTTGTGTGATATTATTCTGGGTTTATCATCCATCATTAAAATAATGTTTATCTATTTTTCAGTGGCTTAAAACCAAGTCTTCTAAAGGCATTTGCTCTAAGATAATTTAGTATCAATGAAAATATTGTGCATTTTACTGTCAAGGTAGATATGAAAGTTCTTGTTACATATCCATCTCATGGTTTTGTCAAGAAACAGAAGATGGAGTTCATGGGAAAATCTCAAAAAATGGTGAAAATAAGATAAATGTTTTCTTATGCTCAATGTGTGGAAATAATCTTGGTGGAAATTTTCTTAAAGGGTCTATAAAATGTTTCTAATGTATAAAATATGGTCATTGAGCAGCTGAGTGATGAAGTAATGGGGAAAAGGGTTCTAATGATGTGAATAGAGAAAAGTCTATAGAGAATGCACCCCCAACACTTCAATGATACAAGTGTAAGGAAATGGGGAATTATGCTAACCAATGACCAAATACAAGGGTTATTGATGATGGTCAACTTCAACAACCTCTTGAAGCCAAAAACAATTAAAATTCACAGGCAATAACTATTTGCGATTTTGATTATGACCACTAAGTGGTGGAATTATTAAGTGATTATATAATGGGATTACAAAATAGTGTTGTGGAATCTCATTTATAGTATTATGATATATTGGAATGTCTATTTATTGGTCTATTGTGGTTTTCCAAAATTATATGGTACAAGTAACCATGAATAGGGATTGAAATATTTTTAGAAAGAACTTGATATGAACATAATGAAAAAATTAGTAGATAATGAGATGTTTGATAGTACTAATTACCTCATGAATTATATAAGAAAAAAGTGATATCTTGGATTGAGTATATATAATTTTTGGTATTTGTGTGTGTGTGTGTAATTCATGTTATTATCATGTTTCAAGAGTATACATGATTAAGGTGTTCACATGTTTGGTATGAGATAACCAAGGACTCCCAAAGGGATGCATGAGACAAATGTTAAGTCAATTTAGGTCACCTCTTTCTAAAGTTTTATATTTTATTTTTTGGAAGGATCATAATATTGTACATTTATGGATAATATATGTTATATTCTGATTGATGTTTGTTAGATTAATGTATTATCTTAATATAGGCGGACATATGAATATTTGATAATATGTTCTAACCTTTTTCTTGAGACAATGGTAATAAACTATCATTCTATCTCATGATCTAATTACACTTCAAGATTGAAAATTTCAACTTAATTTCCATAAATAAGAGATGAAGTGGAAAATGTTCAGGGAACGACCAATAGTGATATAGTACTGAAATCAAGTAAGTATTAATCCTCATGCATAATTAATAAACATTATAAAAAGGATCTTGAAACCAAAAATTTTATCCTTGTATCTTCTTATCTGATAAAACATTTGGTCTATTAAATCATTGTAGAAATATGGATTTCTAGTAGTTAACTTTCTCTAAACCATTTTCTCTATCACTATCCATCAGAACAAGATGGTTAGATTTCTTTTTAATATCCATGTTTTTGATTCCCACCTATGTTATCCTATGTTAAAACCTAGTGATGAGTTACTTTGGGTAATTATTATGTTTATAAAATTACTTTTTATAATTAGGTTTTAGTTTCAATTTTATGATGTGTGTTTCCATGAAAGAAACATTCAAGTAGTAAAACATTTATATCTCCGACGAATTTTGATGGCAAAATTAATTTTAAGGGGGGAAGAATGTAACACCCCATGATTTTATGAGAAAGTTTATTTTTTTATTTCTTTGTTATCTTATGTATTATATTATAACATGATTACATTTCTCAACACACAATAGTATTTTATCTTGCAGTATACACAACACTTTTATTGGCATCTGTTATACATAATTTCATGTTCTTTTGATAAAATTATTTTTACACAACATTGAGTATAGATTCTATTTGATGTATAGAAGAACTATGTCTGGATTATGATATATGAACACCAAAGGAAGCTTTTACTACACGCAAAACTGACATATATTACATTACATGCAAGTGTGACCTTCCTCAAGATCTTGCATTATATGAAATGAGGAGTTTCACTAAACAATGATATATTATTAAAATATTATTATTTAATCATATATAAACTAGACATTAGAAATAGTAGTAACAACATTTTTGAATTTTATATAACATTAAATTTCAACTTATATATTTTCTAGAACATGATGTAAGAACAAAATCAATTATTTGTATTAATGAAGAACTTGTAAAAAAATGACGTTTTGTCCCATTTTGACGGATCACCATTTTTAAATCTAGTTATAAAAATTTTATATATTATATTTGAAAAAAATAATATTCTTCTTTTGAACTGGGATATAAAAATTTACTTAGGTTAAATTTTTTGGTAATTTTCTAATAAAGTTATTTTTTAATGAATAGTACAAAATACCGCATTTTAAGTCAAAACTGCATTTTCATGTAATTTATTTATATATTTATATTGTAAATTTAATTGGTTTTAATGTGTAATGAGATTATTATTTATAATTTAATCTAATTTTTGTCATTGTAAGTATTTTTACTTTTATATTGGACATAAACACATGTAAATCGTTTGATAGTTATTATATCTTAAAAACAAGTTTTTTAGTTTTAACAATGGGAATTAATTTGTAATTAATTACTGAAACATATATATTATAAATTTTGAAAAACAGATTCCATAATGGGAATCATAAACTTAAAATTGTTCAAATTGGTAGATTTTATTTTTTAACATTCTGAATAATAACTTGAGTAATTATTATTTTCTACCATGGTTAAAGGCTAAATCTGGTTAACATGGGTAAATAATAATATTATAATTACACTAAATTATCCTAAAACTTGTAGTAATCCTATTTTATGATATATTTACGACCATGGGAATCATTGTCTAGACATTGGGAGCCCATAGAACCACATGGATGTGAAAATGACATTTTATAAGAACTAATTTAATGTAAAGTGAAATATGAATTATACTTGTATCTTCTTAATAAATAAATTTTAATATTGGGTTTTACATAAGACAAATTAGACAATATGTAGTCATTGGAAACATAATAAAATTTAATATATCATGGTATTTAATTTATACATTTTAGATAAAAGTAAAATAAAATTATTTATGACACAATGATGATGTAGTGATTACGTTATTAATGAATTATTTAAATAAATGAGCTTATAAATATTAAAATAAATTTATTTTGAAATTTTTTATTCCATAAAAGAATATAATGTATGATTAATTATTTTTTATTTGAATTAATGATGTCTTTTGGAATGATTTAATTTTTTATGGATTTTAAAAAATTCATGATATGTATTGTATAAAAATTGATATAAATGAGTTTTTAAAACCAATACTATTTTATTAAATGATATATTAGTCCTAAAAATCTAAGATTATATCAAATGACCTATATAATGTTTAAATTCTTATTAATTAAACACTTTAGATTCAATTGGCATATTATAGTATATATATTAACCATATAGTATGAATATACAAGAAGAAATGGTAAGAGTTAAATTTGTCAATTAAGGGTTAAAGCTAAATTATAAGGTTATTTTTGAGACATAAACATGTCTAAATCCTATTGTTTGAGAGGATTTAGAACAATTCTAATATTATATTGAAATTAAATGAGTTTTGTACCTTTTGAAACTGAAAATCATTTTATAATAAAATAATATTTTAATACATTCCATAAGTGAACCTCCTCCTCTCTTATAAAAAAGTAATATCCTCCCACATTTCCTCACTCCACCATGAGACTTCTAGATCGAAAAAAACATGAAAAATTCTCCCTTAATCATTCTTACTTAACTTTTTGAGGTTTTGGACTTCTAAAAAGTACATCCCTGGTGTACGTAAGAAGAGATCCAAATGATGATCCAACGAATATGGGGTAATTACATTACCAAATCAAATCAATTTCTTTTTATATTCTACTTCCTATTTCTATGTTGTTTCCATATTAATGTAACAAATATATTATATTATATTTTCATAGATGTTATCATAATTATTGGAAAACCTTATACCTCTTTTTATATATCCTACAAATAATAATACCACCATGTGTGCGTACGTACGAGTTACCGTCTCCAAGATGTTGTGTAATTTGTTATTCAAAAATAATTAATTTGGATGGTTATAATGATGACTATAATAAATTTAAATAATGAAATTATTATCTATAATTAATATAACATCCGATTTCATAACATTTAACTATCAGGATAATGATTCTGTCACTCGTGCGAATGTACAACATACTGTCTCCATGACGCGGTGAGATTAGTTCTCCATGTTAAAAATTAAATCATGATTATAAAATTTATATGAAGGGTGAAAATAATAATTATGAAAATAATTTAATGAATCAGATATATCATATTCATGACAAACATGACTTACACCACCAAACAATGATGGTAAAACAATGTAGTTATCACCCGAAATAATGGTAATATTGAAATACTAGAAACAAATGGATATAATTGGATCATATATGTTATCATAAATATAGATATGTTAAAAGTATAATTTAATACCATTATTTAACCATTATAAATAAGGTTTCCAAACCCTTAACTAATGAAAAGTTCAAGGTAATGAATAATATTTCAATCTCATTTTAATTTGAGTATGTTTATATATAAGTATTTACTAGGGGTATATTTACCATCAATGTCCATATTTTATAAAAATGTTATATTTAAATGTTCAAAATTATTCTATTTTTGTTTATAGTCATTTTTAACAATTTTTTTACTTTTACTATATTGTATGGAAGGAATAATTTTTTTTTCATACGAGGTACTTTTTGACTATTCTGACAAAATTATGAGGGGAATGTTTTTTAAGATAGACAGCATGAACAAAATTTTATATCTTTATAATGCCTTCTTTACAAGAAGATTCATCTATATTTATCAAGATTATTTTAATCTAAAATATTTTCTTTTAAAATTTAACAACATTTTGAGAATAGAAAAAATTTAAATATGAAAGGATATTTTCCTAGGTAATTAAGTTCCAGTGTTTTATAAAAATTATTTTCCATCTAAGATGAAACTCATAAAAGGGTTATCTTTCTATCCCTATTATTAATATGATTTCATTGTGTTAATTATGGAATTCTCTCTTATATGGATTATTTTATGATGGAATGATTATTAATAAACCCATTTTATTTCATGGGTAATGCTATGGTGATTTTTTTTATGTTTTGTGGAAAATGTTAGAATGATTTCATTATGAGATGGGTGGGACCTATATATTGATCAGATGAATTGGGATAGGATTTATATCTCACAAGATTGACATGAATTTAACAAAAATAAAATCCAGTTCAGTATTACATCGCTGAAACTTCATGTAAACCCTGTTCAGAAATGGACTTCATCCACTATGATGGTCATGGAAACAATTACTTGGATACTATGGAAATCAAATAATGTTCTTATTAGTATTCTATAATTACATGTTTTATGCCAATGATATTCTATCATCGTTAATTTTACATTATGATCTGTGCCCTAAAAACTACCATGTTTTATTTCAGGACTCAGGATTTTTATGTTCAAACTTTTTGTTAATGTTTTTATGTTATTTTTTATGGTTTTTTATGTTCTCCATGTTTACCATTACTGAGAATTTGAGCTCACCCATTTATGTTTTTTTCCACAGGACATATTGAAACATTTTAGGTAGGATAATAAAAGGGGAAGAACGATATGGGAGATATTGAAGATTTTTCGCAAAGTAAGAAGATTATCTTAGAAGATTAAAAAGACACTAAAATGATGTAGTCTTTTGGTGCATTTATCTTTCTTATATTAAGTATTATTTATAAGTAATTTAATGTATATGTACATCAATCATGGATCATTATAATCCCCAAGACAAACCCCCTTGATAAAATAAAAACAATGGACAATAGCCCCATTCTATACCATATACTTATGTACCCAAGGTAACCCATGTTCTCTTTTACAAAAATCATTTCTATACATTGAATAATATTTCAAAAAAATTTCACAATTTCCATTTCAATGATTGAAGAAACACATTTTTTCTCTATTTATCAATGAACAAGGAAAAATAATTTATAATAAAAATCATTTTGGAAAACAATAGAATATGATGATAACTTCAATATAAAATAGTATTTAATGAAAAAATAAAGGTTGTCAATGTAGGATAGAGACGAAATCATGCTCCATGATACTCGGGTCCCACATGGCTGTAATCGAATCCCCCAATAATGAAAACCAACCTCACCAACGGAGACCCTATAATCAAACCCAGACATTATAGGATTGATTAAATTTATAATACAATGTTGTGGTGGATAGATGAAAACTCATGTACCGTGAGACAAAACATCCTCGATACCATAACTAACCAAGGAATAAACTCGATAATAATATATCATAATAGTTCTAGAAGAAGACAACATGAAATATCCAACATAGATCAACAAATCTGATAACAAAACCCCATGTCACTACCATGATAAAATGAAAGTGATGAGAAGAAAGGTTACCCACCCAATGAGATACACCATACATGCAATGGAGACCAGACATCTAACTATCCAATCCATATGGAATGTCTCCTCTGAAAATCACATAGGAGAGATCCTCAGTTGAGGGAAATAAAGAACTAGTGAATAGACCGAAACAAAACACCCGAGTGTATGTTTTAAAATTGGTCATAGGAAGTGTAATTATGTGTAACCCCTTGTCACAATGTGAAGTCTAAGATGGATTAGTACACAAAACAATATCACTTCAGCATAAAAATAGACCACTTTGTGAGTCACGTCATGTGAGCCTCAGTCATGTCGTGTAAGCTTTCACAACACAATCTCTCCTTTCACGACTTGTATCTAGAACCCACTATACAGTGTGTAACTTATTTACATGACATGTAACTATTATAAAACCTGAAAAAAAATCTAGAAAACCATCTCTGATGAATTCGAAGAAAAAGAATTTATAGAGAGAGAGAAAAAATTAGTCGATCAAGGTAATGATATGTTACAAGGATGTTCTTAGTATTAATTTAATTAGTAATAGGTAATCTATCTTACAATTTCTCTGTTATTTTACATAATGAGTGTTAATGACAAATGAGATTATAATGTTTATTAATAATTTATTTTTATTAACTCAACATCTTCTAATCCTTATTTTAGATAAAATTATTTTTCATATCCTTAGGGGATTGTGTCATGGGTTAGTATGGTGGTTATAATAGAAACTAATATTAAATCAAATTAAATTGAGGTTTATGAGGTGAAAAGGCTGTATGTGGACTCAAATTTGATGGTTTCATTGTAAATTTATGATAGAAATTATTTCTATTAAAAATTCAATGTTAATAAGACAAACTCACTTGATTATATGGATTTTAGTATTATTGAGTGGATATGTTATATATCACATAACTAGAACTGAGGGGATAATTATACTATAAATAATACAAGATTTGTTTCCATGCACATAGACATCCACATATCTCAAAATATTGACTGTCATGTGTGCTTATTGTTAGTTGTTACTGCTATGGTTGAGTAGGTGCTAAGGGAGATTGGAAATTTTCTAACTTCTTAGTCATTGACTCCACATATGATGCTAGAAATGCATGAACATGTAATTACTGAATATCACTCGTCAGTGAACCACTTTAAATATAAATTAAATTATAATTATTGTAAATATTATCAATATATTGTGATATAAATTCAAGATTTATCATCATAATTCCACAATCCACTGAATTATCAATCATGAATTATTCCATATACTATTTAATATATTAAAAAATTTCATTTATAAAAAAGATTGATTTTATGATGTGGAAACTAAATCAATATATCCATGAATCTGTCCAATGTATTGAATGATAATTCTCTATAAATTTGGGAAAAATAATGAATGTATTTTATAATCATACATCCATTTCCATATTATATTGAATGTCATAATAATTTTTTATTTATAATTCAATGAATATCAATGGTCATTTGAAGTTATTTTTTCATTTTTTAAAGTGGTTTATAATGGATTGTTTGTAATCTTCTCCATATGGGTTTTTAGGACTATATTTACCAGTGTAAAAGATTATTTTTTTTCAAATATATTGAATGAATCGATTTTTTAAAAATTATTTCAATTTTGATGAGTATTATTATAAATAACATCATGTTTTTATAAAATAATCAAAATTTACATTTATTTTGTAATTTTTTTTGATGCGTTTTTAAAGAAAAAGGATACTTCTTCATTTGATTATGAAGAAATGTAAAGCATTGTTCTTATGAGTTAAAATGTGATTTTCAAATGATTCCTATTGAAAAAATGAAACAAATTTTTTTATTAAATATATAGTTATTGAAAATTATATATGATGAAGGCAAATTGTGATATAGCTCATGATTATCAGTGATCTAGATATAGCTCAACAAAGTATTGGGGAAATTATTCTTTAAAAGAGAAAACAAATGAGATTACTAGGTTGGCTACTACTATGAAATTAATTGATATTCAATTATTCTAAAACTGGTAAAAGATGAGTTAATACAGAATATGAATATAATTCTTTGAGATACCAATATGTTTGTACAAAATTGGGTTTTATGGAAATCATTTTATTTTATGAGGTAAAGGAAGCTTATGAACTACTAAATGTGTAATTTTTTCTTCTTCAAATAAATGAAGTCATGATTTATCATGTTCAAAATGATGTCTTCTTCTTTTTGTATGAATTATAATAGTCTAAATATATTTTCTTTGATTAATTTTTTATTTTCTAATTGATATGTGTTTTATTTATATTCTCAATGGTTTTTGTGTAATAGTTAAACAATTAATTGGTTTTTTTATTTTGACTAGAATAATGAATTTCCATATATATATATATATATATAATACATTACTTTTTTACTCAACATTTGTTTTCCAATGCCTTTCTCAGGTCCTATATATGAATATGAACTATTATTATTCATAGATCTAAATAATGTTAGTTTATTTCAATATAAAATGTTTTTCACGAAGAAAAAAAGACTATGAATACAGAAATCCCATTTCTGTAAAACAAATTATCATAGTTTGTCTGTATTTCCTATGTAATGAACTGATTTTCCAAAACCTCTAAAAAGATAATCCAAATAGACCATGGGATTGTATGAAAATTATATACTTACATTAAAATCATATTTATTGGTTATTAAATCACCATATTTTTTAGTTAGTATCATGATAAGTTCTTAGATTGATTTAGAGTTTATAATGGTTCATATGAAGACTTGTTAAGAGTTTTAGATACCATCGTTGGTTAATAAGTTTATGTTTTATCATAAGTCACTAATACCTTTTTTTATTTTTTATGTTATGGGATTTTGAGATGATTAAGTGTAATTTGGGTTACATTTTTAGGGAATAAAACCCTATGGTTCTGAATTTATTTTAGTGAAAAGGTTTTTCTTAGAAGAATTATTTTTTATTTTTCAGAAATAAGTTATATATTATTTAAAACTTTTAGGTTTATTAGTATTATTGATGTTGAAAAAAATATGTTTAATTATAATAAATGGTTGATATAGTTTTGGAAAATAAAATTTATTTTTTATAATAAAATGTAATAAAAATGTTATTTCATGACTGTTTGAGTAATGTTATTTATGAAGAAGTTCCCTTTTCAGTATCATTGAGTGGTTAATGTAAAAATAATTTACGGAACAATTTTGTTAATTTATAGAAGAATATATGATTTTAACTTCTAAAAATATATCATGGTTTAGAGATTATATAATTATATTACATAAATTTTAGATATGTGACTTCATGAGTGATTGATTTTTTCTGAAGATAAATTTTACATTGATATTAGATGAATATATGATAAAAAAGTTCTGATTACATGATTTCAAATTTTGTTACACGTATATTGATGCTCATTAAGGATACTTTTTAAAGAATGTTTGAATTAGATCTTTGGGTGTTATTTTTGAGGCCTTGGATATTAATTTAAAATTTCATAATGTGAATCCATATTCATATTCAATATTATAATTTACATTTACAACCATTATCAATTTTGGATAACTTCTAAATATAGGATAAATACCATTTTATCCTTTTTATGATATTGAGATCCATTGATGGTTTATTTTAGTGGTTAAACTATAACAATTTCATCATTAATATTCATTACATGGAGAAATAATTGGGATAGTAATGGAAAATGATTAAATATAAAACATAGGATTAAATTCCACTGAGTAGGTGGAAATAAATGGATTATGTATATTTTTACAAAAATTTTATCCCGATGGAACAATAATATCTCAAATCTACCAAGTATTATTTGGAAAGAAACAAAAAAACATCAAGGTAGAATTTTAAATACACATTTCCAATTATGAGTCTAACAAACGTTCATGAATTAATGAAATAATATGTTATGGGGACTTCAACATGAAATTACTATTCATGGAAAAAATATCAATATATTTTATTATTTTGTTTTGAAAAATTAATTTTAAGTGAATCAGAGTAAATAATATAAGGACATAATTTTACTAAATTGGGAAGAATTTAACATCCAATGATTTTATTATACTTTTTTTAAATGATAATAATGATTGATAGTGCTTTCAAAAAACAATACTTAACCTAAAATGATCCAAGTTATATTACAGATATATTATTATTTTAATATAACCATTATATTAAAGTCATTGGATAGGAAGGTTTCAATAGGTGTATCCTCATTAATAATTATTTGTAAAAAGTTTTCACAAAAAATTATAATCAATCTAGAATTGATTATCAATTATTTATAAATGAATTTAAAATATTTTCAACGAAAAAATAGACATTTTCAAAAAGGTATTTTTTTGTGAAAATTGTATTTTATAGGAATTTATTGATTTAATAACAACTTATAAATTATTGGGATGAAATTAATAGATCATATATCTAATAAAATTAATTAGCATCCATTTAATTGAATTTGGTAGGAACAAAATGAGAAAAAATCATTTTATTCATCAAAAATTCATTTTCTTCAAAAATGGGGTTTATTGCAATATGTGTGTGGTTATTATTATTTATTTCATATGATTTTATAAATTTTATCCTAAAAATTTGAAATTATCCTTAAAATAATCACTTAAAAATAATATTAATATAAATTTTAGTGTTTTTTCTGAAAAGGTAGATTTTTGGGTGAATAGTTTTTTTTAAAATTCATCATTTTTTAATCTATGTAATTTAAATTTAACACTTTGTATTGGATATGTCTAAAAGTCTCACATGTATAATTTCCTTCAATATAATATAATTAATTACATAAAAACCAATATTATACATGATTTTGGTACAAATTCATTTTTATTCTTAAAACTTGTATTTTTTTGAAAAATATAGTTTTTTTCTTTTAGAATAGTTATATTAAAAATTATTTTTCCAAATTATAGAAAATAAATATTAAAAAATTCATTACATTTTTCATATCAAATAATTTAAATTATTAAATAAGTTAAATTTAATTTTTATTCAATCACTCAGAATTCCCGTTTTTTACTTTTATTGAAGGGAAAATAGGATCCCCGACTATTGGGGAAAGAAATGATAATGTCGCTGGCAATAAACTATTACAATGAAAAAGTAGTTATTCCATGAAAGAATTTTTTCACTGTAGTAAATGGTATAATTGGTTAAACAAGGTTAAAAATATGATATTATGTTGGAAAATCAATCCAAAACAATCCTTTATTTCACTGGTTGAGTTTATTTATACTATAATCATCCTATATTCTAAAATATTTCATTTTGGTTCCACATTCCATTTATTATATTCATTATATTTTATATGTAAAAGATAATTAAAAATTTTCACTCTAATTATTTTAATATCATTAATATGCGTTCGTAGAGATAAAATGATGTCATAAATGGTTATAATTTTTTTAAATATGGATAATTGTTTTGATTTTATTTTTTTTAGTTTATGAATAATTACATTGAATTCTTACATGACCTTGATACAATGTTGGTAAAAGTAGTATAAAAATCATGTAAATGATTTAAAAAAAATAATAAGAAATTTGTTTTATATATTAAAATGTTAAATTAATTTTTTTGATAAATATAAGGTATTATATATAGTGGAAGTAATTATAGTAAAATTAAAATGTTATCTTGATTCATTTAAAGTCAAGATATGTAAATTATCATAAAAATTAAACTAAATAACAGTTATGGATTAAAAAATATTTTTACATCATTAGAAAACAAAAAAATCCTATATTAACTTAGGTGGATAAAAAATTAATGACATATTCATTCTTGGATCACTTATTTTATACTTCTAATGTTTACTGTTTCTTTCATGAACAATATATATTGAAAAATTCATTTTATAGGATATGTTAAATAAGGTTAATGAAAGGTTCAAGCTTAGAGACAAGGTTAAAAATTCCACATTAACATGTATATATATTATTAGATTCATTTATATAGATTCTATTCTTTATTTTTTCAAATATATGAAACTTTGGATCAATTTCAAATTAGTTATGCCATTATTATATATTAATATTTTATATATTTACACGATTACCACCCACCACACTTATAAAATGGAAGCACCTCTCCTCTATTCCTCACAATCCGTAGACCATTTTTATTGACCAATATTAACTATATACATTCCAAAACGTCCCCCAAATGTCTTATAGGTTCTAGTATAACTAATATACAAACCTAAAAAGATTAATATGTAAGATGTAGGAGGTTTTTCAAGAATAGGTAGAACTTTTAACCAATTGTTTTCATGTTTATTTCTACTTATACCTCCTTAAAATAATCTATGACCATGATTTTATAAAAACATTATTATATTAAAAATATATAAATGTTATAATTTTATAGTACAACCATTTTTAGTCTTATATTTCTTACTATGGGAAATGAAAACATCACTCATGCGTGCATTTGGACCACCCTTTCCATGAAGTAACGTGATTCCATTATAATCTAATCTACCCAAGAATGATTATTCTAAAGTATTTATATAATATATATGATATTAATTAAATAATTATGATTCCAAAAAAATAGTACATCACTTAACTTAATACACCTCCATCTGTTAGAAAATAACAACATCGTTCATGAGTCTTTGTAGACCACCACCACCATAAAGAGGTGTGATTTTTTCTTACATACCATTAATAGTTGATTAAAAAAAAATATCCAATATTTTTAAATGATAATTATTTTATTATTAATATAATTTATATTATGAAAAAATTCTACCTTTGACTATGGTCAAACTATCGATATTAAATTCAGATTTTGAATCGAACATCCTCAAAACACACAACATGAACTCAATTGACTTAGTAAATACAATAAAAACCATAATAAATGAAATAAAATATATTATTACAATGGAAAAAATCAAAAAAAATCTTATATATATAATTAATATTTACTATACATGAGTTAATGAGAATACATGACAAGTGAGACTCAAGAGAAGGCATTTCATGTCTCAATATTATTTTATTAAGACTTATGTCATTCTATCTATGTGTTTATTTCATGTGGTTTATATAGTTTCATTTTTATGTATTTAATAATACATTTTATGATATTGAAATTGATTAAAAAAAATTCATGTTCATTCTATTAATTTCATTGACTCAATTGGTACTACAAACGTATTATATTCATCATTAAAACATATTTTAAATATTATAACAATTTTCCAACATATCAATATTATTTTACATCATTCAATAATGTTTTTTATACTAAAATTTCAATTAATTATAAATTTTAGAATTTTTTTTCTTATAAATGTTCAAGAAAATTATATGGGACATTTTCAGAATGAGATGCTTTAGATGCTTTTTATGTGAGTGAAAAAATGTTTTTTAATGTTTAAAATTTGAAAATTTCTCCACTATAATGTCCTTTATAATTATTAATATCCCAATATATTTTTTCAATTATTTTATCAAAAGTAAGACTCCCATTTTTTGTGAATTAGACATTTTAAGTGTTAAATATATATTTCCCCTTATGATTATGGGAAAATGGAAAGTGTGATGTTTATGGGTTAAAATGAGTTATTTATAGGTTATATGATGTAAAAAACACAATACTATATATTTTTTATTCTTTATATAGTACATTAGCATTATAGATGATGTTTTTATATCTCAATTTAGCTATTGAAAATGGGTGAGCCTAATATTGCTCTAGAATTAATTGGGTAATGAATTTTTTATTGAAGAAATCAATGAGGGTGATAGTTGGGTTTGTTAATCAAACGTAATTATATGTTACTTACCAATTGTGACATGATTTTAACATGAGTAAAATAAATTATGAATACGATTCTTTAACATACCTACAGTATACCTATGAAAATGGTTTTTTTAAATTTTTTTGAGTCTATATGATTTTGAATAATAATAAACTTTTAAGGACAAATTCATTATTTTTAAAATATTTTTTCATGATTTATCATGTTTCTCATTTTTAATTCTTTTTTTTCTAAATATTTCTAACTAGTTTCAAATTTGTTCCTTCGAAAAATGCATATTTTCTATTAGGGATATTCTTTATTTTTTTGTTTAATGTTTTAACATGAAAAAGGAAAACATTATAATGGGGTTATAATGTTTTAATTGGATTAATTTGTTCTTAATTTTTTAGGTCCCTTACTGATATTTCTGTTCTCATCCCGTATTTTCAAATGTTTTTTAACATGGAATCGGCATATGTATAAACTATTCTGAATTCTAGTATTAAATATATGAAATATAACTTGAATAATGTGTCTCATGAATGAAACTAGAATGTTAACATAAGAATCTTGATTTTGGGGAAAATTATGACACTATATATTAGTATTTCTAATATATTTTAATGATTTTTCTAATTTATTGGAACTCTAAACCTATTAGATCATTGGAATCTATGAAAATATCATCTTGTGAGTTGTATTATTATTTATATGTAGTTAATAATTCTTGGTGATATAGTATTTATTTTTTATATTCTAATATGTCACAATTATAATCCTCTAGTAGATTTCAAATAATGTCCATACAATATCTTATGTATATCTATATAGATTTTCATCAGTTATAAAATATCATAATCAATTTTTAGAAAATATTATATATTATTATTATTTTATATTTTCTTCATTTATATATAATCAATATGAAATATATTTCATTATTCTATAACTGAATCAAATACTACATTAAACCCCACAATATTCTCATTAAATAACATCATTCACATTGTTCTCTCATTCAACTTTCACACCTCTATTATTGAAATTCCTTGGAAAAAACCCATGATTTTCTATTATTTTGGAAATAATAAAATCATCATCAACAAGATATTAATTAAAAATATAATGATATTGTTTTATAAAACTCTATCACCTTCCATCTTTCATTGAATCCAAAAACTACACATATTTCCTTGGATTACAACATAACCAAACCTAAAATAATTAGCCATTGTATTATAATAGAATTACATGTAGTGATATGAGTGTAATGGATTTATTAGAATATAATTATGATGACTAAAACTATTTTTTATTTTTCCATGTTATTTATTATTTAATAACTATCAAATATTTAAATATTGTTGACCATTGTTTTATAGAGAGTGTGTTGTTGTATTATTGATTACAATTTCATAAGTTCTTATAAGAAAATATTGAAATGTTAAATTTACTATTCATGGTTTATTATATATTATATCAAATAAATAATGGTTTCTTGTTCTTATTATAGGAAATATAAATTAACGAATATAAAACCAAGGATGAATTAATATTATCATAATATATGACATATTTTTTATTGATATGTTACATATTAAGTGTATATGTTTCAATATATATAACTATTAAATCATAATATTTGTAGTAATTATTTTCTTATAACCATTAATTATTTTAGTAAATGGATAAATATAAGATAAATCATTCAAATAATTAATATGATCAGAATTAAAAAAACTAGTCCAATAATATACATAACATGATATATCCTAGTGTTGATGACCTTTTAATTGTACAAACACAACATTATCATATTTTTAATATTAATCTCAATCATCTAGAGTTCTCAAAATCATTAACAACTATTTATAGTGGATTCATATATATTACAATAACTTATATCCTATAGTTTATTTTTTGATCAATTTATATTTTTTTAAAATGTATTGAAACCATATAAAATATATTTTATGTTCATTAATTTTCTAAGAATGTGAATGTTAATTTTATTAAAGTATTATAGAAAGATAAGATGACCAATAATGAAAAATGATCAAGAATATAAATCTAAATGATTAATTTGAGTTAGTATACTTAGTGATATTTAATAAAAATGTTCTCCAAATAATATTTATCATGTACTCAATACCTTAAAATAGTCATATAATTCATTAAAATCATGAAAAATATAATTTTATTAATTATGTTTTTATATTAAAAATCACAATTTTTTTATGGTACACCAAAAAATATTTCCTCAATCCATAATGGTGATGTGATCAATTATTTATATGATAAAACGATATAATCAATATATTTAACAATGATAAACATTGAATTAATTGAAGAAATATTTTTAAAAAATATATTTTTTACAAATAGATATTGAAAATTCTTAATAACCATGATTACCTTGAAAAAATAAATGAAAAATTATGTTTAATGTTTTTTTGAATGGATAAGGGTCATAGTAAAATGAATACCACATTTTTTAAAATTAGTTATTTTATAATTGAGGACTCTTGAATTCATGGTTTAGAATGAGGGGACATTTATTATTTTCATGTTCACTTTTATATTATAAAAGTTTATTATAGAATATTACATAATATCATATATGGTGGATGATTTATTGGTAGTTTATGGATTCATTTAAGAGTTCCATATAGGTTAGAGGTGATACCCATGACAACATATTATTACAGGTGGAACTAAGTAAAAAAAATTTAGTAATAGGAACCCAATGATCATGGAAGGGTATAAGGTCCCAAAGTGGCACCACTAGGTATCTGTTATAATTGTTCAAGGAAATAATTAGTCCTAAACTTGTTTATGACATGAATTTTTTGACTTGTAGTCATTTTACATATTCAATTTACTAATAAATGGGGTTCCTTTGATCTTTCTTCTTATCCAATACCAACAAGTTCCATCAGGACTTATTTTTCTCATCTCCATCTTCATCACACCTCTTAGTTAAAGGCTGAATAATGAGATTTTCTTTTACATATTCATAGAAATGTATTACCATCAAGTATCCCATATTATTAACTTTTTCTTTATTGTCTTATAAACATTTTTAGGTTTATTCATTATGATTTTTCCATGGAATGGTGAAATAAACTAATATAATAGGGTTATCCTTTCACTTATCGTATGTAATCCCCAATGTGTAGTCTATATTACATTAATTAATATTTTTATATAATGAAACTTGGATGTCATTTTCTAAAATTATTTCAATATTTTAGAGTGAAATTACTTGATGATTGGTTTTGTTCCTTGGAGATTTATGAAAAAAATATAAATAGATTTATTTATGATACTTTATATGTATTATTTTATTTGGGATTAGATTTAATATTTGATGAATCGTAGTTTATTGGATTTATTTTTTTATGAACTTTTGTCTAATTATTTTGAGTATATGATAAATGATTATTTTGGAATTTTAAATACCACTATTAATTAGAGTACGAGGTCATCAACCCTTTAAGTAATTTTAAGGCTATTCCAAGGATATTCATACCACTAATTTTGACAAGGCTATTAATAAATTTTTAATATTAATTTGAAATTATGAATTTTTGATTCTCAAGATATTTTACAATAAAAAATAAAATAATTTTAAAATTCTTTAATTATATTTTAAAAAATAATTCTCGATATAATATTATAACATATGATTCACAGTGCTGTCAAGAAATGGTTTTTGATTATTTAATAGTTTTTTGATCAACCGTTGGACACACTGTGCATTATATTTATTTTCATTTATTATTTTTATTGAGGATGTTTCATTACATTATATCGAAGGTATCAGGAACTTATGGATTTTCATTATTATTGTTATATACTTTTATGATTTCCCTAAAATGAATCCCTTATTGAATTTGATAAAATATGTATGACATGTAGTGTTATCTAATTAGAAATGAAAAAGATGCACCTTCACATATTCCATCCTATGAATTTGGTTTGACAATGACATTGATGTTTTCGTAGCACAACTATGTTCTATTTTTTCCTATCCTCATGGTAAATTATAATTAAATATAAAGGTGGATAGTTACATTCACCATATCCTTAATGGGTTATAATTCAATGATCCAAACATAAATTTTTTTATTGGCTACATCATCAACTTTGTCATCACTGAGAGATCTAGGAAGATGTAAATGATATAATACTTAATTTTTTTTCAAAAAATGAATGATTATCTAAACAAACACCTTCATTATTAACAAACAAATAAATTTTATTTTATTTATAAGTTATAATGTTTTATACTAGATTATTAAAATATATAATTTGTAAGTTGTCAATGGAAACAAATTTTCTTTTAAGAAAATGAACCGATCATGGTTTTAGAAGAATTCATCACTTTTAATGAAAATTAATCATGAAACCAAATCTAACATAATATTTTAACATTTAATATTTTACTTGGTCATAAATACATATCATAAAAGGAGAGAATTTTTTATTTTTATTTTTTAACAACTTAAACTATTTTCAAAAATGAAAATCACTTTTAAAGGTAATAATAATTCAACTTTTGTAAATATTTTAAATCTTATTAGATTCAATGCATGAATGTAATAAATATAACCAATTACATGACTATTATCTTACATATTGTATCACAAATTATTAATTATGACACAAAAATCAGGCATGTTCCCTTCATGGAATGAAGTTATTGATTAAGAAATCTTAGCACATCCATAATTTAGGTTCAACTTGACCTGTTACTAGAGATCGTTGAGGATAATTTTATTCCATAACGGGTTTCATGTTTTTCATGTAATTAGTTTACATTTTAAAAAAATCATGATGTAGTGTTATTTTTGTGTGTGTTTTTTTTGTTATTATTATTTTCATGTTGATATATTGAAATGTTCTTATTATAGAAAGTATATAATAAAATGGTATGTCTATATTCATGCTATTTGTTTTATTGTTAAACATTTTATCATGAGAATTCTAGAATTTGTATGTGTATATTTTTTATATATATGCATATTGATGTAGTATGGAAAAAACCTATGATGTATAAGATGGAATTGGATGGGATTTGACCCTAATTCTATTACAAATTTATCGCCTACTTTGAATGGTAATGTTAGATTAGATAATATAAATATCTTATATCCAATCCCATTTTACCCTATACATGATGGGAATTACACCATAAATTCCTTATGAAATGATATGACTTAAATAGAAAGTTATTTTTATGGGTTATCTCAGACTCTAGGTTATGAATGTGATTTTCATTCATGTATAAACACCCAGAGTGTTGGGAGTTACATAGTATATCTTTTGTTACATATCCTTAATGTTTATTTATATTATTTTCCATAATTTAATTACTTTTTTTTTTGAAAAAATTCATTTTACACTAATTTTACATAAATAGAGACATATGGTTATGTACATACCTTGTTATTCACTATATAGTTGAATAAAAATCGGGGTTCCCTAATGAGAATATATATGCTCCCACCCAGTATGAACACCTCAATATAGATTAAACATAACAAGTTTCTCTTCAAGTACATTTTTAGATATGCAGTGTTTGTGACTCAATTGGTATAAGGTGATTTACGATCTTGATAATATCATATTATGGAGTTGATGTGGTGTATTTTTTATCTCCTTTGGTGATCATGTGGTGTAGTTTAACATGGGTCTATCATTAACTATTCATATCATGTTTCCACACATGAAATGTCATTTTATGATTATTTAGGACACATTTTGTTTTCCACCTATGTTTTTAGTGACAAAGAGAAGCTTTTACTCACCTTATAAAAAGTATTTGAGATGTTAGTCTATTTTGAGATGTTTGCATTCCCCATAGAGTTATCAAACCATCCATTAGTTGTGTGGTTTATTAAACTATACTCCCAACGGTAGGATACAATGTTTTATTACATATTTACAATAATTCTAAAGACCATGCATAATTTTTTTAGGTCACATGTTTTATTTATTAATTCTCTCTATGGGGAGAATCCACGTCTTAGTTACATTAATTAAAACTCTTACAGTATCACTGACAACTGAAAATTAGTAGCCATGCTTGGGGTGATGTAGTTACCTAGACTTTTACTGTTTGAGTATCAATACTATGATAATTAAAAAAATTATTATAGAAGAGTACAATGTTTTCTTGGATATTTTTTAATGTTTTATTAGAAACAAAATTGTTAGGACAGATGGGTCACAATGTGTAAAAATATGGCCAACATTGGCACATCGGATGCCAATATTACTAGGTGATGTTTTGGTGTTCGATCTAGACACTATATGTATTGGTCAAAAAATATTATTGGTATTTTAAATTAAAAATTAACTATAATTGGGATTTTGGTTATAATAACCGGCCACGAGAAAATAATTTCATTGGTTTATTCATCATGCTTTCTAGTGAACATTTAGGTAGGTGAATTTTAGGTATATTATTGTGAATTTCCTTAATTTATTAATTAGAATATGAGAAAGTAAATAATTCTTCTCTATGTAAGTTATTAGTTCTATATAATTATTTAATTTTATTCACATTAAATATTGTTATTGATAAGTTATTTAATTGTTAATAAAATTATATTATAGAATTTGGACATTATTTCAATTCACAAGAATGATACCACTTTATCTCTTAGGGTTTATTTATATGAAATATTCTTGTCCCATATTTGAGAAAATAATGAAAAAATTAATTTATGATTAGTAATTTTACAGAATACTTTTTATATAGATTAGTATTTATTTACTTACCATACAACATCTAGATTACATAGAAATACATTTTACAAATTGTTTTGGTTTATTCTACCAATCCTGAATTATATATTTTCTATGATATATTATATGATATATAATTATATATCCATATTAGTTATATGGTATATGTTTTTAATTTCATAGATTTGTAAATGTTATTCTCAAATTTCCATTCAAAATGAAAAGTTGGTTATCGAACAGAGAATATTTTTTCTGAACTATTTATCTTCTATAAAATAATTTAGTAATGTATTTTATTAAAATATACTTGTCATGATAATTATTTTATATATGTTTTTAGATCAATATATACTTTTAAAAGTGTAAAAAAAGATTTTTTTTAAAAACATTTTGTTTCTAATGTGAATTTGTTATAGTTAAACTTGTTCTTTATGAAATAGATAAAAAAATTTACTTTTTAGTGTGATTTTACTCCTCATTAAACAATTTTTAAAACTTATATACTTATTAATCAAGAACATTATTGTTGTATATAAATTTTTATGTAATAGATAATTTATATGGTAATGATTTCCATCAATAATAATGGTTTTTTAAATGATTTATGGTGGTGAATGGAATCATAGAAAACGTTCTGACATTATGTATTTGGGGTATTTATAGGTTTGTATTATCCATTCAAAGATTTTTTGTGAATTTTTTTTAAATAATTAGAATATTTTTTAGTTTTTATGGTTAGAATTCATTTTGATTTTTGTAGTTTTTTTATAATCCGTAGTTTATATTATTTATTAAAAAAATTAAATATTTGAATATATTTTCTTTGATATGTATATATGTGTTAATGGTTTGGATACATTATATTTGTGGGTGTCATATGCATGTGGAATTGGATGACTTGAGTTGGATTTATGAGTAATGAATCTTATGTTTTACATGTGATTAAGGTATGTATGAAAAAATTGATAGTGAATTTTATTTTATGGTATTATAATTTCATAATGATAGTTGTCTTGTATTGATATTAGATGATCCTTATTTGAAGTGTATTGTATTAAGTTTTTATTATCATTAGAAGACAAAACAATATTTCATAATAGGTATTTATTTTAATGTGTTTTCAACTCTTGAACATTTTCAATTTTCAATTTTATGTTTTAATAATTTGAATTTGGAATATTAAGAGATTTTGGGTTTATTCGGAGGTTTTTTAGTAGTCCATGTGCTCAAATAAGACATTTTGGTTTTAAAAAGGTGATACCATTTATAGATTACCTCTATAGTTGGAATTAGGTACTCGGTGGGGCAGTACCATGTACCATATGAACCTATTATGGGTGAAATTTCTCATGTGGTCCTACTAGGTACCATGAGTCACTATATCGAGTAATTGGTTGACCAATACTGGTATTCCCTTAAAATATAGTTATTTTGGTCATTTTACAAAAAATAATTACTTCCTATTAGGTATACTTCTATTTATCTTATTATACAGAAACCATAGGACCCTCCATGGATATCTTGTCATTTCCTCATCCTCATGATTTTTAGTTTGTGTGTGATTCAAGAGAGTTTCTTCAAGATATTAGAGGCAAAGTATTCCCTCATCATCTACACTATTATTTATTTCATTATTTTTGATTTATTCTCTTTTATATTGGTATTTTTATTTAGATATCATCATTTCATGGTCAATTAACCACTAATCACTTTTTTCCCTCTTTTATTATCTAATAGAAATTCGATAATTATCATTCTATTTGTCACTATTTCTATATAACGTTAGTAAGGTTGGGTTTTTCCATGGTATTTATAAATTTTAGGGTGAAATAAGGTTTTGATATTTTTAATTACTTAGGAATTTATGATACTATGTCCTTAGGTGTATTTGAGATAATATAAAGCTAGCTTTTATTAGGGTTTAGATTTTAGTACTGATGACAGTTGGTTTATTGGATTTATTTTCCTATTGATTATAATATATTTATTTTTGATAGATTCTCAATTGTATTTAGAGTGAAATAATATATCTAATAATTGAGATAGGTGGGGGGTCCTATACCCTTCGGCAAATTTCATGGTTATCTTGTAAAATTCAAGACAATGGGTTTTTCCAATTTTATATACAAATCCTAAATATTATTTTTACATTACCTTTTCATGATTCCTGAAAATATTTTACAATATCTTGTGGAATATTTAAATATAATTCCCAAATAATTTAGAAATTAATTTTTAATTGATTTCTTAAACATAAGATTTGTAGTTTATTCAGGTAATCGGTTTTGATAAGGATTAATTGTGTGGCCAACCATTAGTTACATTAAGTGTTACATATGTATTATTTTATTATGTTTATTATGGATGTTTCATTACAATATTTCTAACGATTTATGCATATATTATCATTAACTATTGGTTCTGGCTAATGTGATGCATTCTAACCAATTTATCCATATATGGAGTTGTTATAAGATGCAAGATGGTTTGTGTTATCCAAATAATAAGGAATTAGATATTCCCCCACATATTAATAGATTAAAAAATTCTATGATCTGGTAATTAATTATTGAACATCCCAAAAATATAATACTATGTAATTTCCTCATAGTTTGTATCCAATCATTCCAAATGAAAACATTTCATTTCACCATAGACATAATTAGTTTTAAATAAATGATGCAATCATAAAATGATTTTATAGCTTCATTGGTGATGAGGTGACCACTAGCATAGCGGGGTGGAAAGAGATGATATTAAACACACATATATATCATAGGATATTTTATTATCAAAATAATTCAAAATTTTTTTAAATATTTTATAAATTATCCAATTTATAATGTTCTATAATTTTATTATTTTATTAAAAATATTATCTTGTATGACGACCTTATAAAACTAAATTTCAATTATTTACATACACTCTTCTCTATTTTAAATAAAATATAAATTTATAGTGAAAAATTGGTATTATTTAATTTATATATATATAATTCTTTAATTGTTTGTTTTTTATTTATTTATAAACATGTATAAGAGAAATAACCATTTAAATTTGAGTTTTGTAAATGAAAATTAATTTTTGAATGAATGTATAAATTTAAATGGATGTTTCAATCCTAAAATTTTATTTTATATAAATAATGTTCGGGTAAATACTAAAATTTAATGGTTGTAGAAACCCTAACCCTAGTAATAAGGATCTATTTCCTTATTTTATTACATTTTCATAAAATAATAGAAATGTCTTCCTAAAGAATCGAATAGATTATAATTTTTAGAAAACTAGATACCTTTATGATTCCCATAAAACATTTGGAAAGACAAATTAAAACATAATTTTTTTTGAGATTAAATTTATTACATATAAGATATCCATTATTATAGAATATATAAAACATCATGGAATCATGAGAAATATATTTGAATGTATGAGATGAAATTTTCAGTTAGGATTATGTACCAAAAAATCAACCATGAATCCATAAACCAAATCAAAATGGAAGGGTAAATAACTAAATGAACATGACATTTAAATAACTAGATAACGAATAATAAATATAAAAAGGAAAATAACTAAGAACACATTCCATTTAAATATACAGATAATGCATAATCAATATGGAAAAAATAATCTAAAATAACCTGGAATTTACTAAACAAAATGAAAATAAAATGCATCTAGAGATAACAAGTTAGTGAAAATATCATGGATAATAATTAATAAACTCATATTATAGGAAATTCATAATTATTGGATTCTGTGATCTCAAGAATCATGATACCACTACCATTATGACCTCTCACAGAATGTTTTTGTCTATAGTTATGAAGCCATTTAATGTTTTTATTAATATTATTTTCCCAATATAACATCTAATGCATTATAGGAACATATTATAAGGATCCCTACCCATAAAAAATTTTCAAATCATTCCTTATAGATCAAATAGTCAACTAAATTTGTAAATAATTCTCATTATCATCAAATATCCATATTCAGTAAAGAATATTGATTTATCAATATTTCCCTTACTAATCAATTAACCTTAAAAGTTAAACATGATATGTATAAATTATATACTTTTTAAGAAATATTAACATCCATGATAAATAATTTTATTTTTTAGGTAAACATATTTTTTAATAGTCATAGGAAAGTGAATATATTATAGAGAAGTTAATGACTAATAAATAAAACAATGAAGTGGATGCCAATACTATCATTGGTAAAAATAATCATAAACCACACTAATAAAAAATAATAATGGTATCAAACTATACCACATGCTTTAAAATTAAAGGGTTTTTTCATTTTATGATTATAAATAGAATATAATATTATTGAAAATATTATTGAGTAAAATATCCTTTTAATTTTGAAAAACACTTTTAAAATCCTTTTCATTGAAATTCATTTTCAAATACAATTTATTTAGAAAATATCATCATAAAAATTCAGTTGAAGACTACAATATTACAGTTAAGGAAGAAGGTAATAATTTATATCTCATGAATATCATAAATAACATTATATTTTAACTGTAAATGGATACTAAAGTGCCTTGATTAAAAAATGACAAGAAGATTCCTTTAACATTTTCAGCAAAATACAACTGATAGTTATATTACAAAGAAAATTATATTCCTTTAAAAAAATTATCAAGTGTTTAAATTATTTTAAATTTCATTAATAAATAATTTTTTATGTACTAAAATAAATTTTGAAAACATTTTTCGAAAACATGTTTTTTGGAAGAAAGAACATTTCTAACCAAAGCGAGAAATGATGTAAGATGAACATAAATCATGTTCACAATTAATTTTTCTATAAAAGTGTGCGAAAATGGTAATATTACTCCGAAATGTCATGAATAAAAATTTAATAAAACAATAATGAGTTTATTATGAAATAATAAAACCATTAACTCTAATTTAAATTCTATAATATACAATCTCAATTAATGTGATATTGTTATTTAATCCTAGGAAAAAATTGTAATGTTGAAGTGTAAAACAACTAATGAATAGATTAACAATATAAACTATAAATAATAATAAAAATGTGTAAATAGTAAATAAAATAACAAAATTTCATTTTACAATGAATCTTTGAATATTTATATTAACAAGTAAATAATATAACCCTTTGAAAAGAACTCGAGTTATGAAATTTTTTCACACTTGGAAACCCTTATATAAAACCCCCATAGAAGAAATAATTCAAATTGAAAATAAATATTCCATTTTTAAGGAATCATGATACAAGTCAAATGGGTAGTATATACACCACATAAAATAAATGAAGGGAATAACATTATAATATGGCTCAATTAAACAAAAATGAGATGAAATCCCTTACCTTATGCTCCCTTTTGGTCAAAAGGGAACAAAACTATAGTATAGTTGTTTTAAACATGTTATTAACTTATTATAGAATAGTATTAATATTTATAATATCATATATGATCCCTTCACAACATCCTATTACCCATTCTTTAATACCATTTCATTATTTTCATTGTTTTGGGTGTTAACTAATTTTTCTTCTCGTGTTTGACTTATTATGAAGGATATTTTTGTTATGAATCTTATATAGATATATAAAATCTAGAATCATAATAATTAAATAATTATCATTTTTTTACTTCAATTTTACATTTTGAAAATAACATGAAATATGGTTATGAAAAATGAAGTATGTTATGACCATGGAGATAGTAGGACTAATATACACATGATTAATGTTTCCAATTTCCAATGATCATTATAAAAAGAAGCTATGTAATGTCTATTATTTTGAAAATGATAATAAAAACTTATATACCATTTTATATACTTATATATATCATCTATGTTGTTGTGTTATAAAAAGTGAATCATATCACTTCCCAAAGGTTGTAGTACATACATACCCGAACGATCTTATCATCATTACAAGAGTGAAAATGAATGAAAGAAAATGAATGAATGAAAATGAATGAATGAAAATGAAATATATTATAATTTCAGAATAATAAATATTCAATTAATATAATAATGATTTCATTTATATCACATATAATTTTTTACATTATTTTTATCACATTATTTGTGAAGCGCTACTGAAAGACGAGTAAGATAATTTCATGAGGTGGTTGTCTGCCGTACACATGAGTGACATTATTGTATCACCTATGGAATGGAATATAAAAGGTATAGATAAATTAAAAAGTTAATCTAGATGTATAAATATTTAATAAATATAAAATATATACTCCGGTTCCATTATTATAGAAAACCTTGAAATATTTAAAAGGGAAAAGTGCGAAACATTGATTCGTGAGGTGGTAGTCCTCCCCACATATGAATGATGATTTCGTAACCCATTTCATGGATGGGGAGATGGTATTAGGTCATTAAAATATTATATAAACATTCATGTATATGTATTATATTGATTTTATTATACCATCCTTGTTTTATAATAATTGATGGACCTGAAGAAGTAAGTAAAAAAAGATACTTGTTGAAGACAAATACCACTTCTTTAGGTATTCTCAATAGTTTAAATCTAAATATTTTAATGGTTGTCTTTATACCTAAAAAATCCTTATAGGTTTTAGTAATGGAATTTGGGCAGTGGTTTGGCAAGGTCTTGGATGATCCCATGTGTCTTTAAGATGTGAAGTCGAGAGTAGAGGGGGTTGCCTTTTATGTGTGGGGGAGAGGACCCGTATAGTATTTTTGAAAATAATTGAGTTATCCCAAGAGTAACATATGTAAAAGAGTAAAAATGAACCCTTATAAAAAAATATGTGTTTTTAAAATATATATATCCCACAGTTTTGACACAAGTTTATAGGTCCTTTTCCCTTATATTTTTAATTTATTCCCTTGGTAAACCTATTTTTACCTTAACTGATGAAATTAATTTTTACTGAATTCACTATTCATGTTTGTAAAATATTATGTTAATTTTTTAAACCATTATAACTTATTCTGATTCCAAATATTTAATCTATTTTACAAAATTCAATTCATATAAGTGGAAAAATAAAATTTACAATTAGTCTTCCAGACGTGATGTGAATGTGGGGTTTTAAGTGAAATAGTTCAAAAGTTTATAATGTTTTATATGTAAATTCAATATGAAAACAAAATGAATGACCTAAATCAGATTAAATGAAATAAATTTGACCTCCTGTATCTTTATTACTAATTTGAAATATAATTTAACATTATAAATGTAACATCCTCCCCTCCTTGTTGTCTTGAGATGAGGATGAATTGCTACATGGATTTATGTAACATTTACAAGAAACCAAAGGTTGGAAATAAACACTAAGGTATTAATAAAAAGTTGGGGGAATATTTTTACATTAAAATTAAATCTACCAATCCAAAAAACCCATAAAAAACCACAATAGTATGGTTAATGAAATTAATATTAACCAACACAATTTTGACCAAACCAAACCAATCTATATCATTGTATAATGAGGAAGACAACAATTACAAGCTCAAAGAATAAAAATAAATTTAATACATATATAAAAAAATCATTGAAGCTCCAAATAAATAATACAACACCAAATTATCATGATTATTATGTAAATAAATATGATAATTTTTATTTACTTGTGTCCTGATAGACAATATATGAAAATTATCCAAAGTGACCAAGCCATGGGTGTGTAAAGAAACTCAATATATTTTACCAAAATGACTTCCCAAATGATGTAATTAGGATAGAAAAATATATAACATTTATATAAAACAATATATATTAGACCATTTAAAATCATTACATAGTTTGTATCCAATCCAAAGTAATTTCAAACCAAAACTATATTCTAAATAGAAACAGTTACCTAGAAAAGAAGACAAAAAGGTCATTCAAAATAATTACTAAAATCCATTAGTAATAACCCACTATTTCTTAAAAAATCACACACACACGCACACTCAATATATGTCCTTCCATTTATTTAAGAACTTCAAATCCGTACTCCATCCCTTTGATGGTGGTACTTCACAACAATTATATATCCCATTCATCTCATGATTAACCAAATAATCTAATATCCATTCCATCCAAATTGATATGAAAAATTTAAATAATACAATCCTTTTATCGAAGACAACTTTCTATAAATTAAAACCAGACTACCTTTTTAAAATCATCATTTTAAAAAAAAATTTACCACCTTCAATTTCCACCAAGGTTTCCAATCTTCAAAATTCTATAAGCTATCACTAATGTGTGTTTCCATAAAGAATTGAAAAAAATTATCATAATCAATTTCATGTATAAATATAAATTTTAAATTAAACCTTATGTTTATAATAAGAGGAGTCATGAGTAAAGAAACCTTCCAAGACTAGTTACGAGAAAATGAATAACTTCAAAATTCATTAAAAAACCAGGTTGAAATCCAAAAAACCCATTTTAGATCATGTTCCCTAACATTAAGACATCCATATATCATCTAAATTGGAATCACACAACCTATATCCATGAACAATGGATTGTATATATCATTCTAAGAGAGGTATAAATAAGAATCTAATAAAAAAAATGAATAATGGATACTTAACAAGAATCCCCACTTCCACACACCATGATTTTCCAATAGTTCTCTCCTGGATAAAGAGGAATAGTATCTGAAAACATTATGAAATAATAATTCATATTTGGGTCTCAATAAGTGAAAATGATACATTAACTTGAAAAAATGATATCAAAATTTTTTAAATCTAATGTTCTTCATGGAACAGTAAGGGGGAAGGGTTAAAAGAACCATATGATAACTATTCACATCCCTCTATACCCAAATGAATAGTTACTCCATGGTGGTCCCATGGTTTTTTAAACCATGAACCTAACTGTGCACCAACCCAGAGCCCACTACAACACTTTTCATGATTTTTTGTAGGAAATTCCCAATTTGTACTGATCGTTCTAAAAAATTATACCATCTCAAAAGAACTAAAAACATTATAAAAATCCTAGAAACCTTCTTAAACCTTACCCAAACAATTTAAATAAATATAATACATAAAAATTGGTTATTTATTTGAAACTGAGGGGTGATAAATTCCCCACACCATTGGGATTTCTTTCCATAGAAGGTAGAAAACCATCGTTTATCTAAAAGACATTGTGCTATTACTCGACCATTTATTTTTCATGTTCCCACATATCATTCTTAATCTGACCATGATTCCGCTAAAAAAAATATAGAAGGATTAATTTCCCCTAAAACTCCATCTCTCCTATATAAAATAAATACAAGTATATGAACTAATGAATCATTCAGATCTCAGTATACATGATCCCATAGAATCACATTGTCAATATCAAACTAATACTTACTGAACTGAGATATATGAAACACATTATTCACTGAAGTAAACCTGGTTAGAAGATCTAAATGATATGAATCCTCCCAAAAAAGTTCAAGTATCTCAAAAGGTTTTATGTTTCAAGGTGATAAATTTCCTAGAATTCCAAAATGATAATTCCTATTCCTAATAGAGATCCCCAAGATCACATGATTTCTCACCTAGAATGACAAAAAACTTCGATGATGATCCACATACTATTTTTGATGACTCTGACCCATATCCATTATCTTCTTAATCAACTAAATTTTCTCCATTGTCTCATGGACAAGGTATGGTCCAATAAGTGAAGTCTTGCCTAATTTCACCCAAAAAGTGGATAATGACAAGGACGCACATACAAGGAAACAAAAGGATCCATATGTCTCAAGTATAGATAACTATTGTTATTTGTGAAATCCACTAGTATTATGCACTCCACCTATGATCCACCAAAATCCATTATATAAGGATTAAGCATGCCTTCCAAAATTTGTATCATCCTTTCATATTTTCCATATTTCTGAGGATGATATTTCATAATCATAGTAAACTGTATCCCAATGGATTGCTATAATTATTTTTATAAATGAGTTTTCAAAATCATATATTGTTCTAATATTATTAAAACATGTATTACATGCGTCTTTACAAATTATCAAATATAAATTTTCTACAGGTAATCCACCATATGACATTCAAAAATAGGAATGAAATGGGCTGACTTCGTGAGAAAATCCAGAATCAACCATATGAAATCATGTTTCTGAATTGTCCTTAGAATATCTCTCAATAAATCAGTGGATCTCTAACCTAATTTCCAAAAAATAATTCTTATAGACTAAAACATACCTGATTTCCATTGGTGCTTGACCATAACTTGCTAATAGGAAAGGAATCACATAACAAACTCTGACACATTTCTTTTCATTCCATCTAACTAAAAGTTTAAATTTAGTTCCTTATATATCTCTATATTCTTGGATTAAAAACTATTCTGAAATGATGTAATGTATAAAGACATTATTACTGACATGAAAAGGCATGACCATATGATCTAAAAAATATAATACTAATCCCCTATCAATTTTTAATCCTTTAATGGTATCCCCATCATTTAGTTATGATCTTATCACAACACATTATTTATACGTTGTTTGTTCCTCATTAACAATATTAACCAAATCAAGAACTAAGAAAACTGGAAATAAAACCACAACCCTACCTTAGTATTCACAATCCAAGTGCATTTCGTCCATCATCGACATCAACATACACTGATGAGAAGCTTACTTTTCTAACTGACTATATGTACTTCCTCTTAATTCATCCTTCATAGAATTTCGTTTTCCAGGTATATACATCATGTTAAAAAAAAATTAGAGGATACTTCATCAATTTTATGTTTCTCAAATTAAAATCCCTTTTTGAGAATTTTTTTTCAATATCTTAAGATTTGTAAAAACTAATAATTTCTCATCATATTGGTAATGAATCCATGTTTTAAATGCATGGAATACATCAGATAACACGAAATATTGTTTTTGGTAGTTCTTCTCATGTATTCATAACTCCCCTACTCCATAAAAACCTGATTTCCCCATTTTAGAACACATCCCAACCCAGATTCTAATGAATTACAATACAACATAGACCCTTATCTAGATTCTAGAAATATCATGATCAATTCTGATGTAAGGCTAAATATAAGCTCTTGAAATGTCTTCTAACATTCATCATTCCATTAGAATAGAAAATTTTTTCTTTTTAAATATTCTATTGGTGAAAATATTCATGGAAGGAAAAAAATATATTTTAATAACCATTTTGTCCTAGAAAACTAAATATCTCTAAGAAATTCATTAGTGGTTTCCAAAATATTACAACCACTATCTTTTTTGGATCTTTAGAAACACTGATTTTAGATATTAAATGGACATTGAAAAATAATTTTTATATACAAAAATCACACATTGAAAGTTTGGAATATAAATGATTTTCTTATAAATTCCCCAAAACTATTATGATGTGTTTATCATGATCAATCTTTATCCTATAATACACATATATATCTTCCACAAACACCACATCAATAAAATATAGATACCTTTGAAATATGTGTTTCGTCAATAGAATAAATTCTAGTGGAGAATTATTAAAACTAAAATTCACAAACACATACTCATAATGTCCATATCTACTCTTAAAAGTTATTATTTTTAATATTCTCCATCTAATCCCACAAGTTGTGATATCCTGATCAAAATCCAATTTTGGTAAACCACTAGGATCCCCTATATTTATAGAATAAATCATTAATGAGTGTAAGTTTATTCCTATTATTTATAATATCATGGATTTGATTATGATAATCTAAACTCAGCCAAAGACATCCATCCTCCGTTTTAATAAACAAGGCTGCTACTCCCCACAACGACGTACTATGTCGAATGAACCCTTTTCTTACAAACTCTACCAACTTGACATTAAACTAACATAATTCTATTGGTATGATCTAGTAAGGCATAAAGGAATTGATCCTTGCACATAGTTTGAGATCAATCATAATCACCACTTCTAGTTTGGGAGGGAACCCTAAGTAAATGTTGTTAAAATCATCCAAAAAATATGTATTAATTGTAGGAAAACTTCTATTCATAATCTCATGAACTAATTCCAAATTCAACACTACAAACTATTATGATATAGTTCTAACTATTGGTTCAAATAAGCATGTTTCACATAACCTTACATTCTTATATCCTCAAAAGTTATTCTGGACACCATCATTAAGTGTATAACTATCCCTCATGTATAAAAGATTATGCGAGCCTTGAACATTTATAGAAAAACCTAACTAGGATTATTTCATATACATATATCTCATTTACAAATAAATCTCAAATTAGATCATCTCAATTAATAGTTATAGAAAATTATTTTAATTTAAAGGATCAACATTATCTTTAACCAAGAGTAGTTTGATGTTTCAAAATATAGGGCATCATCTCAACATGAAACCCATATATCAACAATACAAGAAGAATCAGATGAATGGGATTCACCAGTATTGAAAAACATATTCATAAGTGTAGAAATCAAAAGAATCATAACTCTCAACATTGATGGTCTTAATTAATCATCAGTAACTCCTTACTCAGCTCCACAAAAAAACTTACTCACAATGTTTTTTTTATTTACAGCGTTGTTTACATTGACATTTTTGAGGAGTCATGGTAATCCCTGAATCGCCATGGCATGCTCAGCTCTATTGATAAGAGGTATTCTACTTCCCTCGTCTAATCGAAGAATACAATGTATATGACAGATGAGATGTGTCCTGAACACCCGACCATGTAGTAATGTGACAATAACTATGAATATGCCCCATCTATTTAAAATTTTGGCATGCTCTAGGATGTGTTATATTTTCTCACATAGTGTTATAAAAGGAACCACATTGAAGTCTTCTGAGATTGATCATTGAGTTTGGAGGAAGATTCACCGAACCAACTATTAGATTTTTAGTCACTCTACTACATTTGAATTAGATATCCATCAACCACTTGTTTCCAAAATTAGAGCTAGTGATATTTTACATAGGTATCCATATGATTACTCCACTAGTATTATGAGATATGTCTCATTTTTTCAATGTTTATCTATTGTCCATCTCTGTATAATGTATAAAATAAAGAATGAATATCACAGAGTTAATCTCTGGCCTATTACCTTATTAATAAATTTATGCCATCATTGATTCACTAGAAACAAATTCTTGTCAATAGTGGACTAAATTCATAAATTTAGCTACATACTGTATCACTAAAAGGTTCTCTTGATTCATGATAAAAACGTTTTTCATTCCAAATATCCTAAACATTTTACTATATAATTGTTTTTTAAAAAATTCTTAAAAATACTCTCATGATGTGCCTTGGTATTATTTATAATGGACAGATAAATCCCACCACAATCGTTAAATATCATTGAGAATATAAAAGTTCAATTTGACTTTTTTCTCCTCTAGTGTGACTAAGAAATCGACAATTTGATTCATCCTATATGGACACACCTCTACTTTCAATGGTTCTGAATCGCCAAAAATATATTTAGATTCTTCTTTTGGAATATAATAGAATGATATATCTGACTTGGTTCCTCCTTCTTGTCCCCTTTATACATGGTTTGAGAAAACATGACAATACATTAAACCCACTATGGGTTCAATTATAGATAAGGTTAACCCATATCCTCAATAGCTTATTTTAATTGTATTCTTTTATACCTACTCAGTTCCTATTTATATAAAGACAATAAACACTATAATTTTACTATATAGTAACTAAAGGGTTAACAATTTCAAATTTACCACAACACTATTATCACAATAAGGCTTCCATAAAATTCACTATTTTCAACTTTCAACCAATTTTTAAAACACCACCATCGTTATGAAAATCAACCACTTTCAAAATACCAATAACATTCCTTTTTCCAAATAAGACATTTGAAAACAATTTCTACACATTTCTAAAATTAATTCTTTTTCCCCAAATATTAAATCATTAATCAAAATGAAATTGATACTCATAGTGGGAAGTCATTTTTTGAAATTCATGTAATGCTCATCTCATGGGTATACCCAATTCAATGGGATCACCATGCCTATTTGCACCTCAAATCACTTAGGTAACCATTTCCATGGTAGTATGAGGATCATATTAAATAGGTTAGATATGCCATTTTGTGCTCTAAATTTCATGTCCTGATGATAATACTCTATCATACCATATTAAATAATTGTCTAATCGCGATTGATATTCATATCCATGACCACATAAACTGATATCTATGGAACTAATAAACTGAAACCACTTGTAACACCCCACCCTTCCACATTGGACTGGGATGAGGCAGAATGGCTACGTGGACTTACATGACATCCCCATGAAACCAAAAGATAAAAATGAATTCAAAGGGATTTGTAAACATTTTAGCGATGATTTTCTATTTAAAGGTAAAACAACCAAACCACAAAATCCATAACCAATAACCTATATATGATGAATTTTAACAATTCAATGAAACTCAATGTAAACCAAACCAAACATCATATATCAGAGTCCAAAGTGGAGAAAAAAACTAACAATCAGAAAGACTCATCATAAATAAACTCCACACCTCCAAACGTGATTCAACCTCTAACTATAACATCTGTGCCAAATGTATTGTAATGCATCCCTAAAAAATTTGAAAATTTTTCCTCTACCTCTCTCTCGATAAAATATATATGTAAACCCACCAAAGTTCCCATGTAGGGGGTGAGTAATAAAACTAATTATATTTTTCCCAAATGAATATCCTACTCATAAAACTAGGATATAATTATTTATAATCTTTATCAAAAAGAATTTATATAAAACTATTAAATATAAATTCATTGTTTATATCAAACCCAATGTAGTTCCAAACCGAAAAGTATTTTATAAACTAGAACATATACCTAGAAAAGAAATAAAAAAATAATTCAAAATAATTTCTCAATTACATTTGGAATAACCCTTTTCAATTCCCATAACCACACACACAAAAAAAAACTCATTATTGTTTTTACCATTGAAGGTGGAACTTCATATCCATACTCCAACTCTTTAATGGTGGTACATCATGATTATTATTCATCATATCAAAATCACACTAAACCATTAACGCCAATAACGATGCCAATGAAATTATGAAAAACCATATAAATAAAACCATCATTTTATTGAAAATAATATTATATAATTAGATACCAATAATCTATTTATAAATCATTATTTTAAAATCATGTTACCACATTCACTTTCCTCTAAAACACCTTATTTTCATAATTCCATAAACCATAACTAATAAGGGGTTACATCAAGAATATAATAACAATTATGATATAAATTTCATGAATAAAAATCACTTTGAAATAAAATCCTTCAATTTATAACAATAAGATTCGATATTGAATCCACCTAAAGAAAAAGCATTGTTGTAAATGAAGAATGGAACAAATATTCAAAAAAACAAGGTTAAAGCATCAAAATACAATTATATATAACATTAAATAACATGAAAACAAAAATATATCATCATGATTAGCATAGAAACCAATATAAACCCCAAATGGATTTGATATATCATTTCTAAAGAGGTACGAAGATGTATATAAATAAAAACATTGATTAATGAAGACATACTATGGAATCTGGGATTCAATTCAAAAATTGTTCCCCACACATCACTCTTTGATCAATAGGAATGGTATCAACACAATTTGGGAAGAGAGGAATTATTATAATTTTCATAATAGGGGAAAAATATACATTAAATAACAAAAATATATTAGATCAAAAATTTTATGATATAATTTTATGTTGGCACGATCAGGTAAACAATGCGCTAACAATGTCCATGCCTCTATCCCTGAATGCATGGTTACTCTTATGTGGCCACATAGTTTGGAAAACCCATCCATCTAACTGTGTGCAAATATCAAGCTCAATACCTCCCTTTATATGTTTATATAGGATTTTCATGGTTTTTTTTCTTTTTTTTCTGAATCCATGAACCTCTATAAACACATTAAAAACATTCCCAAACTCCTAAAATCCTTCCCAAACATAACCCAAATACAATATATACCTAAAAACTATATATAAGGGGTAAATTAAATGAAACATAGGTTTATATAATAAAATTTTAAATTGAATGATAGTTTTTAATTAAGATTTAGTATTTTTCACTATTCATCAGAAAAATGAAACTTTTTAGAAAAAACACAAAAATCATAGTGAGATAACTTTGATACTATTATTTTAAAACTAAAGTTAATTTTACCATATATTGTTTCTAAAGTGGAAAATATTAGTTTTAAAATATTTATTCATTGTGTGGGTAATCCATCATTTTTAAAAAATACTGCTTTTTGGAAAATATATCTTTTTCATTTAGAATATTCTTATTTGATTAATAATCAATAGATAAATAATAATAATTTGTATATTATAAGTCATCCTAAATTAGTTAATATTTTTCACACTCGTCATTAAAAAATATAAGTGATTCTATACATATTAAATAACAATATTAATATTATATTTATGTTTTGTAAAACTCAATCTTATGTGCGAAAGAAGCTAAAATAGTGTTTTGTGTAAAGAAATTTTTGTAAGAGATAATGTATATTTAAAAAATAAGTATATATTAAAGTCCTGGTGTGTTACAATCCCTTCTACACATGGTGTTTCATGTCATTCACACTATCAAATACAATTTTCTAATTTTTAAATCAAGGGGTGTTACATTCATTTGACCTTAAATAAATTCCTTCCTTGAATTTTGAACGTCATCTCAGTATTCAATGGTTTGATATTTGGAAATAATTTTATTAAAAATACCAATCATAAAAGGGATAATAAATTCTCTTTTTATCAAGAGATATCTTGATGTAAAAATGTCATATAAAATAACAAATAACTATTTTTCCATGTATGATATCATATACGGTAAATTAAAACATGGTCATAGAAGAGAGGAAAAAATTATTATTCAAAGTGATTCAGGTAATTATTTATAAGAATGGGATTGATTAACGGAATTATAAGGACCTAAAAACCAAAGAAAATTGATGACTAAAAATTTCTATTGATTCATTGGATATGAAAGTAATTGGATAATTGTTTTTCCATGTTTACATTCCAAATGATCATGAAATATTTTACTATCTAGGAATATAAGGAAATATAAATACTTGATACATTTTTATTTCAGAAGAAAAATTTTATTATTTGGTTTTTTTGATTAATATCCAATTCATCCCTTACTATAATAAATGAATATCAATAAATGATTTTTTAATGCCAAAATAATTGAAATTTACAATTAATCGATCACATTATCCATAAAAGATTGAAAAGTATTTCTGTATAAGTGTAATTATTTCCCTCAACAAATATGGTTAGAGAAATTTAACAAATATAATACAATAATCTATAACCCTTATAAGTAATACTACTTGTTTTTCATTGAAATTTATTTTTCAAATTGATTAACTAAAAATAAAGAAACATCAACTAGGACACCACATTGGATATTTGTATCCCTTTGATCCCTTATCTCCCATCGGCCATGGGTCCAATCCCTGTACTCTCAATGGTTGAGATGGGTTGTCACCCAACATTGGGTTTTTACTTTTTCAGAACTATATTAAAATAAAATTCACGGTCATCATTAAAATAAAATAAATAATTAAATAATCTTTTTAAAATGGTCTTAAATAAACCCTCTTTTTTACAATGTTTAATAATATTATATAACTATTATTAGAAAATAATTATTGATCATCATAATACTATATATTATGAAAACCTTAAAACATATTTAAATTAAATTTAATGGAATTATTCTTAAAATAAATTTACCACCAAAAAAATTCATTCCATAAATATCTCACAAAATATAAAAAATCATGCAAGGCTCAAATCAAATAATACATCAAATGTGGTGTTTAATATATTGAAATTATGATTGATATGAAACTCATTAAGCCATTACATTATCCAAGAAATATTTGTAAATGATGAATTTTTTTTTCTAAAATTTAGTTCAATCCTTAAATGTTTTCATGATTTTTGTTTCAAATACCATTGGGAAAGTAATTGTTCTATAATATAATCATAGCATCCCAATAAATACCTCAACCATTTTATTTCAAAAATGTTCCTTCCATGGTTTAATATTTTACATTTTGAATTGGTAATTCGGTTGGATAATTCCCAAAATCCACACATTTATGACAAAAAACTATAAATGGATCCCTAGGATGATATTCAATTCCTTTTATTATACTCTTCATTTTTCCTTAAAAATTAATTTCTTTATACCATTATTTCCACACACCAAAACATTATTTTCCTTTGAGACACCATATTTTCAATAAATAACAATATAGGTTTAACCTTGGTCATTAATTATCATCATCTATTTAAATCCTTCAAAATTGTTTGTAACGAAAATGTGAATTATATTAAGCATATTCCAAAAGAGTGTTAACTAGGTGCACAATAAAGCTGTTTTTCCTACACGAGGTGAGGATAAGGTAAATCCTAATGTAACCATTTGTAATTTATTACCCCTAGTTATATATGTTATAGTACCACATCCATATCTATTATCAATACATGGATTTATTTCGTATAAAAACAACATAACGTCAATAATTCTAAAACATTAGTATGTTCATTTATACATATCCTTAATGTTTTTAAAATGTTTATGATCACTAATATATGTTTTAATAAATCTGGTTTCTAAGATTCATATAAAAAATCCTCTAATTCAAACTGTATTGTCCCTGAACCCAGTAGCTTAGAGCTTGTACATTCTTTTATTACATAGAAATAAGATAAAAGGATTCACATCCCAAACGAATTTCATTATTGTATTGGTAAACTAGATTCATGACTTATTCCCAAAAAACATTTGAAAACACAATTTAAAACATTTTTTTAATAATACCATTATTTCATATTTAATATCCTTTCATATCAAATATAATTAAATTCATTGATCCCTGAGAAAAGAAACTAAACAAGGTTGAGATCAAATTAATAGTAAGGGTTAAGTAAAATGGTACCTATTATGAATCAATAAAAATAATTATCTTATACAGGTAGATAACTGATCCCACATTCAATTTATGTAATTGGATAAGGTATAATTTATATATAAAGGTACACATTCCATTTAAATAATTGTATAAGAAATAGTCAATATAGTGTGGTAAATAACTGAAAACACATTCCATTTAATCAATAAACTAAAAATGAAATGCATCATAATATAATACCACAGTTTAAATCTCATGGATAATAATAAATGATTTATTAATGTTGAAAATGCTTAATTATTTGATTCCATGATCTCAGGAAACATGTTATGTCTATATTCAAGACCTTTCACTAGATTGTTAATTATATAAGTAAATACACGTCTAATACGAGTTTAACATGACTCTATCAAGAGACATACTAAGGCATCAAGGGGATAAATTATACTAGGCCCCAACGATCACTATATTTCTAAATCATTGATCAATTATATAATAATCAATACAATTTATAAATAATCATCCTTATCATCTAATACTTATTTTTTATAAAGAATAATGATTTATCAATATTTACCCACTAAATAAAAAAAAATTTGAATGTAAAAAACATATGTAGAAGTGAAATATAGCTTAATAAAAAAGAATATCAATGTTAAGTAATATAGATATATATATTTGATATTTAACGCCTAATGAGGAAATGGAAATAAATATTTCAATGAGATGTCAATGAATACAAAAGGAAACAAGGAAGTGAATTCCAGAACTATCTATTGTGAAAATAATCATAAGCGATCGAGAGGATGAATAAGGATGGTATAAAAACGTTCAAATTGGAGTAAAAATAAATGTTTAGTATCATTTATGAATATAAATACCATAAAAAATGTATAGAAAGCTTCTTGAGGAAAACAACATTATCATATTTGGAAAAAAAATTCAAAATACTTTTCTTCCAAATTTACATTAAAAAATACTATTTAAATAACATCCTTAGAAACATGAAAAGGAAGTTCCAATGAATGAATGATAAAAAAGGATGATATTTTTTATATGATTAATTTATAACATCTTATTACATATGTATTAAAAAAATATAATTAATTTCATTAGTTCGGGAGTTAATTTCCTTGTTTTCTCATGTGTGATTCATCAAGAATGATCCATATAATTTTCATATTATATTGTTTTATTGCATAAAAATAATAATAGTATCATACTTATCAAATATTTACATAAATGTTATGTATAAAAGTAATCATTAATGATGGTTATGAAAAATGATGTATGTTATGATCATAGAGACAGTTGGTTGTATGTAAGTTTGAGTAACGTTTCCATTTTCCAATAATCATTATTGAAAGATATTAAGTATTAAATAATTTTTCAATTATTATAATAATATAATATATATAATATTATATACATGTATATATTATACATGTTATTTGGTGTTGAAATGTGAGTCCCATATCTTCCTGATGGTGGTAATCCACACATATATGAACAATGTTATCATCTTTACGTGATTGAAAAGTAAAGAAATACAATGATATATATATTATCATGTAATAATGATAATTATTTCAATAATATCATAAGTATGTAATCTATATCACATAAAATAATGAAATACATCTTTATCACCTTCTATGTGAAGCGTTAGTGAATGAATTATCATATTGCTTCGTTAGATGGTAGTCCACTGTATACTTGAGTAATGTTATCATATCTTATACAGAATGGATGGTAATATATATCAAAACACACATATATATGATATAATGAGTGAAGAGGAAAAAAATGTTATAAATACCATTTATATATTTTTTATGCATAACTGTACCCATCCTTTAGATGTGGAAATGAAAAAATGAATGACATCAGTTCACAAGGTAGTACTCAGCCATACACACGAGCGATGATTTCGTATCCCATTTAATGTATGTGGAGATAGTTTTAGGTCATGTTATTAATATTTAAAAAATAAAATATATGTAATGTACTTATGTTATTATATCATCATGTTTTAAGAAATATTTATGGAGGAGTTGACATATATTAAATAAATTTCTTTAATGATATAAATTATCTCTTCTTTAGGTATCCTTCTTATTTTTTCCTAAATCATTCAAAGGACTGATTTGTTCCTAAAATAAGGATTATAATATAATATTTCAGAATATGGAAATTTATTTGGGTAGTGATTGGGTGAAACACTGTGGTTCGAATGTGTTATATACAGAAGAGAGGGGTGTCCTTTCATAGGTGTAAGAGAGGACACGTTTGGAATTTTAGAAAATAATTGAATTCTACCACATTTTTAATATTCTTAAAGGGTCAAAATAGAAAATTATTTAATCCTAGAGGATTAATGGTTGTAATATTTTCCTAAAATATATTTTTGACCTGTATATATGCCTTTTTTCCCATATATATTTAGCTTAACCCCATAGTAAACTAATTTTTTCCTTAATCACGGTAATTAATTTATATTACATTCACTTTTCATCTTCATAAAAAATAAAGTTTCACATATTAAAAATTATAAATTATTAGGATTACAAATATGGTTCCTATTTTTGAAAATTAATTTCACATAAGTGGAAGTATATAATAAAAAATTAGTCATGCACCTATAAATAGAAAGATGAGTTTTAAAGTGAAAATGTTCAAAAGTTTATAAATTATTTATATAAACATTAAATATTAAAATGAGTAAAATGACACAAATTGGATTAATTTATTTAATGTTGAACGAATTTACCTCTAAAACCAATTAAAAATATAATTTTTGATTATAAATGTTTAAAAAAAAGGATGTTTTCAATTAAATTTCATTATTTTTCACTATTCATAAAAAAAATCATTATTTTCAAAAAATCCCAACAATGAAGTCTAATATAATTTTTTATTTTTATTTTAAAAAATAATATCATTTTATCAAATAAATTTTAAAAAATTGGTAAATAACAAATTTAATTTATATGTGAAAAGCGCAACTCATCCTTCTTTTAGAATAAATATATTTTTAAGAAATACATATTTCCCTTTTAAATGATTCATATTTATTACTAAATAATATATAGATAATAAATTTCTGTATTCAATATATTTTAAAATGTTATTTAATGTTATTAATATAGTTTATTCCAACAGATATGTGATAACTATCATATTTACTAATAATATTAATAAAATATTTTTTGGTAAAACTCAGTCTATTGTGTAATGCATGATAAACTCATTGGTGCATGTAATGAATAATTTTGAAGAGATTGAATTTATTTTAAAAATTATTATGTCTTAATGTATTAGGGTGTTATATTCCATTCTATGTTTGGTGTTTTCTGTTACACACACTATCAAAGGCAAGGTTCTTATTTTAAAATATATGTATTTTAGAAAGTTTGTGACCAAGCCATGAGAAATCAATAAATTTGTTTATAAATATTTCATATCCATGACACCCATATAATGCTATTGAATTTTATTCTAGGATTAAATAAACATGGAATGTAACATATGACATAGTTTATTTTTGACTTGCCATGTTACTATAGCACCATATGCGGAATGTTATTTTATAATGGGTGATGTATGTTAATTATAAAATATACATGTGTATTTTAATTAATAATATAGTAATGTTTGATTGGAAATGTTTTATCACATAAAAATATGACTATTAATATTTTTCAATGTTGATATGAATTCTACTATAGTAGAAGGTGATACATCTAATTTTCATGTAATTTTCATGATTTTTACTTGTTGTATTGTAAGAATGGTAGAAGTCGTATGTACACATATTCTCTAGTTATAAATACAAACTATTTAAGAGAGATCACTGACTATTGATATTGTTTTCACCAAACATGGGTGAATCAAGGTACTCTATATTTTAAAATTCAAAGCCTTGTTATAATATTGTTTTTTTATTTTTTATTGGAAATATTCTATAATCTACCACATAATAACTCTAGATCAATTAATGTAGTGAATAATGAACACAAGTGTTTGAACACGGTTCAACAAAATCGGGTTAATTATAGTAGATTGAAATAGGAATTGTACTGATGAACCTAATACACTAAAAATACATCTTAATATATAATTTTGAAATAGAGAAAAGACACTATATTTATAGATTAACAATCTTGAAAAAAACTTTCAGTGAACTCATTTATCCTGTTCATCAAAAAGTTTCTCAATTTTATTTCAATGATGTACATTTTCCATTTAAATTCAGATGATAAATTACACAATAATTATATATCAATTTTATTTTATTTTAATTAAATTCAAAATAAAGAGTTATATTTGAATATCCTTCTTCATTGACTTCAAATTTCTAGTGCCAGAGTTTGGAATTCTCCCCTTTCAATATTGGGAAGAAATGAATCTCTAACCACAATCTTCTATATTTTATCTTTTAAATATAAATAAATTCTTGTAATTAAGAATATAGATATTCATATATTTCATGTTATACTCCTCATTTATTATATAATTATTTTTCCATTTTTAGTATTTTTCTATTTTTTATTAGATAACGTACATTCATATTTATAATTCTAGAACATAAACTATCAACACCATGATTTTGTACAATATAAAATACCAACCTAACCATTTATAAAATTATAGATTATTGGGTCCTAAAATATTTTCCAAATTAATTATATAATGGTCATCCAATATAAACAACATCAATATCCACATTTCCACCATATTTATCAACAATATGGTGTGTTATTTCAAATTTAGTCTTACAAAATCAGCCACGATGAGTCATTATGTATCAAAATATAGTGGGCCAATTCTACCTTAGAACTGAACATGATTCTACAATCATTGGTTCACTGATTCAGTAATAATATTTAATGATTATTGGAATTTATTGAAAACAATGCTTGGTGTCCATTAGGAAAATACATAAAGGAATTGATCACTCATAGATAGGGGCACCCAAATATAGATGAATCAATTGCGATGGATCACAAAATATGAATCATATGAAACCCTCGATGTATCATTTTCAGTTTTTTTTATTACTTTCGAATAAACACATAGATGTTGATGCATCATAAAATTATGTTTATGACTTTTACAAAGAGTTGATAAATCATAAATAGAGAAGAAGACTCATTCACAAAGGCTGATGACTCATACGTAGATGTTGATGAAATGTACTCATTCTAATTCATGACAGATATACATAAATTATGTATCAGTTTCCTCAAATGATTCATATATTCTATACTTTTATTTAGATCAGGATATCTATATATTTTAACAAATATGAAGAAAAATCCCATACAACCAGATGCATCATATAATGAATATACTAGCACAAAATGTCAAATTTTTAAAACAATGATTTTCTAGGTATCATATATAATTCCATTTAACCTTTCACATCATTAAATATATAAACTACAAACACATACAAAGTATCAATGTATGTTTCTAAAAAATTTCATGTAAATAAACATAACGCAAAATAAAACCTAGTGTATATTTTCTTACAATACGTAACATGGGATTTACTGAAAACCTCAAAATAGATTATGTATTTCATATCTTGAAATCATTGTAAATAATCATATTTTATCATAAAGAGATAATAAGAATCTTTTTTTTCTAGGAGTTTATAAATGATTCACACAGAACCCACTCCAATCCTACATGATTCAAGATCACTATGAGAAACAATAGGTAAATAAAAGTTTCATCACAAAAAAACACCATTGAAATTCTATGATCATCACCATATTCTATTACAATATCATCCTCCCCTTAAATAATCATTCATGAAACATTCCCCTTTCAAAAAATACTTTTGAACACCCTTTTTTTAATCAGTAGGAAAACTATCTTCCCTCTTCATTAAAGACTATGAATAACCCTATCCCACTTTGACAACAAGCCCAAAGTGAACATTTATTAATTTTTGAAAACATAATATATAAATAAATTAATAAAAATATAGAGAGATAAATATTTCTTTATGCATGTTGTAATTCTCATGGAAGAGTTGGGGTCCCAAATATAGCTCATCTAGTTTGTGTGAGTTAGTTATATTCCAAGATACAATTTATTATTCTCAATGTTAATATTGTAAATTTAAATGGTCATGATGTATCCAATATGATAATTATAGAAATATACAACAAATTCAACAAAAATTTCTCAACATTATCCTCTATATAAACTTAACAAATTTAAATGTGGACAATATCAATGGAGGAATGAGAATTTTTTTTGTTATATTTAAAACTCATGTTCTATATCATGACATTAATAATAAATTACAAATCCATCCCAATATCTCCATGATACTATTTTATCCAAATCAATTTAGTAATATATTTACCAGTTGATATATATTTTTCCTCCACCTTGATTTGTGAGATGAAATATTGTTTTATTATTGGAAAAAATTTAATAGATATTATGATAGAACACACTAACATAGTTTTATTTCTTTTAATCCCCTAGACCTATCCCAACCACACCCATAAAACTGAAAAAATCATACTATGACTTGATTTGAAAAAACTACACAAAATACACTATATTATTAATAGAGTGAAGGATTATTTTTCTATATAAAATTTTTCCATTCATTAAAAAACATTTTTTGGGCCACTTGAAATATAAAAATAATATGTTTTGGTCATGTGGTTATCAAGTTCAATGAACTTATAGTAATCAATTGACGAATAGTCATGTAAACCACATTTTCATCATTTTATTTCTTAAATTTGATTCAGGATGCTACTAGAGATATCATCAACATAGAGTAATATATTTTTAATCTTTTGAAATACACTTAGAATCTATATTAGAGATATTATTGTAGCCTAATTTCATTGGATCATCATCATTCTAAGTAAAAAATGACTATTCCCCAAATATTGATATTTTTAATTACAACCTCATAAATTCAAAATATTCCATTAATTGGGGGTTATTTGAGCCACAAAATATGATGACATCAACCTAGAAAAACAATATACATTTAACATTATCCATTTTTATGTAGTGTTTATGATCAACTGTTCCACATTAAAATGAAATCCATTTTAAATACAAATCTATCACAAAATACCAGGATCTTATTTCTAGGTATTTCTCTTATAAAGAATTATTTAACCAAACCACATTATTTTCAACTTAATCAACCATAAATTTCTCGAATTGGTCTTTCTAGACATCCTATTAGAGAAATAAATTATGTAATATAGATTTAATATATATATATATATGATAATAACTGAATCCCTTTTTCTTAATATTACCCAAAAAATTAAATATTTTCAAAATATAATCCATGAGTGAAAATTATCATCCACATCATTAAATATATTTTGGAATATTCATAACACACTAAACATGAATTTTCATATAAATTATATATATAAATCATATTTATTTCAGAAAACCTATTTTGTTTCAATATGTCTTCCCACTTTCCATGGAAAAAAAATTCTTGAATCATTGTTTTGAACATTTAAATGTTCTCAATGCATCTCATTAACCAAATTTTCATCCTCAATAGCCTCTTTAAAATTTTATGTAACAGCTATATTCCTTCAATGAAAAACATTGGAAAATATCTAGGTATATTTTCATATCCAAGGTCTTATATAACGTGAGATTCATTAGCATAGTGCACCCAATATTGACATGATAAAAATTTTAAATCTATTAATATTTCATAGGTGTAGATTTCCTAAAATTGTGTCTTAATTCATAGAGTCTTAGATAAAAAATATGATACTAAAACTCAGTATTAAATGTGAGATTTACCCTAGGTGTGGCATAATTTTTTATAGAATCACCAATTTGTTAACAAATATCACAGGAGGAAATAATAAGGTAAATAATGTTACTAATATATTTTATTATGTTTTGTTGGAATGTCCTAGAATCCACTATAAATATATGATTATAATAAAATTGTAGGGTTTCTTCCTGACCGTGAATTGTTAGAGGGTCTATTAGTGGAGAGCATGGTGAATTAAAATGGATATAGATCATGATCAATGACTGATTAGCATACATAGTTTTTGGATTTCAGCAATGAAATTGACCAGAAATAACAATTCATTAGTGAACGAACTATGTTGAAGAAGGAAATCTAATTTCTATGATTTACTTACACTATTTATTATCCTAAAATGTATGCAAATTAAGTCAGCTAATAAATTGATTTATAGATAGATCGTGTTATGGGTGAGGTTTTTAGAGGGTTTGGGAAATTATTTATATTTTATATTATTAGTTTATTCATTCATTATTCAAAAATAAATGGACCATGTTCAATCAGAAAAACGGTTTAGGCCTATCCAAGATATTTTTATTTATGTATCTATATCTTTTGGTTCTTCATTCGTTCATTATAAGTGTTTTTTTGGCTGGTTGTTCATCAAATACCTTGAAAACAAATGTTGAATAACCATTATGTAGTGCAACAATTTGATAAAATAGATCATGTTCAAGATCTGGTGAAGGAATCAATATATTTTTCTTACAATAATGGATTTAGAGAGGATCAATATACTTCATACAAATATGGATATGTAGTTCTAGAGAGGTAATGCATGTTATGTTTTCTATGTGATTCAGAAGATGGAATCTACACATTAGTGATATAAGATTTCATTGATCAAAGATCCATTATTTATAGTCATATTGGTTATGGAAAATCATGGGCAGAAATGATGGAATTAGAAAAGGCATTAGGACTTATGGAATTTATAAAATCGTTCATTACATGATGTGTAACAGATGTCCACCCACATTTTGGGGCCCTGGCTATTCTACTAGTGTGTTCATAGAATTTTAAGAATCACATACCATGTGACATATGGCACGAACTGTGTAACCCAATACTAGCAGCTCAGTGTGTACTCACGAGGTACATGGGTATAGACATGAGTATAAAGATAATGGAAACAACAATATTACACAAGAATGTCTAGTATTACAAGAGTACAATAATATGTACATTGTACAAGCTATCAGACCTCTACCTTACATCTACACTCTATGGACAATCTATGTATTTGGAGGTACATTTTTGGTAAGACTGAAAGACAGAGACAAACCCTTAGGAGGAAAGATACACCATGTTACACCTACTACATATAGTGTATTTCCTCTATGATGGTTTGAGGGATTTTTTCTCTTTAGTGTGGGCCAATTTCCAGAGGGTGTGTCCCATAGTTCATCCTTATTAATGTAAAGTGGGGCCATAAATATTGAACATATGATTTTGATCCCATCTAAGAGATTATTCATGGAGATAGACACTGAAATTATTCCATCAGGACTGGGGAAAAATCCTCTATCATCCTTCAACCTAAGTGGGTTCCAAGAATCTACGCAACCAATATAAATGGTATTTGATCCCCTATATATCGTGTTTTCCAAATGGGGTTCTTTGTATACCCTTTCCCCTGGGTGTAATCCACTATATGTCTATCTCTCTCTCTCTTCTAGGTTTCTATGATGAATTATTAATATAGAGACTTGATGATATAAAATCTTAGATTTGGGCATCAATTTTATTAGACACTTTGAGTGAGTTACCTTGGGTTATTTGTGTTACGTACTCTCTAGAAGAATCATAGTATTGAAATGCAATTGTGACCAAACCTTGAAATATAATGTCTATCAAGAGTATATCTGTATGATTAATTTTATGTATCATATTATGATTGACATACAAAGGTGATGAGATGGCTAATCTATTGATTCTTATGTTTCATTATTTCACTGCGTCCTACTAGGTATTGTTATACTCACCCATGAATGGGATATTCCTGAACTTCTGTTGTCCTATATAGATTAAATTCCATTCGATGGGGGGCAGGTGGACTAGGAGAAGATAGGGCATATATTGGGCTTGATTAAACATATGTTATACTATGAGTCATAATGGACTACAGTCCATTAATTCTAGTAGTTTTAAGTTCATTATAGTTTTTGTGGTCTTGTATTTGTCCATTTATGCTTACCAATATTATTTATCATACAATGATTGTGGGTTTTAGATTTATGCATTCAATGGTATCCAGTGTACATTATTTCCAGTGTTTTATGGGTTTATAGATGTGTTTAGTGTGAATACACCATAGAACATGGCCTTCCATTTGAGTGTAATGCCTACTAATCACTAGTCACCAACCCTTGGCCTATTGGAAGCGAGAATTGGGTCATCACACTCATCGTACCGCCATAACAGAGGTCCCCTAGGGGATGAGGTATGATAATTTTGTGTTAAATTGGTTTTATCCTAGGACTAGAGTTTCTAGTTTTTTCTCATTCGGATTCTGGATTGGGGTTTAACAAAAATGTATTATGTTTTGGAGTTCGTATTTGAGGCCAAGGAATCCAATGTTCTTGTGGAATAAAACATATCAAATTACTAAGACTCTAATATCATACATGTTGACTTGGTATATGTTGGTTATGCTTGCAGATATAAACTTAGTATATGCATCATATATGAAAGAGTTGTGGTTTTGATTAACTTATTTTCTAAACTCTCAATATATTCTCCTTGATTGTGGTACTTCTTATGAATTTCAGAGTTAGTCCACAATGATTTCTATATTGTATTGAGAAACATGATAGTGATTAAGATTGATATAGTTACGAGCCTTTGATAAATAAAAATATTAATGAGGAGGTACCTATTGAAATGTTTCCAGGAATACATCCACCCATCAAGATAAAAATGGTGTTTGATGTACTTGAAGATGAGATTCAGAAGTTGAGTGTACTTTACGAGTTTTATCACTAGTCACCCCTCAGGTTCCACGGAGATCCAAACCCCTAGGAGGATGAATATTTTCTAAAGGATGATATGAAATTATGTCTCATTAGTAGGAGACATGTAGATATGATTTTGGTCCTAGATGCAAGTCGTGTTCATGGCTTCATCAAGTGATGGTGGGGCCTAGTGACTTTACAAAATGATGAAGCAGCTCTTTCAGGGACAATGTTTGAATTCCTTTTCTGATAGGATTTTTTTCCAGCCATGTCTTAGTTTTTTTACATCCAAGAGATTCTATATCTCTAGTTAGGAAGAAAGATTTTGGTTTATTATTCATCAAGTTTCACTAACATCTCGCATTACTCAATTGATATGATATTTCATTAGTTTCTTTGGGATAAGAAATTCAAGAGGGACCTACACAGATATATTTGGTATATTGTGACACCTATATTCCTTCCTACCTATATCATGGAGATGGATCATGCTATGATAAGTGTGATGATGTTTGTGGATAATGATGATAGTGGTAATACTAATGATAATACTTCTACTTTGGGTAGTAGATGGTAGATGCCTGGATATGTCCTTACAACATGTTTTGGGAGATGATCATGATATAGATGGTTTATGGTTTTTGGGATCACATGATTGTTCTATTAAACCTAGGGGGAGGTTGTTCTACTCTTGTAACTCTTAGGGACATATTTCGTGAGATTGTAAGACATTCCATATAAAATAACAGGGGATAGTGGATGGGCCACATAAAAATAGGTATTGGTATGATAAAGGAATCATCTAGGGAGGATGACATAGGAGAGTAGTATGAAGTGCATTTGGAGGTGGAAGATGGTATGAAAAACTCCAACCACCACCCCTAGGTGGTATATGCTGTACTCAATGAGGTGGTTGTTAGGTATGAGAAATTCTACAAGAAGATGAGGCATATGACCCCAATGATCTTGATAAGATTGAAGGTACTATATATGTATTTTATAACATAACTCTAGTTTTTATTGACACATTTGAAATGAACTATTATCTTTCTACATCCCAAGTTTGAGACCCAGAGATTGTAGTTGATCCCTCAGGTTGAACTTTAGTCTAGAGGCTCCTATCAGAGTTCAATCTGTTAACAGAAACTTCAATTGATATTGTGATATGGTCCTTGGAGGATAGAGTTTCTTTTGATATATCTTTTCTTCAATGATTAGTTCTTATGAAGTCATCTTCTGAGTGGCCTTTCTATACATAGTTTATTCACAAATTGACTATTTTCGTTGGGGGATGTGGTGTGTATTCATATATGGGATGATTTTATCATTCATGGGTAATAAATAAACCCATGTGGAGTTGAAAGACTCACACATATGAGAGTGTAACTGATTAATCAAAAGTTTGATAACATGAAACTCGGAGTAGTGTATGTTTTGGGATTTTAGTTTCTTGTGTTGTTGGATGAATATGAGGATGTGTTTATGTAGAATGTGTCGAGCATACCAAAAATCAGGAGACATAATTTAGAAATAAATTAAACCCCAATAATTCCCTAATATCTATGTTGGCATATCAAATATATCCCAAGGAGATTCGTGAGATAAGGATACAATTGGATGTCTTATAGAGGCATAGATTCGTTTGACCCAATGTGTCACCAGGGGATTCGAATATTTTTTCACCAAGATGGAATACAAGAGATTGAGACTATGTGTTGATTATAACCTCCTAAACGAGATGACATTAAATAATATAAATCCACTATCGAGGATCAAAGACCTCCTTGAGTAGTTGACAGGGTGAAGATGTTTCTCAAATACGGAACTATGATCAGGAAATCATCAGTATTGATTACAGGATGAATATCTACAAAAGAAAAAATTTAGATGTTTCTATGGTCACATTGAGTACAAGGTTTTAAAATTATCAATACCTCATCAGTGTTTGTGTGAATAATGAACTGGATATTTTAGAAATTATTTCTACGTTCCATGATATTCATCATTGATGACATCTTATTTTACCCAATTTCAGACGAGGAGCATGTGAGACACTTGTGGATGGTCCTGGACATACTATGGGAGCACTATCTCTATAGTAATCTCACAAAATATCATTTAAATGATTTAGGTGGTCCAATTATAGGAAATTTCATGTGATCATCGGTAATAGTAGTGGACCTCGTTAAGGTCAAGGAAATGTAAGCTTCAGGACCACCCAAGATTATTGAAGATTTGTGGAGAATAAATTTGTTTGTAAGATAATATTGAATATTTTTATATCAATTATCAATGATACAATATTCCTTTAATGATTATTCATGATCGGGGAAGCCTTTCAAGTGGATGGGGAGGTACCAATTGACTTTCAAGAAGATTAGGAATCGATTTATATGCAATCACATTTTGATATTTCTGGAGGAGTTTGTCATGTATGTGGTGATATGTGAATCCTCAGGGACCAAACATGGTTGTGTTCTGATGTAAAGGAAGGTAGTGATTTCCTATCTCCCTCAAATTTTGATACCACATGAGAAGAAATGGATGACCCATGACCTTGATCTAATAGTGGTAGTGTATGCCAAAAATATGTTGTGAAAATTTCCTATGTGTGAGAAATATATCATTTATTCAGACCATAATATTGGAAAGTATATCTTGTCTCAAATGTATCATAACTTGAGGTATAGGAGGTCCATTATTTCCCTATAGAATTTTTACATAGAGATAGTCAATATTCCATTGATGGAAAACATTGTGGTAGATTCTCTCAGTATGAGATACAGTTCAAAGTTTTTTACTAAGCTGTTAGAGTAGTTATACTCATTGAGAATTTCCCCTATAGATGAAGAGGGTGCATCTTACCTCTAGATGGTAGTTGTTACCCCTCAACTTATATCATTTATTAGGTAGGGTAACTATGAATATTTTGGATATGAGTCCTTACAAACTTAGATATCCACCAGATATTCTATGGATGCATTTTATAAATGTGGGGATCACCAAACTATTTTCATAGGATGAATTGGGGTCATAGTGATGTTATTTTAGGATGCGTTGAGAGTGTTTCATAAATCCCCATTAGTGGTGTATCATGGTGTGTAAATGGTGTATCATGACCTCTGACATTAGTTATTGTGGCCATTTATATATAAGTGTGCAACAAAGTTTTTCTCTTTATGCCTGACATGTCATCATGTGAAGGATGACCACTAAGTTCTAGTGGGTATATTTCACCCCCTGAGGTGATACTTTTCAACTGGTATGATATATTAGTAGAATTTATAATGGGGATACCACAAACATCTCAATGACATGATGCTATTGTGGTGATATCCAAGACCATAGAAATAGTTAGACACCTTAACATGTAGGTGATATTCTGGACCCATGAAGTTCCATAGAAAATTATTTCAAACCTTGATTCTCACCTGACATCTTTACTAGGGATAGGATTTTAGAATACCACATGGAATTAGATATGATTGATCATCAAATCTCAGACACAAATTTATGGCTAGACAAAGTAGACCATTTTGGTTTTGGTGGATATAATGTGATCTTGCATGTTTTACTTTGGCCGTTGTTGGGAGGATCACCTAACATTTGTGAAGTTTGCGTATAAGAACAAATACCATTAAAATATTAATATTTATAAATGTGTGTCTTTCTATGGGTATCCTTTTAGGTATCCAAAATGCATTACTGATTTATGTAAGTCAACACAAATGGGTCTAGAGTTGTTGTGAGAAATTACAAGGAAGGTGCATGCCATCTAGTAGAAGATAAGGATTTCACACAGTTTTCATAAATTTAATAGAGATTTATGGTGAAGATATTCTGATTTTTAGGAGGGATACCTTGAGACCCTGATGGTATAACCATAATTCAAATGATAGAGATTTTTTAGGAGTAAATTAATCTTTGAGTCTCATTCTCCCCTTCCAGATACTTCATATGATATGTAATGTCGCATAACACTTGGCTCTATCACTTCAGTTATACAAAGTAAATAACATCTCCCACATGCCACTATTTATGAGGTATTTTAATGAAACATTTTATGTTATAGAGTATAGAGATAAGTATTTTGAGGATGAAGATACCTTTATAGAGTATCAAGTAGACTTTTTCGATTAGAAAGTGATGATCATCCATTGGTGAGCGATTCCCTTACTACGTGTCTAGTGGAAACATGATAATCTTTAGAAGATCACCTGAGAGCGAGATACCAAGATGAGAGATCTAAAAAAATATTTTCAAGAAGTATTTTTGACTAATAAGGATGAAAATTACATAACTTCGTTAAAATAAAATGTATCTCTTTTTTCAATTAACTATTTCGAATATATCTAGTAATATTATTAGATCATGGGAACTGAGATAGACTGAGATTATAAGAACTGGTGATCCCTATATTAATCATATGAAAATTTTAAATACATCAATATCATGTGTGTGAAAATTTAAAAAAATAGTAATATAACTCCCAAATATAGTCTTGGATCATAAACATGAGTCTGTAGTTGAGTCTACAATTTGGGCTTCACCCTTAATATATTATAATATTTTTGGGTGTTAGGTGTCTTTTAAAAATTGTCAGAAGCACTAACAGTATAAAAAACAAATTATTTTATTTTATTTTATTACCTTGTAATAGAGAATCTTAAAATATTCTATAAATATCTATTTATAAACAAATAGTAGGGTCAATGTCATAACCATAATATTGGATGTTGAGACAGTAAAGGAGTGTTTGGGGAAAAAAATAGATTGTGATTGTGATCAAGGATCATTTCACCAATAAAAATATGAATCTCACCTACAATGATTATGTTTGACTGTTCTATATTAGGGATCAATACAGCATGAGGTATATAATTTTATTTTTATGATTTAATTTTCATGTTGATTACCCAATGATGATAAAAAAATAAAATTATTCATGAAATAAATTTTTGGATAGATAGTGCTATAGGTACATGATAATTTCTCGGGTTTGGGAAATTATTATTCATTCTTTTATATTATTATTCATTCACTGTTCTAATGGGATAAATGAATGAACATATTTTCAATTTTTATGCTCAATTCTTTATATTTATATTATTTCATTTTCTCCCACTTTTATTCATGCGTTCATCACTAGTGTTTCATTTGGATGGCGTTCAACAAATACATGTAAGTCAATCATTAAGAAACCCTTATTTGAATAAATAGTTTGAGACTGTAGTTCGGGTATGATATTCGATGATATAATAGAGATAAAATTTTAGTTGTGATGGATTGAGAGAGGATAAACATCATTCATGCATGGATGGAATTTTAAAATAAGAGAGGTAATATGGTTGATGTTTTAGAGGAGATTTAGTAGATAGACTCTAGTCATCAGTGAGGTTGATGTTTGTAAATAATAGATCCAGTCATTCCATTTAGATTGTCAGAAGAAAATAATTGGTGGTTATGGTGGAATAGTAAGTTTTATTTGATGACTATTGGGATTTGTAAAATATAATATAACATGGTGTGTAATGGACGAACACACACCTTTTGAGGTTATGTCTACAATGCTTGACTGTCCATGGAAGGTTAACAATTACATGCCATGGGAAACATGGCATACACTGTGTAAAACAATGTTGGTGGATTTAAATGTACCCCATGGGTCCATTAAAATGAACAAAAATAGTGTATAAAGGCAAAACCTATGGTACATGGGAACGACCAGGTGTGCATGAGAACGAGTTGGTAGACCACTACACACTATTTACCCTCTTTAGAAACACTCTGCACAAGAAGGCACATACTGTGCGCGATGGAAGTAAATGGAATCACCCTTGGGGATACAAGAAACAACATTTACCCCTATTAAATTCATTGTAAATCATCCATTGGGGTTTGAGGCCCTTATTTTTTTAGTTTGTACTCGTTTTCTCATGGTTCATTTTCTTAGTTGATTCCTATAAAGATATAGCGTGGAATTACACTATCAATATAGGACTGTGATCCACTCTAATGGGTTAGTCTCGGATTGAAATATAAAAATACCTCCATGAGGCTTGTGTTGAAATACTGCGTCATCTAATACCCTATGTGGGGTTTCAATAATTAATGCAACTAATATACATTGGCTTCTATCCCATATATAGTGGGTTATTCTAGATTGGGTTGTCGGTAAACCGCATGGCCTTGGATATTATCCTCATATGTTTATCGATTTATTCTATGTTCTAAAACATAATTAATCATGTGTAGAACTGACAAGATCAGCATATTTCATATATGGAATTATTTCTATTAGTCTCATGGAGTGTGTTCCCCTTGGTGAGTGTTTCTATGAACACTAGAGCATAATCTGAGGCTATAAATGCAGCTCTAATTGTAACATCCAAGATATTATGAAATATTTTTTTTAAAACATTTATTTATTTTTTGATACTTTAAATACATGAAACTCCAATTTTATATTTCTTTATATTAAACCTTCTTTTTATATTTCGTTACACAAAATATTGTGTTTAAACGAATGGTGGGACACAATTAAAATATGATTATTTAAAATGATTGTTATCTATAGGAAATTGGAATAGAGGTAATGAATATGATTAACTAAAATTTGAAATAATATGGTTTTACCATCTATATAAATTTAATTATTCGGTGACTAATTATTTATAAATTAAAATTAAAACAATTTTAAAATAAAAGAAATAATTTTTTGAAATAAAAATATTTGTATGATATTTTTTTAACACAATAAATTTTGAAGAAATATTGGAAATATATTTTCATGAAATATAATAATTATATAATCAATCATAAATTTAACATTTATATTATTTATTTTCAATGCATTATATAGGAAAAAATCAAATTTAATGGTTAAAACATTATTTGCTTTTATAAAAAGTAGTTTCATCCCATTTTTTGCAGAAATTTTTAAATATTATTTTTGAAAATATTATAAAATTTAATTCTAAAAAAAATTATTTTTGAATCATCTTGTAAAAATTATCTTACTCTCTAATTTTTGATAATATTTGAAATAATTAATATTTTGATGAATAGTGAAAAATATTGAATTCTTATTGAAAACTAACTTTTCATTTAAATTTATTATATTAAAAAATTATATTTGAAATTGGTTTTAAATTAAAATTTGTTCAATACTATATCTAATTAAATAATTTAGGTTATTTTTTTAATTTTAAAATTGAATATTAATATAAAAACCTTGTCAAATTATTCAAGTTTTCTATATAAAAGTTTGTTTCCCATAGCGTTTGTGAGATTAATATTAATCTAAAAAATTACACATATGTGAATGTAAATTTGAAAAATATATTCCATATTTTTTAAAATAATAATTTATATTATCTAATATGGTGAAATTATTTTTTACCATTAGGAATATTTATAATAGTAAAAGTTATTTAATGTGGTTAAGGATAAAATGGGTTTAATGGGGGTTAAAATGAAATGATAAGTGTTAAAATGACCTAAAAACATACATAAAATGTGTTATATGGATATATTAATACCCTATAATATCAATTCCCCTATAATAATTAATTTTAGATCCTTATATCATGGTAAAAGTTTGGGTAAACCATTATATTTTAAAAAATTAAAAATGAACCACTCACCACAATTGTAAAAAGTTACACCCTCTCTTCTCCTCCTAAAACCATAAAATACCTTTTATTATCCTATAATTTCCATAATAACTTATACAAACCCCTTATATCATCCTATAATTGTTAATATATAATGAAATTAAATCTAGTAATGATTTTTGTGCAAACCTAAGGAGGTGACCCAGAGAATAGATAATGATCTTCAGAGAGAATTTTTATTTTATATATTTATCCAACTCCTTCAATTATTTATAAAAATTTAAGATATAATAACCTTAGTATATTAAATATAATTATATTTATTAATGTAATTACCTACATTAATATACCTTTATATAAAATGGGATATGAAATCACTATTCGTCTGTAAAGCAGGCTACTGCCTTGCGAACCGATGCCATCCATTTTTATATTACCATGTCTCCCAGTTGGGTAATATGATGGATAAAAAGCATGGATATGGTTTTTATAAAATGATTGTACATATGGATTCCTTATATCTTATATAAATTTTTAAAATTACAATCCTTAAATGATACAATAATTCCACTCGTATGTACGACAAACTACTTCTTCATAATGCGATGTGATTCGTTTTTCACGAACACTATATATGGAGGATAATAAGGATATATTTAATGATTAAATGTGATTTATATGAAATAATTATTATATTAGTAAAATATTTATCATTTTAGAAAGATAATATATCATTTTATTTTATACCTGTCCACTCACAGAAATATGATAATGTAGTTTGTGTACGTAAGGACTACTACCTTGATAAAGTGATGCACGTCTCTATTTTCATCAAAATACTTAATAGATTTTATTTATAGGTAATTTAAAGAATTTATATAATATTACTGTCACAATATAAATAAAAATACAAATATATCTTTTCAAAAATGATATTTGAAAAATCAAAACATTCTCCATACGTACGTATGACATACCATCTACATGATTATAACATACATCATTTATAAAACCATATTTCATGATTGGTTTTTCAAAATAATTTATTTATAATTATGATAATTATTTTATAATTATTATTATAGATATTATTTAACCATGATCAAATTTAGATAAAAGAAATAACACATAAAATTATATAATTAAAAAAGCTGTTATTACCCAAAACGTGACTTTAACATGGAATTGGTAATAAATTGGTAATGAATGGTCATAATTATATATTATATGGTATAATATATATATAATAATATATCTATAATATATGTATAATAAACTTATATTTATTGAAAAATCAGTTTAATCATTTATAAAGTTATTCGAGACTTACAGTAATGGAATTATACTATCTCTTTAATTTCTGAGAGTCGTATGATAATACACCACTCGATTACTTTTTAGGAAATATATACATCCCCATAGAAATGTTATATAATTAATATCCATGTTGTAATTATATTTGAATTTTTTTTATTTTATTCATTATTGGCACCAATAAATCAAAGGATAACTAAATTGGTTTGGGATTTTCATCTCACATTTCTACATCCGTGAGACAAACACTATATTTATCACCATTTTCATTTTTGCACTATTTATAATACCAATGAGTTAATTTTATTATTTTTATAATGAAATTTATTTTTATTTACATATCCAATTTAGAACCTCTCTTTCAATAGGTTTATGATTCAAATGACACCAATGATGCAATGGACTGTTGTCCCAATTTTTCTTTATTTGTGACATATGTTATGTTATGCACTTGTCTTCTTTTATGAGGTGTATATACAGACCCATATACATGAAATATAAATAATTAATTTATTATCATGATATTTTAGTTTTTATTTGATTTTATTCCTTCAAGGGTCTAATGATTCAATGTTACCAATGTTTTGATAGTTTTTTTAAACAATATCACCATTTATTGGCACTATTTATGATTAGTATTACAATGATGAAAATTTATGATATATATCTCAAAAAACTAATTAATTTTTTTATAATATATTTATTTCATGAGAATAAATTTTTTCCATTCATTTTCATCTATTTATGTAATGGGGAGTTCAAAATAATTTTATTAAGAAAAAATGTCTATTTCTCTCTTCAGTAATTTTTTTTATTCCAAATCCATGATTTCTAATTACTTTTCAAAAAGGATTTTAAAAATAATAAAATGATTCATTACTGTAATATTTTTTCAACTTTTCATTTCATTTATTTTTTTTGAAATTATTCTTCATGTTACTTTCCAATCAATTCATAGTTGTATTATATCAAAAATTTGAATGGAATATTTATTTTAATTTTTACGTCATGAATATAACTTTCCACCATGATGACCATTATTTTTTTGATAAATCAATTATAAATTATTAATGTTATTTTAAAATATATTTATGTTCAATTAATTTTGATTTTTTAGTATTATAAATTTATTTTAAATGAAAAATTCTTTTTCTTGAGAAATTTTCAAAGTTATCATTAAATATTATTCTCCATAAAAGATGACATCAATTTATGCGACTTCTTCTTTACTGGGGATATAAAATAAGGATACCGTCATTATTCATTATCCGAGTTTTTTATCATGAAAATATGTTTATGAAATCAATATGCTTCTATAGGTTATATCATGATAAAATTGTCACGAACCTACACATTGGTCAACTATTAAAGATATGATTAAATAATTAAATTATTGTGAATTATGTCTCTTCTCAACAGGTTATGATAATGTGAAAATTTTAAGAAACCCATTTCATTTCATGGGTTATGATTTGATGAATTTCTTATTATATTGTAGAACACATACATATAATTTTAGAATTTTCATGGGTGTGACCTATATCTCAGTCTAATACATTAGGTAAACAAAGATAAAATGTGAAAAAATATGTTGTATGAGCACCAGATTAAATGTTCATAGGGTAATGCATGAACATAATTACATTCTCACAATATTATGAATTCACATAACTAAATGTTTAATATATTATGTGTGAAACTGATTATATTTTCATTGTGTTATGAATAAAACAGTCTTTAATGTCCATAATGTTTTTAATCAGCTTAGTTTCATGTCCATAAGTTTATAAAAGGGGAAAATTTCATTTACTTAACATAATGATTGATCCTATATAGATTTATATATGTTCACAGTGTAATAATTTGATGTTTATGAAATAAAATTATGTCTAAAAGAAATGTTATATTCTCATGGATCATGTTATTTGATTCCATTAAGATTCACATTTTACAAACTACTAGGATTTATCCCATGACTCATTATTATGATCAGTGAAATGCAGGGTATAGTGGTCAACTGTTAGTTTATTGTTCTCATTAAAATATGTTCAATTAATATAGATATATCCTTTTTTACCATTATAGAGCATATGGGGTCACCTTTTGTTAATTTTGTCATCCATAGGATATTAATAAAGGTCTTAAGTTGGATATGTCCATACAGAGTTGTGAATGGTTATTTTTAGAGTCATTGAAATTTTTTCATCAAATTAGATGATTGTTTACCTAGTTTAAAATTTCTCTAAAATATTATGGTCCTCATGCATATTTTTCGTAATGTATTTAATATTTATCTAAAAATATAATATTATTATATGAGATTCATGTTTCACTTTAGTTGTTATTAGTGGAAGGTTGTAGATAACATTTGGAAACTGGGATGAAAAAATGTTAGTGAGATCCCTATTGATATTCCAACAGTTATATCTAAGAATATCATAAAATATAAATTTAATAATATTTTAAAATATGTGAATATGTCCTTTACTTTTATTATTTTATAGTGTAAGTTTTTTATACAAAATTAAATCCCTCTATGGATACTAAAAGTGGATGTGGCTCTAGAATACCGGTACCCAGGGTAAATAAATAAAAAAAAGGTGCATTACTAGGGACATAATCAACACATGTTTCATGAAAAAAAATACTTGATTCACACCTATTTTGAAACTCTCTTGGTATATTCGTTGGAAATTCGAAAACACTTTATGAACCATAATGAAATATTTAAATAGATGATCATTGTGAATTACCTAGGATAACACAAATCTTCCATAGATTAAAATAAAGGCCTTATAATGTTAATCCTTATAATCAATTTATCATTATTAACTGTCTCCCCATTATGATTATTATTCCATGCAGTATTATTCATTTATTTGTCACATTTTAGAACTATAAGAAAATGGGTCGATATAGAATGTCATGGTAAATTTTTTGCAGATTACCCAATTCGAATAACGACTAGAGTTAAGGGTATTATGATTATTTCTAATCTACTATCATGTTAAATGATTAATAATGTTAACCTTAACCAACTATTATACTCAACAATGAATATAAGGATATAGTTCACTTACATTTCATATTGTATAGACCATGGAAGAAATAATATTAAATTTCCTATATGTCTAGAATAAGTTAAGAATAACTCAAGGGAATGTCTATGAGGGACAATATGATGTTTTGGTTGTCTAAAAAGGGGGAAGAATCAAGTAAATACAATTTAAAAATTAATATTATATTATCATAATGGTTTATAATAATGATATTCCAATGGATTCATTGAATATTAAATACGTTAAAAGTGTAATTCATATGAATTATTCAAATTGACCTCTAAAAGGAAAATATCATTAATATAATCTTAATGGTTATTAGAGTAATTGTTATACTACTAATAATGAAGTGACTTGAATAACATAAAAATTATATGTTTTTTTTCTCTGTAATTCTTATCTTAAACATAAGAAGCATGATTATATTGATGTTGATGAATGTTTAGACACAATTAATATTTCATATTTTAGGAAAGGGTTATGATGGAATAAGATGAGGAATATTAGTTAATGGGTTTATAAGGAAGTGGGATAATTTAATTATTTATGTTTCATAATTCAATGATTATGACATATTAATAATAAAAATATATAAGGATTTTTAATACAATTTATTCAAAAAAGATTTTAATTAATATGTTGAATGTTTTTCATGTTCCCGAATTGTGATTTAATGGAAATGTGAAATTTAATAGAAAAATATGATTATGGGAATATGACCCTTTTTTATGTTCCTCATGTTCAGAAAATGGTGTTATGTTTGGGTAAAGAGATGATAGACATGGATAAATTAAATTTGATAGTCTTCTGACCATATATATGAAAAAGTATTTTTGAAAAATTGGTTTATATTATCATTGATGGAGATTAAAAAATTATGGTTTCTATGGAATATTTTCAATAATATACAGTTTTATTTGAGGTATAAGGATGTAAAAATGTTTTCAATAAAGGATTATGATAATTCAGATTATTATTATGTTTCAAGACAAAACATGATAACAGTAATCACATGAATTATATGTTAAATAGAAATGATACATAATATTGGTTAAGCGATTAATCATAATTTTATTTGGGAAATTTTGAAACAATATTACATTTTTAGGGATTTTAATATATTGGAAGGTTCATATAGTTCTCCATTTATGATATTTTTTAGTAGAAATATGGATGATGTTATAGAGACGAATGAATTATTTCACAATATAATTATTTATCCTTATTGGATAAAATGTTCAAAAAAAATGTTCATCAACATAAATAGATACAGAAGAAACAAAATATTATTAATTTATGGAACTGATAGTCCACTAGTGATTTACGATTTAGATAACCCATCTTCATTTTATGGAAGCATGATATGAATTTGAAATTTATCAAGGTACAACTAAACGATTAAATTTTATGAAAGAAATAAAAAGATATCTGGTAATTATATTTTTATATGTTCTTTTTATCTATGAAAAAGTGAATTCCCCAGCACCATGGAAAATATCTTAAAATAAAAATTTGTGGTGTTATCATATTTATTGATGATGTTAATGAAGTTTTTCAGAACACACTAGTTTATGAATTTGGGGTCATTAACATTCCCCTAATCATGTTCTATATAATGTTTCATCAATATTAGGGTGTTAGTTTTCTATTATGTGTCCATGATTTCACTTCCCACCTACGTTATCCAATTTGGAAACATAATAATTTTTATTCTATTTGACATTCACACATCCCTTTAAATTTTTTATTGGAGGTTTTGGTAACCCTTTTGATGATGAGGGTTTCTAGGATGGAATTATCAAATGTTAAACCATTGATAACTGAGATGAATTTTGAGTGAGAAGTTGATTTCCAGTTGTAGATCATAACATCCCAAGACACAATGAAATTTATTTTTTTAAAATAAATTTAAGCCTTTCAATATTTTTTATTACCCCAACACCATATTTTCTTGCATTACTCACATCACTAAGTTTCTCTTCCATGACATGCAATATTGAGTTTAAATGAAATGTGACCTTCTATTAAAATTTTATTATTTAAAATGGTCATTATCAATTTCATATTGGAATGGTGTGTATGAATAGGATTAAATAAAATATAAACATTTATTTCCTACCAATGTATACAAAATGAATACTTTATAGACAAAATAATTATGAATGAAAATAAAAACTGTTTGAAAATAATTTAAATATTTTTCTAAAAAAATTATGAAAAAAACTTGTTTCCCATAAATAAATTAAGTTAAAAAAAATTTGTGAATAAATTTAACAAAATATATATTTTATATATTCAATTAACTATAAAATAGTATAATTATATCTTTTCTAGATAATATATAAGAAAAAAAATCCAATGTTGATATTAAAAAGAATATTTATCTACAAAGAAGTTCTATTTCCATTTTCGACAACTATATTTTAAACTATTTTTTCACACATTTAAAAAATTTATCTGGAGAAATGATTTTTTTAGAAATCATAATTTCAAAATGAGCTTCGATTTATTTTTAGATGGTTTTATAGATGGTTTTTTAGATGAATAGAATAAATACATAAATTTATGTAAGATCTAACATTTTTCTTTGAGGAAAAAATATTTTGATATCTATTTAAACAATTATTTATTTTTTATTTTTGTGTTAAACCATGAATATGGGGCCTTGGGCCATTTTTGGTCGTTTTTGGATGTTAAGAGGTAGAGGGGATGTAAGTTTGACACAACCTAATTACACACGGTGTAATTGAAATACATGATGGGTAATAAGTACAGAACATATAATGGCATGAGCATGAAAACTCATGACATGTAAAGGGTTTTTTAGGGGGAGACCAAGATCATAAGAAGGCGTGAAATGAATTTACACACTATGTAATTTTCTGAGGGAATTCATTTTAAAATAAAAGTTTGGGCCACCCTTTTTCGGAAAAAACCCTCACATCCCTTCTCTCAACATGCATGATGTCCCATTGAAGCCTAAACATAGAAACCTTCATTTTTTACATTACTTTTAAAAAAAATCAATATAAAAAATATAATAATATTACAAAACGTGGATCGAGTGGTGTAGTATCATGAGAAAATTAGTTTTATACAAAGAATTTAAAAAGAAATTAGAAATATTTAATTCCTTTTTCTCTAGTTTGTTAGTGGCCTTTGTATTTTCCTCAGTACAAGTAATCACCTCTGTATATACATAAATGAAATGGATGGCCTAAAATCATAGTAATAATATAGATAACAATATGAATCAATATAACATGGTTGAGAATAATCATTATCATAACATCATAATCATGAGATGAAACATTAGATAATGGTATGAAATGTGGAAATTCATAAAAATGAAACATCATGTCTTAGTGTTCAACTATCGAAAATTGTTGTGAAAAAATATACCCTCATGTTCATGAATATTTCATATTATCTAATGTGATTAATCATATTAACCAATGAAATATAGCACTATATAATTCTGGGTACACTTGTTACATCATAAAAATTACATAATCTTAAATTCCATATAAAACGTATATGAACTATATAAATAAATTAACAAAGAGAAAGGAAATGGGTTTCATTATAATTTGTAAACTAATACATTCATTAATTAACATTATGGTCCCAAAAAAATGGAAATATATACTTTTTATAAGAATCACCGATCTTTAGGGATGAAAAAAATCTCAAGGGTTGTTAAACATGTGTTTTCAAAAAGATGAGTTCTTTTGGAAAAATCTTGTCATTTTCCAAAAAATCATATTGGAAGAATGAATATCGAAAAAATTAATATGAATGGAAAATTAAATTATATTTTTGGAATATTAATAGAACATTCATAATGAAATTTTTCATGAAATAAGAATAACCAATAGAAAGGAAATTAGGTTTGGGAATCCCCTTACCCAATGTCAAAATAATATATTATCATTAATATCATTGATAATAAAATTAAATTTATTAATTAACAAATCCAGAACCTATTATAAACATATTTCATTTATTATTGTTTTATCAAGTTCATTTATGGCCTTTTTTGAGTTATAGAGTTCAATTTCATCATTCAAGACCGTTTTTTTCTTGGTTTTTATGATAAGTTCTCATGTTTATTAGTATTAAAGTGCATTTTTCATGAGAATTAATCTCTATAATTTATATGTTATTAATTTACTTATAAAATACTAAATGATCTTACATAATTTTGTTAAATATAATAATTATTAATTATTGGATAAAAGATTAATGATAATAATTTAAATTAATTTTGGTGTGTTTCGATCAAAAAAAATCATTTTAACTTATTATTTAATATTAGGTATATATTTTTGATCCAAAATAGAAAAAATGAATTAAAATAATTTTTAACATAATATTTAAAATTTATAATGTTTTTATGATCATCCTCGAAGGTAGTATATGATGAGGATAATGCATTGTCCATGATGGCCGTAAATCGACACATTACGAATGATGTTATGAATTTTAGAATAAATAGAAGAGAAGATGTGGTATTGATGATAGGTTATTCCATTAACATAATAAAAGTAATATATATTTATGATAATATAATATTCATGAATCTTCGATAAGGGTATATGTGAATATAATAAGACAATATAATAAATTGAAAAGAAAATAAAAGAAAATTAAGTGGATTTTCATTCTTGAATTTCTCAGGATTGAAAACATCCATATTTAAAAAGGTTTCCCATTTTAATGTGAACAATGGTTTATAGACAAGGGTTATGGTCTTGTTGGATAATTGGGTTGAAATTGGACAATATTCAAGGCTTAAGAGTTGTGAGGAGTATATGTTTCAAGGGTGGTATTTATATTGGTGAAGAAGGATGTTTTCTCATTATATCATTCAATAGTTTATTATTTTTCCTCAAGACTATGAATATTCTGATAATTATAAATAAATAAAATAATGTAATGAATGGGAGTTCAATAGTATGATGACTTCATTAGAGATTAATAAAGGAAATGTTTTCTTAACATATAATGTATATATATTATATGTTAATGTATTTTACTATTAAAAATATCAATTTTTTTTTGAAATTTTCAAAAAAATATAACATAACATTTATTCAATATTTATAATTCATAATTGAAATCTATTTGATGTAATTAATTTTCTAAATATAATAAATTTAATTTTTAATAAAAATCACTGTTTACTAAAAAATACTGATTTTCAAATTATAACTGATTTTATAACACTTTGAAAAATTAATTATGGTCTCATAAAATTATCTTATAATCATAAGAAAAAAATATTAACATATGTATATATTTTATGAAAAAAAATTTATTTTTAATAATTATTTTAATTAAAAAATATTATTTAAATATTTTGGACATAAAAAAATACAAATTCTTAATTCATAATTTTTAAAACATTTATGTACTTAAACCATGATATAATTATATTATATGATCATTTATATGATTTTTATATTTTATTTATACTTTTATAGTTGAAGTTAAAAATATATTTTTTCAAATTACTATTATTAATGGTCACATTACTATCCAAAGGTTATGCTATTATTTTGTTAGTATATGTTCCTTTATTTATATAAATACCTCTTATTTAATTAATTATTCATTTTCAAAGTCTGTATTTTGTTAATTTATGTGATTTAAACAATATAAAATAATTATAAGTAGGGATTCTCCATTATTGAACTTTTTAGTCATTACATTCTTCTCCATTATGAATTTTCTCTTTTACAATTTCTTTTTACAAACTATAGTGAAACAATGTGAGGGTAATTATCATGCATGGATTCCTTTGGTTCCCAAGTTGCCTCATCGTACTATTGGTTTTATCATACTACATTGAACAAGGGAGGAGTCTTCTTACACAGAACACCATCTCTAAGGACAAATATATTCACTGTATACTTCTAATATAAGATATCAGTTTCCAATAGTACCACCATTGGACTCACTAAATGTGAAGGATATTTTATTTACATCCTCAAGTGGGTAATGATGAATATATATTGTACTAGAGTTAAGGAAGATGGATCTTGTATTTGATAGGACAAAACTCTAACATGATCTTGAATCTTGAAGGGGCCAATATACATGGGAGTCGAATTTCCTTTCATCCCAAATCTCATGATCCAATTCCATGGAGATATGTGGAGGAATACCATGTCTCTAGCCTTAAACCACATGTCTTATCAATGATTGTCATCATAGCTATTCTGTCGAATCTATCCTGTCTGGATGGAATGTTGAGTGGTTTTCAACTTTACCACCATTTCTTCAACCATTTTAGGTATTGGAAGATATCATTCCCCAACCTCATCCTAAAATAATGGTGTTCAATATATTTTACCATAAAGAGATTCATATAGATCTATTTGGATGCTTGAGGGTAAAATATTATTGTAGGAAAACATGGATAGAGGAAGATAGTGGTCTCATTCTCCATTGAAGTATTTATAACATATAATTGGAATGTATTTCAGTGTCTAAATAGTTTATTCAGATTGGATATCAGTTTAAGGATGATATGATGTAAAAACGTTAAATTTTTTTAGATAATTGGAAGACCATTACCGAAAATTGAGGTGAATCATAGATCTCGATCGAATTCTATCGATATTTCTACTCTATGCATCTGTACCTCTTCTCTGATGTATATTGATGACTTTTTTTCCAGTGATATGTCCTCTCAAATTTCCATAATGTGAGTTGTTTTTTATGAAGATCCACAACAACCCCTATTGCACTTTCCTATGAATTTATTAAAAAGTTTCGTGAGAAATTAAATGGGGATTTTTTTTAATTTCCCTGTTTTTATGAGAAATGGTTTCATCATCCATATATTTTTTTTAGCCATCACATTATACCATACCTAGAATATTTATGTATATTCAGTGATATCTTAATTAATATTATCCAAAAAATAGTTCTCTTGAATATCTCAATACGTATTTGTGGTCCCTGGGTGAATAATGAATGTTGATCTATGCGAAACATTTAGAAGCCCCTTCCTTATCTATAGATCTAATGGAACACATATATGTGACAAAAATCATAAAGTCCTTATCAATTTTATACTCTAGGGATTTCCCCTTTCTCATTACTTCCACCTTCTTCTTAATTTTCGCATCATTTTTTGGAAATACTTTATTTTATCCAGGAGGGTTGGTTGAGAAATCATATGTAAAAGGATAGAAAATGTTCCATACATAATTAATCTAATGTACATCATTTGAAAATATGAAATACTAGATCCTTATCAATTATTATAATTGATAATGTTTTAGGATCTTTTCTACCAAGTGAATCTGGTACATAATTTTCCTTACTTGGATGGTAGTGGATTCAATAGTCACAATACATGATGAGCTCTAACCATATTCACTGGTGCATATTATGATTCTTCTATGTGAATATATTTTTTAGGATCTTTGATCAATATATATTCCACACTTCTCCCCATAGAGAAAATTCCGTCATATTTTCCATGAAAAGAGCATAGCTTCTAACTCTAGATCATACATATGATAGTTTTTCTGATTAATTTTCAGCTGCCTTGAGGTGTTGGGTGTTACATTACAATTTTTCATCAATACCCAATATATTTATTTATTTAATTCATCACTGTATTCCATAAAGAGTTCCCCAAATCCCCATAGTGAGAGTATTGGTGTAGCGTTATGCCTATTATTCAAATATTTGAAGAAGTATTCACATTCACCGGTCGAGGAAAAAAAATTACCTTCAGTGCCATATGGGGTTTTGGGAATGAAAATTGTTATAAATTTTTCTTAAATCACTAATAATAACCATCTATAGTAAGGAAACTATTGATCTCTATTACAGATTTTGGTCGGTTCCACTCTTCGATTAACATTATCTTAGAAGGGTCTATAGATATTCTTTTATGAGTGAAAATATCCCTTATGATAGATATTTCATCCATTCAGAACTCACATTTACTGTAATTTTTATATATATTCATTACTTGAAAAGACATTATAAATGTATTCAAATGGTTTCCATGTTTCTCTATGCTCATGGATTATATTATAATATCATAAATAAACCCTAAATGAATTTTCAAGGTATTCTCTAATGAATCGATTCATTATGTCCATGAATATTTGTGTAGAATTAGCTAGTCTAAAAGGAAGCACAATAAGATCATAGATTCTAATCCTTCTTTGAAAGGACTTCACAACAATATCATCTTTCTTCACCTTTAATTAGTGATATCCCAACTGAAGTTATATCTTAGACAAAGACCTGTCCTGATATAGTTGATCGAACAAGTCATCTATCAGTGTACATGGATATGAGTTATTTATCATTATTTTATTGATCTCATGATTATCAATACAATGTCACATTGATTTATCCTTCTTCAGATGAAGAGGAATGGTGCACCCCCTGGTGAAGTACTCAAGCTTATAAAACCTTTGTCCATATTCTCTTGTAATAGCATCTTTAGTTCATCCAACTCAATGGTGGAAATTTAATAAATTTTATGTCATGGAGGTAGAGATATAGGAATGAGTTTGTTGGGAAAAAATCCCTCAAGGTAACATTGCGGAATTTTTGGGTTGATTATGTTAATTGACAAAGAAGGTTTCCATAGAGAATTGTCGAGTTCCAGGGTAGTAGTCGACAATCCTTGTTGACAAATAACAGTGACAAAGAAACGGACGATCTGGAGATGGTGGTGTGAGGTAGTTGATGGAACAATAGTGTTGAAAGGAAATGAGAGGGGGCTTCGCGACGGTGGCGTGAGGTAATTGACGGAACGCTCCGCGATTACGACGAGCTCCGTGATCCAAGTATTTTCGAGGTGCTTCACGATTTTGAGAGAATTCAAGTGGATATTTTGGTGCTTCATGATTGGTGATGACGTGGTGCTGACTTCACGTGGAAGGGTCAAGGGTTGGTGGAATTTCCTATAAATAGAGGTTGACCCCCTCTAGAGAAGTAGAGAGTTTTTGAAGATAATATTTTGCTCTTTGTTCGCGAAGGTGGTTCGCGGAGGTACTGTTCTTCATGAAAGAGAGGCGCTTTGTGGCGGCTAATCTAGATCCACGAAACAAGTGCGCTTCGTGAGGCCACCTTCTCTAAATAGTTTTCTTTGTGAAGAGGTAGGAGCTTCGTGATGACCTAAGCTTTTCAAAATCTTGAGTTTCTCGAAATGGAAGGAGCTTCGCAAAGGCTTGTTTGAGCTTCAAGAAATTGGAAACCCCGCAAAGTAGTGTGCTTTGTGATGGTATTTCCAAAAGAATTGCTCATTTTTAAGGGAAAAGGGGTATTCATCAGTGGATGAACTTTGAACTTCAATAGAGTATCTATCAACAGTTGCAGATGCATTCTTTAATTAAAATAAAGAGACCTACAAGTCTATAAACTGTTAGTGGATCTTCTGAAGAAGTAGTGAGATCACTTTAGTTGAGAGAGAAATGAGTTCTCAAATTGTGAGTAGTTGTAAACCAGAAGGGATAGTGAGTCCACTTCCAACTTCTGAACATCAGTGTGCTTAGAGTGTAATTGGTACATCGGCACACTACCGATGTATTCTCCTTGGACGTAGCCCAGTGAGGGTAAAACAAGTAAAAATCGCTGTGTCCTATGCATGATTTAATGTTTGTTCATACTCTGCAACAGGAGGGAGATAGGAGAGGGTTTTGTCTAACAGAAAAACAAGATCAAAAGGGGTAGTTGTTTTAATCTGTCACACCCCGATTTACACCCCTCTCAGGGTATCTATCCTTGTGGACCAAACAAAGTTCAATTGAGAACTCAACTATTTATCCACAAGGAAGACCAATAAATTCTTCTGGGAACACGATAGTGTAGTCCCCTATAATTGGAATTTCATAATGATTCTCTCCTTTATTTTAGTCATTTGAGTTAGATATTATTTCTCATAAGTCAATAAAATACACACTTGGGATGATGATTCAGAAGGAGATACCTCTTCCTCCTTACACCTGTATAGAATTGGAGGATGATTTGGGATTTGAAGAGTGATCTACCTTTTTTCCTAGTTGATATTGTATTTTTTTTACAATGATATCCAATCCATGAAAAAAATAATATAACAATCCACCAATGGAATGAGGAAAATATTTTCTCATAGGTTCACTTAACAATTATTAATTTACAAGGAGTTATACACTTTATTTGAAATAATTCCCCCACTTTTTATTATTACATATTTCTTAACCTCCATATTTTTAAGTTGTGTTTCAATATTTCCTCTAAACTTCTAGGATATGAATGAATGTGTAGAATAAGAATGAAATAGTACATTCACTATCCTGGAATGAATAACCCGAAAACCTCTCACCACATCATTGTCTAGATCCACCTCAATGGTAGTGATGGTATAAACATTCTATTTCTCCTTTGGCATTGTTGACTACTAATGCTAATTAACCTCGATGTCTCAGGGTTTAGTGCACTGGATTTCATAGTGAACTTTATCCATATAGTTGAAGCCCTGAAAAATAGTTTGTGATCTCATATCCTCCATCATATAGGGTGACTACTTTATGTCTCTTCGATATCCATAAGTCTAGTGACCTTGTCCCCCAAACATATAGCATTTCTACATCCCTTTGTGGTATTATCCATTATTACTCTTCCCACATTTTTGACATGTGAGTGGTTGTTATTTCATTACTCCTTTTTCATTACATCACCAATATTGATACTCTATCTTTTTTTTCTTATAACCATAACCATGAGACCATTCTATAAAATCTATATCCACTTTGAGATCAGATTGAATAGTATCTTTACAATTCCCAATGTCCCGAATTTCTAGTGCCTTTAGAATTAGTGGTTTTAATCGACTAAAGAATATATCAATTATACTTTCATTGTTTCTAGGAGAACCCTAATCATACATTGGATGTCTTATGAAATTTTCTTCAAAGGTAGTGAAATATTCACCTCCCTTTTCACCCTCTCTATGTATTTTGTCTCTATAATTTTATGAATATTTCAATAGAAATAAATGTTGAGAAACATTATCATAATGTCTTTCCACTCTATCTCTTCAATTTCTTCAATCGACATGAGTATTTAATGAATTATAACCATTGAATGACCTCTCCAAATAGATAGTAAATGGACAAAGACACCTTCTCTATCACAGATCATTGATGCACATAGAATATCACCTCCATTGAGTTTACCCAATGTTACTTGACTAGTGGATCAGAATTTATAATAAATGTCGATGGTTGTTGACACATAAACGTCTTGATTTATAGTTTATACCTCTTAGGTGAAAGAGGATGTTCCAAATTATCTAGGTTATTGTTTTTTGGATAAGTAATCTGGGTAAGTATCATAATGACATATTGAACTACACCCAAGGCATTGGGGGTTTCAAATGGTAAATCGCTGCATTGTCCCTCACACAGGTTTTTATCCAAGTTTCTCATGGTTCCAACCATTTTATAAAATATAAAAGGTTTTTAATAACCATTAGTAAATAGTTAATGAACAAATAAAATTTTCATTAGTGGAATTAACTCTAAATGAATATTTTGTGGGATACCTATGTTTACTATTTTCAAAAACATATCATTATGGGTGATTACAGATACTAATTCTCATACTATGGGTTTTTCACTACGGATATCTAATATTAATTCTTGAATTAACAAAATGGGGATCTAATACCAACTATAGAGACACTACATTTTATTACATGAATATTAAATGATTTTTAATAAAAGAAAAATTATATTGTTATAAAACCAGAATCAATAGGTTTAGTGTTTTGGGAAAATTAAACATATACATATATTTTACAAAAAAATGGAAAACATATTTAATTCCTTATTCTCTAGCTTCATAGTGGCCTTCAGATTATGCTTAGTACAAGTAATCACCTGATTATATACATCAACGGAAGGGGTGAGATAAAATCCCAGTAATATGATATATGAGAACATGAATGAACATAACATGGGTGAAAATAATCATCATAATATCTTCATAATAATTAAAAAATACATTAGATAATTGGATGGAATGTGGGAATTCATAAAAATAAAACATCATTTCATAGTGGTAAAATACCAAACATAGTTTTGAAAAAAGATAGCATCATGTTCACACATATTTGAATTTATCTCATGAGATTAATCACATTAACCAATGAATTAGAGAGATATAAAATTCCTGGTTCACCTACTATATCCTAAGATTTACATAATCCTTCACACCACAATGAACATATATAAATCATAGAAATAAAATAACCAATGAAATGAAAATGTGTTTCATGAGGATTTTATAGATCATTAATTCATTAATTAAACTTTTGGTTCATAGTAGAAAAATGGAGTAACATACATGTTATATGAATAATCAATATTGATTGAAGAATAATCATTATCAAGGGATGTCAAACATGTGTTTCTAGAAAGAAGTTTAATTTCATAAAAATATTTTAATTTGACATAAAATAAAATTTGAAGAATATATATAACAAAAATTAAAAGAGATGGAAAATGAAATTATATTTTTATTAACATAAAAAGAACATCCATACTATCATTTTTTACTCAATAGGAATAACCCAATGAAAGTAAATTTTGTTGATGAATCCCCTTACCTTATGTATGATCCCCTTTTCACATCAATATTCTGGATACTGAAATTAAATTCAATAATAAATGAATATATAACATCTTGTAAATATATTAAAATTATTATTATTATATTAAAATCATTAATGGACTTTTTAATGATTTATTGTGTTCAATTTCGTTATTCTAGAGCATTGGTTTTTATAGTTCTAATGCTCATTTATCTTGTTTATAAGTATGAATGTTCATGTGAAATGAGAAAGATTATAAATGATTTATATATTATTAATGGAATTTAATAACATTAAATTATTTTATATATTTTTTTATATTCCATGAGATTGAAAAATTATATAAAATATTAATAATAATCATTAAGATTAATTTTGGCAGTTTTTGATCACAATGAACTCTTTTTGTTTAATTATTCAACATTGTGTATATTTGTTAGTTCTAGAACATAAAAAGGGTTATGAAATAACGTTTAGAATATGTTTAAACCATTATAATAGTTTCATGATAATAATTTAACGGGTATAGTAGAAACAAATTGCATCATCCATGATGGTGGTAAATCGACACATTATGTACAATGTTTTGATATTTTCAAAAAAAATCTCATAGGAGAAGGGATATTGATGATAGATTAAACCATTAACACAATAAAATTAAAATATACTTATGATAATAGAGTTATAATGAATCTTAGAAAATGGGTGTTGTGGAGGGAATGGGAAAATAAATGAAATTGATAATAAATTAAAAGAAAAGAATGTGGATTTCTCCTCTTGAATTTATCCTCTCTAAGAACCTCTTCAGATAAAATCATTGGAAATTTTTATGATCCCACGAGATTTTAGGTTTGGGGGAGTGGCTTGGGAATAGTATTGGTAATTAATTGATTGAGCTTCAAGGTTTAAGTGGTGAAAGGACAATCATTGATGAAGGTGGTATTTATGATGGAGGAGAGGATTTTTTTTCTCATTATTTTATTTATTAGTTTTTAACTATTCAATGCGACTATGAATAGTTTGATAATTATCACTAAATATATATAAATAATTATCAGTAGTTAGATATTATTCTTTGTACAATAGAAATTAATCCAGTAATATTTTATTTAACATACATTGTGTATAAACCAAAAAATACAGTACTTTACTATTCACCAAAAATCATGTATTTTAGAAAAATCACAAAAAATCAAGTTAATAATTTATTGATGTGTAAAATTGAAAAATGAATTGAATTTTATGAAAAATGTTATATAAATTTGGAAAATTTTAATTTTTAATTGAAATTATCGTATATTAAAAAGATATTGATTTTCAAATTATATTTGATTTTATAACACTTTGAAAAATTAATTAAGGTATTATAAAATAATATTATAATTTTTAGAAAAAAAAATGATAATATATTAAAAAATTTGATGAAAATAATTTTAATTTTAAATCATTATTGGAATTATAAAATTATAATTAATCATTTTTTGGCTTATAAATGAACAAAACTTAATTAATAAATTTTAAAACATGTATGCACTTATACTATGATATAATTATATCATATTATAATTTATAAGATTAAAAATTTTGATTCGTACTTTTGTTGGAAGGGATACTATTCTACTAGTCGAATTACTATTTTTAATGGTTATATTACAATTTCAAAGGTCGTGTTACTATTTCATCATGATAATTGTTTTAATTTCTATAAAGAAATATTAATTCATTCATTATTCATTTATATCATTTGTATTGTGGGATTTCATATGTTTTATAATATATGAAATAATTAAAAGAAGATAATCTCAATTAATAAAATTTTGGGTTGTTACAATAATGCTAGGCATGGATTCTATTTCTATATCTGGTCTCTATTTCATCCACCATCAGTCTCATTAGATCCAAGACAGTGAGTAATTAATTCATTTTTTTTCATTATTTAGTTTGTTTAGTATAATGTGAATTAATTCTTTATTTTTGTGTATAGTTTTTTTGTACCATGCACTGAACATCCCTACGATGGAAATTAAATTAATTTATTTCTTGAACAAAATGGATTGGAACCCATTAGAGTTGTCCACGTTTTGCTTTTAGTTTGTCGGTGGTTGTTCCACCAATATCGGCCACCCATGGGGAGTGTTGTTACTTTTTCCTATTGGTATACCATCCTTGGGTGGGGGTGTTCAATCCTAGTAAGATGAAATCTTGATAAAATGAAATGAATTGAAAAGATATAAAGGTATATGGTTTGTGTTCATTTTCAAGTTATATTTGATGTGATTTTTTACTATTTAAATGTTACATTTTACACGAGTGGGTAAATACAGGGATTGTGAAATAATATGAAATTTTAATTAATGAATAAATTTGGTTAATTGAGATGGTTGTGGTTGTATTGGTGTGTATAAATTGGATAATAACTCCATCTGATGTCATGGATTTTGATTCCATAGATCTTGGTAGTGGTTGTGGATGCCTTGGATGATATTTCTCCATGGTTGTTGATTCTAGAGAATGCATTGGGACTTTCTACCACTATATATGAATTTATTGGGATCACAGTATATATTTTATGTTGACATTCTCTTTGGTCCCCAATCCTTGTATAACTGAGTTTCCATCAATACTCTTATGGGGCTCAATGTGAATTACTTGGCCTTCAATACCATTGATTCGACCTAATCATGTCTAAATATTTTTTTTATATATTTTGGATTTCATAGATATGTCACTGATGATTATATAACTTGATCGTGGTTTATTTGACATGTAGGATATACAACTCGAATCTGGTTGATTTTAGAAGAGGTTTATATGATGTGGTTGAGGATGATATGAAATAAAATGTATATGGTGTGTCCATGATTCTTTCCTATATTTACATAAAAATGCCTTGTTATAGACAATTTACCATTGTTTTGAAAGAATCATTTTTTATTGATTGTATCAATTTACATTAATACTTTTTCAATTGGAAATTTACTTGTATTACTATCATATCTATTATAATATTCACACACCACTTTTCTTGTATTGAAAAAAATAAGATTGTTCTTATAGACACTGTTAGTGGGGGACCACTAGGATTTTATCTCACACCGTATCTAGGGCCACCATTGGGTACCTATAATGAATATATGGATGTATGTTACTATAGTTTGATGAATTATTTGTTCTATTATTAGAAGGATGAGAGAACAATACCACATTTGGGCTCATAATTCTTGAAGGGATAAATATTTCTATTTCATTTTTTATTTTGATACATGTATTGTACTGGTGCATGTATACCTATTACAGATTTTTTAGAGACTTTCCATGAAAATCATTGTAAATGAGATTACATCTAGTACTATTGTGTGTGTGTGTGTGTGTATAACTTTTGGATGTTTATCTCATATTCAGTTATAATTGGGCTTCCTCTATAGTGGAATTCTGGTCCAATGGTCCTAGTTTTGATTATTGGATCCTTTTTAGTGATATAATTCATCTAATATTTGGTTGTATTGATATTAAACTAATGAACACTCTGAAATGAGGGAATATTCTCCCCCTGGAACCACCCACATCTTTTAATTCTATATGTATACATATTATGTTTGGGGATATGCGCTCGAGGCCAAGTGTCCCACTAGATGGGGGCACCATTTAATGGAATCTAGGTGTGGACATTAAAAGGCGGTATCTACGATATTTTATATTCTATATTATTATTTTCTGAAAATAGATATGGATTTAGGGATAATTATAATTTGAAAATGATATGTTCATAGAAGTACCCAACCCACTTATGGGAATATCCAAATTACTTTGAATGGAAGCTAATACTTTCTGGATTTTAGATATTATAGTTTATTTTATTTCAAGGTTGGGTGATGAACCTGATATGTGACATTATCATTGATATGATTGACGATTCAATTTTCTTGAATCCTGATGTGATGAGGTTATTCCATCTCATGCATCTTTTTTGGCACATGTTTGGATTCACATGTAATGAATTATGCCATTATATATAGACTATATTTCATGATTCCATGATGTAGTGATATGTTCCTTCATTGATATACCAACAATATGATATATTATTGTGTTTCTAATTGGAAACATGGTAGTTAAATAGAGTTCTTCTGGTAACCTAAATTGTGTTTTCATTATTAGGCTACAATAGAAACCCTAAGGAGACAACAATGGCACATTTAATCATAGAACATTGGTCTCATGGACTAGAATGTGTTATGATGAAGATTGAGTAGATTCCATATTTCGGTTAATGAGGTGTATGAGACCTTATTGTCAGAAGTGGTGAACCAATTTGTTCATAAATAGAAAGAGAAATGTAAGTGTATATGAAGTCAAATTGAAATTTGAAATTTTGAAGTAGATAATTTGACATTGACCCGACATTTGAGTGGATGTCAGGTTGTGTATGTTGTGATATTTATAGCTGTTATTTTTAACTAGTCTTGTATTTTGGAGTGGGCAGAGGGGTACTACTAGTTTTAGGGAGGTTTTGACATGTCATACATTTTTTAACTATGAACATCTGGTAATCAATATTTTTAGAGGAATTTTCTTGTCATTACATATACATGAAACCTCTATGATGTACATCAATACTCTAAAAGAAGATTATACCAATGGATACAAACTATTAGTAAAATCCCCAAAACTGTTGGGCTGTGAGGCCTGGGGATAAACATATCCCAATAGTTTAACTTGAACCTTTCAGATAGGTCCTCTGAATTTTCAAAATACCAATGGTTTTATGTTAACCATTGGTAAATTTATATCCGAAAAGTTAATAACTATGGTATTATACAAATAGACCAACAGGTTTTAAAAATTGTAATACACCAATTGCAACGGTTCACAGTGAACCATTTCCATAAGTCGGGTGATATAGGTATACACCAATGGTTTGACAACCATTGGTATAACAATTACATCACACTAATCCCAAAAGTTTCAAATAATATATTGGGTTATAGGTATAATAATGGTTCTCAAACCGTTGGTATAAACTACTCAATATGTATTCCAAAGGATCTATGAATCGTTGGTATTTCATCTTCTCAGAAAACAACTGTACGCACTGCTTCCAACCAGCCCCTCTTCCATCCAGCCAGCCCCTTTTCCAGCAAGCCAGAACCAGCAAACAGTGGCCTCCCCTCTCCAATTCTAAGACTGTAATTCCATCAAGAAGCACATAGCTCCATACACTCTTTAATTACAGTACAAACCAACCGATTAATGATGAATACCAAAAAACACTTAGGCAGACAATATACGATGACAAATACAACAAATGAAAATACAAAATTTAAAAAAACACAAATGCAGAAAATACAATGTACAAAAGTCCAAATAACACTCATGAAATGGATTTTATGGTTGTGTGGTGATTTATAGGCCTTCCTATTTCATAAAAAAGTACCCACATATCCCCCCTTGAACAACCCATGCACCCCCATGCCCCCCTGGATAGCCCCCTTGCACCCCACTTCACCCCAATGCCCCCATGGAAAACCACCATGCCCCATCATGGAAAACCCCCTTGAACTCCAGCTAAACCCCTTTGCCCCCTGGATAGCCCCCTTACACCCCCTAGACAATCCCCTAGAACCCTGACTAGACACGCCCTCCCCCTAGACACCCCTGGAAACCCCTACCCCCTAGACACCCATCCTAGAGACCACCTAGACCCCCTCTAGAACCCCCTTCCACCTGGACACCCCCTAGGACACCACGCACCCCTTGGTCACCATCTCCTAAACACACCAAATGCTCTATACCTCTGCCCTGCAGAACCCCCGACACCCCTTGCACCCCCATGCCCCTGGATATCCCCCATCCACCTCCTTTTACACCCCACACCCTGTTCCCCCCTAGATAGACCCCTTGCACTCGCTGGACTACCCCTTTCACCCCCACTGGACCCCCATCCTAGACACCCCCACATGGAGACCCTGCCCCCCCTAGACACCCCCTTGATACACCTTAGAAACCCCTAGACAACACCCTAGACACCCCCATAAGACAGAGCCTGGAAACCCCCACATAGATAACCCACCTGTAGCCTCCCCTATACACCACTTATAGACCCCCTAATCCCCACCCCTGGACCCCCCGTACCCCCTCCTCGAAGACTCCCCCTCCCCCTGGATAGACCCAGGACACCCCATCCTAGACACCCAACCTATACCCCCTACATTGCAGACCCCCCCAGATAGCCCTTGGGCAGCCCCTGTACAACCCCTCCCAGACACCCCACCTACCCTACATACCCCCCGAACAACCCTTGGACACCCCAATGTATAGCCCCTCATAGACACCCCACCTACCCTTCAGACCACCCCCCACACCCCCTCCCCCTGGACTTCCCTTAGCTTCCAACCAGTACACAATAACCATCCTGTTGACCTAGTACAACCAAAATTTCATTCTGGATAGTTAAGATATTAACTAATAGAACAAAACAAATATGAATCATATAAATGAATTTAGTATCCCAATGACTCCATTTGGTATCCTAAATTGTTTCATGTAACCCAATATATTCAAATTGATTAGACATAATATGGTAGTCTAACAAAAAATACCTCTAGTGATCCTAACACCAAATTTTCTTATGTCCCACTTTTTTTAACAAATAATAAACCAATTATTTTATCCTAGTAGAAACCGGTGAGAAAAAAAAGTTTTTAAAGCACCACTTATAGTGTCTTACATAGAACTTCCTTTTTCCATTATTAGAGATTCCTTGGCCACAACCAGAAGTAGAATAAATTGGAATAGAAGAAACCTAAAATAACTCTGGTGATCCTACTAATGTTGCATCAAAATTAATAGGATATCTCATAATAAATATATAAAAGTGGAGTCCAAATTAAGAAACAACTAGTGACAAGTAATCAATGACATTACATTAAACACCAAGCCCTTAAGGAATCAACCATGTCTAGATTAATAATGTAAGAAACCAAATCGATAAAATGATTTGTGTACTCGAACCCATTTTTAATCTCATTATTGGATCCTAGAAAATTCTATAGCCATCAGTACATTCAGTTCATTGTGAATGAATGATAATTTAACCATGAATTGAAACATTGCAATGAATTTTCCTTTTCTAGCTTAGTCTGTATAATAGACTTACACCACTTATATCTCAGATCCTTTAGTAGTATGGTTACAAAAATAACCTTAAGAGACTCATAAATCTAAATATAGATAAAAATATCATCAACCTTTAGTACCAAAAACAATTCATCCTAATAATCTTTATACCTAGATAAATGAGGAGGATTCATGTTTTGGAACTTTCATAAGTAATTCTCACATTAGGAAAATAGAGGAAGAACAAGAAGCACTAAGAATGAAGAAAACCAAACAACCATCCCAATAAGATGTTATTCAAATGAATAATCCATTAAATCCAAATGGTTATATACTCTAAAAAAAATAAAAACACCATAACAATGGAATTCAAAACTCCAACCCATTGAGATATAAAATAGATTAATAAGTAATCTCGAGACATCATTTAAATAAAACTAAAATACAATAGTTTATAAATTCATAAAAATTCAACAATATGGACTTTTACTTCATTGAATAAGTGATACAATTTCAACTATTTATCCAAACAAAGATTTATCCAAACTTATTTGAAAACGTATTTTCATTCATTAAGACATCATTTTTTTCCATGAGGTTTTGAAAAACTCATCTAATAAAGAGAAATTATAATTTTTTATGAAACCATTTAAACACAATTATAGATTTCGATAAAACAATTTTAACATTAAAATAGTTCACAAGCATCTATATTAAAATAACAATCATATTAAATCCTTTAAAAGATTCTAATTATGCTTTATTAATAACACTTTAAACCCATGAAAATAATTAACACTATACCTTTTTCTAATGGAAATGACAAAGTTACCAAAAAAATGTTTTCATTTTAAATCCAAATCATTTTAGACACGTTTCCAAATAAAAATATCCTTATAAAAGTATTCCCACATCTTCTTATTGTCCAAAATGTACTATGAATTCTTTAAGGCACTTATATATGTCCTTGTAGAATTCAAGTAGCAAGCTTCACCCTCATATCCAATGTTGTCTACGGGGGACTAAATATTTTCATGGGAGACATGAGGGCATCCCTTCCTATTATTTGTAACACCCCGACCCCAGTTACCTAGAGTCGGTGCATTATTGCGTAACATTGTCATGATCACAAAGATCAAGTCTCGAAAGACCGATTAGTTTATTAGCCTAGAAACACTAAATACATTCATTAGTTTTACATTACATCATAATGTAATACAAAACTAAAAGAAAATCTTGTCTTCATATCCCCTCATATAATCCCTTTAGGTCATTCATAAAATACTTCTTCACATCTAGTAAAAATTAGAACATTGAAAGGGTTGAGCTCTGATTCTCAGTAAGGATAACAATATTCTGGAAGCTTTCATAAATAAACATAAAAATTTAAAGAAATTTATAACTAAAACAAAAGCCTTTTAAACATCAACTTCAGAATAAAATGGAAAAAGTAAAATGAAATAATGCCGTTTACTTATTCACATGGATATTCTACTGGTCGAATAATCACATGCAATATCAATAACCACTTTCATAATGATGGAATGCATAATTCCAGACTATCACAACCTTGTATCCAAGGCATCGTGCCAAGAATACAAATAAGATTTTTTCAAGGCCTCGTGCCAAGACACTAGTTTGTCTTATGAGACCCGCCGATGCATCGAGGAGCTATAGCGGGCTCCACCCGTCACTTATTAAGTCCAATGCATTCCTCATATGAACAGGTTTAAACATATCATAAACCATAACATAATCGTATCACATAAAACATGCATAAAGGAAACATAAAATTTCCACATTTCAATCACATGATATCAATACAACCCATTGATATACAGAAAACTCTTTCACAACAATTTTCAATACCAAAATAAAAGAAAATTAAAACATGGTATTTATTTTTCATTTTTTTAAAAAGTTTTGGCTTGTATAAGATGCCGAAAATCAAATAATGGTCATGGTGGCAGAGAAGTCGTTGTCACCGCATACATAAGGCAAAAAAACATTCCATTTTTTCATTTAGAAAAATGCTTCATATAAAAATATTCCTTTTGAAAAAAAGTAATAGTCAAAGGGGTTTATACACCGTATAAAAGAAAGTTGTGTATACAACAAAACATGCCTCAATGAAAGGAGATTGAGACGAAGTCCCATAAAAATATCATTTTGTAAATAAAATTGATCTATTATGTGTATTAACTATAAGAACACATAAATAAAGTACAAATAAAAGATAGGATATAATAATATCATGACATAATTTGAAAGTAGGAGATTAACCCATAGAATGGAAATTGGGTTAATAAGTTCCCTTACCTCGTGTCTGACTTCACCCGACTGTTCTTTAATCTCCTGAATAATGATCTAGAGTTAATCTATACTTTCTTAATAATCTTTTTCAAGTTAATTATCCATTTTATATCACTTATTATAATGTTATGAAAATCATGTAGTCATTTAACTTAATAACGGTCGTTTTGTCGATATTTGGTACTTGAGTAAAAAATAAACTTATAATTTCAAGTTGTTCATGTGGTGAAATATCCATTATATCCAAAATTATATTCATTATATAGATATCATATATATCATATATATCTAGTATATACATTCATTCATAATATTACGTAACATTTAGAGGTATGAAATGAAATGCACCGTTCATGGAGATGGTAAGCCGTACATACGCATGAACACTAATTTCATTTCTATTTCGTATTTAATGGATAGAAATCATAATTATATAAAGGTATATTATAATTACAGTATAATATCATATATAATATCATTTACTCCATCCTTTATACATCCCACATATAGAATTAACGATTCAAATCACTTTGAGGGGGCGGTAGTCCGCACTTCCTAAAATGAAATTATCCCGTTTACACATAATGGAAATCATAAAGGTATGCCATAAATGATAAATACAGAAGCATAAGAAAAACATAAAAATAATATACATCATATATAAATATAGTGACATCTTAATGGAAACCATTAGAGGTGTTAAAAGATGATTGAACAATCATCGTTTCGTGAGGCCAAAATTCGCCAACCACAGAAACAATATGTTCTTTAACCATTAGATGAAGGTGTGTGTAAGTTTAAATAAAATCCTTCTCTTAAAAAAATCCTAGTATATTTAAGATACTGGTTTTGTTACAAAATAATGGAATAAAAAAAGTTCAAGGGGTTGGAGAAGCACTATAAAACAGAATAACACAAGAGAAGACATTACCTTAAAATCGGGTAACTCCCTTTAGTTTGAACCAAAAGGGTTTCTTGAAGAGATTTCTTCCTAAGGTAAGTCTTCTAGGATTAAGAGAGGGAATTTGACAGATTATTCGGTCATAGTTTGTCCTAGCCAAATGACTTGAGAGGTGTGAATAAGGTTGTAGAGGTGGGGGCCTTTTATAAGAGGAGAGGAGGGGCACTCTTGGAAGGATTGAAATGTTACTTTATTATGAAATGCTTTTCGGATTCTAAAGGTCCCACAATGATATATTTCGAGGCTAAGGTGATATCGGTTCTATATCCACCCGTTTAATAGGCTTTGGACAAGTTTAAGTCTTAGAGTTTACATTATCCTTCCATTTTATTAAAATCGTTAATTAATGAGGTAATCACTGCATCATCATGGTGTCATAAAAAATTTAATTTATTTAATGTATAAAAATTATAAAACAATTACCATGATGTAGTAAATAGTTTTATATTTCCAATTAGTATTTATGGTCAAAAATATGAATTTTATAACCCCTTCTAAAAATTGTTTTAGTAAAACAACACATGTTTGTGACAATTTTATTTTTACTTTAAATAAAAAGTTATTAATGTCATTTTCTTACCCAAGTGGCTCCATGGGGTCCCCAATTTGACCCATGGATTGTGTGGGTCGGCCATTACTCATCCAATAATGGTAGGATAAGTGTACCGATATTTTCATATTTTTATAATATCATTTTTACCTTAAATTTCACTAATTACCTTTAATCGCGATTAATTAAACTTAAAAGTTACTATTCACAAAACAAATTATTTTAATACCATTGAACCAAATTTTATTTCCTAATGAAAACCATGTATGTAAGATTTTTTAAAATCAAATTACAGAAGTGGTAATGTTTTATTTAAAGGAAAAATCAGTTTTTAACTATCACTTAGTGGTTTCACTATTCATCAAAAATTGATGTTTTTAAGAACAATACCAAAAATTCACCCTAAGATATAATTGAAATTCTGAATTAAAAAGTGGGGTATATTTTAAAAAATTCCAAACATATAAGTTGCATTAATTAATTTTATAATTAATTCCCGTTGTCAAAACAAATATCATGTTTTAAGAAACAATATCAATCAAAAGATTGATAATTGTTTATGTCCAATTTCAAAGTGAAATTAATTCTAATTAAAACCATTGGATAAAATGGTAAAAATATATTCAAATTATACTTTAAAACCACTAAATAGTATAATTTATCACTATAAATTATTTTTATTAAAAAAGTTGTTTTTATGTATTTTTCACTGTTCATCGAAAATTGGAAGCTCTCAAAAAAATACCAAAATTTCAACATAGGCTAATTTCGATATTCCAAATCAAAAAATGAAGTCAATTTTGAAATATAAAATTTATATAATTTCAAAAAGTGGGTATTACTATTCATAACTTCTACCTTTATTGGTCATGGTGTGTTAGAACTTGAGGTTGCGTACAACACACGCTGCTCTATTATTCAAAGAGGATCGTACCATGGAAGCTTGGGGTGATACATTATCAGTGGTTGGGTAATTTATCTAAAACTAAATCTAGTTATCATATATCTATGGTAAATTGTGATTAGTCAGTCACAAAATTGATCAAAAGACTCAGGGGGTTTATCAAGGACTCTTAAAGTCCTCAGAAAAAAAGACAACTCTTCCATTCCTAGACATCCTGACATTATATTCTCAAGCAAAGGGAAGTTATCTTAGAAGATTCCTAAGTATGTCGTGAAAAATTATACAAAGGAGATTTATAAACTAATAGGAAAATCATTTTTCACCATCCTGGAGAATTCTGGAAAGGAGATGATTGTATCAGATATCCACTAGAGAGGGAAGGAATTAATGGAAGGTGATGAGTAGGAAACTATTCTATAGTGAAATGATGAAGAATCATACAATGTCTTAGAGGTCATCACTACAAAAGACCAGTTTGATAGGATGGTATGGAGTTATTTCTATGCCAACCTTACTATGGAGCAGAGGGACTCGAGCCAAAAACAAATTGACATTATGGAATGTAGATTCAACCGGCAAAAGATTATAGGGGAAGATCTAATAAAATCGTGGGACATGATGGTTTAAAATTTTTACTACCTCCTCAATGATGATTTGGATGAGAAGGCTACTATTATCTAGTAGAATATCATTATAGTTAAGGTCTCTAAAAGGCTCAAATTTCAACTCATTGATTCATCAATTTCAGATCATGTTGATTGACCGCCTATCTGTATACTCTATTGGCTTCTCAATTTTCTTTATAAGTGTTTTCTTAACTACAAACATATAATTGTTGTATATTTCCAATTCAATAAATGAATCATCAAATTGTACAAATTAAAGGAATTTTTGGTTAGTGACATGTTATGACTAGGATCACAAGGAACAATGTTTATTAGAGTGGATTTGTTCATACACACAATGCTCTGAGTTTCTAGAAATAATCACTAAAAAAATATCGCAAATGATTTTCCTTCAACAAGTGGTCGTAAGAGGTCTCCTGATACTGATAGAACATGGTGGCTGAGTTAGTGTGGTGGTGAGGACATGTAAGCATTGTCATATAGGGATTAAAGGAATGTTCCTAGAATATCATATAGTATTTGAGGTCATAATGAGGTAATTATTTATTTTTGGGGTATGAGACTGATTTGAGTTTCAAGGACTCTAGTGGATTACCTAGTGTATGATATATATGTACTTGGGGGACTGGATTTTTTCACTTGGATGGTGAGACATTTTTGAGATGGGGGTATAAGTTCCTAGTGACTAGAACCTTGTACCTATCTAGTGAGCTAAGATATAGACTGGATTCCCTTAATGTTATTTTATACACATGTTGGGTGAAAACTTCTAACAAGAATAGTGATATATCTTAAGGAATGACAACACCTTGAGTGATAAGGTGTTGGAAGGACCCTTAATTTATTTATAATGATGTTATCATATTAAAACATGATATATTACCCAACCAAGATTAATAAGGTAGTGATCATGATTATGAGAACACCATGAGTGATAAGGTTCTAGATAAACCCATCAATGACTGATAATAGAGCGTTAGGAATCTGATATTAAACCTACCATTGTAATTATGGTTTTATTTTAGAAAATGGATTTACATTGATCATAATGTATTAATATGGTGTTTGATTTCATAAGATGGTTGATATGTGATATATAGAGGTATGAGACACTACCTTTAGTAGAATGGTAGATGTTGGGAGTTGAGTGATGACCTATATTGAATGAGGAACTATACTGTAGTTTTTCATTTACTACTTCATGTTTTCAATCATCACCCATTGAAAACTATTAAATATCAATCAACATAATCTGAAGAAATATATCCATCATATTTCTATAGTTTTCTATACACAGGTCCACCATAGCAAGAATAATTCCTTTAGTGAGTTTCCCCACAATAATTCATCTCATTAGAACATGGGAGAAATGTTTCAATTGGACTGTTCAAAGGAGGAGTCACTAAATTATATGAATTGGTGGTGGTAAGATAAAGCTTGTGGTAGTGTAACCATAAATCTAACATTTCTTAAACAATGAAACCATCCATGTTTTTAGAAATTTGGGCTTAGGTAGATAACCAATGGGGTGGCCAAAAGGCCAGAAAAACAACCGAAGTTGATTTTTCCATAAGATAAGGTCACACCAGACATGATAGAATAAATAAACTATTTAATATGCTATAACAAGGGATTTATAGAATGTTGTAGTGAGCGGCACAATGACACAACATCTAAATAGAAATGAAAAGATGGAAAAGAATTATACTCCCTACACAAACCATTTATAAATTCATTCAATTATCCTAAACAAGGAAATATTATTTATTATATTCAGAGGGTGAAAAGGAAAGTGTCAAGGTCAAGGCATATTCCTTCATAGGTAATGACATTTGTGCTAAAGGAGTATGATAATACAAGTTAAAATATTCAATGAAAACAAAAAATAACTAGCCACAAATCAAACACAAACAAGTGACATATGGAAAACATAAACAAAATCTAAACATGATACTAATAACCATCACTACTCTTTGGTTTAGAAAGACAACACACCTCCGTCTAAGGGTTTTTTTGAAAATTATGTGATTTTGTTATCACACAATTATTTTAATTATATTAAACATTTATTCTAAAAATCATTCATATCAAATTAAATGTAATAAGTTAAGCAACTAGATCAACATAACTATCACTGTGAGTTTTCGTAGACACCGCACCTCCATTGGAGGGGTTTTAATATAAGAACATGACTTTATTTATCAAATGATACAATTATATCAAGGAACACTTACACAAGATATGCAATTAAATATAATTAAGCATAATTATGAAAGAAGGTAAATTCAATATAAAGAATTCTGGAATTAAAGAGGCTAGGAGATGGACCTACCTCGTGATGGAACCAAGCCATCCACTTCGGCTCTTGGAGATTTCTAACCAAAAGTTACATCTCCCCCACTGGTTATAGGGAACTTCACACACATGAATAGACACCTAGCCCCTATGCACACACCCACATGTCCATGAGCGTATGCAAGGGGATCCTTGAACATATGATTATATTCATATACCAGTCCCCACTCACATGCTTATGTATTTTTATATATATATACATTGGAACACCTTTCCCCACACATGCATAATCACTGCCATGGTTGACTATATAGGTAATTGGGGAACACACATACATATACTTACTTACCAATGCACACATAGGTGAGTTTCCCTTGACATTGAGACTAGAAACCAACGTGCAGGGATCAACACACTACACAAAGGATATTAGGAAAATTAAAACTCATAAAATATTCTACATAACCAGTGAGAAACCAACCAATGACATTAAAGCCTCACCTAGATTGGAAGTGGATAACCAAATACACCTGAACCAACATTAAATGATCCAACTCCCTACTGAAAACATAATATGAGCTAAAGAACACTAAAAACCCTAGACACAGGACATGCAAAAATGTAGTAACCATAGAATCTTAACTCAGTTCAAAGTCGGTGGACTGATGTAATCTGATCCCCATATGGCCCCCTTCAGAGAATATAACTATCCTCTATCTATAGAAAGAAGTAAAAGTACTAAGTGGCCCATGAGAAAAAATAAATAAATAAAAACTAAACTAAAACATACTTGTCTCATGTGACTATATACATCACCACCCAACATATAAGAACCACAATTCCCCTTAGGCCAAATCATGTTCCAAAAAATATTAGGGGAATAGCTCCATGTTTTAAAATGATAATATCAAATAGTAAATTTTTATTAATTAACAATTAGTCTTCCTATTACTAGTATATAATCAGTTTGGATTGATTTCCAACTTAGTTTGGTTTTTTTCGATACAAGTTTGTTAGGGTCATTTTCATTAGATTTAGTTTGTCATGTTTTTTATATTATCTTGGGAAATTTCATTCATTTGGGTTATAGTTGATGATAGAATTAATAATAATCTTTCAATCCATATTAATAATTATATCCATTTGATCTACATTTGGAATAAAAAGTATATAAAAAAGAATAATATCATATAAGGAAAATAATAAGAGGGGTATCAGATACCTTTGAATCTCCTTTTATGCAGAGGCATTGTAATTTAAATCACACAATGCATGAAATCAATAAATTGATTTTTCATGTACACAATATATGTCTAAATAATATAATTAGTAATAAAATTATCAAATAAAACACTACTTATAAATCTTGAACATATACACATAATATGAGCTACAAACACACACAAATAGATATGCATGATGTTATGAATTCTTATTCGTGCAACTCAAACTTAATATAGATTTGTATAGGGTACCAAAAACACCGAATGGCCAAAATTAAATTGGGTCAAAAAACCTCAGTGCCAGTCACCTTGAGTTAACAATAATGCACCACACTCTTCTCTTTGTAATTATCAAGATCAAACCACTGTTCTTTCAAAGATATTCAGTAATAGAAGTTCTAAGAATTAAATTATTGTATTTCAAGAAATATGTAGGTTGAAGTGGAGTAAATTTATTTATATGATTTATAAAATTAATAATGTTTCTATTATACCTCCATAAACAATGAATAAGAGAAATAATATAATATATTAGTGATGAACAATATCTATTTGTAGCAGTGGATTCAAAAGTGTAAGACTAGAAAATCATATTTATAAATTAAATGGAAAGCTTTATTGGAGGCTATATTTGTTTGTTTATATTAATTATGTTTTTAGAATATATCAAAATCTCATTATGAAATTATCATCTTTCTCAATTAATTATTTTTAAAAAATAAACAATACATGTAAATCGGGTCGGTAATTTCATCTTTCTCAATTAACGAACTAATGTAATCAAGAGGGAGTGCATTGAAGATGAAATAAAACCCAATTTTTATCACACTCGTTATGAAATATTTATTAGAGGACATAATTTATAATCCAATATAATATATCATAGCATAAATAAAATTAAAAAATAGATATTTTCTATAAAAAATAAAACTATTAGAACCAAAAAAACATAATAGTTAAATCTATATCATATTTTTATTGCAAGTGCCTTATTTCTTATCACTAATTTCAACCATTTCAGTATCATAGATTTAATTCTAACCTCTATCAAATAAATGGATGATAAACAAGGTAAAACATAATGATACAAGGAAGGATCCATGTCTATGATAGTGTGGTATGTGTCATTATAGTTGAACTATACCATGATAATGTTATCATTCCATATGAAGCTAAAATATATCATACAATTCGTTTTTTAGATTCCTTAAAACATAAAAGTATTAATTTTCATAGTCGTTAATCTAATGGAATTATTTTTTAATGATCTATTATTTGTTCATGAATTCTTCCTATAATCAGATCCATAAATATTATGTGAACTAAGTGTGTTGTTGTGAAGTGACCATATATTATACCTCATACAATCAAAAAATATAATTTATTTACAAGCCTCAAAATCCATATAATAATCTATAACAATTATAGGGACACAATATCATTACATTATTTAGTATCAAAACTACCAAACTCTTTTATATGATTTGTATGATGTTCCAATAATAGATTATCCAGTATAATCCCAATCAGTTTTTCCATATAATCTTCTATAGAATAATGAAATTTTTTCTTTTTTATAGTCCAAGATGAAATAAGTAGCATGTGCTCTCCTATTGGATATTCTTGACAAGAGATAATTTCATTATAGCTTATATATATAAAATAAAATGAGATTATATAAGTGCGAATTATAGAAGCTTTCTTGTAATGGAAGAGTAGTATAAAGTCATTATGAATATCAGGGATTTTCGACTACATGTGATAACTATAAAGGTGAAAGATATTTATAGATTACTAAAAGAGATTATCAAGATGAATAAAAAATAAAATCATAATATTTATAGATATTAAAATCAGTTGAGGTTGAGAAATATTCCCCCATTATGAAGTGATTAGACATTATACCAAAACTCGAAGAATCTAGAATCAACCCAAGATGAATCTTTCCAATGAACTGAGAAGAAAAGTTTTACCACTCAAATCAAATTGAAGATTTTATACTAAAAAAAGATTCATACTAGTACAAAATAAATCTTTAGTACATTTGGAGAGTCATACACTTCATACTCATGGAATAATGTATCCCACTACTGTAATAAATTAATAAATGTTATGTCCTTTTTATTTGTAAGTGTTGTAAAAAGATCAATGTCTATACAAAACTGAGTCATGTAAAATATAATGGAAATCACAAATACATTAAGGGTTGATGTGAGAATATGTATGAAGAGTAGTTCTCCAAACGAATCCCAAAATTATGGTTAATCTATCCAATGACATCAATGAAATAAACATAGAAAAACAACCTCAAAGGAGAAAGAAACATGTTTTTTTGTAAAATATTGGTGTGGCTTGATGTTTGGGACATGTACATTTTGTAACACCCCCAGATTCCACGGTACGCTTCTCTTTGAATAATATAGCAACCTTTGTTGTATGCAACTTTGAGGTTCTAACACAAACCACAACCAATCAAAGTAGCCGTTATGAATAGTAGTACCCACTTTTTAAAATTTTATAAATTTTATTATTCCGATTGTATTTCATTTTTTGGATTAGGAATGTCGAGATTAACTTAGGGTGAATTTTTGGTACTTTTTTGATAAATTTCATATTTTGATCAATGGTGAAAATTACTAAATTTTAATTAAAAACAACTAATTTTGATCGAAATAATTAATTGTGATAAATTATGAATTTTAGTGGTTTTAAAGTATAATTAGATAATATTTTTACCTTTTAATTCAATTTTGGTTATTGGACATAATTTCACATTTAAACTGGACATAAGAAAGTGTAAATCTTTTGATAGTTATTATTTGTTAAAAACACGGATTTTGTTTTCACAACATGAATTAATTTTAAATTAATTTCTTCCACTTTTGTGTTTTGAATTTAGAAAAATGGATTCCATATTTAGAATTAGGAGGTCCAAATAATGTAAATTGGTAAATTTTATTTTGAGACATTTTGAATAATTACTTCGGTAAATATTTTATTTACCATGGTTAAAAGGTAAATCTAGTATATAAGGGTAAAAAAAGAATATTATAATAATAATAAATTACCCTAAAACATGTCCAACCTCTATTGGTTGATACATGTCTGACCATGGACATCTTTGGGTTGATTGTTATGACCCCATGGAGCCACTTGTAAGTGATAATGACACTTTATATTAATTAAGTTAAAGTAAATACAAAAATGACATAAGCATATATCTTTTAGAAAAACAATTTTTACATAGGGTTATATATGTTTTATTTTTGACTATAAATATTCTTTAGAAATATAAAATTATTTCCTACATAATGGGATTATGTTTATAATTTTTAGACATTGAATAATTAAATTTATTTACGACACAATAATGATGACCTATTTTCATTATTAATGAAAGAATCAAATAACTGGTATATAAATGTTATAATAAATATAATTTGAAATTTTTTATGACATAAACAAATTTTATTAGTTAATATGTCATGTTAGTATTAATTAAATGAATTTTTGTATAATTAATAAAGATTTTAATACTTTAACAAAAATCGATTATTAAATAGTGTCAAAATTGACATAAAGAAGTTTTTTTTAAAATAAATATTATATTATTAATTTATATTCTATTTCTAAAAATCTATTGTTCGGCCAAAGGACTTATATAATGATATTTGTAACATTAATTTACCACTTGAGGGTCTCATTGAAGTATATAGTATGTTTATTAACTATATAATATAAAAATACAAAGAGACATGGTAAATATAAAACTATTTAACTAAGAGTTAAATAAATAAGATAAAGTTAATATAGTGGCCCAAACCTGTCTGAAACAGATTGGTAGAGTGGTGTTTGACCTATACCCACATTAACCTTTAAATAATATAAATTTGAGCCTTTATAAACCGAATATTAATATATTATAAAACAATATTTTAAGTTTTTCCTAAGGTGCCCCTCACCCCTCTTTTAAAAGGGAACTTCCCCTTCTCTCAAATTCACACCTTCAAAGCCTTTTGGCTTGGAAAAACCCTACCCAAATATCCTCTCAACTTCCCTAAATTCATCCTAGAGGCCCTACTTTGGTATGAAATCCAACTTCATGAGCACTTTTGTTCAAATCAAAAGGAAGAACCCGAAGAAGAGGAAATAATCTCACCACCCTCTTTCAAGTTCTTTTCTTCTTGCACTTTTTCATGCTTTGTTATTTACATTTCAAAATAATAACTCCAGTATCTTATATATACTGTAATTTTATTATAAATATTTTACTGCCATATTCAGTATTCAATCCATCCTTTGAATGACATGTCACCATATGTGCGTACATACGGCTTACCGTCTCCATGTCGTGGTGTAATTGTTATTTAAAACATTATTATTTGGATGGGTATGATAATGGTGTATAATTGAAGTAAATAATAAATATAACATTATAATTATTCTGTATATATTATATACCATCCAATTATATATTATTTTAATATCAAAACAATGATATTGTCGTTCGTGCGTACGTATGGATTACTGTCTCCACGAATGCGATGAGATTCATTCTCCATCGTATCCATTCAAACCTAAATTTCATTTGATGATTAAAAAAAATGTTTAAAGACATGATATGATTCTGTATATGAATAAGATACATCCCATCCATAAAAAATATGGTTCACATAACAAATAATATAAAGTAAAACAAATTCATTAACACCCGAAACGATGATAATACTAAGATATTATTAACAAATCAATGTTAAATGATCATATATGATATCATATTAATTTATATGAATATTTTATAATTCAATAAAAATTATTTCACCATTATACAGGATGTTACCCTACCCTCGACCAAGGAAAAAGTACAATGTATGGTGTTTCTTATCTCGCTTTTAATTCCGTGAGATTTCCATTGTTCGCCACTAACTTATTGCATGTGGTGTGTGTACTACCCATGATTGTATTCATTGTGTAATATAATTTAATTTATAGATATTTATATCATCATTTTATGATCCATATTTCATGGGATGTATGTTTCTTAAGTTACTAAATTTTAAAGAGAATTACAAATCTCAATTTCCACTCATTCGGTTTTATGCATACTTCATTGATTATTTTACTCCAAGATTATGTGTGGAATCACTATTAATTTTCTTATATTATAATTTCCACTCCCCATTCTATGAATATAATTCTTATACACATAATCACTCTATTGATAAATTCTTGATTCATTGATATGAACTTGATATGAGTAATTTTAACTCAATCTCCATTTGTTGAGTTAAATATCCAATTCATTGGTGCTGTTTTTACAGGAATATGTGTGAATGTCCTCTAATTGATTTACACTGAATATCCCATCATATTGAGTGTATTTATATTTTTAACACATGATTATGTCAATGATTTATCCATAACTTAAGGATATAGTCCATATAAGAGATTTATCTCAATTTACATTCCATTAAGACTTCTTTATTGTTATAAACCAAATCACTTTTATATAGTATATATAATTTTCTATGACATAGTATATCATGAATCCCTTTATTCTCATGATATTAAAATGTTTTAAATTACCCCAAGTATTTTTATTTATGTGTCTATTTTTTGGTTAGGAACTCTAACTAAAATATCATTTTAAAATGTTTTAATGATTTATTATTCTCAATTTTTCTCATTAATGTCCATGTTTTAAAAATGTTTTTAAGGATTTATTTATATGGACATTAATGTTTTAAAATTAAAAATTCCTTTTAAAAGTTTCATAGTGGTATGGGACACTTTGAAACAAAAATATATTCTAAACACCTTCTTGACAAATAGTGTGACTTTTAAATGTTTTCAAGAAAAAGGGGGATATTTATCTCAAATAGTTTTGATGATTATTTTCATCTATGTCGATATCCTTCATTATTCTCGATTAAGGTTAATTTGTTACAATACAACCTTCCATATTGTATTTAATGAGTTATGTTTGAGAGTGGATGTGCTATTTTTATACCATTCATGGTTTGTGGATAAAGTATTGACATTTCATATGCTAGGTCTCATACAAATGTTTATGTTATGATTCAAAATTTTCATATGAATACTGCATTGGAATTAGAAAGTAACAGTTCGAGCCCGCTATAGCTCCTCGATGCATCGGTAGGTCTCATTAGATAAACTAGTGTCTTGGCCCAAGGCCTTGACAAAATCTTATTTGTAGTCTTGGCACAAGGCCTTGACAAAATCTTATTTGTAGTCTTGCCCCAAGGCCTTGACTATGTGGTTATGATAGTATGGAATTATGAATTCCATCATTATGAAAGTGGTTATTGATATTTCATGTGATTACTCAACTAGTAGAATATCCATGTGAATAAGTAAATGGTATTATTTCATTTTTTCCATATTATTCTGAAGTTCAAGTTTCAAAGGATTTTATTTTAGTTAAGCATTTCCTTAAATCATTATGCTTATTTATGAATCTTTATGCTATATTATTATCCTTACTGAGCATTTTAGCTCACCCATTTCTAGGTTTTATTTTTCCTAGGATGTGAAGAAGTTAGTTATGAGTTACTTGCAGGCATAATCTAGGAATCTTGGATGTTTACAATGGAATAATTTAGTGTTGTTTTTCATTTCAAGTTGTAATTTTGACCTTATGAATGTATTTAGTATTTCCATGGCTAATAAACAGATCAGTCTTTCAAGAGATGATTTCGTTGTATCATGCCAATGTTATGTAATAATTCACCAACTCGGGGTAACTGGGGCCGGGACGTTATAGTTCGTATCAGAGGATGTTTAGTACAAACCTTGGAAGCTATATTTAGACAAACTCTGATTAGAGAACATACCCGTTAGATAGAATTTGAGTATTAGTATAGAAGAACTTCCCAGAATTTTGGTCTTATAGGGATTTAGTGAGTTTTCTAAGAAATACATCCCTTTCTAGATACGAGTAGGTAGAGGCAGATCTGGCATAGATGTACCTAGGGGTAAAACACAAAAGCACCACTTTGAGCTAGACTCAAATGGGAACTAGTGCACGACAATGGGCCTTAAAACACTCTTGGTTACGAAACTCCTGAGGGATATGCTTTGGTTAACTTAAATTTTCTTTACAAATCGATTTGAATGATTTTAATATAAGATGAGAATAAATGACCTTGGTTAATCTTATGGTGTTTTAAAATTAAAAATATAGTTTCATGATATTCTCCAAATGATTTTATGACTATTGTTACTCACACAATGCTTTCTGGTTTTAGTCAGTGGAAGGATTCCAAGGAAGTCATAGTAACTTTGTGCATGATTTATAAGGTGGTAAAAGTGGTGGAAATGAGCAAAAAATGGAATGTTGATAGGGGTAAAAGATATCGTGTTCATTCCAAATTAGTTTTCCCAAAATATGATCAACAACATATATATTGACCAACTCCCAGACTCAACGAATAAGAGAAAGGCGCTGAATGGTTAGATCTCGAGTAGTGGAGACCACGGAGAAAAGAATCCTGAATTTCCATCATGTAGGAAACGTGGAAGGAGTCACCCAGGAAAGTGTTTCAATGGTCAAATAAATTCTTTACATGTTGGAAAGAAGGACATAAAGTGACGAATTGCTGAGGAAAAATGAAGAGTAATATGGAATAAAATAAAAATGGTCCCAATAATCCATTTACAGTCATTTTCTATAAATGTAGGGGACCTGGACATTACCCGAGTGACTGCCCTATTCTATAGGATATTTTCTTGGTCATAGAAGAAGCTATGTGGAAATAAATGATTGGAGAAATTTTTACAAGTACTAGTGCTCCTTTTTGATGGGATTACTTTGGAATAATTTTCTATTTGTATTTGTAACCCAATAGTTTTTCAGGTGAAAATTATGTTTAAGGAAGAATTATCTTTTCCCTTGTGGATATAGTTATAAATAACCATTTGGTTTTATATGATCATTGGGTTTGAGTCAATTACAAGTTATTAAATTTTGGGACAAAAATGCAAGGTATGAGATAACATTTGTGGTTAAATTATGTTATGGTTATTTTTAGGAATTTACCTCATTTTGGTAATGTTATAAAATATAGTTTTTGAAAAAGGACAACATACAGACCGTGTGACAACCCGTCGCTTCAGAGAAAGCTGTGGGAATCGAACCCACAACTAGAGTGCAATTGGTATTTATCGCCTAAAATTAGACTACGTGAAGTCCTTGGTTAGTATAACTAATTATTTTTACTTAAATGATTTTACTGATCAATATTATATTGATTTGGGATCTTATGTCTTATCAAATGAATAACCTTAATATAGGAAAATGAATTGGTGGTTAAGAGATAAATGATATTTTGGAAGACGTTCACTTTGTTAGGAACACTATATGCCCAAGGAAAGTAGAATAATATGGGATTTCATTTGAGGAGTAATGGTGTATTTTTATCTATGTTTTTATTGTGGATTTATAGTGATTTGGGTTATTTATTGAAATGATTAACCTATAATAGAGAATATATGATTAGGTTAATTACTTTTAAGTATGTGACATTAAGAGTAGTTGATGTCATTTGGAGATACAATTTAACGTGGAAGACTATATAACAAAATTCTTCTATGTTTTGGGATTCAATATTAGTTTGGATTATACTGAAGGATTTAAAAGAAATTTTTTTATTGAATGGTATTTATTTAACTTTGGGGTATTGATGATTTAATTTTAGAAATTAATATTAGTGTTTCTTTCTCTAAAGGAATATATTTTTTGGGATCATTATATCTTGTACTAACCATTTTTCTATTAATATTTAGAGACAAGGTAAATATATAGTTTATCCTTTGTGGATCATGTGATTCTCTAGAATTTTATTCTAGCTCTTTCGGTGTAACCAAGTTTTTTTGAATACTCATCGTTTAAAAAAATGTGTTAGTGGTAGAAATTTATTAAAGAATGAAACTCTACTTAAAAATTAATTATATCTATATATGTTCTTATTCAATCTCATTAATTAATTCCTCATATTTATGTAATGTAACTAAAAAAACGTTGTCTATTTACCTTTCCTACTGAGAGAATAATTATCATTTGTCCCATAACAAGTTTGTGGTTTTATAGTTTTTAACTTTCTCCAGATCATGTTTTCTATCCATCTCCATCAGAACATGACACTTCGTTTATCTCCCGTATCCATGTTTTCCTACATGGAATCTTAGTATGGGTTATCTTGGGTGACCTTTCTACTTCTCTTTCATTTTATTAAAGTGATAGTTTTACTAACACTTTTTTTGATGTGGGAATTTCCATTATATTCCCAAAACCAATTTTAAAAATTGTGAGGACACAATTTATTGAAGGAGGGAAGAATGTAACACACCAATATTCCATAGTATGCTTCATTTTGAATAATACAGTAGCATGTGTTTTACTCAACTTCGAGGTTCTAACACACACCACAACCAATAAAAGTATCGGTTATGAATAGTAATACCCAAATTTTGAATGTAGTTTTATATATGTAGGGTGATAATACAAGTATACTCAGCAGGGAAAACCAAAGACTCTTTTGCACAAGTGGGGAGACATACTAAAGTTCCATGAGAATTAGATAACCAACACTATCGAGGAGTTCACCCATCCCGCTCACGGGCCACACTCACCATATAATGCAAGAAAAGTAATGTATAGTAATAGAACATCGATGTTAGGGTACCCCGCTCCACTTTCCCAATGGATATTAAAGACATTCTACGCATCAAACCTATCCTGCCATTCTCACTGCAGTCCCACTGCCATACCACGCCCGCACACACCTGGGCCACAACTATAACCACGCCTGCAAAAACCTAGGCCAGAACTACCACTTCCATGCCCGAAGACACCTAGGCCAGAAGATCCACTACCACGCCTGAAGACACCTGGGCCATATGATCCACTTCCATGCCCAAAGACACCTGGGCCTCATCCCGAAGACACTTGGGAAACAACCTGCCCACACACACCTGGGCCAACCACCACACTACCCCGCCCGAAGGTTCTTGCGCTAATAATGGACTTCAAGCCATCACAGCCTTTCCAAAGATACTTGGGCTATCCGGTAAAGGGAGAAGAAAGGAGCTAATAACCAGCCACTAATATGAGGGTTGGGAAAAACATCCTCCCCCATGAAATGGGGGTGTTCAGCACTAAGTGATCAACTTGGGTGGGGAGTGAATAAGAAACACAAAAATACAAGTATATGTATAGGTAACAAGCACTCACCCAACTTTAGGATTTTCTTCAGCCAGCCTAAAGAGAAAAAAAACACCCGTGTCCATGTCACAACTCACACCAAACAAAAACCCATTTGTCCCATCCTTGTTTTCATGTTCGATAATAATGTTTAAATAAGTTTATGCACTACTGGGAAACTAACACCATAAGCAGAAACCAAAGGATAAGATCCAACCAAACGTCAATTTAAGCATTCACACCCGGTTCTCTTATAAAGTCACAACAAAAAAGGGAGAAGTGAGATCCCTCGAAGTACTATAACCAAGGAAACCCCCCAAGATACACCCCCATGTCCCCAAGATCCAAGAACCAATGGTTTCTCAACAATAGAGGATCCCTCCCCAATTCGTGATATTATCAAGGTAACCACCCAACCTTTAATTCATAACCACCGAAACCATAACAATAGGGAATCCCATACCCACCCACATCACCCAGCAATCGTCCAGTGAATTAAAAAAACCAAACCACCACCACCAACACAAAGCAGGCCCGTGCTAGTATTTTAAGATTTAAAAGATTTAACACACTCCATGATTTCAATTCCGTCGTAAATTAACCAGGGTTATCACATAAAAGTGTTGATCCTGGTGCTTCCAATTTGTTTAACCAGATGTACATAATTAACCAAAATTCATTTACACAGAAGGGGTTCTCAATCACAATACAATCCGTTTAAACATCACTAGTGGTAAGGGTTCATTAGTATACAGAGAAATACCACTAACGACCATGATTTTTAGTAGGCGTAAGCCCTCACAATTCAGAAAAGAAGATCATAAAACAAAGAAACAACATTGATCACATCCCCCCTTAATTACTTAGAGTCCCTTAATTATCTTCATTAAGTTCTGGTTAATCCAATTCCACAGAAGCAATAGCATACCCACCCTGCATGATACAGAAAAAGGAGAGATGAAGGAGAAATTCCCTACTTATTGATCAATGATCGACGCTAAGCCTGGGTGTGGAATTCCACAGATAGCAATGCATCTCGTCTGAACTATGGTTACTCCTAGCATAGGGTGATCGCGCGTGACCATACTAGCTTAGACCTTTGGGGCAGTTGCAGTTACTGTTTTTCTTTATTTGGTACTTTACCCTTGTAGTCACTTTGTACCTTGTGGATTTTACTTTTGTAACATGCATATGGGAAGGGTTGTTTTGTCTTTTCTTGCACATCTAGTTTTGGTATTGTAATATTTACTATCTTATCTCCTGATCCTATTAAAAGATAAAGGGTAATTCCTTCCATTTAGTGAGTGATTCTATACCCTTGGCGCTGGTCGCCACTCCGGGACCTATTGAAGGCGGGTTTCAGGGGTCATTATATCTCCTTCAACTTGAAGAAGGAAGGGCCTGGAAATCGGCTAACCCTTCCCACCTTTTGGTAAAGGCGGGGTATTTAGAATATCATAATTATCTTAGGGTTAATTCTTGGTACTTTTCTGATAACTTTCATATTTTGATGAATATTGAAAATTACTAAATTTTAATTAAAAACAAATTTTCTGATCAAAATAATTAATAGTGATAAATTATGAATTTTATTGGCTTTAAAGTATAATTATATTATATTTTTCCCTTTTAATCCAATTTTGATCATTGTATATAATTTCACATTAATCTGGACATACAAAAGTGTCAATCTTTTGATAGTTATTATTTGTTAAAAACACGCTTTTTGTTTTGACAACAGGAATTAATTTTATATTAAATTCTGCCACTTCCCTATTTTGAATTTATAAAAATTGATTCCATATTTAGAATCAGGTGGTCCAAATTTTGTAAATAGGTAACTTTGTTTTTAGACAATTTGAATAATTACTTCGCTAAATATTTTATTTACCATGGTTAAAGGGTAAATCCGGTAAATAAGGGTAATAAAATAATATTATAATAATATTAAATTACCCTAAAACGTGTCTTAAACCAATTGGTTGATACATGTTAGACCATGGGAATCTTTGGGTCGATTTTGGGACCCCATGGAGCAACTTTTAAGTGATAATGACACTTTATATTAATTACATTAAAGTAAATAAAAAAATCACATAACCATATATCTCTTACAAAATAAATTTTTAAATTGGGTTATGTAGGTTATATTTTAGAATATAAATATTCATTAGAAATATAAATATATTTCCTACATAATGGTATTTTATTTATAATTTTTAGATATTGGATAATTAAATTTATTTACGACACAATAATGATGCAATATTTTCCTTATTAGTGAAAGAATCAAATAACTGGTATTATAAATGGAAAAATAAATGAAATTTGACAGTTTTTATGACATACACAAATATTATTGGAAAATATTACATGTTAGGATTACTTAAATGATTTTTTTTGAATTAATAAAGTTGTTAAGACTTTAACAAAAATAAATTATTAAATAGTTTTAAAATTTACATAAAAAAGTTTTTAAAATAAATATTATATTATTAATTGATATTCTATTCTTAAAAATCTAATGTTTGAAAAAAGAACTTATATAATGATATGTGTATCATTAATGGACCACTTTGGAGTGGAATGGAAGTATATAGTAAGTTTATTAACTATATAATATAAAAATACAAAGAGACCTGGTAAATGTCAACCTAAATAACTAAGAGTTAAATAAAAAAATATAAAGTTATTATAGTGACCCAAACAGATCTAAAACCTATTGGTTGAGTTGTTTTCGACCTTTCTCCTACTTAACCTTTAAAGAATCCACTTTAGAGCCATTAGAAACCGAATATTAATTTATTATAAAATAATATTTTACGTTTTTTCTAAGGTGCCCTTCTCCCCTCTTATAAAAGGGCACTTCCCCTTCTCTCAAATTCAAACCTTCAAAGCATTTTTTCTTGGCCACACCATACCCAAATATCCTCTAAACATCCCTAAAATCATCCTATTTTCCCTACATTGGTCATAAAAACATCTTTAGGAGCTCTTTTGATCAAATCAAAATGAAGAACCTGAAGAAGAGGTAATAATTTCACCAAACTCTTTCAAGTTCTTTTCTTCTTCAACTTCTTCTTTCTTTGTTATTTCCATTTAAAAATAATAACTCCAGTATCTTATATATACTATGATTTTATTATAAATATGTTACATCCATATTCATTATTCTATCCATCCTTTGAATGACATGTCACCATACGTGTGTACGTACGACTTACCGTCTCCACGTCGTGGTGTAATTGTTATTCAAAACATTATTATTTGGATGGGTATGATAATGATGTGTAATTGAATTAAATAATAAATATAACATTATAATGTTTCTGTATATATCATATACCATCCAATTATATATTATTTTAATATCAAAATAATGATATTGTCGCTCGTGCATATGTACGGATTACCATCTCCACGAATGCGATGAGATTCATTCCCCATCGTACCCATTTAAGACTTAATTTCATTTGATGATTAAAAATAATTATTACATAAATGATATCATTCTGGATATGAATAAGATACATCCCATCCATAAAAAATATGGTTCACATAACAATGAATATAATGGAAAACGAATCTGTTAACCCCTGAAATGACGATAATAGCAAGATATTATTAACAAATAAATGTTAAAAGATCATATATGATATAATATTAATTTATATTTTTCTTGTATAATTCAATAACAATTTTTTCACCAATATAAATTCGGTTAACCTACCATCAACCATGGAAATTGTACAATGTAAGAGGTATCTTATCTCACTTTTAATTCCGTGAGATTTCCATTGTTCATTACCTACTTATTGCATGTTGTGTGTGTACTGCCCATGATTGTAATAATTGTGTAATATAATATAATTTATGTATATTTACATCATCATTGTATGATCCAATTTTCAGGGGATGTATGTTTCGTATGTTACCAAATTGGTAATGGAATTACAGATTTCAATTTTCACTCATTCGGTTTTACGCATACTTCATTGATTATTTTTCTCCAAGATTTTGTGTGGAATCACAATTAATTTTCTTATGTAATAATTTCCACTCCCCATTATGTGAATATTATTTTGATAGACATAATCACTCCATTTATAAATTCTCAAGTTATCTATATGAACTTTATATGAGTAATTTAAACTCAATCTCCATTTGTTGAGTTAAATATCCAATTCATTGATGTTTTTTTACATGAATATATGTGAATGTCCTCTGATTGATTTACACTGAATATATAATCATATTGAGTGTAATTATATTTTTCACACATGATTATGTCAGTGATTTATCGTTAACATAAGGATATAGTCTTTTTATGAGATTTCATCTCAATTTACATTCCATTGAGAATTCATTTTCGTGATACACCAAATGAAATTTATATGGTGTATATAATGAACTATGACATAGTATATCATGAATCCCTATATTCTCATGATATTATAATGTTTTGATTACACCAATTATTTTTATTCAAGTTTCTCTCTTTTGATAAGGTAATCTAACTAAAATATCATTTTAAAATGTTTTAATGATTTATTATTCTAAATCATTCTCATTAATGTCCATGTTTTAAAAATGGGTTTAAGGATTTATTTATATAGACATTAATGTTTTAAAATTAAAAATTCCTTTAAAATTTTTCAAAGTTGTATGGGACACTTTGATTCAAAAATATATTTTAAATAGCTTCTTGACAAATATTGTGACTCTAAATGTTTTCAAGAAAAAGGGGGATATTTCTCTCAAATAATTTTGATGATTATTTTCATCTATGTCGATATCCTTTATTATTTTTGATTGAGGTTAATCGGTTACAATAAAACCTTTTATATTATATTGAATGAGTTATGTTTGACTGTGGATGTGCTATTTTTATACCATTCATGGTTTGTGGATAAAGTATTGACATCTCAAATGCTAGTTTTAATATGAATTTTTATGTTATGTTTCCAACTTTTCACATGAGTAATGAATTAGACTTAGTAAGTGATAGGTGGATCCCTCTATAGATCCTCGATGTATCGGTAGGTCTCCTGAAACAAACTAGTGTCTTGGCACAAGACCTTGCCAAAATTTTATTTTTAGTCTTGGCACAAGGCTTTGACAATGTGGTTATGATAGTCTGGGATTATGCATTCCATCATTATGAATGTGGTTATTGATATTTCATGTGATTATTCGACTAGTAGAATATCCATGTGAATATGTAAATGAAATTATTTCATTTTTTCCATATTATGCTGAAGTTCAAGTTTAAAAGGATTTTGTATTATTAATTTATTACCTTAATAATTTATGCTTATTTAAAAAAGTTTCCGCTATATTTTTATCCTTACAGATCATTTTAGCTCACCCCTTTCTATGTTTTATTTATCCCCAGATGTGAAGAAGTTAGTTATGAGTGACTTTCAGGCATAATATAGAAAGCTTGGATGTTTCTAATGGAATAATTTAGTGTTGTTTTCCTTTTCATGTTGTAATGTGGACCTTATGAATGTATCTAGTATTTCCAAGGCCACTAAACTGATCAGTCTTTTGAGACATGATTTCCTTGTATTAGGCCAAAGTTATGTAATAATGCACCAACTCTAGGTAACTGGGGTCGCGGCGTTACACATCTAGTGTTGGTATAATATATATAATTATACAAGTGGTATAAGAGAATAAGAAAAGGTGGTAATAGTAAAACTAAGAACAAAACTATTGTGAAAAATTAATTTTCACATATGAATAAAAATTTATCTCTTAGAAACACATTTGAAAGCCTTGATAATTTTTGTGAATATTTCTATAAATATGGTCATTGTTATGAGGAATTGTGGTATGTTGAAACTCAAAATGTGGAATATGTAAATGAAAAGAGGATTATATGATTGAATAAGTGGGGAAAATGGAAAAAATTTATCTGTGAGGTGTAAACTGAAAAAAAAGCAGAAAAATACACTCCCAAGTGGCCATTGAAAAGAGATGATCATCATGGGGTTCTAGTATAAAGAATATTACTCTATTACAGTAGAAAATTCTACATTATACACTATATAAGAATTTGAGAGGGTGTGAATTGATGAAAAAGGATGTGTCTACTGGTTCCCACATACCCTTAATGTGGATTTTCAATTAAAAAATGGATTGTGGATAGACTATTTAGAAATAGACATAAAGTTCTACAAATTTTATGATAGATAATTTGAACTAAAAATGGAAACCATCCAATAAAAAGATAGTATAATCGGATTAGTAGTTGACATTTATGAATAATATCATAATAATTATCCTATGGAAAATAAAAAAGAGTTGATGAAGTTTTTTGAAGGTGTAATTATATTGTTCATGGGAATATCATATATATGACTTTGATTCTTAGTTAAAGGAATTTGATTTGTGGTTATGTAAAATAGCCAATGTTATCAAGTTCTAATTTAGTTGCTACAAATTGATAAATACCTATGAAGAAGGTTTAACATGATAAGAAATAATGTTTACCATATGGTTTGATGAGTTATTAAAGGATAAACTAAAAAAATGAAAAACATTGAGAGTTATCTAATTTTTCTAGGGAATATGAAATTTTCAAAAAATAATAAACATGTGAAATAATAAGAAAACCATGTTTCCCCAACATAAACATTTTTAGAATTTCAGAAATAAGAAAGTCCAAAGAAAATCAATCACTTTTGTGCTATAAAAAAGTGCTCCAGCATGGAGAAAAAATCCGCTGTCATTGTTATAATTTAGAAGTGGATAAACCCACCTTATTACCATAATTATTGATATTAAGAAAATTAAACTAAAATTCCATATAACAAACACTTCATATATATATATATATATATTAAGGAAAATAATTTTGAAAAAATAAACCTTCATATAGTATTGTTATTCTGCTATGTCACTCCTAGTGCATCCATGAATATTCACTGCAGAAAGGCCCAATTGAAATTTTCTTTTTCAATAAACAATAAAATTTATTTTGGAAAAAACGCCATGGAATAATATAAAACATTCACAATATCAATGGATCGATGTGAAAAAACAAGAATGTATGGATTACCCTTCCTAATTATAGAAAAATTTCGGAAAAACCCCACCTAATACAATTTATAGAAAGCATTAACTAAGAAATATTGAATATCCCTAAAATAGAATATGATACATTTATTTTGGGTTAATCTAATTCTAATTCTAGAAAAATCTCGGTCATAAATGATTGATTTCTCCATACTTAAGTGAAATTGATGAATAAAACAAAAATAGAAACTTTTGAAATCATAAATGCAACCTCTGTTCACGATGGATGACATGTGGAGTGAGAAATTTGTGTGGGAGGGGCGAGCGACAGTTGCTAAGGATCAGGATGGGAGGAGTGGAGATTGGAGTGACAATGAGTGGGGAGTGGTGAGAGATGTTTATGGAGTGGTGAATGGGAGTAGGGGAGCACCAGACGGATGAGAGAGGTAGCGAGGGGGGAAGGATGGTAGAGGCATGGAGGGGGGGGGGGGGGGGGTTGGGAAGAACAATTCTATTAGGATGGAGAAGTCGGGTGTGAGGGGAAGTTTTGATGGAAGATAGATCCTGATGGACAGTAGTTTTTGGTGTCTCTATCCTAATGGTTCTTATGAACTAATTTTTTTGAGGTGGTTATTTCAAACGGTTTACTCAAACTATTGGTAAAACCCGACATATATTAATCTATACTAATGGTTTCATATAACCATTGTTATATATTCTTTATCATAATTGTTTTTTCAAATCGTTGGTAATGAAGTGTTAGTATAGGTGTGATTTCCGTAAGTTAATTTATAAATCAAGAGATAGTTTAATGCCATTATGTAAATGTGGTGGTCCATATGCTACCAAAATATCTTCCAATCATACCAGTTTCCGATCCAACAGTTTTATCCAAAACAGGTACTGAAGCATAGTTCCATGAGGGTTTCAAGGGGTCATGTAAGTCATTTCAATTAGAATTGAGGCCTACCTATTTTATGGAAGAGCCTAGGAATGTGATATAGTAATAAAATACTCACATGTTTTTAAGGGATGGAGGTCTCGAGGCTGTTAAGATCTGTCTGGTGAAAATATTGTTTAATTTTTAGATTCTGTAGAAACCACCTGAGAGGAGAGTGAAATCCATGACATATATTTTATGTGGAAGAGTAATGCATAGATGAGATATTTTTAATAAATATTACCGTGTTTGAAACATGTTTTGGGGTGACATAAAAACTTGATTCTATGAGTTCTTATTTACAGAGAATATTTTAGTAGAGTGGTCCGGTAAATTCACGCATTTGGAGCAGTGCACAATGATCATTGTAAAATTTTTGGCATGCTTTATAGAGATTTAGCAATTTCAATGATATATATTTCCAATGAGGGAATAAGTGTGAGATGCTTTGTGGGTGTCCTCAAACATACCATTTGATGTCAGGTCAACATGTTCAAGATGATGACTATTATAGTGATAGTTAATTAGGTCCTAACTATAGAAATAAATCTTTGTAAATATGGTGGTTCATAGAAGAGAATTATTGTCTCTTGACCTAGTGGTTTTAATACATGTGCAATGAAGTGACATTTTTTTGATTTCCAAGAGATGAGTAAAAGCCAGGTTTTCAATTCATATAGTTCTATTTTCTCTCATAAATGAGGAAGATTCCAAAATGCAAGGAATTAGCATAATTGCTACCCAGTTTAGTGTAAAAAATATGGTAGGATGGGCCACATGAAATGATCTTTTTTACATTCCCTCTACGAGTTAGTGGAAAAGGATGATTTATAACTCCAGGTTTGAAAGTAGGTTTCATAGCTCAACATCATTCTAGGACATGGAGTAGTACTAGTTGGCCATGCCATGTTTTTTGTCATGGCAGAGGCCTCCATACACTATTTGTACCAAGAAAACAGAGTGGGCCTTCTCTACGTAGTGAAGTGGTTTCACAAGGATGTGGTTTATGTAATATATTTTTTGTACAACGTACCCTTTAAGGGTAGAACAATATGATATCTATGGTTAGAGGAATGATCTTAGTAGCTTCTATGATATTACCTTATATTTTATATACATGTGAATAAAATAATATTATATTTTTACAAGGGGTGGAACACCTTTGGATTATTTTTTTTATTTCAATGAGGTTGTTAGGATTCTTGACACTATATTGGGGATCAGAAAAGGGGATTTATGATAGTTCATGAAATCCCCCATTATGGTTGGTGTGTGTCAATCCTCAAGGATTTTTTTTCCATCATGATGACCAAGATTATCATCAAACTCAAGATGGAATGGCTTGATTCTTATCAAGACCATGTTGACTTCTATCACCAGGGTAAATTTTACATTAACAGTGGGTGAATTTTTTAATCCAAAGGGAAAATGGTATTTCTAGTTTAGAATAGTTGCACCAGAACATTGTGGGATGGGTGGGATGATATCCTAGATCACTAGTTTATATTTGAATAATCACGGAGCATGCTAGATGCACTATATTCCAACGGTTGATCATTTATGGGACATTTTCCTGGATTAATTTTTTTGGTTTATCTCTTAAGATATATGTATAGTTATATATATATAGTATTATAAAATGAACCAATATCGATTAATTACTATAGGATGGATATGATATAGTTGCTGGACCTCAAGAGGTTTCTAGAGGACTCAAAACTAAATTATTTTACCTGATGTAGTACTTTTCACTTGGGTTAACTAGTCCCCTCTAAGAAAAAGGTTAAATGTACCCTTAGGCTATGCATGGATTATCATAAATTGAAGTAGTTGTTGGTTAAGAACAAATATCATCATCCAATGATAGATGGTCTTTTTTATCCAGCTCCATGGATATCACATTTTATTAAAAATTGATTTTATGTTAGGATATCATCAAGGGGTTGTACGACCTATAGAAAAACCGAATACAAATTTTCATAGACTTATAGTCTATATTAGAATCTTATTATATTACTCAGTCCATAGAATATGATATAAGTTTTCATGGAAATGAGGAAATTATTTTTTCATCCTCATCTATATTCATTTGTGGTGGTTTATATGGATAATATCATAGTGTATTATCATAATCGAAACGAACATTCCAAACATCTTGAGATCATTTTGGATATACTAACGGAAATATATTTTTATTCAATTCTCATTATGTTCCCCTTCTATATGTACAAGATTCACATCCTGGGTCATATTATCTCAGTGATAGGAGTATCGGTTGACCAAGAGAAGGTGAGGACTGTAGTCTCTTAGGAATGGCCCGAAAATTCTTTTGATATACATACTTATTTAGGGATATTTGGATATTACATAAATTTAAAACAGGATGTCTCATTCCATGAAATAGTACATATGATATTGATTGTGAAGGGTAGGATGTTTTTAAGGAAATTTAATCGAGAGACAACATTTTAGGAATCGATATGAAGTCTAAATTCAGAATAAATTATGATTCTTCCAAATCAAGGCATGGATTACAATATTTATTATGATGCATCAGGTTTTAAGCAAGGATAATTTTCTATGTTGGGGTATAGATTAATGGAATAAATAACTTATCATTTGAGGCCACATGACAAGAATTTTAAAAAAACAATCTCGAGTGAGTTAAAGTTGTTAATTATTTATGTTGTTAATGATATTATTTACAAGGATATGATTTTTTGGTGTTCATGGACCACAAAATCCTCATGTATATAATTACACAATCTGATTTGAATTGGATAAAACAAATGTGGGTTATGTACTTATAGTATTTTTACATCAATAATTCCTACATATATTGAAATGGATATTTTGTGCAGAGGCATTGTTCTGGAGGATTCAGATTAATGTACTTTAGGAGGATAGTAGTGAGTGGTAACTTATGGAATTGTTTAGAAAGATGCACTTATAAGTGCATGATGTTTAGGGAAAGACAATTAATTATTCTTCAACTCTGACCTCTAATCTATTGGATTGAGTTTGAATGAGATAGTTATCATATTATGAGGACCTAATCTTATGAGAGTGTGTGGTCAGAGGGTACTCGCATCCTGGGTGGACTATTGGTAAGGATGAGATCTTTTGTATTCATGGTCCTGTATGGGTTCCTACATATATACACCAGGAGTTGATGTAGAAGTTTCATGACTTATTTTGGGCAGTCCATCCTGACACTACCAAGCAGTATCATGACTTTTGAAATCGATATTTTTGTTCGGGGATGAAACATGAGGTGGTTGGTTTTGATATAAGATGCTCCACCTGTCTATAGGTGAAGGTGTAACATCAGTGACCATCCATAATTTGACAGAAACTACCCAGCCATGAGAGGAAATGGAATAATTTCAAGATGGAATTCATGATCAGTTTGTGGATATCACATCATGTTAGTTAGGTCATTTTGGTTATATTGGAATGGCTTATAAAGGATTCTCATTTTTCCAATTAGGGACACCTTCAAAGTAGATAATCTTTGAAACTTTTATATCCCTGATATAGTAAGACATCACGGGGTTTTTTTAATAGTGGTATTAGATAGGCACGATTATTCTCTTTTCGGGAAGAGCTTATAGAGATCCTTTGGTACACAGTTTCTTTGGAGCACATCATACCACTCTCAGACTAACGATGATTCAGTGAATACAATTCAGGTGGTTGAAAAAAAATGTTTTTATCATGTGTCCTGGATTTTAGGTGCTCTTGGGAGTGGCTTATTCCGGATGGAGAGTTTTCATAAAATTATATTTATCAATATACTATAAAGATGTTATCTTATGAGTCATTATATGGTTGGACATGTCGATCATGCATGAACTAGTAATTGGTAGTGGATAAATATTTACTAGGACCATGTCACATGTTGGATACTTTTGAGTGGGTCTAGTTGTTAAAAAAATGGATTTCACCTACAATGTCTAAAAATAAATCATAATCTAATTTCCATAGATGAAATATGGAGTTTTAGGTGGTGTATCGAGTCTTTTTAACATGTCTCCCTGAGCCTTATAAATAGATTTAATATGAGATAGTGTAATCATTCACCATGATATGTATGTCCATTAGAGATTCTGGGTAGAGTGAGGCTGGTAGCATTTCATTTGTATCTACATCAGAGGTATCAGACCATGCGTGGAATCTTCCATATATCTTAGTTATTCCATTATCATTAAGACTCATCTCATGTTCTACATTATGATTAGGGTGAGTTAGTGTAATATGTATCCTTTAAAGAGAATCCTCTTAATATTTTTGATAAGGGAACAAAGGTTCATTGAGGCCCTTCTGTTCCTCTAGTACTGGTGATGTTGTTGAATATTCATTTATAGGAAGAGACATGGAAGTAGGAGGCCAATGCACAGGATCAGTGGTTAGATTTATTGTCATATGATTCTTGACCACCCTTGAGAGGTAAATTCAGGGATGAATTTTTTTAATGGGGGAATATTGGGAGATACCATGTTTTTTATGTGGTACAAATCATTTGTGATATAGTTAAAATATTTTTAATGTTATCTTTTTTTCATAAACCATAAAGAGATTACTGAGGTCTAGTTTAGTTGTTTTTATAAGGGAAGAGGTAGAGCAGATGTATATTTGATATATGCAAATTAAAACCTATGTAATTTGATTACATGGTCTGTATCAAGTACTTGATGTGTAATGAATTTACATGGAGTGTAACTGACTGATGATGTTTTAACAAAAAAACAAGAATCATGACCTCTATTTTTTAGACAGAACCCACCTCAGTTCTCTAAACATAATCTAATCCCCCTTAAATCCCAAATCTAGGCTTTGAATCCTATTTCAAGATCCACAATCTATTTGTTCCACCATCCATCTCATTGGAACCATACTAGTGAGTACATAATTCCTTTCTTCCATTATTTGTGTCCTTGGTATCAGCTATAATATTTTTGTGGGATCTAATATTCTATATTTTTTTTGGGTTTCATCCATTTTTCATCTTCTCTGGATCTAGTCAAAATCAAAATTTTATCCTGCATGGGCACTCTATTACGGAACGACAATAGTTGGTTAATAACAATCCATCGGGTGTTTATGTTTCGTAAGAATATATATCTTTTTTCTGAGCATTGGAATATTTGATGGGACCCCAATAAATTAATAAATTCTTGATCTAAATGGATTGGAACTTATTAGGGATTTTCAATTTTTTACTTTATGTTTTTTAGAAGTTGTTCCCCATACTAGGCCACCAAAAGGGTGTGACATTACTACTTGCTATTTCAATACCACTTATCGGGGTGTGTGTGGGATTTCATAGATATTGGAATCATTGATACATTTATTTGAATTGAAATAAGATAATTTAGGATGGATTTCCTCCTTTATCATGTTATATATATTATATGAGTTGTTTAACTATTTAAATATGAATTTTTATATGAATAGGAAAACTAATGGTTTTTGAAATGTTATGAAATTTGAATTAAGGAATGAATGAGATGAATTAAAATGCCAGTGGATTCCTTGATTGGTATACCCTGGATCCAAACCCCATTATATTAAATTGATGTTACTTCAATGGACATTGATAGTGGTAGTCGATTACTTGGATGAGATTTACCCCTGGGCCTTGATTCTCAGTGATTCCTTGGGCCTTGATACCCCTTGGATCCAGCTTCCGTGGGGTCATAGTGGAAATGATCTGCTAACATGCTACTTGGACCCCAACACAAGACAATTAGACTTTCCATTGATATGGTCCATAGACTTAACGATAATAAATTGGTCTTCTATACCTTCTAATCTTCCTTGCAAGGCCCAACCCTTCGGTTTATATGACAAAACTGTTGGGGATAAGACTCTCATGATTATACAACATAACCAAATATGATTCGATATATTAGTTATACAGATCATCTATTTTTGATTTTAGATATAGGATATTTGATGTGGTCATGGAAGATAAGACATAAAAAGCATATGACATGTCCATGATGGTTGCTTCTATTTACCTTACTACTTCCATGTTATAATTTCATGACCATTATATTGTTGGGAGCTCTGTTTGTCTTGATTTTATCAATTTTCAAGATTACAATTTTCCATTATAATTTGTATTGTATTACTATCATATATGTTACATACCTTTTAAACATAATATAATTAATTTCAAAACATGGATTTATTATATACATCATTGGTGGTGGCCTACTGGGATTTTATCTAACACCGTGTATTGAGTTGTCATTGGGTACCCATTAAAACTATATGGATATAGGTTGGGACTAGGAAATCACCAATAATATGATGATTTATTTTTTATATGAATAGGATTAGGGGATCATGGGTCTAATATGCATCACGTGATGGTAGCTTGGATAAATTTAATGGTATTTTTAGTATCTGGATACATGTATTGTATGGATGCATGTATACCTATTTGGGATACATTATAGAGACTTGAAAAGACCATAATTATCAATGAGATTACATCTGGTATTGTTTTATATATCAGTATTTTTGATTTTTATATCATGATCAATTAATATTTTGCATCAATTATAGTGAAATATTGATCATGTAGTCAGAATTTATATTTCTGGTGCTTATTCATTGATAAAACTGTTTCACTATTTGACTGGTATGATATTCTACTATGTTACACTCTCACATGTGAGAATATTATCCAAAAAACACACCCTAGTACCTCTATACTAGGTATAATCTTCCCACATTTGGGTATATTTTCTTGTGTCCAATTGTCCCAGTGGCTCGAGGCACTATTTAGTGAAATCCTGGTCATGAACATATATTTTAATTGAAAAACACATGTTCCTCTAAATAATTTATACAGATAAGTTGTATTTTAAATTAGTTTTATATTTCAATTAGTTGAATTATTTTTTTATTAAAAAAATTTATGTAATTGGACACATTTTCACATTGATTTTTTATTTAAAAACCTTGTAACCTTATGAAAATTTTCTCTTTGAAAACCACTTTCTAATTGATTCACTTGGATTAATTTTTAATTGAATTTTTCTAATTATGTGATTAAAATTTGGAAAAAAAAGATTAAATAATTGTAATAAGAATTATTTATATTTAAAATTATATTCCTTTTAATTTTTTATTGTACATAATGTTAAAAACATTAAAATTTATTTAGAATGGTTAAGGTAAATATTTATTTACAGGGTGGTTGAGAAAAAGTGATAAGGTATAAAATAACATAATAGAATGTATTAAATCTATTTTTAGAAATATTTAGACCATAAAATGACTATTAATCTAGAATACTTGAATAGGGATCATTTTTGGAATTATTAAAACATGATTACATCTTTTTATTTGCAAAACAATCAAGTATTCCACTCACCTCATTTAAAAAAGGCCACCCCTCTCCTCTGTTATTCACACCTTGAATCTCATGTTGGTTCCACACATATATAACCAAATCACTTAAAAACATACTTATTAATATCCTAGAATCCATATTTTGGTCAAAAATATAACTCAGTACGTATTTTGGTGCAATCCTAAGGAGGCTAAATAAAAGAAGAAGCAATGTTATCCAACAATCATTTTTTCTTTATTAATTCTTCCACATCAGATGATTCTAATTAAAAAATCAAGATATAATAACCTCATTATATTCAATATACATGTATTTTTATGTCATATTCATGACCTACATAACTATTCACATCAATCAAATGGGTTATGAATTCATCATTTGTGTGTATAGTGGACTACCACTTTGCGAATCAATGTCATTCATTTTTCCATTACCACATATCATAATTTAGTATGATTATTTGTATAAAGTATATATATATATATATATATATATTATTTTTATAAAATAATTATACCTCTAGCTTAATTATAACACATACACCTTTATAACATTCTATTTAGAAGGGGATATGATAACATCATTTGTGTGTACCATGGACTATCGCCTTACAAAACGATGTAATTCATTTTAAAATAATTCATTATGTGCAAGATAATAAAGAAATATTTAGTGAATATGTATGATATTAATGAAATAATTATGATATTATTTACTAATTAATCTTTATAAAAATATAATACTTAATTTTATTCGTTATCTTATCCCTCATTGAATGATGATAACATAATTCATGTACGTGTGGACCACCGCCATCATAAAGAGATGTGACTCCCTCATATCAAAAAAATAACAACATGGATGATATGTATATCTATATTTAAAGAAAAAATAAGATATTATATTCATTTTCTGAACATAAAACATCACTTACCTTCTTTCCATGCGGATCATTCAATAATGGAAACACTACTCAGGCATACGTACAACATTCCATCAAAATGATCATAACATTTTTCATTTCTCACCACCATATATCATGATTGTTTATACGAGTATAAAAAATATATAAATATTATAATTGTTTAATTTTTATTATTCTATAGATTATTGAATATATATAATCGTCTGAGGACTAAAAATAATAAGTCCAATCATATTTGATAAAATAATGTGGTTGTTAACTAAAACATGATTTTAGAAAATAATTGTTAGTAAATGGGTAGTGAGAGGTCATAAGTAAATCATATATGGTTATGTATTGTAATATAATATACGTATAATAAAGTTTTATTTATTATATAATAGGATTGAATTTGTATAATGTAAGTCAAGAACTACAATAAGGGATTTCTAGTCTCTCTTTTATTTCTAGAATACATATAAAAATGTAAGACCCATTTCTTTTGTGTGGTATATATAATATCCCTTTGAATTTATATATCATTAATCTAATAATATCACTAAATATTTAAATTTTCATGTGATGTTATGCATTATTAGGTCTTACTATTTAAAATTTTAATTTGTGGTAATATATTTATGTATCACTTTTTACATCAATGAGTCACATGCCATATTCAACACATATGTATTTTATTTGGTGAGTGTGATTTAAATTAATTTATTTTACTCTTATTTTTATGAAATTTTTTGTGATTTATATATCCATTTTAGGACTTCTATTTTTAGTGGTTTACTATCCAAATGTTTCCAAAGTAGTAATGGATTTTTGTCACAATTTCCATATTTGAGACATATGTTAAGTCATGCACCTTTATTATTTTATGTGGTGTATATATTTACCATATGAGTTATAATATCATGAAATTATTTATTATAATGATATTAAATATTTAATTTAATTTCATTATCTTTTTAGGATTAGGATTCAATGTTAGTATAATGAAAATGGTTTTGTGATACGATGTCTTTGTTTGTTGGGATTTATTATGACTATGCTTTTAATGAGAAAATATTATGATACATTTTTCAAAAAAATCATAGATTTTAATATCCTCTAGTTATATCATTTGAATAAATTTTTTATCTACATTTTATTCAATTTATGTACTCACATATTCAACGAAATATTTTTTTGAAAAAAATGTGGTTACGTCTTCTTTAGATTGAAAAACATTTTTCCATCAAAAACCATGTTTCCTATTTTTTTATTTAAAAAAATTTATAAAATTATTAAAATAAATTATTGACTAAATTTTTACCCAGGGTTTACCTATTAAATTTGTTAAAGGAATCTTTATTTCTTTTCTGAATATTGTAAGGTTGAATTTCAACAAAAAATTGAACAGATGTTTTAACATGTTCAACATGAAATGATTTTACACCATCATGAACAATATTTTCATTGAGTGTTACATTAAAATATTCAAGGATATTTTAATAAAATATCTTTATTTTTAAATTTTTTTTATATTTATTGTTAAATAAATTTTAAATTAATCCAGAAATGTTAAATGTTCTCTTTCAAACCCATTATCAAAGTAAGATGGAAAAAATGATGTAACTTATGCTTATTTGGGGATATGAACCAAGGAAACCATTCATAATTTTTATATAAAAGTTTTATCATGAAAATATATTTGTAAAATCTATTCCTCTTCTAGGGGTTTGACCATGATAAAATTTGTATCATGCCTTCTTCTTATTTCCTTGAATATTCTATAAAGAAATGATGAAATGATTATGAAACTTTTCTCTTTTCCACAGGTTATGATATCATGAAATGTTTATGAAATCCTTTTCATTTCATGGGTTATGAAATTATGGATGTTGTTTGATCCTGTGAAACACACATTTATGATATCCATTATGTGATGAGTTGGACATATTTTAAGGGCTCAACCTTAAACATTTCATATTATTGTGATTTTTAAAGTAGATTTTACATTATTACAATCATGAGTATCATTTAGGTTAATAGATTTATAGATTTTAGACTAACTAATGAATGGTAATCCAAAAAATAAAAAATTGATACTCAGTATCCATTTTTCCAACCATGCAAAAGTATTTCAAATAAAACATGGTTTTTTTATGAAACATATTAATAGTTTTCTCATTTATATCATCATTGTCCCCACTCACCCTTAGAACATTTGAATTTTATTTATTAAAGGTGATGTGAAAAAAATTTAATTATGGGATATAAAATAAAATAAACCATTAATCTATGGAAAACATATAAAAACAATCTCTTAAAAAGATACATTTTAACCCGAAAAAAGGAATCATATTTTCAAAGAGATCATTAACCTACTATTGGAAAAAAAATATATGAAAAATAATTATAACCCATATGAATGTAATGTAGGTAACAAGAGACATCATTTTACATATCAAACATAAAAAATGAAAAATCCAACATTTTGAACATCCATCATTTAATTTCCCAATGCATCGATGGTTATAATGTAACCACATGTCATAGGTTTATCACTGAACCACCCATCATTTGTCACTAAAGTTACCAAACCACCTACATTTATCAACATAAATCAATTAATTTGATTATAATAGAACAACTAATCATTATAAATAATTCCCAATAACCCTAAAAAATCATAATAGAAGAATGATTTCATTAAAAAATCATTCTTCGAAGAAAATCACATATTTTATAAGAATAATACAGAGATACAAAGGAAAAAATTAATTGAAAATATCCATTTAATCTTTTTAATTAGTATTAATAAAATTTGGACTAATTTATGTGGGAAAATACCCTCATTAATTATAAGTATAAAAAAATATTCATTTTGAGTTTTTTCCAAAGAGACATTAAAGATAATTTTTAAAGGAAATTCCTTTAAAAATATCACATAATAGAAATAATCAATTGATTATCTTGTATATATTAACATTAAATCCACAAGAAACAAGTAAAAATAAGAATTATGATATTAATGATTCATTTAAAACCTAATATTTTCTTGACATAATAAATTATAAGTTTAACTAAAAGAATGGAAATTGAGTTAAGGATTCGGTTACCATGTTTCCAAATGCGTTATGTAGTTGCAATTAGTATCATGGATAATAAAATTATATTAATTAATTATCTATGAACCTATAAAACATATATATTTTGTATTATAATTTTATTGAGTTCATTTATTTATATTTCTACGTGTTATAAGGGTTAAAATCACCTTTCTAGGAGCGTTTGTTTAGTGGTTTCATGGTTGGTTAAATTGTGTATATTTATGGATGTTATTTTCAAATGGTAATAGTAATTTATAACTTAAATTATAAGGTATTAATGATGATAAATTTTTTCAAATGATCCCATATATCATTTGTCATTTTTTATATGAGGATTATTCATTTGATAAAACATTAGTTATAATATTATTAGTGATTATGGATGTTTTTTTAATCATCCTTGATTGGTATCATTTTAATTAATATCATGTATATATATCAGTAAAAAAATGAAATAATTTAAAATATAATTATTAACATTTTATTTAACCATATTAATAGAATTTTTACTAATCATATAGGAGGTAATGGAAAACAAAAACTCATTTTGTAGAGAGACGGTTACCTATCATAACTTTAATAATGGTTTTGTTTCATTGAATAAAAGGATATCCGAAAAAGTATGTATATAATATATTATAATATAAATATATTATTCTATTATAAACATTATAATTGTGTTAATATGAATTTATGTATGAATGTGTTTATGAGGCGGAAAAGGGAAAAAATTTAAGAGAGGTGGTCTAAGGATGTTACCTCTTGAATATCACCTCCTTGAAGATTCCCATAATGAAATTGTAAGTGGTCTTTTGGTGATAGAAACACCTCTAAAAATTCTATAGTCAAGTTAAGAAGTTAATTTGGAAGATTATTTTCAATCTATAAGGCTCATGGTGGTGAAATGTGGTGATGTAAGGGGTACACTTTTATAATTGATGTGAGGGGCACTTTATGAATTTCTCAAAAAATTAAAATGTAACATATAAATTATTGAGAAAAAAGATAAAAGGTAATATTAGTTAAAAAATTTAATTTTAGACAAAATATTATACCATTCGGACTTATTTATGTTTTTTATGATCAGTAAATAATTTAATAAAATATTATATTCATGAAATATCATTATGGTCAAATTTAATACTATTCATTACTCTAAATTTTGAATCATGGAAATGAGTGAAATTAAATCAAATATATATTATTATATCATAGAAATGTCATAGTTATCTATATAATTCGGGGTTCACATTTTAAAAAACAAATTATGTTTATTTTAAAAATTTTAAAATCATTTTTTTATTTCCCACTAATTTAATAATTACAACGTCATCATTATACAAAATGTTAAGGTAATTATTTCATCCCTAAAAATTAAAAATAAATCAAATGTTGAATATAAATATTTTAGATATCAAATTATTATTTATGTTGAAACCTAGCTTCTTGATGAGCATATTGTAAAATTTTATACATATTAAAAACATTTGTGTGAAAAGTTTGACTTATCCTAAAATAAAATACTATAAGTGAAATAATTTCAATGTAGTGGCTTTAATATGACATTAATTTGAGACTTTGGTTAGTTTTTTTGAAAAATAATAATAAAATAAAATTGGCAGAAATGGTAATGTAATTTTACAATACTTTTCATATTATTTTTAGCCTCGATTACCCGATTTACCCTTAACCATCTATACAAAATCTACTATGTTTACTATTCATATTTTCGAAATATAAAATTAAAATATTTATTAAAATTTGTAATTATGAAAAAAATATGAAATAAAATTTTCAAAATAAAAAAAATCATGAGGCAGAATGAAAATATATTTGGGAAAATGCATTGAAAAACACCTTTTAAAAAAATTCCAATTTTTGAATACGAAATATTTCTATAATAATTTCAAGTATAATATACATTTCAAAAAACCATTATTTGATTAATATAAATCAAAATAAAATAATATAAGCTTAAAAATAATCCATAGAATAAATATTTCTCCCAACAAATATACAATTTTCAACAAAAACAATTATTTTTAACTATTCATTGAAAAATCGATATTTTTATTGAATTTTCTAAATTTTTTCCTAAGATTATTTTGAAATGATAAATTAAAAAATCAAATTATTTTTTCATATTAAAATTTAATAATTTTGAAATTAGTTTTTTAAATATAACCCTATAATAAATTAGTTTAATAATTCTATTTTATTTTAGATTTTAAGAATTACATAAAATATTTATAATAAATATAACTATTTAGTTAAAGAATAAAGATAATTAAAGAAAAAATTATTTTATCAGTACCTGGGATGTTACATTTCACCCCTTTATGAAATTTAATCCACATAATTCTATTCAATTATTATACAAATTGCAATAACATTCCCATATACTATTGTCAGATTCTTATGTTGCTTCCTCAAAAATTTGGTTTTTCCCAAAATCCTTACCTTGGCGAATTTACATTTTCCACTATACATGATATCTATGATCAAGAATCTAAATAGTCTATTCATTATAGTAAAATTTATCTTTCAAATAGAAAAAATTAGGGATTAAAACATGAGATGAATCAAAAACATACACTCACACCATCAAAACATGAAAAAGATTACATACCTACTTGGAAAATATTATAACTATCTATATGATTTAATATGGTCCAATGAAAATTTTACATTATAGTAATTTAATTAATTATGTCATAACAGATTTTAAAAAAGACATTTTAAGAAAAACATGATCACATACATCAAAAGAACGATCATTCCACCTATTTTATGCATAAATTTTCTTTCTACTCTATGATTTGATTATATATTATTGAATTATTATCACATTCTTAGTCACATAGTCTTCCAATTAGGGTGCCATAAGCATCCTTTCACCCAATTCATCCCAAAATATTGTAGTTTGGAACCCATTTCTATATAATTCCTCAAAATTTTCTATATGTATAATGTAATGATAATTTTTATTATAAGATAACTCAACATAGGAAAATGATATTAGATTCCATAGAAATATATTGAATAAGAAAGTTGCTAATAATCCAATATTTGACTTATTAGTTTTGACTACCGGTCATACCAAGGAAGAAAGGATGTGATGAAATCTAATTTACTTCCCAAGACTTCTGATCACCTTTCTAAAAGTTGGAAGTGAATCTGTTATCACAATTAGATACAATGGAGAGATTAACTACATGTAACATGACTATCTCATTATGATCCAGTCAATAAAGTTGATCAAAAGATAGAATATCATTATTTGTCAGGAAATCTACTTTTTTAGTTAGTCGATCAATAAGAACCCAAATTGAAATATTTCCTTGAGAAGTCTAGGGTTTCCCTACAATGAAATCTTTGTGTATATTTTCCCATTTCCATTATGGAAATTTAAAAAGAAGAATTGTCAAATATTGTGATTTTCATTCCACTTTAACCTGTTGAAAAATCATTTATTTCTTGGTAAAATAAGAAGTATATGTTTTTCATCCATCCCACTAGTAATAATAAAAAATGAATTTTTACACCTTACTACTAATAGGATGAACTGAAAATGAAAAACTATGAGCTTCACCAAGCAACTCTATTTTTAAATGTGAATAACAATAAACTGATAATAATAAGTCGCACATATTATCATCCCAAATATCAAAATGAATTATCAATAAATATTAAATTATAATAACGTACCCTTAATCACTCGTTCTAAAAATTCCAATATCTAACAATATTCCATATGTGATTTCTAATTTTTGTATAAAAGAGATGATTACACTAATACCTAAAAATAATAATTTCATGCACATACAAAATTTAATAAAAATATATTAAATTGTAATCCAATGGGTTTGGTCTAAATGTAACATGGTAAATATAGATTTACAATTCTGACTCAAAGGATGATCCACTTTATAGTCTTTTCCATGATGACTTTGAAGCAAGAAATAATAATCCTTAATTATTTCTAGATATATTTGATACCTGATGTATAAATCCTAACAATAATATATTATTTATGCATTAATAATTAGTATATATTTCAAAAGTTAATCTATAAAAAAATTTGCTCAACATTTTTAAAGAATAAATCACGGTAGCTACGTCCAAATAATGGGGTAGATAATTTAAATAATGTGGTTTCTGTTTCTTTGAAGAAAAACCAATAAAATAATCATTCTATATAAAAAAATCCTTTAATTAAGTATAATTCTATAATAAACATCACCATTGATCAACGGAGTTGAAAAAACTATATCATTCACCAAACATATTTGTAATTCTAGAAATTAATCATCAAAATACTTTATCTAGAAAAATTTAACATATTTTCATTTAACCTAGCTAGTTGTATAGATAACCATGAAATGTTTTTAAAATAACATCTATTATATACTTCAAATCTATGATAACATTTAATCTCAATTAAAGATTTAGGCCTTGGCCATTCATCAAAAAACATTTGTTAGTATGAGAAACTGTTTGTCCATCAATATTTATATTATGCCTAAGGAAATAAATATATTATAATAAAAAATTACATTTTACAAATTATTTATATATTGTCTTTCTGTTGACTATTTTTTGGACAATCTTTAGACAGTTTTCATGACCCTCATAATTTTTTTAAAAAAAATTATCAGAAATAAAAAAATCCACAAACTTATATATATATTCACAAAATAATATATTCATAAGATTCATAAATACAAGATAATAATTAATTAAACCAATGGGAATTACTATAAATTCATAATTTCCATATCTAGTATGAAAATTTTCTTTTATAATGTCATCCAATATAACCTCCAGCTGATGGTAACCAGATCTAAATTCAATCTTGGTAAATATGGAGCTCCCAAGGGATAATCAAAAAAATAATAAATATGAGGTAAATATTACTTATTCTTAATAGTGATGTTATTAAATTCTATTTAATCAATGTAAAGGAACATGTAACTATATTTATTTTTAACAAAAAAACAATCACCCAATGGTGATGTTCTACATTGAGTAAATCATTTTTCTAAGAACAATTCCAATTTAATTATCACTTTAAAATGTTCTACATGAGTCATTCCTAAAATTATTTTGAAATAGTATTTTAATTAAAGACTAAGACAATAGTAAATACAATATACTGATTAGGAATGAAACCATGAAAATCATTAGGAAAAAAATACAGGTATACATTTACCCCCAATACATAATTAATAAAAATATTTCCATTGTTTTCTATTATTTTTGAAAGATAAAATTAATTTCCATATAATACCAATTTCTTAGATTCGTGATATCTATTTTAGGGTTTCATTATTGTTTTGATACTAAAATTATTTTTGAAAAAAAATGTTAGATATAAAATATATATTATCATGGTAAATAGATATCTAACCAATGGTCATAATGAAATAAAACTCTACATGGAAAAAACAACAAGGTTTGTATCTGATGTATTTCCATAAAGAACAACAGTAAGAATCATATAATTTCTTTTCCCTTAATATTAACCCTGTGATTTCTTCCAAAACTTATGGTTCCATTTCTTTATGTAAAAATTTTAATTTACCAGAACATTTCTCAGAAGTGAAGGAATGTATAGACCTAGTATCAATAAAGACATTATAAAAATCTTAGTAAACATAAAATGTACCTGATACCACTTCAATGATTGGACAAACATCTTCTAATGTAGTTGCAAAGGATTTCACCAAATCTTTTTACATATTTTTTGGAGGATTCCCATCATTTATATCCTTCTTTTGGATGATATGTGCATAACGACTAATGGAACTAAATTTAAAACATTTTCCGATTTTCATATCATAATTGAACTTACCACCACATAGATATTTTTTATTTTAATTGTGGGCTGTATTTTCAAACATACATATTAGAGGAATTTACATGAATTTATGATACATTCACTGATGTTCTTTTTTCCAAACTTTTCACAAGATGAGAATTTGATATTCATACCTTAAAATTTCAGTGATGAATACATCAATTATTTCTAACAAACTAACTACTTCTTATTATTTTCTATTACATTGCACATATATGTTAGTAAAATCTGTCTCAAATTATTCAGCATAATGATCATGTTTTTCATAGAATTTTAACTCCTTCGAAGAAAATGTTTATCCTAAAAATAGTTTCAATGTAGTTTAAAATATTTTAATTTTATTATAAACATCCCAAAAAAGGGGTATGTACCTATCCAATGTAGTGAGGCTTTAGTAATATTTAGCTATAGATTCTTCATCATTCTACCTAAGTCCTAAGAAGTTTATCTCAATTCTAAATTGAACTGTCTTAGGAATTTTTTCTCATAAATTGAATATTTAAATAATCAAATTCAATATCATCATGATCATATTTCTATAGGATGTCATTAACTAGATAACTCCATAAATAACATCACCTTAAAAATGATAATTCGATTGGGTTACCATTGGGAATTTCAAACATCCTAAGACTTAAAATATATTTTCTAGAGCATTGATCCATCCTTCAGCTACAAAAATTATATAATGACCCACTAGAGGATATCAATGGTAGCCTCATAATATTAACTTCTACATAAATATTTTCTTAGGGTTGATTTGGATGTTCTATAGCCTAGATACAACCACATTTATAGTTTATTTCATCTAATCTACCACTAAAGTCAAATGTTCAACTCTGATTCCTACCGTCTCAGGATGTTCAGTTGGAATAATATTTTCTTGATTCCTTCCAACCACAACTACTGGATTTCCTATATGTGAATCCATTATCTGAATACATATTATAGATTAAGAAACAATATTGTAATAATATTATATAATTTTACCATATATTATAAAAACTAAATGGTATTATACTAAAATTATCCCATAATGTAATGTTATATAAACCATGTTCCGATAAAAACTGTAAGAACATGAGTCAAAAAATTTCATATTCATGTAATATTAAAGTATAAAAAAAATTATTAAAATGAAAAGGATGTTTTAATTTTAGAGTAATATTGAATATCTAATGAATGAAAAATAGTAAAACTATACATTAAAATAGGACACATATACATAGTATTCATTATTCCATCCAATCAAAAGTAATTAAAATAAAACACGGGTTTTCATTATGAAAAATTATCATAGTTCTTCCCTTGATATCATTTTTATACTCACACACCTGTAGTCACTATTAAAAACATATTAAAACAGGGTATATGAATCAAAATTATTAGTAATGTACTTAAAATATAATAAAATTTTAGTTCAGTGAACAACCAAAAACATTCTCTAAAAGACAAAACTTTTTTACTCTAAAAAGAAATCACCATTTCAAATATATCATTATATTAAACTTTTTAAATCAAATTATTTTCATCAAAAAACATTATGATGACTATGAAATTCATATAGGTAACATTGAACTTAATTTTCTATTTCACACATAGAATTTGAATAAAAAATATAGCCAGATTCCATCTTTAGTGTATGTAGTTTATTAGAGGTTACAATGTATCTAACCATCATTGGTATATCACATTACCACCATCCTTTTGTTATCATATACACACTCATAATTGGTTTATAATTTAACCATCAGTTATCATAAAAAATTCCCAAGAATTATAACATATTAAAAAACATGAATTCTTGTATCAAACTATATTTTTTGAGGGAAGTAAATCATTTTAAAAGAATATTTGTACACATGAGAAGGAAACAATTTACTTAAAAAAACCACATAATCATGTAATGAATTATTGAAAACATTATTGTGTCATGAAAGCAATAAATTTTTTTTATTTCATATAATAATAAAAACATTCTATTTAAATTATGTAAAATGATATATTAAAGAGTATTTTTAAATGAATGTCACTTACATATATAATATAATTTAAAAAAATCTATTGATTCAATTTTCTATGTTAACTATAAATAAAAAAATTGGAAAAAAACAACATAAATAATAAGAAGAAATTTCAATCAAATTCTTAGTATAAAACACTAATGAAAAAATATGACACAATGAATGAAAATTGAGAAAAAAAATCTCTTACTTTCTTTCCGAATGTGTTTTCCAATTGCATTTAATAACCTAAAAATTACAATTATATTAATTAATTATCTCATAACCTAATCCACTTATTTTTTTATTATAATTTTATTAAGTTCATTTATGTCTATTTCTGGAGAAAATCACCCTTACTTGAGAGTTTGTTTCACAGTTTCATTGTAAGTTAACTTCTGTATATTTATAGTCATTTTTATCATATTAAAAAAATACCATAGAACTGAAACTATTTGAAATTTAATCATAAATATATGATTAAATGGCCTTAATTATATTTTATCATTCTAAAATAACAATGATTTAGTTGATAGAACATTATTGATAATTGATTAGTTTATTATGGAAAATTTTAGAACAAGTATTAATTAGTTTCATTTGAATTAATATCATGAATATATATCAACTCAAGGGCATGAAATATGTTATTATATAATTAATACCATATTTTTTAACCGTAATAATTGTTTTAAAACTATTATTGAAGGCAGAAACGGAAAACAAAAACTAATAATCTACAGGGACTTCTAATCGCCATAATTTTTACAATGGTGTTCTTTCATTGAATAAGAAGACATAATAAACAATAAAGGACAGAATATATTCCATAATAAATATATAATTATAGTATATACACGATAATATATTTATCATAATGTTATGGATCAATGAGGTGAAAAAAATTTAGAAAAAAAAATGAAATTAGAAGAGGTGGTGTAAGGATAATATATCTTGAATATCACCTCCTTGAAGGATCCATTACTGAACATGAAAGTGGTATTTTTGTGAGACCAACACATCTATAATTTTTTTGGAAGTGTATAATATAATTTTTCTAACAATGGACAATATATAAGGCTTATGGTGGTAAAAGTATATAATGTAATGGGTGACCTATTATAATTGATGTTATGAGAATCTTAAGAATTTCTCAAAATATTAAAATATAATAATGATATTATATATCCAAAGCCTACCAAATGGACTATTAATTCACATGGGATGTAATAATTGAAAAAATATTATCAAATTTGGCCTTATTTATTATTTTTATGATTTCAAAATAATTTAATAAAATAATATATTGTTGAAATATCATTATTGTCAAATTTCATACTATTCCTTACAATAACTTTATGAAAATAATTAAAAAGTCCAATTCTGGAAAATTAAATTATTGTATCCTATAAATTTAATATTTATCTAATGATTTATTTTATCACTTTGAAAATATATATTTATATTTATTTTAATCTTTTTAATATCATTTTTTTGATTTTCCAATTAATTTAATATTTACCTCATCATCATTATGAATGTCCTTAAGGTAGTTATTTTTTCTCTAAAAATTAAAACTAAATTACCATGATGAAGATAAATATTTTATATTTAAATAGAGTATTTATAGTCGAACATATCTTCTAGATGACCATATATTAAAAACGATATACTTTTTTTCTGAAATTTGTGTGACTTATTTTAAATTTATTAAAATAAAAAATAATATGGCACATAATGCCAACCAAGTGTCTCAAAGAGGTCATAAATTCAACCCATAAATGATTATTGTTAGTAATATCATGTAAAATAAAATTAGAATAATTTTTATGTAAATATCATAATCCCTATTATATTAATTTAACTCTTAACTAACTGATTTACCCATAACCATGGAATTTGTTTACAATGATTACTATTCATTTATGCCAAAAATAAAAGAAACTGAATTACTAAATTTGGAACTTCTGGTTCCAAATATGGAATCAATTTTTCAAAAATCAAAATTAATAATTTCAATAATTAAAATTAAACTGATAACCTCCTCCAAAAAAAGCGTTTTCAAAAGAATGAATCTTTTTAAATATAAAATGTTTCTATACTAAATGAAAGTATAAAAACTATTACAAAAAACAATTTGAATAATATAAATAAAAATGAACTAGAGAAATTTAAAACTTATCCGAATCATAATCTGACCTCATAAATGAAATACATTTTTAAATAAAACTAGTATTTTTCACTACTAATTGGAAAATCAATATTTTTAGAAAATCATCAAAACATTATCCTAAGATAATTTTTATATTCTGAATTTAAAAATGATCTTATTATTTTTCTAATTTAAATTATTAAATATGAAAACTATTATTTTTAATATAACCATATAATTATTTAGTTTAATAAATAAAATTACTTTTTTATATAAATACATAACATATTTATAGTGACTTTTACTATTTAATTCTTGAATAATAATAAATATGAAATAATCATTCTATATGTACCTAAGTTGTCACACATAAATTTCCATCCAATTTATTTGGTAAGAATGGATTGCTCGTGAGTTGATTTTAATGTGGGAACATGATTAGATGTTCATAATTTTATGCATAAACTTGATTACATTTCCATAATTTTAAGCTTGAACCTGATTACATGTTGACAATGTTAGCATGAATATGATTTCATTTTCATTATATTTTGAGCGGACCTATCATTCATGTCTATAATTATTTTTCAAAAAAATAATTTTATGTCTATAAGTTTATTTGTGGGCCTAATTTCATGTCATTAACTTAATGAGGGAACATGTCTCTATTTATACATGATTATAAGGTTATAAACTGATTTTTATACCTAAAATACTTATCTTAGTCCTATTTTGTTTTCTCTTGGATTAGGTACTTTTATTTCAGAATTACTAACTTCTTGTGAACTTTAATGATTTGTTGTATTTCTCATTTTTATGATCTATAATAAAAAATAATATAGTTTTAAAATATTATTCTCATTTTCTCAGACCCATATGCTCATGTTAAATTGATTTATCCCTTATTTACCAATAATTGACATATTATATCACCCATTCTTATATTTCATATCCATAGGTAACTAATAATGGTTTTATGTATAGTATGTATATGAGGAGTACTAAATGTGAATTTCTTTCTTTGAGACATTAAAAATATTACCCCAAATTTTACGATTGTGTAAATAGTCTCAAAAGGAACTATAATATTATGGTCTTTATAAATGCATTTGTGTAATGTAATGAATATTCATCTAAAAAGATATAACATCTTTCTATAGTAATCTTGTGTCACTTAAGTAATCATACCCTGAAAATCTGTACATATCATAAGTATATCTATATTTTTTTGTTTGCCTCATAATATGATTGAAAAGACCCTATGATAAAATGAATACTATCTAGATACTTATGAATTGTTATTTTGGGTTGTGTTACTATGTATTTTTATACTAACCCTTTAATAAGATCAATATACACATTTCATGTCTTATGATGATTATAGTTTGTTAAATGAGGTTTATGTTTCATGAGTAGTAGATAGACCTCAAATTAGGCTAGACAAACCACCGTTTATATTAAGAGCTCTATTTGACTATATTCCCCTCATTCAATAAGGCAAGAAATTTTTTTATTTATGGTGGGATTGTATTTTTCCATATATTATTTCTAGTTTTACTGATTGTATAATGATTAGAGGTTTTATATGTAAGCATCCATTGGTATCAATTGTAATTTTTTAGTATTATATGTTCTTGGATACATGAGTGTGAACATGAATTTTCATAAGGCATATCATGTGATTTACATACCTATATTATAGTGGTTTACATCCCCATTATTATTGGTGGTGAGCATAGGGTAGTAACAATAGGCTTACCTCTAGATAGGCAGGCAATGCTTGGATAGGTTTTGACTTTTTTAGGAACCAATTGAGTTCGAATATGGGATTCCTAAAAAGAATTCATTGTCGGAATTTTAACTGGGCATTTAATACTAATATAAATATTATTATCACTAATTTTATCCCATATGATTCTAAAATTTGTAACTAAAAAACATTATATAATTTCATCATTATTACGGTTTTCCATTGAAAAATTCATTCCCCATTTTATAAATAAGAACCAAACACTTCTTCATCACATAATTCCAAATAAACATATATTTTTTATATGAAATACTCTCATATGTTTCTAAATTTTACTCACCATATTTAAAATAAATCTTGTTTATAAAAACCATCTCATCAGCTATTATTATAAAAGTTTCACGCCTTTTATTGATGAACCTGTAATATTTTCCCATTGCTGAATATTGTTGGAAAATTATATCATCACCGTAAGATTGTAAATTATTATTTTCATCCTTGTTTGAGAGAAAATTACATTGAAAAATTAAAAATATATGAGTTTTGGAAACTACCCATATAGTTTTTCATAGATAGTATTATATTCATTTCAAAAAATAAAATCCCTTTTAGTGATATAAATCTAGATGAATATAACTTGTCAATAATATGTATTTGAGTGGATAATTTCAATAAACATAGTTTAAACCATGTTACTTATAATTCACCTATTTTTCTAGTCAAATCTGTTTTGTTGAGGAGTCCTCACTAAAAAGTAATATTGAATCATGTGTTTTTAATGATATTATTCCACTTTTTTCTACTTAATTTGATAATATTGTTGATGACAAGCTTCTGAATTTAAAAACCCAATATTATTTCACTTTCCAATAGACATCTTGTAATTCATTTGGACACCCCATATTGTGGGGTAATTATCATTAGTGAATAAGTCATTTGAATGTTATAAATTAAAAATCCCACATACCATTGGACAATAAATGATTGAATGGTAAAAAACCCAGAAATGTCAACATGCACAATATTGGGAGACCATGACTTCTACCATTTATATATTTTTTAGGTCTTCGAAAAAAATATTACCCATTAATAAAAATTTAAATATATGATAGTGATTCTATGTGATTTTAGTTAAATCTAAGGAATTATCATTTTTTACCAAAAAATCTAGATTCAATTAACAGTAATGTCCAAGACACATTTTCCATTATCAATATCCTTCAAATTAGAATATATGAATCCTCACTCTCCTCCATTATTGATATATAGGTTCTTCTTCATTCATCTCCCTTAAAAAATATTTATTTATCTCTCCATTTAATATTTAATGTTCTTTTATTAATCTCTACATAATTCCATAAATCATATTTTCAACTTACACTAGTGAATGTGTGACTGAGAGCATCGATTGACATAACTTATATCAATCATAAATATTTTAATTCAATCATTGTTTTCCCAGATAGAATAATTCATTTCCCCTATACACTTCTAAAATGGAGAAATTGAGTACTAAAATATTTGATCTTGATGAAAATAAATGTATTTATGATCATGTGGTATTTACACCGACTATTAATGGTCTATAAAATTATTTTATATATCGAATTAAATACAATAATTAAAATGTTATACTTAACATATATAAGTTTCTTGACCCAAAACCACGGGTTAATTTTATTTTATGATTAAAAAGATCACAACACCACTGAATCCTCACCTTAATCATTTTCTTTAAAATAAAGAAAAGATATTTCGGATTTTTAATTTTCATGATGATGTATCATATTGCAATGATATAATATTTTAGGACTCCTTGTGAATCATACATTATAATCATGATTCATAACTAAACAACATGTTCATAATACCTTTACACCAAAAGAAAAACTATTTAAAATCATAAGAAATAAGGGAATTTGTTATTTCCTATATCTGGTGTTATTATGCTATAAAATAAATCTTAGCTATAGAGTACACATATTCGGTATCCCCCGATAATTTGAAAAAAATAATGGATGATTTTTTCAATTATTTTATCCATTTTAATACTAACTATATTATTTTTAGAGTCACAAAACTCAATTTTCATGAGAGGTGTCAGTTCTCAAGTCTTTATTCTAATGTATCTATATTAGTTTGATAAATATGTTACAACATAGATATCCTATTTCCCCCAAAATAAAAATGTTATAGGCTGTACATAGGCCTTAAAAAATATTCCCCATAAAAAACATCACATATTTAGAAACTAATGCACTCATAATCTATAATGTCCTTCAAGGAGTATGGATTCATAGTTTATCATCACACATTCATCACCATTATAGGAATTATCATCCAAGTGAATTAATTATTTAAATATTTCCATTATAGATCAATTGAGCCCATTGTTTACATAGTTATGGTCTTTAAATTTTAGCCAAAACTGAACATACTTCTCCTAGATTCCAGTGATCTTGGATTTATGTTTTTAAAGTTACTATTTCAATTTTGAATTTTCCTCTTCGTATTATTAAATATATAACTTATTGTTACAAAAAAACATTATATTTATTTTCATTGGACTCTAAATAACAATTTATTCAAGGGACATATAGTTTTTATCATTAGAATAAATTGTTTCCTTGGATCTAATAACATAATAACAAAAATATTTTAATTTAATTTTTCCATGATCATTTATAATAACATATTTACTGACGTCTCTAAATTCATTAACTTCGAATGCATCAATTTTCTTACTGATATATTTTTTTGTTTAGAATATGATCTTCAACTTATAAAATTTTTCTTCTAGATTCATCATACTATTAAATCCTTGGAATGGGTTTTTATGGATTTTTATTCTTCATCATCATTATAAATATTTTTAGGAATTCAATCTAAACAAATCGTAAATTTACCACATCATAAAAAATAATTTCGATTTATCTATTGAATTTTCTATTTTCAAACATATAAATATAGGAAACAGAAGTCATCACCTCATCAAATTCATCTTTAGTCAGAACATTTTTCATAAAAATTTTATTTATTGACATGAATGAAACATCCTAAGAATTATATTTTGTAACAGAATGATTTTCATTGTTCATCATCTAAAAAAATATGAAGTTAATATAACGACTATCCATTTTTACCTAATTTTTTTTATCATAACGTACTATTATATCCTCACTGAAGAATATATGTGTTCTTCTTGTGATCCTTTTTACAATTTCGATATTTTCATGTTCATCTCCAAGACCACACATACCCTCTATGATTATTTATTCGACCATAGAATGAATTGATAATATCATATGAGTTTATCCTAATTCCATTATATTTATTACTAAACACATGAAGATTAATATATTAAATATAAGAGTATATTATAATGGTGTTAATATTATTTTCTAACATTTAACAAGAATTTTGATAAATAAATACCCTTTTATCTTTATAATTTTTACAAGCCTCTATTTTGGCATTGATCTCCTTGAAATCAAAATCAAATTAATTTTAAGATTTAGAAGAGTGTTCCACTCTCCATCATAGTAGAAATACAATTATTATATCTATATAAAAATCCATTCTCAACGTGTAAAATTAAATTTTTATTCTACTATTCCATATTTGGGAATTAATACGTTCAATAATTAAAATCCCCCATTAATTTAAAATTGTTGTCATCACATTTTAGAGGTATATAAATTAACTAAAAATATTTTCTTCGATATAAATTATTGTTCCCAAACAAGAAGTATAAGGTAATGGGGGTGAATTAGGAAATTATAGATCCTCAAAATTTCCCCTTGATTGTGATATTATTCCCACTATTATGGGGAAAAAATTATATCTCTCATACAATAACTCTAGAGTGAAGAAATTAGTAAATAATTTATTATAGTAATTTGACATGGTTTATCCAAACTAGGATTATCCAAATATAATTTCATCAGCCATGTACTGATCCTTGAAATTAACTATTTTTTCCGTATATACACTATAAAATAGAGTCAAATCACTCAAACTCTAGATTAATTATATATAAAACCCTCTAAAATAACTCACTAATTTTCATCGGTGATATATTCTCAGTACTCATTTCGGAGAGATATTTTCTCCTTAAATTGTAGCTGAAAAGGGAAAGTAGTGTAATATAAAAATTAATGTGCATTTTGATGTGTTTTCAAAGAGAAAATGATCATTGAGCATTATTATCCATCCCCATTAACCTTCTAGTTCCTCAATAGAGAATTATCCCCTTTTCAACGCTTGAGTAGATTGAATCTCTATACCCATTCTTCTATTTTCCTCTTTTGAAATGAAATAAAAAACCATTATTTGTTTTTTTATATATGTATTTCCCAAAATATAATTCTCCTCCCTTATTTCCTTTTTAATACATATTTAATATTTTTATATTTTTCTAAATGAAAAAATATTTCTATATTCTAAAAAATATAGACTCCACAGTCAAAATAATCTTTTTTATCTAATATGATACTGTAACAACATATGATAAATTTTTAGATATGATTATATCATTAATCATTATCCAAATCATGTATTTAAAATTCATCCAATTTTCACTACACTATTCTCCACATCACCACCCACAAACTCAATTATGTAGTGTGAATAATCAAATACATTCCAATAAAATATTCCCCGTTAAATAATTTAATATCAAAAGGTCCTTGATTTATTTTCCATTAAAAATTAGATTTATTATTCTTCATAGTTTTGTAATTTTTTATTCATATTCATCGATTTATAAAATTCATTCAATCCTTAATTTCATTGTATTTCAAAAAAATACATAAAGGGATATATCATTGATATAATTGGAGCTAAAACACATAAGACTCTTATATGATGATGTACATTGCGATGAATCTTAAAATTTCATCAATAAATTATTTGTAGACATCATAATGTTTCTTATACAGTTACATAAATTCAAATGACATGTATGAAGATATTTATTATTCGTATGTAGTTCTAAAAACTCATACACAGAGCTAATGAATCGTACAATGAGGGTGATAACTCATACATAATGGGTGATGACTTGTATACAAATCACTTACTGACTCATATGTGTGAAATAATCAATCATCTACCTCAAATTACTCATAAAATTCATGTTTTATAAACATATAAATGTATAATAGGAAATTGACTCATATAGAGACAACTCCCCTTATGCGGGATGACTCGTACATACTAAAGACATAGTTAGATGTTAAAATTCTGATAAAAAATTGATTCATTAATAATCATCTATAATGACAAAAATCCAATTTCATCCTTTAAAATATGGACCCCAGACACTTAAAAGGAAGTCATTTATGTTTCCATATAATTCCATTTTGGAAAACACAACTAAAATACACACAATGTATTTTTTTCTAACAATTGTATATGTTTCTTGGGATGGGATTAGATATTAATGTTTTTATAGCCCTTTAACCTGTCCTTTAATGAGAAGGTAAACTCAACAAACATGAATCTATTATAAAATACCCCCTTTAACCACACAATAGGATGAGTGTTTCACCCTAAAATCATTATTATATGATGGTTGTTATGCCATAACATCGGTATATGGTTCATCTCAGACTCTAGATTAATCCTAAGGTATTATTTTTATGTCTGGAACCATCTAATATGTGGATTTATATGGTATAATATACTGTATATTTCCAAATGTCTGCTTCCATTGACAATCTATATTCTTTGTTTTTATATAATGTTGTTTTTATCATATATGTACGTTACTTGTTAGATATTTTTTATACTTACACCAAGTTATTAACTATAATGGTAAGGAATTTTTGTGGTACCCTAATGAGTATAAATATATTCACTCCATTATTATATTAGTTGGTGTAAATACATATTCATGGTGCAGCTTTTAGGTACCAGATTAATAATGGCGTGTTTGTTACTCAAAAGATCTATAGTGTCTTAGGAGTTAGATCATTTTGGTGTATATGGAAGAGGTATAATTTTTAGATCCATTTATAGATATGTGGTATGGTTACACATGGGGTTGTGTTATTTTATTCTATTGGGTCGGTTATAGATGGAACACCTTATTTATATCCCTTTTGGTAGTTTTTCAATTTCAGTTTGGGTCTATATTTATTAATAGTAAGATTCAATTACCATGTAGACTATATATTAGAATTTTGATTTGTTTGAGAATAATATTTGTCTCATTAAACTATTTAACCATTTATATCAATTATGTCTTATTTAATTGGTACCTCAATATATATTTATTTTTTCCTGGTCCATATACGTGATGATTGTGAGGCTAATTCCAAATTTGTTACAGGTTATGTGTTTTATTTAGTCATGTTCTCATGGAAAACTACCTCCAACATTTTTTAGTCAAATAAAAATTTAAAATAACCTCATATGAATATAAAGTACACATAAGGTTTGGTGGTGGTCAATATAGCAGTCTAATCATTCCAACAATATGTTACATAAAACCTTTATTTTTATCCCAAGGAATGGAAATATATGAAATGGTGAGCCTTGATTTTCATTAAAATTAAAAATTGTAGAAATGAATTGATGACCATATGGAAGCATAAGATAATCATAAGTGTATTAGATCATTACCATATGGATATAGCATAAGTATAAAATAATTCGTAGCAATTTAGAAGCATCACATGTATAGAAACAATTTCTAATATCATTTTTTTCTATTGATACCATCATAAACAATGGATCAAGAGTCCACAAGAATTTTTCATATCATAATGGATCGGGTACCATCACTTGTTTCACACAGTGTATCAAGTATATCAACCTACATCTCACTGTATATCGATCACATCAACATGAATCCCATAATTATCTCATGACATATTAATGATTTCCAAATGCATGGGAGTGATATATAATTCTCGTATTACCCATCACGTAATGAAAACCATATATATTTTTAAAAAATGATTATAAAACATTCATTATATCATCAAAAACATAACCATATGAAAGAAAATGAGTTTTCTAATCATTAAATTATTTCAAGATAGCATGAACCATGAAAAAAAAGTTTAATAGATAACCAATAATTGTCATTATACACCATCCGAAAAAATAATAAATATCATAAAATTGGACCATAAGTATATTAATTCATAATTAACATCAAATGATGTCATCATAAGTGAAAATTATTTCAAAAAATCACTCAAATATATCTTGGGGAATCAATTCATTAAAATCTTAAAACATCATAAATATTAATATAGACATTTAATTTGAAAAAAAATCATGAACAAATGTAGACTAATATTCAATAAATTTAGTGATCATGAAGCCTGTAAATTATATTCTTTCTATAACCGTTTAAATGAATCCTTTAAATTTTTTCATAAAATGTCAAATGTTTATCATTCAGATGGTGACAAGAAGATTACTAGGAATTAGTCAATATATGAAATCAAATATAATTAAATATGAATTTTAATAATCATTATGTAATAATAAAAAACGTTCTTGAAAAATTTTTAATGGAAAACTAGTCATTAATGAAAAACATTGATGACCAGATAGTAAATCATAATCAGTTTTCCATAAAAAAATATTTTTCTTTCCATAAATAATTAAAATGAGTAAAACTAATTGGAAATATGTTTTTCACATAAATAATTACTGGAGATAAAAAATAAATGGATTTATTCGATAAGGATCACATAATTTTTCTATACAAATTCAATCATAAACAATTATAATTAATGTTGGAATGAGACATAAATCTCTTACCTCTTGTCATGTATTTCCTATTACTTGTTGAAACCTAATTTATAATAAATATATATTTATTATAAATTCAATTTATAAAATGAATCATATATTTTATAATTAATATGATTTACTTATATAACATTAGTACCAATTCAGTAACAATTTTTTAAAATCATAATTACTCCTGGTGATAACTGATTCATTTCTCATGAATGTTTTAGTTCTGAAGTCCCAATTGTTATACTTTTATCATGGTTCAATAATATTAATAATATAAATCCTAGAATAATTATAACATATATACGTCATGTATATGTTTATATTTATCCATAATGGATTGGAGAGGGAAATAAATTACACCATTAATGGAGACGGTAAGTTGTGCGTACATAAAAACATTGTCCTTATTTGTAATACCGAAGGAATGAAATAAAGGTAATTAAAATTTCAAATTTAATGTATCATTATAATATATTATATATGATATATGTACGTTAAATATTTCCCTATTATCATCTATGTACAAAAGAAAATAAAACTGAACCATTTCCATTCGTGGAGGAGGTAGTCCACACATATGCTCGAGCGACACTATTATTTTCCAATGGATATGAATTTAAGAATTTTTATACGAACTTATATAAATTTAATAATAAATAAGTCATAAATATCATTTATACACATTAAAAAATCCAAAATAAACATCCATGAAATATGGTAATAGAAAATAAATTATATAACTATGTGGAGATAGTATTCCATACATATGAACATGAAATACATTCACATCTCATTTTCTAGAAAAGATAAGAAATAATTTTTGTTTTATTATAATATTTAAATTTCAGTATATTTAAGATATTGAAATTTTTATACTTTAATGAGTTACAATGATTTAGGGTAGTTATGAGAATAAACAAAATGTAAGAGGTTAGTGTGTAACTTCTTTATAAAACATCAGATTGAAGAACCATCACACCATCATTGTCATGGTATTGAGGTATACTATTGAAGGAAAATTTTGGGTATTTTATTTGGACATATGGATATGGAATAAGAAATTCCATTTTAGAGTGTTGTGGTAAAATTCATTTTTTTTTCACCAAGTGTCCATTTGGGACAAGTAAATAACCTATCCTTGGAATTTTTTATGTATTGAAATGGAATGATCAGTTTGGATATTCATTTATTTTTTAGCACTAACTTAGCGTACTTAAATTTTTTCTTGATAGACTAATGAAGATCCTAATTCATTCATCAAACTTGTTTCCAGACAAAGATTTATTCCTGATAAGAGTCTATAGTAATTTTTTTTCAACATAGAATGAAATGATGAACTTTGTATTAGAGTTAGAGATATTATGTTATGTGATTTAAGTTGGATTATTTTTTCAATAATTTGCAACAAGTATCATTTTGGTGTTTTATCTCTCTTTTAGATCAGCATGGGTGAGTAACCATTTTCTATGATAACATCTTTATAAAACTCTTAGGAGGGTTAATGTAACACCTTCCTATATGAATTAGATATTGAAAACCCATTGGATGACTTGAGGTTATATACTCATCAAGGATTATATTTGATCCTCATTTCTATTTCAATCTCTAGTTAATATTTTTTAGTATCATATGACCAACCTAAATGGAATGATCCCCTATCATTTAGGTTAATATAGTAGTGTAGGATAATCCCCTATAAGCCCAATGAGAGATCCCCTAATTGTGTATCAATGCCTTTCAAGTTCCATAATTTTCCCTTAGTGGGTTTATTGTTATCTTATGACCAACAAAACTGGGTGTGATCTCCTAACTAGAATGATATTATGGTATTGTTTCGAAAACCATTGGAATCCTTGTGTGGGAAAACATTTCTATGCATCATTCTATTTTATGTTTTATTTTTTTCTTCCTATTTGTATGTCCTAATGATAATTACCTATAAAATAACATCCATTAGGATTATTAGGACCAAAGGATTGTGTTCTCCCATAATCATTCATGACCTTAAATCCTTGAGTGAAATCTTATACTGATGCATGGTCCAGTTGAGGCCTTTTAGATAGGTTGTCTATACTGATCATATATATATTATTGTGTTTCATATCTAAGTATAACTTGTCCTGATTGACATATTTTAATGATTATGAGCTGAATCATAATTGATGTTATATTTTTGTTGATTTTGGGGGATCTTAATTAGTATTTTTTACTCACCACTACATAGGATATTTTGGTATATATCATGTCATATAAAGACGATTAATAGTTAAATGGTTTATTGGGAGGACATTAATCAGGAAGAACATATTTATATTGAAGATATGGTTAGTTCTAGTAGTGAATTTTGTTGTATTACCTTCCAAAATATTAGCATCGTGTAATTATTTGCATTATTTGGTGGTACTGTATTTGAACCTTTTGTAGTGTCCAGTTTTTTTCAAATACTATTATGGGATCTATGTTATGCATGAAATTTTACACATTTTAACTTTTTAAAATTATACATGTGTGTGGATATGTGTACATGTGTAAGGTATATTAGGATAATGTATCCCATGTGCATGATATCCCAACTTGGTGCTAGACACCATCCCCTGACAGAATGGAGGTGGGCTTGGGATTATCAAAGTCACCTTATCGTAGGCCTGGCAGGCCCCGATGGGTTTGGTCATGTTAATTCCTTTCAATGGAAAATTATGAATGCCAAAACATCTAAGTCATGGATAATAAATTTTAAAATACACTTTTGTAGTGTTTGGTAATGATATATGTCTCGATGTGGTGTATAGAAGATAATGGATGAGTTCTATTTTATAACTGAGGGGTGGGGAACTCATAAAATTTAATAAACGAATAAAGTATTTTAAATTAATTGTTAAGAAAAATTCTTAAAAATGGATATAGAATAAATGTTAAATTCGTATTTGGCCGAAATCCCATTAATCAATAAAATTTGGACAATTTTATGGGGTGTTTAAAAAAATTTCTTTTGGATTAACCCCTTTGTTAACCAATTTTCACCTTAACCACAATAAAGGAATTTTAACTGATAAATGGTTGAATTTTTACTTATATGGTAAGAATTAGAAAATTAGTGATGATTAGAAGAATTTTTTTACCATTTCTCACCATTCTTGTTATCTTCTAGGTTTTTTTTATTTTCAAATTATTTCATGAAATATTATTTAACATAAAATATCATAAATTTCATCTTTGATAGTATCTATTTTATTTGACATTAAATGAATCATAAAAATAATGGAATTTAAAAAAAAGTAAAATTTATAACAATACAAAAATATTATATTTAAATATTAAATCCATTAAAAAAATAATTCTCCCATATAATATTTCCTTTAATATTTTGAAGATCCTTTATTTTATTTTTCTATCAATCGAATAAATACTACGTTGGTCTGTCATAAAGTTTTAGCCAAATTATTATATCACTAAAATTTAAAAAAAAATTGACAAAAATTAATTTTTATTTCAAAAATCAATTATAACGAAACATTTCCCATTTTATACACATAGAAAAATTATTGATATATTAATGTCAAAAGAGTGTCATTTTGTATTTATTCTTTTCTAAATTTACATAATGGTCATAATTAGAATCTAAGGGAACCAATTGATCATATAATCCATGACTGGGTGAACATGGCTTAAATTCAATATTCCAATGGGTTAATGGAATTTTCATAGAGAAATTATAATTTCTTATATCAATGTTTTAATCAGATTTAACACGTTTTACATTTACCGAGATGAAAAAAAACATATCAAGGGTACTATTCATAATTAAAAAAAAGAAAAGGGAAATGTTTTACATATATGGACATCCTGATTCCAAATAATAAACCCAATTTTTAATTTTCATTTTCGAGATGACTATAAAAATATTTAAATATAAAAACAAAAAAATCTATGAAAACTTTTTTTAGATAAATGATTTCTTAAGTGTAATAACATATTTATTCTAAATTAAACCTTAAAATTTATTTATATTAATATAAATTTATTGTTAATAATAATGGAAAAAACATTTTACCATTAATAAACATTTCAAAAATGGTATTTGGTAAATTCTAGAATCAATAGTACAATTTGCAAAAAAAAATTATTTTTCACTATGTACTAAAATATCACACTTTTCATAAATTATCATAATTTATCTCAAAGATAATTTTTAATTTTTAATTTGAAAAATTATTTTCCTTTTTTCAATTCATTTTAAAAAATTATTGATGATAATTATTCCATTTTCTAAAAACAATTTAATAGTAACAATTTTTTTAAGAAAATGTTTTTTTAAATACAATTATTTTACTAAAAATTGAGTTGTTATTTTATAAGAATTAATGAATAATTATATATTGAGTAGTTACTTCATATCTATTAACTAATTTTTATAATGCTATTATCCCCCTCTAATTATTTATGGTATATCATAATTGTAATAAAATAATAATTTTATGCGGTTTCCTTAAAATGGGTATTGTGTGTTGTATATTCTATCAAACATAATGTTATTTTAAAATATTAGAATGAAAAATTATCCCACTTTTTAATTTATTTTTCGTCAAAAATTAAAATATCACTCAAAAAGACATTTTAAAATTCAATTTTTTTGAAACCCACATTGTAAAAATATTTAATAGAACATATATTTGGAAATATGGAAATGGAAATGCAAATTTCAAATAAAATAACACATAAATGTGGTTCCAAATAAAATAAAATTAGTGTAAATTTAAAATGTATACATGGTGGAAAATTAGAATTTGTAGATAATGTTGGAGAGTGATAGAGAACATCATTCTTAATAACGTGAATGATTGCGATGAAGTTAATGACCAAAATACTATAAATCCATTAGTTGTGAAAAGGAAAAAAATTCATAATGAAGTTCATAATAGGATGAATTATTTTCCAATAGCCATTTAATATATTTTATTGATTTATTAAATATAAAGATAGAGAACTCATGAAAATATAGCTACATTATTTTTTGCCATATCATATTCACAATTTCATTATCTGGTTGTGCTTAGATAGATTTCAACTTCATCTCTTACTTCAAAAAAAGAATATTTAAGAAGAATTTTTATCCCGGAAATACACAATATAACCTTTAATGAATCATAATATCTATAAAATAATTACAATTAATTATTTATTTCTCAAAATATTTTCCAAACCAATATATATTAGAATATGTTATACAATATAATAAATCATTATTTATTCTCAAACACCAATACCCTATGCTTAACATAAACCATTTGATATGTAGTTAACATTAAAACCCTTCAAAAATATGTCTAACCAAAATCAAGATAAAAAATTTAGAAATAATGTCACTACATTTAAAAAACTAACCTCACAATAGTCTCTATATATAATATAATGTATAATTACATGTCCCAAAGAAAATATGTCTATACCATGATCATATATTCTCATAAAAAATGGTAAGAACCTGAACTGCCATAAACCCTCAATGGAAAAATATATTCATCAAAAAATTAACTCTCACCTAATTCATTAAATAAAATAATATATTATCACATATTTTCTATAAATCTAATAATGATTTAAAATCTATCAAATATAACATAATTTTTTTTATTAAAATCCATAATCAGTTAATAAGTCATAAAAAATTAATCATATACATTATCAAAAATATTATTTTGTCAACTAAAAATTATTATTTCAAAATTATACTCATACAAATGGATATCATTCCATTAATCATGTTTTTTAAATTAATTATCACATTACCATTTAATCAATATTCTTGGTCATTAGCACAATTAATCAAATACTAGAAAAGCATCAAAGAAAAATAACAGAAGATCAATATTTAAAATTTTCATGTTTCTTATAAGTATAATATCATTTAAAAAAACACTTCTATGACATAATTCTCAAATACCAATATATAAACAATTGAATCAATCAAACTTATTCTTAAACCATTAACTTGTATACATCAACTTATTCTCTGATACCTCTTTTATCATATATCATTCGTAGTCCCATCATCATCAATAGGGATACCTTCACTCTTAAAAGTACACTGATTCTTTTTTGATCATCCCATTAGGAATTTATTTTTAATAATTACAATATTTTCCACATTTTAAGGATCCAAAAATTAATGAAACCTTATTCATACAATTATTATCATCCATTTAATTGAAAAAAACACTTCAATTTTTGTTAACAATTACATTTTACATGTCCTTCCTTTCCACACCAAAAAAATATTCTATTTCATTTGAGATACTTATCTTGGATCATTTTCCATAATAAATGAGTTGTAGGAGTCTGAATCATCCTACATCCCTGGTATTATTGAAAATATATTACTCTGTTTTTATGTGTGTTATTAAACTCATCCTTATTGATATATATAATCACATAATGAGATAACTTATTATGTATAATCACAAGGTTTCACATTCTAGTTCCTATTTCACATGGTTTATCATAATGTAATTCATTACATTATACATTAAATTATGTTTTAACACAATCACTCAAATTTATAACCATTCACTAAAACTGAAAACCATAGTTCGAGAAATAAGAGACATTTTAAGAAAATAACTAATTAAGAATAATCATTTTAGGTTGTATAAATCATGATGCTCTCATTTAAATATATTACAGATTGGGTTTATCCATGCCCATACATGGTAATAACATTAAATATTCTCCGTAATGGTTCATAATTTAAATTAAAAAATCATTTCACCCGAGATTTTCAAACCAGGTGTGTAGTGAGTACACCATATCCATGGTCAAAAATGATGGATAAAAAATACTAAATAAAATTTGTATTGTTGTTATTACCCCTATATTAACTTCTTACCAAACTACACAAAAATATATTATCTTTTAAATTATTAATTTATAAGAAACACCATAATCACTTCCTCCCCAACACATTTTGATTTTTTCATAAGCATAGATTTATAACCATGATTTTCACCAATGTTCAATAATAATAATCACTAAATATTATCTAAACCCTACTAGGACAGAATCTATATAAACATAAAATTTACATAAAAAAATAGTAAAACACTCAAGATGAGTACTCAATACACAACATTATGACCCATTTTTGAAAAATATTTTCTTATTTTAATTTGATACTAGATACATAAAAATATTATTTTTGTGCACTCAATATAATCTATCGTAATATTCGAATACATTTTTATCCTTCTTGGAATACTGTAAATATTACCATTTTTCATACCCTAGGGAAATGAAACATAATAAAAGGTGGGGTCATATTCTCAAGAAGGTTAAAAATGTGATATATCAATCAATGATAATAATAAATCCTAATATAATGATGAGGTCTTGAGATCACAACCAAAACATCTAATGTTCATATCCAATATTTCATATAAAATATGCAAGAGTCATGGGAAAAACATTATTATTTTAAAATATGTGAATCATAAGAGTGAGGAATATTTAAAAATCAATAATGAACCATATGTTCATTTCGTAAGAAAGAAAAAATTACATAATTTTCTATAACCATCATAAGTATAAAAAATACTACTTATGTTAAGGTTAGATACCAAGACCATCAAACCATAGTTCATATGGCATCGACACCAATCTATCATATCATAAAAGATTAAGAAGCATGCCCCATTTCATATAGTTGATCAATAATATCATAATTCCCCCTAGATTTGAAAAATCATATCAAATTAAAATCCATAATTATATCATGAGATATAATACTTCATATAATTAATTAGAGTTCAATATAATCCAATGACCACTCATCACATAATGAAAATCAAACATTTATGTTCTATAAGATCATAAATCATTCATCATATCATAATATCATAACCAGTGGAATGAATATTAATTTCATAAAAAATCATCATAGAATCACCTGTGGGAAATAAAAAGGCTTCATAAATAACTAATTATCATCATCATTGAATGTATAGAGAATAAATAATGATTGTGTCTTTAGATAACATCTACAATAAATAATAATTAGAGTCAATTTATGTTATCATAGTTGAAAATTTCCTTAAAATCTAACGATAATATTTCTCAAGGAAAATACCATGTTTATTTTGAAATAACATCATTAAAATATTAAAAAGATTTAATATATAATAGAACATATATTCTAGAAAATTAAACATGGATACATATAAATTGATCCCCAATTCGTTGAGCTATCATGATGTAAAGAAATTCAATTCATGTATTTTTTTTTGAAATATATATTCATTCATATTTTTGTTAAAAAGTCAAAAGGACCACAATCTGAAAATGATATGATGAATCTTTTGTATTATTTTATATAAATTAAAACATCATCAAAAATATTTTCTATAATTTTTTTATTAAAATTAAAAATGTTACAAAAAAAAATTAACAAAATCATAGACATGGATAAATAAGAACCCTGACTGAAAAATAAAACATGTTTAGTTTTACTTAAATAAATTTATTTAAATTATTATGTACTTAGAGTGAAGAAAATGAAGGGAAAAATATATTTTCTAGAAATTTAAAAAAAAAGAGGAAACATTTATTTGATTTATTAGAAAATTGTCATATAATTTACATAATGTAAAATCAATCATAAATAATCCCTATTACAATGGTATTGATATATAAATACACTACACCAAGTCCCATCTTTCCTCTTAAATTTTTTAAACTCCAGTTTAAAAAATATATATTTTAATAAATGTATTCCGGAACATCAATCCAATATTTACTACCATTTGTTATATTCCTATTATATCTTATTTCAGGTTTATTCACTAATTTCATTAAAATAAATGTTCTATGTGATAATTACTTTTTTTCATAAGAATGTTTCGGTTATGTAGTCCTAGTTCTTTTACATTCATCATGGTTTCAACATCATCATAATTTTAGTTAAATAATAAAGAAAAATTATATTAATTTTTCATATATTTATACTCAAACATAAATGGTAGAGATGGAAATATAAATTACAATTTTCATGGGGGTGGTAGGCCATATGTAGGCGTGAACACTGCTATCATTTTTTTGACAGATGAAACAAAATAATGGTAAATTATATTTCACATATTTTAAATAATTATTATATTATATATATCAAATATATTCAGTAGTTATATTTTTATTAACATCCATGTAGAGTTGTAAAAAATAATGACTCACATCGTTTCGTGGAGGAGGTGGTCAATATTAATGCACGAGAAACGTTATCATTTTACAATTGGATAGAAGGAAATAAGGTAGATATTAAATTATAATTAAATATGTATAATTATATCAAAAATATAATTTATAAACATTAAACCCCAAACAATTGATCCATGAAATATGTTTATGGAAAATTAATTGTATTATTATATGGATGCGGCATATCTTATGTATGCTTGATAGATACTTATACATCCCATTTGATGGAAAATTGGGTAAATAAATGTTGATTCAAATTCATAACAAAATATTAGTACGTTGAGTTTAACAATAATATTAATTCTATAATGAAATCCACATATATTTTTTGGACTTATAAGAAGAAAAAAATCAAAAGATATAAGGTATGTTGATTATTTCTTCATCAGTAGGAATCCTTTATATCTTTTCATAAGGATCCAATGAATTGTCTTATGATAAGATGAACATACATATTTAATTTATATGAATATCAAAAGATATTTTTTAGGGTTTTGAAATGATAGATAGTTGTGGGTGATGTAAAGATGATAGGGTATGGGTGGCCATTTATAGGTGAGGGGGGGGGGACTCGTAGAATTTATTAAAATATTATAATCAAATAAGGTCATTATCCTTAAAAATATTTATAAATGGATATATATTGAAAGATAAGGATGGGTTTTTATAAAACACACTTATTCAATTTTTATAGGTTGTTCATAGTTGGCACATGGTGAGGAAACATGGTGTGTCTAACTAGAAGGGCACATGGTGTGTCTAACCATGAGGCCCAACCTAGTTAACTACCAACATAAGATTCTTCAACTTCGAAAATTATTTTCATATTTCCTAAACAACCGTTTAATATACCAAAACACCTCACCCAACTATATCTCAAAATCCATGGCCGAAAAGTCCCCCTCGAAACATTGTTTTCTCCTCAAACGTCTTCCTTTTAAGAATTGAAGTGCCAGTGGAATATCGGATTCCTCTCCACTATGTGGATATAATCCTACTCAATCTATCATCATTTAACCTATATTTATCCTTAGAGTTTGGTAGTTCATCCCATATTTTATAGATCAAATCCATTTTTAAATAGATCAAGACTCTAGGATGATTTCTTGATTTCATTTTTTCTTGTAATTCAATGGAGGATAAAAGTGTGGGTGATTATATTTTATTTATATGATTAAAGGTTGGTTGTTACATTATAGATAGGATATATAGTGAAAATTTTATTTCTTGATTTCTCAAAATAAAATTCAATAAATTTATGTGTGAAATGATTCAGTATGATTTGGAAATAGGATTTCAGTCACCTAGATTTTACAAAAAATCTAAAAACTATAATGGAATAGGAATTTTGGATGTATTTTGATTTATATGAAATAGACGAATTTATTTTTCGACTATTTTTTGAAATAAATGGATTAAATTTAAGTGATTTAAAATGATGATTGGGTTTTTATTGAAAAGGTATGTATTGATGAAAACCTAATGTTTTGGTTTTGAAATTGAATTGGAATATTGAAACTGAAAAATGGGAATTTGAATTGTAAATGAAGATTGATTTGAAATGAGATGATTTACCCCTTCTATTGATTGATTACGCATATGCAGGCTAGGTAGTTATTGTGTTATTTAGGATAAGCATGCTAGAATGATATATCCCTAATAATTGAATGATAATGGGAAAAATAATAATATCCCAGTTATGGATATATTATCCTCAATGGGATGTTTATGAGTCCTATTGAGATATATACTGAGGGATATGTGGATACATATTAGTCTCGATCACTAATATTATAAGTGTGGGGATCCATTTATTTGGAAACTATTGTACCATTGAGAAGATGACCATGGGTTCTTCTTTTTATTGTTTTGATTTAATATCCAATTGATTATAGGACTACTTATTTATTATATTTATATTATATAAACATATTTATATAAATTGTTTGTTTGAGAAAATATTTAAAAGTTTTCAATTATTTTTAAATGAAATCATGTTTTGTTTTGAATATAAAAATGACTTATATTCATATATTTATTTAATTTTAAAGAATGATTTGGTTTATTAAAATCAAATATATTATGGAACAATAGTTGATAAACTTTTAGTTTTTGTAGCTCACACATAACCTTTTACATTGGTAGTTTATATATTTCATTTTTTGAGGTCCGAGCAAAGGGAAAATGCCACTTGGAGGTAGTAGATATTTTGATCCTTAGGTATCAGAGTGATGTTTCCTTTGGGGAGTTTTTACTTATAATGATTAATTTTATGATGTATTATTTTTTAATTTTTTTATATTTTTTTTGCTACATTGTGCATTTGGAGTGTTGAGTATACCAACTTTTATTCTTTATCATTCATTTGTGTGTGGAAAATGAGTTCCCTCTTTTATCATGTATGATTATAGGATATTGTAAAAAACCCATGAGGATAAAGAAATCTCATTAGGATATTTAGTGTGGGATAGGGTGTCATGGTACCTAGGAATCCATGATAGATAATGAAAATGTTTTATCAGAGGGAGTTTCAACATCTTTCTATGGTAACATTATGAAATTTAGAATATATTTTCAGGGCATTAGAGCTAGTTATGAGTTAGTGTCTATCAATACTTCATTTCAAAGAGCCTTAATACATCACAGGTTATTTGGTAATGTAATATTAAAAAGGAATTAGGTATAATTTAATTTTTATCCCTAAAATAGATTGGGATATGTTAGAAATCAAAATTAGGATATCTTATCTAATGTGATGGATTTTAACTTTTATTTTGATTGAGTTTTTTAACTATGTCATATTTTGATTTATTCAATATTATTTTCTAATGTTTCGTATCATCATGCCTCTATGATGACATGTGAATAGGACATTGGAGGAACCTAAAGGTGAAAAACAAAATTACGATCATCCTATGGACGAGAGACTTATTGAGAATATTTTGTGTGTATTCCATGATATGGTACATGAACCTAAACCCGATCCAATTTAGGATAAACCTATGGAACCATATAGGGATGAATCACTGAATCATGCTGAATAGTTTCTTCTATAGAATCCACAATACTTCCATGTCTCAAAATATCCTCAATAGGATGGGGTTTATTTGAGGAATAAAGAGCTTGTATTTGATTTCATGGTAACACATGAATCTAATAATGTGAAATCTTCCACCATAAAGATAGAAGGACATAGTAGGAGTGAGAGAGACTCGATAGTAAAAATGATAGAAAATGAGGGTTTAAAGCAGACAGACCATATATTAATTTTCAAGGACTAGTTATATCCTAGGTGTATGGTTTAGGATAATGTTATGGAGTTTTTCAAACTCAAACATGATTACATAACCATGGTGGATTATGAGAACCACTTATCTGAGTGTGGGAATATTCACCTAATATTATATCAAAAGAGAAAAATAATACTATATTTTTTGAAATGGTTGTTTGATATAATATTCTTTCACAGGTTTCTTACAGATTTGATTCTCTTATGCTGATGTGCTAGATTGTGCATTGACTCGTGATCTTGATTGGAAAGTATTTTAGGATAGTAAGGAGTTCCCTTTTTCTCCCAGTAAAAGTTATATGTGTTCCCTTGATGAAAATATAAATCACGATGATTTTCATCGTCAATCTGGAAAGAAGTTTTCTTATAGAACTCCTAGAGTTCCTTATAGAGTCTCTTTGACACTCTTCTAGTGGGTCAGGACTATGTATTTGAAATAGTGTCTGCAGTGAAGAGAACACAATTTTTAATTCATATAGATGTTCCTGACACATTAATAAATCATATAATATAACTTATTCCCAACATACTGGAATATGATAATAAACACCTAAAGGCACTGTGGTGTTTTCTGATGTTTCATGAAGAAAGGGGTCTTATATAGATGCTTCAGGAAAAAAATTTGTTCTTGTAGTGGAATTATCTCTAGAGAAAGATAATATGAGTTCATTGATTATGATAGGTAACATTAATATAAATTCATCTATAGTTTATATTTTATTATATATGGGTGCATCTCATTCATTTATGTAGACACATATTATTTACCCATTAAATAATCTTAAGGTTATTTTGTCTTATTTGGGGGATATTATTATTCCCCTTAGAATGAAGAGAGAGAAGGGTCTTTATTAAAATCATTGTGTCTTCTCTTTACTCGATATTTTTCTTACCTGGTATTTTCTAGTTATTGATATGAATCCTCTTGATGCCATTTTTGGGATAGATAGGATCATTTCATATAATGTCCAAATTGGTTGCTATCTTCGATAGGTCTCCATTATCATGATCAAGGGGTTATGAAAAATCATATATGGATAATGGAACCCGATATCGAGTAGATATGGGGATTATTATTATAATTTCAGGAATGTAATATCAGACTTTTCATTTTATCTGGGATGTGATTAATTAAGCGATGATCTCTCTGAAGTTGTCATAGTGTTTTCCAAGGTTATTCCCTCAGATTTCATTAGATTCTAATGCTAACATGAAGGTACTTGGATGATCAGTAGATGTTGATGGTTCAAGAATCATAATTTTCTGCATCCTAAGAGTGATGTAAAATCATTTACTATAGTGATATCATCCTAGTACTATCTGAGGACCACACATGGTTTGAACTGAGTACATAAATAAAACAATTGTATACATCATTTGTATTTGATGTGTGCAAGCTAGTTTCAATATGTATACATCTATTGATTGATGGATATGGTGTACGAACCCATGAGATCATCCACACATGCTTCGTGAATCCTCTCACACACCGTTCGTCAGGATCCATATGCGAGCACAAAACTCTGATGAAAACTTCAACACAGTTACGATAACCATGATCTACCATCTTTGATCTAAGAAGATAAGACATTAATAGTTTTCATGATTAAAATAGTGTCTCTCTAGGAATCTATAGGAGAAAGAATAAGTCACTTCTGATAGATGAATAGTCATAGTGGTAGATCCTCTAAACACTAATATTGTAGAAATATACAATTACCAGTTTGGGTTCCAAAACCTTGTGTAATAAACATCTACTATATAAGTCTTATAAAAAATTATTTATGATAAAACTAAGTTATTCTATAAATATTATTTATATTATATCACTTAAAAGTAATATATATTAAATATATCACATGATAATCATGAGCCACTTAATTAACTCACATATCCTGATACTATTAATCCAACCTTGAATAAAACATTAATATAAATTTGAATAATATTTATCCTCGTATTTAACTATTCATTTATAAATATATGTAATAGATAGATTCAACTCAATTATTACTAACATCAATAATAAATAATTTATTTATTATTTTGTAATCCATAGGAAATAGAAAATACTCGGAACATGTAGTGGGTCCCACCTAGTTCTATATTTTTATCAAACAGAATATGGTAAATTATCACATCAGTATTGTGTGAAAACCTCAAGGAACTTATGCCAATAGCACTGAATAATATTCAAAAACCGAGATCAATGTCTTGAAAACCATCAAGGCCACTAAAAAGTTAAGGAAAATCCAATGCAACGTCCGCCTTCATTGGAACACACATTGTGTTACATAATATATTTGTCATTGATATCTCATAAATTAGGATGAATACTTTTTTCATTATTCATTTCTTTCATTATTATTGGTTGATCTTTCTAGATGAACATACCTTCAATTAACATGGCCATGAATTTTATAAAGGCACTGCTATCCAAATCAACCAGGACAGACATATCTATTACTCAACATGGAAGCAAAAAAACCTATAGTTATTATTAAATCAATGCCATGTCACCAAGGACGCACCAAACAAAAACTACATCACTATGTGCAATGACCCGAAATTTTATCAAGGTAATTTCTCCCTTTTTGTAGTAATGTAATAATCATATAAAATCTTATTAGGAAACAAAATTCCAAATCACACATCAATGACCTACTATGTGACCCATAATCATATCTTTTCCACTTTTGTGTTTTGAATTTCTAAAATATGGCATAAACGGTTGTGATCCGTAAGATGTTTGGAGTCGGGTAGGACAAGCATATTTTTTTTGTGAACAGTAACCTACCCTTATGAATAGTAACATAATATTATGAGTAGTAATATGACACTTATCAATAGTAAATTTAATAAAAGAATAGTATCCTCACCCATGATTGTATAAATAAAATTTCGGCATCTTATAAGTAAAAATATGACCGCAGTAGATGTATTAATATTTTTTTATGTTGGAAATAAATAAATATAATAAATTAATTAATTTAAAATAAAATGTACTTTCCTAGAATGTGTTCATAAATTAAAAATTTTATGTCTTCTAGTTTTATAATAGTTTTATCTGACCTTATTTAATTTTTTAAATCATTATAAAATCAATTTTATTTTTAAAATCTGTACTTTTCAAGTAAATAATGATTTTATTTACAAATTTAATTTTTTATATTTAGAGAATTATTTTTGAAAAATAGAATTCTTTTTCAGTTTCTAAACATCAAAAAATGTATACGGTGAGTTTTTTTGGTATTTTATGAAATACATTAATTTTTGGTGAATAGTTAAATTTGATAATTTACAAAATATGCTAAATAAATGAATTTCTGGATCATGCTTGGGACATGGATATTGAAAATATCCACTGATTCGAACTCACATGAAATTATTACTATTTTTAGCCACAATAATTTCCTCTATTTCTTATCTTGTGTAGAAATAAAAAATTAATGAATTTAATATTAAGAAAACCCTCATCCACTCCACTATAAATCCCACCCATCACGACCTCATATCATCACAAGTCTCAAAAATCCGTACATAAATAAAATCTATAATAATATTCAAGCAGGATCCTTCCCCAAGTCCATCACCCCTTGGTATCCTCACAAGACCAAATCCTCGCCCCTAAAGAGGCTCTCAAAGGAGATAAACTCGAGAGGAAAATTCCTCTTTCCAATTCTTTTATTTTCTTTCAAGTTCATTTATTTTCTTCTTCTTTAGTCACATAATTTCACCCAAATGGTGTGATCAATCCTATAACATATAGTTAATATAATTATATTATGCTATTGTGATAGTTCATCATCATCTCACCTTCCAACCCTTTTATATTGTATATGAAAACACCGTCTGAGATGTATTGATTTATCACATTCTAGGATGATGAGTTTTCAATTTTGATTACCATATTAGAGAAAGATGATGAAACTATTTTAATGTTTGAACCATTTAATAATATATTTTTTTAATCTCATGTGATGTTCTATAATCCTTATATAGTCTTGATGTTAAATAATAATACGAAACAAGTTCATTGCAAGAAAAACTACCAAATTAATTAAAACCTATATCATTAAAATATTATATTATGATTCATCATCATGGTATATAAAAATTTTAATTTTAAAATAATTTATATTTCTGTAATTCCACTAATAATATATATTAAAAATTTTGTATTTTTAACCACATTTCAAATGAACATCCATCCATAAATACAACTGAATTGTTTATAAAAGCTATGAAAATTAACACTCTTGAACAATGAATTTAATCTCTATAACACATCCAACGGTCCAAAAAAGAAATTATTATATCCAAAATAAATAAAAATCATATATTAAAGGATTTTTAGTTGTTAATTAATGACTATAATTTCGTTATATAGGAACTTAATGTGAAGAATTCTTTTAGACACAAGGTAAGGGGAAATTTTTGAACCTAACTCTCATTCATTGGGGTTTACCTCTTCAAACAATTTTAATTATAGATATGCCTTTAAAAACATTTATTAATCATTATCTTACCATCATTGGGTTATACATGTTTTCTATATGAATTTATTTGAAATAATTTTTTTTCCAAAAGAACAATTCTTTTAAATAATCACACCCTTTTTACTTCTTCATGATTGTTTCACATTTCACTCAAGGTTAATGGTTCTATGTCGAGAATGATATTCCATAATTATTTTGGAAAAAAATGTTTATGAATTTATGATTTATTATGTAAAAACCATTTCTTTCGAGGGGTTATTTTATGTTGATGATTGATATATTTTCTCAGAGACATGCATGATAATGTAAATGTTATGATGTGAGGAGTGCGAGTTGAATTATACAACACTCCAATGCATTGGATAATGTGAAGAATCTCATGAGTTAATGTGAAATTATTTTTAAACATGAGGATATTTTTTTTTCACAGAAATGTATGTTAGGTAGCCACTAATTCATGATGATTCATTTTATGCACTTCTACATTTTATGATTTTATATAAATAATGTTGTGATTATGTTCACCACATGTTACATTGTTTCATGTTCTTATCTTTCCTTTTACTATGAATTTAGCTCTCCCATTTTTTATGTATATCCTCGGGTGACAACATGTACTAAAAAGTATAAAAGGGATGATATGAAGCTAGATTAGAAGTAATTAAATAAATGTTTATGCTGTATATTTTCAATGTCCTTTAAGGCCCTAGTTACCCCAAGACAAGAAAACCATTCGATCCACATTATGTAATTTTCATATGTTATTTATCATTAAAATGTTGTAAATGTAATGTAAGAAAGGTTGGGTATCTATAGTTTTTTCCTAGGGAGGTGTAGTTATTTTGCGAATTGGGATTAGTGAATACTATAAAAAATATATAGTATAAGGCTAAGTAACCATACGTGCACAAAAATCATTTCTAAAAATAGGGATCACATAAGTTATGATTTTAGAGTAAATTTTAGAATTGAATATGTTATTTAATCATGAATCATTGACTTATGTCTTGTTATCTTCTTTTCTATTTGAAAAAATGGGGTGAACTAGGATAAACTAGGCCAACAAATCGTGTGAGGGACAAAAAAATGATTGCACGAATGAAATCCCCAATACTTTTGGAGGTGGAGTTAAAAACATCACAAAGGTTCTTTACCATCTATCTTAGGTTATGAAAAATAAAATTAAAATTTTGTAACATCCTCTTTCACCTTAGAGGGAGAAACTAGCTATCTAGTGGTTTATATGGAAATGACCATCAACATTTAATTGATCTTTTGATCCAATATTTGAAAAAATGTGGATCAACTCCATGGAGAATATATTTTATATTATTCACTCCTAGGAGATGGAGAGGATGATTTTGGGCATCTATATTCTAGATTGATAGGTCAATCAATGGTGGGATTTGATTAAGAACAATAAGCCAGCTAATGAAATTTAAGAGATGAAATAGGAAGACATTAAGATCATGGATCTTAATAAGAATTTCCCAAGTCCTCTTAGTATAAAAATGTAGATAGAATCCATAAAGATCAAGATAAAGGAAAGTGAATATTTCACAGACTCCAAATTGAATTTGACAAGGTTTTCAAGGTACACTTCAGGTTTTTTTGCCAAAAATGATATAAAAATTGATATATTCTTCAGTGGGTTTAAACAAAACCTTCTAAAAGAACATTAAATTATATAATTTTAAATTTAGGAAGAAGTTTTTTTATGTCCTATCAAATATAGATGGATTTTTTAATGTTCCCATAGATATGGTGATAATAAACAGAAGGCCAAGTTTCATGCCCCTAGATGAAATGATAACGGATAGAAGAAAACTCAGCATTCCACTTACCAATAAGCATCATGAAAATTTTCTCAATGGGATTGGGAAATGTTTAAAATCTGTTAGTGAAGATCACCCAGCTCGTGAATGTTGAAAAGACATGAGAATGAATGATAATGCGGTGGAAGAAAGGAAAAAACCACCCCTGGTCCCATACTAAAACTATAAAGAGAATGGGAACTATGAGTTCCAGTGCCCTAAACCTCAATCCCTCTAGGGTAATAAAAATTAGTAGCCACCAAATTCAAAGGAACATGGGATGGATTATTCCATCCCTACTATTGAAGTTGAGATATAAAATAATGTCATACATGGTCCACTTAATATTCACTAAATAATGGATAATGTATTATTTGATTCTAGTTCTACACATTCCTTTTTATCTTTCATGTTTTCTAGAACAATGAAAATGAATCTATACAACCTAGAACTAGATATATTCATAAAAACACCCAGTGGTGAAATCATTACAACCCATGTGTTGGAATCATATCCTATTGGCTTATGTGGGATGATCATCCCAGAGAATCTTATGCCCCATCCCTTTGTTTAATTCAATTCTATAATCTGAATTGAATGGATATCATTATATAGAGCACATATCATGTATAAAGAAAAGGAAATTCATTTCATATTCAAAACATCCCATGTTTCTAAAAAAATCAAGGAATTCCATGAATCCCCTTTGAAAAATACTTCAATGGTGTGGGTGTTGATTCCCTATGAAGAGCCATACATCACTCTAATGGTTGATTCAAAGGAATGGGTCAACCTAGTAGAAATTCACATCATGAAGAAATATATGGATGCATTTCCCAAAGAGTAACCGAGAATTACCCCCAAGTGTGAGGTTGAGTTCCCTATAGAACTAATACCCAGAGCTAATCGTATATCAATGTGTCCTTATAGGATGGCTCCTTTCAAACTAGATGAGTTAATGAAGAAGATGCAAGAGAATTTGAAAAAATGGTTCATACTCCATAGTGAATCACCTAGGGGTGTGCCCGTTCTCATTGTGATGAAGAAGGACGGATCAATGTGGCTCTATATCTATTATCAGAAACTCAACACGATCACCATAAAGAACAAGTATCCTCTCCCATTTATTTAATATTTTTAAAACTATCTTGGAGGAGCTTAGTACTTTTTAATGGTGGATCTTCATTCTATGTATCATTAGCAATAGGAGAATAATTACGATATTTAGAAGACTACCTTATGTATATGTAATGGGCTCTATGAGTTTCATCTATGTCCCTTCGTACTTACTAACTCCCCTTAAATATTTATGGATTTGACGAATTGAGTCATCAGACATTACCTAAACATGTTTTTGGTATATTTTATCAATGATATTCTCATATACTCGACAATAAAAGAGGAACATGAAGAAAATATAATAATTGTGTTGGTGACATTAAGAAAGGATATGTTTTACACCAAGTTCACTAAGTGTGAATTTTTTATAAAGAAAGTCTCGTTAATAGGACATGTGATCAAATGTGAGGGAATTTATATGGACCAATCCAAAAATAATGGCGATTGAAGAATGGCCCAGACACTCTAGTGTCAATGAAATAAGTTGATATGTTATATTAGCAGGGTACAACCAATGAATAGTGAAATATTTCTCAAGATTGTCAAGCATTCAATCTATGGTAACAATGAATGGGGTAAATTATGATTGGATGGAAGAATGTGAGGGAGGCTTCATGGAGTTAAATAGAATTCTAATCACTTCATATATACTCAAATTACTTGAGAGTGGAGAATTTTTTCTATTATACAACGATGATTACAAAAATGGATTGGGTTGTGTGATCATGAAAAATTATAATTTGATAGACTATGGAACACTTTTGTTAAATACCCATGATCTGAACTATCTGAAAAATGATCTAGAGCTAGTAGTTGTGATTTTTTCATTAAAAATATGGTGGCACTACCTCTATGGTGTGAAGTGTGACACATACACCGATCACAATTGTCTAAAGTATATATTCTCACAAAAAAGAGATTGACATGAATTAAAGGAGATGGTTAGAGATAATGAAGGATTATGAGTTTTACATTCACTTTCATCATGGGATGGAAAACAAGGTAACTGATGATTTAATGAGAAAAGTACCTACTACTCTATCCATGTTGCAGATTGAGAAAGGCCCTATATTCATGGATATGAGATGAATATATTTATTAAAAATAATTTCATGGAATACATCCTACATTTGAAAACTGACTGCCTAACCATCTATCCAAGTAAAAATTTAAAAAGAAAAATGGAATAATCTGGAGCAACAAAATAGGGTTAATGTAGTAAAGGAAAGGATATTGTTAGAGTTCCATAATGAAGAATATAGTGTGGTTATGTTTGGAATGTGGATTTGTGTGCCTTCATCAAATAAGGTAAAAAAGAATCTATATGATAATGCACACAGATCACTATTCTCTATCAGTCCTGGTAAGAGCAAGATATATTATGATCTCTGAGAACACTTCTAGTGGGGAAACATTATGAAAAATATTGTTGAATATATTTCATGTAGCTTAATATGTCATCAAGTTAATGTAGAGTGGAAAATGTCAAAATGTATGATAAAACCATTTCCTATACCCCTGTGGAAATGGGAGATTATAACTATGGACCTTTTCATGGGTCTCTCGAAGACATTGAAGGGAAATAATGAAATATGGGTTGTGTTTGTCCGACTCCCGAAGATATCCCACTTTATCCCTATTTGGGATGATAACTTGTTTGAAAAATTTGAAATGATATTTATGATGTATGTGGTGATATTGAATTGGGTTCCACTATCAATTGTTTCTAATTGTGATACTAGTTTACAATATAAATTATAGAGGAGTATCTAACATGGTTTGAGTACTAAAATAAATTTAATCACAACCTATCACCCCGAAACTGATGGAAATCTAGAATAGAAAGTTCAGATGCTTGAAGATATGCTATGGAAATCCTATTTAGATTTCAAAGGTGGATTGGATCAACATCACCCATTGGATGAGTTATCATAGAACAATATCTTGCACTCAAGTATTTAGATGGCTCCATATGATGCTCTGTATGTAATGTGATGTTGACCTCCATCCTATTGATATGAAGTTTGAGAAGGAAACCTACTTGGAGCTGATCATGTCCATGAGATGACATAGAAGGTTTAACTTATCCAGAAACCTATCAATGCAGCTTAGATTCAGCAAAAAAATCTATGTTGATAATCGTGGAAGGGACTTGGAGTTTAACATTGTAGATAAAGACATCCATCAAATATAACCAGGGAAGAGATTCATGTAGTATGGAATGAATGGGAAACTGAGACCTTGGTAAATTGGCCCCTTTGAGATCCTTGACCATATAAGAGCCATGGACTATTATCTTTCACTTACACTAAATGTATATCATGTTCATTATGTGTTTTACATATCACTTCGGATTATGTACATACTAGATCCCTCACATGTACTGTACTCATAGCTGGAACAAGACGAGGATGATCTCTCTTATTAGGAGCATCCAATAATGATCTTGGACAAGAGAGATATGTTTTTTAAAAAATGGGAGACCATCTTGTCAAAGTGTTTTGGTGTAATCATTTGTATGAAGAAGAAAAATGGGAATCAGATAATGAGACGAAGGATAAGTACTCTCACCTACTTATGTAAAAAAATGTTTTTAAGGTGAAATTTCTAAAGAGGGAAAGAATGTAATAACCCAAATATTTATCAATGAAATTTATAGCATAATGTTGTAATTTCATAATCATATAAAGTCACATTAGAAAACACAATGCCACATAAGGAATAATTTAACTTCTATGTGACATTTAAACATAAATTTACCACTTATGTGTTTTGTATTTCAAAAATTTTAGTTACAAGGTTGTGATTAGTAAGTTGTTTGGAGTATAATAAGACAAACATAATTTTTAGCGAATAGTGACCTACACATATGAATACTATCTGACCCTTATGAATAGTAATATGAACCATATGAAAATATAATACACCAAAAGAATTGTAACCTCACCCATGACTGTATAAATAAAATTTAGGAATCTTATAAGTGACAATATGACCATAGTAAAAGTATTGTTATTTGTGTAAGCCATAAATAATTAATTATAATTAATTAATTATATTAAAATATGTTTATTTCCTAAAATGTGTTCATAAATTAAAAATTTTATGTCTTCTTTTTCTTGATAAATTATTACGCCATTATGTTATTTTCAAAAGCATTAAAAAATAAGTTTTAATTTTAAATTTTTTACTTTTTATGTAAATTATGATTTTAATTAAAAATTAAAATTTTTATATTTAAAGAATCAGTTTTTAGAAATGGATTTCATTTTTGGATTCTACATGTCAAAAAGTGGATATATTGAATTTTTTGGATTTTAATTGAATACCTTAATTTTTAGTGAATAGTGTAATTCAATAAGTTAAAAAATATGTTAAATAATGGAATTTATGCATCATGCTTGAGACATGGATGATGTAAATGGAAACTAGTTCAAACTCAAATTCACTTATTAATTTTTTTATTTATAAAATTCATCAATATTTCTTGTGTTTTAAATAATTAATAAATTAATTAATATAATATTTTGAAAACCCCCTCCCAGCTATTATAAATACCACCCTCACACCCTCATTTATTCATACTTCTCATGATTCATGAATTATCTAAATTTGACCCATATATTACCCATATTACTTTCCTAAATTAAAAAATCCCTTTTCTTCTCAAAATACTAAATCCTCTCCCCAAAAGAGGCTTTAAATGGGGATAAACTCAAGAAGAAAATTCATCTTTCTGATTCTTTTATGTTCTTTCAAGATATTTTCATTTCATTTTTTCCTCACCTAAATTTACAGAAATTGTATGATAACATCATATAAAATACATGTATTGGAATTCTATTATGAAAATGGGATAGTTCTTCATAATCTCACCCTACCTCTCCATTTATTCTATCAATTAATACATCGTCCGAGATGTGTTAATTTTTCACATTCATGGACGAAGGGTTTTCAATTTTCATTACCATATTAGATACAGGTCATGAAACCTTTTTTAATTATTGAATAATATAATAATATATTTCTTTTATCTCATGTGATTTTATGGAATCCTTATACACTCCAGATATAATTTAATAATACAAAACCTGTTCGATGTGAGAAAAATAACCAAATTAATCCAAGAGTTTATCATTAAAATATCATCAAATGATTCATCCTCATAGTATATATAAACATTAATTATAAGAAAATTTATTACTATTTGATTTCAATAATTATATACATTATCATTTCTAGATGTTTGATCACGTTTTAAAAGAACATTCATTCATTAATACAAGTGAACCGCTCATAAGTGCTATGGAAAATAACACTTCAAAACAATGAATTAAAGCTTTATTAATAATATAATGGTCAATAAAAGAAGTTAATAAAACCATAATAAATAAAATTACAGTATCAAATTGTATTTAATTTTTAATTAATGAATCAAATTTCATTATACAAGACTTTAAAGTGACGAAATCTTCCAGACACATGGCGAGGGGAAATTCTCAAACCCAGCTCTCTTAATTTTGGGTTTCCCTCATCAACAGATTTTTATTACGGTTATGCATTGAAAATAATTTATTTATCATTAAAATAAATTTCCAAGGATATACATTTCATACAATTTATTATATAAAAAATACTTTGTTTTCTAAAATCCCTATTCTTTCAAATAAACACACCCTTTTTAATTCATGAATATTGATTCACTCTACACTAGAGGTAAATGGTTCTATGTCAAGAATGATATTCTCGATTTATTTTTGGAACCAAATGTTTATGAATGTATAATTTATAATGTGAAAAAAATTTCTTTCCATGGATTATTTTATGTTCAATATTGGCATATTATTTTTGTGGCCGGAATGATAATGTAAATGTTATAATGTTATAGGTGGCCTAGAATTATACAGTGATTAAATGCATTAGGTAAAGTGATTAATCTCTATTCTCAAAGTGAAATGATTTATGAAAATGATGCTAGATTTTTTCAAAACTATGTGTGGCAGTAAACCAATGACACATGATGTTTCATGTATATGAATCGCCACTTTACATGATATTTTATAAATGATGTTATGATTATGCTCACCCCATGATACATTGTTTCATGTTCTTATCTCTTCACTTTCTTGGATTTTCGCTCACCCATTTTTGACGTATATCCTCAGGTGAATAAATGTACTAAGGAGCACAAAAGGGCCGATAAGAAGGTATAGAAGAAGGAATGAAATAAATTTTTATGATTTATGTTTAAATGTTATATATGGTCATAGATTTCCCAATACACCAATCTTTTAGATCCTCATTGTGTAATATTTTTATGTTATTTATCATTAAAATGATGTAAAAAATGCAGGAAATTAGGGTTTCTATATCATGACAGCATTTAAATGGTTTATATCTTGTGTAAAATTACATAATCATATTTCATAAATTGATAATGATATCTAGTAAAGAGATAATTAAACAAGTCCACAGATAATAACATCTAATGACACCTAAAACAAGTAGTTTCACTATTAGTGGGTCTATCCCCTTGATCTCAACTTCTAGAAGTCACCACGTGCTAACCTCATTAGAAGAAGTCTCAATGCTTATGAGCCTCCAACCCCTGATTGTCACCCATTAACCATGTCCTATCAGAATGTTGATCTGGGCCATTGGTAATAAATTTTTGATTACGGTAATAGTATCTCTAGGTTCTCATTATATTATGGGACCTGTTGTTACCCTTTGATACGACACGTAATTTAATGACGCTACCTTAAACATAGTGGATGAATAAGTATCTACACTATTATTTAATTTAAACACATTTATATATAAAACATTCTATACATGTAGTGGAAATAACAGTACAACAGATGACGGGTCTAGGGATCCCACTTTCAACACTCCCTCTTGAATTAGATCCAACTTCCTAGTAGTATGAATCCTCTAGAACTCACATGTGTATAATTATTATACTCAGATATTACTTTAGTTATGGGGTCTGAACATTTTACTATGTTGATACTCTTCTAACAACAGCTTCAACTCTCTAAGTAAAATCCCATCAAGAGATGAAACTTTCAAAGCATATCTGTTGTCCTATGGTGAGACCTGGGCTCTGTGGAAAGCACCATTGTTAATGTATTATCACAGTAATCTAGGGAATGGTCTTCACTAATAGAAAAAACACTAATGTATGAGGCAATTGTTTGTATCCATAATGCTTCCTTTACTTTATCGGAAGCCTCTATATACTCAAAATATGTAGTACAATTGGCAGCCATAGATTTCTTTAAGCTTCTCCCGCTCACTACACCACCATTTAGGAAAAAATGTAACCTATCTATAATTTTGGACAATCATAATTTATAATTAAACTATAATCTGTATATCCCCTCACTACTAGTTTCTCATATCCTCCTCACCCTAGGAAGAAATCCTTTTTATGCCCCATGTAATTCAGAATACTTTTAACAGCTCCCTGTGTAGCTATCCCGGAATAGCTTGAAATCTTTCCACCATGATTTAAAAAAAGGAAACATCATACCTAGTACAGAATGTGTCATAAATGATACAACCAACAACCAAGGAATAATGTAATATACTCCTTCTATCAATCTTTTATTTTGTTTTTGTACACATTTTCTTAGAGAGATCGATACCATGTGACATAAAAAACAACCCTATCTTAAATTGCTCCATATATTACCTTTTTAGTACATTATCAATGGATGTATGTTGACTAAGTACAACCAGCCTTTGAGATCAATCATGATGGGTTAGGATCTCGTGAATGTAATATGATTATCCTAAGCATTTCTTGTAGAAGCATACATTAACCAATAAATTACTGATAGTAATACATTCACTCAATTTTCCATAATTAATATGACATAAATATATAACAGTAGAAAAAACATGTAATTCCCATCAACCATATTATGTACACAAGGAATGCATATATTTTTTATCAAAGAAAATTCTCATATGGACCTATCATAACGAACACTCCATGATTGTGATGTGTCCTTTAGTGAATAAATTAATATTTGTAGCTTTCACACCTTATTGGCATTATTTTATATGAAAAAAATTTTAAGATGATTAATATAGATTTCTACAACCAACTTCCCATTTAGAAAATATGTTTTGAAATCTATTTTCCAAATACTATAATCATGAATGGATTCTATTTAAAGTAATATTAAAATGTATTTCTTCATTGATACTGGTGAGAATGTTTCATCATAGTTGATGTCGTAGTGTTTTTAAAAACCATTTCCAACTATGAATACTATATATTTATTAGCCTGACCATCTGTTTATATCTTTGTCACGAATTCCCATTTATACCAAATGGGTTTTACATCTGTAGGAGGTTATACCAAAATCCATGCTTGATTTTGGTACATGGACACCATCTCCGAATGCATGTCATATTTCAATTTAGTATCTTTTTTTTTCATCTACTACTTCCTTTTATGTTAGAGGCTTATCATCATCAAGGGGTAATGTGTCACCTAACTCGATGACAACAAAACCATGATACTCTATTTCTCTAAACTCTTAATTAGACCTAAAAATTATTTGTATCTCAGTAACCACTTATACATCAACTTACTCTTATAGATATAGACTCTGTACCAACTCTAGTGCATCTAGAGAATTGAATTCAATGAATTCAATCATGCTCCCATGATTTCCATTGAAAAATGTGCTCTTTATTGAAATATAGAATGTATTTGTAAAATCAATTTTCAATCTAAATGTTTATATAACTAATATATAATGGTTTACTTAGGATAATATATGAATATTCACTACATGATTATGAATGCTAATTGGTCACTTGGTATAGTCTTCAAAAAACTCTTTCATCCCCATACATGTCTGTGTAGAATAATGAGTTTATTTACACACCATATCTCATAGAGAATGCAATATCCAGCCATATATGGTACTTGGTTAAGGGTATATTATGTTTTCTGAAATGTGTATCCCCAAAAGGACAATGGAAGTGTTTTTTTGAATCATCATTAATATGAAAATGTATATAAATATTCTATTCCTCCTTTCTACAACTCCATTCCATTATGGTGTATAAGGGGGAGTGATTTGGGATACCATCCCACACTCCTTTAATTGATCATTGAAAATTGGTTAGGATATTCTCAACATCATTTTGAGTGGATTCCCTTAATCTTCTTACCATGATGGTTTTCAACTTCATGTTCCAATTCCTTAAACAACAAAAATTAATATATATTATACCGCATTAAGTATATATTACTACACCCACTATAGTCATTTTAAAAATAAATGATGTATGAAAATACACCCATTGGATCTACTGGAAATGGATGATATACATCTGTATGAATTAATTACAGTAATTGCTTACCTCTATCTCCCATTCCAGGGAATGGTGTTGGGTCATTTTCCCTTGTAAATAGGCATGGCATACTTAAAAGGTTTTTTAATGAACAAAGTCTAAATTCCCTGAATGACTTAATTTTAGTAATCACTTCTCATTTAAATGACTTATCCTGATGTTCCATATATGGGTTATATATGAGTCCTGATCATATTTTTTTCATTTATTATTATTACTAGGATTTCATAATAAATTATATATATGACATTGTTAATATGTTTCATACCATAAGATATATTATCCTTATAAATAAATCAAAATAAAATTTAAAACATGAAATAAAATCCCATCATGTCTAACATGACTGTGGGATTTTTTTTCATGTACCAAGGGTACATAATAAAAATTATACAATACTTGAACCAAAACACTTTGAAAAGGTAAGTGATAGTATCCCACTACCGAGGTATCTTGACTTGCATGATTTGAAGCTCAAAGATCTTCTTTTCCACTTGAAAGATTCTTAAATCTACATGGTTCCTATAAATGAATAAATATGTGTGATTCAAATTCCTTATCTAATAACAACCTTATATATGTGGAAATATTTCATTAAAATACAAAAATAGTTGATGTAGAAGCATTAACATACTTCTTCTTCCCAGTTCTTCAATTTTTCTTCCAAATGAATTTCATGCCACATGAAAAGTAGATAACCTCCTAATCATTGCTTGGTTTCTGAATCATTGGCATATTGGAAGGATGGTGGATGGGATTCCTCAACCTCGACATGTCCATAGACCCCTTTTCATTCCCCTTCTTTCACTTGTTCACCATAAGGATAGTTGAATTGGTATTTTTGAAACCTTATCAACTTGGAGAATAAAAATTCAAAAGGCATGTGTGAAAATTAATTTTATTTTTCATCTTATATTTGACTATAAATGTCTAAAATCATGGCAATAAAGATGTCAAAATGATATCTATTTCCAGTTCTTTTTTTTAATTTGAACCCATGGCCTTCAAGACTCTATATGTACCCAATAATATTGAGTATATGAAGACCCACATGGTGACACTATGGTATCTCTCACATATTAAGGGCACTAGATATCTCATTATTTTTAGGCCTTTCCATATCCTAATGAAATTCAAGGAGAGGAGAAAGAATCTTGTATGCATTTTCATCCACCTTCATTTTCTTCAATTTTCAACACAAGGATGAAACTATGATTCACTGAACATGTAATGCATCATCTACATGTTTTTTCCATTTATAATCTTTTTCATTACATAATCCTTGAAGTGATTTAACTGTAACGATGGATTCCATCAAATAAAGAATCCTTTCTTGGTGTAGTACTACATGCAACAACTTGTACCACTCCTGCATTCTATGTCTAATCATGATATTTTCATTATCCAAAATAGATTGCAGTGATAAGGTACTTTAGTTATTGGTGATTTCCATATTGGATCAATAATAGATAAATATTTATAATTATTACTTTATATTTATTATCTTTTTAAATATAGGATTAATTTATTATTATATCATTTTTAATATCTCCCACTATTTTGTCACACCCTAATAGACAATACTATTAGATTTAGAATACTCGGTTTCTTGAGTATTCTAGTAGAATGGATTATCGAAACAAATCCTCATTTCATACAAGCCTTCTCTATGCCACTACATGGAGAGTTTCTAGGTAGGCACTTGGATGGCCAACCACTTTGACTCGTGTTTCCATGAACTGTTGAGTAAAGCTCAATTTTTGTATTCTTAACATGAATTTCTCAATTTATTGCCTCTAAAGAGATATAATGGTAGATTTGGCTACTTATTTGCAACTGAATTTAGTCAAATCAATCGATTACTCCTATAGGAACTCCCTGGTTGTAGGAGGAACTCCTTACTTTGGTTGACAAGCACCCTTAACAACCATTTTTGCTCAAATTTATGTAATTGAAGGCTTTAAGAATTGAAATATGATTGAGTGGTTTAATTATTTATAGAAAATTACAATCTATTTCTATTAATTATGTTCAAACTAGGTTGTATTTATCCAAAAGAACCCTTCTATAGAAAAATATTCATCAAATATATACACATTTTATCCTTTTTATTATTTTATGAGATCAAGAAATAATCATGCACATGCCTGAAACAAAAAATGATTCATAAAGGAAATCATGAAACATGATTGGACATGATCATTTAAACATGATCATTCTATAATGAATAAATTTGTCCTTGGGGAATCCATACCAGAGTCTACTCTTGCCACATTCCACATCATGGCCCCAATGCAATGTACCCACTTCTCATCTGGATTACTGCCTCAACATGGCAAGGTCTGCATCTTAGAATGAAATCATCATTATAAAAATATACTCGCACACATGAGAGTGGTTATGGGGTGAAATGTACAATTGGTGCATCAGAAGAAGATTACATTATACATATTTGAATTAAAATAAGACTATACATACACTATCATTTAACAACATAATTATCACAATCATCTCATGAAATAAATAATTAATTTAATTTTGAAATCCATACATGCACAGGTATGTCACTATATCAACAAAAGATAGAAAAAAATAACCAAAAATTAAATTAAAATACAATATGTTTAAATATTATGAGGGTTTTTAAATAAATTAAATTAATTACCTTAAATTCAAATAATATATTTATTTATTCCACTTATTAATTTAATTTTATATCTCAAAATTTAAATTAAACCAATAATTTAATTTATATCTCAATTGAAAATAAAATTTAGTATATATATATTTTTTATTCTACAAAATGAATTTTAATTCATTTAATTTAAAAGTTAAATTAAATTAATCATATTATTTCATTTGATACAGAATACATTCAACCAAGCCCAAAAACCCCACCACGACCCTTACCGGACTAGGTCATAGGCCCGATGGACCTTATATGCTTGTCAAACTATGTTATAGGTATTTATTGATAGGGTAGGCCTTCTCATATCCATTTTAGGATGGGATGACCAGTCTCGGCCCTTCTATAGGGAAACAAGAGTATGGTTGGACCCTTGTAATATTCAGGGTTTACCTATGATCATAGTAGGGGTCCAGTTGGTCTAGAAATGACCATAAGACTTGACACGAATGAGTAATGATGTGGAACACATTGTAGGAGGAAGCCTCATTGTCATGTTCGATGGGAATACCCTCGAAGGAGGTGAAGACGACTGGGGAACCCAGGTTCAGACGGATCTAGGTGATGGGGTTCTGCAGTGGCAGTGCGCAGCTAGTTTGGCTAGATCCTGTGGCTACGCTAGCGGGATAGGGAGGTGAGACACCAGTAGTGGCCGAATGAGGATCCAAGTGGCATGATATAGGCACTGGGAACTGGATAAAGTGGTGTGTCAGACGATTCCATGGTTGAGGCTTCGTCAGTGAGCCACGGAGTGTGGTGGTGGTCTGAGCTAGGGAAAACATAATGGTGGAGGGTCGAGGGCATCTGTGAGCTCTGGAGGGCATGACAAGTACATGATGGGGTGGTTGGTTCTATATCAACCCAATGGTGAGCCTCCTAGTATAGAAATCCATGATGTGTGGGAAAATCCATTTATGAATGGGGTGAGGTTCCACACAAGGGCCAGGAAAGCGAAATATGAGGGGCCACCCTAGTTTGGGTATATAGGGAGGGGAGCAATTGTAGATGAGGCCAAGGCAAGCGATGGAAGACGTCAAACACTACTCACTAGGCTAGAAGGTTAAGGGAGGGTAACTATGTTATCTGGCCCCTATAGTCTCTTTTTTGTCGATACATGTTGGTCTTGCCTCTAGTGGCACACGGTGGGAGGCCAACAACAAAAAACAATGTTTTCCCTAAATTATTTCCAATAGTGGAAAGAATAATCAGGAATTCTGGTTCAATTATGAGAATATTAAAGTAATAAAATGTTAAATTATATATTTTTCTTTGAAAAATAGAGTCACTACTAGAGAATACTCCAGTTATCGGATTTCGGCCTGTCTATGAATGGAGTCGTGTAACTTGAAGAACATAAAAATAATTTAAAATCAGTGTAATTCAAAACAAAATTAACAATACAAACCTGGAAATTCTATTTAGCACATTTTCAGTCAATTTTTAAAATTTCATATGGTTTCTATAAGGCCATTTAGAAATAGATCAACACATGATCATATCCATTGGAACAATATCAACACCTTATACTTCAAATTTGAATTAATTTAATTTTTTGTTGAATCATAAAAAACTATGCAACGCTATAATCAACACATACTTTAAATAAATTCAACACATCATTTTCCAATGTTTTATAGAAGGGTAAGTGAAAATAATAATTTCATATGAATGTTGAGAAGATTTTTTAATAAAAAAATCCATGTATTAATTTGAATGTTTTATATTATGGTGAAAAACGATACAAATTGAATGTTTCAACTATGTAATATATATTACTATTATATATGAGTTATGACCTAATCCTTTAAAACACATAACCTTAAAAATTCCTTAAATGTGAGAGAATCGATTATTAACATCAAAAATATAGATTATACAATGTTTATAATGCGTCAATTTACATATAAGTTCATTATATATACTTTTTTAACCATTTATATAATCTGGTATTATAAAATAAATTACATCACATTATGGATATGGTAGTCCCCAGTACACATACATGGTGTTTTCACTTCCAAATAATGGAAATAAATAATATTAAATAAAAATTTATCATTCAAGAATCAAAATAATATCCCAAATATCATATATAACCAAAAAATATATAATTATTAGTAACCATTTCATGTAAATTTGAAAAATTAATCTTATCACATCATGGAGGTTTCATTCCCCATATACACATATGGGGTATTATAATTTTACAAAGGATGGGATGGTAAAACGGTATATAGTATTTTATATTTAACGAATCGTAATTATGTTAAAATTATAACATATAAATGGAAAAATCCATTAATAAAAATATAAAATAGAAAAGATGATGGAAAATATAATACATTTCTTCATGGATACATTAGTTTGGAAATACACAAGTGATATGTTTTAATTTTTCATTAGATATAAAATTGGTAAATATTTGTTGTAATATTAAGAAAAAAATCGTGTATTGTGTTTTCATTTATTTTATCATTTTATGATGGTTATAGATGTTTTAGTGGAGTTTCTGGAAGAATGAATCTCAAAATATATCATTTAAGGAAATTACATCTTATTCTGGTAAATTTCATTAGCTTAATCCTTAAGCCTTATAGGGTTGATATTTTGTTGAACTTGGATCCGGAATGAAATGGGGAGGAATTTTCATATGGTATTTGGGTATTGGATGGTTGAAATTGAGGTCTCAAGTGGTGTGAATAAGTATGAAGAAAATGTTCCCTTTTATAAGTGAGGTTGGTGGAAGACATGAAAATTCGTAAAAATTTATTGTAAAATATAAATCTTGTACAAGTAAATTAGCATTAAATTTCAATTTTTTGGAATATAATAAAATTAGTGTAAAAATAAAACTAACCAATTTGGTTTAATTGTATATTTTTAAAACTTTATACCTTATCTATTAAGATAATGATACTTTAATCCATTTTACACCTTACCATTGTATCGTGTTTTCTACAATTTTAACTATTCGTTTTTGCCAAAAATTAAATTGTCCATATTTAACATTATAAATTATGATGATTAAAAATATGGAATAAATTTCACAATATTAAATTAATCATTGTTTATGAATTTTATTAAAAATTATTTAAATAATATACCAAATTTATATTTGGGAAATTTTTTATTATGTGTAAAAAAGAATTTAGAATTATTTTGTACAATTTTATTTGAGTAGTGGTGCATCCCATGAATTTATTCGATTGTTATTATTTAAATTAATTTCATTTGACTTTATAACTACACTAAAACTTGAAGGAATCCATGGACCACTTCATTGAATGTAAATAAACTAAATTTGTTTTTTTAAATAAAATATAAGAAATACTATAAACTATTAGGAAAGGGTTTCTAATTCATCATTATAATTGAAAATGAATTATTTTACTCCATAAACATATATATTTTTAAGATCATTTTTTTTATTTTTAATTCTTGTTTTTATCATATTCATTTAATCAAATATATAGTATTTATAAAAAATAATATTTTTTACTAATTGGGAAAAACTAATACTGTAATAAAAAAATTGGTACTATGATAATTAGAAAACTATGAAATCAAATATGATGTAAATTGTTTAGAATAAAAAAAATATATAGTAATTCATCGTTCAAATTAAATATATATAATAAATAGAAAAATTAATGATTTTGAATATAACATTTCTCTTTAGATATGTGTAATTAATTTTATAGTTATTATAATTAATTTGAATAATTATTTTTACCTTAAATATGTTATAATATATTTTACTTTATATTATGATAGGGTTTAAATTTCTTTTGGTTGATATTGAATTCACCAAGAAATGTCAATCAAATTGAAATTATTAATGTGAAATATATTATCGAATATTATGGATTAATTGTCTACCATAGTTATGGGATATTTTACATTGAAATACCATTTGTAGGATGAAATAATAAAGATAACTCTTCCTTATTAATTTTTAGGGTTCCCACTTAACTTTTTTGAAATAAAAATTACTCCAAATAAATTTAAATATGAGGTTTTCTTATTTAATAAAACTGTATCTCTATGATATGTGATTCATACATTTTATTTTTAATAAGAAAGATAATTCTTCTATGATTCCACCTCTGTGTTAAGTACATCTGATGGATCTGATTTGTATTACCTTAAAATATATACAAGGATGATAATGTGAAATTGGGAGAGATTTTGAAGACAAAATAAGATCTGTGTTATATCTATGATAGGAAAAGGTTCTCAACGAGAATGATATATCCATGCATTATCATTTCCTTTTTTTAGATTACATAACCATGTTCCCGGGAGATATTCAATGGAATACCTTATCATCATATTTGAATAGTATATCTCACCGGTAATTTTTAGGGTAGCTTTTCAATTAAACTGGAGGTACTTAGATGTGTCATTGAATATATCTAACCTTTTTCTACACTACCTCAACATTTTACGGTGCCATCATTTTTACCCAAACATCATCCAAATATATTGGATTCCTACATTTCATTCCATAGTGGGATTCATAAGGATCCATATGAACACTCAAGTAAAATTTATTTTTTATGAAAATTTATCATAATGAAGGTGTTGATTCCATTCACCATGTAAATCCCCATAGAAATCAATAGGTATATCTTATAAGTTTTTAATAATCCTATTAGGACATCCAAATTTCTAATGCTGATATATTGAGGTAAACTTAACTTCTATATTTAAATATTATTGAATCCTTCTTTATAACATCAAAGTAAAACTAATATCCGAAACACAAACCACATAATGTTTTACTACATTAAACTGCAACATATATTTTATGTGCATAATATCTTGATGAACAAGATAGAAATATTTTCTGATATAAGTAAAACATATTCACTTTATGAGGTGATCGACCACAACTAATATGGCCTTATAACCATTAGATGTCTTGGGGAGTCCTACAATGAAATCAATGATGATGATTTCCCGTATACATCATCGTATGTGTAACGGTGTTAAAAACACTTAATAATTATAATGTTCATTATTAACATACTAATATACTAGGAATCAATATATATACTCAATAATAACCCTTTTTATATTTTCCCCATGTAATGCACTAAACTTTTTTAATACATCTTCATGCTTCCAGGACGAATAATGACAGATGAGATTTGTGATTTATCTAAAACTCCTTCATTAATTGTCAAATTTCCTGGAAATATTTTATGTTCTTAAATCTAATAATTTCATCATTGTCAATGTGGAACTAAAAAACAACTATTACATTTTTTGAAGATCCATATCTTTTTACTATGACTATTAAATATTCCAATTGATGGATTAAAAAACATTTAACTGATAGAGATAATATCATTACATAATAATTATGATTTGAAGATTCATCCTCTTAAAATGTAGAAGTATTGGATCAATTTTATTCCTCATCATGGAAAATATTTTTTGGTCCTTCTAACTCAGAGCATCATCCAACTTTCTCACCTTCTCAATGTGGTAATATATTGTGGATTCATAATATTCAGTCAACTCCAACCATCTCATTTGTAACATATTCCACAATTTATATGAAAATATATGTTTAAATCATTTTTTATTTTTATATATATAAAACATTCACGAAATAGATTATGCATATAAATTTTAAGTTATAAAATTTCCACTTGTAGATCCAAATCACATGTAAGATATTTTTTCTCAATAGTGGATAATTTTATTATGCTATATGGTACTATAATGTCACTATAGAAAATAACACATACCAATCCCTTCATTGATTGGTAACTGTATAACTGAAATGCTTCTCCACTATATATTAGTGTAAGAATAGTCTCTCCAACCAACCTTCTCTTTACTTCCTTTAATTTCTTTTCACATTCATATATTTATTGGAAAATAGATACCATTCATGTAAACTTATTTTTTAGATTTTCTGGCAATGATAAATTATTGGTAGTGTATTTTCATCCTATGAAAACAATATATTTTGGTCACCTCAATTTTTCTAGGAAATTTTTCAACAAATTAGTTATTAAATGTATACATATAGGTAACCTCTCTTGTGATGACATGAACCAATAATAATAATTTATTTAAAAAAACACAAACTTTCTAAATTTGGAATAAATTTTCTCTTTAATCAACTTATTTTATATAATACTCAACTAATAAACATGATCTTACATTCTATTAAAATATAGAATAGTATCATATAGAATGTCTACCAGAAACTGATTAATGTAATAACTAAATACATTATTCATTATATATGTAATGATATCATGATCGTTTATGATTCCATTTAACATAACTATAAATTCATATTGATTGTAATTGAATTGATCAAATAAGTACTAGAAAATGGGTAGTGGATAATTGTCATTGATAGTGATGTTTTTATGTTCATTTTAATCATTTGAAGATGAATTAATACATCATTATTATTAAAAAATAATAGATTCACCACATAGTGACACACTGAGGTGTCTGCATCCATATTCAAGTTACTCCTTTAGTTAATTCTTCTCTTCATGCAACTCATTTGGAAAAATTCTATATGGAGTCTTTGAAATTAATTTATTACCATGTAAGAGTTATTTTAAAAACTATTTTACATCATTTTGGGTGAGTCGTTGAAACTATTTAGTAAATACACCAATATATTAATAAAAATTAGTCATATGTTCAATTTTCATTTTCTCTCAATGAATTTCAAGTAGGTACCCCTCAATAAAAGTTAGTAAAAATAATAAAATGGAAGTAATTTCCATAAGAAGTTCAAGTTTATCATAAAAAAATTGAAAATTATAGGTTGATTCAAAATTTCAATTGTGACAACCCTTCTTTAATATTTTATATGTGATCTTCTTAAAAAATCTTGTACATGATCAGTATGACTTTAAATTCATCTAGTTGGACAATAAATTGGCTTTCATGATGTAAATTACCAAAATACATATTTGATAGTAGAATTATAATTGATACATGGTTATCATACCATTAAGAGTATTGATTGATATTTTAACATTTATGAATTTAGGTGGTGACATGATGCACTTAGAAATTTATTTATATCTAAAAGTGTGGGTACAACCTGAATAAAATACGACATCATTAGATATAGTATTGATTATTAGTATACCTTTCATCCGTTCCATCTTTTAACCTATATTAGTAGTTGTGATCTAATGATAATTTCATTTATTACTTTCATTAAGAGGATGATGACACAATTATCATCATTAAACCTCAGATCCATGCATTGTTTAGAATCATATCTATTCGACATACATGTAAATATTTAATGTTCAAGTAGTGTATAATATTGTAACATATAATTTCATTTCTTGAACCCTTAAAATCACTAAAACATTAATTTTATTTTTTTCCCTTCTTTTTAACATATGAAACACTGACTAGTTCCGTTAAATAAATTTACCCCATTATTATTTCTAATTTTTATGTATAAAATAAGAATAATTTTTTTTCCACCATATGCTGTATTTTTTTCACATATGAGATCCATAATTCTTTTATCTTGCATTAAACAATGAGAATTAATGGATTTAACTCTCTCTAATACTTGATTTAATGTGTATCCAATAATTTCTTCAATGACACTAGTATTCCTTAAGGATAACACCTTTTTGAGTATTTATTTTATTGAAACTAAATGAAAAATACACATTTCATTGTGGTTGATGATAATCCAAAACCCCTTTTAAGTATTCATAAAACACTGTTTAGAGGATTGGGAAGCATACAAGAAATCCATAAAATAAAATTTCACAAATAAAAGAAATTACATTCAATGAAAAGAACCAAAAACTAAAGAATAACAAAAACTAATATGATACCTGCATAATAATTTTCACCCCTTATGAAACAACTAGTATTTGGCCCGATAATTCTATATGATATTTCCATGCCAGATCATGAGTAATACTTTATTTCTAAATTTTTTTTAGAAAATTGTGGGTGGATGGAGAAGAGGTTTAGATATGGGACTTCAAGGGCCACCGTGTCCAATTTATTAACCTCCTCCAGGACCTCTGAAGAAGCCAGTTGTTGGGATGATGAGTCGTGTTTGTTACTCTTGGTATCTTGATCCATTGGATCCATTTTCATTGGTAAAGATAGCGGAACATGGGAAACAATCTTCAAGGAACTTATTGGGTCCAGAGGCCAAGGAGCTTCCTCCTTTCCAGTGCCCTTGATGATTCCAATAGAAGGCCCCATATTCTTATCAGAATCTGCTTTCCTCGTTGGATAAGACCCCACAACCACTTTACTATGAGATGCTTCTTCTTTATTTTTCAATGTATAATGATCTTTTTCTAATCCCCTTTTCATAGTTGTTTTCATATCAATGATGGATTTATATTTCATGACAGGCCCTTTGCATGTAGATTTAGTAACTTCAGGTTTGGGTAAATGAGATTAGTATTTTCACGTTTGCGACTTCCCCACATGCTAGATGAAGCCCCTTAAGTCTATAAGAAACATAATTCCCTTCGTGGAAGAGGAACGATTGTAGTTGTGTGCATGTTCCAATTCATTGTTCTTATTAGATTTTGTACCTATGTCAGAATCTATCTTGGCATCGAATTATTCAATTTTCCCACCTAGTGAAATATCCCCTTTGTGGAATGTAACCACATAAGTCCCTCCTTCAAAAGGAAAAAGTTCACCTTCACCCAACACCACAAACCTATCTAGGGTTACAACACTAGAGGTGTTTCTATAAAGTCTCTTGTTGGACTATCCCATGTATATCTTTAAATCATATATTCCGAGGGGGCCCTAATTTTCCCTTGTGTTACCATCAGACAAGCACAAGACGGAAAATGGGGGAGTTTCCTTTGCCTTTTCATGACTGATCTCAGCAGAATTGTCTCCAAAACTTATTCATGAGGGGAGGGATTGGTTTATGACTTCTGCATAATAAGGTTGGATGACTTCAATTTGAACATTTATCTTAGGATCTAGTCTATCTGAAAGAACAATCCCCTTTCTCACGATATCTACATATTGGAGGGAGATATCCTCAATAAATAGGTTTACTTCAATCAGAGCAGCACCCCTACACCAACATCTCTGTGCCGAATGACTTTGACATAAAAAAATAGAATAAGTAGGGAGTACATGACTAATAAATAATTGTTTTTTATGTCTTTAGTATCCCACAATCTCGATCTATAGTAAATCAAAAGGTGGGTTTGATATGTCAACCTCATCACAAATTTTGGGCTCAATGGGATGGCAGACAGTTTGGGTACTGATATCCGCAACCAGAAAGTGACCAATAATATTTCATAACATTTGAAAAATATTGGGGTTTTAATAAGAAAGAGGAATTCCTAGAAGAAAAATTCAAATCTCTATAGTCTCTGGATAATGATTCATGTGCAGAGGAAAGAACCACCTGAGAATGGTAAAATGAAAGCAGTTCATGGAGTGTAATCCACTAGACCACACCAGATCCAGGTATTTATCTAAGGATCATCAAATCATAATATTTTTAGAATCAATAAAGCTAACCACCGCTCATTGATGGAGACCACAATGTGTGCTTGCAGGTCTATCGAAGATATCTATAGAAGGCCTTTAGTGACCAAAGTAGGAAACCAAGGTGAGGTTGTGCAAGGAAGAATCTTCTGAAAATTCTTGTGGGGTTGATCGGAAGTTGAGACCCTCTATTTTCAATGAAAATGACCATTGGGGATAAACATTACCAAAGAAGGTGAAGATAATCCTCAAGTTGGTAGAAAGAATTAAACCCTAAGAAATGGTCTCCAAAGGTCAATGGGGAAAAATCAATGTCGTCCTCCCCCTCAGGTGGGGGAGGGATCACGAAGCCGACCAACACCGTCGAAACCCTATCGACCCCCATAGCTCAGCGACCACTCCCCTAAAAAAACCAAATAACACAAACACAGTTGATGATAAAACCATTACTTCTCCATGTCGGTATGGTGAAAATTACATCATATGAACTTATGGATTAATCATCCTTTTACTTACACTCTATGAATTACTTTTCTATTATTATATAAAGTGGTTTGGGAATTTAATCATTGAATATTGACATCATAAACTCTTCCCATGTTACACTATTAATATCATACTCAAGAAATTTTTTCATAATAAGATTATTATATTGATTAACTTTACCTTCCAAAAGATAAAAAACTAATACATATTTTTAAGGATTTAATAGATGGAGAACAAAAAATTTATTTTTAGTGGTACTGATTCCTTGATAAAATATTTATGGACTGCAGGAACCATTGAAGCATAGAGTACATTACCTGATGAAAGAAAAAAAATTGTGTTGTTCCTTCCTTTTTCCATTTTGAATCTCAACATGACTCACATCTTTAGAGAGTTACTTGAGAATAAGAAAATAATTTTAATTATATCTCCTGTTCATTATGGTTTACCATGGGAAAATTCATTATATTATCCATCACATTCATTATTAATAATATTCCTTACACCTAAATGTAATTATTAAAATAATAAATAAATGTCGAGCATTAAGAATCACAATATAAAAATGAGCTATAATATAAACATAAAAATCATTTGAAATATGTTCTAAAATATGAAACATTATTATCAACCAATGATGCATTAGATTTTCCCAATCTATATGAATGTTTATCACATGTTATATTAATAACTATCATCATTTTCTTTATATCCCAATATCTAAAAATAATTATACCCTACTATGATATCAATTGATGTGACCTAATTCTTACAAACATAAATATTTCATCATTCGAGATGAATGATTTTTTAGATGTCATTATAATACATTCCCTTTAACTGAAAAGGTTAACGATTTTTTAAGAATATATATATAATCAATTTATTTCATATAGAATATTTTGAATATCCTTGGTATTTCATCTCACATAATACCATTCATAAATATAATTTACATAATATTATTCATCATAACTAGAGGAAAATAAAGCATTAAAAGGGGGGGTCTAAGATACATAGTAATGGTAAACATAAGAGATTCAAATTGAAGATCATAAGTGATAATAAGATAATAATAATCATATTATATCATGATCAAAACATACAAAAACATACCCAAAATTTCATAGACCTCAAATCATGATTCATGGAATAATGTTTTTCTATAACAAAATACGTGAGTCATAAGAGTGGAAAATCATTAATCATTAATGATATGCCACAATATCATAACATAAGATTCAATCATATGATTATGGAATACATATTAGAGTAAAAATAATTTCCTTGGTCATTCTTTGATACTGAGATGATCGTAGTGGATAGATTCCCACACTGGATTCAGCTCTATCCCTTTTACTATATTTTCTATATTTAAAGACCACTAATTAGTTTATCAAAACGGATAGAGTACCATACATGACATGGTTCACTACACAATACAATTAAAATTATATCATAAGGCATAAATAATTAAAAAATTCATCATCGATCAGTGTAATTCAAGTTCCAATAATCACATAATGAAAAATATATATATGAAAGTAAAACAATTAGAAAAACATTCAAGAATTAATCATAGGGTAATTAAACTGTTGGAATGAAATGAGTTTTATGAAATTATACATAAAACATATTTATAATAATAAATATATATAAATAAGTATTCTGGTATCATGATAAAATATACCCATTGAAGCATAACAATAATTAAAATAAGTTTACATAGAAAAAAAATATATTTTAAAAAATAATTATAAATACGCGTTGAAAATAAAGTAAAAACATCCATATTATGTTGGTAAATTATTGAAACTAAAATACCTCGAAATATGATAATATAATTTAATTTTAAAACCTCTAAAACTAATAATGGATTTTTCATGTTGAATGGAGGAAAATATTAAAGGAAAATATATTATTGGTTAACACAATAAAAGAGAAAAATCGTCTGAAAATTTAATAAATTGTTAAAAGTGAGTCAAAAATAATCATATGGACAGATTCTTCCAAATAATTTGTAATATGTTAAAAAGATATTGAAAATTTTATTTTTATGAAATATAATAATATGTAAACACATCCATAAAAATTCAGAAGATGGTGAAGTAGAAGAGAATGATTCCCAACCGAAAAGTGGAAATAGGATCAACTTTTCTTAAGAATCTTTTCTTTATCATTATATAAACATAAGATAAAATGATTAGAATAAAATCTGAAAACCTTAATGAAAAAAATATGGGAAAAATATGGGGTTTAAAAGATAAGTATCATATGATATTCCATAATGGAATATAAACAAAGACACATCTAAAAGTAAATGAGATTATAATAAAAACCCATAACACAATTCGTAACTATCTTCATAGAAACTGATAACCTTATATATAATAAGTAATGGTTTATTTTAAGTGTATAATAAAACTTATTCATACTTATCATATAATATACCATAACTTTGTAATTACTAATCCCCAATTTATTTACAATTCTTTATCCAAATCAATGAATGGGTGATAACTGTTCTGTTTCACATACATTATTTTGTTTAATAGTTTTATTTCTTATTTCATGACTATAGATTTATCATATATTGAAGCATTATCATGTATTACATATTTTATTTAACAATTACATATAGTTGAATAATGAGACTCTATATACCCACACTCCTGGAATATATAATACTAACAATTTATGTAAACAACAAATTTGATACAAAGTGATACGAAACTATTTTTAATTTAAATAATGTACATATATAAAATATTATATCTCAAAATATTCAAAAATACAATAAATATTAGTGTCAGTTTCTTTTATAACAAGGAATACATGAAATATATTTTAAAGCACTTGTGAACATTTCGCCATAATTTAGCCAAACAAGACCCCCTTATTGACTTCTCATAAGTTGTATCATCTTTATAACCTACATAATAGATGATGAAGAAATGGGTGAAAACAATTACATAAAAAGGGAATACAAACCAACATTTCATCAATGTTTAAATTATAAAATTATGATAAATAAAGATCACTGGTTAAATATCTTATTAATTAGATCATTGGACAACAAGAGTTATCCAAAATTCAGGATTGATGTGATTATATTCCCAAATGAATTAACATATACCTTGTAATAATAGGGAGTAAAATAAAATAATAAAAATAATCCATGGGGAATTATTTTTGGAAGAAATCATAAATATATGAGAAATAAAAATATGTAACAATTTCACAAACATTGTCATAGAAAATATATTGAACAGAGATACCCACATCACTAACACGCAGAAAACCGTTGAACAAATATATCTACATCACATTTATGTAACAAATTTCAAATGAAGGTACCTAAAAAACTTAAAAAAAGGTGAAAAAATATTCCTGAATCATATTCTCTTGACTGACTTTTGAACGATGCTACCCATATTATGTTCACATTAACAACCTATGAATAAATGTAACAATTTCATGTTCATAAGACATTCTCAGGAAAAAAATATTTCCACATCATATTCACATGAATTATTTGAACAAATCAACATGAATCACATTCACACAACAATTCATCATATTATGTGACATGAAACATTAACCAATAAATTTTATGGTGATATAGGAACCCACCCATAAATATAAATATATGGGTGTTCCACTTTTAATCAATCATTCATCATATGATATTGAATCTATAAATAGAAAACATGTATCAAGAAATTTTGAAATGGTACCACGTAAACTGAAATAAGGGATTAAATCGATTGATACAAAATTTCAATCACCTAAAGGAGTATTCCTTAGAGATATTTTTTTGGTGATTCATTAAATATAACCCAATTGAAGTTAGAATGTTAAATTTAAAAGTCGAAATGGGACAATATAAAATGGTTTATAGAAAACCCTTTTAAACATTTTAGTAAAGTGATGAGATTATGAATATCCTTAAATAATAAATTTCATTATGGTAATAAAAAAACTTTATTAACACACCAACATGAAAGAAGTCAAAACTTTGAAAACATGAATATGAATTAAAGGTATTCTATAGGAAAAGTAGATTATCAGATTTATATAAAAAATTTAAAGGGAAATACCTTTACATATTTTTAAAATTCATTTATTGAGACCAAAATAAAAAAAATATTGAGTAATAATCCATTGGAAAGGATATAAAGAATATTTTTAAGATAACCTAAAAACAATTAGACACCTCAAACACACACTACTAGAATTTGGTGATGATACACACCATCTTGACATAATATGTTAGATATCAACAAAACATGCCAAAATTTTACCCGTAATAATTACAATATCAGTAAATAATAATGATTTTCTTACATTACAAGGATCATATTTTATAAACTTTTAGAGGGATAGGAAAATATTGGAACAAAAAATCCCATTTAAATCATTTAAAATGATTATTTTCCACTATATAGGAAAATAATTAATCCTTAATATCTATTCAATATAGCACACAAAATTCCCTTCAAAATCTATTATATTAGAAATATCATATGCAATGCATTTCTTCATTACATGGGGATGATGAAACACAAGAAAGGGAGAGTTAAGATTCTCAGTAATGGAAATCATAAGGGATAAAAATAAAAAATTCTAAATTGAGAATATTATTATAATAAATAATATCAAAAGGATAAATAATCAGTATAATCCAATAATCCAATGAGACTATGCGCATTACATATCAATGGTTGATATATAAATATACAGAAATATAGATAAAAAATGGATCATTACTTATGAAATATTTAATATTGAATATTAAATTTCATTAACTAATTTATAATATCATGATTTATATGGCATGATCTTATTTTTAAGGAAATGTGTTTAGGAAATATTTTGTTTTCGGAATTCACGCACCAAATGAAATAAGAGATTTTCACTCTATAGAAATTTTGATTCAAATATGGGTTATTATAATCCTCACCCATCAATAATTATATATAATAAATTATTGATATGATGTAATTGACATACTATATAATAAATAATCAATATTCACTAATAATCAATAAAAATGTGTAATAGAAGAAGTAGAATGTTGATTTTTAATATTTCAAAAACAAATAAATAAAATTTCATTCTAGGTAATGATCTCCAAAACAAACCCATTTGACTAAAGGATATAATGTTATGTAATTAATTTAACCAATCAATCAATGTATGAAAAATTGGTGCATTACCTTTCAAAAATGTAATATAAATTAAGGTATTTATATTAGTAATTTATTAGATGAAAAATGAGGCCTAACATAGGATGTTTATGAAAGAAAATGTTAGTGATGGATTTCTATAAGATTTATAAAAAAAAATTCAAATATTATGAGAGGATGTATACTAAAATATATTTCCAATTTACAGACAGGATAAATGAAACAAGTGGTGAATACCAATAATATTTCAATGTAACAAAATTTAGATGAAAACACAATTATGGTAATCATAATGTAAAAATGAAAATAATATTAGATGGATGAAATTAAATTAACATATAATAAATTGAAATAAATTAATAATACTTGATGGTAATATGATAAAAATACACAAAATTATATAAGTGATAATGGAAAACAACAAACATGGCTAATGAAATTGAAAATATTGGAAAATAACACTTATAACTTTAGAAAATATTGAATCTCAAAATTCCAAAGGATATGATTTCAAATGAGACATTAAAAATTACTAATAATGATAGAATCATGATAAAAAATATTAATGTGATAATTGAGTAGTTATAAAAAATAAATGATGGTCTATAATAAGAAATATTTCTCATGAGGCGAAAATAGAAACACTAAACACTGACTAGTAACATTATATTTTATGTAAGAATCATTTTATACTATTGTTATAAGGAAGTATTTTAGAAACCCATAAATCACATATCTTTAAACTTACAGTGAATAAATTTGTAATAATAAATTAAACAAGGAGTGGTATATTTGAATAATAAAGAATGCAAATAATTTAAAAAAACCAACATTGAAAAAATGGTACATCTTTTATTGATTCATTCTATATGCGTTCCTGACACGAAAAGTAATAAAATTGTGTATATTATTATCATTATTATTAAGTTTATTTTTATATATTTAATTTAATGTAATCTATTTACAATCATATTTCATTTAGTAATTATTTTGTTTTTTATTATGTTTTCATGAAAATTGAATTTTTTTGGCTTATTTGTGTAATTGTACCAATCAATAATGATATTTTTGTAATAAGAAAAATACAAAATATACCCATTTATAAAAAAAATCATTATTTTCTTATTAACATATCTTAAAATTAATATTTATGTTCTCATAGTTATCCATGATAGAGTTTTATTTCATTCCTCAAGTTAGTGGTTAAAGAAAACCCCAAAATGAACACACTTTATATTGATAGGTGGGTTTGGTTGAGAAAGTGTATAAAAAAATTATAATAGAAGAATAATTTTAAAATATAGGATTTTTTAAAATAGTTAATCCTGTGTTTTTATGGGTTGGATAAGAAAAACATTCATGATGAAAAATGTTACATCGTGGATAAGGTAGTCAACAAAACATGCAATTGGATTTTTTAAAATTTTCCTTGTGGATGGAAACGAATAAATAATTATTGATACATAAATATAATAAAAAATTAATATATTAATTATAATGTGTTGATTATGTTACAATATATAGGGTAGGTCTGGAAAATAATGTTTAATAAGAAATGGTAATGAGTATGTAATACTCATTTTTTATACCTTAATGTTCCTCTTAAAAGTCTTCATGAAAATGAATTGAATATTATGATAATTGGTAATGAATGTATTATAAACATGATTGATAATTTAAATAGAATAGGAATTTAATTTTCTCATGAATAAATTTTGTAGAATGGTTTTGGCCTAAATGGGTGTGTGTTTCATCTTCTATATGTGAAGAGAAAGATATTTTTTGAACACCGACTATTTTTCAATAATGGAATGATAGTATTAAATGGAAAAATGATAAAAAGTGGGAAATAATAATTTATATGGGTATATTAGGTATATAAATACAAAATGGTATTTCAAAACAAGATTTTATCATTTTGTATGCCATATGTTCTTACATATTTTAGTTTTATTATTTTTATTATTTTTTCTTGGGTAATAAGGTATTACCCAAGTAAGACATGCTTTACTAAACATATAAAATGTCCACTCATATTAAGAAAATAAAATTTATCTACATTTAATATAATTGAATTTATAAATAATATAAAATAACCATTAAAATTAAAACATTATTACTATAGAAATATTGTCATGCATAAAATGTTGTTTTAACCATTTATTATCATTAATCTAATTTTGAAATTATTTAAAATATAATGAGTGATAAATTATTTAAATATTGGTTAAAATTTTATAATAAATACACTATTAAGAATATATTAGTTTATTTTATTAGATAAAAATTATGCAATATTAATAAAACAATTCAATAAAAATAAAAGTTTTACCATTATCATGGTAATTTTCATTAATTTTAGTAATCATAATTTTATTCCTAAAAGATAAATTTACCTTATTATATAATATGATCTTGTTGATTTAAAATTTATAATTCAATTTTTATATTTAATTTTCCTAGGATATTAAATCTATTTTTTTATATATGGGAGTGAACATAGTTTTTAGAGTAAAATAATACTTTTCTATCAAAAACGTTAAACATGATTTTTATAAATTCATAATACAATTTAAAATGATTTATTTTTCTATATAAAATTATATTCTTATTGGGAAATTATTTTAATGAACTTTAATTCTTTATTTTGTAATGATAATTGAAAAAAAGTGATGATATTCGCAGAATCGAGATTTTATCTATATAATAAAAACAATTATTATAGAAAATTATAAAAAATTTCCATAAGATAAAATAATTGTTTATATTTATAAAATGATGTTATTTTTTTAAATAAAAATTCTATTTTAAAATTTATTATTTAAATTTGACATAAAAATTTAATATATATAATGTAATTGTTTTTGAATAATAATTTTAAACAATCAAGTGTTCATAATCATATTTTGTATGCATTTTATAATTTTTAAAAAAAAAAATTGGATCAGTTTTATTTATATTTAATTTTCTATATAATAAATATTTCATGGATTATTCTATTTTGGTATAGTTTGTGGATAATTTTATCTATTATATTTTTAATTTAATTGAACCAAAATCACAGGTCGTTACATTCTATAAACATTAAAAATGTGAATCCTAAAATTTGTTTATTATTACTTACCAATGGAAATGGATATAGTTTTCAAGGAGATAAACATTCCTTAGGGTCTCATTTATAGATATATATTAACCTTTAATAATGAATGCATATCATTTTTCACTACATAGGAATGAATATAATATATTTTTTTCCTACAACAATTTAAACCCAAAGTATTTATTTATTACATATCAAGGACCACATTATATAATTTTATTATCATGTTTCATTATGGTAATATTTTCATTGATTAAATATCATTGTTAAATATGAATTATGATCCTTTTATTTCAAATAAATTTTTTATATGTTGAAAGAATAAATAAATTTCCAAAAATCCTATTAAATTTTATAATGGTTGAATAAAATGATTTTCATGAAGTACATTTGTGACGATATTGAATTGGGATACAATATTGATTCAACTATATATTTTCTTCGATATTTGAATCATCGAGGCTGATGATTAAATATTCTTGGAAGGATTAATAGGATTAATAGGGTTCCTATAACATACTATAATACCAATAAATTATATATAAAGGTTTAGTGTACCTTTTATCCATTAATTAATGACCTAATATTAATATTAGGGTTGTTCCCTTAGCCAAGGAGGTCATTTATAAATATAAATAATATTTGTCTAGGTTTTTAGAATTAAATAACATAATTCCCATGCTCCATCCATTTGATGCATTGAAGTGTGGATATTGTATTAGTTGGAAGATTTAAAACATCCACTATGTTAGATGACCTATTTGTTTTTATTTGACAACAATGATATCGAAGACCAATCTTGTCATGAAATATCCCACTAAGACCCATCATATGTATTAGTAAGTGGAGACTGACACCCGAAGACCACCACTAATCGGCTAGGGTCTGATGGAAATTATTGAGAAGGCATATAATTCAATCAAAGTCTATATCCGGATATACCTTTATGCACATGAAAAACCATATCCATGAAATAGTGTTGTGATATATTAAAATATAGTAACAACTATAGTGTAATCAATTCTTGAAACAACCTCATGGAAACTAATCGAAGAAAAGCGTGGTAATAAAAATTATATAATTGAAAAAATACATTTCAAACTAGAAAAAGGTTCCCAACCAAAAAACTATTTGAAAGAGGAAAACTAAATAGGGATAGGCTCATAATTTATGAGGCTATTAAGAAATCAAGGTCAAAACATTCAATAATTCTATGCTCCTCTAATATTACATCCATCAATATACCTTATGATCTGAAGATCATATTCATAATACGTAACATATGTAGTCATTTCCAATTTAAGGGTTAGTACATAAAAACCAAGTATGACCCTTCAAAAACACATGATGGATGACATTGAGTAATAAAATAATCTCAACAAATAATTAATGAGTGTAAAAGAACCCAAAAACAAATATGCTTAATAAGAACATTAAATGAAGTGATAAATGGGATATATATATTCATTACAAGTTAGGAATGATGTTCCATCCAAAACTTCCTATGATTTATCACTGAGGTCATTAACCACACAAAACATCAAATGAATATGGATGGATGGTCTACTCCCCGCAAGAACACACCGATTTCATGTGAGCACTAGCTTGATTAGAGGAACCACCCCCACAAGATCTTTATAGGAGAGAAACCCCTATTATATTGAATACTTTCATTCCATGTATTATGGGGGGTGTCAACCTTACTTGTAAAAAGTGTATGATGAATCTGCACACTAGTGAAATAGTAGATTACTGACCTCAACATCACGTTGATGAACATACCCAATCGATTTCATCTGAAAATATTCAATTGAAGAAGTGTCTCAATCATAACCCGTCATCACTAATATATAATGAAAAAATATGGCTACCATTTCAACCAACATAAAAAACTACTCAGTTCAGGACACATGGGAAAAATATTAGTCTAAAGGAATGAGAAAAAAATATTTAATTTTCTGAGGGAAGTGTGTGACGTGTTCTACTATGGTATATGGTGTGTCTCATGAATCCGGCTCCGGGACATGTCCCATCGCTATATTTTTCAGGTAAAAAATTAATATATGACTTATACATAGGGTCACATAGGGTATGGGAATTATTTAATTTCTATTCATGTCATCACATGGACATGGATGAGATATATAGGTTCCACCACATTTTGTTTTCCTATGAGAACATGGGGAACACGAAGAGTGTACCTATGGGTACATGGCATGTTTTCTAACTCGAGGAATTAATAATTTTCCATATTCACTCTACTTCTATCAGAGGTACTATCACAAGACTTGTGTACCATACCTATAACGACCCATACTTTACATACATTGTTAATAATTAAAAATTGAAGCACACTTATTACAACATATGACAAAACCACAAAGGACCGTATATGTATAGTGTCTTTAGAAACTGGGAAACATAAAAAACTGGTTCATAAATCTTCTACAGTGTATCCCATTTATTTCATCATATCTAGGGTCCCTTTTAGCATATTCTACTTAATATCCATCTTCCTGACCTGGGGAAAAGAAAACATAAAAGGGTGAGCTCAAATGCTCAGCAAAGGCAAATAAAGGAAATAAAAATCATATCATATCTTTTTGAAAATCATAACCTGCAAAAGAGATCATAATATCTTAACATGGAACAAATCATAGAAGTGAAAATGAGATCCCCATAATCATAACATGAAACTTGAATCTTTGTGACATGCACACATAATCATGGAAAATCATTTCTTGTTAGTCATGACTCATTGCCAAGACTATCTTAGTGGACAAAGTCCCTTTCTGAACCGAGTCACCCTCGTTCCAGTCCTGTTTCACTGAACCGGTATAACCTACCATTCCAGCCATGTCTATCTCATGAGATATAAAATCTTTACCCAATGCATTGGAGGGAGATATAGGTCCCACCCATCTTATAATGAATCCTTTCTTATGTGTGCCACATAATCATAAACCATACATCATAGCGTAACCCATGTAATAAAAATAGGATTCTTAAACAACATGACATCAAAAAACAATTCATATAAGATAAAGAAAAAAAATATTTCCATCACAAAATAATCAAATCCATGTAATAATAGGTATAAAAACAGAACCCTTTTATTATCTTAGATGGAAAATATTTTTTATAAAATACTTGAACTCCATTCTTGAGGAAAATATCCTTTCTACTTCAAAAACACTTTTCATTTCTTAACATTTCATACAATTTTAAACTAAAAAAAGTTGATTAAAAATAAACTTGAATACTTGTAAAGGAAACTTCTTGGAAATAGTGTTTTATAAATCCATTCATGCCGTATAAGTTAAAAAAACAGTCTTCGTACTTTTGTTGGAAAAGTAAAAAAGTACCTCGTACGAAAAACGACAAAAGATTCCTTTCATTTCTTTTACTAAAAACTCACTGAAGGGTAAAAATGGATTTAAACAATTTTAGGTGGATGGAAATAATATTACATATTTATGAAACATGGATGTGGATGATAAAATACACCCCAGTAAATACTAAATTATAAACAATCTCGGATAAAAATGAGATTGTGATATTTCCCTTACCTTAGGTCCGATTTTCTTTGTACGTGTCCGAAGCTCCTGTATAATGGTTTAAATAATGTTATTGACTTATTCCAGAATCATACATATTGATATGATATCATATATGGTGATATTCATATATTCTTGTTAGTAATATTTCATTGTTACTTGTTACTCGGGTCTTTATTGCCTTTTGTTCTTATGCGTGTTTTGCCGAATAAATTCTTCTTCTTCTTTTAAGGTTATAGATACCTTATATCCAGAATGGTATTAGTGTAACATATATCATATTTATTAATTCAATTCATTTATATAATTACTATGTAATGATGATCATGTAGAACGAGTCGCATCACATCGTGGAGACGGTATTCCGTACGTACACACGCGCGGTGATTTCATTTTTCCGTAGGATGGATAGAAGGTGAATTAGGATTGTTTCATATATATAATAACATATCAGTATGTATGTAATACTGATGTTATTACTTTATCATGAAACAACTAAAGAAGAAGAAGTTGAAGAAGAAAGAAATTGAAATGATCGGTAATGGATATTACCTCTTCTTTGGAACGCCTCTTTGAATCCTCCACTTAGGGAAATACGATTGGTCTTTGAAGAAGACCAGGACCTCTAGGATTATTCTAGGGAAGTGGAGAGGAGAAAATGGCAGGGGTTGGCCGATCTTGAGTGCCCAAATTGGTGTGAGGAGGAGGGGGAGGAGGTGCCCTTTTATAAGGGAGGAGAGGGGCACCTTAGGAATATCTCAAAATATTATTTTATATTAAAGTCAAAATCGGTTTATAATGCTTACAAAGGGTCTTATTTAGAAGATAAAGTGGGTATGGGTCGAAATACTATAATCCAATAGGATTTAGACAAGTTTAGGGAATTATTTTAACCTTATCAATTAGATTTAACTCTTAGTTAAATAATTTAACTTTTACCGTGTCTTTTTGTTTTCTTTCACTATATGGTTAATACACTTACTATAACATGCCAAACGAACCCCAAATTGTTTATTATTAATATATATATCCTTATCTAAGTCATTTGGCCGAACCGTAGATTTTTAGGAATAAAATAACAATTAATAATATAATATTTGATTTAACAACTATTTTGTGTCAATTTTGACACTATTTGATATATGATTTTTGTGAAAGTCATAACGGAATTATATGTTCGAAACAAGTTGATTAAATCAATACTAATATATCATAGTAACCTATAAAATTAGTGGAATTCATAAAAAGTCTCAAATTACATTTATTTTGGGGTTTATAACATCGATTATGTCAATATTTCATAAATAAGATAATTACTGCATCATAATTGTGTCATAAATAAATTAAATTATTTAATGTCTAAAAATTATAAATAAAATACCATTATGTAGGAAATCTTTTTAGCTTTCTAATTAATATTTATAGTCTAATTTATCTTATTTATAACCCCATATTAAAAATGATTTACTTATTAAACATTGATTTTAACTATTTTAACCCTTCTTTAAATAAATTAATAATAAATGTCCCAATCTAACCCAAGTGGGCCTAAATGGTCATATTTTATTAATAAGGTTGTTTTTGGTCGAATTACACTTATCCAATAGAATTAGGACATGTTTTAGGGTAATAGTAATATCATATTTACCCCTATTTACTATTAACCGCGGTAAAAAAGTAAAAAGTTACTATTCACCCAAAAATTATTTTTATCTCAGTAAACCACATTTTACTTACTGATATCAACTGTGTCTATCGGATTTTCGAAATTCCATTCACTGAAGCGGTAAAATTAAGTTTTATGCAAAATTCAGTTTTTAACCTGAAACTTAGTGGTTTCACTATTCATCAAAAATTGAATGTTTTCAGAAAAATACCAAAATTTCACCCTAGGCTAATTTCGGTATTCCAAATCCAAAAATGAAGTCCATTTTGAAAAATAAAATTTATAAAATTTCAAAAAGTGGTTATTATTATTCATAACCGCTAGTTTTAATAATATTTTAATAGCATATCATTGTTTAGTGAAACTCGGTATTGCGTACGACGCAAGCTATCGAGGAAGGTCGTGATTGCGTGTAAATTAAGCCAAGCTAGTATTTAGTGAATGATTCCTTTGATGATATAAAAACAAAATATTACTCATAAAAATATCGGGTGTTACATTCTACCCCCCTTAAAAAGAATTTTGCCCTCGAAATTCGTCACTTTGTAACAAACAGATGAGGATACTTCTCCCTCATCATATCCTCAAGCTCCCATGTAGCTTCTTCAAGTTGGTGGTTCCTCCATAAAACTTTCACCAATTGAGTCCTCTTTTTTCGTAGGAATTTTTCGCTATGATCCAGAATCTCTATCGGTTGTTCTTCATAAGAAAGATCTTGCTCTAGTGGTACAACTTCTGAGCTGAGTACATGTGAAGGATCAGGTATGTACTTTCTCAGGAGAGATACATGGAAGACATCGTGAACTTGAGAGAGATTCGGTGGAAGCGCCAATCGGTAAGCTACCATTCCAACACGAACCAGTATTTCGAAAGGACCGATATTACTCGGGCTCAACTTCCCCTTCTTTCCAAATCTCATAACCCTCTTCCAGGGAGATATTCGCAAGAAAACTTTATCACCCACTTCAAACTCTAGGTCTTTTCTTCGGTTGTCGGCATAACTTTTCTGTCGACTCTGAGCTGCTCTTATGTGTTGTTGAATAGATCTGACCTTTTCTTCCATTTCATCAACGAGATCAGGTCCTAATAGCTTTCTTTTCCCAACTTCATCCCAGCAAGTTGGAGTCCTGCATTTATTTCCATAGAGAGCTTCATAAGGAGCCATCTGAATACTGGAGTGAAAGATATTATTATAAGAAAATTCCACCAAAGGTAAGTGTTGATCCCAACCTCCTTTGAAATCCATAGAGCAAGCTCTCAACATATCTTCTAGGGTTTGAATTGTTCTCTCAGACTGACCGTCTGTCTGGGGATGATAAGCAGTGCTGAAACTCAACTCTGTATCCAGAGTATGCTGAAGACTTCTCCAGAACTTCGAGGTAAATCTCAGATCCCAATCAGATATAATAGAAAGTGGTACTCCATGCAATCTTACCACTTCCTTTACATATATCCTGGCAAGCTGATCTAGAGAGAAATCCTCTCTAATAGCAATGAAGTGTGCAGACTTTGTAAGACGATCAACTATGACCCAAATAGCATTATTGCCTTTGGATGTTTTAGGAAGTCCTGTGACAAAGTCCATAGTGATGTTTTCCCATTTCCATTCGGGTAGGGGTAATGGTTGTAGCATCCCCTTAGACTTTTGTCTCTCAGCTTTAACTTGTTGACAAACCAAGCATCGAGAGACATATTCAGCAACATCTCTTTTCATGCCATCCCACCAGAAGTACTCCTTCAGGTCCCTATACATCTTCGTGCTTCCAGGATGAATAGAGAATGAAGAACTATGATCCTCATCCAGCAGCTCCTTCTTTAATTCGGGGATGGGAGGAACACAAACCCGATTCCTGAACTTTATTATCCCATCACAATCAAGGTTGAATTCAGGAACATTTCTCACCTTCTTTTGCAACTTGACATCTTCTTTCTGTGCCTCTTTAATCTTCACATGTATAGATGGTTGAACATTCATTTGTGAAAGATAAGATTTTTCCCCTTCCATTATAATTCTATGATCCATCCTTTGTAAATCCATAAATATTGGATCTTTTGTGATCCTCATCATGGATAAACTAGCATGGTCTTGTCGACTTAATGCATCTACCACCTTGTTTGCTTTCCCAAGGTGGTAATGTATTGCGCAGTCATAATCCTTAATCAGCTCCAACCATCTTCTTTGACGCATATTCAGCTCCTTTTGTGTGAAAATATACTTTAAACTTTTATGATCAGTATAAATATCACACCTTTCACCATAAAGGTACTTCCTCCAAATCTTTAATGCAAATATTACCGCTACCAACTCCAAATCATGTGTTGGGTAATTTTGCTCACGGATTTTCAGCTTTCGTGAGGCATAAGCTATCACCATATCATTTTGCATAAGAACACACCCCAATCCCTTCTTGGATGCATCACTGTAGATCACAAACCTTTCTCCACTACAAGGCAGTGTGAGCACAGGTGCACTGGATAACCTTCTTTTCAACTCCTTGAAATTCTCTTCACATTCCTCTGTCCAAACAAGCTTAACTTCTTTCCGAGTCAACTTGGTGAGTGGATTAGATAATCGTGAAAAATCTTTTAAAAACGTCGATAATATCCAGCCAAACCAAGAAAACATTGGATCTCAATTACTGTTGTTGGTCTCGACCATCTTTCGATAACCTCTATTTTTGCTGGATCCACAGATATCCCCTCTTTTGAGATTATGTGACCAAAAAATGCAACTTTTTGAAGCCAAAATTCACACTTGGTAAATTTGGCATAAAGCTTATCCTTTCTCAGGGTCTTCAATATAATTCTCAAGTGATCTTCATGCTCTTCCTTGCTCATTGAATAGACAAGAATATCATCTAAAAAGACTACCACAAATTGATCAAGATAGTCTCTAAAGACTCTATTCATTAGATCCATGAAGATAGCATGGGCATTAGTAAGACCAAATGGCATCACTATAAATTCATAGTGTCCATACCTTGTACGGAAAGCCGTCTTTGGTATATCCTCCCTTTTGACCCTTAATTGATGATACCCTGAATGAAGATCAATCTTGGAAAAGTATTTAGCTCCGCGTAGTTGGTCAAATAAGTCATCAATGCGTGGGAGAGGATATTTATTCTTGATAGTGATCTTGTTAAGTTCTCGATAATCAATGCAGAGTCTCATTGATCCATCTTTCTTCTTAAGAAATAGAACAGGTGCTCCCCAAGGTGACGCACTAGGGCGTATGAATCCCTTATCAAGATTCTCTTGGAGTTGCTTCTTCAATTCCTGCAACTCAATTGGGGCCATTCTATAAGGTGTCTTTGAAATAGGCAAAGCACCCGGTACGAGTTCTATTGAAAACTCAACTTCACGATTTGGTGGAAGACCCGGTAATTCCTCCGGAAAGACATCATCAATCTTTCGTACGATGGGAATATTCTTAATCATAAGTTTCTCACCAACCATTTGAGAAAAATAACCTTCATTTAGTGGAATCCAGACCCATAATATGGAAGGAATTTCCACTGGAAGGTTATATTCCTCCTTGCATCGATAGACGATCGTAGATTGATCTAGAATATGAAATGTGGCTTCCCTTCTTTGGAAATTGATATGAGATCCATGTAGAGAAAGCCAATCCATGCCAATAATCACATCAAATTCCACTAAAGGAAGGATCACAAGATTTGCAGGAATCACTTTCCCACAATCTTCGATCGGAGAAGAATTATAAACTTTTGATGCGACTGTTGTGCCATTAGGTGTTGTCACAGCTAACTCAACATCTAATTTTTGAGGTAATACGGTGATACCCTTAGAAAAATTTTCAGAAATAAAAGAGTGGGTGAATCTAGAAACAAATAAAACATTTTCTACTTTAGAGTGGATGGTAAGTGTGCCTTTCACCACTTCATTATCGTAATCCACATCGCTGATAGAAATTGCATGTGACTTTCCTTTGTCTTTAGCCTTAATATTTTTTTGACGTCGACCATCATCATCAACCCTTGGATTTGGGCATTGATTGGCATAATTCCCCATCTCCTTGCACTTGAAACATTGAAGTGTAGTAGGTTCATTCTGTGTATCCCTTCCTTTGTTTGAATCATTAGACATCTTCTTCCTATTATGGTGGCATTCAAATGCCCGATGACCTTCCTTTCCACATTTGAAACATTTACTTGTCCCTTTAAGACAACTACCTCCATGTTTCTTTCCACACATTGAGCATAAAGGAAATCTCATCTTATTTTCAGTGTGCTCTTTAGATTTTCCTTTGAATTCCATCTTCCTCTTCTTATCAAACCCATGTGACTGATGGGTTACTCCAATATCCATCTCGACTTTGAGAGCACATCGAATGATTTCCTCGTATCTATTGAAGTCCCTTATGGATAACACCCTTCGAAGACTTGGTTTTAAGCCATTAAAGAATCGATCGATCTTACTCTCAGGTTGGATAATAATACCAGAAGCGTACCTTGCAAGTCTTGTAAAATTTGCTTCATAGGTACCAACAGATTCGTCATCCCTTTGCTTCTGTTCAAGAAACTCTTTCTCCATCTTTGTTCGGAGAATACGAGGGAAGTACTTATTGAAAAATAAGTTCTTGAACTCGTCCCATTCAATAGACTCAATTTCATCCCTTTGCCTCGTATTCTTAATAAGATTCCACCATTGATCAGCATCTCCTTCCAAACGATACACTGCTAGGATGACTTTATCATGTTTAGAACATTGAAGAACTGAAAATATCTTTTCAGTAGTACTAATCCATTGTTCAGCAACTAATGGATCAGTAGACCCGCTGAAAGATGGTGGACGCTGCCTCATGAAGGATTCAACAGAATTTTGCTCCTTCCTTTGCTCGTTTGGAAGTCCTGCATGATTCATAGCTTGAGAAAGTTGTGTGAGCATGGCTACAAGATTTTGCATTCTAGCTCCCATATCGTTTGGTTTCTCAGGGGGGACAATCATTGCATTGCCCATCACATTCCGCATTAACACGGTTCCTTCGGGTTACATCCATTGACTAAAACCAAGAAGAATAGTGTGAGAAACACTAATTATAATAGGAAACCCACATAATCAAGGATGAAATTTCACACTTAAGGTATTATCCTAGAGTATTCATGGCCATTTCTAAAACACTAAGATTGTGTACTATTCTTAGACTTATCCTTAGGGTTCTTACTAAGGCTTTCACATCCTAGTTTCCAAAGGTTGACTATACCTTTCCTCTGATACCAACTATAACGACCCATACTTTACATACATTGTTAATACATCAAAATTGAAGAACACTTATTACAACATATGAGAAAACCACAAAGGACAGTATAGGTATAGTGTCTTTAGAAACTGGGAAACATAAACAACTGGTTCATAAATCTTCTACAGTGTCTCCCATTTATTTCATCATATCTAGGGTCCCTTTTAGCATATTCTACTTAATATCCATATTCCTGACCTGGGGAAAAGAAAACATAAAAGGGTGAGATCAAATGCTCAGCAAGGGCAAATAAAGGAAATAAAAATCATATCATATCTTTTTGAAAATCATATCCTGCAAAAGAGATCATAATATCTTAATAATGAACAAATCATAGAATTGAAAATGAGATCCCCATAATCATAACATGAAACTTGAAACTTTGTGGCATGCACACATAATCATGGAAAATCATTTCTTGTTAGTCATGACTCATTTCCAAGACTATCTTAGTGCACAAAGTACCTTTCTGAACCGAGTCACCCTCGTTCCAGTCCTGTTTCACTGAACCGGTATAACCTACCGTTCCAGCCATTTCTATCTCATGAGATATAAAATCTTTACCCAATGCATTGGAGGGAGTTATAGGTCCCACCCATCTTATAATGAATCCTTTCTTATGTGTGCCACATAATCATAAACCATACATCATAGCATAACCCATGTAATAAAAATGGGATTCTTAAACAACATGACATCATAAAACAATTCATATAAGATAAAGAAAAAAAATATTTCCATCACAACATAATCAAATCCATGTAATAATAGGTATAAAAATAGAACCCTTTTATTATCTTAGATGGAAAATAATTTTGATAAAATACTTGAACTCCATTCTTGAGGAAAAGATCATTTCTACTTCAAAAACACTTTTCCTTTCTTAACATGTCATACAATTTTAAACTAAAAGAAGTTGATTAAAAATAAACTTGAATACTTGTAAAGGAAACTTCTTGGAAATAATGTTTTAGAAATCCATTCATGCCGTATAAGTTAAAAAAAACATTCTTCGTAATTTTGTCGGAAAAGTCAAAAAGTACCTCATACAAAAAACGACAAAAGATTCCTTTCATTTCTTTTACTAAAAACTCACCGAAGGGTAAAAATGGATTTAAAAAATTTTAGGTGGATGGAAATAATATTACATATTTATGAAACATGGATGTGGATGATAAAATACACCCCAGTAAATACTAAAGTATAAACAATCTCGGATAAAAATGAGATTGTGATATTTCCCTTACCTTAGGTCCGATTTGCTTTGTACGTGTCCGAAGATCCTGTATAATGGTTTAAATAATGTTATTGACTTATTACAGAATCATACATATTGATATTATATCATATATGGTCATATTCTTAGTTTCTTGTTAGTAATATTTCATTGTTACTTGTTACTCGGGTCATTATTGCCTTTTGTTCTTATGCGTGTTTTGCCGAATAAATTCTTATTCTTATTTTAAGGTTATAGATAACTTATATCCAGAATGATATTATTGTAACATATATCATATTTATTCATTCAATTCATTTATATAATTACTATGTAATGATGATCATGTATAGAGTCACATCACATCGTGGAGACGGCATTTCGTACGTACACACGCGCGGTGATTTCATTTTTCCGTAGGATGGATAGAAGGTGAATTAGGGTTGTTTCATATTTATAATAACATATCAGTATGTAAGTAATACTGATGTTATTACTTTATCATGAAACAACTAAAGAAGAAGAAGTTGAAGAAAAAAGAAATTGAAAAGATCGGTAATGGATATTACCTCTTCTTTGGAACGCCTCTTTGAATCCTCCACTTAGGGAACTAAGATTGGTCTTTGAAGAAGACCAGGACCTCTAGGATTATTCTAGGGAAGTGTAGAGGAGAAAATGGCAGGGATTGGCCGAGCTTGAGTGCTCAAATTGGTGTGAGGAGGAGGGGGAGGAGGTGCCCTTTTATAAGGGAGGAGAGGGGCACCTTAGGAATATCTCAATATATTATTTTATATTAAAGTCAAAATCGGTTTATAATGGTTCCAAAGGGTCTTATTTCGAAGCTAAAGTGGGGATGGGTCGAAATCCTATCAAACAAGAGGATTTAGACAAGTTTAGGGTATTATTTTAACCTTATCAATTAGATTTAACTCTAAGTTAAATAATTTAACTTTTACCGTGTCTTTTTGTTTTCTTTCACTATATGGTTAATACACCTACTATAACATGCCAAAAGAACCCCAAATTGTTTATTAGTAATATATATATCCTTATCTATGTCATTTGGCCGAACCTTAGCTTTTTAGGAATAAAATAACAATTAATAATATAATATTTGATTTAAAAACTATTTTGTGTCAATTTTGACACTATTTTATATATGATTTTTGTGAAAGTCATAACAGAATTATATGTTATAACCATGTTTATTAAATCAATACTAATATATCATAGTAACCTAGAAAATTAGTGGAATTCATAAAAAGTCTCAAATTACATTTATTTTGGTGTTTATAACATCAATTATGTCAATATTTCATAAATAAGATAATTACTGCATCATAATTGTGTCATAAATAAATTAAATTATTTAATGTCTAAAAATTATAACTAAAATACCATTATTTAGGAAATCTTTTTATCTTTCTAATTAATATTTATAGTAGAATTTATCTTATGTATATCCCCATATTAAAAATGATTTACTTATTAAACTTTGATTTTAACTATTTTAACCCTTCTTTAAATAAATTAATAATAAATGTCCTAATCTAACCCAAGTGGGCCTAAATTGTCATATTTTATTAATAAGGTTGTTTTTGGTCGAATTAAACTTATCCAATAGAATTAGGACATGTGTTAGGGTAATATTAATATCATATTTTCCCCTATTTACTATTAACCGCGGTAAAAAAGTAAAAAGTTACTATTCACCAAAAAATTATTTTTATCTCATTGAACCACATTTTACTTACTGATATCAACCGTGTCTGTCGGATTTTCAAAATTCCATTCACATAAGTGGTAAAATTAAGTTTTATGCAAAATTCAGTTTTTAACTTACCACTTAGTGATTTCACTATTCATCAAAAATGAAAAGTTTTCAGAAAAATACCAAAATTTCACCCTAGGCTAATTTCGATATTCCAAATCCAAAAATGAAGTCCATTTTGAAAAATAAAATTTATAAAATTTCAAAAAGTTGTTATTACTATTCATAACGGCTAGTTTTAATAATATTTTAATAGAATATCGTTGTTTAGTGAAACTCGGTATTGCGTACGACGCAAGCTATCGAGGAAGGTCGCGATTGCGTGTAAAGTAAGCCAAGCTAGTATATAGTGAAAGATTCCTATGATGATATAAAAACAAAATATTACTCATAAAAATATCGGGTGTTACAATACCACACTTCATGTGTTGTTTAACTCGTGACAAAACCCAAGCTACTTTGAGAAAATGTGGTACATGAAATTTGTTTATCTAGGTAACACTATGTGTAGTCATGTTTTTCATAGATAGTGATTCTTTTATTTCAATGGAATACAAATTCTATGAAATCCACCACCTCCCTGGTTGTTTTTCATGCCTAGATCCTTAAAATATTATGGGGGGGGGGGGGTAATGTAATCTATGATCTATTGTTGTTAGATACCGGAACAACAATCTATGGTGGGGGTAGTCGAAGTGTGATCTGTCACAATTTGGGGTTTCAATCCACTAATTTATTAATCACTTCCCATATTCCATCCAAATCTATACACAAAGAACCATTCATTATCTTATTCACACATCCCCCATTAATCTAGAGGATCAATAATACTTGAAAGCATATCAATAATGTAGAATTTCTAACCCATGGTCCAACAATCAAGAACATGATGAACAATTATGAGTAAATATCATGTACGATGTGTGATAAATCTATTTTGATGTGATCCAAGCTCACAATATCTTAATATATAAATAGATAGATATTAACTGTTGATGAATATATTTATTATTTTTGTAGACAGATCTAGTCAAATATAGGAACATTTGAATTATGAATATAATTGAAAAATAAGAATAATATGTAAAATATATTCTTGAAAAAAAAATTCAACTAGAAGAAACTAATAAAATTCCAATCCCTAGCACAATATCGGAACAATAATTAGTTAAAAACACATCCTCTTATAAAGATGGTGAATATTTGACCACATTCTTCTTTTATCATATGAACTTTGATGATTTTTATTGATGATCCACATTCTTGAGCAATAAAAAACAAATTAAGATCTCTTCCCTCCAATCTCCCAGGGTTACATGACCCACTATGGAGATTTTCCAACATAGCATATTTATAGAGGGAGATTTTGTTTTAGTATAATTATATTAATTAAATAAATCAATTATTTTATTACATAAGGCACCCAACTAAACCTACCCTCAACTTAATTATCAACACTTACTATCTTTATGCCACACCTATGGTATACCCTATATTCCAAAAACAATTGAGGTCTCATATTTCCAATATGAGGCCCCAAATAATAGAAAACCCATTTTCTCAGAAAAAGATGTGAACACCTGAATTAATATTATATTATATGTATTAATTACATGGTCTTCTAACACTTAAGAATAACTCCAAAATAAAGGAAATTACATATATTTATATAAAAATATTAAATGGTCAAACTATAGAAATTGGGGTAGTTAAATTTTTTTTTCAAATTAAAGGTTACTGTCCCCAAAAATCATAGGATAAAAAAAATGGTATATTACTAAGACCAAATAAGAAATTATTAATCCTAGGACCTAACATTAATGTGACCATACTTCCCTATGACTAGAACATGTGTAATATGATTCACATGAAGGATCTTCTTTTTCTGGTCATATGTTTCTAGCAAGTACACTACGGATATAGCCCTATATTCGATGCTCGAATCTCCCATGTCAATAACATTCATAACTTCATGCACATATATCCACATATCACACATGAAATATTTGATGCACTTGATACAAATATATGGGAATGAAATATATTATGAAATCTTCCCGAACTATTTTCGGGTTAGAAATGACGTGATGAATCTTGAGGAAAACATGCTACACTTATCTATGCACTATAATCCTCATTATGAGGGGATATTAAGAAAACGTGGTCTCCCTAATAAAAATCAAAATACCAATCATTGGTATATATATAATATTTAAATTCTATGGACTATCATCATGCACTTGTGGATCATGTTATTCTTCTCCACCATTTCCTACACTAGCAATGGCATGAAAAGAGATGTCTCTCCAATATACTTCTACTATATAGGTGACTAGGAGGGTCTCCTATATATGGTTTCAAAAAATTTCATACCAATTGTGGAGTGATAATAATTTTTTTAGGAAAGTAACACTGATGTAATGTGAAAATCCCATCAATCATTGAAGTACAATAAATATGACCTTAGCATTTCCTCTAAAAAATATTTGGTCTGCACAGTTTGGAGAAAGGTTTTGCGGTGAAATATCATTCACATATGTAACTATGTCAAAACACCTCTTATAGAACCCTTCAAAACCATCATTTGAATCAGACAAAAAGGTCAAAGATGATCATCATAGATACCCCATGGATATGGATGACCTTATCCATGTACAACCAACATATGAACTCATGAAAACTATGGTCTTAGTTGGAAATGATGTGATTCAATTTGATACGTTAGTATAAAAGAACATATATATAATTTTGTATTCTCACTTTATACATATTATACATTATAAAATCCATAAATATGATATCCAAAATCCATTCTAGGAACTCAAGATATAAAAATAACCCTACTAGAATATTTTGTTCAGTTTTTATTTGATGACACGTGAGGCATGGTGAGACCATTTCGCTAATTCTCTACATCCGTCCAACCCTCCAAAACTGACACCAATGTTCTCTAAAAAATATTTTCAACACCCAGATATAGAACCAAGGGGGACATATGGGAATCTCTGAATACCTCCTCACACAACTTGTTTATAACTACCATATAACCCTGAACAAGGACATAATTATCCACTTCCTTTAGAAATCCATATTTTTCAACACTAGATGAAATTTGGTCACAAGAACCTCATAGTTGATATCTACTAGTTGTGCCACTCTCACCCACTTATGAAGAAACTATGCCACTAATATTGTCTATAGATAATATAAAATAGACCCTTATATCATTTTTAGTTGTAAAAGGTTAATTTTTTAGATGTTCCCTCCACCATGATTGTATAATAATTCCTTATAAGATTATATTTCACCTTGTTTCTCATCTATTGAATGTACAATATCGCCAAATTATAGTCCAATTTTAAGTCAAAACAAAACATTTGTATTAGGATAATATCACTTTGAGGAATGATATAATTGAGAATTGAGTGGATTGAGTAAACAATGAAACAATCACCCAATAGATAACACCTCCACATAATCAGGCTGAAGACAAACACTTCCATCTCCAAGTCATGGGTTATATTTTTCTTCTCACTGTGTCTCAATTAACATGGACCATTAGTGAAAAAAACATTAATTTGAAACAACACACTTATATTACAATCAATGGATCTATAAAAAATCACCACATATACAAATCCTTCCATAGTTAGTCTCAATATAGGATTATTAGTAAAATTCTATAATAACTCTTTTAATGATCTATTGTACTACTCTGCCCAAGAAACAAAATATCATTTTCAAGTCAATGATATCCAAGAGGCTATAATCATGGAAAATTCAATCTAGAATCTCTGATATCAAATGGCCCAATAGGGAAAACTATAAATATGGATACACATTTGAGTGGTTCTTATGTGATAACCACATCAGTCATTTCAAGATCAACATCTACACCATGCTCAGAGATGACCTTCCCCAATAAGTGATCCTATTTAATGGAAAATACACACATTGAGAGATTAAAATATCGTATGAACTCTCTAATAATGTGTAGTATCATGAAAAAATTATATATATGATCGTCCACATAAATGTAGTATGTGATAACATCATCGATAATGAAAATAATGAATTATTCTAGGATTAAATTGAAGATATGGTTCAAAAGTTTCTGGAAGATAGTGGGGGTATTATTCATAGGAATGGAATCACTAATAACTCTTAAAATTTGTATAAAAACTATAATTTTATATTTGGAATATCATCCTTATGATCACTTAGCTTATAGTAACCTGACCTAAGATTAATATTTGAAAACCTACTCCCAAATTTAAAATGGTCCAAATGGTAATAAATCCATGATAAGGGTAATTATTATTGATTGTGCAATGGTTCAAGTTATAGTAATCAAGAGAGAGAATAATGATCTCATTTGATATTTCTAAAATAGTACTGAAGTTACCCAGGGTGACACGCTAGGTTTGATAAAACCATTCTCTCAATTGTCTTCTAAATACACCCTCAACTCTCTATGATCTGTGTGGGTCAATTGGTATATCAATGAAGATATCAATGTAGTCATAATATTCTAGTAGATGTAGAAGTAAATCTCCAAATTTATAGGTATCCTCATAAAATTTTCCAAAAGATGTCTAGATGATCCTCAAAAACCATTGGAAGCCAAATGACAAAATTTACAATAGTTATTTGGAACAAAATTGAAGAATGATGGGTAATATATTTTAAATTACATATTTTCATCCCTACTCTATCAACCATTAATGTATATATATATAATATATGATGGAGAATTAGATCTTATATATACGAAGGTATCTAAATATGCAGTGATGATATATAATATTCACAGAAACCAAGGACAACTAGTATATACATGGGATCGAACCATAATGATTCATCGAAATGACCCATATGTCTCAAGAGAAACACACTCCACCAAGAATAAAGAAAACTATTGAAATAAATTTGATACTAAAGAAATTATCCATTTTAGAACACTTAGGAACTGATGATAGGCCAAATACCCAATGAGAATCTCAATCACTCAAACACGGGTTATAAAGATAATGGAACAAATGACACCAAGGTCAAAAAATAATATATATAATGTAGAAAATACATAGATAATACATTGAATCATCTAATGATACTCTTGATCATAAACCTCCATAGCTTGAAAATTCGTATTCTCTGAAATTTCATCCCAATTAGATTATTGAGGGCCACCTAATGGTTCTAGTTGGAGTAGGTCATACCATTTCCCTCCACATGAATCACTTATCTCTAGATCTAAACTATCTCCTCCAATAGAACCACCTCCATGGGGCTACCCTCACTATGCCTTGGAGACACCTGATCCGGATCCTGCCTCAACCGTGTTGGTCTATACAATGTGTGACTAGCATCTATGGAATAAAGAGTGGAGAAACCATGATCCATGTGACTAATCCCATTAAATAATGGCATCACCCCTTTCTAGGATGACTGGATCCTCTACATGAACAATGTAGTATAAAAACACATGCCTATTTAAATGAATTAGTATATATCTTGTGACAAAACCCCAATGTATGATGCTTTCAACCCACTCCAGTTTACTCAACTCTCTGATTCACACTACAAGGTGTAGACACATGACATCCCTTGATGGAATGTTCTATATAACAATATCTATCTTAATCACTCCATCATATGTGGGAATTCAAAAAGGGACCACAATAGATTATATGTCTCTATGATGGACCTTATAAATATGAATATCTAGGAACTGTCCTTGTCACAACATACTTGGAGAATAGTTTTTGAGGTTGGTAAACCTCAAGTCTTAATCATAAACTACCATATAACTCTATTGTGTCTTAGGAATCCCATGGATCTTCATAGAGTTAATGATCTATGAGTAATTATCTTAGTGGAAAAACTTTTAAAATTATATATATTATATTCTTATATTCTCTTAATTTTATTTAATCAGACCCTATCAGCTCCATATTTCATCAAAAATATGGTTTGTTGTATGTGTGTCCTTTTGATCAACTAGTTTCTGAACATACTTGAATGATCAGACAACTTGATTTAGCCAATCCACTACTACATAATGGACTGGAAAACAATGAATATTGAGTGGTGTATATTGGTGAATCTCATGTAATCTTCATAGCCTATAGACATAATATTCATGAACATTTAGAGCTATGAGATTCTAAAAAAGTATCAAATAATCCACGTAGACAACTAAAGGGATATCTTTATGCCCCCCATCTGGTAGAAGCACTACTATAAGCCTACCAAGGGAAATCACCATGAATTGTTCTATAAATGGAGTCCTCATTACTCAAATTTTTTCCATCACGTATCAATATCAGTATACTCGATGAATTTCATCATGTTTGAATATTTAATGTTAATAATATTTACATGGTTATATTAACATATATTGTGGGTAAACTCAATAAGGACCTGATATTCTAAATATCCAATCACATATGAGGAAAGTACCATCGATTACCTATAGTTAATTGTAATGAAACATGTTTTTTGAAATTTATTATCAAATTAAATTAATAATATCTATATTTTCTGTTATATATAACAATAGTTTTATTTTTCATTAGACAGAACACTATGTTAAAACAGAATGTTCAATTATATAAAAATATTATTATTTAAAATTATAATTATCTCCTAACCATTATAAGGGAAGTTATGAATTGGATATAATAGATAATGAAAATATATGGTTTACACATTTATAATGAATAAATTCATTGGTGAAAAATTAATTTTTAAAGAAAACAAAATCTATTTGAAAATAATGGAAATATTTTTATGAAAACTATTTTTATGCACAAAAAATGTTTTTCCTCAATAAATTAAACAAAAAACCTTTTGGTAAATTATTATTATAAAATTTATATAATATATCTTTAATCACATATTTAATATTATTATTAGTGTTTTGTTAGACTATATATAAGAATAAATTTAATATTATGCATAACATTATTTTCTTTCAAAAAAGATATTTTTTCACATGTTGGGGGACTTATTTTAAGAAAAATGTTTGACAATTGAAGAAAATTTACGGGTAAAAATAAATTTAATTTCTGAAATAATCATGAAATTTTTATCTTAAGGTGAATCAATTAGAAAAAAAATTCAGAGGTTTTATTTTTCAATGAGTAGTGAAAAATACTGAATTTCAATTGAAATTTTATTATTTAAAATTTTGAAAATTATATTTTAAATTTGTTTTACATTAAAATTAGTTATATTATATATCTATTATATCAACACAGTTCATTATAATTCTATTAAAATTGAGTTTTGATATAATAACATTTAAAACTATTGATGATTCTCTCTTTGAATTTTTTTTCTCATCCTGCTTGTGAGATTATTTTGAAATTAAATTATTCCACATATATTCATTGAATTTTGAAAAATGTATTCCATATAAGGAAGAATAATAATTTATATTTTCTAATAAGTTAAACATATGTTTTGGTCCAAATTAATAAAGAAAAAGTAAAAATTAATTACCACATTTAAGGTAAAAATGGGTTGACCAAAGGGTTAATTAAAATATATAATGCTTAAAATAACATAAAAAACATTCATAAAATCTATTTTATTACCATATCTAGAACCTATAGTGTCTATATCTTGATAATAAACCATTTTTATACTTTTTAATTATAGAAACATGGGTTTACATGGTTTGATAAAAAAATTACAACTATAAAACTCACCTCTCTTATAAAAGGTCACAAAATCTCCTTTTGAATTAAAACCTCCAAATCATTCTATATCAGCCAATACCAGAAAATATTACTTCCCAAGTTTCCTAATATCATCTTAGAATAATTAATTTGTCTTTTAAATCCATCATAGGAATATTTTTGGTGTTAACCTAATGATGTTACATGAGTAAGATTTAAAGTTCTTTATCAAGAATTTTTATTTCATTTCATTCTCCACATCATTCAATAATAATTAAAAATTATGAAATAATTACATAATTATATTAAATATAATTAGATATTTATTATTTATTTCATGACTTAAAATCATATCTAAATCCATAAAATTGGTTACAAATTCATTATTTTTGTGTTAGACAGACTACCACACCGTGAACTGGTGTCATTCATTTTTCCCACTTCTTCATCTCACAGTAGGATATGATGAGGGATCTAAAGTATATATATGATATTTATAACATTATTATACATCATTAGACATTATATGAAATATAAAATTTCTTTATTTCAATCTTTATGTGATACAACAACATTTCTCATGTTAACGGTGGACAAACTCTTAACAAAGTGATGTAATTAATTTTTCACTAAAACTTCAAATAGACGAAAATAAGGATAATATTATTTAATATATTTAATATACATGAAATAAAAATGATATTAATGAAATATTTTTCATAATTAAATGATAATATTTAACATTATTTCATATTATTTCCCTAATTGAAGGATGACAATTCTATTCCTGTACGTGTAGATAACAGCCTACACAAATCTAATTGACTATCTCTTTTAATCACCCCATTGAAAGTATGATAAATATAATTATATTTAAAGTATTAATATTTATTTATGATATTATTATAATTTTTTATGAATATTATATTATTTAACAACTTTAGATAATGATATTTTGAAAAATTGAAACATGACTCATGCATACGTATGACATACCTTCTAAATGATCGTAAGATATGCCATTTCCCAAAACCATCTTTCAAGATTGTTTGTAAAATTTTAAATGATTTATAAATATAATAATTATTTAATAATAATTATAATTATGGATATTATGTAACTATTATCAATTTAATAGGACTGAAAGTAATAAATAAAAATTGTATAAAAAAATTGGTTATTACACAAAACATGATATTTGTAAGGAATTAATAATAAAAGTGGAATAAATGATCATACATAAATCATATATGAAATTATATATATATATATATATATATTTGGATATAAAATTTATGTATAATAAAATTATATTTATTATACATGAGTTTTTAATTTTTACAACGTATGTCGATACATAATGTAAGGGGATTCTAGTACCACTTTTTTCTGAGACATTTGAAAATTCACCTCTTGTTTATTTTTTTGTGATGTATATAATACCCATTTTAATTGTTATATCATAGATGACATTATTTTCATGAAAATTATGATTTAATTTTACGGCATCCATTAATTGGGATTCTGTTTCAAAATATTACAAAAGTTGTAAGGGATTTTGCCTCAAATTTGCGTCTTTCAGTATTATTTGATGGTATGACCTTATATTATTTTATGAGGATTATAAAAAACCCCATATAAATTTAAAATAATGAATTTATTTATTCTCATGATATTTTATGTCTCATTCAATTTTATCCTTTTAGGGGTTAATGTTCTATGATACAAATGTAAAAATGGTTTTAGGTTACAATGTCATCGTTTATTGGGATTTTTCATGTCTATGCATCCAATAGTAAATTATTATAATATATATATGATGAACTCATGAATATTGTTTTACTATTATTTATATTTATAATATATTTTTCTACTCATTTTCATTTATTAATGAACACAATATTTCAAATTAATATTTGGATGAAAAATCATCTTTATATCTCTCTTCTAGCCAAATCCATATTCATCCAAAAAAATGTTTTTGGATTTTTTTTTCATAACTTTTATATTACTCTAATATTTTTGTAAAAATTAATTCTGAAAAGGATTACAATGTATTTTTAAATTTAATATTAATTTATCGTTCCAAAAAATTTTGGTTTTGATTTTATCAAAAATGAGAAAAGAATCATTGTTTTCAACATTCCGAACATAAAGTGTATATCACATTGTCCTAACTACTTAATTATTTTAATATTACATTATATTTTCTCAATATTATATTAAATGAAAATATTGTTCATTAAAATTTAAGAATTTATTATATTTTTGACAAATTATTTCAAAAATAAAATAATTCTGAAAATTTTTTATGTTTCAAAAAGTGTTTTCCTAATGAAAAATGTTATTTTCCTTATGAAATGTTTTAAATGAGTTTTAAATATTTCATTATAAGTTTTCATGTTTAGTTCAAGGAAAAGTATTTTAAAAATATTTTATTAATTTTTTATGAATATATTTTTAAATAATATTTATCTTCAATCAAAAAACATTCCCAGTGACTTGTCTTTCAAAAATCACTTCCCATATATGATGAAATAATTTCATCTAAATTATGATTTGACAGAGATAAAAACCTAGGAAACCATTAAAATTATTATCATAATATTTTAAGGAAACTTTTTTTTCTTCAACAGGTTGTATCATGATAAAACTCTTATGAAACCTATTTCATTATCCATGGGCTATGCTATGATGAAATAATGAAATGATTATGAATCTTATCTATTTTACAAAAGTTCTTTTATAATGAAAATTTATCAAACCATTACAATTTAATGGGATATTATTTGATTAATATTTTATGATCTAGTGACAAACACAATTATGATTTTTATTAGGTGGCATGTGGGACCTATTACAATGTTTAATCCATTGGGCAAATATTGACAAATTTTGTACATATATTGTGTTCTTGAACCAGATTACATGATCAAAAGGTTATGTTTGAACCATAAGTCTTGTTTAAAGTGTAATGTGTGAAACATATTACATATTCACAATGTTATGAATGAACTTGATTTCTAGCTCACAATGTTATGTGCGGACCTTTCATTATTTAACATAATGTAATATGTAGAGTTGGTTGCATGTCAATAAGATTATGGGAGGAACTGATTTCCTGTATATATCATAATGAAAGAACATTTCTGTTTTTATACATGTTAATAATGTTGTAATCTTATGTGTATTCCACCAATATATGTATTATAACAAATTTCTTTTTTTCAGGGTTCATTTTATCAGATTATATTATAATTATTGTCTTATGAACTACCATGAATAATTTAATGACCATAGTTTATGATCTATGATACACAAGTTGTGGATTTTAAATATTATTCTCATGTTATACTACCCATATTCTAATGATATATTTTTATATAACTTTTTACACTTAATGAATATATGAGTTCACCATTTATCATGTTTCATGTCCCCAGGTTGTGAAGATTAGTTTAATGTATTCTATTCTTATAGAGAGTAATAAATGGGAAGGTATATTTCAGATACACTGAATTTTGTTAACTAAATATAAATTTTGATTACATATTCTATGAATTTAGTGAAATATTACTATCCTTATATGTATATTTTTGAAATGTATTGAATAATCATCCAAAAAATGTAATTTTTATCTATCAAAACCCTTTCTTGCTATTGTTTTCATCCATGGATATGTTTAGTTAACCATTGAAAACAAGAATGAGAAAACTATAGTGAGATACCTATGGGTATTTATAAGTATTTGATTATGTATATGTATAGAGAATATCTTAACTAAGAGTCAATGTATATAAAAAGCTCATGTAATTTAGGAAAATGATAGAGTCAGTGGGTTCCAAGAAATTACATCCATCTATAGATAATACAAGTGTTTGTGGATCTGGTATTGGAGTACATAATGTAATAACTATTGAAAGGGAACATTTAGATGGACTTTAGTTTCACCTGGTGTCCGAACAGAAGCCTTCTATACATCCATCTAGAGAGTCCTAAGGGATCTTCTTTGGAAATTCATAAACCCTTTATGAACCATCATGAATGATTTAAATAGATTATGAATACTAATTTCCATGGCTAAACCTAAGGAGTCATCAATTAAATAGTCGGTGTCAATATTTTGATTTCTATTATGTTATTTTTTAATGATTATTTTTTTCCGCTATGAATACTATTTATCACACTATTAATTTGGTTTTCAATCATCAGTGGGAACTAGAAAGAACTGAGATAATATAGAATGCGATGGGATATAGTTTGATGAACTATGAAATGGGATAATGATTGTAGGGATGGATATTTTTATTTTTCCTAATCAACAATAAAATAACATAACTAACAACATGAACCTTAACTAACTCTAGGACTCAACAATAAATTGAAGGATAGAGTATTATTAGTGTTTTGGTTGTAGAGGAAAGAAGATTTGGTTTCATAAATATGAGGAATGTGGGAGTAAGTAGTCAAGGGATGATAAGATGTTTCACATTTGGATATGTACACTAAGAATGTAACATCAATAAAAAATTACAATTTTGTTTGGCCCTTAGGATGAGAATAATATCCTTCCTCAGGTATCGCTGAAAATGGATGGTTTTATTACATAATGTATGAGCATTATGTAAAATTATTTGATAAGGGAAACTCTAATGAAAAATATAAACATGGTTACAATGGAAATGGTTTTTGTATTTGTAATGAAAAGACTATAAATGAAATATGAAATAAATGAGATATTACAGAAAAAGATGATGAATCCTAGAAATTAGCTTATAGATGAGGTGTAATAAATGATTTTTATATATTATAATTTCAAAATTATGATATATTAATCTTCATATATATGTATTTTTTGTTTATTTTTTTCATTAGGATTTTCACAAAAAATGATAAATGGTTTTGATGGACAAAAAAAGTGACATTATGATCCTGTTAAGATAACCCTAACTACATTTTTTGTAGAGATAATAATAATGGTATCAAGAGATATTGGATATGAATAAGTGAATTAGATTTTATTGATTGCCTTTAAGTTAATTATTGATTAGTTTACAAAGTGGTATATGCAATCATTGATGAAGTTTATGTCATTTTCATATTTATGGAATATATCCAATAATATTTGTTTTATTGATGTAATATTGTAAAATGTTTTTTTAAAATATATATAAGGAAATTTAGTGAATTTCATTTTTTTTAAAGGAATACATGATGGAGGAATTCAATTGTCTTGTATGTGACAATAAAGAGACAAAAAATTATATATGGGGGATTACTTTTATATTTATTCTGATAAATTTAATTTTCTTTATTATTATTTTTTAATGATATTATAATGAGTGTTGAATTTTTTTAATTTAATAACATTATATGAATAATAATTGCATTATATATATTATTAATTTCGTTATAAATGAAAAATTTATCTCTTAGAGTAAGCGATAAAGTGGAAATGTATCCAGGAAAACCAAGGGATGAAATTATACCTATGAAATAAAAAGATATCTGGTATGTATATTATCATATGTTCTCAATATAGAAAGAAATTTATTTCCAATACATTAGTAAAAGGATATTGAAATAAAATGTTTCACTATTATAATAATTTTTAATAGTATCAATGATTTTTATACCTCTTTGTTTTAGATCTTTATACTTTTATTTTCTTCTCGAAAGTGATCTCTATCACTCTCCATCTGTATTTGGGTATAGTTATATATTCTATATCTTTGTTATCACAACCCACATATGATATCCTATGTAGAAAACTAGTTATGGTTTATTTAAGCAACCTTTATGATTATATAATTCCCTTTATAGAGGATGTTTTATTATTCGTTTTCATGTTGTGGGTCTCTATGAAGAAATTTCGAAAAGTAAAAACAACGATGAAAGAGATGAATTTTAAAGTAGATATTAATTTTAAGGGGGTATAATGTAACACTATTATATTAATTTTGATTTTTTTTACAATTAAAATTTTTTTTTTATAGTATTCATTACACACATCACTATGTTTAACATGCATTATACAAAACACTGGGTATAAACGAAACATGTCATACAATTAACGTATTATTTTTTAAATGATAGAAATCTATTAATAATTTTAATGTTAGTGATGAATAAAATTAAAAAATTATTATTATATATTCTTAATATATTTATATGAAATGAAATTTTCCATGATTAAAAAATAAGGGATATATTTTTTTGAAAATCTTTTTTTTTTGAAAATAAATATGTTCTACCTTAATAAATTAAACAAATAATTTTTTGTGAACAATATTTTTGACAATATTAAAATCATGTTACTTGTTTTTATTTATTATTTAAACCCCATTTTGTTCATTATTTTGTTGGTGCTTGTTTAGGTGTGCTTCTGAAAAAAAAAATTAGAGGCTGTTTGGGCTTTTTAGGGTTGGCGTACAGTTTTCCTAAACTATGCAACCCTAAACAATGGGTATTTTCATAATTAGAACATGGTTTGAAAAATCTTGTGCAAAATAAGTCTAAACCATGCACGCCCAGTATAGTTACGCATAGTAAGAGAACATTTTCTGTCTAAACATGAGGCCCAACCCATCTAACTATGTGTGTGGAACTTTATTCTTCCAAAAAATTATAGAAATACTTATGAACCACTATTTAGGCACATGCAAAATGTAAGATCATCCTAAATCATGTTTATTTAAATGGAGGGCTCTCTAGGGGTAATTTTTACTCCATCAAACACATTCTTTATCATATTGAGGCATGCAGGATCTCATTCGATCTCATCTTTGAATGTGAATCTCCTTTCGTGTGTCCTATATGGTTATCTATTTCTCTAATCCTAAAATATTATTATATAATTTTTTTCTTTATGGATCTAAACTCCATTTAATTAGATCATGAATGTAGATTTTTTTATATATATTCATTTTTTATCATTCTTTATTGGTTTATCCAATTATAGGTGTAGGTTTATGATTATTTGATTAAAGGTTGGCGGTTCCATTTGATATTTTTCAAATCATTAAATATTTATTATTATGATATTTTTTGAATTATCCTTCAATAGATTTAGGAATCCACAATTTGATGAAAATTAGAGTTAAAATTTGATATGGTATGGATTTTCATAAAATCCCTTATTCCAAGGGAATTTAAATTTGGGGAATATTTAGAAATTTATGTAATTGATGAGTTGATTTGAAAATATATTTTAGATAAATGATGAAATTGAGCACACACAAAACTAACATTGGTTTTGTTTTTAGTTGATGAAAAAATCAAGTTTGGTTTTGAAATTTAATTGAAATATTGTAATTGAAGATTGATTAATTGAATTGCAAATGATGATTGATTTGAAACGAGTTGATTTGACCATTATTGGTTGATATTTTGATATAATTAGAGACTTTTTAGTTTTTTGTTTATTTGGTACAAGCACGCTATGATTGAAATTACCTAAAACAGAATGAAATGAAAATTCTATCTAAATTTTTTTAAGGACGATGTTATAATCAATTTGATATTTATGGGTCATATTCGACCAAATCAATAGGGTGGTGTGTACACATATTTCCATGATCACATATATGATATGTGTAGGAATAACTACAAACTAATATACCACAGGGTTGATGACCATGGTGGTAGTTGTGATTATTCTGATATATATTCCTTTGTTTATGATTTTATTTTACTCGTAGCTTGTGAATTATAAAAATATTTTATATAAATGTCTATTTACTCCATGTTTGAAATTTTTTCCATAATTTTTAAATTAAAAGAATGTCTGTTATTTGTTATGAAAATGTATTCTTTTATGTACTCCTTTATTTAATTTGAAATCATGAATTAAAATCTTATTATGGAATACTTTCATGGTGTACTTTGTTAGACACTACTGGGATATTTATATCACACCCTACATTGTCCTTTAGGTATCTGTTGATCTAATTTTTTTAGGTCTGAGCAAAGGGAGTGTACCTTATAAAGGTGGTGGATGTTTTTTTATCCATTATGAAATGGAGTGTTGATTCCATTAGGATGTTGAGTTTATCATGACAGTTTTAATTACCTTTTTTTGTTATTGATATTCCAGTTTAGTTTATCCTACCTTATACTTTTGGAGTGTTTATCATTTTGATTTGTATCATTATCTTCTGTTGTTTTTTTACAAAATTCATTCACCCTATTTTATGGAATGATGCCAACTTCTAGTAGCCAACTCATGGGGATCAAGAATGCACTTTTGGCCCTGTAATATCTTGATTGGTTATTAGGGTACTAGGGTATCTCAGATGGATCCAGAAAAAGTGCTATCAAAGGGGAAATTTTAGATTATTTTCATAAAGATAGTATCTAGTTTTGGATATCTTTTTGGGATTTGGGATGTAGTTATATGTGAGTTCATGGCCAACACACATCACAAAGAGCCATAAGTCCCCATGTTTGGTTTTGTAAAGGTATCTTGAGGAATAAAATTATATAGTTCATTTTTACCTTAATTATTATTTGGACACGATTAAATCCAAATATTGTATTTTTATTAGATGAGATTAATTTCCATGTTACTCTTTTCAGGCTATGGATTTGAGTAATTTTATGATGTCTTCAATATTTTTTGTTTATTTTTTTATATTTCCTCAGTGAAGTGATTTAAATTGGCTCTATGAGGAAGCTTCTGACAAACTATAGTTAGTGAATCCTTCCATAGACAAGAATATCATTTAGATTTTTGTGTGTGTTTTCCAACATATATGACATGCACAAGTATATATTCCCATTCAGACTCATATTGTGGAACCTTAGAGGGTTGGATCCTTGAATCATGATCATGATTTTGTTAAAAATAATATTCCTATGTTATAAGGATTTAATGATCTTCATGTCGATGTGAATTAGTTAGAAAATATTAATATTCTAGTTGTTTTCATGGAAATTAAAGATTTTATTATGGTGCAATGTGTCACCATCAAGCTAGAGAGACCATGAAGGAGATGGTGGAACTCAATTGCGATGAAGAAGAAGAACAAGGTCTCGGAGTTGAAGGACATCATGGTTCTTTTCACAGATCAGTTCTATCCAAATTATATGGTGTTTTATAAGTCCACAACATTTCTCAAACACAATGAGGCTAACAGGATAGTAACAAAAACATGAAAATACCTCTTCCATGCTTGTGTATAGTTCTTATGATATTATATCTAATGATAATATAATTAATCTATGGTTTAAGAAGTATATTTAACTTCAAATTTTCTCTAGTTTTTTTACTAAATATCACCTCTTATAATGATGTGAATGATATGATATTGATGGTGGAGTCTGATCTAGATGGTATGTTAGGGATGATTGGAGTTACTTTTTCTCCAATTGATATCTTTGAGAGCTCGAGGAAATGAAAAATAAGAAATCATGACCAATATCATTGTGGATCTGGATTATATCCTTCTTTCATACCTGCTATAGCTCCTGGAAGAGGCCCTTTGACTAGCATCTAGTGTGATGAGACTGGGCATCTAAAATGAGTTTTTACTGAGGAACCCAAGATCAGCAGCTTCTGCAGACATTGATGAGACGTGTAGAGACATTATTATGTCATTTTCCCCACATAGAGACACTTGATTATCATCGGCAAAAATAACTATGGTGAAATCAAATTATTCAATCTCTATGGGGTTCCATCCACAATAATTTGGAAAAAATATTCTTAATTAAGTGAAAGAGTATTCAGAGGAAGATAGAATAGGTCTAGTGACAATGGGAGATACCATCACTATATATTTATCATTAATGAAAACTTTTTTTGAAATTGGTTAATGTCATTCCTTTATATCGACTTGTATTTTTAACAAGATAATTATTCATATGATGTTTTTTATCTTATGTGATGGATATGAGTACACCCATCTGAATGACATGAGCATAAGGTTTCCTTTTTCCTGCTTGGTTTTTCTATTTATTAGAGATTGAGCAAAATTTTGTTTTTATTTTGTTTCTTGATATGAAACATATTGATGTCATTTTCAGGATGGATAGAATAATGTCTATTAAGGAAAGTATTTATTGATATCCTCGATGGTTATCCTTCATTGAGACCGATGGGGTGTTCCGTTACATTTTGGAAGAATAGGACTAGATTTCAGGTTGAGCAAAACCTTCATGTCCAGAGTCGGAGAATGTAATATCAGTGTTCAATTCTGACCTAGAGTGGGAATATTTCATTAATTATCTCCCACAATATTTCTTTGAGTTTCTCAATGTGTTTTCTTATGAATTCTCTATTTTTACACATGTAAAGAGGTACAATTCACTATTGATTTGGTTCCAAGTACACAACAATTATCTACGCGATCTTAAAAGATAAAGCTAGCTAAAATGAAATATTTTATGATACAATTGGATAATATACTAGAAAAATATATTTTATTTCCAATTGGGTCACCTTGAATGGAACATGTTCCATTTTCTATGAAAGATGATGGAACACATTGCCTATATGTTTATATCTGAAAACAAAATCGATTTTTTTATAAATATCAATTATATGATTCCATGGAATTATGATATTTTTTACTTTTTGATTGGGTTGAAGTTTTTTTCAATTATTTATTTTCAATCTACATACCCACACATGAGAATAAAGGAATATGACTTTCTAATAACCTCATTTCAAAGAAGGAATATTCATTATGAGTACCATGTCATGAAATTTTGTCTAACCAACGATCATGAAGTCTTTATTGATTTAATGAATAGGATATTACATAAGTATATTGATAGGTTCATTGAGGTATTTTTAAAGAAATTTTGGTCTTCTCTGAATTTGTAGAGGATCATATATATTATCTGTGATCCATTATAGAATTTTTGATGAATCATGCAATTTATTCAATGATATAAAATTTTAATTTCCGGTTTTAGGAAGTGAAATTATTGGTCAAATGTTTTTGAAGCCTTGTATCTCCATTGGTATTGGAAGTAGAAATATATTATGAAAGTGGAAAACCCACATAATGTTTTCAATATTATGATTTTCTTGGGTTTAGCTGGGTGTTATCAATTGTTTGAAAATAATTTCACAATGTTGGATTCTCTAAAGAAAACACTCACTTAGAAGGGAGTGGAGTTTTCTGGGAATAAATAATATCAGATTTATTTTTTTGAAATAAAATTTCTTTTGAATTTTTGAGCTACTATTGACACTTCTCACGGCCGAGAAGGGCTATGTGTTCTATTATGATACCTTAGGTTTATGTATGTGTTGTGTTCTTATACAAGGTGATCACATGGTATCCCATAGATCGTTGAAACATAAGCCACATGTGATGAATTAGCCAAACAATTAAATTTAACATTTTGGTGTGATGCATGTACTAAATAGTAGGTTGAATAAATATTTCAAAGGAAGTTTTACCTTGTATTATGAAAAAAATTGAATTATAACTTCTCTAAAATTTATTTGAATCTCTACCGAAGGTAATGGGGGAAGTACCTATAGTTTTCTAAACATGACATCGTTTATACCTTAGGGAAAGGTAATGTAATTAACGATTCTTAATATATAGAATCTTAGACCGAGTCTATGAAAGAAATATTGAAATAGAGGAACATGATGTGAAATTTTTATTAGTAAAATATACCTTTTCAAGAAATAAGGGAAGAGGTTTTCATTGATAGTGCTTAGTTGACCTCAACTATACATGAGTTTATTCTTCAAGAATAATAGTTCTATGTATAATTAGATGGAATTAGAGACTCTGTTTATGGTTGGAAGACCATCAGTGAGTTTATATTTTCATTGGAGGGTACTCTATGTTTTTTTTATTAGATTATTTTCCTATTATCATTGATGAAATATTTGATGGGTTATTTCTATAATTCCAAGTGGGTTGTGCACCCATGAAACTCCAATTTATTCTAAAACATAAAAAATCTATTTTATTGTCTCTATTTGGGAATAAACATTTCTATATTTGTCTCATGTTGTTATACATTCCAATAGGTCATGTCCAAGAACTAGGGACCTTTGGTATTTCATCATCCACTTCTAGTGTTTACTTGTAAGTGGTATGATATTTCAATAGATTAATGGTTGGGATTGCATTTACCATGATAAAAATGAATGCAATATGGGTAGGGATAAATAGAATGACCAAATTGGATGATATTATAACCATTCATGACACATCTAATGATGAGGAGATAGGATATATATATATAAATATATAATTTTTTTCATAGAGTTTCATCTACTATAGTCTTTTATAGGTATCACAATTTAATTTTTTTTATTTAGAGAGGCCTTGAGGTGGAATTGGGAACTCAATTTCATTGAAGTACGACATACCATCCATGGAAGGATGGTTAGACAGAGAGACCTCTATAGAATCTGTAGAATGTTCTTCATGATTGTGATCTTGATTTTTTTGGATCTTGTTAGAACTATTTAGGACAGGTTGAGTTCAATTATGATAATATTTACCATAGCGCAATCAAAATGGATCCTTTTGAGGCCTATTATGGGTGAAATTGTAAATACTCATTTGTTGGTCAATGATTGGTGAGGGTTCCTTGGTTAAACATAACATAGAAAATGATTCATAAAAAATATTTAGTTGATTCATCACAAAATGTGGATGAAATAGATCTACTATAAATCTTATCATGACCATTACTATCGAACATTGGTTTTCCAATTGGAATATATTAATCCATTCAGTTTGTTTGATGTAGATGAAAAGGGTTATTCTACTCAATTTAGGGATTCCTCCTAAAATTGGCCATATAAAATACTAGTCATAATGCACATGTGATTGAGATAGAATAGTTCATCACAAGGGATATACAATTAGAGTCGTTTAGGTGAACGATAATGATCATTTCAATAGAGTGATAATTATGATGTCACAACACATTCAAAACACAATTACCCACATATATGCGAAATCCCCCAAGGATTGATTTTTGTTTCTGATAATACTCCTTTCATAATCTTATATATTCATTATTGTTGATTTTATGATTGAATTAATTATCAAAATATCCAATATTTTCATTTGTTTAAAACACATATAAAATGCCATAAATATAATAATGTTGCGGGAATAGCAAGGTTTCCGAAAATAATAATAAAGGAAATTACAGTTGGTATAAAGTATGCTACTCCAATGAGGAATGTAAATTTCATTTTACCACCCCATAACATGTGTTTCATATACTCAGCCCCATAATCTAATATATACTACTTCACTACATAATGAAACTCATTATTAATAATTCATCATAAAAATGTAATCCCCAATCAAGTAATACACACACACACACATATATATATATATGACTGAAATATAATTAATATGATCTGAGCATTATTATAAATCAGTGAAATGAAATAATAATAAAAAATAATTGATTTGTAATTTGAGGTTTCATATAAACAACACTCAACGAACTCCATGGGTTGTCTCATTTAAATCTCTATTTATGGTTTACTTTAATCTATATTAAAGCAGATCATTCAAAAAAATTACCTTTTATTTACAAAATATTTTAAATAAAAAAAATTTATCATAAGAAATCCATAATTTCTAATTTTATCAAAATCTTTTCAACTTATGAAAAATCATTAAAATGAGTGTATAAACCATTATATAATAGAAAAAATGTTCATTTTGTATATCCTTATGTGTGACATCAATAATAAATTCATATTCCAATATATTTATTTTCAAATAATAAATTTCTAATTTATTCTTCACATTCATTTATGTTTTTAATAAATCAAGTAAATAGTTCATTCAGTCATTCGAAAATTCATATGTTCAACAGTTTTCATTCTATAGATGAAATTCATCATCAAATTTTACTTGTGAAGATTTTTCTCAAATCAAAACTATTATTGTTTGAGTGGAAAATCTCCCCTTTAACACAAAACCTATATATCTTCCATAATAATAAATATTTAACCAAATGTGATTAAATTTTATATTATCTTCCCAAATCACAATAGAACACATAATGTCCATGAAAACGAAATTTTCTTATAAATCCTACCATTTATTTAATTAAAAGTAATTCTTATATTCAACATGTCCAGATAGAATTCATGATTCAATTTATAAGCTATGAATTTTGAAATGTTTCAAAACATTATCATTTTAGGTATATTATCTTATTAAAATAATATTTTCCATTTATTTGTCGATTTATAATTTTAATAAAAAATATAATTTTGAGTTGTTTTCAAATATTTTATATCCCATTAATTTTAAATGTAATAATTCTTTAGGCCATAACATCACTTGTTCCATAAAATATAATGGTTTTTATCAAATTATTTATATATTGGATAAATTAATGGAATTTATTTTTAGAGATTAATTATTTTCGGCCTACCTATATTTGTTCCAACCCCAAGAATATCTTATTACAAAACATGTATATGAAATAACAATATATTTATAAACTTTTGTTATCAATACGTTTTTATACCAACCAGATGATGGAATGAGAGTACATTTTACTATTTTTATTTTATAGGGGTTTTTATTTATTATTAATTTCCTATATTATATTTTAATCTATTTAAGGGATTTAATAGAAACTGTATGGGTCATTTAAATAGAGGTAGGACTATTCATAGTTAAGGGATTTAAAGTATTAACAATGGGATTTATTTTATAAATATTGAATTCATAGAGGACCCACGATTTCTTATATCATAACATGACTCTTTTGATACTCCTTGAATCATAAACAAGGATGTGTATGCCCTAAAAATCTCACTTTTAATAGACTATGAGTTATTAACAAGTTACAATGGTGTAATTCTATGAAATTTGAATCATTAACCACTTTATAAAACACAATAGAGTAAAATATTCATCCTCATTAGCTTCATCTCTCGAATAGTTATTATTTGTTTTTTTATAAGATGTATAAATCATATCATATTTATTTTCTTGTACCTATTTGAGTGGTAGACATCAAAATGATGACAACTTATTAATATATTTCATGAAACATAGGTTCATGTCAATAGGATATGGAGGATGGGTTTCAAATTATAGAATGATATGATATTTATTCAGGAGATGAGCTGATGTGGATGAAAGTGGTCTCTAACATTCAAATTTGGATGAATTCATAGGATAACACCTATCGTAGTGTATTAATTATAGTTATTGAATTCAATTACCCATTTTCATTAGTGAATAATGATATTATTTGAAACAACCCAATGTTTTGTTTCTCTAATTATAATTATCAACAACTTTATCTATTGATAATGAACATATGATGTTTATTTATTTATTTTTTGGTCAAAATTAATATTTTATGAACACAATAAGATAGATATGAATTTGAAATTCTTTGAAGATAACTTATTGACAAAAGAGTATGAAGGTGGATTTAAATATTTTATAATTTTTACATTTGAGCATATAGAGGTACCTTCTCAAATCATTTGTTCATATTAATAATTCTTTTATGTAATGCCCCGACCCCAGCTACCCAGAGTCGGTGCGTTATTGCTTAACATTGGCATGATCACAAATGATCAAGTCTTGATAGACTAATTAGTTTAGTAGCCTTGGAAACACTATATACATTCATAAGTCCTTCATTACATCATAAAGTAAAAAAACTACAATAACATCTTGTCTTCATATCCCCTCATATTATCCCTGCAGGTCATTCATAATATACATCTTCACATCCTGGAAAAATTAAAACATTGAAAGGGGTGAGCTCAGATGCTCAGTAAGGATAACAATATTACAGAATCTTTCGAAAATAAACATTAACATTTAAGGCAATGTGTAACTAAAACAAAATACTTTTTAAACTTCAACTTCAGCATAATATGGCAAAAATAAATTAAATAATGCCATTTACTAACTCACATGGATATTCTAATAGTCTAATAATCACATGCAATATCAATAACCACTTTCATAATAATGGAATACATAATTCCAGACTATCATAACCACGTAGCCACGACCTCGTGCCAAGACCTCAAATAAGATATTGTCAAGGCCTCGTGCCAAGACACTAGTTTGTCTCATGAGACCTACCGATGTAATTTTTTTAGAAGATACTTACATTTAAAATTGATCAAATATACTCCAGTGTTTTTCTGAAAACATTTTGGAAGCTTCTGAAAACAAAATAACTAATTCTGAGACTGCTCGACTAATTACAGGCCATGATGGGTCCACGCCCAATCCCTTCCTGTCTACCACACTCGAGAGTTGGGTTTTCTGAAAACATTTTTAAGCTTGCGTTAAATACGTATACATTTGCACTAGATTTTAATATATTTGAGAGAAATATCTTTTTTTGAAATCATTTAAAAATCACATAATTATAAAAGAAAACCTTTTGAATAAACGTAAAAGTCAAAGGGGTTTATATACCGTATAAATGAATGTTGTGTACAAAACCAAATATGCCTCAATGAAAGGAGATTGAGACGATGTCCTTACGAAGATCATTTTTAAAATAAAATAGATCTATTATGTGTATTTTCTATAAGTACACATAAATAAGGTACAAATACAAGATACTACAAAATAATATCATGACATAATTTGAAAGTAGGATATTAACCCAATGAATAGATATTGGGTTAAGAAATTCCCTTACCTTGCGTCCTGTCTTGACTCGACCATTATTTAACCTCCTGAATAATAAACTAGAGTTAATTTATAATTTCATAATAACCTTTTTCAAGTTTTTTATTCCTTTTATATCACTTATTACCATGTTATGAACAGTATTTAATTATTTAAGTTAATAACGGTCGTTTTGTCGATCTTTGGTACTTGAGTCAAAAATAAACTTCTTATAATTACAAGTTGTTCATGTGGTAAAATATCCATTATATCCAGAATTATATTCATGATTTATATATCATATATATCATATATATCCGGTATATACATGCATTTATAATATTACATAACATTTAGAGGTAAGAAACGAAATGCACCGTTCATGGAGACGGTAAGCCGTACGTACGCATGAACGCTACATTCATTTCTATTTCGTATTTAATGGAATGAAGTTATAATTATATAAATGTATAATATAATTTCAGTATAATATATTGTATAATACCATTTACTCCATCATTTATACATCCCACATATGGCATTAACGATTCAAATAACTTTGAGGGGGCGGTAGTCCGCACTTCCTAAACTGAAATAATCACGTTTACCCATAATGGAAATCATAAAGTATGACATAAATGATAAATACAGAAAAATAAGGAAAACATAAACATGATATATATATATATATATATATATCATATATGAAAATGTTTTCATCAAAATGACCACCATTAGAGGTGTTAAAAGAATATTGAACAATCATCGTTTTGTGAGGCAGTATTTCGCCACCCACAGAAACAGTATGTTATATAACCATTAGACGAAGGTGTGTGTAAGTGTAAACCAAATACATATCATAAAAACATCCTAGTATATTTTAGATACTGGTGTTGTTACAAAAGAATGGAATAAAAAGAGTTTAAGGGGTTGATGATGCAAAATAAAACAAAACAACATTAGAGAAGACATTACCTTAAAATCAGGTAACTCTTTTTTGATTTGAGCCAAAGGATTCCTTGGGAAGAATTCTTCCCAAAGTGAGGCCTCTAGAAGTAAGATAGGAAAGTGGAGAGTGTATTTGGGCAGAGGTTGTCCGAGCCAAATGTCTTGGAAGGTGTGAATAAGGTGGTAGTGGTGGGGGCCTTTTATAAAATGAGAGGAGGGGCACTCTTGGAACTCATGAAATGATACATTATTATGATATGATTTTCAGTTTATAAAGGTCCCACAATGATATATTTAGAGGATAAGGTGATAAGGGTTCTAAATATACTCATCCAATAGGTTTTTGACAAGTTTAAGTTTTAGATTTTACATTATCCTTTCATTTGATTTAAATCGTTAATTAATGAGGTAATCGGTGTATCATCATTGTGTCATAAATAATTTATTTTATTTAATGTCAAAAAATAATAAAAAAATATATAATTATGTAATAAATAGTTTTATCTTTCTAATTAATATTTATAGTAAAAAATATGACTTGTATAACCCCATTTAAAAATTGTTTTAGTAACACAACTTATGTTTGTGACATTTTTATTTTAACTTTAAATAAAAGTTATTTATGTCATTTTCCTACCAAGATGGCTCCATGGGGTCCCCATGTTGACGCATGGATTTTCATGGTCGTCCGTGACACATCCAATAGTAGTAGGACAAGTTTAATGGTATTTTCATATTTTTATAATATCATTTTTACCTTAAATTTCACTAATTACCTTTAATCGCGATTAATTAAACTTAAAAGTTACTATTCACCAACAAATTATTTTAATCCCATTGAACCACATTTTACTTCCTAAGTAAAACCATATATGTCGGATTTTTGAAAATCAAATCACAGAAGTGGTAATGTTTCATTTAAACGAAAAATCAGTTTTTTCACTACTAGGTAGTGGTTTCACTATTCATAAAAAATTGAAGTTTTTCAGAACAATGCCAAAATTTCACCCTAAGCTATAATTGATATTCCGAATTCACAAATGATTTCTATTTTACAAAATTACAAACATATAAGTTGAATTAATTAATTTTATAATTAATTCCCACTGTCACAACAAATAGCATGTTTTTAATAAACAATATATATCAAAAGATTGACAATTGTTTAGGTCCAATTTCAAAGTGAAATTAATTCTAATGAACACAATTCGATAAAATGGTAAAAATATATTCTAATTATTCTTTAAAACCACTCAATAGTATAATTTATCACTATAAATTATTTTGATTAAAAAAGTTGTTTTAAGTATTTATCACTATTCATAAAAAAAGAGAAGTTCTCAGAAAATTACAAAAAATTTAACTTAGGATAATTTCGATATTAAGAATACAAAAATGAATTCCATTTTGAAATATAAAATTTCTATAATTTTAAAAAGTAGGTATTACTATTCATAATGGCTACATTGATTAGTTGTGGTGTGTGTTTAGAACTCGAAGTTGCGTACAACACACGTTGCTGTATTATTCAAGGAGAAGTGTATCGTGAAGTTTGGGGTGTTACATTTTATTAATGAAAAAAAGATTTTGGAAGAGTTGGAAGTACATTTGGTTAGTCACAAAATATATTACAACTATTAATATTGGACTAAACATGGGTAAAATGAAACATAAACATAGATTGGGATGATACTACAGTTTATGGATCATTTGTTATGAATAAAAGTTAAATGTAAGATGGAGATCACTTGGTTGAAATGAAAATGGAAATTGAATATGACCTTTATGAATGTAGAAATTTATTTGAGATGTTAAATTTGTTTTATTAGAGAATATTTTATACTAGTGTTTCTAAATATAATTTTTTTAGTTTTATTGAAGCTATAAAATTTGAAATCTAGAAATGTATGGATTGACCCCAAGTATAAAGAACTACTTGGTCTCTAAATTAATATTCTAAAAGATTAAAGTGTACTAACATTTCAAAAATATGATGCAAATTTTTTTTGGTTTAATGATAATGTTTCCTAAAAATTTAGTTCTTCCAAATGGTTGTATATTGTTTTACAAGGGCTATAAGTCACTCAAAAATTTTCATATGTGTGGAACAAATTGATAAAAAATGAATCAAGTATGTTAAAATCTATATTGTGCATTTCTATCATTACAAATATTAGAAGACAATATTTATATTAGGAAACCACAATACATATGACATGAATGTAGAAAAAAGAATTAAAAATGGGAACTTACATCATCATTGAGATTATACATAGTGTATGAAAACGAATTACATGTATCATGATTTTGTAAATGAGTAGTGATAATTTTTGCTTACATTATCTACATATGGGATATATAATTTTGGTGTACATGGTAGTACTCATAGTACTTGACCTGTTATGTTAGTAAATTATAACTTTTCCCCGTGGATAAGTATGATGTAAAAATACATTTCGTTGTATCTGCTTAGATATTGACCAATGAAACTCTATAATGTTATTTATTTCTATTTGGATCCATTGATCAAGGATTTGAAATTTATGTGGGATACGTGGGTAAAAAATTATTATTCTCATAAAAGTGAGCAATTCACATTGAGGACTATATTTTATGGGATGATAAATGATATCCGTTCTTGTGGAAATTTATCATGCTATAGAATTAAAGGAATATTGGGATGCACAATTTGGGATGAATGAATAGACTCTGTTTGGTAGAAGCATTTCACAAATACAATTTTTTAGGAAATTGGAAACCATTTCCCCAAATGACCTAAATACTGATCAAGGACAACATCATTCAATTTTAATATCAATCAAGGTACAACACAATCTCACTTATAAGTGAACTATTTTTGATATAGTAAACTATATTGACACTGTTGTTAGTAAATAATTTTCAAAAAACAATTAAAATTCCTTATGGAGTAAGATATGATTTTTATATGAACTACTATATTGTAATTTTTGGTATGTTAGATATTTTCTTGACATCATGCATGTTTAAAAATTATAACTGATAGTGTTGTATTTAAATTACTAAATGTTACAAGAAAAATGAAAGGTGGGGTAAATAATCGGTTAGAAAAGGTTCAAATAGAATAAGGTATAGTTTGGGAGTGGTGAAGGGTAAATGTCCTAAATTTATTCATCCATAATGTTTCACTCTATCCAAATAGGGAAAATTTAAGATTTTCCATTTCCTTATTAGTGTAAAAATTCAAGATGGGTATTCATAAAATATAAAGTCTATTGTATCAATGTCAAATTTGATTTAATAGGGAGTAAAATCACACGAATCTCAAGTATTTATGTAATATTTGATACATGATTCTTTACACTGCATTATACCTCAAAATGTAGGACATACATTTACCAAAATGTTCTTCTTTTTCAATGATATATGCAATAATGATATAGGGTGGGAGATGTGTTCAATCGTGAATAATGATATTGTAGTCAGATTATGTGAATTAGTGATGTTCTTTCCACCATTTTCATTTGATATAACGGTCCACATGGTGCTTCAATTTGGTCAGATAGGTTCATCTATGTGGTCTTATACATTAATGATGGATGTAACCCATTGAAATGTTTATGAATATTATTAAAGGGTATGTTAACAAATGATGTTTTCCAGAAGGTTGTGTTGCATAATGATACGTTGTTGAAGATTCTATTTAATTCCTTACTGATTACCTATTGGATATTAATAGGATCGGTCTCCCAAATTATAATCACTTTAGACACATTATGAGAGAACAAATTTCTATATTTGAGGTTGTTACAATTTCCTTTATAGAGGACATGTGACAACACCTTTTCTAATTACATTAGAGTAATGATTTTGATCCATAAGTTGAATCCCATAATGATATTCGTAGATAATTGAAACTATCAAGGACTAAAGGGTGGATATCAAAGACACATAATTAATATTTCTTAGGATGGTTCTGATATGAAATTTATAAGGATTTATCATAAAATAAAAATTTAATTATCAAATGTCTTCGATGGATACCCATTGGATGAAATGAAAATGGTAAATCATACAATGGTTTTTTAATCAGTGGTTATAAATTCAATACAGAAGAACACGATGACTACTATATGATAAACAATAGTGGTGGTACACTTGTGGTGGAAGTGATGCACATATCTACTTATAAGGATATAAATCCTATTTATTAAAATATGTCATATTTTGGTATTATCTAATATATATTCATGATGTATTATACAATATTTCAACTGCTCATTTTATAATGAAAATGGGTTAACAATATGATTGCAGTAAAATTTAAAGAAATGGGATTCAAAAAAGTGAGGTTTTTTAGGGAAGGTAGAAAATATGAGCCATTCATAGTGGAATCACAATAAGTTCATGTATTTTATATCTTAATTCCAAGAAACAGGAATTTATGGATTCTCTAATTCTTGATTAAAACAAAATTCTGGTCAGATAAAAATTCAATCATGGATTCCCCTTTTTTTGGGGGGGGATCCAAATTAGTTCCTGATGGACCTAATGTAGAAAATTTATTTTACGTTAGAGGGCATCATAAAGAGGGGATTTTTATTTTTGATATTGGGACCAAATCTAGGAAACCATTAAAAAATAAAGACTGTTCAATAAGATGCTAAACTATTTTTGGTACACTAAGTTCTTTTCATAATATTCCATGTTCTCAAATTCAATAACATAATATAAATTAAATTATTGAAAACTTTGATAAAAAATTCCTTATTAATATGATTATGTTACCATTACCACCATATAATATAACATAAATAAGTATCCCATTTGGGGTGATGTTTGTTAAAGTCCAGATATATAGTATCAAATTTATCAATAAATTATATAATGATATATTTATTTTTATTTAAATATTTATTTAATTATTGTTTTATTTCTGAATTAAAATATAAATAATTAATGTATTTATACACAACAAAATCCCAATATTATTCCCCCAAAACACATATCAACATTTTAGAGTTGAAATTTATCACTGAACATCAAGATTCCACCACCGCCATTAAAGTAAGAGAAATGACATTGACTCTACTGAACTATAGATTAAACATGGTATTTTTAATGTAACATTATATTCCATATAATTAATTTATATATATATATATATATATTTAAATATTTTTTGTAATTTCACATACTAATTTTTTTCTGTAAATAGGTGGATTCTAAAATTCTATTTGGCATGGCTTGTTTGAAGCTAGACATTCTCGTGAGATATTGGCCTTTGAGACTATAACTGAGAAAATAAAAATAAAGAAAAATGTTGAGCCAATAAGGTTTTCCTTATGACTTTTCCATTCCTTATTGTTTTGAAAATCACAAACACCTTATCTTAAGAAACGTTGCTTTTATAAGGAAAGTTTCTTTTATAAGAAAAATTACTTTCCCAAGAAAAATTGCTTTCTTAAGGAAAATCGCTTTTATATGGAAAATCACTTTTATAAGAAAAATTATCCTTATCATATTTTCATCCATATTTTTCTTAAGTATGAGATTCAGATTCATTTCTATCTTCACGAATTCGTTGAAACTTTGATATGAAGCATTCTATTTTTAGGATACGATTTCTGGATAAGAACTGTAAGGAAGTTTCATTCCGAATTCCGGATATGAACTCTGACTAAGTTCTATATTCAGGATACAAATTCTTATGAAGTTCGATAATGAATTCTTAATATGAATTCTAATGATCAATTATCATTACGAATTCTGATGACGAATACTCATTCTGAATTCAGATGACGAATTCTCATTACAAATTCTGAAGAAGAATTCTCATTACGAATTCTGATGAAGAATTATCATTACGAATTCTGATGATGAATTCTCATTCCGAATTCCAATTCCGAATTCACCTATTAAACAGAATCTGATCATCTTTGTTTTATACACTCTGAATTAATTTAGACTCCGAAAAATTATTTTTGGTTAGACTCCGAACTTTCATTTTGCTTATGCCTTTATATTTTGACTAATCTTTATTATTGTTCCTTACACTCTGAACCTTCACTCCGAAGTTTTCTTTCCGAAATTTTGAGTTAGATTTAAAACGATGTCGTACATTCTGTTACACTTGTTTTGTTATAAAACGATGTCGTCTATTTTGTTATAAACTAACCGTTGTCTAAGTGACACGTGTACAGGTCCCTCCAATCATTAAGGAAAATATGACCGTTGTGAAGGAGGCCGACCTTACCTATTAATAGGAGCTCATTTGAAAGAGCTCAGAACGGATGGATGAACAAATTGATTTTGTGCATACATGCTGTTGAATTGATTTCTAGAGAGAGAGGCTCTTATTAACTCTCAAAGATTCATGTGACTCCGAATGTTGGTGATTACATTCGAGGGATTCTGGGGATAAGAAGACAGAGGTGCCGACTACCTTGAAGATCGAGGGCTTCCTTGCTGAGGAAGACAGAGGTTTCCAACTACCTTGAAGTTGAGGGCTTGCGGGGAAAGCAAGACAGAGACTCCGATCTTCATATCGAGGGCTTACCCTGGTTTGGGTAAGACAGACTTGCTTGAAAGTATAAATCAAGGGACCTTTATCCAAGTTTGTTGGATACCCTTCTCTTTGGGTTAAAAGACTTATATCTTGTTACTAGTAGTTCTACTACTTGTTTTTATTCCGCTGCATTTTGTATTATAAGGAATGTATAACTTTCTTATACTTCCTTAATTGTACTCTTGTTCATTTAGATTCTATTCGCTTTAATGTAGAATCTCATATTGTAATCTTTTATTAAGATTATATTTCCGGAACCATATTTTCAGAATCTACATTCGGAATCTATTTCCAAGTTTTTGTTTGGTGTTAGAGGTGTTGTGAATTTTCTTAGTTTAATCTTTGTTAAACTTAGCTCTTTCCTTTTCTTAAGGAAAATATAGTTATTCATAACCAACTTTAAAGGTTCCAAAGGAATTTTTAAAGTATACAATTCACCCCCCCCCTCTTGTATATTGAGCATCTACATCACTATTTCAATCCTACAATTGGTATCAAAGGTTGGAAACCTCTTACTCTATACCAATCTTACATTTGGTATCAGAGCAGGTCTCTGAAATACTTATACTCACGAATAAGTTTTTCTTGCTCACTTTTTCATTCCGAACTTTCTCATTCCGAACTTGTTGTTACGAACTTTTTCTACTAACAAATTTGTGTGAAAAGTTATTTTAAGTATGGCAGGAATCAATGTCGGTTCAATTGACAATCTGAATCCTACAAGACCACCTATCTTTGATGGTAATGATTATGAATACTGGAGAGATCGTATGAAAACCTTTTTTATCAACAGTGGAGTAGACAACTTTGTTATGCTTACTGGTGATTATAAAATTCCTGACAAGGTAGTCAGAACTTTTACTAACCAGGAAAAGCAATAATATCAACTCAACTATAAGGTACGCAATAGTTTACTATGTTCAATGACCAGAAATATATATAGCCAAATTTATTCTTGTGAATCAGCTAATTGTATATGGAAGAATTTATAGGTAACACACTTTGGAACTTCTAAGGTGATTGAGACTAGAAGAGCAATGCTTAGAGATGAATATCATGGATTCAATTTTCCTTATGGAGAACCTATCTGTAAAGTTCAACCGAGATTTATGACTATAGTTAACAGTCTACAATCTATGGGAGAGAAAGGTTTAGATTATGAAGCTCTTGTGGAGAAGATAATTGATATTATTCCCAATGAGTGGGAGTCCAAGAGAACAGCTACAGATGAGAACAGGAAGGTTACTCAAATTACTCTTGATGAGCTATTTGGAACCCTTCTACAACATGAAACAAGAATGAAGAGAGATGCTGACAACATCAAGAAGAAGAATGGAAATGGTACTGTTGCTTTTACAACAAATTCAAATCAAATTAAAGCAAAGACTCCTGAGAGAGTAACCATATCCAAGTCTAAGAAAGTTATTTTCCAATCTGAATCTAGGGAGAGTGAAGTCTCTGAAAATGAACTAGCTAATCTTGCTCGAAGAATGAACAAGATAGCTAGACAAAGAAATTTTCAATCTAAGTATAAGAAAAAGGAATGGAAAGATAAGAAAGATGGATAAGTTACTTGTTATGAATGTAAGAGAGCTAGACATATTAGACCAGATTGTCCTATGCTCAAAAAGAAAGAAAGGAAGGAAAGACATTCAAACAGGAACAGAAAGAAGTATTATAAAGCCAAAGCTAAGAAAGTTATGAAAGCTAATGACACCTGGAGTGCCAGTGGTGGTGACTCTTCAGATGAATCTTCTGATTATGAATCTTTAGGACATAAGAATCTTGGTCTTATAGCCAGATTAGCTATTGATAATCATTGTTTTATGGCTAAGGTACGAAATGCTGAATATTTGACCAATGTTTCTTTAAATTCTAATGATAGTAAGTATTATAACTCTTCTGCTGAAGAATCATCTTCTGATGAAGAAAATACTTTACCTACTTATGAAGAAGTTTCTAGGTTTGATGAACTTCTTGAGATTGAGAATTCCAAACTCAATAAGAAACATGATAAGGCAATCTCTTGGAATTCTATTCTTACAAAAGAGATATCAGATCTTTCTAATGATCTTGATAGGAAAAATGATGATTTTGAAAGTATTTCAAAAAATATTGATGAAGTAAGTTCTGATAAGAACAAACTTTCTAAAGAATTAGAAAAAGTAATTTCTAATAAAAATGTTTTCGAGCCTAACTCTAGTTCAAAAAATAATGATTTTGAGGATAAAAACTTGGTTGTAAAACTCAAGTCCGAATTTTTTTCCGTAATGAAGTCTTTATCAAACTTTACCCATTGTAAGGAAAATTTTGATAAAATGTATTCTCAAATATGACCTTTAAGAAATAAATCTGGATTTGGTTATACTCATGCAAAACAAATTTTTAGTAACAATTATTTTTTTTCCTCAAAGTGCCCCATTTTGTACTATATGTCAATGTGGTGGTCACTGGGAAAAGAATTGTTCCTTAAAAAAAACCCAATCCTTTGGTTTTCATAAAGCTTATTTTTCTAAGAAAATGTGGATACCTAAAATTTTATTGTCAGGAAATCTCGGATCCAAACAAGTTTGGATTCCGAAAGTCAAATTTTCTTCTTGATTTCAGAAAAATAAAGAGAGTACCAGCAAAAATACATGGTACATGGATAGTGGATGTTCCCGACACATGACTGGTAACAAAAGCTATTTTGAAAAGATTATCAAAACGAAAGGAGGAAAGGTAAATTTCGGAGATAATGCTAAGGGAGAGATTGTTGGTATTGGTAATATTGTTCTTCTTGGTAAAACCTTGATTTCAAATGTTCTTTTTGTTAAGGGTCTTAAGAACAACCTCATTATCATAAGTCAGTTATGTGATGAAGGTTACCTTGTGAATTTTAGGAATGATAAGTGTTTAGTTCACAATTCCAAGAAAGAATTTATCCTCTCAGCCAAGAGGCAAGAGAATGTTTACACTCTAAACTTAGAAGACCTTAGAAGCCAAGATTTACCTTGTCTAAGTGAAATGGAAGATCACTCCTGGTTATGGCATAGAAGACTAGGTCACTGTAACCTTAGAAACCTATGTAAACTCTCTATGAAGAAACTAGTTAAGGATCTACCGGAGCTTAGATTTGATTCTTCTAAAGTTTGTGATCCTTGTCGATATGGAAAGCAACATAAATCTAGTTTTAAATCAATTGGTGAAGTATCAACAACCGATGCATTGCAGTTAGTGCACATTGATCTCTTTGGTCCAACACAAACTGGAAGTATTAGAGGCAAACATTATGTGTTTGTTCTAGTTGATGATTACACTAGATTTACTTGGGTCTATTTTCTAGAAAATAAATCTGAAGCTTTTTCCTATTTCAAAAGTTTTAGAGCTCAAGTTAAAAATGAGAAAACTCTTCCATTGAAAACTATTCATAGTGATCATGGAAGAGAATTTCAAAATTCTGATTTTGAAACTTTTTGTAGAAATAAAGGTATTACTCACAATTTTTCAGCAACTAGAACTCCTCAATAGAATGGTGTAGTTGAAAGAAGAAATAGAATTATTCAAGAGATAACTAGAACCATGTTGAGTGAATATTCTATTGCTAAAAATTTCTGGGATGAAGCTGTATGTACTTCTTTCTATACTATAAATTGAGTTTTGATTAGACCTTTTCTTAATAAAACTCCTTATGAGTTATGGAATGGTAGAAAACCTAGACTATCCTACTTCAAGGTTTTTGGTTGAAAAGTATTCAATTTGAATACTAAAGATAACCTACATAAATTCGAACCAAAATAGGATGAAGGTATTTTCTTAGGATATTCCACAACCTCTAAGGCTTATAGAGTTTTTAACAAAAATACTTGCACTGTTGAAGAAACAGTACATGTAAAATTTGATGAGTCAGATCCTTTTGTTTTTAAACCATCCCAGTCTACATCTTCAGATGTGTTTTCAAAAACTGATTATCAACCTTTGATAGAAGAACCTTCTGATAAGGAAATTGTTCAAGAAGATACTTCTGAAACATTTACCCCAGAATACTTTCTACCATATGTTGATGAACATGTTTTACAAAACCCAAATCAGAGGTTTCTTAAGAATCATCCCAGTGATAGCATCATTGGTGATGTAAATCAACCTGTTAGAACTAGAAGTTCCTTAAGAAATGAAATAGAACATTTAGCATTTCTTTCCCAATTAGAACCTAAAAGCACTGATGAAGCTTTAGGTGATGATGATTGGATCAAAGCAATGCAAGATGAACTAAATGAATTTGAAAGGAATAAAGTCTGGACCTTGGTTGAAAGACCTAAAGAAACTTCTGTTATTGGAGTAAAATGGGTTTTCAGAAATAAATGTGATGAAAATGGAGTCATTGTAAAAAATAAAGCTAGACTTGTTGCTAAAGGCTATAATCAGCAAGAAGGAATAGACTATGAAGAAACCTATGCTCCAGTAGCTATCCTTGAATCTATCCGTATTCTACTTGCCTTTGCATCATTCTTTAATTTCAAACTTTTCCAAATGGATGTGAAATGTGCTTTTCTTAACAGTTATGTTCAAGAGGAAGTTTTTTTTGAACAAACTCATGTATTTGAAGATACAAAACATCCTGATCATGTTTTTAGACTTACCAAAGCTTTGTATGGCCTTAAACAAGCCCCAAGAGCATGGTATGATAGACTCACTGGATTTTTGCTTCCAAATAACTATGTTAAGGGAAATGCATATCCAACCTTTTTTATAAAGAAAGAAAAGAAAAATGTTTTGATTGTTCAAATTTATGTTGATGACATTATATTTGGTTCAACTCAGCAATCTTTGACTGACTCTTTTGCTAGTCTAATGAAATCTGAGTTTGAAATGAGTATGATGGGTGAGTTAACTTTTTTTCCTTGGTTTTCAAATTTCTCAAAAACCAGAAGGAACCTACATATCTCAACATAAGTATATTAAAGATCCTCTTAAAAAGTATGGTTATGAAAACACTAAGAGTATAAGTACTCCCATTGGTACCTCAAACTCTTTAGATCTTGATGAAGCTGGGAAACCAGTAGATCAAACATCTTTTAGAGGTATGATAGGATGTCTACATTACTTAACATCTAGTCGACCAGACTTATTGTTTTCAGTATGCTTATGTGAAAGATACCAATCCAATCCTAAGGAATCTCACTTAAAGGCAGTAAAAAGATTTTTTCGCTACCTTAAGGGAACCATGATCTAGGATTATTTTATACTTATGGAATTGATTTTGTTCTAAAATGTTTTTCTGATGCTGACCTTGGTGGATGTAGAGTGGATAGAAAAATTAAATCCGGAACTTGTCATTTATTAGGATATTCATTAGTTTTTGGTCCTTCAAGAAGCAACATTCTGTAGCACTCTCCACTGCTGAAGCTGAATATGTAGCAGCTGGAAGTTGTTGTGATCAAGTGTTGTGGATGAAACACACACTCACAGATTATGGCTTGAGTTTTACTAAAACACAAATTTTTTATGATAACACAAGTGCCATTGCCCTAAGTAAGAACCCTGCACATCACTCTCGTGCAAAACACATAGATATTAGGCATCACTTTCTTAGGGATCACACACTTAAAGGAGATATTATTCTTCAGTTTATTGGAACGCAAGATCAACTTGCTGATATTTTCACAAAATCTTTTCCTTCTGATAGATTTGAATATATTAAACAGAAGTTAGGAATGATATCCATAAGGTAATCCTCCTTAATTAACTTTCTGTTTAAAAAGTCTCCTTACAGTAATAAACTCATTTTTATAGGGGGAGTACATTTGATTGTTAGTTTAACAAAAATTTTCAAAATTTGTTTTCCAACTTTTCAGAACGAAGATTTCCGGAATGGAGCTTCTGGAACTACAATTTTCCAAAATGAAAATTTTCGTATAGAATAATACTGGAATAGAAGTATTCGTATTAAAAACATACAGAATGGAAAATTTCATACTGGCAGTTTCATAACCATATTTTTGTACCGATTTTTCATAATGTGTTTTTCGTACTGAATTTTTTCATACTGAGTTTTTCGTAATGAATTTTTTTTTCGTACTGAGATTGTTTTCCGTAGTTAAATTTTTGAGAACTTTTTCTTTCTCATAATAATGTTTTTTTATATTATTTTTATATTATCCATTACAAATAATCCTCCTCAGCTAATCCGAAAGGTATGATTTCCTACTCAAGTTTTTGTAGTCATACTTTACTTACTGGAATTTTCTTTTATTATGTTTTCGGATTATAGTTTTATTAATTCTATGTTTTAATAAAAACCTCAAAAAGATCGGATTCAAGTTTTCAACCGCCAGATCTGATCTCAGATTATTCCAACCGTTAGATCAACTGAGGAAGTTGAACCGTCGTTCCGTTGCTTATATAAAGGGGACCCAAATATTTGTCCCACATCGATTTCAAGCTCTCGCGTCTCGAATCTCTACCTCTCTGTTTTAAAGCCGTTCCGAACCTCAGATTTCTCCGTTCCGAACTTCTCAGAGGACTTCAAATCCGAATGTCTGCGGAGTTAGTGTCTCAAGAGATGTCATCAACTAAACCTATTTCACAATGGTTAGTTTACAGAGAAAGGTTAGTCCATCCAGATTTCTTCAATAACTATGATTCTCTTATTTTGAAGAACATTAAGTTGAATGGCTGGGAAGATATTGTTGTATCCAAACCGGGGACTCAAGACGATGTTTTTACGGAATTACTTATTGAGTTCTATGAAACAGTTTCCTTCTTTCAAGAAGATAATAGGGAGAAGTTTTCTTTTACGTCTTATGGAAAGACCGATAAGCTTTCTTATACCAAGGTTGAAAGCTTGGTAGGGTTGTCCTATGAAGGAGAAGCCGAGTTTATTTCTCATGTATTACCAGAATCTAAGGGTAGCTTTGACAAGGAAAAATCCTTAGAAACTCTCAGACTGGATAATGACAAGGCTCCAAAGATTGCTAGTTTTCCTACAAACATCCGGATTCTAGAGTTGTGGGTGCAAGGTCTTATCGTACCGAGGAAAGGTGATAAAGACAGCTTGAAGAAGAGTGAGATCTATATCATAGATTTCTTGATAAATCTAAGGAAGTTTAACTTCATGAGGCATATTCTTATAACTATTGAGAATCTTAAGAAAAGAAATCTCAGAGCATAGATCGTAATGTATCCAGAAATATTATCAAAGTTGATAGTTCAGTGCCTTGAATCTTTCAAGGAAGCCTGAAGATCTAAGCCAAGGATATGAAAATTTTTGTTGGTCAGTGATGATACACTTAAGAGGATGAATGTGGCATTCAATAAGGAGATTGGTGAGTTCGTCGATTTGCCTAATCAAGAAGAAGCGGCTCTGAAGGCTGCTGAACCGGAATCATCTATGCCAGTAAAGAAAAGAAAGTTGAAAGAAGTTGCAGCTGAAGTTGAGGATCCTAAATCAAAGGAAGTTCAAACCACACCTCCCAAACCAAAGAAGAAGAAGGCCTATCCTGATGAGGTTGTTGAGAAGTGGAGAGCTGATAAAGATAAAAGGAAAGCAGGGGATCCGCAGTTCAGATTGGACCCTACGGAAGCTAAGGCCCTGAAGGAGAAAACTGCTGATAAGCATAAAAAACGAGTAAAGGAAAAGAAGCTCAAGAAGAAGATGTCAGAAGCCGAGGCTGTCCAAGCATTATTGAAATTCAATGAGATGGTATCCGGAAGCATTCCAGTTCCAAGATCTTTCTCCTTGGAATCTCTACCTGAGACTCCAGGAAGAAACCTTGATTTTCCAGAAGAGACTACAGCTGAGCATGTTGATCAACTCAAGCAGATTCAGAAAGTGGGAGAGGAAGAAGTAGTTTGTGAAGGAAGTGGTGAAACATGAGATCTTTTGAAACAGGTAGATGATTATAAAGGATCACCTTCGGAACATCTATCACTCCTAACATCAGAGGCTGAATCCTCTAAGTTAGTAACTCCAGAGAAGGATAAGAATGAGGAAGATGTTGTTTAAAAAGTTGTTGATGATATTATTCAAGTGTCTACTGGTGAGCAGAAAACTCCAGATCAAGAATCGATTCCGAAAAAAGACAAGGGAAAGCAACTCCTTGTGGAGACTCTGAAATCAGTAGCAAGTAAGAAAAGAGATTATGGTGATTTGTCTAAAAGGAAGTTGGAGCTCATTGAAGAAGAAAACTCTCCAAGCAAAGTTTCGGATTCGGAGTCATCCTCGTTGGGGCATGACTTTGTTGTTCAGTCCTTAAAGAAGTTGGTGGGAACCATTCCAACCTTCTCAAGTATTGACTCAAGGTTCCAGATGCTCCAACATGCTCTTAATCAGAAAACAGACTCCGTATCTATGGTTATGGATAAGTGTATTGAAATAGAGGCTCAGTTCAAAACTTTTTTTGTTGGCTATGAAGCTCATAGAAAATCTTGCAAGAGGATGACAAACTGGTCGAAGAAGACTGTTGAAGAGATGAGGTTATTCGATGAGTTTCAAGACAATGTTAAAGATGCCTTTGAGACCGAGGACAAGAAGATAAATGAGTTAACTTCATCCTTTGAAGAGAAGCTGACAGAAGAAAAGAACTTCCAGATTCAAGAAGTGAGAGATCTGAATGGGAAGCTGAATTCCGTTTCTCAAAACTGGAAGTTTGAAAGGGATCATCGGATTGATTTTGAAGAAAGGATGAAGGCTCAGGAAGAAAAGATCAAAGCTCAGGAAGAAAAGCTGAAATCCCAGGAAGAAAAAATTGAAGCTCAATCTTCAAGAATAGTTGTCTTAGAGAAGCAAGCTGAAGAAGATCATAAATACCTGAAGAAGATCAAGACTATTCTAAAGGGGCTCATGTCTAAGGAAAAAGATCTGAAATAACCAAATCCGATCTTTTTGTTGTTTTTTTGTTGTTGAGATTACAAACTTAATGAAATTCGTGCTTGTCGTTTCTATTGTTGTCATTACTAATTTTTCAGGTACTTTGTTTTTTTTTCATTCCCTCCAATTCTTTTTGAAAATCACAAAGGGGGAGAAGGAAAAAATCCTTAAGAAAAAGAAGAAATATAATAAGAGTTTATCAAAGGGGGAGAAGGAAAAGATCCTTAAGAAAAAGAAAAACTCTAATAAGAGTTTGTTTAAGGGGGAGTTTTTCATTAAATAAGACCTTCTTATTTTCAATGATTTATAACTCCAAAAATCTAAATACGATCGTTAGAGTTTCAAAGCCTAAGGGGGAGTTAGTCGTATTCATCAATATCCTTAAAGCAAAGGGAGATAAGCCTTAATGTGTTTCTTTCTTCTTAAGAATTTCTTTTTCGTAAGGATGTTTGTGCTTTCCAAAAAGGGGGAGATTGTTGAGTCAATAAGGTTTTCCTTATGGCTTTTCCATTCATTCTTGTTTTGAAAATCACAAACACATTATCTTAAGAAAAGTTGCTTTTATAAGGAAAGTTGCTTTTATAAGAAAAATTACTTTCCCATGAAAAATTGCTTTCTTAAGGAAAATCGCTTTTATAAGGAAAATCGCTTTTATAAGAAAAATTATCCTTATCATATTTTCATCCATATTTTTCTTAAGTATGAGATTCAGATTCATTTCTATATTCACGGATTCGTTGAAACTTTGATATAAAGCATTCTGTTTTTAGGATCCGATTTCTGGATAAGAACTATAAGGAAGTTTCATTCCGAATTCCGGATATGAACTCTGACTAAGTTATATATTCAGGATACGAATTCTTATGAAGTTCGATAACGAATTCTCAATATGAATTCTAATGATCAATTCTCATTACGAATTCTGATGACGAATACTCATTCCGAATTCAGATGAGGAATTCTCATTACAAATTCTGAAGAATAATTCTCATTACGAATTCTGATGAAGAATTCTCATTACGAATTATGATGATGAATTCTCATTCCGAATTCCCATTCCAAATTTACCTATTAAATAGAATATGATCATCTTTGTTTTATACACTCTGAATTAATTCAGACTCCGAAAAATTATTTTTGGTTAGACTCCGAACCTTCATTTTTCTTATGCCTTTATATTTTGACTAATCCTTATTACTGTTCCTTACACTCCAAACCTTCACTTCGAAGTTTTCTTTCCGAACTTTTGAGTTAGATTTAAAAAGATGTTGTACATTCTGTTACACTTGTTTTGTTATAAAACGTTGTCGTCTATTTTGTTATAAACTAACCGTTGTCTAAGTGACGCGTGTACAGGTCCCTCCGATCATTAAGGAAAATATGACCATTGGGAAGGAGGCCGACCTTACCAATAAATAGGATCTCATTTGAAAGAGATCAGAATGGATGGATGAACAACTTGATTTTCTGCATACATGCTGTTGAAGTGATTTCTAGAGAGAGAGGCTCTTATTAACTCTCAAAGCTTCGTGCGACTCCGAATGTTGGTGATTACATTCGAGGGCTTCCGGGGATCGGAAGACAGAGGTTCCGACTACCTTGAAGATCAAGAGCTTCCTTGCTGAGGAAGACAGAGGTTGCCAACTACCTTGAAATTGAGGGCTTTTGGGGAAAGCAAGACAGAGACTTCGATCTTCGTATCGAGGGATTACCCTGGTGTGGGTAAGACAGACTTGCTTGAAAGTATAAATCAAGGGACCTTTATCCAAGGGTGTTGGATACCCTTCTCTTTGGGTTAAAAGACTTATATCTTGTTACTAGTAGTTCTACTACTTGTTTTTATTCTTCTGAATTTTTTATTATAAGGAAAGTATAACTTTCTTATACTTCCTTACTTGTACTCTTGTTCATTTATATTCTATACGCTTTAAGGTAGAATCTCATATTGTAATCTTTTGTTAAGATTAAATTTTCGGAACCATATTTTCGGAATCTACATTCGGAATCTATTTCCAAGTTTTTGTTTGGTGTTAGAGGTGTTGTGAATTTTCTTAGTTTAATCATTGTTAAACTTAGCTCTTTTGTTTTCTTAAGTAAACAATAGTTATTCGTAACCAACTTTAAAGGTTCCAAATGAATTTTTAAAGTATACAATTCACCCCCCCTCTTGTATATTGAGCATCTACATCACTATTTCGATCCTACAAAAAATTGTTTAAGCATGTAAAAAACCATCATTAAAAGTTTAATTCAGACTACATATTTAATTAATTTTTTCCTCATTTTATATACTATTTGGGAGTAAGTTTCCTAAACAGTTTTATCTAATACCTATTTAGTTTTCTCACAGATCATTTTAGAAGCCATATCATCACAGTTTTTGTGATATAGAATATTTCAATCCATAATTTATGCCTTTATAAATGAAAAGGTACAATGAATTATTCTACCAATAATACTTTGCAACCCTACAGTCTTTGTGTTTATCACGTTTCTTTATAGTCTATCCCCTACCTTTGTAGGAAGAAAAATGATATTGCCTCTTCTGAATCACATAGGTAATATTGGTTTATAAAAAGCAATATAATTTCCTAGAAAATTAATGTATCCTTTCATATTTATTTTTTATTTATTTCTTTTTATTATAACACGTATAATATTTTCTTTCATATAAATGATTTTTTTGTTCGAGTTTTGTTGAATTGTTCAAAATTGCTCAAGATTGAGTGATTTTTGACTTCGATACTATAAGTGAGAAAATTTAAATAATGGAATGAATCAATAATTCATAAAAGAATTATAAAAAGGTGAATTTAAACTACATAGTTAATTGTTTTTATGGTTATTTTTAAATTATTTTATATATAATTTCCTTATCATTTTATTTAAAACATATTAATATATTTGAAATCTTTTTTGGGAAGTCATATTTTTCATTCAACATTCTATATGAGATTAAGAAATATATAACATGTTTCTTTTATCTAATGTAATCTTGATTTCCATTTCCTTTCTTTACCGAACTAGAATACAATATATTGATTTGTTGTTCTTATCCAAAAAAACATTTCTCAACTACTAAAATCCACTCAATATTCAGTTTTGTATGTTCCCATAAAAAATTAAATCAATAAAATGGTATCATTGTAATTTGGAATATTTTTGGGACATTGTGATGTGTATGAATTAGCCACACCAAAATCTTACACACTTTTATATTGGTATGATTCCAAAGACGTATTTTTATTTAAAATTTATTGTAGTTTTAGTAAAAAAACTAACATTCTTGAAACTGAACAAACTTATGTGTATTGGTTTGATACTTTAGTAAAATGATCCACAAGTAATCTATGATGTTTCGGTATTATCCACACCTTAATCTCAAACACGAGTAGCCATGTATGACTAAAAGTGTTCATTAACAATTAAAAATCAACATTTATTTTAAAATGTGTCACTCAACAAAAAACATTAAAACACACTATAATTGCCTTTATAATGTTTAAAAACGATTAATGAGTCATTTGTGACAAGTAGGAATTGGCCTCACATCATACTGATAGAGAATGTGACCGATATTACTCAATGTTCATGTTTCTTGATTGAAATGAAATTCTAGTAAAAAACAAAATTGGCATACTCAAACCAAATAAAACACAACTAAATATTTTGGAACTTAATTAAAATTATCCATATGTTATTTGATATGTTTAGGAATTAACCACTCCTCAATATGATGTACAATATGACAAGTTTGACCCAATGTGTTTATTTTTATTTAAAATTTACATTAATTTTCATAAAACAGACAACCAAAATAATGAAAACCATGGAAAATCATTCATATTGTTTTATAAAAATATTAAAAGGAATTATATGTCATTTGTAGGTGTAGTAATCAACCATACCACAATCTGACACAGGATGTTCCTTGTATGTATCAGTGTGCCTGTTATCCGTTTAAAATTGGCATTTTTTTCAAATTGTGTGACTCAATAAAACAGAGGAACAATATAAAATTAATTTCTGACATGTATAAATCACTCCCATGTCGAACTGACACACGACATTACGAGTATTATTCAATGTGCATGCTTCCAGTTTAAAATGAGATTTTGGTAAAAATGAATGGAATGTTTTGAATATTGATAAAACACAGTCATATTTTTATGATACTCTAGTAAAAATATCCATAAGTAATTTGGGATGTGTACAAATAATCCACATCTCAATCCAATTCATAGTGTGGTCAGTATGGCTCCATGTACGTATTCTAATTAAAAATTTACATTAATTTTAGTAAAAAATGAATCTGAATTACTCACAATTGAGAAAACTTATTTATATTGTTTTTATATTTTAACAAAACAATACATGAGTCATTTTTGAGATGTAGTAATCACCCACACCACATTTTGATACATGATGTTCCCATAATGACTCAATGTATCCAATATCAGTTTAAAATCATAATTTTAGTTCAAATAGTATCAGTCACTAAAAACTGAGAAAACACATTTTTATTGTCTTAATAATTTAGGACAATAATATATTAGTCATGTGTAATGTGTATTAATTTTTCTCATGTCATAATAATGAATTACGTGACTATTATGTAATGTTTTTTTCTAGTGTAAAATAAATTTTCTTAAAAAAGGAAAAGTGACATACTAAAAAAGGAGAAAAGGAATTTGGATTGTTTTGTTACTCTAGTAAGAAGATCCATATGGGATTTAGAAAGTGTAGGAACTAGTCATAGGTCAATCTGACATACTTTGTGTTTGTTATGACTCTATTTGTGTCTTTTATTTAAAATATAAAACCATTTGAGTAAAAAATAAAAAAGACTTACTTAAAAGTGATCAAAAACATTCGCATTGTTTTGATACTTTACTAATGTGATCTATAATTCATTGGTGATGTATAGAAATCATCCTCACCTCTATCTGATATATGATGTGGCCAAAATGACTAAAGGTTTCTATTATCAGTTTAAAATTGACATTTAGGAACAAAAAATTTCACTCACTGAAACCCAAGAAAATACATGTGTTGTACAAAAAACCATGAAATCAAATTCGTATTTTTTTAATAGTTTAGTAAAATTATCCATATGTTATTTGGTATGTTTTAAAATCAAACTCACTTTAATCATACACACGTTGGGACCAATATGACTCTAAGTACATCTTTTCATTTAAATTTTACATTAATTTTAGTAAAAAAGAATACTGATATACATAAAACTAAGAAAATACACATGGATTATGTCGATACATTAATAAATGGATCCATAATTTGACTGTGACGTGTAAAAATTAGAGACACCTAAATATGTTACATGATGTTCTAGTTATGTGTTAAAGTGTCTCATATCATTTTAAATACTACAATTTAGTTCAGAAATTGAATCTCAATGAAAATCCTGAAAACATGCTCTAATTTCTTTGATAATTTATAAAAATTATTAATATTTTATTTTTGACATGTAGGAATCAGTCTCACATCAAACAAATACATTATGTGATCAGTATGACACAAATTAAATATTTCTAATTTTAAATTACATTTAAGTAAAAAAAATTGATGTACTTAAAACTTGGAAAATGAATTAGGTTTGTTTTGATACATTATTAAAATGATCCATATTTCTTTTGGGATGTTTAAAATTCATCCATATCTTAATCTAACACAAAATGTGATTAGTATGACTCAACATGATTTTTTTCCTTAAATATGTGTCATTTTAGTTTAAAACATGTAAGACCTCGCTAAAACCAAGCAAATGATCCTAGATTTTTTTCTCATCCTTTAATATATTATAACAGAATTTATTTACTTATAATTTATATCCTAATTTTATTTTGTTAATTTGGACATAGATAATTCTTGGAGATAATCATGAAATGGTGTGGCATGCATCAGTCAACTGAAACTCTGTCCAATAAAAATTCTTCCAAGAATGACTCGAAGTTTATCTTAAAATTAATAATTTTCCTTAATTTATTTTGTAATATTATCACAAATATAAAAAATATTTTCATATATATGTGAATTATTTTTCATGATTTTGTGTGGTTTTTTTTGGAAATAAAATTAGTTATTGTCAGTATCAAAACATAAAGGAACATTGATATTTTTGAATGTATATAATAATTTATACATTGGTTATTGTATAAAACCATGATTTAAATTTCTATAATATAGTATTTTCACTATATTTTTGTTGTGATGTTTATTTCATTAAAACTTTTTATAGGTACTTTATTTATAGGATTTATTGTGGTGTTTCTAATGATGTAGTGTGAAATTAAATCACAATAAAATATTATTGTCATGTGTTGTTAGAACACACAATAGTATTACCCTATATCATTTCTATAACAAAAGTTGATAAAGTTATCGATTATCATTTCCTATAGAAGCATCATTATTGTCCCATTTATTAGTTATAAATAGACTCACAGATGAAGGACCCCTTTATAAGTTCTATTTAGTGTTGATAAATTCCTTGGCCTTTTAACCATTATCTGGTAGACAACCCTCCTATATCACCGATAAAGGCCTTTTTAGTGATGATAAAGGCCTATTTTGTATTAGTTTATTCTTAGTAAATATTGAGCATTATATATATTGTGGTCACCTAGGATTAATGTCTATCGCTACTCCCTTTCTAAGTGGTTGAGGTCAGGCCACTCAAATATGACCCCTTTGGATGGTGATCCTCAAGGTAGGTCCCAGAAAAAATTACACTAGGTGTTAGTAGAGACCTATGATTGGGATGCTAAGTGTTGATTTAGATTTACAATGAATATTGACAAATCCCCATTTGTGATGAACTCCTCTGACACTATATAAATGTTGTGACGACATATAAGATCAGCCCAAATAGGACAGTGTTAAGTTGTGGAGGGAGAGTTCCTTTAACTTGTGTTTTTGGGGAAGGATACTTTAAAAAGTTAATAGATAATTCTTTGGTTGAGGAGAGTATTGGGTAAGGGGGATGGGTGAGCTTTTAGAAGAAGGTATTATGGCGTAGAAGTTTAGATGTTGTTCAAGATATGAACTATGTATCCAATTCTCCCACAACAGTTTTAGCATTGAGCTGTTAAAATTATTTACCTGAACATAGCCTCTATTTGGGTACAAGAGATAAAAATTGAGGCCATTTTTTCTCACCCCTTTTTTGGAGGCTCTAAAATATATGATCTTCCTTAAACCATTTCTATCATTTGTTCAATGTTACTCTATCATGAGAGAGAGCCTCACAAGAAATATATCCATAGTGAAAGAGATAACCTATAATGTTTTTCTCAATATGAACAAGCCTTATATCATCAATTATCAAATTAATTCTACTAATGATTTTGAAATTGGATATTGTTTTTAGAATATAATATTTCTCATTTGATATGGATTGATCCCCAGAAAGTGAAGGATGATCTCATTATCTAGTGCTTAAAAATGATTTATGATTTATCTAGTATTACCCTTGAAGTAATAGAGGTGATGGAATCTTAGATTCATGTAATTATGGTTGGGTATGATGATGTAATTATTAAGGTCATGTATGTTTACGTACCCAATATGATATGGAACTCATTATATAATATCACAAGGAAAGAAAAAATGTTTTCACTAGTACATAGAGTGACACCATAGCACAATGAAAGATGTTGGTGCTATTGGAGTTTCTATAGAGGTATAGATTCAGATGGCCCAGTTGTTCACCCGGTGATCCCTATGTTATTCACCTGGGAGTTGGATAGTAGCCCACTGATTTTTTTTGCTTATCGTCACCTAAACCAATCCATGATAAAGATAATGTAACACTTACTAATTAATGAGTTACCCTTTGATCAAATCTAAAGCGTGATATGGTTCTTGAAGATTGATCTCAAGTCCGACTACCACTAGTTGAGGTTTATAGAATCAGATATTAAAAATATCTCATTTCTATGTCAATACTAAAACTATGAGTTCTTGGTGATGCCTTTTTGTGTGATAAATTTCCATGTTGTGTTTATGGGTAATAATAACTAGACCTTCCCACCATAAATTAACCAATTTTTGGTTGTCTCCATTGATGACCAAATCATCTACTCCACATCATAGAATCATACATACTATATAAGGTCAGTTTTATACTTTCTCCCAGAGGCCAAGATTTATAGTGTCCTCTTAATGTTCTAGTTATAGATTCTCTATGTTCACTTCATAGGGAAACTCATTTCTGGGTAAGGATTAGTTGTGGACCCAAAGAGGATGGATTTAGTTATTTCTCGAGAGCTATCTAGAGTGTGTCACGTGTGAGATGTTTTCATGGATTTAGGTGGTGATGCAAAAGGTTCATGGAAGACATCACCAAGATATAATACCTATTGAACTTATTGACATAGAAAGGGAATACATTTACTTAGATAGAGTAGTATAATATATCATTTAAAGAGTTGAGGATGAGGCTAAAGAGTGAATTTATTTTGATACTACCATAGGTGGGACAGAAGTACGAAGTGTATTGATGTTCATCTAGAGTGGATATCGACTTCCTATTTGTGAAGTGGGAGAAATTTATCACATATGGGTTGTGGTATATGAGATCCCTTGTGTAAAACTATCTGACACCTAACCTAGGCTTAGAAATGATAGTCATCTCCCCAAGGATATAGAATCACTATATTCTAGGATATCACATTGTTATTTATTTATACCAACATATTCTTAGGTATATATTTTGATAGAGAGATATAAACCGGATACAAAGGCATCAGTTGGAGTTCCTATATGTTGTTGATTTTCAGGTAGTATAATTTCCTAGTAAGGGAAGCATGGATGAATGTATCCTTAATAGTATGTATCATTCTTATTTAGTGGAGGAGTTTTTTGAGATATTAGTTTCTTCACAGCTGACCATGATAGAGGATGGGGTGTTGTTTTCTTTAGTTTTTAGTGTTGAATCCTTTGCATCTCCAGTGTGTGAGGTATCCCTTGTTAAGAGACAATTATAATGAAGACATATCTATCCAGACATCTGGAGGAGATTCAATAGATGGATTATATTAAAGAATGAATCAATTCATCCTTTTCTAATGACATATCGTTGTTCAATAAACTTTTCAAGGAATTTAGAAAGAGTTTCAAAATTATACAATAGTTGTACATCATAGTTTTGGTTAGATGTACAATGAGCTATAATGGCGGTTTTTTATGCTCGTATAAGGCAGAGTGTATCCAATTTCACATATTAGTATATCACATGTTTGTATTTAAAGGATGAGAAATACGTTATGATTGGTTTTTTATTGCCTCTTTAGATACCAGAGTGGAAATTTAATGACAAATAAATAGTCTTTTTTGTAGGGATTTCAAGGATATTGACAATACATGATTCCATCTGTGTGATATTTTATCTACATACCATGTTTTTGTACATCTATTATATCAATGAGTATAGTTAGGTGGAGATTTTGGGGTAGTTTTTCATAAGGGAGATGATTTTCCTCAATGGGGTTCCCTCGATGATTGTATTTTAATGTGATTCACGATTCATGTCATAGTAGTGTATATTCTGGAAAGAGGCATCCATGGAAATTTTAAGGATGATTACATATTTTCACTTTTAAAAAGATGGGAATACCTAAAAAATATCTAGTTGTTAGAATATATGCCAAGGTATTTAATGTAATCCCTTAGATATAGTTGTTAGGATCACTTACCATTGGTAGAGTTTGATTATAATTAGAACTACATAGTATTATAACTAATGAACCTTTTAGGACTAGGTATGAGAGACCCGACATTTTACCCTTATGATAGATTTATATCAGTGACACATTAGGTTTTAGGCTAGAGATGGTACATTAGTTGATGTAGAAGGTCCAAGTGATCCATGAGATGTTTAGAAAAACCAAGAGTCTGCTAAAATAAAATGTTAATCAACATTTTAGGACCTCCGAGTTTGAGCAGGTGTACATATTTAAAAGAGATTTTTCCCATGATGAGGAATAATGAGATTATTATGGGGAGTAATGTTATACCCTATGTTTATCGGTCTATTTAAAATTCTACAACGGGTTAGAAAGGTTTATTACGACCAATCCTTAACCCCATTGTTGGATTGGGTACATGATTTCTTCTATGTGTCACATAAAAGGAGATACATACATAATAATCTGTATTTGATTGATTACTAATAGATAAACATTGATGATGGGGCTAGAATCAGGGAGTAATTGATGAATATCAAGGATTTCGTTGAGAGAATCCTGTATGGATGTTCCCATCACTTTGTTCATGTGTTGTTGAAGCCTGGGATCATGTAGGAGAGATCATGGGGGCAGGAGACCGAGTTGCATGATCAGCATCCCAACCATTTTGTTTAGATGTTTTAAGGAAAATATTTTAAATTCATATTAATTTTGGGACTCGATTTATTTCTTTATATACTTTGAAATAAAATAATGATTCTTTTCAGAGCTAGATACTGAGATAGAGATTGATTTTGAGGCTCGATGATCCTGAATTTAATTTCTAAAAAATATTAAATATAATTATATCATATTAGAATTTTTTTTAAAATAAATTAACAACACATTAATATATCATTTCATTAAAAATAGATACCACATCTAAATCTGTTGGGGGGTTTACCCTAGGTGAGACTTAATTTTGGTCAGTATTAGATGTCATTTTGAGGAAACCATTGGTGGTTATGTTTAATTAGAATAAATAAACATATTTTTAAATGATATATTTAAATTATATATAAATAAAATTCCTTGATGATTTTCCAAGGGTAATCCACATTACCCTTTTTAAATCTGATAGGAGGAGGAAAGAATTCCTCATTTTTATATAGACAGCAAAAGACGAGTGATGATCAGATTGAGGTATATTGACTGATAAGGAACAAAACATATCATCCCCATCAATGGTGAATGAATTCGTCCCCAAATATCGATCTATAATAATGTTATGAATTATTAGATTTGGTTTCACACATTATTAAAATTTCAAACATGGATATTTAGTTATATTCTTTTGATTCGTTATATTACCACCCATAGCATTATAATTTTCACAAATGGAATATTTTTATCAATTAATATTTTCTCAAGAAATGATCTCCTCATATATTCCCCTATTTGAAATCATTTTCATAGAATTACTGATCAATTAAGTTTATAATTCATCTTATTGTACTTTTCCCTATCATTCTTCATGTTCTTCATTATAGGGATACAAGGTTTTGATTCGATTTTTAGGGTGGGTTCGAGCATGATAGAACCCTGGATCCATGTTGATTGTTCCAATGGTTATAAAAATGGAAATTTACATATGTATTAAGATCAGTTGTGGGATTTATTTGATGATTCACTTGGATAGGAGGTCTGAAACTGAGTGGTAGTTACTGAAGGAGTGGGGTGTGCATGTAGAGTTTGTTCGAATGAAAGGAACCCATTTTATGGCCACCAAAAGAAGGGAAACAATTTCTGGAGGAAACTACCATCAATTCTAGTTTTCCAACAATTTAAATTAGTATTAGGTATACTATATCAAGTGAACTAATGATACATATGAATTATATGAAAATTATTACTACATAGAGTGTAATAGAATGAGCATTCTCTATGTTGTCATCTAGATATGAAAACAAGTGTTTCGTGAAAAAAAGATAATTTTCACATGCTGTGTGATCCTCCCTGAGTATCTAGGTAATTTCATTATAATCAATCCATTGACCACATGCAGGGGAAAGATCATCTATTCTTGGAGTACACTCCCATGTTTTTGTACCTTGGCATGGCCAGGTACATGACCAAGTACACGACACAACATGATTGACACATGCATGACCAGCCTCACATGGGAATTTGCCTTAGAGGGAGATACATGTTTTGTGGTCCCCATAAAAACAATGTATGGTGAACTAGCCCCTAATCCCTATTTAGAGGATCTATGTCTTGGTGATGGGGCACGGTCACACATTGTACAGATACCCATACATGCCATGTACATCCCTATATAACTACTTTCTCTCATATATACTTCGTTTTGATTCAAAATTTTCCTCTCTTGTATCCCATCCCAATGGATTTTCGATATACAATGTAATGGTAAACTTCCTAGTGTATGTTGACATACTATGTGAGATGATCCAAGAGTGATTATTTTTTATGAGATGATAAAATATGATAGTGATTGGGTTGGATATTTAGAGATATTATTGTTAGACATGGTACTCCCATGTCACACCATGGAATGAGTCATATATTCTTGGTGATAGTACTCCCCTTGTGCTCTAGGGTATGGGTCCACAATACAAGTTTTTCTGATAGAGATGGAACTACCTTGTCAAATCAATGTGCGAGTTATTTCTTCAAGAAGAAGGTACAACACTATCTCAAATGGGAGCAGTTCATCTATACAATTTATTCTAAGAAGAGGGGGTACTCCTCTTTTGTACTAGGGTGTGGGTCATATATCCATATGGACAGTACTCCCATATAACACTAGGGAGAATATCCCCCATACTATTTATATATGAAGTGTTGGTACTCCCCTGTCATACCAGGGCATGAGTCCTCTATCAATTGAGATTATGGTCACCGATATGGGAATGAGTACTTCATAAACATTATTACTGATGTAGAGATAATACATACCAACATGGTGCTATGTCATCTATCTATTAGGATGGTACTCCCCTACCACACCATGGAATGAGTCCCCCCTATTATGTATATAGATATTGAGATGGTACTCTCCTGTAAAAAAATTCTTAATATATCTATTGAGTTGAATCACACTATTATTATAGGTAATGATCCCTCAATCTTTTTGTGATTATTCTCCCCCAAGATTTGGTGAAGAGAAGAGATATGGGTTCTCCTCTTGACTTATTATGATTGATATTTGTGATTTTGGACATCAATGATATACCATTACAGTTATAGGTAGACTGATCATCCGGGGATGAGTTATGAGATAGAGATTCCCATTCTCTCTCGTATTGTTTTCTTATATTATACTATTCGCACACACACACACACAAACACACATATATTTATATAATCTATAATATTTTACTTCCATCTTGATTTAGGATGATATGAACACTTTGATATCGGATTATATATTTCCCTCTTATGTTTTCATGGTTTCATACTCGTTATGAATATACTTCCCCCTCCATGGGATTTTTCTGCACATGTTGTGTCTTATGCAGATGAAGAACAGATCGATGATAATTTCAAATAAGCATAGGGATACTCAGTTGAATAGACCATCAGCATTGGTCAAGGATTAGAGATTAAGAGTTATCCTCTCTTAGATTTTCTTCATTATAGTTTCTATTTAAAGGGGAATTTATCACTATTTGGGATTGTGTTTTTGCATTTTATTTTTATATTACAATGTCATACTCTTTTGGATTCACTATAGGTTTTTACATGGATGATTTTTAATTTCCATGTTACTTTATTTTATTCTAATTTCCATATAATTTTATAAAGATATAGTTAGGTGAATGAATATATAAACATTAGGAAATGTCCTTTCATTTTTTTTATGTGCACATGGCACTATTTGGATGCTCCTAACCTATAGAATAGAGCATGGGGTTATGGTTTCCTGATATTTTACCGACCAGGTAAGACTCGATGGGTTGGGTCATTATATGCATATTATAAATGATGAAAATAGAGATACTTATGAATAAAAAATTAATTCCATGTTAATAAATTATTTTTAATATATCAGTATAGTATAATCATTTATTGTGATTTTGGAACATCGATACAATGATTGTGCAGAAATACAGAAAATAAAATAATAGTTATTAAAAATATTAATATGTACAATTTTATATTATTTATGGTATTAAAAAATTATATATAAATTATATGGCTATGTGATTTTTTAGGTATTTTAGTTAGAATTATATAGTTTAGTTGATTATGTTAATGTTAATGTTTGTGAATATTCACAAAAATGAGTTTAAATTGTATTTAATTCGTAAACATAAATTTAATATAATAATAAAATCATAATAATACTACTATAACAAAATTTTAGGTTAATTTTCCTAGGATATAAATAATATTCAACTTATTTCCCACTTGTAAATTTTAAAATTATATTCATGACCATTTAATATTGACAATTTTCACAACTGTTGATGGTAAACAAGGTTAATGAGGGTGTTGAACAAAAAAATGTGGTTCAAATTTACACTAAAGCACATATATATATATATTATTGGTTGATTTTAATCAAACCAAATAATACTTACATTCATTAATATGTCACATTGGATCCATTTTACCATATCAAGACTCAAATTATATAATAATATTTCATGTATTTACAACATTACCACACACATAACTTATAAAAGGTGATCTCCTTTCCTATTTTACTCACAAATGTTATGCAATTTGTTCAACAACAAAAATACATTCCAAACCCACCTATTCATTTCCAAGGGGTTTTCAAATCACCAAAATTTATATCTTAATAATTCTAAACATATTTGTAATGTAAGGATTCCCCAATAAAAGGTATAATTCATAAATAATTAATTCATAATTATATCTTCTTCTAGAACCACAAAAAATTGATTAACCAAGAAGTACTAAAAATAGTATATTTTAAATATTGAAATATTATTATGATTATGGTATATGGATTTCTCATCTCATTTTCCCACATATGGGAATTGAAATATCACATGTGCATAGGTGTAGAATACCACCTTCAAGAAGTTATGTGTTTCATTTATCATAAGTACCACAAAGATATGGTTATAAATATTTAACTAATGTATATTTATGATATTTATGAAATCATTATGGTTCTAAAATGAAAAAGTATTACATAACTCCTTTCCTGTTTGGTATGTATAAAAATGATAACGTCATTTGTGTATACGTATAGAATACCACTTCAATAAAGAGATGTGATTCATTTTTAATTATCATCTCAGTTGGATAGACATAATGATATATTTAATGAATAATTATGATATTTAAACAAATATTATAAATTTTGAAATGTAAAATTATATGTAACATATTTTTTCTCTATCTAGTTGAAAAAATGGAAATGGCCTACATGTTTCGGGGCAGACTGTTGCATCCATGATATGCCATATTTCATTTTTCATGCCCACTTTCGATAGATGGTTTTATGAAAAATATTTTGTAAAAATATTTATTTTATCATAATTAATATTTTTGGGATTATATAACCCTAGTAACACTGACATTAGTATACTTTACAAAATCACATTCCACATAAAAAATAGACATCCCCAAAACATGAAATGTGTAGTTAACCATTTTAGTAATTGAATATAACATGGTAAAAATGGATATTTCAGAAATAATGATAATGGAATTAATATAACAAAGGTTATTAATTATGTATAAAAAATATAATTTTATTACATTGGATAGTATATATATGATTGATATAAGTCAAGACTCATGTAAAGGGTGTTTCTTTTAAAAATCAGGTTTTAATTATTTTTCTCTAAAAAATTTTCCTTCTATGTCAAGGTTGTTTTATAAAAATTTTAAATTTTTTTATATGGTTAAAAAAATTTAATGGATCATATATTTTAATTTTTAAATTGTTTACAATGGAAAAAATGTAATATATCTATTCAATTCAACTAATTTTTTATTTTCCTTCCTAAAGTTTTGAAAAAAAAATTCTTGACTATAGAGTGAATTTATTATCCATTAATCAGGGAAATTAATTTCATTGAAAAAACTTGTAATAGATTTAATGGTTATTTTTTAATAAATTCATTATTATATTCTCTAAATTTTTAGTCTTAAATTTATTTTATATGGAAATATAAATAAAAATTCTTTTGTATGAGATAAATGAATGTATAATTTCTTATGGTCTTGAATACTAGTTAAAATGATGTTATTACTAATATTAAAAATATATTTGTTTTAATAATACTATGGTCCATGAAAATTTTACATGAGTGATGGATTCGACCAGAAAAACGCTAATAATGGGTGAGACTGATATAGAACTTCAATGCATTGGGTAGTGTGACAGATTTCTCAGGTGATAGGTTACACCTAAATTATGTGGGAATTATCCAGTTATATGATTACATTATAATTAATATTGAATGGTTATTTCCCCATGTTAGTATAAAGTGTTGGTAATGTCGTCTTTGGTTAAATATTAGTTGATTTTAATAATAATTTTTAATTTTAGAATCTTTATAATATTTTAAATGATTCAGAATTATGTAAAACCCCAAGAACTTACTCCGGAATCTGCTGTGAAAAAACAAGAAATTTACATTTTTTTGGATTTTATTCATATGTATGTGACCCAATTTAATCATTGAAATGTATACCAACAAACTAGGAATTTTTTTAACTTAAAATCCCAATGAACTTTTAGGTTCTGATTTTGAAAGAATTATTAAAAACAATTACAAAAAAACATCAATACATAATAAATATTTACATTATATCCTAATAGTATTTTCACATATAGTGAACATATTAAGAATATAATTTTTATATTTTTTCATAACCTAGGGATAGTGAACCACATCAAGGGTTAACTCAAATTCTTATTAAGGGTAAAAAATCATTATTAAAAAAATTCCATCCAATAGCATGAAATGAAAATAATTGTATAATGAGATAATAAATGTTCATGAACATAATATAATTCATGAAAATAAGAAAAAGAAAACTTAATCATGAATGATGGATTAAATATTTAACAAATTCAATAGTCATATGAATTAATAGTCATATTCCATGTGGTTTCAGTTTTATTCATTGGAATCATTATAAACCCATAAATATAATAAATGAAAACATCATATCTTGTAACATTATATTCACCACCCAAATTAGAAATAACATTCATTGTTAAATATACAGGAGAAGCCACACCGGTTAACTCCCTACATAATTTATATAAAAAGAAGAAACATTAACTTATGAATTGGAGCACAATATGGGTGAGTCCATCATTTAAGAAATATAAGTTCTAGCCATTCATCATGAAATATTATGGAGATAATTGGTTTTAAAAGATTCACCAGTCTCACCCATAATTGTGAATAATTTTCATGTAACTCTAATGATTAAAACATTTAAAATCTTTCACTCTATGACATTACAATAATCATTTCCCTTTCATTTATTTATTCTCCCATGGGAATGAAAGGGTTATTATATCAATATTATAATATATCTAGAGAAATAAGAAGGTTGGTATCACTAAAACATGTCCCCAATTGAGTGTAAGTGACAAAATGTGTTGTTTACATCAATGAATGGAAATAAAAATTAAATATAAATAAAAACATTCTTTTGGAAAATTTATATTGTTTATTTAAGAAAATTAGTTTAAATAAAAAAATGTATACAAAATTTATAAATATTTCTATTATTAATATACCCATATAAATTTATATGGATAATTCATGTAAAATAATAGAAATGGTGGTGGGACAAAATTTTTATTTTATAAATGCTAAAAATCCGTAATATTTTGAAACATTTTCTAAAGGATGTCAAATGTGACCCAACTGGAAAACATTAATAATTATACTTTTAAACAAATAAAATAAGTTAAATGATAATTTAAAATATATTTATATATTGATTTTTGTTTCTAATAAATTTTTTTTAAACATTTTAGAAAATCAGGGTACATAAGGGAGTGATTACATATTTAAAAGAAGATAAAATGATAATATTATTTATGTGCAACATCCTATACGATTATATAATCAATAAGGAATGAAATGGAAACTATGAATGACAAAAATTTCAAAAGAAGATTAAAAGAAAATATATATCATTAATGAGAATAAGATCACATGATTTCACTCCATAGATCCTATAAATTTGTAATACCAAAAAAATTACATTGTAAAATAAATCCCTTACCACTATGATATATATTTTTTAAAAAATAATTGGTATTATGAATATGAGAATCATATATAAATCTAATGAATTACATGAATTTATATTTTAATATTAATTCATAATATAATAAGTACACTACATAAGGAAATATGGTTTGAATCAAGAAACATGCCCAATAAATTTATATTGAGGAAAATAAGACACATAAAATGTTCATATGATTTAATTGAGAATTAATCAATGGAAATATTATTTTTTAAAAAAAATTAAATAAACAAAAAAACAATTTTATATACATATAAGATAAATTTTAGATAACAATTGATTCATAATCATTAAACAACATAGTAAATTAATAAGAATCATAACCCAATGAATAAAAATCTTGTTAAGAATCCCATTATACAGTGACCCTAGATTTTTACACATATTATTACATGATTTTATCCATAATTATCCCTCAAATACAAAAAAAATTATCACAAAATATACTATAGTTGGATTATAAGTTACATATTTATAAATCCTGAAACCAAAATACGACATATTTTCTAGGATGAATACCTATCTTCATTTTTGCTTCTAAAATTTCATGTGATATCCTGAGGAATATATAGATAAATGTGATGATCTAGAAACCATAGTAAGGTAATAAACATGGGAATATAACATAACACATGATTTAGAAGGGATAACATTTTTTACAATTAATTTCACATGTACAATCAAATGGAATCATAAAACATTGAATGAGCAATAATATGACAATGTAAATAAAGGAATGTGGTATAAATATACAACATGAAGGGTTCAATTTACTACATAACCCCACAATTTATATCATGTGAACCTAAAAATTACCAAATTAATTAGACCCATATTTGGTCACACCCATCCTAACACGGTCATTCAATTGTGTTCTACATAAATAATAAAACATGAAGAATAAACATTAGAGTTACCCATGAAAAAATGGGTGTAAAAATTATTATATAAGGAGTAACCAAATGGGGCGTCATATTTTTATCCATGAAAAAATGATTATAAATAATTAGTGGAAATTAATAAGTGAACTTATGTATATATAGTAACAAATTAATTACTTCTGAAGTGAAAATTGTAAAAATATAGTTCAATAAACATTAAAAATAAAACAATTTAGTGCAGTTTAAAAGAATTATTAAAGCAGATGTAATGATGAAAAATTTATTATTGTTTGTATGAAACATTATATTATCTATTATTTTTTTCATAATTAAATTAGTGATTACTGAAAAATAATTAGGGATTAAAATATTTCATTGATTGTACTAGAAATTGGGTTATAAGTGGAGAATTTCCCTTTAATCGGGCGGGCTTATCCGGGGAAATTTAGAAGGGAACCTAAAAAACAATAATTTACCCAATAAATAAGTTTTACTAGGTCTATATATATCTATGGAATATTTAAATAAAATTTATAAAATTTATATGATAACAAATAAGAAATACATTGATGTAAGGTGGGAAACATCACATCCAGAAGGAAAAATAGGAGGTTCGGAGAGATCACATACCTCATGTCCAAATCTGTTACACAGATTCACTTAATTTCCTATATAAAAAAATTACATTCATTAATAATTTAAGTAATAACCTATTTAAAATATAATTTATTTATTATAATTATATTATAGTCATTTATATCTATTTCAATGAGTTATAAATTTAGTTTTATTGATATAGGAGACTTCATTTCATTTATTCATGGTTGGTTCCCTTCAGTATAATTATAGGAGTTATTTTTATGCAGGAAAATAGAAATAAGTGTAATGAAATGGTATTAATACGAATCCATTATTTTAAATGGTCCCATATATCATTTTTGTTATGATTTGAGGATGCCTTTTTGATTTAATGTCCATGATATACATTTAGTTTATTTTGGTGACTTTTCCATCATCACAAAATAGATTTGTTTTATTTTTTAATAATATATATATATTAGTTATATAACATGGAAATATATAATATATTAATTGAAATATTATTTATCCATCATAATGATTTTATCAGCAGCCTTGACGGAAGTAATAGAAAATGAAATCTCATCATCCATGAAGGTAGTAAATTGATAACTTGTGGATAATGTCTTCATTTTATGAAAAAATTAAAATAGAAATTATTTAAATATTATTATTCCATTATGAAATTAAAATAATAGTGTATATATGAAACAAGATTTATCATGTAACATTGAATAGTGGGGGAATGATGAGGTAGAAGAATGAAAGAATTTAAAAGAGGAAGGTGGAGGATTTTACTTCAGGAATATCATCTCCTTGAGGACCTCTTTAAGGAACATGTGTTTGTACATTAATATAGATAAGTATCCCTGAGGTGTTGGGATGTTATTTGAGAAGCTAATTGAGAATAATTTAGTCATGTTTCAGGTTTTTGAATGTGTGAGTGGAAGGGGTGGTGAGGGTGGTATTTATGGGAGAGGGGAGATGGATATTTCTCATTAGTTTATATATATTTATTATTTTGTTAAAATACTATAAATATTTGTTTATAAATATAAATAAATACAATAAATGGGTTATTATATAATCTATTCATCAACCATGACTAAATAAATCATGTAGTGGTAAAATATCGTAACATTTTGTATTTACCTGTTCGTAAAAAATTCAAAAGTTATAAAAAAATCCTAAAATTTAACTTTAACAAATTTTTGATGTTTGATTCAAAAAATAGATTCAATTTTATGAAAATTATTATTTAAATATGTGGAAAAACATTTTAATTAAAAAAAATATTAAATCATATAATTTAGTTTCTAAAATTGTAACCAATTTTACGACACATTTAAAAATTAATTAAGGTCTCATAAAATTAGTTTAAAATTTTAAGAAAACAAAACATTAATTTATGAATCTATATTATGAAAAAAAAAAATTTTAAATCATTATATTAAATAAATTTTTTTTACTAAACATTTACATTTCACAAAAATTCAAACACATTATTTATCAATTTTAAAACAATAATTTACTTCTAAAATGATATATATATATATAATAGTTTAAAATATAAGGTAACTAAATTTTATTTATAAATTTATTGGTCAGTTTACTTTTATATCATCTAGATTACTATTCCTATAGGTAACATTTCTAATAAAATAACCATGTTACTATTCCAACGGTCATATTTCTAATGGTCATAAGGGTTTACTACATTCTATAAATACCACTTATTACATTCGTAAATCACTTCAATTTTCTCCCAAGGATATATATACTTTAATATTTCAAATTTATATATTATTAAGTCAACTTGTTTTATTTCTTCATCATTGTTATTGAGTGCATTTATTCTAGTGGATCAAGAATATCTATATTATATCATTCATATTATCATATTTTTTTTTCAATATATAATATTTGAAATTCTTATTGGTTTATATATTAAATAATTTTTGATTTTTGATTTATAAGAATAATATTTTTTGGGTTTTCTCTATGATTTTGACATTTATACAATATTAAATAATTAAAAGATAGTAAATTCCATAGATTAAATTTTTAGTCATTACAATATTTACACCTTATAAAATTTTACCCGTGATATTTCATACTACGTACGGAGGTGAAAACAGGTGAGGGTATCTCTCCATCATCGCATATTATAGTTCCCATTTCATCTTTTCATATTTATGGTTCCTCCACTACACATCAACAAAGAGTGTTTTCTGGTTGTGAAGAACATTATATCTATAGTCTAAGATCTTCACCGTCTCTTCCTCAATAGAGATATCATTTTTCAGTTGTAAAACCTCTGGATTCAGTACATGTGAGGGATCTAGTATTTACATCCACAATAGGGATACATGGAATACATCATGAAGTTGACTCATAGTTGGTGGAAGATCTAGATTATTAGCCACTACTGTGACATGATCTAGAGTCTTGAATGGGTCAATGTACATGAGACATAGCATTACATTCTTTCAAAATCCCATGAAACTCTTCTATAAGGATATTCAGAGGAATAATTTTTCACCATGCTCAAAATATAAGTCCCACCAATAATTATTTTGGTATATTTTTTTGATATTTGTCTGCCTTGATTTGATGTATAATGGTTTTCACCTTCTCTACTATTTCTTTGACTATTTCAGGTCCCATCAGCTTACGTTAAATGACTTTTTCCCGTAATATCTGAGTTATGAATCATTTCCCATATATGGATTTATATGGAGTAATTAGGATGCTTTAGTGGAAACTATATTCACAAGAGAACTCGAAAAGTCAATTTTGTTGATCCCATCCTCCATTCAAGTCCATAAAAGTATATCTCAACAAGTCTTGCAGTGTCCAAATTGACCGCTCATATTTGATATCCATATGAGGATGATAATCTATTCTAATAGTCAACATATTACATAGATCATGTTATATAATTTTCCATAACATAGTGGTAAATCTTGGATCACGATTGAATATAATAAATAATGCGATTATATACAGTCCCACTACATCTTTGGTGTGTAACCATGAATGTTGGTCATCAATGAAGACCACTCAACTTGGGATAAAGTAACAAGTCATTATAAGTTGATATATAATAACCCATATAGAATTAATTTCAATATATGTCTTCGGATTTCCAATATCAAAGTCAATGGTTACATTTTAAGATTTCTGTATAGGTAGGGTAGTGGTTGTGTCATCCCCTTACAGTTTTACCCTTTATCCTTCACTTTTAGATATACTAGGGTCATTGAAGCTTATTAAGAGATATCTTTCACCATACTGTCCACCCAATAGTGAACTTGGAGATCACAATACATCTTTATGATCCCTAGGGGAATAAATATGATTAACCTATGTGATTTAGTCCAAATTTATTTCATTTTATATCGACTTGATTGTAAACATAGTCATGAACCAAATCATATGAAACCTTCCTCATCAATATTGAAATCTAAGGTTTTACCCATTATGATAGCTTCCTTATTTTTATAAACATCCACATCTTATCATTGATAATCCTTTATTTTCACTACTAAGGATGGTTCAACGATCATTTTTTTAAGAAATATGATGTTCCTTTCATTATGAAACCCATTTAAATCCTTTTTATGTTTATAGAGATTGGATACTTCTGAATTATCATCGTTGATAATGTTATATGATCTTTCCTTCTTATGGCATCTTCCACATTATATTCTTTAACAAGACAGTAGTGTATTGAGAAAAAATAATCCTTGATGAGCACTAGAGGTCTTCACTAGAGCATAAAAATCTTCGTCAATATGAATATATAGATGAGACTCTAATGATTAGTATATATATCACACATCTCACCATAGATAAAATCATTCTATATTTATAATTTGCATAAAAAAATTATAAATTCTAGATCGGGTGTGGTATATAGTTTTTCACTTTAACTGCCACCACCATTACAGTGTTGGTTTTTTCATTATTATATTGAATTAGTATAAAACCTAATCCATTCATTGATGAATCATGGTATACAATAATTAATACCCCACTGGTTGTTAGTGTGAGTACCGGTGAAGTGGTAAGCCTTTTTTCATCTCATTGATGTAGTCTTCACATTCAATGGTACATAAAAACATTACTCTCTTATGAGTCTTCTAGGATAGTGGGTTTGAAAACCATGATATGTTCTTCATAAATCATCAGTAATATCAATACGGACTTTAAGAACTATAGATATCAGTTCTAGATACTGGTTTGGGCTAGTCCATAATTTTAAAAGTGTTAGAAGGGTCTACAAATATTTGTTTTAGGTTGTTAACATATCCTATGAATGATACATCCTCTATCCATAACTCATATTTACTCTCTGTTTCATAACGTCTCCCCCTCAACAATGTATTTTTCTTAGTGTTCAAATTCTCCTCATGATCTTCCTTTCTCTTGGTTTATAATAGAATATCATCGATACAGATTGCCACATTTTTTTTGATGAAATCTCTAAATACTCAATTCAATATTTCCATGATTTTTTTGGGAGCATTAGTGAGTCCAAATGGAATCACACTGAACTCGTAGTGGTTATACTTCATTCAGTGGGTTGTCTTGGGAATACCATCCATCCTCTCCATTAATTGGTGATATCCTAACTGAAGTTCAGCCGTAGATAAATACTTGGCCCTACATAACAGATTGAAAAGGTCACATAACCATGTTAGGGTATACTTTTTCTTTATCATGATATTATTGAGATCTAGATAAGCAATGTAGAGGTGCATTTATGTATCCTTCTTATTTATTAAGAGGACTAGAGGACCCCATAGTTAATCACTTAGGCGTATGAAACCCATGTAAAGATTATATTGTAACTGCTTCATAAATTTCTCTAACTCAATGGTATATTATAATTATGGTGTCATTGATATGGGATGTGATCCATGTATAAGATCAATTTATAACTCAAACTCTCTGTCATGAGGAAGACTAGAAAAATATTCAGGGAACACAAATGCATAGTCCCTCATAATGGTAATGTTAATGAACATGGTCATCTCATTTTTGTAACTTGATTTATATTTTCTTGGATAGAATGATATATTATAAATAGTTTAAATGATAATTTTTTGGGAGATTCATTATCTACCATACACTTTTTCTAAATTAGAGGATTATTTAGGATGTTAAGGGTGATCTACCATTCATAACAGTTGATGTTGTGTCTGTATAATGATAGCTTATCCGTGAAGAATATACCATCAAACTCCACCAAAGGAAGTAATATAAGATTTACTAGGAGGACGAAATTATGGAATATTAACTTGGAGGAGATATATAATTTGGATGAAATAATTTCCACATTTTTAATTCTCAAAGAAAACTCATACTTTATATTTAGAGGTGGTGTTGGAATTTATCTACTAAATATGAAATATATGAAATAATAATTGAAATAGAATAAAATATAATGATCTCTATTCAAGAATTAGTAATTTTAAAACCTATCTCTAAATCAAAATAAGGCTCCATCTTATCTGAAATGATAGAGTATCCCCTTCCTTGCTGCCTTGGAGGTTGTTGTTCATTACCTCTAACAAACCATGGATTAGGACACAGTATCACAAAATGAATGTTTTTATTATAGTCGAAACATAAAAATACATGCAAATTATTTTTCAGAAACATCATTTCTTCATCCACATTTGTGGGATACTTCATATTCATTCATAAAAAATGAGCCTAATTATTCTCTCCTCCACATTGCATGAATCTCATTGTTCCCCTTAGGAAATTTATATGATTATTCTTCCCAATATTTTGACATATGGGATGTCAGTTTTTCATTACATTATTGGATTTATTTGTTGATCCTTTAAAATTTAACATGAATTTCCCATCTTTTAATTTTATCCCATGAGACTACTAAGAGTCTCCATTCACTATTTCAACCTTAAATGCATAACATCCAGTCATCTCCAAGATGTCAAAGTCTCAATTCAATAATTCTATTCATACACTATATATTAATTAAAGAAATAGTAGAACTTTTTTATTTTACCCTACATGAAAAATACTAAGTACTGTCTTTAATACCATGTTATGTTTCCCTCATACACCCTGTTGGACTCATCTGTATTCCGATTTTGTAAAATGAACTCCATATACATCTGAGGATGGATTGTTAATGGAAAATATTATTTAAAAATTATTTTTTGAAACCTTACCATTAAATGTAATCTATTTCCCACTTAGAATTTTATTTTTTATTAGTTTCCACTGTTGATCATATTTTTTATAAACATGATAAGCAACTATAATGACATTCTCAACTTCTGAGCATTTAAGGACACTGAATATCTCATAAATGGAGTTAATAAAATGTTCTTTCTTTATGGTTTCATAAAATCCACTAATTATATGAAACCATTTCCATAAAATGTATTCAAACAAAGCATGATCTCTCTTAGGATAAAGAGGATGTTCTAAATGATACAGTTTTTTATTCATAACCTGATTTAGTTGTTCCAGTGCTGTTAAGAAGTTCTAGACACCCATTGCCATAGGATTTGACATCTAATTAGGAAAACCAACACCATACCAAACACATTGATTGTTACCACATGTAATCCTCTTAAACTACATTAACTAAGAATAATAAATAAAATACAATTTAGGGTTCTTAAATATTTAACAATCAAGAATATAAAATTTTAACTTTGAACATAGAAGGGTAAAATTTAAAATTATAATTCAATCCTAACAGATGACCCCTTTGGTTTAATATATGTTTTCCATAGTGACAGAATTATCAATAGGGTTCTTACTGATGTTTTCTATTTATAGGATGTGTTAACCCTTATGAACCTTAAAATATTACTATTTTAATAGTAACTTGACTGTTGGAATTTTAATGTTACATATATTTAAATAGTTTTTCAGTTAACTCCACACTATTTATTTTGAGGTTGTTTGGTATATAATTTCAAAAAAACCTCAGTGTGCTTAATGTAATCAATGTAGAATTTTCATATCATATCTAGAATAATAATCATGAAATTTTTAATTTTTTATTCATTAATTATTCATTTTCAACCAACCATGAACGATGGATATGAGAAAATAACAATGTTATATTCACGGAGAATGTAAGACATATATGCACCTGAGTAAAGTTTCCATTTTTAATCGATCTTTGTTTAAATAAGTTAAGTAAAATTTTACCTTCATATAAATTTATTAATATAATATATACCCTATTTTTTATTTAAAGACACTTCTATTCATCATCCATGTGAGTTGGTGCTGAAAAATGAACCTCACGACATTGTGGAGTTGGTAGTCTCCACATTCTCACGAAAGATGTTATCATTTTTTAATGAATGGAAAGTTGAAATATTATATGATATATTATATATTTATAATAATAAATTTGACATGAATATCATATAGAAAAACTTATTATATCATTATAGCCAGCTCTGATAAGTTGTGATGGAAAATGAATTACATTGGTATGTGAGGTGGTAGTCTATCGTACACATGAACAACAATTTTGTTTCCAAATTGATGGAAGAAGATATGTATATAGGTTATTAAATTAACATAATAACATTACAATATATTTAATATAAAATTTTTATTATTTATATATGTTTTAATTATATTTTAAGGATTTATAATAGAAAATAAAACTACAACACTCAATTAAGAACTAGGCCTATAATTTGGATAACCTCCTTTTCATAATTATTTTATAATGCAAAAAAAATAAAGCCTCCAGAACACTATTATGGTTTTTATTAAGGTATTTGTGTTGGTTTTTGCATTAAATATTATTTCTTATGTGTCAATAAAAGATGAGTAGGGGAACCCTTTATAAGGGAGGGGAGATGAACTCTTGGAATTTCATATATCATAAAATTAATATAAATTCAATTTTTGGTAAAAGTCTCAAAAGTCAGATTGTCATAATATATGATGATTATGGGTCAAAATAATATCATATAAAAAAATTTTGGATTTTTTTTTATGATATTTAACTGGATATTTTTATTTTAACTATTGTTAACCCTTTTAACTAATATAGTGATAAAAATGTTTTTAATCGTTAGGGGTTTTAATAGTTAATAAAAGATGAAAATAGGAACAAAATTCAATCATATATTATATTTAAAACCATATATAAATAAATATATATAAATAATTTTTTCATTAATTTTAAATCATTTAATAAAATACATTTTTATTATAAAATATCTATAATGTCAATTTGGTAACTATTTAATTAAGTTTAATTTTAAAACAATAAAAACAACAGTAAATTTTTACTATAAGGAAATATAAATTAAATTTTATTTTATTTTATTCAAATAATATAATGGATCATAATAAATCATTAAAATAATATTACGCTAAACATTTTAAAAATCATTTTTTAATTTTCTTTTATTGGTTAGAGAAATACACTATCTGTATTGTGTAGGAATTTATTTAATTATTTAGTCATTAAAAACTATAATTAAATTACCATGATGAATAAATATAATTTATATTTAAAATTAATGTCACTAACTAAACATAACCTCTTTTCATCCTTATTTAATAAATTTAATGTTAATAAAAAAAGAGAATAATTTTTTTTAACTTTTCATTACATGAAATATTATTATTGTCATAATCATGTCCATATAGAAAAAAAGATACATATTAAAATTTAATATAATTCTGTAATATATATAATCATCCAATAAAATTATTTTATGTGTTAGGGTCATTATTTTATCATTATGATTATTTTTTTAACCATAATTACTTGATTTACCCTTATCGAGGTGAAAAATATTTATTAGAGTTTCTATTCATAATCTTGAAAAATAAAGGGTTATATTTAATAATTAAACACATTTATTTTCATATTATGTAATACATTTTTCAATATTCAATTCACTAGAATCGAATAAATGAATTTAAAATTAAACACTCGAAACTATTTGAAAAACATATTTTCAAAAAAGTATCTATTTAAGTATAAAAATGATTTTATATGAAATTCATATATGAAATTCATAATAAGTACTATGATAAGACTTATTGAAATGAAAATTAACAAATTAAATTTTAAAAATTATTAAAAATATGCTTTTACTTTTAAATACATTTGATGAAAATATTTCTTTCAATAAAAATATTATTTTTAATTAATTAATGTAAAATCAATGTTTTCCTAAAAATTTAAAAATTTACTAGAAGATATTTATAAAATTGTTATTGTTGATGTCGAATTTTGGTTAAGGCCATAAATGGAAATTTTTGGGAATTCCAAATGTGTATTTTGAATCATTAAACAAACCTGATACACCTAAGGGAGGTGCATGAAATATTTAAGGTCTACGTGCAAGAGTAAAACTAGCGCGCAATATATTTCACACCCAATGAGACATAAAATGGATTATTCCATATTATTCATCTGAAAAAAGACATGTATTCACCATGAAAGAATTTTTTTTGCCGCACCAGATTGAAAATCACAATTAATATCTTTTACGCCCAATGTGACATCAAATGCTACATGTGTGCATGCCTCTTTGTGCACCACCAATGAAGTTTTTACCTATAAATATATGTATAACCCTAAAATTTAGGGGTTTGTTATAGAAGATGTACTTCTGATTTTCTGTGTGATGGATGACCCTTCCGTAACTGTGCAAAAGACTTGGTCTAAAGTTATTGGATCATGAGTGATAGTTCTCCCAGGTGTACTCTTTAAGTTGGACCACTAGGCATTGACCCTATCCCATTTCTGTTTACTCCAAGTCAATTGTGCTCTATAGATTTCTCTTGCCTGAAATGTTTTCCTTATGTGGTGCCAATCTGGTGTGATGGGATTCCCCATACATGCATCCACTCATTTAGCTCAAAACCCATAAATATTTCATGGATTCTCTCATCTTATGCACATAGATTCAATATTGTGTGTGCCCCTCCCTGTGTGCTCCATGTGTCTTCCTTACCAAAAGGAACCGTGTCTGAGCCCTTCTTACGCACAACACCCCTACGTTGTGTATATATCTCCAGTATGGTCCTCCAAGCTTGTCCTATGTGATTTGAATGTCCCTTGGGTGTTGCTTCATATTGTGTTTCTTTTGCTGATTTTTATTGGCATATGAAAGCTAATGGATATTGATTCTTCACATAGAAATTCTAATATGATCCCTCAATAGATCACTCCACCACCCCATCTCCAGACATCATTTTTGTTGACTTCCATTCACCAAGGCTTATAATGAGCCAATTATGTAAGTACAAGTGATGAGGAGTGAATCGTCACTGTCCTAGAAATAGGATATTAAACTACCAAGCTACAGTGTCCATGACAAATGATGTTAAACTGTGATCACCCCACAATAAAAAAGTATAGAGGGAACAGTGAAGGTTATGTGCACTATCACATTCTCACTCCCCTCTCCATCTATGGTTTTTCACCATGCGCACCTCGGGCAGTCTTTGAGTAAGCCCCAATGCATCGTGACAAGGAATTCTCGATATGGTGTCCATATCCTCCTCATACATCTAGACTCCTACTCCAGCCTCCCTCTTAGAGTAAGTCTCATTATTAATATCCTTAGGACACTAACCATGCATAAGCACCACACCATTTCTCATAGAAGAACCTTTTGTGACATGATTATCGAGTCCTTATTGCCTCTTGTTTCTCACACTATGCATGACTCAAATAAACTTATAGTTAATTCTAAGCCTGACATACTTTTTTGGTCCACCTTAGTGTGGAAGACCCATTCCCCTCTCATCCATTCTATGTTGAATTTAATCATTTCCATATTTAAAAATTCTTTGTATGAAGCCACCCAGATGATCAATCCCATCACCCTTCAGTCCCAACCAATTCACATCGTCTCACCCTCACCCCACATGATGTAAAATTGTATGCCCCATTGGTCCGGTGAGATACTAAAGTGTATACTATCGAACTACATATATTTTGATCAATTCATTCCTGACAAGGTATATATATAGCCTCTATAATCTCTAACCCCAAATAATGGTAAAATTTATTCGTCTCTTTAGTGATGTTAGAGTAGTTCTAGGGAACATAACAATGTGTATTCCTAATACTGAATCCATTCTCCCCCAACCAAGACTTTCCTTCTTGCAGTGGGATGCTAACCATGCATAATACCCCACATGTCATTAGTTCACTGTCCATTGTGTACACCCCAATACTATAACTCCATATCCGATCTACATGTAATTTGATCCTTCCCCTTTTAAGAATGGTATATAGGAATCCTCTCTGAGGTTTAATCCCATCACCCTTGTCCCATCCTAGTATCTCCCTTAAACCTCTTTGTTTTGGGAAGGTCTATCCCCATACCAAAGGTTCCACTTCCTTCGGGTCCCATCTATGTGTCCATTATCATGAGCCTCATCATCAGGTTACACATCATCTTATTCCATAACTATGTGTCATTTTATTTCCTACCCTAGGGATACGTAGGAAACATCATCGAATCTCAATACCAACATTGTCACCTTTACATAATCCATTGGTTCCATCCCCAATCAATCCATCCATCGACACTCTTTCCATATCCATCATGATTCCACCCGAGTCCCCACATCCAAGTAAAATCATTCCATCTTCATGTAGATAACCATGTGTCAGCCCTATTCATTTCATTTCTCCTTTTTATCACTATAGACTTTAACCATGCATAACCCCCATAATTTCATTGGGTGGTTTCCATTGTGCATTCCCCGTTCCCATGACTCATAAAGGGATCCAATCATAAACATTAATTAATATTGAGTTACATCAATAATTTGAATTTAATTCACATTGAGGATATTTTTATTTTTAGATCTTTACAGAAGTAGGTCATAAATAATACATAACTACTTGAATATTACATGTAGACACTAATACACACTGTTTTTTCATCTATAAAACAAAAACTCCTTAAAAATAAACATGACATTATTCCATGTTTTAACAAAATATCTTTTCATTGATCATATCCATGACTCTATTCTTTATTATGTCCTATAAAAAATATTTCAAAAAATAAGATGAGCATAAAAATATTTATAAGGGAAACATATTGAATGAAAAATTTTAATCATGGGAAAACATGTAAACCATCAAAACCTTATCATAAAGTAATACATTTCACCATTAAGGAGGAGAAAAAAAATTCACTGAATATAAGATCACTTCTTACCCTTTTTGTATCCAAAATGTTACCATAAATCCCATAGAAAGAAAAATATAACATAAGATGGTAACCTGGGACATAAAAAATACTCAAATAGAATAACCATATGGTTGACCTGCACACATATCATAAAATGCAATAAAAATACCACTGATTTCAATACCCAATGCATTGGAGGTTATAACATAACCACCTATCCTTGGTTTATCATGGAACCACCCATTATTTGGTTTATCACATAACCACCCATAATTGGTTTACCACATAACCATCTGTTATATTTTCATGTATAATTATATAATCCTGACACATAAAATATTACAAATATAAAAATTTCACTAATAACAATTCAGTTGAATGCAAAAGAAATCATGTAAAAATATTGAAATACTCAATCCATTTCAAAACAACCAAAAATGTAAAAAACACCAAAAAATGGAATCAGTTATTTCTACACCAAAACACACAAAATTGGAATCAGTTATTTCTATACCATATTAAAATATTAAGGCTTATAAAGGATTCCAAATATCAATTAACGGTTATGGAGACAGAGTTGTCTTTCTCACCGTAAAAGTTAAAAAACATTCCATTTTATCATTTAGAAAAATGCTTTATTGAAAAGAGATTCCCTTTGAATGATATTAAATTTCAAAGGGTTTTATTATACATTATATAAAATAGTGAGGTGTATATTGTCAAAATATGTTTCAATGAAAGTAGATTGAGATGAAGTTCCTTACCATGAGTCTGACTCATCACATATATTCCATGTTCTTTAAGAATAATAATCTATAGATAATTTATAATTGCATCCGAACAATTTTCAAGTTTATTTTTCCTTTTGTATCACTTGTTACCACGTAATAGAAATTAAATAATTATTATTTAAATTTTGGTGCTTTTGTCGACACTTGGTACTTCATTTAAAAATGAACATATTTTGACATAAATTATATATGTATTAAAGAGTAAATCATCTCAAAAATGATATTAATTATTTAAATATCATATATATCCATTATATATGTATTTATAAAAATCCATAACATTTAGAGAATTGAAATGAAATATAACATTCATGGAGATGGTAGGCCATACGTATGCATGAACGCTAGTTTCATTTCTTTGTCAAATTAGAAGAATATTATTGAAAGGATAAAAATGTATATTAAAATTATAGTATTATATATATGACATTTACGTCTCATATATTTAATAAAAATATCATTTATAAGTTCCACGTTTATCATAAACGATTCATATCATTTTTAGGGGGTGGTAGTCCACACTTATTCAAATGAAATTATCATATTTACACATCATGGAAAGCATAAAGGTATGTTTTAAATAAAAATTATAGAAGAATAAGAACAATATAAATATAATATATATCATATATAATTACATTTCCATCATAATGGCCACCATGATTGGTGGTAGGGGAAAATTCAACAATAATCATTTCATGAGATAATAATTCGCAATACATCAAAATAAGATGTTCATATCCATTAAATGGAGGTGTGTGTATGTGTAGTTCAAATAATTCTATTAAAAACATTCTATTATATTAAGGACACTTTTTTTGTTATGGTAACAATGAATAATAAGATCATAAAGAGAGGAGAAAGTAAATAATAGAAAGAAACATGAGAGAAGATGTTACCTCTTAATCGGGTAACATATATTGATTTGAGCCAAAAGGATTTCATAAATTACCTTCAACCGAAGGTAAGGCTTCTAAAATTGAGGGATTGATGTTGGGATATTATTTGATAATAATTTGGATGATAAAAGGTGATTGATCGGTTTAAATTATGTGGGTTGAAGTGGTGGCTGTTTATAAGAGGGGGGAGGGGCACTTTAGGAATGTTTTGAAATATTAATTTATAAAAAAATTAATTTTCATTAAAAATGGTCCAAAACTCATTTTAATCAAATATAATATAATTTTAGTTAGAATAACAATCCTTAAAAATTTTATACATGTTTTTAATATTTATTTATCCTTATCATTTTAGTTTAACCCTTATTTTACCCTTAATCTTACCGTGATATCATGTTATTAACATATTGTGTTTCAATGTAATTACCATATCAGGTCAAACAACCCATAAATTTTAATTTATTAAATATTTGGAATTTTCTTAACCATTTGGAATAATATTATATTTTTATGATTTTAATTTCATTTTATAATATATTTTATATTTTATGTTATGAATTATATCAATTTTGGATGCTATTCATACTAGATGTTTTTACAAATTCATTACAACTTGATTCCTCCTGTAGTACCCCCGGTTTTAAGCATGAGACCCTAGTTTTGGTACGTTTGTGCTTTTTTAAGTGGTTGCTTGAATTTTGGACAATTATGGGAAAAACATTTAATGTTGTGGAGGTGGAGCAGGGGCGCACAGTTGGCACACGGTCTGAACAAACCGTGCATCCAGCCCAAGAAACCATGCACCTTTAATAGTGGGCTCTGCATAGGTGGCACACTATTTGTCAGACCGTGTAGAAAAGCCATGTGAATTCCCTATTTTAGATAGTGGAAATCACAGGGTCGACTCAAAGTTTTCCAATTTGTGTGGGGGTAACCGTACGAACACTTAATGTTTGGGGTTTTAATTCCTTACCCAATCGAGATTTCACATTTTTTTCTACATTTGTCCTCTCACTAATGGATCACATGGTAGTTTCTATTTTCAAAGGTTGGGGTAGATCTTTAGTTTTATTTTCAGGTAAATCTAATGGGTTTCTTGCTGGATCGAAGGCGCTTCTCCCTGGGTAAGTCTTTGGATCTATGAGGTTTAAGTTAGGGTTAGCCTTCTTCCTCTCTTAGTTTCCTAGATATATAAGGCTTTCATTTAGATCAAGGGTTGTGTTTCCATTGCGTGTTAAAGGTTTAGCATGTAAATGTTAGCGAATGGGATATTGAGCAATTTTGGGGGGGCGTTCACCATATTTGAGGAGGTGTGGTACCTTGTGGGTCGATTTCGTTAGAACCCTAAGAGCTAGGTGGAATCTCTTTCAACTCCACTAGGATGAAATGCGAAGTTCATTTTTAATTAAATTGGTCTCTTTAATTTAAATATAAGCATGCCGTGTGATTTTTTTTGGAAAATAAAATTTGAGATGATTTGAGGTTTTGGCATGAAATTGGGGTTTTATTGAAATGGGATCAATTGGTTAATTTTAAATTGGATATTTCAAAATGGTAATGATTTCGAGCATGATAATTGATTTCAATAAAGAGGTGATATTTAAAAGGTTGTGGCATATAAATTGTATTTGTTGGTTTTCACAATAACGCATGATTATTGTTGTGGATTGTGTGGAAATGGGTAATATCATTGGGTGGATGATGTTGGGACGTGGTGGAGTGGATGAGGAAGTGCCACTATAAAAAGGGATGAATAGTGGACGGAAGTGACTCCATCAATAGAAAGTGGGCGGGACGTACCACTTGAGTGGATTGGTAATAAATGGGGTGGATGAGGAAGTGCCACTATAAAATGGGGATGGATAGTGGAAGGAAGGGCCACAATCATTAACAAGTGGGTGGGATGTACCACTTGAGTGGATTGGTAATGAATTGGGTGAATGAGGAAGTGCCGCAATTAAAATGGGATGGATAGTGGGCATAATGGACACCATCAATAGCAAGTGGGAGGGAAGTACCACATGAGTTGATTGGTAATGAATGGGGTGGACGATGAAGTTCCACTATAAAAAGGGGATGCATACTGGACGGAAGGGCCACTATAAATAGAAAGTGGGAAGGTAGTACCACTAGATTGGATTGGTAATGAATGTGTTAGACAGGAAGTGCCACCATGGTTTGTTGTGTTCTTTGTTGGTGATGTTTGTAAATGGGGATTGTGAGTGAAATTTGAAAATGGTAATCGGCTTGTGGAATGGTTGAATTGGATTACTTGGGTGGAATGGTTGATTTGACTTCCTTGTGTGGCATGTATGGCTTATGGCATGTTTGGATTATAAACAATTGGTAGCTTGGTTTTTCTTTATATAAAATATTTTTTTTATAAATGTGCTAATAGTTTTATCCTAGTGGAATTTGTAAGAATGTTTATTGGGTAAATCCTAATGACTAGTTGTAATCACCCCCTGCTTTGGCACTTTGGTGTCTTTGCAGATGTCATGTACAGTGATGTGGGCCAAGGTAAGGAATCACCCTGCTTTAGTGTTTCATTGTGATGTTTTGGTGGATCTTGGAGCATGGACCTTGGCATGGAGTGGTGGTGTTTTCATGGCTCGTGGTGTTTTGTTGTTTAGTTTCCTCATTGAACTCTAATGTTTTTTGGACATGTCTTGTTGAATATTTCTGAGGTTGTGATGGAATTATTAGTCTCACATGGTTGGGTTTGATAGTGGAAGCATCTTTGGTTGAGTTGGGTTATCTTCTTAAGAGAAAATTGTTCCCCACTATTCCTTAAAGCCCATGACATTTATTTACAGACCTTGGCACCTTTAGAACGTTGCGTAAGGCCAAGTAACCCTCATTGCCTGCTCAGGCCAATGAGGTAGGGGCGTGGTCTTACAAGTGGTATAATCTTGTTCGGTCCTTTAGAGTTGATTCTCGGATTTGGAGTTGAAATTCTTTGTGGTATATTCCTTGAGTCATGATGGTAGCAATGTAATGCCCCGACCCCATTTATAAAGATCAGATGCATTATTTTAATACATTGTCACGATTACAACGAATCATGTTCCGAAGTACCGATCTGTTTAGCAGTCTTGGAAAATAGATTACATACATTAACTTTACATTACAATTTGAAGGATAAAACACAACATATATTGTTCTTTGAGAATTACATTTCTCCCTTTAGCTTAACCCTTCATATCAATCATAATTCACTTCTTTGAATCTTGGGAAAATAAAACATAAGAAAATGGGTGAGCTTAGATGCCTAGTAAGGGTAAATAATTTAGCCTACATTGTAAACTTTTCAGGCAAGATGTGTAATCAAAACAACATCCTTTTAAACAAAAACATTCACATAATATGGTAAAAATAAATGAAACATTACCATATAAAAATTCACATGGATATTCTACTAGTCGAGTAATCACATGTAATAACTAATTTTACAATGAAGGAATGCCTAATACCGGACATCATTACCACATAGTCAAGGCCTCGTTCCAAGACTACAAATAATTTTTTTTTTCAAGGACTTGTGGCAAGACACGTGTTTGTCTCATGAGACTTATCGATGCATTGAGGAGCTATAGTGGGCTATACCCGTCACTTACTAAGTCCACTACATTCCTTATATGAAAAATTTGAAATATAACATTAACATTCATATTAAAACTAGAATACAAAATGTCATTACATTAACCATAAAACATGAATGGTATAAAAATAGAACATCCACAGTAAAAAATATCATAACTCATTCAATACAACATGGAATATTGTATTATAATAAATCATCCTCAATAAAAAATAATATCTAGTAAAGGATGCTGACATAGTTGAAAATGATGAGTAAAACTTTTTGAGAGAAATATACTTTTTGTAAAATCATTTAAAAGTAACACATTTATAAATGAAGTAATTTAAAATATATTTTTGAATCAATGTTTCCCACACCACTTTGAAACTTATTAAATGAATTATCATTTCAAAACATTCATGCCCATATAAAGAAAACCTTAAAAACATTTTGAAAACATGGACATTAATTAAAAATATTTAGAAAGATAAATCATTAAATCATTTAAAATTTTGATATTGATAAACTGTACCTTTCACAAATCCTTAAAATATTCATTTTTTAAATCATTTTTATGAAAAATGGACATGGATGATAAAACTGTCCCAGTAAATACTTACACATAAATAATCTTGAATAATAATGAGATTGAGGAATTAACCCTTACCAATTTGGTAACTTACGAAACATACACCCCATGAAAGAAGTATCATACAATGAATATGTAAATACACATAAATTAATGTGTATTACACAAATAATATAATTATGGGAAGTACATACACCACACAAAATGTAATAGTGGCAATATGGCATGAATCTCACGGGAATAAAGAGTGAGATGGAAACCACTTACCTTGCACTTTCCTTTAGTTGAGGGTACGTTTAAACTCTTGTATGAAGACTATAGTATGTTATTAAAATATACCAGAACCATATTAATATTAATTATATCATACATTATTCATTTATGACTTTATACTACCCATTTAATAATAATTTCCATGTTATAATAATATTTCGGGTAATAATCGCTTTCTTTATCGTACGTGTTTTAACATGTTACTCTTGATTGTATCACTTAGATCCTAATTTAAATACTTCCAGAATATAAAAAATGATTTATATATCATATATATTTAGAATATAAATATGTATAATAGACATATATATGAAATGGAAAACACGGTTTATGGAGTCGGTAGTCCGTACGTACGCATAAACGTTGTTTCCATTTTAATATAGTATTTAATGGAATTAAGTGAATAAGATATATGAAAGTACATAAATACGTATATATATAAATATATATATCTCTTGTAGAATTATTATTTCATATATTAAATACTTATTGTTAATATATATTTATATAATCATCGATGAATGGTGAACTTGGAAATGAATCTCATCGTGTCGTGGAGACGATAATCAGTACGTACGCACAAGCGAAAATATCATTCTTTTGATATTAAAATAACATATAATTGGATTTTATATCATATATACAGAATATTTATCATGTTATATTTATTATTTACATCAAATACACATCATCATTATACCCATCCAAATAATAGTATATTGAATAACAATTACACCACGACGTGGATACGGTAAGCCGTACGTACAAACAAATGGTGACATTTCACTCAAAGGGTGGATAGAATAATTAATTATGTTGGACCATAATTATAACAACATCACATTATATATAAGATACTGGATTTATTATTTTATAATGGAAACAACAAAGAAAAAGGAAGTGGAAGAAAACAGGAACTTAAATGAGGGTGGTGAAATCATTACCTCTTCTTCGGGTTCTTCCTTTTGATTTGATCAAAATGGCTCTTAGTTTGGTTTTCTGATCAAAATAATCCCTCTATGTTAAAGTGAGGATTGTTTATAGGGTATTTGGCTAGGGGTTGGTCGATCCATATGGCTTATAAGGTGTGAAATAGTGTGAAGGGGGAGTGCCCTTTTATAAGGGGGTGAGGGGACCTTAGAAAAAACCTAAAATATTATTTTATAATAAATTTGTATTCGGTTTATAATGGCTCTAAATTAACTTATTTCGAGGATAATGTGGGGATGGGTCGAAATACACTCAACCAATAGGTTTAGACAGGTTTGGGTCACATTATTCACCTTATCTTTTAGTTTTCACTCTTAGTTAATTAGTTTGGCATTTACCATGTCTCTTCGTATTTTTATATTATATGGTTGATAAACATAATATAAATTTCAAATAGATCCCCCAGTGTTCCATTAATGATAAACCTATCATGATATAAGTCATTTTTCAGAACCATAGATTTTTAGGAATAGAATGTCAATTAATAATATATTATATTTTTTATAAACTCTTTTATGACAATTTTGACACTATTGGGTATTTTGTTTTTGATAAATTCATAAAAGAATTATTACTTCGAACAAAATAAATATAACCAATCCTAATATGTCATAGTATCCTAGAAAATTATTTTAATTCATATAAAGTCACAAATTACATTTATTTGGGTATTTATAATATCAATTATTTTAATCCTTCATTAATACAGTAATTACTGCATCATCACCGTGTCACAAATAAATTAGATAATTTAATGTATAAAAATTATAAATAAAATACCATTATGTAGGAAATATTTTTATATTTCTAATTAATGTTTATAATTGAATTTATGTTATGTTTAGACCTATATTTAAAATGATTTAGTTATTAAACATTGATTTTAACTCATTTAACACTTCTTTGAATTAAATAATAATAAATGTCTTAATCTATTTCAAGTGAAAAAAATGATAATATTTTATTCCTAAGGTTGTTTTTGGTCTAGATACACTTGTCCAATAGAATTAGGACATGTGTTAGGGTAATATTAATATTAATTTTACCCTTAATTACCATATTTATTTTTAACTGTGGTAAATAAAAGCAAAAAATAACTATTCACCAAAAATTATTTTTATCTTATTGAACCACATTTTACGCCTTGATATTATCCATTTCCGTCAGATTTTTAAAATTCTGCCCACAAATGCTTTAAAATTATGTTTTATGTGAATTTTCAAATTCTTTTATGAGATGGGTAAAAGGCAGTAAAAAGTTCAATAACATTTTTATATATCTAAAATTATTATAAACTAAATCCAATTAATTAAATTGAAATTATATAGGTATTATGTATCTATTTTGACCTAATATAAATTTAAATAAAATAAATAATTATTGAAATAATAATTTGGTTTTAAACTGTAACTCAGTGATTTTCACAATTCATAAAAAATTGAATGTTTTTAGAAAAATATGAAAGATTCACCCAAAGATAATTTCGATATTCCATATCCATAAATGAAGTCAATTCTGAAAGATAAAATTTATAAAATTTCAAAAAATTGGTATTACTATTCACAACGGCTAGTTTGGTAAGTTATGGTGCGCTTGAACTCGGTGTTGCATGTTGTGCATGTTATTGAATTACTTTGAAGAAATAATTTACTATGAAATATTGGGGGGTTACATTCTTACCTCCTTTAATAAATTGCATCCTAGAAATTTGAAATTGTTATTCAAAAATAAAAGTTTGCAAATAGAAAATACCATTTTGGGAAAACCCACATCAGAAATTTGGTTATTAAAATTTAGTCTTAATAAGAGGAAAAGGGGAATGAAAAATTCACCACCAAATTATGATCTCGATTAAAAGAACATTGGTGGAAATTAGAGACACATAATTAGAGGAAAAATGTAAATATTTATAGGGAGTGATTGAGTTCATCAATCATAAACAATTGTAGAATTTTAGGCCTCAAATCCACCAATCTATGATGATTTAAAATACCATCGGTTCAACAAAATGTAAGGTATTAGGATAACACATTTTTGGTTTTAAGAGGCCTTACATAAAGTTTAAGAATTTATTTCTTCATAGAATAATAGAAGAAAAAAATTGTATAATTGTCAAGTAGATTTCCATCCTTTAACTAATTTCTACCACAAACTCATCTTTCACTCTAAAAGATTTCAAAAAAAAATATATTTATCCAAATCGTATTGGGTTCAAAAAAAATGAATATATAATTCATTTATCAGACAATTTAAAAAAAGATAAATTAGAAAAACCAGTATATCATGTATTCCAGTCATAGGTGATTCAACCTTGTCGCTCTTCAGTTGTAGGTTTAAGTCTCGCGGCCTTGTCGGACGTGACTTGTTATCGCCCGACCTCTAGGTTTTCCTTTTATAAAAATAAAAAAATAACATTAACAATAATATCCAATTTCAATCTTAATCCATTCCAACATTTAGACTTATCCAAAATACTTATATCCAAACTCTCAGACCAAAATTTATAAGGAAGTTAAACACAATGAAGATTCTTTTTGCCTGGTAATAACATGTGAATGCCTTCATCGTGTATTCTTTTAAAACACTACTACATCCTGAATTACAATAAAACCTTATTGATTAAATTTATGCTCCCATATTCCTCATAGAATACTAGATATACCCCTTCTATCGAAAATTTTTGTAAACTCCAACAATGATGAAATATACAAATCATTAATTAGTTTTGAGGTAGTCAAGAATATCCAATATAATTTATCCAAGTAAATCATCTCATTTTCCAAAATCACTACCTCATTATCAGGACCATATTAAGGATTAAATTTACCTCAACCATTTATTTTTCCAAAAAGTGTATCTTACTATTAAGTCACTTTTCATAGAACCATATAATCTCAAATCCTCAATAAAATAGTACTGCAGTACAATCCTTATTTATCTCCATAATTTATATAACCAGTATACTGTAGATAAAAAAATCAAATGAAATAACTCTATAACAACAACATGAGAACACAAGTCATTCATCTTCATTTGAGGTAGTATCATAAATTGATTATTATCCAATAACATCATTTGCAGTATAATCTTATGACTGAGACATAGATTTGCATAGTGAATCATCACCTTGCAGATGAAGCAATTTACATTTGAAAACTTTTTCTTACCCTTGCAGTCATGCACTTGGTGTCCTTTTTCTACACACTTATAACAAACACCAATTTCCTTAAACGATTCACAAAGGTGATTATTTCCACATTTATCACATTTGGGAATATCCTTCATTCCCCTATTCCCTTTATCCATCTTTCTCCCTACCATGCTTTTTTTCTCTTGCTTCCCTTCAAAGCCATAGGACTGAGAGAGTATTTACTTATCCTACTAACATATGGCATTATTTCTTCATATGTTGAGAATACATGGGAGACTATTTCCTTTCTAAATTTAGGCTTAATACCATGAATGATATGACCCTTCTTACTCTATGGATCATACGTATTGATGGAGTTCTCATTCCTTCGACTGGGCACCATTTCTAAACAATGGCATACACTATGTCAGATTATGAATCACAATTCATTATTCCAAACATGTAAAATACCTAACGTAAATTGAATAGTTTATGGAAATAATCCATAATCACAGAAAAGTTTTCTTTGAGGAGATATATACGCATAAACCCTTTATAGTGGTTTGTAATGAAATGATAATTTTCCTAAGCATATCCCCGGGAGTTTCGTAACCAAGAGTGCAGCAAGTCCCGTTTTCGTGCACTAGTTCTTGTCCGTGTCTATCTCAAAGCGGTGTTTTTGTGTTTTACCACTAGGTACATCTGTTCCAGAGCCACCTATACCTGCTTGTATCTAGACAGAGATTTATTATTTGCAAAACTCAAAAAAAATCTCCACAGTACCAAAATTCTAGGATGTTCTTCTATAAAAATCATCAAAGTCTATCTTAGGGTAATGTGTTCTAATCAGAGTTTATCTAAATCTAGTTTCCAAGGTTATTTCTAAACTTCCTCTCAAACAAACTACAATTCCCTAACCCGAGTTACCTAGAGCTGGTGCATTATTTTAATACATTTTCATAATTACATGTAATCAAGTCCTGAAGGACCGATCAGTTTAGCAGTCTTGGAAAATAGATTACATACATTAACTTTAAATTACAATTTGAAGCATAAAACACAGCATATATAGTTTTTCGATAATTCCATTTTTTCCTTTATCTTAACCCTGCATATCAATATAATACACTTCTGGGAATCCTGGGAAAATAAAACATAAGAAAAGGGGTGAGCTCAGATGCTTAGTAAGGGTAAATAATTTAGCAGAAGCTATAAACTTTTAAGGAATGATGTGTAATAAAAGAAACAGCCTTTTAAACATAAACATGAACATAATATTGTAAAAATAAATGAAACATTAGCATATAAACATGCACATGGATATTATACTAGTCGAATATTCACATGTAATACCTAATTTCACAATGAGGGAATGCCTAATACTAGACATCATTACCATAGAGCCAAGGCCTCATGCCAAGACTGCAAATTAATTTTTTGTCAAGGAATTGTGCCATACACAAGTTTGTCTCATGAGACCTACCGATTCATCGAGGAGCTATAGAGGGATATTCCCGTCACTTACTATGTCCACTGCATTCCTCATATGAAAAAGTAGAAACATAACACAAACATTCGTATTAAAACTAGTATACGAAATGCCATCACATTAACCATAAACCATGAATTGACAGTCAAACATATCCTAACTCATTCAACATAACATGGAAGATTGTATTATAATAAATCAACCTCAATCAAAAATAATATCTAGTAAATGATGCTGAAATTGTTGAAAATGAAGAGGAAAATTTTTGAGAGAAATATCCATTTTGTAAAATCATTTAAAAGTAACACATTTATAAAGGAAGTAATTTAAAAGACAATTTTGAATAAAAGTGTCTTATACAACTTTGAAACATTTGAATATAGTTATCTTTTCAAAACATTCATTTCGAAATAAATAAATCCTAAAAATGCTTTTGAAAACATGGACGTTAATTAAAAAGATTTAGAAAGATAAATCATTAAATCATTTAAAATTATGATCCTGATAAAGAGTACCTTTCAAAAATCCATAAAATATTCATTTTTGAAATAATTTTTATGATAATTGGAAATGGATGATAAAAATTTCCCAGTAAATACTTACACATAAACAATCTCGGATAATAATGAGATTGAGGAATTAACCCTTACCAATTTGGTAACTTACGAAGCATACACCCCAAGAAAGAATTATCATAAAATGAATATGTAAATACACATAAATTAAAGTGTATTACAAATAGAATAAAATTATGGGTAGTACATACACAACAAAAAGCTAACAATGGCAATATGGCATGAATCTCACGAGAATAAGGAGTGCGATGGAAACCCCTTACCTTGCACTTTACTTTAGTCGAGGGTAAGTTTAACCTCCTGTATGAATACTATAGTATGTTATTAAATTATACCAAAACCATAATAATATTTCTGATATCATACATTATTCATTCATGACATTATACTACCCATTTAATAATAATTTCCATGTAATATTAATATTTCGGGTAATAATTGCTTTCTTTATCGTACATGTTTTATCTTGTTACTTTTGATTGTATCACTTAGATCATTATTTAAATACTCCAGAATATATAACATGATTTATATATCATATATATTTACAATATAAATATTTATAATATACATATATATGAAATGGAAAACACCGTTTATGGAGACAGTAGTCTGTACGTACGCATAAATGTTGTTTCCTTTTTCATATAGTATTGAACGTAAGTATTTGAATAACATATATGTAAGTACATAAATACTTATATATATAAATATATATATCTCCAGTAGAATTATTATGACATATATTACATAATTATTAGTAATATATATTTTTATAATCATCGATTAATGGTGAACATGGAAATTAATCTCATCGTGTCGTGGAGACGGTAATCCATATGTACGCACGAGTGAAAATATCATTCTTTTGGTATTAAAAAAATATATAATTGTATGTTATATCATATATAAATAATCATTATCATGTTATATTTATTATTTACATCAAATAAAATTCATTATTATACCCATCCAAATAATAAGGTATTGAATAACAATTACACCACGACGTGGAGACGGTAAGCCGTACGTACGCACGTATGGTGACATGTCATTCAAAGGGTGGATAGAATAATGAATTTTGTTGTACCATAATTATAATAACATCACAGTATATAGAATATACTAGAGTTATTATTTTATAATAGAAACAGAAAAGAAAAAGGAAGTGTAAAAAGAAAGGAAGTTGAAAGAGGGTGGTGAAATCATTACCTCTTCTTCGGGTTCTTCCTTTTTATTTGATCAAAAGGGATCCTTAGGTTGGAATTATGATCAAACTAAGACATCTAGGTTGAAGGGAGGATATTTGAGAGGGTATTTGGGCTGGGGTTGGACGAGCCAAATGACTTAGATGGTGTGAATTAGAGTGAAGGAAGAGTTCCTTTTTATAAGGGGGTGAGGGGCACCTTAGTAAAACCTAAAATATTATTTTATAATAAATTTATATTCGGATTATAATGGATGAAAATTGATTTATTTCAAGGCTAAGGTGGGTATGGGTCGAAATACACTCAACCAATAGGTTTAGAAGGTTTGGGTCACTTTATTAACCTTACCTTTTAGTCTTAACTCTTAGTTAATTAGATTGATATTTACCATGTCTCTTTGTATTTTTATATTATATGGTTAATAAACATACTATAAACTTAAAATATATCCCCAAATGGTACATTGATGATACACCTATCATGATATAATTACTTTGTCCGATCCTTATATTTGTAGGAGTAGAATATCAATTATTAATATAATATTTTGTTTAAAAACTCTTTTATGTCAATTTTGACACTATTGGGTATTTTGTTTTTGATAAATTCATGAAAGCCTTATTACTTCGAAAAAAATTCATATAAGCAATCCTAATATGTCATATTAACCTAGAAAATTATTTTAATTCATAAAAAGTCTCAATGTACATTTATTTGGGTATTTATAATATCAATTATTTTAATCTTTCATTAATATAGTAATTACTGCATCATCATTGTGTCACAAATAAATTAGATTATTTAATATCTAAAAATTACATATAAAATACCATTATTTAGGAAATCATTTTATATTTATAATTAATTTTTATAATCGTATTTATATTATGTATAAACCTATATTAAAAATGTTTTAGTTATTAAACATTGATTTTAACTCTTCTAACTCTTCATTGAATTAAATAATAATAAATGTCCTAATCTAATCGAAGTGGACCAAAATGATAATATTTTTTCTTTATAAGGTTGTTTTTGGTTGAGATAAACTTGTCCAATAGAATTAGGACATGTGTTAGGGTAATATCAATATCATTTCTACCCTTAATTACCCTATTTACATATAACCGTGGTAAATAAAAGTGAAAAGGTACTATTCAACAAAAAATATTTTTATCTTATTGAACCAAATTTTATTCCTTGATATTAACCGTGTCTCTCGGATTATCGAAATTCCACTCACAGAGGCGGTAAAATTAAGTTTTATGTGAATTTGTAAATTTTCCTAGAAGATGGGTAAAAGGCGATGAAAAGTTCAATAAAATTTTTATATATCTAAAATTATTATAAACAGACTCAAATTAATTACATTGAACTTATATAGTTATTATGTATCTATTTTGAAATAAAACAAATTTACAAAAAAATTTATTATTTAAATAATAATTCGGTTTTAAACTATAACTCAGTGTTTTTCACTATTCATCAAAAATTAAAAGTTTTCAGAAAAATTCAAAAAATTCACCCTAAGATAATTTTGATATTTCAAATCCAAAAATGAATTCCATTTTGAAAGATAAAATTTATTAAATTTTAAAAATTGTGTATTATTATTCTTAACGGTTTGTTTGGTAAGTTATGGTGCACTTGAACTCGGAATTGCATGTAGAGAAAGTTATTGAATTACATTGAATAAATAATGTACTATGAAATATTGGGGTGTTACATGAAAGGAATAGGAACGTTAGAACTTGTAATGTATATCATAAAAGGATGTAGCTAATCCTTTTATGCTAAAATTCATGTTACCAGGGTGTTGGGTACATAAGTGTTTTGGAGACACTTATAGGCATTGCCAACCTCATTGTCGTGGGAGTAGCCAATGAGATGTGCATGGCATATACGGTAAAAATGACTTCCCTCTAGGATGCAGATTTCATTGGACATAATGATTTATGTGCCAAATTGAGAAATGGTTTTTCAAATGTGTAATATTTTATTGTGAATAAATTTGGTATTTTGAGAATGGTTTGGTTTTCAAAAATGGTGCAATGTGGAAAATGTAGAAAGTTGGAAATCCTTGTTGTGATAGTTTTGTGTAATGCGATTTGAAATGGGAATTCTTGCTATCTACGGACGCGAGACTCATGGTTGTTTGCTTTGTGCTTATAAAAATGGCACCGGGTAGGTGCCATAAAGACCAACTAGAAGTGGCCGATGAGAACATGGTTGCAACTGAGCCCCAGGTGAACCAGCAGTTTGTCCAGAGCATAGTGAAATATTTCCAAGCTATGGGAAGTGTGAATCGAGCATCGGTAGCTGAGGGGGGTCTGCTAGGAGCTCCAGGTAGACGAAGCATGGTGGTACCCCTGTGGAATAGTGGGAACTATAATGTTGGGTTCAAGCATAAGAGGGACACTTATTCCTAGGGAGGGTGTATTGCACATAATCTGACAGCAGGATCCATAAATCTTCCTCTGAATCCCCAAAGAAAACCATGATGTTTTCAGCGTGGATATATGACACACATCAAACGGAACTGTATGGCACAACCATGACCATGTCACAATTGCAAGATGATGGGGAATCTTCAATGCTATTGTAGGAATGCTCCGAGGTCAGGTGTGTGTGACACTCCTTAGGGATCACAGGTGTCGTATGCTTTGATGGGACAGGGAAAACAACATACCCCTCTTCAGCCAAGAAATGTCAGTCATGGTGATTCTCGGAACAACACAATTCCTCAGTAGGGCAATAAAGAGAAGAGTGTTATAACCAAGGCATTATTAGGAGCTAAAAGTTGTGGTGGATGATCAGTCAGAACCATCCACAGTGAGAGGTACTATTCATTTAAATTCTACCTTGATGCAACTGTTGTTTCATATGAGTGATTCACACTCTATTATTTGTTCACGTGTAGTTCAGTTGCTGGATTTTAGGGAAGAAATGATGCCTTTGGTTTTGAAACTACAAACTATTATAGGTATAAGAGAGTGTCAATCCTTCTTATTTAGAGCATGTTGTATCATTGTGGGTGAGGTTGAGCTAATGTGGAATTTCCTAGTGCTTGAGATGGACGAGTATGGTGTAATCTTGGCAATGGATTGTATGGTGGTGTTGAAGGCCCACATCAACTGTAATGTGCGTACAGTGGATTTTATGACACACGATGGCGTTCGACATCCCTTTATAGGAGAGATTCATGAAATGTAGGGTGCAACGGTATTGTTGGCACTGGAAGTGGGAACATTATCGTATCAGTTGGCAGTGTTGTCATTAGAATCAGTAGAGGGTGTTGAGAAGAGTGTTCTTTCGGCAGTGGTGGATCAGTTCATTTATGTTTTCCTGAATAATTCTCTGGGTTACCTCCCGTAAGAGAAGTGGAGTTTATGATTGATCTCCTTCCGCGGGCCAGTCCAATATCCCTTCCATATTACTGAATGGCACCTACTAAATTGCATGGATCGAAAGTCCACTTGGAAGTGTTAGAAAACAAAAGGTTTATCCGGCATAGCACGTCTCTGTGAGCAGTGCTGATGTTGTTTCTGAAAAAGGATGACGGAACATTGAGGCTCTATACTGATTATCATAGAAATAACCATGTTGTGATGAAGAAAAGATATCCACTTCCACAAATTTATGATTCGTCTAACTGGTTGAGGGGAGCCCAGCGGTTCTCCTAGATCACCCTGATTCCAGGATATCATCAATTGCAAGTGAGGAAGGGCGATATTCCTAAAACAGATTTCTGAAGTAGATATGGCCATTATGAATATGTTGATATGCACATTGGTCTAACGAATGCACCAACGGTGTTCATGGAATGGATGAGTCAGATATTTTAGAGATATCTAGATTCAATTGTGGTTGTGTTTTTAGATGATATTCTGGTGTTTTTATGACAACCCTACTTTTTATTACCACTTAAACATGATTTATTACACAAAACATCACTTGATACAACAAAGAATATCAAGTGTTTTAGTGTATTTGGGGCTTAGGATCATCACATAAAAACATAAAACATGAAAAACAACATCTTTATTGAAAACTCCCTTTACATGACCACGACATTCCCTCGTACTTAGCATTGCATTGGATAACCTGAGGACATGCATAAGAAAAGGGTGAGCAATAAAGCCCAGTAAGAGAATACACATGGAAGAACTTGATGAGTAAAATACATGTTAGACATTTGTAATATCAATAGAGCATAAAAAACATGAAAATAAAGGCATGATAAAGTATGATAATCATAACATGGAAATGTGGCAACAACACTTAACATGGAATTATCATGATCCAAGGCTCATTGCACATGGATCATGAGTAAATACTCATTTCACATGAAGCACGAGTAAACCCTCGTTGCACATGAATTATCATGAGTCAACAATATTTGCACATGACGTATCATGATACTATAATTTACCCAATGCATCGGAGCGTTATAAGGGCGCACCCTTCTTAAACATTTCATTTCATGCATAAGTGTGCCACATGAATCATAAAACATGGATTAATAAAAAATAATCATGTCTTCCATGATAAAGGAATGTGGAGTTCATACATGAAACTTTACAATCAATAATTAAATGTGCATAATGTTGAATACCCTTTGATGGAGAAATGGGCATGGTATTCACTACACAATGACATTGGCTTAGAAAATCGGTGTGATTTCGGCAGCGTAACGACGTGACATAAGAATTCATAAAAATGGTTGATGAGAGAGAAGGGGTTCCTAATCATATTTACATGTAATGTACAGTAAGGAGGTCATATAGATACATGTCCCAACAATTGTAATGGAATTTAGATTCATGATACAAAAGTATTTCTTGAATGTAAAAGAGGAGAGAGAAGTTCCTTTCGAAATTTTGGCATAGTAACGGATGTACATGGGAGGCATTTAATGAGAGAGAAAGGTTCCCCCATCATTAAAACATAAAGAGGAATGTATTAGGAAGGTGGGAAACCATACCCCAACATTCATAATTGAAATTAAAAGGGAAAACAACTTAATGAAAATTGGACAAAAATGAGAAAGGATGAAAACCCCCTTACTTGGAAGTGTGCTTCCAAAGGCTAGAGAGAGGCTTGTGAGAGGCTTCTTGGGAGCTTGGAACACCTTGGGAGGATTTTAGAGAGAGTAGTGCAGAGGTTTGACGAACTAAAAAGGCTTTGATTGGGGAGGAAGTGGGATCTTGGGTGGGTTTATATAGGAAAGGTGAGGGAATTCTTTATTATTTAGGTTTGGGACCCCTTATATTAAATTAATCCAAACCGCAAACCATACCATAGTTTTTGCCCATGGTTTTTATCAAAGAAAAGAGGAAAAAAATATTTTATGAGGCCAAAGTCCTAACTTCTTAAAATAATGAGGCTGATTTTGTGGAGGTGAGTCACACTCCCATGGAAATTAATTTAAAAATACAAGGTGTTTAATAAGTTTGGAGGGGTCCATTAAAGCTTTGAAAAGTAAGTCAAACGAACCCAAAATCACATTATTTTAATGGTAAAACATATATTGGACGAACATGAAGATTATAGTATTTTATTACATCACTATTTGGTCATTATGATGTCATAAAACACATTATATATTTAAATGGTATTTAATTTTTACTCAAAAATTTGACTGTCTCAGAAAATTATGAAAAATTCACCGTTGGATAATATCGACGTCCTAATTCTCGAAATAAAATTTATTTTATCTAAATAATTTTCTAAATATTTTAATTTTCACTTTTAAAATAAAAACTGACATTTATCTGAAATTCATGGGTTTTGACAGAAATGGATTTCAAACCATAATAAAAATTATAACTGCACTCATAAAATTATAAGATCATTTATATTTCATAAATATTAATGTAATAATAATATTATTATTTTATTAAAATATTATTTAATTCAAAAATCCCATAATTTAATAAAATATATTTCTTAATTAAATTATAACTAAAAACACCATTTGTACTTTAAAAACTATTTACAATGTATCAAAAATGACTAGAAATTATATTAATTATTATATAAAAAAATAATGTAAATGAACATAGTGCTACTTATTTGTTACATTATCCCTTAAAAAAGCCGCATAAGACCTCAGGGTAAGGTTTGCGATGGTGACAGACTCTTGGGGTGGCTTGGATAACATCGCTCGAGTGGTAATCTCTATCAACTTCCACTTTTCCCATAGACGGTCAAGTTCGAGCATGACATGATGAAGCTCAGCTTGGGTTTGGTCAAAGGCGAATCCCAAAGATGCCACCTCTTTTCCGAGATCCAACAAATGGGCTTCTTATGGGGCAATTCTACTGGATGAGGTCATCGCTTCCTTTGTCTAAGTAAAATTGGATGTGTTAAAGCCCTATATTTATACTAATCATGTGATCACTGTTCAACAGCTATATTAGCAATGGTCAAAATTATTAACATAAAACCAATGAAGATGACATTTTATAAAAACAATTTATATAAAGAGACATCTAATAAGATCAAGAAGAATTTTCCATTAATGAAACATTGGGTCGTTACAATATTCTCCCCTTAAGAAATTTCACCCTCAAAATTTTTCTTTTCCAACACTAAAACAAATGTGGGTAACTCAGCTTCATCATTTCCTCTGATTCCCAAGTTGCTTCTTGAAACTTGTGGTTTCCCCACAGCACCTTGACAAGGGGCATTTTCTACTTTCATAGAATTTTTTCTCTATGATCTAAGATCTACAATGGTTGCTCCTCATAAGAAAGACCGTCTTCCAATTGTACCACCTCAGAAGAGAATACATGTGAAGGGTCCGGTATGGACTTCATTAATAGGGATACATGAAAGACATCATGTACTTTGGCCATAGTAGGCGGAAGTAATTGTCGATAGGCCACGACCCCGACACGATCAAGAATCTCTAAGGGGACGATGTAACTTGGACTTATCTTCCATTTCTTTCCAAAGCTCATGACCTTCTTCCATGGAGAAATGCATAGAAAAACCAAGTCTCCAACTTTAAACTCAAGGTCTCGTCGATGTTATCTTCATAAATCCTCTGTCGACTCTGAGCTACCTTGATAAGCTGCTGAATGGTTTTCACCTTCTCCACCATTTCCTCGACCATTTATTGTCCAATCAGCTTATGTTCATCGACCTCATCCCAACATGCCGGTGTTCTGCACCTTTTCCCATATAGGGCTTCATAAGGTTCCATTTGGATACTCGGGTGGAAACTGTTATTATAAGAGAACTCAACAAGAGGAAGATTTTGATCCCATCCTACTTTAAAGTCCATTGAGCACACTCTCAACATATCCTCAAGTGTTTGGATAGTTCACTCGGATTGGCCATCAGCTTAAGGATGATAGGCCATACTGAAGTTAAATTCAGTATTCACAGCATGTTGAAAAATCTTCCAAAACATAGAGGTGAATCTTGGATCTCGGTCAGACACAATAGATAGTGGTACTCCATGAAACCTTACTACTTCCCTGATATATATATGTTCCAGTTGATCCAATGAGAAATCATCCTGAATAGCAATGAAGTGTGCAGTCTTTGTAAGAAGATCCACAACAACACAGATTGCATTGTTGCCTTTGGATGTCCTTGTAAGTCCGGTGACAAAGTCCATGGTGATGTTTTCCCATTTCCATTATAGTATGGGCAATGGTTTCATCATCCCCTTAGACTTCGACCTCTCTGCCTTCACTTGATGACACACCAGGCACTTTGATGTATATTCAGTGATCTCCTTCTTCATATTATCTCACCAAAAGTTTTCTCAGAGATCTCGATACATCATGGTTCTCTTAGGGTGAATATTGAAATTTGAACTATGTGCATCATCCAAAAGTTCATTCTTCAGCTCCGGACTTGATGGAACACATAGTCTTTTCCCAAACCGCACAATTCCTTCTTCATTAACATTAAACTCTAAGGATTTCCCCTTTTGATAGCTTCCACTTTTTCTTGAATTCCCACATCATCCTTTTGAGCATCCTTTAACCTTTCCAAAAGAGACGGTTGAGCAATCATTTTTGAATGGATTGATGATGTTCCCATATCTGTGATTCCCATGTCCATCTTCATCAATTATAAGAATATTGGATCCTTCTCAATTCTCATCATTGATAGAATCGTTGGATCCTTTCTACTTAGGGCATCTTCCAACTTGTTTTCTTTCCCAGGGTGGTAATGGATTGAACAGTCAAAATCCTTGATGAGCTCTATCCATCTTCTCTGGGGAATATTAAGCTCTTTCTGTGTGAATATATATTTAAGACTCTTGTGGTCGGTATGTATATCACATTTATCCCCATAGAGATAATGCCGCTAGATTTTCAAGGCAAAGATCACTACGGCCAACTCTAGATCATGTGTAGGATAGTTTTGCCCTCGGATTTTCAACTGCCTTGAGGCATAGGATATCACTTTATTATTCTGCATCAGCACATAGCCTAAGAACATCTTTGAAGCATCACTAAATACAACAAAAAGATCCCCACTTATGGGTAAAGTGAGAACGGGCGCAGTGATAAGCCTCCTTTTCAACTCCTTGAAGCTTTCTTCGCATTCATCACTCCAAGAAAACGTTACTCCCTTCCGAGTTAGCTTGGTAAGAGGGTTGGACAATCATTAGAAATTCCTCACAAATTGTCGATAATATCTAGCTAACCCCAAGAAGCTACTGATATCTGTTACCAATGTTGGCCTCGACCATCCCTCAATTGCATCTTTTTTGGAGGGGTCCACAGATATCCCATTGCTTGTGATGATATGGCCCAATAATGAGATCTCCTTCAACCAAAACTCACACTTACTGTACTTTTCATAGAGCTTATCCTTGTGACATGTCTCTAGTATAGTTTTTAATTGCTCGTCATGATCCTCCTTGGTTTTGGAGTATATTTGAATATCATCTATAAAGACTATCGAAAATATGTCGAGGTAATCTCTAAAGACTCTTTTCATTAAGTCTATGAAGATTTCTGGATCATTGGTGAGTTCGAAAGTCATTACTATGAATTCATAGTGCCAATATCTTTTGCGAAAAGCCGTCTTGGGGATATCTTCCTTCTTCACCCATACTTCATAATATCCCAACCGCAAGTCCACCTTTGAGAAGTATTGTGCTGCACGCCACTGATCGAACAAGTCATCAATTCGTGGGAGTGGATACTTGTTTTTATCATGATTTTCTTAATTTCACGATAATCGATGCAAAGCCGCATTGACCCATCCTTCTTCTTGACGAAGAGGACTGGTGCATCCCATGGTGAAGAACTTAGGCATATAAACCCTTTATCTTGATTCTCTTGTAGTTGTTTATTCAGCTCTTCAAGCTCTACAACAGCCATTCTATATGGATTCTTCAATATTGGTAAAGCCCCATGTATAAGTTCAATTGAGAACTCAACATCTCTTATAGGAGGAAGACCATGAAATTCCTCGAGAAACATTTCAGCGAATTCCCTCGTAATAGGAATTTCTTCAAGGATGGTTTTTTCCTTGGACTCAATCATCTTAGCCAAATACGCGTGCTCATAGGGCAGTAATATCCACACTTGAGATGATGGAGATAAAGGAGATTCATCTTCCTCCTTACACTTGTAGAGAATTGGGGGGTCTATTCTCCATATGGAGTGTGATTTCCCCCTCTCTACAATTTATGTTGGCTCTATATAAGGAAAGATAATCCATGCCACGAATTTCATCAAATTCCACTAGAGGGAGTATGATGAGGTTCTCCGGGAAATCAAATCCACAGATTATAACAAGGAAGGTCTTATATTCATGGGATACAATGATTGACTCATTTTTCATACTCAACGACATCTTCAATTCAATGATTTGTGGTGGTGCTGGGATTGTTCTACTAAACATTAGAGATATAAAAGAATGCGTAGAACCTGAATCAAAAATTAAGTTCTCTATTCATGAATGAATAACTAGTGTACCAGTCACCACTTCATTGTCAGGGTACACTTTGGTAGATGTTATGGCAAAAAGCTCTTCCAGGCTACCTTGGAGGTTGTTGGTTGTCTCCGAAAACCCTTGGATTAGGGAACTGATTTTCAAAATGACCCGGTTATTTGCATTTGTATCATTGAACAACGTGTTGAGGTTCAAATGGAGTGTTCCTCTCCTCTGTCGCAGCCGCATGTCTTTCTTTTCGACAATAAACATCTAGGATCCCTTCTCTTCCACTCCTGAAGCATTTCCTCGTCCCCTTAATGCAATTTCCAGGGTGCTTCTTCCCGCACTTTTGGCAAGTGGGGTGCTGGATCTTCTTAGCACCGTTGGATTTATCCATCGGACCGCCAACATTGAATTCCACCTTATGCTTCTTGTCCCCATGATACCCCTGTGATTCTCCAATATCCACATCGACCGTGAGGGCATATCGGACAATTTCCTCATAGCTGTCGAAGTCACGGATCACAAATTCTTTCCGCAAGCTAGGCTTCAGCCAACCAAAGAAGCGGTCAACTTTTCATTTGGGGGTAATGACAAAGCAGGAAGGGTGTCGTGAAAGCCTTGTGATGTTTTCCTCGTATGCTCCAACAGATTCTTCATCTTTTTTCTTGAGGTAAATAAAGACCCTTTCAATATTAAACCGGAGGGTGCCTGGAAAATATTTATCGAAAAACATATTCTTAAAATCCTTCCATTACAATGCCTCGATCTCCCCCTCAAGCTTCATATTTTTGATCAACGTCCACCATTGACCTGCTTTACCCTCTATACGATAAGAATCCAGGAGAACCTTATCTTGTTCAGAACATTGAAGGATGGAGAAGATCTTCTCAATGGAGTTGATCCATTGTTCAGTGATCATGGGATCGGATGATCCACTAAAAGTAGGAGGCCTTTTCCTCATGAAGCTATCGATAGCGACTTGTTCTTTCTTAGGGGGGTTTGGACATTCCTCTTGACCCTTGTTTCTATTCAATGCTTGAGTTAGTTGAGAGAGAAGCGTGACAATGTTCGCGATTCCCATTCCCATTGGATTGGGCATCTCATTAGTACAGTCATCACACCGATCTTTACAACGGTTGTTAGCCCAAGTCCTCCAATTACCAGTCATTCGCTGGAATAAAAGAAAAGTTAGGTTTAACACATAAAGCGTAATCGAAAGAAAAAATTTGATGACTTATTAATAAACTTTTATTTCCTTAACTCATGAGTCTATAGGCTTCAATCTAGGCTTTTCATGATCTACTTTCTAACATATATTCTTAGGGGCATTTGTTTTAATTCCCTTAATAAGTGTTAATACTAAGCTTGTGAATTAATCAAAACATATCCCCCGGGAGTGTCGTAACCAAGAGTGCATCAAGGCTCGTTGTCATGCACCAGTTCCAATTCCAGTCTAGCTCAAAGCGGTGTTTTCGGGTTTTACCCCTAGGATACATCTGTGCCAGAGCCGCCTCTACCTGCTCGTATCCAGACAAGGATGTATTTTTCTGATAAACCACTTACTCAGTACTTACCAAAACTGAGGAATGTTTTTATTATACTTAGTCTTGTCTCTAAGGCTTTAAAAAGGTTTCCTAATCCAAAAAATAACTAAACCTTTCCTCTGATACCAACTATGACAACCCTGCTTTTTATTATAACTTAAACATGATTTATTACATAAAACATCACTTGATACAACAAATAAGATCGAGAGGTTTAGTGTCTTTGGGTCTTAGGATCATTACATAAAAACATAAAACATTAAATACAACATCTTTATTTAAAACTTATTTTACATGACCACTACATTTCCACGTACTTAGCATTGCATGGGATAACCTGAGGACATGCATAAGAAAAGGGTGAGCTATAAAGGCCAGTAAGGGAATACACATGGAATAACATGAGGAGTAAAATACATGTTAGAAATTAGTCATATCAATAGTGCATAAAAGAAACAAGAACATAAAGGCATGATAAAGCATGATAATCATAACATAGAAATTTGGCAACAACACTTAACATGGAATTAGAATGAGCCAATACTCATTGCACATGGAGCATGAGTAAATCCTCATTGCACATGAAGAATGAGTAAACCCTCATTTCACTTGAATTATCATGATTCAACACTCATTGAACATGATGTATCATGATACTATACTTTACCCAATGCATTGGCGCACTATAAGGGCGCACCCTTCTTAAACATTTCATTTCATGCATAAGTGTGCCACATGGATCATAAAACATGGATTCATAAAACATAATCATTTATTATACGATATAGGAATGTGGAATTCATACATGAAACTTTAAAATCAATATGTAAATGTTCCTAAAGGTGAATACCCATGATGGAGAAATGGGCATGGTATTCACTACACAATGACATTGGCTTAGAAAATCATTGCGATTTCGACAGTGTAATGGTGTGACATAAGAATTCATAAAAATGGTTGATGAGAGAGAAAGGGGTTCCTCATAATATTTACATGTAATGGACAGTAAGGAGGTCATATAGATACATGTCCCAAAAATTGTAATGTAATTTAGATTCATGATACAAAAGTATTTATTGAATGTAAAAGAGGAGAGAGAAGTTCCTTTCGGAATTTCGGAATAGTAACGGATGTACATGGGAGGAATTTAATGAGAGATAAAGGGTCTCCCATCATTAAAACATAAATTGGGAAGTATGAGGGAGGTTAAAACCCATACCCCAACATTAATAATTTAAATTTAAAGGGTAAAACAACTTAAAGAAAATTGGACAAAAATGAGAAAGGAAGAAAAAACCATTACTTGGAAGTGTGCTTCCAAAGGCTAGAGAGAGGCTTGTGAGAGGCTTCTTGGGAGCTTGGGGAACCTTTGGAGGATTCTAGAGAGAGTAGGGAAAAGTTTGGACGAACTTAAAATGCTTTTAGTGGGGAGGAAGTGGGATATTGGGTGGGTTTATATAGGAAAGGTGAGGGAATTCTTTATTATTTAGGTTTGACACCCCTTATATTAAATTAATCCAAACCACAAACCATCCCATGGTTTTTGCCCATGGTTTTTTGAAAATGGAATAGGAAAACAATATTTTATAATTCCAAAGTCCTGAATTATACAAATAATGAGTTTGCTTATGTGGAGGTGAGTCACACTCCCATGGAAATTAATTTAAAAAGACAAGGTGTTTAATAAGTTTTGAGGGGTCCATTAATGCTTTGAAAAGTAAGTCCAAAAAACCCAAAATCACATTATTTTAATGGTAAAGCATATATTGGCCTAACATAAAGATTATAGTATTTTATTACATCACTCTTGGGTCATTATAATGTCATAAAACACATTATATATTAAAACGGTATTTAATTTTTACCCAAAAATTTGACTGTCTCAGGAAATTATGAAAAATTCACCATTGGATAATTTCGACGTCCTGATTCCAGAAATAAAATTTATTTTATCTAAATAATTTTATAAATATGTTAATTTTCACTTTTAAAATAAAAACTGACATTTATCGAAAATTCACAGGTTTTGACAGAAATGGATTTCAAACCTTAATAAAAATTATAACTGCATTCATAAAATTATAAGATCATTTATCTTTAATAAATATTAATTTAATATTATTATTATTATTTTATTAAAATATTATTTAATTCAAAAATCCCTTAATTTAATAAAATAAATTTCTTAATTAAATAATAACTAAAAATACCATTTGTACATTAAAAACTATTTAAAATGAATAAAAAATGACTAGAAATTATATTTATTATTTTATACAAAAACAGCGTACATGAACATATTACTACATATTTGTTACATAACCCCTTAAAACAGCCGCATAAGACCTAAGGGTAAGGTGTGTGATGGTGATATACTCTTGGGGTGGCTCGGATAACATCGCTCGAGTGGTAATCTCTTTAAACTTCCAATTTTCCTGTATACGGTCACGTTCGAGCTTGACATGATGAAGCTCAGCTTGGTCTTCGTCAAGGGCGAAGCCCAAAGACGCCACCTCTTTTCCGAGATCCGACAAATGGGCTTCGTATGGGGCAATTCTACTGGATGAGGCCATCACTTCCTTCGTCTAAGTAAAATTGGATGTGTTAAATCCCTATATTTATACTAATCATGTGATAACTGTTAAACGGCTATATTAGCAATGGTCAAAATTCTTAAAATAAAACCAAAGAAGTTGACATTTTATAAAAACATTTTATATAAAGAGACATTTAATAAGACCAAGAGGTATTTTCCATTAATGAATCTTTGGGTCATTACAGTATTCAAATACAAGGGTGGAGGATGATCATCACATGTCGATAGTGCTGGGGATCTTGAGGGATCCTCGGTTGTGCTCAAAATTGTCAAAGATTGACTTTTGGATTCAGGAAGACCATTTTCATGGCCATGTGATTTCTCAAAGAGTTTTTTCAGTGGATCTAGAAATGATATAGGCTATTATCTCATTGAAACTTCCAAAGAATGTGTTTGAGGTATGGATTTTCCTCGATCTAGATGGGTATTATCGGTGTTTTGTTCATGATTTTTCATGTTTGGCTTCACTGATTACAGCTTTGAAAAGAAAAAAATGATCCATTCCTGTGGATTGAACAGTGTGAGGAGTGTTTTGAAGAGCTAATGGTTCTACTTACAATAGAACCAATCATGGTTTTTCCATAACCAGGAAAAGGGTATGTGGTGTATTGTGATGTATCGGGATCAGGGTTGGGGTGCATTCTCATGGAAGGGAATCAAGTGGTTGTGTATGGCTCACAGTAGTGTTGGATAAAATATGAAGATATATATGTATATTAGATGGAACAATACTAGAGGGGGGGTGAATTTTATGCTTAAAAACATTGAGTTTAAACACTTAATGATATTATTTTAAAAGAACTTAAACTAATACAATTCAAACCAAATTTGTATTGAATATAAATGTATGAAGTAATGTAATACTATTAGAAAAGTAAAGTAATTGTATTCAATATGAATAAAATAATTATAGTATTATAAGAGTGAGAGATTCTACCATAAATCATATAGAATCTATTAATACAAAATGTTATAGGATAATTATAATTGAAACAATTAAAATTGAAAGTATACTGAAGAAAGGAAACAATAAAAATTCCATTCTAATACAAACAGTAGCAGAAATGTAAAAGTATTACAATTTTTTTCACCCAAAGAGAAGGGTTATCCATTCACCTAGGATAAGAGGTCCCCCTTACCACCACCTTGGTAAACCCTCGATACGATGATCGGTCTGTCCGTCTGCCTATCCCTGGCAGCCCTCGATATGATAATCGGTTCGTCCGTCTGCCTATCCCCAGCATCCCCCAATACGATGATCGGAACGTGTGTCTGCCTATCCCCGGAAGACCTCGATATGAAGGTAATCCGCACCTCTGTCTTTCAATTACTTGAAAGCACACGATACGATGATCGGACGCACAAAGAACAAAGCATGAGAGAAGTCACATCTTCTCTCTCCAGAACTTGACAGAATCAAAGTATCTTAATTGTACACACACGTTCACGCTTTTTCCCAGTTGTCTTTGTATTTCTTTCTCAGCTTCAAATGACCTCCTATTTATAGGCCTCAGGTTCCAATGGTCACATCTCCACCAACAGTCATATTTCTCCAAAAAACACGGAGGGACTTGGACACCTGGCATTATAACAGTCATATTGAAACAGAAATCACGACATTATTTTGATTAGTTTGTAACTAACTCAACAACATCATATTGGTTAAAACAAGATATATGAAGATGATAAACAATAGTATGATTAATATGAAACAAGTGTTCTTGACTAAGTACCAAAACAAGAAAGTAATGGAAGTATGAATAGCAGAGTCAGTATGATACAGTTGACAGAGTTGATACGATTGACAGAGTCAGTAAGATTTGATTGACTAGGTCAGTACGATACGATTGACATGGTCAGTATGATATGATTGACAGAGTCAGTATGAAACATTTGACAGAGTCAGTACAATACGATTTATAGAGTCAGTATGATACGATTGACAGAGTCAGTACAATACGATTGACAAGGTCAGTATGATACGATTAAAAAGACATTTGTGATTTTCAAAACAAGATATAGAAATCAAAAGGGATCTTTTGAGTCAACAATATCCCCCTTTTTGGAAAGCTCAAAACACAAAGTAAAGACTATAAGAAATACTTATCTCCCCCTGAGTTATTGGAAACTCTTCTGAATAGGTATTTGAATACTACTAACTCCCCCTTAGGTGTGTACTTTCCAACGGATTGTATTCATAGATTTTACTTGGTTTCGAAGTATTTTATTAAATCAATCTCCCTTTGTAAAACATTCTCTCCCTTTGTAAAACATTCTCCCCCTCTGTAAAACATTCTCCCCCTTTGTAAAACACTCTCCCCCTTTGTAAAACCTTTTTCCCCTTTGCGTATTACAAAAATAATGGGGTTACTTTGAGTTGCCTGAAAGGGTTAGAGAAAAGAAATGCAGGACTAAATAAAAGAATCATAAAATTTATTACAAAACAATGACAGGTTCCAAAAGAAAAGAAAAACAAATAAAACAGTTATTTGTTTTCCCTTTCCTTTTCCTTCTTTATGAGCTCGTGAAGAACAACTTTCATCTTCTTGATTTCATTCATGTCTTCAGAAATTGAATCACCCTGAGTTCTGAGAAGCTCTTGTTGGTCCGCAAAAATCTGATCTTGATTCTTGATAGTCTCCTCCTAGACTCTGATCACTTCTTCATGGGTATCAATTCTGTCTTGAAGATTCTTGTTATCATTGGATAACACAGAATTTTGTTTCTTCAACAAAACCATTTCATCTTTGAAAGATGAAACCTTTGAGAATTCAGAATGAAAAGCATTCATTTTCTCTTTCAATTCTTTTAATAAAGGAATATCGTCTCCATGAGTTATCTGATTCATCCTTTCAACAGTTTCTTTGTCAAGCTTATTAAAAGCAATAAAAAGCTCATTTGACAACCTCCTTATATCTTCAATTGCTATCTCATGGTCATTCACCGAGATTTCTGTTTTATATGGCCACTTCGTCATCCTGTTGCAAGATTTCTTATGAGAAACCGAGGTTCCAGAAAGAACATTCAAATCGGCTTCAACGGACAAAACATTCTTTCTCAAATCTCATATAGAACCAATCTTCTTTTTCCGATTGTCAGTAATGAAATCAATTTTCCCTTCCAGCCTGAGAAAGTAAGGAATGGTCTTTTCAACCCTTCTCAAAACATGAACAATATAATCACTCTTCTTTAGATAGATTGTATGTTCTGAATCAGTATCCTCATCATACGAAGGGAATTCATTTGATCGGCTTGAGTCAACAACTAGCTGATTTCCTTTTTCTTTTTCTTTCTCTTTTCTTTCTTCTTCTACTTTGTCACTGATGACAATAACTTTTTCAGTATGAGAAGATTGAGCACCTTGCATTTCTTGAGTGGGAGTTTTATCCGGAGTTTGAGAAGTTTAAAAAGGTTCTTGATCGGCATGAGGGGTTTGGTGATCACCTTCACTCTGCTTTTGAACCGATTCCTCTATACTCTTCCTCGAACTCTGAAGGAATTATAAAAGAAAATCTCATTCCCCTTCTTCAACTTCTTCTATCTCTTCCAACATTTGTTTTCCTTTTCCTTTCTCAGGAAGACTCTGTACGATGGGCCCTTGATGCACTTCTGTGGTAAGTTGAGCACTAGCATCCTAAACTCCTTTTATGATATTTGAAACATCAAATTCCTGTGCTTTTCTTTTCAAAAGAACCTTCTTCTTCTTTTCAACCTGAAGGGTATCCTCAACCCTTAATCTCTCAACAAAGGCTTCAGCTGGATCAAGTCCAAACATTGGATCACCTTCCTTTCTCTGTTACTTATCCTTTCTCCATTTGGCTACAACCTCCTTACTGTACTTAGGATTCTTTTTTGGATTTGAGTTGGTTTGCGGATCAAACTTTTGAGGAACAACAAATGAAGGAATTTCATTGGCTGGCATAGGTGCCGACTGATTTTGAGCCGATTCAGCTTCTACATCTCTTATAAAAAGTTTTGAATTTGGATCAAAACAAACATTCAACCTTTTCAACGTACTCTTACTAATCCAGTATGGTTTCATATTTATTAGGATTCCTTTCAAAGGAATGTTGCAAAACTTCATGCTCTTGAGAATAAACTTTGTAAGGATAGCTAGATACATAATCATTTGTGATATAATTCCTCCTATCTTGACATTCTTGATTTTTTCAAAAACATACCCCATGAGATTTACTTTTCTCATTTTTACAAGAGAGTCAATCATACAAATATCAGAAACTTTCATTGTTTCTCTATCCCCTTTCCTTGGGATAAGAAAACCTTTCATCCATAAAGTCACAAACCGATTTGTCACGACCCGCCCTCGGGGTCTGTGCCGTGACTACCCCAAGCCCGCCTTCCATAGGCCAGGGGCTGGCGACTAGCACCAAGGCGTAAATCCCAGTAAAAAGGGAAGGCATTGCCTTTGAAAAGTAACCAACTCCACAGAGTAAGAAAGCGGAAAGTAAACACTAAACAAGCAGAGTACAACTGAAAGTGCGGAAAAGTAAATGGGCCAGAATACAAACCCAAACTGAAAGTAAAGTACAACTCGAAAAGGGAAAAACAGCAACTGAAAAGTAAAGCCGCTACTCCGAGCTGTCCACTGGAAATCCCACCTGAAGGGTGGGTACAGATAGCTCCTCTGCTCCACGGGTCCCGCCGTCCGCTCCGAGCACGTCCCACCCAGTGGTCCACCTCCGGGTACCGTCCCGCTCTGCAAGCCTCAGCTAAGGTCAACGCTGTCCGTCGTCTGCAACCAACACAACGAAGTGCGGGCAAAGCCCGTGCAGGGGTGAGTATAAGCTACTCAGTAGGGACCCCGAGACCCATGAAGGTCTCTCAAATCCACAAAGGATAAACCACGAAGAAAAGTATAATCACGAAGTAACAACCGATATTGCTTAGGTATATGCCCATACATATACCTAAGTCATCAATTCAAATACGCTCCAACCTCCGAGCCCAAGTACAACTCAGTCCACGCAGGAAAGTATACGTATTCCACATAGGAAAGCAAAATATAATCCACACAGGATTGCACAACACAATCCACACAGGAAAACAACAGGATTCAGCTCACACAGGTATACTTCTTCAAGGACGATAAAGATGATCACTGATCCATCTAAGTCGTCGGACCCACGAAGGATCGATAGGTAACTAACCCCCGCAAAGACCCACACAGGATCGGGCTCACACAGAACCTGTAGGCGCTGGCTCACACAGAACCGCTGAGCGCAAGGACCCACACAGGATCGGGCTCACATAGAACCTGTAGCACTGATCCACGTAGGATCGCTGAGTGCTGAAGTTGTCGTCGTCGAATCCACACAGGATCTCTGTACTGTCGTCGTCAAATCCACACAGGATCTCTGTACTGTCGTCGTCAAATCCACACAGGATCTCTGTACTGTCGTCGTCCAATCCACACAGGATCTCTGTACTGTCGTCGTCAAATCCACACAGGATCTCTGTACTGTCGTCGTCAAAGTCACAGTAGCAGTCGTAGCAGTAGAACAGTCGCAGCCAGCACTAGGGTTCCCGCACACAGCAAGCTCGTACGGAGGGTCCGCTCCACGAGCCGAGAGGCTGATACATCAACTGTCACGAAGACCGAAGTTGATGTATCCAAGAGTTCCGTATCGTCAACAGGAACTCAACGCAACAGACAGCGCGTCGATCGGACGCCCGGTCTGAGAGTTATAGGCATTTTCGTCTCCGGGGCCCGGTTGGTTTTTAAGGCAAAGCCAACCCGACCGTACTCCACCTGCGTCCAAACCTCGGGCGGAGTATGCCAAAAGATCCGTCTCACTAAGAGGAACACTATGCGACTGACGGCACGTCAATCGGACGTCCGTAGCTCAAGATATGAGCGCTTCCGCTCCGAAGGCCCGGTTGGTTTCGTGAACGAACCAACCCGGCCGAACTCAAAGTAACCCGAAACCTTGTGTGCGATATACCGAAACGACCGTCTCGATCCAAGGATCGCGTTGCCGCAGACGGTTCGTCATTCGGAGGTCCGAGGCTCAAGTTATGAGCCAAAAACCAAATCTGGTCCGAAACGGGGGGTCCGGGTCCGGGCCGACCCGGCCCGACCCCCCCCCCCCCCCTCTGGACGGCGCGGCGGCCGGCGGCGGCGGACGGCGGCGGCGGATGGCGGCGCGGCGGCGGCGCGGCGGCGGGCCGCGTGGCGGCGGCGGCGGGCCGCGTGGCGGCGGCGGCGGGCCGTGTGGCGGCGGCGGCGGGCCGCGTGGCGGCGGCGGCGGGCCGCGCTGGCGGCGGGGTGCCGCGGCGCATGCGGGAGGCACGCGGGGCTAAGCCCCGCGTTTCTGTCAAAACGGCACGGCTTTAAGCCGTGCCTTGTAATATAAACGGCCCCCGCAGGTGGGGGCCGGCTGGACAAAAACCGGGGGGCTTTGCCCCCCTCCTTAAAAGAACCGCCCCCCTCATTAAGAGGGGGGTCTTGATGGACCGGCCGGGGGTTTAATCCCCCGGTTTTTATGACATCCGGCCGGCCCGCTGGCCGGCCGGTTTTTACCAACGGGACCGGAATTTCCGGTCCCGCCCTCGACTCACGACGCCGGCGGCCCGGCCGCCGGTCTTTCCTTCCGCCGCGGCCCGGAACCGGCCGCGGTCTCCTCGTCTCACCGCGGCCCGGAACCGGCCGCGGTGTTCGTCGTCCGGCACGGTGCGACGGCACCGCACCCCTTTCGCCGTGCCATGAATCCTCCCAACGCGGCGCGACGGCGTCGCGTTCTTGAAGTCTCTCCTCGGCGAAGCGCGACGGTGTTGCGGAAAAAAATATAAGCATGTTCATCCGCGTGGTGCGACGGCACCACGCCTCTTGCTTCCACCCGCATGAATAAAACGAGAACTAAGGAGGGGGGGTTCGGCCGTGTTCATGCGGTCCGACCCCCCTCACGTTAATTAATAACATAACTAAAGAATATCCAAAGCCTCACATTTAGTCATGCTAAAATCCATGATTCAAGAATGGAATAAAAATAATCAATAATTAACATCCCCTACCTCTGGTTCCAAGAACGAAGATCGTCAACGACCCGCGGAAGACGCGTCGCGGTGGTCGGCGTCACGGAAGAAGGACGTCGATGTCGTGAAGCGAGGATTCGAAGTTCTTTGACGACGATTTCGTCGCGGGAAATCGTCGCGGAAGAGAGGACGCGGAAGAAGACGTCGTCGGTGTCGCGGGTATGGCGTCGCGAAAGGCGATTCCCGAGAACGTGGCGTTCTTCGTCGAAGCTTGAAGAAGAAGAAGATGAAGGCTCCAAAATCTCTCAAGGTGGCTAGAGAATTCTCACCCAAATAAAATAAGCTAAGTCTTATTTTATTCACACAATTATCAAATTGAATTTCAAAGGTTTGAAATTCAAACAATTCAAACAATTCAACTCCATTAATTAACAAAGTTGTCATGTTATTAAAAGAGGAGTTTAATGGGGGAAGTTGAGAGGTTATTAAAAGATTTAGGGGTTCGTGTGGGCCCCACCACACTTAATCCTCCCAAGGGAGGTTAAGTGGGTGTGGGTCCCACTTCCAACCCCCTTAGGTAGGTTTTTTTTTAATAAGTTTAAATAAAATTTGTTTTACACAATTTTATTTAACTTAACTGAAAAACCCCAAAACGTAACTTTCAACCCGCAACAAACGCAACTCCCGAAAAGGTCTCATTAAGCGAATATCGGCGCTGCGAGTTCATCGGTGCCCTCGGATTTCAATTCCGAGCACCGGATCAAAAGTTAGGAATTCCCGCTCGTTCGTTCACTGAACGTACCCGAGCCAAACTTCGGAAATTAATTCCGGGCACTCCGGGCCTCGGAATCAGGTGCCGTCTGAAACCGCGCTCTTGTAAAATTCTAAAGAAAATTAAGAAAAAAATTTCCTTGAATTTTACGGGTCTTTACATTACTCCCACCTCAGGGCTTTACGTCCCCGTAAAGCTACATCAAAAACTAGGGAAACAAAAAGATGATACTGAGCACGCATCTGAGCCTCCCGCTCCTATGTGCTCTCCAGGAGATTCTCGTGCCGCCATCTGTTGCGCACAAGAGGAATCGATCGTCCATGTAGGACCCGCTCCTGGATGACATGGACCTCTTTTGACGTGGCCCGGACCATCTCTGGTCCCACAAGAGCTGCAAGATTTCTTCTTTTCCGAAAAGAGAAACCTGGTCTCATCCCCTGGATGAACCACATTCTTTGCCTAAAACAGTCAATCCTAACATGGATGATACTAATCCATACTAAGGATGACGTCGTAAGGCCTCGACGCTACTACTAAGAGATTCAACCGTTACTCTCGCCTCCAAGGGTTGAGTCACACTGTCGGCATCAGTGTGTGGTAACTGGGTCTCCTCCAGTAGATGTCTCACAAGTGAGGGTCAAGTCAACAGCCAAAACTGGAACCTCTTAGTAACATTACGATAGAGGACAGGAACGAAAACATCACAAGGTATGCGTCTTTTATTATTGCAGCTCGTAATACAAGACGCTACACAAAAGCAACAAGGAACCAGAAGTACAAAGGATGTAACCACTAGTTCTGCTCCTGTCCATCGGCTCCCAGAGCTCCATGATCGAAGGCCTCGGCTGCCTGAAGCTGAGCTCTCCCCTGCGGTCGGGGTGGACCTCCTGGTGGTGGTGGTGGTAGAGCCTCAAAGCGTCGTCCACCACCTGCTGCTCGGCCTGCTCCTCTGCCTCGTCCGCCTCCTTCCTGCAGACCGCCACGGTCGAACCTCTGCCTCTGCCTAGGTGGTTCCTCAACCGTCTGCTGCTCCTCCGCATGGCGGGTCGGGCAGTCACGAGCCATGTGGCCTCGCCCGCCGCATGCATAGCACTGTCTTCCACTCGAAAGACTGGCTCCGCGTTGTGTGCCCTGCACTGCTGAGCCAGTGCCCTGAGGTCTGGTCTGTCTGGACCCCTGAGTCATTCGTCGACTGCCAGCTGCAGATGACTCTACCACGTTCCGCCCTGCGGTGGGTCGCTGTGCTGGTGTAGACTCAGCAAGGAAGCTCTCGATCAGAAGAGCCCGCTCCAGTACTCCTGTCTGAGTCGGTATGCTGAGGGAGATCAGCGATGCCCTGATCTCGTGTCTCAAACCCTGCTCGAAGGTCCGGGCCCGGAAGAATGGGTCCCGTACCATGTCGGTCGAGTAGCGCGAGAGATCGGTAAATCTTGCCGAGTACTGAGCGACCGTCATGCTGCCCTGCCGCAGCTGTAGAAGCTCCTGGATACGCACCGCATGAAGGGTGGCTGGGACGAACTCCGAGCGGAAGATGCTCTCAAAGTCCGTCCAAAGAAGAGATGCCTCATCGTGCACCTGGAGCATCAAGCTCCACCATCGTCCTGCTGCTGCGTGTAGTAGGCTCGCAGCGAGGATCACCATGAGGTCTGCTGGTGTCCTCACTAGCCTAAACACTCGAACCACTGCCTCCAGCCAGTCCTCTGCTGCCTGGGGATCCGTCTCCCCGCGAAACCTGGGCGGTCGCTGGCGCTGAAACTCATGCAGTGCGCTGAGGCGACGTGCATCGTCAGCGGCTGCTGCTGGAAGCATCGGGGGATCGGCAGGTAAAGCTACTGCCGGTGCCACTGCTGACAAAGGGCCCTGCACCGAAGCCTCGTCGCTCGGTGGGCTGTCGTCTCGCTCGACTCTCGGAACCCTAGCTGGCTGCCGTCGTGGGGCCATCCTGAAAAGGAAACAGGTGCGCCACGGTTAGAACAGTATACCTGGTGAGCTGGCACAAGTAATCACAAAGAAAACTTGAAACACACACGCAATCAATGTTTTCGTGCATTAAGTCGGAAATCAGAAGTCAGGGTCCTGGTGTACGGATACGTCGGCCGCCGCACCAACACTGGACTCCCTGGACTGATAACCACACTCAATACGCTAAACATTATTTCTTCACATAGAAAAGATCAGAGTTCGCGGTAGAACCGAACTCCTCTGATACCAATTTGTCACGACCCGCCCTCGGGGTCCGTGCCGTGACTACCCCAAGCCCGCCTTCCATAGGCCAGGGGCTGGCGACTAGCACCAAGGCGTAAATCCCAGTAAAAAGGGAAGGCATTGCCTTTGAAAAGTAACCAACTCCACAGAGTAAGCAAGCGGAAAGTAAACACTAAACAAGCAGAGTACAACTGAAAGTGCGGAAAAGTAAATGGGCCAGAATACAAACCCAAACTGAAAGTAAAGTACAACTCGAAAAGGGAAAAACAGCAACTGAAAAGTAAAGCCACTACTCCGAGCTGTCCATTGGAAATCCCACCTGAAGGGTGGGTACAGATAGCTCCTCTGCTCCACGGGTCCCGCCGTCCGCTCCGAGCACGTCCCACCCAGTGGTCCACCTCCGGGTACCGTCCCGCTCTGCAAGCCTCAGCTAAGGTCAACGCTGTCCGTCGTCTGCAACCAACACAACGAAGTGCGGGCAAAGCCCGTGCAGGGGTGAGTATAAGCTACTCAGTAGGGACCCCGAGACCCCTGAAGGTCTCTCAAATCCACAAAGGATAAACCACGAAGAAAAGTATAATCACGAAGTAACAACCGATATTGCTTAGGTATATGCCCATACATATACCTAAGTCATCAATTCAAATACGCTCCAACCTCCGAGCCCAAGTACAACTCAGTCCACGCAGGAAAGTATACGTATTCCACATAGGAAAGCAAAATATAATCCACACAGGATTGCACAACACAATCCACACAGGAAAACAACAGGATTCAGCTCACACAGGTATACTTCTTCAAGGACGATAAAGATGATCACTGATCCATCTAAGTCGTCGGACCCACGAAGGATCGATAGGTAACTAACCCCCGCAAAGACCCACACAGGATCGGGCTCACACAGAACCTGTAGGCGCTGGCTCACACAGAACCGCTGAGCGCAAGGAGCCACACAGGATCGGGCTCACACAGAACCTGTAGCACTGATCCACGTAGGATCGCTGAGTGCTGAAGTCGTCGTCGTCGAATCCACACAGGATCTCTGTACTGTCGTCGTCAAATCCACACAGGATCTCTGTACTGTCGTCGTCAAATCCACACAGGATCTCTGTACTGTCGTCGTCCAATCCACACAGGATCTCTGTACTGTCGTCGTCAAATCCACACAGGATCTCTGTACTGTCGTCGTCAAAGTCACAGTAGCAGTCGTAGCAGTAGAACAGTCGCAGCCAGCACTAGGGTTCCCGCACACAGCAAGCTCGTACGGAGGGTCCGCTCCACGAGCCGAGAGGCTGATACATCAACTGTCACGAAGACCGAAGTTGATGTATCCAAGAGTTCCGTATCGTCAACAGGAACTCAACGCAACAGACGGCGCGTCGATCGGACGCCCGGTCTGAGAGTTATAGGCATTTTCGTCTCCGGGGCCCGGTTGGTTTTTAAGGCAAAGCCAACCCGACCGTACTCCACCTGCGTCCAAACCTCGGGCGGAGTATGCCAAAAGATCCGTCTCACTAAGAGGAACACTATGCGACTGACGGCACGTCAATCGGACGTCCGTAGCTCAAGATATGAGCGTTTCCGCTCCGAAGGCCCGGTTGGTTTCGTGAACGAACCAACCCGGCCGAACTCAAAGTAACCCGAAACCTTGAGTGCGATATACCGAAACGACCGTCTCGATCCAAGGATCGCGTTGCCGCAGACGGTTGGCTCAAGTTATGAGCCAAAAACCAAATCTGGTCCGAAACGGGGGGTCCGGGTCCGGGCCGACCCGGCCCGACCCCCCCCCCCTCTGGACGGCGCGGCGGCCGGACGGGCGGCGGACGGCGGCGCGGGCGGCGGCGCGGCGGCGGCGCGGCGGCGGGCCCGCGGGGGGTGGCGGCGGCGGGCCGCGTGGCGGCGGCGGCGGGCCGTGCGCGGCGGCGGCGGCGGGCCGCGTGGCGGCGGCGGGCGGCGGCGGGCCGCGTGGCGGCCGGCGGCGGGGCGGCGGGCCGCGCTGGCGGCGGGGGTGCCGCGGCGCATGCGGGAGGCACGCGGGGCTAAGCCCCGCGTTTCTGTCAAAACGGCACGGCTTTAAGCCGTGCCTTGTAATATAAACGGCCCCCGCAGGTGGGGGCCGGCTGGACAAAAACCGGGGGGCTTTCCCCCCTCCTTAAAAGAACCGCCCCCCTCATTAAGAGGGGGGTCTTGATGGACCGGCCCGGGGGGTTTAATCCCCCGGTTTTTATGACATCCGGCCGGCCCGCTGGCCGGCCGGTTTTTACCAACGGGACCGGAATTTCCTGGTCCCGCCCTCGACTCCCGACGCCGGCGGCCCGGCCGCCGGTCCTTTCCTTCCGCCGCGGCCCGGAACCGGCCGCGGTCTCCTCGTCTCACCGCGGCCCGGAACCGGCCGCGGTGTTCGTCGTCCGGCACGGTGCGACGGCACCGCACCCCCTTTCGTCGTGCCATGAATCCTCCCAACGCGGCGCGACGGCGTCGCGTTCTTGAAGTCTCTCCTCGGCGAAGCGCGACGGTGTTGCGGAAAAAAATATAAGCATGTTCATCCGCGTGGTGCGACGCACCACGCCTCTTGCTTCCACCCGCATGAATAAAACGAGAACTAAGGAGGGGGGGTTCGGCCGTGTTCATGCGGTCCGACCCCCCTCACGTTAATTAATAACATAACTAAAGAATATCCAAAGCCTCACATTTAGTCATGCTAAAATCCATGATTCAAGAATGGAATAAAAATAATCAATAATTAACATCCCCTACCTCTGGTTCCAAGAACGAAGATCGTCAACGACCCGCGGAAGACGCGTCGCGGTGGTCGGCGTCACGGAAGAAGGACGTCGATGTCGTGAAGCGAGGATTCGAAGTTCTTTGACGACGATTTCGTCGCGGGAAATCGTCGCGGAAGAGAGGACGCGGAAGAAGACGTCGTCGGTGTCGCGGGTATGGCGTCGCGAAAGGCGATTCCCGAGAACGTGGCGTTCTTCGTCGAAGCTTGAAGAAGAAGAAGATGAAGGCTCCAAAATCTCTCAAGGTGGCTAGAGAATTCTCACCCAAATAAAATAAGCTAAGTCTTATTTTATTCACACAATTATCAAATTGAATTTCAAAGGTTTGAAATTCAAACAATTCAAACAATTCAACTCCATTAATTAACAAAGTTGTCATGTTATTAAAAGAGGAGTTTAATGGGGGAAGTTGAGAGGTTATTAAAAGATTTAGGGGTTCGTGTGGGCCCCACCACACTTAATCCTCCCAAGGGAGGTTAAGTGGGTGTGGGTCCCACTTCCAACCCCCTTAGGTAGGTTTTTTTTTTAATAAGTTTAAATAAAATTTGTTTTACACAATTTTATTTAACTTAACTGAAAAACCCCAAAACGTAACTTTCAACCCGCAACAAACGCAACTCCCGAAAAGGTCTCATTAAGCGAATATCGGCGCTGCGAGTTCATCGGTGCCCTCGGATTTCAATTCCGAGCACCGGATCAAAAGTTAGGAATTCCCGCTCGTTCGTTCACTGAACGTACCCGAGCCAAACTTCGGAAATTAATTCCGGGCACTCCGGGCCTCGGAATCAGGTGCCGTCTGAAACCGCGCTCTTGTAAAATTCTAAAGAAAATTAAGAAAAAATTTTCCTTGAATTTTACGGGTCTTTACACGATTGTCCAGAGAAAGATGATCCACTATTCTCTTCTCTTCATTTATAACAAACAAAGACTTCTCAGCACTTTCTCTATTAAAAGTACCGACCTCCTCTGGTAGTTTATGAGATGGATAGAAAGAATCTCCATTAATTGGGACATTCAGAAAATGAGCCGCTTGTTTCACAGACATAGATAATTTTCTATCGTACATTTCAAAATTGATAGTCATGTCTTTGTTGAAAGATACAGTTGTATAGAACTTACTGACTTCATCAAAGAGAACCGGATCTTGAGAAACTGGTCTTTCAACACATAAATGCTCCCATCCTTGAAACAAAATGATTCTTATGATTGTGGAATCATACGAATCAAAAAAGTCCCAAGAAAAAAAATCCTTTCTCTGAAAAATTCTTTTTATGTAAAAGTCTTTGAAGACATTTTAGTGGGAGTATTAGCAGAGGACTGAGACATATAGGTTCTACCGATGAAATATTTTACGATGACTTAAAACCAGTGGAGCAGAGCTTCAACTCAAAACCTAAAAAAAACAATGTGGGTTTGGGGCGGGGGGGTGGGGGGCTATTTATAGGCGATATAGGGGTGACTGTTGATCTTCTACGGTCAAGATTAGAGGAAAAAAGATCAATGGTTAGGATAAAAACGAAAGAAAAAAATAAAAAAATGGAAAGTACCTGCCGGAGAACGTAAGGTAATTGTTGGTTTTGGTAGAGTTCAAAAGAAATAACAATCGTACGTAAAAAAAACTATCAATCGTCATACCGATGGAAAAAAAGTCATTAACATTAACTGACAAGCCGATGGAAACCAATCTTGTTACCATGAACTGACAAGCCGATGGAAACCAATCTTGTTACCATGAACTGAAAATCCGATGGAAAAAAATCATGTTACCATGAACTGACATGGTGATGGAAAACAATCTCGTTACCATGAACTGACAAGCTGATGGAAAACAATCTTGTTACCATGAACTGACAAGCCGATGGAAAACAATCTCGTTACCATGAACTGACAAGCCGATGGAAAATAATCTCGTTACCATGAAATGACAAGCCGATGGAAAACAATCTTGTTACCATGATCGGTCGATACTATGGAAAAGAAATTTATTACCATGATTGGTCAATACGATAGAAAATAGATTCATTACCATGATTGGTCGATATGATGGAAAAGATATTCATTACCATGATCGTTTGATACGATGTAAAAGACATTCAATACCAAGATCGGACGATATGATGGAAAAGAAATTCATTACCATGATCAGACGATATGATGAAGTAAATAATACAATAAAACTATCAATACGATAAACAATAAAACAAAAACACATATCAGGAGAGTATATAATTAAAGATCATAAGATAAAAATAAACATAGTAAGAAAAAAAAATCCTCCCCTTTCTAAGGGAGTTTTTTCCTATAAGTAGAAAAGTAAAACAAGAAGTGGATATGAATGATTATTTTAATGTAATCATTCCTAGCTTCTTTTTTATAAACTCAATCCTATCGGAAGGTAATGGTTTTGTGAAAATGTCAGCAAGTAGTTCTTGCGTTCCGATAAATTGTAAAATAATATCTCCTTTTTGTGTGCGATCCATAAGAAAGTGATGCCTAACATCTATGTGTTTTGCACGAGAATGATGTGTTGGGTTCTTACTAAGAGTCGTGGCACTAGTATTATCACATAGAATTTGAGTTTTGGAGAAACTCAATCGATAGTCAGTGAGTGTGTGTTGCATTCACAACACTTGAGCACAGCTACTTCCAGCTGCTACATATTCATATTCAGTAGTGGAAAGTTCTACTGAGTGTTGTTTCTTCTAGGAACAAGAAACAAGAGAACCTCCTAAGAAATGACATGTTCCAGATGTACTTTTTCTATCAATTCTACAACTTCCAAAGTCAGCATCTGAAAAACTTTTTAAAACAAAATCATTTCCAGAAGAATAAAAGACACCTAGATCCATATTGCATTTTAAATACTGAAAGATTCTCTTTACAACTTTTAAATTTGATACTTTTGGATTATATTGGTATCTTGCACATAAGAATATAGAAAACATTATGTCTAGTCGACTAGCTTTCAAGTATAGAAAACTTACTATCATACCTCTAAAGATTGTTTGATCTACTGGTTTCCCAGTTTCATCAAGATCAAGTGTATTTGAGGTACCAATTGGAGTGCTAATACTTTTAGTTTTTCATATCCATACCTTATGATAAAGTCTTTAATATACTTATGTTGAGATATATATGTCCCTTTTGGTTTTTCAGAAATTTGAAAACATAAAAAGAATGTTAATTCACCCATCATACTCATTTCAAACTCAGACTTCATTAAATTTACAGAAGAATCAGTTAAAGATTGCTGAGTTGATCTAAATATGATGTCATCAACATAGATTTGAACAATCAAAACATTTTTATTTTCCATTTTTTTAAAAATGGTTGGATCTGCTGTACCTTTTGTATAATTGTTTTGTAAAAGAAATCATGTAAGTCTATCATACCATGCTCTAGGGGCTTGTTTAAGACCATATAGAGCCTTGGTAAGTTTAAAAACATGATCAGGATGTTTTAGGTCTTGAAAACCAGGAGGTTGTTCGACAAAAACTTCTTCTTGAACAAAACCATTTAGAAAAGCACATTTTACATCCATTTCAAAAAGTTTTAAATTAAAGTATACTGCAAAGGCTAATAGAATATGAATAGATTCAATTCTAGCTACCAGAGTATATGTTTCTTCATAGTCTATTCCCTCTTGTTGATTATATCCCTTAGCAACAAGTCTTGCTTTATTTCGAACAATGATTCCATTTTCATCGGATTTGTTTCTGAAAACCCATTTTACACCAATTACAATTTTTTCTTTAGGTCTTTCAACTAAAGTCCAGACTTGATTCCTCTCAAATTCATTTAGTTCATCTTTCATTTTTTTGATCCAACTATCATCACTTAAGGCCTCACTTGGACTTTTATGTTCAAAGTGGGAAAGAAAAGCAAGATGTTTTATTTCATTTCTTATGGAATTTCTGGTCCTTACAGGTTGATTTACATCACCAATGATGTTATCACTTGGATGATTCCTAAGAAAAAATTGATTTGGTTTTTGTAAAACATGTTCATCAACATATGGTAGAAAATATTTTGTGGTAAATGTTTCAGAAGTATCTTCTTGAATATTTTCCTTGTTAGAAGGATCTTCTATCAAAGGTTGATAACCAGTTTTTGAAAACACATCTAAGGATAAAGGTTAGGATGATTTAAAAACAAAAGGATCAGATTCATCAAATTTCACATGTACTGTTTCATCAATAGTACAAGTGTTTTTATTAAAAACTCTATAAGCTTTAGAAGTTGTGGAGTAACCTAGAAATATCCCTTCATCAGATTTTGGTGAGAATTTGTGTAGATTATCTTTTGTATTCAGAATGAATACTTTGCACCCAAAAACATTGATTTATGAAACTTTAGGTTTTCGGCCATTACATAACTCATAAAGGGTTTTATTAAGAAAAGGTCTAGTTAAAACACGATTTATATTATAACATGCAGTACTAACAGCTTCAGCCCAGAAGTTCTTAGCAATTGAGTATTCACTCAACATGGTTCTAGTCATTTCCGGAAGAATACGATTTCTTCTTTCAACAACACCATTTTGCTAAGGAGTTATTGGAGCTGAGAAATTGTGATTAATACCTTTCTTACTAAAAAAACTTTCAAATTCGGAATTTGGAAATTCACCACCATGATCACTATGAATAGTTATCAATTGTAGGTTTTTCTAATTTTTAACTTGGGCTTTAATAGTTTTGAAATAGGAAAAGACTTCATAATTATTTGTGAGAAAATAGACCCATGTGAATCTTGTAAATTCATCAACTAAAACAAATAAATAGTATTTACCTCCAATGCTTCAAGATTGTGAAGGACCAAAAAGATCCATGTGTACTAACAGTAATGCATTAGAATTTGAAACTTCATTAATTGATTTAAAGCTGGTTTTATGTTGCTTTCCAAATTGACAAGGATCACAGACTTTTGAAGAATCATATATAAGGTTCGGTAATCCTTTTAAATGTCTTTTCTTTGAGAGTTTACAAAGGTTTTTTAGATTACATTTTCCTAATCTTCTATTCCATAGCCATGAATGGTCTTCTATTACACTTAAGCAGGGTAAATTTCGGCTCCTAAGGTCTTCTAAGTTAATAGTGTATACATTCTCTTGCCAATGGGCACATAGAATGAACTTATCCTTAGAATTGTGGACTAGACACTTATCATTCCTAAAATTCACAAGGTAACCTTCATCACATAATTGACTTATGATGATGAGATTGTGCCTAAGACCATTAATAAACAAAACATTTGAGAGAATAACTTTTCCAAGAAAAACAATATTACATATACCAACAATCTTTCCTTGAGCATTATCTCTGAAGGTAACATTTCCACATTTTGTTTTGATAACCTTTTCAAAGAGATCTTTGTTTCTGGTCAAGTGATGAGAACAACCAATATCCATGTACCAAATATTTTTGTTGGTACACTTCTCATTTTCCTGAAAAAGAAACAATTAGTTTTTCGGAATCCAAAATTGTTTAGATCTAGAATGGTTAGATAACAATGTTTTAGGAATCCACATTTGTTTTACAAAATGAGCTTTATGAAATCCTAAATATTGAGTTTTATTGAGAGAACACTCTCTTCTCCAGTGTCCACCACATTGGCACTTAGAACAAAAAGATGGTTTTTGTGGAACAAAATAGTTATAACTAAAAACTGGTTTGGAATGGATATAACCAAGACCAGAAAAATTTCTAAAAGGTCTAATTTGAGAATACATCTTGTCAATTTCTTCCTTTCCATGAGTATTGTCTGAAAAAAATTTCATTAAGGAGAAAATTTTTGAGTTTTGTTATAAAACTATGTTTTTATTTTCCAAAATTTTTATTTTAAACTAGATTTAGGATCAAAAATATTTTTATTAGAAATCACATTTTCTAGGTCCTTCGAAAGTATATCCTTATCAGATTTGACTTTCTCAAGGGTTTTTAAAATACTTTCAAAATCAGAAGTTTTCACATCAAGAACATTAGAAAGATCTGATACTTCTTTAGTTAAAACTAAAATTCTAGAGTTTTCTTTCTCAAGCTTCTTCTTGAGTTTAGAATTTTCATGTTCAAGTAATTTAGAAAATCTAGATACTTCTTCAAAAGAAGGTAATGTATCATCTTATGATGATGAATATTCATCATTTAAAGATTCATAATATTTATCATCAATATAATTTGAATTTAAAGAGACATTTGTAATAGCTTCAGCATTGTGTACCTTAGCCATGAGACAATGATCTTCGATTGGTAATCTGGCTACAAGTCCAATATTTCGTTGTCCTGAGGACTCATATTCTGAAGAATCATCTGAAGAATCACTACCACTTTCACTCCAAGTATCATTTTTCTTTAAGACTTCCTTTATCTTATAAAATTTTTCTTGTTTCTTTCAGAGTGTTTCTCCTTTCTGTCTTTCCTCTTCATTAAAGGACAATCATGCATTATATGTCCTACTTTCTTACATTCGTAACATGTTATCTCTGAATCTTTATTATCCTTCCTAGCTTTATTTTTGAATCTATATTGGATGTATTTCTTTCCCACAATCTTGTTCATCCTTAGAGCAAGATTGGATAACTCATTATCCAATGGATCACTATCACTTGATTCAGATATAAATTTCTTGGCTCTGGATCATGTAAGCCTTTCAGGTGTTTTAGCTTTACATGTAAAGGCTACACTTCCATTCCCATTCTTCTTCTTGTTGAAATCAGCATCTCTCTTCATTCTTGTCTCGTGCTGTAGAAGTGTTCCAAAGAGTTCATCAAGAGTGATCTGGGAAACTTTTCTGTTTTTATCAATAGCTGTCCTTTTTGACTCCCATTCATTGGGCATTATATCTATAATCTTATCTACTAGAAATTCATCATCAAGGCCTTTTTTACCCATGGATTGTAAACTGTTGACAATTGTCAGAAATTTTTGTTGCACTTTACATACTGGCTCTCCATAAGTAAAAAGGAAACCATGATACTATGCTCGAAGCATCACTCTTCTTGTTTCTATAACCTTTGATGTACCAAAATGAGTGACTTCTAATTTCTTCCAAATACAGTTGGCTGCTTCACATGAAGATATCTGAATGTATATATTCCTGGTCATAGAGAATATTAAAGTATTGCATACCTTGTAATTTAGTTGATATTCTTGCTTCTATTGGTCAGTGAAAGTACTGACTTCTTTGTCAGGAATTTTGTAACCTCCAGTAAGCATAATAAAATTTTATACACCAGTATTGATCAAAAAAGTCTTCGTACGATCTCTCCAGTACTCATAATCATTGCCATCAAATATTGGTGGTTTAGAAGGACTTAGGTTGTCAATTGACCCAATATTCATTCCTTCTATCTAAAGAAACAATATCTTTTCCACTCCACATGTTAGTGTAGTAAGTAGTAAAAAAATAGTAATATGAAAGAAATAGAACAAGTAATACAAATCAGTGGAAAACTAGCTTTGATACTAACTGTTGGGTCGAATATGTAGATATATATGTATATTAGATGGAACAATACAAGAGGGGGGTGAATTGTATGTTTAAAAACATTGAGTTTAAACACTTAAAGAGATTAGTTTAAAAGATGTTAAACTAATACAATTCAAACCGCATTTGTATTGAATATAAAGGTATGAAGTAATGTAATACTATTAGAAAAGTAAAGTAATTTTATTCAAGATGAATACAATGATTAGAGTAATACAAGTGTGAGAGATTCTACCATAAAGCGTATAGAATCTATTAATACAAAATGTAATAGGATAATAGTAATTAAAACAATTACAATTGAAAGTATAATGACGAAAGGAAACAATACAAATTCCTTTCTAATACAAAAAAGAGTGGAAATGTAAAAGTATTACAACTCTTTTGACCCAAAGAGAAGGGTTATCCTTTCACCTAGGATAAGAGGTCTGTCTTACCACCACCTTGGTAAGCCCTCAATACGATGATCAGTTTGTCCGTCTCCCTATCCCCGGCAGCCCTCAATACGATAATCGGTTCGTCCGTCTGCCTATCCCCGACAACCCTCGATATGATGATCTGAACGTTTGTCTGCCTATCCCCGACAACCCTTGATACGAAGGTAATCGACACCTCTCTCTTTAAATTACTTTAAAGCCCTCGATATGATGATCAGATGCAAAATAACAAAGCATGAGAGAAGTCACAACATCTCTCTCTAGAACATGACAGAATCAAAGTATCTCAATTGTACACACATGTTCACGCTTGTTCTCAGTTGTCTGTGTATTTATTTCTCAGCTTCAAATGACCTCCTATTTATAGGCCTCGGGTTCCAATGGTCACATCTCCTCCAACGGTCATATTTCTCCAAAAAACTCGGAGGGACTTGGATACCTGGCATTATAATGGTCATATTGAAACAGAAAGCACGACATCATTTTGATTAGTTTGTAACTAACTCAACGACATCATATTGGTTAAAACAAGATATATGAAGATGATAAACAAGAGTACAATTAATATGAAACAAGTTTTTTTTACTAAGTACCAAAACAAGCAAGTAATGAAAGTATGAATAGCAGAGTCAATACGATGCAATTGACAGAGTTGATATGATTGACAGAGTCAGTACAAAAATATTGACAAGGTCAGTATGATATGATTGACATGGTCAGTATGATAGGATTGACAGAGTCAGTATGAAACGTTTGACAGAGTCAGTACAATACGATTGATAGAGTCAATATGATACGATTGACAGAGTAAGTACAATACGATTGACAAGGTCAGTATGATACGATTAAAAAGTCATTAGTGATTTCCAAAACAAGATATAGAAGTCAAAAGGGAACTTTTGACTCAACAAGTAGTTGAGGGACCATTATAAGAACTACCAAACTCATGATTTTTAATTTTCAGTCGTGGTCCATGCTTTGAAAGTGTGGCATCATTATCTCATCAATGAGAAATTCACGGTATATAGTGATCGTAAGAACTTGAAGAACATTTTCTCACAAAGGGATTTGAACATGAGGAAAATGAGTTGGATGGAATATCTCAAGATGTTTGATTTTGACTTGATATATGCACCAGATAAGGGAAATTAAGTGGAAGATGCATTAAGTATGAAATTATATGCTCATGTGGTGAAACATGCATCGGACCAGTGGAAGTTGATGTAGGATATAGCTGAGATGCAGTTGGAATGTGAGGACCAGGGCAATAGAGCGGTCTTCATTCCAGTTTTGATGATTCCTAACATGGTTGGCCTGGTTAAAGAGGCACAAATATCTGATTCTGAGAGTGTGAACATGAGGTCAAAACTAAATGGTGGGGAGACCATTGAGGGTTGGAAACTGAATAGAGATTCAGAATTGTGTTTTTGAAATCAGATGGTTGTACCAGTTGCTTGTCAGGATGATCTTCTAAAGTAATAACATCATTCCGGGTGGTTTGTTCATCCTGGAATTTAGAAAATTTATAAAGCGTTTAAAGCACAATTCTGGTGTGCTGCTATGAAATGAAGAGTGGCTAAGTTTGATTCGCGATTCGTTTCTTACCAGCAGGTCAAGTGAGAGAATTAGAGGCCAACGTGGATGTGGTAGTCTTCACCAATCCCTATTTGGAAGTGGGATCCAATAGTGATGGATTTTGTCATAGTTCTCCCAAGAATAGTCATAAAGCATGATGCCATTTGGGTGATAGTGGATCGACTAACCAAGTCAGACCATTTCATTACAATTCATGAATCTCATACGATGGAGGATCTGTCCAAAATCTATATCCGGGAGGTGGAAAAGAGGCATGGTGTTCTTATTTCAATCATATTAGATAGATATCCATGGTATACATCTCATTTCTAGAAATCCTTACAGTAAACCCTTGGAACTAATTTGACCTTGATTATGACATATCACCCTCAGACGGATGTTCAATCTGAGAGGATGGTACAAACTTTGGAGGATATTTTGGGGGCTTATGTCATGGATTTTTGTGGCTCGTGGGAGGATCACTTATTGTTGGTTGAGTTCTTTTACAATAACTATTATCAGGAATCCATACATATGGTTCCATTTGAAGCGTTGTATGGGCGGGTGTGTTGTTCTCCACTATGCTGGGTGGAAACAGGTGAGTCCTCGATGGTTGGACCGATCCTTGTCGAGGAGACAATGGAGAAGATCAAATTAATCATTAAGAGAATAGAGACGGCTCAGATTTTTTAGAAATAATTTTCAGATCATTTTCGACATCTGTTGTCATTTGAGGTGAGTGATCCTATTTTTTAGGATCTCTCCTAAGTTGGGACATCATTGGTTTGGGAAGTAGGGATTTTTATTTCTGAAGTATATTGGACCTTTTGAGATTTTTGAGCAGGTTGGTGAGGTGTCTTATCATAAGTCTTTGCCACCTAGGTTCGTGTGTGGTGCACAATGTGTTTCATGTGTCATAGTTGAAAAAGTATAAGCCAGATCCGGGCCATGTTAATCAATGGGATCATGTTGAGCTAGAGCTAGATGCTTCATTGGTGCACGTGCTAGTGCGGGTTGTGGATAGGAAAGAGAAAGTCTTACGGGGTAAAAGAATTTCTCTGGTTTGGGTTTTGTGGCAGCATGGCCAGATCCAAGAGGAGTCTTGGGAGCATATGAAAGAGATGGTTGAGAAATGGCCTGAGATCTTTCGGCAAAGGGTGGATTCACTAAATTCCAAGGACGGAATTCTCAATGGTGGGGAGAATGTAGTACCCCTGGTTCGAGGTATGTGACCATTGTTTCAGTTTGTTTGTGCTTTTTTAAGTGGTTGGTTGAAGGTTGGACAATTCTGGGAAAAACATTCAAAGTTGTGGAGGTTGTGCAGGGGCAAACGGTTGGCACACGTTATAAAAAAACTGTATGGCCAGCCCAAGAAACCATTCACCCTTGATAGTGGGTTATGCATGGGCAGCACACAGTTTGTCAGACTATGCAGTCAAGCCAAACAAAGTCCCTGTGTGAGACAGTGGAAACCGCACAGTTGGCACAAGTTTCACCAAACCATGCAGGATAACCATGAAGCCATTTAATGTTTGGGTTTTTAAGTCACGGTACACTTAGGATTTCCCATTATCCCCTCATTCTTCCTCCCACTCATGGATCATGTGGTAGTTTCAGTTTTTAGAGGTTGGGGGATCTCCTTAGCTCGTTTTGGAGGAAAATCAAAGGGATTTCTTGGTTGATGAAAGGCGGTTCTCCCCGACAAATTCCCTCTATGAGTTCTTTTAGGTTTTGGTTAAGGTCATCCATCTCCCTATTTTAGTTTCCTAGATCTACAAGGGTTGCATGTAGATCTAATGTTTTTTAGCCTTTGTGTGTTAGAGGTTGAGCTTGTGGATGTTATGGAAGGGGATATAGAGAGATTTTGTGGGATTTCGCAGGATTTGATGAGTTGTGGTAGCTTGTGGGTCAAATTCGTCGGAACCCTAAGAGGTCTGTGGATTCTATCTCAACTCCACTAGGTTGAAATGTGATTTTAATTTACAATTAAATTGTTTTCTTTAATTTAATTGTAATCATGTCGTGTGAATTTTGATGGAAAATCCAATGGGTGATTATTAGGGGGTTTTCCATGAAATTTGGGTTTTGTTGAAATGTGATCAATTGGTTAATTTAAAATTAGTGATATTAAAATGGTAATGATTGTGAGAATGAGTATTGATTTCAATAAACGGGTGACATTGAAATGTGTTTTCCATGGAAATGGTATTTGTTGGTTTTGAAAATAATTCATGATTACAGTTGTGGCTTCTGTGAAAATGGGTGATATCATTAGGTTGATGATGTTGGGACATGGTGGAGTGGACTAGGAAGTTCCACTATTAAAAGGGGATGGATAGTGGATGGAAGGGCCACTATCAATAGCCAGTGGGCGGGAGTACCACTTGAGTTGATTGGAAATGAAGGGGGTGGACAAGAAAGTTCCACTATAAAAAGGGGTTGGATAGTGGACGGAAGGGCCACCATCAATAGAAAGTGTAATGGAAGTACCACTTGAGTGGATTTGTAATGAATGGGGTGGACGAGGATGTGCCACTATAAAAAGGGGATGGATAGTGGATGGAAGGGCCAACATCAATAGCAAGCATGTGGGAAGTACCACTTGAGTGGATGGGTAATGAATGGGGTGGACGAGGATGTGCCACTATAAAAAGGGGATGTATATTGGATGGAAGAGCCACCATCAATAGCATGTGGGCGGGAAGTACCACTTCAGTTTATTTGTAATGAATGGGGTGGACGAGGAAGTGCCACTATAAAAAGGGGATGGATTTTGAATGGATGGGACGCCATTAATAGTAAGTGGGCTGGAAGTACCACTTGAGTGGATTAACAATGAATGGATTGGACAAGAAGTTCCACCAAGGATTGTTGTGTGCTTTTTTGGTGATGTTTGTAGATGGGGCTAGTGAGTGAAATATGAAAATGGTAACCGGCTTGTGGCATGGTTGAAATGGCTGCCTTGCATGGCATGATTGTTTTGGATTCCTTTTGTGCCATGTTTGGGTTATGGGATGTTTGGATTATAAACATTTGGTAGCTTGGTTTTGCTTTATATAAATGGTTTTATATAAAATTTCTATCGGTTTTATCGTAGTGGCGTGTGTAGAGAAGTCAGTTGGGGAAATCCTACTGAGTAGTTTTACTCACCCATGCTTTGGCACTTTGGTGTCTTTGCAGATGTTGTGTATTGTGACATGGGAAAACCTAAGGCATATCCCTCCTTTAGTTGTGCATTGTGATGTTTTGATGGAACTTGGATCTTGGAGCTTGGAGTTTGGCATGGAGCGGTGGTGGTGTCATGGCTCGTGGTGTTTTTTTGTTTAGTTTCCGCTTTGTACTCTGATGTTTTGTGGACATGTCTAGTTGAATGGTTTTGGGGTTTGTGATGGAATTTTTAGTATCACATTTTTGGGTTTTAATGTGTATGAATATTTAGTTTTTGGTTGGTTTATTTGGGTTATATTATTAAGGGAAAATCAATCCCCACTATTCCATGTAGCCCTCAGCATTTATTTATAGCGTTTGGCACCTTGGGAATGTCGCTTAAGGACATGTAACCCTCACCGCCTCCTCAATCCAATGAGGTAGGGGCGGGGTGTTACACCTTCAATCAAAAATCATCAACACAAATATAATATGCCAATATCATCATTAAATTCGTTTATGACATCAAAATAACAAAATTACATTTATTTTGACATTTATAATATCATTTATTTGAGACCTTTATTAATGAATCAATCATTTCATCATAATTGTATAATAATGTAATTAATTTATATAATAAATAAATATTATTAATAAAATATCATGATGTAGGAATTAATTTTATATTTACAATGATTATTTATACTCAAAGATATCAATTACATAACCTAATATAAAAAATGGTTTAGAAAATGAAATTTTTTGATATTATGTTTCTATTTACATCTAATCAATTCTTATAAAATGTCATTTTCACACCCAAGTGGCTCCATGGGGTTCCAAAATCGACCTAGGGATTCCCATGGTCTAACTTATCTCATAAAATAGTATCAAGACTTGTGTTAGGGTAGTTTATTATAATTATAATATTTTTTACCCTTATTTACCTAATTTTCCCTTAAACCAAGGTAAATAAAATGATTACTCATGTTACTATTCAAAATGTCTAAAACGTAAAGGTATCTATTAACCCAATTTGGAAATTCTAATTCAAAATATGGAATCAATTTTCCAAATTCATAACTCAGAAGTTGAAGAAATTAATTTAAAACTAATTGTCGTTGTCAAAACAAAAAAAGTGGGTTTTTAAGAAGTAATAACTATCAAAATAATGACATGTTTTTATGTCCAATTTCATTGTAAAATTGATTCCAATGACAAAAATTGGATTAAATGATAAAAATATATTCCATTTATACTTTTAAAACATTAAATTATTTTATTTATCCATATTAATTATCTTGATGAAAAAGTTATTTTCAATTAAAATTTAGTGTAACATTACGAGTCATCAAATCATGATTGTTATCAGAAAAATATCAAAAATTCATCAAAATTAAATATTTATGTCCCTATTATAAATATTAATTTTACTTTTTATAATATAAATTTTTCAAAAATTAAATTCAAAAAGGTTTCATCATCAAAAGGCGTCAAAACACCATTTTTTAAAAATAATTATTTTATCCAAAATTTTGAATTTCTTCTTATATCATATCTAGAAAAAATATAAGATAAATTAAAAACATTTAAATAAATATATAACATAAATTTTTCATTAAATATAAATACATAAGGTGTGTTATGATTTTATAAACACAATTATTCTATTTTAAATACATTATCATAAAAACACATCATTTATATTTAGTTAGTTTTTATATTAATTTCTTATAAATTTTGTTACCATTGAATTATTATTTTAGCATGTGTAAACCATATTTCAAAATTCAGTTTATACTATAAATTCTAACCATTCCAATGATTGGGAATTAACTTCCATTTATAATAGTAATAATATTATACTATTATATTTCTGTATAACTCAATGTTTTGTGTAACATAATATTTTTGATAATCCCATTGTTGCATGTTGAGTATGCTATCAGAAAAATCATCCCCATTAAAAAAAATTAATATCTTATCCCTATATATTAATATAAATTAAAATATGTATCTAAATAAGTACAATGGTTGTTACATCATTCCCCATTTTGGAAATTGTGTCCTCACAATTTTAAAATTTGTCTTGGAAACGTCTTAGAAAATCCCACATAAGAGAAAGAGTTAATAAAACTATCACTTTAAAAGAATTAAAGAGAATTAAATTAACACCTGAGAAAAAAATTCTAAGGTTCATTATTGTAAAACATTGATTTTGAAGAAAATCAATGAGTCATGTTCTAATGTAGAGTGATATAAAACATGAACAGGAGAATTTTAACAACCAGAAAACCACAAACATGGGATGGATTAAAAGGACTTTGATATCCTAAAAGGATAAGTAAATAGAAAACATTTTTTTAGGTTCCTTTTCATAAATATGTGGAATTTATTTTTTAGATTTACTAAGAACATTAGGAATTATACTTACATTTCAAGTAGAGTCTCACCCTTAAATAAATTTCTACCACAAAATCATATATTCACCAAACGACAAGTATTCATGGTGACTTGGTCACTCCAAAAGAGCCAGAAAAAACTTCTAGAGAATCACATATTCCACATAAGATACTTTATCTATTCAACTAACATTGATTAATTAACCAAACCCATCATGGTTACTACAAGATCATATAATCCCAAAAATGTATAATCCCGTAAAAAATGAAATACTACACTTAATCTACAAAATTCAATTAAAAATAACCCAAAGATAAAAAAAGACCATAAAAAAATTTTATCCATAAAATTATTAAAGTTAATCCAAAATAAGATTGAAACCCAAAATTCAGTATGATTTGATCACATAGTTTTCCATGATATATCATAACATTTATCTTTAGAAAACATCGACAACTATAAAAGTCTCGTATTGAACAATAATTAACCTATTCACATTTTATCCAAAATAGGTTGATCATTTCCATAAATAACCCAAACCGCCATATTTCAACAATAAAAATATAGACTCTTCCAAAATAAAATTCAACCATTAATGCTCTAATGAAATTTCAAAGTATTCTATTTTCCTTTTGAATATAATGTTCCCAAAAGTGCAAACATCTTCCAAAATATCATTTATCAATTATTCACCAAATGTTTTCCCGATTCTAAGGATATCCATTTCATAGTGAAATATTTCTCAAAATCAACTTATCATTTATCCATAAAATCATTTAACTAAAAATAATAAGTCATACTAACCAAGGAGTTCATGTAGGCCAGTTCTAGGAAATAAATCTCTGTTTCATATTGGTTGTGGGTTTTATTCCCACAACTTTGTATAACAGTATGGGGTTCCACACAGTCTATGTATTTTCCCTTTTTATAAATTATATAATTATTAATAAATTCTCAAACTGAGATAAAAAAATAAAAAACCATAACATATGTTAACAACAACGGTTATCTCATACGTTGTATTTGGCATCCCAAAAAGTAATAACCCATAATTTCCTCAAATTCTAGGATCACATAAAACATAAAGGTTCATTATTACTATATCCAAAAAAGAAAAGATAATTATCACTCTATTATCATATTTATATATAAAACATAAGGGTTACAAATACTATAAGTCTTCCAAAGAAATCCCATCATTAAAACACTTAAATATATCATCATCCATAGATCCATCATAACTCATTCTTTCCTAAAAGGTATACATCAAAATCATAAAAACTTCCTCATGATAATTTATCCATGTTTTTACATATTATTCGTTTAGACATCATTCTTAAAAAAAATCAACCATAATGTCCTAATATTGAATAATGTCAAATCATGATCTATGAAATAATACATACTATTGATATGTCATTTTAAGATTACTCATCTTCAATTGGAATGTCATTTGGTATTGGTTAACATATAATTGTATGGTCCTGCTGATCTCATTCTTGGACCTTCTACATAGGACGTCAATTTTCATAATTACCATGCACACCGCATTTAAAAAATTCAATTGATCTCTTAGAAATAACTTCATTACATTTCCAATATCCAATTGAATGATTTCTTTTTTTCATGGAATGATATTGCTTTATGGCCTTAATTACCACATCTATAAAATCTTCATGCCCCTTTGAATCATTTTTCAACGTGTTTCTTTACAAATACATGATACATATGTTTTTGAATATATATAGATTTATTATTATTAACTAAAAATCCATATGTATTTGTTTCTCACGTATATGATGCCTTAGAAAAATCATTGAGGATCGAGTGGTCAATCATGAATCTAGATAGTTAGTTAAGAATAACCCCCAGAGTTCTTATTGTGGCTACCAGTTCATTTAGTTTCTAATTTAAAAAACCACTATAGTTTCCTTCACATCCTTTGTTACTTTTGTGCCTACTAGATCCATCCATTTACAAAAACCATAACGTTCAATGTGAGTATATGAGCAAAATCGTCATATATTATCTTATAATGAGGGTAAACACTATGATATAGCTTTTCATATTTTCTTAAACTCATTAAATTTATATAAAATAACTATGAATATTTTTTATATACTAACCACTCTGGTTATATAAAACATTTCATTTATTCATCAATAACACCTCAACCTCTAATGTAATCTATACCGACCTCAGATGCCAACTGTAAGGCCCCGACCATCAACATTACCTATTCTTGAGTTATGTTAATAATTAGACTTTAATACACATCTAGGATGTTTTTATGTATAGATATTTAGATAATACGGTAATAAATGATACTTAAAAACTTTAATATTACATGTAGACACTTCTACTTCATATCCATTTTTTATAAAACAAGAACTATTTAAAAAACCATGACACCAATTCATGTTTTAACGACACAACTTTTACTTGATCCCATCCTTGACTCTATTCATCATTATGTGCTATGAAAAAAATTTCAAAACATGGGCTGAGAATAAAAAGGCTAGTAAGGGACATATAATGAATGAAAACTTTTATTCTTGTGAAAACATGTAAACTATGAACGCATTAATATAATGTAACACTTTTCACCTTTATGAAGTAGAAAAAACACATCACTAAATCTAAGCTCCAAGAATAGCCATTTTGTAACCAAAATATTACTATAAATCCCATCGAAAGAAATATATGCCATAAAATGATAACTTGGAAATTAACATACTTAAATGGAACAACCATACGGTCGAATTCCACAAATATCACAAAAATGGAATATCCATATGACCGACTACCATACCTAATGCATTAGTGGTTATAACATTACCAAATTTACTTAGTTTATCATAGAACCTCCAATCATTTGGTTTATGACGTAACCACCCATCATTGTATTATCACATAACCACCTATCAAATGTATATTTACAATTATATAAACATAAAACATAAAATATTTCAAATATCAACATTTCACTAATAACATTTCATTTTAAATCACAAAAAATAATTTCATGATGTTAAAATACTTAATCCACTTAAAAAGCCATTTTAAATACCAAAACACCAAAAAATGTAATAAGGTTTTTCTTTTCCTTTTGAAAAAATTAAGGCATATAATGGAATCCATCTATAAAAAATGGTTATGGTGGTAGAGAGGTCTTCATCACCACATACGTTAAAAACATTCCTTCTATCGTTTAGTAAAAACCTTCATTGAAAAAATATTCCCCTTGAATGAAATTAAAATTTTAAATGGTTTATTATAGACTATATAAAATAAGGAGGTTTATATTATCAAAATATGCCTCATTGAAAGTTGATTAAGATGATGTACCATACCTTGAGTCTGACTCATCGTGTATGTTCCTTGTTCATCTAGAATAATAAACATAAGTTAATTTATACGATATTCAATACCTTTTTCATGTTTATTATTCCTTTTATAACACTTATTACCATGTAATAAAAATTACAATTTATTTATGTTGATATCAGTTGTTTTGTAGATATTCGGGGCTTGAGTCATGAATGAACATGTTTTGATATAAATTGTACATGTATTCAAAAGTAATTCAACTATAGAATGACATTAATGATTAAAATATCATATATATCTTTTATATATGTATTTATAATAGTCCATTACATTTAGAGATAAGAAATGAAATGCACAGTTCATGGACATGGTAGACCGTATATATACAGGAATGATACATTAATTTTTTTTTCATATTAAAATAATAAGATTCAAATGATATATATGTATATTATAAATATTGTATCAAATTTATTTCATTAATGTATTATATATTTAATAAAACCATCTTTTATATGTTCCATGTATATAATGAACTAGTTATATAACATTGAGGGGGTGGTATTCCACACATCCTTAAATAAAATTATCATATTTTCACATCATCGAATAAATAAATTTATGTTGTAAATAAAATGTAAATAATCATAGGGACAATATAAATAAAACATATATCATATATAATTATTGTTCCATCATAATTTCCACCATGAGAGATGGTAGGGGAAATTAAACAATCATTGTTTCGTGAGGCAGTAGTTCTCCGTACTCAGAAATAGTATGATCATATCCATTAGATGGAGTTGTGTGGTAGTGTAGTTCAAATAATTTTAATAAATAAATCATAGTATATTGAGGATACTGGTGTGGTTATGAAATCAAATTATACGAAGTTCATAGAGAGTGGAGAAGGAAAATAATGGAATAAAACTTGAGAGAATATCATAACTCTAAATCTGGTAGCATATTTTGATTTGAGCCAAACGGTATTATTTAATTTCATTATTCTCAAGATAATACTTCTATTAGGAAGGGGGTATTTTGGGAGAATAAATTTTCAGAATTTGGATAAGCCATGTGGATTGAGATGCGTGAGTTATGTGGGTAGAGGTGGTGGCCTTTTATAAGAGGGAGGAGGGGAACATTAGGAAAGTCTAGAAATATTAATTTATTATTAATTTGATTTGGATTTAAAATAATGAAAAACTCATTTAATTCTAAGATAAGATGATTTTGGTTATAATAACCATCATACAATATATTTTATACACGTTTTTAATATTTTTTATCCCTATAATTTTGGATTAACCCTTATTTTACCGTTTTTAATCTTATCATGATATCATGTTATTTACATATTGTGGGTTAATTTAATTTCTTTAAAAATGTAAAATGACCTTAACATATTAATTTTTTATATATTTGGACTATTCTTAAACCAATTTCACGAATCTTATAGTTTTATAAATTTAATACCATTTAATAAACTATTTTATATTTTATGTGATGAATTATGAAAAATTTATAAACTATTTATACAATACATTTAAAAAAACTTAAAAATTTGATTATTAAAAAAAGGAATTAACTAAAATATAATATGTTAATATCATCATTAAAAATCGTTTATGGCATAAAAATAACAAAATTAAAATTATTTTAACATTTAAAATATCATTTATTTGAGTCTTTTATTAACGAATCAATCACTGCATCATAATTGTATCATAATTAAATATTTTTATATCATGTATAAAAATTATAAATAAAATTTCATGATGAAATAATTATTTTTATATTTATAATTAATATTCAAAGTCAAAGATATCAATTATAGAACCATGTATAATTTTTTTAGTAAAAGATTCAAGTTTATGTTATATTTTTCCTTAATTTAAATTAATTTTTATAAAATTTCATTTTCACACCCATGTATCTTCATGAGATCCTCAAATGGAACCAAGGATTCCCATGGTCAAACATATATTATCCAATAGGATTAGGAAATGTGTTATTGTAGTTTAATATTGATATAATATTATTTCTTACCCTTATTTACCGGATTTAACCTTTAACCATGGTAAATAAAATAACTACAGATGTTATTATTCATAATGTCAAAAAATAAAAGCTAAAAATTCACAAAATTTGCAAATTTTGACTAAAAATAAGGAATCAATTTTCCAAATTAAAAACACAGATGTGGAAGTAATTAGTTTAAAACTATATCTCGTTGGTAAAACCAAAAAAGTGGGTTTTTAAGAAGTAATAAGTATCAAAAGATTAACATGCGTTTAGGTCCAATTTCAAACAAAAATTAAATCAAATGACCAAAATTGGATTAAATGATAAAAATATATTCCATTTATACTTTAAAATTTAAAAATAATATGATTTATCCATATAAATTATATTGATGGAAAAAGTTATTTTCAGTTAAAATTTAGCACATTTTTACTATACATAAAAAATTATTGTTATCAAGAAATATATAAATAATTCATCTATTTTTTTGTGTCCTAATTATACAAAAAAATATTTTATCTTTTGAAATATAGATGAGTAAAAAACTAAATTTAATAAGGGTGTTCCATCAAAAGGCATTAAAACTGCATTTTTTAAAAATTATTCTTTATCTGAAATATGAAATTTGTTATTATATCTTATCTAGAAAACATATATGAAGAATTTAAAATATTAAAGTGAATATATAACATATATTTTTAGTTAAAGAAATATCCATAAATATTGATATTATTTTATAAACACAATTATTCTTTTTAAATATGTTTTTATAAAAAACCATCTTTTATATTCAGTTGATTTTTATTTTCATATCTAATAAATTTGGTATCCAATGAATTAATATTTTAATAGGTGTAAACAATATTTCAAAATTCAGTTGATACAATTCATTATCTCCATTCCTATCGCATGGTGTTAACTACCATTTAAAATAATTATAATATTAATGTATTATGTTTTGGTATAACTCATTGTTTTCTGCAATATAATATTTCAGAGAAATTCATTGTTGCATGTCGAGTACACTATCTGAAAAGGATTATTTTTTAATGTAAAATTTAAATTATTTTCATAAATATTAATCGAAATGAAAAAGGATTATTCTATAAATATATGGGTCATTACAATTCACCCTCTCTAACTACATGGGTCTTGATCCCTGTCTTCTATACTGGGTACAAAGGGGGAATGTATGAGGTTCAATCCCTACCACTAGTAAATTATAGTTTCTCCTTTTTTGGGGCCCAATCATCCTTAAATCCATCCTCATAGGGATTTTTACCTAACTATCTTGTAAATCACTATGGAGCTCCCTCATTGGGGTGAACCCATCTGATCCTTTCCCATTAGTGATCCTACAGCAACAAAGCCTTTTTTTCATTTTCTAAAGAGCTAGTTTAAGGGTTACTGGTAACTACACAAACAACAAATCCAAAATTCAATTGGAGGATGGGTGACCACATAATCCATATACCATTTCAAAATTTAAATTCAAAAATAAGGGGCATCGTGATTGATCCTCAATCCTTCCCCATTAGTGATCTAACCAGTCTGATCTATCTCCACTAGACATTAAACTTATGGCCTGGATAGTGTTAAACTTGGTAATCCAAAAAAATCCTTGGTGACATGCCTATTAATATAGTTCCCTATACCATATGTGAGATGCCTCATGCTTCTCTAACCTCGATAGTGTCCCCTTTTTCGGGACCCAATAATCCTTAAATGCTTCCTCATTAGGAGTCTTTATCCAACTTTCTAGTAAACCACATTGGTGCTCCCTCCTTGGGATATACCCATCTGATCCTTTCCCATTAGTGATCTGACCAGTCTGATTCTTCTCCACTAGATGTTAAACCTTTGGCATACCCTATGTTAAACTTGGGAATCCAAAAAAAATCATTGGAGCCAGGCCTATGCATATAGTTCCCTAAACCATATGTGAGATGCCTCAGGCTTCCATAACCTCAAAATGACCTATCATAAGGGGAAGAAAACTAGGTGTACCCATGTTTTAGTGTGCAGACACACCAGTGATTCCAAACATGACAATTCACTTGAATTATTTTTACTTCACTGACCTGATTGAGTGGAATGTCCATACCAAATAAATGTAATTAACCATCCTCCATGATGATATGGCACCAGGAAGAGTTTCACATAAATCATCTTAATTGATAATGGAGAACCGAACAAGGAAACATATTATGAGGAGGAATCCACCAAAAGAAAGACTAAAATCCCACCATCCAATTTCAATAAGGCGAAAAACATCACTAAATAATTGAAAGATTCCTCCCACCATTATATATCGTGAATGATGGACAACAACCAGCGTGTCCCCATAGAAGAATATGTGGATCAAGGAAAGTTTTTGAAACAAAAATGGTGACCGCGAATTGAATATATTCTCCTCAATATGAGTATTTGTAGCAATTGAGACATTAACAGATAATTGTGTTACCAGATCTAGCTATTCGGTGCCAGGTCCCACTAAGAAAATAATGTTCTTGGCATGAAACTTACCCGGAGTTGGGGTAATTTATCATTGGGAATCCCTGTATGTGATGTTGTTAGTGTGAATATATTTATCCATACATTGAAGATTAAATAATGCTCATGCACTAGTCATCACTTTCAGTTTAACTGTACTAAGGGTTGGATTTTCATACTTTGTAGGACCCAAGATACAACTATATGAAACTGATCACCTACCCCCTTATACATAGGGGTAGGGGAAATTCCAACACACTAGTCCCACATGGCTCCATCTCATCTGTGGAATCTTCCAAAACCACACCAACTAGGCTCCCACACCCCATCTCATGCTATGGATTTATTCAATAGAATGTGATTAATACACTTGTTAGTCGGTATTAATAGAAGGTAGTTATCTCGACATAAGACATGGCCCACTAATACATGGAGGCTTCGGTTCCTCGTCATCACTACCACCCCCAAGGGTAGTGTAGGGAGCCGCTGTTCCAGACATCAAATTTCAACAGCTTCGGGAGCCTATTGTTGGATTTCTCTTACGATTTAATCCATTATATGGATGAAGTAAGGGATGTATGAGCCTGTTCAGTGAGGACATTAGCCATGGAGCCACCATGTAGGCTTCCCACACGGCCGCATCAGCATTTCCAGCCAGTCCAACATACCGAGTATCAGGTTGTCCAAACCCCTACATAGCCAGCCCTTGTTCGGCTGGAACCACATCAATGTATGGTGAATGCTCTAGATGATTTTGACTAGGGGGATCATCTTTCATGGCACTTATGGCCCAAGCCACAACGGGCACATGCTATTGGCACCTTTTATTTTCTCATAGTAGGGGAACCTCCTAATCCCAGTGCAGTGACACTTCCATGCCCAATCTAGAGTGTGGTTCCAACCACATCACCAACAGGTCAAGTTGACATCCCTAGTCACCAGTGAATGAAACTACCAATTTAGGCTGATCCATTATGATGACTTCTAGTACGGAGGTCCTCCGGCTACTATCATCAGACAGAGTGGAGGTCCTCCCAAATCCCATATCCAGGATAGAGGAACTTCCCATTTCACTATCATTAACTCCAACAGATTCCCTACCCACTTTAATGACACTCAGTATGAGGTTACTCACTATGCTCCTAGTCCCTAGTATTAAAATTTACCATTCCTACAAGGTTATCAATTTTTGGATCCATCTTTCACTATCACCTTCCAACATGTGGGTCTTCCCCGCATTCTCACCAACTTCAGCGGAGTCCCTCCCCCTTCATCGATGTTCATCTCAAAGGTCATTCCAATATATAGTATACGTAGAATGACAGACCTCCTAATTCGACAACTAAAAAATATAGTTGAATCAAAAGTCCACCCCACGCTACAGATAACCGCCAAATAGGCCTTCCCCATGTTCATCCCATCTGCAGCAGAGGGCCTCCCAACTACATCATCCTTAATCACGGAGGTCCTCTTCATATTCCATTTGATATTTCTCAGGTGCTTATCGCACCATTGTTTTTCGCAGTTATGGTCCTCTCATATCTATCAATAACATAGCTGGAGGTCAACACCATGTCAAAGATCTACCCTGGCCAGAAGAACCATCCCATGGTAGGAGTGAAGATCGTCACTTATAGAGGACGAATCCTGAGAAGACTCAAGCTTCAGTCAAACTTATCTGCATCCTTTATTCTGAAGTAGATTGTGATTCAATTATGGATCCTTCACCACGATCCTCTATGTCGAGGATTGGGATAGGAAAAAGTTGTATCATCCTCATCCTTATGATAAGTGGGTTCCACTACATCCCTGCATCCCTTAGAAGACACATATATGAAAAAAATAATTTGGCCCATTTCCTAGGCATGACCATGGAATCCTTATTATTGTCAAACATATCCTTCTATAACTCAATAAAAGATCATAGAGAGTTGTTCTCAGGAACAATAGAGGTCGAGCAACAACATGACCCATCACCAAAGGATGCAACACCTGCATCAGAATCAGTGGTCATTACTCTATCATACATGGATGTGGTGGTGCAATCGATGTATTATTCAGAAGAAATCTAAAGACGAGGTGTCTTGTTAGGCCATGATTCATATTCTACACCAACCGGTCTACCATCAGAATGGTCCGATTCAGTGCCATTACCGTTCCCACGACCACCTCTAGTCAATGAATGAGTTAATCAAGGGGCGAATCCTGAGTATGAGCAGAGTAGTTTATGTGATATTATTATACAAGAGTATATCCTAGATATGTTCTAAAAAATATCAACTAAATTCTTCTACATTCCGAAATCGCTTACCCAGGATGAGTTTATGTGCCTCCAACAAACCAATGAAATGACACATTTCTATCTTCTTTGTTAGTGGTTATCTTACCCATAGAGTTAGGAACACTACAACAATATTGTCCAGTAATTCCACTTAGCTGAGTTGGATGTGCTACATGTTGCTCAGCACCATGCATCACCTGGTTTTCCTCATACCCTCCAACAAAAATGTGAACAAAGCATAAATGTGCTCTATAATGTTATCAAGGAGGATCCACCTCATGTACACATCTGTGCATGTGGGAAATATGCTTCTCTATATTCTATACATATACTTCTTCATCCTACTTAAATATGTGATATCTAGGATATGTATCCAAGTGTCTTCATTTTGAACATGGTTATTCCTGAGTCATACCCAGAAGGTGGCACTAGCACCTTTCCTGTAGAATATGAATAACCTTCTTGTGTAGTATAACACCCAAAAGTTCCTACATGCATCCAAACATTCCATCAAATAACATTGACCTCAACATGATGTTTTTAAAGATACAGTCCTATGTGAGTATATTAATAGGATCATATTCATAGGCTCCTCTTCAAGAGAGTATTAAATGAATAATTATGGGATTTTTAAAAGGGATCCTAATGCAGTTGACTAGTGGGGTGAAACGCTGTGGTGCAGGGGGATCTCTCCAAATTTCAATTTACATTATTTGGTGGGTTAGGAATAATTCTTTTCCCATATATGACAATGTCCAACGTATGGGGGTATCTTTGGAATCTAAATGATGGTGCTGCAAAAACCCCAAGCAAGAAACAGCGATGCATCTCTTTCTTTACAGTGATTGGGTTCGTTGGTCTTGGAAGGTGTATACAGATTTCTCGGGTTGGTGAGATGTCAGAGAGGTGCAGGAGAATGCTCTCAGCTAGTAGTTTGATGGAATGCACGACAATTGTTCTGAGCAGATAGAAAGGGTGATCATCCTCATGGAGGGTTGTTGGGTCATCTGGAAATCCAGGAACGCAGCGCGCCACAAGAATTCTTCTGCAACTAGAACTAGTATCGACTTCGAGTTTAAGAACACTTTTCTGGACATAGAAATTATTTGTTATGATTTCCATGGATCCCCTTCGGTGAGGTCGTTTTATCGAGGGGTGTCTAACTAGATTGAGAGGTGGGGCCTGGGGAATTGGGTTCACTGTTACCCCCATAGAGATGGGCACAAAATCAACATAGATGGGTCCTATATGAGGGGATAGATGAGGGGGAGGCATGATTAGGGGATGGAATTAAGTGAAAAAAGACAACATACATTAAAGTCTATGGAAACAGATTCTTTGATCCTCTATAAAGCACTCACGGAAAGTAGAAGCTTCCCGTGCTGTATTGAATATACTGTCCGCAAGTGAAAACTTCTTATGGGTGTTCATACAACAATCACTCATACATGGAGACTGGGGAATAAGGTTGTGGATTTCGTGGCCTCTATAGCTTCCCCATACCATAATGTTTTTGACTTACTTAACCATAGTTCCTTTCCATCCGGTGGTAGTATCTTTCTAATCAATGACGCTTTGGGGCTCCACTACTTTATAACTCGTTGATGTGATTTGTGTATGTTGTTTTCGGTGTGTAACCAAAATCAATAAAAATGATAGCGTTCGGTCAACAAATAACATTGCTTGGCCTTTCGGCACCTTTTCAGTCATTTCAACTCTATTAATACCTTAGCAAAGGCAACGAGGAAAATGGGAAGGCCAAACTGTAAGACCTCTCTGGCTCAAAGAAAATTATGGAAGATGACCTTGATTAGGTGGTGTTATGTCAAAAACTTTCAGAATAGAAAAAGCTGTTTGACGATATCCTCACCAAAATCGCAGTTGAACAGCAGTGAGATTATGGTAGTTCTCGTCTGGGGGAACATTTGTAGGGGATGGTACAACCTCAACCTAGTGAGTTTCTTTTAGGTGATCTTGACACCATTCACCATCTTGAATGAGTAGTGGATGGTGTTTATTGAATGAAGATGTGATATGCATCACCAAATCCATGTGAATGGAATGAAAACCTATCTCATAACCCGGATTAGGTTCTAACCAACTCCACAGGCCCCACTGACTGCTCTACAGGTTATTTCCCTAGCTCCTCATGTAATTCCTCCTGTCCCCCATGAGCTGCATATCCCAATTTCCACGTTGAAGAACATGACAATGCATTGGTGGGCCAGGAGCATCATCATGATCGGAATCCTCATCCATATGGTCTGATTGAAGCAATTATTTCTTAACTTAAGGACCCAAAAACTATATTAGTTGAAATCACACCAAATTGAATAATGTATTCAACATGGGTGGATGATATAACTGCAATCCCAGGATTCAGAAACCCTACCTTCACCCCCTTTAATGGGATGAGTGACCCTCTGTAGCATTAGGCCCACTTTATTTAATGGTGTGGACCCATGATGGTAACTCTAACGCAATAAGAGACAACTAAGCATTGGTGTTTAGCGAACAAACTAGAAGAGACCCCATTTGTCGGGTACATATAGTTACATTTTGAGTCAATATCTGGTTGGGAGGATCTTCGTAGAATGTTTCTCTACCATTTCAATTCTACGACCCAAAAAAGAAAGGATTTATGACCTCTTCAAATGTTTGTAAAGTCTTTATGAGCACGACATAAACTTTTTCTCCAGCTGGATGGGCCTCATATATTCCCTTAATATGAAACTAACCATAGAGAAGTTGAAAATGATTTGTTTGGGGAATGTGAAGAAAAAACTGGTCCCTTTTCTAATCACTCATAACATCCGAGTTGGGTTCCGGTATTTCTCTAACAAAGCTCAATGTTTAAAATAATCATTCTAGCAAGTAAAGAAGGAATATCCATTGCCTCCTATAGCTCATGTATGAAGAGCCACTAATAAATAGACCACCGTGATTGCACATATATATTCCCTTATGAAGCAAGAATTATTACCATTATATCCACAATCATAGATTCACAAAGGCCCACAACCTTGGGAACATTCTATGACTTAGAAACACCTTCCTTAGAGTCGAAAGCCCCCCCCCCCACATGATGCCCCACCACCACCTAGGTGAGATAATCAGATTCCACCTCCTTGACAGGTTATTCTAGCCCCTCATCAGGCCTAGGATCCCAAAGATTCATTCCTAGATTAGAGGAATCAATCCTAATAATTTAACAAGGTCCATGTTCCCAGTTATTTCTAAAGTGAAATGGGATAGGGAATCCTGCGGTTTCCTGAATGCAAGAGGTATGAAGTGGTGGATCTCACTAATTTACCAAATTAGTACACCTATCACTAGTTCCATTTGCATACCATCAATAATTCTAATGTGTTTAAAGAATGGAACTGATGAGAGGTCAACAATAAAATAGTTAGGATGGGTCTATCGAAGGAAGATATGGAATGTGTGTTTATAAAGACTGAGAGTGATAATGACGGTGAATAGAAACAGATTTCTAATAGCAGGTCTAAAAAATACGATGATTTGATTGATAATAAGGTAGTCACCCATTCTAATGGTATTAACTGTGCACATTCAATTGGCCTGTGAAATCATTAGTCACAATAGTACCTTTAGCTACTACATATGCATCAACATCTCAGTCTTCATCGAGAAAGAACCGAAGATGAATGGGAAGAAAATTCCCTCCACTTATGCCAAATCCATCATATACTCTCAAAAACAACATGACCCAAAAGATAGGGATTTACCCAAGAATCCACAAAAAATGTAGGATTCTCCATGTGATGAAAAGGGGTATACATTATTTCATATCGTTGAGCTGGTAAACCATTACATGGTTCCTGATGAAAAAGAGAACTAGACGGGATCTCCCAACATGCCCAGTCAATGTCTGTGTCGATGGAGCCATGGGTATGTAAATAACCAGAATGAATTGGTCATTTCTTATTGCCATGTTGTTCTTTTCATTGAGATAAGAATGCAGGAACAATGAAGAGCTCCGAATGCGAAACCCCTTCATCTTGTATCATTAGATCATCTTTCACCATAATTTGTACAACTTGATCAGGCAGATCAACCAAGATTGTGCTACGATATGTCACATTCTATAATAAATGGACCTAATTTATCTAGTCGTCAACTGGTATCAAATGTATTCGGTTCGCCTTGTATGCAGCCGTACATTCCTAGCACCAACCCGAATCCACCGGTTAAACCAACAACACCTATCATTCTCCTTCCACAGTGCGTACTCTTGTTTGTAGTAGTGTCTACCTGGCACAAAAATATTATGTCCTCAAGAAACTCTCTAGCTTTCCAATGAAGATCTATATCCTCAAGGATATATTAAAATAGGTATATTTGAATGACGCTATTGTGGAGGATTTAAGAAGCCCCATCAATTTTTAGACAAATGTTGTTGCCACAGAATCATTCTATACTAAGACAATCATGCATGTAGCATGTCAGGACATCACCTGTTTCTATGGATAAAATGATATTTCTCCTATAGAGGGTCACATCCTCCCACAATACATCACTATCCAGTTTAATTCCATGGAGATCCCCCAATATCATGTCGACATGGGATCTGGGATCAATCTTATCCTGACTTAGAAACTCTACAAGATGGGGCTGTCAGAAATAGATATCAGTCCCTCTTACATGAAAATTCAATGTTATGATAGAATGTCAAAGTCATGAGTTGGTAGTATCTTCTTGATGACCCAGTTTGGGCGACTATTTTCCATCATTGACTTCATGGTCTTCCCATAAGATACCAATTACAATGCTTTTATGGGAAGAACATGGATCCAACTACATGCAGAGGTTCCTTCCTCATATCACTAATTCCTTAAGTACTCCCTTAAATGTTGAGTAGGCATAATAAAATGTTATTTGTCTCCCTTTTACTATTATGAAGACGGTTACATGGATGTCTACTATTAGAAGAGGATGGACAACCAAATTCATATTAATGAAGTTGAACATGCTACAACTATGATCGACCCGCGGAGAGACCTGGACGATGCCTTTGATTTCTCAATTCACTGATTGGGGGCCACAAACTAGGACTTTGGGGAAATGTTCTTTTCTCTAGAATAAGGGGGAAGCACGTTACAATGTAAATGTAACACCAGATGATCACCTTGTATCCCTACACAAATATGGTGTGAGTGATCCTGGATCCCCCCCCCCCCACTCTTATATGGTATTGGGATATATGCCCCATGTCAATAGAAATATGTCATACATTCTTGTTTCATTAGGTGGGGATAACCTGACTCAAGACAAAGAGATACTATTTATATGATATTATCAATAGTGGACCCTTTTTTAATGTATGAAGGACATCAGTTCTTATGATATCATTTCCATGGTTTCTAAAGTGTAGGAGTCCCCCGATGAGGTTTCAACTACTGCTCAAGCTGGGACCAGTGTCTCATCAGGATCTATCAACTCAAAGGAGTTGTCTCCTACCTAGGATCCTCTTGAAATATATAAAGAAGATTATTTGGATGATTCCCCTCCCACATTAAAATATGATTTCTTCACTAAGGTTGATGAATTGGTATAGGTTAACCATGGTTCTGAGACAGATCTTAATCCAACACTGATCAACAAAGATATGTATACAGAAGAACGATAATGATTTTTATATTTTATAAGGAAGCATGATGATTTATTTTTGTGGATTTATGATGAGATTCTAGGGATAGATTCATTGGTCCCTTTACAATGTCTCAATATCCCATAAAATCATCACACATTCAAATATACTCCAAGGAAGATGCACCCTTCTCACAGTGCCATGGTCGAGGACGAAGTTGATAAGCTCATCAAATATAACTTCATAAAATAAGTCCAATACCCTAGATAGTTAGATAATTTTTTCCCTTCAAGAAAAATAATATGAAGATCAATGTCTACATCAATTTATGGGATATTGACTGTTACTTTCTGAAAGATGATTTTCCCCTTCCTGTGATAGAACTATTGATTCATGCAACTATTGAGTTCCAAGCACTCTCCTTCATGGATTGGTATTCTAGATATAATTAAATCCCAATGGACACTGAGTATGAAGATTTTACCACATTTAGGGCCCCACAAGGTACTTTATTCTACTAGGTAAGGCCATTCGGTATAAAGAATGAAGGTTCCACCTATCAGTGTGTCATGCATCGCATACTCAGACTGATCATCGTAACATTGGTGAAATGCTACACGGATGATCTTGTTGTTAATTCTCACCAGTTTTAGGACCATCTCAGGGATCTTGAGAAAGTTTTCGGTTTCTTTTGTTCCCTCCATATGAAGATGAACCCCTTGAAGTGTGAGCTTGAGGACACCACTAGATAAATTTTTGGCTTCGTTGTTAGATAAAGTGGAATTGCGATCGATCCAAAAAAGATCATGGAAATTAGACAGATTTCCCCATTAAGTAACATTCGAGAACTCAGAGGCTTTCAGGTCCCCTTTTCCTACATATGAAAATTCATTAGAAATCTGGATGGAATGTAGAATCCATTTTACTGGCTCCTGAAGAACTGTGACGATAATCTGTGGGATGAGGAGAGTGAAATTTTATTTGAGGAGATAAAGAAGTACCAACTACAACCTAAATTCATAATTCCTCCTATTTAATAATAGCTATTGGTCCCCTATGTGACCACTATGGAATGGTCTCTTGGAGCCCTTCACACATAGATAAAAAATGAGGAAATAGTGAAGATTTTATACAATCTCACCTGCATGCTTCTCGATGCATAGACCAGATATTCTCCTATCAAGTAGAGCTTCCATATACTGGTATTCCTAGTACATAAAAATAAACTATCTTTGTATCACCCTGATATAAAACTAGTGTCCTGAGTGGATCCGATGATGTACATTCTGAACCACCCCATGTGGATAGGTCATCTAGCTTAGTGGGTTGTGATCCTTAAATAGTTCAGTATCATGTTTATCCTCCAAATGCTATCAATGGATATGCATTCCAAAGATTTATTACTACCCATATATCTCCCATAGAATAGTCTCTAGATCTTGAAATTCTAGAATAGGAAATCCTATCAATAGATAAATCCATTCCATGTTGGAAAATGCACATTGATGGCGCTTCCTGAATCCATACTAGCAGGATAATCAATGATAAAAACCCAAAAGTATGATTGGCCATTTTCTTCATCACACCTACACAAACCATCATACCCTATTATTTCTTGTAGTCAGAAGGATATAACAACAATGAGGTATAGTATCAGGCTCTAATCAATGGTCAGAAGATGGCCCTCAAGATTGGTAGTTCATATTTTTATGTGAATGGGGATGCTGAACTGGTCATCAGGAAGAACAAGGGCAATTATGTTGTCAGATATTTGGAGCTCATACCTTCGCTACAGTGTACTCACTAGATTATGGCACAGTTCCCTTCTCAGATAGATGTTACTCATTTCTCTTGATTGAAAAATTATTGAGAAAATACCTTGGCCAGCCTTTCCACATCTCTTTCAGAGCCTGACTACAATGATTTGATCATCATTGTGGTGCATCAAATATTCATTTATCCCATCACTCCAGATGATGATCATATTCCACATGAAATACACCTTACCACTAATGCCTCTATAATGGGACAAGGTCCCCCTACTATAGAATTGGAGGATACCCCTTACTAGACAAATCCCTTTATCGAGTATCTCCAATATGGAAATTCCACGATAGACCAATCCAAATGTGGGGAAGTCCATCATCATGTATTTTAGCTCACCATTTTGAGTGTTCTCATCCTTGAAAAGATCCTCTATAGATGAAGGTTTTATGGGATTCTCATCCATTGCATTCAAGGAGTTGATATATCATAGGATCTGTAGGATGTTCATTAGTCTTCCTGATGGTTTCATCAGGCCATGTCGATAATTTCTCATATAATCCCATGATTGGGATATATTTTTCCCACCATGATCCATTATGATATTGAGTTAAACAAGAGGTTCCAAGAATTACATATCTATGCTAATTTTGTACATCGTACACCAGAGACACTCCATACTACCAAGTTTTCTTGGTAGTTTTGTGATTTGGGGACTCGATGTAGTGGGACCATACTCGCCCACAAAATCTCTCAAGTGTAGGTTCATCCTGATTTCTAAAGATTTATTTTTAATATAGTCATATGCAATTATACTCAAGTAAGGTAAGAACCATTACATCATTGACTTTATGATCTCCAAATTCGTCATTTGATTCATAGTCCCTTACACAGTTCTCACTGATAAAGAACCCAACCTCCAAGAAGCAGAGGTGAAGAAATTATATTCCAAGTAAAATATCTGTTCTAACCATACCTCTTGCTATCATGCTCAAGTGAATGGGAATATTGAGGTGTTCAACAAACCCGTCTCTAGGATCTAGTAGTAGATGGATTTCCAGAACAAGATGTGTTGGATGGAAAAACATTCCAATGCTCCCAAGGCTTACTGAATTCCAACCCGTAATTCTTCCCAGGTGACTCCATATTCCCTATTGTTTGGAAGAGAGGTAGTCCTTCCCATTGAGATTCAGTTAACCTCACTAAAAATTGTCGTCTATGATCACCAGACATGATGCAATGTATCCAAAGTTGATCTTCCGGAACTAAAAGTTCCTAATGAGAAAGGGTTTCAATCCTTGAACGATCTAGAGAGGCATTAGAACAAGATATAAGGGGATTTCAACAAGAATTTTTGCCTTATATCTTTCATAAAAGGTGACACAATATTGGCCCTAAGAATGACAATGATACCTGGTTGTAATCCATCAAAGATGGATCCCAAATGTGAGGGACCTTATGTAATTCTCAAGGTTTACCCCAATGATACATTATCTCTGGTCAATATGGATGGTGACCATATTATTTCTACCACAAAGGAAAAATTCATCATGATATACTTTGAATAATGGAATCTATATCCTAGAGGATGTTAAACTGCTCATCCTCATCCTTCATGACGTCAATATGTAAATGGTCTGAGCTCTATGACCCTAAAGTAAGGTCCCTTTAATATTGTGTAACAATAAACTATGAACGGTGAATAAACATCATGGTATGATATCTAAGACCTTAAACTATGATCTACCTTCTCCTTACCTCAATACATTAAACTACACGTGTACTGGCACACTTCACATGGAACTTCATATGGTTCTCCATCACCTTTAAAATTTAACTGGACCCCCTAGTGGCCAATAGTCATACCACTTTGGCTAAACTATTGTTTTTGGGAAAACATACCATAGGATATCGAATGACAATTAGACAAAAGTCTTGAATTTTTAATATGGACAACAGGCAATGATCAATTTTTTGTTCCCATTCTATATCCCACGAGATGGATATTATATTGATAATAAGGTCATCTGTTGTCCCCAATCGTTCTTTCAATCCCCATGATCTCCCAAATAATGGGCGGGGTGATTCACCTTTTTCTACAATTCAGTCCCATGCACACAACATTAAACTGGACTAGTCCAAGCTCTATGACCATAGAATAAAATTTTTCCACATCATTGTCGCATGACATTAAATTTCTTTATATATTTAGAATTATGTATGGATTGATTCCCATCCTTATGGGATACAAAGGAATGCCCATACCTTTTATCTATGGCCCAGCCTCAGGTCCCTTGACCTTTCCGTATTCTCAGCACAAGTTCCCTCTTAGGATTGTGCAGTGATCTATGGACTCCTTTAGTCCTTATTCATGCCAGGATATTTTTGTCACACCACACACATCCCCTTGAGACACTCTCCCTTTCTTTATCGTTGTCTCATGAGTATAAAATACACATCTTTTTCATAACTACATATGGATTGCTTCCCATCCTTATAGGATATGTAAGAACTCTAATACATTTCTTCTTTGGGTCTAGCCCCGAAAATCTCTTCTCCCGCTGGGTTTGGTTAACATCGAGGGTTGCATATGTTTTGGTGTAGAATCCTATAGTCCTTATTCATGTTATGTTTATAATGGATATATCATGTTATCCTCCTTCCAAAACTCCTTCATTGCACATGCTTACCTTATTGAATTAAAATTACACAGAATATTAAGAACTATGTTTGGATTGATTCCCATCCTTATGGGATACGTAGGAACACTCAAATATTTCTTAAAATGGTGCAGCATTGGTTTTTAGAAACCTTCTCTTCCTTGTGGACCCTTGGCCTACATTCTCTCGGGGGTATGTGGTGTGGTGTGGACTGATGTCCTCATTCATTCTAGGTTTTCAACAACCACACCGTGTACCTCTCTCGAGAACTACCCATCCCCTTTCCTTTGTATCCTTACCACATTAGGTTAATATTCATTGATTCTAAGAACTTTGTGTTTCTTGATTCCCATACTCATGGGATACATAGGAACACCTAGAAATGTTTTTGTTAGTTCAATCCCCATTGTCACGACCCGCCCTCGGGGTCCGTGCCGTGACTACCCCAAGCCCGCCTTCCATAGGCCAGGGGCTGGCGACTAGCACCAAAGCGTAAATCCCGGTAAAAAGGGAAGGCATTGCCTTTGAAAAGTAAACACACACCACAGAGTAAACAAGCGGAAAGTAAACACTAAACAAGCAGAGTACGACTGAAAGTACGGAAAAGTAAATGGGCCAGAATACAAACCCAAACTGAAAGTAAAGTACAACTCGAAAACGGAAAAACAACAACTGAAAAGTAAAAGCCGCTACTCCGAGCTGTCCACTGGAAATCCCACCTGAAGGGTGGGTACAGATAGCTCCTCTGCTCCACGGGTCCCGCCGTCCGCTCCGAGCACGTCCCGCCCAGTGGTCCACCTCCGGGTACCGTCCCGCTCTGCAAGCCTCAGCTAAGGTCAACGCTGTCCGTCGTCTCCAACCAACACAACGTAGTGCGGGCAAAGCCCGTGCAGGGGTGAGTATAAGCTACTCAGTGGGGACCCCGAGACCCCTGAAGGTCTCTCAAATCCACAAAGGATAAACCACGAAGAAAGTACAATCACGAAGTAACAACCGACACTGCTTAGGTATATGCCCATACATATACCTAAGTCATCAATTCAAATACGCTCCAACCTCCGAGCCCAAGTACAACTCAGTCCACGCAGGAAAGTATACGTATTCCACATAGGAAAGTAAAACATAATCCACACAGGATTGCACAACACAATCCACACAGGAAAGCAACAGGATTCAGCTCACACAGGTATACTTCTTCAAGGACGATAAAGATGATCACTGATCCATCTAAGTCGTCGGACCCACGAAGGATCGATAGGTAACTAACCCCCGCAGAAGACCCACACAGGATCGGGCTCACACAGAACCTATAGGCGCTGGCTCACACAGAACCGTTGAGCGCAAGGACCCACACAGGATCGGGCCCACACAGGACCTGTAGCACTGATCCACGTAGGATCGCTGAGTGCTGTAGTCGTTGCCGTCGAATCCACATAGGATCTCTGTACTGTCGTCGTCGAATCCACACAGGATCTCTGTACTGTCGTCGTCGCAGTCACAGTAGCAGTCGTAGCAGAAGAACAGTCGCAGCCAGCACTAGGGTTCCCGCACACAGCAAGCTCGTACGGAGGGTCCGCTCCACGAGCCGAGAGGCTGATACATCAACTGTCACAAAGACCAGAGTTGATGTATCCAAAAGTTCCGTATCGTCAAAAGGAACTCAACGCAACAGACGGCGCGTCGATCGGACGCCCGGTCTGAGAGTTATTGGCATTTTCGTCTCCGGGGCCCGGTTGGTTTTTAAGGCTAAACCAACCCGACCGTACTCCACCTGCGTCCAAACCACGGGCGGAGTATGCCAAAAGATCCATCTCACTAAGAGGAACACTACGCGACTGACGACATGTCAATCAGACGTCCGTAGCTCAAGATATGAGCGTTTCCGCTCCGAAGGCCCGGTTGGTTTCGTGAACGAACCAACCCGGCCGAACTCAAAGTATACCGAAACCTTGAGTGCGATATACCGAAACGACCGTCTCGATTCAAGGATCGCGTTTCCACAGACGGTTCGTCATTCGGAGGTCCGAGGCTCAAGTTATGGGCGAAAAACCAAATCTGGTTCGAAACGGGGGGTCCGGGTCCGGGCCGACCCGGCCCGACCCCCCCCCCCCCCCTGGGCGGCGCGGTGGCCGGCGGCGGCGGGCGGCGGCGGCGGGCGGGCGGCGGCGGCGCGGCGGGCCGCGGCGGCCCGGCGCCGCGAGGAGGCTGCGCACGCGGGGGCTAAGCCCCGCGGTTTTTTTGAGGGGCGGCGCGGCACAAAGGGCCGCACCCCATTTTTTTTAAAGAAGCCCCCCCCCCACGTGGGGGGCCTGCTGGTGCGGAACCGAGGGGGCCGGCTGCCCCCTCCCTTTAATTAAACCGCCCCCCCTCTTTAAGAGGGGGGTTTAGCCAGCTGGCCGGGGAATTAATTCCCCGGTTTAACGGCATCCGGCCGGCCAGCTGGCCGGCCGGTTTTCTCCAACGGGACCGGAATTTCCGGTCCCCTCTTCGGCTTCCGACGCCGGCGGGCCGGCCGCCGGTCTCCTCTTCCGCCGCGGCCCGGAACCGGCCGCGGTCTTCTCGTCCCGCCGCGGCCCAGAACCGGCCGCGGTCTTCGTCGTCCGGCGCGGTGCGACGGCACCGCGCCCCTTTCGTCGTGCCATGAATCCTTTCAACGCGGCGCGACGGCGTCGCGTTCTTGAAGATTTTTCCTTGGCGTAGCGCGACGGCGCCGCCTAAAATATAAGCACGTTCATCCGCATGGTGCGACGGCACCACGCCACTTGCTTTCTTCCGCAAAATAAACATGAACGATGGAGGGGGGTTCGGCCGTGTTCGTGCGGTCCGGCCCCCCTCGCGTTAACAATAACACTTATATAAAATATTTAAATGCCTCACGTAGACATGCGATCCACGAGCAAGAAAAGGAATAAGGAAACCAAAATGAAATCAACAACCCCTACATCGGGTTTAAGATTCGAAGATTCGTCTACGTTCCGCGGAAGACGGCGTCGCGGAGGTCGGGCGTCGCGGTCGTCGTTCGTCAAATCCGTTGACGAAGAGATATGCCCGAAGAGATACGTCGTTGGAGAATCTTCGTATGCCGACGAAGGTTGTCCGAAGAAGAGGTGGCGTCCCCTTCGTTGACACGGTGAACGAAGAAAGGAGGTGCGGCGTTCTTCGTCGGAAAAAGAGCGTTCCTCGTCAAGTCTTGACGAATGTCAAAATATAAAGAAAACAACGAACTCAAGAACCTCTACCTCGATAGTCGCACGTTGACGTAGTCGTGAAATATCGGTGTCGCGGAGGAAGATTCGTTGTCGAATCTTCGTATGCCGACGAAGAAGGTCCGAAGAGGAAGCGGCGTTCCCTCTTGTTGACACCAAGGACGAAGAAGAGAGGTGTCGTTCTTCGTCGGAGTTTGAGCGTTCTTCGTTCTTCGTCAGAGCTTGAAGATGAAGAGGAAGCTCTCAAAAAGCTCTCAAGGGGAAAAACAAACAACCCATAATAAAATAAGATAACATCTTATTTTATTATTACAAAACATAAAAGAATTTCAAAAGTTTGAAATTCAAAAGAGTTAACCCCCAAAATTAATTAAGTAACTTAAGTCAATTAAGAGGGGGGTTAAGGGAACTTGAAAAGTCTAGGGGTTCGTGTGGACCCCACCACACTTAATCATCCCAAGGGAGGTTAAGTGGGTGTGGGTCCCACTTCCAACCCCCTTTGGTAGGATTTTAACAAACTAAAAATAAAATTTGTCTTACACAAATTTTATTTAACTCAACTGAAAACCCCAAAACTTAACTTACAACCCGCAACAAACGCAACTCCCGAAAAGGTCTCTTTAAGTGAATATCGGCGCTGCGAGTTCATCGGTGCCCTCGGATTTCAATTCCGAGCAACGGATCAAAAGTTAATAATTCCCGCTTGTTCGTTCACTGAACGTACCCGAGCCAAACTTCGGAAATTAATTCCGGGCTCTCCGGGCCTCGGAATCAGGTGCCGTCTGAAACCGCGCTCTTGTAAAATTCTAAAGAAAATTAAGAAAAAATTTCCCTTAAATTTTACAGGTCTTTAAATTACTCCCACCTCAGGGCTTTACGTCCCCGTAAAGATACATCAAAAACTAGGGAAACAAATGAGGGTACTGAGCACACATCTGAGCCTCCCGCTCCCATGTGCTCTCCTGGAGATTCCCATGCTGTCATCTGATGCGCACAAGAGAAATCGATCGCCCACGCAGGACCCGCTCCTGTCGATCCTCTATCTCCACCGGGACCTCCGTAAAAGTCGCCCCATCGTCAACGTCAAGCTCCCCATGGTCAATGATGTGCGTCGGGTCGTGAACGTATCTCCTCAGCTGGGATACGTGGAAGACGTCGTGCACCCGGTGCAACTGAGGTGGTAGAGCCAGGCGATAAGCCACCTCGCCAATCCTGCTGATAATCTGGAAGGGTCCGATGAAGCGCGGAGATAACTTGCCGCCTCGGCCAAATCTCCGAATACCACGTCGAGGTGAGACCCGCAAGAAGACGTGGTCGCCATCCTCGAACTCCAGTGGCCTCCGCCTCCTGTCAGCATATGACTTCTGCCGGCTCTGAGCTGTCCTCATCCGCTCCTGGATGACCTGGACCTTCTCTGTCGTGGCCTGGACCATCTCTGGTCCCACCAGTGCTGACTCTCCGGGGTCTGTCCAGCACAAAGGAGATCTACAAGGTCGGCCGTACAACGCCTCGTACGGTGCCATCCCGATGGTGGAGTGGTAGCTGTTGTTGTACGCGAACTCCGCCAAAGGTAGGTGGTCCTCCCAGCTACGACCAAAGTCAAGGACACATGCGCGGAGCATGTCCTCGAGAGTCTGAATGGTCCTCTCCGTCTGACCATCTGTCTGAGGGTGAAAAGCTGTGCTAAGACGTAGCTGCGTCCCGAACGCCTCCTCTAACCCCTTCCAAAGCCGGGAAGTAAAGCGGGCATCTCGATCGGAAACGATAGATGATGGCACGCCGTGGAGCCGCACAATCTCCTGAACGTAGAGACGTCCCAAGCTCTCCACTGAGCCCTGCTCTCTGATGGGTAAGAAGTGTGCCGACTTGGTGAGTCGATCAACAATCACCCAGATGGAGTTGTGACCTCTGGAAGTGCGTGGAAGTCCAGTCACGAAGTCCATAGATATGCCGTACCACTTCCACTCTGGAACCTCCAAGGGCTGTACCAAGCCTGCTGGTACCTGATGCTCAGCCTTCACCTGCTGGCAGGTGAGGCATCGAGAAACGAACTCTACTACTGCCTTCTTCATGCCCGGCCACCAAATCTGTCGTCTGAGGTCCTGGTACATCTTCGCCACTCCAGGATTTACCGCCAAAGGTGAAGTGTGAAACTCTCTCAGCACTTCCTCTCGCAAAGCGACTGGTACCATGGTACGTCCTCTGAAAAGGAGGTCGTGCTCTGCTCCAAGGGAGAAACCATCAGGTGCCTGTCCCGAGGATATCTGTGCACGCCGTGTCTCACAGTCAGCGTCCCCGTGCTGTACCTCCCTGACTCGCTGCAGTAGTAGAGGAGTGACTGTGAGAGACTGAAGAAAGGCTGCTCCATCTCTATCCACGAAGGATATCTGCAAAGAGGCTAGCTGCTCCGTCGCCTCCTCGAGTAGCTGAATGCCCGTCCACCTGCTGAGGGCATCGGCTACTAAGTTCCCCTTCCCAGGGGTATAGACTATCTCAAAGTCATAGTCCTGGAGGAACTCGAGCCATCGTCGCTGTCTCAGGTTCAGGTCCTTCTGCGAGAAGATATACCTGAGACTCTGATGATCGGAAAAGACTGTAAAGCGCTCGCCCATCAGATAGTGTCGCCATGTCTTCAGAGCGAAGACCACTGCTGCTAACTGCAGGTCATGGGTAGCGTAGTTCTGCTCATGCGGCCTCAACTGTCGTGATCCATAGGCGATCACTACCCGCTCCTGCGTTAGAACACATCCGAGTCCGGTCCCTGATGCATCGCAGTAGACTACGTACCCTACTCCCTCCTCAGGCAACCTCAAGATAGGTGCGCTAGTCAATCTCTGTCTCAGCTCCTGGAAGCTCTGCTGACAACTGTCTGACCACATGAAGGGTTTCCCCTTCTTCGTCAAAACTGTGAGTGATGTCGCAACTCTGGAGAAGTTCGGCACAAATCTCCGATAGTATCCAGCTAGTCCCAAGAAACTCTGATCCTCAGTCACGCTCCTGGGTGGCTCCCATGCTAACACAGCCTCAATCTTCGCGGGATCCACTGCAACTCCCGCCTCAAAGATAACGTGTCCCAAAAAGTGGACCTCACGTATCCAGAACTGGCACTTCGAGAGCTTACCATAAAGCTGGTGCTCTCGGAGTGTGTCAAGGACAACTCGCAAGTGATAGGCGTGCTCCTCCTCTGTCGTAGAGTAAATCAGAATGTCGTCGATGAAAACAACAACAAACCGATCGAGGTATGGCTGAAAGATCCTGTTCATGAGAGCCATGAACACTGCTGGAGCATTGGTTACACCGAAAGGCATAACCAAGAACTCATAGTGGCCATACCGACATCTGAAGGCCATCTTCTGCACATCCTCGTCTCTGACTCTGAGCTGATGATAGCCTGACCTGAGGTCTATCTTCGAGAACCACCGTGCTCCCTTGAGCTGATCAAAGAGGTCATCAATCCTCGGTAGCGGATACTTGTTCCTCACTGTCACCTGGTTCAGGCGACGATAGTCAACACAAAGTCGCAAGCTCCCGTCCGCCTTCTTGGCGAACAATATCGGGGAAGCCCAGGGTGAAACACTGGGTCGGATGAACCCCTTGCCCGGCAAGTCCTCCAACTGTACCCGTAGCTCTCGAAGCTCGGCGGGGGCCATCCGATATGCTGGAGTGGATATCGGGGCTGTCCCGGGGTACAAGTCAATATAAAAGTCTACCTCCCAGCGAGGAGGTAGCCCTGGAACGTCGTCGGGGAAAACGTCCGCAAACTGATCCACCACTGCAGGAAAACCAGGACTCCGCACGTCAACTGCTCCAAGGATAAGGCTAGCCAACTGATGAGTGATGGGCTATCCTCTCCTCCGCGGAAGTCCATCCTGTGCTGCTAAGGCTCCCTTCTCGCCGGTGAAGGTGAACCTGCTCCCGTCGGTGCGTACACATCGCACCTTGCGCCTAAAACAGTCAATCTGTGCATGGACCGTAGACAACCAATCCATGCCCAAGATGACGTCGTAAGGCCTCGACGCTGCTACAAGAAGATCCCAGCCGAAGCTCTCGCCTCCTAGAGTAAGCTCACACTGCCGGCACCAGTGCATAATCGTCGAGTCTGCTCCCGTAGGAGTCTCTAGCCGTAAGGATCGAGCCAACGGCTCTGTCGGAATCTCCGAGCTCCGAACAAGGGCAGCGGCTATGAAAGAGTGACTCGCTCCTGTGTCTATAAGAACTGCAGCAAGGGTGGAATAGACACAGATAGTACCTCGAATCATCTCAGGTGCGCCGTGGTCGTAGGCCTCTGCTGCCTGGAGCTGTGCCTGTCGCTGCCCGCCAGCTCCCTGTGGTCGGGGTGGACCTCCTGGTGGTGGTGGTGGTAGAGCCTCAAAGCGTCGGCCACCACCAGCTGCTCGTCCAGCTCCTCTGCCTCGTCCGCCTCCTCCCTGCGGACCGCCACGGTCGACCCTCTGCCTCTGCCTCGGTGGTCCATCAACTCACTGCTGCTCCTCGGCACGACGGGTCGGGCAGTCGCGAGCCATGTGGCCCTGTCCGCCGCATGAGTAGCACTGTCTGCCTCTCGGAAGACTGGCTCCACGCTGTGTGCCCCGCACTGCTGAGCCAGTGCCCTGAGATCGTCTGCCTGAAGGTCTGGTCTGTCTGGACCCCTGAGTCATCCGTCGACTGCCTGCTGCAGATGACTCTGCCACGTGCCGCCCTGCGGTGGGTCGCTGTGCTGGTGAAGACTCAGCAAGGAAGCTCTCGATCAGAAGGGCCCGCTCCAGTACTCCTGTCTGAGTCGGTATGCTGAGGGAGATCAGCGATGCCCTGATCTCGTGTCTCAAACCCTGCTCGAAGGTCCGGGCCCGGAAGAATGGGTCCCGTACCATGTCGGTCGAGTAGCGCGAGAGATCGGTAAATCTCGCCGAGTACTGAGCGACCGTCATGCTGCCCTGCCGCAGCTGTAGAAGCTCCTGGATACGCACCGCACGAAGGGTGGCTGGGACGAACTCCGAGCGGAAGAGGCACTCAAAGTCCGTCCAAAGAAGAGATGCCTCATCGTGCACCTGGAGCATCAAGCTCCACCATCGTCCTGCTGCTGCGTGTAGTAGGCTCGCAGCGAGGATCACCATGAGGTCTGCTGGTGTCCTCACTAGCCTAAACACTCGAACTACTGCCTCCAGCCAGTCCTCTGCTGCCTGGGGATCCGTCTCCCCGCGAAACCTGGGCGGTCGCTGGCGCTGAAACTCATGCAGTGCGCTGAGGCGACGTGCATCGTCAGCGGCTGCTGCTGGAAGCATCGGGGGCTCGGCGGGTAAAGCTACCGCCGGTGTCACTACTGGAAAAGGGCCCTGCACCGAGGCCTCGTCGCTCGGTGGGCTGTCGTCTCGCTCGACTCTCGGAACCCTAGTTGGCTGCCGTCGTGGGGCCATCCTGAAAAGGAAACAGGTGCGCCACGGTTAGAACAGTATACCTGGTGAGCTGATATAAGTAATCACAAAGAAAACTTGAGACTTTCATAAAGCAGATCAGTATACCCGGTGAGCTGACACAAGTAATCACAAAGAAAACTTTGAAACACACACGCAATCAATGTTTTCGTGCATTAAGTCGGAAATCAGAAGTCAGGGTCCTGGTGTACGGATACGTCGGCCGCCGCACCAACACTGGACTCCCTGGACTGATATCCACACTCAATACGCTAAACATTATTGCTTCACATAGAAAAGATCAGAGTTCGCGGTAGAACCGAACTCCTCTGATACCAATTTGTCACGACCCGCCCTCGGGGTCCGTGTCGTGACTACCCCAAGCCCGCCTTCCATAGGCCAGGGGCTGGCGACTAGCACCAAGGCGTAAATCCCGGTAAAAAGGGAAGGCATTGCCTTTGAAAAGTAAACACACACCACAGAGTAAACAAGCGGAAAGTAAACACTAAACAAGCAGAGTACGACTGAAAGTGCGGAAAAGTAAATGGGCCAGAATACAAACCCAAACTGAAAGTAAAGTACAACTCGAAAAGGGAAAAACAACAACTGAAAATTAAAAGCCGCTACTCCGAGCTGTCCACTGGAAATCCCACCTGAAGGGTGGGTACAGATAGCTCCTCTGCTCCACGGGTCCCGCCGTCCGCTCCGAGCACATCCCGCCCAGTGGTCCACCTCCGGGTACCGTCCCGCTCTGCAAGCCTCAGCTAAGGTCAACGCTGTCCGTCGTCTGCAACCAACACAACGTAGTGCGGGCAAAGCCCGTGCAGGGGTGAGTATAAGCTACTCAGTAGGGACCCCGAGACCCCTGAAGGTCTCTCAAATCCACAAAGGATAAACCACGAAGAAAGTACAATCACGAAGTAACAACCGACACTACATAGGTATATGCCCATACATATACCTAAGTCATCAATTCAAATACGCTCCAACCTCCGAGCCCAAGTACAACTCAGTCCACGCAGGAAAGTATACGTATTCCACATAGGAAAGTAAAACATAATCCACACAGGATTGCACAACACAATCCACACAGGAAAGCAACAGGATTCAGCTCACACAGGTATACTTCTTCACGGACGATAAAGATGATCACTGATCCATCTAAGTCGTCGGACCCACGAAGGATCGATAGGTAACTAACCCCCACAGAAGACCCACACAGGATCGGGCTCACACAAAACCTGTAGGCGCTGGCTCTCACAGAACCGCTGAGCGCAAGGACCCACACAGGATCGGGCCCACACAGGACCTGTAGCACTGATCCACGTAGGATCGCTGAGTGCTGTAGTCGTTGTCGTCGAATCCACATAGGATCTCTGTACTGTCGTCGTCGAATCCACACAGGATCTCTGTACTGTCGTCGTCGCAGTCACAGTATCAGTCGTAGCAGAAGAACAGTCGCAGCCAGCACTAGGGTTCCCGCACACAGCAAGCTCGTACGGAGGGTCCGCTCCACGAGCCGAGAGGCTGATACATCAACTGTCACAAAGACCAGAGTTGATGTATCCAAATGTTCCGTATCGTCAAAAGGAACTCAACGCAACAGACGGCGCGTCGATCGGACGCCCGGTCTGAGAGTTATTGGCATTTTCGTCTCCGGGGCCCGGTTGGTTTTTAAGGCTAAACCAACCCGACCGTACTCCACCTGCGTCCAAACCTCGGGCGGAGTATGCCAAAAGATCCGTCTCACTAAGAGGAACACTACGCGACTGACGGCATGTCAATCGGACGTCCGTAGCTCAAGATATGAGCGTTTCCGCTCCGAAGGCCCGGTTGGTTTCGTGAACGAACCAACCCGGCCGAACTCAAAGTATACCGAATCCTTGAGTGCGATATACCGAAACGACCGTCTCGATTCAAGGATCGCGTTTCCGCAGACGGTTCGTCATTCGGAGGTCCGAGGCTCAAGTTATGGTCGAAAAACCAAATCTGGTTCGAAACGGGGGGTCCGGGTCCGGGCCGACCCGGCCCGACCCCACCCCCCCCCGGGCGGCGCGGTGGCCGGCGGCGGGGCGGCCGGTGGCGGCGCGGCGGCCCGGCGGCGCGGCGGGCCATGGCGGCCGGGCGCCGCGAGGAGGCTGCGCACGTGGGGGCTAAGCCCCGCGGTTTTTTTGAGGGGCGGCGCGGCACAAAGGGCCGCACCCCATTTTTTTTTAAAGAAGCCCCCCCCACGTGGGGGGCCTGCTGGTGCGGAACCGAGGGGGCCGGCTGCCCCCTCCCTTTAATTAAACCGCCCCCCCTTTTTAAGAGGGGGGTTTAGCCAGCTGGCCAGGGAATTAATTCCCCGGTTTAACGGCATCCGGCCGGCCAGCTGGCCGGCCGGTTTTCTCCCACGGGACCGGAATTTCCGGTCCCCTCTTCGGCTTCCGACACCGGCGGCCCGGCCGCCGGTCTCCTCTTCCGCCGCGGCCCGGAACCGGCCGCGGTCTTCTCGTCCCGCCGCGGCCTGGAACCGGCCGCGGTCTTCGTCGTCCGGCGCGGTGCGACGGCACCACACCCCTTTCGCCGTGCCATGAATCCTTTCAACGCGGCGCGACGGCTTCACGTTCTTGAAGATTTTTCCTTGGCGTAGCGCGACGGCGCCACGTAAAATATAAGCACGTTCATCCGCGTGGTGCGACGGCACCACGCCACTTGCTTTCTTCCGCAAAATAAACATGAACGATGGAGGGGGGTTTGGCCGTGTTCGTGCGGTCCGGCCCCCCTCGCGTTAACAATAACACTTATATAAAATATTTAAATGCCTCACGTAGACATGCGATCCACGAGCAAGAAAAGGAATAAGGAAACCAAAATGAAATCAACAACCCCTACATCGGGTTTAAGATTCGAAGATTCGTCTACGTTCCGCGGAAGACGGCGTCGCGGAAGACGGCGTCGCGGAGGTCGGGCGTCGCGGTCGTCGTTCGTCAAATCCGTTGACGAAGAGATATGCCCGAAGAGATACGTCATTGGCGAATCTTCGTATGCCGACGAAGGTTGTCCGAAGAAGAGGTGGCGTCCCCTTCGTTGACACGGTGAACGAAGAAAGGAGGTGCGGCGTTCTTCGTCGGGAAAAGAGCGTTCCTCGTCAAGTCTTGAGGAAAGTCAAAATATAAAGAAAACAACGAACTCAAGAACCTCTACCTCGATAGTCTCACGTTGACGTAGTCGTGAAATATCGGTGTCGCGGAGGAAGAGTCGTTGTCGAATCTTCATATGCCGACGAAGAAGGTCCGAAGAGGAAGCGGCGTTCCCTCTTGTTGACACCGAGGACGAAGAAGAGAGGCGTCGTTCTTCGTCGGAGTTTGAGCGTTCTTCGTTCTTCTTCAGAGCTTGAAGATGAAGAGGAAGCTCTCAAAAAGCTCTCAAGGGGACAAACAAACAACCCATAATAAAATAAGATAACATCTTATTTTATTATTACAAAACATAAAAGAATTTCAAAAGTTTGAAATTCAAAAGAGTTAACCCCCAAAATTAATTAAGTAACTTAAGTCAATTAAGAGGGGGGTTAAGGGAACTTGAAAAGTCTAGGGGTTCGTGTGGACCCCACCACACTTAATCCTCCCAAGGGAGGTTAAGTGGGTGTGGGTCCCACTTCCAACCCCCTTTGGTAGGATTTTAACAAACTAAAAATAAAATTTGTCTTACACAAATTTTATTTAACTCAACTGAAAACCCCAAAACTTAACTTACAACCCGCAACAAACGCAACTCCCGAAAAGGTCTCTTTAAGCGAATATCTGCGCTGTGAGTTCATCGGTGCCCTTGGATTTCAATTCCGAGCACCGGATCAAAAGATAAGAATTCCCGCTCGTTCGTTCACTGAACGTACCCGAGCCAAACTTCGGAAATTAATTCCTGGCTCTCCGGGCCTCGGAATCAGGTGCCGTCTGAAACCGCGCTCTTGTAAAATTCTAAAGAAAATTAAGAAAAAATTTCCCTTGAATTTTACGGGTCTTTACACCCATGTCCCAAAATCTTTCTTTCCCCTTGGCCTGTGGTCCCCCATTAGAATTGTGCATTCTGTGGATTAGAATTTTGTTCTCATTCACACTGGTTATGCTTTATCACACCATGATCATCCCCTTTAGTACATCATTCTTCCATATGTATCCAAACAAAATAATGTATTACAATACTGCCTTATCCCACATAACATTAAACTATTTCATCTTTTAAACGTGGCATAGAAGTGCATGGGTTGGTCCTTTTACATGACCTTAAACTATGAAACAATCGTTGTGGACGCACGATGAAAAATGGAACCGCATTGTAGTATCCTTGCTTGATAGGGGATCATGTTTTGAATCTGTCATCCACCATGATATATATCAAGGACCACATATAGCTTGATTCATGTGGTGACTCTTGGATTCTTCATCCTGGGATTGTTTCTCAAAAATAAACACACCCACAGTAAAGAAAAAACCTGATCTATCAAATTCTGCTTCTTTTGGTGCATGGGATAGACCTATAGGACAATATTTCCCTTGGAATTGGTATCCTACCATGCCTCATACAAGAATTACCTATGAATTGATTCCCATCCTCATGGGATATGTTGGAACGCCCGCACATATATTCTTCAGGTCTAGCCCTATGTTCACCAATATATTTTTCCCCTTTCCCTACACTCAATTTTTCGAGTTTTCCACCCTTAAATAGATACCTTGACCCTTTTCATGCCTCACTAACATTATCTGTTGCACCGTGGTCTAATAGATTGTCTTTTGGATTCTACATGGACAAGCTTCCATCCTTTTCCATGCTTCAGTTCTCCCTTTATTTGGGTTTCCCTCATCTCTCACATCCTAAAGGACTCCCAAATGGTATAAATACTTAGACTTATGGATAACCTACATCTTTGTGCCAATGTTCCAGAGGATTTTGAATTAAATTATGAATCATGACCCATGAATAGAATTTGGACAATGATTGACCATCCTTTTTTTGTTCTCATTTCAGGTCACACGATATAGATGATGGGTTTCAAACATGGTGAAGAATTATCCTCCATCATTATGACTGCCTCATTTTGACCTAAATATTAGCCTCCTGATTCAAAATCCCATTCCACTCCATCAAGATCAAGATGAATTTTGACACCCTTGGTGTAATCTCACCATGCACCTTTTAACATTAAATAGGATGAATCAACGTCGTGGGGTTATCTTCTACCCCACACCATCTCCACCTACCTAGTATTCAATTTGTTTTAAATATATTCTCCAACCTTATTTAGAACACCAGGAATAGATCATGAGGTCTTGGGGATATTAGTAAGGTGTGAACCTAACTACAAGAACCATACTTATTTTTGTATGAACCCTACAACCTGAATCTAGGAGTCTGTGTCTTAAACTAGACGCCCAAGTCCATGCATCATGACTCTAAACTGTATGTGGGCTTTCATGGAAATTTTTTATGCGAGGTAGAGTTACTTGTCCTCATTGATGTAGATATTTTTTTATAGAACCTCATTATATATTAACTCCTTGAATGTATCACTTTTTGGTTTAATATCAATGAACATAAAGTCATATACCTTTCACCATTATCATAAAATACTAAACTACATCTTCTGCACGTAGGATGTGTAATAATAAACTACCCAGCCATATGATGGCTTGACTTGAGAAGATGTTTCACTTTTTTGTATTGGCCGCCTACCATTCTGCCTTCAAGAACAATGTTGGTTTGTTTCCCATTTTTAGGGGATACATATTATTTCCCGGGTTTTCGATTGCGGTCTAGTCACATCACCATGAACCCTCTTGTTCCATTGTTTCTTGTTTTTCATTATATGTATGTGGTGTGATGCGGACTTATGTCCTCATTAATGTCATGATTTTTTAGCAACAACAAATACCTCTCTCTAGAGTTCGCTATTTTTTTACCGCATGAAAACAAACTACATGATCTTGTCCCATGAACATGATATTAAACTGGGAAACTTACGATCTGAGCTCTATGACCTTAATCTCTGATTATTTACATATATTTCCACACAATATTAAACAAAATAACAATTACGATATTCATATTTAACAGAGGACGTGTCTTCCTTTTCTTATTGACCACCTATCGTACCACCCCCATGAACTACGTGTGTCTTGATTTCCATCGTTATGGGATAAATAGTGACGCCTATACATCCTACATGTGGTCTAGTCGAAACAAATTTCACCTCCATGAACATTTGTGGCTTGGAATCTACTACAAGAATGTGGTTTATTACAGACATCTTTAGTCATCATTAAATTTGGGTTTATAATAATCGCACCATATACTTCCATTGATATCACCACTTCATGCATTTTTCAACCATGACGCCTAAACTGCAAGGGTAATGTTCACGACTCACAGATTCATTTATTTAGGATTATCATTATCTTTCACATCCAACACGACCCCCTAACAACATAGATACTAGGCCTCAGTGATACCCTACCACATTGGGACAACGTCCCAAACGATTTCTAATGACATTATCATAGGGTTCCATGTAATGAATTTGGTCAGTAGTCGACTTTCATTTGTTTGTTCCCATTCTTGGAAAACATGAAATGGATGCTATTTTTTGAACACATTCAATTGTTATACATCATTGTCATGTCGCTCCCATTGTGTCCCAAAATATATAGTGATGTGAATCAAATTTTTAATACCCCTTTCTATTTTATGGATCCTCAACAAACCAGATGTTGTAATTCTGCACATTCACACAGTTTAAGGAGGAATGTTGATTTTTCCGGGATTTTACCCACCCGATATTTCCTTTCCACCATTGCATACTCTCGTTAGAAAGAGAAAGACTTAAAATTATATTTGTTTCCTACACCAAGCATGGGTCACATATGCGTAGGTGTTATGTTAGTGTAATATCCTTATAGGTGACAGTGTGAACCGTTGGTACAACCACATGACCTTTAACTGTGACACTATCATCCTCACACTTGATGATAAAATGCTTGGAATATTAATAAATAATTAAGGCTTCATTCCTTCTCCTACCAGATACATAGAGACATTCTGACATCTGGTTTATCTGTCCAACTAACTGAATGGTAAACTAATTGCCTTCTCCTTCTCAACCAGAACATCTCTTTTAGGAGAATGCGATGTTGTTTTGACCTCTCTTGTCCTCATTCACATCGGGTTATAAAACACAATTCACATTTCCCTTTTGGGGTTACCCATGTCCATGACACACGATGTTAAACTGTGACACTACCCTTAACATGTTTAGGATTCCCCATGATAGTTATGGGGCACATCATTTTCCTCACTAGAGAGGATTTCCTCCACTAGTGTTGGTCTCTGACCCAACATTGTTTGACAACTATGTGTGGATTGATTATCTCTATTATGGGATACGTAGCGATGCCCATGCATTTTAAAATGGGCCCAGACCTAGGGCCATTAATGTTTTTTTGGTTCTTTTCCCCTCATAATGGTCCAAACTCTATGACACTAATAAAGGAGTCTCCATAACATGTAACACAACCTTAAATTGTGGACCATGGTCCATGATGAAAGACATTATACTATGTGCAACACCCTTGTCGAATGATGTTAAACTATTCCATGCATCCCCATAATATTCATGACATAAAACAATAATCCATATTAGGTCCTAGCCGGAGAAGTCCCTCCCAGAGGTAGGCCTGATCTTGATTCGGACCGATATACTCACCCATGATACATTCATCATGGGGGTGTAAGTATTAGAGTGTACAAAATTATCCAAACAAACCATACACTCATCACCATTCATTGTGTTCCCTCTATTTCGGATCCTCTTCCCCTTTCACATATGTAGGAATCGTTTAATGATTAGGATACTCAACCTTAAGGCTCACCTACCACTCTAGGCCAATGTTCTAGAAGATATATTATGACACTTTGCGTTTTCCCCTTGTTTTCAAATATAGTCATTAGTTGGTGCTCATTTTTTCCCAATTTTTTTCTAACAAGATGTTGATTCCTTATTTTAAATTTGGTAAACAGTTATCCTTTGACGTTATGTTTTCCTCATTGCATTCCAAATTGTGGGTATCATAATTCACATTATTCATTCCACTTTGTTCAGATTTATTCCGACACCCCTGGAGTCACCCCTCTCATGCACCAGTGTATGTTGAGAATAGTATTTTAGTTATCTTGAGGACCCTATACTATATTAAAGACACCTATTTTATTGAAAAAAAATATGTGGACATTCAGACATCATGTATTGGAAATATTATATGCCACTCTCATACAAAAGGGAATAATTGTGTAGTTTTCTTATTTCTCACACTGGATATGACCCTTTTGAGAATTTGAACTGAGAGCTAAATACTTTATAGTTATGGTTGAGGTGCACTAAAATATTCATTAAAGAATAAAATAAGTCCATGAACATAGTTCCGGATTGAAAAACAATGTGGGATATATTTTTATGAGTTCATTGAAAACATGGACCTTATGAATCAAACCATTTGAGGGATTTCTACAGTGCATCCACCTTTTGGCCCATATCCTCTAGGGATACTTGCTGCTCCATGAGAAATATCTCTTCGTCAGCATCTATGGAGTTGAGATCATTAGATTCAGCCTAAATTCACTCATGATCAACTTAGAACATAATAATTTTACGGCTTTCCTACACTACTTTCTCATGGGAATCCACCGGATGGACCTTCAACTATTCAATGAGTTTATAATAACTCGCTATAAATAATACTCTCCCATTTTCTTTCTGTTTAGGGTGTCATACATCCTCATCATCGTTAATGGTCTTTTAGGTATTCTCTTATTTCTTATGAAACCAAGAAATATAATGGCATTGGATACTCTCTTGCATATTCTCAGCAATATAGTCTTGTAATATTTTATTAATACAGTGATAATCCACCCCTCTATTGTAGAGAAATCATATCCATGTGTGAAGTGACCCCATCTGACTCATCTATTCTACACATGATTGACCGAGGAAGCATTTTATGCACTTCCATTCTTTTTGTTGCGTCATGTGGCTCTCCTCGTCCGCATTAGGATCATATTCATCCATCTCCTTAGGATCTATAGGAATGTACTAAGGAAAAATATCTTGGAGTTCAATGGAAGGGTCCTCTTCTTGCCCTGATTCTTAATTAGTGACCTTTACCCCACCATCCTAGAGCTCAAACCTAGTAGTAGCATCACCCATGATAGTAGCTTCTTGGTCACTGAGTTCTAGGGATGGACTAGCTTGAATTTTTGACTCTACAAGAGATGGTACGATCACTGGTAGCTCACCTATAGATGATATAAAACCGACAGTTTTCCAAGCCTCTAGCATTGAGATCACTGAATTGGTAACCAACATGTTGATCAGATGAGTTCCCCAATAAAATATGTGAGCCTAAAAGGAAGGAACATACAAGATCCATGCACAGTGGTGTCCAGTTCCAGAGTCATAGTAGGAGATACCACCACCTGAGATCCCTCGTCCCATGTTAATTCAATAATTAGTTCAAGATCCTTATGAACCATGAGAACAACATGAGACTATGAGGTCACCATTTCATCCCCCCATGGTAGATTATTATTGACCACTTAAATCATTGATGTTCCTTCAACCACTTCAATCTTGGCCATTCTTCCACCCTACTTGATCCCATATGTAGATTCGTGAGGATGTTCTTCCACATCCATAGGTACATTTTCACCCCAATAAAGGTAGGATTCATAACATTAATAATTGATGTGTTCCTAAACATGGAAATGTTTGGTTTGTGTATTCGAGTTTGAAATGTGAATGGACGGAAGTGATAAGAGTTGAGACTCTCCTCACGGTTTTTCAGCTCTATCGCATGAAATACTGCATTTTTTTCAACTCTAACGTGGGTTTCCCTAGTGTATGAATCTTTCCTATGGTCTCTCACTTCCAATACCTTCATCCACAACATCCTCTTCTCCCCTTCATTTTATCCTTCTTCCACTTCTTACACTTCTTACACATCAACCTCTTCCTCCCCTTCATCTACATCGTCCTCGTTGTTGTAGTCCTAGGATGTTAGAGTTTCTATGTCATGCTCTTGGCCAAGAATCACATTCACTTGGATTTGAGGTTCTTCATACAGCCTACATTGGAATGAATAAATATCCATGGCTGTTAGGTATGAATGTTGGCGATAAAATCTTACCATATATGCCATCTGAATACTCCCTACATTTGGTAGGTCAAGGCCAGTGTGGACCAGTTTTTGCCACACCAATTCAATGGATATATATTGTCGCAGCGTCCTCCCAGTGGACCATAAGGATGGGAAAATGGCATTAGTAGTGGGATTTAGTATTTTCCATAGATTATTCATAGGGATTTCCCCATTTGGACCACGAGGTTGCCTGCATGAAAACACCTTTTCAGAAGACATAGGCATATTCTCACCTTGCGACGTTTGTACTGATTATGTTCCATCCCTCGGCGTTCCAACTACCATGATCCCCAGTTGGAAAGGTATTCAAGTACGTCGCTCTTACCAGACCACTATATATACATTCTTAAGCGTCCTCTCCATGAACCCGAATTTCCTGGAAAAACCCATCAACACACAGGGTTCCTATAAGATTATCCCATCAACCCGGGATACCAACACATTTCCAAAGATTCTTTGTAGGTATTCCCTCTGCACACATGGGAATCACCCATCATATACCATCTGGACAGATGGGGTTTGAAATTTGTGGAATTTGATGGTTTCATGGTTTCCAATCATGATTTTGATCGCTTATTCTTCAAGAGTCAATATAAGAACTCTTGCAATATTCAGTAGGGATGATCGTAGACCATCGTCACAAGGGTGGATGGAATTCATGATGACATACACATGAAAATGATCTAAAACACTATGATAATGAATATGGAATGGTCCACATATTCTCCTAAGAATGCTTCCTCTAGAGATGCATTCTAGAATGTTGTATAGCCTGGCCGATATTGTTACCCCTAAATTAATCTTTTTCTTGGAAACCATGATTCTAGCCATCACTATCATTTCTCGACAAACCCCATCCTCATGTCTCACACTGGATGCAGCCACTGACAGAGAAAATTTGCAAGGAACCCAACATATGGTACATTCTGGTCCTGAATTTCATTTATGTTGAAGCCATGTGATGGGTGCTCACCTACTTCCTGGAGCATCAATTATGACCATACCTTACCCCTCTGCGAGGTATTTAGGAACTTCTTCCCTCGACCTAAAATTTATACTTCCATGTCCTGTATCAGAAATGGAGTGAACCATCCTAAATATGATATATCCACATGGATGTTATTGATTTTCATCTTCACAATAGCCATCCCCAAAATATTCCATTTCAGAATGGGGGTTCATGTCTTATCCACCAAAACACTCTCTATAAGAAGGAACATATCATACTGGTACCCTTCTGGTGGAAATTATTCAATGCAATGAATATCCCATAGGTGAATCCCTACCACCTTGTGGTGGAGGTGGAATGTATTTGGGTCAAGAGACCTTCGATTAACAGCTCTGGTACTAGGTATTTCTGACGGTAGAAATAAAACTGTGATGTACACACAACATAAAATTTTTTATACATCCTATCTCCGCCCCGAACTCCTCGCATATCTGGTGCACACAATATTCCCATTCCAATTCACTCATAAACTTTCTCCCAAACCTGAAGTCCAATTCTAGCCAAACTTGTGTGTCATCAGTAATGATTTATTTGAAGGTGATTCCATAGTGAAATGAAGATTCTCTAAGAGACGGATCGCTGCATAAAATAGCACTGGCATTCAGATTTAGGATGTAAATGGCCATGTTCTATGTTTCCCTATAAGGGTGAACATTTCTCATGATGTTGAACAGTGGAAGGCTATCCTCCCATGTTACCCATGCCCATGGCGTATCAGTCTCAAATCATTTCATCAACAAATCTTCTGGAATATTGAAGAACTATATAAGTAGACTGTCACTCAGAACGTATTCATTTTGAGAATGTTGTGGCATTCCAAAAAGAATTGGATTGTCGGACACGACACTTATAGCAAGAAGAATGTGAGAGTTTGTGATGATCTTGGTCTAGCTTACAGTAGTGGTACCTTCCCTCTTAGAATTATTATGTTAAGCAGATATTTCTATCAGGTCCTAAAATTCAAAATGGGGCTTGTGCAAAATAATGGTTTTCCCACACACATGTCAGTATATTGCACATAATATAGATTTAGGATTTGTAAAAAACCACAATATGTAGGGTGTGAACAAGAATTGGGAGAGACAAAAAAGTGTTTGTGGTTGTGTGAAAGATGCAGACCAAATCCAAGATCATTCAAACAAGAAAGAAGATATTTTTTGCATGATAGAAAAGTCTCTTATCGTATGAGAAAGTCAAGGTGTGAATCCTTGGGCCCCCTGTATATCTATAGGCACGAACCATCCATTTTGTGTGTGTCGAAGTGATTGACATGCCAAATGGTAATTTTTTATGCACTAACCGTCAAGAACTCTACTCATAAGTGTTTCTCGTGGAATCCAAATTTCAGGGCCCCATTCATCTCAAATTTCAAGGGGGGATTTTTTGGAACATAATTTCTATTAAGATCATGAATGGATAGTTTTTGAAAAAACAAAGGAATATTTGGAATCAACAAACAATCCCATGATTCCAAAGGGAGCTGCATGCATTATTTAAGGTTTTTACACAAGAGAGAAACATGAACCCAAAATATATCCCGGCCAATGTGATGTAAAATGGATTCTTACATTTCAAACATTCCAAAAATTTCCAATTCATCATTGAAAAATAAATTTGGTTGGCGTGAAATATTGAAAATCACACTTATGAGCTTATGCACCCAATGCGGTTTCAAATTCCTCTTGTCTGCATGCCTCCTTATGTGACACCCCGGACATTCATTCATATAAATAGAAGTGTACCCCTGTACTTCAGGGGGAAATTATTGAAGATGAACTTCCAATATTATGCATGAAAGACGTCCCTTGCTTGAACGCATGAAGGATACAGACTCAAGGTATTCGATACTGCGTGATAGGTCTCATGGGAATCCCTCTTCTTTTAAGACCACTAGGGATTTACGCTTTCCCATTTCCTTTTATTCCATGAAAATTGTGCACAAAATATATCTCATTTTTGAAGGATATCCCTTTCTGTCATGCCAATATTAAACATAGGGTTTCCCCTTACATGAAACCTCTCATTTTCCATGCAACCATCCGATATTATGCGTAGCCCCTCGTCCTGCGCGCACCCCTTAAATAATGCATTCACCCTTCCTTGTGTGTTCCTTGTGTCTTCCTTACCCAATGACACAATGTATAATACCCCTTACACAAAACACCCCTGTCTATTTCATACTTCTATCATGCGGCCTTCATTCCTTGTACGAAGTGATTTCGAAGACCCTTTGGCAGTGTTTCATATTACATTGTTTTTTATGATGCTTCTTATCATAGCCACACAAATGGCTATTGATTCATCACATAGACACATTAACTTGGGAACCTCAAAGGATCACACCCAACCCCAGCTTTATATGAAATTGTTGGTGCCTTTACTTCACCAAGTGTTATAATGATAAATTTGTGTAAGTGCTAGGGGTTGTGAGATAATCCTCACCATCCAAGTTGCATGACATTAAACTACCAAGCACCTGCTTCCACAAGACATGATGTTAAATTGTGATCATCACATAAGTGCAAATTCTAGAGGGTACTGTGATGTGGATGGATAGTAGTGCCTTCTAAATTCCCTCTCAATCTGTGCATTGTCCCCATACACACCTAGGGAAGTCTTTACGTATGACCCAACCCAACACCACATGGAATTCCAGGTATGGTGTCTATTTCCTCCTCATACATCAAGACCCCTAATCGAACATCCCACCTAGAGCATGTTACTATATTCCACCCAATGGGATTCTAGCCATGTGTTATCCCCACAACAGTCCTCATAGGCGATCCTTTCATGAAGTGATCGTTAGGTCTTTTGATGCCTCTTGTTTCTCACACTAAGCATGAACCACATGGGTTAGAGTAAATAGTGACCATGAAATCATCTTTGGTCTACATTAGTGTGTATTCCCCATTCCCCACTATTCCAAACTCAGTGGAATTTGATCTTTTCCCTCTCTAAGAAAGGTACATAGGATTCCTCCCAAAGGTTGAAGCCCCTCACCCATCAGTCTTGACTAATTCTTGTCGGCCCACCATTGTCCTGCATGACGTTAAACTGTACGCCCCTTTCAACCAACATGTGGATAAACTGTATTCTCTCAAACTACATGGGTTTTGATCCCTTTCCTCATGAAATGGAATGTAAGAAGGCTCCCGGAGGTCCAATCCCAAACAATGGAAAATGCTGGTCAGCCCTTTAGTGACTTAGATTAGTTTCTGAGCAGTTAACGTTTCATAAAACAAATATTTAATCCATACTCCTCCAACAATGAGTGTCCCCATCACAATGGGATACTGACCACATGTATGCCCAAACATGTCATCATGTTACATTCCTTTGTGTACAACCTAATTCTATTCCCCCATATCCGAACTATATTGACTTTGATATTTTCCCTTTTCAAATGGGTACAGAACAAGACCCTCTATAGTTCAAGACCGTCATCAATGTACCATAATGGTATCTCCCTTGAGCCTTTGTGTTTTGGGAAGTTTATGCCAAACCTAGAGGTTCTACTTATTTTGGTTCCAATCCATGCATTTCACAGGCCGCCTTATCAGGTGACTCATTTCTGAATTCAAGAACAACATGGACTTTGATTCCATGCCATAGGGATACATAGGAAACCTCTTCAGGGTTCATGATCAACATCATCACAATCACATCGGTACTCAGTTCCGTCACCAGTCATTCCATACATTGAGACTCCATCCATATCCATCATGATTCCACTAGGGTGGTTGAATCCTTGTGACATTTGACATCCTTGAATAACTAACCATTTCTAATACACATTCATTTCATTTCTCCTTTATAGCACTCAGGTCGCTAACATAATGTAAGCCCCAACATGTCTTTGGGCTATTGTCTGTTGTGTATACCCTATTCCAAGGATTCACTCTCTCAAACTATGTGGGTTTTGATCCTTCTCTTCCATACTGGGTATGTTGGAGGCCTACACAAGGTTTAATCCCAAACAAGAGTAATCCTTGGTGTCCCTCTAGTTAGGACCCAATCACCCTCAGATCCATCCTAATTGGGTGTCCAGATCCAACAATCATGTAAACCTCCCAGTTCATCCCTCCGAGGGATAAAACCATTTGATCAACTCCCATTATTGTTCCAATCAAACTGATCCATCTCAGTTGGATGTTAAACTTGTGGCATACCTCATGTTAATTATGGGAAGCTGAGGAAAACCATGGAGATATAACTATAACATATAATTTAACGCACTCTACATGGGATTCCTCGAGATTTTACGCCCTCTAAAAGCCCTGTCATAAGGGGGACAAATCCAGGTTTACCAATGTTTTAGTGAGAAGACATGGCAGAGATGCCTAACAAGACTACTCCCCAGACTAAAATTTCCATCCCTGACTTGACCCAATGGAATTTTCAATCCAAAAGAAATGTAATTAAAAGATTCCAGGAAGATATGGAACAATTAAGAGTTTCACGAACATCATCTTAACATTTTAGGGACACCCGGACTGGGTGGCGAATCTTGGGGAGGAATCTACAAAAGGAGACACCGAAATCCGCTCATCCTGTTTTGATAAAGGATAAAATGTCCATTAATAAGAAATTGAATCCACCCACCATTGGAATGAAGGAATTCATGGAAATAGCCATCGAGTCCACATGTATATATGAATTCCCCAACCATAGCTTCAGAAATAGTTATTTAAGAAATGCTATCATTTTATCAAATTCATATTTAATTTTTTTGAGTTTATTAATTATTGCTTTCTCACAAAAATATATAAAAAAATGTCTAAAGGAAACACATTATGGATGAATGAAAGTGAGTTACATAAAATTTTGTGCTTATTTCAAAATACTTAATAAATTAGTTTTTATTGATTAAGACAATTATATATATTTCATAATGTGTTTACGAAAACTTAGGCTTTCTAATTCACTGTCTAGTCTATAATTTTCAAATTTGAAAAATTAGATTTCAATATTCATTTATGCTTGATATTTTCTATCATAAAAAGACCAAACAGTACATTAAATTTGAATCATGGGATGTTATATTATCCTCCATTAAGAAATTATTTCCTTAAAATTTTAACATTACATTAGAGAAATTATGATTGAAATTTAAAAATAGCCTTTTTAAAAATCCCAAATTTTATATAGGGAAAATAAATAATACATTCAAAAAGAGAGAAATGGAAGTATGAAGGTTATCTAGATTAACACATAATGGTTATACAAAAATAAGAACATTATTGATATGTGAAAATATAGTCATGAAAGAAAATTATAATGTCACAATTGTGATAGGAAGTGACAAAGATCATTGATCAAAATAATTAAAAAGATCATGAGAACATTAATGATCAGAAAACAGTAACAAATTGGGGAATAAAAAAGTCAATCAATTCATCTAACATGAAGGAAATAAGAAAAAAAATTGTTTCAAAATAATTGATCTAGTTTTTTTTAATTCCTTTACCATATACACTATAATAATAAGGATATAGACTTAGTTGAAATATTGTATTTCATAACTTAATAAATTTCTAATAAAATATAATATTTTTCTCCAAATACTTAGTATTAAAGGTGAGTCTTTAATGCATGAAACATTAAAATAATCAATTATCATACTATATAGTTCAAAAAATGGATAATTGGATATACCTTCTATATTTAGATATTAAACAAAAAAATAATTTTAATAATAGGGTAAGATAATTCCCCAATTTGAATATCCTTTATACGAACAAATTATATGTTAATATCTCAAATTAAATAATAGTATCATTTTTTACATACATTATTCTATATATAACAATATATTTTACTATGATTGAAACCCAAAAATTAAAATTATTTTATCAAAAATTATTTCATGATAAATTTAATATTTATTATCAAATATAATAAATCATTATTAAAGTCTCTAGAAAATAATATTTATTCCATTATAACATAATCACCACAATATGATAATGCTACCATAAATAAATAAAGTTATATCGCAAATAATAACATTATTTAATGTATTAAACACAATTTTTATCTCATATATTTCATATGATATCCAAAAAATTGTAATATAATTACATTGAAATACTAATTCATGTTCATCATTAGGGTAACCTATATATATACATAATAAAATATCTCTAAAAAATTATTAGTTACCATAACATTCCATCATTTAATACATAAAAAATGGGTATCTAAGAACATTAAATTATAATAAACCATTAACATATAAACTCATTTGGTTATATATAACTCTTATGTTAAACTCACAATATAAAATCATAATTTAGATATTTTTCTAAACAATACATTGATATAAATTGTAAAATACCCAAACACACACTCCCAGATCCAATGATAAAAATATGGCCTTTAAATGTTTTTATTTGATAACAATATATGTGACCTAATTTAATAATTCAAACATATAAAATCAAACTAGTAATTTGGATCAAATTTACTCCCATGGACCATTTATTTCTATTTTTTTATTAATTTAGTAAAAATACCAAAAAATTAACATATATTAATAAACAAAAATATACATTATATTAACCAATGAATTTCACAAATTGTATCCTTATTAGACATAAGATTATTAAAACCATTATTGAGAACATGCAGAAATGGAAACATAGAGAGAGAGATCTCAAATGCCCAGTAAGGGTTAATAGAATCTATATTAATCTAATTTAATTAATGATAAAGAGAAGATGAAAATGGTATGATGACATTGTCAAAGTGAATGTAACTAAGATAATTATTACCCATCAATACCCCAATCATAAATCCTGAAACATGGCATAATGAAATAGAAAATTTAATATCCATTGGAGTCAATAATCATGATCTTTGTGATTTCAATCATGAGGAAAGGAATCATTATTATCCAATACAAAGCATAAAAAACTCATTGGTACCCTGAATCATTATCTTAGTAACACATGTAAGAAATAACTAGAAAATATTTAAATCAACAAGATAAACCACACAAGTTAACTCCCACCCTCTTGCTTAAATGGAAAATGGACTTTACCCAATATATTAGAGTGGTATCTAGGAACACCCATCATATATTCTATATTCTTTCCAATTCATTAAGAGATATAATGGTGCTCAATCCTTTGTATAATCTATATCAGTCTCACCCATTATCATTACAAATTTTTATTTACAATTCATGGAGAAAATCAATTTGAATATTTCACTTTTTGATATATGAAAAATCATTGTTATTCCATTTCAGGATTTAATTGTGAAAAATGGGTTCCATGTTAATATCATAATACATCCATAGGTAAAATAAAGATGGTAAAATTATAGAATGATCACATTATAGAGTATATAATATCATGGTTTTTTACACTGATGAAAATAGATGTAATTAAAAAATTAATTGGGTGAAATACAATTTCTCACATTAAAAAATCACATTCAAAATCAATAAGTTCATAAAATACTAGGAAAACATTATTCTGTACAAATAAACATGGATTCTTGTAAATAATTCCTATAGGAAAATGATGGTCACTATGGCATGAAAAAATACTCATGTTGTGAATGTTAAAATACACAATGTTTTCAAACATTTTGCAAAGGGATTCAAAAGGGTCCCATTTAAATAATGTTAAAAAATATTATTAAAACAATTAAAAAATAATGTCAAATATAATATAATATGTATTTATGAAATATTTGATTTATAGGAATGGACATTTTGATAAAACATTTTAGAGATCATGGATATTGAATCATAATATTTTAGATCTAAAATAAGATACGAGATCTGTATCACATATGAATAACTAAAAACAATTTTCATTATTAAATAATAAAGGATATAGAAACAAAATATTTAAACTATATTTATAATTATAGTATATGAAAACTAATTTGGTTCTACAAAATAGGTACCCATATTTTATTCAAAAGCACAGTGGAATTAATTTATCACAAAATGAAAATATATTGTAATATAAAGCCTGTACTGATCTGGTAACATTTCAATAAAAAATAATTTTAAAAAAATTATATTGGTATATAAATACCTTTTTTTTAAATTCATTACTATGTAATTTTTTTCCCGATTAATTAATCACAACATACATGGAAATCATGGTGTAAAATATGAGTGAGGTCTCATGAAAATGAGATTGATACCATGAAAACCATTCCAATGTTAATATCATAGAATAGATAATTAACATATTGATGGATTATGTGATAAAATTTTCAATAACCAAAAAATTACGAAAATGAAATATATTTACAGATTAATTGTCATAGAATCATTGTACAACAATGTCAATGCAGAAGAGTTATAACTCCACAATGTGAAAATGATTGAAAGGTCCTCTTAGCACTTAGTGACATTCAATTAAAATTCTTATTGAAGAAGTAACTAAATTTAAACATAAAATACCATTATGTATGAAGGACTTTTATATTAAATTTAAAAGTGAATGTATATGAACCATATAACATAAATTTGGTGAATAATAATAAAGTATGTCTCAATTAAAAAAACTTTTAGGCCAAATCTCTTCCCTTGAGTCCATACTTTTCATGTATATCCTTTAAATATGATATTAAAAATACATATTAATTATCTATTTCTTAAAAAAAAAATTAAATAATTAATAACACATTATTAAAAAGTCTAATTATTATTTTTATATGACATATGTAATTACAGAATCTGTTATGTCCCTATGGGGTATTTTGAGTATATTTGATTAGTAATTTCAGAACAAATTTGGTTTGTTGGCCATGGTAATGTGATTAGTTTATAAATATTCATAAAAATTAAATCATGGATTTATAATAATTATAATACATTAATTATAATTTTAAAAGAAAAAAGCGGTGGTAGTTTGGAAAATTGAACTACGGTATAATCATATAGATGATAGGTCATACGTATGCATGAGAAACATATCAATTTTTCAATGATCATTATAGAAAGAGGGTATGTAAACTTTTACCTTTACTTAATAGAGATTTTATAATAAATACCATATTATTTTTCAAATGAACTCATATATATCATCCATATAATGTGGTGATGAAAAAACAAATCCCCTCTCCTTTTTGAGGTGGAAGTCCATAAGTATGCATATATGACATTATCATTTTTTAATTAATATAAATATGAAATAGTATATGATATATAATATTTAAATAATTATACATGTGTCAAGAATAATATATATAAAACACACTTACAACATTATAAATAGAAATCATATGTGATGTTGGAAATAAAATCACATAAGTTAGAAATGGGTAGTACAAAAAACACATGAAAAATGATTTCGATTCAAATTTGATAAAAACAATGATATAGATAGAGGTTATTACAAATAACATAATAAAACCCCATTATATGTATGATACAAGTTATATTAATTCATCAAGTTTTAATAATATTTCATTGAGGTGGAAGAAGAAATAAAACTAAAATACTCAGAAAGGAACAATACATCTTCTTTGAACACCCACTTTTTATTTACACCTAAGGAAAACTATGGTTGGTATTATACCCAAAATAGGGCCTCTAGAACTTGGGAAGGGATGTTAGAAACTAACTTCGGTTGATAGTTTCTAATAAAAATCACATTGATTTGTGAAGTATATAAGAGAGTATGTGACTTTGAATATGAGAGATGATGGACACTCATGTAAGATTTGAATATATTAAATTAATATAAATTATTTTTAATGGATAAAAGGATCATAACTCATATAATTAAAATAAATGATGATTATGGTTCTAAATCAAATAGTATTTTAAATTTTGGACAATAATATATTATATATATACCAATATCGTTTTTACCCCTTTTAACTCCTTTGACCGTAATAGTGATAACATCATGGTTTACTATATAGGGGTCATAATATTTATTATAAAATGAAAATTGAAAACAAATTTGACACTATTTTATATTTTAAACCATATCTAAATCACTTGGGAAAGTAAACGTTTTCTTTAACTTTTAGTTATTTAATAGAATATTATTTATTATAAAATATTATTAATTTTATTTTTGAACTATTAATTTAATTAGACTTATAAAACAATAAAGACACTAATGGAATTATAATATAAGTAATTAAAACCTATCTACCATTTTATTTTCATCTAAAAATATCATATAACATAATAATTCACAGAAATAAAAATAATATTAAAATTTTTAAAATTATTTTAATTATTTTTTATTATTTAATTAAAAATTGTAACTGCCATGTGAATTAAATTTCGGTAATTATTTTAGTAATAAAAAAACAAAAAAAATTCAAATGATAAATAATAAAAATTTATATATCAATTTAATATTTATAACTAAAAATACCTTTTATTCATTATTATGTCATAAATTTAAAAATAATTAAAAATAGAGAAATAAAATTTTTTACTTTTTATTATATAAAATATTTTTGAGGTAAAAATCATGTACATTTGGAAAATAGGACATATATTATATATATTTTTTGATTTTGGATAAGATATAAAAATTCAATAAATTTATGTAAAGTCTCAGGGTCATTGTATAGACCTTATCAGATTATTGTTTCCTAAACTATCTGATTCATCCTGATTGAGAAAAAACTATTTCCAATAGTTAATATTAATAAAGAAAAAAATATAACATAATACAAAAATTTCCACCATATAATTAAAAATATTTAATCATTTTTTAGGATTAAATTCATTAAATTTGATGAATTTATTTTAAATTTATACACACAAAATTTGATGAGGAACAATGTTTCAGAAAAATTACTTTTAATGTATAAAAATGATTTTACATTAAATTCAATTATAAAATTAATGAAAAGTAGTATTATTCTAATATTTTTAATATCAAGTAACTAATTAAATTGTATAACTAATTGGAAATTTATTTCTACATTGTATATAATTTTAATGCAAATATATTTTTTTAATTGAAATGTTTTTCTCAATATTATTTGAAATTTTTTTATAAAAAACCATAATATTTTTTATAAGATAAATGTTCTATTATTACTTTAAAAAATTAAATATTTATAAAATATTAATTGTATAATTTCTATAAATTAATTTTATTATTCTCTCATAAAAAAATTAAATTCTATTTTTAAAAAATTCAATTTTGAAGAATAAAAAGGTATTACATAGAATTGAATTATAATTTTGTAAAAAATAATCAATAAATATTTATTAATTCATATAGTAATATTCATTTCATAATTTCATAAATACTATTCATACCATAAAATTTAATGGCTGGGTTATAAAAGTGTTATTTAAATAACAATATTTCATGGTTTTTTAAGCTCCGTGTTTCGTATCTTTTATGATATATAATATATAATTATTTTTTTAAAAATAGAATATTAAATATTCCATTAAATAAAACCATTTATCTGGTAATTCACATTGGTTTTGCAAAAATCATTTCTCATATCATGGTTGTAATTTTCTTGTAACCCATGGGGGTTTTTGTTTTTCGAAAGGTTGACAGATATATAAAATGTTGAAATCAAATAAACATAACAAAATTTTAGTATACATATCATTCAGATCTAATTATTTCAATATGTAAATATTATATTTAGTAAATATTAAATAAGAAAGAAAGGAAATAGATAGAAGAAAAAGATTAATTTGGATTATTACCATTCCCTTTAGAAGATCTATTTTTTAAAATTGATTAAGGTGTTAAGTGGTGGTATTTTGGAGAATAAAGGAATCTAAAAGAATTGGATTGGAGTATATGAGTTTTATTTGTGATATTGTTTAAAAAATCAAATAGGTTGGTGGTGTGATGAGAAGTGGGGTGTTTATGAAATTTTTTATAATGGAGTTGAGTGGAATTTTTGTAATATATAATAGGTAAGGTTACTATTCATAGGGAAAACGAATTCATAAATGGAATATAACTATGAATCATCTGCCATAAGATCATTCATTCCTTAGAAATATATTTTAACACATGTTAGTAAACTTTTAATGTTATTTTTATAATATTTTACACATTTATAATAAATAGTGTCTATTGACTCAAAAAATTATTACATAGGTAATTTACTATTAAAGAAAAAAATGAAATGGTCAAAGTTAAAGAATTTCTAAATAATAATTAAAATATTTTAAAATATTTTTTTAAATAGAATGTTTAACGATGAAAAAAATCTCTTTTTATATTAACACACATAATAAGTAAAAACCATTTTTAGAAAAACTAAAATTTTATTTCTAAAAACTATGATGATGTTATAATATTCATTTATGATGATTTATATGAAACAAACTTTTTTATTATTATAAATAAAATATTTATTTGTCTTCCAAATCATTTTAAATGTAATGTTACATTTTGGAAACATAATTAAAATAAATAGAGAAAATAGTTTTATTGATGTAATATTTTTCATTGGTTTTGAAAATGAAAATCATGGTATTTATAAATTCAACATCTTTTAAAATAACTTTTTTACCTTATAAATACATTTTTTCTAGAATTATTTTTATATACACTAAAATATTTTATGTATTTTTGAAAATTCCTAGATGTGAATAAACATACAAAACCGATATTTTCCACTATTCACCAACAAAATTATCATTTTCCTAAAAATAATAAAATTTAATCCTAAATTCAAATAACCAATTAAATTTATTTAAAATAATTACATATAATAAATTATTTGGGTATTTAAATCTCTTAAAAAAATTCATCCTTAAAACTTTAATTATCATTCACTAGTGAATAATGATATATGATCAATAAAACTATCATAATGAACCATCATTAATGAGGATATTTTTTGGTGTCACCTGAAATTAGTCACCTATCAAATAATAATGAACTAACGGTATTAAAATGGGTTTCAAAAAACATTCCAAATATAAATAATTAACAATTATATCATAATTATCCCATGGAAATAAAATTTGTTTCCCTCGACATATATTAATTATCCAATATAAATAAAATGGGTTTCCTGGAAATCATGAAACATTATGGGTATAGAGAAGAAATTAAAATAATAAAGAATATGGAATTTACAAAATATAAATAATAGATATATGGTTTTGAAAATAATTTTTCCCATTCAATATGCGTATGAAATTTACTTGAACAACCTTCAATCCAAGGAATCAATATTAGAGATTCCACAAAGGAAATAAACTAGAATAAATTTCTATTATGCACTATAAGGAATAGACCATACAAATGCTATATTGGATCATTTATCAATGATAGAAGGAAATTACATAACCCACTAAGGGAGAGAAGGTGAATGTTAACATTTGAAAAAAATCATTGATTAGACATATGATATTTCGAATGATAAGGACATGAATGAAGAATAAATTTTTAGGCATTAAAAATGATTCACTGTAGAAAAAACAAATGGCCTTGATGTTTTGAAATAATTTTCAAATATATATTTTTTAAATATACATGAAAAATAAATTTTCATTTATAAAACATGAAAATATTGAGATAAAGTTTCAATAAAAAATTCCATGTTGGAGGAAGGATGTGTTCCAATAAAAAACATAAAAATATCATCCTCAATATTTTCTCACAATTTTGACATTATAGGTAACATTAAAAGGATATTTTAAAAAATGTGAATTTAACACATTTGAAAACATATACCATTGAAAAATAAACGTCAATATTGAATCATTGATAAACCATTAATATTATTCAATAATTGCGAGGTTTTAACATATTTTGAAATATATATCATTAGAAATCAATATCAAAAAAAGAGTAATAAGTTATCATTTTTAAAATAGGTCAAGTAAAATTTTAATGGGATATAAAATAATTCATATTAGCTTTCCTAAAAAGATTTGGAAACTAGGTGCATTAAATATGACATCATGAAATATAATAGAATCACAATAAAAAAATTATAATGGAACATGTTTTATAATATGAACAAAAAAACCATTTGTATAACAAAAAAATGTTTTGAGGAATTAAAATTTGAGAGAAATATTCCCCTTAACTTGTTTCCCTGCTTCTTCAAATATAATCTACGATCCTGCATAAAAATGAAAAAATAAAAGTCAAATATTTATAATACTTTTTCGTAAAATATTCATTTATAAAAATCATTAGTAATTTCTCTCTATAATTATATTCTGTAGTTATTTCTTAATTTTTATGTAATTGTTTTTGAAATCATGATCATTTAAAAGTAGTTTCATAATTGTGATATTGTTATTTATCCATATCCCATGATTTATAAAACCATTTTCATTGGTGGTACTATAATTTATGAATTATAATGATTTAGGAAGTTTAATTTTTCTTTGAAATGATCATTATTCATAATCCTTGAGGTTGAAATCTATAAAACTATTTTTCTATTATTTTAAACAATGGATGGGTGTGTTCATAATTTCTGTGAAAATATTGATGTATCTTTTGAAAAACAAGAATAAAATTATTTATGTATTTATGTTATATTATAATAAGAATTATTTTTTCCTATTAATCCATGATATAATTTCATTGTGTTGTTCAAGTAGGTAGTCAAGCTGTCTTAAACAAGAACATATGATGATTATAAGGTGAATGTGTTGCAATATAATTTTAGATGTATCATAATGATATCTATTAATGTTTATTAGTGTGTTATATAATAATTTTAAAGGATATAGTTGAAGAAGTAACAGATGTGAAAATATTTTATAATTTGAATTAATGATTTTCCTCTTTGTACAATTGTTTAATAGAAATAAAGTATCAATAATAACTTTTCAATCATTTCATTAATAGGTTATCAAATATGACATACCATATCATTAATGATCTTCTAAACAATATATTCATATCTAAATAAAACTATCATGACCATTTATGTATGGAAATGATTAAAAGAAACATTTAAATCAATCATCCTAAGTAGTAATTATTGTACACATACGTTTGCTTGAAGTATCTCCCAATGAATTTAAAAGACCAATATGTTTAGTTGTCTATATAACATATAACATAGATTTGTACATGAACATTGATATATTATAAAAATATTATTATAACATAACTGTTGAATTATATGGTGTAAAAATGAGTAGCTTCATTATGAGAAAAAATTATTTTGACCACACTAAATAAAAATTTAGTGATTATTTTTTGGCAATAAACACTAAATTTTAGGTAAATTCATTTTATGTCTCAAAATGACTTATATTAAAAAATGTTATTTTATTTCATTTTTTTAGGAAGTTATAAATAATTTCGACCAATTTTATAAAGTCTATTTTACAAAATTTTCATCATTTATAAATCATCATATCATAATTATCATATGTTGAAAATTAGGGATTTTTACGAAATTACTGGCTTTGCATTGCATATTTAAAATCTAATTTTTTAAATACATTCATTTTTTTTTCATTAAATAAATTTACATAAAAGTCACATTAGATATTATATTTTTTTATTAATGTGACATATGATCCATTTTATTCGGAATAATCAAATTATTTTAAGTTTAATCGTTATTATTTATAATTTGGATGGAAGTTATTTTTTATCCTAAAAACCATTTTAACTAAAAAATGTTTTTCATGATATATATACACACACACATATATATATATTGAAAATTATGTTTTTAACTTATAGATATTGTGTATTTAAAAATGTAAAACATATTTTAAATTAAGTGATTCAAATTTTGTAAATAGGACAATTTTATTTTAGTTCATTATGAATATAAACCATTATAAATATTTGTCACCACAGGAAGAGTAATATGATCAAAATTGGGAGAAAATCATTTGATATGGTCTCAAAATCTACCAATAAAATGTTTTAATATATTTTTAGGGGATAAATTCTACAATTTTCATCCAAAATTCAAATATATAAATTTTTTCTGTCATTTTACATTGGATAAAATTTATATTATTTAAGGTTAGGAAAATTATATAATATCACTATCTAGAATTTAATATCAATAAAATTTTTACATATAGATAATAAGAGTATATGTTTCAATTTAAATATTTTTTTTAAATATTAAAGTGTTTTTATCATGGTTTTTTATTTATATTGATGAAATAATTAAATTAAATGTTTACACAATACAGATAAAATACTTTTTCTAGCAGTAGAAATGTCATGTAAATGTTTTCAAAAATAATAAATGAAATATTTTATGAGTGATATATATTTACCAATTAATTTTATAGATAAATATTCCATATTATTAATATTTAAAGTTTTTATATTTGAATTAAATTACTATATTCATGACAATAATGCCTACTTAACTGAATTTAGTATGAAATAACATTGACGATATATTATGATAAATTATATTTTATTGAAATATTTAAAAATGATAAAAATTAAATATTAATACATATAGGATTATAAATTATCTAAAATGTCCCCAAAATTCAATTTATGATCTAATTTAAAATTTATAATTAAAATTATAACCCCTGATGATTGTAAAACTCAGTAACATAGTTATGGTTAAAATAAATTAATGATGGTGTTTAACCAAACGTTATGGTATAAAATGACACCAAAATCCAACTAAATTTTATTTTTTGATATTATTTTTAGATATTACTCTTTTTTTGAATATATTTGCATTTTGAGGCATTTGGATTGAGAATTAATTAATTATATTTTAATATTTTTAATAATTCTATTTGTCTCCCTTTCCTTATAATTGATAACCCATTATACCTTTTTCAAACACCACTTCAAACCATCTAGATTGATAAAACCTAATTTTTTTAGAGTTATACATACATGAATTATATGTTTTAGTATTCGTAATAGAAAAGACCAAGGTTTTTAAGAAGGGTTATAAAGGAGGCCAACTGAAGAAGAGGAAATGATACCACCCTACCGCAACCAATTTATTTCTTCTTCTAACATATTTAAATAAATTATATTCATAAAAATGAACTTCATTATCATAACCATAGTAATATTTAATTATGAATATGTAACATCCATTTTTCACCATCATTTCTAATAAATGTGAAGTTAGAATATCGCTCGTACATACATGTGGACTACCACCTTCACATAGAGATAAAATTTATATTTAATAACAATAATTCATTGATGATTATTATAATGTGTTTAAATTTTTTAATGATATTTTTAACATAATTACACATTTATAATTATTATATTAGATATATGTTTTTACATTCCCATATACAGAAAAATTCTCGCATCGCTCATGTGTATGTGTGAGCTACCAGCACCATGAAGTGGTGTGATTATATTTTTATCTCCTCTTAATATTGAAGGTAATAAATGTATGTTTAAGGAAAATATAATATATTTATGATATAATTATGTTTCTATAAAAGAAAATTCATATTTTAATTTATTTTTTAACATTATTCAAAAAGTGAAAAATAATGTTTATGCATTGTACATCCTACAATATCAATTAATAATGTAAAATATTTTACATCTAAAAAATTTATATATTAATAATACTTTTATTGTAAAAAACCTACATATTTGTATGACATTTTAATGATACAAATTCATAATTATTTTTTAGAAGTATTTCATTTTTATGATAGTAATCTATTTTCTAGACAGAATGATAAATTTTTCTAAAACATGATGTTACCATTTCATTATAGTTCATATATAATTAACCAAATTGGTCTTGAAACTCAATATAAAATGAGGGTAAAGTGACCTTGTGGATTTGATTTCATTTTGTACTCCAACTGACCAATATACATTAATGTGATCATGCGACTGATGAGATAAATATTACAAAGTATTCAACTGACTACATGTATACTGAACCAACCAAATTTTGTAAATCATGTGATCACATGAGGTATTAAACACAACACACAAAAAAGTAGCTACCATATTAATGGTGATAATATTTTTTCTTATTGATAAATTAAAAATAATTATTATTATATTGCTAATAAGAACAAATGTACCTTCCACAAGAATAGATGTACCAATTATGACAAGTCATGATATGATTGTGAAATGTATTGAATCTACCATAAGAATGAAGGTGACCATGTGTTGAAATAAAGATAACAAATGATGAGATGTACTATACGAATGAATTAGTCTTGTGAAAAATTAAAAAAATAAGTTTATGTAAGAGAAAATGAAGTTACCATGACCACTAACCATGATCCAATGTATCATTTCATTATTTAAAGACAATATGACTATGCATAGTATAAGTAGTGGTGTATTTTAAAATTTTAAAAAATATATTTTGAATAATTAATTATAGATATACTAAATTTATTAATTCATTGAGTATGAAAACTAAAAAATGGATATCCTCTAATTGATAGTTTAGAGAAAATATCTCATTAAAAGGAATATCCTCTTGTGGATAATAAGAGATAAACAAAATACACATAGGGATCAAAATTGATAATATATAGAAAAATCTCAATCAATATTACATTAAACTGTATTTTCATAAATTTTATTTGAAAACATGGTTGAGTATTTTGAAATATTAATTTAATGAAATTTTATCAAACAATGATAATTTTACTCAGCTACAGAAAATATTCTCGATTTATATTCTTGTGTCATTCTATTCTATAATATTTTTTCAGATGTGTTGGACAACTATGTTTATTCTTTTACAAAGAACCATGTATTTTTTTAGAGAGTGATAAAAACCCTCTAATATTTTTTTTATATCTACACATCCATGACTAAATTTGGAATAGGCTTTCTATCCTAGAATTCAAGCTCTCAATTTTTACTTTTTTTACTACCATGATGAAATCTAAAAGATGTTGTGTGGCCTATAATTTCTTAGGATAATGATTTATATAAAACCAAATCTATTTTTTATATTTTATTATTTCTTAAACATTTTTGTAGTGACTGATTTCTAGATAGAGATTATGAAGCCACATCTTGTTACATAACCTCATTAATTTATTCTGAGGTATACTATCCTATTTTCCCTTAATTATAAAAAAATTTATTTTCAAAACTATAATTGAAAAATAAAATTTTAATATTTAAATTAATTTTTATATATGTGGCCATCGAAAAAAGTAAATCAGTTTCCAATGATACACAATTGTTAATCATTCTTTAACTACGTTCTGATCAAAATTATAAGAATATTTCTGAAGGATCAAGTGATATATATACACTATTTCAGTTAATTTGGAATTATTTGGTAAAATTTATGATTTTATTTTAAATAATTTATAAATAATTTTCTTTTTAATAAATTAAATTCATCCCATATTGATTTTTCCACTTCAACAACAACATGGTATCAAATATCTTAAAATTTCATTAATTTTCCTCTTATCTATTGTGTATTTTTATCAAAAAAGATAATAAAATTGATTTATATATAAAGTTGTATCTTAATTTAAATTAATCTTCTAGAGAGGAAAACCACTAACTAACATACTTATTTTAATTGAGCCAATAATGATCTGCGGAAGAGAAAAATGAAAATCCAAATAAAGGGTATGCGATTTGATATTTAGAATTTAATTGAGGACAAATATGAAAAACGCAACTCTTCTAGAGTTAATTGGTATGATTCAACAATGGAATATTATGAATGTAACCATAAATCTAAGAATGAATTATACTGTGTAATAGAAGAATAAAAAATTCAAATATTTTTTTTATTCTATTGTTAATGAAATATGGGTTACAATTTCTATTTCTATTTAGGGAACATATAATTTTATATAAATTACTATCAATAATTTCACCATTAAATGTGACACACATAATATAAAACCTTATAAAACAATTTTTGATACATATATTAGGGTCAACGTGATTTTGAGAACCATGAATGAAATTGGAAAGAAGATCGATGATAAATATCATGATAAGTGAATTTTGAAATGCTTACCCTATAGGTAGTGTGGAACCACCATTTCAATTAGGGAATAATAAGACATAAGTAAAATATAAATATAGGATATTATTGTTTAGATATTGATTAACATGAATGAACAGAACATAAATTAGGAATAATATGGTCCTAATTCATAATCGGTTACTTTTATAACCACTGACTCTATTATAAAAGAAAAAAATAAATTATGATGGTTCGAGTGAGGATAAATAACCGTTGAACGTTGATGAGGAAATGTAAAAAATTAAATGAGATTTAAATTTTCAATCAAATTGTAATTTTTTTATGAAAAAGTTATTTGTAAAATAAATCAATAATGGTTAGTGAAAAAGAAGAATGAATCAGGTAGAGTAACTTATTATGAATGAAAATTAAACGGACATATAAAAAAATAATGTATAATATTAATATATACAAAAGGATTTAATTAAAAAGGTAAGATAAACAATAAGGATTCGAAAGACACATGGAGCACCTATGAGAATATCATATGTTACTCTAAATTGAGATGATAATAAAAAATTATAGACCCATCTTGCGTTTTATGAAAAACACATATGAGGTACATAACTCTATTTTTACATCTCCTATTAATATTTATAATCTCTGTAGGAAGAATTATAATGAATAAAATATGTTCAATAATAATTTTTTTGAATCTTGTAATATGTTTTATGAAACAATAAATTAATTGAACAATAAATACAAAATTTTAAAGAATCTGTATACTATCTCTATTCATTTTAAATATGAATTTTCTGTAGAAAAAATGATGAATTATTAGTTTATAAAATAAGTCAATTAACTCTAATTATATGATGAGATACTCAAAAAGGATTTGGAATGATGTATATATGGTAGAGAAACCAAGAATATGATTATTAGTATATAAACCACACATAAATATAAAACTATGATTGGTTACGAACATGGTTAGAGGAAAATTTATATGAATAAATTTGTTCCAAGCTAATGCTCTGCTAACTTAGTAATAAATTATTATTCATATATGCCAAATATTTTTTTTAAAATTTCTAATAAAAAATTAAGTTAGTCATATGAAGAAAATTCATATTCCTAATTTTTTTATTACAAACATTTCATGACACAAGAATTTGTGGGTAGCAAATAAAATTTACTATCTAAATATGTATAAGAAACTCACTTAATGAGTACTAATAATAACATGTTGTATTGGGATAGGGGATGTTATATATAAATGAATGGGTAATAATCATGCTTTAATATCATTATCAAGGTGGATATTTGCCATGACATATTAGGTGATAATTCTAAAGAAAATATAATTTGACATGGTTAAATCAGTATTTATAGAACTATTTTAATTTATAGAGACTCATTAATTTATGTGTTAATGCATCAATTCCATATAATTTCAAAATTATGTGATTCTATTTATCTTGTTAAATTTGAGAACAATGCTTGAAAATTTATGGATCCCAGGACATTCTAGTTTTTACTACCTTATGTAATGATAATGTTTATATAATTGATCTTGATTTTTAATTTTCTCAAAATATTTACTTTCACATAACATAAATAAATAATCATTTTTATGTAAAAAGAAAATATGCCAATTAATGTTTCATTAAAATACGAGGTTTACTATCATAAGATTTGTTAAGGGTCATTCTAAACAAGAATAACACAAAGAAAAAATCTATAACACCTAGAAAATAAAAAAAATAAGATACACTTTATATCAATGAAATATGATTCAATATCTCAACCCTTAGAATTAGTTTATGATTATTATTTTTGGAAATTATAATTTTTTTAGCTTTAATGGGAATAACATTTGTTAGGTTCCTTTATATTAAATTTCTTGATACACCTTGGAATTATTTTAACATAACAAATGTGAATCATGTTTATATTTATATATATATGAAAAAAATTAATGAAAACATCTGTAGAATTTATATTTTTACCTTAATAATTGATCATGGAAATTATATTGAAAATCATGTCATTGAATATTTATTCTCACATAATTTCTATAATCACCACTTTTTTGTTCAATGGATTCTATAGATGAATGGTGTAATAAAGAGATGAAATATGACTCTTGATGTTATTTTAAAAAAATTCATAATGAAAATTACCTACCAATTAATTTTTAATTAGAGGATATTAATAAATATTACTATATTATTAATATTCTTCTTATCAGACAACTTTTAATAAAAAATCAAAATGAGTTCTAAAATGGAAGATAATAAATTTTTAATTGTGGGGTATTTTTGGATGAAAAGTATTTATATAAAAAAATAGGATAATATAGATATGTTTTTATCCAAAAGTGATGAAGTAATATGCATCAATTATTCGACCTCCAATAAATCATAAATGTTCCCCATAAAAAATTACCTGATTATGAGGTGTTATTTTTTAGTTTTGAAGGTAATATGACCCCTCTAAAATCATTAGCGGTTATTATGAGGAACCAATGATAATGTTCACATATAATGTTATTAGAGGGGGTTTTGAGGAACCACTGGTAATGTGAAGTGTAATTTAGAGGCTGTTAAAACCCCCTCTAATTTGACCATGTAGGATAATTTAGAAGCGGTTCAATCCATATCTAATTTGACCAATGATTTTAAATATATTGTGGCTTTTTACCACTTCTAAAATATTTAACTAATTAATAGTGGATTAAAAACCACCTCTAATTATGGTTTAAAAAACATATATTAAAGGAAATTAGATTACCTAATTTAATAATAATTATTATTATTTTAAATACCCTTCTAGGTTGATCCTCCATCTAGTTAAGCTGGTTCTCCTAGTCTTGTCTGGTTCACCTGTAAGACAGCCCCTCACACCCCAATGGTTATCCTTCCAAATCCACCCTCCCATTTCTCCTAAATTGAGATCCCCAACTCCCTCATATTCTCTGATGTCAACCCCCCCCCCCCCCACCACCATGATCCACTCTCCAATTCGTTCACCAGTCCCCCACCCCCAAACTATCTAGTTTTGAGGTCCTCAACCCTCTATGGTTGATTATCTATAAAATTGACACCCCCAGGGTTCGAACTTATTACCTCTAAATTATATCCATGCGCTTTTACCACTGATTACAAAAAAAATTGAAAATTTTTTACATGTTTTTATATTTATATATATCTATAAGCTCATTCAAATAAACTTATTTTGATTAAATATTTAAATACATATAAATATATAAACTATATATATTTTTTAAACTAACATAATCATTTTTATATTATGTATTTATATTATATTTGATTCATATTATATTTAATTGATACATTTATATAAACTATAGTTTTTATGTGTATCTCTATACATTTGTAGAAAAATATTTAGTAATTTTATTTAGTTTATGTATATACACATAAATTTCTATTCATAAATATATTTATAAAAATTATTTATATACTAATATATATTTATATATTATTTACATTATTATTTATATGATATATATATGTATCAATTTAATATATTTAAATGATGTAAAAAAAATCAATTTATATAATGTATTTCAATACATATATTAAGTATTATGTACATTAATATATATTTATTTGTATAATATTATGACTAAATAATATTATATCCAATAAAAATATTTCCAATAAAATTTATACAAATATTTATATGATGTTATATGAATGAAAATTTTATATTATATATAAATACAAGGAATGTTATATATAATAACAATTATATATAATAAAATTTATACAAATATAAAATTTATATTGAATAAAGTAAAATTTATTGAAATATTTATATAATGTATTTAAATAAAAATACTAATTATTGTTCACATTTATATAAATTTATTTCATTAAATATTCATGTATAATATTATGTACATTAATATATGTGTATTTTAATAAATATACTTATGTAATATTTTGTATATTAAAACATATTTATTTGTATAAATTTTATGGCATATAATATTAATTATTTATAATATAAGACGCTTAAAATATTATTTAAAATTATATATATTATTATTATAATACAAATTATAATATCTAAAATCATGGGTTTTTATGATATATTTTGTAAATATATTTTATTGATGTATATATATATATAATATGTTAAAGCCTCTAGGTTATATATAATTACTATTATATGAAATAAAATTTCTACTAATAAATATATATAAATGTATATAAAATAATAAAATTATATTTATGTATACATATAAAGACAATTAAAAACATTCATATAATTTAATGTATATAATATAATAAAATGATATATATATATATAGTAAATGAATTTATAATTAATATGGTATTCAAAAATATTAATAAAATATGTATATAATATATAAAAATTTAAATAAAATAAAATATTTATAATAAAATATATATAATATAGATATATAATACACAATATACATTTATATTTAATTTTAGGTATATTATATTTATTTTTATACATAATATGATATAAATGAATTTATACACAAATATATAATAAACATGTATTTAATATAATATACATATAATATAAATCATAATATAGATGTATTTTATTTATAAATCTACATATAAATTATATATATTTTAATGAATATATTTATAATTAAATTTATATTTTGTATATAAATATTAAAAAATGTATACATTTTTGGTTGCATGTATAACAATTTATTTGTTGTATTTAAATAATCTCTTTATATATATGTGTTTAAAGCCATTTTAACACATATATATAATGTCTTTATGTATTAAATACATGTACATATACATATATATATACATATTCACACAAACATATGCACACATCATCATATATGATATAAATTATTAATTTAGATGTGAATTATTTCAAAAAATAAATAAAAATTTATAGGTAGTTTAAAAACAGCTCTAATCGAAGGTATTTACGGGAGGATCATGACCCCAATCATATTTATTGAATTAGAGGGGTTCAAATCACCTTTTAATTTCATAAATTATAAAGTGATCAAAACCACTATAACAAAAGGGATTAAAGATCACTCATGACCCCCTATAATATCTTAAATTAGAAGGGGTGAAAAATGATCTCTAGCATCATCAAAAAGTAGTGGTGTTCATAACCCCCTCAAATTTCATCAATTAGAGGGGGTCCACAACCCCTTATAATTCCTTAAATGAAGAGTGGCTCAACACCCCTTCTAATCTAAGAAAATATTGGCAGTTCATAAACCCCCTCTAATATATTAAATTAAAGGGGATTGTGAACACCCAATTTTTATTTTTTAAAAATCCAATATATATACATCCAAACGAATATTATATATATATCCCAACTATAAAATCCATCCAAAAATATAATTCCACTAATTATTAAATTTTATAATGTTTAGACAACACCACCTCACAAACAAACCTAAATACTAAAAAAATATTGAAATAAACATTTATATGGAGTTGTAAACCACTATTATATTTTTTATTAGAGTTTTTTGTTAGTAACCCCACGTAAAATTAATTTAGTGGGTGTTGGGTAGAGCCCCCTTTAATAAACCACTTCTAATATACTGTTTTTTATAGTGGGTTTTAAATATAATAACCAATATATTGAAATAATATGTAGATATCAAATTTGATGTATCCCATCCAGATTAGAATACTGTTTCATTATAGAACCATAAGGATGATATTTCTAATTTCAAAATTAATACCTCCAATTATTCTAATAATATTTTTTTGAAACCACAGGTCAAAAAATTAACTAGTTTTGAGGAATTGTTTGACCCTAAACATGATGAAGAAAATTAATTATTAAGTACTCTTATCCCTAGAGCTATTTAGAATAATAGAGATCATATATTAAATTCAATATTCTGGGATATTCATATAAGAAATTAGACTAGATATCCTCTTATATATCATGTTAAACATCATAAAATATTATCATTTCATAACCTTAAAAGAATCACTGAAGAAATAGTTTATGTATTCTGGGTAATGGACATGCCAGAAGAGTTAAATAAATTAAAACGAAACAAATTCCTGAAATCAGTAGAAATAACTAAAGGAATCCTACCCATTATAAATAAATGGGTATTTGGGAACATGTTTTACAAGTCTACCATTATAATAAGAGATAAATCAGGACTTGTTGAAGAATGGTGAAATTAAAAGGATTGTATTGACTATAATGAAACCTTTGCACCAGTTACAATACATGAACACATTAAAATGTTTCTTTTCTATGAAAAACATTAAAATTATATGAAATTGATGTCAATCAGGCCTTTCTAAGTGGTTATACAATGGGTTATTTTTTTAATACAATATCCAGGATTTTAAATCCATATATTTACAATTCATATTTTTATTTCAAAATATAATTGTATAGTTAAAAACATGATCCAATAGGTTGTTATATTAGGATTATGTCATTTCATATTTTAATGGTTTTACAAAAGGTATAACTGATCCAAAATTATTTATTAAAACAATTCCTAATGATATTTTATTACATAAAATCAATGTTGATGATATTATTTTTTGAATCATCCAAAATCAAATTATGTAAATAATTTTAAATAATTATACAAAATGAATTTGAAATGTATTTAATGGGTTACCTAAAATGATTCCATGGTTTACATATTTTTCAAAAAAAATAATTTATAATTTTATATCAATCCATGTATGTTAATGATCTTTCTAAAACATGTTGTAATGGATAGCTTTCAAGGTTTTTATAACCCAATGAGTACTAGATATAAGTTGGGTCTTGAAGAAATTTGGAAACTAATTTGACAAACTAGATGTTTGAATATGTTATTAATATACATAACTGCTAGTCAGAAAAATATTATGTTTACTGTCTTCATGTGTTAAAATTTTAAGGAAAAAAAGAATCAAATTTGAATACTCTGAAAATAATTATTAAAATTCATTAAAGAATAACCAATATAGGATTTTTTTTACTTCTATATAATAGAAATCTAATATAGATAGTTATTCAGGTCTATATTTTGGTTCTTATAAGTTATTAATATCACCTTAAGAACTTATCACTTTTTGGGTGAGTCTTTAGAATCATGTTATAGAATAAAATGGAAACCTATTATATTATATAATGTTGAATATATATACATAGGTACATATTGATTTTATGAAAATATTCTATGGATGAATCATACATTCTTGGTCTATGGATATAAAATTTTATTTTCCCCTCTAAATAATGAGAATTCAAATGTAATAAGTATTTTAATGAATCTTTTATATCATTCAAGAAAAAAATATATTGATATAATACAAATGATTTTGAGATATTATTTTCAAAATGGAGATATTACTATTTAAATCATTGGTACTGAACATACTCTTGTATAATATTTATAAATCCATTCAATAGTGAGATAATAAATTATATCGGCTATGAATTAAGAATGATAAACTATTTATAAATCATTAATTTTAGTTTTTACTATTATATCTGTGTAATTTATTTTAACATTTTAAAATTCTATGTTTTTTCATATGTAACAATCATGTAGAGTTGACATGTTCTGTTTAATGACTTTGTTTTGGTTCCAACGGTTAATATAACTATAAAGATATTTTACACAACTAGTTTCTATACCAGGTAGAAGACATAGTTAAAATATGTCCCTATAAATACCATGAGAATTTTCTCATGAGGTCAGTATACTATATTAAAGATCTTTTTTACTGTATCGACCATGAATGTATGGTTATTGTACAGACCTTTCATTTTCTAAGTTTCTGTGAATCCACAATTACTATACCAATTATGTCTATTGGTAATTTCATTTTTTTTCTTATGTCATTTTGATGTGGGGTTTATAGGTGTTTATAATTATATTATATAACTACATTATTTGAGAAGACATAATAAAAATATGTATTGACACACATACCTTCCCAATAAAAACACATCATTCTTTTCAAATCCATACCTACTCCCAAAACACTCTTTTGTGAAAGTCTATTTGGAACACTATTCATCTGAGCTTAAAATGTTGGTTGAAAATTCTATTGATAAAATGAACATGGAATACCAACCTCATATTTAACCACCTCCTATAATGAAATCGAGGAATGGAAATAAGTGGTATTTTTTACCTCAATAAATTCACACAACCGAAAATTTGGGGATTGGCTTGTGTGAATTGAGAAGGAATTGGTTTCTTAGTGGAATCAGTCAAGTAGATTTCTAGTATGTGATTTGATTCAGAGTCAAGGATGGGATAATTGGTTTAATGAAAATGGTAAGAAATTCTATTAAATAATATTTCTAATATACATGTGCCCATTTTTTATTTATCCGAAGAGATATACATAAACCATTCGAACAATGGAGAATGTTGAAGTTCTATAGTTCTCTTCCAAAAAATAATAAATGAGTGTAGGTATTCCCCATAAGGTTGAATATAGAGATTATGAAATCTTATATGAAATAAATCATGTCTTTTTTTATAACTCGATAAATGCACTCAATTAATTAAATTCATGGATACCTTTTAAAGCATTAAACCATGGCAATTTAGATATTTAAAATTATATAGAAGAATTTATTGTGAATAAAAAAACTAGTAAACCAATAATACTAGACATGAGTGGTGAATGAATTCTTTAATAAAAAATCATTCAGCATTTTATTTACCATAAAAAATGGGAAATTTTTATTTTGAAAATATAAGATATATGCATTCACATCCTACTCTAATATTTGATTAATATCAGTTTGTAATTTTCTGCAATTAGGAGAGTGAATTAGTTGTTCAAGAAAACATAAAATATAATTTTTCATCCCTATGCAATGTTTACATCAACCATTAAATGTATAAAGTATTCATTCTATAGGGGGAGAAAAATGAGACCTGCTCCGATTATTTAGGGTTGACTCAAAATATTATTACACATATGAGTGAAAATTATAATTACTAGTTAATAGAATGGGTAGTAGACCCTGAGAAAAAATATGAAACGTTTGATCCTAAAAAGTATCTATACAAAACAAAATCTAGCATCTCATGGTCTTGATCTATAAAATGTATTTGAATACTATTATTATTATCTAGTTTTTTTATAGGGATGAATTAGAAGTTTTGGAGGAAGAGGTGTAAATAACTAATCATGGAATAGAATATTGGGAGGATATTGTGGATTATATGTAATATCCTACTACAATATTATTTGGACCTCCTGAAGACCTTATGTCAATACTATACCATTAAGAAGAATTGAAATATGAGGACATTATTGACTCTAAAGTGTCTCTTTGTGGTTTTATGAATGAACTTGAATGGGATAAATCTATTGAGTTTGAATAGGAATGATATAGTATTGGGAAGTATTCACCATTGATCCATATTATTGGAAGCACTCTAAGAACTATTTCACATTCTATGTTTTTGAAGTGAGTATGATCATATAGAAACCTTGGTTTTTTTTGTTAGACTTTCAAATATTTATAAGAATATTTCTGGTTTCAGGAAATTAGATGGTGCAGATTTTGGGCCCCTCAGAGCCTCGATTTAGTGATATTTAACATATTAAATATATTTTATCACCAACTCGTAGTTCTTATAGAGACATGTAATAATTCCCAAGTGTTGTCTTAGACTGGAAATATGATATGGTGGTTGATTCCAAAATGTGGTGTGTACCCTAGGTGTGACATACTGTTTGCTTGCATTGGTTCTTAGTTTGAGGGGAACGTTGGGGGTTTCTAAATGGATGATTATTAATTTAATAAAATTAAATTACTAACCCCCCATTAGTTTCTCATGAATTATAGAGTGGAGGGAAAAAAATTTCCTGACAGATGAGCTAAGGCCAAAATGAGTTAAGGATGTGATTCTAATCCATTTTTTGACACCAATATTGATGGTATCAAGGCATAGTAGGGCCCATGTGTATTTTTGGAAAAAATTATTTTTCCTTTCTCCATGTAAGAGGATTTAGGAGCATTGGAACCCAATTTTTTTTTTCATATTTTATGGTTTCCAATCTAAATTTCAATTGATATACTTCTCGTGGGGGTAAATATCTTGGATTAATTGGAAACCAGATAGTTCTAGTGGCTCATAGGGGATTAATGTTTCAAAAATCTTGATAAAAAAACAAGTAGTGCATGGTTTCATGTTATATGTTCTTCAAATTTAGAGAAGATGGGAATTAGGAACTGCATTCCATGTATCAATCTTGTTTCGTAATTTAGTGTTCCCATTTCATGTGGATGGGGACATGACCAATGATTCTATATCATGTGACATGTTCATGTGCGGTTACAAGGCCTGATGCCTAGGGTATACATGGGTAAAAGTACATGGGTATGAATAATGATATGGGGTGTAGTGCATCAATATGCGGTGTTATACATGGTCATAGGATGGGTAAATTTTCAAGTTTTTTTATATCTAAGACTCTTCATGTACTGATGGTCCATGCGATGTGGAGTGACATGGACAACTGAACGATTATGGATGGGGACACACCCAAGAGATCTGATGGGGTCCCACACCATGGGAAATTATGTGCACATGATGTATGTTCCCAAATACATTACATGTAAAAAATGGGACACGACCAGGGACCTCCATATAGAGGCACACCGTGTACTATGGGCACATGTACATTACTCTTCTTAGAGAATTATCCTTCATGCATCTCAACAAGAAAGAAATGTATGGAGATCCATGAGTATATTTTCCTGAGTTGTTTTCTATGTTGGACAGTATGGTGTCCATATATTTTGTACAAAAGATATAACACTAGGGGATCCATGTGGGTCTCTTATGTTAGCAACATATAGACTAGTATCAGTTTATTGTGTTAACATTTTCTTCCCCTATGATGGTAAATTGTTAAATTTCATCCACCATAAAGGATTATGACCACATGATAGGATGATCTCAGGTAGAGTTGGGATATCACTCCATGAGGCTGGGGAGGGATACTCTATCATATTGACTTCCCTGGATCCGATTTATGGTGCCATCATGATGAAAATTACATGGGTGATGATTCCCTATATAACAAGATATCCTAGTATGGTTATTGGATTCATTGGGGAAATGATACCCTACTTATCAGGAGATTCCTATATGGATTGTGGCATCATCAAATATAGAATCTCAAACTCAAATGGAAATTTTAGTAGGGTTATTGGTATAATTTTCAATACAAAATTCTAATTAATAATTTTCTCTAGATGTGTTTGTGAAATCATCTTAACCAAAACAACACGTGTTGTGATCCCCTATCTAAGTGGTATGATCTCCATGGTATCATATTGAGTTAATCGTGTCCCCTAGTGGTCCTGGTTTAGTTCCCTTATTTTAGTGAGATCTTCATAGGTTTTGGTAGGGTTATTGATGTCCCTCGTCTAGGATTGGTGTTTTCCCCACTCAATTATTGATATCCATATGGTTCCATCATGACGTAATCCATTGTGAGACTTGACTAGAATGTTTATTCAGATTTATTACACCTGGGATAGTGGGGATATTCCATCGACCTAGAGATACTCAGTAGAGTTATACCACTCATACGACTAACTTCGTGGATGTAATATATTGTTCAATGGAGGGATATCTATCATATGAGTTCCATCGAGTATGGAAGGGCTTGTGAAGAGAGTTCACTTGGATGAGTGATACCCTCGATACCAGAATAGAATATTACTCCAATCAACAAGGTAAGGATATCATGACACATGGTGTCTAAGAAGAGTATGATTGTGGAATTCTAGAATTTACATTAGTCGATTTCTAATATATAAAAATGCTTATCATGTGGATATGAGTTGACTAGTCATTTATATCTTTGGTGCAGTCAAGATGGACTTTTTTATTCTCTATCACTTGGGTTCCATTCTCTGGTTTGGGGTAAAGAGGGGCGATTCCTTTCAATTTCTCTATTTCTGGGTTGTTGTGGTGCGTATGATGAAATTTTATATTCACCCTACATCGGTTCTATCTACAAATGTGTCTTATTTTGATGATGTTATTACTTTCAATGGGGTTATATGATGTCTTGGAGATGGAGAAGTATACTGACATAGATAGACTGAGGTGGGTACCTATTACTAAATTGGATAGAATTCTCTTCCTTATAAACTATTCTGACTCTATTACAATTTTGGTGGGAAGAATTTTTTTTACATTTAATCATTTCATAAAATATTCATACTGAATGTCTGGGTTAAATGTATCCATGAGTTTTTGGCTTCTATATATATATTATCCTTGAATTTTTGGGGGGATATGTATGTGTTTCAAGCATACATGTACTGTAATCTAAGGCAACCAATGTTCATGATAAACATACATTTCGTAGGTCTCTAGTTACTGGATTATTAGAGTTGGGCTTGGGGTATTCACACTAAGGATATAACCAGCCAAGTGTGCTCAATATGTGAGTTCATGATAGAGTGGTATCAGTGGAGGTCCATACTTATTACTAATGTTAACAGTTTTCTTTATGTGATATTGGTTTGTGTTTATTCTAATAATTCTGATGTGTTTGTTATTTTTATTCTTGGATAGGGACTCTTGTTTTGGTGTAGAATATTTCATATCCATTCATATGGGACTCAAACAAACTACATGTTGACTCAAAACATTAACTATAGGTTGTTTGTAAGCATTTGTAAATGAAACATATAAGAATGGGTGGTGGTTTCCATGTCATTATTGGATCATCACTCTTAATATAATCATTGATCATGGAACATTTTGTTTCTTTTTCAAGATTCCTCCATGATGGAATACATAAAAGGTTTCATGGTGGGATTTTGGTGATGATATTCTTAGGGATGGGGCTTAGTTTTATGTGTCTACATAAGTGATAGTAGCTCATGGTGGTTTTCTTGATGAGGCCCTAACTATTTACCTATATGCTATGCAAGTAGTTCATGCTGAGAATTCATGTACAAATTATAAATTGTATGAGTTTTATAGGTAGATAAAACTATTTTATTTGAATAATATAAAACCCCTAGAAGCTGATGACTAACTTCAGTTAGTCAGGTATGTTTTTCTCCCTGTGAAGAAAACTATTGAACATTTTGTGGTCCTCGAGAGGAGATGGCATTAGGCCTCAGTAGGGTGATGTTGGTGTATGGATATATATACCCATTGAGATATGAGACTCATTAGGTTAATGTTTTTGATGATCTATAAGGACACGTTTTATCTAGAAACATTTATATTATTGAATATCAGGGAGCTGCTATATCATCATTAGGATATAATGACCATTGAAGAGTATTTGGTGATGCTCACATATGTTTTTCTATTCACCATGTATTTTGTTTGAGATACATTTTTAATGAATTTACCTTCAATCTAGGATTATGTAATGATAACATGGAATTAGTGATATATCCTTGAATTCTAACCAGTATTGGAGGTCATGTGGGATCCATGGTGTTTGAGTCATTTAATTATGAGAAAACTATGACAGTAGGAGTTAGGAACATTACAAGTGAGACATCAACAACTAGTAGTTGATGATTGGATCTAATATTTTGGCATTTGAGATGATTTTGATGTTTATCCTATGATATATGGAATATTTCATAGGGATCCCATTCAAGTTCTATTCTACAATAGGATATGCATTTTTTCAATAGTGATTGATGGGAATATTTCATGAGTGACTGTCAAACTTATCATGCTCCATAGAGGGATACAATAAATAAAATTTCCTCATCAAGACATCAAAAGCAGAATGGAGTCATAATTGATGGAATATTTGGTGGAGGAGTGGTTATAGTAGTAGGATGTGGCATATAGTGGCACCATTTTCTACTACCACCACCATGGGGTCCACACAAAGCTGGGAGAGCAAGAGGACATGGGATATGATAGCTACCAAAAATATTATTTTATTACCCAGAGGCTCCTATGTTAATTAGATTTATGATATGTATGCTTTATAATTTTTAATTAATATTTTTAGATATCTGTTTGAGAATCTTGATGACTAAACATCTTAACCTTGATTATCTCTAGTGATGCATGAATTCTGTAGGGAAAAGTAATGGTGATGTTTTATGTAAATTTGAGATCATGAGGAAGATGGATTCATCCTCCATTGAGATATGTTCTGGTGAGGAAAAACCCCTTTCATGAGAGTCATTTCTACCCAAATATGACAATATCGTGATTTGAATGATGGTTTATTTTGAAATATGTGTTTGGGTTAGTTTAGGTGTATATTTCAGAGAATATCTGTGTTACGGAAGGCATGCATGAAGGGTGGAAGGATGAGATTTTGGAAGAGTTGTATTATTTCATAGTAGCATGAGTTTGGTTTAGGGTACAACATATGACATTAGTAATTTAGTAGTATAGGGTCATTAACCACTCTTTCCACTATTGTAGCCAATATTTTTGGATTAGTGGTACTAGTGGAGAATATTTTATCTTGACCCATATACTTGGAGGATCCATCAGAGAGGATCAGAGAACATTCATTACTATCATTAGTGACCAGATGTTTGAGTAAAAATCATCTCATAGAACCCCATCATACTAGAAGAGATATTCCCTATAAATATTACCTTAATAAAAATTAGTTTCCAACCATCCATGATCATTTTGATTTCTAACAGTATGAATGTTAGTGTTATTGGCTTATTGGACATTATGTTAATCCATCATGGATGAGTGATCCAGTGTCCATTAAGATGAGATCATATGTGCGATGATTCAAAAACAATTATCAAATAGCTAGTATGACCCATGGAACAATCATGCTATGAGTATTTGTTTTCGTTTAATAGTGGTTGAGTTGAGGAAATATACCTTAGGATGTGATATGATTACCTTTCAATAAAGAGTAAAAATTTGACATAGACTTACAGCTAGGGAGTACCTCTATATTTTCATCGGGATATTTATTAACTCTCATGAATATTTCTATGATGTGGTATAGATAGGGGTATATAGATAGAGGTCCTAGTATGACCCAGTGTGTAAACATGGAAGTCCCTATTAATTTATTGGTACAATCATGTTCTAAAAATCATGAATCAAGAATGATTCGTGAGGATGATGCGATATGTCTCTCATTTTTTTGTGGTAACCCCTCTTCTTTTGCATCGGGGTAGGGAGGCCCATCGTGGATATTTGGTTTGTGTGGTATTTCGTGACTGTAGATGCACTAAAATTTTTCACGATGTTATTTCCAAAGGCGGGGAGTTGACGTATGAAGGTGGACCCCTCATATAATGGACTTCCCTAGAGTGGAGCTTTTGGAATTAGTAGAGTGAACCATTCCAATTATATAGAACATTCATTGGGTTTCCATATAAGAATTATTTAATTTTTACTCCACCTTTTTTGTAGAACTATTTGAGGATACATTCTAGAGGCCTTGAAAGGTCACTAAAATACTCACTAGATTTAGTTAGTGACATCATTATCGATCCAAAGTCGGTGTTTGTGATTGTTGTTGATTTTGGAGTTCATATAAGGTTGGATAAGGACTACTAGGTTACATTCGAATCTGTGTTGGTTTAAAGAGGTGGAATACAACTAGAAAATATCTATTTATGATAAAAATTCTCATTTAGGTATGAATATCTAATAAATACATGTGTTTCTATGAAATACTGATAAATAGAGGTTACATGCTGAGCGCACTACTAGACACCTGGTTTCCTAGATGTATCTATGAAATCTCATTTGATAAATTTGAAAGACATACTCGATGAAAAAAGATCAATAGATTCTGATCACACAGAGCTGCCATAAATATTCTATATTTTTATCCATTCTCTTTCTATTATATCATTATTTTTGAGCTGTTTTTATTATGATATGTCAATTGATTAACAATGTATCCTATACTGTTAAAGTGACCTGATAGTGTATTGTATCAATAAGAGGTGGATGGTGAATTAGTGATACATTTATTTCATGACCCCCTCCCACCAAAGATGCCCCTCCTGAGCTGGAAATGGTGGAAGGGAGATAATGACCCCCGAGTCCCGCCTCCAGTAGGCCCCGGGGTGGAGACTAGCACCAAGGGTATGAGTTTTCACAAATATGGTAGGCAATACCCTTTTTATTATTCAGGATCGGGAAATAGGAAAAGTCAACCACAAAAAAGAAAAATAACAAGTGTATAGAAATAAACCCAAACCAATCCCACATGCATGTTTAAAAAATTTATAACAAGGTACAAGTACAAGAAAGATTAAAGTACAATACCAAAAGAAAACAAAGGTACCGAAACAACTCCAACCGTCCAACTAGTAGGGTCCCGCACGGCCCTGGTAGTCCTCCTAGAAACCTGAATGTAAACGTAGGATGATCATACAAGTATACTTAGTAGGGAAACCTAAATCCCTCGTGCACAAGTGAGGAGACATCCTAATGTCTTGTGAGAACAATAGAAGAAACCTAGCAAGGAATTCTATCCACCCAACCTCACTAGCCACACTCACCAAAGACACAAGAACAAAAGGTATAAGTATATAAGAACAAGAGTATTGGGTACCCCGCACCATTTCCCTTTAGTTATCTTCTCTTCCTAACAATGAACATCCTGACGCTGCCACACTCTCCTTGCACGCACACACCTGGGCCTCACAACCACGTATCCCGCCCGCACACACCTCGGCCTCACAACCACGTATCCTGCCCACACACACCTGGTCCTCACAACCACATATCCCGCCCGCACACACCTGGGACACACAACCACGTATCCCGCCCGCACAAAGCTGGGCCTCATCCCGAAGATTCTTGGGAAATAGTAGAACCTTCCCGAAGAGTCTTGGGCTAAAACCACCCCAATCGAAACCTACCCGAAGAGTGTTAGGTGTAAGGTCGCCTCAAGCCATCATACCCTAGGGGATAAGGAGCAGGAAGGAGATAGTAACTAAGGAAAAAACACCCTCTCCCATGAAATGGGACTGTTCGGAACTAAGTTCTCAACATGGATGAGGTGCGATAAAACACAAAAGATATATATATATATATATATATATATATATATATCAAAAACACAACCCAACCTATGGCTTCTAAATAGAGAAAATGAGCACGTGCCTTGGCACTGCTACTACGAAGCATGCATACAATAAACAACCCCAACCCCATTTAGGTTTTTACATTTTAGCAGAATTAGTTTATTTATTTCCTTAACTACTGGGCAAATATCCACAACCAACCACATCAAACATTCGTAAAACATAACCCTGTCATCCACAAAACAAGTTAGGTAAAGAACAATAAAGTCCCTCTTATCGACCAACCAACCCCATTGATTATTATTTTCGCTTCATTTACCACGCCCCACCATCCATTAATTATTTCACTTTTATTTATTAATCACAACCCATAACCTGTTCACATTAAAACCCAACCCTGCAGCCCCGCTGCCAACCGCCATAACCACAACCACCCTAAAACCACACATCATCATCCCTTTAATACCATTTTTTGTAGCCCTACTACCCATCGGTCTACAACAACCCACAAAACACCCCCAACACATGCCACGTAACCAAGACAACAACCACATGTTCATTATTCCATTTTGTTTAACAGGGGTGATCTCACAAGGGTTCCAGATTTTCATTTAATCAACCAACTTTACGTGATTATCCAATTTCCACATTCCACAAGGTTTCCATCCATAAGAAAATCCAGAAGGAGAGGGTAAGATTTAATTGTGTAAGCAAAGGCCCCCAACGACCGTGATTTTCAGTAGGTAGAAGATCATTCAATTGACAACATAATATCATTGGATATAAAGTAACAACAATCACAACTTCCCATACCCATTATATAATCCAGTTATTATCTTCATTAAACTGGTTCAAAAGTGTTTCACATAAACAAGAGAACACCCACCCCGCATGATACAGAAATTAGAGAGACAAATGTGAGATCCCTACCTCAACAGGTTCTTGATCGCAATTCTCCCCTGGATCAACCTTAGAAGACCTCTGTCGGTGTCCGTCACTTCTGTCGGTCTCAGAAAAACATTCTTGGGTGGAAGTAGGAAAGTGAAGGCCGAAGGAAAGACAACTGATCCATGCTTGGAAGCTCCGCATCATCGTTATGATCCCGTGGCCGCTGACAGATCGTAAATCGGAGCTCGGATGAAGAAGTTATGGTAGGAAGAGCCTTCGAGTCTCTTGAGAGAACTCTGCTCAGAGGAGAGGGGAGGAGAGGTGTGAGTTGAAAGGAGGAGTGGAAACCTCCTTTTATATGCGTGAAAAGAAAAAGTACATGGCGTGTACTTTATGGTACACGGCGTGTACTTGGTTCTTTCACACGGTCTCCACGCGGCTTCCAACACGGCTTCGCGGCCGTTGACAGGTCAATACACGGCTTGAGGGTAACGCATACGCAGGGAAGGACTACATGGTGTGTAGTTTAGACACACAACGTGTACTCATTTATTGCACACGGAAAGGACACAGCTCTAACACGGCACATAGCTGTTGACTGGTAACGCGTACGCGGGGAAGGAATACATGGCGTGTAGAACTGGACACATGGCGTGCACCCATTATTCCACACAGCAATGACATGGTCTGCAACACAGGGTGTACCTGGCTAGGTAGTACACGTCGTGTACCCAAACTACACAGCGTGTAGTTTCAAAATTCTGGAAAGTGTGGGAAAAGTCCTTTTTACCCTCCAGAACACTTCTTTACCTTCTTTTTGACAAAGGAATGGGCCGGAAAGGTCCATGCCATTACATTAGATACCTCTTAAAACATTCTCGTCCTCGAGAATTCAAAAACCAACCCAGGGGAACCCAACAAGATACCTCTTTGGGTTCCCATCATAACAGGAACCCAACCAAAAACCCTAATCATATGTGTTAGGAATTCCTTCTCCTATGTCGAGATATTATCCGCTTTAGGCGGCACTGACTCACCTGCACAGGTTTAATCGCATCCTCATTAATGCGTCTCGATTAAGAATTGGGTCTTCCCACTTTCATACATTAAGATTTTTCAACTCGCACTAACCACAACACCACACAACCAACACACTGCCCGAACACATGGGTTTGGGAAATTTCTTCACCTATGTCAAGATATTATCCGCTTTAGGCGGGACTGACTCGCCCACACAGGTTCAATCGAAACCTCATTAATGCGTCTCGATTAAGGGTCAGGTTTTTTCCCTTTCCCATATATCCGGACATGTTACACATTACCAGTGAACAAAGAACAAAAGGTATCACAACTTACAAGCCAAGCATTCCATATGACAAGGGTACAAAGTAAAACATCAAAACAAGCTCAGAAGAACAAGGGAAAAACACAAGTCAAAACAACTTTGGGTACTGAGCGTGTATCTGGGTCTCCCGCTCCCAAGTGATCTCCTCGAGGACGCCATGCCTCCACAACACACGAACCAAGGGAATGGTTCATCCATGGATCACCTTATCTTTACGATCTATGATTCTGACTAGTCGTTCCTCGAAGGTCGTGTCGTCTCTCATATCTAACTCTCCCCAGTCGATAACGTGGGAGTAATCCTGTAAGTACCAACGAAGCTGGGAGATGTGGAATACATCATGAACCTTCTCCAACTGAGGTGGAAGGGCTAGCTGATAATCCACCTTGCCAACTCTCCTCAACACCTCAAAAGTTCTGATTAACCGAGGTGAGAGCTTTCTCCCCTTCCCAAACCTCTACTGCCCCCGTCGAGGGGAAACCTTCAAAAACACATGATCTCCCACCTCGAACTCCAAGGTAATCCTCCGACGATCATCATAAGACTTCTGTTGGTCCTGATCCACTTTCATCCTCTCACGTACAAGATAGACTTTCTATGTGGTGCTCTGCACTACCTCTGGCCCAAGTGAACCTGTCTCACCAACCTCTGCCCAGCAAATGGGTGAACAACATGGCCTTCCATAAAAATCCTCAAACGGTTCCATGCCAATAGTAGAGTGGAAGCTGTTGTTGTAGGAAAACTCTACTAAAGGCAAGTGTCGTACCCCTGATCCTCCGAAATCAAGAATGAATTCCTACAGGATGTCCTCCAACGTATGGATAGTCCGCTCTGTTTGCCCATCGGTCTGGGGGTGGAAAGTAGTGCTAAAGCGTAGCTGGGTTCCAAAATCATGTTGTAGCCCCCTCCAGACTCGTGAGGTAAACCGAGTATCCCAATCTGAGACGATAGTCCTTGGAACTCCATGAAAACTCACCACCTTGTCTACGTACCTCTATGCTAAGGTACTCACCAGGCCCGACTCCTTGATTGAAAAGAAGTGAGCTGATTTGGTCAGATGATCCACCACTACCCAGGTAGCTTCATAACCTCCCTGAGATCTGGGTAGTCCTATGATTATGTCCATCGAGATGTCATCCCACTTCCACTCGGGGACATCTAAAGGATGCAACAAACCACATGGAACACGGTGTTCAGCCTTCACTTTCTAAAACACTAGGCATTTAGCCACAAAATCCGCCACATCCCGTTTCACCCTGGGCCACCAAAACTGATCCCTCAGGCCTCAGAACATTTTTGAAAGTCCTGGATGTACCGCTAAGGCTGAGCTATGGAACTCACGGAGAACTCCCTCACGCATTGACTCCGGATTAAATAACCTTCCATAGAAAAGCATCTGATGTCGGCTGTCCTGTGACCATCCTTCTGGAGCGTTCCCCAGATCAACTCGATCCCACATCACTTCCTCCTCGATGTCCCCCCACTGAGACTCTTCCACCTGCTGTAACAAGGAGGACTGCATCATCATCTGAAACAAACAGCCTCTAACACCTTCTACCCTTGCATCCAAGTGAAAGGCATCCAACTCTCCCATCGCCTTCCAAGAATCAGCGGATTCCCGAACCACATTCTTATGTGACTTATTGCTCAGGGCATCAGCCACAACGTTGCCCTTACCTTTAGTGTAAGAGATCTCGAAATCATAGTCTTGGAGAAACTCAACCCATCTCTTCTTTCGTAAGTTTAGGTCAGGCTGGGAGATGATATAACGCAGGCTCTTGTGATCTGAGAGGACTACAAAGCGCTCCCCAAAGAGGTAATGTCGCCAACACTTCAGTGCGAACACTACTGCTGCAAGCTCCAGGTCATGGGAGGCATAGTTACGCTCGTGAGGGCGCAAATTACTAGACCCATAACAAATCGCACCCTTCTTATGCATCATCACACACCCCAGACCAAGGCCAGAAGCATCACAAAACACCTCGTACAACAACCCTTCCTCTGGCAACCTGAGTATGGGAGCACTGAACAACTTCTCCATCAGGTAGTCAAAATATTTCTGGCACGGCTCGCTCCACAGGAAGACCTGGTTCTTCCTCGTTAATGATTTCAAAGGAGAAGCAACTTGAGAGAAGTCCAAAACGAACCTCTGATAGTAACCTGCTAACCCCAGGAAACTACGAACTTCTGCCACTCTCTTGGGTGCTGACCAAGAAACAACTGCCTCCAACTTCGACGGGTCCAGTGACACTCCATGCTGGGACACCATGTGCCCAAGGAAGTTTACTTCTTGTGTCAAGAACTTACACTTCGACAATTTCCCATAAAGCTGGTGGTGTCGAAGGACTTCCAAGACTTCCCTGAGATGCTCAATGTGCTCCTCCTCCAAGACTTCCCTGAGATACTCAACGTGCCCCTCCTCTGAAATTGAGTAGATCAGGATGTCATCGATAAACACAATGATGAACTGGTCCAGAAACTCTCAGAAGACAAAGTTCATAAGTACCATGAACATAGCCGGTGCAATCGTAACTCCAAAAGACATTACTAAAAACTCGAAGTGCCCATACCTGCAACTGAAAGTCGTCTTCGAGATGTCACTGTCCTTCACCCTCAGTTGATGATATCAAGATCATAGATCAATCTTGGAAAACCAACCTGCTCCCCTCAGCTGGTCGAATAGATCATCTATCCTTGGAAGGGGGTAGCAGTTCTTGACCGTTACCTGGTTCAAGCTTCGGTAGTCTATGTATAGTCTGAGACCACCATCTGACATCTTCACGAACAAAACTGGAGCACCCCATGGTGACACGCTGGGTCGAACAAAACCCTTATACATCAGATCGTCAATCTGAATCTGAAAATCCCACAACTTCGAAGGTGCCATCCGATAATGGTCCATCGAAATCGGACAGGCACCAGGCTGTAAGTCTATCCCAAACTCAACATCACGTCGGGGAGGGGGGGGGGGGGTAGAGTTACAACCTCCTCAAGAAAAACATCGAGGAACTCCCCAAAAATCTCTAGGACATCCATCATCTCTATATCAGTTGGATCCACTGATAACCCACCTAACAAGGAAAGGAGAGGCTCCATACGCCAGCTTCCCGCCTGATAGCTCCTCTCGCCAAAAAAAGATACGTGCTGCCCATCTACGTCGGAGAACACGACTCTTCTCCGGAAGCAGTCGATAATGGCTCTAACAGAAAACAACCAGTCGATTACTAGGATGACATCGTATTGCTGCATCTTTAACAGAATAAGGTCTCCAATAGATCTATGTGGTACTAACGTCAGCCCACATCCCCGGCAAACACAAGATACGCTGGTCTGGCCCCCAACTGGTGTACTCAGTACCCGTGGTATGTAAAGTCTCTCTACATCTAGTCCCAAATCATGGGCTAGAATAGGTGCAACAAAAGAGTGCGAGGCTCCTGAATTGATCAAAGCAGAAACAAGAGTGCTGAACAAACAAATCGTACCTCGTACCACCTTTGGTCCTACTGGAGCTACCAACTCTGTTGCGTAAAACTATCCACGCCCAGCTCTTTTGCCTCTCTGATGTCTTCCACTTCCCCGACCACGCCCTGGTCGAGGTCCCTGAGGATCACCCTGAGGTCGGCCTCCTCCCGAAAAGTCTGTCCTCAGAGGAGCATGGTCCTGCTGCTGTTGGAAGGTCTTGGCCGGCAACTGGTGCTGCTGAGGTGGGCGCTGAACCTACCCACCTCCACCGTATTGTGCTCGGGTTGGGCACCGACTCTGAACGTGCCCGAAATCTCCACATGAAAAACACCTCGGTCCTGGTCTCGTGAAAAAGGGACGAGGACCTGAAGATCTAAACTGAAACTTTTGGGGCCTGCTCCCCACTGGCCTGAACCTGGAAGGTCCCATCGCAGGAGACCTGCTGCTGACTGCCTTCCCCTTCGATGAACCTGGCTGGACCCCCTCTCAGGGTGAACCTCCCAGCGAGTGCATCCTCTCTACAACCTCTGCCTTCTTCTGTACCGCCAAGTATATCGAAAGGGTGAAGGGGGTGACAGCATACTGGAGCGAAGGATGAAGCGCCTCCTCCAAACATCTCCCACGAGACTCCTCATCCAGAAAGAGATCCAGAGAAAAGCGTAGGAGATTATTGAACTTGATCCCCAACTCTCGTACCGACATACTTCCCTGCTGTAGGGAGAGTAACTCCTGCCACTTCTCCGCCTTGATCATGTAATAAAGGAATTCCTCTTGGAATTCCTTCTCAATGTCAGCCCAAGGAACCTCTGCCTCTATCCTCTCTATGAGGTAGAGTGTCCACCACTGTCACGCCACGCCTCTCAGCTGACTGACTGCTAGGGGAACCCAGTACACCCTCGGAGCACGGATCAAGGTAAAAGCGATCCCTAGATCCTCAAGCCACCCCTCTGTCTCCGTATCCGAAGTTCTACCCTCGTACTTCTTGAGGGTCTGCTGCTAGCAATAACAGAGAGTCTTCTGCCACTGGCTATCCTCCTCCTCTCGGTCAATCCTCAGCTGATCGGCCACCTGAATCTTCTGGGCCTCGGCCATCTTAGCCAACCGGGGACGACGTCCAGGTTCCATAGATGTTCGGTAAACAAGGATCGCCTAAGCCCAAGTAGTAAGGAAAACTCAAGGTTCATTTTATCATTTTATTTCAATTTCTTTCCAAGAACACCCAAATCAAGTAAAACACAATCATGATGATGCATGTACCTTCCCTAGGGTCTATACCCTGCAATCAATGTAGTCTCACTTGGTCGTTCGGTAGCCTCAGAGTCTTTGTATCGGATCACGGGGGGCCCTAAAATCCCATGTCCTAGTCGGTCTTCCCTGCCCTATGTCACGCACCAAGATTAACTAACACTGTTTCCCTACCATCCCATGCAATCCTCACTGTGACTAACTTTAGAATCCATCCTATCTCTCAACCATCACCTCTGATACCATTCTGTCATGACCCCCTCCCACCAAAGATGCCCCTCCTGAGATGGCAATGGTGAAAGGGAGATAATGACCCCCCGAGTCCCGCCCCCAGTATGCCCCGGGGTGGCGACTAGCACCAAGGGTATGAGTTTTCACAAATATGGGAGGCATTACCCTTTTTATTATTTAGGATCCTAAAACAGGACAAGTCAACCACCAAAAGGAAAAAGGACAAGTGTATAGAAATAAACCCAAACCAAGCCCACATGAATGTTTAAACAAATTTATAATAAGGTACAAGTACAAGAACGCTCAATGTACAATACCAAAAGAAAACAAAGGTACATCAACAACTCCAACCATCCAACTAGTAGGGTCTTGCACGGCCCTGGTAGTCCTCCTGGAAACCTGAAAGTAAACCTAGGGTGAGCATACAAGTATACTCAGTAGGGAAACCTAAAGCTCTCATGCACAAGTGAGGAGACATCCTAATGTCCTATGAGAACAATAGAAGAAACCTAGCAAGTAATTCTATCCACCCAACCTCAGCAGCCACACTCACCAAAATCACAAGCACAATAGGTAGTAGTATATAAGAACAAGAGTATTGGGTACCCCACACCATTTCCCTTTAGTTAGCTTCTCTTCCTAACGACAAATGTCCTTTTGCTGCCACACTCTCTCCACCCACACACACCTGGGCCTCACAACCACGTATCCTGCCCGCACACACCTGGGCCTCACAACCACGTATCCCGCCCGCACACACCTTGGCCTCACAACCATGTATCCCACCCGCACACACCTGGGCCTCATCCCGAAGATTCTTGGGAAATAGTAGAACCTTCTCGAAGAGTCTTGGGATAAAACCACCCCAATTGAAACCTACCCGAAGAGTCTAAGGTGTATGGTCGCCTCAAGCCATCATAGCCTAGGGGAGAAGGAGTACGAAGGAGATAGTAACTATGGGAAAAATACCCTCTCCCATGAAATGGGAGTGTTCGGCACTAAGTGCTCAACATGGGTGGGGTGCGATAAAACACAAAAGATACAGATATATATATATATACCAAACACACATCCCAAACTATGGCTTCTAAATAGGGAAACTGAGTACGTGCCTTGGCACTGCTACTACGAAGCATGCATACAACAAACAACCACATCCCCATTTAGGGTTTCACATTTAAGCATTATTAGTTTATTTAGTTCTTTAACTATTGGGAAACTATCCACAACCAACCACATCAAACGTTCGTAAAACATAACCCTATCATCCACAAAAAAAGTTAGGAAAAGAACAACAAAGTCCCTCTTATAAACCAACCAACCCCATTTATTATTATTTCCGTTTCATTTACCATGCCCCACCATCCATTAATTCATCCACTTTTATTTATTAATCACAACCCATAACCCGTTCACATTAAAACCCAACCCTGCAGCCCCACTGCCAACCGCCATAACCACAACCGCACCGAAACCACACATCATCATCCCTTTAATACCATTTATTGCAGCCCCGCTGCCCATCGGTCTACAACAACCCACAAAAACACCCCCAACACATGCCACGTAACCAATCCAAAACCCACATGTTCATTATTCCATTTTGTTTAACCGGGGTGATCACACAAGGGTTCCAGATTTTCATTTAATCAACCTACTTTACATGATTATCCAATTTCCACATTCCAAAAGGTTTCCATCCATAAGAAAATCCAGAAGGAGAGGGAAACATTTAATTGCGCAAGCAAAGGCCCCCAACGAAAATGATTTTCAGTAGGTAGAAGCTCATTCAATTCACAACATAATATCACAAGATATAAAGTAATGACAATTACAAATTTCCATCCCCGTTATATAAGTCAGTTATTATTTTTATTAAACTGGTTCAAAAGTGTTTCACATAAACAAGTGAACACCCACCTCGCATGATACAGAAATTAGAGAGACAAAGGTTAGATCCATACCCCAACAGGTTCTTGATGGAAAAGTTCCCCCGGATCAACCTTAGAAGACATCCATCGGCGTCCGTCACTTCTGTCGGTCTCGGAAAAACTTCCTCGGGTGGAAGTCAAAAAGGAATGGCCGAAGTAAAGACAAATGATCCAAGTTTGGAAGCTCCGACTATTCGTTACAATCCCGTGGCCACTGACGGATCGAAAATTGGAGCTCAGATGAGGATTTTATGGTAGGAAGATCCTTTGAGTCTCTTGAGAGAGCTTTGCTCAGAGGAGAGGGGAGGAGAGGTGTGAGTTGAAAGGAGGAGGGTGCCCCTCCTTTTATAGGCATGAAAAGAAAAAGTACACGGCGTGTAATTTATGGTACACGGCGTGTACTTTATGTTACACGGCGTGTACTCTGTTCTTTCACATGGTCTCCACACGGCTTCCAATACGGCTCCGCGGCCATTGACTGGTCAACACACAGTTTGAGGGTAACACATACGCGGGGAAGGACTACACGACGTATAGTTCAGACACACGACATGTACTCATTTATTGCAAACGGAAAGGAACCGACTCCAACATGGCACACGACCATTGACTAGTAACGTGTATGCGGGGAAGGACTACACGACGTGTACAACTGGACACACGGTGTGCACCCATTATTCCACACAGCTAGGACATGGTCTACAACACGAGGTGTACCCAGAAAGGGAGTACACGGCTTGTTCCCAAACTACACGGCTTGTAGTTCCAAAATTCTGGAATGTGTGGGAAAAGTCCTTTTTACCCTCTAGAACACTTCTTGGCCTTCTTTTTTACAAAGGAATGGGCCGGAGAGGTCCGGGCCATTACAATTTACATTTAATTTTACTTTAAATTGAAACAACCATCTCCCCATATTAATGATTCAATTACCTACAAAAAACAAAACAAATAGATATCTATAGGAACACATGTATTTATATGGTATACAATTCAATATGAATGGCTATGTCCCTGGTATGGTATGGAGCGAACCCAATACCATAAAATACATTAGAAAAATCAATGGATTATAATGAGTTGGATATTCTATTTCACCTGTGTAGCACTTTAAAGATATTCCCAAAGTGTATGTGCACCGTCATAGCACATATATGGTAATAAAATTGTTTTGTAACAAGTCATGTTACATGGGAATATTTTAAATTCCACACATGTATTCAATTTAAATACAATTATTCAATTTTATACCTAGAAGAAAGGTATGAACATCCTAGAATTTATTGTAGAAAAATCAATCTGATTTTTCTATGTCCGATTTTCCCAGTCTGATTCTCTGAGTATGTTTCATCCAATACTATTCATCAAATATTATTTTTCGAATGGAATTCAATTCAAATGAATCAACACCACTTCAATCCTTGAGTATGATAAAACTCAGTACAGTACATCGTCTGCATAATTTATCAATAAAAAAATGATGCAATGCTAGTGGCATGTGATTGAGACCAATCAAAAACCATTCTACCTCAGTCCGAAAATCCTCAACACAGAAATAACATGTATGGGAAATCCTATTCTGATTAATTAAACATGATACATGTAATAGCCGTATACAATTAAAAACATGAATATGATGATCCACAAAGTATGATAAATTAGAATTATGATGTTTCGATTAATACAATATTCATTATCTTATATCTCATCTTTCACTTCTTCACCAAGACATCTTCATTACAATATCAATAAAAAACATCTTCTTTCTTCTAGAAAATTGTATATTCTCACTCTAATTTTGTGAATAGTACTCAACACTGGAATGTATAAATTACATTCCCATTTATTGGAGATCCACAAGAGGCTTTGCTGGGAATCCCAAAATTCATTCCCTATAACACAAATTCTCCCAAAATGAAATTTCCCATGAAATCTCAGAATACATTTTGACTTCATCAACTCATTAATGATTCTTCTCGAAAAATATTTTAACTTCACCTTTTCTTCTTTAGAAATGCATTTAAAATTATAGCAAGATTTCAAATACTAATTCTAATTCACTCATGCTGATTTCATCAAAATACAGCTCTTTACTAATTGAATGTGATTGATGAAATGGACTTCTCAAATTGAGAAACAATCATTATTTTTAATTAAAGAATAACCCTTGTCAAGATCCACCTTAAAAAATCATTCAATAATCTAGTTTCTATATCCAAACAAAGTAATTCATCACCTTTGAAATTTTTGACTAGATTGTCGATCAACCTCTTCACTTTTTCTCTTAAACCAATTGAAAGCATCACTACATTCAAAAGCATGTTCTTGAATCTAGACCACCTTCCTGACTTTGAGTCAATTAGGGATCATCATTAGAATCGTATTACATTAATTGCAGGGTATCATTACATTCCATTCATTCTAGATAAATTCTCTTTTTCTCAACCTGAGTATGATTTTTTAATATAATTGTCATGGATATGATCATCTTGGGTACGATCATTTTGGATACGATCATTCAAGGTGAGATCATTCGGGATACGACCATTTAGTGTATGATCATTAAAGATACAATAATTCTGAGTATGATTTCAATAGATATGATTTTCCAAATTATGATCTTTTCAGGGTAAGAACATTCAGAAAAACAATCAGCCCCATCTTTTAATCTTATATCAGCAACACTTCTTCAACTAGTGCGACCTCTTCAACCAGAACCACCATTTCAATCAGAACCCCCTTTTAAATTGGTAAAACCTCTTAACCATCACAACCATTTTAATCCATATAACATTTTTAATCCACACCACATCTTCAATCAGAACCACTATTCCAAACAAAACCACTATTCCAATCAGAACCACTATTCCTATTTGTACCAATATTACAATCTGAACCACTATTCCAATTAGAACCAATGTTCCAATCAGAACAACTATTCACATCTTCACCACAATTCCCACTTCTTTTACAAAAATATTATTATTTTTTAAATAAATCTATATCTCTTATTTCTCTCTACCACCTGAATATGGTAAATCTGGATACAACTTTTTCAGAATGGCATCATGCCTTTCACCACCTTTCATCCATCAAGCTTTCAAATTATGTTCTAAATTCAAATTATGATTTATATGATATAAAAATTAGCAAATAATCATCACAATTAATTCAATCATAGCCCCAAAAATATCCATTAAAAAAAACACTTCATCCATATAAGTTCCATAGTGAATATGATGACATTAAATTCTAGAAAAGTGTACTCACATTAATTCCAGAACTATGTTGAGTCAAATAAAAAACTATTTATACAAAAATAATACCTTGTCATTATGATTGTCCATTCCTATTAATTTGATAAACTGATCATCTACCAAAATTAATTCATTCAATCCCTCTAAATATAAATTCCCAATCATCATCTTTCTCAATGTCCCTTCCTTCTCCAACATACAGATCAATTTACATCAAATACAACCAAAACAAAACATGGTCTTAATAACCCCCCATTGAATTTATTGAATATATTGAATTCAATGACTTCCACTACAGAGAAATTTTCTTACATTATATTTTCATCATTCTTTTATTTCTCCCCGGACATCATTTATCACTCCCGCTTTCTATTATATCTCCCCATATTGAAAATAAAATAAAAAGAGGACATCATAATAAGATTCAACCATATTAGAATATGATATCCCTTTCCAGAGGTTGATCCTTTTGATCAATATGGTTATATCATGATTTTCTTAAAAATGAACCTTCAAATAAAAAAATCTATGTCAACGCAGGCTAACCTGGTATAGAAAACAAGAGTGTACAATCATGTTGATAAATGATTCCAACAACAAAAATTTCATTTAATTCATTTTCCATTAATTTTACAACATTATCATGACAAGGCGAAACATTGAAAGATGTTGTTTATGATTAATGTAACCTACAACCATCTCAACAAACACATCAAAATCTTCAGGTGTATATAAACAAAACATATCAAAACAATCTTTTCGTATCCTCATTAATTTATTTTGTTAGAAAAGTAAGAAACTCATAAATTACATATTCTATATTTCTACTCCATGAATTACCTAATGGTTAGAACATGTATAAATATATTTTAGTATTAAGAAATAATCTCAATTATTCCTTAGAAAACAAAATTGGACTAAGATTCCTCTCTTAATCTTTATTTATTATTCTTATTCTTCCATTTTTCATTGGATGATATTTATTCCTTCTGTTCATCCTTATATGATTTTGTAAAAAACTTTTGATTATATATATAGTCATCTGGTGGGGATGATGTCTTTATTTATCCTTGGTAACATCTTTGTAACAATCAATTTGTATAATGTTTTCCATTCCTGTCTTTTGTTCTGGTAAGATAGTTGATCAACAATTAGTATAACGAACTATTTTCTCATATCCAAAATCATTGGTAATTTGTTTTTCAACATTTCATTTATCATCATAACAATGTTTATTCATTTATTCTATCAATTTATTTTTTTAACCATCAAATTTCTTAGCCAGGTTAATGTGTTCTCGACAGAAAACTGTGAACTCTTTCTATTTTATCATAACATATCTATCTTTCATAACATCAAAAACATTCAGATTCTAAGAGTTTTTTAATAACAATTTTTGTACTAGAAACAGAATATGACATCCTTTTTAAATTTTTACATGATGATCATATCATTCCCAAATAGTTCCCAATGGTTGGAACCTACATTAAATCTTTACTTAATTCTTCATTTGTTTATTCCTGACAACCTTCTCAAACTTCATTCCTTAAGTATATTGAATCTCATAATCCTTTTAATTTCCAAACCTATTAGATAATGGAAATGATTCTTGTTGAAGAAACATGTATTATCTGTTTTTCAGAATCTACCATAATACTAGTAATTTCCATAGACGTAGTATTTTCCACTGAAAATTCCATGTTGTTTAGAATTTTGAATATGATTTTTCTGCAACATTCTCCTCTTTAATTACAGAGTCACCAATTTTTCTTTTACCAATAAAATTCTTCCATTTTGTTTATTAATTTTTTTAACTAGAAATATTTTAAACCCTTCAAAATTAAGATTTTTCTAACAAAATTTTTAGAATCAGTGAATTTTGTATCTTCTGAATTCCCAACCTTGTTAGTTTTGGCCTCATATATGACTTTCCGAAATTTCATATTTTTTTTAAAAATAAATATTTTTCCTCACCATTTGAGGGTATCTTTTGTTGAATCTTCTCAGGTTTCTCATTTATATAACCTTCATGACCTTGATTGGTAGATTTTTCAAATCGTGTATATCTTAATTCACCTTATAAATGTTTTTGTTCTACATGTTCCAACTCTTCATCTTCACATTCATCTTCCCTTCTAGATACTCATTATGATTATTTTTTTACAATATATTTCGTTAAATATTCAATATTAACAAGCATCATGTTCTTCTATTCTGAAAACCATTTTGAATTGATGGGGAACACTCATCTTCCAACTCCTTATTTTTTCAACTCCTCTGATCTTTTCAATAATTCATTCAAATCATCGTTCAAATGAATTTCAAATAGAGTATCTTCTTTATAAGAACTAATAATTATGAATTCATCTTCATTTATTTTTCCAATAAATGTATTTTCACTATTGTGCTCAATATATTTTACATATTCAACTTCAATTTCTTCATCTTCATTCAAACAACTAAATTAGATACCAGAAGAACATTCCTCATTAACTATTACCATAATAATGTTATCCTAAACATAATTTTTATCCTCCTCAAAATCATCTTCCATATAAAAAATGTTATACTTTTGTATTTGGAGATATTCTAATCTTACCTCATGGAATATTATTTTTATCAATCACCCTTTTTCTTCCTAGATATTCTTGGACTTGTTTCTTCTTCTTCGCCATATTTTTTCTTCAGGAATTTCTTTTTGATTACCTATTTGAGTTAAATTAGAAACAAAATGACCAATGGCTCCACATAAAAATTATTTTATGGTATATTTCCATTTGTATCATCATATAAATATTTTAATATTATTAGAAAAAAAGATAAAATATTATTTATATTTGTACAGACCTCATTTTCAAAGTCAGGATCTATAGCTTCTTCTTCTTCAAGATAATTATTTTACATTTACCTTTTGATATCTTTTTATGACATATATCTATAAATTTTTTTTGGTATTCATATTGTTCTCTCTTATAATTTCATAATTAATAATAGTGGTATAAAAATCACCAATATATAATGTTTTAGGATCTTTATCATCCAATGAATAATCATTTGCCTCGAATGTTTTAGGTAGGATTATGAAGTTTTTTTAATCCATAGTAGAATCATCAATATTTTCATTAAGACATTTGATAGTACTAAATATGTCATTAATCCTCATAAAGAAGTCCCCAATAGATTCATACTCATCTATATTAAAGTCTTCCTACTCTAATATCCAGATATCATGTTTTTTACTTCTCAGCTTCTATATTGCATTCATATTTTTTTCCAATTTATCTTATATAACCTTGGATATGGAAATACCTTTCACTCTTAACAATTCACTTTTATAATATTTTGAAAATATAACATTATTTTCCCTTCCATCATTCTCATGATGATTCTTATGAACATGATTAGGTAGATCATTACTATCAATTGGTGGAAAACCAACTATTACAGATTCATGAACATTATAACTAATACACATAAGAGAATGAACCATTATATTGTTCCAAATATACTAATTATTTGCATAAAATACTATAATACCTTTACTGTTCAATCAATTCAAATAATCCATCATAGCTTTTTCTTCAAATTCTTCATCAAAGAACATGTGAGGTAAAACAACCCTATAATTCCAATCACATGTGCCTAAACAGTGTATTGTATCACTAAGAGGGGGAGGGGTGAATTAATAATACCTTTTCATTTATGTTTCTTTTATTTTAAGACAACATTCTCATCCTGTTAAAGATTAAATTCCTTGATGAAATCAAAAAAACACACACCCATCCATATGAAGATAGGTATTACAATGGTCACTTTCCAAAATGAATAGTTGTGTCCTTGGTATGGTTTGGTGACAATCCAAACATATTCAATCCACTAAAAAAATACAAGGATTACAACCAGTATGATAAGTCATTTCTGTCTTGTATCACTTTGAAGACAATCCAAAAGTGTGTGTGCACCCTCATAACACAAATATGGTGATAAAATTTCTTTATAAAAAATCATGATACCTTCTATTATTTTCAATTCATCATGTGTATTCAATTGAAATAAAATTAATCAATTTTGTATAGAGGAGAAAGGTAAGAACCTATTGAACTTTTCTGTAGAAAACTATGTCCGATTTTTCTTGGGTCTAATTTTCCTAATATGATTTTCAAAGTATGATTCTTCCAATAAAATTCTTTAAATTCAAATTTCCTAATCGAATAAAAATAAAATTAATCATCACCACATCAATACATAATTATGATAATAATTAGTAAGATACCCCTCAATCTGATTTCTCAATATAAAAGGATTCAATTCTATATATGTATGATCATTAAAATGTGAAACCCTTCTAACTCAGTATAGAAATCATCAATAAAGAAATACCAGGTAAGAAAATACCATTCCGATTAATTCTGCAAGATAACTACATCATTTGAATACTGTTTACAAGAGGAATACGATGTCTAATGAGTATGATAATATCTGATTATGATGATCATCTGTATAAAATAGTCACAATATTGTCTCTTCTCTTTCACTTCTCCATCAGAACATCATCAATACCAGATTAGTATGAAGACTTCATCTTATCTATAGAAACTCAAAGCTTCTCTCTCAACTACTATTAATAGTAATATCCATAATAAATTAAAATTTTCATTCCCTTTTATTGGTGATCGACAATTTGCTTTGGTTGGAATCCCAAAAATCTTTCCAGATCAGACAAATTCACCCAAAATTTTATTTCCCTTGAAATCATTGAATTCATTTTGAGTTTTTCAAATCATTCTTTATACTTCTCAAAACATTTCATATCTTCATATATTCTTATTTATACTTCTATTTCAATTTCTGGTATGATTACAATTAATGATTCACATTCTATCATGTAAATTTATTCAAAACAATGCTATGTACCAATTTGATAGGATTGATAAAATGATCTTATATACATACGATACAAAAATTATTTTGAATTAAAGGATCCCTATAGATAACATCCCCATGAAAAATCATTTAAAAATATATTTTCATTATCCAACCAAAGTAATGCAACCCTTTTGAAATTATTTACCACATTTATGATCATCCTTTTCATTTATTCTTTTCACTCAATTAAATGAATAACTATATTAAATAACATATGCTTGAATGATGACCTAATTCATGAGTTTTAGTTGATTGTGGAACATATTTAGCATTGTATCGCATGAATTATGAATTATCCTAACATTCCACTCATTCTAACAACATTATTTTCTTCTCAATGTAAGTACATGATTTTTTTGAATACAGTTGTCTTGGATATGATTATCCAGAGTATGACCATTATCAATATGATCACTTATGTTCTGATCATTATGGAAATCATTCAAGATACGATCATTCCCGATATGATCATTCTTAGTACAATTTCACTAGATACGATTTTTCTAGATTATTATCTTTTATGGGTATGATCATTCAAAAAAACAATCGGCACCATATTTTACTATTCTATATGCAATGATTCATCAATTATAAGTGCCGATTAAATCAGAAGCACCTCTTCAATCAGCACCAAATTTTCAATTGGCACCATTTTTTCAATTGGAGCCTCATTTTCTATGGGCACCACTATTCTAATCTATACCACATTTTCAATCAGAACAACTATTCCCATCGGAACCACTATTAAAATCAAAAGAAATATTCCAATCAGAATCACTATTCTAATACGAACCACAATTCAAATCAGAACCAATATTTTAATATGCAACACAAATACAATCTGCTCCACTATTCCAATCAGAACCACTATTCAATTTTTCACAATTATTCACTCTTCTTTTACCTGAATACGATTGTTTTGAAAAAAATATATATCAATTATTTCTCTCTTCCATCCAGATATGATAAATCTGGATAAAATATTTATTGGTTTGGTAGTGTCTCTTTCACTCCCATTTCTTTTATCAACCATTCATCACTAGTTTTCATAAATTATATGATTTATATAAAATAAAAATCAGTAAAGAATCATCATAATTAAATTAATTTTATCCACATAAAATCAAATTCAAAACATATACATCATTCATATCATTTCCAGAGTGAATCCGATGACATTAAACTCTAGTAAAATATATTAACATTCAATTTGGACATAAGTCGATTCTGATAAAAAAAATTCTTCCAAAATAGATTCATTACATTACAATGTAACATCTTCTTTCTCAACAAATCCTATCACGCAAAATCATATTTCATTCACTCCATTTCATTACGAATTCCTATTCATTATCATTCCCAACATCCTTTACTACTTATGTATACTGATCAAATGGAAAAAAATACAACCAAAACACAACATGCGCCACAAAATCTGTATTAGAGAGTTAAATAGAACCATTTATATTTTCTTGAATTATATACTCCCACAAAAAACTATGGAATAAAATGTGTAGCCTGGAATTCTTTCATGCAGTTATTACTATTTTTTCACTACCATGATGAAATATGAATGTGGCAGTGTTTCCAAATCCTTATATATAGAGATTATTTTTGTAAAATTAAATATTTTTTTGTATCAAATGATTATTTAACAAACTAATTAGCATCATTTGATTACTATGTGGATTAGACTATGTCCATGATTGAGACCAAACCTCTTAATTTTATCACTCTATGTTCATTCCTGTTTTTTTTCTATTTTATAAGAAAAATAGTTTCTATTATCAAAATTACTGAAGAAAAAACACTTCATTGATAATTACGTTATATTTCTGTGGAATATATGGCGTTTTATGTACATAACATGGATAAAAATGATCAAAGAGTTATAATTTTAATATGTTTTTGATCATAAATATAAGAATATTATTTAAATATTAAATAATAAATTTATTCACATTTAGTTAACTATGATTTATTTTTCAATCTATGGGGATTTTTTTGAAATCATTCTTAATATAAATATTATTTGTGTAATGAATTCAACACATATGGAGTTCTATACTAAGGAAAAAATGTAATTATAAATTATTATATGTGATATTAATACTATGAATAAAATTTTGGAAATGTTGGAACCATGATAATGGTAAAGGACCACAACTACCATACATAAATTCTCATGAAAAACTAAACTGTTAACACCCAAAATTATGATTTTATTAAAGAATTATTAATAAATTGTTGATGAAATGTTTTAAGTAGAGCATATATATATGATTATATATATATATATATAGATGTATCTAAAATAAAATTATAAAAATATCAATTCATTATATAAGTCAGTATTGAAGGATCAAATCTGGTTGAACTCATGGTATTTGATTTTCATATAACTTTTAAATCAATGAGATGCATCCCATAGTGACAACAGGTTTCTTTTATGTGGTGTATAAAATACCAAAACATTAAATGTATTATTAATACCATTTAAAATTATTGGTATTTACAAAACATTATGATTTTCTACCTTTCATGAGGTTTTGATTTATAGATTAGATAAATTTTAAGAGTTATTCCTCTAAATATTGTTTCATTGAGACATGATTGATGTTATACACCTATTTTTATAATGAGGTTCTTATACTTCCTCTTTGTTATGTAATTTCATGATTATTTTCTTGAAAATGTTATTTATTGTTTTATTTTAATTTATTCTTTCATGGGGTTGATGATTAAAAAAACCAAAGTTGTATGATGTTTTTGTTACAACATCATTTTCATCATGTTTGATTATGAATAAGTTTTTGATGGTGAAATTTTATTATTTACCTCTACTTAATTAAAAAATTAAAAAATATTGTATTTATTTCATCAGAATATAAATTGTAGTTTTATTTTTCAAAATATATGTACACCGGAGACATAAAGAATCTTTTTAAGGATAAGAAATCTTGATTTCCCTCTTCGGTCAAAAATTAATATTCTTCAACATATATGTTTTGAGAATGTTTTTAAAAATTAATTTCCTATTATTTAATTTATATTTTAATTAAATTATACCCATTACTCAATTTTTGAATAATAGGGGAAAGAGATTCTTTTTTGTAGTTTTCCAAAATATGTAATTAGATTTTTTTCTAAAAATTCGAAATGAATTTTTGGGTTAACATAAAAGGAATGAAAAGAAATTTTCTCCACCATGACCACTCAATTAATCACACCTTCTTTAGAAATTTTCCATTTCATTGTTCAAAAAAGATATTTTCAATAATAATTCAACAATTTTTATATTTTAAATATGTAAATTTATTGTGAAAATTGTAATTTTTTGATGAAATATTAAATTGATATTTTGAACGAATATAAATCTATGATAAAATCCTTTAATTTAAGTTATGTTTCTCCAAGGATATAATCTTGTGACACCATAATAATTTATTCAATTGATGGTTTTTTATTGTTGCGATATATTTATGAAAACCATATATCCCCCTGGGTTATATAATGATGAAATGCTGAAATTTTAATAAAAACAATTACCTTTAAACAAATTATTACATATGATGAATGATTTATATTGTGGTGGAACACAAATAAAAGAATTTTTATTATGGTATTAGTGGTTAAAAAATTATATCTTTCTCCAATTCATTTGGTAAATATATATCTCATGATATAATAAGGACATGAATAGCGAGTGAACTGATTTCAGTATGAGGTCCCATCCACTATTACAGCCATGAATGTAAACCATGACTATTAAAATGATGGAATTGTGTGTTAATATAATGAACTATGATATTATTGGTAGTGATTCTTGTATGATTATATATTTTATATGAGTATGTTTATGCCAAAAACGGATGTAATTTTCAAATGATATAATATCATGTCTCATATTCTTTTCTTACTTTTTGATTTATGTATTTTAAATTTATAGACCTCGTTAAAAGACACAATACTATAATCAATGATATGAAAGGTATGATTTTCAAATGTTAAGTTATTATTATCACACTCGTATGTTCATGTAAGATTCAATTTATAATTTATACCACCCTTATTTACCCTTACTAGGAATTTGAGATCACCCTTTCTTATTTTTTCTTTCCCACATATTAAACTGATTTGTTTTATCTATAATATTTCAATGAAGGTATGTAATTATTAAAAACATGGTGGGAAATTAAATATAATTGTTTTGAACTAATTTTTAGGTATCCTTATTACCAAATACTATAAAAATATATTAATTTATACTATATCATAATGTGATGCATGAATTATTCATAAAGAATGATATACTATTTATGTATCAAAAGGGAGGGTAGCTATAGTTGGTAGTAGTTCAGGGTTTATAAAATTATTATATATTTTTATTATAGAAATTTTCTTAAAACTATATGGATAATTTTATATATAGTAAATCATACAATAGTTCTAGTAAGATATATATTATATGGTTATTCTAATACTATATCCATGCATAGAAACTACATGTGGACATGTTATTATATGAGAATAATCGTGGGGTAATAATAATAAAAAGAGTTTTCCAATGTATATCCATACTATAGATCAATTACATAGTTAGTTTACCCTTAATGATAATGATTTTGACAGTCATGGGAGATATGACTCGGTAAACTCAAATTTTCCTTAAAAATCATTATAAAGGATTTGAATGGATAATAATAAAGGATGAAATATTTTATATTATTTTTACTATAAACTAAAAATATTATTTGATTATTTAGACAACATATAAAATATTTTTCATTATTATATAATTTATCACAATGGATATTCATTATCACAATATACTGTTTTGGTTTTATGCAATGGTTGTAATAAGAAGGAATCGTTTTAAAAATTTTAATATAATAGAATAAATAAATTCATGAGAAACCAAATTAAATGTGAGATTAAAGGGGAATACATTTGGTTATTTATTATTAGTTATCCCATATGATTAACAATATCAACATGAGTGAGTTTATTCACACACCTAATAAAATAAAAAATGGAGTATAAGGATGATTGTGGAAGGATGAATAATCGGCTTTCTACATATCATATATGTTGTAATAAGAACTCTTGGAAATGTCCTAAAGGAACAATTATATGTTTTATGTCTTGAATAAGAGGGTATAATGAATTTTATTGTTGAGGAAAAGTGAATATTTCTATGGAGGGAAATAATTTTCATTATAAGGTACTATTAAAAATCAATATCTTTTGTGTGGGGAATATGGAAATTATTCAACATAATTCCAAAATAGAATGGTTAACACATAGACCAAGGAAAGACATATGTAATAAAACTCATTGAGGTGAATGAATTAATGCATTTATGTAATGCGACTCAAGAATTATTTTATATAATTGTAAAACCAAAGGTGCTATAGTTATAAAAATCCAGAAACACTTATGTATTGTTCTATAACAGTTCTTATTTATGAATTTAAAAGAATATTTTATTTACAATGGATATTTATGAGAGACACATTATTAAGGTACTTATACCATTTAATATTTTCTCGATGTTGATATAGTAATGTTTCTTTTGGATAAATAGAAATATAGTAAAATATATAGTATCAATGTACTTTAAATTTAATAAGTATTTAATGAGAAATTGATTAATTTGATAATTAGTGAAATTTATGAAATTTTCAGGATTAACACAGAATATTGAAATGTTTTTAAGAACATATGTTTTCATTGAGTTTTTATGTGATATGATCATTAGGTGACATGAATCTTTTACTAGGTTTTAGAAAGAACACTCTATTATGATTTAAATAACCCTATGTGTCAAAATATTATTTGATGTGAAGTTAATATTTGGATATTGAATAGTATGATATAGATAAAAATGATGGATTCAAATTAATTAATTTAAAATGTAATATCTTCATATATTTTTATGGTAAAACAATGAATTACCATTCATATTTGTATGAAATTTTGATTCAGGATATTTTAATGATTTTTGTTACATAATATTAATATAATGTGATTTATCATGGTGATGGTTGATATTTTATGTTATATTTCACTATATTACGGTATGATAAACCCATAGGTTTAATACTTGATTTAACATGAATAAATTTTTGGGAAGAATACAATTAAATTTTAGGGGATATTGGATGAAATCTAAGAGATAACCATTGTGGGTAAAATAATCATTAATGATTAATTTGCCTAATTAGTTTCAAATATGTGGTAATATATTTATGGGACTATATATTTTATAATTATGGTGTTACAATGATTATTTTAGAGTAAAGCATATTTTTTCCTTACATGAAGAATTAAAAATTTGGATTTCATCTTACTTTATGATAATTATTTTGGATTGGTTTAATGATAATATGTAGTTGGAATACATTTTTATCCATTTTTATTATATGATCCATTATAAGTAGATATTATTTATTTTTTAATATATAATAATTCATCTTGAATATTCAGCATTAGGAGAAAAGTATGTGATAGTGGTAATTGAATTTATTTAAGGAATAAATTGTAATTTTCAGGTATGTATATTCCCTTATATTAATAGTGAATATTTATATAAATTTATATAATCTAGGGTAAGGATATTTAAATAAAAATTTAATTCTATTTCATTCATTTCTGATCATAAGATTAGGTTTTTCACACTTCATTGATTTCTTGTATTAGTGTAATTAAAATTTTTAAGATCAAACAATTTCATGTCATTAATGTTATCTATGTCTCCCCATCATTAATTGGAAATTTCTTTTTTCCTCCACGTCCATATTCCTATATTCAAAAATTCTCATTTTATTTTGAAACCTAGTTATTTTTTATTTCACATGACAATCACATTTCTATTTCCCTTTACTTAAGAAGAAGTTTTATTAACTCTTTTTATGAATTTCTTTTCAACAGGTTAATTATAATAAATAAAAACATTATTTAACTAGTAAAATTTTAATTTGTGTTGTTAAAAAATATTAAATAATGGTAGAATGTTGCACCATAATATTTTACAAGAATATTATATTTGATTGTTTTCAATACACGCAACACTGTGATTTAAGTGAATTGTAATATATTATTAAAATATAATTACAACCTTTCCATCAAATTGTTTTGTGTGAATATGATTTTTAATATTGTGAAATATAGCTACAACAATACTACTCTATTAATATTTATTGATTAATTCTTAATAAATAATCCCTCAATTTTTAGAAATTTCATTTAATAATTTTAGAAAAATTATATTCAAAAATGATATTTATTATAAATTTTTCATAGAAATTATAACCAATTTATAAAACTTGTTGAAATTTTATACTATAAAATTAAAAACAATTGAAATATTCATATCAATATTAACATCAAGTAAATTTTTTGGATTTTTACGAAATTATTTATTTTTCTTTGACTAGTGAAATATAACGAATTTCAAAATACTATAATTTCTTTTCATTAAATAAAATATTTCAAAGGTGAAATTTTAAATTTAATTTGTTATTTATTTAAAATGTTATTAATTTAATTAAAAATAATCCATTTTTTTAACTTTAATCAATAAAATCATTGGTTTTATATATGATAATTATTATGCTTTGAAACTTATTTGCCTAAAAATGGGTTTTTTCGTTTCATTTTACACGTTTGAATTAAAATTGATTTCTTCTGCATATAGAGATTGTATATTTAAATATATATTCCATTTTCTGAAAATAAAATAGGTTATTTGTTTTTAAATTTAGATCACTTTTATTTTTGGTTAATATGAATAGTAATTAGTGTACATATTTGTCACCTAAGAATGGGTTAAATGGGTAAAATAGGGTTGCTGCCTCGATATAAGGTAAAACAATAAGCCCAACACTTGAAATAATTACATTATATGATATGTATTACACAATATCTTTCACAGAATGAAATATTTGTAATTTTATTTCCATTTTCTCCTCAAAATGAAATTTATATCATTTAAGTTTCAAATATTCCCAAATGTCCCCCAATTTATTTTACTATCACTATCATATTTATACAATGATGAAAAAAAGTAATTTTTTATATAAAAACATTATTTAAAATATGAATAATTTTTTAACAAGTGAATTTTTCATTAATTTTTAGTTGGGAAATAATTACCATATATTCTTAAACAACACTGACACAATTCTTGCGAAATCAAAAGAATAATCCTGTTAATATTTTTTAAAAATCATATAGTGACATTGTTTAAGTTATTTATAGAGAACCAATAGTTTTATAGATGAATATAACATTAACACACGCCCATCATAGGGCATGACAGAACAATTATTTTTTAATTAAAAATGTAGTAATGTGGTTGACCTAGGATGTCTCTCGAAGAGGAGTGCACAAAAAATTGTTTGTCACTTTAAAACGTGGGTAAAAATGTTTTTCTTTTAAAATAAAATTTTAATTTTAATTGATTGAAAAACTATGATATTAAATGGTTGATTAGGTTGTGGTTGGTTTCTTTATTGTAATTCTATCCTTGTTCAATTTTATTCATACCTCTTCTTCTTAGTTGATTAAAGTGAGTTTCCACAATCATTTTCTCTCACATCCTTTATGAAATTATGATGGTGAGAGAAAACCTTAATAGGATCTTAGTTTGGTAAAATATCTTTCCATGTACAAAATAGTATTAATTAATATCCTAAATTGACATGGGAAATACCTGATCGGGTATTGTTTATCCCAAACAATCAAGAACATTCACTACCCCTTTTACACACACTGACGATCATCGAGTAGTCCACCACTAACCCCTGGTCTATTCATTCATTTATTAACCTGAAATTAGTGGAGAGAGAAAATGATTGTTTTAACAAGGCAAAAATCAATAATAAAATTAAAATTTAAGAATGATCACTCTTGATAATAAAATCTTCTATATAAAATTGAGAACAGCTTTTAATAAGAAATAAATTTCATTTACTTACATCTAAAAACTCAAGCATTACAAAATAGAAAACCAACCCTTCCCGAATCCCTCAAAATTCTTACCCCACCATGGTAAGGTTAATCAAGATGAATGGGGAATAATAAGGCATTAAAGAAATATGGAAAATAAAATAAACAAAATATGAATATGAAAAAGTTCTCCTTGGTGTCCCATAAAGAAATGGATGGAATGAGAGATGCTTTGAGAGGGAGGAGCTGTCCTCCTTTTATTTCTAGAATTTTCCCCTGATTTTTGACGTGTTGTAACCCCATTAAATGGAATATTCTATCATTGATACCTTATAAAAAGTAGTTCCATAATGTTTTGGCCATTTATGCTCAAAATTTCATCTCATTTGGACACCAAAATAATGAGCTCGACATTTTTAATTAGCATTATCTGTTTCTGGACGCAGCTTCTAGGATGCATTATTCAAATATATAACATCCAATTGTAGCTTTAGTTACTTATAAATTCCACCAAAATTAGTGTAGAACCTACCATATTTTTCATCATTCTATCCCAGGTGGAAGAACCTCAATTGGATGTGTGAAGGCCATGTTGTTGTTCCATTATAGTGGTGGGGTCCACGATGTCCACCCCAAAAAATCATAAACTTAATCGATTTTTATGCCCTTTAGATAGTCGAATCAACTACAAGTCTAGAAGATAAAGTTGAAGGAAATAAAATAATTATACTAAAATAATTTGAGTCACAAAATTTTTACATATATTTTATGATAAGTGACAAAAATACCTATGTGATAACGATATTTTTAAATTGACGAATTTGGTTAATTTTGAATTTTGGCATAAAATAACACTAAATCCAAAAAATGTGACAATTACCCACACAATAAAACTCTAGTGGGATTATAGACAATGATTTATAGTATAAAATATATGAAAAATTTAGCTTCATCACTCCCCCACACTTAAACATTTCACTCTTGGGAAATCATCTCATATCCAAATCAAAATCCACAAAACAATCAAAAATGTGAAAATATCAATGATCTTATACAAAATAGAATTCTATAATTTATTATCTATGAAAAACAATTCTCTATCATTTTAATTTAAATCATTCAAATTTTTTAATCCTCATAAAACAATCCTTTTCCCAATCAAAACCTATCACACATTGAATTTTATATCACTCTACATTCTAGAGAAATTAAATCTGGTGTTATTCTGGTACTTGGAAATTGCATGTATCACCATAGGCTTAGGAAAATTTTCATTTTTTCACAACGTGAAACATGTAAATGAATTCAGTCATTATGGATTTATTTAATGGTTCAAATTATTTGGTGTCTTAGGGTTGGTGGGAAAATGATTGAAATAAAGTCTTAGGCCAGAAAGAGGAGGGTAGACATTTATGTAAATTGAATGATTAATTCAAGTGAAAACACAAGAAATTCATATCTCAGTCCCACTAGAAAATATGAAAAAAACACCACCCCTATTTTATAACATGGTACTTGATCCAATAAGTGAATATAATGAATTAAATCATCTATAATCTCCCCTTTTATTTCAATGCTCCAGAAAGGTACAACTCTATTTTTTTTCTTTTTCATTTTATTTTTCATGGAGGATGAGCTGGAAATTGAATAAAATGAATGAATAAAAATTAATTCCCTTGATTTTTGAGAGGGACATTATTCAAAACGGAATTCAAAGTGAGGAATTAACGATCATCTCTATTTTTTTCATTTTCTTGAAGGAGAAATGGATGAAACAAAAAAAGCACAATGAAATGACGACACAAGCCCAATTAATTTTTCATCCACTGCCCAAAATATTGACACACACATCGCACCAACCATAAATTATACACATCCGAATAAACAGACTGTAAAGGTCCTTCCCCCACACTCAAACATGAAATATCAATGAAAAAAATACTAAAAGTGCCGGTAGGTGAGGAAAAATTGTCTTCTAATGTGGCTTAAACCTATAAGGAAATTCATGGAATCTAAGAGCTTATGAAGGTTAAATGTAAAGGTGGGTCTCAAGATAAAATGTGTAAAGCCAAAGAGATGCCTCAATCATTTCCAATACATTCCATGAAATCCAATGCATCAAATGAGAAAAATCCCAAATTCTAGTTCTCAAACAAAATTCATTTTCCCTCAATAAAGTGTGGGTATTTTGAAGATTATGTAAAAATGGTTTAGAATACCTCGCATGATTTGAAAAATATTTTGAGTCGGTGTTTCATGGGCATGAATTTCAAAAATCACTCAAATTCATAAAAATTATTGAAAATCCATTTCAAAGAAAAAAATTCATGTCAACAATCATTTAAAATCCAATTTTTTAAAAAATCATTTCAACTCATAAAAAATCAATTGATGTGTGAAAAGAGATAAGAATAATCACTAAAGCTAAAAAATCCTTAAAATATTATAAATAAAAATGAAAATCACACAAGAATAAATAAGAATTATTACACTCCCCCACACTTAAATTTTACTACCCCTCAATTCAACTCAACAAAATATGAATATAAATGTAGAAAATCCAAGAGAAAGAAAGATACAACCTGATATTATTTTTGAAGTGAATTCCATGAGTTAAGATCCTAGAAGCTACAACTTTAAGACTATAAGAAAGTAATGATAATATATAAGAAAAATAAATAAAAATAAATAGAAATGGAATATAAAATAGATAATTCTTGATTTCGACCCCCATGCAGGTTCTAGGTTTTTACTTCCCCTAGTCAGGCAGTTTCAGTGGATTGTCCCCAATCAGATAGAGGGTGTGGTTTCTTTGAGATGAACCACCACATGTGAATTTTACATATTTACATGATTAAAAACTGAATGTAGAGAACATAAAAGATTATAAAAAAGTTCCCAAATCTCAAGATAGAATAAATATGAAATTTGAGGTTTGAAGTGGGAGGGAATTGAATATATGGGTGATCCATGTTGACTTTCATGGTTTCCTCCTCAATATAGTATGTAAATTGTTGTTGAGGAGTTAGTCACAAAACCACATGCTTTTCCAACACTTCTTCACTTATCACCACCACATGGGTAGTCTCTTTATTATCATCTAAGGTCTCTTCCATTTGTGTTGTATCATAAATTTCTACTAAAGAGAAATCCGAAAACAATTCAGATTGAATAAGAATAAAACATGAAGAATTAATAATGAAATCTTCCATTTCAAGTAATTAATCATGGTAATTGATCTTTTAATGAAAATTAACCTTGATCACCTCTTTTGACCCCTCCACTAAAAGTTCAACATGTTTGGGGAGCTCTGGTTGTTCTTTATTTGGTTCATCTTATTTTTTATAATCATCCTCCAAGGAGAAACATATGTTGTCTGAATGAGAAAACATAAAACAAGTAGAGGTAATAATTAATTATGTTTCAAAAAAATCAAGAGATAATGAGTTCATGAAAATATTATCTCTCTATTTTTATTCATCTTCAATCTCGTCTTCATTAGAATGCACCTCTTGGAGTTGATTAGTAATAGATAGAGGCATGGATTCAGTCTCCTCAATCTCATGGATCTCTAAAGAAAAATCATGGATGACTAATGGATGGTATTCTTAGACCTTGTAGTCTTTAAAAAATTCTAGAAAGTGTTGGGAGAACTCGGTTAGCTTTCGGGCCATCGCTTCAAAAACTTCTTTGTTAATGTCCTCCCTTAGTCCATCTATACATTAATTGAATGTTTTCCCCTCCTTGTTTATCATCCAAAATTACCTCACCTATCTAACAATAGAAGAAACACCATCCTCCATGGAAAATTCCGAGTCAATAATAAGATCATTTATTGGTGGGTAATTGTTCCCAGAATTAAAGAAATTTTCATTTAAAAACAACATGGAAAGTGTTTTTTTTTAATTTGAATAAGATAAAAGTGTTTAATATTAGGTTGTGGCTCGACCTCCTCAGAAACAACACCATGTTTGACGCACGCCTGTTATAGGGCATGGAAAACCAATTTTTTTTATAAAATAAAATGTCATAATATGGTTGACCTATGATGTCTCCCAAAGAGGAGTGAACACAAAATAGTTTGTCACTTTATAATTAGGGTAAAAATGATGTGATTTTGAAAGGAAAATTGAAATTCAAGTGATTGAAAAACTTTTCTATTTAAAGGGTGATCAGGTTGGGGTCAGTTTACTAATTTTAATTCTATACTTGTTAAATTTATTTCAAGAATCTTCTTCTTAGTTTATTAAAGTGTGTTTCCACAATAGTTTCCTCTCACTTCCTTGGTGAAATTGTGATGGTGAGAGAAAACCTTACCAATATATCTGGTTGGTCAACTCTCATTCTATGTGCAAAATAGTTTTATTCAATATCTTTCATTGAAATGGGAAATACCCGATCAGGTCATTTTATCCCAGACAATCATGAACATTCACTACCCCTTTTATACATATTAACGATCGTCATGTATTTCATGACCAACCCCAAGTCTATTCCATCGTATATAAACCATAAAATAGTTGAGCGATATAATGATTATTTAACCAAGGAAATAATCAATAATAGAATTAATATTTCAATAATGATCTCACTTGATAATAAAATATGCTATATGAAATTGAAAACAACATTTATGAAGAAAAAAATTTCATTCAATTACGTTTAATAACTCAAGAACTACAAAATAGAAAACCAAACCATCCCCAATCACTAAAAATGCTTACCCCACCATGGTATGTCTAATCGAGATGAATGGGAAATAACAAGGAATTAAAAAAATATGGAAATGAAAATAAAAAAAAGAGAGAGCTGAAAAGTTATCCTCCATGGTGTCCCCGAAATAATTGGATGGAATGAGAGATGCTTTAAGAGGGAGGAGATCTCATCCTTTTATAGCCAAAATTAGTCTCCCAAATGATGACGTGTTGTAACCCAATTAAATGCAATCATTACACTTTACCCCTTCATTAAAGTTTTACCTTAATGTTTTGGCCTATCACCATAATAATTTAAGCTCACTTGAACACCAGATGAATTCGTTAAGAATTTTTAATTGGCAGTTTCCGTTTCTGGACGCAGCTTCCAAGAAGATTATTTTAAATATATAACATCTAATTGGGTCTTTAATTACTTTAAAACTCCACCAACATTTTTTTATAGTCTTAATTATTTTTCATCGTTCTATCCTAGGTGGATTCACATAAATTGGAAGTGTGAAGGCTGAGTTGTGGTTCCATTATAGTGGTGGGATCCATGCTTTCCACCCGAACAAATCATAAAGTTCATTGATTTTTTATGCCCTTTAGATATCCTAATAAGATCCTAGTCAAGAAGAAAAATTTGAAGGAAATAAAATCCGGATTCAAAAAAAATTTGAATCACAACATTTGAAGATATATTTTATGAAAAATGACAAAAATATCTCTATGATAACAATTTGTTAAAATTGCAGAATTGGGCCATTTTGCCAGTAATGTTTAAAATAACATTAAAACCATAAAATGTAACAATTGAACATACAATAAAACATTGGGGGGTTATGAAAAATGATTTATGGTATAAAATATATGAAAATTTGAGCTTCATCATACATATTATGGATGTGTAAATTGTGTAGATTACAATTACAATACATTCTTTTTGTCATTAATGAAAAACTATATGAATTTTAGGGAAAATGAAAATAATTATATATAATGTTATATAATATATTATTATATTATTAATAAAAAATAAAATTATTTCAAAAAGAAATATAGGTAAAAAAGGGTCTATAAATTTTCCCCTAATCCAATTATGAGAAAATTATATAATTAGATGAAAAATTATTAACCATTATGATTGGAAACTATTGTGACTATAGTTCAGGATAAATTTAGATAATGAGTGGTTAAACCAAATAATAAGGTTTCAAATGAAACAATAACCAATAAAAATGTCATTTTATGATGATATTTTTAAATTATCATCATTATCCTCAATTACATGTCCCTTTTGAATAAATTTTCTTCAAAATGAAATAAATATATTTTAATAATTTTTAAAATTACAATTGTTTCCATTACATCACATATAATAAGAAACACCATATATCCTTTTCATTATTTAATTGATATAGGTATAAGGAACAAGACCTTAAAAATTATTATTTTTAGTTACCTATACATAAATGATATGATCTTGATTTCTTAAATTACAATTCCAAGGTTCTTTTTGAATGGATCAAATTTTGGCCTACCGAGGAAGAGGCACTCTTCATACCCTACCTCTTTGAAATTGTTTCTACATATATCAAAAAAACATATGATTTTCATGAGAAATAATAAATTAATTATTCTAAATATATTTAAATGATATTATGATTAAGAAACTACTAATATTCACCATTATTTCCAACAAATGACATGTGATATTACTGATCATGCATACATGTGGACTATCACCTCTACGTACCAATACAATTCATTTTCATAACCATATTCATTTGGTGGTTGTTAAGATGGGTTTAATGTTAATATATTATATTTATGAAATATTTATCTTTTTTAATTTTAATATGATATCTACCTTATTAAACTCTATTTTTTGTAAAATCAAAATGGTGCCCGTACGTATATGTGTTCTACCACCTCCATGATGTTATGTGATCACTTTTTCATTTATGAATTACATGGATTATAAAAAGGATATATTTAATGTTTATAAATTATATAAATGATTAAATAATTATTATATAATGTTAAATTATTTATTAATTTTCATCTCTTCCATTTTTTTAAAAGTGAAAACAATGTTTATGCATATGCATGACCTATCATCTCCCGGAATGACATCATTCATTTTTATATCTAAGAAAATTATTTATGAATTTTTATATATAATGAATATATATTATATTTTTTCTATTATTATATTTTTTACCTTATTTAACCATTATCAATAAAAAAGTACTTGAAATTCCGAATGGAAGTTCTCATAAAAAAATTGTCAACAACAAGAAACAATGATTTTAATACAGAATTATTAATAAATTGTTTTTGAAATATTACAGTTGGATAATATATGATATTATAACTATGTACATGACTTTTTAATATAATTATAATAAATTTAAATTTATTATAATGGTAATTATGGAACTTTTGATGCATTTATGACTCGAGTTAAGAGATGTGCGTATCACATTTAATTCTATGAGAAACCTTCCATATTCACCACTTGTTTCATTTATGTGGTGTATATAACTCCCATAAATTTAAATTAGGTTTATTTACATTTAAAATATCTCCATTTAAAGTAGTATTATTTTATCCCTCAAATATATTTTTATTCATAGATTACATATGTTGTTGGAATTCATAATCTCAATATTCTTTCTCTAAGTCATGTTGGATTTTCTACACCAATTTATATTGATAAGGTGTATATAATTATTATTTTAAATTAATTATCATTATTATTAAATTGATTTTTAATGTTTAATTTAATTTTATTTATTCATAGTGCTTATGATTCAAATATTAATAAAGTGGAAATAAATTAGTGTTATAATAACATTATTTATTAGGATTATATATGCTTCTATTTTCATTTATATAATTTTCAATCTGATAACAACATAATCAAAATTAATATTGTTATAATATGATAATTTATTACTAATACATGTATTCCTTTAATTTTTGATAAAGTTTTTAGACAATATACCAAATTATTTTATTAAGGAAAAAATACATTATTTCACTCTTCAGTTGAAAATCCATTTTATTATAGATCCATGTTTTCTAAAAAAATCTAGAATTATTTTTTTAATATAAAAGTAAATTATATAGTCATTTGTAACCATGTTTTTAATCTAAAAAATTGTTTTAATACGGCTATTCATGTAATGTTTTGAATGAGACAGTTCTGATTTTCAACAAAAAATGTGAATGGAATCATTTTTTAACATATAAAACATGAGTATAATTTTTCTCCCTCAAGCCCACTATGTGAGTTAATGAATTATGTAATTATTTCCAAAGTTATATTTAATGAAATTTTTCCCATAGTATTTACGTAATTTATCAATTTTAAAAAGTCATATGAAGGATAAAAATGACTTTTCATCAAAAAATATTTTATGTTATAATTCAATGTCAATATTATCTATGATAAAATTATTTGTCATTAATTTTTATTTCCAATCTATATTTTTATACGATATTATATTTGTTATATATATTGATGGATTATGATTATTATAATGAGATTCTTAAGAATCCTTTTCATTTTCCATTGGTTATGTTGTGATGAAATGTGGAAATGTTTATGAAACCTGTTTCATTTCCATGTTTTAAGATATATGATGAATGATTTATGATAATGAGTCACAAAAAATGAAAATAATTTGATTCTTGGATGGGTTTTACTGACATTAATTATCTGTAATATCAATTGGTTTCAAATAGGGATATATCATTAGATAATTTGGAATAAAATTTGGGATCAACCCATATAAGTAAAGGATAATTTTCTTTTATGATAGTCTTGGGAGTGAACCTTGACAAATTATATAATGTAATGGGGAGTGAAAAAATCCTATATTATTTTCATGGAAATGATACTTGAAAAATGAAAATAATTTCAATGATTATCTTTATTACATAAACATAATTCAAATTCCAATGTTATTCTATCACGACTCTTGTTATTTGACTCCTTTAGGATTCATGTATAATGAACATCTATGAATTAAATCTGGAATCTCGATTATGAAATTTCATATACAGAGTGTGGTATTAAAATATTAATAAAATGTTATTATACCCATAGTATAATTTTATTTATATGTTATCATTGATATCTCTCGTGTCAACATTTACTAAGTATATGAGATCACCCTTTCATATGATTCCTTTTCCTAGGTTATGAATATCAGATTTATTCATGATATATCTATAAAGGGTTCTAGTTATAAATAAATTATTTAGAGATGATGTGGATCTATAAAATTTTTTATATATATCTATTTTTCCAATGAAACTAAACATATATAATTTTGTTGTGCATTTTAATAATTTTTATATAATATTCATATAAAATTTTGTGATTTTATATGTAAAGTATTTTGGTTAATATAGTTGACGCTTTTGATAGCCCTAGAAATAAATAAATGAATTATATTATTTATCATTATGGAATCTAGAAAAGATAATTAATATCATATTTATTTAATAAATTCAATATTAATTATAGTTATATAAGGTTGTTTTCAAAAAATAATCAAGAGGTTTTATATATGTAGTAGTCCATGCATATGAAATTTCTATTTTTTATGTTCAAATGGAAAATTGGATGTTGGTTAAATATTTTAATAAAATTAAATAATGAAAATAGTGTTATAATTTTGATATGGTGAAAATTATTTTGAGAAATATGATATGCACTAATGGAAAAAGAAAATCATATAGATCAGTAAGAGTTCTATACTAGACTACATGGTTTTCTCCTTTACAAAGAGGGTTAAACCATTTAATTATGGTTTACAGAGAAATAAAAACAACATTAACATAGATAAGAGCATATAGGATTTAAATGGGATTTTTTTGGGTTTTACAAGGGTGTTTTGGTGTGAGAGGATTTGATTGCAGGTGTTCCCCTTTTATAAGTGAAATAGAGCGACATTTTTTTAAATACAAAAAATGATTCAACATTGGGATGTTTCTCACAAGTATATTGGATGATCATTTTTGAAATAACTGATAGAATAAGATATATTTTCAATCCAAACCTCAACCCATCAATTAAAAAAAAATTTCAAGTTGATTGTTACTTTTCCACTTATATTAATCATTTTTTCATTTTTGGTCTTTACTATAGTGGGTACTTTTTATCTAGGTAATTCTTCTATTGTAGATAAAAATAAAATTTTACATTTTATTTAATTTTAATCAAATAATTAAAAATCAAAAACTTCTTTTTGGTATTCATTTATATAAATCTATAAATTTTAATTTTAAAATAATAAATATATAAATTATTAAAATAATTTTTAAAAAATAGTAATAAAGAATTCGAACATAAATTATGGGTTTTAAAATTAATACGATATTTTTAAAAATTGCATATTCACTCATAATGTACATATTTAGTTGTAGAAAATAGTTATAAAATTTTCAAATAAAAACACATATACAAATATTTTAATTTAATTCCTGTCATTTTTTAAGACGATATATTTTACCATTGTATTAAAAGGAAATAATTTTAGAAAACATCAAAAAATGCATAATAATAAAATTCAGAAATTTTATTTACAAAAAATTGAGTTATATTTATCTAATTCAAATTTAAAAAATTATACTTTTTTCAAATTAAAATACAGAAGATAAAGAAAAATTTATTTTCTGAAAAAAATTAAAATTTGAAAAAATAATTGATCTTAATATAAAATCATAATGAGTTATAATTTACAATATGTTATTGTATTAGTTCAAATAAATAAACAGAAAATTATAGTTGTTAAATTTAATCTATAAAGATAAAATATAGAATACATAAGAAACAATTCATTGAAAAAAAAGAAATAAAATAACACAATAATAATATTTTCTATTTAAAGAAATAAAAAATAAAAATAATTTTTTATATTAGAAAAATATAATTTACTAAACCATTTGTTCTAAAATATAAATATTTATATTAAATATAAATCATATTTATATTAATAATAATACTAACATTTATATGTAACACAAACACAGACACACACTACATATATATTTGAAAAAAATTATCAAATTTTTTTAATTGTGAATTATGTTCATTTAAATTTTATATATAACTATACATGAATTTAGTATATGAATAATATTAGTGACCAATGTCCATATTTTCAATGAATATATTTTTGAAGTCAAAAATGGTAAGGATCATATTTTAAATTCGTATATTTCATTAATATATGTGTAGACATACTAAATCGATTGATTATTTCACTATCACTTCAAGAGAATTATTTATTATTCCATAATATATAATCATCATCATGATTTCTAGTTTCTTATTGATCATACTCATAATATTTATTTATATTGGCGATCTTCATGGTTAAATTTGAATATGCTATTTTCTAGTCATATAGATATTATTCGTTTCTATGTATTTTCCCTATGGATTTATGCACATCTAATTAATAAATTTTTTCCACATTAAGGAATATTCCATGGATTACAATACATAGTTTCAAATCATTTTTATTATGTTACACATATAAATTAACAAATTTTTTCAAGTTAAATTGATATATGATAAGACTTATTTCCTAATTTATTTCAATTACATTTATCTAAAAAAATAGAATTATAAACATTTAGTCAATAAAATAATTATCATACTAAAACCATGGGGGTTTACATTCTCCCCTTGAATTTAAATTGTGTCCTCATAAGTTTATTCACTCTTAAGTAATAAAAGTTGTCGAAAATATTCATTAAATATTCATTATTCATGATAAAACTTGTAATATGATATCTATGTTAATTTTATGGGCTACAACATGTTAAATAGCCTTCCAAAAAGAACAATGATAATTTATAAGGCCATTTACCCCAATATGTATTTTACATCATTTAAATTTTCCATAAAACTCCTAAATTGAATCTATTTGAATCTCCATTACATTAAAAAATTTAGAGAATATATATTCCTTATAAAATTAACCTTATTTTTAACTCTAAAATAATCTAATCACTAGTTTATATGATTAAAAAATATTTAATAAATTTCATAATAGAAAATAGAAGATAAATATCCTAAAAAAATAACAATTATTACTATTTATTTAAATAATAAATAAATTTTAATACTATCTTACTCATTTTTTTTAAAAAAACATTCAATACTTTGTTACCTCAATAAAATGAATTTATTTTATATAGAAATTTTCTATATCTCAATCATACTAACATGAATAGTTATCCTGAATACCATAAATGGGTCATAAAATCACTTATCAAGATTATTGATTCCATTTAAAATAATTTTAAAAAACATTAATGTTAAACTAATCAGAAAAAAGCCTTCGATATTTCACAAAACTATAATAATTATTTTATTATACTATAATATCATTGATAAATATTACTCACTTATGAAAATAGCTATGAGTATCATAAAATAATTTCTATTATGGTATCAACATCACTACAGTTTGAAAGACTATGACAATAAACTTTTATATAATAATTATATTATTCTAAGATACACAACGATTAATGCATTTTTATCTTATTTGGTTATAAAACAATGTTATTTTTGAGAGAAAGTATTTTTTATCTTTAACGTCATGATCATATTTCAACTTAATATCAAAATGATTCTGATAATATCTAATGATTCATGGTATATGAATGTGAATTCTCAATAATACAATGTATTATACAATGAAACCATATTTTCAATCTATAGAACATTCGTTTTAGTTATTCCTTTCTTGGTTAATCCCATAACTCTTTTAGTTAAACTTTGGATACATTTATAATATTCTCCTTTATTTTTCATCCAAATATTTTAAGGTAACTTGAAAATAAACCCTTCTTATTAGTTACTAAAGATTATATGATAAAACAATAAAAATTAACTAGGATTATGTTTCTAGGTGTATAATTATGTCTCTTTATCCTTCATAAGTTCTCTATGTAGTTAACATTTAAGACCCCCTCTTCTGAATTACTATGTTACTTAAAACTTTTCTAGATCCTACATTTACATTCATATAACTAGACATGGACTTAATTTTTGAGGAAACAAAATTAAATATAATTTACCAAAAGTTTAGGATTTTAATATATAAATAAACATATTACATAGAGTTATCCCTTGTTTTTCAATTAAATTTTCTTTGTATAATTGTAACATCCTGAGTGTTTTCAAAAAAAAAGACATTATGTTCGATAGTTACCACAATATGCCACATCAAACTTATGGGAACTATTAAATATTATTACATAATCACATAACTATTAAAATAAAACAAATTAACTATATTAATTTAATTATGAAAGGTTGGTTTACATGTTTTTATTATTAATTATTTTATGAAAAATTATTATAAATGAATTTAAAACAATTTTTAAATAAAATAAAATGTTTTTCTAAAAATATATTTAAATGAAAGTAAGTGACTTTATAATATAATAAAAAAAATTATTAATAATATATATATATTTAATATAATTACATTAATGTTTAAAATTCATCTTATATTTTCTCTAGACTTGATATAAATACAAATTCATTTTTCGGATAAAAAAAGTATTTTTCAAAATAAGAATTTTTACCGCCTTTTGATGGAGATACCATTATAAATTAAGTATTTCAAACATTAAAATGTTGAATTTTAAGAAATAAATTTATTCATTGAAAATTTTACATCAAAATTTATTATGGATAATTTTTTTTTATTTTTCTATAAAATTTAATAATTTAATGAATAGTGAAAATACTACTTTTTAATTGAAATCATCTTTTTCATCTAATTTTTTTTATCTTTTTAGACTATTATTTTAATTTTTTTAAAGTATATTAAATTATGTTTTTATAATTTACTACAATTTTGGTCATTGGAATAAATTTGAAAATCAAATTAGATATTCAAACATTTCAAACTTTTGGATGTTTCACTTTTAAAACCCTCTTTTTTCATTTTGTCTATATAATTAAATTATATCTAATTACTAAAATTATTTTAATTGAATTAGGTAAAATATATTACATTTTTTGAATCATAATTTGAAAATTATTATGTTGAGTAACTTAATATTTTTTCTTATAATACAATGCTACCATGGTGAAAACATTATTTACTATGGTATAGGTAATGTAAGAAACATATTAAAGTTTAAACAGTAATGGTTTAAAATACATAAAAATTACTAAATTTAAAGGTTTTTTGAGGTTCTTATCATCTCTAAATAGCATACATAACATTAATTTATTATCAAATTCCGTGAAATTAATGCCACCTCAATGTGGTTACCTGTTAATATAAATAATCAATAATTTAATTGCATAAAACCACCTCCCCTCAAGAATATATACCAAACTTCACCGCCTAATTTCAATCCAAAAAGCCTTCTATATCCTAAAATATCATTCCAAACCTACTTTACTCACTCTTCCAATGTCAATGTTATCTTGGTCTAACCAAAATCCAAATCCATGGTCCTCAAGTGTTTTTAATGAGTGGATATTCAAGAAGTTATTTTCTCATATAACTTCTTTTAATTTATTTTCATTTTTTACTTTCTATTAACATCCTTAATCCATATTTTAATTAAATATATAATCATGTATATACTGAAGTATTATTTTTATAATGTAATAACTCATAACCAATTCATTTATCAACTTCTCTTAGTCAACGGAATGAAATTTTTGTCCTAGTTATGTCAAATAACTGCCTCCGTGAATAATGATTTGGTTGTTCCCTTACCACCTTAATGAATAGAGAAAAAAATATATTTCTGAAAAATTAATATTTAATATTTATATTATAACCTATTTAATATTTTTTATATCTTATATTATATATACATTCATGCTTTCTATATTATGGTTATATGAAAACATCGTTTAGGGATGTGTGGATTACAACCACCTCAAAACGATGTGATTCATTCACAAATCACAGGGAATGTATTAATGATTTTTTGGTTAAAATATATTATATAAATGACATATTAATGATACTATAAAGATATATATATATATGTGTGTGTTTAAATACATTTCATTTTATTTTATTCAATCAATACGAGAGGAAAAAAATAATTTTCATGCGTACGTACAACCCACCTTCTTCATGAATTGTGTTTTCAGTTATTCTTAAAAATTATTATTAACACTAATTTAATAAATATAGAAGGTAATTATAAAATTTTTGACAGTCTTTAGATGATGGAATTATGACCAGATGGACTATTGATATCTTACCAAGTTTATTTACTACTCAAGTACAAAAATATTGACAAGGTGACCCACAAGAACTTTGATAATTATCTAATACTTATTACATGAAAATAATAGATATATAAGTAATTAGAAACATTAAAAAGGATATGAATAATGAATAAAATCACATATGTTTATTATTCATGAAAATTAAAATTGTACATGAAGTGTCAGACACAAGTTAAAGGAATTGTGTGACCTAATTTCCAGGAATTGGATTAAATTTATAATCCATAATTTCACCTTCCAAATATTATGAGTGGAAGGAATTTTGAATATATTATATTTTATTTATACTTTCTTAAGGTGTATTTATAGTAAAAATATTAAGTGGACCTATTTTCTTAAAAAAATGTCTTTAAAATAGATTTCTTATTCATCTCCATTCATTAAGGAATTTCTTGAAAATATGCACATTTATTCTTCTATAAGGTATATATAAATACACTATAACATTTACTATCCACATTTAACTATATTTTTTTTAATTTTATAGTAAATGTATAAATTCATGAATATTAATATTTAAATGTTCAATGTAGTATGGGACATGTTGATGATTTAAATATTTAATTATCATTTATTTTTATTCAATATACTAAATTTTATATTTATTTCTATTGTTATAAAAGGATTATATTTGAATTTTTATGTCTAGTTTTAATTTAATTTATTTTTTTACAAAATATATACTTTTTTCGGAGAATTTGGTTTTCTTTAAAGACTAAAAAGTAATTTTTTGACATATACATCGACAATGTTTTTTCTACCACCGTAACTGTTATTTGATACATGAATTCCTCTATAATCCATACTATTTTTAAAAAGGAAAGGAATAATTTTTCCCTTTTGGGTATTTTGTTATTAAAAATGGTTTTGAAAATGTATTTACAATTTCAATATCAAGAAATTATTTCTTGTGATTGTGAATGAGATTTTATGGTTGAAATATTGATAATTTCAATCTTTATTTATTATATCATGGTACTTGGACATTTTAAATGTAGGTAAGTGATAAAACAAATAAAGGTGGTTTGGTGATAAACCAAGTTTAGGTGGTTATGTTATAACCTCCAATTCATTTGGTATGGATTTATATTGTATGACTATTCCATTTGTATGAGTGATATGTATGGAAGGTGAAATTATAGATATTCTATTTATATATGATTATATCCCATGTTATCTCTATATTTTATTTTTTTTCTTATATGTTCTATGGTATTATATTGATTACTTAAAGGTTGGGAAAAGATATTATATTTAAATATTGTTTTTTTAAACTTCCTAGTGGTGAAATTATTACTTTATGATAATGTATTCATTATTTATATGTTTTTCAATACTAACCATTTTTCTTATTTGTGAACCCCTTATTGATATTTTTATGCCCAAGCCAAATTTTAAAAAAATTGCATAAGATTTATGAGAGATTACATAAAATATTGTGATCAAGGGAATTATTGTGATGATTAAACATTAAAAGAACCCATATTTATTTTTAATTTATTTTTTAGTGAATAAAAATATATTATGAGTAAAATTTTTACCATATAATATTTATATTTGTATGTAAGAAATATGATCTAATTCTCTAAAAATCTATACAAAAACTATTTTTTGAATGCATGTACTTGAATTCTAAATTGAATTTACTATGTTATGTAATGAATATGGTCAGTTCCTTATAATTGTTATTAGAAAATGGTTTACATAATGTTATACAAGAGAATGTTATCATGGTGTATGATTAATATCATTTATGACCTATAGGGTCATTATTATATGGTTATATTTTGGCGATTATGGTGTTTAATGAAGATTGTATAAAACCTAAATAAAACAAGATATAAGAAGGATGATGGATTAGAGTATAATCTAGATCCTAAAGTGTATTCTTCTTTTAGTAATTCTCATCATGTTTATGTGATACTCTTTTCTCCAGATTAAGAATCATTTTTCAACATGGAAATAAAAACTCATGCAGAACCTTCCCATTCATGCCTAATTACTTGATCATCACTACTATATCAAAATTTTCTTTCATTTATTTTGACAGCTTCTTATATATTCTAATAACATTTAAGAAATTGTTTGAGTTATCCAACAAAAAATCAACTCTAAGACAAATTTATTGGTTATGGTATTTTTTACATTTGATTCTTCAGTCTCAACTTCCCCAACTCTAGTAGTTAGTGATATTATATTTTTGGAGTGAACGTTTACTATTGGAATATATGACAACATGCAAAAATATAATTTGAGCATCTATAAGATCTAGAAGTCTAAATTCAATGTATGATTTTTTTATTTTCCATAATGAATAAAAAATTGATGGTTTGTTATTTATAAATGATGAAGAAATTTTATATGTAGGAATGACGTATTAATAAATAAGGTGTAAATTCATATAAAATTGGTAAGGATTAACATTGAATGATAAAGATTTATAATTATAAAAGATTCATGTGTTATCGTATACTTATGGATGATGAAATTTTTAAATGTACCAGTACTCTTTATATAGACTGAGTACTTTGTGGAGACTGTAGTTGTGTTTGAGTTATTCTTATGTTTTAATATAAAAACTTCATGGAGAAAGAATTTTCTATTTTTGACATAATTATAATGTTACGTACAACCATTTGGGTTCATAATATTTTGAATAAATTATGGGATATTTCATTTTTTTATTCAAAATGAAAGGTATGAGTTAATTAATGAGTATAAAACATGAAATGGATATTTATTATGACATTTCCATATTTAAGTATTGTTAAAAGAAGTATAAAATATTTGAAATAGGACAAAACCTAGGATGGGTGAAAACCCATCACGTTTGGTAAGGTCGTGGGAATCAAATCCACAACTGAATGGTGATAAGGGAGAATCATCTACCCATAGCCTATCTGATGTCCATTGATTATATGAATTCATTATTTTTAGGTACACAATTTTATGGAAAAGAATAATTTTATTTTGGTAACATATGTTTTATCCCTTGTATTGGATAATGACTTAGTGATTAAGTGAATAATGTTATTTCTTTAGACGTTCACTATTTTTGAAAACCAATAAGATCAAGGTAAAAATAATTCTATGAAATTTAAATTGAGGAAAAAATGTTGAATAATATCTTGTAAGGATATATGATTCCATTATTGATATTTGAGCTATTTATGAAAATAATTAACAAATCTTAAAGATTATTAGGACAATCACATTCTAATGAGAGACTTTAATAGTAAATGATATTTGGAGATAAATGTAAAAATTTATCATAGAAAACTACGTCATCAAATCCTTATTATTTTGGATTTCAATATTAGTTTGGATTAATTTCATGACTTTAATGGATAGTTTCTTGTTGAATTGTATATATTGATCTTGGGTGTTACTCTTTAGTTTTGGATACTGAATGTATTTTTTCATCATAAAATGATTTATTATTTTGGGAAATTTATTTCTCTTGTACCAAAAATTTCTATTTTCATTAATGTCTAAAGACAGTAGAAATATATATTTCTTCATTTCTAGATTATTTTAGTCTCTAAAAGTTTATTCTAGGGCTCCTACGATAAAAAAAATCATCTTAAATACTCATCATTTGGAGAAAAAAGGAAATTTTATGGTGAACATTTTTTAAAATATAAAACCCTAATTTTCACTTAAGTATAATTCCTTATGATTTTAGTCAATTTAGAAAAGGATCTTAAAATAAAAACATTTTCAATTTTGTTTTTCTGCAACGAATTCAATGGCCGTTTAACCCTTAATAAATTTAGGGTTTTGGGATTGTTATATTTTTCCTGATGATTTTTTCTATAACTCTACATCATAACATGATGGTTAGTTTTCTATTATATATCCATCTTTCCTACATAAAACCCTAGTATTTGTTATCTATGGATATCTTCATACTTCTATTCATTTATTTTAAAGTGTTTGTTTAATTAAACAATTCACTGATGTGGGATTGAAATAATGGTATTTTGAAAATTCATTCCTTAGTTACTAAACCAAAATTCAAATTTTTATGATGAAGCTTATTTAATGGGAGAGTATTTAACATCCCTAGTTTTTTAAAATATAATATGATTGATAGTGTACTTGATATGCCTCATCGAACCTAAACAAGATAGTAGATATTGTTATTTAAAAACTATTTGTTAAAATAATAGGAATGAAAAATATTAATTGAATTATAAATATATGTTTTACACATATCTATAAATAATTCTTAAGTGAACAATTAATTAGAAATGAATGGAAAACCAATTTAAAATAAATGGAAATGTTTTTCTGAAATACTATATAAATGTAAATAACTGAGTTTATAGAGTGATAGAATCATAGTTTTTGTGATTTATTAATGAAATATATACATAATATATTTAATTTAATGTTTATAAATAATATTATATGTTTCATTAACATGATATAAGTACAAATTTATTTTTTTGGATAAAAGAGTATTTTTTCTAAAAAATGAATTTCTACTACCTTTCAATGGAGATCCAATTTTAAATCTGGTTTTTGAAACTTTTATAAATTTAATTTTACAAAAGAATTTATTCTTTTAAATAGGGACATAAAATTATAGTTTGGATATTGTTTTGTATTTTTCCGCTATCTTTCGTAATTTAATGAATAGTGGAAAATTATGCATTTTAATTTAAAAATTATTTTTCGTATAATTTATATGAATTTTAATATTACCCATTTTAATTTTTTTAAATTTTATATAGATTATGTTTTTTTCATTTTGTTCTATTATTTTAATTGTGATCATTTTCATGTTGAAATTATATATAAAATAATTTCAATCTTTTGAACGTTTAACTTAAAAAACCCACTATTTTTTTGTAGAAATAATTTTAAACATAACTATTCAAATTATGTTATTTAAATTAGTTAAAATAGATTCCATATGGGGAATTACAATTTCCTTATTATGGTTTAGAGTCAATTTGTTTTCTATTTTTGTATAAAAAATGTACGATGGATAAAAAATTGTTTACAACAGTATTGTTAAAAAAGAAACATCATCAAATTAAAAGGGTAATAGAGTCAAATACATTAAAACTACAAATTATAAAGGCTGGATGATGTGTTGATAAACCCTACGAATCCTAAATAATTAATTGAATTTATAATTCATTGAAATTAATTCCATTTTATTGTGGTCAGCGTTAAATATAAAATAATCAATAATTTTATCACATGATCCAACCTCTCCTCATATATAAATAACAACCCTCACCTACCCAATTCAACCCTAAAAACAATCTATCTACAAACATATATTCCTAAATAACTCTTCATCACTATATCGATGTACCAGTGGTTTTGGAATCACCAAATTACCACATCTAAGGACTTCAAGGGTCATTCATGGAGGGAATATTCATGAGGAAATTTTTCTCAAAGTACCTCTCCTAATTTCCATTCTTTTTCTACATTAGCCTCACCTCATTCGTCCATGAATGCATGATATCTTCAGAATCGACTATATAATGTATTTTAGTTATTCAAATGGAATATATCATATCAATTTCATTTCTTACATCCCCTTATTCAGAGAAACAAAATTTTTTTCAGGTTATGCTGGTTAATCCCCTCTATGGATAATATTTTTCATCTTTTTTATATTACCTCATTGATGTATAGTCTCAAAAAAAATTTATAGTCCAATAATATTTTTATATTCACATTATAAATTAGTTAAATTTATTTAAATTTTATATTAAACATACCTTCTTGCTTTTCATATTGTGGTTATACGATAATATTGTTTGGGGATGTGTGGACTACCGACTACTCAAAATAATGTGATTCATTCACATATAACATGGAATGTATAAAAACGTTTTTTAGTAAAAATAAATTATATTAATAAAATATTAATTCTACTATAATGACATTATATATATACATATTTAAATACATTTCATTCAATTTCATTTTTTAATATGACATGGAAAATAAAATTAGTGTTCATGTGTATGTACGACACACCATTTCCAAGAAAAGTGATTTTATTCTGTCATTAAATATTATTATATTATATATATAAATAATATATAAGATATTAATATCATGTATTATTTTCTGGAGATGTTTTACTTATAACCACATGGACTATCTATATCTTATCATATTCATTTTGAACTAATGGTCCAAATATCTACATGGTGTTTGACATAAATATAAATATTTTTTATTTTTTATTACAATGAATGAATTGATATAAAAGAAATTATAAAATTGAAATTGGTTCTCGAGAAATTATAAATTTTTCTAGCTGTAGTTTTTAAAAATAAAAATATTTTACATGATGATTCTGACTTAAGGTAATGTAATCTCTTAACACAATTTCAATTTAATAGATTAAATGTATACATCATGATGGTGTCATTAAACTCTTATGTATGAAATTAATTTTGAATATGTTATCATTTATTTCTACATTTTTTGTCTTTTTATATTGAAAATAAATTATATAACTACTATACATAGAAAATGATATTTGTATGGGATTTCATCTCAATATCCTATCATTGGGAAATTTCTTGATAATATAAACCTTTTTTATTTTATAATATGTATATATATTCCATACGACATTTAATAAATACATTTATTCTATAGTAATGTAATTTAATGTTTTTTAAAATTAATTAATTCTTGATGATTAATATTAAAATGTTAAAAGTGGTATGAGACACCTTGAACATTTAAAGATTTAATAGTCATGTCTTTTTTCATGATATTAATTTAAATATCTATTTATATGGTTATACAAGGATTATACATGAATTTTTTTGTCTATATGTAATTTCATTAATTGTTTTTAAAACAAATATTTTTATACCGAGCATTTTTATTTCATTACGAACTAAAAAAGGATTTTTTTTGTTTTATCATATAAACTAATGACTAATTCTCCACCACCATAACTATTATTTGATACATGTAACCATCTGTAAGACTTAATTTTTCTAAAATGAATAGGAATCCCTTTTTTCACTTTTTGGAATGTTGGTATTGAAAATGGTTTTTAAAATGGATTTACTATTTCAATATCTTTAATTGATTTCTTATGATTTCAAATGACATTTTTGAGTGAAATGTTGATAATTGAAATGTTTTAGGATTATATCATGGTAAATCGACATTTAACCTGTGGTTATATGATAAAAAAATATGGGTGCTTCGATGATAAATCAAATAATGGAGGTTACATTATAACGCCAAATGCATTGGGTATGGATGATGAGGGTATGGTTATTCCAATGGTTACAGTGATATGTATGGAAGTTGACCATATGGTTATTTAATTTAAAAGTTATTATGTCTAATGTAATTTCTATATGTTATATGTTATTTAAATGTTTTCTATGGTAATATCTCTGAACAAAAAGTGGGTAATAATTAATTTTTTTTCAAAGTATGGGTTTTCTACTTCTTAAGGGTGAAGGTATTACACAATGGAAAGTATTCAAAGTTCACGTGTTTTTGAAATTCTAACGGTTTTATTTCATTGTGTATCATATACTAATATTTTTATGTTCATACAATGTTTTAAAATGATTTTCAAGGGACCTAACTATGATTAGAGACATGTATTGTATCAATATAATTGTTAAGATGATTGAAAAAGAAAAATAAACCCGGTTTGTTTTAAATTGATCGTGTTTATTGAAAAAAATAGATAGTGAATATAACTATCTACCTGGTAATATTTCTATTTTTATGTATGAATTGTGGTCTAAATCTATAAAACAATAAAAATATACATTGTGAATGTAAGAAAGTTAATTCTAATTTTAATTCACTATGTTGGGTATTGAATAAGGCCAAGTCCTTATAATAATCCCCAAAATATTTAATATTAGCTCAACAAACCTAAAGTATTATCAACACCCTTAAATGTATGATAATCCTTGAATTTTAAAATTCTTATAACATTCAAAACTACCAAAATTTCCTTAACTAGAAAATTTAAAAACAAAAAATCTATTTAAATCCTTCTTTTACTGTAACTATGATGGGCCATAGATGTGACGAACTAATGACACGATGTAATGAAAATATTCCATTACAATACATTCCAAAGACCTTTTAGGAAATGAAATTTAGTGAAAAGGATAAAAAAAATAATTAAGAAAACTCATTAATATTTAACCCGATGTATTTTTTCCTTCTATCACAATTGAAAATAAATAATATATTATAAAACATTAAATATCTCCAACCAATACATCTCATAATATACCATTGATGAAAAATATTCTATGATTATTATATTCAAAATAGTGTGGAAGGAATCATATGAACTAGTTGTTATTAATATACCATGAATGGTAAAAATTACATATATAAATTAATTATCAAAAGTGAGAATAACAATAAAATAAGATTGTAATCAATAAAAAATAAACCAAGTATATCATAGTTCATAAATCATTATATATAATTTGATATTAAAAAAAGAGTTATTTATTAAATATGAACCCCTAGAGCACATATTTTTTAGAAAATATGTATAAAATGGTGAAATATCATTTATATTTTGAAAATTCATTAATATAAGTGACATTATAGTCATTCTCCACACTATGAGTTTCCATTATTATGAGAAAAAAATATACCTCTCTAAACTAATGTCATGGGATATAACCTCATATCCAAATAAATAGAGGTTTGAATATGTCACCATCAATCAATATCTATACCTATGAGTACAATATGAAATTAATCACTAATCACATAATAATGAACCAATATACATAAAATGGTTTAAAAAAAATTCCAAATGAAAATTATTCATTTTTATGGAATATATATCCCATTGAATTTAATAATATTTTATTCAAAATTTCTTAAATAAATCATAATGAAAAAATGATTTTCAACGAGATTGTGTAAAATTCATATTAAATACAATTAAATCAAGAGAATATATAATAATGCAGTTACACTATATATATAAAATTAATATGGATAAGATAATAATTACCCCTAACCAATCAATGTACAATATATAGGTCAAAAAAATGATTCCAATGTAATAAAAAATATAGTATTCGCATGGGAATGACATAAAAATTAAAATTTTGTTTAAAAACAAAAAATGTGTTGGAAAGAAATTGTTAGAAATTCATAATTTCTCAAAATCATATGGATATTAAAAAGTCCACATAGATATAGAATTGGGATGTTAAAATTGAATAAAATCCATGATCATATACATGAAATACCATCAAATAATAAATTTAATCAAAATTTAATTTAAGGAATTCCAAAAAAATCACATTATCAATAAGGAATTTCCTTGTTATTTGGTAATTATTTTATAAGGGAAATTTTAGTAATAAAATAAAATAATTTATTTTAGAGACTATGAAATTATAAAAAAACTGTTTTAAAACAATCCCAAATGTGGTGGAAATATGTTCTCCCCAGGAAAATAATACAATAAATAATTTTCAATATATTTGTAAAATTATTAATTTACAGGTAATAATAATTTTTTTTTCAAAATGATGATGTAAAAAAATTGAAACAAATTTCCATTTAAGAATAAATTTGAACATTTATTACCTAAAAACCGATTAAAGTTATCAAAATATATTTGGGGTCAAAATTTGTATCATCCCTCCTTCTCCTCATTGACTTGAGAAGGAGGGAGGAAATGTAGTTCGCCTTAAATGATATCCTCAAGATGCCAATGGCTGGAAATAAATTTTGAAGGGTTTCTATATAAGTTAGGGATGGTTAACACTTCAAGAATAGAAATAATAACCAAACATACATAAATAAATATACAGTATATCATGCATGACAAAAAATAAAGACAACTAGACATTTTATCTTTTTATCAAAACCAACCAAAGTGTACCACATTGAAGACAACAAAAATCATCAATGAGAACTATAGAAAAAGTAACTAATCTATTGAATGATGACAACAAGACTCCATTATTCACAATATCTATGCTCAAAAATCACAAAACAACCCAATTATCATTAGGTGTTTCCAATTACAAGTGATTCTTTATCATTACCCATGTCCCAGAAGACAAAATCCCAAAAATCAAAAATGTTACAGAGTAGGGGTTTGTATGAATCTCAGTAGTTTTTCCCAATAGAATTAACTACTCAAACCACTAGGATAGAAAAGTTTTCCATAATAATATAAAAAATTTCATATAAAAAATATCTAAAAACATTTTATATTAAAATAAAAACACTTATTAAAACAGTTTATAAATAAATATAAGAAAATTCAATGTTAACCATTTATCCATCAAAAGTCATATTTCAAGAACAGAAAACAAATGAGGATCATAAACTATTTATCAATATTCATTTTGGAATAACCATTCCATTCCACCTATCCACACATCCACTCATGGATGTAATCTGGACCTCCCTATACGCAGGAGTGGTGAGTCATCCTTTCACTAATCCATCACCTAGTGAACCATCTTATAGGGGAGATCACTAACCCTTATCTAACTAACTAATGATGGGGGAGACTCCATCAACTAATCCGTCCTACATTCACATGAACACCCACTATAATTATTCTGAAAATGACTTCCAAAACAAATATTTCAACAATTTCAATAAAAATCCATTTTTATCAAAAAACATTAAGCAAACCAAGAAGAATGAACCGTTATATTTCAATAAATTAAAAAATGCTATTGAAAAGATTTTATTAATACCTTTATCCAAAATTCTATAAAACTTTCCATTTTAAAATCCATCTTTTATAATCCTGAAACAAATTACATTATGCATGAACTCCAAAATTCCTTGCATTTACAAAACTGTCACTCAAGGGGGTTTATAGAAATTACAAAAAAATTATTTAGAATCAATTCCTCATAATATAATCAGTTATAATACATAACTTTTTGTTCATGAAATAGGGGTGGGGAGAGAAACCAAATACCTCGAGCGTTTGGGTGAAAATGGAAAACATACAAGGAACTCTAATGAAACTAGGTAAAAAATCCACGAAATTTCCATAGATCCCTTACCTACCAAGAATAAAGAAAAATATAATCATAATTGGCCTTCATAAACAATGATTTACCTAAATCAAGTGTAAATAAAAGAACATGAGATGTGGGGTGAATTAGATATAAGAAAACGTGACAAAACAATAATGAATGAGTACTTATTACAAGAATTGGGTTTCAACAAACCAAGGGGAGGATTCAGAATGGTTACAATTTTCATTGAAGAGATTATTCAACCATTGAAAAGAAAACCAGAGTTATGGCCATTTATAATGATAAATGGGGCACCTGTAGTCAAAAACTGGTTATATCCACTATCTTAGGAAGTAGCATCGAATATGTGCACAGTTTAGTTGGACGATTTGACAAAATGTGAGCTAACTATGATTTAGATATTTCCTAGAAAGATCTTCAAACACCCTACATGAATGGTCTCAATAACCATGAGTCTACCATTCAAAAGCTATTTTACAACTTTTACAACTCTCTACAGTTTCTACTGGGTACCCACATTGGATAGAAAAACTATTTTCTACATGTGTACCTCCACTTTAGCCTCAAAAATTATTTTAATTTTCCCCAACCACTCCCTAGAATCAAAGTTATACGTAATACACATAAAATGTTAAAAAAGCGGTCACATATTAGAAATATGGGTTATTATATTCTCCCAACCATTGGCCATTCTAACCCCAGAAAGAAGAAAACAATCTTTTCTCTGAAAGAGTAATGTGCCTTCTATTTTATTTTCATCTCATATTCCCAAGCCTCTTCCTGAATATGATCTTGTTTCCATAAAATATAAAATGGAGTTATATTATTCCAAGGATGACATCCTATTGCATATTAATGGTTTTAACAGGGATATGCAACCATTATGCATCTGGTTCATGGTTAAAATGATCTGATCTGATCACAGGGTCATGATTAGGTGGATAAGTTTTCAACTGAGATATATGGAACACATTATGCATCGAACTGAACCGTGGTTGAAACAATAAATGATATACCACCTCTATACCCCATTTCATTTTCTCAATAGAAACAATTTATTGAGGATATTACATTCCCTACTTCCCAAAATAATGATGTCCATGCCATGGATAGATCCTTAAGAACATATGATCACTCACCACGAATAACAAAGGTCTTTGGTGATGACCCACATACGATATCTAATGTCTCTGATCCATCTGAATTCTATTTATGACCAATTGGATCTTATCCATGGCTTCTTGGACAAGGATTATTCTAAATAGTGAATTATCAATGATTTCTACCTAGAAATGTGGAGAATGAAAATGACTCCCACACATTGCTTCAAAAGGATTCATATGTATCGAGGTCTGGTAAGTATTATTTTATGAGAACTCCACATAGCGAATATGCTCTTTCCATGAGACACCCAAATCCCTTTCACAAGCCCACATCATGTCTTCCAATATTTTTATCATCCATTGGGATTGGATATTGTTATGGGGGTGATATATTGCACTCACACTCAACTGAGTCCAAATGGTTATCTATAAGGATTTATGGAAATTATAGGTGATCCTTAAGTCCTTGTCCGAGATAATTGAAACTAGTATACCATGTCTCTTTACCACTTCTTGATATGAATTTTGGATAGATCCTATACCATATGAGTTTCACAAATAAGTATGGAATGATCCAATATGGTGAGCTGATCCACTATAATCCATATATCATCATGTTTTTGAACCATTCATGGGAGACCTCTAAAAAAATCCATCTTGATCTACTCTTATTTCCACACATGAATAGGTAATGATTATAAAATAACTATTTGTTACTAATGTTTTGGATTTTCATGTGGACATGTTAAGAATATTAAAACAAACCTAGCCACCATATTTTTCATGCCGATCTACCAAAAATACACATTCAATGCCTTATACAACTTCTATATTCCTAGATGTACAACCCATTTGGAATGGTGTTTTTCATGACGAAAATGTTCATGAAAATCTATATGTACCACCATCTGATTTCTAAATCACACCAATGAACTAACATCATGTTTCCACCCCTATTTAATAATATTAACCAAATTAGGAATCAATGAAACTTAAATGAAAACAACAACATCACCTCAGTCTTCACATTCCACAAGTAATTTATCCAGGGCCGACATAAACTTCTATTTATCTGAATCTTGTTTTTTCAATGGTGTATAAGACATTTTTCTTGATTCATCGACCACCAAATTTTTTTCCTAGTGTATAAATATTGTTAAAGTCAAACATATTATGATACACCATCCATCATAATTTCATCATATTGAAATCTGATTATGAGAAAATATATTTCAAGCTCTTATGATCCGTGAACACAGTAAAATTCATAAAATAGAAATAATGATTCCACATCCTCAAAGCATAGAAAACTATATCTAACATCATATCATGTGTTGGGTAATTATTCTCATGCATTATCAACTTCATTGAAACATATTAAACATCACTATCTACTTGAATTAGGACACATCCCAACCCAGATCTAGAAGCATAAATTTTCACCACATATCCATGTCATAATCCTAGAAGAAATCTAGATAGGTGTTGAGCTATGATGAACATTTATCTACTGAAAATACTTATAGTATAACCCATTCCATTGGAGTGGAACATTTTCCCTGTTAAATCTGTCATAGTTGACTCTATTCATGGGAAGTCACAAAAAAAAGGCAGAAATAACCAATGATAACAAAGAAAGATTCATATCTCAATGATATTTTTTGATGCTTTCTATGAGATAATAGCTTCTATCTTTTCTGAATCTACAAAAACATAGTTTTATGATGTTAAATGGCCATGAATGTGTACCTCTTGTATAAAAAATCACATTTTGATAATTTTTCATAGAAATGATGGTCTCTTAGAATTACCAACACTATGTCTAAGTGTTACTCTTGATCATCCTTTTTCATTGAATAAGCCAATATTTTGTGCACAAACACCACAAAACAAATAAACCAGATATCGCGAAGATATCTAATTCATCAATTCAATAAGGTCTATCGGTGCATTAGTAACACCAAAAGGCATAACCACATCTTCATAATGGCCATATGTACTTCTAAAAGTTTTATTCGAAATATCCACTTTTAGAACATTTAATTGGTATTATCCTGATCAAAAGTCAATTCTGGAGAACCAATGAGCTCCCTCAATTGATAAAATAGATCATTATTACATGATAGTGGAAACCAATTATTAATTGTGAATTTCTAAGGATTACGATAATCAATGCACAACCATGTATTTCCATATTTTTTCTTCATGATAAATACTGGTGCTACCCACATAAATGTAGTTGTCCGAATGAATTTTTTTCTTTCCATATATTCCAAATTCACTTTCAACTCCCTTAATTATGTTGGTTTTATCTTATAATATAGAATATAAATAGGATTGGTTGCTAGAAATTGATCAGTTTTATTCTCTACATCCCTTATAGGTAGTAGCCCTGAGTGGTACTTGTGACGAACAACAAGAAATTGATCCAAATCTTATAGAAAATTGATACCATTGACATCTTCCATCGATTACAATGTTAATATAGTCAACTGGTAATAAATTGTTCCTAGTGATTGTCCCAACAATCCATTACACCTGTCATTATAACCCTTTCTTTTCTAAAGATATGTTTGACGCCATACTTAGTTGTGATACTAAACATTATTCTATAACAGTCGATGTGACCCATGATTTTTTTTACCAATCTATACATAGGTTTACATCATAGACATCCATATTCAAAACTGATAATTCCAATATGAGAAGAGCTCCATCATTAGTTATTGAACATGCTCTACATACAATGACTTGACATTCTCTTCCACGGAGAGTATTTTTATGTTTTATCACTGAAATAATTATCACATGTTTTTAAACATAGAATATAAAAAACAAGATAAGAAATGATGGAATGTGGTTCACAAATATGAAATATAACTTGTTTAAGGGTATAAGTAAAAATAATCATGCCTCTCACCTGTAATGGTCTAGCAAGATCATCTACAATCATCTACTCATCTTCATACAACTTCATCATCACGTCACTTTTCTTTTAGTTTTATTTCTGATATTTCCCTTGATGAGAAGTCATGGTATTCCAAAAATCACCATCAATAGCTCTCCTCTGCTGATTATTTTGATTATTCTTCCCAGATCTTCATTAATAATATGATTCTTGAGATAACTGAGAAGTGTCTCGAGAACTTAACATTAGTGCACCCTGAAAATAATGATTGAGATGTCCCATATGGTTGTATTTATGACATGATATAAGTGGTGTTGTGCACTATCACTTCATATAGTTAGACTAATCAAATTGAAAACAATCAGGCTAAATCATTGGTTTTGCAGGAAGATTCACTGATATAGCCATCTTATTCTGATTCCCCCTACCACATAAGAAATCAGTTTTCCTCTTCCATTTTCCCACATAATTCAATTTCCCACCATTTCCCATAAGTATCTTCATACTTCTTCCTCCCATTTATCATGAGTTATCTCTCTTATCCACCCTCAAATTTTTTAGAATCTCTATATAATCTATAATAAATAACACCATAATATTTTATTGAATCACCTTCCTTAACCCTAATTTTAAGATACACACCTTTACAGCTTCACTATCCACAACCTATACTGAGAAGTGCACTAAATTGATGAATTTTTCCAGAAATTATATTATAGAGATATTTCACTTCATATGGATAAAAAAGGCTATCATTCTCTATATCCTAAATGTGTGAGGATAGATTTTTTTGAATAATTTCTAAAAATACTCCCATCCAAGTATTTAATCCAATTTATCATGCACCACTTGATCCCACTATAAGAATTCTTGATCATTGAGTATAATAGTCAACATCCTGAAATTTAACTCTATTAGTGTGATGATGAAATTGAAGATACGATTCATCATATTTTTCCACAGCTGCACACTTTTTGGATCATAATCTCTCTATAAGATGGGTGTGTTTTTCTTCTGTAACTCGATGGAATGATCCACTTTTCTTGGATCATCCCAGTGGTTTCCTATTCCCATATCATGGAATTCTTAGATGATACTGTGAACCAGATATTTCTACACCTATGACTCATGTATAACCACATTCTATACAGCTTCTTCTAGTTGGTTTCTACGTCACCAACCTATTTCTATTTTCTAAACAACTATTAACTCCATAAGTATCACACACTATAAACTAAATTATTAGTATTTAAATTTTACCAAATCTACTATCTGAACATTTTTTTTCAAAAAATCAACCCGATTTTATATTCATCTACACTTTAAAATGTTAAACATTCTTTTAAAAATAAAATTATTTTCAAAATTAAAAATCACTATCTTTTCAATGTCTTCAATTTTAAAACAATTTCTTTTTTTAAATCCAAACAATGTATCAAATCATATATCATTACTAAAAATGAAATATAAAATCCTATTGGAAAGTCATTCTAATAATGTATTTCATGCTCATATGATTGTCTAAACCCATGAGAATGAGATTCCAATATCATATAAGTGTCTTTGAGACACATACATACCATAGACAATAGTAACATGAAGTTTATCTAAAAATGTTAAATACATGTTTTTATGCTCTAAATTTAATGTAATGACAATTCTACTCCATTATAATATTTGTACCGATAGAATATACCAGAATGGATTCAACTCCATGACAATGAAAACTAATGACAACTTTTTCCCTAAGGAATTGAACAAGATGATACCACTTATCTCACAAAATATTTTTGATTGAACACAGTGATTCTAATTATAACATCCCCCTTCTTCTCATTGGCTTGAGAATGTGGGAGGAATGCAATTTGGACATAAGAAACATCCCCGAGAGTCCATTCGATGGTAACAAATGATGACAGGTTTCAATTCCAGTTGGGATGATTTATCCTTTAATAATAGAACTACTAACCAAACAATCACTACAAGATTCTTGATAAAATGAAATAAAAAACAACATTTTTATTTTTTATCAAAACCGCCCAATGTTTACCATAATAGAAGATAACACAAATATTATAGATAAATAGAAAAAATGTAACATATCAATTACAAGATGACAATAATACTCTATGTTCCACAAGATCTATTCTTTAACATCACAAAACATCCCATGTATCATAAGGTAGTTCAAAAAACATGTGATAATTTACCTATTCCCATGTCATAGAAGATCGCATATGCAGAATCCACAAAGTTCCAAAAAATTTAGTGATTATGATAATAAATAGGGTTTCCCTAATTCATACTCTACTAAAACCACAATCATTTAAAATTAATCTAGAATCGTATAAATTGGTTTATATAGAAAAATTTATAAAAATATTTTATATAAAAATATAAACACTTATAAAAATAGTTTATAGATAAATATAAACAAATGGGGTGTTAAACCATTTTAGAGAAAATAATCATCCTTAGAGAAAATAAACCAAAAAGTTAATTAAAACCATTTATCAATATTAATTTTTTCATAACCATTCAATTCAACCTTTCCACACATCTATAAATGCATGTAACATGGACCACCCCATACTCTCGAATGGTGAGTCATCATTTCACTAATTCATGACCAAGTGATCCATTTAATATGTGATAGCCCTAACCCTTATCCATATAACTAATGATTGGGAATGCTTCATACCCTAATCCACCTTGAATGAACATGAACACCAATAACCATTATGAAAAAATTAAATTCCAAAATAAAAAATCCACCCATTTAAAAAAATGTTCTTTTATTGAAAATATTGAAACATACAAATTGTAATAGACTATTATTTTTCAATGAAATCATACCTTTTATTGAAAAAATTTTAATCATTCATTTTTAAACAATAACAAAACAAATACCTATTTTAAAATCCATATCCGAAGTACATAAAGCAGGAACTCCCTATTTCCTTGTTTTCATAATCCATCACTCAAGTTGGTTTACAAAAAATTATAAACCAAAAATTACTAGTAAAATCAACACAACAAAATCAATTTTAATTAATTCCTATCAATTCTTGTAAGAGGGTTTGAGAGTAAAGCCTGCTACCTCAATTATCTTGGGGAAAATGGAAAATGCATGATAATCTCCAACAAAACATGGTAAAAAATAAATGAAACCTCCTTAAAACTCTTCTAATACCATTAATAATGAATAATAGAATCAGAATTCGCATCAATACTCTTAGATCTTTCTAGAATAGGTGTAGATCAATGAAACAGAGAAGAGGGGCAAAGTATATCTATAAAATCACAACAAGAATGATGAATAATAGGTACATACACAAGATTTGGGCATAAACGCACCATGGAGAGGATATGGATTGAATCCACTTCGCATGGGAGAGGTTATCCAATCATTATAAGATAAGGATCCAGAGTTTGGTCTATTTTGGGGGGAAACTGATGAACATAATCTAAAAAAATGATTGAGATCCACTTTATTGGATTTAACATCGACGTTACACACAGTTTAATATCCTGGCCAGAAAAACCACGCACTAAACATTTTATAGCTACTTCCTCGAAAAAAACTCACATTCTATCCTCGCACGGTCTCCATATTAATGAACACACTATATTGAATTTATTTTCCAACACTTGGAACTTTTCATGGTTTATACTAGGCTTCCACATAGTTTAGAAAAATTGTACATAGCTTGTATGCCTCCTCTATAGTCCCCAAAAAACCTTCAATGTTACCCAAAATCTATCAACTTTAACCAAAATACATTATATAAATAAAAAATAATGAAAGGGTATCTATAACAGAAACTGGGGGTAGTATCAAAAATAATTTTCATTACCATTCATTGAAAGAACATATCATAAAAATATAATTAAACATTCCATTTTAATATGGGTAGTGAAAATTGGTAGAATACTAGAAAATATTTTATATAATCAGTAATAAAAATACAGTATACTTTTATAATGAATGAATAAATGGACATGAAATAAGATTCAATTATGAGATAGTGATGTTTTCTTGATAACACTATACTTTTATGGGATATAACACTCATGTAGGAAGCTTTGAATTAATTTTCACATTCTCTAAAAAATATAAAAGATAAAATAATGATATATAAGATAATCATGATGAGATATGATAATATTATTTATTTTCAACCTGAAAAGGAAAATATAGTGCACAACATAATCATTCCTTTAGTATTTCAAATTTGAATCAATGAATCCCCTTACCTGGTGTCCCTACATTTTGAAATGAATATCGTGCTGATTTATAACAATAAAAATATATTAACTTCATATTTTAGGCACTTTTCATATAGAAAATATTTTATAAAAACATTTATAAGTATTATACACTTTTATATATGTTATTTCTTAACTGGTTTGGATTTCAAGTGTGGGTAGTCATGATCTCCTAAAAATAGTTTCATAATAGTTATGTTTTTATTGATTTTTATGATATTAAATATCATTAAAATATCATAAATGTTAATTTAATGGATTATTTTTAATTATTTTTTTTGTTTATATTTCATTTTATGAGAATGTTAGCCTTTATATTAAATAATGAAATCAATACAGAATACTTGTTGTGATTTTTATTAGATAAATTCTATGTTACTAATTAATGAGTTGGATATTAATGGATAATTTATATAAAAAATAAAATATTTATTTTAATATTTATATAATTAAATTCTTGTTATTATGTTTTTATAATCATCCATGATATAATTTCAAATCATTTTTCATGTATGTCATCAAACTGATACATAAATCAACATAACATGATTATTGATTATTAATAGTTGATTTATTTGAAATATCTTTAAAATAGTAGGATATTGAAATAATTTAGTTTGAATTTGTATGATATATAATAATTACAATTATTTATAAGATTAATTATTTTAAATGATAATATTACATAACTTAAATTTATAATTTATTCCCTCTTATGATTATTTTGAACAATTTAATTAACAATAATCAATTGTTGACCATATCATGAATATGAAATCCAAATTATCAAAAAAAAATTATTATTTACTTAGAATCATATTTATCCATTAAACTAATTCTTGTGACCATAAATGTAAATAATGTTGGAAAATAAAAACATAAATTTATCACCCCATAGAGGCGGTAATCCACACTTATACATGATAGATGATTTCATTTTATATTGAATGAGAGAAATTAATGATTTGTTTTATATTTTATTATCTAATATATGTTATAAATATCATTGTTTTTTATTTAATTAATAATTATTACAATATATTAATGTATTCTAAAAAAACCAAACATATTGTTTTGTGGAGTTACAATATGCACAAACAGAAATGACCTTTTATATTTTCATATAGAAAATGTAAGGGTGGTTGAAAAATGTAAAATCATTATAATAATATAAATTTATAATAAGGAGAAATAATTTATCATTTTGAGCTGTTGAAATTGATTTTTCTTATGAATAAATGAACCTATGGAAAATGAATATATGATGAAACAATTAGAAATCTAATACCCACTAATTTGGTTATCTAATTTTTTAAGAAGGATAAAAATTTTAAAGATGGTATTTTAAGATGAAAAGAATCAAATTAATATAGATATATGTTTTTAAGATATTTTTTCAAGAGTTTGGGATGAAAATTTGGGATTTGTATTCGATTGGATGTATGTAGTGGAGTTCCTATTTTATAAGTGAAATGGAATGGAATTTTTTAAATACAAAAAACATATTAATTTTGGGAAGGCAATTTCATTTCATGTGAATATTAAAGGGTTAAATAATACTGGGGCAATGTATATTTGTGATACATAGATGAACCAATTAATTAAACTGGCGTTTAAGATTCCGGTCTCCAATCATCATACATTAATCATTTTTATAATTTTTGGATTTCACCATGTTAACTTGTTCTTACCAAGGAAATAATTCATTTATGAAAAAAATAATATAAAACTTATTCTATAATTCATACATAATTTTTAAAAATTTGAAATAAATTATTTTGATATATTTTTTAAAAATGGTAAACATTTAATTCAAATTTCTAAAATTTCATTTTATTAAATTTATCTTTTAGAAAAATATCCTAAATTATAAAATGTAAAATAATTATTTAAACAATAATACTTTTTTTCTGATATTAGAAATTCTATTCTAAAATTGAGATTTATACTTTGATAATGTTTTCATAAATTTCTAATTCTAACTTATATACAAGTTATTTCACATAATTCATCTTATTTTAAAAAACTATATTTTCCCAATTCACCTAAAAATAAATAATTGTATAAAAACAAGAAAGAAAATTATTTTTAAAATTTCTACATTATAATGAAAGAAATAATGTTTTTATTAGAAAATTTATATTTAAAAATTTAAAAATTTATCTTTTTATGGATATATAACTATTTGGAAAATATAATTTTATTTAAAAATGGTGTTTTAACCATTAATTATTCAAGAGATAATTTAATATAAATATCAAATATAAATAATTCCAATTTTTTATTTAAAAAATAAAAAAAAATTTAAAATGCTTTCAATGCAATATTTTTGGAAGAAGTATAAAATAAATAAAGAAACAATTTATTGAAAACAAAAATAAATATTACTTTTCTAAAAAATAATCATTATAAAAAATAATACCATTAATGATTGAACATTTATATTATAATATTCATTTATAAACCTCCACTGACATTAAAATTTTTATTTGATCTTTATATATACATTATATCACATTTTATTAGTAATATTCAAATGAATAGTTAATTAATATATATATATATATAAATAAATATATATATTTTTAATATCATATTTTTATTTAATTACGAGTAATATTATATTAAATTTAATACTTTAAAATTTACTAATTCTATATACTTAACGTATATATAATAGATGATGATATCTCCAATGAAGATATTTGTGACTACTATATTTCCAACGAACATTTTTTCCGAGACCATACAAGAAAATGAAATATTTATTGAAAATATAAATAGTTTAACTAAATCATATGTTCCTTCACTGTCACCATGAAATAAATTCTTGTAATTTCATATTATATATTTTGAATTATGTTTTCTCTATTCATGGTTATCGTTCTCATTATAGGTTTTTTGGTTATTGGATATCCTTACATTTCAAGATGAGATTACAGATTTCCTAGTAGAGAATATTTTACTATATTATATATATATTCAACAATTAATTTAAGAACTATTAATGATTTTTTTTTCTATAGTATGTTATTTTATTTGGTTTGAAAATCTAATTTTCTTGTGATTTTTTGTAATATTCCAAATATGAATGAATACAATGTTCTTAGTTTAATTCATACTCTTATGAACTATTTCATAATGAATTTTCCTCCTTTAGATAATTATTTATTAAAAGAAATATTTAAATTATAAACATATTAGTTTTTGGAGAATATTTTTAACAACAACATGACCTCTAAAAAATATCCAATTTTAATCTATCCATGAATAGAGGTTATGAAAAATGGACATTGTCACCTATGGAGCTAATATTTCACAGGTAACACAAGAAACCTATTCCTTTTCTATATGGTTTTGAAGATAGTATAAACTGGTAATTCTGTAAAAATAAAAAAATCAAAATGATTATGATTAATATGAAAATATTTCAACATTTTTATAATGGATTTTTGGGGGAGGAATAAGAATTAACTAAAATGGATTGAAAAATTGAAATTCAAAATGTAGCCATACCCATCAGTAGTGTTATAAAAAAATTGTATTAAGTCTCGAGTTTGTGGTATTTTAAGAATAAAAATACCGTCAGTATTTTTTTTTGAGTTTTTGGGAATTATTAGGGTAGTGTATGGTGTAATCCATGTGGCATTAAATTTTTAGTGAACAAGGGTGTTGATGGATACTTTTTAAAGGGAGAGGTGTAGCATTTTTCTAATATATAAATGAAAAAATCACTAATAAATGATAAAAAGTATTCAGTAATGAAAAATAATAAATTTCGATAATGGGTGTTAAAATTGAAGCCTAATGTATAAATTTTTAGATTTTTTCTCACATGGTTTTAATTCATTGACTCTTTGAAGTTTTAAATTTTATAATTGACGATTTTTACATTGGTAACTAATTTCTACCTAATAAATTTTTAATTAGTGAATAAATTTTAATATATAGTTATCAAAAAATTTAAAGATAATTATTATAATTTTTAAATCTATTTTTTAAAATAAAATCCTTATTGGTGAAAGAAATTAATTATAATCACATCACAAAAAATATTTAAAAATAATATTTTAATGAAGTGCAATTTTTTCAACCAAATTACAATTTAGATGTAATTGTCAATATTCTTGTATATATGAAATTAAATTATAAATTATTATATAAATAAGAGTAGCGTGTATTTTAAAACAGTCAAAAATGATTTATACCTTGTGTAAAAATTAGAAAAAACAAATTTTATTATTAATGTAAAATATTTTTGAACCTTCCATAAATTTTAAACTATATTTTTATAAAATCCATATTATAATTTTATATTTTATATTTTACTTTATAAATATATATTTATTGTATAATTTTTTTTATGAACCTGAAATTCATTCATTTTTTATAGAAATTTCAAAAAAGAGATAGTAATTAAAAAAGTTATTTTCATAATTCTACTAAAATTTCAGATTATTTTTAAACAAATAAAAAATAAATCCTAATATAATTTAGACATGATGAATTGAAAATTGATTTTTAATGAAATTTAAATTTCTAAAATTTATAAATCTATTTAAATGACATTATAATATAATATAATAAAAAATTATTAAATTTTTTATGTTTTTTATTTTATTTCATGTATATTACTAATTAAAAGAATGCATATATATTTGTCTATATGTATACCATTATTAATGTGATAAAGATAATTTATTATGAAAAAATAAGAATGATTGTTTAAAAAAAATTAATTGAGAAAAAAAATTATTAATTAATCATCCTCTACATTTATGAAATTTTTGTCGAGTTATATGATTTTATTCTCTATATGACATATTATTCTTATACCTTTTCAATAATATTTATCTAATATGACATAAGATGTTTAATTTCTGTGCTATATGTAGATAATCAATTAAAATAAATTATACTTATTTAAATCAAATATACATTATAAAATCCCAAGGATTTATATATACTATTAATGTAAAGGACTGATGAAAACAGAATTGCCTCACTTTGTGGAGATGGTAGTTTGTACATATGCTAGAGTAATGTTTTAATTTTCTAAAAAAATAATTTAAATAAAGGTAAAAAATAATATAAATTTTCTTAATCATAATTATATCATAAATAACTTATATATATATATATAAATGATTTAAATATATCTGTATCAAGGTATATGTTAACCTGAAATGAACAAATTTCATCACATTATGGATGTGGTAGTCCAAACATACAGTTTAGTGATATTATTGTTATCACATAGATGGGAGAGTAGAAAGGTGGATACTATTTCATCTTTAAAGATCAATTTTTTTTATAAAATTTATTAATATAAATTAAATAAATTTTTATAACCATAAATGTGTGATGGTAATAGAAAATTACATACTTCAATTCATAGAGATGGATGTCTGTATGGATGTATTGAAGAAGTTTTATCATTCCATTAGATACAAAGAGGGTAGAAAATGGAATCCCCATTGATATAATAAAAATTTATTGCAATGATCAAACATAATTAATAATTATAATTTGGAAATATAATAATTTTGGGGGGATATGGAAGAAGGAATCTTGGAATAGATGACTAATGCTAATTACCTTGTCTTTATGTCTGTTCTTTATCTTGAAACATAATCCATATTGATATGGTATTTTGGTGAGAACTAAACATAAAATAAATGGATATGATATTTGATAATGTATTGGAGAAAATATTGGTTGAAACTGAGTACTAATATAGTTTAGATATGTGAGAAGAGGTGGTTCCCTTTTATAAGCATGGTGGGTAGAAAACGTTTAAATAAATGGAACTTAATTATATAATATACACATTACCAATGTTATGGGGATCCAAATATTCATAGTTTATAATATAATAAGTTTATCTCCTAAATAAATTTATCCATTGGGAACTATTACAATTTTTTGTGTTATTTGAGAACTTATTTTTTAGGTTATCCCCCCACATTATCCCATTTGACACTTACCCATATCACTTGTTTCTCTATCATGGTAAATATTAATAATATCAAAAAATATAATTGATGATTTTACTGAATAATAATTGTGATAATTATAAATATTTAATCAATTTTACCTGATTTAATTCTAATATGTGGAAGAAATTAATTATAATATTTTCACACAAAAGGTTTAAAACCTAATTTTATGTTTAAGAAATAATTTATGATTTTTTAGGTCAAATATTCATTAATAGTGATTATTTTAAAGAATTTTATTTCCCATTATTAAAAAATGAATATTATCTCACACTATAAAGATAACATAATTGAATGTAATCATTGAACCACCATGTTAAATTTAAATAATAAAAAATCATTTATTTAAATATTTAAAATTAGTTTCTTAAGTTTCTCTCATGGGTTTACAAATTACAAATAACTATTTTAAATGTATTATTTATTTTAAACATATACTCAGAAGAGATAAAGGTTTAAATTAATTTTTCTTTCATTTATATGTCATAATTTTGACATCGTGGTTATTGTATTTGTATAATTCATACATTTATATATTCACAATAAAACTAATTTTATCAAAAAATTAGGAAAACATTACAATAATATAATTTTATACATGAGTACTTAAAATATTAGGTCTAATTTTACTATAAAAAATTAAAAAAATGATAAATACCTCTTTTAAATAAAATATATAAAATATAAATTTGATACAATCTGATAAAACAATAAATTTTTCTCATGCTCTACTTGAATAAAGTAAAAAATCATATATTTGATTTTAAAAATTAGGATTCATTTAATTTCCCCATAATATATTTCAATTTTTATGATAAAATTTAGTATTTTTTTTTGTTCAGTGCTTCATGCATATAAATATGGAAAACAAATCATATTTACTAAAGTGAAAGATATTAAAAAATTACAAGGTTATATAAATTACACATCACAAACCATATTATAAATGTTTTTAAATTTTATAATTTTTTCAATATCCTTTGAAGCAATTTAACAATTATTAGTATTTTATTCGATTAAATAATCCTATTTGTAAACTATGGATAGATGAGCGGTGTACTAATATTCAAGACAATAATATTCATAGGGAATATGATGATTTATTCCAAAAAGAGTGAAATTATATTTCTCCTTATTTAGACCAGTATTTTTGGATATCAAATATAAATTATTATATTAACAGATCTTGGGGTATCTACATAATATACAATATCAAAATATTGTATGTAAATTAGAAACTATAGGTGGATTTGGACAATGATTTTATGTAACTTAGTACATTACATTTGGGTACAAAAGTTATCTTCATCAATAAATTGAATGGTTTCATAAAACCAAATAATTATTTTCATGGTCCTAAAAAGATTAATATTAAATAAAAAATTGACATATCATAGATCAAATACTTTGTTTATCATCATTATAATGATATATATTTCTAAAAGTTAGATCTTCAATTGTGATATCATGATTTTTAAATTGGAGGATATTTATGACAAAACTATTAAAAATATATATAGACACTATGAGTTTATATAGATTCTATTTATACACAAAATTGACCATGAAATAATAATGGATTTATTGAATAGAGACTTCAGTCATTAGAGTAAAAAATTTATAATAGCCTTCATATATAATATTCTAATATATATATATATACTAGAAAATTAAATAATAATAAGAATTACATTTTTAAAAACTATTGAATTACATAATAAAGGATAAATCATTTTAAAAAACATTTGTCTTATAGTTATTAATAGTAACAATATTTGTGAATTTAATCATTAAAAATTGTATATTTATGGACCCTTTATGGATAAAGAGGACTAAATAAATAAATAGAAAATTTATTTCATGATGATCCATTATTTCTTTAAATTATATGGAAATTGTATTCCATGTATGAAATTTAACAAAGTAGATTAAAAAAGTTGTTTATTTATATGGGATATTTTTTTTGATTTTATAATAATTATATGGTTTGATGGTAAATAATTTTATGGTGATCATGGAACCTTCACTCACATTATCATTTCCTGTAGATGGTCGGTGTGATAATAGAAATAACACACATATGAATCTAAAAACTATGAAAGATGTGATTCTTTGGTAACCATGAAGACATAAATAAAACAAATTCAGATGAAATATTTCATATAATTTGGGGCCCAATAATAATTTCATGGATTAAAGAAATAAAATTTCTATTATAAGGAAAAAATGTAGGTTAAATTATAAGTGAAACACCTTTTTAAAAGGAATAAATGGGGAAAAAAATAATCAAATTGTGGCATGAACAATCAATTAAAAATATACCCCTCATACATTATTGGGAATTAAGAGAAACAACATAAAATATTAATTAATGGAAATATTTGAGAGTCATAATTCATATTCCATGTTCTTGTTGTCACTAATACATTTGAAAAGTTCTTAGATTAAAAATATTATTGTTTTATTATCCTTAAATTTAGAGATACGAGGAATGAGAATGAAAAAATGTGTAAGTGATTACCATAAAACTCATCATAATGTTAAAAATATATGAAATTATAATTAATTATATTAAATTTCGGTAACTGGGAGTTATACTATTATAACCACCCCTTGTCTCAGAATACTAAATATCTTTTTATTAAATTAACTCTAGAAAGAATCTGAGTATCAATCTTGGGATTTATATTCGAATATAATTTTATTTCATGATTACCAAACATAAAAGAGTATTTGTAATATACATTAGTGAATTTTCTAGAGGTTTAAATTGAAATATCTCCTTGAATTTTACCTTGACCATCTATTCTATCCTCTAAAATCTCTATTAAATGTACCTTTATCATTTATCGGGAGATCTATAATACAACAAAACTGTTCTTTAGCTACACCGTTATTTTTCAGTGCTAAAAAAAATGCTAATAAAGGTAATATTTATTTGCGGTAAAAAATTTGTCGTAAATTTAATCATTTATCAACGAATATGTTTTAGAGCTAACAATGAAAACCATTATCAGAACATTAATTTTAGCACTGATAAATGGTATCCTTTATAAGTGATTTGTTTTTTGTGCTAATAAATGGTATCCTTTATCACCACTTTTTTCACTGAGAATGGGTATGCTTTATTAGCGCTTTATGTTTAGCACGGATAAATATTTCGTTCATCAAAGAATTTTTATAACTGATAAAATAAAATTATTAAATTAAAAAATTAAAGAAATATTATAAAAAATATTAAAAAAATTTATTAATTAAATAATTATTGATAAAAATTAATTGATTGATTATTTATTATAAAATATTAAGCATTTTTTTACATATATATTTATGATAATTATAGTTATTAAATTCTATATTTTAAATATACATATATATAATAATGTTTCTAAATATGATTACACATTACTAAATATTTATCCACTATACATTAAATTGTCATATATTTATTAAATAATGGTATAAAACTAAAAATAAAAATGAATTAATAATATTTACTAATCGCACTGTACCCAACATATAATTAAATGTTGTTTGGTTTTTTCAATTTATTATAGATAAAATGTGTGTTATATTGATTTCATATATAAGTATAATTAATGAATGTTTATATAAAATATGAAAACCCACAAATCTTTTCATTTTTCAATATTTTTAAAGTGTACCAACACTCTAAATTTATTCAATTTCACTCATTTTGTACACATATGCATGCACTCAAAATTATATATTCATTAATAATGTTAAAAAAATTTGTAAAAAATTATAAATATATATATTGACAAATTTACATTCGCTATAAATAATATAATGTTTTTTAAAAGTATTTATATAATTATAAATAAAAAATAGTAACATTTTAATTATTAATAAATTTATAGTAAATTTACATAAATAATGAATATATTTTCTATATTTATATTTATACGTACTTTGAAAATATATATTTATAATTATATTAATATAAATGATGATATAAATAATATTTTATAATATATTTTAATAACAAAAAATAAATAATTTTAAAATTATAATAAATATATTAAAAAAATATATTTAATATAATTATATTTATATAATTTTATCATGTATTTATAAATATTTATAATTTCTTTATTTATAATTGTAATTATAAATCATTTACAAATCTACTGTAATAAGCGCTGATAAAATAATATTTATTAGTAATTTTTTTTCTATGATAAAGATGAAGATTCATCATTGCTAAAAAAAGTTCTAAAAAATTGTACATTTATCATTTCGTATTGGTAATAGTTGATATAAGTGTCTCGATCTATTTTAAAAACCCAAATAATTTGTGAACCCATCCCAATATTGAAGCATTATGTGGATGCCACCCATTATCAGAACTCCTACTTTGTGAATCGATGGTGGAATCAGATCACTCGACTACCTTCAAACATCTCATCCAACATCTAAATATGGACTCATATTTTCTTCATCCTAGTAAGGTAGCCATCCAATTAACATTGTGTATTTTCTGGTTTGTTTTTGATTTATTATTCAATAATGTATTTTTGATCCATTGTTTACGATTTGTTTCTAATATATTTTTTCAGTGATGATTTATGGTCCGTTGTTCCTAGTGACCATTGTTGTAGGATTCACTGTTTATATCTGACACCAAGCCATGGATTTATTCATTGTAATTTACAATAATGTTTTATATCTTCTTATTAAATAATTTTTCAAATATGTATATAAATGAGTTGAAATTTTAATGTTTATTCTAGTTTATTGACTATTTATTTGAGGCACATTGGTGGTTCCGTAATGATTATATATTTTCTGACACCATTCATGGCCACCTCAGTAGACATGCAACTTCAAATGCTATTTTCATGAACCAAGCTAGTGTTGTGTTGTATGTTCATCTACTGTTTATATGTATCATTAGATTTAGTTCAACTTATAATTCAATATGTTCATTATTTTTCTTTTTTATTAGATTAAAAGGGTTCATCCCAAGTTAATAACATGTGGTTTTATCACAACAAGACTTTATTTTTTGAATCATTTTGATGCCTTTAGTGCATGTTATGATTGAATATCAGGTTTTTTTCTATTTGTTATTTCTTATATACTATATGTGAGTGAGTTTATATAATGGAGTGACATGTATGTGTGTCTATATAACTATTTCATCATTTATTTACATAGTTGTTTGTCTCATAGGTATGCATATATTAGGAAATGATGATTTTGGGTCTACATGTCCATTGACCACACAGGTCATGCTAGAATTTTGTTCGACCTCTGGTACAAATAGTTTCTATTGGGGGAGGGGGTGGAACCACCTAACATTTATGGTTTTTTTCACTTAATGTTTAAACCATACAATAGTAAACATGAGGTGTGTTAGAGGTCATAAGATGATACAACCATGGGTTGTTTAGGTAATTCAGGATGGGGTCATCACATTATCCATTTTCTGGTTTACACCTATAATGTTTAGTAATAATCTTATTTATTATTTTCATTTATCTCCCTCTATTTTTTAAATTCCAATAACTCTTATTTATGGATTTATAATATCTAGGAGCTCAGGTATTCTCGTAGATATGATCAATATTTTAATTACTATATGTTTCTATAACTTTCACTTTTGATAATGAATATTTAATGTGTATTTATTTATATATTGTTTAAAATTATTCTTTTATAAACCCAATATGATGTATATGAAAAAAAAGTATGCACGTTAATCGTATGATAACTGAATATGATTTTAGATTTAATGAGTTCATTGAGATTACAATAGTTCATGTAGACTACACTTATAAATCCTCATTCTGTGTTTACATTGTTTTTATTTATAAATTATTACAGCAGATGAGTTGGAAGAAAATTTGATTTTCCACATAATTGATCAAAGATATAAATATCCAATTAAATAGTGGAATAACTTAATGTTTACATCAATTAGTATGATTCTATGGTATATGAATCATTTTATATGAATACATTTTTTAATTATGGGGGAGATTACATAGAAGAAATGAAAATTAAAAATGAAGATAACCTTTTTGATTTAGAAAAGTTATTAGAGTAGTTAAGAAGATGTTCCAGGGAACCATTGTATATCATTTGTACTAAATACCCAATATTTTTAGTAGTATTGAAGGTATATAATTAGAATGCTGGAAACAAATGACGTGACACTAGAATTAAAAAATTATTTGGAATTTTGAAAAATATGTGACCAAAATATAATGAATTATCACATCCAACATATTGTAATAATGTAATTTTACATTCAATGATAATAATATCAAAAAAACACATGCTTGTCCAAATGATTTAATATTTGTTATTAGGGACCATGAATCACTCATTAAATGCCATATGTGGGGGGAATATCAATACTTGAAAAAATTAATCAAGTACATCAAAATAAGTATAGAACATTACAATCATTCCACGGTTTATAAGACCATATGAATGATAGAAAAAAGGATAATTAACATGGAATAAAGATACAATAATTAAAGATATGAAGCTATCTCATCCAATAAATTATATTTATTGGACGAAAATTGATAATGTGTTTATTAAATTTGGCGATGAGATGAGAAACATTCACCTTGTGGTATTTATAGATGGAATTAATCTTCTTGGTGTACAGATTAGTACATACAGTACATGGCCCATCATGTTGGTATGTTATAAAATTCCTATATGGTTATGTCTAAAACGAAAATACATTATATTGTCTATAATTATAAACCAAAGCAACTAGAAATTGATATTGATTTCTATTGTGATCCATTGATCAATGATCTGATATTTATTTGGGATAGACGTGTTACATTGTATGATTTTCATTGGTGTTTAGACTTCACATTTAGGGTCTTGTTGTATGGAATTATTAATGACTTCCCCACTTATTGAAATTTAATTGGATATATAATTAAAAGCATGTTTGGTTGTCACATTTTTGAAATACACACATATTCAGTTCAGTTGAATCATTCATCTAAGACTAGGGTTTTAGGACAATAATTTTTTTACCTAGATGACTTAAATAATGATCATGGATGATTTCATTTGATGGGAACATCGAACAGTGTAAAACACCATCTCCAAAAATGTCCCCTCAGTTGTATAAAAGATTAAAAAATAACTATATTGTTTTTGGAAAAACATTTTCCAAAAAAGCATACAAAATCTGGTTGGAAGAATATATCAATTTTCATTGAATTACAACAATGTAAATGTTTTTATATTAGATATTTTATTGTTTTAATAAATATTGAAAAAAAATTATTTGATTGTTTTATTGGAATGTTACTAAATATTCTTAGAAAAATGAATGATGAAATTAAAGATAGGATGTACTTGATTGCAATGGGGATAAGGGATGCATTGGAACCCGTGAATGGTAAAACACATACTTTTCTTCTTCCATTAGATTACACGCTACCAAGAAAGGAAAAATTGAAAATTATCATTTTCCATACGAGTGTTAAATCTCTAAATTGGAATTCCTTCAATATAATGAATGTTGTGTAAATGAAATAGTTGAAGTTATATGGACTAAAATTGCACGACTGCCTTGATTTGATACAATATTTAATCCATATTTCATCTTGTTACATTATTCCTCAAAATTTAGGATATACAGTAACCAAGCTCTTCTTATTTTTCAAAGACGTATGCATAAAATTTGTAGACCCAACAAGTTTTCCCAACTTGAATAAGTATATTTCAATCATATTATGTGATTTAAAATTGTTATTTTCCCTATAATTCTTTGATATAATGGTTCAACTGATAGTTCAGTTGGTTAGAGAGGATCAAATATGTGGAACTATCCATTATAGAGAGACATAACCCATTGAGTGGTATATGATGATTTTGAAAGGGTATGTCAGGAATCGATGTCATCCAGACGGTTTTATGGAAGAACGATATATTGTTGATGAAGCTATTGAATTCTGTACCGATTACGAAGCAGATGTTGAATGGATTAGTTTCCTTATGTCTCACCTTACTGAATCCCTTATGGGTGAAGGGATTTCAGAAAGATAAGTTGTAACAATTAACATAACAGAGTAGGATCAAGCATATCATTATATATTACATAATAGTGAATATGATGATCCCTAAATTGATGCCCACAAAGAAATTCTTATTGATTTGAATCCATCAAGGGTACAAAGATGTATATCAGATACAAAAAATAAAAATTTTATATGATGTTTCATCTATCAAATTTATAAGGTTTTCTCTGAAAATTTGATTTCTTTTTTCCCATTGAATTCAATGGCTATCCTAAGTATTGAATGAAAATGTTATATCTTGTACTGTGTTTTTAATCAATTGTTATATGTTTTATACAAAATAACATGATAACATCGGTACGATACAAAATAGTGGTGTTACACTTGTAGATGACATTATTCACATATCAAGTTCTATGTATAGAAATACAATTTCTAAAAATATGTCATATTTTTAATTATTTAGTATATATATGATTTGTATTAAACAAATTTTCAAGTCCACTTTTCTATTTCAAGTGGGTTGAAAATATCAGTGTAGTTAAAGTAGATGAAATCGGCGTTATGAAGGAGAATTTCAGTGTATAATGGGAAAAAAGGAGAGTAGTTTAAATAGAATCATATGCAGTGATGTTATTTTATGTCTTTTATCCGAAAAAAAATAATTTTCTAATTTTAATGCTGGAAACTAAAACAAACGTTTAGTCAGATGAAAATTCAATCACAGAGGGCTATTTTATTAGGACATCACAATCAGTTCATGTTAGTTCCACAATAGACAATGTATTTTACGTTAGAGGGGACCAAAAATAGGGTGTTTAGATATAAGAATGAGGAACTGAATCCTTATATCCATTAATAAATTAAAGAGAGTTTAGTGAGAAGATAGAAGTGGTTTTTAATTTATTATGTTTCCCCATAATATTATATGTCATCTACTGTATTAAAGTAACTTAAATAAAATATTTACTACTCATGAAGTTAGTGTCTTCTACACATGATGATGTTACCAATAACTTAGAAGAAAAAAAATAATGAATGAAACGAATTTAATAGATGTAAATGAAATATCAGAATATACATTCTCTATTTTACAAAAATGTTATATAAATGAACATTGAACTAATTTTCATTATTACTTGGAATGTTCATTTTTTATAATATTTCTATCTATGTTCCATGTCTTTGAATGAGTAGAAGCTTAATTGTCTCTAATTAATAATTTATGTGTTTTATATTATTATATAGTAAAATCATATTCTATAGAATTAAAATATTGTTTCATATTTATTTTTAATATATTTCATTTTAGTATTACTCAAATAATAGTTTTCTTCATATACTGGTTGATTATATTATTCATGTTGAGGGTGCACTATCAAAATTTGATGCTCCCTATCCCTTTTAAACATTTCACCCATATAGTTGTGAATTTATGACTTTCTTTCATGTTACATCCACTAATTTTACAAAAAGATAAATGATACAACCTCTGTTCAATTAAAGATTTAACCTTGTTGTTTTCATAGTAAAATCATTATCTATATAATTAATTTATTATTTCATATATATGTTTAATTTACTTATTTTTAGAATTAATCATATAATAATTATTTTCTTATACAAATATATTTGTCTGTTCGAGTTGGGGGTGTTATGTAAATCTTTTATGCTCTTTCAACCTTAAAACCATTTCACACAAACAAAGTTTCATTTATCACCTTCATTCATGTTACCTCCACTACCATTGTTGGAATCAAAATGACACTTTTGTTTCTAAATTACATAGGTTATCTTGATGATTTAATAGAAAACCTATTGTCCATGGAATCAAGTTATTATTTCATATGCTAGTTTTATTTATTTATTTTTAGTATTAATCACATTATAATTTTTTTCTTATATATGTGGATTATTTTTTGTTGTTGTGGGTGCTCAATCCATCATTCATGATCCTTATACCATAATCCTTTTCACCCATATAAATATGGATTTATCACATTCCTTCTAGTTACCACCATTGCCTTTTTAGGAAGAGAAATGATGCTACCTCTACTTAATTACAAATTTAATCTTCATATTTTCACAGTAAAATTATCTTATAAAAAATTAATATATTGTTTCATTTGTGTGCTTAATATATTTCTTTTTATTACTACTCATATATTAATTATTTCTATATATTTTTGAATCCTTTTCATCATGTTTTGATGCTCTATCCATCTTTCATCTCTTTCTACACCAAAACATCCATAGACTTCTTCTGTCACATAACCTTTCACTCCTATAGTATTGAAATTTATCTCATTCTTTCTTGTTCTCTCCAATACTAAATCAATTTATTAAACTTGAAATATCCAAAGTAATATCATTTTCAATATAATTAATGTTTTATTTCATATTTGTGTTTTATTTATTACCTTTTAGTATTTCTCATAATAAATTTTTTCTTATACAGGTGGAATTTTTATCGAGTTGAGGCGGTTTGTTATAAACTAGTCATTCCATGTTGGAAGTAAGATAATAAATATTATTGGAAATCATGGTAAAATTGACAATTAGGATTTTTTTAGAATTTAGGTAATAATTCGCATTTATGTAAATGTATAAAATAATGTTTGAAATGTTTATAATATAGTGGTTTTTCTATTATTTGTGTGGTAAATTTCATTTCAATTAAATTATGTATTTGGACTTGTTTCTTTTGATATCTGATGTGTTTCAATTATTGTTGCATATTTTTAAAATATTTTGTAGCGGTGCTACTTTGTGCTCTAATAGAAAACTAAAGTATATCTCTTTATCAATGTTGAAAAAAATATTATTTATTAGTGATTAGAAAAGAACTTATAAAAGTACATTATGAGTTGTTATTATAAGTGCTAATAAAATTCTTGGTCTGTTAATGTCGCTCAAATAGTCAGGGCTTTTCAAGCACTCACACAGTCCATTTATATCACTGTTAAAAGATAATTCTGTAGTAGTACTATTAGATAAAAAATAATAATTTTATATTTTTATTTTAAAATATTCATTTATGGTATTAGGTTTCTTATCATCTATAAAAAAATACAACTTATAATAAATCATTCCATATCAATCTTATTTATTCTTTTATCTCTACTTGTCTAGTATTCAAGAGAAAATAGATTTTATTCCTATATATAAATCATATATATATGTAATTTATATTCCATTTTGGATGTATATTTCATTTTTTATATTATAAAATAATTTCATTCCTCCATATTTATAGACAATAGAATTCGAATCATTTGAGTTATAAAAATATAAATTTTTTAGAAAATTAAATAATTTTTAAACCCATAAAAATTAAGACAAGATTACATTATAATTACAAATAGTTTAAAATCATAAATCATTATAAAAATATATATTTATCATTGTTGGATTGTTTAATAAAAATATTAAAATTTTAATTGAGTTTCATGATAAATAGATTTCAATGATATTTTCATTGAGATCCAAAATTCATATATTAAATAAAAATTTCATTCATTTACTTTTATTATAATTACTTATTTTATCCTCATGAATAATTATATAATTTTATATGTTAAGTATTGTATGATATTTAAACATCCCACAAACCCATTATATATTTCTTAGAATTATAGAAGAATACTATTTGATGAATATAGAGTGATATAATCCATGAGTTTCAAATATTATTAAAATTATTTAAATTGTTTGAAACACTTGTGTAATGTGATATTTTTACAGTGTAAAACAAGGAGAGTGCGTTTGAGGTTTATTGTGATTTATTATTAATTTATTCATATGTATATATATATATATGAAATAATGTGATTGAATTTTATAGAATCAATAACAAAATTATAGATTTCCTTGAATAAATTAACAAAAAATTTCAATGGATGAATTCTTTGATGGATGAATTAAATGATCCATCAATATCTAGGTAAAATTTTAGATTTTTTTTAAAAATTATGTTATCAATTATATGATTTTCAAGATATACTAATTAAATGTTATTCAACTCGATTATGGTAAACATATCAATAAAGTGGAATAGATCTGGTGATTCAATAATTGTAATGTATGAATAATAATATTTCCTATTTCAATCATGATAAAATGGAGTAAAATGATTTTAAAAGAAATAATTATTAAAAAGAAAAGAAATTCTTATTTTATATTAAATATTTAACTAATTATAAAACCATATTTATGGACAAAAAATCATCATAAATGGGAACTATATATGTTATCTTTCATTTCTTGGTGGAGGTAAAAGTTGTACTTCATAAAAAAATATTATTCATAAAAAATATTATTATGATTAATTCACCGGGTTATAGGTTATAAAACAAAAATTTAGGTATACTAAGAAGTACAACAAATAAATGGTCTTTATCATGATCAGGTCCAATATAGATGAATAACGAGATGATACCATGTAAATGCATATGTATTTAATCAATAATGATATTTGGAAGTAATTTACATGTAACACTATTTATAAATATTAGAACTATATAACATATATAATAAATCCAAAATTCATATGTATACCTGAAATATTAATTATATGTATTATGTTACAGATTCTAAACCATGGTTTATTTTTAAATATTTGGAACCTCATGAAATTGTAAAATATAATAATAATTAATAAAATTGGTGCAAAAAACTATTCTATACTAAATTCCGAGGTAAAAATAATGGTATTTTTTAATTGAAATACAATGGGGATAAATGTTATCAAATTCTATTATTTAGGAATATTCCAACATATTTCTTATATAGAAGAACAATTTTTATTTTTGATAATGTGAATTTTATTTGATATTGTTCTAGTAAATTTGAAATTATACTCTTTAAAGAGCCTTTTGATAATGAAATAAGGATCCTTGGATGTTGGTAAATGACTATGGAATGTCATGATTTGACTTCTAAACCACATAGAGTGATTAATAAATAGAATGTGGTATATATATTTTGGTACTTGGTTATTCATTAATTACAAATAATGTGATGTGATTATTAATGGTATGAATTATGAAATTATATAAATTAGTTTGTTGGTAAGTAAATATGGATTATTTATAAGAAATAATCGGTTGAATTATAGGTTTTTATGATTATATTAAAATTCCAATATCAAGGAGAATAATAACTTTAATGTTCTATTTTATATAAGATAGTATCAATATATGAGTGAATATGATTATGTTATCTTGAAATATTGTCATGGTTTTTCAGAATGAATTCAAAATTTGATAAAATTTCTAGGCATGATAGATATACTAATCAGTATTCATTTAAGTGAAATTGATGGCATCTTTTCCATATAATATTTTGGAGTTTCTCGGATTATGAAGATGTTATTAATATTGATCAATAATGCGATATTAGTGAAAAATATAAGAACCAAATTATAAAACAATGAATCAAGTGAAAAAATAACTGAAAATGGAAGTAGTGAGTGAAATTCCAAGAAATAAGAGAAAATAATGTGTTTGAAAAATGATTGTAGATAAAAAAACATTTATTTTTATTTAAAGAAAGCGAAAATGAAATATTTATTGATGGGATACTTTCACACAACAATGAATGGGATATTGTTTTACTAGTAATTATCTTATATAATATATTCTTTAATTGGTGGCGTCCCTTTATCTAGAATAGTGTCATTTTTACGTGGAAATCCATGATTTATTTCCCTCTTATGTAATATTGGGAATTGTATTGATTTTTTCACAATTAGAAACATGTCCGAATTGAAAAATTATTCATAAAACCAATATGATACTCAATAAATTCATTATATATTAAGGGTTTTTTTTATGAAAAGTGTTTTTATGAGAAAAATTTGATCCTATAAAAATACTACTTATCCTTGTTCAAAAAATAAAAAGTAAGTAAAAAATGTATTTTAAATATTTTTTATAAGAAAATATTTTTAAATTCTAATTATATGTAAAATCTCATATTTTTATTCAAAAATTTAGAAATTCAATAACTATATATATTTTATTTTATATTCAATTTAAATCGTTACAAAACTATAGTATAAGTGTATACTATAAATGATATAAACCGTGTAAAAATTTTAGTTTTAATTTGTAGAATATAATTAATATAATTATAATAGTAAAAATATCAAATTAATATAAAATCATTAAAATTTTGGGAAATAAATTTCTCATTCTTACATCAATTTACATTTCAAGTGAAAAACACTATGCTAAGAAATAAAAACATTATAAATAAGATTTTAATTATTTAAAATAAGTATATTGATCCTTGAGAGTGAAATAGTTAATAAATATTCAAATAATAATGTGGAATATATAGAAATTAAAAGGCCTATATGACATTTTTTATTTGGTAAATTATAAATAAATACATATTATTAAAAGGATAATTGAAAACTAGATATAATTATTACATAAATATTTGAGTATTAAAAATATTAATTGAGTAACTTAGGAAGTAAAATTATAAATAAATATATATTATGAATAAAATAAGTTATTATATGTATAAAAACCTCATAAATTATTTTCTTATTCATGTAAACTAAAGAACGTATTCAATTATAACAAATAAGGAATGTTTAAAAATTATTATAAATATTAAAAATTATTATAATAATTTTATATATTTAATTTACATATTTATAGTTTTTAATTAATTATTATTCATACTATGATTTTTTATTTTAAAATTATTACAAGGTGATTTTTTTAACCTAATAAATTGTTTAATATGTTAAAATACAAAATTTTATATTTCAATAAAAATTCAAGATTTATTATATAATTGATGATGTATGAAATTTTTGGGTCATTATATCATGGGTATGAAAATAAATATAGTCATTTGAATAAATACTATTTATAGTCTCATGAAAATATAATTATATATTAAATATATTCATAACAAACACATCTCCAATTCACATGAATATAGAGAAAATCATCATGTATTTCTCTTCACTTCCAAAAAGGATTCCTTTCATAAATATAAAAAATAATTACTCACTAAAATATGATTTATTAAAAAAACACATTTCTATCCAAAACACCATTCATTGAAGTCTTAAATCACAAACCAAAGTTGCATCAAAGTGTATGGTATGCATTTTGACTCCAAATTCTTTCAGTAAATCTCTTCTTATTTCTTATAAATCATTTTTATAACACTTACTAAGCTTAATTAAATTATAAAATAAATGAAATATCATTATTTTAATATGTGTTGTAAAATTGTTTAATGGATTTAAATAGTTTTATAGTGGCTTTTGATAGTAGTTCATTCATGACAGGGTCAAAATTCCTTTAAAAAATTATTTATTGAATAAATATTAAACACACTGTTGGATAATCATAATATATAACATTATTATTTTAGAAAACTAATTAATATTTTATAAAATTAATTATATTATTGAGTATTAAAACTAGAATGAAAATTACTGTCAAATAACATTCATCGTGTCTTGTAAAAAGGACTTAATGAACATATATAAAAATGTTATCATTTATGAAAACTATTTTTTTGAAATATCACAAATTATGTGACACTAAAAAGTTTGGAATAAAGATAAATATTTACCATAAATATTCTAAATATTATAAACTCATTGGTGAATGAATTTTAAAAATATTTCTATATTGTTGTTTTGTGGGAACCAAAGATCACACATTTTTTATAATAAAAATAAAAAATAAATATAAATTATAAGTGATTCGGAGTACCTAAAAATATATGATTATAAAAATAATTACATCTTCTAATATGTATTTGATTTATTAAATTTTGGATTTCACAAGATTAATGAAGTACCTGTAGGAATTCATGTGTCATGGTAAGGTCATACTCTCACTCTCTCCATTAATTTCCACTTTGATTAGTCACTCTACCCCTATATCTCTTAATATATATATATAATATAATTATTTGAAGTTATATACATTTTATATTATAATTATTTTTTATATTATATTCTTTCATTATCTCTCTATATATAAGTTTTATAAAACCCTTCCTATCATATATTTTATTTCAAACCATATATATTAGATAACAGAAAATTTTTCATCTCATCATCCTTTTCATGTGTCCCTTCGTTCATTTCTTTTTATTATAAATTTTCTAATCCTAATTATTTTTAATGACACCATATCATTATTATTAGGTTATAGTGGGTTTAAATTACATAGTTTATTTAAAAGAATAATTACTCATCTCTTAATTTTTTAAAGGGTTAATTTTCTAAACATCTCCTTTATACAGTTTGATTTTATTTATATCAATAGAATCCTTATATTTATGAAATATTATATTTTTTATAATACACTACTAAAAATGATAATTAATGTATTATAATATTAAAATAAAACACGATTCATTATTTTTTAGGATTCATGAAATAAATATGTAACCCCATTAATTGTCATGGTGTTTTAATTCCAAAAATTTATTTATTATTTATTACATACATTCCTCACAAATTATTATATACTATGATTTAATTGGTGATCCAATAATTTAATATATCTATATTTAATTGGGTGATTTTAAAATTGAATGAGATAATATGTATAATGCATGTATAATGAGATGAATACATTATTGTATGAAGTCTTAGAATTATGTTATAACTCTGTTTTATAGTGAATTTTTTTATTTTATACATTCATATGAATCTTTTATTCTACTGATTCTTATATTTTAATGATTACATTGTTTTCATGATATAATTTCTCTTATTTTGGGATTTTCTGTGTTGATTTATTATCATCCATTTTTTGATGTACATAACCATGGTATCCTGGTAAGTGATAGGCGTATGATGAAATATTGGGGGTTGATATAGTTACGGAGTTATATGATTATGTGTTTTGAATTTAAATATTATTTATTATATTCATAATATCCATTGTATGTTAGATTTTGAGATTCCATCTGTGTATTTTTTTTTCACAATAAAAATGTATTAATTAAACATTTATGAGTTAAGAAAGAATAATGACTCATTCAATAAATTTTATAACTATTTATTACGATTGGCTTAGTGAATGTAAAATTTAATTAACCCAAATAAAATAAAGGTGATATAAAAAATGATTTTGAAATATATGTGATTCATGAATTAATCATTCTAATGGTATACATTTTTCTCTAACAATCATGTCGCCTCCATCAATGTTCATTTTTTTAGATCCCACCACACAAATGAATTTGATTATTATAATAAAAATATATATTTTTAATATGTTATATATAGTTAAATTGATCATATGGGGAGACACCCTAAAGAGAGAATAATTATATATTATTCATTTTTTAAATAATATTGGTTATTTTTAGTAGATCATTCGAATCAATAATAATTGAGTAATATTTAATTCCATAAATATATTTTTTTCATTATATAATTTTCACTGATATAAATATCCATCATGGAATTTTATTATATATAATAATAATTGATTTGGATGTAGAATCTAATTTAATACTTAAAACCCAAACACTACGATATTGGTAAAACACATATTTTTGAAATTATTCTGTCACTACCCATCACCCGAGGCCCATGCTGTGACTACCCCAAGCTCGCATTCCATAGGATAGGGGGTGGAGACTAGCTCAAAAAAGGAATAATTTGAAAAGGGAAGGAATTTCCTTTTAAACTGTACACACACAAACATCCCATACTGTAGAATGTAAAACTGATACTTAGATACCAAAAATAATAATTTCAGACAAGAAAACAACCACACAAGTAAAAGTGATACTAAAAGGAAAAAGGGGTCCAGAATATAGACCCCAATAAAAAGGATAGTATATAAAATGAAATAAAATATTTGAAGGTTTTCGGCCAAGGATCTTTCCTGATGGGTAAGTGTAGCTCACTTTCGAATGTTGCTAAAGCATATTGTGTTTACAGTTCCACCTATGAGAACCACCTATCCCTGGCTCTCCAAGATCCCCATCAATGCTACTTGTCATGTCCACAAGACACAATAGGTGACAGTGAAGACCATATAGGGGTGAGAAAAATAATACTCATTCGGGACACCAAGAAAAACTTGGGTCTCACAAAAATACAAAAATGAAATCAAAAAATTATTCACAACCATTAGAGTCACTATAGTCATCTCGACCCATGTATCACATAACATGTTGATAGAAAAAACAATGGATGAAAACACTGAACATAAATCACTACAAATTCTCTCATCCCCAATGAGTCCTTTAAGCTTGCTATGTCGCCTAGACCTAATCAGTAGCTGAGTCACAAAGCCTCACTAATAGCAGAGTCACGAAGACTTCCTCGGCAGTTGTGTCACAGAGTCTCACCGATAGATGAGTCATAGAGTCTCGATTGGTAGCTGAGTCATGAAGCATTAAGGATAGACAAGTCACAAATTCTCGCTGGATAGCCGAGTCATGATGTCTCATTAATACAAGAGTCACAGAGTCTGGCTTGGTAGCTGAGTAATGAAGTATCTCAGACTGACATTCATGAAATCATACTTATAGTATTTCATAAGGACCACCCCGTCACATGTGTCCAATCACCATAGATGACATGTTAATCAGGCACACAATATGGGAGATGTGTTCCATTTTATAAATAGGGGAAATTTGCATTTGGGCCTAACACGACTAGTTCGGACCGACCAGAACAACCCTAAATGGGGCCCCGCATGTCCCAACCAAGTTTATATGACACTTTTTTTTGGCCCATTGGTCCTCACTGGAATATGCTGAGGTTAGGCGTGGGTCCAGTCTGCTTGGTCACCCATTGACCACGAATTTATCCGGCCTGACCCACATTGGCTGGCCCGTCTCATTTCTATGCCCATGGCATAGTGTGGCCTGAAATTATCCCATCACCATGGTCTGCTAAGAGTGAACGGCTTGAAATCTTAGTTTGGTCACATGGGTGGCCTGCTCTTCTGGCCAGGCTCAACCTGTCTAATTTAACCTGGACCGGCTCAACAGGTCAATTTGGTGCATGCGCGGACAATCAACCAGCCACCCCACTTGTCCTCACATATCCTTCAAGGACTGGGTCACTCCTCCAACATGGATCCAAGATAGTTATATATCCTACCGGCCGTTACAGCCACCTTCTCAATGGTTCACAACAAGCACTCCTCCTTATTCATGGCACACATCGAGAACCCCAGCTTATTCATGGTGCTTAACAAGAAAAACTCATTTTCCGCATCACGTACTAAGTGGGATTCTTCTACTTGAATGGATAGTGAAAATAGAACTCTTTTCCACACACGTGATGCCTGAGGTGTCACCACCACCCTCCTTTGGCCACCACTGTAGGTCGTTGCCATGCTGGTGGGGCAGCACCGACGACAACATCTATGGTCCACCGTGTCTACTTTGGTGGTCCAATATCAATTTTGCGTGCACCCTCAGGCCTATTTGGTAACCACCTTCACTGAAATGTCCTTGGATCCACCTTTATTCCATTTTTTGTGTCTATTAATAATTCAAAAATTAAGGTTCTTGGGCCTTTTTCTTGTCGGCTCGTGCCCTCCATGTTTGACGTTTAAAAAACTAGGAAGATTGAGATCATAGTACTATCTTATAGAAATAAATCCTCATCAATAGATACCAAGGTAAACATACTCGTCCATGAACACATGATCCCAAATATATTAGTGGGTTGATCCACATTCGTTATATTAGAATTAAAATAGTGAAAACATAAAACAATTAATCCCCAACTTGGTTTGAGGATCCGTCACAAATGAGGGATGAAGCTCTGAGCCATTTTTGAACTTCATTCAATTATCATTAGTTGTCATTTTTTGTCTCTGGAATCTATCCCACTAGTGTTCATCTATAGCATTCGTCATTTCTGAATGAGAGAGAAAGGTCCCATGTTCACCTGAGAATTTTTGTGCATTGTTTCCCTACATTGGATCCTTATTTAATGAAGGGAGACATGTTGTGGTTTTAAATTTTGTCTCATTAATGTGGTTCATTAATGATTCAGTGTCTTGTCATTGCTGCGCCATATCATTGGCTTGTCGTTGTGTCTCAACAAAAATAGTTTTAATAATATAATGCATTATGTTCATTTTATTTTTCACTGAAACTCCAATAACATAATTTTCTATCCAACCCTCTTCTGTCAATGTTAATCCCTTTCATGGTAAATCCCCACATTCTGAATTCAACGATGCCCTCAGATTTTTGATTCAGACACTAGTTAAAAATATTGAAAAACATGCTCCACCGATTACATAACACACATTAAAAATGTTTTAAAATACGTTCCAACCTCTCTAGGCCTCATAATCGCGTGATGTCTCAGAGCCTAGTTTCAAAAAAATCCGTGTAATTTAAAAAAAATTACTCAAAAAATTTGAAACATTACAAATTTATTCTTATATAGATGAATATTTTCCATTTCGTATTAATGTTGATCATATATTAGAAAATATTTTTCACTATATTTTATATAATTTTATTCCATACCAGTTATGTATTGTTTTAATTATTAAGACATAATAATAATTATTGGGAATGGTAAATCAAACCATATATCCAAAAATATCATATTATATTATACAAATTCAAGTTAAATTTTGAATCTCTTTTAGAAAATCCATTACAAGAATGTGTTTTATTTCATTATAAGAAACAATATACTCTATAAATAGTTGATTCAATGGAAATGTCCTTCTTTGAAGACATAAAAATAATGGAGAGAAATAATGATGTATTCTAGGAACTATTTCAATAATGTATCGTCCTCAGACACACTAACTAATGTCATGATCCAGTAGGACACATAGAATAAAGAGAGCCTTCCTATATGAAATATGATTCCTACTAGAAGCATTTTTATAGGTTTTTTATTTCGGTATACTATTATTTCACATGAGAATACATCACCATGATAATAAAAAAAATCTATTAAGTACTTTATGAAGATAAAATAACTGAATAACATATAAAAAATAATCTCTACAGGAGAGTAACAAAAAATAACATCAATATCGTCCTAAAAAATATGATCATAATTTCATTTCTCTAGCAACAAGAAGATATGTATATATACATCGATTAATATATATATATATATATCAAAATAAAAAAATTTACCCAAGGAAAAATCTCCATATAACATAAAAATAATAGATTATACATGTTCTCCACAACTCATAGGGAATGATAAAATCAAGCATAATACAATGGGATATCTCCCTATCCCCTACTTGAATCCATGTAGTATGTCCGAATACTAAATGATGAATCAAAAAAGTTTTTAGATAACACTCAGTTGTCCACCCCCAAAGGTATCTATAAAATGACTATTTTGTTTAATATAAATAGAATCTCAATGAAATATATCAAAGTTATTACAATAATGTAGAAAATTTGTGATCCTCTCCATCTAAAATGTGGATCCCAATAAACAATATTGATGCTTCTGAAAAAGAAGGATAGCACTAAGAGTAAATAAATAGTAGTGGTACTATCCATTCTAGAAACTGAAATCTGCTACTCATACCCAGGCTATCATTAATGCATATAAAAATATCCCCAATGGTCTTATCATGTAATCAAGTCTCCAAATCCCCTATGTCTATGATATGAAATCAGATTCTGGAATCCAAAATGGCCACACTGTGTAATCATGTGTCAGAACATGGAGGTCCAAATAAAAAGTATAGAAAAAAAAATAAATCTATAAAGAGACAAGGGGAATCACGATGGATAATATATAAGGAAAATTTTGGGTTCCATAGAGCATTTCAATAGAGAATTTATAATGAGATTATATTAAATCATGATCAAAGGGGTAGTAATGTCCATGGAATTATATATAATTGTGATCCATGATTCTTTTCCATGGAATCCAATACCATAAACATGATATGTGGGGATGAAATTCCCATATCATATAATGTAATATTGATCGATGGAGATAATCCATGGAATTAGCTACCATTATTAATGCATCATCTAAACCCATTCTTCATTTGAGAACAATTCACACTCCATTTGTTAATGTAACTAATTTACACAATTATTATATAATCCATTTAAAAAATCAACCAATTAAGGATCATGTAATTACATAAAATGTATGAATAACGTTATCCTTATTAATCATTCTGTTATTATTTAATTTTCAAGTCTCCCAAAACAAGTGGTGAGTCACACTCACTCAACAGGGTAGTAGAAAACACGATAGAGGGTTTCCTAGGTGGGGACTAACAACCTCTAATGACCACACAGGTACTAGTAGGAATCTTAAATATGTTCCAATCAATTAAATTAATGAATTCAATTTTTTAGGGTTAAATAAAAAACAATTGCATGAGGTACAATTAAAACCATGATTATAAAACACCAGACCATAGAGTAAAATTTATATGCCACCTATCAGAGGCCAGTGGTCAAAAACACTCCAAATATCGACCCTTGATTTTGTCTACATCCATAGAAAAAAATGGATTACATCATATCAATAGTGTATTTTATCTTCAACATAAATAGCATAGCTGATATCAGGGAAAAAGAAGAACATAAGATGGGGAACATTGAACATACTAGAATATATCCATAGATAAAAAAGGTTTTTTCTCATGAGTGTATGTGGAAACAATCACTAAATACCTAGTTGAGGATTACAAGGAGAGATTAAAAGGGTGGATACATTTTCATTGGATAATTGAAGGATGAAATATCTTTTGAATATTACAATAACATAATATAAAAATTGCAATTTCCCATAATTTAGCTGGGTCACATTGTTTGGTTTCATGGTTTGGAAAACAATGAAACAATTTTTCACCATTATATACCTCAGAGAGGACCTTACAAAGTTCATGGGAAAGGTTTAGGAAATCACGTGCAATCCATATTTTTAGATTCTCTTAAATAATACAGAGCTACCTACACATGCACTCATCCGAGGTGTCATAGTTTCCTATAAACCTATAGCCTTGGACGTAGACATAGACCACCTCACATATATATATCAAACCTAATGGATTTTTGGGATCATTGTCTTCTAATTGTGTGTCCTATCATCCTTTTTAGAAAAAATAAATATGGGATCTGAAAAAATCCTACACACCCCCAAATCTCTTGTTCCCACATTAATAACTAACATTTGGTCAAAACTACAGAGTTGAAATTAAAATTAAAAGATATATATCTCCTGAAAAACCCAAAATCATACAATATTACCCCATTAAATAAATTTCCATTCAATTTTCATTCAAAGGGTGTTCAAGAATCTTCTAATAATAATTATGACCACTGATCAAGTACATCAGCCTCGTGCTCCCGAGTTTCATCTTGTATAGAGTCACGATACCATAAGACAAATACTAGTAGAACTCACATAACCTAGATAACATTCATAATTATTTCAATGATACTAATAATATTCTCCTCAATGGAAGTATCTACTTAGAGATTATCTTCATTCGAGTGATGGGTGTGAGTGGCGTCTATGGGATAATGGTGCAACTGAGTTACACAAATCATGCATGGATCAGTACCATTTATGTAACTATGATTGATAGGATATTTTCCTGACTCTCTCCAATTTATTGAATAGTGTGATATATAGTGGAGAAACAATACCATATCTCCTAATATGACTATGTTCTAGCCCTGTTATGATATTCCAAAGACTTAATCCCTAATGTCAAACTCAATAGGTCATCGAAGGAGTTTTTCATATTTTTCTACATCGACTCTAAATTATACATCCACATTAAGATCAAATATACCTCATCTTATGTCACCTGTGTAAGATATTGTTGAGAAGCACTACCTCACATGCCTCTAACTAGCCTGGGGTTTATCTGCATGGACAACCATAAAAATGGTCATACAGTGCCATCCGTATCATCGCATTATAGCTATTGTTATTGTATAAATAAATTTGGGTATATGAATCTCTGAAGAGAATCCAATATCATGAATATATTCTACCTGAATTTTATCTATAACCATTATAGGGTGTGGTGAATGGACATCAATTTGGGGCTGGTATGTTGTACTCAAAAGCACATGTGTATACAATGCATCTACAAACTCTTCCATAATTTCTTTGAAAATAATGAATCTCAATATGATACTATGGTATGTGGAACCCCATGAACCTGAAATATCTATTAGTTATACAACATCCCAATCTCATCTACCAAGAAGGTCTCTTGGATAGACAATAAATGTGAAATTATATTGAAATGGTTCATGATAACTCATTTTGTATCGACCCCTTGATGAAGCCTTAGAAACCCGACCAAGAAATCCATTACATCATTATAATATTTTAACTTGTGTATTGGTAGATGATGTAAAATCCTAGAAGTTTGTTATTGTTAATCCTTCACACACTAGTAGATGAAACAAATCATCAGGAAACTAACTACATCATGTTTCATACATAGAAACCATTATTAGTGATGGATGTCCATAAAAATAATTGTAACACCAAGATGTATAACCCAATATGAGAAATGGAACACCCCCATCATCTTCTAATGTATTCCTGTTAAAAAGAAGAAATGACCATGGTTACACATAATTTCATCCTTGACAATGGTCTAACAAGTAGGTAGGTCCTCACCTACCACACACTCCCATAGGACAATGCACATAATATAAGATAATTTTCTCATCCACGTTATTTATAGAAGAGTTGAAGTCACTAGTATAGAAGAGAGAAAATCAGGTCATGGATATCATAAAATTCTATGTTCAACTTATCTAACAATCACATCTTCTACAACTCGATACTAGCATCGTAAACTCTTGTATCTAGGTCCTCGTAAGTGTATCTTCCACTATATTTCTTTTCTAGGGTGTTTCGGTATGCTAGAATTAAAAATAATCTAGGTACTCAACAGTTATTTTTAATCCTCAAAATCAATTCATGATGATTGAATATATACATGATGTTTTTGTGGTCCATGTAGACCCAAAAATGATCAACCCTTAAATAATTCCTCCAACAGTGCAAGTCATGTAAAATAGTGTCTAACTGTAGAACATAAGTCGAATAATTACTCCCATATGGTCTCAACTAACATGACTTCTATTACATGAATTGAACCTAAAGAATCCTAATTTTACCTAGACTAATACCTAATTTATCAAAATATATAGTGTAGCTTCTTCTCAATAGAGGATGAATCTTGACTTATGCTATAATCAGTCACTGTTTAATCTTTTAAAAGGAAATATAACATATATCTAACCATAAAAACGTCCCAAAATTATTAATCAATCCCATAAGATGTGCTACTATTAATGATATGTCTTGTATGAAACATCTGTAATATCACACTAACCACATGAAACTCGATATGTGAAACACATTCTTTGGCTTATCAAAGAAAAAATTATCTCCCACCATCTCTTGCCTAACTAATACACTTTTCTTGGATATAATATGACCACAAAAATGAATATAATCCATCCATAAGTGGAAATTAGTTATCTTAGCATATTAATAATTCACTCTTTGTGAATCCAAAATGATCCCAAGATATTTTCCATGGTCCGGTAGATTATGAGAATAGACCAAGATATCACCCACTAATACCATAGAAATTGAATCCCCATATGGAAGGAAAAACATGTACCTTAATGCCTTAAAAACTGATGGTGAATTCATGAGCCTGAATGGTATAACTAGATACTTATATAGTCCACAGCTTATTCTAAAATAAGTATGAGGTGCCTAAATATTCATAACATGAAATATAAGACAACCATATCTCAACGGAATATTCCAGAATACCTGATCTACAAGTATCTAGTCAAAGAGATCATATATATATATATGGAAACTTATACCAATTCATATGCATTATAATGCTTAATATATAATAATACATTATTATCTAAAATAACTATACATAATTTTTATAAAAATGTATCAGAGAAACCAAATATATGTATTGGTTCATATATACATGTTTTGCTCTAAGTCAACATGCTACCTCTTGAACTTCTTCAACTCCTTTGTATCCATCCCATATGGAGTAATAGACTCTGGGTAGCTCTTGGAACTACCTTTATGGAGTATATAGTTTATATCTATGTATGAAAACCAATAAAATCATCTAGGAAAACTTCCTTGAAATGATCAACCATTTTTAATAAAAACTCCACTATTTGGTGATGTGAACATCACCCTTTGTTGATATTAATTGTCATGATATCGAAAAGAAAATAGATTGTCCATTTCATGTGTGATATCAATCCCTTTAAAAAGAGGATGAAAGGATATCATATAAATTTATACCCACAAATCTCAATGGGTAACTCCTGGAATAGGTGTACAACCTCCGTTATAATCCCCAATGGTGTTTCAAGTGTCATGATTCCATAAGAAAACTATATAATGGGCACAAGGATATCCAAAATTTGTGTAGAAATGAAACTAGGTGATGTATCTATATCAAAAAGTGAAGATACTTCAGTAGATTCTATAAAGATCTTACATATCACCAAAGAGGTTCCTATTTTCTTCCATATATGTGCAGAAAATATTAAAGATATTGTTCATTAATTTTAGCCTTTTGAAATAACCTCACAACCCAATGTAGGCCAACAATAATGTCTAAGTTCATCTTGTGCCATACTTCCTCAACCATGAACACCACCTAAGCCAATATTCCTAGAAGTGCACAATTTCTGTTCCTTATGTGTTGTTGGTAATCCCTCTCCCAAACCAGGGTTCAGAGTTGATCCCCTTTCACCGACTATTGGTGGAAAAGAACATAAAAAAGTTGAACATGGAACATCCTACTGCATGCTTGAAATTGGACGAGATAACTATCAAAATTTTAAATATATGTACCTATTTCCCCCGAAAATGATATAAGATAAAACTACCATCACTAAAAATATTACAGGTACTCCCCTCATGAGAATTCACAAAATGGGGCCTCATTCCTTTGGAATCTCAACCACTTTGTCGAGAGACTAAAATAACCCTATCTATGTCCCATGCATCAATCAAGTTCCACTAAGAAATAAGTTCTTGATTCACTATCACTATAATAATAGTCTATTGAATAATGTTCAATTGCGGTCAAAAATCATTCTGGAGACATTTCAAGAATTATCCCTCCTTTGAAATCTCAACAACAAGATAAATTACTAAAAATGGACAGAGCATTTTATAACATGCTGAATATTCCATAATAGTCATAACACACTTATCCAGATGCATAAGTTCAATGGAATATTCATCTCTTAGGGTATCAAGATATAATAACCATAAAACATTTTTTGGAAATCCCTTCTACCCATATCATATAGTTCACTATCCTAGTTCAAAAAATCACCTAGCATGTTGTTGCTTCCCAAAAATATGTGTTGTGAGATTCACTATCCTCCTTAGATGTATCTCAAGATCCTAAAAAATTGAAAAAATAGTCTCAAATCATAGACCAGTAGGTACTATACTTCCATCTCATTAAAATTTAAGAGGATTATACTATTGTGACATTAGGGTTAGCTCTACCATAGTCGTGGAATGTCGTAGGGTTCCATGAAATTTCTCGAAGAAGTGTAAGAAACACTCAGGGAATTGGAAATCAGAACCCATATTGGGTACAACTACTGGTTCAACAATTTTAACTACATGGGGATATACTATTATCCCATGGACCACCACCTCTAGTTCATGGTCATCACCACCATCCTAGAACATGACTATAGGTCATCGTGGTGGACTGTCCATACAATAAAAAAACATACCTTATAAAATATTGATAATAAAAAGACTATATTTAAAATATTGTGATAGTTTTAAGCCATTATATAAACAAGTTATACCCCTTTTCCTTCTAAAAAATATAAGACTAGTATATAGGAATCACCAAAAAAATCATAGACTCCCTTCAAATTGAAAACAGAAAATATGTGTCTAGGTCATCTTATTTATGTTCATAACATCAATTTCATTTAAATTCATATTCATTTTGAAATTATCATATAATTTTTGGACCATATGATCCAAAAATTAAATCCATATGGACACATACAAATCATGAACCAATGTGTGCCATCTTGGTAATCCTAACTATAACACGTTCCAATCTATGTGACCAATTGACCATGAATTATTATGTTGGAGTTGAATTCTTACTGTATATATTATTTCCAATGTAGGAAAATGATTTTCATTTTATGAAAGACACTATAAGTACCAAAAAAAATTTCTCATTCCCTTACACATATTATTTATCAATTATCAACTATATAACTCAATAAACGCATAATAATATCATAATTTCAAGAAATTATCCCTATATGGCATGGAATAATGCACGACATGTGAATTCTGGAATGTACCAAAAATGATTCTTGTTATTGAATACCCACATTTCATTAGGAAATTATAAATATATGAAGACAAAATAAACAAAAAAACACATTTGTATCACCCAATAATTGAATCTAATCAACTGAAAATAGTCAAAACATAAAATAGAAATTTTCATTATGAAAAATTATGAATTTGTGAGTATATGGTCTAGCTACTCATTGGAATATCTCATTATGAAATTTAAATAAAATATAAATAAATTTTTTTGTCTCATATTAGTTAATCTAGAAATATTAATCACTAATAACACAATATAACATTCAGACCTAGGAGAAACTAACTGTATCTCTGAAAAAAGTGTGTCACCAATCGTCAAGTGTTCCTCTAAGCATGATAACTGTATCCAACTAGTAGAAAGGTCCTAAAGTGTGTATATGCGCATAATATTATCTCATTTCGGAGAATATTTGAATGTTAATAACCATATAAATCATGAAATAGAATTATATAGAATAACTAAATTATAGACTTAAGTCAAACATTCAGAAGACTGTAACAATAAATGAACCAAAATAAGTCATGTATAATATTATGTCCATTTCGTGTCTTAACAAATAATGAAAATAGTTTTATAGGACTACAGTAAAATAAAAGTATTTAAAAAATCATATGGAACTATATCCAGATTACAATATAAGATTTCACTAGTCATGTCATTCTTTACTCCTAGGAAATTATAAAATAAAACTTCATTAAGTGTGCTGTTTTACAAGTCAATACATGCAACCATGAAGTAATCATAAGTTCCATATGACGTCCCAAACATTTTTTGATGTAGAAATAAGTATTAAACCAACAAATGTTTCTATAAAAAGTCTATTATATGTAATATAAATATAAATAATTAGCTATATATCAAAAGTATAATTGTAATTAATGGGACATGAGATCATATCCTATAAAACATGTCTCCCTTTAAAAAATAGTTAAGATCCCAATAAAGAGGGAATCTATAAGAATAAATTAATAAGTATGATACAATCACGTATAACAACAACAAATTGATACCCCTACAAAGACTATTAGTAAAGCATAAAAAATATAAACTACACTCACACTGTTTAATCATGTTTCAACATCCAAAATGTCCACAACATGTAATCGGGTGTCCAGATACACAATCATCAAGACCTGTAGTAATGTATCATAGAATGAATAGAATGATCCTCGATATCATGGAAAAAGGAATTCACATATTGTCCCATGAGTATAGTGATTAAAAATCCATAAAGGATTAGGTGGAATCCATGGAGAATGTAAACAAATCATGTTCAAAGCGATTCCAAGTAATAAAGATCTATGAGGTAGAAATTTCCTTGGAAACCTATAGAATATGGAATTGGGTAGGACATCCGAGAAATAGACTACCATAATCAAAATATTTGGAGTATAAATTTTCAAAACATTTAATGGAATCATAATCCATGTTTGAATTCAAGGGAATCAATTACAATTTTCAATTCATCAGATCATCCTCTTCATCATTTTGTAAACATTCACACACCATGAGTACATCCAAAGAATTTCAAGAAATAAATAAAAAAATAAATTTAATTAATCAACCAATTAGACATCTTGTATTCAATTGTAAAAGTGGAATAACCTTCCCATGAAAAATAATTAACATATCAATAAATTTATAATGGCTCCCAATATATGTGGGGAGACCACACTCACCCTAAGAGGTTGTATAAAATAAGGTAGATGCAATGATTCACACCATGGGTGGCCAATATTATATATAGAAACCTCCAAAAATCACAAAGGTACTAGTTTGAGTCCTTAATAGTTTCCAATGCATTAAATTAAATAATTGAATTATATTTTTGGAAAATTATTAAAATTCTAGCATTTGGCATAATGGATACAATGAATGTACAACACAAATCCATTAGTGAAAAGGTATAGACCACCTACCATTGGTCCATGGAAGAAAACACATCCATTATTGTCCTATTATTATAAATATAATGAGAGATACAAAATAAAATATGATAACCCTTAAAATATACCAAATTATCTCACACCTAAATTAGGTTTCCGATATCAAGGAAAATAGAGAAAGAAATAAGAGAAATGTATAACATATTAGTGCTGACCCAAATATGAAAATGGTGTTCTAATATATGTCGGGATGGATAAGAGCCCTCAATCTATATATTTCACTAAGAATGAAAGATAAAATGTGATACCTCTTTTGAGAAGGAGAAACAAGTTAATAAATATGGTTTCAATCATGTAATACCGTAAGGTAATAACGACCATTTCCCCCATTTTAGATGTGTTACATGGTTTGGGAAAATGGTTGGACAAATTGTGTGCTAAACGTGCACCCTTATTTTTATTAAGGGGGGCCTCTCATGGTTCATATTATTGGTTTGGAAAACCATGATAAAACTATGATTCACACATCTGTAAAAAACTGTAGAGCTACTATAATGGGTGTGGGGCCTAGTCGGTATGGTGTCCTTAAACATTGGGGCCATGGTTAGAGGCATGTACCACCTCACATGGTTTCATAAAACCATGCGACTTGGATTTCATGGTTTTTTTACCATGTAGCATATCATCCTTTTAAATAAACGAAACCTATGGCCTTAGAAAAAGATAAAAACACCTTTAAAACTCATGTGATATGACAATACACAAACATTAGGTCAAAAAAAGTATTTAAACTAAAAATTAAAAAATCTAAACTGCATGAAAAATATATGATATTACAGTTTCCATATAATATACATTATCCCATACACATAAAATTATAAAAAAAATCACTAAATTATACACTGAAACACAATAAATGTGCATGTATAGTTTCATTAGGATAAATAGCTATAATATATACTATTTTAAATAAAAAACATAATTTTTCACATATTCATAATATACATTAATATTTACCCTTTCTCCAATAACTATATAGAATACCCTTGTGGAATAAATAATTGAAAACATTAAGCTAAAATTTTATATAACGAGATAATCAAAATAAAAATGTGGGTGGGATATAATAAGTTTTTGTAAGAAGATATGTGATTAATTTTATTGGGAAAAAATTTATTTATACGGATAGAAAAAGGCACTGATATCATAGATATAAGGAAATTATAAGAATCATAAGAATATAGAACAAGAATAATACTAGTAATAATAATCATATATTGAGGCTAAATTATAATAAAACATAATATAACGTGGTGAGATCATTTCATAAGAGAAATACATATATTCACTTGATATGTATGATTTCTTGTGTCTTTTAGGTGGATTTATAATTTTATTTTAACCACAAAAAATCATAATATGTCATGAAATAATATTACATGATGCGAAATTTAAAAATTATTCTATGAGAATAAAATGGGTAGAGTTATAATTTACAATGTATAATTAAATGGTAGATCATTTAGATACAATAAACATTAATGATATTTTCCTCATTACGTATAAAAAATTTAAAACAAAAATAGTAATAAAATATTACAGGCTTTTAAGGGAAAAGAGTGGAATCAATATAAGAATAAATGATAAGTTGACGAATGAAAAATGAAATGTTTTTTTATAGAAATCATAGGGTTTAAATTAAATAACTAATATGATTTGATATGAAAATACCTGAATAAGTAACAAATTAATTGAAAATATATAGATTATAAATAGAGTATATGAGAAAGTGAAAATGAGGAAAACATAGGTAGAGATGATTAAGAACATAAAAAAAGCTAGAAAAAGAGTTTTATATTGCTTCACCCATGTCATCAGATATACAAATTATTTATTTATATTTTACTAACAATAAAAATTATAGTGTGACCAAGATTAAAACTAAAATTAAGAGCATATATAAAATTCAGAAAGAAAACTAAAAAAATATAAAAACATTAAGTAAAAAAATAAAATAAAAAATTGTGATGATTGGAATTTATATGATTTATCATAATAATCAATCATGAGAAAAAAATAATAGTGAAATAGTTTGGAGTAATAAATCATAAATAGAAATATCCCATGATGACACAACTAATGGGTGAGATACAATTTGATTATTTTTTTATGGAGATGAATTCTTTCACTAATAAAAATAGTTAATTATTCAAAAAATCACATAATGGATTCAAAAAACAAACATTCAAGGAGTTTATAGCTAAAGGGTTAAATTTTATATTTTTTCAATTGAATGTTTCAATTTGATCATTAAATATAACTAAATTGTTTATAATCAAACTAAAACAACTATTCAAATGAGGTGTTCTGATCGTTAATTTCAATATGAAAATATATTGTTAGAATATTTTAAAAAATAGGAATTTTAGTAGTTTTTAGTTAAAAAAGTACTTTATATATTTTAATTATAAGAAATTTATCTTAACTAAGTAATGATATAAGAGATGAAAAATGATAAAAAATTTAATATATAGAACATGTAATTTAAAAGTAACTTATAATAATAATCTAATTTTCTAATAATTTTGTTATGTAAAAATATATTTTAATTTTTTTATTGTAAAATTTCCCATAAAAATGCATGAATTGGAAAATAAGGTGGTATAAAAGAGCATAATCTACTGAGAAACTATTATTTAAATAGATTATCATCATGTAAAAACAAAAATATAGCTCATTGAATAATATGTTTTTAATTGTACAACTTGAGTCACCTAATGTCTCCCTATTCAAATAATGAACTATTGGATGAATTTTTGCAAATACCAATTTTGTTGAACATTTATAGTCATCAAATTAATTTTATAAATGTTATTTTTGTTTTAATTCCTTAATTACAATGTTAATGATTTATTTCATATAAATGGTTTTCATTATATCATTTTATTTCATAATAGTTAAAATTCATTTGTCATTCAACCACAACATTTGATTTCATCTCAATCTAGTTTCAATATTCTATATAATTATTTTTGACATAAAAGTTTTAATAATTCCACATTTTCAATCATATGGACACAAATAAAAATTTATTATCCCATTAAAACTAATATAAAAACCTTTCTAATGATAATAACGATCAATAAATAATCAAATCATGATTCTCTCTAGGTAATGTTAGTATCAATTATTGATCATATAATTATAATAACAATTCGAGGATACTATTTTATACTGGATACGCTATAAATAAAATCCATTACAAGAACAATATTGAGCACATGAATACAAGGTATTCAATTTGGTACACAATGTACTTTGGATCACTATCCTTGATCAACTATGATATAATCATCTTCTTCTACAGTTCAAAAAAAAAATCTATTATAAAATTCTACCATACAAGAATTATAACATTTTCTATATTCATTAAAAAAAATTATTAGAAACATTCATAGTTTTTAATAACCTTATATGAGTGATTTAGACTCATTAATACATAAAATTACAATAGAAGATTACTATTGAAAACCTAGGGTGAAATATTCCAAAAAAATATAGCAGATTCCATCAAGGATTCTAAACAGTCATATTGAAAAATGGTGTATACCTATGAAAATAATATGATTTCACATGTGTCATGAAATAAATTTCTAATGGAATTAAAAATGATTTCATTATTGAATAAATTATTTAATTCTATAGTGAATCATAAATGGATAACTAAAATAGAAAACAGAAAATCATCTCTCTCCCTACCTCTAAATACATAATCATATCATCATAAATTCATACATGTAATAAAAATAACACCAAAGTTCATTGCTATTGAAATAAATTAAATATTACCTTACTTCTATATTTCAATAAATATTTTTATCAATATTCCAACTGAGTTCCACTAATTCTTTATTTCAAAATTATAAGATACACTAGGTTTTCATATATTCAAATCATTAACTATAATTAAGAGACTCATCAATTAGTTTTTTTTATAATTACATTGAATAATATCCACTTTATCCAATATTGGTTATATAGCATCAAAAGTGGCTTTATAATCATTTTTTTAAAATTTTCTTCATCATTGAATGTGACAATAATGCAAGAATCCAAGTTCTTAGTTATTTATTTGATTTTTCATTCGAGTTCAAGGATCTTGTTTAAAATTTTGATCGAACACAACTCAATACAATTTTATTAATAAATCATATATTTATGTTCATCCATCTAATTACATACCAATATCAAAATGAAATATCCTAGATAAGGATCCTCTCAATTAAGAATTACATTTTAATCCATTTTCTTCATTCTCAAAAAATCACATACAAGAACATCTTCAATAATTTTTCTAGGGGTATCTCAATCCGTCATTCTTAATTCATTATAATAGTCATTTTTTTAAATTAATGATGTAATAGGATTATGAGTATTTCAATCATATATTCCTTGATTTGAGATCAAATACAATTTTCAATGTATATTCACCAGGATGTGAGATAAAAATCAATTTTGTGAGGCACGAAGATAAATTTTCAATTGAAAGTGCCCCAAATAATATTTATGAATTGGGGAAAATGAACCAAAAAAATTTGTGCATTAAACTATGATGATTGAATGGAGAAATATAACAAAGGATGTATTTTTTGTAAGTTTGGGATGATCTTTATGTTTTTTTGTAAAAATTATTCTTTGAAGAATGGATAAAAGAATATAAGGACGAGAAGATTAATATTATGAAATTTGGGTGACTTTGAAAAATATAAAAAATCTAAAATAATGACATAGTGAAAATAAAATGAATATAAATTAATTATTTTAGACAAAATAAAACTGTAGAAAATATTAATCTTTAAATTTCAAACCTAAAAACATGAGATTAAATTTTTTTCTATAAAAAATAGTTTATGTTAAAAAATAGAAATTTATAAAATTTAAAAAATTAAAAAAAAACTAAAAAAAATCAATATCAAATAATTTTTAAATTATTATTTCACTAAAAAATATATATATTTATTTGAAAAATAATTGTATATCAATGAAATAAGAGATAATCAGTTGCTCACTTAAAATTCACCCATTAAAAAATGAATAATAAAAAATGAATAATAAATTATTATTTGTTAAATAAAAATTTAGACATAAAAAATAAATTATTTAGTAAAATAATGTTAGAACCTCAATATTCAAATAATTCAACTCAAAATTCCCCAACAAAGAATCCATTATTTATACATAGGTAATAAATTATAATAAATTATTAAGATAATTTTTATATTAATGATAGAATAATTATAACACCAACCAACAGTAGATCAATAATATTGGTTTCCCCATTGATAAAATTTAGTTTAAAATTAACAATATATAACTTTGAAATAAATTGGTTGTTCATTTTTTATAATTTTAATAAAAGTGACTGAATTTGAATATTTACAATTAACCTTATCCAAATACAAAATTTTCATTCAATTATTATGGTAATAATCAATTTTTTAAAATTATATATTTGGATACTTATTTTTACATATCAATATAATTTGACACAACAAATGGATGAAAGTGATTAATAAATAATAGTAAAATATTATTAACTCATATGAAAAATTTAGAAATATTGTGGTTAAACAACATTTCGAGATCGTGTTTTGTTTATTTGACTGAAAGAAAGATATATTAAATTCAAATGAATAAATTTAAATTCTATTAAAATTGTAAAATATAATCAAAATAGACAACTAATGGAATGTATATTCTTGATGAAAAATTAACAATTGAATACATGGGGATTAATGAATTCATTAAATACCTTAAAAAGAAAAACAATCATAATTTTAGAAAATTTTCAAAAACTTATTTTCTTAAATGGTCCTCGAAAATAGTTTTAAAATGAATATTGGGTATTTTGATGTATTCTTTATGAAATATATATTCACATAAATTATTTAACTTATATAAAATTAATACCGTAACATTTTCCCCGATTTTGACCATCAAGGTGGTGGAATAATCTATATAATTTTGGTTATAAAATGTTTTGAAATATTCAATTTCAATGAAATATTTACATGATTACAATGAATGGTAAAAAAATATATACTTCCTATGGAAATTTAATAATAAAACTTATATCAGGAATGTGTTTATAGATATCATCTTATTAAAAAAATTAGTGCACATTAATGATTTTCAAAATAATATGGACGTATAATTTATGTTTTCCAAAATATTTTCAAATAACAAAAACCACCATGATGAATAATACATTTAATTTAAAATGAATTAATATTTATTTAGCGACTGAAAAAAATACTAATGATGAATTTATAATTAAAAAATACATTTAATTTTTTTTAATAATTTAATTCACAATAATACTAAATAATATATTTCATTAAATAATAGAATAAATACAAGTATACAATTTAACAAAATACAACTATGAAATGGATTATTTCTTAATTTAAATTCATCAAACATGAATATATTTTTTATTTTTGATGGAAAAAATCATTATATTTTTAATTATAACTCCCAATAAATTAAAAAAAATTAATATTCCATAAAATTATGGGTAAAAAGAAAAATCACAAGAATTTGTGTTAACTAGGAGGTGAGTAAATGATTTCTATAGTATTCAATTTTTTATTTTCCATGGAATCTAATTTAATTTTTTCATTGAAATTTTTTGAAATTAAAATCTAAAAGTAAAATGGACTCTTATTTTATTTCATAGACACTAGGGAGGATAAGTATAATTTACTTATAAATTAAAAATAGTAAAAGAAATCCCAAAAAAATGGAAGTGAGTGTATAATGGGTATTTTTATTTAAAACATCAATGTTTCAATAAGTACTGAAAGAAACATTTTTTATTTCTATTTATAACACACCAATAATTAAAAAAACATTGGTTGACTCCAATGAAGAACTATTTTTAAAGACTATAGATTGATTTATATCATTGTTATGTTCCACAAACATTTTTAATGGCCAAACCATTTGAATTATCTTCAATGTAATGACTATGTTTAAATTTAGAAATATTGGATTATTTTCATCACCAAATAACACAATGTTTCCATTATCTATGAAATTAAGGATTCCAATTTGTGAGAGGCATTTATAGTTCAATTTACAAGAAAAATATATTAATTTTAATAGAAATGATGCCCCATTGGGACATCCATAATGTACTATTTTTATTGATTTATTCGTAATTAATTCAATATAAAATATAATATTTATATTCGAATAAATACTAATTTCATTAAATTCAATAAACTCAAATAATATAATCAGTCTTATTGAAATACAATTATTTTTATATACCGTTATGACTTTAAAATTTTGTTATGTAGTTCTACATTCATTTTTCCAAAAGGAATTATATAAGAAAACAATTCTAGGTTTTTAATTAAAAATCATTTATATAATAATAAGGAATCATCCAATATTAATTATTATTACTTCTTTTAAGTCCCAGTTATCTTCTTTAAAATTTGGTTTACATTTATATTTCAAATATCATTATGTCCATTATATCATGGGTGGTAAATGGTTCTTATTTTTACACACAACCATAAAAATCCATTAATATTGGAATATTGAGTTCGTTAGGACCCTTAATCATTTTTAAAAACCTCGGGGACTCTCAATAATGAAAAAATATTCATTTGGTTGAATGTGAAAATAATATTAAATTTATATTTAGATATACCACAACATCTATCTATTTATAAATAACTAATTATCATGACGATATAATAAATCCCATGGGATGATCAGAATTGTCCCATAATGTGTAAACCACAAAATTGAAAAATATATACCATAACATAAGTTTTTGAGGAACCTCTGTCCTTCATCAAAAATTGTTTATCTTTAGTTTCCTATCATAACCATCAAAAAATCTACTAGAACATTTATAGAATATTCGAAAATATAACTAGATTATAACACTATTAGAGCTATAATATCTACCCCATGTATTCCATTGATGGTGAAAATTATTAACAACGTGAAGTAGAAACCATTTATTCTTCAAGAACCCACCACATTTAAAATACATCAAAAACATATTCTATAAAATAATTGATCATCTATGTTGTGTAAATTATGGTCTAAAATTAATTTATTCATTTTTTTGTTAGACCACTAGGAATGTCTTCTGATTTATTTATTTAAAAAATATATGAAAACTAATTAGCTTGTGATGTTGACATAATTTTTTTTCTTCATCAAGAATAAATGATCTTATTTTTAATGGATCAATACTTTTTGTGTTGGATATCATATATTGGTGATAAGAATCTAAATTAGTAAATGATTTCTTGTTCCCAATATATAAATAAAAATCATACAAAAATGAGATCCGTATAAGGATCGTAGGATTAACCTCTTTCTCTGAAAACATGTATTTTATGGCATAATATACAGTGAAAATTGTTTCTTGAGACAGAATAATATATTTCCAAAATCACCTTTTTGGAAAACATTATTACCAACAACTCTTTTATAGTAGTTTTGTAGCTCCACTAAGAATCATACCAAATACCACTAAAAAAATAAACCAATAAAACCCTTATTTTATTTCACTACATCAATGATTCCCCGATATCAAGGTCACTAGAATCACAAATTATTTTAAAGGGTAATTTATAATATTATTAGTGATGATGAATGTTGAAGTTAATTATTCATTATGGAGGATACATGATTTAATGAAATTATAATTAATGGAAAAGGTTTTATCACTACCCTAAAATTAACATAAAGAACTTTTGATCATGGAAAATCATTTTATAAACCTATGGTAAAAATGATCATGTCGTAAAATAGTAACAGTAATTACCATCAAAATGTTTATGCATTTGGTATTTTCAAAAACTAGTGAAGTGGTCTTTTATAGTGGAAGTATACAACATTATATAACTAATAACGATTATCCAATTGGTCTACATACTAGTATACATTTTCTCAATCATTTCATTATAGAGAATAATAAAAACTCATTTAATATTAAATACATAACAATTACTTCCCATGGGTTTTTTCATAGGAGAGATCATTCAATAATTCATAAATTTGATAACAATCTCTTTAACAACGTCCATATTTTTAAGATTTCTCATCCTCCATAAATTAAAATTTATTATTTTTTCTCCTCTCATTGGAAGCATACATATACAATAAAATTGTAAAATCCATATTATATCATTAATGGTTCATAAGAGAGTATTTTTTTTAACTCACATAGAAAAACCAACAGAAATTTCACTTGAATTTTTCTAAAATTGGTTGAAATAATGATACATAATGAATAATTTTCATGTAGAAATGATTTTTTCACATTATATTTATGAGTTTTTATCTATACATGATGTATTTCTTGCATAGAAGAAATAATCATTTTTAGAAAAGGCCCATGGTCTTCAATGTTTCTATGAAAGAAATAGTGATGGATACAAATGAATTTTCCCTCACTGCTAGCCTTAGTTAAAAACATTTTACTCATAGAACTAAAATATTATTTTATACTATTTTCTACAATAAATTCATGAATTTTCCCCAAAATAAATACCACATAATCATTAAAGTGTCCAATCCCTTACACAAATTCTCCTTTAATGAAATTTTAGTTAATATATTAATATTATTAATGTTCTACTATGACACCATAGAATTCCACATCATGATCATGAAAAGGATTATCAAATTCATAAAGCTAGACAAATGAATATCTTTATTTTCGTATCACTTCCATAAAATTATTAAATAATTATAATCACCCTTTTTTACCAAAATTTAATATCATTGTATCTTTAGAAACATCAACCATTGTACCATTCGTGGCTGGGAAATGGATTTGTAATATGAAAATGGTCTTCTATAGAATGTTTTATATTGAAAATGTAAAAATAAATATGCTGAAATAATTTATATATTAAAATAATAATGTAATCCTATCTTCTTTTAATGTGAGTGATGGTGAAGTCAGCCAACTACAAGACCAATGTACCGGGTTCCAAGTATTCTAATCCTAGTTAATGAAATAGGGATAAAGGTATAAAATTTATTCTAATTCGATGGTCACATAAGAAATTTAACTATCCTATATTTATTAGTGTTCTTGAAATGAACAAACATCATATATTATTTTGTTTCAAGGTAATATTATTTTTATAGAAAAAATTCTCTCTTCAATGAGGATACAAGTGGATAACTCGAAAAAACTTATCAAATTTAAGATAATGTTTTTAAAAAAATAGATATAATGAGACTTGGATTCAGTCTGAGTGAGTAGCATATTCACTTTAGTATAGTTTAACTACATAAATAATTTTATTAGATAATGTACATGACTCCTTTTCTTAAATATTTTAAGGAAATGTATGTGTTGTGATTTTTTTAAAAATACTAGGTATTATAATAAGTTATTCCTCAATTTTATACTTCAGTTTTGTATTATTCATTTTATTGTTCTTTTATATTTTTTCATTACCTAATAGTGGAATTTTTATTATTTATCTCATTATTAAAAAAATATATATTTAGTGTTTTCAATATTTTAACATCTTGATCTATCAATAATTTTAGTTTTATCATCACTATTTTAATTTTAAATTAATCATTAGTTTTCAAAAAGATTCTAGTTGTTAAAACCATAAATTTTATCAAATGTTAAATTTCAATTTTTCATGGATAGTTATCTTATATTCTTCCTCCATGTTCTATTATAATTGGAATCATATAATATTAATGTTATTTTTAACACAGATAAAGAAAAAATCCTCTAATATTCAATATCAAAATTTTGTGTTATATTTCGTGATTTCATCCCGTTGTTAGTCCTATAAAAATTAAATTAAATTTTATAAGTCATTTTCTCATTAATCCCTCGATATTATATAATGAATTTTGATAATCATCCCTATTTTTATTTTGAAATTGATGTCTTGACTATTATGTGAATATATGGAAAATGCATTTTTAGGATAAACTTTTATATATAAAATATATTTTTGGATGGAACCTATAAAATTAATCATTGTTCGGTGAAAATTGGTAAAATATTAGGTCTATATATTAGAAAATTTGTATTTATTGTGCACTACACAAGAATATAATAATTTGGACTATGATAATTATCATTCCTAAACACGACACCACGACAACATTTCCATATAATTGAATTATCTAGATTATCACAATAAATTTAAGACCCATAAGAAATAGATAGTTGTGTATAAATATAATTTTTCACCTTCATATGAATAGTTATTATTATTTATCATTGGTTATGTGTGTTTTTCAAAAGGAAATCAAAAATCTATTTTACCTCCTTTGTATATTTTTATAGGAATCAACATGAGAATATCCGTTTAGGAATGTTTGGTTTTATGGTGAGAGAACATTACAAAAACATTTTGTTATTAAATATAACTGAAATGGTGGTTATAAAATTTCCTAATTAGACCTATAAATTAATAAAAATTTCAATGGAATAAATCATTCTCATCTTGGATAAACTAGTGATTCTGTTGTTATCATCTATTTTCATTTTCGAATTGTAAAATTTCATTACAAATGAATTAATGACAGATTCTATTTTTTAAAAAATTCCAAATATATCTATTCAAACAATCTCAAAGAAATAACCTTTAAATAAAATAAAAATTCTCCCATTTTATGTTATTCCTAACTCAGCCCATATAATGGCGGTTATTGAAAAATTCTATAAAAGTCAACACAGAATTCTTATATGTCAATATTAGGCCACCAATTTTACTTTTTATACATTGACATGAATTCCTATATCATTTTATTGGTCATAGACCAAGTATATATAAAGATATAATAAATACTCTTTCATATGGTATTCAATAAAACTATCTAAGTCTAACTCTCTTAATGTAATTATTTCAAGTATATGCTTTATTTTTTCTTCCTTATGATTAGAAATATCTCTATGGTATTCCAAAAGTTTTATTACATTCTTCTTAAGAGGAGTAAAACATTTTTCCTTTTATTTATAGTTAAATTTTTCTCAATATCATGAAACAAAGTATAAATTTTTTCAATGGTTTATATAGTGTGCATACAATAAGAAATTATCATATATTTTTTCCTATTATATAATTGATTGTAATAATTTTATTTTCTCTAAATTTTTTTCTTGGTCATACTACACCTTCACTATTAATAGACAACATTTTAATCATTGTAATTTGATTAATAAAATATTTATTCAATTCTTACCAAAATAAATAATTAGGTCAAATGTGGGGTCGAACAGATATAGTGGGTATATTAAATAATAATATAATAAAAAAATAAAATTGTAAATGAAATTAAATAAGGAGAGAAAGTAAGAGAACATGGTAATTATGATTAAATTTTACATGCAATTTCGTATGAAAAAAAATGATAAAATTAAAAAATTGAACTCATTTGGATTATCAATTGGAAAATCTAGAGTAGGGGTGAGAGATAATATGATTGTGATGGAATATGTTCTTATTTGATCATGTAAATGTGTTCTTTCACTCATGATAACTTTTAAATATGTTTTAATTCATAAAGATATTTAATTAAACACAATCTAGGAGTTGAAAATATGAAGTGTAAAATTATATAGTTTTTCAACCAAATATATCTATATGGTCAAGAAAAAGAATTGAAAAATTTATTGCCACTATCAAACTACTAATAAAAAAGAGTGTTGTTTTGTCCAAATTTAATTGAAATATTTCTTGTTATATGATTGAAATAAACTTGGTTTATAGATTTTTTCGTTTTAGATATAATAAAAAATACTATGGATTTTTAATTTATGTTAGATTTATTATAATGAGGGATAATCCTGGGGGAAAATCTAAAATTATTATTTTTAACATATAATATGTGTGATGTAAATATATAATACCAAAATAATTGGACTACTATTTTTTAGTGAAAATCATTTTATATTTCATACATTGAATAATTAATATTATAAAATATTTGAGTATAAATATAAGAAAAAAAGTAGTAGATTATTCCCTACCAAGAGCCTCATGTCTCCAAACATCATCTTCACTCAATTATCCATCAAACAACCCTTTCAATCATGATGATTCTATTTTCCCATTAAATCACCTAAATTCTCTCAAGTCTATCTATGGAGATCATGTTATTAGAATATATAGGAGTGTCTCCATATGAGATAAAAATAATAACATCATGAACATGTTAATCCATATGTCAAAAAAATATTATAGTAGAATCATCACTTAATGATAGGGGATATCAATTTGGTAAGGTTTGAGAAAATTAATTATAAATATAAATTCACAAATTCAATCTCCAACACTTCTCATCACACTATGAAACTAGTCAAACAAAATTTATTTATCAAATTTTCTTAAATTTTGATTGGATTTCCTAGAAATATGAAGGTATACTTTCATGTTTGACCCTAACTAAATCAAGAACTAGTATTTCACTAGAATATATTTCCTATGTATTGATCTATATGGATAAATAAGAGGGTTTTTCACAAATAAAGGATGATAAAGATATCATATTGTGGGTGAGGGGTTAAAATACTACATATTCATTCAACTGGCCAACACCGTAATTTTTATAGGATTTAATTTTCACTCTATATTCTCACCCTCTCAATGATACAATTTGGGGATGCTTTAATTTATTAGAAACATGTTATAAAAAGTAAATAATATAAGTGTAATATTTGGATCTATGATTATTTTATGATGGGTTTCATATTATAATTATCTTATTCCCTTAACAATTTAATTTTTCATACATAAACAATGAATTAACATAACATGAGTATTCCATTATATGATTCTATAAATCCTCCTTTACCAGAACCAATGGAATATATTTTGTTCTAATTTTAAAATATTCACTGTGTTAACCCTCTTACTGAATTACTAAAGTAAATAATCATTAAAGAAGTAGTGTTAGTGTAATAGAGAGTGATAACCCGGTCCAAGGGGATCACATAGCATTAATTGTAAAAAGAGAAATAATAAATAATTAATCATAATTAAATTAATATAGGAACATTGATATTATATTCTCGGTACATTGGTTTTCATATTTTATCACTCACTCTTAAAATCATCGAGGATAATAGTTTATATTGTCTTCCTATAATATTTTATAGTATTGGTTTTTATTATCATAATTTTTTTCATTAACATTTCTCTCATAATTTTGAAATCTAGGATTAAATATCCTATAATAAATAATTATGTAGCTAATAATTCATGGTACTCTACATATTAAAAATTTAAAAATTGATACCCACTTGCGAGGAAATAAAGAAACATCTGTGAAAAATAAATTATATTTTGATAACCTTTTATCTACAAATGTCACTTTACACAAACAACATTGATAAATCAATTTTAATATTTCTATTAATACATTACCCCATGTCTCAGAATGTTTTCCTAGTATATACATGAATTAATTAATCTCTTGAAATGATACTTTTAATGATTTGTTCTAGCAAATAATTTAATAATCCACTTGTTCCTCAAGTTTCACCAAAATAATTGAGGTGTCCCACTTCATTTTATAACCACACATCATTTATAAAAAATATTATTTAAAGAGTTTTTAAATAAATTAGTTATTCAATAAAACCATATAGATTCATCTCATAATGGATGAAATATTCTATTTAAATTAATAATGTAAAATTATATAAAAATTACCAATGATTACTCATTTGGAAACTACTTCTTATTTCTTAGAACATTGCATTACGTGATACTCCCATGTCTCCAACATTGATTAAAAATAAATCCTAAAATCCAAATTATAATGGGGTAGTGCATTAAACAAATATTTTGTTCATATTAGTATGTCACCTATTCAAGGATCATCCTTAACACTAAATAAATAAAAATCAAATCCAATAAGAAGAAGAATGTAGGGTACATGATTTAATTTTTTTATTTAACTACTCATATTACATTAGATTGTTAACCATGATTATTTTTTATTTAGTCCTTAGGTTTTACTATTTGAAAAAACATAAGTATTCCTAAAACAATAGTGAAACTCATCCTATAGCATTCGTGAGGCTCATAAAAATAAATTTTATAGAACTGTGATTGGTCTAATATACATCTACATTTATTTGAAGAAAATTTATGATTAGAAGTATCATAAAATAATTTTCAATGGGAAACTAATGGATAATCTTCAATGACCATAAAATAGATAAAATGTGGAACCCCAAAAAATCATTCTCATCACTTATTCAATCACCCATAATTAAAATTATTGAATAAATTTACTAATAATAGTACCTCAAAGAAGTATAGTTAATCAATTAATGGAAGTTAAAATCATCATCCATGGTATTTCCTCAAAAACTCTATATAGTATACAATATAAACTCAATCGTATCTCTGTCACACCATTGCTATTCTAATCGCAAAAAATTATACGTGCAATAAAAATATCACGTGTGAATATATATATATATATTGATTTATCAATGACTTATATATATTAATCATTATATATCACCATAATAATTATACTATAGTTCCATATATTGGTAATTTTGTCTTTTGAATCGTGGTGTTGTTTTCCCATCTTGAAATCATGATTCTGGCTCATGATAATATTGTATTAATTTTCTGACATATTATTTTAGAATATATTCTTCACATATCATGCTTAATTAGCTTGATTTTAGCATGTATTTTCAATCTTTTTTAAGAAATTAATCTTCATTGAAATGGGTAAAGCACTTGGGTAGGATGTATCTGACTACAGAAATGATTTTTGACATATATTCATGATTATTCTATAATCATTTGAATAGAAACATTGCATTATGATGTTATATGTGCATTATGAATTGATTTTCATAAAACTCATGGAAATTATATAAAGACATTGCATCTTGAACATTAGATTCCACTGATTTGGATACACCATGATAATAGATTTTTGTCTCACTCTACAGACACAGGCTTATAGATATTTTTTTGTAATTTAATTTCACAGTATGTCTTCCTTCAAATATCTTATGATTTTGTTGTTGAAATTAGTGGAAGTCATGTTATATGATGTTAAAACAAAGGTTCACTATGAAATTGACTTCACATTGGTTCATTCTCGCTCATATGATTAATTTTCTATCTTTAGAATCCCAACATAACAATGAAAATTGTTAAAATGATCTATATAGTGATGTATGTATATATTATGAAGATTCACAAAAACCTTGAAATATGTGCCAAACATTGTGAAGATGTCCAGAAACATTATAAGATATTATAAAATATAGATTATGATAATTTCCATACCCTTATGATCATAGGAAAATGAATTTTATGAAAATAGTGAAACTTATAAAAATTTACCAAATCTAATGAAAGACATAATGATAATATTTTCAATTGAAATAAATGATTTTAAATATAATAATATTTTACAATAGATTTATAATAATTTTTTTTAATCAATACATGTTATTAAAATATTATTAACATAGATATATTTGAAAAACAACATGGGAACTAAAAGTACATAAAATTTAAACAATTTCAAAAAAAAAATATCTTGGAAAAAAAATTCACTAAATATATTGAATAAATTTAAGATATTTGTTCTAAAAAATACTAGAAAGTTAATTCATAAATGGTTGGTCAATATAACTAATAAAAAAATTTCAATTAATGAAAATATGATTAATATTTTCAATAATAAATGTTCACTAATATTGAATTATCAATTAAAATAACATTTTTTATATCATTAATAAATGTTTTTCTCAACACAGATAAGAAAAAGTTTAGAAAAAAAGACACATATGTCTTATGTCGACCAATATATTGTATTAAAAAAAATTAAATATGTTTGGTAAGGAGATAGTTAAAAAACAATATATGAAAATCAGTGAGTTATGTTTTAAATATTTTATAGAAATGACATATATGTGATTCTTGGTCATATATTAACAATTCAAAAAATGAATAAATATTTAGAAGATAACTACTAATCATGATATATGATTCCATTTTGAAATTCCTATAGTCTTTTGGATAGTAAAATTTATTTTATATATTAATTTCATCAAAACCATATTCATGTATTTATATTCTATAATAATACCTTTATTATTATGTATTAATTATTTATTTGATATTTTTTCATCAATCGTTCAAGGTTGTTTTATCATTAGTCGCAAAGGTAATTTTTCATTAAATAATGGTCAATTGTATTTATCCAAATGTTCCAAACATAAATAAAATTGTGTTAGAAGTTTATATCAATCTCGTTTTATATAATTTCATTGATTTTTCAGAAAAAATTATAGTTAAAAATTTAGAGGCATTTTCAGATATGGAAGTTTTTATTTGTATTAAACAATAATAATATATATTTTTAATATAATTCATATAATAAAAATTTTCACATTAAATGACCATAATGATTAAAATAATTTATTATTAATTTTATATAAATTCAAATAATCCTTTTTTACAAACATCCATGAATGTCATATAAGAAAGTAGAACATCAACCATCACAATGGTATTATAAACATTGGATGTGGGAATGATGTTTTTAGGGATATTAAATGGAATTAAGAACTAATCAATATATAGATTTAATAAATACATTAGATAATAATTATAATTATTTTTTAATTTTGATAATTGTGTTACTTATGTTATAAAAGGGTTAAGTGGAGAATAAAAAATAAATTATATGGTTTTGAAGATTTTACCATGACCATTAACAGACCTCCTTTAGACTAGTCATTTATCCTTTAGAATTAATTCTTTTGGATAAAATAATAAATCATGTACATGGTTATGAGGTTTTATAATTTTATATTTTTAGCTCATCGTAAGAGAATTTATTTATGTGGGGACATATGGGTAAATAATAGGCTTTTTTAGGTAAAGGTGAGGGGTATCATTGAATAAATTATTGACTAAATTATTATTTTGGTTCAATGATTTTATTATTAATGATTCCTGGGAAAGATAATAATATCCAATTTTATTCAAAAAATTTAACATATAGAAAATATTATAGTTTTTTTGAAATATTAAATTATATGTTCAAAATCATATACATGTTTTATTTGAAATAAATATAATGTATCATGTGAAAAGTGAATTATAGATTTTGGAAATTTATTGTATTACATAAAATAAAAATAATTTTCAATTTCAAAAAATTTCATGAATTTAAATTCATTTAATAGATTATTATGTCATATTTTAATTTTAATGATGTCATAATACTTACTGTAATGCTAAAATCATTATTTTTTCTATTTTGAAAAAACCCAATCTTTCATAAATATATAAAAAATCATACTTACCTAAAATCAAAATAACTATTCAAAAAATGCGTTATATTTTATAAAATTTTTATAAATGAATTATAATAATTAATTTTATTATCATAATCAATATTTTAGTTAATATGTTAAAAAACATGTAAAAAATTACACCTTCTTAGCTTATGCTACAATATTTGAGAAATCATCTTATGTTATTCAAATATTAATATTATCAAATTTTACTTAGATTTATAAAAATTAATTTTTATTAATAAAATCCTTCAGAGATCACGATGTAAAATTGTACATAAGAAGTATGAAATAAATTTAATCTATTAGAATCGTCAAAAAATATATATATTTAGGAATTTTGTTTAGTCAACCTGCATGGTTAAACACCACAAATCTCTCAATATAACCTCGCCTTGATTCCTATGATGTTTTTACCATTTCCCACAAATACTAGAATTGTTGGATCCTTGTTTTATTGTTGATGATATTCTTACATATTTAAATTTTTATTCTTAAAGATAAATTATTTGAGAAATTATTTGATAGGAAAATCGTATCTACTTCCAAATTTTCATTTATATAATCAGGAAATATTCTTCTATTCAATCATAATGATAAAACATTAAATAACACCGAAACTTCTACAAAATTAAGTAATCCTATTCGAAGGAAATATTTGAATGTTAGGATGATTTCTCAATGATGATTAGAGATAATCTCTATGTCCCCCATTTCATTTAAAACACATCAACTATTTATATGAAAATTTAATCCACTGTAGAATAGATTTTATTGCACCCACGATCCTATTTAGGCCACATTTATTTCTTGAGGAACATGAAGTAGAATTATCCAAATTTTATATATGAAGGATCTAGAAACCTCCAAACTAGATCAACGAAACTCTCACAAATAATTGATTAGACTTTTGTCCCAAAGTATCTATTTTTATCATTTATCGAACAAAACCTCAATTGTTTTCCTCCCATAATGTCTAGAGTCCCTCTTAAATGCACATTCATTGGATAGAACATTCAAACAAAGTGAAATTAATTATATGCATCCAAAAATAAATTAATACATTGAATTGGGTGGAACTTGATAGAGATTCTTGGATGAGGAAGAATATATTACAGACTCAAGAATCATAATATATCTACATAAAAATAGTAGATAACTTCTTCAAGTGATAGTCAGTAAAATATATAAATTATGTAATATGTTTAATGAATTTTAATTATATTTTTTCATTAGTTGGGAATTATTCTTATTAAATATTCTAAATTTGAAAAATCATAATTTTTTTAATATAATTGTAAAAAAATAATATCTTATCAATATATCCAAAATGGTCCCTATCTTAATATGAAATACCTATTGATCATGAATTTATAAGATTATAAGGGCATAAAATTAAAGTGTGTCAATAAAGTGATAAAAAAATTTGTCAACATTTATTTGTTAAAATTAAAAATCGTATTCCTAATATATTGATATGGAATCACCTATTTGATTTTAATGTTAGTAACTATGTTTTCATGGATGAAATCAATACTACCAAGACAAATATCCAATCGTAACTAGATCTCTCCTCCCCCAAAATCCATTTGTTTTTTTCATAATATAATAATATGGTCATTATATGTTTTTACAGATAGAGGATGAATAATAAATACAATTTATTTAAATATGATCTATTTTACCCCATTTCATTTTGTTAACAATGGGAGAATAAAATAGTAAATCAATATAATTTTTTGAATTATTTAAGTATATATTATTCATGGTGTTATTTAGGATGAATATGTTAGTTACCCCAAAATTGATGTATTCCAAAATATTATATTATATAGAACAAAAAATTAATTTTCTACAAATTGGAGTCCCAAATAAATTTTCAAAATTATTTGTAATAGACGTGATCACTTTTTTTGGAGCCCTCATCATAGAAAATTATATATTGGAAAAAATTTAAATGATTTTATATTTGCACCATCCTACCTTCGAATCATAATGGATGTTTTTTTGTCCTTTTTTTATGATAAATAATATATTAATGTTCATGTTTTAGATAAAACCCTTAAATATAGGGGAACCTATCAATTCCATATGGAAATCAAATTTTGATATATTAATACGTCTTAATAATGGATGTGTCACCATATTAGTATTTTTCAATGAGATATGAGTAAGAAATTTAATATATTTACCACTTCGCTAATGAATATTTCATATTTAGGTATGATTTATTTTAATATGTTAATAAATCTAATATTTAGAATATGTAAAACAAATATCTCATCTAAAAATTCTGGGTTTATTGTACCACAAGCTGAAAGACATCCCCTGAAAACTACGTGATTTATTCCTCTATTTCATGATTCAGAGTCATTTGGAAAGAATAATGAAACATGATTAACAAGATTGAAAAATATTTATCTAATAGATAGATAATCATTATGTATTTTATAAAACAAATCCTTTTTTACCTGAGTGATACTATAAACTAGGAAAATGATTAATGATTATATAATAGATAACATTTATATTTTACAAAAAAAACTGACAGTGGGCCCTATGGATGTCGTACAATTCAATATAGTTATAATATATAAACATATAGATTTTATGCATGAAATTACCTATATAGACATTTATAACGAATTTCATGAAATTTATTATAAGTAATCAATAAGGTACAACATTCTCCACCTCTAGAAAAAGTAATTTAGTTCACTATAAATTATATTAAGAAAAGAATATAAAAATATTTCATTATGTTTCCTTTTCTAGGATTTTGTATGAGATGTTTTACATACAAAACTGATTGAATTGGCTGAAGGACTACAAAATATTGAACATTTTATCGTGAAATGGAGTTTATCCTTAGAGTATTTGAGAAATACACTACCTCAAATGAAATCCCACACTTATATAAATATTTCTGGTTTAATGATGTCATATTCTACTAGAAATAAGGATATTAGGAAACCTTATGGATTTAGAGACCTATATTAGTATATACAATTAAATAAAATAACAATTAATATTTTTCATAGGGCTGTTTAATTTAGTATGTATCCCCATATTTGAAAAATTAAGGGAATAATTTTAGGAATATTAAATCATCCATGTTTTCAAAATTCCCATACATTAATTAGTTCCCCCCCCCCACCAAAACTATATGTATTATAGAGAAGTTATTAATTGATAGAGAATCTAAAAAACCTACCTGGTTAAAAATCTATAATATTTAAACTTGTCACACTAGCACATGAATTGTTTTTCAAATATAAATGTATAGAAATATACTATGTTTTTATCCACTTAATTCTATTATAAAATCCTATATTTTATACCCACAAACTATTACTCATTAATCAACTGTAATGATTTCTTTTTATTCTTCACCAATTAAATTTAAATGTGGTAATAAACTAATTATTCATTTATATAACTTAAATTTATTGATTTTACTTATCAAATATGTTCTGTTTCATGCTTGTTATAGTCCTGTAATTCTCCCAAATAACGTCTGTTTACATAATCAACATGAGTTTCTTTCGTAGATTTTTCCATGGAAAGTCATTTAATTTATTTTCTATGAAATAATTTAATCCTCCTAGAAGTAATATTCAAGATTATAAATTTTGAATAAATATATAGAACCACTATGATACTGTATTTCCTCCCATTTTCATGACTAATGGAGTGTGTTATGAGAGAATAAAAGATAGAGAGTTCAAAAAAGTATAATGAAATTGATGGATCACAAAAAGTATAGATTGGTATATCATAACACACCCATGTTCTCAAAGTATGTTCTCTATTTCAACAACTATAACTATCACATGAGAATCTAAAAAAACCAATGGTTATTGGATATATAGCCTTCCTCACAATGGTGTCCTTTCTTCTTAGAATGTTCAATGATGGAATTCAAATCTCTTCTGAAAAACAATAAAATAGAGAATGAGGAGAAATATGATATATCTTTAAAAGGTTATACTATATATAAAATATTACATTATTCATTTGGAAACTATTATTCCTTTATTTATAATTCTATGTTATGAAATATCATTTCATTTACACTATTATTTTGTTCAAATGATAACATAAATTTGATATATATATATATATATATATATATATATATATATTTGATGATATTTTAATTAATATAAAAACGTGGGATGTTATATTCTTTTCCGTCACCATAATCGAGGGGTTGCGTTCATAGTATTATTACCCAATTCTATACCCCCTGAAAAATCTCTATAAAATTTCTCCCATTGAAATAGATGTATGAAAAAAGAAATTTCCAAATAATATTTATAATGTTTTATATTCCCAAGTTATTTTGTATTCAAATAACTTGTACTATATTTTAGAAATAATTATGGTTTAATTTATTTATTCATTTCTGTTTATGATCTTAATTATTCTTATCTAAAAACAAGTATCTTCTACCATATATGGAAGATAATTTCTATCACATACAAAGTGATTTGTATTTTTCAAAGGTAATTCATTAATTGAGATATCATTAATAAATGTTTTACATAGAGGATATTATAATGATCACATTTTGTGTAGGATATAGAAACAATGAGTTTATAATGGTTCGTTTTACTAAATAATGGAAAATATTATTTTTTTTACTATTATATTTTGGAAATTGGTGAAGGATAAGTTTTAATCAAAGAAAAAATTGAATTTTTGATAAATAATGATTAATTCATCGGTTTTGTAATCAAAATAAACTATATATCATTGCATCTACCAAAGGGAAATGAATTTAATGAATTACCCAAACCATTTTATTTTATGAAGACGAATAGTTTTTAGATATTAACTAGGTAATATTAGTGGATTTTAGGAATTTAACATCCTTATTAATCCCATCAACATAGTTAATTATGAAATTCATAATGTTTTTAAATACATGATAATGTGATTTGATCTTAAAAGTGTTGAAAATGGGTCAAAATTTTTTAGTTATACTAATACTAACATCATGTGGGGATATATTTATGATATAAATAGATCCTAAAATGAATGGAATGGACTATATCATCTTAATATTATAGTCAAGTTATGTCCTTCATCTAAAAATTATTAAATAGTCTGATGAAAAATGATATGATGCATGATTTAATGTTTTAATTATTAATAATAAAATTGATGATTTATTGTAATTATATTCAATATAGTAACCCAATATAATCATATCATTATTAGTGCATCATTACCATAAGTGAAAAACTTCAACTCACAATATTCTTATATATATTAGAGAATTTTTTTTATGTCATTGAAGACCAGTTACATAAGAATTATATTGAATATAATTATATTATTTTTTTATTTAATTGATCTTTTATGAACCCCCTTCTAATATTCTCATATGTAATACTAATACACATAACCAATGGAAGGGATACAAAATAATGGTGAAATCCTGAACACTTATTTTGACAACATCTTTCTACATTTATTCACAACATTGATCAAAATAATACAAGAATTGAAGATCATATATAAATTTCTTATAAAAAATAGAAAAATAAGATTCATACTTATATAATTATATAACTATATCTAATAACAATTTTACAAACATTTACCATGAAATAAGAGTTCATGATAAGTATGGAATCATAAAATAGGAGAATAATATCATAATTTTAATGAAACATATATATCTATAAACCACATAAATCCTCACCTCATATGATTATAATAAATAAAACTCAAAAGGTATCCAAAAATATGGTTCATATTCTAACTAATTTTTCACCATAAGAATAATTCAATGCTCTCCTCCATGAATACATAACATAATGTACATATTCTAACCACCCATGAAATAAATTTATATATCATGAGACATAGATATTACATAATTCATTGGAAAAATAACATGATGCATCATCCATATTCATCAAATTTAAATTCATATTTGTCCCATAATTGGAAATAAAACCATACATAAATCATAAGCATAACAAAACCCATGAGAATAAATATAGTTTCATTATTTTTATATAAATTAAGGCTATATAATAATTATTATAAAGGTAATACTGAATTTATTCATGTTGGATATTCTTATTATAATATATAATTATAAGAATTTAAAATTAATCATAAATTTTGAAAAATATCAGTGACATATCATTGAGAAGTATGAATGATAATGAACCATATAGGTGATGTTTCACAATGTGAGAAAATTATCTTTTAAGAAAAGGATGTTATTATACTACATTAAACAAAACTTTATAAATAACGGGATTCAATTTAATAATTAGTATTTTTAAAATCTATTCTAGGTTATTATATTTTATATATGCGACACTTTCTGTGAAATAATAAAATACACTTTACATTTATTTAGGATTATTTAAAATTGATAATTTCAATGAAAATTTAGAACATTTATAATTACAAAAAAATAAATTTATAGTAAATAAGATATATGTGAATGAATGATATATTATTAATATATGAGAAATAAATGATAATATGATTCAAGAAAGGTATAAAATTAAAGAAAATTTCTAACCCAAAAGAATACAGGTTTGTTCTAATTATATTAACATAGTTTATGAAATTATAATATTGAAATACAACATCATAATAATTGATAATGAAACATTATTTGGAAAATAGTAAAAGGGAAATAATAATTCAACCTTAAATATCAGAGAAATTGGTTTACAAATATTTTGTAGAACATTGTTTGGAAGGTAAAATATTTATTATGAGGGGAAACCATAATTATAGATGATGGAAATTATGAAATAAAATTATATACTTTTTTATAAAGATATTAAAAAGGGAACTAATTTGAATTAAAAATTTGTTTTCCCATAGATAAAAAGATAAGTTTAAATATAAAATCTATGCGTCATAGAAAAAAATCAGAAACATATTAAGTTCATCCTGAGAATATATAACCCAAATGGGGAGATTATGTTAATGAAACCTTCTATAGTGTGGAAATAATATTAATTTATAATAAAATTATGGAACAACATGATATTGGATTTTAAATACAATAATTTTTTTTATTATTAAAAAAATAAATTCATGAAAAATATATACATAATTAAAATAAAAAAAATGATTAAAAATCATATATAAATGAAAAAAAGGATAAAAAACCATTACTTTATGTCACGATTTCTTTTACATGTATACCAAATATATGGAATAATCATATAATTTTAATCTAAAAACAATTATAATATCACTATACATATTATTCCTTATTTTATGATATACCCATTACCACAACGTAGTTATTTAATTTATAGATTAAATTATGTTGGTTAATTGATGTTGCATGGTCAATTTCATCGTAAATATCATGAAATGTAGACAATATTCAATGTTATAATATAGTATCTTCATAATATATAGAATTATATATTTTTATTTAATTTAATATTATAAATTAAAAAAATATACACAATTCTAATTTATTTCAAAATGACCTCAAATTAGGACAGATTGCGAGAGATATTCATTTATTGTTGTCAAATGGACTAAAACGATAAATTATTAATATTAATTATTTAATGTCATATATTGCAGGTAAAAATATTAATAGTTTCATAAATTTTTTATTTATACATTGGATATATTTTTGAAATCATCTATGTTCGGTGGTAATTGGAAAATGAAATATTTCATTCTGTGGAGACGGTAGTCCCCATGTACAATGGTGTGACTTTAATTTTACCTAGAATATTATGGGGAATAAATATAAAATAATTTTTCATTGGAAAATAAATTTATTTTAAAAATATTTTATATTTTCATTAAATAATACTTTTTACTCGTAGATTTAATGAGTTTATGAAAAATAGATCACTAAATTCATTGAGGCGGTAAAATATACAAATTCATGATGACGAATCCATTTCTGAATTTTGTTTTTTAGGTAGAAGAGCAATATTAAACTTTTATAAAAATATTGAGAATGTTGAAAATTATTTTATATCATATTTTAATGGATGTACACTATTTTGGGTGATATAATAAGTTTAATAAGAAAATAATGTTGTAAAAGTTTCTCAAGTGGAGAATTTGTAATTTTTCTTGATATATTTATTGTGAATGGAGGGATTATCATAACATATAGTGGTCAATATATTATAAATATGTAAATGAATTCAAGGAGGGAAACTATTGGTGGTCTATATTTGAGAATTTTAAGGGGGCATGTAACATTGAGAGGGTGGATGTAACCACTATTTGTAATTTATGAAAAAGGAATATTTGTTGCTATCATTTACATTAGATGGATATAATTTAAATTTTCCATGATAAATTACTCAATTTTTTCATAATATGATTTTGGGGTGATCTTGGGTTGAAAATGTATCATAAAAAAAATTACACTTTTTATAACATGTATGTGGTCATTTAGTCTTTTATTTATAGTTTTACCTTTTTTAACTAAGTAACTAGTGTTAAAAAAATGACTTATTATTTTTCTAAAAATATAAAATGAAAAATTTTCATAAAATTTGGGTTTAATTACACTAAATATGACCTAGATTAATTCAAAATAAATTTCTATATATGATAACATTAAATCTTAAATTGATATATATAATATAATGAAAAATAGTTTTTATGTGGAAGAACAATGTTATAATAATTAGGTGTTCATAAGAATATATCACAATAATCAATAATAAAAGGATTTTTAAAATATTTTTATGAATGTTAACATTTATATTAATTTAAGTATATATTATATGTATATATTTAAGTTATTTGATAATAATTATTCAACATTAATTAATCCATAATTAAAAAATAACAACATCACCATTATAATTTTCATTAATAGAAATTTTTGAGATCAATATATATATATATATATATATATATTTGAAATTAGACTTAATAAATAATATTAACCTATTGATCTAATAGATAGAATTTTTTTATATGATTTAATTTCTACTTGAGATGAAAAATAATTTTTAACATTGTTGAATAATATACCGTTTAGAGTAAAATGTTATGGAATTTTAAAGAATAGAAAACAAGGTTTCGTAAATAGAAAATTTTATATTTAAATGATTCAACAAATATTATAAATATATATATTATTAAAAATGATTGGAGAAATTAAATTCTTATGGAATTCAGATAATGTCATAAAAGTAACTTTTTTCCATGCAATAATCAATATTAATTCATCATTCATCTAAACATAAAATATTTAAAAAATTTATCTTCAGATAATGTTTAGATGAAAAATATAAAAAACAATTTCATTTTTTTAAATAAAAAATTATTGAATTTAGTATTTTAAATATCAATAAAAAATAATTAAAATATAAAATATCTTTTAAAATTTTAAGTTTACTTATTAAATGTTTTTATTAATTACTAATTATATGGTGTTATATTGTTTATATTAAATATATATGTGTGTGATATTTATTTTTATTAAATAATGTTTATAAAATAATTATTTTGGAAAGAAATAAATAGTTAATAATAAATAGTATCACTAATTTTATCAATGCATTTGTAAATCAAAATTATATTCCCCAAAAAGTAAAATTTTAATATATGTTAAATACATGTGAGAATGATATTATTATACTAATGATTATATGGTTATTTCAACATCATTTCTATTAATATATCAATTCATGATATATGTGTATGATCTAATCCAATGGTATGATTTGGATGATATTTATGGTTGTTCTTTGGTTAGCATGAATCTAATTATAATTTCCATTAGTTTGAACTTCTCTCACATAAGATATTTCTAATTCCATTTTTTTTGGGAATTTGGCAAGGACTCGGTCTGGGGAAAACCCTTATGGTTCCACCTAATTTCCATACTCAGAAAATGATATTCATAAGGGAGACTTCAACTACCCAATTCAATTTCATTCCATTTTAGATTTCGAAGTATGTATCCATCCTCTAATTCCCACTAATTTAATGGTTGTATTATAATTTTAATATTCTTAATGTTTTATTAATGTTTTAAGGATTTTCTTTGTTTAGTGTTTAATGTGAAACATGATACTTCACAAAATATGTTTTAAATAATAAATACACATTAAATATTGTTGTATTGTAATTTATAATTATTAAAAAACATTAATCAAAACAATTTTTATTATTTAATTATACTGAAAATATAAAATTTTATCTAAAATATAAATTTAAGTAATTATATAATTCTTAGTGGTATGTCACCCTTAAAATTGGAAAACATATCATTTTCCTGAAATTAATATTAACCATGTCTTGATTTATTCACTTCCCGTTTGAACCAATAGTGTATCACTATTCAATATAAATACTCTTAAAACATAATGTACTTATAAATGGTAATCATAATCATATTTCATTGATAGAGTTTCTAACATTGATATGGAATATGATATCCGTATACCATATAGTTTTTTCATGTTGTCGAAAAACAAGTTACATTTCAGAAATACCATTAAATTTATTTGGGGGAAGGAAAATAATATTTTCACAAAGAAATTTAATATATATATATATATATAATTTAGATAAATTTATCATACCACCTAAATTTTATAAAAATGAACCAATATTTAGTAATGACTCATTATCATAAGAAAATATTATAGGTACAATGATGTGGGTATGAATATGAATCAAACACAACGCTGGTTATGTTTGGGTGGATGATCAATGTCAGTCACACCCCATCATTTTTTAAACTCAAAAAAGTAACTGTTGTTGTATAGGATTTCCCTATATTACCTTGGTCCTGGCATTGATAATTTATATTCTCAATTTTATAAATTATATTTTGGAATTTTTAAGGGTAATTCACATTTTCCACATAATTAATAATTTGAGCTATTACATGTACTTCTCGGTAAAATAATTTTTTTATTCACAATGGATGGTATGATCCAAATTTTCCAAAGATATTTTTTTCTCATTTACCTCCATTACTATTGAAAATATAACTTCATGTTTCTAGGATAAATTCCCCACGATTCATATTCCATATTTTTTTACACAAATAAAATGGAATTTTTATCATTTATCATATTCATCACCCAAAATTCAATTAGAGTCAATTTATATCCACTTTTTTTATTTGGAAAATAAAATAATTTAATACAGTTTGTAATTTTTATTTTCTTATGGATATTCATAATCTCAATATTTCTCACTCATTCTCTAATCAAATTATGTTTCTCATTAGGAAACTCTATGTTTTTATACATGGAACCCATTATTATCTTACTTCTATCAGGATAAAAACAATAAAAAATAATTTTTATTAAATTATATTAGTTTCCCAATAAAATGATAAGAGAATAATTATAAATTATATCATGAATAAATTATCCTCAAAATGTTTCACTCATTGAAATAATCACAACTGATTTTAGATTAATTTAAATCAATCTCTGAAAAATATATTGGATTTTTTAGATTGGGGTTTTTCATAGTCATTGACCTAGCACCATATAAATAAAATTATAATAGATCATAAATATAATAAGGTAAAAAAATATTATCCCTTGGGTGTTTGAAAATAATTTTACAGTTATCCCTCTCTTTCATGCACTAGGAAATGATGCTGTAAATACACAATTTTTCACTTTTAGGGTTACTATCCCTAATTATTGATATGTTATTTGTTAAATTAACATGTATTATTAATATAATGATATTATTTATATTAAAAAACTAAAATATCAAAATTATAAATATTTCATGATGCTATAATACATTTATATATATCAAATAGATATTTCCTTACATTTTCCAAAAAATTATTTAATTTTAATACTAAAAAATGAATAAACACTTAGTTTTATAACAAATATAAAATAGAAAGATAAATATATCATTATTTTTCATTAATACCATATGTTAAAAATTACTTCTCACAATAATCTCATATATTTTAGATATTATTTTGGGTTATTATGTTTTAGGACCAATTAAATAATTAATTATTTTCAAAATGTGGGAACATTTTTCTATAATAAAATTGATATCGATCGGTTTTTTTCTCATAAGTAATTCATATTTTCAAAATAATGAGATGGAAAATATGATATTAGGGTACGATAAAATTCTTAATGGGGGAAAATTTATCAAAATATCATCAAGGGATAGATCATATGAATGTGGGAAAATTTGACCAGTGAGACAATCTGTATTAAATAAAAACATGGAACAATAATATTTCCCATTAATCAAACTAGAAGGGAATGTAATCTCAAAATTACAGACATATACCATGATAGAAGAGTTTGATACATTCAAAGAAACAATGTATAGGTACATTATTAAATAAGTTTATATAATAATAAATATGTGTGGAAAACATAAATCATGACATCATAAGAACAATTCAAGGCCCATCTACAAGACAACATAAATGTTTGATCATAGGAAAACGAACTATGCTCTATAATTATATGGAAAGACTCACCCCTAGGGTAAAAAATCATAGTGTCGTTATTTTATCATCCAATATACCACACATGGTATATGATTATAGAATATTTTATTTATTTTACCCTAATAATTATTTAATTTACAATAATTTTCAATATATAGTGCACACACTAGGGATGATATCTATAGGACTCCACTCTTAAAGACACTTTCATTCTATTTTTTATAATACTATATATCTCATATAATAAGAACATATATAATATATATGGTTGTATTTGAAATTAATGAAATACAATTATAATATATAAAAAATAAATAGAAAATAGATTTATGTTAGATGAATGAATTGATAAAAATGTTATTAGGAGTTTATGGGTATTGAAATCATTATTCAATAATAATCTCAACATTAAACATAATTATGTGATTAGAACATATCACACCTCACCTTCTTGTTTAAAATTTCATCACATAATACATAAACCATCGTATATATGGTAATTTTATTCCTTTTTTTAACTATGATATGTCATCTTTGACCATAATAATATATGTCATTCCCCACAGTATGAACAACACAGAATTTTATGGGAATGAATAATGGTAAATGAGAAGAAGAATATTGATGACAGAGAAAATTGGCTGACCAGTCATTGTATGAATTTAAAAAATCAAAAAAAAACCTTCTGAATTTAATAATGATATAAGAAATTAAATCCTAAGAATCACCTTAAATTCATTACTCCCTCCCTCAAATAAGTGAAAAGGTTAATTATCCATTTTTAGTGGAGTTAATAAGGTAACAACGGTGGTAGAAAACATAAAATAAAAAATGGAAGAAGGAGATGAAGGAAGAAGAAGAACAAACTAATATATATTATTAATTATAAAAAATATTAGAACATGAAATCTTAACAATATATTATAATTTTTCTATATTTTAAAATCATAGAATAGATACATATTTATAGGGAGAAGGTGTGAATAATTATCACTCGAAATATGATCATCAATGATTCCATGTGGATGTACCATTAATGGGACCAATTTGTAAATGTTGTTTTCATAAATTTTCTTCCATAATATCTCATTAATTCATCCTATTAATTTCACATTCATCAGATGCATCTAGAGGATATTATGTAATATACACTTGTCTTGATTTTTTCGAGCCAATAATATCAGAAATATTCCTCCAATGAATAACATCCAATGGACACCATTAATGAGTTTAAACCACTATAAAATTCATTTAATAGTTGATTATATGTTTTATTTTTAAAATAAAATTTTAATCACCACAATTGGATGTGTATATACCATGTTAGGGTTCGGTTAAAAGGTGGGGACCACACTTTCTTCCCGAACAATTAGTCATTTTGATCGATTTTTTCAGGCCTCTAGATATTCTAATTCTCCCTTTTTCTAAAACACAATTTATAATCAAATAATCTAAGGTATCCTAAAAATAGAATAAAGTAATCGGAATAATATTTATAATGTTATTCCCATAATACCCATTTGATAAAAATTAATTAAAATTAAAGGGAAAAATCTATTTTTTACATTTAAGTATAACATAGTTAAAAACCAAAAAACATGAAAATTTCATATAAAATAACACTATGACTGTATAATAAAAATTCCATTACATAAAAACATATATGTAAATATTGGCTCCATAACTCCCCTCCACTTAACCATTGTATTCCAGGGCAGTCATTATATATCCACATCAAAATGCACACAACAATCAAAAATTCAAAAACACCAATGATCTTTTTTGAACTTGAATAACATCATGTTTTAAATATAATAAAATCCACTAAATTATCATACAACTAATTTATATTCATTTATACTCATAAATCATTCAATATATTAATGAAAACCAACCTCACATTGAATTTAATGTCACTATTCACTTAAGAGAAATTAGATACAGGGTTATGATCATACATGGAAAGTGCATGTATAACTGTAGGTTTCATAAAATATTACTTTCTCCATTGTTTGAAACTTGAATATTTTTTAATCATGAAATTATTTCAAGGTGAATTATAAGTCTTAGGCTAGGTGGTTAAGATCATTAAAAAATTTAAGGCATGAAAGCAGTGTTTTGATTCCAAATTACAGTGCATAAATAATCAAGTAAAAACCCAGGTTGAACGTTACACAATTCCCCTTGAAAATATGAAACCTATAACTAATTTTTTGAAAATGATATATTAGTCCTGAAATAACTAAAATTAATAATAAAATATATGTTCGACCCCTTTTTTACATTTTTTTGGTAAAACTTTATAATGTCAAAACATTGTTTTTTTTATAGAGAACAAGGTCTTATCAATGTTAAATTGAATTATTTCTTAGTAGTATTTGGAATTTTATCCTTTAATATTATAAAGGAACACATAGATTTTAAAGGGTAGAATTGGTCCCCTTTTATAAGTAATGAAAGTGGAAATTTTTGGAATATGAGTCACTTTTCAACGATATCACTACTATATTAAATAGTCAAGGATTCCAAAATATTAAAGTAATCCTATTTTGGGTGAATATGGATCAATAAAATATCTGGAAATAATTTCAAAACTTGTTTTTATCTTGTATTAATTTATTTACTCTTATATATTTATCTTTTTTGTTTTTGGTTTTTATTTTGAAAACAAGTTTTTACCTAAAGAAATTGTCTTTTTATATTAACATATTAAAAAAAACTACTAAAAATTTTATTTTCATAAACATTAATTTTAACTTTATTTAATTCTAACTAATTTATAATTATAAGAAAAATAAAAGTCTAAAAAATGGTTCTAATAAGTTGATTTTTTTAGAAAAATGTTATTTTGACTATTATGTTTTCTTAGTATTATATAATATTAATAAAATTTTAAATGAGTAATAATTTATTTTCATTTATTTTTAATAATAATATTATATTTATTATGAATAATAAATAAATATAATTTATTACCTAAATATGATACAACATTACTGAAACAATTCATTGAAAATAAACTATTCACCGTTACCATTGTAATTAATATTAATCTTAATAATCCTAATTTTTTTTCCAAAAAGGAAAATTATAATTTTAAATAATTATTTTAATATTTAATTTCAGTTGGTTCTGAAAATTGATTTTCAATGTGGGAGAATAAAGTTGATTTCAATGTAAAATATTTCATATTTTCCTAAAATAAAAATCATTGGTCTCCTAAATTCAAGTGTATTATAAATTGATTTATTTTACTATATAATTATATATATTTCATAAAGAAAATATTTAAGAAATATTTTTTTATTTATGTATTATTATATTATCATAAAATAGATAAATTTAGAAAAAATCAGAATTTTTCCAAATACATCAAAAAATTAAATATTTTAGAAAAATACTATATATTCATCAGAATATAATATTGATAATATAAATAAAAAATGAAGCTAAAATTTTCAATTTCAAATTCTAGATTTTAGTCATTTAACATCGAATGTATAATTATAACAATATAATAATTTTTTTTTGTTTTCAATGTTCTTATTTTTGTTTCTATCATTTTCTAATTTTTTGGTTTAATATTAATCATATAAGGAATATATAAAATATATTTATTTTCATTGAATAATAAAAACATAGTATTAGAAAGGATACATTATTTAGAATAAAATGATCACATTAGTCAAATCAATTCATAATAAGACACCATTATTTTTTTATTTAAATGTAAAAATTAAAAAAAAATAAAAAATTTCTGTGATATATAAATTATAAAACAAATGATTTTATTTTATTTGGAAATCAGAGTATATAGTTTTATATCCCCAAGTGATATTCCTATAAAATATAAACATAAGGTAAGCTCTGGTGGCTATCACAAGTTGTGATTCCACTAGCATGGATGTCCTTCCAATTTAAATGATTCTAAAATTCCTTGGAATACTATTATTATCATGCCATCAATATTGGAGTTAATTAGGTTATTTTTAAAGAAAAACATATTTAACCCACCTCATTTCCAAGCTTATAAAATCTATATTTATAATATAGATTTCCTCTACAAGATTTGATTTCATTCCATCATTGATTTTTTTCTCTAGATACTTCTTTTTTTATCTACAAATTTTGTAGCTATATTATAACATTCAATTTCAATAATTTTATACAAAGTTATCAATTTTCCCATTAGATTAATATTTCTTTTTAATTAGGATACTTAACTTGTAAGTTATTAAAGAAATAAATATAGACCATTCCTTTATTGTTATATTTCCCTAATTGAAAATTACATGATCGCAATTTTAACTATTGCCTAAAAATGAAAATTGGTACGTGTATCTTAATGAAAAACATGGATCGTGTTTAAATTTCTAGAGTTTTATCAAATATTAAACCATAAAAGTATATCTTTTTCATTAGAAAATTCATAACCCTAATATTGATTTTTTTTTCTTTAACTAATTGAGCCATTATTCAATCGTTGTAGGTTATAATGAAATATTCACTATAACTTAAATACAAAGGGTGTTAATAATCATCAATGAATTGATACTGTTACATAAATTGATATGAAATGCAGTCTTATAATTCCCAAAAAACATTTCATAAAAATTTACAAAAACAATCATTTTCTAAAATCATAATAATGTTATATAAGGGATGGATATTATGAATTTCAAAAATCATATTTCTATAAATATATAATTGGTATATAATATTAGTTTTACTGTAATTTTATATTAGTGCATCAAAATATAGTCATTTTAGTATTTCATTATCATACATGATTACTATCAATATTTTGGTTCAAGAAGATAAAATGAAAAAATCACAGTTTATTTAGGGTTGATCAATGCCCTTAAGTCCACGTCATTATATTAAATCACATTAGTAGTTAAGGTTGTGAGGGAGTTGTCTCTATCCATTTTACATGTATTATTTTGATTCCTATCATTATTTTTTCACATTGATTATAGAATTATCTTGGATAATTCTAAATTACCCAAATATACATTATTGAGCATTTAATGATTCCTCTGTATAAACTATTATTTCCATTAACCAAGTCCATTAAACACTAGATTTTCTCCATAATTTCGGTTATGTATGAACTACTTCACCATAGATATAACATCTTATAGTTTCATTGAGAGAATACCCTAGGTTCTTCTACCCACATTTATTAGAAGAATAAAATTGAATCATATTTCTTTCATCATACTCATGACATACTATTCAATGATTCCCCAACATTATAATATTTGGTGTATTTGGAGGCTCAAATATGATTACATAATTAATCTACGTTAATTTTTTTGGATTAGTAATAGTCATAATATTTTCCATTTGAGACCATTGTCACATTGGGTTTCTCATCAAAAAATTGGATGACTTGTCAATAGAACCCATTTTTAAATTGGTTCCATACATAATCCTCCAAAAATAAAACAAAATGGGGTTAATATATGTGATGATCAATTAACATAACAATATCATTATCAAAAAATATCTCATGATAAAAACAACCATGAAATATATTTCAAACCTTCAAAAAATTTATATTATCTTATATAACTATATTTTTCATATAGGTTTCATTATATTTTTTATATCAAACACATTGACCTAACTCTATAATAAAATCCATCATAATGGCTCATAAATATAATTTTATGAAAAAATTATATCAACAGGGTGTTTGAAATCTAGTGTGATTTATGCCTCTTTTTGATGTAGTAGGTGAAAATTGAGTTAACACATAATACAACCCTTTCACGGTGACATATCCAAGGTACATTTGGCCTACAACATATAACAACTAATAATATCCTGATAGGGATGTTATTTACATAAAAACCACACAACCTCAACTGTAAACCGATTTATGATATTCTTATATGCTTAGTAATATTTCTCATACTTCTACAAACTACATTCACTAATTTCTTCTAATATAAATCCAGAAAATAACCAAAAAAATCAAAAAAATTAAACAATAATTTTCTACAATCCTTTGGAACCAAATATAAACATATTTTTGTTTAATAATTAATATATGTTACAAATTAAATCTCTCAATGACCACACATTGAATGAAGACCATTTTTGTTTAGGGTTTTGAGGACCAATTAAATATGAAAATTATTTTATACAACTTTTGAACATTTATCAACAATAAGACAATTCTAGACCCCATTACTGTCTTGTTATAAGTTATAATTATATTCATATGTAGGATATGTTACAAATACGAATGAGGTAAAAAACAAAATTACTCAAATGGTAAAATTTATCAGTAGGATAAAAGGGGTAGTTCACAGGAATATGAAAAAATTATCACACATAAAAAAATTATTAAATAAATATAATTTTCATAAAACTATTAAGTAATAACAACAATCGCAATGAAAAAACATGTACCATGACATAAGAGAATGAGATACACATAGAAACATTACATAAAGAAGTTATATCATATATTCGAGCAATAAAAAATATGTGAAGATAACATAAATAATGATTCAAAAAAAATAATTCAAGGATCGCATTTATAAAAACACAAAAATGTTCGTAGGCTAACTACATGTGCACTATAGATATAATTCAAGGCTCAATATCATGAAAAAATCACATGGTTTTGTTAGGATAACTACCCAAACACCATAAAATATATATATTGATATGAAAACATTACTCAATTTATTCCAATGATATAATGAAATACCCTTAAAAATCATAACTTTTATATGAATATATATTTATAATTTCGAGTGGAAACCACATGTAATGTTAAAAAATATAAAATCATTAGAATGAAGTGGCTTTGTAAATATATCTATATCCAAATTTTTTATCATATGTATTCCTGATAAAAGAATAATTAAATCATTATTATGGTTGTATTTTAATAAATTAGCATGCACCTTGAACGTTATATTACAATGTATAAAAATTCAAGATAAAGATCACCGAGTACTAGGAATAAAAGAAAACAAAATAAATGATTATTATAAAAGTTATAATATGATCATTAATAGAAAAAAAAGACACATAATTTTCAATTAAACTAGAATTGATTGAAAAGGGTTATCTATAAAATAATTTGGGGTTTTAGAAATTATTCAAGTATAAAACAATTTGTAGTGGTGATATTATATAGATTTAATATGTCATGGTCCATCATGTCAATATTTTGTTAAAATACATAATTTCAAAGGGAACATAAAAAATATATTATCCCTACAGAATAATTGTATAATACATTAGTTATATACATAAGGAACATATATATATAATACAGATAAAATACAAGAGAATATGAAAGGGTAAAATGAAGTGGTAATATAATTTTAATGTAATGAGGTTGGTTCATATGATCGATTTCTTATGTTTTAAAATACCATTTTTGATATGAAAAACCCTAAAAATATATTATAAAGAATTATTTTGATAAGATGATTAGGAAAATATGAATTTAACATGACTTAAAAAGTATTTATGATTCAATATATAAATTATAACATTTTATGTGGATGGGAAAATATGTTCAAGGAGGAGAAACCATTGTTTATGAATCTGAGAAATATTCAAAAGAAGGTTATAATTTTTGAGAGATAAATTCATCAAGGGAAGATATTTTAATTAAAAATTAATTATCCCTTGAATATGAATATAATATTTAGTATAAAAATATATGATGAAATAAAAAAATAGAAGTATGATGCTCAATATGATACCATATAACACAAATAATGGGTGTTTGAGTTAATGAAATATTTTATACAAAAAAATTTAATCGAATTAAAAATAAATGTAATGTATAATATGAGATATATTTTCAAATTAATATTTTTTAAATTTTATAATTAATATAAAATCCATGTATAATACAAAAATAATATAAATAATAATATGGGTAATATTAATTATATCTTAATGGAACAAAAACAATTAAAAAATCATTACCTTATGTATTTATTCATTATTCACACATGACTAACATTTTGGATAATAAAATTGAGGTTCATAAAAATAATTTTGGATCCTTATTGATCATTATTTTTATTTAATATAATATATATATTTCAAAATATTATTAAATATTAATGTAGTTTTTATTCTTGTTTATTACTCGAGGTTATCCAGTCAATTTATCTAATACTCTATTGTTATGTTTACCATAGTGAAACAAGTTTTATCATAGCATCATAGTGTCCACAACTATAGAATTATATACTTTTTATTAATCTGTTATAACAAATTATACATACATCCAAAGAATTCCAAAATTTACTCCAATTAAGAGCAGTTCCTTGTGATATTTATTTTGTATGGTTAAATTCACTATAGTAGTTTATTATTAATGTCATACATAGATTGTAACACCCCAAGATTTCATAGTGTGTTATTTCTTCAAAATAATTCAATAACTTGCACTACACGCAACACTGAGTTCAATTGCACCATGACTTACCAAAAAAAATCCATTAAAAGAGGTCATGAATAGTATTAACTAAATTTTAAACTTTATATAATCCTTATAATTTTAGAATCCATATTATGAGTTTCTTAGTCATAATGCAAGAACAGATTCATTTTCAGTATTGCACTTTTATCATCTTTTGAAAGTGAAACCTTTTTAAATACAATATTTTAAACTTTTTGACTAAATGGAGACATCAAAAAATTTAAAATGAAACATCCCAAGCTTCCACGGTACGCTTTACTTTGAATAAAACAGTAGCGTGTGTTGTACGCAACTTCGAGTTCTAACACACCGTAACCAATCAAACTAGCTGTTATGAATAGTAATACCTAAATTTTGAAATTATATATATTTTATATTTTGAAATGGACTTCATTTTTGGATTCGGAATATCGAATTTAGCCTAAGTTGAAATTTTGGTACTTTTCGGATAACTTTCATATTTTGATGAATAGTGAAAATTACTAAGTATTAATTAAAAACAACTTTTTTAATAAAAATAATTAATAGTGATAAATTATGAATTTGAGTGGTTTTAAAGTATATTTAGAATATATTTTTACCATTTAATATAATGTTGGTCATTGGACATAATTTTACAATTAAACCGAACATAAACGAGTGTCAATCTTTTGATAGTTATTATCTCTTAAAAACACGCTTTTTGTTTTGACAGTGGGAATTAATTATAAATTAATTTCTACCACTTCTGTGTTTTGAATTTAGGAAAATGGATTCCATATTTGGAATCAGGATGTTAAAATTGTGTAAATAGGTAACTTTTATTTTTAGACATTTTGAATAATTACTGCGGTAAATATTTTATTTACCATGGTTAAGGGTAAATCCGGTAAATAAGGGTTAAAAAATAATATTATAATAATACTAAATTACCCTAAAACATGTCTTAACCATATTGGTTGATAAATGGTCGACCATGGGAATCTTTGGGTCTATTTTGGGACCCCATGGATCCACTTGTAAGTGATAATGACACTTTATTTTAATTAAGTCAAAATGAATACAAAAATGACACAAGCATATATCTTTTAGAAAAACAATTGTTACATAGAGTTATATAAGTTGTATTTTAGATTATAAATATTCATTAGAAATATAAAAAGATTTCCTACATAATGATATTTTATTTATAATTTTTAGACATTAAATAATTTATTTTATTTATGACACAATGATGATGCAGTAATTACTATAATAGTGAAAAATTAAAATAATTGATATTATAAATACCCAAATAAATATAATATGAAACTTTTAATGAATTAAACTAATTTTCTAGGATAATATGATATATTAGGATTGATTTAATTTACTTTTTTCGAAGTAATCAATCTGTTATGAGTTTCACAAAAATCAACTATTGAATAGTGTCAAAATTGACATAAAAGAGTTCTTAAAACAAATATTATATTATTAATTGATATTAAATTCCTAAAAATCTAAGGTTCGGCCAAGAGACTTATATCATGATAGTTTCATCATTAATGTACCACTTGGGGGTCGCTTGGATGTATATAGTAAGTTTATTAACCATATTATATAAAAATACAAAGAGACATTGTAAAAGTGAAACTAATTAACTTAGAGTTAATACTTAAAGATAAGGTTAATATAAGTACCCAAACCTGTCTAAATTCTATTGGTTGAGTGGTTTTAGACCTATCCCCACCTTAACCTTTGAATAATAAGCTTTGGAGCCATTAGAAACCGAATATGAATTTATTATAAATTAATATTTCTAGCTTTTCCAAAGGTGCCCCTCACCCCTCTTATAAAAGGGCACTCCTCCTTCTCATTTCTTCACACCTTCAAAGCCTTTTGGTTCGGCCAAACTCTGCCCAAATACTCTCCCAACATCCCTCACTACAACCTAGAGGCCTTAGTTTGATCAGAAAGCCAACCTAAGGAGCCCTTTTGATCAAATCAAAAGGAAGAACCCGAAGAAGAGGTAATGATTTCACCACCCTTTTCTAAGTTCATTTCTTCTTCCACTTCTTCTTCCTTTGTTCTTACCATTATAAAATAATAACTCCAGTATCTCACATATACTGTGATGTTATTATAAGTATGGTACAACCATATTCAGTATTCTATCCACCCTTTGAATAACATGTCACCATACGTGCGTACGTACGGCTTACCGTCTCCACGTCGTGGTGTAATTGTTATTCAATATAATATTATTTGGATGGGTATAATAATGATGTGTAACTCATGTAAATAATAAATATAACATGTTAATGATTCTGTATATATGATATACCATTCATTTATATATTATTTTAATATCAAAAGAATGATATTGTCGCTCGTGCGTACGTACGGACTACCGTCTCCACGAACGCGATGAGATTCATTCTCCATCGTAACCATTCAAGTATAATTATCATTTGATGATTTAAAAATGATTTTTAAGGACTAGATATCATTCTGGATATGAATAAGATACAACAACCATGTCTTACGTAACAAAACATATAAAAGAAAACAAGTAAGTTAACACCCGAAACGACGATAATTCTAAGATATTATTAACAAATCAATGTTAAAAGATCATATATGATATCATATTAATATATATGATTCTTGTATAATTTAATAACAATTATTTCACCATTATACAGGAGGTTAACTTACCCCAACAATGGAAAAGTACAAGGTAAGGGTTATTTCACAATCTCTTCATTATCCGAGGTTGTTTATACGTAATAATCTACTGGGATATCTTTATCATCCACATCCATGTTTCTTAAAAATGTATTTCAAATTTTTTTTACTATTTACAAGAATATGGGTTAAAGTCATTTATACCCTTGTTTGACTTTTTATAAGAGGTTTATAAAGGAATCATTTCGTCGTTTTCAAAACAAGGTCCTTTTTAACCTTTTCGATAGAATTGAGGTAAGAATGTTTTTTTAACTTATACGGCGGGTGCGGTTATTTTACGCCGTTATAAAATCTTCAAAGTTTTCCTTACAAGCTTATAAGAATATTTTGAAAGAAAATGTTTTATTTTATATGGATCTTAAATGATTTCAAAATAAAAGGAGATACTTCTTTAAAAAGAATTTTGATTTCATCTACGTCAACAACCTTTGATGGATTTTAAGATTATTTGAAGTTGATTTATTATGATACAAAACTTATATATTGTATTGAAGGTTTTGTGATATGTTTGACTATGGATGTGCTATTTTTATACCATTCATAGTTTATGGTGAAATTATTGACATTTCGTATGCTAATTTTAATACGAATGTTTATGTTATGTTTAAACCTTTTCATATGGGAATGCATTGGACTTAATAAGTGACGGGTGGAGCCCGCTATAGCTCCTCGATGCATCGGTAGGTCTCATGAGACAAACTAGTGTCTTGGCACAAGGCCTTGACAAAATATTATTTGTAGTCTTGGCACGAGGCCTTGGCTATGTGGTTATGATAGTCTGGCATTATGCATTCCAACATTATGAAAGTGGTTATTGATTTTTGCATGTGATTATTCGATTAGTAGAATATCCATGTGAATAAGTAAATGGAATTATTTCATTTAATTTATGCCATACCATGTTGAAAGTTCATATTTAAAAGGCTTTTGTTTTAGTTATACATTGCCTTAAATGTTTATTCTTATTTATGAAAGTTTCTGCTATATTGTTATCCTTACTGGGCATTTGAGCTCACCCCTTTTCTATGCTTTATTTTTCCCAGGATGTGAAGAAGTAAGTTATGAATGACCTGCAGGGATTTTATGAGGGGTTAATAGTGTGGATTATGGAAACATTATGTTGTTGTAGTACTTTTTCATTTTATGATGTAATGTAAAACTTATGAATATATCTAGTGTTTCCAAGGCTACTAAACCAATCGGTCTTTCGAGATTTGATATTTCTTGTGATCATACCAATGTTATGTAATAATGCACCGACTCTGGGTAACTGGGGTCGGGGCGTTACATAGATGGTATATATTATAAATATATAATATTAATTGTTAAAAGAATTTAAATTTTATATATTAAATTCATTGTTAGATTCATCCAGTTTATCATGATAATGGGAAGTTGAAATATTTTGTTTCGTGGGGGAGGTAGTCATCATATACACAAACATCACTTTCATTTTATATAGAATTAGAGGAGTTAAAAAAATAATAATAATTACAATTAATAAATTTTATTATAGATAAGAAAATTTTATTTTTTACATTAAAAACTATTTTATAACATCCATGTAATTGTTTTTGAAAATTTAATCACACTATTCATGTAGTTGGTAATCCATACAAAAACATTATTACATCTTCATTTTTCAAATTGTTTTCTGGGAAGAAACGGATTTATATTCTATTAGTATAATAAAATTATGTTTATTAATATTAATTTTGTTATAATACATTAATTTTTCGAGAATACTTCATGGTTTTGAAGGAATATTAATAACAAATACTACAAAGTATGAATTTCCCACGTTTACAACATAAACATTTTTTTGATAGTACTCTTTGAAATGAAGTTATTAAGTTAACTTATATAGACTAGGGGATTATAGAACTGAAAAATAAATAAAGGATGGGATAAATATTTCTTTTTTTTCTTGAGAATATTATTTATATATGTATTTTAGAGAGGTGGTATGTGATCCCATTTAATGAGTGAACAAAAGGTTATAGTTTTTTATTACATTTTATTCAATATTATCGTTACACTATTGAAGAATCAATGTATCTATAATTATAAAATAATATATTACTTATATATATTTGATAAATAAATCCTCAAAAATTAAATCCTCTTTTAAAATTATTTGAAGTCATTTACTCTATAATTATTAAATTTACATTTTTGTTGTTTTTAGCAGGTGTAAAATGTTTTTTCCAACTAAAATATGATTTAACCAAAAATATAAAATAAATCCACATTAAAATTTTATATTTTATTATCATAAAAATATCCCATATTTAATATAATTAAATTAATAAATTTAAAAAACTAGGATTTAAATTTAAAAATATAACATTCAGAGAACAAGTTTTATAGAAAATAGGAGTGTTGACTATTGACGCTTATTAATATTATATAACATAAGTATATAAATTGTTAAATGATAAAATATTTGTATCAATGTGTATAAATATCATCATATTAATTATATAATATATATAAAATAAATTTAATATATAATGTCATGAACCAGCCTTGGTTAACACCGAACTGGTTATCAAAGCCGACCCTCGACAAGTCAAGATGGGCATTCCCTAACATCATGGGTTGGAAACAAGTGTTGAACATTAAATATATCAATTTGGGAAAGTTTTAACCACCAAATGTTATAAAAATAGATGAATATAAATTGAATAATAAAAAATCACACAGTAGAATAAAATTAAAATTGACATACTCCTATGTGAACCTGTGGGTCACCATCAACCACTGAATCAATGTCACCCCATTGAGACTGTGGTTGAGATAGAACATGCACCTGATGATATAAAAAATTATAAAGGTATATTTATGAGTTTTAAAAATAAATATGCATTCACCTGAAAAAATATTCTCTATTCAGGTAATTTAAAAAGATTATTCAAATATTGTAAGTCTAAAATGAAAGGATATAAATATAGTGGTTTAATATATTTAATTTTTTAAAAAGTCACATTCCATTTCAATATTTTATTAAAATATTATTTTATAAAAATGGGAGGTTTGATAATTTAGAAATAAATGGTAAGGGGTTGATATAGAGAGTGTGTGAATAATTTGTAAAATTTTACAATGATTATTTAAAAAAAAATAAAACATTCAATTTTCTTAGTGGATAAAAATAACCATATGAGAGAACCTAAGATAATACTACATAAAGGGTAATGGGAATGTAGTACTAATATAACCAAATTAGTTTATGGACATGGATTATCCTGTAATGATAAAAAGGTTCTTGAGAAACTCAGAATACTTTGGATATTAGGGGATAATCAAGAACATATTGTAACATGTGCCTTCCAATTAGGTATCCTAATGAAAAAAATATCACAGATGCTCAGTTGTACTATACATAACCTAACCAATGAGAAACATCCCCTACGAATAGTTTTTTAGTAATTTTCTACTACACAATGTGTAAAATGAACATATTTCATCGATATGTATTGGATAATCATCCAAATCTGATAAGTTCCTATGTTATGTTTATAATATAGGTGATCCAAGAAAAAATAAACAATTGACCATATTTAAAAAAACCACAAGTCTCCACATAAATCAAAAATACCAACACCACCTCAAAACACCCCATGGAATATTCCATTGTGTTATAGCCATAAATACATGATGTAGGTCTCATGTTAAAGATATTCCTACCACTTATTGAATGAGTAAGGCAAGGGAGTCTTCCCAAGGTGGGTTTTCTAAAGGAAACCCATTCTAAATGTGAAAACTGGGAAACAATATTTTCATGGCTCAAAATCCATTGAAAAGAGTTCCAAAAAACACCCCTTATAAATCCTCATTTCATTTAGAAACCCAATTTTAAACTAAAAAATCTATTAAAAATCATTCCTAATTTATAATTTCCCATTAATAATTTCAATAAATATTTTTTTAGGTTCTATAGAAAAATTTCTCCTAAATAATTCAAATGTGGAAAACAATAATATTTTATTACAAATAATTCATCCAACTATTTTATAAAACTAATTAGCATAAAACCATCATATAAAAAAATTCAATCAATTATTATTTAATTTAAATGATAATGCATAGGGAAGCATACATCAAAAAAAGTTGTCGTTAGTGACTATCAGTTCAGACTTACACACATATACCCATCCCCATAAATATATTTATCCACTATCCCAATTTAAATATTCCCCTTTACATTAGTGAATATAAAATAGTAGGATATATATATTTATATATCCCTTTATATGTGTGTGCATTATTAATAATGTATACATGTTCAAGTGCACATCAACATTGTCAGTTCGAAACAACCTCCAGGAGGTCCAAGTTGTGATAAAAATATAAAGAACAAAACATTTACCAAATGTATAATTGAAAAAATAAAAATTATGAATAAGAGACATATAAATACCTATAAATATTAGTGAACTTGTTGACATTGATGAAATAGACCCAAAATTGCCTCAATTAGGTCCATGAATCCCCAAAAAATAATACAAAACACCTTAACATATAGATAACCCCATAAATCAGACTAGTAGAAACCTATAGAGTTATTGAATAATCATGTCATAATTAGGGAATATAAATATTGGATGAATATGGTGATGGATGAAGAGTGACGCATTCATGGGTTGGAATCACCAATAATCAATAGAGGGAATAGAGTAGAGTGGTGGTCATGGGAAGGGGTGGAATTTAGTTGATAGAGGTAGAGGTTATGATGCATGAGTAGGATCGGGGAATAGAAGAGGAAAAGAAACCCTATTTAAGGTTTTAAATTAATAATAATAATAATAATAAAATAAATATAACATTCATATTTATAATTTAGAATAATAAAAATATAATTAATATTTTTATTTTTATTAAAAATGTTTTCTCATTTCTTAAACCTACCTAGCTACATATTTTCTAGGGATTGGAGAATGGTCGTGTGTCTTACTATGTGTAATGAATAGTGATATTTTCTTGGCCTCATAGTTTTCCTTAGGTTTATTCATGGTTTCCTCAAACCATGCTTTATCCATGATCCTTTTCTTGTTATCCCCCAAACCCATCATATGTCTTAAAATGTAATAAGGAAATACATAGAAATAATGTTTGAAAAAAATAAATATAATTTAATTTAATTTTTGGCTTTTGGTGTGACAAGACTCCACCCAAATATTAAAACATTTTATATATAAAAACTCAAAAATATATTACTAACATAGATAAAAACAAGCCAAATCCCAAAAGGAAACCCCAACTACTGGGGGAAAGAGAACAGAAAACTCACATTCCTCGTAAAAAATGAAACTTAGAGATCCAAAATATGTTCTAAATACAATCCAAAACTACCCAACTCATCATTAAATGTAATATATGATTATGTGAAAGGAAAAAAAATAGAAAACATAGGGATATATGTCTAGTTACTCGTATCTTCAAATGTTACCTCAAAACAAGGAAAACCTATACCCCTAACATAATTTTTAGTAATAGAAACCAATATTGTTCAAATCAAGATTTCCATGAAAATAGATCACCAGAACCACTTCATAAAATATAAAAACAACATTGGTTAGGTATTTTCATAGTGGTAATGAGAAATTCCATTATATTGAATGGAATAAAAGTTGTGTTTTCTATATGATTATCTTAAGTTGGACTATACAAAATACCCTGACTCTAGATAAAAACTGATTTCTCTATGTTTAAACAACACACAAATCCATAAAAATCCACTAAATCTGGTGTTTCCTCTTGACATACAAAATTACGCCATCCTTGTTTATTATATGACATCGACTAGTCCCATAGTGGGTATCCCCACCATTATGGAGCCAAATAGTATGGAAGAAACCCCAAAAAATAGGGACCACTAGAAAGTGACTAAAATTAAACACCATACCATATTTGTTCCCTAATTTCCATAAGAAATAATAATATCCAATAATATCTAGAAAAAAACTAAAACCATACCCAATTAAATCAACTAAAACCACCAAAAATGGTTGGGGGTTCCGAAATAGTTAACCATGAGAATTTTAAAATCAAATGAATACATTAAAAATTTTAGATACAAATAATTGGATCCATGTTATTCCTATAAAAAAATATTGTAACCTCATGAAAGGATTCACTCAATAAACTATGTATGGATCCCTAATGTCTTGAAACATGTGCTTACCAACATTTGGGACCTAAAAATCTATGACCTAGGCTTCCACCCTAGGAAACACAACATATATAAATATTCCAGGAAAAATGTCAAAAATACATTGTATGATTATATAAAATATCATAAATAGAGAAAACAGATTATATATGAGGAAAACGAGTGGGTGGTGCAATGAATGTGAAGTAGTAACTAATGAAGGAGATACCAATTTAATAAGTTTCTCTATATCACACTCCTCACTAGATAGGGAAACCCTCATTAAACTCTTAAGAAACTAGACTATCCATAGGAACATACTACGATTTTAAAAACAAATCATCTTGGGAAAAATCATAAAATGGTTTCTTGATGATAAATTTCCATATAAAAGATTGGGTTCATTTCATTCTGGATTGAAACCTCACACAAAGAAAAGAGTTTTCATCTTATCCATTGATGGAAATTCTTAGGAAAAGAAGAAAGCCTATTAATAATGTTAAATAAAACCCTTCACCATCTATTTAACTAGACAACAGCCAAGAAATATATTATTTCTAATAATTTAATGATAATTCACCATAATGAAATATATAAAACAAATAAAAATAATTTAACTACACCACTCCACTAGGGGTCTGAAAAACCCAACAACCTATAAAAACGCCGTAGAATCTTTTGTGAACTTTATGGGTGGAATCCTCTATATGAAATTAAAATAACTAACCATGAAATTAAAATACACAATTTTTTCCAAATATTATCTGAGAAAACATTTCAATAAAGAGAACACATTTACAAAAAAACATGCACCACTCAATAGTACTGAAACCCCATTTTTTAAACCACCACTTCCATTTCAAATTCAAAACTATTTTCCATAGTAAAATAATTATAACATAAATAACCTTTTAAAAATACATATCTCTTTACATTTACACTTAGACTGTAATCATTATAACTCACCCACATATCATAAAATTTTTATCCCCATAAGAAAACATCTTAAAAAATAGAAACATGATAAAAATGTTGGGTAATTATAGATGGTGTCCCATGAATGTGGACATAAATAATTTATCATTTTATATCAACAACACTTCCAAACATAAAAATAAATATATAATCACCTCATATATATATATACATGTGATAATCCATAGTATTACTAAGGGTGAAACAAATAAAATTCACTTCCAATATCACTTTTTAAAATCTGCCTTGTGAATTTTCAAAACCACCCAAATCATTACAAAACAAATACATATTAAATTAATATGACATATCCTTAACACATTACAATAAAAATTATAAAATCCCAATTATAATTCCAAAATTACCACTATTTTCAATAAAACCCATGTCCTTCTATTTGTTCATTCTAAAAACCTGGTTTCTAATAAACAAATCGCTATTTTTTCAAATTAATCATTTTCCAAAAATCTAAAAAACTCCAAAAATCAACTCATACCAATAATAAATAAATAATTAAACCCCATACTCATTAACAAAATATTAATCATATAGGAACTACTACTACAAAGGTCTTGGCCGCACAGTTTTACCAGATGTGCAACAACTTGGTGAGAAAAACTAATGTAATCTAATGCAAATTTATGTTCTGTGAAGTTTTTACCAAATCATGAAGATCAACCATAGACCCTCTAAATTTCTCTGTAAATAATCCCAAAATCCTAAAAAATAAAAAAACCCATCATAAAAAACTGCATACCTTAAAAACACCTGAGGGCCAAACTCAGATTGTAAGGAAAAACAAAACAAGACAACCCTGGTAATTCATGCATACATCAAAATAGGTTTTCATCATTCATCTACATTTAAATGACCAATTTAATTCTAAAAATACTATCTATAAACTACATAAAATATTCAATTAACATGTTATAATATATGATACAATTTTTTTAAAAACCAACCCAGCGAATCCCCTAAATAATCAAACAAGATGGCCCATGAAAAGAACCTAGAGGGGTTCCAAATCAAGTCGAGATGGAAAGTAGTTTCCATCATAAAATAATATAAATTCTGAATAGTTTAAGACATAAATTATATTAAAATAAAGGAATATATACTGGAAAATAAGAAAACACTAAAAGAAGAATGGAAATAAATGGGCATACCACTATGTGACCCTATGGATCACCACCAACCACTAAACCATCATCACTCTATGATGTTGAGGCTAAGATAGAACCTATAACTGATGCTATAAATAATGTTTAAGTTATATATGTGAGTATTAAAACTCAGTGTACATGACCCTGTAAAACCATTATTTATTTATTTCCTTTAAAAAAAATATTCATCTACCACAAGTTTAAAATTCAATGATATAAACATATGTATTTTATCTAATCAATTTAATAAAAGAATAAACTTTTGAATTATTTATATAGAATATATATTTCTAAAATGTGGATGTTAGATAATTTTTATATAATGTGTAATAGGTAGATTCAGGGAGTGTGTGAATAATCTTCCAATATATATTTCTATAAAAAATTTATAAAATCTAAAAAATCATAGGGGATAAACATAACCAAAAGAGATCAATAGAGATAATATTATATATAGGGAAATGATAATGTAATGAAAATATAACCAACCGGAAGAGGAACCTATATTATCATCCAAATATAAAAATGTTTCTAGGAAAACTATAATACCTATGATATCATGGGATAATCTAGAACACACCAAAAACTTATCCATCCTGTTGGGACACCTAATGAATCCAAATTGACCAAATGCTCAGTATTACCCTACCTATTATAAGAGAGGGGTTAAATATGCATATTATGGTGTGTCTATAAAAAGGGGCCACATGTATGACTGTAATACCAAAGTAGTTAATCTATAATTATCCGATAATCCCCCATCATATAGGCTATGTTAGCATGTTATATCTAAAATAGTGGTTATAAAAGAAATGAAAAACAACTTACAATATATTTAATAAATACAACACACCACAAACATAACACAAAATAGAACACCCTAAAAAAATGTAATAGTCCCTTCCTTTAGAAAATCAATACATAAAGGATGTTCCATGAAATTTACCTTCCAACATCTTTAATAAGGTGTAATACTGGGTACCCATCCAATAATGGGTGCTCTAAAGGAAACCCATTTTGAAAGCTCCAATTGGGCCTCACATTTTTTCATGGGTGGAAAACCATTCCATAGAGAGGAATATACACCACTTATAGATCCAATGTCTATTTATAAACCCTCTTGAAATCATGGAACACCCATTTGAAATCAGAGACCACTTATAATGGTAAACTATGAATTTAAAAAATAATTTTTTATGAATTGGTAAAAATAAATATTTCAAAAAAATTACTCCAAAGATGGAAATAACCCTACATTATTCCAAATAATTATTCAAAACTTTAATTATTACTAAAATCAGTCACTTCTGGCGTGATGTAAAACAATTTTCACATCACCTAGATTATATAGTTTCCCTTGGTGATGACTTGATCGTTTTACAATATTTTTCCACTTTGAAGCCCGAAGGGGTCAATTTGATTAGAGGGGATTCCCTTGGATTTCACTTTTTTAGACCTCCATAGGCTTCTTGTTTCAGTTGTTTGTTTGTTTGTCTGTTTTTATTTTGTCCTCACAAAATAAGTAACATTGATGATAAATGCAGAATACAATCATCAATAATTCAATTATTCTTAAATTTAATGTAAAATGCATAGTTAAACCTACAAAAAAACATAACGCCTTTAGTGGTGGTCATCTCACACTTATACACAAATAAACTACCATAGATATATATTTAACATTTTACCCAAGGTATATATTACCCTCCAAATGAGGGGATACATAAAAATATGATATTTGTGTGTTTGTGATTACCAATGTATAAATATACATATCTCCTTCAACACTGGCAGGTCAAAACCACTGCATGGTGGTCCAAGATTCATTAATAAAATATAAGGAACCCAAAATCCAAAAACTCCCAAATTAAAAAATTTCCATATATGGAAAACATAGCAATAACATACAACAATAAATGGATAAATCATGTTCTTCTATGTGAGATACCCAAACCTACCTTAATTTGGTGCATGAAACACTGTTGAATAGAAGAAAACCCTATCATTAAAGAAAACAACAAAAAATTGGACCATTATAAACCCTTATGTTTTTCCCACATCATTTAACAAGGAGGAAAAACAAATAGTGGATAAAGAACGTGATAGAGGACAAGAAAAATTTACATGGGGTGACAAAACCAATAATTGAGTGGTGAAACAGAGTGAAGATGAGGCTGCGGGAAGTGGGGCTGCAGGTTGAAAAGGGAGAGGGTCTAGTCACAAGAGAAATAACGCGGAAATGAGGAGGGTAAAACCATTTAATGCTATTAAAATTTGAATAAGAATAACATAAAAACATTACTTTTCGTATTAAAAATAAACTAAAAGTATTTATATAATAATAATTATAATAATTTTTAGAATAATAATATTTAAGCATTTTTTAAAATTGGAAGGCCCGACGATGTTTCCGCACAGTCTTCCAGATAGTTAACCAACTATGAGGGTAAATTTTCTAAGAAGTAAAATATGTTTCATGATTTATGGGGAATATAGAATCTCTATGCACCTAAACATGTGTCCAGTAAGGATCCATAGTCTGTGCAGAACAGTTTTCCCTAGACTGGTGCAGAATTTATTCTAATCATTCACCATCCATTTATATTCTTATGTCCAACTAAAAATTATCATTATTTTCCAAAAAATTGCCAACAATATATATATAATAATGGTAATTAAAAATAAATTAATATAAAATATGTATTTTATGTTATGGTATCGAGGAAAAAAATTACACCACATTAATAAAACAATTAGTTTAAATTAACCCTTTTAGTAATATCATGGTTATTAACATTAATCCCATTAATCAAAATCTTATGCATAGAATTTATATTGACCTTATTAGAAAATATTAATTCATTTGTATAAATATAAAATATTTTTTTTTAATATTTAATTCTTATAGGTGATGAAAACAAAATTGTAACATAACTGAATAAAACCATTTTAGAGTTAAATAGTACTAATACTTCCAAAATGGTAAATATGGGTTTTTAAAATTCAAAATTTTATTAGTAAATTATATATTTTAATTTATAAATAAATATATTTTTTACATGGATATGGTTTCAAAAAAATATACTCCATTCATGTATAATAATAATTTCATAAAAGTAGTTGTTTCAGAAAAAATCGGTATTTTTTTACTATCCATCTAATTATAAAATATTTCATAAAAAACCTTTGAATTTATCTTATAATAATATTGATATGATAAATCCATTAAATGAATTTCATTTTTTCTTCAAATTCGAAGTATAGTGTTTTTTAATTTACTTGAAAATGAAATCAATATAAATATAATTTCTTTATAATATTTTAACTATCCTTATTCTTAGAACCTATCAAGTACTAAATATTAATTTTTATTTTATTCATGAAAATAATATAAATAATAGATTTCATATAATTTTATAAATCACATTAAATTATGTTTTAATAAAAATAAATATTTTAGAACAAATAGATCCCATTAATTCTATGAAATATTTCGTAACTAAACATTATTTTTCATAAAAAGTAATAAGTAAAAATGTTTAATATATTTATTAAAAATAACAAAATAAAATAAAAATTATGTGTTTGTTTCATCTCTATTTATATTTTCATTTTTTATTAGTATCTAATGTATTATCTACGAATAATATATACTATGGTGGAATTCATCAGTGGTAATTCTAAAATAATAGATCCCATGGAAATTTCTACATAATGGAACTTATATCTCATATTATTTCACAAAAATGCTATATTTAGACGTATTTAATGGGAAATTATTGAGAAAACCGAAGATAATATAACTATTTCTAATGAAAAGAAAAATAAGATTCATAACGGATATCTCTGTCACCCAATTCCTTTTCATTCCTTCATAGATTTCATAATACGAATGTAATCCCTCAGACATCCATGTACCATTACATTGAAAAAAATATAGTGTTTGGGGTGTTTTGGAGGACACTATGGATCCTTTTGAGAGTTTTCATGTTTTTCCTTTTTTTAATAGTGTGTTAGGAATGGTTGGTCATTAACAATGTGTCAGGACTAGTGAATCGCACTGATGAGTCGTCTAACGGTGAGTCAAGAACATATGGTCACTAGCAACGAGTCAGGACCGGAAACTCACTCTGTTGAGTCTTCCAATGGGGAATTATCGAATAGTGACTCCCCTAATGTTGACCCATCAAATGGAGACTCACTGAATGGTGATTCATCACCAACAAATCACATTGGTGACTCACCCACTGGTGAGTAATTTTGATATTTTTTTCAACATTTCTAGTTTTTTCCAGTTTTTTATAGATTCGCACTATAAAAATTTTATTTGACATACATTGGGTTTAAAACCATATTTAAATGTTATTTAAGCCATTTAAAATTTGTAAAATATGCCATTAATTTCATAATTCTTGAATGACATTATGTTACTCAAAACATGTGTCTAGGATCCACTTTTATTGGGGAGTTCAAAATGGTTTCCTACCTTTTGATTCTAAGATATATTCCATCAATGATGGGCACTTTTCCATAGTTCATTATATCAATTTTCTCTTCATACCCAGTCTTCCCAATACCTTTCATCATGGAGGGGTTGTTTTTATTTGTTTCACCCATGGACAGTGTTTATATAGGGCCTTACAGACCCCCAGTTTCGTGAATAGTGGATGTGATGATCATATGTTTCTCGAGGATGGGATTCATTCATATATTTTTTATATTTGTATCATATAGGGTGGGTGTAAGAATGATTCCTAGTTGATTTCATTTAAACCCATGATTTATAAAGATAACTAAGTCAACTTTAAAAAAATATATAGGGTATGGGAGAAAGGGACACATGCTTTTTTACTATTTATTAATATTGGGAGTTGTATGGACTGTATGCCTACTAAAAATCAAGGCCATTGGTGGACATTTTTGTGAACTTGTGATGAAAATGGAAGACTTGTTGTTGATCATATTTTGAAAATATGTATATATATGAAATTGATTAACAATATATACCCATTTAAATAAATGGATGCCTCAGGATTGAACATGGTTTGTGATACCCCCATAATTATTAATGTTTAATTAATAAATGAGTTAATTCCAAATATGAATACAACATACCTTCTTCGGTGTCATTTTGTGCTATTTGTGGTATTGGTTCTGTCTTATCCCTTCTATATTTTTGTGGTTTTGGTGTTGAGATCATGGCTATATGGTGAGGTGGTAAGGGTGGTGTAATGGAATCCCAAGTTGAGAGATTGACCGATTGTGGAAGGGATGGGAATCGTTTCAGCAGTGGGGCTATAATTTTGGGTTGTGTTATGCTTAGCTTTCTGGGAGTGATGGGTGTGGTGTTGTTATATAGTAAGGCTATTAGGTTTGGATGTTATGAGATGTGTTGCGAGAGATGACTATGTGTTGAATGTTTGGTTGTTGAGAAGACATATTTTACAGAATTACATTGAAGAATGATGATTGGTGTTGTTGGTTTGGGTGTTTAAATGAGTGGAAATATGAAGTGAGTTGCAATAATATGGTTCCATTAACTTGGAATTGTTAATGTTTGTTGGATTTTTTCAGGATGGGGTCGATAGTTTCCCGTGTAGGGATGAAATGAATAAGTGTTTTCTTTATAAATAATGATAAATTGATAAATGATTTGGTAGGGGGAATGTTTGAGTTGTAGAGTGATGTGGATAGATTTCATTTATCAACTTCAAAAGTGATTGTTACTATTTCTAATAAATTAATTTATTGGTAGCAATATTATTGGTTATATCATAGGGTGAATGATTTTTTGATTGAGAACCCTTAAATTGGGATTGAGTTTTTTATAGTATATAAATATATACCTGTATTTTCATTCTATTTTCTAAAGTCACCAACCCTCATTGATAACATTTTGTTTAACACCCCCATTTTTATGGGGGAAGGTGTATTTCCCAAACATCAATGTGGGAGGATGTATGTAAGGACACCATCTCATCCATGCTCTTACTTCCAGGTGATGATAAATGATGATTTATCGAACAAGTAGTGGTTTGTGAGTCCTAGGTGTGTGTGTGAGAGTTGTGCTTTTCTCAAGTGTCGTCGGGATGAGATGAATTGTGTTTTCCCTAGTGTATGTGGGATGATATGTGTGGTGAATTCTCAGGTGTTATCAGTATGTGACATGGTATGCGAAATAGGATTCTATGGGAGGTATGTGGTTGTAAAGCCTAGTTGTGTGATGGAAAGATATGGTGAGCTTCGTTTTTCTAGGTTGTGGGACTGGCTATGAGGCCTCGGTGTGTTAGGGCAGGTTATGATGTGGAAGTTTCAAAAGAGGTGGAAGTTCTAGGATGGTTTCCATTAGGGTGTGAGAGGGGCTAATTGGTGGGATGGTGGTGTGGGGTAACATATTATCGATGTGGTTAATATATTACTTTACTTTACTTGAGTTAAATGGTTAGTGTTCCTTGTTAAAGTGGGGATGGCTAGTATACCTTGTCTATTGCAGTTTTTTTCTACTATTTTATCACACAAGAATTAATATGCTTCTCCACTTGTGCATGAGAAACTTGGATTTTTTACAATGAGTGTACTATTATGCTCAACCTATGTTTTAAAACTTCTTAAAACTCTCTAAAAGGAACACATGGATAGTGTTTCACATTACTCGCCTAAACATTGTGACCGCTATCGCGTCAATGGTTATATTTGTTCTTTTTATACATACATTGGAGACTTATTGTATTTACATAATTTTCAATTAAAACATGCATGTGGGATGGATTTTGGATATATTTATATATATTTCTTGAAATTGTATTGATTTTGATACTTCTTATCTCTCGATCGTGGTTACTATAAAAAAGGCAATGCCCCCAAAATTGTGAGATTTTTACTCCCTTGGTGATGGTCACCACACCGGGGCCTACTCGAGGAGGGACTGATGGTCATTATCTCTTTTCATTCATTGTAATATTAAGAGGGGCATATTTGGAGGGACGAGGTCATGATAGAATGGTTTTATAGGGGGTGGTTGAGAGTTAGGTTTGAGTGTGGAGTCATGAGGAGCGGAGATTGCATGGGTTGGTAGGGAAAAATGTCAGGTGGTCTTAGTGTTTGACATTAGCAAGGGAAGACCGACTACGATATGGGATTTTAGGGTCCTCTGTGATCCAATTCAAGGAAAATGAGTCTACTGAATGACTATGTGAGGCTTTATTGTTTTGAGGGTAGATACTATCATAATGTTAAATGCATCATAATTAATTTTTTTCATGTTTGAATAATGAATTTTGGGGAATTTAAATAAATAATGAGTTGAAATAAATCTTCAAAATTATTACATAGAACTTTAGGAATAATACTTTGTTGTTTAGCCTTTTTATCTATGGAACATGGTCAAAATATTTCAATAATATATGTTGTGGACGCTTAGCAGGATAACCTTTGTGACTGGTGAATTGTTGACTTAGTGGAGGAGGATGACATATGGAAAAAAGTGTTACATGATTCTCATAGAAAGACTCTTGTGATGTATGAGGGTATCATTTCAGATATAGGGACAGAGTGTTGGCTCGAGGAACTTGTGATCACCTTTTTTTTTTCCACCCTTCGATGGAGTATTGGGTTCCCTTGGATGTGAGCCAGATGTAGAGAGAAGTGTGTTAGTGTGATAATCATTACCTAGGGGAGAGGAAAGGGATGAGGGTCTATGGTACGATTTGTAGATAGAGATCCGAGCTGAATTACTTACACTGACTATAATGGCTAAGAAGAGGAAGTCGTTTCTAACTATTCAAAATAAGATTTTCTCAGTATGGGAGTTGGGAATCTAGTTCAATAATATCCTTCATTTATCACAATACTTTTTTCCTTATGAAAAGTCTCATGCGACCTTCCATGAGGAGGAAATTTTTCCTTCTCTTTAGTAGGTAGTTAATACCTTTTCCTTTCTGAAATAATTGGAGGTCCAGAAAAAGGTGGAGGAATTGGAGAGGATGAACTTAGAAGGTGGTCAACCAAGAGAGGGGTGTCGGGATAGTTCATATAAAGCAATGGTTCTCCATAGTAGGTCTCTGGTGGCAGTTCCTCTAAGGGTCTGACTAGTGGGGAGGAGACCATAACAGTTACCATTTTGACCATATGGTTGTTGTAACTATTCTGTGGGCATAATATAAGGGTGTTTTATTTGTGGATTCTGTGGGAACCTCAAAATTTAATGAGCAGTTGTTGTTTGAGGTTATTATGGTGGATGTGGGAAGGTCTAGTTCTTGCCTCACCAGTAGTTTTCGGCAAGGAAGTTCCCGAAGTAGGGATAACAACCTCATGCTCTACTGAGGGGAGACAAAATAGGTAATGTCCATCCTCATGGGATTCTTCATGGAATTCCTCATGGAACTCGTCCCGAGTGTGGATGAGGAGGTTTTCATTAGAAGAGGGAAAATCATATTGGTTTTGTTAATTTCATTCCTCAAAAAGTATTAGTTTTAATTGTTTGGGTGATCATTAAACGTAAAAATAGTTTCTTCAGTACTCTTTCTTTTGATTTTTTTTATTCTTGAGATTCTCACTCCTTTATTGTACCCAGTCTATCTCATTTTCTATGAATATATGTAGATATTCTTCATGTTCCCATGGTTTTTATTTTGTCACTATGAGTTAAGACTATTATTTTGATAAGTGTTAGGGATGTAGGATGATGATGGGACCACATCAGTCATATAGAGATCTATTCATGTTACAAATGAAACTGTATGATGTTGTCCTGGGAATCAACTAGTTTTAATCTATGCATTCTTTTATCAAATGATTCTAGAGAAGATTCATGTTTCTAGACATGGTTGGCTAACATGTGGATTTCATTTGCTAGTAGTGTTCTCAGATTAGAAGTCGTCATTTGGAGATGCCTCAATCATGTGTCCTGATCTATCAGTGGAATCATTGGATGCTAAGATAGAGGAGGTTCCCAACGTTGTTGGGATATTATTGTATGTCTTCCCCGAGGAGGTTGTCACCCTATTTACTCTACGTGATGTTGAGTTTGGGATAGTATTTTAGATTGGAGATTCTCTTATTTTTATGGATCCAAATTGGATGGAACCTTATGATTTGTTGGAGTTGTGGATTCAAGTAGGGGATCTAATGAATAAAATCTTTATCCAACCTATTGGGTTGTTGTAAGGTGCCCCAATATTATTTGTGGAAAAGTAAGATGGTGTTATGAGGATGTGCGTAGAATATCAGAGGTAAAATAATGTAATGATCAAGAAGCATTACCCTCTATCGATGATAGATGATATTTTCACCAAAATGAAGGGATAATGTTGGTTATCTAGGATTATCCTATGGCCTTGATATCACCAGTGGAGAGTCAAAGAGGGAGATATCCTGAATTAATCTTTCAGGTGCAGGTATAGGATCTTCTTATTTGTGGTTATATCATTTCATGATACAAACACACCCTCCATGTTCATAGGGATCACAAAGTATGTTTTCAATTTTTTCATCTACGAGTTCATCATCTTATTAATTGTTGACATCCTATCTACTCAATGTCAAAGGAAAGCATACGCATTATTTCTAGACACTCTTGGAGGATCTTCAACCCCACCATATCTATGGTATTCATTAAAAGAGTATGTTTTGGAGAATATTGGTATATTTCCATGGACATGTGGTGTTTTAGTAGGGTGTATCATTGGACTCCACGAAGCTTGATGTAGTAGTTTCTTAGGAATCACCAATGAATGTTATAGATGTTTGCAGTTTTCATAGTATGGCTGGATATTAGCAAATATATATACCATATTTCTATTTATTAGTAGCTCCGTTGATAGACTTAACTAGGAAATACATGGCCTTTGTGTGGAGTGAGTAGTGTCAAGAAGAATTCAACTACCTGAATGGGAACATGGCCAGTGCTCTATTTCTCCAATTTCAATAGGATGGGGTGATGTTAGAAGTGTTTTTTGAAGATTCTTATCTGGTTTTGGGGTTCTTGAAGATGTAATATATGCGAGTGATCACTTCTGGTTTTAGGTAGTTACATCACCACAAATGTAACTAAGATAACCATGATCTGGATCTAGTGGGGGTTGCATTTATACTAATGTTGTGGTAGCATAACCTAATTGAAGAATAGTTTTTTCTTCACAGACCACTATATCTTGAGGTATATCATTTTACTGTGAGTTATGATCTTTTGAAAGAAAAGATGGATGGGGTTTCTCTAGGACTATCACATTGATATATCTTACACCTACTAAAAAGGGATATGTCAATGGAGATTCTTTGAGAAGGATGTCACGGAAAGAGGTAGTTCATGAATCTATAAGTTCTTGGAAGATTATGGAGGAGTAAGAATACTTGCACAAAAATTCAGGTGGTGATGATAGTAGAGGTTTGATGTTTAATATTTTGGTGTAGTCTAATCTGATGTAGCAGGTGGAGGAGTCTCAATGATGTGATTCAAAGGAAAAAAGTAATGTGTGATCGCGTTGACCACAATGATGCCCAAGAGGGATTGTGGGAAGATGGTTAGAATAAAATTTTGTTTTGTGGAATGATGTTTGTTGCAATGGAAATGTAGAAGGGTTTTTTATTATTTTCTCATATCAACTTTGGAGGTACACCTGGGAGTCTCCATGAATTATCAAGGCATGAGGATGTGGTTTTGTTGGCCCAGAAGGAAGCATGTAATGGTGATGTTTGTGGAAAAATTAAAGAGCGTTAGTAGGTGAAAGATGAGGAGCATGTTATGAGAAATTTTCTGAATCCCCTAGATTCCCCAAACTAGATGTGGGATGAAATTGTGATGGATTTTGGTTTAGGGTAACTTATGGCACAAGGTGGATGCGATGTAATTTACGTAGTGGTTCTTAGACTAAAAAAATTGGCTCATATTATAAAAATCAAAGAGTTGAGCCCAATTCATATTGTGGAAAAGAGGTATTTGATTGAGGTGTAGTGGTGGCATGAAGTTTTGAGATCCATTATATCATATTAAGATACACATTTTACGTCACGAGTCTGAATGGGATTGTAGCATGGTTTTGAAACTTAGTTATTCCTCCATACTTCTTTCCACAATTCGACAGATTGGAAGACAGAGCAGACCACCATGATGTTGTAAAATATGATGCAAGTGTTCATGATAGACATTGGTGGATCTTGGGTTTGAGAGTTTCCATTAGTATATTGTGTTTAAAATAATATCTATCACTATTCTGTTGGCTTGTATCCATTTGAGGTGTTGTATAGATGACCGTGTAGTTAACCAATGTGCTAGATAGTGGTTTGGGAGATATTTTCTCATTTTCTTATGGTAGTGTAGAGCATGACAGAGAATGGACAGCTTATCCATCAGAGGATAAAAGTATAATAATACTAACATATTATGTATTTCAAATGCATGGGGAGGCCCTTGGAGATCGAGGTTGGATAAAATATGTTCTTCAAGGATTCCCCTCGACATTGGTATTGGAGTTTTTTAAAAGAGTGTAAATTCTCTCCTAGGTTCATTGGAGGCTTCTAGGTGTTGGGGAAAGATGGAATGGTTGAATACCAGTTGGTGCTACCACTGTAGTTGGGGAATTTCTAAAACGCCATTCAAATTTATTATTTTTGTCGGTATCTTCACAATGAATCCCATGTAATTGACTAGGGAGAGTTGGATGTCAAATAAGACATGACACTTGTTGAATGAAAATTTGAAATATAAAATTGTTAGGTGAAGGTGATTCATGGATGGACCTTTACCTTGGAAAATTTTTTTTGGATACATGGTGTCCTAGTGTATTGTACCACAGAAATGGAGACACAAATTCATGTGAAATACACATATTTTTTCTTAGTTTTTCCTTGTAACATTTACCTTTATGATGTAATTCTTGAACATTTTTTGTTATGATATGTGTTGTGTCCTTCCTCTATGATTTTTGATAATTTCCTAACATTAGAAATAGGGAGACTAGATTCATAATAGAGTTGCATTAATTGTGGTATGATTAAACCCGTTCCGGAAAGTCATTTCTACCCAATGAAGATAATATCGTAATATAGATAAAGGAATTCCACAATTTATATGTTTCTACAGTGTGGATTTTGATTCATTTGTGGATTGTCTTGTGGTCAGGTGGCTTAGTAGATGTCGAATGTGGTTTTTTTGCATGATGAATCTTTACTCCCAATTTTGAACAACAATGGGTTGTTTATCATTGATCATTGGTGTGCATAGATAGTCCGATGTTTCAATCATAGAAAAAACCAAGATAGGTATCTCATAAGGTGGTTATTCACACCCCTCATTTCTGTCTGGGATTGTTTTTAATTCTCTAGGATTAGAATATTTTGAGAGTTAATTTATGTAACGGTCTAGACCTCCATGGTCAATAACAAAAAAATAATCTTGTGTTTGTGGTGTTTTAGGGGTAACTATGGATCAATTCATGATATTTCGAAATTTTCCATTTTTCCAATGGAGGTTCAAGAATGGAAGGTTGTTGAATGTGTGTCAGGACCAGGTACTCACACCAATGAGTGATATAATGGAGATTTTGGAATAATAGGACGATGATAGGGTGTAAAGACTGGTGTCTCAAACTAGTGAGTCATCCAATGGCGACTCACCAAATGGTGACTCCCCAAATGGCAGGTCATTGAATAGTGACTCAAGAAATGGTATGTCACTAAATGGTGCCTCACCCAATGCTGATTCGTTTTGACAATTTTTCAAAGTTTTCAATTTTTTCTAGTTTTAACAGAATCGACCCGATAACATATTATTTGACATTAATTAAGATTAAAATTATATTAATGTTTTTTGGAATCCGTTTAATAGGATATAAAATATATCTTTAGTTTCTTAAAACATATGAGGCTTTAAGTTCGTCCAAATGCTTGGTTACAAAACACTTTTAATGGGGAGTTCAAAACTGTTTTATATCCCCTGATTATCATATCAAGTCCTATAAAACTAGACAGATTTCCTTTTTTTCTTTCATTCCCTTTTCTCTTGATACTTGGTTATCCCAGAATCTATCTATATTAAGGAGGTACAAGTATTTTTTTCACCCTTTTATCACATTTATCTATATCCATGCACACACCCTATTTGGTGAATAGAAGATTTTATAATAATATGTTTTTCAAGGTAGGGATCCCTTCATCTAAATTTTATTTGTGTATCATTTTGGGTGGGTGTATGAATGTTCTAAAAGTGAAGGAAGTTGAATCCAAGTTCAATATTTATAATTAAACAAGTATTAAACCTATGAAAAGGGGCTAGTGGTAAGTGATGAAAAACCTTATTTAACTATTTATTGATTTTGTGGGTTGTTTGGTATGTATACCTACGAAAAATAATTGGAATTAGTGGTCTTTGATTCTTCACATGGGATGGCTTGTTTCAGATTATTGTTGATAATGTTATGAAAAACTATATATATATATATATATACATGAAATTGATTTACAACATATACCTAGTTAAATAAATTCATACATTAGGATTGAACTTGCACTCTGATACTCCTTTTATTATTAAAGTAAAATTATTGTATGAGTGTTTGGTAAATGTGAATAAAACCTTCATTGGTTGTTGTGGTGGTGTGTTGTGCGTGGTTTTGGTTCTAACTTGTTTCTTATGTGGTTGTGTGGAGGTGGGGTTAATAGCACGACTATAAGGTGGGGGTGGTATGGGTAGTGTAATGGATTCTCAAGATGAGAGATTGATTGATTTTTGGAATGGATGGGAAGTTATTGAGATAAATAGTTATATGTTTGGGTTGTTCTATATTTATGTTACCGACTGAGATGACTGTGGTATAGATGTACAATGAGTCTATCAAGCATGTTTGTGATGAAATGTGTTGTTGGGATTGGTTATGTGTTTGGAGTTTGGTTTTTTGGATAATGGATTAGGTGGAAGGACATTGGAGAATGATGATGGAAATGGTCGGTATGTGTTTTTAATGGAGTTGAAATATGAAGTTAGTTTCATTTATTTGGTTTATTTCCTCAATATGCATTATGTTGGCTGGATTGTTGTGTTATAAGGATGGTATTTTCTCAGTTAGGGATGGGAAAAACAAATGGTTCCTTAATAATAATTTATAATTAATTTAATGAGTTGGTTGATGTTATTTTTGTTGTTGTGGTTTTTATGAATGGTTTTCAATTATCAACTATCGATGATACTATTTATGCTATTAATAAATGCATTTAGTGGTAGCAGTAGAGTTGGTATTATCAAAGGGTGGTTAATTGTTTGATTGAGATCCCATAAAATTTTCTTCATTGTTTGATACTATATATACAGTTACATATATATTCCTTATTATTTTAGTATACACCCCACCCTAATTGAGCACTATGCATCGAGTACCCCCATTGTTATAGGGAAGGGTTTCATTCCCAATCATATTAGAGGATTATGGATGGCTATCCACCCACTCTTTCATTCTCCAACTTCTAGGCCACGATATCCCATGATTCTTCAGAAAGATAGTGGATTGTGAGGCCTATGTTTTTGTAGGAGAGTTGTGTTTTTTCCAAGTCTCTTCAGGGTGAGATGATTTTTGGTTTCTCAAGTGTCTCCAAGATGTGATTTTGTGTGATTTTTCATGTGTTTTCTGAATGTGATGTGTGACTTTTAATTAGTTTCTCTAGGAGGGATGTGGTTATGAGCCCATGTGTTTGTAGGTGAGATACAATAAGTTTTTCATTCTCTAGTTGTGGTACTAGATGTGTGGCCTTTGTGTGTGTGTGGAAAGGTTGTGAAGTGGGACTTACGGAATGGGTGGGAGTGTGAGAAAATTTTCTGTTAGGGTGTGAGAGTGGCTAGTTTGTGGAAAAGGGGTTTGAGGAACCCTATCATAATTGTAAATAATATATTATTTTATGTGATTTGAGTTACTTGTCGAGAGTTCCTTAGTGAGTTGTGGGGGACAAGTATACCTTGTTATTTGTTATTGTATTATGCTAATTTCTAACGGTGCATTATTATGCTTATCCACTAATGTACAAGAGACTTGGTATTTTCTTACTGAATATTCTCATATGCTCATCTGAAATTATAAAATTTCTTTCAGGTTTCCAAAAATATTACGGGGACCATGCTATTTATTACTATCTCAGGATTTGGGATAGATATTGTGTCACTTATTAGCTTTGTTCTTTTGGTACTTAATTTGGAGTTTTATTATATTTACAAGTGTTTTACATAAAACATGCATGTGTAATGAATTTTGGATGATGTTCAATATTTCTATGAGAGTTTTATGATGTTGATACATATTATCTTATGATCATAGTTTCTATAAAAAGGGAAATTCCTCTAAATTTGTTATATTTTTACAGCCTTGGTGCTAGTCAATGGTGCATGGCCTACTGGATGTGGGAATCCCAGTTCATTACTTATCATCCATCATTTCAAGAACAAGAGGGGAATCATTAGAGGGAGGGGGCCATGAAAATGGAAATTTAATTTGATACCCATAAATTTTACAACTATATGATAGAAATAAAAATTAAAAAATATATTTTAATATGTATTTTTTTCATTAGCTCAAATTTTATGTGGAAACATGTCACCTAACCCATATGGTTTGTGTGGAAAAAAATATTTATTAAAATTATTGGTATTTACAAATATAGTTACATGTGTTACATATATATTTATCATAAAACAATAAATTATATATTCACTCAAACAGTGATGGGAAAAAAGCTAATAAATATGGATAGAGTAAATCAATGACTATCATTACTCAGTTAATTTTCATCATTGATATAGTAATCCGTAAAAGATAGTATAAATAATTATCACATTACCATATCCATGAATAAAAATAAAAGTGATATAATAATCCAATCACATGAAATAGAAATACATGGTGAATAATGGAATGAAATTCAACATTAAAAAAAATTATTTCATTACCACCTCTATTAAAGATGATTAATTTAATAAATAATGGAAAACATAGGAAAAACATAATGTGGATTTCTTATTGATGGTAGAATCATAAAATATAATCATTAAAGAGTTTTATTATATTTTGGACATGATTTTTATATCATTTCTGTAGAAATACTGATTTTTCTATTTGATGAAGCTTATAGTAAATTGGGCTTGTATGAACTATGCGCAAATATTAATGTAGAAACCCAAGTGGTGCCTTTATTAATTATACATAATAATTTGAAACAAACCGGAATCCTGTGTTTTGATAATGAACAAGAGGAAAACAATAATTACAATCACTGATATCATCCATGATGTCCGAAATATTATTTTCTTTATTTAAAGATCTATACATGAAGGTTTTTTAATGAAGGATGAGGTAAAAATCAAATACAATGAAGGAATAAAAATTAATCATATTGATTTTAGATAAGGGATAAATCTGAAAAGGATATACAATTAATAGTAATTTCATATCTCTATCTTTTCCAATCTATTTTCTATTTTGAAATTTTATTGAAATAGAATTATATGATACAATTAATAAAGAATCAAATATTTGCTCATTCCCAATTATCTAAAACACCCCTTCTAAAAAATTTGACCTTAACCAAAAACCACCAATAAGTAAAGAAAATCCAAAATAACCGACATGAATTTAAATTCCCCTATAATAAACAAGAAATACTTTTTCAAAAGTATCAAGATTTTAGGTAGGTATGGAGAAATTGTCCTGTAATGTTACTTAATCCTATATAAATGTTCACACAATTCAATGTCTAAAGAAGGATATAAGTAATGGTGGATCTTAGGTTAAAATTCTTCTCTCCAACAATATTCTTCAAAAATAATATAAACATTACACGATATAAGAATATCAGAAAGAGAGAAATTACATGTTTGGGTTATCAAAAAAATACAAATTTCCCTCAATAAGTTTTGGGAAAAAATAATTATATGACTAAATATTTCAAAATAAATCATAGGAAATGAATAATATTTTGATAAAATTTTTCATGGAATTTATTTACAAAATATATCAATCAGAAAAAAATTTGTACAAATTCAATAAAAAGAAAACCTCTCAGACCCACCATCAATTAAAATATATATTTTTTAAATAATTTTGACGTTAAAATAATATATTTGAAGTATGATAAATTATATGAATATTAATATAATTTAAATTTTCCTCAAAACTAAAAAAAACAACGATGTTTTTTGAGACTATCCCTAAAAATAAATTTGGGTACCCCTATTTTCAAAAAAATAAAATACCAAAATATTGGATGAAAACCCAATGAAAATGAATGATACACATGGAATTTTTTATCATCTATAAAATTGAGTTAATATTCATGATACTATAACTCTAAAACTATAATGAATCAAATAAAGAAGAAAATATAATAAATTGATAATTTAAATTGGAGAAAAGATATTTTTTGGTCCCCCATGATGGTGCTGGAGTTTTAATACAAATATTCTGGCTATTGTAGTGGATTCACCCCTATCCAAAGGTGTATGTGGTTTCCTGATTAAAAACCACATAATATTAATTATTTTATATTTTTAAAAATTATATTTCTATAGTGGATACCACTAATATAGTACATAATATCCCACCTTGAAATGTAGTATTCCATAGAAAATTGTTGATGGAGAATGAATGGGTCCTCCTCTTATTTGTCCATGACATGACTAACCTTTTCATTAACATCATCAAGGTTCTGAATCGGTGAATCTAAATCCACATGAATAATTGGATGGATAATTTAGTTTTCATAATTTAATTATTATGATAATGAGTCCTTTTTGAATCATGAATGAAATCATCCACCTCTACTAATGTAGATTGAATGTCTATTTCTTTTGGCAAGAACACCAAAAAATAGTTCTTATCTACTAAAAAATATAAATCATCTATGAAAAAACAATATTGGTATATACAAGATTATTAATAATTGAAAATGGTATGAGTTTAATATACCATTTGGTCTTTATAAAAACATAAACAATGTTATTCCAAATGATTTTTTTCTCCCAAAACTATATCAGTTCACATGTATTCTTCCAAAACAGGTTAGAGTAATTAATAGTTGGGATTTAACGTATCTTAAAAATGAATCATTAATTTATCATCATGATATTTAACATAAAATGTAGGTGGAATAAAAATTTATTTCTCCAAATCTTCTCATGTTTTCCCTTATATCCATATAACATTAACTTCTTCAACTTCGATGGCCAGAAAGGATAATAACAAGCTTTCCTTTTCACGATTTTTAAAATTTTCATTAATCATGAAGGAATTTAGTACCATTTGAATATTTAATGACTATTCCCTATTAATCACACCATCAATTATATATATATACCAATAGTAAAACTTGTCACGATAAAAACCCATGGAGGCCTTTGAAATGAATCTTATGAAATATTGCTACTATTTTACTCTAGGAAATTCGTGACTTTTTTTGTTTTTTTTGAAATAAATGTGAATAAGATATTGAAATACATATAAATTTATTCTAATTGATAATAAGGATTGTCTCTAGCTAATTATCAATAAATTTATTATTCTTCTAATAGTGTACCATAGTGGCATAACCTCGGGTCGATCTTGTGGAGGTCACTTCTTCATACTGAATTTCTATTTTAATTATTATAAATCAACCGATATTAAATTACGTATATAAAGACGAAGAATTAAAAATTATATATATATATAGTTCATATATATATATATGATTATATATATTAAAAACACATGGCGAAAAGAGAAGATATATAAATATGTTAGAAAAAGAAAATTGATTCTCTTAAGGTTTCATTGTGTTTTTTACATCTTGATTCATATTATATTCCTCATTATTATATTTAAAGAATAAATCCATAACATTCACTATAAAACAACTCATTCAAATTCTGATACCCTATACTGATCCCTTTTCATTTATACATATTCCCTTCCACATCAATATATAATCTAAAATACACCATTTGAAAGTCTTATATATCAATTAGAAGGATAATGGGTGAATGAGGAGGAATAAGAAAGTAAAAGATAATGTGGGGTGACTGCACACCATAGTCATTGTAACCCCAACTTAATTCTTATAATAAAACATGAGAAACCATTAATAATCAATTGACTGAAAACACAACCACAATACCCATCGAACAATCATGATGGTTTTTTCTCCACAAACATTGGGTCAGGAGAAGCATGAATGCGAAAAATAGAAAATAGACTATATAAAAAAAATTATGAATAAAATAATATATAATGAAATTATTTTATCAATTATATAAATTATAATCTACCTTATCCATACAAAAATATTAGTCCTTTGTAATGGGATAGGATATAAAAATTTATATGGAAAAGGGGGAATAATTTTCATCCTAGAATTTTACCTCTCAAATATTCAAGTGGTATTCCCATGGAATGGTTGAATAATAAAATAAATTCTTAACTAATATAATTTGGTTATTTATTGACTATAAACCCTCAAAATGTATACTTTATTGGGGAAATATTGGTGGATTTTTGGTTATTTTACAATAAGATCTTATTCATTCTATGTTACTATTTGAATTCGAGGGCTCTAAAGAATCATCACACTATTACCATAAAAGAGGATGAATCAGGTGGCGACATAATTTGGAAAAACAACCCCTTGATTTTTGTTCTCCCTATATAGTTTCATATCATTTTGGATTTTACATTATGATATTTGGTGCCATCTTAAAATGTGTCCTTGTCTACGCTTATATTTCCAAGTGTGGATTATGAGCTGGTTTTGGACTACGAAATGATGGATTGACCTTGGTTATAGAATAATTAATTGTAGATAAAACATTATTTAATCCAAAAATGTAATCTCACAAATTCAATTATTTTTGAAATATTTACAGCTGAAATGAAGAATAAAATTTAAATAGTTTAAAATCAAAATTTGTTCATTTATTTAAATTATGATTAAAACACTACTGAATAATTAAATGTGACAATTTACAATATAATAAATCTATTGTTATATTAATCACATTAAATTATAGTTTTAGATGTGTTAAAATTTAAGCTCCATCAATAATATTTTACTTTCAATGAGGGAATCATAGATATGCCAAATGAAATCTAAGGGAACTACTTATGGGGGACTATAAATAAAGACATTGTAGACTATACATAAATGTTAATTATATGATATTAAATATTTTTCTATTTATATAAGGATAATAGATATATTCAATACCTAAAATTATCATTTTTAGAAGGGGAAAACCTCATAATTAATTTCATGATAGATAATTAAAAATCATAAAATGGATACAATTCTATATTGGTTGTGTTGGACCATGATACAATAGATAATGACATCATAGAAAATAAACTTATAGAGGATTAGTATTCCTTAATATATAATAAAGTAGTGGTGGGATTTCATGGAATAAAACATTATATTATATCTAATCAAGAATTTAGTTTTATCTAAAAGATCAAAGGGAGTCTATAAAAGGCGTTGATCTTATAGATAAATATTGGTATAAAATCCATCTTTAAATATATGGAAAATATAAAGAACCCTTAAGACTATATAAAAAATGAATATGGCATAGTTTCTAAAATTCTAGGCTGATTGGGATCAAAATCATCCACTAATTGAGTTGTCATACAAAATAGAAATAATTATCATTTTTCTGAGATTTGGAGCATGAAATTTAATGTTTTCTTAAAAGTAGTTTAAGTTTATATAAGAAGTTATAGGGTCTATGGGAGTTTTTAATATGGTATCTTGTAAAATATTATATTTAGGGTGGAACCCAACACTCAATTGGGTATTACAAAGTACACACTGTAATTATGTAATAGTATTTTCATCTGGTGTTTGCGCTGGGTACATAGATGTCATATACTATGTACTCAATATCATAGTAAATTAATTTTAACATAGGTTCAATTTTATCATATTGTAATAAATATTTAATACACACTTTAGGGGTTCCTAAAGGTAATCCTATACAAAACAACTCAATACCCTCCTCGATTACATTCATTCACCACTTATTTTACACACTTTCAACATTGGTGATTTTATAGTGTTTTAAATGCAACCCCAAAAATAATTATTTATACTTATTAATATATTCACTGTATTATTGATTACAAATGATTTATTATTATAATGTTAAGAAGTTTATCATTATTTTCTACAAATCAAAGTGAATGTTATTCAGAATGAAGGTGTTTTTGGAATTCGTAGGAAGAATAAAGAAAATTTAATTGTTTTAATTTATTTGTTGAATATTATGATTGGATATGAATTAATGATAGATTATTTAGTGTATATCATATCTATTAGATAAAATTAGGAAATATAATTAATTGATAAATTAGAGTAGTTGGTGTTTTTGATAATCATTTTATCATTTTATTTATTCCTATGAGTATATTTTAATAATTTTAATAACCTATTTATTGATGTTAATATATTTTTTTATTGTTTAAAATTTTTTATGGACTATGAGGGATGTCATGGTTATTGTTATAGTAAAAGGATATATTAAATGGTCCTAGTGGTGGTCATCATAGTAATTTTCATTTTATACTCAGGTGTAAAAAAATAATTCATCATGAGTTCGAAATAAATAAAATTGTTAGATGTTATATTGGAAATATAAATATAGATTTTTTAAATATTATTATGATATACCATAATAAAAATAATAAATAGTATTTAATGAATATTGATTTAAAAATTATGATTCATTGTTATTTTAACAAACACCCATATGTAAAACAATCAAAAATATGTATTTTTGGAAAATTATTTGTTATTATAATTATTGTTTAATTTAATTTATAAAATTTTATATTTTGTAATAATTTTATTTTAATTTTTAATTTTTAAATATTTCCTTGTTTTCTCAAATATAAAAAATTTAAAGTATCAGGTATTCTTGAATATATGTTTATATTATAGATTTATTTATGGTCTCGTCCATAATGTATATTAATAATAATTCCTTTTTTATAAATATATATATTTCCTAAAAATTATGGTTTAACAATTTTAATTAATTGAAGAAATATTTTATTTGTATAGGTTCATTTCCATATATAATATAATTTCTCTTATGGATTTTAAAATCCATATATAGATGTTGTTTGTTCTATGTTCTTCTATCGATAATAAATAATATATTAATGAAATATCATATGTTTTCTATAGTATATGGTCTTAGTTAAAAGAAAATAATGTTAACTTTTGTTCATAGATTTCTCATGATATCTTAATAAATTATCATATATGTAAACTATGTTTTCTTATTTTTTTTATGAAATGATTATACCTGAAGGAAATTTTCTCTCTTAACCTCTTTATTTGTAATAACTCAGACCTTCTTTTCAAGTATGTTTTCCTTTTCTAGTTGTTTTTGAGAAAAAGAGGAATTTCTGGATATATCCAATGTACACACTATGTACTTTATGTTTGGACATTGTGTACTCGGTTACCATGAGTAGTTGTGTTCTAGTCATGTAGTGGTCATAGACACGATTGTCTGGGGGTGACTTGTTGGCCCACTAAAGTGGAGTACGGAAGGGGAAGTACACGCCATGTACTTCAAAAGTACACACCGTGTATTTTTCTCATTAAACAGACCGAGGTCACATCTAATCAAGACAACACCCTTCTCCAATGTCTCATTCATCTGAGAGAACTCGTACGACTATGATCCTTCTCCGAGCTCCAGAGCCTCTGTCCGATCACTAATTCGACCGTCGTTAATTGCATTGGGATCACCTCGGTAAGATCTTTCTTCTTCTAGAGCATGGTTTCATGATTCCTTCTCTTTCTCTAGTTATACTTTATTGCAATTTTTAGACATTTTTTTAGATCATCGGTGTTCTAAGGTGATTCAAACCCCAAGACTCAAGTATAGCAATCTCCCAATGCCGAGGTAGGTGGTTTATGCCTTTCCATTGAAAATATGTTCAATTTTTCTCAATACCCTTGAATTAAGAATTGCTTATTTACTATTTTAGCCTTGTTAATTGCCTGCCATGCTTGTATTCTTTCATAATGGTTAATTTTATATGAATAGGGTAGATTCCTTTTCTTGGATGTGTTTTCCCATGCTTTGTTTTATGTTTGACAGTTGGTCCTGTTTATCTTGTTAGGCCGCCTTTCCATGCTTTTCCATGCCTAGTTGAAGGATGATGTGATTATTGTTATCTGACATGATTGATATGCTATATACTATTTATCCAAGTAGGTCGGGAGTTTTACTTTGGCCACATTACACTACTATGCTTGTTTGACTTACAAAGGGTCGTGGGTACCTAGTGTTGTAGATTATTAGGGGGATTGACTGTGTGAGATTCCTTAGAGAGTCTTTGAATAATTTAGACAATAAGGGGAATTGACCGTGTGATCTTACTTAGAGAGTCCTTGATTACATTAGACTATAAAGGTAATTGACTGTGTGAGCTTCCTCGAGGAGTATTTGAACCACTTTTGGGTATAAGGTGAATTGTTCGTGTGTCCTTCCTAATAGAGACATTGACCACACTTTTCTATAAGGGGAATTGACCATGTGAGCTTCCTCTGAGAGTCATTTATCATTTTAGCCTATAAAGGAAATTGTTTTTGAGTGCTTCCTCATAGATTCTTTGTTTATTCTTATTACTAAGCCAGCGGGGATAGGCTGTGTGTACTTCCTTGAGGGTTACCAGCTTTGATTTGCTGCTTATTTGGTATTTGAAATTGAATTCTTGAAATTGTGGAATTTTTTACTACTCTGTTACTTATTTCCTTCCATATTTATCCACTGACTGTTGGGAACAGATCATTGGGTGGTTGCCTACCTGGATTTAGTCTCACACCCTGTTTTGGTGATGCTCTTAGGCCCAATCTGATTATATTGTTGCTGGTATAGATAAGGGCATACACCCATATACATTAGGTTCTTGATTGACAATGGAGGTGGAGAGCATGGGACCAATCTATGGCTTGAGATTCTAAGGAATTGTTTACTTGCATTCCTTTTTATTTGGTTTAGTATTGTTGTATTCCCTCATTTTGATTTGTTTGGATTCTTTCCTAGACATATGTATCGTGCATCATTCATATATTTATGTGTGCTCCATTTTATTATTTTGTAGTCTTCTAATGTTTAATTTTGTATGTACTATTACTTATTCCGCTATTTCTATTGTTTTTCTTCCATTGTGTTACTATGCTAACGAGGTCATAGTTTCCCCACTATCACACCCATGTCCCTCGCTGGTAGTTGGAAGACTCTGTCATTCAGGGAAATGCACTTGAGGCCATGGGACAAACAGGGTACGAGCACCTATGGGTGGCTTCCGGAACTAGGACCTTAAAAAGTTGTATGAGAGGAATTATATTCTCTTGACTTATGGTGTTGAGCCTTTATCGAGATATAATATGGACTAGGTACATGATAATAAGTTGTTCTTGGGTGTAGCTAACCCATGTACAGGGAAAATCCAATCTAACTCGTTTAATTTAATTTTTCAGGTTTTGCAATTTTATGGTTGATTTGATTTTCACCATTGAGTGACTCACCTTTATTGTTCTATTATTCTTGATGTTATTGAGATTATATTTCTATCACAACACGATGAGATGAGGGTATGCCATCTCATGCATCATATAGGTACTTGTTATAAATCACATGTCATGCATTTTTTCAATGCCATTTGGGGTGCATAAGAGATTGTATGTTGTTGTGATAGGTGTTTTGTAGAATATGCATGCTGTTGTGATAGATGTTGTGATAGAATAATTGATTTTTATTAGAGCGTTGAATGTGTAAGTTTTTGCATGAATTAATGCCAAACATTGGTTCATGAGGTGTTATGGGCCCTCATGGACCAGAATTTGGAGGATCATTGCACTGTTATCCTTGTTTATAACATTTATAAGATTCAATTATTTGATTCATGGGGAGTGGGCCTCACGAATCTGAATTTGGCACTTAAGGGACCGTTTTAGTGTTTTTTTGGGCTTCTATGTATTTTCTGAGGCTTACTATCCGAGAAAACCCAGAATACATGCCATGTAGTTTTGACTACATACCATGTGTTCTTCTGTTCAGGAAGAAATTTTTTTTCTTATGTACATGGCTTGTACCGTATATACACGCCATGTAGTCTCTAATTGTGTCCAAGGCCGTGTGGGCCGGGACACAGGATTGGGAAATTCTCGGGGGAACATGCCGTGTATCGGATGTACACACCATGAGTCTAGAACTAGTGTTATCCTATGTGATGAATGACCCAGAGGGATAAAATATTAGGTTTTACAAGCCGTGTCAGTCTTTCACATGTCGCATAATGTGCTCCTAGAGACTTTCCAGGTGATTAACAACCCAGGATTGTGAAATATTCTAAGAACACAACGTGTCCATCTGGAACCTGCCATGTAGTGTGAGCCGTGTAATTGGTTGTGTAGCTAACAACATAGGTTAGTGATGTTCGTCTAGTACATGTTGTGTCCCAATGAAACATGTCGTGTAGTGTTGTTGAAGGATAAACTGTGTGGTTAAGCCATGAAAGGTAACTCATGTATGGAAAAAGGAATCAATTACATGCCTTGTAGTGGACATACACACCGTGTATCATTTTTTTTGTAAAACATGAAGGCTTTCTTTCTCATTTTTCCTTCCTATTATTTTAACATTTATTCCTTGATAATCTTGTCCTAAGGTGTGTGCTATACCTAGAAGAGTCATGCCACCGAGATGTCTTCTAGTTGTACACCAGTTGGTAGGTGGTGATCAGACACCGAACATGGCTGATCAGGGACTTCCAGTGGATCCTCAAGTTGTGCCATCCTTGGCACCAGCCATTGTACCGAACGCCGGTGATGATGCACAGTTCAGAGAGGGGTTCATGAATATGATTCTGACCATTTAGGGAGAGCCATCTCCTGCCCCATCGATGGAAGAATTGACGTGGGTCTTTCAGTAGCATCATCCTCCCACTTTCTCAGGGGATGGAGGACGCCAGGCTGCAGAGTCATGGCTAGAAGCCATGTTGACGTTCTTTAAGCATCTGGAGATATCTCCCGAGAGGTGGGTGAAGATTTCTATGTACATGCTTTGAGAGTCTTCCAAAAGGTGGTGGGATGTGGTCTCACAGGAGGGACGCCAGTAGAATATGATTTAGGATGAGTTTCATTGCATCTTTAATTATTACTTATATCCGGAGACCTTGAGGTCCAATCGAGCCTGAGAGTTCATGAATCTGAAGTGGGGTACTCATTATTTTATGGAGTACTCCTCTCACTTCACCGAGCTGTTGCACTTTACACCCTTTCTAGGTGGAGATGAGTTGTTCCTTGCACGGATGTTTTAGGACGGTCTTAGGTAGGATGTATGATCCCAGATGAACATATTTAGGTTGACATTGATATCCTCTATTGTCAACCATGCACTGATTACAGAGCCTAATTTGAGGGATTCTGGAGCTGTTAGTCAGGGCGGTTCGACATCATAGTTAGTATTCCTCCTACTGATAGCTGGAAGCGCCACTGGGAGACTACACATAGAGATCGAAGTAGGTGGGATGCAACTTCTGGTAGCCAGGTGGTGTGATACCCATGCAGAAAGAGGGGGAATACATGACCACATTTCCCGAGAGACCGAGTTCAGTGTTGATCTTGTAGAAAGATATGTCACCTTTAGTGTTTCTGTTAGACTTTCTCACAAGCAGTTGGTGACATTGGTTATCTGATGACTCCTCATTCCAAAGAAGTGCCACCAGTTTCTCACCATTCTGGGAACTAGAGTTCTTCCAGCCATTCATATAGAGGTGGAGGTTTTGGTCATGCCAGTTAGTCATCGTTCTTTAATCGACAATAGGGTGGATCGGTTGAGAGTGGTCAGGTAGTGTCACTAGGCTGCGGTATAGGACAGACATTTGTAGGGGAGAAAAACTAGAAGGAGCAGTATCCCAGACCCTCTACTGTTTGAAGTACGATCTTAGTAGCCTCAGTTTTAGCTTCTGCTATTTTCGATACAGGGGCTTCCCATAGCTTTATATATGTCGATGTCCGGGAGAGCCTTGGTCTCTACAAATTTTTTTCTACAGATATCTTGATGCTAGATACCCTATTGGGGATGAGAACGACTAGTGTATGTCAGTGTAGGTATTGGCCTCTAGTGGTTGGTGGATGCCACATTTTATAGGACCTCTATTTCCTAAAGATGACAGATTATTTTGTCATTCTCTGGATGGACTGGTTAGTTCCTTTCCAGGTAGGCGTTGACAATTATCGTAGCAGGGTGAGTTTCACATCACCAGTGGGTAGATCATTTCTTAATAGGGCTGAGTGGGATGTCCAAGAGAGTAGAGCATGACCCAAGCATCATGGGATGAGAGGATTTATAGCCCAGATATATAGTCTATACCTAGATGACTAGGGTAATTTACAGTTAGACTTTCCTCCAGTGGTCGATCATTTTAGGTACATTCTTCTAGAGGAATTTTTAGGTTTGTCTCCAAATCAAGAGGTATACTTTTCTATTGAGCTTATTTCAAGAGTGGAACTGGTATCCATTCCCCCATATATGATGGCTACACCAGACTTGCAGGAGCTCAAGAAGCAGCTGAAGGAGTTGCTGGCAAAGGGATTCAACAGACCTAGTACATCTCATTGGGGTTCGCTAGTCCTGTTTGTGAAGAAGGAAGAGGTCAACCTCATGCTTTGTGTGGAGTATCAGAAGTTGACCAGTTGAAGGATATGAACTGAAATCCTTTTCCTAGGATGGATGATAAATTTGATCAGATTCATGGAGCCTGGGCGTTCTCGAAGATTGACCTAAGATCTATTTACCATCAGTTGTGAGTTAGACAGTCTTTTATACCTCTCACATCCTTCCGAATCACATATGGTCTATATGAGTATATGGTTATGTCGTTCGGTCTTACGAATGCACCATCAGTTTTCATGGAACTGATGAACCGAGTGTTCCATCTGTACATGGATTCATTTTTATTAGTCTTCATGGATGATATCTTGGTATACTCTCACACTCGACATGACCATGCTACCCATCTTGAGATCATTTTGAGTACACTATGAGATCATCAGTTATATGCTAAGCTCTCAAAATGCCACTTATGTATGGATTAGATTTACTTATTGGATCATGTTATCTCCGACATAGGAGTATTTGTAGACCCATAGAATGTGAGAGAAGTAGTTTCCTAGGAGAAGATGGAGAACGTATTTCGGGTGCGGAGTTTCCTAGGGATGTCCAGATACTACAGACGCTTCATACAAGACTTTTCATGCATAGTTTCACCAATCTTGGGTTTGGATAAGAATGGTATGAAGTTCTTGTGGTCAGATTCTTGTGAGTCATCCTTTTAAGAGATGAACGGTATATTGACGTCATCATTGATACTATTCTTTACAGAACCTGGAAAGAGCTATACTATTTACTGTGATGCATCCGGTATCGTACATGGAGTTGTGCTTATGCAGGGAGAAGGAGTTGTTGCATACAAGAAATGGTATTTTAGGCCGCATGGGAGGAATTACCTGACACACAATCTCAAGTTTTCAGTAGTTGTTCATGCTTTACGCTGTTGGAGACATTATCTGTTAGAAGATCATTTTGTGGTTTTCCCTAACCGCAAAACTCTCAAGTACATCTTCACTCAATGCGACTTGAATTTGAGATAGCCAAAGTGGGTTGAGTACCATTAGTCTTTTGACATTGAACTTGCCTATATTTCGGTGAATGGAAACATAGTGGTAGATGCGCAGAGTAGGAGGACCCAGATACATGTAGTTAAGGAAGCCATCAGTGAGTTGAAGTTTATAGTTCTATTCTCTGAGATGTATTTGGAAGTGCATGATTGAAAAAGGAAGATGTTTCTTTTATATGTAGTTGTTACCTCTACTCTTCTTTACTGAGTTCAAATGAGGCAGTTATCCGATTCTGAAGGCCTAGCCCTACGGGAGAGCGTGTTAGGAGAGGACCCTGTTCCTGGATAGATCATAGGTGAGGATGAGATCTTGCATATCCAGGGGCACGTATGGGTGCCAACAGACATACATGAGGTGCTGATGTGGGACTTTCATTCCTCAGTTTGTGTAGTTCATCCTAGTGTCACGAAGATGTATCGTGATCTACACTATCAGTATTGGTGGCCAGGTATAAAGAGAGATGTTGTTGGTTTCATCTTGAGTTGTTCCACCTATTAGTAGGTGAAGGCGTTGCATCAGCGACCATGAAGGATTTTTCAGTAGTTACCCATTCCTGAGTGGAAGTGGAATGATTAGGTGATGGATTTCATGATAGGTTTACCGAGGTCGGCTCGAGGGAATGACGTAGTTTGGGTTGTCATTGACAGGCTCACAAAGGTTTCTCACTTCGTGCCGATCAAGGAGACCTTCTATTTTGATGAGCTGGACAGGTTGTACATCTGAGATATTATACGTCTACATCTAATTCCACACTCCGTTGTTTCAGACAGGGATGCCCTTTTTACTTCTAGGGTCTGGAAAGTGCTTTAGAAGGCTTTGGGTACATAGGTACATTTGAGTACAACTTACCACCCCCAGACAGATGACCAGTCCAAGCGTTCAATTCCGGTGCATGAGGACATGTTCCAAGCATGAATCCATGATTTTGGAGGTTCTTGAGAGAAACATATACCCCTTGTGGAATATTCCTACAACAATAGATTTCAAGAAACTATTTAGATGTCACCTTATGAGGCTTTGTATGGTAGGCCATGCCGATCACACTTATGTTGCCTCGAGGCAGGAGAGGATGCTTTTCTTGGAACCCATCTTGTTCAGGAGACCAAAGAGTAGATATAGTTAATTTAGAAAAGTGTGGATATTGTATAGTCTCGATAGAATTCTTACGCTCATCAGCAAAGATGACCTCCGGAGTTCGAGTTCGGTGATCAGGTTTTCCTGCGTGCCACGCTGAGGTTGGGGAACAGAAGAATTAGGATACATGGTAAGCTTTTTACGAGGTGCGTCGATCCGTTTGAGGTTGTGGAGAGAGTTGGGCCGATTGCTTCTCGGTCGCAGTTACCCAAGAGGTACCGGGATATGCACGATGTTTTTCACGTTTCTCATCTCCGACGTTACTTTTCAGACAGTTATCATGCCTTTCAACCTGAGGAGGTTGAGCTCGAAGTGCATACGTCATTTGAAGAGCATCATATCTGGGTTGTTGATCGTAGTACGATGTTTTTCCATGGCCAGTATGTTCCTCTAATTTGGGTGGTAGGGAAGAACGGGCGAGTAAATGATGAGAGTTGTGAGAGGGAGGCTGATGTACGAGTACAATGGCCAAATTTGTTTGGGGTTTTTTCTTCTACGATGCACTAGGGACATTCAGAGGCGAATTTATTTAAGTGGGAAAGTTTGAAAGAACATGGATGTTCTTTTCAGGTTTGTTTTCCGTTCCTAGTCTTTTTTGAGAAAAAGAGGAATTTCTAAAAAAATTAAAGTACACATTGTGTACTTTATGAGTACACGTCATGTACTTAGTTGACATGGGTAGCCATGTGCGGGCCATGTAGTGGCCACACACACTGCCCTGTGGGGGTGACTTAGAGGATTCCTAATGTGGATTAAGAAAATAGAAATTACACAACGTGCAATTTAAAATTACACGTCCTGTATTTTTTTGTCATAAAATGGACCGGGGTCACATCTAATAGATAGAAAACCTTTATTCTAGGTCTCGTTCTTCTAAGGGAACTCGTATAGTGGCAATCATTCTCTAAGAACCCAATCCTCTGTTTGATCACTGATTCGACCATCATCGATTGCATTGTGATCACCTCGGTAATATCTTCCTTCTTCTAGAACATCGTTTCATGGTTCCTTGTATTTCTCAATTTATCCTTTATTGAACGTTTTAGAAGTTTTTGTAGATCTTTGGCGTCCTAAGGTGATTCATTCCCAAAAACTCAAGTATATTGATCTCCCAATGCTGAGGTAGGTGGTTTGTGCTTTTCTGTTGAACGTCTTTGAGTAATATGTGCAATTTTTCCCAATACCCTTGAATAGGGTATTGTGTATTTACCATTTTACCCTTTTAAATTTCCATCCATGCTTGTTTGATTTCTTAGAAGTTAATTGGATATGAATAGGGTTGATTGCATGTCTTTGATGTGTTTTCCCATGCTTTGTTCTCTGTATGACCGTTGGTTCGGTTTATTTGTTTAGGCCGCCTTGCCATGCATTTCCATGCCTAGTTGTAGGATGATGCGTTTATTGTTTTCTGATGTACTTGATATGCTATTGACTGTTTAGAAAAGTAGTTCAGGATGTTTACTTTGGCTGTATTGCACTACTATTCTTGTTTGACTTACATAGGGCCGTGGGAACCTGGTGTAGTAGACTATAAGGGGGACTGACCATGTGAGCTTCCTCAGAGAGTCTTTGATTAATTTAGAATATAAGGGGAATTGATCGTGTGAGCATCCTCAGAGAGTCTTTTATTACTTTAAACTATAAGGCGAATTGACCATGTCAGCTTTCGTAGAGAGTCATTTAACCACTTTTGGATATAAGGGGAGTTAACCGTGTGAGCTTCCTCAGAGAGTCATTGACCTCACTTGGATATCAGGGGAATTTATTATGTGAGATGTCTCAGAGAGTCATTTATCAATTTAGACTATAAGGGGAATTGAATGTGAGTGCTTCCTCATATAGTATTTGTTTATTCATATAGTTGAACCAAATGGGATAGGCTGGGTGTACTTCCTAGAGGGTCACCATCTTTGATTAGCTGCTGATTTGGTATGCGAAATTGAATGCTTGAATGTTTGGAATTGTTTACTACAATATTTCTTACTTCCTGCCATATTTATTCACTAACCATTAAGCAAAAAATATTTTCTTATTTTCCTACTGGTATTTAGTCTCACACCATGTTTTGGTCATTCTCTTGGGCCCAACCTGATTATATTTTTGTAGGTATAGATATGGTCAAGAACCCTTCTACTTCATGTTCTTGATTGACTGCGGAGGTGGAGAACATGGGACCAAGCTATGTATTGCGATGTAGAGGATATGTTTACTTACTTTCTGTTGTATTTGGTTCAATACTATTTTATTCCAACATTGTTATTTTTTTTGGATTCTTTCTAGACTTATTAATCATGCATCATTTTTATATATATGTGTGTGTGTGTGTGTGCTTGAGTTTATTATTTTGTAGTCTTCTGCAATTTACAATTTTATGTACTATTACTGCTTCCACTATTGATATTGATTTTCTTCCACCCTAGTACTCTTCTAATGAGGGAATAGTTTCCCCACTATCACACCCAAGGCCCTTGCTGATAGTCGGCAGCCTCTGGCGTTCGGGGAAATGCACTTGAGTCCATGTGACCAACGGGGTACAGGCTCCTCTGGGTGGATTCTAAAGTCAGGACATTACATTATCCTATTAAAAAAGGAAACAATTTTAGATTACTACATTAGAAATGATTTATATATAAATGAGAAATACTAAAACATAACTAGTTTATCGAATTTTTGATGATATTATTACATGTTTTATCATGTAGAGAAAGATTATTGGTTTGTAAACATATATTGGTTTCTTCATCTTATTCAATTTTTTAAATTTATATAATAATCTTTTTTTTGTCAAATAAAATATTTTATGGAATTAAATTTATGTCTTAAAATTAAATAATTATTAAATGTTTAGTAAATATAAAAAATTTGGTATTTTAATCCCTAAAAGGTCCCATTAATAAACATTTTTTCCATAAGAAAAACATATATACATTATAAAATATTTATCTAAATTATATAATATTTCAATCATGATATATTGGTGGAATATTAATAATAAAATCTTAGGGTACTCTCTCTCAATTATTGAATGATTTTTCTCAATGAGGATTCAATTATGGGAAACATATCTTAATAAAGAATGTTTGTCTTTCTAATAACATTTCATAACTATTATTTATGACTCATTGTATAACAGGTTTTTTTTGTATGAGATGGCACAAATTGATGGATTTATTATTATTTTATTGGGTTTACTAGTTGTATACAATAGTCATTACTAATTATATTTTTAGTTCTCTTTTATGTTTTTTTTTAATTTTTAGTTTATTTTATATTTTATCATATCCATGTACTACTTCATTAGGTTTTTCACAGTTACACGTGCATGATTGAAAAATTATAAGATGGTGGCTTGAAATGAATGTATTATTATGTTAAAAAAATTGTAGAGGTTTACATTGTCATATTTTGTAATAGTGTACCAGATTATGGATACTTAATTGATATATATATAATTAAAAGTGGATATATATATATATATTGATTTACAGGATAGTGGGATCTAAAATGATGGAAAACATGGTAGAATGAAAATTTATTGATTTAACAACCATATTACAATGTATTTAATTAGTTAAATATTAATATTTATTATATAAATAAGTATGAGTTTATTTTGAAGAGTTAAAGTGGGATATTTCATGAGGTTTTTGTGGATTATTGAAAAGATTTTTATTGGTAAATTGTAAGGTGAAATAGTACGCAGGTCAAAGTAAAACATGTATAAATATTGGTTTTATCTAAATAGGTGAACATTTGGTACATAGTATGTGAATATTTGTAGGTTAATCTAAATAAATGGTGGAATTTTTGAGAATTTGGAATCACATTGTTGGGGAATAGTTTAGTAAAGAATATGGAAAAACAATGATTCATGTGTTATATATAGAAAAAACTACATGGTTTGTGAATTATTTATGAAACCCAGAAATAAAAACAATCCAAACATAAAAATACTAAAACTTTAGTTGTTTAAACAAACCATTACCATTAAACACTCATTCTACCCACCACTCAAGTTACATTGAACTTATATTATCTCCTTTTAGGCATTTATAACTCTTTATTCTAATGGCCCATATTTTTTAATCATTTGTTTTTTGAATAATGTTAAATGGTAAGACTTACCTATCTCATGATATAATATTTCATTGAGAGAAAATATAATCCATTGATTTAATTTATATTTATATTTCATTGATCACTATTTTAATGGAGATTTTGTGTAAATTATATATAGGATGGTTTTGCGATCCCACATAGAGGATTTTATGTTGTGGTTTTATACATGAAATATTGTTTCATTTTGGTGTATTTTCCTCATGCTAATACTTGTATAAATAAGGATGGTGTGATGATTGGAAATTTTTTTGATTTGAAATTTTTTGTATAAATTGTCACAAATAACCTATTTTACCAAATATCATGTGATTATAATTGGCTGAGTAATAACTATTTTGTTAAACACTTCTATGCATGATTAAACATTACCATCCAATGTTCTACAGAGTAATATTGGGTACATGAAATTTTAAAGATACTTACCAAATGTAATTTAGGATTTATATGTTATTAATGTGTTATTAACTCTTTTTAACTTTGCAATTATGATATTTCATAACGTATTTGTATTTATTTTAAATTGTGTAACTACTATATGGGGTGGAGAATGAATAATGACTTTGTTAATGTGTGATATTATTTTAGGAATGGACAACATCTAGGAGACCTAGAAATAAGTTGGAAGGAGCCACTGAAAATATGGGACCACATGAAAAAAAATTAAATTAGAAGTTTATAAGAATAATTAGAAATTTATTTCAGGTAGTATAAATGTTGAAATCCGACTAAATAACCATGACTACCAGATTACTACATTGAAATTAAAAATAAAAAACATTCATCATTCTGAGTTACACGTGATAGAAATATTAATATTCATAGATTTAAAGGATAAATTTGATATATTACTTCCATATAACCTTATATAAGTATAACATAAAGTTAACAGTTCACATTTTCAATTGACTAACGTGAAAATTGTGGGGCCTTTCCTTCCATTTTATAGAAAATCATAAACTTTTAGGGGATGTATTTTTAATATATTATTACAAACAATTAGACCAATTAGTGATAAAATTGTCAATAAAAAACATTTCAATGATCATAAGAAATGATATCTATTAGTTATAGAATATGGATATCAGTTCATATAACATTCTATATCATAAAATTAAATCAGCGGTTAGTGAATCTCCCAATGAATGTATATTTGACTCAATATTATGAAATATAATTTATTATAATAAATTATTGTTTTTAACTATTAGTTACACTATTCATGGGAATAAAGAGATGTTTGTTAAAAGGGATGTTGTAGAAAATCATAATGGAAGGAACTCTTACATGTACCAGGGTGTAGGTAGGCACTCCTTTAGTGGAAATGAGTATAGATTGAAAAAGTAATCATAGTGTTGTAGGAAAAAACATTATAAATCCTTGGGTAGTGATTAATTTTCACCATATCATAACAACTAGAACAGTATCTTTAGATGTGTATCTTTTTTGGATGACAAATAAATGTGTATATAACCCCATTAAAAGTTTCAAAATTATATGATATGTGGATGTAATAGTATTTTCAATATTTTTTTTATCATGTCTAAGGGATTTGATGTTTATAATATAACTCCGGACCCTAACACCCTCTAATGAAGATATCATTAGAGTAGTTATCACCATTCAAACTAATATAGTCACTCTTATTCCAAAAAAAACCACCATCCCAAATTTCACAATTTCCACATTATGTAATGAATCATCCAAAATATTCTTTTTAAGATAAAAAAGAAATCAAATATTAGAAACCAAATCTCCTGAGGGTTTAAGGTACTATTAATATTGAATCATCATCAATTCATGTATTTTATTACACTGGCACCTCAAAAAGTGTTACTATTTATCCTCTGATAAATCATGTTGGATTATATGTCAAATAATACATTATTATTTGATAGTGAAAAATATATAATGTAACAGGATTTCATGTTATTTATATTATTAGTATGATCAATTAACATTACATTCGTCTAGTATTAGTGAGAAATCATTATTTTAAAGTTCAGTTTTTTGAACTCATTTTTAGGATAAATTTGTCAGTATCCCTAAAATCACTCATTTATTATTACATTCTATATATTGATTTTTCATATAAATATATATGTATATATATATTATGGGTAATTGTGAATTAATTCTAGAATATGATTTCCTTTCATGAATGTTTTTAGAGTTATTTATTTTTATTTAGAAAAACTGACCTTGGGAGAAATTGAGGAAAATATATTCCTCTCAATGTGCATTGATACAAAGAATTACTTTTAGATATATTCATTAGACTGCCATTGTAAAGTGAATTAGAGTTATCTACCAGGAAATTTATATTAATCAGTCTTATTTATCATTTTTCATATAAGAGGAAACAAATAGAAATATATTATATCATGTTCTTATTGATATATTTTGAAAGAAATTAAATTATTAAGAAAAAATACAAGACCTTTTGTTTCTTCAATTTTATTTCAATATTAGGGAGATTATAATCATCATTACTGGATAAAATAACATAAATGAAATCATATTTTTATAAAATAAATATTTTATTGTCCAGGAATTGATGATATGTTTTATTGACTAACATGATCCTAAAAGTTATCTAAAATTAATCTATTAGAAATGAACCACAAACAATGTTTAATGTAGTATTATATTACTAATAATTTTTTAAAATTCATTATGGAATCTAAAAAAGAACTATCATTCCATTTTTTATGAGTTCATCATTTGTCTCAGTGAAATTGATGAACTAAATATTTCATAGGTACCTAGGGACTTTAATTATTTTATTTTAGATGATATTATACTTTACCATCTTTATTGATATGATAATGGAATTAACAATTAAAATTCATTAAAAATAATTTGATACCACCATATATTTTAAAAATAATATAAATTTTGGTTATTGATATAAGAAGATTGATTCCATAATTATTTCTTTTCATAAAAGACTGAAAATTATTTTACGCTGAATTGATTTATGTCAACATTTCTCAGTTTCCACCTAATCCAATCATTTAATTATGATGTTTTATTATATTAATATTTTATTATCATCAATTTATCTATTATTTTAATAATATATATTATCAGATGATAATTTTTAAAAGGTACATTATTACATTACATAATAGTGATTAATTTTTGAATCATTCAAGGAAGATAAGGATTGACTTATATTAGAGCCCTTCTAAATGAAGGTGTGTGATATTCTATTAATTATAACTCATCTAGATTTTGATTTTAATTTGTTCTCAAATATAGATTTGATTTTGTATCTTATAAATCAAAAAAAAATGTCATAAAATTAAAAGATATATCTACTCTATGGTGTTGAATTAGAAATGGAGTTGTGGTCATTACCAACCATGAATTACTATGTATCTAGTAATAATTTTTTATAAGTTAATCAATTAAGGAAGTTTTTATAACATTATCAAATAATGATATATAAACCATATGTATTCATTTTTTACGAATTAAATGAAAACATTTGACAGGGGATTCCATTATATTTTTTAAAAAGGAAATTGAGTTGCTAGTGCCTTCATGTTGTCGGTCTTGGAAATATGTTTTATAAGAAGATCAAGATCAATTGTAACTATTAGAGGTCATTACTGACATTAATTTGTTTTTCATTGATTATAATGAAATCATGAATTTATTGTTACTCACAATTATTCATAATAGTGGTAAAATAGTCATGCAATCCTAATAGTAATATAATGATTTCATTACAATTAGAGAAAACCTTGATTATGGGGAGTAAATAGATAAATTAATTGAGAATAAAACATTGTATATAATTTTTATTACAGTATCTTAGTTCATCCTTTCTTATAAGAATATATCAATCAATTGTATCTTCACTCAAATTGTGTATTCTATGTAGTTATACAGAAAATGTATATGTAAATGAATAACTAATTATTTTGTTATGTATGAAGTTAAAAGTCTAATGAATTTTATGAAATAAAAATTATATCTAAATGTTAATAATAATCCCAAAAGTATCTCTTGAATTTTTTATTCATTACATTTAACAATTATTTAAATTCGTGTAAATTCACATGGAATTTGTCCATGACTCAGTTTGGACTCTTTATCAGCACAACACTATCTTAAATATCCTAGTCCACCCAAAAAATTAAGTATTCTTCCTTAAAATTTGATGACTAATTTGATATAATATTTTCCAATGTAATATATATGAGGAGTATTGGGGTTTCATGAAGTACCAATTTATAATGTATATGATCAAGATCCTCTATTTTCCTTGCAGTTTTGGAAGTCTATACAATATATTGTTGAAAAAATGATAACCCTATGAATTATATTAAATTATAAAATGAATTGGATGTTATATCATACAATCAAAGCACATTAATATATACTCAGAGAATGTGTTGATTTAGCGATTTATTGGAAGACAATTTACCTTTACTCTATTTTTAATTCACTAATAGTCACCAAAATATATGCTACATATAGATCTGATTAATGAATGTATTCATAACTATGTTGATCTCAACTTTTTTCGGAAAAGGATTGGTATTCATTAGTACTTGGACCATGAATTTTTCATGAGACTACTAAATCAATCTAATGGAGTATAAAACAAATGTAAAATCCCCAATTCTACATTAAATATTATAAATATCACATTCATTGTCCTCAATCTCCTTATGTTGTTGAACATATATTATTGAGAGTATCTCTATGGTTAAGGTATCTTCATTAGGGGAAGAAATAAAAAATATCTCCATAGTTTGTCAGAACATTTGAAAATCTTGAGCATATCTGAATGTTTTTAATTGAAATGTTCAACCCATTACATTTATCCCATCTCATTATGTTTTACATTAACTCTATTGTAAATGTACCACCCCAATCATACTCATATGATTATTTTATGATTATGTTACTCTTTATCCTAGTTTTATATTTATCTATATGTTGATTCTCATTATAGATAGATAGGAAAATATAATTTATGGAAAATATATATATTTGGTGTGATTATAAATGAAACAATTCATGATTCAGGAAGTGAATTATTATTAAAAAATGTTTATACTAGAGAAATTGCCCAAAAAATCCAATAATATGCCTGCTGATAAATTTTCGAGGATAAAATCCTATTGGTGTGGAGAATGTAGCAACCCTTAGCATGTAGTATTTACTTATTTTTTATGTTTTTTATAAATATGATTAGGTTAGTTAGATTCTTTTAGAGGGTTTATATAGCAATAGGGTTATTATATATTCCTATATATTTGTATAATGTTGAGGTTGTACAATATAAAATTTGAAGAAACCATACATGGTGAAATGGAAGAATTTGGATAGGTGGATGATTAGTGCATAGTTTGGACAAATTATATAATATCAGTGTATTGTGGTAAAATTTTATGTCATGGTTATTTTAATAGTTGGTTCAAGGATTAATAAACTATAATAAAAACCATATTAATGGGTTTTTTATTGGCTCACAAACATGATCAAAACAGGGTTTACTAATTTGTTTACTCATATTGTAAATGAAATTAATATACCATGGAAATTATATTTCTTATTCATAATAGTCCACAAAAAAAATTTAACTACCAAATTAAGGGATCATAATAATATTGGATTATTTGGTTTATTCATGGGATCATTCTTATTCCAGAGATCCCCCATTGAATCTTAGATAATTTTAGCTGTGGATTAAAGATAACACTTCTATCATCCCTTTACATACAATATATTCTCATTTTATTTTTATAGAAAAATGAATTTTGGGTTTTTATTTGTAGATATCCCTTTTTCCGTGCTTTTATTAAATTTTAATATTTATGTATTTCATTATTGGATTTTCTCGAGGGACCACACCAATATTTTTTTATATGGTTTTATCTATTAACAATTATTTGACGTAAATGGATTTTTACAACTATATTTTTTTGTCATGAAAATTAATGATTATGTATTATAAAATTAAATTCATATTCCTTTTTTACAATTAATTTAGTAAATTGTGAAATATGGTATTATTTTAGCATATTTTTATTTTATGGGAAATAACGGTTTTGTCTAATACCCAAAAAATGTCTGGAAAACTAATAAATGGTTATTTGGATTTTAAATGAATTTTTGTTTATGTTAATATACTGGGTAATTGAAATTGTTTTTTTTGTGTCATTGATTCATATAAGGGAAGAATTACTGGTTCAAACATGGATACAAATTCTATTTTGGTGGGCACATCGATTATTCCACCAACAGATGAGTTGGATCAGGTGTAGTCTCTTTCACTCACAATTTTAATACAGTTTATTAGTATCTTTTAATAAGGAAAAATCATGTTAGTGAAATGGATCCTAGAGGAGAGGACTTAGTTTATTACATTGGTACATGTGATCATGGGATTTGTGTGGGAGTTATAGTGCGTTGTTTTCATATTTATTACATTTCTCTTATGCACCAAATTTATATTTCACTCATGTTTTAAATCATATTTTAGTTAACAAGTAATTATTTTAAAAGAATGTGTTGTAAGTCATTTGAGAATTTATTATTCAGTTTATATTCCAATACACTACATATTCATCTTGGTTTGTATGAAAATCCTTTTCATCATGATATAGTAAAGCTAAAGGCCTTATATTCTCTAGCATGCTACCATGACGCCATAATCATTTTTGAGTGAATGCCAGAAGATCATGTTAATATTGTTACCAAAAAATTTATATAAATAATTGGTTGAGACTATTTTGATCCATCCTCATCTATGAATATAAATAACTCACAATGGATCTATTTTGAAATGGAATTATTTTTTTAATTTAATATTTTAGGACCTTCCTAAAGTGCCCCTCGCCTCATTTACAAAAGGAAACATCATGTTGAAACCAAGGGTCTGCTATGCCCAAACTATAGTATGGTCCTTGTTTTTGGTGAATCCAAATTTTCCTGACCAATGTGTTTTCAAGACACGTGATCTTACAATACATGTCAAATAAGGTGTTTTACGGTCTCATTGTTTCACAGTGTTTGTTATAATTTTGGGCCTAAAAAGGGAGTTAGTTTTGGGGAAAGTAATGTAGAGACCCAAAGCTTGACGTACATGGACATTACATTACTTTTGCAGAATACTTAATACCTGAAAAAATAGACGCCCAAAGACCGTATTAGTTTAATGTCTTTGGAAACTCAGAACGTAATCTTCTAATCATGGTAAAAGATCTTCAACATCTCCCATAAAGATCTTACCCTTTGGTTTTGTTACCGAAAAACATTCTTTATATCCTGGGGAAATGAAAACATAAAAATGGTGATCTCAAATGATTAGTAAGGGAAATCATAGAGAACATAAAACAATCCATAAACATTTGAATGAAAAAACTTGAACATTAAATCTAAACATCAAAATCTCGAGCAAAGACATGAATCATGGAATTACTTAAGGAATATATCATAAAGGAACATAAATAATGTTTAAATAGCATGGGAATAAAACATGTAATTGGGGCGAACCATTAAGCACATGATATGATTTCCATAGTAGCCAAGGTATTACTACTAAGAAAATCTTAGTGGACAAAGTCCCTTTCTGAATCGAGTTCACTCCTCGTTCCAGTCCTGTATCACTGAACCGGATTAACTTACCATTCCAGCCATGTATATCTCATGAGATATATTTATTTACCCAATTCATTTTAGGGAGATTTAGGTCCCACCTATCTCAAAATGAAGTCATTATTACTTGTGCCACAATATAAACATAAATCATTCACCATAACCCAAAGAAAGAAATGGGTTTCATAAACATCATCCCATCATAACATAATCCATATAAAAAATGGATAGAGTTTCAGCATAATAAAATTGAAACCTTGTAAATCATAGATATATTATACTTGAAACATACACATATGATATATGTCATATTAGATGGAAAATGGTTTTGATAAAACACTTGAAAAGAATTCTTGAGGAAAATATCCTTTCTTCTTAAAAATCATTTTCTTCTCACAAAATTACACCCAATTTTAAAAGAAATGGATTTTATTGAAAATAAAAATGAAATCTTGTAGAGTAAACTTCATGAAAATAAGGCATTATGAAACCGTAAAAATCTTTTCATTCCGTATAAGTTAAAAAAACATTCATCTCATAATTTTGTCAGAAAAGTCAAAAAGTACCTCGTATGGTAATCAAAATAAAATTACTTACATACCATGTAGTAAAAGTAAAAAATGGGTAAAAATATACTTTAAACATACATGAAACTATTCTTAGAAAATAGGGATATTGATTAATGTATAACCTCAGTAAATACATACGAATAAACAATCTCAGATAAAAATGAGATTTGAAAAGTTATCCCTTACCTTATGTCCAATTTCTTCTATATGTGTCCAAGACTCTTGTATATTGGTTTTACACATATTTTTAAATTATAATAGAACCATAATAATATTTATGATATCATATATGATTCACTTACGACATTATATTATCTGTTCATTTGTCAATTCCATTTTGAAGTAGCATTTTGGGTAAAATAATTTCAATTATCATCCGTGTTTTGAATTGTAATTATTAATATGATTACTTAGATCATGATTAATTAATTATAGAATATAAAACATGATTTATATATAATATATATTCCTAATATACTTATATATAATAGATTTATAAATGGAATGAAATACGCTATTCATGGAGACGGTAGGTCGTACGTACGCAAGAATGCTGTTTTTTGTTTCCATATTGAATTGAATGGAATTAAGTAGATGAAATATATATACATAAAGTAGAATTATTATGTATATATTTCTTTATTACTTATCATATATACTTTATAATCATTCTTGAATTGTTAACATGGAAATAAATCTCATCGTGTCGTGGGGACGGTAATCTGTACGTACGCACGAGCGATGATATTGTCCCATATTTATTCAATGTCACTGGAGTGGATGATATAATATAATATAATCAGTATGATGCTATAATAATTATATATTGTTATTCTTTACACCGTTATACCCATCCAAGTAAGCTGGTGGTGGAAAAACCGATTACACCACGGCGTGGAGACGGTATTCCGTACGTACGCACGCGCGGTGATTTCATTTTCCATAGGATGGATAGAAGGTGAAATATGGTTGTTTCATATTTATAATGACATATAAGTGTATAAGTAATACTGATGTCATTACTTTATAATGAAACAACTAAATAAGAGTAAGTAGAAAAAAAATAAACATGAAAGAGTCGGTAGAATAGATTAGATCTTCCTCAGCGCACATCCTTTAATCTTCTACTTATGGCACTAGAGGTGGTCTTTTGAGAAGACCAGAACCTCTATAATGTAAGTAGAGATGTTTAGAAGAGGAATTGTCTGGGTTTGGCCGAGCATCAAGGCTCAAAAGGGTGTGAAGAGAAGAGGGAAGGTGTGCCCTTTTTATAAGGGAGGAGAGGGGCACCTTTCGAAAAACATAAAATATTATTTTATAATAAAGTCATATTCGGTTTATAATAGTTAGAAATTGATTTATTTAAAAGATAAAGTAGGGTTGGGTCGAAATCCTCTCAACCAATAAGTTTTAGACAATTTTAGGTTACTATTTTATCCTTAGATTTAACTCTAAGATAAATAATTTAACTTTTACCATGTCTTCTTGTTTTCTTACACTATATGGATAATAAATTTACTATAACAAGACAAACGAACCACAAGTGGTTCATTATTAATATATATAACCTTATATATGTCATTTTTCCCAACTTTAGATTTTTAGGAATATTATAACAAATATTAATATAATATTTGTTTTAAAAACTATTTTATGTCAATTTTGACACTATTTGGGAATTGATTTTTTTGAAAATCATATCCGCATGATTAGTTCGAAAAATATTAATTAAATCAATAATAACATGTCATAGTAACCTATAAATTTATTTTAATTAATAAAAATTCTCAAATTACATTTTTTTTGGGTATTTATAATATCAATTATTTTAATATTTCATTATTTAGGTAATCAGTGCATCCCCATTGTGTCATAAATAAATTAAATTATATAATGTCAAAAAATTATAAATAAAACACAATTAGGTACGAAATATTTTTATCTTTCTAATTAATATTTATAGTAGAATTTATCTTGTGTATAAACCTATATTTAAAATGTTTTAGTTATTAAACATTGATTTTAACTATTTTAACTCTTTTTTTAAATAAAATAATAATAAATGTCCTAATCAAATCCAACTGGACCTAAATTATAATATTATATTCCTAAGGTTGTTTTTAGTAGAATTATACTTATCCAATTGAATTATAACATGTGTTAGGGTAAAAATAATATCATTTTTACCCTCAATTACCTTATTTACTTTTAACCGTGGAAAATAAAAGTATAAAGTTACTATTCATCAAAAATTATTTTTATCTTATTGAACCATATTTTACTCCTTGATATTAACCATGTCTCACAGATTTTTTAAATTCTACTCACAGAAGCGGTAAAATTAAGTTTTATGTAAATTTTCAAATTCTCCTAGGAGGTGGGTAAAAGGCTGTGAAAACTTCAATAAAATTTTTATATGTCTAAAATTATTATAAAATGACCCCAATAAATTACATTGAATTTATATAGGTATTATGTATCAATTTTGACCTAAAATAAATTTAAATGAAATAAATAATTATTTAAATAAATAGTCGGTTTTTAAATATTAACCTTGTGTTTTCACTATTTATCAAAAGTTGAAAGTTTTCAGAAAAATACCAAAAATTCACCCTAGGATATTTTCAATATGAGGAATATAAAAATGACTTCCATTTTGAAAGATAAAATTTAAAAAATTTCAAAAATTTCATATTACTATTCATAACGGCTAGTTTATATAATATTTTAATAACATATCATTGTTTAGTGAAACTTGGTATTGCGTACAACACAAGCTATCGTGGAAGGTCATGATTGCGTGTAATGTAAGCCAAGTCAGGGTTGCGTGTAGTGCAAGACTCCTTTGTTGTTGCGTTTAACAGAATCCAACCATATTCCATTTATACATTGAATATATATATATATATACACTCAACGTTGCGTAGAATAAATACTATCAAACAAACATGAAATTGTGTGTAACGCGATCCAAGAATAGTGTTGCGTATACTACAAACTAATACAGTCTTGTGTATAGCGCAAGATAATATTGGTGTAGTGTACAATAGATGATATGAAAGAAATTAAAAATAATAAATCTCATAAAATCTCAGGGTGTTACAATCTACCCCCCTTAAAATGAATTTCTCCCTCGAAATTCGTCAGGGTTATAAATGGTTAATTACGTGCGAGTTTCTTTCATAGAAATGCTCATCGAAAAAAGGAATACCAAAACATATCTTTAAAAACTAAATTATTAAACGTAACAATTACCCAAATTAACTAATCACTGGGTTTCCACATAGGATAAAATATGTGAAAATATGGATATGGAATAGAAATCTAACCATCAAGTTCTGATGGAGAGTGGTAGAGGACATGGTTATGATAAATCCAACAGTCACAAAGCCATAAATTTGTGATGATCTAAGGTACCATCTGATTAATTTGATATGACGGAACTAGGACAACATTTCTGGTTTTCATGATCATTTCTCTAATGAGGAATGTTTATTTGAATTAAAATAAATACATACTTTATTTTGGAACAATATCACTGTTGTTTGTGCCTTGAACAATTTCCACTTCATCTCTTAAAGAAATGAAGTTGAATTTGTCTTCCATGAAGTGTTAGCAGATCATGTGATAGAATGATAGGTCATTCTATCTATCTCAATCATAAGGTTGGAAAATGTAATCAAATATACATAATTCGATCTATAGTGAGATTAATCGTAAATGGTTCCTAAAATGGACTTATACTTTATATATCATACTGCTTAATATAATAAAACTAGTTTCTACTAACCAGGGACTTCTTATAGGCCAGTGGTATGCGATAAAGGCTTGTCGCACTTTAGTTGTGGGTTCGATTCCCACAGCCTTATCTGACATGACGGGTTGTCGCTCGTCCTATGCATTTTCCTTTTTCTAAAACTATAATATTATAACATTCCAGAAATAATATCAAAAAACAAGTTCTATCCTTAAACAATACTATCTAATGTCTAACATAATCCATTACAATCTTTAGGATTATCCAAAAAACATATGTCCAATCTCATAGTATAAAGAATACAATTACTGAAAAGGTCACATAACAAGCACGTGGATACCATATTTTATCCCGTATATATCATAAGATATATCTTGTTGATCTCATTCCAAACATGTGAATACCTTAATCATGTATTCTCTTGAAAAAATGAATACCCATTGAACCTTACTGAAAATATGAATGATGTCAAAAGTTAAATCTTTCCACATACCAAAATCCCAAAATTTCTATATACTCAAACCATGATATCACATTGTCCTTATATTATCCATGAGCTCATCAATACTATAAATCAGCTTATTATCTCCTTATCCCTTCATTATCCACATATCAACTACTTTCCAAAAATATATGAATTGACCTTTCATGGTTACCAGTACCATTCAATATATACTTTCAAATACTTAAGGAAAAACAATAGTGTAACAATCCTTAGTTGTGTCTTTATTCCATAGTACCATTACCTATACAACATAACTCTTGATAAACATAAATCATTCCACTACCTTCTTAAACCATCGACCAAGCTTCCACACTTATTTCATCTCATATATCATTTGTAGTCTCCTCATCATCTTCCACATAAATACTACCCATATGACCATGTTTATTCTCTTCATGAGATTTTCCCTTAGGGCATTGGTTTGCATAATGCCCATACATTCCACATTTAAACCATCTAATCATTGTTGAAGTCGTAGAAATACCATTATCCTTCTCCATGGTGTTAACTAAACCTTTTCCTTTGCACTTACTGGATTTGTACCCTTCTTTTCCACACCCAAATAATCTTCCAGTTCCTTTGAAACATTCTCCTTGATGACTCTTCCCACATGATTTACATGAGAGAAATTGGACTTTCATTCCTCTAGGATCATCATTAAACTCCATCTTTCTCTTATTAGCTGAGTAGGGAAACTTACCAAAGTTGAGATTATTGATCATATTATGAGATTGCTGATTAGGAATAATAATGATGTTTGGACTCCCAAATCCCGTTTCATTTTTTATCTCATGAAGAATATCATTCCATTGTCCATCATATCCTCCATGATCATGAACCTTCCTGTTTCCACCCATTTTCAAAAACCCAAAAAGAATAGTGTGAGAGGGAAAAATAAGGCTAGGGAAAACAACATAATGAAGGTGGAGTACAGTCAATATCTAACAACTTAGGTTAAATTATAATATCATTACCGTAATTCTAGGACTATAAGCTATATGTATACTTATCCTTAGGGACATCCCTAGACATACCTTAGAAATATTTCTAGGGATTTCACTAAAGTTTTCACATCCTAGTTTCCAAAGGTTAACTAAACCTTCACTCTGATACCAACGTCAGAGACCCAAAGCATGACTTACATGGTCATTACATTACTTTTTCATAATACTTAATTCACGACAATAATAGATGTCCAAAGACCGTATTAGTTTAGTGTCTTTGGAAACTCAGAACATAATCTTCTATTCATGGTGAAAGATCTTTAACATCTCCAATAAAGATCTTCCCCTTTGGTTTTCTTACCTAAAAACATTATTTATATTCAAGGGAAAAGAAAACATAAAAAGGGTGAGCTCAAATTCTATGTAAGGTAAATAATAGAGAACTTTAAACAATCCATAAACATTTGAATGAAAAAACATGAACATAAAATCTAAACATCAAAATCTTGAGCAAAGACATGAATCTTGGAAGTATGTAAGGGATATATCACAAAGGAACATCAATCATGATAAAATAGCATTATAATAAAACATGTAATTGTGGAAAACCATTAATCACATGATATGATTTCCATAATAGCCAAGGCATTGCTACCAAGACCATCTTAGTGGACAAAGTCCCTTTCTGAATCAAGTTTACTCCTCATTTCAATCTGGTATCACTGAACCAGATTAACTTACCATTCCGTCCATGTCTATCTCATGAGATGTAATTCTTTCCCCAATGCATTGGAGGGAGATATATGTCCCACCCATCTCATAATAAAATCATTTTTACTTGTGCCACAATATATAAATAAATCATTCATCATAACCCAAAGAATAAAAATGGGTTTCATGAAAATCATCTCATCATAAGATAATCCCTATAAAACAAATGGATATCATTTCATCATAAGTAAAGTGAAGGCATATAAATCATAGAGATATTATACTTGAATCATACACATAAGAAATAATTTCATCTAAGATGGAAGTTGGTTTTGAGAAAACACTTGAAAATAAATCTTGAGGAAAATATCCTTTCTTCATAAAAATCATTTTCTTTTCACAAAATGCAACCAAATTTTTAAATAAAATGATTTTTTTGAAAATGACCATGAAATCTTGTAGAGTGAACTTCATGAAAATAAGGGGTTATGAAACTGTAAAAATCCATTCATTCCGTATAGGTTAAGAATAACATTCTTCTCGTACTTTTGCTGGAAAAGTCGAAAAGTACCTCGTATGGTAATAAAATGAAAGATTACTTATATACCATGTATTACAAGTAAAAAATGGGTAAAAAGTGACTTTAAACATACATGAATCCATTTTTAGAAAATATGGACATGGATGAAAATATAACCTCAGTAAATACTTACGAATAAACAATCTCGGATAAAAACGATATTGGAAAAGTTATCCCTTACCTTATGTCCAATTTCTTCTCTGTGTGTCTGAGACTACTTTATAGTGGATTTAAACATATTATTAACTTGTAATAGAACCATAATAATATTTATGATATCATATATGACTTACTTACGACTTTATATTATCTGTTCATTTGTCAATTCCAAGTTATTGAAGCGTTTTGGGTAAAAGTGCTTCATTTATCATCCTTGTTTTTACTTGTAATTGTTAATATGATTACTTAGATCATGATTACTTAATTACAGAATATAAAACATGATTTATATATAATATATATTCAGAATATACATATATATAATAGATCGATAAATGGAACGAAATACATCGTTCATGGAGACGGTAGGTGGTACGTACCCATGAACGCTGTTTTTCATTTCCTTACTGAACTGAATGGAATTAAGTAGATGAAACATATATATATACATCCAGTATCATTATTATGTCATATATTTCATGATTACTTATCATATATACTTTATAATCATTCTTTAATTGTTAACATTGAAATGAATCTCATCGTGTCGTGGAGACGGTTATCTGTACGTACGCACGAGCAATGATATCATTCCCATATTAATTGAATGGTATTGGAGTGGATGATATAATATAATAGAATCATTATAATTTTATAATAATTATATATAGTTATTCTTTACACCATTATACCCATCCAAGTAAGGTGGTGGTGGAAAAACTGATTACACCACGGCGTAGAGACGGTATTCTGTACGTACGCACGGGTGGTGAATTTGTTTTCTGTAGGATGGATATAAGGCGAAATAGGGTCATTTAATATTTATAATAACATATTAGTATATAAGTAATACTCATGTTATTAATTTATAATGAAACAACTAAATAAGAGGAAGTATAAGAAGAAATAAACTTGAAAGAGTCGGTAGAAGAGATTACCTCTTCCTCGAAGAACCTCCATTAAACTTCTTCTTAGGGCACTATAGTTGGTCTTTTTAGAAGGAAAAAACCTCTATGATTTAACTAGAGAGTTTGAGAAGAGGAATTGGTAGGTTTTGGCCGAGCTTCAAATCTCAAATGGGTATGAAGAGAAGAGTGAAGGGGTGCCCTTTTTATAAGGGAGGAGAGGGGCACCTTTGAAAAACTTAAAATATTATTTTATAATAAAGTCATATTCGATTTATAATAGCTCCAAATTGATTTATTTAGAAACTAAAGTTGGTATGGGTCGAAATACTCTCAAAAAATAGGTTTTATACAAGTTTAGGTTACTATTTTATCCTTATCTTTTAGATATAACTCTAAGTTAAATAATTTAACATTTACCGTGTCTTCTTGTTTTCTTACAATATATGGTTAATAAACATTCTATAACAAGACAAAAGAACCCCATGTGGTTCATTATTTATATATATAACCTTATTCAAGTCATTTTTCTGAAACTAATATTTTTAGGAATATTATAACAATTAATAATATAATATTTGTTTTAAAAACTATTTTATGTCAATTTTGACACTATTTGGTAATTGATTTTTCTGAAAATTATATCAGCATGATTAGTTCTAAAACAGTTAATTAAATCCATAATAATATGTCATATTAACCTATAAAATTAGTGTAATTCATAAATAGTCTCAAATTACATTTATTTGGGTATTTATAATATCAATTATTTTAATATTTCATTATTTATATAATTAGTGCATCAACATTGTGTCATAAATAAATTAACATATATTAGGTCTAAAAATTATAAATAAAATAAAATTACATAAGAAATATTTTTAGATTTATAATGAATATTTATAGTCAACTTTATCTAGTGTATAACCCTGTATTAAAAATGTTTTAGTTATTAAACATTGATTTAAACTCTTTTAACTCTTTTTTTAAATAAAATAATAATAAATGTCCTAATCTAATCCAAGTGGACCTAGATTATAATTTTATATTCATAAAGGTTGTTTTTTTAATTATACTTATCCAATATAATTATAACATGTGTTAGGGTAATAATAATATCATTTTTACCCTTAATTACCTTATTTACTTTTAACAGTGGTAAATAAAAGTTAAAAGTTACTATTCATAAAAAATTATATTTTTCTTATTAAACCACATTTTACTCCTTTATATTAACTGTGTCACATGGATTTTTGAAATTCCACTCACAGAAGCAGCAAAATTAAGTTTTATGTAAATTTTCAAATTCTCCAAGGAGGTGTGTAAAAGATGGTGAAAAGTTCAATAAAATTTTTATATATGTAAAATTATTATAAAATGACTCCAATGAATTACATGGAACTTATATAGGTATTATGTATCATCTTTGACCTAAAATAAATTTAAATAAAATAAATAATTATTTAAATAAAAAGTCGGTTTTTAAATAGTAACCCAGTGTTTTCACTATTCATCAAAAATTGATTGTTTTCAGAAATATACCAAAAATTAACCCTAGGTTAATTTCGATATTCCGAATCTAAAAATGAAGTCCATTTTGAATTATAAAATTTATAAAATTTCAAAAAGTTGGCATTACTATTCATAACGGCTAGTTTATATATTATTTTAACAACATATTGTTGTTTAGTGAAACTCGGTATTGCGTACAACACACGCTATCGTGGAAGGTCATGATTGTGTGTAATGTAAGTCAAGTCAGGGTTACGTGTAGTGAAAGAGTCCTTTGTTTTGGCATTTAACAGAATCCTACCAAATTTCATTTATACAATGAATATATATATATATATACTCAATTTTGCATATAATAACTACTATCAAAGGAACTTCAATTGTGTGTAACACGATCCAAGAATAGTGTTGCATATACTGCAAGATAATACGGTCTTCCGTATAGCACAAGATAATCTTAGGGTAGCGTACAACAAAAGATATGAAATAAATTAAAAAGAATAAATCTCATAAAATATTGGGGTGTTACAAGGAAGGACTTATGAGAAGGAGGGAACAATATTCTAATCATGAATCACGTTTCATGGGCCACATAAGAGGTACATGTAACTGTGAGGAAAATAGATAAGTTAATACTTTCAAATAGCGGTGCTACATGAACTGCGAAGCGATGTATGCAGACAACGGATGAAAAATGGTTTGCAGGATGGATATTGTTCTCTTCATGGTTCGTAGTACGTGGAAGGAAACATTTCATGGGATTGCTCAAAATTTATGGAAGTGATGAGGTGATTTTTGATGTTGTTAAGGGGTAGTGTTGGTTCAAAAATTTCATAGGTAAAACAGATTGTGGAAGGAGCAGCACACAGTGAAGGCTATACCACATCGACTATTTAAGTAAAAGGAATTAGTGGGATTTTAAGATCTATTTTCCTATTTATTGAGAAATAATCCATTAATTACAAAGATAAAAATTGATTATAAATCATCAAATAATTTGGAGAAGTACAAACATGTTCGTGGGATGAAAACCCCATGTAAGAGAAGAGGTTCTCAAGGATGATTCTTTAAAATGAGAAGTGGTTTCATGAGATAGTTCGCAAAAGGGGTTTTGTGAGGAGCTCTTTCCTATAATAGAAAGTGGTTCATGAATCAAAGTTGTTACATAGAGGTATTATATGGAATTAGTATGATTAGATGGTTTGTAGAAGAATAAAAACTCATCTGAATATCTAGGATGGTTCACAAAGGAGATTCAGTCCATGGATGAAAAGGTTGTCTGCAAAGGATTGGTTTGTGAAGCACTCACACCATGTGGTGTATCACAATTCAATGATAAACAATGACTATTCTATGAGGAATAATTCATGAAAAATCATTTTGGCGATATGTGGATTAAATCATTGCGTAGAAGTGGGACTGAAAAACTACATTTATCTATAGATGATGATGCATGCTTTAATGAAGATGAAGGGTCCTACATGTCCATAAACAATGTTTGGATTCCAACCAAGACAATGATCTATGGATATTTAATTGAAGTGTTCCAATAGAAGAAAATATAATTCCCTAAAATATTATAAATTATGCTTTTTAGGAATTGAGTGACTTTTTCTAAACTTTTGAACCCCACACCTAATTAGTATTATTACAATAAGGTCTGACCTACAAGTTGTAGGAATATTATCCTTAGACTATCCCCTAGTGATGACCCATGTAAAATTATGGCATTAACTCTTCAATGTGATGTTTTATTTACTCTTATTTATCATATTAAATGTTTTATATATTTCTACTATTGTGGGAACAAGATTTATCAGTTTTTAATAAAATGTTGACAACTTGATTCACCCCTCTACTCTTACAGTGTTCCATGGACATTAACCTCATCTCTTACTTACTCGCACCATTTTGATATTTCTCAATCTACCAAACCATTCCAATTTAATTTACACATATCCCTATTAAACTAATAAAGGTTCTTTTCTTCTCATAATCCCATATCTATTTACAATAAGTGAAGTTATAGAAGGAAATCATTGTAGAAGATGCAAACTCCTCATAGTCTCTTTCATAATGGTTTAATATTCTAGTTCATAATCATGTGTTGATTCCATTTTAATGTAATAAATACATTATACAATATATTATGATTTTTTATTATGATTATTTAACAACCATATTATATCTTATATTTATTCTAAGAAAAACAAGTACCACGCATGCGTAAATATGGCTTCCCGTCTCGATGTTGTGTTGTAATATATTTTTCATCACTAAAATATTTTTTATCGGTATAATGATAGATATAGTTAATATAACTAATAAATATGAAATTATATTAATTATTATTTATTAATATAGCATATAATTCATCACCCGTTTACCATTAAAACAATTTTGTCATCTCTTGTGTGTACTTACGACCTACCGTCTCCACGACATGATGAGATTTATATTCCACATCAACCATTTCAAGAATTATTTTAAAAAATGTATACAATTAATAAAAATTAAATATAATAAATAATAATTACAATGGAATTATATGTATGTAATTATTTCTTTTTCTATCATTCATTCGGTATGACAAGAAATCTAAAACAACATTAATGTATATGTATGGATTACCATCTACATGAATAATGTATTCCATTTAATATATCTATCTTATATATATATATTAAATATATATATTTGATATATAAATAATTTAACACATTATATAAGTTTGTAAATAATGATATAATAAATTGGATCTTGAATAACAAGTCAAAATACCTATGATAAACAATGTAGTTATTACCTGAAACATTTCATTAACATTGAACTGTTAATTAATCAATAATATAAAGTCCTAAATGAATCTTATATAGCTTCATAAATATTATTATTATTGTGGTATATGAAATTATCATATTTAAAATCAAAATGCATGAGTAATAGATACGTGTGGCTGGAATCAGGGCTAAGGTAATGGATTTTTTCCTTATCGTTACATCTATGAGACAAATACCTCATACACAACATATTTATTCTACATGGTGTATGTACTACCCCTAATTATATTTTATGAGTCAGAACAATAAAATTATGGTATTTGTATATCCATATACCTTTTTTTCTTGGGGAATAATATTCTACTAATTTTAATGTTTGATTGGTAAATTTTACAATCTCTTTATTTTCTGACATTTTTATACGTAAGTATTTTAGGGAGTATATTTTTATTTCCTGTACATGATTCTTAAAAAAATTGAAACATTTTTCTAATCATATAAAATTTTTATAATCTATTTTTTTCTATGTTTTAATTCCTAATAATTGGATTGAAATGAATATTTTTTTATTTTTCTAATGAGGTACTTTTTTAATTTCTAGGAAAAAGTATGAGGAGAATTTTTTTAACTTATACAACATAAATTTATTTTTTTCATTTATGATGCCTTATTAACTTGATGATACACTTACTAGCATACAAGGTAATTTTAAAATATAATATTTTTTTAAAATTGTGAGAAATTTTATGAAAAGAAAATGTTTTCAAATAAAAAAGATATTTAACCCAAGAATTGATTTCAATTGATCTCTCAAAATAATTTTCAATCTAGCATAACATTTTGTGAAGATACTTTTGTTTTACTAGAGATATTATTTAAAGGTTCCATTGTTATAAATTTTTTGAGTAGTTAATTTTTATGATGGAAGGATAATTATGAAACCCATTTATTTTTTATGGGTTTTGTAATTATTGAATTATGATTAGAAAAGCAATTTCATTACATGGGTTTTAAAATGGTAAATTATTTATATTTTTATAGAAAACATTTGTATGATTTAATTATGAGATGAGTGGGACCTATATCTCCCTCTAATGATTAGGTTAAAAATTTAAGCCACATCAAATAATCATGGGAATGATGTCTATAGTCTTAATCCAATATGGGATGATCGGGAAACCCGAAACAATATTGGAATATGGGAAACCCGTTACAATGAAGAAATATGGGAAAATAGATCTTTTATAAGGAATGGCCTTTGAATGAGGATGGTGGGGTGTCCCAACTATCAGTTTTACTCCACATTAAGTGCCTCGATATGTTTTAGCAATCTTCCTTGACTTTTAGTGAATGATATTACTAGTTTATATGTATTCCATTAATCCATATCTTACTCAATTATTAGTATTAATTATATTATAGTTTTTATTTTTTATTATTAATTTCTTGTGAAGTACCAATCGTTATTCGATGATTCATGTTTATCATATTCGACATGCAATATATGATCCTATATTTCAATGATAATTTTTCATAGACTTGTGTGGATGATTATTATTATATATCATTAATATTTAAAATTATTGATAATTTGAGCTCACTCCTTATTATGTTTTAAACCAGGTTATGAAGATATGTTTTCTCTTTGATGTGTATAGGAAGGGTTATAGTCATGAAGAACCTAGTGCGAGATAACGTAGTTCAACTATATACTAGTCTTTATGTTTACATTTTTTTCAAAGGAACAAGACTAATATGCTCTTTGGGCATATGATTTTGAAATGTATTACCTATTCCAAAATATTTATGTAATTTTAATGTATGAAATGAATCAATCTCTATAATTGGTATCAGAGGAAATGATTAGTTAAACATTGTGTACAAGGATGATAAATACATAGTGAGAACCTTATGGAGATGTATATGAATAAGTATCTGGATAAAGAAAAGAATAATATATGTTATCGAATTTAGTTAAAGGATATAGAGAGTGGTTTCCTAGAAATAAATCCCTATTTTAATACTACGATTGGTTGAATCTCTGGAACAGATGTACCTAGGGGTAAAAACTATGATAAGGTGTAGCTGGCCTCACTCAATTATAATGGGATAGAAAACAATGAGGCTTACTACACACCTTGTTTGACACTCCTGAGGGATATTCGTTGAAAATTAACAAACTTATTATGTTTCATCATGAAGGATATAGATAGAATCTGTGTATGAATAACACATGATAAACCTATGGTGTCATAGATGAAGGGAAGTTTCATAATTTAAACATCATATAAGTGGCTTTTCATGATTATGTGTTTTTCACCATGACTAGTGTATCTCACATTACTCATTCTAGTATTAATTAATGACTAGAAACCAAAGGACCCATGTTAATGATGGATTCAATGTGGAATTCGACAATTGTAATCCTGAAAAAAATTATCGGAGTTGGAATGAAATATATTTATGTTATATTTAGACATGTTTTGAATCATGTTAAACAAACAAATGAGTATAGAATGGAACAAAGTTCCATAGATTCAGTCATGTGGAAATGTCCAACAACTTTTTTTGTGTCTTATAATCCACTTGTTTCTAGATACTCGATCATTACAAATGAAATTGTATTCTATATTCTTCAGTTTTCAGAACAAGAGAATGTATTTCTGCCAATTTACCTTTTAGAATTTCAAATAGACTAGTGTTGGGCACCAATAATGAATATGAGGAAGCATGATGAAATTGATTCCATGGATTGGAAGAAGTTAAAGAACACATTAATTAATAAGTACATACCATGATTTATTCGTATAATTATTGAAAATGAGTTCCTTGAGTTAAAGAAAATTGATGTTCAATCGTCTAGTACCTATAATGCTAATTTCAAAATATATGTGAGGAACACTTATGCTATTATTATCCTACAAAAAATTACTCATCATACGTTATTTAATGTATTAAAAAAATTCTAATAAAGGGGTTTTCAATAAGATACTTTAGTAGAAATGAATTGGTTTTGTATCGTGCTACAATGCTGGAAATATGGGTTGGGGTTACATATCAATATCATGGGGTTGAAAAGAAACTCACTATGGATAAAAAACCCGAATTACAATTGAGAAAATAATATATTACCCTTATGAACAATGTATGGAATGAAACATGGATAAAATTATATTTAGTATACTGTTTGATATTATATGTGTGGGAAAGAGGGTTATCAGGAATTTGACTCCCTATGTAATGGGAAAACATTATCTAAATATGAGAATAGAGGGAAGGCTGAATGGAATGCACCTCCAAACCACAATGCGTCCTTTGTATGGTAAATGGAAATTTTTCTAATCAATACCCAAATAAAAGGTCTTTTGATGAAGATCAGCATCATAATCCTCTTAAATCAATAGATAACGAGAAATATCTAGTGTTCACTAATGGTGATATGTAGTTGTTATAATGATGTGGTGGAGTGAATGTGTATAAATGTAATTGAGTCAATGAATAATGTTATTAAAGTAATTTTATAATATTATTGGATAATTAAATAAGAAATTATTAGTCAACTAAATTTGTAAGAACCCAGATATTCTTTTCATGTATATTTTCCCTTTTTTGGTCATTTTTTCGAAAAATAAAAATTCTAGAAATTTTTTATGTACACGCCTTGTACTTTAGGAGTACACGCCATGTACTTGAATTCCACGAGAGGTTGTGTGCAGGCCGTGTATTAGCCACACACACGACTGTGTGGGAGTGACTTGGAGGCCTCTTATGGAAAAGTCGAGTACACGCCGTGTACATTCTTTTTTTCATTCAATGCACCTGGGTCATGTCTAATCACCAGAATGCACAACTTTTAGCTCTCTTTCAACTGAGAGCTTCTTACGGCCATGGATCATTGATGAACCCCAGATCCATCGTCCTTCCTCTGAATAGATCATCATTGGTTGTGTTGGAATCGCATCAGTGACTTCTCTCTTCTGCTTGAGCCTCAATTTGTGATTTCTCTTCTCTCGTGACTTATCATGGGTTGAAATTTTTAGAAGTTTTTGTAGATCTTAGACGTTCTAGGGTGATTCATGCTTCGAGGTTCATGTATATCATTCCTACAACACTGAGTTAGGTGGTTTGTGCCTTTTCGTTCAAATTCTTTGAGTATTATGGGAATATTCCACCAATACCCTTGAACGGGGTATTGCATGTTTACCATTTTACCCCTGTTGATTGTCTACCATGCTTGTATGCCTGTGTAGAGTTAATTTGGATATGAATAGGGTTAATGGAAATGCTTTGGATGTATTGCCCTTGCATGTTCTGTTTACGGCCGTTTCGTCTTATTTAACGAGTTTGGCTACCTTTCATGTTTTCCATACCTATTGTTGTTAGATGGAGAGTTTGTATTCTGACATTCTTGATATGTTGTAGACTTTTTATCCAAATAGTCTTGTAGGTTTACTTGGTCCATATTTTACTACTATGCTCATTGACCTACACCAGGCCGTGAGATCCTGGTGTAGTAGGCAATAAGCAGAATTGACCGAGTGAGCTACCTCAGAGAGTCTTTGAGCACTTTAGGATACAAGGGGTATTGACCGAGTGTGCTTCCTCAGAGAGCCTAAGAGAATTGGGGTCTATAAGGGTAATTGAATGAGTGAGCTTCCTTAGAGAGTCCTTAATTACTTTATACTATAAGGGGAATTGACCGTGTGAGCTTCCTTAATGAGTCCATGTTTTGATTGAACGAATTGGTCTATATGGGGAATTGACCGTGTTAACTTCCTCAGAGAGCCCAAGAAATTGGGGAAATAAGGGGAATTGGCCATGTGAGCTTCCTCAGAGAGTCCTTGACTAACTTAGACTATAAGGAGAGTTGACTTTGTTAGATTCCTCAGAGAGTCTTGATTTACCATTGACTATAATGGGAATTGACTGTGTAAGCTTCCCCAAAGAGACATTGTGAATTCATATGACTGAACTAGAGAGGATAGGATGTGTGGACTTACTAGAGGGTTATTGTTCTTTATTGATTGTTTTTTACTTGTGGAACTGTTTACTACTGATCACTTTCTTGTTTACTATTTTCAGTACTTTTACCTTCCATATATTCATTAACTGTTAGGAATAAATCTTCAGATGGTTTCCTACTAGGATTTAGTCTCACAACATGTTTGGGTCATGCTTTTGGGCCCAAACAGATAATATTTTTTCAGGAATTGGAAAGGGTAATCACCCTTCTAATTCAAGTACTTTACATGTCGTGGGGCTGGAGAGCATGGTACCAAGCATAATATTGTGATGATAAGGAGCTATTTATCATTTTTTTGTAAATTGGTTTAGCACTCTTTGTATTTATAGCATTGTTACTTGTTTGGATGCTTTCCTAGACAGAGGTATGAAGCATCATTATATATATATATGTGCTCCAGTTGTTTATTATTCTAGTCTTCCGCTATTTACTATTATTGGATATTTACTACTTCCTCTATTTTATGTATTTGTTTACTTAGACTCTGTAATCTGCCAATGAGGGAATAATTTCCCCACTGTCACACCCAAGGCCCTCACTACTAGTTGGAAGCCTCTGCATTTGAGGAAATGCACTTGAGGCCATGTGACCAACCTGGTACGGTGCACCTTAGGATGGATTCCAGAACCAGAATGTTATAAAGTGGTATCAGAGGGAATTTTTTCTCTTGATTTACCATTTTAAGCCTTTGTCCAATGATAGGATGGAATAGGTACTTAGTAAAATGATATGCCTGAGAGTAGCTAACACTTGTACATGGAAAAGCCAATATACCACTTCAATTTTAATTTTTCTAGTTTATCAATTATTACAATTGATTTTATTTCACCTTGAATGATTCACATGGTTTGTGTCATTGTTGTTGATATTATTGAGGTTCTATATCTGTTGCAACCTAATGAGATGAGGGTATACCATCTCATGAATCATATACACACTTTCCATAAATCACATGTCATGAATTTTTTCCATCCCTTTTAGGATACATTAGAGATTTCATGTTGTTTTGATAGATTTTGTGTATAATATGCATGCTGTTGTGATAGTTTCCCTGATAATAATAATATATTTTTTCTAGGGTATTGTCTAGTATAGATATTTTCTTGATTGGATGCCAAACATTGGTTCTTGAGGTGTTATGGGCCCTCATGGACCAGAATTTGGTGGATCATTTCCTTGTTTCCCATATTATATTGTGTATAAGATGACAAACAATGATTCCTATGGAGTATGGGCCCTAACGGATCGGAAATTATCACATTCAATGGTTTTATTAGTGTGTTCATGGGATCTGGAGTAGTTACTATGGCTCACTGTCTGGAAAAACACAGAATACATGCTTCGTATTGTTATGTACACGCCATGTGTTCCTCTGTTTGGGTAGAAACTGTTTTTCTTAAGTACACACTGTGTACATTATGTACATGCCATGTAGTCTGTAACCGTGTCATAGGTCATGTGGGCAGAGACACGGGATGGAGAAAGTCTGGTGGGAACATGTCATGAACTAGTAGGACTTGTTGTGTAGTGTTGAACATATGTTCGCCTGTGCAACTAACAACATGGATGAATAAAACAATAATCTATATGCTCCGCATCAGTATTTAATATGTCATGTAGTCTGACCCAGGTACTCAACCATGTCACAAACAACACGAGTCAGTTTTATCCTTTCGCGTCCATGTAGTGTCCATCTGAAACACACCGTGTAGTGTGAGTCGTGTGTCTGGCCATGTCACTAACAATACAGGCCATGTGAATATTGTCTAGTACATGTCGTGTCTGCCTTGCACACGTCGTGTAGTCTTGTCTTAGGAGAGCTATGTTTCTTAACGGTGTAGAAGGACTCGGGTAGGGGAAGAGGATTCAAGTACACTCCATGTTTCAGGACAACACGTCATGTGTTTTGGGTTCTGCACAACCAGTTTAAGCCAGAGTACACACCCATGTAAATGACTTAAGAGAACACTCCGTGTAGGAAATGTGAATGCCCTTTAGTCATGTTTTTTATTCTTGAGTTCATTCTTCTCGTTTTACCTTATTAAAAACCTTGTTCTTAGTCCCTGATAATCTTGATATAAGGTGTGTGCTTGACCTTGCAGAGTCTTGCCACCGAGACGTCCTCCAGTTGTACGCCAGTTTCCAGGCAGTGATCAAACACCGTACACGGCTGATCAAGGACTACCTGCAGATCCTCTAGTTGTTCCAGCCTTAGCACCATCCATTTTACCTGACATAGGTGTTGATGCATAGTTCAGGGAGTGCTTTCTAGGGATGATGCAGACCTTTTAGGGAGAACCACATCCTACCCCATCGATGGAATATTTGACACATGTCTTTTAATAGCATCATCCACCCACTTTCTCAGGGGATGTAGGATCTGAGGATACAGATTCATGGCTAGAAGAGACACTGAATATCTTCGAGCATCTAGAGATACATCTAGAGAAGTTGGTGAAACTCTCTACCTATATTCTCTAAGACTCCTCCAAGATGTGGTGGCATGTGATCTCACAGGCAGGATGCCAAAACGATATGCATTTGGATGAGTCTCGACACATCTTATATGATTATTTCTTTCCAGACACCATTAGGGCTGATCAATCCCGAGATTTCATGAGTCTGGAGAAGGGTATGCTTTCAGTTATGGAGCATTCCTCATGCTTCATAGATCTGAAGTGTTTCATGCCTATTCCGGGAGGTGATGAATTACTCCTTGCACTGAAGTTTGAGGATGGTCTTAGGAATGACATCCAATCTGAGGTGAAAACCTTCAGGTTGACTTAGATATATTCTATCGTCAACTAGATGCTGATCACAGAGCGCAGTATGATGGATTCTGGAGTGGTGATCCAGGGCGGTTCTGCATCCAGTGTTAGTGTTCCACCAAATGATAGCAGGAAGCGCCGCATGGAGTTTGCACGAGGAGATCAAAGTAGGCGAGATGCATCTTCTGGTATCCAGGTGGTGTGATAATAGTCTTTTAAGAGTAGGAATATGAGGCCACGTTACCCAAGAGACCTAGTGGAGTGCTGATCTTGCAGCAAGATGGGACACCATTAGTTCTTTTGTCAGTTCTTCTCACTAGCAGCTGGTGACATGGGTTCTTCTATGAATCCTTATTTAGGAGAAATGAAACGAGTTTCTCACCAGTCTGGGAACTGGATTTCTTCTGGCCGTTCAAGCCGAGGTCGAGGTTGTGGTCTTGTTAGTCAGTCGGCGGTTCTTCATTGACAACAAGGTGGATCATATCAGAGTGGTCAGGCAGGGTCTCCGGGTTGCGGCGTAGTCCAGAATTTTGTAGTGGAGTAGACCCAGTAGGAGTAGGATCCCAGACCCTCAACAGTTCGAGGTACGATCTATGTAGCCTCAGTTTTAGCTTCATCTCTTTTCGATACAGCGGCTTCCCATAGCTTTATATCTGTTGCTGTCATGGATATCCTTGGGCTCTACATCTTTTCTTCTACTAATATCTTAATTATTGACACTCTATTGGGTACTAGAATGGATAGTGTACATCATTGTAGAGAGTTCCCTCTCCTGTTTGGTGGGTTTCAATTCTTATGGGACCTCTACGTCCTAGAGATGACATGCTATTATTTCATTCTCATGATGTACTGGTTAATTCCGTTATAGGTAGTCATCGTCTGTTATCACCACATGGTGAGTTTCACATCACCAGAAGGTGAATATTTTCTTTATAAGGGTGAATGGGATGTCCATGCCAGAAGAGTGAGACCCGAGCATCATGGGTTGGGAGGAGTTACAGGATAGATTTCTAGTCTATATCTAGATGACAAGGGGACTTTGCAGATGGATTTTCCTCCAGTGGTGGATCGTTTCAGAGATGTCATTTCAAAGGAATTTTCATGTTTTCCTCCAGAGTGTGCGGTAGATTTCTCGATTGAGCTTGTTCTAGGAGCGGAACTGGTTTCCATTCCTCCTTATAGGACGGCTACACAAGAGTTGCAGGAGCTCAAGAAACAGTTGGAGGAGTTATAGGCAAAGGGTTTTATTCGACCTAGTACTTCTCCTTAGGGTTCTCCTGTCATGTTTTCGAAGAAGTTAGTTGGTACCCTCAGGCTTTTTATGGACTATCATAATTTTATCCAGTTGATGGTCAAGAACCAATATCCCTTACCTAGGATTGATGATCTCTTTGATCAGCTTTGAGGAGCCCGGGTGTTCTTGTATAATGACTTGAGGTCCGGTTATCATCAGTTGCGTGTTAAACCACCACATATACCTCTTACAGCCTTCCGGAGTAGGTATGGTCTATATATGTATATGGTTATATGGTTCGGTCTCACGAACACGCCTGCATTCTTCATGGAACTTATGAACCGAGTGTTCCATGCATACATGGATTCCAACGTGGTAATTTTCGTGGATTATATCTTGATCTTATCTCACACATGACACAACCATGCTACCCATCTTGAGATCGTTTTTATTACACTAAGGGAGCATCAGTTATATGATACACTCTCGAAGTGCCACTTTTGGATGGATCATATTCACTTTTTCAGTCATATTATCTTAGAATCAAGAGTATCAGTAGACCCAGCGAAATTGAGAGCTGTAGTTTCCTGGGAGTATCTGAAAAAAGTCTTTGAGGTGCAGAGTTTTCTAGGGCTGGCTAGATACTACAGACGTTCCATACAAGAATTTTCACTCTTAGAATCACCCCTAACGGGTCTGACTAAGAAGGGTGTGATGTTCTTATGGTCAGATTCATGTGACTTAGCTATTCCGGAGGTGAAAAGGAGGTTGAATTCATCACCGATACTAGTCTTTCCAGAGCCTGGAAAGAGCTATACTATTTACTGTGATGTGTCACGTATCAGGGTGGGAGTTGTGCTTATGCATGGAGATGGAGTCGTTATGTACGAGTCTTGGCCATTGAGGCCACATTAGGAGAATTGCCCAACACACAATCTGGAGCTGACAGATGTTGTTCATGCCCTATGCTGCTGGAGACATTATCATCTAGGAGAGCATTTTGTGGTTTTCACTAACTACAAAAGTCTCAAGTACAACTTCACTCAGTGTGATCTGATTTACGAAAGCAGAGGTGGGTCAAGTACCTATACTCCTTTGACATTGAACTTGCCTACATTCCTGAAAAGGGAAAGATAGAAACTGGTGTGTTGAGTAGGAGGACTCAGATACAGGTAGTTCATGAGGCCAGTAGTGAGTGGAATCTTATGGATATATTCTATGAGATGCATTTGGAGGTGCAAGAAATAAAGGGGAAAACTTTTCTATCTTCTATAGTTGTTACCTCTACTCTTATTGATTGAGTTCGGAAGAGGAAGCTATCAGATTATGAAGGTCTAGTCTTAAGGGATAGTGTGTCAAGAGAGGACTCTATTCCTAGATGGACCATAGGCAAGGATGAGATCTTAAATTTCCAGGGGTGCGTATGGGTGCTAGCGGATGTACACGAGGAGATGATGCAGGACATTCATTCCTCAGTTTGGGCAATTCATCTTGGTGTGACCAAGAAGTATCATGATCTACACCATAAATATTTTTCACCAGGAATGAATAGGGACATTGTTAGTTTCGTTGTGAGGTGTTCGACTTGTCATCAGGTGAAGGAGGAGCATCAGCGGTAGCAGGGCTCTTACACCAGTTACCCATTCCCGAGTGGAAGTGTAATGATGTCACAATGGATTTTGTGATAGGTTTACTGAGGTCACCACAAGGGTATGATTTAGTTTGGGTTTTCATTGGCAGACTCATGATGGATTCCCACTTCTTGTCGATCATGTAAACCTTCAGGGTTGATGAGCTAGGACAGTTGTACATTCGTGTGATTGTACATATTCATGGGGTTCCATACAACATCATTTCAGAAAAGGATGCATGTTTTACATCTCAGGTCTGGCAGGGGCTTTATAAGGCTTTGGGTACATAGGTTTTTTTGAGAACAACATACCATCCTCAGACAGATGGCAAGTCTGATCATACGATTCAGGGGTTTGAGGATATGCTCCGAGCATGCATTCTGGATTTTGGAGGTTCTTGGGAGAATCATATATCTATTGTGGAGTTTTCCTACAACAATAGTTTTCAAAAACTATTTAGATGTCACCTTATGAGGCTTTGTACGGTATGTCATGACGATCACCCTTATGTTTGCTGGAGGCTGGCGATACATCATTGTTGGGACATCATCTTATTCAAGAGAGCACATAGCAGATAGAGTGGATTCAGAATAGGATGGATACTGAACAGTCTCGACATAAATATTATGCCGATCAGAGGAGATGACTTCTGGATGTCGAGGTCGAGGATCATGTTTTCTTGAGTTTCACACCGAGGTTGGGACACAAGAGGATTAGAATATTGGGTAAGCTTTCTCCGAGGTACGTTGGTCCATTTTAGGTGTTGGAGAGAGTTGGGCCGGTTTCCTATTAGTTGTAGTTACCTCAGAGGTATCGGGCTATGCATGATGTCTTCCATGTTTCTTAGCTATGAAACTACTTCTCAGACATTTCTCATGTCTTTCAACTCAAGGAGGATGAGCTCAAAGTGGATGTGTGGTTTGAGGAGCATCCTATCCAGATTTTGGATTGTAATACCAAGGTTTTTTGTGGCCGGTCTGTTCCTCTGGGACAAGTGCTATGGCAGAATGGGCGGGTGCACGACGAGACTTGGGAGTGGGAGTCTGATATATGAGCTCAGTGACCAGATCTATTCAAGATTTCTTCTTCTAAGCCACGCTATGGATATTCGGGGATGAATTTCTTTAAGGGGGGAAGTTTTTAAGATCCCGGATCTTCTTTTCACGTATGTTTTTCCATTTCTTGTCATTTTTTAGGAAAAAGTAAATTTTGGAAATTTGCTAAGTACACACCGTGTATATTATGAGTACATGTCATGTACTTCCTTGCTGTAGGAGTACGTGTGTTGGCCGTGTAGTAGCCACACACATGGCTGTGTGGGAGTGACTTGAGGCTACTTAATGCAGAGGATTGGAAAGGCGAGTACACGACGTATACAATAAAAGTACAAGTTGTGTACTTTCTTTTTTTCATTAAACGCACTGGGGTCAAGTCTATTTTCCTGAATGCTCTTCTTTTATGTCCCATTCGACCGAGATCTCCGTTCGGCCACAGATCACCGAAAAACCCCTGATCCTCCATCTGTCCTCTGAATCGAACATTGTCGGTTGGATTGGAATCGCATCGGTGAGTTCTCTCTTCTTCTTGAAACTTGTTTCATGATTTCTATACTCTAAGGAGATATCGTGGGTTGAACATTTTAGGTTTTTTTCAAGATCTTTGATGTTCTATGTTTATTGAAGCATCGAGGTTCACGTATATCATTCCTACAACACCACGGTAGGTGGTTTTTTCCTTTTCATTCAAATTCTTTGAGAATAATGTGAAAATTATACCAATAACCTTGAACGAGTTATTGTGTGTTTACCGTTTTACCACTGTTTATTTCATTCCATACTTGTATTCTTCTGTAGATATAATTTGGATATGAATACAGTTGATTTATATAATTTTGATGTATTTCCCTTGCATGTTCTGTTTACGACCGTTTGGTCATGATTAGCTAGTTTGGCTGCCTTGCCTATTTTCCATGCCTATTACTGTAGGATGGAGAGTTTGTATTCTAAAATGCTTGATATGATATAGACTGGTTAGACAAGTAGTTATGTAGGTTTACTTGGGCCATATTTCACTACTATGCTCTTTGACCTACACAGGGCCATGAGAACTTGTTGTAGTAGACTATAAGGGGAATTGATCGAGTGAGATTCCTCAGAGAGTCTTCGAGCACATTAGGATATAAGGGGGATTGAACAAGTGAGCATCCTCATAGATCCTAAGACCACTTGAGGATATAAGATAAATTGAATAAATGATATTTCATAGAGAGTCCATGATTTATTTAGGAAATATGTGGAATTGACCGTGTGATCTTCCTTAGAGATTCGTTATTTTAATTGAATGAATTGGAATATAAGGGGAATAGACCATGTGAGCTTCCTCAGAGAGTCATATACATTGGGTCTATAAGTGGAATTGACCATGTTAGTTTCCTCATAGAGTCCTTGACTACCATTGACTATAAGGTGAATTGACTGTGTGAGATTCTTCATAGAGTGTTGTTTTACCTTTGACTATAAGAAGAATTGACTGTGTGAGTTTTATTATAGTGTCTTTATGAATTATTATATCTGAACCAGATAAGATAGTCTATGTCCAATTAATATAGGTTTAATGTTCTTGATTAATGGTTTTTGACTTGTGGAACTGTTTACTACTGAGCACTTTCATGTTTCCTGTTTTCTATACTTTTACCAGCCATATATTCGCTAACTGTTAGGCATAGATCATCGAGTGGTTGCCAACTAAGATTTAGTATCACAACCTATTTGGGTCATGATTTTGGGACCAAATAGAATATATTGTTTCAGGTATATATTAGGGAAAGCACCCTTCTACATTAGGTACATGACATGATGTAGGGCTGGGGAGCATCGGACCAAGCTTAGGCTGGTGATGCTGAGGAGCTGTTTATCTTTCCTTTTGTACTTTTGATTAGCATTGTTTGTATTTTTAAAATTGTGACTTGTTTGGATTATTTCCTTGACATATGTATCATGCATCATTTTATATATATATTTGCTCTAGTTGTTTATTATTCCAGTCTTTCACTGTTTACTATTGTGGGATATTTTCTAATTCCACTATTGTATGTATTTGTTTACTTCTGTTGTGTACTCTTCCAATTATGGCATAGTTTCCCCACTATTACACCCAATGCTCTCACTTCTAGTCGAAAGCCTCTAGTGTTTGAGGAAATGTTCTTGAGGCCATGTGACCAACTGGGTACGGGGTGCCTCTGGGTGGCTTCCGGAACTGGGATGTTTCAATAGTTTTATTGTAAGTATTTAAGAGAATATATTGAATGGAACTAGTAACAAATAAATTTGATTGATCTAATAAGATGATATTTTTGGAGAAAAATTATTAAGGGAATAACAAAGCTTAATATTGTCATGTTTTTATGAAAACAATAATTTGAAAATGATATGTCAGATAAGAATAAGAAGTTTAGATGGTTGTTTCTTTCTTGGTAATATTTAAGGATTTAACGAAATTTAGTATATGATGTCATGTATGAAGGTATTCACATGTATGGAATATGAAAACTAAGAAGTCCTGTATGATATATGTGAGATAAATGTTCAGCTGATTTATTGCACATATTTCGAACGATTTATTTTTTCCAACTTTAGAAGGATTGTAAGGTTATACATTTATAGAAATTATAAGATAATACTTAGATAATGTTTGTTAAATTAATTAATTATCTCACTATATGTGTACTTATTTATATTTGATAACAAGTGATATCAATTTTATCATCATAAAGATAGATGAAATCAACATCATTCAATTTATCGATCTCATGGCCTGCTAATTCTTCATAAGTGATAAATTCAAATTAATTTCATGGAATAAGATTTGATGTAGTAATTAATCAATTTATTACAAAAGGGTCACATTGTGATGAAATCAAGTTATTATATCTTCTTAGGAAAATTCTATCACTTAAATAAAAGGCCAAGTGATGTAAATGGGTGTCCTATAATCATCATTTTCATTGATTTCAATCACCTCTTCGAGGATTCATTTGTTTATAGATTTATTACTGTTAATTTTATCTACATCACTCACATTATTGTGATTAGTGACCTTTATAAAACATTATGATTATCTACACATTTTCTCTATGCCCATAAATTCCCTCATGTTTTCTAATGTAGTAACCTAATTATGATTTACATTGGGTAACTATTATTATCCAACTTTTCATTTTTAATATGAATTTTTATGATTCATTTTTATGGTGAGGGTTTTTAAGATATAATCTTTCATGTATTAAACCATTTATAATCAATATGAATTTTGAGGGAGAAGTTATTTTTAAGGGAGGTAGAATGTAAAACCCCACGATTCTGTGAATTATTTTTTCAATTTAATTTAATATTGTTGATATTTTTCACTACACATAACATTGAATATATGTTTTTAATTTCATAGAAATTAATATATTTGTATTTCATTATACACACCACCATGTTATGCATGAACTATATTAAACACTATCTTAACTTGCGTGACATTTAACACTATGTTTTGTGAATAAAAACATTACTATTATAATTATTTAAATTAGACATTTATAATTTATAAATTAAATAAAGTAATATTGATGTTAATAACTAAATTTTGAAAATTTTCATATAATGAATCAAATTTATAATGAAATGTATAATATTTGGTTCAATCATTATATTTTTAGAAATTATATTTTCTAAAAGGAAATTTTTTTGCACTTTTATAAACAATAATAAAATTTCATTTATTAAATAACTGAAATTTAATTTAAATTAATAAAAATAAATTTTAATTACAAAATTCGAAATTATCATAGAGTAAATTTTTAGTCTTTTTATGAAATGTGTCATTTTTAATGAATTGTGAAAATACTACATTGTAGTTAAACATTGCATTTTTCATTTAAATAATTTTTATATATTAAATTTATTTTCATGACATAATAGTTAATTTATACATATAATAATTCAATGTTGGTCATTGGAATCATTTTTATATTAAAATTAGTTAGATGTACTTATTGAACGTTTGAACATTATTTTTACCGCATTCTATCTACATCTACGGGATTAGCGTTAAACATAATTTAGTCAATTCTATTTATTGAATTAAAAAAAATACACTATTGATATTATTATGATATTTATTTTCTAATAGGATAAATTTAATTTTTGGGGAATAATAAATTTACTATTTTATACCAAAGTTAAGGGTAAATATAATAAATAAAGTTAAAAATAATATTATAATATGTTAAAATTACCATCAATCAATTAATAATTACATTTTATGAGTGATTCCATACTAAAATAATCATTAGGACAAAATGAAAACATTTTAATGTCACTTTTGATAGAATATAACATTTAATAGATTTTATTTCTAGGTAAAGAAAAAATGTCATACTCAGATTTTTAGTAAGTATATAATTTTTTATAGAGGGTTATACAGACTATAAATTCTACTATTAATATTATTTTTATATATAATAAATTTATATCATTCATGATAACTTATTTTTAATAATTAGATAATAAAAATTTTAATTAAATAATTTATTTTTGACGGTGAAATAATTGTTTAATTAATGTAAATATCAATATAATGATATTCAAAATGCTAAAATAAATATATAATAACATACATAATGAAATATAATAATTTATAGATAAAATTGATATTTTTGTGATATGTTAGATTATTTTTTGATGTTATATTGTTTTCATTGTATTTTTAAAAATACATGTACTAAATAGTATCAACATTGACAAAAATGATATTTAAAAATAAATAATAATTTATTAAATGATATAAAGTTAATAAAAATACAAAATTCCCCCAAAGAAATGGAATATGGTTATATAATCTATTTGGGGATTGTTTGGAATTTTATACTACAAATGTTAACCATAAAGGCAAAAATCCCATGTTTTCATCGTAAAAGTTAAAGGGTTTAACTTAGGATTAATGCCAAAAGATAAGGATAATATTTTTGCTTAAATATGTCTAAAAATAATTAGCTGAGAGGATTTAAATCCATCCTAATAATATATTAAAAATAAATCACATTTTATTTATTTTTAATTGACTATTAATATCTATAATTTTAATATTTCAAGAGTTTTCTAATGTGCCCCTCGCCTCAATTATAAATTGGAACCTCCTCCCTCACTTCCTCACACCACATTTTGCCATGTAGCGCAACCAGTACCAGACCATTTCCCTTATAAACAATTCTAGTAACATTATATATGTTCCGGTCTTCTAAAAATGTCAAATATTATGTCTATATGAGGAGATCTAGAGAGAGATTGTGGAAGAAGAGGTAATATCCTTACCGACTCTTTCAACATTGTTCATTCTTATACTTATTCTTCATGTGTTGATTATATTATAAAGTAATAACTACATTATAACCTTTATAATTATTTTTTATTATGATTATGGAATAACTACTATCCTTATTTTATTTATCCTATAGAAAACAAAGTACCATGCATGCTTATGTACGACATATCGTCTCTTTGACATTGAGTAATATACTTTTCATCACTACTATGTTTGGATGGGTGTAATGATGGATATAATAGATATAAATAATAAATATGACATTATACTGATTCTATTCAACTAATCTATAATATATTTTCTCAATGTTTTAACATTATGATAATTATATCGCATCTCATCCTCACGTATGACATACCTTCAACACGACGCAATGATATTCATTTTCAACGATAAAAAATTCAAGAATAATTATAAAAAAAGAATATAACGATAAAATATGAAATATATTAAATAATAATTCCACCATAATAATATATATATTTATATTTCTTTTACCATATTAAATTTTGTACGATTATAATATGGAAACAACATTCATGTGTACGTACAACATGCATTCTTCAAGAACAATGCATTACATTTCTTATATCTACTTTATATAAACATTTATATAACAAATATATATGACATGTAAATCATTTTACACATTCTAGATGTATGTAAATCATAATCTATGTAAAAGTATGAATAATAACATGTCAAAACATATAAGACATATAATACAATAATTACCCAAAACGTTGGTTTAACGTGGAATTGTTAATAAACATGAAATGTAATTTCCTAAATGAATTAGATAAGATATAATATAGTTTATTTTTATTCTATAATAACATATTAATATGTTTAAAACCATAGTATAATAGTTTCAGACTTGTATGGATGGAATCAAACATAAGGTAAGGGATTTTTCTCCCACCTTTACTTATATGAGACTCATGCCTCAGAGACATCTTATTATCTCTATGTGGTGTATATAATGATCAATAATGTATTTTATAATTCATAACCCAAAATATTATTTTATTTTAATATTAATATATTTTTCATCCATTCATGGGGTTTACAATTCTATTTATTATAATGTTTTGAGTTTTAATTTTGCATCCATCTAATTATCTGATATAGATTATACATAAGTATTTGCAGGTGGATATTTGTTTTCCATGGTCATGTTTCATAAAAATTGTTTTTTAGAAAAATTTTACAATAATTATAGAATTCGTTCTATAATTTTTACCCATGTATAAATTTTTTTAAATGGTTTGAAATTAATATTTTAATTTTATTTAAACTATGTGGTTTTTGACTTTTCCATGAAATGTGAAAAAACATCTATTTTTTTAATTATAATATGAATGGATTTTTAGGAATTGACGGTTTATTAATATACAAAATAATTACTTACAATATTAAAATGTATTTTAAAGGGAATTTTTTTTTTAAAAATTTCATTGATTTTTTTTAATAAAGAAAATGATTCCAAAGAATAATGAATACATTCCTTGAAAATTGTTTTCATGTGATCACTCAAAATTATTTTCCCTATAAGATAAATTTATTTGATGTTACATATGTTTTAATAAGGATATTTTTCATTGTTTCTATTCATATTATTTTTAAGAATGAATTATGATTTTTATACAATTATATTTATGAAACCCATTTATTTTTGGCCAGTTATGTTATGATTTTTTAGTATTCATTAAAAAAATTTCATTTCATTGGTTATTATTTGATAAATTATTTATGTTCTTGATGAAAAAGATGTATGATATTGTTTTTGAGTTCGGTAGGACTATATCTCCATCTAATTCATTGGGTATCTATTTTTCTCTAATAAGATAATGATGGGAATCATGTAAACGTGGGTGATCCATTATGGAAAGACTGGGAAACCCAATCCACTATGGAAGGATGGGAAACCCAATCAATTATTATAGGATGTGAAAAACGATGCCTTACTAGGAAAGAACTGTGACCGGGGATAGTGGTGTGTCCTTCCTAGAATGTTTAGACCTAATGATGTTCCCTGAAATTTTAATTTAATTCTTATTCACTTATATGGGTTGATATTACATTATTATATGTATATGAAACAATTCCTTGTATTAGTACTTTATTATTATTTCTTGTGTTATGTTATTTATTTCAATATGATTCTTGAATTTTGAATTCCAATATTAATCACATGATTCATGTTTTTAATCATTCATTTGAATTGTATGATCCTATATTTTAATGATCCTATTCACATACCATTATGACAATGATTATGAATACATTTCTTCTTTGTTTACCCTTACTGAGAATCTCAAATCATCCCTTATTGTGATTACTTTGACCAAGGTTATGATGATATTTATTATCTATGATACATCTAATATGGTATCTAGTCATAAATAACCTATTTGTAGATAATGTCGCTCAATAATGTTTCATTGTTTATCTTAACTCTTTTATAATTGGACTATATTATTATGGTCTTTTTTTTTTTAATGTATTACAAATACCTCAAAAAAGTGTCATAATGTGCATGTATAAAAACTAAGGGTTGTTATATTTACCCTTCACACTTATAAATTATTCCTCTTTAATTACTAAAATTTTAGCTATTTATATTTATCACACCACATAATTTAGGTGTTATATTCATACATATTATAAAAAATTTATCAATTAAAATTACTATGATTATGAAATTACTATTTTTAAAATAACATTATTGACATATAACAACATTTTTTGAGATAAATATGTATTTATGATAAAAATAAATTTGAGAGTTAAAATTATTATTTTCCATAATATAAATTACCTAAATTATTTTTGTATATTTAAAATTATGTATATGTGATTTTAAAATCCATTAGTAACTAATCAGTTCAACAACATTTAAAAGTTAAAAAATACATAATGCACTTTTTTTATTAAACCATGCTTTAACTTCTTTTTAAAAAAAATATTTGTAACATGTTATATTAATTAAAATGACATTTTAAAATGAATAATTTTGTTCCTTAATTTCATAATTTATTAATTAATTATTCTTTTGAACATCAAGATAATTAGTTTATATTTTGGATTTCATGAATATTAAAATTTTATTAAAAACATCATTTTCGAATGAAAATTTATATTTTTATAAAACACTTATAATTTAATACTACATAAATTTTGGTATCATTAATTTAAAAATATAAATCCACTTATTTTTAATCCAAATATAATATATTTAAAATTTTATAAGAAATTAAATAATATCATAAAATTCCATTATTTAAAAATTTCCTTCTTAAACAATATGTATCTCTTATAATAGTTAAAATAATTTTAATAATTTATTTAACATATAAGTGTGATATATATAATCATAATAATATTTTAAAAATGAACATTTTAATTTAATAATGTATTTTGACCATTCTTTTAGTGTGTGTGAATAAATACATGTAACTCAGTTGTATTTTAAGAAATATATATATTTACACTAAAATATCAAGGTGATACAATAACCCCTTTAAATAAATTAATTCCTCACATTATCTTATACATACACTAATGTGGTATGTCAAAAAGTAATACATGACTTATGGTATAGTTTCAAACGAAATTTATTCTCCAATATATTATGTCAAATTGGTAGAAACCATTTCTTCCTCTATTGAGTTAACTAGATACATCATTTTACCATGATAGGTTGATGCATTATCTACTCCTTGTCAACATTTAAAACAATTTAAAATTATTATGAGACATTAACTAGTGTGTTTCTTCCCAAAATTTTGATATTATGGAAAATAAATTCTTTTCCATCATAGACATTGTCACATGAAATAACATATGGATCAATCATTCTTATCATTGGTGTGTTTTGTAGATAGAATATGTTCACATTATTAATCATATTTCATGATAGTTGATATGGAATAATAAAGAAATTTATAACCGCAATAATTTTTCTATTAGATCACACATTGGTACACTAGCTATATTATCCATTATATCTATTTTTATCTTGGTTCCTCCTTACACGAAAATTATTTTAGTCAATGTTTATGGATAAGAATAATTAAAATTGTCAATTTACCGAAGGAAAACATTGATCATATATAAAATAATTTATAAATGATTTGAATACCATAAAATATGAGTCATTTGATTCAATCTTTGTTATCCATAATTATTTTACAATTTTAATCTCAATGTTAATTAGCATCAATAAAATTATATGTTAAAATCCTTTATAATGTTTTGAATAGAGAATTTGACTGAATCCAAGATTATCTAATTATAAATTCCATGAAAACATTATTATACTATTGGGACCCATCTTTTCATATATTTGTTTTACAATATTCTAATTATAAAGAACATAAAAACCATACACAATGATGATTGAACTATTTAGTATTTTTGGAAAACTAGGACCACATATAACATTTACTGCATAATGCATAAATATTTATTTAATTACTTATTCTCTAGCTTCTTATCAGCTATTGTGTACACAATTGTACATGTTTTCTCCTAAGGATATACATAAAAATGGGTTGATCTAAAATCCATGTAAGAGGAATGATAATATGTAATGGCCCGGACCTCTCCGGCCCATTCCTTTGTCAAAAAGTGGGTCAAGAAGTGTTCTGGATGGTAAAATGGACTTTCCCACACTTTCCAGAACTTTGATACTACACGCCGTGTAGTTTGAGTACACTCCATGTACCCCCTTCCTGGGTATACCCTGTGTTGCAGACCGTGTCCTTGCTGTGTGGAATAATGGGTGCATGCCGTGTGTCCAGTTCTACATGACGTGTATTCCTTCCCCGCGTACGCATTACCAGTCAATGGCCATGTACCATGTTGGAGCCGTGTCCTTGCCGTGTGCAATAAATGAGTACATTCCGTGTGTCTAAACTACACGCCGTGTAGTTCTTCCCCACGTATGTGTTACCCTCAAAACGTGTGTTGACCAGTCAACGGCTGCGGAGCCGTGTTGGAAGCCACGTGGAGACCGTGTGAAAGAACCGAGTACATTCTGTGTACCATAAATTACACACCATGTACTTTTTCTTTTCACACCTATAAAAGGAGGGGTCCCCTCCTCCTTTCAACTCACACCTCTCCTCCCCTCTCCTCTGAGCAGAGCTCTCTCAAGAGACTCGAAGGCTCTTCTTCCATAACTTCTTCGTATGAGCTCTGATTTACGATCCGTCAGCGGCCACGGGATCGTAACGATGAGGCAGAGCTTCCGAGATTGGATTTGTCATCTTTCATTCTGCCTTTCCTTTCCGACTTCCACTTGGGGAGGGTTTTCTGGGACCTGACAGAGGTGACGGGCGCCGACGGACATCTTCTAAGGTTGATCTGGGGGAGCGTTGCGATCAAGAACCTATTGAGGTAGGGATATTATCTTCGTCTCTCTAATTTGTGAATCATGCGGGGTGGGTGTTCCCTTGTTTACGTGAAACACTTCTGAACCAGTTTAATGAAGATAATAATTGGCTTATATAACGTGGATGGGAAGTTGTAATTTTTGTTACTTTATATCCTGTGATATTATGTTGTGAATTGAATGAGCTTCTACCTACTGAAAATCACAGTCATTGGGGGCCTTTTATTATGAAATTAAATGTTTCCCTCTCCTTCTGTATTTTATTATGAATGGAAACATTGTTGAAATTGGTTAATCACATAATGTTGGCTATTTAAAATCTGGAACCCTTATGTGATCACCCCGGTAAAAGAAATGGAATAATGAACATGTGGGTGTTGGCTTGGTTACGAGGCATGTGATGGGGGTGTTTTGTGGGTTGTTGTGGATAGTGTGAGCAATGGGGCTACGGTTGGCTTGGTTGTGGGTTGGTGTGAATGCTATGTTGGTGATGGGAAGCGGGACTGCAATAAATGGTATTAAAGAGGTGATGATGTATGGTACATTTATGGTTATGGTGGATGGAAGCAGGGCTACAGGGCCAGGTTTAAATGTGAAATGGGCTATGGGTTGTGATAATAACTTAAAAAGTGGAAGAGTTAATGAATGGTGGGGCGTGGTAATGGAACAGGAATAATAATCAATGGGGTTGGTTGGTTGATAAGAAGGGATTGGTTGTGTTGATTGTGTTTTTCTAACTTGATTTGTGGATGGTAGGGATATGTTTTATGAACATTTGGTGTGGTTGGTTGTGGATAGTTTCCCAGTAGTTAAGGAACTAAATAAACTATTTCTACTAAAATGTGAAAACCTTAAGTGGGTTGGGTTTGTTTGTTGTATTCATGCTTCATAGTAGCAGTGTCGAGGCATGTGCCCAGTTTCTCTTTTTAGAAGCCATAGGTTGGGCTGTGAGGTTGGTATATATATATATATATATATCTGTATCTTTTGTTTTTTTATCGCACCCCACCCATGTTGAGAACTTAGTGCCGAACACTCCCATTTTATGGGAGAGGGTGTTTTCCCTTATTTACTAGCTCCTTCCTGCTCCTTCTCCCCTAGGCTGTGATGGCTTGAGGCGAACTTACACCTAAGACTCTTCGGGTAGGTTTATATTGGGGTGTTTTTAGCCCAAGACTCTTCGGTTAGGTTCTACTGTTTCCCAAGAATCTTTGGGATGAGGCCCAGGTGTGTGCGGGCGGGATGCATGGTTGTGAGGCCGAGGTGTGTGCGGGCAGGATGCGTGGTTGTGAGGCCCAGGTGTGTGCGAGTGGGGAGAGTGTGGCAGCGTCAGGATGTTCATCGTTAGGAAGAGCATCTAACTAAAGGTAAATGGTGCAGGGTTCCCAATACTCTTGTTCTTATATAATACTACCTGTTGTGCTTGTGCTTTTGGTGAGTGTGGCTGGTGAGGTTGGGTGGATAGAATTCCTTGCTAGGATTCTTCTATTGTTCTCACGGGACATTAGGATGTCTCCCAACTTGTGCACGAGAGCTTTAGGTTTCCCAACTAAGTATACTTTTATGCTCACCCTACGTTTACTTTCAGGTTTCCAGGAGGACTACCAGGGCCGTGCGGGACCCTACTAGTCAGACAGTTGGAGTTGTTGACGTTAATGTACCTTGGTTTCCTTTTGGTATTGTACTTTGAGATTTATTGTACTTGTACCTTGTTATAAAAACTATTTAAAACATTCATGTGGGCCTGGTTTGCGTTTATTTTTATATACTGGTTATTTTCCTTTTTGGTGGTTGACTTTTCCTATTTCCTGATCCTAAATAATAAAAAGTGTAATTGGTGATAGTCGCCACCCCAGGGCCTACTAGAGGCAGGACTCGGGGGGGTCATTATCTCCCTTTCGCCATTTCCTGCTCAAGAGGGGCATCTTTGGTGGGAGGGTTCATGAAATAATAACTTGAAACAATGTAACAATGGGTTATCATAATAATAACATCATTTATATAATATCACAGAATGTGGCAATATATAAAAATGAAACAATGTGACCTAGTGGTTATATATGGAAAATAGTTTGTAACAAATATAGAATCATGTTCATCATAATTTTACATTAACAAATGAAATTAATAACTTTAACTAATGCATTGGTTTGTTGTAAAATTCTAGGCGTACCAGTCACATCAAAACATTCATATTTCGGTATATAATTATTCTCTCACTCATCACATCATGACATTTATATTATCATGCATTCCACATTGAATACATATAAATAATTAAGACAAACAACCAATGGAATGGAATGGGTTTCATATCATAATAATACATTCATAAACACTGGATTTAAAATGAACGAGTGAAAAACATACATGAAACAAGAACTCTCAACATTGAGTGAGAAGTAAAAGGTGTGCTTTTGAAAGAAGTGTTCTTTTAGAAAACATTTTTTCAACATAATCACTACTGTAATACATTTATATCCGCAATGAGGTATGATAATTATGAAGAAATTAATTTTAATGAGTAACCATACTGAATACGGATTGTAAGAGATGGAATTGGAAAAAAATAATTTTGGGTTTTAGAATTCCCCTAACCTTGTGTCTGGATGATTTTTCACATTAATGTCTTGTCTAATGAGAGATTATTCATTAATTAATAATTAAATTTCCCTTAATATATTAATTTTTGACATATTTGTTTTAATATGTTTTTATGGACCTTTGGATGAGTTAGAGAGTTAAAATTCATTATTTAGTACTAGTATTTTTTCATAGTTTTCATTTACAGTTCATTTGTAAACATGAATGGATGTTCAAATAGAACGTGGATAAAAATCCATAACTGATATTAATTGTTATTAATTATATTCCAGGATTTTCCATTACCTTGTAATTAGATATGATATATACCATGTGGATGAATCATCTATTAAAATTTAATGATTATCCTTTTAGGACAATTTGGGAACTTTTGGATCACAACAAACCCATTTTTTTTTATCATTTTGTATTATGTATAAAATTGTTTTATAGAAAAAAAATGGATTAAAAAATTAATATTAAATTTTTTTCTAATATTTAATGGTTTTATTGATAGCCTGGAAGGAGTTGAAAGAAAATTTAGGTGCATCACCCATGATGCAGGTAAATTAAAAAATCACAAGAAACAATTTCTTTTTTATAAAAAAATTGAGAGAGGGAGGATTATAATGAATAATATTGAATTAAAATGATATAATATATTTATATATATTTTACTATAGTTATCATAATATTTGGATAAAGAATTTTAGGATAAGAGAACAAATGAAAAAAAAATTAAAAGAAATTGAATTAATGAGAGAGAGAAATTACCTCTTCAATATATCATATTTGAGGGAATATAAATGAGAGAGGTTTTGGTATTTTTATGAGATTAAGGCCATATGGACATAAGGGAGGAGTTTGGGAAGTAATTTGATCCGAATTTGGAGTAGTTACAAGGATCATGATGTGTGAGGAAATGAAGTTGTAATGGGGTGATATTTACAGTGGAGGGGAGGAGGGATTTCTTAATATTATATTTATCAATTTATTACTATTCTACAAGACATGGAAAATTGATGATTAATGTGACTAAAATATTAAAAAGTTCATTTTTGTTCCAAAAAATGGCCATTTACATCATATATGTCTCAATCATGACATAGAAATTCTATTATTTTTCATATTTTGTAAACTATCGTATTTCACTATTCACCAAAAATTTATTTTTTTCATAAAAATACAAGAAATTCATCAAAAACATTATCGTACCATAGAAATGAAAAAAGAAATATATTTTTTAAAAATAGTTCTCCATATATGAAAATTTTAATGTTTAATTAAAATAATTATTTACATGATAAATATAGATTATTAAATTTAAACTGATTTTATAATGCTTTCAAAAACTACATTGGGGGTTATAAAATAATTTTAAAACCAGAAGAAATTAAATTGATAATATTTTAAGAAAATTTAGGATAATAAAATTTATTTTGAAATAATTAATTAATTATAATTATTTATTTATTACTTACTAAAATAACGATTCTATTACTATGGTCATATTTTCACTTTTAAGATTCCTAAATTTTATTTATACATTCATGGGTGAGCTTAATATTCATTTGGATGATATAATATTCATAAGGATTATATTAATTTTATAAAGGGTTGATTATTATTCATAAGGATTGGTTACTATTCACCAAAAATTATGTTTTTCCTATCAGACTCCAAACATCATAAAGATCGCAAACATGTATGTCATATTTTCAAAATTCAAATCAAGGATGTGGAAAATTTATGTTAAAATGTCACATATTATTTCATTTATTCATGATGTGGATTTTTTTCCTAATATTATTTTATATGACTATGACATTACTATAAGAAAGGATAAATTTAATTGATAAATTTTTTGGTCATTACATTATACCCCATTTTGAAATTTCATGCTCAAAATTTCATTTTACATAAATAGGTGAGGGTAATTATCCTTCACTACATCCTATGATTCCGAAGCCTATTCTTCATACTTTCGGTTCCTCCAGAAAACATTATCAAAGTGGGTTGTCTAATTACATATAACCTTATCTCTCTAGTAATTAATATTTAATGGCTACTCCTCATAAGAGAGATCATCTTCCAGTAGTACCATATCTGAGATCAGTTCATGTGAGGGATCTTGTATGTACTCCCTTAAGAGGGATATGTGAAACACATCATTAACATGAGACATATTCAGTGGATGTAAAATCCAATAGGCCACGACTCCTATAAGGTCAAATATCTAAAAAGTGCCAATGTAACATTGAATTATCTTCCCTTTCATTCCAACACACATGAATCTCATCCATGTAGACAATTGAATGCTTTTTTTTATCTCCAAAATTGAACTCAAAGTCTCTTAAGTAGTTGTTAGTATAACTCTTTTGCGAACTATTTCCAGATTTTATATGTTTCTGGATGACTAAAGCCTTCTCTAGCATCTCTTACACAAGATTAGGTCAAAATAGATTTCATTCTTCAACATAATCCCAACATGTTGGAGTTTAACATATCTCTCTGTATAATGCTTTATATGTAGCTATATGAATACTCGAGTGGAAGCTATTATAGTAAGATAATTTAAAAAATTTAAGATTCTAATCCCATCAACCATTTAATAATAAATTTCAAGATCTTAATATATCTTCGAGTTGTTAAATACTACATTCAGATTGGCTATCAGTTTGGGGGTGATAGGTCATGCTGAAATTTAATTTAGTACTAAAATCATGTGGGAAATCCCTCTAGAATTTAGATGTGATAATTTTTTAACGATCACAATCAATCTAGAGTGTACCCCCATATAGTCTCACCACTTCCTTCACATATATCATTGCATGTGGATTAAGTGATAAATTGTACTAAATATCAATAATCTGGGAAGTCTTTGTGAGTCAGTCAACCACAACCCATATTACATTATTTCCCTTGGATGTCTTTGGGTGAACCATAACAAAGACCATAGTGACATTATCCAAATTCCACAGGCGTATGGAATTAGTTTCATCATTTCATTCTATTTTGTATCTCTTCATTAAATTTATGACGTATCAAGATCCTTGAGATTTAGTCAGAAATCTCCCTCTTCTTGCTGTACCAAAAACAATGTTCTCTATGATCAAGATACATAAATGTGATATGAGGTTGGATAGAGAGAGGTGATCCATGTGAATTATACAATTTATCCTTCTTTATCCCTTGTGATGAAGTCAAACAAAGACTCATTCCAAACTGAATCACAACATCATCATAGATATGGAACTCTAGAAGCATCCCTTCCTTTACTATATTCACCCTCTTTTGTACCTCAGGATCATTCATTTTTTTCTTCCTTTATCTTCAATTAGATATATGGTTTGTAAATAATTTGGGGAAAGTTATGAAATATTAAATTCCATTATGATTTCAAAATCCATCCTTTTCATATACATAAATACATGGTCCTTCTCAATCTATAACATGGAAACGGTAGAAAGTTCTTTTCTACTTAGAGCATCAGATACATAGTTCACATTTCCAGGTTGATAATGAATAACTAAACCGTATTCTTTGATTATATCTAACAATATATTTTGATGCATGTTGAGATCCTTTTGTGTGAATATATACATTATACTCTTGTGATGGTTGTATATTTCACCCTTCTCACCATAGGGGTAGTGCCATCATATTTTAAGGGAAAAATAACAGGTGCTAGCTCTAGATAACATGCCAAGTAGTTATGCTCACAGATATTTAACTTCCATGGGGTGTAGGCTATCACATTATCATTTTTCTTGAGTACAAAACCCATTAATTTATTTTAATCATCACCTTATATGATAAATCATTATCCAATATTTGGTAATGTTGATAAATGTGTAGTGATTAAACTTCTCTTTATCTACTTTTAGCTTCCCTCACATTCTTTTATCTAGATATACTTTATCTCTCTCTTTTTTAACAGAGTTAGTGGGATAGAAAAATCAAGAGAAATTTATCCAACAATGATTTTAGTACCCTGATAATATAAAAACTACACATTTCGGCAACACTAGAGGGTTTCTTCCATTCATAAATTGCCATTGTTTTTTAATGGTCAATAGAAATTCCCTCACATGTGATCACATGTCCCAATAATGTGACATGCTTTATCCAAATGTCATAGTTGCAGAACAGGGTGTATAGATTTTCAATTCTCACTATCTCCAACACAATTATATGATGTTCATCTTGTTCCTATTTTCTCTTGGAGTAGATGATAATTTCATTCACAAACATTGCAACAATTTTTTCGAGGTATAGTTTAATGATTTTATTAATAAAATCTATGAAGATTGCAGGGGAATTAAGAATTTTGAAGGGAGTAACCATAAACTCATAGTGCCAATACATTATATAGAAGGCATACATCAAAATATCATCCCTCTGGACATTAGTTGATGATACCCAGAATTGATATCCCCCTTGGAGAAGTATTGTGCTCCCCATTGATGATCGAGAAATTAGTCAATCCATGGTAGAGGATACTTGTTCTTTATGTTGATTTTTATGAGTTCTAAATAATAAATACAAAACCACATTTATCAATCCTTATTCTTTACAATTTGAATTGTCACACCCCTATGTGATTCACAATGGCATATGAAGCCTTTGTAAAAATTCTCTTGCAGCTGCTTCTATAACTCCCCTAGTTTGACAAGAGCAATATGATAGGTAAATATTGAGATATGATTAGATCTAGGTGTTACATCTATGTTGAACTCATCCTCATTCTCATGGGGAAGTCATAGTAAATCTTTGGGAAATACGTCCATGTCTTCCCCCATGATGGGAACTTCTTCTAGGTTGACACATTCCTTTGACTTAACCATTTGTGCAAGGTATGCCTCTTCATAGGGAATCAATACTCACAACATTGATGTATTTTTCAAATGGGATTCATGGTCTACTTGAATTAGTATGGAAACATATGATGGTTTGGAAAATGTAAATAATTTCTTTTTCATGATACCGAACATGTGCTCTATATAATGAGAGTCAATCAATTTCCAATATAGAATCTAATTCCACTAAGGGAAGTAGCATGTGATTCACTGAAAGACACTCACCACACGCACTAATAAGAGATGATTCCAACACATGGGTTTTAATAATTTCACCACCTAGTGTTTTTATGGATATATCTACTTCAAGGTTTCAGGGAATCATTTCCATAGATCTAGAAAACATGCAAAATATAAAGGAATATGTAGATCCAAAATCAAATAATAATTTTTCCAGTATTTAGTTAATAGGAAGTGGATCATGTATAACTTCTTTTTTTTGCACAATGTCCGCAATAGTTATGGAATAACCGTTCCCTTGTTCCTTTTTCTTTGGTGGACATTGAAGATTATTACCCTTGAGGGCATGGGGTATATTTCACTATCATCCATGGTGAACATTCTCTATATAGATGTTTCATGAGACCATGGGTGGTTCCATCCTTTCTTCCACCACATTCTACTGCCTTCGCATGGCTTTTCAAAATTCATGATCATGGTGAACTTATCTACCAAACTTGAAACATTTCCCTATCCCATTGAGGAAATACCCATGATGTATCCTCTGACATTTTTAGCTTGTGAGAGGTTGATAATTCTTCCATCCCTTTTCATTAAATCATACTGCAAGAAACAGCAGAATTAGTTTCTTATCACCACATCCATGGGAACATTCAACAAACTTCATATCTACATTGAGGGAACACAAAAAAAGTCTTCATAACTCTCAAAATCTAGAATTTCAAGATACTTTAGAATTTTTTGGTTAAAACCACTAAATAATTAATGAATTTTTCTACCATTATTTATAAAAAAACCTGAAGCATACCATGAAATCCTTTTGAATGTAACTTTGATTTCTGTGAAAGATTCTCCTTCGTTTTATTGAGATACATAGATTATACATCTATGTTTTTACTAAGATTACTTGGGAAATACTTGTTAAGAAACATGATATTAATGTCTTCCTATTTCATCTCATAAATTTTTTCAGCTGGATCAGTGTTCATAATCAATTCCCACAATTGACCGGCCTCTCCATCTAGATGATAAAAAACTAGAATCACCTTTTTCATCTCAGAAGATTGAATAACTAGAAAATATCATCTCTATAGAGTGGCCCCACTATTCGAAAACTAGTGGGTCTAATGATCCATTAAACATTGAAAGTAATTTCCACAAAAACCACTCAATAGATAGTTTCTCCCTCTTAAGTGAGGGAGGAAATTCTACATTATTCATTTTATTGTTAATAACCTATGATATATTGGTTGGAATCACCATGATGTTTTTAACTCCACCTCCCATAGCATTGGGGATGTCATTTGGGAAATCGTTTTGTTGGCCCTTGTATGGGTTGTTAGCCTAGTTTCTCCAGGTTCACACCATTTTCAAAAATAGAAAAGATAAAACAAAACAAAATTCAATGAGTAATGAATAAATAACTTTTTCATTTGTCAAATTTAAAACAAAATCATATCTTATTATATACCTATGTTTATTGTAACTTTCTTGTGTGCATATTTGTACTTAGCCTCATACTAGAGGTTTTCTACAGGTTTAACTAATCCCAATTCCCAATTTAACTAAACCACCCTCTAATAACAACTATAGAAACCCTAATTTTTATACATAAAATTTATATTATTTTTATGATAAATAACATAATAACAAACACAACTAGGTTCCAATGGTTTTAAGTCCACATGGTTGAATAGTTCCCTTGACCCCTATAGTTGTAGCAATGGACTATGGGTGGTGCATTCTTTTCTTCCAACACTTTCTTTTACCTTCTGATGTATTTAAGGAATTAAATATCTTGGTAGCCTTATATAACACACTTGTAACATTTTCTGATCCCTTTTAGGAAATTCCATTGATAATTCTTCCCATGTTTTTGTCATGTGGGAAGTTGAGTTTTCTTCCATCATTTATCATTAGATCATATGGATGGAAAATCCACATTTAATTTATTATCTCCATATCAATGAAACCATTCTCCAAACTCAATCCCTTAATTGAGATCACAACTAACTAATTATTCATAACTCGAAAAATCTTTAATTTTATGAGCCTTTCTAAATTGTGGTTTTAACCCACTAAAGAATATAATAATTTTGCTATCATTGTTGATACAAAACCAGAATCATACCATGAAAGACTTGAGAAATTCTATTTGTATACTGTGACAGATTCTCCTTCATATTTCTTGATCTCTATGAGTTCTATATACATATTTGTGTTAAGTGTTCACGGGAAACACTTGTTAAAAAACATGATCATAAAGTATTCTCATTCCAACTCTTCAATTTCATCAACCGAATTGGTTTTCCCAATCAAAGTCCACCATTGATTGACTTCTTCATATAGATGATAAACGAATAGATTCCTATTATCTATCTCAAAATAGATAAACATATAACTTATATTATCCATGTTGTTGACTTAATTTTATGTAACTATTGGATCATTAGATCTATTATACATCAATGATTGTCTCTGCATAAAATAATCGATATCCAATTTCTTGCTCTTAGGTGAAGGAGGGAATTCCACATTTTCGATATTATTGTCCATTACATGAGATGGATGGCTAATAATCACCATGTTGTTTTGATCTCCACCACCCAATGCATTAGGGATTTCATTGTGGAAAACATTGCATTGTCCCTCGCACGGGTTATTGGCCGAGTTTAACCAAGATCCCACCATTTTATAAAATATATAAGGTCAGAACAAAGAATAAATAAACGAGTTAGGAATATATAATTTATTTCATTTGTTATGTTTACACTAAAAGAATATCATATGGGATCCTTTTGTTTTAGAATGCTTCTTATGTTCATTTTTGTATTTAGTCTCATACAATAGGTTTTCTTTAGGGTTCACTAATCCTAATTCACAAATAAACTAAACCGTTCCTCTTATAAAAACTATAGAGACCAAAAAATTCATAGAATATATTTACATAAATTTAACAATAAAAATTGGAAACACTACACACCAAGTATACAATGTAATATACCTTTGAGAATCTTGGACCATACATAATATTTACAACATTAATCAAAAAAATTTATTAAATTCCTAATTCTATAGCATCTTATCAGAACTTTTTTACTCCATTGTACATGTTCTCACCTAAGGAAATACATCAAAAATTGGTTACATAAATTTAGAGTAAGAGGAAATATATGAACATGAATCAATGTAACATGGGGGGTGCATAATCATGAAATAATTTATAAAATAGAATTGAATGGGGAAATACATAAAAATGAATCATTGTGTTTTAGTGCTTAACTACCACACATATTTTTGAACAAATCTAACATAATAATCATGCATGAGTTCACTTTAACTCATGAGATTAATCACATTACATAATAAATTGCATCAGACTATATGTACAGGTGCACCAGTCACATCAAAATATTCACATAGCAATATTCAAGTATGTCCACACTCGTCACATCATAAACATTGGATTCCCAAAACAAATATGGAATAACAAACATGATACAAGAACCATCAACCTTGAGTGAGAAGTAAAATGTGTGTTTTCGAAAGAAAGGTTCTTTTAGAATACATTTTTTTGAAATATACACCAGTGGAAAATATTTATACCTTAGAAAATTGAAGATAATTAAGAGGAATTCATTTTTAAAGAAAATAACAAAATTGTAGTGAATGAGGGGAAACATGAGAAAAAAATGTTAGGATCGATAATTACCCTTACATTTTGTCTAAATGCCTTTTCATTTTAATTTCATGTTTAATGAAATTATATTAAATAACTAACAATTTCCTATCTTTTAATACATGAATTTAATTCATTATGGTTTTGTTATGTTCTTTTATGTACCATGAAATGAGATATTGAGTTTAAATTCTTTGTTTGGGAGAGTTCTTTTTTCATAGTTTTCATGAATGATTCACTGGTACACATGAATAAATTCTCGTGTAGATCATAGATAACCATCCAAAAATGATATTAAATTTTATTAATGTTATTCCAAGATTTTAAATTATCTTTTAATGAATTATTTTATATACCATGTGGAATTATCATTTTTAAATTTTAAGAACGATAATATGAGTTTAATTTGGGTGGTTTTTGGATCACAAAGAATATATTTCCTTTTATCATCTAGTATTATTTATAAAATATTTTTTAAGAAAATATAAGGGGTAAAATCATATATATTAAAATCCTTTTTCAATCATTTAACATATTTTTTGATATCCTTTAAGTAGTTAAAGGAAAAATTAAATGCATCACCATGATGTAGGTAAATTAGCAGATCCTGAGAAAAAATTTAATTTTAATAAAAAAGAGTGGGGGAGGGGTGTAATGAATAATATTAAAACAACATGATAGAATACCATCATATAAATCATAGTGGAGTTATAATGAAATTTGGATAAGAGATTAATATGATAAGAGAAGAAAATAAAAGAAATTTGAATTGGATTTGAACAAATTAAAGAGAGAAATTACCTCTTTAATATATCTTATTTTATGTCCTCTTTAATGGAAATGTTATTGTCTTTTTATGAGACCATTGGAAGATAGACATGGGGGAGGAGCTTGAAAATATATATTAGCATGATTTGGAGTATGTAGAATGTTTCAGAGGTGTGAGGAAATGAGGTTGTGAGGGTTTGTATTTATAGTAGAGGGGAGGAGGGTTTCCTTAATATTATATTTATTAATTTATTATTTCTCTACAAGAAAAGAAATTGTTAGAATTATTGTGAATAAATATTTTAATAATGGGATTTGAGTTCAAATCTATGGCCATTCACATCATCCATGTCTCAAGCGTGATACAAAAATTCATTTATTTTGGGTATTTTTTATATTATAGAATTCCACCATTTACTAAAAAATAATTTATATTATAAAAATACCAAAAATTAACCCTAAACATTTCTTAATTTGTTAAATTCAAAAATGAATTCCATTTTTCAATACTAATTTTCTAAATATGAAATATTTAATATTTAATTAATGTCATAATATAAATAAAAAATACACATTTTAAAAATAAAACTAATTTTATAATGCTTTAAAAAACTACATAATGTGTAATAAAATTATGATAATCCTAGAATACATAAAATTTTTAATTTATGAAAATGTATTAGGAATATAAATTTTCTTTTAAATTAATAAATTAATTATTATTAGTTATTTATGACCTACAAAAAATACCAATAATTTCACTATGGTTATATTATCACTTATAAGATGTAGAAATTTTATTTATACATTCATTTGTGAGGTTATTATTAATTTTGACGATTTAATATTAATAAATATAATATTATTATTATAATGGTATGGTATCATTCACCTATAATTATGATTTTCCTATCAGACTCTAAACATTTTACTGATCATAACTGTGTTTGTCATATTTTCCAAAATCAAAAAATAGAAGTGAAAATTTTATGTTTAAAGGTCACATCATAGTTTATTTAAGAATGTTGTCGAATTAGGATTCCTATTTTGATTATATATAATTATGAAATTAATTCTAGATGGTAAAAATCACAATGATAAAATTTTGGGTCATTATAGTTACAGACCATTCAATGTGCATAAGAATTAGGACAATGATATACCACAAAAATCTTTCTGGGGAAGTTTCCCCTAGATGAATCGATAAAACCCCCAAACCAATATTTTTATAAATAAATATAGATGTAATTTCTAGGAAATCCATATAATATATACATTAAAAATACTCCTAGAGGTTTTCTAATACCTAGACACACATGATGGACATCAATTAACTTTATCTCATCCTAATCACAAAAAAACAAACATAAACAAAGATATTCAATAAAAAACAAACTCTTGATTTCATTTATGGATCTCTAAATGCAATCATATATTAATATCATAACCTCTATAGTTATCCACACATGATCTGATACAAATTATAGTACCCCAAATTCAACTATCATAGATTCATTATTGAAAACACATAAAATAAAAAACTTGATTTGATAACCATATATTATTTCTATATATTTCACACATTTACAAATCAAGGCCCACTCAATTTCACATTATATATAGTTATGGAATTTCACTAACTTACAAATTTTAATTTATCTCATCAGATTTTATCTTTTTGTTTCTATATAAATGTTAATAAATCCATAACATAACATTAAAATCTCCAAAAGTTACCCACTAAAGATAATATTATTGGATTAGAATTATTAATATTGTAATTAATTTACTAGGGAAATCAAATAATGGGAATAGGGTGAGAAGAACATTATCTTAGGGAAAACACAAAAATAAATATTAACATGAGTGATAGGATAAAAAACATGATATAATAATGAAGATGATCATAAGCACGTAATCCTATAATAAATATATTGTATCAAATGTTAATGTATACAATAATGATCATAATATATGAATATTGAATATTTGGAATGTAGATATAATATAAAATGTATATAATAATCATATTTCAATGATCCATTAATTTTTAACAAAACATAGTTGGCTAGTATAATAGATGATTCCCTTGACTAACCTATGCTCACTGCCCACCATTATTGATATGTCATAAGATTAAAATATTACTCAATTTATTATAAGACTACATAAATCTAGGACCAATCATAGAATAAATTAAATTACAAATACGTGCGACTAATATTTTACATCTACATATCATAAAATCGAGGGAAAAAATGGGGTTTATATTCGTTTCATGTTATTCCCATGTGAATCATTTATGATTTCGTTAATAAACATGGCATGATAAAAAATTGAAAAAATAAATTTGTATCCAATGATATTATGAACCATTGTAGTTGAATTCCACTTACCAAATATGATTATTAATATGTTAATTATATTGTATAGGAAATTCATTTTGAGTTTACAGTATAATTTCCCCAATTAATTTATATATTAGGAATCTTACTAAACACTCTTAAATAATTTAATAGAACATTGAGAATTCATAAATGAATATAATTGGGTAAGAATAATTCTAATAAAATTTTATTATTAGATAAGTGAATGTAATTGATAGATTATTCAACATGTTTGATATATAATTTCATAGGCCATCTAGATTAATATGGTGGGTGATATCAGTTAAAAATACCCACGATCAATAATATGATATTGACGAAGAACACTCATTTGAGTGTAAGATATATTTAATTAAAATTAATAATTTCACATTATATATGATAACATATAAAAATTAATAAATTTAATACACTATGATTTCACATCAGGTACCTTCTTCAATAATTTCAATTTCTTCGATAGCTTAGATTGAATGCAACACCCAACTTACCTTCATAAATCAATATTATTATAACCAAGAAACTAAATATGTTTGATTGAATTTTTTTAACCAAATAATGAAAATTTTTATATTCAAATTTTTTGAAATTTATTAAAAACATATAATATATATAATATAAAAATTAATCAAATGTCACACATAATATGATATTTTTTCTAAAGGTTGTTTTCTATCTTTTTAATGGTGAACTTGTTTTAAAACTAAAATTTCAAACCTTTAGAAATACTATTTGACCAAATACAAATCAATTTTGAAATAATAATTTTATTTGTTTTACTTATTATTATTATTATGATAAATTTCATGTTCTGATGAATATTAGAAAATTTTAGAATTTAATTGGTAAAAATATTTTTCAGATAAATAATTTATATAGTTAAATTATATTTCTAATATGTTTTTAAAAATAATTAAGGAAATCTTATATTATTTATTCCAGTTTAGGTCAATTTATTCAATATCATATTGATTTTGGATATAAAAACATTTTAACCATTTTAACCTTTTCACTATAATAACATGTACTATCACCCCTTAATTGAAATTAATTTTAAAATAATTTTATCTATTTTTTTTTTTTGAAAAATGATTCTATGCTTTTTTCAGATTTATGAAATTTGTTAACTTGATTCATTTTATTTTTTGGTAATTTTAATAATATGTTTCGAAATTTTTATTACAGTGATTAAGGGTAAATTAGGTAATTAATATTAAAAATAATATAATATATATTATAACAATACATTTACAATTGTTCTAATTTTATTGTATCAATTATTATCAACCAAAATCTCTTTTGGGTTGATTTTACTACTTCTTGGAGTCACATGGATTACATGAAACCTTTTAACTTATTTTATATTAAGAAGAGTGAAATATGTCATACTCATGTTTTTAAAAATTATTATATTATTAATATATGGATATTAATAAAATATATTGAAATTATAATTGTAAATTGGAATATCAAATGAATATGTTCATTTTGATATTTTTTTAATCCTTAAGGAATAAATAATTTCTTTAACGACTTACATGATGATGATGGAGAAATTGTTTAATTAATTTGATTATCAAATTAATGTGTAAAAAAATATGAAAATAATTATAATATGAGATAATATGTTTAGAACCACTATACTAAAGTTTCAGACATATAAAAACGAACTTATACATAAGGTAAGGGTTTAATTGATAATCTAACAACTAATTGATATTGTTTCTTTTTAAGTCTCTAATGGGGAATATTTTTCTTCTATGTGACTATTTTATAAATATGTTTTCAATTTTTTTAGAGTTATCTAATGCAATATTAAAGTCCTTTGAACCCATGAATGAATTTTTATTAAACATCTTGAATGGAATATTTTTATTTTTTAAACAAAAGTGGTAATTTATTAATTTTTTGACAAAAAATAGAAGGAATGTTTTTCTAAATTATCTAACATAAGAGAATATTAAAAATACCATGAATCCTTAATGTTTTTAATCTTCCTATAAAATTTTACAAGGATATTTTTGAATAAAATTTTTTCTTATGTTATTTGGTGGATTTTTAAATAAATGATTTCAAAATCGAAAATATTATTTTCTCAATGAAAATTAAATTATTTAATTTGAGTATATTAATGTATTTAATAATCTAATATTGAATATTATGATTAATTGATTCGATCTATTATGATACCATATGCCACAACATATTGAATTATTTATGATCAATTTGACTGATTATGTGATACTTATATTCAATTCATGAATTATCATTAATGTATTCAGATTTCATATACTATTTTTTAAATAAGAATATTTTTGTTGTTTATGTTTCACCCCATTCATATGTGGTTTGAATTGGAATTAGAAAGTGATGATCTGTTCCCCCTATAGAACTTGTTTCATTACTAAGTATCATAAGACAAACTAGTTTTGGTATTGTATAAGTCCTTACCCATTTATGTATGATGTTTTGGTCGACGCCATGAAAGTATGTTTTTGATGTCCCACGTTATGAAGTCCCTCATTATGATATTGGTTATTGGTTCCTATGTGATTATTCTATTATTTTTAATACCATTGGAGAAGTCTTAACTGAGGTTAATATGGAAACATTTAATATACAATCAATTATACCACATTTTGTCCATGTTATTTATTAAATGGAATGTGTTTTATTTAATTAATAATATATAATATTTTATTATTATTTATTATATCATATACTCTATACTTTCCCTTAATGGTCACATGGGATCACACATTTATGATGATTTAATTTTCCTTAGGATTCCAAGAAGCATGTTATGACAGATATATAGGTAAAGGCTATAAGAATATGGGTGTTTTAAATGGATTTAATTTGTTATATTTCTTTTCATGTTGTATTCTATTTTTTATGTAAATAGTTTTACAAAATTACTAAACTATTTGAAGATGCCTAGGAAGGTAGACAGAAATATACTTATTAGTTTTAATCTGGATAAATCTCAATATGAGTGGGAGGTTTTTAATGACTCTAGTTATGGAAATGATATGTCATATTATGATACATAGAACTATTTTTTGGTGAATGGGGAAATTTATGAGTGTTTGATCATTTCCTCCTCTTATTTGTACTTTTTTAATTCTTCTTAACAAATTGTTAGAAGTGATGCTTTTGACCACGACTTGGGGTATTTGGTTGGTGGGATGCGATATATTGTCCTAGTACAAATGTAATATAATAACCTCTATCTCTAGGTAATTGGGGTTGATATATTTATAGTTTTTATCATAGGAATTTTACTGGATCATTTAGATAATAGATGTAAAAAATATAGATTGGAGTAGTGTGTCCTAAAAATAAAATTTGAGAATATTTCCAAAATAATCAATCATATGATTTTGATATTAGATAGAAACAAATTATCAATTTTTGTAATTTTTTATATTATGAAATTAATAATTTTGATTAATAACTCAATTTATTTTATACCATTGTTTGTAAAATGTTCTTAATAGATTTAATGGAATTCTTACCCACACATAAAATCTAATTAGGTATTTACCTACAATAAAACATGAAGATGTTAGATATCGAGTTGAAAATGGTGTTGAACACCTTATAACTATACTAGGAAATTTAACATATGTTGTGAGGAATAAACTCACTCTTTTGGATAATCCTGATACTCAATGTGAATGAATAATGTTATGTCATTTTATGGGTCAACAGCCTCTATCATTCAATGTAACTAAAATTCTATTTGTAGTGTATCTATGAAAACGCTATAGAGATAAAGTATTTATTCCTTAGGGATATAATGAAAGGTAGTAGTTTATAATAGATTTATATTACAACATGGGAAACTAGGATCAATAGAGGTCATTTATTCAGAAGATTAATGTGGGGGAAGAAATAGAAAATTTAAATGGAATAATTTTGTGAAACATTTTTGGAAAAAATATTTCCCTCATGAATAGATAGTGAATATAGAGATAAAATTCATGAATATGAGGAAAGAATTGGGAACAAATTTCTCTATGTATGAATCCAAAATTACTAGGTAAGAAATGAATGTTTTGGATTATGTATGAATTCCAAATATTAATATAAATAATTTATTTGATGAGATTTTGACATTTTTTAAGGAACTAGTCTCCCACAAATTCCCATCATTTGATGTTATAGTATCAAGTGACATCAACACATATAATTAATTTTAAATGACATAATAATTTCAAAGGAAGAATGATATGAAGAGAAAATTACAGAACTCTAGAAAAAGAAAATAATTTAAAGGAGAAGAATAAAACATATGAATTTTGACCTTGTATAAATTTTGAATGAAACATCATGGAACATGAATTTTTGAAATGAGATATTATTACAAGTGTGGAGGTAAATTCAATGAGGCCAGTGACTATATGGGTATGAAATAAGCTACAAAATGTGAATTTATTTAGTTGTAATGATATGGGATACTGTGCACCATATTTTCCTAGGCATCAAGGGAATTTAACATAGAATATTCCTTGGAAGAATTTCCATGATTATTCGTTTACAATGGTTGAGGTTGAAGTTCCAATTTAGGTGGTGTTAGGTACATTAATCATCACTTAATTTTTTCTAAATTTTTATTTTATTCTGGATCATCTCACTCTGGAATATCATTATTGTTTTCCAAAAATACAAGACATATCCAATTTGATTTAATACGCATGCTATATGCCAAAAATACTAAGGAATATCTTATTTCAATAACGATGTGTTATAAAAACCTATTTTTACACATTTATGTGGTCTATTTTTTGACTTTTTCCATAGTACAATTGATGAATTTGATATAATACTCATTGGGGACTGGCGTTCAAAATGTTTTCTCAAAATTTATTGCATGAAAAATGAAATTTAAATTTGTAACAATGAATTAGAATTCATTATATTTAGAGGATAAGAATCATCAAATGATTCTTATCAAGATCCACCCCTAGTATCTCTACTGAACAATATTTTTATAGAGGAAGAAAATGATATGTGTAGGGATGAAGAATTTGATCATCACATTGATTATTTACATATTCAATATGAATACATTGATTTATTTTTCGAAGAAATACCGGAACAACCTACAGAGAATTAAGTTTATTTTATAATTGAATTAATCCATGATTAAATACAAATATATATAAATCCATATATAATGTAAACAATAGAATTAGTAAATTTGAAGAAAAAATTAGGTAGTTGGGTAAAAACGGATTTATTCTTTCTTATATTTCTCTTTGAGAAGCCCCAATGTTTTTAAGAATAATGATCGATATGTGTCGATTCCTAGTGATTACATTGAAATAAATGCTATTAAAATAATGAACAAGTCACCTTCATATCCCTTTGAGGATTTATTTGGTCAAATTCAAGGATCCCATTTTATTTTAGATTTCCATGCATTATGGATTTCATTAAGTAAGAGTTACGAAGGAAGACATTACAAATAACGATTTATATTTTAGGTATGGACATAAAAGGTTAACATTTATTCTATTTTGATTGACTAATTAATCCTTGATTTTTATATATCTAATTAATATAGTATTCAAGGATTATTTTGATGATTTTATTTTAGAATTCAATTATGATATTATGTTGTATTATAAAATATATTAAGACCATGAGAATCACTTGAATATCATTATTGGGGATCCACAAAGTAAGGAATTATATGGTAAATTTAGATAATGTGAATTATGGTTTTAGGAAATTTATTTATTTCGCCATATTTTCTTTAGGATAAAATTTCTATTGATCCTATAAAGACAATGTTAATACCATAATAAAATGCAGAAATGATCATAACTGAGATATGTATTTTCTTTGATTAGATTGTTACTATCAGATCTCCATTAATTTTTTTACTAATTATATTATCGGTTAACTATGTTCACAAACAAAGGGGTTATTTTAATATTGAAAATTTAATGAGAATATTGTTTTGATGAATTGAATAGAATATTAGTCATTTCTCTAATTTTGACTCTCGAATCAGGAAATTGGGGATGTTTGATTTATAGTGATAATATTAAGAAATGATCTTATATATAATGATAGATTCATATCCAATGAATAAATAGAGTTAATAACCCATGAACAAAACTATCCAAATCATGATCTTGAGTTATTAGTTGTAATTGTTTCTCAGATTATATTGAAACATTATATCTATGGTTAAATATTTGGGATATATATTCATTAGATGAGATTGAAATATAAATTCTCATTGAAATAACTCTACATTAGGAAAAATATATGACTCATGATACTTAATGATAATGATTATTCAATATACTACCAATAAGGGAAATAAAATAAGGTAGTATATTCATTGACAAAGAAGGATCATGGAGTTCATAAAAGAAATGAATATTGATAAGGTTATTTTGATCACGGATCTAGTAAACATTGTTATTGGAATTGTTTAGGAAGGAAAAAACATAACACCCTTTGCAAATGATTTCATATTCATCTTTAATGGGAAAGAAAAAAAATTAATTTGATGATGAGAGTTTCCAATACAAAAATAAAATCTACGACTGTTGGAACATTTGCAGACTTCATAAAAGAATAAGGTAATTTAAAATTTGGAGGGATTATATTTTTTCCATGTATTTCTAAATTAATAAGGTAATTATTATATGATGTTCTTTGATTAAATTTCTCTATAAATTGTGGTAGCACAATGATGTATTGAGATTTTATGGAAAATGTTTTTTTGGAAAATAAGATGTTGGAAATTCATAACAATGGGACAATATTTTTGGGTTTTCAACAAGTGAATGCTAAGAGAAAATATCCTAGAGTATCTATACAAGAATTTCATATACCTGTGAGTAAATTTTATTATATTTTATTAGAAATTTTCAGAGGACTACAATGGACACCTAGAATATCTAACAACCCTACTCCTTATTTCACACTAAAAAAACAATTTATTACATAAAATATTCACTTGATACAAGATATAAAATCAAGAGATCTAGTGTATTTGGGTCATAGTAACAATATATAATAACATAAAACATAAAACACAATATCTTTATTAAAATATTATTTTACATGACCACATAATTCCTTTGTACTTTGCATTGCATGGGATAACTTGTGGTAATGTAAAAGAAAATTGTGATCTATAATGCCCAGTAGGAGTGAAAACAAGGCATGACATGAAAAATAAATTACATTTTAGGCAATATTAATATCAATTGATCTTAAGAGAAACATGAACATAAATGTATGATATATCATGCTTACCATTACATGAAATTGTGGCATCAAAATTTAACATGAATTTAGCATAATCCAAGGCTCATTTAACAAAAAAGCATGATTAAACCCTAATTTCACATGAATTAGAATGAGTAAACCCTCATATAATTTTAAATATCATGATAACAATATTTTCCCAATGAATTGTAGTGCTATTAGGGCACAACATTCTTAACAATTTCATTTCATGCATAATTGTGCCACACGGATCATATAACATGGATAAATTTAAAATAATAATTTTTATATGATAACTCAATGTCTAATTAATACATGAAACTATATAATACATATTTAAATGTGAATAATATTTAATACTCTTGATAGTGAAATGGTAATGGTATTCACTACACAATGACTTTGGTTTGGAAATCGTTGTGCAATTTCAGCAGCATAACAGTGAGTCAGAAGAATTCATAAAAATTATTGATGAGACAGAAAATGGTGTCTAATATTTTTTACATGAAGTGAAAATTATTGGGGTCAAATATATATATTTCCCAAAATATTTAATTGAATATATATTAATAATACCAAATAATTGGTTGAATGTAAATGAGGAGAGAGAAATCCCTTACGTAATTTCGACATGATAACAAGTGTACATGAGAGGCAATAATGAGCGATAAAGGGGTCTCCCATAAGTCAATCATAAGTAGGGAAGTATATGGGAGGTTAAAAATCTTACCCCAAGATTTTGAATTGAAATTAAAATCAGTTAACAACTTAACGAAACTTGGGAAAAATGAGAAAGGAATGAATCCCTTACAGAATATCGGCACGGTAACTGTTGTAAATGTGGAGAATTAATGAGAGATAAATAGGTCACTCATAATTAAAATATAATTAGGTAAGTATAGGAGAGTTGTGAAATGATAACCCAATATTTTTAATTTAAAATAAAAGGGTATAACTACATAAAGAAACTAGTAAAAAATGAGAGAGGAAAAATTCCCTTACATGGATGTGTGATCCCAACGGCTTTGGAAATGCTTGATAAGGGATTCATGGAACTTGGGTAACCATTGGAGGACTATAGAGAGATTAGGTAAGGGGTTGGGTGAATTCCAATTTCTTTGTGTGAAGAGGATATAGGAGCATTGGTGGGATTAAATAGGAAAAGAGATGGAAATCATTATTATTTATGTTTTCGACACAACAGATTAAAATAATCAAAACAAAAAACCTAACCATGAGTTTTTCTCATTGTTTTTTTCCAAAGGGGAGTGGAAAAAACTATTCTTATAAGGCCATTGAACTATCTTCTTAATATATTAGGCTTTCTTACGTGGAGGTGTGTCACACTATTAAGGAAAGATAAAATGGATTATAATTCTGGTAGGGTCTACTAAAGCATTGTTAAATTAATCAAAAAAACCTAAAATCAAAATATTTTAATGGTAAAATATATATTGGCTGAACATCTCATTTATATTATTTTATTACATCACTCTTGGGTCATTATGATGTCATAAAACACATTATATTATTAAACAATATTTAATTTTTACCCAAAAAATCGAATGTCTCAGAAAATTATGAAACATTCACTCTTGGATAATTTAGACATCTTGATTCTAAATAAAAAATTCATTTTATCTGAATAATTTTCCAAATATATTATTTTTTACTTTTAAAATAATTACCGACATTTATCTAAAATTCATGGGTTTTGATAAAAACGACATTCAAACCTTATTAAAATTCCCAATTTTATTCATAAAAAATTATACGATAATTTATATTTTAAAAAAATTAATTTATAAATAATATTTTATTAAAATATTATTTAATTCAAAAACGCATTAATTCATCAAATTAGATTTCATAATTTAATATTAACATAAAATACTATTTTTGCGTTAAAAACAATTTACAATGTACCAATAATAAAATGAATGTATATTCTTTATTTTATAAAAAAATAATGCACATAATCATTGTGATAGAATATAGTTACAAAAACCCTAATAAAACCCTCATATGACCTATGGGTAAGGTGTGCGATGGTGATAGACTCATGTGGTGGCTCAGATAAAATCACTTGTGTGGTGATCTATATCAACTTACACTTCTCTTATTGGTAGATATGTTTGAGTTTAACCTGTTAAAACATGATTTGGGCTTGGCCATGAGAAAATCCCAGTGATAAAACCTTCTTTACATGATTTGTCAAATGGGCTTTAAATATAGAGTAATTCTACTGGATGAGGCCATTTCTTCCTCAGTATGATTAAATTTTATTTGTTAAATCCCTATATTAATACATATCTTGTGATCAGTTTTCAATGACTATATTAGCAACGATAACAGTTCAAAATAGTATTTTGCATTCTAAAAACATAAAACCATGGATGTTTATATTTTATATAAACATTTTAAATTATAATAATTCAAATTAGATCAAGATAAATTTTCATTAATAAAAGTCTCGGTCATTAAAATATTCCCCCCTTGAGAAATTTCCCCTTCAAAATTTTTATTTCCCACACTAAATGTGAGATGGGTAACTCTGCTTCATCAATTCTCTTGATTCCCATGTTGCATCTTCAAACATTTGGTTTCTCCATAATACAGTAACATGGGGCATTGACTTAATTTGTAGGAAATTTTCTCTACGATCTAATATCTTCACTGGATTCCCTTCATAGGAGATATCATTCTCCAATGTTACAACCTCTAGATTGAGTATATGAAATGGGTTAGGTATGTACTTTCTGAAGAGTGATACATGGAATACATCATGTACATTATATTGGTTCAGTGAGAGTGTTAGTCGATAGGACACTACTCTAATGAAATCAACGATCTCACAATGGTCTATTCACCTTGGTCTAAGCTTTCACTTCTTCCCAAATCTCCTAACTCTCTTCCACAGGGATTTGTGGAGGTATACCAGGTCTCTGACATCAAACTCTCTATCACATCGAATATTATATACATATCACTTTTTTCGAATCTGAGCAGTTTTAATGTGTTTCTAGATGTTCTAAACCCTCTCCACCATTTCTTAGACCATTTCTAGACCTAGAATATTTCTATCCCACAACTTCATCCCAACATACTAGTGTTCTTCACCTCTTCCAAAAAAGGGTTTCATAAGGATCCATTTAAATTCATTAGTGGCAACTGAAATTGTAAGAGAACATGACTAGAAGGAGATGTTCATCAAATCCTACTTTAATTCTATTCCTCAAGATACCAAAATTCACTCTAGTGTTTGGATATTCTGCTCAGAAAGTTCATTACTTGAGGATGATAAGTTTTATTGATTGTCAGCTTAGTGTCTAGAGCATGTTGAAGACTCTTCCACAAAATAGAGGTGAATCTTGGATCTCAATTGGATATAATCGATAGGGGTAATCCATGCATCCTTACCACATATATGATGTATATCTATGACAGTTGATCCAATGAGAAATACTCTCGAATTTAAATGAAGTGTGAATTCGTTTTAAGATGATCCACATCAACTCAGATATGATTATTTTCTTTGGATGTATTTGGACGTTTGGTGACAAAGTTCATGGTGATGTTCACCCATTTACACACTTGTATGGGAATTGGTAGCATCATCCCTTAGACGTATTTCTCTCAGGCTTCTTGTGGTAACATACTGTAATGTCCCGGATCCCGGTGCCAGAGAATGGGTGCCTCAAACTGGGTTGGGCACATGACTTCAAGAACATTTCCCCAAATGCCATAGTCTTCTGACTAGCAACGAGGGACTAGGATTGGTAGTGGGGAAGATATACCCTCATTTTTCAAAGTGAAGCAGAGTGGAAATAAATATAACAAAAAAGTAGAAGGAGTAAACAATATAGACCTGAAATGGATAATGGATATGAAGTAAAAGATAACAAACAATCATATATATAATTATGTAATATGTCTCTAATTCTAAGAAAACAGCCAAAAATAGGATACACTACAATCTGATACAATATAGAAAAATTTATAAATTACATCAAAACTAAACCAAAGCAGTTAAATAGGAACACAACAGCATCGCAAGCCTATGCTCGGTCCCATGCCCTCCTCCTCCACTCCAAAAATGATATACCTATGTAGGGACCCTTTCACTTATCGACACTGATAGAAACATAAACTATTTGGTCCCAAGACAAGTCCCAAATAGAGTGTGAGAAATAATTCCCAGTAGGCAACCACCAAAGTCCAATGACCAACTATCACTGAAAATGTGCAACAACAGTGTGCACTAATGAAATGCAGTAAACTAGAAAGTACTCAAAAGTAAAAATTCCTACTAATTACAATGTCATTTTTATAATTTTTTAACAATTCCAAGCCTGTGATTTAGCATGGAAGGTACAATATAAGAAATCACCATAGTTAATATTCATTTTAAACATTGTCCTCAGATGTGAAAATCCTTACCCTCAGGCAAACAGAAATGAAACCCTCAAGTGACTGCCCTCAAGAATAACGAATATTGACCATAGGCATATGAGATATCTCCCTCAAGCATAGAAGATACATCCCTCAGGCATAAGAAATGTTTCTCGTAGGCTAAAAAACCTTTACCTCAGGCTAAGAAGAACCTTTCCCTCAGGCTAAACAGAAACATTCCCTTAAGCTAAACAGAAACTTGCCATCAGGCGAAATAGAACCTTGCCATCAGGCTAAAAATAACCCTTTCCTCAGCATAATCATAAAAAAACAAGTAAACAGGCTGAGGCCAATGCATAAGAAAGAAATTTATACATTTTTCCTCTCTAGAAGACTCGAAACATGCTATAATCATGGAAAACCCATGGGTATCCTTTCCAAATGGAAAAACAAAGGAAACACACCCTCGGGGTGGCCCTAGATCAATGCAATGATCCTAAACATCATTTTATAATTATTCATTAGATTACCTAAAAAATTTTAGGTATCTCAACAGTCAAAGTCCCTACCATATGACACCCCAAACATGGCCGTGTGGAACAACAATACACAAAAACAACTCGACAGCTGGTATTAAAAACAAGACCACCTACCTCGATCTCCTATGATAGATATATGAGAAAGCATCCTCCCAAAATGACCAAGAACGACGTAGATCTGATATGAATGATTACCCATTTATACCTAAAAAACATACCTTAGGTAAATAATTGGAAACAAATATTCAAGAAGAGAGAAGACCTTACCTGCATGGTTCAAATGATATTGATGACAGAAGAATCTAAGTCTCGGTGAGCGATCTGGAACTCCTCCATGTATCAGCCTCCTCTTCCACAACATCTAGTGATATCTCTGCCTCCTCTGCCAAATGAGGACGCTACTTCCTTTTTTTAACGAAAAAACATAACTACATGGTGAGTACTCTCATGTACACAGCGTATACTATTTTTTTAACTGTTCCTCTGGCGGCTACTTTACACCTCCTCACTCTTCATCTACCGACTGATTACACGTCGTGTATTACTAAGTACATAGTGTGTAGTTAGTTTTTACACCCTTAATCACCAATAATCCTACATGAACTGTATTCCCATCCCACAGGGCCAAAGTACATGGCGTGTATAAAAAAGTACACATCATGTACCCATAAATGTGGGATTTTCCCCACATTTCCATTTCTTTCTCAAAAACACTTATGGAAAATGGAAAAGAAGAATCTTGTACCTCATGAATAAGATCTTGGTTCTTACAAATTCCCCCCCTCCCTAAAGTAATTCATCCCTGTATTTCTCTTCCAAGGGTGTTGAAGATATAGCTGGGAACAATTCTGGACATTGAGCTCATACGTCGGTCTCCTACATCCAGGTTTTATACTGCACTCAGCCATGCTGCCATAGTACCCATATGAGAGGAACTGACTGGCCTCATAGATCCATCATTATACTACCAACAATAAAAATTGGATGCTCCTTAAATGATGAATAAACCTAAAGTTCAACCTCCTCGGGCTAAAAATCATGAGATGGGTCTGATTGACAATGGTGTAGCAGAGATACGTGGAAGACGTCATACATGCCCTCTTACATCTATGGTAACTACAACCAATAGCCAACTGACCCAACTCTCTATATAATCTCAAACGTCCCTATATACCTCGGTGAAAGTTTATCATGTCTCCTGATCTTCTTGTGTCCCAACCTCGGTGAAACACACTAGAAAACCTGATCCCTAACCACGAAATCCAATGGACGTCTACGATGATCAGCATAAGATTTCACACGAGACTATGCAGTAGGAATCGACTTCTGAATCAACTGGACCTCCTCTGATGTCTCCACCACAAGACGTGGTCCCATTACAGCTACCTCACTAGCTTCCAACCAGCACAAAGGTGATCAGTATGGCCTACCATATAAAGCCTTGTAAGGTGACATCTCAATAATTTCCAGAAAAATATTATTGTTGGAAAACTCGACCAGGGGTATGTGATTATACCAATATCCCTTAAAGACCAAGATGCATTCACACATCATGTCTTCTAGCACCTGTATTGTATGCTCTGACTGGCCATCATTTCGAGGGTGGTAAGCTGTGCTAAGAAGAACCTGTGTAACCAGTGCCCTATGAAAACTTTTCTAGAAATGAAAGGTAAAATGAGTGTCCCAATCTGAAATGATAGAATGTGGGATCCAATGAAGACTTTCTACCTCTCAGATATATAACTTCTCGAGCTCTTCAACACCAAAGGTCTCACTGATCATAAAAAAGTGATCTACCTTCATATATCTATCCACAACAACCCATACAACATCCTTACCTTGAGGTGACCTCGACAACCCGGTCACGAAGTCCATCATGACATCAACCCATTTCCACTCCATAATGGGTAACTATTGTAACAGTCTAGCTGGCCTATGATGCTCCTCATTCACCTGCTGACAGGTGGAACATCTCATAACAAAACCATCTACCTCTCTATTCATACCCGGCCACCAATAATAACATCTCAAGTCATGATGCATTTTGGTGACTCCATGATGCATTTCCCAAGATGAAGCATGAAATTACTGCATCAAATCCTCATGGATATCCCCTCGAACCCACACTCATCAATGGATACACAGTACCATTTCATCACCTATCGTCCAACCAGGAAGAGGGTCCTCACATTCCACCGACTCCTGTAGAACTAGGCCTTCAAAATCTGATAGTTGTCTCATCATCACTCTATCCAGGATGGAAGATTTCGAAGATAAGGATTAAATATAAATTCTCCACTGACTATCATGAATCTCCAAATGCATCTTAGAGAATAAATCCATAAGCTACCACTCACCATTGGCCTCATGCACTCCCTGTATCTGAGTCCTCCAACTCAGTGCATCAACTACTACATTACCATTACCAGGTGTATAGGCAAGCTTGAAGTGGAACGACTGAAGGTATTCAACCCACCTTCGTTATATCAAATTCAATTCATGATGGGTAAAGATGTATTTAAGACTTTTGGGGTCCGTAAACCCCACATTGTGTTCTCCCAAGAGATAATCTCTCCAACAACATAACGCATGAACAACTGCAGCCAACTCGAGATCATGTGTCTGGTAATTCCTCTCATGTGGACTCAAATTTCGAGACCCGTACACAACTACTCGATCACACTATATAAACACTACTCCAAGCCCAGAACCATTTTCATAACTGAAAACTATATTTCTCTTCCCTTACTCTAAAAGTATCAGAATTGGTGTTGACGTCAACCTTCCCTTCCGTGCCTGAAATGCTATCTCGCAAGCTTCTGACCAAACAAACTTCATATCCTTCTTAGTCAAACCCATCAACAGTGATGCTAAGAAAGAGAAGTATAGTATAAAGTTCCTATAGTAACCCGTCATCCCCAAGAAACTCAATATTTAAATCACATTCTTAGGCTACTCCCAAGAAACTAATGCTCTCACTTTCTCTAGATCAACCGCAAATACTGTCTCTGATATAATAGGACCCAGGAATTGAATCTGGTCCATCCAAATGTAGCACTTTGGGATCATAACATATAACGGATGCTCTATTAGTGTACTAAGTACGATCTCAAGAAGGATGGCATGGCCGTGTCATGTATTAGAGTACACAAAAATATCGTCCAGAAAGACAACCACTAAAGAATCTAGAGATGGGTGGAACACACGATTTACCAATCCCTGTAAACTACTAGTGCATTTTTGAGTCCGAATGGCATGAACAAGTACCTGTATGAACCATATCTTCTCTGAAAGACTATTTGATATATGTCTTATGGTCTAACGCGCAACGGATGATATCTAGATCTCATGTCAATCTTCGAGAACACTCATGCTCCTTTATATTGATCAAAAAGATCATCAATCCTTTATAAGGGATATCGGTTCTTAACTGTCAACTTTTTCAATTTCCAATAATCCACACAGAGTCTGAGTGTACAATCTTCCTTTTTAGGGAAAGGGAAAAGTGAACCCCAGTGAGGAATACTAGGTTGGATGAAACCCTTGGCTTGTAACTCCACTAACTACCTCTTCGGCTCTTGCAATTCTGGCATAACCATCATATAAGAAGGAATGGACACCAGTGCCACTCCTGGAACCAGTTCAATAGAGATTTCCACCTCTCACTCTGAACGTAGACCTGAAAAGTCATCCTGGAAGGCATCCTTGAAATGATTAACCAGCATAGAAAAATCCTTCTCCGAAGTTCCCTGGTCATCCAGATATAGACTAGAAATCTGGGTTGTCACTCCACCTCACCCACGATGCTCGGGTCCAGCTCGGCTCACCTGGACATCCCATTTACCCATGTATAGAAACTCTCTTCCCTTGGGTGATGTAAAACTCTCCATGGAATGATATAAATCCAAAAGGACTTGGTAGGGTTCCCACCAGTCCATCCCGAAAATGACATAATATGTTGTCATCTCTATAACATATAGGTCCCATAGAAAGTGACACCCAACAACATCTAGGGGAACTCCTTTCACTGATGCACACCTTACGTTCTAATTCCCCATGGAGTGTCTAGCGTCATGATATTTGAAGAAGAAGAAACACATATCCCAAGGCTCTCAACAACGGGCAGAGATATAAATCAATGTGTAGCACCAGTATCAAAAAATGCATAAGATAAAACAGAAGAAACTATAATATTACCTCTGATAGTGGAAGTTCCAGGATCATGGTCTATTTGGGTCTATTGCACTAAATATTTCAGCCCAGTGTCGCAACCCTGCGACACAGCCTGGCTAACCTAAGCTGACCTGCCCTGCTGTCTCTGAGATCCCGGTGTCTGGCTACCATGACCACGACCACCACCTCAGCCTGAGTGTCCTAACGTATTCCAATTTCTTGACTAATAAGAAGATGTTAGACCTGATATTGCATGCAGAGTTTGCATAGAACCTCTCTTACTAGTCACTGGTAGAAACTCTCTTCAAAAATTGTTGAAGATCACCCATCTTTCCACAAGATCGGCACTCCACTGGGTCATGTGGTCACTACGTTCTCTTGTTCCTCTCTTTACCACACTGGTAGCACAGTATCAGGCCACTTGAAGAATTATTCTGGCTAGTACTACCACTGTGAGAGAAATCCATCCGCAACGTCCACTTTTCGGTAGAAATAGTACCAAAGACCATTGCAGAACCAATCGGGTCCGCTCTAGTAGCTTCCCACGGGTTCCACTCAAAAATCTATGACTGTCTAACAATAGCATGCACTATAGTAAACCTGAAAACATTCACCAGTTCTCGGATTTCATATCAAAGACCATAATTAAAGCTACTTTCCCTCAATGTCTCATCACCCACTAGAACAACTGCAAAATGTTTTAGCTTGGTGAAGCAGGCATAATAGTCCATCATTGACATAGCGCCCTATTGCAGATTCATGAACTCTCGAGCCAGATATTCCCTTAGCGTATCCAGAATGGAAAAGTCATGGAATATAGCCTTCAAATCTTCTCACGCCATGTATCAGTGAATCTTAGTATCGTTGGTAACATCCCACCATCTCTTGGTGGAATCATGCATCATGTAAGTAGCATGCTTGACCCTCCTCCTAGGAGGCGTCTCTAGATGCTCGAAGATCGTCCGCATAGAACCCAGCCATGACTCTATAGAATTTGGTCCTCCATCCCCTGAAAATGTAGGTGGATGATGCTGCTGGAATATATGTGTCATCTCTGCAATTGATGTGGAAACCTACAGTTTTCCCTGAAAGGTCTACATTAACCACATAAAGCCTTCATGGAACTGTGCATCCATTCCTACATCTGGTATGATCATTGAATCCACATGTGGAACTGTTGTAGGATCCATCAGTAGCCCATGGCCTAAAATCACTATTTTATACTCATCACCACTCTCTTGGAGAAAAACTCATCGTCGTCTCGGTGGCATGACTCTACAAGGTCAAACGCACCCCTTAGATCATGATTATCCAGGACTGAAAACTAGGAGACCAAAAAGGAAATAGGAGAAGAAAAGCACTCATGTTTTACAAAACATGACCACATGGCGTGTATAAATCCTACATGGTGTGGTCCCATAAATCATTCACATGGGTGTGTACTTCAATAAGATCTAGTCGTGTAACACCCCAAACACAAAACGTGTTGTCTTAACACCCGGAGTGTACTTGAATCTTAATTCTCGACACATGCCCTTCTACATGGTTAAGAAACATGGTTATCCTAAGAGAAGACTACATGGCATGTTCTAGGTAGACATGACATGTATTAGACAAGCTTTACCGACCCGTGTTGTTAGTGACACAGCCTGGGTACCTAGGTTTCACTACATGGCGTGTTCTAGAAGAACACGGCGTGTACAATGAAGCCCCAAACAACCCGTGTTGTAGGTTACATGGCCGGATAACTGGGTCTAACTACATGACATTTTTACTCCTAACACGGCATGTATAGATTATGATTTACTCTTCTGTGTTGTTAGTTACACGAGCGGACACATGGTCAACCCTACAAGACGTGTACAATCGGTACAAGGTGTGTTTTCCCAAGAACTTCCCTATTCCGTGTCTCTACCCACATTGCATATGACATGTTTAGAGACCACATGGCATGTACATAAGATAAACGGTGTGTACTTTAGAAAAATAGTTTCTTCCCTAATAAAAGAACACATGGCATGTTGTCAAAACTACACGGTGTGTATTCTGGGTTTTTCTGGACAGTTAACCTTAGAAACTTCTCTATAGTATAGAAAAACCCTGAAACGAACACCAATGTGCCGAATTCTGATCTGTGAGAGCCCATACTCCCCATGAACCAAAGCATGGCATCTTATACATGTTATAACATGGTAAAAAAGTCGATGACACACCAAATTCTGGTTGATGAGGGCCCATACTCCTCAAGAACCAAAGTTTGGTGTTCTTTCATAAATCCTTAATTAACAGTATCCTATAAAATTGTAGGTATTTTATAATGGAATCTATCACAACAACATTCATCTTCAAGAACTACATCTATCACAACAACATGCAATTTCCAATGCACCTACATGGCATGGAAACTATGCATGACATGTGATTACAACATGTGCATAAATGATACATGTGATGGCATATCCTCCTCTAATTGGGTTGTAACTAAATAGAACCCTTTTATAAAATACAAATAGCATGCCAAAAGTGTGTCACCAAATAGTGAAAATAAAAAAAGCAGTAAAATTGAAAAGGCAATAAAATTGCAATTAAATGAGGTAGATTAGATTTTACTTGTATGCAGGTTAGATACTCTCGGGCACAACTTATTACCAAATACCAATTCCATCTTATCCCTGACTATAGGCTCTAAATAGTATGTCAATGAATAGAACCTCTCTCTGATACCACTTTGTAATGTCCTGGATCCGGGTGTCACCCAATGGGTTCCACGAACCAGGTTGGTGACATGACCTTAAGTGCATTTCCCCAAATTCTAGAGGCTGCCGACTAGTAGTGAGGGCCTATGACTGATTATAGAGAAACTATGCTCTCATTTTTAATGTGTAGTGTAGTGTAAATAAAAATAACATACAAAAGTGGAAGCAGAAACAATATAGACTTGAAATTGATAATGGAACTAAAGTAAAAGACAACCAACCATCATATATTTAATGATGAAATACTTCTCCAATTCTATGAAAGAATCCAAAGTAGGATACACTGAAATATATTATAATACAACACAAGGTACAAAGTATATTAAAAAACCAATGCAGTGCAATAGGAACACAGCAGCATCGAAAGCCTAAGCTCCATCCCATGCTCTCCTACTCCTCTGCAATAATCAGGAAGCTATGTATGGACCCTTGCCCTTATCGACACCTACAACAATATAATCTATTTGGGCCCAATACATGACCCAAAAAGGGTGTGAGAAATAATTCCCAGTAGGTATCCACCAAAGGCCGGTGCCCAACTGTCAGTGAAAAAGTGCAACATTAGTGTGCAATAATGAAATGCAAAAAAATAAGAAGTGCTCAAAAGTAACTATTCATACAAGTTACATTGTCATTTTAATAATTATTTAACAATTCCAAGCATGTGATTTTCTTGGCAGGTACAACATAAGAAATCCCCATAGTGAATATTCAATGTAATCATTGTCCTCAGATGTGGATATCCATACCCTCAGGCAATGAGAAAAGAAACCATCGGGTGACTGCCCTCAGGAATAACGAATATTTCCCTCAGGCATATGAGATATTTCCATCAGGCATAGAAGATACTACCCTCATGTATATGAAACATTTCCCTCAGGCTAAAAAAACATTTCCATTAGGCTAAGCAGAACCTTTCCCTCAAGCTAAACAGATCCTTTCCCTCAGGCTAAACAAAACCCTTCCCTCAGGCTAAACAGATTCTTTCCCTTAGGCTAAACAAAACCTTTCCCTCATGATAATCAGAATAAAAACAATTAATCGGGCTAATCCCAACACATAAGTAAGAAATTTATACATTTTTTCCTCTCAAAAAACTCAAAACATGCTATAATCACTGCATAACCACGGGTATCCTGTCAAAACGGCTTAATAAGTGAAACACAACCCCAGGGTGGCCCTGGATCAAAGAAACGACCCCATACTAAAGTTTATACCAATTCATTAGATTACCTAAGCAATTCTATGTATCTCTATAGTCAATGTATCCACCATAAAACACATCAAACTTGGGCGTGTGGCACAACGGTACACAAAATCAACTCGACAGTTGAAATTAAACACAAGACCACCTACCTCAGCCTCCTATGATTGATATACATGAAAGGCACCCCCCTGAAACAACCAAGAACAACGTAGATTGTAGATGAAAATTTACCCATTGAAACCTAAACAGATTCCCTTAAGAAATGAATTATAAGTAAATATTCATGAAGAGGGAAGACCTTACCCTCACGGTTCAAATGAGATTGACAGCGGAAGAATCAGAGTCTCGGTGAGCGATCAGGAGCTCCTCAATGTCTTGGCCTCCACTTCTGTAGCTCATGTTGATCTCTCTGCCTCTTCTACCGAATGAGGAAGCTAATACCTATTTTTAACGAAACAAACATAATTACATGGTGTGTACTCTCAAGTACATGATGTGTACTATTTTTTTAACGGTTCCTCTGGTTTCTACTTGCACTGCCTAACAATTCATCTGTCGACTGATTATACGGCATGAATTACTAAGTACAGAAGGTGTATTTAGTTTTTACACCCTTAATCGCGGATAAGCCTACACGTCCTGTATTCTTATCCCACATGGCCAAAGAAAACGACATTTATTCAAAAGTACATAGTGTGTACCCATAAAGTTTGGATTTTCCCACATTTCCCTTGATTTCTCAAAAACACTTAAAGAAAATAGAAAAGAATGAACCCATACCTCAAGAATAAGTAACGAGTTCTTACACATACTAGTAACTTTGATGCATACTTAGTGATATTCATATTCATGGTTTCCAACCAATAATTCTTTCAAAGATCTCAAATCATCAATGTGTTTCCTAGGTGAATAGAGAAATTTTAACTATTGGAATCATCTAAAAGTACATTCTTTATCTCTGGATTTGATGGAACACATATTATTTTCCAAAATCTCACTGTTCATTCTTCCGTAACATTGAAATATGAGGATTTACCTTTTCCAATAGTTTTCACTTTCTTCTGAATTCCCACGTCTTCCTTTTAAGCATCATTTTACATTTTAAAAAGAGACGTTTAAGAAATAATTTGGGAAAGGTTTGATGAAACTCCCTTATTTATAATTCACATGTCCAACTTAATCATGTATATATGGATAGAATCCTTTTCATTTCACATCAATGATATAATTGCTAAGTCCTTTCTATTTATGTAATTTTCCACCTTGCTCTCCTTCCCAGGATGGTAGTGGATTGAGATTTCAAAGTGTTAGATCTAGTATAACCATATTCATTGGAGAATGTTCAAATATTCCTATTTGAATATTAACTTGAAGATTTTTTGTATGTATATAATTTATTATTCTCCCCAATGTGGTAATATCACAAATATTTCAGAGAAAAGATTATTACAGCCAACTCGAGATAATTTGTTGGATAATTTTTTTCATGAATATTCAACTACCTTGAATCAAAGGCAATGACTCTATAATTTTACATCAACACACAAACCTTGACCTTTCTTCAAAGCATCACTAAATACCACAAAAACTTCTTCACTTGTGGGTACTGTGAGAATTGGAGTAGTGATAAACCTCCATTTCAACTCCTTGAAGGTCTATTCACATTCATAACTCCATGAAAACATAAATCCCTTATGAGTTATCTTTGTTAGAGGGTTTTATAATGTTGAGAAATTTCTCACAAATAGACGATAATATCCAACATACCCTAACAACCAATGGATATCCACCACATATGTTGGCCTTTTCCATCCATCAATTAAAGATGCAATGGATGGATCCACAAATATCCAATTTTCTGTGATGATATGTCCCAAGAATGAGACCTTCTTTAAATAGAACTCACATTTGTTTTACTTTACATACAACTTCTCCTTTTGTAAGGTCTATTGCACAATGCATAGATTATCCTCATGATCCTCCATTGTTTTGAAGTATATTATAATATCATCCATAAACACTATCACAAATTTGTCATGGTAATCTCCAAATACTATATTAATTGTGTCCATTAAGATTGTGGGAGAATTACTGATTCCAAAAGGCATCACTATGAATTTATAGTGCTCGTACCATGTATTAAAAGAAATCTTATAGTTATCTTCCTTTTTCACCCATACTTGGTAATATCCTGACTGCAGATCCACTATAGATAAGTATTGTGCTACATGTAGTTGATCAAACAAGTCATCAATGTTTCTATGTTGATACATGTTCTCTATTGTGATTCTATTGAGCTCACGATAATCAATGCAATGGTGCATTGACCATTCATTATCCTTGATGAAGAGGACTAGTGCGCCCCATGGTGACGCACTTCGGCATATAAAACCTTTATCCATATTCTCTAATAGTTGTTTCTTCATCTCCTAAAGCTCCATAATAGTCATTCTATAAGAAGTAATGGATATTAGCAACACCACAGGTATACGATCAATTTAGAATTAAACATCTTATTTAGGAGGAAGTCCAGGAAATTTCTTGGGAAACACATCAGCGAATTCCCTCACAATAGGCATGTCTCCAAGGATGATTTCTTCCATGGAACCAATCATATGAGACAGATACATGTTCTCATAGGGAAGAAATATCTACATTTGAGATAATGATGCTAACAAGATTCATCCTCCTCCTTGAACTTTTACAGATTTAGGGGTCTATTCTCCATATTGATAGTGATTTCCCTTTAATTGAAATTTATGTTGGCTCTATATATGAAAATCCAATCAATGCCTTGATTTGCATCAAATTCAACCAAATGGAGTATGATGATGTTCACTAGGTAGTAAAATCCAAAAATTATGTAATCGGATGAGTTATATTTATGGAATGCAACTATTTCCCCATTTTCCTTTCTCACTAACATCATTACTTCCATGACTTGTGGTGATGTTGGGATTATTCTACTAAACATTTGGGATAAAAATGAATGTGTAGAATTAGAATAAAAAATTATGTTCACTATTCTTGAATGAATAACTATTGTACCTGTCACCACTTTGTTTTTGTGGTTCACCTAGGTTGTAATAATGGAAAACTCTCACCTTTGTTGCCTTAGATGTCGTTGTTTTCCTACAAAACCCCTGTCTTAGGGAACTGGTTTGCAAGGTTCCATAGTTCTTTGCATTTGAAGAAATTAACAATGTGTTGAGGTGTGAAGGGAGCGTTCCTCTACTCTATCACAACATCACGGTTTTCATGTCAGTAGTTAATGGATATGGGCCCATATCTTCCACACATAATGAATTTACTCATCCCCTTAAAGAGATTTTCAGGGTGCTTCATTCCACACCATTAGAATGTGGGGTGCTATATTTTCTTATCACTTTTGTATTTATCCATTGGACCTGCATAATTGAATTCCACATTATGCTTCATATCCCCATGATACACCTGAGATTCACCGATCTCAATTATATCTTTGAGGGACCATTAGACAATTTCATCATAGCTCTCGAAGTCACGGATTGGTATGTCTTTCAATCGGTTAGGTTTTAGCCCAAAAAAGAAGTGGTCAAACTTTTATTCATGTGTAATGAAAAACTTGGAGGCGTATCCTTCATGATAGGTAATGATTTCCTTGTATTCTCTGATGGATTATTTGTCTTTTTGGATAATGGAAAGGAAGTAAATTTTCATCTTATGTTGGAGGGTACGTGGAAATTATTTTTCAAAAATAATCTTCCAAAATTCCTTCCATTCCAATGCCTTGATCTCCTCCTCTGTATTAGTATTTTTGATAAATTTCTATCATTGATCAGCTTCACCCACCATATTATAAGAATCAAGAAGTACCTTATATTGTTCAAAACATTGAAGGATGGAGAAGATCTTCTCAATGTAGTAGATCCATTGTTCAATGATTGAGGGATAATATGATTAATTAAAAGTAGGAGGCCTTGGTATCATGATGCTCTCGATTGTAACTTGTTATTTCATAGGGGGGTTTAATGTTCCTCCTAAGCCTTGTTTCTATTCAAAATATGGGTTAACTAAGGGAGTGTCAGGAAAGTTTTTGTGATTCCCACTCCCATAGTATTGGTCATCAAATTATAAAAATCATCACATTGATCATCACATTAGTTGTTAGATCAATTCATCCTATTACCATTAAATGGATTTAATAAAAGGAAAGTTTGGGTTAAAACATAAAGGATAATACCTATAAAAAATGGACGACTTATAAATTACCATTATTTCCTTAAATTATAAACATATAGGATTTAATCTATGTTATCTATTATCTAATTCCCAACATATTTTCATTGGGTAATTGTTTTATTCCCTAAATAATGGTTCATATTTAGAATATTAATTTACCAAAGCATATCCCATCAGAGTTATTTAACCAAGAGAACAACAAGGCCCATTATCGTTCACTAGTTCTCATTTGAGTGTAGCTGAAGGCAGTGTTTTCATGTTTTACCACTTGATGCATCTATGCCAGGGCCACCTCTGTAGAGACCCAGGCTTCACGTACATATAAAATACATTACTTTTTCGGAATACTTAATACATAACAAAAACAAAAACACAAGGACCGTAATATTTTAGTGTCTTTGGAAACTCGGAAAAATAAACTTTTAATCATGGTGAATGATCTTCGACATCTCCCATAAAGATCTTCCAATTTTGTTTTCTGACCTAAAACCTTTATTTAAATCCTGGGGAAAAAAACATAAAAAGGGTGAGATCAAAATCTCACAAAGGGTAAAAATAGAGAACATAAAACAATCCATAAACATTTGAATGCAAAAACAATTGAACATAAAATCTAAACATCAAAATCTTGAGTAAAGACATAAATATTAGAAGTATGTAAGGAATATATCATATAGGAACATCAATCATGATAAAATAGCATGGGAATAAAAAATGTAATTGTGGAAAACCATTAAGGACATTATATAATTTCCATAGTATCCAAGGCATTGCTTCCAAGACCGTCTTAGTGGACAAAGTCCCTTTCTGAATCGAGTTCACTCCTCGTTCCTGTCCTATATCACTGAACCGGATTAACTTACCATTCTATCCATTATATATCATGAGATATAAGTATTTAACAAATTTATTGGTGGTAGATATAGGTCCTACCCATATCATAATGAAATCATTCTTACTTGTTCCACAACATAAACATAAGTCATTCATCGTAACCCAATGAATAAAAATGGTTTTCATAAACATCATCTCATCATAACAGAATCCATATAAAACAAATCAATATTGTTTCATCATAAGAAAAGTGATACCATTTAAATAATAGAGATATATTACTTGATACATACACATATGAAATTATGTCATCTTCGATGGAAAATGTTTTTGATAAAACCCTTCAAATGAATTCTTGAGGAAAATATTCTTTCTTCTTAAAAATAATTTTCTTTTCACAAAATTCCACGCAATTTAAAAAAAGGATTTTATTGAAAATAACCATGAAATTTTATATAGGAAGCTTCTTGAAAACTAGGCATTATAAAACTATAAAAATTCGTTCATTCCATATAAGTTAAAAAAACATTCTCCTCAAACTTTTAACGGAAAAGTCAAAAAGTACTTCATATGGTAAACAAAATAATGATTCCTTCCATACAATGTGGTAAAAGTAAAAAAAGGGTAAAAATGAATTTCAACATAAATAGAAGAGTAATAAACATTTTATGAAAACATTTTTAGAAAACATGGACATTGATGATAAACATAACCCCAGTAAATACTTACGAATAAACAATCTTGGATAAGAATGAGATTGGAATAATTGTCCCTTACCATAGGTCTGATATGCTTAGTACGTATTAAAACCTCTTGTATGATGATTTAAATAATGTCATTGTCTTTTTACAGAATCATATTCATTGTTATTATATCATATATGGTTCACTTATGACTTTATATTACCCATTCTTTTGTAAATTCCATGTTAAAGCAGTGTTTTGGGTAAAATTGTTTTATTTATCGTGCGAGTTTGGAGTTATTGTTCATTATATTTTTATTACTTATATAATGATTTACTTACTTACAGAATGTAAATAATTATTTATATATCATATATATTCAGTATATATATATATAATAGATCGATAAATGAAGTGAAATACACCGTTCATTGAGACGGTAGGCCTTACGTACGCATGAACGTTGTTTTCCATTCCTTATTAACTTGAATGGAAGTAATTATATGATATATATATATATATATAAATCCAGTAGATTAATCATGTAATATATTTCATTTTTATTCATTATATATATTTTATAATCGTACTTGAATGGTTAACATGGAGAATGAATCTCATCGCGTCGTGGAGACGGTAATCCGTACGTATGCACGAGCGATGATATCATTCCCATAATTATAGAATTGAATTTTATTGGATGATATAATATCTCAGAATAATTATGATGTTATAATAACCATATATAGTAATTATTTACACCATTATACCCATCCAAGTAAGGTGGTGGTGGAAAAACTGATTACACCACGGTGTGGAGACGGTATTCCGTACGTACGCACGCGTGGTGATTTTGTTTTCCGTAGGATGGATAGAAGGTGAATTGAGGTTGTTTAATATTTCTAATTACATATAAGTATATTATTTATACTTATGTTATTACTTTATAATGAAACAACTAAATAAGAAGATGTTTAAGAAGAAAGAAAACATGAAAGAATCGGTAGAAGAGATTACCTCTTCTTCAACACACCTCTTTTAAGCTTCCTCTTAAGGAACTAGAGATGGTATTTTGAGGATACCATAACCTCTATAATATTTCTAGGGAAGATTAAAAGGGAAATGGGAAGGTTTTGGCCGTTCTTGAAGGCTCAAAATTGTGTGAAGAGAAGGGGAGGAGGTTCCCTTTTATAAGGGAGGATAATGACACTTTAGGAAACAATTATTTTATAATAGAGTCATATTCGGGTTATAATGGCTCCAAAATTAATTATTTATAATATAAAGTTGGTATGGGTCTAAATAATCTCATAAAATCAATTTTAAACAAGTTTAGGTTACTATTTTAACCTTATCATTTAGATTTAACTCAATATTAAATAATTTAACTTTTACTGAGTCATCTTGTTTTCTTACAATATATGATTAATAAACTTACAATAACAAGCCAAACTAATCCCAAGTGTTTAATTATAGAAAAATATAACATTATCTAAGTCATTTTTCCAAACCTTATATATTTTAGAATAAAATAACAATTAATAATATAATATATGTTTTAAAAAATATTTTATGTCAATTTTGACACTATTTTGTAATTGATTTTTCTAAAAATCATAACAGCATGATTAGTTCTAAAAAAGTTAATTTAATCAATAATAACATGTCACATTAACCTAGAAAATTAGTGGAATTCATTAAAAGGATAAATTACAATTATTTGTGAATTTATAACATCAATTATGATAATATTTAATTAATAATGTAATTACTCTATCATCATTGTGTCATTAATAAATTAAATTATTTAACGTCTAAAAATAATAAATAAAATAACCTTATTTAGGAAATAATTTTATATTTATAATTAATATTTATATTCTAATTTATCTTATGTATAACCCTATATTAAAAATGTTTAACTTCTATTTTAACTATTTTAACACTTCTTTAAATAAAATAATAATAAGTGTCCTAATCTAATCCAAGTGGACCTAAAGGGTAATATTTTATTCCTATGGTTTTTATGGTCGAATTAAACTTATCCAATAGAATTAGGGCATGTGTTACGGTAATAATAATATCATTTTTACCCTTAATTACCCTATTTACTTTTAACCGTGGTAAAAAAAAGTAAAAAATTATTATTCACCAAAATTTATTTTTTTTCTTATTGAACCACATTTTAATTCTTGATATTAACAGTGACACTCGGGTTTTCTAAATTCTACTCACAGAAGTGGTAAAATTAAGATTTATGTAAATTTGAAAATTCTCCTAGGAGGTGGGTAAGAGACAATGAAAAGTTCAATAAAATTTTCATATTTATAAAATTATTATAAAATTACTCAAATTAATTACATTGATCTTATATAGGTATTAAGTATCAATTTTGACCAAAAATAAATTTAAATAAAATAAAAAATTATTTAAATAAAAAGTCGGTTATTAAATAGTAACCTAGTGTTTTCACTATTCATCAAAAATTGATTGTTTTTAGAAAAATATCAAAAATTCACCCTAGGTTAATTTCGATATTCTGAATCCAAAAATGAAGTCCATTTTGAAAGATAAAATTTATAAAATTTCAACAAGTGGGTATTACTATTCATTACGGCTAGTTCATAATAATATTATAATAATATCTCGTTTAGAGAAACTCGGTATTGCGTACTACACACGCTATCGAAGAAGGTATTGATTGCATGTAATTCAAACCAAGCTAGGGTTCTGTGTAGTGAAATATCCATTTGGTGTATCTTATAACATAATCATAACTTATTTCATTTATACATTAAATAGAATCTATACTTAATGTTGCGTAGAATAATTTCCACAAAACTAACTCGAAATTGTTTGTAACACAAGCCAAGAATAGTGTTGCATATACTGCATGCTAATATGGTGTCGCGTATAGTACAAGCTAATATTTGTATAGTGTATAATAGAATACATCAAATAAATTAAAAATAATATATCTCATAAAATCTCAGGGTGTTACATTATACCACCATTAAAATGAATTTCTCCCTCGAATTTTTATGGGGTTATGAATATTTTACTACTTGAAAGTTTAATTCATAGAAACCCACATCGTAAAAAGGAATACTAAAACATTATTTTAAAAAGAATGTTTGAATCATAACGGTCACCCAATGTAACTCAGCACCATGTTTCCACATAGGACAACATAGGTGAAAATATGGATATAGAAGAGAAGTCTAACCATCATGTTCTGATGGAGAGTGGTAGAGAATATTGCTTTGAAAAATCCATCAATCACAAAGCCATAAATTTGTGATGATTTAAGGTACCATCTAATTCATCAGGTATGAGGGTACTAGGGAAACGTTTTTTAGTTCTCAATGTCATTTCCCTAATGTTGAAGAATTGTTGAATTAAAACAAATACATACTTGATTTTGGTACAATCTCACCGTTGTTCGTGCCTTGATCAATTTCCAATTCATCTCTTAAAGAAATGAAGTTGAATTTGTCATTCGTGAAGTGTTAGTAGATCATGCGATAGAATGATAGGTCATTCCATCTATATATATCATAAAAAATTTATCACAATTTATTAAATATACATAAGTCTATTTATGCAGAGATTAATCATATATGGTTTCTAAAATGGACTTAAACTTCATCTATCATTGATCTTAATAAAATAAAACTAGTTTCTACTAACCAGGGACTTCCTGTAGGCCAGAGGTAGGCGATAAAGGCATATCACACTTCGGTTGTGGGTTCGATTACTGCAACCATGTCCGACGCGACAGGTTGTCACCCGTCCTACAGGTTGTTCCTTTTTCTAAAATTAAATTATTATATCATTACTACAATAATATCGAAAAAATTTCTAGCCTTAAACAATACTGTCTTATTTCTAACGTAATTCATTCCAATCATTAGGCATATCCAAAATACTTCATTCCAAGCTCATAGTATAAAGAGAACAATTAATAGAAAGGTCATCTACCAAGCATGTGAATACCATCATTTATCTCCCATATATCATAAGATATAACTTGTTGCTCACATTCCAAATATTTTAATTCCTTAATAATATATTATGTTAAAAAATGAATACCCATTGAACCATAGTGAAAACATGAATGATTTCAAAAGATAACTCTTTCCACATACCAAAATCCCAAAATTTCTCTATACTCAAACCGTGATATCAATTTGTCCTTAGATCAATCATGAGTTCATTAATACTATGAAACATCTCATTAACTCCTTATCCTTTCATTCTGGACATATCATCTACCTTCCAAAAATATTTGAATAACCTTTCATGGTTACCTGTACCGTTCAACATATACTTTCAAATACTTTAGGAAAAACAATAGTGTAACAATCCATAGATGTTTCATTATTCCGTAGTACCATACATTATTCTTGATAAACATGAAATCATTACACTACACTCATAAACCATTGACCTAGCTTCAAAACATCTTTCATCTCATATATAATTTGTAGTCTCTTCATCATCATCCACATAAATATTGTCCATATAACCATGAGTATTCTTTTTATGGGATTTTACCTTAGGGAATTGGTTTGCATAATGCCCGTACATTCCACATTTAAAATATTTAACCATTGTTGATGTCTTAGCAATACCATTATCCTTGTCCATTGTGTTAATGGAACCTTTTCCATTACAATTTCTAGATTTTTGTCCTTTTACACGCCCAAATCATCTTCCAGCTCCTTTGAAGCATTCTCTCTGATGCCTCTTCCCACATGATTTACATGAGGGGAATTGATCTTTCTTTCCGCTATGATCATCATGAAACTCCATCATTCTATTATAAGCTAAGTCGGGATACTTACCAAAGGTGAGATCATTGATCATATTATGAGATTTATGATTAGGAATAATAATTATATGTGGACATCCAGATCCATTTTCATTTGGTATCTCATGAAGAATATCATTCCATTGTCCATTATATCTTCAATTAACGTGAATCTTCCTGTTTCCAGCCATTTTCTAGAACCCAAAAAGAATAATGTGAGAGGAAAAAATCATAATCAAGGGGGAGTACCTTCAATATATAACATCATAAGTTAAATTATAAGATCATTACCTTAGTAATATGACTATAACCTATACATTTACTTAACCATAGAGACATACCTAGACATAGCTTAGATATATCTCTAGGGATTTCACTAATGTTTTTTGCATCCTAGTTTCCAAAGGTTAACTAATCCTTTACTCTGATACCAGCTGTAGAGACCCAAGCTTGAAGTGAATGGACATTACATTACTTTTGGGGAATACATAATACATAACAAAAACAAACACACAAGGACCGTTATAGTTTAGTGCCTTTGGAAACTCAGAAAAATAATCTTCTAATCATTGTGAAAGATCTTAAACATCTCCCATAAAGATCTTCTGCCTTTTTTTCTTACATAAAACCTTTATTTATATCTTGGGGAAAAGAAAACATAAAAAGGGTGAGCTCAAATGATCACTAAGGGTAAACATAGAGAACATAAAACAATCCATAAACATTTAAATGCAAAAAAACTTGATCATAAAATCTAAACATCAAAATCTTGAGCAAAGACATAAATCTTGGAAGTATGTAAGGAATATATCATATTGGAACATAAATCATGATAAAATAGAATAGGAATAAATCATGTAATTGTGGAAAACCATTAATCACATGATATGATTTCCATAGTAGCCAAGGCATTGCTTCCAAGACTATCATAGTGGACAAAGTCCCTTTTTGAATCGAGTTCACTCTTCGTTCTAGTCCTGTATCACTGAACTGATTAACATATCATTCCATCCATGTCTATCTCATGAGATATAAATCTTTACCCAATTCATTGGAGGGAGATATAGGTCTCAAACATCTCATAATTAAATCATTCTTAATTGTTCCACAACCTAAACATAAATCATTCATCATAACCCAAAGAATAAAAATGGGTTTCATAAACATCATCCCATCATAACATAATACATATAAAACAAATAGATATCATTTCATCATAAGAAAAGTGAAACCATGTAAATCATAGATATATTATACTTGAAACATAAACATATAAAATAATTTCATCTTCTATGGAAAATGTTTTTGATAAAACACTTGAAAATAATTCTTGAGGAAAATATCATTTCTTCTTAAAAATCATTTTCCTTTCCCAAAATGCCACCCAATTTTAAAAGAAAATGATTTTATTGAAAATAACTATGAAATATTATATAGTAAGATTCTGGAAAATTAAGTGTTATAAAACCGTAAAAATCCTTTCAAGTCGTATAAGTTAAAAAAACATTCTCCTAAAACTTTTAACAGAAAAGTCAAAAATTACATCGTATGGTAAACAAAAGAAAGATTCCTTCCAGACAATTTTGTAAAAGTCAAAAAAGGGTAAAAATGAATTTAAACATACATGGATGAATAATAAAAATTTTATGAAAATGTTTTTAGAAAACATGGACATGGATGATAAACATAACCCCAGTAAATACTTACGAATAAACAATCTTGGATAAGAACGAGATTGGAATAATTATCCCTTACCTTAGGTCCGATATGCTTGGTACGTATCCGAACATCCTGTATAAGGACTTAAATAATTTCATTGCCTTATTATAGAATCATACTAACCGTTATGATATTTTATATGGTTAACTTATGACTTTATATTGCCCGTTCTTTTGTAAATTACATGTTAATGCAGCGTTTTGGGTAAAATCGTTTTATTTATCGTACGTGTTTGGACTTATTGTTAATGATATTATTATTACTTATATCATGATTTAATTACTTCTAGAATGTAATGCACGATTTATATATCATATATATTAATTATATATAAAATAGATAGATAAATGAAGTAAAATACACCGTTCTTGGAGACGGTAGGTCGTACATACGCATGAACGATGTTTTCCTTTCCTTATTGACTTGAATGGAAGTAAGTATATGAAATATATATATATATATATATATATATATACAGTAGCTTTATCATGTCATGTATTTCATTTTTATTCATTATATATACTTTATAATCATTCTTTAATGGTTAACATGGAGAATGAATCCCATCGCGTCGTGGAGACGGTAATCCGTACGTATGCTCGAGCGATGATATCATTCCCATAATTGTTGAATTGAATTGGAGTGGATGATATAATATCTCAGAATCAGTATGATGTTATAATAACCATATATAATTATTCATTACACCATTATACCAATCCAAGTATGGTGGTGGTGGAAAAACAGATTACACCACAGCGTGGAGAAAAATTTCTATCTATTACCATTGTAATAAAGTAATAACTATCTCTAGGATACATGGATTTGTGTCTATACAATATATTTTTAAACCGTAAGAATAATTTCAATTTTTCTATGGAAATGTGAAAGCATATTTAATAATTATATTCGAAAATGATCGTGTCATAGGTAAGATACATTCACACTGAAACATGTAAACAAGGTTCTTTTTTTCATAAATGATCCATACATAATCAATTATAAGATTACTATTAACATTTTATATAATTCCATATAAATGAAAAAATTATTTTAAGAATAATTTAAATTTAATGAATTAGGTATCATTTAAAAAAAATCTTTAGAATAAAACATTATTGAAAAATAATGTTGCAGAAAATGGTTGATGATATTTTCATTTTTTTTGAATCAAACAACCTAAAATAAAGAAACCCAAATCATTGATAATAGGAGTAGGAAAGAATGATTTTCACATGAAGAATTATATGGAATAATTTCAACAGGTAAAAAAATTATATGTTTAAAAAATATCCATCACAATGTGTATGAGTTATCATATATACATCATGAATTTAATAGAATAATAATTTCAAAAATTGAGAAGAAATTAATTAAGTTAATTAGTTTACCCAAATAAAACCGAAATACCCAATTTTAAAAGTTAGTATTAAGAAAAATGAACATTGAATAACAAAATCATATAGAGATTTCACAATTCGTGGGGAAAATGGCTTTGGTTGACAAAAAATTTCAACTTGAGTAATATTTTATTCAAATACCTTGATGAACATTGATTTGTAATGAACCTAAAATATCAGGAATAAAATATATTTCACGTTAAAGTTAAATTTGGGTATAATATATGCAATATAAATATATATTGGAGCAAAATGTATAATATTCCTCCATAAAGGTAGCTTGAGAAAAAAACCCTTACCTTATTTCCCACTTATTATTATAACAATATATCTTATTGTAAAAAAGCCATAAATATCTTAATCATATATTTTGGAAATTTATTCTTCCAAATAACCCATTTATGTTGATATAGTTGTTCATGATAGATTATTTTTAACATTGGTAGATAACACTGTTTATTATCTTGCACATTATGATTAATGATAACATAGAAATTTAATATTTAATATAAATTTATTAATTTTTAGATAAATTATAATTTAGTAATATATATATATATATATTACTTATAAAATACCACCTTCATCCCCATGGAGTTTTAATTAAGACTCTTTAAGATGAACCTATAGGAAAACATGTTTAACATTTTTTTTAATGAATGAAGATGGTATATTATTAACATGTAGATATATTAAAATTATTACTTATAAAAATTAATAAAATAATTAATAATTTTTGTCACGACCTGTCCTTGGGGCCCGTGTCGTGACTACCCCAAGCCCACCATCCATAGGCCAGGGGCTGGTGACTAGCACCAAGGCGTAAATCCCAAAAAAGGGAAGGCATTGCCTTTGAAAAGTAAACAAACACCACAGAGCAAGCAAGGAGTAGAAGTAAACACTAAGTAAAAGCTGAGTATAACAGTAAGAGCGTAAAAGTATGTGGGCCAGAATACAAACCCAATCTGAAAAGTATGTACAACTAGAAAGGGAAAACAACAACTGAAAAGTAAAGCCACAACATCGAGCTGTACACTGGAAATCCCAACTGAAGGGTGGGTACAGATAGCCTCCACTGCTCCTCGGGTCCAGCCGACAGCTCTGAGTACGTCCCGCCCAGTGGTCCACCTCCAGGTACCGTCCTGCTCTGCAAGCCTCAACCACGATCAGCGTTGTCCGTCGTCTGCAACCAACACAACGTAGTGCGGGCATAGCCCGTGCAGGGGTGAGTATAAGATACTCAGTAGGGACCCCAAGACCCCTGAAGGTCTCCCAAAATCCACAAAGGATAAACCACAAAGGAAAGATACAATCACGAAGTAACATTCCACACTGCTTAGATATATGCCCATACATATACCTAAGTCTTCTATTCTCGTTCGACTCTAACATCCGAGCCCAAGTACAACCCAGTCCACACAGGAAAGAAAAACGTAAATCCACACAAGATAGCACAACACAATCCACAAAGGAAATCAAAAATGGTTCAGCTCACATAGGATATACTTCTTCATATGATGATAAAGATGACCAGATATTGCCACTGATTCATCTAATCCATCGGACCCTCAAAAGATCGATAGGTACTAACCCCTGCAATGACCCACAAAGGATCTGACCCACAAAGGATCGATAGGTAACTAACCGCTGCAATGACCCACAAAGGATATGACCCACAAAGGATCGATAGGTAACTTACCCCCGAAAAGACCCACCCAGAATCGGACCCATACAGGATCTGTAAGCGCTGGCCCAAACAGGACCGCTGAGCGTTGACCCACACAGGATCAGACCCACACAGGATCAGTAGAACTGACCCACAAAGGATCGCTGAGTGTTGTAGTCGTCGCCATCGAATCCACTGAGGATCTCTGTACATTCGTCGTCATCACAATAGCAGTCGCAGCCAGCTCTAGGGTTCCCGCACACAGAAAGCTTGTTCGGGAGGGTCTGCTCCACGAGCCGAGAGGCTGATAAATCAACTGACACATAGTCCATAATTTATGTTTCCAAAAGTTCCATATCATCAATAGGAACTCAACGTCGCAGATGGCGCATCAATCAGACACTCGATCTGAGAGTTATTGGCTTTTTCGTCCCAGGGGCCCGGTTAGTTTTTAAGTCAAAACCAACCCGACCGTACTCCACCTGTGTCCAAACCTCAGGCGGAGTAAGCCAAAAGATCTGTCTCAATTAGAGGAATCCATCAAAGTCAATGGTACGTCAATCGGGCGTCCGAAGCTCAAGATATGAGTGTTTCCTCTCCGAGGGCCCAGTTGGTTTCGTGTACGAACCAACCCGGCCGAACACAAAGTATTCGGAAACCTTGAGTGTGATATACCGAAACGACCGTCTCGATCCAAGTATCGCATCGACACTGATGGCGCGTCGATCGGAGGCTCAATGCTCATGATACAGGCAAAATTCCGAAATGGTCTGAAAACGAGGGTATTGGCCCGGACTGACCCGGCCCACCCCACCCTTGGGTCGGCCCGAACCGGTTCGACCCGACCCGAGTCTGGGTCTGACCCGGCCGGCATGGCCCGGCCCAGCCAGGGTGGCCCAGCCCGGCCTGGGCGCGACCCGGCCCGGCCGGCGTAGGCGCGGCCCGTTCTCCTGGCGGCTCGGCCGTAATGGCTGAGCGGGTGCAAGGGGGGCGCCGCCCCCTTGGTGGTTCTGCAGCCCCTCGTGGGGGCTGCTCCGTGTCACCGGATGCGGTGTAAGGCCACGTCCCTTCCCCGCGGTCCCGCATGGCCGCGGGACTGGCACTCTCCGCCGCGCCTTCAGCAGCGGCGGGTCTTCCAGGCGGCGCGCCGACGGGAACTTTCGCAGACCACCGGTCGCACTCCGGTGGTCCCTTTTGCCTGAGGATTGCACCTACGGCTCTCCCGGGATCCAAACTTTGCTGCGAAGGCCTCCAATCGCCATTACGATCCCATTTCGTAAACACCGTTAATCCATGCATCAACGAAAATCTGCGGAGGGTTTTCGGGCCATGTTTTTTTGGCCCGCACCCTCCGCGTTAGGTGATACCAATTGGGAAATAATAATAAACACTTTAAATATTAACAAGGCACAGTTTTAATAAATTAAAATTGAACCTAGTTCCCAAAAAAAACTCCTGCAAATAAAAATTCCCTCCCCCATATAAAAAAAACAAACATGGATCAACTTGATGATGAGTTGATCTGGGTTCTTTGTTTTAGAAGAAAACAACCATGGGAATAAATATTATTCTCAAACAAAACTCCTACCTCGTCGTAGTCATCGAACGAGAGTTCTTCGCAGAATTGATCGTCGCTGGAGAAGAGGATTGTCGCGTCGCGGAAGGGCGTCGCGTCGTCGCAGAAGGTCATCGCGTCGACGATCTCTGAGGGTTAAATAAAACACACTGATTTAATTTCACGAATTAAATATATGTTAAGGATAAAATTAACAAAGGAAATTTAAAAGATCCAAAATCTTCTACCTTAAGCAGTTGCTGATCGGAGATTGTTGCTGGGAATAATGCCGTAGAAGAAGCGTCGTGGAAGGAGAATTGTCGGTGTCACGGAACACGGTGTCGCGTCATCAATCTCTGAGGGTTCAACGTTCTTCGCATTCTTCGCATTCTTTGCATTCTTCACGAAAGGGAAAGAAGGTACAGATTCTCCAAATCCTCTCAACAATCAACCCGTCAACAAAAAGAAAAGGTTTTGGTCTTATTTTATTATTATGCCAACAGTTTGAAAACATGTTAAGAAACGAACCATTAATTCGGTGAATTAATGGTAACGACTTAACTATCCATTTAATAGGAGCGTTTAATAGTTTTAGAAAATGCCCCAGTTGACTTTCATTAATGAGGAGTTTTCGCGGGTGCGATACTTAGAGGAAAAGAAACGGTGGGGCTCGTGCGGGCCCCACCTCACAAATATTCTACTAAGAGGGTAGGATATTTTGGATTTCACCCTATCCGCTTTAACATAGCTCAAGTGGCTTTAAGTGGCTTTAAGTGAAATAAAATAAAGTTGTCGCACCACTTTATTTTATTTTCTTCACTTAACCCCCAAAAACTAAAAACCACACCCGAGAAAACGCAACTCCGGAAAAGGAATTTCTAAGAAAACACCAGCACTACGATTCCATCGGTGCCCTCAGAGTTTGTTTCCAAGCACCTGTTCAAAAGATAGAAAAACCAACTCGTTCGTTCACTGAACGTACCCAAGCCAAACTTCGGAAAATGATTCTAGGCACACCGGGCCTCGGAATCAAGTGCCGTCAGAAAATGTATTCTTGTAAAATTTCAAAGAAAATTAAGAATAAAATTTCCTTGAAATTTACGGGTCTTTACATCAATCCCACCTCAGGTCTTTACATCCCCGTAAAGATACATCATAAACTAGGGTAACAAATGTGGGTACTGAGCACGCATCTGAGCCTCCCACTCCCAAGTGCACTCCTGGAGGTTCCCGTTCTTCAATCTGATGCGCACTAGAGGAATCGACCATCCACGTAGGACCCGATCCTATTGATCCTCAATCTCCACCGGGACCTCCGCAAAAGTCTCCCCAGCATCAACATCTAGCTCCCCATGGTAAATGATATGTGATAGATCGTGCACGTATCTCCTCAGCTGGGATACATGGAAGGCGTCGTGCACCCGGTGCAACTGAGGTGGTAGAGCCAGGCGATAAGCCACCTCGACAATCCTGGTGAGGACCTGGAATGGTCCGATGAAGCGTGGAGGCAACTTTACACCTCTGCCAAATCTCCACAATCCACGTTGAGGTGAGGCACGCAAGAAGACATGGTCTCCATCCTCGAACTCTAGTGGCCTCCACCTCCTGTCAGCATAAGAATTCGGCTAGCTATGAGCTGTCCTCATCCGCTCCTGGATGACCTGGACCTTCTCTGTCATGGCCCGGACCATCTCTGGTCCCACAAGTGCTGACTCCCCAGGGTCTTTCCAGCACAAAGGAAATCGGCAAGGTCTGCCGTACAACTCCTCGTATGGTTCCATCACAATGGTGGAGTGGTTGCTGTTGTTGTGCGCAAACTCCACCAAAGGTAGATTGTCCTCCCAGCTGTGACCAAAGTCGAGGACACATGTGTGGAGCATGTCTTGGAGAGTCTGAATGGTCCTCTCTGTCTGACCATCCGTCTAAGGGTGAAAGGTGGTGCTCAGATGTAGTTGCATCCCGAATGCCTCCTGCAACCCCTTCCAAATCCGGGAAGTAAAGTGAGAATCTTGATCAGAGACGATAGATAATGGAACACCGTGAAGCCATACAATCTCCTGAATGTAGAGACATCCCAAGCTCTCCACTGAGCCCTGCTCTCTGATGGGTAAGAAGTGAGCCGACATGGTGAGTCGGTCGACAATCACCCAAAAGGTGTCATGACCTCTGGAAGTGCATGGAATTCCAGTCACGAAGTCCATAGATATCATTTCCCACATCCACTCCGAGACCTCCAAGTGTTGTACCAAGCCTGCTGATACCTGATGCTCCGCCTTCACCTGCTGGAAGGTGAGGCATCGAGAAATGAACTCGGCCACAACCTTCATCATTCCTGGCCACCAGTGCTGTCGTCTGAGGTCCTGGTACATCTTGTCCACTCCAGGATGTACCGCCAAAGGGGAAGTGTGAAACTCTCTCAGCACCTCCTATCGTAAAGTGACTGGTACCAAGGTACGCCCTCTGAAAAGGATGTCTTTCTCTTCTCCAAAGGAGAAACCATCAGGTGCCTGTCCTGAGGATATCTATGCACGCCGCGTCTCGCAGTCATAGTCCCCACGCTGTGCCTCTCTGATCCTCTATAGTAGTGGAGAAGAGACTATGAGAGACTGAAGGAAGGCTGAGCCATCTCTATCCATGAAGGATATCTACAAAGCAGCTAGTTGCTCTGTCTCCTCCTCGAGTAGCTAAATGCCCGTCCTCCTACTGAGAGCATCGGCTACCATGTTCCCCTTCCCTGGAGTATAGACTATCTCAAAGTCGAAGTACTGGAGGAACTCGAGCCATTACCGTTGTCTCAAGTTCAGGTCCTTCTGAGAAAAGATGTACCTGAGACTCTGATGGTCTGAATAGACTGTAAAGCGCTCGCCAATCAGATAGTGTCGCCATGTCTTCAGAGCGAAGACCACTGCTGCTAAATCCAGTACATGGGTAGCATAGTTCTGCTCATGCGGCCTCAACTGACGTGATCCATAGGCGACCACTGCCCGCTCCTGCATCAGGACACATTCGATTCCGGTTCCTGATGCATCGCAGTAGACTACGTACCCAACTCCCTCCTCTGGAAGCCTCAAGATAGGGGCACTAGTCAACCTCTCTCTCAGCTCCTGGAATCTCTGCTGACATCTATCTGACCACACAAAGGGTTTACCCTTCTTCGTAAGAGCTAAGAGTGGTGCCACAACTCTGGATAAGTATGACACAAATATTTGATAGTATCCAGCTAGTCCCAAGAAACCCCACACCTCTGTCACGCTCTTGGGTGGCTCCCAAGCTAGCACTGCCTCGATCTTCACAGGATCCACCACAACTCCCACCTCAGAGATGACGTGTCCTAAGAAGTGGACCTCACATATCCAGAACTGACACTTTGAGAGATTTCCATAAAGTTGGTACTCTCGGAGTGTGTGTAGTACAACCCGTAAGTGGTAGGCGTGCTCCTCCTCAGTCGTCGAGTATATCAAAATGTCGTCGATGAAGACCATGACAAATCGATCAAGGTATGGCTGAAATATCCGGTTCATGCGGCCCATGAACACCGCATGAGCATTGGTTACTCCGAATGGCATAAAAAAGAACTCATAGTGGCCATACCGACATCTGAAGGCATCTTATGCACGTCCTCATCCCGAACTCTGAGCTGATGATAGCCTAACCTGAGGTCTATCTTCGAGAACCACTGTGCTCCCTTGAGCTGATCAAAGAGGTAATCAATCCTTAGTAGCGGATACTTGTTCCTCACCGTCACCTGGTTCAGGTGACGATAGTCGACACAAAGTCTCAAGCTCTCATCCGCCTTCTTGGCGAAAAATATCGGGGAAGCCCAGGGTGAAACACTGGGTCAGATGAATCCCTTTCCCTGCAAGTCCTCTAACAGTACACGTAGCTCTCGAAGCTCAGTTGGGGTCATTCGATATGCTGGAGTCGATATCGGGGTTTTCCCGGGGTGCAGTTTAATATGAAAGTCTACCTCTCTGCAAGGAGGTAGTCCTGGAATGTCGTCGGGAAAGACGTCCGCATACAGATCCACCACTGCAGGAAAACTGGGAGTCCGCACGTCAACTGCTCCTAGGATGAGGCTAGACAACTAATGAGTAATGTCCTGTCCTCTCCTCTACGGAAGTCCATCCTGTGCTGCAAAGGCTCCCTTCTCGCCGATGAAGGTGAACCTGCTCCTGTCGGTGCGTACACATCGCACCTTGCGCCTACTACAGTCAATCTGTGCATAGACTGTAGATAACCAATCCATGCCAAAGATGATGTCATAAGGCCTTGATGCCACTACAAGAAGATCCCAGCCGAAGCTCTCGCCTCCTAGATTAAGCTCACACTGCCGGCACCAGTGCGTAATCGTCGAGTCTGCTTCCTTAGGGGTCTCTAGCCGTTAGGATCGAGCCAATGGCTCTGTCGGAATCTCCGAGCTCCGAACAAGGGCAGCGTCTATGAAAGAGTGACTCGCTCTTGTGTCTATAAGAACTTCAGAAATGGTGGAGTAGACACAGATAGTACCTCGAATCATCTTGGGCACGCCGTGGTCGTAGGCCTCCGCTGCCTGGAGTTGTGCCTGTCTCTGCCTGCCAGCTCCCTGTGGCAGGGGTGGACCTCCTGGTGGTGGTGGTGGTAGAGCCTCAAAGCGTCGCCCACCGCCTACTTCTCGGCCATCTCCTATGACTTGTCCATATCCTCCTTGCGGACTGCCACGGTCGACCCTCTGCCTCTGCCTGGGTGGTCCCTCAACGGTCTGCTGCTCCTCAACACGGTGGGTCGGGCAGTCACGAGCCATGTTACCCTGTCTGCCACATGTGTAGCACTGCCTGCCTCTCGAAAGACTGGCTCCACGTTGTGTGCCCTGCACTACTGAGACAGTGTCTTGAGGTCATCTGCGTGAGGGTCTGGTCTGCCTGGACCCCTGAGTCATCCATCGACTTCTTGCCATAGAAGACTCTGCTACGTGACACCCTGCGGTAGGTCTCGCTGATGATGAAGGCTCAGCAAGAAATCTCTCAATCAAAAGGGCTCTCTCCAGTACTCATGCCTGAGTCGGAATGCTGAGGGAGATCAGCGATGCCCTGATCTCGTGTCTCAATCCCTGCTCAATGGTTCGGGCCCAGAAGAATGGGTCACATACCATGTCTGTCGAGTAGCGCGAGAGATCGGTAAATCTCGCCGAGTACTGGGCGGCCATCAATCTGCCCTGCTGCAGCAGAAGAATCTCCTGGATTTGTACCACACGGAGGGTGGCCGGGACAAACTATGAGAGGAAGAGGCTCTCAAAGTCTGTCCAGAGAAGAGATGCCTCATCGTGCACCTGGAGCATCATGCTCCACCATTGGCCCGCTGCCGCGTGCAGTAGGCTCGCTGCGAGGATCGCCATGAGGTCTGCTGGTGTCCTCACTAATTGAAAAACTCGTACAACTGCCTCCATCTAGTCCTCGGCTACCTGGGGGTCCGTCTCCCCGCGGAATCTGGGCGGTCGATGGCGCTAGAACTCATGCAGTGCACTGAGGCGACGTGCATCGTCAGTGGCTGGGGCTGGAAGCATCGGTGGCTAGGCGGGTAGAGGTACCACTGGTGCCTCCGCTCTCAAAGGGCCCTCCACCGAGGCCTCATTGCTCGGTGGGCTGTCGTCACGCTCAACTCTCGGAACCCTAGCTGGCTGCCATCGTGGGGCCATTCTGAAAAAGGAAACAGATGTGCCATGGTCAGAATAGTATACCTGGTGAGCTAACACAAAGTAATCACAAAGAAAACTTGAAACACACACCCAATCAATGTTTTCATGCATTAAGTTGGAAATTAGAAGACAGGGTCCTGCTGTACGGATACATCAGCCACCGCACCAACACTGGACTCCCTGGACTGATAACCACAACCAATACGCTAAACACTATTGCTTAATGTAGAAAAAGATTAGAGTCCCAAGTTCTGCGGTAGAACCGAACTCCTCTGATACCAATTTGTCTCGACCCGTCCTCGGGGCCCGTGTCGTGACTACCCCAAGCCCGCCTTCTATAGGCCAGGGGCTGGCGACTAGCACCAAGGCGTAAATCCTAAAAAAAGGGAAGGCATTGCCTTTGAAAAGTAAACAAACACCATAGAGCAAGCAAGCAATAGAAGTAAACACTAAGTAAAAGCTGAGTACAACAGTAAGTGCGGAAAAGTAAGTGGGCCAGAATACAAACCCAAAATAAAAGTAAAGTACAACTGGAAAGGGAAAAAAACTACTGAAAAGTGAAGCCACAACGTCGAGCTATCCACTGGAAATCCCACCTGAAGGGTGGGTACAGATAGCCTCCACTGCTCCTCGGGTCCAGTTGACCGCTCCGAGTACGTCCCACCCAGTGGTCCACCTCTAGGTACCATCCTACTCCACAAGCCTCAACCACGATCATCATTTTCCGTCGTCTCAACCAACACAACGTAGTGCGGGCATAGCCCATGCAGGGGTGATTATAAGCTACTCAGTAGGGACCCCGAGACCCCTGAAGGTCTCCCAGAATCCACAAAGGATAAACCACAATGGAAAAATACAATCACGAAGTAATATTTGACACTGCTTAGATATATGCTCATACATATACCCAAGTCTTCAATTCTCGTTCGGCTCCAACATCCGAGCCCATGTACAACCCAGTCCACACAGGAAAGCAAAACGTAAATCCACACAGGATAGCAGAACACAATCCTCAAAGGAAAGAAAAAAGGGTTCATCTCACACAGGATATACTTCTTCATATGACGATAATGATGACCAGATATTGCCACTGATTCATCTAAGCTGTCAGGCCCACAAAGGATCGATAGGTACTAACCCCCGCAATGAACCACAAAGGATCTGACCCATAAAGTATCGATAGGTAACAAACCCCCACAATGACCCATAAAGGATCTGACCCACAAAGGATCGATAGGTAACTAACCCCCACAAAGACCCACACAGGATCGGACCCACACAGGATCTGTAGGCGTTGGCCCACACAGGACCACTGAGCACTGACCCACAGAGGATCGGACCCACACAGGATGAGTAGCACTGACCCACAAAGGATCTCTGAGTGTTGTAGTCGTCGTTGTCGAATCTACTAAGGATCTATGTACAGTCTTCGTCGTCACAGTAGCAGTCGCAGCCAGCTCTAGGGTTCTCGCACACACCATTCTCGTTCGAGAGGGTCTGCTCCTTGAGCCGAGAGGCTGATAAATCAACTGACACATAGTCCAGAGTTTATGTATCCAAAAGTTCTGTATCGTCAACAGGAACTCAACGTCGCAGACGGCGCTTCAATCGGACGCCCGGTCTGAGAGTTATTGGATTTTTCGTCCCAGGAGCCCGGTTGGTTTTTAAGTCAAAACCAACCCGACCGTACTCCACCTGCATCCAAACCTCGGGTGGAGTAAGCCAAAAGATCCATCTCACTTAGAGGAATCTATCAAAGTCGACGGTACGTCAATCGGACGTCCGAAGCTCAAGATATGAGCGTTTCCGCTCCGAGGGCCCGGTTAGTTTCGTGTACGAACCAACCCAGCCAAACCCAAAGTATTCCGAAACCTTGAGTGTGATATACTGAAACGATTGTCTCGATCCAAGGATCACATCGCCACTGATGACGCATCGATTGGAGGCTCGTAGCTCAAGATACATGCAAAAGTCCGAAAAGGTCTGAAAACGGGGGTATGGGCCCGGACCGACCCGGCCCACCCCCCCCCCCCCCCTTGGGTCGACACGACCCGGGTCCGGGTCCAACCCGGCCGGCGCGGCCCGGCCTGTTCGCCTGGCGTCTCAGCTGTAACGGTCGAGCGGGTGCAAGGGGGGCGCCTCCCCCTTGGTGGTTTTGCAGCCCCGCGCGGGGGGCTGCTCTGTGTCACCAGATGCGGCGTAAGGCCGCGTCCCTTCCCTGCGGTCCCGCATGGCTGGGGGACCGGTGCACGCCGCCACGGCTTCAGTCATGGCGGGTCTTCCAGGAGGCGTGCCGGGTGCCGCCTCAAGCCGCCGTGCTGGTGGGGTGCGCCGGCGGGAACTTCCGCATACCACCGGATGCGCTCCAGTGGTCTGTTTTGCCTGCAGATTGCGCCTACGGCTCTCCTGGGATCCAAACTTTGCTGCGAAGGCCTCCAATCGCCATTACGATCCCATTTAGTAAACATTGTTAATCCATGCATCAACAAAAATCTGCGGAGGGTTGTCGGGCCGTGTTTTTTGGGCCCGGACCCTCCGCGTTAGGTGATACCAATTGGGAAATAATAATCAACAATTGAAATCATAACAAGGCACAATTTTAATAAATTAAAATTAAACCTAGTTCCCAAAAAAAACTCCTGCAAATAAAAATTCCCGTCCCACATATAAAAAAACAAACATGGACCAACTTGATGATGAGTTGATCCGGGATCATTGTTTTAGAAGGAAACAACCATGGGAATAAATATTATTCTCAAATAAAACCCCTACCTCGTCGTAGTCGTCGAATGAGAGTTCTTCGCAGAATTGATCGTCGCGGGAGAAGAGGATCGTTGTGTCACGGAAGGGCGTTGCATCGACAATCTATGAGGGTTAATGAAAACACACAGATTTAATTTGACGAATTAAATCCATGTTAAGGATAAAATCCACAAAGGAAATTTAAAAGATCCGAAATCTCATACCTCAAGTAGTTCATGATCGGAGATTGTTGCGGGGAAGAACGTCACAGAAGAAGCGTTGTGGAAGGAGAATCGCCGGCGTCGCGGAACACGGCGTCGCATCGTCGATCTCCGAGGGTTCGGAATTCTTCACGTTCTTCGCGTTCTTTGCGTTTTTCGCGAAGGGGAAAGAAGGTACAGATTCTACAAATCCTCTCAACAATCAACCTGTCAACAAAAAGAAAAGGTGTTGGTCTTATTTTATTATTATGCCAACAGTTTGAAAACATGTTAAGAAACGAACCATTAATTCGGTGAATTAATGGTAACGACTTAACTTTCCATTTAATAGGAGCGTTTAAGAGTTTTAGAAAACGCCCCAGTTGACTTTCATTAATGAGGAGTTTTCGCGGGTGCGTTACTTAGAGGAAAAGAAATGGTGGGGCTCGTGCAGGCCCCACCTAACAAATATTCTACCAAGAGGGTAGGATATTTTAGATTTCACCCTATCCGATTCAACTTAGCTCAAGTGACTTTAAGTGTCTTTAAGTGAAATAAAATAAATTTGTCGCACCACTTTATTTTATTTTCTTCACTTAACCCCCAAAAACTAAAAACCACACCCGAGCAAACACAACTCCAGAAAAGGCATTTCTAAGCAAATACAAGTGCTACGATTCCATCGGTGCCATCAGAATTCGTTTCCGAGCACCGGTTCAAAAGTTAGAAAAACATTCTCGTTCATTCACTTAACGTACCCTATCCAAACTTCGGAAAATGATTCCGGGCACACCGGGCCTCGGAATCAGGTGCCGCCAGAAACTGTGTTCTTGTAAAATTCCAAAGAAAATTAAGAAATAAATTTCCTTGAATTTTATGGGTCTTTACAATTTTATCACTTTTTATTATCAATATATAAAATTACTTGGTCAATTACAATTTAAATATTACAACATTTCTCAATAAGTCATAAAACTGACCAAAAGTAAGCATGTCATAATTGTTCATTGAGTAAGAAAGTGATTTTAAATATTGTTAATATAACATTTCAATAATATAAAACATGTAATATATATAATTTATATATATTAAATCAATTATTAGATCCATTAATTATGGGTTGTTATGAAAAACAAAATTCAATGTTTGTGGAGGCTTTAGTGAACACACACAAAATTAATGAACCCATATCCCAATGAATGGATGAAGTGATAGAATGCGAATTTGTTTTTAATTAATAATTATAATAATGGTATAGAAATCATATTTTTTATTATCTCTAATTTATTTTATATACTTGTTATGTGTTATATTGATAAATATAAGTCATTCCAAGAGGTGATAGTCCCCATATAAGAATTATTAAGACCTCATTCCATAGTGAATAGTTAGACGGAATGAAGATGAAAAAATTTATTATTTAGATAATTATAATTGAATTAACCTATGTGATTAGTTTTCAAAACATTCATTGATATCATCCTAAATAGGTTGTGACGAATAGTGTACCACATCATATTAGGAAGATGGTAATCATCACATACATAAGGATTTATATGTATTATTCATTAGGGGATGATATATAATGAATGGAAATTTTACGAAAAATTAGTATAATGAAATTTTAGTACATTTGTTATTATAAATTCATCATATTAAATTTTTAGTGAATATTTGGATGAAAATATTTAAAATGAATGACGAAGAGTGGAGTAATACTCACACAGTGTACATTAGTATAATGGGAATTATACATGGAAATAGAGATAATAAAATAACGAAGGATGTCCCAATGAGATGGTTACTTGTATATAGTTATATGATTAATAATGAATATATTTTACCATGTAATTAGATTTTATGGGCATACAATGAATAATTTTATGTTGATCCATTTATAAGTGAAGGGATGGGAAGTTATGGAAATTTCTTATCATGTTAAATTATTTCCTAGAATTATATACTATAGAAACAAACCATATTTCATGGATACCGATTTTGTTATATTATATTTTATATTCAACTGCCATCCACTTAACTTGGAGAAACATTTGTGTGATATAGGGGTTTTAACTTTCACTATTTAGTTTTTCCATTTGTACTTTTTCTTAGGAGACTTTTGCATTCACCCATGATAATTTACTAAAATATATTTATATATATTTTTATAAAAAAATTATTTTCATTCATTTAATACTATATAATATATTAATTTTATAGATTTAACTACTATTATTAATATCAATTAACATTATAATTAACGTTCTTATTGAATAAATACTATTTTTAAGATAATTATGTTTTGATGATGAAAATTTATATTTGAGTTCATTTTTTAAATTTATTTATTACATATGACCTATATGGAAATTAAATAAATCAATTTATGATTTTGTGACATTAAAATAAATATATAGTGTGATTTTACAAAAATATTTACAAAATAAAAGAAAATATATAACAAAAATTCTTTGTAAATGTATCATTTTTTATTAGTTATAAAAATATGGGCCATGAGTACTCAAATCACAAAAAATATTTCAGAACGAAGAATTATATTTATTAATTTCATTCTTGATCACTAAAATGGTATTTGAACTAATTTATAATTATTATATAATGATAAATTTTTAAAATTATAAATTTTTATAAAAATATTACTTTTAAAAAAATCCATATATTTGGGTAATGTTAAAAAATGAATACTATGTTTATTTTGATATTATAAATTGATAAGTAAATACAATTTTACCAAATACCAATTCAATAAATTATATATTATTATTTTATTAAAAATAAAAATATCATGATAAGATTGTTTTATTTAAAAATGAAAATATTAAACATTTGGTATTTATATTAGTATTTAATTTTTTTAATATTTCATTAAGTTTATATATATATATTATTATTCTAATGACCTTTAAAATTTTACCATTTTAATCCATTAATTTTTCCCTAACATCACTTTTGTGAGTATGAAGAATGATATGAACTCATTATTATTTAATGGAAAATATATTCACTAAAATCCTTGATGGATACAGTTATACTCTCTTGGATACCAGTTTTTAATGTTTGTTGATTATTAGTTTTTTGTGGATAAAGAGTCTATAAAATAATTCCTTTTTGAAATTTCATTCCCAGCATCAATTTCAACTTCTATATAAAATATAGTAGTAGTTAAAACCACCACTATATATATTAATGTTCTATGTATAGTTGGGGTTTTAACAACCGCATAAAATATTTTCTCAAGTAAGAACATTTGAAATAAATTGTTCCATGGAAAACCAAAACTAATATAAAAATGGCAGGTAAATATACATACCATTATTATAAAAAAATCATCATGTAAAAATAGTAAATCATTTCTAAATATTGAAGGACACACCATTTAATGAGTATTTTTAAAAATCCATCATGAAACCCATTAAATGTGTTTATAACCACATATACCACAAATAATATACTATTATATGAAGTTTTTAATCTATTGATTGGATATTTAGATATTTTTAATTATGGATTTCGAATTTCCCTCTTCTTGAAAAATATTATCTCGATGGTTGAAATCACAGTTGATCATTTAATGAATAAAAAAGTAATAAATAACCCTATAATGAAGAACATAACTATGTCACATTTTTTTCCTATATTGGTATGTTATTATTCAGGATTATATTAAAATTTAGACTCATTGGAATACTAGTTATCCAATTTAAATCAATACTAGTTTATGTTTATATAGACATTGAGATGTCATTACAATTTTGAAGAATTTATGATGTGACTGTTCAACACTATAATATTGACTCTACTATCAAATTATGATTAATATATAATATATAGTGATTACTAAATGAAATTATTTGTGTGTGTCCCTAGAAATGATAACAATGTTATTTACATTGAATCAATTATGTTAATGAATCAGGAATAGATTTATCAATACTGTTATCATAAGTTGATAGCTATAATTATTTCTTCAAATAAATTGAGGCCTTATCTCCACTATAAAATATGTGAGTTATAAACTAATTATAAGACTCAAAAATAAATCTTCTACAAAAAACTATATAAGGAATGTTTTATGTTTTCCACTAATTAATTATTATTATTATTGCCCAAAACACCACTACCGGGTGAATTAGACAAATGAATTTGAAGAATTAAGTTGAAATAATCAAGGATTCCTGACTAAAAAAATAAATAAAAAGGAAATATATTCATGTATTTATAAATATCAACATGGGAAATATTTAGGTACGGGAAATGTTAGCCATTTTCAGAATAATTTCCATAAAATATTTTTTAGAAATGCAAAAATTTTCCCATAACAATGAAGAGAATTATTAAAATATAATTAATGATGTGAAATATGTGAAGTAGGTATACGTCATTTATATAGATGGTTTTATAAAATTTCTAAATAGGATAGGTTATTTATTAATATATATTCATAAAAAGTGAATTATTAATTATTTCCCATGGCTCAAATTAATGAGGACCCCCTGAATTTCATGTTATGATATATCATTATTTCCTCAGTTATAGTTTTCTAATAACAGTAGATTTTATTTTAGAGTTCAAATATAATATAATGTAGCACAATGTTGGTAAATATTTTATACTCATAATAATTGGACTAAATATGGTGAAAGAATTATTTTAGGCCTAAAACCTATGGAGGACAGAATAATTAAGATAACGACTCTTCAAACACATGTTATTGTATCATGAATTAGTTGAAAAGGCATTGTCTATATTTGAATAAAATATTTGGAATTTCATGTTATAGATAAAATTTCAAGGATTTTATACCTTGGGAAGGGTGTTATATTGTCAGGAAGGTAAGGTAAACTACAACCCATATACATAGATACTATTGATTTAAAAATAATAGATTTGAGTCTATCAATTTGCTAATTCCACTGACCCTCACTATAGTACATGATGTTTTTGAGTTTATCATAATTAAGGATGTATATGAAAAACCAAATACAAGGTATCACAATAGAAAAAATAAAATATTAACATGATCTATCAGAATGTGAAGATATAATTCGAATTTTGTAAAATATATAACTAGTATTGTGTAATAATAGGAATTTATATATAATTTTACTTCTGATAAATCATAAAGAAGGAAAAAAAACTAGGGAACTTGAAGATGTTATGAATAAGAACCATAGATTTTTAAAATGAAGTAATTTATCGGATGTAATTACTGAGGGATGGTATAAATTAACACATGTGATTCAATTATAGTAATGGAAAATATTATATTCATGAAAAAATAATAAAATTCACATTTTAATTCTCAAGTAATAAAAAATTATAATTTTATTAGATGAATATAAATTTCAAACCTATGATTAACAAATAATCATTGAATGATATATTGAAATTTTCATAAATAAAAAAGGATTTTATGATTATTTTTCAATGTATTATTTTGATATTTGTCCTTTTTTTATAGTAATTAGTTATAATATTTATGATTAATAATATATTTAGGATCATATTTATAAAAATAAAGAAAATATCATATGGAGGTAAACAAAGATATTTTTCAAAATACCATTTTAATTCAATAAATAATTTAAATTTTATTTATTATATATAATCACAAATGTTGAATGATTTAAATAATATTTCTATATTATATATATATATATATATCAATTTAAATACATATAATTATAATTACTAGTCATTATGTAGATGTAAAATCGTTTTATTCCTGAAAAGTGTATTTTCCTAAAAAACTAATTTTTCAAACATTGTTATAGTATTATTTTAAAATTAAATATGCGAACTTATGGAAATTTAATTTTATATAACTAATTTCATATTTGGAATATTTAGGTTTATATTTTTTATATAGTCCCACTATATATTTAGAAATTATTAATCGTAAATTTTGTAAAATTTATCAACATTGTGTAGGGTAAAATGGGAAAAACAAGGTTAAATATAAATAATAAATATTCAAAATAATCCATTTGTATGACTATATTTTATTTGATGAGTATAACTCAACCAATCCCTTCATGTATTCTAAAATATTAAACATTAACAAAATGTTTATTTAAAAATTACTTATATATTATATTCAGTAATGTTAAATTACAATATTTCACTCTCTTGATTTTGATTCCTATTATAGGTTCAAGATAAAATAATAAGTTTTTTTGAATGGATATAAAAGATTGTTTTTAATTTTATTAACTTATTTTTATAATTATAGTATATTTTTATGTTTGATTGACATTAAAATTATTATTAGATCCTTCCTAATGTAAATAAAATTCAAGTGAATATAGTATAAAAATAAAAGTAATTTATATCAAAAACCTCAAATTTAATATTTTTTGGGTAATTAATATTTAACACAAATATTTTGTTTAATATTAATGTTTATGTGATGTTTAAAGTGTTTATATTCTAATTAGATTCTGGTATTGATATATTTTATGTAAATATATGTGGATCGTACATAAAACATCTATGATTATATTTTATGATAAATAATATTCTCTTAATTATTAAAATATAATAAAATATTGAAGTAGTACAATAGGTGGGAAATTTTTTATTTAATGTATTATCTTGAACTTTATTTGTCAAATTTTTTACCTTATATATTAATTTTCATCCCTTTATGAATGAAAATATTGTGACCACTATAAACAATAAAATTTGTTAATGAAGGGGTTAAATAAAAAATTTAGTTAAAAATGAAACATTATCCTATAAATATATTATTGTATGAATTTATTTTTAGATTAAATTATTTTAAATATAAATTTTTTCCAATGGGTTATAAAACTAATAAAATGTATTTTAATATATTTAAAAAATTTAATTAATTTCAATTGCCTCCATTCCTTAACTCTAAATGGATACCACATGTCATCTTTTATTCCTCTTAAACATCAAATGTTTTACTAAAAAACCATCCAAAATATCTCTTGAATTTACTTACAAATTTTATTGGGATCGCATCGCCCAAATATCAATATTAAGGATTGTTTAGTGATGAACTCACTAAGGTTCCAAAATGATGTGGCAATCATCTCAACCAATAATTTTTACATTCATTTCATCTTACAACTCATTTAAAGGGATATATTGATGGATTTAAATAAATAACCTGATAATTAGTATATAATAATACATATGAAAGAAAAATAATGCATACATTTTTTCCAACATATTTGTTGGAAAATTTTAATGACACTTTCATATATGTGTCCCCTACCACATACACAAAGACAAGTGAATAGTTTTTCATTAGAACATTACATTGATGGTTATAAAATTTTATTTAATGAAAAAATATGATATCAATAATTTTATTATCATTTTTGATATGATGAAATGATAACTTATTCACAATAACATTATTCTATGTGATGCGACATGCATGAGAAATATTAATAGTTAACACGTGATGAATGATTTTAAACAGAATTAGTAATGAATTCTTAATGTGAATATATATAAATTAAAAAAATGTGAATAATATTATGTTATGAATAAAACTCAATATTAAATGCAATATAAAAGAGTTGAAAACATGTCTAACTATGTGGTAGTTTTAGAAACAAATTCATCTTAATTCCCACATGATTGAGACATATTTCTTATTACGAATTTATATTCTATTATATGGGTTAAATACAAAAAAATTTATATTTAACATTAATATATCTTTATATATATATATTATTGTTATTTAAAATTTCAATTGATGCTTATTCGTTCAATGGGTTAGAATTTTCAATGTACTAATGGAAAATGGAAATATTTTTAGAATCTCATTTTTGGGAATAGTTATACTTTATATAAAGGAATATTATAATATAAATATCATAAAATCATTATATATATATATATGTATATATTAGTATCAAATTTTTGTTTAAGGAATTATCAGGTTTTATTTCAACATTTCTTATCTTTGGAACAAGAACTGAAAAAATAAAGGTATAAAACTAAATATTATCTTATTTCTAATGTTGATCTGGAATATTTTTCTTACATATCATTTTATGAAAATATCCTCACATAATTATGTAAATTTAATTAAATAATTTATTAATTATACAGTTTATTATCATTAAATTTACTTAAATGTATTGAATAGAATCATTTTAATTGGTTCAGTTTAATTTAAAAAATAGAATCAATGTTTTATTTTAATATCTATATTGTTATTATAATTTTCAGCGAATATAACCTTTTTATGACATATATGTTATTCTAAATGATTCCAATTGTTTAAAAGTGAAAATTAATTTATCAAATAACAACACAATTATTTTACTATGTTTTATTATGTTCTCAAAATGACATGATTTTATTGAAAGATATATATTTATGGTGAATTGATTGTAATGATTAATATCTTATTAATATTAATTTAATTTATAATATTCTTGAAGCATTCACATTAATTGGATCATGTTTTTTCATAAATTACATTTCTCTTCCATATCCATACTCTTTGTATCATGGATATGATTGTTTCAAAAACCAAATACGATTTTAATTCATGGTTTTTAATATGAAATATATTTTATGTATTAAAGGCGTGATAATATTCCATATTCTTCACTCAGTAAAAATATATGTTTGTTAAGAATATTAATAATGATTTATATTTTTTATTTGATTTACAATGAATGAATTACATAGGTAGTTAGGGGTGACACCCATTTATAGATATCCCCTTGATGCATCGGCATAAATCATGTGATAAAGCATTTGAATAACATTTTTAAATATGTATTTTAGTATACCTAAAATTGTTTCAATGTATCTTCTCACACTACCTTGATTAGGACATCCAATATTATAAATTTCCAACATTGATAATTTTTCTATTATTATCCCTGAGATTACTACATTGATATTTTCTACAGATGTATTATGTTATCGGGTAATTTTTTAAATAAAATGGGAATTTAGTTACATGACATTATTTTTTATTTACTAATGATTTACTCATTATTGATTCCACAGTATGAAACCATTACTGAGAAATCGATAATACCCTTATTTTCTTTTCATTTCACAATGATATAAGGAAAGAATCTGTAAATGAGTTTCAAGGATGTAGAATAATAATTTTTTCTATGATTTATATTTTATTTCCAACATAATATGAAAATAATGTATGTTCCTATTTTCTGGAGGCTAAAATATTTATTTTCCCTTGGTAATGTGATCTATTATTTGTTATGAAAATCAAATAGATTTTACAGTAGATTTAGTTTATTAGAGTTTGGTTATTTGATTGTTTTACACACACTAATATTGTGAATGAATATAATCTCAATGGGGATGATAGATGATCAATGGTTTTACAAAATCCACTTCATAAAAGTTTAGAAGATCAATTATATATATTTAAATGATTCTCGAGAGTTATAATTTGGAATCATATATCTAATATATTTTTAGATGACATTGATACTATATGAATAATAAAATTTGAGAGTTTGAGTTATTGAATTTTTGTTGGACCATCTTAGTTAGAATACCATGAATGTTATAGTATAAAAATAAATGATATTGATGGATTATTTAAAATATTATTGTAATAAGTGTTTTTAATTCAAAAAATAGAATATTTCTTTTAATCTGAGAATATGGTAACCCTAAAGATAGAATCTAGATCTTATTTAGTTTTAAAATTTGGCTTCTAACACTATATACTATAATGTAGGGTCACAATTATTTATGATATTAATTTTTTAATCCCATATGAAAGTATTAGTTTAATTTCTCAAACATGAATATGATGTATTTGACATGGATTCTCAATGGTATGAAATAGGGGAGAATGTGATTTGAATTATTTTGATGTGATTAAGGACCTAGAATAGGTTTGTAAATAGAGAAATGAAATTCTAGAAAATATTTTAGATTATAGGGATAATACGTGAGGATATCCTATATGATACTTATTTTATTATGGTGCTGCTGAAATATTGAAATAGAAATTAATAAATAAGACGTTATGTATGAATACACACTTACTATTATTCAAGGTGATTTAGAAAAAATAGGTTGATTTCATCGAATACTGAGTTAATTTATGCCAATTAAAACCAATGAGGTAGGAAATTCAATAAGCGTAATGTTCAGGTTAAACAGTAGAACTCAATCATCTCATTTTTCTCATGAATCCTGAATATGTCAATGTAAAAGATTTTATTTGAGATAATGTTAATTTAAAATCAATGGAATGTTTCTTAATTTGGAATGTAAATAAAAATATTGTTTTGAAAATTTGGGATAATGTAATGATACATGGGATCAAAATATGAATCTTGATCTTCATAGAGAAGATATATTATAAAGAACGAATCTTGTGAGAGAAAAAAAGTTGAAGATAAAGATTCATGTGGTGAAATTCAGGTTTATGTGAATGAGAAAACGATGTAATTTTTTTATTGAATTTATATTGAAAATACGATTTATTGGTGGATAAATCCATAGAAAATGTACTAAATAGCTCAATGTATTCTGTGGATCAATTGGGAGCACAGAATTTTGGGGATATATAATAAAGAGAATTGAAGGAGGAAATACTAGAATGTTATGAACCATATGTAGAACTCACAAGATAAATAATATTCCTAGATCTAGTTGAAAGGTGTGTTCTCATATTCACATCTTTATATTAATAGAAATAGGGAAACAATAGATATTTAATGAAGGTACTGCACTCTATGATTCTAGCATGTGTGAGTAATACATGAATGATGAATTTATTATATAATAGTGAATAATTATTAAAGGATAACTGATATATCATAATTAATGAAATAAAATTAGAATATAAACATCTTACAATTAAAATAAGGATAACTGAATTATATGTTATATAATGATATGATGGTGGTGAAGAATTTTTACACAAGAAGGTACTAATTTTTCAAAAATGCTTTCAAAATTATTAAAACATACCACTATATAGATAATGTGTACAACAGATTCATGATTTCATTTTAATATAAGAAAAATTTATATAAATAAAAAATTTATCTATTTATTTTTGAATGGAAAAATTTACCTAAAAATTCCAACTTGTTTCATCGGATAAGTTTTTGATAAAATGATGTGTAATTTTTTCAGACAATTTCATAATGGTAAAACTAAAACATTTCAATTGTAAATTCAATTAATTTATGGTTAAAAAGCTTTTGAGTGGAGAAAAATATAAATTTATATTCCTTAAATGACATTTTACTTTGGATGTATCATACTAATAAAAATTTATGTATAGGATATACTTATGGGTTTTCAAGAACATTTCATGATTCTAGAGATAAATAAATAGTCATAATGAGGCTTCAAGATAAATAGATGGTTATAAAATTGGAATATTTTATGATTTATATAATGGATGATTTATTTTAACAGATAGTAAGAAGATGGATATATTCCATGGTGAAAATATCCTAGACATTTTATATAATGTTGGACTCATAAAATTTTACATATTAAAATTTGGAGACAAACACAAGGAAGCCGAAAATTTGATCATCCTTTATGTCTAATAAATTTCATGTTATATCGCTATATTTTGGGAAATATAATTTTTTATAGATTTATTACTTAATGTCCCAGGATTTTAGAAAAAGTTTCAATTAAATTGATGAAAATTTAAATAGTCTATAATATACGCTATTCTATATTAAAATAAAACAATAACATTGATATATATTGAGAATTGAATATGATTTTCAAAATGTAGACTTTTAATTATGTGGTACTAATGGATGTAATTATATTGGAAATTTAATAAATAAATTAGGAAGAAGTTAAATCTAGAAGATGATTTCTCCCATAAAAATCCCATTTTTTGGCATTGAAAGGAGATAACATCACATCCAAGAAAATATTAGTCTTGTAAAACTCTATAAAAAAATCCATGTTAGTGGAATCAGAACCTATGTATGATCTAATATTTATGAAGGTACACCCATTTTAATGTTTTTATAATCATCTATTATTTTTGTTATTGATTCATTTAAACCATTATAATCGATCGTTGATTCTCAAGGATTAAAATTCAAGTAGTTGTAGTAGGAGGAGGAGTGGTTTTAGTAATCATAAAATATTTATGTCATAAATCAGATATTTACATTGTAAATTCATTAGATTGAACCCACAAACCCTAAATAAGCCAAAAAAGTGTTGGGGAAATCTATAAACTAGGTTAACATTATGAAATGGTATTTTACTTCATATGATCATATTTGATGTGGTTATTAATCTAAGGGGACATGTTTTTTCATTTATTTGGAAGACAAGGTAATTTTTGATTTAAATATCCATTTTATAACATATATATACAATAGTGTATGCTTTAAAACTAACACTTCTATGAAAAACTAGCATCACGTATGCCAAATCAATAGTCATTCTGTACAGGCATCTCAGGATCTTTCTTTGATATAGATTGTAGGTTCCACTAATTTTATGTTACCATTTTTAGGTAATCTTAAAAACCATATTTAAAAATTCTTTGTATGGGATTAATTTATGGGTGATCTGGATGAAATTGTAAAATTTTTGAAGGGGGTTTCTATAGTACACGGTTTGTGCATAGATTTCACAAATAGTATGCTCGAAAAGTGCAAACCCAGAAAGTGAGGGTTCGTACAGTTAGAAAATGGTTTGAAAAAAAATGTTCCCACATAGAATAAATGATGAAATTATACTATGAGGGTCACATGGTCAGGGATCATTATTTATTTAACCATCCAGCACTACCGAGATTATGATGTGCACAACAATAAATTAATTGAAAACATAATTGTAAAGGCCTAAATCATCAGTTTATGTGATCAAAGGGACTATAATACCCTAATATGAATTATTATTCCTCTAAGTCAACCAAGATGTGATTTTTGGCCCTACAAACCACTATATGAAAATCAATGCTAGTAAAATGACATTCGATCTCTTTTCTAAAAGGTTTAATCTCCCATTATATATCTCCCATTATCTCCTTCTATCCTCCCATGGGTTTAATAAATCTCCTTGTTACACTAGAAACTAATACCTGTTATTCCAGATCATGAATTTAAGTTTTCTTCTCATATCAACATTTCTGTCACTCATCATTGACGTTTTTCATTTAAGGCCTTATGATTTGTGATCCCATTATCCTAATGTAGGTGGTTCCATTTATGATATCCCAATTGAGTTAACAATTTTTTCATGACTTATATGAAATTAATTTAATTTTATTATTAAAAAATGTAATTTTACTAAATATGGGATTTTTATTTAGAATTGGAATGAAATTTGGAAAACCCTGATTTTCATTAAAATGAGGTTTCATTGGGGATTTTGATGGAATGGAGAAAAAATACATTATAGAATTTAAATTTTTAAAATTTAATTCTTATTTTTATTTTAGAAGTGTGGAATAAAATGTTTTGATATAAAACAATTAGTTTGATTATGTAAAAGAGAGTGTTTTTATTAGAAAAAGTAAAACTGGATTTTATATGGAAATTTGCATAAAAAATGGGAAATTGGTATAATCTTATTTTGGTATGTTTGGAAATAATTTATACATTATTCATTAGTTTTTAGAGAAATTCATGTCTTGGTAGTTTTTAAGTTATTAGGGTAACACAATAGGATTGGAATTCCCTAACAACAAATTGAAACTTCACATTTTTGACATAATAATAATAAAAAAATATTATCCTCAGTAGGGTGTTGGTCATTACACTTTCACCTGTTATAATGGGAAGTTTGTTCACATTTCAATTTTCATTATATTGGTGTGTGAGGATTCCATAAAATAGAACTATCAAACCTCTTGGAAGATGGCTATGTTTTTTCCTTTTCATTTTTTTGATATTTATTATTTTTTTTAAACTATTTTAAAAATGAGTTATGATTTTATATAATTTTTTAATATAAACAATTCATTGTTCCATTTTTTATCCTTCTTAGAACAACATAACAATAGAGTTCTTCCGGTATATAATGGGAGGCCACAAGAACTCTCTGTTTTTATAAACCACTATAGAGTTTTTTGGTTTAGTATTTATTGGCCATCATCAAAGGTATCTCGTAGTAACATAACTGTATAGAAGTGGCATGGAATCACTCTAGCAATGCGAGTCAGGGATTGACTCGGTTTCCCTTAAAAAATAGTATCTTTAGTTAATATAGATCTTCAAGACCTAGTATGGGATGTGGTCCCCAATCATTAGTGCAATATTACCATTCATATGGAAAATTACAGTGGTGTCACAATAGAGTTTAAGAAATATGGGTGAGTTAGATTCTTGTAATGTTGTGTAATCTATATATTATTGATTTAGAAACTTCTACCCTATGTGTTAAAAATATTGTAGCATATATCCTTTATTTCATGTTTTGAAGCGTATGAATCAAATTCCATTCAATATTAACAATTTCAAAATAGTTTAGGGTATTTTGGATTGATTTGATAGTATTATGAACAACAAGAAACTATTGGGTTTATTCTTAGATGACATATAATGTTTTAGGGAATTTTTTATTGAAATTAGTGGATACCATTTTAATTTGGAAATATTATTTTCTATAAATAACAAGATTTTATTTGATTATTGGTTTAGATTTTTAATTATAGTAATAAGATGAAATCTATTATTTCTGAAGGAGAATTATCAATCTATCTCCACCAGAATGAATATATTCTCACTTGGGTGAGTGAAATATTTTTTACGTGAGGGTATAAACAATTAATTGTTGAATGGATTTTATCATTGATGTAATAAAATTCCTTAATATAGAAAACATGAAAATTTAGAATAATTATTTTCAATTCGTGGAATTTTTTTCAAGATGTACTTCTACAATAGATCATCAACATAACACCCAAATAGAAGAGAAGGCTAATGATTGAGGTTTCATTTAGATATGTGTTAGATTATATCATACTTTATATAATTTAACCAACATAACTACATGAGTTGATGGTTCAATTGGAATATTTGGAAGGAAAGGTAATCATAATACCTTTTACTCATTGTGGGGTTTTCTCATCATTATCTCTAAGAATTCTAATGGATCATTGTGATTTTGAGTTTATTATTAGAGAATGCACTAGATGATAATAAAAATTATCACACCCTTATATGAATAAATAACCTAATAGATCAACTAAGTGATTAAAATATCATATTAATGATCATCAATGTTCTTTGGTACCATCATTAGGGGACGAGGTTATCAAACATATTATGATATACATTTTTTAATAGTTAGGTATAGTACCTGATTTTTATTAGGATTTTTGATATGATTAATATACCCTTAGTAATCTTGTATTTAATTAATCATGTCTCTCATCCATTCATGGATCAGTTTTCCTTTGTCCTTGTTGATTGTATCTTAGTGTACTTTGATTGTGATGGAAATCATGGTAAACATCGTTAAATAATACTGAGAACAAAATGAGTTTATTTTATTCACTCCAATCAATCTAAATTTAATTTTATGATTGATAGGGTTTACCTAATGTGATTTTTTATCTTAGATACTAGAGTGGTAGTGGAAAAAATGAAGGTTTTAGTCTTATTGTCTTGATGAGAAATGAATATCATTGATATTCATAGAATTATGGGTTATTTATAATTCTATCGTCATTTCACCACAATAATCTCAATTTGTAAATTCCAATGTCTCGGATGATTATGAATGGGGAGATATTAGACTGGTTAAATTAATATTATAGACATTTCAATGAGCTAAAAACAAAGTTTACCAAAACAAGGATCCATACTTTACAAATACTAGAAAAAATTGTATAATGTGTAACGTAGTTATTATAGAGTTGGAATACTAGTAGCTTAAATTCAGGAGGATTTATGGGTCCCTCATGGATCTAGAAAGATGAGACTATGTGAGTGGAATTACCCAAATCATGATATGGAGTTACTTGTATTGGTATACTCATTAAGATACATTATAAACTATTTTATACGTGAATAGTTATTAGAGTATATGGACCACAAGGTACATAAGATCATATTTTATCACTAATGTCTAACTTTTATGTATGGGAGGAAGGTCGATTTTCTAGAGTATTTCTCTCTGAGTAGTACTACACACCCAGAAAAGTTAAACTATTTTCCAATTATTTGATCCAGAAGACACATATAGCAGATGTGTGGGATTATAGTGATGAGTTATAACTGATGAAACTATTTCAAGACATATATCTTGATGTTAAAGACTGTTAGGGATGAGTATCTATGAAATTGAAATCGTTTATCATATTGATTCATGTTTGGAACAATGTATTAAAATTATCAGAACTGGATGACTTATCTCATTTGTGATTCTTATATAGTCGGGAGAAACATTCATTTTTTTCTTTTGGTGGTGGTTATTTTCATCTTTTCTGAGGATGGATATGGTTTCTTATTGGTTATACTGAGTTGTTGATGATATATTTTTAAACCTCAAAATGGATTGTAAATCGAGGTTTTAAAAATATATATCATGATCCGAATAAAAAATAATGGTGGAATGGAATGTGAAATAGTATTATGTGATTCACCATGAAACGTGTCACCTATCATAACAGGAAGAAAAAACCAGATGTCTTTTGGGTTGTTACAACATCTACCAAAATTAAATAAGAAATGGTATGATATGACACTGGATTATTTATTTTATTTCCCACGAGAACCCCAAAAATTGATATAGTATTGGAAAACAAGGATCAAATGAAAATGGTGTTAATCTTTTTTCTATCATAAAGAAATTCAGAGTGTATGATCTAGGTATTCTTTACATACAAGAGGTATATTGACTGTATGGTATTCTGAGGAGTATCATTTATGACCAAGATCTATATATCTCTTGTTGGTTCTATTGGGTTCTTTGTAAATATCCGGGAGAAAAATTTTTTATGAGGAAAACCAATCACAACTAATCTAATAGAAAATATGGGTAGATGATTCATATTTTGGAGGATATATTAATTGCATATGTTTTGGAATATTGTAATTCTTAGGAGAATCAAATACAACCTGTGAGGTTTTCATATGAAAATGGCTTCAAATAATCGATTCAGTTGGAAATATTTAATTATTTTTTGTTTCCAATTATGTTCAAATATTTTCTAATTAGTGGTATTTGAGTAAATTATTTTTAAACCTGGTTACTTATTAGACATATTTGAGCATGTTATTTTGAACTTTAAATGGTTTCTAAACTCACATAGTAGTCAAAGATCCAATGATTACCAATAGGGAAAAGCTATGGAGTTTGTCCTTGTTCATTGTGTTTTATTTTATTTCATTCAAAGGCCAGAAAAATATTTTTGGGGAAATAGGGAAATATAGTTCCCATGTTTGGTAGACCATTTTGGAAAGTGGAAATAGTAAGTTTAGTGAAATACCATTTGGCCCATCCACTTTTATAAAACACCATGAACAACGTGTTTCATTCCACTAAAATTAAAAGATATACTACCACCCCATTTCATGTGATATATATTTGATGAAATAGAGTGGGATATTAAGATTTAATTTGGGTTTCATTTGATCATAGTTGTAAAATGTATTGATAATATTCTATAACATAATACAATACCATATTTGTGAGTGTTGTGGAAGCATGAGTGTGTGAAAGAGGAGAAAAGGGAGATGGAATCTGATATGTGGAAACATTGGTCCTACTTATTTTTCAATACGTCAAATCCAAAATTACATTAATTTTTTATTTAATTTTCCACATTATAATTTTGTTTAGTGGTAACCACTACATGGATAGTAACCCAAAAAGTTCATTGGACTAACACTTCACTAATGAATGACCAAATTACATGACCTAAATGGCCCCACCCTATAAATATTATTAATTATTGTATGAATATCCATCCTTGGAAAGGTTATTAGTGTGAATTTATTTATGGGGCCAGATAAAGATGGCTAGATCCATACCATTGCAAACCATCAATCTGGATTCCTACTAATGGATGTTTCTACTGCTCTGAAACTTTATTTGGGATTCCACTATGATGCCTTTATTTTTAGGCCCAAATTCATGTTTTTTTGTTTCAACCCTGCAATATCTGTCTACGTCCCATTATCCAAGTTGGAAAGTTCTCATTGTGCATATAGAAAGAAATCAAATTACACCTCATATCACCAGTGAGAGAGTTGCCTCCTCTTTTCACACTGACCGCTTCATTTAGCTCCCTGTCGGTCATTATTTTTGATTCTGTCTATATCACTTTCATTCTCTGACTATCACCGATGTCGACCATCGCACACTACCCACCTGGTTACACTATTTACTATTAATTAACATCGTCTCTCCCACAAATCAGGCTTTCTAGTTCCTGTATCCTGAAGAAAATTCATACCATCAAAAGAACCACACTGATACTACTTCTCATAGCGCCTATGCCTGAACCGCCCTACCCAATTATCATTCCACATGAGGATACGACACTCTAAATCCCTATGTTTTTTTATGTGTGGAATTGAAACATGGCTAATGATGTATTATTTGGAATCCTTATTCACTAGTCTAGGAACCGTTCAGAGATGAGTTCTTATATAGTGGAGAGGTTTTAAGATCCCCTCTTTTTCTAGGTATGTTCTTCTTATTATATTGATAACCCTCACCAAAGTTTGGATGTGTTTTGTTTGAACCATTAAAATCTACCCATGTTCCCATTGTATTATGTTTCACACATGTGTATTAGGATGATAAATGGTTTCAATCTATAAAATAAATTTACGTTGATAATCAAAGATTTATGTTTTAAATTCATTGGGCTGACCCCATAAACATAATATATACAGTAATTTTATTTATAATCTATATACCATGTTTAAATTGAGAAATGGGAATTTATGTTATATGACCAAGATTTATATGTATATTTATAAATTTTGATTAGGTTCTCCCTATATGTGGGAATACAAAGAATTCATAGTTTAAATCCCCTATTTACACATTAATACACCATGCCGTTTGTTTTAAAACCTACATCACCATAGAATCCTCACATCAGATACCCCATTTCATTATAGATGACACCTCTATATGATATTGAAGATATATATTCAATTTAGAAGAAATATTCTATTATTTCATGGTGATCTGAACCGGGGGATAGAAGGCCATCCTACAATTTCATCTTCTATTTCACGTTATGATGTTCTTCAACTATACGAAAACATTGTTTAGACCACCTAACCTGAAAATTAGTATTGAGTTTCGTGGTAGAGATATTGTGTACCTATTGAAGGGAATGAAAAGGAATTAGATCAATACCATGGATGTAAGTATTTCTACGCATTTATACAACCTTTGACATGTGTTGTCCATAACAACCCTTTTACGTCCGATTTAATTTATTTTGTATGTTAAATATATGTGATTGAGAGGGAGAAAAATTCATTCCACAATAATTAATTTATAAAAAACTACCCAAAATAAAATATACTTGTAGAGTCCTCCTTAAGATCTTTGGAAATTTCATAGAAATGTGTTCTATCTATTCTCCTCTTGATAGTTGAGACACCCCCTAATATATATATATATATGAATTAAATGTAGTGGTAAATGTAAAATTTTCATTAAAAATGAATTTATTAGTAGGATATATGTATCATTAATTGTGAATTGAGATATATAATAGCTTGGTATGTATTTATACTGGTGATTCACTCCAATGAGTGTGAAACTATCTATTGAGAGTGTATTTCAAGTAAATGGATTGTGATTAATTTACTATATTGTAATGAATCATGAACTATGATAAATGGTTTCTATGGACTTCCTCAAGAGTTTTTTGTATTGGAATTATTCTAAAGGATATAATTAAAGGCTCATGAGCTGTAGAACTATTGATTTCATCTGAAAATAGGGTATTCCACCCCTAACATGAGATGAGACATGCACTATCTGATATGCGTATGATAAGTCATATGAAACTCGAACATGGGAATTCACATATAGCCTAGAATAATATGATAACATTAACATTGGTGATGTGAACCGTGGTAAGACACAAGTGAATCAAGCATTTTGATTCTCATATAGCTTAGTTATTTTAATTGAGATATGGAACATGCGATCTATCCTGATATAAGAGGATTTTTTTCATTAACAATAACATATGGAATGGATTTGAAGCTATTTATATTATTCATGCTATTAGTTGACTAATTAATTTCATATTATCATAATATCGTATGAAATATATTCAAAATGGACTGTTTTGAATACTTGGGTTTATCCCAACTGAGTTGTACTCACACGATATTTTGGCTACAAGTTAATACACGCATAGTTTTTGTTGATGTTGGTCTGGAAAAGGGAAGGGGAACCTAAATTGATTTTTGTTTTAGGTGATAGATCATGAAAATGGAACAAATATGGGGTTCATGAACACTATTTTATATCATGTAATATCGATTCTGATATAATTTAAATTTAGAACATTCATATTATCATTTAGACATATTCATCCAATGATTAGATGATTACATTTTTATTTGATTATTTTGATTTTTCCATAGTATTCTATAGTTTCATATTTATTTATAAATATGGTTTGTAATATTTTCATCCCTATTATTGGTCATATAATTATGATATATATGTTATACTGTAATGAAGATAATAATATATAACTATAATATTTTTACCCTAAATACTAGTAGGGATCTTATTGCACATAGGTAGGTACATATGTGATCACATAGCTATCCAACTCGATCACCTGAGGTAGTATTAGGTCCAGGACATTAAAACCTAAAACCACCACTACTGGTTTTAATAAACGATGTATTAAATACATTACACAATTGTATTTTGAAATTAGTATTTAAAAATTTACTCAAATGAAATGGATTTTAAATTTATTATATAATCATATAAATTTTCTAATAAGTAATACATTATTTTTACGATTGAATAATATATTACTTTGATTATATATTTGGAGCTTAGGATAAATTAGTCTTTTTCAATGAATAATACGTTTCTAAATAAAGTATATTTTAAGTATTTAATGAATCCATTATAAATAAAATATCTAAAAGTATGTTTAAATATATATTAAAAATAATTATGAATATTTTTGTTGGTAATCATTGAATATAAGACTAAGGGAACATATTATAAAATATAACATTAATAAAAAAATAGTTTTTCCAAATCATTCTAGGTTTTTATATAAATGGATAAAATTTTCTTTTCCAACATCGAATTAGGATAAATCAATCTGAAAATTCCATTCAAGAAAATTTTTTTAATAAGGGTATAATTATTACTTTTTTATATAGTAATTGACATGATTAATATTTATTTCACTTTAATAAATGTTAAAATGACTAATCTAAGAAGGATATATTGTTCTTAAATTAACTTGATCATTTTAACTTATAATTTTTTTTTCTATTTTATATTCACACCTTCAATAATAACATCTATTCCTCACATAACACACATTAAATTCATGAATTTATATTCTTACAACTTATATACCATTATTTTCCACGAAAAATTCCCTCTCTATCACTTATTAAAGTTGGAAAATGTCAAACATTTCAAAACTATTCTACTATTAAAAATTTACAAAATGACCTAACCAAATTTACTCTAAATGAATTAATTTACATTATATAGATCCCTTTGTCCCCATAATATAGACAATTTCGCTCTAATATATAGCCTTCACTATGAATAATTTTATTGTCTCAATATAGACCACACATCTTTCTTAAGAATTCATTTTTATTCCTTACATCAAAAACCAATCAGAAACATAATATATTGAAATCCTCATAAACATTATTTGGTTTAAATGTTATAAAAATAATGATACAATCAGTAATCATTCCCTTAAATCTGCTATGGAAAATGATGAATCATGGTTAGTCTATTTGTTCGAATTTCTACCTTTATATTGAAGTATGTTCAATTATTCATCACCACTTACGATGGAAAGCCATAATGATTGTTTTTTGTGAATAAATATTATTTATATATTGTATTTTTTATCATGAAATGATAAATCAATACCCATATAAACCCATATCATTCTTTGAGTAATAGAAACACTAATCGTGTGCTGTACAGAATACCACCACCCCCATAGAATAATTTCTCTTCTAGTATTTCATTATTTATTCAAACATAAAAAAATTGGTTTCCTAAAAAAAATAACGTCATTATGATTCATTTATTATAATATCATGTCAACATAAATACCTCATTATCCATTCAAACTAATTGAGTTTAATGGTGTATAATATAGGGTCTCTCTAACCGCCTACATAAATAATGATATGAAATTATAGTAGATTTGATAATGAAAACATAATTTAAATTATAATATTATATTAATGATTGAATAGTTATGTTTTTATTATTTTGTAAATAATGAAAAATATTTGACCCATAAATGAAAAAACATGCATCATTGGTGTAAAATCATTGAAAAATGTTCATTGACAATTTCATCATCTAGGATAAAGAATAAAGTACTAATGAATGTAAATTTAAAATTTATAAATCATTATATGTCATCCAAAAAATTAAATAAATTAAAAATTAATGATTAATTTGGTATAAATATAATATAGTAGCATAAATCTGAGAAAACATCAACATGTGATCAAAACAATAAACCCCCTGGTGTGGGGAAATAAGAAAAATATAAATAACATATATAGTTAATGACTATTTGATAAAATTGTAAATATTTTTATTTATGGTTATACTTGTAAAATACTATATTAGGATAATAATGTTGTTTTATCAGAGGATATTATGAATTCAACTAAGAATGGAAATAAGTTAACAATTTCATTGTCTCATTTTCAAATTCATGATACATGCTTGTAATTTCACTAAATCACTTTTTTATGTGGTGTGATTGCTTCCCCATGAAATGAAATTGATATATTCATGAAATTCGTGGGGTTTTATAATTCATAAAGTTCTATTTAATTAGATGGAATTATATTGAATAGTTTCGAAACACAAAAGTGTTCTTTTTATAAAATTGGAATCCATAGAGACATGTTCAATCTATACGCCATCTTAAATCATTAAAAATGTAAAAACTACCACATTTTAATTTTTATCTGGATTTCATTATTTTATAATTTTTCCAATGTTTTTTTTTCAATTTTATTTATCTCTCATGGTTTTTATTTAGACAATTAAAATATTTTATGGTTTTTCATCTCAACTTCTGTTCATTGAGACATGTTTTGTGGGTTTCAACCAATTTACATTTTCAATAATGTATATACTACCCATAAATTTATTTTTACATGATACATGATTTAATAAATTATATTTATATAACAAGATGATTTTCCATAATCTAATGTCTTTTTATTAAAAATTACTAAATTTGAGTTGGGGTTTTTCTTGACACAATTCTTTGTCATGGGTCATAATTATTCATGTTTTCAAATTAATTTCATTATCGATCTATTCAAACCATTTAGAATTTTAGGTATCATTAAAAATTTAATTATTAGAAATTTAAATTTTAAAAAATGTATTCTCCTAAATTATTTTAATTTATTGGTAAGAATTCCTCAATGTTATGTATAATTATAATTATATTTTTAGTGTTTTTTTCAGTTTCCCAATTTTTACTTCTAATCAATTTTATCTTTTTCTTAAAGGAAAATTAAATTTTTTTTATCTCCAATAATTATTATATTCCAATAATTTAATTATAATGAAAAAATTTCAATATCTTTTATGATAATGTGGGTTTTAAATAAGTGAATTTCAAAATAATATAATGGGTTTTATATCCTATGAAAAGAAAATAAATCAAATATACCGTATTCTATTTTGATAAAATCATTATCATTTATGATTTGATTATTAAAGATTGCACTTCATGAAAAATAATAAAATTTATTTTTAGAATAAATATTAAAAAACTAATATCTTTTTATGAATTTATTAATAAATATTTATTTGAATGTTTTTTCTTGATTTCTTTTCACTTAATATTTTTTAAACATTTTTTTTCAAGCATCCATTATAAAATATTTATATCGATTAAACAAGTATTCAGTTTATAATAACATATAATTTTTGAAAACTAAATTCTTATTAATTATATTGGTTCAGAACCACATTAAAAAAAATTATTAAATAATTATTTTCATTTAATGTTAAAAAATGTTATTTTTTTTTTATTTTATGGCTAAAATTTTATAAAAATATTTGAAATTGATTTATGAAAACATTGGTATTTTGAATAAAATTTTACATCCAAGGTATATATACTTGAAACGAATATGTGATTATTTTAATCACATTGGTAAATAATATTTTTTTCTTAATGTTTATTAAGATCATATTATTTCATTGTTTATGAATCCAATTATTTTTCCATGGGATAACTTGGATACGATGATGTTTGATTGTAATTAGAACCCATATGCATGGAAAATAAAGGGTTAGTTCACATATCATCCTCAAATTAGATGGAATATTATTTTATAAAATTAGATATTAAATATTTTATATAAAGAGATTGTTCACAATGTATTGGGTTCAATGGGTATCCCATATTTTCAAGCATAAACATAATTCGTTTTTCACAAAGTCATGGGTATAATATGTTTTGTAACACAATTTCCATTATAATTATGCATGGTATATAGTTTAAATATTATCATTTTAGGAAACATTTTCATGTTTTTTAGAAATTTATCCCAAACATCGATGTTATTTACCAAGATATGGTAAAATTAAAAGACGAATTTCATTTCCTGGAAATGTTATTTTTTCAATATTATTCGTTATTTATAATGTATTATTTATTTTTAGGTTTTGTGAATATTGATATGCATTTTGAAACATTTCATATTCTTAATAATTACCTTCTTATATTTTTATTATTATATAGTATACATATATGGTATAATGAAAATTTATTAATATATTTATGTCTTCCCCAAAATATTCATTTGCTTTTTGACATAATACATTATGATCTTTCTCTACCCATTTTTTATGTTTGATTATACACCTTTTTTAATTAAAAAAATAATTAATATGATTATACTATGTAATATTTCTAGGAAATGGTATATTGGGGTACAAAAATACATTAATATATGGAATTACTGAAATATTAGATGATTATATAGCTAGTCTCCAAGAATTTAATCCTTATAGCCCATTGGTTATGCAACTGTTTATCATATGTGGTATTTAAATCAAGATATAATTGTAATGTGTATGTTGTGGTTATCACTAATCACTATAGATGTTTTTAAATGGTGGGTTCATTATTTTGGGTGTGCAGTTTCAATATTTTGGGGATTAATGTATAGAGTATTATGGAATACTCCATTGATGAAACTATCTATAGGATGAAATTGTAATATATTTTAATGTTTTTAGTAATTGGTATTCACATGTACTAGATACAAATATAAATAATATATGTGGATGTAGAAATGGAACATACTAAATTATGGGTAATCACCCTAAAAATGGTGGGTTTATAATTTAATAGATATTTACCCAAATTCATGATGATTAGGACTATTACTGCACATCTACTCTAACACACATAGGGGATATTATATTGTCGATCGTGTGATAATTAATAACAACTATAAAGTAAAAAAGGTTCTAGTTATTTTGAGAGATTATGTTTGGAAATGGAGGAAAACCTGAAATATTTTAACACAGTTCAAACAAATATTTATATTGATTGAACTAAAGGAGTAATAATACAATGTGATAATGTGAAATTACAATAAAATTTATCGTCAAATTCTATTTGTTTATAAAACAATACCCATATATTGTTAATGTTATTTGACTCATGTAAACTTTCATTGGTTCATGTGATGGATGCAAATAGAATAAACGGAGTTAACAACTAATATGATGGGATATACAATAATTAACTCAATAAAAAACCAATTTGAATGGGAGATATACTAAAAATTAAATTATATTTTACAATGTAACCGTAGTTGATATTTTAAGGCATGAATTGAGTGTTGTATGGATATATATCTATATTAATTTAATTAATATAAAAAAATTAAATGATATTCAATCACCTATATGTAAAAAAGTGGGATTAATAGTTAGAGGAACTCCCTAATAAGGACTAAATGTAAATAAATTTTTGGTAAAGAAGACCAAATATCATCATAATGTGAAGAAAAAAACATGAAGAGTACTATTATTAAGTTGAAACTAGATAGAACTCTTCCTCATGAACCACTAATTATTCAATGAATTATATGTGGAGAACTCAAGAATTATCCTAGGCAGTGCCATAATATATGGATTTCATAGGATAATAGGAATCCTCAAACTCTTAGACATAGTGAGTAATGATAAACCAATGTAATGATTATAGAGGAAGATGATAGTGGTAAATATGTGTTCAATTAGCCACTATCTATAATTCATTGATGTATTTTGGTTCGATTATCAATACTACATCTAGGATTCTTTCTATGAAAATCAATAAATCTCAAACAGTTATTTATTAATCAATCAATTTAGTGTTATGATTATTTTGTTTTCATACATACAGTTTCTCAAATAATTATATCGTCATAAAAAATATAGACCGATTTTTTGAAATAGAATTGCAATAATCACTTTGACCAAAAATTAATATCTATAATGGAAAAAAACATTTTCTGAACCATTTCTGACCACCTATTTCTCGAAGTAAAAAGTTGAATAGTCTAGTAAAAAATTGAATCTTTCACATGGGCCTTAATACCTCGTTATAAGATACATTTCATAGAAAATTTTAGGGAATGTATGTTCTTTTAGAATGAGCTATGATATTGGGGATCATACATTATTGGATATGATATATTGTGGTGTGATAATATTATTTAATATATACATATTCCTATAAGTAAATATCAATTAAATTTCCGCAATAATGTTCATCAAATGAAATATAATGTAAAGACCAGATATATCACTGTATATTATTGTAATATAAATGATATATTAAATAAAATCTTTTACACACTATATAAAAATATAATGGTAGGTTTTATCATGGATTTGGTAACCCAAATCCATTATCCCATAGAAAATTCTAATAAAAGTAATGATAGTCAAATATACATAGCACGGTCCATAGACCCACATGGTCTGTAGAACCACACACAGGAAATAAATCCATCTACATAAAGTCTAATATGACCAAACTAATATTTTTTGTAATCTACCTTCAACCATTATAGTGGTTGCCACATTGAAAACGTCCCATGTCACGGATCATAGGGTAACCTCCACAAATCCCATATAAACCAAATAAAATGTCACTAATTCCTTAGTCATCACATTCCACTGAGGTAGACAACATATCAATAGTCTGTTTCTAAAAATCAGACATTGAAACTAACATATCATGATCGATGACATTACTTTCTTGTTTTTACTAGCATGTCCAATCTTCACACGAAACCAGTGCTCCGTGAGTCTCCATTAACATGATTCCATCACCATGAAGTAGATAAATCACCTTACTTCTTGAGGTCTATATATCAGATCCCAATTCCATAACACCTGATATCCCATCATGGTCATCACACCTGATAGCATCATTGTGTGCATGAAATCCTTGTTCCTAAGTGTTACCACCCATCTGCTCAGCACGAGTCTGAAGCACCCATGAAACACTCCAACTAAAACCAGATCCACCGGGATCCCATGACTGATATTCCAAACTATTTGGCCTTTATATTCTCCTCTATCATGGTGCGTCATCAAAGCATAGTGTTACCATCTCCATCCATTATCTCTAACCAAAAAAACCTGACATCACAAGAAAATACAGAGGGAGCTATGGATATCTGTAAAACTACAAGATGAACATGCCGCATCGAAACATAAACACTGGTACATTAGAGGGAAAAATTATCTTGAACTAGATTCTTCATAACTAGAACCCATCTTTGACCCATAAATTATAATACATATCTTTAAAATGCATGGTGGGGAAACATAATAAGGGGAGAACTCAGATTCTCAATAACGGTAAACCAGGGAGATATGTAAGAATAAATATGAGAACAATGTTCTGTGAATGTGATCATTATAATAAAAAATCATACCATATATAAGAAATAACTTGGACCTGAATAATGTAATAAATAATTTATGTTCATTATACATTAATAATAAGGGAAGAAAAATCATAGTCCCTGAAAGCAAAAAATATGTATTAAGAAATAAAATTTATAACAGACACATAAAATATAAATTAATCTCTATTTTTGACAACTCATAGTTTTCATGGATATATTAGTAGTATGGGTTTTCTCCCCATACAATATTGGTCCTCATGGTCCACCCCCATGATCATATTTGTAGTCAAGGTTCATTCCCAATATCATCTTAGCAGATAAAGACTTTTACTGAACATTGTTCACTTCCAGTTCTAGCCATGTTCATCTAATAAGATATAAATCATTACCTAATGCATTTGAAAGATATTTAAGTCCCATAAATCTCATAATTAAATCACATATATTTGTGTCAAAAGGAAATGAACAATCAAAGCATAACCCTTGAAATTAAGTAGGTTTCATATGAATAAAACCTATGAAATAAGAAGAAGTATCCCTAAAATATATCTTGTGGAGGAGAAATATTTTTCATAAACATCATTATAGAGAAAACATTATCCTTTTAGAACCTGATTATGAACAGAACATTGGGATCAATTCTGAAAAATTCATGAGTAACACCAATTGATGTCATCATAGATAGGAAATACATTGGAAAGATCACTTTAGAAAATTACATGACAAAAATTTCTATTATTATCAATAAATTTTTTTAAAAACATAGAACATTTTGATAACCATTTTCTTGAAAATAATCATTTAAATATTAAATTATTCTTTATTAACATTTTGAAAATATTTTTATTTGAAAGAATATATGTAAATCTTCGAAACATTTTCAAAATAATTTTACATGAAAAGTTAAAAATAATATTTAATACTTTTGAAAAATTATTTCTTTGAATACTTATAAATACATAATGAAAATGTTTTGAAAACCATTTTCATTGAAAAAAAATTGAAATACTGAAAACAATATGAAAACCATTTTATTTGAAAACATATATATAAATCTTAATAATTATTTAAAAACTATTTTGCTTGATAACATGTAAAATATGTTTGAAAAAATTTTGAAAAAAATTTTATGGAAATCTTATAATGGAATATTGAAATATTTTGGAAAATAGTTTCATTGAAAAGGAGGCTTGAATTTTTTTTAAAAAACCATCTCTTAAAATGGGAAGCATGAAAACACATTGAAAATGTTTTTCACTGAATTCATAAATGGAAATATTGAAAAAAAAATGAAAACCATTATCATTTAAATTGTATGAACGAATAATGAAAACATTTCGAAAAAAATTTCGTTGAAAATACAAAAACAAATATTTAAAATTTTATGAGAACACTTTTCCTTGAATAAATATGAATAAATCATTGAAATTAAATAAATAATTATCCCTTAAAATAATGTATTGAAAACATATAAATTACGTAGTGAAAATCATTTAAAATACTTTCTAAATATAAATCTTTTTTTGAAAACATTTTTCATTAAAAGTAACATTAAAAAATAAATTTAAATATGAATAGGAAATAATTATTTTCCTAAAAATGAGTCATTCAAATTTTCAATGTATGTTTCAAATGAAATATTTTCATGAAGGAGTATAAATCCGTATATACCAAACATTTCTTTTTCACAGTAAAGAATTTAAGAAATTTCTATGATCTCAAAATAACAAGAAGATTCTTTTAAAAACCCATTTGTTAAAATAACATAAAACATGGTTAAAAAATTAATTTAGATATAATTGAAAAATGGTATAACTTTTTTTAAAATATTTTTAGAAAACATTATTTTGAATGAACGCATATTTTTAACCAATGAGAGAGGTAAATTTGGACATTATAAAAACGTTTTGAAATGTATTATGTACCAATGGGTGGGAAAATGTACTAATAGGTGAAAATATCAATAATATATGGAGTAGAACAAAGTTAATGAGATTTATTGAGATATTTATCATTTTATTTTTTTAATGGATTCAAAATCATAAACAATCCCTATAAATGATGTGATTTTCTCAAAAACAAATGTATTCCACTTGGTAACATTGAAATATACTCCTCATATATGAAAATAAATATAATTAAAGCTAAAAATATCCAGAAATTAAGGTTTTTTATAGTATAACATGAAAAATTTTATTATATACCACTTTTAAAAGAATATTGGTGCATAATGTGGCATGTGTCTCAATAAAGTCTAATTGATAAAAAATTACTTTATCAATTTGGTAACTGTTGAAACATTAACCCTTTTAATGAAATATCATTAAATGGACATGTAACTATAGGTAATGTTAAGGAAAATTGTAATATAATGTAGTCATGGGTATTATATACACCACACAAAATAAACATGTGTTTAATAAGGCATGAATCTCATGGAAATAAACATGATATTAAAAAACCCAAAACTAATGTATTAACCCTCGTCACACTCATAAAAACCACATGTATAATAACTATTTGTTTATTAAAAATATATCAAAGAATCAAATTATTATATATAATACCATATATAAGAGTCATATTACAATTATTATGTGATATATATCATATAGATTTCAAAGGACAGTATTTAATAAATTTGATGTAGTGTATGAAAGAGTCTCCTCGCTTTAAGGATGTGGTAGTCCACATTTTCAAAAACAATGTTACACTATTAAAAAGAAACTGAAAGAATTATGTTATGTTTACAATACTAATTAAATAAGTACAAATACATCATAAAAATTATTTATTTAATATAAAAATAGTGTCTAAATCATAATTCCACCCATGAAAGGTGGTAAATGAAAAACAAACCACATTATTTTGTGTGGCGGTAGTTCATCAATCCTACGTGATATAGGTCTATTACACATTAGATAAAGGTGTGTTTAAGTGTAGTTATAACAATTAAAATAAAAATTATTATTATAATTATGATACTGATGATATTATATAATCACTTATTATGAATGTTTTAGGAGGTAGAGAATTAAAATGAAACCAAGGGGCTTTAACCAGGATGTTACATTTTCATTGTGTAACTCCTCCTGGTTTTCACCAAAAATAATCCTTCATAATATTTATTATAAAATAGAGGATTCATATGTAAATTTTATTTATTATTGGATGAGATTTTCTATGGGGTTGGATGAGAAAATGTGACTTGAGAGGTGTGCAGAAGTGAGGGGTGAGTGACCTTAAATAATTTAGGAGGAGGGTCATTCTTGTACATATGAAAAGGTAAAAAATATTTATAGGACTATGATACATCATGGGTATCAAATAATTTATAAAATGAAGTCATATAGGTGACATGATCAAAATGTGTCTTCACAATGGCTTTTGGACATGTTTCTAGATCATTTGTCCTCTTAACATTAATGTTTATCATTAAATAAACTAATTTTCTAACATAATCACAGTAATTAATTCTAGTTAATCTCACCAATATTTTGTGTTAAAAACTATCATTAACATATTATAAAATAGAAATTATCATGATTCAAAATATATAATACAATTTAATAAATTCTAATCACATAAATGGAATAAATTAATATATTTTCAATACTATAGATGTGATGAAATTGCATGTTTTAAAGTAGGAATTTTTATAAGTATGTAATGTCGTTATATCTATATAAATGTGGAATTATTATGTATGAAAAATATGTGTCCATCTAATATAAAATATATTTAATTTAACATAAAACCTAATTAAAAAAATTTATTTAACTGTAAACATATTTTGGGGAAAAATCATTTTGGATCCAAAATTCAGTATTGTTCAAAATCGATCAAAATAACAATGTTCTCAGAAAAATATCAAAAACTCATCCAAATTATGTTTTGATATAACAATTATAAATAATTATTTGGTCAAAAAATCATAAATGTTTCAAAAATTATATTTAAAATGTGTTCTCCATTAAAAGGTGATAAAATGAACTTTTAGTATAATACATCTATTTATTCTCAAAATTAAATTTATTTTCATAATATACCAATCAAATAATTTGTATTAGAATAAAAAATATTGATTTAATATAAAATAGAAAATTTTTATTGAAATAGTTATTCAAAAATGATTTTATTATTTTATTGAGGTAAAAATTTGTTTGTACATAAATTTTTTTCACAGAAATGTAATTTCATTATTTTTGAATATGTCTTATATAAACTTATTAATAATTGATAAAAATTATTGATTTCATATACATGTATAAATAACATTTTCAAAATTTAATTAACATTTTTCATAACACTCATTTCAATGTATAGGTGTTATCTATAATAATATTTTAATAATCATACAAATATTATATTATAGTTCATTAAAAACTGTCTTTACAAGTTACACAATCTATCAAATGGACGAGGTATTGTGTGCAACATTATCCAAAAAATGGGGTTATATATAAATATATATTTTTTAGTGTTTCATATATATTAATACTAACATGGTTCTTTATACAATGTAATTCCACAATTTTTTAAATTTAAAAAAACTATATTTAGTGATTCATGGAATAAAACATATCAAAAATATTATATAAATTTGTAAAAATATATTACAAAAATTCATGGGGGGTTTCATTCTACCCCCTTAAAATCAATTTCTACCTGAAAATGCCTCTTGGTTATCAATGTTTTAAAACATGAATTTTCTTTCATATAAATACACATCATTAAAATTAATAGATAAAAATACTTTAAAAAAATTCAAAAACATAATTGTTACATAAAGTTTTTAAAAAATAATTTCCCACATTGGAGAACATATATGTAAAAGGAATATAGGACATGGATGAGAATCATAAATTATTATGGTGCATTACTGAGATCATTGATCACAAACAATTGAATGATTAGTGGAATATCAAAATCCTAAAAAATAAATATTTGATTATTTATAAGAACAGATGATCAAAAAATATGAAGGTCTTAGGATAAATCTTTTTCCAAATTGATCTCCTAATAATGAAGAACTATTATAATATCAAAGAACATATGTAAATACACTTTTGATTATTTAATTCCATTCTATGTGAACAATTTCACTATTTTCATTTTTTATTATCAATTTCCACTTCATCACCTACTCTATGAAATGAAGGTGAATTTCTAATTTCTGATGAACTAATAGATAATAAGAGCCATAAATTGAATGATAAATTATTCCATATTTATTTATTTTTCATCATAACCAAATGGTTATCATAATTTATCCAATCTAAATAAATTAAAATATTCAAGATAATACTTTTAATCAATAAAACCCCATCCAATCTATTAAATAAGAATTTTGTAAATGGTCTGCCGTATAACCCTTCTTCAAGATGGATGTCTAGAAAATTATAAATATGGCCCGTAAAGGTATCAATAATAATTTACCATTTATCCCTTGTATATTATAATGTAGCTCATGGATGTTGGATACTAAACATGTGAATAACTTCATCATGTATTCGCTTAAGACATAGTAATAACCTGAATTACCCCAAATAATAATTGAAAACATGGATGTTTCCTTATAGAAATTTTAATTGGGTATATTTATTAAATAAATTTTTTTTAAACATTCTCCAAGTAATAATAGAATATTTTTTGAACAAATCCATAAATTCTCTATTCTAATTGGTATTTTCCATCTTTTGTTATCTATATAAATAATATATTTATAAATGATAAACACAATTTAAATAATTTCATGAATATTTTAAGTGTTACCCTCCCTAAATAAAAACAATTCCCTTTAATTAATAATATATAACTTCTTCACTATTAAATATATCATTTTTAACCCTTACATATAATCTTATAATGAAAATATTTATATATTTCATGATTTTTATAACATCATCATTGAATTGAATGAAAAATAACCTTCAAAAATCCATATATATTCATAATCCCTTACTTTGGATTAATCATATTATTCCTTAATAACCCAATTATAGAATTTAAAATATAAAAATTGTTTCATGGTTCCTCAACCTCATTGAAATAATTATTAATATGTTTAATTTAAACAATTTTTTGGAACATTCCATAATTGTCACATGTCATTCATGATCTCTTTTTATTTTATAGTATAACTAATACTCATACAACTTTATTTATTATCATCGTTATATTTCCACATAGAAAATATTCTTTTTAATTTACATAATTTCTTTATCTAAATTATTATTTTTTTTACCATATTCTTTCTACTCCTCACCATTGATTATAACTAGAAACCACAGTGTGATAAATTTATATCATAACAGAAATCCACATAATAATTAAAAAATATGATATAGGTTGTACAAATCATGGATACTACATATTCAATATATGAAACATAAAGGATGTCCTAGGTTATTCCAGATAAAATTATAATTAAATCCAATATGTTGGTTTGAAATGTGTTTGTGAATATTAAAATCTTATCACATGGGAGTTCAAAACATGTTGGGCAGCAAGGCATGTTTTTGTGTACTAATTAATTATGGAGTTAGGCCTAAAATCCTTTTCATTGATGTTATCATAAGGTACATTTGGACTAGAGCCACATCCACTTATAGTATACATACCTGTATGTAATTCTATGAAATATCTTTCGTTATCCACTACCAAAAACATTTTACAATAGTTTTCGTCAAAACATAAACCAATCCCTATAGACATTAATAGACATAGCCTACTAAATGTTCCTACAGATATCACTACTGATTTTATTATCCTTGTTTCCAATGTCTAAAGAGACAATCTCTCTTATACCAACTATAATGACACTAGTTTTATATATATTAAGATTTCTTTATTTTTGTGGAATACTGAATACTTTAAAAAACAGACACCCAAATACATCATTTTTCTGGTTCCTTTCAATAAATTGAATCATAAACAACAGTACATATGTGGGATAAATTATCTCCCACTATGTTATTAATTACAATATAACTTCACAAAAACGTCATAAATAATACATATAAGAATAACATAGGGAGAGGAAACCTAAAAATTGGTGATCTATGATGACCAATAAGGGTAAAACTATGAGATATGTATGTATATACTTGAGAATACAAGTATGAGAATGAGATTATAAAATTAAAATATCACACATGAAAAAATAATCATCATAAGAATGAATAATGTAATAATGATTTGTTTTTCATAATATATGAATCATAAGGGAATCGAAAGCCTAAACCATGAATCATAGCATAGAAATGAAGACATATAATTTGTGAAAGAATATAAATGTATATAATGATTTAAATAGAAGTCAATGATTCACTTCCAAGGTGAACCTAGTAGTATTAGTTCATTCCCCATACCATCATTGTAGTTACGGTTCACGACTTTGAAAATATTAGTAGAAAAGGTGCACTCCCAATACCATCTTAGTAGACAAAGTCACATAATGAACTATGTTCACCCATCGATATAGCCATGTCTATTTGAGGAGATTTTAATCACTACCATATGAATTATAGAATGATATATTCTATACCCATCTCATAATTAAATTATAGAAACATGTGCCCCAATATAATAAAAAATTATCTTAACCCATGAAATGATTTGGTTACCATAAATATGTAATTGTATCATAATTGAAGGAAAAAAACAGGTTTTATAATCATTTTTTCAAATTATAACACATGAAATGAAGTGGGATTCATATTCATATTACCAGTGATAGAAGAACGGGGTTCATAAACATATATCCTAGGAATGAGAAATTAGATTCATCAACATAATTCCATTATAACATAAACAGTTCAGAGAATGAAAACTAATAGTTCTTAGAAAGGAATGAGTCACACAAAAAAATGACAACTTCAATGGAAAATAATTAGTAATGGTCCTTTATAATGATTTCCTTCTCAATGTATCTGTTCATCTATGAATTTTTTGAAGAATAATAACTTTATAAACACATATTAATGAAAATAATCATGGAAATATATTAATAAATCTTTAAAAACATTTGGAAATTTTTTTAATTGAAATATAATAAAAACTGTTTGATTTTTTTTACTATATTCCATAAAAACATATAAAAGAAACATAACGATGTTTTTAAATCTAATTTATTTGAGAACATATAATCCAATCTTGAAAAAAATTCAATAACATTTTCCTTGAAAAAATATAAAATTACATTGAAAACATTTTTAAAACCTGTTACATTAGAAACATATATAGAAAGCATGAATACAATTTTAAAACATCGTTCCATGAAACTATTTAAAAAAATCTTCATTCTATTTTGGACCACATTTATTTGAAAAAATATATTGGAAACTTGAAATCATTTATGAAGACCATTTATTTAAAAATGAAGCATAATATTTTTTTTTAAAAAACCACATATTTAATGTGGATGCTTATAAAAAATTTGAAAACGTGTTTCTTTAAATGATTAGAAAAACCAAAAATGTTTGGAAAACAATTTTCTATGAAAAATTTTAAAATAAAATTGAATGAAAAATTTATTTGAAAACTTATAATGAAATCCTGAAAATATTTTTCAAACCTTTATCCCTAAAAATTTAAATTCGACGATTTGAAATTATTAAAAAAAATCTTGGAAAATTATATTTTTAAATCATATGAAGGAATCGTTGAAAATAATTTAAAACACATTTTAAACATAAAAAAGTATTTGAAAACACATTTCATTGAAAATAACATCCATAAAATGAATTTCTAGAATATAATAAAAATTAAATTTTTATTAAAAATTAATCATATAACCTTGAAATGGAATCTGGAAATGATGGATGGTCATAACTGTATATATATCAGTACATATCGAACATTCATTTAGGGATGCAACAAGATTAGAAAATCTCCTCAATAGGAAAAAATGAGAATAATCATTAAAAAATTCCCTTTTTTAAATGTTATCATGGGTATAAATACCATTTAATGATAAAAGTATAATTATAGAAATTTTTTGACAACATTTATTGAAAACATGGTTTTGAATTAAAAAATATTTATGACTGAAGTGAGAGGTAACATCGAATATCTTAAAAACAATTTCATAAATATCATATATACCAGAAAAAACTCATAATAATACATAAAATTATCATATCTATCCCTATGATAATAAAATTATTGAGATCTATTGATATATGGGTAATAAAATTTCATCAATGGGAGCATAATCCTAAACAATCCCAATAAAAGATTAGATAGTTTAAAAAACTCCTACCACATGGTACTACTGAATTATACTCCGAAAAGATGAAACATAAATTAAATGAACCTAAAAATAAATTTAAAATAATATAATCATGATATATAATTTCACGTGAAGTAATATAAACCTAATAAAATAATATAGGTCCATAAGATGGCATGTGTCTCAAATAAGGAAAACTGAGACAAAATTTCTCTATTGATTTGGTATATTTTTAATTATAAACCCCATGAATGAAATATAATCAAATGGATATGAAAATAAACATATATTTATGAATAATAAGCATATAATATAGTCATGCTATGTACATAATCTAATCAGAAGAAATGAGTTATGAATATGGTATAAATATCACAGAAATAAAAGTGTGATGCAAAAAACCATAACCATATGTATTGAATCAATTCATACTCATACAATAAACATTAAAATAAATATAATTTTATTAAAGATATATTCAATAAAAATAATTATATCTAAAACCACATATTATTTTATTATGACTATATTACACGTTCATAAACAAGCCCATGTTAAATTAATGTTTCAGTTAATAATAACTTTTTTTGTACGTGTTTTTACTTGTTTTTTTTATACTCTTAATAAGATAATTATTTACTTATATAGAAATTTAAAACATGATTTATATATAATAAATATTAATTATATAAATTATTTATAATATTTCATAAAATATAGATATATGAAATAGAATACACCATTTTTGGAGACCGTAGGCCATACATATGCATGAATGATGTATCCTTTTTATTGACGTTTTGAAAGAAAATGAAAGTATATATATATATATATATTCTTGAAGAATTATTATTTCTTATATATTATATATATTTACTAACAATATCCTAATACATTCCCTGTAGAGTGTGAACGAATCACATCATTTTGAGGATGTTGTAGTCCACATAACAAATGATGTTATCGAATTTAAGAAACATGGAAGGAAGGAATGTAAGTATTATATAATAATAAAAGAAGAATTAATGCATCTAAAATTTCATAATAATTATATAAAACCATATTGCACATCTTAATTCTCAACCATGGGAGATGGTATTGGAAAAAAAACAACATCATTTAATTACTTGGTAGTTCACCGAACATGAGAGGAAAGCTTTCATTACACAATAGATGGAGGTGTGTGTAATTTTATCAATAAATCATATATTCATAAAATTATCATTATATTTATGATACTAATGATATTTTAAAATAAAGTGATAAAAATATTTTCGGTGGTGTAGAATGAAAATATTACAAAGGAGCTTGAAAAGGTATGTTATATCTTCTTTGGGTAAACCCTATTGTTTTACACCAAAGTGCTTCAATGTTTTCTTTTTTACCAAAAAGCTAAATTTCTATTTAGAAGTTAGGGATATTTAAGAGAAACTTTTTTCGGTTTTTTACCAAATAATGTGTCCTGATATGTGTGAGGACGTGAGGGTGGTTTGTAATCTTTTATAAAAGAGGAGGAGTGAAAATCTTGTAAATATAAAATTGTAAACAATATTGAGATGTCTCTCTTTCATATTTCTAATAAAATAATTGATGAAATTAGATATAGTAGGGTTATTGGCTGAAAAAATACCTTAAAATGGCCTTTTCAAATGTATATATGGTTTTTCCCCTTTATATTATTGTTTGTTCGTTATGAAAACTAATTTTTCACCTTAATTATTAAAATTAATATTAATTAATCACTCAAATTATTTCATAAAAACACAATTGAAATTATTTGAAATAAAAAATAATTCTGATTCCAAATATTTTTTCCAATTTTCAAAAATCCAATCAGATAAATTGATGAAATTATCTTAATAAAAATCTTGCATATGAGATGAAAAAACATGGATTTAAAGTAAACAGGTTTGAAAGTTTTCTATGTTTTTATATCAAAACTTTATGTGAAATTGCTTCCAATAACCTAAAATAATTTAAATGATATAAATTTTTTATAATTACACCTAAAACACAATTTAAAATGATATTTATCTATATAAATAAATTGGATTAAAATATACCTTTGAAGAAAAATTTTGTATTATTCAATATTCATCGAAATATAAAATCTCTTTGAAAAAAATCAAAAAATTAAGCAATGTAAATTTTTACATTTTTATTTTAAAATATAAAATTATTAATTCAAATAATATTATTAAAATTCAAAAATAATTATATTTAAAATGTGTTCCATAACAAAAACATAGTAAAATTACCATTTAGAAACAATACATATTTTTATGTAAAATTGGTATTTTCTTATCTTATACAAATAAAATATATTGGATGATTATAAAAAATATTAATTTAATATATAATATATAAATTTTATTGAAAAAATAAATAAAAATTGGGTTTTTAAATTTTTTGAGATAAAAACAAATTTTACATTGAAAAATAATTTTCATATAAATGAAATTTAATTATTTAAAAATATATCTTAAATTCACTTATTACTAATTTATAACCAAAGGATTAATTTAATAAACATTTTTAAATTTCTTTTTCACAATTTAATTAATCTTATTTAAAACGTCACAATCAATGACTTAATGGAAGATATAATAGTAGTTTAATTATCACAACAATGGTATATTGTTGTTATGTATAAACTTGACATTTCATGTGAGGAAAGCTATCAGAGGGACTCCATAACGAGCATAAAAAATCTAATCATTGTGTTTTGGGTACCAAAAGCTAATTAAAGAGTTTTATGTAGTTCATAATTTACGAGATGTTTTGTATAATTCAATATAGTATGTTTTCATAAAAAAACTATATTCTATGTTGTGTGAAATTAGACATATCAAAAAGATTAATTTAAATAAAATAATATTTAAAAAAAACTCAGGCGGTTATAGCTACCATCGTTGGGGTTTTCCCTTGTCTAAGACCACTATGAACTCAAGAAAATAAAACTTGAGACAAATATCTTACAAGAAATGCATCATCTTGTAGAACTCACTGTAAAATACATTAATGAAAAACTATCACCTACAACTGCCACTTCATGTAATCATATACATAGATCTTATGGGAATTTTATAATGGTATAGTGTAGTGTAAATTAAGATTATGTCCTCATGTTGTTTTTTTCTACATAATCGAATAGGTATATTAGTAAAACCCAAATTAAAGATTAAAACATTTTCATTTACAATCATATATTAAAATTATCCTCTATCATATTTAGATATGAATGTATGTAAAAAAAATTCATCCATTATATATATATAATGGAAATAAATAGGAATAGTGAATAGTGATCATTTATTTAAAAAACAATTAATCAATAAAAACATATTATCATTATATTTTTTGACGATATTTAAATATTTAGTTCCAACATGTTCGAAATTTAATTTAAATGATTTTAAAAAAAATTATATTTATCATGGTCATACTACCTAAGGATAAATTATAATACATTTTTATAAAATAAATGATATTTAGGTTAATATTGTAATGTACAGTTTTTTAAAAGAACTGTGTATTTTTTAACATCCCTAAGATATGTGAATAAACTAATCCTTATGAGAAACATTTCTTAGAAAATAATATTTAATTTAGGTATAATTATATATGTTAATTTTATGTGTTTGATTTACAATCCTATATTAGATATTTTAAAATATATGAAATGTTTTCCCAAAATAACACAACGACATTATACATTAGTATTTTGAAAATAATATTGATAAATTTATTAAACATATATATATATTAGATTAAAATTGTGTTGGTATAAATTATATAATCTTGGTAAACATATTTTTAGGTAGTATTATTAATTAAGATTGAGTAAATATTTATTACCCAAGAAAAATAATTACATTTCAGTGAATAAAAAATTAACAATATTAGGTATCATTATTTTTATCATGAAAAATAAAATTAAATCTCTAATATAAATTTTAAAAATATATTAAAAATAATGACCATTAATTTACTGTATAATCAATGATAAAAAATACTACAAACAATTTATAATTATAATGAATGTTTCAGAAAAATATCTTCTTTCAAAAAATTATATTATTGTTTTAAAAGATAATCTTCCCTAATATTTGAAATTTACTATGATAATTGTAAGCCAAATTTGGATCCATCACAAAAATATTTTTCAATAAGGGTATACATATATTTTTCTTCAAAAAATACATTACATGACTGGTATTTAATTTATAGTAATAAGTGTTTAAATGACTAATATTATGTCGATGAATTTTTCCTAAATTAATGTGGCCATTAAACCTTATAGAAAAAGTTTTTAGGTTGTAATTCATAAAATACATGACTTAATAAACTTACCTCATGTTAATCACCTATTTTTCTTGACTTTCAACTCTTATACATTACATACAATTCATTTCCATGGAAAAGACTCTCTTTTTCACTTATAAAAGTCGAATCACATATACCATATCAATAATCCACTAATATTTTGAAATATCCTTATAACCCATCCAAAATTTTCTATCTATTATGAGTTTTAGAAACCCTTGATTCTCTTTTTGTAAAAAATTAAATTATTCCCCTCACATATAAGGCCATTATAAAGAGAATATTTATGGTCTGAACGTAGGTATCAAATATTTCATAAAATTATTTATTCATCCTTTCTAAACCAAACGTAAGCATAGTATAATAAAAAATAATTATCATTATTTTGATGATTATTTGTTATTATATTTGTATAATAATTATTTTTTCTTTCCTATATACTATCAAAAATTAAATCACAATTAGTGAACACACACAGATTAGTACCTCTATGAACATACCCTTTCTGTTTTTTATCACCAACTCTAATTGATTGTATTAATTAATTTATTGGTGAGTAAATATATTTCATATAATTTATTTATAACTAATAAATTTTCACTTACTATCCAACTCCACTTCTATCATTTATTGGGTAACTGTAACACTAGTTGTGTGTGGTGTGGATAGTCTCCGATAGAAATAATACTTTTTGGGGGGTTTATTTCATATCAAAAAATATAAAAAATATAGTTATACATCATAAAACATTATAATAATATAATTATTATTAAATTATTATTATTTTATTTTGAATATAATAATTCATTAACAATACTCAGTAATCATGTCAAAACATGTTTAATGTTGGTTTAGTTTCACCAACAATATAAATAATTATAATTAATTATATAATAAATGATTAAGAAATTTTTATTTCGAAAATAATACGAAATAAATATTTATATAAATATTTTGTATTTTTATTAAAAAGTATATTAAAATATTTAACTAATTAATAGATAAAATAACCATCAATGGTTGAAAATCACTAAAGATTGTTTGTTGTTGATATTCTCTTTTTGGCAAAAAGTATTGAAAAGTCCTTAAACCCAGTAGCCTGAATCCAATGAATGAATTAATTAAATTTTTATTATGAATATAATATTTCATCATCAATAAATTAACAGTTATGTATATTTTTAAAACTAGATTCATACATAAGATTTAAATCACACAATGAATGGAAAAAACAATAAAGAAACACCATTTGGAACACCCATTAACTCTTAGATTATCCATATAAGTCATTCATAATATATATCATCCCATATCAAGAAAATATTAAAACATAATAATATGGTGAGATTAGATTCTCAATAAGGCTATGCAATATAGTGGAAGAAATAATAAACATAAATTGTAATGCAAGGTGAAAAACATAACCACAATCCATTAAAAAATTCTTAATCGTAATAAGGTATGTATAAAATATACATAAATAATACGATATTAAAAATATCATGAGAATAAAACATAACCATGTATATTCTACATGTTGAATAATCTCAAGGTATATTAATTAAAGATATCATAATTATGGAATTCATTTTTTGAACATCATAAATATAACATCAAGTATTCAATCAGGACACCATACATAACGGGTAAAATTCTAGTTTAGTTTGTATCACGAGACCTACTAATGCATCAAAGAGCTACAACGGGACCAACATATCACTTAATAAGTTCAATTAATTCATAATATGAATGGTTTGAATCAAGGAAAATATATAGAAATAAAATGTAAATATCCATCCCCACTCATTAAACATAATCAACAACCATTCTGAGTGATATGGTTAATGGTATCAGGATAACGAATCCACGATCAAACAATTCATAAACTATTTAATAAATTTTGGTAAATTATATCATCAAATATAAATCCCAATAATGGGTAAGTGTCAATAGATTGTTTTGAAATTGTTGATAATATATCAACAATACAATTGGGAATTTTTTTTATAGAAATACACATTTTTACCTAAAAATTATAGTTATATTGGAAAATAATATGTATTTTTCATTAAATCATATTTTAAAAAATTTATCCAAGAAAATTAGTGGGAGATACAAAGAAATTATATTTTATTCATTAATTTTTTCAATGTAATGAGAAATAATGTACTAATATATTTTGATAATCTTTTTAAATGAGCCTCATAGGTACGGTTTAATGAAAAATATTAAAGAGCCTTTAAAATAGATATCTATGTAATTTTATTGTATAAAACCAAAAATGATAAAATATAGTTTATAATGATAAAATGGGTGATTTTTGGAAAAATAATGGGTCTTAAATGTTATTATGGATTCCAATTTAAAATTTATAAGAAACAAGAAAGTTCCCTTCAATCGGGTTTACTTATTGAGAAGAATTGAGAAATGATACTTATAAAACCTACAACAAAAAAAAGAATGATTACAGATGTTATATATATATATGAAATATTAACACATTATTAAGTAGGAGTATATATGTTTAATTTTGAATTACATTGGGATGAGGAGTGAGATAATTTATCCTAAATAAAAAAATAGTGGTTCCGGGAGAATCCTTCACATTATTTATGAAAGTGATAATTTCATTCAAACCATTTAATTTAATATGAATTTATTTTCATTAATAAATAAATTAATAAAATATTGAACGCTTATATGATTTATCATAATTTTATTATGTTCATTTATATCCTTTTTTGACGAGTTATATGATTAAATTCCATCGTTCTTGAGTGTTTCTTCCTTGTTTTTCATAATTAGTTCACTTCTAAACACATATGGAAAATCATGTAAAATGTGAGGGTTATCTATAAATGAATATTTAATTTATTAATTAATATACATAGTAATAATTGGTTATATAATAATTATTTTCTTGGATGAGTTCAAATCGATATATAAAACATTAGAGATAATATTATAGACTGATTTGGAGGTTTTTCGATCATCCAAACTAGTTTTTTTTTCATGGGTTAATATAATGTGTATTTAATTGTAAAATAAAATTAAACTTGATTTAATAAATTTATTATATTCTGAACCATAGAATTTGTTTTATGACCATCTACTATGTTTTAATTAAAAAACAGATCCTCTAGGAAGGCGGTAAGTTGGCACCTGACAGATGATGTTTTCTTGTTAGAAATATAAGGAACATGTGAAAAGAAATGATGATGTATATTACATTAACATAATAATAATAATTTGTATATAATATAGTATATATATCATTCATGTTTGGATATGGCTGGTTATGAGAGTATATGAAAATAAAAAAATGCGAAAAGAAAATAATGACAGCGAAAGAAGATTTTACCTATGAAAATTATTTCCCAAGATCCTCCATATAAATTGTTTTTTGTATTTTTTTAATACCAAAAACACTTATTCTTAGGAAATATTATTGTGATGTGTATTTATAATTAACTAGAATAGTGAAAGGATTCTGAGGTTTTTGGAGAAGAGGTGGTGAGAGGTGGTAATTACAGTGGAGGACAAGGGTAGTTCCTCATTATTATATTCATTAGTTTAATATTTTTCTCAAGATTTTTAATATTTTGATAATTATCACTAAATTTATTAAAAAATAAACTACAGTTCGATATTATAAGAAAAAATTATACAAAAATTATCACTGACATAATAAATCATGTATTTGTTAAATATCGTTTACAAGAAAACATTAGTATTGAAAAAAATTTAACTATTTTATAAAAATCACAAAATTATCCTTAACCATTATGTGAAGATTATAATTCAAAATTGAAATAAATTCTATGAAAATTATTTATATTTATGATAATTTTTATTTTATAATAAAATCAACATTTACTTGAAAAATACCAGTTTAATATTATTACTAGTTTATAAAAGAGTGAAAATATATTATGGTATCATAACATTATCTTATAATAATAAGTGAAAAAACATAAACTTATGAATCTATTTTGTTTATAATAATTTTTAATTTAAATCATTATGTTAGTTATAATATTGTAAATAAACATTCATGTTTTAAAAAATTACGAAAAAGTAAAATAATCATTTTTATAATAGTAAATTACATACACTATGATATAATTATTTTTTATTTTTTATTTATACGATTCTTAAGTTTTATTTATACTTACATATTTGTGGATACCTTTCAATTAAAAATATTACTATTCTTAATAGTTATGTTACTATTGAAAGGGTCAAATTATTATTCCTTTAGTTTAGGTTCTCTAATTTCAATATTTACATATTATTTCATTAATTTAATATTTATAAAGAATGTATTGTGTCATATATGTGGTTTTTATACTATATAATATATTTATAATAAGGTCAATTCCATTGATAAACTTTCCAAATGTCACATTCTCCCTTATTTTAAAAAAAATTATTAAAATTTGTAAAATATCTCCTTGTAAAAAGATTTAGACAGTCCTTCATCATATCTTTTTATGCTTCCCACATCAAAACATATATTTTATTCTTTTTCCAATGTAACAAAAACATCTGAGTCATATTATTCCTCATCAATTGTTTTATAGTGTCTAGAATCTATATATGTTATTCATGGTAAGATAAATAGGATCCAATTCATTTTCATCAGAAGTGAGAACATGCCTGAGGTCTGGATTATACAAACATAAAAATGATATTTATTAGACCTAACAATATTTTGGAAGGATATATGGCAGTACCAAAAGATAAGACACAACATTAAATCACTTTTTATAATTTCAAAAGATATAATGTACCAAAGGATTAGTTTCCCTTTATTTCCAGATATTATAACACCATTCCATAGAGATACTTATAAGAAAACATGGTATCCCACTTGAAATTCCAAATCCATCCTTGGATTATTAGCATTGTTATTTCTCTTATATTGATATGATTTGATATAAGATTGAATATTCAACTACATTTTTATTATTTCCTCCACGGTTTCATGTCCTATAGGATTCCTTTCAACAACATCATCCCAATACGATTATTTATGAAATCTATTTCAATAAGATGATTAATATTATACCATTTGAGTACATGAAGGTAAATAATTACACCAAAAACACTAAATATGAATTAATAAAGATCTCATCTTTTCTTCTAATGTTTGAATTGATATTATAGAGTACTCTTCGTTTTGAGGGTGATTAGAAGTATTTATGCGAATATTAGTGTCTAATGATTTCTAAATACTTTAACATAATTTTGTTGTAAATCATTGATTAAGATATGACATATTTTAAAATAGTTCTCCATGAGGTCTCAAAACCTCACTAATATATACTTATGTAAGGATTTATAATGGATTTTCCTCCCTTTTTGTGAGGAAATGTCTATATTTGGTATGATGGTCAACAATAACCATACATAATCATTCATTCTTTGAGTATTTGATAATATAGTCAAAAAACACATAGTAATTTTATCCCAATTATATATTGGAATAGTCATAGGTTGTGTGACTCCACTAGGATGTCTTCTTTCACCCTTCACCTATTAAAAGACTAAACATATTGATATATAATCATAAATTTTCCTAATTATAATATCCAAACATAATTTTTCCTTTAAATTAATATGAATCCTAGCACAACAAGGGATTATAGAGAAATTTGATTTATGGGTATCATCTAAAAATTCCCTATTGAGATCTGGCATGGAGGGAACACAATGTCTCATCTGAAATATTATAATAACATCTTCTCATATGATGTCTATCTACATTGTATCATTTATGGAATTAATTTTCTTCTAGATATAGTTATCATTAGACTGAAAAATTTTAAACAGTTTCAATAAATATTGTAGGATAAGTGATCAAAAAATTAATGATTTTTCACCTTCCATGATAATTCCCATATTAAATATTTATAGATACATATATGTGCAGTATTTTTAAATCCCCGTTTTATTACGAACTGTATGATATACCCATCTCAATGCATATTTATCCTTATTCTCATTCCATTGGTGATAGTGTATTAGAAAATCATAATCCTTTAGTATTATGAGAAGTATTCAATACCTTATGTGTAGTTATTTCTATAATAATATATATTATAAACTCTTATGACCAGTATATATCTCATATCATTCACCATTTTGATAATTTATCCATATTATCAGAGAAATGATTACGGATAATAATTCATGATAATGAGTTTGATTGTTTTTTAAAGAGTTCTTAAAATTATTTATGCATATACAATAATTATATCTTTATGGATAAGGAAACAACTATGTCATTTCATTTATCCATTATTATAAAAAACAAATCCATCATTTCATGATGGTAGATTGAATATCAGAGCACCCAGTAATATTGTAACACCCCATGATTTTGCAGAGAAATTTAATATTGAATGAATGAAACTCAATGTCACTAAAAATACTACTTTTTTATAACCTATCCAGTAAACATAATTTTACACCTAGTGTGGTTTGAATAAAAAAACTGACACACACAATTTTGGTCAATAAAATATTTAGAGTCTGTTAAAATAAACTTACTTTTTTGGTGAATAGTAAATTGACCCGTATGATTAGTAACATACCCTTATGAAGAGTAATATGACACTTATGAATAGTAACAACTCCCATGAAGGTATAAATAAATTTTTTTACACCTTATAAATGAAATAGGGTATTTTAGAAATTAATAATTATGAATTGGTAATTTTGTCAGTAATAACTATTCAATTAATGTAACACCCCATGATTCCACGGTATGTTTCCCTTTGAATACTGCAATAGCTTCCATTGTACGCAAATTTGATATTCTAACACACCAAGTCCAATAAAACTAGCTTTTATGAATAGTAATACCCACTTTTTGAAATTTTATTAATTTTATCTTTCAATATGGACTTTATTTTTGGATTCGGAAAATCAAAATTGAAGGTCCCAGGCGTAGCGGAAGGTCATGGGTGGATGTGCCCACATGACTTTTTTTCATTAGCAAAGATAAATCTGGGATAAATAAGATAATAAATTCCAGACTCCATGGATGAAATCATAGAAATAGAAAAATAAGAATAGTCCTAGAACCCCAATGGAGGATCATCATAGGTTGATTATAATAAATATAAGTAATTGACTAGAAGTACCTTTTATGGCGTTCTTTCTTCATTGATATTTCTGATCAAGTTCCGATGTGATTCTTCATTTCATCACAGAATCCAAGTTTATATTTACTCTAGTAGTGATCCACACATACACCACGTATCTCTGGTTGTCGCCAAAGGAATCTACGGATTCTAGCATGGAGAAGCCTTTGCTTCCGTTGTCCACCTTAGATCACCCTGATCAGATGGATGAAGATCTCTCTCAGTGTTAAGAGCGTTTTTGTAGAATGAAGTTCTTTCAGCCTTGATATAATTCTCCAGAATTGTTGTGCACAATGATTAGGGAAATGTTTTGGGGTTTTGAGAATATTTATAATCGAGTTTGAGGTAATAGAGTTATAAAAATTGATAAACGTGTTACACATTTTATTTATTTCATTAACTCTTATTGAAGACCCCCATGTCATGTCATTAACTCCTTGACATGATCCCACACTGATTATAATAAATATCATTTAATAAAATGATATTTTTTTCTTCAAAATCTTGACTAGAAATACAACACAGTGTGTAATCAATAATACATGGTGTGTACTCATTTTTCATTTTCTTTTCAAAAAGAAAACTACACGGTGTTTACATATAATTTACACGGTGTGTATATCAATTTTTCATTTCATTCATCCTCTAACATTAAAATGATTTAGTCTTCCTTGAATAATTATTAAACCACATATGAAAATAATCATTATTTTACTTGAGATACTTGGAAACACGTAGTGTGTGACCCTCCAGGCCACTTTCTCGTTTGAATTAAGAAGGCATGACTGATTTCCAAGATTACTGTCTAGAAATGGGTCAAGGAACCCCAGAAAAAGAATTTGACACCTCATTTACATGTCACCTCATACGAATGATTACCATGTAATTTAATCCATTTTTCTCAATATCTCATCAAGAAGGTTTTCTGGAAGTGTCATAAACCTATATGCTTGATCCGGCATTCATTGACATCCATAAATAAACTCACCGTGACACCATGGCCGTGGAATTTGGCGATAGTACTTTTTCAATAAAGGGTTATGAGATATCTAATTCCATAAATATGGACGGGAAAAATATTTCCTCTACTTATCCATTAACAACATGTCATTCGTGACGCACCCAACGTACCCAACTTCCCACCAACTGTCTTCGTGACGGTATTTGTCAGCAGATCTAAGTGAACGAGTCATGACATGAATTAATGATAATTTTCTAGTGTAAGGACAATTACACACGCTTGTAGATAGCAATGTCCATTGACACCAAGACATGTGAAATTACTACTAGTGGTTATGTTCTCATAGTCACTCATCTTAGATATTACCAAGTGTGAACTCCATGAGAGAAAGTCGCATCTTATTATGTGTACTTTCACATGAAGGTCTGTATACTATGTGTCCTATCATAGTATGTCACCCAACTGTAGAATATTATTTTAGAATATTGTTATAGCATTTCCAGGTTCTCATCATTGTGGGGATCAACCATGACCTTGTTAATGAAACAAATACTCTAGGACATTATTATATTATATACATGCATAATAATGAACAATATATAATAAGTTTACATTCATGTAATCAAAGTATAAATATTGCATTCTCATGACACCATCTCCATAAACACCTACTTGGACAGGAGCCAAATTCATATGACTTCTAGTATATAAGACCTCACATGATGATCTTGTTTCTGCAGAGTCAAATCTTTAAGAAAGGGGTCCACCACGTTGTCTTCCATGGGAATAATACTCACTGCAACCTTACCTCTCTGAGAAAATCCCCCAAGAGATGATACTTCTGAAGTATGTTCTTAGTTCGCTGATGTGACCTTGGCTCTTTTTCAAGTGCCACTACTGCAGTATTATCATAGTAGAGTGTGACAAGATATTTACTGTCAGGTAGTACATCCAGCTCTTGGATAAATCTTCGCCTCCATAATTTAAAGACCCGAAAAATTCAAGGAAAATTTTTTCTTCATTTTCTTTGGAATTTTACACAAACGCAGTTTCTGACGGCACCTAATTCTGAGGCCGGTTATGCCCGGAATCATTTTGTGAAGTTTAGCTCGGGTACGTTCAGTGAACGAACGGGCGAGTTTCTCTAACTTTTGAACAGGTTCTTGGAATCGAATTCTGAGGGCACCGATGGAATCGCAGCACTGTTAATTTCTTAGAATGACCTTTTCCGGAGTTGCGTTTGCCCAGGTGTGGTTTTTATTTTATTGGGGGTTAAGTTAAGAAATAAAATAAAAGTGGTGCAACTGGTTTTTATTTTATTTTTCATAACTTAAGTTAAGTGGATGATGTGGGATCCACAATATCCTACCCACTTGGTACGATATTTGTGAGGTGGGGCCCACACGAACCCCACAGTTTCTTTTCTTCTTAAGTAACGCACCAACACCCCCCTTTTTAATTAAGTCAACTCTTGCGTTTAATCTGGTTATTAAACGCCTCATTAATTGGGCAGTTTTAAACTCCTCAATTAATTGTTCGTTTCTTTTCTTTTTTAATTTCAACGACTTGGTTTGAGTGTTAATAAAATAAGACAACACTTATTTTATTCGGGTTGGAACTTGTTGCATGGAGAGGATATGGAGAAAAGCCTTATTTTTCGACGAAGAACGTGAAGAACCTGAGGAATGCGAAGAACGCACCGATCTCTAACAAAGAATGCAATATCCTCGGAGATTGACTATGCAACGCCATGTACCGCGACGCCAACAATGCTTCTTCCATGACGCTTCTTCCACGACGCTTGTTCTGCGATGCTTCTTCTGTGACGCTGCTTCCGTGATGCTTCTTCCGTGACATTCCTTCTCCGTGACACCAATGACGCTTCTTTCACGATGCTTCTTCCGTGATGAATCCTCACTCATCGAATTCGATGAGGTAGGGTTTTATTTTTAATTGTTGTCCGTGAATTCTTCTGTTGCCTTTATTCATTTCTATTGGAGCCTCTTTTTACCACAATAACGGGAGGGGGTCGGACCGCACGAACACGACCGACCCTCCTCTCCCTTTTGGTTGTTTGATGTTGTTTGCAACATGAACATGGAAACGCGGTGCTGAAGCACTATGAAGAAATATTAAAGAAAGGAGAAGAAGCGGCGCCATCGCACCATGTCGTTGATGACGAACCAAAGACGCGGCAAGGTCACGGCATGCCGGAGAACTACAAAAGCGCCGCTATAAGGCCCCAGCCTTAAACCTTACTTAATATTGAATTAAATGAATAATTCACATTGAGGATATTTTCAGGTTTAGAGTTTTATATAATTAGGTCATAGCTATTACATCTCAAAAGATTACATAGCATACACTTCTACTAAGTTCCCATAAAATAAAAACCCTTAAAAAGAAACATGTCTAGTTCCATGTTTTAGATATCATGTCTTTCCTTGATCCCATCCTTGACCCTATTCAACTTTAAGTCCAATGGAAAACATTTCAAAAACATGGGATGATCATAAAAAGCCCAGTAAATGATACAAAAAGAAGGGAAACTGTTAGTTTTTCAAAACAACAAGTAAACCATGATTACTTTACCAATGTAATACTTTTCTCCTTTATGAAAGAGTAAAAACTCTTCACTGAATAAAAGACCATTACTTACCCTTTTGTAACCAAAATATTACCATAAAACCCATATAAAGAACACATAACATATAAAGGTAACATGGGACATAAACGTACTTAAATGGAATAACCATACAGTCGACTTCCACACATACTTAATGGAATAGCCATACGGCCAACTTCCATACCCAATGCATTGGAGGTTATAACGTAACCACCCATCCTGGTATTCACAACACCACCCGTCATATGGTTTATCACATAACCACACGTAAAATGTCCAAGTTATATCATTACACATAAAATATTGAAAACATAAACATTTCAATAACAACATTTCATTTGCAATCATAATAAGTAATTCCTTGATATTGAATTAATCAATCCATTTTCAAAAACCATTTAAAATAGGTTTTTGAAACAAAGTGTCCCATACCACTTTGAAGCTTTTAATGGAATTATAATTTTAAAACATTAATGTCCATATAAATAAATACTGGAAACCATTTTGAAAACATGGACATTAAAGATAAAGATTTAGAATAATGAATCTTTAAAACATTTAAAATGATATTTTTGTTAAAGAGTTTTTAACAAAATGAGAGACTCTTGAATACAAATAATTGTGGAATAACATTTAATCCGAGCTTTATAAAATCATCAGAATAAAGGGATTCATGATATAATATGTCAAAGGATAGTATACACACCATATAAGAGTTAATTGGTGCATAACAACAATGAAGTCTCAATAGAAATGTAAATTGAGATGAAATCCATTATAAAGATGGTATCATTAAATTAAGGATAAATCTATCACATAATTGTGTGTGAGAAATATAAATACACAAAATATAAGTGGATATTAAGTGTGAAACAATCAGAGGTCATTCAAAAATAATCTTGGAAAAACAAAACCAATGACATAGATATTTAACTCAATGAAATGAGATTGAGTTATGATTTCCCATACAAGTTTGTAAGAATTTATCAATGAGATGATTATCTGTAGAAATAGTATATCTACACATAGTCTTGAGGAAATTACAACATAGAGATTCCACAAATAATCTTGTCATAATAAAATCAAGAAGTAGAGGTTTAACCCAAAGAATTGAAAGTGGGTGAAGAATTTCCCTTACAGAAATCTGACAGCCTAACGACGTCACTTTAAAATTCAGAAAATGAGTTGATGAGAGAGAAAATGGTATCCCATAACTTGGACATAAAATTTACATAAATAACGATATATAAGAACATATCCCAACATAATAGTATGTGAGTTAAAATACATAACAGAAGAAGTCTTTCAGAAAGAGGAGGGTGAAAGGTCCCCTTACCGAGTTGGGTAACTTTTGAAACATACACCCCAATGAAGAAGGTTCATACAATGAAGATGTAAATACACATAAATGAAATTATACTACACAAAGTGTATAATAATGGGAAGTACATACACCACTCAAAGGAAATGGTGGCAAAAGTATCATAAATTTCATGGGAAAAAAAGTGAGATGAAAAATCCCTTACGAAAACTCGGCAGCTTAACGACACCACATAAAACTTCCAAAAATGGATTTATGAGATCAAATAGGGTCTATCATAATATGAAAATAAAAAGTACTGTATGAGGAATATAAAATAACATACCCAAACATAATAAAAACGAGCTTAAAAGAAATGACATAAAAGAGAGTACTTAAAAATAAAGAGAGAGGTTGGATCCCTTAAGAAAATTCGGCAGCCTAACAGCGCCACTCAAAACGTCCAAAATGGATTGATGAGAGAAAATAGGGTATCTAATCATATAAACATAAAAATTATAATAGGATTAATATAAAAGAACATCCCAGTCATAAGAATTATGAGCTTAAAAGGAATGACATAAAAGAGTGTACTTAAAAAGAAAGAGAGGGGTAGGATCCCTTAACTTGTGTCTGACCTGACTCGATCATTCTTTAATCTCCTGAATAATAAATTTTTTTCAATTTATAATTTATTAAGAACATCCTTTAAATATTATTATTCAGTTCATATAACATATTATAAGGTTATAATAATTGGTTAATAAAGTGAGTTCATATTAGACGTTTTTGTCGATGTTCGGTACATGAGTAAAAATTGAACTTGTTGGAAATGAATTTTCCATGTAGTTATAGGTAAATCATATCCAGAATAGTATTTTTGTTTTAAATATCATATATATCCAGTATATATTCATTTTATAATATTCCATAACATTTTTAGATAAAAAATTAAATGCACCGTTCATGGAGACGGTAGGTCATACGTACGCATGAACGCTACTTTCATTTTTGGTCGTATTAATGGAATTAAAACAAAATGAGATATATATATATATATTATAATTCCAGAATGACATTTAGATGTAATATATTACATATATATCCATTATATATATATGTACTTATAATAGTACATAACATTTGGAGATAAGAAATGAAATGTACCGTTCATGGAGACGGTAACCCTATGTACGCATGAACGCTACTTTCATTTCTTTTTTTTTTATTCAATGGAATGAAATAATAATGATATAAAGGTATATTATAATTCCAGTAGTATATCATATGTAATACCATTAATTACATCCTTTATACGTCCCACATATGGCATTAACGAATCAAATCACATTGAGGGGGCGGTAGTCCGCACTTCCTAAAATGAAGATATCACGTTTACCCATAATGGAAACCATAAAGGTATGCCATAAATGAAAAATACAGAAGCTTAAGGAAAACATAAATATATTATATATAATATAAAAAAATAGTTACATCTTAATGGCCACCTTTGAAGGTGTTAGAAGAATATTGAACAATCATCGTTTCGTGAGACAGAAATTCACCATCCACAGAAACAGTATGTTCTTTAACCATTAGATGTAGGTGTGTGTAATTTCTGCTCAAATGCTTCTTATAAAAACATCCTAGTATATTTAGGACACTTTAGTTGTTACAAAAAAAATAAATAAAAAGATTTTAGGGGGTTGGAGAAAAAAATAAAACAAAATAACACAAGTGAAGACATTACCTTAAAATCGGGTATCTCTCTTAGATTTGAGCTCAAAGGATTCCTTGGGAAGACTTCTGCCCATAGTGAGGCTTCTAGGAGTAAGAGAGGGATGTGGAGAGACAAAATGGGCAGGGGTTGGATGAGCCAATGTCTTTGGAAGTGTGGGTATGGTGGTAGAGGTGGGGGTCTTTTATAAGAGGATAGGTGGGGCACTCTTGGAAAGTTATAAAAGGATACTTTATCATAAAATGATTATCAGATTTAAAATGTCCCAAAATTGTATATTTAGAGGATAATTTTATAGGAGTTCTAAATATACTCGTCCAATTGGTTTTTGACATGTGTAGGTCTTAGATTTTACATTATCTTTTCATTTTATTTAAATTGTTAAATAATGAGGTAATCGTTGCATCATCATGGTGTCATAAATAATTTACTTTATTTAATGTCTAAAAATTATAAAAAAATATCATGAGGTAGGAAATCTTTTTAGATTTCTAATGAATATTTATAGTCAAACATCTGACTTTTATAACCCAATTTAATTTTTTTTTAGTAAAACAACTCATGTTTGAGACATTTTTACTTTAACTTTAAATAAAAAGTTATTTATGTCATTTTCCTAACAAAGTGGCTCCATGGGGTCCAAAAGATGACCCATGGATTTTCTGGGTCAGACATGACACATCCAATGAGGGTAGGACATGTTTCTAGATAATTTCATATTATTAAAACATTATTTTTACCTTAAATTACATTAATTACCTTTAATCGTGATTAATAAAACTTAAAATTACTATTCACCAAAAATTATTTTAATCTCATTGAACCACATTTTACTTCTTAATGACAATCATGTATGTAAGATTTTAAAAAATAAAATCACATAAGTGGCAAAGTATCATTTAAATGAAAAATCATTTTCTTTAACTACAACTTAGTTGTTTCACTATTCATCAAAAATTGATGTTTTTCAGAAGAATACCAAAAATTCACCCTAAGCTATATTTGATATTCCGAATTCAAAAATGATATATATCTTACAAAATTAAAAACAGATAAGTTGCATTAATTAATTTAATAATTAATTCCTGCTTTCAAAACAAATAGCGTGTTTTTAAGAAACAATATCTATTAAAAGATTGACACTAGTTTAAGTCCAATTTCAAAGTGGAATTAATTCCAATGACCACTATTGGATTAAATGGTGAAAATATATTATAATATTACTTTAAAAAAATTCAAAAGATAATATAATCATATAAATATATTAGATTAAAAATATGTTTTGAATTAAAATACAACATTTTCACTATTCATTAAAAAAATGAACTTTATCGGAAAAATACCAAAAATTTAAACAATGTAAATTTTGATGTCCCGATTCTAAAGAAGGATTTTATTTGGTCCAATATAACATATGAAAATGTCAAAAAGTGGATTTAAAAAGAGTTCCCCATCAAAAGGCGGTTAATCGACCTTTTAAAGAATATTAGAGTGTTTGCGCTTAAAATTGGATTCATTTTCATTTTAAGCCTCTAACATTTATTGGATTAAAGTAAAAATATTTGACAAACATATATAATCATTTTTTAGTTAGTTCCATTCTTTTCCGCCATTACAATGTCTAGGAATTAACTACCATTTAAAATAATATTATTTTATTAGTAGAGTGCAACGTAAGATTTCAAAGGAACTCGTTGTCGCGTATTGGGTACACCATCGACCATAGCGTTCCTTTTAAAGTAATATTAATATTTTATTCCCAAATATGGATAAATAATAAAATGTCATATTCTTTGTTTACCTGGGGTGTTACAGCCACAGCCGGAGCGGGGCCGTGGCGGAGCGGGGAGATCGGCGGCCGGTTCAGGGCCACCAGCGTCGGACCAGGGGGACCAGCCAGCACCGGTCCCATGGCGGAAGCAGCCATCCGGCCAGAGTGAGCCGGCAAGTTAGGGGAAAACTGGGGGTTTGTAACCCTCGGTCGGCCTGCAGGTGCGGCCCCCCACATGGGGGCCCCAGGTTCTCATCGGGGGGGGGGGCATCGCACCCCCCCCCCCCCTCACCGCTCAGCCGTTACGGCCGAGCCGCCCGGCCGATGGCCGCGCCAGCACGCCGGGTCCGGGCCGCGCCCAAGCGGGCCGACCCAGGGGGTACCGGGCCGGGTCGGACCGGGCCCGAACCCCCTAATACCGAACCTCTTTCGGTCTATTGCCCATAACATGAGCTGCGGACCTCTGATCGACGCACCGTCAGTTTTGTAGTGATCCTTGGATCAATGCGGTCGTTTCGGTATATTACACTCAAGATTTTGGAGTACTTTGGTTCTGGACGAGTTGGTTCGTACACGAAACCAACCGGGCCCTCGGAGCGGAAATGCTTATAACATGGAATCCAGACGTCCAATTGATGTGCTGTCGACTTTGTTGGATTCCTCTAAGTGAGACGGACCTTTTGGATTACTACTACCAAGGTTTGGATGTAGTTGGAGTACGGTCGGGTTGATTTTGACTTAAAAACCAACCGGGCCCCTTGGACGAAAAAGCCAATAACTCTCAGACCGGGTGTCTGATTGACGCGCCGTCTGTGACGTTGAGTTCCTGTTGACGATACGGAAATTTCGGATACATCAACTCCAGAATATCTGTCAGTTGATGTATCAGCCCGTCGGCTCGTGGAGCGGACCCTCCTGAACGAGCTTACTATGTGCGGGAACCGTAGAGTTGGCTGCGACTGCGATGACGATGACGACTGTGCAGAAATCCTCCGTGGATTCGACGATGATGACTACAGCACTCAACGATCCTACGTGGATCAGTGCTACTTATCCTGTGTGGGTCAGCGCTCAGTGGTCCTGTGTGGTCCAACGCCTACAGATCTTGTGTGGCTCTGATCCTGTGTGGGTCATTGCGTGGGTTAATTACCAATCGATACTTTGTGGGTCATTTCGGGGGTTAGTTACCTATCGATCCTTTCTGGATCATTTTGGGGGTTAGTACCTATCGATCCTATGTGGGTCTGATGGCTTAGATGAATCAGTGTCTATATGTGATCATCTCTATCATCATACGAAGAAGTATACCTGTGTGAGCTGAATCTTGACTTGCTTTCCTATGTGGATTGTTTTGTGCTATCATGTGTGGATGTGATCGAACTTGGGCTCGGACGTTGGAGCGAACTGGAATTTATGACTTAGGTATATGTATGGGCATATACCTAAGAAGTGTCGGATGTTACTTCGTGATTGTATCTTTCCTTTGTGGATTATCCTTTGTGGATTCTGGGAGAACTTCGGGGGTCTCGAGGTTCCTACTGAGTATCTTATACTCACCCCTACACAGGCTATGCCCGCACTACATTGTGTTGGTTTCAGATGACGGACAGCGCTAATCGTGGTTGAGGCTTGCGGAGCTGGTTGGTACCTGGAGGTGGACCACTGGGCGGGACGTACTCGGAGCGGATGGCTAGCCCCGAGGAGCTGTGGAGGATATCTGTACCCAACCTTTAGGTGGGAGTTCCAGTGGATGGCTCGAGGCTGTGGCTTTATTTTCAGTTGTTGTTTTCACTTTCTTGTTGTACTTTACTTTCAGTTTGGATTTGTATTCTGGCCCACTTACCTTTCCACACTTACGGTTGTCCCCAGTTTTTACTTAGTGTTTACTTCTACTTGCTTGTTCTGTGGTGTTTGTTTACTTTACAAAGGAAATTCCTTCCCTTTTTACTGGGAATTACGCCTTGGTTCTAGTCTCAATCCCCTAGCCTATTGAAGGCGGGCTTGGAGTAGTCACGACATAGGCCCCGAGGATGGGTCGTGACAAATTGGTATTAGAGGAGTTCGGTTCTACCGCAGAACTCAGGACTCTGAGCTTTTTCCATGTGAAGAAATAGTGTTAAGAGTATTGAGTGTGGTTATCAGTCCAGGGAGTCCAGTTTTGGTGCGGCGGCCGACGTATCCGTACACTAGAACCCAGACTTCTGATTTCCGACTTAATGCACGAAAACATTGATTGCATGTGTGTTTCAAGTTTTCTTTGTGATTACTTTGTGTCAGATCAACAGGTATACTGTTCTGACCATGGTGCACCTGTCTCTTTTCAGGATGGCCCCACGATAGTAGCCAGCTAGGGTTCCGAGGGTTGTGCGTGATGACAGCCCACCGAGCGACAAGGCCTCGGTACATGGCCCTTTGACAGTAGAGGCACCAGAAGTACCTCTACCCGCCAAGCCACCGATGCTGCCAGCCCCAGCCGCTGATGATGCATGTCGCCTTAGTGCACTGCATGAGTATCAGTGCCAGTGACCACCCAGGTTCTATGGGGAGACGGACCCCCAGGCAGCCGAGGATTGGCTGGAGGCAGTTGTATGAGTTTTCAGGTTAGTGAGGACACCAGTAGACCTCATGGTGATCCTCATAGCGAGCCTCCTACACGCGGCAGTAGGTAGATGGTGGAGCTTGATTCTCCAAGTGCACGATGATGCATCACTTCTCTGGATGGACTTTGAGAGCCTCTTCTTCTCGGAGTTCATCCCAGCCACCCTCCTTGAGGTGTGCATCCAGGAGCTTCTACAACTGCAGCAGGACAGCTTGATGGTCGCCGAGTACTCGGTGAGATTTACAGATCTCTCATGCTATTCGACAGACATGGTATAGGACCCATTCTTCCAGGCCCAGACCTTTGAGCAGGGATTGAGGCATGAGATCAGGGCGTTGCTGATCTCCCTCAGCATTCTAACTCAAGAAGGGGTACTAGAGCGAGCCCTTCTAATCGAGAGATTCCTTGCTGAGCATACATCAGCAGCGAGACCTACCGTAGGGCAGCACATAGCAGAGTCTTTTACAGCAGGCAGTCGATAGATGACTCATGGGTCCAAGTAGACCAGACCCTCAGGCAGACGACCTCAAGACACTGGCTCAGCAGTGTGGGGCACAAAGTTCGGAGCCAGTATTTCAAGAGGTAGACAGTGCTACGCATGCGGCGGGCAGAGCCACATAGCTCGTGACTGCCCGACCCACCATACCGAGGAGCATCAGACGGTTGAGGTACCACACTGGTAGAGGCAGAGGGTCTACCGTGGCGGTCCGTAGGGGGCAGGCGGACGAGGCAGAGGAGATGGCCGAGCAGCAGGTGGTGGGTGAAGTTTTGAGGCTCTACCACCACCACCACCAGGAGGTCCACCCTGACCACAAGGAGCTGGTGGGAAGAGATAGGTATAGCTCCAAACAGTGGAGGCCTATGACCACAGCGCAGCAGAGATGATTCTAGGTACTCTCTGTGTCTATTCGACCCTTGTTGTAGTTCTTATAGACACAAGAGCGAGTCATTATTTCATAGCCGCTGCCCTTGTTCGGAGCTCGGAGATTCTGACGAAGCCGTTGGATCGATCCTTACGGCTAGAGACTTCTAAGGGAGCAGAATCGATGATTACGCACTGGTTCTGGCAGTGTGAGCTTACTCTAGGAGGTGAGAGCTTTGGCTGGGATCTTCTTGTAGCGGCATCGAGGCCTTATGACGTCATCGTGGGCATAGATTGGTTATCTATAGTCCATGCTCAGATTGACTGTATTAGGCCCAAGGTGCAATGTGTACGCCCTGACGGGAGTAGGTTCACCTTCACCGGTGAGAAGGGAGCCTTCGCAACATAGTAAGGACTTCCTTATAGGAGAGGAAAACCCATCACTCATCAGTTGGCTAGCCTCATCCTAGGAGCAGTTGACGTGCGGGGTCCTAGTTTTCCGGTAGTGGTGGATCAGTATGCAGACGTTTTCCCTGACGATGTTCCAGGACTACCTCCTTGTAGAGGGGTAGAATTTTATATTGATATGTACCCCAGGACAGCCCCGATATCCACCCCAGCATATCAGATGGCTCCCGTCGAGCTTCAAGAGCTACGGGTACAGTTGGAGGACTTACTGGGAAAGGGATTTATCCGACCCAGTGTTTCACCCTGGGCTTCCACGATATTGTTCGCCAAGAAGGCGGACGAGAGCTTGCGACTTTGTGTCGACTATCTTCGCCTGAACCAGGTGACAGTGAGGAACAAGTATCTTCTACCAAGGATTGATGACCTCTTCGATCAGCTCAAGGGAGCACAGTGGTTCTCAAAGATAGACCTCAGGTCAGGCTATCATCAGCTCAGAGTTCTGGACGAGGACATGCAGAAGAAAACCTTCAGATGTCAGTATGGCCACTATGAGTTCATGGTTATTCCATTCAGCGTAACAAATGCTCCATCATTGTTCATGGGCCTCACGAACAGGATCTTTCAGCCATACCTCGATCGATTTGTCGTGTTCTTCATTGACGACATTTTGATATACTCGGCCACTGAGGAAGAGCACGCCTACCACTTGCGGGTTGTACATGACACACTCCGAGAGCAGCATCTTTATGGGAAGCTCTCGAAGTGTCAGTTCTGGATACATGAGGTCCACTTCTTGGGACACGTCATCTCTGAGGCGGGAGTTGCGGTGGATCCTGCGAAGATCGAGGTAGTGCTAGCTTGGGAGCCACCCAGGAGCATGATGGAGGTGCAGAGTTTCTTGGGACTAGCTAGGTTCTACTGGAGATTTGTTCCAGACTCCTCCAGAGTTTTGGCACCACTCTCATCTTTGGCGAAGAAGGGGAAACCATTTGTGTGGTCAGACAGATATTAGTAGAGCTTCCAGGATCTGAGACAGAGATTGACCAGTGCCCCTATCTTGAGGCTACCAGAGGAGGGAGTTGGGTACGTATTTTACTGTCACGACCCGTCCTCGGGGCCCGTTCCGTGACTACCCCAAGCCCGCCATCCATAGGCCAGGGGCTGGCGACTAGCACCAAAGGCATAAACCCCGATAATTGGGAAGACATTGCCTTTATAAAAGAAAACAAGCACCACAGATTACAAGCGAAAACAAAACACTAATTAAAAAAGAAATTATGAAAAGTAAATGGGCCAGAACACAAACCCAAAAAGATGTACAACTACAACTGAACAAGGTACAACAACAAAAAGACAAACAACTGGAAGAAGGAAGCAGCTCCTGGGTCGTCCTCCTCGGATCCTACCTGAAGGGTAGGTATAGATAGCACAGCTCCTGGTCGTCCACCACGGATCCTACCTGAAGGGTAGGTACAGATAGCCTCCTCCACACTCTCGTCCGTCAACCTCCTCTGTGTGTCGTCTCGTCGTGTAGTCCACCTTCGGGTCCTGAATCGTTGTGTAGTCCACCTCCGGGTACTGACTCGTCGTGTAGTCCACCATCGGGTACTGACTCGTCGTGTAGTCCACCTCTAGGTACCGACCAGTCCTTGAACACTCGGCCTCCGTCACCACTCCCTGTCGTCTGCAACCAACACAACGAGGTGCGGGCATAGCCCGTGCAGGGGTGAGTATAACGATACTCAGTAGGGACCCCGAGACCCTCAAGGTCTCACTAAGCCATCAAGGATAACCACAAGAAGATCTCAACAGATAACCTCTACTTAGATATATGACCATACATATACCTATGTTATCAAGTAACCAATCTCAATCATGAGGAAACACAAGGATTATGAAATCAACGGATAAACACTACCCAGGTATATGCCCATACATATACCTAAGTTATCAAGTGACCCATCTCAATCATGAGGTAAACACAAGGTCAAAAGTCTCAGCTCAAACCAGGATTTTCATTATTGAAACCGTAACTGCTGAAGAGCTCCGTCTCTAGAGTGTACAGTGGTCCTGTCACGACTATGAGGTACTGCTCACTAACCTAAGACTGATGTAGAACTCCACCTATCGAGTACTCCGGGCCTGCTGCTACAACCAAGCGCTCTTCCGTCGTGGGTCTGCCGCTACAACCAAGCACTCCCATGTGCCGCTACAACCAAGCTCACCTCTATCGTGGGTCTGCTGCTACTACCAAGCGCTCCCATGTGCCGCTACAACCAAGCGCACCTCTCTCGTGGGTCTCCCGCTACAACCAAGCGCTCCCATGTGCCGCTACAACCAAGTGTACCTCTGTCGTGGGTCTGCCGCTACAACCAAGCGCTCCCATGTGCCGCTACAACCAAGAGCAGCTCTGTCGTGGGTCTGTCGCTATAACCAAGTGCTCCCATGTGCCCCTACAACCAAGCGCACCTCTGTCGTGGGTCTGCCGCTACAACCAAGCGCTCCCATGTGCCACTACAACCAAGCGCACCTCTGTCGTGGGTCTGCCGCTACAACCAAGCACTCCCATGTGCCGCTACAACCAAGCGCACCCCACTGGGCTATCTGTAACACACCGAGTCGATCGGTCAAGTAGTCGTCAGGTCTCGGCCGGCTACACGGTCTGCGTACTCCGTACGCTCGTCTCTGGGAGGGTCCGATCCACGAGCTACTGGTCGATACTCTAAGTATCCTTAAGTCCCACGAATATGTAACTCAAAGGACCTCCTCGTCATAGGGGTCTCAACGCAACAGACGGCGCGTCAATCGGACACCCGGTCTGTGAGTTACTAGCCTTTTCGTCCCAGGGACCCGGTTGGTTTCGTGTGCGAACCAAACCCGGCCATAATCAAAATGCGTCCAAAACTCGGGCGGAGTATTCCAAAAGTTCCATCTTATCAAGAGGAATTCAAAGAAACAGACGACGCGTCAATCAGATAACCGGTCTGTTAATTATTGGCCTTTCCGTCTCACACCCACCCTGGGAAACTTCCCAGGAGGTCACCCATCCTGATCACTACTCTAGGCCAAACACACTTAACTATAGAGTTTTAACCACGTAGGCTCCCGAAAAGGAAGGTGCACCTTGAGTATAGTATACCGAAACGACCGTCTCAATCCAAGGATCACTACGCAACTGACGGTTAGTTGATCGGATGTCTTCAGCCCACGTTACGGGCAAAAGACCAAAAAGGTCCGGAAACGGGGGGTCCGGGGCCCGACCCCCCCCCCCCCCACGGGTCGACCCGACCCGGGTCCGACCCGGTTGGCCCGGTCCGGCTAGGCCAGCCCGGCTAGCGCGAGGGGAAGCCGCGGGGGGCTTGCTGCCCCCGCGTGAAGAATAACCGCGGCTCGGGTTGGGGCCGCCTCGTCAGCGGACGCGGCGGGCCGGCCGTGTTCCTCTTTCCGGTTCCGCGCGGCCGCGGAACCGGCTCGCCGCCGCGGCTTCAGCCGCGGCAGGGTTTTTTTCCGGCGGCGCGCCGGGTGCCGGTGGGAGTTTCTGCGGGCCACCGGACACGCTCCGGTGGTCTGTTTTTCTTCTCGTCTATGCCGCTGCTCCTCCCGGGATCCGTTCTTCACTGCGGAAACCCCATATCACCTCTGCGGCACGTTTCTTCATCACCCGCCAAATCCGCAAAACATGAAGAACGACGGAGGGTTGTCGGGGCTGTGTTCGTTTGGCCCGCACCCTCCGCGTTAGGCGATATCAGATGGGAGGATCATACAAAACAGAGAAACATAACCGAAACAATTTTAATAAATTAAAATTGTTCTATAAAACTGGGTTCCTTATCTTTTTTTTAAAAAAAAGAAACCGTCACGGGAATAAAATCATTTAATCAAAAAAGAATCCCTACATCGTCGTCGCTGCTGGATGCGAGGTCATCGCGGAATTGACCGTCACGGAAGAAGGTGATCGTCACACCGCGGAAGGGCATCACGAAGGGAGATCCGTTGGCGTCACGGTAAAAGGCTTCGCGTCCTCAATCTCCGCAGGTTCGGCGTTCTTCGTCACCTTTCGTCAAAGGCTGGCGTTCTTCGCGTTCTTCGCGTTCTTTGCCGAAGAAGAACGCTTTCATCCAAATCCCCTCCACGCCACAAGTTTCAACCCAAAATAAAATAAGAGTTATCTTATTTTATTAACGCACAAGACACGTTTTAATTTCAAAAGAAAAGAAACGAACAGTTAATTCAAAGAATTAATTTTAACAAATTAACAGCCCAATTAAATTGGGGCGTTATGAAATTAAGAAAACGCGTCAGTTGACTTTCATAAAGACGGGTTTTCGCGGGTGCGTTACTTAGCGGAAAAGAAATGGTGGGCTCGTGCAGGCCCCACCCCACAAATATTCTACCAAGAGGGTAGGATTTGTTTGGATAGCACCCTATCTGCATCAACTCAGATTAAGTGTCTTTAAGTGGCTTTCAAGCGGCTTCAAGTGAAATGAAAAATAAAATTGTCGCCCAATTTTATTTTATTTCATAACTTAATACCCAAAAATTAAAATACCACATCGGGGCAAACACAACTCCGGAAGAGGAGTTTCTAAACAAATACCGACGTTGCGATTCCATCGGTGCCCTCAGAATTTGATTCTGGGCACCGGTTCAAAAGTTAGAAAAACCCGCTCGTCCGTTCACTGAACGTACCCGAGCCAAACTTTGGAAAATGATTCCAGGCACACCGGGCCTCAGAATCAGGTGCCGTCAAAAGCTGCGCTCTTGTAAAATTACAAAGAAAATTAAGAAAAATAAATTCCTTGAAATTTACGGGTCTTTAAATTACTACCACCATAGGGCTTTACGTCCCCGTAAAGCTTCACTACAAACTTAGGGAAACAAAGGCGGTACTGAGCGCGCATCTGAGCCTTCCACTCCCATGTGCTCACTTGGAGGTTCCCGTGCTGCCAAAGAAAGTGTACCAGAGAAATCGATCTTCCTCCTAGGATCTTCTCCTATCAATCCTCGATCCCCAATGGAACCTCCGCGAATGACACTCCATCGCCATCATTGAACTTCTCATGGTCGATGATTTGCGAAGGGTCGAGCACGTATCTCCTCAGTAGAGATACATGGAAGTCGTCATGCACCAGGTGCAACTGATGTGGATGGTTCAAGCGGTAAACCACCTCGCCTACCCAGCTGAGGACCTTGAAAGGTCCGTTGAACCTCGGAGATAACTTGCCTCCCTGGCCACATCTCCGTAAACCTCGTCGAGGTGAGACCCGTAAGAAGACGTGGTCGTCATCCTCGAACTCCAGAGGTCTCTATTTTCTGTTAGAACTGAAACTCAAAAGACCGCTGCCACGAGGGTATGGTTGACTCACTCAAGAGTGATCAGTCGCACCCTCCTGTGAAATAGTTTATCTCGTGTTGCCTGGGGTTTCCTTTTCACCGACCAAGGAAATCCCATCCTAACTTTTGCCTAAAACCGTCAATTTGTGTATGAACTGTGACTGCCTAGTCCATACTCAAACCAACGTCGTAAGGGCTCGATGCTTCCACCAAGAGATTTCAACCGAAACTCTCGCCTCGAGGGTCTGACCACACCGTCGGTGTAATTGTGATTATCGAGTCTCCTCCCAAGGTATCTCCAGACATGAGGGTCAAGTCCACGGCTTTCCAGAAACTCTTGGTCTGGGACAAGATTGTGAAAGAGATGAATGATTCATATCGACGTCTATTACTACAGTAGCTAGTAGTGGACACAGACTGTCCCTTGAATCATTTTTAGAGCCATTGGGTCACACTCCTTGACCGCATGCAGCTGCACTCTTCTCCACCCTCCAGCTCCCTGAGCCTGGCGGGGATAACTAAGTCGGGTGGTTGTAGCGTGTTAATATGTACACCACCTCATGCTGCTCTCCTAGCTCTGCCTCCACGTCTACCGCTTTGCAAACTCATCTCTCTTTAAAGCTTCCTCTTCTTGAGAAATTTAACATGCCCGAGTCTCTAAGACTGGCACCGGTTTCCTGTTTCTTACTGCACTGTGCAGTCTTCATCCGCTCCTGGATGAACTGCACCTCCTTTGCATACGATCTGGAAGAGCTGCTAAAATTTCTCCTTTTTTGAAAAGAGAAACCCGGTCTCATCCCCCCTGGATGAACCACGACCATTGCCCAATACAGTCAATCCTGACATGAAAGATGCATTCATTCCATGGATGATGTCATAAGGCCTCGACATAACTACTGATAGATACAACTGTCACTCTCGCCTCCAAAGGTCGAGTCACAATGTCGGCATCAGTGTGGGGTCATTGGGTCTCCTCCAGTAGGAATCTCAAAAGTGAGGGTCAAGTCAACAGTCTTAACCAGGACCACTCAGTAACATCACAAAAGAAGACAGGAAAGAAAACATCACAAGATAAGTGTCTTTATTTTATTGCAGCTCATGGTAAAAAGACACAAAAACAACATCAACATGGAACTAGAAGTACAAGAGACGTATCCACTAGTTCCGCTCCTGTCCACCTGCTCTAGGAGCTCTACTGCCTTGTCAACTGCTTGGTTGTTGCCCAAGCACTCGTCGCTGCCTCTGCCTCGGTGGCACATCCCAAGCCTGTGGATCAACTGTACGGGGAGTCGGACAGTCACGAGCCAGGTGACCCTTTCCGCCGCACGCGTAACACAGTCTGCTTCTGGAACGCCTGGCTCTGACCCCACCCCGGGTGCGCCAAACCACCGGTCCTAAAACCCGAGATCGCCCAACTGCTGGTCTGGTCCTCCTGGACCTCTGCATCATCTGTCTACTACCCACTGATGACTCGGCTACTGATTGAAAAACATGCGGCAAAGGCAGCAGCTCCTGAAAACGCTCGGGGTGTAGAGCTTCTGGCACAAACTCCACCCTGAAGAAGGTCTCGGAGTCCTCCCATGTGAAGGCCATCCCATCGCAAAACTGGAACAAGTGGCTCCACCACCTCCCTGCTGCTTCCTGAAGAAGGCTGGCAGCAAAGGTCATCATGAAGTCTGATGGCTTCCCCACTAGCCTGAAGACTCCCACCACAGCCTCCAGCCAATCCTCAGCCGCCTACGGGTCCGTCTCTCCCCCGAACCTGGGTGGCCTCTGGCGCTAGAACTCATGCAGTGTGCTCAAGCGACGTGCACTCTCTGCTGCTGGGGCTAGTGGCATCGGTGGCCCAACGTATGGTAGTACCGCTAGTGCCTCAACTACAAGAGGGCCTTGTACCGAAGCCTCGTTACTCGACAAGATGTCAGCACGCACATCTCTCTGGGCTCTAGCTGGTCGTCCGAGAAAAGACATCCTGAAAGCAACAACGTAACACAGTCAAACGATTATACCTGGTGAGCTGACCTGGTTTTAGCTGTTTTAAGGGGAAACCTTCGAAAACACACACGCAATCAATGTTTTCATGCACAAAGTCGGAAATCAGTTGTCAGGGTCCTGGTGTATGGATACGTCGGCCGCCCGCACCAACACTGGACTCCCTGAACTGAAAACCACACTTGGTACTCTCAACACTATTTCGTCATAGAAGAAACATCAGAGTTATAAGTTCTGTGGTAGAACCGAACTCCTCTGATACCAATTTATCACGACCCGTCCTCGGGGCCCGTGCTGTGACTACCCCAAGCCCGCCTTCCATAGGCCAGGGGCTGGCGACTAGCACCAAAGGCGTAAATCCCGATAATTGGGAAGGCATTGCCTTTATAAAAGAAAACAATAACCACAGAGTACTAGAGGAAACAAAACACTAAGTACAAAAGAAATGCTGAAAAGTAAATGGGTCAGAATAAAAACCCAAAAAGAAGTACAACTACAACTGAACAAGGTACAACAACAAAAAGACAAACAGCTGGAAGAAGGAAGAAGCTCCTGGGACGTCCTCCTCGAATCCTACCTGAAGGGTAGGTACCGATAGCGCAGCTCCTGTTCGTCCACCATGGATCCTACCTGAAGGGTAGGTACAGATATCCTCCTCCACGCTCTCGTCTGTCAACCTCTTATGTGTGTTGTCTTGTCGTGTAGTCCACCTCCGGGTACTGACTCATCGTGTAGTCCACCTCCGGGTACTGACTCGTAGTGTAGTCCACCTCCGGGTACTGACTCATCGTGTAGTCCACCTCCGGGTACCGACCAGTCCTTGAACACTCAGCCTCCGTCAGCATTGCCCGTCGTCTGCAACCAACACAACGAGGTGCGGGCATTGCCCGTGCAGGGGTGAGTATAACGATACTCAGTAGGGACCCCGAGACCCTCATGGTCTCACTAAACCAACAAGGATAACCACAAGAAGATCTCAACAGATAACCTCTACTTAGATATATGCCCATACATATACCTAAGTTATCAAGTAACCCATCTCAATCATGAGGAAACACAAGGATTGTGAAATCAACGGATAAACACTACCCAGGTATATGCCCATACATATACCTAAGTTATCAAGTGACCCATCTCAATCATGAGGTAAACACAAGGTCAAAAGTCTCAGCTCAAACCATGATTTTCATTATCGAAACCGTAACTGCTGAAGAGCTCCGTCTCTAGAGTGTACAGTGGTCCTGTCACGACTCCGAGGTACTGCTCACTAACCTAAGATTGCTGTAGAACTCCACCTATCGTGTACTCCGGGCCAGCTGCTACAACCATGCGCTCTCTCGTCGTGGGTCTGCCGCTACAACCAAGCGCTCCCATGTGCCGCTACAACCAAGTGCACCTCTGCCGTGGGTCTTCCTCTACAACCAAGCACTCCCATGTGCCGCTAAAAGGAAGCGCACCTCTGTCGTGGGTCTGCCGCTACAACCAAGCGCTCCCATGTGCCGCTACAACCAAGCGCACCTCTGTCGTGGGTCTGCCGCTAGAACCAAGCGCTCCCATGTGCTGCTAGAACCAAGCGCACCCCACTGGGCTATCTGTAACACACCGAGTCGATCGGTCAAGAAGTTGTCAGGTCTCGGCCGACTACACGGTCTGCGTACTCCGTATGCTCGTCTCTGGGAGGGTCCGCTCCACGAGCTACTGGTCGATACTCCAAGTGTCTCTAAGTCCCACGAAGAAGTAACTCAAAGGACCTCCTCATCATAGGGGTCTCAATGCAACAGACGACGCGTCAATCGGACGCCCTGTCTGTGAGTTACTAGCCTTTTCGTCCTAGGGACCCGGTGGGTTTCGTGTGCGAACCAAACCCGGCCATAATCCAACTGCGTCCAAAACTCGGGCGGAGTATGCCAAAAGTTCCGTCTCATCAAGAGGAATTCAACGAAATAGACGGCTCATCAATCGGACGCCCGGTCTGTTAGTTATTGGCCTTTCCGTCTCACACCCGCCCTGGGAAACTTCTCAGGAGGTCACCCATCCTGATCACTACTCTAGGCCAAGCACGCTTAACTATAGAGTTTTAACCACGTAGGCTCCCGAAAAGGAAGGTGCACCTTGATTATAGTATACCGAAACGACCGTCTCGATCCAAGGATCGCTACGCAACTGACGGTTCGTCGATCGGATGTCTGCAGCCCAAGTTACGGGCAAAAGACCAAAATGGTCCAGAAACGGGGGGTCCGGGTCCGGGCCGACCCGGCCCGACCCCCCCCCCCCCCGGGTCGGCCCAAACCGGGTCGACCCGACCCGGGTCCGACCCGGTTGGCCCGGCCCGGCCCTGCCAGGGCGCGGCCCGGTCCGGCTCAGCCGGCCCGTCTCGGCCAGCCCGGCTCGGCTCGGCCGAGCGGCCGAGCGCGAGGGGAAGCCGCGGGGGGCCTACTGCCCCCGCGTGAAGAATCACCGCGGCCCCGGTTGGGGCCGCTTCATCAGAGGACGCGGCGGGCGGTCCGCGTCCCTCCTTCCGGTCCCGCGCGGCCGCGGAACCTGCTCGCCGCCGCGGCTTCAGCCGCGGCAGGGTTTTTTGCCTGTGGCGCGCCGGGCGCCGCCGCTGCCTCGGGCCGCCGGCGCCGCCGCGCCGGCATGGTGTGCCGACGGGAGTTTCTGCGGGCCACCGGACGCGCTCCGGTGGTCCGTTTTTCTTCCCGTCTGCGCCGCTGCTCCTCCCGAGATCCGTTCTTCACTGCGGGAACCCCAAATCGCCTCTGTGGCACGTTTCGTCATCGCCCGCCAAATCCGAAAAACACGAAGAACGGCGGAGGGATGTTGGGCCGTGTTCGTTTGGCCCACACCCTCCGCGTTAGGCGATATCAGATGGGAGGATCATACAAAACAAAGAAACCTAACCGAAACAATTTTAATAAATTAAAATTGTTCTATAAAACTGGGTTCCTTATCTTTTTTTTTAAAGAAACCGTCATGGGAATAAAATCATTTAAACAAAAAGAATCCCTACATCGTCGTCGCTGCCGGATGAGAGGTCGTCACGGAATTGACCGTCACAGAAGAAGGTGATAGTCACACCGCGGAAGGGCGTCGCGAAAGGAGATCCGTTGGCGTCGCGGTACAAGGCTTCGCGTCGTCGATCTCCGCAGGTTCGGCGTTCTTCGTTGCCTTTCGTCGAAGGCCGGCGTTCTTCGCGTTCTTCGCGTTCTTCGCCGAAGAAGAACGCTTTCCTCCAAATCCTCTCCATGCCACAAGTTTAATCCCAAAATAAAATAAGAGTTATCTTAATTTATTAACGCACAAGACACGTTTGAATTTCAAAAGAAAAGAAACGAACAATTAATTCAAAGAATTAATTTTAACAAATTAACAGCCCAATTAAATTGGGGCGTTAAGAAATTAAGAAAACACGTCAGTTGACTTTCATAAAGATGGGTTTTCGCGGGTGCGTTACTTAGCAGAAAAGAAACGGTGGGCTCCTGCGGGCCCCACCCCACAAATATTCTACCAAGAGGGTAGGATATTTCTGGATAACACCCTATCCGCATCAACTCAGATTAAGTGGCTTTAAGTGGCTTTCAAGCGGCTAAAAGTGAAATGAAAAATAAAATTGTCGCACAATTTTATTTTATTTCATAACTTAATACCCAAAAATTAAAATACCACACCGGGGAAAACACAACTTCGGAAGAGGTGTTTCTAAGCAAATACCGGCGCTGCGATTCCCTCGGTGCCCTCAGAATTCGATTCTGGGCACCGGTTCAAAAGTTAGAAAAACCTGCTCGTCCATTCACTGAACGTACCCGAGGCAAACATCGGAAAATGATTCCGGGCACACCGGGCCTCGGAATCAGGTGCCGTCAGAAGCTGCGCTCTTGTAAAATTCCAAATAAAATTAAGAAAAAAAATTTCCTTCAAATTTACAGGTCTTTACATTTACTGCGATGCATCAGGAACTAGACTTGGATGTGTACTGATGTAGGAGCGGGCCGTGATCGCCTATGGATCACATCAGTTGAGGCAGCATGAGCAGAAATATGCTACCCATGACCTGGAGTTAGCAGTAGTGGTCTTTTCTCTGAAGATGTGGCAACACTATCTGATGTTCAAGTGCTTTACAGTCTATTATGACTATCGGAGTCTCAGGTAAATCTTATCTCAGAAGGACCTGAACCTGAGACAGTGGCGATGGCTCGAGTTCCTCTAGGACTACAACATTGAGATACTCTATACTCCTGGGAAGGGAAATGTAGTAGTCGATGCTCTCAGCAGGAGGACGGGCATTCAGCTACTTGGGGAGGCGAGAAAGCAGCTAGCCGATTTGCAGATATCCTTCATGGATAGAGATGGATCAACCTTTCTTCAGTCGCTCACAGTCACCCCTCCACTACTGTAGTGGGTCAGAGAGGCATGACGTGGGGACACCGACTATGAGACACGGCGTGCGCAGATATCCTCAGGGCAAGCACTAGATGGTTTCTCCTTTGGAGGAGAGCACGACGTCCTTTTCAGAGGACTTACTTTGGTACCAGTTGCTTTACGAGAGGAGGTGCTGAGAGAGTTTCACACTTCCCCTTTGGCAGTACATCCTTGAGTGGCGAAGACATACCAGGATCTCAGACGACAACACTGGTGTCCAGGCATGAAGAAGGTTGTGGCTGAGTTCCTTTCTCGATGCCTCACCTTCCAGCAGGTGAAGGCAGAGCACCAGGTACCAGCTGACTTCGTACAACCCTTGGAGGTCCCCAAGTGGAAGTGGGATGGGATATATATGGACTTCGTGACTGGAATTCCATGCACTTCCAGAGGTCATGACTCCATTTGGGTGATTATCGACCGACTCACCATGTCGGCTCACTTCTTACCCATCAGAGAGTAGGGCTCAGTGGAGATCTTGGGACGTCTCTACATTTAGGAGATTGTATAGCTTCATGGTGTGACATTGTCTATCATCTCCGATCAAGATGCTCGCTTTACTTCCCGGATTTGGAAGGGGTTACAGGAGGAATTCGGGACACAGCTACGTCTGAGCACCGCCTCTCACCCTCAGGCGGATGGTCAGATGGATAGGACCATTCAGACTCTCGAGTACATGATCCGCCCATGTGTCCTCAACTTTGGTCGCAGCTGGGAGGACCACCTACCCTTGGTAGAGTTCGCGTACAACAACAACTACCACTCCACCATCGGGATAGCACCATACGAGGCGTTGTACAACCGACCTTGCAGATCACCTATGTGCTGGACAGACCATGGGGATTCTGCACTTGTGGGACCAGAGATGGTCCAGGACACGACGGAGAAGGTCCAGGTCATCCAGGAGTGGTTGAGGAAAGCTCAGAGCCGGCAAAAGTCTTATGCTGAGAGGAGGCGAAGGCCACTGGAGTTCGGGGATGGCGACCACGTCTTCTTGCGGGTCTCACCTCGACATGGATTATGTGGATTTAGCCGAGGTGGCAAGTTATCTCTGCGCTTCATCGGACCGTTCCAGGTCCTCAGTAGGATTTCCGAGGTGTCTTATCGCCTGTCTCTACCACCTCAGTTGCACCAGGTGCACGACGTCTTCCATGTATCCCATCTGAGGAGATACGTGCATGACCCAACACATATCATTGACCATGGGGAGCTGGACGCTGATGATGGGGAGACGTTTGCAGAGGTCATAGTGGAGATCGAGGATCTACAGGAGCGGGTCCTATGTGGATGGTCGATTCCTCTAGTGTGCATCAGATGGCAGCACGAGAACCTCCAAGAGATCACTTGGGAGCTGGAGGCTCAGATACATGCTCAGTACCCACTTTGGTTTCCCTAGTTTTTGATGTATCTTTACAGGGACGTAAAGCCCTGAGGTGGGAGTGATGTAAATACCCGAAAAATTCAAGGAAATTTTTTTCTTAATTATCTTGGTAATTTTACAAGAACGAAGTATCTGACGACACTTGATTCTGAGGACCAGTGTTCCCGGAATCATTTTCCGAAGTTTTGCTCGAGTACGTTCAGTGAACGAACGAGCGGGTCTTTCTAACTTTTGAACCAGTGCTTGGAATCGAATTCTGAGGACACCGATGAAATCTCATCGCCGGTAATTGCTTAGAAACACCTTTTCTGGAGTTTCGTTTTCTCATGTGTGGTTTTTTTGTGTTATGTTATGAAATGAAATAAAAGTGGTGCAACCAGTTTTTATTTTATTTTTCTTAACTTAAGTTAAGTGGATGATGTGGGACCCACAATATCCTACCCACTTGGTAGGATATTTGGTAGGTGGGGCCCACAAGAGCCCCACCATTTATTTTCTTCTTAAGTAACACACCCACACCCCCCCTTTTTAATGAAGTCAACTCTTGCGTTTAATCTGGTTATTAAACGCCTCATTAATTGGGCGGTTTTATCCTCCTCAATTAATTGTTCGTTTCGTTTCTTTTTGAATTTCAAAGAGTTTGTTTGAGTGTTAATAAAATAAGACAACACTTATTTTATTTGGGTTGGATCTTGTTGCGTGGAGAGGATTTGGAGAAATGTATTCTTCTTCGACGAAGAATGCGAAGAACGCACGGATCTCCGACGAAGAACGCCAAATCCTTGGAGATCAACTACACAACGCCGTGTACCACGAGGCCAGCGATGCTTCTTCCACGACGCTTCTTCTGTGATGCTTCTTCCGTGACGTTCTTTCTCCGCGACGCCAATGACGCTTCTTTCGCGACGCTTCCTCCACGACGAATCCTTGCTCATCGAGTTCGACGAGGTAGGGATTTATTTTTAATTGTTGTTTGTGAATTATTTTGTTGCCTATCTTCATTTCTATTGGAGCCGCCTATTAATGCAATAACGAGAGGGGGTCGGACCGCACGAACACGACCGACCCTCCTCTCCCCTTTGGTTGTTTGAATTTGTTTGTGGCACGAACAAGGCAATGTGGTGCCGAATCACCGCGCGAAAATATTAAATAAAAGAGGAGAGGCGGCGCCGTAGCGCCGCGCAGGATGGACCAAGGCCGCGGCTTAGGCCGCGGCAGAGCGAGGAGACCGGCGGCCGGTTCCGGGCCGCCGGCATTGGAGCTGGGGGACCGGCCAGTGATGGTCTAGTGGAGGCAGCAGTCGGCCAGCCAGAGCGGGCCAGCCAGTCAGGGGAAAACCGGGGGTTCGTAACCCCCGGTCAGCCAGCAGGTGCGGCCCCCCACATGGGGGCCGCAGGTTCTCATTGAGTGGGGCAGCGCTCCCCCCTTCACCGCTCGGCCGTTATGGCCGAGCCGCCAGGCCGCCCAGGCCTGGTCGGGCCGCGCCCAGGCCGGGCCACACCCAAGCGGGCCGGACCCAGACCCGGGTCGGGTCGACCCGGTTCGTGCCGACCCAGGGGGTACCGGGCCGGGTCGGACCGGGCCCGAACCCCCTAATACCGAACCTCTTTCAGTCTGTTGCCCATAACATGAGCTGCAGACCTACGATTCATGAACCTTCAGTTGTGTAGCGATCCTTGGATTGAGACGGTCGTTTTGGTATATTACAATCAAGGCTTTATAGTACTTTGGGTTTGGCCGGGTTGGTTCGTACACGAAACCAACTGGGCCCTCGGAGCGGAAACACTTATAACATGGTCTCCGGATGTACGATTGACGTGACGTTCACTTTTTTGGATTAATTTAAGTGAGAAGGACCTTTTGGATTACTCCCATCTAGGTTTGGACGCAGTTGGAGTACGGTCGGGTTGATTTTGACTTAAAACAAATCGGGCCCCTATGACGAAAAAGACAATAACTCTCAGACCGGGAGTCCGATTGACGCGCCATCTATGACGTTGAGTTCCTATTGACGATATGGAACTTTTAGATACATCAACTCCAGACTATGTTTCAGTTGATGTATCACCCCTTCGGCTCGTGGAGCGGACCCTCCCGAATGACCTTGCTGTGTGCGAGAACCCTAGAGCTGGCTGCGACTACGACGATGATGACGACTGTGCAGCAATCCTCCATGGATTTGACGGCGACAACTACAGCACTCAACGATCCTCCGTGGATCAGTGCTATCGATCATGTGTGGGTCAGATCATGTGTGGGTCAGCGCTCAGCTGTCCTGTGTGGGCCAGCGCCTACAGATCATGTGTGGATCCGATCCTGTGTGGGTCATTGCGTGGGTTAGTTACCTATGGATCTTTTGTGGGTCATTGTAGGAGTTAGTTACCTATCGATCCTTTGTGGTTCATTGCGTGGGTTAGTACCTATCGATCCTGTGTGGGTCCAACGGCTTAGATGAATCAGTTTTTATATCTGATCATCTCTATCATCATACGAAGAAGTATACTCGTGTGAGATGAATCTTGACTTTCTTTCCAATGTGGATTGTGTTGTGTTATCCTGTGTGGATGTGATCTAACTTGGGCTCAGACGTTAGAGCGAACTGGAATTGATGACTTAGGTATATGTACGGGCATATACCTAAGCAGTGTCGAATTTTACTTCATGATTGTATCTTTCCTTCGTGGATTATCCTTTGTGGATTCTGGGAGACCTTCGGGGGTCTCGGGGTCCCTACTGAGTAGCTTATACTCACCCCTACATGGGCTATGCCTGCACTACGTTGTGTTGGTTGCAGACGAAGGACAGTGCTGATCGTGGTTGAGGCTTACGGAGCAGGTCGGTACCTGGAGGCGGACCACTGGGCGGGACGTACTCGGAGCGGACGGCTGGACCAGAGGAGATGTGGAGGCTATCTGTACCCACCCATCAGGTGGGAGTACCAGTGGACGGCTCAAGGCTGCGGATTTACTTTTGGTTGTTGTTCTCCCTTTCCAGTTGTACTTTACATTCAGTTTGAGTTTGTATTCTGGACCACTTACTTTGCTTCACTTACTGTTGTACCCAGTTTTTACTTAGTGTTTACTTCTTCTTTCTTGATCTGTGGTGTTTGTTTACTTTACAAAGTCAATGCCTTCCCTTTTTACCGGGAATTACACCTTGGTGCTAGTTGCCAGCCCCTGGCCTAAGGAAGGCGGGCTTGGGGTAGTCACGGCACGGGCCTTGAGGACGGGTCGTGACACATAATGCTTCATTAGCTGCCTCAGAAGCTGTGATATACTAGGACTCTTCTGTAGAATCTGTGACCACACCATTCGTTGAGCTCTTCCAGCTCACTGCACCTCTATTCAAACTGAATATGTATCCATTCTGCTATTTCATGTCATCTTGATCAGACTGGAAACTAGCATCTACATGTCCTCTGATAACAAGTTCCTCCTCTCCTCCATAAACACGGAACATATCCTTAGTACGCCTATAATACTTAAGGATAGTCTTGACTACCATCCAATGGTGGTCTCCTAGTTTAGCTTGATATCTTCCTACCACACTTAATGCATAAGAAACATCTAGAATTGTACATAGGATATCATAGATAACTGACCCAATCGCGGATGCGTAAGGGATCCTTTCCATTTTCGTTCATTCATCATGTGTCTGAGGACACATTTTCTTGGAAAGTAGAATGCCATGTGATATTGGAAACAACCCCCTCTTAGACTGTTCTATACAAATATCTTCATTATCTTGTCAATATTTGTACTTTGACTCAAGCCCTGCATTTTCTTGGATCTATCACGATGGATCTTGATCCCATGAATATATATTGTCTCTCCAATGTCTTTCATAGTGAAGCATTTATCCAACCATTCCTTAACTAACTGTAAGATAGGTACATCATTTCCAATTAGTAATATGTCATCAACATATACTATTAGGAAAACGAATGCACTTCCTCTAAACCTTTTGTAGATACAAGGCCCACATTCGTTCTTAACAAAGCCAAATTCCTTTACAACTTCATCAAAATGAATGTTCCATGACAATGATGCTTTCTTTAATACATAAATGTATTTCTGAAACTTGGATACCTTTTTGGCATACTTTGGAGTCACAAACCCTTCAGGTTATGTCATGTTGACATCTTCCTAGAGGTTCCTATTAAGGAATGTTGTTTTGACATCAAATTTCCAAATTTCATAGTCATGGAAATCGATAATGGCCAATAGGATTCTGATGGATTTCAACATCTCAACTGGTGAAAAGTTTTCATCATTGTCGATTTCTTGATGCTGTCTAAAACCTTTTGCAACCAGTCATGCCTTATAGGTGCTGACTTGTCCCTCTATGTACAGTTTCTTCTTGAATACCCATTTATTACCAAAAGGAGTTACATCACCTAGAGGGTCTACCAAAATACAGACATGGTTTTGGTACATTAAATCCATTTGAAAATTCAAGTCTTCTTGCCACTTGGCTTTGCCTGTGCCTTCAACTGCTTCCTTGTAGGTAAGAGGATCATCATTGTCAACCAATAATGTCTTAACATCCTCGGTGACAAGAAAACCATATCGTTCTGGTTCTCTCACCTCTCTCGTGCTCATACACAGTTCATGTGTCTCCGGAACATGTTGTTCATCCATGAGGCTTTGTGGCATTTGTTCTTGTACAAAATCATGTGTATCTTGAGCCTCGACTTCATCGAAGTATATCTCGCTCCCACTATCTCTTTTGGAGATGGGATCCCTTTCAAGGAATATGACATGTCTTGTCACTGTAACCTTTTTATCTGATGGTTTGTATAGGTAATATACCCTGGTTTCCATGGGATATCCTATAAAGGTACACTTTGTGCCTGGGGGTGAATGTTTTTTACCTGAAGAGGCCTTAACAAATGCTTCGCTACCCCACACATGTAAATTTGATATCATGGATTTGCGTCCACTCCATAACCCATATGGAATACTATTTCTCGATATAGTTGGTACTTGGTTTAGTATGTGTGCTTTTGTTTTTAATGAATATCCCCAAATGGATAATGATATACTCGCATGACTCATCATTGATCTCACCATGTTCAACAAGGTGTGGTTCCTCCCTTCACTTACACAATTCCACTAAGGTGTGTAAGGAGGATTGATTTGAGATAGAATCCCAAACTCCTGTAAGAAATCAATGATTTACTAATGAAAATAATATCCTCCTCTGTCTGAGCAGTGTTTCTTTATCTTTTTACCAAACTGGTTCTCAACTTCATTCTTGTATTCATTGAATAGATCAGAATAATCTGACTTATACTTCATTAATTAAATATATCCTTATCTACTAAAATTGTCAGTAAAAGTTATGAAGTACAAGAACCCACCCATTGCTTCAATTGGAAATATTCCACACACATATTTGTGAACTAATTCTATAAGCTCTTCAGCCCTTTCACCATTCTAACTAAATAGGGCTTTGGTCATTTTTTCTTGTATAAATGCATGACATACACCATGTGGTTTTAGTTTGAACAAATCTAAATATCCAACTTAATGTAACTTTTTCAAACATTTCTCTTTGACATGACCTAGTCTGTGATGCCAAAGTTTGGTGTGGTATGCTCCATGTGAGTTAACATTGTTATTGATATCCATTACATGGTTTGTGTAGACTAACACATAAAGGTTGTTATATAAATGTGACCTACCAAAACAAATGATTTCTTTATAAAATTAGAAAAATTCATTCCCAAACATCAAGATGAATCCATCAGTATCTTATCTGGATACTGAAATAATGTTTTTTGGTTATAGAGGGTATATAATAACATTATTATAATGTCCAGACCATCCCAGTATGCAATGTGAGGTGGTTGTCTCTAACAGCTACAACAGCGAGTCTGGCTCCGTTGGCTACTTGCAGATCCACCTCACCTCAGTAAATCATTCTGAATCTACATGGTTCTTGTATTTGGAAATAGATGTGTGCACCAAAAGTAGTATGTAATACTCAATTGGTTGAAATATATATATTTCATTCGATAACAAAGGCACCCAATTCTTCCCCTTGCATCCTTGGCTAGGTGCAGTTTTTCTTCCAGTGGCCCTTCTAGCCACATGCGAACAAACACCCTCTTGTTCTCTTCTCTCCCCTTTGACCTTCCTTCTCATGGAAGGCCTTGAAGAAGCATTGGGATTAATGCTCTTCACCTTACCTTTAATTTTATTAACCATAAGGATAGAAGGCTTTTAAAACATCACATCATTGACCACTTGGAGAATGAGGATAAGAAAATCAGATAAAGACTTCTCAATGTTGATCGTGTTGAAATTTAAAACAATGTTATAGAAGCTCTAGGGGAGTGATGGAAGAATGAGATCGGTACCCAGTTAATCAGGGAGTTTGAACCTTGGAACCTCCAAGCGCTCAATGTATCCAATGATATTGATGCAATTAGGCCTATATAGGGCTCCCTCTCTATGCTTGCCCTGAAATAGAGATTTGGAGATCTAAAACCATTCTTGTCTTGCTCTTTTCAAGTATAGACCACAGAGGTTATCAAGCATGATATAGGAATCCATGTCTTCATGAGACTTCATGTGCTCACTAGAAATTGATGATAGCATCATACATTGATTGTCGAGTGCATCGTTCAAATGTTGATCATAGACCAGGAAGTATTCCTCACTTTCCCCTTGGGCAGGCGAATTAGGAAGTGAGGACTCAAGCATGTAAAACATTCTTTCATGGTGTAGGATAACCCGAAGGCAACGAATCCATTACTAAATGTTTCTATTGGTGATGATATTGTCTTTATCCATAATTGATCACAGAGAAAATTTGGTGGATGAGGTTTTCATATTAAAGCTACAAATTAAAAGGGAAGATTTATCAGTACCTTTCAATTAAATTTTATGAAAAATAAAAAATTAATTTATTAATTCACCCACTATTTTATTAGGTCCCAATGACCCCCACCATTTAACTTGGAATGCCTATTTGCCATGAAATTTTAGTGGAAAGTATCCATATTCCCCTTCACATAACCCTAACAAGGGTTGGAAAAGCTATTTAACTGTATTTAGGTAGGCGGGTCATTGCCTACTATGGGCTTACAGTTCCTCGATCTATTGTGTAGACTCCCCAATCCTGAAATCAGGACTTTTATTTTCTCTACACTTGCCTCAATTTTACAACAAGTCTAGCATGGGCTACTCATCTTGATGTTAAATGTTTATGTCATCCATAATCATTCATAAGAGCTTAGTTTATAAAAGTAAGTGTCCTCCCAAGGGTTTTTCAAACATATAGTTTAATTGTTTCCTTACCTTAATCAAGAAACAGAAGGCTTCGTCTTACTTAATATGGTATTTGAGGAATTTCAATACTTTATGTGTAATTTAACATTATCACTTTCTTGTTAATATTAAGTGATGATTTCTTAAGATATTAACCATGTTCTGATAATTTTTACGCATTGTCTGGTTTTTATTTTATTCTATCTTTGCATGATTTTTTATTTCATTAACAATGTGATCATGACAACACATACATAATAAATAAACCATGCAGTCATATTGAAATAAAATAAGATAGAATGATCATGAGCTTCTATAGGTTATCTTATATATTGGTTTTGATAAGTAAACCCTGGACTAGCAAAAAACAACTTGAACTTGATGGTTCATGTTTTGAAGCTCCTAATTTTCCACCTTTGTATCTTATTGGGTTGGTTTCACTACATATTCAAATTTTGAACCATCTCCTCTAGCTTGGGAGATCCTCCATTACATGGGTTTTACATTAAAGAAACCATGGGCACCTAGGACCTACATTTTATTAGCAGAAGGATCACAGACCAGTGAATTTATATTAAATAAATTTAAATCAAGCCACACACAAACAATGGGTCATTGGTCTAGCCCATGATCAACCATAGGATGCAGCGAAATATACGCATATTTAGCAATCACGTTTTTTTATATTTCTTTTATTCAAGATAAGTCGCTCATGAATTCAATTTATTATGATATTGTAATTAAATAATTATTTATCATAAATTCCTTCCTAAATTTCCTTGATATTCTTCTCATACATATTCCTTGTATATGTCTTTTTACATTGTAAGAAACCTAGACAAATTCCATTTCTATAAAGTACAGGACGTGTAGGCTATATTACATGGCGTGTATTTGATTTCACCATTAATCCAAAGTACACGCCATGGGATTTTGCGTTTTTTCTGTACATTGGAAATTTTGGAGTACACGACGTGTAGATTAATCTAATCTGGAATATACTTCCTTGTTACACAGTTACAGGCCTAGAAATCCCGTGTATGCGTTTACACGGCTTGTCCTTGTATACAATTTCACCTGGGTCAGATCGGACTACATGGCGTATAGATTAAACATACACGCCGTGTATTCCAGTTTCCATAAGCCATTCAATTATGGTCTACACAGTGTATTAAAAAATGTAGGTATTCTCAATTCACATGGTGTGGTTTGGTGGACTAGTACAGGTTCGTTGATCCTAAGTGCATAGTGTGTATATTTCACTACACGCCATGTATTCCTGTGTTGTATAGAAAGTGTGATAAGCTCCTCTGGATGAGTCCCTCATTTTTATTTTAATCAAAATTAAAATGAAACGGTCATTTCTGTGATGTGAATTGTGAAACGAAGAAGGAAGAATGGATCTCGTTCATTTAGTTTTATAGAACGATTTATCATGAATTCAATAAAATATTAATGCGTAAATTTTCAACAATAATTTAATAACTATAATCAATGGTCTGATCCCTTTGATACCACTTTAATGTCTCAGTCATAGTGGAAGCTCATGGGTGGATGTGCCCACTTGACTTTTTTTTCATTATCAATGATCAATCCAGTATCAATACGATGATAAACGCTAGACTCCATGGATGGAATCATAGAAATAAACAATGAAGAAGAATAATCTTGGAACCAAAAAGGAGGATCATCATATGTTTATTATAATTAATTTAATTAATTTACAAGAAGTTCCTTTTATACCATTCATTCTTCGTTGATATTTAGGATCACGTTTCGATGTGATTCATTGTTGCGTCATAGAAGCCAAGTGTAGACTTCCTCTAGTGGTGATCCACACATTCACCACATATCTCTGGATGTTTCCAATGGAATCTCCATATGCTAGTGTGAAGAATCCTTTGCTTGTGTTTTCTAACAAAGATCACCTTGATCTGATCGAGGATGATCTCTCTCAGTCTTGAGAGCATTCTTGGAGAAAGGAGTTCTTTCAGCCTTGAGAGAATTCTCCTGGATTGTTGTGCACAACGATTAGGGAAAAGTGTTGGGAATATGAATATATTTATAATTGGGATTGAGATTATATAGTTATGATAATAAATAAATACATTAAGAATTTTATTTATTTCATTAACTCATATTGAAGACCCCCATGTCGAATCATTAATTCCATGACATGAGCCCATGCTGATTATAATACATATCATTTAATAGAACGACATTGTTTCTTCAAAATCATGACTAGAAAAACTACACAGTGTGAAATCAGTAATACACAGCATGTACTAGTTTTTTATTTCCATTCAAAAATGAAAACTATATGTCTTGTACATTAAATGTACACGGTGTGTATATCTTGTTATCATTTTATTCTTTATATAAAATAAAAATGATTTATGAATCCTAGAATAATTATTAAACCTAATACAGGAATAATCTTTATTTTAATTGAGATACATGGATACAATTAGTGTGTGACCCTCTAGGCCTCCTTGTCATTGGCATTAGGAGAGCTTTCCAAAAGTCCAAGATTACTATCTAGAAAATGGTCAAGGAACCCAAGAGAAAGAAGTTGATGCCATAATTACATGCCACCTCATACGATTTCTTACCATGTAACTTAATCCCTTTGTTTCAATATATCATCATGTAGGTTTCATGGCAGTGCCATAAACCTGTATGCTTGATCCATCATTCTTTGACATCTAGAAATAAACTTGTTTTGTCACCATGGACATGGAATTTGGGTAACAATTTTATTTCAATCAAAGGGTCTGAGATATCTACTTCCATAAATATGGAAGGTACATATCCTTACTTGACTTATCAATTAACAATATGTCATTCGTGACGCACCCAATGTACTCTACTAAGTATGCATCGAGTCGAGAAAATAAAATCAACCCTCACACTGCTAGGTCCAAGAGTTTTTCCAGAAATTGATTGACTCTGGTAATATTTTCATTTCATTAAATATTAATAAGGAAATATTATCTATTTCAAAATTTCTATTTTTTATTTATCTTTGTTTAAAGAAGTAACAATATTTAGGGAACCATGTATCATGAATATAACTATGTTTGGATATTCATAAAAAATCTGATGGTATTTATGTTAATGAGACTACCAAATAAGTCAGGGTGTGAGTTTGTTTTTCACTATAATAACTTAATTTCAGTTTTCACTATGTTAATATATTTTTCGTCAAATATTACTAATATATGATTTATAGGTAAAAAATAATGAACTATGGTATGAAAATCCCATGTAGTCATTCTCAGTCTCCCAAGATGATCTAGTTGTAAAGTCCATGGGAAGGAGCATCCTGGTTGACTGTATGGGAGGGGTTTGAGACCATTAACATTACAGGTCTTTAGAATTCCATCAGGGATTGCAACAATATCTTCTCCTCGTTGTAGTCAATTTTTAACATGAGATTCTCAGAGAGAGTTTGTTATTATGTAAATCACAATATGGGAACATTGTGCTCAGATATCAACTTTGTAGAAATCATTGGTTAATTTATATCAAAAGATGATTGATCTATCCACTGTGATATTTCATCAATGGTTGGTGATGGTAAGGTTAATAACACAATGTAAAAGTCATTTAGTTCACAAAATTTTATTGGTTTTATATTTAAATATAAATATACAACATTTTTTATCTTTTAATATAATTGTCTTTCATGTTCCAGTAGTAGGAAGTAGAGATGTTGACAATGATGGTGTTAAGGAATGTTCATCATCAGTAGTGATTAGTGGTCTCTTTGAACTCTTAGAACAATGTTGAAAACTATTTTCCTAAAATGATTGGTAATTCTCATATTATTTAACTAAGCCTCAGTGGAAAAACAATATGGTTCAAGTTAATTTTAAAATTTTAATTACATGATGGCTTATTTTTCATTTTATATGGTTTCTTCAAAATATGATTATACATATGAAATATACTACATATTGTACATTATGTTTTATTTATCTATTCCATTATACAGAATGTTATGGTTTATGTAAAATAGGAAGGCGAAAAATGGGGAGGTGTAAAATGGGAAGGTGTAAATATTATCTATTCCGTTGTGTGGAAAGCTTTGTGAATTGTTGGCTTTATTTAGGGTTGTTATGAGCCTATAGAGTTTAACTTTTCATTTTTTAATCATCATTTTGAAGTGATTTAAAATACTGAAAAATATTCCATATTAATTACTAATAGTGGTGTAAAATGCAGCTATATAGTGATGTATTTTTCATGGAGGTTAAAACCACAATTATATATTTCATACTATTATTTAGTAGTGGTTTTTTGTGGTGATTTTCCGATAAAAACTATTTAGGATTTATTAGTGGTTTATCCCACCTCTAAAATGAATTCAATGGAATCTAAATATACATTCTTCAATGCATACTAGAAACTACAAATAAATATAAGGAACCATAATAGGTTGGATGTTGACACCAGCTTTAGAGGTGGTTTTTTCAAACCCCCATAGATACATTCAGTGTATGTTTAAACCATTGTAAATAGGATATTTTCTTGTTTTCCTACCAGACCAAGATCACTCTTATATATTTCATACCTGAGGTAGGAATTTTTAAATCATGTCCATGGGGGGTTTTCTATTAGAAGAATGGATATGGGATAATTATGCAAGTTATGACCACATAAAGATTATGAATTGTGAGTTGTAACATAATTCCATCAAAGCTTACTAGGATAGAATATTCATCTCTCAATGATGAATTCACATAGGATTATCAAACACGTTTTGTGGGTTTTTTAATGGAAAAGCATCTGGGGGATGTTACTACATAATCAATAATGGAATAATTTGGCAGAAAACTCCATTTTGTCAGCTACATTATGAAAATCCTCTGGGGCGTATTACAACATAGTAAGGAAAAAAAGTTCTCAGTAATTCAGAAATTCTATCAGCTGGAACCAGAGAAATATTTTGAGGATCCAAAATTTTCCATGATTATGAGTATTATATTTGGAATTGATATGTCTATATTCAAAGGAAACGTTTCGATTGGAACATTCAAAAAAGTGTATAGTACCTTGTATAGATCTGATTCATATTTAGAATGGGACATCAATGTTTCCTCAAATGGACTACCCTAATAAGGGGACCCAAATTAAGGGCTCCTACATATATCTTTTTTTTGTATATAGAGGAGGGGGTTCTCTTATTTACCCTGAAAATGGTACTAGGACAAGGGGCATAGGCATCACTACATATCTTGTCACAACATGATTTAATCAAAACGTAGTTTTAAAATAAAAGTGACCAATACTAATTAAATTCATGAGTTGGGGAAATGCGGTTTTGTTTAATATGAGTCCATGCATTTTTTGAGTAATCACATTAGGTACTCTAATGTAGACATAAATCATACATGGGAGAGTAGGAACATTTCCCGTATTGTGTTGAAGTTGGGTCTAGTGTTGAAGATGTGAACGCCACTACACATCTCATTGAAATTCGAATCATGACACACATGCGTCTCAAAGGAAATCATGTGGATTATCATTAGGTGATGAGGAAATCTGAAGTTCATTTTAAGGTCCTATAGCAAGGACCATGGTAACCAAATGTGAATTGTTATTCATTTATTATGTGGGTCATCCTTTTTCTAAAAATTCAAAGCCCACATAAGAAATGCTCAGTGTGAGAAATAATGATTAGAAAATGTTATTTCAATGGAAAAAGGAAATGCAAGTGAAGAGTAAGGGAATTTTGGTTTTTTGGTGTTTGGGCCAACAGATATGATCCAGGCATCGGTGCATATCTCATTATGATAAGAATAAAGTAGTATGTAGTTCATAAAATACCATGTAGTTTAATTTCATGTGGTTTGGATGAATATATACTAGTGTGAAATAATATTGATGATGTGGTTGGTCCTAAGGATGTATATTTTTGTATCACTATTTATCTCATGGGAATGAGAATCAATCCACGTGTAGTTCTTGAATGATTCCCTTTCCTGGAATGAACCATATATCGGGAGTGGGGATTTTTTTTATTATGACTTGTCATAAGACCATAGATCTAAGAATCACTAAATATGTCATTGGTATTAGTATCAAGACACTATTAGTTCATGAATTATAATTCCATTTACCATCATTCCTTGGGGATTTTGACAGCACAGTTTAACTTCTTATTGAAACGAAGTGTTCACCTAAAGTGAAATAAACATTGTAGTTGGATAATCATATAGGATCTGGGAATCATGACCTATCTTGTTGTAGAAAGAATCAATCCACATGTAGTTATTGAAAAAATTTCTTCACATTAATCATGCTTGGACGTTAGAAAATGGGTCTTTAATATTTTTTGGAATGATGGTTGTGCCCAGAACATGAGGCTTAGGCATCGCCACACATCCCATTATAATGGGAATAAAGACATATCTCTAGGAAAAGATCCCTTTGCAGATCTGATTCGTACATTGGGAAAAAGAATGGTAATTTTTTCTTCCTTACTCATGGATGGTCCTCAGATAGATGGTCTGGGAATCACTATATATGTCATTGGAATGTGAATCAATCAACACATATTTCATAATATGATCATGAAATTTATATTCACATGACCAGGAAATGACATGTGTTAGGGATTATACCTGAAATAGAGGCCCAAATTGAAGGCATTATGAGGAGTATCTCAACTCATGGTAATTTGGTGTTTTTTAATTCTAAATTATAGGTACATTAACCATGCAATTTAATGTCATGTGGAAAGGAAAATGATTTCCTGAAGCTTAACATCATAAGACACTAATGCGATGTCATTATTTTTAAGGACATCCCACAATGACCAACTACATAATTTAATATCTTGCATCTAGGACATGTATCGTGTTGTTACAAAAAATATTTCTTTAGGAACCTTTTATTGTTCTGTTTCATAAAACATTATCCACCCATTGAGATCAGGGAATATTCTCTATTGCAGTGAACCCTATGTGTGGAATAATGCTGAACCCACATTGTTTCATGATTTGGAAGACTCGTTATTGGGATGATTGGTATCCTAAATAGAAATACCAATTCTCTTTAAATAAATTAATGGAGGCGGACCATCTTGTTAAAGGCCTACGCTATCCGATTTCGATATACCTTCATGTGAAGTATGTTCTTAAATCTTTTCTCTCCTAGTTTCATCAATTCTTCCATTCGTTTCTAGGATTTTACATCTATAGATTTTTTATCACAGATAGAAACATGAAGAGATGTAAACAAGACCTCAGTATCCATGTCTACTTCTATAACATATACTCGTGGGTATGGGGTCATCCGTGTGGAGGTACAGGTCATAGTCTGGTAAGACCATAATGCATGAAACATATTTTCTGGAAAAATCATGTTATCTTTATCTACCATCTTCTGATGTATATATGAGAGGGTTTTGTTGACGGAATAATTATCCACTACATGATAGAGGTATGAATGGCTAGATTTTACATTGTACTATTAGAATATCATTCTCACTTTGGTAGAATAAAAAATGGTTCCATTGTGCATCAGAATTATATGAGGGAAATAAAATATAGTGATTAGGTTTTCTTTCACAATGTTGAAAATTATTTTGGCCCCATTTTATTTGAGGGGTATCACCTCATGCACTCTAGAGATGAATGAAGTGGAAATTAATATGTTTTTGAACTATTTGGCCATGATTGGTGGTGTGGCCCTACAACATACATTTCCTATATAGAAAATTTCCATGTGTATTTGGATATATATAGAAACTATGGGGGTTGATGGATGAAGTTGGCATACACATGGAAAGAATGAAATTGCTTGGTAAATTCTATGTAATCGTGGGTCATCAAAGGCCAAAATTACCCAAGTATTAATATTAGACCAGAATTCCTATACCATGACTAGTGGGAACAATAAGATCTCACATTTACTTATTCAATAACACTCATAGACTCTTCATCATAGATACATATGAGAATTAATCCCTCACTGCCTCATTTATAGAGGACTTTATGATAACTTGGGTCATCATGAAAATTTAAATTGATTGTCTGCCACTAGATTTTCTACTTCCTAAGAGTGTATGATGGAAATACTCCATTTTAGATGTATTACATGAAGTACATCATCAATACAATGGTAGGACCAAATTACCCATACATAAGGATTACATCATTGATCCCCTTTATTTTGACTTGAACCAAAGGGGAGACCATTCAGGGATAGAAAATGATGATGAATTTTTCATATCAGTTTGGATCATCCATTGTTATAGCTATATTCACCAATGCACCATCCTAGTAATTATATGATTTTGGGACATGGGTCAATGTTGTATCTATGGTGAATAATTCCATTACCCATTGGACCTAAACATGAATGGGTAAAACTCTTTATTTCTGATGGAATAATATATGTTGATCTGTTGGATTGAAAAATCATAATCACCTAAAACCTCTAGGGGGTCCACTAGTATTCAAAGTTCCTTTTCTAGTCCTCCAATTAGGGAATAATATTATTCTTCAGTGTTGGAACAAAAAAATTAAAACATAAAGGAGTAAGGTGGAACTTCCTACACTATTGAAATGAGTGAAATCCCTTAACCATATTTTTGAGCATCGGGATATCAATTATCTTACCTATTAAGTTACTAGATTCACCATTAAAATACATTTCCAACATTTCGGGATTCCTTGAATACAAAATATATTTTCTTTCAAAGGTTCAGTATTTAACAACATTTCTTTTACAAATGGTTGTTCTGTAAGGATGTTTGAAAAGGTATGACTTTTCACTGCTTTCTAAGGAATGACCTTTATATTGAACTACTTCAAGATAACCTTTGAATATGCCATATGTCCTATCAAAATAGGGAAAATAAGGATATATTTGAGAGGGTTTTTATGAGAGAACAATTAGACCTCATGTTGTATATGTAGTGCCTTAGTTTCTGTGCCACAAAGGTTAGTACCATATAGCTCTTCTTGATATCTAAAAAATGATATTCAGTATCGATCATAGATCGAATCTGATAATAGAGGCTTTTTTCATTCCCATCATCATTATTTTGTGAAAGAAATGCACCATGTTATCAATCTAGGGCTTTCACATATATGATGAATGAATTTTTCTCAATTGGTGTAATAAATAACTGTGGACTCAAAAGGTAACTATAGAGGGTTTCAAATTACTCCTAGAATTTGTAGGTCCATTGATATGTGACCCACTTCTTTATCTGTCTTGTGAAGGGAAAACAATGTCTTGTAAAGTTGTACATAAAGAACCAGATATAGACCAAGTTTCTTTTAGTTCCTCTCAAATATTTATTTTTTATTGGTGGATACATTCTTAGGAAAGATTTATTTTCTTAGGTTCAACATTGATGTCACTATGGCATACAAAAAAGCTTGAAAAACATCCTTGAGGTTACCTCGAAATCATATTTTAAGTGGTCTATAATCAGGTTATGTAATCATACCTTGTTGAATATGGTCTCTAGGTTAGCAAATTGGTTGGACGTTTTTCGGTATTCAACCACAGGATCATCAACATTACATTCAAAAAACATTCCTAGGAAGGGTTTGAAGATATCATACATATTCTATTGGTTTGTTTCACTGGTGTTCTTTAATCCAAATTGAATCATGCGATGAAATAACACTTCCTGAGGGGATCCAAAGGCGGTGAAATATTTATCATCTACAAACATCAAAATTTGGGTTTTCCCTAAACAGATATCCATTAAGGATGGTTATTTAAAACCTATTTTTCATAAATTAAGAGTTTTGTTATTTGAATCAGGAAGTCATCCTTTGGACAGTTCCAGATGAGATCTTTGAAGTCGATGTAGACTCAGATTTTCTTGTTTTTATTCATCATAGGGAGAATTTTTTCTATCGATTTTGGGTACTGTACCAATCAAATGAATTAATACTTGATGAGTTTGTCTAGATTAACCTCCATTTTGGAGACATGAGTTGGGACTGTCGTTTTGGCTTCCTTATTGTATTCTTAATGGTCTTCAAGAAAACCCAAGTTATGGGTGGACACTCCAAGGTCAAGGCCTGAAATTTATATGTAATTATTGGTCAATAGATCCCAGTAATAATTTAGGAAGGATGTAAACCCTTTTTATTCTTTGGTATTCATGTACTCACTAATCAATCTGTGTCTTGATACTTCTTCGGTACTCATATTTATCTCCATGAGCTTGTCAATTGTGGTGGAGACACCTTACTAAAATACTATGTGGGAATACATGAGGACTTCATATTCTTCATCTTCCTCAATATTTACCTCTTTATCTTCTTTTGGGGATGTAGGTGAAGAAATGAGTTCTCTATAGGGACGATATGAATCACTATTTGGAAATCTAGAAGATAAAGAAACTATTTCTATCTTCCTTGCTGGTATGGGGCATCTTTAGGGATCAAAAGGGAAAGAAGGGACATAAAATAAGCCTCTTAATTTCATTACATTGGCATGCCCACTTATTCTAACTGAGATAATGGAATAGTGACTTCGTGGAGTTTAGGGAATAAAATTAAGAAAATTTCAACCAGGATTTCATTATTTCCCGAAGATTTGATTTCTTATCCAATGTTATCGAAATATTCTATCACAATTTACACCACCAAAATCAATAAACGTTTCATTTTTTTTAATCTCTTCAATTTGGTTGATGGAGAGCACATACATTAGACTGAGATGTTTTAAAGGACTATCCAAAGGCATTTCCAGACCATTTTGGCAGTGATCTGTGTGAAATTATGAACCTTACACAATTACCATTATGGTTAAATCCAATGTTAATGTTTTGTGACTCACAATATTTGAATGGGGATTTTTCATAATTAAATGCCCCAATTTGTCCTTTGATATAATTTTTTATCTATTGTTGGTATGATGAGGGGATATCCATGTGTGTATGTAGGAAAGGTCTTCCTAGTAAAACATTGAAGGTTGTATTTTTCCTAAAAACCATGAATTCTGAGTCATAAATGAGATCTATAAATTTTGTCCTATGTTTTTGTTAACCGAGATATTTTTTATCATTCATGTCATAAACCAATAACATTAGGGTAGTGAGTGACAAGTGATATTCCTTAAAACCTTGTAGGTGAAGTGTTTAGATTGGGATAAGGATGACTCTGGAGTTTTCTTCAATGAAGGATCTTAGAATATCAATGTCATTTATACTGCTAGATATATAAAAGGGTATGACATGTCCCTATACGATGTCTTCCTCATTATGGTTTGTGAAAGAGATGATTATGTGGCATTCTAGAGGATCATTCTCTTCTTAATAAACTTTAGTAGCAGAAACATAAAATTTAAATTCAATATGGATTAAAAAGGCTTCAAAGTGTGCTTCCAAATGGTAATTTGGTAGACTAAAAGCATCCATGATTAATAAATTATGCATAACCAAGGCTAATTTATTCAAAAAATATTATTTATTTTCTTGAGTTATTTACTTCCCTATAAGGGGTGTTCTTATGTTCATTCATTGGGATCTGTTGTTCTTGATGTAGATGGATCAATCCTTGATATAGGAGTCGAAGGTGCTTATAGACTTAGTGGATTAGAAAGACTAGGTATGCTTATGTGCTGACATTGTTTAGGAGGTGACATTTCCTCTTACCAATATTCTAGGATGATCATGTCATGGGAGACTCTTTCATGTGGGTGTAAAATTCCTACAAAGCACACTGCAGTGATCTCCCATGACTTTTATCTACATAAATAGTTTGAGAAGGGGTGTGATTGAAGTAGTTTACTTTGCATGACCGTGTCTACCCCTATATCCTCAACTCTAATAGCCTCTTCGACCTAGTTCCGCATAAAGTGTAGTACTTTAGAGTGCATAATCACACTTATAATCTGATAATGGATTCATTAAGTGAATTACATTAGTGGAAAAAAAGAACAAATCGTCTTCTAGTAGAGATTAATTTTGGTTGGTGGAATTGTTTTTACAATTTGGTACATCAGTTCCCAAAATTTTGAGACTGCTGTCATGATGTATGCTAAGTTCAAATATAAAAATGGCCTCGATATGAGCTCATATTTCTACGCTTTATTCTAGCCCTTCCATCTATGTGACTTTTTGGAGGATAGAAATTTAGAGGAATCAGTTATTGATGTAGTTGAATATGTTGTAGCAGAAGTGGTCAAAGTCATTTTCAGTTGATGAAACTACACTTGGAGGATACAATGTGTCTGGTCGATCAATTTGCGGACCATATAGTAATCAAAATTCAACATACCCTTGTTGTTAAATTCCTTCCATTTTTTATCTTTCCATGGATCAGTGGTAGAGACACAATCTACATGGGAAGGTGAATTTTTTAGTTTCACTATCCTATATTCTACCATATATTGCATTATTTAATTATCAAAATCACTCAGGGATATTTTACACAAAACAATATTGAAATAAAAATAATTTGGTAGATTTTCTCAATATATTTTTTGGTCTTCTTAGGCTTTGGTAACTTTTTCAGGTTGTTTTCCATTACTGATATGAAGTAGTCAGGGAAATATTCATTTCATAAAAAATGGACCTTGTTTTTATCTCCTCAAACTATTTTTTATTCTGATCTATTTGATCATACAGGTAGTCCAACCATTGTTTCTTACAATCAAAAGGTACAACCATGTGACATGGTGTAGGATTTGGAGTAGGAGCGGGTACATAAGAATGCATAAGTGTAATGGTGGAATCCTATGCTCTTATAGTTCTTATTTCTTGAGTATATGGAATTACTCGGTACATAGATTTGGTATCTATTATTTATTATTCCACTCTCTAAATGATTTTGGTGTGGTCTTGAATACCTCCTATATATTTCATAGGATTATTTGGTGTGTGTAAATCATAATGAATATTTTCTATATATATGGGACCGAATTCTACTTGAGGGAGTGGTATGTTTAATGATTATGTAAATCATTTAAACAATGAAATGATATCTAAGACCCTTTAATTATCATGTTGTTTATATTTTCAGAGATAGATAGTTTTCATCTTTTGTAGTTTTGAGATAAACTCCATGATAAACCTCTGGTGGACGTCTTCCTTCAATTAATTGACAAATAATGAAAACTATTATACCATACAATTATTTTCCCCTATAGTGATTTCATGAATCATGTGGGTTTCACTACTTCTTGTGGTTTAGGGTCCACATCATGGTATCAAAGTGGGAGATGAAATGTGTCAGATGATTATATGGGTATCATAAGCCATTAAAAATGGGAAATGTTGGATTCTCCATGTTTGAGGATGGTGGATTCAAATAAACACATTCAGGGTAAGGCTTCTTTTTTGGGGTTTTTGGTGTTCCCAATTCCTCTATGGATTCTAATGGAACTTTTATTAAATCAAGTGAGTTCATAAGGAATCATCGATTGTTTGGCTATACTAGAGATTGGGTCAGTGAAGCAAGTGGTAGATCCATAAGTGGAATTACTACTGGTATCATCCATGGGTAGTGTATAAGGATAGGCCTATGAATATGTTTCCAACCCTATTCTAGATGTTCTCCCAATAGGGGAAATTCCCAATTATCTACTACAGGATCCAAGAATATTGGTGGTTTATATCCAATATTGATTAGGTGTTCCAGATCAACTTTAGTTGCGGAAATGAACCATGTTTGTTGATGTACCCCCACTGTGGGTATGAATTAATGATTTTATTATATAATATATCTTACATGAAGGATTCCTTGGAGAAATTCATCATTCATTCTCCACAATTATTTCTTTTTATCCTCTTATATAAAAAATCATTCCTCATTTGAAATAGGTTCAACCTTTTTAGTAATGAGGTGAGGCACAATCTGACCATAATCCTTTCCCCAGTTTTATACCTTTTGAGGGGGAAATGATCAATTGTCTAAATGAAAGGTCAAATTCAAGGAAACTCTCTGGTTTTTAGAATTCACACATCCATTAATTTTTTCAGTTTTGACCACATTATGAGCCATAACATCATCCTTTGACTCCCTAAATTTTCCTCACATTCTGTGGGGATTCCAATGGTGTTATTAATGACATTCACTATTGTGTAATGAATTGTAGTTATTCTATCTGTGTATTTGTGATACTAAATCTTTCTACACCCCCATGAGTCCTTTTCCTCTCCTTTTCTAGGTTTTAGGGAGTTGTTCGATAGATGGTGACATGAAGGGAATCTCTATATAGTTTAGTCATGTGTTTTTATAGTGATGGTTTGGGATCATTAAATGGGGGACTGATAGTATAAATTTATTGGTGTTTCCATAATCTATAGAAGACTGAATTCTACTAAGGATGAGGTTGTTCAAGTGAAAAATAAATTATCTCTAAATGATGGGTTTATTCCTCCACTACATTCACTACTCTTCTGTTTTGGATTTTTAGCCTCAAATATTGGGTGAATAATGCCCTCATCCCTAGGGGAAGGGGTTTCCCATGAACTGTCATGGATACTATTATTGCGGCTACCCTTCTGATTCTATAGTGCTTTATCCAAACATGGACAAGGTTCACCATTTTTTATTCAATTATATCACACATTTTAAAAGATCATTTCACTATATCTAACATTTTTATTATTTTATGGTTAATTTCCCCCAAACAGGATGTTTTATCAATATTTTAAGATGTTAGGTTCTCTAAATAGAAAGATGTTTCTGGACCGGTTTTGGTTGGAGTAAGTTGGGACCTATTTTTCTTAGCATGTTGTTTTTCGTGTATTGGATCCATTTAATGAATCTGTCATAATGCTATAACATTTCATCATAAAACCTTTTGTGGTATTTTCTAGTTTGGAATTCTGTTGAAATGTAACACTCCATTCCCCCCCATCCTCTAATATGAACAAAAGATGGGGTGGCAGTGATGAGTTTCCGCAATATTTTTAATGTGATGAGGCATGCACATTTAATGGATCCATGCTATTTTCTAGATATCGTATATCTAAGAGATATCCCAACTTTAATTTGGTGTTTTATCACTTCTATTACAATGGAGTAACTTTGATACTCGTTGTAGGTTAATAATTTCACTCTCATGTGATGAAACTTTTTTCTTATGTTGAGGCAGATTTCATGCTCAGAATATTCAACAACACCTCTGGAATGCTATACTAAGGGGTGGATAATGTCCAAAACATGATGGGTTTGTTGTATTTAGTAATTTTTTCCTCATTTTCAGGATTTCATCTTCATATATTTCAATATTCATCTCTACCGGATGTAACCAGATTAAATTCATTCTAGAAAACATTATCATTAGAAATAAGATTCTTATAGACTTATTCTTTTCACTAACGGGTAGGTGGACCATGTGTGCATTAGATAATGAAAATCACATTAGGCTTTAATTTTTTATAAAGAATTATTTCACCTATTACAAATAAGGAATCAGACATGACTATCCCTGTTTTCTCAAGTGCCATGCGCTAAGAGGGCACTATCATCACAACATTTCTAATTATTGGATTCTCTTGACAACATGAAATAATATTATGCATAGAACATTTATAGTGGCTTCTATCATGGGGAAGAACACCACAGTGGTTTATAGAAAGGGTCTAACCCTCTTTCTCATTGATCATTTTCTACATCGAGATATTTAGTGACTCTCACTAGGAGAAGGGGTCTCGAGATCAAAAAGATTGTGGTATTGAACCAAGACTTAATGGTGATGTGTCATGGGAGAACCCTTACAATTAATATTACTAGTCTCATAATATGGTAACTAGATAATATAATATTAGAAATTCAAAGATAATCATATGAGGGATTCAAGAACTCTATTACTGAGTAAAGAGGATCATAGATCGAGTCTTCATTTTCTGGTTATCTTTGCTGAGGCTTATATTTGGATGCCTTCTTGTGAGTGACTGGGGAAAATTATGGGGTTCAGTGGTTTTCATTGGAATGGGTTTGTTTTTTCATTGGATTGTTCATTAGTATAGGTCAATTACCACTGATTGGAATAGGTGTGTCTTCCAAATCTAGTTTTCCATATATCATGGGGGAGTTTACCCCACAACCCTCCTGGATGGGAGTAGTGGTGTGTGTATTCTCCAGGGTTGAATGATACTGATCCATTAAATTTATGGGGATGGATATGTGTATTCATAACTTTGTAACAACTATAGTCACTATATTGATGTCCAGATAGGCTTATAGGATAATAGAATAAAAAAATTTCTACCCTTTTACCATTTTTTGGATATGTTCAGAGACATCAAAACTTGAAATAGTGATATATTATAATTAGTTATTTGTAGTAGGTGTATTTCCCTATTCAAATCCTCCCTTTAAAATATATAGATACTAAATGTAATCATGTGTGTGGGAAGAGAGTTAATCCTACCCTCTATTAATCTTAGGGAGTCTTTAATTGAATTATAATGATTTTTTCAGATGAAACTGTTGATATGCATGATGAATGTTGGAAGATGTGTGAGCCTTATTGTATCTTAACAAAAATAATAGTTGAAGGTATTCTTTGGGTTCTTCAAGATAGATCTTATAGAAGTATATATGGGAATATGAATGTGTATATTTCTATTCATGACATGTCATTGTATTTATGCAACTGTAGTTTTTGGATGCTACCAGACAAAGATGCTAATAGGTCGAATTATGTTGCATAGGTGTATGTTCTCCCTCATAGTTGGCCACCAAATTTGATTGTTGGATATACCTATATGGGAGAGGGGTTTCTTTTTACATGTTGTTGACTGGTCTCTACCTCTGTTCGGCTATCTTGTATTCCTATGTATGGATTATCAATGTCAATCAACTGAGGACAACACCCTCATCATGTTGAGGGCTCACTACCACGCACCATTGGAAGGGGAGATTGCTAGTAAGAGACCTTTTAATGGTACCCTCTGTATTTTTTATGATCTCAAATGTGAACAATTGATCCACCTCCCTATGATATGGGAGGTTCTATTTTTCCCATTTTGTGGATAAGCTCTCAAAATTGTTGAAGATGGTTGTTTTTGTCGCCTACCTCTGGATCATCGGTCATCCCTAACTATACGAAAGTAGAGCCTTTGTGAGATATAGGGCCTACCATGTTTCCTCCAAGGTTATAATAGTACCATGTCGGTGATTCTCCAAGACCATTGAAATAGAGACCCAACATTGAAGCTGCTAGGTTGGTGAGAGAGTACTTTACATGGATGAATACCTAGTGTGACCAGTATCTAGGGCATGTGTTCCCAGGATCCAGAAAGACACCATAGGATCAAAGGGAGTTCTGAGAGAGATGGTTATTTAATATATGACAAAAAAAAAATATAAAACTCTATAAATGAATCATTTCATTTGATTGAACACATGCATGACAAGTTGTCTTGTTTGTCAGTCTATCATTAATAATGAGAAATGGGAATGACAGATGGTTGATACTGTAATATTGGTTAAGGATTTATGTTAGGATCACCATTTTTTCCCAAAAAGAAATGTTCTACCAATGTAAAATTGTGGGTTTTTTAGTCTTATACTACCATACATATTGGGATCACTATTAATGAACGGTTTCCAACGAGCTTATTTGTGGAACCGAAAACACCAAAAAATTATTTATAATTGGGGAACTTCTATCTAAAGGAAAGAACTCATTGGGATGTTTTTCCAACGATGCTCAAGATCTCACATTGGTCAATGTGAGGGGATTTTGGTCTCGTCAAACCCTTCTGGTGGAATATATTTTTACTATGAGACTCTCTTTTAGATTTAAGATATTTTTTTAATCCATCGTTAATTCCCAGGTATGTCCTGGGAATCCCTTGAATTAGAAATCAATTACTAGATTGTATAAAATTTAGAAAAATATGCACATATCTGAGGTTCTTCATCAAATAAAGATATCTGTAATTATTTTTGGTTCTCTATCAATTGTATCATCTTATTTACTGATTATAGATTATTGGTTTTTAGTTATGATGATGATTCCTCTCTAGCCACATAGTGGGACCCTCTGGGGTACATGATGACCCAAGGAGATGAGAGATTTCTTGATATTGGGATCATACCCAATGTATGGGATTCATATGAATCCTTGTGAAAGCAATCAGAACCCATGTAGTTCGATGAAAAAGAATAAGGCACATCAATCCTTTTGTGGTTAGGTGATAAGGTTAAAACCATGTAGTTTAGCATAATACTTCATGGAAATCAATAATAAAGATTCAATATTATGTATGGTGTGATACTTATGACGAAGAAACCCATATAACCTAAAAGGGATATGTATTTCAATATTGAATTATACCCCATTGGGATTGTGGACTAGAGAGAATGGGTTCAATTTGGGGTATAGGGTGTGGACCACAGAGAGTTATCCTAAGTATCCCATTTACATAGGAATCAAATGCTAAAAAGTTTGTTTGGTGAGGACCAATGCCTATTGGGGACCTATAAATATTATTATAATAAAATAATATTGGCCTTTTAGAGTATTAAGTTTGGTATTACAACAAATAATGATACCCCAATGAATGATTTGGGGTCCATGATAAGTTTATTGAATCTTGGATATATGGGGGATTAGTTTGGGAAATACTCTTATAGAGGATTTCTATAAATGAGTATTTATGGGATTACTCTAATGGAGGATGTTGGGGTGAATGGGGGTTAGGGATTACTTTTGATAATTATACCCATAAATTAGTATAGTATAGGGGTTACTCTTGAAGAGGATTCCTATGTTGGTAAAATATTGGAGCCTATACCATGTAGAGGTCCTAAATTTGGATTGGGATTACACTTGTAATGATGCTGAAAAGGATCAAGATAATATTGATTTCGTAACCCCCATCATCCTCTAAACCCACATGAGACATTCTCATTGTGGAAAACTATATGAGGATGAAGATTTGGTAAACCACAAAATCTTCTTTTACCAATGGTTAGATATATGGCCTTGAGGACCCATGCATATCATGGAACTCTTAAGGAAGGTTGGAGAATGATTCAAAGGATAACACCCTTCCAAAACATGCATTTTATGTTGTGGATTCAATGATCATGGTTATTCTCTAAACCCGAATGAGTCAGGATGAGTCTTTAATGGATGCGATAAAGATGAAGTGGGAGAAACAATAAACCACAAAATATTCTTCTCATGTTCTTATGGAAGAGACTGTGGGTAAGAAGTAGAGGATAGGTCTCAGGTTCCAATCCACTCTATTATCTTCTTATCCATGATAGTCAGGTCTGAGTACCCATGTAGATATGGCCCTTAGGGAGTGAGGAGGAGAAAGTGTAAATCCTAACAAATGAAATCTTATGGGATTACTCCAAGAGGGATTCCTTGAAATTGTTCATGTAGTGGGAGAGGATAATATCATTCCATGTTAAAAAATAAATGTAAGTGAGGTCTTAAACTTTCCTACCTAGAATGAGAGGATCTGATTCAAAGAGATGAGAAGTGGAGGAAAGAGACCACACCCTTATTCTTAAGACCAAGAACTCAGAAACACCATCCCAAGGTTTGGAGTCCTTATGACTATGGGAATGGAAATCAATATGAACCCTGAGGATATTAATTTTTAGGACATAAATGTGTGGGAAACCTCTAGCCATGGGAATTAAAAACCAAATAGTGGACACACTATTATGCCCCTTTTCATGCTATTTCATGTTTGGAGGCATTGATGGAGGTTTTAACATAGCCCCTATAAGAAAATGCAGCCAAAGAAATATTGGATTTTCCATGGGTGGATTAGAATAGGGCATACTCAATGGATCACATGGGGTAGAGGCTATGGTGATCCAAGGGAGGCACACATATGTAGGATTCAGTAATCCATGGGAGCCTCACGTAGGAATACCTATGTAAGGTGATGGTTCCTTAGGAGATGGACCAACATGGAAACTACTATTATGAGATACCATGATTAAGCCTTTAAGGGTCTCTATATGTTTTAACAAAATTTTCGCATGTAGTTCATTTCTCATAGAAGTGGACCTCATGATAGTATTCATTAACTATGTGGGAGAATATAACTCATGTAGTTGTTAGATATTTTACACCTCATGAAAAAATTAATTTCAATATCCCCATTAAGATCCACATTTTTTTAGATTTTGAGGAGTGCATACCTATTTTTAGAGGGCATGGGTGAACTAAATGTGCGAGAAGACAATTGGTAGGCCTTCAAGAAGTTTTGTTTTTTCCAAATGAAGACCCCAATTACTTATTTGTATGAAAATATGGGCCCTTGGTTTTAGGGTTAGTTTTGATCTTGTATTCCACGTAGGTGTGCCATGGTAGTCCATGTGTAGGTTAGTGGTACAGTTACCCTATGCACCAACATTTCTTGGGGGTACCTCAGTGATTCTACATTGGTGGGGTTTAGGAGTCTTGGCCACCTTAATTTACCTTATTCTCTTCCCTTTACGATATTTTTCTTTGAATCTTTTTCATCCATGTAACAAAACTGAGTGTCAAAATTCTTATATAATAAATTTAATTTTATCATAGATATATTACAGAAAAATATTTATATATATAATAATATATGATTTATTTATGAAATTTTATTACATTTTTTAATAATTGTTCTCTACATCCCCGTATTGGTTAATAATTTATTTGTTTGTCAAGTATGTTTTAATTTATTATTTTTGGTAATATTAATTTTAACCTGGTTATATTTTATTTATTATTTTAACCATGATATGAATATAATATATTTTCATTCAATTTTTATTTATAGTAATCCATTAATGTTAGATATTGAAAATGAAATACATCATTAATAGATATAGTAGGACGTACATACGGATGAACGTTTTTTTCATTTCCAAAACAGACGATGAAAAAGAAAGTTAAATAATATATTACCCTTATATAAACATATTTATGTTATATATATCACATATATTCATTAAATTTTTACCATATTACCTTCCATGTAAAATGTTTGTGAAAAACAAATCGTATTGTTTTGTGAGGGGGTAGTCTTCCATATAGACGAATGAAATTCACATATTCTATATGGAATTGAAAATAAAAAATCGTTTAGATGATAATATATTTATAGAAATATAATTATGTTAAAAATATCATATTTATAAACAATATAAATTTTCATACCCAACTATTATAGATGTTTATGGAAAACATGTCACATCGGTTCGTGAGGTGGTAGTTCACCATAAAAACGAGTGGTGTTATCAACACCGATTTGAGGTAAGAGAAGATAGATATATGTCCTTATTTTAACATAAAATTATCTAATTACATGGATGTTATTGGTGGTATTTTATCATTATGATTTAATAAAAATTAATTTATGAGGAGGAAGAAGTAAAATTAAAATTCTCATTGAAGAACGTTACATCTTATTCTAGTAACCACCTTGGGTTTGCACAAAAAACCATTATAAGATGGATTTATTCTCAAAATTAATATTCTAGGCTAATAGGAAGATTTAAATCAATGTATTTAGGAATATATAATCTACAAAAATATATTTTAATGTGTGAAGTGGAGCGGGGAGGGGTGGCCTTTTATAAGTGAGGTTAGTAGCACTCTTTAAATTTTTGAAACGAAACATGTGTACCCTCATTATTCTAATGATAAAAGGAACTAAAATTGAATATTATAGATACTAGAAAATATTAGGTCAAAATATAGGTTGTTAATTGGTGTTGGAAATGTTTGGGGTCATTTTTATCCTTAATAATTTTAGTATAATCCATCGAAAAACCAAAATTTTCCTTCACAATGGTAAATAATTTTTATTATTTTTTATATTATTTATGGTAAAAAAATAAGTTGATTTTATTATATAATATAAATTATTTTGATAATAAATATGGAATTGTTTTCTTGAATTCCTCTCATAGAAGTTTCAAATTTAAATTTAAAATTTAACCCGCAGTTGAAGTGAGATAGTGGTTTTCCAAAGTGAAAATATTTAAAAGTTTAAACTGTTTTTTTATATCAAAATTTAAAATTTAAAATAATAAAACGGCCTAAACTGAATATATATATATGTAATTGTACTAATGCAAATTTTAAATCCATTTTAATAACATAAGTAACCTTATAACTATATTGATGAAAAGGTAGTTTTCCTTAAAAACCCTTATTTTTCAATATTAATTATAAAAATAGCCTTTTCATAAAAATCCAAGAAATATACCTAAGGATAATTTTGATATTATTATTTATAAAATAGAAATTATTTTTAAAAATCATTTTTCAAAAATTTTCTATATTTAATTTTTTTTTACAAAAAGAAAAAAAAGTCTAAGAAATTAGTATTTTTAAAACATATAAAACGTGTACTGAAATTCAAGTAATAATTGATAAATATATTTTATTTATATAAAAAATTATAAATAATATTTTAAAAAATTAGATTCATTCTTTCATGTTTGAAGGTTATGTAATGAAAATCATGTTTAACTAATAATATTAATTGTTTATCAGAATTCGTTAAAACTCATTGCTGGGTGTAATAAATGATATCGATGAATTTTAATTTATTCCAAAAAGTCATAAAAACAATTTTTTTGACATCCCCCCCACTTAAGATGAATTTTTCTATCAACAATACATCACTTTGGTATAAGAATTTGAGGATAATTCTACCTCATTACATCCTCAAGTTCCCAAATAGATTCTTGAAATTTGTGTTTTCACCCCAAAACATTTACCATGGGAGTTGTAATGTTTTGTAGTAATTTATCAATATATTCCTATATCTCCACAAGTTGTTCCTCATAAGAAATTTCATGCTTCAATTTCATGACCTTATATTTTAATACATTTAAATGGTCAATAATGTACCTTCTTAAAAGAGATACATGGAACACATTATAAACTAGAGAGAGCTTTTGAGGAAGAGCTAAAAGTAGTCTTCCATCATAATATGATCAATAATTTTTGATAGACTTATATGAAAAGGTATTGATTTTAATTTATTGTCAAATCTTATAAGTATCTTTCAGGGAGAAATTATTACAAATTCCTTATCACCAACATCAAATTCCATATCATGCTAGTAATTATTAGAATAGATTTTTTGTTGACTATATTCCGCCCTTATGTGTTGTTGAATGGATTTATCCTTCTCTATAATTTATTTATCAATATCAGGTCCCAATATGTTGATTTCTCCAAGTACATTCCAGTATATTGGTTATCAACACATCATTCTATATATAGAATCATAAGGATCCATTCAAATACGCATGTGAAATATATTATAGTATAAAAAACGTTTATGAATGTGTTGATCACAACCACCATTAAAAGATATAGAACAACAACAAAAAATATCCTCTAGAGTTTTAATTTTTCTATCAGACTCACCATCTGTCTGAGGATAATATGATGTGCTGACACTCGACATTGTATCAAGAATTTATTATCACTTTACTAAAACGTTGAGGTAAAACTAGAATCCTGATTACATACAATTTATTGTTTTACTCCATTTAACCATACAACTTCCTTAATTTATATTCTCATACACTAATACGGAGTGAAATCTAGTTTGACAATGATGAAATTTGCTGAATTTTTAAGTATATTGACTACAACCCACATAAAATTATACAATTTAGATGTTTTGGGGAGTCTGATGACAAAATCCATGGTGATGTATTCCAATTTCCATTTTGGTATGGGTAATGGACATCACAACCCCTTATAATCGTTTCCATCATCCGTAAAATTATAAAATACCAAGAACTAAGATACAGACTCTATGATATCTCTCTTCATTCCATCCCACCAGAAATACTATTTTAAATCACAATACATATCCATGATTCCAAGATGAATAGAGATTAATGGAGTATGATCTTCCAATAACAACTCCTATGTAAAATTTGGTACATATGGAACACATAAAATATTATGGAACCTTATGATTCCATAATTAGAATGGTTAAACTTATGAAGATTTCTAAATTTCTTTTGCAGCTCGAAATCTTTATTCTGTGAGTATTTAATATTTACTTGGATAGTTGGTGGAACATTAAATTATGAAAGATAAGATTTACCCCCTTCCTTATATATTTTCATATTCTTTCCTTTTAAATTAATAAATATTGGATCTTATTTTTATTCTTATCATTGATAAGATAACATGATCCTTTCGACTCAAATAATAAGCCACCTTGTTCTCTATCCCAAGCTAGTAATTTATTGAGAAGCCATAATATTTAATCATCTCTAACAATATCCTTTGCACATATTCAACTACTTATGAATGAATTTATACTTTAAAATTTTATGATTGGTATATATATTACACTTTACTCCATAAAGATAATTCCCCTATATATTTAATGAAAAAATTATCTCGTCTAACTTCAAATCAAGAGTTGGGTAATTTCACTCCTGAACCTTCAATTTTCTGATGAATATGTTATAACCATTTAATTTTATATAATAACTCATTCCAATCCTTTCATGGATGTATCATTATAGATTACCATCCATTATCTACTATAGGGTAATATAAGTATAGGTGCGCTGACTAAACTTCTCTTTATTTCCTTGGTATTTTCATCTCACTCATTTTTCAAGAGGAACATGGATCCCATCCTAGAGAACATTGGGAGTCTGTTAAATAGTCATATTAATGTTTCCAAAAACCATTTATAATATCCATAAAAATAAAATACAACTCCATATCTTAGTCACCATTGTTGATCTATGAAACCATTTAAAATCCACCATCTTTGATGGATCCATAGATATACCCTCTCCTAATATTATATAACCCAAAAATGAATCCTTTTGTATCCAAAATTCACATTTTTTAAATTGTACACAAAAATTAAATTTTATTTGTGTCTTTAAAAAACCCTTAAATGATCTACATGCTCATCCTTATTATATGAATATATATTAATATCGCCAATAAATATTACCACAAAATGATCAATGTAGTCTCTAAAAAATATTTTCATTAAATCAATGAAAATAGAAGGCGAACTAGTAAGAACAAAAGGAATAAATATATATTCATAGTCTTCATACATTGTATGTAATGTTCTATTGGATATGTCCTTCTTCTAGAACCACAATTTATGATATTCAGAATATAATTTAATCATTGAAAAGTATCTTGATCCTCATAGTTTATCAAACAAGACATCAATATAGGGTAAATGTTACTTTTTCATGGTTTTTATCTTGTTCAATATCCAATAATGAATACAAAGGGAAATCCTTCCATTTTTCATTTTCAAAAAAAGAATGGGTGGACCCCAAGATTAAAAAATAGTTGATTGAATAATATATCAATATTATCTTGGAGTTGCATCTTAAATTCCATGAACTCAATTGGGGTCATCCTATATGGTGTTTTAAAATAGGCATTGAACTAGGTATGAGTTCTAATGTTATTTAAAAATCATGTTTTGTTCTCAAAATAGGAAATTCATTTAAAAATTCATCAAGAAACTCATGAAAAATATTAATATCATCGATGTTGATTTCCCCCCTATCCACCTGAGATAAAAAACCCTTTTGAATGAAATCATGATCCATACAATAGATGTGATTTCTATTAGAAGTTATTATTTATAAACACACTGATAAGTGTTCATTTGTTGGTTTGGAATATCAAATGTGTCTTCACTTCCTTAAAAAATTAAGTGGTATTAATTTATATAAATCCAATCCATTCCTAGGATAAAAAAAATTCAACCAAAGGTATAATGAAATGATTTTCCTGAAGCAGATCCACACATAATTCAATTAGGGATGAATAATATAATAGAGAACAAATAATTGTACCATTAAAGGGTTTTTATTAATAATAATATATCTAAAAATTTAGATCACATATTGATACCCTTAATAAATTATTCTGATATATTGGAATGGGAATATCTATTGTTAAATAATACATTAGATGTCATAGAGTGGATGGTAAGTCTGACTTTCACTATGTTGTTGACAAACACATCATCATAAAAAATTGATCCCAGGATATTTCCCCTTTTCCTAAAACTTAAGTGGTTTCTCATGTCGATCAACATCATTAAACATCATATTTGGTCACTAGTTAGAACAATGCACGTACTCCTTGAATTTGAATCACTAGAGTGTGGGTGGAGTAAAACTTTCTTTCTATTTACATCATTAGATTATTTTTTTCCATCAATTTGGTAGTCAATTTCCCAATTACCTGATTTCCCACACTAATGACATTTAATATTCCCTTAAATAAAATTTCCTCCATGATTATTTTCACACATTGAGAATAAAGGAAATCCCTTCAGCTTCACTCCATGGTTTTTAGATTTTCCTTTTAATTACATCTTTCTCTTCTTATCAAAACCATGATATTGTTATATAACACCAACCTAAATTTACACATTGATATCAAAATGAAAGATAACTTCATATATAGTAAATTCTATTATGGTTAATGTCCTTAAAAGGACTACTTTTTAGAACGTTATTAATGGATCAACCAAAATTTTATGTTTGATGAGTATATAGAAAGCATACCTCGCAAGTCTTTTAAAATTTTTCTCCTAGGTACCAATGGATTCATCCTCATTTTTCATTAACTAAAATAATTATTCTCTATATTCATATGAATAATGTGAGGAAATTAACAATAAAAAACATGTTATTGAACTCATCCTAATCAATGTAGTCAATTTCATCAAATTCACTAGTATTATTGATAAGATCCCACAATTGACCTCCTTCATTTTTCAAATAGTAGATATCCAAAATGAATTTCTCATGATCTGAACATGGGAGAACAAAAAATATATTTTTAGTGGTTCTAATTCATTTATCAACAACTACTAGGTCATAATACCCACTGACATAATTTGGATATTTCCTAATGAAGGACTAAGAAAAATGTGGTTCACTACTTTTCTTGTTTGAAAGTGAAGAATTATTCATTACTTGAGAATTTTGTGTGATCATACAAATAATTTATTCAAATATTTCACTAATAAAATTAAATTTATACGGTGGAAATTAATTTCATTATACATAAAAGTTTTCTTTGAAATTATTTCTTCTGTTTTTAGTCATCACCAAAAAACCAAAAACATAGCGTGAACAACACTAAGCAAAGTATAAAATCAATTATTCATGAAAAATCATTTCGGATATATAATTCAAATCCAAATTAAATAAAATATTTAAAAACCTTTCAGTTAACCTGGGTATTTTATTATTATAATCTATTCAAGTCCGTCATTATGGTGTATAAATAAAATTTTACTTAACCAAATAATATCCACCAGGAGTGTCAAACCATGTGTGTAGTATGGGTCGTTATCATATACTAGGTAATGCTTGAGTTATGATTGTTGTGGCTTTCTTAGAGTTAATACTCCTAGTTACATATATTCCAGATCCACATCCTTTTTATTATCTAGATATGGATGTATTTATAGGTAACCTATATAATCCTTTCCCTCCAAAAAATGAAAGTTACCATATTTTTGAGATTATTATACGGGTTCTCATAAAAGTTTTATCATCCTAATTTCCAATGGTAAACAAAACCTGACCTCTAACACCAACTATAAAAACCAAGGCTTTTCATGCATTGATATTACATCATTTCTTTATGATCATTCACTACATTACACAAACACATTCATGATGATCGTAAAGGTATAGTGCCTTTGGAAACAAGGAAACAGATTCAACTGGTTCATTCGTAAACTACATCATCTCACACTATTTTTTTATAACTAGCACTCTTTAAAGAGAAATAATATATAATACATTTTCTTCCAAAACTTGTGATAAGAAACATGAGAAATGGTAATCTAAAATACTTAGTAATGGTAAAAAAGGTATATACAAAAACATAACATGAGATGAAGGTCCTGAAATAATGACTATGACATTTGAAAATCATACCATTCATATCAAATAACTCACTCTTGGGTCATGTAATAATGATTTGTAGTTCAAAAGACATGAATAATAATGGAATAAAATAACATTAGCCTTATGAACTTGAAAATTTATTATGAAATGGGATTTTGGTATACATGTAAGCAAAAAATAATAATTTCCTTAGTAGTTAAAGGACATTTCTTCGACTTTCATAGTGGAATTGGTTCCCTACCCAAGACATAATTGTAGTCAAGGTTCACTTACAAGACAATCATAGCTGATATATTCCAATACTTAACTTTGGTCAGTCCACATTCATGTCTTATTTATCTCTTAAGATATCAATCCTTACCTAATGAAGTGGAGGGGGATATACATCCCACGCATAAAATAATGGAAATCATATATATGTGTTCAACAATATCAAAAAATATTCACCATATTAGTAACAATAAAAATATATAGTTTTCATAAATCTTCATTATTAATTTACATGTGTAAATGAAGTAGGTTTCTTAATCATTTCATCATTTCATCAAATTAAACTCATGGAAAAAGTAGCAGGTTTAATAAGCATTTTTTAATGGTAGAAACTATGGAAGATAATGGGTTTCAAAAAATTATTATCATCATAAACATAAGATATATAGAGAAAGAATATATATTCTATCATTGGATAATATTCATGGTAATTATTAAGTAAAATTAAATCATGTCATCTTATATGTAAAAAAATGAATGGAAAATCGCATGGAATATTTCATGAAGAAAATATTATTTTTTTGAAATCACTGTTTTTAAAATTACTAATTCAAAAAAAAATTGTTCAAATAATTTTAATTTAAAATAACTTTAAAATCTTACAAAAGTATCTCTTAATAAAATATTGGTCATTAATTTGGGAAATTATATTCATGAAATACATGTCAAAACAACGATTCCACACAAATTTAATGTAAAAATCTAATTCTACCTTGTTTGAAAAAGGAAATGGAGATCTATTTCCAAACATTTTTTAAAATTAAAAAAATTGGTAAAAATATAAAAACTGGGACCTACTGATAGGACAGGAACCTCACCTTAACCTAGTCTGGGGGTCATGGTCTGCCTTGTACCACCAATTACCCCATGGACACATAGTACCATACCTAGGGCCCACACACATGCCCGAATAGGTCATTTGGATAATGAATATCCCCATAGAAAAAAATATTTTTTCAGTATTCTTTGTCCTCACTCATGTACGTTGAAAAAATTCCATGATAGTCAACCATCCTAATAACTACTTCGAGCCCATCATACATCACTATGGATATATAATCAGGCATGTTCTTGAAATGAATGGTGCACTTTATTAACAAGAGTCATATCATTTATCAATTCTACCCATTATCATTATAGGGTGTTACAGTCACCCCCACCCCATCATTAGAGCACGAAATCCTAATTGTGAACCCTACATCTTAGCCCAGGCAGTACCACCACACTTAAGGGTGGGTTCCAACTCTAATAAAATGTGACAACTAGGTCATGCTTATAGAACAAACCACCCACCTTAACATGGTTTTCATATCCTTCCCACAATGTAACACAAGTTGCCCTAAGGTCACATGGTCACCTACCTGAGGCCCACCCACATGCATGAATTGGTCATCTGACTAATGACTATCCCCATAGTTCAACACGTGTTCTTTCAATGTGATTTTTCCTCACAAGCACACAACATGGGAAACATCCCAGAAGGTTTCCCATCTTAATCACTACTATAGGCCAAGAAGTCTTAACTATGGAGTTCTAATTAGGTAGGATTATAAAATCAATTTTCATCCTTATTGACATGTGTTATATCAATTAATAAATTGACCCTTTGTTATTCTAGAGTGTTATAAAAAACATCTCTAACAAATCATTGGAATAAAATAAAATACATTTTTGAAAACATTTATTGAAATCATGGTTTTGGAAGAAAAAGGGGTTTGGGATGATGAGTGAAATAATGGTTACATTTCATAAACATTAATTTAATCTTTTTAGTACAAAATGAAAGGTAAATTAAGGAAAAAAATCTGATCTAATGACATAATCTGAGGAGAATAAATGTCACGCGTTTTAATATAAAATCTTAACCACTTTTGTATCAGATGAATCATAAGTACCATTAAAGATTATCTTGAAATAAAACATTAAATATCATAAAAATAAAAATATTCATGATATAAAATGTCAATGTGGTTATATATACCCCTCATAAAATAAAATATGTGCATAACATGACATATTCCTCAAAGAAGGAAAAATGAGATAAAAATACCTTACCTTAAGTCGCAACATGCTTCATACATGTTCAAACCTCTAGTCTAAAAAATATTAGTTTTTTATTCATCTTTAAAAAAATTATATATATGTATCACTATATATGATTTACTTATGACCGTTAATTACCCGTTTATTAACAATTCTATGTTAAAGTAACATTTTTGGCAATAATTGCTTTGATTTTTATGCATGTTATTATTTTTATTTTTCAATTCTCATAATTTTAATATTGTTCCATAATATACAGATATTAAACATGATATAAATATCATATATATTCTGTTAATATATATTTAAATTAATTTTTAAATTTTAGAGATATAGATTATATACATCATTCATGGAGAAGTTATGTTGTACATATGCATGAACGTTGTCTGTATTTATTCAACGAATGAAGAAAAAAAATAAAAAAAAATATTACCTTTAAATAACCATAAATATTACATATTTATAAATATATATTGATTAAATTTATCCACTATTACCTTTTATGTAATAAAAATTGAATAATCGACTACATCGCATCGTGAAGCGGTAGTCATTCGTACATATGAACATCATTACCATATTCTATATGGAATGTAAAAAAAATTAATATTGTTTGAAAATATTTTTACATAATTATAATAATGATTAAAGTAAAATATATATATTATATCCATCATAATACAAAATATTGATTGGTTTTGATAGAAAATATCTCACATACATTTGTAAGGCGGTAGTCTGTCGTACACACGAGCAACATTATCATATTCCATTTGAGGGAAGAGGATATGGATTTAGGTTATTCCCAAAACAAAAAAAACCCTCAATATATGTAAAATATATAGTTTATTATAACAACATGATTTAATAGTAATTAACGAAGTCATAGAAATAAATAAATTAAAAATTCCCATTGAATAATGTTATGTCTTCTTAAGGTAACCTCTCTAGGATTTCACCAAAAACCTTCATATAATGAATTTATGGTCAGACTAAGAATTATAAAATGAAAATATTTATTTAATTAATGTAATTGGTTAGGTTTAGGATGAACTAAAGTGTTTTATAATTGTCAAGAAGAGAGGAGAGGGTATTCCTTTTATAAGTGAGGAGAGTGGCACACTTTTAATTTTTGAAAATAAAAATATATAGTCATTTTTTTCTCAAGACACAAGGCTCAAAAACACAAACTTATTAGCTGAAGAAGAAATAATGTCTATATATATATATATAAATAAAATGGTTTTTGGACTTGTTTTTTGTAATTTTTATCCCTTATCTTTTTATTTTAACCTCTAATAAACCCATTTTTACCCAAAGCACTGTAAATAATTTTTAGAATTTTAATATTCATTATGGTAATAAATTAAGTTTAAATTATTAAAAAATATAAATTATGTTAATTTAAAATATGGAATACAGTTTTTATAAATTAAATTCACATAATTGGAAATTTTTAATTTAAAAATAAACTTGGATCCTTGATAACAAATCAATTTTCCAAATAAAATAATAATAAAATGTTTTAAAAAAATTATAACCAATATCTATATGAAAATGATCCCAAAGACTAATATTAGATTAATAAGTATATAATTTAACTAATTTTACATTTTAACACCTTTGAAAATTATAATTAACTATATTAAATATTTAAATGAAAATGCATGTTTCAATAAAACCATTAATGTTTACTATTTATCAAAAAATTAAACATTTCTGAAAAATACCAAAAAATCACCATAAAATAATATTGATATGATGAAATTAAAAATAAAGTATAATTTTAATAACAAATTCTATTAAAGTTTCAAAAATTAATTTATAATTTCTCAAAAAAAATATTTTTTTGAGAAAATAGAATTCTTGAAACATATCATTATTTTACCAAAAATATAAGTACTTTTTATTAATAAGTTTTATGTAAATAAAAAAGTTATACTTAATATTTAAAATTATATTATTCCTCTTCCTTCCACTATGTTTAATATCTAGGAAATAATTTTCATGTTCAAATAATAATATTATTTATTTTTCTAGTAACTTTAAAACTCAGTATTGTGTGTAATGCATGATATTGAAGAAATATAATTTATTCCAAAAAATCCTAAAAACTCATGGTGTTACACAAAAATTTCCCATATGACTGTAAATCAATTTATTGATGATATTAATTTCTATAATTAAATCATTTTCTAGTCCCCTTAAGGAAATTTCTTCCATTTTTCTTTCCAAACATTAATCATGAATGGAATATCATCTTCTTATCTCCATGGTATTTAGAGTTTTCAATAAATTAAAACATCATTTTCACATAAAAACCATAAGATTGAGGAGTAAATATTATCATTATTTCATCCTTGAGAATACAATGAATTATTTTGTCGTACCTAAAAAATTACCTTATTCCAATTCCCTTTTGAGACTTGGTATTAATCCATTCAGTAATCTATTAGTCTTACTTTTAGGTTGGATGAAAATTCTAGAATAATACACCAAAAGTATCATAAGGTTTTATGTATAGTTTCCAAAAAAATTATCATCCTTTTTATTTATCTTAAATAATTAATTTTCCATTATTGTGCAATTAATATGGGGGATATACTTATTAAAAAATAATCTCTTAAAATAACCCCACTACCTGGAGTCAATTTCATCATGTTCCCTTGTATTCTTGATGAGAGTCCACCATTGATCCGCTACTCCATCTAAAATATAGAAATCAAAAATGAATTTTTCATGTTCCAAATATTGGAGAAATGGAGAATATAGTTTTACTAGTAATGATCCATTTCTCAGGAACTAGCTGATCTGCTAAATCACTAAAATAAGGTGGATGTTACCTCAAGAAGGACTCATCAAAAATATTTTTACCTCCATTTCTCATTTTTATGTTTATCATGATTAATTTCATGAGAATTTTTTTAACCATGTCATTGAGATTTTGAAATCCAAATCTGAAGACATACGGTTACATTTGATGAAATACATAGCTTTGTCTATCTCAATCAGCATTAACAAGGATTATTTGGGTTCCATCGATTAACTGAAAAAAAATAAAAGTGTAAGATACAATAATCATAGTCGAGAACCATATATCAATTAAAAAACATATAATATGTCTAAATATTGATATATTCTATTAAATATATATCACCTTAGGATTAACATAGTCCATTCATAGTTATTATTCAAATCCTTCATGATGATTCTTAAATATTTTTTAAATTTCCAAAATATATACCATGGGATTTTCAAAAAAGGCGTGCAAAAATTATTAGTGCCATGTACCAAGTACACGATGCAACTTTTCCATAGTTATTACCCTAAGGAACATCTATTATAGAAACATGACCACTTGTAGTTTTTAGAAAGAGATGTCATTTCCTTGAAACATCCTTTATATACTTCACTCAGATTCGATGATATATTACTATAATTAGTCCATTACTAAAACTTATTTTAATTGTTCTCACTAAATTTAACGATCCTAGTTTCTAAATATTACTTATACCTTTATTTGATACCATCTATAGTGACCATCACTATCCATACATATATATAACATCTCAATAGATTAATGTTCATTACATAGCATAATGATCCACACTAGAATCATTAAGTTCTATCCCCTTTCAAAACACATATACATAAAAAACTATTTCAGAAATGTTTTACATCACCTAAAACTATGTTACTCATAACTAGAACCCTTCTTTAAAAAATAACACATAATAACTTTTTCATAATCCAAGGAAAGTAAATATAATAAATTGTTACCTCGGATTATTATTTTGAATGAACAAGGAATATATCAATGATACCATAGGAATAACATGAGAATATGGGTGTAAGAACATGACATTAATATTTGAAAGCACATAACCTACATGTCAAAGATCCTAATCATGAGTCATGGAATAAATATTGGTAGTTTATAAGGCATTAATCATAAAACATCAAAGCACAAGATCCATGAGGACATAACATTGGCATAATACATTGGTATTTTCATACACATAATCACATAAAATCACGCCATTAATATTCATGCCTCTTTTTTAAGGATATAATAGTGGAATGGGATCACTCCCCAAACTATTGTAGTATTCAAGGTCCAATCCCAAACCAATCATAGTGGAATGAGTCCCTTGTGGAATTACGTTCACTCCCCACCCTATTAATTTTAATCTCATGAGATAATAATCATTTATCAATTTATTAGAGGGATATATAGTTCTCACACATCATATAAGTTAAATCGTACATATGTGTGCCAAATTATCATGAGAATAATCATCATATGAAAATGAAAAGAAATTGTTTTCATAAATAATTCATAATAGCAGAGCCCTTGAAAATAAATGGGTTTCATAAATATTTCGTCATTGCACAATCCATTGAAAAGTAACATGTTTCATAATCATTCCATTAATTCATTAGGGAATATCCCATAGAAAATGAATGGGTTGTATTAAAAAAATTCATCATATACATAAATAATCTAGATAATAATAATGATTAGATCAATGGATAATATCCCTATTAAATATTAAGTAACATCAAAGGATGAATTATTTGGTAGAAAATTATATTCAAAGTTCACTTAGACCATTTCTTGAAGAAAATAACATTTTCACTTTTCAAATCAAAATTTTAACGAAGAATGTTCATAAAACATTATGAAAATTCTTTTTTATAAAATTAAAAAAATGAAATATATAATGTAATAATTAAAATAATGAGTTCTTGTGATGGCGGGAAAAGAAATTCATTTTGTATCCATTAAAACAATGATTTATTTCACGTATTTGTTTAAAAGGTAAAAGGCTCCTTGTTTGGAAAATTTAAAAAAAATTCCATTTTAATAACTTTTTTAAAAATTAAAACATTGATAAAAATAAATTTAAAAACTTATTTTAGAATATTTAAAACATTATTTACATTTTTTTTAAAGGACATGAAAATTAAAAGGTCTATAGAACAAAAAGTGAAATGAAGTCAGTTTTCCATAAATACAAAATTTTGGTATATTGTGGGCATAAAAAGAGATAAATGATAAGAATATATTTTTTATATTTAAATAATAATAGGAGAATAAAATTCTTTAGTTTCATTATATATATATTAAAAAATATCATCATCAGAAACTATATCATTAACAATCTTGTTAAATAATGAGATTGTAAATTAAAACATTTAAAACTATGGTATGTTTTGAATCGTAAGCTCCATGAATGATATAAAATTATATGTATATGTAAATATTCATAATTTTTGTTATAAGAATCGTAATATACTTTCATGGGTATTATATACACCACATAAAAGAAACAAGTTGCATATAAGGAATATGTCTCACAAAAATCAATGGGAGATTCGAAATCCCTTATATTTACTCTCAACTTCATTCATACCCATTAAAACCTCCTATATAATAAATATATATTTATTATAAATATATTACCTAAATACACTCATTTATATCAATTGATATGTGATTTAATTATTTCTTATTAATACCCTTTTATTAATAATTTGTTGTAAAAATCATATTTCATGTAATAAAAACTTTGTTTTTCTTGTATGTTTTGGTTTGGTATTTTTTTCCTATTATTTTGATAATAGTTCTATCATATACATAATATTAAAAAAGAAATAAATATAATATATATTAATTATATATTTATTTAGAGTAATCCATTAAATTTAATGACATTAAATGAATTACGTCATTTATAGAGACGATAGGTTGTATGTATGAATGAACATTGTTTCCATTTTATCGAAAGATAGAAGGAAAGAAAGGTAAATAATATATAAAATATAAATAATCATTATTATTTAATATATATCAAGTACATTAAATAAATTTATCCTTATTACCTTCCTTGTAAAGAATATATTAAAAACGAATCACATCAATTCATGAGGTTGTAGTTTTCTATTCACATGGGCGATGTTATCATATTACCATAGAATGTGATGTAAAAATGTATATGTGATATACTTATTAAAAAAGAAAAAATATTTCATAAATATAATATAAATATTTTAAATCCATCATTATTTCCATCTGTGAGAGGTGGTGATGGAAATTAATTTTCATTGGTGCCCAAGGTGGTAGTTCACCATATAGACAATCAAATATTTCCATTCAATTTTAAAGTAAGACTATATGTATATAGATTGTTATATTGAAATAATAATATCACATTATATATGAGATAATTGTGTTATTATATCATAATATTTTATTAATATTTGAAATATTTTTTAGAAGAAATAAAACAAAAACACAAGTTTAAAAATTTTACCTTTTCTTAAGAGAGACACTTTTGTTTATAAATAAATCCTTTCTATGTAGAATTACTATAAAAATAAGGATTATATGTTGTTGTTATTAATATTATTAATATATTAAATCAAGTATTTATTGAAAAAAATTAAGTGTTTAGAGGATATAAGAGGGTTGGCCTTTTATACGTGGGGGAAAGGGTACACTTCGAATTTTTAGAAATAAATAATTATAGACACATTTTTCACATGAAAAACGGATAAAAAGGGATAAATATATAAAATTATAATGTATATGGTCAAAATATGAGAATAATATATGAATTATATAAAATTTGTGTAATTGTTTACACTTATGTTTTAATTTTAACCCCCGGTAACTCTGTTTTTACCTTATCTGTAAAAATTTTATTTTTACTCTATTACTATTCATTATAATAAAACATTAAGTTGTAATTTTTATTTAATTTTAATTTTAATAATTTAATATCTGGAATCCAATTTTCTAAATAAAAATCATATATGTGGTTCAATTAAATTAAATATTAAATCCACAGCCATGATGAAAAAACAGTTTTCCAAAGGAAAAAGTTTCAAAGATAATAATGATTTTATATTTAAATTAAATATAAAATTGATTAAAATGACCAAAATTTTTATAATAAAAATAATATTTAAATAATATTTATTTTAAATCAATTTTAGAATAAAATTAACCTCAAAAATTCTTTAAATGAAAATGAGATTTTTAGTAAAAAGCTATATTTTCACTATTCATTAAAAAATTATTCGTTTTAGAAAAATCCAAAACAATTACCCAAGATAATTTTTAAATGATTATTTAAAAAATAAAAGTTTATTTTTTCTAAATAAACTTTATTAAATTTTGAAAAAATAAGGTTATTTTTCAGTTCATTAAAATCCATTAAAATAATTTTTTGAGAAAAAAAATTCAATTTATTTTGAAAACATAACTAAAAAACTGTTTATATATCAATATATTTCCATTATATAATAATATATTTTTTTAAAAAAAAATTTCTATATATACCTCCAATTTTAATGGATATTTTATAACATTCAGGTTTAAATAACAATATTAATAATATATTATTGTTCATTAAAACTCAGTTATATATGTAATATATTCTATCAAAGAAATTAAATCTATTTGAAAAATATATATTTCATAAAATCTCATAGTGTTACAATCCGCAACATGTGCATCTTGATTCTTAAGAAAGTCAATTTTTCAATTCTAGATTCTTTTGATAATTTTGAAGCATTTTATTATATATAGTTCCAAAGCTTGACTAATATAGAATCATTGAGTTCATATGTTAGTTATTTTATACTAGAAAATTGGTATTGTTGGTTGTTTTTACCTAGGATGTTTTTTAGTTGATATTGTTTGCAAATTCCTCAATTTTATTGTGTTTAATAATATTTATTTTGACGCACTAGAGGATATAAATTTTTTTAAAGAATTATTATTTGATCTAATATAATAATTTCAGTATTGGGGAAAATTACGTCATTGGGGAATCAAAAATACACTATAGTTTTATGATTGTTCATAATTTAAATCCATGTTGTGGTGGGGTGGTTTATGGTTATTAATAATCTTTCGGGAAACTATTTTTATCATTTCCATAATAGATTCATTTCATTGTTTTCCAATAGATTCATGATTTGTTAAGGGTGTGCATTTTATTTTTATAGAATATAATTATTTTCGGGGGATTAATGGTAGAAAATAGAGATTCAAACAATAACATGGTTATTGTTGTGCTTTCACACTTTTAGAATTGTTTTATATTATAAATAATGTTTTATTTGGAAATTTTTATCCAATTTTATTTTAATGTTTTATATCATTACTCTATAATTATTCATGTTACAAAAAGTTTCATTTTAAATCATATCCTTCAATGGGTTTTTTATTCTAATGTTTTGAATGTGATAAATTTTTCTTTCAATCAAATTTAATTTATTAATACGTATTTATTATTTAGAACTATTACATCATTAAAATGTAGTGATTAAAAACTTATGAATTTCTTGAACGAAAATCATTTAATTCATATAATTTTAAAATCCGTATAATGTTCTTTCTTCAAATGGAATCTAATTTGAATGATTCCAAATATAAAAGTGTTTTTGTTTGACCAACTCAATTTTTTGAGTAATAATGTTTACTTTTAAGATTCCTTCATCCAAGGCTGGTTTCTTCATCCATAATATTTTATTTCATGAGATTTATCTTCCTCTCTAGGGATAATAAAATTTTTATCCAAAAATTTTATCATGATGAATATCTTCCCCAAATTGTATATTATTGTTAAGAATAATCACCATCCTCTCTAATGATTATTTCCCCTCCTCAAATATATTTTTTTCTGACCAATTTTATTCTTTTTAATGGAATCATAATAATGTGTTATCTCATTTGACCTATGTATGTTTCTCCTACTCATTTAAAAATTGAGTCTTATTACTATTTTAAACATGCGGGTTTCCAAAAAATATATATCAAAATATTTAAAAAAATCCATCTTTTAAAACGTTTTATATTCAACCCCACATTTATTTTGATAACATTTATATCTTTTAAAATCTCTATTATTGAAGTTTATTTTCAAATTAAATTTTTTTTCTCATTAATTTTTTACTTCACATTTTCAGAAATTACTTCTCAAAGTGACTGTAACATCATATTTTACGCCAAATATTAAAATCATTTTCAAAAAAATATTTTATGTTTTCACCACAATTTACACATTATATTTTAATTATTTATTCACTTTTAATTTATTTTTGATGAATAATCTTCTAATTTTTTTTAAATACACTTTTGTGGTTATTTAATTTATGTTATCAATATTTGTATTCTTAAGGTGAATTTTGTGTATGCCATGTAGAATTTTTTTTAAATGCATTATTATTTAAATAGGTTCATTATGAAATGATGATGATTTATTTTATGTGGCACTCATATGTATGGAATGGGATAGGATGGTTACTATATCACCCTCAAATTCAACGGTCTCAAAAGGATTCATGACATGATTTATCTTAATAAAAAGTGAGCAAGATATGATTTATCCCAATCTGAATGATACATATGTGGATTTTTTCAAATCCAAAGGTTATATGGGATGCTTTTTTTATATAAAATAGTATAAAACATGTGTTATCCCAAAACCAGTTGGTACATGGGAGGATTATCCTAATCCCATGATGTAACATGGGTGGTTAGCCTAAGCCTACTATGTGATGAATGTCTTAGTGACTATCCTTAACATGGGGTTTCTATGATTCTATTTATTCCACACTCTTATACTGTTATCTTGTTCCAATGATTATACTCATCGACTCATGTTTAATATCTCATGATTTTGCACACTTTTTTATGGTATATTTTTAATAATTTCCTATTACCAATCTGTATATTATATATTATTGGATGTGATTATATTTTCTCATTCTTGTAAATTACAAAAATCACTCATACCTATTTTTTCTCTAATTTTTTTTGTATAACCTTTGATAAAATTTTTATAATTTTTCCCTTACTAAGAAATTGACCTCATTGCTTTGTTTTTTTTATCACCATTATATGATGATAAGAATAACTCATTGAATGTCTATAATGGGGTCTTGAGAAGTTTGATTATGTAGAAATGGTTTTATATTAATAGTTTTATACTATTAATAACCAACACACTAAACCATTTGGTCCTTGGTTTGTGTGAATTTTTGTGAGATTTCTTATCTAAATACTGAATAATATGGTAGGAATAAATAATTACCATGCAATTATATATTAATGATCACATGATCAGGAAGATTATCCATGGATTTTATAAAAAATAGAATAATAAAATGAACATCAATATCTTAAATCATAACAAGGTTATGAGTAATATTATATATCCTAAAAATATATTCAAGGAATCATGAAAATAAATATTACATAAATATGTAGGTCTTTATCTAAATACCCAGGCCAGTTTATCTCATGATACCTACCGATGCATTGAGGGTTAATAGTTGGGCCCCGCCCATCAGTTACATTTTCAAATTCCCCTTTGATAATAATTTGGAGAACAAAATCATCATAAACATTTTTATTGAAAATTAATCAAAAAAATGTTACTAATTTCCATCTATCTACACACATAGTCATAAAAAATTCAAAATAATATGGTTCATTGTATCAAAATAGTACATCCCTAGTGAAACTAATCATAAAAAATCTAGTTAAATAATTGGTGTGGTATTATTACAACATATATAGTGTATCATATATTTAATAAGTTTTTATGCCATTCATGAATATAAATACCAAAAATATGTAATTAAAAGATTCTTATGTAAAGTACCTTTTTCCCATCTAAAATAACTTTTTAAAACAAAAAAATTATAGAATATTACTATTTTAAATATATTTTTTTAAAAACCCCTATAAATTGAAATTCAAAAAAATGAGTGGTCATGATGGTGGGTAATTTTTTACAACTGTTATATGTTTAAAAAACATTAATTTCACATTTCTATAAAACGGCTGAAAAGTACCCCACTTTGAAAAAGGAAATGAATATTTCCTTCATCCCATTTTAAAAAAAATCCATCCTAGTTAAAATTTTATTTAATAAATAATCTATATCATTGTAAATGTTTTCATAAGAAAATAGAAAACATGTATTTGGAATAAAAATAATTTTCAACCATATAGAGAAATTATGTTGTATTTTCTTAAAAAAATATCAATAATTTTTAGTTCCATAGAGAAGAAATTTATACAATTATATAAAAATTTCCACAATAACCAAAGTGGAACAAAATATGTTGGTATTTATATATAAATATCAAAAAACACCCCTAATAAAGGCTTAAACATAAAAAATCTTGAATAATGATGAGATTGAGAAATAAACCCTTACCACTTACATATGTCTCATGGAAGTAAAAGTGATATGGAAACCCTTAAAATGATCATAACAATGAAGTGAGAATTAATAAATTAATAAATTATTACTATAAAATGTAAATACACAGAATTCAATTTGAAATATAACATATGGTAGTAAAAATTAATTACAGACTTAATATTATAAAATTAAATACAATGAATAATTAATATAACCCAATAAAATGAAATGGAACTATGGAATTCTTTATCACATGGTAAATATCATATGAAATGAAATTGGATGAAATATTTAAAATTAAATTTTAAAATAACATTAATTGTGAATATTTAATTATATTAAATTTAAAATAGAATGTTTATACATCTTATCAAATAAATTTGGTGCATAAAATGAAAATATGCTTCAATAAATGGATATTTGGGTGAAGTCCCTTACAGTTGAAGAAATGTCATAATAAATACCACATGAAATATAAATATATAATATGAAGTTATAATTCCATTAAAAATAATAATAACTGATTTTTATAATTATATTTTCATTTTATGCACCATTTAAAATAAAGTTGTTCTATAAAAGAACATGTGCCTCAAAGTGGGATGTTTTGAGACATAAACCCTTACAACATGTCCTATTTCTACCATATGTTTATGGACCTATTTTATAATAAAAATATAATTCTTAAAAATATATTAAATAACCATAACCATATATCATCCAATATATTTTTTTCTTATAAAATTTTAACACCATTTTTAATAATTATTTATTAAAATTAATATTTTGGGTGATATCTATATCATTTTTTTCATTTATTTTTTTGGTAGTTTCGATGCTTTAACATTTATCATGGTTAAATCACCGATATAATGTTAATAATTATATAAATAGCATACATATTATTTATATATGTACTAATAATTGTATATAAATGTTATAGATGGAAGAATGAGTTACACCATTCATGGAGAGTGTTAGTTGTATATAAACACAGACGTTGTTATCATTTTTTGACATAAGGAATGAAAGAATGTTAAGTAATATTAAAAATTTAAATATTATTTATTATAAATTATCTATCATGAATATTAATTAAAAATATCCTTATTACCATCTATGTAAAAATAAAATGAAAAACATATCGCATCACTACATAGCGGCGGTAGTCCACACATAAGCACAAGCCACATTGTTGTTTTCCAACAGATTAGAAAGATATAAGGTAGATATGATATAATAATTTTAAAAGTATAATAAAATCATAAATATAATATAAATATGTTAAATGATTCATTATATCCAGTTGTGAGAGGTAGAGATAGAAAACAACTTATATTAGTTAATAAGGTTATAGTCTTCAATACACAAAATCATAGGTTTCATTTCCCATTTGATGGAATAGGAGATGGATATAGATTATAAAATTAAAAAAATAACATATAATATTATGTTGGATAATAGTTTTCTTATTTTTTAATATTTGGTGAATATTTTAAAGAGATGGAATAAGAAATAAAATAGAAATGCTCAGTTAAGAACAAAACCACTTCTTCGGTTAACCTCATTATATTTAAAAAAATCCATCCATGAAGCTTTTAATAACAAAAAATGGAACTCTTGTTCGTTTTTAGTGATGTAAGAAAGTTATTTTTATGGTAATTTCCAAACAAAAAGTCTTTGGTTGTCTTAATAGGATAAGAGAGGGGGTTCCCTTTTATAAGGGAGGTGGAGTGGCATTTTTTGTAAATATCCAAAAGTATTCAATAATGGGTAGTCAATCTCAAGAAACGTTCATAAAAATTAAAAAAAAGAGTATAGGAGATAATAGGATTATACACACATATAAAACTAAATAGAAACATTTTCTAAATAGGATATCCTTTTTACCTCAAAAGTAACTCACTTTTAAAATTTTAATTTTTTTACAACTATAACATTTTTTTACTATTTTTCTTTTAATTATGACTAAAGATTTACTTGAGATCATAATGTAATATTAATTATTAAAATTAAATGTATTTAAAAAAATTAAATAATTAAATTCACATTATTTTTATAATTTAATTTAAAATAAATATCCTAAGCGTGACGAAAAAATGGTTTTCCAAAAAATGTATTTTTCAATAAAAAGATTATCTTATTTTAACTATATGAAGAGAGATAACAGTTAAAATTTTTAAATATATATATATATATATCTAATTTATATAATTTCACATTGGGGGTTATTTATGTGAATTAAAATAGAGAAACATTACGCACTTGAAAATATTTTTCAGACAATTGTTTTTTTATGACTAAGAATAAACATACATTAAAATAATGTTTAATGATGTTTTAAAACGTAATTAATTGTATTAAATATAAATAAATAATTATTTTTTTGATTTTAAATAAAATAAAAAAATAATTGTACTTTTATGTTACCTAATTTATTAAAAATAAAGGATAATTTTAGAAAAATCAGTATTATTAACTATTCACTAAAAAATCAATATTTTCTGAAATATCCAAAAATTTCTCGCTAAGTTAATTTCATTCTGAATATTTGAAAAGATATGTTAATTTTATTGAATACATTTTCAAAATGTTTCCAAAGTTAATTGTATTGTTTTCTCAAAAAAATCTGTAAAAAATATTTTTTATGAAAATGTATTTTTGATGAATAAAATGACATTGCATAAAATTGAGAGATTAATTAATAAGATTATATAAATAAATTTATGTTGGTTATGTCCATTATATATACATTATAAATCATTTCATTTTATTCATACCTACCAATTTAATATCTAGGTTATAGTGGTCCTAATTAATCATGGTTCATTTTGGTTCAGTGTTACATGTCACATACCCTATCTAACAATATATTATTATTCTAAAATATATGGGTGTTACATTATACTTCAATTAGAATAATTACATCCACTCAATTTTAATGTTTTCTCAATAATCAAGGTATCACATTTAAAAAAAATTCAAGGAAAACCCACATCATAAAATGCGTTAATAAAAATTCTTCTAAATAAGAGAGAAAGGGAAGTGTTAAAGTCATCTAGAATAAATAATTCTATATTTAAAAATTTGAGAACATTTTGGGAATATGAAAACATGTATTTGGAAGGAAGATCTAATTATCTGGTAACATTACACATTTTTTATGAGAAAAAAAACATCAATTTATTAAAAATGAATTACATTATTACTTCAAGATCCTTTTCCAAGGATTGGTGGATACATTTACCATCTCGTCTAAAAACATTAAAAAATATACTTACTTTAAATTTATAATGTCATAAATTAATCATTTCCACTCCAAAATCATCTATTCTATGAATGATGAGTATTAAAGATGAATTATTTATTCCTAAAGCACTAAAATAAACTTTTTATGGATCACATAATCCCCAAAACAATATCATGTTATTCCACATTTCTTCAATAAAACTAATATTTTTAGAAAAAGATATTCAAAATATTAAATTAATATCTAATAACTCCATATTAACTCTAAAAGTTCAACTTAATACATTCCATAAGTGTCTATACTTAAAAACCTTCATCTTACTTGTCCAAAAATGTAATATGATTCCTCCTAAATAATCCATTACATTAAACCGAAATGATATATGTACATTAACACTAAAAAATCATCTGAAATATAACTAATCACAAACAAAATAATTTTTCAACTTAATATTTATTTTTCAATCCATTTTAGAAGAAAATGTCTTATTAACAAAGACATCATGTGGGCTAGTGGTAGGAATTTCACACTTATCACCCTTCAGTTGGGGGTTCGCACCCTTTAGACTTACTATATACAATGACTTATTTTCTATCATACATGTTTTCCTATTTATAAAACTATATTAATATAATTCATATAAGATTCCCATAAATATGATAAATATCCTCAATATAATATTAATAATCAAATAAATTTTTAACTAGTAATTTCTCTTATAAAACTTATTTATTTTAATGAAATCAAATAATTTTAATAGACTATAATAAATACATATCAAATATTATATTTTCATAAATCTTGTGTTCTTATATAAAAATCAACATTACACAGAATCATTTTATCTTGTTCATCGGTACCATTCAACATATTTGTTTAAAATCCTTATAGAAATACTATTGTAGTACAATTATTATATATTTCATGGTTAATATAATGGGAAAATAATTTATAAAATACTTCTAAAAATAATTTGGGAATACCAATATATAAGTAATTTTTTCATTAAAATTTTATTCTATTTATTTCATAATCTCTACCTGGATCCCTAATCTTCGTCTAAGGTATATTCCCTTTATGCTTGGGGTATTCACATAATAATTTCCCCATATCCTTAGATATAAAACAATAAACATTATAGATTTATTTATTACACTTTGATTCATGTACCTAATCACATTTCTCTCCAAACATTAAAAAACGCTCATTCCCTTCAAGAAAATACTAACATGTTTCCTTATACAATTATTTTATGTGGGAAAATTCATCTTTACCTTCTTCACCTTATCCATTATTTATATGTCTTCCTATTCCTATATTTATTTCCATTTAGGTTGTAAGATTTGTATAATTCTTTCACTATCTTGATATAACATGATATTATGCCCTCATATGATGAGATGATTTGGGATACTATTTTCCTTTTCATAATTATCTTTAACCCATCATGTAAAAGTTTAATATTTCTATTTGGATTTCATATATATTCCACTAAATACAATGATTAAATTGTAAATTAGGATTCATAATTATCAATATATTCATCATCATTTTTTTAGAATTAGAAATTCGTTCACTATATCCACTCATTACTCATGAGAAAAATATTTTTCCAAGAATATCACCATAAAATCCTTCCACTCCATATTTTTTATTTTTTCTCCATATTTAGTGTTTTCATCAATGATAGACATTGAACCGATTAACATAATAGATGATAAAAATATATGGAAACCTTCTCTATTTTATTACTTACCAATGAGATAAATGTATTCCCTATGGAGCATAACGGTTGTTCATATACTAATGCATTCATATTTCTATTGAATGGTGGAGTATGAATATATATGAAGTTATCTAAAATTATTATACCATATTATGGATCCATTTGGTGATCTATATGATCCCAATTATTGGAAAAAACCTATTTCAATTTTCCCCAAATAGTTATAATTTATTTTGATCCTTCTTTAGAACCAACTCCATATTCATGATCTTTCTAAGGTGGGATATACCAAAATAGATTATGTTCATTGATACGATTCTCTTTCAATCAAATAGGAACCATTTATAAATAATATCATACAAGAGATTATATCATAACATTATGATAAATAATGTATAATCCCAAAACTAGTGAAACACTTAACATAAATTGGAAAATTTAGGTATAAAAATATCATAATCATAATCATGTTTTATTTCAAAAAAATTTACATTCATAAAAGTATTTTCAAATTATTCCTAATAGATTGTGAATAAAATTTTATTTATCACAAACATATCACCTGAAAATGTTAAACAAGGTGTGTAGTAAGGCCCACTGTCATGCACCATGTGAAAATAGAGTAAAATAAAAATGTGACACAATGAGAGTAATTACCCCTATGTATTTCTATTATAGATCCCCATCCACTTGCAGTATCTAGAAAGAGATTTATTTCTAGGAAAAACCATATAATATATACTTTTCCTAAAAGTAACGATGTTATCTTGTATTTAGATTTATCCTCAAGGTCAGTCATAGGTTTATTTTATCAAATACATGTTTTCTTAAATCTAGTTTCCATGGTTTTTACTAAACTATCTTTGATACCGACTATAAATACACCAACCCTAGTTTTATGAGTTAGTGGTTAGTTTATTACATTTTCACTAGATAAAAGTTGGTACATCCCAAATGATTTAATAGTTTAGTAGGATTTATAATCTAGATTCATACTTGAATATGAGTTACCTTTGAAAACATGAAATAAAATATTGATTTTTCATTGAGAACTCCATTATTCTCTTTATTATATTCATTCATATCAATCATTAAACCCATTCTAGAATCAGAAGGAAGGGAAACATAAGAAATTAGTGTACTAAATTTCATATAAAGTGGTGTGTACAGTTGAATCTATCATAAATTTATAAAACAGAATCAATATAGAAAGGTAAATAACTAAAACACATTAAATTTAATCAATAAATTAATCATGAATAATATGGTAGGAATAAAGGAATATCAAATAATTACATATAAATAAACACATGAGCATGAAAATTATCGATGGATATTATAACCAATCATATAATCACATCGACATAAGCAACTAATATCAGAATTAAGAAATCATAAATTTTATAAATAATAACCTTAAATTCAAGGAAACATTCCAAGACATCCTATATAAATGGTTAATTCCATCCCTAAATACCGAAGCTAGTTTTTCTCATTATACATACTCTCGAATTGAGAGTCTATTGGAAAACCCAACCATCACTTACATTGTAAAATTAATTCCTCATATAAACGGAGATAAACATAATCAACATGGACATTCATATAGAAAATATATCATATGAAATGTTAATAATATACCCAAATCAATAATTATAATTATAATCTATTCAGAATAATAAAAAAACAATATTAAAATATTACATCCCTAGTCAAACTAATCATAAACCATCCATGGATATAACAAGGATGTAACCATTACAATATATCCCCAATTGATCACATTTAAAATAAGTTTTGAGTTCATTGATGAATAAAAATACCCTTAAATTTTCATTAAAACATTCATGAGGAAAACAACCGTTTAACTTTGAAGATAACACTTAAAAACAAATAAATTCCCAAAATATTAGGAAATATCTTTTTTAAAATAATCATCAAAAATTTCAATTTAATCATAAAAAAATGACTCTTCATGATAGTGGGTAATTTTTTATATGTCATATAAGTTGAAAATAAATTTCTTTCACACTTTTTAAAAATGTTAAAAATTACCTTGTTCAAAAATGATAAGAACATTCCTTTCAATCAATTTCATAAAAACTAAATCATGGGTAAAAATATCATTATAAAACTATATAGTAAAAAATTCCTTAATCATTTTTTTAGAAAACATGTATTTTAAAGAAAAAGGATTTTTGATTGATGAGAAAAATAATGATAGATTTTTAAAAAACATTTTCTTAATAATTTTAAGTTACATATTAAAAAATTGGTACTATTACATGAAAAGTTAATGAATAAACAAAATATAATTAAATTTATTTATTTAATTTATAAATATAAAACAATTCATCCAAGGGATACATAAACATAAACAGCCATGAATAGTTATGATATTGTGAAATAAACCATTACCGCTTTGGTAACATTTGAATCAATAGCCCCTTAAAAGAAATAACATCAAATGAAAATTTAAATACCAGGAATATAAATAGATTATTGATATAACATATCAAAGGGGTAGTGTATATAACACACAAAATAAATAAGTTATTAATATGGCATATATCTCACAATTGTAAAAGTGAGTCAAGAAATGCTTATAAAAATCATAATTTTTAATTGAAATTTAATCAATGAATTGACTATCTATATAAAATGTAAATACATAAAAAAATTGAAAATTAAACATAAAATAATATAAATTTACTACATAAAATATTAGAATGTCAAATACAATGAAGAATTAATATAACCTAATATAAAGAAATTGATTTTCAAAATACTTTACCTTTTGGTAAATTTTAATTAAAACACCCTTAAATGAAATAATTCAAATTTAAACTTATAATACCATGAATATTGATTTATTAAATATATTTCAAGTAAAATTGGTAGTATATACATTATATGAAATAAATTATGTGAATATAATTGAAACATTCCTCACTGATGGGAAATTGAGATGTTGTCCCTTGTAGTTTAAGAAATATATTAATAAAAATCCCCATGAAAGAGAGAGAATGAATTTGAAGTGAAAATACAATAAATATAAATAAAATATTTTATTATCATTATATAAAAATTTTAAATAAAATTATGTTCATAAAAGTTCTTTTATCTCAAAGAATGAAGTTTTGATTCGAAAAACATTATCAAAACTATGATTTCACACATACATTTCTGAACCCATCATTTAATAAATATATATATATTATAAATATTTTATAAAAACATGATAATATCTATCATATGATAAATTACTTACCTATAACTTCTTTCACCCTTTTATTAACAAATTTTCATTAATGTTATAATTCCTAGTTATAACAGTTTCGTTTATCATGTATGTTTTAGTTTAGTAGTTTCTATCCTTATAATTTTATCATGGTTCTATAATATATAAAATTTTAACCCTAATATAAATATTAATTATATTTTTTATATAATAATTTACAATAGTTTATTTGATTTATATATAGAAGTTTGAGATATACTGTTCTTGGAGATGGTGGGCCGTACGTACACATGAATGTTATTTTTATTTTTTTGACAGATGGAATAAAATATAGTTAAATTATATTTCAAATATAAAGAAATTTTTTTATATATATTATATATAATATATAATCATTTAATATATCCTTATTATCTTTCATGTTAAATTAAAATGAAAAAACATATCACATCACAGCATGCAAGTGGTAGTTGACACGTATACACGAGAAATGTTATTGTTATTCAAAAAATTGGAATGTAATAAGGTTTATGTGATATTATAATTAAAAAAATATAATAATTTCATAAATATAAAATACATATGTTAAATCCATTATTATAACTCTCTTTGAGAGGAGGTGATAAAAAACCTGTTGCATCAGTTTGCAAGGTGGTATTTTGTTGTACACGTGATTGAAGGTTTTGTTTCCCATTTAATGGTTGAGGATATAGATATAAGTTATGAAAATAAAATAAAAATAGAAATATATGTTCTAACCTGTTGTTTTGATTTTACCATTGTTTATAAATATATTAATGGAGTTTCAGAATAAATAAAACAGAAATGCTTGGTTAAGAACGATAAGTCTTCTTCAGGAAACCTCATTAGGATTACCACAAAAGCATTCTTAGAAAGGTTTTATGATCAAACATTAAATATAGATCATGTGTATGGCTGTAATTAATGTATTTTATAGGTATTTTTTGAAAAAAAATGTATTTGGGAGTTTCATTTGGAGAGGAGAGTGGGTACCCTTTTATAAGGAGAAGAAGTGGAATATTTGTAAATACCCAAAACTATTTCATAATGGGAATTCACTCCCAATCAAAGTACCTAAAAATTGTTAAATAAAGGAATTAAGAAGATATAATGATTATAAACATATCTCAAAATAAAAATAGAATATTTTAATCATTTTATCCTATTTACCACTGAGATTACTCAATTTTTTCATTTTAATTTGGTTACCATGGTAACTATTTTTTTACTATTTTAACGATTCATTATGACAAAAAATAAAGTTGAGTTTACTATATAATATAAATTATTATTATTCGACATATTTAACAAATTTTACCAAATTCAATTCTTAAAAGTGGTTGAATTTATTTTAATATAAGACAAACAAGTGCGGGGGGAAAGCAGTTTTCCAAAAAAATGTACTTTTCAAGTAAGTGATGATCTTATAACTGTATGAATAGAAATATTTATTATATTACCTTATATTTTAAAATATAGATATATAAAATTTAAATTTTATTTAAATCATTCTTTTTTCGGTGATTATTTTAATTATTTAATATGGAGAAACATTATTCAATTTAAAATTGATTCAAGAAAGAAGTGTTTTAATCCAAAGAATAAACTTGTATTAAAATATTGTTTAATGATGTTTTAAAATTTAATAAAAATAATTAAATATTATTAGATAATTATCCTCTAATATTTTCATCAAATTTAATGAATAATTTTTCTTTTAAATTACACAATTTATAAAAAATAAATTAAGGTATTATAAAATCAGTATTTCTCATTATTCATTGATATATCAATATATATAGAAAAATACCAAAACATAAGAAAAAAATTAATTTCAATATTATTAAATCAAATATTAGTTAATTTTATTAAACTAATATTCTAAATGCGGAAAAAATTAATTATATTACTTTCTCAAAAAAATCAATTAAAATCATTTTTGATGAAAAAATATCTTTATTGAATAAAATGACTCACTGTAAAATTGAGTTATTTGTTAATAAAAATTAATAAATTATTTATATTAGTTAGGAACTTTATAAACATTTCATAATGTATTTTATATTATTCATATAAATTAATTTAATAGAATTTTTATAACATTCATAACTAATCATGGTTTATTAGGCCCCTACAATGTTGATGACCAATTCCCACCGCAGGACTCATAACACCACACAGTATCGCAACACCATAGCACAACCTTGTCAAAAATGAAAATGGAATCAAAACTCATTTAGGATTCCTATAACATAGTGAATTTATCCATCCTATGTGGACCCCATTATGGAATAGGACCATGCTTTAGTCCATATAATTCCCCTCTATTGTATTCTGTTAGCCATCAACCCCTTTTCTTCTCCTTACACTTTGATACTCCCTGAGACACCTCTAACACTTGAATTCCCAAAAGTTAAGGGGGGAAAAGGTCTATTCCATTGAGATTGTTCTTTTATATTGGTGATAAGTAAATTTGTATAGTTGTGATCACACCATATGTGATTTATACATGAGACACTCATTTACGTGGGTTTTCATTAATTTTCATGAATGATATGTTAGTAGACCCAAACCATGGATGGGGGAATTTTTAATATTAGTTAATTGATGTAGTGGTTAGGTTATATAATGTAAATAGGAAATACCTAGATGTTTTTATTAGTTTATGAGTGTTTTGAAGATTATATAAATTCAGTAGCTGGTGAACATGAGCTTCATGTCGGGGTTTTGTGGAAGGATCTAGTATAACATTTTGGAAGTGGGTATGAAGTGTGAGTGGATCCATGGAATTTTAATGCTTTTGAAAAACCAAATATATTTTAATAAAAATTTACTTGATGTGTTTTGAATATAGTATCATTAATGATAATAAGGTTTATAATTAAAATATTCAAGTAGCACTTAGTTGTAGTATCATGTGAGGATAGTTTATTTTAAACTAGTGACATCAGTCAATGGTGGATGACATTAGTGAATTTTGAATTAATGAATGATGTTATGAGTAGGGCATCATCACCGAGTCTTTGGAGTTATTGTCATGGTGTGAAGGATATTATGTTTTCCATAGGAATTCAATGTGAAGGTTTCTCATATAGTGCATTTCTCATTTGATAAGTCATGATGTAATATAGTTGGATCAACATATGTTATTTGAGGTATGACAAATTTTATGATGTGATAAAGAGAGATACATTTGATATTTCGGCTATTCCATTATCTTTGGTGCACTAAGGCATAAAAATGACCTTTTTATATATCATAAATTGGATTAAGTGTTGAGTTATAATAAAAAATGTTGTCCATGGGAGATGCATGCGAATACATATTAGAGATCAGGATTATTTTATTTGAATGTTTTTCATGACCCACATTTTTATGGGTTTGTGAAATCCGAATATATGCCGATTTTTGGTCCTGGGGTAGAGTATGATTTGATAATTATGACTTTTTTGGGATTTCATGAATTGGAAAATCGCTAAGTTGGTTTGTTCAGATATTTTTGGTTGATAGTGAGGTTTCATTGTTTTTTTCGGTGAGTTTTAAAGTTGTATCATAATGGATCTAAAATAGATTTATAAAATAGTTGAAATATCATACAACATAAATGGGTGTTTAGTCATGGATTTTGTAACTTAATATTATTTTTTGGAGGAAAGGAGAGTGTCTTTCAATGTGAGATGGGTATCCTGTAGAAAAATATCAACAAGGTTTTATGCCTCTAGAGTCGGTGGTGATAATGAAACAACAATTGTCAATAGGCTATAAGGGGTTCTCATGATGGAAGAATCACACTACAACCTGAGAGGTTGTTCCATGATGGTTGCTCAATGGGTAATGATCTTCTTCATGTGGGTGGGATACACTATTGAGAGTTATCAAAAGGAAATATTGGAAGGATACTATATGTCTTTAGGAACATTATGGATCCTAGGGATACTACATTGTAGATGTTTTAGGTACACCAATGTATTATAACCCTTTGGTTCACACGGTATTACAACCTTGGAGGAGGGTAATTTTAATGTGACCTCCTTAGGCCATGCATCAATGGGGTTATTTTCTATATTAAAAAAAATATATTCCAACTCATATTTTTTGTTTTATCTCAATCATTTTTAGAAGTAAAAATAGTTTTATGGTAGTCCATCCTATTGGTTCATCCCTCTATCTTCCCTTTGTTATAAATATTTCGATGGGGTTGGTTTTTAAGATATTTATGTTGTATTTTGGATGTATGGTTTCATTTTGTAAACATTATTTTTAATGAAATAGTTATTCGTAGACCATTACTTTAAATATTTTAGCTATTATAATTATACAAAGAAGGTTAGTAGAATGTATAAATCATTGGAGCTAAAATTTTAGTTGGAACAGATGCATTGTTGTGTAGACTAGTGTGTTGTATAATGATGTGATCACTATAAAGTTGATTTTTTAAAATCCTGATATATCACGTTTTGATGTATTGGTTTTTAGTTTGGTTCTTATTTTTTGTTCTTATTATTTTAGAAACCCTAGTGGCACCATGCCGCTACACCTGGTCTCTCTTATTCCACTTCCACATGTGTTTCTTGATTGTAATCCACTATGTTCCCTTGTGCCTTTGGTGTATTCTTATATTCATTATGTGTCTCTTTTGGATCGATCCAGTTGTGAAGAATCTTTCACCACTATCTAGTATATGATGGTTTCCCCCCATTTTATTAATTTTTTTTAAAGTGGAAGTTTTAGGAGATCTCCCACCTCTCCTAAATGTCCCCCTCCTTCCCATCCCCCTATATACTAGGAGAAAAATTCCCATGATATGGTGTAAGGTTGTTAGAAGATATCCATTTTACCATGAGAAATATTATGTTGACTCTGAAATCTATAAGTGTAATCACCTTTCTATGTTTTTCATGGGTAATCCCTCCCTCCTAATCTTCTCATTATTTTTCATGTCTTGGAATTTGGATGGCCCTATTTCCCTTTTCACAATTTTCTTGAAAATCCTTCTATATCCATTAATTATTCGAGATGGATTTAATATGGGACTCATCGAGGGAGGGGATCATCTATGAAGGACAGAGAATCATGATTTTTCACAACTATTTGGTTGCACATGGGGGTTATGTCTCTCAATTGGTGGTACTTTTTCTACACCTCCATGGATTACCACAACCACTTCAGAATATAGAAATTTAAAAACTCTTATGTAGTGTATATGAATGTTTCTCTCTATAGATGAAGACACCCTATAAATAAAATTAGTCATTCCTAAAAGAAATTGTGAGTAGGTTGATTTGGATAGCCCTCTTCTTTAATAGATCTTCAAACAAGCTAGATTGAACTAATCTCTTTATAAAAAGTTTAATTTCGCAAGCCCCCTAATATTTGGATAAAATTTACAAATCTAGGGACATAATTTTTCATTTTGAAGGATGTGTAGGGTTCCTACTACTCCCCTAAATCCTACGTAGAGTCTCATCCCCTAGATTGTTTACATTATCAGCTCTAGAAACATTGATCTCTCTCAGACCCCAAAGAGCTCAAATGGATCTATGGACCATGGTTTCAAAGAGGAATGGTTAGACTCTAAGGATCATCCTCCTCCTATACTTACACTTATTTTTAAGTTATCTTCCTTGAAATATTCCTAAAATTTAATGTATTTTGATATCTATAAACCTATTATTCCCACCAGGTAATTTTTGGATGGCACTTTAGGTGTTGGCTACGAGCCTCCATGTTTGATGGTTCCTAGTACCTTTGGTGTGGCTTTAGATCTTTTCCCTCATTATCAAGAAGTTTATCACTTAAAAAAAGGGTTTATTTTCTCCCCCCATTGATGAAAAATACATGGTTTCTTCAAACAACCTAGTTACTAAGGTCAGTTATGGTAGTGAAGTGCTCTTTGAAGTTAATAAAGTCTCATCTCCTACGATCATGGACGTCCTAATCTACTCCCCCAATATAATTTGGTATCATTTAACCAGTTTAAAAATACTCACCTCTATTTACTATAGTATGCACTAGAAATAAAAAATGAATAATTACATTCCTCCAACCCCCATAAGAATGGTTACCCACTCAATGTGCCTTTACAAATCTAGTTCTATCTCACCTTTATCTAAATATTTCCTTACACATAGGACCACATCTCTTCCTCACTATGGTCACATAAATTATATGGAATGGTAGGGGTATTTTATTCTTTGTAGATATTTATTATATCTTTATTATTGTTAGAATATAATACATTTCTCTCATTGAAATATTGGAACCTATGCACATGGATCATACTATTCAATATATTTCTTCAATTCTTCATATGGATAATAGCATTCATAGATACCCAACTATCTATCATATATTTATCATAAGGTAGATGCAACTCCATGTGGATATAATTGATATATCCTATCAAAACATTAAAATTAAGTCCAATGGAAACCATATATCCAACATTATATCTATCATTTATTTCAAAATTGAACAAAAAGAGAGAGAGGTGTTATGAAAAGAATATTTTTCCTGCTAATCCAAAACCAACAACATGGTTTATATTGGTTGATTTCAATTCTATTTTGGAAAATTATTAAAATAAATGTGGGGACGTTTACTTTAGTAAATATATAGATGAATATTCATAATTCCTCACCCATAAAAATATAATTCACTTAGGGTTATCTAAGGATAATTTCACCCAGTGTAATAATAAGAGGGGTAGTATAATGATCTTAAATAGGATAGAAAAATTCTTGAGAAACCTCTCTATCATTTCAAAATTTTTGGGTTTATCTGTTAGACACATTCCCCATTATATGTCCGGTCATTGAAAATTTATTCTTCAAGTCAATGATATGGTAGATGTTGATTGCATATATTTATAATATTTTTAATGTATTATTGAAAATGGACTCAATGAGATGGTTCACTTATCCTAGATGAACACCTTATAGGTTTATACTTGGGTTATTATCTAGAAAAAATTCAAGAATATGAAATTAAATAATTTAATATGGAACAAAATATACCCACCCATACCATAGTATTATGGGGTTTCATGAAGATATCAACTATCTATACAATCATCTACAAGACCCATGGGATGATGACACCATTAATCTCAAATATCATAAGTAAAAACTTTTATAAAAGTAACTATAGAATGAAAAACATGTGTCCATAAAGATATCTAGATCCAAGTGGTTAGGGAAGAGTAATAAACAATAGGCATACTTCCATGCATGCATTATATAGATTAATTTATTTCCAAAACATAATATAAATCTTGAGTATGGCTCTCATTAGAGATATATTTTTCCACTGGCCCCCTTTTAGTTTCATTTTTCATTAATCATTTTTGTAGATTAAATGAAGCTTTGGTATGGGGATCCTATTTAGAGAAACCTAATGACATGTTCTTCAAGAATATCCCATTGTATTTTGGAGTCTATAACAACCTATTTTTGGATTGTATTCCTTCCAATGATGGAATCAAATATATAGTTAGTAGAATTATTCTTTAAAGGAACTAATAGATTTACCATCCCCATTGACTCAGATTCTTGGCTGATCATCAAATATGATTCCATTAATGTTGTCCAAGATTATATTAAAGTTGTTCCCCTATATACAGTCACAAATTCCAATATCATTTCATTCATCCCTAATGTGGGTAATCCAAATTTATTTTCCCCATTCTTACCTATCATTCAATTAAAATGTTCCTACAAAAACATTGCCAATATTTTAAACAAAAGAATCTTTCATCTCTTGGGGATTTAAATCTATGAATAAAAATATGGATTCCTTATAGGTGGTAATATTTAATTAGATATTTTAATAATCCATGAAATGATTTCTATCCTCGATAAGAAATTGATTAATGCTAATATAAAGATTTGGATTCACATCGAATATGTATATGATTGGACTAATTAGATATTTATTATTAAATTCATGTAGAAGCATGGTTTTCAGAATAGGTATATGATTTATTCTCTTATTTCATATTCTCACCAAGGTATAAAATAACTCTAATGGGAATGAGATTTGTATTTTTCTAATTAGTCAGAATTTTTCATCATAGTGACCCCCTACTTATGAGTATTTCCATTTTGTCCCTATTTTTTCAATAGAAACCTCAATAAAGTAATTCTCAATTGGTTGGTTCATCCATATAAAGACTAATATGATTTCAATGGAATTTATTCCCTATTATTTTCATGTGAAATGTTTTTATTCATTAATGGTATAATAAATTAAATTTAAAACTTATATATGATCATAAATGAGTATAGTAGTTGATTTAAGCAACAAATCCATCTTAATAATAATGTTGGGAATATATGTATCACTTTCACTAGTAGACATTCCAAAAATATAAAATATGGGATAAACATTACCAAAAAATTCCACTAGATTTTTTAGGGGATTAAATCTCTATTTGAATAATTTAGATTAAAAAATTTAAAACTATTAAAAAAATTCATGAAGAGAATCACTAACTAGAAGATTCACTTCATCTCTTTCAGTAGACAGATCACATTGGTCAATAGTTTATTGTCCTCTCTTACGATCTATGTTATCTTTGTTTGTATGTAGCTGAATGATATTATTAAAAATAGTAGGAAAAATTTCAATAGATATATATATGAAACCATTAATAATTTTGACATCATTGGGCTAGCTCTTTAAAATTATCCAAATCTATTGACAAAGGTGGAAAATGTTCAGTTTTTTAAAATAAACTATTTTCTACATGCAGGCCAAGATTACTTGGGAGGATATTTTAGGTAATTCCATCCATTCTATATTCATAAGAGAAAAATATAGGATCTCTAAAATATTTTGGATCAGGGGAAATACAATAACATATATTTTGAAAAGCCTCTATGACTCTATTGTAATGATCTTATATAATTCTCACATTATTTTAGCAAGAGTTCAAATTTTCTTCCAGTCAAAAAACTAGGTGTGATCTCCCCTCTTCTTTCATGGGTTCCCAAATACAAACATTAGTTAAAATAAATCCATTGAGTTCCTTGAATTATTAAATGTTGTTAATAATAAGGAACAAGATGACATATATAGCTACATTTAGTTGGATAATTAACTAGACTATCATATCTGTACACCCATCCATTTGGTAAATTTCACTACTTATTTTGAAACATTTATTCATGTTTAGAACATGTTCAAGGACCTAGCTTTTAATTTTTTTTTTGAAAATTCCATACAATCAAGATCAAATCCTAGATATGGATGTTTCAAAATCAATAAATCCTCATAGATTAAAATTTTCAATGCAAGGGTGTCCATCTCACCTCTAAATTTCAATGTTTTGTGAATGAAATCATAGAATTATTGATTTACCTTTCTGATAAAGGAGATTTAGAGTGACTCTTCTTGTCCATTATCATGAATATTATAAATAATAATGGAAGTAGTGGGTTTTCAGATCACTTCCTCTAATCATGATTCAACATGTATTATAATGTCTAATACATTTCTCAGGGTCACTGTGTTTTGATTTTAATGGGTTTTTTATTGCTTTGGGCCACTCATAATGCAGTTTAAAATCAAGGATTGTTCATATAAGGGAATATTTAAAATTCATTCTCCTCTATAATGTTAAATATCTCAACTCATTATGTAGGGAATCTTCTCTTCCACATCCACTTATAATCTATATCACATTGTCATTTTTAAATGGTTATTCTAAAGGATCTTTATATTGTTCATAGAATAACGGGGAAGGGGTTCATTAGATGTCTCTTAGATTGGGTTTCAAACTGAATACATAATATTCATATTCTTAAGGTATCATGTGATGTTTTGGACCTCTCTATGGACATATAGGGTTATTTATAATGTAATTATCAACATTCTATAGAGAGTAAAGTTCCATCTAAGATAAATAATATTCTATTTTAAGTTGTGTGAGTATTTGTAGGTCCAAAAACATCATCATATCCCTTATAGAATTTGATTCCTCTATATTTATCAACTCTCTTTTGGTGCACTCTTCTAGGAATGGATGTCTAGCCAATATTATTAGGATATTTTTGAGTATTCAACACAAATAAGTGGAGATTTTATACACATGAAATTTGGGGAATAAGATGTCCAACCTTTTAACATTCAAAGGTGATGAAAATGAGGTTAAAACCATTTATTTGGATATTGGTTAGAATACCTCTATACTATAATAATATAATCAAAGGAGATTACCATGTGATCTAACAATTTCACCCATATTGAACCTTTTCTCTTATAAATTCTCCATGATTCACCCTTTTCATGATAAAATATTCAATTTATAGTTATAAGTCTCAATATTTTTCTAACGTGAATCCTCTTCGTGTAATTTTACACAATACTAGTTTTTTTAGGTGTATCATTATGATGTGATGGTATCTGAGTTTTTTGATTTTATCCTTTATAGGTTTCAAGTCTTGTTCTATTCTTTGGGTTAATATTATCTAATCTCACTACTGGAAATTGAGTCTTTCCCAACGGTTCTGAACCGTTGGTAAAGCCTGAAAACCGTTGGTATGTGTTATACCAACGGTTTTGCAAACTGTAAGGAATTAAGCCGTTGGGAAAATTTATCTCAATGGTTTACAAAGAACCGTTGGTATAGGTTAGTAAAATTAACCTATTACAACGTTTTGGCCAACCATTGGCATAAGTTTAACCAACAGTTCTCCATGAACCGTTGGCAAAAAATTCCCTATGTCTTTCCCAATTGTTTGAGTAAACCGTTGGGATAGTTAAACATGTAAAAATGAGTTCCTATGGAGGTTTGAACCCACAACCTCCACGTTATAAATCAATGAATTTACCACTATCCTAGAGTATCCTTTGTGAATATATTAGGATAAATATATATATATTTATTTATTTATATGTAATTTATATATTGATTTATTTGGTGATATATGGCCAATGTACTCATAAAACCTATTCCAACGGTTCTCAAAATCGTTGGGAAAGATATGTGCCCACCCTTTCCCAACGGTTTGGCCCAACCGTTGGGAAAAGTGTTGAAATTTTCCCAAAGGTTTTCCTAAACCGTTTGGAAATCCATACCCAATGGACTTTTCCCGACAACTTTTCCCAACGGTTTGGCCAAACCGTTGCGAAATCCTTACCATTAGTGGGCTTTCCCAACTATTTGGCCAAACTGTTGGGAAAGCCATACCATTAGTGGTCTTTCCCAACGGTTTGTCCAAACCATTGGGAAAGGGGGCATGTACCAACGGTTTTTACAACCATTGGTATAGAAGCGTTCGGAAAGGTCAGGATTCCAGTAGTGTCTCCTAGTTAATCTCTCATGAGTGGGACTTTGTTTTGGTATACTTATTGCGTTGTAAAGCCTTATGTGGTCAAATTATTGTTTCTGTTTATCTGAGGAATGTTACACCATGGTTCTTTCTATTTCGTTGTGTTGTGGTTTGGATTTATCATGTTTGATGTGAAAATTCTTGATTATTCATCGTATTATTAGAGTGTATATATTTTTGGATTATAATCCATGGTTGTTCCATGTCCTTAATTAAGAATATAGTGTAAAATTTGTTTTGGAAAAGGGGTTTTATGTGATATTAGAAGAGGGTGTTGCATCATATTAATAGGTACACTTGATTTAGCCTCATTGTGGTGTGTTTCCCCCCCCCCCATCTACCCCCACCACAGTAGGATTCATATTCTTCTAAAATTATTACACATATGAATCTTGTATTGAATTATATCTTGTTTCTATAACTTCCATCGGACCCTAGGAAACTAGAGGTATCTTTTTGGAAATATTTAAACATTATATGAATTGTGTTTCCCCTTAGTTTCATGAAATCAACTCTTGTGATCTAAATATAATTATTTATATCTTATTCTTGGTTCTTATATTTCCATTTAATGTTGGGAAGGTTATGGTAGTGGTTTTGATTCAGTAATGTTTTTTTGATATGGTTTCTATAGGTAATGGTCAATAGTAGGCATTTTAGTTTCTATTCATTTGTTTAGTAGTTTTTAATGGGGTTTCATTATCTTATCATGGAATAATTTATGGATCTATTATTGAGTTAAGTGATTAGAGACTCCTCCATAAATTATGTGAAAATTATGGATTGATTTTTACTTTTTATTCATTCAATGGATGTTATAGATTAAAAAAATCATGATGATAAATTTTACTCAAAATAATTTATGTGGTTAGGTGATTTTAATCTTTTTTATGAAACTCTTTTGTTATTAATTTAATTTTTATGGTTTTATGATATTTTTTCCTAGGAAATATTTTTTTTTGTTTTGAAATATATATATATATATTTGATTGAAATTTTTTAATAACCTTCCATACTAGGATAATAATTTCAATATAATAATGAATTTTTTTATAGAAATCTGGAATTATGGTGTTTTTATATGAATATAAAATTCAACTCTAATTTGAATGAATATTAAGGGTTATGTTCTTTCATTTTAATTACTAATATTTCCCCAAAAATTTTTATCATATTTTTATAATTTCATGTTGTGATTTTAGGGGTAATATACTAGTTTTTTTCACTCTATTATTGTAGTTTGAAATAGTTGTGGTAGTCATGGATGGTTTTTTGTGAGATTATGGATGTGGTGGAATTGCTAGTTATTTGTAAAGTATGTGGTTTTCTTAATATTATGTTTGTTGTCAAAATTTTACGAAGGTATATTTATATGGTGATGGGTATGTTAATTATGGTATTGTGTAATATTTTCCCATTGGAATGGAAAATTCATGAAATAAATTAAATTAGTAATGGGTGATTGGTAAGAATTATAAAATGGTGGACTACTAAATAACTATAAAATAATGATAATGGATGGAATGGTTGAAATACATATGTTTTAAAGTCTAGAACAAATGTGATTAATGACTAAATAAATAATTAATGGATAGAAATAATGTATGATTAAATGAATGACATAATGAATTTAATGATTTTTGTAAATGGTAAATCTAGAATATAATGAATGATGTGATGACATAAAAAATAAAAAAAAAATCATTGGTTTTTTTATGTTGATAAATGGGGATGGGTGTGTTGTAGTTATGGTAGTGGATATCGGTTTAATATGGTGATAGTAAAGTGTTTCAAATGATTTTTTATGGTTCTTTTATGAATAAAAACCTATGGGTTGGGAATATGTGTGTCTTTTATATACTTGTATTTTGATGTTATTTTTTATGAACCACCACCCAATTCAGATATCCTTACTGATTATCCAATGGATTTAGGTTCCATGTGTTTTCTTAAACTTCTAGTTTTGTGAGGGAAGAAATATATGACTAACCCATATTCCATGCTCCCACATCCATACATAGTATAGTGAGTGATAGATCACGATAGGTATATACATAAAACCTATTAAGGATTAAATATTTAGAATACACTATACTGGATGAATAATTGTTGTTGTTATAATGATAATATATCTTGGTGGTTACACATTCTAGGAGGAGGGAATGATTTTGATGTTCTGTATGTTCACATTACCTTACTATAATATTAATATGACGTCTTTTTTACAATGTTATTTGTGGTAATTATGTTATTAGGGAGATGTTGTGTTATTTGGTTGTGGATATGTGATGAAGGTGATTATATTATTGTGTCATGGGATAAAATATTATGATATGTTATATGACGTGAAATGGAATGGATGTAGAAGTGATGGAAGCCGTAAGATATTTATCATTATGGTATGATAGTAAGAAACTAATGGTGACTTGGTTCTATGGTACCTTATTAAAAAATATTATTTAAATAATATGTTACTATACCTGGATTTGATATTACATGAGTAATCCTTGCAATGGTTGGAATATAGATAATCTTACGTATATTTGAGTTAGATATGGTTTTTATTCATTGGGGAATTAGAATGATTTTTAAATATTTTCATGATATTTATTGGGGAGGATACTAATAATTATAATTGTTTCCTCAATAATATAAATAAATATTTTCTTTATGTTTTTCCAATGGAGTTAGTGACTAACTTATACATTACTATCTTGAGGCCTAGATTTGTTGTCAAAGTCGTTTCCTTAGGAGTTTTTATATATTTTATTTTGGGTACCTTGATTATGTGTTATATATTCAAACATTTTGTATTGGGATTTATTTTATAATATATTGATTTGATTGGTTGTTTATTTTATGTTTATAGTATTATTAGGGTAATGCCTCAGATTATGTGAGATTATAACCTTCATGATTTTGGAAAACATGTGGCCTATTAGAGGAGGGATTATGGGCTTACAAACAACTTCACTACTAGACTAGGTGGGTCCCAATGGGTGTGGGTCATGATATATTGTATTAGAGATATTGTTTTCAGTTTCAACAGACACTGGATCTAAGTACTGGTGAGGACTGCTTCTGAAGGGTAGGAAAACTATATCAATAAATCATATAATTTTACAAGGAAAGGTAGACTGACTAAAACCTAAAAATTTAGGTAAATCTACAATCTAATGCAATTAAATTGATCTAACCAAACTTAATAGGAAAGATGACGGTTGTTATCGGCAGATACCTATGAAATATATAATAATCATACTAAATTTATCATGTAGTTAACTTTTAGTTATTTGGGGGAAGTTAAAATGAATCTAATAGAAATATATATTATGAATTCCATGTTTTTTAATTAATGAGTTTTATTTCATCATTGTAGAAATGGTTTCTGCTCATTTTATTTATATGGTTTAGGTAAGTGAGGTGTAGTATGATGATCTAATTGACAATAAGAGGTTTAAAAATATAATGATGATTATTTTTGGATAAAGAACTTATGTGGGTTTATTCATTAGTGTTTTGAGAAGTATAATCGAGTGTATCTAATTATGTGACCATGTAATGGTTTTAAGACCAAGTTATTTCCTCCAATATGATCATTTATATGAAGAAGAAATGGGTACCATTGGATATCATTTAGACAAGTTGAGTTTTGTGTTAGTGGTAAATTATATTCCTTTCGGATTTTGGGGTGTAATTAGTTTCATGGGATGATTTTCACAATTATCAGTATATGGATTTCCTCTCTTTGATGGAAAATAAAGCAGAGTGAGAGGAATGTATTTCACTATAGTGGGGGTATAAGTGCAAAAGATTTTGTATTTGATTCAATTATCTTCTTTATTTTTCAATTTATCTATACACTGATAATGAGGTCGTAGTATAGAATTTTAAGGAAACATTATTCCTTTTTATTTGGTATCAGGTTACTCCATTAATGTTTCCTCTATATCATGAGATTCTCACTAATTCATAGTTTATTGAGAGGATGCATGCATAGTTGATATCATATCGAAAAAGTATTCTACAAAAATATATGTGAAGCATAGATATAGATGTATGAACTCTGATGTTGGGGTAATCAGGGTTCTTATTGGTAAGAAATCAGTTTCAGTTGACTTTCCATTCTCTTATGGAGATGGAGGTTCTCATGTATCCATATGTAGATCTGTTCAAGGGTAATTTCATGTATAATTCGTGGTTTTTAGAAATTTTAACTGGAAAACCGTTCATGTAAAATCAAAATTTATTTTTCCCGCTTCGGGTTTATCCATTGTAGTTTTTGCCTATTGGACCTTGTCTGCTGAAACGTTAGAAATAATTCATATAGTTGAGAGAATATAGTTTGGGAAAATTATATACTCCTGAATTCCCACATCTATTGGGACATAGGTATTGATGTGGTCATGAATATGGAGATAAGAAGGGATGACATGGTAGATAAGAGATATGTGGTATGTTTCATGTTTTGAAGATACCAGAGTCTGGTTGGATAGAGATCATTTAAGGAAATATTTTCTTATCTTATACCTTGGATTTCATTTTGTTAGATTTTTTATCTTCGTATTTATTTATTGTACTCATATAGTTCCAAGATTTGGTACAGAATATAGATAGTTTTCCAATTACATTGATGTTTACTACACTTGTTAGATATCAGTCAATTATTTTTTATGTGTGTTGGGGTATTGAGTTGGTGATAGGTTGGAATCATTCATCAGTTTATCTCTTCTTATTATGGATACAATTGTACAATATCATTATTTTAATGGAAGAGTTATACTTATTATGTTTGTTAATTGACTACTTTAATACGAGTGTTTAGTTCAAGGATTTGGAAGGTCAGTTAATGATGTTTGTTAGTAAATAGGATTGTCAGATGTGTTATATGTTTTTTTAAAACCATTGTCTTCATAGTTGGTGGATTTCATTTTATGATCTGTGGGACTGTAGGTAGTATTGTTTCCTATGTTTTTGAGTAATTTTTTATGTCATCCCTAGATAGGTTTCAATGTTACCCATTTTATGTGTTATTGAATTTAGGATTCTGTTATAACATGGTGATTCATTAATTTTGATGGATTCATTACATATGTCTCTTTATGAGTTATGATTGTTGAGGATTAACATTGATGATTTAATGTAGAAGGGTTATATCAATCCTAGAGTGTAGCCATGGGGTGCTTCGGTTTTATTCTCTAAAAAGTTTTATGATATTGTGGCTTGTGAAAATACTACTGGTGGTTGAATTAGGTGACCATAAAGAACTGTTACCCCCTCTTATGGATCAATGATTTTTCCAAATAGTTAAAAGGATTTGGTTGGATTTTAATGATCAGTTTGTGTTTCAAGTATCATTGGATGATCATAAATGATGCAGATATCATGATTACTACTTTCATATATCATAATTGGTAATTTGATTATGTATTTATGTCTTTCAGTGAAAAAAAACTCATGATAAATTCATATAAATAATGAAATCTATGTTTTTTTATTTTTATGATCAATTCATAAGAGTGTTCATCAATGACATTAAAATCTAACAAAACTTATATGAGGATCATATAGATCATATGAGGACCATTTTGGATGTTCTTGAACACATTCATAATTAACAGAAGTTATCCGAGTCTATAATTTGGTTAAATGAGGTATATTTTTTAAGGGATGGGTTGTCTTAGTAGTGATTATCAGTCAATCCTTCAATGATCAAGGTTGTTTTTTCATTGGATGAAACTAAAAAAGTCAGAATGGGTGGTAATTTCCTTTAACTGCTAGGCTATTTTTTAGGATTTGTGTCCTATTTATCTTTAATTATAAACCCTTTTAAATCTTGTAATAGGAGGGACAAAGATATAATGTAAAATGATTAGTGTTGGGTAGATTTTGAATTACTAACATTTATGTTAATTAGTTCTCATGTTTATCAGATGACTAAGGAAGGAGTTAGGTTTCAGGTAGTCAACAAAACTTCTCATAGTGTCTTGGGGTGTGATTTAAAGTAAAAATGGGAAGTTATCTGATATCATTGTAGGGATTCATGCCATCATATGCCTAACTATTCCACCAATGATCTTGAGTTGGTGGTATTTGTATTTTATCTTATGTTATAGTGACATTACCTCATTAGTGAATGCTTTGAGGTCTTCATTGATCATATAATTATTATTCATATCTTATCTCAATGGGATTTTAATTGACTAAATGGTAGTGACTTGAGTTATTTTAATACTATAATATTGGTATCTTTTGTACCATAGTTAAAGGGAATGTATTTGATAATGAAGTGTGTTTTATGTCATAGGTAAATACTATATAGTAATATGGATATGAATAGGTATTAAAAAAGGATATTGTAGTTTGTAATCTTGATGTTTTTTATATAGTGACCCAATCATCTTACACATATTAATATATATATTTTTTAAAAAAAATATAATAAACATAACCCAAAGATTCAATGGATTAGTTCGTTTCATAGGATAGGTTCATAAAACATAACAATTAATCTAAAATACAAAATAATTATTTTAAACATCATAATATTCTCCTAAATCCAATTGATATTCTAAAAATACATATCCTAAACTGGGGAATATATAAACAAAAGGAGTGATCTATATAGATCATTAAGGGAATAAGAATGATAAAAAAGTATATAATATGTGTCAAATTGAAAAAAAATGATATCATAAAAAAGGGCCTTTAATAATCATAGAGATAGATGACATATAGAATACGGAATCATAATATCATGTCAACATAAGAATGTGAAAAAAGGCAGTACATAAGAATAAGTCAAGGCTCCCTGTAAAGACAACATAACATAGTGGATAGTGTCTAATTATGAATTAGGTTTACTCACTAATATCATACATAACATATCATGAGATAAAAACATTACCCAGTGCAATGTAGTTCTATCTAAGATCACCCATCCTAACATCTACATCCATGTGTATTCAAAATTGGAAAATCAAGAATAATGTATAGGCATAATAAATACCCATGTAAAGTAATATGTTACATGACCATGCCATAAGGAATATTCAACAAATACTTCATAAATATTCCAAAAGATAAAAATGAATTAAATATTTTCATCTACCATATTTCAATCAATAAGAATAGATCTAAAATAAAATGTTAATTTCAAGAAAAATTCCTGAGAATGGGTATAGAATTAGGTATGGAATGGAACCTTTAATATATTATTTGAAGGAATGGGTAAAGACTTTTGAAGTTTTGAATATGGAATTTTCTTTGAAAATCAAAGGTAAACCAAAATAATTATCCCCAAATTTTTTTTATGAAAATAATATTGTGAAAATACATTAAAAAATTGTGTTTCTTGAAATGATTAAGGTATATAAAAATACCTCTTTATCGATTTTGGATTCAAAGAAGGTATTGGTAAATGAATGTAAGGTATGTATAACGCTAGGAAAAAAAGATAATAAAATATGTATAAATGTAAGAGACATATATACATAGTTTAGATTCATTATATGAATTTAAATAGAGAGATAAAGTGAGGTAGATAGAGAAATTCATAACCTGAAGAAAATAGGGTGGTTCAGAGTGTTCCCTTACCTCAAATTGAGATTCAATTTGCACATTCACATAAAATCCTGAATAATCAAATTAAAATTATTAAATATATTATATATAAATTTATTTAAATATATTTAATATATTATAAACTTTTATATTATTTTAGAGTTATATAATTGATATTTCATTCATATTTCTATTATCCCATGGTCGTTCATTTCATGGTTCGAAGGTCGTATCACATGTAGGTAATTATTATAAATCATCATTAAATGGTTCTACAACTCTATAAGTGTTATTTAATGATGTTAAAATTTTCCGAATAATTAAAAATAGTAATAAAAGTCAAATATTATTAAAAATAAATGTGTTTCATATAATTTAATTATTATCATTATACAGTTCAATTAGGAAATTTTTAGACCACATTGATCCTATATGGATTACATTAAAATTGTGGATATATATCCATTAAACAATGTTCAATAAAATATTATATACTTATTTAGAAAATTTTAAACCATAGTAATTGAATTTAAACAAACTATGAAGAAGGTGGTGTACAAGAAAATTCATTGTTCTTGGGGTGGTGATCCGACTAAATTGTGAACAATCATTTAATTTTAGGAACAATTGAGGGGGGAAAGAAATGTATATTAAAACATAATAATAAAATATATTTATATTTATGAAACCAATGTTTTTATGTAAATGTGTATTAAAAACATCTTGGGGTGGAAGATGTAGAATTCTAAAATTGAAAGAGGATTGGTTGAAAAATAACCTCTTCCTTTGGGTGTATCCTCTTAGGATACCCCTTGGTGTTCTTTATAATGGTCTTTAGTGAGACCAGTATCACAAGGATTGGGTATAGAGGGTTGGAAAAGGGATTGGGTAGATATTTTAAAAAATTCATGGCTGATAAGGTTTGAGGAAAAGTGATGGTAAGGTGTGGTATATATAGGAAGGAAAGAAGAGTTTTTAATATAATATTCCTTAGTTTTGTAATTTTTCAATACTATAAATAGTGAATAATATTGTGCCTATATATAGTAATTGGTGCATTTGATTTCGATCTAATGGTTTCTTACATCATCCATGACTCACTAATTCATATATTTTTCTAATAATGAAAATTACTGTATTTTATCGAATTTCAAAATTTACCAAAAAAATATAATATTTTATAAAAAAACCCCATATCATTTATTCAATGTTTAGATTCTAGGAATTAAATATATTTTATGAAAATAATTTTCTTAAATATTAGAAATTTTTCTTTTAATTAAATTATTTATTTATATGATTAAATACTAATTTTAATAATTTTATAAATATTCTTGTCCTTGGAAAAATTTACTTATGGTCTTATAAACTTATATTATAATTATAATAAAAAATAAAATTATTTTATAAACTCTATTTATGAAAATATACATTCATTTAAATTTTAATATTCATCATAAAAATATAAATAAAACATATGTGTTTTAAAAAATCCAAACACTTATATTATCATTTACAAGAATTTATTTATTTGTATCATGATATAAATTTTCAATATTTTCACTTTATAAGATTAATAAATATTATTTAACAATTAAAAATGTTATGTTATTATTCTAATGGATGGGTTACTATTCCTAATTTTCATATTACTATTGAAATAATTTGATTACTATTTCAATGGTCAGGCTTATAATGTTCATTAAGGTTCCCTAATTTCTACAAATACCTCATATTTCATTCATTATTCATTCACTTTTATTTTTTATCAAGTTTAAATATATTTTTATTTTCCAACATTGTTGTTTCATTTCTAATATTTTGTTTTCATTCTATAGTTTTGTGGAAAGTCTGGTAATTTTAAGGGATCAAGAAGATCCAAATTTCCCTAGTATAGTTATCTTATTTTATATTTTTTGTCCCATTATAAAACATTCAATTTTTTAGCTATATTTATTCTAGAAATGTAATGTTCTATTAATTAATGTTGTTCATTATATAATGTTGTGAATGTTATTTATATAATAAAACATTTCTAAACATGAAAAATTTATATAATTATAAAGGAAATTCCACTGATAAAATTAGGGGTCATTAAATTATTCCCCTTAAGAAATTTCTTCCTCAAAACTTCAATTCACCCTTCGTGATGAAAACACATGATGTTACTTCTATTTAATTGCTTCATCTAGTTTCCATGCCGCCACCTCATACTTATGGTTCCACTATAATAATTTTAAAAGTTGAGTAGTATTTATGCATAGAATCTTGTCTCTATAGTCAAAGATCTTTAATGATTGATCCTCAAATGAGAGGTCAAACTCCAACTATAACACTTCATTATTCAATACATGTTTGAGATCTAGTATATACTTCCTCAAAAAGAATACATGGAACTCATCGTGTATTTTAGACATGGTTGATGGATGTTCAAGTATGGAGGCCACAACTCTAATGCAATCAAGAATCTGGTAGGGGATTATGTACGTGGGGATTAGATTTCAATTATTTCCAAATATCATGGCTCTCTCTTAAATAGTTATATGAAGAAACAAATTTCATTACCCTCAAAATCTAGGTATTTATTACGGTTAACAATTTTTGATGCCCTCGAAATGAGCATCAGTAAATTTACAAAATAAGAAATTCCAGAATATAGGTATTATTTTCCCCAAAAAAGAAAAGGAAGAAGAAGAAGGTCAGGACATAACGATTTTGTGAGACCTCAAAGAACGTGCAATTGGGTGAACAAAATAAGGTCATAGAAAAACTCCAAAATAAGTGAATAACAGATGCTGGATCCCATGAAACCCCCATCGAAAAATATTTCTCCTCTTGTGATGGCACTCTGGGCAAACACGTAATGTGTAGTGGATGCAAGATAAGCTCCCATAGGCCATGTGGTTTCTCAACAACAAATTCCTGACAAAACAATCCAAAAAACCTATGAAAATAGGATGAAAATATTCAAAAGTAAAAGGTTTCTTGTGATCGTATGGATCACACAATTCATCACCAATGAGAATGATAATTATCCTTTACAACATCCAAGAAAACCCTCTAGACCCTCATCCATTATGGAATAAAACAAATGAAATAAGAAGGGGGTGGCAAGGGCTACTCGTGGTTGCTGAAAGACATCTAACATGCCACCAGAGATCCACAATACATCGCCAGTCCCCGAAAACATCCATGCCTCATCATGCAAAGGCCCTATGTCTTTTCACCTTAATCACATGAATGTTATAGGGTATGTTTGAGAAAACATGTTCAACCACTTCTGGCTCATTAAGGAAAATTTGATGGGTTTTCCATGAAATTGGCATTCACCCCAATAGGGACTTTATTGTTCATCTGAAGCCTCAAAATGAATAGTGACAATTTCTTCAGTGAAACCTATGAAACTATTCTTAATCCTTGATATTTTTAAAATAAAAAATAAGAAGCAAAGAGAAAGAAGACGAGTGTTATCATGCTCATAAAAACACATGTGACACACTAAAGATGATTTTTGAATTGTCTCACAGGACTTCTAGAAATGAATTCCTGGTCCCATGAAATCCTTTTGACGAACTAGGATTGTCTCGTGAAAATACTGAGATATGTCACCCAACATCACGTGGAGGCCTTTTAGTAGGATAATTGATTACATTAAGTCCATTGTACAAGTCTATATGATGATAATGAAGTCCTTAGGTGTAAATACATGATTTAAGAAGTCCTAATTAATTGGAAATAATGTAATAAAGGACACGTTGATGGGAGGTACTCATAGTCACTGGAAATTAGGCAATGCCCTCCAAGGGATCGATGGAAAAATCATGTAGAGACATGTGGTGCCATACTCCTTCATTGACTCCAGCCTGGATCCATTCCAGATACACCATGAAAATTGACAAACAAATAGGGTGGAGAGGCCTATAAATTCCCCACCCCATTATGAAAAATTAATGGCTCTCTATTGCAACCAAGTTGAAGAATTGTAGAAATTTCTCACCAACACTAGAACAACGTTTTCAAGGTGTCTAATCTCATGATTGGCCAATAATATGTTAGGTAATATACTAAAAAAATGGATCAATCATGGGTCTTTTGTAAATAACATTGTGTGATCATTCATAGATCATTTGAAGGACTCCTGAGAAGATATGAAATGAAAGTACCATACATATTCTAGATCACATGATTCTTAAAATAAACTAGGACTAAATAATAATAAGGAATTCAAGATACAAGGTCTAGAAAAAATACTGAAGGTGGAAGACTGAAGCCGAAAACTTATTTGCGAACCCTCATGAATTTCACATGATCCGTTGAGAACACATGAAAAAACCAAGATATTTCATCTATATCCCACAATAATCTTTCATCATGATTCTTGGTCATGTTAAAATACTTCAAGACATGTTAGATCATGTTACGTGGTTCCCCTTGGGAATTCCACTTTCGTCTCATGAGACACCCATGGGGATTATCACCCAAGCCTTGTGACATCCTTCAGATATATTTCCTGACTAATATAAGTGCACCCACACATTCCATATGATTCTCACATTAGAATCCACACAAGTAAAATAAGCCCTCGTGACACCCTCTAGGAAAGTCAGCTGAGACTCACGACACCCTCTAAACATGTCGGTCTGGTCTTGTGATTCCCTCCAGGGATGTTAGCCAAGACTTGAGATTTCCTCCAAAACATGTTGTATTTACTCTCATGACACCCACTATAAGTGTCAAGCTAGATCTTTTAAATGACACCAGGGAAGGTCAGATGGATCATGAGACATCATCTATACAAGAAGGATTGGTTAAAACGGTAACCCCACTATGTAAGCCTTGATAAAGGGAACTATAATGACTCTAATTACTACAATAATTATTATATGTAGGAAAGATTTTTTAGTCTCGAGATCCATATAAAATCTCCATAGATACATCATAATACTGAAATCTGACACTCATTAGCAATTAGACTAGTTATCTTCCATCCCTTGTTTCTCACATCGAGCTTAGCTCACATGGGCTGAGGGATTTTGAATAATTATCCGATTTTCATTATAATCCTCCAATGAATTAAAGGGTGATGACAATGTGTATGTCCTGAATAGATACCTAATTTATATTCCTCGAATACAAGGTAAATCCTAGTGTGTAATACCTGATAAAGGGAACTACGATGAATTTGATTAATGTTATAATAAGGATACGTTGGAAAAATCCCGGAGGCCTGATATCCATAGAGCCATCCTAATACGTAACTCTCGTTGTTATAAGTAAGTAAAATAATCATTTTCCATCCCTTGTTTATCACATTGTGAAAAGATCACATGGTCTTAAGGAGTTAAAACCATCATATAATTTTCAATATAAGCCTCAATGGAGGCAAGAGAAATACCAATGTGAAGGTCCTAACCTACAGAAAAATTGATATGCACCAAATACAAGGGAAGCATAAATGTGTGATCCATTATAAACTGAACTACAATAACTCTTATTCATACTAATATCATGATATGTCGAATGCCTCTATATATCCCAAGATCTATATCATAAATCCCCAGGACTGTCACAATATCCAAGTCCCATGTCCATACATTGTGAGGATGATCACCTAATATCCCTTGTTTACCAAAAAAATCATAGATCATGTGGGATTAGGGAGTTTCTATGAAAACATAGTTTAATTCATGAATATCTACTATTTATGGAAATCATTGTATGTAATCCCCGATGAGTAGCTTGATATGAAATCCCCTAATATAATGGAATATACCTTGAGGCCAATCCCAAGGGCATGATCAAACTATGATAACACTGATTCCTACTATAATCAGGATTTGTAGGACTCATCTTCAAGGTTCAAGCTTAAATATTTGGTGTCTCACTACCCACACATATATCCTCTATGCATGAATCTAAATTTCATAGGATTGAAAAACTATCTGGGTTTTCATTCCAACAATAACTAGGATATGTAGGACACTTAATAATGTCTCAATACCCATAGAATGTTAAAATACCTCCACACATCGAAGCATATTCTGAAGCATCTGGTTATACAACATCAAATTATAAAAAATCTACCCATTACTTGGAAATGGATTAAGAACACCATAGACATACCAATGGATTCACAAATGAGATCCACAATTCATTTGTTAGTTTATAGGATTCCATTTCTTTTAAAAAAATTATAATTAACAAATATTGATTTGGTTATGGTAACCATCACCGTGTTAGGATTAGGATGAGGATCACAGAAATGTCTTAAATCTATAAGGGATTCCTGGTGTAGGAAACATTTCCCTCTATAAGGTTGAGATATTCCTAACTTCCTATCCTCTAAACTAATGTGTGTCCCCAAATTTCATTTGGTCTAAAACCCTAGTTGACTGCCATTATTGGAAAATATGCTTTGTTTCCAATTATGGATAACGGAACCATTGGGAGTATTCATTAAGAATGACAGTGAACCTAACATAATGATTTTGTAGAGAATCAACACCCCCCCCACACACACACAATCTACCATCATGTTGGGCCGAACATGCCTCATTTTCGGTTTCCATGTCACCTCTTGATCCAATAAAAAACATAAATGGTGAAAACTATATTATTCTTTGAAATAATGAATGATAGGTTATTATTCGTTGGGAAATTAGATTTGATAGCATATACAATCAAAAAAATGATGCCTGAAAAGAATATCATAAATAATAAAATGATTTTTTAATCATGTGTTAGGAAACATTGTTTTGAATAACCTATACAAAAAAAGAAATAATATCATAATGATCTTAAATAGGGTACTCTAAATCAAGGGTTGTTATTAAATAATCCAATCCTCATTTTGAGAAGTCCAAACGAGTAGAATGAACAGATCATGAATAGCAGGATGATTGTTTTAACCATGAATATATGATTGGGCATATTATGACAAAAATATTTCACTAATTTGTAACCTTGTTACTTTTTGTTCAAATTAATATTGATATTGACAACATCCTAATTCCAGATAATGTCTTCATCATCCAATGTTCTCTCTCATGAATAACTCATGGTTGTAACCCCCATGGGTTGAAATGTGATCTCACCTTCTCGACAAATCCAATGATAGTTGGAAAACATGATGGTTTTGTAGTACCAAAAACATGGGAAAATTCTAACCATGAAAACTTACCATGATGTTCTCCATGAATTGAAATTGGTGAGTACACATCTTCTAAAAAACTCTGCTACTAAACTAGTGGCCCTCATCGCCACAACCAATATCCTTAGGAGCTTATCCCCAAAGAGAAACAACCACCACATTCCATATATGATGATAGTGGAACAAGAAGACAAATATTTATCCCATCTAGTTTAGGGGCCAACCATGTGAGCTCCTTCCAATCGTTGTCACCAGAACCATCTTGCTGGTACCAAATTATCGTCTATTGAGGGTGCCAACCAACACACTGTTTCCTCTAACACCCATGACTAGGAAACAGAAAAGGCTTTTTGAGGGAGGAGATAATTGGATATCTAGGAGGTGGATTATATCCCCACTGCTTTTGATGATGTCCACCAGTATATTCTGGCATGATCTTGCAATCATGATCATATCCCTTCTCACTCAAAAAAAAAAGCTCTTGGAATATTACCATAGCGGGTATGGGGAGGCTAAAATTCATACCCCGATACATGAATCCCATCATCATTTTTTAGTGGCACATGGAGGAAAGAAGTGGGTGCATATTACAACTTCAATTGAATTCATATGAAAATGTATAATGAATATGTAAAAGGTGTAGTCTTATATCTCTACACACACATTTCTAAAATGAAAATATATTTTTGATACATCTAAAGAACATTGTCAGTATATTCCATCAATGTTTTAGATAATGGGACAAGTGTAGATTCCTATCCATGAATCCAGGTAATCTCAATACTCTGATCATTGTGAACATGTTTTTTAACTAGAGAAAGTACACGTTCTTTCTCCCACCCAGGAATATTATTGCCATATTCAAATAAACAGAGAGGCATCAGACTGGTCTCATGTACTCATTCCAACTGGGCTCACCAGGTGAGAGTCGTACATGCCTTAGGATAGAGGAGCATGATTATTGAAGAAGTATGGAGGCATATATCAGAGGAATATGATCAGATTCCCAACCCATTATGGTTAGGGATCACCACTTGAGAGGGACACAAACCTCGAGATAAGCTCATATTCTTTTCAATGATGTCCAACAGAAAAATCCAAAGACCCGAGAATGGTCTTATATTCATGTTTTTGAAAAGGATAACTATGTGAGAATGTAATAATATTTAGGACATGCTCATATTTATATCAGTGAATTTTCCTAGAATATTCCATCATATCATAGAAGAAATGCATGGGTTTCTACTTTTGTCGATAAATGACTCACCAGTATCATTCCAAGGTGAGATAAGAGGAGGATCATAAACCTTCTCCCATTTTTGAGGTCTATCAGCGTATCACAATATGGAATGCATAGTCAGACTAGGCTCATTTTTTGGATCTAAATGGGTCCCAACAGGTGATAGAGACACACACCTTGGGGTAGGCTTATACTTCTTCCATGAAAGGCAAATGATATTTTCTAAAGGCTCAGGATAGAGATCATATTCCCATCCGGATCGGGGTTCACCAAGTGAGAATAGAACATTCCTTGGGAAAGGCTAACTTCCTGTCAATAATCAGATAACTCATTGGATGATTCTAGTAGATTCTCAATAGTGGGATCATACACTTGAAACATCAGATGATTATAATAAGGTTATAGAAACCTTTATAAAGAATGATCTTATCCCCGCATAATTCTAAAAGGAATTTCATCATATTCCAACCATGACATAGAACATATACCATATTCCAAACATTCTCAATGAAATTGTCCAAGTGTTAGTTTGAGACACATTCTCGACACAACCAGGCTCCCTCAAATCTTCTATCGAAATAGAAGAAGAAGACATTTATTACTTTGATAGTCCTCCTCATGGTAGTGTGGATATGGATCACAAGAAATATACTCATGGAATCCCCCATGGTTAACCTCTCCATGGAAATATATACCATGGACAAGGAAATCCTCCCCTTGTTTAGACACCTTCATAGAGGGAGGTTTCCCAAACTCTGACACATTTTCATAGAGAGATTCTCGAATCATCTGGTCAATGGTATACAGTTCCCCATCAACATCCTGCAGCACTTCACTCTCATTAATATAATCACTTCACAATATTTTTCTATTGTCTGAACAAATGGATTCTTGTAATTCTAATACAAGGGACTCCAAATTTTACATGTGGAGATATTTATCCAGAAAAAAACTCCACATCATATAATGGTCCCTCTCCACATCAATCTATGAGATCCTAGATGAGCTATAAAAGGTGTGCATGCCTTATTTTTGCCAAAAACATGTGGGATACTCATCAGTGGCTAAAGGATAGACACCTCCCTTGTCTATGGTATATGGTTCACCTCCAAACCATAAAAATACATTGTTTTCGTCTAGACCTAGATTCTATCTCCCTGGATCGAGATCCAAAATAAGAAAAACACAATGAAAATTTGAATCATGCATTCCACCATTGTATCTTAACTCTTTGAAATCTAATATCCAAAGACACTCCACGAATTCATATTCATGGAAGATAATAGTATAAAGTGTGAAACTTTTTACTCCCCTATAATTATAAAATTCTTCTGAAATTGAATCTGAAATGTTATAGAATCTGGAGATATCAGGAGACAGAGTAATTCTCAAGCACGTTGGTCAAAACAACAGAATTTTTACACTTCCACGGTTACAAGACACCAAAAGGGGGAGAGAGGACAGCCAAAATGATTTCAAACATGTCCCCTCAAAGAAATAATAATTCATTTCAAACAATAAGATCAATGTTGCGATCATCCAGGAATCATCTTGTAAGAAATGGTTCTCATGATGGGTTTTCATCTCACCCAACTCCTACGTGAGCACAACTGCACCACATCAAACGAGCCACAGTAGAAGCTGATATATCAACTCTCCCGGAGCATACCCAACCAATCAATATGGTAGAATATCTACCATTTCCTCCACCATTTAGATCAGAGATTCCGATTAATATTTTAGATACATATGTAGTAGCTGCACACAAACCCCAAACCGATGGACTAGGAGAATATATATCACAATCATCATCACGAAGTTCACCTACCCCATCTGTGACCCTTGAAACATCAATGGTGATTTAACATTAATGTCATCCCACTGGGATTGGTGGAAATTATATCGTCAAGTCTGTCATTGGAATCATCAAATACCTGATTGGAGTAATTAGATCCTTAACAATAGGACAAATAAATACCAATTATTTCCCTGAATAACCCCCAACTCATAAGGCTGGGAAATTTTCATCATCATGATCATCACAAAGGGAATCAAACTTCTCTTGGTTGGGAGAGAAATATCAACAGTCGGTATCCTACCTATTCAACCCACCACAATACAATCCTCTATTGTTCAAGGCCCATTTGGAAATTTTGACAAGAAACTACCATCGGGTAACTATTCATAAATTAAGAAGGGAGTAATGTATGGAAAATTAAATCATACCCTATATGTTTATCAAGCCAAAATTTTCCAATATAGATGAGGGTTCGAATAATGATCCTGAAGAAGATAATGAAGATTCATCCTATTGCATTGAAGAAGATGGGATGACAACCATTTCCTGATATGCCTCTATTAATTTAACAACTATTAACATGGAATACATTTTGGATCAAGGAAAAACTTTTTATGGATGAAAAATGGAAAACATACCCCTTGAGGAGGGTGAATTGGATGCACCAAATGAGGCTTCATGCACTCGAAACCAAAGACAACTCCAAAACTATAAGGACCTAACCTTATTACATTTCATAATCTTGAATTTAGTTAAGAAATAAATTCCTTTCCCATTTATGATATTTTCATGTTTAGGTCATTATAGGATTGGGGAATAATACATTCAAAACATTAAACATTATTACAAAGTGGATACCATAAAAATAGTTTTCATTTCTTGAAAATTATAAAACATTTCAAATAAGAAATGATTTCTTTGACAAGTATTCAAACATTTAACATGGCTTTGTTATTTTTCTTACACATTCTTATAACCCATGAAAATCATTTAAAAACATGGGATATGCACAAAAAGATCAATAATGGATATAAAAAGATATAAATTACACATTAGTCCATGAATAATTGTAATTTATGAAATCATTTTCAAATGACACACTTATCCCCAATATATAATTACTTTGTGAAACATGATATTTACAAAACATTAAAAAATTAAATAATAGATTAAATATTATCATAAAATTATCTTGTGGAATTACTTACATAATCTTGTAACCCTCTCAACTACCATATGATTTGTAACCCTCACGGCTACCTTACAATTTTTGTAACCATTGCTGTTAAACAAGGAGTATCCATACGGCAGACCTACAACATACACATAAACATTTAATTGGACGGATATAAATGTACAAAACTTCATCCTAACCAATTAAAATGAACCAGAACATAATCATACAACATGAATAATTTCATAAAAATGTTACTTTATAATTTTGTAAAACAAAATTCTAAAAGAGGATTTTAAAAGAAAAACCCCTTACAAATATCATATAATTGAAGTGAGACTTAATAGAGTGAATGGAATATGTATATACACTATATATACATATAATAAATCATTATATAAACAATTTTCATCAAAAAATCAATTCTAATACCACATAAATAATTACGTAGACGGTAAACCCAAATAATGGATATCAGGTTAAGAATTCTCCTACCTCAAGATTGTCTTACTTAAAACTCATTTAAACCTCATTTATAATGGTTAAAAAAGTTTTATTAATATATTTTAGAAACATATCCCTCTTTATAATAGCCTATATGATCATTTCAATACATCATTTTACCATTTAATTTTTGGTATTTTGTTCCTTGCATTGTTTTGGGTGTTGTCTTTACATGATTCCCATGATCAGTTCATAATGGAAATCCTTGTAGATTGGAAGTGAAAATCCATAATTGTAATGATGTGATATTTAAATATTTATATATCTATAAATTATACCTTTCATCACTTTGAATTCTTTCATGAGGATGATTCATGAGTTAAAAATTATTGATTTTTGTTTATGTTATTTTGGTGATTCTTAGATAATAAAAAACTCATTTTTTTATAAATTAATAACTTTGGTGAAAAAAGATTCCAAAACCTTATATAAGATATAATAAATATATTATAATATGGTTGAACTATGAAAATCATTTCATGAACATTCTTGAATAATTTAAATGAAATTGAAATCACATCGTCCAGGACGTCAGCAAATCGACATATCATGAACGATGTTTTAATTTCATGAAAAAATGGTTTAGGGGAATAAATATAATGGTGAGACGTCAAAAATGTGATGCAATATAGAATATTTAAGATACTAGATCATTCATTCCTCTTAGATAAGGGGAGGTGAGGAATGAAGAAGAATAGAAAAGAGAATTAAAAGAAAATAAAGAAAACAGAAGAGGATTTTACCTCCTGATCTCTTGTCCATGAGATCGTTCTTAAGGCCTATGGTTTTGGCCTTTTTTCAAGACCAAAATCTATAGAACTTGGTTATGATCATTTTAAGGAGTATTGGGAAGAAAATTGGTAAGGATCAATCCTTGAGTGCTGCGGGAGGAAGAGGGAAATGAGGGTTGTATTTATTGTGGATGAGAGGAGGTATTTTACATTATTTCAATAATTATTAAAATATTTTTCCCAAAACAATTAATAATAATAATTAATGTGTCCCAAAATAGTAATAATGGAATTTGAGTTCAAACCAAGTGGTCTTACATCATCCTTGCATCACCTATGATGCAGTAAATCAGGCAATTATCATTTATCGTATCATACTATTCATCAAAAATTCTAGAATTTTAGAAAATTCCCAAAAATTTACCTGAGCCAGTTATCGATGTATAGAATTAAATAAAGAACTAAATTTTTAGAAAATAATTTTCTAAATAATCATTATTTAATTTTAAAAATAAACATATATTATTCAAGAATAATTGTTTTAAATCTATAATTTTTTTTACATCTTGAAAAATTAATCGACTTCTATTTAGCTTATATACTTAAGAAAATAAAATAATAATATTATTTAATATTCATAAGAGTAATATTACTATACATATTACTATTCATAAGGGTACGTTACTATTTACCAAAAACAAATGTTGGTTCTTTCACACTCGAAATAATTTATCGATCCCAATTGTAGATGACCGTTTTTTAAAATTCAAAACATAGAAGTGGGAAAAATATTTTTAAAGGATAGTATTAAAAAAATGTTTCATTCATTTCAATTCATTTTTAAAAATATTGGGTGTTACATTATCCCCATATTCTAGAATTTGCGTCCTCATAATTTTATTTAATTATTAAAAAATGAGGGTACCTTTCCCTAATAGAATTTTCAGACTCCCATATTACTTCTTCAACCATGTGGTTTCTATAAAAAACCATTACCTATTGGTTTACTTTATTCCACAATACTTGTTCCCTTCGATCAAGAATCTGAACTAGTTTCTCTTCATAAGAAAGGATCTCTTCTAGTTTAACTACATCTGGGCTCAAAAACTAAGTTGAATCTGGGACATACTTCCTCAACATCAAAACATCAAAAATAATATGTAACTGGGATAAACATGGAGGAAAATCTACTCATTATGCAACTAGTCCAACATTCTCAAAGAATTCAAAAGCACTGATGAACCGTGGACATAGCTTCTCTTTCTTACCAAAATGTATCACAGTTCTACAAGGATATATTATAAGGAAAACATGGCCACCAACCATAAAAGATAAGTCTTTACTTCTATTATCTACATAACTTATCTGTTTGATCTAAGAAGACCTCATGTGATGTTGGATCATCTTCACCTTCTCAGCCACTTTCTCTACTAATTCGAGACATCCACTTTATTTCACTTACTTCATCCCAAAATGTTGGAGACTGATTCTACATCCCATCCAATTCTTCAAAGGGTTCCATCAGTATAGTAGAATAGAAAATATTATTATAAGAAAACAAAAATAAAGAAATATGGTGACTCCAAATTCTTTGGTAGTCCATTGAACCATCTCGAAGCATATCTGCCAAAGTATAAATTGTTCATTCTGACTGCCCTTCTGATTGAGGATGAAAATATGTACTAAATTTTTTTTATGCTCAACGATTTCTGAAGGCCCTCCCAAAAGTTAGAAATGAACCAGGGATCCCAGTACGATAAAATGGAAAGATGAACGCCATGAAACCTGAAAGTCTCTTTGAGGCATAATTGAGAAAGCCAATCCAATTACATTTTATCTCCAATAGATAGTAAATGTGACGATTTTGTCATTGGATCTACAATAACACAAATAACATTGTTAATATGAGAATACATTGGTAGTCCCACCAAAAATTCCAAGGATACCTTCTCTCATTTCTACTATAGCACAAGAAAAGGCTGAAGCATCCCCTTAGGTAACTGACGCTCTACATTAAGTTGTGGACATGTCAAACATTTCATGGAAAAATCAGCAATGTCCCTTTCATTCCATATCACTAGTAAGAATCCCAAAGATCTATGTACATCATAGTACTTCTAGGATGAACTGAATATGGAGAACTATGATCTTCACACACAATAAAAATTCTTCAATTTGTAATCACAAGGGACACAAAAAAATTTTAAAAATCCTAAAACACAATAATTATCAAGGTTAAATTATTGAAACTTACCCATTTAAACTAATTATAACATTTCCTGTAGATCATGGACTTCCATATGTGATTTCTTAATTTGGTATGATAATGATGGTTGCACTAAAACCTAAAACAAAACAGATATATTTATTACACAAATAACTTCTAATCCAAAATTCATTAAATCATTTATCAAGGATTCATGTTCCAAATGTAACATGGTAAATTATGCATGATGTTTTCATCTCAAGGCATCATCCACATTTTTTGATTTTCCTAGATGGTAATTGATCATTGTATCATAATCCTTTATCAATTCAATCCATCTTCTCTACATCATGTTAAATTTCTTCTGAGTGAATATATACTTCAAACTTTTATGGTCAGTATATATTTGGCATTTGGCTCTGTATAAATGATGCCACCAAATTTTCAAAGAAAAAACCACATCTGCCAATTACAAATAATGTGTGGGATAATTAAACTCAAGAGGTTTTCGTTTTCATTAATAATAAGAAATTACTTGATCATTCTAAATCAAAACACAACCAAGTCCCTTCAAAGAATCATCACTGTAGATGAAAAAGTCTCCATTTCAGGAAGGCAATACCAAAACTAGCGCATTCACCAATCTCTTCATCAGTTTCTAAAAACAAACATCACATTATTCTATCCAAATAAATTTAATCCCTTTTCGAATTAACTTAGTTATCAGGCTAGATACCTATATAATGTTTATAAAAAACCATCTGTAATACCCTATTAATCCAATAAAACTACGAATCACTGTAACATTTATGGGTCTTGTCCATTCATTACCGACTCTTGTTTTGGTATGATCAATTTTTATTACATTTTTATTTACAATGTTCCAATGAAAAGAAATCTTTTGCAACCAAAAAACACACTAAATCAATTTTTCATATAGTTTCTTTTCTATTAAGGTTTACAAAACAACCCTTAGATGTTTGTTATGCTCTTTTTTACACTTAGGAAATAATCAAATTTCATCCAAAAAACACAACCTCAAAATTTTTTAAGAACTCATTAACTATTATATTCATAAGATCAATGAATATAGTAGGTACATTGGTTAACCCAAATGGCATAACAAAAAATTCACAATTCCCTATATCTAGTACAAAAAGTTGATTTAAGGATGTTATACTTCTTCACCTTCAGCTGATGGTATTCAGATCTCAAGTCAATATTGGAAAAGTACTGAGCTACATGGAGCTGATAAAATAAGTCATTGATGTGATGCCGAGGATAATTGTTTTTAAAAGTTATGTTATTAAAATCACTATAATCAATGAAAAGTCTCGTGGAACCATCTTTCTTTTAAACAAACAAAACCAAATCTCCCCATGGTGATGTGCTAGGATGAATGAAGACTTTATCATGAAAATCCTGTAACTAATTTTTCAACTTAATAAGTTCTATTTGAGCTATATGATATTGGGTTATTGAAATTGGAATAGCATCAAGAACTATGTCAATTTTGAATTCGACTTCCTGATTAGGTATGAAATCAGGTAACTCTTCATGAAAAACATCAAGGTATTCATTTGCCACTAGAAAATCATTAATATGAATAGTTACCTTATTTTCAAAAATATGTGAAAGATAAAATTTATTTCAATCGTTAAATAGTCTCTCAGCTTTCTAATATGTTATCAATTGTATGGGTTCATTCTTGTATACAATCTAATACTCTTTCTAGAAAAAAAATTCTTTTGCTCTACAGTCAATCTTAGAATGATAAATAGAAATCCAATCGATTCCAAAAATTACATCATACTGACTAAGGAAAAAACAAAAAAAAAATCACGTAATGTCTTTCCACATACCACAATAGAAATATTTTTTAATCCCTCTTTTCAATAATATTTCCCCCTAGTGTTTTAAAAATAATTTCTAGTCTCATTTTTTGACGTGATGTCTCCGATTTACCAGAAACATTCTAAGAAATTAATGAATGTGAAGACCCTGTATCAAACAAAACTATAGAAAAAAAGAGTAAACAATCAAAGTACCTAATACAGCCTCATTGGATGAACCAACAACAACTGAGGTAGTTGAAAAGGATCTCACAAAACATTTCTTCTTATAGACCAACTTCTTTGTGTCATTCAGATCTCCCTTTGGGAAGACATTTTCATAATGACCCATCTCAACAAATGTAACACACCTTATGGATTTCTTATCAGGATTAGTCATTGGATAATTTTCATTACAATCTCATGCCATATGTCTAAAATTACCACATCAAAAACACTTCCCGTAGTTGGTAAGGCATTCCCCAAGGTGCTTCTTGCCACACTTTTCACAAACTGGGAACAAGAATTTCTTACCATAAGATTTCATGGGTTGATTATTACCCATCACTTTCTATCTAGACTTATACTTCTCCTTGCTTCCAAAATGAACCTTATCATCTACAAACATCATATCAACCCACTCAACACATTGAAAAATCTTCTCATAAACATTGAATTCAGAGAAAGCCAATGCCCTTCGATACCTTGGTTTCTGTCCTGAGTAAAAGCTGTTGATTTTTATATCAGGATATTGAATAGGATTTGGAGTATAACCTTCTAGTCTGGTGAAGTTCACATCATACACATCCACTTAATTTTTCTCCTTCTACATCAATTCAATTAATTTCTTCTCCATCCAATGTTTCACCACCATAAGAAAATATTTTTCAATGAAAAACTACTAAATTCATACCGCTCAATGGCATTAATATCCTATATATCCATGATATTCATTACCATTGACCACCACTAATCAACGTTACCATAAAAAAAATATAAAGATATACATTTTGATTATCTGAACATCACATAACATAGAAAATATTTTCTAGATAATTAAAACATCTTTTAGCCGCTACTAGGTCAGAAGATCCATTGAAAAAATGTTGTTGTAGTTTTATAAAATGTGCCACTATTGTCATGTTCCATTGTGGTACCTCTAATTTTTCTTTTTCATGGATTAATCCAAAATTTATTTCCGGTATTATCTAATCCATTACTATCACAAACTTCTTGCTTTCAATCCCAACCAATCCATGATACAAATTTGGAAGTATGTCATTCTGTCGGTGTATCTCCTCTTCAGCTTCCCTATTTCTTCTATGGACAACAATTCTGAACAATCCTATCTTAGTCAAATGATCATCGTAATCATTCAATTTTATATCATTCCAAAATAAACATAGTGTAAAAAAATTATGGTATTATATTATAATCATTTTAATCCTTAAATTTATTTAAACCATCCTCTGATACCATATATAAGGACCTGACCTTATTGCATTACATAATGTATAATTTTTTCAAGAAATAACTTCCTTTCACATTTAGGATCCTTTAATATTTATTTATTTATAGAATTGTGAAATAATACATTCAAAACATTACACATTGTTACGGATTGGATACTATAAAAACAATATTTATTTTTTACAAATTATAAAACATTTCAAATAAGACATGATTTCATTGACAATTCATCAAACATTTAACTTATCTTCCTTATTTGTCTTACATATCCTTATAAAATGTGAAAATAATTTAAAAATTTGGGATGAGCACAAAAATCTCAATTAAGGACATAAAATATAAGAAAAGAACACATTAGTCCATGAATAAATTTAATGTATGAAATCATTTTGAAAAGACACACTTATCACCAATATATAACTACTTTGTGAAACATGATATTTCCAAAATAACCCAATATTAAATAAGAACATAAAAAACAATAAAGGCGTCGTTTGGAATTACATACATAATCTTAAATCCCTCTTAAAAACCATATAATTTGTAAACCTCACAGCTACATTACAATTTGTGTAACCATCGCAGTTATACTTGGAGTAACCATATGAACGACCTCAAAGTTATACCTAACCAATGCATTGGAGGGAGATATAGGTCCCACAATTCATCATAAACAATTCCCATGGACCAAAATACAATCATACAACATGAATAATAGCATAAAAATTATTTTGAATTCTGTAAAACAAAATTTTAAACGTGAATTTTAAAGGAAAATCCCCTTACAAATATCATATAATTGAAGTGAGACTTAATATAGTGAATGGAATATGTATATACATTCTAAATACACATAATTAATTATAATATAATAAATTTTCATCACACAACCAATTTTAATTCCACATTAATATTGAAGTAGATGGTTCACCTAAAGAATGGAAATCACGTTAATAATTCCCTTACCTCGAGTTTTTCTTACCTAAATATTGATTAAATCTCATGTATAATGGTTAATAGAGTGTTATTAATATCTTATGGAAACATATCCTTATTTATAATACCTTATATGATTATTTCATTACATCTTATTACCCATTAATTGTTAGTATTTTGTTCATTGCATTTTTTGGGTGCATTCTTTACATGATTTCCAAGATCGATTCAAGATGGAAAATCTTATCGATTGAAGTGAAACTAAATAATTGGAATGGGTTGATATTTAAATATTTCCATAATCATAAATTATACCTTTTATCAATTTGAATTTTGACATGAATATGATTCGTGAGTTAGAAAATTATTGATATTTGTGTAGGTTATTTTGGCGATTCTTCGATCATAAAGAACTCAATTTGTTTAATAAAATAATAACATGTGTGAAAAATAATTATGAATCCTTATATAATATATAATACATAAATTATAATCTGGTTCAACCATAAAAATGTTTTCTTGACCTACCTTTAAAAAAGTAGAAGAAATTGAAATCACATCATCCACGATATCGTTAAATCGACACATCACAGATGGTGTTTTAATTTCAAGAATAAGTGGAAGAGGAGAAGAAGTGTAATGGAGAGTCTTCCAAAAACATGATAAAATCTAGAATATGTATGATACTGGATCATTCATGCCTGTCAGATAAGAGGATGTGAGGAAAGAATTTGAATAGATAAGAAAATTAAAAGAAAATAAGGAAAACAAAAGTGGATGTTTACCTCTTGATCTCTTCTCCTAGAGATCCTTCTTAAGGACTCTGGTTTTGGCCTTTTGGTGAGACTAGCAGCTTTAGAACTTGGGGAAGATCCTTGGGAAGTGTATTGGGCTGAACATACGTATGCCTCGAGGCATGAATTGTGTGGGAGGAAGAGGTAAATGAGGTTTGTATTTAAATTCAATGAGATGGGGTATTTTACATTATTTTAATCATTATTATAATATTTTTGCTCAATACTATGAATAGTATTAATTAATTAGATCCCAAATAGTAATAGTAGCATGTGAGTTTGAAAAACGTGGACTTATATCATCCTTGAATCACTTATGATGCAGTAAATTAAGTATTTATCATTTATCATATTTCATCATATTTTACTATTTATAAAAATTCTATAATTTTATGAAATTTCAAAAAATTATCCTCAACAATTCCACGATTTGTAGAATTAAAAAATAAACTCCATTTTTATAAAATATTTTTCTAAATATTATTAATTTAATTTTTAAATTAAATCATAATTTATTCAAAAAATACAGTTTTAAATCTATAACTTTTTAAACACCTCTATTGCGCTAAGAGCCTCCCCCTCATTAGGGTATTCATTTAGACATGGAAAGAATCAAGAATCAATGTGATATAAAAGTGGGGGAACCTTATCAGCCACCACATTCTAATTGTAGATGGGAGAAAACATAGATAGTTTCCCCCTGGAGTTTCATAACATCTTCGAGTCCTTGGCTACAAGAATGTAAGTCATGGAATGGTGATGCACACATGTGAAGGCCAAGAGGAAGCCATATATCAAAGGGTATATGATATCATTCCTCCTCCCAATTTTAGAAATCTTGAATTCTATACTTTTGACATCATGGGTGTCCCCAAACAAAATCCCTCACACTTAGTGTCCTAATGTGGGTTGATGATGGGTCCTCAGGATTAACATGATATAGCAAATATGAGGTTTTTTTACAGAATCTGATAGGGCCAACCATTATTTGGTATAGCCGTCTGACTACAGTAGCAATTACTAGATGGGAGGAAATGTTTCCTCATTTCCATTATCTATTATGTTCTACATTAATGAAAATAATGATCATAAACCTAGAAAATTATAAGAAATCAAGAAATGATTGGGTTTCAGATTACATAGCAGTGTGTAATGGATTAACCGACTCACTCAGCATCCTTCTCTCACAAGATAAAATATTGGAACTCAATGATGAAAATATAAGGGTTGAGTTTCTAACTCCTCTAATTCCAATGAAATATTTAGGTGGATTCTATGAGTTCAAGGAAACATCACAATGTCTTGAAGAATACATTCAGAGAACCTAATCCAAAACTCAACTCATGTCAGTAGAATAGGGAAAAAGGTCAGGCAAAGTAAAGGGTGTAGATATCACTCTCAAGACTGAAGTAGTACCCTTCCAAGATCCCAGGCAGGTCCCAAAACACTCAGCACCTCATTTTGAGTAGTGAAAACCACATAATATCCCTCTACTATAAGCACATAGAAATCATGGTCACCGAGGATTTGAGAAACAGATGACCAAGAAGTACTTCTTATAGAATGAACAAGTCCTCAGTTATTTCTTGGTATCCATGGATAATTACGTACTAACGTTACCACATCCTACGTGTCCTGAGAAGGTTAACCTCATTGACCATCATGACTACATCCCTTTCTATTGAAGTTTGGGATATAATATCCATAAATGATTCATCATTAATTATGTCCTTTAAGGAATGCTTTGTTCCAGGAATATGGTGTTAGAGAAATCCTCAGAGATGGTGGCTTGCATAATTGTAGCCCAGTCAGAAGAAGTGGGTGATTGGAAGAAAATCCCATCCAGGCATGCATGAGATTTCAAAAATTGGATGACTAAAAAATAGTTGATTGAGCCCATGTATCCCTGAGAGCACAACTATGAAACCCACAATAGGTCCAATTCCCAAGGAGGAAACATCATATATTCCACCCAAAGGAAGGTGTGACCACAGGATGTAAGAATAAACAAAAGATGAGGAATCATACTCTACTCCAAATAAATCCTTTACTGAGGGAGACTTCTTCCCAGAAACATCATACACATGGGAAACCACCCCACCAAACGAAATACTCATCATATGAAGAGCTTGTATATGGTTATTTCAATGAGATTTACTTGTCATACCCCTTCATAGATGATTATTTTCTTCCAGAGCATGAGTTTACTATCCATAACTATAGAAAGGAAGGCTACATGGGCATGAACCAGGGATTCATGGGATAGCATGGACATGGACAGACCCAATATTCTAGTTATATCTTCATAAGGAATATATATATAGTAGAAATTCATGGTAAATAACTCCAGTCAGCCAAAAAGAGGCAAGGAGCTGTCCCAGAACCCTCCATCAATTTCTCAATCCCAATTTTATTTCATGGCCACATCATGGGGGTTAGATCACACGATCAACCTAGGAAAAGGGGACGTCTAGCACAACCCATTCCACTAAAAGTTTCTACCCCTTCGACCACATTACAATCTTGAGGTTCTTCCACATCCAATGTCTAATCTCTTAAGATAAGTGTCTAGGAGAAACCCCATATTTGGAATTTCTAACCTATTCCACAAAAGTATGACATTTTCTAATAGATATCAGTAGTCCCAGATAATATATCAATCCTTGATTGACTCCATTAATAATAATAAATTTGGGAGTAACTTGTTGAAGCCCTTCGAATCCCATAGAAGTTTCATGTCGATGTAATTTAAGCCAACAACTTTTCATAAGAGACCATGTCCTTATAATATCATATTTCCATCTCATTTACTGATCAAGATTAGGTGGAACACCTTCTAGAGAACATTATAGACAAATAATTCTCTATTAGACACAAAACGTTCATCATCCAAAGGTCTCATATTGAACATTGTTTTGGGATCAATGTTATCGCAATCTGACCCATATGATGTTTGGGATATGGAGAAGGGTGTTTTTCTCCCACTAAGATGACCATTCAAGGGTATGATAAGGGTGATAAAATATCTCTTGGAAATATCCTGTTCAAACCTATGTTTGGGGATCTTATATTAGACATTGATTTCATAGTTTTCCATCATGAGACCACTTAAAATGTCATTCTTGGATGGCCCTAGCTCCATATCCAACTGCTGTTACATTAAATATTCCATCTATGTCTAGATTACCTCATCAATGGAAAATTTTTCATACTAAATGGTGATAGTTCTCCCTTTGAGAGGTGTGGAGCCACATATTCTGAAGAATATTTATACAAAAATGGAGGCAAACCACCCATTGAAGATGATGATGTGTATTTTTTATCCCCAAATAGCTTGGGTACCACCCCTTTGAATCCCTAGTGTATGATCAAGAATACCTATGTGATCTCTATAAATCCGGTCGAGCTCACATATCAAATCATGGATGTCTATGCTCATTATATCCCAAGTGATAACAAAATATAAAATCTGTTCCAATATTTTTCTATAATAAAACTGGAAACACAAGATGATAATGTCTCTTCTCATGGACTGTCTCACCCTAAGTATGAAAAATAAGTCCCTATATTGCCATCAACATTTGAAAATGTCTCCATATACTCAGAGATGAGAGAAGATGAGGATGACCTTAAGAACTCCCCTCTAGCATTCGAGGAAAGTGTCTCCACCGCCATCGATGAACACATGAAGATGAATCTAGGAACAAAGGATTACATGTTCCCTACACAAATTATTGCCACAATTCCCATCAAAGAGAAATATATGTATATATAATTTCTAGAGAAGCACAAATATGTGTTCTCTTAGGACTTCCAAGAAATTCCTGGGTTGAATCCAGATGTTTCTATGAACCATCTCTAACTACCCAATGAGCATTGAGGATTTCTGAAGGAAGGTAGAAGGATTCACCCCTCCCATTCCACCAATGTAGAGGTGAAATTAAACAACATGATCAAATCCAACATTGTATGAGAGTGAAATACCCAATATTTCATTCCAAAATAATCACTTTCAAGAATATGAATGAATAGATTAGGGTCTTTATTGATATAAATAAACATAATCATCATTTCCCAAAGGATGATTTCCCATTATCGATCACATAACACTTGATCGATGCAAGTACTGGTATTGTAGCCCTTTCATTTAGGGATGGGTACTTAGGGTATAATCAGATCAAGGTGGACCTTAAAGATGAGGAATCAACTACCATTAGCACAACACAGGGGTATATTTCTATCTGGTAATGCTATTTTTATTAAAGAATTTTTGTACCACAAATGAATATTCTGTGAATCATATATTTAAGGTGTCCTTGGGAATGATAGTTGAATGTTACATTGATGAAATGGTGGTCAAATCCCGACATCTATGTGATCACTTCATAGACCTTTGCACAGTATTTTAAAATCTATGATAGCACTATTTGAAGATGATTCCAGAAAAAAGATATTTTGAGTTAACATTGGGGAAGTTATTTGGCTTTGTGGTATTCCACCATGGAATCAAAGTCAACCTAGAGAAGACTAGTTTTATCTTAGAAATGTCACCCATAGATATCTCAAAGAATTATAGGGTCTCCAAGGAAACCTATCCTACATTAAACAATTCATTTCCAACATGGCCAGAAAATATATCCCCTTCCCCAAGATAATGAATAATGGAATCATATAAGAATTGGAAAATGATTTCAAAGAATACTATTATAGATTGAAGTAGTACATGATGTACCCATCGTTATTGATGTTTATGGAGGAATAGATTCCACTCATATAATATGTCACCACCATGGAATTCCCATTGGGTTACCTCCTCGCATAGAATAATGACACAGGGAGTGATAATTGTATCTATTACCTCGTCCAGACCATTCTAGGAACATTGACCCAATACTCTGATGTCGAGAAGAACTATCTTTTACTCATCTTCATAGTGAAAAATATCAGGCATTACTTGTAGTACAATGTAGTCCATTTTCTCTCTTGTATGGATCATCTCAAGTATATACATGGTCATCCTATAGTAACTAGGTGCTTCGCCTAATGGGATTTCATTCTTCAGCAATATGACATTTAGTTCATATTATAGAAATCAGTGAATGGAAAATCCCTACCTAATTTTCTTGCAGCACATCCTACCCTGAAAAATATGATAGAAGAGACATAGTTTCTAGACAAGGAAGTCTTTTCTTCCCATGACACTCTCTGTGCCTGAGAGATATATTTTAATAGTGTCTCCCAAAGTCCTACTGGTAAAAGAATGGAAACCCCAAATCATAATTTGTTTTTCTTAGGGGTCATATTTATTTATCCTAACATAGTTAGTTTTCTCTAGTACTTCTCATTATCTAAAGGCATCACAATTAATGAGGAAGAGTACCAAGCCCTGATTTCTGGTTTGTAATTATCCCTTTAGCTGCAAATAGCCTACCTGAACATCAAGGGGGTTTAGAGTTAGTGATAAAGAAAACAATTGGTGAATATTCATTCAAAGAGGACGAACTAGACCCTCTCATTGGCTATGTCTGGGGACTGGTGGAAGAGTTTTTTTTATCACACATTTCAGCATGTAACCTAGTCCTATAATCCTCTCACCGATGTATTGGACAATATAGCCACTGTCCTGGCCGACACTGATCAGGAAGAAGCAATATTATGTATGGCACATTAAATAATTTCATTTAATATAATCATCTATCATATGGAAATAATTCAATTAGCTTAACCCAATCCAAGATCCCAATGAACCAATTTCCTCCCCATGATAGTTGGAGTTCACAATCGGTTGTCTTCAAAATGGGACTCTCCTGATAGATATATCTGTAAGGGATCATATTCAATGATGTGTAGTGAAATTTACCATCTAGGATGGCCTAAATGAGATGAAAACCCACTATATGTATGGCTTTGATGATATCCTCCTCAGATACGTAGTAGAATGAGAGATTTCTGCCATTATGGAAGAAGCCTGTGTGGGATCCTATGGTTCCCATGAATCTGAGACCAAGTCCAACCACCATATTATGATTTGGTGATATTATTTGAAATCCATGATATATGACAATGGGGAATTCCCCAATAATTTTTTTGTGTGCCAAATCTATTAAAACAACATCTATAATCCCCCATAATGGGTAAATACAGCTAAATATTTCTGGATATTTACCATTTGGGGGATTGATGTCATTGGTATACATCCACCAACCATAGATAAGATGTTCAAGTACATCCTTAATGCTAACGAATTATTTTCTAAATGGGGTGAGATAATACCCATCAATGAAGTCAGGATGAAGAATATCATCAACTTCATAAAGTCCCATATCCTCACCATGTTCAGGGTCCACTGGAAAATATTTCTGGAAAATGGCACAAACATATATTCTACAAAGTTAAAGAAACTCTACCAAGCTACAACATCAAGTCCAATCACTCATATCACTATTTTTTAGAGGAAAATGGAAAGATATATGCCTTCAATAAGACATTATAGATTATACTCTAGTAGACGGTGAACAAGGATAGGAAGTATTGTCCATAAAAGATCCACTACACTCTATGGGTCCACCGTACTACCATGTGTACTGCAACATAAGAAACATCATACTCACTGGTGTACGAAACTGAGGATGTGTCTACCATAGATTCCTAGATGTCCTCGTTCATAATAGCTATTTTCAGACAACTCTATGATGATGAGGAATTTATAAGTGGATGGATGAATTGGAATAGCCCATTGGGAATAGGTTGTGAACATTTCAAAACCACGAGGTCCACCAAAAACGGATTTCAAGATCCTTCAATAAAAAGGTTCACCTAGACTCATTCCTCCAAGGGGAACAGGATTTGGATCTTAGAATGCAAAGGATACTTTGAAAGGATCCCCTAATGCTTTAAACCAAATGGGAGGGACCATAAATATAAAATAAGGTCTATCACAATGTGGAAAACTCATTGGCCACAGTGGATGGGGTTCGTGTCATACCACGCAACAATGCATGGTTATTTAATAAATACTTTAATTTCTACTTGCCAAAGGGTATCCATGTTAGTGTAATTCCCACGATTCATCATAGATACATTATGTTAAACATTAAAAAAAATTCCTTGATACGTGATGTTAAACTATATGAATTCATCTTGGTCACATGATGTTAAACTATAAAATTTCATCATGGATACATGACGCTAAACTGTGCTAGATCATACTTTTTTAATGAAATTAAAACGCATGGTAGCCATCCTTTCTATATTAATTTTAAATGAACAGTTCCTCAAGAACAATGCAAGGTTTGTCTCTTCCATCATAGGATACGTAGAAAAATCTTAACTTTTTGTTCTAAGCTCTTCCACAATGATCCTTCATGAAAAGTGATCCTCATCCTTACCATATAATGTAAAACTATATAGATCAATAACATCCTTACTATTTCACATCATGTCATCTATGTCCTTATCAAATGATGTTAAACTACACGATGGGGGTCCTTTATGCATGATGTTAAATTTAACATGTTTTCTAGAACTATGTATGGACTGATTCTAATTAATAATGAGATACATAGGGACGCATCAGTCCTATAATTTTTCCACACAGCATAGGATAAAAAATTATAATATCATGCTATTAGGTATCTCCTCAGGGTAGGAGGGACCCCAACTGATTTCTAGTTTCTCACACGGAGCATGAATCATGTGGGCTTAGGAGTTACGGTAAGGGTATCCCCACACAAACAAGGATTATCAGTTGTTGGTTGGTTTACCATGACCCTAAATGAAATACCATAAAAGATATACCGTGAGTCCTTTCTATATTATGTTAAACTACACAGGTGATGTCCCATGCATGTATTAAAACTATCCACACTTATAGACCTCTCCCGAGAGGACCACTAGAGTTGGTGTTTGTCTTCTACCACATTTTCATCCATTGTATCACTATTTCATGGTGTGAACCCCACATTTTTTTTATGATGTTAAAATGCATGGTTCTTCTTAAACTATATGTGTCTTATTTCTCATCCTCAAGAGATACATAATGATGCACAAACATCCACCCTTGGACCCAGCTGTAACACCACCACCCTTTCACGATGGTCCATGTCTGTCCTTTCCACATGATGATAAACAGCATGGTTCCTTCAGAACAACATTTAGATTGAATCTTATTATCAAAATATTTATAGTGAGGGATAGATGTCCAATCCTAGGCCCAGCTAAAATATTCTATGGAAATGACACCCACCGCTATATATGGGTCATACCTGTGTAGAGTATTTACTATTAAATATCTATGTGTGTCTTGATTCTCATCTTCATGAGATACATTGTGATAACCATATTCCCATGATAGTTCCCAACCACAACATTTATTCACATTCACATCAGTTCATCTATGTATTTACCACATGAGTTAAACTGCATGGAAAAAGTCCTGACAACATGACATTGAACTACACGGAACACATCCTTACCACACGATGATAAAATACACATCAAGTGTCCTTAAAATATGATAGTAAACCACATTGAACACATCCTTAATGTATGATGTTAAACTATATGGAAGAAAAAAATTCCCTACTACATGATAATAAACATTGTAGACCACCACTCATGTTTTATTTCTTATCAAAAGACCACAAGAACCTTTCCCTGGCCATCCTAAATATGGGGTACATCCATCCTCCTTTAAAGCACCTCAATCTGTGGACCATACTCCAGGCCTCGACCACCTCATGTTACCACAACATTCCATGGCCCCTAGAAAGGATATCTAGCTTTATGGAACCCTTTATTGATTATTCATACATTCCAATGGCTCTTTCATATGCACATATGGCCATCAAAAAATCATGTCACTCTATAAAAAAGACCTTCCAATCCTTGTGAGACCTAACACCACTACGACATTACTCAACACCCTTGTGTGATCTGAACCTCTCCCAGTATGATTATCCCATATCATCACTCATAACCTGAGAACCTCAATATATAATTTACAATATTTTCATCTTCTACCTATATTGATAATGGGGTACTCTTGATCCTAGGTATCATAATTATTCTATTTTGTATTTTCCCCCATACTATGTCCATGGGCACCATGATAATATATTTTCTGCACATTGGTCATAGTGGCATGACCTAAAACTCTAGCGTATAATGGTCTAAATCACATGTCCTTAAAATTCTATTGAATGATACACAAAACATTTCAGGTTTAGAACATGCAAATTGATGCCAAACAAAAATTCAAGTCTTCTCTCACTAAACTATTCCCCTTCAATGTTTAGGAAAAATTAGGATGAAAAAAATAAGGAATAAATCTCATTGGATCTACCCAATAACCCATGTATAATCTAAGCTACTCTCACTAGACCCCTTTGTTCAAGAAATAATTAGAGTAATGATTTGTCATATCTCCTCATCATGAAAATATGTTCTCTAGGTGGTGAAACAAATTTTAGGATTCTAGAACCGCTCGTGGATCTTACACATTCCACAAATCACCTGTCATGATTTCTGTTTCCTAGGATCACCACAACCTTCCATGGAACTTGGAAAGGATACCCAACTACAAGGACCCTTCACATGACTATGAATACATTCCCATGGATCCTAAATTTGAACATATAGCCATCAACCAAATGCATTATTCTGTAGAAGGGTATTACAATCCTTATGAATCCTGACACAATTATGGTAGAACACAACACCCCAGTGTGATCTAAACCTCTTCCATTATGATTTTCCCATATCATTCTAATAACCTGATCTCTTTTGTTCATGACTAAATTCCCTACACCAAACGATCCATGTGGATTTGATATCCTCAGTGTGTACATCCCCATGTTTTTAGCATTTATCAAAGATAGAATAATACACTTCTTTTCCTTTCCTTTTTCCCCACCCCACATGATTCGAAACCACAATCAGTAAGCTCGAGCAACATAATCAATATTTAAACATACCTATGATTCTAGAACCCTTCCTGGATAGCCTTGCTACCGTACCCATCTTCATCATGTGGATTTTTGATTCTTCAAAAACATTAATTGCTTTTATAGAGGAGTGGAGATTACTTTTTTCTTGTCATTATACCAACACATAAGGTCCTTGATCCACCAACTAAATGTTTTTCTTCATTACTATAAAGGAGCTTAAATCCTTATGAGACCTAGAAACACAATGGTGGAGCCTCGCATCTCATAATGTCATTATACATACCCGAAATGTATTCTACATATCCTATTCACATATTCAAACATTTTGGTTATGATTTACATCACCAATATTCCAAATATCCATGTAGACCTGGCATCCCAAGTATTACACTCCCCAACCAATATTACCTATATAAATCATCTATTACCCCTAAAAAATATTTCTGGCATCAAGGATCCTTTTTTACTATGCACATATTCCCATGGATCATGTACTTATGCATATGGCTGTTAAGAAATTGTGGCACTCAGTAAGAAGGGATTTTCAATCCTTGTGAGACCATGCAACATCATGGTAGTACCTAACACCTCAGAGTGTTTTTGGTCATTCTAGCATGTCTACATCATATCCCATGATCATTGATCAAGGTACAAATTAAAGTACACTAATATATAGCAATATGAGTTCCGAGCTAAATGTAACTAAACTAAAGGAAGATAAGTTCTATGATATAAGACCCTAAACAAATGAAATCATATTTCTGAACTAAAATACCCAAGGAAAAATTAATATGGGGTCTGAGCTAAAAGTACCTAAATTAAATAAATTTGATGTCTGAGCTAAAAGACCATAAACTAATGTGATATTAGGTCTGAGATAAAAGACTCTAAAGTAAAGAACAATATCAATTTAGTATTTAAGAAATTTTAATCCTTTAATACATCCTTACTAAAATAAATATATATTCACGAATCATATAGGATTTTACAAAAGTATATAAATTTTCTTCTAGGACACGTATTCTACCCAATTATCTTTTGGAAAATCAAGTGATCTCAAGATAACTGGAGAAGATTTATCAGTAAGGAATGTTATGTTATTGGGCATTCATGAGAACTTCCAAAAACAAATCATATTATATAGATGTTAAAATTTAATTGATATTACACAATGTATGGGTATCATTTGAAATGAAGATAATATCAGAGAAATGAGATGTTATGCATATCATGGATGAAATGAAATTGTAGATAAAACTGAACAGTTAAGAAAATCCATTTATATTGTGCAGAAGTGGGAGGAATCTCTGCATTTTGGAGTCTCTCCCAAGACCAATATAAAACAGAATACATTAAAATGGTCAGACTATGATAAATGTCAATCTTCATCACTAGTTAGGTCAAAAAAGTGTATAATGTGAAGCATCTATAGAATACTGGAGTGCCTCTCCCCATGCTTCTTATGCTTCCATACCAGGACAAAGAGTCTTGATCAATGTAGACCACCCTTCAACCCACTTCTAAGAAGTATCCAATGAAGATGATGAAGTTAAAATATAAGACGACATATGGGAAATAATCAACTCACATCTCCATATCATTGTAGTCTATTCATCCATCTGATCCTGCAATTCAAATATCAATTGATTAACCTGGTCCAATACATCAGGCATCACCCTCATTATCCTAGAAAGAGGATCCTCATCCACAAGGTCATGAAAATACCTTTCACTTGTATCCAAACCTCTCTTATTCAAGATAATTTTCCTCATGATATATTATAATGATTTCTGATCATTAACACCTTCCTCAGTTCATAGAATAACTGATGGATGTATTCCTTTGGGTTCTGAAATGTTTCCAAGGGAGTCTCAGTAATCAAATCTTGGATTTTCACCAAATTATCCAATGTTGTGTGTGATCCTCTGTGACAGATGAGATGGGAATGGTAGGGGGAGGAATAAACTTTTTATTTGATAGGAAAGTAGGAGATGAAACCTTGTGTGCTCTTCACTCGATAGTCATATCATATGTATCCTATGTTAGAGAAAAAAATTCATCAACAAAGTCAATTTCACCATTATAATAATCATTACGATATCGAAGTATCCTCCATGACGTGTCCCCTAGGTCTTTAATCATATCTATTTTTTCTACATACAAAGGTATTAGTGAAGAAAAATGTATGCCCTTATGATGGACTAACTAGGATAGAACACCACCTGGGTAAGCTGCTACACAAGCCTCAACAGAATCATAGGTAAATAATAGTCAAGAATCTGCTGGTGGAAGTAAAATCTCTACCATAGTATCTTCATATTCTAGAATCCTCCAAAATTGATGGATGGCACTAGGATTCACTCCCCTCGAACATTGACAAAAGGAAGAGGGGAAGTCCATTTAATATATCCAAACTGATGTGAAATTTGATAAGGTTCAAAGGATTTGTAGATAAATAGATCGTCCACCCAGTCTATTATGACCCCATCTTACAGATAGAACATATAAGACCATTCATCTAGGTAACTACATCCATCATCAATGATCGGCCCATCCAGTGAACAAAATATGGAGAAGTCAAAGATACCATCTTGGTGTAGCATATCTTTAACCATAACAGTGCTCAAAAACATGGATCTGACCCCAAATATGTTCATTAGTCATGGATGGGATAGGGAATCTGGGATCTTGGAAGTGATTTGGTATTCATAAAAATGTAAATTCTCCCATATCCATCCAAACAAGAACTACAGAGGACCACCGATCTTGTAAGTGGATCTACCTTGTTGAATATAGACAATGATTTCATAAAGGAATGCATGAACCAAAACATCCAAGTTGATACCTTGTCCTTCCATAAGTCATACCACCATCCGAAATGTGATAACGTAGATCCCCAAATTAGAATCACCAATAAGGAAATTCCATCCATTACAAAACATTGTCGTAAAAACTTCTATTATAATGATTGGAGAATCCTCTGGGTTCACTTCTATTCCCCTTGATGTGTAATCCCGCGATTCCAGAATGGCCCAATAGAAGCCATCACTATCAGAGACATGCTGAGAGGGACATCAAAAAGGGTGTGTGGTAGTTTCCTTGTCCCTGCTATGACAAAGAAAAATATAGATATAATCTATGAAATAAATGATTGAGGGAATCATCATCCCATTATTCAATTTCAATTTCATAATAATAAGCATATCTCTCATAATCTTCAGATTCTACAAGGTATCATCCCAAACATACGTGTCATGGAGAAACTTGTCATATATTTTTCTAAGGGGAGTATTTTTTCCTAGTTGATTGAGGCCTCATTGTATGATGACCACTTCACCAAGGAAATAATGAAATGGGTTGGTACTAGGGTAGCACTAGTTGATAATCTCTCATATGAGGTTTTTCTGTTGATAGACAATGATCTAAGAGATCCAAATGAATTTGTAAATATGAGACCTGTATAAATCCCCATAAAAAATCATGCAGATTTACCTAATCTAAAAGGTTCATGCCCATTCATCGTAGAAATTAACCCTGGGAAAAGATCTCATTTTGAGTGCCATCCATTTCTCATATTGTTTATATAAGAGGCATGTATACTTGAATAACACTGAGAAATAGGTTTTGAGTGAATTCACAACCATTTGGGCCAAGAGGAATGTTTTCTAATAGATAGTATTAACCCTGGGATTGGGCCCTAACCATCCATCCATCATCAGCAATTGTCTTTAGAATGCAGTCAGAAGAAGCTGACACCCAGTGATATGGAAGATTAAAATTTGAAGGAGAAATGATGGAACCATTCAGAAAAACTGAACCCATAAAGAGGCATTGACTATGATAGGTGTAATCTTAGAGCTCATATTAAAGTAAATTCATCAAACCATATTTTTAAAAATCCACACAATATTGAAGATAGACATTGCGATTCATAAAAAACATGGCCCATTGATTGGATGCAATGTGGGAAATAATGAAGAGATACATAATCCATCTAAAAAATAATTGATTAGAATATGTCAGACAAATAAAATAAAATATTTACATAGAATGACAAAACCGGAAGCATCATGCACATCACATGAATCAACAATGCATCCTACAATCACCCAAGGAGGTCATGAATCACTAGACCCCCAAAGGACTCGTGGTTTATGTAAACTCTATAGGGTATCAGTAAATCTTATGACCCCTTTGGAGTGTTGTGATTGTATGACCTCTACATGGTCACAGGAATCACATAGATCATATGATTTGGTGATAAAATCCTAAAAAACCCTCAAAGAAAATCATATTCCTCATATCCAATGTTTTAGAAATTATCTAAATATGGTTTATGGTTGGATCATACAAGCACCTGATCAAGAAATAGTCATGTGGAAAATATCTGGATAAATAGAATTATGGTGAAGGCCCAAGAATAGGGATCACATCCTAGGTTTGTAGAATGGTCTTTTCACGGAGGAATGTGATGGAGGTAAAAGAGAGAGTGTTATGGAGAAGTGGTGACTAGTGGAATGAATCTCCCTCCACCCCTACTATATAGTTCATTTAGAAGAATACCAAACATTTCCCAGTAGACCAAACGTCACCCAAGGTATTGATTCATGAATCCTCCAAAGACTAGACCAGTTATTTACATTCCTTATAACCGAGTCCTTGTCCTCGGATACATCGATACTTAGGAGGTATTTTTTTGATTCCTTCGAAATGAGCAAGAAGAAAATTCACAAAAGAATAAATATAAAATTGTGGGTATTATTTTTCCCAAAAAGTAAAAGGAAGAAAAATGGGTTGGATACCTACAGGTCACATGAGCCTTTAAAGGACTCACAATCATGAGGCCATCATTGGGTCAAATGAAGATTCCTAAAGTTGAACATAACCTGTAATGGTTCCTATGGAACCCCCTTTTAAAATTATTATTACTCTGGAAAAGGACTTCTGGATAACCAGTGAATGCATAGAGCTCTCCAAATAATCTTCATCGGACCATGCATTTCATCACTAGTGGATTCCTGACAAAACCATGTGAAAAAACATTGAATATAGGAGGAAAATTTCTAAAAATTATTGGATTATTGTGATCGTAAGGATCATAGGATGCATCACTAATGAGAAGGAAAATTTTCCTTTACAACATCCAACAAAACACTCTAAACCCCCAAGATTTTGTGTCAGAAAACAATGGAAATAAGGAGAAGGGGTGGGAGCTACTCACAGTCACTAAAAGACATGTTATAGGCCCCTAGTGATCCATAAGACAATTCGAGTCCTCAGAAACATTCCCACCTCATCTCATGAAGGCCCTGTGGCATATCACTTTCATCGTGTAGAAGGCCTCGGGTATGTCTGTGCAACCACACACAACCCATTTGGATCCCTAAAGATAAAGAGAAGGGGTTTTTAATGAAATTTATGTACACCCCCATAGGGAATTTATTGTTCATGTGATGAATCACAATGATAATAGAGAAAATGTATTAAACAAAACCAATGAAACATTGCATAATCCCTATCATTTTTCAAATAAAACAAATCTTATGAAAAAGATTTAGGTGAGAGCTCTTGTGCTCATAAAAACGCTTCTGAAATGCTATGTATGATAATGAAATGGTCTCTCCATACTTCTAGATATATCATCTGGATCCCATGAAGGCCCCTTAATGAACATGCCTTATCTCATGGAAGGACCATAAAAAGTCACCTGAGATCTCTTCAAGGCCTTTCAGTATGAACTTTTTTCTCACGAAGTCCCTTGGACATGTCAATATGATGATATATAAGTCTTTTTGAAAAACTGTGTGACCTAAAAAGTCCACAGTTTATGTAAATAATTCAATAAACGAGAAATTGATTGGAGGGAATCACGGTCACTGAAAATCAGTCAATGCCCATGGATCGATCCATGGAAAAGGATCATGGAGACGCATGGTGCCACACCCTTTCAATGAAACCATCCTGGGTCTTTTCTAGATTTGCAGTGAAAACCTGATATTAACTGGGTGGATAATACTATAAATTCTTCACCCCATCATGAAATCTTAATGGATACCTATTGCAACTGAGAGGATGAAATTTTTGAATTTCACACCATCCCTAGAGTGGGTCTCTAAGGGTTGGTGATCTCATGACCAATCAATATTCTATCAGGTAATAATCTTACAAACATATGGAGCAATCACGCATGTCACATAAATCACTTCACATGATTACTCATAGATCATGTGAAGGACTACTGTAAAGTTATGCAAGGAATAGACCACACATATTCCAAATCAAAAAAGACTCAAAATAAACTAGTACTGAGTAAATCTAAGGAATTCGTGATACAAGGGACAGAAAAAGGCTAATAGTGGAAGAATTAAAAAAACATACCCTCTAACGCTCATGTTATTTTCATGATCTATTCAAACCACATGATAGAACTAGGATATGTCATCTAGATCTCATGATGCGCCTTCAGCATGCTACTTGGGTCACATAAAAATCCTCCAAGACACTTTAGATAAATTTACATAGTTACCCCTAGGAAAAAACATATTAGTTTTTTGAGACACCCCCCCGGTCTCATCACCCATTCCTTGTGATGTCATACATATACACCCTATAATCATTTAACGGTGCCCAATCATCCCCTATGAGTCTCACAGTAACATTTTCTCATATCAACTAAGCCCTCGCGAAAGACTATGGTAAAGATAGAAGATACTCCTGATTCCCAATAGACATGTTGCCCATGTCTCAAAATTCCCTACAGGGTTGTTATCCAAGGCATGTTACCACACCCGAGACATGTTGTATTGACCCTCGCAACACCCTCCATATATTTTCAGACTACTCGTGTGAATGACACCAACGCAGGTCATCTAGATCGAGTGACATCCTCTAGACAAGGAGGCTAGTTTACAAGGGCATCCCTGGTGTGTAAGCCTCGATAATTGGAACTACGACATCTCTAATTCCAATAATTTCCATGATATATAGGAAACCTATTTGAGGCCCGATACCTATATAAAATCCTTATAGGATCATCCTAATACATAAGTGTCATGCTTATAATAATTGAGACTGGTCATTTTTCATCCTTTGATTCTTAGATTGATCATAGCTCATGTGGTCTTAGTAAGTTGCAATAATCATATCATTCTCATTATAAGCCTCCATGAAGGCAAGGTAAATGTCAATGTGTATGTCCCAACTAGTTGCATAATTGATATGTCCCTAATACAAGGGAAACTCCAATGTGTAATCCCTAATGAATGAAACTATGATGATGTTGATTCCTTCAATAACTAGGATATTTATAAAACCTCATTAAGGATCGAGATCCATATCAAATCTCCACAGGGATGTCCTAATACGTATGTCCGCACTCATAAGTAATGAGACTAGGTCATTTTCCATCCTGTGTTCATCACAAAGTGCATAGATCACATGTTCTTAGGCAGTTAAAATATTAATATAATATTAATTATAAGCCTCTATGATGGAAAGGGATATTCCAATGTGTATGTCACGTCCAGTGGCATAATTGATATGCCCCAAATACAAGGTAAAATATTTAGCGTAATCCTCAATAAACTAAACTTCGATAAATCTGATTCCAATTATAATCAGGATACGTAGGACACCTCTCCAAGGCCTGATCTATTTATCAAACATCCCATGTAATTTACTAGTATATGAGTCACATGTCTAAATTTCATGAGTCTGATCACCTCCTATCCCTTGTTTCTCACAACAATCATAGCTCACATGGGCTTAGGGAGTTTTAGTGAACACATCATTGACATCATGAATCTCCACCGACCATGGAAATATTAGTATGTATGCTCGGATGAGTGGAACGATGTAAAACAACTCATATAATGGAATCGACCTTCAGTTCAATCCTAAGGGTGTGATCAAACTATGATAACCCAGATTCATACAATAATCTGCATATCTGGATTCCTCCTTGAGGATCAAGTTTAAATATTTGGTTTCTCAATACCTGCACATATTTCCTCTCTGTATGACATTAAAATGCATGGTATTAACTAACTATGTAATTTTTTATTCATGTAATAACTAAGATGTATAGGATGCCTCAAAATGGATCAATCCCCCTAGAAATATTAAATCACCTCCAAATGTTGCAGAATATTTTAAAGCATTTGGTTATATATATTTGGCATATAAGGAATCTACCCCTTACTCGAAAATGGATGAAGAATCATAGATACATAAATATGGATTCCATAATGAGATCCACCTTTTTTGATCATTGATGAGATTTTCATTCTTTTTTATAAAAGGAGAATTAACAAGTAATCATTTTTTAGGGTAACAGGTCCCATATCAAGATTAGAAAGAGGTTTAAAAACATGAATTCAATACAGAAGAGAGACTTGGGGTAGGCATCAGTTCCCCCATAAGGGTGAAATGAGCCTGACATCACATCTTCTCGACCAATGTATGTCCCCATGTGTCATTGGGTTTGAAACCCCATTTTACCACCTGCCTTCGAAAGAAGGTTTGTACCCAGTTATGGATAAAGGAACTATTGGAAGTTTCTTTTAAGAATGGAAGTGAGCTAATTATAATGATTGTATAAAGAATCGAACCCTCCAAAATCTACCATCTGTCCCGACTGAACCCTTTTTTGTGAGAGTTTCCATTTTGCCTCTTGATCTGGTAGAATCTAAAGTATATCTAGTTTTCAAATATGGGATGTCCAGATGTGATTATAAATAATATTGACCTTCATTACCATCTCTTTGACCATTTCTGGTCCTAGAATCTTGAATTTTCCATCTTCATCTCAACATGTAGGTGTTATACATCTCTACCCAAAAATGGATTCATATGGAGCCCTTTTGGAAACATGAGTGGAAGATATTATTATTTGAGAACTCAAACAGAATATGATATTGATCCCATCATCCATTGAATTCTATCATGTTTTCCCTCAATATATCCTCAAGTTTCTAGTTAGTTTTACCATATTGACCATTAGTTTTCAAGTGATAAGTAATACTAGAGTTAAAATCAATGTTTATATCATCTTGCAGACATTTATAGAACATATAGGTAAACCTTGGAACTTGATTGGATATATTCTATAGTGGATTTCCATGTATCCTTGTCACTTCCCTGATGCATATCCTTGAATATTGATTGAGTGGGAGGTCCTATGTAATTACAATGATGTTAGTGGTCTTCATTAGATGATCCACTATAAACTAAATTTCATTATTTCATATGTATATGTTTGGAAGACCTATAATAAATTCCCAGGTAATTTATTTCCATTTCCATAATAGTATGTTTAATAGTTTTATCAATCCTATAGAATGTTTCCTCCATTCTATCACATTTTAATATATCAAGAACTTTTTTGTATAATTTAAATATTTGTCTTCCTATTGTTCCTCCAATAGTTCTCTCAATAGATCTTGATACATATTCTTTCCCCCTGGGAGGATGGATAATGTTGAGTTACATGCATCATTCAACTAAATCTTTTATCTCAAGCATTGATTGTACACATATTCCAAACCCAAATCTCACCACTCCTTTAATATCAATTTAAATCTCTAAGGATTTAACTTTTCTTATAGATTTCACATTATTCTTTATTTATATATCATCCATTTGAGAAACCATTACCTTGGATGTTTGAGAAATAATTTTTTCTAGGTCAGAAGTGGTTCTTTCATTTTAGACTATTAGGTAGTTCTTTTTCAATTATAAGATGATTGAATACATATGAATTATAATCATTGATATGGTAACAAAAACCTTTATTCTTATATAGGATACAACATTATTTTCCTTCCCATGATGTTAATGGATTGAGTAGTCATATTCCATGATCAGATTAAACTGTCATCATTGGCTCATATTAGGCTACTTCAATGTGAAAATATACTTGGGGATCTAATGATCTATAACTGTTGTACAATTTTTTTTCATAGAGATAATTAGAAAAAATAATAGATGTAAAAAATCACTATAAATATCATCGAATTAGGTGTTGGATATTTCAAGTCATGAAAGATCATCTTTTTTGAGGTGTAGGACATCACTTAATAATTTTACATCGGTGCATGTAACTTCTTGTTATGAATCTTATAGGTATGTCTTTAACCTCACTGTGGTTTTCCTTCTTCATCATTTGTAAAGAGATGAGGAGGAATTGTGAGGATACCTATAATGGTGATGTCACAGATTTTTTGTATTCTCATATTTAATCTGTAATTTCTATAGTCTTTTGGGGATTTACATGTCATGCAAAACAAAAAATGAAATTAAATATATTTTAAGAAATCAGTGAAGGTTTTATTGGTTATTTTGAGATTTTACAATTACACGGCGTGTAATTGGAATAAACATCACATGAAGTCCCAAGGGAGGATTATTTTATAGGCATCATGGATGAAATTTTCTTCTCTTCTTCCCTAATAATTCCTTGCTCTCAGCCTTAGATGCTATCCTAGGAAAGTTTTGGGTCCTCTAGCGCTTCCTAGTGGTTTTGTTCAATGATCAATCATTGTTTTGATTGTAGTGTATCTTTTCCAGGTAAGAGTTAACTCTATATCTCTACCTCTTTCCCTTTTCCTCCTTGGGATTTGGTAGATCATCTTGAGATTGATGGATCAAAACATAATGTTGTCAAATCATGTTTCTAGATTGAGTTCCTAGATCTTCTACACCATCATTTGTAGTTCCAACTGATTCATGACCATTATGATTCCATGATAAAATTGTAGGTGGTTCCATCTTGATGACCAATTTATATTACCTTAAACATTGTTTTTAAAATTTCAATTGTTTATATTAAATGAAATTGATTGATTTTTGTATAAAATGGATTTCAATGGTTTGTTTTATAAAACCCAATTCCATTGGATTAGGGTTTTCAAATGGGGTTTTTGTATGAAATTAGAAAACCACTAATTCCAATGAATTGGGGTGTGTTTATTGAAATTGGATTTGATGGAAAATTGTGAAAAACCTCAATACTAGTGATTTTGGGGTTTCTGATAAAATTAATTTAATTATTTGGAAATTAAATTGTTGATTTAATTCTTAAATTGATTTTGAAACTTCATGAATTTGTTTTAAATACTTATTTATGTAAAAATTTTGATTAACAGAGTTTTTAATAGAAACATTAGGGTTTTATCTCCGTTAAAATACATGTTTTTGATTAAAAAGCTGTCATGGTTTTAAGAGAGAAAAAATTAAATATATCAAATGGGGGATGTGATTTAATTGTATTTTAATTAGTCATGATATAAAATATTCATCATTGTTGGAACATCAACACATGAAATTCTTATGTAGATAGTGTTTTATTTTGACCACACTTTATGACTTACCACATTCCAAAACATCATATCAGTACATCCACATTCCTTAGGTGATGTTTATGAGTCTCCATTTAATCAGGCCTAACAGGACATATGTGCATACATTTCATTTCATAGTGTTGGGTCTCTATAGCCTAGAACTATCATACCTATTTCACACAGGACAACGTTGCTTGCTTGTTTTGTATTTCAAATGTATATGCCATTATTTTAAACTATTCCACAAGCCATGAGTATTTATATAAAAATATTTATAAAAATATTTTTACCTAATACATGTTGTGATAATTTCTAATTGTTAAATTAACCCCATTGAATGGAGGTAAATTCCATCTTTTGAAACATATTCCCATTATTTTAAACATGAGTCATGAATTTAAAAATTCATTTCCATATTTTAAATTGCAAAATATTTTTTTTAAATGTTATCCTGATATACCAAAACGATTAGTTGTAAAATTGAATGAAGATTCTCAGTTAATTATAAATTGGAATATATTTAAGGAGTCTTTGGTGAAATACTACGGGGTGTTCCTCACACCCTACTTGTGACTTCCAGTGTTTGTAGATTATCTCATTAGAGTTTCATGTAAGGTAAAAGTATCTCTTGGATGTGGATCCATCTGTTGAACCTTGGACATGGTATGTTGTGTATTTTAGGGACTGTGATATTTTCAATGTTTTGGAACATTGGTTATTGTATTTAAATATTTAATTCCTATTGGACTTCTCGTACATTACTCCTAGTGGAGTTTCATTTGATATGCATACTGCCTTATGTGTTTTATTTCCTCAATGTTTGTTGAAAACCCAATTCCCACTTTCATTTCATAAGATTCCAGGCTCTATACATTGACTCGTAGAGATTGGGAACTCCATTCAATCTATGTTTGGACTGTATTAGTTGCCGGGTTACCAGGGTACCCATATTAGATCATGAAAAAGTAGAATCAAAGGCAGGTTGATTATTTTTCAGGAAGTCAGTATGAATTTTTGAAATATTTTTGGGAAGTAAGAGGTAGTTTTAACTGAGTGCCATCATATCTCTCAAAGTAATGAACCTTATGTATCAAGTGGTGGATACAAAAATCAGTCTTGATATTAGTTCTTTTATTTTCCCTATTTTGATTTTGATAGAGTGAAATCAGAACATTATTTCTTCAATATTTTGGGATTAATATCCCTTGTTTCATTGTTTAAGTGTTACAAGATGTCTTCTGTTTTGTGTGTTGATGTTGTGTAGAATCATTCCTCTGAGAAAAATGTGAGAATAATATCTTGGAAGATTCTTGTATTGAACCGTAGTGGGAGAATCCTTTTATAGATTTGAATTCAGTTTGGGTGGTTGCGTGCAACGTCTATGTTCATGGATATGAACCAAATCCAATTCCTATTTGGGATCTAGTTGTGGAACCTCATAGAGAAGCTCTCAATATTAGTTCTCAAGAGTTCCTTCACCAAAATCAAACATTGTTCAAAGGCACAAATGATCATCATGATGATGAGGAGCAGTTGACTAGTATTGAGTATTTGTTTGGGTTCTTGGACACACTCAATGAAATTGAAGTGAAGTGTTCCACCTTTTTTATGGAAGGACCAATCAAGAGATGGTGGGACGTGATTGTAATGGAGAAGAAACATGAGGGAGTATAGTGGAAGGAATTCAAGGTTATTTTCACCAACCAGTTCTATCCAGAGTAAATGTTATTGGCCAAGGGTATAGATTTTTTCAAACTAGAGTAGGATAGAAGGACTGTGATTGAATATTAAAACTATTTTGTTGAGCTCACGCATTTCACACCTGATATAGAATAAAATGAGAAGATGAAGGCTTGAAGGATTGTGTTGTGACTTATTTTGGATACCCATTCTTAGGTTTTCATGTTGATTCTATCTTTTAATACTGATATACTAGATTGATCTTTGATTTTCTAGATGGAACAAGATTAAAAGTCAGTGTTATCTATAATTTCATTATCTCCTAGTTGTGGCATAAACTACTTCAAGGTAAAGAATAAGTGTGATGATTTTCATACTGGTTCATCAATTCAGAGTCATTCTAGAGCTCTTGAGGAACCTGGAAGAGTTCCTTTGATCTATTATCCGTGTGGAAAGCTAGGACATTCAAAGGGGGATTTCCCTGATTCACCCAAGAACTGTGGCTCCAACAGATGTTATAGTCACTAGTAGAGATTATTTTATATCAATTATACTCAATATAGTGGAATGGGATCATTGGATCCTCCTATAACTGTAGGGAAATAAAATTCATCACATATAAATGAGTTCTAGCCACAAGCATCATGAATAATGATACTTCATGCAGTGTAAGATTCTTATGAGGAAGTGGACATAGATCCAATAACTCTAGGAGGTACCGTTACTATAGCTTCTCATTAGTGACTTATCTATTTGATATTGGTGAATCTCATTCATTTATTTCAACACTTATTGTTAATCTACTAAATCATCTTAGGGATACTTTATCTTGTGCAATGGATATTACTACACCCCTTGGTACAAAGATAGAGTAGGGTCTCCATAGTCTCGTTTGTTTCTTATCCCTATTAGATATCGATATTTCTTGGAGTTTTCTGGCTCTCAACATGAAACCTCTTGACGTAATTTTTGGGTTGGATAGGATCATTTCTAAAAAATCTCAGATTAATTGTTATAAACTCCAGGAATCCTTTTCTACACATAGTGGTGTGTTGCTGGTTTTTCAAGGAGAATGGGACCCAAGGTCGATTTGAGATGGACACTCTTATCCAGAGTTTTGGAAAATGATATATGTGTTTTATTTTGATCTATATTGGGAATATTTGAGTGGTTATATCCACTTGATCATCATCTAGCTTCCCTATGTGTTTTCTTTATATTTTTTTGTTTTCCACTAGTAAGGGATGTTAGATTTCAATTGACTTAATGCTCGGTACTCAGAATGATTCAATTACCTCTAACTCCATGGAACTATATTAATTGTAAGAGATGAATTACTAGTTAGACAATATTCTAGGGAAATGCTTTATACTCTTGAGTGTGTCACATTAGGTGGCGTTGGTTCACAATTCTAATAAATCTGATGGTTCACTTCACTAATGTGTTGATTACTAAAAGACCATTTGAGTCACCGAAAAGAACAACTATTTTCTGCCAAATATTAATGATATATTAGATCAGTTTAAATGTGTAATGTGGTTCAAGAACAATTATTATCACTTCAGTTACCATCAATTAAGAATAAAATAATTACCAAAAAACCACTTTCCAGAGCATGTACAACCATTATGAGATCATTGTCATGCAATTTTGTTCAAAAAAATCTCTTAAATATTTCATGGATTTAATTAACAACTTTATTCATCAATATTTGGATACAGTTGGGGTAGTATTTTTGCATTACATCCCCATTTACTCTATGTACAAAGAGAATCATGTGCATCATGTTAAAATAGTTATGAGCCTACTGATAAATCAATAACTTTTTGTGAATCTTTTGAAATCTTATTTTGGGATCTGGGAAGTGACGTTATTAGGAAACTTGGTTTCATAACATGGTTTTTAAGATGATCTAAAATAGCAGAATGTTGTTATGATGTACGAGAAACCATGTGATGTCTTTGATATTTTGAGCTTAATGAGCTTATCTAGCTATTATCCCCATTTTGTTAAATACTTATCAATATTATATTATTTTATTACTTATCTAACTATGAAGGGGTTAATGTTTTCTTAGGATGAAAAAAATAAAAATTCTTCTATTGAGATGAAAATTATTTTGAGTATTACATCGACATTGACTCTTCCAGATCCTGGGTAGGGCTTTGTGGTCTTCTTCGATGCATCAGGTTTAGGATTGGATTGGGTTTTTTTGCAATGTAATCATTTTGTTGCATATAGATCTTGTCAGCTTAGGCCACAAGAGAATAACTATCCAACCCATGACATTTAACATGATGTTGTGATGCGCTCACATAATATTTGGCGGTGTTTCCTTTATACAGAACAGTTTACCATGTTTTTCAATCCGAAGAGCTTCTGTTAAATCTTCTCTCAAAATGATTGGAATCTTTTCCAGAGGCGTTGGGAGGAATACATACAGTCTTTCATTTTTTACATAGCCTATACCCCAGAGAAAGGGAATGTTGTTTCATATTCATTGAGTAGGAAAATTTTGACCTCAGAAATTAATGAGTCTTCGAAAGAGTAGAATTAGATGGCTCTCTTTGCATGGCTGTATATTAGATATCAATATTAAGTGGTAGATGTTTCATTGAATAGAGTTATGTTGAATTTATCTCACCTTGAAATGATTATTTGGGATAAAATACATGATAATTAGTTCCATAGGTTGATAGAATCTCCTTACAGTGGGAAGACAATTGCTCATAGGTCATTCATCGAAGAGGGTACTATATACAATCAGAATCACTTTGCAGTGTCGTATTCTTTATGTAAATATTTGATGGGGTGGTTTCATAGTTCCTAGTGGGTAGGGAACATAAGAACCAAAATGATGTTATATTAAATAAGGAAATAGTTCTGGTGTATATGTATGATACAAGTTATTTCGGAGTTTTTCTCTCATTACTATATGTTTCAGTAGGTGACGGTCGAGCACTAGAATCCTTTCATTTTTCTTTGGCCACTTGCAATCCCTACATGAATGTGGGAAGAGATCTCTACGGAATTCATGGTTGGGATTCCACATAACCAAAAAAATAATAATGTGATAAGGGTTGTGATCGATAGGTTGACCAAGTCGGCTCACTTAATACCAATTTGAGATAGAACCAATGTTTCCGAATTAGGAAATATATATGTGAAAGAGATTTTTGGGTTGCACAGAGTTCCACATACTAGAGTCTCTAATAGGGATCCTTGGTTCACTTCTAAATTTTGAAGATACCTTTAGGAGGCACTGGGATCTCACATCCATTTGAGTTTGGAAATCTATCTGTAGTCGATTGGCCAAATAGAATGATCTATTCATATTCTTGAGGGTATGATTTAAGAGTGTGTTCTTGACATTGGTGAGTCTTGGGATGAACATATATGATTAGTTTATTTTTCTTATAATAATAGTTACTAGTCTTTGTTGAGAATGGATCCTTTTGATGTCATTTATAGATGACCTTGTAGATATCTATTGTATTGATCGGATATTGGTGAAAGTTCCTTGGATGGACCAAGCATTATAAAAGAGACGACGAAAAATATTCAGTTTATTAGATATAAAATGTTAAAATTTTAGAGCCAGAACAAATCATATTCTAATAATCACTATTGATCATTCTAATTCTTAGTTGGTGACAAGGTTTTGTTTAATGTTTCACCCCTTTGGGTCATCAGCATGTTGGGAAGAAATGGAAACTTACTCCTTATTTTATTGGACCATTCAAGGTTATTGATTAGTTAGGGAAGGTTTCTTACCATTTATAAATTCCACCATAGATGATATGAATACATAACATGTTCCATGTATCTTAGCTACAACAGTATTTTACTGATCCATCTCACTTTTTGAGTAGGATTGATCTTGAGATTGAACATGATTTATCTTTGACTGAATGATAAGTCCAAATAGTATATTCTAGAACTAAGGTACTTTTTGGTAGGATGATACCTTTGGTTCATGTTTTATGACGACAGTGTTTGGAATGTCATGGGAAATGTGAATGGGAGGCACTAATGGGAGGGTAGTATCATCATTTCTTTAGCATCGAAGCTTATTCATAGGCTTTCTGGGGGCAAAAAGTTGTTATGGTGGGGAGGTTGTAACATCCCATTACTGATCCATGATGTATGTATTTAACCTATTTATGATTTTCCTTTTTCATTTTTTGGAATGGGTTGAGATTGAATTGGGAGGATACATATAATGGTAAAGTCACATATTTTTTGGATTCATAGATTTAACTGGTCATTAATTTAGCCAGATAGGGATTTATATGTCGTCTGATATAGTTACACACTATGTAATTCCTAAAATAAATTTAAATCTATTTTAAGAAAGAGGTGAAGAAATTTTCGGTGATTTTTCGATTTTAAACTTAAATAACGTTTAATTGGAATATAGGTCTTGTAATGTCCTAAGGGTAGTTTTTTATAGGAAGCTCGACTAAAATTTTCTTTTCTTCTTCCTTCAAAATTCCTTTTTCTTGACCATAGGGGATTTCACAGAATACATTGGACTGATCAAACCCTTCCAGGTGATTTCATTCAACATTAAATCACTGTTATGATTGCGATGTAACTTACTGGGTAATCGTTATATCTATCTCTCAATCACTTTATCATTTCCTCATAGGGGTTCGAAAGATCATCTTGGAATTGGCAGATCTAAACTCTTTGTTTTCAAAGATTGTTTCTAGTTTGAATTTCTATATCTTCTTCACTTTCATTCATGTTCGTGGGTGCATCTTGGGCATTGATTTTCTGTGAGAAAAATATAGGTAGTTCTATCTTCATTTCTAATTTCTATTACCCTAAAATTTATTAATTCAATTTTAATTTTTTGATTTCAATTCAATTTTTTGATTTTGTTTATAATGGATTTATATATTTTTTTAGAGAAAACCCAATTACATTAGATTGGGGTTTTGAATTTTTTTTAGAATGAAATTAGAAAACCTTCAATTCCAGTGAATTGGTGTGTGTAAATGGAAGTTGAATTTGATGGAAAATTGTGAAAAATCCAAATTCATGTGATTTGGGGGGTTTGTGATAAATTTGATTGAGTTGTTTGAAAATTAAATTGTTGTATTTTATTTTGAAATGGATTGTAAAATTTCATGCATTGGTTTTAAATCCTTATTTATGAAAATATGGAATAAAATGGTTTTTAATAGAATATTAGTGTTTTATCAAGTTGAAAATTCATATTTTTATTAAAAACATATTATGGTTTTTAATGAGAAATTTGGAATATTTGAAATAGGGGATTGGATTTAATATTTTTTAAGTATTCATTAAACAAATTTCACATCATTTTTTGTACATAAGCACATTAAATATTTAGGTTGATAGTTAGTCATTTGGATAATGCTTTATGTCCTAGAACATTCTAAAACATCATACCAGCACATCATCATTCCTTGGGTGATGGTGATGAGTATATGTTTCCTTAGTCCCATAGGGGAATATGTACATACTTCTCATTTCATAGTGTTAGGATCCTATATCCTATAACTATCATACCTATTTGGCACATGACCATGATACTAGATTTCTTTTATTTCAAATTTATATGTCATTTATGTGAATTGCTTCACATTATTTAAGAATTTATATAAATTGTGTTATATAAATGTGTTTATTTTATCAATTTTGTGAAAATTTCCATTTGTGTAACACACAACTTTAATTAAAGGTAAATTCCCTCTTTTGAAATTTATTCCCATCATTTGAAATGTGAGGCATGAATTACGATATGTATTTTAATATTTTAAATTGTAAATTTTTATATTTTTAAAATTTCTCATGATATGAAAAACCAAATTATTGGATAATTGAAATCACATTCATGGTTAATTTAATATTGGAATCTCATTATGGAATCATTGGTGAAATAAAACTAGGATTTCGATCAAACCTAATTTTTGATTTTTGGTGTTTTTAGATTATCTCCTTCTAGGTTGGAGAAATGTAAAAGGATATCTTAGAGGAAGATATAGTTGTTGAACCTTGGACTTGTTGAGTTGTGTCCTTTGGGGCTTTGGTTGTTTTCCACGTTTTGTTACTTTTGATGTGGTACTTTGGGATTTAATTCTTGTTTTACATATAGTACATTAATCCCAGTGGTGTTTCTATTTATATAAATACTTCCTTGTCTCTTGAACCTCTATATTGTTTGTGGAAAAACCTTTCCCACAATCATTTCATGAGTTTCTATGTGCTAGTCATCAACCCATCAGGATTGGGAATTCCCGTTAGGCTATGTCAAAATTGTCTTAGTAACTAGTTTACCCAGGTATCTGGGATGGTTCGTGATAGTACACATCCCATTAATTTATTTGAATCATCATTGTAAACACCAAAAATCTCACCACTTTATGGTATTGTGGGTAATAGTGAAGTTATAAGCATCTTTTTCAATTATTTGAATCCATCCTAATATTTATTAGTATATAAAAACATCACTACCTTCTAATTTTTTATTTTTATAGTGTTTCAAAATTACAAAAAAAATATCATAAATCATTAATACTACCCATATTGTATAATAAAACTATAGATCTCTATCACATATGTTTTTTTGGGACACTCCACAATAACCTTTATCTTTGTAAGATCTATAGATATCCCATTATTGGTAATAATATTCCCCAACATTGATACTTCCTCCATCTATAACTCACATTTACCGTAAAATGTATATAACTTATCCTTTTTCTATATCTTTAGCACAATAGTCAAATTGTCTTCATGATCCTAATTTGTTTTATAGTATATCATAATTTAATTTACAAATGATACAAAATATTTTTCAAGGTAATCTATAAATAAACTATTCATTAAATCAATTAATATTTCTAAATCATTAATGATTTTGATGGGATTCACTATAAACTCCAAATTTCTATACCTTTTTTGGAAGCCAGGTTGGCAATCCGCTTCTTATTTACATTTAATTAGTGATATCCTAACTAAAGGTCTACCTTATAGAACTTTCAAGCTCCATGTTGATGATTGAATAATTTATCATTATATGTAAGGGGATTCTTGTTCTTTATCATGATGTTTTTGAGTAATGATAATCGATGAATAGGCACATTCCCATATCCTTCTTCATGATAAAGAGGATAGTTATACACCATGGAAAAGAGCATAGGAATTTAAAACCATTGTCTATATTTTATTGTAACTAATCCATCATTTAATCCAAATCAATGGTGGATATTATCGAGAGATTCATCAATATGGGAATATATCTATGTATTATTTTAGTTAATAAATCAACCTCTCATATGGGTGGAAGACTAGGAAACTCTATAGGGAATACATCAGTATATTCCATCAGAATGGGAATGTATTCAATCATAATTATCTCATTCAACTTAATTATTTGAGATAGGTATTATTTCTTATAAGGAAGCCATATCTATTATTGATAATAATATTCTAAAGGAGATGCATCATCCTACATACACTTGTATATAAACGTAGGATGACTTGAGATAAAGAGAGTGATTTTCGTCTCCCATAACGTAATTTTTTCTTTACATAAAGAAATCCAATCTATTATAGGTATAACATAAAATTCTAGTAAAGGATGTATGGCAAGATTTTTTGGGGGTTTCATTATATAAACATTGATTCAGGAGGAATTATATACTTGCGATGTAATAATTTCTCCATTTTTGTCTAAAAACACAACCTTAACGTTTTGATGTGATGTTTGAATAGTTATACCAAGATTGAAAGATTTTAAAGAATGTGTAAAAATATAATCATATTGGATATTTGAAGTTCATGAATGGATAATAAGTAAACCTTTTGATATTTTATTTCTTTTATAGAAATTTACTATATCCAAAATAAATGTAGTTATGATAATAATCAAACGAATAAGAATTTAAAAAGATAAAATAAAAACTTTTATATAATAACCTATAAATTATATGTATTTACTAAATTATTTTCTATGTGTTTCAATATTGGTTATACAATTAAATTTTCATATTAGGTTTTATAAATACCCGACCTTAAAACATTACATAATCTTATGTTTTAAATTAAAAATTCAATTTAATACATTACAAAAGGAATATTTTGGTTTAGAGTTTTAGATAATTAGGTTATAAATCATATATAATTATCCAATACATTAAAAATTGGAAAATTCAACTCAAAACATATTTTTTCAACAATATAGTACTTTTAAAATGAAACATATTTTCTTTTCATGAAAAATATTCATGATTTTCATCATGACTTCATAATTGTTCTTACTCATCATTATAGCCTATGAAAAAAATTCAAACATGGGATGATATTAGAAAATCTCAAAAAGGGTCAAATGAAAATGAAGAAATAAACTTTTTAGTCTATTTCAAAACCATGATATCATATAAGAGAGTTTTACTTTAACATAATAAACTTTTAACCAGAATATTTGTTTATTTACACATGAAACAATGTTTACTACACAAATTCATTAATAAAACATTTTATTATAATATATAAATACAAATAAATAATCTTGTAGGTTTATTGTAAAATATGAGTTCCCGTAATAACAGTTTCTTAAAAACACAACATTTATCCTTAAAGGGAATTATCAAAAATTAAAAAACAGATAATTATAAAACCTTATGAAATCAAAACATCTCCATGATAATTCATTTAAATAATAAAACATACATATAGGTTCCTTGGTACATCATACTCATAGATACCTTACAATATCCATTAGAAGAACCTTTGTAAATTGAAAATGTACTCAATTATTTGAAAAACAATTCTCTAAAGATCAGAATTATTATCTAATTCATTATAGAGTTATATCGCTCTCACCCATCATCATAAAAAATTCCCAAGGACCAAAAAATATAGCTAAATTATTCTATATCCATCATCAAACAAATAAAAATATAATTTATAACCTATAAGTAAAACATTTTTTTGATATTGATAGATTTATTTACATTAAAACACCATTTTCCAAAATAAAATTTCCATAAAAGCCTAAGAAGGGGTTTCCTTTTATGGAAACTTGTAATATTGTAAAGGATGTAACATTTTTCAGAATGGTTATAGTGGGGATAAAATCTATTTACATCATATATGTTTAAAAAACATTAAATTTATACTTTACAAATAAATTCAATATTTACATATAAAATAAGAAATAAATGTCCCTTTAGAAGAGGATTATATGAATATTAAATGGAGAGTTAAAATGAACTTATTAATTAATTTATTTAAATATTTATAAAACCATAAAAAATATAGATATGGAGGATAATTGTTAAAATTAAATATTTAATGCATTTTAAAAATAGTGTTTATGATAGAATATCCCTGACCAATTGATTACTTGTGAACCAATGTATCATTGAAGGAAATAAATTTGAATGGATTTTTAAACACATAAATTTTTATACAATAAAGATAAAACTAATATATGTGTATTTTTGTACACCACAAAAATTAAAACATGTATTGAAGATATATTCGGTCACAAATAAAGGGAATTGAGACTAGAAATCCATTACATCAAGTCTAACATGTATTGTACATTTTTTATCTTCCTGAATAATAATATTATGTTAATTGTTTACATTATTATTAACTTTTATCAAGTTCATTATTCTTTTTATTTTAATTATATCCATTAAATACATAATTTTTTAATTAATTATGTTGATATAAAATGTAATGAGAACATTCATCTTATAAGTTAGAAATGGATATAAAAGGATGAATAGGGTAAATTGAATTATGATTATATTATTTAAGGAATATTGATAATGCTATAATCATAATCTTTATGAATTATTTACACTGTTATAATGAATCATTTAGTTTGGTTATTAGAAATGAATTATGTTACCAACCTGGAGATGATAGTATGTGCGTACACATGAGTAACAATTACATTTTTCATAGAATGTGTGGGAAGGAAGGTAGGTGTTAATGTAACTTAAAAATTATAATTATATCACAAATAAAATATTATTTATTTAAATCTACCATCATATATCATCTATATAATTTTTTTAATACTTAAATACATTAGTTCGTGATGTGGTGGTCCACATATATGCACGAGCGAGGTTTTTATTTTACATATGATGTTAAGTAAAGTAGTATAATATTTATTTTAGAATTAATGAATGAAATTTATATCATATATATTATATCATTCCATAATTATCAATAATTATGAAAATACATAAGATTTGGTTATGGAAAATGAAATGCATCGACTCGTGTGGCAGTTGTTCACTTGTATGCATCAGCGATGTTTTATTACATTGGATGGATAAGAAGAAAAAAGGGGTTACAAAATAAAAAAATTATATTAAACTATGTGGTAGAAAATTATATTCTTATATTAAAATTGTTAAGATAGTTTTAAATGAGGTAAATGAACAAATAATAGGAAATGTCTTAGTTAACAACTATACCACTTCTTCAGACAACCTTTTTATGTTTATACTTAAACCCATACTAAGATGGTATTATGATAAAAACAATAACTCTAAGACATGGTTATAGATTTTAATAATAGATTTAGTTAGGGATTTTATAATCTAATAAGATCTGAAATTGTAAACATGCAAAGAGATATGTTGTCATCTTATAAGTGATTGAAAGTAAACACATGGAATATTTCAAAAAATTAAAAGTTATTAATATTTAACCAATGAAAAATGGCTCAAAAATTACTTATATTCGAATAAGATATGACATATGGAATAACTAGTACCATCAAGTATGATTAATACATGTTTTTTTCATTTTGACCCTTTTCAATTTTTTAACCCTTTTAACTTGTTTTAACTCTTACCACAATAACTTGATTTTTTTACCAAGGTTGTTATTCATAATGTCAAAAAATTAATGTGAACTCAATACCAAATCTAGTAATGATGATTCCAAATATAGTTTTAGTTTTTAATATTCAAATTTTTTAATTTTAAAATTATACATTAAAATAATACCATATAATACATGTAATAAAATTTATTATGAATAAAATTAGTCTCTTTTATAATTGAAAAATTGATTAATATTATTATAGTGAATATAAATCTATAAAATAAAATACATGAATATTAATAAGGGATGGAATTGATCTATTATCAAGATTTCTTGAGTCATAACATTCATTAACCCTTTTAAAATATTTTACAAATATCAATTACCTACATTAGTGGGGATGTTCGTCCTTTAGAGCACTTTATGATACTCATGTTACTTATTCAACCATATGACTTATTCAGAAAGCCATAACATGATGAATCACCCTATTCCCCAACAATTTATCTCTATGATCAATAACATAAACCTATTTGTCCTCATATGATGATTCTCTTCCAACATTACAACCTTGGGACTCAAAACATGAAATGCATCTAACATATATTTCATTAATAATGAAAAATTAAACACATCACATTCCTGGGATAAAATCATAGGCAAGGTGAATTGGTAAGAAATTTATCCCAAATTTTCTAGAATTTAATTCGGCCTAATGAAATAAAGACATAATTTTATCATTTTACCAAAATGCATGACACTTTTCCATGGAGATACTTTTACAAAAATAATGATTACCACCTCTTTCAATTTTCCAACTCTTTGTCTCCTCGTGGAATCTGGATTCCCCATCAAGTGTTTTGGTGCATAACCATAATGTATTTTTCATTGTGCTCTCTTCTTAGGATGATTTCATCTCGGCCTGGTGTAACAGCCCTCACTTAGTTGGATGGTGGACATTCTTTTTTATCCATTGGTTGATGGATGCTCACTATGGTAGATATTCTTCTAAGGCTACACTGTGGTTATCACTCCCTATATTATTTCTTCCCTTCATATCTCCAAGTTTCCTTCGTGTTATTATAAACTCTTTAGATTCCTACCTTTATTAGAATCAGATGTCTCTTCACCATGATGATGACCCAATATCTATGATATGTGTGTGGACGGACCTAGATTCCCCTCTTCCATCCATGATGTTTCTCATAGAAGAAGGGATGTACGTGTAACACCCCAAAATGATAAATGGTTAAATGTATAAATGATATGCCTCATTTCAACAAGGTGAGCCTTCTGTTTCAGAAGCCTACCTGATTAGAACTCCACAAATAAGCATGCCTGGACTGGAGTAGAAATCAGGATGGGTGACCTTTTCTGAAGTTTCCCAGGATGTGTGTGAGTGAAGAAAAAGCACATTGGAAAGGACATGTGTTGGCCCTTGGGGATAATCATTATTTAGATGAGCCGTTCGAGCACATGGGTGAGACCCATGGTGGGGACCATGTGTTTGCGGGGCAACTGGGGTACCTGGTGTTCTGGGACCCAATGACCATGTCAAGGCGGGGGGTGGGGGATGTGTTGTCACTAGGGTCCAGTTGTTACATTTGGTATCAAAGGTGGTACCCAGCCTTAAGTGCACCACACTTCCTAGGATGAGATGTAGGGCCCACAATGAGGACGTTTTTCTCTAAAGGGGTTGATTGTAACAACCAAAAATGACAATGGTTTAAATGGATAAATGATATGACTCAGGTCAATAAGGTGCACCTTCCTTTTCAGGAGCCTACCTGATTAGAACTCCATAGTTAAGTGTGCTTGGCCTGGAGTAGTGATCCAGATGGGTGACCTTATGGGATGTTTCCCAGAATGTGTGTGAGTGAGGAAACAATACACTGGAAAGGACATGTGTCGACATGTGGGGACAATCATTAGCCAGATGACCTATTTGGGCACATGGGTGGGACCCATGTTGGGGACCACTTGTCTGCGGGGCAACTGGGGTACCTGGTGGGCTGGGACCTGGCGACCATGTTAATGGAGGGTTGTTGTTCTTTCACTAGGTCCCAGTTTTTACATGATGACTAGTTTAAATATTTGATTTACCCCTCCCCATCATGATTCGGATAAAGCTACCATCTACATGTCCATGCCTCCTTAGAGTACCTCAAATACCATTAGTCAATGTTTCATTACCAGGTGTCGATCAATCGTCCTACTATGGTCTCTTCTATGGTGCCTAATTCTCCTCTTTCTAGTTCATTCCTAGTCCGTGGAGATCAAGTCAATAAATTGATTATTGCTTCTTCTCCTCTATGGAAAGAAACTTCTTATTCTACATGAGACAAAAATATGGAGATCTTGGATCCTCCTTGTCAGGACATGGTTTATGTCTCCCATCGAAGGACGTTCTTTCATCCTAATCCTATATTTCCCCAAGCTATAAATTTTCTTTGGATTTATAAGGGATATGTTCTTCTCTTATTCCTTCCTCCATACCGCATATTTTCAACAAGGAGATGGACCTGGATGAATCTGCTAAGAACCTTATATAGGCCTATTTGGCAATTATATGATATCTTTTAAGGATAATGGATGATATTCTCCTGGACTCTCATCCTATGAAAAATCCTCCTTCCACTCCAAAATCATTTGTTTTCAAATGTCACCAGGTCCCATTTGTTATAGGATGACTAGTTTAAATAATTTATTTACCCCTCCCCCTCGTGATTTGGATAAAGCTACCATCTTTAAGGCCATGCCTCCCCATAGTGCCTCAAATCCCATTAGTCGAAGCTTCATGACCATGTGTTGATCAATCATCCTACTATGGTATCTTTTGTGGTGCCTAATTATCCTCCTTCTGGTTCTATCCTAGTTCCTGGAGATCAAGGGAATAAATTGATTATTGTTTCTTCTCCTCTAAGTCATGAAGATTCTTCTTCCACATGAGACAAAAATATAGAGATCCTGGATCCTTTCTATCAGGACTTGGTTTATGTCTACCATCGAAGGACCTTATTTCTCCCTAATCCCAGATTTCCCCATGATATAAATTTTCTCTTGGATTTACAAGGGATCTATTCTTCCTTTCTTCCTTCCCCCTTACTGCATATTTTCAACAAGGAGATGGACCTTGATGAATCTGCTAATAACCTTATCCAGGGTCATTCTGCAATTATATGATCTCCTTTAAGGATAATGGATGATATTTTTCTAGACTCTAATCCTTTGAAAAATCCTCATTCCACTCCAAAATATTTGGTTTTAAAATTTCATCCTTTAGCTTCATAGCCCCACTCCATTTCCAATGGAGTTCAAAATAGAGAATAGTCAATGTATGAATCTAAAATCAGATATTCTTAGAAAATTTATGTCCACAAGTCTAGGGATAATACCAGACATCTTATACTATATTTCATAATATCCTTTTCTAGAATACTTGTTATTTAGGATCATAGGTAAAATAATATTTTATCTCCAATGAGTTTTGTTTTTTACTCTGTTTATCTGGTTGCAATACTTAAACCCAAATAGGATTCTGAAAAAATCAAGGTCTATTCTCATTGTCTATGAGATAATGGATTCTATAATGGTTACCCAACCAACTCTCACATGTGATTATTTTCTAAATGAGACATTTTGGGTGACTTGATATATTTATCTGATTTGTGAGTCAATATCAAAATCTCATTGGGAGGGTCTGTGGATTTGGATTTAGTCAATTATGCCAAGAGTGATGTTCATTCCTGACTTTCTTTATGGGGTTATCTAAGTGGTTTCAGTACTAGATAAGCTCCCAAGTTATTTGGTGGGGATTTCAACATTTTGGCATGCCTCGAAGAGAAAAATGGTTGTGGTTATTTTTCCTAGAAGGGAAAGTCATACATTTTCCACTTTAATAAAAAATAATGGGCTCCTGGATACTAGTTTCTTAGGTGACCCATTCACCTGGTTTAAACGTAATAGTGGGAATAAATGATCTTAGAGACACCTGGATAGATGCTTGGTGAATTATATAGCTCTTTCTGCCTTCCTAAATATCAATGTTTTCCACCTTTTGTGTGGCCATTCAAACCATTCACCCCTTCACACTACTCTGATGTACAAAAACATCAATGTTGAGTTTTTCTTATTTTTCTCCTCTTGGGATGACATTTCATATTTTCTTGACATCATGAGGAATATCTTGAACCACTTTTATATGATTAATCCATGGATCTCCCTTCATACCAACCTAAGTCAACTTAAAAATCACCTCTCCGCATAGGAAAAAAACCTTCAATATTCTGATATTGAATGGGAGACATTAAGAATATACATAAAACCTCTTGAGTCACTCCTTGAAAATTATTGGTATGATGGAATATTTGTGGATCAAGAATTCTAAAATGATACTCACTGAAGTGCTTATGATATAGTAACGTATTTTCATAGAAAACTCTGCGATTAAATAGCTCTGTTAAGGAGAGCGGAATATGGGGTAATTCCATGCCTGCAATGAGGAAAATTCAGGTGCTCTAATCCAAACCTGTTTTTGTAGGATGGATCCTACACTAATGATAGATATATAGATCGAAACATGGATGATACCCACTTTAGAAACTTTTAGTCTTCTCCAAACCCTCACATGGAGGGTGGATACCTGGGATGCTCCTCCAATTTGTTCGACTCTATTCCATGCTCAGTGTTTAATATAGTGAATGAAGGTTTGACAGATCTTTCATATGAGGATGAAATCCGTGATAAAATTTGGAATATAAAACCTACTAGTTCTCCTATTCTAGATGATTTTCCTAACCCTTTTTACAGGGATTCTCAGGATATTGTAAAGAGAAGTCAGATTAGTGTGGTGCAATATTTCATCATAGGGGTAATCGCCCCCATGTGGTATGTGACACTAAACTATTTCTTGTTACCAAGATCAAGTCCCCCCATTTTTCAAACCATTATCATCCCATTATCCTATGTAATTTTCCTTATAAAGACTTATATTTCATTTATAACTCAAGGATTGCCTCGTTCCTTCCATGATGGGTAGATAAAGAACAACATGGTTTTGTTAAACGAATATAATTTAGGGGGATATTTACATTTCCCAAGAAGTCATCAGTGACATCAAATTGAAGGATTTCTTTATTAATGTATAAATTTACCTTGATATGAGTAGATATTAAGATAGGGTTGAGTAGAGAATTATCATTAGGTTTCTATTTAGCATGGTTTTTTCATCTTGGGTTATTGATCTTCTCATTTAGTGCTTTATATCTCCATTATTGGATACTTATCTTATTGGTAAACAATTTGGTTTTTCAAATATGTCAGTGGTTTGAGATAGGGGTATCCTCTACCCCCTCTCTCTTTATCTTGGATAAAGATGTTCTTAATATCTATCTAAATCATTGCATTACAATGGGAAAATTTACCTCTACCGTAACAAGCATTCCATTGGGGGGTGTTTCTCATCTCAAGTTCATGGATCATACCATCCTCTTTTGTAATGTTAGTATAAGATCTATACGATTGTTTAATAAGGCTCTTGAAGTTTATTTTTCTTGGACTAGGAAAGTTGTTAAATGTAGGAATAGTACCTCTTTTTCTACTAATAAATGTTTATAGATACAAACAAGGTATTTGGAAATTAGTTTTGGTATTCACAAAGGCTTATTCCCAATGAATTACATAGGTGATCTTGTGTCCCCTAAAACTCTTCTCATCAGAAACATTGATATGGTTATTTATAAAATAATATGGAACATTATTAATTGGTAGTATTTATTCTAGACTATTGGGGGGAGAATCTTGATGATCAGCACTATTCTATCCTTTATCCCCATGGATATTTTTTCCACTCTAATGGTACCAAAGAAAGTTATTTATAACATTGAGTCCACTTGGATATCATTTTTATGGGATGTTCACCATCATAGTTAATGATATTGGGAATCCTGTAATAGGCTGGAAAAAACCCACTGAGGAAGGACGCATCAATTTAAAAATCCTTTTCGGTATCATTAATGGTATTCATGTCGTGATCTTTTGGGAGTTAATTGAGGGGTAACATTTCTGTGTAAATCAAATGAAATATATGTATGGAATTGAGGGGAGAATATCTAGATGTAGAACCTATAGAATTCAAAAATCAGTTCAAGCACATATACCATTTCTTCAACAGCACTCTTGATGGTAAATTAGCTAAGGGACATCAGTTATTGGGATCATAATTGGTCGTGGAAAATCCTTGGCTTCCCAAGATACCATACATTGAATATCACATTCAAAGAGTCCAGTAAACACCCCATAATTATTCATGAAACCTTTGACACCAACCAGAAATGAATCTTTCACAACATTGTGATTACTAATGATCCTGATAAGTGCATCTTCACATGATCTACGGTTTGTACATTCTATATTAAGTACATTCAAAACAATTAAAGTTTCTTCCACCTCATAGGATCACTAGGGTGATATTGTATAGTGTAATAAATTCCATTCTAAATTAATTTTCCTAGTGTTGTGTGTTTATAATAATTACCTCCTTTTCGGTGATAATGTTCAGCAAAGAGGGATCTCTCTAGTCTCTAAATACATCTGTAGTAGTGAGACTCAATCTGAATTCATGGATCTCCTTTTCTTCAACAGTGAATGAGAGAATTCATTATGAATCTCTCTTGGGAAGTTTATAGGATGTCTAGATAGGGTTATTATTTTCATATTCATTCCTCAGACAGTGGTTCTAGGATTCCAATAGTCCATGATTGGAGTGGAAGGCTAGAGACAACATTTTCATTGTAGGATACTAGCTTTTTTGGTCGTCAAGTAATGATATGTGGCATCATCTTATTTCAAAATCCACCTCATGTACCATCTTCTGAATCATGAAAATAATCTTGGATTTCAATTGTACATACCATGACTCGGTGTATGTGCCCTCTATCATGCATACTCTCTCCCTATATACCCCCCTTTTTCTAACATTAAAGATCTTAGTAAATGGATTAGATGGAATCTTCCTATTATGGGTAATAAATTGTACATCGTTGGTTCTTGTATCATGGTTTCAATCCACAAGTATGCAGTTATCATAGATTTTAGGGGATTAGTTTTAGCTTCCTTTTCAAATTTCTAATGAAGTGGTGATTCTCTTCTAGTGGAATCCACTTCCAAGCTATCATGACTCCCTCTATGAAAATAGAAGAGTATTCCTATCTGAAAAATTGAGACTGATTTTCTCACGATCGATAAGGCTCTCTATGGTAAGGGCCTTATACCTTGGTCCATTGAAAACTCCATCAATCAATAAAATTATCTTATGAACAATAATACTTCCATCCTTCATACCTGGAGAAAGGGAAATACTATGGAAAATTATCACTCTTCTAAAAAATCTCATAATTTCCATATTATTATTTTCCCTAGACTTGGATCTTTTCCCCCATAGGGTAAAATCATTGTTTTGGGTGATTCTATTTGTATATAATATTTTAAACCCCCTTAATTGTTCCATTTTAGGATCTTTATCCCATTATTATTTTAATTAAATATAAATATTTATGTGGTAATAAATCCTAATATATTTCTGAATCATCTTCACCTTCTCCACTATTTCTTCTACTAAATCTGATCCCAAAAACTTTCCTCCCCCATATTCATCCTAATAAGGATTGTTTGACATAACATTCTATATAATTCCATAAATGGAGAATTATATATTTTGGGATGAAAATATTATCATTTGAAAATTCAATGAGTGAAAGATGTTTAACTCAACTTCCTCAAAAATCTAGAAAATAATCTTGAAGATTATATTCTAAATACTGAATGATTCTCTATGACATTCCATCATATTGAGGATGAAAAGGTGAACTAAAATATAATTCAGTACCAATTTGAAACTGATGACCTTTCCAATAATTTTAAGTAAACATGGAATCATGGTCAAATATAATATAAATTGGTACCCCATTAAATCTAATAATCTATTGAACATAATGTACAAAAATATGATACAAATACATATTATCTTAGATGGGACAAAAATGTGCATATTTAGTCATTTTTTAAATAATTCCGTTAATTTCATTATTACCTTGATATTTATTTGGTAGTACTTCTATAAAATCCATGTATATATTCTCTCATTTCCATTCTAGCACTGTAAAATGATAAATAATTTTTTTCAGTAGTTTTTTTTGGCCTTATCATACTGAATGAAACATATCATTGTAAAATTAGTAATGTATTTCTTCATTACATACCACTAATAATAATATTGAAGCCCTCTATACATCTCAGTACTATCAGCATTATCATAAAACATAGAAATATTAGCTTTTATCATTAATTAATTATTTAAAAGGGAATGTCAAGGAACACATAAACATTTTTTGAATCTAAAAACCATTTTTTAATTATAAAATTTAAGAAACATAACTTTCATGATAGAATCTACCATTTCATATAAGAAATGATCCTTATTTTTATCTTGCTTAATCCTATCTAATAAAAATGTTTATACTACGACATGAAATAAAATTTAAAAAGTCCCTGCAAGCATAATTTCTAGACCAAAATTTATCAAATCATTTTTCAAAGAATCATGTTTCATATGAATCGTAGTAAATGAAACATCATCTTTTCAACTTAAAGAATCATCTACCCTATTTTATTTTCTTGGATAGTAATGATTCATATAGAAAAATCTTTATTAAATTTCATCCATCTTCTCCACCTCATTTTCAAATCTTCCTAAGAGAATATATACATCAAAATTTTATGATTAATATATCTTCCAAAAAATTCACCATATAAATGATGTCTCTATATTTTTAAATAAAACACCACCTTATCTAGTTATATATCATGTGTAGGATAACATGGGAGGCACGAATTAAATTTATCTAAATCATAAGAAATTACAAGATCATAATATATCAAAACACAGTAACGTCCCATAAAAAATAAATCATTTTAAATAAAATATAGATTATATCTAGATGGTATGGAAAAAGATGGAATTCAAAATAATAATTTTATTTCCTAGAAACATTCCTCATATCCTTTTATCCAGTTAAATTTAACTCCCTTATGAGTTAACTTAGTTAGTGGGATAGATAACCAAGAAATGTTTTCAAAAAATTGATAGAAGTGCACCACTATTCTAGAAAAACCACAAATATCTATGAATTTTGTGGATCTTGGACACTCTTCAACCACATTAGTTTTATCTAGATAAAAATTTCTTTCATATTTATTGAAAATATATCTATGGAAAGAAATTTTTTATAATTAAAATTCATGTTTACAAAATTTTCCATATAAATTTTTTTCGTTCATGATTTTAGGATTAATTCTCCAGAGATTTTCATGATCCAGAAAAATTAATACACCTAAATATCATCAATGAGCACAAACACAAATTTATCCCAAAAATACATGGTAAATTTTATTTTTATGGTTTATAAATACATCTAGAAAATTTTCAACCCAAAGGTCATAACCACAAACTCATAATACAAATACCTTGTTTAACAAATCATCATTAGAATTTCATCCTCATTCACCATCAATTGATGGTACATAGTACAAGGATCATCCTTCAAAAAATAATAAACTCAGTAGATATGGACAAAAAGTTAAGAATATGAGGAAATAGAAATTTATATTTAATGGTAATTTTATTCAATGTTCTATTCTCAAATAAATTCATAATTCAATCATCATTCATTTTTAAAATACAAAATTATATTACCCAAAGGAGAATTTCTAGGATAAATAAAACATTTACCAAGATAATCTTCTGAATTATTTTTCAATTCCAAAAGTATTACTTGGTCCATTTGATAAGGTGGTTCTGAAATTAGCTTAGTGTCAGGTACTATGGCAACAGAAATTCCAATATCGTAATTAGGTATAATACTATAAAATTAATATGGAAATATACCTAGATATTTATTTAATAAAGGAATATCAAAAGTTTAAATAGTTTCTTTATACTTAAAAATATATGCAAGATAAATTACTTTTACATCTTTAATCAATTCCTGAACTATATAATATGTAATCAAATGTATAAATTGATTAGTGTATAAAAATTGAAACCCATTCCAAAAAACCCTTTTATAGCTCTATAATAAATCATTCCATGGTAAATGGAATTTCATTCCATACCCAAAATAATAAAAAACAATCTAGGGGAAAGACAATATGTTTTAAAGGTAAATACCTTCCAAATATGACAACAAGAATATTCTTATAATTTCATTATGCATTTAAACTTCCCATAGGAGCTTCTTCTAGAAGTTATGTATTTATTTATTTGAGGTGAAATTTCCAAAATTAGAAATAAGTTGATCGTAAATGAAATAATGTTCAGACCCAACATCAAACAAGAAATTAGAATAATCAAAATAAAAAAAATTAATTTACCTAACACCACATATTTGGCTAGTCTATTATCTTCTAGAGTAGTGAGAACGAATTTATCCACTTGTTTCATTTTGTGATATAGTCAAATTCTATACTTTAATCCTATGTTAAGATAAGTACTTTCATAATTAAACATCTCATTACAATTAAATAATTATATTGACGGCATTCCATTATTTTATGATCTTTTTTATTGCATTCATGAACCACATGTCCAATCATTTGACATAGAAAACACTTTATAGTATTTAATATAAATTCCCCATAATTATTTTTATGAAAACCATCACAAAATAGAAACATTGTTATCTTACATTTCGATTTATTCTATTGATGAATCCATGTTACCTACATTTTGGACCTCTTTTTTTTCTTAATGTTGGGTAATATAGGATCATTGGAAAGTTCCATTTATATTATATCATAAAATTTAAAAATATTCTCATAAATTTATAATTAACTAGAATAAAATTCTATTAGATATATGGTATTCAATCCCGAGTAAACCCAATTAATTAAACTATAAAGATCCCTTATATAATTTGTCACAGCACTTTCCAATTCGGTGAAGTTTTCTACAAACATGAATTTTGAATCTTCTTCTTTTTTCCTAAATTCCATGAATTCCATTTCCATTAAATTTCAATCAACATTATGAAAATAATTGACAAGGATAATATTCTTAAACTCATACCATTTCAAAGAATAAATATCTTATCTTTCTCTAATATTTTTAACCACATACCAACACTAATCTACTTCACCTTAAATCAATAAGTAAAAAGATTTATTTTTTTATGTTCTTAAAAATATTTGAAATCAAATATATTCTCAAATGAATTAAGAAATCCTTTTTATATTATAGGGTCAAATGATTCAATTAATTTTGGAGGGTTCTGTTTCATGAAATTATCTACAATGGACATGTTCCTATGGGGTGAACATGGTTTCTCTCTCACATGGATACCACCACCATTTATAGCCTGCATAAAATGATCTATAGTAGCAAGAAACTCCTTTATTCTAATTTTAACCATTCTAGGATGATTATTTAAGAGTATTGTTTCCTCTTATATCCTTCCGACATTAGATTAATTATTAACTCTATGGAAAATCATTCGGAATAGACATATATTATATAAAGAAACATAGTAATCTTAAATTAATATATCATGACCACATAAAAATAAATTATAATCCCTCAATAGAATATTTTCATAACCTTTAATTTTATCAAAACATTCCCATTGATTCCAACTATAAAGGTCTAGACATAAAATTTTAAATAGTCTTGTGTTTTAAATAAAGATTTCATTTTCTTACATTCCCTAAAACCTTTTTAGGTTCACAGTTTTAGAGAATTAGTTCATAAAACCTACATAATAGACCCATACATTATAAGTTGACTCATCGACTCATTATCCATGTTTTCAAAATAACGTACCTTTAAAATGAATCATATTTTCCTTTCAGGATAAATCTTCATGATTTCAAACATGAAATCATCATTATTACCACTCTTCTATAAACCATATGAAAAAAATTTAAAACCTAGCATGAGAAAAAAAGATCAGTAAGGTTCATATAAAAAAATAATTAATTAACCTATTAGTCTATTTAAATACCACGATATCATATAATAGAGTTATACATTAATATAATAAATGTTGATCTGAACTAATTATTTACTCACACATGAAATCATCCTTATTGACCAAAGTTTTTCAAAAAAATATTTATAAGAAATCAAAATGAAAAAATCATAATAATGAGGCATTTTAAGAAAACATGACAACCGATGAAAAAAATTTCATTAAAAATATACCTTTTACAATTAATGGGAATAACAATTCCTTGATATAAATGATCATTAGAATACCCTATGTAAACAAAATATTTCCTTGAAAATTAATTTTCTAGCATATAAAATACATGTATTTCCCATATATGATCATATTCATAGAACCATTATGAGAACCGTTATAAGAACCCTAAAAATGGAATATCCTACTTGGTCAATTAAAACATAATTATCTAGAGAATATAATCATTACCTGATGCATTAGAGAGATGTCTTGGGATAAATCATCATCATAATAATTGTAAAAGAACTGTAACATACACATAAAATCTTTTAAATCCCTCATAAATCTTATAAAAATATGCTTTTGAACCCATAATTAAAAAAATTTGATTATTGATAGATCCCATTCCTTTAAAACCTTATTTTCAAAACAAAAAATTTCAAAACAAATAGAAGAAGAATTTTTCATTTAATAAAACATGAAATCTTATGAACGAAAATCAATATCAAATTAAGGTTACATTAACAGGAAAATAAATTTATGTCATATAAATTTAAGAAAAATCATATTGTACATCATAATGAAATTCAAACACTCTGCATAAAATTAGGAAAAAATATTTCATTTGAGTAACTTTGTAAGAAAAACATAGTAGTGGTAAAATTTCTTTTTAATTTATTTTTAAAATATTTACACATAAATCAAAAAATATGAATATAGACCAAGTTGATTATAACTAAATACTGAAAACACATTAAAACTAGGTTTTAAGAATGAATATATATTATAAACTGATAACTTTTGAAACAATGAATAATTTTAGGAATGAACATTGAATGGATTTTTAAGAACATAAAATTTTATATAATAAAAGATAAAATATATCCATATATTATTTTATACACCTAACAAAAGAAAACATGTGGTGAAAATAGCATTAGTCTCAAAAAAAGGGAACTGAAACTAAAAATTTCGTACCTTCAATACAACATTTCCGGAATATTCTTTATATTCTAGAATAATAAAATTATAATAATTATTTACTTTATTATAAAAAATTCCATGTTTATTATTATTATTATTATTTCAATTATATCCTTTTTATACTTAATTACTTAATTAGATAAGTTCACTACAAGTGATTTTATAACATTTATCTTATAAGTCGGGAATGGATTTTATAGCTTGAATATGGTGAAATGGTTCATGATTATATCCTTTACAAAACATTAATCATTTTATAATTTTTATTTTTTTTATATTATTTATATTTTTATAACTGACCATGTAATATAATTATTAAAAATGGATTGCATTACAATCATGGAGACGGTAGTTCATATGTATGCATGAGTAAAGTTTCCAATTTACATTGAATTTGAGGGAAAGAATGTAAGTATTTTTTTTGTTTCAAAAATGATAATTATATCATATTATTTATTTAAATACAATTATATATATTATCCATGTATGGCAGTGATGAAAAATAATATACATAAATTCATAAGGCGGTGGTCCACACATATGCAAAAGTTATACTTTTAGTTTACTTTTGATAGTAATGAATGAATTAGAATAGTCATTTACCATTATAAAATTTTATATCTTATTGTTTTATTTGGTTACATCATTATGTCAATCCATTAGAGTCGATGATAAAAAATGAAATACATTATCTCATTAGGAGGTAGTCTGCATATATGTATGAGTGATTTTTTTTTTAATTTCCATTAGATGGATACGTATAATAAAAAGGGTTATAAAATAGAAATAATAGAATTTTATTATATTAGATATATTTATTTAATTATATGATTATTTTTAAAATATTTTTCAAGCATTAAAAATAATAAATAAAATGAAAAAACATGGTAAATAACTATACCTCTTCTTCAGGAAACCTCCTTATGTTTACACCAAAATCCTTTGTAGAATGCTAATTTGACAAAAAAAAATTACCTATAAATGATGGATAGGTATGTTAGTAATTTATCTGGGAATATATTTTATGATATAATAGGGTCTTTATGTGTGGATAAGAGAAGATATGGGTGTCCTTTCATATGATAGGGAGAGTACACACTTGGAATTTTTCAAATGATTAAAATATATTAATGTATTACTCAAGAAAAATGGCTTCCTAATGAATCATCTTATAAGAGGATATGATATCTGTTTGAAATATGACCATCTATTATAATTTAGAAACATTTTAGGCCATTTTAACCCTTATAATTTTATTTTTATCCCATTTAACAAATTTTAACTCTTACCACGAAACCTAGTTTTTTTCTAATGCTTTAATTCATAATAAGAAATAAATAAAAATAAAATTATTTAAAAAAATTTAAACTAGGATTCCAAATATAGTTCCCATTTTTTCAAATTAAAATTAAAAAATTAAAAAAAACATTTAAATAATACCATATAATACTTACAAACAAATTAAATATCAATGAAACCATTTCTTTTCTAATTGGAAAAATAATTTATATTTTTATAGTGAATATAAATATATAAAATATAATTCATTAATATTAATAAAGAATTAAATTAATCAATTATAATCATTAGCTTGGTTAAAATTTTTCTAACCTAAAAATATATCCAATTCCATTATATTGCTTCTTAAAGAGCTTCCGAATTTACCGAAGTATGTCCTTTGAGAGTTTCAACCTAAGTGTGTTGTAGGGATTTTTTCATGAACATTGTATTGGTAAATTTTATTCCCAATTTTAACATTAGGGTTTTTACCCCTATGTGAATCTATACCATAGTCACATCCACTTGTAATATCTAGATTGGGATTTCAATTCTTTGAAACCACTGCGTTTAAACTTTAAAAAAAGTTCACTACATTTTCTTGTACATAGAATAACACCAAATGTTTGTATTAATTAATTATTTTCCTAATACCCAAAAATTACTGGAACATTATTTTATATTAACTATATAGACTCAAGATTGTTACAAATTTTACTACATTATTTTTAACATCAATATCCAATGAACTCAACCCAAGGATCCATAAGCCTATTTTATTTGGGATACGAGTTCCATAAAACAAAACCTGAATATGAAATGAAAAGTATTTTTTAAAAAATCCATAATGTTCTCCTTTATCCCTTTTATAGTCTAAAACTACATAGGATAACCAATGGAATACATAAACAAAAGGGGTGAGCTATAATTCCCAGTATGGGAATATTTATGATAGTGAAGCATAACATATGAGTCAAATGAAAAAACATGACACCATAAAAGAAAAGTATTGTGATCATTAAAAATGAATCCTAAAATAAAGAATATTTCATCATAATATCATAGAAATATATGAATTTGGAAACAATTTAAAACATGAATTAATCATAAGTCAAGGATCACTATCAAGAAATCCAAATATGGTGGACAAAGTCCCATCATGGACTAGGTTTACTCCACAATCCCATACATATCATATCATTAGATATTAACATTACCCAATCAATTGGATATTAATCTAGGAACACCCATCATAATATGTAAATTTTTATTTCTACCATATAAGATAATCAAAAATAAGTTATAAGCATGTGAAAGGTCCACGGAAGGTAATAGATTACATAAACTTGTCTCAAATAATATTAAAATGATATTTCAAAAATATTCAAAAGAGAATAAAGAATTAAATATTTTCTGGAATTCTTATTTCTATAAATAGGGATTAGCGTCAACTATAGAGTTTGTTTAGAGAAAAATTGTTGAATATTTTAGGGAATTTTGTATATAAAATAACCTTAAAATGATGTTTTATGTAATGGTTAAAGGAATTTTAAAAAAATCATGAATATGGAATTTTATACAAAAATAATTGGTAAACAAGAATTTTTATCCTTAAAATATTTCTTAATTTATGAAAACAAGAATATTAATGGTATTTCAAAAAATTAGTTACCTGAAAGATTATGTGAGAGAAATTTTTATGTTAATTATGTTTAATTTCAATTACTTTTTTGAGAAATGAATTTTAGGCATGTATAGACCTAGAAAATAAGGCTGTAAAAATGCTAAGTATTCTTGTAATATAAATACATACATATTTTAGAATCATTACATAATTTTAAATAGAGAGAAAATGTGAGGTAGAGATAAAAATTCATAACCTGAAGAAAAGAGGGTGGTTCGAAGAGTTCCCTTACCTTAAGTATAGATTTTGAATCAACATTTACTTAACATACATAATAATAAAATTAAATTTATTAAAAACATGATTTATAACCTTATTCTCGTATATTTTATTTATTATTATGATTTATATTATTTTAGATTCATTTAATTAAGATATCATTTTTGTTTCTACTGTCCCATTGTCATTCATGTCATGGTTCCAAGGTTGCATCATGTGTTGGTAATTATGGTAGTCATTAATGAAATTGTAACCTAACTCTTGATGTGTGATTAAATGAAGTTCATGATATACTAGGAGTTTAAAATGTTTTTAAAAGAAAAATACCATTAAATGTAAACATGGTTCATATTGTTTAATTATTATCGCTATATGGTAAATTCACTGAAACGGTTTTTCCAAACATGCTAGAATTATTTGGTTCCCTTAAATATTATGGCTATTTATCCATTCCATAATGTAAAAGAAAATATAATATAATTATTTTTATAATTTTAAACCATAATATGTCCAATTCAACCCTCCATGAATAAGGTGGTTGAAAATGAAATTTATTGTTCATGGGGTGTTGATTAAACCAAATATTAATAATAGTTTGATTTTCAGAAACGTTTGAGGAGAGGGTATTAAATGGATTTTACAACACCATAATAACATATAAGTATATTATGTATATTTATGTTACTATTTTAAGGTAATATATAATACATATTGGGTGATAGGAGAAGAATAAATTCAAATGAGTTTTAGTTGAGAATTTACCTCTTCCTTTGGGTGTCTTCTCTTAGGCTACCCATTAAGGCTCCACAGAATGGTATTTTTCGAGACAGAAGCACTAGGATTCAGGGGAGAGAATTTGGAAGATAATTATCCCAAAAAATTCAGTCTATAACTTTTATAATGTGTGAGCAGTGGGGGTACTATGGGGTGGTATTTTTAAGGGGGGAGATAAGATTTTTTGAATAAAATGTTCAATAGTTTATTATTTTTTTCTCATGACTATAAATAGTGATGAATCTTGTGAATTTATTTATTAATTAACTCATGTGTTTTCTACCTAATGGTTTCTTCCATCATCCATGACTCACTAATTCATTTATTTTCTAATAATGAAAAATATCGTAATTTTTTTGAATTTCACTATTCACCAAGAATTATATTATTTTAAAAAAATAATAAAAAAACACCCAAACTATTTTTTAAGTGTATATTAAAAATATGAAATCCATTTTATTAAAATAATTATATAAATATGTGAAATTTATTATTAAATAAAATCATTATTTATTCTATAATGTACTATTTTAAATATTAAGACCAAATTTTTGGCCCTTTAGAAAATTATTTTTAGTCTCATAAAATTATATTATCGTTATAATAAAATATAGTTATTTATTAGAAACACATTTTATGAAAATAAAAAATTTTCAAAATTTCTATATTTATCATAATAATTTAATAATACATATGTGTTTTACAAAAATAAAAAATACTTATTATATCAATTTTATAACATATATTTATTAATATCGTGATATAAATTTTCTATATTTTCATTTTATAAGATAATTAAATATTATTTTATAATCTTATTGGTGATATTACTATTCTAATTACCAAGTAACTATTCTTAATGGTTATATTACTATTCCAATGGTGAGATTATAATTCCAATAGTTAAATTTGTAATAGTCATACAGGTGCTCTGCCTTCTATAAATACATTACATTTCATTAATTATTAATTCACTTATATTTTCTATAAAGTTTTCATATGTTTTAATTTTAAATATGGATATTTCATTACTAATATATTTTATTCATTTCTACTGTGTTTTTCGTGGCTACAATCATTCTAAGGGGTCATGTATATCCACGTTTTCATATTATTATTATCTAATTTTTTATTTTTTGTCCCATTTTAAAACATTCTATTTTTTTCTATATTTATTGTCCAAATGTAATGATAAATTAAATATAGTAAAATAAAATTATCATGTGGTGCAAGGGATTTATATGATACTATAATGCTAAATATGAAACATATATATAATATGAAGGAAAGTTCCATTGATAAAATTCATTGTTGTCACATTGGAGTCTGGTGGTAGAGATTTATTATTTCAAATTATTGTGAAATAATTTGTTATGAAATAGGTTAATAAGTTTTAATTTGGAAATGTTGATGTAGATGTTTGGTGTGATCATATTTATTTTTTGAATTATTCCTCTAAGAGATATTTTGTGGATGATTTGGTGTTATTTTGAGAGATTTCTTCAATCCACTGGTGATGTGATATGCAGATCTTTTTGAAATTCATTACTCATCCTTGTTTGTGAATCTGCGTATATATAATTTGTATTGTACATTGAATATTCGGTTCTAGTAGCTAGTGATGAATTAGGAACTTGCAAAGTTTGTGTCACAGTGTTTGTACTTCCAGTGGGTAAGTATAGATCATCATGTTCCGGGAGGTTTGTTATAACCATTAGATGTCCCTGAGTGGAAGTGGGAAGACATTTAAATGTATTTAATAATAATTTATCCTTGATCTCATAGATAATGTTATTTTATTTGAGTGATCATGGATTGGTCAATAAAGTCGACACAATTCATACTGATTATGGAGTCATGTCATGGGGATGTTTTTGTAAGTTGGTATGTAGATGAGGCAGTGAAGCCTCATGAGCTTCCAAGGACCATCATCACTAATCATGATCTTTATTTAACATCATGATTTTAGGGTGTTATTTTCATGATTTTTGTTCTATGTTATTACTTAGCAATGCATTATATCATTATATATATTTTAAAATGTAATGGACAACTCACATGCTATAGGACATGCTGTGTTCATGAATTCTATATTTTATATTTTTTTGGATGAATAATTTTCCTATGGTCAAGTTTTATTATAATAAAATTTATCACACTTCCATTAATATGGAATTATTTATGGAATGTTATCTGAAACATTACATATCTCTATTATATTAGTATAAGATTGTGCATTTATTATTTCTTTCCCCATATATGGGGTGGTACATACCAAACAAGTTTTATAAGATTTTTGAGTGGATAAAGGTATAATAAGATAATTATATGTCATACACTACTTGGAGGAGTATTCCTCTAGAGTTTCAGATTGAAGATCATGTATTCATGAATTAGTATCCTCATCAAAAATGGTGAAGGTTTGGTTGTTGGAGTATGTTATACCCTTGGTATATCAATCCTTCCAATGTTTTGGAGCATTTTAATGATGTGGTGTATCAGTTATCACTTCCTTTCATGGATATATCATAACAATGTTGTCTTTAATGTGGCACAAATTCACTGATATTTTAATGTTTACTGCTATTTCATCATTATGGTGAGTTGGATGTGTAGTATGATGTGATTTTCATGGATCATCTAGTTGAGATTTAATATAACCATTAAAAGGTGTTATATGGGTAAATCATTCCCATGGTTCATGTCATGTAGAGGAATAAGGGCCAATAGGATTTTATATTCTATTAGTAACTCAATAAATTTTAAACCTTGTTTTTCCATGATAATTGAGATATTTGGTTTTTTTTGTTTAGATTGATGTTTTTTTAGACTTGAGTTGAGTAATTGTTTACAGATGATGTGATTCTTCTTTGAGAGTAACTCCCAATGGTTTTTGGGTTTAGTGGTTGATGTTTTCTTTTATATTGGTTTTGATTCATAATGATGATAATTATTTTAGAGGCATCTAATGTAACAAACTATAATTTGTAAGACCATTACATTTCATCTTTTAGGTATTGGAGGTGATTGGAGAAGGTTGGTGGGAAGGTGGAGTTGAAACTAAAAAATCATTTTTAAGGGATGTGTTGCAACATGGCCTATCATTATGCACCATTAAAAGATGGGTAAAATATTTTGTTTTTTTAGTCTGGTATATCATTCTAGGAATCATTGGGCCACATCAGGGTTATTTTGTTTTTATTGAGTTATTGATTCATGAGGTTTTTCTATCATGTTATTTCAAGGTGAAAGTTTGATTACGACATGACTAGGGTTGGTTTCAATGTATAAAATCTCAAGGTAATATTACATGGGGAAGTATATATGTCAGTATGATATGAGCCTTCTTGAGTTAACCATACAATATATTTATTGTTCCATATTGTGAAGCAGTGTGGCATGATATTATTGAGGTTTATTGAGTTTTTCCAACCCGTGTTTCATGTCATAACGGATCTTTAGGGTTAATACTATGTGAGTTCCTTATTAATATCATGTGAGTAGGATGTCAATGTGGTTGTGACCACTACTATATGGATTCATGTGTGGTTTTTTTGGCCATTGGTTTTGTTTTTTCAATGAAAATGTCAATGATATGATTTTAAATGAAGATAAGGTCTCGAGTTAGGAAGTGAGTATCTACATATGAAAGAGAAGTTTCTTCCATAAGGAATAAATGAAAAAGAATTAAATCACAGGTCCTTTGAATAGTTATAAGGGTATATTCCTTGTAACATAATGTTGAAGAACCCATATGTGTAGTATAAAGTATTTAGGCTACTGAAATCGGTGTTTATGCACTCTTAGATAAAGTATGAGTTGAATATATACGGATCATCGTTAATTGATGAATTATTTCACATGATATGGAAGATGATTTCATGTAAATACTCTAATGTTGGTGCTTTATATGTCTTAGCACCATGGAACTGAGTTAACAAAGTGAAAAGTTATTGTAATAATTCTCATATTTATCTTCATATGTTACGAGGTGATTTGAACAGTTTGAATAACCCCATGAAGTAGTGTAAATTTTATTTTAATCCACCTACAAAAATCAGGATTTTGAAGTTCAATAAAAAATAGTTATGTCTTGAGGGTATGTATTTTTCTACTAGAATTAATGACTTCACATTGAGCATACAAATTCAGATTTTGAATATAACCATTTATTAATCAATTTTCATTATCATAAGACATTGCAGTATTATGAAATTTAATAAATGAAAGAGTTCATTTCTTCTAGAGTAGATTGTGATACTTCATCCGTTGAGAATAAGCCTCTAAATATAAGCCTTGATAAATTTAAGACATTGATGAACCCATCATAAGTTTTCAAAACATTAGATAATTTCAGTGTTCTTCTATATGAAATATAATATTCTATATAATGAATTTTATGAAAATGAAATGATTTGGGATAACTAAATAGTGTTTCATTCATTGTATATAAATAAAATACACTATGAAATAATTTGGATTCAATTATGAGAAGAAACATAATTCAATATTCAACCATTAAAAGGGAAAATCAAATTATAATAAAAATTGAGTTTCAAGAATTATTTAATTCTAAGAAAAAAATATTAAGATTTCTAAGTTGATATATTGAGTTTAGAAAATCAATATTTTTAGAGAAGACATGATTTTATTTTGTTATGAGGATGTTTTAAGGAGGGTTTTCACTCCATGTTTTCCAACACACTAAAAATGAAATTATCAGTTTTTCAAGAATAATGTTGATGAATAACCATAGAGCCTCAAGATGTTTTTATCATATACGTCTTCAGTTTGATTGAACAAAAATTATGGTTTGGGATTTTTCCCTTGACTGAGAAATTACAAGATATATAGATCCCATGAATATCAAAATACAAGACAAGTTCCACACTAAAATTATGATTTTATATAGATCTTTGTACAATAGAGAAGATATAGAGTGGAGATTTTTTCCATGATTTGGGAGGAATGATCCATATCTGGAGAAGAATAAAGAATATTTTATCAATTCTTATTTCAAATGTGAGAAAAAAAAATTTAAGTATTCATGAAACACTATTTAAGTTCAATAATGAGAGCATATGAAATCATGAGAACCTAGTATGGGAATTATATAATAGTTATTTTGAAATTTGGGTTTTTTTTTACTATATACCATTTATGGTATTTGGAAAAGAATAAACTCATTTACTATAACTAATTATGAATGTCATTTGATGTGAGGATTGAGAATAAAAAACTAAAACTGATAATCAATTATGATGTGGTTGTAGATATATTGTGAAGTGTGCATGTATCTAAGAGAACTAAAGAACTAAAAGATGAAAAAGAGAATGAAGAATCCACTATAGGACATAGTAATGAATAAGTGAGAGGTTAACATAATACCTACTTTACGAAAATAATATTTTCGAGAAATGTTCTGATACTACTTTCAAGTGCATAAATCTAATAAATATATATTCTAGATTTATTCTTGATAAGTAATTTTGAGAAACTGGTGAACATATTTGGATTAACATTGAACAAAAAGGACATACATATATTGAATTGTCTGAGCTTAATTTGAACATATTATTTTTGTTGAAGACATTGAGGTGATCTAGCAGGTCTAGTATTGTAGGTGTAGAGACACCTAGTTCTTAGTGAATATCTACATCAGAAATAGGGAATAAGTAAATCAAAAAGATATGATGACTATGGATGTAGTATAAAAACCCCATCATTTTCAACATATAATAGAGTCATGTTACTAGTATAATATGGTGACCATACACTTGTAGCATTGTGAAAAAAGGATTGAAGATTTTCCTTGTACAACCATTGTGATTGATTATTTTATTATAGTAGATAAATCATGATTCATTGGGAGTTTTCAAGGTACGTAATAGGTTAACCACACTTGGGTAAAATCTTCAAAAAAATACATTTTCTATTTTTACTTTCTGAAGATAAAATATATATGGGAGATTGGAAGGGAAAATTTAAAGAGACTAATTTATATCCAAACAGTAGATAGAGGATAAAAATAAATGGGGTTAAAGATAAAATATAAATTTATTTTTTTGGAAAAATTGGTCCATTACTGATTTTGCACCCCCCAGGTGTTTATTCATAGACCATTAGGGTACTAAAAAGTTGTATCATTGCCTAGGTTCAATCTATTTGTATATATTTACATTTCACAAAATATTTTAGATCCAAAGTGTAACTCTGATGAGACTGATTTTTCATTCTATTAAATTTTATTTAATACATGAAGTGTGTATTTTTTTTTCTTGAATAAGTACCTCAAATTAAAAAATCTACTTACACACTAGTTTTAACAAACCTGGAGGTATCAATAAATAACTTTTTAAATTGATAAAATAAATAGGAAAGAAGGTGATGATGTTTTTTAAGAAGAACCAGGAATAACTACCAGCATATGGTAGTTGGAATGAAAATAATTTTGATAAATCTTTTGAAGAATGTTACTCTAGTGAAATAAGTTCATGTTTTGAAGGCAAATATTTTCATGAGTCAATCATAGAAGTTTTTTTCTGAAATTGAGAATTACAAGATAAGTTACCCAAATATGTTATTTTATATATTCTATAAGGCATAAAGGTTAATAATGATGAATAATAACTTCTGGAATAAGAGGGTAATGTAACATACAATGCATTATGAAAGAAAACAAGATCCTACAGCACTCACACTAAACTAGTAAAGGTCAAAAAATAATCTATCATACTTTTCAATTGAAAATTTTATTTTATCAGAAAAATATTATAAATAGGATAATGTTTCGTGTAATTTTTTTGAAACTAGTGAAAAAAGATTTTCATTCATTTGAAAACTTATATATATATCTCTATAGATGTCAAGTCATCCCAATAGAAAGTTAAATCAAAACAAATTAATGAGATGGATTATTTTTTGGGTGACATAAAAAAATAAATGTGGAAAAAGTTAAAAACCTAAAGAGAGAATGATAATATATTTTGAGACTAGTTGAAGATTAAAAGAACAGTCTCTACATGAAATGCATAAATCTAAAAATCCAATAGAAGAATCTAGACGTAGAAAAATTTATAACTAATCAATCTATTAACTAAAGAACTATTTTAACAAAAAGAAAAGAATTGGGACCTATACTATAGAATGATTTTAATTGGGTCTCAAATATATTTATATCTTGTGGAAAATTATACACCAATAACTCATTTAAAATGTTAACCCATAGTGTAGATAAAATATCATTCACTAAATCTAAAATTTCACTAAGTTAAATTTAATAAAACATTGAATAGTAAAAATAATGGGACTACCAACAATGTTTCAAGGATAGAGGTGATAATTTTCAAGAATAAATTACCCCTAAACATATTTTGAATAGTGGGTCTCTCACCCAAAAATAGCCTGTATTCCCTGTCAGACAACCTGCGCATGAGGTAAAAAACCACAAGGACAATATAAAGATATTTGTGATGCTCAAGATTCAGTTATATGGATATTAATTAATTTAATAATATGTTATAATTTACAAGTCATAGAATCATAAATTAAGGAGGAGAAATTTTATAGAAAGGAAAAATCCTTCAGAAACTATACTGACTCCAAAAAAAGAAAAATCATCCTAGGAGGAATATATTTGAACCACTGAAAATTTTATATGGTATCTTTAAGATTTTTGGTAATTATTTTAATGTATACTAGTATAATACATCCATGTTTCATAACAATACTAAATAAAATAAGTAACCAAAATATTTAGATATTCAAGTGATGAAATTAATTTAATTTACCTTAGGTGAAAACCAGAATAAATTAATGTTGAAAAATACCCCAAAGAAGTAAATGAAAAAAGTATGATAAGGATGCCAAAAAAATTAGAAACAATTCCTAATTTTTTGGTAAAATATTCCAACCCATAGACCATTGATTGGTGTCTATGAATTTTCTAGTGATAGGGAGTAAACTAAAAACAAAAAGAGAAGCAATTCAAGAGATACATAGTTTAATTTTAAGGTTCTTCTACAACCCTTGTGAATTATTGAAGAGGATTATCAAAAAGGGAAATTAGAAACTAAATTAAATGAATGTTGCTGCAATGTTAATCAAGGAAAGACACATGAGTTTTTGATGTATGACTATTTTTCTTATATAGATGACATAAAAATGGAAATAACATGTGAAATCAAGTTAAAATATTACGACTGTAAAAATTAATTAAATACTTAAAGATAAATATGATCATGATTATATTTAAATTATAATCATATGTTTAGATTAGTTGGAAATGGATAAGAAGTTGGATTAAGATAAAATGAAATCCACTACTATAATTTCTAAATTTGAGTTGATAATTCCACATAATAAAAACATTGAAGATGAAAATAATCCCAAGATACCCAAATGTAATAATATATATAAATTCAAAATGGATTAATCATGAAGAGATATAATCACTTCATACCTACAAGAAAAGAAGTCCCTGGTTTGAAGAATAAATCATAGTGTTTTTTCTCCCCATGAATATTTTTTGAAGATCTACCCTCAATACATATTTTTTTATTGGTCTTTAAATGATAAGAGGATATTTTGATTAAATTTGGGGAGAATTCCCTTGAGTGGTATCTTTATAAAAATGAATTAAGATATCATAATTTATCTAATAATAGTTAATTTGGAAATATGGATAGTCCCTCCAAATTTTGACATATGATGTTTGATTTCTTTCTTCTATAATTTTTTTAACATATATATGTTATGTTTTTCTAAGAGGAGTGATTATATAACCATTTCCATATATCCAGGAACTTGAATTCTTTTGATGTAGTTTTCAAGTGATCGTGGGTTCCTGAAATTACAAAAAAAAATTATCTATAATTCCCCCAAATGGTAAAATAAAAAAAGGTATCCCCTGTAAAAATGTGGGAAAAACTTTTACCTGTACATTTCACCGTTTTTTTCTACCAAGGGTTAGACCACATAAACATATAGATGAATTTTTAATGGATTATTTATCTGAAAATTTTGATACCATAAAATTTCAAACAATGGTATGCCATTCTTTAGTTCTTATAATCAATTTTGATTGGTAATAAGTTGTTCTTATTGAAATCATTATCTAATGTGGGTTATTATTGGATCTCTAAAATGGAGAAATAAATCAGATGGAGTGAATATGTTTATTAAATCCAATATTATTAAAATTAAATGAGGGATAAAATTGGTATAATATCCTTCCCTTAATTCTCAATTGATTTCATATTACAAGTGGTATTGATTTAAAGTGATATTAGGTAATAAAGGGAGAGTATGAATTGATCAATAAAAGTAATATGTTAAAAAGGGTGGAGGTAATATTACTTTATATTAAAATATTGAAGAATATCTAACCCTTTAAATTTATATTTACACAGGGTGAGATAATATCATTAACATTGATATGATATGTGTTTTGAAAATAAACACAAAGAGAGCGATTTTGGGGGCTAGAGGTTATGTTTGTTGTAATTTTCAGCAAAGATCAAGTCAATGCTATGAGTTAAAATGATGATGATATCTAAGTTAAAGAAGTGAGTATCCATCCATGAAATAGAAGTTGGTTACATGAGAAATAAATAGAAAACAATAAGATCAGTGGTCCTTGGAATAACATGATAGAATGATTACTAGGAAACAAAAGTCAAAGAACCCATAAGAGGAGTATAATGTTTTATAGATGCTTCAATAAATGATTATAAACATATGTATGAAGTCTATGATTAATAGATATGTCATGGGATTGAATGAATAAGAGTCACACATGTTATAGTAGATTAGTTCATGTAAATACTCTAAGCAGAGTGATTTATGTGTTACCACAGCATGGAACAGATATGAAAGAGTTTTTAATTACGTTAATAATTCTAATATTTATTTGATGAAATTATGATATAACATAAAATAATTATAATTATAGGAGGAATTCAGATGTAATTTTGATTACACCTGATTATATTTGGATTTTAGAGTTCACTAAAAAAGGTTATGTTCTAGGAATAAGTGTTTGGTTATTGTAATATATGACTTCACTTCGTATTTAATAATTTATGTGTTGAAATTAAGTCATTACCAAATATATAAATTCATCATATGACTATTAATTACACTAAAAAATTTCAGAGTTCGAATAAAAATTCTTTTATAGGTGAGAATAACACTACTATCAATAAGTGTATGTCTCTGAACATAAGGCTTAACAAACCAAAGACATTTAATGACCCTTCAAAAGAACACTTTGAAAAATTTAAATGTTATAATGTATGAAAAATTAGGTTTCCAACTTTAGTATCAAAATAATGAGAAATGATTTATGATATTGAATTAGTTATTCCTTAAGGGTATAAACATCACAAACACTAAAAAAGGGTTATGATTCAAGCATGAGAAGAATGCAAAGAATATATTCATCTATGAAATGGGAAGATCAAATCATAATGAAAAATTATGTTTCTAGAATTATTTAATTCTAAGAAATAAAACTTTGTGCATATTTGTGATGTGAATTTTAGTTCAAAATATTATGTTTCATAAATAAGAAATAATTCAATTATTTTTTAGGGAATATCAAATGAGGATTTCTATTCTATGTATCCTATGACATTTCAAATTGAATTATCATTATTTTAAGAATAATTTAGATTAAGAACTATATAACATATAGTTGATATTTACCGTATCTTGTATCAATTTGATCCAACATTTTTTTGATTATTTTTGAGAAATTAAGACTGAGAAAAATAATTTTCCCAATACTTGAGATGTGAGAAGACATCTATATCTAATGAATCTGGAAATAAAAGTAGAGTTACAAACTATAGAAATGATTTTTTGTAGATATTTTACCACCAATAAAGATAAAAATCACATATTTTAATGATAATTTTGAGAATAAAAATTTATTCTTGGATAATAATATATAATATTTTATATGTCCGTGTTTTAGAAGAGAGAAAATTTTAATTAAGTATTTTTTGAAATACTCCACGGGATAAAAAAAGTGCATAATAAATAATGGGAACATGATATGGGTATTCTATAATATTAATTTTTTTCTAATAGTAATATTACATATCAACATACCATTTATAGTATTTTGTAAATAAGAAATGAATTTAATGTCTCTTCCTATGCATGTATGTTGTTGAGAAGATCAAGATGTTAAGTGGAAATAGAAGTAGACATTGTGTTGTGGTTGTGAATATGATATAAAATCTATGTCTATTAATGAGAAATTAATCTCCCAAATAAGAATAGGAATAAGAAGAATAAAAATAACATTAAAAATAATAGGAATAATAAGTGAGTTTGAATAAGTTGGATAGAAATCTCAGACTCCTATGATCATGTGAATATCACCTAGAATGATTCTAAGCCTCTTAATGTTTATAAAACTTTTAAAGATATTTTTTTGGGTTGTGTATTTATGATTTGAGTTCCAAAAAATATAGCAAAAATTTGGAAGAACTGTGAACTCATAATACTTCCATAGATCGAGTTATATTAGCTGAACTTGAAGATATTCTAGAAATCAAAGACTTTATGGTGATGAATAAGATTTGATGTTACTGGCGTAGAGACATAAAGTAATTAGTGATATAATTATAAAGTGGGAAGGAAAAGTGAATTGTAAGGAGATAAAGACTATATAATTAGTGTAAATACCCCTTCACTCACATAATATAGTTTTTTCTGGTCACATATAAAATATAGAGACTATAAATGTATGGTACTATGTTTTTGAAGGTTTCAGGATAATCCATGGATACCCATTGTAATTATTGATTTGATTATTGTGAAGAATGTGTGGCCCAATTGGAGTCAACATATAAATTATTAGGTTACCCACACGGGTTATTAACCTTTTAAGAATTCTGGTGTTATTTTTAGTTTGAACATCTTCACAACATATAGGTGTTTGAAAGGGTAAAATTAGATGAGATTAATTTATATCCAAACATATTAGTGCGGTTAAAACCCAAGGGGTTTAAAGATAAATAAATAAATTGTTTTTTGGTAAATAATTCCACATGTATTTCAACCACCATATCAGGTATGTCTGTATGATCCACTAGGATCCTAACGGTGGATGAATTCTTATTTCTATGTGTCAAAGGTCTGTTTTATCATGGTGTCTTCTATTTTTTCATGTATTGGTCAGTGTATTACCTAGTTCTAGTTGAAGAGGATGGGATTTGAGATTTTTTTCTCAGAGGATATAGCATTGAGATGTAGTCACCCAGGTTTTTCTATGGATTTTCTTCAATGTGTATGGTTAATGTTTTTTTACAATGTAGTTTGGGGATAGATAAGGGGAGATCATGGTTTGATTTTACAAGGGTCAATTTTTTAGTCCCATTACATTGTGATGATGACCATGTCACACTGTGATTCATAGTTTTAAATAATGACTATAAATTTGGTCAATGTCACAAAATATCTCTAATTACCACATATTTCGTCAAATTCTAAGGGACCAAATGTGTCTCTTTTGAGAACATTATCCATATTTTGATTAGTGTTATACCATTTCATTAATAGATCGTCTCTTATGATCCATATTGAAATAATCTTATACCCTTCTTGGTTCTCTTATTATCATGTATTTTGGGGATTCTTTTTTCGTAGTGTGGATTTTTTTGTATTGTTTTTGGTTTCTATAGGTAATGGTTTAGTATAAACATCATGGTTATTCAATAATTTTTAAGTCCCATTTGATTAGATTATTTTATCATCTCGTGGTTGTTGAATCTATAGTGGAAATAGGAGATTAGATAATTCTCTATCATTAATTATGTGAAAATTATAGAATGGCCATGTTTTATTATTATTGAGTAGATCTTATAGATTAAACAAATTAAAATAATTAATTGGAAGAAATAAAATTTATGGGGTGGAGGTGTTTCACATTTTCGTTATGAAACCCATTTATTATTTAATATATATTAATTGTTTTGTGATATTTACTCTAGGTATTTATGGTTTGTTTTGTGTTATATATATATATATATATTATTTTTTGATATTTTTTAACAACCACTCAGAATGGGTTAATAAATTAATTCTTATAATGAATTGGTTATGTGGAAATAAGGAATTATAAAATAAACTGTTGATATAAAAGAAGGTTCTATGAGAATATATATAATATGAATTGATACTATGTTCCCCTTATTTTTTATGTTATTTGTTGGCTTCCTTGTTTTTATTTGAGTGTTAATGGATTTTTTTCCATGGCTCATTTTCATAACATAGTGTGGAATGGTTGTGGTAGAGGTTGATGGATAGTCGTGATATTGTTGTTAGAGTAGTATGGCTGGTTCTATGAAAAGGAATTAATATTATAGATTTTTTTGGATTTCATTTTTTATTAGGGGGAGTTTTATATACTTATGGTTTTGGATGATATGGGATTGTGTTATAGTTTCCCAAAAACATCAATCATTTTTGGAATAAATGAAATTGGTAATGGCTGATGGGATGGAATTGAAAAACAAAAGGTTCCTAAATGATTATTTATTAATAATAATGGTTGGAATGCATAGAATAAATAAGTGTTAAATACGTGTATAAATATAATTAATGATTAAAAATGGTTATAGGATAGAAATATACTGATATTAAAAAAATATAATAATAACAATAATTAAAATGATAAATAAAAGATATGTAATATTACCAATGATGTTCTATAATGGTGAATTAAGAATGTTGATATGGATTTTCTATGTTGATATATTTGTCTTGTTTTATTATATAAATGGTATCATTTTTTAGTTAGAGAAGGTGATAGTGAAGTGTTTCATATAGGTTTTTTTGGTATTTCTTTGAATAAAAACATATTGGTTGGGAATGTCTGTGGCTACAATATTCTTTGTTTTTTTTATTATACACAACTTTCCATGTTAGATAACTTTATAAAGTCCCATATGGTTTTAGGTTCTGATTATTTTCCACCAATATCTCGGTTTTTGAGGTAACAAAAGGTGGACTAGTCCTTCTACACTCTCTCTTCTATGAATAGTACATTCTATAATATTTAACATTAGTAATAAAAATACATGCTGAAATATATTTAGGATTGAGTTTGTAATATATTTATTGACTTAGTTTTGTGGTTTGTATGGTGAATCAGGGTTGGGGACATGCATAGTTTGAGGAGGGTGTGAGGTGTATTTTTATCATGTTCTTGTTACCCTTCTCTAATATGGATTTTATGGGAGGTTTTCGTGTATTATGTAGTGATTATGTGGTTGCAGATATGTGGTGGTATGTTGTGGTGGTTATAGGATAATGATGATAATATCATTATGTTTTATAGTATATGGTTTTGATATGGGATATGGATTGTGATGAAACATCTGTTGAAGGGATTAAATTATTGTGAAATTTTTTCTTTTTGATTGATAATGAAAAACTGGTGGGAATGTGATTATGAGATACTATATTGACATGTATTTTTTTGATAATATGTTACTATGCGTGGATGATATATTGGTTGTGTAATCCTTGGTAAGGTTGGGTGATAGTTTACCTAATGTAGGTGTATGTTGGTGCTGATGATTATTCACTAAGGCATTAATATTTTTTCTTCACAGATAGATTATGTTTTTAATGAAATATCAAACTGAGTATACTTATTTGATAACCCATTTATATTAATCTATTATTCAGGTTTCTCAGAGGGATTTGCATACTAGGATGGACATTACAAGCTTGAGGTTTGGAGTTTCTATTATAGCTATTATTGAATAAGTTTTTTTGGTATTTTATTTATGGAACCTTTATTATGTAATACATTTTCAATATTTATAGATTGGAATTTATTGAATATTATATGGATTTCATTAGAGGGTTATAATATATTCATAATATTATGAGGCTAATGCCTCCCATTAAGTGTGATTATACCCTTGATCATAATCATTAACTTGTGTCATATTAGAGAATAGTGTCTAAGGTCAAACTCATCTACACTTCCAACCTATGAGGGGTTTTAATAGGGGCACTTCCTGAAATTATTCCTCGTAATCAGGTCTTATCACTTAATATTGGTAGTTTTGGTTAATTATTTGAGTGAAACATCCACCACAACATGATGGAATCCTCTTGAACCATGAATATTTTTTCTATGGTGGATAGATGATTTATAGTGATGATGAACATACATTGATATCCAGTATTGTTTGGAGGATTATTAACCGAATATTTTATTTTGGAAATATAATTTAAATGGTTGAAGTTAGTTATTTTCTAGGTGATTATTAATGATAATTTTGTTCACAAATGTTTCATGGGTTCCCCTGTTAAGTGGATCCTTTATTTTTTTCATTTTAATTTTGTAAAATTACTTAACTCTATTATTTATTTATATTCTATTTAATATTGTTTATATAATTTATTATTTATTATTTTTCATTAATATTTATCAGTCTACTTAGATTTTATTCATTTTTATTACTCTGTAATCTATTAATATGGGTTCTAATATTTTATGGTGATGTAAATTTAGATTATTGTTTGATCTTACATATTGAAAACATTTTGAAGAAAAAATTACATTTTGTTTTTCATAATAGTAAAAAAATTCACACATTGGAAAAAATTCTATATATTGAAATTTTACAAATTTCACTAAATCATTAACCTCATGTTTGATGTATAGAATATTTTTTATAAAAAATTTTCATACATGCTATAATTTTAAATTAGAAAACATATTATGTATGATGAAATATCATACATATTGGAAATATCTATAAGGTAATAATCTTATATAATGAAAAATTTAATACGAATGGAATTTTTTTTATAATGGAATATATATTAAACATTGAATGACTCTTTATTTTATTGAGTTGGAATATATACATACAGGAAGACCCTTAAAAAGGATGATAGATCTCTATATTTTAAAAATTAAAGTATTCTTATATATTGTAAGAACATTATATATGATGTTAAAGTTGGAAATTTAGAAAATGAAATAACCCATATGTATTATAGTGGGAGTTATAAAAACATACATATTGATATTTCTTTTACATATGAAGATACTATTTCATGTTATTAGAATACTGTTTGTAGAATTATTTATCACTTTAAATGATATATTTTAAATAATTTGGTAAAAAATATAGTTTTGGTAAATGTTTTTTATTTGTGTGATTGTTTACGAAATGATTATTCAAGGTTTAGAGGAATATTTTTAGAGAATATTTTTAATGAGTCTTCAAAGATTATTTTCATGGGAAAATATAATTATGATATAAATACTGATTTATATAAAGATGTAAAAATTATTATTGGACTTTATGACTGATAAATGTTTTTAGCATCTATGAAATTATGGTAAAAAATTATTTCATTATTTAAATTATTCTAACAATTTTATTACAAGATATCTAGAAATTTAATGGAACCCCCGTGTAAAGTTACTGTTGATCAACACGAGGAATGATCTTGGATATTATTTTTGAGGTAATTAGATAATGAAGAATTGTCTATATAAAGAATGAAGAGATTAGGTAGTAATTCAAGTGACATGGCCTTAATATATTATTTAATACGAATTTGTTACAATGTTTCAAGAGTTATATTATTATATTCACTATCATTCGGATTCTCTAAAACATTTTTGGTTCGCTAAACTCTAAATTGTTCCACGACTTCGTCAAGGGTTGAGGATCGCTGTTTATACACTATAATATCATCTACAACTTTTAGTAGTTTTATTGTTTTTCAATTTCATTATATTTAAATTTTTTCACCATAATGTAATTGAAATGTTTTTATACCACCATTAAAAGGTTCCATCATGGTTATTATCCTATGAGTAAAATTCATTTTCAATGGTTTGTCTTGAACCTGTTAAAATTCAACGATAAAATTACTCCTGGAATTTATAGGTTTGTTCAACACCCATGTAATAAATCTAGGTTTGGTATTTAAATATAAAAAAGGATGTATCATAGCGAATATCTATGATCTTGGGTTGAGAGTGTCAAGAGGAGACATAGAACCTTTTATATTTGAAGTAAAATAAATCTTTTATGGTATATTGGTTATATTTAATGATTTCACACTTTACACATCCACATCATCATTTTTTTATGTTTTAATTGTTTATTCATATTATCCAATGAATTCTGTGTTATTTTTCTTATTATTAAAATTATTTTATGATTTATTATTTACCACAACATGTCTTTTCATATATATAATGGGACCTAAAAATTACATTGTCCTTCAGTGTGTGGATGGTTGTAGTTTCAGTTATGCGATGTCTTCTAGTGAGTTATTAGTGATTATGAATCATTGTATTAGAAATTAAATTAATTATTAATTTTTTATATTTTTTTGGAGAAATATGGATGAGCCAGAGGCTTTTGGATGATGAAGTTAATTGTTGATTACATGATTGGGGTTGAGAAGGATTTCATGAAGGGATAAATATGTTCTTAAGGAAGGTGGTATCTTGTATTATCAATTTAAAATAGGGTGACTAAAATTTTTCGATAGATAATATGGTTTAGTGGGCCTAAGTGTCCCAAATGTGGACCATGAATGGTTACTTACTTGTAATGCAAGACTAGTAGGTTATATTGGACTTGTAGAAAGCCGTTTGGGGTTGTGAATTTGTCTTTTAGTCACTCAAGATTATATAGCCTATGTTAGAGGCTTGTGAAGAAGTGTGCTGAAACCCAAATAAGGTTTTTTCTAAAGGTATTATCATTGATCGAACTAGAGAGATCTTGGTTTTATTTAGGGATGTTCACCTAGGGCGCCACAAAAGAGTGAATGCATTGTTGTTCTGGAGTTAGATATATGATATGTGGGTCTAAATGGGAACGTGAAGTTGACCTGGGATAGAAATAAAGTTTGGTTTTTTTTATCTTTAAGATATGGTATTGGTCTGTCCAACTGAGGAGAGGACCCTTAGCGCTGGTATGTCAAACATGTGGCCTCATATGGTTGTGATACATATTGAAATTGTGGAGGTGATTTGATAATTAAACCCTGAGGGTATTGTTAATTTTATATCTAGTGGTGATCATTTTAAGATTACCTTCTGTTCTTTATAGTGGGTAAAATTCTTTTGTTGGTTAAGATAAGTGCGTAGTTATCCATTTCGATATGGCTTCAACATTGCGGGTTCCATACGAGTAGATGATCATGTTATGGGAATGTCTTATGCAGCCTAAAGCAATATCATGATAAAGGTTTGTCTTAGTGTATGGGTGAAAGGTACACCACTATATGATAATGGGTAGCCTATTGTGTATTTTTATTTCATGCCAACCCAAATAAATCTATTTAGTAGTAAAATAAATTCATTACATGGCCTCGGTCATGCCTCCCCATATTCTAGAGGTTACAGACTACGAGTAAAGGTCTAATATAAAATGAATGAACACTAAACACACTTTAAAAGAGTGTCAAAATATATAAAATAATAATAGATCTTGAGAAATAATATTCATTAATAGCCTTACATCACATAACTAAAACCCAAAACTAGGTTAATGACCACAGAATAATATGGTAAGCATTCCATGTTATAATAATTTCATGTGTCAAAAGAAACCAAAAATAATACTACACTGATAATCCTTTAAATAGTTATCAATTAAATGTATGGTATCCTCATCCATGCTCTATCCCATGTCCCAATCTATCATCTAACACGTGGAATTTTTCTTTATCTAAACCTGCAACCATGAAATCTTATTGGGTAGCAATGGAATCTTGATTGGGGTGTGAATACAACTTATTAGGCCACCACCAATGGTGTCTAAATAAATATATCATCTTGAGAATATTGTATCAAGAATTATAAGGAATATGTATAGAAATAAATTATGTGTGTTTTAGATGTAATAATTTATCAATTAACCAATTTGGCCCTCTGGTTCCATGGAGACACCCAGGACAAAAGAACCTACATCAACATACATCATATGTTTAAACCATACACCATTGGGGTTAAACAATTTATGTCCAGAGGGATGTTCATTAATAATTTCAATTCTAGACACTATGGTTCATATATCCAACTTTCTACACCAAGTTAATTTTATTGGTTCTCAATGTGTCATGTAGACACCCAAGATAAGAATACGGAGCACTATGTCCAATATTTCAAATCAAGGCTGATGAGAATCATGTATAGTCTTCCTTTATCAGGGATATAGAATTTAAATCCCCTAATACATAACAATGGTTTTGGTTCCTCAAGTCCACCATTTTTCTTCCTAGGATATGGAGCACCATGTATATCATCCACAAACCATTCCATCATGATCCACCATTCATTTTTAAATATATATAACATTTTAACATAATAAAACGGCAAGGTTTCACATTTTTAATCATTTAATAACCATGGTCGATACACACAACACCATTATCCCCATTTAATATTTAAAAAATATCACCCATTATCCATATAATCCAACCATAAAATGTTCTCTAAAACCGTTTAACAACAAAAACAAAACCCCTTTTCAACAAATTTTCATTTCTTTAACCTTCCATGTCATAAACAATTTAATTCAAAAATAATCAAAACAACCCCGTATTCTATTATAACAAGTAACGAATCATATATAAATAGATTCAACCCATAAGAACTTTATTACATCATTTACAACACACTATGCCCTTTCCAACGGTTTGGAACACCCCATGGGTGGCCATAGGCCCAGTATTATAGTTATCATGGGGATTTATTGGATCTATAAGGGGTATAAAACATAAATTTGAGGCCAAATCTGTTATTCTTAACTAGATATTGAATGCACAGAAAAATGGAACCATTTAACATAAGAAATACACATAAAAACCAATGATATTGTGGGAAAAGCACTTAGTCCACCTACCATATGCTCTTAGAGATCCACTCATCCAGCCTCGGCCTTTGATTCAAGCTAAAATGCCCAAAAACACAAATATTAAGGAAAACCATGGAAATAGGGCCTTTGAGTCTTATAAAAAAGGAATAACCAAGTTTTCCATCGTTTAGGAAATAGAATGAAATGGACTCATAGACTTACTTGAGGCCTCAAATTGCAAGAAACAAAACGTCAAAATCCATAGAATCAATGGATATACACCCATGGGAGAGAAGAGAGATTTTGGTTCACAAACTATGATGATGGGAGTACATTTAAGAGTAATATCAGGTGGAAAAAATATAATATTGGGACGTGAAATAGTAAATTCTCAACCTTTAAAGAGTCATATTATTTCTCCATACAATTTGGAAACTAGTCCGCCAACCAGAAAACCTCTTTTTCAGGGGAAAGCACTGTCTACACGCACTAAAAACAACATATAAATAGTAGTTTTTAAGAGGGGGTTATTCACAACCCCCTTAGTCATAGAATTTAATGGTGGTTAACAAACCCCCTCTAAATATTTATAAATTGTTTTTTTAATATTTTGTTTTATTTTTTAGGTGGTTAGGTCAAAACCACCAGTAATTTAATAATTAGTAGAAATATATGATTGTTTGGATTGTAGAGGCACTACATATATATATATTATTAATTTGGATGTTAGAGGTTATATATATAACATGGGTTTTTTAAAAAAAAATTAAATAGTGGGGCTTCACAACCCTATATAATTTATGATATTTGAGGTGTTCATCAACCATTATTATCCCCTTAAATAAGATGGGGTTTTGAACCCCTTCTAATTTAATAAATTAGAGAGGGTTGTAAACCCCCTCTAGAATAAAAAACTAGAGGTGGGTTTAACAACCTATAATTTATTAAATTATAGGGGGTTTTTTAATTGTTGTTAATCCCTTTTATTAGAGGGGGTTTTTAACCGCCTCAAAAATTTAATTTATTTTTAAAATTAAATCTCATATAAATTAAATCTTATAGTATATATGTTTTCTTGTACATGTGTGTGTGTATTAAATTAAAACAGTATACAAATGTATTTAAATACATTATAAACAAATGTATACACATTATATAAATTCTATAAATAAATACTTATTAAAGGGGTTCAAAACCACCACTAATTTAAAAATTAGTAGCCTTATATGTATGGTTGGATTGTAGAGGTGGAATATAGATATATATATATATATATTAATTTGGATCTTAGAGGTTATATTTATAACATGGAATTTTTTTTTTGAAAAGGAAATAGTGGGGGTTCACAACCCCCTCTAATATCGTAAATTGGAGGGGGTTATGAACCCCCTCTAATTTAGGATATTAGACAGGTTTCTAAACAATCATTAATATCTTATATGAGTGGGGGTTTTGAACCCCTTTTAATTTAAGAAATTATAGGGGGTTCCTGAACTGCCATTAATCTCTTTGATTATACAGGGTTTTTAATCCCCTCAAAGTTTTTATTTATTTTCTAAATAAAACATCCTATAAATTCAGTTTTTATAATATATATGTGTGTGTGTGTGTTACATAAACAAATTATATAAATGTATCTAAATACATTATATATATATATATATATATTATAAATAATTTAAATAAATATTTATTAGATGGACTCAAAACCACAACTAATTTAATAATTAGTGGTACTATATGTTTGGTTGGATTGTAGAGGATATATATATATATATATATATATATTATTCATTTGGATATTAGAATATATATGTGTATATAACATGGTGTTTTTTTGAAAAGGAAATAGTGGGGGTTATCAACACCCTCTAATATATTACATTGGAGGGGCTTATGATCCCCTTTTAATTTAAGATATTATAGGGGTAAATAAACCACCCAAATCTCTTATATTAGAGGGGGTTTTGAATCCCTTCTAATTTATGAAATTAGATGGGGTTGTGAAGACCCTATAATGTAAGAAATTAGAGGGTCTTATAAACCCCTTGTAATTTATTACAATAGAGGGGATTCATGAACATCCATTATTCCTTTTTTTAGAGGGCTTTTTCAACCCCTAGAAATTTTTATTTATTTATGAAATAAAATATCATATGAATTCATTTTTTATATTATATATGCGTTTGTGCACATTTGAGTGTATATATATTTCATAAACACATTATATAAATGTATTTAAATAAATAATAAAATTATATATATATATATACATTATATATATAATTTAAATAAATACTTATACAAATAAATAAAAATCTGTACATATATAAATAATTGTATAAATAATATAAATATATTTATTCAGATCTATAAAATTTATACGTGGTTTTATAAATACTATACATTTATATTTTGATTTATATTTTGATTTATATTATACACATGTTATGTGAAATACATTTGTATTGTATGTTTATGAATAAATAAATTTATATTAAATTATGGGTACAAATATATATAAGATAAGAAAAAATTTAATATATATAAATATATTATAAATATATTAAATTATAAATATTTTATTATATATATATTCTTATATATTAAATATTTATTTTATATATATTGTAGTACGCCATATTAATTATAAATTAATTTAGTACATATATATCATTTAATTAAATTATATATTTCAATTTATATGGATGAATTTTATTTTGTATGTATATTATAATGTGTATACATGATAAAATATAAATGTATATACTGACATGTATAAATATATATTATATATGTAATTATTATAATATATGTACAATATAAATCATAAAATATATAATTGTATAGTATTTACAAACCCAACATATAATTTTTATAGTTTAAAAAATGGGTGTAATAATTATTATTATTTTTAATAATATTATTGTCACACACACAAAAAAATATAAATGTATTTCTCTATATATGTATAAATATATATTTATAATAAAAATGTGTAATTTTTTAAATTTTTTATTATATTTTATAAAAAAAATATATATATTATAAATGTGTAATTATGAATATATTATATATATATATATATAATAATATTTAATGATATCATTTTTAAACACACACACAAATATAAATGTATGTATAAATATATATTTATAATTCAAATGTATAATTTTTTATTTTTTTCTTATATTATATAATATATTAATTTATTTAATTATTTATAATATAAATGTATAATTACATAATTTTTTTATATTAATTATAACTATATTATATGTATATATTTGTAATTAATCTTAATAGGTGTAATTATAAAATATAATATATTTATATTTATATAATAGTTTTGAATTATTTATATAAGTAAATATAATTATATATATTATACAAAAAGGCTCCCCATTAGCCTACATCTGACCTGGGATCAAATCCGAGTGGGAGTGAATTTCTACAGGAATGCGGTGACACATGCATGACGTTGGCAGGATGTGATGCAAGCCTAATGCAGGGATGATGATGCATGGATTATGATGCAGGCATGATGCTGCATAGGGCATTCAGGCTAGTTAATGGGACTTTGGGATTTGTAATGGACATTATGCCAATTGGTCCTTTGGGTCATGTATAGAAAAAATAAGTCATGATGGGCGTGTTGTCCCTTGGTGGGGTATGGCCAGACTTTCCAGTAGTGTGTGTGTGTTTCATGAAATTGTACCCCCAAACACCTAATATATATACCAAAATATATATTATATATTAATACTACACACAATTATATTATATTATTTGTATTTCTAGACACACACACACACACACACACACTCAATCAGCATAATGTCACCGACATGAGAACTGATTCCTTCTATCCTGGTTTTGAATCTCATCCGAATGTATTTTTTCTGCCTAAGGGAAGGTGTGTGGTGTGTCCTTCCATGCTCAGAGTTGACGTTGTCGGTTTCATATCCCATGTTAGGGTGGCTAGATTCGGCCTATGTGGGGGGGGGTATGGTGTGTCAGTGTGGGATTGATTGGGAAGTTGAGTGCCAGGGAAGGGTGATTCGGTAGAGGTAAGATTCAGTGGGTGGGTGAAATCGAGGAGTAAGAGCCTCTAGATTTTGCTTTCCAGGGTTGTGTAAGACTGGGGGTTATCATGTTTGGTGGATTCGACATTTTATTGGTGTGGTCAGGGTTTCAGGGTGGGATTCAGTTGGAGGGAGTGTTTCACGATGCAGTGATTCGAGAGATGTTGGATGCGATGGAAGGACGCGATTCGGCTATCAGGGCACTAGATTTAGTGTCTTAGGTCATGGGGTGGTCAAGGTGGGATTCGAGTTTAAGGGCAGTGGGTGAGATTCGATGTCAGGGATGGTGGGATTTAGGATTCATGGAGTGTGTTGGTTTTGGATGGGTATTGGGAGATCTAGCGTGGGTGGGAGAAAATAAAAAACGGTTTGCATTTATGGTGATTGAAATTCAATTAGAGGTGGTTATAACGGCCCTTAATGGTAAAATTAAATTAGATGCGGTCAGAATTTCACCTAATCAATCAATTTCTGGTGATTTTAAGGAATAATTATAAGGGGTTATATCACATTATATATTAAACACTGCTAAACTGACCTTCATCTTACCAACGCTTTACCAAAAATTCCCTTTATCACAGTAGGCATCCACTTTAGTGGTGGTTATGGTTAACCACCTCTAATGTATTTAGAGGAGGTTAAAACCCATTCTAATATTCCTTGGCAGAGGAGGGACATATCTGGTTCACACACCAATATGGTGGGAGTTGAATGAGGATTAAAATTGGGTGAAAAATATATATAATTAGGAGGAAAATTGTAAATTCATCATCATTAAATTGGAACATAGTTTCTCCATACGATTTGGAAAAATATGTGCCAACCATGAATCCTCTTCTATCCATTGAAATAACATGCTACATAGTCTCATTAGCTACCCCAACATTTTTATAAACCATATGTATTATGTGTGAATTGATCTTGACCCATAAATCATGGCTTAGAGGCCCCCTATCACTTTATATCCAACCATTATTCCCCCAAATTCTCGTCACATGGTCTTGTTTCATGGTTAGCAATAACTATGTTCTAACTATTCCCTATTCACTATGAGTTCCAATTTCTATATTTTCCAAGTCGTGAACCTCTAGAGAACTCTCAAGACCTTCTGTACTCTAAGAAAGTATTCCCTAAAAAATTCAAAAAGCAGCTTAACAAATACAAAACAAGAACATACATTTCAAAAAATTTGGGGTATTACAGTCTCTCCACTATATAACTACTCATTATTAAGTTTTATTCACAAGATTTACTAAGCCTCCAAAGTGAGAAGGTCAATATAGTATTCAATTATATCATCTTCCCTCGTCCAAGTTTCCTACTAAATACATTCATGAAAATAAAACACTCACACCAATGGAATATTATTTTCTGCAAATAATTTTCACATTTTGATCTACAATATAAATCTGATGGTTCTCAATGTACTCATCAACATGTAACTCAAAATCATAAAAATTAATCACATGAAAAGTTTCATGGTTATACTATTGAAATTATGAACCATGATAAACATAATGAATATCACTATACAACTATTGAAGAGCCAATCGATATGCTATTAGACTGATCCTATCCACAATCTCAAACAGCCTGACATAAATCGGTACTTAGTTAACCATATTCTAAATCCAATGGTGATCCAATATCACCAGCACTCAAAAGAACACATGGTCTCCCACTTTAAACTCAATAGATCAGTGTGGTTGATCAATTTATGAATTCTATCTACACTAGGATATATCTATACACTATGGATCATCTATAATTACCCTAACATCTCTTACATGAGACTCATCACCAACAACATTGACTCTCCAAATTTTAGCCAATATAAAAGAAATTTATATAGCCTACTATATGGTTACTCATATGGTTTAATATGAATAGTTACCTGATAACTACTTTCATATGTGAACTGAAAAAGAATTTAGTGAATCTCCTATGATCCACCAATATCTAGAACACATGTTCTCATCATTTCCTATAACACTTAGATAGTTAATTTTGATTACCCATCCATAAATGGGGGATTTTTTTTACAAAAAAACACCTGAGTACATAGTACCATCTACAAGATTTTCCAGAAGCATGAAGTAAAACATGGATCATGATCTGAAACAACACTCCAAGGAACCCTATGAAAATGAACTATCTCCCGAATGTTACAGTCCCTAGACTATTTAAATTTGAAAGTATATTGAATCAGTAATAAATGAGAAAACATTCTCAAAAATAAACAATCACTCATATCATGTTTTTATTCTAAGGTTTTTTTGGTAGACCCACCATGAAATACATGGTAACATCTTCCCAATTTCACTCAGATATAGGCAATTGTTTTGATATATCAGTAGGCAGATAATACATAGCATTCATCATCCAAAGAGTACAGAATATTGTCACGAAACCTATGACATCTTTCTTCATTTATAGACACCCATAAAATCTATAAATAACATAGTAAATTTTGGTCAAACCAAATTTCACCACCCTCTATAGGTCATGTAACAAGTGAATAGACTCCTCCCACATACAAATAGTCTTGTAGACACATCCACGAATAGGAATTATCTCATCACCATCAATAGTCTAGTCGAGGGGTAACTCCCCATTATCAATGGTGTCCCCAAAATCCAACCACATTGGGTCCTCATTCTTCTTTCCCTTGACTTGGTTCAAAAGAGGTGGTAGAATAGACAAGAACATGTGTGTCAGGTATTATTGCTCCTCCTGAACATTTATGTAAATCTTAGTGAACAAGGTCATTAGTCTCCACGTAGAACTAGACTGTTGATCTAATTGAGTATATGAATTTTAAATAAAATCTTTAGAAACATGTTTTAATTTCCATAGAATATAATTTAGCTCATTGTTAAAGGATAATATGTACTGAACCCACATTTATTTCTATATATTTAAATCTTACTGATAATATATATGCTTGAGGTTCTTATGGTTTGTATAAATAGTAAAACTTTTACATAGGAGATAATACTGCTAATATTTTCAGGTGTGAATTATCATGGATAAATTGAGAATATATGTAGGATAGCATTTTTCATGTGACCTCAATTATCATAATTCATATTCCATGACTCAATATCCCTTCATCAATATTTCCCCCAGTCTAATCTCAGATGTATCACAACACAGTGTAAAACCCTTACCCAATTTGGATATGATCAGAATCAATGTTGTAGTCAAACACCACATCATTTCTCAAAAATCATTCTCACATGCTTCAAACCAGTCAAAAATTATCCCTTTCATAGTTAGGCCTATGAGCAGTGCTACAAAGAGAGAAAAAAATCTGATAAATATTCAATAAAAACCTTTTAACATGAAAAGAATCAAATAAAAAAATATTTGGAATATCCTAAGAAACAACTTCTCAAACAATCTCAGGGTCCACTGACCTGGATTTTTTTGAGTTGATGAAACCCAATAAGTGTACCTTGATGATCCAGAAATGACACTTAGATAGATTGGAAGATTATAGATTCTAAATCTACGTAATCAAGAAGATATAAATAATTTTATAATAATCTTATCGAATCTGGGAGTACACTATGATATCATAAACAAATAAAACAATGGAATGGTTCATGTATGTGTGAAATATTCAGTTAGTTAGGGTAATAAACATGGAAAAATATATGTCATACCAAGTAACACCACCAAGAATTCGTACAATCCATACCTACATCTTAAAGTAGTTATTGGTCTATGAAAAGGTCTAACCCTCATATAATGATACCCTAATCTCTAATAGAATTTGGGAGAAAACATAGGAACCCCTTAACTAGTCAAAATGATAATTAATATGGGGAAGAGTTTATAACAACCCTTACTTTGCATACATAGTCAATACTTCAAAATTGAAGCATACTTATTACAACATATAACAAAACCATGAAAGGACCGTATTGGTATAGTGTCTTTAGAAACTAGGATTCATAAACAACTGGTTCCTAAAGAATCTACACTGTCTCCCATTTCTTTCATCATATATATAGTCTCTTTTTGGAATATCTTACTTAATTCCCTTCTTCCTGACCTGGGGAAGTAAAACATACAAAAGGGTGATCTCAAATTCTCAGTAAGGGTAAACAAAAGAAATATCAATTACATCAAATTCATTAGAACATAACATTTTGAAAATCTTATCCTGCAAAAGAGATCATAATTTCATAACATGGGATAAATCATGGTAGTGAAGTGTAATACCAATAATCAAAACATAAAACATGAAAATTTGTGGAATACACACATAATCAAAGAGAATCATTTCTTATTAGTCTAGAATCATTTCCAATACTATCTTAGTGGACAAAGTCCATTTCTGAACTGAGTTCACTCCGCGTTTCAGTCCTGTTTCACTAAACCTGTTTAACCTGTTGTTCCAGAAAATGTCTATCTCATGATATATAAAATCTTTACCCAATGCATTGGAGGGAGATATAGTTCCCACCTATCTCATAATGATACCATTCTTATTTGTGCCACAAAATCCGAAACCATACATCATAGCATAACCCATGTAATAAAAATGGGAATCTTAAACATCGTGACATCATAAAACAATTCATATAAGATAAAGGAATTAATAAAAATAATTCCATCAAAACTTAATCAAATCAATGTAATAATAGGGATAGAAATATAACCCTTTATTATCTTATATAGAAAATAATTTTTATAAAACACTTGAACTCCATTCTTGAGGAAAATATCCTTTCTACTTCAAAAATATTGTTCCTTTCTTAACATGTCATACAATTTAAAACTAAAAGAAGTTGATTAAATATAAACATGAAAACATATAAGGGATGCTTCTTGGAAATAATGTTTTAAAAATCCATTCATGCCGTATAAGTTAAAAAACATTCTTCTAGTACTTTTGTCGGAAAAGTCAAAAAGTACCTCCTAAGAAAAACGACAAAATATTCCCTTCATATCTTTTACTAAAAACTCACTGAAGGGTAAAATTGGATTTAAAAAATTGTAGGTGTAGGGAAATGATAGTACATATTGAGGAAACATGGATGTGTATGATAAAATACACCCCAGTAAATACCAAAGTATAAACAATCTCGGATAAAAATGAGATTGTGATATTTTCCCTTACCTTAGGTCCGATTTGCTTCGTAAGTGTCTGAACCTCATTTATAATGATTTAAATAATGTTACTGAATTATTCTAGAATCATACTTATTGTTATGATATCATATATGGTCATATTCTTAGCTTCTTATTAGTAATAATTCATTATTACTTGTTATTCGTGTGTTTATTACTTTTTTGTTCTTATGCATGTTCTGTGAAATAAATTCTTATTCTTCTATTTAGGATATAGATACCTCATTTACAGAATGGTATTAGTATACTATATGTCATATTTATTAATTCAATTCATTTATATAATCATTATGAAATGAAGATCATGTAGGACGAGTCGCATCACATCGTGGAGACGGTATTCCGTACGTACGCATGAGCGATGATATCGTTTCCATGATCGTGGAATTGTATTGGAGTGTACGTATACTATTTGAGAATCAATATCAATTTAAAATAATCATATATAGTAATTATTTACACCATTATACCCATCCAAGTAAGGTGGTGGGGGAAAATAGATTACACCACGGTGTGGAGACGGTATTCCGTACGTATACACGCGCGGTGATTTCATTTTCCGTAGGATGGATAGATGGTAAAATAGGGTTGTTTCATACTTATAATAACATATCATTATATGAGTTATACTGATGTTATTATTTCATAATGAAACAACTAAATAAGAATAAGTGGAAGAAGAAATAAAGATGAAATAATCGATAATGGGCATTACCTCTTCTTTGAAGCGCCTCTTTGAGATCTCCTCTTAGGGCACTAAAATTGGACTTTGAAGAAGACCAGGACCTCTAGGATGTTTCTAGGGAAGTGGTGAAGTGAAATGGGCAGGGATTGGCCGAGTTTTAAGGCTCAAATTGATGTGAGGAGGATAGGGAGGAGGTTCCCTTTTATAAGGGAGGAGAGGGGCACCTTTTGAAATATAAGAAATATTAGTGTATATTAAATCCCAACCCCACTTAAAAACTTCAAAAATGACTCATATCAGAATCTTAGATGAGATAGGGTTTTAATATCATCCTCCAATAAAATTTAGACATGTTAGGAATTTATTTTACACATTATCAACTTGATTTATCCTTATTTATCAACTTATTTTTATTTGTGGTAATAATATTCTATATTTTAAATTATTATCAATAATTACATATGTATTGTGAATTTTCCATAATTTGACACTTTATGACATTTTCGACCATATAAATTTTAATTTATAATTTTTAAATATTTTTGTGATTTTTAAACAATTTTACAATATGTTATTTTTATAAAATAACAATAGTGTCAATTTTGACACTATTCATTTATTTGAATTTAAATAAAATATATACAGAAGATATGTTCCAAATAAAAGCTTTAATAGATTAATAAAATGTCATATGTATCTAGAAAATTAGTGGGGCACGTTAAATAGTTCATATAATATTTATTTTAATATTTTTAAAACCATTTATTTGATATGTTAATTAATAAAATAATTTCAACATCACTATTGTGTCATAATTAATGATAATTATTTAATCCCTAAAAATTATAAATAAATTCCTATGATGTAGATAATTGTATTAGGTTTCTGGAGACTATTCATTTTTGAAGTTTCATTAATTTTATCACCAAATTAAAATTATACTTATAAGATTTAAGAAAGTGACATGTTGTCACATTCTTTGGTTTTAATAATAATTAAATTATTTTTATGGACAAAAGACCATTAAATGAATCTAATACGACCCTTAGGTGATATGGGTCGACGTTTAGTCATCCAATAGGATGTTGGAAGGTGTTCGGGTAATTTTATAATCTTATATTTACCCGTAATTACACGATTTACCTGTAACTATGGTAAATAAAATTTACCGTAGTTACTATTCATAATGCCCAAAAATAATAAGTAGCCTATTAACATAATTTGGACCCACTTATTCCGAATATGGAATCCATTTTTCAAAATTCAAAACATATAAGTTGCAGTAATTAATTTAAAATAAATCCCGTTGTTAAGAAAACGGGTTTTAGAAGTTAAAACATTCCCAAGGATTGAAATGTTTTTACCTATGAATTCAATGTGAAATTAATGCTAATGGCATACATTATTTTAAATGGTAAAAATATATTCTATTTATACTTTAAAACCATTAAATTTATAATTTATCCATATATATTATCTTGATGAAAAAAGTTGATTTTAATTAAAAATTAGTGTATTTTTACTATTCATCAAAATATAAAAGTTATCAGAAAAATATCAAAAATTTATCCAAAGTAAATTTTTATACCCTAATTCAAAAGAAGAATTTTATTTTTTTAAATTGAACTTATAAACATGTCAAAAACTAGATTTAATGCAGGTGCACCATTAAAAGGCGACAAAACTGCATTTTTTTAAAAAATACTTCTTTTATCCAAAAAACTGATTTTGCTTTCATACCTCATTCTAGAAAATGTATAAGTTGAATAAAAATGTTATAAAATTAAAAATTCAGTTAATACAATTCATAATGGCTAGTTTTAATAATATTTTAATAGCATATCGTTGTTTAGTGAAACTCGGTATTGTGTATGATGAAAGTTATCGAGGAAGGCCGTGGTTGCGTGTAAAGCAAGCCAAGCTAGAGTTGTGTGTATTGAATGATTCCCTTGATGATTTATATAAAAACAAAATATTTATCATAAAAGTCTCGGGTGTTACATTCTACCCCCCTTAAAATTAATTTCTCCCTCGAAATTTGTCACTTTGTAACGAACAGATGAGGATACCTCTCCCTCATTATATCCTCAAGCTCCCATGTACCTTCTTCTAATTGGTGGATCCTCCATAAAACTTTCACCAAGTGAGTGGTCATGTTCCATAGGAATTTTTTTCTAAGATCAAGAATCTCTATCAGTTGTTCTTCATAAGAAAGATCTTGTTTCAGAGGTACAACTTCTGAGCTGAGTACATGTGAAGGATCAAGTATGTACATTCTTAGGAGTGATACATGGAACAAATTGTGAACTTGAGAGAGATTCGGTGGAAGCGCCAATCGATAAGCTACCTTCACAACACAATCCAGAATTTCAAAAGGACCAATATATCTAGGGCTCAACTTTCCATTATTTCCAAATCTCATGACCCTCTTCCAGAGAGATATTCGTAAGAACACTTTATCACCCACTTCAGAACCTAGGTCTTTTCTTCGATTGTCGACATAACTTTTTTGTCGACTCTGAGCTGCTCTTATGTGTTGTTGAATAGATCTGAACTTTTCTGCCATTTCATCAACGAGATCAAGTCCTAATAGATTTCTTTCCCCAACTTCATCCCAGCAAGTTGGAGTCCTGCATTTCGTTCCATAGAGAGCTTCATAAGGAGCCATCTGAATACTGGAGTGAAAGCTATTATTATAAAAAAATTCCATCAATGGTAGGTGTTGATCCCAACCACCTTTGAAATCTATAGAGAAAGCTCTCAACATATCTTCTAGAGTTTGAATTGTCCTCTCAGACAGACCGTTTAACTGAGGATGATAAGCAGTGCTGAAACTCAACTATGTATCCAGAGTATGCTGACGACTTCTCCAGAACTTTGAGGTAATCCTTGGATCCCGATTATATATAATAGAAAGTGGTACTCCATGAAATCTTACCACTTCCTTTACATATATCGTGGAAAGCTGATCTAGAGAGAAATCCTCTCTAATAGCAATGAAGTGTGCAGACTTTGTAAGACAATCAACTATGACCCAGATAGCATTATTTCCTTTTGATGTTTTAGGAAGTCTAGTGACAAAGTCCATAGTGATGTTTTCCCATTATCATTCACGTATGGGTAATGGTTGTAACATCCCCTTAAACTTCTGTCTCTCAGCATTAACTTACTGACAAACCAAGCATTGAGAGACATATTCAGCAACATCTCTTTTCATGCCATCCCACCAAATGTACTCTTTCAGATCCCTATACATCTTCATGCTTCCCGGACGAATAGATAATGAAGAACTATGAGCCTCATCCAGCAGCTCATTCTTTAATTCTAGGATAGGAGGAACACAAACCTGATTCCTGAACTTTATTATCCCATCACAATCAAGGTTGAATTCAGGTACATTTCTCAACTTCTTTTATAACTCTACATCTTCTTTCTCTGCCTCTTTAATCTTCACATGTATAAATGGTTGGACATTCATTTGAAGGAAGATACTATTTTCCCCCTTCCATTATAATTCCAATATCCATCCTTTGTAAATCCATAAATAATGGATCTTTTGTGATCCTCATCATGGATAAGCTAGCATGGTCTTGTCGACTTAATGCATCTGCCACCTTGTTTGCTTTCCTAGGGTGGTAATGAATTGAGCAGTCGTAATCCTTAATCAGTTCCAACCATCTTCTTTGGTGCATATTCAGATCCTTTTGTGTGAAAATATACTTTAAACTCTTATGATCAGTATAAATATCACACCTTTCACCATAACGGTAATGCCTCAAAATTTTTAATGCAAAGATTACCACAGCTAACTCCAAATCCTGAGTTGGGTAATTTTTCTCATGGATTTTCAACTATCGTGAGGAATAAGCTATCACCATATCATTTTGCATGAGAACACATCCTAGTCCCTTCTTGGATGCATCATTGTAGATCAAAAACCTTTCTCCACTACAAGGAAGTGTGAGAACAGGTGCACTGGATAACCTTCTTTTCAACTCCTTGAAATTCTCTTCACATTCCGCCATCCAAACAAACTTAACTCATTTCCGAGTCAACCTGGTGAGTGGATTAGATAATCGTGAAAAATATTTCAAAAAATGTCGATAATATCCAGCCAAACCAAGAAAACTTCAGATCTCGGTTACTGTTGTTGGTCTCGACCATCGTTCGATAACCTCTATTTTTTCTAGATCCACAGATAACTTTTATTTTGAGATTATGTGACCCAAAAATGCCACTTTTTGAAGCCAAAATTCACACTCGGTAAATTTGGCATAAAGATTCTCCTTTCTTAGGGTCTTTAATACAATTCTCAAGTGATCTTCATGTTCTTCCTTGCTCTTTGAATAGACAAGAATATCATCTATAAAGACTACCACTAACTGATCAAGATAGTCTCTAAAGACTCTATTCATTAGATCCATGAAGATAGCAGGGGCATTAGTAAGACCAAATAGAATTACTATAAATTCAAAGTGTCCATACCTTGTATGGAAAGCCGCCTTTGGTATATCCTCCCTTTTGATCCTTAATCGATGATACCCTAAATGAAGATCAATTTTGGAAAAGTATTGAGTTCCTCGTAGTTGGTCAAATAGGTCATAAATGCGTGGGAGAGGATATTTTTTCTTGATAGTGATCTTGTTATGTTCTCAATAATCAATGCAGAGTCTCATTGATCCATCTTTCTTCTTAACAAACATAACAGGTGCTCCCCAAGGTGACACACTAGGGCGTATGAATCCTTTATCATGATTCTCTTGGAGTTGCTTCTTCAATTCCTGCAACTCAATTGGGCTCATTCTATAAGGTGTCTTTGAAATAGGCAAAGCACCCGGTACGAGTTTTATTGAAAACTCAACTTCACAATTTGGTGGAATACTTGGCAATTCCTCTAGAAATACATCATCAAATTCCAGTATAATGGTCATATTATTAATCGTGAGTTTCTCTCCACCAATTTGAGATAAATAACCTTCATTTAGTGGAATCAAGACTCATAAGATGGATGAAATTTCCACTGGAAGGTTATGTTCATCCTTGCATCGATAGATGATCATATATTGATCTGGAATATGAAATGTGACTTCCCTTATTTGGAAATTTATATGAGCACCATATAAAGAAAGTCAATCCATGCCGAGAATAAAATCAAATTCCACTATAGGATGGATCATAAGATTTGCAGGAATAAGTTTCCCACAAACTTCAATCAGAGAAGAATTGTAAACTTTTGATGCTACCGTTGTTCCATTAGGAGTTGTCACAGCCAACTCAACATCTAATTGTTGAGGTAATATGGTGATAACCTTAGAAAATTCTTCAGAAATAAAAGAGTGGGTGGATCTAGAATCAAATAAAACATTTTCTACTTTATAGTGGATGGTAAGTGTACCTCTCACTACTTCGTTGTCGTACTCCACATCGCCGATAGTAATTGCATGTGACATTCCTTTTTCTTTGGCCTTAAAATTTTGTTGACATCGATCATGATCATCAACCCTTGGATTTGGGCATTGTTTGGTATAATGCCCCATCTCCTTGCACTTCAAACATTGAAGTGTAGTAGGTTCATTCTGTGTATCACTTCCTTTGATTGCATCATTAGACATCTTCTTCCCATTATTTCGACATTCAATTGCCTGATGACCTTCTTTTCCACACTTATAACATTTGCTTGTCCCCTTAAGACAATTTCCTCCATGTTTCTTTCCACACTTTGAGCATAAGGGAAAAATCATCTTCTTTTCAGTGTGGTATTTAGATTTTCCTTTGAATTCCATTTTCCTCTTCTTATCAAACCCATGTGACTGATGGGTTACACCAATCTCAATGTCAACCTTGAGAGAACATCGAACAATTTCCCCATAGCTATTGAAGTCCCTTATGGCTAACGCCCTTCTTGGACTTGGTTTTAAGCCACTAAATAATCGATCGATCTTACTCTCAGGTTGGATAATAATTTCAGAATCATACCTTGCGAGTCTTGTAAAATTTACACCGTAGGGACCAACGGATTCTTCATCCTTTTGCTTCAGTTCAAGAAAATCCTTCTCCATCTTTGTTCGAGGAATACGAGGGAAATAATTATTGAAAAATAAGTTCTTGAACTCTTCCCATTCTATGGACTCAATTTCATCCCCTTGCCTCATATTCTTAATAAGATTCCACCATTGATCAGAATCCCCTTCCAAATGATACACTGCTAAGATGACTTTATCATGTTCAGAACATTGAAGAACTGAAAATAACTTTTCAGTGGTACTGATCCATTGTTCAGCCACTAATGTATCACAAGACCCGCTGAATGAAGGTGGACGCTGCCTCATGAAGGATTCGACAGAATGTGGCTCCTTCATTTACTCATTTGGAAGTCCTTCATGATTCATAGCTTGAGAAAGTTGCATGAGCATGGCTACAATATTTTGCATTACAGCTCCCATAACATTTGGTTGCTCTGGGGGACAATCATTGCATTGCCCGTCGCATTCCGTATTAACACGGTTTCTTCGGGTTCCTGTCATTGACTAAAACCAAGAATAATAGTTTGAGCAACACTAATTATAATAGGAAAACCAAATAATCAAGAATAACATGAAACCTTGTGGAATACATAGATAATCATAGAAAATCATTTCTTATTAGTCAAGACTCATTGCCATGTCTATCTTAGTGGACAATGTCCATTTCTGAACCGAGTTCACTCCTCGTTTCAGTCATGTTTCACTGAACTGGTTTAACCTGTCATTCCAGACATGTCTATATCATGAGATATAAAATTATTACCCAATTAATTGGAGGGATATATAGGTCCCACCCATCTCATAATGATACCATTCTTATGTGTCCCACAAAATCCTAAACCAAACATCATATCATAACCCATGTAATAAAAATTGGAATCTTAAACATCGTGACATCATAAAACAATTCATATAAGATAAAGGAATTCATAAAAATAATTCCATCACAACATAATCAAATCAATTTAATAATAGGTATAGAAGTAGAACCCTTTATTATCTTAGATGGAAAATAATTTTGATAAAACACTTGAACTCTATTCTTGAGGAAAATATCCTCTCTACTTCAAAAACACTTTTCCTTTCGTAACATGTCATAAAATTATAAACAAAAATATGTTGATTAAAAATAAACATGAAAACTTGTAAGGGAAGCTTCTTGGAAATAATGTTTTAAAAATACATTCATGCAGTATAAGTTAAAAAACATTCTTCTCGTACTTTTATCAGAAAAGTCAAAAAGTACCTCGTATGAAAAATTATAAAAGATTCCTTTCATATATTTTACTAAAAACTCACCGAAGGGTAAAATTGGATTTAAAAAATTGTATTTGTATGGAAATAATATTACATATTGAGGAAACATGGATGTGGATGATAAAATACACCCCAGTAAATACCAAAATATAAACAATCTCGGATAAAAATGAGATTGTGATATTTTCCCTTACCTTATGTCTGATTTGCTTCATAAGTGTCCAAACCTCCTGTATAATGATTTAAATAATGTTATTGACTTATTCTAGAATCATAATTATTGTTATGATATCTTATATGGTCATATTCTTAGCTTTTTATTAGTAATATTTCATTATTACTTGTTATTCGGGTGTTTATTACTTTTTGTTCTTATGCGTGTTTTGTCGAATAAATTCTTATTATTCTCTTTAGGTTATAGATAACTCATTTCCAGAATGGTATTAGGGTACTATATGTCATATTTATTCATTCAATTCATTCATATAATCAATATGAAATGAATACCATGTAGAACAATTCGCATCACATCATGGAGACGGTATTTCGTACGTACACACGAGCGATGATATCGTTCCCATGATCGTGGAATTGTATTGGAGTGTATGTATACTATATCATAATAAATATAAATTTACAATAATAATATATAGTTAATATTTACACCATTATACCCATCAAAGTAAGGTGGTGGGGGAAAATAGATTACACCATGGCGTGGAGACGGTATTCCGTACGTACGCACGTGCGGTGATTTCATTTTCCGTAGGATGAATAGATTGTGAAATAGGGTTGTTTCATACTTATAATAACGTATCAGTATATTAGTGATACTGATGTTATTACTTCATAATGAAACAACTAAAGAAGAATAAGTGGAAGATGTAATAAAGGTGAAAGAATCGGTAACGGGCATTACCTCTTCTTCCAAGCGCCTCTTTGAGATATCCTCTTAGGGAACTAAAATTGGTCTTTGAAGAAGACCAGGACCTCTAGGATGTTTTTAGGGAAGTGGGGAAGTGAAATGGGCAGGGATTGGTCGAGATTGAAGGCTCAAATTGGTGTGAGGATTAGAGAGATGAGGTTCCCTTTTATAAGGGAGCAGATGGTCACCATTGGAAATATAAGAAATATTAGTTTATATTAAATCCAAACCCCACTTAAATACTTTCAAAATGACTCATATCCGAAGATTAGGTGAGATAGGTTTTTAATCCCATCAACCAATAAAATTTATACATGTTAGGAATTTATTTTAAACATTATCAACTTGATTTATCCTTATTTATCAATTTAATTTTATTTTTGGTAATAATATTCTAAATATTAAATTATTATAAATAATTATAGATGTGTTGTGAATATTACATAATTTGACACTTTATGACATTTTAGACTATATAAATTTTAATTTATAATTTTTAAATATTTTTGTAATTTTTAAACAATTTTATAATATGTGATTTTTATAAAATAACAATAGTGTCAATTTTGACACTATTCATTTATTTGAATTTAAATAATATATATACAGAATATATGTTCAAAATAAAAGCTTTAATAGATTCATAAAATGTCATATGTATCTATAGAATTAGTGGAGCACATTAAATAGTTCATATAATATTTATTTTAATATTTTTAAATCCATTTAATTGATATTTTAATTAATAAAATAATTTCAACATCACTATTGTGTCATAATTAATGATAATTATATAATCCCTAAAAATTATAAATAAATTCCTATTATGTAGATAATTGTATTATCGTTCTGGAGACTATTCATGTTCACAGTTTCTTTAAGTTTATCACCAGATTAAAATTATACTTATAAGATTTAAGAAAGTGACATGTTGTCACATTCTTTGGTTTTAATAATAATGAAATTATTTTCATGGACAAAAGTCCATTAAATTAATCTAATCAGACCCTTAGGTGATATGGGTCGACTTTTATACTTCCAATAGGATTTTGGAAGGTGTTAGGGTAATTTTATAATCTTATATTTACCCTTAATTACCCAATTTACCTTTAACTATGGTAAATAAAATTTACCGTAGTTACTATTCATAATGCCCAAAAATAAAAAGTAGCCTATTAACATAATTTGGACCCAATGATTCCAAATATGGAATCCATTTTTCCAAATTCAAAACATATAAGTTTCAGTAATTAATTTAAAATAAATCCCATTGTTAAGAAAATGAGTTTTAGAAGTTAAAACATTGCCAAAGATTGAAATGTTTTTACCTATGAATTCAATGTGAAAATAATGCTAATGGAATACATTATATTAAATGGTAAAAATATATTCTATTCATACATTAAAACTATTCAATATTATAATTTATCCATATAAATTATCTTGATGAAAAAAGTTGTTTTTAATTAAAAATTGGCGTATTTTTACTATTTATCAAAATATAAAAGTTATCAGAAAAATATCAAAAATTTATCCAAAGAAAATTTTTATACCCTCATTCAAAAGAAGAATTTTATTTTTCCAAATTGACCTTATATGCATGTCAAAAACTAGATTTATTGTGGGTGCGCCATCAAAAGGCGGCAAAACTGTATTTTTTGAAAAATACTTCTTTTATCCAAAAAACTGATTTTTCTTTCATACCTCATTATAGAAAATGTATAAGTTAAATTAAAATGTTATAAAATTCAAAATTCAGTTAATAATATTAATAACTACTAGTTTTAATAATATTTTAATAGCATATCATTGTTTAGTGAAACTCGGTACTACGTATGACGCAAGCTATCAAGGAAGGCCGAGGTTGCGTGTAAAGCAAGCCAAGCTAGTGTTGTGTGTAGTGAAATATTCCTTTGATGATTTATATAAAAACAAAATATTTCTCATAAAAGTCACGGGTGTTACAGAGTGTACTGGTTCTTAGTAGTCATCAACAACTTTCGGTAATCATAACACAAGTGCAATGTTCCATCAGCCTTCTTAGAAAAAAAATTGTATATCCCCAAGGTGACGTACATAGACTAATGAACCATTTATATTTTATTTATTCTTGATATGAATTAAACTCTTAATTTTCATTTTATACTATTTGTTATGGTGGTATGGAAACTCATTCTTCTCCAAGCATCAAGTCAATAGTATACTCAACTTCCATTTAAGGTGGAAACCGTGTAAAATCTTTATGAAAGACATATTGAACCCGATATAGTATAAGAGGGAAAAAATAATGCTCTTATCCCACATCATATAGGTATTGAATCAAAAACAATGTATTTATTTCTACTTGTTTCTAATAAACCAGACCAACATGGACTTCTTGGATATTACATCCCCCATGATGAACATAAATTTCACCCTCAGGAGGCTTGAAATTCACTCTCCTATAGTAATAACCTATTTAATATTGATATGAAACTAAATATTACCTAATTATTACCATATAAAAACTAGACATCTCAATCATGTGAAAGTACCAAGTAAAATGGTACTAACTAACCTTGAGGGGACACCTATCACAAAGACATATGCCCTAAGATCACACCCCTAAAGGCATATCAATCATCATTACCCCACTAAAGAACTCCACTACTAGACCCAAAATGTTCTCAAGTAGAGGTTATATAAAACAATATGAGGCTCTTGTCTTAGATAAAACACTATAAAGAGTATAATCTATAGGATTCATACATTGTATACTCAATGGTCAAACCTCCCTACTGATGGGTGTAGGGGGGTTAACATGAAGTTGACATGTACCTCTTCTATGTGCTCTTTTCGAAGATCCATATGCTACACTACTCTAGGGATAAGGATGGTTTTTTATGAATCACCTCATCCTCTAATATAAGTGATACATCCAATAAAACTCTAGCTATGGGACTAATATTGGGTAGTAGATCCCCTTCAAGTACTCTAAGTTGGAATAGGTCCTCTATCACTAGTCACATATTAGGGGTTCCTATAGAACCTCAGTATATTCCCCGTCCATCAACAAGATCTTCACTCCACTGGTGGTAAAATACATTTATCTCAAATGTGACGTAGTTTTAATCACATATAGAAAACCATATTACCAATTCCATGAGAGAACAATCCTCTCCCTTAACTACTCTTCTTGGCACATCATTGGTGAATGTTCTCAAAATTACTCTTCCTACTTTAAAATTATGTACCACCAGAAAAACCAACCTACAACTATTTATCCACCACTTTATGCCACAATCAATTTCCAACATTGATATTAGATCCTAATTAACCACCTTTGGGAATTTATACAAATGTAATATATTTACTTGATACTTAATATCACATCTATGTCCATCCATGAATTTTTTTTATATATCACCCTCAGCCCCTATCAATTAAGGTACAAAATACTATAAGTTAGTGATGTTATTATCATAATACATATATAACATATCCCCTTGATTCAAATTATGAAACTCTATGTTTCTTTCTTACATTAGGGTATCTGGATAAATATTTTCCAAGAACATTTAATAAAATTAATTCAAAATTATTCTATCTGACTACTCATCCTGAATCTTGATATCCCACCAGCACATTGTTGGTCCCCACAACTTATAAGATACAAACTAAGCCCACTTATCCATAGGAGTATCCATGTGAACAAAAATAATCATGATAGTATCAATCTAGTACATAGTACCCTTAGGGCCACCATCTTTAGTTAATGTTGGAGAGATCTATTGCTTCAAATATCTAGTTATGTCCAATATACTCAACATAGGATTCACTAAATCACTCTCTTTAAACTGCATAAGTGATTAAAATTCTTGTGTAAATTCACTTTTTCCCAATCACCAGGAACTAACAAGGGCTTTGGTTCCACTACAGAAGGTTAATTCTCAATAATGTCCTCTTGTTTCTGCATCAAAAATCATATTCATATGGTCATCCCTCTATAATTCCAAACACACATCTCAAGAAACAAAATATATCATTTCCATAGTTACATAAATTATGAGGGTCACAATTCATTATATCAGGCTACTCCACATTCACTATCCCAAAGGTCATAACTGTAACACCATCATTACACCTAAATATCCCTATCCATGGTCAATAGCTAATTCAAGGTAATAAATTTATATTAAAAACAGTTCATTAGACATAATTTTAACCATTTAAATTAATACCATTCAATTAAAAACAATTGTATCATATTTATTAGGAACTATTTATTGAAAATAATAAAAAAACAAATAAGCATTTCATTTTCCACAACCCAACTATAACCTGCTTTTATGTGTGTTCCTAACATGATACATGGCACAAAAAATATCTTATTGCCAAAGTTTAATAATGTAGGAAAAAATCTCATGCCATGTTTTCCATTGTGTAAAATATCATTAAATAAAAACATTAAACAAAAACATATTCATCGAAGTTGAAATAATATCCAACTATAAAAATTGAATATCTAAAATAGCAATACCACACTATGAACTTGGGTTTTTCTTCCACATATGGGTTATTTATGCCCATAAATGAGTTTAAAACCAAGGCCTAACACAACTTAGTTGCCTTTTTACCTTTCATAAATAGTAAATTAAGATAAATGAAATCTTCCTCTGATACCACATTGATGCATCCTGACCTAGATCACTTAAACTAGTAGCTAAACTAGTTCATTAGGTGACCTCAGGAATGCCACCCCATATATTAGAGGTTGCTGACTAGCAACGAGGGTCTAATGTAAAATGTGGGGAAACAATACCCTCTATATAAAAGTTTTACAATTACAAAAACAATAATAAATACATAGAAATAATATTTAGATATAACCATAAATCACAAAACCATGTTCTAAAAAAGGATAAATTCCCATAAACCATAATAGTAGAAATTCCATGTTATAATAGTGTCATGTGTTAAAAGAAACTCAAAATAAAGACACAATGAAATCTAAAAAAATTGGTCCCAAAATCATGCATGGTCCCCTCATACATGCTTTATCCCATGTCTCAATCACCCATCTATCATAAGACCTTATCTATTAACCAAAACTTCAACCATGAAATCTGCTCAAGTACCAACAGTGTCCCGGTCAAGGTGTGAGTACGACTATGTTGGCCACCTCTAATGGTGTCAAAACCAATTTATAGTATACTAAATAGTTTATTAGAAATACTAAGAATAATATAGATGAAAATAAATGAATCAGGTTTTAAAATTAGTCAGTTATAAATTACCTAATTTGGCCCTCAGGTTCTACTATGACACAAGGCCAACCAAAGCTACTTTATCCCACAATGTATGTCTAAACCATGAACCAAATGTGTCAAACACTTTAATTAAATAGGGGTGTATATTAATTATTTTAATTCTAGGAAGTTATATGAATCAATCAACCATCTAAATAAATTAAATTTTATTGTTTCCAAAAGCATCATGTAAGCACCCAAGCCATGATTAATGAGTTTCATGTACAACATTTCAAATCAAGTATGTAGTGAATCATGTCTATCTATACTCTATCAAGGATATAGAAATTCATACCCGTCATCCTTACCTCTAGGTTTGGAGCATCAATTTCCTAATTTATATTCCTGATATGTGGTGTTTATTTTCTATTATCCCCAGAGAATTCCTTCATGATTCACCATTCAAATTAAATATAATTGTCCTTTTAACATTATAAAAAAAATAAGGTTGAACTTTTTAATCATTTACTCTCCATGGTTTATACACCCAATACCTTTAACCCCATTTTACAATAAACCATTTCACCGTTTATTCGTATAACATAACCATAAAATGTTCTCTAAAACCATTTAATAACTTAATATAAAATCTTTTTCAACCATTTACTATTTATTCTCCTTATCTTATCATAAACCATTTAATTCCCAATTAATCCAAACAACCCCATATTTCATGATAACAATGAATGAAACATGTTATATAAGTTTAAACCCATAATCTCTATATTCTACCATTTATATCCCACTATAACGTTTTTAAGGGGTCCTCAAACACCATGGGTGTCTATATGCCCAGTTTCATAATCATAAAAAAATCAATGGGATATGTTAAGGTTCTAAAACATAAAATTGAGGGATAATCTATTATTCTAAATAAGAAATCACATACAAAAAAATAGAACCATTTCACACAAGTCATGCACATTATGAACAATGATACTATAGGAAAATCGCATAGACTAGATACCCTACACACATAGATAACCACTCGTCTAACCATGATAATTGAATCGATATAAAACAGCTAAAAACAATATAGTGAGGAACTTTATGTAAATTTTCCATATGATAATTACACTATAAGGAAAGACTAAATTTCAATAGTTTTTAAAAAAATTAAAAGGAATTATAGAAATACACAAGGCACAAAATAACAAAAAATGAAACTTCAAACACCATATAATTGAAGGATATACACTGTTGGGAGGGGTGAGAGATTATCGTTTTAACCCAAAACAATTGGGAGTAGAATGAGGTGGAAAATAAGGTACAAAAGATACAATATTGGAAGGTAAAATGGTAAATTATACACCATTAAATATTCACATGGTTTGGCTACATGGATTGGAAAAAAATTCCAACCATGGGACCTCCATTATCCCTGCAATTAATAGGTCGTATTCTCTCCAAGGCCACCTGTATAGTTTGAAAACACATGAATAAATCTTGTGAATGGATTTGGTCCCGTGCCACATGGTTTCTAGGACAACTTACAAGGTTTGGACACACATGTTTCTCTCTAATCCTTGTTTCATAGTCATGTTTCATGATTATTACGATCCATGAACTAACCATGCACCCTGAACTGTGTCTTCCAATTTCATTCTTTTTCAAATCCCAAACTCTTAGAATTTTTTTGAGACGTTCCCTACTCCCAAGATGCATTCAAAATCTACTTAAAATATATTTTAACCATAATTAAACAATAATGTTCCATTCTAAAGATTTAGGTTCTTACATAGTTGATTTGGATAATATAATTCCTAGTGTTTTTTCCCTAGGACAAGGAAATAATTTGGTTTAGTGAGGTTATGGGATCATGTGGTAATCTATAAAACCATGGTTATATATTGGTTCTGGGATATATACCTACCACAACTCTAATGATTTCATAATGATATAATACACCGTAGCATGGACATGATGCCAGTATTTTTTAGGTGTTGACTCTGTCTATGTGGGCTGTGTTTCTGCCTATGACTATATGTATGGTAAGAAATGAACTTCCCAAATACCTAATGTGTTGGTAAGATATGTTCTTTCCTGAAATTTTGTTGTGTTTTGGGTGTGTTAGAGGGGATGCAGTGACCCTAAGGTATTTTTCAATGGGATGTGCTTCCCCTTAGAGAGATATGTTGAATGGATGTGTTTCACCCTAGGATTAGTTCTGTATACATGGGGGATGTTTTTCACCTATGGTTGATTATGTATGTGAAGTGGGATGTACAGACCCCTAAAATATATTATTATGAATGGATGAATATGATACCCCCTATATTGAGACCATGAACGAATAAGATGTGGATATTTGAGTTGTTTATATCCTTAGGGTGCTTATTATGACCAAGGATGAATTTTCTAAGGACATAAGTAGGAGAATAAAAAATTTAAAAGAAAAAAACTAAACATGGTTCCGGTGTTTTCTTTTGTTTTCCATGAATAAATCATGTACAGACTCAAGAATTACATGGAGATTAATTTGAGAATAAATTCATTTTATGGTGTTGGAGTAATGGAAGGGACATAGAAAGAGTATTGATATTAATGATAGGTGTTTAGAAGATATGTTGATAAATTTAGAGTTATAGGTTATTAATGAAATTGAAAATGACATTATATGTCAGAATCATTTTGAATCTCATTATATTCATCCATAGTACCGATAAAATTACTCTATTATGTAATTATACCTCTCATTCTTATAGGGATAAGACTTTAAATGATTACCATTATATTTTTTATGTTTAGTATTATATATTTTCCATGGTGGATTGACTTTATATATTTTATTTACAATTAGTATGGTGTAAGTATTTTACATATAGTCATTTTGTAATGGACTATTTGACATCTATTGGTATTGGAATGTTAGGATTCATTTTTACTTGAAAATGTATTTCTCATTTGGCATGACAAGTCTAAAAAATGGGCACATTCTGTTGGATTTACAATTGGAATCTCTCACTTATTATTTATTATTTGTAAAGATTATATTTTTTCCATTATTCTTCTGTAATACACTTAGAACATTAACTCAGATATGGTGATTGGAAACTCACCTTAGGTGTGTGGTATGCCGGTTGGAGTATGATGGCCTGATATTCTTCCAGGTATATTACAACTATACATTATTATATATAAATTATTAATAAATTATTATTTATTATTTTTATATGTGTGTATATAATAATTACAAGTTTCAAATTAATTATAATTGGAAATTTATTAATATTAATTATGAACATATGTTTTAGAAAATTTAATTTAATTTATTTAGTAGATGTATTTTAAGATTTCATCAAAATATAAAAAATGAATTAGTTTTAAAAAAACGTTAAAATTAAATAGAAAAATAACATCAAAAATTAGAAACTATTAAACCAAAGATAAATGGTTTTTTTTTCAAAAAAACCTTCTTAATTACAGATGATTTAAAAAATGTCACCAAACGAATAAAAAAATAGTTTACAATGGTATTTAAAACTATGATAAAAACCGACCACAAAAGAGTTTTTTTGTAGTGTAATGCCCTAACTTTTGAGTTTTTTATAACATTTGTGATAGTATACATCCCATTTCTTATTGTAGGTGAGTTTTGAAGGTCACACATAGATTCACTACTAACCTAATGCAAATTATAATATGAATGGTTCAAGGAATTTTATATGTTTTTTTGAATAATTTACATTAATGATTTTTTTATTTACAGTTTCATAGTGAATCTTTTTTTGAGTATTTTAGGATGATACATTATTCCCCATAGAATATTTTAGTTTATTTTCATTGATCCATTGTTTTTCAGTGGATGGTTACAAAGGGTGTGTAACTTTGTTATTTAGTTTTGGGTTTATGTTCATACTATTTAACCAGGTTATTATGTTATATACATATTCATTTAGATACAAATAAAAATTATATAAGGGAATAATATAACCTGTAGGAATTACATAAAATCCAACAGTAATAAAATTATTGAGGTAACGAAGGGATAATTATCTCAACTAATGGTCTTTTATTTCCATCCTAGCTTATTTCATCCCTCTTTCATACCCACAATTACCGTACCCTAAAATGCCTTAAGAGGGGCTTGGTGAATCTGGGAGCCAATTTTTTATTTTTATTAAAATGTATATTATCCCAACATTGGTTTGAGCTTATTAAACCTTCCTAATTTGAATGTTCATTTTCCAAAAACAAAAATACAGGAATAAAATAGAACACATAATTATTATTGAATTCACCACTAATAGCTAATCCAAGGATCATATGAGGATATTTTGTTAGTCATACTAGAATCCACTGAGCCTCAAAAGATTATTTGGATTATAATTTTTTAAACATAGTCACTCTATGATAATTTCAAAAACATTACAATGAGTTTATGAATATTGCATTACCTCCCTCAGATTACATTCACTAAATACTCCATTCACATTAATTTGGATGAAGTTTTCCTTAGTATTTAGACTTGAATATTTATTCCTCATCATCTAATATTTTATAAGAAGGTTTCAACATGAATACCAGTGTACTGTGCTCCAATGAACTTCTGAATCATCATAATGAAATCTATATCTAGCTATGTAAAAATCATGATAGAAAACAACCCATAATTATGTTCTATACTAATTACTATTCCCCACATACTGTGAATCAGGAACTACCCTTAATAATATTTTATCTACCATGCGCTACATGTGAACATTCTCAATGGAACACCCTTTGAGAACCTACCTTACATACTGCTCCTCAAAAACGATGTTCTTAGACCTCCTTCTCATACTCCATCACCGTAATTTTTTTCTCTAAATACTTGTAACACCCCAATATTTTCTGATATAGTTATCTTTAATTAAATTTTATCGGGTCCTTTATACGTAACACTGAGTTTAAACTAACTGTGAAATACAATTGAAATTTTTGTATTTAATGTAACAGTTTTCTCTAAGACATTTGAGTTGTAACATACCAGGTAAATAAAGAATATTACTTTTTCATATTTATTAATATTTGTGAATAAAATATTAATATTACTTTAAAGGGAACACTATGCTCGATGGCGTACCCAATACGCAACAACGAGTTTCATTGAAATATTTTGTTGCACTCTAATAATAAAATAATATTATTTTAAATGGTAGTTAACGCCTAGATGTTTTATTGGTGGGAATGAATATAAATAACTAAAATTTGATTATATATATTTGTTAAATGTTTTTACATTTATCCAATAAAATATAAAGGCTTAAAATAATAAAAGAATTCAATTTTAAGCATAAATACTCTAAAATTCACTAAAACGTAGATTTATCGCCTTTTAATGGAGAACCCTCTTTAATATAGTTTTGGTCACTCTTATAAATTCTATTGGACCAAATAAAATTCTTCTTTATAATCGGGACATAAAAATTTACATTGTGTAAATTTTTGGTATTTTTCTGATAAACTTCATTTTTTTAATGAATAGTGAAGAATGTTGTATTTTAATTCAAAACCTCTTTTTAATCTAATTTATTTATATGATTAGATTATCTTTTGAATTGGTTTCAATGTCCAATTATAATATATTTTTACCATTTAATCCAATAGTGGACATTGGAATTAATTTCACTTTGAAATTCGACTTAAACTAGTGTCAATCATTTGATATATATTTTTACCTGAAAACACGATATTTGTTCTGACAAAGGGAATTAATTATTAAATTTATTAATGAAAAATATATGCTTTGAATTTTGTAAAATAGAAATAATTTTTGAATTCGGAATATCAAATATAGCTTAGGTTTAATTTCTGGTATTTTTCTGAAAAAATTCAATTTTTGATGAACAATGAAACCACTAAGTTGTAGTTAAAAAACGGATTTTTCATTTAAATGAATATTTACCACTTTTGTGATTTGAATTTCAAAAATCAGACATACATGTTTGTAATTAGTATGGAAAATGTGGTTAAATGGAATTAAAATAATTTTTTGGTGAATTGAAACTTTTAAGTTTTATTAATTGCGATTAAATGTAATTAGTGTAATTTAAGGTAAAGATAATGTTATAAATAATATGAAATGACCTTGAAATATGTCCTAACCTAATTGGATGAGTCATGACCGACCATGAAAATCAATGGGTCGACATGGGGACCCCATGGATCAACTTTGGTAGGAAAATGACAATAATAACTTTTTATTTAAAGATAAAATTAAAATGTCACAAACATGTATTGTTTTACTAAAAAAAATTTTACATGGGGTTATAAAAGTCATATTTTTTACAATAAATATTCATTAGAAAGATAAAAATATTTCCTACATCATGATCTATTTTTTTTATAATTTTTAGATATTAAATAAATTAATTTATTTATGACACCGTGATGATGTAGTGATTACCTCCTAAATGAACGATTTAAATCAAATTAGAAGATAGGGTAAAATATAAGTCATAAACTTGTCAAAATCCTAATTTATGGGTTTATATAGAAACCTTATCACCTTATCCTCGAAATATATCCTTTTTGGACCTTTAAAATCTGAAAATAATTTTATAATAAGGTAATAGTTTATAACATTCCAAGAGTGCCCCTCCTCTTCTCTTATAAAAGGCCCCCACCTATACCTCCTTACCCACACCTCTCAAGCCTTTGGCTAGGCCACCCCTTCCCATTATATCTCTCCACATCCCTCTCTTAATCATTTAATTCTATCCTTAGGCAGAAATCTCTTAAATAAACCCTTTTGGTTCAAACCAAAGAGAGTTACCCGATTTAAAGATAATGTCTTCTCTTATGTTCTTTTGTTTTATTTTGATTCTACAACCCCCAAACCTCTTTTTATTAATTTATTTTGTAAAAAAAATTATCTTAAATATTCTATGATGCTGTTATAATAATTATTAGAGCTACACTTACACACACACCCGTCTAATGGTTAAAGAACATACGGTTTCTGTGGATGGCGAATTACTGCCTCAAGAAACGATGATTGTTATATCTTATCCTACCACATCTCATGGCGGCCATTATGATGGAACTATTTTTATATGATATATATTATATTTATTTCCTCTATATTATTCTTTATTTTATAATTAAAACATACCTTTATTCTTTGAATGTTGTGCAAATGAAATAATTTCATACGAGAAAGTGTGGACTACCGCCCCCTCAAGTGATGTGACTCGTTCATGCAATACATGGAATGTATAAAGAATGAAATTAATGAACATATGTCACTTATATAAAATATATATTATACTGTAATTATAATATATATATGTCTCATTTATTTTTAATTCCATTAATATTACAATGAAATTAAAGTAGCGTTCATGCGTACGTACAGCCTACCGTCTCCATGAATGGTGCATTTCATTTCTTTTTATCTTTAAATGTTATGGAATAGTATAAAATGAATATGTACTGGATATATATGATATTAAAATCATTAATTCTATTCTTTAGATTATTTAATTATAACTACATGGACATTCATTTTCAAACAAGTTCAATTTTGACTCATGTACCAAACATCGACAAAAAAAGTCTGATATGAACTCACATTATTAACCAATTATTATAACATCATAATATCTGATATGAACTGAAAAATAATCTTTAAAGGATGTCACTATGCAATTATAAGTTTACCAAAGTTTATTATTCATGAATATAAAGAAATGAACAAGACAAGTCGGTCTTGAGGGAAGGGATCGTACCTCTCTCTTTCTTTTTAAGTACTCTCTTTTATGTCATTTCTTTTAAGCTCATCTTTCTTATGCTTGGGGATGTTATTTTATATTTCTAATTCTTTAATTTTTATTTTAGTATTATTATATACCCTATTTGATCTCATAAATCCATTTTTGGATGTTTTATGTGGCACCATTAGGCTGCAGAGTTTTCGTAAGGGATTTTTCATCTCACTTTTATTCCCGTGAGATTTATGCTACATTTACCACCATTTCATTTGACTGGTGTATATACTGCCCATTATTTTACTATTTGTGTAATGTAATTTTATTATTATTATTTATATCAATTTTATATAGTCCTTCTTTCATGGGGTGTACATTTTGAAAGTTACCCAAGTCGGTAAGGGAACCTTTCACCTTCCTCTTTTTAAAAGACTTCTTTTTGTTAGGTCTTTTAATTTACAACTTATTATGTTAGGATATGTTCTTATATATCCTTATTGATGTAAAATTTATTTCCAAGTGATGAGATACCATTTTTGTCTCATCAACTCGTTTTCTAAATTTTAAAGTGACGTCGTTAGGTTGTCGAATTTTTAAAAGGGAACTTCTTAACCCAATTTCGATTTCTTTGGTTTCAACTTGTAATTATAGAATATTTCATCCTATGAATATGTGTGAATTACCTCTGGTTGTTTTACACTTAATATCCAATTATATTGGGTTCATTTATATTTGTCACGCATAATTATGAGATTGATTTGTCCTTAATTTAAGGATACCTTCTTTATAAGGGATTTCATCTCATTTTACATTTCGATTGAGACATCATTGTTTTTATGCACCAATTCACTCTTATATAGTTTATATACTGTCCTTTGGCATATTATATCATGAATTCCTTTATTCACATTATATTATCATGTTTTGAATATAATTTATTCGTCAATTATCTGTATTCAAGTGTCTCTCATTTTGTTAAAAACTATTTAACTAAAATATTGTTTTAAATGTTTTAATGATTTATTCTTATAACTATTTCTCATTAATATCCATGTTTTCAAAATGGGTTTTAAGTATTTATTTATAAGGATATTAATGTTTTAAAATGATAAAATCTTTAAAGTGGAAAGAGTCTTCGCCTCAATCTCCTTTCATTGAGGCATATTTTGTATTATACACAACCTTCTTTTATATAGTGTATAATCCCCTTTTGACTTTTATGTTTATTAAAAAGGAATCTTTTTTATACGAAGTGTTTTACTAAACGATAAAAGGAATGTTTTGTCTTATGTATGCGGTGACAACAACTTCTTCGCCACCATGACATTATATGAGTTTTGGTTTCCTCAACTAGCCATAACTTTTTTTAAAAGAAAACTAAATACCATGTTTTACTTTTATTTTATTTTTGTATTGAAAATGGATTTGATAATGTTTTTATTATATCAATGTGTTAATGATATCTTGTGATTGAAATTTGGAAATGTTATGTTTCCTTTATGCATGTTTTATGTGATACGATTATGTTATGGTTTGTGGGCATTGTTTATGAAGACGGGTGGTTCCGTGATAAACTAAGGGCGGGTGTGCCCGATATAGCTCTCCAATGAATTGGATAACATGATAGAGTTAAACACTAAGGTTTATCCGAACCTATTTAGCAAATATACTATGATGGGTATTCCAAAAATAACCATGAGGGTTACTCCCTATGTAGAAATGTTATGAATTCCTCAAGTTACCATTATGTCTTATGATTTCTATTGAGTTATGCATAAATCTTATAATTTCATGAGGTATGTTAAATTGCTTATGTTTTATGAGTAAAGTATGATTTCATTGATTATTATGTATATATGGACTAATGTTTTTTTCCATATTTTTATAACCCTTACTGAAATTTTTATGCTCATCCCACGTTTTATGAAATGTTTTTCATAGGACATAAAGTGGAATAGGGTCATGGATGGGATCAAGGAAATGTCATGCTGTCTAAAACAAGAACTAGATATGACTCTTTTGTTCAAGAGTTTTTATTTTGTGAAAAAAATTGTAACTGAGTAGATGTGTCTACTTTTTAATCTTTGATATGTAATAGTTATGTCCTAATTTTCTAAAACTCTAAACCTGAAAAGATCATAAATGTGAATTATTCAATTTAATTCAAGATTAAGTAATGTTTTAAGGATGGGTCCTTATAGTTGGTATCAAAGGTCGGTTTAGAAAACTTTAGGGATTAGGAGTTTTTGTTAATCACATGATTAGTCCCTATGTTTATTATCTTAGTTAAATCCCTGTTTTATAACTTTTTCAGATCAAGGAAATGGAAGGAGGAGGATCTCAAACGAAATTCTTATCTCTTCCTGATGACTTGCTCGCAATAATTATTGCAAAGTCATGTTCGGATGATTGTGAATATTTTTCTAGCATACAACTCACTTGGAAGAAGCTATTTGAGATATCAAACACCTCCAATATACCTCGTTATCATCATGGATCATGGGTTGTATTTAGACAAATCCTATTTTCACAATATTCTCATATTTTCATAAAAGGATGATATTATCAAGGCATTTTCAAATATTTTACATTACCACAAGATTTTGAAGCATATTAAGATTTTAAAGAAGGTTCGGAAGAAGCAAACCCTTTTGCAACCTATTTATATTTGCCTTTTAAAATATAGTCTCTCATCAAATACCTATGGTATTTTAAAAGGACCATTAATTTAATGTTTCAACTCAAATTTAGTCAGACTATTTCATAAAAATCATGTCTTATCATATGTATTAGAATTATATGCCATACATGATTATTTTCCAAAAATGTTTTTCTGTGAACACCCATATGACCCATGTTGTACAAGGTGTATTTGGATGGAGGAAGCAAATGATTTTGAAGGATCTCTAAATAATTTTTGCAATGCATGGACCTTCTACCTACGTGAACATGATGATGATGAAAACAAATGGACACCATGATCAAGGTATAATGTTCTTCATTTTTGGGAATCATTTTATTTTATTTTATGGTGTTGAAATAAGACTTCAACAATTAAGATGTGATATTGTAATGAATTTGGATGAAAATGGGAGGTATAATGAAACCATTGAGGTTAAAACATGTTATGGATATTTTTGGAGTTTTATAAAAAGGACAACCCATTGGATGGGTGAAAACCTATCGCATCTGGTAAGGTCGCAAGAATCAAACCCACAACTGAAGGAAAATAAGGGTGCATCGCCTACCACTGGACTACGTGAAGTCTCTCGTTAGTATGACTTATTCTTTTTAGTTATATTATTTTATGAATCAAGAATAAGTTTATTTTTGGTTATCAAGGAAAATATTGACCTATCATGGAGGATATATGATTAGGTTAATTACATTTCAATATGAGACTTTAAGAGCAACTGATGTTATTTGGAGATAAATGTTAATTTTACCTTGGAATACTATGTGATTAAATCATCAAATATTTGGGTTTCAATATTAGTTTGGTTTACATTGATGAATTTTATGGAAAAATTGTTTATCGAATGGTTTTTTTTTGAACTTTGGGTTTTGTTGGACAAATTTTGGAGATTAAGAATATATTATCTTTTTATAAAGGATTATCCTTTTTGGGTATTATCTGATATCGTACTAACAATTTTGGTTTTGGTTTTTATCTAAAGACATGGGAAATATAAAGTTATCTTTTGTGGATTAAGTGATTCTCTAGATGTTTTTTATAGCGCTCTTAATGTGAACAAGTCATCCTAACTACTCATCATTTGGAGAAAGTATGAGTTTATGTTAGAAATCAAGTAAAAGATGAAAGTCTACACGACAAGTAAGTATGTTCCCTTGTGATTTATTTAAGATCATAAATAAATTACTCAATTAAAAATAATGTAAATTTTTTTTCTTCCATTAACTTTTCCTACTGGGGAATCAAATACCCTTTAACCCATCACAAGTTTGTGATTTTCATGCAGCTAACATTCTCCTAATCATGTTTTATATCACTCTCCATCCGAACATGGACCTTTTTTCACTTCCATGTCCATGTTTTCCTACATGGAATCCTGGTATGGGTTTACTCTGGTGACCCTTTTACTTCCCTTTCTTTCTTTTAAAGTGACAGTTTAATTTACTCCCTTTCCGATGTGTGGATTTCAATGAAGTTTCCAAGCCCAATTATAAAATTGCGGGGACGCAATTCCCAAAAGGGAGGAAGGATGTAACATCCCAGGTAAATAAAGAATATTAAATTTTCATGTTTATTAATATTTGTGAATAAAATATTAATATTACTTTAAAGTGAACTCTATGCTCGATGGCGTACCCAATATGCAACAATGAGTTTCTTTGAAATCTTACGTTGCACTCTAATAATCAGATAATATTATTTTAAATGGTAGTTAACTCCTAGCCATTGTATTGGATGTAATGAATAGAAATAACTACATTATGATTATATATGTTTGTTAAATGTTTTTACATTTATCCAATAAAATATAAAGGCTTAAAATAAGAAAAGAATTAAATTTTAAGCATAAATACTCTAAAATTTACTAAAAGGTCGATTTATCACCTTTTGATGGTGAACCCTCTTTAATATAGTTTTGGTCACTCTTATACATTCTATTGTACCAAATAGAATTATTCTTTATAATCGGGACATCAATATTTACTTTGTGTAAATTTTTGGTATTTTTCTGACAAAGTTCATTTTTTAATGAATAGTGAAAAATGTTGTATTTTAATTCAAAACCTCTTTTTAATCTAATTTATTTATATGATTATATTATTTTTTTAAGTGGTTTTAAATTAAAATTATAATATATATTTACCATTTAATCCAATAGTGGTCATTGGAATTAATTTGACTTTGAAATTGGACTTAAACTAGTGTCAATCTTTTGATATATATTATTTCATAAAAACGCGCTATTTGTTCTGACAACGGGAATTAATTATTAAATAAATTAATGCAACTTATGTGTGTTTAATTTTTTAAAATAGATATCATTTTTGAATTTGGAATATCAAATATATCTTAGGGTGAATTTTTTGTATTTTTCTGAAAAAATTCAATTTTTGATGAATAGTGAAACCACTAAGTGGTAGTTAAAAAACTGATATTTTGTTTTAATGAATCTTTACCACATCTGTGATTTAAATTTCAAAAATCTGACATAAATGGTTTCCATTAGGATGTAAAATGTGGTTCAATGGATTAAAATAATTTTTTGGTGAATAGTAATTTTTTGTTTTATTAATCGCGATTAAAGGTAATTAGTGTAATTTATGGTATAGATAATGTTATAATAATATGAATTGACCTTGAAACATGTCCTACCCTTATTTTATGAGTAATGGCTGTCCATGGGTCATCTTGGGGACCCCATGGAGCCACTTTGGTAGGAAAATGACATTAATAACTTTTTATTTAAAGTTAAAATTAAAATGTCACAAACATGTATTGTTTTATTAAAAAACAATTTACATGGGGTTATACAAGTCATATTTTTGACTCTTAATATTAATTACAAATCTAAAAATATTTCCTACATCATTATATTTATTTAATAATTTTTAGACATTAAATAAATTAATTGATTTATGACACCGTGATGATGCATTGATTACCTCATAAATGAACGATTTAAATAAAATGAGAATACAGGGTAAAATCTAAGTCTTAAACTTGTCAAAAACAAATTGTATGGGTGTATTTAGAAACATTATTACCTTATCCTTGAAATATATCCTTTTGGGAGCTTTAAAATCCGAAAATCATTTTATAATAAAGTAATATATTATAACTTTCCAAGAGTGCACCTCCTCTTCTATTATAAAAGGCCCCCACATCTACCTCCTTACCCACACCTCTCAATCCTTTTTCTCGGCCAACCCCTTCCCATTACATCTCTTCACATACCTCTATTCATCATTGAAGCCTCACCTTAGTCAGAAATCTCTTCAATAAAGCCTTTAGGTTTAAACCAAATGGAGTTACCTGATTTAAAGGTAATGTCTTCTCTTATGTTCTTTTGTTTATTTGGTTCTCCAACCCCTTAACTATTATTATTACTTTATTTTGTAACAAAAAAGTATCTTCAATATACTAGGATGTTTTTATCTTAATGATTCAAGCTACACTTACACACACATCTGTCTAATGGTTAAAGAACATACTATTTTTGTAGGCTGCGAATTACTGCCTCATGAAACGATGATTGTTCTATCTTCTCCTACCACCACTCATGGTGGCCATTATGATGGAAATATTTTAATATGATATATATAATATTTATTTCCTATATATTCTTCTGTATTTTATATTCAAAACATACCATTATAATTTCCATGTTATTAAAATGCGATAATTTCATACGAGGAAGTGTGGACTACCGCCCCCTCAAGTGATGTGACTCATTCATGCAATACATGGAATGTATAAAGAATGAAATTAATTAAAATATGTGACATATGTGACATATATATTATAATTTAATTATAATATATATATATCTCATTTATTTTTAATTCCATAAATATGACACAGAAATGAAAGTAGCGTTCACGCGTACGTACGGCCTACCGTCTCCATGAACGGTGCATTTCATTTCATTTTATCTCCAAATGTTATAAAGTAGTATAAAAAGAATATGTAATAGATATACATGATATTAAAATCATTAATACTATTCTGGAGATGATTTACTTATAACTACATGGACAATCATTTTCAAACAAGTCTATTTTTGACTCATGTACCAAACATCGACAAAAACTTCTGATATGAACTCACATTATTAACCAATAATTATAACATTATAATATGTGATATGAACTTAATAATAATATTTAATGGTGGTACTTAAGCAATTATAAGTTGACCAAAGTTTATTATTCAGGAATATAATGAAACGAACAAGAAAAGTCGGACTTGGGGTAAGGGATCGTACCTCTCTCTTTCTTTTTAAGTACTCTCTTTTAGGTCATTTCTTTAAAGCTCATATTTCTTATGTTTGGGGATGTTCTTTTGTATTCCTCATTCTGTAATTATTATTTTCATATTATTAGGGACCCTATTTTATCTCATGAATCCATGTTTGGATGTTTTAAGTGGCACCGTTAGGCTGCCGAGTTTTCATAAGGGAATTTTCATCTCACTTTTATTCCCGTGAGATTTATGCTACATTTTCCACCATTTTCTTTTACTGGTGTATGTAATGCCCATTATTCTACTCTTTGTGTAATATAATTTATTTTATAAGTATTTACATCAATTATGTATAGTCCTTATTTCATGGGGTGTACATTTCGATAGTTACCCAAGTCGGTAATGAAACCTTTCACCCTCCTATTTTTAGAACACTTCTTTTTGATTGGTCTTTTAATTTACATCTTTTTATGTTGGGATATGTAATTATATATCCTTATTTATGTAAAATGTATTTCCAAGTTATGATATTCCCTTTTTGTCTCATCAACTCATTTTCTTAATTTTAAAGTGACGTCGTTAGGCTGTCGATTTTTTACAAGGGAAATTCTTATCCCAATTTCGATTTCTTTGGCTTCAACTTGTAATTATAGAATAATTTATCCTAGGAATATGTGTGAATGACCTCTGTTTGTTTTACACTTAATATCCACTTATATTTTGTGTATTTATATTTGTCACACATAATTTTGAGATTGATTTGTCCTTAATTTAAGGATACCTTCTTTATAAGGTATTTCATCTCATTTTACATTTCTATTGAGACATCATTATTGTTATGCACCAATTCACTCTTATATGGTGTATATACTATCCTTTGGAATATTATATCATGAATACAATTATTCTCATGATATTATCATGCTCTTATTAAATGTTATTCCTCAATTATTTGTATTCAAGTGTCTCTCATTTTGTTAAAAACTCTTTAACTAAAATATCGTTTTAAATGTTTTAATGATTTATTATTATAAATATTTCTCATTAATATATATTTTTTCAAAATGGTTTTTAAGGATTTATTTATATGGATATTAATGTTTTAAAATTTTAAAAGCTTTAAAGTGGTGAGGAACTTCGTCTCAATCTCCTTTCATTGAGGTATATTTTGTATTATACACAACCTTCTTTTATACATTGTATAATCCCCTTTTGACTTTTATGTTTATTCAAAAGGAATCATTTTTATATAAAGTGTGTTACTAAACTACAAAAGGAATGTTTTGTCTTACATATGATGCTAAAACGATTTCTCCCCCACTGTGACAATATTTGAGTTTCGGCTTCCCCTACAAGCCATAACTTTTTTTAAAATAAAAATAAATATTGTGTTTTACTTTTCTTTTCTTTTGGTATTGAAAATGGTTTTGATAATGTTCCTATTATATCAATGTGTTATCTATATCTTGTGATTGAAATGTGGAAATGTTATGTTTCATTTATGCATGTTTTATGTGCTACAACTATGTTATGGTTCTTGGGCATTGTTTATGAAGACGGGTCGTTCCGTGATAAACTAAGGGCGGGTGAGCCCGATATAGCTCTCGAATGCATTCGGTAACATGAAGGAGTTAAACGCTATAGTTTCTCCAAAGATATTTATGGAATATACTGTGATGGGTATTCCAAACGTAACCATGAGGGTTACTCCCTACGTAAGAATGTTATGAATGCCTCAAGTTACATTTATGTCTTATGATTTCTATTGAGTTATGCATAAATCTTATGATTTCATTAGGTAGTTAAATTGCTTATATTTTATGAGTAGAGTATGATTTCATTGATTCTTATGTATATAAGGACTAATGTTTTCTTTTCGTATTCTTATAACCCTTACTGAGCTTTTTATGCTCATCCTTTTTTTTGAAATGTTTTTCACATGACATAAAGTGGAATAGCATCAAGGATGGGATCAAGGAAATGGAATGCTGTCTAAAACATGAACTAGACATGACTCTTTTGTTCATGAGTTTTTATTTTGTGAAAAAAATGGAAACTGAGAAGATGTGTCAACTTTTTAATCTTCGAGATGTAATAGTTATGTCCTAATTCTCTAAAACTCTAAACCTGAAATAATCCTAAATGTGAATTATTCAATATAATTCATGATTAAGAAATGTTTTAAGGTCAGGTCCTTATATGAGTGGTATTTATGAATATAAATAAATAAATTCTTAAATATTATTATTTACATATGTGTATAATTAATTATTTTTTTATCATTTGATAAAATCATTTGAAATTTATAAATATATGTTTTTTATAAAAGAACATTTTGTAAGCATGCAATGAGTTTTTCTATTAAAAGATTAAATTAATAACTATTGATGAATGATTTTAATTAAATTTATAGATTATATATTCAATTAAAAAATTTAACATTCATCTAATGTTAATTAATAGGAATGGGATAATAATAAATTTGGTTTTATGCTTTGGAACACATTTTTTCTAAAAAAGGGGTTTGTTGTCTTTTTAATGATTATTTTAAAAATGATTTCTACCTACTCTAAAAAAATTATTTTGAAAAATTGATTCTAAATTTCTAATAAGGAGCATAATATTTGATAAATATTTTTCCTTTGATTTTTTATTTTGAATAGTAATCAAGGTAAATATTTTTCAACTCAATAAGGGTAAAACATAAAAAAGGGGTTAAAACTATGAGATTACGCATAAAATCCCACTAAAACATACCTTTATCATATTGGATGAGTTTTTATATCCAAATATAACCAATATATGATAATATGAAAATTTATTTCCACTTTCCTTTGATTATAAAATTTATAATAATTTAAGAAAAGTATCAGTACAAAATTTTAATATCTTGAATCTAATTTTTCGTATAAAATTTATTATGGATAAAAATCTGTTATTGTTGAATATAAAATATTATTTTTAGCATAAAAAATTATCTTTATAATGTAAATTTATTTTAAATTTTTTTAATGGTATAATTACCTTAAATTTTTATGCAACGACGATAATATGATTGTTTAAGCAGTATAATAATCAAGGTAAATGATTTAAAAATATAAAATTAATATTTTTTGTAAGAATTGATGTATTATAAATAATTACAAGGAGATTAAAAACAATATTTTATATTAAATTTCTTTATATTTTAATTATATTTCATTCTTGTTGTCTTTGAATTCAATTTAAATAAAATGTCTCAAAAATGACTAATGCTAATTTATGATAGCTAATATATTATTAAATTTTTTAATAAAAAAATATTTTTGGGGGAAAATATTGACATTTAATTGACTAAAATATCTTCATGGACCATTTTTCTGATATATTTCAATTTAGAATTAAATGTATGAATCTTAACGGCTAAAAAATGGGTTACCCAGGTTAAGGTTTAATGGGTTAAAAAGAGGTTTAATCTAAATGATAATGTAAAAAAATGATACATAAACATGAATAAATTTTATTATTTAAAGTTTTTTAGACATTATTAGGTCGTAAATTGTAAATCATGTCCATTTTTTCACTTTACATGATTATGGTATATATTATATTTAAATCTTTTATGCAATTCCAAGTGTGTCTTTTCCTTCAAATATTAAAGGGAACCTCTTTTCCTCTATTCCTCTCAAATTTTAAACCATATATCATGGAACATACATACCTTAATATCATAATATATGAAATACCTATGTTATATAACATATCATTTTTCAAAAATACCCTTCTTATAAGGATTATGGTGTGAGTCGAAGGATGTTTCTCAACGAGGAGGTATAACACTTAACTGAGTACTTTCAAATTTTTTTCTTCTTATACCTCATAAATATATAGTATCCATTATAAAATAATTAATTTAGTATATTAAATATAATTAATTTATATTATGATTATTTAACATCTATTATTCACTTTCTTTATATCATATGGGTAATGATAACATCACTTGGGTGTATATCTCAACTGCCACCTAAATAAAACAATGCATTCCATTTTACATCAAATCTTCACATTAATGGTTATAGTGATGTTTTTTCAAAATATATATGAGATATATGATATTATTATAGTTATTTAGAGCTAAATTATTATTTAATTTTTATTATTTCTATCCATAGAGAAGGGGAAACGTCACACATGTAAACATATGGACTACCCTCTCTACGAAGTGATGTAATTCACATTTCCTCAAAGATTTATATGAATATATTTAAACTTGTATATAATGATTAAATATAATACTCATAACATTATTAAATTATTATATATTCTGTAACTGTGATAAAATTACAAGGATTGGGATAGCCAAACTGAAACTTTCCAGAAAAATGAAGCAGTTATCACTTGGTATTGTGATTTTATTAAATTATTGTTTATAAATGGGTGATAAAATATTATAACTAAATCATATATGGTATGATATGTATTATAATTTTTATGTATTTGATCTAGAAAAATCAAAATTTATTATTTATGCGGTTCAAATTCATACAAATCAAGATGAGACTTGAAGTAAGGGTTTATGTTACAATCTCATTTCTTTTGAGGATTATCTATGCTAAATTTATGTTGTTGGATGTTTTCAGGAAATATCCTTTAAACCCCATATATTTTCTTATAATTTTTTTATTCTTATAATTTTAATGTATTGGAATAAATTTTATATCCTTGGTATACATAATGATCAGGAAAAATTATTAAAAGAAAATATGACCTTATTTCTTCTTTGGTGTATGATCTTTTCTTAACATGTCAATAATCATTAAAATAATTATAAATGTTCTGAAATATACCTGAAATTTTTTTAAATTCCATATTCACTATATTTTAGTTTATTTAAAAAAAGTTAAAAAATTAATATTTATAAAAAAATACAACAAGTATTCTTTGACTTTTTACAAATGCGTGAAAAATAATGTTTTCTTTTATTTTATACAACATGAATGGATTTCCCAACTACCATGAAAATTATTTTACTTAAATCATACATTAAAATTTTCCTTCTTTATTTTGGAATATTATTATTTTCTCAAAATTTCATGAATTTTTAGTAAACATCTTATCAATGTAAAAGGATATTATCTCATGTTTTTGTTAAAATGTTTGAATGATCTTTAAAGGTAATTTTCATCTATTTCATCAAATTTTAAAAAATTTATACATAAATGGGGATAAAATTTTATTATACCATATTTATTTCTTCAGATTTCTTACAATGATGATGATTCTATAAAACCCTTTTCTTTCCCATGTGTTAACTATGTTACGATGAGATCACTATAAAACCCATTTCATTTCCATAGGTTATGATATATTAAAATTAGGTATGGTTTATGGTCATAATTCACACATATATATTTGTTTTTTATCTAATGGGTAGGTTAATTATATCCATACAATTCATTGGGTATATCCTTATATCTCGTGAGATCGTTATGGGAAACGAGTTGATGTGATCGATACACTATGGTAAACAAATATGGATTCTTGATCCACTCTTATATGGGAAAGAGTTGATGATGCATGATCCAAAATTATATTAGGGTATCAAAAGTTAAATATGAAATATGATATGTTTTCTATGTATATGATGGTGCCACACAAAAATGACATATTGATAATCTTATGATTTTAACTCATGGATCATTATTGATTTTTTTCGATTCCCCAATCTTCTGACAAACCGATTTTGTATGTCATGACTCATGAGTATGATATATGAATTATTATGTATGATTTTATATTGATAATTATATGTTCTCATATCATTATCTTCATGATATTATTACATATGATCACTAATTAATATCTCCCATGTTTACCCTTACTGAGATTCTGAGCTCACCCCTTCTTGTGTTTTTATTTCTCCCTTAGGAATAAGTGTAATAATTATGATGAGTCCAGAATGGTGCCTTAGAAAAATAATTATATTTGGGGAAATTAATACTATAATAAAATAATTTTTTTACATATCTATTCTCCAAATTTTCTAACATTTACGGTTCTCGAGCATGTTTATTTAAGAGATATATTTATTATTCATTGAAAAGATGTAATATCTATTTATGTTATGATGGGGAAACTATGTTATTAATTCATGAACGAACTTATTATAAACCTACATTGTTAACTACTTCATGAAACCTCCTTCATGATAGAGCATACTACATAGTATGGTATGGCTATGTGGACTCGCCTTGCTATGAAAATGACCTAACTTCATTGTATTCCTAACTGAACTCAAAATCATATTTAAACATATATTTGATCTCAAATGATGTGAAAAATGTGATATTTTTAGGTACATACCCTAAAAAACAATTTCTATATACTATAATTACATTTAATACCCATCATGATCAAGAACTCTGTAAATGTTATGTGAATGATCCTCTTTTGCAGGTTATTAAAAAATATTTTCTTCTTTCCATAAATGACACACATGAAAAATCCACAATATATAGCATTTTTTAATTTGTGAAGCTCTAAAAATTAATACCTCTCCATCACAAATGACCCTACCTTGTGATATTCTTAAAAAGTATATATTATATAGTTTTCAAGCCTCTTCCTTGGTTTGCATACCCCCTCTACATCTATATACTTGCACCACAAGATTCATTATTTTCTATGTGGGCCACATACTTGCTTGGTGATCATCCTTCCTCACTATGTGAAAAACTATACTTTAACTCTATTCATTCATGAAACTTCACTAATAATACTAATTTATCATACCCAAAAATTTCGAAAACTGTATAAAATAACTCCACTATATACACTACAATAATTTAATTTCTTGGCTTCCAAAATTTTTATAAACACCATACAAAATACATCAAACTCCTTGATGAACCAAAATGGTTTGATAATAAATAAAACATCAATATCCATCGAATATACCATGGATCCAATAAAAATAAAGGTTTTAATGATTGGATAAAGTATTTAGTGGCCACCCAATTTTTGTTTTTAGTCAACAAAAACAACATATAAATCCTCTGAACTAAATGAAAAAACTCTAAAATCACTTATATAGGTACATAAATATTTAATTTATAATTAATTTAAATATATAACTACCTCTATAATCGTATTATTCTTATTCAATTTTCCTTTTTTCTCTTATTGTGATTTCATTATGGTGGAGAGTCCAACTAAGGATTCCTCTAGATGTATCCAAATATGATATGAAAGTATCTGCATGAAATTATTTATATCTCAAGCTTTTTTGTTGATGATTTAATTGCATCACGTCATTCACTATTAATGACAACAATGTTCTCTTATTCTCTTTTAAGGTACATGAGAGAGTTTATATATGATAATTCCATATAGGTCATCAAAGAAAATTTTTAAAATTATGATAGCCTCTGTAATTGAAAAAATGAAATAATTTAAATTATATACATATGTTTAAATACAGATAATTCCATAAAATCATTTTTCATTTTATTTAATTTAATTCATACCCCATGTTATACCATGATATTTTTTTCCTATGAAGTGGTTTTTTCCAATATCATTTCACTAATAAATAAATTAATAATTATTTAAGTGATATTAATTAAAATATATCATTTTTACTATTTCATTAAAATCGATCCATATTCTTCTATAAAATTTTCCAAACCTTCACTAATAGAAAAATAAATTATATATACTATGTATTATATGCACTCAACCAAAGAATAAATATTTGTTTTAATATGCACATCACCTGAATAAATATTTATTTTAATACATTCAAAAAACATGAGAATAAATAAATATTGTATTCATTAACTAGTTAATAATCAATCAAAAGAAAAAATTAAACCATATACTCTAAAAACAAATATCATCTTATTGTATTTTTTGATCAACTATTACATGAATAAATATTATTCCACTATCTGGAAAAAAATTACTCTTAAAAATATATTTAATAGAATTTGTTGAGATATTGGATACAATTAGTGTGTGACCCTCTTAAACCCTTTCTCAATGAAAATAGTTGTAATTTACCAATGTTCAATGATTAGCTTATAAAAACGCATCAAGATACCTATAAATAAAGAAGTAAATGTGGAAACTACAACATCTTTCCAATTAATTCTACTTTAAAATATAATCCATTTGTCCCATAATATCACATCATGCAATATGAATACTTTTTTCATCATAGTATATTCTTGATTTATGTTTCATTTATTTTATATATAGAACTAATCTATAATGTACTATTTCCATGGATTTTTTAGGGTATTCCATTTCAATAAAAAGGCCAAGGATATATTCTTCCATTAATATGAAATGGAAAATTTCATTCCTGATCATTCAATTAATGTTATATCACTTATGAAAAACATAACATGTGTTACCTCTTCCAAACAAATATAATTATAGTTTTTAACCATACATCAAGGTACATGATTGAGGATAAACATTACTAATGATCTCAAATATGAAGACCAATTCACAAATTCAAAGATAGGGATATCCAATGAATCTTAAAATATGTAGAATTCATATTGGTGATTTGTTTCTCATGATATCCCTTATTAGAGATCACCAGCTATAAATTTCATGATAATTATATTTAAAACATATTAGCCTCCAACTCTTGATAATCATGTATAATTTATTTCCCATTAAGTAGATTATCTAGACCATATGACATATTATATTCATTTATGAATATTCTGATAGCATCTTTTGGTTATAGTTACAGAATAAATCTTTTTTATAACCCTTTGATGCATAAAAATCTAATTATATTTTCAAATTAATGTTATGTAGAATTATGATCACTATGTGATAAGAATAATAATGATCTAGTAAGCGAATGTGAATATTTATTTGGCTCTAATTCACCAATTCCAATAGACTATTAATTTCTATATAGATAACCAATAATAACTCTTAACCCAATAACTCTCAAATGATATTCATTCTTATATTATGGTCTAGATTTAGTCAATTGGTCTTATACATTTTTCTCTATGGAAACTATATGCACTTTGACTTCACCCCATTGATTGAAATCTCTCAATAGGTTATATCCTCAAATATATACCTATTTTCCTCCATAATAAATTTGAAATATTATCTAGTACCATAATTATAAAGTTATCATAATATATATATATACATATATACATGTAATTCATTTAATTCTAAATAAAATTATAATATTTAAAATAAATAATTGGATCTTTTTTATGGATTATTTAGTTGTATCACAAGCCACATAATACTCAGTATATGTTGATATGGATACCATTGTCTTAAATAAGATCAAACATAAATCATTTATTTAGCATAACATTGATATTATATATTTAAGAATTGTTGTTTTGTTTCCCCCAAATGACTGTTAATATTATAATGTTCCCTAATAAAATACCACTAAATGGTGTCCGATCAAGGTTTTATACATAACTTTAGGCATTCCTCCTCATATGATAGAAGTCACCAACTATAAACAAGGGTCTATGATGGTATGGTTGAGAGAATATACCCTCAATATTAGTGTATAATATTTGTAAAAAAAGAAAATAGTGTTTAGTTATCTTGATAAAATAGTAACCTGACATCATGGAAGGTTATAATAAATAAAAATTTCTAAAACAATACAAATGATGTAAACATGTAAAGAGAAAACAAGAACACTAAAATCCCATAAATATCACAGTTGAAAAATAGAAAAAACTATAAGAATCCAAATAAATGGTAACAAACTACCATGCCTCATCCATGTAGCCCGAATCATGAATCATTTATAAGGAACTGGAAAATGTTCACTCCTGCAATCATGATGTATTCATGGGTACCAATGGTGTCCTAATCAATGTGTGGGGACAACTTAGTAGTCAACCACCAAAAATGTATTTAAATATATATAGTCTGAGTAAGTTTATGCATAACTGAAAATTATATCTAAGTATAATAGATTAATAAATGAAAAAATAATTTTTTCTCATTGTTCAATGGGTTCCTAAATGAAACATCAAACCAACTATACATGCCTCAATAAGTATCGGATGACAATAGATAAAAAAAATCACCAAGAGAAATATACCCATCTCAAATTATAAGTCTTGCATGGGGAAATATACAAATCCTAGAAGAATATTCACCCCTAGGAAACTATACCCATCCCAAAAAAATAGTCGCAGTCGAGAAAATATACTCATCCCTTAATATAAACATGACTAATGGAAACATTACCATACTAAAATAAAACACATAGTGAAATATACCCATCCTAGAAACCTATGAGTACACTCAAAGGAACAAAATTCCCATAACCATAGAATAATTACCCAAGAAAAACCATCTCTAGTCAACTCTATTATATAATACATAATTTACCTTTTATTAATTATAATTTAATTTCATGATAAGCCAGTCCCAGTATCTCCTCTCAAAAATGGTATCTCTTTAACAATTTAGAACCCAAAATCTACCAATCCATAAAAATATCATTAATATCTATAAAAATAATAATCATCATTTAAATTATCATAATTAAGAATTCACCACTTTCCATTTAAATTTTATTTATAAAATTATATTTCATAAAAATAGATAACATTATTAAATTAAATTCTATGAAATAAAGAATGTTACTTATTACTAGGTTAGATGTATGGTAATCTAGAATAGCCATTCAAATCATTCACTAAAAAATTGGTAATACTTTTTGGGGAAATATAAACCACCAAACTTGAATGTAACAGAGATCAATAACCAAGGAAAAATGATCAAATCAAACTCGATGATCCACAACAACTAAATCAAGTTCCGTAAAAATTATATTGGGGTTTTGGAAAAGCAAATTAATTTGGAAGAAGTGGGGAATTAATATATATATATATATGTATGTATAGTTCATGGATAATATTATACTCCTTGATGGGAACCAATATCAATGATTGATTCTTCATTCCATTAAAAATTTAAGAAGAAGATCCCATGGATTCCAAAATTCATCAAAATATATAGGGGGTTTGAGTGACATTTTTTAGGGAATAAGAATGAGTTTTCAATCAGTTTTTTCGGTTTAAAATAAAAATTTGGAAATTAATTAATCCCTTTGCATGGTATGGTTGCATGTCTTGGAAAACAATGAACCAACTGCACAATCCGCACTGTCTAAGACACCCCACTTCATATGGTTAGGTTATATTTTTTTGAAAAATTATGTGATACCGATTTAACAATACCCTATAATAAATTGCAAGTGTTTTCATGTTACCTAGATAAACTCATACTATTTGAAAAACAATGCACCATCCCCCATCCCTCTATATAGTTATCCCCACAATTAGATACATAGATTAAACTAACCTTGCACCCCTGGTGTTACCCCAAAATCTATACCACTGAGACCTATGACTCAATAAAATAATCTTGAATCCTTCCCAACTTCTATATCCACATACACCACATTTTAGAAAATAACAATAAAAATTTTAGGGTGAAATTAATATATAAACATACCTTAAGAAAAATTGAGGGTTTTACAACCTCCCTTTCTTAGAGTATTATGTCCCCAAATTTAAGGTTAAAACATATCCATGATTCTTCAGTGGAAAACCATGGACCCTATGAATTTTTTTATGATTCTAATTACCTATTATATTTCTAGTTATCGTCATTATTCTACCAAACATTCACTAAAGGATATTTCTTTTCATGAAGAGAATTCTCACTCCAATCAACTACACAAACTGGATGCTCTTGAAAGGATGCTTTGACCTCCAGATAAATTTAATTGGTTTCAATCATTTGATATTGATCTATATGGTATAATATCAACTATAATATGTGTAAACTTTCATGCACATCACTATATAATTATAGAATAACCAACCAGTATTCCACTAGAACAATCCTCTCTACCAGCTCTAACAACCCCACAAACCATGGCACAATCTTCCACTACTTTGTAATTTGATGATTCATCACCCTTGGTGAAGCTCACAACAAAACACTATCACCAACATCTAACTAAAGATGTCAGAATCTCTTGTATGCATATATTCTATGACTTATCTATGTGCCTTCCATATTCTTTTGTATCAACTACACATGTTTTAACGTCTCTTAAAAAAAGTCTCAACCCATTCAATGTCGACTCGCTAGCTTCCAACCAATATAGGGTGAGAAATATGGTCAACCATACAAAGCCTTATGAGGTTACATCTATATAAAATCTTGAAAATGGTTATTATATGATTACACTTACTTGTATAGGTGATTCTCCCAAGAACACCCAAAATCTAGGACACATGCACTCAGTATGTCCTCTACAATTTATAGAGTCCTCTCAGATTATACTTTAATCTATGAATGGTACGAAGAACAAAAATTCACATTTGGACCCTACAAATTCCAAAATCCATACCAAAAGAATGAGGTTAAATATGTGTCTCAATTTGAAATAATCATTTTCGGGACCCCTTGAAGCACACTATTTCAAGGATATAGAGCTTAAAAATGTCATCTACTAAAAATGTTTCCCTTATTTGAAAAAATGTGATCCCCTTTTTTCAGTCAATCCACTATCACCCAAACTACATCGTTACCTCAGTATGTCCTTGGAAACCCCATTACAAAATCCATAGCAATATCATCAAATTTTCAATCAGTAATGGGTAATGGTTGTAAAAGACTAGTGGGCTCCTGGTGATCATCCTTCACCTATTGATAGGTTAATAACTACGTAACAAACCCTATGAAATCCTTTTTCATTCTCATCCACCAAAACTTTAGACATATATCAGAATAAATATTCATTAAATGCAGGTATAAAACCCATTTTGAAGCATGTGACTCTTGTATCAATTCTTCGTGCATGTATGTGGGAAACATGAAAATACTGTGAACATGGATATTTTCATCACAATCTATGGTATAGCCTGGTGAAGGCTCCCCACCAAATATGTTATCTCTAAAGGATAAATGCGATGGGTCAAAAATCTATCTATTCTTTATTCTATAACGTAATGTGCTGCCAAAAGATAAATAAGTAATAGTCTCTGAGCCTTGGTTATCCCTAGCACTAAAATTCATCTCAGTGAATAGATCCATGAATCTCTATTCACTTCTTGGTTTCTAAACTATATAACCCTACATCCTCTAACCTAAATCATCGTCAACCACATTTCCTTTTCTAGGAGTATAAACCAGCTTAAAGCCAAAATATTTTATATAATTATTCCACATTTATATATAAAGATAGAGTTCCCTTTGGGATGAGAAATGTTTTATTACTTTGTTCTTCTTTACACCAAAAATTTCTCCCCCAAAAACTAGTGCATCTAACATCCTAGGTAACAAACTATTTCTATAAAATCTAGGTCATGGGATAGGTAATTCTGTAAAAAAGGTCTCATATTTCTAGCACCATAGGAAACCTTTTGATCTCCCTTCATCAAAATTGTTTTTATCCAAATTCCTAATACATAATAATACATGGTGTACTCTTTACCTAGTTTGGGTTTGTATTTGATTGGTGTTGTAGTTAGTCTTTACTTCAGATTCTAAAAAGACTCCTCATAAGTGTCATACCATTCATACATCACTTCATTTTTTGTCAAACCCATCATTTGTCAATCCTTCTGGAACAAATCAGGGATAAACTATCGATAATACGCATATGAACCCAAAAAGAATCATATATCAAATACATTCATGGGATACATCATAGAAAAAAAATTATATTCTGTAGGTTCTAAGGATATGCCAGTATTAGAAATAACATGTCCAAAAAAGTGTACCACATCAATACAAAAGTTGTTAATACATAGTTTGGTGTAAATATGATCTAGGTGTTTTTCATGGCCATTCATTGTCTTGAATTTCATAGGAATATAATCCATTAATAAAACTACAAAAGTTTATAAATACTAGTGAAAACCATTATTCATCAAATCCAAAAACATTGTCGGTATGTTCATCAAATTAAACGACATCACTAGGTATCATATAGAACATAGTTACTCCTAAAAGAAATATGTGGCACATATAAAGGGTTTACTCTTTATAACTATTATCATGATCTCATTTAATCTTTAAAAAACACTTGGGCACCTCTCAAATAATCAAACAAGTCATCAATACATTTAAAGTATATTTTATTAACTGTCATCTAATTTAAATTCTAGTAGTCAACAGATAACCATAAAAATACATTTATATTCTTGGGGAACATGATTTGGGAGCCACAATGGGATATTCTCAGCTGAATAAATCCCTTGGCCTGGAATTGCTCTTTTTGAGCCTTAAGCTCGTGAAGCTCTACTGGATCCATCTGATAAGGAGGTATAAAAAATGGTTGAGCTCTTAGTAAGAGATCAACAGTAAACTCTACATCTGTATTGGGTGGAAACCTCAATAATTCATTGAGAAAAATATCCTAGAACCAATCCACCATAAGATGAAAAATATAATGTGGTGTGTCTCCTACATATATTATTAGACAAGAATCATGGACCATAATCCCTCCTAATTTCTTATGGTAAGTTCCTACACTACCTGCCTCTAAACCCAATTCTCCAACCCGAACATACTCACAATCTTCAAGAGATGAAAAAGATAATAATTGATGGTAATAGTATATGACAGCGTATTAGGGAACTAACATATATATCCTAATAATAATATCAAATATAATCATTTATAAACAAAAAAATACCCATAAAATTAGTGACCTCCAATATCCAAGGAATATACTCTATAACATCTAATTCCCTCTATTCTCACTCCGAATGACGTCTCAATAGATATCACACCATAAATATATTCTATAGTTTACCCTAGTATTTCAATGAACTGAAAAGATATGGAGGAATGTAAATCAACAATATCAAATAATGTGCACAATAATGTAAATAAACTAAGATCCTACCGAGAACCATAAAGGGATACACATCTTTATATGTGGTAGTATTATGTATATCATGAATTTGGAACGAACCATAGAACCGATCTCCTGCATGACTCCTTTGAGTTTAAATACCATGTTGTTACATTTTTTCCTTCCTCTTAGAACTATATCCTCCTCCTCAACCCGAATGGCCAGTCAAATTCCAACTACCATCATATCATGGTGTAGTTAATCCTTATATTGATCCTTGAAGCTATAGTGATTATCCAAATGATAAACACTAGATATTTCAGAAAAACATCTATAGGTTCCCCATCCATCCAAAACAATGACACTCAATAAGTGGTTGAGATCATTGGGTTCAGGTATGGACTCATCAACCACACTACCCTGTCTACTAAAAACATAACCCTAGTGTGACTATTACTAACTAGTTTTCTAATAAATAAAGATTATCTATAAAATACCCTTGTAAAACCTAACTACCATAATCCTTTTCCATCATTCATGTTTTTTTATGATATATGTGCCTGATTTATGACCACTAAAAAATGGTGGGATGAAATAAATTCATTATAAATCAAATCCTATACTTTGGTATACCCTCAAAATGTCACTCCCTAACCTACTCATCAGTATAAAATGTAGTAGTAAAACACCTAACCTTTATAAAATGATCTTCATAGTCCATGACTAACAGATTCCCCTATGTAAAATGCCTTAATACCCTATCCTATTTGGATCACAGGGTCTCTAGAATTATGTGTTCAATGAAACAGTTTCTAAAGACATTATGTTCGATCATACATGCTGGTCTGTCTAGACTATAATTTTACACAATCACTTCACTAATCCTTGAATTATATAGATGGCCAATTTAACCTACATGTCTTGAGGTTTCTTGATATAATCAAAATATTCCTAATTAAAATAATCCAATACTCACCTACTTTGGGACCTCCCACCCCATAAAAAATTAGTGGATTTTGTAGCTATAACTCCCTAGACATATTAGACATCATCAATACTGGTTAAGAAGATTATCTCTCAATATATCCTACACCACTCCTAGCAATGTTTCTTGGATATGATTGTCCATAACCCTCCCTAGTACAATAATAGGATCTAGAACAACAACCCCCGGGTAATTTTTTACATCTCCTTCATAGAACCCTATGAGTAGTTATCGTAGAGGAATTTTTATAGAAACACATTCCTCAAAAATGTCAGGATACCTATTCAGGATATGACATTTTAAATAAAAGTCATAAAAAGCATAAACCCCCACTATTTTCAGTCTCTAATTTCATAGGCTTATCATAACTCTGGTGCTCTCACTAGCCCCAACCACCCATACAAAGGGTCTTTATAACACATAAGGTATATCCCACACACATGGGATCTATATCCTTAAGATTTCTCAATTATATTACAATCATAAATTCCTTGTAATGGTTATGTTAAATAGCTGTTCAATTACAAGTTACAAAAAAAAATACTTCTATATTTTTACTAGAATTTTAATTTAGAATATGCACCATGATAATTATAACCAATGTTCAAAAAAAATTAGACAATCATCCATATTAACAAGAAAAAACCACAACATTAAATCATTTATAAGAGATGTGAATCCCATGTTCCCTTTATGATGCCTGAACACACAACCTTTTAATGTTCTTTATAAGAGACCAAGTGTCATAAATCATATATTTGAATCTCATATACTTTACTAGTAGTGAAAATATTCAAATGGTAATAATAGAAAATAATGAAATCAATGACATCCCTAGTAACATGACCATTACTCATATGTGGGTAAGATACTCACCGAATCAAGTTCCCTACCAAGTCTAGACAACATCCTATCTTCTTCCTATTTTACCAAAAATAGATAGCCTAAAAAATAGCTCTTATGCCACATTGTATCATCCCTTAGACCATGGAAACTAAATGGAACTGGATCAGGGTTCACTACATTACCTTAGCCACACCTTCCCATATGATATCGGCTAATAACTATTAATTAGGTACTAAAATGATATGGCTGGTGGACTATACTCTTGATATCTGAGAAAAAAATTATCATAAATAATGATTATTAAATATAACCATTGAGGTACAATAGTTACTAAATATCCTTGAAATTTACAATAAATAAAAATATTTCTAATAATATAAAATAATGTGTATAAGTAAAAGATAACAAGACTTTAAAGACTCACAAATATCCCAAAGATAAAAATATAAAATACTAAAATACTCTAAATAAAATGTATTGAGTTCCCATGATCCATCCTAGCAGCCTAAATTATGCATCGACCATAGTATACCTACCATTATGTTTTCCTACAGTCATGAAGTCTACTTGAGTACAAATGGCAGCATGAGAAGGGTGTGTGTACAACTTAGTAGTTCACCACAAATGGTGTCTATAAATATATTTATCCTAATTAATTCATTTATAAGTGAGGATTGTATCTAATTATAATAGATAAATAAATAAATTTTCCTAATGTTTCTATGTGTTCCAAAATGACACCCAATATTAACCATACCAACCTCAGCTATCTTTAGATGTGTTTGGAGAATAATAATCACACTAGGGAAATATATTAATCATGGATTATAATTCACAACCAAGAAAATATTTTAAGGTCTCAGGTTTAAACATTACCTATTCTAGTGATTTTAAACTAGAAACCAAATTATTACATTCGTAATAATATTTTCAATTTAGAGTTTTATAGGATTATGACTTACCCTAAAAAAATAATCCCATGCGTTACTAGTGTAAATGTATACTCAGTATCTATTTCTTATATTAAAAAAAAGTCTAAAAATAAAAACATGATTTCATCTCATGGTTAGATCTTTACAATTTTTCCTACGATCTCATCCTTGTCTCTGTTCTCACTTAAATCATGAGAAAAATATTTTAAAAAATAGGATGAGAATACAATATAGGTATGGGATATAAATGAAAGAAACTAGTATTTCATGAAAATTCCATTTAAATTTCATAAAATAAAATCTTTTTATTTAGAAAAACTAATCATCTTTTAAAAAAGATCATTATCATACATTTTAAGAATCAATAGATTTTCATGAAGACTCGTTAGAAATAATCTTAAATATAATTAGTTAACTTGGTAGATTATTTTACATATCACTCTTACAAATGGAGTAACAAATATAGAAAACCTCCAACTCCTAAATACCCATTGCATTATAGGTTATAATGTAACCATCCATCCTTGGTTTATTGTAGAACCACCCATCACTGGTTTATCACATAATCACCAATCATTGTTTTATCATCTAACCACCCATAATTATAAAAAATTACTATGAACCATAACATAAATTTAAATCATTAAATATTTAATTTTAAAAATACTTTTTGAAGAAAATTATCTTTTCATTTTGAAATATCCCATTTTTAAAAGTTGCGCATATACATTGGAAAAACATTTCACTGAAATTAACCATATAAACTTGTAAGGAATGATTAAAAATATTAAATATATATGAAATAAAAAAATTATTTTCATCCCATATATGTAATAAAAACATTATTTTTGAAAATGTAATCTTAAAAGAGTATTTTCACAAGAAATTCATTTTCATGTATCAGGTCATTTTAGTAAAAATTCATCAAAAGAATAAATTATTTACATTCACTATAAATCCACATAACATGAGTTTAAATAAAAATTAAGATATTAAGAAGTAATTTAACTCATAATATTAGTACGTAATACTCAAGAAGTGGATGTTTAACCACAATAATGAAAATTAGGATATGAATTATCTTACCCCATGTTTGAATTCCTTTAAATGTATTCAAACCTCATATATAATTATTTAATGATTTTCATTATTTTAATCCAGAATAATATTAATATTTATAATGACCTTTTAATAACAACATATCACCCATTTATTAATTATATTTCATTGTTTTCTTGTGCTTTTATTTCATTGTTTCATGGTCGGTTCACTTGTATAAAATTACGGTTGTTCATGAAAAATATGATTAAAACCATCGAAGTTTAATGAAATAGTATTAATGAAAATAAAAAAAATTAATGGACCAATATATAATTTTTATATTTTTTATGAGGATGATTTGTTAGATAAAATGTTAATGATAAATGTTTATTCTATTATTGGCAGTTTTTAGGAACACCACGAACTAGTTTCGGATTACACAATATTAAGTTTTTATATTTTTTTGAGAACATGAATTAACTTATAATATTTATATTTAAATATTTTTTAAACATAATGATACCTTAATGACCATCCATCATGTCAATAATGGAAAATGAAAAATCATTATTCACTAAGATGGTAAACCGCCATAATTTAAACAATGGTTCTATTTCTTTGAATATGAGGACATGAGAAATGAAATTGATATGAGATAATAAATTAGAAACATATAACTCCATTATATAAAATATTATATATTTTTATTAAATTATGGATTAATTAGGTTGGTATAGAATATAATAATAAATTAAAATAAAAGTGTTGCATTGAGAAAATTGACTCTTGGATATCACCTCCTGGAAGGATCCCTTGAGGACCTTAGATTTGTCCTTTTCAGGAGACCAGAAGCCCATTTTTGTAGGTAGATTATTGATTATATGGTTTGGAATATATTTAAGGAGAATCCTGTATTTTTATGATAAATGGGGTGGTAATGGGTGGTATTTATTCTTGAGGAGGGGTGGTTTTAAGAGATTAAATAATGATTAATTTATATGTAAAGGAAACCACATTAATGTGGCCATAATTTCCATTAATTTGGATGATAATTAATTATTTTAAGGATATTTTTGGTCAATAAACACTTAAACCAACAATTGGACATTTTTGTTTTTTTGGTATTTTAAGCCTTTACATTTTAACTTTAACCTATTTCATTATTTTACCTATATCGCAGAAAAACGTTCATTTTACCACATTAAATTTTTTATGCATTAAAATGAAAGTTAAATTATTAACTAATTTGGAAATTATGATTAAAAATTTGGAATAAATTTTACCAAATTCAATTCACATAATTGAAAAAAAATATATTTAAAATTAATCCCATAGACTTAATGGGAAAACCACTTTTTAAAGTGAAAAGTTTAAAAGTCTGTAGTGATTTCATATCCAATTTCAACATTAAAATTATTCCAATAACATAATTAGGATTTATTGATTCATAATTAAACTAATTATAATTTAATAAGAAATTTAAAATATAATTAATCTATGTAAATAAATTAGAAGAAAAAGTTTTTTTTCAATTAAAATTCATTATTTTTCACTATTTATCAAAAAATGAAACTTCTCAGAAAAATAAATGAATTTCAACCTATGATAATTTTGTTATTATAATTTATAAAATGAAGTTTATTTTTTAAAATAAAATATATAAATTTATCAAAATATTGTTTTAAAATAGGTGTTTTGGTTAAAGGTGTAAAAATTACCTTTGAGAATAATATAGTTTTTTTTCTTAAAATCGGATTTACTGTTATCTTAAGCCTATCGAAATTATTGGATGAATTAAAAAAATTAATTTAGAACCTATAAATTACATTAATATATTTCACTATTATTTATTAGTTTATTTTAATAATATTATTTGATTTGAAAACAAATTATTCTATCAGTACCTCTGTTGTTATATTCTCCCCCACTTCTAGAAATTTAATTCTCACAATTTTATTAACTTATTAAAAAAGTGATTATATTTTTTCTACCTAGGATTTTTAGATTGAGATGTTTATTCTTAACCCTTTTGGTTTCTCTCCAAAGTCATAACTTGGTGAATTACCTTGTTTCATAAAAATTTCTCTCTTCAGTCAAGAATATTAACAGGTTGTTCCTTATAAGAAAGGTTCTCTTACAACTAAACTACTACATGTCTCAAAACATGATTTGAATACATAACATAATTTCTTAACATCATAACATGAAAAACAAATTGTGTATATAAGATAAACTCAAAATTAAATCCACTCGATAGGAAAATGATCCAACTTTATACAAAATTTCATACAGTTTAATGAATAACAGACTTAAGTTTCCCTTTATTCCAAAATGCATAACAATGTTCAATAGAAATATTTTAAGAAATAAATTACTACCAACCTCAAAAGAAATAATTTTCCACCTATCATCTGTAGAAATTTTCTATATGTTCTTAGATTACTTCATTGTCGCCCAATTATATTTACCCTATCAAACATTTCCATTATTAATTTTGTTCCCAACAACTTCCTTTCTCATAATTAATCCCAAAAGTCTTGAGTAAAAAAATCCATTCCATATAATTCCTTAAATGTTTCTATCGTTATACTTGATTGAAAACTATTATTATATGAAAACACAACCAAATAAATATTCCAATCCCAAATTCCCAGGTAATCCATACAACAAGCTCGAAGTATATCCTATAGTGTTTAAACTTTTTACTCAGGTTATCCATAATGTTGAGGATGAAAATAAGTGCTTAAATGTATTTCAGTACCCATCAACATTTAAATACCATTCCAAAAAGTTTATGCGAACTTGTGATCATGGTATGATATGATGGATATAGGTACTCCATGTGATATGAAAACATCCTTCACATAGAATTTAGAAAGTTGATCCAAATTCATATTATCTTTGGTAGGAATAAAATGTATAGATATAGACAGTAAATAAAAATAACCCAAATCACATTGTTTTCTCAAGAATTATTTGGTAATCCCATAATGAAATCCATGGATAAATTTTCCAATTTCCACTCTGGCTCTAAAAAATCTTGAAACTTCCCCTTTGGTAATTGTTGATCTTTTTTAACCTGTTAAAAAGTCACACATTTCATGGTAAAGTCAACAATCTATCTTTTCATTCCATCCCACTAGTAATACATATGAGGGTCTCTATATATCTTATTACTTCCAGGATGAATAGAAAATAGGGAACTATGATTTTCATTTAATAAATCCCTCTTCAACTGGGAATCATAATTCACCCATAATATTTTCTTAAATCATAAAACACATTAATTATAATTATTATATTCATAAATATTTCCATTTTAACCAAATTGACCGTTTTTTGTAATGATTAATCCTCTTTCTGAGCTTTCACAGTTCCTTCTAACAAAGTAAACTACACTAAAACCTGAAACAAAATATATTAAGCCCCTATATCCATAACTTCTAAGACAAAATTCAGCAGTTCATAAAGAAAAGGGTCACATTCCAAAAATAATATAGTTAACATAGCATTATTTTTTTAACTCAAAGCATCGCCCACCTTGTTTTCTTTTCCAATATGATAATTAATCATGTAATCATAATCCTTGAGATGTTTTATCCATATATTATATCACATGTTAAATTATTTCTAAGTGAATATATACTTCAAAAAATTTGATCAGTATATATTTAACACAATACTTCATACAAATGATGCATTAATATTTTAATGTAAAAACAATAGCAATTAATTCAAAATCATGCTGGGGATAATTTTTCTCATGAATTTTTAACTTCCATGAATCATAAGAAATTAACTGATCATTTTTCATTAGAACCAACCATTTCCCTTCAATGAAGCATCACTATAGATAACAAAATCACCATTTTTTGAGGTTATATCTCAAACTTCATCATTTAATGATATTATTTTTAGTTCCTGAAAACCATCATCGCATTTCTTGCCTAGATAAACTTAAATCCTATTCATGTTAACATAGTTATTGGAATATATAAAAATGAAATTTTTTTCAAAAAACCACTAATAATATCTCACTAATCTAAGAAAAGATTGAATCGTAGTAACATATTTCTCTATTGTCCATTCATCATCTAATTTTCTTTTGGCATGATCTACTGAAATTCCATATATACTTACAATGTGCACATGAAAATATTATGTTATTAACAAAAATCAAATTTTATAAATTTTTCATATAACTTCTTTTCATTAATTGTTTGAGGAATGATCCTAACATATTTTTCGTGATCCTTAATGATTTTTGAATAAACCAAAATATCATTAATAAATCAACCATAAAGTTATCCAAATATTCATGGAAGACTATAGTCATAAGATCCATAAATATATTAGGATCGCTTTCCAACCTGAAAGGTAATAACTAAAGACACATAATTCATATGTCTTGTCTGAAATAATGTATTCAGAATATCTTCCTCATTCACTTTCAACTAATGGTACCCCGACCAGAGATCAATCATTTAAAATTATTTCACTCCCTATAGTTGATCAAATAAAATTATAGATTTGAGGAATATGGTACTTGTTCTTAACAGTGTTATTATTCAGATCTCGATAATTAATACAAATTCTCATGGAACTATCTTTTTTTTGAGAAATAAAATAAGAGCACCCCATAGTAAAGTTATAGGTCCAATAAAACCATTATCTAGAATCTCTTCTAATTTCTTTTTTAGTTCCAAAATTTCTACTTTTTGCATTTGATAAAAGGGATTTGAAATAGTTTTAGCAGTAGGGTTTATGTCAACAATAAACTCAAACTCTTGATTCTAAATCACATGATAAAATTAATTTGGAAAAACATCAATGTATTCATTCACTATTTCCACATCACTAAACTAAATAGTTCCATTTTTTAAACAACATGTTCTACGTAACTTTCCCTTCCCTTTCAAATCAATTTATCTGGTTCTACGTAGGTTATTAAAGGTATGATATCATTAAACACTAATATTTTAGATTTGAAATATATCTTAAAATGGTAAATTGAAATGTAATCCATACCCAAAATAATATTTATCCTCACTATTGGTAGTTCAAAAAGATATTCATGAAATACCATTTTAATAGAAACAATAGTATGATTCCTATAAATATTGGTTGCTTTAATACTTCCACCCAGAGTTTTCACCAAAAGTTATTTCATAATTTCATGATGTGATATTCCCACTATTCTTGTAAATTTCTCAAAAATGAAAGAATGTGAAGATCACGAATTGAATAGGGTATTGAAATAATATGAATACACAAGTAAAATACATGTCATCAACTCATATGATATCCCTAAATCAACCATAGTAGTTGAAAAATATATTTCCACACCCTTCTATTTCTGAAAATGCTTATTTCCTCCTATGTGACCAACTTTGGACACATGTTCACATTATGACCCAAATCATTTAAATTAAATCATCTTACCATCCACTTTTATTTATTTTTATGATCATTTTCCTTACAATAATGAGCCATGTGACCAATCATTCCACATCAAAATCATTTCCCAGAATTTGAAAAAAAATCCATAGGGTGCTTCTTACCACACTTTTAACATGAAGGGGATCTTATTTTCTGACCTCAAAATTTCATTTACGAATTTTTTCCCAATGCATGCCGATATAATCACTTATTATTCATATTATCTCAAGGATCCTAACTTTAAATAAAATAAATCTCAAATTTTTATCATAATGAACAATTTTCTCACAGATTTTAAACTCTCATTTATCAAATTCTATTTCTAAAATTGGTTTCAAACTAGATATATATCTTTTAATTTTACTATCAATGACCCAAAAAAAAGGGTATCTACTTGGACAGTCTTGTAAATTAGATTCATATGTAGCTATAGAATCTTTATTTTTCTGCCTTACTTCTAATAATTTTTCCCCATTCAAATTTGAACTATCTTTGGAAAATACTTTTACAGAAAAAAGACTCTGAAAATCATCCCATTATATAACATATAAATTATATTTCTATCTATGTTTTTTAACCAGATAGCACCATCAATTAAATTCACAATCAAAAAGATAAATGTATAGGTTTATCTTTTAGCATTCTCAAAATCCCTTTAAATTTAATATATTTTCTACAGAGTTGATCCATCCTTCACCTACCATTGGATCGAAGGATCTACTTAAATGTGGAGGGTGGTACTGCATAAAAAACATCACTTCTATCACATTCCTCTATAGTAGATCTAAATGATCCCTTTAATGAATACCACTACTGTTTATAGTAATATTAAACTAGTCCATCTGAATGAAAAATATTTCTACTCCAATCCCAACCATCTCAAGATATTTATTTGGATTGATTTTTTCCTCTCGATACCTTCCAACCATTGCTTCCATGTTTCCTCTACAAAAAAGCATTTTGAACAATCACATCTTAGATGAAGCAACATGCTAAAATTTAAATGCTATTTCAACTTATCCATAAAGTAAAAAAACATTAGTGGGTGATCAATTAACATTATCCCTACCCCAAAAGTTATATTAACATGGATATGATACCAATTGTAAGGTCTCGGCATTAAACCTCGCTTATTCAAGTGATTTTAAAGTAGAATCCTCATTATTACATTCCCAAGAATATTTTTTGGTTTAGAGTTTTAAAGAATTAGGAATAATCCTTAAACCATAGTCCCATAAATTAAAAGTGGATACTTATACTTTGTATCTATTTCTCCGATAAAACAAACATCTTAAAATAAAAACATGATCTATTTTTCTGATCAAATCATCACAATTTTCCCCATGATATCATCCACTTATCTATTATTCCTTAAATATAGTGAAAATTTTTAAAACATGGGATGATAAAATAATGATTATTAAGAAATATAATAGAAAGGAAACCATTAGTTCAGTTAATATCAATAATAAAAATTCATAAAAACATGCCTTTTATTCATAAAAAGGAATCATCTTTTAAAAAAGATCAATATATTTCCTTTTGAAAATCAATTGATTTTCATGAAAAATAATTAGATATAATATAAACTATATATATTTAACTTGGGATATAAATTTACATATCACTATAGAAAATGTTGTAACCAATATGGCCAAACTCTAACTCCAGTTTAACCAATGCATTGGAGGTTTTAACGAAACCATCCATCCTTAGATTATTCATAGAACCACCATCCATTGGTTTATCCAATGACCACCCATCATTGGTTTATCACATAACCACCCATAATTAGTTTATCAATTAACCAAATTTAATTATAAACAATTCCCATGAACCATTACATAAACATAAATCATGAAAGATTGCATTATAAAACACTCTTTGAAGAAAGTGAACATTTATTTTTGAAATAACCCAATTTGAATTGAGGCGTATATAAAATGGAAAACATTTTTGTTCAAAGTAACCATATAAAATTTGAAGGTAAAATTCATAATATTAAAGTGACATGAAAGTAGAAAATTTAATTTATTCCATATATGTAATAAAAATGTTCTTTTTATAAAAATTAATATTAAAAGAGGATTTTTAGAAGAAATCCCTTTACAAGTATCATATCATTGAAGTGAGAATTAAAAAATGAATCCATATTTTTCATTCAATTTAAATATACATAAAAAAAATTAAATAAAAACTAATATATTCAAAATTTATTTAACACCTAATATTTTCACGAAATAATCATGAAGTAGAAGTTTGACCCAAAGAATAAAAATTTGGTTATGAATTACTTTACCTCACATTAGACTTCCTTCAAATGTGTTCAATCCTCATATATAATGGTTTAAAGAAAGTAATTAATTTAATCAAAAACTATATTAATATATATAATGACCATTTTAATAACATATTAACACCCATTCATTAATAATATTTCATTATTTTTATTGTTTCCAGTGCATTTGTTTCATGGTTGGTTCACTTGTGTAATATTATGGATGTTCTTGTAAAATGTGAGATAAAAATTAGATGTTAAATTAAATAGTATTAATAATAAATCATATGAATGAATAGTCCTATATATAATTTTTATTTCATGAAAGAGGATGATTAATTATATATAACGTTAATGATAAATGATTAGTTTATTTTTGATGGTTTTTCTTAACACCATGACCTAGTTTCATACTATTAAATGTTATGTGTGTATGTTTTTTTTAGAATAAGGAAATAGGTTATAATATACCTATTTCAGTGTTATTTGACCATAATGGGATTTTTATGACCAATAATGAAGATGGTAATGGAAAATTAAAAATCATTATCCATATAGATGGTAAATTATCATAATTTGGACAATGGATTCATTTCATTGAGAAAGTAGAGATGATAAATAAAATGGATATGTGATATTCCATTAGAAACATATAAAAACAGTATATACATGATTTTCTAGTAATCATGACTTTATGGGTGAATTATATGAGGATAAAATATAAGAATAATAGAAAATAAGAGAGGTGTTTTGAAAAAATTACCACTTGGAAATCACATCCTTGAAGGATCGCTTGATGACCGTGGATTTGGTCTTTTGGTGAGATAAAAAGAACTTGGACATTGGTATAGAGGGTAGGAGAATATTTTGGGGTGATTTTAGGAGATTCAATGTAAAAATTTGGCCCCACTAACAACACGAAAAACATTCCATTACATGGTCGTCGGGTCCAAGCCCATCAGGTACCACCAGTTTCCCCACAGACACAGAGTCCCCTACTAGGAGCCCACCCACATGCCCAAATAGGTCATCTAACCTATATAACAACTAGGTCCCACTAACATCATATTCCCCCAACCATTACATGGTCTTCGGGTCCTAGACCCCTAGGTACCACCAGTTTCCCCCACATATTTGTGGTCCCCTATCATAGGCCCACCCACATTCCCAAATGGATCATTTGACTGATGACGGTCCCCATAGATGAACACACGGGCTTTCCTGTGTTTTTTTCCTCACTCACACACACCATGGAAAAATTCCCAAAAGGTCACTCATCCTGATCACTACTCTAGGACATTCACTCTTAAATAAGAAGACATAATCATGTATGCTCCTAGAATTAAATGTGAACCTTGATAAAACGATTCATACAATTTATCTATTTAACCCTTTATCATTTTAGGGGTTTTTATCAACCCCCCCCCCCCCCCCCCCTAAAGAACAAAATCCTCATTGTGGACCCTAAATATAAACACAGGTAGTGGAACCCCTCTTAAGGCTTGTTTCCTTCTCATATACAATATATAATAATTGTTCCCCAACCTAAGGATCACCCATGTTCCCAAACGGGTCATAAAACTAATGTAACAAATGGGACCCACTAAAAGAATAGACACCTCACCTTTACATGGTTCTTGGGTCCTGGCCCTACAAGTACCATCAGTTGACCCGCTTACACATGGTCCCATATCTAGCACCCACCCATGTGCCTGAACGGGTCATCTGACTGATGACAGTCCCCACATGCCAACACATGTTCTTTCTAGTGTGAATTTTCCTCACTCACACACACCATAAGAAACATTCCAAAAGGTCACCCATCCACATCACTAATCACGACCATGCATTATTAAATATGGATTTCTAATCAGGAAGGCTCTTGAAAATAATGTTGCACCTTGTTGACATGATTCGTATTATTTATCATTTCAACCCAGGTCATGGAACACTAAATCTCAACCTAGGTTGTGGAAATACTCTTAAGGCTAGGGTTTTTCTCCCATACCAAATATAACAACTGGGCTTGACTGACATCACAAACACCATACCGGTATATGTTTATCAGGTCATCACCCTCTAGGTACCTTCAATATCCCCACAAACACATTGGATCCTACATGGGGACACCCACGTGCTCGAAAAAGTCATCCAAATGATGATTGGCCCCACAAGACAACCCATATTGTTTCCAGTATTCTTTTTCCTCACTCTCACACACCCTATAAAACATCCCAAAAGGTCACTCATCTTGATCACTATTCTCAACCAAGTATGCTTAACTATGGAGTTATAATGAGGTAGGCTCCTGAAAAGAAATGTAAAAATTCTTGACATGATTCATATCACTTATCCTTTTAACCCTTTATCATTTTGGGTATTACATTCAAGTCATATGAGGAGAAGTGGGGTGGCGAGGGGTGATTCTTATTCTGGAGGAGGGATGTTTTTAACTGATTAAATAATGATTATTTTATATTTAATGCCTACCACATTGAGGTGACATTAATTTCCAGGAATTTGGATAATAATTAATGAATTAAATTATTGTTATGTTAGATAAACAGGTCAACCAACCATTTAATTTAATATTTTTTTAGTTATTTTAAGCCTTCATATTTTAACTTTAACCATTTATTTATTTTACCCATACCGTGGTAAATTTTCTTTTTACCACGGTAAATTTTTTCCCTAAAAATGAAAATGAACATTCATCCTAATTTTGACCTTATGAATCCAAATATGTAATCAATTTTAACAAATTCAATTCACATAATTGGAAAAAAAAATATTCAAAATTAATCCTGTAAGCAGAATGGGAAAATAGGTTTTTAATGTGAAATGTTCAAATGTTCAAAATGTTTATGTATCAAATTTCAATGCGAGATTGGATAAAATGAAATAAATTGGATTTATTGATGTATAATTGAACATATTAAACTTTAAAACAATTTTAAAATATAATTTTACTATATAATTAAATTAGATGAAAATGCGATTTTCAATTAAAATTCACCATTGTTCACAATTTATCATAAAACGAAACTTCCCTAAAAAATACAAAAAATTCACCATATGAAAAATTTGATATTATGATTTCAAAAATGATGATTATTTTTTCAAATAAAATTTATAAATATTTCAAAATATATTCTTAAAATAGTTGTGTCGTTAAAAGGTGGAAAAATTACCTTTTATAAAAATATAACTTTTATTCTTAAAATTAGATTTATTCTTTTACTAAACCTGTCAAACATATTTGATGAATTTAAAAAAAATTCATGAATAAATAACATTTGAATTTAATTAATATATATCACTAATGGTGATTAATTTAATTTATGAATACTAATTATTTTTGAAACTAATTATTTAATCGGTACATAGGTTGGTACAAATATACCCATCCTTGAATAATAGTCATGCATGGGGAAATATATGTATCCTGAAACTTGAATAACACTTGGGGAAATATAAACATCCAAGAAACCATAATTTCCACCTAAATGAAATGTTTCTCCAAAACCATATAAAAACTACCCCAGAAACACCATCTTAGAAATAATGAATTCAAACTACTAACAATTGGCCAACACCATTTAATAAATCATAATTTACTATTTATTAATTCTAATTTCCCTTCAAGGAAAACCATAAAAAAATTTATCCTCTCAAAAAATATTTCTCAATACCCATTTATCACCCAACCCTTATCAATCCATTAAAATACCACTAATAATTTTTTTATCAATAATCTTCATCTTTCAAATTGGCATAATTTACTATTTACTATTTTTTAATAAAATTTGAGTTAAAAATTTATTGTTTCATATCATAGGGGATTATTAATAAATTAAATTATAATAATTAATTCATGTATTATATGTCTTGGTTGAATACACAAATATCTGAAATGACCTCATAGTGTATTCACTAAGAATGATGAAAATATTTCTGGGAGAAATATAAACCATATACATTGAATGTAACAAAGATTGATGGCCAAGGAACGCCTGTTGAATTAAACCTAATTATCTATGATCTCTATATGGGGTTCCATCAAAACCATTTTAGGGTAGTGAAAATGGACATGAAATGAGAAAAGTATTGTAATTGAGATATTTAGGGCTTGGAGAGGCTAAGACTCACTAAGGAGAATCAATCATAATGAATGAAACTTCAATCCACCAAGAATTGTGGATATAGAACCCTTGGAGTGCATATTACATCAAAAATGAGAGGGATTATTAAGAGCCTATGTACAGGGATGAAGAATGAGGTTTTACATGATTTTTCAGGTTTCAAATATAAATTTTTCTATTAATTAATCTCATCACATGGTTTGGATACATGGTTTAGTAATCCATTCAATAACCATGTGAACACCACTGTCTAAGATACACCACTTCATATTATTGTAACACATAGTTTAACAAAGCATGTTCCAACCATAAAAAAATATTTAATACAATAAAATGTTTTTCATGGTTACATGGAAAGATCATATGGTTTGAAAAAACATGATCCTTCCTCCATCCCTCCACATTATTATTCACATAATAAGGACTAATTGTTCGTTAACAATTCTCCCCCATCAGTAACACCAAAATTCAATCCTTTGGGCCTCCAAAACAAAATAAATGCTCCTATATCCTTCCCATCATTCATGACCACATCCATCACATCTAATATTAGGAAAAAAATTCTTTGGAAAAAATTAAATAAAAAAATTACCTAAATAAAAATTAGGGTTTATAATTCACTCTTCACCATGTATAAATAATTTATCACCTATATATTTTCATGTACTATTAGTTAGTTGTAACTATTTCCATATGTAGTTATGATGGTTTTATTTTGAAATTTACCCTCAATGGTTTAGTCATAACAAATATCAAATATCAAAACAAATCCTAAATATATATTAGGTTCTTGAGGGTACAATTAAATTAAACGCACACACACACCACACACTCAATCTAAAAGGGAATATCATGGCACCCCAAGTTATAGTCCACCCATCAAGACTTATTTAATCATTACATTTCATGATATATCAGTACGCATGAAACCCATTACATGGACCATAGACCAGTGCGGTGTCATGTCTACATTGTACTACATGCATCATCAGGCCTATATCATGCCTACGTTATTGTCTGCCTGCATCATGACAACATCACCATCTTCCTTCAACATGCCAGTGTCATCTCCTGACTACAAAAATTCACTCCCATCTATATTTGAACCCTGTTTTGATACAAGATAGATACTATTTGAAAATAATATTTATTTCTACACTTTAACTTAATCTCCTCTTATTTCTTTATAGATAATCTAAGAGATATATATTCCATGTGACCCAAGTAATAATTTTTTCTTCAGTTGGTCAATATTTTAATTTAATATATTTCCAATTTATATACTATAACATCTAATATGAAACACCATATATCTATATTTGTATATTTATTTTCATAGAAATTGGTTTACTATAAAAATTTAATCATTGGGGAAAGATTTTTTCAAATTATACTTAACTAACAGTAAAACTTATATCTTTTTTCCATATATTATAAAAATATTTTACATAGAAATCATTAGAACACCCACTAACAACTTCTATCCGCATAGAAAAATAATCATCCTATGATTCATTGTAATATCCAGTAACCAATTTGTATGTTATTTCATTAACCTCAATGTGGTTTTCCTTTTTTGTTTACTATAAATGTCTACGGATGAATTAAAAGGATACCTATAATGGTGAAGTCTTGGATTTGTTGGATTCTCAAAATTAACCGATCGTTTTGGAAACCTTCTAGAGATTTATATGCATTGTAATATGGTTACGCACCATGTAAATCCTAAAATAAAATTAAATAAATTTTATGCAATTGATGAAGGTCTTTCGATGATTATAGGATTTTACATTTACACAATGTGTAATTGGAATAGAAGTTGTGTAAACTCCCAAGGGTGGTTTTTTTAATACTAATCCAAGAGGAATTTGTTTTCATTTATTATTCCTCTATAATTCCATGCAATTAAATTTAGAGGCTTTCTTATGAAACTTTGGATCCCTCAAACACTTCCAGGTGGTTTTGTTAAACATTTTATCGTTGTTTCAATTGTGGTGTAACATAATGAGAAAGAGATTTCATTGAATCTCCATATATTTTTCTATTCATCCATGGATATTGATAAATCATCTGGGTATTTATGGATAAAAAAATTGTGTTGTTTAATCTTGTTTCTAGGCGGAGTTCCTATATCTTCTACAGCTTTGATCTTGTTGGTGGGTGCATCACAGGCATTGTGTTTCCATGGGAAAAATTCTATTTGTTCTATCTTGATTCCCCTTTATATTAACCTAAAATTTATTGGTTTAATTTAGATTGTTTGATTTAAATGAAATAATTTCTTTAAAAATGGATTTTAATAGGTTGGTTGTAGATAACTCAATTCAATTGGATTTGTGTTTTGAAATGTGTTTTTGAAATTAAATTAGAAAAGCTCCATTTCTAGTGAATTAGGGTGTGTTTATGGAAATTGAATTTGATGAAAAATAGTAAAAAACCCAATTCTAGTGATTTGGTGACTTGTGATAAATTTGAGGTAATTTTTTGGAAATTAAATTTTTTGATTTTATTTTCAAATGGATTATGAAATTTCATAAATTGGATTCAAATTATTATTTATGAAAAAATGCCTTAAAACGTTTTTGATTGAAACCATCGTATCTTATCTTGGTGAAAAGGTATGTTTTTTATTAAAATATCTTTATGGTTTTGAAAGAAAAATATATGTATATATGTTATGGAGGATGGGATTTAATTGTATTATAATAAATTATGAAATAAATTGTACACCATTGTTGAACTTGAGAACATTAAATCCTTATATAGTTAGAGTGTTATTTTTAAAACACTTGATAAATTACTACATTCTAAAATATCATAATAGCACATCATCATTTCTTAGGAAATAGTGATTAGTATCCTTTTTCCATAGCATCAAAGGTGTGTATGTACATAATTTTGTTTCAAAGAGTTGTAAAATTATATCCTAGAACTATCGTAACTATTTAGAACCTGACCATATTTCTCACTTATTTTTTTTTCAAATTTATATGTTATTGTTGTAAAATATTTCACATGCCTTGAAAATTTATATAATTTTTTTTATATAATTGTGTTTATTTTAGAAACTTTTTGAAATGTTCCATTTCTATAACACACACCATTGATTAAAGGTAAATTTAATATTTCAAATTTTATTTTCATCATTTAAAATGTAGGGTATGAATTAATAAATGTAATTCTATATTTAAAATTGTAAAGCATGATTTGTTTAAATATGTTCATTTTATTCCAAACCTATTTATTTAAAAATTGAATGAATAATCATGGTTAATTAGATATTAATATCTCGCTATGGAATCTTTGTTGAAATCATATTGGGATTTGTCTCACACCCTACAAGTGTCTTTGAGTGTTTTTAGATTATCTCTTTATAGGTTTGAGCCAGGGAAAAGGATCACATAGTGGTGGATCCAGCTATGGAATTTTTGATTTAGTGAGTTGTTCCCTTTGAGGATTTGGCTATTTTTACTATTTTTGAACTCTTTTTGTAGTACTTTGGGTTTGAATTACTATTTGAATTTTGGTATATTACCCTCAGTGGAGTTTTTTTATATCCATATTTCCTTGTCTCTATTACTTCTGCAATGTTCAAGGAATATTCGTTCCCAATTTCATTTCATGAGATGTCAGTTTCTTTTAAAAAACTTGTGGGGATCGAGAACACCCTTTGGGTTATGTCAAGATCAGATCTATTATCAGGTTACCTGGGTACCCGGGTTGGATCATGACAATGTGGTATCATATGCAAGTTGAGCTTTTTTCTTGATGTCAGCATGCATTTGTAAAATCTTATTAAGATGAAAGAGGAAGTTCCGATTGACTGTATGTTTATCTATCACCATAAAATACCTTATGTCACTAGGGGATGATAGGGAAAGGATTCTTGAGGATTAGTTCTGGTATTTCCTCTATTTTTATATTGATCATGCTAAATCGAAATCTTTTTTGTTCTATCTTTTGGGATTAATATCACATGTTTCTTTGTTTGAGTGTGATATGATGCCTTATTTGTTTTCTAGTGAAGTTGTGTAGCATCATGCCTATGATAATTTGTGTGAATAGATTCAAGGAGGAGTATACTGCTAAACCTTGGTGATTTAATATTATCATAGATCCAAATTTGGTTAAGGTGATTGTGCACACCATTCATGCATTGGGACAAACACCACCTCCAGTTCTCGTTCGGCCTCCAGCTACAGAACCTAAAATGTATACTCGTAAGATTATTTATCAAGAGTTACTTTTCTAGAAAGAAATGTTGATCAATGTCTCGAATTATCCTCAAATGTTTGAGGAGTGGTTGAGTAGAATGGATGGCCTTTTTGGATTCATGGTCACTCCCAATGAAATCAAAGTGAATTGTTCCAACTTTGTGCTGGAAGGACTAAGCATGAGATGATGCTACATGATGGTAATGGATAAGAAACATGATGTATTATATTAGAAAGAATTTAAGGTAATCTTAACTAAATAGTTCAATTCATATTTTATGTTTTTGGAAAAGGATGCGGAGTTTTTAAAACATGATTAGGATGACAGGACAGTGACAGGATATGAAAACCGTTCTACTGAGATCATGCATGTCTCACCTAAGATAGTATCAAATGAGAAAATGTAGGCTCAAATGATTGATTTGGTACTTGGAAGAGATATTAATTATAGGGCATTATTACTAATTTTTTCTTCTTATGTTGATGTTCTTGATAGAGCACTGATGGTTGAGATGGACTTGGTCAGCAAGTCAATGTTATCGGGGGTTTCTATCTCTCCCAATGATGGTGTGAAATCCTTTAAGGGAAAGTATAATCATAAATATTCTAATGGTGGTTCCCAACATCAGGGTCATTATATACCTCATATAGTACTTGGAAGAGTTCATTTCGTTTTTTATGGCATTCAAAGAGGGATTTTACAGAGGCACCTTAAAAAAGTGGCTCCAACAGAAGTTTAGGGAACATATAGAGATTCTGCCATATCTATTCAACATTACATACAGGAAAGGGATAATTAGATCCTTATAAAACTAGGGAGCAGTAAAATTATTCATGTATAAAATATTTATAGCCATATACATCTGGAATAATATCATTTCATGTAATGGAAGAGTCTTTAAATGAAGCAAATATGGGTCTAGGGACTGTGAGAGGTACCATAACTTTGTCATTAGTGACTTCTCTATTTGATACCAGTGTATCTCATTCAATTATTTAAACCCATATAATTAATCTAATAAATCATTCTACTGATATTTTATCCTGTTTAATGGATATTACTACACCTTAGCATAAGAAGAGAGATTAGGGTCTCCACAGTCCCACATGTGTCTTCTCCCTATCAAAATTCAAGCTTTCTTGGATTTTTCTAGTTCTCAATTTGAAACCTAATAAACTCATTTTAAATATAGATTGGATCATTTCGAATAAATCATGGATTGATTGTTATCTTTGATTGGTATCATTTTCTACCCCCAATGGTGTGTCTCAGTTTTTTCATGGAGAATGGAACCCAAGGTCAAAGAGATTCGGACATTTGTATCTAATGTTGGGGTAAGTGATATTTGTGATTTCTTTTGATTTAGAGAGGGAATATTTTAGTGGTGATCACCCTCCATTCATTATCACGTTTCCTGATTTTTTTTCTGTTAAAATTTTATATTTTCCCACTAATAAAGGATATGGTGTTTTATATTGACCTAATTCTTAGTTCTCATTCAGTTTCAATTCTTTCTTACCACATTGAACCTAGATGAACTAAAATAGCTAAAGTCCTAGTTGGATGATATTCTAGATAAAGGATTTATAGGCATGAGTGTGTCACATTGTGAATCACCGATTATATATTCTAAGAGATATGATGGTTCACTTCGCGTATGTGTTGATCATCGAATGCTCAATCTAGTGATGGTAAAGAATAAGTATCCATTACCTCTGATTGATGATTTTTTTTTGAATAGTTAGAAGGGGAAAGTAGTTCTCAAAGAATGATTGTCACTATGGTTATAATCAGTTATGAATAAAAGAATATTACATTCATAAAACTGCATTCCAAAGAAAATACAGTTATTATGAGTACTTTGTCAATCCCTTTTGTTTAATGAATGCTATATCAATTTTCACAGATTTAGTGTATAAGATTTTCCATGGGTATCTAAATACATTTGTGGTAGTCTTTTCATATGAAATCATCGTTTACACTATGTCTTAGGAGGATTATCTGCATTATCTGAGAAATGTTCTACGTCTGCTTAGAAATCACCAACTTTATGAAAAGCATTAGAAAAATTATTTCTAGATCTAGGAATTGATGTTATTGTGACATGTGGTGTCTGATCATGGTATTACAGTTGAACCTAAAAAGGTAAAATCTATTTTGATGTGGTAGATTCCCCATAATGTTTTCTAGATTCAGATCTTCTTGGGATTTGTTGTCTATTACAACGAGTTTTTTGAAGAATTATCAAAGTTTGATTCTCTAGTGACTTCTCTAACTCATAAGGGAGTAAATTTTTCTTAGGATGAAAAATGATTGAATTATTTTGATGAGATGAAATGCCTTTTCAATACGGCTTCGGTGTTGAATCTTATAGAGGCTGGGTAAGGCTCTGTGGTCGTCTATAATGCATCAGGTTTAGGATTGGGTTTCATTCTTATTCAAGGAAATCATGTCGTTGCCTATGGATCCCATTAGTTTAGGCCACATGAGAAGAACTATCTGACCCATGACCTTGAACTTGTAACTTTGTAGCAGGTGATTAAGAGTTTTCAGTATTAACCTTATGGAGAAGGGTTTACCATGTTTTCATACCATAGGAGATTGAGTTATATCTTTTCTTAAAAAGATTTAAATCTCTCCCAGAGATGTTGGGAAGAATACTTGTAGTATTTTGATTTTTTTATAGCATATACCCCATGAAAAGGGAATGTCATTGCAGATACTTTGAGTAGGAAACTTATGACCTAGGAAGTGAAATAATCATCATAGGAGTATAATTATATTGCTCTCTTTACACATTTTTATATTGTAGTTTAATAGAAATGGGCCAATATTTATTAATCCAAAATTAAATTGAAATCTTCTCTTCTTGAAATTATTCTTTAAGATTAGTATCTTAATGATGAGGTCTATAGAATTAGATACTCTCTTTATGGTGGGGGACAGTTTCCTAGTGGTCGTTCTCAAAATAGGGTTATCTATACTATCTAAATCACTTTTTGGTTCTGTCTTTGTTATGGAAAGCTTTGATAGGAGATTTCCATGGTTCCTAGTGCACAGTGAACCCAATAACCCAATGCTATTCTATGACATGTGACAGAGTTTCTAATGGGTAGGTATGAGATATGACATGGATGAGTTTGTCTATGATTGATATATGTGCTAGTAGGAAAAGCCCATGCCCCATAAGCCTTCTAGTTTGCTCCAACCACTTATAGTCCCTACTTGGATATGTGATGAGATCTCAATAGATTTCATGGTAGGGTTTCCATGTACATTGAGAAAGAATAATGTAATATGTTCTATGATTGATAGGATGACCATGTTGGCTCACTTTATACCCATTTGAGATACATTATAAGTTGAGGAATTGGAAAATACCTATGAGAAATATATTGTTCTATTGCATGGAGTTCCAAATATTATATTCTATGATATGGATCCTCGGTTCACTTAACATTTTTTGGAGTGGCCTTTATGAGGCACTTAGATCTTGAATCTCTTTGAGTATGTCATACCATCCATAGTCAGATGGAAAATTATAAAGAGTTATTCATAATGATAAATATATTCTTCATGATTGTGTTCTTGGCTTTGTTGGGGATTTGGGTGACCATATGGTACTGGTTTATTTTTCTTACAACAATAATTACTAGTTCCTGATCATAATGGCTCCTTTTGAGGCCTTGTATGGATGACCTTTTTGATCTCCATTGTGTTGGAAAATGGTTGGTTAAAGTTAATTGGTTGGACCAAGAATGGTGCAATATACGACAAAAAAATATTTGGTTGATTTTTTAGATAATGTTAACGAAACATATCCAGTAAAAATCTTATGTTTATCTACTCCATCGACCATTAAAATTATCAATTGGTTACCAGGTGTTGTTGAATGTTTCACCTCAATTGGTTCCACAATAGTTTAAGAATAAACAAAAACATACTCCTTGTTTTGTGGGACATTTCATGGTTATTGAGCAGCTAAGGATGGTTGATTAAAATTCATCACTTACACTGAAGTAAACAATTATAAATAGAATGCTTCATGTACCTCAACTATGAAATTAGCTTTCTGATCCATCTCACATTTTGATCTAGAGTGATTCTGAGATTGAACATGATTTATCTACAACTAAACACCTAGTTAAGATAGTTGATTCCGGAATCAAGGAACATTGTGGGAGGATGATACCTTCGGTTTAAGTGATATGGCAGCACGGTTTAGTGTTTCATGAGATGTGGGAATGTGAGGTGCTAATGAGAGACTAGGGGCCTCATTTTCATTACCATTGATGATTTTTCAAAAGCTATCTGGGGATATAAAGTTATTATGGTGGGGAATTTGTAACATATTATTACTGATATGTTACCTAAATATTTAACCACATCATGGTATTCCTTTTTCATTGTTTTTAAAGGGCTGAGGAGGAATTAGGAGGATACCTATAATGGTAAATTCATAGATTTCAAAGATTCTCATCTTCAATGAGTTTTTTCGATAGCCTACTATAGATTTACACATCATGTAATATTGTTACACAGTGATTAAATCCTAAAATGAAATTAAACTTGTTTTAAGCAAGTGGTGATGGGTTTTCAGTGATTTAGGGGTTCTATAATTACATGATGGGTAAGTGGAATGCCCGTCATGTAAAGTCCCAAGGGAGGTTTTTCTACAGGCATCCCGGTAGAAATTTTCATTTTTTATTCCTCTATAATTCATAACTATTGACCCTTGAAGCTTTCTCATGCTTCTTTGGTGCAATCAAACCATTCTATGTGGTTTCATTCAATGTATAATCATTGTTGGGATTACAGTGTAACATACCAAGTAAGATTTATTTTTGTCTCATTCTATTTTCCTTCTTGGGGGTTTAATATATCATATTGGGACTTATGGATCTAAAATATGTCTTCTATAATACTGTTTATAGGATGTGTTCCTATATATTTTATGTCTTATTTCTTGTTCGCGGGTGAATCACATGATTTGTGTTTCTATGAGAAAAAGGTAGTTGGTTCTATCTTGGTTACCAATTTATATTAATCTAAAATTTATTTGTTTAATTTTAATTGTATGAATTATATGAAATCATTTAATTTTTTGTAAATTGACTTTCAAATAGATTTTTTTGAGAAAACCCAATTCCATTAGATAGGGGTTTTGAAAGGGGTTTTTTTCATTTAATTAGAAAACCTCTAATTCCATTGAAATAGAGTGTGTTTATGGAAATTGTATTTGATGAAAAATTGGAAAAAAAATCCCAATTCGAGTGATTTGGGGGTTTGTAACAAAATTTGTGGAATTTATTTGAAATTAAATCATTGTATTTAATTGTGAAATGGATTTTCAAATTTCATAAATTGGTTTAAAATCCTTATTTATGAAAAAATGGCTTAAAATTGTTTTTTATAGAATCCTTAGGGTTTTATCATGGTGAAAATGAATGTTTTTTTATTAAATAATCATTATGGTGTTTAAAGAGAAAGATTTGAAAATTTGAAATGTGGGTGGGATTTGATTTGGATTCAATAATTATTGAAATAAATTTTCCATCATTATTTGTACATGATAACATGAATCCTGTTACACCCCAAGATTTCATAGTACATTACTTCTTCAAAGTAATTCAATAACTTGCACTACATGCAACAACGAGTTCTAGCGCACCACGACTTACCAAACTAGCTGTTCAAAAGAGGTTATGAAAAGTATTAACTGAATTTTGAACTTTATATAATCCTTATAAGTTTAGAATCTATATTATGAGTTTCTTAGACATAATTTAAGAACAAATACATTTTTTCAGAAAAAAAATAATTTTTCAAAAAATGCTATTTTACCACCTTTTAAGAGTCAAGACTTTTTAAATCCAATATTTTAAACTTTTATAAATTCAATTTAAAAAAAATAAACTTCTTATTTAGAATCGGGATATAAGAATTTAGTTTCAATAATGTTTTGGTGTTTTTATGATAACTTTCATATTTTGGTGAATAGTTAAAATTACAATATTTTAACGGAAAACAACATTTTTAATCAAAATAATTTATACTGTTAAATTAAAAATTTTATTGGTTTGGAATTATAAATAGATTATATTTTTACCATTTAATCCAATGACGGTTATTTCAAATAATTTTACTTTGAAATTGGACATAAACAAGTGTCAATCTTTTGATAGTTATTATTTCTTTAAAATATGCCTTTTGGTTTTGACAGCGGTAATTAATATTAAATTAATAAATTCAACTTCTATGTTTTGAATTTGGTAAAATAGACTTCATTATTGAATTCGAAATATCAAAATTATCTTAGTGTAAATTTTTGGTATTTTTCAGAAAACTTTAAATATTTGATGAATAGTGAAAACACTAAGTTATAGTCTAAAATCGAATTTTTATTTAAATATTTATTTATTTTATTTAAATTTATATTAGGTCAAAATATATACATAATACCTATATATGTTCAATGTAATTCATTAGAGTCAGTTTATAATAATTTTAGATATATAAAAATTTTATTGAACTTGTCACTGTATTTTTACCCACCTCCTAGGAGAATTTGTAAATTCACATAAAACTTAATTTTACCGCTTCGATGAGTTGAATTTATAAAATCCAAGAGACACAGTTAATATCAAATAGTAAAATGTGGTTAAATAATATAAAAATATTTTTTGGTGAATAGGATCTTTTAACTTTTATTTACCACAGTTGAAAGTAAATAAGGTAATTAAGGGTATAAATGATATTATAATTACACTAACATATGTCCTAATTCTATTGGATAAGTGTAATTTTACGAAAAACAACCTTAGGAATAAAATATGACAATATAGGTCCACTTGGATTAGATTAGGACATTTATTATTATTTAATTTAAAGGAGAGTTAAAAGTGTTAAATTCAAATTTATTAAATAACCATTTTTAATATAGGGTTATACATAACATAAATTTGACTATAAATATTAATTAGAAAGATAATAATATTTCATACATAATGGTATTTTCTTTTTAATTTTTAGAAATTAAATAGTTAAATTTATTTATGACACAATGATGATGCAGTAATTACCTTATTAATGAAAGAATCAAATAAATGGTATTAGAAATAATAAAATAAATATAATTTCAAAGTTTTTATGACATCCAAAAAATTTCTAGGTGTCTCTGACATTTTAGGGTTTCTTAGATGTATTTGGTTCGAATTAATAATGTTTTTAATACTTTAACAAAAATAAATTATTAAATAGTGTCAAAATTGACATAAAAGAGTTTTTAAAACAAATATTATATTATAAATTGATATAATATTCCTAAAAATCTAAGGTTAGTCCAAATTACTTATATAATGATAGGTGTATCATTAATGAGACAATTGGAGGTCTTTTTTATGTTTATAGTAAGTGTATTAACTATATAATTTAAAAATACAAAGAGACATGTTAAATGTCAAACTATTTATCTAAGAGTTAAATATAAATGATAAGGTTAATATAGTGACACAAACCTGAATAAAATATATTGTTAGAAATGATTTATACCCATCCCCACCTTAGTCTCGAAATAAGGAACTTTAGATCAATTATAGACCCAATATAAATTTATTATAAAATAATATTTTAAGTTTTTCCTAAGATGTGCCTCACCCCTCTTATAAAAGAGAACTCCCCCTTCTCTCTAATTCACATCTTCGAAGCCTTTTGATTCGGCCAACCCCTACCCAAATATTCTCTCAACTTCCCTCAACTTAACCTAGAGGCCTTTGTTTGATCATAAAGGCAACCTAAAGAGCCATTTCGATCAAATCAAAAGGAAGAACCCGAAGAAGAGGTAATGTTTTCACCACCCTATTTCAAGTTCCTTTCATCTTCCACTTCTTCTTTATTTGTTATTTCCTTTCTAAAATAATAACTCTAGTATCATCTATATACTTTTATGTTATTATAAATGTTACAAAACTATATTCATTATTCTATCCATTTTATGAATGATAATGTCACCATGTGTGCGTATGTACGACTTACCGTCTCCACGTCGTGATGTAATTTGTTATTCAATACTATGTTATTTGGATGGATATAATGATGATTAATATGTATATAAATAATGAAAATATCATGATAATGTCTCTGTAAAATTAATATACCATCCAATTCCACACCATTAAAGAAATTATATTGTCACTCGTGCGTACGTACGGATTACCATCTCCACGACACGATGTGATTCATTTCTTCATTCACTATTCATAAATGATTATAAAAATATATATTACTAATATGTTTTTAATATATGACATAATAATGCTACTAGATATATATATGTGTGTGTGTGTGTGTGTACTTACATATATTTTATTCAATTATTTCCATTCAATACGTTATGAAAACGAAAACATCGTTTACGCATACGTACGGACTACTGTCTCCATAAACGTTGCTTTCCATTTCATATATATGTCTATTATACATATTTATATTTTAAATATATATGATATATAAATCATGTTTTATATTCTGGACGTATTTAAATCATGATCTAAGTGATACAATCAAGGTTAAAAAGTTAAAACACTTATGATAAAGAAAGCCATTATTACCCGAAATGTTAATTTAACATAGAAATTATTATTAAATAGGTAGTATAAAGTCATAAATGAATACTTTTTTATATCATAAATATTAATATTGGTATGGTATAATTTAATATCATAATAAGGTCTTTATATAGGAGTTTAAATGTACCCTCAACTAAAGGAAAGTGCAAGGTAAGGGGTTTTCATCTCACTCCTTATTCCCGTGAGATTCGTGCCATATTTCCACTATTAAATTTTTTGTAGTGTATGTACTACCCATAATTGAATTCTTTGTGTAATACAATTTAATTTATGTGTATTTACATATTAATTTTATGATACCTCTTTCATGGGTTGTATGTTTCGTAAGATACCAAATTGATAAGGGTTAATTTCACAATCCCTTTATTGTCCGAGGTGGTTTTTACCTAAGTATCTAATGGGACATATTTATTATCCATGTCCATGTTTCATGAAAGTGTTTTCAATGGTATTATTTTAAGAAATTTTTTTTACAAAAACATCAGTTCAAATGTTTTAAATATTTAGTCTTCTAAATATTTTTCACTAATGTCCATGACTTCAAAATGGTTTTTAAGGATTTATTTATATGGACATGAATGTTTTTAAAATCTTAATTCCTTTCAAAAGTATAAAAGTGTTATGGGAGAATTTGATTCAAAAATGATTTTAAATTTATTCCTTTAAATATTTTGTGACTTTTAAATGGTTTCATGAAAATGGGATATTTCTCCCAAAGAGTTTTACAAATCATCTTCATCAATGTCAACATCCCTTGATGGATTTTAAACTTGTTTGAAGAAGATTTATTATGATACAAATCTTCCATATTGTATTGAAGGTTTTGTGATATTTTTCACAATGGATGTGTTATTTTTATACCATTCATGGTTTATGGATAATGTATAGACATTTCGTATGATGGTTTTAATATGGTTGTTTATGTTATGTATAAACCTTTTAATATGTGGAATCCATTAGACTTAGTAAGTGACGGGTGGAGCCCGCTATAGATTCTCGATGCATCGGTAGTTATCGTGAGACAAACTAGTGTCTTGGCACAAGGCCTTGATAAAATCTTATTTGTAGTATTGTCACAAGGTCGTGACTATGTGGTTATGATAGTCTGGCATTATGCATTCCATCATTATGAAAGTTTTTAGTGATATTTCATGTGATTATTCGACTAGTAGAATATCCATGTGAATAAGTAAATGGAATTACGTCATTTTATTTTTTCCATATTATGCTAAAGTTCAAGTTTAAAAGGCTTTTGTTTTAGTTATACATTTCCTTAAATTTTTATGCTTATTTATGAAAGTTTCCTTTGTATTGTTATCCTTCCTGAGCATCTGATCTCACCCCTTTCTTTGTTTTATTTTTCCCAAGATTCCAAGAAATGTATTGTCATTGATATAAAAGGTTAAGACAAGGGAATAATGGTGATCATAAAGGATTATTTATGTTTTTTTTGTATGTTATAAAATTTAATGTAACATTCATGTATGTAATCTATTTTCCAAGACTGCTAAACCGATCTGTCCTTTGGGACTTGATTCCTTGTCATCATGCCAATGTATTAAAATAATGCACTCACTCTGGGTAACTGGGGTCGGGGAATTATAGTTGGTATCAGAGGAAGTTTTGAAATAACCTTAGAAACTTTATTTAGATAAAATCTTATTAGAGCACATATCCCTAAGATAGACTTTGAGGATTAGTATATAAGAACTTCCTCAAATTTTGGTATTGTAGAGATTTTGTAACTTTTCCAAGAAAATGCATCCCTATCTGGATACGAGAAGGTAGAGGTGGTTCTAGCATAGATGTAACTAGGGATAAAACCCGAAAACACCACTTTGAACTAGAATCAAACATGAACTGGTGCAAAAAAATGGGCTTTGCTTCACTCTTGGTTACGGCACTCCCGGGGGATATGCTTAGGATAATTATCATTTTCATTATAAATCATTATGAAGATATTATGAGTATATAATTCATCAATAAAAACATATTTATGATTTTGGATTATATCCATAAACCATTCAATTTACGTTAGGTATTTTACAAGTTTGGAATTATTCATTGCAATTCATAAACTGACCTAGTTTATACTATTGTATAGAAATGGCGCCCAAAAGATGGAATGTAAACTCTATCAATACGTATGATCCAAAGAGTAAGAAGGATCATATCTTTCACCATATTAAGCCAACATTTATAAGTGAAATAGTATCTCATGTATTCTCAACATATAAAGAAATAGTATCATGTGTTAATAAGATAAGTAATGAATCCTCTATGTCCTATGGATTTGAAGGGAAGCAAGAGAAGAAAAGGATGGAAGAGAGAAAGGTGGATAAAGGGAAGAGGGAAAATAATAATTTTACAATATGTGATATCTGTGGAAAGAAACACCCTGGGACTTTCCTGAAGGTAATGGGAGTTTTTTATAAGTGTGGAGAAAAAGGACACCATGTACGTGACTACAAGGGTATGAAAAATGATTCAAATGTATAATGCTTCATCTGTAAGGAGTTTGGACACTACGTGAACCAATGTCCAAATCATTAAAGCATGCCCCAAATGATGCTATTGGATAATAATGATGTTTTGATACTAACATAGATGAGTAGGAATGATTAGATTTATTATGTTGTTATTAGAAAATTATTTCATTTTAGTGTTCTATCAACAATTTACTAGTTATAATAATTATGGAGTATATAAGGATTGTACTGTAGTACTATTTCATTAAAGACTTGAGATTGTTTGGAACCATGAAAATTTACTCAATAGAAGGTTAAATTATTGGAAAATATATGGTTGAGAGAAAGATAAACCATAATATGGTTCTGATACTGAGGTAGTGATTTTGAAATAATACATGAATAATTTGGATAAATTATATTGGATAATCTTGACTACCTTGAAACTTATTAATGATTTGTATATTCCATAATTTTTGGAGTTTACAACATTTTTGGATAGAAGGAATATATCCAGTATTCTATAAAGAATAAGGGATTATGAATGTAATCAATAAGGTTTTATAGTAATTCAGTATGTTGCAGTGTTTTAAAAGAATACATGATGAAGGTGTTCACATGTTATTACACGGCAAAAAGGATCTTCATTGTGTTTACCTTCTTTAAAAAATATGGACTGTGAGTTTAGACAGAAGTATTTTGGATAATTCTAGTTTGATATTATTTTTGGATTTCCATAAAAGGACAACCTGGAGGTCGGACGACAACCTGTCACGTCCGGCAAGGCTGTGAGACTTGAACCCATAACTGAAGGGCAACAAGGGTGTATCACCTAGCACTGGCCCATGTGATGTCCTAGATTGAATAATGTAGTATTTTTAAAAAAAATTCTGGTATATTAATTATAAATTCATTTTTTTGAACCCTATATGAATAGGATAAATAGAATATTATTTTTAAGTTCTATTATCTTTTAGAGTGAAAGATGAGTTTGTGGTAGAAATTAGTTAAAGGATTGGACTCTACTTGTCAAGTATATATTTTTGTTCTTCACTTATTATATGAATAAATTAATTATTATACTTTAGTGAAGGTATCTTAAAAACAAAAATGTGTTATCCTAATACCAAATGTTTTGTCGAACCGATGGTATTTTAAATCATCATAGATTGATGAATTTAAGCCCCTCAATTTTAATCTTGTTTGTGATTGATGACCTCAATCACTACCTATAAATATTTATGTTTTTCCTCCAATTATATGTCTCTAATTTCCACCAATGTTATCCAAATCAAGATCATAATTTGGTGGTGACCCTTTCTTTCCATTTTCCTCTTATTAAGACTAAATTTTGTTAACCTAATTTCCGATGTGGGTTTTCCCAAAGGTATTTTCTATTTTCAACCTTTTATTTTTGAAAAATAATTTCAAATTGAGAGGACACAATTTATTAAAGTAGGGATGAATGTAACACCCCAATATTTTATAGTAAGTTATTTCTTCAAAGTAATTCAATAACCTGCACTACACGCAATATCGAGTTCTAGCGCACCAAGACTTACCAAACTAGATGTTCAAAAGCGGTTATGAATAATATTAACTGAATTTTTAACTTTATATAATCCTTATAAGTTTAGAATCCATATTATGAGTTTCTTAGACATAATGTAATAACAAATAAATTGTTTAAGATAAAAATTTGTTTTTTAAAAAAATGCAATTTTACCGCCTTTTAATGGCGAAGCCTTTTTAAATCAAATATTTGAAACTTTTATATATTCAATTTGACAAAATAAACTTCTTCTTTATAATCGGGACATAAGAAATTAGTTTCCATAATGTTTTGGTGTTTTTCTGATAACTTTCAAATTTGGGTGAATAGTGAAAAATACTATATTTTAACTGAAAATATATTTTTAAATAAAAGTAATTTATTGTGTTAAATTATAAATTTTAATGGTTCAAAAGTATTAATAGATTATATTTTTACCATTTAATCCAACAATGGTCATTGTAAGTAATTTCACTTTGAAATTGGACATAAACAAGTGTCAAACTTTTGATAGTTATTATTTCTTAAAAATACGCATTTTGGTTTTGACAGCAGGAATTAATTTTAAATTAATAAATGCTACTTCTATGTTTTGAATTTGATAAAATAGACTTCATTATTGAATTTGGAATATCAAAATTATATCAGGGTAAATTGTTTGTATTTTTCTGAAAATTTTTAATTTTTGATGAATAGTGAAAAATAATGAGTTATAGTTTAAAACCGAATATTTAATTAAGTAATTATTTATTTTTTTTAAATTTATTTTAGGTCAAAATAGATACATATTACCTATATAAGTTCAATGTAATTCATTAGAGCCAGTTCATAATAATTTTAGATATATAAAAATTTATTGAACTTTTCACCGTCTTTTACCCACCTCCTAGGAAAATTTGTAAATTCACATAAAAGACAATTTTACCACTTCTGTGAATTGAATTTCAAAAATCTGAGAGATACGGTTAATATCAATAAGTAAAATGTGGTTCAATGAGATAAAAATAATTTTTGGTGAATAATAACTTTTTTACTTTTATTTACCACGGTTAAAAGTAAATAGTGTAATTAAGGGTGAAAATGATATTATTATTACCCTAACACATGTCCTAATTGTATTGGATAAGTGTAATTCGACCAAAAACAACATTAGGAAAAAATTATGACCACTTCGGTCCACTTGGATTAGATTAGGACATTTATTTTTATTTAATTTCAAGAAGAGTTAAATGTGTTAAATTCAAAGTTTATTAACTAAAACATTTTTAATATAGGTTTATACATATGATAAATTAGACTATAAATATACATTAGAAAGATAATATAATTTCCTACATCATGGAATTTTATTTATAATTATTAGACATTAAATAATTAAATTTATTTATGACACAATTATGATACACTAATTACCTTATTAATGAAATAATTTAATAAATGGTATTATAAATATTAAAATAAATATAATTTAAATGTTTCTATGACATAAAAGAAATTTATAGGTTAATATTACATGTCATTTTATCTTAAATGAATTTTTTTCGAATTAATAAAGTTTTAAAACTTTAAAAAAAATCAAATATTAAATAGTGTCAAAATTGACATAAAGGAGTTTTTAAAACAAATATTATATTATAAATTGATATAATATTCCTAAAAATCTATGGTTCAGACAAAGGACTTATATAATTATAGTTGTATTATTAATTAACCACTTGGGGGGTCTTTTCTATATTTATAGTAAGTTTATTAACTATATAATAAAAAATACAAAGAGACATGGAAAATGTCAAACTATTTAACTAAGAGTTAAATATAAATGATAAGGTTAATATAGTGACCCAAACATGTCTAAAATCTATTGGTTGAAAGAATTTAGACCCATACCAACCTTATACTCTAAATTAGTCACTTTTTAGCCATTATAAACCGAATATAAAACGGCACTCCCCCCCCCCCTCACCCCTCTTATAAAAGGGAACTCCCCCTTCTCTCTAATTCACATATTCAATGCCTTTTGGTTCAGACAACCCCTGCCTAAATATTCTCTCAACTTCCATAAATTAAACCTAGAGTACATAGTTTGATCATAAATCCAACCTAAGGATACCTTTTAATCAAATCAAAAGGAAGAAACCGAAGAAGAGGTAATGTTTTCACCAACCTCTTTCAAGTTTCTTTCTTCTTCCACATATTCTTTGTTTGTCATTTCCATTCTATAATTACAACTCTAGTATCTTATATATACTGTGATGTTATTATAAATATTTCACTACTATATTCATTATTCTATCCATCTTATGAATGATAATGTCACCATGCGTGCGTACGTACGACTTACCTTCTCCACGTCATTGTGTAATTTGTTATCCAACACTATGTTATTTGGATGGATATAATGATGAGTAATATGTATATAAATAATGAAAATAACTTGATAATGTCTCGGTAAAATTAGTATACCATCCAATTCCAAGCCTTTATGTAAATGATATTGTCGCTCGTGTGTACGTACGAATTACTGTCTCCACAACACGATGAGATTCATTTCCTCATTCACCATTCATCGACGATTATAAAAATATATATTACTAATATGTTTGAAATATATTACATAATAATGAAAATGGAGATATACATACATATATATATATATATATACTTACATATATTTTATTCACTTAGTTCTGTTCAGTATGTTATGAAAAAGGAAACAACGTTTATATGTACGTACAGACTACCATCTCCAGAAACGGTGTTTTCCATTTCATATATATGTATATTACACATATTTATATTCTAAATATATATTATATATAAATCATGTTTTATATTATGGAAGTATTTACATCATGATCTAAGTGATACAATCAATAGTAACAAGTAAAAACACATACGATAAATAAAGCGATTATTACACGAAATGTTAATTTAAAATGGAAATTATTATTATATGGGTAGTATAAAGCCATAAATGAATAATGTATGATATCATAAATATTAATATGGTTCTGGTATAATTTAATAACATACTATGGTCTTCATACATGAGGTTAATCGTACCCTCGACTAAAGTAAAGTGCAAGGTAAGGGGTTTTCATCTCACTCCTTATTCCCGTGAGATTCGTTCCATATTGCCACTATTAGATTTTTTTGTGGTTTATATACTTCCCATAATTGTATTATTTGTGTAATACACTTTAATTTATGTGTATTTACATATTCATTGTATGATACCTCTTTCATGGGTTGTATATTTCGCAAGTTACCAAATTGGTAAGGGTTAATTTCACAATCTCTTTATTATCCGAGGCTGTTTTTACGTAAGTATCTAATGGGACATATTTATTATCCATGTACATTTTTCAAGAAAGATTTTTCAAAGGGATTATTTTAGGGAACTTTTTTTACAAAAAAATCATTTCAAATGTTTTAAATATTTATTCTTCTAAATATTTCTCTTTAATGTCCATATATTCAAAATAGTTTTTAAGGATTTATTTATATTGACATGAATGCTTTTAAAATGTTAATTCCTTTAAAAAGTTTCAAAGTGGTATGGGAAACTTTGGTTCAAAAATGTATTTAAATGGATTCCTTTTTAAATTGTGTAACTTTTAAAAGTTTTCAAGAAAAATGGATATTTCTCGAAAAGATTTTTACAAATCATTTTCATCTATGTCAACATTCTTTCAGGGATTTTAAACATGTTTGAAGATGATTTATTATGATATAAATATTCCATATTGTATTTAAGGTTTTGTGATATGTTTGACTATGTATTCATGGTTTGGGGATAATGTATTTACATTTTGTATTCTAGTTTTAATACGAATGTTTATGTTATGTTTTAACCTTTTCATATGTGGAATTCATTTGGCTTAGTAAGTGATGGGTGGGGCCCGTTATGGCGCCTCAATTCATTAGTGGGACTTATGAGACAAACTAGTGTCTTGGAACAAGGCCTTGAAAAAATCTTATTTGTAGTCTTGGCACAAGGCCTTGACTATGTGGTTATGATAGTCTGGCATTATGCATTCCCTCATTATTAAAGTGGTTTGTGATATTGCATGTGATTATTTGACTGGTATAATATCCATGTGAATAAGTAAATGGAATTACTTCATTTTATTTTTTCCATATTATGCCAAAGTTCAAGTTTAAAAGGATTCTGTTTTAGTTATACATTGCCTTAAATGTTTGTGCTTATTTATGAAAGTTGTTGCTGTATTGTTATCCTTACTGAGCATCTGAGCTCACCCCTTTCTATGTTTTATTTTTTCGAGGATTCCAAGAAATGTATTGTGATTGATATGCAGGGTTAGGATAAGGGAATAATGGTGTTAATAAAATATTATTTATGTTTTTTTGTATGTTATAAAGTGTAATGTAATATTCATGTATGTAATCTATTTTCCAAGACTGGTAAACCGATCGGTCCTTCTAGACTTGATTCCTTATTATCATGCCAATGTATTAAAATAATGCACTGACTCTGGGAAACCGGGGTCGAGGTGTTACAAATCCCTTAGGTAGTTAGTTTGATATTTGGACAATACTTTATGACTTACAACATACTAAAAAATCATATCATCACATCACTATTCCTTAGAAAATGGTGATGACTCTCCTCTTCCTTATGCCTATGGGATGTATGTATATACTTGTCATTTCACATTGTTGGATCCCTATAGCCTAGAAAAATCATACATATTTGGAAAATGAACATCTTTCTCACTTGTTTTTATTTCAAATGTATATTCCATTATTGTAAGATATTTCACATGCCTCGAGGATTTGTATAAATTATTTTATAAAAATGGGTTTATTTAATCCATTTTTTGAAAAGTGTTGTTTGTGTATTGTACCCCTTTGAATAAAGGAATATTTCATCTTTTGAAATATATTTTTATCATTTGAAATTTGAGGCATAAATTTCAAAATATATTTACATATTTTAAATTGTAAATAATGATTTTTTAAAATATTAGTTTGTTATGCCAAACCTGTTAATAAATATATCCACTTAACATTTCAATTATCAATGATTTATTGATTATGATTTTATTTGGATCACCCTCCCAAATAAATTCATGTTTTTCATTAATCATATTCTCTAATTAACTTTTACGATCCTTAAATCTCTTATTGGAATCTAAAAAAGTTAATGAATTTACCTTGAGATTTTGAATGAAATAGTTCCCTAATATCTTACAAAACCAATTTTTAAATCTTCGTAGCTTTATATCCATCAAATTTAAAATGAATTAATTATCACTCAAAATTATAAGTAAACATGTAAAATAACTAAAATCTTCTGTTCAAAATGTTCTAAAAACCATTCTTAGTATATCCTTGACTTTTTTCATCTAGTTCGACATGAAAAGAGTTATCTTTCCAAAACTAGGTATTATTTGAGCCTTATATTTTATATTCATAATTAACAGAAAATATTATAAATATTTAATTCAAGTATATTTAATGTATTGATTCATTATGGTATACCATAATAATATTGATTTCAAACCTGAAATAATTCTTTATTGTGTCTAAATTTGACACAAAGAACATGTTTTTGGTGACATAAGATAAAAAATTTGTTTTTCAAATATAATAATATTTGGACATTGAAATTTTTATTTTTTGATCTTATATTATTAATATATGGGTCAAGTTCCATTAGTAATTTAATTATATACTTAATTCTTGTCATCATTATAAACTTCTTGTGTTCTATTATTTGGATTTAAATATGTTTGACATATATTATAAATAATAATTTTGAAGAGAAATATAAATATTAAAAGGAATGATGAATATACATAAATTATAAGATTCTAAATTATTCATCTTAAATTTATTCCAATTACACTTATAATGTGACTTCTTCATACATATATAGAAAATAGACTCGTGTTCATTTCTCTCCCTAAAAATATGTTTTTTTAATTGATGGATATTCCAAAAGGACCACTGAATTTAAATATATCATTTTCATTTAAACATTGTCCTTAACGTCATTAAAAATAATTATTAAAGCACCAAATTCCCACATATACTTATCAACATGTTGAACTATAGTCAAAATATTCTTATGTGGCTTTAACATATAGTTCATTTTTTAATTTTTAATGATTATTTAGAATCTGAGTTGTAAGGATAAAATAATATTTATATATAATTTATTATATGTATGGGAACACAAATTCATTAATTAATTGATATAATTACCCATATTTGGTACATAATCACTATCAATTTATCTATATTCTAGTTTACACATATATAGTTTAGTGATAATATCATTTATCATTTTCATCTCTTTCCCTCTCTCCCTCTCTACCATGTTCTTGGGGATGATTCATCATTTTGTATCCATTCATTACATTATGTTTCATCTTCATATAACTATATAGAGATGATAAAACAAAATATATAACATATAATGCAAAATCCTAGTTCCTCGTATATTCATCCTTATCACCCCTTCTGACACACTTAAGAGACTAGTTAGGTATAAAAGATTCATTCACTTAAAACTTATTTTCTTGTAGTATTACTATACACAAGAACCTTTACCAATAATATAAATAAGTTTTAGTGTGGAAATTATCTTGTTCTAAAACTAATAGTTATGCTTCCAGGGTTTTACTTTGTATTTTACAAAAATAAATAAAAATTAGTTGTGTACATTATCTTGATTTCCAGTTATGAAATAATTAAGGAATTAATTAGATCTCCACTTTATTAAATCCCAATAACCCTTATTATTGAATTTTTATTATCAAATTTCTTAGGTATTCTAATGGAAAGGATCTATATTTCCCTTTTTATAAATAATAAGAAGTATTTATCAATTTAATTGATGGTATTTAGTTAGTATATATACTTTACAACTTCATTAACTCATGGTTCATTGATTTCTTGAGTGGAATTTCTAGTCCTTAAATCATATAATTTTATTTCCTAAAACAAATTCACATAGTAACATCATGTATTCTAGGGATAATCCTCTTTCTGAAAACTTGATTAAATTAAACCGAATATTATTTTACAACTCCCTGATTTTTAAAATAACCTACCAAGGGATGGACTAATATTTTAATCTATGGTTTTATTATAACTCAACTTATGTGAGGAAGTTGATGAATTAATATTTTATATAAAAGGAATTTTATTAGATTATGAAGAGATGTAATTTATTTTTTTCATCCCAATCATGATGATTTTTTATAAAAATCACATAAATAATTAAAAATATCTAATAGAATTACTCGACAATAAATTTTTTGGTGAGAGATAATCCATTTTAAAAATTTTGTACTTGTTAATTATATTATGTGAAAGATTACCTAAATAGTAAATTATAAATATTAAAATATATTTTATAAACTTTATTTTCTCTTATTTAAACATGATTTTAAATTTATTTATATTATGAGATCATGTTTAAATAAGCTAATAAATAAATACTATGTGGTATAAATATATAAATAATTATGAACCAATAAATAAAATAAATACATGAAATGATCATGATATTTTTCTCATAGTTATTGTATCTAGAAATGAGGAAACAAATTATACGTTAAAGTTATACATGATCATGAGAACCACTGAGAAGGGAGGTTGAATTAGTGGTGAACTTTTATAATTTCATGTTATATAAAATTAAGCAGTGGAACTTGTTAGAGTTTTCATTATTATAAAATTTTATAACAAACTCACAAGAATGAGAATATAAGAATGTAATGGATGTCAAAAAATATTTATATGGCTCAAAATCAATGTGTGAACTGATATCCTTTGCATGGAGACACCCACGAGTCCATGGAAATATACTATTATGAAATAAGTGAATACTACTTGATCCAACTCCTATTAGACTCCCTATATTTACTAATATGTATGATTATACTAAATCATGGTAGTTAAAAGATTATTATAAATTGATCCACCACAAATATGTGAAACTTTATTAAAAAACTCTCATAATGTTATTTCATAAATATCCATCAAATTTCCTCCTTCTATGTGTCTATCTGGTGTGCTTACCTTCATCTGGTATTCTCAATTTGTTGAACCTCATTAAATTTTTTATTCTTTTCTAAGTTAAATTATGTGCTATGAACAAAACCACTACGCCTTAAAACATGCTCGGAAACTCTTTAAAATAAAATATTTTTCGTCCCCCTTTTAATTCCACTACACAGTAAGCCTCTATCCAGTAGCTTCTCAGGAAACTATTATCTGAAATGCTTCAAATTCAACCCTAACTCAACATGTTTGGAAACTCATATTGTTAAAAAATTAATCATATCTTCTTTTTTGGAGAGATGAATAGTGTTATTTTGGTGATACTTTTCGCCCCCTTTATAGATGTGCACTCAAAATGGAAAAAGGCGATCATATATTTAATTTTCCCATGAAACAGAATTCACTGAAATATTTTTAATCATTTTTGGAGTATTTTGGAACAATATTTAGCCTTCATGAGAACTCTAATGATTCGAACCATACATTAACATCCTTAACCTCTATGTTAATGATTTTATTAAATATTCATTATCACATCTAGATAATAAATTATAGATATAATCGTTTAGGGTCATCAGTGTAAAGGTGTTTTTAAAGCTATTTAAAGTATTTTAAAATCACCATATAGTGGAATATTTGTATGATGAATTTATTATGAACATTTTGTATGATATTATTTATGACTCCCTTCTATCAGATGTAGTTCAACCAGTCGAATCTACTTGATGACTCCATCTAATAAACCTTCCATATCACAAACTCTGTTAAAAACAAGCATCTAAGAATTTATACTCTGATCACCATGTGAATTTCTATCTGATGCTTTTCCATCACCTAGATGTTTTTTTGGTGGATGGTTGTCTGATGAGATCGATCTAAAGGACCTTACTCCATCTTTTTTTACATTATTTTTCAACCAAAACCATCATACAACCTGTAACAAAAAAATATTCCATTTCTAATGACCTTTCTTTCTAAATATAAATAAAATATACTCATGTTCATTTCTCTCCCTATAAGTAATTTTTTCTTTGATTGATCTTCAATAGGTACCAATAAATTTTAACATATCATTTTCATTTCAACCATGTCCTTCAATTCATTAACTATAATTATTGAAGCACCAAATTCCTACATATACTTATCAACATGGTGATCTATAGTCAAAATATTTTTATGTGGACTCAACATACAGTTTTTTTTATAATTTTTAGTAAATATTACGAATCTGTATTGTAAGTATAAATGAATGAGGATTAGGGATAATTTTTTGTACATATGGGAAACCAAATTCATTAATTGATTAATGTACTTTTCCATATTGAGTACATTATTACTATCTAGGTATCAATATTTTATTTTACACATATACATTTTAGTGATAATACCATTTATCATTTGCATCTCTCTCCCTCCCTCCCTCTCTAACATGATCTTGGGGATGAGTAATCTTGGTGTATCCATTAATTCCATTATGTTCCATCTTCATATCCCAATATGTGGATGATAAAATTACATATCAAACATATGATTCATAATCCATGTGCCTTATGTATTCATCTTTTTCACCCCTGGTCACACCCTGAGATGGCTGGTCAGGCATAGGAAACTACAGTGTGTAAAACATGTTTTCCAATAGTAGTACTAAAATACACTTTTACAACTCCTTTTAATTTATTTATGTGAGGAAATTCTAATTGTATACAATTTATCTCTATGATTATATGGTTTTATTTTCAATTTTCCTACTTGAAATTAAATTTAGATTTGTATATTATATTGATTACAAGTTATGAAATAATTATAGAAATAATTTAATCTCATATTACATTATCAAATCCCAACAATCCTCATTTCTGAATTTTCATTATCCATTTTCTCAGTCATTATAGTAGAAAGAATATATATTTACCTTTTCATAAACAAGAAATAAGCTTTATCAATGTAATCAATGGTATTCAGTTTTTTTACAAACATTAAAAATTCATTAGCTCGTAGTTCCTTGATCCCTTGAGTGGAATTTTTAATCCTTAAAACAAATACTTGTATTTCCTTAACAATTCCCCCAGTCACACCATGTATTCTAGGGAAACTCCTCTGGATGAAAACTGGATAAAATTGACCCAAATATTATATAACAACTCCATGATATTTAAAATAACCTACCAATTGAGAGTCTAGTATTTTAAACTATGGTTCTATTTTAACACAAGTGATGGAAGATAGTTGATGAATTAGTATTTTAAGTAATGAAAATTTTATTATCCTATGAATAAATTCTCTCTATTTTATTCATCATGAGATAGAAAATTTTATTTCAAAATTATATAAATAATTAAAAATATCTGATAAAATTATTTAACATTAAATATTCTTCTGTCAGGTATTTCATATTATAATTTATATACTTGATAATTACTCTTTGTAAAATAATACATATATAATTAACTATACCAAATAAAATATATCTTATAGAATTTATTTTATCTTATTTAAATATTATTGTAAATTTATTTATATTATGTGATCATGTTTAAATAAACAAATAAATAAATCATTAATTGTATTAATAAATAAATAACCACGCACTGATAAATAAAATAAAGACATTTAATTATTATGATAATAATCTATTAGTTCATTGATCTAGAAATGATAAACCAAATTACAACATGAAGTTATTTTGGATCATGTGAACCACTGAGAAGGGGGGTTTAATCTGTGGTGAACTTTTTCGATTTTAAATTCTCTAAAATTAACACCTGGAAAAAATTATATTTTTCATTCTTATCAACTTTTATAACATACTCACAAGCATGAAAATATAATTAAGTAATGGAAGGAACCATGATTTACAAGGGTCAAACTCAATGTGAGAACCTATATCCATTCCATGGAGACTCCCTTCAATCCAAGGAAATTGAATATTAATTAATAAGTGAATAAAACTGGAGTAAAATATTATTAGACACCCTATATTTACAAATAGTAATCACTATACTAACTCCCATTAGTTACAAAAAAAATATTAAAAAATTAAACCACCACCAATTTGTGGATCTTAATGAAACAAATCTCGTAAATTTTTTTAATAATTTTCTATCTGACTTCCTTTTTATTGCAATTGTTTATCTGGTGTTCTTATCTTCGTCTAGTATTCTCTATCTCATAAAACACACTAAATCTGTTCTTCTTTTCTATCCAAAATTATGTACAATGAACAAAACCACTATGCCATAAAATCTATATGAAAACTCTCTCCAATAAAATCTATTTGGTTCTCTTTCTGGTTCCACTAATTTTTAAACTTCTATCCAAGAGATTCTCTCAATACCTCTGTCCATTATGCTTCAAATTCAACCATAACTCAACCAGTTCAGAAACTCATACAATTCATAATCTCAGCAAGTTGTCTTTTTCACATAGTTGAATATAGTTAGTATGGTTTTACTTTTCACCCCCTCTATATAAGTGCACTCAAAATAAAAAAATGTGGGAACTCTATATTATTTTCAATTGAAACAAAATTCACTAAAAGAGTTTTTAGGTTTTTTGAGTATTCTAGAATAATCTTGAACCTTCATGAGAAATTTAATGGTTCCAACCATCCTTAAACTTCCTTAACCAAGATGTTAAAAAACTTCTTAAATCTTATTTATCTTAGCTAGATATATGGATATAATTCTTCAGCATCATGAGTGTAGCGGTCTTTATAATGTTATGTAAAGCTTCTCAAAATCTATTTCCAGTGGATTGTTTTTCCGATGAATTTATTATGAACATTCAGTATGATATAACTTATGACACCCTTATATCTAATATACTTTGATTTACTGAATGTATCTGATGATTACATCTAATCAACATTCTATGGATCAAACTCTATTGAAAAAAACATCTCATAATTTTTACTTTAATGACATTTTGAATGTCTATCCAATGTTTTTCTATCAACTATATGTTTTTTTGATGGATCATTATTCAATGAACATGATCCAATAGCCCTTTATTCAGTAGTGATCTTTATTATTTTTCAACTTTAAACATTATATGAACTGTAACAAAAACTTTTCAACCTGAATTGTATAAAAACGATCTATCAAAAACTATATCTACCACTTCCTATTTCACTCAAATTGATGATGTTATTTAAAATTGGTGAAACTTTTAATGACTTTTATCAATGAATATTTTATGTATGGTCTCATTTTCCATGCTCTACAACTTCATTAAATCATATCATAAATAAAATAAACTATGTTCCGTCTAGTGTCTTTCTCTGATTATCTATGTCTTCTAACACTATTAATGATCTCACAAATATCTATTCTAAATATATATCCAGTGGACGGAATTTGGTGATCAACACCTAGTTGACTTTATCCAATTTTTTCATCAAGTAAATAGGATCTCACCCTTTGAACAAAATAACATATCACAACATTATTCCGGATGCTTGGAACTTTGATATTGTCTAAGAAACATCTAACATGGGGAATTTTTCTTAACAGAGTTATAGAAGGTTCTTTTACTTCCTCCAGTAACTTCATACAAAAAACATTCATAAAAAATATTTAGAAACTATTTCTTATCTATTTAATAAAAAATTCATAAAAATTTATGTTTTCAACAAATAAAAGACTTTATTATGAAATAATCACAAAACACCTTCAATCATACACTTTGGATTAATTGGAAACATTCATTTACAAATTCACATAATTTTTAACAACTCTTTTCCTTCACATTTCTCTCATTTTCTCAACGTTTTACCAAACCACATTCATTATCAAAGAGAATGTCCTAAAAACATACAACTAGATAAAGTAATATATTTTAAGGGGTTTCATCACTAAATGAAACGAATTTTTTTTTTCCACATTAAGATAAAGTCCCCTTTAATTTTAAATTTTCCATTATATTACTCTCATTTTATGATATACATGGCTTCATATTAATATTATAAAGAGTTTTAATTCACCTTAAAAATCTATACATACTCCCCCAATTTAAAAATATAATCGAAATCATAGTGGGGGGATTCCTTATTAAATTTTTGAATTCATTGGAGGAGGCTAAATAGGTAACCACAACATTAAATTCTCAAATATTTCCCTAGGAATATATTTGGTCAAAACATCCTCCATTTTACAGTTTTTTGAAATTTACTCAAGTATAACATCTCATCCAGAAACATTATATTTTATGAAGTGATATTTATTAACGTGTTTTGATCTCAAATGTTGTATAGGGTTTTCGAGAATATCAATATCTCATTGATTATCACAATGAAACTTTAATGGTTTATAAATATTTACTCTCAAATCATCCAATTGAACATTTATTGAAATCATTTGTGTACAAACATGGGTGGTGGAATCATATTCACTGTCTATTATACTTAAGGTAATAGTAATTTGTTTCTTAGTATGTTATCTCATACAATATTCTCCCAAGAAAAAAGTACCTCCTGGTGTTTATTTTCTATATTTTCAATCTCTAGTATAATCATCATTAGTTTATCTAAGAAAATTTATATCATAACTTCTTTTATATAATAACCAATAAGAATATTTTCCTTTAACATATCTTAGAATTATTTTTAATTCCAGCATATGTGCTTCTTATGGATAACTATGATATATTGCACACAATGTAATAGCATAAACCATGTATATCCTTGAATCTATAAGATAGATAAAACATCATATAAACTTATCAATGTATTTCTGATTGACACATTTTCTATATTCATCTTTACTCATCTTCATTCCAACAAAAATTGTAATAGAAACTCCTTCGTAATATTTCATTCCAAAAAATTTTAGTAACTCTATAGTAAACATATATTATGATAAACAGATATATATTTATTTTTATTGAACTTGTAAACCCATAAATAAATTTAATTATTAGAGTAATGATATTTCAAAGTTCTTCTTCATATTTTCAGAAAAATCTTCACATGTTTTATCCCTATCACCTGAAAAAATTATATCATCAGCATAAATAGTGAAATTAATGGTTCCAATTCTCATTGACATAACATATTGAGTGCTGTAAAGTTTTCATTTATATAATTTCAACTTATACTAGAAATTTTCAAGTTTATAGTACTATTCAAAAGGATCTTATTTCAACATGTACAAAGAATATTCAATTTAAACATCATTGTTCCATATTTATCATGTAGAATCCCACTATGTTTATCAATGTAAACTTCTTATTTAATTTCTAAATTCCTGACATTTCACTTAAAATCCATTTGATAAACTTTCTAACAATAATTCTTAGAAACTCCCATTAATATTATTATAGTTTAAAATATTGAAATAGCGGATATTTTTTATTCACAATAAAAACCTTCTACCCATGAGTAAGCTTTATTTCTTGAAATATATATTTGTTCCTTATGGTTGTTTTTGTACATCCACATTATACCTATAATATTATTTCCTGATTATCATGGAATAAGATCTAAAGTCTCATTATTCTAAATCAGATCTTACTCCTCATTCATAGCATCAACCCAAACATTATGTTTAAATACCTATAAAACTAATTCTAGTTCTACCTTTTAGATAAGTGATGTATGAATCTTTAACATAAACTTTATTTATATCCAATCTAGATCTTTTAGATTTCTAATGATGTTTTTAGATTCAACATATTTTTGTAGGGTATAAAATTTGAGTGATTTTCTACCTCTTTCCCTTTACTCATCACATGATTCAATTAAATAACGTTCTATGTGTTTTAGATCATAATCATCTTTCATTTTATAATTCATTTTATAAGTCTTCAATTTATCTTTTGTAACAATTTCAATAAATTTTCTAAAGGAAGTTGGACTTTAAAAAACTTTTACATCAAAATAATACAGAAACTTTTGTAATCCTTAATTCCAACACTTTTAACTTATTCTATCAGCTGAATATCACATGAAAATTCCTTCCTTAACTTTCTCATAAAACATTCCAAGATCAATATTTTTTATCTTTATTAAGACGGGACTTCCAAAAACCAGGAATTATTTCATTGAAAGTTTTTTTACTATACAACATTTCAAAATAAATGTTTTTTATTCAACCCAAAAAGACAATTATTTTTTACACGAACTATAGTAAAAAACTACTTCCCTCTATTAAACATAGAAATTTTATATTTATCCATTATATTTCTTCCCATTTCCACTAAAAAATCATTTTTTCCACTCCATTTTTTTATGAGTGTATGGATTATTGTATTGTTGTTTAATTCCATTTTTCATAAAATATATTTTAAAATAATTTCCCGTGTACTCCTTTCCATTGTCAGTCCTGGGCATCATAATATAAACAACTAACTCTATTTCAAATTTCAATTCTAAAAAATCTAAACATTTATTTTTCCTCTGATTTATGTTTCAAGAATATTATGTTGTTTATCTAAGTGAATTTATCAATAAATGTGATAAAATAAAAATCCCTTTTTATTTTTTGATCTCTGATCAGCCTATAAATATCAGTTTGAATGATTTTCATGTTCTATTGGATTGGATTTCAACATTTTTATGCCTTCCACTAACCATATTCCCTTTCTATCATGTTATACAAATAAAATCATCTTTATATTTTAGTAGTGGTAAGTTTAAAAAATCATTTTCCATAAAAATATATCACATAATATTTTCTCCAAAATACCAGTCTTCAATGCCACAACATATGTTCATCCTCATCACTTATGTGAAATGAGTTGTAAGGATATCCAATCCAAAAGATATTTCTACTAGTTCTTTCTCCCTTAGTAACATATTTTCCATCTTCTACAATTCTGATGATACAATAATATTTTTGGTAGATAACTTCCTGAATATAATCACTATATTGGATAACACTTATAAAGTTGGGTTTGATCCCATCAACATATAAACCATTTTTCATTTAATTTTTTAGGTTTCAATAACACCAGTTCACATTCTTAGTATTTTTAAGGAATTATCATTTACTAAAGTGACAAATACTTTTTCACACTCTTCTATATCATTAAATATATTTAAATCACCTCTCAACTATGAAGAATAACCACTTTCAAGAATCCATTGTTTGTTCCTTTTTCTATCTTTCACAGATATCTTAATTATAGAAGCACTTTACTCATATTTCTTTTTTGTAACTTCGTTTTTTTATAGAATATGAAACTTTTTCTCAAATATTTATCAAAAAATATTTGGTAATGTGACCCAGCTGATCACATATTCCATAATCATACTCAAGGAAACCATACTAGATTTTCATTGAAAACATTCTAGAGTCTTCTGATTTTTCCTTTCTTTTTTCTAAAACATAAGAAATTTACACAATTTGCTTCCTCTTTTTCTCCCCTTTAGTTCATGGATATTTCCAAAAAGAGACTTGTATACCAAAAATTATTTTACTTTTTATTATATATACCATAGAACAAAAATAATCCATTGAATATTTCTCTTCTATAGAAGTAGGATCTTTCCCTATAGAAAATCGGTTATGTTTCATAACATCTTCCTATATTTTTTTTCCATAGAATGGGGAGACTTTCTAAAGGGGGTTATTTTCAACTTTGGTTAATGTCATGGATTTATCACATATTTTTTTAACAAACTCTTTGCTAAAAAATGTATAACATTTTCATGGTTAGAATAATTAGATGAACTTTTAGTTTTAGTGGGTAAAGATGTCACCTGAAATTTAGGAATAATTATCTCTGTATCTCGAAATTGTTTAGCACTTACCTCGAAACCCTTGTTGAAATTTTAAATTATCTTCTTTAATTTAACAACATATAATTTTATCAATAATATTTCCCTTATTGCATAATAAAACACATATATCACTTAAAGAACTCAATTAAACCATTATTCTCCAAAATGAATAATGATACCTTAGTCAGCAAACAACCCAATAATAATTCCAAATATTATAGTAGTACAACCAATAGAAAATAATATAATATAAATATGAAAATGTTCATTTTGTTGATCCACTTGAATGATCTCACTCATGAAGAAATCTATATAAATAAAACATAATGTTATTAATAAAGTATTCACTTAAAATATGAAAGTATATTTAACCTTGGTAGAAAACTGTGAGTGACTCGTGAATAGAATTAGAGGTATTTATAAGAAGTAGTAATCCTTTATAACTGTTAGAAATATTACCATTGGAATATTAACTTGGTCATGGGAATATTAATGTGATCGTTAATAATTATAATCTAGATGTTAGAATAGTAAACTCACTTATGAAAGTGTAAATAAAAAAATTCCTCTAAATGAAAATATGATATATTTATATCATGAAATAAGTAAATAATTTTGTTAAATAATAAATTAATTATAGGTATTTTTCAGAAATAAAAATGTTTATTAACAATTTTATAATTTATATAATGATTTAAAAGAAATTCTATATCCATAAAATAAATTAAAAAATTAATATTTTGTTGTTTCAGAGTTATAAGATAATTTTATGAGACCATAATTAATTTTTTTAAGTGTCGTAAAATTCGTTATAATATTAAAATCAATATTTTTGTGAATAAATGATGATTTTAATTAAAAAATAATCTTCTAAAATTTATATAATTATTATCATTAATTGGCATCCATTTTTTTAAACTACATGTTGAAATATAAATATGGTTAATTTTTTTTGTATTTTTCTAAAACTGTTGACTTTTTTTAGAATAGTGAAATGTGGTAATTAATAGTAATTAACAAATACAATAACTCTTGAGTTATGGATGATGTATTGACTGATGTAATCCCCCATTTTTTTGAAATCACCTCGTCCATTTTCTCTATTTAGTCATATGAATAAAAAGTATTGATATTATTGAGCTAAATTATAAATAAATGAATAAAATAATCCAAAATGCTCATCTCCTCCCCATATAAATACCACACCACGCCACAAATTATCCTCACACCTATTAATATTTTTAGATAATATAAATTCTATCTAATTCCATTTCCAAGAATCTTCCCCATGTCCAAGAGTTACTCGAATCAAGAAAATACCAATCCCAAGTGCCTTAAGGATGTTCTCAATGAGACAACATTCAAGAGGTAAAATCTTCCTTCTTTCTCTTTTAAATTTTTTATTTATACTACCTTATCTACACCTCCCTTATACAAAACTAAATGATAACTCCAGTATCATATATATACTATAATACAATTGTTCTAGTAGAATATTCATCCAAAAATATCTTTTCTTCTCCTTTTATTTTAAATAAGAAAACATCAATCGTGTTGTGTCAATTCACCGCCTTCGTGGATGATGAGTTTTCATTTTTTTATTATAGCCTTCAAGGTCTTCATAAAACCATTTTTATAATTAAACCATATTATAATATATTTATTATCACATACATTATTTTATGGAACCAGTATATAAATATATATTAAATAAAATGATATTATTTCATGTTGGTCATAAAATCTTCCAAAATAAACTAATCATTTTTTATTAACATTTTATCTAATTAATAATTCTCATATCTGAAAAAAATGATATATTGGTCCATTTAAATAATTTTTAATTATATTAATATCATTTCATTTTACTTATGGAGTTTTTCTTCCATTTTGCAAGAACTCGCATATTTATACTTAAGGGAACTGACTATAAAACCAAAAAAAGGAACAGTCCCAAAAAAAATAAAAAATTACAACCCATTTAAATGACCAAAAATAAAATTAATAAAATTATAGTAAATAATAATTATGGGTATAATGTTATAAATTAATTAATTAATTGATCTAATTTTATTATTCATGACATTAAGTGCAAGTGTAGAACACACTCATACATAAGGTTAGGGGTCTTTCCAAAACTCCAAATTATCTTTGGGTTATGATTTCTCTCATATTACTCTAGTGTATTTAATCATTCTTCTTATATAATTCTTATAAATTATGTTTATATTTAACAAAATTATTTATCTAGATCAATTCATCTTTTTTATAGGGAAATACATGTTTAAAAGTTTCTGTTCTCAATTCCTCCCGATAAGCAAGCCTGATTAAAGGGGACTTATCCATTTTTTACCCATTTACTAATACACTGCATAATTTGTTTTAAGGAACCTATATTTTTTTAAAATTACTCATTTTACCATGAAAAAATATCATAGTTCATTTTTTTTTATAAACCCAATTATTCTTTCATTATCTTTAAAGACTCTTTATTCATTCCCCAAAAACTACACTTAACTGCAATGTTTCTAATGTTATATTACCAATATTTTTCATTATTTAAATTTAGTTTTACATAATTATTCATGATATACTATTATTTTTTCCATATTAATTTCCAAAATTTATTGAAATCCCTTCATTTATGGATACCATTGTTATACACCCCTTTTCTATGTTTTATGACATGATCAGGATACCCATTTCATTCCATGGGTAACACTTAGGTTTATACATTATGATGGATTCATCATGAGGCACTTGTATGCATGAACATGTTTTGATATGTGTACCCAAATATTGGTCCAATGCATTGGGAAATTTTTAGTCTCATGAGACATCATGTATGGGATTAGGTAGTAAACCTAATACATTATTAGAATTTTCCACTATGTGATATAGTCTTGGAAGTTAGCCTTGAATCGTGTTTATGTAATGTTTTATTGGAAATTTAATCTTAGAGGCTCTATATTTATAACCAAGAAAGATTAAAAGAGTCTAAAATATGTAATTTAACATTTTTTTCTATTGGAAGATATGAATCATGTCATAAAGAAGATTGTTAGAGAAGGTGAAAACCTCTTCTGTCACTCTTTTATTTGCAATACCATCAACAATATTATTCACTTAATAAAACATATGAATGATTATATAGGTCATGGAAGAAATATTTTCAATAGAATTATCCCATTTTGATATCATCAACCATGAGAGGTGAATCTTTCCCATTCCGACCGCTTGAATAACAGTACTAGAGTTTCCCTTGAAACATATGTTTTTCTGATTTCTTTGACTTTCAATGAAAATGATTCATTATGCCATGTTATATATTGTTTCTTCATTCCTAGGTTTCCATGATCACATGATCACATGATCCCATGTTCTATATGTTATTTTTACATATGTTTATTCACATGTATTACCTTTTTATGGAAACATGTTATGCCCTATAACCCATGAGCTATGATTTATTGCTTTGTATATTCCCTTACATGGATTTTTAGCTCAACCCTTTTGTCTATGTATTCCACATGTTATCTTTTGATGATGTAGGAGCTCAAATAATGCTATGTATAAGGACCCAACCCTAGTTTCCTATAGATGATTCCTTATTACATTACATTGGTATGATTACACAGAAATTGTATCTTGAATGAATGAGTATTTTAAAATATTTTTAAATAAGATACATATATAAGTTCAACATTAAATCATGAAAGAACATATGACACAAATGTATTCCATTACAAACATCTCTACATCCTGGCTTATGTATGCAAGTCACTCCTAAATTACTTCTTCATATCCTATGAAAATGAAACATATGAAAGGGGAGAGATCAAACACTCGGTAAGGGTATGCAATATAGTGGAATATATATAAACATTAGGCATGTTTAATAACTAAAAACAAATTAATTTAAGAAAAACATAAACCCATTATGGTTGGAATAAGGGTTGCGTAAGTAATGCAATAATAAAACATAATCATTGGTATTCTACTAGTAGAATAAGCACTTGAACTATAAATAATATTTTCAAAATGAGGGAATGAAAAATTTGGGACATCATCAATATACCATTATGGCCTCGTTCAAGGACCCTAAATAATCATTTTGTCAAATCCTTGTGCCAAGACTGTAGTTTGTCTCATGCGACCTATTGATGCACGGAGGGGAAATAGCGGTCCACAACTAACACTTTCAATATCCAATGCATTCCTCTTATGAATGGGGACTAAAATAAAAACATACAAATTCATATTGAAACTAATATATGAAATGTAAATAACTTTTCCCAATCATTAATCATAAACACTAACCATTCCGAGTAATATGTTGAATAGTTTCAAGATAGCACATCTATAGTCAAACTAAACATATCCCATTAAATTAAAAAAGATATATGATGTCATGAACGATACACCTCAATGATGTACAAGATTCAACAAGGATCATGACATAGATAAGATACTTTTAAATGATACCATTGAAAAATCCTTGATGAAATAAACCTTAAACATTCCAATGTATCACATACTACCTTGAAACATTAAAATTATAATCCCTTATAATATCATTAGAATAATAATACTCTAGATATGATATACCAAATTGTAGTACATAGACCACAAAAAAGAAATAAGTGTTTAATAAGGCATATATCTCATAAAATTTAATATGAGATGAGAAAAATCCTTTATTACATTTGAAAGAAATGTTCTTTTAGAAAATCATTTATATTTTCAAAGAGATCAAGTTTTAAACATGAATATCCCATATAATCAAATACTAGGACTTTGCAATTGTATTTTAGTCATAAATTATGTCCCACTGATGTGGAATCATGTAAAAAAGAGTTCTTAAGAAGCTTTAGAAATAATTCATTTTAGAAAATTTTATGGAAAATATTGAAGATAATTTAAAAGAGGAAAGATAAATTTGTTCTCTTAAATATATAAATAATCAAAGTTAATTTTTCATGATAAAATTATTGTTTTTATAAAAATAATTGTGTCTTAAAATATATTTTCGTGTACACATGAAAACATGTAATAATTTGAAAAGATCCCTTGAATTGGGTTTGTATTTCAGAAATAATTTTGAAAATACATTTTAAAACATGTAAATCCCCATAAAATAAGAAAGGATAATGGTTGTTAAAAATATATATAATAGTCAAAAATAATTTATGATGAGTTCATAATAATACATTATAATTTCATTGAGGTAATTTGACAATAAAAGTAACCTGAATTAAAATGGAGGTTCGGGTGGAAAACCCTCATCACTTTGTAATCAACTAATTTTAATGCCCCAAAATTGATAATCATCAAATGATATGTTGTATTCCATGATAATAAATATATTAAATATATAAAAAATCTATTTTCATTATTCATACAACATACACACGTAATAGTAGTGAATATGGAATATCTCACAAAGATGGAAATGGGATGTAGAAACACTAACATTAAATCCAAATGTGTTCCTCTCATTAACATAAGGTCCTGGAATATGAAATTAGAATTATTAATAAATTATTTTATAACCAAATATAAATTATTATATTTTATCATAATTATTTTTAGTTCATTTTTTTCTTTATTTATAAGTTATTATATAGTATTTTGTCATTCCGGAGTGTTCGTTTTCTTGATGTTCATAAACGGTTCACTTGTTTTTAAGTATAGAGTTCCTATGGAATGGATGTAAATTTCTAGAATTAAAATTAAATATTGTTTATGAACATATATATTTGTTAATTTTCGTATCTATCATTTGGTTACATGAAAATATTATGAATCATTAGATGAATTATTAATGGCATTCACTTAGATTTTTTTAGCGGTATTTGGAATATTAGGAACCAGTTTGGTATTATAATTCAATAATATATACGTATATTGGTTCCTAAATATTAATTTGGTTATAAAGTATATATTATAGTATTTTTCAACCATCAAATTAGTTTTATGGCCATTAATGAAATAGAAATTAAATAATGAAACTTTTTCATCCATAAAGGTTATAAATTAGAACCTCATAGACGTTGATTTCATTTATAAAATAAAAGAGAGAGAGAGAGCGAATATTGATGATGGTTCTTCCATTCACATGATATAATTCAAGTATATATATAATAATAGAGTTATCATGGTAATTTGGATAGAGGAGGTGAGAATAGTATAACAAAATATGATAAATTGAAATAAAACATATAGAAAAAGAAGGGTGCTTTACCTTTTGAAATAACCCCCTTGAGAACCTCCTTAAGTAAATAGATTTTGGTGTTTTCGAAAGAAAAAGAGATTCTTGGAAATGGGGAGTGAATATGGTTGGGTATTTTGGAAGAACATTTAGGAGATTCAAGGCATAGAGGAGTGAAGAGAAGAGAGAGTGACGGGGGTTTATAGAGGAGGAGAAGAATGTTTTCATAATTTTTTAATCATTAGTTTATTAATTTCTCTCAACACCATAAAAAGTGATGAATACATGACCTAGATTAGTAAAAATGCATGTGAGTTAGAACTAAGTGGTCTTACCATCACATATGATTTCAAAAATTGTGTTTTTAATTGATAATTTGTATATACAGTATTTTATCATATTTCACAATTCATCAAAAATTTGAGTATTTTATAAAATTACCAAAAATTTACCCTAAACATTTTTTGATGTGTAGGATCTTAAAATGAATTCCATTTTTCAAAAATAATTTTCTAAATAAGATTAATTTAATATTTAGTTAAAATTAAAAAAAAAATCTCAAAAAAAAGTTTTAAAACATTCATTTACTTATTCCAAAACATAGGTATATCATACTTCCACATGAATATTATTTATATACTATCATAGGTAAAGTTACTATTCCTTCAGGTATATCACTATTCATAAGGTTATGTTAATATTCATAGGGGCAGGTTACTATTGACCAAAAATTATGTTTTTCTTTTTAGACATCAAAAAAATTACTAATCACAACCGTGTATGTCAGATTTTTGAAATTTGCATCACAGGAGTGAAAAAATTATGCTTACATGGATAGGTTAAAACAAACTATTGTTTCTAGAGACTCAGTGATCCATAGAATCTATAATAAATCTATTCATAAATTCTTGGGGTGTTACATTATCCCTTACATACAAAAAATCTTTCCTCGAAATTATAAATTGAACCTCGAAAGTTAATGGTTGATACTTGAAAAGTCCCTTATGTAAACCAACATCGGACATAGGGTTAATAAAATATCCTCCTAAAAAAGGTTAAGGAAGGTGAGGTGGTCACCCCTAATGAATTCTTTAGAATTATGTGACATTAGTTGGAAGTAAAAACCTAGAAATGGAAGAAAAATATAACTATGATGTTTTGATGAAACATGATAGAGGACATGTTCAAATGAATATTGATTACAACAAAACAATAAAATAAAATTAAAATTCATTGATATTATCAATGATTATGATAATAGGAAAAAAATTATTTAAGACCAATTTCTTTGACTCAAGGAATTATTCCACTTTATAAGAGTACAAATATACATTTCTACTTACAAACTCTTCCTTTTATTTCACTTGAACTATCTATACCTCATAACTTAGCATGGGTTATGCCATTTGGTGAAACAATACATTAACCTCTAAAATCTCATAAAATGATCAACATATACCATTTAAAAAATTGTTGAAAATTCGAAAATATAATGATTCAACACATTATTGTGGAGTCCCCCAAATTTCCAAGATGAACTTATAATTAACCCTTAATAAACATGATGCTGCTCTAAATTTCATGTTCTAAACATGTGAATAAATTCATCATGTATCCTCATGAAATGTGGTAATAACTTTAGTTACCATAAAAACCATATTGGAAACTTGCATTCTTCTGTATTATTTATATAAGATACATGTTATTTAGATATATTTCTTAAATCTAAAAGTATTGTAAACTCCATCAATGATAGCATAGGCCACTTCTCGACATGTTAATAACCATTTCCAAGGTAGTCAATAATTATCTGAGTCAATAATTTCTTCATCAGTATCTCAACATTAGATATATATATATATATATATACAGGTTTTTCATTCCCTCAATCTTGTATTTTTTTCAAAAAAGTATTTCGTTCTACTGAATCACTTTTCCTTTGTACCATTCATCATAAACCCTCAAATCCTTAAAGACATAGTACGGCAGTACAATCCTCATATATCTCATAATTCTTACAATTATTACATAACTAGAAAAAAATATTCAAATGACATAATTATTGAATAGGCATATTAATCACTATACTTCATCTGTGGTTGTATCAAAACATGATCATTATCAAAAATCATTATCTAGGGTATTCTTTTGACACTAGGGACATTGATTTGCATGGTGTCCCATCTCCTTGCAATTGAATCATTGAATATACGAATATTATTTCCTTATCATGAAATTATGATCAAGGTGGACTTTATCTCCACACATGAAGAAAACTCTTTTTCCCCTCAAGCATGTAGCAAGGTGGTTCCTTACACAATTATTATATGTGGGAAAATACATCTTTCCATTCTTTCCTTTATCCACATTTTCTTCTACCGTCCTCTTCTTCTTTTTCTTCCCTTTAAATCCACAAGAATTAGATAAGTCCTTTCATACCTTGTCCACACATGGTATTATTTCCTCACATGATGAGGATACATGGGAGGCATTCTTCCTTTGAAATGATGGATTTAGACCATCATAGATTTGGTCCTTCTCACTCTTCTAATCACTTGCATTGGTGAAGTTCACATTCCTTATAATAGGAACAATTTAAAATCAAATACATATTATATATTATATTATAATATTTTTAACTCTATATATCTTTAAACACAGTATAACACATAACATAAGTTTTTTCATCATAAATCCTAAAACCATGTACTTTGGTAACTTTGGGGCCCAAATCCATTATAATTGTTTATAAATAAAATGTTAAATATCCTATGAATATTCCCCCAAGTGTTTCCATACCAAGAGTGCAGCAAGGCCTATTGTCGTGTACCAAGATACCCGGGGTCAAGCCTGAAACTCCTTTTCGGAGCTTTCACTCCAAGGTACATTTGTGCTAGTGCCACCTCTACCAGTTTGTATCCAGCCTAGGATATATTTTCTAGAAATATACACATAAAATATTACTTACCAAAATACCAAGATTTTCTTGGATTATTATCCTCAAATACTATCTTTTTTATTTTATCTCTAATCTACATTTTCAATATCAAGTTTACAGGTTTTATACTAAACTTCCTTTGATTCCAACTATAAGGAACTGACAACAGTTTTCTAGATCTGGTGCCTTATTACATTAAATTGAATGATTACAAGTAATTTGTTTCCTAATGGAACAAATAGTTTAGAATAATTGGAAACATGATACATATATAAGTTAAACATTACATCATGAAAGGAAATACAACACTAATTTAATTTATAAGATATATCCATGCCTCTTAGATTATTCCTAAATGTCACTCATAACATAATTATTCATATCTTGGTAAAATGAAACATAAGAAAGGGGTGAGATCAAATGATAAATAAGGATGTGAAATACATCAAAATATATATAAACATTGGTCATGTTGAATAACAAAAAACATATTCCTTTAACAAAAACATGAACACATTATGGCTTGAATACGAGTTGAGTAAGTAATTCTATAATAAAACATAATAGTGTGTATACTACTAGTTGAATAACCACATGAACCATCAATTATAGTTTCAAAATAGGGGAAGGCATAATGTGGGAAATCATCACCATGTCGTCAAGGCCTTGTTCCTAGTCCATAAATAATGATTTTATCAAGGCCTTGTGCCAAGACTATAGTTTTTCTCCTGAGACCTATTGATTCACCGAGGGGATATAGCAGGCCCCAACCAACACTTTATATTTCCAATTAATTCCTCTTCTTAATGGAGATAAACATAAAATCACGCACATTCATATTGAAACTAACATATGAAATATAAATAACATTCCCCAATCATTAATCATAAAAACAAACCATTTAGAGTAATATGGTGAATGTTTTCAAGATAGTACTTCCAAATTCATACTAATCATAAACCATTGAATTAGATATTATAGATGATATCATGAAATATAAACCTTAATTAATTACAAGATTCAACAAGGATATTGACATAGATAAGATACTTTTAAATGAGGCCATGGAAAAATCCATGAGGAAATAATCCTTAAACATTCCAAAGTGTCCCATTCCACCTATAAACATTCAAATAATAATCCTATAGAATGTAATTAGAATAATGATACTCTAGATATGAAATAACAAAGGTAATTAAATACACGACAAGAAAAAAACATGTGGCAAACAAGGTATATATCTCCTAAAAGTTAATGTGAGGTGAGAAAAATCCTTTTTTTACATTTGAAATAATTTTTCTTTTGGAAGATTATTTAAATTTTCCATGAAATAAGTTTTAAGACATAAATATCCCATATAATAAAATACTAGAAAATTTAAATTATATTTTTGGCATAAATTGTGTCCCACGTAAAATAAATATTGAAAAAAAAGAGTTCTTAAGACTCTTTAGAAATATATTATTTCAGAGCATTTTAAGGAAATTATTAAATAGAATTTTAAAGTGGAATTACACGTTTGTAATCATAAATCCAGAAATGATCCAAGGTATTTTTTCACGATAAAATTAGTGTTTTTATTAAAATAATGGTTTATTAAAATTGATTTTTTTGTACACTTGAAAACATGTAAGAATTTGAAAATATCCCTTGAATTGGATTTGTATTTCAGAAATAATTTTGAACGTTCATTTCAAAATGTGTAAATACCCATAAAATAAGGAATAATTATGATTAGAAAACATATTTATAAAATTGAAAAAGAATTTATGATGATTTAATAATAATACATAATAATTTCATTAAGGTAATTAGACAATAAAAGTATCCTGAATGAAAATGGTGGTTTGGGTGGAAAACCCTCATCATATTGTAATCAATTGATTCAAATGCCCAAAAATTAATAATATTAAAATGATTCATTTAATACCATTATAATAAAGAGTTTAATGATCTGAAACATCATTGGGTAGTATACTTACTACATACATAAGTAATGGTAGTGAATATGGAATATCTCACAAAGATGGAAATGGGATGATGAAACCCTTACCATAAATCAGAATGTGATAATATATTGAACATAAGGTCCTAGAACATGAAATTATAATTATTAATAACTTATTTCATAACATAATAGACATGATTTTATTTTCTCATAATTATTTTTAGTTCATTTATGTATTTTTTATATGTTATTATATTAAATTCTGTCGTTCCAGAGTGTTCGTTTTTCTTGATGTTCATAAACGGTTCACTTGTTTTTATGTAATGGAGTTCATGTGGAATGAATGTAAATATCTAGAATTAAAATTAAATATTATTATTAACATACATATGTGTTAATGGTAATCTATATCATTTTCTTACAAGAGAATAGGATAAATCATTAGATTAATTATTAATAACATTCACATAGATTATTTTAGCGTTATTTTGATTATTAGGAACTAGTTTGGATATATGATTTAATAATATGTATGTATAATGGTTTCGTAAAATTAATTAAGTTATAATACATATATTATATTCTGGTTAAACCATAAAAATGGTTTCATGACCTATAATAAAGGAAAAAATTGAAGAACAAAACTAATTTTTCCATGAAGGTTATAAATTCGAACCTCATAGACGTTGATTTCATTTATAAAATAAAAGAGAGAGAATATGAATATTTATGATGGTTCCTACATTAAAATGATATAATTATAGTATGTACATGGCACTGGAGTTATCATGGTCATATGGATAGAGGATATGAGAAGAGGATAACAATACAAGATAAATTGAAATGAAACTAAAAGAATAAGAAGGGTGCTTTACCTCTTGAAATAACCTCCTTGAGATCCTCCTTAAGGGAAGGGATTTTGGACTTTTGGAAGTAACAAGAGATTCGTGGACGTGGGTAGTGACTAAGTAAGGGTATTTGGTAAGAAAATTGAGGATCTTCAAGGCTTAGAGGGGTGAAGAGAAGAGGGAGTGAGGGGTGTTTTATAGTGGAGGAGTGGAGGGTTTTTATAATTTTTTAATCATTAGTTTATTAATTTTCATCAAAAGAAGCAATAGTGATGATTCCATGAACAAGAATAGTAATAAATGCATTTTATTTCTAACTAAGTGTCCCTACACCACTTATTATGTCATAAATAGATTATTTAACTAATAATTTGTATATACATTATTTTACTATATTTCATTATTCATTAAAAGATTGAGTATTTCAGAAAAATACCAAAAATTCCCCATGAACCATTTTTCAATTTGTAGAATCCAAAAATAAAGTCCATTTTTCAATAATATATTTATGAATATGATTAATTTAATATTTAATTAAAATAATAATTTAATCTAAAAATAGTTTTAAAACTTTTATTTACTTATTCCAAAACATTGGTATATCGTACTTCCTCATAAATATTATTTATATACTATCATATGTAAGGTTACTATTCATTAGGGTGTATCACTATTCATAAGGGTTTGTTACTATTCATAGGGGTATGTTACTATTTACCAAAAATTAAGTTTTTCTTATCAGACTCCAAATAACTTACTAATCACAAACATGTATGTCATATTTTCAAAATTCACATCATAGAAGTGAAAAACATATGTTTACGTGGATAGGTTATAAAAAAGTGGTGTTTGTAGAGACTTAGTGATCCATGCATTCTATAATAAATCTATTTGTAAATTCATAGGGTGTTACATTAGGAGTTTATTTTGGAATACTAATATAATGATGTTTTATTATATTTTCATGATTTCAAATTTTATTACCTAATATTACAAAGAAACTATTCATTAAGATCTTTGGTTTGTATTTTATGGATAATTATTATAAAATTAATTTAATAATATGTGTAAAACTTTAGGGTTGATATAGTTTGTATCAAAGAATTATCTAGTTATTTTCATGGTATTGGGACTATAAAACATTAGTATGTACCCTATGTCTAATTATATCACCATGGATAACTTATATTGAAACTTAGGAAATCGCAAGTTAATATATACATTTCATTTATAAGGTTATACTTATATTGTCAAAGTTTCATTTTTATATTTTTATTAGCTATGTATTCAAGCCCACCTAATTTTATATTTTTTTTATTAGTTAATTGAGTGAAATAGGATAACCCATCGCAACAATCAATTTTATAGGATATATGATGATTTCCCAAATGAGATTTCAAATCTGATGGGAATAGGATCCCAGAACATTATTATAGTAATGGATAAACTATCTCAAGTTATGAATAATAACTTGAATCATGTGGAACTATCTACTTCTTCTAGGAAATATAATGTTGTGGTTTAATCCTTTTTGTGAAAAGACCTCCCAAATTTAGTGGATCTTCTCATCCCCCTATCACGTAATGGTCGATTGAAACCATTAAGAATATATTTTTTTCATCAATTCTTGAATCAAGAGAAAGTTGGGATGGAATATTATGAATTTTATGGGGAAGATAATCAGTGGTGGACACAAATCAAAAAAACTCCATGTAGGAAATTGATTTGATAGATTGGGAAGGATTTAAGAAATAATTTTTCAATAATGTTTTCCACAAACACTTCGTCTTAAGATGGAGAGGGAGTTCCTTGAACTAAAGAAAAAGAAATTTGAGTCTATCGAGACTATTGAATAAAACATCACAAGACATGCATGATACACGTCTATATTTTCCAGGAATACTAAAATAAAATTGGATCAGTTATTTAGTGTATTAATTCCAAGAAAAAAAACATGATGATTCACGACTTCAACAATTATGAGGAAGGTTTCTATTGTTCCCTTTAGGTAGAGATTAATATTGGTTAATCTCAGTGATCTCATGGTCTAAGAGATGAAAAGAGGGAAATGGAGTTTCATATCAGGGGATCAATAGATAAATCCCTTGAAAAAAATAAACCCCAACATCCCCTGTGTAAAAATTGTTGGAAGAAGCATCCTGGAAGTGGCCTAAGGGGGGTTAGGATATGCTTCAAATGTTGAAGAGATAGTTATCAAGCTAATTTTTTTTAGAGGTATTTGAAAAATCCCACTAATTTGGAAGAATAAAAAAACTTTCATACCAAAACTCATCATGTAGTGCAGTGTTTAAGCTGCAAATAACATGGAAATTATGTTATTTAGTGGAGTTTGATGCTATATTTGTCATGGATTGGCTATGTTTATATAATGTTAAGATCAACTATCAAGAAAGGGAAATAACCTTTCAAATCCTATGGAATCCTTTTATTTTGTACAAGTGTAAGGAGGATGATGAATCTCTTTCATAATTATCATCTCATTTTTGGATATTATTTCCTTATGAGAATGTATATCTAGCTTATAGTATTGAGACATAGGAGAGGATCAGGCTCTAAAATGTGTCCATTGTGAGGTACTACACTGATGTGTTCCAGGAAAATTTGTTTGGTCTTCCTTCTGAATGTGTGGTTGAGTTCTCAATTGATCTTATACCTATATCTCTACCAATATAAGAGACTCATTATAGGATGTCGACCATTGCATTGGATGACTAGATGAAGTAGGTATAAGTGAATCTGAACATGAGTTTCATGTGCCTGAGTACTTCACCATGGGGTGACCTGGACCTCTTCATCATGAAAAAGGATGGATCATTGTTCTTGTGCATTGATTATTATGAGTTTAACAAAATCAAAATAAAGAAAAAGTATCCCCTCCATAGATAGATGACTTGTTCAAACAACTCTGTTGGGATAATTATTTCTCTAAGGTGGACCATCAGTCAGGATATCACCAAGTAAAGGTGAATATGGATGGTATTCCCATGACTACATTTCCAACAGGGTACGAACACTATGAGTTCACATTTATTCCCTTCAGACTCACTAATTCTACAACAATATTCTTAGATTTAATAACTATAATCTTTTGATATTACCCTGAAAATTTTATGGTAGTATTTAAAGATGATACTATGATATACTCAAATAGTAACAAGAAACACGTGGGAAATTTGAGTATTGTGCTAAATACTTTATAATTGGAAAAATACATGAAATTTATATTAAATGTGAGTTTTTTGATGAAGTAATTATCATCAGTGGGGCATGTTATCACAAGTAAAGGACTGTTTATTGACCCTTCCAAGAAAAATAAAATTGAAGAGTGGACTTGACCAACATCTTTAATGGATGTATATAGTTTCCTTTGACTATATAGTTATTACCAATTATTTTTTAATAACATATCATAATTATAAAACACACTAAACAATATTATTAGAATTTTAGTAATGTTTGTATGGAATAGTGAATGTGAAGACTGCTTGAAAGAGTTGAAAAAGAGGCTTATCACTACACCAGTACATACAAAAATGATAAGTGAATAACTCTATGGTATTAAGTGATGCTTAAAATAAGGTATTAGGTTGTGTAATGATGTAAAATTATTTAGTGATAGCCTACGCCTCAAGGAGGCTAACAATTCATAAGAAATACTATCCCACACATGATCTTGAGTTGCTGGTTTTCATCTTTGATTCAAAATCTATTAACATTATCTTTATGTGGGGAAGTGTGAGATATATACCAACCACAAGAGCCTAAAATAAATATTTAATAAAAGGGATAATAATATGTTCTAGAAAATATGGTTAGAGATCATCAAGGATTATGAATACTCATTCCACTACCTTTATGTTATAGAAAATAATGTGAAATATTCTCTATGTAGAAAGGATCATACAACTTTATCAAGGATGATAATTTAAAATGATATAGTCTTCTTAGCCTTGCAAATGATGGACATAGTTGTCATAAAGTAATTTACATCCTCAATCCTTTCACAAATTATTCTTCAACTATACCTTATGGAGGAAATAATAGATGATCAATGAAATGATGTAGAAATTTTAAAAAAAAATGGTGGAAGCTATAAGAAAGGGGAAATCCTTATATTACAAATCTAATGATGAATGAGTCCGATGATTTTGGTCACCACTATTAGTATCATTGAATTCTGAGATAAAGAAATATATTTTAAATGACGTGCATATCTCAACTTTATAAATCCACCCAAGGATCACAAATATGTATTCAGATCTTTGATAGATCTATCAATGGGATAATTTGAAGAAGGAGATCGTTGAATATAATCAAAGTGTTTGGTATGTTAGAAAATTAACGCTGAAAGACAAAAGTATAAGGGGGAGATGCAATCATTACACATACCAACATGGAAGTGGGAAAACATTACCATTGACTTTGTCATTGAGAAACTTATGACATCCAGAGGAAATAATTATATATGGTTTGTTGTGTATGGTCTTACTAATAGTGCTCACTTTATTGTAATTCGAGAGGATTTCATACTCAACCAACTTTCATAGATATACATCAAATAAGTTGTGAGGATATATAGAGTACCATGAACAAGTTTTCATGAAATGTCAAATTTATTATGATTTAAATATAATTATATAGTCTATGGAATACTCTAGGCCGCCTCTCAAGGAGAATTGGAAGGATTAGAGTGTGTATTTTTAATAAATAGAACTAAAAGAGGGAATGGTTTTGAAAACAGTTTTAAAAATAGGATGAATTAATTTAATGAGTTTAATTGTTGAAAAACAAGTGGATTCTGAAAAATATGTGATATGTATGTGATCATTGCTAATTTACTATACCACTTGAAAAGTTCCCTGTTCATAATTGATTATTAAGTTTTTGTGTAATCGTTTGATTGATATTTAACCAAGATGTTGGGTACCCACAACCCCTAAAATAATGTAAATAGGACTAAACCTTGACATAAAAATCAAATAGTCAATTTCCATCCCCTTATTAAAAATTATGGTTAGTTAAGGAACACTGAAATCTCTATTTTTTTGGGAAATAAGTGGAGTCTTATATTGTCCAATCAGAATAACAAATGTTGCACACATAATATTTTACACCATTCGATTATGAAAAAACAAGTGTTTCAATTTAATGTGTCAAAAAAATTTATAAAAATTATAAAAAAAAAATAAAAGCCCACAATATACACAAAAATGGTAGTGAATTATGTTCTGGAACTCCCTCTTCAAGTGTTTAGCTACCTAGTAATGATCACCCACGGTTTGTCCCACCATCGAGAGGAGGAGGATGTTTGGGTGGAACTCACTCTTAATTTTTTATCCCCTTATAAGGATAGGGGACTAAAAAACATCTATTATGACGAGGAGACACATCTAGAACTCCAAAATGGAAGAGCTTTTCTTCTGGTTCAAACATTCAAATTAGTTTCCCATGGTGCCTTTTTATATCCAAAATGAGAAGTGGTTTTGGGCACCCAGTTTTTGAGAGACCACTTGTGTCTTGTTTTTGGAAAAGTAAACAACCATATCACGACTTAGAAAAAAGATAAGAGTTTCTTATCGACCTCTTTAATTTCTCCCTAACAAATTTGGAGGATTTTTGACATTTTAATTTGGAGATATTTTCAAAATACATAACATAACATTTGAATTGTGGTAGATTAGGTCCCATGGATAGATTGGTTTGTATGGGCCACCATATTTACTAATTTATCATTGGTTTATTCATATGAGTTTTATAAAATGATGTTCTGGATCAGCCCCAAAAATATCATCCCATATTAATGCACTTATTTTTTTAAATGTGAAAAATAGTGGATATGTGTCCTTGGATTCCATGTAGTTTGGCCCATTTTCATTCTGGATCTTCTCTAGGGCCTCCAAATCACCTTCAACTACAATGAAAATATGGAAAAAATAATAATTTACACTTTTAATAGTGATAAGTATTAAATAATGTTATAAATCATGAAGTGAAATTTTATATTACATTTTAAATTTACAATACAAAACTAGTTTAGCAGAGCAGTGTGGGGGTGAAAATGAAACAGTGAATCACGGTGCGGTCACACCCCCACACCTAAACATTTTAACTTCTATGAAAAGTCATATTTCAAAAAATTATGCATTCAGATATGTCAAACATCATAAAGATTTAACATTCAAAAAAATGCCTAATAGAATTTTGATCAATTTAAAAATCACACTAAGGATTTATTCTCAGTGATCATGGAAGAAGAAATCTCAAACATTATATTAGAATAAAATTCCAAGATATTTATGATACCAATCGATGAAAATAATTTAAAATTTAATCATGTTACTTGTTATACACATGTGTCTGTGAAAACCATTTCATTCTATTCTTTCCACTTTCTATCGAGTAAATATAATTTGTTTTAAAATTTGTCTACTTACATGATCCCATTAACCGAACCTACCCTGCATTATTTTTAATCAAATTTCGAGACCCACTGACTTATGAACACTTATATTTCAAATCCTAATCTCCTAACATAGATACACTAATATTTTGTTCATTTTGTCACTCCCATCATTTATTATTTTTTACAAAAGTTTCACTTGGAAAAAATATCATACACTTATTTCAAACAATTTTTGATCCCCTCATGACACTAATTGTAATATTTATAACAATATCTAAAGTCGAGGACGGGTTATTTTTGACGTACCCAATATACAACCCTTTTTTATTTTTTTAGAGTGTACAATAGTTTGATAACAGGTACACATGCATAGATCAATCAGGTACACTAATGAAATAGATAGGATAAGCAATGAACTTATGGAAAAATATTTTTGGAAAGTAGATAAAAATTATCCTAACATATATTTACCTTCTATTAAGTATTATATTTTCTTACTTCCTGTTTGGGTGAAAATGTGTGTAGATAAATTAAGTGACATAATTTTCTATTTAACTACTCAATCAAAGGTTATCATTCTTCTTAAATGCTTCAAAATGATAGAACCATTTATATCATTGACAAAAAACTAAATTTAAAAATAAATTCCCACCATTTTATTGAATTTATGCTGAAATGAACATTAAATCATCTTTTATGAATGTTAAAATAATATGAAATATGGAAATTTCCCTTTCATTTTCAATAATGTCCATGATTAAGTGGGAACAATTCTCTATAAAAAATTAATAATCAAAAATTGACATTTTGATACTAAAGTGAGTGGGAGAGGTGGGAGGAAAGTGAAAAAACTATACAGTAAGAGAAAAAATAGAAAAAGAAAGAATGATAATGAAAATTCCTTAATAACCCAGGAATATACCCATACTCCCACACCTAAAGTATGCATTGTACTCACTATAATAAAATAGAATGTGAGAAATAAGGATAAAAAATGATGGTTTTCATTCATAGATTACTTCTTGAACATGGAGTTCCTCTATCAAGGAATGTAAAATGGATTTTTGGTAGTGCTTCAGCCGTTACCCATTGATAGAGAAGGTTTTCATGGATTATTCCTTTTGAACCTGAACAACGCCAAATGGAAAGACATTAGTAACACCCTTTAGTTAAAACCAGTGGGAAAAATATTACCTTGATGTTACCTTATCCATGCTATGTAGAGGAGGTCATTCTGCCTAATGTGGAACTCACGTTGAAGGATAAGACGGTCATGGGAAGCCTTGGATTACTCCTTATAAATCATGGAGTTCTCATAGGAATATATAAACATTTCCTCCTACTCCTGAATTTGAAACTTCCTTTGAGAACCTACACCAAGATTATTATAATTTCATTGTTTGATGGCCCAGTAGGCATGGTTCTCAATCCTAATAGGGAGGTGAAAACTTTTTCCAAATGAAAAACTGATAGGGTGACATTCCAATGCAAGTTTTAAAAGAATTATAGTAAGCCCATAATGAATCACCGAGTCTATGACTCTAATATTTTTTATTAGGTTGAACTTTTTTTCATGAATTTTTTCTAACTCCCTATTTGACACATCAGCTTTACCATTAGTTTGTGGGTGATATACAGTAGACACTCTATGCCCGACCCCATACCATTGAAAAAGAGACTGCATTGTTCGGTTGTATAAATGAGAACCCTGGTCACAGATTATGAACCTAGGTAATCCAAACCGAGAGAAAATTTGGGTCCTCAAAAATTCCACAATTGTCTTGGAATCATCTATCCTTGTGGATCATGCCTCTACCCATTTTGACAAAAAATAAACTTTCAGACTAATGTACAAGTTCCCTAATGATTTGGGGAATGGTCCAATAAATTCAATTCCCCAAACATCAAAAATTTCATGGAAGAGAAAGGCTTTTTGTGGAAATTTATTTCTTTTATATACATTACCTATGTGTTGATAGTGAGGATAAGATTTAGAGAAATCATGGGAATCCCAAAAAAGTTTTTTCCAAAAGATACCAGTATCATGGACCTTATGAGCAGTCTATTTGGGACCAAAGTGGTCCCCAAAATTAATAGTGTTGCAGAACCTAAGGATAGACTGAAACTCACTATCAGGAACACAATGCCTGAGTACTTCATCACTACATGTGCGCCAAAGGTAAGGGTCATCCCAAATGTTTCAATGAGACTTGTGTTTTAGACGGTCATCCTAGTTTTTATTGAAATTAGTACAAATGAAAGATTCTACCAAATAATTTACAATTTCTGCACACCAATTAATATCATCTTTCATTTAGTACAATTGCTCATCTAGAAACATATCATTTATGGGAATACAGGGGTTGAGTCAATGTATGAGGATGGGAGGATCCAACTGATATGGTAATCCACCTATTCTTTTCTTATTTTTATCCATAATTTCTATATTTAATTTTTGAAAGAGGATAATCAATTCAATGATATGTGGTTTGTATTTTGGTTTCATAAGTATAAACCAGAGCGTTGCATGGTTTGAGAACAAAATGACATTAGACCCTAAATGCTAATAACTAAATTTATCCAATGTAAACACAATGGAAAGGAATTTGGTTTCTATTATGGTGTAGTTTACTTAGTATGGGTCTAGTGTGCATGAGGTAGAGGTAATTACATGTGGACCTTGGTCGACCCTTTGTGATAAGACTTCCCCAACTACAAAGTTAGTGTCATCACACATAATCTCAAACTGTAAATCCCACCATGGTGATTAGATTGTCGGGGGTGACTTGGGACTCCATTTTAACTTATTAAAATCTTCCTCACATTATTTATCAAAAAAATCCTTTTATTTTTTGAGAAATTAGGAGAGGGGTGAAATTTTACTAAAGTTACAAATGAAACAATGGTTAAATCCAGAATGACCTAGGAAAGACCGCACATTTTGTACATTTGTGGGGAATGTTAGGGAAGAAATTAAATCTAGTTTTAATTTGTCTACATGGATCCCATCCCAAGAAATGGAATTTCTCAAACCATGGAATGTCATTTCTCATAATTTAATATTAGTTTTGTTTCAATACAGGGATGTAGGTCATAACATAGATTACTCAAACAGTCATCAAAATAAGAGATATTGAGAGTGAAATCATACCTAAATACTTCCATGAAATTATCCTGGTAATCCAAAAAAATACAAACCATTCATTGCAGGAAAGTACCCAAGAAATTTCACAGACCAAATGGAATCCCCCTATATAAAGATGTGCCAAATGAGAAAGTAAAGGTTGCCTTTTCCTAATCCACAGGGAAAATATGGATATGAACGTATCCAGAATACCCATCAAGGAAATAGTAGTGGGAATTCCTAACTATCCTCTCTAGAATTTGTTCAATGAATGGAAATGGAAAATGGTCCTTCCTAGTGTGTTGGTTTAGTCAATGATAGTCAACATATACACGCTAACTATTCTGCACATGAGTCAGAACCAATTCATTATTTTCATTTTTTATTACTGTAAGACCTAATTTTTAAGAACAATGTGAATTATACTAAACCATTGTCTATCAAATATGGGGTAAATGATTCTAGAAGCAAGTAATTTTGTTACCTCATTTTTTACAACATCTTTGATGTTTGGGATGAGTTGATGTTTTAATTGCCTCACTGGTTCAGAAAAATAATTTAAAAATATATTTTTTTTGAAAAATTATTTTCAAATACTAAGAATATATGAAATTGTGCATCTGAAATCTTGTTTAAACACCATTAAATTTTCAAGTAGTCTCAATTCATGCTCATGAGGGAGTGAACTAGAAATGATGATAGGAAACTTGTATCTATTATCAATATAAAAATATTTTAAATCTTCAGGATGTTGTTTTAGTACCAATTATGGGGGATTTAGAATTTATGGGAGTGTGTGTTAAGGTCACAACTCACTAATCTCATCTAACTGCTCAATGGTATCATCCTCAGATAGGGAATGATCTTTTACAAGCTTAACAGTATCATTGATGGTCATGTGATCCTCACTGTTCAAGAAATCATCTATTTACAAACATGTACGATATTATTCAAGAACACTACAATAATCAATGCATGATTCATTACCTAAAATCTTATTCAAGGATGAAAAAATAGAAACTAGATCAGTAGAATGAAAATAATTGTTTTCAAGGGAAGGGAGTACATATATAGAGTAAATAGAGAGAGTGGAATGTTCTTTTGAGGGGTGCTTCATGGAATCAAGGATGTTAAAGTGGAAAATTTCACTACTAAACTCAATATATAATTTAATATTGTGGACATTAATTATGGTTTTAAACATTTTTAAGAAGGTACTCCCCAGTATAATTTGTTCGTGTTCATTCATCCTATCATATTTCATTTTAAGAACTTAAAAATCAGTATGAAAAAATTATTTTTTCATCCTCACAAGAACATCCTATAACATACCAGAAGGGTGTGATATAATATGATTTTATAATTTGACAACATTTATAGTGGGATTTAGTTCTCTGACCTATAATGAAGTGTAAATGGAGTAAGGAATCACATTTATAGAAGCACCCAAATCAAGAATAGCATTGTAAAAATAATACTCCCCTATGGTGAATGGAATAAAAAATGATCTATGATCATTGAATTTGGTGGGTAGTGATGGATCTATCAATGTTGATATGTTCCTCCGCAATCTCACCTTCTCATCACCTCAAATTCACCTTTTTTGAGTACACATATCCTTCATAAACATTGTGTATCTTAGAATTTTCATTACAAAATCAATCAGGGAGACATTGAACTGCAATTTTTTGAATGTTTCAATGATTTATTAATCTATTTCAGTTTCTTATTATTTTCATGGTTGGGGGTCCCTTTGGGGAAATTGAAGAGGAATGGTTGGGATAGCTAGCTCGTCGACATACACACTTTATCATTTTCATGGTCTTCTCTCAGGACATGGTTCTTCAAAATTTAGAGTAATGTAAAGAGTAGGGATGGTGTTCTATATAGGATAGAATGTCACTAATAGAGGGTTTATTTGTCACTTAGGTTTTGTTCCACTCTAATGGGTGGTGGAACTGACATTTACCTTATCTATAGGGTTAACTACTGGTTTTGAAGGAAGTTTACCTAACCCATCACTTTGGATTCCACCCACCGAGTTGAAGATTTGTCGTAATTGGGTTTTTAGATCTTTTATGGATTCTTGGGAGGTTTTTTGGAATAAATGATTTTTGGAAGGCATTTTTTTCATCATTTATTCTAGGATTTTCTTGGATTTTGGAGGGGGTTGTTGGAAAGGCATTTGTGGTGGCGGGGTATTTCTTGATGGTGCTAGTGGATGACTACTCAGCCCCGATTGGTTCAATTGTTTTTTAGATTGGTTAGAATATCACCATTTTGTATAATCTTGGTTTTATTTCCACCGAGGGTGGGATTGATTGTTAGATTCTTTCCCAAATGTTTTTTTATAGGGGCATCCTGGAAATATTTCCTCACATCTCTCAAATTTTTCTCTTAGTTGGGGTAATTTTTTAGAATAATTGGTGTTATAAGAACATATTCCATAGTTTATGGGAGGAGGAGATTGGGATTTCCCTTGGGAAAGATCAAATTATCGATGAAGGGTATTTATCACTTCGAACATCATGTCCACCTTCTTCTCGAATTCAGTAATTTTCACCGTATGGAAACCTCAAATGAGTACATTGGATATTGAACCAAATTGTTGAGTGTTCTCTATAATGTTCTCAATTAGTGTTTTGGAAAAAAATTGGATCTTATCAACTCGACCACCACCTGCAGTAGCATTAATCATATTTCGATCAATAGGAATTAAACATTTATAAAAATACTAAATTAAAATTTTATCACTTATTTGGGGGTGTGGGAAAATTGAACATAACCTTTTAAAGTTTTCTGAATATCCATGTAATGATTGCCCTTGTGATTTTCTTATACCACATATTTTTCTCCTTATAGTTGCAGTTCAAGAGGCTGAGAAATATTTTTCAAAAAAAAAGACGTTTCATGTCTGCCTACCCGCTAATGGGTGAATTAACATAGTAAAGCTAGTCTTCTGAAGTGTATTCTAATGAAAAAGGAAATTCCTTGAGATTTACATTTTCTTCATCCAAATTTTTATGTTCTAATGTAGAATACATTGTATGAAATTTTTTATGTGCTTGTGAGGATCTTTTCCCACGATTCCATGGAATCTTGGTAATAAGTTAAATAGAGTAGATTTTAGTTCAAAATTGGGTGTGTTTGAATGTAAGTGGGTTGGATATCAACATCATGTGAGGTTTGTTATTTTAATGTTCAATTATTTTCAGACATTTTATTCAATTTAATTCAATTTTTATATCAGTTACAAAATAATAACAAGTATCAAGAAGAGTTTCAAGATGTGATGTGTCCTCCTTCAAACGGTTTTCTTATGTGTCACGGTGTCGTTGATGTAGAATCTTCTACAGTTCTATTTGAAAAGGTGGTAAATATCCCAAAGTATAATGTGTCATTCACAAAACCTATAGAAGAGGAATATTTTAGTAATCAACTAAAAAAATAAATAAGGAAAGAAGCAAATAAATTGTTACAAATTAACAACAATTTTATAAAAACGGGCACTAAAAACAAAATCATTCCCCAGCAACAGCACCAAAATTTGAATAGTTTTTCATGACATGCCGAATTGATTATGATTTAAGGATGATTCTATAGTCTAGGGAAGACCCTAGGTCATATATTAAAGAGAATTGATAGGTTTAGAGTGTGTGTTTTTAATAAAAATTACTAAATTAGGGTGTGGTTTTGAAAAAAGTTTTAATAATAGAATGACATAATTGAAAGAGTTTAATATTTGAAAAATAAGTGGATTCTAAAAAATATATTCTAAGTATTTGGTCATTTATAAGTTTCTACACCTGTTGAAAAGTTCCTTATTCTTAATTTATTATTAGTTTTTGGTGTAATATTTTGATTGAGGGTTAATGTTAACCAAGATCTTGGGTATCCACAACCCCTAAAAAGATAAAAATAGTACTAAAACATGACATAAAAATCATATGATCATGTTCAATCCCATTATCATGATTTATGGTTTGTCTAGGAACACTTAATTCTCAAAAAAATTGGAAGGAAGAGGAGTCTTATTTTGTCCAATCAGAGCAACACAAGTGGCTCACTGAAAATTTCACAGTGATCGGTTATGAAATAAAATGTGTATAAATTAAATAAATCCAAAATGTTTAAGATAGATATAAAAGAAAAATATAGACCACATTATACAAAAAACCAGTAGATAATTATGTTCTGTGACTCCCTCTTCTTGTGTGTATCTACCTCATAATGATCACCCACTGTTTAGACCACCATCGAGAGGAGGAGAAAGCTCGGGTGGAACTCCTTCTTTGTTATTGATCACCCTATGATGATAGGGGCCTCCGAAACTTATAGGTTTAGGATGAGACATTTCTAGGACTCCAAAATGGGAGATATTTTCTTCTGGTTTAAACATTAAAATGAGGTGCTTTTGGTTCCCTTTTATATACAAAATGGGTAGAGGTTTTGGGAACCCAATTTTCAAGATACCAATTTTGTCTCAGTTCTAAACACATAGAAAAACATATAAAGGCTTGAAAAAAAGAGGATAGATGTTGGTGGTCCTCTTTAATATCTTCCTGTCTAATTTTTAGTCCATTAGACATGTTAATTGGGAGATAATTTTAAAATATTAAACCTAACTTTTGAATTTGGGAAGATTATGTCTCCGAGAAATATTGGTTCGTATGGGCCACATATGGATGAATTGGGATTTTGTTTCATGAGATTAATTGTGTCCCATTATTATTTAGATCTGAAAAAAAATAAAACTCATTATAATGAACGGATTTCATGAAATTTAAAAAACAGTGTACTAGAGTCCTCGGGATTCCATGTTATTTGGCCCATTTTTCTTCTGGATCATCTCTAGGGCCACCAAATCACCTCCAACTTCAATGAAAATATAAAATTATGTATAATTTACCCTTATAAAAGTGATAAATTTTAATTAGTGGAATAAAACATGATGTTAAATTTTATATTATATATGGAATATAAAATAAAAAACAAGTTTGGCGCAGTGGTTTAGTGGTTAAAATGAAACAGTGAATCACGGTGCAATCATACCTATTTTCAAATATATTTGATTGTGATCTAATATTAAATTCCATGTTTTGAAAAAAGCCTCCAATATTGACTAAAAACTAATCTGAACTTCATTAAATCTTATCATCTTCAAACGGATGGTCAATCTGAGTGGACTATTCATAAATTGCAAGACACGTTGACAACATTTTCTATCGGCTTTAAAGGATGATGGGACCAACATCTACCTGTGGTTGCATTATCTCACAGTAATAGTTTCTTATCATGAATCTAAATGGGTCCATATAAATACATTTATGGGATAAATTTTGAACACCTACATTTTAGGATGAATTTAGTGAAAATAATCTACTAGGACCTAAAATGGTTATTGAAATGCTACAAAAGGTAAAAAAATTAGTAAAACCTTAGGGTATCCAAAAATAGATAGAAGAGATATGATAATAATCACTGAAGGGTATTAGGGTTTGAGGTTGGTGAAAAATTATTCCTCCGCATATCTATAGAGAAGGGATTCAAGAGATTTGGGAAGAAAGGAAATCTAAGACTCATGTATATCGACCCCTTCAGGATTCTTGATTGAGATCGAGCTATATCCTATCAACTGGAACTTCCATCAACCATGTCTCAACAATATGATATACTCCACAAATCCCTACGGATTAATTACATACTATATCCCTCGCATGTACTAAACATAGAGGTGGTACAACTGGAAAACAATATCTCTTACGAGGAGCATCTAGTGAAGATCTTGGACTGTAGAGATAAATTTTTAAGCAAAAAGACTACTCACCTGGTTAAAGTACTACAAACAAACCATAACTACTAATAAGTGACATGGAAACCATAGGAATTGAAGAAGAGGAAGCACCCTAATCTGTTTTAACCTTAGTATGTAAAAAAATATTTTGAGGGTGAAATTTCATAAAGGCGGAAGAATGTAACGACCCAGAATTATATCAATGAAATTTCCATTTTTTTCGTAAAATATATATATCACATAGAGAGCCCAATAAAAATATTATTCTCATAAATAAATAATGATATACATTATTTATCAAAAAAACTAATAAGAATGACAAAAATTATAGTGGGATAAGAAATATAAAATAAGATAATACGAATAAGAAAAGTTGGATCTCCTTGATCTACCTGAATGAACACACACACAAACAAATCTATAGAAATAAAAAATAAGGTCAATAATAAAATATTAATTTAAAATATGAAAGTGCATTTAACCTTGGTAGAAAATATATGTGACTGATGAAGTGAATAAGAGGTATTTATAAGAAGTAGTCAACCCTTATGAGTGTTAGAAATATGACCATAGGAATATTAGCCAGACCATTGGAATTGTAATGTGATCGGTAAGAATAGTAAAATGGCCAATAGAATAGTAATGTCACCCATAAAAGTATAAATAAAATTCATGTATCTTATTAACAAAAATATGATATATTTATACCATAGAATATGAAAATAAATGATTTTAAAATGATAATTTAAGTATTGGTATTTTTGTGAAACATAAAAGTATATTTACAATTTTATTATTAATATAAGTATTTAAAGGAAATTTTATTTTTTAGAAAATAGATTTATACATTAATATTTTTTTACTATAATTATAAAAAAAATTCGTGAACCTTAATTAACTTTTCAAAGTGTCATAAAATCAGTTAAAATATTAAAATCGATATTTTTCCATTATATGCTGATTTTAATTATGAGATAATTTTATTATATTCAGAAAAATATTTTCATAAAATGGATTTTTTTCCAAATCTGGAAGTCGAAAATTGGTTAGTGTGATTTTTTTTATTTTTCTAAAATAGGTGATTTTTTATGAATAGTGAAATATGGTATTTTATAGTACATAACAAACACATGAATTTTTTATTCATAAATGATGTATAGTTTATGTAAGCACCCATTGGTTCAAACTCTCCTGAACCATTTACTATATTTAGGCATGGAAATACGCATTATTGATAATCTGAATCTAGAATAATAATAAAATGAATAAAATAATAAAAAAAACACCCATCTCCTTCCCCTATAAATTCCACCTCACGACACCCCTTCTCCTCACACCTCCTATGAATTTTAGATTTACTAAATTATATCCAATTACCTTCCCCAGACTATTAATTATGTAACTTCCCTAACCTAAGTTCCACCAAATTGGTGCCCTGATCTGGGTCATTGTGTGACCACAAACACACCTCCCCACACGCCAGAGATTGCTGACTAGCAGAGATGTTCTAAAAGTCACATGGGAGACTATACCCTATTTATCAGAGTAATTCATATAATATAACATATAAAATATCGAAAAAAACATAAACTGATCATTGAACATGCATAGATAACCTTGTCCTATACTCGGAACAAACCAAAACCAATAGTAAATATATCATATCTTGCTATAGTGGTAAGTAGAAAAAAACCAAAAATAAAGGAAAACAACAGAATCCCCAAAATGGTCATTACTCCATGTCATGAAGCCCATCCATACACATCCCATATCTGACCCAATTCCTAAGAATGGGGCCTTTTACCTTTACCTGACCTGCAATATTGAAATCTACTTGGGTACCCATCGGTGGCCTGAGAAGGGTGTGAGTAAAAAACATATTATATCTGCACCAACGATGTCTACAAAATATCTAGTCTAATAAATAGTTCATGTAAGTACTAAATAATGACAAGAAAATAAAGAATATTTCATGTATCCATTAATAAGAATGTTTACCCTATGTTAATCCACCCTTAAATACAGATTTATTACTTATAACATCTTAGGTATTATCAAAACTCTTTTAGGTGTTTAATAGATTTCACATATTCATCAATTACAATGCATGTATAAATTATTCAAGTTCTTATCCTACTAGGGAAACACATCACAATAATCTCTTTATCCTCACCTTGAAGCCTCAATTCGGGTGCAATGCAACCTTTAGGGGAATTGAATAATGTTCCCTTCCTAACATGTGCATTGAGAAGTGGAGTTTAGAGCCTCAGTCTAACACGACCCATGGGAATAGGACCTCATGACAATACACTAGTCAACCAAGCCATGGGTACATTCTTATTTATCCATTCACCATACATAACAACATTAAAACCAAGCATAACCAATATCATTGGAAATATCTCAATAACAACTACTATAATGGGAATCAATATTATGCCACAAAATGGTAACATGTTTATCATTTGTATCAGATAAACATTTATCAAAATTTACCATTCCCCATGCCTAACCCACTAAGAATATTCAATCATTTTCCATGTATTAACCCACTTATGCATTACAGGTGAAAAACACAATTCATTTGGTATATTCCCATTTCTCCGATTTTTCACATTTATTATGTTGTACCAAATGACCCCTTAACCATTATCCACATTTAGAAAAAACTACTCATAATACTTTCTTAATTAATGCATTAACCAATTTACACATTCTTCAGGGGATCAAATTAATCACATGTAAAATTAATACTTTACATTTCTATTAACCATGTTCAGGTGGGTCGATGCACCCCCTGGGTGGAACTATATCAGTCAAGTCATCATATAAGAATCCATTAGGGACCATGAAAGGTTAAATGTTTTATTTATATATCCATTATACAAAATATTGACCAATACACCAAGAAAACATCAATTAGAGAACAATAAAATCACCCCATATGAACAAATATTGGTAAAATCCATGTGATATAACTTCTAGACCACCTCCCTTGATCATGTTGGGGAACACAGTAATAAAAGAAACCCTAGATCCCAATTCAACCACCCTTTGATTCCTCAACCTAGATCTCACCAAATAAAGTGGAATTTCAAGATTCAGATGCACATAAGAGAAGGATTCAAACCCTAAACCAAAAATAAATTCCTGAGGGGGATTTCACTTGCCTAATCCTTCGATCTACAGCCAACGATGCTCCAAACTGTATAAGATCAAAGTAGAATCACCTATGGAAAGCTTAGGTTTATAGGGTTTACCACTGTCCAAGGGGATTTAGGCTACATGGTTTCATTGAAATCTCTGTACAATTTTATAACCATGCTTCAACCGCCAATTAATATTATGTCCAATGTTGAATGGTAACTTTAGAATTTCACACAGTTTTCTTAACCATGATCTAATGGTGTGTCTAGCACAGATTGGCCCAGTTTCCCTTTCCTCCAAGTCCCAAACCCCCAAAACACCCCTGAGGTCCCTCATAATCCCAAGAAAAATATCATTAACCCAAAAATGTAATTGAAATCAAACTTTAAAAAAATACATACAAAAAAACTCTGGTATCATACAACCTCCCCACCTTATGATAGATCTCCATCGAGCCTCTCCTCCAGAGTATTATTTAATTTAAATAGATAAGATATTGGTACACTGGTCCCTTGTATCTTATTGTCACTCTCAATTTTCTTCCTAAAATTACCATGGTTCTATAAAATACGAACCAATTGAATAGTATTTAATTTCAAGAATTTCTCACTACGGTCCACAATGCAATTTGGATGCTTCTAAAAGAATGCATCAGCCTCCAGCTCTATATCTTCAACGTCAATCACATGAGATGGATCATGGTGATATTTTTGGATTTTTGAAACATGAACAATATTTTTCATCCCATTATACATCTATGGGATGTCCAATTGATCTGTCACAGGTATGATCCTCTCCATGATTCCATACAGTCCCACATATTGAGGTGCCAACTTTCCCGACTTCCAGATTTGACAGTGATCCAACCGTGGAATCACTTGAAGGAACACATTATCACCCACCATTAACTCAATAGGTCTACAACACTGATTTTCATATGACTTCATCTTAATTTGATCCATCACCATGTACTTTTGAATCTATTAAAATTTTTTTGATGCCTCCTACAGGAAACTCGGTCCTAATAGATTAGATACCCTAGCTTCTGACCAACACAAAAGAGATTTACATAGTATCCCTTGGAGTGCCTCAAAAGGATACATCTGAATCCTAGACTAAAATCAATTTTTATAAGAAAAATCAATGAGAAACAATCCATGATTTCACAGACCACCAAAATCCAAAACATGGGCTCTCCACATATCCACTAATAACTAAATTATATTCTATGTCTACCCATCTATCTACGGGTCATTAGCTGTAATCAAAAACACTTTAGTACCAATAACTTTCTATAACTCCTACAAGAAGCATGATGTGAAACAGAGATCATGATCTGAAAATATGCTTCTCAAAACACCATGATGTTGCACTATCTCGAGAACTTATAACTCACCCAACCGATCAACCTTGTAAGTCTCCTAGATTGTCAAGAAATGATACACTTTAGTCAGCCGATCGAAAACCACCAAGATTGCATCATTCTTCTATAGTATCCTTAGAATACCAACTAAAATGTCTATATTTACTTAATTACACTTCTACTACACAATGGTAAATGTCTATAACACCCCACCTGGGTGCTAATGCTCAGCCATTACAAATTGATAGGTAAGTCATCGGGCCACAAAATCCACAACCTATTTCTTCATTCAAGACCACAAATACTGCCTATGAAGATCATTATACATCATAGTCAAGACAGGATGCACTACCAACTTAGATGCGTGGAACTTGAATATAAACACTTCCCTTAAACCATCAGGCACCAAAACACGGCCATGATGATAAAAAATTCCATCAACACCAACAAACCAACTAGAAAGTGACTCCCCACCATTCATAATTTCTTTTATAGCCATACACTTCAGATCTACGGGCTGACTCTCTATGATCAAGCTCAAAATCATGGACTCAACTACCATAGAGGTAAGGTTCGTTTTCATGTTCTCACCCTATACTTCTTGGTGCATCTTAGAAAACAAGCCCATCATTCTCCACTTAGAGTTGGATTCTTGAATCACTTGATTATATTTCTTATAGCTCAGAGAATCCACAACACAATTCCTTTTTCTTTGGGGTGTAAACCATCTTGAAATTGAAGGATTGCATGTACTTGAACAAACTTTTCTAATGGATATTAAAATCCAACAAATAAAAGATTTACTTAAGAATTTTATGATCATTAAACACTGCAAACCTATCTCCCTACATGTAATGCCTCCAACATTTTAAGGCATAGGTCATTATAGCTAGATGAAGGTCATGAGTTAGATAATTTATTTCATGAGGCCTCAACTATCTTGATTCATAATATACAACCTGATCATCCTAAATCAACACTACCCCAAGTCCAACACCAGAAGCATCACAGAAAAAGGTGTACCTCTTACCTTTTTTACGTAAGATAATAATTAGTGCGGTAGTCAACAGCTTCTTCAACTCTTGAAATGATTTCTCTCAATCCTCTGACCAATCAAACATAACTCCCTTATTGGTTAAGCATGAGTTTGGAACTTATAAATGAGATAATATCTAATGAACCATAGGTAATAACTGGTCAATCCTAGAAAAATATGAACATTAGAAACATTCTTGGGCTTCCCAAAGACACCATCACCTGCATGTTCTTTGGATCCACCAACACACCTAACTGAGAAATGATATGACCCAAGAAGTTTACCTTATTGATCTACAAATGAGATTTTGATATCATGGCATGAATCGTATGCTCTCTTAGTGAACTCAGGATGTCGTCAAGATGTTTAACATGATTGTCAAGAGTTCTAGATTATAACATGTTTTCAACAACAATTATAACTATGAACTAATCCAAGTATGGGGGAAATATCTGATTTATTAATGCCATAAACATAGCCAGTGCTTTGGTCAACCAAAACAGCATCACCACAAACTCATAAAACGCATACCTACTCCAGAAAGCCTTATGTGGTACTTAAAAAGGAATCACCCTCAAATTATGGTATCCTAATATTAAATGAATCATCGAGAACACTAAGGCACCCCTCAGTTGATCAAACATGTCATCGATTCTGGGAAGCGGGTATCGATTCTTAACTTTCATCTAATTCAACTTCTTATAATCAATACATAACCTTAATGATTAGATAGAATTCTTAAAAATAGTATGGGAGATCCCCAAGGTTACATACTAGGATGGATAAACCCCTTTTCTCCAACTCCTCTAGCTAAACATTAATTTTATACAGTTCTGTCGGTGCCATTTGATATGGTGGAATGGATACTGGTTCTACCCCCAATAACAATTCAATCATTAACTCAACGTCTTTATGGGGTGGTATCACGAATAATTCGTCAAAAAAACATCCTAAAATTGATCCACAAAGGGAGTAAATACTATTTGTTCCCTTCCTCCTTCATCTAGCATAAGGCATGTCACTAGGGCGGTGTGTTCTCAAGATTGCTGGTAGATTGGCCATGTACTACCTGGTCAAACATCCCACTCCTCATGAAGGATATAAATGTGTCTATTGAGAGATGCAAATGTCACCCAATATTGGTAGTAGCCTATATGGTCTAGATGTTGCACTAACAAGTCCATACCCAAAATAAATTCAATAATTGAAATTTCATGGACATATAGGTTCCATAGAAAATGATATCCAACAACTTCAAAATCACAACACTTACAATGTCTGGTGCCCTAATCTCGCACCCCTAATAGAGTATCAATTGAAAAAAAACCCACAAACATGTTCTACCAGTAGGCCCAATACGACTACAAACTACACAAGGATAAAAGAGTTTGTGGTGAATGTATGAAATAAATCACTTGCAAGTGTGAAAGTAACAAGAATCATACCTCAAATGATAGATGGTTCTGCCTTGCCACATTTTTATTTAGAATGAACTTTATTAAGATGAACTACCTATAACACCCCAAGAATTTACAAATAGATTTAATACAGACTGCATGAAACATTGACTCTCTACAAAACACCACTTTGTTATAACCAATCCATGTAAACATATTTTTTCTACCTCTGTGATTTGAATTTCGAAAAACTGACATACATGGTTACATTCAGTAAGATATTTAGACTCGGATAAGACAATAGTAACATACCCATATGAATAGTATCATTCCCTTTTGAATAGTGATGAATAGTAAATTTGAAAAAATAGAAAATTCACTAATGATGGTATAAAAACAATTTTGACATCTTAAATTTTAAAACATGATCATAGTATAAGTATATGTATTTCTATAAGTAAAAGATATTTTAACTACAATTTAATGATAATTTAATAAATTAAAACAGAAATTTATATTTATAAAATTTAATCATAAATTTTAACTTTATTGTCTTATGGATATAAGATAATTTTATGGGACCTTGATTAATTATTCAATGTCTTATAAAACAAGTTATCATTTTAAAGTTGTTTTTTGGGAATAAATTATGATTTTTTTTAAAAATTAGTTTAAAAATATTTAAAAAATTAATTTAAAAAAAAAAATATTATTTCCTTTTTTAATTCTAATCATCGAAAAATTGTTATGGTGAAATTTTGGGATTTTTCTTAAATACTCAAATTTTTGATGAATAGTGAAATGTGGTAAAAATCATATATAGAAATTATCAGATAAATACACTAATTATGAAATCATTAGTGATGTAAGGCCACTTGATTTGAACTCACATGCACTTATATCTATTAGGTGTCACATGAAACAAAAAAATTGGGTTTCTTGATGGAAATAATAAAATAATGAATAAGATATTTAAAATTCAATCCTCTCCTCCACTATAAAACCCCCTTCACTCCCTCTTCTTCTCACTCCTATAAGCCTTAAAGATCCCCTATGTTCGGTCCAAATACCATCCCCTAGTCACTCCCCATATCCATTAATCTCTTGGTATTTCCAAAATACTAAAACCCCTTTACATGAAGAGATTCTCAAGGAGGTGGATTTAAGAGGTAAATACCTCTTTTCATTTCTTTTACTTCATGTTCGCTTTTATATGGTATGTATATCATGTTTTAATACCATGTTCTTATTTATATTTTATTCTGTTGCAATACTATTTTATGAGTCTTATATTAATGGGTGAACCCTTTCCCTTATCATTTTAATGTTTTCTAAAACCATGTTTCATAGACATTAGGCTGTAGAATTTTCGTCTCAAAATCTCACGTTTTCATGAACTCTTATTATATTTTTATCTATTAATTTAAACGATATTATTTTTGGGATATGTAATTAAATATACCCATTACATTATATTATGTGTAATAATTATTATATACCATTTTTCTCTCATCAATATATTTTATGATTTTTTTAGTGATGTTGTAAGGCAGCCGGATTTTCGTAAAGGATTTATCAGCTTTTTTTATTTTGAGTTCCTTTCTTTTTCTTTCCTCTAGTACATTTTTCCAAATGTTGGGATGACTACATTTTCTTATATATAATATAATTATTTCATTATAAAATAATAATCTTTTATCATCACTTCATTCCCATTCTTTTACACAAAAAAATAAAAACACCACCCAAGATGTGCTAATCTACCACATTCAAGGACGCTGGGTTTTCAATTCCTATTAACATTTTCAATAATGGTAATGAAACAATTATTATAGATGAACCTCACCATAATATATTTATTATTTCTCATTATAGTTCTGTAATATTTTATTACACAATTTTTAGATATATAAATCAAAATGTGTTTGTATTGTTCAAAAACCGCAAATTTACCCAAATAGTTTTCATTAAACGATTTAAAAAATGATTCATCTTCACCCCAAGTATCCAAATGATATTTACAACCATGTAACATTATATATGTTCACTAATAACATATAACTTCAATTCTGTAATTCCCCAACAATAATTACCCAATGTCGGTGCATTATTACGAAACATTGGCATGATAATAGGAATCATGTCCCAAAAGACCAATCAGTTGGGTAGCCTTGGAAGTACTAGATACATTCATATGTTTGACATTAAATCATTAAATAAAAACATCAAAAACATTTTTTCCCCATTTTAACACACTTATATCCTTAGACTATCCCTACAGGTCAACCATTGAAAACTTCTTCACATCCTTGGAAAAATGAAACATAAAAAGGGGTGAGGTCATATGATCAGTAAGGATAACAATATAGCAGAAACTTTCATAAATAAGATTAAACAATTAAGGAAATGTATATGACTAAAAGAAAAGAATCTTAAACATAAACCACATCAAAATATGGAAATGATAAAATCAAATAATTCCATTTAATTTTTCACATGGATATTCAACTAGTCGAATAATCCCCTACAATATCACTAGCCACTTTCATAATGATGGAATGCATAATTCCAGACTTCATAACCACATAGTCAATTCCTTATGCCAAGACTAAAAATAATATTTTTTCAAGGCCTTATTCCAAGACACTAGTTTGTCTCACAAGGCATACCGATGCATTGAGAATCTAAATTGGGCTCCACCTATCACTTACTAAATCAAAATAATTCATCATATGAAAAGGTTTAAACAAAAAATAAACATTCGTATTAAAAATAGCATATGAAATGTAAATACTTTATCCATAAACCTTGAATGGTGTAAAAATAACACATCCACTATAAAACATATCACACAACATTCAATACAATATGGATATTTTGTATCATAATAAATCAACTTCCAACAAACTTAAAATCCATCAAAGGATGTTGACATAGATGAAATCAAAACTTTTTTAGAGAAATATATCTTTCAATTTTGAAACCTTTTAAAAGACATATAATTATAAAGGAAACATTTATTTGTAATATTTTCTTATAAGCATGTATGGGAGGCTTCGACAATGATATAACGGTGGAAAATTTCCCCACCCACCGTATAAGTTAAAAAAGACACTCTTACCTTAATTTTTATCGAAAAGGTCATAAAGTACCTTGTTTGGAAAACAACAGAAAGATTCCTTTAAAAAAATATATGGTAAAATAAGGGTATAAACTACTTTAACCCATAGTATACTAAATAGTAAAAAAAATTTAATTTAATTTTTAGGAAAATACATATGTGGATGATAAAGAGGTCCCAGTAGATACGTAAAAACAACCTCATATAATAAAGAGATTGTGAAATTAAACCTTACCTTGTAATTATCCTTGGACGACGGTATATTAACATACTACATAATAGTTAAATACTTATTATTAAATTATAAAAGAATAATATACATAAATATGATATCATATATGATCTTCTAATATTACTTTGTTAATAATATTTTACTAGTATCATTGTTTTAGTTGTTAACTAATTAGTTTTCCTTTATATGCTTGTTTATGTAAGAATGTTTGTTATGAATAGGATGTATTTGATTCATATACAGAATTATATTATGTTCATAAACATTATTTATAGTCATCAAATGAAAATTATCCTTGAATGGTTACGATGGTGATATTAATCTCATCACGTTCGTGGAGACGGTAATCCGTGCATACACACGAGCGACAATAACATTATATTGATGGTGAAATCGTATGTAATTGGATGGTATATCATATATACAGAATCATTAACTTTTTATATTTATTATTAACATTAGTTATACACATTATAATACCCACCCAAATAATGAATTGTTTGAATAACAAACTACACCACGACGTGGAGATGGTAAGCCGTACGTATGCACGTATGTTGACTTTGTCATTCAAATGATGGATAGAATAATGAATATGGTTGTACAATTTTTATAATAACATCATAGTATTTTGAAGATACTGTAGTTATTATATTACAATGGAAACCACAAAGAAAGAAGAAGTGGAAGAAGAAAAGAACTTGGAAAAGGTGATGAAATATTTACCTCTTCTTCGGGTTCTTCCTTTTGATTTGATCAAAAGGGCTCCATAGGATGGATTTATGACCAAAGGATTTCCTCTAGGATGAATGGGAGAATGTTGGGATGATATTTTGGTAGGGTTTGCCCGAGAAAAATGGCTTTGGAGGTGTGAAATTAATAGATGGGGAATTACCTTTTTATAAGAGAGGTGAGGTTCACTTTAGGAAAAGCTTGAAATATTGTTTTATAATAAAATCATTTTTGGTTTCTAATGAATCCAAAATGATTTATTTAGAGGACAAGGTGGGTATGGGTTGAAAAAATCTCAACCAATAGGTTTTATATAGGTTTATGTCACCATATTAACCTTATCTTTTAGATTTAACTCTCAGTTAAATAGTTTGACATTTACCATGAATCTTTGTATTTTTATATTATATGGATAATAAACTTACTATAAAAATCCAAGGGAACCCCAAGTGGTTAATTGTTAATATATATAACCTTATATAAGTATTTAGGCCAACCTTAGATTTTTATAAATATTATATCAATTAATAATATAGTATTTTTATAAAAAATCAATTATGTCAGCTTTGACACTATTTAGTATTTGGTTTTTTTAAAATCATAAAAGCTTGATTACTTCGAAAAAAATTATGTAGTCAACCATAAAATGTCATATTAACCTAGAAAATTATTTTAATTCATCAAAAATAACAAATTATATTTATTTGGATATTTATATTATCAAATAGTTAAATATTTTATTTTTAAAGTAATTACTGCATCATCATTATATCGTAAATAAATTAAATTATTTAATGTCTATTATTTATAAATAAAATGCCATTATGTATTAAATATTTTTAGATTTCTAATGAATATTTATAGTCGAATTTATATTGTGTGTAACCCAATATTAAAAAATGGTTCAGTTATTAAACATTGAATTTAACGCTTTTAACTCTTATTTAAATAAAATAATAATAAATGTGTTAATCAAATCCAAGAAGACCAAAGGGGATCATATTTTTTTTATAATGATGATTTTGGTCAAATTACACTTATCCAATAGAATTAGTATTTGTGTTAGGGTATTTATAATATGATTTTAACCTAAATTACTCTATTTACTTTTACCCATGGTAAATAAAAGTCAAAAGTTACTATTCACAAAAAATTATTTTCATCTTGTTGAAGAACATTTTACTAACTGATATCAAATGTGTCTCTCGGATTTTCGAAATTCGACTCACAGAAGCGGTAAAATTATGTTTTATGAAAATTTGTAAATTTTCCTAGGAGGTGGGTAAGAGACGGTAAAAAGCTCGATAAACTTTTTATATATATAAAATTGTTATAAAATGAATCCAATGAATTACATTGAAATTATATAGGTATTATGCATCTAATTTTACCTAAAATAAATTCATATAAAATAAATAATTATTTAAATAAAAATTTTGGTTTTAACCAATAACGTAGTGTTTTCACTATTCATCCAAAATTTAATGATTTTAGAAAAATACAAAAAATTCACCCTAAGATAATTTCGATATACTGAAGTCAAAAAAAAATCCATTTTAAAAATTAAATATATAAATTTTCAAAAAGTGGTTTTTACTATTCATAACGGCTATTTTTATTGGTCGTAGTGTGTTAGAATCTTGAAATTGGGTATAATGAAAGTTATTGCATTATTCAAAGGGAAACATATTGTGGAAATTTGTGGTGTTACATTCTCCCCTCCTTCAAATAATTTTATTCTAGAAATTTCTAAAATATTACTGCATAAAAAGATTTGGGTGGTTCTTCATCACAAGTTCCTCGGGTTCTCATTTTTTCACTTCCATCTTATGATTTCTCCATAGAACTTTTATCAGACGAGTCATCCGGTTTCTCAGCACTTGTTCCCTGGTATCATGAATTTTGACAGGCTCTTCACAATAAGAAAAATCAAGTTCCAGATCAATTTTCTTATAGATGAGTATATGTGTTGGGTCAGGCATGTATTTTCTCAATAGTGATACGTGGAACACATCATGATATTTGGAGAGACTTGGAGGAATTTCCAAACTATAAGCTATAAATCCCCATATTTCTAAAATTTCAAATGTTCTGATGTACCTGGGACTCAATTTACCCTTCTTACAGAAACATATAACACCCTTTCATGGAGTTACCTTCAAGAAATCATAGTCTCCTAATTTAAATTCCAAATCCTTCCTTCGGTTATCAATAAAGATATTTTTCCTACTTTGGGCTGCTTTGATGTGGGTTTCGATAATCTTCAACTTTTCCATTGTTTCTTCAACAAGTTTTGATCCTAAAAGTTTTCTTTCACCAACATCTACCCAGAAATTTGGTCTGCAACAACCCTTTCCATATAACGCTTCATATGGTACCATCTGAATACTTGAATGGAAGCTATTATTATAGGAAAATACTACCAGAGGTAAATATTGATCCCACATCACTTGAATGTCAAGTGGGCTAGATCTCATCATGTCTTCTAAGGATTGAATAGTCCATTCTGATAGTCCATCGGTTTGAGGATGGTAGGAAGTGCTCAAACGAAGTTCAGTATCTAGGGACTTCTGAAGACTTTTCCAGAAAATTGATGTAAAATGGGGATCACGATCAAAAAAAATCAATTAGGGTACTCCATTAAACCTTACACCTTTATTAATATATTGTATTTCCATATGTTCAAGTGGTAAATCTTCTCTTATAGAAAGAAAATGTGTTGACTTGGTATGAGGATCTGTCACGAACCGAATCTGGTCGCCGCCAAAACCGGCACCAAACCCAGCCCATGACATGACCCAAAGGGCATTCCCTATCCCCACGGGCTGGCACAAGTGACCCGAAGGGCGTTACCTATCCCCACGGGCTGTCACAAGTGCCCGGGTATCATTTATTTAGGTTTGGGAACGATTTACCTGAATATGAAGGCATAAACCATTAAAAACAATCAATAAACTGAATCTGAAAAATTTATACCAAACGATGTTTAAGGAAAAACCAGAACTGAATACATAGGTTTAGAGTCAATACAAAAGGTCCAAAGACACAATGGAACAAAAACAAAACAATCCCCAATAAATATCAATTAAAACAACAAATCAATTTTTGGGCATCCCCATGTTAAACAAGAAGTGTTATCTTTGTAAAACCTTCATTTTCACACAAAAGTGGAACCAAAACGTCACTTTCTTTACAAACACAATTAAAACCCATTTTTTTGCAGCAATTACCAAAAGGGATAAACATTATAAACAGTATTTTATTCCTTATTACAGATCAATAAAAACAACTAAGTATTTATTGGGCATCCCCAAATAAACAAACAAAACACTTCTTTGGAAAACCCCCAATTTCACACCAAATTGGCATTTTAAATTCAATTGCAATAGAAACATCATTAGAACCAATTTTTTCAGAAATAATAAAATTATATAAATCTGAAAATATGATAAATACAACATTCTAATACAAAAAGATTGCATCAACATTGTAATCACCTACCAAATCAAATGAAGCCATTGAATTCTTTGTGCGAAAACACAAACGCACCACCGCGACACCTCAAGAAGGGTAGATCAAACCTAAAAATAGAAAATTGGACCAAGAAAACCCAAGTTTAAACCTTAGGTTCGAACCCCTACCCACTGTTCATTGTTCACTTCAATAAAAAGGGAGCAAACCCTAAAAAAATAGAATGAAACCCTAATCAATTTGAAAGGGGAAAACAAATGGACCAACTTACTTGAGAAATCTAGAATGAATCTCCACAAAACACAAGTATCTGAAATTGAAAACGGCCAAAACTCAGGGGATGTTCTCACAAGAAGTATTAGGTCATTTAGGAATTGTAATGGAGGTAAAAGAGTATGAATTGAGAGAGTTATTATTGAATGAACATACCTCATCAAATCTGACCGATTTTAGAAACCCTAATATGTTCGTCCCTAAATCGCGATCCTAAGTGCTCCAAAGAGGGGGGTAAAGAGGCTGGGGGAGCGGCTGGGTGTAAGGGCCGCATATGAGGCTTGGAATCACCGGAAAATACTTAACATCGAATAAGTTATTAAATAAATAAAATTAATTTTTAAAACTGGATATGGGCTTCCGGGCAGGCCCAATCCCTTAAATAAAAACCCAACTAAACCATGGTTATGGATTTCCAAAGGCTCCATATTTTCATTTTAGTGTTAATATATCAGGGGAGGACATTTAGGAGTTGGAATGAGTGAAAAAATATTAAAAAATGAATAAGTTATAAAAGAATCAAAATTTATTTTTAAATATGGAATTGGGCTCACGGTTTGGCTCAATCCACAAAAACTCACCTATTCTCTATAAAACCATTGGAAACCCCCAAAACAAAGCATTAATGGAAATTAAAATAAATTTAAATTTAAAATAAGCTATGTATGTGACAATTCTCCCCACCATAAAAACTTTCCGCCCCGGAAAGTCACAACAAGACCAAATCAACAACCAAACCCAACTGAGAAACCAAGAAGTACTCCCTTGCCAGGTTTCTTTCTCAAAGGCCAAAACACCTCCAGTGATCAATGAAGGAAGGAATACTCTCAAAAATCAAACTTACACCACTTTCCTAAAACCATCAAGAACATTCGGGCTTTATCCCAAATAAAAACTCTTCAAACACAATCTGAACAATACTCAAGCAATTCACCCAAACGAACAACACCTTTGAACAAGGTTACACTGACCTTACTTTAACTAAACCATTGGGTGCTCTCCAGTCCAAATGTTTACTCAAGAATGATGTCGGTAGCTAGATAGATCTGAACGAGACTATCTACACCAAGCCAAGTACATGGAAAAATCTAAGTTACTGGTACGGGGGGACACAAATACGCTCCCCACCATAAGAGACAACCAATATTTTTTTGAGACATAATCAAGAGACTAACAGGGGGAGCCCTAAATGGACTCACCGGTACAAAGGATATACTTCCATCATAAATTTACAAAATAAATTATTTAAGACTCATAGTGGGTCTCCCCACCATAAGAACCAACCAGCACTGGCCGGTAAAGAAAGACCCCAAAATTTAAAGAGTTGGGGCGACCACATGGTTAGTTTGCACGGTTTGGGAAGCCATACACTAATAGTTGGGATCCTTCTTTCTGCATGGTTTTCTAGGGCATGGTCACTATTATCCAAGTGAAAACTGTGTTCACAAACAGTGTAGACAAACATCAAACCTTTCTCTAAAGACTCAGTGGAAACCAAAAGGGGGAGGGAATAACATTGGGTGATGACATGGGCACACGGCCCTCCACCTATTTCAACCGAACATGGACAATAGAAGAATGATTATGACACCACAGGTTTAAAATCTTCCTAACTTTCATACTGAGGAAATGACTTTGTACAAGGGTTTAAATGGCCCTGTGATTTCCCCTGACTATGATCCAGCTTCTCTCTGAGACCTATGGCTGCAGCTCAAATGATTGCAGCATCTTCGGCCTCGCAGTTAGGCTTTGGAAACCCCATGAATGATAATTCTTCTTTCAATGAAACCAACAACTACAACGCAAACCCAGATAAGTTTTCCAGACATAACACATTCCAAACTCACTTTACCCGATCCCGATATTTCACTGAAACAATGGCTAAAGAAGATACACACACATCACACCTTGTTTCTTTAGGTGAGAAACAATAGAAGTAAAGAACACCAACACTCACCTTCGTCTAAAATGTAAGATTTTGATGTTTTTCCAAGGGAGACATTCTCACAACATAACAGGGACTCTCATAGGATTTCACGACATTCACCTCTATGGTCAATCGAGCACATGACATCATAAGGAATCACCGAACATGACCATTGCGACTGATATAAACAATTCATGGAGAGGGACCTTATACAACATCCCTAAACAACACACAATTCTAGAAAGTGTACACAATATCCTATCGTGACCATATTTACCACACCAGTGGTTTAACATGAATTAATGCATCAAATAAACTTTGAATAACCCAAAGGTCCTCTTAGACACCATCGAGACAATCATCCACACTTACAACCCTAGAACACATCCACCTTCGACGTATCAGGAAACATAAGAAACTAAGGTCTCTATCAACCTTCCATGAGCACTCTCCCATTACAAGAGGATCTAAAATCAAAGAAAGGAAAGGGTGTGGACTCAATCTAAAAATCTGAAGAAAAAATATTCCTTATATTGATCAACTGGAGGGTCTTCAAAAGGCAAAACAATATGTGTTGCACTTTAGTTGTGCACTAACCATTAATGGGGTGTACCTTATCCAACGATTGAACCAAAGGACCCAACCAAGATGGTATATTGGTCACGATATACCACAATCCATATCCAAACATATGAAGGGAACCACCACAAAGTCATCCCAGACCATTTTTCAAAAGAGAAAACTAATCGTCCCTACAACACAGCTCACCGACCAAACACAAACCCAAAACACAGTTCAAACAGGAGGGGTTATTGGACTCAAAACATCCCACAACATCAAAATTATCAAATACCCATAATACAAACTATACCAAACTATTCATCAATACATCATGTTTTTCTTTAAAACTATTTCTTTGAAAACAAACGGTTTTGCAGTAAGCGTATCCACCAATGGTACCCCATGGGCCTCACACATGCATGTTTTTGTGTCACACAGGGAACCCTCCTCATAACCATCCTAGAACTCATCCAGTCATGTCATAAACCATCCATCATCCCATATAAGCCCATGCATGTGGTCACTCATGGAAATACCAAAGGGTAAAACAAAAATTCCTTCCACTTTTCAAAAACAAAATGCTCAACCAACCCAACCTTTTTCTCAAAACTGCTAACAATGAGATCAAAATCCCAATTCCCATCTTACAAAACTTTTCATAAGGACACAAACATAAAAAAAAGAACTCACTTTCAAGTTATTCACATCAATTTCAAAACATATCATCCCATTAAAACATACTTTAATCATTTAGAAAACTATATTAGAAACACATTTGAAAACCAACTTCAATATGGTTTCGGCTTTCAAAAGAGGTGTAAGCATACTATTTTCCATTTCAAAACAATTCTGAAAATTCAGTTCCACTATTTCATAAATCAAAACATTCCATATTTATTTGAAACTCATTTCACAAAAACTTTACAATTCTTAAAACCAAGTCAGTTTAAAACCAATGTTCCAAGATTTCAAAACTAAAGAACACAAAACAATGTGAGAGGAAACTAGTTTCAGTGGGTGACTTGGACATATGGTTGGCGGCCATATTCCAATCACTTCACTGTTATAGAGAGTGTTCAAGGGAAAATCCCCAGCTCCACATGGCTTTCCAGGCCCTGCGAGCTTACTGAGACCATTAACCCAACTCTCTTTTCATTTCCCCTAACCATCATTAAAACAAGAAAACCAAAGGACTTAGATAAATCCTGACTTCCCTAGGAAACATGAATCATGTCATGAGGTGTGGTGATCAGGCACACTACCCATAACTATAATACCAAGTCCCTAAAATCCTAACTCCATGATATCCTAACTCTTCCCGAAATAACATGACCCAAAGGGTTAACATGAACCTCCTTTGATACCATTTTGTCACGAACCGAATCTGGTCGCCGCCAAAACCGGCACCAAACCCAGCCCGTGACATGACCCGGAGGGCGTTCCCTATCCCCACGGGCTGTCACAAGTGACCCGAAGGGCGTTCCCTATCCCCACGGGTTGGCACAAGTGCCCGGGTATCATTTATTTAGGTTTGGGAACGATTTACCCGAATATGAAGGCATAAACCATTAAAAACAATCAATAAACTGAATCTGAAAAATTTATACCAAACAATGTTTAAAAAAAACCAGAACTGAATACATAGGTTTAGAGTCAATAAACAAGGTCCAAAGACACAATGGAACAAAAAAAATAGCCCCAATAAATATCAATTAAAACAACAAATCAATTTTTGGGCATCCCCATGTTAAACAAAAAGTGTTATCTTTGTAAAACCTTCATTTTCACACAAAAGTGGAACCAAAACTTCACTTTCTTTACAAACATAATTAAAACCCATTTTTTGCAGCAATTACCAAAGGGGATAAACATTATAAACAGTATTTTATTCCTTATTACAGATCAATAAAAAAACTAAGTATTTTTAGGGCATCCCCAAATAATCAAACAAAACACTTCTTTGGAAAACCCCCAATTTCACACCAAATTGGCATTTTAAATTCAATTGCAATAGAAACATCATTAGAACCAATTTTTTCAGAAATAATAAAATTATATAAATCTGAAAATATGATAAATACAGTATGCTAATACACAAAGATTGCATCAACATTGGAATCACCTCCCAAATCAAATGAAACCATTGAATCCTTTGTGCGAAAACACAAACGCACCACCGCCGCACCTCAAGAAGGGTAGATCAAACCTAAAAATCGAAAATTCGACCAAGAAAACCCAAGGTTAAACCTTAGGTTCGAACCCCTACCCACTGGTCATTGTTCACTTCAATAAAAAGGGAGGAAACCCTAAAAAAATATAATGAAACCCTAATCAATTTGAAAGGGGAAAAGAAATGGACAATCTTACTTGAGAAATCTAGAATGAATCTCCACAAAAAACAAGTATCTGAAATTGAAAACGGCCAAAAATCAGGGGATGTTCTCACAAGAAGTATTAGATCATTTAGGAATTGGAATGGAGGGAAAAGAGTATGAATTTAGAGAGTTATGATTAAATGAACATACCTCATCAAATCTGCCCGATTTTAGAAACCCTAAGATGTTCGTCCCTAAATCGCGCTCATAAGAGCTCCAAAGAGGGGCGTAAAGAGGCTGGGGGAGCGTCTGGGTGTAAGGGCCGCATATGAGACTTGGAATCACCGAAAAATACTTAAATTTGAATAAGTTATTAAATAAATAAAATTAAATTTTGAAACTGGATATGGGCTTCCGGGCAGGCCCAATCCCTTAAATAAAAATCCAACTAAACCATGGTTATGGATTTCCAAAGGATCCATATTTTCATTTTAGTGTTAATATATAAGGGGAGGACATTTAGGAGTTGGAAGGAGTGGAAAATATTAAAAAATTAATTAGTTATAAAAGAATCAGAATTTATTTTTAAATCTGGAATTGGGCTCATGGTTTGGCCCAATCCAGGAAAACTCACCTATTCTCTATAAAACCATTAGAAACCCCCAAAACAAAGCCTTAATGGAAATTAAAATAAATTTAAATTTAAAATAAGCTATGTATGTGACAGGATCAAGAATGACCCATATTCCATGCTTTCTTCTAGGAGACTTTGGTAGCCTCATGAAAATTTACATCGTAATATTATCCCATTTCCGCTCTAGTATGGGAAGAGGATACATGACCCCTACAAGCTATTTCCTTCCAACTTTCACTTGTTGAAAAAGCATACATCTTGACACAAAATCATAAATCTCTCTCTTTATGTTATCATACCAAAAATGTTCTTTAAAATATCTATACATCCTAGTGCTACCAAGGTGTATAGAGAAATTGGATCTATGAGCATCATTCAACAATTCCCTTTTTAGATTAGGTATATTGGAACACAGTGTCTCCTCCCAAATTTTAAAATTACATCTTTATATAGAATGTCGATTAATTTCCCATCATTCACAGCTTTAATTTTCCTTTTGAAATTCATCATCACCAGTTTGAGAACTTTTTATCATTTCTAGTAATGATGGTTTGGCAACCATTTGAAAGTCCATTGATGTTTCACCTTACATGGTTATTCCCATATCAATATTTACTAGATCCATGAAAACAAGATTCATTTTAAATCTCATCTTTTTCAAAACACAATGATCCTTTCTGCTCAAAGCATCTGCCACCTTATTTGCCTTCCCCGGGGGGTAGTGTATAGTGAAATCATAATCCTTTAGTAGTTCAAGCCATCACCTTTGCCTCATGTTGGGTTTTTTTGTTGAGTGAAAATATAATTCAAACTCTTGTGATCAGTATAATTCTCACATTTTTCACCATAAAGATATTGTGTCCTTGTTCTTAGAGAAAAGATTATAGCTGCTAACTAAAGATAATGAGTATGAAAGTTTGGCTCATGAATTTTTAGTTGTCTTGATGCATAGGAAATAACTCTATCATTCTGCATAAGGTCACGACCAAGTCATTAATTTAATGCATCACTATAAATAATAATCCCATCATTCTTTGATGGTAGAGTCAAGATAGGAGCATTAACTAATATTCTCTTCTGTTCATCAAAACATTCATCACAATTTTTTGTCCAAAAAAATTTAACACCTTTATGTGTGAGTTAGGTTAATGGGTCATCCAACCAAGAAAAATTCTGGATGAAATGTCGATAATGACATTTTATACCAATAAAATTGTGTACCTTAGTTATACTCATCGGTGCTGGCCATTTTTGGATTGCCTTGGTCTTTGAAGGATCAACATAGATTATATTTTTAGAGACAATATATACAAGAAAAGAAATATCATGAAGCCAGAATTCACAGTTGTTAAACTTACCATATAATTCATTTCTTATAAGATACTTTAGAATAATTCTCAAGTGATTTTCATGGTCTTTTAAGATGTTAGAGTATACCAAGATATCATCATTAAATACCACTACAATGTCATCAAGATATTCTTTGAAACCCTATTCTTTACATCCATGAATAGAGAGGGTGAATTAGTCAATCCAAAAGGCATTATTGTAAACTTGTAAAGCATATACCTGGTTCAAAATTCTATTTTCAAAATGTCTTCATTCTTCACACAGAACTGATGATATCCTGATTAGAGTTCAATCTTTGGAAACTATTGATCTTCATGAATTTGTTTTAATAAATCGTCAATGTGAGGTAGGGGTACTTGTTCTTTATTGTTATAGCATTGATCTCCCTGTAGTCAATGCACAAGCTCACAGATCTGTCATTATTTTTAACATGAAGAATAGGGGCTCCCCATAGAGAAACACTATGGTGAATAAATACCTTGTTACTAAATTCCTATAGTTGTTTATTTAGTTCCACTAATTCCATAGTGTCTATTCTATAATGGGTCTTCAATATGGGACTTGAACTATGAATTAAATCTATGCTGAAATACTTTATTTATTATTATCGAAACACTTTTAGGAAATGTGAGAAACCCAAAGTCACATTGAATCCCACAAAGAACATCCAAAACAAAACATGAAAACAAACAACTAGATCAACTGACAAGAACTAAAAACCATAATCTCCACACCCGTCATCGCACCCAACACAGGAGTCCTCCTCTGTGGTGGTCATTCCCCATTCAGAAGCTGGATTCAGATGCCTCATGAAATCGCCATTGTAGTCCGACCGCACATCATCCAATGTGATTTGTCCAAGACCATCTTGAATGGACAAGCTACCTTTTTTAAATGCCAGGGTCACCCCCGGAATTAAATCAATGGAAAACTCAATTTCTCATTCCAGAGGATGTACCAGTAAATAATATGGAAACACGTCAACATATTCTAGCACAATAGGTACGTTCTCTATTCAAACATTCTTTTCTTCCCCCATAGTTATATCATTCTCTTCCTCCCCAATAATTGAATTTAGTAGAGCTATTGGGGGTGAATCTAGATAAGAATCAGGTGGTGACATTTTTGCTCTAAAGATATGGTGTAACGTCCCAGTTTCGAAAGCCACCCAGAGGCGCCCCGTACCTGGTTGGTCACATGGACTTAAGCATATTTCCCCACACACCAGAGGCTTCCTACTTGTAGCAAGGGCCTTGGGTCTAATAGTGGGGAATCTATTCCCTCATTGGCAGAGTAAAACAATGGAAGGGAAACAAATACAGAATAACAGAAGCAGTAAATATACCAATAACTGTAATAGCGAAATACTGTAACAACAAACAACTGAAGCACATGTATATATGTTTCAAGGTACATATGTCTAATAAAGAATCCAAAAAAATCACAATGCGGGAATAAAAATAGTACTAAACCAAAGTAAAAAAGAGATAGATGAACAGCTCCTCATCATCGCAAGACTAAGCTTGGTCTCATGCTCTCCATCTCCATAGCAATTCAAGTACCTAATGTAGAAGGGAACATTCCCTAGTCTATACCAGCAAAAATATTATTGTTTTAGGCCCAAAAGCATGGCCTAAACAAGGAGTGAGACTAAATAAGAGTAGGAAACCATAAAATGATCTATGCCTAACAGTCGGTGAATATATGACAGGTAAAAGTACAGAATTAGTTAATAAGAAATTACTCAGTAGAAAACAATTCCTCATATCCAAAGAAACTAATCAAGCACGGTAACCCTATAGGAAGGGTACATAGCCCATCCCCTATGCTTCAATTATAAGAATATATAAAGACTCTCTGAGGAAGAACTCACAGTCAATTTCCCTTATAGTCAAAAGTAATTCAAGAATCTATTTGGTAGCTCACACGGTCAATTCCCCTTATAGTCTAAGGTAATTCAAGGACTCTCTGAGGAAGATCACATAGTCAATTCCCCTTATAACCCCAAGGTCAAGGACTCTCTAAGGAATCTCACTCGGTCAATTTCCCTTATAGCCCCATGTGGTTCGAAGACTCTCTGAGGAAGCTCACTCTGTCAATTCCCCTTATAGCCCCAAGTGGTTCAAAGATTCTCTGAGGAAGCTCACACAGTCAATTCACCTTATAGACTAAAGTGCTCAAAAACACTATAAATAATCTCACTTGTCCAATTCCATTTAATAGTATAATACACTAGGTTCTCATTGACCTGTGTATGTCAACAAGCATAGTAAGTTAAAAATGGCCAAGGAAAACCTTAAGAACTACTTGGTTAATTAGTCTATAGCATATCAAGCATGTCAGAATACAAACACTCTACCCTACAACACTAGGAATTGAAATAGGAAAGACTGCCAAATAGGTTAAGCAGACAAACAGTAGTAAATAAAACATGTGTGTCCAACCCAATCAAATCATAGAAATCAACCCTATTCATATCCAATTAACCTCTACACAATAATACATGCATGGAATACATTCAATAGGGTTAAAACGGTAAACATGCAATACCCCGTTCAAGGTTATTGGTAAAAATTTCACATAATACTCAAAGTCGTACAATGGAAAGGCACAAACCACCTACCTTGGCTTTGGGAGATTTATATACTCTGGCATCGGTCGTTGAATCGACTTAGAACGTGGTAAATCTACACAAACATCTAAAATGTTCAACCCACGATATCTCATGGGAGAAGAGAAAACATAATATGGTGCTCTAGGAGAAAATAGAACTCAACGATGTGATTCCAATGAAAAAGAAGGTGTTCAATTTATAGGACGGACGCTCGCTTGGGGGGTTCGTCAAAGATCTGTAGACAGTGTGTACTTTTGAAGTACACGGCTTGTACTTGTTGTTTCCATACTCTGCTTTAGGCAGCCTCTAGGTCATCCCACAAGGTTGTGTGCATGGTTTCTATACGGCCAGCACCCGGCTACCTATGGTAACTGAGTACAAAATATATACGCATAAATTACAAGGTGTTTATATCAAAAATTTCCAAAATTTCCTCTTTTTCTCAAAAACAACCAGAAAAGGAAAAACATACCTAAAAAGAAGATCTGGATTCTTACAAACTTATCCCCTTAAAGAAATTCATCCCCGAATTTCCCTAGTGCGGCGTAGAAGAAGAAACCTCAAACAGCTCCAGCCACTACGCTCATACAACAGCCTCCCTCTCCCAAGTATCATCATGTACTCGCTCGTACTACCATAGCACCTGTACCAGAGGAACAGACTAGCCACGAAGAACCTTCGTACCGCAATAAACAATCCATATAGGATGCTCCTCGAATGATGCATCCACTTGGAGCTCAACCTCCTCAGGTTGAAATACATGAGAGGAGTCTGAAAAGTAATTTCGGAGCTGAGAAACATGAAAAATGCCAGGCATAGCCTGATACCTCTAGGGGTAACTACAACTGATAGAAAATTGACCCAACTCTCCTCACAACCTCAAACAGCCCGATCTACCTCAGAGAAAGTTTACCATGTCTCCTAATTCTTCTGTACCCCAACCACGGTGTGACACATAGGAAATCCTAATCCCGGCCTCGAACTCCAATGTTCATATCTGCTGATCAACATAAGACTTCGGTTGAGACTATGCAATAGCCATCCTCTTTCGAATCAACTCTATCTGCTCTTTGGTCTCCTGAACAAGACAAGGTCCCAGCAAAGCTGCCTCTCTTACCTCTAGCCAACATAATGGTGATGTTCATGGCCTACCATTCAAAGCCTAATAAGGTGCCATCGAAATAGTTTCGTGAAAACTATTATTGTAAGAAAACTCCACAAGAGGTATATACTTCTCCCAAGAACCTCCAAAATCCAAGATGCAAGTTCAGAGCATGTCCTCAAGCACCTGAATCATATGCTCGGACTGTCCATCTGTCTGGGGGTGGTAAGTTGTACTCAAAAGTACATGTGTACCCAAAGCCTTCTAAATCCACTGCCAGCCCCGAGACGTAAAACGGGAATCCCAGTATAAAACAATGGAGTGTGGAACTCCATGCAGAAGTACAATATCAAGGATGTACAATCGTCCCATCTCATCAACAATGAAGGTCTCCTTGATCTGAAATAAGTGGGAAACCTTCATGAGTTTGTCAATGACAACCCAAACTGCATCATTCCCTTGACACGACCCTGGAAACCCTGTTAAGAAATCCATCATGACGTTGTTCCACCTCCACTCGGGAATGGGTAACTGATGTAAAAGCCCTACAGGCCACTGATGCTCTGCCTTCACCTGCTAACAAGTGGAACACATCATGATCAAACCAGAAACATCCCTCTTCATACCTTTCCACCAATACCGGTGGTGTAGATCACAATACATCTTTGGTGACACCTTGATGAAATGCCCAAACTGAGGAATGAAAATCCAGCATCATCTCTCCATGTATATCTGTTGTTACCCATATGTGCCCCTGGAAATGCAAGATCTCATCCCCACCTACTGTCCATATAGGAATAGGGTTCTCTCCGGACACACTATCACGTAGGACTAGGCCTTCTGAATCTAACAGTTTCATCATTCGCACTCGATTAAGAAGAGTAGAGGTAACAGCTACAGAAGAATGAAATGTCTACACCTGACTATCGTGCACATCCAAATTCATATCAGAGAACAGATAAATAAGTTTTCACACACTATTGGCCTCCTAAACTGCATGTATTTGAGTCCTCCTTCCCAGTGCATCAGCCACTGCGTTTCTTTTCACAGGTGTATAATCAGCCTCAAAGTCAATAGACTGAAGGTACTCAGTCCACCTTCGCTCTCTCAAATTCAGATCACTCAGATTGAAAATGTACATGAGACTTTTTTGGTTCGTGGAAACCACAAAATTCTCTCCCAGAAGATAATGTATCCAACAAAACAAGGCATGAACACCTACCACCAACACGAGATCGTGTGTTGGGTAATTCCTCTCATGTGGCCTCAACAGTCGGGACTCATATGCAATGACTCTATCTCCCTACATAAGCACAGCTCCCAGCCTGATACCTGGTGTATCACTGTAAATAGTATAGCTCTTTCAAGGCTCTGGAAAGACATGTATTGGTGATGAAGTAAACCTCTATTTGATACCACTTTGTAAAATCACGGTTCTGAAAGCCACCTAGAGGTTCCCCATACCCGGTTGGTCACATGGCCTCAACCGTATTTCCCCAAATGCCAGAGGCTACTGACTATCAGCGAGGGCCTTGGGAGTGATAGTGGGGAAACTATTCCATCATTGGAAGAGTAACACAATAGAATGGAATCAAATACACAATATCAAAAGCAATAAATATACCAACAATAGTAATAGCAGAAGACTGGAAAAACAAAAAACTGAAGCATATATATATATATATATATATATATATGATGCATGTTACATATGTCTAGAAAAGCATCCATGAAAATCACAATGATGGAATAGAAACAGTACTAAACCAAAGTACAAAATAAACATATAAACAGCTCCTCAACATCGCAAGCCTATTCTTGGTCCCATGTTCTCCAACTCCACAGCAAGTCAAGTATCTAAAGTAGAAGGGTGATTTTTCTTATCTATACATGAAGAAATACAATCTGTTTGGGCCCAAAAGCATGCCCCAAATAGGTTGTGAGAATAAATCTGAGAATTCAACCACCCAAAGATCTATTCCTAATAGTCAGTGAATATATGGCAGGTAAAAGTACAGATGTAGTAAACAAGAAAGTATTAAGCAGAAAATAATTCCACATATCAAAAGAAACTAATCAATCATGGTAAACCTCTAAGAAGTTCATATAGCCTATCCCCTCTAGTCCAATTATAATAATATATAAATACTCTCTAAAGAAGCACTCACTATCAATTCCCCTTATAGTCAAAAGTAATTCAAGACTCTCTAAGAAAGTTCACATGGTCAATTCCTCTTATAGTCTAAGGTAATTCAAGGACTCTCTAATGAAGCTCACACGAACAATTACTCTTATAGCCCCAAGGTCAAGGACTCTCTGAGGAAGCTCAGTTGGTAAATTTCCCTTATATCCCAAAGTGGTTTGAAGACTCTCTAAGGAAGCTCACTCAGTCAATTCCCCTTATATCCCCAAGTGGTTCAAAGACTCTCTGAGTAATCTCACTCGGTCAATTCCCCTTATATCCCCATGTGGTTCAAAGAATCTCTGAGGAAGCTCACTCTGTCAATTCCCCTTATAGTATATAGTGCTCAAAGGCTCTCTGAGGAAGCTCACTCAGTCAATTCCCCTTACAGTCTACTACACAAGGTTCTCACGGCCCTTTGTTGGTCAACGAGCATAACAAGGTAAAAACGACCAAGGTAAACCTCAAGAACTACTTGGCTAATATATCTACACCATATCAAGTATTCCATAATACAAACATTATACCCTATAGAACTAGGCATGCAAACAGACAAGGCAGCCAAATAGGCTAAGCTGACCAATGATCGTAAATAGAACATGCATGGGAAAACATCCAAAGCATAGAAATCAACACTATTCATATCCAATTAACCTCTACACAAGTATAAAATCATGGCACACAATCAATAGGGGTAAAACGGTAAAAAAACTATACCTTGTTCAAGGGTATTGGTCAAAATTGCACATAATACTCAAAGACATTCAATGGAAAGGCACAAACCACATACCTCTGAATTGGGAGATCAATATACTATGACGTCAGCCCTTGGATCAACTTAGAACATGGTAGATCTACAAAAATGTATAAAATTTTCAACCCATAATATCTCACGAGAGAGTAGAAAACCGAATATGGTGCTTTAGGAGTAAATGGGAATCACCGATGTGATTCCATAGCAACTGATGGTGTTCGATTCAGAGGACAGACACCCGCTCGGGGGTTCTTGAAGATCTGCGGCCGTACAGAGCTCTTGGTCGAATGAGACCTAGAAGGAGAGTGTTCTAGTGATTAGACATGACCTTGGTGCGTTTAATGAAAAAAAGTACATGATGTGTACTTTTGAAGTGCATGGAGTGTAGTTGCCATTTTTGTACTCCGCTTAAGGCAGCCTCCAGGTCTCCCCACATGGCCATGTGCAAGGCCGCTACATGGCCAGCACCCGGCTACCTGCAGTAATTGAGTACACGGTGAGTACTCATAAAGTACATGGCGTGTACTTCGAAAATTTCCGTAATTTTAATTTTTTCTCAAAAAAAACTAGAAAAGGAAAATCATACCTAAAAAGTAGATATATGTTCTTACATAAGGTACTCTTTATCATCATATAAAATTGTAACTGTCTTATTCTTACAATAATTTTTTTCATCATGGTCCAAAAGCCAATCCATTCTGAGGATTATATCAAATTCAACCATGGGTATGAAGATGAGATCAACAGATAAATGAAATTTTTATGCCACAATGGGAACTGATTCACAAAACATTGTTGTGATGATACTTCCCTTAGGTGATTTGACAAACAACACCCTTGATAAGTCAGATTGAAAATATCTAATTTTCATAGAAAATTGGGAATATATGAAATAATTCTATGATCTAGATTCAAATAAATCATTGGCTAAACTTGTGGAAACAATTAAATTTCCTACCACTACTTCTTTCATTGCTTCAACCACAACAGTAGTGATCTTATAATCTTGGCCTTAATCCCTTGGCCTTTTCTGATGTATGTTTCCCTGACGCTTATGACATTCATTTTCATAATGCCCCTTTTTTCTACAATTGTAGCATTAAACATTGATAGCCTCTTTCTTCCCCTAGAAATCACGAGCTTGGTGGCATTTTTCACCGCACTTGTAATAGAATATCATTCCCTTCAGGCAAGTACCAGGGGTTTTTCCCACATTTACCACATGATGGAATTTCAACATTTCCCTTCTTCCCCTTATTTCAATTTTCAGAGTGTTCTGTAGATCTCTTTTTCTCTTACATTGATTTGAAGTCGTAAGACATAGAAAATTATTTTTATGTCTTGATAGCGCATGATACAATATCATTGTACAATGAGAAGGATTGTGAGACCAATTCTCGACAGAGAAATGGTTTTAACCCATCAAATAAATGATAAATCTTACTTCTTGGGTCACGTATATATTCTGCAGCATGACTTACGAACCTTGTAAAGTTAGCTTCATAATTTGTGACATTCTAACCCTCCTTTGTGTTTTGAATTAATGACCACCATTGATCTGCATCTCCCGTGAGGTGATAAATTTCCATGACAACTTTTTCCCTTTTGGTACTCCCTAAAGCATGAAACATTTTCTATAAGGAATTTATCTATTGCTCAAATACTAAGGGATTTGTACTCCCATTGAATGTTGATGGTTGTTTCCTCATCAATCAATCTAACATTGATCTTCCACATTATACATCAGGGTGCTCCATATGGGTATGTTTATTATTCATAACCAGAGTGAGTTTTCCCAGTATGGTGATAAGGTGAACAGAACCAGCTGCTTTACCAGCTCCACTATAATTAACTTGACTAGGAGGGAAATCCCAACAGGGATGAAATGCATTGATACGGTTTCCATTCCTTCTACTAGCCTCCATTTCTAAACAATGGCATAAACATGATTAGTTCATGATTAGCAATACATAATTCCAAACATGTAAAATAGTTAACACAAATTGAACAGTTTATGGATATAATCCATAATCATAAAACTGTTTTCTTTGAGGAAGTATATACTCATAAACCCTTCATAATGGTTTTTAATGAAAATGAGAATTATCAAAAGCATATCCCCTAAGAGTTTCGTAACAAAGAGTGCATCAAGGCCCGTTGTCGTCCACCAATTCCTGTTCGAGTCAAGCTCAAATTGGTGTTTTCGGGTTTTACCCCTAGGTACATCTGTGCCAAAGCTACCTCTACCTAATCATATCCAGATAGGGATGTATTTCTTAGAAAACTTACAAAATATCTACAATACCAAAATTCTAGGATGTTCTTCTATACTAATCCTCAATTTCTATCTTAGGGTAATGTTCTCTAATCAGAGTTTTTTTAAATATAGCTTCCAAGGTTTATACTTAACATCCTCTGATACAAACAGTAATGTCCCAAACCTAGCTACCCAGAGTCTGTGCATTATTAGATAACATTAGAATGATATAAAGAATCATTCCCTGAAAGATCAATCAGTTTAGTATCTTTGGAAGTACTAGATACCTTCATATGTTTTACATTACTTCATGTAATAAAAACATGAATAAACTTTTTACCATTTTTTACACACTTATATCCTTAGCCTATCCCTGCAGGTCGACCATATAATACTTCATCACATCTTGGGAAAAATGAAAACAAGAAAGGGGTGAGATGAAATTATTAGTAAGGATAATAATACAGCGGAAACATTCCTAAATAAGCATAAAAAATTAATGCAATGTATAAGAATAAAACAAAATCTTTTTAAACATAAACATTAGAATAATGTGGAAAATATAAAATCAAATAATTCAATTTATTTATTCACATGTATATTCCACTAGTCGAATAATCACGTGAAATATCAATAGCCACTATTATAATGATGGAATGCATAATGCCAGACTTCATAAACACATTGTCAAGGACTTTTTCTAGGACTAAAAATAGAATTTGGTCATGTCCTTGTGCCAAGACACTATTTTGTCTCATGAGACCTATCAATGCATCGAAGAACTATAGTAGGCTCCACCCATCACTTTCTAAGTCCAATGCATTCTTCATATGAAAATGTTTAAATAGAACATAAACATTCGTATTAAAACTTGCATAAAAAATTTCAATACAATATCCATAAACGATGAATGGTGTAGAAATAACATATCCATAGTAAAACTTATCACAAAAACTTCAATACAATATGGATTTTTTGAATCATAATAAATCAACTTCAAACAAGCATAAAATCCATCAATGGATGTTGATATAGATGAAATCAAAACTTATTTAGAGAAATATATCTTTCTATTTTGAAATAATTTAAAAGGAATATAATTATAAAGTTAAAAATTTATTTTGAAAATATTCTTATAAGATTTTATGGGAAGATTCGACAATGATATAACGGCGGAAAATATCCATACTCACCGTATAAGTTATAAAAAGACACTCTTACCATAATTTTGACGAAAAGGCCATAAAGTACCGTGTTTGGAAAATGACGAAAAGATTCATTTCAAAAAATATATAGTCAAATAAGGTTATAAATGAAATTATCCCATAGTATAGTAAATAGAAAAAAAGTTTTGAATTTATTTAAGAAAACACAAATGTGGATGATAAATTGGTCCTAGTAGATACATACGTAAAAACATCGTCGGATAATAAAGAGAATGTGAAATTAACGGTTTCCATGTACTTTTCCATGGTAGAGGGTTAGTTAACCTCCTGTAGAATATTTAAATAATTTTAATAAAATTATAAAATAATAATATATAAAAATATGATATCATATATGATCTTCTAATATTTCTTTGTAGATAATATTTTAATAGAATCATCGTTTTGGGTGTTAACGGATTCATTTTATTTTACATGCTTGGTTATGTAAGCCATGAAGGTAATGAATAGGATCTATTTCATTTGTATAATGAATGATATTATGTTCATAAAAAAAATTTATCAAATGAACATTATTCTTGAATGGTTATGATGGGGAAATAAATCTCCTCACGTTCGTGGAGACGGTAATTCGTACATACGCACGAGCGACTATATCATTATATTGAGGGTGAAATCGTATGTAATTTGATGTTATATCATATATAAAGAATAATTATCATTTCATATTTGTTATTTACATTATTTATACCCATTATTATACCCATCCAAATAATGAAGTGTTTGAATAACAAACTACACCACGACGTGGAGACGGTAAGCCGTACGTACGCACGTATCGTGACTTGGTCATTCATATGATGGATAGAATAATGAATATGGTTGTGAAATTATTATAATAACATCATAGTATATATAATATACTAGAGTTATTATTTAATAATGGAAACAATAAATAAATAGAAGTTGAAGAAGAAAAGAACTTGAACGAGGTGATGAAATATTTACCACTTCTTCAGGTTCTTACTTTTGATTTGATCAAAAATGATCCATAGGTTGGCTTTCTAATACAATTAAATCCTCTAGTATGAATGTATAAAAGTTGTTAGGATATTTTGGCATGGTATTTCCAGGACAAATGGCTTTGGAGGTGTGAAATTTGGAGAAGGGGAAGTACCCCTTTATAAGAGAGGTGAGGGTCACTTAAGGAAAAGCTTAAAATATTATTTTATAATCAAAACATTTTCGTTTTACAATGGCTCCTAAATGATATATTTCGAGTAAAATGTGGGTATTTGTCCAAAAACTCTCAACCAATATGTTTTAGACAGGTTTAGGTCACCTTATTAACCTTATCTTTTCGATTTAACTATTAGTTAAATAGTTTTTCATTTACCATGTCTCTTTGTATTTTTAAATTATATGGTTAATAAACATACTATAACAAGCCAAGAAAACTCCCAAGTGGTTACTTATTAATTTATATTACTTTAAATAAGTCCTTTGTCCAATCTTTATAATTTTAAGAATTCTATATCAATTAATAACGTGGTATTAATTTTTAAACTCAATTTTTTCAATTTTGAAACTATTTAGTATTTAGTTTTCATAAAATTCATAATAGCATGATTACATCGAACAAAAATTATTTAATCAACCCTATCATTTCATATTAACCTATAAAATTAGTTTAAATCACAAAAAGTCTCAAATTACATTTGTTTGGATATTTATAATATCAAATATTTTAATATATCATTAAAAAGGTAATTACAACATCATCATTGTGTCATACATAAATTAAACTATTTAATGTCTAAAATTTATAAATAAAATAAAATTATGTAGGAAATATTTTTATATTTCTAATGAATATTAATAATCAAATTTATATTCTTTGTAACCATATATTAAAAAATTATTTAGTTATTAAACATCGAATTTAACTGTTTTAACTCTTCTTTAAATAAAATAATAATAAATGTCTTAATCTAATACATGTGGCCCAAAGGAGATCATATTTTATTCCTAAGGTTTTTTTGGACAAATTAAACTTATCCAATAGAATTAGTACATTTTTTAGGGTAATTATAATAACATTTTTACCATTAATTTCCCTATTTACTTTTAACTGTGGTAAATAAAAGCCAAAGTTACAATTCACCAAAAAAATATATTCATGTTATTAAACCTCATTTTACTTACTGATATCAACCATGTCACTCTGATTTTAGAAATTCAACTCACATAAGTGATAAAATAATATTTTATGCAAATTTGCAAATGCTCTGTGATGGTGGGTAAAAGACGGTAAAAAGTTCAATAAAATTTTTATATATATGAACATATTTTAAAATGACTCCAATAAATTACATTGAACTTATATAGGTATTATTTATCTATTTTAACCTAAAATAAATTTAAACAAAATAACTAATTATGTAATAAAAAATTCGGTTTTAACTAATAATGTAGTGTTTTCACTATTCATCAAAAATTGAAAGATTTCAACTAAATACCAAAAATTCACCCTAAGATAATTTTTATATTCCAAATTAAAAAATGAAGTCCATTTTGAAAAATAAAATATATAAAATTTCAAAAAGTGGGTATTACTATTCATAACGACTAGTTTGATTGGTCGCGGTGTGTTAGAATCTCTATGTTGCGTACAATGAAAGATATTGAATTATTCAAAGGGAAATGTACCATGGAAGCATGGGGTGTTAAAAATTCTGAATAAAAATCATCTTTTTAAATTATTCTCCATTCATGTATTTAAGTTTACCAATCATGAAACAAATGGACCCGAACAATGAAATAGAACTTTTTAATGCATCAAAAAGGCCATGAATGAAATTAATAAGGTCATAATGAAGCAATTACATGTAGAATAAGTTATTTTAATCTTAATTAATTTATTTATTTTTTTTATCCATGACACAACGAAAAAGTGAAGAACATGATCAGACTTAAGGTAAGAGTTTCTTCGTCTCACATCCATTTTTTGAGATATTATGTATTCCATACTATTAATTGTATATGCTGTATATATACTTCACATTGATGATTCATATCACGATTCCATTTATTTTCATGATATTAAATTTTTCAATTAATTATTATTAATTTTTAGTCATACAATTCAATTGATTACAATGTTACAAGTATTTTCTACCCGAACCCCCATGTTTATTTGGGTTGCTCTTATTCTATACTCACCTCAAAGATATTATTTTCTTATATACTCCTCATAAATTCTATTTGAATCTTCAATATATGTGTACCAATCATAATTCTACTTTAATTTATGGGTAGTTATATGTTTCAAAATGATCTTTAAAAAATTCTTCCCGAAATACAAGCTCGATTGAAGGAACTTCTCATATTCTTACCTATTTTTATGTTCACCCTATAGTATGTATTAATCCCTATTTATCTTTCTAAAGTCACAAATTTACTATGAATAATATATTTTGGTTCATTTTTTCTTTTATGAAAGAAATCATTCCTTTGCGCTTTAAAATATCTTTAACAAATTTCTTAAACCGCACTAAAATGTCTTTATTCTAAAGCTTCATTAAAAAAAAATTTAATGATTTCACATCAGTGGGACATCACTTGTTCCTAAAATGTAATATCAATGTCCTTACCTTTTCTTTTTTGTGATACAAATGTTTAAAACTAGGTTTATGAAAAATAGAAATGATTTTCCAAAATAACTCTTCTTTCTAAAGTAAAATGGGTTTTTCTCATATCACATTAACTTTTATGTGATATACAACTTGTTCTCTACTTATTCCATGCATGTGGTGTATGTAATGCCCTTTGGTATATCATATTAGGAGTCTTTTTATAATAATGATATCCTAAGGGATTGGTATTTGAATATTTCAATGTGGTATGGGACACTTTGGAATGTTTAAGGATTATTTCCTCAAGAAATTTTCAATGGTATAATTTAAATGTATCATATCTATGTCAACATACTTATTGAATCATGTACTTCATTTAGGTTTATCTATTATGATATAATCTACCATTTTTAATTTAATGTTTTATGATTAGTTTGACTATGGATGTGCTATCTTAAAACTATTCACCAATTTACTCAAAATGGTTAGTGTTTATGATTATTATTTGGGGAAAACTATTTACATTTCATATTTTAGATTCAATATGAATATATATGTTTCTTATGTTTATCCCCATTAATATGAGAAATGCATTAGACTAAGTATGTGCTGGGTGAGGCCCGATATAGCCCCTCATTGCATTGGTAGGTCTTCTGATACAAACTATGGTCTTGGCACAAGGCCTTGAAAAAAATGAATATTTATGGTTTTGGTTGAGGCCTTAATCATTTTTAGACGTTATGATCAAGGCCTTAATGGTATATTTTAGAATTTCTAGCATATGCATTTCTCACATTATGAAGCTAGTAATAAAAAGTTCAAGTGGTTATTAGACTAGTAGAATACCAATGGTTGTGTTTTATTATGACATTATTTACTCAGCAAATATTTTTCCTTAATCTGTTTAAGTTTATTATTTCTAAACACATTTGTTTTAAAGTATTCACTATGCCTATTATTGATATTTATGATATCTTCCACTATATTTCTTACAAATACCAATCATTTGAGCTCTCCCATTTATTATGTTTATTTTTTATTATGACATTAAGAAGTTTTTTAATGATTGACCTATATGGATAATCTTACAGTGGTGGATGTTTCCAATAAAACTTATATGTTGTTTTTCTTTTCTAGTTGTAATGTAGAACATATATATGTATCTGGATTTCCAAAACTACTAAATGACTTGTTCCTTAAGGATTTGATTCTTTGTAATCATGCCAATGTATTAAAATAATGCACAAGTTCTAGGATTTTGGGGTTGGGGCATTACAGTTGGTATCAAAGGATGTTTAGTAGAAAACATGGAAACTACATTTAGAAAACATAGATTAGAGAACAAACCCATAATATAGTCTATGAGGATAAACATACAAGAACACCCTAGAATCATTGTAAGGAAAATATTATGTGGATCATCCTTGAAAATAAATCTCTCTCTGGATACTACAAGTGGACATGGTTCTGGCACATATGTACATATGAGCAAAAACTCGGATAAGGAGTTTTGGTCTTGACATGGGGTATCCAGGTAGACGACAATGGGCCTTATTGCGTACCTAGTTTGATACACTCGATGGATATGATTATAATAATTTTCATTTTATTTAACCACCATTATGTAGGATTTATGCCCCCAAAGTAACCAATGTATATGGTTCTAGGATTTACGATACATAGATTTATGCTTTGTGTTATACCATGTTTAGAGTCATAGAATGTTCATAATTTTACCAGATAATATATAATATGGGATTGATTAGAAATGGATCCTAGTAGAATGAATGTCACTCCCGGACTTCGTTGAGGTACAACTTTAATTTTAAAATTTTATTTCATGAATTAATTTTCTATTTATTTAAATTGCTTGGTTGTAGCACGGGCAGAACCTGATGCGTGTTTCCCGTTGTGGCAACGAAGTGTGCGTGTGAACATTGCACTGCTCGGCGCACGTGCAGGGCAAGGGATAAGCCGTGCGGCTTTTCCATTTTAACGTGCGGTACCCATTGCACGGACGTCTCAAATACCAGATGATTAACTCTAGTTTTCTTATTATTATTATTATTATTATTATTATTATTAATTTTATTATTATTAAAACCTTTTTATCTTTATTTCTTTTAGTTCTTCTATTTATGGATTTTGGTTGTTCCATTCTTTTTATTTTTTTTGTTTTGTTTTTATTATTTTTCCCCCCATACAAACCCTAGCTGCCACCCCCCCATTTTTACTATTTTTCATTCTTTCTTTTTTCCCCTCTTCCTTCCTCCCCACGCATCCTCTCTCTCCTTCTTCTCTCTTCTCTCCCGCAGCATCACTTCTCCCTCTTCTCTTCTTTTCTCCCTCCCTTCTCCTCTCTTCCCTGCTGCGCCCCACCTCTCCCTCGTTTAATCTCCCTCATGGCCTCCCCTTCCCCCTGCGCTCACCCTCACACACCGCTCTCCCTCGTTCCCTCTCCCTCACAGCATCCCCTTCCATCCCTTCTCACCCTAACCTACCGCTCTCCCCCGTTCCCTCTCCCTCACGGCCTCCCCTTCCCTCCGTGCTCACCCTCTCCCCCTCTTCCCTGCGTGCTCCCCCTCTTCTCCTCCCTTGCTTCACGGCAAGCCCCCCCCCAACTCCAAACTCCCTTCCTCCCGCACCCCGCTCGTTCCACCAGACCGCCTTCCGCACCCTGCTCACACTGTCAGACCACCTCCCACACCCTGCTAACGCTGTTGGACCGCCTCTCGCACCCTGCTCGTGCTGTCGGACAGCCGTGCCACCCCCTCTTCACTTTCCTGACATCCCACAAGGGTTTGTTTTTAATTTTATTTGATTATTTTAATTGTTTTAACTGATGTTTGAGTTATTTAATTATTAATTATTTTTTTAAGATTTAACTAATTAATTTATTGTTATTAAATTCGTTAATCATTTTATTTATTTGAATTGGTTAAATTAATAATTAATTAATTTAATGATCCTTACTTTTGGTAAATTGTTAATTAATTTAATTGTATTTTATTAATTTTGTTAATCATTTTATTTTATTGAAATTAATTAATTGTTAATTAATTTATTTAGTTGTTTTTGGAGTTGTATACTTATTAACAAAATTATTTAATTGTAATTGGATTTGTTTACAGGTTAATTATATTGCTGATATTCTCTGGTTTGGCACCATGGTGACTTGGTCTACTATTTTAGGACCTTTTTGATGGCTCCATATGGAGCGACCATTGCACAATGGGTGTTTTGTGCCATGTCTCTTTTTGTACCCATTTGAGGTAGGTGGTTTCGTATTCTTAGAGAATTTGATTATTTAGTCTACTGGTTTGATTAATTTAATATGTCTTTTATTTAAATGCTGATGTGAGTTGTCGGTTTGACTGGTAGAGTGTGATGTTTTACTTTTATTAGTGGATTTTTTTAGATTGTCGGGTTTATACCGTGTTGTACCTTGGTTTCTGAACAAATGTAGTAGTTGAAATTTGATCCTTGTTACAGTCTTAGTGTGCATCCAAGTGGGTTTTGCACTGTTGATCGTGTTTTTTTATTTTCTTAAAATTCCTAAACCAATTTTTCAGATGTTTGGTAAACTTTAGTTTGGTTCTTGAAATTCTGTAATTCTTGCATGTTGTGAGGTTCTATGTTGTGTGTTGTGTCTTGACCTTGTTGATAAGGGTGAACTTTGAATAATGAGCACAAAAGTGGAAGCATGGGTATTAGGTGGGCGGACTAGACTAGCGTTCTAGTGATACAGGAGTGTCCTAGGCCCAGTTTCACATAGTGGGATTGAAGCTTACAACACTATCTAAACTTTGGATGATGACTGGAGACCACTAAGGTAGGATGTGTTTCCATTCCAGTGGCTAATGCACGAGAATGCACATCATGGTTTACCAAGACGTGAGGTTCTAGGGTCCCACACAGCTTTAGAACTTTAGGAACTCTCCCACTTTTGTTGCTCCTGTGTGATTATATTATCATCACTGGTTGGTTATGGTGACTTCTATGGTTTCAAAAGGTAAGAATGTTTCATTTTCTTTCGGTATCAAAAACCACTATTTCATATTTTAAAACTGTCTTCTTTTCTTTAAAAACTGTTTCCATCAAAATGTTAGTGAATTTATTTACATTCCCTAAAATTTGAACCTGCGAACTGCTTTGATAATCTAACCCTTTTTATGCGGAATATTTTCCCAGGTGCCAACCTATTGGGCGATTTCTCAAACCATACATACACCCATGGGTGTAAATAGATCTGATTATGTCTGATGTAGGGAAATTCCAAGGTTTTGAGCACGATGGTCTAGGTTGTTAGTTGGTTCATCTAATTTGGCGCTGGTGGCGGAGGCCTGATAGTGATTTTTTCAATCAGGTGACAGTTACTGATTCAGTTTTTGGTCACCCTTTTTTGAGAGCTAGTTGTGGATGAGTTTCAGTTTCTCTTTTTGTTGAGACTCGTTCATGTTTTTTTTCAAACTTGTCGTTGTAATGTTGATTTCGGATTTCAGTTTACTTATGGTTTGTTTCTGGTTGTTATATGGGTCAATTGTTCCCAAAAATTCTAAATTGATACCCAGGAACTTGTTCTAGCCCGTGGGGATCGGGAACGCCCTTCGGGCCTTACAGCGAGCCGGTTCGGGCATCGAGTAGATGGCGACCTGATTCGGTTCGTGACAAAATGGTATCAGAGGCAGGTTGAGCTCTTGGTTTATGTTTTATTGGGATTATTTGGGTTATACAGAAGTTGGGACTGTTGGGGCTCGGAATTCATGTTGTGAGTAAGGTTCCTGGCAAGCATGCCTCGTGACAGATACTGAGTCACCATGGGATGTCAGGGTGCTTGTTTGAATTCTTTTCTGGGTGGGACGTATAGGCTGCAGACTGCACGTAAACACCAGGAAAGAAAGTAGAGTTTTGACACGAAGTTGTTTTTTCATGATTGGTTTACTGATGATTGTTTATCTTGCTAAAAAATTTGGTTCCTCTTGAGATATGTGATATTGATGGTATTACTTTATGACTGTTTCCCTTTGCAACAAGATTCCTCCCTAGAGATCTCCCATGCACCCACAGGAGGAAGTCGGAGAGATTCCTCCCACACCGCTTGATCTGAGATTGGTAGAGGCTATGGTGCAAGCCGTTCAGGCTATGGGACAAGGGGTGACTCCTGCCCCCACCCCTATTCTAGCTAGAGGGGAAGAATCTGGCTCCAAGAAGGATAGAGCTCAGGGGTTTCAGAAGAACAAACCTCCTTCATTCCAAGATAGTTCAGAACCTCAAGAGGCAGAGGAATGTTTTGAAAAGATAGAACGCATGTTCAAATTCTTTGACATGCCCCAGAAAGTTCGGGTGAAGTGTGCCTCATTCCTGCTAGAGGTTTCCAGTCGCAAATGTTGGAATCAGTGGTTCAGGAAGGGAAACATGAGCACATGAGTTGGAAAGATTTCAAGGTTATCTCCAACGAGAAGTACTCTCTAGAGTTCCTAGCCTACTCTAGATCTCGGGAGTTCAGGGATCTCTCACAAGGGAATCAGACAGTGATGGATTATGCGAACCGCTTTGCTGAGCTAGTGCGGTACGCACCTGAGATAGTTTCGAGTGAATTATTGAAAGCATGGAAGTTTGAGAATGGACTTCGACTAGAAATCCACTCTCATGTTTTCTTATTCAAGCTGATGACTTATGTCGAGGTGTTCGATCGTGCTTGTGTGGCCGAGATTGACCAGAGAGGAAATTCGGGGTTTCCTGGATCAGTTTCAGGCTTTGACATAGGCAGTTCCTCAGAAAAAAAGAGGAAGCATGTTGAGTAGTGGAAGAAGAGTGGTGGTGGCTCAGGCCATCCTTCCAGGCAGACATCATCTGAGGCTTCTGATGCGAGGCCCATTGTGTGACATCAGTGCGGAAAGGCAGGGCACATCTGACCAACGTTTCCACATCCTCCCAGACCTTGCTATGGGTGTGGAGTCATGGGGCACCTACAACATTTCTACGGGAGTGTACGCCCTTACTAAAGTGGGATTGGATCTATATATTCCAGGGGTGTATCAGTGTAGTCAGTGTCGACCAGGACGTCGGGATCTTGGTTCGGTGGTCATGGTGGAAGGACCGGATCATCTTCTGGGTAGATCCAGATTAGGCTGGATCCACAGGTGAACGGTCGTTCTCATGCAATGACCAGACTTTTGCATGCTGTGTATCAGGCACCAGTGGGATCTGATGCAGGGCCTTCGACTGTTCGATGTACCATTCTGGTAGCATCTTCTATAACTATAGTTTTATTCGATACTGGTGCTCCAGTTTCTTTCATATCTTTTCTCCTTGTGAATCTGATGAACCTACCAAATGAGTGGTTATCATTTTCTATGGAGTTGGAAACACCGTTGGGAAAAAAGAGGGAGCAAGGCCTTAGGTGCCCATCGTGCGCACTCTCTGTGTTGGGAGTTGAGATGGAATGGGATTTCCTGGTCCTTGACATAGACCTATTTGATGTGATCCTTGGTATGTACTGGCTGGTCCGCTTTCAGGCGCACATTGATTGCTATCGGCGCTGAGTTAGTTTTACGACACCAGATGGGACTCCCTAGTTATTTCCTGGAGAATGGGACCCTCGGTCGGGTCATGCAGGACCTCCACTCCCGGAGTTGGGAAATATTTCTTATCAGTTGTTGTCTCTCGCATTGGAGGACGATGGTGGTGTTTCTCAGGGTCGGTTACCTCGTGTAGTGGATGAGTTCCCTGAGGTGTTCCCAAATGTTTTTTTCAGGCTTACCCCCAGAGCGGGATGTGGATTTCTTGATTGAGTTGGCCCTGGGAACACAGCTTATATCTGTTCCCTCATATCGCATGGCCCCCACCGAATTGATGGAATTAAAGATACAGCTGGACGATTTAGAATCCAAAGGATTCATTCTCCCGAGCATCTCTCCTTGGGTCGCCCCGGTTTTATTCACAAAGAAGGCCGATGGAACCCTCCGGTTGTGCATTGATTACCGAAAATTGAACAAGGTAACCATCAAGAATAAATACCCTTTGCCTCGGATTGAAAATTTGATTGACCAACTAAAGGGGGAAAAGTGGTTATCTAATATTTATTTGCATTCAGGATACCACTAGCTCAGGGTGAGAGAAGCAGATATCCCGAATACGGCTTTCCGAAGCAGGTACGGTCACTTCGAGTACTTGGTCATGCATTTCGGATTGAAGAATTCTCCTGCAGTTTTCATGGTGCTCATGAATAGGGTGTTCCACAAATATCTCACCTCATTTGTCATGGTATCCGTGGATGACATCCTGGTTTATTCGGGATCTGATGAGGAGCCTTAGCATCACCTGCGCGTTGTTTTGGGAACTCTATGAGACCATTTCCTTTATGAGAAACTCTCAAAATGCATGTTCTAGAACATGGAGGTGATGTTTCTATGGAATTTCGTCTCAGAACAAGGGGTTTCAGTGAATCCCGGGAAGACCATGGAAGTTATGTCATGGGAGCAGCTGAGAAATGTGTTTGAGATCAGGAGTTTTCTGGGCTTGGCTGGTTATTACATGCGCTTTGTCCGGGACTTCTCACGGCTTGCCTCCCCCATGGCTTCACTCACCCGGAAAGGGGTGAAGTTTGAGTGGAGCCCTCAGTGTCAGGAATCCTTTGAGTAGTTGAATCGGCGATTGACTACTGCACCTATGTTGACCTTACCAGAGTCGGGAAAGGGCTATGTGGTCTATTATGATGCTTCAGGTACGGGCCTTGGATGTGTGCTCATGCGGTATGACCATATTGTGGCTTATGGTTCTCTCCAGCTCCGGCCGCATGAGAAGAATTATCTGACTCATGACTTAGAGTTGGTAGCGATGATTCATGCTTTGAAGACATGTCGTCACTATCTCTTTGGGGAGAAGTTTGTGGTCTATTCTGACCATAAGAGCATGGTCTACATTTTCTCTCAGAAGTATCTCAATTTGAGGCAGCGCCGCTGGGTCGGGTACCTGCAGGGTCTTGATTTTGACATTGTCTATACCCCTAGAAAGGGTAATGTGGTAGCTAACACTTTGAGCAGAAATGTACCAGTGAATGCATTGAGGAAGTCCAGCGATGAGTGGACTTTGATGGGGCTGTTCGCCCAGATGCACTTGGGGAGAAGGGAGCACAACAGAGGTACTTTCTTGGATAGAATTCAGTTGACTTCAGCTCTTCTGAAGTTTATCCAGTGGGAGCAGCCTGGGGATGAGTTATGTCGGTGATCTATGCAGTTTATTCATGGTGGGGAGACTACTTCAGATTGGTCTTTGTCTTCTCAGAGGGTCTTGTTCTTCAAGGGTCATGTTGTGGTGTTGTTGTCTCTACACAAGGTGGTGATGCATGATAGCCATCAGTCTTAGTGGGCCATCCATCCTGGCACCACCAAGACGTATTATGATGTTCGCTGTCAGTTCTGGTGGCCAGGTATGAGACGGGACATAGCCGACTTTGTATCGAGATGCTATATTTTCCAGCAAGTGAAAGCAGAGCATCAGAGACCATCTGGCCCTCTCCAGCCATTACCCATTCCTACCTGGAAGTGGGATGAGGTCTCCATGGACTTCATTATTTAATTGCCTCGTACACCTTGGGGGAGGAATGCTATCTGGGTAGTGATTGACCACTTGAACAAGTCATCTCACTTTATCACAATCTGAGATACAACGAAGGTGGAGGAGATGGGCCGTTTTTATGTTCAGGAGGTGGTCATACTTCATGGTGTGTCGTTAGTAGTTATTTTTGACAAGGACCCCCACTTTACATATCAGTTTTGGGGAGGCCTCCAGAAGTCTTTGGGGTTCCAGATTAAGATGATTACGGCATACCACCCTCAGGCGGATGGCCAAACAGAGCGAGAAAATCAGATTCTGGAAGACATGCTCTGCGCCTGTGTGTTAGATTTTGGAAGTTCACGGGATATCCATTTGGGATTTTTCGAGTTTGATTATAATAAAATTTACCAATCATCCATCAGAATGACACCCTTTGAGGTGCTCTATGGCTGGTCTTGTCGGTCTCTTCTGTGTTGGGCTGAGTTAGGCGAGACCTCGCTCTTGGGACCGAGCCTTGTTCAGGAGACGTTTGGGAAGTTCAAGCTGATTAGGTAGTGGTTGTTGACAGCTCAAAGTTGTCACAAGCCTTATGTAGATCAGAGGTGGCGGGATCTTGAGTTTTCAGTGGGGATAGAGTGTTCCTGAAAGTGGCCCCTCGCTTGGGTCACTGTCGTTTGGGGAGGTAGGGGAAGCTGACACCGAGGTATGTCAGACCTTTCAAGATTCTTGAGCGGATTGGAAAGGTGTCATACATGTTATCTTTTACCTCGCATTTGACGTCGATTCACGACGTATTTCATGTCTCCCAACATAATAAGTACAACCCCGATCCATCACATGTGTTGAATTGGTATGAGCTAGAGATAGAGTCTGACTTATCTGTGTTTGAGCGACCAGTGCGGATAGTGGATTCTCAAGAGAAGGTGCTGCATGGAAATTCCATTCCTTTGGTCTGTATTCTCTGGCATCATGGGAATAATGAGCACAAAACTTGGGAGCGTAAATCTTGGGTTGAGTAGGAGTATCTGTTTCTATTCTCTGATCAGGCATCGAGCAGACTTTCCGAGGGCGGAAAATTTTCATGCTGGGGAGAATTGTCACACCCAGACTTCGTTGAGGTACGACTTTAATTTTAAATTTTTATTTCGTGAATTAATTGTCTGTTTATTTAAATTTATGGGTGGTATCATGGTCAGAACTCGATGCAGGTTGCCCGTTGTGGCAACGATGTGTGCGCGCGAACCTTGCACTACTCGGGGCACGACCAGGGCAAGGGTGAAGTCGTGCGGCTTTACCATTTTAATGTGGGGTGCCCATTGCATGGACGTCTCAAATACTGGATGATTAACTTTAGTTTTCTTATTATTATTATTATTATTATTATTATTATTATCTTTTTTATTATTATATTATTATTATTATTATTAATTTTATTATTATTAAAACCTTTTTATCTTTATTTTATTTAGTTCTTTTATTTATTGATTTTGGTTGTTCCATTATTTTTATTTGTTTTGTTTTTTTAATTATTTCCCCCCCCAATACAAACCCTAGCCGCCACCCCCCTTTTTTCCTATTTTTTTTTTCTTTCTTTCTTTTTTCCCTCTTCCTTCCTCCCCACGCATCCTCTCTCTCCTTCTTCTCTCTTCTCTCCTGTAGCCTCCCTTCTCCCTCTTCTCTTCTTTTCTCCCTCCCTTCTCCCCTCTTCCCTGATGCACCCCACCTCTCCCCCGTTTCCTCTCCCTCGCGGCCTCCCCTTCCCATCGCGCTCACCCTCACCCGCCGCTCTCCCCCATTCCCTCTCCCTCACGGCCTCCCCTTCTTATCGCGCTCACCCTCTCCCCCTCTTCCCAGCGCGCTCCCCCTCCTCTCCTCCCTTGCTTCACGGCCACGCCCCCCCCCCCCCCACTCCAAACTCCCTTACTCTCGCACCCCGCTCGTTCCACCAGACCGCCTCCCGCACCCTGCTCACACTACCAGACTACCTCCTGCACCCTTCTCACGCTACCAGACCACCTCCCGCACCCTTCTCACACTTCCGGACCACCTCCTTCACCCTGCTTTTGCTTATAGACCGCCGTGCTACCCCCTCTTCACTTTACTGACATTCCACAAGGGTTTGTTTTTAATCTTATTTAATTATTTTAATTATTTTAACTGATATTTGACTTGTTTAATTAATAATGCTTTTGTTTAAGTGTTAATTAATTAATTTATTGTTATTAAATTTGATAATCATTTTATTAATTTTAATTGGTTAAATTAATAATTAATTTATTTAATGATCATTACTTTTGGTAAATTGTTAATTAATTTAATTGATTATTATTAAATTTTTTAATCGTCTTATTTAATTGAAATTGTTGAATTTTTAATTAATTTATTTAGTTAGTTTTGGAGTTGTATACTTATTGATCAACTTATTTAATTATAATTGGATTTGTTTAACGGTTAATTATATTGCTGATATTTTATGGGTTGGCACCGTGGTGACTTGGTCAACTATTTTAGGACCTTTTTGACAGCTCCATACGGTGCGACCGTTGCACAACAAGAGTTTTGCGCCATGTCGATTTTCATACCCATTTGAGGTAGGTGGTTTCGTATGCCAAGGGAATTTGATCATTTAGTCTGCTGGTTTGATTAATTTAATATGTCTTTTATTTAAATGTTTATGTGAGTTTTTGGTTTGACTGGTAGAGAGTGATGTTTTACTTTTATTACTGGATTTTTTAGATTGACGGGTTTATACCGTTTTGTGCCTTGGTTTTTGAACAAATGCAGATGTTGAAATTTGATCCTTGTTACAGTCTGAGTGTGAATCCGACTGGGGTTTTCACTATTGATCTTGTTGTTTTATTTTCTTAAAATTCCTAAACCAATTTTTCAAATGTTTGGTAAACTTTAGTTTAGTTCTCGAAATTCCGTAGTTCTTGCATGTTGTGAGGTTCTATGTTGTGTGTTGTGTCTTGACCTTGATGAGTAGGGTGAACATTGAATAATGAGAACAGAAGGGGAAGCCTGGGTATTAGGTGGGCAGACTAGACTAGCGTGCTAGTGATACAGGAGTGGGCTCGGCCTAGTTTCACTTAGCGGGATTGACGGTTACAACACTAACTAAACTTTGGATGATGACTGGAGACAACTATGGTAGGAGGTGTTTCCCTACCAGTGGATCCTGGAGGGGAATGTATATTATGGTTCACCGAGATGTGAGGTTCTAGGGTCCCACACAGCTTTAGTACTTTAGGGCCTCTACCACTTTTTTTGCTCCTGTGCGATTATATACTCATCACTATTTGGTTTTGCTGACTTCTGTGGTTTCAAAAGGTAAGAATGTTTCTTTTTCTTTCAGTATAAAAAAACCCTTTTTCCTATTTTAAAACTGTCTTCCCTTATTATAAAACTATTTCCATCAAAATGTTAGTGCATTTATTTACATTCCCTAAAATTTGGACCTGCAAACTGCTTTGATCATCTAACCCTTTTTATGCGGAATCTTTTCCCTGGTGCCAACCTATTGGGCGATTGCTCACACCCTACATACACCCCTGGGTGTAAGTAGATCTGATTATGTCTAATGTAGGGAAATTCCAAGGTTTTGAGGACGGTGGTCCGAGTTGTTAGTTGGTTCATCTGATTTGGCGCTGGTGGCGGAGGCCTGACAGTGATATTTTTCCATCCGGTGACAGTTGCTGATTCGGTTTTTGGTCACCCTTTTTTGGGAGCTAGTTGTGGTTGAGTTGTAGTTTCTCTTTTTGTTGAGACTCGTTAATGATTTTTTATTAAACTTGTGGTTCTAATGTTGATTTCGGATTTCAGTTTACTTATGGTTTGTTTCTAGTTGCTATACGGGTAAATCGTTCCCAAAAACTCTAAATTGATACTCGGGCACTTGTGCCAGACCGTGGAAATCGGGAATGCCCTTCGAGCCTTGCTGCGGGCTGGGTCAGGCGTCGAGTTGATGGAAACCCGATTCGGTTCGTGAAAAAATGGTATCAGAGGTAGGTTGAGCAATTGGTTTATGTTTTTTTAGGGATGAGTTGGGTTATACAGAAGTTGGTACTATCGGGGCTCAGAATTCATGTTACGAGTAGGGTTCCTGGCCAGCATGCCTCGTGACAGATACTGAGTCACCATGGGATGTCATGGTGCTTGTTTTACTTCTTTTCTAGGTGAGACATATTGGCTGCAGATTGTACGTGGACACCAGGCAAGAAAGTAGAGTTTTGACACGAAGCTGATTTTGCATGTTTGGTTTACTGATTATTATTTATCTAGATGAAAAATTTGGTTCCTCTTGAGATATGTGATATTGATGGTATTCTTTTATGACTGTTTCCCTTTACAGGAAGATGCCTCCCCGGAGAGCTCCCATGCACCCACGGGAGGAAGCTGGAGAGAGTTCTCTTGCGCCGGTTGATCAAAGATTGGTAGAGGCTATGGTTAGAGCCGTTCAGGCTTTGGGACAAGGGGCGACTCCTGCCCCTGCCCCTATTCTAGCTAGAGGGGAAGAATCTGGCTCTAGAAGGATAGAGCTCAGAAGTTCCTGAAGAACAAACCTCCTTAATTCCGAGGTAGTTCAGAACCTTAGGAGGCAGGGGAATGGATTGAAAAGATAGAACACATTTTCAAATTCCTTGACATGCCCGAGGAAGTCAGGGTGAAGTGTGCCTCATTCCATCTAGAGGGTTTCAGTCGCAAATGGTGGGAATCAGTGGTCCAGGCTAGGAAACATGAGAACATGAGTTGGAATGATTTCAAGGTTATCTTCAACGAGCAGTATTTTCTAGAGTTCCTAGCCTACGCTAGATCTCGGGAGTTCATGGATATCTGCAAGGGAATCAGGCCGTGATGGAATATGCGAACCGCTTTGCTGAGCTGGTGCGGTACACACCTGAGATAGTTTCGATAAAATTCCTAAAATCTCGGAAGTTTGAGAACGACCTTTGACTAGAAATCCACTCTTAGGGTTTCTTATTCAAGATGAAGACTTATGCCGAGGCGGTCGATTATGCTTGCATGGCTGAGATTAACCAGAGAGGAATGTCGGGGTTTTTGGATCAGTTTCATGCTTTGGCAGAAGTAGTTCCCCAGAAAAGAAGAGGAAGCGTGTTGAGAAGTGGAAGAAGAGTGGTGGTGGCTCAGGCCATCCTTCCAGGTAGACATCATCTAAGGATTTGGATACGAGGCCCATTGTGTGCCATCAGTGTGGAAAGGCAGGGAACATCCGACCTACGTGTCCACATCCTCCCAGACCTTTCTATGGGTGTGGATTCATGGGGCACCTACATCGTTTTTGCGGGGTTGTACACCCTTACTAGAGTGGGACTAGATCTGTACCTTCCAGGGGTGAATCAGTGCAGTCAGAGCCGACCAGGATGCTAGGATCTCAGTTCGGGGGTCGTGGTGGCAGGACCAGATCATCTTCTGTGCTGAGCTAGATTAGGGTGGAGCCATAGGCGAGCGCTCGTTCTCAGGTAGGGACCAGAATTTTGAATGTTGTAGATCAGGCACCAGCGGGATCTGATGCAGGGCCTTCGACTGTTCTAGGTACCATTATGGTTTCATCTTCTATATCTGTAGTTTTATTTGATACTGTTGTTTCAGTTTCTTTCATATCTACTCTCCTTGAAAATCTACTGAACCTACCAACCGAGATGTTATCGTTGGCTATGGATTTGGCGACACCGTTGGGGAAAAATAGGGATCAAGGCTTTAGGTGCCCATCGTGCGCACTTTCTGTGTTGGGAGTCAAGATGGAATGGGATTTCTTTGTCCTTGACATAGAATTATTTGATGTGATCCTTGGTATGGACTGGCTGGTGGGCTTTCAGGCGCACATAGATTGCTATTGGCACTGAGTCAGTTTTACTACACCAGATGGGACTCCCCAATTATTTCATGGAAAATGGGACCCTCGGTCGGGTCGCGTGGGACCTTCACTCCCGGAGTTGGGAAGTATTCCTTATTAGTTTTCGTCTGTCTCATTGGAGGACTATGGTGGTGCTTCTCAGGGCAGGTTACCTCCTGTAGTGGATGAGTTCCCAGAGGTCTTCCCAGATGATTTTTCAGGCTTTCCCCTAGAGCGGGATGTGGAGTTCTCGATTGAGTTGGTGCCGCGAACAAAGCCAATATATCTTCCCTCATATCACATGGCCACCACCGAATTGAGGGAATTAAAGATACATCTAGACGATTTGGAATCCAAAGGATTCATTTTCCCGAGCGTCTCTCCTTGGGCCGCCCCGGTTTTATTCGCAATGAAGGCTGATGGAACCCTCCGGTTGTTCATTGATTACCGGAAATTGAACAAGGTAACCATCAAGAATAAATACCCTTTGCCTCAGATTGATGATTTGTTTGACCAACTGAAGTGGGAAAAGTGGTTCTCCATGATTGATTTGCATTTGGGATACCACCAGCTCAGTGTAAGAGAAGCAGACATCCCAAAGACGGCTTTCTGAAGCAGGTACGGTCACTTAGAGTACTTGGTCATGCCTTTCGGATTGATGAATTCTCCTGCAGTTTTCATGGTGCTCATGAATAGGGTGTTCCAACAATATCTTGACTCATTTACCATGGTATTCATGGATGACATCCTGGTTTATTCGGGATCTGAGGAGGAGCATAAGAATCACCTGCACATTGTTTTGGGCACTTTCTAAGACCATCGCCTTTATGCCAAACTCTCGAAGTGCATGTTCTGGATCAGGGAGGTGAAGTTTCTAGGGCATGTCATCTCAGAACAAGGGGTTTTAGTGGATCCCGAGAAGATCAGGGAAGTTATGTCATGGGAGCTGCTGAGAAATGTGTTTGAGATCCGGAGTTTTCTGGGATTGGCTGGTTATTACAGGTGCTTTGTCTGGGACTTCTCGAGGCTTGCCTCCCCCATGACTGCACTCACATGGAAAGGGTTGAAATTTGAGTGGATCCCTCAGTGTCAGGCATCCTTTGAGGAGTTGAAACGTCGGTTGACCACCGCACCTGTGTTGACCTTACCAAATTCGGGAAAGGGCTGTGTGGTCTGTTGTGGTGCTTCAGGTATGGGCCTTGGATGGGTGCTCATGCAGGATGACCATGTTGTGGCTTATGGTTCTCTCCAGATCTGGAAACATGAGAAGAATTATCTGACTCATGACATAGAGTTGGCATAGTTGATGCATGATTTGAAGAAATGGAGTAACTATCTCTTTGGGGAGAAGTTTGTGGTCTATTCTAACCATAAGAGCCTGACCTACATTTTCTCTCAGAAGGATCTCAATTTGAGGAAGCGATGCTGGGTCGAGTACCTACAGTGTTTTGATTTTGACATTTTCTATACCCTTGGAAAGGGTAATGTGGTAGCTGACGCTTTGAGCAGAAAAGTACCAGTGTAGGCATTGAGGAAGTCTAGCGATGAGTGGACTTTGATGGGGCTCTTCGCCCAGATTTCCTTGGAGAGCAGGGAGAATAGTAGAGAAAATTTCTTGGATATCATTCAATTGACATACGCTCTTCTGGAGTTGATCCAGTGAGAGAAACCTGGTGATGAGTTGTGTCAGTGATCTATGCAGTTTCTTCATGGTGGGGAGACTCCTTCCGAATGGTACTTGTCTTCCCAGAGGGTCTTGTGCTTCAAGGGTCGTGTTGTGGTATCGTTGTCTCTGTGGAAGGTGGTGATGCAGGATATCCATCAGTCTCAGTGGGCCCTCCATCCTGGCACCACCAAGATGTATTACGATGTCCTCCATCAGTTCTGGTGGCCAGGTATGAGACGGGACATAGCTAACTTTGTATCAAGATGCTACACTTTCCAGCAAGTGAAAGAAGAGCATCAGAGACCATCTGGCCTACTCCATCCATTACCCATTCCTACCTAGAAGTCGAACGAGGTCACCATGAACTTCATTATTGGATTTCCTCATACACCTCGAGGGAGGAGTGATATCTTGGTATTTATTGACCACTTGACCAAGTCAGCTCACTTTATCTTGATCAGAGATACAGTGAAGGTGGAGGAGCTGGGTCGTTTGTATGTTCAGGAGGTGGTCAGACTTCATGGTGTGCCGTCAATAGTTGTTTCCGACAGGGACCCCTGCTTTACATATCAGTTTTTGGAAGGCCTCCAGAAGGCTTTGGGGTTGCAGATTAAGATGAGCATGGCATACCACCCTCAGACGGAAGGCCAAATGGAGCGAGCTAATCAGATTCTGGAAGACATGCTCCGCTCCCATGTGTTAGATTTCAGAGGTTCACGGGATAGAGATTTGGGATTGGTCGAGTATACTTATAATAAAAGTTGTCAGTCTTCCATCAGAATGGAACCCTTTGAGGTTCTCTATGGTCAGCCTTGTCGTTCTCCTCTATGTCGGGCTGAGTTTGGTGAGACCTTACTCTTGGGACTGATGCTTCTTCAGGAGACGTCTGAGAAGTTCAAGCTGATTAGGCAGTGGTTGTTGACATCTCAGAGTCGTCACAAGTATTTTAAAGATCAGAGGTGGCAGGATCTTGAGTTTTCAGTGGGGGACAGAGTGTTCTTGAAAGTGACCCCTCACTTGGGTCACCGTCGATTGGGGAAGCAAGGGAAGTTGACACCGAGGTATGTCGGACCTTTCAAGATTATTGAGCGGAGTGGAAGGGAGGCATACAGGTTAGCTTTTCCCTCACAGTTTGTGTCGATTCATGACATATTTCATGTCTCCCCACTAAATAAGTACAACCCCGATCCGTCGCATGTGCTGAATTGGGAGGATCTTCAGATAGAGTCTGACTTATCTGTGTTTGAGTGACCAGTGTGGATAGTGGATTATGAGGAGAAGGTGCTATGTGGAACATCCATTACTTTGTTTTGTATTCTCTGGAAGCATGGGAATGATGAGCTCGAAACTTGGGAGCGCTAATGTTGGTTTGATCAGGAGTATATATTTCTATTCTTTGATTATGCATCGAGCTGAATTTCCGAGGGAGGAAAGTTTTCATGGTGGGGAGAATTGTCACGCCCAGACTTCATTGAGGTATAACATTAATTTTAAATTTTTATTTCGTGAATTAATTATATGTTTATTTAAATTTCTTGGTTGTAGCATGGGCTAATCCCGATGCGGGTTTCCCGTTGTGGCAACGACGTGTGCGTGCTAACCTTGCACTACTCGGCACACAGGCAAGGCAAGGGCAAAGCCATGGGGCTTTGCCATTTTAACGTGCGGTGCCCATTGCATGGACGTCTCAAATAACGGATGATTAACTATGGTTTTCTTATTATTATTATTATTATCATTATTATTTTTATATTATTATTATTATTATTACTTTTATTATTATTAAAACCTTTTAATCTTTATTTATTTTAGTTCTTTTTTTATGGATTTTGGTTGTTCCATTATTTTTATTTATTTTTTTATTATTCCCCCCCATACAAACCCGAGCCGCTACCCCCCTTTATTCCTATTTTTCTTTCTTTCTTTTTTCTCTCTTCTTTCCTCCCCACGCATCATTTCTCTCCTTCTTCTCTCTTCTCTCCCGCAACCTCCCTTCTCCCTCTTCTCTTCTTTTATCCCCCATCTCCTCTGTTCCCTACTATGCCCCACCTATCCCCTGTTTCCTCTCCCATACGGCCTCCCCTTCCCTCCATGCTCACCCTCACACGCCACTCTCCCTCGTTCCCTCTCCCTCACGGCCTCCCCTTCCCGCAGTGCTCACCCTCACCCGCCGCTCTCCCCTGTTCACTCTCCCTCACGGCGTCCCCTTCCCGCCGCGCTAACCCTATCCCCCTCTTCCCTACGCGCTCCCCCTACTCTCCTCCTTTGCTTCACGGCCAGCCCCCCCCCCCCCCCACTCCAAACTCCATTCCTCCTGCACCCCGCTCGTTCCACCGGACCACCTCCTGCACCCTGCTCACGCTGTTGGACCACCTCCCGCACCCTGGTCACACAGTCGGACCACCTCCCACACCCTTCTCATGCTACTGTACCACCTCCTACACCCCGCTCGTACTGACAGACCACCGTGCCACCCCCTATTCACTTTACCGACATTAAACAAGGTTTTTTTTAATTTTATTTAATTATTTTAATTAGTTTAACTGATATTTGGGTTATTTAATTATTAATTCTTTTGTTTAAGTGTTAATCAATTAATTTATTGTTATTAAATTGGTTAATCATTTTATTTATTTGAATTGGTTAAATTAAATAATTAATTTATTTAATGATCATTACTTTTGGTAAATTGTTAATTAATTTAATTAATAATTAGTAAATATGTTAATCATCTTATTTAATTGAAATTGTTGAATTGTTAATTAATTTATTTAGTTAGTTTTGGAGTTTTATACATATTAATCAACTTATTTAATTTTAATTGGATTTGTTTAATGGTTAATTATTTTGCTGATATTTTCTAGTTTGGAACCGTGGTGACTTGGTCTACTGTTTTTGGACCATTTTGACGGCTCCATACAGTGCGACCGTTGCACAATGGGGGTTTTGCACCCTGTTTCTTTTTGTACCCATTTGTGGTAGGTGGTTTCGTATGCTTAGCGAATTTGATCATTTAGTCTTCTAGTTTGATTAATTTAATATGTATTTTATTTAAATGCTGTTGTGAGTTATCGGTTTGACTGGTAAAGCATGATGTTTTACTTTTATTAGTGGATTGTTTAGATTTCCAGGTTTATACTGTGTTGTTCCTTGGTTTTTGAACCAATTCAGCAGTTGAAATTTGATCCTTGTTACAGTCTTAGTGTGTGTCTGAGTGGGTTTTTCACTCTTGATAGTGTTGTTTTATTTTCTTAATATTCCTAAACCGGTTTTTCAAATGTTTGGTAAACTTTAGTTTGGTTATCGAAATTCCGTAGTTCTTGCATGTTATGAGGTTCTATGTTGTGTGTTGTGTCTTGAACTTGATGAGTAGGGTGAAATTTGAATAATGAGCACAAAAGGGGAAGCCTGGGAATTATGTGGGTCGACTAGACTAGAATGCTAGTGATACGAGAGTGGCCTCGGCCTAGTTTCACTTAGCGGGATTGATGCTTACAACACTAACTAAACTTTGCATGATGACTGGAGACCACTATGGTATTAGGTGTTTCCCTAGCAGTGGCTCGTGCACGGGAATGTATGTTATGGTTTACCGAGACGTGAGGTTCTAGGGTCCCACACAGCTTTAGTACTTTAGGGCCTCTCCTACTTCTGTTTCTCCTGTACGATTATATACTCATCACTGGTTGATTTTGGTGACTTCTGTGGTTTCAAAAGGTAAGAATGTTTCATTTTATTTTGGTATAAAAAACCCATTTTTCAAATTTTAAAATGGCCTTCCTTTCTTTAAAAAGAGTTTCCATCATAATGTTAGTGCATTTATTTACCTTCCCTAAAATTATAACCTGCGAACTGCTTTGATCATCTAACCCTTTTTAGGCGGAATATTTTCCCTGTTGCCAACCTATTGGGAGATTTCTCACACCCTACTTACACCCATGGGTGTAAGTATATCTGATTATGTATGATACAGGGAAATACCAAGGTTTTGAGCATGGTGGTCTGAGTTGTTAGTTGGTTCATCTGATTTGGCACTGGTGGCAGAGGCCTGGCAGTGATATTTGTCCATCAGGTGATAGTTGCTGATTCGGTTTTTGGTCACCCTTTTTTGGGAGCTAGTTGTGGTTAAGTTGTAGTTTCTATTTTTGTTGAGGCTCGTTCATGATATTTTATTTAAATCATTTGGTGGTAATGTTGATTTCAGATTTTAGTTTACTTATGGTTTGTTTCTGGTTGTTATACGGGTAAATCATTCCCAAAAATTCTAAATTGATACCCGGGCACTTGTGCCAGCCCGTGGGGATTAAGAACGCCCTTCGGCCCTTGCCGCAGGCCGGGTCGGGCGTCAAGTTGATGGCGACACGATTAGGTTCGATGCAATGAATGATAAATTCACTAATCCATGTGATGTGAAGAGTAAGAAGGATCATTTCTATAATGGTATCAATCCATCATTTCAAAGGAAGATTTTCTCCAAAGTGCCCTCATCATATGAGGAAATAATATCATGTGTTGAAAAGATATTTAAAGACCTATCTATGTCCTATGTATTTGAATGGAAGCAAATAAAGAAGTGGATTATAGGAAAATCATGGATAAATGAAAAAAGGAAACATGTATTTTCCCGCATGTGATTGCGTAAGGAAACACCATGGTATTTCCTTGAGAGGAAAAGGAGTTTGCTTCATGTGTGGAGAAAAAGGACACCATGATCATAATTGAAATACAAGGAAATAATTTTCCTATATTCAATGCTTCAACTACAAGGAGATGTGATACTATGCAAATAAATGTCCCATAAATCAAAGGAATATACCCTAAATGATGATTTTGGATAATAATCAAGTAATGATGCTATCGTAGATGATGTTTATTGATTAATATATCTAGTCAAGAATCATGCCATTTTAATATTTTGTGACTAATGTACCGGTTGCATGAATTATGAGATATATAATAATTATTCTAAAATACTCTTTCATTAAGTATTTGTGGTTGTATGATGAATGGTATAAAAGAAAAGTGATTACGAAGACTTTTAAAATTTTTAGTAAAACAATATATATGATTTATGGAAGGAAAAACCTTAATGTATATATATATATATATATTTTGTTGAGATGATGATGATGAAATTATCAATTCAGATATATACTGACTCCCTTATACCTGATTATTGACTTGTCTAGAAGTTGTATATAATATCATATATGGAGTTTATAACACTTTTGGATTTGAATAATATATCCAATAACACGTATCTTACTTAAGGAATATGACATAATTCATGTTTCCTATTTGGTTTGTATATTAATTCAATTTATTACCATATTTCAATAGGATACATGATGAAGTTATTCACATGTTTGGAATGTGAGATTTAGAGATTCATCCTACTTATTAAGGGGTAATGAAATATTCATCAAGGAAATTTAGATAACATCATTATAATGTGTTGAATCATTATATTTTTGAATTTTAAACATTTACGAAATGGATTATGTTGATCATTTAATGGGGTTTTAGAGTTTAATATCACTACATGATGGTTTGATTTTTCTTCCATGACCATGTTGTCCAATTGGAATGCATTGTTTTGTAGTAACAAATGCATTTATATTTACTTTTATTAATAGGATATTTTAACCATATTCTTAATTTGGGTTTCCCACAATGGAATTTTCATGTATCAACCATTCACTTTCGACATTCAATTTCAAATTTCGAGGATGAAATTTCTGTAAAGAGAGAATAATGTAACACCCCAAGAATTTAAAAATAAATTTAACACAGAATACATGAAACAATTTGTTTCTAAAAAATACCCATTTGTTATAACCTAGCCAATTAAACATAATTTTTCCACTTCTATGATTTTAATTTTGAAAAACAGACATACACAGTTGCGTTGAGTAAGATATTTAGAGTTTGATAAGACAAACATTACTTTTAGTGAATAATAACAAACTCTTATGAATTGTAACTTACCCTTATGAATAGTAATTAATATTAATGAATATTAAATTGCATGAGAAAATATATACTTCAACTAGGATTGTATAAAAAAAATTTAGACATCTTAAAAGTGAAAAAATGATTATACTATAAGTATTGGTATTTTTATATGTCATAAATATTTTTACAACAATTTTCTGATTAATTTAATAATTTAGAAAGTAAATTTATTTTCATAAAATTTAATCATAAATTGTTACTTTATTGTCTTATGTTTACAATATAATTTTATCGGATCTTGATTAATTTCTCAATGTGTTAAAAAATGAGTTTTAGTTTTAAGGGTCTTTTGGGAATAAATTATGATTTTTAAAAAAAATTAGATTAAAATAGCTAGATAATTAATTTCAGAAAATGGATTTCATTTTTTAATTCTAATCATTAAAAAATGGTTACGATGAATTTTTTGGATTTTTCTGTAATACTTGAATTTTTTATGAATACTGAAATACTGTAAAATACTTTATATACAAATTATAAGTTTAATACACTATTTATGACATCAAGAGAGATGTAAGGAAACTTGGATCGAACTCACATGCACTGATAAATTTTATGGGTCACATGAAACCGCACTAATGGTTGTGTTTATGGAAATAATAAAATAATGAATAAAATATTCAAAATTCACTCCTCTCCTTCACTATAAAAACCCACATCACTACCTCTTCTCATAACTCCTCTAAGACATGAAGCTTCTAATCTTTCACTCCAAATATCCTTCCATAGTCACTATACACATCCAAGAACCTCATGGTCTTTCCAAAAGACTAAAACCCCTTTCCTTAAAAAGATTCTCAATGTGGTGGATTCAAGAGGTAAAATAATCTTTTAATTTATTTTATTTCATTTTCTCTTTTATGTGGTATATATTTCAAGATTTCAAAACATGTTCTTATATCTATTTTAATATGTTCCACATATTTTTTATGAGTCTTCTATGAATGGGTGAACCCTTTTCCCACTCTTTTTAATGTGTTCGGAAACCATGTTTCATAGCTGTTATGTAGTAGAATTTTCATCTCAAAATCTCTCTAATTTTCAAGAACTATTATTAGGTTATTTTATTTTAATTTAAATTTTATTATATTGGGAAATGTAATTCCATATCGCCCTTAAATTATATATTACATAATAATTATGATATACCCTTTTTCTCTCATCATTAAATTTTATGAATAATTAAGTGACGTTGTGAGGCTACTGAATTTTTGTAAGGGATTTCTCAACATTCATTTATTGTGAGTTCCTTTATTTTTATTTCATATATTCCTTTATTAAAATGTTGTGATGAATCTAGTATTAAACATGTATTGTATTTTTTTTGGATAAATAAATAATTTCTTATCATCTCTCCTTTCCTATTCTATTATACTAAAAATGAAAACACCACCAGAGATGTACTAACCGACCACATTCAAGGACAATGGGTTTTCAATTTCTATTATCGTCTTCAATTATGGTTATGAAACCATTATTATAGTTGAACCAGACTATAATATATTTATTATGACTCATTATGGTTCTGTAATCTTTTGTACACATGGTTTTGATTTATAATGTAAAATGAGTTCCTTGTGTTCAGAAACCACAAATTAACCCAGACAGTTTTCATTAAATGATATAAATAATGATTCATCTTCACTCCAAGTAACCAAATGAAATTTAGAACCCTGTAAACTTTCGGATATTCACTAATAACATATAACATCAGTTTTTTAAAACAATCCACATTTTACATGATTCTCCATTCATGTATATAAGTATTCTAATCATTAAACAAACAGACCCAAACAATGAAATCGAACCCCTTAACCTATCAAAAAGACGATGAATGAATTTAATAAGGTTATAATAAATAAATTACATGTATAAGATGTTCACGAAATATTATTTAATGAATTTAATTTTTTTATCCAGGAAACTAAGTCAAATTGAAGAACACCATGGGACTTAAAGTAAGGGTTTCTTCGTCTCACATCCAATTTTGTCAGATATTCTGTATTCACTACTATTACTTGTGTATGGTGTATGTGTATTTACCAATGATGTTTCATATAATGATTCCATTTAATTTCATGTTATTCCTTGTTTCATTTAATTATTATTATTATTTAGGCATACGATTCAATTATTACAATTTTATAAGTATTTTCCACTAGAACCTCCATTTTCATTTAGGATTCTCATACACTCTACTCAACTCAATGATATTATTTTCTTATGTACTCATAATAAATTCAATTTTAATTTTCTATAAATTTGTAGGAATCATAATCCAACCTTCATTTATGGGTATTTGTATGTTTTAAATTGGTCTTTCAAAAATTATCCCCAAATTTCAAGATCGATCCAAGAAACATCTCTGATTCTTACCTATTTCGAAGATCACCCTATAATATTTTTTTAGGAAATATTTATCTTTTTAAAGTCACACATTTTACTATGAAAAATATATTTTTGTTCATTTCTAGTTTTATGAAATCAAACATTCCTTTGCGCTTTAAAATCTCTTTAATGAATTTCCTAAACTGCACTAAAATGTTTTAATTCTAAATCTTCTTTAAAAACACTTTTTACACAATTTCACTTCAGTGGGACATCACAGGTTCCTGAAAGTAGTATCAATTTCCTTTCCATTTCTTTTTTGGGATATAAATTTTTAAAACCAGGTTTATGAAAAATACAAATAATTTTCCTAAATAACTCTTCTTTCCAATGTAAAATGGATTTTTCTGATATCACTTTAATTTTTAAGAGATATACATCATGTTCACTACTTATTCTTTTAATGTGGTGTATGTACTACTCTTTGGTATATCATATCATGAGTCTACTTATTCTAATGATATTTTAATAGAATATTGTTTGAATATTTCATGGTGATATGGGACACATTAGAATGTTTAAGGATTATTTCCACATGAAATTTTCAATGGTATCATTTAAATGTATCTTATCTATGTCAAAATCCTTGTTGGATATTATACATCATTTGGGTTTATCTCTTATAATATAATATACCATATTTAATTTAACAGTTTATGATTAGTTTGACTGTGGATGTGTTATCTTGAAACCATTCACCAATTCACTCTGAATGGTTTGTGTTTATGATTATTATTTGGGGAAAGTTATTTATATTTCATATGTTAGTTTCAATATTAGTGTATATTTTATTTATTCTTATCTCCATTCATATGAGAAATGCATTGGACTTTTTAAGTGTCAGGTGTAGCCCACTATAGCCTCTCAGTTCATCAGTAGGTCTCATGAGCCAAAGTATGGTCTTGGCATAAGGCCTTGACAAAATTAATATTTATGGTTTTGGTTGAGGCCTTCTTCATTTTTAGACATCTTGGTCATGGACTTGATGGTATATTTTATAATGTTCAGCATATTCATTTCCCTCATTATAAATCTAGTAATTGAAAGTTCTTGAGGTTATTCGACTAGTAGAATACCCTGGTTATGTTTTATTATGGAATTATTTACTGAGCTAATATTCCTCCCTTAATGTGTTCAAATTTATTATTTGTAGAGGCATGTGTTTTTAATTATTCACCATGCCTATTATTGATTTTTATTATATCTTATTTTATATTTATTACCCTTACTAATCATTTAAGCTCACCCCTTTCTTATGTTTCTTTTTCCCAGGAAATGAATGTGTTTTTAATGATTTACCTACAAGGATAATCATAGAGTTGTGGATGTTTCCAATAAAACTTATATGATGTATTTCTTTCTAAGTTGTAATGTCGAACATATATATCTATCTAGATTTACAAAACTACAAAACTACTTGGTCCTTTTGTATTTGATTCCTTTTAATCATGCCAATATATTAAAATAATGCACCAGCTCTAGGATTCTTAGGTTGGGGTGTTACACAACCCCTCTAACCTTGACTCTAGCTTGATTACTATACAGTGTACTGCCTTTATGGTATGGATTATCTCACCTTGGAGTTCCTCATCTAGAACCACTACCGGTATGACCCATGGATCTCCAACTATCAGCCAGATACAGGTAATCAGCCCCTTTCTTCATATGGTATATGCCTCTAACCTCCATTTTTTCTCGACTACCATGGGCTCCTATAGAACCTTTACACATGGCACATCCAGCCACATGCTTAGTACTCGGCTATTTTTTGGGGACACTGGCCTCACATGTTCCCCAACCTTCCAAAATGCTGACAGAACAACCAGTCACCACCTTAAGAGTTTGTCCCCCTCTTTCGAATGCTCTATGTACTTCCACCCTAATGGGAATTTCCAAAATAGTTATTCCTTCTTTTAGATGCCTCACCACTTTCCCACCTATTTGGAACCAAAACTTCATTACCCAAATCTCCCTTTAGGTTCCCCAATGAGATAAGGGTATGATATACTACCTCATGGAACCTTTTCAAATAGATAATGTTCACCTAGGACCTAATCTCATGTCTCATCCCATCCTAGAAACATTTCACCACAGCTACCTCATCTCCTGCCAACGCTGGGACGAAGCGTCATAAATCGATGAAATGAATAGAATAATCTATCACTGACATTTCCCATTGGGTAAAACTCATAAAATCAATAGCCTTATCCTACCTCAAGGTTTAGGGAATGAAATGTTCAAGAATCCTCTACTAAACATTTTCCCATATCATTATGTTAGCTAAATCTATTTGAACCATGATGTCCAACCAACTCTTTGCCTATCCATTCAACATATATTTCGCTAACTTGACTCACTTCACAAGAAGAGCCTCAAAATGATCAAGAATACTCTATAAAGACATTGTCAATAACTCATCTGCCTCTAGCCCACCCTCTACACTAAAGGTCAGAGGGTGTTACAGCTAAAACTTTCTGGTCATCTTGAACATACTTGGTGGAACCTGCCCCGCATATCATTTTATCATCTATATGAAACAAGAAAAATTCCCACATAACTGCTCTTCCCTATTTTCGTGAATCACTGCATTATCTTTCTCCACTACTAGAGTAGAATTCTCTGTAACATCCTCATGTCACCTGACTATCACCCATCTTTGTGGTGGAAATCCTCTAAAATTCCTAACATGATCTTTAGATCACAAACCATAAATATTTCACAAAATATAAAAGAAGGCTCATCACTATTAATGATCAAACCATTTTGTAAAAATACCCAAATGACATTTTCATACCCAGAACAATATCCTCAAATATCCCCACTAATGCCCGCATGGGGTAATTCACTCACACAGTTACAAGCCTTAAATTCCATGCCATATCAAAACTATTCTCAAATCATAACTTACTTAAATAACAATTTACTCATCATTCCACAATTTCCCATGAATAATTTTATAATTTTTATTTAACATTTTACCCCTTTAATCCATTTGTATCATTTCATTAGATACCATTTTCATCACATTCAAGAAAATTTAATTCATCCTACCCATTTATGTATCACACACCCATCCCATGTGTGTAGCTATGACGATGCATGTCACTTATATACTTAGGTTCCTTAAATGATTAATGAATTCAAAACCTAGTGTCATTTTGGCCAAGATAAAATTATTATAAAACTATAAAATAACACAAAGATTACCTCACGTGATGGTGAAATATTATAAAATGTAACAACACACAACAAGGAAAACAATTCCCACCCAGGGTGACATGGGTTTTCCCTCGTACATGGGTTAGCTACTCCATATAGCATGCTCATTACCGAGGTATAACACCTTCCTAACCTCTTTTCTACCATCCCAAACAGTAATTCACAGAAAATACTAGATCGTATTCAACTTTTTAATGTCCCCAACCCGGGTTCAAATAAATTGGTTCTCCAAGATGAGTCATCACTTGACCTCAAGCGTGCCTCCCCATACACCATAGTTTTCTGACTAGTAACAATGGTCTAAAAGTCACATGGGAAGAATATACCCTCATTATTAGAGTAATACATAGAAGAAAACTTATTAAATAGGGAAAACAACATAAACTAATCAATGAACAAGAATTAATAACCTTCTCCCAAACTAGGTACAAATCACAACTAACAGTAAATACATCATATAATGCTACTGTTCTATGTGGACAAAAATCCAAAAAGAATACCAACATTGGAATTAGAAAAATGGTCATGAATCCAATTCATGAGCCTCACCAACACACATTCCAAATCAGACTTAATTCCCAAGAATGGGGCCTTTTCCCTTTACCTGACCTGCAATAGTGAAATCTTTTCAAGTACCCAATGGAATCCCGAATAGGGTGTGAGTAAAAATATTTGTACGCAACCACCAACGATGTCTATAAAATATCTATTATAATATAAAGTTCATGAAAGGACTAAATAATGAAAGATAAATAAAATAAATTTCATGTTTCCATTAGTAACAATGTGTCCCCTATGTTAATCCACTATTAAATTCAGATTCAATACTTATAACATCTTAGTGCTTATGTCAACTCTTTGAGGTGTTTAATATATTTTCCATATTCAACAATAAAAATGAATGTATAAATAATTCAAGTTCATATCCTGCTTCGGAAACACATCATAAAAAACAAATTATCCTCCCCACAAAGCCTCAGTCCGGGTGGAATGAAATTGTTATGGGAATAAAACATTGTCCCCTTCCTAACCAGTTCATTGAGGGGTGGAGTTTAAAGCCTCTGTCTATCTCAAACCAAGATAATAGAACCTCAATTAAATTCCCCATTCAACCAATACTTGTGCACATTATTATTTATCCATTCTCTACACATAAACACTTTACAACCAAGCACAACCAATATCATTAGCAATATCTCAACAATAACAACTATAATGGGAATCAATAATACACCAAAATACACTAACACATTTATAATTTATATCACATAACCATTTATCCTAATTATCCATTCCCCATTCTTAACTCACTTATCATATTCAATAATTTCCCATTTATTAACCCACTTCTTAATTTCATGGGAAAAACACAATTCATTTAGTACATTACCATTTCTACCATTTAGCACATTTCTCATGTTAAGACAAATGGACCCTTAAAAATTATCCACATTTAGAAATAAATACTCATAATTCTTTATTAATCATTGAATTAACGAATTTACACATTCATCAAATTCTTTACCTAATCACAAGTCAATTTCACACATTATATTTCTATTAAACAAGTTCGGGAGGGTCGGTGCACCCCATGAGTGGCCCTAAATCAGTCAAGTCATCCTCTATGCATCCCGATGGGACCATGAGAGTTTCAAATTGTTATTTAGATTCCCATTATATCGAATCATGCAAACAAAAACAAGAACACATCAAGAAGGGAACAATAAGATAACCCCACATGTATAAATAATTGTAAAAAACGTGGGATATAACTTGTAGACCACTTACCTTGAGTTTCTTGGTGAATGCACTCCTAAACAAAGTCTTTGATACCAATTCAACCACAATTTAAAGCCTCAACATTGATCTCACCAGAAAAAGATGAATTTTTATCTTCAAATGGAATTTATGGAAGGATACAATCAATAATAAAAGAAAGATAACCATTAGTGTTATTAGACTTACCCGGAGCTTGGACCTGCAACCAACGGTGCTCCAAATGTCTTAGGATCAAAGTAGAATATCCTATTGGAAGCATTAAAAGCTAGGGTTAATCACTAGGGTTTAGATCAGTGGAAATGGTAGGAAATTTATTTGAGTTTTTTAAATCTCATAGTTTCATTTTTTTCAATTTTTTACAACATCACAGGGTCCACAGTTTGACAAACTGTGCACTAAATGTGCGCAAACCACTATCCAAGGGGAGTTGGGCCGCACTGTTACCCAGAAATATTAGTATGGTTTTTAAAACATGCATTAATCCAAAATACAAGGATTCATTGTTACTTGGGAATTATATATGATTTTCTTAACTTTTTTCCTATCGTGCGCCTTACACAGATTGGCATGGTTTTCCATTCATCCATGTCCCGAACCCCCAGAACACCCTAGAGGTCCCTCATACTCTCAGGAAACATCTCATTAACCCCAAAAAAAAGATTGAAACCAAACATTAAAAAAATACATTCCTCCACGACATCTAATATATTACATCAAATGTACAAGTCTTGCTATTCTTAATAAAAACCAATCTTGTGTTCCTTAAGATGTTCTCAAGGATACGAAATTCAAGATGAAAAATCCACATTTTTATTTTAAATTATTTTTTTATTCTAATTTATCCTCACCTCCCTTGTCAAAAACAATATGATGAATATAGTATAATATATATACTGAAATTTTATTGTGTTAGTGGAATATCCATCGTCAAATATCTTATCTTCTCCTTTAATTCTCAAAATTGAAATAACATTTGTGATGTGTCGATTCACCACCTTCATGGATGATGAGTTTTTTCCTTAATATCTTGAAGGCTGGTCATAGAACCATTATTATGGTTAAACCATAATATAATATGTCTATTATAACTTATTTCATGTTTTACAACCAAAATATAAACATAAAAATAAACAAAACAATACTAGTTTGTGATGGTTGTAAAAAACCCCAAGATAAACTAATCCTTTTTCATTAACATTTTATCTAATGAAAAATTATCATATAAAAAAATGATATATGGGAAAATATACAATTATAGAAGAATATTAATACCATTTCATTCCAATTATAGAATTTTTCTTCCATTTGACATGAACTCCCATAATTATACATGTCACAAACTTAATATAGTTTCCATCAAAATTGACACCATACCCAGCTTGTGACAAGGCTCAAAGGTAATTACATATCCCCAAGGGCTGGAACATGATCCTAGGTATCATAAAATGAAAATTGTGAATGATTTACCTAAGTTTACAAACTTAAAACAACCAACGAATCCAAAAATATGAATCTGGATTTTTCAAACAGAATCATCTTTTACAAAATTTTATAACTGAACTAAAAAATTTGAAATAATGAAAAAATAACCTTAAAAAGGTACAAAACCAAAAATGTAAATCCAATAACCTATTAAAGGTAAGAGGCATCACCCTCAAGACATTCCCATAACATTGCACCAAGAAGAACCGTTAAAATCCCAAACCGCTAGCACTAAAAGTTTTACCCAAACCTGCGACAAAATAGAAAAAATCAACTTACACCCAAATGTTTAAGTAGGATGTTACTCAAATCCCTGTGGTATTCCACCACTATAGTATTTACTGTGATAAAAAATCAAATATAAAAATCTCGCAAGTTTTGGTAAACAAGAAATGCTAGTGAAAATTTCTAAAAGATGTAACTTTAAATAGAAAACAGTTTCCAAGTAATCTAATTTTAAAAATAAACACTTTTAAAATAAATTACAATGATAATAAATTTTCATAAAAATATACTATATGCCGACGATAAGTTTTAAGGATCTAATGAGCAAAAAAATGGAAAATAACCCCTAGGCACTAGCTCACTATGAGTCCCAGGTACCTCATATCTTAGTGAAAGTAAACATCATAATATATATCTTTTCTCGTGCATGAGCCACTAGTAAGGAACATACTCATACCCTAGTGGTACCCCATAATCATCATCATAGTTTAGTTAGTGTTGTAAGCGTCAAATATTTCTTTGTGAAACTAAGGCCAAACCCCACGGGATCACCACCAAACTAGTACACGTCCACCCACCTAGATACCTAGGATTCCCTCTTGTGCTCAAACAAGATCATCAAGCCATAAAATATAGCTTTCACATAAAAATACAACATTCCACATCACATATTAACCCAATATCCCCCATGAATAAAAAACAATCCATACAATCCACTTTTTCAATCAAATGCATTTTGAAATCCAACTCACACCAAAATAGCCCACAAAACATTTTTCATATCTTTCACAATTGAACAAATACATCAACTATTTTATAAAATATTTTCCAAGATTATAAACATAAAATAACATCCCCCTCACTTGCTGCATAATACCCTTTTCGTAAAGAAATCCACTTTACACATCACACTCACACAAAACAGCCCGCAAACATGTCTCTCGCCCACATCACAATTTCATAATTCACCTCGACAAATTACATAACAAAATCAACATGGTTAACATCACAAATGACCACATTGTATTTAAAAAACATTTTAGGTGAACACACTCACCAAAAAAGTACATATAAATGTTTTCCCCTTTGTTTAACCAAATATAACATTTACAATGTTCGTAAAACAAACCCAAAAGGTATAACCATGGTTTCCATACAAAACCCATTTCAAAACCACCATTCAAGACCAAAAACATACCAATAATAGTTCAAAATACAATTGGACACCCTAAAAACATTTATTAAACTACCCCTAAGTGTTATAAAAATACCTCAAACAATACCACCAATGGTACACCTGAAAACCAAATGTTTTCACAAATCACTTTCATGATGTACAACATGGTTTCACAAATTAAACCCATTAAAAACCCCTACCAAGGACCAAATGACATTACGTAATTAACAAAACATAAATGGAATCACCTTTAAACACTAATAAATAATATTGATATGTTAAAAAATACACCAAAATATTTTCCCAAGAGCAACACACGAGAAGCACCCAATTACATGCAAAAATGAAACTACAAAATTAAATGCTTAACTAAATCCATCAAAAATTGTTTTTGAACCACACACAACATATTAGAAACATACTAAATTAATTACCTAATTATGTTAAATCATAAAAAAATTATTATTCATGGAATCACCTACATTTTGATTCAAAACCCTTGAATCTTTGTGTAAAACCTCAACCGCACCTCCTCCACACCACAAAGAATTAAACAACAAAACCTAAATCATAATATTTCACCACAAATACCCCAAATAAAACCCTAGGTACGAAACCTAACTTATGGACACTCTAGAAACTCATAATAGAGTTATGAAACCCTAAGGATAAGGTAGGAAATGAAGCGAGAAACACTTAACCGAATAAATCTTGAAGAAAACGACCAAAATACACCAGTAGTTGAATTTCAAAACATCCATAATTGAAATTTATGTTCTAATAATGCTGATGAGGCCATGTATGAACTATAATCGGAGAAAAAAGATTTAAAATTGAAGGATTTATAAAAGAATCAATTTTCCTCTTCAAATCTGATTTTTTTAAAATTCAGAGAAGTATCACCCTAATTCGTGATTCAAATGAACTCCAAGGAGGAGGAGGAGAGTTTGGGGGATTTACATGGTTAAGTGGTCTCGGGTGAGATTTTGAATCACGGAATAAAAATAAAATTTTTATGAGATATTAAAAAAATTAATAAAATATTTTAAAGCAAAAAATGGGTTTTAATGCTAGCCCAACACCTTAATAAAAAAGTCAAATCCGTCATTATTATGGATTTCTATGGAGTCCAAATTGATATGGAGGTTTTAATATAAAAGGATACGCCCATTGGGAAGTGGAATGGGTGTAAAATGTTGAAAAAATTAAGGATTTATAAATGATAGAAATTTTATTTTTAAATATAGAAATGGGATCACGGTTTGGCCCAAATTTTGAAACCCACCATTTCAACCAAAATGAATGGGAAATCCCCAAATCAAAGAATGAAAGGAAATTAAATGAAAAATATCATTAAAATAAGTCATATATGTGATAATTATCCCCACCAAAAAACTATATGCCCTCAGAAAGCCACAGTAAGGCAAAAGGCAAAAACCAAACCAAACTAAAAGGCCAAAATGGATTCCTTGGCCAAGTTTCACCTGCCCCCAAAAGGCCAAAACACCTCCAATTGATCAATCATGGAATTGATACTCTCACCAACCAAAACATAAACCTATTTCTTAAATGATCAAGTATATTCATATTTTATCCCAAAAGAAAAATCCTAAAATAGTATCCAAACCAGATTCCAACAATTTACCCAAATAAACAACAACAACAACAAAAAAGGTTAAACTTACCTTGCATTAAACAAACTATTGGGCATTCTCTACTCCCAAAGTTTACCCAATGAATGTATATGTAGTTATATATCTCCGAAAAATATTATCTACCACCAACCAATACCAAGGACCAATCTGAGTTACTAGAATGGGGAGACACAAATCGGCTCCCTAACATAAGAGACAACTCAAACTTTCCTAAGATAGAATAGGGACACTAACAAGGGGAGGCCCAAATGGAATCATGGTACAAGGGGTAGACTCCCATTAGAAATTTCCAAAATAACACACATGAGACTCATAGTGGGTCTCCCAACCATAAGAACCAACAATCATAACAACCAGTATGATCCGAAAAAGAATGATCCATAAATTTAAAAAGTTGGGATGACCTCATGGTTAGTACACATGGTTTGGGAAACCGTGAACTAATTGTGGGGATCATTAATTCCACGTGTCTTCCTAGAACATAGTCACTTCTAATCATGCACAAACTATTTTCTCAGCCATGATGGTACCAAAGGCGTAAACTATCCCAATCTTTCATACTGAAGATATGACTTTGTAAAATGTTTTAGATAACCCTGAGATTTCCCCTAACTACGTACCAACTTCTCTTCGGGACCTATGGATGGAGCTCAATAGATTGAATCATTTTTTGTCTTGTAGATAGGCTTTGGAAACCCCTAAATAGAACTTTTTCTTCCAGTGATAAAAAAATCACACCATGAAACTAGATAGTTTTACTAAGAATACACACAATCCAAGACTCTCTTTACCCTAACCCAATATTTCACTAAAACAAGGGTTTATATGATGCACACACATCACACCGTGTTTCTTTGGGTGAAAAACAATAGAAGAAACAGTCACATATGAACTCATTCCTCTTAAATGTATGATTTTGTAGTTTTTTCATGAGAGACATACTCCCAACTTGATAGAGACTCTTAGAGGATTGAACGAATTCACCTTTACAGTTAAATGAGCTTGCGACATCACAACACATCACCAAACATGACCAATGTGACTGATAGAAACAATACATGGAGAGGGACCTTATATAATTTCCTCTAACACCATAGAATTCCAAAAATTCGAAATAACAACCTCTCATGACCATATTTCCCACACTGGTGGTTCGACGTGAACTTATACTTTGAAGAGACTACGAATAACCTAGAGGATCTCTTAGAGACCATCCAGACAATCATCCACACTAACAACCCCAGACCACTTCCACCTTAGATGAATCAAGAAAATTAAGAAATTAATATCTCTTTCAATCTTCCTTAATCACTCTCCAACTTTAAGAGGATCTACAAAACCAAGAAAGGAAATGGTGTTGACTCAATATTCAAATCACGAGAAAAAATTACTTATATTGATCAACTATAGTATTATAAAATACAAGAACCAATTTTGGTTTCACTTCAGTCGTTCACTAACCCTTAACGTGGGTGTACTTTATCCAATGAGAAAACCCAAGGACCCAACCAAGCTAGTACATTGGTCAAAACATGACACAAAACAGATCCAAACACATAAAGGGGGCCACAAAAGGAGGGGTTCATGAAATATAAACATCCCACAACATCAGCATTTTCCAAAAACACATAATACCAACCATTCCAATCCAATCATCATGACATCATGGTTTCCTTTAAAAAAGTTTCTTTTAAAACAAACGATTTAGCTGTTAGCGTATCCACCAATGGTACCTCGTGGGCCTCGCACATGCATGTTTTTCATGCCACACCGAGAACCCTCTTCAAATCCATCCCATTACTCATCCATAAATTCCATAAACTATACATCTCTTAGATAACCCCATGCATGTGTTCACTCACGAAACTACCAAAGGTTAAAAATAATTCATTCCACTTTTCAAAACCAAAACAATCAACCAATACATCATTTTTCTCAAAACTTCTAACCACAAAATAAAAATCCCAATCATTAAAATGAATACTCACTTTCAAGTCATATACAAATATTTAGAAACATCCCATCCCATTAAAACACCTTTATATTTTTTAGAAATCTCATTTGGGAACACTTTTTCAAAACCAACTTTAATGTAATTTACTGCATTCAAAAGAGGTGTAAACAAAACATTTTCCATTTCAAAATAATTTTAAAATTTTAATTACACCATTTCAAAAAAAACCATTCCATAATTATTAGAAAATAATTTCACAAAAACTTTAAGATTCATAAAACCAATTCATTTTTCCTTTAAAACAAAATTTCCATGATTCCAAAACTAAAGAACACAAGACAATGTGAGGGGAAATTAGCTTCAGTGGGTGACTTGAACATATGGTTGGCCGCTATATTCCAATCACTTCATCATCATGGAAAGTGTTCAAGTAAATATCGTTGGATCTTTATGTATTTTTATTACCTACAAGATCACTAAGACAATTAACCCAACTGTCTTTTCATTTCCCCTAATCACCATCAAACCTAGAAAACCAAAAGAATTAGATAATTCCTGAAATCCCATGGCATCTTGAATCTCGTCATGAGGTGTGGTGATCAGGAACACTACCCATAACTTAAATACCAAATCCCGATGATCCTAACTCTAGACTATCTCGATTTTTCCTCAAATAATGTGACCCAAAGAGTAAACATGAACCTCCTCTAAAACCATTTTGTCACGAACCAAATCGGGTTTCCATCAAAATTGGCACCATACCCATCTTGTGATAGGGATTAAAGGGTGTTTCTAATCCCCATGGGTTGGAAAAAGTACTTGGGTATCATAAAATAAAAATTGGGAACCATTTACCCATGTTTAAAAACATAAAACAACCACCGAATCGAAAAATATGAATCTGGATTTTTCAAACACAATTATCTCTTAAAACATTTCAGAACTGAACAACACAATTTAAAAAAATTCTAGTAGAACGTTACAAAGGTACGAAACCAAATATGTACAGCCAAGAACTGCCACATGGAAAGAGGGACTTCCCTCAATCCACCCCCATAAAACTCAACCAAGAAGAACAGCTAAAATCCCAAACCGCTGGCACTAGAAGTTTTACCCAAACCTCCAACAAAAGAGACCAAATCTACTTACACACAAAGGTGTAAGTAGGGTGTGATCCAAAGACCAATAGTATTCCACAACTAGATGATTCCATGGGATAAACATTCAAATATGAAAATCTTTCATGTTTTGGTAAACTAGAAATGCTATTGACAATTTCTAAAAGACGAATCTTTAAATAAAAACCAGTTTCCAAGTTGGATAATTTAAAGAATCAACAATTTTAAAATAAATTCCAAAGATACTAAATTTTCTGAAAAATAAACTGTATTCTGAAAGTATGTGTAAAGGATCTAATGAGAACAAACAATGGGAAATAACCCATATGCATTAGCTCACTTTGGGTCCCAAGTTCCTCATATCTTGGTGGAAGTAACCATCAAAATATATATCTATTAATGTGCACGAGCCACTGGTGGGGAACATACCAATAACCTAGTGTCCCACCACCATCATCATTATATATTAGTTAGTGTTTTAAGTGTCAATCATTAATCAGTAAATTGAGTCCAATCCTGATGGGATCACTACTATACTAGTACACGTCCACCCACCGAGACACCCAGGTTTCCCTCTTGTGCTCAAACAAGATCAACAATCAATAAAATATAATTTTCACATGAAAATATAACATTAAACATAACATATTAACCAAACATCCCCCTTGAATAACACAATAGCCACAAAATGTCCTTTTACATTAAAATTCATTGTGAAATCCAACTCACACCAAAATATCCCACAAAACATTTTTCATATCATTCACAATTCAAAAAATACTTCTGAATTTTTATAAAAACTTTCCCAAGATTCTAAACATCATATAATAGACCCCTCACTTACTTCATAATACCCTTTTCATAAACAAAATCCATTTTACACATCACACTCACACAAAATAGCTCGCGAACAAGTTTCGCACCCACATCTATATTTCATAATTCACCTCGACAAATTACAAAAAATTATACAAATGTTAGACATAAAAAATTACCACATTGCCTTTAAAAAACACATTTTAGGTGAACACAAAAACCAAAAAATTATATATACTTCCCCCCCCCTTTGTTTAATCAAATAAAACATTTACAATTTTCATACAACAAAGCCAAGAGGTTTAACCATAGTTGGCATACAAAACCCATTTCAGAACCCTCATTAAAGACCAAACCATACCCATAACAATCCAAAAAATAATTGGAATCCCTAAATACATTTATTAAGAAAACTCCACGAGTTATAAAAATACCTCAAACAATACCAAAAAAGGTACACACGGAAGCCGCATGTTTTCAGAAATCACATTCAAGATGTACAACTTGGTTTCACATAATAAACCCACTCAAACCCCCCTACCATGTCCCACATGACACTAAGGCATTAAAAAATCATAATTTTCAGAAACTTTAAACACTAATAAATCACATTCATATGTTATAAAATACACCCAAATATTTCCTCAAGAGCCCAACATGAAACACACCAAATTCCATGAAAAAATGCAGCTACAAAATTAAACGCCTAACCAAATCCATCAAAAACAGTTTTTGCACCACAAAAAATAGATTACAAACATACTAAATTAATAAACCAATAATTCTAACTCATCATAAAATGGTTATACATGGAATCACCAAACTTTTGAGTCAAAACCCTTGAATCTTGTTGGGAAACATCAATCGCAACTCCTCTGCACCACAAGGAAGTTAAAACAAACCATAAACCATAATATTTCAACAATAATACCCAAAATCAAACCCTAGGTATGAACCCTAAATTCTGGAAAGTCTAGAAATTCATAAAAGAGATAGAAACCCTAAATAGAAGGAAGGAAATGAAGAGAGAAACACATACAAGAATAAATCTTGATGAAAACGTCCAAAATACAGTAGTAGATGAATTTTAAAACATATATAAATGAAATTGATGTTCTAATAAGTCTGATGAGGCCATGTATAAACTATAATGTGATCATAAGAGTAAAAATAGAATGAGTTATGAAAGAATCAATTTAACACTTAATCTGGGCGATTTGTGAAATCCAGAGAAGTCTCATTCTCATTTTTAATGAAATTGATCTCCATAGAGGGGGAAGAGATATTAGAGGCGTACTAGGGATAACTGGTCTCTTTTGAGAGTTGGAATCACCCAAAAAAACATAACAATTGAATGAGATATTAAAAAATTAACAAAATATTTTAATGCCGAAAATGGGTTTTTGGGCTGGCCCAACACATTAATAAAAAACTCAAATCAATTATTATAATGGATTTATAGGGGGTCCAAATTGATATAAAGTTTTTAATATACCATGATATGCCAATCAGGAAGTTGAATGGGTGTGAAATATGGAAAGATGGTGTTATAAATGAAACAAAATTTATTTTTAAATCTAGAAATGGGCACACATATTGTTCAAAATTTTGAAAACCCACCATTTCCACCAAAATGAATGAGAAACCCCAAAAACAAAGAAAGAATGGAAATTAAATGAAATATTTCTTTATAATAAGTCATGATTGTGCCAATACTCAAGGGAACCGACCATAAAACCATGAAATGAATACTCCAAGAATAAGAAAATAAAACATTATAATCCATAGAAATAATCATAAATGAACTTAATAAAATTATAATAAATAAATAAACAATATATGTATAAGGTTTTGAGTTAAGTGATTAATGGATATAATTTTATTATCAAGGACATTAAGTGAAAGTGCTATACACATTTGGATATATGGTAAGGGATCTCTCTAAAACTCCAAATTACATTGGGTGTATGATTTATCTCTCTTTACACCAATGTATTTATTCATTATTCTTATATACTTCTTATACATTCTATGTAAATGTTCAAAAATTATTTATCTAGATCAAGTTATCATTTTTTTGGCATTGTAGTACATGTTTAAAAGTTTTCCTTATCAATTCCTCTTGATAAGAAAGCTCGATTAAAGAGAAATTCTCTATTTATTACTCATTTACAAGTACACTCCAAAATCAATTTTAATACACCAATATTTTTATAAAATCGCTCATATTATCATGAAAAACTAAACTAGTTCATTTATGGATTTATGTAAACAATTATACTTTCACCTTTTTTAAAGACACTTTATTCTTTTCCCTTAAATTTCACTTAAGTGGCACATTTCTAATGTTATCCAACCATACTATTTAATGATTTCACAACAGTTTTACTTCATTATTAATAATATAATTTTATTTTTCTCTTTATAATGTCCCATGAATGATTAAATTACTTTATTTTATGGATACCATTATTATAATACCCTTGGTTATGCTTTATTCCATGATTAAAATTCCCATTTCTCTCCCTCAGTAATGCTTATGTTTATCCATTATGATTGATTCTTCATGTGGAACACATACACATGAACTTATTTCGATGGGTGGACCCAGGTAGGACTCCAATTTATTGAGTAATGTTTATTCTTATGGGATATCAGGTATGAAAATAGAGAGTAAACCTAATCCATTATAGGACTTTGTCCACCGTGTGATATAGTCTTGGAAATTAGACTCAAATCATATTTATGTCATGCTATATATTGATTCTATATTCCTATGCTTCCAAGATAACATTATCTAGTGTTCTATATGTTTTATTCTATGTTCTTATTAATGTTATATGCCTTTTTTTAAATCATGTTATGCCTTCAAACCCATGTGCTTTTATTTATTCCTATATTTATTTTTTATTGGATTTTTTTGCTCATCCATTTGGTCTACGTACTGCCAAGGTTATCCTATGTAAATGTAGGATCTCAAAGGAAGTTAGTAGATCATTATAGGGGATTAATATATTGATGTTTTATTATAGTTACATGTATTCAATTTTATGTACCTATTATTCCAAATAAACAGGACATTGTGATCCTTGGTTTATATTTGATAGATAATTATTCTTAAAATCATGTAATAATATGTGTAAAATACTAGGGTCAGTATATTCAAGGTACTTTAAACCTCAAGTAATATTGATTTAATTTTACACACCATATATTATTTAGAAATATGTTTCTTACCAAGATCATCCACCATCTTACCTTGTTCTGTAAATTTCAGTTTGAGGTTATTAATATTCTCAATAAACACATTTTCAATTTTACGATCTCCATTTTTTAGATTCTTTTCCACACCATATTTTTTCATCATTATAATTTCATTCTTAAGTTTTCTATTTCCCTCAAGACAATCAAAAAATTTTAATCTCACTTGATATTCTCTATAACATTCTTCACCTCCTGCTTCTTCACTATTTGAGGAATCTTATTTTTTCTCAATATTTTCAAATAAGGTTCTAAATTTCTCTGAATTTTCAAATTTTCAATAATTTTTTCAGTCTATTTGTACTCAACAATCCTATTGATTTTTTTCTATTTCTAAAACACACATTCTTACTTCCATTAGATTTCTTATCATCTATTAATGTTTTTATTCACTTATTCCATTGAGGTTTTTCATCAAAATCGTCTTTATATTCTCCATCTTTATTCTTATGAAAAATCATATCAAAATTCTCAATTCCTCAACACTCAAAAAATTTAAGTAGGAATTTTTATTTCGTGATTTCCTAAAAACCATTGGTAATTCTAGAGATAATATCATTTCATTATCTTCATTATCTTATGAATCCCTAAGGTTGACAGTTTTTTATCAACACCTTTTATTTTTAGGTTTCTCATAGATCTAAAATATATTCCTCCATTGATATTTTTTTTGAATACTATAGATTTAGTCATCCAAGGAGAATCATGATAGTTATGTAATTCATCAAGATATAAATCATTTTGAAATTATAAGGCATGGATTTTATAATCAAATATATCAGGGAAGTTTTTCATAATATTTTTAGAAATGTAATAATTTTTCAAGACTTCTTCAAATCTTCTGATTTTGTAAAAAAATTCATTAACACTAGTGAACTAATCAGCAATAGTTTTTTCATCATCAATTCTGATATCTTAAAATTTTATTTTCTATATTTATAGATTTTCTTCCTTCAATTTGGTGTTTCCCTTAATGATACATTAATGTTTTTTCTCACGTATATTTAGTGGTTTTGAGACCCATCACATTTATGTAAAAATTTTCTAATAAACAAAACAGAATATGAATTCTTGAAATCCCACCATCCTCAATATTTCTTTTATTTGAAAATTTCAGAGGCTCATTTTTTCAATGAGTGGAAACTCAATTTTAGTAGCATCAATTACCTCTAGGATAAGAGAGAGAATATAGGGTATAATTTTTCTATCCAGGATAATTTTTTTCATCGAATGTAGGAATAAATCTATTCATCAAAAATTTATACTTTTCCATGATAAGGACTAATAGTGGGAAACTCCTTTGATACCACTTTAAATTCCTTAGGATCATAAGAATGACTAATAAGGGGGATGGTTGAATCCATTGTGAACTTTTACAATTTAAAACTCTCTAAAATTTATGCAAGTAACTTTTTATAGTTTATATCCTTATCATATTTTATAAAAAATCACAAGTGTGAAATGATACGAAATTAATGCAAGGAATTACTAATTTACAAGGTTCGACCTTAGTGTGTGAACCTATATCATTTATATGATGACTCTCATTGATTAATATAATTTTACTATTGACTAAGAAGTGAATACAATTTGATCCAACTCCAGTTAGACTCCTTATATCTCTCAATAGGTATGATTATACTAAATCCAATTAGTAATAATTTTTTTTATTAAAAAAATGATCCACCACCAATATGAGAATATTTTTAAAATTTCCCAAAAAAGTTCATCCAAAAAAATCTATCTAATTTCCCCATATAGTAAGTGGATGTCTGGTGAACCTTCTTTCATCTAATATTCTCCATCTCATGAACCCCATGAAAACTACATTTCTTTTAAAAACTATGTTATTTCTAATGAACAAAATCAATATTCCTCAAAATATTATTAAAATATATATATATATAATAAATATTGTATGGTACCCTTTCTAATTCCACTACTCATTAATCCTCTATCTAGTAGATTCTGACAATACCTATATTCGGTATTCATCAACTTTAACTAAAACTAAACCAAGTTAGAAAATTGTATTTTTTCAGACATTAGAGTGTTATCTTTTTCTCACTGATGAAAAATGTTACTACAATTGTACCTTATACCCAATTTAAATATTTTCTCTAGAAATGTAAAAGGTGGGAACTCCATTTAATTTTCCGACACAACTAAATTCGCTAAAATCATCATAGTCATTTTAGAGTATTCTATAAAAATCTTAAACCATCATGTGAACTCCAATGATTTAATCCTTTATTGAACATCCTTAACCATAGTGTTAAAGAACTACTCCAATATTCATTATCTCATCTAGAAAATAAAATTTTGATATAAGAGCTCAATTTCATCAGTTTAATGGGATTTACAATATAATTTAAAGATTCTCAAAATCCTCATCAAATGGAATGTTTGTCTGATGACTTTATTAAGAACATTTATTGTCATATTATTTATGAATCCCATATGTCAGATATGATTAACCAGTCATCTATATTGGATGGCTCCATATGTTTATAACACATTAGCTCAAACTCTTCTAAAATAACTTCTCAAGATCATCCATCTGAAGAATTAATTAATTACTATATGATGTTCATTTTTTCGATAGATATTTGTTCAATTAGACTTTTTTCAATGGAATCGACTATATGGACCTTCCTGCAGTAGTTCTATTCAAGGAATTAGCAACCTCACACTCATACAACCTGTAACAAAAATGTTTCCACTTGAATTACATAAATTTTTATTTTTTATATACTCTATCTACCTGTGTCTGTTGCACTTGAGTAGTTATTTAATATTATTGTATCTTCTAGTATTTTTCTCACAGAATATTTTCCTTCTGATTACAACTTCCTTGATTTATAACTTCTTAAAAACTCTTAATATATAAAATTAATTATACTTTACCATATATCTTTATCTAATGATCTGTATCCAAAGAAAATTTTCAAGATTCTCCCAATTCTCTACCAAAAACATTTTTCTGGTGGATTTTGTCTAGTGATCTATGTATGATGGTCTTTTTCTCGTGGTCTATGTCTGGTAAACATGATATTATCCATTAAAAAATACTAGATAATGAATTTCATCATGATGTTAAGAGCTTCGAGATCCACATAGCATCATCTAACTTTACGAATGTTTCTTAACAAAGTTTATAAAACATCCATCACCTCCCCTATTATATTGATATAAAAAAAATTCGTAACAAATAATCAGTAAATATGTAATATTTATTTTAATGAATATTTATAACAAATAATATTTCCAACAAATACGAAGACTTTTTTATGAATTCATCACAAATTTTCTTAATACCATAGTGGAAATAACTCATGTACACTTATCTTGACTAAAGATTCACCATCCAATATTCTCCAATGTATCCCCTTGATTAGATTCATCTCGACCTGAGTTCAGACCCTTATCCCTTAATTGGGATCTATGCCCTTTAGAAATATATAATTGCATGAATGTTATGGATATTATGGGTTTATGGATTAATTGAATAATATTTTTACTCATAGAAACATACATATGGGGAGAGGTATGGCATGTTGATCAATTGATATAATTTAATAATAATTATCAAATAAAAAAACATGCAATAAATAATTAAATTAATTAAATAAATCCAATACAAACACGTATCTATCTTATCTCATGATAATCACTACATGAAATGAAAACAAAATTTAATATTGATAACATGAACTTTTAATCATTCTTTTTATGGTAAATTTTCATTTATTAAAAAATTAATAAATTACTTATTTATCTAAAATTATCCCCAAATTATAGTCCTTGATATGTTTTAAGAACCCCATTAATTATTATTCAATAAATTTATTTTCATTTTTTATTTAAAATAATTATGTACACAATGTGTACATCCATAACAACAAAGCATGTATTTAATGTGTGACATTAAATCTATTTACTGGAATTTAATAATTATACGGTGTATAATTACACATGATACACCCTATGATACACATTTTCAATAGTCAATTTCATTTACTTCATAACACATGGCATAAAAATACACAAAACAATGCCATTATATATGCGACATATAACTTCACATGGTAAAACCATGTAGTCTTCACTGAATTTATGACCACAAGACACACAATTAATATCTACAGTGTGTACCACTAGAAACCCATGTATATAGTATGTCATGTAATAAACCATTACACTTTATGTGACTATAATCAATACATGTCATATATTTACTCTATTTTTTGACCAAAACAACACATTGAGAATTTATTAGTATGTACCATGTGTGGAGTGACACGTGTCACACTATGCTTAATCCGGTTACAGATCGTCTAGTTTGATTCAGGTTGTATCTCATGATGGAAATTAGTACATGATTTGTAATACCATAGGGTATTGAACCACATGACACGTAATAAAATATGTGGTGTCCACCTTGTGTGTTCTTACATAGAGTATACTCAACTGCTACACATTTTTTATTTCATATAAACCAGCATTCCACGCTAGTATTCAATATGTGACATGTAATGATGTTGCATATTGACCTACATGAAAGGATATGATTTATGAAATGTGTTCCTTGTGTGGAGAAAAACCAAACACATGGCATGAACTGACCCAATACATGTTGTGTAATTGTGTCTTATATCCTGTAACATTTTCACCTCTCAATGGGTTTTGTGCTATGTTTTATATACGATATAGGATTAACATTCCATTTTGACCTATTAATTTGAATGAAAATATGAACTTCATTACTATAAAACCAATGCATAAAATTATTGAAATAAATAATAAAGAATTATAAATTAAATTGTGATCACTCTGATACCAGTAGATTGTACATGGGTGAAATGGAAGTGTTGGGTGTTCACCCAATTTTAGTTTCCATAAATAATAAATGCATAAAATGAAATAACTAGATGAACACACCCTGAAATCTCATAATTATATTATGAAATTTTAATTTATAATTAATTTATACATATTATTACCTCCTTTATAGTAATCTTCCTGGTTTATTTCCACATTCATTCTTGTTGTGTTGTCGTTGAAATGGAAAATCTAATAATGGATTCCTTTTTATGAATTCACACATGATCGGTGAATCTTTGAATAAGATTCTTGATTTCCCATTTTCTATAATTGAAGAATCGAGTGCCTCGTATTGTTCACCATTGATCGTAATAATGTTCTATTATTCCTTCTCTACGTACATAAAAGATAGATAATGTGGTAATTCTCTCTAGGGCTTTTGAAAAAAAATAAAAAATTTCAGCATCTCGTTAATGGAAAAATGACATAATATAAATTATACAATTAGTTTTAAATAAATATAATTTCACAAAGGCCCATGTCATTTTATTTAATATAGCCCATATCTAAAACCACTTAATAATATTATAATATATATATGTATATATTATTATTGTGGACATAGTTTTATATAATATCATTTCGTAAATAAGTTAATTAATATTTACTTGAAATATAGTAGAATAAATTATATCATTTCCTTGAAAAATAGATCCATATACTCCAATGTGATTTTCAAATCTTGAATAATAAAATATATATTTTGGGTAAATTAAATCATATATTTTTTTCAATCAACTTGAAAATAAATAATTATATTAATATTAATATAACATGAATAAATATTTATTTTATTACACTTATTAAACATATCAATAAATTAATATTATATTCCATATATTCTGAATAGTTAATCAAGAGATAATATTCAACTCACATATTATATACTCGAATATCTTATAATGAAATTTATATGATAAAATTGAACTTGAATAAATATTTCTATTGAATATTGGAATTGATTTATTGTTAAACATAAATTCAATATAATTTATTGATATTCTAGATTCAATTAGTTTTAAACCCTCTAATACCCTATCTCAATCCTAATATATGGAACATACCTAAATTCAATGATTAGTATCTCACAACATATCAAGGTACCTATAGAGAAAAAAATAAACTGTAGAAACTATAATAATATTACTATGAACTCCATTATGTAATACAATCCATTTCTCAACTAATATCTCATCAAAAATTATTCATGCTTGTGTCATCACCCTATATGCTTGATTTATCGTTATTTGAATTTTTGAAATGAACTACTTTATAAACTACCACGACCATGGATTGTTTTTGAAATTTAAATTTCAATAAATGGAGTATATATATCTTATTATATTAATATACAGTGGAAAAATACTTTATTTACCATGAAATTAATGACATGTCACATATGATTCACATAACATACGATAACTCTATGTCAACATATACCATCATTATTTTTATCCATACGCCAAAATATGTGATTCAGGATACACATTAATAATGATATCAAGTCTACGTAAAAAATGCACACATTTAAAGATATAAATATCCAAAGAAACATATAATGTGTGGATTTATTATAAGGAAGATTTTATTTATAACCCACTTTCTTAAAGATCGCTAAGGGTGAACATTATGTGAAGTTGTCTTAATGCTTATGAGCCCCCAGTGCCATAAAATGAAACATCATCTATATTGTGTCAGGCATATGTATCTAGATCATAGGATATATTTATTTAATACTATTTTATTTGAATATCCAAAGTCCTATTATATTGGGGAACTATTATAACCTTTTAATATGAAAAATATTCTAAGAATACTTTAACTTTAATGATACACAGAAGAAAAATAACTGTGTGATAAAAATAAAAATATTCTAGTGATCAAATGTAAAAATTTTATTGTTTTTAGGGATCCAACTCCATCATAAAAAAATTTACAACTTTCAAATTGTAAAAAAATAATAATCCAAAAAATCCTCTTGAATTTGAAAAAATGACACATAGAAAATAAAACACATTGATTTGTATAATGATGTTAGAACCATAACCAAAGGGGTGAAAATATCTCAATACATTCCCATGTCCCTCCCCGGAGAAAAAAATATAATTAAAATCATCTAATATAAATAGAAAATTTACTGAATTTAAATGAAAACCCTATATAACCTCATGATTCATATTACATCAACTTAAAGAAAGAATAACAACATATTTCCATCCTTTCAAAGCCTCAACTAGAATCTACACACCAAGTCCTCAAGCATTGAAGTTATTTCTGTAAAATTTATCATAATCCCATATTTAAATACCAAACATGGGTTATCAAGAATTATAGAACAGCTAAAGGTAAGATTAAAGATGAATAAATTAAGAGATATCACCATGAATCAGCTGACCCGACTCTCCATCATCCCCAAAAATTGATGGTAAACAAAGGGATGATAAATAAAGTGATTAGGGGTGGGCTCCCCACCATTAAAATAGCCTAAAACCAATAACCCTTGAAGGGGGTTTTAAAATAAAATCCTCATAATGACAATATTTTACCCACCCTTAAAGTATGTTAGGCATCTCCATCATATGTTTAGTAGACATGATAGGACTAACAATGAGATCATTGGGCTCCCAGTGCCTGGAAACAAGGATCTTAGTGCTAGCGGTGATGGATTTTAGCTACATCCTAGACCTACAGACTCTTTATTGGTTTCCATTGAGGGTCTGTTGGAATCAACCATATCCCATTAAAACCATATAATTTTATATAACCCAAAATATAATCTCTAAACCATTTAACCTATCATTTCATACCCCAATATAGATTATATTTCTCAAAAAAACTATATCTTCCATCTCTATACAATTACAAAATTCAAATTATCTTGGATATTGTTCCATATAAATTATTCATTTCACAATTCTAGTGAAAAATTGTAATGTGAGGCATTTCATGAAGGTCATATGTTTAGTATTATTCAACTCATCCCAGGATCATAAAAGTATGAGATAATTACAAAAGTTATTTATTTTACTAGCTCTTCCAAAATATGTAATTAAGTGTGGTGCATTAGGTTTAGGTGGTGGTATTTGATTATTGTTAAAATACATAGAGTCCGTACTATTTATTCTCTGAGGTGTGAGAGGGATTTGGGGCCTATTATTAAGTCATTAATTCATTTAAAAATAATCTAAAGGAAAGAAAATTTTAGCTGTCAAATGTGTTACACATAAAGGTAACTGAGATATTTAATTTGCATCATATGAGTATGATACAAAATATTTTTTATTTAATTAATATATTTATTAATTTACTTATACTTATTAGTCAATTTAATTTATTCATTTACTTATTTATAGTATATCAGATGCATTTTTCAATGATTTTGAGGGGTATAATAATTTATACTAATCATGAGTCGACACATTTTTAGGTGATTAATAATATAATATTAATGTTTCTCTATGTTTCTCTTTTATTTTTTTCATTTTTTAATTATATATTGATTTATATTATTTCATTTATAATATAAATTTCTTATGTTTAATATGATACATTTATATCTTATATAAGGGAGAACCATTACAAGATCAAGGAAAAATAAAATCTTATTGAGGGTCATTTCTCATTCCATAGTCCTACATTGCAAAATTATATATGAATAAAGGATATGGAGTTTAGGAAATGTTATATAAATTATATTGAATTGTGGCCTATACTAATACATGTCTATAGTACATTTATAATGTTATTTTAAATTGCATGGATATATCAATTGAGATCGGGGTATTTTCATTCTCTCCATCACATTGATGATTTCATTAGATCTCTAGAGGAAGTTATGGAGAAAAAGAGAGTGGATATTACCTATTTCAAAGGGATTTCAAATTAAATACATAGAAAATAAAGGTGATTTAGTGCTTTATATTTGGTTTATACATGGATTTCATAGTTATTGTAGAACCTTAACTTCATATCAATGATGACCCCCCCTTGATTTTTTTATATGTAATAATTTTATGTGAATATAGTTATGTAATAAATATGTTTATATAGTGTATTTATATATATTTCAGCAACATTATTTTTATTTTTATATTGATTTGTTAAAAGAATCATTAGGCCCAATGTAGCATAGGTGAGATATACCCTAAGAGGGGGTGAATCATGATATAGAATATTTTCATGTTTTTTTACTTTTCGTTAAACTATCACTTCCACAAATGATCTTAAACTGTTCATTATAACGGTTACTGCTTCCTCTATTTAGTTTATGTTGATCTAGTAACATAACCAACGTATCTAATTGATTTATATTAAGATAATTCTAACTCACTTTATTAAATGATATCATGCAAAATGTAATGTAATAATACAAAGAAAATATATTTTAATTATTTCAAAACTTCAGGATAATCCATGGAGCATGTAATCAATAGTTTATTAATGTGTTATAAAACATGTTATAGTTTTAAAGTTGTTTTTTAATAAATTATGATTTTATTTGAAAATTAGATTAAAAATATTTATAAAATTAATTTCAAAAAATGGATTTAAAATTAGATTCTACGCATTGAAAAATTTATCTGCTGAATATTTCGATTTTTTCTAAAATACTCGAATTTTTTATGAATAGTGAAATGCTGTAAAATACCGTATTTACATATTATCAGTTAAATATAATATTTATGACATAATTTGTTATATAAGTCCACATAGTTCAAACTCACATGCACTTATAACTACTAGGGGTCACAATAAACAACACTATTGGTTATATTGATGGAAATAATAAAATAATGAATAAAATATTCAAAATTCACTCCTCCCCTCCATTATAAAACTACCCTCACTCCCTCTTCTCCTAACTCTTCTATGCCTTGAATATCCTCAATGTTCTGTCCAAATTCCATTTTTTAGTCACTCCCCACTTCCATGAATCTCTTGTTCCTTCCAAAATACTAAAACCCCTTCCCTTAATGAGATTCTCAAGGAGGTGGATTCAAGAGTTCAATTCCCCTTTTCATTTCTTTTATTTCATGTTCTCTTTTATTTGGTATGTATTTAATGTTTTCAAACCATGTTTTTACTAACATTTTATGTTTTTACACTATTTTTTAATGATTCTTATATGAATGGGTAACCCCTTTCCCCTTTCTTTATAATATCTTCTAAAACCATGTTGCATAGCCGTTATGCTATAGAATTTTCATCCCAAATTCTCACTCTTTTTCAAGCACTCTAATTATATTATTGTCTTTTTATATTAATTGTCTTATGTTGGGATATGTAATTACATATCCTATTACCATATATATTATGTAATAATTATGTTATACCCTTTTTCTCTCATCAATATATTTTATGAATTTTTATGTGATGTTTTTTGGCTACCAGATTTTCTTATGGGATTTCTCAACTTTTCTTTTGTTTTAAGTTACTTTATTTTTCATTCCTCTATTCCATTCTTCAAAATGTTTTTATGACTCCATTATATTACATGTCTTGCGATTTTTTCAGGATAAATGAATAATTTTTCATCATCTCTCCTTTCCTATTTTGTTATACTAAAAATGAAAGCACCACTCATGATGTGCTAATCTGCCACATTCAATGATGATGGGTTTTCAATTTCTATTATCGTATTAAATTATAGTCATGAAACCATTTTTATTATTTAACCAGACTATAAAATATGTATTATTCCCCACTATGGTACAAGAATATTTTTGTACTCATGGTTTTGATTTATAAAGAAATATGAGTTCATTGTGTTCAAAAACCGCAAATAAACCCAAAAAGTTTTCATTAAATAATTTAAATAATAATTCATCTTAAAATCAAGTAACCAAATGAAATTTTCAACCATATAACCTTATAGATGTTCAAAAATAGCATATAAGTTCAATTCTCGACAAAAATCTTCATTTTACATGATTCTTCCTTCATGTATATATGAATACCAATCAAGAAACAAACAAAACTGAATAATGAAATAGAACCTATTTACCCATCAAAAAGGACATTAATATACTTAATTAGGTAATAATAAATAAATTACATGTATAATTGGTTCTGATTATTTTAATTAATGGATTTAATTTGGTTATCCAGGACACTAAGACCATGTTAAGAACACTATCTGACTTAAGGTAAGGGTTTCTTCGGCTCACTTCCATTTTAGTGAGATATTTTATGTATTCACCACTATTACTTGTGTATGGTGTATTTATATTTCCAATTGATGTTTAATATCATGATTCCATTTATTTTCTTCATATTCAATGTTTTATTTAATTATTTTTAATTTTGGGTCATATGATTCAATTGATTACAAAGTTACAAGTATTTTCTACATGAACCTCCATTTTCATTCGGTTATCTCTTATTCTTACTCACCTGAATGATATTATTTTCTTATGTAATCAACATAAATTCAATTTAAATTTTTAATAGATGTGTTCTAATAATAATCCTAATTTCATTTTTGGGGATTTATATTTTTTAAAGGATATTTGAAAAATTCTTCCCAAAATACAAGCTTGATTCAAGAAACTTCTCGGATTCTTACCTATTTTTATGTTCTTCCTTTGATATGTTTTAATCCATAATTATATTTCTAAAGTCAATAATTTCACATTGAATAATATATTTTGGTTCATTTCATGTTTTATGAAATAAAACAAGCACTTTCTCTTTTAAATCTCTTTAATGAATTTCTTAAACCGCACTAAAATGATTAAATTCTGAAGCTTCTTTAAAAACACTTTTTATGCAATTTCACTTTAGTGGGACCTCACATGTGACCAAAATGTAATATAAATTTCGTTATATTTTCTTTTTTGGGATATAAATGTTTAAAACTAGGTTTAAGAAAGATACAAATTATTTTCCCAAAGAACTCTTCTTTCCAAAGTAAAATGGATTTTGCTCATATCACTTTAACTTTTATGAGATATGCGCCTTGTTCACCACTTATTCCATGCATGTTGTGTATGTAATTCCCTTTGGTATATCATATCAAGAGTATAATTATTCTTATAATATTATAAAGTATTTTGATTTGAATATTTCAAGGTGGTATGGGACATTATGGAATGTTTGAGGATTATTTCCTCATGTAATTTTCATTGGTATCATTTAAATGTATCTTATCTATGTCAAAATCCTTGTTGAATCTTGTAATTCATTGGGGTTTATCTATTATGATATCATCTACCATATATAATTTAAGGTATTATTATTATTTTGACCAGGGATGTACTATCTTAAAACCATTCACAAATTTACTCTGAATGGTTAGTTTCTATGATTAGTATTTGGGGAAATCTATTTACATTTCATATGTTAGATTCAATATGAATGCATATGTTATTTAGGTTTATCCCCATTTATATGAGGAATTAATTGGACTTATTATGTGTTATTTTGATCCCTCTATATCCCTTCGGTGTATCAGTGGGTCTCGTGAGACAAACTATGGTCTTGCCACGAGACCTTGAAAAAATGCATATTTATGGTTTTGGCTGAGGCCTTAATCATTTTTAATCCACTTGGTTGAGGCCTTAATGGTATATTTTAGAATATACAGCATATGAATTTCCCTCTTTATGAAGCTAGTAATTGAACGTCTATGTTTTTAATCGACTAGTAGTATACCCATGGTTATATTTTATTATTGCATTATTTACATAGATAATATTCCTTCCTTAATGTGTTCAACATTATTATTTGTAGAGGCATGTGTTTTCAATTATTCACAATGCCTATTTTTTTATGTTATCTTATGATATATTTCTTACCCTTAACGAGTGTATGAGCTTCCCACTTTCTTATTTTTCTTTTTCTCATGACATGATTAGTTTTTTTATGATTGACCTAGAAGGATAATCTTTGAGTGGTGGATTTTTCCAATAAATTTATATGTTGTATTACTTTTCGAGTCATAATGTTGAACTTATATATGTATTTGGATTTCCAAAACTGCTAAACTACTCGGTCCTTACAGATTTGATTCCATGTAATCATGATAATGAATTATATTAATTCACCGTCTCTAGGCTTCTAGGGTTGGGGAGTTACACTAACCCTCTACCCGAGACTCTCGCTTGAGTACCCTAAACTGTACTGCCTTTATAGTTTGGGTGATCTCACCATATAGTTCCACGTCCACCACCCCTACCTGTAAGACCCATGGATCTCCAAATTTTTGCCTGATATAGGTAATGGACCCCATTTCCGCACTTGGTATCTTCCTCTGACTTCCATATTTTCTCAACTACCATGGTCTCCTGCAAAACCACTTCACATGGCCCATCTTTCCACATTCTAGGTACTTGATTTTTGGTCAGGGACATCAGTCTATCATGTTCCCTTGCCTTCCACAGTGATATAGGAACACCTGGTCACCACCCTAATAGGTTGGTCCCCTCTTTTGAATGCTCTTCATACTTCCTCCCAAATGGACATTTCCAAAACAATGCTTTCTTTTTTTCGATTCCATTCCACTTTCCCACACAGTTGCCACAAAAATTTCATTACAAAAATCTCTTTTCAGGTTCCCTTCTAAGATAAGGGCCTGATTCAATACCTCATAGAACCTTTTCCAATAGATGATGTTCACCTGGGACCTAATCTCATGTCTCATCCCATCCTAGAACCATTTCTCCAAAGTTACCTTATCTTCTTCCAATGCCAGGATGAAGCGTCATAAATCAATGAAATGAATATAATAATCCATCACCAACATTTTACCTTCGGCCAAACACATAAAATCCATAGCCTTATTATGCCTCAATGTTTTAGGATAGAATTGTAACATAAACTTCTACTAAAATTCATTTTATATCATTCCTCTTTCCCAATCTGTTTAAACCATGATGTCCAACAAATGCATTGCCTAACCTCTCAACATATAGGTCTCTAACATGACTCAATTCTCAATAAGAGTATTCAAATGATCAAGAATAGTCTAAATAGACACTATACATAACTCTTATACCTCTCTCCCACCCACTTAAAAAATGTTCAGAGGGTGTTGTAGCTGAAAATCCCGGGTCATCTCAATCATACTTGGTGAAAACTGCCCTGGCCATCATTTTATCATCTGTAGGAAATAAGAGAATTTATCAGAGAACTGTTCTTATATATTTTTCTAAATCCCCACATTATCATTCTCCATAATTAGAGGATATTTCTTTTTAACATACTCATGTCGCCTTACTGACACATGTCTACATGGTGGTATTGCTTTGAAATTACAAACACAAGCTTTAGAACACAAACCATCAATATTTCACAAAATATAAAAGAAGGCTCATCACTATTCATGAACTAACCATTTCAAATACATTACCCAAATTACCATTTCATACCCAGAACACTATCCTCAACTATCCCCACTAAGGCCCTAGCTAGCATGGGGTAACTGACTCACACAGTTAGAATCCTTAAATTAAATTACATATACAAACTATTATAAAATCACAACTTAAATCAATAACACTTTAAATATCATTCCACACTTTATCAATAATAATTTTTTTAATTATTATTTAACATTTTCTCCCCCTTTTATCCATTAGTATCATTTCATTAGAGACCATTTTTATCACTTTCAAGAAAATTGAATGCATCCTACCACTATATTGTAACACCCCAGGTAAATAAATAATATGACATTTTCACATTTATCCATATTTGTGAATAAAATATCAATATAACTTTAAAGGTGACACTATTCTTGATGGCGTAACCAATACACAACAACGAGTTTCTTTGGAATCATACGTTGCACTCTAATAATAAAATAATATTATTTTAAATTGTAGTTAACGCCTAGCCGTTGTAATAGCGGGAATGAACAGAACTAACTAAAAAATGATTATATATGTTTTTCAAATATTTTTACTTTTTAAAATAAATTTTAGAGGATAAAAAATGCGAATGAATCAAATTTTAAGCATAAACATTCTAATATTCTTTAAAAGGTCGATTAACCGTCGTTTGAGGACGAACCTCTTTTAAATCCACTTTTTGACAATTTTACGTCTTATATTTGACAAAATAAAATTCTTCTTTAGAATTGGTACATCGAAATTAAGTTTGTGTAAATATTTGGTATTTTTCCGATAAACTTCATTTTTTTAATGAATAGTGAAAAATGTTGGATTTTAATTCAAAACCCTTTTTAAATCTAATTTATTTATATGATTAGATTATCTTTTGAATTAGTTCTAAATTTATATTAGAATATATTTTTACCATTTAATCCAATAGTGGTCCTTGGAATTAATTTCATCTTGAAATTGGACTTAAACTAGTGTCAATCTTTTGATACTTATTGTTTCATAAAAACACGTTATTTGCTCTGATAGAGGGAATTAATTATTAAATTAATTAATTTAACTTATATGTTTTTAATTTTTTAAAATAGACATCAATTTTGAATTCGGAATATCAAATATAGTTTAGGGTTAATTTTTAGTATTTTTCTGGAAAACTTCAATTTTTGATGAATAGTGAAACCACTAAGTAGTATTAAAAAACTGATTTTTCGTTTAAATGAAATTTTACCACCTCTGTGTTTTGAATTTAAAAAATCATATATACATGGTTGTCATTAATAGGTGAAATGTGGTTCAATGGGATTAAAATATTTTTTTGTGAATAGTAACTTTTAAGTTTTAATCGCGATTAAAGGTAATTAGTGTAGTTTACGGTAAAAATAATATTTTAATAATATTAAATGACCTAGACACATGTCCTACCTTCATTGGATGAGTCATGTACGACCAAGAAAATCCATGGGTCAACTTGTGGACCCCATGGTTCCACTTTGGTTGGAAAATGACATTAATACGTTTTTATTTAAAGTTAAAATTAAAATGTCACAAACATGTGTTGTTTTACTAAAACAATTTTTATATGGGGTTATAAAAGTCATATTTTTTACTATAAATATTCATCAGAAAGATAAAAACATTTCCTACATCATGATAGTTTTTTTATAATTTTTAGATATTAAATAAATTAATTTATTTATGACACTGTGATGATGCACTGATTACCTCATAAATGAACGATTTATATAAAATTATAAGATAAGGTTAAATATAAGTCTTAAAATTTCCACAAACCTATTGTATGGGTGGATTTAGAAACCTTATCACCTTATCCTAGAAATATATCCTTTTGGGACCTTTTAAATCCGAAAATCATTTTATAATAAAGTAATATTTTATAACTTTCCAAGAGTGACCCTCCTCTCCTCTTATAAAAGGCCCCAACCTCTACCACCTTACACACACCAATTAAGCCTTTGTCTCAGCCAAAACCTACCCATTACATCTATCAACATCCCTATCTTCATAATTGAAGCCTCACTTTGGGAATAATCCATTCCAAGGAAGCCTTTGAGCTCAAATCAAGGAGAGTTACCCGATTTAAAGGTAATGTCTTCCCTTGTGTTCTTTTGTTTTATTTTTCTTCTCCAAACCCCTAAACGCTTTTTATTACTTTTTTTGTAACAAAAAAAGTATATTAAATATACTAGGATGTTGTTATAAGAATGATGAGATCTACACTTTCACACACCTCCGTCTAATGGTTAAAGAACGTACTGTTTCTGTGGATGGAGAATTACTGCCTCATGAAATGATGATTGTTCAATATTATTTTCACACCTTCAAAGGATTCCATTAAGATGTCACTATATTTAGATATGATATATAATATGTTTATGTTTTTCTTAAGCAAATTCATTTTTCATTTATGGCATACCTTTATGGTTTCCATTATGCGTAAACGTGATATCATCATTTTAGGAAATGCGGACTACCACCCCTCAAAGTGATTTGATTCATTAATTCCATATGCGGGGCGTATAAAGGATGGAATTAATGGTATTACATATGATATCCTACTGTAATTCTAATATACCTTTATATCATTATTATTTAATTCCATTTAATACAAAAAAAATGAAAGTAGTGTTCATGCGTACGTACGGCTTACCGTCTCCATGAACGGTACATTTTATTTCTTATCTCCAAATGTTATGTACTATTATAAGTACATATATATAATAGATATATATGTAATATATTACATCTAAATTATGTATATCATTCTGGAATTATAATATATATATCTCTCATTTTTTTTAATTCCATTAATATGACAAAAAATGAAAGTAGCGTTCATGCGTACGTACGACCTACCGTCTCCATGAACAGTGCTTTTAATTTTTTATCTCAAAATGCTATTGAAGAGTATAAAATGCACATATACTGGAAATATATGATATTTAATACATCAATACTATTCTGGATATGATGTACCTATAACTACATGGAAATTCTTTTCCAACAAGTTCGATTTTTTACTCATGTACTGAACATCAAAAAAAACGTCTGTTATGAACTCACTTTATTAACCAATTATTATAACATTATAATATGTGATATTAACTGAATATTAATCTTTAAATTAGGTCCTTAAGAAATTATAAATTGACAAAATTTTATTATTCAGGAGATTAATGAATGATCGAGTCATGTCGGACACGAGGTAAGGGATCCTACCTCTCTCTTTTTTTAAGTACACTATTTTATGTCATTCCTTTTAAGCTCATCTTTCTTATGATTGGGATGTTCTTTTATATTACCCTTACTGTACTTTTTATGTTCTTACGATGATAGACCCTATTTTCTCTCATCAATCAATTTTGGATGTTTTGAGTGTCACCGTTAGGCTGCTGAATTTTCGTAAGAGATCCAACATCTCTCTTTCTGTTTAAGTACTCCCCTTTATGTCACTTCTTTCAAGATCCTCTTTGTTATGCTGGGGGATGTTATTTTATATTCATCTTTTTGTAAATTTTATTTTAATATGATTAGAGACCTTATTTGATCTCATCAATCCTTTTTAAGAAGTTTTAAGTGGCGTCGTTAGGCTGCCGAGTTTTCGTAAGGGATTTTTCATCTCACTTTTAGTCACGTGAGATTTATGCTACATTTTTTCACAATTTCCTTTGATTGTTGTATGTACTTCTAATTATTATACTCTTTGTGTAATATAATTTTATTTATGGGTATTTACATATTCATTGTATGACCCTTATTCAATGGATTGTACGTTTAGAAAGTTACCCAAGTCGGTAAGGGAACCTTTCACCCTCCTCTTTTTAAAAGACATCTTTTGTTATGTATTTCAATTCACATACTATTATGTTGGGATATGTTCTTTTATATCCTTAATGATGTAAATTTTATGTCCAAGTGATGAGATACCCTTTTTATCTCTCATCAACTCTTTATCTGAATTTTGAAGTGACGCTGTTAGGCTGTCGAATTTTTGCAAGGGAACTTCTTAACCCAATTTTGATTCTTTGGGATAAACTTTTACTCCTTTAATATTTCATTCTATGAATATGTGTGAATGTCCACTGATTGTTTTACACTTAATATCCACTTATATTTTGTGTATTCATTTATCACACATAATTATGTAATTGATTTATCCTTAATCCAAGAATATCATCTTTGTATGGGACTTCGTCTCAATCTCCTTTCATTGAGGCATATTATGTTTTATACACAAATTTATTTTATATGGTGTATAAACCCCTTTGACTTAAACATTTATCCAAAAGGAATATTTTTATATTAATCATTTTACTAAACAAAAAAAGGTAATGTTTTTTTCATACGTATTCGACGACAACGACTTCTCCACCGCCGTGACCATTATTTGAGTTTCGGCTTCCTCTACAAGCCATACCATTTTTTAAATGAAAAATAAATACCATGTTTTACTTTTATTTTATTTTGGTATTGAAAATGGTTTTCATAATGTTTTTATATCAATGTGTTGTATTGATATCTTGTGATTGAAAAGTGGAAATGTTATGTTTCCATTATGCATGTTTTATGTGATAGGATTATGTTATGGTTCATGGGGATTATTATGAAAATGGGTTGTTTCGTGATAAACTAAGGGCGGGTGAGCCCGACATAGCTCTCCAATGCATTGGGTAATGCGAAGGGGTTAAACGTTGGGGTTTCTCTGAACAGATTTAGGGAATATACTGTGATGGGTATTCATAACATAACCAAGAGGGTTACTCCCTACGTAAGAATGTTATGAATGCCTCAAGCTACCTTTATGCATTATGAGTTCTATGATTTATTCATGATTTGATGAGGTATGTTAAAATTATTATGTTTTATGAGTAAAGTTTGATTTCACACATGGACTAATTTTTTTCTTTTCATACTTTTATATCCCTTACTGAGCTTTTTATGCTCATCCCATGTTTTTGAAATGTTTTTCACAGGTTAAAGGAAAGGTTCATGATATGATGATAGTGTCAAGGAAGTGTCAAGAAAGAGTCCATGTTTTATTTTAAATATGTTTTCGTTGATGAAAAAAAACGAATACTATCTTTTTTGTAACCACTTTGTTTATATGTGGAATGTAATTCATGATTTATGATCTAATTATCTAAAACTATAAACCTGAAAAGATCCTCAATTTGAATTATTCATTTAATTAAATATTAAGTAATGTTTAAGGTTGGGTCCTTATAGTTGGTATCAAAGGTCGGTTTAGATAACATTAGAGGTTAGGGTATTCTCTAGGCATAAGTGACATTACCATAATGGTTAGGATTTAAGAAAGAGTCTTAGTTTTTAATAAAATAAATGAGTAAGTATATCTTAGTGTTTATCTTCCTCTTTAGTACATAATGGTTTTTTTGATATACTCACAGTTAAATTTATATTTTTAGTGAATGGATGGATCTAGAAGGCACAAAAGTGACAATAGGTTTGAAGGAAATTGTGGTTGTTATCAGATTAAGAGACTGGATGAAATGGGGGATTCAATGAGGAAACTAGTGGTTGTTCTAAACCAACTATCAAGGAGTCATGATCAACCACTTGTACCTTGGTATGTTCTGTAATGCATCATGTACGAGATGACCAATCAATTTGAAAGTTCAGGTAATGATTATAAAGGTAACCATTAGGGTTTATATGATCCTTACTTTTGAGGTAATTATGGGTTATTATATATTATGATGGAAAATTAAAGGCATGTTATATACTTGATGTTAAAATAGGTTATGATTATTTTTTATGATTTTATCTCATTTTGGGGAATGTTTTAAGAATTATATAGTTTTGGAAAAAGTACAATGCACAGACCGTGTGAAAACCCGTCGCGTCGGACAAATCTGCGGGAATAGAACCCACAACCAAAGTGCGACTGGTATTTATCGCCTACCACTGGACTACGTGAAGTCCCTGTTTAGTTTGACTAATTATTTTTTTGTTAGATGATTTTAAGAATCAAGAGTAAGTTTATTTTGGGTTATCTATGGAAATGATTAACCTATCATCGAGGATATGTGATTAGGTTAATTACATTTCAATATGATAATTTAAGAGCAACTGATGTAATTTGGAGATAAAAGTTAATTTGTACCTTGGAAGACTCTGTGATTAAATCCTTCAAATATTTGGGTTTCAATATTAGTTTGGTTTACTTTGAATAATTTTATGGACAATTGTTTATCGAATGGTCTTCGTTGAACTTTGGGTTTTTTTGGACAAATTTTGGAGGTTAAGAATAGATTTTCTTTTTATAAAGGATTATACTTTTGTGGATTATCTGATCTCATACTAACCTTTTTGGTTTTAATTTTGTTTAAGGTCTAAAGACATGGGATGTATATAGTTCTAATTTGGGGAATAGGTGATTCTCTAGAAGTTGATTATAGCTCTCTTAATGTGTACAAGTCATCCTAAATACACTTCTTTTGGAGAAAATATGGGTTCCTATAAGAAATCTAGTAAAAGTTGATAGTAAACATGACAAGTAAGTATGTTTCCTTAAGATCAAAAATAAATTCCTCAATGAAGAGTAACTTAAAACAATAATTTTGTTTGTTAAATTTTCCAACTGGGGAATCTAATACCATTTAACCCATCACAAGTTTGTGATTTTCATATGGTTAACTTTCTCCTAGACATGTTTACTATCACTCTCCCTCAGAACATGACCCTTTGTTTTTCCTCCATATCCATGTTTTTCTACATGGATTCCTAGTATGGGTTAACTCGGGTGAACTTTGTACTTCTCTTTCTTTATTTTAAAGTGATTGTTTTACTAACTCTTGTTCCGATGTGAGATTTTCAATGAAGTTTCCAAGCCCAATTTTAAAATTGCGAGGACGCAATTCCAAAAAGGGGGGAAGGATGTAACACCCCTGGTAAATAAAGAATTTGAAATTTTCACATTTAACCATATTTGTGAATAAAATATTAATATAACTTTAAATGGGACGCTATGCTCGATGGCGTACCCAATACGCAACAACGAGTTTCTTGGGAATCTTACGTTGCACTCTAATAATAAAATAATATTATTTTAAATTGTAGTTAACGCCTAGCTGTTGTAATGGATGGAATGAACAGAACTAACTATAAAATTGTTATATATGTTTGTCAAATATATTTACTTTTTACAATAAATGTTAGAGGATTAAAAATGCGAATGAATCCAATTTTAAACGTAAACATTCTAATATTCTTTAAAAGGTCGACTAACCGCCTTTTGATGAAGAACCTATTTTAAATCCACTTTTTGACAATTTTATGTTTTATATTTGACAAAATATAATTATTCTTTATAAACGGGACATCAAAATTTACTTTGTGTAAATTTTTGGTATTTTTGTGATAAAGTTCATTTTTTTAATGAATAGTGAAAAAATGTTGTATTTTAATTCAAAACCCCTTTTTAATCTAATTTATTTATATGATTAGATTATCTTTTGAATTTGTTTTAAAGTGAAATTATAATATATTTTTACCATTTAATCCAATAGTGGTTGTTGGAATTAATTTCATCTTGAAATTGGACTTAAACAAGTGTCAATCTTTAAATACTTATTGTTTCATAAAAACACGCTATTTGCTCTGACAGCGGGAATTAATTATTAAATTAACTAATGTAACTTATATGTTATTAATTTTTTAAAATAGACATCATTTTTGAATTCGGAATATCAAATATAGCTTGGGGTGAATTTTTGGTATTTTTCTGGAAAACTTCAATTTATGATGAATAGTGAAACCACTAAGTGGTACTTAAAAAATTAATTTATCATTTAAATGAAATTTTACCACCACTGTGTTTTGAATTTCAAAAATCAGACATACATGGTTGTCATTAAGAAGTAAAATTTGGTTCAGTGGGATTAAAATATTTTTTTGGTGAATAGTAACTTTTAAGTTTTAATCGCGATTAGAGGTAATTAGTGTAGTTTACAGTAAAAATAATGTTTTAATAATATGAAATGACCTAGACACATGTCCTACCCTCATTTTATGAGTCATGGCCGACCATGAAAATCCATGGGTCAACTTGGGGTCCCGATGGAGCCACATTGGTTGGAAAATGACATTAATACCTTTTTAGTTAAAGTTAAAATTAAAATGTCACAAACATGTGTTGTTTTACTAAAACAATTTTTAGATGGGTTATACAAGTCCTATTTTTGACTATAAACATTAATTAGAAATCGAAATAGATTTCTTAAATCATGATATTTGTTTTATTATTTTTAGATATTAAATATATTATTTTATTTATGACACCGTGAGATGCATTGATTACCTCATAAATGAACGATTTAAATAAAATGAGAAGATAAGGTGAAATACAAGTCTTAAACATGTCAAAAACCTATTGTATGGGTGGATTTCGAAACCTTATCACCTTATCCTCTAAATATATCCTTTTGGAACCTTTTAAATCCGAAAATCATTTTATAATAATGTAATATTTTATAACTTTCCAAGAGTGCCCCTTTTCTCCTCTTATAAAAGGCCCCCACATATACCACCTTACACACACCTCTAAAGCCTTTGGCTCTGCCAAAACCTGCCCATATAATCTCTACATATCCCTATATTAATCATTGAAGCCTCAATTTGGGCAGAATCCCTTCCAAGGAAGCCTTTGAGCTCAAATCAAAGAGAGTTACCCGAATTAAAGGTAATGTCTTCCCTTGTGTTCTTTTGTTTTTTTTCTTCTCCAAACCCCTAAATGCTTTTTATTACATTTTTTGTAACAACACCAATATCTTAAAAATACTAGGATTTTTTTATAAGAAGTATTTTATCTATACTTTCACACACCTCCGTCTAATGGTTAAAGAACATACTGTTTCTGTGGATGGCGAATTACTGCCTCACGAAATGATGATTGTTCAATATTATTTTAACACCTTCAAAGGTGGCCATTAAGATGTCACTATATTTATATATGATATATAATATTTTTATGGTTTCCTTATGCTTCTGTATTTTTCATTAATCCATACCTTTATGGTTTCCATTATGGGTAAACGTGATATCTTCATTTTAGGAAGTGCAGACTACCGCCCCCTCAAAGTGATTTGATTCGTTAATGCCATATGTGGGATGTATAAAGGATGGAATTAATGTTATTAAATATGATATCCTACTGGAATTATAATATACCTTTATATAATTATTATTTAATTCCATTTAATACAAAAACAAAAGAAATGAAAGTAGCGTTCATGCATAGGTACGGCTTACCGTCTCCATGAACGGTACATTTCATTTCTTATCTCCAAAAGTTATGTACTATTATAAGTACATATATATAATATATTACATCTAAATGATGGATTTCATTCTTGAATTAAAATATATATATCTCTCTCATTTTGTTTTAATTCCATTAATATGACAAAAAATGAAAGTAGTGTCCATGCGTACGTACGGCCTACCGTCTCCATGAACAGTGCTTTTAATTTTTTATCTCCAAATGCTATGGAATAGTATAAAATGAATATATACTGGAAATATATGATATTTAAAACATAAATACTATTCTGGATATGATGTACCTATAACTTCATGGAAAATTCTTTTCCAACAAGTTCGATTTTTACTCATGTACCAAACAGCGACAAAAACGTCTGATATGAACTCACTTTATTAACCAATTATTATAACATTATAATATGTGATATTAACTGAATAATAATCATTAAATTAGGTCCTTAAGAAATTATAAATTTACCAGATTTTATTATTTAGGAGATTAATGAATGATCGAGTCATGTCGGACACGAGGTAAGGGATCCTACCTCTCTCTCTTTTTTAAGTACACTATTTTATGTAATTACTTTTAAGATAATCTTTCTTATTATTGGGATGTTCTATTATATTATTATTACTGTAATTTTTATGTTCATATGGTGAGAGGCTATATTTTCTCTCATCAATCCATTTTGGAAGTTTTGAGTGGCGTCGTTAGGCTGCCGAATTTTCGTAAGAGATCCAACATCTCTCTTTCTGTTTAAGTACTCCCCTTTATGTAACTTCTTTCAAGCTCCTCTTTGTTATGCTGGGGGATGTTATTTTATATTTCTGTTGCTTTAAATTTTATTTTAATATGATGAGAGACCCTATTTGGTCTCATCAATCCATTTTTGGAAGTTTTAAGGGGCGCTGTTAGGCTGCCAAGTTTTCGTAAGGTATTTTTCATCTCACTTTTAGTCACGTGAGATTAATGATACATTTGCCACCATTTTCATTGAGTGTTGTATGTACTTCCCATTATTATACTCTTTGTGTAATATAATTTTATTTATGGGTATTTACATATTCATTGTATGACCCTTCTTCAATGGGGTGTACATTTCGAAAGTTACCCAAGTCGGTAAGGGAACCTTTCGCCCTCCTCTTTTTAAAAGACCTCTTTTGTTGTGTCTTTTAATTCACATACTATTATATTGGGATATGTTATTTTATATCCTTAATGATGTAAATTTTATGTCTAGGTGATGAGATACCCTTTTTATCTCTCATCAACTCTTTTTCTGAATTTTGAAGTGACGTTGTTAGGCTGTCGAATTTTTGCAAGGGAACTTCTTAACCCAATTTTGATTCTTCGGGATAAACTTGTACTCCTAGAATATGTCGTTCTATGAATATGTGTGAATGTCCTCTGATTGTTTTACACTTAATATCCACTTATATTTTTTGTATTCAGTTGTCACACATAATTATGTAATTGATTTATCCTTAATCCAAGAATATCATCTTTGTATGGGACTTCGTCTCAATCTCCTTTAATTGAGGCATATTATGTTTTATAGACAACTTTCTTTTATATGGTGTATAAACCCCTTTGACTTTTACATTTATCCAAAAGGAATCTTTTTATACGAAGCGTCTTACTAAACGAAAAAAGGTAATGTTTTTTTCGTACGTATGCGGCGACAACGACTTCTCCGCCGCCGTGACCATTATTTGAGTTTCAGCTTCCTCTATAAGCCATACATTTTTTAAATGAAAACTAAATACCATGTTTTAATTTTATTTTATATTGGTATTGAAAATGGTTTTCATAATGTTTTTATTTCAATGTGTTGTATTGATATCTTGTGATTGAAAAGTGGAAATGTTATGTTTCCTTTATGCATGTTTTATGTGAAATGATTATGTTATGGTTCTTGGGAATTATTATAAAGATAGGTGGTTCTATGATAAAATAAGGGCGGGTGAGCCCGATATAGCTCTCCAATGCATTAGATAACATGAAGGGGTTAAACGTTGAGGTTTCTCCGAAGAGATTTAGGAAATATACTGTGATGGGTATTCCAAACATAACCAAGAGGGTTACTCCCTACGTAAGAATGTTATGCATGCCTCAAGTTACCTTTATGAATTATGATTTCTATGATTTAATAATGATTTTATGAGGTATGTTAAAATTATTATGTTTTATGAGTAAAGTATGATTTCATACACGGACTAATGTTTTCTTTTCATACTTTTATATCCCTTACTGAGCTTTTTATGCTCATCCCAAGTTTTTGAAATTTTTTTCACAGATCAAGGGAAAGGTGCATGATATGATGATAGTGTCAAGGAAGTGTCAAGAAAGAATACATGTTTTATTTTAAATATGTTTCCATTGATGTAAAAAAATAATACTATCTTTTTTGTAACCACTTTGTTTAAATGTGGAATGTAATTCATGATTTATGATCTAATTCTCTAAAACTCTAAACCTGAAAATATCCTCAATTTGAATTATTCATTTAATTCAATATTAAGTAAGGTTTAAGGCTGGGTCCTTATATATATGCCTCACACACCTGTCCCATGTGTGTACTTATCACGATGCATGTAATTTTTATACACAGGTTCCTAAAATGGTGCCGGAATTTACAACCTATTATCATTCTAGACATTAGAAAAATATCATAAAACTATCACATCACACTACAATTTCATCACTCTATTATGAAATATTATCAAATGTACCAAAACACACAAAAATAAAAACAAGTCCCACCCAGAGTGACTTAGGGTTTCCCCCGTACTTGGGTTAGCTACTCCCAAGAACAAGCTCATTACCGAGGCCTGAAACCTTCCTAACCTCTTATCTACCATCACAAATAGTAATTCACAAAAATGTATATATCTGATACCACTTTGTAATTTCCCCAACCCAAGTCCCACTAAACCAATGCCCCAAGCCGAGTCATCACATAACCTCAAGCGCACCTCTTCATATGCCATAGTTTGCTAACTAGTAGCCATTGTATAAAAGTCACATGGGGAGACTATACCTTAATTATTGGAGTAATACCTAGAATAAAACATATAAAATAGTGAAAAAAACTTAAACTAGTCAATGAACATGCATAAATAACCTACTCCCATCAGGGTAAAAATCCCAACCAATAGTAAATATGTCATGTAATGATGTGGTTCCAAGATGAAAAAAAAACCCAAAATAAAGACAAATATTGGAATAAAAAAACAATCATGACTCTAAGCCCTGAACCTCACCCAAAAACATCCCAAATATGTCTCAATTACTAAGAATGGGTCCTTCTCCTTTTACCTGACCTGCAATAGTGAAATTTTCTCAGGTACCCAACGACGACCCGAACATGGTGTGAGTAAAAAATAGAGTATGTCACCACCAATGATGTCTATAAAATAACTATTATAATATATAGTTCATTAAAGGAATAAATAATTACAAGTAAATAAATAAAATTTCATGTTTCCATTAGTAATAATGTTTCCCCTAATTTAATCCACCATTATATTCAGATTCATTACTTATAGCATCTTTGGGCTTATCTCAACTCTATTATGTATTTAATGGATTTTGAATATTCATAAATTTTAATGCATGTAGAAATAATTCAATTTCATATCCTACTAGGTAAACACATCACAAAAATAACATTATCCTCACATCAAAGACAAAGTTCGGATGGAATTCAATAGTTAGGGGAATAAAAAATTGTCCCCATCCTAACACATGCATTGATGGTGGAGTTTAAAGGCTTAGTCTAACTCAACCCATGTGAATAGAATCTCAATTCATCCCCCCACACAACCAATCTATATGAAAATTTTTATTTATCAATTCTTCACACATATCCACATTATAACCATGCATAACCAATATCATTAGAATTATCTGAACAATAACTACTATAGTGGGAATAAATATTACCCCGCAATCCACTTACACATTTATCATTTATATCACATAACCATTTATCCCAATTTCCCATTCCCCATTCCAAAATCATTAAGAAAATTCAATAATTTTCCATGTATTAACTCACTTATTCATTTCAAGTGTAAAACACAATTAATTTCGTAAATTACCATTTCTCCCATTTAGTACATTTATCATGTTAAGACAAATGGCCCTATAAAAATTATCCAAATTTATAAACAACTACTCATAATCCTTTATTAATCATTACATTAACCAATTTACACATTCTTCTTGGTATTTACTTAATCAAAAGTCTATTTCACACTTACATTTCTATTAAACATGTTGGGGAGGGTCCACACACCCCATGAGTGGCCCTAAATCAGTTAAGATATCATCTATGCATCTCATTAGGACCATGAGCACTTTAATTTGTTATTTAGATTCCCATTATATCAAATAATTAAAATGATACCATGAACACATCACGGAGAGAATAATAAAATAACCACACATGCATAAATCTATGTAACAAATGTGGGATATAACTTGTAGAACACCTATCTTAAGTCCGTTGGTGAATGCACTCCTAAACAAAACCTTATATCCCAATTCAACCACACTTTGAAACCTCAACCTAGATATCACCAGAAAAAGATGAATTTAGAGCTTCAAATGGAAATTAGAGAAGGATGCAAACCCTAAACTAAAAAGAGAAGCATGATATGAAATAGACTTACCTAGTACTTTGATCCGCTAACAATGGTACTCCAAATGACTTAGGATTGAGGGAGAATCACCAATTGGAAGCATGGGTAGCTATGGTTAATCACTATGGTTTAGAGAAGGAGAAATGGGATGGAAATTTGTTGAGGTTATTAAATCTCTTAGTTTCATTTTTGAAATTTTTTCCAACTTTAAAGGGGGAACAGATTGAAAAATCATGCACAAACCATGCACAAGCCACTATCCAAGTGGAGTTGGGCCACCCAGTTACCTAGACATATTCATTTATATTTCCAACCATGAATGAAGCCTCTATTAGTGAATGCATTATTACTTGGTAAATTTTCATGGTTTTCTTACATTTTTTCCAATTGTGCACCTTAAACCCATTGGCCTGATTTTCCATTCTTCAGTGTCTGGAACCCCCGGAACACCCTCGAGGTCCCTCTTACCCTCAAGAAATTTCTCATTAACCCAAATAAAAGAGATTGAAACCAAAATTTAAACAAATACATACCTCCATGAAGTCCGGTATATTACACCCTATTTACAGGTGTTTCTTTTCTAAACAAAAACCAATCTCCTCTTCCTTAAAAAGTTCTCAAGGTTACGAAATTCAAGATGCAAAATCCTTCATTATCTTTTAAATTATTTTTTTCTTCTACCTTATCCTCTCCCCCCAATCCAAAACAATATGATTACTCTTGTATCATATCTATACTGAATGTTTATTATGTTAATGGAATATCCATCATCAAATATCATCTCTTCTCTTTTTATTCTAAAAATGAAAACATCATTTGTGAAGTGTTGATTCACCGCCTTCAGAGACGATGAGTTTTTTTCATTACTATCATTAATGATGGTCATAGAACCATTATTATGGTAAAAAATGAATATAATATGTTTATTAGAACTTATTTTATGTTCTATAACCAATATATAAACATAATATTAAATAAAACAATACTAGTCTTTGATGGTCGTAAAAATCACCAAAATAAATGAATAATTTTTCATTAACTTTTTATCTAATGAATCATTATCATACCTAAAAACAAAATAATATGTGGGACCACTAAAAATTATGGAAGAATATTAATACCATTTCATTCCAATTCAATAAATTTTCTTCCATTCGACTAGAACTCCCATAATTATACTCAAGGAAACCGACCATAAAAACATGAAATGATAATCCATGAACAAAAAAATAAAAACATTATATACCATATAAATAACCACAAATAAACTTAATAAAATTATAATAAATAAAAAATATGTGTATAAGGTTTTGAGTTAAGTGATTAATGGGTCAAATTTTATTATCAAGGACATTAAGTTAAAGTGCTAAACACATTTGGACATAAGGTAAGGGATCTCTCCAAAATTCCAAATTACTTTTGGTTGATCATTTATCTCTCATTACATCAATGTATTTATTAATTATTCTTATATTATTATTAAACATTCTATGTATACGTTCCAAAATTATGTATCTTGGTCAAGTCATCCTTTTTGTGGAGAAATACATGTTTAAAATGTTCCCTTCTCAATTACTCCTCATAAGTAAGCTCGAATAAAGGGAAATTCTTTATTTATTACCCATTTACAAGTACACTACATAATATATTTTATTCCGCAAATATTTTTATAAAATCACTCATTTAATAATGAAAAAAGATATTATTTTATTTATGGTTTTATGTAAACAATTATACGTTCATCCTCTTTGAAGACTCTTTATTCTTTTCCCTAAAACTGCACTTAAGTGGCACATTTCTAATGTTATCGAACCAAACTTTTTCATGATTTCACATTATTTTTACATCATTATTAATAATATAAATTTATTTTTCCTTTATGAATTTCCATGAATAATTAAAATCCCTTATTTTATGGATACCATTTTTAAAATACCCTTGGTTATGCTTTATTCCATGATAACAATACCCATTTCATTCCTTGGGCAACCCTTATGTTTATCCATTATGTTTCATTTTTCATGTACAACACATATGCATGAAATTATTATGATTGGTGTGCCTAGGTAAGGCTCCAATGTATTGAGTAATGTTTAGTCTCATGAGATGTCATGTATGGGATTTGTGAGTAAACCTAATCCATTATAGGACTTTTTCCACCATGTGTTATATTCTTGTAAATTTGCCTCAAATCATATTTATGTCATGTTATATGTTGCTTCCATATTCCTTTATTTCTGTGATATTATGATTTGGTGATCTATATGTTGTTCTTCCATATGTTTATGCATGTTATATGCCTTTTTTGACATCATGTTATGCCTTATAACCCATGTGCTATGATTTATTCTTATATTTATTCCTTTATTGAGAATTTTATCTCATCCCTTTTGTCTATGAATTCCCTAGGTTATCCTATGCAGGCGCGGAAGGTTAATGGATATTAGAAGCTCATTATGGAGGATTAATATATTGATGTTTTATTATATTTACATGCTTTCAACTTTATGTACCTAGTCTTCCATATACCCTAGACAATATGATCCTTGGTTTATATTTGATAGATAATTATGTATGAAATCATGTAATAGTATTTGTAATAGACCAGGGTCACTATATTCAAGGTACTTTAAACCTCAGGAAATACTGATGGATTTTTACAAACCGTATCTTATTTAAAATGATGTTTCTTACAAAGATCATCCACCATCTTACCTTATTCTGTAAAATTTAGTATAAGGTTCTTAATATTATAAATAAACACATGTTTAATTTTAAGATATCTATTTCGTATATTCTTTTTCAAACTTTATGTTTTCATCATTATAATTTCATTATGGAATTTCTATTTTTTACAATACAATACACAGGTTTTAATCTCACTTTATATTCTCTATAATATTCTTCACGTCCTTCTTCTTCACTGTTTGAGGAATCTTCCATTTTCTCAATATTTTCAAATAAGGTTCTAAATTTCTATGAATATTCAAATTTTCAATAATTTTTGTCAGTGGATTTATACTCAACTTTCCAAACCAACCAAAATTTTCTTTTTCCAAAAAACATTTTATTACTTCAAGTAGATTTCTTATCATCTATTAATGATTTTATTCACTTTATCAACTGAGGTCTTTAATCAGAATCATCTTCAAATTCTCTAAATTTCTTCTTACGGAAATTCGTTTCAAAATTATAAATTCATCCACACTCAAAATATTTAATTAAGAATTTTTCTTAATGCTTTCTGATAACTCTATGGTAATTTTGGAGATAATTGATATGATTTTTTAATTATTTAATTATCTTAATTATCTTATGAATCCCTAATGTTGATAGGTTTTTGATCAGAACCATGTATTTTTAGCTTTCTCAAAGCATCAAAATTTATTGCATCATTGATGTTTTTTTTAATACTAGAGATTTACTCATCTCATAAGAATCTTGATAGTTATGTAATTCATCAGGAAATAAATAATTTTTATATTCTACGTCAGGGATTTTAGAGTCAATTATTTTAGGGAAAGTTCTCATAATCTTTTTAGAAATGGTATAATTTTTCAAGACATCTCAAAATCCTATAATGTTGTAAACAACTTCTTCAACTCTAGTGAACTACTCATTAATAGTTTCTTCATCTTCCATTCTGATATCTTAAATCATTCTCATCCAGATTTATAACTTTCCTTCCTTCAATTTGGTGTTTCCCATGAATATAATTTCATGTTTTCCTAAGTATATTTAGTTGTTTTGAGACACATCACATTCATGTAAAAATTTTCTAATAAAGATAAAATAATATACTTTATAGAAATCCCATCAACCACAATATTTATTTTGTTAGAAAATGTCCATGGATAATTTTTTTCAATGGGAAGAAACCCAATTTATTTCCATCAATTACCTCTTGACCAAGATAGAGAATATAGGGTATCATTATTTCCTACAATGATAATTTTTTTCATAGAAGGTAGGAATACCTCTATTTTTCTATAATTTTTAATTTTCCATGACAAGGATTAATAGTGGGAACCTCCTTTAATACCACATTAAGTTACATAGGATCATTAGAACCATTTAAAAAGGGGATGGTTGATTCAATGGTGACCTTTTACAATTTAAAACACTATAAAATTTACCCTTCATACTTTTTCTAGTTCATATCCTTATCATGTTTTATAAAAAATCACAAATAAGAAATGATAAGAAATAAATGCAATGATTTCATGATTTAAAAGGATCAATGTTTTTCTGAGAACCTATATCATTTCTATGGTTAATCTCATCAATTAATGGAAATTCACTATTTATTAAAAAGTGAATACAAATTGATCCATCTCCGGTTAGACACCTTCTATATCTCGATATGTATGATTATAATAAATTCAATTAGTTAAAAAAGTATTTCTTAAAAAATTATCCACCACCAATATGAGAAACTTTGTAAAATAGTTCCAAAAAATTTCATCCAGAAATATCCATCTAATTTCTTCCATCTAGTAAGTGTATGTTTGGTGAACCTACCACAATATGATATTGTCCATATAATACACCCCACTAAAACTATGATTATTTTATAAACTATAATATATATAATGAACAAAACCATTATGCCACAAATTCTTATTGAAAAATATGTATAATAAACTATATATGGTACTTTTTTTGATGCCACTTCTCAGTAATCCTCTATCTAGTAGCTTCTTACAATACCTATATTCAATATTCTTCAACTACAACCAAAACTCAACAAAGTTAGAATCTCATATTGTTCAAAAATTTAGTGAGTTATCATTTTATCACTGATGAAAAATTCTAGTAATGTTGTACCTTATACCCCCTTTAAATAGGTTCTATAGAAATGAAATAGGAAAGAACACCATTTCATTTTCCCATATAATTGAATTTGCTAAAATATTCTCACAAATTTTGGATTATTCTATAACAATCGTAAACCTTCATGTGAACTCCAATGATTTATCCTTTATCGAAGTTCCTTAACCTCAGTGTTAAAGAGATTCTCCAATAATCATGGTCTCATCCAGATAATAAAATGTTGATATAACAGCTCAACATCATTAGTGTAATGGGATTTACAATGTTACGTAAAGCTTCTAAAAATCCTCATCCAATGGAATGATTGTATGATGACTTTATTTATAACATTTATTATCATATTCCTTATGAATCCCTTCTTTCTGATCTGATTACACCAGTTGACTATATTAGAAGACTCCATATGATCATACCACATTAACTCAAACTTGTCTAAAAAACTTCTTAGGATGGTCCATCTGATGAAATCAATAATTTCTGAATGATGTTAATTTGTTCTATAGATGTTTGATTGAATAATATTTATCTGATGGACTCGATTAGATAACCCTTCTATGAGTAGTGCTCTTCATGAATTTCCAACCTCAAGCTTCATACATCCGGTAACAAATATGTTTCCACTTGAATTACATTAAATTTTTTTATCTATATTATCTATCTACCTTTTTCTGTTTCACTTGAGTTGTCTTTAATATTATTGTAACTTCATGTATTTTTTCTCACATAATATTTTCCTTTTAATTAAAAAATCTATAATCTATAACTTTTTACAAACTCTTCATCTGTAAAATAAATTATATTATATCTTGTTTCTCTAAATAAGGATCTCCATCCAATGAAATTTTTCAAGATTCTCACAATTCTCTACCCAAAACATCTATCTGGGGGACTGTGTCTGGTGATCTATGTGTGAGGGTCTTTTCTGTTGGTCTATGTCTGGTAAACATGATATTATCCATTGAACAAAATATTAGATCATGAATTTATTCATAATGTTTGTAACATTTCGATCCAATTAGCATCATCTAGCATTAGGAAAGATTTTTATCAAAGTTAATAAAACTTGCTTCACCTTCCCTAGTAACTTGATATAAAAAACATTCTTAACAAACTTTTAGAAACTCTTTATTATCTATTTAAAAAATATATTCATAAAAAATAATATTTCCAACAAATACCCAGTCATTTGTTATGAATACATCCTAAAGTATGTTCATACCTGATAATAAATAACTCCTGGACACTTATCATAACTCAAGTTTGACCATCCAATATAATCCTACATATATCCTTAATTAGATTCATCTCGACTTGAGTTCAGACCCATATCCAATAATTAGGATACTTATCCCTTATAAATTTATAATGGCATGAAAGTGAAGGATATTATGGGTTTATGGTTACTTTGAACAATCTTTTCACACATAGGACTATATATAAGGTGATAGGGATGGCATGTGGATCAATATATTTAATTTTATAATAATTATCAAATAAAATACATGAAATAAATAATTTAATTAAATAAATAAATCCAATTCAAATACAAATCTATCTAATCTCATGATAATTCACTATATTCAATGAAAGCAACATTTAATATCGATAACATAAATTTTTTATCAATCTTTTTATGGTAAATTAACATTAATTAATAAATTAATAAAAAAATATTAAATTATTTATTTATCTTAAATTATACCAAAAATATCGTGCTTTATATTTGTTAAGAACCCCAATAATTATTATTCAATAAATTTATTTTCATTTTTTATTTAAAATAATTATGTACACAATGTGTATATCCAAAACAATAAAGCATGTATTACATATATAACATTAAATCTCTTTATTTGAATTTAATGATTATACAGTTTGTAATTACACCTGACACGCCCAATGATACACATTTTCTATAATCAATTTCATTTACTACAAAACACATGGCATATAAATACACAAAAATGTCATAATATATGCAGTATATCACTTCAAATAGTCAAACCATGTAGTCTTCATAGTATGTATGACCACAAGACACACCATTAATATCTACACAGTGTACTACTAGAAACCCATGAATAGGGAATGTCATGTAATAGACCATTACACTTTATGTGCCATAATCAATACACATCATATATTTACTCTTTGTGTTGACCGACAAAACACATTGAGAATTTATCTGTATGTACCGTGTGTGGAGTGACATGTGTCACACTAAGTGTAATTTAGTTACTGATAATCAAGTTTGTGTCATGTTGTATGTCATGATGGAAATCATTACATGATTTTAATAATGTTGTGTATTGAACCACATGACACATAATGCAATATGTGGTGTCTTACTTGTGGGTTCTTACATAGAGTATACTCCACTGGTACACCTTGTGTAGTTCATATAAACATGAATACGTTGATAGTATTCAATACATGACATGTAATGATGTAGCATATTGACCTACATGACACACAATGATTAATGAGATGTGTTCCTTGTGCGGAGAAAAATTAAACACATGGCATGCACTTACCTGCTACATATCGTGTAACCATGTCTTACAACTAGTAACTTAGGCACCTCTCGATAGTTTGTTTGATCATTATTTTCTATACGATGTAGGATTAACATGCCATTTTGACCTATGAATTTGAATGAGAATCTGAACTTGAATACTAGAAAACCAATGTATAAAATTATTCAAATAATTAATAAATAATTATAAATTAAAATGTGACCACTCAGATACCACTATAATTTTCAAGGGTGAAATGGATGTTTTGGGTGTTCACCCACTTTTTGTATTTTATAAATAATAAATAGATAAAATCAAATAAATAGATCAACCCACCATGAAATAACATAAATAATTTAATGAAAATTTAATTTATAATTAATTTATATATATAATTACCTCATCTATTGTATTCTTCTTCATCGAGTTCCACAGTCATTCTTATTGTGTTTCAGTTGAAATGGAGAATCAAATCGAGGATTCCTTTATATGTATTCACACATGATTGGTGAAGCTTTGAATTAAATTCTTGGTTTCCCAATTTCTATCATGGAAGAATCAAGTTCCTCTCATTGTTCGTCATTTATGGAAATAATGTTCTCCAATTCTCTCACCAGGTACATGAAAGAAGGAAAAAGTGGCAATTCTCTCTAGGGCATGTGGACACTTTTTCAATTTTTTCAACATCTCATTAATTAAAAACTGGCCTAATTTAAATTATACAATTATTTTTAAATAATGATAATTTCACAAAGTCCCATTTCCTTTTATTTAATATAATGCATACCCAACACCGCATAATAATATTATAATATATATATATATATATTATTTGGGTGGATTTAGTTTTATATAATATCATTTCTTAAATAATATAATTAATATTTAATTGAAATATATTAAAAAAATTATATAATTTCAATCAAAAATCGATCCATATTCTCACACAATATTTTTCAAACCTTGAATAACAAAATATATTTTTTGAAAAAATAAATCATATATTTTCTTCAATAAACTTGAAAATAAATAATTATTTTAATATTAATATAACTTGATTAAATATTTATTTTCATACATTTACTAAACTTATGAATAAATTAATATTATATTCCTTATCATCGGAATAATTAACCACGAGATAATATTCAACTCACATATTATATACTCGAATATCTTATAATGGAAATTATATGATCAAATTGTACTTGAATAAAAATTATTCTTATATTAAGGAATAGATTTATTGTTAAACATAAATTCAATATAATTTATTGATATTCTAGATTCAATTATTTTTTAACCCTCTAATCCCCTTTCTCAATCCAAATAGATGGAGCATACCTAAATTACAAGATTAATATCTCCCAAAATATCAAGGTACCATAGAGAAAAAAGAAACTATAGAAACTATAATAATCCTAAAATGAATTCCATTATGTAATACAATCCATTTCTCAACTAATAACTCATCAAAAAGGATTCATGCTTGTGCGATCACCCTATATGCTCGATTTATCATTATTTGAATTTTTGAAATGAACTAATTTATATACAACTGTGGCCATGGATTTTTTTAAAAAGCTAAATTACAATAAATAGAGTATATATGTATTATTATATTAATATTTTATGGAAAAATCTTTTATTTACAATTAAATTAATGAAATTTCACTTATTATTCATGTATAAATGATAACTCTATGTGAACATATATCATCATGCTTTTTTACATACATCAAAATATGTTATTCATGATCCACATTAATAATGATATCAAGTCTTAGTAAAAAAGAACACATTTAAATATTGAAATATCTAATGAAACATAAAATGTGTGGAATTTGTATTAGGTTGTTAGTATTTATAACCTACTTTCTTAAAAATCACAATGAGTTAACATTAGGTGAAGTAGTCTTAATGCTTAGTAGCCCCCAGTGCCTTAAAATGAAACATAATCTATATTTTGTCTAGAATATGTATCTAGATTAGAGTATATATTGATTAAATACTATTTTACTTGAATATCCAATATCTTATTATACTGGGGAACTAGTATAAACTTTTAATATGAAAAATATTCTAATAACACTATCACATTAATGATATTCAGACGAAAAATAACAATGTGATAAAAATAAAAAATTTCTAGTGATCAAAAGTAAAGATTTTTTTATATCTAGGGAACCAACTCCAACATAAAAAACATTACATCTTCAAAATACTAAAAAATCATAATCTTAAAATCCACCTAAATTTGAAAAATTTACTCGAATCCAAGAAAACTCATTGCTTGGTATAACGATATTGGAACCACAACCCAAGGGGGGAAAATGACTCATAACGTACACATTTCTCTCCCATGAAAAAAATATATAATTTAAATCATCTAATATACTTAAATAATTAACTCAATTTAAATGAAAACTCTATATAAACTCATAAGGCATATTAACTCCACTTAAATAGAGATAAACTACATATTTCCATCCTTTCCAAGCCTCAAATAGACTCTACACACCAAATCCTCTATAATTGAGTTTATTTAACTAAAAGATAGTATAATCGCATAATTAAATCCCAAAAATGGGTTATCAAGAATTAGAGAACAACTAAAGGAAAGGGAAAAGATGAATAAATCAAGAGATGTCACCCTGAATCAGCTGACCCAACTCTTTGTGATCGCAAAATATTGATGGAATACCAAGGGATGATTAATAAAGGGATGAAGAGTGGATTTCCATCCATTAAAATAACCTAAAAACAATAATCCTTTAAGGGGGGATTAAGATAAAATCCTTGTAATGAAAAAAATTTACCCACCCAAAAAGTAGGTTATGCATCTTCATCAAATGCCGTGTAGACATCACAGGACTACCAATGAGATCATCAGGCTCTCAGTGTCTGGAAAGTAGGATCCTAGTGGTAATGGTGATGGATTTCCACTATATCATATCCCTACAAACTCATTATTGGTTTTCATTGAGGTTCTATTAATAGCTACTATAGCACAGTAAAACCATATAATTTTATATAAACCAAAATATAAGCACTAAATTTTTTAACCAATATTTTCATACCCAGATACAAATTATATTTATGAAAAAAACAATATATTCTTTCTCTATTCAATTAAAAAATTCAAATTATATTGGATATTGTTCCACATAAATTTTTCATTTCATAATTCTTGTGAAAAACGGTAATGTGAGGCATTACACTTAGGTTATCTATTGAGTATTCAACTCATCCCAAGATCATCGATGTATAAGAGCCATACTAAAGTAATTTATTTTAATAACTATTCCAATAAATTTAATTAAGAGTGGTGCATTAGGTTTAGGTGATGGTATTTTATTAGAGTTACAATACCTAATGTCCTTATTATTTAATCTCTGAGGTGTGACTAGGATTTTGGGCATATTATATAAGTTATTCATTCAAGAATAAACCATCTAAAGGAAAGAAAATTTTAGCTGTCAAACATGTGACACATAACGGTAAGCGAGATATTTAATGACGATCATATGAGTATGATACAAAATATTTCTTATTTTATTTATAAATTTTATAATTTCATTATACTTATTAATCAATATAATTTATTCATTTACTTATGTGGAGTATATCCGAATAATTTTTCATTGTTTTTTAGGGGTATATTTAGTTTATACTAATAATGAGTCGACACATTTTTAGGTTATTAAAAATATAAAATTAAGGTTTCTATATGTTTCTCTTTCATTTATTTTATTTTTTAATTATATATTGATTTATATTATTCATTTATAATATAAATTTCCCAGGTTTGATATGAGAAATTTATTTCTTATATAAGGGAGAACCACGATGATATCAAGGTAAAATAAAATCTCATTTAGGGTCATTTCTCATGCCATATTTCCACATTGCACAAGTTTTTATGAATAATGGATATGGAGTCTAAGAAATGTTATATACATTATATATTGTATTATTCCCTATACTAAACATTTTCTATAGTACATCTATAATGTGATCTTCAATAGCATGGATATATTAAATGATTTCATGGTATTTTCTTTCTCTCCATCACATTGAGGATTTCTTTAGAACTATAGAGGAAGTAATAGATACCACAAGGTTTGGATATTACATATTTCAAAAGAATTTAAAAGAAAATAAATAGAAGGTAAATGTGATTTAGTGATTTATATTTGTTTTATATATGTTTTCATAGTTATTATACATCCTCAACTTCTTCTTAATGATGGCCCACTCCCCTTGATTTTTTTATATGTAATATATTTATGTGAATCTAATTATGTAATAAATATATTTCTAGAGATATATTTTTAAATATATTTTAGTAACATTATTTTTATTTTTATATTGATTTGTGAGAGGAATTTCTAGACCCAAAAAAGATAATGTGAGATATACCCTAAGAGGGGAGTGAATCGTGAAATATAAACTTTTCATGTTTTATTACTTTTTATTAAACTCTCACTACCACAAAGTATCTTAACATGTTCATTATAAGGGTCACTAATTTTCCAATTTTGTTTATGTTGACATAGTTACAAAACCTACCTTCTTAATTGATCTATATGATTATAATTGTATCTCACTTTATCAGAGATTATCATGAAAAACGTAATGTATGAACACAAAGAACATATATTTTAATTATTTCACCACTACAGGATAACCCATGGAACATGGAATCAATAGTTTATCAATGTACTAAAATCACTAAGCTCATTGCTTTTGTGGATTTTCATTTTTCACCCTTTCCTTGGGTCACACCCTTAACAAATGTTTATGGTTGATTCACTGTCACCCTAGGATCATTTCCATCACAAATATTTCTAATTCTCACTTCTCGAAATGGAAAAATAATTTTTTCACACATTCCAAATAACAATATCCTCTATCGATTATAGATTCACTGATTATGAATAGTTTTCATTAAATTATTAGACACTCCTTCACAAAAAAGCTATTAAATCCATCATAGACATCATTATCACTTTTCCATGGTGTTTTATAGAAAATCCCTCTTATATTAAGCACTTTTCAATGAATAACACTAGTATTCCCTACACTTTCATTAAAAGTAGAAATATATTATTTTAACGAAATAATCCACTCATCATGTTCCCCTGTGTGTTTCTAGTTTTGGAGGTGTTCATGGAGAGTCTGAGGTAGAAGAGGTCAATCTAGAGACAAGATTCTAATTACATAGGTGGTTCATGTCATGAAAGTCAAATTTTTATTTGGAATGAATTCTATCCTGGGGGGAATCATGGAATAAAGGTTTTTCAAGGCTTAAAGTTTCAATGGGATGATTTTGGGGATGATTCAGTAGTGTTCAGGTCAAGGTGATTCATGGTGTAAAATAGGGATTCCTGTCATGATTGGATGTCAAACTGAGGCACCATAAAATTCAGTGTATATTCAACATATGTTGACTCAGAGGATTTCAAGGTCTAAAACTCTTCCACACTAAGAATTGGTTTCCATCCTGAATACTCACTATGTGAATTATCGAATCATTTTTTGAATGTATTTTTTATAGAATGTCTATAAATTGTGGAAACCCTTTAATTTCTATATTTTTTCTCAATTTTAGGTGAACCTTAGATGATCTTGGTTTCCCATATTTCCCTGCTTCTTTGGATTTGACCCTTGGATTCTTAAGGATCAATATTGATGATCCTAGGAGATATCTCCCCATTATCCCTTTAATTCATTCCCATTATTCTATCAAGAATTATATATTGTGGTGGAATTTTGATCAGAATTTGTTTATGATGTGGTTTTGATGATATGATGATGTGGTCTATGTTTATCTAAGGTTCTTTTATATGGATTTTATCAAGTGGGTGTCTTCTCTACTAATTTTCTTGTGCAGCGATTCAAAAAATAATTGATCAATGTAGGGGATTCAAGAAATATCTTATTTATATGAATATTTGGAATTATAATCCCTATTTTTGTATTGATTGAATGGTATAAACCAACCTAATAAAGATAATGAAAATTATTAATAATGAACTAGGTAGGTATTTGTAATTACCTATATTTAGTTGTTTTGAGACACATCACATTCATGTAAAACATTTATAATAAAGATAAAATTACTTACTTTATAGAAATCCCATCAACCATAATATTTATTTTGTTAGAAAATGTCCATGGATAATGTTTTGAAATGGGAAGAAACCCAATTTATTTTCATCAATTACCTCTTGACCAAGATAGAGAATATAGGGTATCATTTTTTCCTACAATGATAATTTTTTTCATCATAGGTAGGAATACATCTATTTTTTTATAATTTTTTAATTTTCCATGATAAGGATTAATAGTGGGAACCTCCTTTAATACCACATTAAGTTACTTAAGATCCATAGAACCATTTAGAAATGGGATGGTTGAATTAATGGTGACCTTTTACTTTGATAACTAATGGATGGTTTTGTGTTATATTAGTTCATTAGGTTCTTTGGATGCCTTTCCATGGTTATAAAGAGATGTTTTGGTCATTTTGGATGTAGAAGTGGTCTGGTATCTATGTAATGGTGATGTGATATACACGGGGGTGGCCCAAACTTCATTGACTAGGGCGGCGAATGAAGGATGTGGTTCGGGGCTATGTGGCTGATGATGGGTATGGATAGCGGATGCAAGTATCCAATCAATTATATTAGGAGTGTTACCTACTACTTATACAACACACTCATGGGAGGGAATTGACAGCCAATCCACACAACAACAAACTTGGTTTGAGGTACGGAATTGGGGATTTGTGATCTTGGATCATGAATCTAACTTGTATAATGAAAAGTAAAGAATGCACAAGATCTACAGTAAAATGGAACAATTCTAACAAAATGGAGAGATAAAAATCAAATGCGCTCAATTAAAATCTTGAATTTCATACAAGTTCCATGGGATGAATATTTATAGACAATGGGTGGTACAATATTCAAGGTTCTAATGTCCAAATGTCATAAAGGATAAACTACTTTCTCCCTTAAACATAAAAGGATGAAGTCTACCAAAGAATTTTTGAAAATTAGAACACAACATTCCAACTATATCCCACTGGATATAACATTGAGTGTAAAGCCCACCAGATTGGACTTTGGTGTCAAAAGATTCCTATTTTTGAATCCTCCATGTGGGAAAGACTTCTAAATTCGTGAAAACAAGTGGTCAAAGAAAAAAAACATCATGTTTGAGACTGAATAATTTGGATAATAGGCCCATTTTCTCTATCCATAGAAGGAAAGATCCATTGGACCATTAATGAAGTGATATGGGCCCCCATTGTTGTATTTAACCTCTTTAATATCCCACGTATCATTGGGACTTTAAAATCTAACTCCTCCACTCGGGTAAGCGACACAGTGCCTTCAACATGGTTCACATCATCCTACTCCTATTGAAAAGGAGTTTTCCTCAAATATTCATCCTCTACACCCCAAAAAAAAGAAATATCATAAACATAGAAAGTGGAAATTACACCATACTCACTTGGCAGAGCAATATTTTAAGAATTATTGTTAATCTTCTCGAGCACTATTAGAGTTCCATCTCCTCGATGAATGAGTTTTGATTTTATATTGTCGGTAAATCATTCCTTTCACACATGAACTCATACTAAGTCACAAGGCTCGAACAACATTTTCCTGCAACCCCTATTTCCATGATAAATATATTTTTGGGTCATCCACTCTATATTTTTCCTTGCCTTTTCATGGAGTTGTTTTAGGGATATTTTGCGCCCTTTCGCATCCATATTACTTGCTTCCTAAAAAGATAAAGGAATTAGATCATTAGTTTCAAGAAGGTTAAGAACGTAAACAATTTCAAATGAAAAATATTTAGGAGTGCAGTGCTTGGCTCTATTATATGTGAATTCCAAATTTGGTAGGCAATCCTCCTGATTCTTGAGATTATTGTTGAAATTTTTTTACAGAAGGGATGATAGTGTATAATTCATCACCTCTGTTTTCCCATTAGTTTTTAGATGATAAGAAGTAGAAAATAGTAACTTTATACACATTTTTCACCACAAGGTATTATATAATTAATTGAGGAATTTTGTGCCTTGATTCGACAATATAGTCCTTTGATTTCCATCGATTTTAACTACTTACTGAAATAAAAGTATTGAAATGTTATTGGCATCATCTGTTTTTCGATAAGTAATAATATGTTCTATTTTTGAAAAATAATCCATCACAACAAAAATTAAATCACTCCCCCTCTTGGTCCACTGTATTCCGACAAAACTGGTCTTTTATAAGTCCTCCCGAGGGGTGTTGGGGATAGAAAGAATAAAAATAATAATTCATGTGGGTTTAGTTTTATTTGGTCTTTATGGCAGACAATTCACTTTCCTACAAATTTCGCAAAATATTTAGATATCCTAGGCTAATAAAAATGATCACTAAGAACGTTTAAAGTTATTTAAACACAAAAAATTCCCATTAACCAACCCAAATGTGACTCTTTAGTAAAATTAAATGGATATTTAAATTGGTAACGCAAAGCTTGTCCATCCGGAATAAGAATCCATCATGTAAATAAAACCATTCCCAACTAACTATCGGTTTAAAATTTTAATATGGTTCACTTATATTACTATCAGTGGAATATAAATCCATAATGTATTCAAAACCAAAGATTTTTGAATTCATTATGGATAATAGAGAATATCTATTAGAAGGTTCATTGACCATAGTATTTTCTTTACCATTTTTATGCTTGATGACATATGGAAATGATTCAATTAATACAATCTATCTAGCATGTCTCCTATTTAGTTAATGTTATCTAATAGGTTTTTTAAGAGCCTCATGATTAAAATGGATGACAAATTTGTTATGCCAAAAATAATGTTTCCATATTTCTAGAACTCTAAACAATTCATACAACTATTCATCATATGTAGCATAGTTAAAGGTTGGGCCATTTAACTTCTCTCTAATGAAAGAAATAGTCTTACCTTCTTGCATGATTACTCCACCAATACTAATTATTCTTTCATCACATTCAATTTCAAATGTATTTCTGATGTTCGGAAGTGCGTGTAGAGGGGCATGGGTGAGTGTATCATTATGTGCATGGAAGGCCTTATCTTGAGTTATCCCTCATTTGAAAGGAATATTCTTCACTGTAAACTCGTTCTATGGTTCTTCTAGTGTGATAATGTCTTTCACAAATCTCTTGTAAAAACTAGAAACCCCATGAAAACTTCTTACATGTCCAACGAAGGTTAGAGTTTGCCATTCTTGTATCACTTTGATCTTCTCAGTGTCGACTTCAACTTCATTTCCACTCACAACAAATCCAAGGAAAACAATCTTATCAAGGAAAAATTCACAATTATTAATGTTTCCAAAAAAAATTTCCATCCTCATTACATCTAGGACATTTCTTATGTTCTCTACATGTTTATGAAATGTCTTTCTATACACCAAAATGTCATGAATGTAAACTACCACAAATTTTCCAATATATTCATGTAATACATGATTCATTAACCTCATAAATGTGCTATGTGAATTAGTGAATCCAATGGGAATGACTAACCATTAATAAATTCTATGTTTTTTCTTAAATTAAGTTTTCCACTCATCTCCCTCTTTCATCCCAATCTGATGGTATCCACTTCTTAAATCAATTTTTGAGAAAATAGTCAAACCATTTAGTTCATCTAGAATATCATCTAACCTAGGGATTGTATGACCATACCTGACCGTGATTTTATTGATGGATCTACAGTAAATGTATATTCTACATGTTCCATCCTTCTTCGGTACTAGTAGAACTGATACAGCACAAGGACTAAGTCTCTCTCTGGAATATCCCTCATCCAATATCTCTTGAACTTTGCTTTTAATTTCTTTTTTCTCCTCCGAGTTGGTGTGATATGTAGGGCAGTTCATTAGTGAGGCTCTAGATATGAGGTCAATTTGGTGCTCAAAGGCTCTAATGGGTCGAAAACCCGATGCCACCTCTTCTGAAAATACATCATCATACACCTGTAACAAAAACTGAAAAACATTTGGAAAAGGGGTAAATTCATTACAATCCAGCAACAACACATCGTACATGAGTAATTTGAGGGTTTTCTATGAAAACAATGTTTTCTTAACTTCATTATTTTTCCCCAACATCAAACTTTTCTCATCTCTAAAATTATTTTTTCGCACTTGATTTTTTGATTGCTCTCCATTTATTTTCTTCTCTCATTTTCCCTCTTTCCCTCATTCTCTCCTTTTTCATTTTTACTCGTTTTCCCCATCCCTCATTTTTTTTATTTTCTCTAAAAATGTGATCTTCCAAAAAAAATAGGGGACATGCAGTTGAGTGTTTTAGGTTCCCCTCGGTGTAAAAATGAGTGACAATTCAAGAAGCTGCCATGGGTAACACACTGATCATACTATCAGGGTTGTCCCAACAAAAACGACAAGCCTTCATATGAACAACATCACAAAGAAACTCATCTTTGTACTTTCATGTGGTGAATAGTACCTTCACTTGATTAGTGACCTTTATCTCCCTGTAATCATTCATCCACTACAGCCAGTATGGATTTTGGTTCCTCAAAGTTGGGATTCCCAACTTCTCTACCAACTCAATGCTCTCTACATTGCTACAATTTCTTCCATCAATAATAATTCTACCTACCATACCATTGATCTTGCATCTTGTATGTAAAAGATTCTCTCATTACACCTTCTCACTAACAGCCATTTATGATCATAAAACTATCATAGTGACAATAATCTCACCATCTTCCCAAAATTATCCATTATCAATTTCTAGAGATTATTTTTCCACCTCTTTTGAGATCTCTAAATTGGTTTCCCATTCTCCATAATTTTTTATGGTCATGGTGCACTATTTTAGGGATTCACTAGAAATGTGACCCCTTCCATGAAATTTGTAAAAATGAATATCCCGATTCCGTGTTTGGTTAGCCTCAAAAGTAGGTTTCTTAGGTAGAAGAATTACCGTGTAACTTTTATAATCAACCACCTCTTTTGGGATTATGATTCACCAATATCCTTCCTTCTATTAATCCATGGAATGAATGGGGGAGTGGGTTTCCTCATGTTTCCCCTCCTTTTTATTTGTTTCTCAATCTCGGTGGATTAGTTGATCATATCTTGTATCTATACATAATGGCACATCTCCAATTGATCTGCAATATCCTGATTGATCCCATGTGAAAAATGTGTCATGGCTTCCTTTGGATCCTCCTTGATGTTTTCTCAAATCATGGAAATTTTCATCTCTTTATAGTATTCTTCTATACTCTTACTCCCTTGGGAGAGGAATTGATGTTTTTTTAGATCTATATCGTAATTTGAAGGAACAAAAAACTTCTTCATGGTGAGATTCATGTCATCACAAGTGTTGATGGGATACCCACCATAACTAGCCCTCTCATTTCTCATTTTATCCCACCAAATTAAATCATATTCAAAAAATTAAAGGGAAGTATGTTTTATCTTTTTCTCCTTAGAGTATGCATAGCATGAAAACACCTTCTCGATCCGCATATCCTACTCCAAGTATGATTTTGGATTACTTTTACCTTGAAATGAAGGGACCTTCACCTTGAGACCTTCAAGGATGTCAAGATCATGCAATCTATGATGGACTCCTCTAGTTTGTTGGAATATCCTTCTCCTTTGTGTGACATTATCATAATCTTTATCATGATTCTCTGTCTCCACCTCTATGATGTGGGGGTTACATGGTGCCAGATCACATCATGGGTTATTGTGGATCATCCTCTGGATTGGTTGATTCTCCATGTTATCAATCCTATCATGTATATCCTCCAACTTCCAATTAAGAAGATTCTTGAAATGTCTTACCAAAGCATTCATCTGTAGTTGTGATTCTTCTGTTGTGGGAGTCCTACTTCGGTTTCCTTCATCACTGTCATGAAAAAATTTCTACCCATGATCATAGGCCATTATATATTACACAATCCTAGACACACATGGGGAGAAACATAGATGATGTTATGCACACTCACCCACGTGGAGATACACACACACTAAAATACACACACATCAGATGTACACACAGAAACACGAGATGGACACACTCACTCTCACACACACAAAAAAGTTTTTTTTAATTTCTCTCCACTCTCACACTCAATCGCAAACTATTATGAAATATAATACCTTTTTTAGGGATATCACATGCCACCAATAATTCCCAAAACCAGATCGTGTGAGGGTGATTTAACACAACCCTTTTGGGTGGTAATGGCTAAAGGGAAAAAGAGTGTAGAAAATGGATAAATGGTTGGTGTAAAATGGGGTAGACATGTGGTATTTGGGTTTTTCCTAATTGTACAAGATAAGAAAATTTTATAACAATATGATCCAAATATAATATCAGGATGAATTAAAATGATATATAATCTTACATACGGAAATAGAAAGTGTTAACAATGTAAAGCACAAAGAAGTAATTATATCCTCTTTTTTATTTTTCTTTGGTCAAATCTTCTAAAAAAGTGTGGTGCTAGGATTTTTAAAGCACAATTTTATTGAAGGGAGACAAAGATAATTTTATTTAAATCTCTCAAATATATTATGTGATTAATTTTGAAAATCAAAAAATGACGAGTTGAGAGAATTTTAATTTTTTTATGGATAATAATCACATATAGTGAATCAAATTCAAAAATAAGATGAATGAAAATTTGGATAAATATATTACAATCCAAGATTGTACAAACTTGGTCAGTTCATGAGGCCTTCAAGAAAAGGGATTTTTTGTTGAATGGGTGAATAATATTTAAGGATAAGGAGGGTAAGTGGTAAAAGTAATGTAAATGAAGGGATATATTCCTACCGTGTCTACCAGATATCTGATTTCAACTGATGTGAGATGCATAAGGGTGGATTGATCTTCATGGTGTAGGGAGGCTGATAAAGGATGTTGTTCAGAGCTAAGTGGCTAATGATGAGTATGGATAGTGGATACAAGTAGTCAATCAATGCTATAAATAGTGTGACCTTCTACATAGACAACACACTCATGGGAGGGATGTGATAGCCAATCCACACAGTAACACACTTGGTTTGAGGCAAAAATTGGGGGCTTTGTGATGTTTGATCAACAATCTAACTTATTGATTGAAAAGGAAAAAAGGAAAAATATCTAGGGGAAAATGGAAAAACTCTCACACAATGGAGAGAAACAATGAATAAGCTCTCAATTAAAATCTTAAATGTCATACATGTTCCATGGGGAGGCTATTTATAGACAAGGGGGTGGTACAGTAGTCGAGGTTCTAATACCCTAATTTCATAAAGGCTAAACTACTTTGTTCCCTTAAATTCATAAAGATAAAGTCTACCAAATAATTTTTGAAAAGTAAAACAAAAATTTACAACCATATCCCACCATATTTTATATTGAGTTAATTGTAGAAAACATTTGACTTTGGTGTCATAAGATTCCATTTATATAGTCCACAATGTGGGAAAGACATCCACATTCTTGCAACCAAGTGGTCCAAGAAAACAACATATTGTCTAGGCTTGAATAAATGATATAATAAACCCATTTCCTCCATTTATAAAAGGATAGATCCATTGGGCCTTTAATTAAGTGAGATGGCCACCCATTGTTATATTTAACCTCTTTAATCTCTCACATATCATTGGGCCTTGAAAATCAAATTCCTCCACATGGGTAATCAACTTGGTGCCTTAAACATGGATTATATAAAACGAGATTGTGAATAATGAAATGGAAAACTTTTTATTTAATAAAAAATAATTAGTTTATAAACTCAAACGATGACTAGTTATATATAGAATATGGATGCATTTGTGGTACTAGACGGTGGTAGCTTAGTGGATCATGTAAACTTTCTAAGGGTATAAGGGAATTATTGACCGTTATTTTATGAGAACCCAAAGGTTGGGCTTGTGTATGGATGTTTTGATATTAAATTCTTCTGATTTATATTTGTATCCCAATTGAGTTGGATAACTATACTAGTTACTAACATTCATGTTTTGGGGTGTATTCCCCAACATCTAGGTTGGTGATGGAATAGATGGTTAACTTCTCTAAATTTCTTACTCTCCCTTATGGGTGGTATGTTTGGGATGACTTCTTAAGTCATATGGACAATCCATATATGGTCTTGGATCCAGTATAATTTATTGTGTATTGGTACATGATGTACTAGAATCCACTATGGGGTATACACAGATGGAATATGGTGCACCGGTGGAACCTATGGTGTATAATGTTTTGCTCAATGTACTGGAAGACCCTATGGGGTGTCGATTGGTACATTAGGTATTAGAAAAACCTATAGAGTAATGGTATGATATTGATTAACTGGCAGACCCTAAGGTTTATTAATGTGATGAGATACATCATTTTCAATATGAGGATATATAGTGGGGGTCATGCATGAGAGTAGGAGGGCACAAGGTTGATTTCTTTTATGTTCATAATACCCAACTACCCTGAATACAATTTGAGATAAATATTTGGATATATCATGGATGTGGAAGGGATGAGGAGCATCGAGACATTTTACATCGGAGCATGAGTGAAGGAACCAATTGAGGGAGTGGTTGTGGGGTGAATGGATTATACTACCTAATATTAAAATACTATATTTGGATAAAATATTTGGTGTGTGATCCGTGGTTAGGATAGGGGATTGGTTTACCTTATATTTTCATGTTGTTTTTTATGTTTAATCACTGGAGCATCAGTCTGCATCTTTCACATTTTCCCTAGAGGTATTAACTATAATCTTACTTAGTATACCTATTATGATCACCCTGTATATATACACCTCAATGTTCTAGTGGGGATTTGGGGACTGATTCATACATTACTAGGTCAGGTTAGAGTTATTGAGGAGTTATTTCCATAGGATTTTTGTATGGTTTTGTTTTTTATTTTTTATTTTTGTATAACCTTGGCATGAATGATGGGATATGGGTACATATTATTTTATATTTATGGAATGGAATTGGTTATTGTATGTTTATCTTGTATATCAATCCTTTATTTTATTTTGAGGGTAATTTCTCCCATGTGTGAGATTTCATACCCTTGGTGACAGTCACCCCCATGTCCTATTTGAGGTGGAATTAATGGGTCATTATACATTTTTCTTCACTACCTACCCATGGTGATAGGGTTTTGTCAAAGTGGAATCAATGTTATATAGTAGATACGTAGTAATAGATTTAGGTATTCATGATGGCTATATGGTTTTTGTAGGGATGCAATTTTACTAAACCTAGTGTGTGATGTAAGAAAATTATATTGGCTATGATATATGATTTTAGGGCCCCCTGTGTTCTGACCTATAAACTGTAATCTTTTTAAATGTTCTACGATAACTGGTATTGTTATTATGGTATATACCTATGAAAGGAACATGAATCATGCTTACTTATGTTTTGTTTAAATGTGGTAACTCTGGAAAATTAAAAATAATTTTACTTAAATAAATTTAAATTTATTCTATCTTAATAGACTTACATGTTTCCACCTTATTTTTATAGATATGACTTGGGTGTCAACCATGTACATCTCATTCTTCAGAGGTTCATCAGGATATCATTATTAACCATTAGATAATCAAACTGGTAATATAGGATGAGCAGTGGAAGGGGATATTATGATATTTTCAGTGTTGGATCATGGGAAATTATGAGGGTAGTGTCACCAATATGGATATAGAGAATTGTATGGATAATTTTTAAACAATGTTAAGTCTAATCTAGGATAGATAAGTGTATCGGGTCCTGCTGGAAGTGAGTCAGATGAGAGGGGATGCCTGTCAGTGGTGAATTATATACTTTTGAAAGCAAAGAGAGATGGATGTTTCATGGATTTTTCATCATAATAAGTTTCACATGGATTTTCTATCATCAACATGAAGGATTTGAAGATACAAGAGTTACTCTCCCTTTAGCAAGGAATCATGAGTGTGCAAGAGATCAATATCAGGTTTAAATACATTCTTTATTTCACCCTTGATATTTTCCTAGATGATGAGCCTAAAGAATGATGGTTTTAGGAGTATTTTCATCTAATTTTTACATATATGGTCACTAATTTTATGTTTCCTACATATTTGGAGGTGTATAATATGGATGAGATCACTCAGAGGAAGAATTCTCTGGGAATATTACCTCTTGAGGGCGGACAACAAAGCCTTTCAAGGAGTAGATCATCAAATGGAGGATATCTTGCTTCTGGGCGATTATGGTTTATATATTTTGGGAGTCAATCACATTTGTTCGTTTCATGTTTCTTAGGAATTGGTGATTATTATACTCCTATATTGGTTTCTCAACTGATATGTTATTCTTACAATAGTGGAAAAGGGACTTATACAAATGTACATATTTCGAAATTTTTAGAAAACCATTGATATTGGTCCCTCTATACTAATGGTTTACAATAATTGCTGGTATATTATGTTTTACTGAAGGTTATACCAATATTTTTAGAAAACTATTGGCATAGAGTAGTATATATTCACGGATATACCAACAGTAAAATATAACCATTGGTATAGACTAAAAAAATTAAAATTATACCAATTATTTAAGTTAATCATTGGTATATATATGTTATACCAATATTTTTTTTAAACTGTTAGTATAAATTTTTTCCCAAATCTCAGCATCATGGCCTCCCCCTCCTCAGTTCTGCCCCCACACATATTAAACCATATGAGAAAATTTCATTTTCTTCCCCCACTATGGTGATCTATCCTCGACTGGTGTTATCATTTGGTTGTTCTTAAACATCAAATCTATGAGTACAAATCCATCATATCTTTTTATAAAAATTATTTTCATTTTTTCTAGCTATAAAATACTAACCTAGATTTTTTATGGCATTATTCATCCTAATTTATTGAAAAAGGGTTGGTATTTGTACTCATGGATTATATTAATTTATTTTTTATTATATTTTTTTTATAATTACTACTATTAGTGTTTTCTTGTATATATAAAATTGTTTTTCAAATTTTAATGATGATGTTTCTGTTGTGGTGGAAGTGATTTGGCATGTTTAATTTATGAATGATGTGGGGGTCGATGTATTTTTTCTATTTTCTAAGGTTATCTTGCTCTATGGGGTTATCTATGCTCCTAGGATGGGTCTCATTTTATAGTGACATCTACTATGATTTTGGATATTTTTTGTTGTTTGTGGGTTATTGAAACAAGGGATATCTATACTTCTGTTGAATAAAAGTTTCATAATTTTCACTTGTTCACACACTTAACTTAACTTATTTTCTACATGAAATACTTCAATATGTTTAATTTTATTTTTTGGTAGATTATTTCCTTATCTTAATCCGAATAAGGGACTTCTTTAGTGATGTGTTTCACACTATAATTACCAACCTTTTGTTTTTTATATGTGGACCCTAATTTGGATCTCTTGGGAAGTGTGTTCACTCGTCATTTTTTTTTCAACATATCTACGATAAGTGAAGGTTTAGAAAAACAATCTTTCAAACAATAAAAATGTTTTCTTCATGATTAATAAATTGACAAGTTGACCAACAGTGCACTAGTGAGTATAACTACATTAATTTCATGTGACAATATACAATTGGGATGTCCTTTTAAAATTAATAAAATCCCTATTACAAGTTAGTATTGTTTAATGAAAAATAGACTGTTTAGTTAGTTATTATTTGAAGACACTAGATTCATATCACCGATACATTATAAGAGGATTTATTATTCAATAATAAAGACTTCTTTCTGGAAAAAATGTTTAAGAAACCCATTGATATAATGGAATTCAATATTATGGTATTATATATGTCATATTATATATATATATATACATCAGTTTTTCTTTTATATTATAATTATCATATAGACTAGTATGTAGGCTATGGTTTTATATAAATTGAACAATTGTCATTTCTTAAAATATATTTTTGATATATCTTTGTTATTATATCTTTTTTCCTTACACATTAGTTATGAATTTCTAATTAAATGCACATTTCTTTTCAAATTCATGAAATGAAAAACATTGGAGAGGTACAAAGGAAGAGAATGTTAGACAATAATCACTGCATGAGAGAGATAAAAATTTCTCCACTAGTGCTTATTGTGAGTATTTTATTTCAAATATATATCAATAACCTATAATTTTATTTGATTAATTTTTTTAGTCTTTTCATCATGATCCATCACTCTGGAGAAAATTATTTTCTAATGAACCAAGTGGAAGCGGAACTCAGGCAGAAGATCTGAGGGGGTTGTACTAGAGCTACTCACACCATTCGTCATACCTAATCGACCCTTGTCCCTTCATCAGATATGCCATCTAGCTCGATTTTTATTCCTATATTGCCATTATAGGAACCTGGGGTATTTATGTTTCCTATACTTTCACAACTATTTATATATGGTCCTCCTCTTATTTTATTTCTTTATGTAATGATGGATCCTACTCCCCATTCATATTATACTTTTCCATAGAGTTCTATGCCATATATTTTCCTTCAACCTTGTTCTCCCTAAACTTTTACGTTCCTGACCCTTTGACATCTACTCTAACACATTATGATCCTCATGAGCAAACATTAGACCCCACATCTACTGTACAGGTCGATGATCCTTCAAGGCCTATAGATCATGCAGTACCCACTAATCATTTTGGATCAAGCACATTTATAGAACCCTTGTAAAAAAAATTACCATGAATTATTTTCATTATAATATATATTTATATAATGTTATTTTGATTTCATAGTTGGATATGAAACTAGAAGGAATGGGCGTACATGCTTGTTTGAGGTGTGGAACTACCACACACAGCTGATGGTTTAGTGTAATGAGTATAATAAATTGATTAGTAAAATATTGATAGAATTTGTAACGACCCGAAATTTTGAATAAATCTTGTTTCCTAATTTTTGTGTTATTTTATTTTTATACTCAACAAAACTGTTTCATTTGATAACATGATTATAATTAAAATGAGACTGTTGGGTTTTTTACTGTTATATGACCATTGGTCAATATGACTGCTAGAAACTAAACATTTAGAAATTTGTCTCTAAATACAAGTGATCTTGGTTAATTAATATAGAAATAAGATTCAATGGCCTCACCCAGTAGTCTTGGACCGATCGAAGCCCATCTAATAGAACTTGAGAAGGAGGTAGCACCATTGGGCTTTTCTCTCGACCAAACCCAAGCTGAACTTCATCGTGTGAAGCAATAATGGAATTATCGTCGCGAGAAGTTCAAACTGATAGAAATTACTACTCGTACGATGTTGGTTGAGCCTCCCTTAGATTCTCTCACCTTAGAACACCTTACACTTAGGTCCTATGCTGGTGTGATAAGGGGCTATGTAAGGAGACCGTAATTGCCTTGTGTAATCCTTTGTTTTAAATAAAAATTTTATTTCTTCTTATGATGAAGTTTATGAATTTTCAGATGTCCGGATAAATATAGTATGCATATTCTTGGAGAATTTTAGAGAAAAGATATTTTAAAAAATGTTTATGTAAACCTTAAATAATTAAAAATTTGTAATGATTTTCAAAAAATGGTCTTCCACAATTATGTTCAGTACGAAATTTAGAGTCTAATAAGATCAACTTATTTTTTGATGAATAGTAAATTATGAATAGTAATTTTATGCTTAGGATTAGTAATGTGACCAAATGGATTAGTATTCTCACTTGAATAAAGTTTTAATATAATTTAGACACCTTGATTAAGTAATGCGATTCAATAAAATGGTTAAATAACAGTTTCATAAATTATTAGTCAAGTATTAGTTTTTTTCTGGTGAATAGAGTTTTTTAATTAAAAATTTAATTAAAAGTATTTAGAAAATTATTTTTATAAAATGGATTTCATTTTTGAACTCATAGAATCGATATTATGTTAAGGTAATTTTTGGGGATTTTTCTGAGAAAGTGGAATTTTCAGTGAATAGAGTATTTATTTAAAAATTAAATTAAAAATGTCAAGAAAATTATTTTTATAAAATGGAGTTCATTTTTGAAATCAGAGCATCGATATTTGGTTAAGATTAAATTTTCGGATTTTTCTGAGAAAGGTGAATTTTCGATGAATAGTGAAAATACAGTTTTTAAGTTACGGGTGTTTAATGACATCATTAAATGATGTATTAAGTATGTAATCAATATGGTCGACTTATGAATAGTAAGTTAAGGTATGAGGTGTCCAAAGTTTCCAATACCATGGGCAAATACCATGGGAAATCCCATGGTTTTTCCAAAACCACTAATGAGGTGTCCCTTGGCAATTAATGCATTGTCCCCTCAGTTTCCCTATAAATACCAAGCCATCATCTCATCCATTCGACTTCCAACTCTCCCCCAATGAAACTCTGGTATCCTTACCTCCCAAGGAGTCCTCCCAAGGTTCCCCCAAGCCCTCAAGGTTCCAACCTTTGAGTTTTAAGTGTTATTTTTTAAGGTAAGGGATCCTACCTCTCTCTTTCTTTTCATGTAATCTCTTTTATGTCATTTCTTTTATGCTCCATGATCTTATGTTGGAGGATGTTCATTTATATTCCTCTTACTGCCCTTTTCTTGTTCATATTATGATAAAACCCCTCTTTCTATCATTAATTCATTTTAAGAAAGTTTAAGTTGCGTCGTTAGGCTGCCGAATTTTAAGGGATTCATTCACCTTTCTCATCTTTCAAAGTTCTACTTTCATGTCAAGTCTTTCAAGTTACTTTTTATTATGTTGTGGTATGATCTCTATATATATCATACTGAAATCTTATTTTCATACGATTAGAGACCGTATTTGATCTCTTCAATTCAGTATTTTGATGTTTTAAGTGGCGCCGTTAGGCTGCCGAAGTTTTAAGGGATTCGTTCATCTTTCTCATTTTTCAAAGTTCTACTTTCATGTAAAGTATTTCAAGTTCCTTTTTATGATGTTGGGGCATGATATATATATCTATCATACTGAAATCTTATGTTCATATGACTAGAGACACTATTTGATCTCTTCAATTCAGTATTTTGAAGTTTTAAGTGGTGCTGTTAGGCTGCCGAATTTTTAAGGGATTCTTTCACCCTTCTCGTTATCAAGATCTATTTTAATGTAAAGTATTTCAAGTTACTTTTTATTATGTTGGGGTATGATATCTATATCTATAATAATGAACTCTTATGTTCATACGATGAGAGACCCTATTTGATCTTGTCAATTCATTTTTTTCTGAAGTTTAAGTGACGCCGTTAGGCTGGCGAATTTTCATAAGAGAAATCTTATTTTTGATTTCCTTTCATTTTCTTCATTTCATATGGTATGTATTTAAAATTTCATTACCATGTTCTTAAATCCTTTATATTATGTTCCCCTAATGTTTTATGCATCATTTATGAGTGGGTGACCCATGTCCCCTCTCTTTTCAATGTTTTCTAAAACCTCGTAACATAGCCTTTATGCTGCATAATTTTCGTCTCAAAATGTCTCTCTCTTTTTCTAAAGTTATTTTATTTTATTAAGTGAATACTAAAATCTCTCTATTTTATAGGTATATTCACATATATACCATGTTTTTATATTTTAAATTCTGGGATTTACATAAATGAGACTCACCTTCCTTTTCTGTGGGTTTTAAACTGACACAAAGATCATGTTTTTAAAGCAGTTTTTAAAACGTTATGATTATGAAATGAAACCCATTTCTTTTATTCTATGTGTGTTGTTTATGAAATGATTGATGATGATATATGTGTCTCACATGACGATAAAGACAAATTTAAGGGTGCGCCCTGATACCACTCCAATGAATTGGGTAAAGACTTAATCTCTAGAGATGACCATTTAGACTGATACCTTGGTGAAAAACCTTGGTAATTTTTATTAACACCTTGGGGATGGACCTTGGTGAAATGGAAATGATTGTATTTATTATATGTTTTAGCCACATCTTCATGTTATGAAAAATGTTATTTTTATTATGATATGCCTCATGATTTCTTTTTCATGCCTTAAAGTTCTTTTTCATGACAATGTTGATGTATCTCAAGTTCACATGTTAAATGTTTCCCCTTGTTTCCCTTACTGGGCCTTCTGCTCACCCTTTCTTTTGATGTATGTCCCCAGGTTAGTATATGCATAAATGAACCTAGGATGAAGATAAGGATAAGCCTTTCAAGTTTTTAAGAAGAATGTTTTATGTTTTCTTGTTTTAAGTTCCCGGTTTCCAAGACACTAAACCATAAAGATACTCGGTTTTGTAAAATGTAATGAAAGTTTATGTGATAAAAAGGCGGGATGATATAGTTGGTATCAAAGGATGGTTTAGTTATTTGTGGAAATTGGGATATGAAAACTTTAGGAAGAACACTATATAAAAGTTTAAATATAGGAAACCTTCATGTTATTTTGGTGACTATTGATCAAGGGGTTGCCAAGCAAATACATCCTTGTCTGGATACGAGCAGGTAGAGGTCGCTCTGGCACAGGCGTACATAGGGGTAAAACCCAAAAACACCGCTTTGAGCTAGACTCGAACGGGAACTGGTACATGACAACAGGCCTTGCTACACTCTTGGTTAAGACACTCCTGGGATATATGCTTTGGTAAATTCATAATCTTAGTATGAACCATTATTAATGGAACAAAGATAAAATACTATAAAGATTCACATGAGAATATATTATCATGGATAACCAAGATTGGGACCTGGGGGATCAAAAGTTAGGGTATAGTTTTCTTCTACAAGTATATCCTTCTATGCTTTAAGTTTCCTTTTAATGATTATTGGCTAAGTATTTAAGCCCCTAATTGTACTTTTATCCTTAGTTAACGGCTGGAAATGGAAGAACATGTTCCAATAACCAATGTGATAGGAAATGTGATGATTTCCATATTAATATGACAATGATTATTAGGGGATTAAAAGATGATTATTATTTTGGAAGATGTTCACTATTTTGGGAACCCTATTTGATCGAGGTAAATAGATTACTACGGTATTTTCTTTGAGGAGTAAAGGTTGTCTTATATTTTGAAGAATTGATGAATTTATGGTGAACTTAAGGTATTATAGTTTACTTATAGAAATTATTGAACTATCTTGGGTAAAATATGTTTAGGTTAGGTACTTTTTTAAAAAGATGTTAGGGGTGGTTGATGTTGTTTGGAGATGAACGATAAAGTTTATCTTGGAAGACTATGTTATCAAGTCCTTCTTGTATTTGGGTTTCAATCGTAGTTTGGGTTATTTGGAGAAATTTTAAGGACAATTATTTAAGGAATGGTCTATGATGAACTTTGGGTAGTACCGTGGAACTTTGAAGATTTAAAAGTAGTTTCCCTTCCTATGGGATTCTTTATTTTTGAAGAGTTTTTTTATCTTACCCTTTCTGTTTTTGGATATATGTTTAAAGATAGATAGTTTTTCTTTTGTGGAATACATGATTCTCTAAAAGATTATTCTTGTGCTTTTGATTAGACCAAGTGTTTTTGAATGCTCATCGTTTGGAGAAAAGATTATTTTTGGTAGAAACTTATTAAATGATTAAACTCTACTTGAAGGTAGGTATATTTCCTTATGTTTTTATTCTATGTAGTAAATGAATTCCTCAAAACTATGAAAAGAAACATAAAACAAAGAACGTTGTCTATTAATGTTTCCTACTAGGAAATAAAATACCCTTGACCCATCATAAGATTGTGATTTTCATGTTGATAACTTTCTCATAATCATGATTTCTATCACTCTCCCTTAGAACGTGACCCTTTGTTTTTTCCTCCATGCCTATGTTTTCCTACACAGAATCCTAGTGTGGGTTAACTCTGGTGACCTTTGTACTTCCCTTTCTTTCTTTTGAAGTAATAGTTTTACTGGCTCCTTTTCCGATGCGGGACATTCAATGAAATTTGAAAAACCAATTTTAAAAATTGCAAGGACTCAATTTCTTAAGGGGGGAAGATTGTAATGACCCGAAATTTTGAATAAATCTTGTTTCCTAATTTTGTGTGTTATTTTATTTTTATACTCAATAAAACTATTTTATTTGATAACATGAGTATAATTAAAATGAGACTGTTGGGTTTTTGACTGTTATATGACCATTGGTCAATATGACCGCTAGAAACTAAACATTTCAATATTCGTCTCTAAATACAAGTGATCTTGGTTAATTAATATAGAAAGATGATTTGATGGCCTCACCTAGTAGTCTTGGACCGATCGAAGCCCATCTTAAAGAACTTGGGAAGGAGGTAGCACCACTGAGCTTTGCTCTGGACCAAACCCAAGCTGAACTTCATCGTGTGAATCTAGAATGTAATCGCCTTCACGAGAAGTTTAAACTGATAAAAAATTACTACTCATGCGATGTTGGCCGAGCCTCCCTCAGATTCTCTCACCTTAGCACACCTTACACTTAGGTCCTATGCTGGTGTGATAAGGGGCTATGTAAGGAGACCGTAACTGCCTTGTGTAATCCTTTGTTTTAAATAAATTTTTTGATTTCTTCTCATGCTGAAGTTTATGAATTTTCAAATGTCCAGATAAATATAGTATGCATATTTTTGGTGAATTTTAGAGAAAGGATATTTTAAAAAAAATTTATGTAACCTTAAATAATTAAAAATGTGTAATTATTTTCAAAAAATGGTCTTCTACAATTATGTTCAGTATGAAATTTAGAGTCTAATAATATCAACTTAATTTTTGATAAATAGTAAATTACGAATATTAATTTTATGCTTAGGATTAGTAATGTGACCAAATGGATTAGTATTCTCAGTTAAATAAAGTTTTAATATAATTTAGACACCTTGATTAAGTAATGCGATTCAATAAAATGGTTAAATAATGGTTTCATAAATTATTAGTCAAGTATAAGTTTTTTTAGGGTGAATATTATTTTTTTAATTAAAAAATTAATTAAAATTATTTAGAAAATTATTTTTATAAAATGGATTTCATTTTTGAACTCAGAGCATCGATATTATGTTAAGGTAATTTTTGGGGATTTTTCTGAGAAAGTTGAATTTTCGGTGAATAGTGTATTGATTTAAAAATTAAATTAAAAATGATTAGAAAATTATTTTTATAAAATGGAGTTCATTTTTGAAAACAGAGCATCGATATTTGGTTAAGATGATATTTTGGGATTTTTCTGAGAAAGTTGAATTTTCGATGAATAGTGAAAATACAGTTTTTAAGTTACGGGTGTTTAATGACATCATTAAATGATGTATTAAGTATGTAATAAATATGGTTGACTTATGAATAGTAAGATAACGTATGAGTTGTCTCAATTGGCCAATACCATGGGCAAATACCATGGGCAAGCCCATGGTTTATCCAAAACCACTAATGAGGTGTCCCTTGGCCATTAATTCCTTGTCCCCTCACTTTCCCTATAAATACCAAGCCATCCTCTCATCCATTCGACTCCCAACTCTCTCCAAATGAAACTCTGGTCTCATTACCTCCCAAGGAGTCCTCCCAAGGTGACCCCAAGCCCTCAAGGTCCCATCCTTTGAGTTTTAAGAGTTACGTTTTAAGGTAAGGGATCCTACCTCTCTCTTTCTTTTCAAGTAATCTCTTTTATGTCATTTCTTTTATGCTCCTTTCTCTTATGTTGGAGGATGTTCTTTTATATTCCTCTTACTTCCCTTTTCTTGTTAATATGATAATAAACCCCCTATTTCTCTCATTAATTCATTTTAAGAATGTCTAAGTGGCACCGTTAGGCTGCTGAATTTTAAGGGATTTGTTCACCTTTCTCATTTTTCAAAGTTCTACTTTCATGACAAGTCTTTCAAGTTCCTTTTTATTATGTTGGGGTATGATCTCTATATATATCATACTGAAATCTTATTTTAATATGATGAGAGACCCTATTTGATCTCTTCAATTCAGTATTTCGATGTTTTAGGTGGCGTCGTTAGGCTGCCAAATTTTTAAGGGATTCGTTCACCTTTATCATTTTTCAATGTTCTACTTTCATTTCAAGTATTTAAAGTTCATTTTTATGATGTTGGGGTATGATCTATATATCTATCATACTTAAATATTATGTTCATATGATGAGATACCCTATTTGATCTCTTCAATTCAGTATTTTTACGTTTTAAGTGGTGCCGTCAGGCTGCCGAATTTTTAAGGGATTCTTTCACCCTTCTCGTTTTCAAGATCTATTTTCATGTAAAGTATTTCAAGTACCTTTTTATTATGTTGGGGTATGATCTCTATATCTATCATACTGAACTCGTATGTTCATATGATGAGAGATCCTATTTGATCTTTTCAATTCATTTTTTGTTGAAGTTTAAGTGACGCTGTTAGGCTGCCGAATTTTCATAAGAGAAATCTTATTTTTGTCTTCTTTTCATGTTCTTCATTTCATATGGTATGTCTTTCTAATTAAATTACCATGTTCTTAAATCCTTTATATTCTGGTCCCCTACTATTTTATGGATCATTTATGAGTGGGTGACTCATGTCCCCTCTATTTTCAATGTTTTCTAAAACCTCATAACATAGCCTTTATACTGTAGAATTTCCATCTCAAAATGTCTCTCTATTTTTCTAAAGTTATTTTATTTTATTAAGTGAATACTCAAATATATATCTTCTATAGGGATATTCACATATATACCAAGTTTTTATATTTTAAATTCTGGGATTTACATACATGAGACCCACCTTCCTTTTCTGTGGGTTTTAAAGTGACACAAAGATCATGTTTTTAAAGCAGTTTTTAAAATGTTATGATTATGAAATGAAACCCATTTATTTTATTCTATATGGGTTGTTTATGAAAAGATTTATGATGATATATGTGGCTCACATGATGATAAAGATAAATTTAAGGGTGCACCCTGATAGCGCTCCAATGCATTGGGTAAAGACTTAATCTCTAGAAATGACCATTTAGACTGATACCTTGGTGAATAAACTTGGTAATTTTTATTGACACCTTGGGGAAGGACCTTGGTGAAATGGAAATGATTGTATTTATTAGAGGTTGTAGCCACATCATCAAGTTATGAAAAACATTATTTTTATTATGATATGCCTCATGATTTCTTTCTAATGCCTTAAAGATCCTTTTCATGACATTGTTGACGTATCTCAATTTCACATGTTAAATGTTTCCCCTTGTTTCCCTTACAGGGCCTTCTGCTCACCCTTTCGTTTGATGTATGTCCCTGGGTTAGTAGATGCAGAAATGAACCTAGGTTGAACATAAAAAGAATCCTTTAACGTTTTTAAGAAGAATGTTATATGTTTTCATGTTTTAAGTTCCTGTTTTCCAAGACAGTAAACCATAAATATCCTTGGTTTGGTAAAATGTAATGAAAGTTTATGTGATAAAAAGGCGGGATTCTATAGAATTTAGGTTTTTTATGGATATTCTTTCCAAGTACTCTGACATCCACTAGTGCAAAAAGACTTATTAACATCAATTTTTTAATAATTTTTATGTCTCTTTTTAGACACAGTTATTAATGGTGATGTTATAAATATTGTCTTTAACATCAGTTAAAAGACCGACGTTGTAATCAATAATGGAAAAGATTTTTTATGTCGGTTATTTAATAAATTCCATTAAAAACCTTCATCCAAATCATTTTTCATGTCTGTTATTATATAAAAAATTAAAAATATTATATATTACATCCATTCATTGCATCAGTTATTTAACAACCAACATTAAAAACCTTCATCTTATGGATTTTTAACATTAGTTATTAAATAACTTACATAAAATAAATCATGTTACCCTTCATCTCCACTTCCAACCAAACCAAAAACAAGCAGAACTAGTAGCATAGTAGTATAAAAATTAAACATGAAGAAACAAGAATAACCATCAGGAAAATTACACATTCACATTTCACAGTTACAACATTCAAAAATAACAACATTAAATAAAAACAAACCTAAATGCACATGAGCCTCAGCCCGATTGGTGAGGAATCTCTAAGAGCATCCACAAGACAAATGTTCAATTTCAGGCAGAGGAATAATTGTGTGGGGTACTATAGTAGACATTGTAGAAATACTATTACAGACATTGTAGCAAGTATTGTAGCTGTATTGTAGCAGGTACTGTATCGGTACTGTTTGGTACTATAGATTTCAGAACTATTCACCTTCGAGCCACAGGTTTGTACCTAGAATCCTAAAGGCATTTGGGTTAGTAAGGTTTTCAGTCCACTATAAGTCCTTCATGCCTCCTCAAGGACTTTAGGCCACTTGATGTGTGGATGCTACAAGACAGATTCTACAAGGAACAAGCCCCAGTAGTGGATTCAGATCAAGTAACCTTCACCAGATCAGAGCAAACGGATTTTGAAGAGTTGGAAGGTATGGAAATTTCCATTAGTACTAGGCATGTGCACCTCTATATAGGATGGTGAATAAAACAAATGAAATATTAAGTAATATATTATAAGGAAATATAACCTCGTTAACTTCGTAACTATTCAATTTGTAATTATATCAAACATAAATCTTCACATATAATATCCACATTTGATTACACCTATTTGGGTATGAATGTTTTGTTTAAATGAGTTTTTCGATTCAAAATATGATTTTCATGAAACACAAATCAAAATGTACTAATTATAAATGCATATTCACATTTTCTTTTACATATTTGATCTTGGTAATGTTTTTTTTGTGGATTTTTGAAAGAAAGATCAATCCCTATTAGAAAATAGTTTGAATAAAATAAATCCAGAATTAATTATAATATAATCTATTAATAAACTAAAACTTACTTTTCCAACATGTTCTTAAAATTTTGTGACACATCACCATAGATAGAGCATATCCATTAAATTGTCTTCTCCCATGGTCAAAAAACACATAACATCTAATGATAACTGATATAAAATAAAATGTAATGTAATTTGTTATTATGTTATAAGATAAATAACAGTTTTTGGGATATATGTTTTATACCTCTCAATATGAGGAAACATCCATCACTACATAATTACATTCTGTTCAAATATTTCATCAAATATAAAATTTTCTTTGTTCCTCGGTCAATGTGTGCGCTTCAGGTGAAATCAATTATGGGCCCATCAATCCATATATAACATTCATTTTATTATCCTCATATATTTTAGAAATATATCTAATAAAAATAGACATAATTAAATATTTTCAATAAATTTAATGCAAGGAAAGATTTATGTTAATAATAACATGGAAAAAACATGAATCGAATTGATTCACAACTTATCTCTAGTGACAAGATCCATGATATCATTTTTTTTGAATCCCCTCATCTATTGCATGCCTAAAAACATGAGCTTCCATTTGAAACCTATAATGACCCACCAAAAAATTTAAATATCATAACATGCTGTCAAGACTTCTAGAATTTGTATCCGATGTCATAGCCCTTGGCCTTTTTTTCCTATATAGTATTTATTTATCTTTAATGTATTCTTTTAGATAAATTTATAAATATATTAACATTGAAATGTTAAAAAAATAAAACAAAAATAATATAAAATATAAAATATACACATACCTCTATGGTAATTTGTCACAGAAGTCTAGATGGACAAACTAAAAAGTGGTCGATACTTTTTTGAACTGTCTTAACTTTATCTATAGGTAACAATAATCCAACTGATATATCTATAATATTATATATAGTGACCCTATCCAGATCTACCTCTAACTATTGATGATAAATTGTATCTCCTGTATAATATATCATCCCATATGCAATTATATGATAGTGACTATCCTCAACATCCAACTAATAATAACTAGGAATATGTGGAAGAGGGGTGTAGGAGTAGGATAAAAAATAGGGTCTTCAGGTGGAGGTGGGGGAGTGGGAGCTGTGAGTGGAGGTGGAGGAGTGGGAGTTGCAGTCTGAAATTGTCTTCTCATGTCTAAAAACATAGACTGTACTGATGATCTAATCTTTTCCTCTATTTTCTCATTAATATTTTGAACATCAGCCTCAAAAGATACTATTTTTTTATAAAACCCATCCATGGAAGAATCTGGAGAACATGGTAACACTTTTCTCACTGATACACCCGCAGTGCATCCACATTCACGACCTAGGTGTTCAAGATTTCCCAATGCTACACATAAAATATCTTGTCTCCCATCACCTTTAAACACCCCATGTGTGTTGTCCTCCACAAGAGAATACAATTTGAATTATTTGAAAACTTGTTTAATATTATGATTCAAAGTATATAAAGAATTTAATTAAGTTAAATAAATAAAATAAACATCTAACAATCCTCTCAGTTATGACCCTCGATTATTCCATAAGTTATTGTCCCTTTTTCCTCATCTGATCCCTCTTCTATTTTTCATGTCTAGATAGAGGGGATGGAGGGGAATCCTCTCCAGAGGTTTTAGACTCAACTGCAAGTTTTTGTAAATTTTCAACCACTATATCTTCTTCCAATAAAGTATACCATCCCCAAGATAAACTATGAGGGTATAAATTTCTAGTTAGGATCTCTTAATTAATTCTATGAGATTCTTCTTAATTAAGAACAATAAGTCATTAAGATGTCATCAATAAGATAATTAATATAAGAAAACATATAAATGTGTAAATCGAACTTAAAAATAATTATTATTTCTTTATTCTTTCAACAAATTTTTTCCATGTGTCTTTATCTATAAAAGTATATATATGACATGGATTTTAATGTTTCCTATGCCCAAAAATGAAATCTAATGTGAGTGTTGATTTGATATACCTCCATCTCCTAGAAGTCATCGATAAGCATTTAATTCTGACTCCTCTAGGGTCAGCTATCTCAAATTTCATCTGGTAAAGATGATAGAAAACATATTATACTATAAATATTTCAATATAAATCAAAAAATAGCAATAGATCTTACCAAAATGGTATCCCAGAACTGAGCTAGTTTTTTTGTCAACACTTCTCCAATTATTAAAAAATGTTGATAACTTTTATTTTAAACTGAGTTGATACAAAACAATTTAATTGGTTTGCATTAGGACCTATTGGAATATCATTCTCATCAAATTATACCATTATTCTCTAGTCCTAGCTATGAGTAGGTGATAATTTTGGTAAATGTGTGCAGCCACATTTACAAAACCTTGATCTTTTATTTTCCATTTTGGAAGTACATGAAGAAGATTTGGGAACATTCAGAATAGCATGTGGATGTTCCTCTCTAGAGTTATGATCATGAATTTCTTCTCCATAAGTATGTGGTTGATCAACTGACTGATCTGTCATTATCCTTCAAATCAAAGAATCAAACATTTAGTACACAAATATAAAAATTCACATATTACAATTCTGATTTAAACAAAAAATGAAAAATTTTGAAACACAAAATTAAACTAAAACATAACACATTATTATTCATATTTGTCATAGTTAAATAAAATGATAACAATAGTAATGATATATGAAATGACATATAAATTAATGGAAACAAATTGCAAATTTGTGATGGAATATTAAAAATGGTCCAACCAAATAAATCATTTTTACACCAAAAATAATGTTGATTAACATATTAGTATTAAAATAATTTTCATTGAAATAAATATATATATATATATATAAGTTATATAATGGATAAAGTGATAAAATAAAAAAACTAAACTAAAATAAACAAACTTTTCTATTTATTTGTTTTACTACCTGTTTTAATAAAGAAAAAATTACAATATCTTACATTTTATGAAATTAATAAAAGTAAACAAGAAATAAACATTTGTTACCTATAATATTATGAATTTAATATTAAATTGTTTTCTTAAATTCCATCATAATGATCATTCCTTATGGAACAAACCATATCTACAACATGTTCATAATTATTATCTGTTAATCTTTCCATTGAAGAAGGGATCTCACATAAATCAGCATCTTCATCAAGTTGATCATCACCAACATATTATTTTTTCCCCTTGTAAAAAAATAGACCACGGCATATCGAATTGATCAAGAACATAGAAAACATTTCATGTGTTTACATTATAAATGAATCGGTAACATCTTCCAATCTATTCAGATTAATTTTCATTCCAAATTCATCACGTCTGACACTATTGTTATCAATTTACAATTTCTAGTTAAACATTGTAACATTAATTTTAATCAAATCAACCACTTATATTTATTAAATGACTCCATAATATACACGTGATGGAGAAACTGGGTTTTTTTCTTTTTAATTCGTAAAATACATTGCTTTTGAAAACACCAATACACCATTATTCTCGCTGGATTTTTGTTGTCATGAGATTTAGTATAAAATGTACAGCAATTTATGTCATACTCGGACAATTTTATCACATTTAAACATGGACCACCCACTAACCATCTTAATGTCTATAATTCATCTAATATAAAAAGCACTATCTTTTTAAACCATGGAAAAAAGTTTTTTTATGCTCATTCGAAAACCACATTTCTTTCTTCTATGGATGACATTGTTTCAACTCGGTAATATAAAATGTTATATATGGTTGAGAATAAGCTATGTTATTCATGATGTATAAATGTACTTTCTTCATTTGTTCACCTAAAAATGATTTGTATTTCAAACCACGAATCCCATTTCCCCTATTATTAACCCCTTCATGGAGAGATGGAGGCAAACCAATGTGCTCTTCTGTAGACAAGTTGCTCATACAAACCACTATAACCTCCTCATAAATATATTTTTCATCAATAGAGGCTTCAGGTTGATAGGGATTCTTAATATACCCCATCAATATATTAATATATCATTCAAAAAGATACATCCAACGTAGATATACATGTCCACAATGCTTTATTTCTCAAACTAAATAAACAATTAAATGAACCATTTTATCAAAAAAAGATGAAGGAAAATACATTTCAAATTGAAAAAGAATAGAAATTGATTCGTTTTCCAAAATTTCCAAAGCATCCAGATCAATCACCTTATTAAAAATGGAATTGAAAGATTAACACCCCATTATAGTAGTCTTTATGACATGGATGAGCAATATTCCACACAATGCAACTGGTAGAATTGTTTGCATCATTACTTGAAAATCATGAGATTTCATACTTTTCAACTTCAAATCCTTCAAAGAGACAATTTTTTTTTACATTTGAAAAATAACCCTATAACACTTTTATATCATGAAGACACTTAAAAAAGAAACTTTTCTCCCTCTTTGATAATGTACGACAATCCAAGGGAAGAAATATTTGCCTTCCATCACGAGTGGGAGCTAACTCCAAATATATTTCCTTCGATTGTAAGTCTAATCTTGAATTCAATATAGTTTTAGTCGTTCCTTTAATATATAAAAATTTTCCAATCAAACTGTCATAGATATTCTTCTTCACATGCATGAAATCAATATTATGTTTCACTTAATGATATCTCTAATATGGTAGCTCAATAAATATTGACCGTTTCTTCCAAATTTTTCTATCAATATGATGTATGTTGTTTACAAATTGGACACGTTTTATTCCCCTTAACACTGTATCTGGAAAAATATCTATACATTGGGAAGTCATTTATAGTGAGCATAATCATTGAATGTAGTTTAAAATATTCCATTTTTTAAGAATCATACACCCTAATACCATCATACCATAAGTGTTTCAAATCATCAATTAAGGGTGATAAGAAAACATCAATATCATTTCTAGGTTTCTTTGGTGAGGAGATCATTAAACTCTACATGACATATTTGATCTTCATACAAAATTTGAGAGATAAGTGGTAAATAACCAATAAAACAAACCATGAACTATTTGTGCTTCTGAGGCTTCGATATTGATTCATTCCATCTATGCACCACTCAAGTCTGATATTTCTAACTTCATTTCTAAATATAGGATATTGCTTATCAATTTTCTTCTGGTGAAGACAATCAGTTGGAAGATGTATTTTTCCATCACATATCCTATCATCAGCATGTCATATTAACCTATTTCCATCATGTTAATTAGAGAATAAACATTTCAAATGAGGAATTATAATAATATACTTATAAACTGTGGTATGGATCCTTGTAATCTCTAAATCCAGCTGTGATTTTTCTTTCAACTTATACCAGGATGTCCCACATTAAGGACACTTCGACAAAAATTCACATTCCTTTCTATATATCACAAAGTCATTCAGATAGTCATTTATTTTATTATATCCCAATATCATTAGGCATAATATTTTTGGGCCTTATAATGTGAATCTAGAAGATCATTGTCTTTAGAAAGAATGTCTTTGAAAAATTATAGCAGTTCTGTAAAACTCTTGTCACTCCATCCATGTTTCACCTTTAGGTTAATCAATCGTAACATCGATGATAAAAATCTAAAATCCGTACAACCAAGATACAATAGTTTTTCTGCATCACTATATAGAAGCTAAATTTTCAGTTCTTTATCAATTTTTTTGCTTCAATATTACAAATCATATCTTCACTTTCATCAGAGTTACCATCTTACAAAGCATCATCATTAGTAGACCTAAGATTATTCATAGTTTCACCATAAAATATCCAAGGGTTGTAACTCATATAAAAACCATGAAAAATTAAATGATCTTTGACCTCTCTACTTTTCAACTTCTTTATATCTAAACACTTCAAGCATTGATAGAAAAACACGTCATTGTTTGGAATATTTCATTTATAAAATTCCCCAAAAGCATCAACACCTTCCTTATATCCCTCACTCCATTGATGTGTCATAATCTAGCATCGTCTCATTATTACCTATTACAAATATCAAAATTATACATCTTATTAAGAGAATCCAATTTTATATTTATATGAAATATTTCATAATTTTAATGTAACATATTTTGAAATTTAAAACAAATATATTCAAATTTGAAAAATATATGGCTAGAAATAATTTTAAAAAGAAAATATAGTTTGATAAGACAATTTTATATTTATATGAAATATGTCATAATTCAAAACTAACACAATTTTTAAATATATTAAAACAAATATATGTGTATTTTTAAATTATACTGATATTGTTTTTGAGAAATAAGATAGAAAACCACTATGCAAAAATAAATCATTATCCACTAGTGCGATGTATTATTAACCCATCACAGCATGAGTTTTGTTACTTAATTTGTTTTCCTAATTTTCTAAAATATTAACCAAATTGGGATTAATAATGTATTTTTTTAAAATATTTTCTTTATTTCATGTAATTTTGATGGTCACAGTTATGGGATTTAACATTCTTATTTTGTTTATTGTGGAAAATGGTATTGTGTATGGTCAAAATTTATTTGAGTGGTAAGTTGATATTTTTTGGTTTAGAGCCACTTTTTGAAATGGGTTTATATTAGACTCAATGTACATGCATTTAGATGAACCTAGATTGTCTTTGGAAGGGGGTGAAAATATCATATTTAAGGTATATTGAGAGGTTATTTTGGGGTCTACATAGATAAACAATATTGTAATAAATAAATAAGAAACCATGCATCAACATACAATGTTATAAAACTAGAAGTCAACATAAAATATGTACAACATAAAACCTAACCATATAAGAAAATAATCAAAGAAACAAATGTCTTAACTCTGATAAGAAGACTGTGTACATATTCATCACCAAATACATTGGAAATTATAACTTCTGTTTTTTCTAAGTCGAAATAACAGAAAATTTAATGTGTTATATAAATTGAAAAAGTATATATGGTATATAACAAATGTCTCTATAACCAGGGATATCCATATGAGGATTTCATATTTAAATAAGGTAGCATCTAACCAAAGTAACGTGGATCTTCAAGCCAAATGATTTCTGATCAAGGATAAGAGAAACCATGTCCAATAATAATAACATTAGTAAATAAAACAGGATATTGAAATATTTTAAAAAATGAAATAGAAAAACATAAATGTAGGGAATCCATGAAAAATAACAACCATATTTAAGGCATGTGAGATTTACATGAGTATTTTGAGTAGATCAGATTGATGTGGTGATAAAAAAGATAATAAATGATGCTGGAAAAATGAGGTTGGATGACATGGGTTCGAAGAATCATTTCTAGGGTTTCCACACGGGAGAAAGTATTTGTTGACTTTCAATTGAAAAAAACCACAATGATCCAATATGGGGCTTCATATAAATTTTAAATGATTTATCACATCATTTATTTAGTAACCTAAATGATAAAGTGTTTTTATTACATTTATATTGTCAGTTATTTTATAACCGAAATTATAAACCCCTTTTTTTACATTGGTTATATAATAACCAACATGATAAGGAAATGACGTTTTCTTTATCACGTCAGTTGTATGATAACCAACACCAAAATTTTTCTTTATCACATCGATTTTTTTATAAGCGATGTGATAAATAAACATAATTCATCTTTTATGTTGGTTATAATAGAACCGACAAGATAAATCTTTTTTTGCAACTTTTCACATTAGTTATTTATAACTGACATAAAAAATTATGATGTGGTAAATAATTTCTGTACTAGTGATCATTCAAATTAGGATGCTCTCTTGGAAACATCTTCAAAATGAAGTAAATGATAATTATTGGGGGGAAACTACGGGTATGAAAATTCATTATATTTGTATTATTATTTTATTTATATGAATTAATATTTTGGTACCAAATTCATTATATTTTCCCTATGGTGAGGTTGTGAGGACTACAAGGATATTAGAATTTAGTCAGTTGTGAGAAGAATATAAGCATGAGTTGTATAGTGGTAAGGCTTCTATAGTTGGGACAGATTTAAAGGCTATACCTATCGTGATTGATTTTATATCATCACATTATCTGGAAATGATTTATCATTGGAAGATTACTATGTTTAATTTTTTAATCAAATTTGAGGTTTTAGAATTAAAAATATGATGATGTATATTAGTATTCTATTTTTTATTTTGAAAATGATTTTTTAGGACGTGTCAGAATGAAATAAAAAAACAAGGATGCTACGAAATACCTCCACACTTTGGAAAGACTACAATTCCAAAACATGAGAGGAAGCGGGTGTTTTTATTCAACACTCATTTATAATTTATTTATTTAAATAAGTTATAGAAATAAAATTTCTTCAACTATAAATTATATATATTCATTATATATTTTTCATAACAACTATATTGATGTGAATGTGAATTTATGAACATTACAATATATTGATGAGAAACAATATATTAAATAGTTTTTTCATGGATTGACTTAATAATTTAATTTTTTTTGAAATATGAAATTGATTTACCATTAATATCTTGACTTTTTTTCCTTCTGTTTGAACTCCCTTAACCCCAGGTAACCCCAAGGAAGAATTTGGATGATTTATCACATGATTTTTGAAGATTTAAAGTTTAAGATTATGGGTTGATCTTAAGGTATTTGTAATCCTCGTATTTGGAATTTTTAATTCCTCTTATATCATTCCTTTGACCTTGAATATTTGCAATTATCTTCTGAGTGCTATAAATTTAAGCCATTTATTTTAAAATTTGGGTTTCCCATGATAGTTAATTGAGATTCCTAATGTTTAGTTGTGGTATATTTATAATACAAATTGATGAATCATTAAGAGATTGTATAAATTTTTATATGGATTTTAAATCACCCTTATATTGGTTAATTTCATAGTTCATGTGATTGATTGTTATGCCTCAAATACCTATTGATTGATTTAAGAATAATTATTTTTTTCCAAATGAGAATTAATTGGAAAATCGGGATTTTGGTAAAAAAATTGGGACTTAGACTATTGTTTTGAAACATGTAATTAAATAGGTATTTTTTGCGGTTTTTTATGCTTTGTAAAAGAAAATTCATGTTTGAATTTCCTATATTGTATCCAAATGTGGACTATTTGGATGAACATGGAACCTGGATATGGAAGTGTTAGGAGTGTGCATAGTGTGAACAACTAGAATACCTCAATGTTTCATACTGCGAGGTTGGTTTGAATAGAATACATTCTTTTTAAAATTATTTGGTGAGACATCATGTAAAAATATCTATGTTTCAGGCCATGGGTGTGGGTAGATTAGAAAATATTAGTAAAATATATAATATTCACACCATGGGGATAGGTGTCATAGGCATGATATTGACTACTGGATGGGTCAGAAGGAAACACTTATAAAGGGGTGGTTCACCTTGACTGAGGAAGTTAGCTAAAATTTTATATGAACATGAAATAGTGTATCCTTATGGAAAGGGAACAATAAAGATAGTTATTTTGGGAGGGCCACATAACAAGACATAGTGATTCTATGTGATAGTGTAAAAACATAAAACATAATTTTCCTAGTTGAAATTTGAATGGTTTATCTTAGGGATGGGACCTTGGATATGGATGCATGATTTTTCCTTGGTCATGGGGAAATATTTATTTACTTTAAGACATGTATTATTTCAGTGAAATCGTTTGTATTGGATGATGTGTGTGATTTATGAAATTTCTATTCTTTTTTGAACCGTCCAGTTTCCCGAGTCTCTCACCTTGTTTGTAACAAATTGGGTTTTAACACCTTATCATCTTAATTTGATACCCATACTCAAGTATTTAATTCTATAAAGACATACTAGGAATATTTATACATCTTTCTATATAAATTACCCTATATTACTCAATCTCATGTTAATTATCATCATGTTTCTTTGGGATTACAAAATTTATTTTCATACAAAATTATTCATCACCATGGTTGAGACTTCATGGTTGTATCTTGAAATAACATCCTCAGTTTTATAATCATAGCATACCAAATATCATCCTATGTGGGAAAATTCATTGATTACTACTTAAATTAAATGTATTTAATCAATAACTTCATTGGAAGAAATGATGAAACCTCAACTCAATCCCAACATAAATCCATGATATTTTTCATACTTCTTCAATCCACCCTCCTAACATGCTTCCATGGTAACAATTCCACTAATAGGGATGGATTGAGTGAGTATCCTCAGAGTCATGTTTGAATAAACATGAAAGTAACATATTCATAGTCATTAAAGACAATATATAGTTTGAGGTAACTCAATTACCAGAACAATTATGGGAATATCCTATGACCCAATAGTATCAAAACGTTTGTACAAGTATTTAGGGAATATCCTGGTAATAATGATACACATCTCTCGAATATGTTTGAGTGATTATTTTACTACTTAAAATTTTTTGGTTCTACTTTACGAGAGCCTAAAATTGTACTAGGCTTCTATTTATGTTATTAATTTTTTGATTCTTCTAAATCATATTCAACCTATATATTTATAAGTTACTTATTTTCATAGTGTGATAAACATAGAAACTTCTTCTTCTTATTTCACTAAAAAAAATTTGTAGATAATTTCTATAAATATAAATCACTATTTATATTTTTCTATCACATATACCTCTAAAAAAATGCATGAATAAATAAAATTATATATCATGCAATAGTAGTAGAAAATATAATTTGAATTTGAATTTGAATTTGAAATAAAAATTAAAATAAAATTTCATTTTTTATTTATTTATAAACTTTTTATTCTTCTTAATACTTCTTATTATTCTTTCCAAAATCTATTCCATGTACACTGTAGCTTATAAGAATTTTATACATTATGTTTGAGAGATTAAATTGAAACTACTCCTAATACATTCAATGTAACTCTTTCTTCAAAGTGAGAATATTCTACATCATTTTCAAGAATTGAAAATATCATTTTGATGTTTTATCCATGATTGAATGTATTTGAATCATCCTCATAAATTTTATTTTCTCTAAATAATTCTAGAAACATGAGTATTTAATATATATAGTAATAATAATTTCTCTATGTGTTGAACCATATGCATGTCTAGATCACTCTTACACAATTTTGGAATCACTCATACAAGAGTAAATTGACTCATACATAGAGGTAAATGCATCATATGACAGGTTAAAGGACTCTTAAATTTTCCAAATTGACTCGTACGCCTGTCAAATGACTCATACACACCTCAAAATGACTCATACACAGGTCAAATGACTCATACACAACTCAAAATGACTTATATTCAAGTCAAGAATGACTCACCTATATACCTAGAAAAATTTTAACTATGATCCAAATTCCACAACATATCAAAATACTTCAATATTTTCTCCGAACTCTTAAAAATATATTGTAATCATTTTCAAATACTCCATAAATATTTTGAATGAACGTTGTCTCAAATGGATCATCAAATACCAAATCAATTTTAACATGAATTTTTGACAAAAAAAAACGAAAAAGCCAGAATCACATCCATGTTAAACTTCCTTAAATAATATTCCATAGAGATTTTCATTATTCTTGAAGTTGCTTCATGTCACAACAATCTGATTTAGAATCCAACAACTTCAAAAAATCTCTTATGCTCAACAATCTTTTTAAGAATATAACTTCATTAAAAATATATTACCTTAATTAAAAGAAACATTGGATTAACAAAATTAAGAAAGATAATATATAGTTGGAGGTACCTTATTATACCACTACATCAGGATTAGGTTCATCAGGTTGATCATGGGGATATTCTTAATGGGTGGAACTGGTTCAAGCTATTTTACACACTAATCCATTAAAAAACCATTAAAATTTACCAAAAAGGAAACAATTATGATTGTTATTAGGTTCTAATCAACACAAAGGCCTATTAGGCCCTAACCTACTACATTGATGTCTTACCAAAAACTTTCGCATGAAAAATGATGATGTTAATAAATTCAATGGAATCATTATGTCACCCAAGATATGATCATTCAAATCCCATTCCCCATTCCCTACAACATTGATTAGAATATGGTAAATGACTATCACGTCAGGAATTCTATACTTAATTGCTTCAATATTAACATCCCATTTGGGGATATGATAACCTTATTAATAATAACAAAAATATAAAATAAATAACTATATAATATATTTTAAATTTCTAATTAATTAAACAATAGTGGTATTTTCTATAAAAGTAATCCCTGAATAAAACCATAGACCATGTTTTAGGAAAAATAAAATCATGTAAATCATATAGTCACATATCAATGAAAGGAAAACCCAAGGACATAAGCTAGAACTCAATGGGTCTTTCTTTTCTCTATAATTCTATTTTGGAATTTATAGCTCTCAAAACTACCCCATGATTCCATTGAAATTGGTTTTTAATATAAATTAATTTCGCCTAAATGTTTATGAAATTTTTTTGTGGGTTCGAAATTTTCTAATACATTTCATCCTATTAATTAATGGGTCTGTACTTTATTTTGTTGTTCATTCATTGGTTAGTGTTTGTGTTTAGATTGTGATATAATTTACATATTTAGAAAAACATTACTATGTTTTTACAACCTAGAAATTGAAAATATTCTTTTTTAAGACATCATGACTAATGAGTTCATTAGTATTTTGGGTTACTATTATAATCATCTTTCATGATCTATTTTATGGAAAAAACAATTTGAATTTAAATTGGTTATATTAATTTTAATTGTGAGACTCATGACTCAATAATTTTTGAATAATGGATTTTGACATTAAATATCATTTTATAAGGATTTATTGAATGTTGAAGGATATACATCTCGAGAAAAATTATTTTGGTTGAGTAGAATGAAGAAAGATGGAAGTGAAATAAACAAATAGGCACAACAACATATTTTCAGTTTTAATTTGTAGATTTCAATTTTTAATATCTATTTTGAAAAAAATAGTTCAATTATATTTTCATAGAGGTCCTTGATGAGTAGTAAGCTGAAAAATTTGGTCTAAATCATCATTTGCACCAGGTATTATGATATTAGATCCATGGGAGAGTACGGTGTTGACCAGGGAAGAGTATTGTCCCCACTAGATATTGGCTCACTTCAGGTTCTAGTTATAGTAGCACCATGTTGGAAACAACTCATACAAAGGTAGCACTAGCTCATAAAGAGGCAGAAAAGGCCAAAAAAGAGTCATCCAAGAGCATGAATGGAGTCAAATTTCCAATTACTAATTTATAAAAGTTATGAAATCCTTATTTTTATTACATCCACTAGATATTTCCATGGTTATTGATACATACATGTCAAAGATTCATTCATTATACAATGAATTGGGTGGTGGTGGTGATGAACCTAGTGATAGAAAAAATGAAAGAGTTTTGGGTGATGATGACGGTGATGGTGATATTGCTAGTGATTGTGAGGATGATGTTGAGGATGGTGATGATGATAATAGTGATCGTGATGAGAGTGAGATTGATAATTTTAATCATTTACTGATATTTATGAAATGTTCCTTTTGATTATTGGATGTGAGTGAATATATGTGATGTCTTAAATGTGTTCCATCACATGTTGAATTCATTAATTAGTATATTGAATTTTATATATTGGATGGCAGTGGTTTGGTTGCATTTGTGTTGTTTTTTTCAAGTGTTTTTTATGTAAGTGGTTTGAATGCATATATGTTTTCTAGTTTTGGGAAATGATGGGGGGTGTTGGATAATAATGTGGGTGAAGGTTATACTAACAGTTTTCAAACCTTTGGTATAGACTTATACCAATGGTTTTAATAAACTATTTTAATGTAGTTGAGTGATAAAATGGTATACTAATGTTTTTTATCAATCCATTAGTATAGGATATACCAAGGGTTATCTACCATATACCAATGGTCTAAAATCATAGGTATATATCCTTTTTTCAGCAGTTTTTTGGGAACCTAAGTTACTATTAGTTATAGTGCATGGACTTTTTTCAAGGATAATCCTGGTATGGGTAGTTACTGCTCTTATCGACATCAATTGCAGAAACCAATTTATGCTCCATAGTACTCTTATCTAATGATATGAGATAGTGACGGTGGAGGTCATCCTTGAAATGACCCTCATCATTAGGGTCTTAGGCATGAGGTTGGTTGTGGTGGTGGTCATTAGTAGGGATTAAAGGGATCTACATGTGGGTAGATTCATTCATTAGATGTGATATCTTTGGAGGGACCTAAGATCATATGAGGTACTCTATGCTTATCGTATTCCATGACTATCATGAACCATCCTGAGTCGACCCCGAACCGGTCACAAGGACCAGCCTGCGACATGTCTCGAGAGGCATTCTCGATCCTCCCAGGATGGCGACAAGCACCTAGGGAATCAATAGAGTACATAAGGTAATGATTTTTCCCAAATATAAACAATCAAACTAACAGTAGAATGAAATGAAAATTCCTAAATACATTTACATAAAAACTAAACTGAGCATTATTTTTACAAGAACTAAAAGTATAACTAAACCAACAAATCAACTGACCAAAAACAATAACAAACTAACTCCATGTGACCCCTATGGTCACTCTCCAACACAATGATAACACATCGCCCAAGGCAATCAAACTCAAGCTTAAACCTACACAAGGGCTAAAAATGGAAGAAGACTATAGACGTGAGTATTAAAACTCAATAGGTTAGCTCGATATTATATTCCAAATGGACATCCATTAAAACGAAACAAACATTAATTAAATGTTTTAAATAAAAATATAAAGGTATGTTTTCCAAATGAGTTCCCATTCCATAAAAAAATTACTAGACAAAAAGATGCATGTTTTATAAACAAGATTGCTAGAAACAATTTTCAATGATATGCAACTTCAAAATGAAAATATTTTTCAGGAGGGATGCTTTAAAGAATTTATAATTTTTAAATAAATTACACATAATACTGAATTTACCAACCAAACATACCATATGCCAATGTTGGGTACAAAATATCCAATGAGCACAAGTCTCGGGAACACCCACAGGCACTAGTTAGTTATAAGCCCCAGGTACCTCGTATCTCGGTAAAATTAACCATAATAAATATCCATTCTCGTGTACACGAGCCACTAGTAGAGAGTATACCCATAACCTAGTTGTCCCCCAACTTCATCATCATCATCATTGTTTAGATAGTGTTGATATCATCAAACTTGCTACGTGAAACAGGGGCCAAACCCCACTGGATCACTAGCATACTAGTACACATCCGCCCACCTAGATACTCGGGATACCCTTTAGTGATCAATCATGTTACACATATTATCCAATACACATTTCACATCAAAATTCCATTCCAAAACCATAAACACACAAACATCCCACAAACATTCTTCACATCTATTTCATGAATCAATAAATCACTAAAAATATTCGTAGAAGAATTTCAAGGAGTATAACGAGGCCATGCAAATAAAATATACTCCAAAAAATACTATTTTAAGGCCCCAAACCAATCAATAAAAAAACAAAATAGATTTTTAATCCCATAAACCAATTAATAAATCATTTTCATTGACTATAAAATTGACCCAAAAGATAGAACATGAAATACAAATGGAAACCATTTTTACAAAAAAAAACAACATAAAATGGGCCTTTAATCTTTTCTCAAAACTACCATGTGAAAAAGGTATGATTTAAAATTTAATTAAAGAGGAGTATACACGCCATTATCAGAAGAAAAAAAATTAGTAAATCTCTTAAAACACTGAGGATACATATTCAAAACAAAACCATTTTCATAAGGATGTGAAACAGACCATTTGCTGGCAACACGGGCCAAAACATGTTGTAAACCAATATGCATTTGTTTGTAAAACCAACTCCAAATTATGAATATATATAAGGACACAAAATACCATTTTTATTTCTTAAAATTCATTTATAAATCTAAACAAATAAATTTAAAATCACACTTAACCCATTGAAACCAACTAGGAAACTTACCGAACACATGACATGCACTTTTAAACAAAACAATTTATTTTAAGCACTTGACAAGGAATGAAACACCAATTTCATGACATATTTTATTAAATCAACTAAGAAATGTTAAAAATACCATAAAACAGGTTCTCAACCTCACTAAACAGGTGCAAAAGATAACAGAACCATTAAAAACCCTTGGTGTGCACTTTCATGAAAAAACAACACTACCTTTCATGAAGCAAGGCTTAAACAACCATTTTGCACACCAAGAAAATTATAAAAAGGCTTTAAACAATAATAAACATATATATTATTAGAGTAAAATATTAAAATTTTGAAACATGAATGATAAGGGCATGTGAAAGAGATATCCTACCTCAAATCCTTGGCGTAATGGAAACGCACACCCGAAATCACCCGCTGCGGGTTTATAAACCCGAAAACTATGAATACCAGACCTAAATGAATATAACCTCCATAAAAAACTATGGTATAACAGAACCCTAGGTCTAGAAAGACTAGGGGAGAATAGAAAACGAATGAATAATGAATAGAGGAGGAAGAGGGAGGAGAAAAGAGAAGGAATCTCACCTTGCCAACTAGAAAACTCTTCAACTTCTATTTGATATGTACCCATATAAAAAGGGAACTGCTGGAAACTCTTTATAGGGACTCCTAAGGTATATAAGAACCATTTGTAGAATACTTTTTTCAAAGGGGTGACTAATTGAATAATTTATGTATGAAATAATTTACCTTCGAAAATCTGGATGATTTGAGAGACATTGAGAGGATTTCCCAAATACGCGACTCATATGATCTCCAAATAGGTAAAATAGATAATGGGGGTGATGATAGGGGTATTTTATGTGAGTGGGATGTATAATCACCGAAAAATATTAAAAAATGAATTAGATATAAATGAAAGAAATTATTTTTAAAAAACTAGAAATGGGTCTATGGTCTGGCCCAATACCTAAATAAATAACCCCAATTAACCATGCTTATGAAATTATAATGGGAAAATGATATTTTAATTTTAATATTCCAGTGGAGTCCAATTGGGAAGTGGAATTAATAAAAAATGATGAAAAATAAAGATGTTAGAAAAGAAATAAATTTGGTTTTTAAATCTAGAATGGGCTTATGGTTGGCCCAAATCATGAAATAACCACCCTTTCTCCAAAAACTCATAAACAAGGAATGGGGAACCCAAATTAGGGTTATTAGACATTGATAAAACTTCAAAACAGAACATTACTCTCACCTAAGTCCCATAAAATGGATTGGGTTTATAAAACCCAATATTTTATAAGAATTATTCTTTTTAATTTCATTGATGTCTTGTGTTATACGCTACACCAAAATTTTCTTGTTCTATACACAACACTGTATTAGCTTGCTGTATACACAACACTATTCTTGGCTCGTCTCGCACACAATTTCAAGTTTGTTTTGTAGAATATATTCTACACAACATTAAGTATATATTTTTTTTAATGTATAAATGAAATAAGTTTTGATTATGTTATATGGAACACCAAACAGAGCTTTCACTACAAGCAACCCTGAATTGGCTTGCATTATACGCAATAAATACCTTCTTCGATAGCGTGTGTAGTACGCAATACCGAGTTTTACTAAACGATATATTATTATAATATTATTATGAACTAGTCGTTATGAATAGTAATAACCACTTTTTAAAATTTTATAATTTTTATCTTTCAAAATGGACATCATTTTTGGATTTGGAATATCGAAATTAGCCTAGGGTGAATTTTCGGTATTTTTTTGAAAACATTCAATTTATGATAAATAGTGAAAACACAGGGATACTATTTAAAAACCGAATTTTTATTTAAATAATTATTTATTTTATTTAAATCTATTTTATGTAAAAAATGATACAAATACCTATATAAGTTCAATTTAATTCATTGGAGTCATTTTATAATAATTTTTGATATATAAAAATTTTATTGAACTTTTCACCGTCTTTTACCCACCTTCTTGGAGAATTTGAAAATTTACATAAAACTTAATTTTACCGCTTCTGTGAGTGGAATTTCAAAATTCCGAGAGACATGGTTAATATCAAGGAGGAAAATGTGGTTCAATAAGATAAAAATAATTTTTGGTGAATAGTAACTGTTTACTTTTATTTACCACGGTTAAAAGTAAATAGGGTAATTAAGGGTAAAAATGATATTATTATTTCTCTAAAACATGTCCTAATTCTATTTGATAAGTGTAATTATACTAAAAAAATCCTTATGAATAAAATATTACCCTTTAGGTCCACTTGGATTAGATTAGGACACTTATTATTATTTTATTTTAAAAAGAGTTAAAATAGTTAAAATCAATGTTTAATAAATAAAACATTTTTAATATAGGGATATACATTAGATAAATTAGACTATAAATATTTATTATAAATATAAAAAGATTTCCTACCTAATGGTTTTTTATTTTTAATTTTTAGAAATTAAATAATTTAATTTATTTATGACACAATGATGATGCAGTAATTACCTTATTAATGAAATATTAACATAATTGATGTTATAAATACACAAATAAATGTAATTATATACTTTTATGAATTAAAATTATTTTATAGGTTAATATGACATTTTAATATTTATTATATTAACATTCTTTTAACTAATCATGTTGTTACGATTTTCACAAAAATCAATTACCAAATAGTGTCAAAATTGACATAAAATAGTTTTTAAAACAAATATTGTATTATTAATTGTTATTGTATTCCTAAAAATCTAAGGATTGGCCAAATGAATTATATAAGACTATATATATATATTAATAATTAACCACCTACGGTTATTTAGGCTTTTTAGAGTATTTTTATGAACCAAATATTGTAAGAAAACAAGAAGACACGGTAAAAGTTAAATTATATAACTTAGAGTTAAATCTAAATGATAAGGGTAAATTTGTTACCTAAACATTTCTAAACCTATTGGTTGATAAGATTTCAACCCATAGCCACTTTATATTCTAAATAAGTCACTTTGGAGCTATTATAAACCGAATATGACTTTATTTTAAAATAATATTTTAAGTTTTTCGAAAGGTGCCCCTCTCCTCCCTTATAAAAAGGGCACCCATTCCCTCTTCTCTTCACACCCTTTTGAGCCTTGAAGCTCGACCAAACCCTACCAATTCCTCTTCTAAACCTCTCTAGTTATATCATAGAGGTTTTTTTCTTCTCAAAATACCAACTCTAGTGCCCTTAGAAGGGGTTTAAAGGATGTCCATCGAGGAAGAGGTAATCTCTTCTACCGATTCTTTCAAGTTTCTTTCTTCTTCTACTTCCTCTTCTTTAGTTGTTTCATTATAAAGTAATAACAAACGTATTACATATATACTGATATGTTATTATAAATATGAAACAACCCTATTTCACATTCTATCCATCCTACGTAAAATGAAATCACCACGCGTGCGTACGTAAGGAATACCGTCTCCACGCCGTGGTGTAATCAGTTTTTCCACCACCACCTTACTTGGATGGGTATAATTGTGTAAAGAATAACTATATATGATTATTATAACATCATACTTATTATAAAATATTATATCATCCACTCCAATTCTATTCAATAAATATGGGGATGATATCATCGCTCGTGCGTACGTACGGATTACTCTCTCCACGACGCGATGAGATTCATTTTCCATGTTAACAATTCAAGAATGATTATAAAGTATATATAATAAGTAATAATGAAATATATGACATAATAATGATATTTTATTTAGTTATATATATATATATATATATTTATGTATTTCATCTACTTAATTCCATTAAATTCAATAAGGAAACGAAAAACAGCATTCATTTGTACGTACGGCCTACCGTCTCCATGACCGGTGTATTTCTTTCCATTTATCAATCTATTATATATATGTATATTATGAATATATATTATATATAAATAATTTTTTATATATTTTAATTAATTAATCATTATCTAAGTAATCATATTAATAATTACAAGTCAAAACACGGACGATAAATGAAACAATTTTACCCAAAACGCTGCATTAACATGGAATTGACAAATGAACGGATAATATAAAGTCGTAAGTGAATCATATATGATATCATAAATATTATTATGGTTTTCTTACAAGTTAATAATATGTTTAAACCCACTATACAGGAGTCTTGGACACATACAAAAGAAATTGGAATAAGGTAAGGGATAATTTTTCAATCTCATTTTTATTCGAGATTGCTTATACGTATGTATTTACTGGGGTTATATTTTTCATCCATGTCCATAAAAATGTTTTCATAAAGTGTTTAATATTCTTCCATATATGTTTAAAGTCATTTTTACCCCTCTTGACTTTTACTTTGTGTTATGGAAGGAATATATTTTTTGTTTACCATACGTGGTACTTTTTGACTTTTCCGGCAAAAGTACGAGAAGAATGTTTTTTTAACTTATACGGCACGAACAGATTTTTACGGTTTCATAACACCTTATTTTCATGTAGAATACTCTAAAATATTTAATTACTATTTTCAACAATATCCTTTTCTTTTAAAATTTCATGTCATTTTGTGAAAACAAAATGATTTTGAAGAAGAACGGATATTTTCTTCAAGAATTCATTTCAAGTGTTTTATCAAAACCATTTTCCATATAAGATGGAATTATTTCATATGTGTATGTTTCAAGTATAATTTCTCTTTGATTTACATTTTTTCATTTTTCTTATGATGAAATGATATCCATTTTTTTGTATGGATTATGTTATGATGGGATGATGTTTATGAAACCCATTTTATACTTTGGGTAAGGATGAATGATTTATGTTCATGTTGTGGCACAAGTAAGAATGATTTCATTATGAGATGGGTGGGACCTATATCTCCCTCTAATTCATTGGGTAATGATTTATATCTCATGAGATAGAAATGGATGGAATGGCAAGTTAATCTGGTTCAGTGATTCAAGATTGGAACGAGGATTGAACTCGGTTCAGTAAGGGACTTTGTCCACTAAGATGGTCTTGGCAGCAATGTCTGGGCAACTATGGAAGTCATATCATGTGATTAATGTTTTCCCACAATTAAAAGTTTTATTTACAAGCTATTTTATCATTATTGATGTTCCATTATGATCTATTCCTTACATACTTCCATGTTTTATGTCATTTCTCAAGATTTTGATGTGTAAATATTATGTTGATGTTTTGAGGTTAAAATGTATATTTTTTGTTTTATTTTCTCCATGATTACCCTTAATGAGCATTTGAGCTCACCCTTTATATGTTTTCTTTTCCCTAGGATATAAATAATGGTTTTTGGTAAGAAAAAAAGGAAGATCTTTATGGAGATGTTGAAGATCTTTCACCAAGATTAGAAGATTATTTTCCAAGTTTCCAAAGACACTAAACTATTACGGTCCATTGGTGTCTATTTTTTTATGTATTAGATATTCCTCAAAAGTAATGTAATGTATATGTACGTCAAGATTTGGGTCTCTACATGGATTTATAATGAACCAGATCAAAATAAGGACATGAAAAACAGGGTGTGATAATTCTCCCCACCATTAAAGCTTTCTGACCCCAGAAAGACATAGCACAATTCAGCTGATTGATAAACACTTAAGGATTAGTTATCAATATGTTCCATAAAAAAATCCAATTAAACACCATCAAACATTAATGGAACTTATTCTTCTTACCTCTACCAACACTCCAACACTCAACCACTTCTCGAGAATCAACCGAAATATCGAGTAACTACCTCCACAACCATACAAAGAACCCGGTTGTTGGGCCTTCTACCAATAAACCCAAAAATCACCCAAACCAAAGATAACTCAAGAAAACCAAAGATTCCAATGGATTAAAGAATGGAATCCCCACCATTAAGAAACAAATATCACTAGATAAGTTCTTAGGTGGAAAAATCAATGAGACCCATGGTGGGTCTCCCCACCATTATAACCCAACTTGCAACGAACAGACAAGAATTAAACATTAACTAGAATTTGGAATCACTTATACAATACTACCAAAACTCTCCCCCAAAATCCTGAAAAACCAATTTAATAGGGTTAAAACATGAACTTCTAAACCACCCACTCCTGAACAGAGGGGACGAGAACAAGGCTAACACTTTCAGCACTGATTCGGACCCCCACCACTTATGGAGTGGCGGGATGGGGAACCAATAATTAGGACACTAAAACCACAAAAAAAAAATTTAAAAACCCCACACTCTCCACCTATGAAAAAGTAACACCAAGATTGCACCCTATTTTCATAGGTGGTCCACACATGGACATTTATCCAAAACCCACATCCATGAAGGCATAACCATAGACACTGTGTAAGGGGTAAATATGCCAATATTGTTTCTACAAAGGGAAATTCTCTGTAATGAGGAACCACAAAAGATACATAGAAAATACCATACCATAATGGTGGAGGCAGAAACCTGGTCAATCTCCCCACACCTCTAGAGATTTCCTAACTGCATGAAAAGCTTCACACTGAGGCCTATGGCTGGAGCCCTGATTCTTGATGCATCTATTGCGCCACAGTCATGGTGATAAGGATCATGCTACTCAAAAAACTCACTTGCTCAAAAAAACACCTTCATCTTAATAGGAACTCATAGATACATATCAAAATTCATTCTCACTACTAATGAGGGAAAAAATGTACAAGGAATACAATGGAATACATCAATATCACTCAACACAACTGCTATGTCCAAAAATATTATCATGACCTTGAAGAACATTAAATCGATCCCAAATAGAACTCTATTCCAAAAATAAGGTAAAGGCCACATCGAAAGTGATGGATTTAACATTTTAAATGAATCTTTAGATCGATCACCAAGAATTAATTCCAATGGAGAACTTTCCATTGTCACATCACAACATCAAACACATCTTTAGAAACCCAATGAACATTACTCTAAAACTGAGCCGCAAACAAGATCTCATCTCAAGATACAACAAGAGTATTAATTCTAGATCACAAGGAATCTTACTAAATAAACAACTCATCTATGACATAGAAAAAACAAGCCACATAACCATTGGTTTATAAAAAAAGGCCACAATTTTTCAGCTCAAAACACTTTTGAAAAAAAAACTAACTTGGTGGGTTTCGACATTCACTAATGGTGTTTCATCAAGTCTCACCCACAGGAACATTTCCATGCCACCACATTCACCCAACCAATATTACATATAGGTTGTATTTCCATATATCAATAAAACCATGCAGGTGAGCACCCATAAAAACACAAAAGGATAAAACAAAACAACATCATTCCAAAAATCATATACCTTCAAAAGGAACACTAACCACCAAGTCAAAAACCCTTTTATTATTTCACAAAACAAACAACACTTCATAAAGAACCATTTTTTTTAAAAATCTAACCCTTTTCATTTTTAACAACTTTTAAAACAACTGGGCTACACCAAACAACCTGTTCCCATTTTCTAAAATTCAGCAAGGTGTCTTTTCATAATCTGATGGCCATTGAGACGAATTACCTTTCTTGGAAAACCCCAACTACTCAAAACCAATTTCCAAAACCAATTAATCATATTCAAACACTTCTCAACATCACAAAAAACCCATTTAAAACAAATATTCAGAATCACCTTAAAATTAATCACTCATTCAAAGCATTATATTTCAAAAAAACCACAAGTTTATATTAAGGAAAGTCCAATCATGATAAATCATTTCCACTTCCTCCCAAAAAATTGTTTCAAAAAAATAACCACCATCCAAAACCATTCATATATTTAATTTTTGAAAACCCCTTTTCCTCTTTCCAAAAACCAACCACTCCATTAAAACTCATTTTTAAAATTCTCAAAAAAGTATTTTCATAATAAAAATTCAGAATCCAATACAGTTCCAAGAGACCAACAAAAGGATCTAGTGTCAGTGGGTGATATGACCATATCATTGGTGACCATAAGTAAAACACAACACCAACACAGAGAGATTTATTAGGACCATGCCCTGGCTCCACATGGCTTTCCAGACCCTGCGAGCTCACAGTGGCCATTAGTAAGACTCCCCTTATCATATCCCAACACCAAACAATCCAAAAGAACAAAAGACACTAATAAAACCATAGTTCCCATGGAAACCTGAGGATTAGAATGAGAAAGTGTTTATGACTCTTTTCCCATACATACCTCTCAAGTCCCAAAAATCCTACTCTATCTACCTTTCCATCCCCAAAATAACAACGGTCCTCTAAAGAGAAAGTTCTGCTAAGAGCTGACCTCCTCTAATACCATTTTGTCACGAACTAGCCTGAGTCAACCCTGAATCAGTCACAAGGGCCAGCCCGTGACATGTCCCGAGAGGCGTTTTGGATTCTCCCAGGATGGAAACATGCACCGATGGAATCAATAGTGTACATAAGGGAACAATTTCTCCCAAATATAAACAATCAAACAAACAGCGGAAATAAATTGAGATCCCAAAATACATTTACATTAAAATTGAAATAAACATTATTTATACAAGAACCTAATGTATAACTAAACCAACAACTCAACTGACCAAACTTGATAACTAACTTACTCTATGTGACTACTCTAGTAATTCTCCAACATTATGATCGCATTCCACCTAAGGTGATCAAACTCAAGCTGAAACGTGCACAAGGGTGAAAATAGAAGAAGACAATGGGTGTGAGTATTAAAACTCAGTAGGTTAGCCCGATATCCTATTCCCAATGTACATACTTTAAAATGAAAGAAATTTCAATTTAATGTTTTAAATAAAAATATAATGGTTTGTTTTCCTAATGATTTCCGATGAAATAAAAAAAATACCAGACAAAAAGATTTCATATTTTATAAATAAGAATGCTAGAAACAATTTTCAAAGAGTTGAAACATAAAAATGAAAATAGTTTTCATGAGGAATGCTTTAAATAATTTAAAATTTTTAAATAAATCACACATACTACTGAATTTACCAACCAAACACACCGTATGTCGATGGTGAGTTCAAAATAGCGAATGAGCATAAGACACGGGAACACCCCTATACACTTGTTAGTTGTGAGCCCCAGGTACCTCGTATCTCGGTGAAAGTAACTATAATAAATATCTATTATCATGAAAATGAGTTACTAGTAGGGAGTATACCCATAACCTAGTGGTCCCCCAATAAGATAATCATCATAGTTTAGTTAGTGTTGTCATTATCATACTTGAAACGTGAAATAGGGGCAAAACCCCATAGGATAACTTGCATACTACTACACGTCCGCCCATCTAGATACCCAAGATTCACTTTAGTGATAAATCATGTTACACATATTATAAAATACGCATTTCACATCAAAATTACTTTCCAAAACCATTACCAGACAAACATCCCACAAAAACGATTCACATTTCTTTCACGAATCAATAAATCATAAAAAAAAGACTCGTAAAACAATTTCCAGGAGTATAATGAGGCCTTACACATTAAATCCAATAAAAAATGCTCTTGTAAGGCCACAAACCCATCAATAACATAAAAACCCAGATTTGTAATCCCCCAAACTAATTAATAAATAATTTTCATAGACCATAAATTTTTTCCAGAAGATAGCATGTAACGCCCCGACCCCAGTTACCGAGAGTCGGTGCATTATTGCATAACATTAGCATGATCACAAAAGATCATATCTTGAAAGACCGATTAGTTTAGTAGCCTTGGAAACATTAGATACATTCATAAATGATACATTACATCATAAAGTGAAATACTACAATAAAAAAGTCTCCATAGTCCACACTCAAATCCTCTTCTGACTATCCCTGCAGGTCACTCATAAAACACTTCTTCACATCCTAGAAAATATTTAAACATTGAAAGAGGTGAGCTTAGATGCTCAGTAAGGATAACAATATAGCAGAAGCTTTAATAAATAAACATAAACATTTAAGGCAATGTATAACTAAAACAAAAGCCTTTTAAACATGAACTTCAACATAATATGGAAAACGTAAAATGATATAATGTCATTTACTTCTTCACATGGATATTCTCCTGGTTGAATAATCACATGCAATATAAATAACCACTTTCATAATGATGGAATGCATAATGCCATACTATCATAACCACGTATCCAAGGCCTCGTGCCAAGACTACAAATAAGATTTTGTCAAGGCCTCGTGCCAAGACACTAGTTTGTCTCATGAGACCTGCCGATGCATCGAGGAGCTATAGCGGGCTCCACCCGTCACTTATTAAGTCCAATGCATTCCTCATATGAACAGGTTTAAACATATCATAAACCATAACATAATTTTATCACATAAAACATGCATAAAAAACATAAGATTTCCACACTCCAATCACAAGATATCAATACAACACATTGATATAATAAAATAATTATCAAAACCATTTTCAATACCAAAATAAATGAAAATTAAAACTTTGTATTTATTTTTAATTTAAAAAAAAGTTATGGCTTATAGAGGAAGATGGAAATCAAAAAATAGTCACGACGGCGGAGAAGTCGTTGTTGCTGCATACGTAAGAAAAAAAATTCCTTTTTTCCTTTAGTAAAAAACGCTTCATATAAAAATATTCATTTTTAATAAAAGTAAAAGTCAAAGGGGTTTATACATCGTATAAAAGAAAGTTGTGTATAAAACAAAATATGCCTCAATGAAAGGAGATTGAGACGAAGACCCTTAAAAAGATCATTTTTTAAATAAAGTAAATATATTATGTGTATTCACTATAAGTACACATAAATAAAGTACAAATACAAGATAGGACATAATAATATCATGACATAATTTGAAAGTAGGAGATTAACCCAAATAATAGAAATTGGGTTAAGAAGTTCCCTTACCTCGTGTCCGACTTGACTCGATCATTCTTTAACCTCCTGAATAATAAACTAGAGTTAATTTCTATTTGACTAAGAACCTTTTTAATGTTCATTATTCCTTTTATATCACTTATTACCATGTTATAAACATTATGTAATTATTTAAGTTAATAACGGTCATTTTGTCGATCTTTAGTACTTGAGTCAAAAATAAACTTCTTATAATTACAAGTTGTTCATGTGGAGAAATATAAATTATATCCAGAATTATATTAATGATGTAGATATCATATATATCATATATATCCAGTATATACATGCATTTGTAATATTACATAACATTTATAGGTAAAAAATGAAATGCACCGTTCATGGAGACGGTAAGTCGTACATACGCATGAATGCTACTTTCATTTCTATTTCATATTTAATGGAATGAAGTTATAATTATATATAGGTATAATATAATTCCAGTATAAAATAATGTATAATACCATTTACTCCATCCTTTATACATCCCACATATGGCATTAACGATTTAAATAACTTTGAGGGGGCGGTAGTCCGCACATCCTAAAATGAAATTATCGCGTTTACCCATAATGGAAATCATAAAGTATGCCATAAATGAGAAATAAATAAGCATAAGGAAAACATAAACATAATATATATATATCATATATTAAAATAGTGTCATCAAAATGGCCACCATTAGAGGTGTTAAAAGAATATTGAACAATCTTCATTTCGTGAGGCAGTATTTCACCACCCACAGAAACAGTATGTTCTTTAACCATTAGACGAAGGTGTGTGTAAGTGTAAACCAAATACTTATCATAAAAACATCCTAGTATATTTTAGACACTGGTGTTGTTACAAAATAAAGGAATAAAAATAGTTTAATGGGTTGGAGAAGCAAAATAAAACAAAACAACATTAGAGAAGACATTACCTTAAAATCGGGTAACTATTATTGATTTTGAGCCAAAGGCTTCCTTGGGAAGACATATTCTAAAAGTGAGGATTCTAAGAGTAAGGGGGGTAAGTTGTGAGAGTATTTTGGAAGAGGTTTCCTGAGCCAAATGGATTGAAGGTGTGAATAAGGTGGTAGTGGTGGGGGCCTTTTATAAGAGGAGAAAAGGGGCACTCTTGGAAAGATTGAAATGTTACTTTATTATGAAATGATTTTTCAGATTCTAAAGGTGACACAGTAATATATTTCGTGGATAAGGTGATACGGGTTCGAAATATACTCATCCAATAGGTTTTTGACAGGTGTAATGTCACACCCCGACCGCGGATGTCCAAAATTATTATTTTTTCTCTCCTTTCCTAGTCCTGGTTTAATTTTTTTCAAAGATTAATTGCGTTGGCGGTTTCGCGCCGGTGCGCGGTCACTGCATCGTTAGCGGTGACCGTGCGTTCAGCCCGGGTGACCGTGTATTCACCCGGCATGTTTAAATATTATAATTTTTATGTTGATATTTTATTATTAACTCTATTTAAGTTGTGTTATTAATATGATAGTTAATTTTATTTTATATATGTTTATGTATGTTATATATATATATATATATATAATAATGTATGAATACATATAGGTCTATATATGTTCATGTATATATCTATATATGTATAAATATATACATGTGTAGTATCTTTAAATTATTTTATTATTTTGAATATTTGATCAAAATAATTATTGTTAGAATTAGCTAATTTATCATTTATTATTATTATAAGTTATATTATTATTATTATAAGTTTTATCATTATTGTTATAAAGTTTTTATATTATTATTATTATAAAATTTTATTATTATTATTATTATAACGATTTATTATTATTATTATTATTAAAAGGTTTTATTATTATTATACATTTTATTATTATTATTATAATGATAATAATATTATTATAATAATTATTATTATTTTTATCATATATATATGTATACTAATTTAACCCTAATCCTACCCCCTACCCAGCCGCCACCCCATCCCCCTCTCTCCCTCTTCCCCCTCTATCCTCCCTCTCCTTTCTCTCTTCCGCACGCAACACCCCCCCCCCCTCCTTTAGCGCCGTCCTCTCCTCTACGCACCCCGCTCCCCCTCCGGCGCTCCGCCTCGCCGTGCCCGCGCCCGACCGCCACCCCGGCTCCCCTCGCCGCACCGCCCCGGACCCCCGCTGCACCGCCTTGCCCCTGCCTCCTTCGCCAGCCCGACCGCCGGCCTCCTCCGACGAACAGCCGGGCGACTTGCCTCCACCCTCATTCTCCCGGCCTCTCCGCGCGCCCCGGCGTCGCCCTCGCCATCGTCCGACCTTCCCGCTGGCGCCCCAGCCTCATCCCAGCCTGTCCCGGCTCCCTCTTCCCCGTCCCGACATCCCCTCACCCGGCCTCCTAATCTACAGCCTCTCCGCGCGCCCCGTCGTCGCCCTCGCCGCCGTCCCGGCTCCCTCTCCCCCTGACCCGACCTCCCTCCTTCAGCCGCTCCCTCCACTACCCCCTGTCCAGTGGACCGCCGTCCGGCGACCCCCCCCCCCCCCCTACGCGCTCCCTTCCCCCCTACGCTGTGAGTTTTTCTTCATTTTATTTTTATTACGTTTTGTTTTTGTTTTTTTCTCATATTAATAATAATATTATTATTAATATTATAATGCTAATATTTTTCTATTACTAATATTATTATCATTATTATATTATTCTATTATCTTATTATTATTATTATTATTATGTTATTAATATTATTATTATTATTAATATTGTGATGTTGTATTATTATTACTACATTATTATTATTATCGTTATATTAATATTGTTATTACTATTATATTATTATAATTATGCTAAATTATTACCGTTATTATTATTATTATTATTTTGTTCTTCTTATTATTATTATTAATATTATTAATACTGTTATTATTGTCATTACTAATCTTGTTATTATTATTATTATTATTATAATTATAGTTGTTACTATTATTATCATTATTATTACTCGGGCTTTCGCTTTTGCTTTGTTAGGGGTTTTTCATCAACTTATATTTGTTTTTGGTGGGTTTAGGATTTTTGGACCCGCGCAGGGCGTTTCCGAGAGAGCGTTATCGCTGTGCCTTGTTTCCGAGGTTCCGCCATCTCCGTGCCTCATTTCGAGAGTTTTGGACTTTATCACGTGGCTTTGGACACACGTCGTGTCATCGCGCCTTGGTTCCAAGGTCATTTTACCGCCGCGCTTGGATCTTGAGGTAGGTCTCCCTTTGCACTCGCCTTTAAATTTAGAATTTATTTATTCCTTGACTTTTTATTAAGTTTCAGTAAATTTAAAAGTATTATTAAGTAGTTATCTATAGTTTGATGATCTGCTGATGATAAAAGTTTTTTTAATTCTAGCGTTTCATTAAAAGCGTTTTCTTGGATTTAATTGTGTGCTTCCACGGTAGTGTTGCTAGATGGTTCTTCCTGAATAATGAAAGACATGTTAAATTGTGTTTTTAAATGTTTTTAGCGTGTGTAAATTAGTAGATGTATTGTTAATAAAAAAGAGGTGTTTATTAGGACCTAGATTAGAGAAAATGACTGTATGTCCTTTAAACTTGATTTTGGAAACTTGAAGTGTGGTTCTTGGTAGACGAGAAATGTTTTCCTTTGTCGCATGAACAAAAGTTTGGATTTCATTTGAGAAATGGTGTTCCTTCAAAAAAATGATTTAAGGCCCGTTTGGCTCTTGATAAAAGTGGGTGCGTTTGGATATTGGAAAATGATTCTACTTGTGGAACCAGTGTGTTTCGGGTTTAATATGATGATTTGAGTTTCTTAAATAATGTTCTAAGTGTGTTTCTATTTGTCAATGGCATGGCGTGTGTCATATCCCTTTGTAAATGTTTTAGCGTTAAATGTTAAAAATGTAAATGATATGACGGCCCGGTTGGCACTTTAACAAATGTGAAGTGATTGTACATATATATATATACGTACTTGTGAGGGAATTTCTACAGGGGGACTTCCCTTCGAGGGTTGTCGTGTAGTGATGTCCGTGTAAGGGGTTGGAAAGTTCGGTGAGATGAGTCACGCGTGCGAGGGTCTCCCACTTACACAGGGTTACTAAAACCACCACGGGTTCCTGGGCGTCTTGTAGATTATCGAGTGACGGTTGCTTGCTAACCCTGATTAGATGGGTTGGTACCCACTGGAGTCATGGACAGGCCAGGTGGGGTGTGCCACTGGTTGGCTATTAGGGCGGCCAGTTGGTTATTGACTGTGGAGTACCATGTCGGCAGGTAGTCTGAACCCGAGTACGTCCAGGGGTTTTCTAGGGATGTTCAGGATCGCCCATGGTTATTGCTGATAACTTCTGGTTTATTTTTTTTGCTTGCACTTGGTTTTCCTTGATTGTTTACCTTTACTTGCACTTGTTTTCCCTGCTTGTTTACTTTCAGTCATCCTTCACAGCCTGTACTGTTAAACTTTGGGAAAATTGTTTTCAAATGAAAATTCTTTATTCTCTTTGGGTAAGATTTGAAAATGTAACACTTTGCTTTTTAGAATGAGTTTAAAACCGATGAAAGGGAACTAACTTTCAAAAAAAGAATAAGGGAAACGTCTCGTGTTTGATTTTCAAGTAAAGAATTATGGAAAGTTACTTTTATACATTATAGTTCAAACCTGTATTATGTAGATTCTTTATTTACTGGCGGTGCATTGGGACCTGTTGTGGGGCTCACCTACTGAGTACTTTTGTTCTCACGCCTATCTTTTACCTTTTTAGTTGCAGGTTCCTTGTGTTCAGGTCTTCTATTTTGAGTCGCTCAGTGTTGGAGCGAGGTTTCTCTCTAGTTGGGTGGTGACCTGAAAGGTCACATGGAGGTACGTGGTCATGTAGCCTTTATTTCTTTTCCGCTGTAAGTGTTTATTTGTTCTGTTCTATTTACTTTTTTTTGGGCTGAAATCGTTCCCAACGATCAAATTTTAATTCCTGACACTTGTTGCCATCCCGAGGGGATCGGGAACGCCCCTCGGGACTTGCCACGGACCGGCTCGGGTGACCGGTTCAGGGTCGACCCAGGCTGGTTCGTGACATGTAAGTCTTAGATTTTACATTATCTTTTCATTTTATTTAAATCGTTAATTAATGAGGTAATCGCTGCATCATCATCGTGTCATAAATAATTTAATTTATTTAATATCTAAAAATTATATAAAAACTATCATGATGTAGGAAATCTTTTTATCTTTCTAATTAATATTTATAGTCAAACATATGACTTGTATAACCCCATTTAAAAATTGTTTTAGTAAAACAACTCTAGTTTGTGACATTTTTATTTTAACATTAAAAAAAAGTTATTTATGTCATTTTCCTACCAAAGTGGCTCCATGGGGTCCAAAGTTGACCCATGGATTTTCTTGGTCGGCCATGACACATTCAATAGGGGTAGGAAAAGTGTAAAGGTCATTTAATATTTTTATAATACCAGTTTTACCTTAAATTTCACTAATTACCTTTAATCGCGATTAATTAAACTTAAAAGTTACTATTCACCAAAAAAATTATTTTAATCCCATTGAACCACATTTTACTTCCTAATGACAACAATTTATGTCTGATTTTTGAAAATCAAATCATATAAGTGGTAATTTTTCATTTAAATGAAAAAACATTTTTATAACTACCACTTAGTGCTTTCACTATTCATCAAAAATTGATGTTTTTCAGAACAATGCCAAAATTTCACCCTAAGCTATAATTGATATTCAGAATTCAAAAATGATGTCTATTTTACAAAATTTCAATCATATAAGTTGCATTATCAAATTTTATAATTAATTCCCCTTGTCACAACAAATAGCATGTTTTTAAGAAACAATATATATCAAAAGATTGACAATTGTTTATGTCCAATTTCAAAGTGAAATTAATTTTAATGAACACCATTGGATAAAATGGTAAAAATATATTCTAATTATACTTTAAAACAACTCAATAGTATAATTTATCACTATAAATTATTTTCATTCAAAAAGTTGTTTTAAGTATTTATCACTATTCATAAAAAAATGAAAGTTCTCAGAAAATTACAAAAAAATTAACTTAGGATAATATCAATATTACGAATACAAAAATGAAGTCCATTTTGAAATATAACATTTCTATAATTTTAAAAAGTGGGTATTATTATTCATAATGGCTACTTTGATTAGTTATGATGTGTTAGAACTCAAAGTTACATACAATGCATGCTATTGCACTATTGAATGAGAAGCGTATCATGGAAGCTCGGGGTGTTACATTCTCCCCTCCTTCAATAAATTTCATCCTCGCAATTTGAAATTTTTATTTGAAAATAAAAGGTTGAAAATAGAAAATACCTTTGTAGAAAACCCACATCTGAAATAGGGTTAATAAAAATATTACTTTAAAAGATAGAAAGATAAGTATAAAGGTCACCCGAGATAGCCCATACTAGGATTCTATAAAAATATGGATATGGAAGAAAAAAACCATAATGGTTTGATGGAGAGTTGTAGAAAACAGGATTAGGAGAAAGTTAACCAAAATAAAATCACAAACTTGTGATTGGTTAAACGGTCATTGAATCCCCAATTGGAAAAGTTAACCGGAAAAGTTTTTGTTTTAAGTTAACTTTTATAAAGTTGAGGAATTTATTTAAGAGATTTTCTAAGAACGTAAGGAAATATACTTATCGTGTAGACTTTCATTCCTTAATAAATTTTTACCACAAACCCATCTTTCACTCCAAATGGTAACAGAACTCAAAAATATTCTATTTATCCTAATTGTATAAGGTTCTCAATATTACCACATACCATTTAGATTAGGAAAACTATTTTTTAATAACCAGGGACTTCTTGTAGGCTAGTTTTAGGTAATAAAGGCATGTCTCACTATGGTTGTGGGTTCGATTCCTGCAGCTTTTTCCGATGCGATGGGTTATGCCCCACCCTTCAGGTTGTCCTTTTCCTAAAACTATAGTATTATAATATTCCAAAAATAATCTTCAGAAATGTTTTAACCTTAAACAATACTATCCAAAGATCAACTTAATACATTCGAACCTTTATAGTTAGCCAAAATACATCCGTCCAGACTTTCTATAAAGGGTCCTTAAATTCTAAAATCAATTGTAACATTAGATTCCCTAAACAAAGTAAAGTTTCTCTTATTGTCACATACTAAAAATATGATTTCATTCATCATATTAAAACTTTAATGATAACAACAATTACTGCAGTACAATCCTTATATATATCACATTATTTTTATAACCAGAATATAATCCCTGAGTCAAAAATCACCAATACATTAATTATTCTGCTTCAACTGTAGTAACAGCATAAGATTGTCCGTGATCCCTTGGCCTTTTCTGAGGTAAGTTTCGCTGACACTTAGGACATTCATTTGCATAATTCCCCATTTCCCTACAATTGTAGAATTCAACATTGATAGCCTCTTTCTTTCCCTTGCAATCACGCACCTAGTGACCTTTTTCCCCACATTTATAAAAAACTCACATTCCTTTTAGGTAAGTACCAGGGTGATTCTTCCCACAATTATCCCATAATGGAAAATCCTTCTTTCCCTTTTTCCCTTTATCTGTCTCTTGTTCCACCGTTCTCTTCTTCTCTTGCTTTACTTTATTGTCATAAGATTTAGAGAATTCCTTTTCTGTCTTGATAGCACAAGAGACAATATCTTTGTACGATGAGATGGATTGTGAGACTAAGGCTCGATGGAGAAATGGTTTTAACCCATAAAATAAACGATCAATCTTACTTCTTGTGTTACGTATATAATCTACAGCATACCTCGCTAACCTTGTAAAGTTGGCCTCAAACTTTGCGACATTCTCATCCTCTGTTTGTCTTAGACTCAGAAATTGTCTTTCCATATCTGCTCTATGGTCACGAGGAAAGTATATTTATAATAAAATCACTTTGAACTCCCTCCATTCCATATTAGATACTTCTTCATCTTCTTTCGTGTTTTGAATCAGCGACCACCATTGATCGGAATCTCCAGTGAGCCGATAAACTGCCATGACAACCTTCTCCCTTTAGCTACTCCCCAAGGCATGGAATATTTTCTCTAAGGAGTTTATCCATTGCTCATCTACTAATGGATTTGTAACCCCATTAAATTTTGGTGGTTGTTGCTTCATGAAGCGGTCTAACATTGATCCTCCACTTTGTAGATCAGGGTGCCCCATACGAGTAAGGTTATTATTCATAACCTGAGTGAGTTGTCCCAGTATGGTAATAAGTTTATCAGCACCTGTTGTATCTCCAGATCCACAATAATTGTCTTGAGCCGGAGGGCAATCCCTACACCGAGTGCGTGCATTTATACGGTTTCCATTCCTTCTACTAGGCACCATTTCTAAACAATGGCATAAACTAGATTAGTTTATGATTCAAAATACATAATTCCATACTTAACATAAATTTAACTATTTATGGATATAATCCATAATCATAAAAATAAATGTTTTCTTTGAGGATGTATATACTTAGAAACCCTTCATAATGGTTTGTAAAAAAATGAGAATTATCCTATGCATATCCCCCGGGAGTGTCGTAACCAAGAGTGCAGCAAGGGCCGTTTCGTGCACCAGTTCTCGTTCGAGTCTAGCTCAAAGTGGTGTTTTCGGGTTTTACCCCTAGGTACATCTGTGCCAGAGCTGCCTCTACCTTCTCGTATCCAGACAGGGATGTATTGCTCAAAAAACTCACAAAATCTCTATAATACCCAAATTCTAGGAAGTTCTTCTATACTAATCCTCAACGTCTATCTTTGGGCTATGTTCTCTAATCAGAGTTTATCTAAATCTAGCTTCCAAGGTTAGTAATAAACTGCCTCTGATACCAACTGTAACACCCCAACCCCAGTTACCCAGAGTTGGTGCATTATTGCGTAACATTGGCATGATCACAAAAGAGCAAGTCTCGAAAGACCGATTAGTTTAGTAGCCTTGGAAACACTAGATACATTCATAAATGTTACATTACATCATAATGTGAAATACTACAATAAAAAAGTCTCCATAGTCCACACTCAAATCCTCTTCTGACTATCCCTACAGGTCATTCATAAAATACTTCTTCACATCATGGAAAATATTAAAACATTGGAAGGGGTGAGCTTAGATGCTCAGTAAGGATAACAATATAGAGGAAGATTTCATCAATAAACATAAACATTTAAGGCAATGTATAACTAAAACAAAAGCTTTCTAAACTTGAACTTCAACATAATATGGAAAAAGTAAAATGATATAATGCCATTTACTTCTTCACATGGATATTCTACTGGTCGAATAATCACATGGAATATCAATAACCACTTTTATAATGATGGAATGCATAATGCCATACTATCATAACCACATAGCCAAGGCCTCGTGCCAAGACTACGAATAATATTTTTTCAAGGCCTCGTGCCAAGACACTAGTTTGTCTCATGAGACCTGCCGATGCATCGAGGAGCTATAGCGGGCTCCACCCGTCACTTATTAAGTCCAATTCATTCCTCATATGAACAGTTTTAAACATATCATAAACTATAACATAATTGTATCACATAAAACATTCATAAAAAAAACAAAAGATTTCCACACTCCAATCACAAGATATCAATACTACACATTGATATAATAAAAACTTTATCAAAACCATTTTCAATTCCTAAATAAAGGAAAATTAAAACATTGTATTTATTTTTCATTTAAAAAAAGTTATGGCTTATAGAGGAAGCCAAAACTCAAAAAATAGTCACGGCGGCAGAGAAGTCGTTGTCACCGCATACGTAAGAAAAAAACATTCCTTTTTGTCGTTTAGTAAAAAACGCTTTGTATAAAAATATTCCTTTTGAATAAAAGTAAAATTCAAAGGGGTTTATACACCGTATAAAATAAAGTTGTGTATAAAACAAAATATGCCTCAATGAAAAGAGATTGAGACGAAGACCCTTACAAAGATTGTTTTTTTAAATAAAGTAGATTTATTATGTGGATTCACTATAAGTACAAATAAATTAAGTACATATACAAGATAGTACATAATAATATAATGACATAATTTGAAAGTAGGAGATTAACCCAAAGAATAGAAATTGGGTTAAGAAGTTCCCTTACCTCGTGTCCGACTTGACTCGATCGTTCTTTAACCTCCTGAATAATAAACTAGAATTAATTTCTATTTTCCTAAGAACCTTTTTCATGTCCATTAGTCCTTTTATATCACTTATTACCATGTTATGAATATTATGTAATTATTTAAGTTAATAACGGTCATTTTGTCAATCTTTGGTACTTGAGTCAAAAATAAACTTCTTATAATTACAAGTTGTTCATGTGGTGAAATATACATTATATCCAAAATTATATTCATGATTTATATATATTATATATCATATATATCCAGTATATACATGCATTTATAATATTACATAACATTTAGAGGTAAGAAATGAAATGCATCGTTCATGGAGACGGTAAGCCGTACGTACACATGAACGCTACTTTCATTCCTATTTCATATTTAATGGAATGAATTTATAATTATATAAAGGTATCATATAATTCCAGTATAATATAATGTATAATACCATTTACTCCATCCTTTATACATCCCACATATGGCATTAACAATTCAAATCACTTTGAGGGGGCGGTAGTCCGCACTTCCTAAAATCTAATTATCGGGTTTACCCATAATGGAAATCATAAATTATGCCATAAATGAGAAATAAAGAAGCATAAGGAAAACATAATCATAATATATATATCATATATGAAAATAGTGTCATCAAAATGGCCACCATTAGAGGTGTTAAAAGAATATTGAACAATCATCGTTTCGTGAGGCAGTATTTCGCCACCCACAGAAACAGTATGTTCTTTAACCATTAGACGAAGGTGTGTGTAAGTGTATAAAAAATAATTATCATAAAAAAATCCTAGTATATTGTAGATACTGGTGTTCTTACAAAATAATGGAATAAAAAGAGTTTAAGGGGTTGGAGAAGCAAAATAAAACAAAAGAACATTAGAGAAGACATTACCTTAAAATCGGGTAACTCTTTTTGATTTTGAGCCAAAGGCTTCCTTGGGAAGACATCTGCCAGAAGTGAGGCTTCTAAGAGTAAGGGAGGGAAGTTGGGAGAGTATTTGGGCAGATTTTGGCCGAGCCAAATGGCTTGAGGGTGTGAATAATGTGGTAGTGGTGGGGGCCTTTTATAAGAGGAGAAAAGGGGCACTCTTGGAATGATTGAAATGTTAATTTATTATGAAATGATTTTTCGAATTCTAAAGGTCCCACACTTATATATTTCTAGGATAAGGTGATAAGGGTTATAAATATACTCATCCAATAGGTTTTTTACAAGTGTAAGTCTTAGAGTTTACATTATTGTTTCATTTTATTTAAATCGTTAATTAATGAGGTAATCGCTGCATCATCATGGTGTAACAAATAATTTAATATATTTAATGTCTAAAAATTATAAAAAAAATATAATGAAGTATAAAATCTTTTTAGATTTCTAATTAATATTTATATTCAAAAATATGACTTGTATAACCCCACTTAAAATTTTTTTTAGTAAAACAACTCTTGTTTGTGACATTTTTATTTTAACATTAAATAAAAAGTTATTTATGTCATTTTCCTACCAAAGTGGCTCCATGGGGTCCCCAAGTTGACCCATGGATTGTTTTCGCCAGCCATGACACATCCAGTAGGTCTAGGAAAAGTGTAAAGGTCATTTAATATTTTTATAATACCATTATTACCTTAAATTTCAATAATTACCTCTAATCGCGATTAATTAAACTTAAAAGTTACTATTCACCAAAAAAATTATTTTAATCCCATTGAACCACATTTTACTTCCTAATGACAACCATGTATATCGGATTTTTGAAAATCAAATCACAAAAGTGGTAATGTTTCATTTAAACTAAAAATCAGTTTTTTAACTACCACTTAGTGGTTTCACTATTCATCAAAAATTGAAGTTTTTCAGAACAATGCCAAAATTTCACCCTAAGCTATAATTGATATTCCGAATTCAAAAATGAGGTCTATTTTAAAAAACATCAATAATATAAGATTCATTAACAAATTTTATAATTAATTCCCGTTGTCACAACAAATAGCGTGTTTTTAAGAAACAATATATATCAAAATATTGACAATTGTTTATGTCCAATTTCAAAGTGAAATTAATTCTAATGAACACCAATGGATAAAATGGTAAAAATATATTCTAATTATACTTTAAAACCACTCAATAGTATAATTTATCACTATAAATTATTTGGATTAAAAAATTTGTTTTAAGTATTTATCACTATTCATAAAAAAATTGATGATCTTAGAAAATTACAAAAAAAATTAACTTAGGATAATTTAGATATTATGAATACAAAAATGATGTCCATTTTGAAATATAAAATTTTTATAATTTTAAAAAGTGGGTATTACTATTCATAATGGCTACTTTGATTAGTTGTGGTGTGTTAGAACTCGAAGTTGCGTACAATGCATGCTGTTGCATTATTGAATGAGAAGCGTATCACGGAAGCTAGCACATGAAATACACAAGGAAACCATTTTTACAAAAAAAAATGCCAAACGGGCCTTTATGCCTTTATCAAAATAATCATTTAACAAAGGTATGCATTTAAATGTCATTAAGGAGGAGTATACAGAACATTTGAAGCATAAAAACATTTTCATAAATACTTTAAAACACTCTGGTTACATATTGAAAACACAACCATTTTCATAATGATGTGAAACGAGCCATTTTCCGGCAACTCAGGCCAAACAAATGTTGTAAATCAAAACCCATTTATTTTGAAAACCAAATGAGAATTGTAAAGATATATAAAGAACTAAAAAATTAAATTTTTTATTCTTCCAATGAACTTATAAATCGAAAAAAATAATTTTTAAATCACACATAACACATATAAACCAACCTTAAAATTTACCGAACACATGACTTTCACTTTCAAACAAAACAATTTATTTTAAGCACTTGACTAGGAATAAAACACCAATTTCGTGACATAATTTTTCAATATACTGAGTCACATTTAAAACACCATAAAATAGGTTCTCAATCTCCCAAAATAGGTGCAAAAGATAATGGAACAATTAAACCAACCCTTGGTGTGCACTTTCGTGACAAAACAACACTACCTTTCACAAAACAAGGCATAAACAACAATTTTGCATGCCATGAAAATTATAAAAGGCCTAAAATCAATAATAAACATATATATAAGTTGATAAAAATATTAAAATGATGAAACATGAATGATAAAGTCATGTGAAAGGGATATCCTACCTCAAATCCTTGGTGTAATGGAAACACACACCCGAAATCTCCCTCCGCGGATTTATAAACTGTAAAACAATGAATAACAGTCCTAAATAAACATAAATTCCATAAATAACAATGGGATAATAGAACGATAGGTCTATAAATAATATGGGAGAATAGGAAACCAAGAAATAATGAAAGGAGGAGGAAGAGGGAGGAGAAAAGAGAAAGAATCTCACCTGGCCAACTAGAAAACTCATCGTCTTCTATTAGATATACAACCATAGAGGAAACAGAACGGTAAAAAACACCTTTTAGGGGATCCTAAGGTATAGAAGAAACAATGGTATAAGATTTTTGTCAAAAGGATAATGAATTTAATGAATTATTTATGAAACAATTTAACATCACAATTCCGGATGATTTTAGAGACATTGAGAGGTTTTCCCTAATACACGACTCATATGAGCAAACAATAGGTAAAATAGATAATGGGGGTGATGATAGGGAATTGGATTAGTGTGGGAAGGATAATCACCTAAAAATATTAAAAATTTAATTACATATGAAATTAACGAATTATTTTTTTAAAACTAGAAATGGGCCCATGGGCTGGCCCAATACCTAAAATAAATAACCCCAATTCACCATGCTTATGAAATTATAAGGGGTCCAAAAGGATATGGTAGTTTTAATATTCCCGTGGAGGACAAGTGGGATGTAGAATTAATTAAAAATGTTGAAAATTTAAGATGTTATAAAAGAAACAAATTTGGTTTTTAAATCTAGAAATTCCCTCAAGGTTGGCCCAAATCATGAAATAACCGCCCTTTCTCCAAATACTCCTAAACAAACAATGGGGAACCTAAATTAGGGTGACTAGAAATAAATGAAACTTCAAAACACAACATTAATATCACCCCAAGTCCCTTGAAAAGGATTTATATTTCCAATAAACCAGATCAAAACAAAGACATGAAAACCAGGTGCGAAAATTCGCCCCAACATTAAATATTTTCATCCCCAGAAAGACATAGCACAATTTAGCTGATTGATCAACACATAAAGATTATTTATCTATACGTTCCAGAATAATAATCCAAAGAAACACCATCAACCATTAATTTAACTTAATCCTCTTATCTCAACCAACACACTAATTCTCAACCACTTCCTGAGAATCAACTGAAAGATCGAGTCATTACCTCCAAAACCAAACCCAGAACCCGGTTGTTGGGACTTCTACCAATGAACCCAAAATCACCCAAAACAAAGAGAACTCACAAAAACAAAATATTCCAGTGGATTACAGAATGGAATACCCACCAATAAGAAATAACCAGCACTAGATAAGTTCTTATGTGGTAAAAAATCAACGAGACTTGTGGTGGGTCTCCCCACCATTAGAAACCAACTTGCAATGAACAAACAAGAATTCCACCTTAACTAGAATTTGGCACCAATTATACAATACCACCAAAACTCTCCCACAACAACCTAAAAACCCAAGTTAATAGGGTTATAACATGAACATCTAAACCACCCACTCCTGAAAGGAGGGGAAATGAACTGGGCCAACACTTTTGCCACTAATCTGGACCCCAACCACTCGGGGAGTGGAGGGATGGGGACCCAATAATTCAGCCCCTGAAACCACGAAAAACAAATGAACTACCCAACACTCTCCAACTATGAAAAGGTAACACCAAAAAAACACCCTATTTTCACAGGCGGTCCTCATAGGGACATTGCTCAAAATCCCACATCCATGAAGGCATAACCATAGACATTGTGTGAGGGTTAAGTCCACCATGATTGTTTCCAAAAAGGGAAATTCACATAAATCAGGAAACACAATAGAGAAATATGAACTACCATACCAAAATGGGGGAGGTAGGATCCTAGTAAAGCTCCCCACACCTTTGCATATTTCCTGACTGCATGAAAATCTACACTCTGAGGCCTATGGCTGGAGCCCTGGTTCTTGAAGCATCTGCTCCACCGTAGTCACGGTGCTAAAGATCACACAACTTAAAAAAACATACATGCTCAAAAAACACATTCATTTAAATAGGAACTCATAGATAAATATATAAAAAAAATTCTCACTCCAAACGAGGGGAATAATGGACAAAGAATACAGTGAAACACATCAATATCACTCAACAGAACTGTTTGGTCCAAAAGAATTATCACATCATTGAAGCACTTTAATCGATCCCAAACAAATCTATATTCCAAAAATCAGGAAGAGTCATCATTGGATGTGGTGGATTTGACATTTTAAATGAATCCATATGTTCATCAACATGAATGATTTCCAAGGGAGAACTTTCCATTTTCACATCACTACATCAAACACATCTTTAGAATCCCAATGAACATTACTCCAAAACCGAGCCACCAACAAGATATCATCTCAAGATACAACAAGAGTATGAATTATAGATCACAAGGAATATTACTGAATAAAAAACTCATCTAAGACATAGAAAGAACTATCCACATAACCATTGGTTTATAAAAAATGGCCACAATTTTCAGCTCAAAACACTTTTGAAAAAAAAACTAACTTGGTGGGTTTCCACATTCACCAATGGTGTTTCATCAAGCCTAACCCACATTCATATTTTCATGCCACCCCAGTCACCCAACCACCATGACATATAGGCCATCCTTCCATATATCAATAAAACCATGCATGTGAGCACTCATGAAAACACCAAAGGCAAAAACAAAACCAAATCATTCCAAAAAACATGTACCATCAAAAGGAACACGAACCACCAAGTCCAAACCCCTTTTCATATTTCACAAAACAAACCACACTTCATAAAAATTAATTTTTTTAAAAAACCTACACCTTTTCATTTTTAATAACTTTTAAAACAACCAATATACTCCAAACAACCTATTCCCATTTTCTAAAATTCACCAAGGTATCTTTTCATAATCTCATGGCCATTGAGACTGACTGACTGAAAGTTATTATTTTATTACAAAAACCTTAAAACCCAGGGATACACGTTATGGAGGACGGAAGTAGTGAAGGACAAGGGTATCCTTCCGGATTACATAGACACATTAAAGTGGCAAAGAGTTAAGGATATCATAAACTATCAATGTCTCCTCTTGCCTGCCCCCACGGGCCATTGAGACCAATTCCCTTTCTTGAAAAACATTAAATTCTCAAAACCAATTTCCAAATCCAATTAATCTGATTCAAACACTTTTCAACATCCCAAAACAACCTATTTAAAAAAAAATCTGAATTTCCTTAAAATAAATCACACGTTCAAGGAATTTCATTTCAACAAACCACAAGTTTTGATTAGGTAAATTCCAATCCTGTTAAATCATTTCCATTTCCTCCTAAAACATTGTTTCACAAAAAGTACAACCCTCCAAAACCATTCTTATATTTTACTTCTAAAAACCCCTTTTACAATTTTCAAAAACTAACCACTCCTATAAAACTAATTTTTACAATTATCACACTAGTATTTTCAAAACAAAAATTCTGAATTCCAGAAAGGTCCAAGAGACAGAAAAAAGTAACTTGTGTTAGTGGGTGACTTGACCATATCGTTGGAGGCCATATGTAAAACACAACACCAACACAGAGAGACTTATAAGGACCGTTGCCTAGCTCCACATGGATTCCCAGGCCCTGTGAGCTCACGGACGCCATTAGTTAGACTCCCCTTGTCATATCACAACAATAAAAAATCTACAAGAACTGCAAACACTAATAAAACCAGATTTCACATGAAAACTTGAGGATCAGAATGAGAAAGAGTTCATGACACTCTTCCCTCACATACCCCTCAAGTCCCAACAATCCTACTCCATCTACCTTGACATCTCCGAAATAAAAATGGTGCTCTAAAATGAAAGGTGTAACACCCTATGCTTCCACGGTACGCTTTTCATTGAATAATACAGTAGTGTGTGTTGTACGCAACTTCGAGTTCTTACACACACCACAACCAATCAAACTAGCTGTTATGAATATTAATACCCACTTTTTGAAATTTTATAAATATTATCTTAAAAAATGGACTTCATTTTTGGATTCAAATTATCGAAATTATCATAGGGTGAATTTTTGGTATTTTTCTGAAAGCTTTCAATATTTGATGAATACTGAAAAACACTGTGTTATAGTTTAAAACATAATTTTTATTTAAATAATTATTTATTTTAATTAAATTCATGTTAGGTATAAATAGATACATAATACTCATATAAGTTCAGTGTAATTCATTAGATTCAGTTTATAATCATTTTAGATATATTAAACTTTTATTGAACTTTTCATCGTCTTTTACCCATCTCCTAGGAAAATTTACAAATTCCCATAATGATTAATTTTACCACTTCTGTGAGTGGAATTTCGAAAATCCAGGAGACACGGTTAATATCAAGGAGTAAAATTTGGCTCAGTAAGATAAAATTTTTTTGTGAATAGTACCTTTTTACTTTTATTTACCACGGTTAAATGTAAATAGGGTAATTAAGGGTAAAAATGATATTATTATTACCCTAAAACATGTCCTAATTCTATTTCCTAAGTATAATTAGACCAAAAACAACCTTATTAACAAAAAATTAACCTCTTTGGTCCACTTTTATTAGATTAGGACATTTATTGTTAATTAATTCAAAGAAAAGATAAAAGAGTTATAATCAAAGTTTAATAACTAAAACATTTTTAATATAGGGTTATACATAAGATAAATTCCATTAAAAATATTCGTTAGAAATATAAAAAGATTTCTGACATAATGGTATTTTGTTTATAATTTTTAGACATTAAATATGTTAATTTATTTATGACAAAATGGTGATGCAGTAATTTCTTAATTAATGAAATATTAAAATAATTGATATTATAAATATCCAAATAAATGTAATTTGAGAATTTTTATGAATTAAAATAATTTTAAAGGTTAATATTAAATATTAGGGTAGGTTAGATGAATTTTTTTCAAAGTAATAATGCTGTTATGAGTTTAGAAAAAACAAAATACCAAATAGTGTCAAAATTGACATAAATGAGTTTTTAAAACAAATATTATATTATTAATTGATACTCTATTCCTAAATATCTAATGTTTGGAAAAAGGACATATATAATGACAGTTGTATAATTAATGAACCACATTTGGTTCTATTGTATGTATATAGTATCTTTATTAACCATATAATATAAAACTACAAAGAGACATGGTAAATGTCAAACTCTTTAACTAAGAGTTAAATAAAAATGATAAGGTTAATTTAGTGACCCAAACCATTCTCAAATATATTGGTTGAAAGTATTTAGACCTGGACCCACCTTATCCTCAAAATAAATTACTTTGGAACCATTATAAAATGAATATGAATTTATTATAAAATAATATTTTAAGTTTTTCCTAAGGTGCCCCTCACCCCTCTTATAAAAGGGCACTCCCCCTTCTCTCAAATTCATAACTTCAAAGCCTTTTGTCTTGGCCAAAACCTGACCAAATATTCTCTCCAATTCCATTAGTTCATCCTAGAGGCCTTAGTTTGATCAGAAAGCCAACCTAAAGAGACGTTTTCAACAAGTTAAAAGGGAAAACCTGAAGAAGAGGTAATGTTTTCACCATCATCTTTCAAGTTCCTTTCTTCTTCCACTTCTTCATTCCTTGTTATTTCCATTCTAAAATAATAACTCTAGTATCTTCTATATATTTTTATGTTATTACAAATATGGTACAACCATATTAAGTATTCTATCCGTCCCTTGGATGACATGTAACCATGCGTGCGTACGTACGACTTACCGTCTCCACGTCGTGGTGTAATTGTTATTCAATACATTATTATTTGGATAGGTATAATAATGATGTTTAATTCATGTAAATAATAAATATAAAATTATAATTATTCTTTATATATGATACACCATCCAATTATATATTATTTTAATATCAAAAGAATGATATTGTCGCTCGTGCGTACGTACGGACTACCGTCTCCATGAACGCGATGACATTCATTCCCCATCATATCCATTCAAGACTAATTTTCATTTGATGATTAAAAATAATGTTTAAGGACTTGATATCATTCTCTATATGAATAATATACAACCTACGGATAACAAACAAGGCTTATGTAACAAAACATATAAAAGAAAATGAGTACGTGAACACCCGAAACGACGATAATACTAATATATTATTAACAAAGCAATATTAAAAGATCATTTATGATATCATGTTTATGTATATGATTCTTTTATAATTTAATAACAATGATTTAAGTATTATACCATAGGATAACCTACCCTCGATCAAGGAAAAGTACAAGGTAAGGGTTTATTTCACAATTTCTTTATTATCCAAGGTTATTTATACGTAATTATCTACTGGGACCTCTTTATCATCCACATCCATGTTTCTTAAAAATGCATTTCAAAAAATTCTTACTATTTTACAGAATATGGTTTAAAGTCATTTATACCCTTGTTTGAATTTTTATAATAAGTTTATAAAGGAATCTTTCCGTCGTTTTCCAAACAAGGTCCTTTTTATCCTTTTCGACAGAATTAAGGTAAGAATGTTTTTTTAACTTATACAGCGGGTGCGGCTATTTTCTGCCATTATAAAATTGTAGAATCTTCCCTTACAAGATTATAATAATATTTTTAAAGTAAATGTTTTATTTTATAATTATGTGACTTTTAAATGATTTCAAAAAAAGGGATATTTATCTCAAATTATTTTATTTCATATATGTCAGCATCCTTTGATGGATTTTAAGATTATTTGAAGTTGATTTATTATGATACAAAACTTCCATATAGTATTGAAGGTTTTTTGATATTTTTGACTGAGGATCTATTATTTTTATACCATTCATGGTTTATAGAGAAAGTATTGACATTTCGTATGCTAGTTTTAATATGAATGTTTATGTTATGTTTAAACATGTTCATATGAGGAATGCATTGGACTTAGTTAGTGAAGGGTGGAGCATTCTATAGCTCCACAATGAATCGGTAGGTCTCATGAGACAAACTAGTTTCTTGGCACAAGTCCTTGACAAAATCTTATTTGTAGTCTTGGCAAAAGGCCTTGACTATGTGGTTATGATAGTCTGGCATTATGAATTCCATCATTATGAAAGTGGTTATTGATATTTCATGTGATTATTAGACTAGTAGAATATCCATGTGAATAAGTAAATGGAATTATTTCATTTTATCATTTCCATATTATGACAAAGTTCATGTTTAAAAGGCTTTTGTTTTAGTTATACATTGCCTTAAATGTATATGTTTATTTATGAAATTTTCTGCTATATTTTTATCCTTATTGAGCATCTGAGCTCACCCCTTTCTATGTTTTATTTTTTCCAGGATGTGAAGAAGTATTTTATGAATGAACTACAGGGATAGTATGAGGGGATATGAGTGTGGTCTATGGAGACAATATGTTGTTGTAGTTTTTCACTTTATGATGTAATGTAAACTTTATGAATGTATCTAGTGATTCTGAGGCTAATAAACTAATCGGTCTTTCAAGACATGATCTTTTGTTATCATGCCATTGTTATATAATAATGCACTGACTTTTGGTAACAGGGGTCAGGGCGTTACAGTTGGTATCAGAGGAAGTTTAGTAAAAACTTTGGAAGATAGATTTAGATAAACTCTGATTAGATAACATAGACCTAAGATAGACTTTGAGGATTAGTATAGAAGAACATTCTAGAATACTGGTATTGTAGAGATTTTGTGATAAATCTGAGAAACACATCCCTGTCTGGATACGAGCAGGTAGAGGCGGCTCTAGCACAAATGTACCTAGGGGTAAAACCCAAAAACACCACTTTGAGCTAGACTCGAACGGGAACTGGTGCATGAAAACGGGCCTTGTTGCACTCTTGGTTATGACACTCCTGGGGGATATGCTTAGGATAATTCTCATTTTCCTTAAAAACCATTATGAAGGTTTTATGAGTATATAATTCCTCAATGAAATAATTTTTATTATTATGGATTATATCCATAAACTTTTCAATTTATGTTAAGTGTTTTACAAGTTTGTAATTATGTATTTCGATTCATAAACAGATCTAGTTTATGCCATTGTTTATAAATGGTGCCTAGTGGAAGGAATGGAAACCGTATAAATGCACACACTCCATGTAGGGGATTCCCTCCTGCTCAAGATAATTATAGTGGAGCTGGTGATGCAACTGGTACTGATCAGCTAATCACCATACTGGGACAACTCACTCAGGTTATGAATAATAACCTTACCCATATGGATCACCCCGATCCGTAGCATGGATGATCAATGTAAGATCGCTTCATGAGGCAACAACCACCAACATTCAATGGGGGTACAAATCCACTATTATCTGATCAATGGATAAATTCCTTATAGAAAATATTCCACGTCTTAGGGAGTAATGAAAGGGAAAAGGTTATCATGGTAGTTTACCGCCTCACTGGAGATGATGATCAATGGTTTTCATTGATTCAAAATACAAAAAATGATTATGAAGTATCAAATATATAATTAGAGTTTAAAGAGATTTTCTTAGAAAAATAATTTCCTCATGACCATCTAGCAGATATTTAAAGGCAATTTCTGAGCCTGAGGTAAAAGGCGGATGAGAATGTCACAAAGTATGAAGCTCACTTTACAAGGTTAGAAAGGCATGCTTCATATTATATACATAACCCAAGAAGTAAGGTTGATCGTTTCTTTGATGGGTTAAAACCATTTCTCCATCGAGCATTAGTCTCACAATCCTTCTCATCGTATGAAGATTTTGTCTCATGTTCTATCAAGACAGAAAAAGTATTCTCTAAGTCTTATGACTTTAAAGCAAATCAAGAGAAGAAGAGATCTGCTGATCAATCTGAAAATGGAAATAAGGTGAATAAGGGAAAAGTTGAATATACATCCTACAGTAAATGTAGGAACAAACACCCCGGTACTTGCTTAAAAGTACTGGGAGTCTGTTACAAGTGTGGTGAAAAAGGCCACCAGGCTCGTGATTGTAAGGGGAAGAAAGAAGCTACCAATGTTCAATGCTACAATTGCAGGGAGAAGGGACATTAAGAAAATGAATGTCCTAAGATTCCTAGAATCTTACCTCAGAAAAGGCCAAGGGATCAAGGCCAAGCTTATGATATCACTACTGCTATGGTAGAAGATCCGAAAGACGTGGTGGCAGGTAATTTAATGGTTTCCTCAAGTTTAGAAAATGCTTTGTTTCATTTTCAATCATCATATTGTTTCATATCTTCCCATTTTTCTAAGAAAATTAGATGTTTCCAATTTGATTTAACAAGGGAGTTGTCAGTTAAAACTCTTAAGGGAAGTATCATTGCTACAATGTTCTATAAATCAGTTCCCATTAGAGTATATAAATGTTCATTATCTGCTGATCTCATCATCATACCTTTGATTGAGTTTGATATAATCCTTGGTATGGATTTGATTTCAGACCACGATGTGAAGATTTATTATAAGAAGAAGGAGGTTATTATTTTTGATGATGATGATAAGGAACACCTTATCTTTAGAGCAGAATCGTCACCACCTTATTTTTATCTAGATCCACCCCTAGTAGCTGAACTAAATTAAATTATTGGGGAGGAAGAGAATGAAATAACTGTGGGTGAGGAAAGGAATGTTCAAATAGAGGATGTACCTATTTTGAAATAATATGTAGATGTGTTTCCGGACGATTTACCTAGACATCCTCCAGAACAAGAAATTGAGTTTTCAATTGATTTAATTCCTGGTTCAAGGCACATATCGAAGAACCCTTATAGAATGGCCACTCTGGAATTAGTTGAACAAAAGAAAAAACTACAGAAATTGAGTAATAAGGGATTTATTTTCCTCAGTGTTTCTCCATGGGGAGCCCCTATCCTTTTTGTTATGAAGAAAGATGGATCTATGAGTTTATGTATCATCTACAGTAAAATCAATGATATAACAATAAAGAACAAGTATCCCCTACCTCGCATTGATGATTTATTTGACCAAATGCATGGAGATCAATACTTTTCAATGATTGAACTTCAATCTAGATACCATCAATTGTGTGTGAATAAGGAACACATTCTGAAGACAGTATTTCGAACCAGGTATGGGCATTATGAGTTTACAGTAATGCCTTCTCGGCTGACTAATGCACCCTCTGTTTTCATGGATCTGATTAACCAAGCATTCAAGGAATACCTTGATTATTTTTTAGTGGTATTTATTGATGATATCTTGGTATACTACATAAACTATATAGATCAAGAAAATCACTTGCGCATTATCATGAAGACTCTTAGAAGACATTAATTATATAGGATGTTTAGAAAGTGTGAATTCTGGTTTCAAGAGATTTCTTTTCTTGGCCATATTGTCTCCAAAGATTTAATCTTCATTGATCCTTCTAAGATAAGAGCAATCCAAGAATGGCCAGAACCGATGAGTATAACTGAGGTACGCAGTTTTATTGGTTTAGCAGGTTATTATCGACGTTTTGTCCAAAAATTTTCCTGGTTGGCTAACCCATTAACGAATCTCACACGTAAAGGGGTTAATTTTTTTGGAAAAAGAGTTTGAAGAATGTTTCAAAGAACTGAAGATAATATTAGTCAATTCTCTTATATTGACTCTACCATCGGGGAATGATGGGTTCATTATTTATAGTGATGCATCGAAGAAAGGACTTAGTTTTGTCCTTATGTAGAATGATATGGTTATTTCATATGCATCACGACAGCTAAAAAATCATGAGAAAAACTATCCTACTCATGATCTTGATTTTGCTGATGTAATCTTTTCTTTGAAGATATGGATACATTATCTCTATGGTGAAAATGTGAGATATATATGGATCACAAGAGTTTGAAGTATATTTTCTCACTGAAAGAACTCAACATGAGGCAAAGTCGATGGATTTAACTACTCAAGGATTATTATTGAATGATACACTACCACCCGGGGAAGGTAAATAAGGTGGAATATGCTTTGAGCAGAAAGGATCATAGAGTTTTGAACAAAATTAGAGTTGAAAGGGATCCAATTTTCATGGATTTAGTAAATTTGGATATGGGAATAACCATAGAAGGTGAAACATCGATACTTTTTCAAATGGTTTCCAAACCATCATTACAATAAAGGGTTAAGAGTTCTCAGAATGATGATGTTGAATTTAAATAGAAGATTAAAGCTATGTATGATGGGATATTTAGTGAGTTTGTGTATTGAGAAAGAATTTTGAAATTTGAGAAGAGACTTTGTGTTCCTGATATACCTGATCGAAAAAGAGAATTGTTGGATGATGCTCAGAGTTCCAATTCCTCTATACACCATGGGAGCACCAAAATGTATAGAGATTCAAAGGAACATTTTTGGTGGGACAACATGAAGAGGGAGATTTCTGATTTTGTGTCAAGATGTATGGTTTGTCAACAAGTGAATGCTAGAAGGCAACAACCTGATGGAGTCATGAAACCTCTTCCCATACCTGAGTGGAAATGGGATAATATTATGATGGACTTTGTCATGGGACTACCAAGGAATTCAAGAAGGAATGATGGAATATGGGTCATTATTGATTGTCTTACCAAGTCAGAACATTTTCGTGCTATAAGAGAATATCTACCACTTGAACGTCTAGCAAGACTACATATTAATGAATTTGTGAGACTTCATGGAGTACCCCTATCGATTGTTTCTGATCGTGATCCCCTTTTTACTTCAAGATTCAAGAAAAGTCTTCAGAAGGACCTGGATACTTAACTTCGTTTGACCACTGCCTACCACCCTCAAATAGATGGACAATCAGAATGGACTATTCAAACCTTATAAGACGTGATGAGATCATGCTCACTTGACTTTCACGGTATGTGGGATCTATATTTACCTCTGGTAGAATTTTCCTATAACAATAGATTCCATTCGAGTATTACGATGGCACCATATAAATAGTTATATGGAAAGAGATGTCGCACACAAACTTGTTGGGATGACGTTGGTGAAAGAAAACTTGATGGCCCAGAACTAGTAGAGGAAACGATGGAAAAGGTGAAGGGAATCCAAGACCACATCAAAGCGGCTCAAAGTAGGCTGAAGATCTATGTCGATAACCGAAGGAAGGATTTGGAATTTCAAGAAGGAGATCATGTTTTCTTGAAGGTATCTCCATGGAAGGGTGTTATACGTTTTAGTAAGAAGGGAAAATTGATTCCTAGGTACATTGGACCTTTCGAAATTCTAGAACGAATTGTGGTTATAGCTTATCGTTTGGCAATGTCACCAAGTCTCTCTAAAGTTCACGATGTGTTCCACGTATCATTATTAAGAAAATACATGCCTGACCCAACGAATGTAATCACCTATGAAGAAGTTGAACTGCAACCCGATCTATCTTATTGCGAATAGCCCGTCATGATTCTTGATACTAGAGAACAAGTGCTGAGAAACTGGGCGACTCGTTTGGTAAAAGTTTTATGGAGAAACCATAAGATGGAAGAAGTAATGTGGGAACCCGAGGAACTTATGATGAAGAACCACTTGAGTCCTTTTATGCAGTAATATTCTAGAAATTTTGAGGATGAAATTATTTGAAGTAGGGGAGAACGTAACACCCCAAGCATCAACGGTACACTTTGTTGTGAATAATACAGTAGCGTGTGTTGTACGAAACTTCGAGTTATAACACACACCACAACCAATTAAACAAGCCTTTGTGAATAGTAATACCCACTTTTTGAAATTTTATAAATATTTTCTTTCAAAATGGACTTCATTTTTGGATTCAGAATATCGAAATTAGCTTAGGGTGAATTTTTGGTATTTTTCTGAAAACTTTCAATTCTTGATGAATAGTGAAAAATACCGAGTTATAGTTTAAAACTGGATTTTGATTTAAATAATTATTTATTTTATTTAAATTTATGTTAGGTCAAAATAGATACATAATACCTATATAAGTTCAGTGTAATTCGTTGGAGTCAGTTTATAATAATTTTAGATATATAAAAATTTTATTGAACTTTTCACCGTCTTTTACCGATCTCCTATGAAAATTTGAAAATTCACATAAAACATAATTCTACCACTTCTATGAGTGGAATTTCGAAAATCAGGGAGACAACGTTAATATCAATGAGTAAAATTTGGTTCAATAAGATAGAAATAATTTTTGGTGAATAGTAACTCTTTACTTTTATTTACCACAGTTAAATGTGAATAGGGTAATTAAGGGTAAAAATGATATTATTATTACCCTAAAACATATCCTAATTCTATTGGATAAGTATAATTCTACCAAAAACAAACTTAGGAATAAAATATGAACCACTTTGGTTCACTTGGATTAGATTAGGACATTTATTCTTATTTAATTCATAGAAGAGTAAAAAGAGTTAAAATCAATGTTTAATAACTAAAACATTTTTAATATAGGGTAATACATAAGATAAATTCGATTATAAATATTCACTAGAAATATAAAATTATTTACTACATAATTTTATTTTATTTATAATTTTTAGATATTAACAAATTTAATTTATTTATGACACAATGGTGATGCAGTAATTACCAAATTAATGGAATATTAAAATAATTGATATTATAAATATCCAAATAAATGTAATTTGAGACTTTTTATGAATTTCACTAATTTTATAGGTTAATATTACATATTAGGGTAGGTTAGATGAATTTTCATCGAAGTAATAATTTTTTTATAAATTTAGTAAAAAAATACCAAATAGTGTCAAAACTGATATAAAAGAGTTTTTAAAAAAAATATTATATATTAATTGATATTATATTCTGAAAAATATAAGGTTCTGCCAAAGGAATTATATTGTGATAGGTGTATCATTAATTAACCACTTGGGGTTCTCTTGGATGTATATAGTATGTTTATTAACCATATAATATAAAAATACAAAGTGATTTGGTAAATGTCAAACTATTTAACTAATAGTTAAATATAAATGATAAGGTTAATTTAGTGACCCAAACCTGTCTAAAATATATTGGATGAAAGGATTTAGACACATCCCTACCTTATCCTCGCAATAAATTACTTTGGAGCCATTATAAACCGAATATGAATTTATTATAAAATGATATTTTAAGTTTTTCCTAAGGTGCCCCTAACCCCTCTTATAAAAGGGCCCTCCCCCTTCTCTCAAATTCATACCTTCAAAGCCTTTTGGCTCAGCCAAACCCTACCAAATTATTATATCAACTTCCCTCAATTCAATTTAGAGACCTTAGTTTGATCATAAATCCAACCTAAGGAGCCCTTTTGATCAAGTCAAAAGGAAGAACACGAAGAAGAGGTAATGTTTTCACCATCCTCTTTCAAGTTCCTTTCTTCTTCCATTTCTTCATTCTTTTTTATTTCCATTATAAAATAATAACTCCAGTATATTCTATATACTGTGATGTTAATATAAATATGGTACAACTATATTCAGTATTCTATCCATCCCTTGGATGACATGTCACCATACGTGCGTATGTACGGCTTACCGTCTCCACGTCTTGGTGTAATTGTTATTCAATACATTATTATTTGGATGGGTATAATAATGTTGTGTAATTCATGTAAATAATAAATATAACCTGATAATTATTATGTATATATGATACACCATCCAATTATATATTATTTTAATATCAAAAGAATGATATTGTCACTCGTGCTTATGTACGGACTACCGTCTCCACAAACGCGATGAGATTCATTCCACATCTTATCCATTCAAGACTAATTTTAATTTGATGATTAAAAATAATGTTTAAGGACTTGACATCATTCGGTATATGAATAAGATACAACTTATGGATAAAAAATATGTCTTATGTAACAAACATATAAAAGAAAATGAGTAAGTGAACACCCAAAATGACGATAATACTAATATATTATTAACAAAGAAATATTAAAAGATCATATATGATATCATATTTATGTATATGATTCTTGTAAAATTTAATAAAAATTATTTAACTATTATAAATAAGGTTAACCTACCCTCTACCAAGGAAAATTACAAGGTAAGGGTTTATTTCACAATCTCTTCATTATCCAAGGTTGTTTATACGTAATTACCTACTGGGACCTCTTTATCAACCACATCCATGTTTCTTAAAATTGTATTTGAAAACATTCTTAATATTTTACAGAATATGGGTTAAAGTCATTTATACCCTTGTTTGACTTTTTTAAAGAAGTTTATAAAGGAATCTTTCCGTCGTTTTCCAAACAAGGTCCTTTTTAACCTTTTCGACAGAATTAAGGTAAGAATGTTTTTTCAACTTATACGGTGGGTGTGGATACTTTCCGCTGTTATAAAATCGTCGAAGATTCCCTTAAAATATTATAAGAATATTTTGAAAGTTAATGTTTTATTTTATAATTATGTGACTTTTAGATGATTTAAAAAAAGATATTTATCTCAAATGGTTTTGATTTCATCTATGTCATCATCCTTTGATGGATTTTAACCTTATTTAAAGTTGATTTATTATGATACAAAACTTTCATATAGTATTGAAGGTTTTGTGATAAGTTTGACTGAGGATGTGTTATTTTTATATCATTTATGGTTTATGGAGAAATTATTGACATTTTGTATTCTAGTTTTAAAATAATTGTTTATGTTATGTTTAAACCTATTCAAATGAGAAATGTATTGGGCTTAATAAGTAAAGGGTGGAGCCCACTATAGCTCCTCAATGCATTGGTAGGTCTCATGAGACAACCTAGTGTCTTCGCAGAAGGCCTAGACACAATTTTATTTGTAGTCTTGGCACAAAGCCTTGACAATGTGGTTATGATAGTCTGGAATTATGCATTCCATCATTATGAAAGTGGTTATTGATATTTCATTTGATTATTAGACTAGTAGAATATCAATGTGAATAATTAAATGTCATTATTTCATTTTATCTTTGCCATATTATGCCAAAGTTCATGTTTAAAAGGATTTTGTTTTAGTTATAAATTGCCTTAAATGTTTATGTTTATTTATGAAGGTTTCCACTATATAGTTATCCTTACTGAGCATCTGAGCTCACCCCTTTCTATGTTTTATTTTTTCCAGTATGTGAAAAAAGTATTTTAGGAATGACCTGCAGGGATAGTATGAGGGGATATGAGTGTGCTCTATAGAGACAAGATGTTGTTGTAGTTTTTCACTTTATGATGTAATGTATACTTTATGAATGTATCTAGTGATTCAAAGGCAACTAAACTAATCGGTCCTTCAAGACTTGATCTTTTTTTATCATGCCAATGTTATGTAATAATGCACCGACACTAGTTAACTGGGTTCAGAGCGTTACAAAAGGTCTACTAAAAGCCGACCTCCTCAGATACCATTTTGTCACGAACATGCCTGAGTCGATCCTGAACCGGTCACAAGGGCCAGCACACGACAAGTCCTGAGAGGTTTTCTCGATCCTCCCAGGATGGTGAAAATAACCTAGGGAATCAATAGAGTAAATAATAGAATGATTTATCCCAAATATAAACAATTAAACAAAGAGTAGAAAGAAATTGACAGCCCAAAATACATTTAGATAAAAATTGAACTGAACATTATTTGTACAAGAACCAAAAGTATAACAAAACCAACAACTCAACTGACCAAAACTGATAATAAACTAACTCCATGTGACCCCTCTGGTAAATCTCCAACACAATGATCACACATCTCCCAAGTTGATCGAACTGAAGCTGAAACCCACACAAGGTCTAAAAACAGAATAAGAGTATAGACGTGAGTATTAAAACTTAGTAGGTTGGCCCGATATTCTATTCCCAATGCACATCCTTTAAAATTAAAGAATCCTAAATTTATATTTTTAAATAAAAATATAATGGTATGTTTTTAGAATGAGGTCCCATGCTATAAAATATTACCAGACAAAAAGATGCATGTTTTATAAACTAGAATGCAAGCAAAAATTTTCAAGGAGGTACAAATTCAAAATGAAAATTGTTTTCAAGAGGGATACTTTAAGGAATTTACATTTTTTATATAAATCACATATACTACTGAATTTATGAACAAAACACACCATATGCCTATGGTGAGTACCAAATAGCCAATGGGCACAAGTCACGTGAACACCCCTAGGCACTAGTTAGTTGCGAACCTCAGGTACCTCGTATCTCAGTGAAAGTAACCATAATAAATATCTATTCTTGTGCTCATGATCCACTAGTAGAGAGTATTACCATAACCTAGTGGTCCCCAATCATCATCATCATCGTATTTTAGTTAGTTTTGTCATCGTCAAACTTTCTACGTGAAAGAGTGGCCAAACCCCACGTGATCACTAGCATACTAGTACACGTTTGCCCACCTAGATACCTGAGATTCCCTTTAGTGCTCAATCATGATACACATATTTTAAAATACATATTTCACATCAAAATTTCATTCCCAAACCATATACACACAAACATCACACAAACATGCTTCACATTTCTTTCACGAATCATTAAATCACTAAAAAGATTAGTAAAACAATTTCAAGGAGTATAACGAGGCGCTACACATAAAATCCATTCAAAAATGATCTTTTAAGGTCAAAAACCCATCAATAACATAAAAACCTAGATTTGGAATCCACAAAACCAATTAATAAATCATTTTCAGGGACCATAAAATTTTTCCAAATGATATAACATGAAATACACATGGAAACCATTTTTACAAAAAAAAACAAATGCTAAACTGGCCTTTAAGACTTTCTCAAAACTATCATTTGACAAAGGTATTTATTTAAATTTTTTCAATGTAGATTATACACAACATTTTCAGAAGAAAAACACATTAATAAATCCTTTAAAACACTCATGTTTCATTTTCAAAACACCACCTTTTTCATAAGGAGGTAAAAAGGGCCAATTGGCGGCAACTCGAGCCAAAAAATGATGTAAACCAAAACCCATTTGTTTGTAAAACCAAATACCAATTGTAAATATATATAAGGACCCAAAATACCATTTTTCATTTTTACAATTAATTTATAAATACAATAAAATATTTTATAAATCACACATAACACCAAAAAACCAACCGGGAAATTTAGCGATCACATGACATGCACTTTTATACAAAACGATTTATTTTAGGAACTTGAAAATGAATAAAAACCCAATTGCATTACATATTTTATTAAATCTACTAAAACATGTTAAAAATACTATAAACCAATTTCTCAATCTCACTGACAGGGTGCGAAAGATAACGGAATAATTATAAAAACCCATGTTGTGCACTTTAATGGAAAAATAACACTACCTTTCACAAATTACATCTTAAACAACCATTTTTCACACCAAAATAATAATAAAACGACTTAAAAACAATAATAAACATATATATCAGTTGGTGAAATATTAAAATTATGAAACTTTAATGATAAAGGCATGTACAAGGGATATCCTACCTTAAATCCTTGGCGTAATGGAAACGCACACCTGAAATCACCAGCCACGGGTTTATAAACCCTAAAAGTATGAATAATAGACCTAAAAAATATAACCTCAATAAAAAACCATGGTATAATAGAAACCTAGGTATATAAATACTAGGAGAGAATAGATGTCAATGAAATAATGAAATGAGGAGGAAGAGGGAGGAGAAAAGAGAAGGAGTCTCACCTTTCCCACTAGAAAACTCTTCGTCTTCTATTAGATCTGCACCCATAGAGGAAAGGTAATTGATTAACACTCCTTGGAGGGGATACTAAGGTCTAGAAGAACCATAGGTAGTTGATTTGTGTCAATAGGATAACAAATTGAATGATTTATGTATTGAACAATTTACCTTCGCAATTTTGGACAATTTGAGAGACATTGAGAAGTTTTCCCTAATATGAGACTCATATGAGCTTCAAATAGATAGCAGGGATAATGGGGGTGTTGATAGGGGTATCGTATTAGAGTGGGAGGTGGAATCACCAAGATATAGTAAAAAATGAATTATATTTAAAAGAAACAAAGTATTTTTTTAAAAAATTGGAAATGGGCCCATGGGCTGGCCCGATACCTAAATAAGTAAGAACAATTCACCTTGATTATAAGTTTCGATGGGGTCAAAAAGGATATGGTTGTTTTAATATGCCAGTGTAGGCCAAGTGGGAAGTATAATTAATATAATATGTTGAAAAATGAATAATTTATAAAAGAAACAATTGTGGTTTTTAAATCTAGAAATGGGCTCACGGTTGGCCCAAATCCTGAAATAACCACCCTTTCTCCAAAAACTCCTAAACAAGAAATGGGGAATCCATATTAGGGTGATTAGACATAAATGAAACTTCAAAACACAAAATTCATCTCCCCTAATACCCATAAAAAAGATCAGGATTTACAATGAATCAGATAAAAACAAAGACATGAAAAATCGAGTGTGACATTGATTTATACTCTTTTTTGTTCTGAACATCACACTTCTTTATTTAACCCTCTCTAGTTCATGTATCAGGACTAGAGATGGAGAGGATTCATGTTCTCATGGTATTATCCATTTTAGTTGGAGTTCAGGATTTCTTTTTTGATGTGTTCCAGGTATATAGACAAATGATGGGGTTGCATCCGTTAGTGGTAGATGTCTTTACACTGCAAATACAGTTGTAAGATTTCATTCATGACATCTACTGGTTATATTCTATATATTTATTTATCTAGTTTTTCTATGGTATGGTTGAGTTATGTGATTATTAAGGTCTTCATGTTGTTTTTATTAGAGAGTGGGAGCATGGAATGGGATGAGAATGATTAGGGCCATTTATATACTATTTAGTGCATTTGTTGTTTGGGTCACAAGACAAGACACATATGAGAAAATCCCATGTAGGGGTGAGTAAAACAATACTCAATAGGGGTCCTAAAAACAAAAAATTTAAATACCACAAAATAAACACCACAAAGAAGATACAGTCATCTCAACATAGGTATATTCCCATATATATGACAAGAACATCCAGATATACTCGTTTCAGACAATACTAATCATTAGGTTTGATCCTTATAGCCAAAAACATTATTATCATTGTAGGATTGAAAGGCACCACATAGAACTAGGAGAAACATGCTCCACGAGCTCAGTCATCTGAGATGGCACCATTCCGAGAGGTACACTCCATCGGGAACAACTCTACCATTCCTAATGGTACGTCTGGGAGAAAATGCTCCATCGAGAACTTCCTAATAGGTCCAGCTCTAGTTCCTAGAACCAAAGGATGATTCATCGATGTCTTGTTCCCAACTCAATAATATGGAAACCCATGGTGAGAGGTCTACCCTCACCAATATACACAGATGAGGTAGAACTGCTCCAATCCGTCCCTCGAAACCTTCATAACTCTTATAAGGAGTGGTCTGCACCTCAGTCCTTCGAGAGAGCACTAGCTCTTATCTAGGTAACAATCTCATCATGTAGATGGGCCCTCTATTTGAAAATGTGTTCAATAGCCTAGTGAGATCCAACTCCAATGGAGGAACCGCCCACTGCCACTACTCAGGATGGGGAGTGAAACTCCATGAGGACCTGTACCCTGATACCATATGGGAGTACGACTCATGAAGGACCCACACCCATATCCCATAGGGGAGAATGAATTCGTATGTTAAGGACCCTCACACTACCAGGTTTGGGAGTACTACTCTGTGACTAGAGGAATCGTTCCTTGGCCTGAAAAGGGAGTACCAACCGTGTCAGTTTACGTGTAGAGGACCCACACCCTAGAACAACAAGGGAGTACTGAATCCTGTTATAGTGGAACCACACTCTATCCTGTATGGGGGTTAAAAATCTATGTACATTAGATATGGAGGACCTCATTCCCATGTCCTATAGGAGAGTACTGACTCCAGAGATAGAGGTCCCACTCATTGGTTCCACAGGGGAGTACCTACTCTTTCTTCACAAACATCTCTAAGAACCCACACCCTAGAACCTATAGGGAATAAAACCCCTATAAAAAGATACCCAAAGTAAACGAACCTACTCCCATGATGTGGGGAGTACCATATTTATGAAACAAAATGATTACCACTCAATTGTTCCTATACCGGGAGAACTGAACCCTCCAACAATTAGGTCAGCTGTCAACATCCACATTAACTTACTTGGAGTATCTCAAAAAGACTGTCTCTTCGCAATGCTCTCAATGCTACAAAAATATCATCAAACAAAATCTCCATTTGAAAGTTTTTGGAATTTTATCAAAAAGGGTTCCATTGGGCCTAGGTCCAGAACGACCCGATTGGAGTCCGACACAGGTTTCATGGGTTCAACCCAACCCGCTGGGTCCGGCTCGCCTGGACTCGGCCATGGCTGATCCTTCATCCCAGCCCGCCTGAAACTGGGCTGAATGACTCAGCTCATTGGTCTACTCTGTGGCATGGTTCACCAGATCCAGCCTGCATTGTGTAGGCTAGTCTCCTCCAACACATGGCTCATCCACATGCTATGTCGCCCGGCACAAGGGGGCGCACTGCCCCCCCCCCCAATCTAGTAGGTCCGCTCACGTGGATCAAGCTTTTATCATGTAGCTGCAAAATAGTCGGACGCTTCCTCCATATTCCCGAGGCTTGATCCATGAGTCCACTTTACCCCTTCCTGACTGAAGCCATGACCACAAGCTGCATGAGCAGCCGTGTAGACACGGCTACCGTCGGTGCGTCGGGGGAATTTTTTACGGGCCACTGGAAGTGCTTCAATGGTCCGTTCTTCGCTCTAAAATAGTGCATGAAACCCTCATTTTGTGTTCTTCATTTCCATGTGATTTAATCTTCATTGTGATCCCTTCCACTAGAAAAATTACTTTTGACAGTATCTCACAAATTACACAGATCTGTCCATTATTGTCATCATCGCACCTCCATCATGCCGTGTTCATTTTAGATCCATGATTTTTATCATTGTTCAATGAAATTGTTTTGAAATGATCAACCATTCACCAACCCTAAAAAAACTTTCAATAGAAAAGAACAATAATAAACCAGAGGATTAGTATTTGGCTATTTTTTCATTTCATCCTCGATCTGATTGTTTGAAGGATCAAGAAAATTATGAACATGCTAAAAATAAATCAAAATATCATCAATATCCAATTAACCCCCCAAGGTGGTACCCATTCCACAATATTACACATGATTTGTGAATATATATTATCCTCACATGATTCACATTTTTCTTAGGAATTCAAATATGTGGAACAGATAAAAGATAAATGAAAACCCCTACCTTTTATTGGATCACATGCAGACGTTGATTGTGGTCTCGTCTCCATTTTGATCCATTTTCCACCGGCATTCATCAATTCATTGTCTCTTGATCGAATCCTAACCTTTGGTCCGTCGTCCCCAGTAATGGAGTCTCTTCATCCTTGCCTTAGGGAAACTCCAGAGAAAAATCTCCAGCGTTAAGAATTCTAACACTGGACTATGTCCCCAATTAATGGAGGGAAACGTGTTAACACATTTATGTGTTTCATAAAATTTTTTTGCTTTGAAACTGTGTCACCACACTGCTTAATCTATGAAGGGAGAACCAATTACTCCGTCACTGCGTCGCAGTGTTTCCATGGTGTGAAAAGTTAAAAAGAAAAGAAAATAAACATCTTTATGTTTATTTAATTCTCCTTTAAAAATTCCAATAAATAACTTTTACCCTCAACCCGTGCGGGTCGAGGTTATAGTCCACCTATGGAAAGTGCACACTCACAAGCTCTATTGTACTCTTGGATTTTCAATACGAGTTACCATGTACGAGTTATAAGGATTTGAAAAATAAAATAATATTTATTTAATTATTTTATTTATGGTCACGTCCCAAAAAAAATTCCAATGTATTCTTGCACAGTATAATGTTTGGATTCTCCTAAAAAAGGACATCCTCATGAGCTCAATGGTACTATTGGATTTCTAATCCAAGTTACCATTTATGAGTCATAAATATTTTAAAAATAAAATAATTTTATTTAATTATTATATTTACAGTTATGTCATTTCTGGGTTTTTTCTCTGGGGACCCACTTCGAGTAAATATAAGTCGCGCCTTGGGTAACCCATCATCCCAGACACAACAGTGCCCTTGTATTTATGATGTGGACACCCATTTATGATTTATTATAATTTTCAGTAACACTGATCAACCGTTATATTTAAAAACAAAACATTTTTTGATGAATCATTACGGGAGCTCTGGGCCTTGTAATATCATGTTGTCTCAACATCTAGTCTTAAAATTTTCCCATGAATTTTCAAAAAATTGAACTCGGAAAATCCGAGTCATCACAATGAGAGTTCAGTATCTCAATATGTTATGATTATTTTTTATTATTTGAGGTATGGCTTGGATTTATGTTAATTATGATATGTCTTATTACCTCTCATTATTGTTAGGTTAATGTAGCCATTCTATTTGAGAGGTGTTTCTTAAGGGAGTTTTTGGGGTTAGTAGTTGATTTTCATGATCTGGGTTTGGTTTTTATTCTTTAGAAATATAATTTTTTGAGATGTATTTGGTGTGATACATTGTATCCTATCATCATGTTCCTTATGTGTTTCTAGTGTCATAGGTGATTAGGGTGAGTTTTAGGAGGAAGGGGTTGATATAGAATTGAAATTCTTGTTACATGGGATGTTCCCTATGTGAAAGTTGGATTCACACTGTGAATAAATTCTGAACTAGGGAGATTTATGGCTTGAATGGTTTTCATGGATTATAATTTTGAGGGGGGGATTTCTGTTCATATTTAGTGGTGTTGTAGTTGTGGTGATCCATGGAGTTAATGGATGATTCAAAACAAGAATTGATTTCAACCTAAGGCTCCATGAAATGGGTGGTTATCCTGAATATTCCTGGTGTGAATTAGTATATCACATTATGAATGCATCATTTCTATTATGTCTATAAATTCTCGAGCCACTTTAATTTCTCTCTTTTTCTCTGGATTTTTAGAAAACCCTTGGTGATCTTAGGATCTCATCTAGCCCTGATTCATTATCTTTGAACCATGGATTCTCATGTTTCAGTATTGGTGATCAGAGGATAGTTCTCCCCTTTATCCCTTAGATTATTCTTATTATTCTCCCATGTATTGTTCATAGTGGTGTCATTTTGGTGGAGTATGTTTTGTATGTGGTTTTGATGAGACATTTATGTGATGTAGGGTGATCTGAGGTTCCTTTTTGTAGATTTGATCATATGGGGGTTTTATCTCCCGATTGACTTTCATAACGATTAAACATGCATCAATAGAGGTAAGGGATTCGAGGATTGTCTTGATTAAGTGTAAATATAGAATTATCAGTCATATATTTCCATTAGATGCATGGTATTTACCAAACTAATGAAGATAATGACTAATATTTATAATGCATCGGGTGGATATTTGTTATCTCTTCTGGTTATACCATGTATTGCCTCCTGATTCTCAAGGTAATGTGTTATCCTTTTCTTGGTTTTCAATAAAATAACTTTTGAACCCACATTTTTATTAAACATCATAATGCTTTTAATATTGTGAAAACAAATCAATGAGGCAGTAAAAATTCTTACCATTCTTCTAAAATTTATTAAAAAATAGAATATTTCTATGGGTTCTCTTTGATATTATTAGATATTGATTATAAGTTTTATTTCAGATAGAATCATGAAAAATTAATCATCTAATTAAAAACATTGATGAAATATTTGATTAATAAGATAATTTCTTGGAGATTTTTGAGCCTTATTTACTATATATTCCTGGAATCCTTGGCTCTATGGCCTTAGTTTCCCCATGACTTTGTTTTATGAAAATAATTTATGCCTTATAAGTGTGATATGGGATTTTTATGCCTTAACATGAATCATGTGTACCTTATATTGTTTATATCTTAGTGTATTAGGGGTTCTGAAAGAATCCATGGACGACATGGGATGTGATAACAGGTTATCTTGTTGCAGTAGGGACTATGAATGCATTTCCATAGTTATCAATTGGTACATATGGGTCATTGAAAATGTGATAGTTGTCTGGTAACTATGGAATGTGACTTAGAATAATGAAATGAAAATAAAGTAATTTAATCATAAATGAATTCCTTTATAAATTTAAATTTTGACTGGTTGTGGGTACTAGACCGAAGCATTTGAGGCATGATATGATACTCGCTTAGTTGATGGGGAGCATGTTCCAAGGTTTTTAGGGATTTGTTGGTGGTTTTTTGATGAAAAAACCTAGGATGGTATTGTGTACGGATTCATTGATCTTACTTTCATGTGACTTTTATTTTCACCCCATCCAAGTTAGATAACTCGACCAACACCGAAAGTATTAAGTAGTGAGTGTATTCCCCAATATCAATGTTGGTGATAGAACGAATTCTTGACTTCTCTCTCTTCCCTACTCTCCCTTCTAAGTGTGAAGTTAGGTGTGACCTTTTAAGGTGTACTGAAAAACCAAATAGAGTATTTTTTTGTTCCAACCCTATAGGGTATTAGTATATGATTTACTAGCATACCCTATTGGTATACCTGAATGATTAATGGTTCATGATTAGAACATATGGGGTATAGAGTGGTACATAATGTACTAGAATAACCTATGGTGTTTTGATTGGTATATTTGGTATTAGAAGACCCTACATGGTATAGGTATGATATTGGTACATTGGCATACCCCAATACGCATTGATGCGATAAGATGCAATGTTCTTAATAAGAGGATATATGATGGGGGTAATATATGGTGGGGGTAGGGATCAAGGTTGATTTCCTTCTTTATCACAATACCCTACTACCCTAGATATAGTTTATGATACTTTTTATGCTAAAATATAGTTTAAAAAGGGATTGAGAGTGTTAGGACATAAAATGTTGGGGCGTGAGAGTGAAAAACCTGTGGGGGAAGTGGTTAGGGGTTCCTTTATTATACTTATTCCTTTATTATAATTCTTAATATTATATTATCATACATGGATGTGGTATTTTGTGGGTGAGTCTTTGTGAGGCTATGGGGATTAGTTCACCTTGTAGGTTCTTATTGTTTCTATTTTTTATTCACTTGACAATTAGTATGCTTCTTCCAAATATTCATGAGAGGTCTTGAGTATGATCATAATAATTATACCATTTATTCTAACCTTATATATATACATCTCAGGGTTCTAGGGGGTCATTGGGGAATGAGCCTCAAATATATTGTTCATATTGGATTTTTAGGAGTCACTACCACAGGATTTTGGTATGGTTTAATTTTGGAATTTGTCTTTTTGTATGACATTAACTTACATAATCAGATATGGGAATCTATACTTTTATATTTATGGAATGGTGTTGTTTAGTTGATTTTTATATTATAAAATGATCCATTCCTTTATTTTGATGTTAATTCCTCTCATACGTGTGATTTCATACCATCGATTATAGTATCCACTATGTGGCCTATTATAGGCAGGATTCCAGGGTCATTATCTCCTTTTCTTCACTACAGGCCCATGTAGGGTACTAGTGGGGGAATGGGAACAAGATTGTTACTATTATCCTTTAGAAACGTATTTAATTAGTTCCAAGATATATCTTTTTTCTCTTTATCTTCTCTTTCGATTAATTTTAAATTTATGAATGTGCATAGATTCCATATCATGGTCATAACTTCAATATCCTCTGTTTTATCAAGAACAACTATATGCAGTTTTAGAATCCTACAACACATGATATGATGATTTAGATTAATTATCCCTCGTCTTCACTTATAAATCCCTCTATAGGTTTACCACACATTTATTATAGCCAATTAGTTCCATTAAATATGAGTTAATTCCAGAAATCTTGAGCCATATCTCCCCCTTAATGATTCCAATTTGAAGCTTCTAGTTCATTGTAAATAATTTGACCATAGAGTGGTCTCTACTCCTATAGTGTGATCATATTACTCTATGGCCTCACCAGAGTAAGGCTATGTCACAAACCAGCACGGGTCACCCCTGAACCGGTCACCCGAGTTGATCTGAAACATGTCCCACAGGGCATTCTTGATCCCCTAGAGATGGAAACTAGTGTTGGGCATCAACATTTAACCATTGGGAATGATTTGGCATGTGAATAAAAGATAACCAAATAAATAAATATTGAAGAGATAATGAAAAACATGGAATGAAAAGAAAATAAAACTGCACATACCTCCACGTAACCTCATAGGTCACCACCCGTCCACTAAACCAAACATTTTCCAACATAGAGCATCTAAACCTGAAAAACAAATTGAAACAAGAACTGCATCTGAAAAGATAAGATAAGCAAGAGTACCGAGATGCTCAGCTGGAAATCCAAAGGTAAACCCCTGAATCCATGTTTTCCTTTCCCAAAACAAACCATTAACATCAGTTTGAAATTCATTTATAAAAATAGGGTTTCAACTTTCTATAGAGAAAATGCAATCTTCCCATTTTTAAAATCTTATGCACGCCATGCCATTATTTTTTTTAAAAAATAATTACCATTTTGAAACCAAAACCCATACAGTCAAATATCAAGATGATATTTAAATAAATAAATAGTATGGGGTGAAAAATAAAAGCAATATAAGTAAACATGTTGATACAGTAAATAACCATTGGTGATCCTAAACATCCCTAGAATACCCAAGGACATACATGGTTCGGAACAACCGATCAGCATACGGTGAATCCCTTATGTCCATAACCAACTAACTGCCCTAACCTAGCCTCACTGGTGGAACATCCCTCCTAGCCTATCTACAACTCCAAGGGGTACTAACCCATCTAATCAGGGCTACAAAGAAAATGTCACTCAATCATCCGAAAGACGCCTAGGAACCCATGGTGGTAGTAATACTGTGTAAGTAGGAGGCTGTCGCACACATGACTCACCTTACCTGCCACAACCGCACTTTCCTACGCCAAACAGAGATACTCTATATGATAACCCATAAAAGGATATCCACCCATAGAGGTTCCCCATAAATATAAACATACATACTTATATCACATATTTACATCACATCATTGAAGGTGCCGACTGGGCCACTATAACATATAGCCATTAAAAAAATTCATAAAACTAAAAGGTTTCCAAAGACGTACACAATTTTTGAAACAAAATCCTTTCAAAGAGTTAGCACAAATGTTACACTAGAGTTGTAAGTGCCAAATGGGCCTTTAACTTTACATGTTCAGTAGATTTACCCAAAACATCACACAAATACCACTTTTATGTTTTAATGGAAAACACACCCTTATGTTCGAAACATTCAACAAAACATACACCATAAATCAAACAAGAATATGTTAAGGGATTTAATTTGAAACTATTTTAAAAAAAGCCACACGAAGATACTATCACCTTTTAGAAAATAGGATCCACTAAGAAAAACAGGTTTCAAGAAAAATACCAACTAAAAGTACAATCTTCATTTGAGGGCACATCCATTTGCGCACGTAGTGCATCCATGGATGTGTCAACATCCAATAGAACATCAACTATCCAAGAGGAATTTAAAAAAGACCATTTAAAAAAACACCATTTTCTTTTAAATGAAATCCAACCATGAACATTATTTAGAAAACAAAAAAACAATCCCCATAATTCCATAAAAACCATTTTATTCAAAAAAAATTAGCACAATTTCCAAATTACAACAATGTCAAACCATATACACGACACCATGTTCACGAACAAGAAATTACCGTCACATAATAATTAAATCTAAATATTTCATAAAATACCTAAATTCACATTACTTGTACAAAGGCATTTTATTAAATATTTTTGGTGTATAAACACATAAGCTTAATTAAAGATTCACCAAAGTTATTTTTTTCAAACTATACTACTGTAAAAACACACCAATAAAATAGCCACAAGCATTATCAAAATGTGAACCATATACAAAAAAATTATTGAAATAATATTGGGTATTTATGAATATTATTTTGCATTGGCATGGATAATCTTATTCAAATAAGCGCACTAAAACTATTATTTTAACAACTCCTAAAAATTCATAAACACTATATCAGACTAATTAAGAGTAAAATAAATATGAAAATCCAATAAAATAAATAATAAAAAGGATTAAAGTGTTAAAACAATTCGACAAAATGTATAATCCCAGATTCACCTACCTCAAACCAAGTGTGGACACAATGATGCTTTAGTGGAAGGAAGAACAAGATATCACAGACCAACCACACACCCTATATTGCGATAGAAATGTGCGAAGAACAATCTGAGGTGTCAGGGATTAGGTATATTGAAGGAAGTCCCCCCCCCAAAAGAAAAGAAATAATAAAAACCAAATGTGTGAGCATGGGAGGTTCGACGTCGGGTTTTTGGATCATGCGCACACAAGGGAGTCGCCCGACGGGATGCGCACAGGGGACAGCGGGGTGCGGCATCATGGGAGAAGAGAACTGGGTTGAGGCCTTTAATGCACGCTACAGGATAGGGGGAGGGGATTTGTAAAACCCTGAGATTTTATGATAATTATTCTTTTTAATTTCTTTTATGTCTTTTTTTGTACGCTTCACCAATATTATCTTACGCTATACGCAACACCGTATTAGCTTGTAGTATACACCACACTATTCTTGGCTTGTGATGCACACAATTTCATGTTATTTAGAATAAAATTAATTTTACACAAGACAAAGTATAGATTTTGATCAATGTATAACTGAACTATATTTTGACTATGTTATACGCAAAACCAAAGGAATATTTCTCTACACACAACCTTGACTTGGCTTGCATTACATATAAAAGCGACCTTCCTCAATAGCGTGGGTTGTACGCAATACCGAGATTCACTAAACAATGATATATTGTTATAATATTATGAACTAGTCATTATGAAAATAATTAACCAAATTTTGAATTTTATAACATTATAATTCATATTACACATTTTATAGAATGAGATATGAAAACAAAATCAATTTTTCGATAAGAGAAGTATTTTTCAAAAAATGTAGTTTTACCGCCTTCTGATGGTGCACCCATTTTAAATATAATTTTTGACAAGTATATAAGTTAAATTTTACAAAATAAACTTCTTCTTTTGAATCAAGATATAAATATTTATATTGGATAAATTTTTGATATTTTTCTGACAACATTCTTATTTTGATGAATAGTAAAAACATGCTAAATTTTATATAAAAATAACTTTTTTCCCTCGAGATAATTTATATGGTTAAATTAAAATAGTAAATTTTATTAAGGTATAAATAGAATATATTTTTACCAGTTAATATAATGGATTTCATTAGCATTAACATTACATTGAATTCATAGGTAAAAACATTTCAATCGTTGACAATGTTTTAACTTTTAAAACTCGTTTCCTTAAAAACAAGATTAATTTTAAATTAAGTACTGAAAATTCTGTGTATTGAATTTCAAAAAATGGATTCAAAATTTGGATTCAGTATGTCTAAATTATGTTAATAGGATACTTTTTATTTTTAGACTTTATGAATAGTAACTACGGTAATTTTTATTTTCTACAGTTAAAGGTAAATCCAGTAATTGAGGATAAAAATAAGACTATAAAATTACCCTAACACCTACCGAAATTCTATTGGATGTATAAAAGTCGACCCATATCACATAAGGGTGGGAATAGATTCATTTCATGGACTTTTTACCATGAAAATTATATAATTATTATTAAAACCAAAGAAAGTGACAACATGTCACTCTCTTATATCTTATAAGTGTAATAGTTTTAATTTGGTGACAAACTACATAAAATGTCGAAAATAAATAGTTACCAGAAATCTAATAAAATTATCTACATCATCTAAATTTATTTATAATTTTAAGGGATTAAATAATTATCATTAATGATGACACAATAGTGATGCAGAAATTGTTTATTTAGTGAAAAATCAGTAATATCGTTTTTATTAAACTAATAGTGACCATAAAAGGAAAAAAACCTGAACAAAACTTATTTTTCATGTACATGTAAACAATAACCATCCAATAGTCGAATATTTGACCATTTTGACCCTTATAGAATCTATTATAACACTTATATTATTTTATTTTAAATGATTCCAAAGTTGCCACCTTTGTGATTTAATAAATATAACAATTTAAAAGTTGTTATTTTTAGATGATAGATTTGAGTAAGAGTATTATTATGGGATATATTAGATTTATATGAATCATAGTATTTTATTTTTAAATTTTATGCAAAAAATAAGTATATTAAATAATTATACAAAAATGATGTAGTAATTATTTTATTAACGGAAATATCAAATAAATGGTTTTAAAAATATTAAAATAAATGTTATATGAAAAAATTAATGTGCTCCGTGAATTTTTGAGATGAATATGACAAGTTATGAATCTATTATTTTTTTTTGAATATATCTTCTGTGTGGGTTTAATTTAAATCCAAACAATTGAATAGTGTCAAAATTGACATTATTGATATTTTATAAAAATAACATATTATTAAATTGTTTAAAAATCACAAAAATATTTAAAAATTACAAATTGAAAATTATATGGTCTAAATTGTAATAATTTATCTAATTATGGAAAATTCACAACACATAAGTAATTATTTATAAAAATTTAAAATTAATAATATTATTACCACAAATAAAATTAAATAGATTAAATAAGGATAAATCAAGTTGATAAGGTTTAAAATAAATTCCCAAAAAGTATAAGTTTTATTGGATGATTATATTACAACCCTATCTCATATCATATTCAAATTTGGGTCATTTAGGAAATTTTTAAGTGGGGTTTGGATTTATTATAAATTAATATTTTAGAGGTTTTCAAAAGTGCCCATCTTCTCCCTTATAAAAGGGCACCTCCTCCCTCTCATCTTCACAACATTTTGAGCCTTCAAGATCTGAAAAGTCCTACCCATTTATCTTTTTCACTTTAATAGAAACATACTAGTTGTCCCGGTCTTCCTCAAAGACCAACCTTAGTGCCCTAAGAGGAGGTTTAGAAGATGCGCGTCAAAGAAGAGGTGATATCCTTTGCCGATTCTTTCAAATGGATTTCTTCTTCTACTTCCTCTTATTTTTTTATTTCATAATAAAGTAATAAAATAAGTATCTCCCATATACATATATTTTATTATAAATCTGATCCAACCCTATTTCACCTTTTATCCATCCTACAGAAAACAAAATCATCGTGTGTGCGTACGAACGGAATAACGTCTCCACGCCGTGGTGTAATCTGTTTTTCCACCACCACCTTACTTGGATGGGTATAATGGTGTAAATAATAACTATATATGGTTATTATAACTTGATAACAATTCTGAGATATTATATCATCCACTCTAATTCCATTCAATAATTATGGGAACGATATCATTGCTCGTGCTTACGTACGGATTACCGTCTCCACGACGCGATGAGATTCATTCTCCATGTTAACCATTCAAGAATGATTATAAAGTATATATAATAAATAATCATAAAATATATGAAATATTAGTGATACTGGATTTATGTATATGTTATTTACTTACTTCCATTCAATTTAATAAGGAAACAAAAATAGCATTCATGCGTACGTACGGCCTACCGTTTCCATGAATGGTGTATTTATTTCCATTTATCGATCTATTATATATATGTATATTCTGAATATATATTATATATAAATAATGTTTTAAATTCTGGAAGTAATTAATCATGATCTAATTAATCATATGAATAATTACAAGTAAAAACATGGACGATAAATGAAACGATTTTACCCAAAACATTGCTTTAACATGGAATTGACAAATGAACGGGTAATATAAAGTCGTAAGTGAATCGTATATGATATCATAAATATTATTATTGTTCTGATACAAGTTAATAATATGTTTACACCCACTATGCAGGATTCTTAGACACATACTGAAGAAATTGGACATAAGGTAAGTGATAATTATTCCAATCTCGTTCTTATCTGAGATTGTTTATTCGTAATTATTTACTGGGGTTATATTTTTAATCCATGTCCATAAAATGTTTTTCATAATGTATTTAGTATTATTCCATGTATGTTTAAAGTAATTTTTACCCCTATTTGACTTTTACTTTGTGTTATGGAACAATCTTTCTTTTTATTACCATACGTGGTACTTTTTGACTTTTCCGTTAAAAGTACAAGGAGAATGTTTTTTTAACTTATACGGCATGAATAGTTTTTTAAAATTTAAAAATGATTTATTTTTATGAAGAATACTCTGAAATATTTCCTGATTATTTTCAACAAAATTTCTTTTAAAATTTCACGTCATTTTGAGAAAATAAAATGACTTTGAAGAAGATAGGATATTTTCCTCATGAATTCATTTCAAGTGTTTTATCAAAACTCTTTTCCGTCTAAGATGAAATTATATTGTTAATGTTTCAAGTATAATTTCACTTTTATTTACATGGTTTGATTTTTCTTATGATGAAATGATATCCATTTGTTTTATATGGATTATGTTATAATGGGATGAGGTTTATGACACCCATATTATTCTTTGGGTTATGATGAATGATTTATGTTTATTTTTTTCACACGAAAGAATTGTTTCATTATGAGATGGGTGGGACATATATCTCTCCCCAATTCATTGGGTAAAGATTTATATCTATTGAGATAGACATGGCTGGAACGGCAAGTGAATCTGGTTCAGTAATACAGGGCTGGAACGATAAGTAAACCCTATTCAGTAATGGACTTTATCCACTATGATGGTCTTGGAAGCAATTCCTTGGCTACTATGGAAATCAAAACATGTTCTTAATGGATGCCAAAATTACATTTTTTATTCCAATTTTATTTTATCATGATTAATGTTCCTTTATAATCTATGCCTTATTCACTTCCAAGATTTATGTCATCACTCATGATTTTGATGTTTTATGTTCATGTAGTTACGTTCAAATTTTTAGGGATTGTTTTATGTTCTCCATGTTTATTCTTACTGAGCATTTGAGCTCACCCTTTTTATTTTTTCTTTTCCCCAAGATATAAAGAATGGTTTTAGGTAAGAAAACCAAAGGGGAAGATCTTTATGGGAGATGTTGAAGATCTTTCACCATTATTAGAAGATTATGTTCTAAGTTTCCAAATATACTAAACTAATATGGTCTTTGGGCATATATTTTTGTCATGTAATAAGTATTCCACAAAAGTATTGTAATGTCTATGTATGTCATGATTTGGGTTTCTACAGTTGGTATTAGAGAAAAATTTTAGTTAACCTTTGGAAACTAGGATGCGAAAACTTTAGTGAGATCCCTAGAGATATTTCTAAAGTATGTCTAGGGATGTCCCTAAGGTTAAGTTTAAGTATAGTTTATTGTCCTAGAATTATGGTAAGGATCTTAGAATTAATCCTAAGATGTTAGATATTGAAGGTACTCCCCCTTTTTTATGTTGTTTTCCTAGTTTGATTTTTTCCTCTCACAATATTCTTTTTAGGTTTTAGAAAATGGCTGGAAACAAGAAGATCCATGATAATGGAGGATATGATAGAAAATGGAATGATATTCATCATGAGAAACCAAATGAAATGGGATTTGTATGTCCAAACATCTTTATTATTCCTAATCACAAATATCATTATATGATCAATAATCTCAACTTTGGTAAGTTTCTTGACTCAGCTAATAAGAGAAAGATGATGTTTCATGATGATCATAGAGGAAAGAATGTTAAATTTCCATCATGTAAATCTTGTGGTAAGAGGTATCAGGGAGAATGATTCAAAGGAACTGGAAGATGCTTTGGGTGTCGAAAAGAAGGACACAAAGCCAGCAATTACAATGTAAAGGGTTCAGTTAACACTATGGACAAGAATAATAGTATTCCTAAGAAATCAACAGCAGTTAAATGTCTTAAATGTAGAATGTATGGGCATTATGAAAACCAATTCCCTAAGGGAAAGTCTTATAAAGAGTATTAGAAGGGTCGTATGGGTAGTATTTATGTTGATGATGATGAAGAGACTAAAAATGATATATGATATGGAAGAAGTTTTGGGGAATAAAATGATGAAGCTCGGTCAATGGTTTAAGAAGGTAGTGGAATTATTGTATGTTTATAAAGAGTTATGCTGTATAGGTAATTTAATGGTACTATGGAATAAAGAAACATCTAAGGATTGTTACACTATGTTTTTTTCCAAAAGTATATGAAATTGTATGATGAATGGTACCGGTAACCATGAAAGGTTATTCAGATATTTTTGGAAAGAAGATGATATGTGTGTAATGAATGGATAAGGATAAAATAATATGTTTGATAGTATTAATGACCTCATGAATGATATAAGGAAAAATTGATATCATTGTTTGATTATATAGAAATTTTGGGATTTTTTATGTGGAAAGGGTTAACTTTTAACGGCATTCATGTTTTCACTAAGGTTCAATGAGAATTAATTTTTCAAGAGAATACATGATTAAGGTCTTCGCATGTTTGTAATATGACCAACAAGATATATCTTATGATATATGTGGGATAAATGATGGTATTCACATTCTTGGTAGATGAACTCTCTAGTAATTTTTTCTTTATACTATGAGATTGGACAGAAGTATTTTCAATAACACTAAAAGTTGGAATGCATTAAGTTGGACATCATCTAGTATTTTTTAAGGCTATAAATTTTTGATATTATTTCTAAAATATTGTAACAGTATAATTTTAGAAAAATGAAAACATGTAGGACGGGTGACAACCCATCGCGTCAGACAAGGTGGCAGGAATCAAACCCACAACTGAAGTGTGACAGGTCTTTATTTCCTACCACTGGCCTACAGGAAGTCCCCGGTAAGTAGAAACTAGTTTTATTTTATTAAGAGGTTTGATAGATGAAGTATAAGTCCATTTTTGGAACTATATACGATTAATATCACCATAAGAAAGAATTATATATATAAATTTTGTTAACTTTATGTTTAAGACAGATGGAATGACTTATTATTCTATCGCATGATTTTCTAAAACATCACAGAAGACAAATTCAACATCATTTCTTTATGAGATGAAGTGGAAATTGTTCATGGCACAAGAAACAGTGAGACTGTACCAAAATCTTGTAAGTATTTATTTTAATTCAAAAATTATTCGTCATTAGATAAATGATCTTGAAAACCAAAAATGTTGTCTTATTTCCCTCATATCTGATGAATCAGATGGTACCTTAAATCATCACAAGTTTATGGCTTTTTGATTGTTGGATTTTTCATATCCATGTTCTCTACCACCCTTCATCCAAACATGATGGTTATATTTCTCTTCCATATCCATATTTTCACCAATATTATCTTATGTGGAAACCCAGTGATGAGTTACATTGGGTATCCGTTATGTTTCTAAAGTTCCATTATAAAATGATGTTTCAGTATTCCTTTTTACGATGTGGGTTTCTATGAATGAATCTTTCAAGTAGAAAACCATTTATAACCCCAATGAATTTCGAGGGAGAAATTCATTTTAAGGGGGTAGAATGTAACACTTTGAGATTTTTTTATAATTATTCCTTTTAATTTCTTTGATGTCTTTTGTTGTACGCTTCACCAATATTAGCTTGAGCTATACACAACACCGTATTACCTTGTAGTATGCGGAACACCATTCTTGGCTTGTGATGCACACAATTTCAACTTCTTTCGAATAAAATTTATTTTACATAACACCAAGTATAGATTTTGATCAATGTATAACTGAACTATATTTTGAGTATGTTATATGAAACACCAAAGGAAGCATTCCCTCCACACAACCCTGACTTGGCTTTCATTACACATAAGGGCGATGTTCCTCTATAGCGTGTGTTGTACTCAATACCGAGTTTCAGTAAACAATGATATATTATTATAATATTACGAACTAGCCGTTATGAACTGTATTTACCAAATTTTGAATTTTATAACATTATAATTCATCTTACACATTTTCTATAATGATATATGAAAACAACATCAATTTTTCGACAAAAGAATTATTTTTCAAAAAATGAAGTTTAACCGCATTTTGATGGTGTACCCATTTTAAATATAATTTTTGACATGTTAATAAGTTCAATTTTACAAAATAAACTTCTTCTATTGAATAAGGATATAATAATTTATATTGGATAATGTTTTGATATTTTTCTAACAACGTTCTTATTTTGATGAATAGTAAAAACACGCTAAATTTTATTTAAAAACAACTTTTTTCATCGAGATATTTTATATGGTTAAATTATAATAGTAAATTGTTTTAAAGTATAAATAGAATATATTGTTACCAGTTAATATAATGGATTTCATTAGCATTAAATTTACATTTACTTCATAGCTAAAAACATTTCAATCCTTGACAATGTTTTAACTTTTAAAACCCATTTCCTTAATAATGGGATTAATTTTAAATTAATTACTGGAACTTCTGTGTTTTGAATTTTGAAAAGTGGATTCCATATTTGGATTCATAAGGTCCAAATTATGTTAATAGGATACTTTTTATTTTTAGAAATTATGAATAGTAACTACGGTAATATTTATTTACTACAGTTAATTGTAAATCTGGTAATTAAGGGTAAAAATAAGATTATAAAATCACTCTATCACCTACCAAAATTCTATTAGATGAATAAAAGTAGACCCATATCACTTACGGGTCGGTATAGATTCATTTTATGGAATTTTGACCATGAAAAAATATAATTATTATTAAAACCAAAGAAAGTGACAACATGTCACTCTCTTATATCTTATAAGTGTAATAATTTTAATTTAGTGATAAACCTCATAAAATTTCAAAACTAAATAGTCACCAGAAATATAATAAACTTATATACATTATGTGAATTTATTTATAATTTTTTGGGATTAAATAATTATCATTAATGGTGACACAATAGTGATGAAGAGTTTTTTTATTTAGTGAAAAATCACAAATATAGATTTTATTAAACTAATAGTTACCATAAAAGGCACAAAAACCTGACCAAAACATATTTTTAATGTACATGTAAACCATAATCAACCAATTTTATAATAATTGACCAATTTTATCCTTATAAAATTGATTATGATAGTTATATTATTTTATTTTAAATGATGTCAAAGTTGTCAGCTTCATGATTTAATAAATATATAAATTTAAATTTTGTGATTTTAACATGATAAATTGGAGTAAAAGAATTATTATGGAAGATATATGATTTATCTTCATCATAGTATTTTATTTTTAATTTCAATTCAACAAATATGTATATTAGGTAATTATACAAAAACGATTTAGTAATTTTTTCATTAAGGGAAATATCAAATAAATGGTTTCATAAATATTAAAATAAATGTTATATGAATAAATTAATGTTCTCCATGAATTTTTTAGATTAATATGACATGTTAGTAATCTATTAAATATTTTGGTTCGAATATATATTATGTTTGGATTTAATTTAAATTCAAATAATTGAATAGTGTCAAAATTGTCACTATTGATATTCTATAAAAATAACATATTATTAAATTGTTTAAATATCACAAAAATATTTAAAAATTTATAATTTAAAATTATATGGTCGAAATTGTAATAATGTTTCTAATTATGGAAAATTCACTGCACATAAGTAATTATTGATAAAAATTTAAAATTTAGAATATTATTACCACAAATAAAATAAAATAGATTAAATAAGGATAAATCAAGTTGATAAGGTTTAATATAAATTCCAAACATGTATAAATTTTACTTTATGATGATATTACAACCCTATCTCATCTTATATTCTAATTTGATTCATTTTGGATGTTTTTAAGTGGGTTTTGGATTTATTATAAATTAATATTTTAGATGTTTCCTAAAGTGCCCCTCTTCTACTTTATAAAAGGGAACCTCCTCCCTCTCCTCTTCACAACATTTTGAGCAATCATGCTCGGCCAAACCCTGACAATTTCTCTTCTCCACTTCAATAGAAACATACTATATGTCCTGGTCTTCTTCAAAGACTAAATTTAGTGCCCTAAGAGGAGGTTTAGAAGAGGCACATCAAAGAATAGGTAATATCTTTTACCGATTCATTCAAATTAATTTCTTCTTCTACATTCCCTTTTTTTGTTGTTTCATAATAAAGTAATAAAATATGTATCACTCATGTACTGATATGTTACTATAAATATGAACCAACCCTATTTCACCTTCTATCCATCCTACGGAAAATGAAATCACTGCGCGTGCGTACGTACGGAATACCGTCTCCACGCCGTGGTGTAATCTATTTTTCCCTCACCACCTTACTTGGATGGTTATAACGGTGTAAATAATAAATATATATGGTTATTATAACATGATAATAATTCTGAGAAATTATATCATCCACTCTAATTCCATTCAATAATAATGGGAATGATATCATCGCTCGTGCGTATGTACGGATTACCGTCTCCACAACGCAATGAGATTCATTCTCCAAGTTAACCATTCAAGAATGATTATAAAGTATATATAATAAAAAATAATTAAATATATGACATATTAATGATACTGGATTTATGTATATGTTATTATTTACTTCCATTCAATTTAATAAGGAAACGTAAACAGCGTTCATGCGTACGTACGTCCTACCGTTTCCATGAACGGTGTATTTCTATCCATTTATCGATCTATTATATATATATGAATATTCATAATATATATTATATATAAATCATGTTTTAAATTCTGGAAGTAACTAATCATGATCTAAGTAATCATATTTATAATTACAAGTCAAAACACGGACGATAAATGAAACGATTTTACCAAAAACACTTCTTTAACATGGAATTGACAAATGAACGGGTAATATAAAGTTGTAAGTGAATCATATATGTTATCACAAATATTATTATTGTTCTTTTAGAAGTTAATAATATGTTTAAACCCACTATACAAGAGTCTTGGACACATACAGAAGAAAATTGACATAAGGTAAGGGATAATTATTCCAATCTCGTTCTTATCCAATATTGTTTATTCGTAAGTATTTACTGGGGTTATATTTTTCATCCATGTCCACAAAATGTTTTTCATAATGTGTTTAAATTCATTTTTACCTGTATTTGAATTTTACTTTGTGTTATGGAATACATATTTTTTTTTACCATATGTGGTACTTTTTTACTTTTCTATTAAAATTACGAGGAGAATGTTTTTTTAACTTATACGACATGAACATATTTTTACAGTTTTATAATTCCTTATTTTTTATGAAGCATACCCTACAAGATTTCATTATTATTATCAACAAAAAAAAAATTCTTTTAAAATTGCACGTCATTTTGAGAAAAGAAAATGATTTTGAAGAAGAGGGGATATTTTCCACATGAATTCAATTCAAGTGTTTTATCAAAACTCTTTTCCATCTAAGATGACATTATTTTGTTTATGTTTCAAGTATAATATCACTGTTATTTACATGGATTGATTTTTCTTATGACGAAATGATATCCATTTGTTTTATATGGATTATGTTATGATGGGATGAGTTTTATGAAACCCATATTATTCTTTGGGTTATGATGAATGATTTATGTTTATTTTTTGGCACACAAAAGAATGATTTTATTATGAGATGGGTGGGACATTTATCTCCATATAGTTCATTGGGTAATGATTTATATCTCCTGAGATAGACATGGCTGGAAAGGAATGTGAATCTGGTTTAGTAATATAGGGCTGGAATGGAATGTAAATCTGGTGCAGTAATGGACTTTGTCCACTATGATGGTCTTGTAAGAAATGCTTTGGATACTATGTAAATAATAAAATGTGCTTAATGGATGCCACAATTACATGTTTTATTCCCATGCTAGTTTATTATGATTAATGTTTCTTTATGATCTATTCCTTATGCACTTCTAAGATTTATGTCATTACTCATGATTTTGATGTTTTATGTACATGTTCTTACGTTCAATTGTTTAGGTATTGTTTTATGTTCTCCATGTTTACCCTTACTGAGCATTTGAGCTCACCCTTTTTATGTTTTCTTTTCACCAGGATATAAAGAAAGGTTTTAGGTAAGAATACCAAAGGGGAAGATCTTTATTGGAGATGTTTAATATCTTTCACCTTGATTAGAATATTATGTTCTGATTTTCCAAAGATACTAAACTAATATAGTATATGGGCGTCTATTTTTGTCATGTATTAAGTATTCCATGAAAGTAATGTAATATCTTTGCACATCAAGATTTGGGTCTCTATAGGATTGGCAATGTACTGGTCGAACATGAGGAGGAGGGGAAGGCTAGCGATGCGTTGTGGGAGAAGGGGAGGTCCGATAGTGCCGTAGCGTGAAGGAGGGGGGTCACGATTCATATATGGGGGAAGGGGTTGCTGCGCTATGATGAACAGGCGGGCTGGATTAGGGTTTTTCCTCCCCCTTTTTTTATTGTATTTTAACAATAGTTATAATTATTAAAATAATAATAATAGTAATAATGATATTAATTAAAATAACTATATTGATGATTATAATAATTAAAATAATAATATTAATGTTATGAATTTCATTTTTAAAACCTGACTATATTAATAACAATTTTATATTATTTAAATTAATAACAATTTTAGGGGTAATATGATTATTAACAATTTTTAATAACAATAATAATATTAATTACACAATAATAATAATAATAATAATAATATCATGTTTTAAATATTTAACCCATTTTATTCTCATAAAATTTTATTATTTTAACTATTGGGAAACTACCCAGGAAAACTGCATGGCTACCGTCAACCATGTGGTGCCCGCGCACTGGTCTGAAGCCCATAAATATTATTAAACTTCCAAAATTTCAATCCGATAACCCAAACCCAACCTAGTCCAAATGATGCGAGACTACAAAAAGAATAAAATAAAAGAGAGTTCGAGGTCAGGGTGTGACTCCCCACCATAGACACTTTCTACCCCAGAAAGTCACCATGCCAACAGTTAACACAACTCGAGTCCATACCCAGACAAAAACAAAGTAAACTGAGACCCTCAGGGTGACCATTCCCAACACATGTCACACCCAACCAATTCAAAAAGAAACCATAGCCGAAGAACAATGGGAGAACATGAGAGGATTATCCCCACCACAAGAATTCACCAACATGGAAACCTTGAAACCTAAGCACACCACACCCAGGGTGGAAAAACAGGAACTCCCAAACTGAACTCTTTAAACTTCTCCATAAGGACTCAACAACACACTTGAGACTTAAATAGGAAGCTTTCTACGAAAGAAACCAACAACTCGAGGATAAGAAATTAACTCAACACCTCCCACAAAAAACAAATAAAATTTTCACCGCAACTAGAGATTAGGGAATTCATAGCCCAAACTCAACCCACATTCTCAATTCTTACTGAAAAAAATCCATCAGGAGTATTAAAACCAATATGGGGAAAACCAGGATACGAGGACTCTAGGATAGAGGAATCCCCTACAAAACTGAAACATACTAGAGGAAAAACCCACAGAGAGGCATCTGAACTAAGAAAGGTCCCAGAAACACCACCCAGTAATTTCAAAAAACCAAACATCCCCCTAACAAGAAAAACTAAGAACAATCTCAAAATCAAAAAGGGTCCATTTATTCATGGTCCCAACACCCTTCAAGGAATCATAATAATTTAGAAACCACATTAAGAGTAGATATGACCTCTTGAATTGTGGTAGAATGAAGTCATCACACCACCACAACAAGAATGATCATGCGATGAAAATAAGAATAGAACAAGGAAATTTTGGATATTTCCATCTCAAATATGAGAACATGATCTATAGTTAGGTTCCACACACCCTTTGAAACTCTTAACTATGCATGAGCTTCATCCTGAGACCCGTGGTTGGGGCCTTGAAGGCTGAACCATCTCCTACCTCATAGCCTCTCATTTTAATCCTCTATTGCTTAAGTCCTTCTTCCTCCTGATGATTCAGATGACCACAATGGTGGAATGTTTTCAAAGGGATGCAATATGATAGCTTAGAATGGCCAAACTGACCATTTTGGTGGCACATAAGAGAATGGTCCTACAAAATAGGAGCCGACACAAACAAAGAAGATTCTATATAAACAAGTTCCACTAGAAAAATCCACTCACTATATGGGGAACCCTTATGAAAACCAACTAGCCATTAACCACACCCCAAATCCTAATGAAGATGAGGCGGTAATCCTCCACTAGTCCAAAACCGTACCCTCCATTAAATCTGAGGCAAAATAGACTAACAAACTCAGGAGGTCTCAAACACCAGAATAAGTGATATACTCTTATCAAACCACTCCACTAATTCAAACATACATAAAATTCATCACAGGACAATAAACACCCGAGAGGAACAAGAAAATGGGCATGACTCACTAGAAACATTAGCGACCTTTCTAGGTGGTATACTTCGAACAACACGTAAAACACAATTGATTTCAGAATCTACCCAAAACTCAATCAAATAAATGGCCCAAGATAAGAGAAACAGGATCATAATCCAAACATATAAAAACACAATTAAAAATTACCTTCCAAAAACCACCATTTATTTTAAATTTTAAAACAAACCTATGGAACCATATGATCTTCCACGTGTGAATTCACCCAATACCACTTACATCATCCATGGACAAGTTCCCACATGCACTCTCTATACATACTCACGAACATGTGATGCTCCATAATGAATTCCAATGTCTAAACATTTTTCTTCCTTCTCAGATCTAAACATTAACCAAACATTTCCAAATCGAAACACTTGCTCTTTAAAAAACCACTTTTCCCATTTAAAACCATTTTAGGAAATAACTTTTATTCCAAAACCATTTTCACTTTAAAAGTCCACTCTTGGTTTCAACACACACTCACATCAAATGATATCAAAATGAAACACAACAAACAATAAACCACCATAATTAGTAACTAGTGTTCGTGCCTAACTTGGCGACATGGTGGTGGGTGATTCCCTAAGTAAGGCATAAAACTAAGTGGACCTTGAACCAGAAACTTAGACTCCACATGGGTCACCACCCCATGTGAGGCCACAAAAAAACCCTATTCAATTCCATTGTTATCCCTCAATCCAAAAAAACCCAGGACAAAAGACTCAAATCCCATACATCCCCTGGTAAATCGAGGATCTGTGTGAGATATATTTTGACACAATCTTACCACACCGACCTCCCAAGTCCCAAGAGCCCAAATATCCATCTCCTAGAGATCCCAAATAAAAAGGGACTCTCTATGATACCATTTTTTCATGAACTATCAAGGGTCGAACCTGAACCAGTCACTTAATCTGGTCCGCAACATGTCTTGAAGGGTGTTCCCGATCCCCTGGGGATGTAAACTATTTTGAGCATTAAAAATTAATCTTTGGGAATGATTTTTCTCATGAAAAAATGATAACTAAATTAATTAATACTGATGATAGAAAATATACACTAACAGCAAGAAGAAAATGAAATTGCACATACCACCATGTGACCTCGTAGGTCACCACCCAACCACTAAAACAAACTTGTTCCAACACTGAGTAGAAAAACTAGGGAAAAATAACAGAAACTAGTTATATATCTAAAAAGATAAGATACACATGAGCACCGATATGCTCAGCAGGAAAGCCAAAGGTAAACCACTGAATCCAAGTTTTTTATTTTCCCAAAACAATCCATCAACAACAGTTTGAAATGAAATTGTAAAAATAAGATTTCTAATTTCAATTTAACTAACATAATCTTCCAATTTTTAAAATTCAATGCACTCCATGTCATTATTTCTTTCAAAAAAATAACCATTTCGAAACCAAAACCCGAGTAGTCAAAAATCAGGTTGAGATGTAAATAAATAAATAGTGTGAGATGAAAACTAAAACCAACAAAAGTAAACAAGTCGATAAAATCAACAACAATGGGTGATCCTAAACATCCCTATAATACCTATAGAAGTACTCAGTTCGGAACCACTTTTTAGTGTATGGTGAAGCCCCAATGTTAATAACCCTCTCACGCATGACTCACCTTACCTTCCACAACCGCACTTTCCTACACCAAACATGGATACCCTATAAGATAACCCATAAAGGGATATCCCCTCTAGAGGTTCTTCATAAATATACACATACATACTTATATCACATATTCACATCATATCATCGAATGTGCCAAATAGGACTCTATAGAATATAACCATTTAAAACATTTCACAAAACAACAAGGTTGTCAAAAAGGAAAACAATTTCCCAAACAAAATCCATTCAAAGAGGCACCAAAAAAATTACACTAGACCTGGAAGTTCTAGATGGGCCTTTAACTTGACATGTTCAAAAGCATTAACCAAAACATCAAACAAATACAACTTTTACTGTTTTAAGGCCAAACGGGCCCTTAAGTTCCAAACATTAAACAAAACATACACAAAAAGCCAAACGGGATTATGTTCAGGGATTTCATTTAAAAATATTTTGAAAAAATACCCACGAAGAGATTATATTCATTTATGAAACAACAATCTCTTAAAATACTAGGTTTTGATAAAAATACCAATTCAAAGTACCATTTTCATTTGACGGCACATCCATGTGTGCACATATTGCACCCATGGATGTGACAACATCCAATGGAACATCAACTATCCAAGAGGAAAATCAAAATTGCTTCTTCTAAAAAACCTTATTTTCATTAAAACTAAATCCAACAATCCACATTATTTAGAATACACAAAGCAAACCCCTTGAATCCATAAAACCCATTTTTCTCAAATCATTTTTAACATAATTACCAAATTACAACATTGTCAAACCATAAACACCAACCCAAGTTCACAAATATGCAATTAACATAAAAAAAATAATTAAAGATAAATAGTTCATAAAACCCCTAATTTTACTTTACGAGTACAAAGGCATTTTATAAAATATTTTGGGTGCATAAACACAAAAGCATAATTAAAAATTCACCAAAGTGATTTTTTTTTTCAAACTATACTACCATTAAAACACCCCAATAAAATTGAGACAAGCACTATCAAAATTAGAACCACTTGAAAAAAATTATTGAAAACAACATTTGGCATTAATAAAACTCATTTCGCATTGGCGTGCATATCCATATTCAAATATGCACGCTAAAACTATTATTTTAATAACCCTGAACAATTTATAAAAACTAAGACAAACCAATTAGAAGTAAAATAATGTTGTGAATCAAATAAAATAAATAATTCGAAGGATTCAAGTGTTAATGGAATTTACCAGATAGGATAAACCCAGATTTTCCAAACTCAAATCAAGTGTAGACACAACGACGCTTCAGTGGAAGGATGAACGGGGCCTCGTGGACAAACTGTGTACCCTATATAATGAGGGAAATGTGTGAAACACAATTTGAGGCATTAAGGTTTAGGTAAATTGAATAGAAATACCAAAAATAAAATAAATAATACAAATCAATGGGGGGAGAAGGAGAGGTTTCGCACCAGGTTGTTGGCTTGTGCGTGCACAAGGGAGCCATCAGATTAGACATGCACAGGGGATAGGAGGTGATGCACTGTGGGAGAAGAGATTAGGGGTGAGGTATTTATTGTTCACTACAGGAGAAGGGGAGGGGAGATGTGATGTGAAATTCAAATTTGAGGAGAAGGTTAAGGCTGGAAATGTGTCGTGTGAGATGGGGAGGGTCGGTGGTGCCATAGTATGAAGGAGGGTGGGTCGTAATCCATGGGTGGGGGAAGGGGTTGTTTCAATTTGACGACCAAGGGGGAGGTGTTGTATTAGGGTTTTACTTCCCTCCCTTTTCAATTTTCTTTTAACAATAGTTATTATTATTAGAATTATAATAATATTAATAACGATATTAATTATTATAATTATAAAGAGAATAATAATAATAATAATTTTATGCATTTCATTTTTAAAACATAATGATATTAATAAAAAATTTATAATAATTACATTAATAATAAATTTAGTGATAATAATATTATTACCAATTTTTAATAACAATAATATTAAATACACAATAATATTATTAATATTATTATCAAGTTTTAAATATTTACCCCATTTTATTATCAAAATATTTTATTATATTATGTAGTGGGAAACCACAGGGGAACCTAGGCTGAATGAATGGCTACTGCTAACCATGTGGTGCCCACACATCAGTCCAAAACCCATCAATATCATTAAACTTCAAAAATATCAAACCGAGACCTCAATCCCAACTTGTTCCAAATGATGTGAGACTACAAAAGGAATAAAAAAAAGATTCTGAGGTCGAGGTGTGACCAGCTATCTTTTTTACACCATATTCTAGGTGTAACAATTGAGATAGCGGTGTGGTATACTTAACTATGTTGTAGTCTCTTGAATTTGACTATATCCACAAATATTGTAAAAACTTCTTCTTAACTCTCCCATGATCACTTGATGTTGTCCTCAATTTACTTTTATCCTGAAAATGGTTGTGGCATGGCCAGTTACTCTACTACATGGCTAGTTAATTATTTAACACTGCCTATGGCATGGATAGGTCATGCGTCTTAGAACTCTCTAAAATAGAAAATGTACTGAAAACCATCCAATATCCTTGTGCATCAATGAATGTACCTCAATTGTGTAAACTCTTTGTCTATTTTAAATAATCTTTTATGGAACTCTATAAACTCTTTGTGGAACCATATAAATATCCAACAGTTGAATAATACATACATCTACAGTGTAAAAACAAGGATATCAAAAACATTATGTCAGGAATATGAATACTTTATGGTGATGTTAGATTCTATGATGTGGAAATGTCAAAAAATGTAGATCCATATTAATCCACCTGACATACTCTGTGATGTGGTGATCATATTTATGATTTGAACACCTCAACACTAGACTAAATCTCATACATATATATTTTAGTGTTGTTAATAAAATTATGAAATTACTCGTAATTTTAAATAAATTAATTGAAAAATAACTGCAGTGTACTCCCCTTTATATTTACATGTACTCCATCCACTACCATTGAAATCCCTTAGGGATAACATACATTGTGGGTCACCACACCACCCCTCATGGAAATTTTATCAATTATTCCACACTAAATCACAATTTTTCACCTACCCACCTATATTTCTTTATGTACATGCTGCTCTATGCTAACAATTGTTATGGTTGGCCACCGCATTTCAAGGAGGGATGGTTGATTCAACTGATATCAATGATTGGACTTCTTTTTCTTTTCCCTTAACAATTCTACTAAACAGACTATATAACTGTTTCATGGTTCTTTTTTACAACGTCTAAACCCACCTCTCCAATTATGTCTTCAACAATGTGTAGTGTGACTTATTATACAATAGTGTGAAGGGTAAAGGAATGAACCTTGTAATGTTTCCCTCAACCTTATGTAGACTTCCTCATAGAACAACATATGGTTCTTTGTTGTTGTTTATGTTTTCCAAACATATTTCTCTCACATTTATTTCAAACCTTATTTCATTTTGTTTCCAAAAATCTCCAAAACCAAATGCATATTTATGTTTCCTCAAAATACAACATGATAGCACAACGTAACACACATTTTCAAAAAAACCATAAATCTAACATACCATTTTAAATATATTTTAAAAAAAATACATCTTGAACCCTTAAGGTTAAAAAAATAACCCCTTGAAATTTTGTAGGGGTGTATAAACGTGACCAATCACAATCAAATCAACCCGACCAAACCAAGTTTGGTCTAGTTAGGTTATGTTACAAATGGGATATGGATGGTTCAGATTAATTTGGATTGGCTTGGGATCAGGCTGGGTAAAGTTATGGGTTGGAAAAATAATGACCAAACCCAACCCAACTAATCCTTTACTTCCCTCTATATTATTTTTTTATTTTTTTATTTTATCATCATTTATTATTTTTTATTCTAATGTTATTTTTCAAAATTAGGAATCCTCTTACCTAGTTCTCTTAGAATCACTATTAATCTACTTCAAGAGACCAATCCATAAATTAAAATATTTTAACCACTCTATAAAACTAGGGTATCATCGATATATCTACTATCCTAAATCCAGTCTATCATTATTTCCCTCTGATCCACTCAATTACATTACAGCTCATACACCCTCTAATTTCTAATATCAATCCCCTCCCGCATCACTCTATTTATCTCATGATTAGTTAGAATGGAAGTACTAGATCATATGTCTCTGTCTCACCTTGGATCATTCCATATCATTCATATAAAACCTTAATATTTTAGGCCATGTGTAAACTCCAAATGTATCCTTTTGATCCATACCACTATCACTAGTTACTTTTTTTGGAAGATCAATAGTAATACCCATTTTTCTTTTTGTTGTATCACTTATGGACACCGCCATGACTAATAAAAATGACTCAATCCTAAAGATATTTGGATGGATACCATAATGAGATCTATTGAATAGTAACACTAATGAGGTATTAATTTTAGTTTTTCATTACGTGGCCCATTAGACCAACCCACCTGACCCAACCCACCTTGGGTTGGTTTTGGTTGATTCATTACAGGAAAATTTTTATGACCCAACCCAACCTAGAGTGACCATTTTTTATTATATTGAGTGTAAATGCGTCCTAAATCAAACCCAACCCAACCCAAAGACACCACTAGGATTTTATTGAAAATATTTCTTAAAACCAACATCACAAAATCCATTTAACATTTCCAGATAAATTTTAAGGTGACTTCACTCTCCACATTATTGGTAATGAAATACATATAGAAACCCATTTATATTTACCTTCAAATATTCTTCTCGTTTTCTAGAAGAATGTAGAGGGTTTCTTCACTGGCTTCTACTCCTGCTTAGTTTTTTGATTTTATGAGGAGAAATTAATTATCTTTTTAACTCCCCCTTTATCAATAATTGCACTAAATTATTCTAATTTATATCTACTTTATACTTTATTATAGTATTCTTGATGATTATACTTTATTATTTGTTACCATTTGTTATAAATTTCAAGTCAACAAATCCAACTCCATAAAACATCTCATTTCCAACAACAAAAAACTCTTATTTTTCAGAAACTACTTTTGTCAGAGACCCTGTAGTCACTTTATTCACTATAGCTAAACATAAAAAATAAATTTAGTGGGTGATACTTCCCTTAGAACTTTTTTTTCAACAAATCCTATATGTTTACTAAGCTAGGTAATAGTGTAGTAAAAAGTATTTTATGTTACCTACCTCAAATTTATCCGTTTTCACTCAAATATATTGATAGACCAAAGGCAGCTTCTACTTCCCACTTTATTCAATAACACAAAAATTATGATATCAGTAGAATTCTCAAAAATTTATTATTTATTAGCCTTAAAATTATAAGAGTGAGAAATACTACTTTATTAACAATTTGATATCACTAGTTAAAAATGAACTAGTAACACCACTTGTACTTTATGTCCTTCAAAACTCTAAAGGGTCATTTTTTCCTAGATAAGGATGAGTAGCCTTTCAAAATTCACCACCAATAACCCCTGACTTTCTACTTCATAATTATTGAAATAATATTTAGTTTGGGGATAAAAATAATTAATAACTACATCTCTTATTAAGGAGCTTTTGGAACCCTATGGAGACAAATATCTGATACCAATTGATGTAATATAGCATATATAACCATGATTTCTAAACTTGTAGGTTCTTTATTTTCTAAATTCATCCTCCTCATTTTAGTGTCTTTCTTCCAATAAAATTATTAACAATATCCACTTATTATATACCAAATTTAGTGTGAAACCATTTGATAATAGGAATGGTTCAGACCAGAATTTTCATATTCATTTTTAAACATAGTCACAACTACTTTCACCTGCATTCTCTTATGTTTTTTGAGCACATATACCCCATGGGTCAAATTCCCCCACTAAGATTACACCACTTTAAAAAATATTTATGAAATGATAATTATATTGGTAGAGGGGTAACATCCATATTCCTCAAATTTGGGAAGATTGGGAGTCACTATGGACCTCCATTTTGCCTTGTTTCTACATTTTGATGGATATTTTTATATCTAGATTTAATTTACTATAATCCAATTTATTTTTTACTTATTTGAGTTTGGTATCAACTAAAAATCCCAAAAAACAACCTATTTTCCCTTTGAAAACATTTTTAACATTGGTTTTCCTTACCACTATTTATCAACATGTGTGTCTCTAAACCACTTTGGTGCTTTGACTATCCCTAGAGATATTATTAGATTTTTCAATATATACATTGCCTTGGGACATCCCCTTTTCATGAACTTTTCCAATTTTAGGATCATGTGAATTATTCTCATGCTTCTAATCCCTTTTTCTATATTTAATGGAGGTTTTTAATTTATAACTACTCTTTGAAATCCTTTTAACATTACATAGAATATATGTCCTTAGCTAATCCTTCAAATCTATTTTTTATGTGAATTTATTTTCCATTGATTTCAAGACAATTCCATACATTAATCCTAGTTGAACATATTTTAAAAAATCTACTTGAGAGATTATTAGCATGGTATGAATTATTAAAATAATAATCATACCTTACTTGATATGGATTACAATTTCGTTTTTCATAATTTTCTCCAACATTATAGAATGAAATATATTCCAAATACTCATGAAAGAAACTAGTAATGTTTTTTATCAACCGTAGGGATTCTTTGATCATCTATATGTCTAAAAAAAATTTATTAATATGGACATAAACAATTGAAACTTATTAATTAAAATTTCATACACATAAAGTTAGATTTTCAAACCCATAGAGACAGTGAAATTAATTTATTAGGTTCTTAAAAAATGATTTATTATATTGAATTTGAAGAAGAGAGTGAAGAAAAATGATTTTGTTTCAAAAAAACTATAATAAGATAGATATTAAAAAACATGAAGCATGTTTGGGTTTTGAAAACAATTTAATTAAGTCATATCGTCGTTTTATATATTTTAGGGTTTATGTGAAATTGGGTTTATAAATTAATTCAATGAATTCATTTTTGGTGTCAAATTCAGGATGATAAGGATTTGATGGCTTGGGTATCTCTCTGTAGTAAAAAAATAAATAATTTCCCTTGGTCTAGTAATTTAGGGTTTTAATACACTTCTCTTATCTTGATGTCGTGCATAATCCTAGTTTCTTTGGATTACCCAATTTTCATGGTGTAGTCTATGGAAACTAGTTGAGAAAATTGAAAATCAATTTCTAGATTCATCAATCAATGGTCATGATTTAAAAAGAAGAAAGAGATTATAATTTATTAATTGAAATTACATTAACCCATTATTAATTAGATAAAAAATAAGATATAATCAAAAAACACCTTTCCAATTTGTCTATATTATCGTAGATCAAGGCGATAAATACTCTATCATCTTAGTGATGAGGGAGTAAGGATGAAGGAGGAAATATAAAGAGATCATAAAAAAGGTGTAGATTAAAATAGGTGAGGACCCTATACAGCCCAGCTTCTCACACCATGCTTGGGTCTCCAGGATAATCCTTGGAAGCAGAGCAATAATCATCTATTTATATATCTTTAGGGTTGCTTGGGTTGCATTTAAATTACTCATAAATTCATTAAAATGAGTATATAACAATTAATTGTAGTATTACAGTGAATGGGGTTATATAAATCAATTTATCAATTGAAATCCCCATCAAAAGGATGATTTTGTCCCCATCATCATCTTTTACACCATTAATAGTGTTAATGATTCATAAAAATTTATGGCCCAATATCCTAAAAGTCTGTTTTATGTCGTAAAATGTAATCTGGAAAATCTTGAGGTGTGTCATGGTTTCTCAAAAAAAATTTCACATAGTGACACCTATTCTTCTTCTCTCAGGCTTGTTTTTTCTTCATTCCTTGGTTTCATGATTTATTCCCTAGAACTTTTACACCGTAAACTAAGAATTTATGATATTAATGATGTTTTTCAGCCTTGAAAACCGTGGTTCACTCTAATTCTTCATTTTTAACCCTCGATAGCATCCAATATGTATTCTTTCTCATGGAAAGTCATATTTTAATGGAAAAAATGTTCTTTTGTCTTTTTTTTCTCATTTCACATAAATTTTTTCATCCTACAAAGTATGAACAAATATAATAAATATGTGAGTAATAATTAATCATTTAAACCATAAAAGTAATGTCTTTTAATAGTTAAAATCATGCATGAAATGTATTTATTTAATATACTACACTTGAATTCAGACATGTCCTCAAAGATGGAATCTCAACATACTAAAAATCATGCTCACCTTACCATGATTTAAATTCAATGTCAATAAAATTATTTGATAAAATATAAAATTAAATATTTAATCATCACATAGGAAAATTAACCAATGCCTCACTTTTAAAATAGAAAAATCAACCAAGTATTTTACTTTTGACCATTTGAAATAGTCAATATTTTTCATTCATCTATTTTCATTTTTCAATTGATTACTAATATGCATGACATTTGAAAATTATCTCACATTGAATTTTTATGGTCATCATTGAAATACAATTATGAACAGAGTTCAACATATACCTCAAGAACATATAACTTATCATAGGAGTGAAAGTCATCTATAATATCCACTAAATAAAGATAGAGATCTCAGTTAATCATGATAGATTTCAATAAGGTTCAAATATATTTGAGGTTTTAGGATATGTGAGTGATTATGTGAAAAAAATAAATCTCAAAAGGGAGTCTCAACTCCATAGTATAATGCATTGTATCAAAATTTAATCTCAATGGAAATCTCCCTTACATTAATCATCTCTCTCTTTGCCCCAAAAAACTGGAAGTTGGTCATAATAAAACTAAGCACAATGAAGGAATCATCCTCACATTCAATATTTTTTTATTTTATTTTTAAAAAATTATGTTTTAAGACAAATATTACATACTTAATAGGACCTTATACAATCAAAAGAAAATTGATCTAGAAATAGTGATTTTTGATCCTCCGAAGACACAGCCTATGTTTTTCTTTTTTTCTTTTTTAATCTATTTAAAAAGAGATGTGAGTAATAAAATACAATGAAAAATATCACGAATTCTCCCTTGATCTCATGAAAACCCAAAAAAAGTCTCATCACAAACATATGTCCCCATCTATCATGGACAGTCTATCTCCAACACTTATTCTTTTAAATATCGGAAAATACAGTGAGAATAGGTTAGCAATTGATATAAGAGGCTTATAACGTGGAACATTTTGTAACAAGTTAATTAATTGATTCTATAGAATTAAAAATGATTGACGCAATATGGTTCCATGGAAAAAGGTTTAATAAAAATATGTCTCAATCATATTAAATGTTATTATATTCATTTATACCTTTGATAAGAATCCAAGAATGTTCTAGAAGAGAACATGTCCAAGTGTCTCAAGAAATATACTATAGGAGTGGGAAATATTAGTCTAAAAAATTTATTAGAAATGGTATAAATGGTTGGTATATCTACTGATATAAATACATTCAAATAACTAAATCAATTAATGTAAATATAAGAAATTCAAGGATGGATAAATCTCATTAAAATTTCATTTAAAAAATCAACATGCTACCTTAAATCATTATTTTCCAAATCAAAAACCACATGTTTATCACTAATAATTCTTTCCCCTAATTTTCTCATTCAAATTATTTGATAATGAAATTTAAAAATGTGGCATGTTAATAATCATATGTTATTTATGTCTCCTAGTTTAGTTGAGTAAAGTATTAATCAAGGTAAGGTAGCAAATTGGAATTTCAATGTTCTAAAACAAGTAAATGTGGAGAATGTAGTTGAAAAATAATGAATTGAAATTCTTACACTCCTTTTAATGAATCCTTGAACATGGTTGTTCATTATTTTCATGAAATATATTCATGATGTCATTCTGTCTCACTATGTGTATTTTTTAGATTTTACAATGTGAATTGAGTTCACAATGTGAGTTGGTCATAGAAGCCTCTTTAATCTTGTCTACCATGGTCATGATATTCTAGAAAAATATGAATACATAGGTGAAAGTACCAGCCATTATCAATGAAAATTAAATTATTTTGGGTATATTTCATACACATGACCGTAAATAAAGAAAAATCCTAAAAAAATGAGTTTTCTCCCAGAATCTCTCTGGTTTAACATCACTAGATTGACCTTACCTTCTTCAACTTCAGCTCATGTGATGAATTATTGGAAATATTTTACCTAGTTGAGGTCCATAAATAGTCTCAACTATAACCTATCTATATTGGTTGATCTTTTTCCTTCCTCTATAAACATCTTAACTCTTCCTGTGGAAATACATAATCTTTATTGGGTCAATCCACCATTTCTTCTTTAATCTAGAAAAAATAAATTGGAGTTCATGTATCATCCATACCAATTGTCCATTATAAAACATAGTGGAGTTAGTTTCACTTCCAGTATTAGTGGTCTAACCCCATAGCTTTTGTTTAATATTTTCCATGTTTTCATGTTGAATATCCTCTCATGTGATAATATGTACCTCATGTACTTATTTACCTTCATCAATATCTTCATCTTCAAGCATTTTATATTTTCTCAGCTCATTAACTTCTCTCAAATCATATTTCTTCATCACTTAATAAATATTAATACTCACTTGTTCACTCTCATCTCTCATACAGAGTTATCCACTTTGTATGGTAATCAGCGCATTCATAGTCACCAAAAATATTCTTCCGAAAATGATATCTATCCTCTATTCTTCCATATCTAGCACTAATAAGTATGTGGGGAAGTATAATTTTTTTACTTTTATCATAATATCTTAGATGACCCCTTGGTGGTACTTCACTATTGAATTTTGTAATTAAAGTGAAACTCTAATGAGCTTCAGCCATCCCATCAAAGAATTTCAATGGTGGTTTATGACACGATGTTTCCACTCGCACCTAATTCACATAAAAAAATTCCAAATTTAATTGCTCCAATAAAGATAGGAATAAAAAAATCATGGATCTTAGTGATTCATAGGTAAGTCCTTTAATACCATTTTCAAACACTCCCATGTTAGTTCCATGGTGTCAATTTCTTTCATATTACATTTTTTGGTCATCATCTCTTTCATAAATTTTTCAAAGGTCAACATGTTTGCGAGAGCCTCTACAAAAATTATAGTGATATGCAATTTTTTAATATTTTCCAGAATCATTCCCATTTTCATTTAAATCTTCTCTTACATTGTTCACTCTAGAAATGGAAATCTTGGATTATAATGTTGTGGTTTCTTCTGCATCAAATATTTACTCTGAATCTTTTATTTTGTTTTTTCTAGATCTTCAACATCTTTTTCAACTTGTTATTATTATTTTTGTATGGTTGATTTAGGAAGATCTTCAGTTTCTTTTACAATTTTTATATAAATAACTTTAATATCATCTCGTCAATGCACTTTGGGGCATCCATGCAGTACTTCTCTTAGTCTCTCTCTGAACTTCTAAGTGATTTTTCCTTTTTGATACTTCAACTTTCTTAATGTAGCCTTCAAGATAATAGATTCTTCCTTTTTTTCTTTGATTTCCACCCAGTTCATGGTCATGAATGTGTCCAATGACTCTTCAAAGATATAAACATGACTCATAAGTGATGGGCCTTGGTTTTGATGTTGAAACCCTTTTTATCTTTGTCTAAATCCTTAGCCTTGGTTCTATTGTTTTGGTTGTTGTGGCCGTCAACCATGAAATTGATGACAACAATTGTAATCGGGATAATTTACTTCTTCAACACACTTACCTAGGGGTTATTTTTGTTGTCACATCATCGTGTCTATCCTCTTGGTCAATTCTTCCATTTGTTTCATCATCCAGTCCTTGTCATTAAAATTTGTGGCTCACTATTTTGTCTAACACATTGTATATTTCCTCTGAAAATTTCTTCATTAGTGAACCACTAGATGTAGCATCCAAAATCGATATATTTCCCAATGAAAGACCCTTATATAACACTTGGATTAGTGGCTAAATTTCTATTCCATGAAGTGAGAATTTTCAAATTAGATCTCTAAATTGCTCTCATGCACTGTATAGTAATTTGTCCCTTAATTTGTTGAAGATAAATATATTTACCATGATTTAAATTTATTTTAATGGAGGGAAGAAACAAGTAAAAATGTGTCTTTCTAGTTCATCTCATGTAGTGATGTAATGGGATAAAAATCCCTTGAATCATTCTCAATATCTCCCTCATAAATAAAATCAAAACAAGTGAATCCTTACCCCGTTGATTGAAAAATTAGCGATTTGAATGTTGTCTCATTGCTCTAGGAAACTCACCAGATGTGATTTTGGATCTTGATGAGGGTGTAGAAAATTATAATATGTTTGAAATAATTTTAATGATCACTGACTTTATCTAAAAATGTGTAGCGAATACTAGTGGAACGAGTATACATGGTTGAGTTATAATGTTTGAAGGTCTGTGGTAGTACACTAATGATCGTAATCTAAGACCCCTTGGTTGAACTCCTCGGTAACCAGATATTAATTTTACTCTATTCCAACTATGGTAGCCACTTTTTTTACATAGACTCTGTTCAAGCTCATGATTATGTTTCATGACCTATTTACCTTTAGACTTTGTGTGGTAATCATGCATAAATTATTTTAGTATAAATCTATCATCATGAAAATGCCCCACGTAAAATAGAAAAAATAAAATAAACAAAATTAAATTAATTAAAAATTAATAACCATAAAACCAAAATGCAATTGTCCCTAGAAACTGTGTCAGGTTTGATATCGTGTGGGGCATAGTTAGTTCCTTAGGGGTTAACCAAATATTATTTATTAATATATACTAATAAAAAATACTAATTAATTAAAATTTAGTGCTTATAAATTTAGAGTGTGAACCCCACAAATAATGGGAAATTAATTTATTAGGTTTTTAAAACAAATGATATCTTAAATTTTTTTTGAAGAAAATTGAAAAAAAAAAGATTTTTTTTGAAATTTCTTGAGTGAGATACTGAGAGATAGAAAATTGAAGTGGGTTTATGTTTTGAAAACAATTTGATTAAGGTGTGCAGGGTTATTTTTGAATTTTAGGGTTTAGGTGAAACTGGATTACAAATTATTTTTATTAATTAATTGTTAGTATTAGAGGATCTGGTGGTATGGTTTTCACCTCCTTACAACCAAAATGCACCATTTCCCTTGGTCTAGTAATTTTGGGTACTAATTCTATAAGTTAATCCTGATATTCTATTTAACCCTAGTTATATTGGATTACCCAATGGTCATAGTGTAGTCTAATACAACTAGTTTCATAAATTGAAAATAAATTTCTTGAATCATGAATCAATGTTCATGATTTTATAAAAAATAGATTTGAATTTATTAATTGAAATTTTAGCAACCCAAAATGAAGAATATAAAAAATTAAATTAAAACCAGAAACACTTTCCCCTCTGTCTACATTACGTTATCACGAGGAGAGAATTACCCAATCATCTTAGTGATGAGGGATTAAGGGGAAATGAGAAATGAGAAATAAATAATATTAAAAGGTGGAGAAGAAAATTGGTGTAGACCCTGCATAAAGTACCTTTTCACCCCAAGCCTTAGTCTCCAGGATAATCTTGTGAAGTAGAGTAGTAATACACTACTTATAAATCTTTATGGTTTCTCAGGTTGCATTTAGATTTCTCATAAATGTGTCAAAAATGATACTCTGACCATTAATTGATTCCCCAAGGTGAATTGGGTCATTAAAATCAATTCTTTTATAAAAATCACCGTCAAAAGGTAGATTTTGGTCCTGTTAGCACATTTTATGCTATGAATAGTGTATTTAAGCCAGAAAAGTTTTTGGTCTAGTGTCTTACAAGTATGTATATGAATTTAAATGAATATTTTAAAAATATTAGGGTGTGTTGCGGTGTGACACATATTTGTCACACAATGACATGTATACTTCTTCTCCTAGGCTTTTCTTCTCTTTATTCCTTGGTTTTTTGATTTATTCCCCAACACTTTTACATCTTAAATTGATCATTTACTATGTAAATATTATAGTATAAAATGTACTCAATAAAATCTCAAGGTGTGTTACGGCATGACACATATGTGTCACACCCTGACACCTATGAATCTTCTACTAGGAGCTATATTTCACTCTAGTTTTTAGTTTTTTCCCTCAATATAATCTCATATGTTTCATTTATCATGGATAGTTATATTTTTATTGAAATAATTATCTTTTGGGATTCCTTTTATCATTTCCCATAAATTTTTGCTTCCTTCCAAATATGAACAGATGTATTAAATATTTGAGTATAAATTAATCTTTTAAACCATAAAAGAGATGTATTTTAATACTAAAAAACACGCATGAAATGTACATATAGTCCATAGATTCAAAAAAACACATTTATACATACCTTCTATGAGAGATCATCAGGTTTTCCTTACCATTTATAAGGGACTTCATGGATTTACTTCTAGCATAACTATAATTTTCTCATTTCTTGTGAATTTCCATGGTTTTCTTCTTATCATTCAAGGAAGAGGGTTTATCATTTCCAATACCAAATTTTCTCATAGAATGTGGTCATTGGAACATGAAAATATTTTCATGCTTCTACTTTGAAGTTTCAAAGTTATCTTTTGTGTTACTATCACCTTATGAAGTATAATAAAATATTAAATTCAAGTCATATTTTATTTTAGGCTTAATTTTTTCATTTGATTGTCCAACTTCCTTCTTGGGTGAGTTTAACTTTTCACTCAATTATTAGACCTTCTTAATCCTTGACTCAAGTTGAGCATTCAATTCTACTGTGAGTATCTTCCCTCTAGAAAACTTATCATCCAATGATATAAAAAAAATTCTATGATTGTTGAACCCACCAATTTATCATGCTAAAATTAGACTATGAAATACCTAAAGAAAAAGTATCATTTTTGCAGAATGGGAAGGGAAAAAGAATGAAAATATGGAGGTCGTGATCCTAAGATATGTGATTGCATGACCCTCTCAAATAATCGACACCCCTTTGGAGTCATGTGATTGGAGCTATAATAATTTGGTTATGCAAAGGTCTTACACTATTCATGTGATCAATTCATTGATTACATTAATTCAATATGAAATGTTGGTCTGATCATGTGAAGGCACCCAGACATGTCTTTAATGATCACGTGATGCCCTGGTGGATGACCGGTGTTCAATAATCATGGGACTCACATGATAAATGAAATGAATGATAGGATCCTTATGAAATAGAAGTTACATTTTTTGCATGTGAATGGCATTAAATATGTCGGCCATATCATGCGAAGGCCCTTTGACATGTTGGGTGGATCTCATGGTTATCTTTGGACATGTCGTCTTGATCCCATGAAGGCCCTTAGACATGTTGACCTAATCTTTTGAAATCCCTTGAAAATATCAGTTTAATCATGTAAAACCCTTTGGACATGTTTTTCTTGAACATCATGTGAATCCCCATTTACAAGTCATGTGATCCATGCCATGAAAATTGATCACCCCAAAGGCTTGCACGATTTGCGTGATCAGCTCTACTTTATAACACGATGCCTTGGTGGATAACCAATTGATAATTGAAAAATGGATCACATGAAATACGCTGTAAATGAAGTAATCCTTATGCATTGGAAGTTAAATTGTTCTTCACATGAAGGCCATCATACATGTTGACCTAGTCAGGAAAAGGTCCTTGGACATATGAAGTGGTCATATTTCATCATGAAATAGATGGATTAAATCAACGGTGATAAATTCATTGATCATGCGAACCATATAATTTGTTGTCAAATTTTGTGGATGTCCCTTTTTCTAACATAAGTCAAGGTATGTGGAATATTCATCTAGAAAATCAGCATAAATACCAGGATAGATATTCCTATAAAATTTCCCTCTTAACACACACATAGATGATAGATAGATGGGAGAGAACATTCCGGAGTGGATGGATCATGTGAGCACAAGATTCTTCCACCTATGATTGGTGATTATCATAAGAGAAATAAAAAAGAATGAGTTGCATGAGGTTAGATCATGAGATGGCCTATTGCTCACATGATAGGCATAAAATCATGAAAGCACATATTTCTTATGTGACAAACATATAATCATGTGACCAGGCCATGTGGTCACCTAGCCCCACTATCAGTCACACAATTTCATGAACCTTGCTTCATAACCCATTCGCATGACTCCATATGGATCAGGTGAAGTGTGAGAGAACCTTCCCTTTATGCAAAGAGCCTATCCACTCTTCCTTCATGTGATTTTATACCCTATGTCATGGAATTCCCTCATGGCTTCAAAACCTTCACAATGTGTGTACATCCTAGTACCCTAGATCCTTTGTGTGAATTCAAAGAGATCATGTGAAACACGTGACTCAAAAGGGATCACATAAAGCACATGACCACCCATCCTTCATGTGAAGCCTGACACTCATGTGACCACATGACCCCCCCCCCCAAGGGTGTCACTCATGATCTCTTAATACCTTCACCTTCTATAAAGGCAATATTCATTTAAATATCCTCCAACATTTAATAAATCATGGTTCCAATATGTTTATCAGTCCAACCATGATTCATTGACCATATAGGTTCATATGATTTATAAACTATGAGGACTCTAATTCCTATTATAAGATCGAGCCCCCCCAAAATCCTCACAAACACCATGTGTCCTTCACATCATAACATCCCTTATGGAGAGACCCGATCTCTTTTCTCATGGATCCATTTCTCTAGGAGAATTTTAATCACCATATTTTAAGGGAATCCTTGGTGTGTAATACCTACTCAAATTCAATCTTATGATCTAATGAAATGTGTCCAATATTATGTTATCTCTTGTTTCTCACATCGATCCTGACTCATTTGGTCTTAGAGATAAGCAACAGTTGTGTAATAATCATGATATTAATGCCCCAATATGGGACTCCTTTAATATTTAATCCAGATTACATCTCTTTTACCTTTGTAGGATCATATTCTCGATGAAGAAAACATTAGATAAACCCTAGTGTGTAATCCCCACACAAAAAAGCGAAATCTCAGTTTGTAAGACCCGCTCAGACATCAAGGAAACCCTACTGTGTATGGACTTAACAAACATTAGGGAAACCATATTGTGTAATACCCTCTCAAACATCAATGCAACCTCAGTGTGTATGCCTTGCTCAAACATCAGGGTGACCTTAGTGTTTAACCCCTATTCAAATTCAATCTTATGCTCTCATGTGATGTATCTAATATTCTATTATCTCTTGTTTCTCAAACCAAGCATGAATCACATGGTCTTAGATATGGGTGATGGTTATGTCATTAACATTATGTTAAATCCGAAATATGGGCCACCTATTATATGTAATCCTGATTACATCTCTTCTACCTTCATAGGGTTATATTCCCAAGGAATCATTTGGGGGAACCCCCTATATAACATAACTATATGAGGAATCTAATTAATGTTACAAATGAGATATATAGGATGCCTTTGTAAGGCATGAACTCCATATCTAACATTTAAATTCCCTCATATGCATTCTTTCCATATTTAGTTAAATTGGATGGTATAGTCCTACATGAACTATGTTGTCTTTTATGCCTCTTGGATGTTCATTCCTAGTTTCAAAACACCAATCGCCTCCCTAGATGGAAATAAACTCTAGAGTGACCAATTATACATATTTGGAACATTGAAATCCCCCATACCATTATCGCTAAGTAATAATGGTAAATAATATAGAGAACCTATGATACATATATATGGTTTCACTAATGGGATACACTCCTTCGTGTATGTGGATTCATATCGGAAAATGCTGGTACCCAATAATTTTATTAGGGTAAAAAATATCATATCAAGATCTATTAAAGATATAAAAACATATCTTAAATATATAAGATAGTCTCATCATAACTATTAAATCCCCCTAAAATGGTGTGATGAGCTTGACCTTCTATTCTCTAGACCAATGTGAGAACCAAAGTGCCATTGGTAGGAAACACCAATGAATGACTACCTTTGGAAAGTATAATCGAAGCTCGTTATGAATTTGGGAGACTTTGGGTGTTTCCCTAGATAAACCAGGACAATGTTAATGAATTTGGAACTAATTCCCCCTAATAATCAACCATCGTCCCATGAATTCAGGTATAAACAAAAATGGTGAACCTGATGTGAAAACATCCAACTATGTTGATAAAATGATTAGTTTTTCATTATATGTTGGTCAATACACATTTTTTCATGTAAAAAAAATATTTAAACCAGCGTGAATATTTTGGTAACTGAACATGATCATGGTTCCCATGAGATGGTAAATTTTATTATGCACATTCCGTGCAAACAAAATGGCTAAATTAAAAACATAAATAAATGATTGTGTAATACGTGCATAGTTGATTAAGCATGTTTATTACTTGTACTATTCCACTGATCGGTGACCTTTTTTATTATTTCCCTTGTGGTTAGATATTTTTCTCAAAAAGTTCACTTCAATCCAATGTCATGGAATTGTCTAGAAATAATTCTAGACCTCAGATGCAGTGACTACCTTTGTAGATTGCAAAACAACGCCATCCACTTGACATCTTTAGCAATGGGTGGAAAATGAGATCGTTAGGGAGTACCACTGAAATTGTACAATCATGACCCTAAATGATTCAAAATGGGGTATTTTGGAACGTAAACAAATATTCCCACCTCACTTAGGGATTCCTGCGATGAAACCGGTGACACCTGTCACCACTTCTAGCCACTTCAGGATCCTATCCCTGAATCGTGACAATAAACACCTTCATTAACTCAGGAAGGTGGATAAAGTAGTTGACCGGGACTCCATCCCAATTTATGATCCTCCTAAGAAGAACCCTATCAACCTCCACCACTATAATTATCCCAAAAATTCCCCTCATCCATCTATTATGGGACCTATCTGATAGCTCGTCACCACAACCACTCTTATCCAAGCACTAAAGAGATATCACCAGACTTGGAAAGATATTGACCAAATGGAGAAGGCTCATATACCTACCTCTACTAAAAAATCCCATTGTTGTATTCCAATGGTAGCCAGAGAGTTGTCTTATATCCTTGCCCACTCATAATGAGTCTACCCACACACCTCAATAGAAAACATGGGAGAGACACATAACTCTTCCCCCACGCATGAAGCCCCCTGAAATATGTTGGTGGAACAAGGAGTATGGGAGTGGGTGTATATCACCACTTTAATTGAATGTGCCTATCGGTATGCCCTAGAGACAGAGAACCTGCTGTTTTGTCTACTTGAATACACACATCAGAAGTGCCAATACATTTTGTAAGTGACAAAGGAACTTCTCGAACAATTTCATCGATGATACAAGGACAGTCACATATTTATATCCTAGCATCCATAGCATCATTTCATCATATACAAAATGAAAATATGGCTACTTTAGAGAAATTGTTTATTCTTTCTCTCATCTAGGGGGATTAATGGAATATTCCAATAAAGTGTGAGGGACAAGACCAATCTCATATCCTTTTATTGATCTTGGTTCATCAACCCATCTAGGAAATCACCTCAGGATAGGAATATATTCCTATCAATGAAATCCAATGTCATATTCTAAATGAAAAAAACCGAGCACATATCCCTTTTTTGACTGGGGTTCGTCTAACAAGTTTATAAATATCCTCATGGTAGGCTCATATCTCTACTACAAAATATACATGGCATATCCCAGAATCTAATAAGAGTCGGGCTCATATCCCTACTCCTACCAATGATCTACTGTACCAATATTCTTCAATGGCTATACAAGAGGATGACTGTATTCCATATCTGATTCGAAAGGTCCGTTGACATATTCCCATATGGGTGATGCATATTTTAATTAGGTGTATACACCTACTTAAACTAGGGTTGATCGACATATTCTGGAAACCACAAAAAAAAAATTTCATATTCCTAGTGGAAATACAAAAGATAACTAACCTACTAAAATGGTTTCTTAGTAGAACGAACATATTTCTATAGTACCATACAATCGTCAACATACTTTAGTGACTATCACACAGAAGGCTCATACTCCAGCTCAATCCTAAAAGGTATGTTGGAATATTTCGTCCATTATGTATGATGATTCTCATATTCCCACTCTATTTGATGAAAATTTACTTGAAGTTATAAAACACATATCTACAGTATCTCAAGTGTTTGTGGACACTTCCTATAAAGTACAATGTTATAACTTCCATGATAGTTCTACTCATTATAGTATAGAGAAGGATTGAAATGATCATACCACTAACATCTTTTGTGGATGACCTCCCCATGGTGATATCTCACTCAGACATGGAAATAATCCCCATTTCAATAAACTTTTATATAGAGAGGTGGTCAAAAATGTTAGGGTTAACCTTATATAGTGCCTTCTCAACCACCAGTAACACCTCACCTTGGTCCGCAGGTGACCTAGATAAGCATCCTTTCTGATCTAGCTAGGCGTAGGAATATGCCTCTGAAAAAGTATAGGTTGGCATGTATATATGGAATGATATATCTGAAGAAAACCTTCTTAACCATGTTTTATATCGTCATTGCATCCAGTTATGAAGTCCCAAATGAGATAATGGAAGAGAGCATGCCTTATTTATGCCAGAACATGTGGGAAACCTTCTAGCAGTTAATGGTTGGTCACTTCCCTTATTAGAGATATGAGGGTCACCTGCATGCCATAAAAAACTCTGATGTCAGTTATACAAGGATTCTTTCACCATGGCCCAGGACTCGAAATTGGAAAATCATAGAAAAATCCTATGACTTTCCTACCTTAGCATCATAATTAATCTCTAGAAACTAATTGTTGGAGCCTCGACAGATGTTTTTATCTGATGATGGGGTGAGAAAAGATAATTGCACTTCACCCCATCCCCAAGATAGTAGAGTTTACCAAATGCAACATCCTTCAATTTAATAGTCGCAGGAGAGATCGCAAGATTTAAATATTCATAATCTAGTTGGTCAATCCAATGATTATATTTTGTTTATAAAATAAAAAAGCATGAAGAGTTGTGGGAGAGGGATGTAAATAGGTTCCTAAACTAGAACACTTGACAAAAATAGGTTGCATATCAAATAAGAAACCAGATGTCTTGGAATTCGCAACAGAACACTATAGAAAGTGACTCACATCACTACTAGGAACTACACTCAGCCAATTTGTGACACAATTGTTCCAAATCAGAAAGATCATGATGGAAGCTACTGTGACATCCATTTAAAATCAAACCCAACCCATAGGGATGGTTCATTATTACCACCTCCTCCACAAACAGAGTCATCAAATCCCATGAGGGTCCTAGAAAAATTGGTGGAATCTCTAAATAAACCCCATCTTTTAAGTAAGGGAGAATTTTTATATCAATATCCATCCCACGAGTAATCAAATCATCAATAATAGGATCATAAATTACCAAAACAGGTTGTAAATCAGCCCTAGACTATATGGTTGGTAGAATTTTGATCATCTCCCCTAAGGAAATTGATATTTTACATTACTGATAAAGACTACTTATGGTCGGTACCCCCATTAATTCATTCTATTGCACGACATACCCCAAATATTCATCATGTTGTATTGGTGTAGCCAAATCCAGTTAGGCTGAACGCATGTGGCATGTACTACAGATCATCCTACAACCACTGACCGACTGACACTGACAGAGCACTGTAGTAGTGCAGACTTTTGACTCAACTTTACTATAGCCTTTTGGACTTCATGTTGGCATCCAATGTAGCACTATTTTTGACTTGGGTGGCCACCTTTTCACTATAGTAATGTAGACTTCCAATGCAGTTGGTGGAACAGTGGATTGTCTTCTTTATTTTTATCCCATTTTGTGAAAGGGTTTATGTGAGAGAACATTATGAGATAAACTCTTGTAAATTCTGCTCCCAGTTATAGTGATGTTATTTTTCCTATATGTGGATGTATGAATTATTTCTAAAACATGTAAATATTTTTGTTATAGTTAATTTTTCCCATTTACGTTTTTTTGAATCTTAGTTTTTTCGTTGTGACTCCTGACGTTTCCACATCAAATGGTATCAAAGGGAGGTTGAGTTGGGGATTCTCCAATGGTGGCTCTGGATGATGGAAATGTGAATATTGATCACTTCTATGGAACAGACATTAGTTTCTTTAGGATACAGATTGAGGATTATCTTTATCATAAAAATATGAACTTTCCACTTTTGGTCTTAAAGACAACGAACATGGAGCAGTCGGAGTGGGAGCTACTGGATCAGAAGGTTCTAGTCATTATTAACCTTATGTTGTAAAAAACAGGGAATTCAACACCAGAAAAGAGGAGATGATGATTGATCTAATAAAATCTCTCATGAATATGTACGAGAATCCTTCTGCAGAAAACAAGGTTCACTTGATACGATGATTGTTCAACCTAAATATGGTTAAAGGGAGAATTGTTGCAGACCAAATCAATTAATTCAACAGCATCATAAGTTAGCTAAAATCAGTAAAAATTGATCTTGGTGATGAGGTATGTGAGTTGATCTTGCTATCTTCTTTACCTAATAGTTGGGATGAAACTGTAGTAGATGTGGGAAGTACCTCGAGGAATACCAAACAGGTTCTGAAATATGTATGAGAACTAATCCTTAGTGAGGATATGTGAAGAAGAGAATGAGTCAGATCCTATGGTTCGTCTCTAAATGTTGAAGGAAGAGGGAGGTACCCACAATGAGACAATTATAGAGGGCAATCAAATTCAAGAGGGAAAAGTTGAGACAATGAAAACGGGGAAAGTATTACCTGATGGAATTTTGGGAAGAAAGGACATGTCAAGAATGAATGCAGAGATAAATGGAATGGATTTTAAACTAGTGGAGCAAGAACGAAGGCTGATGGAATTGACAACGTGTTGCTGTTGAGCATGGATAGCCCAATAGAGTCTTGGATTTTCGACTCTAGGTGTCTTTCCATTCTACATCAGAGAAGGGATTCCTTAAAAATTATGTTTCTTGAAATTTCAGCAATGTACATCTTGTTGATGATGAATCCATGTATATTATGGGGAAAATATATGCATAGATCAAGACCAATAGTGAGAGTCTGATGGTTCTTGAAAATTTAATGTATATCTCTAGTTTGAGAAGAAATATTATTTCATTCGGAAAACATGATGATGTAGGGTTGAGTACCACATTCAAAGGTGGTTCATGGAAGATCACCAAAGGGGCTATGGTCATAGCTTGTGGAGAAAAGAATGGTACCCTATAAAACATGATAGAAACATTCATAGACATGGCTGCATCAATGAAAGTTGTTAGTGACTCACAACTGTGGAACTACAGAATAGGAAACCTGAGTGAGAAGGGGGTGAAGGTGCTTGATACAGAAGGGTTGCTACCAGAGTTGAAGTCAATGGATATCGTCCTATTTGAATATAGTATCTTAAAAAATCATAAGAATATGTCTTTTGAAAAAGGTCATAGAACACCAAAGGATGGGAATTTGGACCTGGTGCTCATATATGTTTGCGGGCCTACACCAGTACATTTCATTGGAGGGTCATAATACTATGTAACATTCATCGATGACTCAAAAATATTTATCAGTTTACATTCTAAAAAGTAAATCTGATATGTTTTTATGTTTCCTAAATGGATGGTCATGGTAGAGAATGAGTCCGGAGAAAAACTGAAATGCTTGAGGTCGGAAAATGGTGGAGATTATGCCACTAAGGAGTTCATATAATTGTATTCTGATAATGGAATTCAGTGGGATAATAATATTCCATGTACGCCATAATAGAATGGTTTGGTAGAGAGAATGAATAGAATGTTGAATGAATGTTCCAGAAGTATGTGGTTACACTCGGGGTTTCCCAAAATCTTCTAAGATGATCCAATTAACATGGCAGCATATCTCATCAATAAAAGTCCATCCGTGAAAGGTAAATAATGTCTAAAAAGGAGATCTATTCTGGTAATAAGGTGATACTCTCACATTTTCGAGTCTTTGCTTGTTTGGAATAAGAACATGTTGATGCTGCTACAAGGGGAATGTTTAACGCCAAGTCCAAAAGGTTGTTTATTGGTTATGGTGTTGAATAGTTTTGGTTATCACTTTTGGGATGATCTCAACAAGGAGTTAATTAGGATCCAGAATGTGATATTCAATGAAGTTTTCATGTATAAAAATTTTCATGTAACAGAAGACGAAAATGGGAACATTGAATCAGAGTGAAAAGAGTAACTGGTGCCTAAAAGTGTATCTGATCATGAGACATCCAAACCCGTGGAACCTAATACTCCAGTGTAGTTGATGAGATCAAAAAGGGTGAGAGGGCTTGTGTAGTGGTATTCACCATCCTTGAATTATCTGTTATTGACTGACATGGGAGAAACAGAATTTTCTGAAGAGGCAATGCAGCTGAAGGAGTCATGAAAGTGGGAGCATGCTATGAAGGAGGAGATTACCTCATTTCAAGATAATAACACTTCAAAGCTAACACCTTTACCATAAGGAAATAGAGCATTGCAAAAAAAAATGGGTATACCAGGTCAAGGAAGAACATGATAATAAGAGGAGGTACAAAGCATGGTTAGTGGTGAAAGGCTTCCAACATGAGGGAGTGGATTTCACTAAAATACTCTCACCACTAGTGAAGCTTACCACCATCCATGTGGTTCTCAACAATGTGGCATCAGAATACTTGTATCTTGAACATCTTTAATTCAAGACTTCTTTTCTTCATGGAGATTTCGAGGAGGAAATCTACATTCAGTAGCCAAAGAGATATATTGAGTCTGGGAAGGAAGACCTAGTGTGAAAACTCCAGAAGAACATATATATATTGAATCAGGCACCAAGGTAGTGGATTAAAAAGTTTGATTCATTTGTATTTATAATGAATATAAAAAATGTTGCATGGATAAAATGTTGCTACATCAAGTTCTTTGGTGATGAATATCTATTATATTGCTTATCTATGTGGATGAAATGATCATTTAAAGATTATGTGTGTAGAGAATTGATGAGTTGAAAGGGCAGTTGGATAAGGGTCTGAAATGAAGGATCTTGGAGAAGCAAACAATATTTTATGGATGAAGATCAATATAGACTATGTGGTTGGAGCCGTAATGTTAACACAAGCTGACTACATTGGGAAGGTTCGAAGAAGATTGAGTTTGCTGGAAGCAAAGGCAGTCTTATTCCCCTAGTGGGACATTTCAAACTATCATATATGAAATTGCTGGGGACTTCAAAAGTGGGTGAGTACATGGAAATAGTTAGATATGCTTCAGCTACTAGAATCCTAATCTATTTCATGGTCTTCACTCAAACTGACATCGATCATGCAATGGGAGGATTGAGCAGGTACATGGATAACACTAGAAAGCAATATTGGACAGATGGGAGGTGGATACTGAGATATTTAAAGGGATTCAAGGAGGTATCTTTGTTCTTTTTCAAAGTAAATTCATTGCAGGGGTATGTGGATGCTGACCTTGGAGGTTATTTTGAATGTAGGAGTACCACATGTTATGTATTTACCTGTGGAGGAGCTGTGGTAAGATGGATATCACAATTGCAGAAGGTGGTGGATTTATCCACTATAGAGGTAGAATACATTCTTGTAACATAAGATTAGAAGGAAATGGTTTTTACAAAAAAACATCATGCATGAGTTATGAAGAAAGTGAGATGAGAATGTATTTCACTGTAATAGTCAGAGTGTGAAACATCTTGCAAAGAACCCAGTATTTCAGGCTTAGACAAAGCACATTCATCTAAAGTATCATTTCATCAGAGGATTGATATAGGATGGGTTGTTGAAATTGTTGATGATTTGTGAAACCAACAATCCAATAGACATGTTGATGAATAAATGGTAATACTGAAGTTGAGGAACTACTGTGCCTCTTTTGGTCTCCACTGATGAGTAGAGGATGAGGGGCAGAACAATGGTGGATACAATTTGAGCACAAGAGGAAAATAGCTTGTATTTCATGAATCTATAGGATAAAATTGAAGCTGCGAATGGAAATCACATGGACTGGTGATTGAAGAAGAGGAAGAACTCAGATTAAGTAATTTGTCTTAGAAAGTGTCATCGAATCATAGTATCATAGTGGATCAGGCTACAAGTGGATGATTTTTGGATTGATATAGCTCGATCCGGTTGGGCTGAATTTTTGTGGCTTGTACTATGCACCAACCTGGAACCCCTGACCGACCCACACTGACAGAGCAATGTAGTAGTGCGGACATTGGATTCAACGTTACTATAGCCTTTTGGACTTCCAGTTGACAACCACTATAGAACTTTTGACTTGGGCAGATGGATTTTCACTGTAGCGATGTGGACTTCCAATGAAGTCCGTGGAATAGTGGATTGTCTTCTCCATTTGTAGCTCATTTCAGGCTAGGGTTTCTATGAGATAAAAAACTATGAGATAAAATCCTATAAATTGTGATCCCAATTATGGTGATGTTATTATACCTCTCTGTGGGCGTAGGTATAATTCCTGAACCGTGTAATTCCTTGTTTTCTCATTCTTTGTTTTCCATTTTACTCTTATTTTAATCGTTTTTTTGTCGATGCGAATCTCGATGTTTTCACATCACAACACCCACTCAGTAAGCATGATCGAATACACCCTCAAAGTCCGTATTAACAAATCAAAATGAGGGTTATTTTTGGAAAAATAAGTCAAACCCTGTAAGAGACATTAGCCAATATCTGCCAATAAGATTTGGGGACAAAGAAAATACCTTGATATAAACTTTAAAGTAAGATCAAGTGGTACAAAAATAATCTAATACCTAGAGAGTAATGGGGTAACCACTGTCACATGGTATCCCTCAGTGAACAACATCACTTCCATCCTAGGTGATGACACAGATGAAAACACAAAAATGAAGGGGTGTAATGTAGATACAACCCCTCATTAGATTGGTGATATTGATGCACAAACTAAAGTTTCATGTATGCAGAATCATAGGAGGAACAATGACCTGGAACCTCCAAATTATGGGATGTCGCCTCCACAATGAAATTAAACTATGGATAAAGGGAAATCTCTGGTTATATCCTATTCCCCACCTATAAGGTCTGAAATCCCCTCTTCAGAGGAATGACTAGCACCAAATGAGTGTGAAATTTACAACCTCAAATGGATCAATGAAGAATTATATAGAGGAAATATTCCTATTATGTTCCACCTTCAAGTGAATTTGAATATCCCTTATCCCACCCATTAGGAGAGAGATAATCCACTGTAATCTAAGCGTCAGGTTGGATCTGGGTCCAAAAACTAGTTTATATAAACATAATAATTGAGGAAGATAAAAAATTTACTACATTATAACTGAATATTCCTCCTTATCAGGGTGATCATATGGCCCAATCATGAAATGAAGTCATCCAGATTTTAAGGTTTGGAAACTGTATCAATCCTCACCTACTATTCATGCACAATAAGTGGTCCATATGATGGAACCTCCAAAACTCCTCAACACCTCAAGTCTCTATATTGTTCATTGGAAACTATAGATGGGTGATGAGCTCCTGTATTTCCCAACAATAATATGTACCTCGAATGAGTGGATGAAACATTACCCCTCCAAATTTTTTGAACCCTATCCTTTCAACATTCAACAACATGATGGACCCAAAACACTACCTCATACATTTTTTATCTCTATTTTGCCTAATGGTGGGCCCTCGAGACCATAAAGAGGTGAAAAATAGAGATTATTTATATAGACTCTGGTGGGTCTGACCTTAATTTGGAATAGTAGCCTCCTGATAGAATCCATCATTGGTTGGGAAGACCTTCATCGTCAATGCCTCTATCAATTTTTCTCCCCACAATGGAAAATAATGATCCTCAAATTCATCAATTGATTACAACATAAAAATAATTGGGTCTCTAACTTTATTTCCAGATGGAAGGGTCAAAAGTACTCACTCATCATTCCCCTCTCACAAGAGGAGTTATTAGATCTTTATGTTCAGAACCTCCATGATGAGCTGAAAACACCTTTAATCTTGATGAAATAGGTAGGTAGATTTTGTGAGTTTGTAGAAATATCACCATGTATATAATATTTTATTTATTGAACTAGGGATAAATCTTAGTTTATGTCCACATTACAAGGAAAAAGGACTTTTAGAAAATAGACTAATGTTGTCACACTCAAATCGATAATGGTGCCCACTGGAACTATAATGACTCAAAGTTTCATTAATGGAAATCCCTCCTGATCTAATTAAATGTCTCTTTATGTAAAATATTTATATAAAATTTCAGCTTCTTTGGTTTTATGTTAATAATTTTGACCATTACTAATATATCTATTGAACAGTGATCACATGATTAGTATAAATATTGGGCTTTAACAAATCCAATTAACTCAGACAAAAGAAGTGATGGCCTCATCCAATAGAATTTCTCCATACGAAGCCCATTTTTCGGAGCTCCGAAAAGATGTGGTGTCCTTGGGTTTTGATCTTGACCAAGCCCAAGATGAGCTTCATCATGTCAAGCTCGAACAGGACCGTCTACAGGAAAAGTGGAAGTTGATAGAGATTACACTCGAACGATGTTATCCGAGCCACCCCAAGAGTTTGTCACCATCGCACACCTTACCCTTAGGTCTTATGCAGCTGTTTTAAGGGGTTATGTAACAAATCCCTAGTACTATGTTCATGTATATTTTTTTGTATATAATAATGAATATACCTTCTTTTCATTATTGACACTTTGTAAATAGTTTTTTTAAAGCACAAATAGTATTTTTTTTAGTTAATATTCAGATAAGAAATCTATTTTTATGTATTAAAGGATTTTAGAATTAAATAATATTTTAATAAATTATTAAAATTATTATTTAATTAATTTTTTTTAAATATAAATGATCTTATAATTTTATGAATGCAATTGTAATTTTTATTAAGGTTTGAAAGCCATTTTTGTCAACACCCGTGAATTTTCGATAAATGTCGGTTTTTATTTTAAAAGTGAAAATTAACATATTTAGAAAATTATTTAGATAAAATAAATTTTATTTCTGGAATCAGGACATCGAAATTATCCAATGGTAAATTTTTCATAATTTTCTGAGACAGTCAAATGTTTGGGTAAAAATTAAATACCATTTAAATATATAATGTGTTTTATGAAATCATAATGACCCAATAATGATGTAATAAAATATAATAAGCTTTATTTTTGGAAAATATATGTTTTAAAATTAAAATAATGTGATTTTGGGTTTGTTTGACTTATTTTACAAAGCATTAATGGACCCCTCAAAACTTATTAAACATCTTTTCTTTTTAGATTATTTTCCATGGGAGTGTGACTCAGCTCCACATAAGCAACCCCATTTTTTTAAGAAGTTCAAACATTGGCCTTATAAAATATTTTTTTCCTCTTCCCATTTCCAAAAACCATGGGCAAAAATGATGAGCTGATTTGTGGTTTGGATTAGTTTAATGTAAGGGGTCCCAAACCTATATAATAAAGAATTCACTCACCTTTCATATATAAACTGACCCATGCTCCCAGTACCTATTCACTCAAAGCATTTGGAGTTTGTCCAACCTCTGTCGTACTCTCTCTATAATCCTCCCAAGGTTCCCCATGCTCCAAATAATCCTCTCTCAAGCATCTCTCAAGCCTTTGTAAGCACACTTCCAAGTAAGGGTTTTTCTTCCTTTCACTTTTTTGTCCAATTTTCTTAATATTGTTATGCCATTTTAATTTCAATTATAAATGTCGGGGTATGGTTTTTCACCTCCCCATACTTCCCTATGATTTATTTAATGATGGGATACCCCTTTCTCTCTCATTAAATTCCTCCCATGTACACCTGTTACTATGTCGAAATTCTGAAAGGAACTTCTCTCTCCTCATTTACATTGATGCAATACTTTTGTATCATGAATCTAAATTCCATTACAATTGTTGGGAAATTTATCTATATGACCCCCTTACTGTCCATTTCATGTAGATATGATGATACACCCCTTTCTCTCTCATCAACCAATTTTTTATGAATTCTTATATCACGCCGTTACGCTGCCGAAATTGCACCAATTTTCTAAGCCAATGCCATTGTGTAGTGAATACCATGCCCATTTCTCCATAAAGGGTATTCACCTTCATACACATTTACCTATTAATTATAATTTTTCATTCCACATTCCTTTTTCATGGAATAAATGATTATGTTTTATTAATCCATGTTTTATAATCCATGTGGCACACTTATGCATGAAATGAAATGTTTAAGAAGGGTGCACACTTATAGCACAACAATGCATTGGGTAAAGTATAGTATAATGATACTTCATGTGAAATTAGTGTTGACTCGTGCTAATTCAAGTGTAGTGAGGGTTTAATCATGCTTCATTTTCAATGAGGATTTACTCATGATTCATATACAATGGGCCTTGGCTCATGCTAATTCCATGTTAAGTGTTGTTGCCACATTTCCATGTTATGATTATCATGCTTTATCATGCCTTTATGTCCATGTTTCTATTGTGCTCTATTGATATGCATATTATCTAACATGTATTTTACTTTCATGTATTCCATGTTTATTCCCTTACTGGATTTTATAGCTCACCCTTTTCTTATGCATGTCCTCAGGTTATACCATGAAATGCTAAGTACGAGGGAATGTAGTGGTCATGTAAAGGAATTTTTCAATAAAGATGTTTTATTTCATGTTTTAAGTTGTTATGTAATGATCCTAAGCCCCAAATACACTATACCTCTCGATCATCCATGTTGTACCAAGTGAATGGTTTATGTAATAAATCATGTCTACATTTGTAATAAAAGCAGGGCTGTCATAGTTGGTATTAGAGGATAGGTTTAGTTATTTTTGGGATTAGGATTAGAAAACCCTAGTAAAGCCTTAGATACAAGACTAAGTACAATAAAAACGACCCTATGTTTTGGTGAGTATTGAGTAAGTGGGTTATCAAGAAAATAAATTCCTGTCTGGATATGAGCGGGTAGAGGCGACTATGGCACAGATGTATCCTAGGGGTAAAACCCAAAAGCACCACTTTGAGCTAGACTCGAATGGGAACTGGTGCATGACAACAGGCCTTGCTGCACTCTTGGTTTCGACACTCCCAGGGGATATGCTTTGGTAAATTCACAAGCATAGTATGAACCATTAATAAGTGAATAAAAAAACCCTAAGAATATATATTAGTAAATTGATCATGAAAATCGTAGATTGAAGCCTATAGATTCATAAGTTAAGGAAATAAAAATTAATTTATAAGTCATAAACTTTTGTATTTCGATTACCCTATATGTGTTACCCCAAACTTTCCTTTTATTCCATCCAATGGCCGGTAATAGGAGGAATCGGGCTAACAAATGATGTCAAGATCAGTGTGATGACTATACTAATGAGATGCCCAATACAATGGGAGCAGGAATCGTGAACTTTCTCATGCTTCTCTCTCATCTAACTCAATATTTGAATAGAAACATGGGTCAAGAGGAACGTTCACCCCCCCCCCCCAAGAATGAACAAGTCACTATCGAGAGCATCATGAGACAAAGGCCTCCTACTTTTAGTGGATCATCCGATCCCACGATCACTGAACAATGGATCAACTCCATTGAGAAGATCTTCTACATCCTTAAATGTTCTGAACAAGCGAAGGTTCTACTGGCGGCTTATCGTATGGAGGGTAAAGCTGATCAATGGTGGGAGTTGATCAAAAATATGAAGCCTGGAGAGGAGATCGAGGTGTTGGAATGGAAGGATTTCCGGAAGATGTTTTTCGATAACTATTTTTATCGCACCCTCCGGCTTTAGATGGAAAGGGACTTCTTTTCCTCAAGCAAAAAGACGAAAAATCTGTTGAAGCATATGAGGAAAATTTCACAAGGCTTGCACGATACAATTCTGGCTTTGTTGTTACCCCCTGAATGAAAAGTTGACTGCTTCTTTGGTGGGATGAAGCTTAGCATACATAAAGCACTAGTTATCCATGCCTTCGACAGCTATGAGGAAATTGTTCGATGTACCCTCAAGGTCGAAATGGAGATTGGGGAATCACAGGGGTATCATGGGGACAAGAAGCATAAGGTGGACTTCAATGCTAGCAGTCCGATTGATAAATCCAACAGTGCTAAGAAAATTCAGCACCCCACTTTCCAAAAGTGTGGAAAGAACCACCCTGGAAATTGCCTCAAGGGGACGAGGAAATTCTTTAGGTGTCGAAGAGAAGGGAACCTAGCTGTTAACTATCAACAAGAAAGACCCGCGGCTATGACGGAGGAGAGGAACGCTCTGTTCAAACCTCAACACGTTGTTCATTTCAATAACTGCAAAGAACCGTGGCATTTTGCAAATCAGTTCCCAAATCCAAGGGTTTTTGGAGGCAACCAGCAACCTCCAATGCAGAAAGGAAGAGCTTTTTCCATCACTTCTGCTAAAGTGAACCCCGACAACGAAGTGGTGACAGGTACGCTAGTTATTCATTCCAGAATAGAGAACGTAATTTTCTGTTCAGGTTCTACGCATTCTTTTATATCTTGAAAGTTTAGTAGAACAATCACATTACCACCACAAATCATGGAATTAAAGATGTCGGTGAGTACGACAAGTGGGGAAATCATTTCATCCCATGAATATAAGTCCTCCTCTATTATAATCTGTGGATTGAATTTCCCAGTGAACCTCGTCATACTCCCTCTGGTGGAATTTTATGCAATTCTTGGCATTAATTGGATTTTCTTATATATAGCCAACATAAATTTTCAGGAAAGGGAAATCACACTCCATATGGAGAATAGACCCCCGATTCCTTACAAGTGTAAGGAGGAAGATAAATATCCTTTAGATCCATCATCTCCAGCATGAATATTACTGCCCTATGAGAATGCGTATCTAGATCAGATGATTGAGTCCAAGGAAGAAACCATCCTTTAAGAAATGCCTATTGTGTGGGAATTCGCTGAAGTGTTTCCTTAGGAACTGCCTGGTCTTCCTCCTAGAAGAGATTGTGCAGGAATTCGCTGAAGTGTTTCCTTAGGAACTGCCTGGTCTTCCTCCTAGAAGAGATTTTGATTTCTCAATCGAACTTATACCAGGGGCTCTACCAATATCCAAGACACCATATAGAATGTCTATTGTGGAGGTTGAAGTGCTGAAGAAACAACTACAGGAGAATCTGGATAAAGGGTTTATACACCCAAGTGCTTCACCATGGGGTGCACCGGTCCTCTTCATCAAGAAGAAGGATGGGACAATGCATATTTTCATCGATTATCGTCAACTCAACAAAATCATGATAAATAACAAGTATCCTCTCCCACAAATTGATGACTTGTTCGATCAGCTGCTTAGAGCACAATAATTCTCCAAGGTGGACTTGCGGTCGGGATATTATCAAGTAAGGGTGAAGAAGGAAGATATCTCCAAGACTGCTTTTTGCATAAGATACGGGAACTATGAATTCATAGTAATTCCTTTCGGACTCACTAATGCTCCAAAAATATTCATGGAAATAATGAATAGAGTCTTTAGAGATTACCTCATCAAATTTTTCGTAGTCTTTATAGATGATATTCTAATATACTCCAAAACCAAGTAGGATCATGAGGAGCATTTAAGAACTGTACTAGAGACAATGCGCAAGGAGAAGCTCTATGAAAAGTACAACAACTATGAGTTCTGGTTGAAAGAGGACTCATTCATGGGCCATATCATCATAAGCAATGAGATATCTGTGGATCCCTCTAAAACATATGCAATTGAGGGATGGTCGAGGCCAACATCGGTAACAGATATCTGTAGCTTCTTGGGGTTAGCAGGATATTATCGACAATTTGTGAGAAATTTCTCACGATTGTCCAACCCTCTTACCAAGCTAACTAGAAAGAGATTAAAGTTTTCTTGGAGTGATGAATGTGAAGAAAGCTTCAAGGAGTTGAAAATGAGGCTTATCAATGTGCATGTGATCACTTTACCCACAAGTGGGGAACCTTTTGTGGTATTTAGTGATTCTTAGAAGAAGGGCTTAGGTTATTTACTGATGAAGATTGATAAAGTGATTTCATATGCCTCAAGGAATTTGAAAATCCATGAGCGAAACCGTCCAACGCATGATCTGGAGTTGGTGGCGGTGATCTTGGCCTTGAAAATCTGGCAGCATTATCTCTATTGGGAGAAATGTGAGATATATACTGACCACAAGAGTCTTAAATATATATTCACACGGAAAGAGCTTAATATGTGCCAGAGGATATGGATAGAGATCATCAAGTATTATGATTATTCAATACATTACCACCCTGGGAAAGCGAACAATGTGGCAGATGCCCTAAGTAGAAATAACCCAGTGATTCTATCAATGATGAGTATTGAGAAGGATCTAATATTCTTATACTTGATGAATATGGACATGGTAATCATAAATAAGGGAACATCATAAATCCTTTCACAAATAATAGATCAACCATCTCTTTTTAAAATGTTATAGGATGCTCAAAAGGATGATGTGGGAATTGAAGAAAAAGCGGAAGCTATCGAAAAAGGGAAATCCTCGGAGTTTAATGTTAATGAAGAGGGAATTTTGTGATTTAGGAAAAGACTATGTGTTCCATCAAGTCCATATATGAAGAAGGAACTTTTGGATGATGCACATAGTTCAAATTTCTCTATTCATCTAGGGAGCACAAAGATGTATCATGACCTCTGAGAAAACTTTTGGTGGGATAATATGAAGAAGGAGATCACTGTATATACATCAAAGTGTCTGGTGTGCCAGAAAGTGAAGACAGAGAGGCATAAGTCTAAGGGGATGATGCAACAACTACCCATACCAGAATGGAAATGGGAGAACATCACCATGGACTTTGTCACTGTACTTCCAAGGACATCCAAGGGCAATAATGCAATTTGGGTTGTGGTGGATCGTCTTACAAAGACTGCACACTTCATTACTATTCAGGAGTATTTCTCATTGGATCAACTAGCACGGATATATATCAGGGAAGTGGTAAGGCTGCATGGAGTACCACTATCTATTGGGTCTGACCGAGATCCAAGATTTACCTCTATGTTTTGGAAGAGTCTTTAACATGATCTGAATACTGAACTTTACATTAGTACGGACTATCATCCTCAAATTGATGACCAATCTGAGTGGACTATCGAAAAACATGAGGACATGTTGAGATCATTCTCAATGGACTTTAAAAGATAATGGGATAAATATCTTCCTCTGGTTGAGTTCTCTTATAATAACAGCTTCCACTCGAGCATCCAAATGGCACCATATGAATCCCTTTATGGGAAAAGCCGCAAAACACCAACGTGTAGGGATTAGGTCAGTGAACATAAGCTGCTTTGACTGGTAATGGTCGAGGTAATGGTAGAGAAGGTGAAAACCATTCAGTAGCATATCAGGGCAGCCCAGAGTCGATAGAAGAGTTATCCAGATAATCGTCGACGAGACCTTGAGTTTAAAGTTGGAGACATGGTTTTTCTATGCATATCTCCATGGAATAAGGTCATGAGGTTTGGAAAGAAAGGGAAGTTAAGTCCAAGGTACATCGGCCCCTTCGATATTCTTGATCGTTTCGGGGATGTGGCCTAACAACTAGCACTTCCACATACCATGGCCAAAGTACATGATGTCTTTAATGTATCCCTCTTAAGGAACACTACTGGAAAGGGGATCTTTCCCAACAGTTGTATACCAACGTTTTTAAGAACCGTTGGCATATCTTGTCTTTCCCAACGGTTTATAGAAACCGTTGGGAAAAACCCCTCAATGCATAGTTTTCCCAACGGTTTCATAGAACCGTTGGGAAAGATAGGTTTTTCCCAATGGTTCTTAAGAACCGTTGGGAAAGTGGAGAGGAAACCTTGTTTTCCCAACGGTTCTATGGAACCGTTGGGAAACAAATTCCCCAAATACCAAAATCGAGCCAACGGGCTCCCCACATTCCAGAAGCATTCAGCTCGTGTCCTCCTGGAGCGATTCCTTGGCAGAAGGACCTCCCAATCCCCACATGATCCAGCACCTACCAGGTTAGACTCCTATATTTTATCAAGGATATAGTTCCAGCTCTTATAAATCATATAATTCTATTCTTGATTTCGTTATTCCCAATTATTAAGGTTTTTGTAAAAATTTATGATTGTTTCATGGTGGACATGTGCGCCACTATAGGTACATTGATTCACTAATTTATTTTGGTATTTCCATAAAATTCGAATACAATTTATTAATGAATCAATGCTGAGTGTTAACATGACATTCATGTTCTTGATTTTTGTTGAACACCTTATTTATGGTATGGGGTCAGATTATTTAAAGTGTAAACAAATACTTATATAGAATTTCCTTGTAAAACCTGATGGTTTAATTCTAGTTAAATGGAATCATAATTTTTTATGTTATTACTATTTAGTAATTGGTGAGGTGAATCATATATGTATATGAAAAATGGATCAAGATCATTTAGTATTGGATAGAATTATTCCCTAGTAATGTGAGACCCTTATGTTGTGGGGTGAGTACGGAGTAGTGAGATATATTGCTTGTTACTTACCTTTTTTCAATTCTATGAGGTAATGATGGCATGCACTAATTTTTTGAGATCTGTCAATGTTTTTATGGTTTTGATAGTGATCCATGATGTGTATCCTAGTATGTAAGATCCTGTTGGGTATTGGACCCTAGATTGGGTGAATTTGTATGCGGTAGGGTGCTTTCTAGGATGGGTTGTAGTGATGTGATGGTAAATTATGAGAGGGGTGGGTCTTACTAATGTGGATTCATTCTATTTCATAAGCATGTAAATATAATTTATATTATTATAACTTAATGTGAATGATGTGTGATCAAATATTGTCTTATCCTGGAGAATTCCTTGTGATATATTGATATGGTGGCATGAGTGATGATGCATGTGGTGACATGACCAAAATACATGTGTTTTATGGTTAGTGATCAATTAGGTTAGTGATCCTATGATCATTGGGATGTGACTCTAAATGATTCAAGAAGAGTTATCAATATGATAACATGAGGGTGTGTTCCTATTTGGTTTTATCTAGACTCGTAGTATAGTATTGGAGTTGAGTTATTTTTATATATTATCTGTTTTTATGGATGATTCCTTTTAGTGGTTGTGTGTTTGGGAACCCCCCTCCTTCCTAGACCCTAGAAACCCCCACCCTCCTCCCTGGACCCTGGACAGCCCCGCCGAACAGCCCCCCACCCTCCTCCCTGGACCCCGGACAACCCCCAGACAGCCCCCCAGATAGCCCCCCGGACAGCCCCCCCCCCCCCCCCCACCCTCTTCCTTGTACCTCAGACAACCCCCTGAACATCCCCGGATAGCCCCCGGACAGCCCCCCGAACAGCCCCCCCACCCTCCTCCTTGGACCCCAGACAGCCCCCCGAACAGCCCCCAGACAGCCCCCCCTACCCTCCTCCTTGGACCCTGGACAACCCCCCCGAACACCCCCCGGACAGCCCCCCGCACAGCGCCCCCACCCTCCTCCCTGGACCCCATACAGCCCCCCTACCCTCTTCCTTGGACCCCGAACAACCCCCCGAACATCGTTCAGCATGTTTGGACGCACCCATGCGCGTTTATCAAGCGCGCGCAATGCTTAAAGAACGCATAATGAGCCCTACTGCGCAGACCGCACGTCCGATTAAAGTGCCGTCTGCGCGTGCACGTCGATAATAATAATTGGATTGTTGTCCTGTGATTTCAAGTCAATCTGATGTCGTCCGCTATGAGTTTGACCGTTAGACGCCAGTTTTGGCCCTTTATGACACCAGAACGGCGTTCCCGGTCACCGCGGGCACACGACACGTCCGATTGTTGTGTCGTCTGCTCGACCACATCACAATTCACTCACCCTTTAATTTCGTCCAATTTCAGGCCATTCGGACTTCGTTCGGCCAGTTTGGACCCCCCCACGTGCGTTTATCAAACGCGTGCAACGCTTAAAGAACGCATAATGTGCCCTACCGCGCAGATCGCACGTCCGATTGACGTGCCGTCTGCGCGTGCACATCTCAAATAATAATTGGATTGATGTCCTGTGATTTCAGGTCAATCTGATGTCATCTGATATGAGTTTGACCGTTAGACGCCCGTTTTGGCCGTTTATGACACCAGAACGGCATTCCCGGTCACCTCGGGCACACGGAACGTCCGATTGATGTGTCGTCTGCTCAACCACATCACAATTTACTCTCCCTTTCTTGTCGTCCGATTTCAGGCCATTCGGACTTTGGTCGGCCAGTTTGGACCCCCCCACGCGCGTTTATCAAGCGCGCGCAACGCTTAAAGAACACATAATGAGCCCTACCGCGCAGACCGCATGTCTGATAGACGTGCCATCTGTGCGTGCACATCTCAAATAATAATTAGATTACTGTACTGTGATTTCAGGTCAATCTGATGTCATCCTATATGATTTTGACCATTAGACGCCCGTTTTGGCCGTTTATGACACCAGAACAGCGTTCCCGGTCACCTCGGGCACACGGCACGTCCGATTGACTTGTCGTCTGCTCCACCACATCAAAATTCACTCACCCTTTTATGTTGTCCGATTTCAGGCCATTCGGACTTCGTTCGGCCAGTTTGGACCCCCCACGCGCGTTTATCAAGCGCGCGCAACGCTTAAAGAAGGCATAATGAGCCCTACCGCGTAGACCGCACGTCCGATTGACGTGCCCTCTATGCGTGCACGTCGAAAATAATAATTTTATTGTTTTCCTGTGATTTCAGGTCAATCCGATGTCATTCTCTATGAGTTTGACCGTTAGACGCCCGTTTTGGCCGTTTATGACACCAGAACGACATTCCCGGTCACCACGGGCACACGACACGTCCGATTGACGTTCCGTGTGCTCGACCACATCAAAATTCACTCACCCTTTTATTTCATCCGATTTCAGGCCATTCGGACTTTGTTCGGCCAGTTTGGACCCCCCCCCCCCCCCCACGCGCGTTTATCAAGCGCGCGTAACGCTTAAAGAACGCATAATGAGCCCTACCGCGCAGACCGCACGTCCGATTGATTTTCCGTCTGTGTGTGCACATCGCGAATAATAATTCGATTGTTTTCCTGTGATTTCAGGTCAATCCAATGTCGTCCGCTATGAGTTTGATCGTTAGACGCCCGTTTTGGCCGTTTATGACACCAGAACGGCGTTCCCAGTCACCGCGGGCACACGGCACGTCCGATTGACGTGCCGTCTGCTCGACCACATCACAATACACTCACCCTTTGATGTCGTTTGATTTCAGTCCATTCGGACTTCGTTCGACCAGTTTGGACCCCCCCCCCCCCCACACGCGTTTATCAAGCGCGCGCAACGGTTAAAGAACGCATAATGACCCTACCGCACAGACCGTTGGTCCGATTGATGTGTCGTCTGCGCGTGAACGTCGCGAATAATAATTGGATTTCTGTCCTGTGATTTCAGGTCAATCTGATGTCGTCCGATATGAGTTTCACCGTTAGACGCCCGTTTTGGCCGTTTATGACACCAGAACGGCGTTCCCGGTCACCTCGGGTACACGGCACGTCTGATTGGCGTGTCGTCTGCTCTACCACATCACAATTCACTCACCCTTTGATGTTGTCCGATTTTAGGCCATTCGAACTTCGTTCGGCCAGTTTGGACCCCCCACACGCGTTTATCAAGCGCGCGCAACGCTTAAAGAAGGCATAATGAGCCCTACCGCGCAGACCGCACGTCCGATTGACGTTTCCTCTACGCGTGTACGTCGCAAATAATAATTGGATTGTTGTTCTGTGTTTTCAGGTCAATCCGATGTCGTTCGCTATGAGTTTGACCGTTAGACGCCCGTTTTGGCCGTTTATGACACCAGAACGGCATTCCTGGTCACCGCGGGCACACGGCACGTCTGATTGATGTGTCGTCTGCTCGACCACATCACAATTCACACACCATTTGATTTCGTCCGATTTCAGGCCATTCGGACTTTGTTCGGCCAGTTTGGACCCCCCCCCCCCTCCATGCGCGTTTATCAAGCGCGCGCAACGCTTAAAGAACGCATAATGAGCCCTACCGCGCAGACCGCACGTCCGATTGATGTTCCGTCTATGCGTGCACGTCGCGAATAATAATTGGATTGTTGTCCTATGATTTCAGTACAATCTTAAGTCGTTCGCTATGAGTTTGATCGTTAGACGCCCGTTTTGGCCGTTTATGACACCAGAACGGCGTTCCCGGTCACCGCGGGCACACGGCACATCCGATTGACGTGCTGTCTACTTGACCACATCACAGCTTACTCACCCTTTTATGTCGTCCGATTTCAGGCCATTTGGACTTCGTTCGGCCAGTTTGGACCCCCCCCCCCACGCGCGTTTATCAAGCGCGCGCAACGCTTAAAGAATGCATAATGATCCCTACCGTGCAGACCGCACATCCGATTGATGTGCCGTCTGCGCGTGCACGTCGAGAATAATAATTGGATTGTTTTCCTGTGATTTCCGGTCAATCCGATGTCGTCCTCTATGAGTTTGACCGTTAGACGCCCGTTTTGGCCCTTTATGACACCAGAACGGCGTTCCCGGTCACCGCGGGCACACGGCACGTCCGATTGGCGTGTCGTCTACTCGACCACATCACAATTCACTCACCCTTTGATGTTGTCCGATTTCAAGCCATTCGGACTTCGTTCGGCCAGTTTGGACCCCCCACGAGCAATTATCAAGCGCGCGCAACGCTTAAAGAAGGCATAATGAGCCCTACCGCACATACCGCACGTCCGATTGACATGTCATCTACGCGTGCACGTCGCGAATAAAAATTGAATTGTTGTCCTGTGATTTCTGGTCAATCCGATGTTGTTCGCTATGAGTTTGACCTTTAGACGCCTGTTTTGGCCCTTTGTGACACCAGAACGGCGTTCCCGGTCACCGCGGGCACACGGCATGTCCGATTGACGTGCCGTCTGCTCAACCACTTCACAATTCACTCACCCTTTGATTTCGTCCGATTTCAGGCCATTCAGACATCGTTCGGCCAGTTTGGACCCCCCACGCGTGTTTATCAAGCGCACGCAACGCTTAAAGAACGCATAATGAGCCCTACCGCGCAGACCGCAAGTCCGATTGACATGACTTCTGCGCGTGCATGTCGCGAATAATAATTTTGTTATTTTCCTATGATTTCAGGTCAATCTGATGTCGTCCTCTATGAGTTTGACCGTTAGACGCCCGTTTTGGCCGTTTATGACACTAGAACGGCGTTCCCGGTCACCGCGGGCACACGGCACGTCCGATTAACGCGTCGTCTACCCGAACACATCAAAATTTACTCACCCTTTGATGTTGTCCGATTTCAGGCCATTCGGACTTCGTTCGGCCAGTTTGGACCCCCCCCCCCCACGCGCGTTTATCATGCGCGCGCAACGCTTAAAGAACGCATAATGAGCCCTACCGCGCAGACCGCACGTCCAATTGACGTTCCGTCTACGCGTGCACATCGCGAATAATAATTAGATTGTTGTCCTGTGATTTCAGGTCAATCCGATGTCGTCCCCTATGAGTTTGACCGTTAGACGCCCGTTTGGCCCTTTATGACACCAGAACGGCGTTCCCGGTCACCTCGGGCATACGACACGTCCGATTGATGTGTCGTCTGCTCGACCACATCACAATTCACTCACCCTTTGATGTTGTCCGATTTCAGGCCATTCGGACTTCGTTCGGCCAGTTTGGACCCCCCATGCACGTTTATCAAGCGCGTGCAACGCTTAAAGAAGGCATAATGAGCCCTACCGCATAGACCGCACGTCCGATTGACGTTCCATCTACGCGTGCACGTCTCAAATAATAATTGGATTGTTTTCGTGTGATTTCAGGTCAATCCGATGTCGTTCGCTATGAGTTTGACCGTTAGACGCCCGTTTTGGCCGTTTATGACACCAGAACGGCATTCCTGGTCCCCGCGGGCACATGACACGTCTGATTGACGTGTTGTCTGCTCGACCACAACAAAATTCACTCACCCTTTGATTTAGTCCGATTTCAGGCCATTCGGAATTTGTTCGTCCAGTTTGGACCCCCCTCCACGCGCGTTTATCAAGCGCGCGCAACGCTTAAAGAATGCATAATGAGCCCTACCGCACAGACCGCACGTCCGATTGACGTGCCGTCTGCATGTGCACGTCGCGAATAATAATTGGATTGTTGCCCTGTGATTTCAGGCAATCCGATGTCGTCCGCTATGAGTTTGACCGTTAGACGCCCGTTTTGGCCGTTTATGACACCAGAACCGCGTTCCCGGTCACCGCGGGCACACGACACGTCCGATTGACGTGCCGTCTACTCGACCACATCAAAATTTACTCACCCTTTGATGTCATCCGATTTTAGGCCATTTGGACTTTGTTCGTCCAGTTTGGACCCCCCCACGTGCGTTTATCATGCGCGCGCAACGCTTAAAGAACGCATAATGAGCCCTACCGCGCAGACCGCACGTCCAATTGACGTGCCGTCTGCGCGAGCAAGTTGCGAATAATAATTGGATTGTTTTCCTGTGATTTCATGTCAATCTGATGTCGTCCACTATGAGTTTGACCGTTAGACGCCCATTTGGCCCTTTATGACACCAGAACGGCGTTCCCAGTCACCGCGGGCACACGGCACGTCCGATTGACGTGCCGTCTGCTCGACCACATCACAATTCACTCACCCTTTGATTTTGTCCGATTTCAGGCCATTCGGACATCGTTCGGCCAGTTTGGACCCCCCACGCGCGTTTTTCAAGTGCGCGCAACACTTAAAGAACGCATAATGATCCATGAGTCATATGTGACGTGTACAAGTTAACCCCGCCTCAATCTGAGGCATGGTGTGGCCGCCACCACTCAAAGTGTCTGTCTTTTGTTTCAAAAGGACATCATTTGAAGTGAAAAACATCAACTAGGATACGGAAAACTGAAAAAACGCATTCGGATTGTGTCGATAATTTAGCATAACAATCCATGGGTCATATGTGACGTGTACGAGTCAACCCCGCCTTAATCTGAGGCACGGTGTGGCCGTAATCACTCTATGTGGCTCTCTTTTGCTTAAAATAGACAACAATTTAAGTAAATACGGAAAACTGACCAAACGCATTCGGTTTCCCTTGAAACATTAGGAGAATGATCAATGGGTCATATGTGACGTGTACGAGTCAACTCCGCCTCAATCCGAGGCACGGTGTGGCCGGCACCCCTCAAAGTGTCTGCCTTTTGTTTCAAAAGTACGTCATTTTAATTAAAAAAACATCAACTGGCATACGGAAAACCGACCAAATGCATTCGGATTGTGTCGATACACTAGCACAACGATCCATGGGTCATATGTGACGTGTACGAGTCAACCCCGCCTCAATCCAAGGTGTGGTGTGGCCGCCACCACTCAAAGTGTCTGTCATTTGTTTCAAAAGGACGTCATTTGAAGTGAAAAATATCAACTAGCATACGGAAAACCGACCAAACGCATTCGGATTGTGTCGATACATTAGCACAATGATCCATGGGTCATATGTGATGTGTACGAGTCAACCCCACCTTAATCTGAGGCACGGTGTGGCCGGAATCACTCTAAGTGGCTCTCTTTTGGTTAAAATGGACAAAAATTTAAGTACATACGAAAAAATGACCAAACACATTCGGTTTCCATTGAAACTTTAGGAGAACGATCCATAGGTCATATGTGATGTGTATGAGTCAACACCGCCTCAATCCGAGGCTCGGCGTGGCTGGAACCACTCAAAGTGTCTGCCTTTTGTTACAAAAGTACGTCATTTTAATTGAAAAACATCAATTGGCATACAGAAAACCGACCAAATGCATTCGGATTGTGTCGATACGTTAGTACAACGATAAATGGGTCATATGTGACGTGTACGAGTCAACCCCGCCTCAATCCGAGGCGCGGTGTGGACGGTAGCACTCCAGGTGTATGTATTATGTTTAAAATGGACATTATTTCAGGTAAAAATATATGGTATACAAAAAACCGATTAAATTATGGATTGACTTCCGGATTCCACATATAATTGGCATCTAAATTTTAAATTGAATTCTAAACGAATTATGTATGTTTATAATTACGTTATCAATTCTAATTTAATTATGGATGTGTATAGTTACACCATTATATGTAATTTTTAGTTGGTTATTGCAGGTACAATAATTGGATTGAAATATGAGAGGGAACCCACAAAACCACACTAGGTGGTGGTCAAATTGGAGACCTGGTTGCAATTGGGGGAGGTGTTGGGAAAATTGCAGGGTTGCTGGGAAATTTTCCCAGCAGAGGCTACGCCAACGGTTCAAAACCGTTGGCATAGAATATCTTGGATTTTTTTTACCAACGGTTTATAAAACCGTTGGTAAAACACTTTTCCCAACGGTTTAAAACCGTTGGGAAAGACTAGATATTGGGTTTAATAGTGTTATTTTCAGCACTTTCCCAACAGTTTTGAAGAACCGTTGGGATAGGGTAATTTTCTCCACCTATGCCAACGGTTCACTGTAAACCGTTGGGAAAAGTTTTTCCCAACGGCTTACTTGCCTACGTTTGGCAGAACCGTTGGTATAACATATACCAAAGGTTCCCCAGCCTTTCCCAACGGTTCTAAACCATTGGGAAATTCTCTATTTCCAGTAGTGGAAGTACATACCATACCCTTCACATGTAATCTCTTCTGAGGTGGTATAGTTGGAGGATGATCTTTCTTAATAGAAGAAACCAGTGAAGATCTTATATCATAGAGAAAAATTTATACGAAATAAGACAATGCCCCTCGTCAAGGTGTTGTGGTGAAACTACATGTTTGAAGAAGCGACTTGGGAATTGGAGGAAATGATGAAGCTGAGTAACCCACATCTGTTTTAGTATGGGAAAATGAAATTTTAAGGGTGAAATTTCTTAAGGGGGAATATTGTAATGACCCAAAGTTTCATTAATAGAAATCCATCTTGATCTAATTAAATATAACTTTATGTAAATTGTTTTTATAAAATTTCAACTACTTTGGTTTTATGTTAAGAATTTTGACCATTTATAATATCTTTTTTGAAAAGTGATCACATGATTAGTATAAATATATGGCTTTAACAAATCTAATTTACTCAAAAAAAAGATGTGATGGCCTCATCCATTAGAATTTCCCCATACGAAGCCCATTTGTCTGAGCTTGGAAAAGAGGTGGCATCCTTGGGTTTCTTTCCGGACCAAGCCCAATATGATTTTCATCATGTCAAGCTCAAACGGTATCGTCTACATGAAAAGTGGAATTTTAAAGAGATTACCACTCGAGCGATGTTATCCGAGTCACCCCAAGAGTTTGTCACCATCGCACACCTTACCCTTAGGTCTTATGCAGCTGTTTTAAGGGGTTACGTAACAAATCACTAGTACTATGTTCATGTATATTATTATTTTTATTTAATAATGAATATACCTTCTTGTCATTATTGACACTTTTTAAATAGTTTTTTTAAGCACAAATAGTATTTTGTTTGGTTAATATTCAGATAAGAAATCCATTTTGATGAATTAATGGATTTTTGAATTGAATAATAATTTAATAAAATATTATTATTATTATTATTAAAATAATTTTTATTAAATATAAATGATCTTATAATTTTATGAATGCAATTGTAATTTTTATTAGGGATTGAAAGCCATTTTTTTCAAAACCTGTGAATTTTCAATAAATGACGGTTTTTATTTTAAAAGTGAAAATTAACATTTTTAGAAAATTAATTTGTTAATATAAATTTTATTACTAGAATTAGGTCATAGAAATTATCCAACGGTGAATTTTTCAAAAATTTCTGAGACAGTCATATTTTTCGGTAAAAATTAAATATCGTTTAAATATATAATGTGTTTTATGACATCATAATGACCCAATATTGATGTAATAAAATAATATAATCTTTATGTTTGGCCAATATATGTTTTAACATTAAAATAATGTGATTTTGGTTTTGTTTGACTTATTTTACAAAGCATTAATGGTCCCCTCAAGACTTATTAAACATCTTATCTTTTTAAATTATTTTCCATGGGAGTGTGACTCACCTCCACATAAGCAACCCCATTATTTTTAGAAGTTAGTACTTTGGCCTTATAAAATATTGTTTTTATCTTCCCTTTTCCAAAAAACATGGGCAAAAACCATGAGACGATATTTGGTTTGGATTAGTTTAATGTAAGGGGTCCCAAACCTAAATAATAAAGAATTCACTCACATTTCCTATATAAACCCACCCAAGCTCCCACTTTCTCCTCACTAAAAGCCTTTTTAGTTCTTCTAACCTATGACCTACTCTCTCTATAATCCTCCCAAGGTTCCCCAAGCTCTCAATAAGCCTCTCTCAAGTCTCTCTCAAGCCTTTGGAAGCACACTTCCATGTAAGGGTTTTTTTCCTTTTACTTTTTTGTCCAATTTTCTTAATATTGGTATTCCCTTTTAATTTAAATTATAAATTATGGGGTATGGCTTCTCACCTCCCCCATACATCCCTATTATTGTTTGAATAATGGTATACCCATTTCTCTCTCATTAAATGCCTCCCATGTACCCCCGTTACTATGCCGAAATTCTGAAAGGAACTTCTCTCTCCACATTTACATTCAAGCAATACTTTTGTATCATGAATCTAAATTCCATTACAGTTTTTGCGACATGTATCTATATAACCCCCTTACTTTCCATTTGATTTATATATGATGAGACACCCCTTTCTCTCTCATCAATTATGTTTTTATGAATTCTTATATCATGCCGTTACGCTGCCGAAATTGCACCAATTTTCTAATCCAATGCCATTGTGTAGTGAATACCATGCCCATTTCTCCATCAAGGGTATTCACCTTCATTCAAATTTACTTATTAAATATAAAGTTTCATTCCACATTCCTTTTACGTACAATAAATGATTATGTTTTATGAATCCATGTTTTATGATCCATGTGGCACACTTTTGCATGAAATGAAATGTTTAAGAAGGGTGCGCCCTTATAGCACTCCAATGCATTGGGTAAAGTATAGTATCATGATACGTCATGTGCAATGAGTGTTGAATCATGATAATTAAAGTGAAATGAGGTTTTACTCATGCTTCATGTTCAATGAGGATTCACTCATGCTTCATGTGAAATGGGCCTTGGCTCATGCTAATTCCATGTTAAGTGCTGTTGCCACATTTCCATGTTATGATTATCATGATTTATCATGCCTTTATGTCCATGTTTCTCTTGTGTTCTATTGATATGCCTATTGTCTAACATGTATTGTAATCCTCATGTATTCCATGTTTATTCCCTTATTGGGCTTTATATCTCACCCCTTTCTAATGCATGTCCTCAGGTTATCCATTGCAATGCTAAGTACGAGGGAATGTTGTGGTCATGTAAATGATGTTTTCAATAAAGATGTTGTATTTCATGTTTTAAGTTGTTATGTAATGATCCTAAACCCCAAAGACCCTAGACCTTTCGATCTTCCATGTTGTACCAAGTGAATAGTTTATGTAATAAATCATGTTTAAGTTTGTAATAAAAGCAGGGTTGTCATAGTTGGTATTAGAGGATAGGTTTAGTTATTTTTGGGATTAGGATTAGAAAACCCTAGTAAAGCCTTAGATACAAGACAAAGTACAATGAAAACGTCCCTAAGATTTGTTCAGTATTTAGTAAGTGGGTTATTAAGAAAATAAATCCCTGTCTGGATACGACCAGGTAGAGGCGGCTCTGGCATAGATGTATTCTAAGGGTAAAACCTGACAACACCTCTTTGAGCTAGACTCAAATGGGAACTGGTGCACGACAATGGTCTTTGCTGCACTCTTGGTTATGACACTCTCGGTGGATATTCTTTGGTAAATTCACAAGCTTAGTATGAAACCTTATTAAGGGAATAAAAAACCCTACGAACATATGTTAGAAAGTAGATCATGAAAATCCTAGATCGAAGACAATAGATTCATAAGTTAAAGAAAACAAAAATTTAATTTATATGTCATAAAATTTTTTCTTTGGATTACACTTTCTGTGTTACCCCTAAATTTCCTTTTATTCTATCCAATGGTTGGTAATAGGAGGAATCAGGCTAACAACTGATGTAAAGGTCAGTGTGATGACTGTACTAATGAGATTCCCAATCCAATTGGAGTGGGAATTGAAAACTTTTTCACGCTTCTCTCTCAGCTAACTCAAGATTTGAATAGAAACATTCTTTCAAGAAGAACGTTAACCCCCCCCCCCCTAAGAAAGGACAAGTCACTATCGAGCGCTGCATGAGACAAATGCTTCCAACTTTTAGTGGATCATCTCATCCCACAATCCCTGAATAATGGATCAACTCCATTGAGAAGATCTTCTCCATACTTCAATGTTATGAACAAGAGAAGGTTCTCCTGGCAGCTTATCGTATGGAGGGTGAATCTGATCAATGGTGGACGTTGATCATATATACGAAGCATGAGGAGGAGATCGAGGTGTTGGAATGGAAGGATTTTCGGAAGATGTTTTTCGATAAAGATTTTCTACGCACCCTCCGGCTTAAGATGGAAAGGGACTTCCTTTCCCTGAAGAAAAAAGATGAAGAATCTATTGGAGCGTATGAGAAAAACTTCACAACGCTTTTACGATATGCTTCCAGCTTTGTCATTACCCCCGAATGCAAATTTTACCGCTTATTTGGTGGGATGAATCCTAGCCTACAGAAAGCATTAGTGATCCATGAGTTTGATAGCTATAAGTAAATTGTTTGATGTTCCCTCAAGGTTCAAATGGATATCGGGGAATCACATGGGTATCATGGGGACAAGTAGCATAAGGTTGACTTCAATGCTGGCATTCTGATAGATAAATCCAACGGCGGTAAGAAAATACAGCACCCCACTAGCCAAAAGTGCGGAAAGAAGCACCCTGTAAATTACCTCAAGGGGACGAGGAAATGCTTTAGGTTTTGAAGATAAGGGCACCTAGTTGTTAACTATCGGCAAGAAAGACCTGTGGCTACGACGGAGGAGAGGAATTCTCTATTCAAACCTCAACACATTTTTCATTGCTACAACTACAAAGAACCAGGGCATTTTTCAAATCAGTTCCCTAATCCAAGGGTTTTCGGAAGCAACCAACAACCTCCAAGGTAGAAAGGAAGAGCTTTTTCCATCACTTCTTCCGAAGTGAACCACGACAATGAAGTGGTGACAGGTACACTAGTTATTCATCCAAGAATAGCGAATGTACCTTTTGATTTAGGTTCTACACATTCTTTTATATCTCGAAATTTTATTAGAACAATCTTAGTACCCCCAAAAATCATGGAAGTGAAGATGTCAGTGAGTATAGCAAATGGGGAAATCAGTGCATCCCATGAATATATGTCCTCCCCTGTTATAATCTGTTGATTGAATTTCTCGGTGAACCTCATCATACTCCCTCTGGTTAAATTTGATTCAATTCTTGACATGGATTGGATTTCCTTATATAGAGCCAACATAAATTTCCGTGAAAGGGAAATCATACTCCATATGGAGAATCGACCCCCGATTCTTTACAAGTGTAAGGAAGAAGATGAATCTCCCTTAGCTCTATCAACTCAAGAATGGATATTACTGCCCTATGAGCATGTGTATCTGGCTCAGATGATTGAGTCCAAGGAGGAAACCATCCTTGAAGAAATTCCTATTGTGAGGGAATTCACTGGAGTCTTTCCCAAGGAACTACATGGTCTTCCTCCTAGAAGAGATGTTGACTTCTCAATTGAACTTATACCAGGGGCTCTACCAATATCCAAGACTCCATATATAATGGCTGTTTTGGAGCATAAAGAGATGAAGAAACCACTACAGGAGAATCTAGATAAAGGGTTTATACGCCCAAGTAGTTCAACATGGGGTGCACCAGTCCTCTATGTCAATAAGATGGATGGGTCAATGCGGCTTTGCATCGATTATCGTGAGCTCAACAAAATAAAGATAAAGAAAAAGTATCTTCTCCCACGAATTGATGACTTGTATTATCAGCTGTGTGGAGCACAATACTTCTCCAAGGTTGATGTGCGGTTGGGATATTATCAAGTAAGGGTGAAGAAGGAAGATATTCCAAAGGATTCTTTTTGCACAAGATATGGGCATTATGAATTCATAGTAATTCCTTTCGGACTCACTAGTGCTCCAGAAATCTTCATGGACTTGATGAATAGATTCTTTAGAGATTACCTCAACAAATTTGTGGTAGTCTTTATAGATGATATTCAAATATACTCCAAAACAAAGAAGGATCATGAGAAGCATTTAAGAACTGTACTAGAGACTTTGCGCAAGGAGAAACTCTGTAAAAAGTATAGAAAGTGTGAGTTCTATTTGAAGGAGGTCTCATTCATGGGCCATATAATCACAAGAAATATGATATCTGTGGATCCCTCCAAAATAGATGCAATTGAGGGATGGTCAAGGCCAACATCGGTAACAAGTATCCGTAGATTCTTGGGGTTAGCTGAATATTTTCGACGATTTGTGAGAAATTTCTCAGAATTGTCCAATCCACTTACCAAGCTAACTTGAAAGGGAGTAAATTTTTCTTGGAGTGTTGAATGTGAAGAATGCTTCAAGGAGTTTAAAAGGAGGCTCATCACAGCGCCCATGCTCACTTTACCCATAAGTGGGGACCCTTTTGTGGTATTCAGTGATGATTCAAAGAAGGTCATAGGCTGTGTGCTGATGAAGAATGATAAAGTGATATCCTATGCCTCAGGGTAGTTGAAAATACCTGAGAAAAACTCTCCAATTCATGATCTGGAGTTGTCAGTAGTGATCTTTGCCTTGAAAATCTGGCGGCATTATCTCTATGGGGTGAAATGTGATATATATACTAACCAAAAGAGTCTTAAATATATATTCACATAGAAAGAGCTTAATATGCGCCAGAGAAGATGGATAGAGCTCATCAAGGATTATGACTGTTCAATACATTACCACCCTGGGAAAGCAAACAAGGTGGCAGATGCCCTAAGTAGAAAGGACCAAACGATTCTATCAATGATTAAAATTGAGAAGGATCCAATATTCATAGACTTGATGAAGATTGAAATGGGAATCATAAAGAAGGGAACATCATCAATCCTTTCACAAATTATTTCTCAACTGTCTCTTTTGTAAATGTTAAAGGATGCTCAAACGGATAATGTGGGAATTCAAGAAAAAGTGGAAGCTGTCAAAAAAGGGAAATCCTCGGAGTTTAATGTTAATGAAGAGGGAATTGTGCGATTTTGGAAAATACTATGTGTTCCATCATGTCCGGAGGTGGGGAAGGAACTTTTGGATGATGCACATATTTCAAATTTCTCTATTCACCCAGGGAGCACAAAGATGTATCAAGATCTCTGAGAAAACGTTTGGGGGATAATATAAAGGAGGAGATCACTATATATACATCAAACTTCCTGGTGTGCTAGTAAGTGAAGGCAGAGAGTCAGAAGTCTAAGGGGATGATGCAATGATTACCCATACCAGAATGGAAATTTGAGAACATCACCATGGGCTTTGTCACTGGACTTCCGAAGACATCAAAAGGAAACAATGCAATCTAGGTTGGGGTGGATCGTCTTACAATGACTACATGCTTCATTGCTATTCGGGTGGATTTATCATTGGAACAACTGGCACAGATATATATCAGGGAAGTGGTAAGGCTTCATGGAGTACCACTATCTATTATGTCACACAAAGATCCAAGATCCACCTCTATTTTTTGGGAGAGTCTTCAACATGCTCTGAATATTGAACTGAACTTCAGTATGACCTATCATCCTCAAACAGATGTCCAATCCAAGTGGACTATCCAAACACTTGAGGACATGTTGACAGTGTGATCAATAGAATTTAATGGAGGATAGTATCAACATCTTCCTCTGGTTGAGTTCTCTTACAATAACAGTTTACACTCGAGCATCCAAATGGCACCATATGAAGCCCTTTATGGGACAAGTTGCAGAACACCAGTGTGTTGGGATGAGGTCGGTGAACGTAAGCTGCTTGGACCGGAAATGGTCGAGGAAATGGTGGAGAAGGTGAAAACTATTCAGTAGCATATCAAGGCAGACCAGAGTCGATAGAAGATTTATGCAGATAATCATCGACGAGACCTTGAGTATAACATTGGAGACATGGTTTTTATATGCATATCTTCATGGAAGAAAGTCATGAGGTTTGTAAAGAAGAGGAAGTTAATTCCAAGGTACATCGTCCCCTTCGAGATTCTTGATCGTGTTGGGGATGTGGCCTATCGACTAGCACTTCCACCTACCATGGCCAAAGTACATGATGTCTTTCATGTATCCCTCTTAAAGAAGTACATACCAAACCCTTCACATGTACTCTCTTCTGAGGTGGTACAGTTGGAGGATGATCTTTCTTATGAGGAGCAACCAGTGAAGATCGTAGATCGTAGAGAAAAAGTTCTATGAAATATGACAATGCCCCTCATAAAGGTGTTGTGGTAAAACAACAAGTTTGAATAAGCGAATTGGGAATCGGAGGAATTGATGAAGCTTAGTTACCCACATCTGTTTTATTATGGGAAAAAGAAATTCTGAGGGTGAAATTTCTTAAGGGGTGAATATTGTAATGACCCAAAGTTTCATTAATGGAAATCCCTCTTAATCTAATTAAATGTCTCTTTATGTAAAATTTTTATATCAAATTTCAACTTCTTTGGTTTTATGATAAGAATTTTGACCGTTGCTAATATATCCATTGAACAATGATCACATGATTAGTATAAATATGGGGCTTTAACAAATCCAATTTACTCAGACAAAAGAAGCGATGGCCTCATCTAGTAGAATTGCTCCATACAAAGCCCATTTGTCGGAGCTCAGAACAGAGGTGGCATGCTTGCGTTTTGCTCTTGACCAAGACCGAGCTGAGCTTCATCATGTTAAGCTCGAACATGACCTTCTATGGGAGAAGTGGAAGTTGATAGAGATTACCACTTGAGCAATGTTATCCGAGCCACCCCAAGAGTCTGTCACCATCGCACACCTTACCCTTAGGTCTTATGCGACTGTTTTAAGGGGTTATGTAGAAAATCTCTAGTACTATGTTCAGGTATTTTTTTTATATAATAATGAATATACCCTCTTGTCATTATTAACACTTTGTAAATAGTTTTTTTAAGCACAAATAGTATTTTTTTTAGTTAATATTCAGATAAGAAATCTATTTTGATGAATTAATGGATTTTTGAATAAATTAATATCGTAATAAAATATTATTATTACTATTATTAAATTAATTTTTATTAAATATAAATGATCTTATAATTATATGAATGAAATTGTAATTTTTATTATGGTTTGAAAGCCATTTTTGTCAAAACCCGTGAATTTTCGATAAATGTTAGTTTTTTTAAGTAAAAATTAAAATATTTAAAAATTTATTTAGATAAAATAAATGTTATTTCTGTAATCAGGACATCGAAATTATAAAATGGTAGATTTTTCCTAATTTTTTGAGACAGTCAAATTTTTGGGTAAAAATTAAATACCGTTTAAATATATAATGTGTTTTATGACATCATAATGACCCAATAGTGATGTAATAAAATACTATAAGATTTATGTTCGGACAATATATATTTTAACATTAAAATAATTTGATTTTGGGTTTGTTTGAATATTTTACAAAGCATTAATGGACCCCTCAGTACTTATTAAACATCTTGTCTTTTTAAATTATTTTCCATGGGAGTGTGACTCACCTCCGCATAAGAAACCCCATTATTTTAAGAGGTTAGGACTTTAGCCTTATAAAAAATGGTTTTCCTCTTCCCTTTTCCAAAAACCATGGGCAAAAACCATGAGCTGATTTGTGTTTTGGATTAGTTTAATGTAAGGGGTCCCAAACCTAAATAATAAAGAATTCACTCTCCTTTCATATATAAACCCACCCAAGCTCCCACTTCCTCCTCACTCAAAGACTATGTAGTTCATCCAAACTCTGACCTACTTTCTCTAGAATCCTCCCAAGGTGCCCCAATCTCCCATGAAGTCTCTCTCAAGTCATTGGAATCACATTTCCAAGTAAGGGTTTTTCTTCCTTTCACTTTTTTGTCCAATTTTCTTAATATTGTTATGCCCTTTTAATTTCAATTATAAATACTGGGGTATGGTTTAGAACATCCCCCATACTTACCTATTATTGTTTTCATGATGGGATACCCCTTTCTCTCTCATTAAATGCCTCCCATATACACCCATTACTATGCCGAAATTCTGAAAGGAACTTCTCTCTCCTCATTTACATTCAAGAAATACTTTTGTATCATGAATCTAAATTCCATTACAATTACTGGGACATGTATCTATATGACCCCATTACTTTCCATTTAATGTAGATATGATGAGACACCCATTTCTCTCTCATCAACCATTTTTTTATGAATTCTTATATCACGCTCTTACGCTGCCGAAATTGCACCGATTTTCTAAGCCAATGCCATTGTGTAGTAAATACCATGCCCATTTTTCAATCAAGGGTATTCAACTTCATGCACATTTACATATTAATTATAAAGGTTAATTCCGCATTCATTTTTCATGTAATTAATTATTATGTTTTATGAATCCATGTTTTATGATCCATGTGGCACACTTATGCATGAAATGAAATGTTTAAGAAGGGTGCGCCCTTATAGCGCTCCAATGCATTGGGTAAAGTATAGTATCATGATAAGTCATTTTCAATGAGTGTTTACTCATGATAATTCAAGTGTAAATAGGGTTTACTCATGCTTCATGTGAAATGAGGATTTTCTCACGCTTCATGTGCAATGGGCTTGGCCCATGCCAATTCCATGTTAAGTGTTGTTGCCAAATTTCCATGTTATGATTATCAAGATTTATCATGCCTTTATGTCCATGTTTCTCTTTTTATCTACTGATATGCCTATTGTCTAACAGGTATTTTACTCCTCATGTATTCCATGTTTATTCCCTTACTGGGCTTTATATCTCACCCTTTTCTTATGCATGTCCTCAGGTTATCCCATGCAATGCTAAGTACGAGGGAATGTAGTGGTCATGTAAAGGAAGTTTTAAATAATGATGTTGTATTTCATGTTTTAAGTTGTTATGTAATGATCCTAAGCCCCAAAGAAACTAGAACTATCGATCTTCCATGTTGTATCAAGTGAATAGTTTTTGTAATAAATCATGATTATGTTTTTAATAAAATCATGGTTGTCATAGGAACACCCATGAAAGCCTCGAATCATCGGACACCACCATTCGAGCGACAACATCCTCAAAACTTCAATCATCCAAAGTCAAAGAGAGATCATGGTCACCAATTATTTAAGTAATATATGAAATAAGTATATTCCTTCGTAAATGAACATGTTCCTAGTTATTTTCCCATGATCATGGAAAACAATCTCCTCAAGATAATGGAGCCTAGGATCCTAGTGAGGTTGGCCTCAAAGACCACTGTGGTAATTTCCCTTTTCATAAGACAATATCTCACACCATCTAGGATTTATTTCATAGATATCCTCTAGATTATGGTTGATTATAGACATGTGATACAAGGAAAACCATGGGTGCAAATGACATTTGTGACCACCACCCAACTAGAAGAAAAGGGTGACAGGAATGAATTTTGGGCTAGGTATGAATAGAATTTTGATAAGTGGTGACTTGAAAGATAGTTGACTAAGCTCACACTAGACTTAGAGTATAATATTATAAACCAATCATTATAATGGAACCTAAAGAAACACTATTAAATCTACCTTATAGAGGAATATGTAATTGTCAAAATTTGGAAAAGGTGAAAGCAAAAGAGTCTCATCTAACAACCACACTATATTTGACTCTCATGGATTTCTTTCTTTTGGCATCTAGAACATGGGAGTCATCCCATCAAACAGAATCCTCAACATATGAAGATCTTATATTCAACTCTATTAATTTCATTCACATGGTAGACTATTTTACTGATGATGAATATACTCATGAATAATAGTTCTCTATACCTAACTGGAGAGCCAGTGGTCAAGGCTGCATAAGCCAAGTGTACAAGGGACTACATAGTCATGGTTGAACCTGATATCCTGGAAACATACCTGTTGAATACATATATATCTCTAAGACCCCTGATCAATCACTTTAGTGGGCCCAACAAGAGCATGGGGATGCTTCGTAGTCTTTCAATGGTCTTCCAAGTCCAATGGTTTTGGGTGATCAGGTAGAAGGTGAAAAACTATTGGATCATCTCATGAAAATGGTTATATGGTCACAACCTACGCAATCAATAATAGATGTTCCATCGACCTATGTCCAAGAATTGGGCCTATCCACCTCAATCACATTATCCCCAAATCAAGGTTCTAAGGAACAACCATGCACTAGGAAGAACTAGACTCTTATATGGTAATATTACATTTTAATATAATAAGAGACTATTCTAGCCAATATTTCAATTATTGATTCTCTCCATATTTTAAAACGTTATTGACACCGCCCAACCAAATGTGTTGTTCTTGACCATTTCTAGATATGTGCCCTTAATCTATCTTATTTGGTCCTTCCCAACATTCCATCCCATATCCCCTTTTCAAATATTTTCCCTGCTAGCCTGAGAATGTCCCCATTTTATTTTCCATGGGTCCTTATTCTTCTTGAAGTAACCCTATCAAACCTACTGGTAAAGGGAAACTGTTCTAACACACTATAATGAAATTCACTTTACATAAATAATAACTAATATGACTTAGTATTCATTAACCTTGGTAGCTAGGCTCATCTTGAATATGACCTCTGTGCCTGACCCTCTCCCCCTATTTCATTCTATTACATCATTCTAGTTAGAATAATTCTTTAGCACGAGATCGATTCGACTTCATGTATGAATCCCCCACATACCTCTTAAAATAGGCACACAAACTAGTGGCATTGATATGGTATAAATTTCAACCCATTTGTTCATTACAATTTCCCAATTCGAGCATTCAATAGTTCAGAAACATCTCATTACTCTACTATAATAGTATACACTATATGGGCCAACTATTAGAATAATAATAGTCTCCAATGCACTACCAGAGAGAGTTCTGAGAGGCATTCATCAAATCCCTTCATATTCTCTGAAATTTTGGGATATAATTCTCCACATCTATGTTTTATTGAGTGGAAACTACACCAGTAGAATGTCATACCACAATCTCATTCATAGTGAAAGATTAGGATGATTCTATTAAGAGACATTTCAGAACCATGTATATTTCAGGTAATCTTGATAAAGTAAACATCCCAAAGGATCAGGTTGACAATGGTTCTTAGATCAACCTCATCTTGATCTTGAACCTCCAACATGTGTGATACAGAAAGGTTGATTTGTCTCCACAAAACTAACCATTCAGGGGTATGATTAATGTGTGAATAATCCCCTAAGAAAGATCAAGCTCAACGAACATTTCAAGGACCTCATGTCCAATGCTGAGTTCATAGTTATTAAGAAAGAAATGGAATAAAATGTTCTGGTCAGAAGACCCTAGAATTATATCCAAACAAAAGTTCCATATACATTCTATAAATGCTTAAAATTCCCCATAAATGGGAATGTAAGAATACTATATGGAGATATTTTGCCTTTTGAATCTCATGAATATTAATATGTTGGGGAGAGTTTCTACAATAAGGAATGAAAACAACCAATGATTGAGAGTGATATGTAGGTTGACACTACCAATGGTTTGGGAACCTCCCTCCTGAACCTCTAGATATTTCTCAGTAGTGACTACATGCTTCCAATAAATATGATCAAGGTAGTAGACTTCGTCCTTGCAGGCCATTTTAGACTGAAAAATTAACTAACCAATGCCTATGCAATAATGTTCATTCCAGCTGACATAGCCCCATTAAAATAAATTTGAACCAAAGATTCATATGAGTTATAGAATTTATCATTGAAAATTAATAATTTTACCAAGACATTCCCTACAACATGGGATGTCTATACCTATCGTTCCCATAATATTATTTGAAAGGAAAACAAGAATCTCTATAACCCACCCCCCAGACGATGACTCTAGGAGCTCGGGATGTCAATACTTCTTCTTGAAGTCTATCATACGTCGATAGAGATAAATATACCCCTAAATTATCCACCATGCCTGAATATTCCCCCATTAAAACAAATATGGATTAGGAAGAGGACGATCGTGGGGATGCCCCTCCAGCATATGATGAAGAAATCTCCACCACTATCGATGATCTTAGGTAGCTAAATTTGGGATCATAAGAGGATCTATATCCCACATTGATCATTGTTTTCATACACCTCAAGTAGCAATAGATTTATATTTCTTTCTTGAAGCAACACTGATATGTGTTTGATTGGAATTATATAGAGATTCTCAAGATGAACCCTGATGTGGCTACTCCGCATCCGGGCTTTCCAAATGACCACCAAGGTTTCAAATAGGAAAACAAGATAATGAACCCCTCTTTTTCTTCTAACGTATAATCTGATGGTGAAAAACTAATCAATGTTAGCTTTATTTAGGAGATAAATTACCCAAAATTTCTTACCAACATCATTATAGTTAAAAAATAATGATAAAATTGGGGTGCACATAAATTCATGGAATCTTAATCGAAAATACCAAAAATATTATGTCCCAATACCAAACACAAATAGTTTTATTCATATAACTAATGGATTGCAACACCATTAATTTATGGATGGGTATTAAAATTATAATTAGATAAAGATGACCCCTGAATATTAGGAATCCACTTCCTTCAGATCACCTCAATGAATATTTTTCTACCAGGTCATGAACTTTAGCTTAAAGAGTGCTATAGACACTTAAAAACATGTAATTCATCATATCTTCAAACAATTATTGGGATGAATCACATAGTGTTACGTCAATGACCTAGTGAAAAAATATTAATAGTGCTAGGATCACCTCACTAGTCTTCAAACTATCCATGACAAATTATAATGGCACGGTTTGATGATGAATCCCCTAAAGTGTTCCTTTAGAGTATCATTAAAGAAATTAATAGACTTTAAGATATGACACCTTGGTATCAAGTTTGATCTAGAAAAGAATAGTGCAATTATAGAAATGTTACCTCCCTAGAATCTTAAAGGGTTGAGAGGTCTCCAAGGGAGCCTCACTTATATTAGGTGTTTTTAGAACCAACCAAGTAAGAATATGTATCCCATTCACTAAGATAATGAGGAATGGATTTTCTTACCAGTGGTATGAGGACTGAAAAGAAGTGTTCGATAACCTCAGTAAATACTTGTTACATCCACTAGTCTTAATGTCATCAAAAGAATGAAATCCACTCTTCAAATACGTGGCCTCCATGGAATGATCACTAAATTCCCTCCTCCCATTGAAAAATGATGTGAAGAATGAAAAAAAACAATACTATCTAAGGAAAATGAGGTTATATAATGATACTTTATGTTTTGATATCAATAACTACTTCACACTCCTCTTGGAAATTCATAATATGAGGCATTACTTGCGGCATTATGAAGTTCACTTGGTCTCTCTTATCAACTCGCTCATGTATATTCTTAGTATCCTAATTCTAACTGGGTGTTTTGACTGATGTCAAGTTATTATACAATAATACAACATCCAATTCATGTCATATAAGGAAATTATAGGGAAATCATTGACAAACTTCCTCATAGTACACCCTACCCCAAAACAACATGTCAGTGGACATCAAACTTCCAGATAAAGAGGTTTTCAATGCCCCTAAAACCCCCCAAACATGGGATATGTATTTTGATAGAGATTTCAGAAGTATTACTAATATGAAAATGGAAAACTTAAAGCTCAATCATGTTTGTCTAGGTATTGAATTTGTTTCCCCGAATAAGGCAATTATTCCCTACTTCTCATTGTCTAAAGGTTTTACAAATAATGAGGTAGAATACCAAGCTCTTATTGTGGGCCTGGAGATATCCCTGTGGCTATAAGTAGCATATATAAATTTCATAGGTGATTTAGATCTTGTGATCAAATTGTTTAGTAGAGAATATTCCATCAAAAAGTAAGAATTAACACCTATCATCGATTATGTGAGGGGACTGATGGTGGAGTTCCCCTTTGAACAAACATTGCATCAAATCAATCAATAAAAGAATCCTTATGCTGATGCACTATCTAATATAGCCATAGACCTGGCCAATACCATCTAGGACAAGGCAGTCTTCTACCTCACACACTGAAGGGTAGTATCACTAGTCACCATATGTGACATGGAGGAAATCAAATGTGTTAATGATACCACAGGCTATGAAAAGTCTATATTAATTTCTGGATGGATGAATCCCATAATATATTACCACAAAAATGGAATCATACTAATGGATCAAGAAAAAAAGGGAACAAATTTGATGCAAGATAGCCAACTTCACCCTTCAAGATGGTCCAAATGAATATAAATCCCTCTATAAATGGAGCTTCAATGGAGTCCTACTAGGGTAAATTTTAGGAGAGACTCCCACTATCATAAAGAAAGCCCATAAAGTCTCTTTTGATGCGCACTAGTCTAGAACCAGACTCTCCCATAAAATAATGAGGATTGGTTACTTCTAGTAGGGGATGATACAAGACTACATGGAGTTCACTAGGAAGTACTATTCATGTCAGATCCTTGCAAACTTCATCCATCAACCCTCAAATCTTTTTCACATGAGAAGATATTCCTGGCCATTTTCCATATAGGGAATATATTTTGTGGGGTCATATCCCCTAGCTACAACTATGCAGATTAACTATATCCTTCCTACTATTGATTTCATTTCCAAATGGGATCAGGGTATACCCCCCTCAAAGAAGCTGGTATAAAGAGTATCATCACCTTCAGGAAGTCCAATATCATCACTAGACATAGTGTCCCTCACAAAATAAAGATGGGAAACGACACCAACATCTATTATTCTAAGATGAAGAGGTTGTATCAGGAGTATAACATTGAGTCCAACCATTTGTCTCGCTATCATGAAGTGGAAAATAGAAATATAAAGGCCTTCAATAAAACTAGGTCAAATATAATCCACAAAATGGTGAAAATATAAGAGTTATTGATCACACAAGCTACTACACGGTTTATGAGCCTACCGCACCATAACCCACACCACCACACAAGTTACCCCATATTTATTGGTTTATGGAACATAGACAATGTTAACCATTGAAGTCCAGTTTCCCTCACACTGAATAGTAATATATAGACTAATATCTAATGTCAAATTATCACAAAAGTAGATGGATGAGTTAGCACAACTCGATGGGAAATGATAGCATACATTATCCAACCATGAAGTCCATCATAATAGAGTTGCATGATCCTTTAACAAAAAGGTATGCCTTTAATCATTCCTTCAAGGAGAATTGGTACTAGTTCTTAGAAGCGTAATGATACATGGGAAGAATACTCCAAAGATAGAATCCTTATGAGAAAGGACTTATATCATACATAAGTTCTATACTAATAGAACTTACTCATTGGTCACAATTTGAAGGGTACACCTCCTACCCCCCCCCCAATGTGAGGTTTCATAAGAAATACATTGCATAACTATTTTCATGAGAAAAGTTACTTGTAGTAAGACTTTTAACAGTAGAGCATTCCTACATCCTTACCATGTGATGTTAAACTTCACAGAACACATTTTGGTTAGTTGACATTAAACTATAAATATTATTAAATCCTATATACATGGATTTAAATTCCATGAAATTCTCACATCCCTATCACATGATGTGAAATTGCACGTAATACATCCAGATCAAATGATGTTAAGATGTGAAACCTCTTAATTCCTTGTAGTAAGAACATAAACTGTACGTCATTCCCACATCCTTACTGTATGATGTTAATATAAAAACCAAGATTTTATGGTTTGTATTATCTTAAATAAATTAAATTCATTTAATAGAATACGTTTCACACAACACTGATCATAAACAAATAGTGATATATTATTAAATATTAACATGACAGTTGAAATAGTAATGTGGCCATTAGAAATAGTAATGTGATCTTTAGGAATAGTAATTTTATATTTATAATAATAACCTTATCTCAAAAAGTATAAATAAAATTAAAGTATCTCATAAATGAAAATATGATATATTTATATGATAAATTAAGTGTTGGTACTTTTGTGAAATGAAAATGTTTATTTACAATTTTATAATTAATATAATGATTTAAAATAAAATTTATTTACATAAAATATATTCATAAATTAATATTTTTTTTCATTATAATTATAAGATAATTTTATGAGTCCATAATTAATTTTTCATTGTGCTGTAAAATAAGTTATAATATTAAAATCGTTATTTTTTGAAGAAAGGATGATTTTAATTAAAAATTAAATATATCATATTTATAAATTTATTTTAAAAAAATGGAGTTCTTTTTTGAAATCTACACATCAACAAATGATAAGGGTAAATTTTTTGTATTTTTTTGAAATAGTTAAATTTTTGGTGAATAGTGAAATATGATAATTTACGGAAATTGACATTTTAATCCAAATACCTGAATTTTTGAGACATTTATGATGTAAGAACTCATTATTTCAAACTCACATGCACTAATTACTGTAATTAATCACAAGAATCAATAGTTTTGATAGTATTGAGTTAATGATAAACTAATTATTAAAATAATCAAAAACTAACCCTCTCCACTACTATAAATACCACCCCTTCTCCTCACACATTTTAATAATTTGGTTTTTCTAATATTCTAACTAATTTATCTCCCAAACCACTTCTATACATCTAATAATTTCTATTGTTACCAAAAGACCAATTTCAAGTGTCTTGAATAGGTTCTCAAGGAGACGATATTCAAGAGGTAAAATCATCCTCCTTTCTCTTTTAATTTATTCTATTTTATTTTTTTCTCCTCACATCCCCATATCCAAAGAGTAATGATAACTCCAATATTATATATATACTGTAATTTTATTATGTTAATGTAATATTCATCATCAATTCTCTTCTCTTTTCATTTTATTCTAATGAAACCATCGTTCGTGAGGTGTCGATTCACCGCCTTCGTGGATGACAAATTTTCATTTTTAATTACAACCATCAAGGATATTAATAAAACCATTTTTATCATTAAAAATATTATAATATGTTTATTATATCTTATTTAATATATTTAAACCAGTATATAAATATTATATTAAATAAAATGATACTAGTTTGTGATGGTCATAAAAACTGCCAAAATAGATTAATCATTTTTTAACTGACATTTTATCTAATGAATCATCCTCAAATAATATAACCAAATGATATATGAAACCCTTTAAACTTTTATAATTTAATATATACAAAATAATTTCATCCAATAATTATTTTTTCATTATCTTAATTATACACAGGAGAACCAACCAAAAAACAATGAAACGAATACTCTCGAAACAACGAGATTAAACATTATAACTCATTGAAATACTGATAAATAAAATTAATAAAATATTAATAAATAAAATATATGTTTAAGTGGTTCTTAATTAAGTAATTAAGGAATCTAATTTGATTATACCGGATATTAAGTACAAGTGTTGAATGCTTTTAGACATAATGTAAGGAATTCATATCAATTTATATTTCAGTAAGAATTACTTGGTACTAGGAACCTAATCATTTTTATGTTGTGTATATACTACCCCTTTAATATTATTTTTCATTTAAAATTATATTTCTATTAAATATCTATATTCTTGTATCATGAATATGATTATTTTCTATGTTGTATACCATTTTTACAAATGGTTTGTACATTGAATGTTGTTTTAACTATGAAAATATAGATAAATTTGTGTCCTCTATTCAATATGGATATTGTGATAAGGAATATTATTCATGAATTAAATATATGAGTGAAGAGTTTTTTGGAGTGGGGTTGGTAATTATATATCCCATCGATTCATCAACAGGTCTCATGATACAAAATAGTTGGTGACAAACGCTTCACATTTCTTTCCAAGAAGAATCAGATGGGTTACTACCCACAGACATAAACTGTCTTGTGAAAGGTCTTGACGGTAGTGGATCATGTTCCAGTTACATTATGTCTAATAGTTAATCAATTTCTTCATTCATTATCCAATTATTACTTTCCATGATATTTACTCTATGACAAAAATTTTGGATGCATTTTCATTCTTGGTTTATTGATGGAATTTTTTTTAGTTATTTACCTTGCCATATCGATGGTGTATTAGTGAATATGATTTACTTATTATTTATTCATATACCCCTTACTGAGAATTTGATCTCACCCTTTTATATGTTTTCCTTCCCTATGTTATCAAGACAAAATCTTTGAATAAGTGTCAATGAAGCAGTTTATTTTCCTTTGTTATGCTCTATGTTTAATTACCAATGTAATAAGGGAAGCATGTATGTATCTATTTAGTCAATAATACGAAAAAATCAATCCTTGGTGATTTGACCTCTTGTATCTATGTCATTGTAGTATAATAACCACTGACTCTGGGCTATTGGGGTTGGGGTTTTTATAGTTGGTATTAGAGAAATTTTAGTAGAAATATTGTGAAGGAGATGTTAAATAAAAATGATAATTATAATAATTAATTATAGTGATATTTTAGCTCAATACTCATGATGATTATAATATAACTCTGTGTGTGTAATTAATTAGTTATAACACCTAATATAAGAAAGGGATTCAATACCTATATATAATTTATGTATTTCCCCACTAAGAAAGATAACATAGTTTATGTTGAAGCTAATTAGATAATAACTATATTAAAAAAATCTTACATAGGTTATGATGAATACCCATTCTTGGATGGAGCAACAAATATCTGTCGATATATCCTCATTATGTCACATAAATGTGATTTATTTGTTTATCTTATCATCATAATTAATGTTTAATTTGATATAATCCTTGGTATGTACTAGATCTAAAAATATTATGTGAAATTTTATTAAAAGAATAATGAAATTACTATTTTTGAGAAAGATTTATAATTCCTTATCTTTAGAGAAGAAACTTATTCATCTAATTCTTTTAATGATTCATCCCTAGTGGCTATACAGAATGAAATTCTTGTAAAGGAATAGAAAAAAATATATAGGGATGAGGAAATTAAACTTCAAATTGAGGATTTACCAATTTTATAGGAATATATTAATGTATTTAATGATAAATTACATGGAAACCATTGAAGCGTGATGTTGATTTAACTATTTATTTAATCTATGTTGCAAGACCAGTATCAATGACTCCTCGTAGAATAGACACTATGGAATTAATGGAACTGAAGAAACAATTATAGGAGTTTTGTAATAAAGGATTTATTATCCCTAGTGTTTCTCCATAGGGAGCCCATGTTATCTTTGTTATGAAGAAATATGTATCCATGAGGATATACATTGACTATAGAAAAGTAAATTTTATTACAATAAAGAAAAAATATCATTTTTTTGTATTGATGATTTATTTTATCTACTTAAAGGAGATCTATATTTTTTGAAGACTAACATTCATTCTAGGTATCCTTAGGTGTGATTAAAGAATGAAAACATCCTAAAGATGACTTTTTAGATGAGGTATAGACATTACGAGTTTACATTAATGTCATTTGGATTGACTAATGCTCCCTTGATTTCATAAATCTAATGAATAGGGTAGTTAAGGAATATCTTGATGATTTTGTTATAGTATTTGTTGATGATATTATGGTATTTTCTAAAATCTATTAATACCATTAGAATCACATACAGGTCATTCTTGAGACTCTCAAAAGAAAGAGTTATAAGGTAAATTTAGTATGTGTGAATTCTGGATTTAAGAAATCTATTTTCGTGGTCATATTGTTTCTATGGATGAAATCTCAATTGATTCTGTAAAGACGATGGAAATCCAAGAACGACATATGCTAATGAATATAACTGAGATACATTGTTTGATTAGTTTAGTAGGTTGATATCAGTGTTTCATTTAGAATTTTACCCAATTGGCTAACTCGTTAACCCATATCACACATAAAGAGGTTAAGTTCACATGGACAAAATAATACGCAAAATGTTTGGAAAAATTGTAGAGAAGATTAGTAAATGCTATGATTTTGAATCTGACATTAGCAAATGATGGGTTTCTGATATACAGTGGTGCATCAGAGAAAGGACTGGGATGTGTCCATATATAAAATGATAAATTTATTGCATATGCATCAAGGTAGTTTAATATCCTTGAACAATATTATCCAACTCAAGATATTTTGTTAGTAGATGTAATATTTTCATTAAATATATGGAGACTCTATCTATATGGTGAAAGATGTGAGATATATCTGGATCAAAAGAGATTGAAATACGTCTTTACACAGAAGGAACTCAACATGAGGTAAAAACGATGGTTCGGGTTACTCAAGGATTATGATTGATCAATAAAATACCACCTAGGAAAAGAAAACAAGGTAAAAGATACATTAATCAAGAAATATCACAGACTTCTAACCCAAATGATGATTGAGAAAGATCTTATGTTCATGGATTAATTGAAATGGTTATGTTAATTGTTAAAGAAGGGGAAAAATAACTATTTTTTCCAAAAAAATGTGAAAAAATATTTATTGGAAAAGATTAAAATATCTCAATATGATGATGAAAATTTTCAAAAGAAAATTAAAACATTTAAGGAATATATATTTTAATACTTCATGTGTTAGGATGAGATTCTAAAATTTGGAAAGAGGTTATGTGTTTCATCAATACAGAAGATAAAAAGGGAACTATTAGATGATTCTCATAGATCAAGTTTCTGTATAAAGCCTAGTAGTACCAAGATGTATAGAGGTATGAAGGAACTTTTTTGGCTGAATAATATGAAGTAGGAAATTTCTGATTATGTGTCAAGATGGATAGTTTTCAACAAGTGAAGGCTGAGAGACAACATCATAGAGGATTCATGCAACCTTTATTTATTCCTATTTAAAAGAGGGGTGACATTACGTTGGACTTTTTCATGAGATTACCAAAGACACCCAGAAATAATGATATGATATGTATTATTGTTTATCATTTTAAAAAATTGGAACATTTTCATACAATAAGTGAGGATTTACCTATTGAGTTCCTAAAAAGACTCTATATTAATGAATTTTTAAAATTCAATGGTTCACATATATCTATTGTGTTTGATTGAGATCCGTGTTTTACATCAAAATTCTAGAATAGTCTTTAGTAGACTTTGGATATTGATCTTATTTGAGTACTTCTTATCACCCTCAAACTGATGAAAAATCTAAAAGGAATATTCAGACATTTGAATACATGTAGATATCATGAAAATTTTACATTCAAGGTATATGGGATTGGTATTTAACATTGGTAGATTGTTCCTTCAATAATAGTTTTCATTCTAATATTCAAATGGCTTCATATGAAGAATTATATAGAAAGATATTTCATACTCCTACTTTTTAGGATGAAGTAGGAGAGAGAAAAATTATAGAACCCAAATTTATTAAAGAAACAAAGACAAAGGTAAATACTATTAAGACTCATCTTAAAGAAGATAAAAGTAAGAAAAATATTTATACTAACAATTGAAGAAAATATTTGGAATTTCAAGTGGGAGATCATGTCTTTTGGAAAGTGTCTCCATCGAAGGGAGTTATAAGGTTTGGTTAGAAAGAGAAACTAAGACCCAAGTACATTGGACCATTTGCAATTTTGAAAAGAATTTGAGATGTAGTTCACTAATTATCAATGCCTCCATGTCTCTCCAATGTTCCTGATGTGTTCCCCATATCATTGTTGAAGAAGTACATGTCAACCCCAATGCATGTACACGACTATGAAGAAATAGAATAGAAACCTAATTTATCTCACTATGAAGAGCCCATTTAGATTCTTGACAATAGAGAAGAAGTAATGATAAATTAAAAAACTCTACTAGTTAAAGTTCTTTGAAGAAACCAATAAATGTAAGAAGCAATGTGGGAACCTAATGATGTTGTGAAGAAAAATCATCCTCATCTGTTTAGAAGGAAATGTTCTTAAATCAAATTTAGGAAGAAATTTTCGAAGGAGGAAAGAATATATCACCCCAATATTTTATGGTATGTATCTTATTAAATAAATTCAATTCATTCAATATCTCACATTTCACACTACATCAATGTTAAATAAATAGTGATACACTATTAAATATTAACATGACCATTGAAATAATAATGTGACCATTAAGAATAGTACTGTGACTCTTATGAATAGTAATGTGGTCATTAGTATTATAACATCAAATATTAAGGTGTAAATAAAATTTACATATCTCATAAATTAAAATATGATATAATTATATCTGAGAGTAAGTAAATAATTTTTTAAAAAAATGATAATTTAGGTGTTGGTAATATTGTGATACACAGATGTTTATTTATAATTTTATAATTAATATAATGATTTAAAAAATTATTTTAATAACATAAATTAATAAATTTATATTTTGTTTCATTATAATTATAATATAGTTTTTGGGTCCATAATTAATTTTTCAAAGTATCATAAAATCAATTATAATGTTAAAATTGATATTTTCAAATAAATGATGATTTTAATTAAAATTTATTTTTAAAAAATGGAGTTTATTTTTGAAATCTACTCATCAAAAAAATGTTTATGGTAAATTTTTTGAGATTTTTTTGAAATAGTTGAATTTTTTGTGAATAGTGAAATACAGTAATTTATGGTATTTAACATTTTAAGTCAAATTCAAGAATTTTTTAGCCATAACTGATCTAAAAAACTTATTAGTTTTAAATCACATGAACTAGTTACTATAAATAGCCATAATAATCAACACTATTGATATTCTTGTGTCAAAATAATAAACTAATGAATAAAATAATCAAAAAAACACTCCTCTCATCCACTATAAATACTAACCATCACTACCACTTCTCCTCACATCTTCTAATCCAGGAAACATGATAATATTCACCCAAATTAATCTCCCAAACCACTTATACAACTCATAATATTGATGGTCTCACCAAAACAAAAATTCCAAGTTCCTTAATGAGGTACTCAAAGAGATGATATTCAAGAGGTAAAATCTTTTTTCTTTCTTTTTTTTATTTTCTTATCTCTTCTTATTCACTCCCCACCTCCCATTATCCAAAGATACACGATCTATCTAGTGTGATATATATATACTATAAGTTTATTATGTTAATGGAATATCTAGCATCAAGTATCTTCTCTTCTCCTTTTATTCTAAAAATGAAAACATCCTTCATGAGGTGTCGATTCACCAGCTTCGTGAACGATGAGTTTTTATTTTTCATTACCACCTTCAATGATGGTCCTAAAACCATTTGTATAGTTAAAAAAAATATAATATGTTTTATACAAATTATTTAATGTTATGAGAATAGTATATAAACTTGGTATTAAATAAAATGACAGTAGTTCATGATGGTCGTAAAAACCACCAAAATAAACTAGTCGATTTTATTTAACATTTTATCCAATGAATCATCCCTATATCATATAATCAAATGATATATGAGACCATTTATACTTATGTAATTTCATTATTACTAAAAAATTTCACTTTTGGTTTTTTTATTCCATTCCCATAATTATACATAAAGAACAAACCATAAAATCATGAAGTCAACGCTATCGGGACAATGAAATTAAACATTATAACTCATCAAAATGTCCATAAATTAATTTATTAAAATCATAATAAATAAAATATATGTTGAATTTGTTATTAATTAATTAACTAATTGATCCAATTTTATTATCCATTACATCATGTTCTAGTGCAAAACGCTATTGGACATAATGTTAGGGATTTCATCTCAATTTATATTTCATTGAGTCTTACTTGTAATTATGCACCTAATCATATTTTTGTGATGTATATACTACTCCTTTCAGTTCATTTTTCATTTGAAATTATATTTCTCTTAAATACTCATATTTCTTGTATCATTGATATGATTATTTTCTATGTTTTATACCATTTTTACGAACGGTGTTTACTTTGAATATGGTTTCAACTGAGAAAATAAAGATAAATTTGAATCCTATACTCAATATGGATATTTTGACAAGGAATATTTTTCTGGAATTAAATCTATGTTTAAATAATTCATTATAGTTATAATGATGGGTGGAGCCTGGCTTTATATATCTCCTCAATGCATAGACAGGCCTCATGAGACAAAACATTTGATGAAAAAACTCTTCATATTTATTTCCATGTAAAATCAAATGATTTTCTACCCACAAAAATAAATTGTATTATGAATGGTCTGGACGGTATTGGTTCATGTGTCAAATACATGACATCCAATAATTAATCATTTTCTTCATTCAGTGTTCAGTTTTTACTTTACATGAGATTTTCACTATGACAAAATCTATGGATGCATTTTCATTCTAATTTTATTAATGGAATGTGTTTTTTAATTATTTACCTTGTCATATTGGTGATTATTTATTTACTATGATTCTATTATTATTGATTCACGTAACCCTTACTGAGCTCTCTCTTTTATTTATTTTTTCTTACCCCAGGTTATAAAGATGAAATATTTTAATAAGTTCCAAGAACGTAGTTTGTTTTCCTCTGTTATGTTCTATGTTTAATTATCGATGTAATAATGAAAATATATATGTATCTAGTTATTTAAAACTAAAAAATTGATCGATCATTGGTGATGTGATCTATTATATATATGTTATTGTAATAAAATAACCAGTTACTTTGGGCTACTAAAGTCGGGGTTGTTATAGTTATACTACATAGAACACATCCTTGTCACATAATGTTAAACAACACAACCTTTTAATTATTAGAGGAAAAACATTAAATTGCACATAATTATGACATCCTTACAACATGATGTTAAACTAAATGAAAAACATCACAGCCTCATGATGTTAAACATTGCAACTTCTTATGTCCTGAAGACAAGACTTTAAACTGTATAGAATTACCACGTCCTTACTCTAGAACATTTAAATGCATGGAACACATTTTGATCAGATGACATTAAAATGTGCAACCTCTTTTATCCTAGAGGAAAGACAATAAACAACAAAAAAACAACATCCTCACTGATCGATGTTAAACTACATGGTACTCATCCTAGTTTCATGATGTTAAACTACAAAACATGTGTTAACCTTCTAGGACCTACCTTCTCTTCTTACCAATGAGCAAGGTCTTCATGAAGAGTTTCTAGAGTACATGTTTTTTATCTCACACTGAGTCTTATTTGACAACAATTCATAAGGAAAAAGTAATACCAAATTCATCCTGGAACTGAAACCTCTCCCACATCAAGATTACTTCTTTCTCAAGAATGGGTACCTCCTCAACAAGAATGTATGGGGCATGATTTATATTTTTATAGAAAACAAGGTTCCATAATCCCTATGGGAGAGTATGATCTGCATAAAAAATCGTATATGATAACTACATGTGGATTGAATACAGTCTCCACATGATATATAGTGATGTTTGGATCTCAAATCCTAGGCCCAGGTGTAATGTAAAAAATCCCTCATCCTTTCCTACATATACGTCAGACCTATGCAAGGAGTTTTTTATGTATGAGAACTATATGTGGATTTATTCTTGTGGTCACATGATAAGTAGTGACACATTGAACATCAATTTTATGCCCATCCATGAATTGTTATTAAATTTAATATTTTCTTCAATGAGAACTAAATTTTTTTGGGGATTCATGCTCACATAAAAATTTGAATTCACCCATATGGTTTCTTGTTGTACACTATCATGTAGTTTAGTCATCTTCCTAGTCATCTCTTTTTTCTCACACCAAGGATGACTCGTTTCATCTTAAAAAACATGGAAATTTTCTCTAACTAGCATGAATGGGATTCGTCTAATTCAAAAACAAGAAACCAAAACCTTTTCATGTGATGTTAAATTGTACAACATGAAGTCTTCACGTTTAACAGATCATCCCCCTGATGATTTTCAATCACTAATCATATGTATTATCCCTTCTCTTTGAAAATGTGTTTAGTGTACATTAGTGTAGCCTTTAGGGAACATGAACCATTCTTGAATATTATGTTCTCCAAGAAAAACCTTAATACCTACCACATATGATTTAATACCAACCAATTCCTTGAGTTGATACACTTCTCTTCAAATCCCATGGACCTTAAGCCCACATACTCTTGCTTCTTCCATGTAGCATATTGGTAATAGGGACTGGATAATCTGAAGGGACCCCACTAGGATTTATAACTGAATAACACAATTCCTAAGAGATTATGACGAGGGGATAATCAAATTCTAGAGGATATCCCCCTACTTTAAATCTACGAGTAATTTTTTTGAACATTTGTGATGCATGATTTCACCATTACCAATGGTTGACCTATACCCACTAGTCTCCACCTCCCTTTGACTCAAATATTTTTGGGGTTATGATTTACACTTCTTATAACTCAACTATTTAAGTGCATTCAAATAACCTCAGTGTTACTCGTATGTACATCGTACTCATTTTCAAGGCATGATTGTAACATCATATTCTTTTACCCCTTCATTTTGATGTATAATGACCCAAATTCCCTGAGTTAGTCATTCCTATTAGCAATATTGTTTGGCCCATCCTGCAAGACCTAAACTTGTTAATAGTGGGTTATCATATAGGACCCACTTCCTACATGAGATCTAGTCCCATTTGATGATATGTGACCCTTATCCATAAGACTATGATGGGATTGAATTTATCATCCCCCTACTGGTATGAGATATAGAAATTCCATTTTCTTATGTATGATATCGATCTATATAAAGAACCCCTCAAGATGACTATGATATCGAGGATCACCAAGATAAAATAATGAAAAAATTCCCTTATCCCTGCACACAAAAACAATCAGGGTTGTAAACCTTATCTTATAATAACTATGTGTATCTTGATTCCTGATCCATCAAGATACATAGTGATTCCTGGGTATATTTTCCTAGGTCTAGCCATTGGGTTTCCACTATTATAACCTTCCCTAGTTCTTGATCCAAATTGAAAGTTTTCAACCCTTGTAGGCCATAATATAGTAAGGATTCTCCCATCAGTGATAGCCTCTCCCAATATGAGAGCACTTTACCTTTTTGGTATCACTGATAGTTAGAGATCATGAACCCAAACAATAGTGAGTGAATTTTCATTTAGAAGAGAACATACCCTCCATCCTAAAAATGATTCAGATCTACGGAAGATATTTGGACATGGGTTACCTAATCTAATAATATATGCTCAAAATAAAATTCATCTTCCCTTATATATGTGTTATATCCATGTGGGGGACCCTTAATATTTTCTAGAACTATGTATGGCTTGATTCTTAACCTTATAGGATATGTAGTGACTCTCGAATCACCCATCACTGAGTCAAGCCACAAGTATCAAAACAAAAAATTCCAATCCTTAAATGTGAGTTCGATCTATGTTGGGAGACATTTCATAAATACATGTGGCTTGATTCCTACTTGCATGGGATACATACCCATACCTAGATCCTTCAATCCTGGTCTCATCCCCAGAATCAAACAAAAAATTTATTCCCCCTATTTTCTATGAGCTAGATCTACGCAATGGAGATTCATTGAAAGAGTTATTTGTGTCATGATTATTTCTCTCATGAGATATATAAGGAAATACTTGGAATCTCAGCCATTGAAATTGTTTATGACCCTAATTCTGGTCCACCATGTAAAATGTTAGACCGTTATGAAATTCATAGTTTTAAAAACTCATTTTACCTATGTATGAATTAGATCTTTGTAAAATAAGCTTCGACAAATGGTTACTTACCAATAAACTTATGGAAGGATGAAAATGATCCTCATTATGAATGAACCCAACCAATGAAGTGTTTCATTAAAGATAAAATTGCATAATTTTACATCAGTTCACATTTTCCAAGTTTCATGACATTAAATAGTACAAAAATTACATCATTGTCACATGATGTTAAGCCGGGTAGAATATGTCCTTGTTATATGATGTTAAATTGAATGACAATTATGTATTGGTCGTATAATATTAAACTGAAAGCCAGATGTGTGCCTGTTACATGATGTTAAAATATGCATAACATCACCCTTCATCACTCTTTACTAAAGGACCACAGGAGCCTAACTATGGATGATCAAGGTTCAGGATGATTCTGTCAACTTTTGGCGCACCCCATTCCATTAATAACACTTCATCCCCTAACCATCTCAGATGGCTATAAAACTTCCTTGTCCCTTGTAAATGAGATAAAAATACCCCTCTTCTTAACCATGTATGAGTTGGATCTGTATAAGGGCCTTGACCTGCCAACCAGAGGCATATTGTCCTTACAAGAAGGGCCCTCTGATCCCTGTGATCCATGACAACATTTTAGTAGAACTCACCATGTTAGGATGATTCATGATCATCCATGGCATGCCTGCCTCATTCCATTACTCGTGAATCTAAATCCATGAGCCATGATTTACACCACCTACAACCTATGTTCATAAGGGTGTTGGAGTACTCCCAACCATGGGAATCCTAAACAAGTTGTTGTATAATATCTCCATGATAATGACTCCCTACGTCATGACCTTAAACTGCATGAACCCTGGATAAAGTTATTCAACCTTAAAATGGATCCCTTATTGTCAAAATCTCAAGACCCTAAACTTCTAGTGAAAGAGACGCAAAACTTGTAAGTATGAAAAATTGTAAAGAGATGTCTAAGAAAAATTCAAGATGCCTCTTTCTATGCTCTTCACCTTTAGAGTTTAGGAAAATATTAGAACATAAAAAAAGGTACAGGGCTTTTAGGGTCCATATTATGACCCTAGAAAAAGTCGATCCATGATCAGCAGACATCCTGATCCAAAAAAAGTTAGAGAGATGATTTTTTATATCCCCTCACCATGATAACATGTTTAGTATATAGTGAAGCCACTTTTAGGGTTCTCAAAGAATTCATGAATATTACATTCTTCATAAACCAACTTCATATCTTGGATGCCTAAATTGACACTCCCTGATTCTTTAAGTCATTATACATATCCTCGAACCCCATAGCCTTAAGTAATTCCTCTTGGTTCTTACCTTTAGTGTATTGGTAATAGGTACTAAAATATCTGAAGGGACTCCACTAGGATTCATTGGTGAATAACGTAACACATTAGATCTTGTTCCTATTGTATATTTTTGTCCAAGAGGAAAGGACCCCCTTAAGTACATTAGTTATTTCCCTGGAATTGTGTGATACTAGTTTCAACTAGTATCCACGAGTCATTATTCCTCAATGACTTGGATATTCTTAGACCATGATTTACATGTCTCATGACCAAACTATTCAAGTGGACTCAACATCTGCGACGTTATGTTACAATGTACTGTACTCATTATAAAAGTGTGAATGTGGTACTTCATTCTGAACATTTTAGTGGTCTTTGTCATGTGATCCTAAACCACATGATATAGGTCCTAAGATTCACAACCATAAAACAAAACATCCCTAATATGTCATACCCCACTTTGAATAGTCCTCTCTTTTTTCCTTACTTCAATTCCCATGTGTTTGAATCCCCAATAATAATCCAGATCCCTGGAATGTAGTATGGACCCTCTTCTTGATCATGCATTTAATCCCATATGAGATCATGCATAAGGTCCACTAACCCATCTATCAGAGGTGTATATTCCTTTCAAGAAATGACCTCTGATCCCTGTGAGCCTGGGAAACATCATAGTGGAACTTGGAATCTCAGTATTTTTTGTGATCATATCCCAAGTGTGTATTACCCATCTCATATCCTTCGGTTAAAATTGTTCGGGATGTGATTTAAATAACCCATATATCAACTATCCAATTAGATTTTACACTCCTGATATTGTGTAACCATATACCTTGCATGTTCTTAGAAAAGATATAGGGTGTTAGATCCCTTCTGGAATATTTATTCTTCATAACCTTCAGTGGGGATATATAGTGGTAGAGGCTGTTATGAATATTCGTCCTTTACAAACATGACAAGGATGCACAAAAATTCTAGATTCCTTCATGAATATTCATCCCCCATGACTTAAGAACATGAATTTTTAAGAAGGACTGAGTTATATGACCCAAAATTATAGAAAAAGAAGGTCCAAGATATAAAAACCTAATCTAAACCAAAATAAGGTCTGAGCTATGTGACCTTAAACTACAATAAAATATGGTTCGAGCTATATTAACCTAAACTATAACAAAATAAGGTCTGAGCTATATGAACATAAACAATAGAAACATAGGATATAAGATGTTCAACAGAAAATAATAGCACATCATTAGTTATGATTTAAATACCTTAAATTGTCAATGGAAAGAGATGTGGTACTCAACCAGAAGAAAACCTGAAAAGGGTGGTTATGTAAAAGTAATTTTTTTGCCCGCTAGATACACACTTTCTATGATTCATGCAACATTGAGATCATAATAAATAGAAAATACATGAAACTTTTCGTGTTAAAAACCCAAAAAGGGAATCCTGAGAAAAATCCAAGTCCATTACCACTAAGCCTCATTCTCAAATGAATTAGAAAAAAGTTAGGTTTGAAAGAAAGGGATTTAAATCTTGTAGGGACCACGATATGGCCATAGAAAAAAAAGTGATACTCACTGGGTCCACTGAACAAGAAATAAAATAGATCTCTCTCCCTCTCTCTGAGACACATACACCATGGGTCATCCCTTTGAAACTAAGTGATCTCAAAAGTTTTGACCGTAATGCTTCAATAATGGTGTTTTGATGCTTTTCATCTGCCAGAAATTATCAATAAGAGTCTATTATGATTCATTCATTTGAGTTCATATTTGGTTTTTTCTTAATGTGTCTTGTGATATTTATGATATTATGTTTTCAATCCAACATGCACATAGTGAAAAGAAATGTGAAGAGTAAAAACACCTTTAATTTGAAAGATTTATTATTAAAAAATCAAATAAAAAATACGAGGGATCTACATAGCCCATAGTCACTCCCTTGTTTCCATAGAGGGGATACAACAAGATCAAGGAAGAAATTGGTTTGTTGAGTTCTCCAGATCAGTCAAAGCCTGAAAGTCGGTGTCAATCACATACCAAAGTGTTTCCCTCTTTTTTTCTTCTACCATAGTTATTGGATGAAGATCATTGATCAAAGAGGATATCTCATGACCCCTTTTTGAGTGGTTTCCAATAAAGATGAAGCCTTTGATAGATCAGACTTCACATGAGCTATAAACGCTGCATGCTCTACTATTTGTGCAGATAATATGCTCATCTGATAATGAAATTGGAAGGTGTTTCTATGTTTTTACTGCAATGCCTCTAAGACTTCCCTTATCAATTGAGGTAGGAATTTTTTATCTTCAAAATTGCACAGGTTTCTTTAATGACTAGATAGTTGTTGTTGGGATATAATTATTAATTGTATGAATTCTTATAATTCCAAATAATTGAATTTTCCCACCCTTGGTTTGAAGTAAAGAGTCAACGGATGTGTTCCCTTTGGCAATGAAGCTCCTTTAAAGGAGTATTGATGATTAAAGAATGAATCACATACAAGGATCATCTTCGTGTGGCCCTTCCATTGGTGTCTATCTAGAAAGGTGTAAATGCATAAGAGATATAAACTGAGATATACTCTGGTATCAAACCCATTAACGGAGGGACTAAAATGGCTGAAAAAGAAGAAAAGGAAGTATCCTTGATTACCCTATCTTTTCCAATAATATGCTCCAACCCTACTTTGGTCTACACCATGACTTCTATTGGTATAGAGGGAAATTTTCCCCCAAAACTCATCCTTTTAATTAAAAGAATCATTTTCATGATAAGGGAATTTAGTTGAGGGTCCACTTGAGTCTTGGATCAATTCCATTGTGAACATGAGTAAGGGATTCAGAGAGGCCCCACCTTATATACTCATTGAATTGGTTGACTCAGTAAACCAGTTTGGTAGGATTCCACCCATGAATGGGAATAGTCCTGAGATAAATAAGTGGGAACATTGGTAGGATGAAGGAATATCTTGGAATTAGTATCCTCCTTGGTAATCATTAGTCAGAAATGATGAATAATCTTGGGATGTTTTTCCCCACACGCACCAAGAAAATGACGAGAATACACCTTTCGAGTGTAGTGAAACTGACAAGAAAACATATAAGGGATGTATGGCTCGAAAATAACTACTTCATCTAAATAGGATATAACAACTCCACTCCATAGTGAGACTTTATAGGACCTCTCACCAGGGGAATCAGTTCCATTGTCAATGATCATCTCAAAAGGTGTGGGATGCGACATGAAATTGAAATAGTTTTCCATGATCAGCATATTGATAGCCTCATCAACAACCAACATCATAGCCTCAACACTAGAGACAATTAGTATCCTAGGGTGTAGGGAATGATCGATATCAACAGTATTTTGATACCAGTGAGACTGAAGGTTCTCACATATCTAGATATATAGAAATTGGAAGGGACTACGGATCTGGTATGGGTTATTTCTATATTTAACAAGTCTAAGGAGTTGACAGATGTGGGAAGGGGTTGGAATGGATAGGTTTAGGGGTGGAAAATTTATAATTGAGCCTCTATCACTAAATTTTTGAGATGAATACCCATGTTCATGTCCCAAGCTGAGAAGTTCCATCTGTTCAAAAACATGGCCAAAAATTCGACCAGCTGAAGACAGAAGTCATGTCTGGTTTCACCTTTTAACACCATGATTTTTCTTCTCCATCCTCTAAAATAGCCCAATAATAACCCTCACTATCCCAAACCTTTCAATTGGGGAACAGATGTGGGCATACCATGGTTTGATGATACCCACATTAGAAAATAAAAATGATTATCCAGTCATTGAAATAAATGATGGCGTATAAAACATGCTCCTTTAAATTCCCTCTTATGATGATGATCATGTCTTGAGAAAGGGTAGATGTTGGTTTAGGTTCATCCCAAACATTAAAAGTGTGAATGAACTAATCATACATTTCCTAGATATGGGGGATTCCCCTAATTTGGTAGGTGTACCATTTATTGATTCGTTCTTCGCTATGGGTCAGGTGAAAAGATTTGGTGCCAAGACACCAATGACTAGTCAATGCTTGAAGAATCACGGGTAGAAGATACATAAACAACTATGACATCCATGTTTCCTCATATAGATTGATGGCATGATGTTGATTGGAAAATCTGTATAGATTAACCGAGAATGTCTACACCCATTCATTAGAAAAAAAATTGCCAGGTCGTAGGTTCCATTTTGAAATCCATCAACCTCTTGGATTTTCCAAAGAAGAAGTGAGTATATTTGAGTAAATCTGAGCGATAGGATGATGAGTAAGTTCATAACCATATGGGATCATAAGGGAGTTATTCAATGTTTAGGATAACTTCTAGAATGATACTGGGATCAGTTGGTTAGTCTTAAAAATAACCACCTTAGTATAGTTGAAAGAGGATGAAATCCAGGAAGATAGCAGATTGTAGCTGGGTAAAGGAATGACAATGTCATCTATGAGGCTGAATCCATAAAAATGTATTCTATGTGACATAAGGTAATTCAAAAGACCAGTTAAAAGAAGATATTTTAGAATCTTATTATCAAGAGACCTGATATTATGGATTAGCATTTCAATTCCCAATAATCATATATCTTTGACTATCCAAGTCTGAAGAAGTTGGTGAACTCGAAGCCATATGGATCAAGATATATGAATCATATCTCATGAAAGATTTAAAATCATATGAAGGGATGGAAAAACTGAAAAAGTGCATGACATGGATGGAATCACATGGATCGTGTGACCCTGAGAAGATCACACAAATCACATGATCATTTCTAAGTCTCATGATCATGTTGTATGTTTTGAATCATATGGATTATGTAACCATAAGAAGTTCATTTCAATCGCATAAATAATTATGTGATCGTGTGAAACCCAAAAAAAATCACATGAAGTAACCTCGTGATCAAGAATGCATGACACAGTTTAAATAATTTACTATTGGTTTAAATAGTCATGATTGGATGTTATGACTGGTTTGTTAATGGTCAGACCTTTTATCATCCTATTTATTGGGTATCATGCAGAATATCAAAGCCCTCTTGAATGACCAATAGACATATAGAAGAAAATCAGTGGAATCCCAAGGGATTTAGGATGGATTTTAATTCCTCAGAATAGATACTATTCTCTTTCCATGGGAATTTTCTTCAGTGGGGGGAATTTTTTGACGCCCGCCAAATGAGCATGGGAAATTTAAGTGAGAAATACCCAAAATAAGAGTATCATTTTCCCAAAAAGGGAAGTGGAGAAAGAAAGGCTATATGGGGTGACATGGATACAAAATCGAGTAACCCTCTCAAAGAATCATGATAGCATAACCCTTGAATCATCGCATGATTCCCCAATCACAAGTAAATATGTCTTTCAATGAAAAAGGTTGAATGTCGATGCACGATCCATGGACGATCATGAGACACAACCTTGGAGTCTTGTGATTGAATCCATGATAATATTGTCATGCAAAGGGATTATGTGATTCGTGGGAACAGTTTAGTAATCACATAAATGTAATGGGATATGTTGGACTTATCATGTAAAGGCCCTTAGACATATCTATAGTGATCACGTGATGCCCTGGTGGATGACCAGTGTACAAAAATCATGGTATTAATGAGATAAAGGATGTAAATTTTGGGATCCATATACGATGGATGTTTCACTATCATTCACATAAAGGGATTGTGTGCTTCGTGTGATAAATTCATTGATCATGCAAAGGCCTTTTGACATATCTCCTTGATCAGGTGAAGTCCCTTTGACATATTGGTCTAATCAGGTGAAGGCATTTGGACATGTCAGCCTAATATTATGAATATTCCTTGACATGTCGTTCTGATCTTATGAAGACTCCAGGACATGTTGGCCTGATCTCACGAAAACATTTTGACATGTCGGTTTGATCTGTGAAATCCCTTGGACATATCCATCTTGAACATCATGTGATAACCTCTTTGCATGTCAGGTCATCTATGCCATGACAATCAGTCATCTTAAAGGATTATGTGATTCATGTTATCATCTCTGCTTGATCATGTGATGCCTTGGTGGATAACCAATTGACAACTGGTGAAGGGATCACATGATGGAGGCTGTAAATATCAAGATCCTTATATGATAAAAGCTACGCTATTCTTCATGTAAAGGATCTTGGAAATGTTGGTCTCGTCATGTGAAGGCCCTTGGATATTTCATCATGATCACATGAAATCCCTTGGACATTTCATCTTGATCATGAGAAAGCCCTATAATAAGTTGTGGGTTCAAAGAAGTTGGTAATGACGTTTCAATCATGTGGAAATTTTTAATCACAAAATAGATGGAGTACATCATTGATGTGAATACATTGATCTTGTGAAGCGCATAATACCTTTTCGACTTATGTGGATGGACCTTACATGGACTTATGTTGAGGTACATTGCCTATTAACCAAGTAATGTGGAATAGATAGAGGGGTGTGTTGCCCATAACCCCCCCCCCCCCCGACACACATTAATCCTGGTCATTCTGTTGAGGCTAAAAAGTTAGTTAAAGAGGTTAACAAGGATTCTCATCTTCCTATTGATGGCCCTAAGGCCCAAGGAGGGATTGTTCTAAGGCACTTCTCTTTCCCTAGGCAGTTCTTTAAAATGATGATGAATATCTTTGATGGGTTTGGTAAAGCTATAGAAGCTGTTGTTATTAAGTCTAGGAACAGTACAATTTTCATGTTTCCTGAGGATCAAGCTAAATTGATGTTGATGATATTTCCCTAGGGCATCAAAATACCCCTATGAGATGAATTTTATTCCATCATGGTTGCATGTTTGAGGAACAATAATTTGAGTACTTCCCTTACGATCACTATCACCCGATTCTTTACATCATTACGACTATCATTGAAGAGAACCTTTAGGCCTAGCCTAACTTGATATCAATGATTTATCATCAAAATATTGGCGAAAACCATCCATCCTAAGTTCTAAAAACTATTGATTTCCATTTTGTCTCTTTAATTCCTCTTCGACTATTTGTGCCATGAATTTTCTTATCCCTGTTTCCCAATAAACCCATTGTGGTTTTGTGAAAATTTTATAAAATGAATGGTTGAATGAATATTATATATTTACATATATAAAAATATAAATACACATGTGTAAAAAAATATATATAAACATATGCATGTAAGTGTATATAAATACATATAGGTGTATTTATATACATGTAAATTTTCATATATATAATAATATAACATGTTTTCTTCTTATGATTACAATTATTAAATTTTATTTTATTCAAATAAAAAATAGAGGGAGTTTTTAAACACTGCTAATATAAATAATTAGCAACCTCTAATATTTTTTAAATTTTTTAATAAATCAAGTTACATATTTATGTGTAGTTTTACCAAAGTTGCAGCTAAATATTAATTTAATGGTGGTTTCCCTAATATAGATTTATGGTGTAAAATATTACTTTCCTTTATCAGTACTTTTCATTAGCACTAATTAATGATATCATTCATATTTTCTTAAATATATAATTTATATTCTTAAATATTATTTAAAGAATAATAAATACATTTATTTAATTATTTACTGTTATTTATAATTATATATATTTATATAATTAATTATTCACTAGAAAGTATAAAAATACGAAGTATACATAAATAAAAAATTAAATGAATTAAATATACATCATCATTAAATTTGTATATTAGTTATCATATTACAAAAATTTTAAAATTAATATATTATCATAATTATGTGTATATGTGTTTAAATATATTTTTATACAAGTGTTGATATTTATGATCACTAATAAAATATTTATCTTATAAAATCATAAACGAAAGTGTATATGTGTTAAATTCACACATACACACATATATCATTATATAGGTGGGCCTTTTGATTACATGTTCATATCTCATAATACTACAAAAACACAGACACATCCTTGGGGACTTCTATTTCACCTTGATATATCACATTATATATATATGCAGGTATGTATGTATTTATATACATATAATGGATATAAATGATTAGATTTACAATATATAAATGATTATATTTATAGTATTACTATATAATATCATATAAGAAATCATATTGATTGTATCATCAAATAAAAAAATTATTTAAATTAATATTATATATCTGATTATATGTGTTTATATATTTCTTTGAATATAAGATAATATATATCACTAATTTAAAAATGTAAATTTAATTTTTAAATGAATTAACAAATATGACATAGCTAATATTTTAGAAATTTACTAATTAATAATAAAAAATGAATAATAATAATATTGTATACATATATATGTAATAATTATTTAAAATATAAATTATAATTTAAATTATTCAAAATTAATTAATATTATTATATATATAAACACTAATATAAATAATATTATATATATAATTAAACATTATGAAATTAATGACGTCTTTAGATTTTGAATAAAAAACATCCATTTATTTATTAATATTATATATTCATATATATAATTATTAGTTTTTTTAAAATGTAATTTAAATTTTGAATAAAAATAAGTAAAATTAAATAAAATTGAGTAAATTTAATATTTATAATTAATTATCAATATATCATATATATTTTTATATCTACATAAAATTATTAATCTTTAAAAATATATTTATACATTTAGATAAATAATAATATATGAGAAAATATTTTATCATTTATATAATTGATACAATTTCTTAAATATAATTAATAATATATAAATTTATATAATTAGTAGTTTCGATTGGGGTCATGACCATGTCATAAAGACATCCCCATGATACAACATTAACTAGGTTTGAAATTCTGACATTCTCCTTTCAGATGGGGATTTATCTGACCATTTATGGAAGAAAAAAATAGGGCTTCACTCTAAGGGTATGCAAAACAGTAGTCATCATGTAACATGGCATGATCTGGTGGGTGGTCTAAAAGAGGGATGGTTTCACTAGTGCCTATCAATTATTCATTCACCCTCATATAATTCCAATATGGTACAGCTGAGTGCTCTGTCATGTGACTATCAACATTGTAAGACTAGTCAAATGGTGCAACACTATATGTGGTCGATGTTGCGGGATGCCACACAAGCATTGTCAGGTGGGTGGCTTGAAGGAGATATTGGTGTGCAAAAACACTTATCATCCAACTCTCTTCCCCCGTGGATTTATAATATGGGATTGAAGGGTTCCCTTAAATGGTTCATCGAAGTGAAACAGAACACAATGCTTTTTGGTTGGGGGAAGGTGACATACATTATAGACTGGTAACATGACATGATGAGTTTTGACATGGGGAAAGCGAGACGTTACACTAGTGACACAACATGATAAAGTCTACTCATTTGGGTCTTTGGGTTATCTCTATTAGGTACCTTTGGGCCACATTCAGCTCGGTCTTTGGGACATTAAGATGTTGGGATTTCTGGACATTTATATGTAATAAAATAGGTCTGATGAGTGCTTATCATTCCTTATGTGGAGGGATGACTTGACCCATAGAGGTGTTGAGTGTGTGTGTTGTTTTTGGTTTGTAATATCCACCTAATATAGATATATACATATATATATAATGTAAAAAAAAATCTTATTAATTTCTATAATTAATAATTTTTTTCAACCATAACTAATATATATATTTTTATAATTAGAAATTTTATGTAAAAAATATTTATACCTTTATATAGTTAATAGTTTTTTTAAAATATAATTAATAATATTCAAATATAGTGAATTACTATTAATATTTTTTTATATGTAATTAGCCAAATATAAATTTATGTAATAATTATTTTACTGTAAATATTTCTATGTATAGTTATAATAAGTAATATTGTTATATTTAATTATACATTTATTTTAATAATTGTATATATTTCATAAAAACTATTTATTCAATTATATAATTAAAAATAATTTTCATATATAATTAATACTATTAAAATTAAATAAAAAATAATAATTATATATATACATATATACATTTTTATAATTAGTAATATATTGTAAAAAATATTTACTTATTTATGTACAACTAAATAAGGAAATAATAACATATGTGTTTTAATATATATATATATATAATCCATAAAATAATGTATGAGCATGTTGGATCAAACGTAATTACCTTTTTATCATTGGCTCAAGTGATGAGGTTTAAAACCCCATGGTTCCCAAGACCAATTTGTTTTCTTATATTTATGATTTATCGATGCTAGTTTCATCATTTTTAACATCCAGTTAATGTTTCAGTTATTCCTTAACCTTCTTGTGTTAAATTATTATTACGTTAAATGGGAAAAAATGGTTTATTAGTGAAAAGTTATGTCATTGTTAAACATGTCGTCGAATGGTAAAACACCTAATTAATATTCTGGAATATTCAATTAAATATTTTCTCCATTAAACACTAAGAAAGTATTAGTTTCTGATGTCAAAAAATCCTTGGGGAGGACGGGATAAAAATATTAAATAAATTATTTTAAGCACATGAAACTTATTCAAAATAATTGAATAACTCCAAAATGGTCCTTCGTAGGAGAAATCTAAAAATACTATTATATATGAAATGTGGTGTTTACCTTAGAAGGGGTATAACAATCGAAATCAGTTTCCTTTTGGACGCCTCACTCATGTGATAAAGTTATTAAATAATATTTAATAAATTATTTATTAAAAACAATTAAATATCTCCAAAATGGTACATAATATGAGAAATATGAGACCACCAATGGGTCCAGAATGATGGTTTTACGATAAACAATGTATAATATTTGTCATCATCATGCTTTTGGATTGCTCGCTCGCAAACATAATCTCTTTTATTTTAATTAATTATTTATTCTGATTTTTAATTAATAAATAATTAATATCTCTCAAACGGTGCATCCTATGAGAAATCTGAGACCACCATTGGGTCTGAATGGAGGTGTTTACCCTAAAGAGGGTATAAATTTAATGTAAAACAGATGCTTGGTGTCATTTAAATTTTATGTTATATAATTAAAATATTAATTATTAATAAAAAATATGGTACTGTTCAATCACCCTTAAAAACATGTTGTGTGGTGCTGGAACTCCATTTTTAATGGCGAAGGTTTTCAAAACCTTCGATTTCCATCCGTTTTAAACTGTTTCAAACACCAAAAGTCTAATAGGATAAATTAAAACCCTACATCAATATTCAGTTGAAAGGGTGCATTAAATAGGGGTTTTGGTTTTACCCAATGAAAAACACGTTTTTAGTTTTCTTGAAATAGTGGAACCCTTCGAGGTTCCATGTTGATCATTTTTGTCGAGTCCAGAGAGTCGTGAGTCTCCATTACACACGATCCAAGTAGTCTCTTCGAGCGTGTAGTACTTCAGCCAAGCATCGCACCGACGAAATTTCCTCCTACTGCACACTAGGTGAGTCTCACTTAGTTTATTTAATTTATTTTTTTTAATTAATTTATTTCATAATTTACTAAATTCTAAATAAAGAAAAAAAGTTAGATTTAAATAAATGTATAAATCATAAAATAACATTTTAATTTCTAAATTATGCAATGAAAACATTTAAACAGATTACACAATATCAATAGATAATTTATAAAAAATCATCATATTATAATTGAGTAAAATTATTAAAGATAATTTCTGCACAAATTTTTAATGGATAATTCTAATTTAATTATCATGTGACATGGATTATTGAAATTATCATGGGATAGTTATGTCTTTTATTAAAGGATAATTATCATAATTTTTCAAATGGTAATATCATAGAATTATTAATGATAATTCCACCAGATTATAAAATGTTGTTTACTAGATTATCATATGTAATATTTCAAAATATAATTATGTCAATTTTTCAAATAATGATTATGAATAATTAAAAAATGATAATTTACTTTTTTGTTTGAAAAGATAATTATAAATAATTATCAAATTATAATTACAATGAATAATCATGAGATAATCATGAGATATCCAGATCATAATTATTAAAATAATTTAGCATAGGATAATTATTTAAATTATATATTAATAATTATAAAGAAATAACACATTTATTATCGTTTTATTTATATTATCGAATATGGTTTATAATTATTATGAGGAAAATATACTGAACATATGAATTGACATAAAATGATAATTTGTAATTTTATCAAGCAGATTGGAAATGTCATCGAATGTGATAGTCAAAGTAATAATTTGAGAATTATCGAGGAGAGAGAATTTATTGCCGCATGTAATATTTTAATCCATAATTTGAAGTTATTCATGAGAGATAAATTATTATCGCATATAATATTTTAATCGATGATTTTAAAATTATCCAAGAGAGAGAACGTATAATCACAAGTGTTATTTTATTTCCTTTTAAAATAAAAGAATTGGTATTGGTTCTAGGAACCCTTTACGAACATAGACCATTAGTCTGTCGATGCTTATGATAATAGGGTCCTGTAGATGAGAATTGAACCACATGTGGTGGTTTATCATTGTTGCTGACATTAACGACCATGAGGTAGGTGGTTCCATCCTGATTAGCCAAATTAGTTATCTATGAATTTCTTGATTTATTTCAATAATTGATTGAAATTATGTTACAAAAATTTGTTTTCAATTAAATTGATAAAAACCTCATTACAATGATCTGAGAAATTTGAAATTGTTTTGGCATAAAAATTTGGAAAATCCTCAATTCTATTGAATTATGTGTGTTTATTGAAAATGGATGATTTAAATTGTATAATTTAAATTTTGGATTTTATGGAAATGATTTCAATTAAATTTTTGAATTTAATTATGGAAATAAATTGTTTAATAATGGAATTGGTCATGAATGTATTTCAAACCAATGAAAATTGATTAAATGGATTTGATAGAAACTCAACGGTTTTATCTTGTAAAAAGGAAACTTTTTTCATAAAACATGTTTTGGTTTTAATTGGAAATAAATTTTAACTTTTGAGATGGGAGAATGGGATTGATTGTATTTTTAAATTATCTTAAAATAGTTCACCCATCATGTAAGAGTGCATGCAGGATTTAAGTAGTTAGTGTGTTTTTTGGATACACTCTACACTAGGACAATGTTCTAAAACATACTTGTTGTGGGTCACATCTCTAACGGGTTGGTAACGAGTCTCCTTTATCCATTTTCGTATGGATGTGTGTATACACATTTTGCGTAGTTCACATAGATAGTGTGGAATCCTATAACAGGTTTATACTATTGTACTTTTTGGCATATTATCACGTTGCTCACTTCTTTATTTATATATGAGATATAAATGCATGTCAATGTTGTAAAACCGATTTACATGCCTCTTATAAATTTACATAAATTGTTTTATGTACTGTTTTATTTAAGCCATTATTTTAGAAATATTTCATCATTTGTAATACTATTGTTTAAAATATTTTTCCATCAATTTAAAATGTATAGCATGTTTTGTTTACTTATGATTTTGAATTCCCAAACCTGTTTACTTTAGAATTGAAAGTTTTTCTTTGGATAATGTATATTTGGAATCGGTAACGAAGTCTTTAGTGGTATCCTACTGGGCTTAGGGTGACACCCTACTTTTTCCTTCTGGTGTTGGTAGACTTCCTTCATCTAGGTTTGAGAAAGGGGAAAATATCACTTGGAGGTGGATCCAGCTATTGACCCTCAGTCTTGGTGAGTTATGTCCTTGGGGACTTGGGTTGTGTTTCCCTATTTTCGTACTCGGGTTCTAGTACATCAGTCTTTTTATGCCTTCTTGAATCTTGATACTTCTCTTCCAATAAGTTTTTCTCATTATGAAAACTATCTTTTTTTTCTTTTTCTTCTGCATTCTTGTGGAAAAATCGTTCTCACATATATGTTGTATAATGTTAGGTGCTAGTTTCCAGCCAGTGGGGATTAGAAATGCCATTCTAGATATGTTAGGGTCAGCTAGGTTATTGGGTTACCAGGGCACCTAGGCTGGTTTGTGACAAATTGTTGTCAAAAAGAGGTTGATATTTTTTTCTTGAAGTCGGTTTGCATTTATGAAATCTTTTCAGGTCTTAGGAGGTAGTTTCAATTGAGTGTCTGTCCAGATCTCACCGTAATGAACCTTAATTCAGCAGGGGTGGTTAGGGAAAGACATCTTGTGGATTAGTATTAGTCTTTTATCAATTTTGATTTGGATTGAGTGAAATCCAAATCATGTATGTTCTACTAGTTGGGATCATGTTTCCCTCATTTCTATGTATGAACATTATATACTATCTTCCTTATTGTCTACAGAAGTTTTGTAACATCATTCCCTTGAGAAGAAATGCGAATCGGATCCAGGAAGGGGATACTACTGAACCTCCGTGAGTGAATCCTCTAGTGGACTCGAGCCTAGTAGAGGTGATTGGGCACACTGTCTATGATATGGGATAGGCACCACCTCTAGTCCCCGTTCAGGCTCCAACTGTGGAACCTGGGGTGGGGGATGCTCTTTAAAATTGTTCTAAATAGTTCATTCAAAAGAAAACATCAGTTCTCAAAGGCTCCATTGATCCTCCACATGATGAGGAATGGTTTGGCATGATTGAACATATATTTGTGTTCTTGGAGACACCGAGTTAGATCATGGTGAAGTTTCCACCATCGTGTTGGCAGGACCAAGCAGGAGATCGTGGGATACGATATTGGTGGAAAAGAAACATGGGGTATTAGAATGGATGTATTTCGAGGTTCTTTTCACTGGCCACATCTATCCAGAGTCAATGGTGTTGGACAAGGATATGGATTTTTTCATGCATGAGAAGGGCAACAGAACTGTGGATCTTGCAGATGTTTAGGGAACTTCCAAAAGTTATGCCACATCTTCTCCACTTCATTAAATGACATGATATCATTAGAACCTTCAAAAAAATTGAGGCATTCAAATACATCACATACAAATAGTTTCATCCATAGTAATCCGGAATGAATCTTCTTCATATAGTGGAAGAGTCTCTAGAGGTAGCTGATACAGGTCCAGTGACTGTGATATGTATCATTACTACAACTTCATCTTTAGTGACTTCTCTATTTGGTATTGTTGAATCTCACTCTTTTTTTTCAACCCGTAATTTTAATCTTCTTAATATTTCTATGGAGATTTTATCTTGATAAATGGATATTACTACACCCCTTGGAACGTGATGGGAGAACATGGTCTCCATAGTCCTGCTTGTGTCTTCTCTCTATCAGATGTCAAACATTCTTGGAGCTTTCTGGTACTCGACATGAAATCTCGTGATGTAATATTCAAGATGGATTGGGTAATTTCCAATAAATCCTAGATTGATTGTTATCGTAGTTGGGTCTACCTTACCACACTAAGTTGTGTGTCTCCTATCATTCAAAGATAATGGACCCAAGGTCGAGAAGATCCATAATTTCTTATCTAGAGTTACAAAATGTAATTTTAGTGTTTTCTTCTGATTTGTAATAGTGATATCCCTCCAGTTGTATTCAAGTTTCCCATCGTGTTTCCTTATGATTTTTTTGTTTTACCACCAGTAAGAGAGGTTGAGTTTTCCATTGACTTGATAATCGATACTCAACTAGTTTCTTTTCCCTCTTACAAAATGGCTCCAACTTAATAGAAAGAACTAATTTCCCAGTTGGAAAATCTTCTAGAGAAAGCCTTTATTCACTAAAGTGTGTCACCTTGGGCGGCGATGGTTCTATCCTCCATTAAGGCTGATGGTTCTCTGACATCTTCTCTTATACAGATGATTCATTAGGAACAAAATCTTGTTGATGAATTCTATAAACATTAGAGGCTCTCTTTATGGCAGGGAGACTGATTCCCAGTGTTCATTCTCCAAATAGGGTGTTATGTGTTATAAAAACTGTTATGTTGCACCATTAGAGACAAGGAAGGCTATAATGGTAGATCTCTATATTTTTCAATGGTTTGTGCACCTAGGAATCACTAACACGTTCTACCACATGAATTAGTAGTTTTTTGTGACCATTTATTCTTGGATGTTTCACTATTGATGGGTCATCGATGGCTTAGGAGGTAAGAGAAGCGTGCACCGTGTTTTGTGGGATCTTCTGAGGTTATTGATTATGTGGGGAATGTAGTTTATCATTTAGCAACACCACCGAAAATGACGTCAATACATAATGTGTTTCATGTATCTTAGCTTCAAAAACATTTTTCTGACCATCTCATGTTTTGAGTTGGCGTGATCTTGAAGGGGAACTTGTTTTATCTATGACTGAATAACCAGACATGGTTGTTGATTCTAAGACCAAGGTACTTCGTGGGAGGTTGATACCTCTGTTCCATATGATATGGATAGATTGTTATAATTCTCATGAGATGTGAGAGAGGGAGGAAGTGATGAGAGAACAGTGACCTTATCTTTTTGACAAGGAGGCTTCTTTGTAGGCTTTTTGGGGACAAATAGTTCCTATAGTGGGGAGGTTGAAACAACTCGTTACTATTCAGGTATTCTTAAACCTTCTTGTGTTAAATTAATATTACTTTAAATTGGGAAAAATGATTTATTAGTGAAATGTTGTGTTTTTTTAAACACGTCGCAGAATGGTAAAATTCCCATTTAATACTCTAAAATATTCAATTATATATTTTAGGATTTAAACACTAGGTAAGTATGAGTTTCTGATTTCTTCAAAGCCTTGGGGAGGATGTAATGAAAATATTCAATATATTATTTTAATCATGGACAATTTATTGAAAATAATTAAATAACTCCAAAATAGTCTATCATATGATGAATCTGAGCATACTATTATGTATGAAATGTGGATTTTACCCAAGGAGGGGTATAACATTCGAAAGTTCCAGACAATTGGATGCCTCACCTGTGAGAAAAAGTTATTAAATAATATTTAATATATTATTTATTAAAAATAATTAAATATCTCTCAAACAGTGCATTTTATGGGAAATCTGAGACCACTGATGGGTCAAGAACGAAGGGTTTACCCTAGATAGGGTATAACATTTGTTACCGTCAGACGTTTGGATGGCTCGCTCCCAAAATAGTCACTTTAATTTTAATTGATTATTTATTCATATTATTAATTAAAAATCCTTAATATCTCTCAAACGGTGCATCATATTAGAAATATGACACCACTTTTGGGTCCGAAATGAGGTGTTTACCCTAGATAGGGTATAAATTTATTGCACATCATATGTTTGGTGTCATTTAATTTTTATGTTAAATAATTGAAATTTTAATTATTAATAAAATATAGGGTACTGTTTTATCACCCATAAAAACATGTTTTATGGCGTAGGAACTCCATTTTAACAATAAAGTTTTTCAAATCCATCGATTTCCATCCATTTTAAACATTTTCAAACACCAAAAGTCTAATAAGATGAATTAAAACCCTCTTTTATCAATATTCAGTTGAAAGGGTGCATTAAAGAGGGGTTTTGGTCATACAGAGTGAAAAACACGTTTTTAGTTTTCTTAAAATAGTTGAACCATTTGGGGTTCCATGTTGATCATTTTTTTCATGTCCGAAGAGCCGTGAGTCTCTTCTACCCACGATCCAAGCAGTCTTATCGAGCGTGTAGTCATTCATCCAGCAGCTGCACCGACAGTGGTTCCTCCTACTGCGCACCAGGTGAGTTTCTCTTGGTTTACTTAAATTTTTTATTCTAATTAATTTTTTTTACAATTTCATAAATTCTAAAATAATGGAAAAAATGTTTGATTTAAATAAATGTGTTAATTTGAAATTATCAATTATAATTTCTAAATTATAAAATGATAAATTTTTAACAGATTATGAATTATAAATAGATAATTTCTAAAAATATCATCAAATTTTAATTTCATAAAATAATTGATGATAATTTTGTACAAATTATTAATTGATAATTATAATGTAATTATCAGGTGAAATGAATTATTGAAATCATCATGATATAATTACATGTTTTATCAAATGATAATTATCATAATTTTTCAAATGGTAATATCAAAGAATTATTAGTGATAATTTCAGCAGATTATCAAATGTTGTTTATCGGATTATCGTATGTAATATTTCAAAATATAATTATGTATATTTATCAAATAATAATTATGAAGAATCACCAAATGATAATATTCTATTTCTATTGAAAGGATAATTATAAATAATTATCAAATTATAATTACAATGAATAATCCTGAGATAATCATGAAATTGTCATATGATAATTATTAGAAGAATTTATCAAAGGATAATTATTTAAATTATATAAGAATAATTATAAAGGACCACCACATGTATATTCAATTTATTTATAATATTGAAGGTGGTTTATAATTATTTTGAGGAAAATATTGTGAACAAATTCATTGACGTAAAATGATAAATTGGAATTTTTTCAAGGAGATTGGAAGTATCATTGAATGTGATAATGAAAGTGATAATTTGAGAATTATCGAGGAGAGAGAAGTTATCGCTACATGAAATATTTTAAACCATAATTTAAAATTATACCTGAGATATAAAATATTATCACATGTAATATTTTAATCGATGATTTTAAAATTATCCAGGAGAGAGAACATATAATCACATGTGTTATTTGATTTTCGTTTGAAATAAAATAATTGGTTTTTGTTCTAAGAACCCTTGGAGAAGATCGACCATTGGTGTGTCAACTCTTACGTTAATAGGGTCGTGCGTAGGTGTATTGAACAACATGGGGTGGTTTATCATTACCACTGACATTAATGACATTGAATTAGGTGGTTCTGTCCTAATTATCCAAATTGATTATCTTTGAATTTCTTGATTTATTTTAATTGTTGATTTAAATTCAGTTACTCAAATTTGGTTTCAATTAAATTGATAAAAACCCGATTCTAGTGATTCAGGATATTTGAAATGGTTTTGAAATGGAAATTTGGAAATCCTCCAATTTCGTCAAATTGGGTGTGTTTATGGAAATTGACTGATTTAAATTATGGATTTGAAGGAAATTATTTCAATTAAATTGTTGATTCTAATTGTGGAAATAAATTTTGTAATGATGGAATTGGTTATAAATGGATTTCAAACTAGTGAAAATGGATTAAAATGATTTGATAGAAATCTAGTGGTTTTATCTCGTGAAAAAAGAATTTTTTTAATAAAACCGATTTTTGTTTTAAATGGAAATAAATGGGAACTTTTGAAATGGAAGAATGAGATTGATCATATTTTTAAGATGTATTAAAATATTTCACCCATCATGAAAGAGAACATGCAAGCCTTAGGTAGTTCGTGTGTTATTTGTATACACTATACTCTACAACAACGTTCTAAAACATAATTCCAGCGGGTCACATCCCCAATGGGTTCGTGACAAGTCACCTTTGGCCAGTGTCTTAGGGAAGTGTGTATACACATTTTTATGAGTTCACATAGAGAGTGTGGAATCTTATAACTTCTTAATACCATCGTACCTTTTGGAAGACGACCATGTTGCTCGCTTGTTTATTTATATATGAGATATAAATGTATTCCAATTTTGTAAAACTGATTTAAATGCCTCTTCAGAATTTACATAAACAATTTTAGGTATTGTTTTTTAAGACATTTTTTAGTAATATTCCAAAAAATTTAAAGCCTTTTCTTAATGTATTTGTCCATCAATTTAAAAATATATAGCATGTTTTTTTTAAATATTCTTTTGAATTTCCAAACCTGTTTACTTTAAAATTGAAAGTGCTTCTTTGGAAACTCTATATTTGGAATCTTTTATGGATTCTTTGGTGGTATTGAACTGGTATTAGGCTCACATCCTAATTTTGATTTCGGGTATTTCTAGACTATCTTCTTATTGGTTTGAGCAACTGGAAAAGATAACTTGGAGGTGGATCCAGCTATTCATGCTCGGTCTTACTGAGTTGTTTCCTTTGGGACTTGGGTTGTTTTTCCCTATTTTCATACATTGGTTGTAGTAATTTGGTATTTTTATGCCTTTTTGTATTCTAGTACTTCATTCCGAATAGATTTTCATTTGTTATTCATGCTGCATTGTATTCTTTTGCTTTCAAATTCTTGTGGAAAAACCATTCTCACATGTATGTTGTATAATGCAAGGTGTTATTAACCATCCCATGAGGATTGGGGAGGCCCTTCAGGTTATGTTAGGGTAGTCTTGGTTATTGGTTTACTATGGTAATCAAGGTGGTTCATGATAGCGTTGGTAAATATTTACCTTTATCAGTGCTAAAATTTGTGTTGAAAAAATAGTTACTTATTTGTGTTAACCCTTTTAGCATTGATAACTATTTTTCATTCTTTTTAAATGAAAATTATCCATGGGGTCACACTTCATTGTTATGAAATATATCATGGACCCCAGCTTCTAGAAAAAATTTTGTATGATAATTGGTTTTAATTGATTTAAAAAACAAGTGGTGTGTTATTTGAACCATAGTTATAAGGGATTTTTTACTGATTATGTATTTGTTTTTGTGTTTTTTTAAATGGTCATTTGTATATGTATATATATATATAGACAATTGGAATACTGAATAAATATATATATTATATAGTTCTATACACACATAGTAGATTTTTATTTTATTGGGAGATAAATCAATTTTTATAGGTTGAGTGGGAAGCCTACATCCCTAAACCCAAACAAACCAGATAAATCAATGAGGCCCCTAAAACTCCCTAGTCAATGATAAAGATGTAGGCTCCCTCAGAGGTGGAAAGGAACCAGCAAGCATTCTGGAAGAGACTTCGAGGAGGGTTTCCATTGGTTTTGTAACAAATTTGGGATCCCAGCGGTGGGGAGTGAAATGCAGGGCAAACTTCCATGATGATGGTTGTCGACGATGGAGCGAAAGATGAAATAGTAGTTTTACCGCAGGTGGTCGACATGGTTTCTCCATGCGACGACCGTGATAAGATTTCTGCAGACATTCTTTAGTGGCAGTTGACAACGATTTTGTGGTTCAGATGATTTGGCCGGTGATGATGAGGAATCTTGCAAGCGATGGGCTCGGATGGTGTGGAAAAACGATGTCCTCCGGTTGTGGAGATCAAGTCATCGTTCACTTGGGGAGCTGGTTCAAGTTTTCCATCCTTACATGGGTACATCTACATCGAGATAGGTAGGTGATGACTTCAGTGCGCGCAGATTGGTGAGTTGTAAGGGGAGGCTATGATCAGGGTATATCCAGGGGAGTTGATGTTACATTCAGAAGAGGGGATGTCAGAGAAGGTGGTAGCCCTCTATGCTTCTGGTGAGGCTACGAAACTGGTTCAAGAAAGATTGATTCAAGTTGACACGAATAATGAACAAAGTGAGTGGATCGATAAAAAACACCTAATCCTATCCAGAGGGTTCAATAATAAGAAAATAGATGAGGATGAGTTCTTGAGAGTGTGGGGTAAGATGGCCTCTCATTTCAAAGGCAGTATCAGAGATGACCCCAACAAAGTGGTAACATCTCTCTCCTAGAAATGTTTTATTTATTTTAATTCTAATGGGTTTAAGATAAGCTTTAATAAATTTTTAATGTGTTATAGTGTTTGAGAGCCATGTTGTACTTGATGGTTTCCCACTTTCTCCATAAAAGTGTTCATATTTATAATAAAAATATATATTTGGTGGTGTTATATTATGTATCATATTTAATATTTGTTAAATATACATTATATTATTCGATATATGCATATAAATAATATTATTTTTAAAAAAAAAAATATAAATGTTTATTAATAATAATAATTTTTAAATTATGTGAATTATAAAAAAAATTATTATTAAAACTAATAATGTATAAAATAAAATTATTTTAATTTAGTAATGTTTAGTTACCCCAAAAATGTATATATTCTTACCCAATTTAATTATATTGAAAGTTACATAAGTTTGAAATATTTTAATGGTTATTTAAGTGTAAATGATATTAATTTTTAAATTAAATATAACAAAATTTACTATTAATAATATGTTGAGTCCCTATGTATAAATTAATAATATTTTTATTTAAGAAACTATAGTTGTTTACAAAAAATAAATAATTATATATTAAAATATTAATAAATACAGTTGAATATATTTAAATGTATATATATAGTAGATTGAAATTAAATAATGTAACAGCCTGGACCCTCCTGGTCCAGTGCTTTTCCAAAACACGGATCCATCAAACGGTCCCACAAAAATGGTGGCATCGTTCATGGTATCACACCGAAATAGTGGCACCGTGAGGGTGACACCGTGAAGATGGCACTATGACACGGGAACCGTGAAGGTGGCACCGTGACGGTGGCACAGTGATGGAGACACCGTGACAATGGCACCGTGTGGGCGATAGAGTGATGGTGGCACTATGACGGTGGCACCAAGTGGGTGACACCATGACGGTGGCACCGTGAGGGTGGAACCGTGATGATGGCACCATGTGGGTGCCACCGTGACGATGGTATTGTGTCCTCATAGATCGGTCTTTGTTCTTTTTCCAGTTTCTGACTTTTTCTTCTCCTGTATCTTTTGACGTAAAAATGATTTAATACCCCCCTTTAAATCCATTTTAATCCCATAAATAATATCTAAAATCCCCTAAGAGAAGAGCGACCCTTAACTTACCAAAATGCATGGGTTTTCCTCATGTCACACTCTTTTCTTATACTTCTCGTTCTTCCACTGTTGCGAGATTTAAGGGAAACCGTTTAAATGCACAGTGGTTATTTCCACCTCTTCGATGAGAATTATTAAATTAAAATCTATTACATCTTGTGTAACTGCCCAACTGCGTGGAAAAACCTTGATCCGAATTTAAAGCTTTTCAAAATTTTATATCACGTAAAAACGGGATGTCATATTTTTATCACGCTAGAATTTCTTCCTTCTTCTTGGCTGGTCTCCTTTTTTCCTTCCTTGTACGTTTGGAGTCCAACCCCTTCCCAAGTAAAGTGGTGCGCCTGTGATGGAGCTTCCCTAGTCATCATTGTAGTCCCCTGGGTTCCTCCCCTACAAGTCATGCATCCCCAGTTCTTGGCACGCAGAGTTAAAATGTCGATCCTCGATCAATCCAGGTAGGGTTTTCCTTCGTCTCTCTTTTCTATGTATCATGTGGTGTGGGTAAGATTTTGTTTCTATAGAGATGAATGAAACCAAACCTTAATGAAGATAATAAAGTGACCTTTAAAGAATTAAGGGTTGTGTGCTCGGTTTCTTCTGTACTCTTTTTCCTTGATTATGTTTTGTGAATTGTACGATCTTCTGTCTGTTAAAAATCATGGCCATTGGGTGTCTTTTCATGAGCACTAATAAACCTCTATTTCTATGGATATTTAGGTGATTGAATTTTTGTAACATGAAAATTGGTTAATCATGTAAACTTGACCAATTAAATGGATTCCCAGTGAACAACAATCCTTGTGTGATCACCCCGGTTAACCAAAAAAAGAATAAACTTAATGAATGATGTACTTGAGTCTGCAAACGTCCTTGCCTTATCATGGTGGTATGTCTGTTTGTTTTGCTTGATGCTTATGGGGTGATATGGATGGGGATGAGATCCTCTGTTGTTTTATGGTTGTTGGTTTTGGATTTGAGGTTGTGTGGGGCTGTATATTGATGCTTGGTTTGGTTCCAGTACATTGATGGATCTCATAGATAGCTTTGTTGTATCTTTACAAGAGGATCGGGTGTGAATGCTTAAGTACTGTTAGGCTATTTTTCCTTTACATAGCTTTTAGTTGTTCCTGTTAGTCTCCTAGTAGTTCAGAATTTACTTAAATGGAATCACTTGAATTTGAAACCAAGAATGGGTTCAATGGGGAATTTGTTCTAGGAATGATTTGTGACTTAGCTGTGAGTGGTTTGACTTTTTTATGAATGAATAGTAATGAGGGTGTTTGTGCTTAGGTTGGTTTGGGAACCCCTAGGTTTGGATGAGTTCTTGTTACCTATACATATAATTTTAGTTCTTATGTATCTTATTCGCGCCCCACCAATGTTGATCACTTCATGTCGAACGCCCCCATTTCATTGGGGAGGGTGTTTTTTCCAACACTCCTATGAGTGGATGGTTATTAGCTCCTTTTCTGCTCCCATTCCCAAATATCCCAAGACTCATCGGGCATGCTGTGATGGCCTAAGGTCCATTATAGCCCAAGATTCTTTGGGCAGGGTAGTTGTGGTGGTTGGCCCAGGTGTTTGCGGGAAGGTTGTCTCCCAAGTGTCTTTGGGATGAGGCCTAGGTGTCTTCGAGTGTGGTAGTGGTTGTTCGGGCCCAGGTGTTTACGAGTGTGGTTATGTGTGGTTCATTTAGCCCATGTTTTTGCAAGAGGGATGTGTGGTGATGGCCTAAGTGTGTGCTTGCGAGGTATGACAGTGGAAATATAGTGAGAATGTCGGGAGAGGTTCGATGCGTAGGATGTCTTCAATAAATAGTCGGAAAGTGACGCGGGGTACCCAAACATAGATGTGTTATTACTATTATATTACTTGACTTGCGTTATTTGGGGAGTGTTCCTTGGTGAGGCTTGGGTGGGAAGTTTTCCTTGCTAGGTGTTTTAGTTATCTCTTTTCTCATGGGGCAATAGAATGCCTCCCCACTTGTGCACGAGAGCTTTTGGTTTTCCCTACTAAGTATACTTGTATGCTCACCCTAAGTATATAAAACTGCTTTTAGGTTTCTAAGAGGACTTTAGGGATCATGCAGGATCATACTAGTTCGTACGTTGAGAAGGTTTTTGTTGCTGTTTTCTTTTCTTTGGTACATTTTTTCTGGTTTATTGTACTTTTGTAGAATTACTTTTGGAACACGCATATGAGGATGGTTTGTTTTGGCTTTACTTGTACTTCCACCTTTGGTGTTGTCGGGAATCACTATCGTATCTCCCAATCCTACTAAACAAAAAGGGTAATGCCTTCTATATTATGTGTGATTCTATACCCTTGGTGCTAGTCGCCACTCCAGAACCTATTGATGGCGGGGCTCAAGGATCATTATCTCTCCTTCAAATTGAATAAGGAAGGGTCTAGAAAACTGTTGTCCCTTCTCTCATCTTGGTGAAGGTAGGTCATGAAAGAATGGTACTATAGGCAGTAGGTTGAGAAATAGGATGGAGTTCGGAGTTAGGCACAGTGAAGATTGCATGGGACGATAGGGCAAAAGTGTTGGACAATCTTGGTGTGTAAAATAGGCCAGGAAAGACCGGCTAGGACACGAGATTTTAGGGCCCCCTGTGATTTGATGCAAGGACTCTAAGCCTACCGAATGACCAAGTGAGGCTACACTGATTACAGGGTAGAGACCCTAGGAAAGGTGCATGCATCATAATGACTTGGTTTTTTGTGTTTCTTGGGTATTTTGATGATTTAAAATGAATAAAACATCTAAGAAAATTTAAAATAAATCTTCTACACTACTCGGCCTTATGAATTCCTTGTTTACCTTGCAGCTATGGCACCCGGACGGTGACCATGGGTAGTGCAGATAATTGAGGACCTAGAGGTTTATTTCGATGATCGACAGAGGGCTGACCGAGAGAAGTAGGATGATCTGTGGTAGAGGATTCTTTGTGCCTTTCATCGGCAGACCCTCGAGATGTAAGAGGGAATTATCTCTAACGTGGACACAAAGAGCTTCTTAGAGGATCTTGTGATAGCTATCAGCTTGATCCGGGCTCCAACGGAGTACTGGGTTCCTCTGGCTGTAATCCAGATGCGGGGAGCAGCACGTTAGTGGTGGACGCTTTATCTTGGGGAGAAGATGGTGGCTTAGGTGATGTGGTCTGACTTCGAGAGGGAGTTCCGTGCGGAATTCCTCTCTTCCATGATGAAAGCTGAGAAGAAGCAGGAATTAATCTCCCTCCAAAAGGGGGTATGTCAGTGAGGTAGTTGGGGGTCAAGTTCAAGGACCTCCTTTGCTTCACTCCGGACCACTTTCCGGGTGAGGATTCTCAGGCGAGACGTTTAGAGTAGGCACTCTGACCTTCCCTTTAGTATGCGGTTACAACCTTCACCCTACCGACGTACCTGGAGGTCCTAAAGAAGGCTGAAGTTGTAGAAAGGATTCTCATGCTAGGAGGTGTATCGTGAGAGGGAATCCATTTTGGCTCGTCAAAGGGGAAGGTCTTCAATAGTAGGCCTCCAACATCTGGGCCCTCTAGGTTTTGACTAGTAGGGAGCATGACTCAGTAGTTACAGTTCCGATCTCCTGGTCCTATCCCTTTACTTTCGGGCCCAGGACTGAGATGCTTCATCTATGGCAGTTGTGGGAACCTTCAGAACCAGTGCCCGGACCGAGTGTAGTGTGGTGGGGGTGGGCCGGTGCAGCACCCACCTCAGCAGTAGCAGGGACAGCGAGCTCCCACTCTTCTGAGGGCAGACATCGCAGGAGGAGGCCCACCTCAGGGCTCTCCTCAAGGACCTCAACCAGGGTGCATTTGGGGAGGCGGCCGACAACCGAGGGGCAGGGGAGTTAGGCATGGGCAGTTACACGCTGTGGAGGCAGAAGTTCTAGCAGGGCCGGAAGTCCTTCGAGGTACGGTTATCTTTTTTAGTACTCTTGCCTATGCTATGTTCGATATAGGAGCTTCGCACTCCATTGTTGTACCCAGTCTATCAGGTGCTCTGGGTCTAGATGTTGAGAGACTTCCAGTGCCCCTGGTGTTGAGTACACAAGTCTAAGGTTAGACCGACTTGTTATATGTTTGCTGAGGGTGTAGACTGATGATAGGGCCACATCAGTCAATCAGGGATCTTCTACTGTTGTAGATACATCCATACAATTTCATCCTAGTCATTGAATGGTTGTTCTCTATATGTGTTGTTATTTACTCCTTCTGAGGAAGGATAGTGTTTTCATATTTGGGCGGTCGACGTGTGACTTTCATCGATGAGCGGGGTTACCAGGAATGTAACCGGCGAGTGGATCCCCTCCATTACTTGTTAGCTAAACTGTCGGTGGATTTGGAGGATATAGAGATGGTGGAAGTCATGGGGATCATCAATGAGTTCATGGATGCCTTCCCTAAAGAGGTGGCGACTCTACCCCCTCGACGTGATGTTCAATTCGCGATAGACTTGAAACCTACTGCCCATCCAATTTTGATGGGTCCCTACCGAATAGTGCCTTCTGAGTTGCGGGAGTTGCGGATTCAGATTGATGATATGATGAAGAAGGGTTTTGCTCAACCAAGTGCGTCACCATGGGGTGCTCCAGTCTTATTCGCAAAGAAGGCAGATGGTGGTCTACGACTGTGTATAGACTACCGAAGACTGAACCAGGTAATGTTCAAGAACGGTTACCCACCCCCAAGAATAGACGACCTTCTTAACCAGTTAAAAGAACCAGGATGGTCCTCCAAGATCGACCTGCGGTCAGGATATCACCAGTTGAGGGTGAAGGAGGATGACATCTTGAATACTGCCTTCAGGTGCATATGTGGGCACTTGGAGTTTGTGGTCATGCCGTTCGGTATTACAACCACTCCAACTGTGTTCATGGGGCTCATGAACTCTGTTTTCCAGGAATAACTGGACAGGCTCATAGTCGTGTTTATTGACGACATCCTGATCTACTCGATATCAGAACAGGATCACACTGAGCATCTAAGAACAATTTTTTCCGACAACACCAACTTTATGGGAAATTTTCCAAGTTCATGATCTGTACACAAGAAGTGCACTTCTGTGGACACGTGGTTCTTGAGCAGGGAATAGCGGTGGACCCATTGAAGGTTTAGGCAGTTGCTTCTTGGGAAGCACCAAAGAATGTGGAAGAAGTTCATAGTTTCCTAGGTTTTGCAGGTTAATACCAGAGCTTCATTCCCAACTTATCCCAAGTTGCAGCACTTTTTACAGCCTTGACCGAGAAGGACCAGGCTTTCGTGTGGAATGGGTAGTGCGAGGCAGCCTTCACTTATCTAAAGGAAAAGTTGTTTAGTGCCCCAGTGCTGAGGTTTCTAGAAGAAGGGGTAGCTTATTAAGTGTTCTGTGATGCTTCAGGACAAGGCCTCGAGTGTGTGCTGATGCAACAAAAAGGGGTGATCTCTTTTGAGTCTAGGCAGTTACGTCCCCATGAGCATAACTATTCCACCCATGATCTATAGCTTGTGGTGGTCATGTTCGCACTGAAGTTGTGGCGACATTACCTCATCGGGGAATTCTTCCTGGTCTTCATGGTTCACAAGAGATTTAAGTATATCTTCTCTCAGCGGGACTCGAATTTGTGGCAACGAATGTTGATGGAGTTCCTCCAAGACTGCAACTTCGAAATCTCTTACACCTCAGGAAAGGGGATTGTGGTGGCCAATTCCTTGAGCAGGAAGTCACAGAAATATTGTTTTCGAGAATTGGAAGATGCTCAGATGGTGATGGAGGAGTTGTATTCCCTACACCTGTATGGATGGATGGATGGAGGTAGAGGTTTCCTATTTCATATGACAGTGCAGTTCTCTCTGTCACGGCAGGTAGAGGAATCTCAGTGGGGAGTCTCAGAGACTGAAGTGATGCATTATCGGGTTAACCAAGGAGATGCTCCAAAAGGGTGGTTAGAAGATGGGAAGAATCGAATGATGTTTCATGGAATGTTTTTCATCCTCATGGGAATGCGTGAGAGAGTTATCGGTGAGTTCCTAAACTCACCCCTAGCGGTGCAACCAGGAGTCTCCAAGATGTACCGGGGTCTGAGGGGTCAGTTTTGGTGGCCTGGGGTAAAACGGGCAATGGCAGAGTTCGTAACAAAATGCAATGTGTGTCAGTGGGTGAAGGCTGAACACCGCATCCCAAGGGTCATGTTACAACCTTTAAGTGTCCCAGAGTGGAAGTGGGATGAAATCTCGATAGATTTCGTCACAGGACTACCCAGAGTTCAAGGCGGTTGCGATGCTATCTGGGCAGTGGTGGACTGATTGATGAAATCAGCTCACTTTCTGGCGATCAAGGAGTCGGGTATGGTGGATTCCCTAGAACAGTGGTACGTGGCTGTTGTGGAGCGGTTTCACGGGGATCTGAGTTACATAGTCTATGATTGGGATACTTGGTTCACCTCACGAGTCTGGAAGGGACTGCAACACGCTTTTGGCACCCATCTATGCCTCAACACTGCTTTCCACCCCCAGACGGATGGGAAAATAGAACGCACCATGCAGACGATGGAGGATATGTTACGAGCATGTGTGATGGACTTTGGGGGATCATGGGTGTGACACTTTCCTCTGGTAGAGTTTTCCTCCAATAATATCTATCACTCTACCATTGGCATGGCTCTGTTAGAAGGTTTGTATAGGAGGTCGTGGCGCTCCCCTGTGTACTGGACAGAGGTCAGGGAGGTAGGTGTTCTTGGCCCGGAGTTGGTGCAGAGCAAGACATATAAGGTTCAGCTTATACGGAAGAGGATAAAGGCGTCCCAAGACCGGAAAAAGTCATATGTCAATAATTGGAGGAGATCCTTGGATTTCAAGGTCGGGGACCACATTTTGTTGAAGGTCTCCCCTCGGTGTGGGCCACATAGGTTCTGCAGAGGAAGTATGATTTCTCCCAAGTTTGTCGGACCATTCGAAGTGCTGTGGAAGGTCAGTGAAGTGGATTATCATCTAGCTCTACCACCGCCGCAACTGAGACTGCACAATTTCTTCCATCTGTCTCAACTCTGATGGTATCTACACAGAAATTCACACATCCTCGAAAAGGGAAATCTAAATATCAAGTCCGACACAACGTGTTTAGAAATACCGGTGAGGATCAAGGATCGCGAGAAGAAGGTTCTATGTGTACGAGCCATCCCTTTGGTTCGTGTGTTATGGAGGCATGGTGGGCTCGAGGAGAGTACCTAGGAACGGGAGGCATAGATGCGTGCCCAGTACCTAGAGTTGTTCTGAGTTTTATTCTGTTTTGATTGTACTTGTCTGTGATGAAGAGTTTTACCTTGCTAACTATGTAGTGGACTATTCCCGTGTTCTCTGGATGTGTGTGTGAAGAGTCGTGACTATGGGGAAGGGAGGACCCGATCCCTAATCAAGACACATTAAGGTGTAAGCGATTAAACCCATGAAGGTGAGTCAGTGCTGCCCAAAGCAGATAGTATCTTGACATGGAGGAAGAAAACTCCCTAATCTATATGAATGGATGGTTTGACCATTGAATGTTTGTGTTCTTACTTGGGGGAAGAGGAACGGTAGTGTATCCATAGTCGTTCAAAAGATGAATGAGTTTTACTTCTGAGAGGTATCATTCAAGGTGGTTGTTCGGACCCCCCCTCCCTCCTGGTCTAGTTTCGATTCTTGAGGATGAGAATATTTTGAGAGGAATCTGATGTAACGGCCCAGACCCTCCTGGTCCAGTGCTTTGCCAAAACACGATTCCATCAAACAGTCCCACCAAAATGGTGGCACCGTGTGGGCGACACTGTGAGGGTGGCACCATGAGGGTGACACCTTGACGGTGGCACCATGTGGGTGACACCGTGACTATGGCATTGTGTCCCCACCAAGCGGTCTTCGTTCTTTTTCCAGTTTCCAACTTTTTCTGATCCTATATATTTTGACGTAAAAATGATTTAATACCCCCCATTCAAAGCATTTAATTCCCATGAATATTATATAAAATCCCACAAGAGCTGGGTGACCCTTAACTTACAAAAACGCGTGGATTTTCCTCATGTCACACCATTTCCCCATACTTCCCGTTCTACCCCTATTGTGTGATTTAAGGGAAACCGTTTAAACACACAGATATTATGGCAACCTCTCTGATGAGAATTATTAAATTAAAATCTATTCCATCATGCCTAACCTCCAAACCATGTGGAAAAACCACGATCCGACTTTAAAGTCGTTTAAAATTCTATATCTCGTAACAATGGGATCTCATATTTATATCATGCTAGAACTTCTTCCTTATTCTTCTTGTCCGGTCTCCTTTTTACTTCCTTGTACGTTTGGAGTCCACCCCCTTCCCAAGGAAAGTGGTGCACCCGTGATGGAGCTTCCCTACTCATCCTTGGAGTCCCCAGAGTTCCTCCCCTACAAGTCTTGCATCCCCATTTCTTGGCGTATAGATTTAAAACATCGATCGTTGATCAATCCAGGTAGGGTTTTTCCTTCTTCTCTCTTTTTTGTGTATCATGTGGGGTGGGTATGCTTTTGTTTCAGTGGAGATGGATGAAACCAAACCTTAATGAAGATAATAAAGGGACCTTAAAATAATGAAGGGGGTGTGCTTGGTTTATATTGTACTCTTTATCCTTGATTATGTGTTGTGAGTTGTACGGTCTTATGATCGTTGAAAATCATGGACATTGGGGGTATTTTCATGCGCACTAATAAACCTCTATTTTTCTAGATATTAATGTTATTAAATTATTGTAACATGAAAATTGGTTAATCATGTAAACTCGACCGATTAAATGGATGCCCAATGAACAAAAATCCTTGTGTGATCACCCTAGTTAACCAAAAAGAACGAAGAAACTTAATGAATGATGTACATGTGTCTGGAAACTTCCTTACTCTCTCTTAGGGGTATGTTTGTTTGTTCTTCTTGATGATTATGGGGTGATATGGATGGGGATGGGATCCTTTTTTGTGGTACGGTTGTCGGTTGTGGATCTGAGGTCGCGTTGGGCTGTATCTTGAGGCTTTGTTTGGTTCCAGTACTTTGAGGTATATCACAGATCCCTTTGTTGTAACTTTAAAAGAGGATTGGGTGTGAATGCTTAAGTGTTGTTTGGATGTTTTTCTTTTCCATAACTTGTGGTTATGCCTGTTAGTTGCCCAATAGTGCATAATTTACTTAAATTGAATAACTTGAATATGAAACCAAGAATGGGTTAAATGGGGAATTTGTTCGAGGAATGAGTTGTGACTTAGCTGTGAGTGGTGTGCCCTTTTTATGAATGAATAGTAATGAGGGTGTTTGTTCTTAGGTTGGTTTTGGAACCCCTAGGTTGGGTTGAGTGCATTTTACCTACACATATAATTGTAGTTCCTATGTTTCTTATTCGTGCCCCACCCATGTTGATCACTTCGTGTCGAACACCACTATTTCATGGGGGAGGGTGTTTTTACCAACACTCTTATGAGTGTCTGGTTATTAGCTCATTTTCTTCTCCCTTTCCTGAATAGCCCAAGACTAATTGGGTAGGCTGTGATGGCCTGAGGTCCATTATAGCCCAAGATTCTTTGGGCAGGGTAGTTGTGGTGGTTGTCTCAGGTGTGTGTGGGCAGGTTCTCTCCCAAGTGTCTTCGGGATGATCCCCAAGTGTCCTCAAGCGTAGTAGTGTTTGTTCTGGACCAGGTGTTTATGGGTGTGGTTACGAGTGGTTGATTTATCCCAAGTGTTTGTTGGCGGGATGTGTGGTGATGGCCCAGGTGTGTGCAGGCAGGGTATTGAAGTGGGACTGCAGTGAGAATGGCGGGAGAGGTTTGATGCATAGGATGTTTTCAATAACCAGTGAGAAAGTGGCATGGGGTACCCAAATGTCGATTTGTTATTACTATTATATTACATGACTTGCGTTATTTGGGGAGTGTGCCTTGGTGAGGCTTGGGTGGGCAGTTTTCCTTGCTAGGTGTTTCGATTATCTCTTTTCCCACGGGGCATTAGAATGCCTCCCCACTTGTGCGCAAGAGCTTTTTGTTTTCCCTAATGAGTATACTTGTATTCTAACCCTACATATATAAAACTACTTCTAGGTTTCTTGAAGGATGTCATGGAATGTGAAGGATTGTACTAGTTCGTACATTGGGACGGTTTCTGTTGTTGTTTTCTTTTCCTTGGTACATTCTTTTGGGGTTTCCTGTACTTTTGTAGCATTACTTTTGGAACATGAATTTGAGGATTTTTTGTTTTGGCTTTACTTGTACTTCCACCTTTGGTGTTGTTGGGGATCACTATCTTATCTCCCGATCCTACTAAACAAAAAGGGTACTGCCTTCCATCTTATGTGTGACTCTATACCCTTGGTGCCAGTCGCCACTCCGAGACCTATTGAAGGAAGGTCTCGGGGATCATTATATCTCCATTAACATGAAGAAGTAAGGGTCTGGAAATCTGTTTTCCCTTCTCTCATCTTGGTGAAGGTGGGTCGTGACAAATAAATTTACAATATATTATTGGACTAATAGATAAATATAAGAATTATGGTTAATTAATTTTTAAAAATTTATTAGTAATAATAATTACATACAAACATGTATATCGTAAATTAATTGAAAAAGTGTACATCATTACCAAGATAATATATGTTATATTATTTGAATATAGTAATTGAAAAATAATATCATATATATTTAAGATTTCATTAAATACAAAAATGCACACATACATACATACATATATATATTGATATTTAAAATTTTGTATAAAAAATAGATGTATATATATGGAGATAATAATTATTTATTAGATATAGTTATAGGTAATATTATAATATTTAAAACATAATAAGTCTCCTAAAAACATTTTTAGAGTATTCTATGATAACTGATCTTGATATTACTGACTAATGTATGATTCAAATTGCATGTTATGTTTTTTATGCAGTTTTATATTTTTTTAATAATTATATTTTATTTTCCTCATATATGACCTATGTGTGACCCCTCTTTCTATGTATGCAAGAACCTACGTGTCCTTGTAAAAACATTATGTATCCCAAACCCCTAGATCCCCACTTACATGTGAGTTACATTGTAATAAAAGGGTGTTTGACAAGAGGCGTTGTTGTTTCAAGCATGGTTTTTACACCACGATTGAAAGGAGACTGATGTATGATGAAATCAAAGATAATTGAGGCTCCAAGAGTAGCCCTTAGGTTTTGGTTGGTTTATCGAATAATGATAAACCAATTCATAGAAAAGGTCTCAAGATCAAGTCACAATTATTTTATTATAACTAATTAAAATATGTTAAACATTTCATGATATAATATAAAATGGTTGAGTACAAAATTTTTCAGGTAATCATGTCAACATCAAGATACTTCAATAGTTAGGGTATTTATATTGATTGCTGTTTTTGTTATAGTTTTTCACCTGTAATAAGAGAAAATATTCATTAAAATCTGAATATAAATGGATGTATATGTATATATTTAAATAATATATATATATTATTATTATTTATTAGATATAGTTATAGTTAAATTTAGAATATGTAGAACATAATAATTATCCAAAGAAACATATTATTAGTGTTGTATGATGACTGATAATGTATAATTGAAATTAAATATTGTATTTTTTGTATTTGATTATTTAATTTGTAATAAATGACTGATCTTGAGATGACCGGCCAATGTATGATTGAAATTTCATGTTGTATTTTTTATGCAGTTATATAATTTGTAATAATTCAATTTTCTATTATGAAATATAAGTATAAAAATGTTTTCTACAGGTGGAGTGAGGCACATCAATATTCAGATACAACCAAACATGATGTCCACACATACAAACTTATGTTGGACAATCATCGACCAGATGAAATACATGATTATTAATTATATAGTTAAATTATTATTGTGCATAGTACATGAATTCATTTATTAATTGCATATTCTATTTTTTTTATTTCACTATCACAAATCGGAGTATGGGAAGCATTGTCTTTTATTAGTTCTAAGAAGAACACACTGATAAAAGGTGTATCCTTTATGAGTGCTAGCTAAAAGTGCTGATAAAGGTAATGTGTATCTGTGTTAAAACAAGCACTATTAAAGGTGTATCCTTTATGAGTGCTTTTTTTAGTGCTGATAGAGGATATATTTTTCAGCGCAGTCCTTATCACTAATAAAAGATTCTAATAAAAAATATTATTAATATATATATAAATATTATATTTATATTCAAAAATATTTTTTTGTTTATATACATTAATTAAAAAACACAAGTTTATAATTAACATAAATATGATATATTAATATGTATTTTTTAATAATTCATATATATATATATATATAATGTTTCGAAAAAAGATTTTATTAGATTATAAAAAATATATATACATTTAAATAATTATAATATTATAATTTTTTTAAAATAATAAATGTCACGCCCTAAGATTTTATGGTATGTCTATATTTAGAATTTAATAACTTTGTTAGTTTATGCTTCACGCAACACGGAGTTTAAAACCGTAATATACTATTATATATGATTATTGAAATAGTAATGTGATCCTTAGAAATAGTAATTTAGCAAATAGAATAGTAATATCACCCATGAAAGTATAAATAAAATTTAGGTTTCATATAAATGAAAATATTGTATATTTACATCATGGATTAAGTAAATAATGTTTTAAAAAATGACAAATTAAGTGTTGAGATTTTTGTGAAACATAAATATTTATTTACAATTTTTTAATTAATATAATGATTTAAAGAAAAATTAATTTTCATAAAATATATTAATAAAATAATATTTTGTTATCTTATGATTATAAGAGAATTTTATAATACCTTAATGTATTTTTCAAAGTGTCATAAAACAGTTATAATATTAAAATCAATATTTTCCAGTAAATTATGATTTTATAAAAAAATTAAATTTATTACATTTTGAAAATTATTTTCATAAAATGGGGTTCATTTTTGAATTATACAAATCAAAAAATGGTTAGAGTAGTTTTTTGTGATTTTTCAAAAATAATTAAATTTTTGGTGAATAGTGATATATATTAATTTACGGTATTTAACAAATACGTGAATTATATAGTCTTAGATGATTTATGGTTGATGTAAGCCCATAATCTCAAACTCTCCTTCATTATTTTAATTTTTTTACTAATAATTCTCAAATATTAATGTTAAATAATAAACTAATGGATAAAATTATGAGATAACACTCCCCTCCACTATTAATACCACCCTCACCTCATATTATCCTCACATCTCGTAAGACTTTAAGCTTATCCAATTTCTGCCCAATAATATTACCAAATATTTTTACCATGTCCAAGTGGTTATGATCTGAAAAAAAAGACAAATACCAATTTCTTCTAGGAGGTTCTAAAGGTAAAGACTTCAAGAAGCAAAATCCCTTTTAACTTTCATTATTTTTCTTTTCACTTTATTTTCTTTTCTTATACTCTCCTAACATCCAATATCCAAAATTTAATGATAAATACAATATATTAAATATAATATAATTTTATTATAATAATTTAAAATACACCATCAAGTCTCTTCTCCCTTTCCTTTTATTATAAAAATGAAAATATCGTCTGAGAGGTGTCGATTTACCGCCATTGTGGATGACGTGTTTTCATTTGTTAATTCGGCCTTCAAGGATGGTCATAAATACATTTTAATGGTTAAAATAGATTTTAATATATGGATTACATATTATCTAATGTTCTGGAACCAGTATATATATAATATCAATTAATTAAACAAAACTAATTTGTTATGATAAAAAACTGCAAAAATAATATAATCGGTTATAACTAATGTTTTATCCAATGATTAATCCTCATACCATATAACAAAATGAAATATATAACCATTTAATATTATTAAATTTCATTAATAACATATAATTTTAATTTTGGAAAACTATTTTCATCTTACATGATCTTCCATACACGTATACAAGTAAACTAATCATGAAAACCAAGGAAACAAATTCTCTCAGAACAATGAATTATATCTTATAAATCATCAAAAATGCCATGAATGAAGTTAATAAAATTATAATAAATCAAATACATGTATAAAATGTTATTAATTAATTGATTAATGGATTTAATTTGATTATCCAATATATTAAGATCAAATTCATAACACTTTCATACATAAGGTAAGAGATTCTCCTTTAACTTCCATTTTTCATTCGGGTATCGCTTTCTATCTATTTACCCAAATGTAATTCTTATTTATTATTATATTATTATTATATATTATGATTATATGTTCCAAACATATTTATTCAGATCATTTCATCATTCTTTATTGAGAAACACATGATTTTATAAGGTTCTCTTCTCAATTCATCCTGATAAGCAAGCCTGACTTAAGGGAAATTCCCAATTTCTTACCCATTTTCAAGTGCACTCCATGATATATTTTATTCCATAATTATTTTTATAAAATCATATATTTTATCAATTAAATCTATCTTTTTTCATTTCAGGTTTATATAATAATTATTCCTTTCAAATCTCTTTAGTATTTTCTTTAAACCGCACTAAAGTGACTCATTTATAAAGTTTCTTAAAGGTAATTTTTACATGTTTTCACTTTAGTTGGAAATCATTTCTTCCAAAGATATAATTTCATTATCCTTACCTATTATTTTATAGGATAAACATTTTACAATATAATTTTATTATAAATAAAAATGATTTTCCTAAAGAAGTCTTCTTTCCAGTGTAAAAAAGGGCATTTCTCCCATAAATTCTTTAATGATTTTATTAGTGTATTTTCATCGATCTCAAAAACCCTCTATTGAATCATATGATTAATTGGGATTGATATTTTATGATACCATCCTCCATATGTTATCAAATGGATTATTATTAGTTTGATTGTATATGTGTTATTTTGATATCATTCACCATATTACTCATAATGGTTAGTGAATATGGTTACCGATTGGGGAAATTTATTTTCATTTCAAATGTATATGTTTTTTATGTTTCAACTCATTAATATGAGGAATGCATTAAAATTTGTAAGTGATGGGTGGAGCCTGCTATATCCCCGTGATGCATCGGTAGGTCTCATGAGACAAAACAAATTTGGACTTGGCCGAGGAATTTCCCATTTATTTTCAGATATGGATTTTGTCAAGGCCTTAACCATTTATTTTCATATGTCTGGGTTGAGGCCTCGATGGTATGTTTTAGATGTCTAGCATTATGAACTCCCAAGTTATGATATTTTTAATTTAAAATCCATGTGATTATTCGACTAGTATATTATTCATGGTTAAGTTTCATTCTCATCTGATTATTTATATGAAATTATGTATTCAGATTTTATTCTTTCATATTATGCTCAAGATTATATTTTAAGGGAATGTGTTTTTATTTATTCACCTTGCCTTATTGTTCATGATTATGGTAACTTCTATTATATTGTTTACCCTTACTGATCATCTGATCTCCCTACTTTCTTATGTTTTATTTTCCCCAGGTTTCGAAGATGTAAATTAGGAATGACATGCGGGGATAATCATGGATTTCATGATTGTCTCTATTAGAGTTCCTATGTTGTATTTAATTTCATATTGTACTTTAATACTTATGTTTGTATCTTGTTTTCCAAATCTACTAAACTATTCGGTCCTTTGGTATGCAATCACTTGTTCATAATACTAGTATAATAAAGTAAGGCACCAACTCTAGGCTATTGGGGTTGGTGTCTTTACGGTAAATATATTTATTATATTTATAGTTATATATAAACACTATTTAAAAATATTTATTTATAATTATAATTACAACTATATATATTTATTTATTTATTTAAATAAATATATGCGTAATGAAAAAATGATATTATTCGTGGACATCATTGGTGTTATTTATGTTCATATATTGATGAGAGAGTATAATTGACGCTATATGATCATAAGTTTATTTGTGGACATTATGTGTAATGACTAGTTGCTACTCCCGGTGGATAGAGGGGATGTGGGTTTAACACCTATTGGGTCTATGGGTCATGCTTTAAATAAATTGGGCTTGATGGGTGGGTTATCCCTTGGGGGGTTATGGCCTACCTATCCAGTCTCTGTGTGTTGTGTGTGTGTGTTAGAATGTAATTGTGCCCCCAGAGTGCGGTCCATGAGATATTATAATATAAATTTATTTATAATTATATAAAAATATTTTAAAATATATTTGTTGATAATTATAATTAAAAATAAATAGATATAAAATTACAATAAATATATTTAATTAATAATATATATTTACTATAACTTTAAAAATATCTTTATTTATTAATAAAAATATATATAATCATATAATTATATATATAAATATATTTATAATTATATAATAATATTTATAAAATAATAATGATAATATTTAATTAATAAATATATTTATTATATTTATAATTTTATAAATATATTTATTATATTAATAATTTTATAAATATATATAATAATATAAAAATATATAATTATTTAAATTTATTTATAAAATTACAATAAATATATTTTAATAATTAATATATTTATTTATTTAGATCTTTATCATAACTATTAAAAATTCCACTTTATCAGCGTTAAAAATGCTGATAAAACGAGTCTTTATTTGCACCATAATTTTAGGGTTGATAAAGACATGTTTTATCAGCGCTTTCAATTTTAGTGCTAATAAACCTGACCTTTATTAGTGCTTTTTGGAGAGCACTAATAAAATCCTTTAAGGTTTTTATAAATTTATCCCTAACAGATTCACCCTCCTTGCTTCCTCGAGATTTCATAGAACCATAGTGATGTTTTCAACGCTCTTCTTACCTTTGTCATTGTCTCCATTGTCTCTCCCTTCCTCCATCGCTCCCAATTGAACCCTCACCACTCTTCAACAACAAATCATCTCCGCTCTAAGGTGTGAGATTTTTTCTTAATATTGTCTTCATGTTTTCCCCAAAAAGGTCGACCAGATGCATCAAAGAAACCCCTTGACCACATATTTTTAGATAACCTAAATGCAACACCCTCACCAAAATTCATCCACCAAACTACCGTTCCACACACATATGGTTTCGAACCACATTAACCCATGTTTAAATCAGTTAAAATTTGTACCCTCGTAGTACCTCTTAGCTAATTATAACCAGAACCCCATGTGTCGTGGGCCTATTTTCATTACTAATGTTTTATGATACTAATTTTCCTAGAACAATAAACCTTTAAATTTTATGACTAGTGTTATTATGTTTGTTTATAAAAATAAATGATGTAATAATGTTTTCTGAAAGATGCAAGTTGTTGTACATAATATACAAGTAATGTTTAGTTAATTTGAGAATTGGGTTACTGTAAGAGACAATCTCGTTACAGGTTGGTCATAGAATGGATTGTTTTTATTTTTTTGTCAAATATGAAGTTCATTAGGATTACAACATTGATTAACATCATTTTGGTGGTGGAATAACACCTAAAATTGAAATTTTAATGGATTAAAGTAGGTGTTTCCACTCCATTTTCTTTTATTGGTATTCCCTATTAAGATTGAGGTTTCTAAAATGGATTAACTTAAAAATTGTAAAATCTAATAGATTTTAGTGGACTTTTACATGGAATGTTATGGATTAAAAATTTATTATTCAATTTTAGATGGGGGTTCTTAGGAATTTAAAACCTGAAGAACCAGCTTTAGAAAAATAAATTATTAAAATGGTTGAGATGAATTTCATAAGGAATTATGGAATAAGTATTTTTTTAATTTGAGAATTTTTTATGTAAATTTATTTAAATTTTTGAGGTTATTCTTGATTGATATTTTAATGTTTTATGGGTTTTAATGAGTTTATTGATAAATTCATTTGTTATTCATGTAAAGTATATGTTTATGATTTTCTAAGTGTGTTTTATGATGTTTGATTCTTACATTTTCTATGTGGTTGAGATTTCAATTTAATGTTTGGTTTCATATGATTTAAAATCAATTTCAAAATGATAATGATTTTAAAAATGGTCACCAAATGAAGTTTCAAAAATAGAATTCAAAAATTTTTCTCGAGGGCCCCTTTTGAACCTAAAAAGTAATTTTTTTAAATGACATTAATTTGAAAATTGATTTTAAAGAGAGGTTTGGAAAAATAATTATTAATTAAAACATAAAGAGCACAGTTGTTACTTTCTATAAATATTTATCTATAAACCATAAAGTACTATCATATAAGACCAATACTATCATGGTATATGTGAGTTTGAGGAATTGGTATCATTTAAGTAACTGACATTTTTATTAAACAAGAAGAATAAAGGGGAAAGCAGATTATTCCAAAGTCATTGAAAAAAGAATAAATAAACAACTATAATAAATGTTCTAAATTTTTTCTAAATTTTTCCCCATGGTGTAATGCCTAAAATAAGAGATAATAATTAATAGATATCATTTTAATTTGGTTTCCTACCAACTTTCTATTAATTTTATGGTTTTTTCATACATTGAGTGAAAATAAGTTTGGTTAAGTTGGATAATATGGATATGAGAATCATATTGCAATATAGACCTTGGTTCTATTCTAAGACTCTATGGTTTTTTGTTGATTCAAAATATATGAAAGCACAAAATATATACAATTTATAAGAGATTTATTAAGCAAAATACACTATTAATTATAATATTATTGATGTTTTTAGTCTAGGGCCTCCTGTAATGTTTTTGGTGTTTAGTACATATATATAGAATATTTGAAAACACTACACATTCAAGGAAAACCAATGAAGCATAAGAGATGTTGGTTTACCTTGTTTATATTATAATCAAAATGGAATATTTAGGCTAGGTGTTGAAATTGACATAAGTGATATATTTAATAAAATAGTTATGAAATTTCGTCACTTAAAATATAACATGAACGTTAAATATATTACAATTAAAAATTCACCTTTATGTACCTGTATAAGGATTAATCGAGATTTTAATAGTGGGTAAGCCAAAATAGTTCCAAATGAAAGTTAAATTTGTATAAATTATTGTTTTATGAAAATATTACAACTAAAAAATAGGTGTAATAATTTATTTAATTAATTTATTATGATATTTGTTTAGTAAATATTGGTGTAGAATAACTCCACTAGGACAGGTAAAATCTTATATTAGAATTTTCAGGGCCCTGAAAACCCCTAGATGTAACATAATTTCTCATGTAATGGTTAGGTAATAAAAGAATAGGGGGTTGATGAAATTATTTGAAACATTAAAATGTTGAGTTCCCCTTATTTGAAAATCCCCTTTTGTGTATTTATTTTGTTAAATATTAATATTACCAAATCAAATAAGATGGATATGAATAGAAAATGGATATATTCTAATCATATAACTAAATACTGTGAAGATAGGGTGAAAGACTGCATCCTGTTTTCAAAAGATCATGCATATAACCCTTCTCAAATCCTTTTTACATGTTTACGCAATTATTATTCATGACTAATTAGTCCATATAAGTTGGAAGAACACTTGAACTATCACATAATTGATCGATGTTATAAGTGTTTGAATATACATGGGGAAAACGTGAATATATATAGTGACTGAGATAACAATGCATTTTATGGATCATCTTTTTTGATTACAAGTGTTGACACTAAAGGAGACCATATTGAGGATGTGATTACATGTGTGAATGATGATGCAGATCATATTGAGGAAATGATAACGATGGTTGAATATGAACTTCATGATTGTCCAAAAAGTTTGAGAAGTGAAAGAGTTTTGAAAAGATACCATTGTATGCTCATTACAGTAAATTTAAAAAATTGTTAACCGTACTGAATCTATATAATTTAAAAACTAGAAATAGATGGAGTGACTACAGTTTTACTGAACTAATTTTTCTCTTGAATGTTATTCTCCTAGAAGATAATGGCTCCCAATCTGAACATGTAATGTTAAATAAATGCTATGTTTGATGGGTATGATCTCTAAAATAATTAATCCCCCCCCCCCAAATGATTTTATACTATTTTTAAAGGACCAAAAATCACTTAAATAATTCCCAAAACATGGTGCTTCTCAATATAAGAAAGATAAATCGGGTCCTTGAAAAGATGTGTGGTACTTCCCAATCATTCCATGTTTTAGGCACTATATAGAAGTGAGGAGACTACAATATAATTAACATGGAATAAAAATACAATAAATAATGATGGAAAATGTCATCACGTGACAAACTTACCTTAGTCAAATAGAATTCATCTTGATTATCATCAATTTGGAAACATGCTAGGAAACCATCATCTTACATTATCTACAGATGGAGTGAATATTTTTGGTTTTCAAAGAAACACTAACAATACATGGTTGATTATGTTGGTAAATTATAATGCGCCAGGATGGTTATGCATGAAATGAAAATAAATCATGTTATATATTCTAATACTAGAACAAAAGAAACAAGGTAATGTTATTGATGTTTATTTGGATCCATTGATTGAAGATTTAGAATTATTATGGGATTCAGGTGTTAGGTTGTATGATGCTTATGGAAATGAAGGTTTCACATTGAGATCCATGTTTTAAGGACGATAAATAAGTTTCCTACTTATTGAAAATTTTCAGGATATAACATTAAAGGAAATCAAGGGTGTCACATTTTCAAACAAGGTACATAGTCAATTAGGTTGAAACATTTATCAAATACTATGTTTCTAGGACATTTCACATTTATACCTTGATGAGATAAGTACTGATCTTGGATGACCTCATTCGATTGAAGTTCAGAAGAATGTGCAACACCATATCCACTAATAGGTGATCAAATTTTTTAGAAAGTAAAATATGTGTACCCGTATTTTGGTAAACCATTTTTGAAAATTCTTATGAAAATTGGATGGAAAAAATAATTTTTTTAATTACCATACTAGAATTTTCTGTATGTCAGATATTTTATTGATGTTATGCATGTTGATACTGTAATTGGAATGTAACTAAATGCACCCAAAAAACAAAGGATGGAATTAAGGCTAGGTGGGACATCATTGACATGGGAATACAGGAAGAGTTGGCACCTGTGAAGGGTGAAAAATAATCATTTATTCTGTTATCTCCTTACACTCTTTCTATGAAGTAGGTATATCAGTTTTGATACTTCTTGAAGTATGTTAAGGTTCCATAGGGGTATTCATCAAATATCAATAATATCTTGTCAACTACTAATTTAAAGTTAAATAGTCTAAAATCACATGACATTCATGTTTTGTTAGAAGATTTAATTCATGAATATATATGTTTCATTTTTCCCAAGAATGTTCATTGTACAATAACCTAGATCTTTTTCTTTTTCAAATCTATAAGCAATAAAGTTGTATACATGGATAAATTTCCAACTATGGAAAAGGAAATTTCCTTTATATTATATAAATTTGAAATGTTCTTCCCGCCAACATTCATTTATATGATGGTGCATTTGATGGTTCACTTGGTGAGAGATATTTGACTATGTAGTGTTCTACATTATAGATAGATGTAGCCTATTGAATGATATATGAATATTTTGAAATGGTATGTCAAAAATCAATGTCATCCAGAGGGTTGTATTGCATAGAACTATATTGTTGAGGAATCCATTGAATTTTTTACCGACTACCTGTTCAATGTTGAAAGCATTGGTATACTAAAATATCATTACACTAGGTGGATTGTGGGTGATGGAATCTCTAGATGATATGTTTTCACAATCAATAATATAGTTCAGGAGTAGTCTCACCTTCATGTTTTTTATAACTAATTAGAGGTTTCCCTATATGTTGAAACCCATAAATAGATTCTTAGAAATTTGAATCCATCAAGGGATGAAATATGGATGTCAAATACATATAATCAGTACTTTATAGGATGGGTTTGAGACAGTATTTTTAAAGAGTCAGATTAAAATATAGATTCATTTTTAGAACGACTTTGATGTCTAGCTAGAGGACAAAGTGTGTATGTATTATCTTATAATTGTTATATAATTAATGGTTATAAATTATATGAAAATTAACATGGTGAAGGTAGTACCATGAAATATGGTGGAGTTATACTTGTAGAATAATCTATTAATCATTCTAGTATTAAGGACATAAATTCAATTTATTTGAATATGTTATACATTAGAATCATTAAAAAACATGAGACTTTGATTATACAAAATTTCAAGTGCCTATTTTTTAGTGAATGTGGGTTTATCACTAGAGTGCTGTTAAAATAGTTGAATTAGGATTCATGAAATTGGATTTTTCGTAAGGAAGGGTGAAAAGATGGATCATTTATAATTGAATCATGAATAGTATGAGAATTTTATATTCTAGATCTTGCAAACCAAAAGTGGTCTGTTGTTCTATTATTGACCAAAACTAATGAAGGGTCAGATGAAAATTCAATTGAGGATAACTCTTTTATTAGGATTTCATAATCATTTCATAGTGCTTCCAATGTAGAAATGGTTTTGTATGTCAAAGTATACCACAATGAAGGGATTTAGATACTTGATAGAGGGGTAAAATCTCTTCAACCTTTAAAGAAAATTGAATAATTACATTTTTTTGTAATATACATTGTGTTGCCTCATGTTATTATATGTTCCCTGCTACATTTGTGTAATCTTAATTAAATTTTAAACCACTTCTACAGATAATGAATTACATATGGTTTGGTGATTTTAATCCCAATGAATAATAGGTTTCTCATCCTTTAGCTGCTCCCAGTGTAGATGAATAATGACCTTCAACTTGTACTGGTGCACCTAATTCTAAAGAATAACTGGTTTCTCAACCTATTGTTGATCCCAGTGCAGAGGTAAAACAAACTTCCACACATGCCGATGCTACCAATCCATGGGAACAACCTATTGACTATGTTTAATATCAAGAAGTGAATGTTGATGAAGATCCAATGATGCCGAAAAAATAGAAGCGTCGTAGTGTGATGGTTTTAGAAAAAGTTATTAAGGTAAAAATAAAAGGAATAAAATTTGAGTTTGGATGGAATGAGTAAGGATAGGATATTAACCCCAATAAGTCTATGTCCAGTAGTTGAATTGGGCTCATCACTCACTTGTGCATGTCGATTGATGTAGCTTCATGGCATCATATTGTGTCCACACTTAAGACGCTAATTTGGAAAGGGATTATGGTAAAATTATGATATTATTTATTTATTTTAGTAAAAAATAAAATAAATAAACATTGAATTAATTGTCACCATCCTTTACAGAGTATATTTATAGTAGATGAAACCCATAAGAAATTTTATTAATGCTTTCTGGAAGGATTCATATAGAATTTCAGACAATTATAACAAGATTTCATCTCAAATATAATGAAGGGAAACAAACTACACCCACAACTTACATATGCACACTTGATAACCCAAGAAGTGTGGCATGGGTTTACTGGCCATCATGTAGAGATTCCTTTTCATGTAAATTGTGGTTGTTAATAAATTGTTTGACAATATGTGTATTCATCACTTTGATTGATAATTTTTTCTTTATAAAGTAACAACTAAGTACTAAAAATATGTAACTGGCAAAAAAACCAACACACCCTTGTTGTAAATCAAGGATGGGGTATGCTTCACTTGAAAAAAATTGGTATGTATTTTAAATATAGCGTAATACATTTATGTGATTCGAAACAAAAACATAATTAGGTTCCTCTGTTTATATGTAGATTTATGAATCAAAATCCCAAGACACTTCCATAACTCATCATGTGATATGGAATGAGGAATGTTTAAATAAATATGGGACACTAATATATGAAAACATACAAAAAAGTGTTGGAAACATGCGTAATTATGAAATTATAAAAATTTATTTTTCATTAAATTGCTATTACACAAAAATTATTACTCATTTTCTTATATTTTGTATCTAACATAGTCAGATGAATCATCAGTACCTATACCAGATGAACACCTACTATAAATTGCCTTGAAGCGGCTAGAACAGTATGGTCATGTCAGAGGTGTGGGTTTTGGGGTGACACCCCGAACATATTTTTGAGGAAAAAACAACAAGAAAATAATGGTAAATAAATGGAAGAGATGAAAGTAATATTAAATAAACTAGAAGAAAAATTTCATTGTATGACTGATTTCCTATCAAATGTTATGTGGGGGGGATAATAGAGAAGAAACAAATCAACAACAACAAGTGATAGAAGATCATGCCCCGCCCCACCAACATTGAGGAGAGTCATTCCCCTCAAACAGCTATTTTAGTTGAGTTAATTGATATTCTAATAATTGTTTCTATGAAATGTGAATAAAACAGACACTGATACATTTCCTATACTAATATTATAATTGGGGATAATTACTATGATTTATATCTTTCAACACCCACCCATTTCTTTGTAGCATGGGATATAATGTACATTATCAAATAAGAAAATGTACAGAATATACATCTTTCAATAGGTCATGTGAGAGTAGCGATTAGAATAACTCATGAGAAGAGCACCGAGATACCTATTCCAGTTTATGATAATGATATTCATATTGTTGACCATGTTGATGTAATATTCATTGCATGGAAGTCAGATCTTGTAGAAACACATGTCGAGAAGGAGGTATTCATTTCTAATTTATTTTTTATGATAAACCTATAATAATTAATGAAAAAATGTCTAAACTAATGAATTATATTATAGGAGAACAATGGGAAGGGTGAAATAAAAGATCAACTCAAAACCATCTAAAGGATCAACCAATAAATTTAAAATATTTTTTGAAAGTACCTTTACCCCGCCTGTTCAATATCAATATTTACTAACATTTAAGGTTCATGCAGAAACAAAGTTACAAAATGGTAGTAGTCACGTAGTTTATTTTGAATAAAAAAAGTATTGAGTGGAATTTAGAGACAAAATTTATCTTTATAATGTAAATGAAACTCTAAAATGTGAATGGCTAAGAGGCTTAGTTTTAAATATATACATGAGGTATGTTTTCCTGATTTATTTTCCTAAAATTTGATATACTGTGTTAATTATAACTAAAAATATGTCAACTTTTTTTAGGAATTTATATCAATACCAATTTAAGGGATTAAACCATGATTATAGATTTGGACTCATTTTTCCTCACATCACTTCTATTTAATAATCATAAATATAGAAAAAAATATTTAAATAGTGAAAAAACTTGCCCAATTGTTTAAAAGAAAACTTGTGGATGAAAAAATCTTATTAATACCAATAATATAGGGGTAAAAAATACATAATTTAATCATATAAAATATTTTTTTATTTATTTCATTACTTATTCCTTTTTTTATTTTTAAGAAACATTGTATGCTCCTTGCGGTTAATTTGGATACTCTAAAATTTTATTTCCTAGACTCACTGCATGGATACCCAACAAACCGGCCACACATGATGACGTTTGTCAATTTGTAATACACTAAATCCAAAATTTTAGAACTAAAATTTAAGTTATATATTTTATATTATGTTTTAATGAGAATTTTGTCAGGATAATACGATGAGTAAATATCGTGAAAATCATGGAATGAGGACAGTTGATGCACACAAGGAGCCTAACAAGTTCTACAATTAGAAAAGTATCAGGGTATATATAATAATATTTCACTATCAAAACACCTATAAAAAAATTAATTATTTTTCTAAATGTTTTTTTGGTGTATGAAACAAAAAAATGGAAGAGATTGTGTTTATTATGTTTGTAAATTTATTAGAGAGATCATATTCTATCACCAATCTAGAATCCCCGAAGAGGTATTTTCAAGAATAATTACTATTTGATTTAAAATATATATTAATTCCTTATGTATTTATATTTTTCTTGTACTACTATGACTAATAAAAAAATTATTTACAAGATGATATTTATTTTTTTATAAATTAATGGGAAGCATAGTTCATTATAGAATGTACACAAATAACATGAAGAAGGTTGAAGTTTTTTTAATATACTATGTTTTACATTATAATATTATATATTCTCTACGTAATTAATATAATCTAATATGTTACCAATCTTGTGTAAGAATATAACATAATGAAGGGAACCCTTTGGAAAGATGTAAAGGTAATGCTATGATATACTTTCTTCGTTTTACCAAAAAATTATATAATGAAATGTGGATTTAATTTTCACTATTCGTTACTGATTTCATTTATTTTAGAAGATTTTTTCCATCCTTGATGCCTTTATTCACCAAAACTTCCACACATTTGTTCTCCCTCAAAACCTTTTTCACCCCTGCAATGTTGAAATTTATCACTTTCCTTCAAGTTCCCTCTACATCTCAACAAAATAGGTAATCTTGATGTTGGTACTCTAAAATAATTCTCCAATGAATTAATTAATTAGTTGACATTTATGTTTAATTCATTTAATTTTACTATTACTCCCATAAAAATTGTTTTCTTATACAGGTGGATTGATTTGTTTGAGTTGGAGTGGTTTGTTCGAAGCTACACATACTTGTGAGAAATTAGACTTCGAGGCTGAAACTAATACAATGATAATAAAAAAATGGAAAAATAATGAATAAAACCATTAGGAAAATGGTAATTCCAACTCCTTATTTAATTAATTTTGTCATCATTTTATTCACTATTTGCAAGTAAATTTATTTATCATTTTTATCTAATACTTATTTAGTTGTTTTTGCAATTCTTTTGGGAAGTCATCTTTTTATTTCAACAATATATAACAAGAAAAAAAATATAAAAAATGTTCCTTCTTCCAATGTTACCACAATTTCCATTGCCTTTCTTTATCAAACTACAACACTGCATATTGACTCGATGTTCGTAGCCGAAAACGGTTTTTCAGCTAAGAACATTGAGTCAATATGCAGTGTTGGAAGTTCCAAAAATAAATAAAATAGAAATCATGGTAACATTGGAATTTTGGAATTTTGGATTTTTTTGAGAATATGGAAAATGTATGAATCAGAAACACCTTAATCTGACACACAGTGTGACCGGTATGATGCCTAGTGATTCATTTTATCTAAAGTTAACATTAATTTTAGTATAAAGACAATTGGAATTCATAAAACTGAGAAACAAATATCCATATTGTTTTGGGAAATTAAGAAAATGACCCATAAGTCATTTTTTTATGTTTAGGAATTAGATTCACCTCAATATGATGCATGGTGTGATCAGTATAATTCTAATCATGTCTATTTATTTAAAAGTGATATTAATTTTAGTGAAAAGAACAAGTGATATACTTAAAATCATGTAAATGAATTTATATTGTATTGATACTTTAGTAAAATGATCCATAAGTCATTTTTGACATGTAATAGTCAACCACACCTAAATATGATTCATCTCACCAATATAACTCCAAATGTGTATTTTTATTTAAAACTGACAATAATTTTACTAAAAATAACAAGTGACATACTGAAAGCTGATAAAATGAATTCTAATTGTTTTAATAATTTAGTAAAATTAAGAAAAAGTCATTTCTACCATGCATGAATCAACTTAACACCAATCTGATACACGATGTCACTAGTATGACTCTAAGGGGGTATTGTTTTACTGAAATATGACATTAATTTTAGTAAAAGGAATAAGTGACATACTAAAAATAGATCAAACACATTTGAATTATTTTGATACTTTAGTAAAAATATCTATAAGTAATTATTGATGTATATGAATCAAAATCACCTCAATATGATGCACGGTGTGACCGATATGATTCAAAGTGTTCGTTATTAGTTTAAAATTGACATTTTAGTTCAAAACTAGTAACTCAATGAAAACAAATAAAAAACACTCCAATTGTCTTGATAAATTAGGAAAATGATTCATAATTCAGTTGGGACGTGTAGGAAGTAGTCTCATTTCAAACTGACACATGATGTGTCTGGTATGACTCAAAGTCTGTGTTTCCAGTTTCAAATGATATTTTAATAAAAAAGACAAATGACATACTCAAAACCAAGAAAACACATTAGTATTTTTTTATGATTTATTAAAATGATCCAAAAGTCATTTGTGACATGTGCTAATTATCCTTACCTCAATCAAACGCACAGTGTGACCATTATAATTCCATGTGTGTTTATTTATTTAAAATTGAAATTAATTTTAGAAAAAAGAACAAGCGGCATACCAAAAACCAATAAAACGCATTTATATTGTTTTGATACTTTATAAAAATGATTCATAAATAATTTATAATGTCTAGTAATCAACCAAACCATAATCTGATGCATGGTGTGACCAGTATAACTCAAATTTTTTCTTTTTATTTAAAAGTTACATTAATTTTGTCAAAAGAACAAGTGACATATTGAAAACTGAGAAAAAACCTTCATATTGTTTTAATAATATAGTAAAAATCATCCACAAGTCATTTTTGATGTGTACAAATCATCCACACCTCAATACAACACACAGTGTGACCGGTATAATTCCAAATGTGCCTATTTATTTAAAATTGACATTAATTTTAGTAAAAAGAACAAGTGACATACTAAAAACTAAGAAAATGCATTCTTATTATTTTGATACTTTATGAAAATGACTCCTGAGTCATTTGTGATGTTTATAAATCAACCGCACCTCAATTTGACGCATGGTGTGACTAGTATGACTCATAGTGTGTCTTTTTATTTAAAATTAACATTACTTTTAGTAAAAAGAACGTGTGACATATTGGAAACCAATAAAACACATTTGGATCATTTTTATACTTTAGGAAAATTATCCATAGGTCTTTTTTGATGTGTAGGAATCATAAAAACCTAAATATGATGCACAATGTGACGAATATAATTCCAAATGTTTCTATTTATTTAAAATTGAAATTAAATTAGTAAAAGAAACAAGTGACATACTCAAGATTGAACAAACACATTCAGATTGTTTTGATACACTATAACAATGACCCATGAGTAATTTATGATGTGTATGAATCAACTACACCTCAATATGATGCATGGTGTGACCAATATAACATGAAGTATGTATTTTTATTTAAAATTGACATTAATTTTAGTAAAATGGACCAGTGACATATGGAAAACCAAGAAAACACATTTGGGTTATTTTGATACTTTTTAAAAATGATCCATAAGTAATTTTTGACATGTAGGAATCATCTTCATCTCAATCAGATGCATGGTGTGACTGGTATGATTCCAAGTGTGTTTATTTATTTAAAATTTATATTAATTTTAGTAAAAAGTGTCACAACCCATCCCCCGGGCCCGTCCCATGACATCCCCCAAGTCCGCCTCCCGAAGGACAGGGGTTGGCGACTAGTGCCGAATGTGTCAACCTGGATGTGGGAGGCATTTTCCTACGTACCTATATGCTCGTACACACAACCACGTCCCAATGATGGAAAGGAAAACATGCAAGCCACTAAACAACGACTGAGTAAAAATACAAACTGTAGGTCAAATGGGCCAGAATACAAACCTAATAAAAGACGAACTCAAAACAGGAAAGTACAAGGAAACCCTGAAATCCATCAACTAAAAACCCCACCTGATGGGTAAGTGTAGAATATCTTTTGGAATCCATAGAAGCATTTTCTGCCTGCCTAATCTCACTGGGCACCGCCTGGTCCTGGGCCACCAAGTCCTCCGCCAAGTCGTCAGTCGTCTGCACCAGACACGACATGTGTGGGAAGAACCTATGTAGGGGTGAGTAACAAAATACTCATTAGGGACCCAAAAACAACAAGTAAAGGCCACAATGTAATCCACAAGAAACCCATGAAGTATTATCACCAATCATGACCACAAATCAAGACAGATCACACCAGGTATAAGCTAGAGTGGGAAAGTAGGACCATCAGTCATATCATCGAACACCTTGGGTTGCTGGAGAACTCCTCCTAAATGAGTATAGTGGGAATTAGTGGTCACACAGAGCCACATCCCAATAACCTTGGACTGTTTTTTTACTCATCCATAATGAGTACCATGGGTATGATGGGTCACACAGACCTGCTCCCCACCATGGGCATGTCGGGTCACACATAGTTGTTTCCCACCTTGGCCATACTAAGGTACTCTCCTTGTTGAGTATATTTGTTTTTCCAGGTAACATAGAGACATTTCCCACCATGGCCCTTCTAGGTCACATAGAGTCTCTTCCCATTGGGCCATCGTAGCTGATCCACATAGGGCCGCTTGTCAGCAGCCTTCAGTATACCAAAAGTATGAATTCCGCACATAGTGCGCTTGATTCCAGGAGAACCAATCCTAAAGACATTAATCATATTTGAACTTCCATAAAGCCTGTATAGAGTATTTCATGAGATACACCTCTTCGTGATGGTTCCAAAATCGTAAAAATCTTGTCAATCGGACCCCTGATTTCTATGTTATTGGCATTTTAGTAAACAGGATCCGGTTGCGTCTATGACCGGTCTGACCCAACCAACCTGGCCTGGGGGCCCCACATGCCCTGATTTAGTTCAACTAACATGGTACAACCCGGTACCAGTCTGGGATAGCCCAGTCCAGCATGGCGAGTGGGCTAGGAACATTGGGCCTCATTGGACCCGGTCCGATTCGACTGGGAGTCCAACACGATTCGGCCGGGGGTCCAGCCTGCCGGGTCCCCCAGCGACCCAGTCTCATCGGGCCCGGTCCACTAGGTTATCCCACACCTATCACAGATGCACATTGTGTCCAAGCATGCCAGCTCACGGCTGGCACATTCGTCCATCTGTTACCCCATCGCACAGGTTCGAAGACCGCGTGCCACCTGATGTCATGACTCGTAGTGGCAAGCCACCCACTGACGCGGCCTAGGGGATACATCCTTATCCCCAGCCACCGATAGAGAGGATAGTGGCCCATGACGCTTCACCATAGCCCGATCTGGTTGCAGCTGCTTCCTCCAGTGCACTGTCGTGGCACGCAACTACCCTCCCCCGGTAACCGCCATCTTGTTCTTCCGTGGACCATCGGGTCCGTTCTGGTGGTCTGTTCTTTATGCCACTAACGCCTATGGCCTCAGTGGGATTCCATCTTCGCTACGATAGCCTTGAATCCTCTTTTCCACCACTTTGAATATGATGCCATGAAGAACCCACAAAACGCAAAAGACAAGGGGCCTCAGGCCTTGTTTTTGTCGGCCCATACCCTCAGCATTAGAGGTTTGGAAACATGTGATGTATAATTGAGGTTCTATCACAAATATAATCAATCCCAATACCTGAATCCCTATTAAAAGTCACCCGTTCACAAGAACGAGTGATCTACGGATCATCCTATTCATGGTTTGATCCACGTTTGTCATTTTAGAATGAAGAATGGGGAAACATAAAACAAAACAAACCCCTACCTCAAATGTGTCCATCATTGAAGTGGTTTGTCTATGGGGGTTCAGCTTCCTGTGGCATTCATCACTTTCTTCTTCCATTCTTCAACGTGTGTCAATGTCACTGGAAATTCGCTGGCATTCTTCATTGGAGAAAATTCTTGTCTTAGGTTTGTTAGAGGAATTCCAACAATTAATCCTCCTTTCTCCAACATGTTATCCAATTAAATGAAAACATGTCACAACATTTTTGTTACATTGCATCGTCGCGTTATTAAATTATTTCATTTATGAAACAATGTATCTGTTATGATACATTTAATGCATCATTATGCCACATGTTTTCAATCCATTAATGAGCTTCATTTAATTTGACTCATCGCCTCTTTGTCGCCGCACCATCGTTCCCCCACCCAACTGTTGGGAAAAGAATTAAAATAACCTTTTAAGTTATTTTATTTTTTTCCAAATACTCAGAAAATTATGTTTTCTGATCGACCCTTATGGGTCAATGTTAGGTCCACTCTTGGTGAATCCTGACATTTTGAATTCAATTGTGCCCTCATATTTTTTATTTGAGAACTTGTTTAGAAGCTTGAAAAACCTTCCCAGACATTTACAAAAATGAACATAAATGAGTTCAAAATTCTATTCCAGTCTCACCGAACCTCGAAATTAGGTGTCGTCAAAGAGTATGGTCTCAAAAAAATCCCATATTATTTGAAAATAATTTTTATGAAATTTACGGGACATTACATTACTCCCATATTTTTGGGGTTCACGTCCTCGTAATACAAAACAAGGATAAATAAACAAATGGGGGTACTGAGCTAGAATCTGAGCCTCCCACTCCCATGATCTCTCTTGAAGTTTCCCATTCTGACACCGAACGTGCACCAGAAGAATCGACCATTAATGAAGGACTCAATCTCGTCGATCCTATGTCTCTATAGGGAAATCTGCAAATATCACTCCATCGTTAATGTCCGGCTCACCCTACTCGATGACTTTTGATGGATCTTGCACATTCCTCCTCAACTATGACACATGAAAAAAATCATACACCCAATGCATATATGGGGGAAGAGTTAGGTAGTATTCCACCTTGCCAACTCTACTGAGAATCTGAAAAGTTATGATGAACCTCAGAGATAACTTACTGCCCCGTCCAAATCTTTGCAGTCCCCATCGGGGTGATACCCAAAGAAAAACATGGTCTTCATCCTCACACTCCAAGGGTCTCCATATCTTATGAGAATATGATATATGCCTATGTTGTGAAGTCCTCATCCACTCCTAGATGATCTTCACCTTCTCAATGGTAGCCCGTGCCAACTCCGGACCCATTAGTGCTGACTCCCCTAGGTCTCTCAAGCATAGAGGTGATCTGCATGGCCTCCGGTAAAAGGCCACAAATGGTGTCATACCAATAGTGGAGTGATATATTCTATTGTATGAAAACTACACCAGTGGTAGGTGGTCCTCCCAACCGTGACCAAAATAAAGGACGCAAGAATGAAGCATGTCCTTCACGGTTTGTATGGTACACTCTATCTGACCATCTATTTTTGGGTTAAAGGATGTGAATAAGTGCATCTGATTCCCGAATGCCACCTGAAATCCCTTCCACAACAGGGATGTAAAGCATGTATCATAGTCCGAGATTATTTTCGAACGCACCCCATGTAGCCTCACTATCTTCTAGACATAGAGGCATCCTAATCCCTCTACTAATCCCTCCTCCCGGATGGGTAGGAAGTGAGCCGACAAAGTGAGTTGGTCAACGATCACCTAGATAGAATTATGGCCCTTGGATGTGGGTGGTAATCCAATCACGAATTACATCGAGATACCATCCCATTTCCACTCTGGTACCTCAAGTGGTCGGGCCAAGCCTGTTGGAACCTGATGCTCAGACTTCACTTACAGAAAAGTGAGGAATCATGAAACAAACTCTGCCACTGGTTTCTTCATTTCTATCCACCAGTACTAATGTAAAATTTCCTAGTTAAATTTCACCACACGTGGATGTACCTCCAAAGGGGGTGTATGAAACTCCCACAACACCTCCTCCCGCAATGTCACTGATAATACGGTGCATCCTCTAAAAATAATGATGTGCTCCCAACCTATCAAAAATCCATCAAGATCTTGTCTTGATGATAACTGAGCATGTCTGGCCTTACAGTCATCATCCACAAGTTGTGCATCCCTAACTCACTATAAGATTAGAGGATTGATAGTTATCAACTGAAGGTAAGCTACTCCATCATCATCCATGAGGGATACCTGCATCATGGCTAGATTATCTGTCACCTCACTTAGTATCTACAAACCAAACCTCTTGTTGATCTTCTCAACCACCATGTTCCCCTTTGAAGGAGTATTAGACAGTCTCAAATTCATAGTTATATTGGAACTCCATCCATCACCACTATCTCAGATTCGGGTCCTTCTATGAGAAGATATACCTGATACTCTTGTGGTTGGAGTATATGGTAAACATTTCACCCATCAAGTAGTGCCGCCACATCTTCAAAAAAAATAACACTGCTACTAACTCCATGTCATGGGTTTCGTAGTTCTACTCATGATCCCTAAACTTCCATGAGCCTTAGGAGATCAAGGATCACATCTATATTAGGACACAACCCAGTCCGTCCCTGATGTGTTGCAGAATACTACATACCCAACACCCTCTTTTGGAAGTCTCAAGATAGAGGCACTCGTCAGTCTCAGCCTCATCTCCTAGAAACTCTTCTTGAACTTCCATGTCCACACGAAGGGTTTTCTCTTTCATGTCAAGGTAGATAAAGGTGTTGCTACTCTAAAAACATTAGTCACAAAACTCCAATAGTATCCAGCCAACCCCAAAAAACTGTGTACCTCAGTCATTCCCCTGGATGGCTCCTAGGATAGCATTACTCTTATGTTTTTCACATCCACTACAAATCTAGCCTCTGAGATTACGTGTCCTAGAATGTGGACCTCCGAATTCCATAACTGGCACTTTGAGAGCTTCCCATAAATCTATTTCTCTTTGAGTGTATCTAGGACTATCTACATGTGTGTAGCATTCTCCTCATCTGACACTGAGTGCACCATGATGTCATCAATGAAGACCACCATGAAACAATCGAGGTAATACTAGAAGATATTATTCATGAGTCCCATGAACAATGTTGGGGAATTAGTCAAGATGGAAGGCATCACCAAAAACACATTTTGGTCATACCAATATCTTAAGTATTTCTTTAGTATGTCCTCATCACATACCTGAAGCTGATGATAGCCTAATCAGAGGTCTATCTTCAAGTACCACCTCACTCCCTTCAACTGACTGAATAGGTCATCAATCCTCAGCAATGGATACTTTTTCATCACAGTTACCTGGTTCAGGCACCAAAAGTCCACACATAGCCTGAAAATCACATCTTCCTTATTGGAAAACAACATTGGGGTTGTCCATGGTAAAACACTGAGCTACACGAAGCCCTTCTCCAACAATTTCTCCAGTTGTTCCTTCAATTAATGAATCTCTATGGGTTCTATCTGATATGATGGTGTGGATATCAGTTCAATCTTGAGGTACATATTTATGCATATGTCTACCTCTCTGTGAGGAGGTAGTCCCGGAACATCCTCAGGGAAGACGTCCTTGTACTAGTCCACCACTACAGGAATGCTTGGACTCCTCTCATCCAATAAACTGAGGGGGAGGCTATTCAATGGGTGAGTGATCGAATGCACCCTCCTCTAAGAAATTTTGTCTAGTGCTACAAATGTTACCTTCTCACCAGTGAAGGAAAACATTGTCCCATCTCGACAGACACACCGCACTTTGCGCCTAATATATTTTATCTGATCATGGTCTGTAGATAAGTTGTCTATACCCAAGTTGATGTTGTATGGTATAAACACCACTACTAAGACATCCCAGATGAAGATCTTTCCTCCTAGAGTAATCCCACACTGTCCGTACTAGTGTGTAATCGTCAAATCCTCTCTTGAAAGAGTCTCTAATCGTAAGGATTGAGCCAACGGCTCCACCAAAATCTCTGAGCCTCGAACGAGGTCTGTGGAAAGGAAAAAGTGACTCAAACCTATCCTTATAAGAACTGTAAATATGGTATATAAGACACAGATCATACCTCTAATCATATCTAGAGCATCGTGGTTGTAGGCCTCCATTTCCTGATGTAGGCCCCTCCTCTGTCTGTCGGCTTCTTGAGCCCATGGTGGACCACATGGGGGTGGTGGAGGTAGTACCTCGAACCCTCATCCCCTGCCTACCACTTGGCCTACTCCCCTTACACATCCACCTCCATGAAGACCTCCTCACCTGAACCTCTACTTCTACCTTGGTGGTCCCTCAACCATCTGTTGATCATTTGAGCGGTAGGTCTGGTAGTCATGAGCCATGTGTCCATGCCCACTGCATGAGTAGCATGCCTTATTCCTCTCTTGACCCTTGCCGCCCCAGTGGCCTCACACCACCGATATTGTGTCTTGGGGTCTCCCTACAAAAGATATGACCCACTTCAGTCCCTGCATCAGCTGTCTGCTGCTCACTATTGAAGGTTCTACCACCTGATGTCTTCTGGTGGCTTCGATAGTTGGTGTATGCTCTACTAGAAATCTCTTCATAAGAAGGGATTTATCTATCACCCCAGCCTGAGTGGGGATGCTGACAGATGCCATGGATTTCTTGATCTCCTATCTGAGTCCCTAATCAATGTTTTGGGACCTGAAGAAAGGTTCCCACACCATGTTTTTTGGGTATAAAGAGAGGTCTGTAAACCTCGTAGAGAAATCATCCACTAACATAATTCTCTACTATAGGTGAAGCAGCTCCTGTATGTGCACTAAGTGCATGGTTTGGAAAAGAACTCCTCCTGAAAAAGATGTTGGAAGTTATCCCAAGAGAGGGTCACCTTATCATGAGTCTGAATCATCAGGATCCTCCATTTCCCTGTTGAGCCCTGAAGAAGGCTTACAGCTAAGATCTCTATCTGGTCGAGTAGCATCTTCACTAGTAGAATACCCACGTCATCATCTATAGCCAATCCTCAACGGCCTGAGGATCTGTAACTTCAATAAACTTGGAAGGTCTTTGTCTCCGGAACTCATACAAGGTGATGAGCTTGTGCGCGTGCTCTACTGGTAATTCCGATACTAAAAACTGATCAACGGGTGGTGGTAACACTAGTTCACCACCCATAAGGGCCATCTCTATCATGGATCCCTAAACTGACATCTCATTTCTAGGTGGGTTGTCCTCAGGGTCACACATCGGAATCCTAGCTGGCTGTGTATGTGGAGGTATCCTGATATAGATCATGATGGTCCAAAATAAATAGATTATACCTAGTGAGATGACTCTTATTCAAGAACATAAGTAAACACTCAATTCCTATATATTTCATACAGCTGGTGTCTATATGTATAGAGTTGAAAAGTAGAATTCAAGCTCCTATTGTATGGATACGACGGCCTCCGGGCCAACACTGGACTCCCCAAATTGGAAATTAGAACTCCAAACACTTAACACAGTTTCCAAAAAACAAAACAACAGACCCCCTATATTTGAGGTAGAACATACCACCTTTGTTAGCACTTTTTCATGACTTTTCCCCCAAGACCCATGCCATGAAATCCCCCAATCCTGCTTTCTAAAGGCTAGTGGTTGGTATCTAGCACCGAAGGCCACAACCTGCAAGTGGTAGACATTTTCCTAAGTACCTATACACAGACACACACACATAAACAACCACATCCCAAATATTGAAAGGAAAACATGGATTCCACTAAACAACCTCTAAGTAAAAGTACAAACTGTATGTCAAATTGGCCAGATTAAAAACCCAAAAAAAGAGACAAACTAAAAATAGGAAAGTACAAGGAAACATTGAAATCCGTCTTTAGAAAACCCCACCTGATGGGTAAGTGTAGAGTAGCTACTAGATGCCGTAGAAGCACGTCCTGCCTCACTAATCTCACTAGCCACTTATTGGTCTTGTGCCACCAAGTCCTCCACCATGTTTTCAGTCATCTGCACCAAACACAACACGTGCGGGTGGAGCCCGTGCAGGGGTGAGTAACAAAAGACTCAATAGGTACCTGAAACCAACAAGGAATTTCCACAAATTAATCCATAAGGAAACCAAAAAGTATGATCATAATTCATAATCATGAAGCAAGATATATCACACTAGGTATAATATAGTGTAGGAATGTAGGACCATCATTCATATTATCGAACACCTTGGGATACTGGAGAACTCCTCCTCAGGGAGTATAGTGGGCATGCCAAGTCACATAAAGCTGCCTCCCACTAACCATGGATTTCTATGGTACTCATCACTAATGAGTTTCATGGGTATGCAGGGTCACACAAAGCCTCTCCCCAGCGTGGGCATGCCAGGTTACACAGAACATCTTCTGACCTTGGCCAGACTGAGGTACTCCCCTGTCAAGTACAGTGGGTTTTCGGTGTCACACAGAGTCACCCCCAACCATGGGAATACCATATCACAAAGAACTGATTCCCACTAAGACATCGTATTTGATCCACACATGTTCTCCTGTCAGCAGTCTTTAGTTCTCGGCCAACCGTAGGGTTTTCACACGTAGTGCTCTTTATTTTCATAGGACCGAACCTCAAGCTATTTTTTGTTTTTTAACTTCCATGAAGCCTCTATATATTAATCCAAGATATCCTACTCATTGTGAGGGTTCAAATTCTGAAAATGGCTCATCAATCAGATGCCCATTTTGTAAGCTATTGGCTTTTTATTAAACATAAGCCAGTTGCCTCTATACCTAGTCCGACCCGGTCAGGCCGACCTCACCAACCCGGCCCGGGGTCCAACATGCCCGATTTAGTTAAACTGACCCGACCTAACCCAATTTAGGTCTCAGTTGTCCTGACCAATGTGCCAGGCCCATTGGGCCTCGTTGGACCCAGCCCAATTCTATCGGGGGTCCAGTCCAATGGGTCGCCCGACGACCAGGTCTCATCCAATGACCCGGTCTCATCCGGCCAGCTGGGGAAAACTGCACCCTTCCCGGACGCATGTTGCATCCATGCCTACCACCTCAAGGCTGACATATTTAGCCACCTATTACCCCATCACACGCGGTTGAAGACCACGTGGAAACTGAAGTTGTGACCCACAGTTGCTGGCCACCCACAGACGCGCCCGAGGGGTTGCGTCCCAGCCGCCAGCGACCGACACAGAGGTCGGAGGCTCTATCCACTTCACCCTTTCCCAAGCCGTTCACAGCTGCTACCTCTAGTGCACCATCATAGCACGACACCACCCACCTGTGGCTTCCGCCACGGGCCACTGTCGGCAACTGCTGGCGCTGCCGGAAGGTTCTTCCACAGACCACCGGATCTGCTTCGATAGTATGTTCTTCACTGCGCTTGCGCCTATGGCCTCTGTGGGATGTTATCTTCCCTACGATGTCTTTGAATCCTCCTTTCCACCACATTTAAGATTCGGACATGAAGGACACACAAAAATCCTTATGCGGGGGGGATCATGCCTTGTTTGTGTTGGCCCATGCCCTTCGCGTTAGTGGTTTAGAAACATGTGATGTAGAATTGAAGTTATATCACAAATTTAATCAATCCCAAAACATGAATCCCAAGTAAAAGGTACCCTCTCGCAATAACGAGCAATCCGCAGATCAACCTATTCATGGGTGTATCAACATTCATCATTTTGGAAATAATAATGGGGAAATGTAAAAACAAAATAAACCTCTACCTCAAAGGTGTTCGTTGTTAAAGTGGTCCTTCCATTGGGGTTCAAGTTCCTTTGGCATTTGTCTCTTTCCAGTTCCATTATTCAAGGTGTGTCGAAGTCGTTGGTGATTTTACAACCTTCATCATTCGTTATTGGAGAGAATTATCATAGTAGGTTCATTAGAGGAATTCAACAAAATTGATCCTCATTTCCCCAACATGTTAACCCATTAAAAGAAAACATGTTTCATCATTTTCGTTACGCTGCATCGTCGCATCATTACGCTGGTTCATTAATGAAATAGTGTATCTATTATGCTACCTTTAATGTGTCATTACACTTCACGTTTATGAGCCATTAATGAGCTTCAATTAATACAACTCATTATCGCTTTGTCATCGTACGGCAGTGCTTCTGTGCCACCGCCCAACGGTTAGGAAAAACAAATAAAATGACCTTTTATGTTTTTTTTGAAAAATTTGAAAACTAACTTTTCCAGTCAACCATTTCTAGTCAATGTTTGGTCTATTCTAAGTGAATCTTAGTATTCTAAACTGAACGGTTCCCTCATACATTTGATCCAAGCATCGGTTTAAATTTCATAATAACATTCTCACATGTTTACTTAAATGAACATAAAAAAGGTACACAATTCTATTTCGAGCTCACTAGGCCTAAAAATCAGTTTCCATTAAAGCATCTGGTCTCAAAATAATTTCATATAATTTGAATAAAAAAATTATATGGAATTTTTGGGCCATTACAAAAAGAATAAGTGAAATATTGAAAACCAAGAAAAAACATTTAGATTAACTAATACATGATTTTTTTTTTAAATCATTACTTGTACATTATTCAAAAACCTACAAATATGTTATTTTTTGTCACATACAAAAAATTTGATAGAATTAAAAATTAATAAAAATACTTATGAATGATTAAGAAACATTGATATTAATAACTACATTAGTAATAATAATAATTACTATTTTTGACTATATTAATACTTCTTACTATCATAAACTATTTTATGTATAATAAATAATAATATTAAATTTATAATTATATATTAAAATTATTATTAATTTGGAATTCTATAATTATGCTTAACATTAATAATAAATATTATTTTTATTGATTATATAAGAAAATAATTAATAATACATACCATAATATATTAAAAATAACATCATTATTAACTAGTAAATATATTTTTCAATACAAATTATTTTATTTATATTATTAAACAATGTATATTAGTTGTTATACTATTAATTATATTAATAACATAAGAACATATTATTAATTAATAATAAATAATACGATTGATAATTAATAAATATATTACCTATTAGTAAATCACTTACAATTATATCAACAGAAAGTTTACAACACTTTATAAATAAAAATAAAAATATTAGTTAATATAATATTAATAAATTAATAACTTAATAATATATTATTAATTAATAATAAATGATAAAACTGATAGTTAATAAATATATTAATTATTAAAAAAGTACTAAGAATAATATCAACAATAATTTCACAAAGAATTATAAATAAAAGTAAATACCTATAAATGGTTAAGAAACATTAATATTAATAATTATATTGATAAAAATATTATAATTATTTGTTAAAAATATTAATACGTCTTAGTATTATAATCCATATTATGTATAATAAATATTCACATTAAATCTATCATTAAATTTTAATAATATTTTTATTTTGAATTATATAATTATTATTAATGTTAAAAATAAATATTATATTATTAATTATATATGTAAATAATTAATGATGCATACCATAATATATTAAAAATAAAACAACTATTAACAAGTAAATAAATTTTTCAATACAAATTATTTTATTTATACTACTAAAGAATAAATATTGGTTATTATACTATTAATTATATTAAAAACATTATAACATATTATTAATTAATAATAAATAATACAATTGATAATTATTAAATATATTACATAGTAATAAATTATTAATAATTATCTTAAAAAAAATTCAAAAGATTCATAAATCAAAAATTGTAAATATTAATTATCAGCTAATTTTTAAAAAAAAATTAAAAATTAGAGGAGAAATGTGAACACCATTCATGCTTTATCACTAAATAAAGAAGCATGAATGGGGTTCACACCTCTCCAAACCAATTTTTTAAAATATTCAGAGCCCCATCTGTTTTATTTTTTCTAAAAGAACCAATTAAAATTCTATTGTTTTTTGTTTAATAATGAGAAATTAAGTAATGGATATGTTTTTTCACTTTAAATTGTTATACTTAGAGAAAAAGAACATTATTTTTTTTAGATTTGATTATGAAATTGTTATTTTGTCACTACAAGAAAATGGGTAATTGCAATGGGATGATTTTTATGGGGAAGAGATGTCAAAAATAGTCTTGTAGAAACAATTATTTACGATGGAAACAATTTTCTACTGCAAATAAGTTTTTTTTGTGAGAAAATTGAATAGTCATAAGTACCATTGGCGCACATGCATTCCATGTAGTGGTAAACATTATTTTCATTGGATAATACCATTATATTGTTATTGCCTTCTCTATTAGTAGTCCTACTAGGGACTTTTGTGATGGATAATGAAATCTATCACAAAAGGTCCTCAGAAATTACTTTTAGCTATAGAAAAAATCCTTTTGTTTATAACCTGTCAGAATTAAAAATTTATTAAACACACTTGATCTCCTTTCTCCTACCTTCCTCTCCATTTCTCCCATTCACGCATAATTGTTTCACACATCCCTCTGGAGCCTCCCAAAAATCTTCCATCATACTCGATTTCTTGAAGATTTGGGTTTGAATCCCCTTGGTACATAATCCTCTTCTCTCTTCTTTTGTTATTTTTGAGATTTCCCATTCAATATTTCATAAATTTGGTTTGGTCAAACCCCAGTTCAACAAATTTACCCAAATTTTATGGTTTATTTGGTATTTAGAGTTACTAAAAGTTTACTATTCCCTAATTGGGTGTCTACAGGCTCTATATGAGTTAATTTCCATTGATTTGAGGTATTTTCCTCATTTTTAATCCTTTAAATAAAATAGATTTTTCTATTTGGTATTTAGGGTTACTCTATGTTTATTATTTTATATTAATTATAGAAATATGATTATTATGTAAATTATTTTTTGGGATGTTTGATATTGACATAGTTTATATAAATTAATTTAATTGGTCAACTGTATTGTATTCTTATGGTGATATAACTTTTAATGTATTATATTAATTATTGGATTGTGATTATGATGTCAAACCATGTTTTATTGTTATATTTTGATTGGTTTTAATTTATTTAAAGAAATTAAATATATTTAAGTAAAAGTTTGGATATATATATATATTAACATGTGAATATACATATATAAATGTTTAAAAAACATATAATGTTTTTGGTTTATATATATGTATGTGAGTATGTATATATAGATTTGATATATATATATATTAAAAATGTGTAAAAATATATTTGATGTATATATATTTGATTAATAAATCATGTAATATATATATATATTTAACTATCAATGGATAATATATTAATATATAATGTCAATAGACACATGGGAAGTCGTCCAGAATGGAAAACTATCAAACCAAACAAGGGCCTCACCAGAGAGATCATGAGTCACCAAATTTATAGTAGCAATATTCACTTATCTTATGATTAATGATAAAGATCATTCTAAGAAGTTGTGGATAAGGGACTTAATATTCCTGATTTTGAAGCCAAATGATTAGGGGAATCCCTATTTTGTAAGGATAACATTGATGATGGTGAGACAATCTAATTTGATAATTATGGATTTCCATCCTCTCTCTAGAGAAAATTTCATACTGTTTAAAATGGAATGGGATTCAACCACTGAAGGTTCTCAAAGAGCATGGAATTAATCTTATCTAGCAGCAATCACTACAAAAAACTACATAATTGTGTGTGTTTCAGAAATCACAACTAAAAAATATTTCAAATTTTTAGAAGTATTTTTTTTAAACACCCCCTAAATATTTTGAATTTCATAAAAGAACATAATTCCTCTCCCTCTCCTCAACCCCCCTCCCCCCCTCTCCACTCCTCCCACTCTCCCTAGATCCACCCTCTCTCCAAGCCAAATCCTGAGCCCCATCCATCATCCTATCCCCTCACTACCGCCCCACGTTCCACATTACTACCGCCCCTCGTTCCCCTCTCCACAATTATCCATTCCCCATCACTGCTAATCCTCAATCCCCCAACCTCTCCCCTAACATCCACATAATCCCCCGCGATGTCTCCCTCATCCCCCCTCACCACTTCCCCTAGTTCCCCCTCACCACTTCCCCTCACCCCCTCACCAATGCCCCCTGTTCCCAAGATCCTCTCTCCTACCTCTCTCTTCCTCTAATTTTTCATTCATCCTAGCCCATGGTTGAACCCTAACGAATATTGGTGCTTTATTTTGTTGGTTTTTGGGTTTTAGGTGTTTTAAATTGTGATTTTAGACCTATTCTAGTGACATTAATTAAAGGAGGCATTTTTTACCTTGTTTAAGGTGGGTTTGTATCTTGTTATTCCATTTTTAATCAAATAAAATTATTTATTTTTTGATTTTTAGGTTACTCTTACTTTTTTAGGGTTTCATTGACTCTTTGGAGGTGAAATCTCATTATAATATTCAAGGGCAATGAGTTTTACATTGGTTCCCCTATTTTAATTCATTAAATTATATAACCTAGGTTACTTGTGTTTTTAATCCTTCATTTAGATATAGAATGATTAAAATATGCATGTTTAATGGATGCTTGAATGTGATATCAATTTTCCGTTGAAATCTACTTCAATTTAAAGGATTTACATAATTTATAAGTTTTTTAAAAATATATTTTAATTAATTCGTTATACTAGTTGTTTTATAAACACTCTAATAAACTATAATTAATATGTTAAATTCTTTAAGGGATTTTTTGGGAGTTAAAATTATGGTTCTTTGAATTTCATTTTTAAATGAAATTATTTGTGTGTTTTAGGTTTATTTATATCTTGTTTATAGATTTTTCATGTTTTATGGTGATTTTGTAATTATTTATTATTGTTTTTCCACATTGATTTAAGGTTATCATAATATTTTTTGGTTTTAAAGTGGGGGTTTCTCCTTCAAGGTTTAATTTATTCAACTCAAAAGGATAAATTTTAGATCAACTATTCTTCCACTTTGCGATGGATTATATATATTAGAATTAAAATCTAAAAAATGATTTATTTTAAATGTTTAACAAAATTAAAAATCATAATGAAGTTTTTATATTTTTTATTTTAAAAAAATTAAAAATTATTTTTAAAATAACATAATTTTTTTTATGTGTTTTCGTTTTTTTTAATAAATTGTAGGAACATCATGATATATATGGACAAAAGATATATCACATTACAAAGGAACCCACCTTAGTATACTAAGGGTTTTTAGGAGGTTTTATATTTTTCAATTTCTAATCAATCCGTTTATGAGACAATAAGATGTCCACATCATAAATGTAAATTTAGAAGATGGGTAAAGATACATGATGTTTATGAACACTTGATATTGAAGCAATTCCTTGCTCAAAATTTATGTTGGATTTGGCATAGAAAATGAAACGTTACAAAAAGTTTGAGAAAAAATTTCAGTCAATATAATGAGCTCCCAACTTCAACAATAATTGATAATGAAATGAAAAACTTTATAAACTATGATTTAGGCATTGAAAACCAACAACATAAACATAAAAACACATCAAACCAACTAATTGATGGTGCTAAAAATAGTAACTTGAAAAGTGATATTTTTTAGACTATAAGAAAACCAAATCAATATTTTAATATATCATTGGATCTACCTCTTGATTCTAGGGAGAATAATATAGGAGAGAACTTTACTGAGTAGAATAATGCATTTCATGTTTTAGTTGATGATGGAAATCAAGTGTTATATGGTGGATGTTTGAAATATTCCAAACATTCTTTTCTTTTGAAGTTGTATCATATCAAATGCTGGTGTGAAATTAAAAATAGGGCGTTGTCTAAGATATTGGAATTGTTGCTTGATAAATTTCCTAAATCCAATATCCTTATGTTTTTTATGATATGAAAAAAGTTGTTAATAAGTTTGGTTTAAATTATACAAAAATATATGCTTTTCCCAATGATTGTATGCTATATTGGGGAGATGATTCAAGAATACAAGATTACAAAAAATGTTCTTCTATATGGTAGTTAATAGGTGATGTTGTAAGTCTAAATTAACATAATAAAATGAGGAATATGAAGAATAACACACATAAAAAGGTGTTGTATTAAATCCATTTGAATCCTCAATTTCCTATATTATTCATGTCATAAAAAATCACCAAGCATATGAAGTGACATTCTATAGATAAAAATAATGATGGGTTAATGAGAAATCCATTAGACTCACAATCATGGAAGAAATTTGATTTTTTACACCCATATTTATAATATGATCCTATAAATGATCGATTGGGATTGGCTACCAATGGATTCAACCCTTTTGGAACTTTGAGCATCAGATATATCATTTAGATAGTTGTTTTGTTCCCTGATAATCTACCTCTATTGATGTGTACACAACAAGTTCATTTTACCAATTTTGTGATTATTCATTGAAAAAATTATAGACATGATATTATTGTATACATTCAACCTCTAATTTAATAATTAGTATAATTACAGATAAATGGTGTTGATACATATGACTCATCTTCTAAAACAATGTAAAAAATGCACGCTGCTCTAATATAGACCATTAGTGACATTCCGGGACTTAGAAACTTATATTGTTGGAACACTTACATGGGTTTGGCTTATCCTATTTGTAAATTTGATTTTGATCTCAAACAACCACCATTAATTAAAAAAAATTTCTTCTGATGTCATCAAATATTTCACAATGCATCTCATATATTTCGGTTGAACAAGTCAAAATTCAATGGTTATATTGATCATAGACCACCTCCAAAGTAATTGATAGGTTCTGAAATATTAACACAGCATGGAAATTTTGAAACAGAATTTGGGAAGGTGCATCATTTTAATAACAGTGGGAAACAAGTTCTAAGTGCAACATCAAGTGAAATTGGAATGAAATAATGGAAGAAAAAAAGTATATTATTCAAAATTCTATATTTAGAATTTATTTTTTTTGTGACATAATATTAATGTTATTCATATTCATAAGAATGTTTGTGTCAATTTGATATTTACATTACTTAATGATTATGGAAAATTGGAGGACAATCTCAATGCCCTAAAGGACATAAAAATAATAAACATAAAGTGTGATCTCTGGCTAGATGAGAATGAAAAGTTTTCTTTGACGATTTTTTCAATGAAAAATAAATATAAGGATACATTACATCTAATTTTAAATCATGTGAAGGTATTTGATGGGTATTAAAGTAACATATAAAGGCTTTTCAACTTAAATAATAAATGGTAAAATGGATTGAAAACCCATGATTTACATATTATGATATAATAGTTACTAACATTGGAATTTTATACATTATGACCTAGAAAAGGTTACTATAGTTGTACTTCAATTTTTCACATTCATTAAAAAATTATGTGAGAAAACTCAACAACCAACTGAGCTTGAAAACCTTCATGAGATATTTGTATTGACACTTTGTTCAATGAAGATGATCGTTCCTCCTTCATGTTTAACTATTATGATGCATTTAATTGTGCATTTGGTCAAGGAAAATAAATTAGGAGGTCATGTACATTATTAATGGGTGTATCCAATTGAGAGGTACTTTATTTATATATTTTTTCATCTTATGTAAAAAAAATTGTATCTTCATAAAATATATAATTTTTTTTATTTATTTTATTTCATTGATATATTGGCAATTTAAAATCATGTGTGAAAAACAATTCTCAACTTCAAGGTTATATATCTGAAGTTGATTTAATATAATAGTGTATTAACTTTTGTTTTAGATACTTGGATGATATTGAGTCAAGATTAAATCAATTTAGATGTGTTTATGACCCTTCGAATCAATATTAAATACATGGGAAATCAAAAATATTTCCTACTATTGGCCGATCAGTTGGAAGGATCTCAAATGTTACACAGATAGAAATATAATTGTTACAGGCACATAGATATGTGCTTCAAAATAGGGAAATTTCATATCCCTTCATTGAAGAGCTCAAGATACAAAGAGACATATGAGAGTTCGAACACGAAATGATAATGATATAACAAAAGCTATTAATAAAGAGCATGTATAGTGGTTTACACATCATGTAAGTTCATAAATATTTCAATCAATATGGATATTTGGATGAAACATGTTTTTAAAATCTAATAATGTATATTACTTTTTTTAGATCATGGATACTGATACTCGGGATGATTTTCCAGAAGATTTCATGTTTCTATCTTTAGGTCCTCTAAAATAGGCTAGAAAACTCAATGCTTATAATGTCAGTGGCTTTAAATTTAACACAGTTGGTTAGGAAGAGGTTTTAAAATATTGAATAGTGGTATATTTATGGTTTCTTAATTGGGATACTGTAGAAAATTAACTGATATTATTGAATTAAACAACTTCTTCTTTTTTAAATTGTTTTATTCAAATGCATGTGGGCTGATATTACCAAGGGTATTAAAAGATATTCCTCCCAATTTACTTCTGTGAACTTCTCTCACTTGATGGATTATAGTGACTATGAATTACATGATCCTTATATCATCTCATTAAAAGAGAAAATGGTATATTATATACAATATTTTTTGGATGGAGGGTGAAGTATAGTGGTTCATATAAAACAAATGGGATTGAATGATATGGGTGATGAATTGGATGATTTTTCATCTAACATTGAATCCCTTCAATAGAAAGAAACATACTTATTAGTCCATCATGATACTGAAAATATTAGTCTTGCAAGGGTGGATGAAGTAGATGAATTAATGCTGGCATAGGGCCATGAAATTATTGAAGGAAAAAATGATTGTATGTGATATCATCCATTAATTTATCAACCACATATGTTATACGTGTAGTCATTCATTATCATAGTTATGCATAGTTTTCTATTAGTACTATGAATCTGTTTTCATTTCTAATTTTTTTCTGCATAAAGTTTTTGAAATATATTTTTTGAAGTTAATTTTATTTTTTTAAATGATAAGAATACCAAGGAATAAGCATTTCACTGATCCCAATATACTCCTAGTTGATGTTCCCTCGACCACCCTGATATATGATGATCCATCGATCTCCCTCCCTATAGTATCTGAGACAAAATCTATCTTCCCACTTTAGCATCCCTCACATACTCCATTCCATTATCCTCTTTCACACCCTCCATCTCTTTCTCGTCAGCATTTGAAATAGTTCATCACTATTCATCAGTTTCAATAGTGAGAGAATAGGTTTTCACCCCTATTTCTTCATGAGGATATTGTAGGGTGACATTTATAGGTTAAAAATGTAAGGTAAATAAATTTATTGCACTTTTCTATACTAATAACTATTTTATCATAAAAGATACAAGCAATGTTACTACATAGAAAAATATAAATAGTTTAGATGTCTATAATTTGAATTAAATGATGATATTTGTCCCATTTGACTATTAAGGGGCCCCCACAAACGATGTTGCATGATTATGTGGCCAGATTCTAGGACAGCTGGTGGTGGATCCGGTTACCCTTCCTTTTACCTTTTTTTATTGGAGGCATGTGCCTCAATCTTGAAAAAAATGTGCCTTTGATTCCAAGATAAAGTAAATTCTAATATTTTATAGTTTCATTGAATGTAATTATGTTATTAAATTATAATATTTATAAAATGGGTCTCTTTATATAGATTTTATTCCACTTTACTATTGTAGATATTATCACACGAAAGTGAACATTAAAAAATTTGGGTAAGAAATGGAAGGATTTTAAATAGAGATTAAGGAATAAATTCAATGATTCTTCATTGAACACTCAGCAGTTTTATGATAAGGTATTCTAAGCAGTACCTAGAGAGCAATTGACGGTTTTTATTGATATCCATCAACATGAGAAGCACGTGGTACTAAGATATATATTATTATATTAATCTCATTTTAAATATATACATGCATATGATAAAGAAATGACATTGAATACATTACAATTAAATTGCATTTAATTTATTTCAGATGATTCAAGAAAAAATTCATCATGTCGAGTTAACCAAATCAACCCCTACATTTCGGGTCAAATAGTTTTTTCTTAAATAGTTTGACTTTAATAATATTCTAATTAGTTTAAATATTTATAAGATATCATTATCTATTTTTTATATTAAATTTTTTTCCTTTATATTTATTTAATACAATCAAATAATTCAAGAAACCAAGTATTTTTGATAAAGATTTGGTTGGATGTTCATACAAAATCTGATAGGATTTTTGTTAATATCCCGCCATAGAAGTTGGGGTATGAATTATTTTTTAATTGTAATAACATATTGTCATTTGTCACTATGTTAATATGTATCGATTCAAATATGATAAATATTTTATTTATAGGTAAAAATAAAAGTACTATTGGATACTAATCTCATGCAGTCCTTCTCGGTCTCCTAGGATGATTCTGTTGGTCAGGTCCTTGGGAAGGATCAACCTAGTCATGTTAACGGGATGAGTTTGGGACCATTACCATTGGATGTATTTGGCCGGACATCAGAGATTGCAGTAGCATCTAAACCTGGTTCTAGTTACTCTATACCTAAATATGATCAGATGGAGTTTGTTTCATTTCAAATCATAATTTCAGAATAGGGGGAAAATATAAAGATGAAATATGCAAAGGTCATTGTTATACAGAAATCATTTACTAAATTATATAAGAAGACAATTGGATTTGTCCCCAGGGATATTTCCCAGATGGATGGTAGTGAGTAGGTAAATCACACAACTTCAAAATCATTTAGTATACAATTTTTTATTGGTTTTAAGTTTAAATTTAAATATACAACACTTCTTAATTTACAACATAATTGTAATGCAGGTGCTGGTAGTAGGGAGTGAAGAAGGAGATAAGGACGATGTCGTTCAAAGTTCATCATGTTGATATTAGTGTTCACTTTGGATTCGAGGATAATGTGTAAATAAATTTATGAAATGATAACACTAATATAGTGATTTTGAAACCATGTTATGGTTTCTAGTAAGGATATATGTATTTCCCTTACATAGAATGAAAATCTATATGATTGGTTCATTTTCTAAGTTTTATTCGGAATCTTACCTTTTGATTTGTTTTCCATGAATATTCTATAGATGATGAATAGTGAAACCCCCATGCCACTCTTATATTAAATGAGATATAATAATTGGTTTTTTAAATTTTTTTGAGTTTTGTAAATTAACTTTGACTCTTCTGAGGACTTTTTCTAATGAAAGGTTTCTTTATGGATATATGTAGCTATGTATAAAAACTTATGTTTGGTAAAAAATAATGTAGATGAATCTTACAAATGGGATTTCCCTATGGCATAATTTTAGTATATAAACGTGTGAATTAAAGTAGTAACCATGCACAAATACATACACCTGAGGATTTTTGTTTAATTTGGTGTAGTGTACCATTAACAAAACACATCCCCAAATCTCCAGAATTTTGATATGATAATACATTGATTCCCTGAGATCCTCTAAATGAATCAATGAAAAAATTCCTCTAAAAGAAATTATGCACTAAGTTATAATCCTCTAACTTTGTTGAAGTCCTATAAACAGTTTTCTCCATGTGCATTGTCCATGGTCTCACTCTATATCACCATTTTATTTTTATGACACTAGCCCCAATGATCAATAATCCTAGAGATAATGATACAAATATATCCAATGAAACCATTGGAATAAACCTTTATCTAAAACTCCAAAATCTAGAATATATAATGCTATCAGAATTATGAACTCTCATTGATCCTTCCTCTATGTTAACCATGGAAGCAAAGTACATTTCTACCACTACATATATTCTAGTCTCTACCTTTCAAGAGTCCACCTCCATCAAGAAAATTTTATTTCTATATCTCTGATCATATTGTTATTATTTTAGCCATAATGATTGAATAAATAAAAATATTTACCACTACCATTGAAAAGACAAATGTTCTATATACATGGGATACTGATCCCCAGTTTTAACACGGTAGTGGATAACTTCTACAAGACTTTGATTATAATAAAGAAATAAATTCCAAAATATTAGACGTAAAGGGTATCTTTAGATGATACTACCCCCTAAAAACCTATTCCTCTCTGTAACTCCCATTCAATTTTCCTAGTTAGTATCCTCAAATTATAAGTAAATAAAGTCAAATGTCTTTTCATAACTCTAACTTGTTGTACGATCTATTATCTTATGGACCAATATGATAGTCTGATTCATTAATCATAATTCTTCTTGATGAAGGTATGTTTGAGTTTAACAGATCATATGATATTATCAGATATTTTCAAGTTTTGATTCTTTTTCAAAACTCATTATGGTAAATTGAGGTATAAAGTGACAAATTAAGGAAAGTCTAAATTTCCTGGGAAATAGTTGAGCTATTTTCCAATTACACCACATTTATAGTGTTTATTTATGTCTCAAAACACAATTGAATTGATAACATAACATAAATAAAATATTTCCATTAGTAAAATATTAAAACATCCATGTTATAGTGATCCATGGAAAAAATTTAATTACAGAATCCTTATTTTTATTTATAACCTTGTAAGATAAGGTTGAGTCTTTATATAGATGGTTTCTATCCATTTGTTTCTTATGATATCTAATATTATTTTTGGCCTATTTTCATTACTTGGTATGACTTATCTCCTTGGATACTGATAAATAAAACCTATATAAATTTTATGTTATTTTTTATAGGATGTCCAATGTATAATATCAATTTTTATTTGAATCCACTTATTGATGAGTTAATTTCATTATAGAATAGTGGTTTAACTACATTTTATATTGTTGAAGATCAGAATTTTACACTAAATATTGCATTAATGAGGATGATGAATGAATTTTATGTGTATGTTATGTTATCTATATAGAGTACACATGGTCTAAAATCATGTTGGTACTACATGGATGATAACAAACATTTATGCTTGACAATGGGATAAAGAATAGTTATTTTTATTGTCAAGAGAGATTTCTTCCTATGGATCACCCTTTTGAAAGGGATATAAATAATTTCAATAAAAGAATAATTATAAGTGATGAACCTCTAGAAATGATCTTATATATTCAGGTAAAATCATCCTACTACACATTACCTCATATTACATTTGGACTAACCATAAAAAATTATATGGTTTAGGGAAAGATTATAACTGGAAATAATAACGTATTTTTTAGGTCCTTCCACATTGGTCTAATTTTTTGGTTCTTTACATGTTATATTTGATAGATATTGAGAATAATTTTTTGATAACATATTTTATATCGTCTTTAAAAAACCCGATAAGACCAAAGATAATGTAAAACATTATTAGATATTTTTCAAATTTATAGTCATCCTAAACTTGGATTATTTAAAGATGAAATATCATAAAATTTAATGAATCAAAAATAAGTTTTCCCCATTTATAATCCAATTAATTTATTATTATTTCAATGGATTATAGATTTGAGGTTACCAGATGGGTATGCTTCTAATTTGTCACATTGCATCAGATATGAACATATTACTGAGTTAAAAAGTCATGAATTTCATGAAAAAATTACAATATTATAGTCTGTTAGTCTTATAGGTTTGTTTAATTCTTTAATATGGGATTTTTTGACCAAAATATCATATTTTTCAAGATATTTGTGTGACAACATTAGATTACGATGCATTGAGTATCATGTAATAAGATATTATTTTAATTTTATATAAATTGGATAAAATAATCCCACTAACCTTATTTAACTTAATAAAACATTTAAAATTTAATTTTTTCATATGAAGATAAATATAGAGGTCCAATACAATTCTGATGAATGTACCCATTTGAGAGATGAAGGAAAAATTTAAAGAAGAAAGTACATAACAAATAATCAATTGATGGGTCAATTACAGATGTGTTATTGTAGGTGGAAATATCAAATTTCTATTCTTATTATTTTCAATTGGAATATACTTCAAAACATAATCACATGGGTAACAATGAGGAAACTTTTGATGATTTTACAGACCATTAGTTGTTAGTTTTTAATCAACCCATGCATGGGTTTACAGGTTATCATGAATAGTGGATTTCAGTTGAAGAACTATAAAGAAATCATTCATATGTTTTGATGAATTGTGAATAAGTTACATGATTAGTGCAGTAAGTACTTATTTTTTAAATTTTTATAATGGATATATTTATTTGAATTATTTTTTAGTAGAATATATTAAGACCATACCAAAAAATTATTTATACAAATAACCCTTTCTTTTATTGAATAATGTCAGCAATAAAATTTGTCATATTGGTTTCAAATAATTGTAAGTAATGTTCTTTTCAATGGAACATTAAATAAATTTTAAAATGATATCTATTATTAATAATTTTTCTTGTTTGTAGGAAACACAATATGAAAGTAAAATTAATACTCAATTTTTTTGCTAAAAAAACCACCATCTAAATTGATAAAATATGATAATGGGTATGTGGTTAATGGATTTTGATTCCATACACACATATATGGTGAATCAAATAAATCAATGAATAATTTTTTTAAGGACCTCATCATAAAGAAAGTTATGTTGAATTTTATGTCATGTTGGATGAAATAAGTTAGTTATGTTCTGTGGGACCAAATTATGTAATGATGTTTAAATTCCATTGGTTTGATACCAATTAAGGGTTGACTGTTACTCCACTATATAGAGTCATCGAAATTAAATATTACATTCTTCTAGATTAAAAAAGAACCATTTTGTTTTTGGTACATCAAACACATCAAGATAACAATGAAAATTACTGTGATATTGATAGATATTTGAGTGACTTATGGAGTGTAATAAAAATAAAATCTCATTACAATCATTTTATTGAAAATGAAAATTTTTATGTGGAAGTGGGAAATATTGATTTTTTTAATAAAAATACAAAAATATATCTCTTACCTGATGAGATATAAATATCGATGATAAAACCCCCTAGTTAAGGGTTGATGATATTGATAATATTGATAACATAATAAGGGATGATGAAACTGAACGTCATATTGAAGTTGATGATATTGAAGATAAAGATGATGACATTTTCCTCAATGAATATGATTAAGAAGATGATATATGATGAATTATTATAAGGTATTTATTAGTTTTTTATATTTTATATTTTTTTAACAATTGTTTATAGGTAATATTGTTTATTTTAGATGGATGGACATTATGATCTATTCTGTTCCTTCACTAATGATATTAATTATTAGTTTTTTTATATTTGTATTAACAAGTACTGACTTGTAATAATATTACATTCTATGTGGCATTTATTAATTTTTTATATTTGACACCTATATTAACAAATATTTATAGGTTGTATTCTAGTATTTATTTATATGTAATTATTATGTAAGGGTATTTATATGTTTATTATATTTGATATATTTATTAATAATTATTTATAGTCATGATTAATATATTATGGTATTTTTTAGTTTTTTATATTGGATATCTATATTATAAAACGTTACAGTTAAGATTATTTGTTTCAGATGGCTAGAGGTACTCTCGATGATCCCTTTCATTATCTTACTGATTCCGAACATCCCAATGGTGGGACGGATTCATCTAATCTGATGAATGTTTCACCTATTAGGTGGGGGAATTACCTTTATTGATTAATGATTTTACACCATATTCTAGAGAGACATCCATCTCTTGATTTTGACCCTCATATATGGATGCATGTTCAATTATTCAAGGTATTTATTTTATATTAGGTTATTTTATTAATTTTGGTAATAATATTTTTATTTTTTTATTATTATATTTTTGAGAATTTTTCTATTGGAAAGGCTTCTGTGATTCTAAGATATTATTTTCCTACACCGTGCAGGTCCCCATTACCATTTTTTAATAGATGTTCAACCACTTAATGTATGTTATTAAATAAAATATTTTATTTTATATTTATTTAATTACTAATAAGTTGTTTTTAATTGTGTTGTAAAATTTATGGTCTCTAATTTTTAATAGTCTAAGAGGTCCTATCTGAGAGGCATAAGAGATTTGTATATGTGAACGTTTTCATCTATTTTTACACAACCTTAGAAAGTGATCCGTGGAAATAGCTTCTGTTACTACTTTCAACCAGTCTTTCTTCTCCCATCAACCTAACTATATATCATATTATGTATTTGATGGATTGTGCTCATACTAGGTAATATAGACTTTTATAAGGAGATCATCATAAGGGAATTAGAATCAGAGGAGGCAAGAGGTCACACAGAGGGTTGGGATTCATACATTTGGCATACATTGATGACATATGGTAAATAATATTATTAATTAATTTATATATTATTTAAATGTTTTTTATATTAGTGAGGCTGTTACTGACCCTTCTGTTCTAAATTTTGATATTTACAATATGATATACATAGATCCCCAAACAAGATAACTTGTTATTGAAATACATCACCAGATTCTGGTTAATATTATTTTTTCACATTTCACTGAGATTAATTTTATTTTTATTCTAATTTCACATTATATTATAAGGAAACATATGAAACTATGGTTTCTCATTAATGAGAGAGTTTATCAGAGAGAGAATTAGATGCCACTTGTGAGTTTGTTTTTGATAATGGGGATTAGATATGGGTGACTATGCATGGTGTTGATAAATACCGGGTCACTAGTATTAGTTCCTGACTAAAACCTACTAGTTATTATGGTATAATTAGGATGTCATCGGTCTACTTGAAGGCATCTCTTATAGATCCATTGAAGTCATCATCATCTACACTGTATGAGAAGATATTGAGAGCTTAGGATGAGATAATACATGAGATGCATATAGAGAGGGAGGATTTTGAGAATCAATTTCATAGAAATGAGTAGATGTTGGAGTATATGTGATGACTTGAACATGGTGTTGGTATAGAGTTTCCTCCCCCAGAACCTTCGAGTGATCCTTCTCCACATGATACAAGTTGATGCTCAGTTTTTTATGACTGCTATTTATTTTGGACTGAATAACATATTATGTGTGAAAAAATGTAATAATAAAATTCTTGTTTTTCTTATATATTTTTTATGTTTTTTTTTTATTTTAGATTATATTTATTTTTTTGAAATTTTAATTTTTTTAAAAAAATATATAAATTGCGACAAATTTTTGTATCCATCAAAATTAGGTCTTAGAAATTTTATCAGACTAATTTTAAATAAATTTAGAGCCTATCAAAAATAATTATTATTTGGGTAATTACATTACAATTTCTTATTTAAATAATCTTAATGCAATTATTTGAAATAAAATGTCACAAAAAACATAATCAAAATGTCATTTTCTATAATGGGAATTTTTCAGTAGGGATTTCTTCACTGATATTCCATTTCAAAAGCTGGAAACTTCATTACTGTATTGTTAAATTTTTATGTGGTTTTATTTATGGTTTAATTTTTTTTGGATGTTTAGTCTGGGTATGATTGGGAGGAGGTGTCATATGCTGTGAAACATTACAAGTGGAATCAGGTACCTAGTATATACCCACCAAGTACCCAATGAGAGGACATATAATATATGAGATGTCACACCTGACCTTAATCAATTAATAAGTTTGAATAATTTTTAATAATTTATTTATATTTAGTCTCAATCTGGAATTTCAAGACGAACCGGGTTAATTTTTATTTTGAATTTTCAGAATAGGCACACAATTATCACATGTATGGTAGAAACCATGAACAGAACATGTGTGTGTTTTTATAATATTTACATATCTGATTGCAAAGACATCACATGGTTTCCCTAACCATGCGCTTTGACCGTGCGAGGTGCTCTGAGACTTCTAGTTGGGGGCACACAATTGGTACATGGTTTGACCAATCGTGAAGCCAAATCTTGTTAGTTGTCCAAACCTAAAAAAAATAATTTAATAATAAAAAAAATCAAAAAATTCCCTTCACCCCTCTCTTCCCCCTTACCTGATCATACCCCACACCCGGGAGGGGCTCCCCCGCGCATGACCTCCATCTTTTTTCTTCCTCTAGCCTTTGATTCCTTCTTTAATTCGTATTGTGATCTTTGTTAGTAAGGGTTTCTCCTCATTTACTCTCCTATATTTCCATTTTGATTCATTATTTTATCTTCTCCCTTATGGTGACAGAATTATAGTTGAACCCTCAACCGATTTGGGTGTTTTTTTTGGTTAGTTCTTGATGTATAGGGCTTGCGAGCCCCTATTGAGGCTTGTTCAAGTTGTTGTAGTCGAAGTCGATGAATTGTCCACTAAATATGGCTAGGGTTTCATATGATTTCCTTTTTAGACCAATTTTGAATTAGGTATTTTGTGACTTCAAGGTTTCTGATTATTTTCTTGAGTGCCTTGGACCCTCTTGAGGAATCCGCAGTTGGTGAAGGCAACACCGTTTGTGGTAGGTTACACTATGTAAGAACCATTAAATTGAAAAATATAATTCATTGATTGTTTTATTGTGGTGTTCTATTTATATTATATAGTAAATACATTATAAAAAAATTATGATGAATGTAAATGGACTCTTTCATGTTTTACATGTTTTGGTATGATTTGGACATGGTTTTCTCTAATGAAACGTGTTTCTAAAATATTTTTTAAAAGTTTAATCATACTAAGATTTTATTTATTTTCCAAATTATTTGATTAAATGAGATATAGTTATCAAGTATTTTTTCCCTTTTTTCCAGTTTTATATAAATTCTTGATGGCATGGTTAACTTCCAAAGAGCATCAAAATGGTTTCAAAATTCATATTATTTTTACATGTGACTTACACACGTAACCAATATATATATATATATATATATCCTTTTTGAACGTATTCCATCATGATATGTGAATATGTACATTAGGATAAGGTATATATATATGTGTCATGAACCAACCCAGGTCGACCCTGAATCGGTCACCCGAGTTGGTCTACGGCATGTCCCGAAGGGTGTTCGCAATCCCCTGGGATGAAAACTATTGTCGGGCATCAAAACTAAATGAATGAGAATGATTTGGTTCGTAAATAAAATAAAATTAAATAAATATAGATTTAAAGTAAAAAATGAAAACAAGCAGTAGAAAGAAATTAAACTATAAAAACCTATGTTTGACCCTATATGTCGCCATCGACCTCAAACCAACATTGCACTACGATGACCGAATCCAAGCAAGACGCATCACCTAAAGCTAAAAATAAATATAAAACTATAGGTGTGTGTATTAAAATGCAGTAGGTGTTCCCAAACCATCTATTATCATATTCATTTCCTTCAAATAAAAGATCCACCAATTTTATGTTTGAAATACAATGTATAGAAATAGGTTTTTAGACATTTTCTTTTTTAAAATAAATCACCGTCCATTTCTCTTTTCCATTCAAAACCAGGTTCTTCTTCATGAAAGAGACATTATCATTTCTGAGATAGAGAAAGTTTTATTTCACATAAAAAAGAAGAAGGAAATTGAAAAACATTTTAAATTTATTTTCCATAAACATTTTTGAAACAACTCATCATTTTCTCAAAGAGGTTACACCACACAAGGAAGTGGGGACAGCAACCACACAATAAGGGAAATGAAAAATAGAGCACATGAATAACTATCCAAATAAGGAACCCTAATCATATACCAAATAAAACTAAGTAAAAAAATACATGGGAGAACATAGAATATCATTAATAGTCTAGAACATACCATACATGTGACTCCTCCTGAAGTCATTCCCTACTCAATGACATCATAACTCCCAAATGCCTAATCATCGACCAACCTAGACTGGTCAACAGGACCCATCCCATAACAATGATAATAAAATAACCCCCCCCCCACTATTTCCACTAGCATAATCTAAACTAGTGAAATAATTGATCACCTAAAATTCACTTGCCATGAAAGGTTCCCATGTAAACATGTTTGAAAAAAAGGGTGAGCCAACTGATGCCAACTGAGCATAAAATCACGTAGAAATATATATATATATGTAAACACACAACATGAATCAGCCGAGTCACCTCAAGGAATATGCACATCACCATTCCACCATTTAATCATAGGGGAATCCTACCCGGCGGACCTCCTGTAATATATAACTCAACCAAAGCATGGAGACCACATCCAAGGAGAGTTTTCATTATATAACTAGTATTACAAAAGTTACAATCGGGCATCACATTCTTTTTTAATGCCAAAAAATTTCTTAAAGAGTCACACACAAACCACTTTGAAAACAATAAATACACTTAGAAACCCATTTATGAATCCTAAACCATCATTTTAAATCCAAAACACATTCATAAAGGCCAATGGGGAATTTCATCAGGAAATTGATGTGAAAACACAATAAAACCATTTATTTCAACACATTACAAGAAATAAACCACTCCAATTTAAGATAGAAAATATTACTATCAGTTCTATATGAATAATTAATATTAAAACAAGGTGAAAAAGAAAAGAAATAAATGATTCATAAATTTAAGGGTTAATTCATAGAGATCCTACCTCAGAGTGGAACCAAACTGAACATTCCTCCCTTGGTGCTTTCTAACTAAGAATTGTTGTTATCTCACTAAGCATATGCATCTTCGCATACATATAAGGACACATATCCCTCATGCACACACCCGCATGAAAATGAAAATGTGCAAGGGTATCCTTACATATATTCATATATCCATATACCTGCCTCTACTCACCTATGTATGCATTTCCATATATATAAATAGGCACACCTAGCCCCATAAATGTATATTCACAACCATGGATGAATAAACACATAACGGGACAACCTATATATATATATATTAACTTACCTATGCATACATAGGCGAGTCACCTTAGACCCGACGACTCGAAACCACCAAACGATGACCAATGCACCTTAATTAAAAATAAACATGAATCCATAAACATCATAATATCCTAAAATAAAATCAATCCAAACAAAGGAATGAAAATAAAATTAAAAAACAAACAAAACTTTTTAGAAAAATAATGTTAAAGGGAAACATAATTTTTAAAGTTATAAGTGAGAAATGGGACACTATGTTTTTGTACAATCATTCACCAAGACATGATTCATGGAAAATCAGGAAAAACCTCTTAAGATATCATTTAATAACACTTTGGGAAATCAGATCAAAGAAGAAATATTACTTATAAATAAAAAAATATCAATGAACATAGGTTTGTATATAAACACCATTCTATTTTTCATCTTCATTTGAGGGAACATCCATGTGGGCACCTAGTGCACTCATGGATTTCCCAACATCCAATGTCACACTCAAAAATTCATAGAAACACCGAAAACCCATTTTCATAAAAATCGCTATTTTCTTTCAAACAAAATCCAATAACTCATACTATTATAAGAATAAAAATAATCCCTGTAAAAACAATGAGAACCATTCCAAAATAATTAACCACAACCCTAAATCCATAAGACATCCAAATCACACATACTAGGGAAAACTCAGAGTTCAACCATACTACCAAAACACAGTTAAATCAAAAAATTTCTCAAAAAACCCAATTTCACCTTAATGAATACAAAGAATTTTAATAAACACCATAGGTACACATAAAGCGAGAAATGTTTCAAAAAAATTACTTTGAAACCCTATTTCAAACAAATATAACCAATCCCAAAATGTAATAATAAGTTAAACAAGGGTTCCATGGAAAAAAATAATTTGGATCTAATCAAACACATTTTCACAGAAACATATATGCATAAACCAAAAATTGTGTCAAAACATATTTTTAACAAGTTCTAAAAATTTAAAAATGTTAATAAACTAACTTGGTGTAGTGTGAATCTGAAAATCATAATTAAAAATTTAGTAAAGAATTTGAGCATCTGGAATTATCTTCAGAATGGAGAAAACAGAGAATATCATACCTCATTGGAATGTGAATGTAATGGAAACTCGAAGGGAGGTTAAACCAAGCATCCAGGGCCAATCGCACACACTAGATTCAAATAAAAATGGGATACACATCAACCATAATATTTATGGTTCATCCAAATAAGAAAAACCACCTGGAAACACTAGAAATTGAGAGAGAAATGGAGAAGATAAGGAAGAGAACTCATCAGAGGAAACCACAACGGAAGCCAGAGGGAGAAGGGGATGCTCCCCAGAGGGACTCAGCTGGAGGGGAGGTCATGTGAGAGAGGTAGAGAGTAGGGGGATCTTTATGAGAGGAATAGAGAACGGGGGCACCATCACCAGAAAAGGGTTTTTCAAAAGGGAGGTTCGGTCGCTAGAGAGGAGGAAGCGCAGGGGGGTGCGATGTGCAGTGTGAGGGATGAGGGGAGTACGACACGATGTGAAGGGGATGAGGGGAGTGTGATGTGGGGGATGGGGGAGGAAAAACCTAGGTTAAAAACGTCTAAAATAAAAACTTAAATAAAATAAGAACTTAAATAAAAAAAATATAAATAATTCTAATAATAATTATAATAATAATAACATGATAATAATAATAAACCTAATAATAATAATAATAATAACAATAATAATCATATTAATAATAATAATAATACATATAAAAATGTCAATAATTATTTTAATAATAATAATAGTAATAACAAAATATTTAATCATAATAGTAGTAGTAGTAATAATAATAAAAATAATAATCATCATCATCATCATTATTTATCTTTTTAATAATAAAAATATTATTATCATCGTTTTTTATTAGAACATTCTTTAAATAATATTTTAAAATATTTTATTTATTCTAAAAAATATTGGGTAATCACACAGTCACTTGGGATGACCACATGGTTACCACTAACCATGCAGTGACCGTGCACCGGCCCGAAACCCACCCAAATTGTCAAACTTGAAAAAAAATTTAAAACAAAACTCCACCTGAACCTTGATGAGAAAAATCCAAAGCCATGAAATAATAAAATAAAATAATTTTAAATTTCAGGGCGTGATAATATATATATATATATATATATATATAAAATTGTGCTTATGCGTATATGGTTAAAGGGTGACTTTGGAAATTGAAAGGATTTGGTTCAAAAATGGGTTCTCAAATGGTAAAGGTCTTTTTTCAAATGAAATAGATCATTTTTCACCTTTGGACTTTTTTTTAAAAGGAAGATTCCTTTATGTAATACCTCCAGTTCAAGGAGGGTCTTCTCAAGGATGGAATCAAGAGGTGGGAATAACATGTATGATAACTTTTCATGATTGATATATTGTATTTGTACTTGCCTCCTCACCTCCCCCTTTTTCTTAATAAATGTGATCCTATGCATTGTAGAGAGAGTCAAGAGATGATTTATATTTAGTCCAGATTAGTTGGAATGGATGCCCATTGATAGAAAAGGCCATATGGGTTGTGCCACCGGTGAGGCTAATTGAGAGTAGCTGGGTTGGTTATTGACCATGGATTGTACCGATATGAAAAAATATGGTTTTGAATCATATATAGGGTCTCTTCACTTGGTGACTAGGAGTCTCCCATGAAAACTATTTTTTATGTACTCTATTTTTACCTTTCTTTGCAACATTTTAGAAAATGCTTAAAATATTATGCTTTCTAACTGGTAACTTTTACTTCATCACCTATTTTTTTGTATCCTAATTTCATCTATTTTTTAGAAAATTTAAAATGATTTTTAAAATTATGATTTCCTGTTGAAATGATTTTTTTTTAACATTATTCTACTTATAAATGGGTATTTGGAAATTATTTCATTCTTTGGAAATTCTTTTGGAAATAAAAATTGGAAAATTATTTTCAAGAAAAATATGCTTGTAACTTTTTTTGAAAAGGAAGGAAACCCATATTTTTATATTTTTTTTTTTCAAACTAGCATGAAATTATTTCCTCTTTAAAGTTAAGGCATAGGGCATGGTTTCCCTTTTGGAATACCTACTAAGCATCTCAATGCTCACTAATATATATCTATTATTTTTAAGATGGTTGTCTCGACTTATATATTCTCGCCAAGGAGATATTTTAGTTATTATTTATTTAGAGGATACTCATATAGTAAAATAGAGGCCATTATATATATAATTAGTTTTATTTCAGTTTCATTTATTCTATTTTCCACTTAGGTTTTTACTATATTATATGGTTGAAGGTGTATAGATATTCTAGTGGTTGAGGATAGGAATTCAATGGGAATATTTTAATTTAAGTACGGGGATACTGGAGTGGTGAGAGAAGTTATTAGTGCTTTCTACTATTTACCACTTTCCTAGTTTGATATGAGGTTTTTGTTTTTGTTTTTTTCATTGGTGTGGTAATATGATGTACATACTTCTTATAATAAAATTTTATTTACTTTATGATACTTATTTATTCAATATTTATGGGTCAAACCATTCCTAATTGTTTTATTATGATGCCCAAAAACTAGTTTCTAGCCCATAGTTATCAGGAATTCCTTTCAGGAATTTTTATGAACTCGATTGGGTGTCCTATGGTGGGATGAATCATGTTCGTTCATGAGAGGAGTAGTTCCACAGGGTACTTGGTTTCCTCGTACCTAGTTCCAAATAGGCCAATCCATATTTTTTTATGTGAGGGAAAAATATGTTTTTCCTTATAATCTTCTAAAACATTTTTGAGTCTCCATCATCCAATATTCCCAAAGGTCAGTCAGATAATGTGAGAAGCCCCATTTTTTACCCCATTCTTCAACCTCTCTAAGCGCTCAAATCAAGATGTTCTAAGGATGTTCATTCGACCCAATGTGATTAAAAAATACTTTAATATTTACCTCTCCCTTTTACACTCTTTATCTTCTATTTTCTAGTGAGGGTATTGAGGATTTGGAGTTGTGATTTCACCAAGGCATGGTAAAATCCCCTTATAGATTATGGAATCCTACACTAATGGTTAAAGGAAGATTTTATGGGCTATATATCTAATGTTTATCTTTTTTATATAAATTATATGTGTGCTTATTTAATCAAGTAATTTCTTGATTTTGGAATGAATTTAGAGGATGTTAGCTTGGAATAAATTGGGGATTTAGGTTATAATAATATCTAGTGCATATTAAGAGTTATTTTATAGTTTTTATTTGAGTTTAGTTATTCTTTAATTACGGTAATTAATTACCTTGGATTATTTTGTTATAGAAATATTTTTAATGGTAATTTAGTTTTATTTGATGTTGTTGGATTAAGAAGTTCTGGTTGATGAATGGTGTAGGTTAGTTGTTCTTACCCTCTACTCGAGACTCGATGTATTCTTGGAACATTCCTTCTAATTTTTTTCCAAATGAATAAAAAAATTAATCTTATATTTTTAGATTTTTTAAAGGATATTTTTTCAAAGATATCTCGATATATAAAGTTAATTTTTTAATAGAATTTCATTTGAAGCTATATAATGGTTTTGATTATACTTACATTATCTAAAACCTTGGTTCATAACCTTATGATAATTTGTTTTTTATTAAATCTATTATCATTAACATTAAATTTCATTTGAATACGTGATTTTCAGTTTATATAAAGTGACCTATGCCTTTTAAACATATTATTACATTATTTTTAAACATAATTATTAAATAAGTACAATCCCAAATATTATGATTCCCAGTGTCATTGTAATATTAGGATCATAATACATCAAAGGGAACTAAAACATGACATATTTATTTTTAATTTTTCTCCATAATGAGATCCTAAAACTTTTAGATCTCCTAAAAATTATTGTGATAAACTAGGTAATACATAAAAGAAAGGGGTGATCTAAAAATTCTAGTAATAGAATAAACAATTTAAGGAAACATAACATGTGAGTTAAAAATATAATAGAATTTAATAAAATAGAAGGATAATGAGTAATAACATGAAATCATAACATAAAGAACATGGTATCCTATGATCATGGAATCATAGGAATTATGGTAGCAAAACAGAACATGTCATAAACATGAGTGAAGGCAAACATCCTAGATAACATCACATGGTGGAAAATTATCAATAATGGACTAGGTTTACTTTCTAATCCCACACATGATGTCTCATGATACTAAAACATTACCAAATTCTTTGGATCGCTATTTGGGTGCACCCATCATAACATGTTAATGATATATTTGTTCAACATAAATGAAATCAATCATGATTTATAACATAATAATTTCCCTTTTAATGAAAATGGGTTTCATAATATGGTTTTATATCCTAGTCAAAGGAAATTTCATAATGAAGGAATGTTAGAAACTATCATAAGGAACAAATTACCCCATCAAAGGAAGGGAGAATATGTTAAGTACATATGTGAGATACATATATACATAATTTATAAGCTTTCCATTAAAATAAATGTTGTTTTCATTAGGGAATAAAAGTAGTTTTAGAAAAATTAAAAAACATTCTTGAGGAAAATAACCTTCATAGTTAGATTTTTTTTTGAAAAATAAAAAGAAAAAAACATTAAGGAAATAATTTTATTTGAAAATTACCATAGAAACATATAATTTAATAATAAAATATAATAATGGTCATGAATATGGGTAATTATGTACATGTCTTATAAGTTAAAAAACATTCCTCTCACACTTGGGTAGAAAGTCAAAAAGTACCTCATTCAAAAAATGACAAGAAGAATCATTTTAAACCATTTTATAAAAATATAAACATGGGTAAAAATTAATTTCCACAATAATATAATAATATTTAAAAAAATTAAAATATTTTAAATAAAACATGGATAGGAAAGAGAAATAGTTTTTAATCGAAGAGAGAAATAATGTCGATTTTCCATAAAAACATATTATCAATATGTTTTAGTAACAATGAGACTAAAATGGTTATATAACTTGTAAATTTCATTAATAACCATAGAATAATAAAATTAAAGGTTTTTAGTATACCAATATCAAATAATTTCCTATAAATGAAATTCAAGCATAAACAATCATGATTAAAATGAGATTGAAATATAAACCCTTACAGCTTTGGTAACTTTTGAATTATAAATTTTTATGAATGAAGTTGACGAATTGTGACGTAAAATATCATTACTATGGATTGATTCATGATATATTATTTATATTTTATTTATATACACAATTTCAATTAAACTAGGATCATAAAAGAACATGTGTCTCAAAGAAGGAAGTTTGAGATGAAACTCTTACCACGAGCCCAAATAATATTGTGCATTCATTATCTTCGTGAATAATAAAATTATGTTAATTATTTAATTTCTTAATAACAAATTTCATTTTTATTAATCCTTTTATTTTATTCTTTACCATTTCATATTCAATAACTAAACTAATTAATTACATGTTAGGCGTTTTGATGATAAACAACCCATATATCCAAAATCACTATAGAAGGTTGACTAAGGTCAATGATATTACTATTTTAACATATTCAGAATTTTAATCCTAAAATGATTATAATTTTAATATATAAATTATACTCTTAAAACCAACCATTAAATATTCTTATGAAAAATGAATTCTGTTACAATCATGGAGATTATATATCGTATGTACACATGAGTAACATTTCCATTTTTCGACGATCATGATGGAAATAAGGTAAGTGTTATTTTCTCATTAAATATTTTAATTATATTATAAATATAATATTTTTTCTTTAAATAAACATACATATAAGATCTAGGTGATGCAGTAATAAAAAGAAATCACATCACTTCGTGTGGTGGTAATATTCCATACACATGAACGACGTTATTATATATTCAATGGATGGTAAGGTAAGAAATTATATGATATATTTAATTTATATAATGTTTAATATTTAATTTATATAATGTTTAATATTTAATTAATATAATATATAAACATAAAATTAATTCTTGTTACCTTCCATTTAAAGTGTTAGTGAAAAATCAATCACATCATTTCGTGAGGTGTTAGTCAGCTGTACACACCAATGACGTTATCGTATTCCCTGTGGAATTGAAATTAATAAGGAATATGTGATATTATAATTATAAAAGTATAATTATATCATAAATATCATATATAAACACTAAATACGTCATTATATTTATCTTTGAGTAGTAGTGATGAAAAAAAAATTATGTCAGTTCGCAAGGCGGTAATCTTCCATACACACAATCAACGATTTCACTTAATAATTGAGGGAGGATGAGATAGTTTTACGTCATTTACATAAAATAAAAAAATATCAATATATGGAATATAATAAAATTATTATATCATCATGGTTTAATACTAGTTTATGGGTGAAAATAAGAAATAAAATAAGATGACCGGTTAAGAATGTTCCCTCTTATTTGACTAAATTTTTTGGATTATACCTAAAGCCTTATTAGATTGGATTTATGATCAAAAAATAATTCTACTATAAGGTTAGGGAATTTAATAATTTATTTTGTTAGGTCTTGGATTAATCAACTTTTTTAGGTTTGAACAGGAGATGATATGGGGTGCCTTTTATAAGTGAAGGAGAAGACACACTTGGAATAAAAAAATAATTATACCAAAGTTTTTCACATGAAATAATGCTCCAAAATAAACCATTATGATTCTTATAAGATACAATTTCAAAATATGACAATAAAATTGGAATTATATAATTTTTTATTCATTTTTAACCCTTATCATATTAGTTTAACCCTAGGTAAGCCAATTTTCACTATAACCATGGTGATTAATTTTTATTGTTGTTGCTTTTGGTTACTATCAAAAAATTAAGTTTAAATTATTACATTTTAATTATTATTATTATTAAAAATATAGAATCATTTTTTAAAAAATTTAATTCATTAGAGTGGCATAATTTAATTTTGAATTAAACAATTAAAATGCGGTGAAAAATAGTTTTTCGAAAAATGCATTTTTCAAGGGAAAGACGGTTTCACATTCAATTTATGACTAGTAATATTCATTATATGAATTTAAATTCGTAAAGATATATGTAATATAAAAATTTAATTTAAATATTTCATAATTAAGAATTATTTTTATTAATTAATATAGATAAACATTATGCACTTTAAAACAGTATTGAGAAAAAAATAAGTTTTTATGACTAAGAATAATCATATACTAAAATACAATATAAATATTATCTAAATGCAATTAATTGTAATTAACATAAATAAATAATACTTATGTTATTTTTAAATAAAATTGACTTAATAATGATACTTTTTAATTACTTAATTTATTAAAATAAATGAAAATTTTACCATAATTTATATTTTCATTATTAACTGAAAATCAATATTTCCTAAATATAACAATATTTTACAATAATTAAATTTTTCTATTATGATTTCAAAAAATAAATATAATTTTATCAAATACATTTTCTAAAAGTCTAAAAAATTAATTATATTTTTTTCTCACAAAAAACAGTAAAAATCCTTTTTGAAGAAAGTCTATTTTTGATGAATAAAATGACTTTGCTTAAAATTGATTGATTGTTTAATAAGAATTTATAAATACATTTATATTGGGTAGTGACTTTATATACATTTTTTGAATTAGTAAATTCTATTTGTACCCACTAATTTAATGGCGAGGTTATAACGACCTTATTTTAATAATAATATTTTAATAATAATACATGATTCATTTAAACTCAGTGTTGTGTGTTGAATATACTATCGAACTTAGTATTTTTTTAAAATCTTAGTTTTTCATATTATATCACAATTAAATAAATTATATACATTTAATTTAAACTTGTTCTCCATAATCAAGGGTTTGACCTTTTAAATGTTCTTGTGGAAAAAATCCACATCGTAAAAAAGGTTAATAAAAATCTCTCTTAACAAGAGAGAAAGGTAAATACAAAGTCATCACATAACTAGGTTTTAACATAAGAGAAAATTTGTGGAAAATAATTATATAGAAATGAAAGAAAATAATAAATAATTATTGATTTTTATAGCGATCATTTATCTCAAAAAAGTGAATGATCAAGGGAATGTTAAGGACCTCAAAACCATAAATCTCTGATGAGTTAAAAGATTATTGATCTGATATGAAGGTAATAATATTTTTTTTTCAAGATATTTTACCCAGAGTTGAGGGATTATTTTACAATATATACTAATAAAAATTAAATATACTTACTTGATAAGTATAATTTCATCATTTAACCAATTTCCACCTCAATCATATTTTTTTAATCCAAAAGATGAGTATTCAAGTTGACTTTTTCAAAAATGAAGCATTAAAATAAAATTCTAATCAACCATATAATCCAAGAAAGAAAAACAATATATTACCATAATATTTACTAAATCCCAAATGTTTAGAACAATTTATGATAATTCTAAAAATGAATAAACCTTCCTACAAAATTCAATAACAAAACCAAATGTTTAACATAGGTCATAACCCTATATCTCAGATAACAGAAATAACCTCATAATTAAATAAGTTTTAATCCTCAAAGTATATCTTATAACCTTTATTTTACATCTCTAAAAACATAAAAACATTTTTCCCAAATAATATATTTTTATAAACCTATAGGTTATATATATACTTCAACCCAAAATTCTTTCAAAACATTATTGGCCACATTGAATTCAAAATAATTGATCCTATAATATGTTTCCTAAAATCAAATTAATATTTAACTTTTAAAACATCTATGTAAAAAAAATTTGTACTAAATATGACATCATGTAAGTCAGTGGTAGGGATATAACCCACATATCCCCTTCATTTTTAGGTTAAATCCCCATGGACTTTCTAGATATGATGAATTGTCGCCCAGAATTCATGTTTTTATTTTTTTTCCCTAAAACTATTTTACAATATTTATTATAAATTTACCAAAAAAATTAATTAACTTCTTATAAATAACATTAATAATGAAATCAGATTTTAACCACTAAATTCTTCTATACAGCCTATTTTTCCCATAAATTCAAGTAATCTTAATTTACTATAATTACCTCAATATCAATAATGTATTAAAGTTTATATTTTCTTCAATAATGTGTTTTGAAAAAGAATTAACCCTTACCATTAAATCACCTCTCTAACTCATTAATACCACTCAACATATTCTTTTAAATACTTAAAGAAAAACTATTGCAAATACTTAGATGTTTCATGATTCATATAACTATAATACTATTAATAATACATCAACAACATGATTTTATATTTACAAAAACTAAACACATAATTAATTCCAATTAAATAATTTCCATAACATAGGACCTCAGGATTTAATCCTTATATTATTGAATTGAGTCATATAATGACCAAGTTCCCTACATCTATGACATTGAACTGTTAGTGGTACCTTAGGTTGAAATTTATTTCCTAGTCTCTTGTTTATCATACTCTTCATTTTTATTTGGAAATTAGCTTCTTTGTTCCCTCTTTTTCAACACAAAAATCATAATAAAATTCCTTTTAGTAATTTTCCCTAGTGCCTCTTCCAAAATTTTTGGCATTTAGGAAATTTAATCTTATTTTTTTCAACTTTATCACTTCAACATCCATAGGATGCCATTCTTCTTTTATTTGTTTTGATTGGAAATTAAACTATGTTCCATTATATAATATTAATTCAAGATAGCAAAATTTTCATGATAACAACATGACTAACTACAATTCCCATTCAGTTTAGAATCACATTTGGAGAATCATTAAATTTCCCATCACATTGGTTATTGACTTGATTTATCCTATTTCTCACCATTGAATTAAAGAAGAGGACAAGATGAAAATAAATTAAGTAAAAAACATACCAAAGGGAAACATAAAAACATGGGATTAATAACTTATAAATGATAAGTATATCCTAACTTATGATTAACTAGATTTCAATCTAGGCTATCCATCATAATTTTTACTATTATGTTTTCTTACCTAACAATTTTTTCATGTCCTAAATAATGGTTTCAAAAAATTTGGTGATTTTCCAAAATATATCCTCCAAGAGTATTAAAGAAGGTGCCTACTAAGGCCCACTTTTGTGCATCGAGTAATGCTTGAGTTAAGACTAATGTGCCTTTTTGGAGTTATTACACCAAGGTATATCCATGATAGAACCATGTCCACTTTTAGTATCCAGACAAGAATGTAATTATTTTAAAACCTCTTACTCTATACTTCACTAATATTCTAGAATATTTTTCTATACATAGTATCATTCTTAGATTTTTCCCTATAGTTATCTCAAAAGTTTTATCATCCCAGTTCCAAAGGTTAACTAAAAATTTTATATGATACAAACTATAGAGACCCAATCATTTTAAAAATATTGTTATTTTATTTTTAAACATAATTATCAAACAAGTAAAATCCCAAAGATTGTGAAGCCTAGTGCCTTTGTAAGGATAGAATCATAATACATCAAAACGAACTAAAACTTGGAATCCTTATTTTTTCTTCTCCATAATGAGCACCTAAATCCATTAAATCTCCTAAAACTGTATGGGATAACCTGCGGAATACGTCAAATAAATGTGTGAGATAAAAATATCACTAAGGGAATAAACATTATAATGAAACATAACATGTGAGTAAACATATAACCTGATATCTTAAAAGAGAAGTATCTTTAGAAATCACCTAAAAGAATAAAATAAAAAACATGGTATCATAAGATCATAAAATCATGGAAAATGTGGTAGCAACAAAAAACATAATATAAACATGATTTAGGGATAACTACCCAGATAATATCATATAGTGGACAAAGTCCCATAACATATTACATTTACTCCCTAATCTGATGCATGCCATCTCATGAGAAAAAAACATTTCCAAATTCATTGGAGAACTATATGGGTGCACCCATCATAAAAATTTCATAATATAAATTTTCCATACAAATGACATCAATAATAATAAATAATATAATAATTACCCATGGAAATAAAATGGGTTTGATAATTTTTCATCATATCACGATCAAAGGAAATTTCATAATCAATGAATTTGAGAAATGATTATAAGACATGTATTACCCCATCAAAATAACAGAGAATAATATAGGAATATTTGTGATAGAAATATATAAAGAATTTATAAGCATTATATAACATTAAAGGTTGTTTTCATTAATAAATAATTGTACTTTTAAATAGAATAAAAACATTTTCAAAAATTAAAAATTCAGAAAATGTAGTGGAAATAATTTTATTTAAAAATATCCCTTGAAAATTATACTCTAAGATTCAAATACAATATTGGTTATGATAGAAGATAATTATATACATGTCGTATATGTTGATAAAAAATATTCCTTTCAAACTTTAGTAAAAAGTCAAAAAGTACCGTGATTGAAAAATGGAAAGAAGATTACTTATAAAACATTTTATAAAAAGGTCAAAATGGGTGAATATTAATTTCAGAAATAATATAACAGTATTGAAAAAAATTGAAAATATTTTAAATAAAATACTGATAATAAAGAGAAAGGGTTTTCAGCAGAAGGGAGAAACGAAGTCAGTTTTCCTTAAAAACATTTTGTTAACCATTTTTTGAAGCAAATAAAGGAAAATTGTTATATAACATGAAAATTTTAGGAATAATAAAAGGATAATAAAACTAGATAATTTTATTATACAACAATAAAATAATTTATTATAATTAAAATTCAAGAATAGATAATCCCAATTAAAAATAGATTGAAACACAAACCATTGCGACTTTAGTAATATTTGAATCATAGCATCCCATGATTTAAGTAGATGAATTGTAACTTAAAATATCATTAATTTTTAAGGATTAATGATATATTGTGTATAGGGGAAGTATATACACCATTTAAAAGAAATTAGGTGCATAAATGAACATGTGTCTCAAAGAAGGTTGTTTGAGACGAAACCCTTACCTTGTGCTTGAATCATCATGTGTATTCCCTAAATTAATGAATAATAAAACTATGTTAATTATTTACTTTATTAATAACCTTTTTATGTTTATTTTTCCCTTTAGTTAATTTTTTACCATTTCATACCAATAACTCACCCAATTAAATAAATGTCATATGTTGTGATGATAAACGACTCATATGTGCTAAATCACATTCAAAATTTAAAAAAGGTCAAAGAGTTTATTATTTAAAAATATACATAATTTTAGACAGGAAATAATTATAATTTTTTTACATAAATTATACTTTTAAAAACCATAATGAAATATTGTTATGAAAAATGATCTACGTTTCAATCATGAAGATAGTAGGTCATACATACGCTTGAGTAACACTTCCATTTTTTAAAGATCATGATGGAAAGAAGGTAAGTTTTATTTTGTATTTAAAATATGATAATAATATCATAAATTTCATATCACTTATTTAAATACACTCTCATTTACCATCCATGTGATGTGGTAATAAAAACGATTCACATCTCTTCTTGAGACCGTATTCCACCGTACGCACGAATGGCGTTATCATTTATTTAATGGATGGTGAGGAAAAAACGTATATGATATATTTATTTTAAATAATGATAAATATTTTATTAATATAATACATAAAAATAAAATTAATCCTTATTACCTTTTATGTAATGAATAAGTGAAAAATGAATCACATAGATATGTGAGGCGGTAGTCTGCCGTACACACGAGCAACATTATTGTATTCCCTAGGGAATGAAAATTAAGAAGTAAAATGTAAAATTATAATAAATAATTTTTGTTATATTATAAATAACATATATTATCATTAAATACCTCATTATATACATTCTTGAGAAGTGGTGATGGAAATTGAATTTTGTCCGGTGGTAGTCCGTTGTACACACGATCAACAGTTTTGTTCCCCATTTAAGGGAGGAGTATATGGTTTTAAGAAATGAAATTAAAATTAAAAATATAATTATATTGAATATAATAATTTTATAATATCATCATGGTTTAATATTACTTTAATGGGGTGTAATAATAAATAAAATAAGACACTCAGTTAAGAATATTACCTCTTTTTTCAGACCACCTATTTAGATATATACCAAGAGCCTTCCTAGATTATATTTTGGATAAAATAGGATTATATGATGAGTATAAAGAATAAATAAGTTTATTTGGGAAGGTATTGGCTAAACAAATGGGTTTTTTAAGTGTCAAGAGTAGAGAAAAGTGAGTGTCCCTTTATAAGTGGGGGAGAAGATACACTTTAAAATTTTTAAAAGAAAGAATTATACCCATGGTTTTCACATCAAAAAAAAATACCATTTTATAACCTTAGAATAAATATGGTCAAAATATTACAATAAAATTAAAATTACACAATTTTTGAATCAATTTAACACTTATCGTTTTAATTTAACCCCCAGTAAACCGGTTTTTATCTTTACTATACTAATATATTTTTACTATTTTTACTACTCATTATGATAAAAATTAAGTTGAAATTATTATATAATATTAATTATTCTGATTATAAATATATAATCCATTTTTATACATTCAATTCATAGGCTTTGAAGAATTTAATTTAAAATTAAACCCGCCTACGCGGTGAAAAAACTGTTTTCCAAAAAATGCATTTATCAAAAGAAAGATGATTTAACATTAACTATATGAATTGTAATATTTTTTATAAGAATTTAAATTCATAAATATATATATAATATTAATTTAATTTAAATAATTTCTCATTAGGGTTTATTTTAATTAGTTAAAATTGAGAAACAATATTCACATTAAAACAGTTTTCAGAAGAAGAAAAAATGTGTTTTCAGCCTGAGAATAATCTTATACTGAAACCCAATATATATATGATTTAAATGGTATTAATTGTATTTAATATAAATATTTATTATTATTTTAATTATAAATAAAATTATAATAATAATTTTACTTTTAAATTATTAAAATTATTAAAATAAATCACAGTTTCACAATAATCATTATTTTCACTATTCACTGATAAATCAACATTTTCCAAAAAATCCCAAAATTTAACTCTTATTTAAATTTTCAAATGATTATTTAAATAATTAAGTTCATTTTAGCAAATAAATTTTTTAAAATTGAACGGAATAAATTATATTGTTTTCTCACAAAAAGAAGTAAAAAACTTTTTTGAGGAAGGAGTATTTATGTTGAATAAAATCGAAGTGCTTAAAATTGATTAATTAGTTAATAAGAATTTATAAATATATATATATTTGGTAGTGAATTTATATACTTTTTTATGTTAGTTAATCTTATTCATATATTCAAATTTAATAGCTAGGTTATAACGCTCTTATTTAAATAACAATATATTAAATATATAATGTGGTTCATTTAAACTTAATGTGGCATATCGAACAAGCTCTCGAACATAGTGTTATCTTAAAATCTATTAGTTTCACAAGGTATTAATGGGTTTTTTATTGGTTTTATATTTATCCTTTTATACTATAAAAAATCCTATAACCATGGTTTTTGGACAAACCGTGGCTATAGACCATACTTATAGCCACGATTTTCCAAAATCATGCTTTTAGATTATTGGAAAAAATATTTAGCCACATTTTAAATTATATAGTGGATATAGGTATAGTCTATATCCACGTTTTTAGAAAAATGTGGCTATAGGCTTCCATCACAACCACAAGAAAATATTTTTCCATGGGAAGTTCATGGGAAGACCTAGAACTACGATTTACTACATATCACCATGGTTTTTCAATATATATATATATATTGAATATATAAATATTAAATATTTATATATATTTAATATATATATATATATTATTTTTGAAAATGTTTTGTAGTAAAGTGCTTAAGCATTGGGTGTTTGAAAGTGGAGGTTTGGGGTTCAAATTCAGCTATTCACATTTTTTTGGGACCTTAGAACCATAGTTTCAAGGGTTGTAACCATAGTTTTAAACCTTTAAAATAGACCTAATTACATGGTTTAAATCATTTCTCTAAACATGTAACAATTAACCATGACCACAATAATTATCCATGGGTGAGGGCTGTGACAATTTTTCTATTTCCATAGGCACAACAATTGTTATATGGATTTTTCCACGATCAAAATCATGGAAATAGGTCCATTTATATGGGAAAAAACCACAACAATAGCTTCATCTATATTTCCATGACAATAGGATCCATGAACATATAGACCATGAAAATTACCTATAACCACAATTTATACATCTCAAGCCATGGTTTTTTCCTATAGTTATAACTAATTTTTCAAGTAGTTCTTACACATTATGATGTGGAATATAGTAGTTAGTATTGTATTATTTATCCATGAGTAACTTTTCTACACATATTTTCATTTTGGTTTCTTATGTAAATTCAGTTAATCATGTCTTATTTTTTTAGAATTATATATTCCATAAAGTTATTGTGTTAAATTTGATTACTCAATTATTTACATACTTCAATTAAAGAAATTCATGCATAGAAATTTTATAAAGTTTTAAAATATGTTAAAAACCCATTAAAGGTATGTTTTTTCATATGTTTATATCATGTATCATAAAATTATTTTAATAAACTAAGAAAAATATTCTCTTATATTTGACTTGAGTTAGTAAATGATATTAATGTTGGGTTCATACTTATATTCAACCATCTTGAGACATATAGTATAAGTGAAACAAATTATTAAATGTAAAGTATGATGGTATTACTATATCTTAGTAAAACAATTCTTACTTGATCTTATTATCATGCATTATAAAGTAAATTACTTCTTCTCACTAAAACCTGAATGAATTATACATCAATAAAAAAATTACCCTTTGGTTAAGTGATATCTTTGGTGATATGATAATGGTTGTGTTGATTATGTGAGAAGGAATTATTTTGTTATTTAACTTGTTTTGTTTCATTCACTTGTTTAGTTTCCTAAACTAAACAAAAAAAATTATAAAAAAAAATTTGTTTTTTATAATGAATTTAGTGTGGAATTTGTTTTATTTAAAAAATATTAAAAAGTTATATTATTTTAGGTGAAACAACAGATTTGGGTATTTTATTCTTGAAAAATTTTATATTATAACATACCTATATAGTAAAAAATAGATTTATTAATTTTATAAAAATGGTTTATAGTGTAACATTTTCCTTCCTTCATATATAAATATTATAAATTAATCTATGATTTTAATGTATTTTTTTTCTTAGTAAATGTTCACTTATATTTATTTTTAAATATTGAATTCTTGTTTATATATTGAACTTTCAATTTTAATTAGTATTTGTTTACTTGGGTTTTTTTAAACACCTTATACCTTATTTGGGTTGCTAATAAAATACATTTTGTTAAATAAAATTTCATACTTGATAATTCTCATGGGTTATCATTAGTTGGTTTACAATTAGTTGGTTTACCGTTATTATGGACTAGTGGGAGGATCATAATAAAGTCTAGATAAATAATTTCCCATGCCTTATTACTTGTTTAGATTAATTCTAATAACAATATGTATATGTTTTTTGGTTTTTTGGTTTTTTATTTTATGTGTAATTCCTTGTTGGATTTCTCATTTAATGTAATTTGATTATGATATTACTTATTCCATGTTTGTATTCCCAATTTAATATGCCTCATTATTGATGGATCCATGTTTAGTGCCTATTTTTATTATTATCACGTTATGTCTTATAACTTTTTTGGAATAATACTAGCAGGATTAAATTGATTATTGTTTATTTTAATTCTTTTTGTTTGGATTACTATTATTTTGTTAAAATCCTATCTATATTGAGGATGATGTGGTTTATTTTTCAATCAACTATTCATTTCCACAATGATGGGTTATAATCACCTTACTCTATAATTAACCATTTACTTTACAACTAGGACAGGTCAAAAATATCTTATATTAGTATACTCATTTGTTTAATAATCCTTGAGAATCTAAAAGTAGGCTGGTATAGGTTTATACCTTCCTATTTTATGGAGTTATTTTTCATAGTTAATATTCATCTTAAAGTTGTTATTCACTTTGTTCATCCTAGGTTTAATGATTTTATACTATAATAATTTTATATATATATTTGTATAAATGGGTATAGATTCTCATGAAAACACCAATTTCATTAGTGTGTGAGTTGAGACACTATTGTTGGTACCCTACTAAGTATTTATGTTCACACCCTATGTGTAAACTCTGATGGACAAATAAGTTTCAATTTTTTATATTTTAGGAACACTGGTATTTATATTCCACATTTTAAATTGTCCTTATGGGGTTTTAGTTTATCAGGTTCGATCATCATCAGACATGGAGCATAGTGGCCATGTTCGGTTAAATAATTTATTTTCTATTACCACGTATTTTATTGATTATGTTGAGTCTATATGGTTATATACATGACTCTAATAGGCATGTCAGTGTATGTTCTATTTTTCTATTTTAAATTAAATCATATATAGATGGAGTTAAATTGTCATTATGTTATTATTCTATTACATCATACATATCTAGCATACATATTACCACTTATGGAAAGAAGTGTTTATGTTTTTTTGTGGGAAACATCTAACATACATAAGAGTCTTACCATATTTATGAAATAATATGGTCATGGATTATCATTTTAACTAAAGTAGGAAAATCTTTCTTTAATGATAACCATATATAGATGGTTCTAGTCACCAACCATTAGGGATCAAGAAAAAATCTTAGGACCAATGAAGGGATAATATGGTTATAGTTTAAGTATCTAGGTCGGGGTTGTTAGAAATGTTACCAGGGTAGAGTTTTTGGATTCTCAGAGTCTTACTTTTATAAGCAATAAATAAGGTGTTGGTATATAAGTGGTAAAACATGTGTATTGTTGAGAGAAATTGACACCACTTAAACCTAAGATACCAATTATGTTTTGGTGTTTCGTTTAGGAACCGTAGAAATGAGTGAGTTTTAATTTTTAAATATTGTACCAAAATATTGGAAACTCAAGGAGTGGAATAAGGCTCGACTAAGTGCCACTTTTGGAAAATGTCCATGCATCACCACACTAGAATCATGTTAATACCAATTTATTTTATTAGATATTATAAATATTATATATGGATGGAATTTACTAATTAAAAATAAACTAATAATGTAATTATTGTTTTCTTAAATACTTCATTATATGTTTTTTAATACCTTCTATTAATCCACTTCTCACTTCAAGGCTATAATAATTGAGCAAGATCATTAATGTTTATTTTCCATTTTTATATAATATTTGTGCAATCATACATGATCAACCATGTAATATTTTTTTTAATAAAAATAAACCCATTTATTCATCTTGTGTATTAAAGGGAAAGAAGGTTTAAAATGTAGTTATTATTTAGAAATGAATACTTTTGACAAAGTATACTGAGAAAGTATCTTCTGTAATTTGATTTATTGAATGGGAATATTATAAAAACATTAGGGTTTTCTAACATGAATTGTGCATGTGATTTTGAAATTATAATTGAATATATATATATATATATATTATGATAACGGTATGAAGATCTCTAGACAAGCAATCCTAGATATGATACGAAATAGATAATTTAATCTCTGATTCAATACAAAATTCAGAGACTCAATCAAAACAAAAAAATATTTTCAGAATATAAACATTATAATTCACAGTAATAACATAATCTCAGAACTCAAAGCCCTGTGTCTTTAAAGATTAACTATATAAATATCTTATTTTACCTAATTATGAACAATAATCCATAATCTCACTATACTAGATCAACTTTGAGAAATATTATTTTCTATAATCATCTTTATAACATGAGGAACAAGGAACATAAGAATAGATCTAGATCAAAAACTCAAAAATGAAAAAATATATATTAATATTCCATCAAGGGTTTGATCATATGCATATGAAGAAACTTGAGTGAAATATAGAATAATAAGAGATGTTTATAAGGAATGAAAAATGGAATGTGACCTCAAATTATTAAACATATACCATGGAATAATAGTGTTAAAACATGATACAATAAACATAATCCATGTATTATAACATAGGAGTATATAAATGTTAAATAAACAAAAAATAGGAAATCATAACATAGTGGAGTAGATATCATCACATATTTACCAACACATAGTAGAGAAAGAAACACTACTTGATTCTCATAATATAGTGTTCTTAAGCTAACAACCTATGTACCCTCCAGATCTTGGACTGATACTCATGTACCCTCTCTAGCATAAAATTATACTCATGTGACATCTTGGGATTGGCCTACTACCTGTGTACCCTCTTGTGCTTGGGATATTACTCACATACCCTCTTGGTCTTAGTCTTCCACCCATGTACCCTCTTGAGATAATGAGATATAAAACATAAACTAATGAATTATAGGAATATATAAGACCCTACCTGACACATAATGATAATATATACACATTATTTCAACATAATATCAATCTTATATCATATAATGAAGAACACATTGAAATAAAATGGGCTTCACAAAAGTTAGAAGTTGTATCATATTAAATTAACTCAAGAGTTGTATCATTTGATACCAAAATTTCAAAAACATCAATATTTTATTTCAAAAGGTAATTTCAAGGTTGAATCATTATAATTATATTTAAAGGAGATATATCTTTTGGAGATAAAAGAGATGATAGAAGTGAAATCATAAATTTTTTATAAATTTTTTTACCATTATAAAAAATGAAGTTATAGATCGCTTTAAAAAGTTTCTTTCAAGAAGTTGACATGATTTTTTTAAACATTAATTAGAAATAATTATTAATAACAGAGCTTTAAAAAATACATTATGTTTCTCCATAAGATTTTTGTATTATATGATAATACATACGATTATGGATGGTTAAACCATTAATATTTTAAAATACAATTTTTGAACCCCACATTAAAAAAAGAGTAATAAATATTTTATTGGAAAAGAGTAAAATATAAATTTCAATATCACAAGAGAAAATACATATTAAGATTTTAAAATAAGAAAATAAAATATTTTTGTAATGAAATAACATGGATATGGAATAAAAATAATCTTGAAAGAGGAAAATAATTATTCTTAATGACGTTATACTTTAATGTGAATGAAATTAATCAAGAATTAAAATTAAAATTAAAATTTTCATTTTCCCTATATATAAATACAATGTTCCATATAATAAAACCTCTCATTATAATAAACCAAAAATATAAGAAATAATTTCAGGAATGAAGCTTAAAATTCAAAGAAAGGGAATTCAACTAATAAAAACCCTACAACTTTAGTAACACTTGAAAAAAAACCATTTAGAAAGAAAAATTCTGACGAATTTTTCAATCCCTTGAATTTTATTAAAGGTATTATAAAAATAATAAATAGGTAGTTATATACACCATTAAAATAAAACAAATGGTGAATATAGAATGTGTCTCAAAGAAGAAAATAAAAGCGATAAAAACACTTACCATAACTCTTTGATTCAATGAAATTTGTTTAACCTCCTTTATAATAGAAATAAATATCTTCAGAAGTAATTTAAGAAACATATTCATATCTATTAAATTTCCCCAAATTTATTTATAATAATTTATTATATCTTTATTAGTTAGTTATTGTATACTTTCATCATCAGATGTTAGAATCCTTGACTATTTTGTGTGAATTCCCTAATGGTGCTATCAATCCTCAATATTTAGTAAATTTTAATAATTAAGAAATTATTCAAAGTGATATAATATAATTTAAATAAATATTTATAAATTTCTTATATCATTCCATGATAGTTTTAGTTATAATTTTTGAAGATTAGATCAATGATGAGCTAGTGTCGGGTAATTTACTGATATCAACATATTATATTAGAATGATTATTGATATTTATGTCATACTTTAAAAACCATATTAATGAAATATAAAAAACACTAATTTCATATATATTAATCAAATGTTTTTTATAATCATCCATATGAGGTGGTGATGAAAGCAAAACATATCATCCAGGGTGGCGGTAGTACACACACATACACAAGGGAAATTTTCATTTTATGATAAATGGAGTGTGGAGAGTGTAAGGTAGATAATTATTTATATTACAATAATATTAATTATTTAATAAATTTAATATTTATTCATTAATCAAATTTTTATAACTATTCATGTGTGGTAGTGACGAAAAATAAACTACATTGTTTTTGGAGGTGGTAGTCCATGCGTACGCACGAGTGAAATTTTTCTTTTTTAAATTGTTTAGAGGAATGTATAAAATGGATATTACAACAACCTAATAATGTTTAATTATAATTATTTTACTCATGTTTTTATGTTATTTTTGGTAGAAAAGTTTTGTAGGAGGTAGAAGAAGAAATAATGAAATTGAAATAAAAGAGGAGCGATTAAGTGTTTTTACCGTACCCCTTGTGAAAAATTCGTTAAGACTTATTAAAAGTGTATTTTGGTGAGATGAGAACCTATATAAAATTAGATAGATATTTTTGGAGTGATTTCGGTATAGTTTGGTCAAGATAAAAGAATTTTGGTCTGAGAAGAAGTGGGGGGTGAATGATTCCTTTTATAAGTGAGAGGGGTGACACTTTTGTAAATATAGATAACACTGTATTAAAGGAATTCAAATTTCAAATAAAAGTGAAAAAAATGTGGAAAATAATTGTTAGAGTTTGAGTCTTGGTAGATCCACCACTCATCCACACAAATAAAGGAATTTTTTTTGATATATTTTATAACCTTTCCCATAATTTATCTTTTTTACCATAATATGATTTTACTATGAAAACTAATTTTTTAGCATCCATAACTTATTTTTATTGCCAAAAATTAAAGTTACATTATTAAATAATATTTAGCTATTGATTAAAAATAATAAAAGTGATAAAAAGTTATTCTAAAAAAATATTTAAAGTATAAAAACTGGTCTAGAAAAAAAATTATATCATGGTTTCCAAAATATCAAACATGGGCTTATAAATAAATATAATATTTTTCAAATTTAAATATATTACTTATTAAATACATATCTAGTGAAAAAAATTCATAAATTTTTAGGTCATGGTAATATCCTAATGACGTCCTAAAATTCACTGTATTTGTAAAACCCGTATTTTATACTATTCACCTAAAAGTCTATATTTTCAAAAAATTCCAAATATTTAACCTAAGATAAAATTGATATCCTACATCCATAGAAGAATTTATTTTTTTAAAATTAAAATTTTAAAATTTAGTAAATTAACTTTTAAATGGAAGCATAAAATATAATGAAAATAGTTTTTATTGGAAATATACTTTTTAAATATTATCTATTATTATTATTGTTTCCTATAATTTACAAATTTAATTTATTTTAATATATTATTCATATCAACAGTATAATTTATAACCATTTAACCATTATAAATTAGTTTTATTACAATAAAAATGCATAGTGCTTAAAATAATCTTTTTTTTAAATTCATTTTAAGTATCAAATTAATTTATACTTATTAATTTCTTTATAATAAATATTAATTTGATTCTAATTTATTTTCATATAAATATTATAAACAAGTTTCAATAAATGAATTCTTTATCCAAGATTAATTAAAATACCCAACACTATAAAAAATAGTTCTTTGAAAAATATTACAATTATAATAATCATTCTAAACCAAATTAAATGAAATTAATTATTTTTATCAAAAATTTAATTTTACTATTCAATTGATATTAAAATATTTAATTTGATTTTATAAATACATCATAGAATAAAAATATGTGATTTATAAATAAAAAATTAATTAAATAACTCAATTAAATATTTTTACATTCTCATGATGTATTAATGTTTATCTTTAATTGAAATATTTTATCTCAATAAAACAAATGATGTTTTGTTTTATTTCAGTGTTCTATGTAAAACAATCTATTCAACATAGTATTTATTTAAATGGAAATTGAGGCTAAATTATCAGGGTGTTACTTTATCCCCTCCCTAAATAAATTTCGTCCTCAAAATTATAAGTATCACATATTAATAAAAATAGATAAGGTTATCTAGAAGATAGAAAAAATAAAAATATAATTTCTAGTATGATATATACCTCACTATCATAGATAAGAGTAAGAACCCAATTTTTATTAAGGTATGGATCCTTTTAATTTTTTACTGAACCCTTTGTTATAGTTTTCTCTATGGTTTAAACTTGGTAACCATGCCTAAGGGAGGGTTGTTTCATTTTTGGGATGATAAGTTACAAGGGATGAATGATGGATGTAGGAAAGGTACATGACATGAATTTAGAATACATGACGTCTAGCCAATAAATGACATGTATTGGCCTAGGTGGTTAATTCACAACATGTAATGAACATTCCCCAAAAGGGAAAGGTCGAATATTACATGATGTGTAAAGTATTTACACAATGTGTAAATATTCATAAATGTTTTAAATGGTTGGACCCCTATTCTTTTTCCTTGCCACTTTTTCATTATTTCTTCTTCCACATAGCATAAGCTCTCCCTTGATGTTCCCATGATGCCTATAGTTGGGTTCTTTAATCATTCATTCAACCAAAATTTGATTTGAGATCCGTATGTCACATTAGAAGCACACTGGTAGGATCTTAAACCCTTTTCCTTGTTTATTCATTTATCTTTCTCTCAACAACACTATTTTAGTAAAGGCTCATATGCTCTATTTTTAAGGTGTTTATCTATTATTATGTTCTCTCCTAATCTAGGCCAAACTAAGGGTCCATACTGGACGAGGAGAGTGCTATATAATCAAGGTATGAGGTTTATGAATCATCCCTCAAATACTTTCCATTTCATAAACTATCATCATTGTACACATGCTGGTTTCATTGGGAATTGATTATTAAATTAATATTCTAGGATTATAATCATTTAACTCTTGTTCTAGATCCCTTTTCATATTTTTTCATCAAATAATTAGAGGTTATAGCCTCAATAATGACCACCCAAACTAGGGTGTTTCTTTATCTATTACTTTAGGGGATTTTTATGACTATCTGCACTGTCGTTGGGTGCGCTTAGACTTGACCTAGATTAGGTAAGTGATTTAAATTAATTAATGAATTATTAATGGATTGTATGATATAGATATCGCATGACCCTTGTAAGGTAATTATTTCAATTTAATAATGAAATATCAACTTGTTTAATGGAAGGTATATTTATATACATCACTTAGACAAGTTAAATATAATTTAAAAGTAATTGGTTTCATGTACATAGCCAAACTTTCCATGACCATGAAAGGTAAAGGAATGGGCCTACTAAATGAATACAAAATTAGAATGATAAATGGATTCATGTCCTTGATTTAAATTATCACATCAATGAAACGTAATTGAATGAACCAAATGACTTATCTGATGTCAAGAGTATTACATGGAATTAAATGAATAATGATTAATGTATAAGGTAAATATTTAATATTAACCATTTTATCTTTAAAAGAGTAGTCAGAGTTATAGTGGCCTTGGATTCTCTAAGGAATTCCTTGATAACTTAGAGGACGTCGTTCCAATTCATGGATCTAGTTACCAAGGGAGATACCCACCTTGGAACATGGTCCTTATCTATTAGAATGTTCCCAGCATGGTGTCGTAGGATCCATTCCCTATATTTCCATATATTTGGATGCCTCAGATATATTCCTTGGATCGAGCTTGATGTCTTCAAACATGTGGAGTCATGGATTTACCCCATTGGACCCAATCATGCTTACCATGTATTTACCTTGTACAAGATCCTTGGACTCGGTTAGAGTCATTTATAGTGTAATGCCTTGGGCGATTCCCCATATATTACACTCAGACCCCTTTTTCCATATGACATGTTATTACTGATTTTTTTAAAACCCTAAGTCAAGGGATTCCTGGGTTATTTCCTTGGATCCTCTTTCATTATTATCATTATTATAGAATTACTTGGTAATTAAATTAGACCCACTTCAATTCTTATCATTATTATGGGATTCCTTAGTTACACCTTAGATCCTATTAATTTTTTTCCACCATACAATATGGTTGTCACTTATTATAAAATGAAACATAATTAAAAAAATTATTCAAAGTTTATACTCCATTTGAGGATAAAGTAGGTATGGGTTGTTCATATTTATATATTGTATTCACTTCCATATATACCTGCATTCTGTTTCAGTTTATATTCAATGACTAGATTTGTATAGATTCTATTGGTGACGGCCCTCTGAGATTTATCTCACCCCCTATTCAAGATGTTGATGGTACCCAATAAGATCATATGTATGTAGGTATTGATAAAGGGAATCATCCTATTTTGGACACCAGAATTTCTTAATTTCTTATGATCGAACTTGGTAGAAGATGACCAAGCTGGAGATTAAGATGCTTGGATAGTTTTATCCTTTTTTATTCTTTTTTTAGATCATGTATAATATTGTTTTATACTAATTTTAATCCATGTTTTCCTACTTTATGGAGACATGAAATTGCATAAACATTTTGTATATTATCTAGTTTCGTATATTTTGAGTATCATTATCTATTACATGGTTTTCATGTCTACTTCAGCTGATTTATTCATTTATCATATGCTTATACTATTTATACATGTGTCATTATTCAATGTTCCCTAATATGACATGATGGAATAGTCTCCCCACCGACATACCCTAAGCTCACCCTATTATTAAGAAGCCTCTAGAATACAAGGAGGTGTGCATGAGGCCATGTGGCCTCTGGCTTGGGGCACCTCTATGTGGAACCTCGGTCAGTAAATCACAATGATTTATGAAAGGCAGTTTCCTTTTCTTTTGTATTATTTTTTGGGAATATATAGAAGATATAAAATCATTCTAGGAGTTGGTTATAAGCCACATCTGGGAGTTGTTAACCAACATTCAGGGTAAATACAAAGTTTATTGGGAATGGGAAATTTTGTTCTTTATTTTTCTTATTACAGTTGATATACATTCACTGTTGGATTATTCACATGATTTGTGGTATTTGATATGATTTATGGATATTTACCTTGTCCTGGTATAATAAGGATAATTATTACATGCATTATTATAGGAACCTATAAATCATATTTCACCTATATTCCATTCCATACATGTGTATTTCACAGCTTTTGTTTCCCATGTTTCCTTTGATTATTGAGTGATCCATGCTTGTTATACTTATTCCTATGTTTATAACATCTTCTATAGGGCAGGGGATTAGTTATTTAAAGTTCCATAATCAATCTAAGTAGTATTTTCTTATATATACTGATGGTGGAATCTTAGATAACTGGTTTCTAAACATTTCATATATGTATATTTTGTTACATGAGCTTATCTTTGGATGCAATTGAGTGACAATTGATTTTAACATATTCAGTGTATATTACCTTGTGAATTGGAATGGGTAATTAACCAATTAAAGCCATCATATATTGCTTATTATATTCAGATACATAATGTAGACATGGCTGAATGAAATTAAATGGTTGTATCTTTTAGTTATAAAGTGTATATGCCTTTATTAGATGGAAATGATGATCCATTTAATTATACCATATTATATGTATATAATAAAATGAAAACATAAAATATAAATCATGACTTATAAAATAAATGTTTTCCTGTAAATTAAGAGGTAAGGTATAATTGACCCTTCACCTACTGGAACCCTTGTAAATCAAATTTTAATACTTACCCTTACCCTAGACTTCTAAGCGGGTATTTGGGGTAGTACCTTGGGTAATGAACCCAGTAGTAACTCTATCTAATTTCATCCTATTTTAAGGCATCTGATTGTAATTTTTAGAGCTACCCCCATGAACTACTCTAGTCATGTACTCGTAATGTGTTGTCAATCATGTTCTAGAGGTGATGGGTCCTAAGACACCGGTGATCCCTCCAGTAGTGCCACTTCAGGTGAAACATGTTATTCCTTATATGGGCACCGACACATTGTTTCATGAGTGTTTCCAACATATGATATATTCCATGAAGGGTTCTTCACAACCTAACCAAACTATAGATGATCTTACTCATGAGTATTAGCAGTAGTATCCTCCAATATTTTTAGGGGATGATGCTCCTAAGGTTACTGAGTTTTGGATAGAGGCCATTATTTCTACCTTTAAAAATGTGGAGAAGCCTAGAGAAAGGAGAGTCAAGTTTTCTACATATATGATTTGTGATTCGAACAATCAGTAATGGGATGTGATTACTATGGCTGGTCATCATCAAGACATGGTCTAGGAAAACTTCCATACTTCCTTCTATGATTACTTATTTATTCAGACACTAAGAACTGATCGAGCTAGAGATTTCAAACACCTAGAGCAAGGTGATATGTATTTAATGAGATATTCAATGCATTTCATCAAGTTTCATCAATTTGAACCACTTATAGCTAGTGATGATCAATCAAGAAGATGATGTTTTGATAATGGGATTAATTATGTTATCTCATTACTGGTGAATTTTTTACACCTACCTACTTTTTTGGGGATCTTTAATTAGGATATTATCATTAAGAGCAACCTGAGAGAATCCAAAACTACCAATCACGTAGTTTTAGTGCAGACATTGGTTTGTAGTTCTTACAACAGAATGAAGTGTATACATGAGGTTTCTCATTAGAGTAGTGTTGGTCATATTATCCATAATGGAATCTTCATTATATGCCATCAATGTGAATGATTGGGGCATCTAAAGGCTTAGTGTGATAGAGACCCCCTTGAGTGTCCTGCTTGCGGTTGTATGGGGAATATTTAGAGATTCTATTAGACATTTCCATATAATTACAGTTGAAGAGGCTCCGCACCAGCTCCACCTTCAGGGGAAAGATATGTTGTGCCGTTTCAGATGAGGATTTGAAGTAGCACAGGCCAAATTTGTTATTGAGGAGGTTGTCGCCATAGAATCTGTACTTTTTATTATCTACACTAGTAAGGTGAACCTGCTCAGTGTATTATAGCTGTATCACATGGATGTAGATCATGAAAGTTAAATGATTTACCTTTGATATCTAAGGATCATAGTGTAAGACCATTGAATGCATGAGGTACTATTCTAGTAGCCTCCCCTCTTGTATCTACATTGTTTGATACAAGTTTTTCACATTCTGTTATCTCTTTGCTGACCCTAGAGTGTCTCATGCTACAAGTTTATTACTTTTGTAGGGTGATGACCATATAAACACCTTTGGGAGTGTGGTCTGATGGAATATTCCATTAAAAGGACTACCCCTTATGGTAGACAGTTTTTCCTTCCTATGGGACCTCTTCATCCTCGAGATGAAGGCTTTGATGTCATTCTCAGGATGGGATAGTTGGTTCCCTATTGAGCCTATGTTGACTACGATCACTAAAGGGTATCATTTTCATCCCTAAAGGGTGGAAGTTATCTCCATATGGGTGAGTGGAATGTCTAGGATGGTATTGCTGGACCCGAGAATCAGGGGCTAGGTGGAGTGACCACCTAGATTTCTTTCATTTTCATAAATACTTATGGAATACATTTGACATATTTTCCTCCCATTATAGATCGTTTCAGGGATGTATTTACTAACAATTTCTCTAGATTACCTCCTAATAGAAAGGTAGAGTTTATGATTGATATTATTTTATAAGAAGCTCTAGTTTCTATTCAGATTCATTGGATGGAACCTACCGAGCTACATGAGATCAAAATATTGTTGAAAGACCAAGAGTCTTAAGGTTTTATCTGACCTAACACTTCTTCTAGGGTTTCACATGTGAATTTTTACAAGAATTCATATGAGACCCTCTAATTATATGTGGATTAATGATGGTAATACTAGATTATGGTTAAGAACTGGTGTCCACTACCTCAGATAAATTATCTCTATACCCATCCCCATGGAGCTAGGGTATTCTCTAATATCGACCTAATATTGAGCTATCATTAGGTGCTATCTAGGCCTTTAGATATACCATGTATGACATTCTAAAATTGGTACCATATATATTAGTATCTGTTTATGCTATTTGTTCTTTAAAAAACTCATTCCATTTTCATGAATTTGATTAATTGGGTTTTCCATCCATATTTGGATTCCATTGTTGTGGTTTTTGTGGTTGAAATCTTGGTGTATTCATGTACTCTAAGTGACTATTATAAACATACTGAGATCATTTTCAATACACTAAGAGAGAATCAACTATATGCTATGCTTACTAAGTTCCACATTGCAATGGAAAAAGTTCACTTCTTGTGTCATATTATCATAGAATCGTGAGTATCAGTTGTCCTAGAGAAGGTGAGTACTATGGTTTCTTGGGAGAATCACAAGAACATGTTTGATATATATATTTTCTTGGGACTGGATGGACATTACGGGATTTTTATATAGGAACTCTCATGACTTTCTACAACTCTTACAAGTATTAACAAGAATCTTGTGAAGATCCTATGTTATTAAGCATGCAATATGTCCTTTCAAGAGAGGAATTAAAGGCTTACCTCAATATCAATTATAACTCTACCAGAGCCTAGAAGAGGATATAAAATATTCTATAATGCATTATGAATTAGGTTTAGTGTACTATTAATGTAGGAGAATCAAGTTGTTGCTTACAGATCTCAATAGCTATGGCATCATCATAGAAATTATCTGACACACGGTCTTGATCATACAATAGGTATCCTTGCATTACATGGATGGATACACTATATGATGGGTAAGTGATTTGTGGTCTATACAGAACACAAGATCCTAGAATATATCTTTATGAAATCTCACTTGAATCTTAGATAGTGTAGATGGATTGGATATATCCATTACTTCAATTTTGAACTTTCCAATATTTCTAGAAAGGGAAATGTGGTTGCCGATGTATTGAGCCAGAAAACTCAAGAATAGGCTATACATGAAGCCATTGATTAATGGAAATATATAGCCCACTTTTTTTAGCTGCATCTAGAGTATCCTGAGAGTCATGATCATTCTTCTCTTACAGCCTTAACAATTACCTCTTATATTCTAGATAGGTTAAAGAGTATGCAGTTTTAAGATCCTGAAGGCTTGGTTCTTCGAGAGAGTACTCATAGTGAGACCCACCTATGGAATGGTCTGCTGATGGAGACAACACCATACATATACATGGGAGTGTCTTGATTCCCACATATATGAGAGAGTAATTGATGTGAGAGTCCCATGTATCTTAGTGGTAAACTCATCCTGGAATCTTCAAGATGTATTGAGATATGCAATGCCAGTATTTGTGGCCTGGGATGAAATGTCAAACAATAGGTTAGGTGTTCCACCTATCAACAAGTGAAGGTGGGGTACCAACAGCCTTTTTGATTATTATAGCCACTTCCAGTCCTAGAATGGAAATGCAAGTATGTTTCAATGGATTTGGTAGTTAGATTACCAATGTCACCACGAGGTAACGACACAATTTGGGTAGTCATGGATTGACTAAAAAAGGTATCCCACTTCCTTTATATTTGGGAGACCTTATAAATTAATGATTTAGGAATACTATATGTCCTTGATATCATATGACTAAATGGGTTCCCTCGTACTATCATTTCATATAGGGAAGCTCATTTCACATTGAGGTTCTGGAAGGGGTTATAGAGAGCTACGGGTACACTAGTGCTTTTCAAGATAACCTTTCACCCTAATACAGATGGCCAGTTGGAAAATTTGATAAAAGTGTTATAGGACATAATCAAATCATGAATCCATGATTTTGGTGGTTTTTTGGAGAAGAATATACCTCTCACTGATTTCTCTGATAATAATAGATTTTATGTGACAATTTCGTTGGATCCATGTGAGGATTTCTATGGTAGTCCATGTTTTCCACACCCATGTCATGGTTAGAGGCCAGAGAGGCGGTGCTACTAAGTCCTCATCACATTTAAGAGACTTTAGAGAAGGTTCATCATATTAGAAATCATATGTCTAATGTTTATTCTATATAGAAATCATATTCCAATCATTATTAATGACCTCTCGAGTTCGTGGTCAAGGATCATGTTTTCTTGAGATTATCAACCGGACATGGGTATAGATAGATATTGTAGAGACCCAAAGCTTGGCATACATGGAAATTACATTACCTTTGTGGAATAATTAATACATAACAAATACAAACACATAAGGAACGTAATAGTTTAGTGTCTTTGGAAACTCGGAACGTAATCTTCTAATCATGGTGAAAGATCTTCAACATCTCCCATAAAGATATACCCCTTTTGGTTTTCTTACCTAAAACCTTTCTTTAAATCCTGGGGAAAAGAAAACCATTAAAGGGTGATCTTATATTCTCAGTAATGACAAACATAGAGAACATAAAACAATCCATAAACATTTGAATTCAAAAACTTTAACATAAAATCTAAACATCAAAATCATGAGCAAGGACATAAATCTTGGAAGTACATAAGGCATAGATCATAAAGAAACATTAATCATGATAAAATAGCATGGGAATAAAACTTGTAATTGTTAAAAACATTAAGCACTTGATATGAATTCCATAGTAGCCAAGGAATTGCTACCATGACCATCTTAGTGGACAAAGTCCCTTACTGAACCGGGTTTACATGTCGTTCTAGCCCTGTATTACTGAACGGGGTTTACTTGTCATTTCATCCATGTCTATCTCATGAGATATAAATCATTACCCAATGCATTGGAGGGAGATATAGGTCCCACCCATCTCATATTGAAATAATTCTTACGTGTTCCACAAAACAATCATAAATCATTCATCATATCCCAAAGAATAAATTAGATTTCATAAACATCATTCCATCATAACATAATCCATATAAACCAAATGGATATCATTTCATCATAAGAAAAGAAAAACCATATAAATCATAGAGACATTATACTTGAAACATACACATATGAAATAATTTCATCTTAGATGGAAAATGGTTTTGATAAAGAACTTGAAATGAATTCTTGAGGAAAATATCCTTTCTTCTTGAAAATCATTTTCTTTTCAAAAAATTCCATGAAATTTTAAAAGAAAGTGATTTTTTTGAAAATAGTCATGAAATATTATGGAGGATTATTCATGAAAATAAGGCTTTATAAAACCGTGAAAATCATTTCATGTCATATAAGTTAAAAAACATTCTTCTCTTACTTTTACTGGAAAAGACAAAAAAGTACCTCGTAATGTGAAAAAAATAAATATTCCTTACATACCATGTAGTAAAATTAAAAAATTGGTAAAAAATAATTTAAACATACATGAAAACATTTCTATAAAACATGGACATGGATGATAACAATAACCCTAGTAAATACTTATGAATAAACAATCTCGGATAAAAACGAGATTGGAAAAGACATCCCTAACCTTAGGTCTGATATGCTTCGTACATATCCAAACCTCCTATATAATGATTTAAATAATGTCATTGACTTATTACAGAATCATATTCATTGTTATGATATCATATATGGTTTAATTATGACTTTATATTACCCGTTCTTTTGTAAATCTCATGTTAAATCAATGTTTTGGGTAAAATCATCTTATTTATCCTACGTGTTTGGACTTGTTGTTATTGATGTTATTATTACTTATATCATGATTTAATTACTTCCAGAATGTAAATAATGATTTATATATCATATATATTCATTATATATCCATCATATACATTTATTTATAATAGTACATAACATATGGCGGTAAGAAATGAAATGCACCGTTCATGGAGACGGTAAGCCGTACGTACGCATGGAAGCTACTTTCATTTCTATTTATTATTTTAATGGAATAGTTATATTATAATTCCAGTATAATATCATATATAATATCATTAACTCCATCCTTTATACATCCCATATAAGGCATTAACAAATCACATCACTTTGAGGGTGCGGTAGTCCGCACTTCCTCAAATGAGATTATCGTATTTACCCACTATGGAAACCATAAAGGCTTGATATAATTGGGAAGTAATGAAGAATAAGGAAATAATAAACATAATATATATCATATATAAATAAGTTCCATCATAATGGCCACCATGAGAGGCTGTAGGAGAAAATCGAACAATCATCATTTCGTGAGGTGTTAGTTTTCCATCCACAGAAACATTATGTTATTCATCCATTAGATGAAGGTGTGTGTAAGTGTAGTTATAATCCTTATCATAACAACATCCTAGTATTTTGAGGATACTGGTGTTGTTACAAAAGAATGGATTAAAAAGAGTTTATGGGTTGGAGAATTAGAATAAAATAAAACAACTTAAGAGAAACTACTACCTTTAATTTGGGTAACTTCCTTTGGTTTGAACCAAATGGACTTCTTGAAGTACCTTATGCCTAATGTAAGGATTCTAGGGGGAGGAGAGGGATGTATAGAGCTCATTTGGGCAGAGTTTGGACAAGCCAAAAGGCTTGAGAGGTGTGAAAATTTCATAGAAGTGGTCTCCTTTTATAAGGGAGAGGAGGGGATCTTTAGGAAAGTGTGAAAACATTATTTTCTTATAAATATATCTTTGGTTAAAAGAGGTACTAAACACATTAATGTTGAATATAAGATGACTCATATTTGAAATAAAATCATCCAATAGGAATTGGACAGGTTTTGTATAATATCTTAATAATTATAATTTTATTTATTTAAATCATTTATTAATGAGGTAAATACTGCATCACTATTGTGTCATAAATAATTTAATTTATTTGATGTCTGAAAATTATAAAAAAAATACCAACATGTAGAAAATATTTTTATATTTCCCATAAATATTTATAATTGAAAATATAATTTATATATATCCTTATAAAAATTAATTACTAAAGGATATTTGTTAATGCCAATTTTGTCTTTACATTAAATTAATTAATCTAATGTGTCATTGTCTTTCCTAAGTGGCTCTATGGGGTCCAAAAATCGACCCAAGGATGCCCATGGTCGGCCATTACTCATCCAATAAGTTTTGGAAAACTGTTAATGTAGTATTGAATTATTATAATATTCTTTTAACCTTGAATTACTCTATTTACCTTTAACCGTGGTAAATAAAAGTAAAAAGTTACTATTCACCAAAAATTATTTTTATCTAATTAAACCACATATTACACCTTGATATTAACTGTGTATCTTGGATTTTTGAAATTCAACTCACAGAAGCGGTAAAAATATGTTTTATGAACAATTGCAAAAGCTCCTAGGAGGTGGGTAAAAGACGGTGAAAAGTTCGATACAATTTTTATAAATCTAAAATTATTATAAAATCATTCAAATGAATTTCATTGAACATATATAAGTATTATGTATCTATTTTTACCTAAAATAAATTTAAATCAAATAAATGATTATTTAAATAAAAAGTCGGTTTTAACCAAAAACTTAGTGTTTTCACTATTCATCAAAAAATGAAGTTTTTCAGAAAAATACAAAAAATTCAGCCTATTCTATATTTGATATTCCAAATTCAATAATGATGTCTATTTTTTCAAATTCAAAAATGATGTCTATTTTTTCAAATTCAAAACATAGAAGTGGAATTAATTAATTTTAAAAGTAATTCTCATCATCAAAACAAATAGGGTGTTTTTAAGAGACAATAACTATCAAAAGATCTTCACATGTTTATGTCCAATTTCAAAGTGAAATTAATTCCAATGAAAAAAATTGGATTAACTGGTAAAAATATATTCTAATTACACTTTAAAACCAATTAAAAATATAATCTATCCATATAAATTATTACGAAGAAAAAAGTTGTTTTTAATTTAAATATAGCATGTTTTTACTATTCATCAAAATATGAAAGTTATCAGAATAATATGAAAAATTTATCCAAATTAAGTTTTTATATCTTGATTCCAATTAAGAATTTTATTTTGTTAAATTGAACTTATAATCATGTCAAAAACTATATTTAAGGTGGGTGTGCCATCAAAAGGTGGCAAAACTGCATTTTTTGAAAAATACTTATTTCACCCGAAAAACATATTTTGTTCTCATACCATGTTCTAGAAAATATGTAAGATGAATAATAATGTTATAAAATTCAAAATGTAGTTAATACTATTCATAACGTCTAGTCCATAATAATATTATAACAATATATCGTTGTTTAGTGAAACCCTGTATTGCGTACTACACACGCTATCGAGGAAGGTCGTGGTTGCGTGTAATGCAAGCCAATTCAGGGATGCATGTAGTGCAAGATCCATTTGGTGTTACATATTACATAATCAACACTTATTTAATTTATACAATAAAAAAATCTATATTTAATGTTTCATAGAATAATTACTATAAAACAAACTTGAAATTATGTGTAACACGAGCCAAGAATAGTGTTGCGTATACTGCAAGCTAATACGGTGTTGCGTATAACACAAGGTAATCATGGCGAAGCATAAAACAGATGACATCAAATAAATTAAAAAGAATACTTATCATAAAATCTTGGGTTGTTACAGATATAGATTTAAGGGAATACATCACATCCTTATATTAGTCTATTTGAAATCTTGGATAGATTTAGGCTATTATCCTATCAGTTAATACTACCTTAGAGGTATTATTCCTTGTACAATGTATTCCATGTTTAACAGCTTCTCAGTTATCATGTCGGCCCATTTAACACTTTTGATCCTAATGAGGTTGAGTTAGATGTTGATGATTTATTTAAAGACTATCCCATAAATATCATTAACTGGAGCATGAAGACTCTCTAAGTCCAGTCTGTCTCTTTAGTATGGGTATAATTGCAGCACAACTGTTTACAAGATGAGACATTAGAGTATGGGGTTGACATACATGATCAGAGGCCATAGTTGTTCTTAGATATCTTTATACAACCATTGGAAGGTGAACTCAAGGATGTGTTCCTTTAATGGTGTAAGAATGTAAGAACCTAGTTCTTCATGAGGTATGGATCATTTTAATTTTCAGATTAAACATTTTTTATAATTTTCATTACGGATTAAACCTGGAAACCACACGTGGGGGCAGGTTTGTTTTATTTTTTGGAATAAAGGTTTCAGGGGATGAAGGCTAGATTTAGGACAAGTACATGATGTGTATTTGGAATACATGACGTGTAAAAAATACACAACTTTTATTGTCCTAGGCAGGAAAATTCACATTTTGTAATGAACTTTCATCAGAAGTGAAATCTTAAACATTAAACAAGGTGTAAAAAATTTACAAGCAATGTATGTATTGGGAACTATTTTAAAGGGTCATACCCATATTCTTTTGTCATTACCCATCTTTTACTTCTTTTTTCTTCTGTATAATAGGATATCTCCCATGAATCTCCCTTCTATCCCAAATCTAGGTTCTTCAATCATTGTTTCATCTAGACTCTAATTTTAGATCCATTTGTCACATTGGAAGCATGCCACTATGATCTTTGATCCTTTTCCTCATTTAATCATCTATCTTCTTCTCAGTGATTCAATTTTTGTGTAGGATCATATTCCTATTTTTAAGGAATTGATCCTCAATTATATTTTTTTATGATCGAGGCAAAACTAAGGACCTATATTGGATGAGACTAGTGATATAGGCTCGAGGTAGTTAGTTTATGAGACTCATCCACCAATGCATAGTCATTTCATAAATTGTCATAATTGTGCACATGCTATTTTCACAAGGTGTTTCTTATTAAATTCATATTTCATGATTATAATAATTGAACTCATTTTCTAAAGCCCTATTCATTTTTTTTCGTTACATCATATGATATTCTGACCTCAATTCCGACCATCAAAAGTTGGATGTTTTCTTATTTATTGTATCACCCCAAGATTTCATAGTATGTTATCTCTTCAAAGTAATTCAAAAACTTATGATACACACAACACATAGTTTGAGCGCACCACGACTTACCAAAATAGCCATTCAAAAAGCGTTTATGAATAGTATTAACTGAATTTTGAATTTTATATACTCCATATAATTTTAGAATCCATATTATGTGCTCTTTAGGCATAATATAAGAACAAATTCATTTTTTTAGATAAAAAAAGTATTTTTCAAAAAATAGAATTTTACAGCCTTTTAATTGAGAAGCTTATTTTTAAAATAAATATTTGACACTTTTATATATTAAATTTAATGAAATTAATTTATTTTTTAGAAAAGGGATATAAAAATTTATTTTGGATAAATTTTTGGTGCTTTTCTGATTAATTTCATGCTTTTATTAATAGTGAAAAATACTATATTTTAATTAAAAACTATTTTTTAATCAAAATAATTAATAGTGTTAAATTAGAAATTTGAGTTGTTTTAAAATATCATTAGATTATATTTTTATCATTTAATATAATTTAGGTCATTTTATGTAATTTCACATTTAAACAAGACATAAACAAGTGTCAATCTTTTGATTGTTATAATTTCTTAAAAATTGCTTTTTGTTTTGAGAGTGAAAAATAATTTTAAATTAATTTCTTCCACTTCTATGTTTTGAATTTGAAAACATATTTTATATATTTGTAATCAGGATTTTAATATTGTGAAAATAGGTAACTTTTATTTTTAGATATTATGAACATTTATTTCAGTAAATATTTTATTTACCATAGTTAAGGGGTAAATCTGGTAAATAAGGGTAAACAAATATTATTATAAAAAACTTAAATTACCTTACCATATTTTCTATTCATATTTTTTGATACATGTCTAACAATATTCATCCTTGGGTATATTTTTGGACCACACTAAGCCACTTGAGAGCGATAAGGACACTTTATAGTAATTAATTTAAAGTAAAGACAAAAATGAGATAAACATATATCTTTTAGTAAAACAATTTTTACAAGGAGTTATACAAGTTATCATTTAGACTATAAATACTCATTTGAAATAAAAAAATATTTCCTACATAATTGTATTTTTTTATAATTTTTTCACCTCAAATAAATAAAATTATTTGTGACACAATAATGATGCAGTGTTTACCTCATTAATAAATGATTTAAATAAATGAGATTATAAAAATTAAAAAAATATCAAAAACCTGTCCAATTATTATTGGGTGATTTTATTTAGAATAGGTGTCATATTATCTTAGACATTAATGAGCCTTTTATCTTTAGAAACCAAAAATCATTATATAATAAAATAATATTTTCAAACATTCCTAAAGAGCCCCTCCTCACCCATATAAAAGGCCCTCACATCTAATTCATTTCTCACACCTCTCAAGCCCCTTAACTCAAATAACCTCTTCCCAATTTTTCTACCTACATCCCTATAGTCCTCTTTGAAGCCTTAAATTTTGAATAAGGCACTTCAAGTAATCCTTTTGGTTCTAACCAATGGTAGTTACCAGATTTAAAATGTAACGTCTCCTCTTAAGTTTTTTTCTTTTATTTTACTTCTCCAACCCCCTAAAATATTTTTATTCTGTTATTTTATAACAACACCAGTATACTCAATATACTAGGTTGTTTTTATGAGAATTATTTAAACTACACTTATAGACATCGCCATCTAATGGGTATATAACATAATGTTTCTGTGGACGGCGAACTACTGCCTCACAAAATGATGATTGTTTAATATTCTCCTACAACCTATTATGGTGGCCATTATGATGGAACTGTAATTATATATGATATTTATGATATTTATTTTATCTATAAGCTTCTTTAATTCTCTTTTATATCATTCCATTATTCTTTTCATGTTGTATATATATGATAATTTCATTTGAGGAAGTGTGGACTACCATCCCCTCAACTTGATATGACTCATTCATACCATACATGGAACGTATAAAGGATGGTATTAATGAACTTACGTAACATATATAAAATTTTATATTATACTGTAATAATAATATACCTATTTATCATTTGGTTTTATTTTCTTTTTAAAATAAAAAAAATAAAATGGAAGTAGCGTTCGTGCGTACACATGGATTACCATCTCCACGAACACGATGAGATTCATTACCCATCATAACCATTCAAGAATAATTTTAATTTGATTATTAAAAATAATTTTTAATAACATAATAAAATTTTATTTATGAAGAACATACATCATATCCATAACAAACATGGCTTACGTAACAAAACATACAAAGGAAAATGAGTCAGTTAACAACTTAAAAAATGATCCTACAAAAATATTATTAACAAAGAAACATTAGAATATCATATATGATATCATATTTACATATATTTTTTGGTATAATTTAATAAAATACTATGGTCATTATACCTACGGTTAAACGTACCCTCGACCAAAGAATATTTCAAGGTAAGTGTTAATTCCTCAATATCATTATTATCTGAGATAGATTATGTGTAAGTATTTTCTCAAACAAATTTATTATCAATGTCGATGTTTCATAAATTTATTTGTAAAAATTATTATTTTACTGTAATCTTTAACTAAAGCATCATTTTAAAATGTTTTAAATATTTATTCATATAAATATTTCTCATTAATGCACATGTTTTCAAAATGGTTTTAAGGATTTTTTTTATATGGACATGAATGTTTTCAAATGTTAATTCCATTAAAAAATTTCAAAGTGGTATGAGACACTTTGATTCAAAAATATCTTTTAAATTTCAGAATTTATAAATTGTGCAACTTTTAAATGATTTCATTAAAAAGTGGTATTTCACTCAAATATTTTTACTGATCATTTTCAACTATATCATCATCCTTTACTGGAAATTATTCTTGATTGAGGTTGATTTATTATAATACTATTTTCCATGTTGTATTGAATGGGTTATGATATTTTTTACTATGGATGTTCTATTTTTATACCATTCATGGTTTATGGTTAAAGTATTGACATTTCTTATGCTAGTTTTAAAATGAATGATTATGTTATGTTTCAACATTTTCATATAAGGAATGTATTGAACTTATTAAGGGACGGGTGGAGCCCTCTATAGCTCCTCGGTGCCTTGGTAGGTCTCATGAGATAACTATATGGGGAATTGGTCGAGGCCTTTCCCAATTTGATATACATATTTGGCTGATGCCTTAATGTTTTTTAGACATCTTGGACGAGGCCTTGAAAAAATGTTTCAGAATGTCTTGGTTTATAAATTTCCTCATTATGAAAATATTATTGATGGTTTATGTGGTTAATCAACTATAATAATACCCAAGACTATGTTTTATTAGGGAATTTTTTACTCAGATCATATTCCTACCATAAAGTTATCATGTTTATAATTTTTAAAGGCGTGTATTTTCAATTATTCACTATGCCTAATGTTTATATTATCTTCTGCTAAATTATTTACCCTTAATGATCATCTGAGCTCACCCATTTCATATATTTTATTTTCTTAGGATTCCAAAAAGTGTATTATGATTGATATGCAGGGTTAATCTAGGGGATTATTGGCATTTAAATGATTTTTTATGTTGTCTGGTATGTTATAAAGTGTAATTTAGAATTCATGTATGTAATCTATTTTCCAAGACTGATAAAATGATAGGTCCTTCGGAACTTGATTCCTTGTAATCATGTCAATGTTATGTAATATAGCACTGGCTCCAGGCTTCTGGGGTTGGGGTTTTAAAGTTGGTATCATAGGAATTTTAGCCACAACCTTGGAAATATATTTAGATCAACTGTGATTAGATAACATTAGCCTGATATAATCTTTGAGGATTAGTATATAAGAACTTCATAGAATTTTGGTAATGTCGATATTTTTTTGAATTTTCCGAGCAATACATCCCTATCTAGATACGAGTAGGTAGAGGCGGCTCTGGCACACAGATGTACCTTGTAGTGAAAGGTCCAACAAGGAGTTTCATTCTTGACCTGGGGTATCCTGGTACATGACAACGGGCCTTGTTACACTCTTGGTTACAACACTCCGGGTGGATATTCTTAGGATAATTCACATTTTCTTTAAAAGCCATTATAAAGGATTTAAGAGTAAATACTTCCTCATAAAAACATTTTTTTTATGATTATAGATTATATTAATAATCTTTTCAATTTACATTAGGTATTTTACATGTTTGGAATTATGAATTGTGATTCATAAACTAACCTAGTGTATTCCATTTTTTAGAAATGGAGCCCAATAGATGGAATGAGAACTCCAACAATACACATGATCCAAAGAGTAAGAAGGATCATATCTTTCATGGTATTAAGAAAACATTTATAAAATAAATAGTCTCCCACATATTATCATCATATGAAGAAATAGTATCATGTGTTCATAATATACGTAAAGAATTATCTGAGACCTATGGATTTGAAGGGAAGCCAGAGAAAAAAGTAATGGTAGAAAGAAAGATGGATAAATGGAATAAGAGAAAGAAGGATTTTCCCATATGTGATAACTGTGTAAAGAATTGACTTGGTAAAATTCATGAATGGAAATGGAGTTTGTTATAAGTGTGGAGAAAAAGGACACTAAGTACGTGATTTCAAGGGTAAGAAAAAGGTTTCAAATGTACAATGCTTCATTTGAAAGGAGTTGGGACACTAGGTGAATTAATGTCTCAATCATCAGAGTATACTGCAAATGATGCTTTTGTATAATAATAAAGTTATGAAATTACCGTAGATGAAGAGTAATGACTACTATTATTATGTTGATATTAAAGAATTATGTCATTTGAGTTTTGTATCAATGATGTACGGGTTATAATAATTATATTGTATATAAGGATTGTACTGCAGTACTATTTCATTAAGGATTTGAGATTGTGTGGTACCAAGAAAAGTGACTCAGTAGCAAATTAATATTTTTGGAAAATACATGGATGAATTAAAGATAAACATTAATATGGTTCCGATACTATGGTATTTGTTTTGGAATAAAATATGACAGATTTGGATAAATTATATTGTATATTATTGATTACCTTTGAACTAATTAATGGTTTTTTAATTCCATCGTTGTTAGGGATTACAACATTGTTGGATTTATAGAGTATATCTAGTATTCTATGATTTAAGGAAGGAATCAAGAAGTGCATACCTATTATAATATGGTTTTCTCACTATTCATTTTATTACCACATTTTAAGAGAATACAAGATGAAGGTTTTCACATGTATATTATGTGACCTTCCTTATAAATTTTGTACTGTGAGTTTAGACAAAAGTATTGGGGATAAGTTTAAAGTTTGGAATAGAATAAGTTTTAAATTGGATACGATTGTTACCGTTAAAGCATTTCTTAATATTATTTTTGGATTGTCATAAAAAGGACAACCCGGAGGTTGAGCGACAACTCGTCGCTTCCGACAAGGCTGTGAGACTTGAACCCGCAACCGAAGGGCAACAAGGTTACATCACCTACCACTGGCCTATGTGATGTCCTAGTTTTTATAATTTAGTTTTTTTAAAAGTAATAAAATTGAATTATAATTTCATTTTTTTTGGAACCCTATATGATTAGGATAAATAGAATATTTTTGAATTTTATTTTATTTTGGAGTGAAAGATGAGTTTGTGGTAGGGATTAGTTAAAGGATGAAACATTATTTTTCAAGTATATTTTTTCCTCATATTCTATAAATAAATTAAACATTAGGGAAGTTATCTTAAAACCAAAAATATTTTATCCTAATACCTTATGTTTTATTGAACCGATTATATTTTAAATCATCATAGATTGATGGCTTTGAGGCCCTCAATTTTACACTTGATTGTGATTGATGACCTCCATCACTAATTATTAATATTTAATTTTTCCTCTAATTATGTATCTATAAGAGCCACTACTGTTATCTTAATCTATATCATAATTTTGGGGAGACTGTTTCATTTCTCTTTCCCTCTAAATAAAACTAAATTTAATTAACCCAATTTTCAATGTGGGTTTTCCACAACGGTATTTTTTATATTTTTAACCATTTATTTTCAAAGAAAAATTTCAAATTTGGAGGATTCAATTTATTTAAGTAGTTTATAATGTAACACCCCAAGATTTCATTGTACATTATCTCTTCAAAGTAATTCAATAACTTGCGGTACACGCAACACCGAGTTCTAGCGCACCACGACTTACAAAAACTAGTTGTTCAAAAAGAGGTTCTGAATAGTATTAACTGAATTTTGAATTTCATATACTCCATATAATTTTTGAATCCATATTATGTGTTTCTTAGACATAATATAAGAACAAATTCATTTTTTCCAGATAAAAGAATTATTTTTCAAAAAATTCAATTTTACCCCCTTTTAATGGTGAACCTTTTTCTAAAACCAATATTTGACACTTTTATATATTCAATTTAATGAAATTAAATTATTATTTAGAATAGGGACATAAAAAAGTTAGGTTGGATAAATTTTGGGTTCTTTTCTGATAACATTCATATTTTGATGAATAGTGAAAAAACTAAATTTTAATTAAAAATAAATTTTTTAATCAAAATAATTTATAGTGTCAAATTATAAAATTTGAGTGGGTTTTAAAGTATCATTGGATTATATTTTTGTCATTGAATATAATTTAGGTCATTGGATGAAATTTTAAATTTAAACTAGACATAAACAAGTGTCAATCTTTTGATAGTTATTATTTCTTAAAAACACACTTTTTGTTTTGACACCGGGAATTAATTTTAAATTAATTTCTGCCACTTATCTGAGATGAATTTGGAAAAATATATTCAATATTTGGAATAAGGATGTATAAATAGTGTAAATATGTAACTTTTATTTTTAGACATTATGAATATTTACTTCAGTAAATATTTTATTTACAATGGTTAAAGGGTAAATCTGGTAAATAAGGGGAAAAATTATTATTATAATAATATTAAATTACCCTAACATGTGTTCTATTCCTATTGGATGATACAGTTCCAACCATGGGCATCCTTGGGTCGATTTTGGGACCACATGGAGCCACTAGAGTGTGATAATGACACCTTATATTAATTAATTTAAAGTAAAGACCAAAATTACATTAACATATATCTTTTAGTAAAACAATATTTACAAGGGGTTGTATAAGATATCCCTTAAATTATAAATATTCATTTTAAATCTAAAAAGATTTCCAACATCATGGTATTTTTTTATAATTTTTATATATCAAATAAATAAAATTATTTCTGACGCAATAATGATATAGTGTTTACGTAATTAATGAATGATTTAAATAAATGAGATTATAAATATTAAAATAAAAATATTCATATAGGATTGAAATGATACTGATTGTAGTATTGAAAAAATGATTTAGATTCTCAATATACATGAGTGCGGGTGAATTGTATAATTTAAAAAATTCCTTTGGAACTTTTAAAGATGGTAAGGTTTAACAAAGTTAAACAAGGTAAATTCACAAGACCTCTTAGTTCTACAAACATGATTGATTCCAGAAATGTGGTTCTAGAAATAAAACATCAGAAAAGTTTACAAAGATAAAGATTCTACCTTAAAGTATATAGAATCTTACAAATAATAGTTCGAGTTTAAGAAATTATATGATAGTTATACTTCCTCCACAACCAAACTGTAGTGGAATACTTGAAACAGTACAAGTAAGAAGTAGTAAAACATTCAACCCAAGGAGATGGGTATCCAAAAACCTTGGATAAAGGACCCTTGATTTATACTTTCAAGAAATTATGTCTTACCCACACCAAGATAAACCCACGATACGAATATCGGAGTCTATCTTCCTATCCCCGCAGGCCCTTGAACTTCAAGGTAGTCAGCACCTTTGTCTTCTTATTCCTAGAAGCCAACGAATGTACTCAGTAAAATTTGAAGTCGCACGAATTAATTCTTAATAAGATATTTAGTACACACAAATAAATAAATTCTCTCTCTCTAGAAATTACTTCAGCATCATGTAATCTCAAGATTGATCAACCTCAGTCCAAGTTATGAGCTCTTTCTAATGAGATCCTATTTATAGGCACATCTTCAACGGTCGACTCCCTCCTCTAACGGTCATATTTTTCATCAAATTTCAAAGGGACCTATACACGTGTCAATTAAATAATGGTTAGTTAGTAATCGAAAGCATGAAATCGTTTTACAACTATAATAAGAGTAAGCAGAAATATGGTTTCTTAACCAAATTTATTATTCTGAGTGAATGGAAAAAAAATTTCGGAGTCTAACAAAAAAACCATTCGATGTATATAATACATGAATATTCGAATTCAGTCTTCAAAAGAAATAATAACCTGAATTCTATAGAATTCTGAAGTCTGAACTTCAAGGAAATTCGGAGTCTGAACATAGATAGTTCGGAGTCTGAATTCAACTAATTCAGAGTCTGAAATCAGAAAGTTCGGAGTCTGAATTCAGAGAATTCGGAACCTGAATTCAGATCCTGAAAACTGAATTATCTATATTTATGTATTTATAAGATTATGAGGTGTTAGTTACAAAACTGAATTTCATACTTAGATATAAAATGAGTTATATTATAATATGAATAATGAAAACATTGTAGGGAAAAATTTCCGTAGGGAAGGAAAATTTCCCTTATAAAAGAAAAACAGGCTAAGGAAAATTTTCATTGAGGAAAGAGAAATTTCTTTACGGAATAAAACTTTTACATTATTAGGATAAAATAAAATTTTCCTTAAGATAGAGTGTTTTTGATTTTCAAAACATGAAAGAATGGAAAATTCATAAGGAAACCTTATTGACTCAGAAAGCTCCCCATTTTTGGAAAGCACAAACATCCTTACAAAAAATAATATCAGGACTTAGAAAATATTTTTTCTGTACTTTGAAATTAAAACATATATCCCTTAACACATGGGAAATAATGAATACGACTAACTCCCCCTAAGTATTTGGAAACACCAAGGATTATATTCTTGATTTCCGGATTGAGACTTGGAATTTTATTTCATACGAAAATCATCTTGGATAAGAACTCTCCCTTAAATGAACTCTCCCTTTGGAAAATTTCTTCTTTTACTTTGTATTTTTTTTAAAATTCCTTTCTCCCCCTTTGTGATTTTCAAAAAGGATTAATGGGAATGGAAAAGAAAATATGGTACATGAAATATTAGTACTAAACAACCAAAAGAAGAGAAACCAAAAAATTCATTAGGATTGGAAAAATTTATACACAGAAGAAATACAGAAAAATATCAAAATTGAACAAAATTACACTTCCTTATCCTTCGGTATCAACTTATTCACTATGGTTTTGAGATTCTTGAGCTCCTTGTGATCTTACTCTGCTCATTTGATAAGTTGATCTTGATCTTTTATTTTCTTCTCTGAGGCTTTGATTTTCTCTTCCTGAGCCTTAAGAGATTTTGCCCGTCCCTTTAGAACTTCTTCTTGCTTAGAAAATTTTTCTTCAAGTTTGATTCTATGATCTCTTTCCCTCTTCCAACAATGAGAAACTGAATACAACTTCCCATTCAGATCTCTCACTTCTTGTATCCGAGAATTCTGTTCCGGAGTTAGATTTTCCTCAAAGATATTTGTGGGATCCTTGATCTTCGCATCTTCGGTGTCAAATGCATCCTTGACACTTTAATAGAACTCATCAATAATTCTCTTTTATTATATAGTTTTCTTTGACCAACTATTCATCTTATTGCAAGATCATTTGTGGGATTCATTGTTTATGAAAAAGGTTTTGAAATCAGCCTAAATCTTGACACACTTATCCATAACCATGGATACTGAATCTGATTTCTGATTTAAGGTGTGTTGAAGCATCTGGAATCTTGAGTCTATACTGGGAAATATTGGTATAGTACCAAAAATCTTCTTTAAACATTGGACTACAAAATCATGTCCAATAGAGGATGATACCGAATCGAAGATTTTTCTTGGTGAGGTTTCTTTTTCTAACTAATTCTCTTTTCTCATTGAAGAACTACCAACATATTTCTTCTTTACCACAGCCTTGGTAGGTGTATCAAATGATACCTATTTTCCCTTATCAGCCTTCAAAATGACTTCCTCTTGAGCAGGATATTCATGTTCACTATCAGATAGCTGAATGATTTTGTCTTCATAAAATTCATCCTTTTCAGCTCCTGCCTCAGCATCCTCTGGGTGAATGAAATCATTATTGATTCTTTCTTCTTTAGATGGTTTGTCTACTTTGTCTTTAGCCATATCTTCATCCTTCCCAGGAGTAGCAAGCTTTGATGATTCAGCTTGAGAGGTTCAGAAAGATAATTTTTCATAAGGGCTTTCCTTCTGATGAAAATCCACAATTTTATTTATCATATATTCAGTATCACCACTGCCTTCTTCTTCTTCTTATACTACTTCTTTTTCTTATGATACTTCTTCTTGATGTTTTTCCAGAATTACAAACATCTTTCCTGGATTCTCTAGTAAAGGTTCTATCAGGAATGATTCTGGTACCGGAATATTCTTGAAAGATTTCTCAGAATCCTTCAAAAGGGATTGAACTATTTTAGTCTCATACAACTTTTTCTTTTACTTCTTTTCTTTATCTTGATTTTCAAGTTCTTCGGCTTCCTTCTCCCTCAAATATTTTTCTTCAGTGGGGTCCACACCAAACATAATCTCCCTTTCTTTATGATTTCTCTTATCTTCTCTCCATTTAGCCACAACCTCATGAGGATGGGATTTTTTCTTCTTTGGCTTCGGTGGTGCGGATTGGGTTTCCTTTGCCACAGGGGTTTTTTCCTTCTCTTCCACATCCTCCAACTTCATCTTCCTTCCACCCTTATTAGAGGTCTCATCCACTTCCTATTTCTTTGAAATAACTTCATCTTTCTCTTATGGAAAATCATAAAATTCTTCAGATTCTTTAGAAAATCCAACATTCATACTTCTCAGGGTATCATTACTCAACAGCATGACTTTGAAATTTCTTGACCTAGATTTTCAAAAAAAATTGAAGGATTCTATACACCGAACAATCATATTTGAAATAATGGATAGATACATAATAATCTGAGTCTTTAGTTTTCCATTCATTATGTTCTCAATTGTAACCAAAATATGCTTAACCAAGTTTATCTTCCTTAGGTTTAACAAGAAATCCCGAATGTACATATCACTTTTCATCAAAGTATCATTGTCTCTTTTTCTCAGTATGATGAATCCATGAACCCACAATTCAAGAATATGATAATTTTTAGTCATGTGAAGAATATCCAGTGTCTTTACTTCTAAGAGACCAAGGAAATCCATGTCCTTTACCTTAACAAAACATCCTTGAACATCAGGCAGCTTATGAGAACAAAACTCAGCATCCCCTTCATAAGGAATACCAACCATGCTTGCAGCCTCGGAGTAAGAAATTGAATATGTCTTTACATAAGATTTTAAAGAAAAATTACTCCTACCTTATTCCTTGAAGAAAATTACTGATTCGTAGAATTCTATTAACAAATCTGGATATACCAAATCCTGATCTTTTGGTTTTGAAAGGAAAACACTTCCCCAACCATTCATCTTTATATTCATAGATATAACAGAATCATAATTTGCGAAAAACTTCAAATCAACTAACATTTATTTGTATATAAAACATTCATAGATTGGTTTGATAGTTGATATATCTTTCTAAGAAGATACTTTAGTAGACATTCAGAAGTAAGAAAGATCTGAGAAGTTAGAAACGGGCTTATGTAGGAGGGAAGAGATTCAACACACACTAGCTTGAGTTTCAATGTGGGAAAACTATTGTGGTTCCTTTATATAGGCAATTGAGGCAACGATTCAGTTTCCGTACTCAATCCAACTATTGAAAAGACATCTAATTAGATGTGAAGGCTTAAAAAATCACTGAAGAATAATTTTTATGGATTTGGATCTTTTGATGTTTTTAATAAAAACATTCGGATTCAAGGAAAAGAGAATACAAAAATTTTTAAAATAGTTGAAAATACCAACAAGTAAAAGATGTTTATGAAAATTTAAGAATGGAAACATACCTTTAGGATTTCTAAGAAGATTTCTCGTAATGAGAAAAATTCTTCTTGAAGAACTTTAGATTCCGAAAATTTTGATTATGAATATTTCAATACAAAAATCTCCATTACAAAAATTTTAAGTACAAAACTATTCATTACGAAAATTTTAAGTACAAAAATCTTCACTACGATAATTTTAAGTACAAAAATCTTCATTACAAAAATTTTAGGTACGATCATTACGAAAATTTTAAGTGGGAAAGTCATCATTATGAAAATTTTATGTACGCAAATATTCATTAAAAAAAATTTAAGTACAAAAATCTTCATTATGAAAATTATAAGACTACTAAAAAATTTTAGACTACAAAAAAAAATTAGACTGCGAAAAATTTTAAGACTACAAAAAATTTTAAGACAACAAAAATTTCTAGAATAAGATAAATTTTACACTATAAAAAAAAGATATTAGACTATGAAAATTTTTTAATTATGAAAACTTTTAGACTACGAAAAAATTTAGAAATCTAACAAATTTACCCCCATATGAAAAGGAGTTCCTTACTGTAAGGAGATTGGTTTCAAGAGGAAGTTAACATGGAAGATTAACTTATGGTTATCATTCTTAACTTTTATTTAATGTATTCAAATCTATCGAAGGGTTAATATTTTGTGAAAATATCATCAAGTTGATCTTGTGTTCCGATAAATTGAAGAATGATATCTCTTTTTTGTGTGTGATCCCTAAGAAAGTGATACCTAATATTTATGTGTTTTGCACAAGAGTGATGTGTAGGGTTTTTACTTAAGCTAATGGAACTAGTATTATCGCACAAATTTTTTTTTGTTAAACCTCATACCATAGTCTGTGAGTGTGTGTTGCATCCACAACACATGAGCACAACAACTTCCAGATCCTATATTTTCAGCTTCAGAAGTATAAAGTGCTAATGAGTGTTGCTTTTTTTATGACCAAGAAACTAATGAATCTCCTAATAAATGACATGTTCTGGATGTACTTTTCCTATCCATTCTACATCCACCAAAGTCAGCATCTGAAAAAAAAAATTTAAAACAAAATCATTTCAAGAAGTATAAAAGACTCTTATATCCATCGTTCCCTTTAAGTAGAGAAAAATCTAGTTCACTGCCTTTAAATGAGATTCCATGGTATTGTATTGATATATTTCACCTAAGCATACTGAAAAAATTAAGTCTAGATGACTAGATTTCAAGTAAAGTTGACTGCCTATTATACCTCTAAAAGATGTTTGATCTACTTGTTTCCCAGCTTCATCTAGATCAAGTGAATTTGAGGTACCAATGGGAGTACATATATTCTTATTGATTTCATATCCATAATTTTTAAGAAGATATTTAATATACTTATTTTTTGTTATATATATTCCTTCTGGTTTTTGAGAAATTTGAAAACCAAGGAAAATGTTAACTCACCAATCATACTCATTTCAAACTCAGATTTTATTAGATCTGCAAAGGAATCAGTTAAAGATTTCTGAGTTGAACCAAATATAATTTCATAAACATAAATTTGAACAATAAAAACATTTTTCTTATCTTTATTTATAAAAAAGGTTGGATCATCATTTCCCTTAACATAATTATTTTGAGGAAAAAATCGTGTATGTTTATCATACCAAACTCGAGGGGCATGTTTGAGTCGATACAAATCTTTGGTAAGTTTGTAAACATGTTCATGATGTTTTGAATCTTCAAAACCAAGAGGTTGTTCAACAAAAACGTCCCCTTGAACAAAACCATTAAGGTAAGCACATTTAACATCCATTTGAAAAAGCTTGAAATTGAAGAATGCTGCAAAGGAAAGTAGAATACGAATAGATTCAAGTCTTCCTATTAGAGCATAGGATTCTTCATAGTCTATTCCTTATTGTTGATTATAGCCTTTAGAAACCAATCTATCATTATTTATTACTATGATTCAATTCTCATCACTTTTATTTTTGAAGACCTATTTTACTCCAATAACCGAAGTTTCCTTAGGTATTTCATCCAAGGTCCAGACTTTATTCCATTCGAATTCATTTAGCTCATCTTGCATAGCTTTTATCCAATAATTATCACCTAAAGGTTCATCAATGCATTTAGGCTCTAATTTGGAATGGAATGCTAGATGTTCTACTTCATTTCACAAGGAACTTCTAGACCTTATAGGTTGATTTACATAACCAATGATACTATCACTGGGATGATTCTTTAGAAACAACTGATTCATTTTTTGAAAAACCTATTCATCAACATAAGGTAGGATTTCTTCTATGGTAAATGCTTTAGAAATATTTTCTTGAACATTTTCATTGTCAGAAGGGTCTTCTAACAAAGGTTGATAATCAGTTTTTGAAATACACATCTGAAGATGTAGATAGAGGTTGTTTAAAGATAAAAGGATCAGTTTCATAAAATTTCACATGTAATGTTTCTTCAACAGTACAAGTATTTTTATTTAAAACCCTATAAGCCTTATATGTTGTGGAGTATCCTAAGGAAATTCTTTCATTAAATTTTGGTGAGAATTTGTGTATATTATCTTTAGTATTCAGAATGAATTACTTACAACGAAAACCATGAAGTAGGAAAGTCTAGGTTTTCTACCATTCCATAACTCATAAAGAGTTTTATTAAGAAAAGTTCTAATCAAAACATGATTTATATTATAACAAGCAGAACTACTAGCATTATCCCAAAAATTATTGGCTACCGAAAATTCACTCAACATGGTTATTGTTATCTCTTGAAGAATTTAATTTCTTCTTTCAAGAACACCATTTTGTTGAGGCTTTATCGGTGCTGAGAAGTTATGAGTAATGCATTTATACTACAAAAGTTTCAAAATAATAATTTTTAAATTATCCTCCATGATCACTATATACAGTTATCAAAGGAAGGTTTTTCTTATTTTTAACGTGGGCTCTAAAACTTTTTAAATAAGAAAAAGATTCAAATTTCTTTGTTAGAAAATAGACTCATGTAAATCTAGTGTAATAATCAAGTAAGACAAATACATAATATTTGCTTCCAATTATTTTAGTTTGTGTTGGACCCAAAAGATCCATATGCACTAACTGTAAGGCATCAATAGTTGAGACTTCACTAACTAATTTAAAACTTGATTTACATTGTTTTCCAAATTGACAAGGATCAAACACTTTTGAAGAATCAAATCTAAGCTCTGGTAAATCCTTAACTAGTCTTTTCTTAGAGAGTTTTCATAGGTTCATAAGGTTACAATGTCCCAAACTTCTATTCCATAACCATGAATGATCTTCCATTACACCGAGGAAAGGTATATCTTGGCTCCTAAGGTCTTCTAAGTTTAGTGTGTATACATTCTCTTGCCTATGGGCAGAAAGAATAATCTCTTCCTTTGAATTTTTTACTAAGCACTTGTCATTCCTAAAATTCACAAGGTAAACTTCATCACATAATTGACTTATGCTAATGAGGTTGTACTTAAGAACCTTAACAAATAAAACATTTGAAATCAATTTTTTTCCAAGAAAAACAATGTTACCTATACCAATAATTTTTCCCTTAGCATTATCTCCAAAAGTTACCTTTCCTCATTTCATCTTGATAATATTTTCGAAGAAGTTTTTTTTTCAGTCATATGCTGGGAACATCCACTATCCATGTACCAAGTATTTCTATTGGTACATTATTTATTTTTCTAAAAATAAGAATGTTAGACTTTCAGAACCCAAAATTTCTTCTATCCAGAAACTTCAGAAAGTGAAATTTTAGGAATCCACATTTTCTTTGAAAATAATATTTATGACAACATAAAGACTAAGTTTTTTTAAGGAACAATTGTTTTCCCAATTCCCACCACACTGACACTTAGTGCATAATGGAGCAGTTTGAGGAACAAAATAATTGTACTAAAAATTGGTTTTGAACTTGTATAACCAAAACCATAATTATTCCTTAGAGGTCGAATTTGGGAATAAATTTTGTCAAAGTTTTTCTTCCCTAAGGTTAAGTTTGAAAAAAACTTCCTCAAGGAAAATATTTCTGACATTAGTCAAAAAACTAAGTTCTTATCCTTAAAAACATAATTTTTAGTACTAGAGTTAGGATTGAAAACATTTTTCTTACAAATTAATTTTTCTAGATCCTTATAATTTTTATCCTTCTCAAAATTAACTTCCTCAAGGTTTTTTGAAATACTTTAAAATTCAAGGGTTTTATTATCAAGATATTTATAAAGATATGATATTTCCTTAGTAAGAATATAAATCCTAGAGTTTTCCTCATCGAACTTTTTCTTGACTTTAGAATTTTAATTCTCAAGGAGCATAGAAAACCTAGAAACTTATTCATAAGTAAGTAAAGTATTATCTTCACTAGAAGAATATTCTTCATCCAAGAATACATAGTATTTACTATCACTATAGTTAGCATTCAAAGATACATTGGTGATGGATTCAACATTGTGTACCTTTGACATTAAACAATGATTTTCAATAGTTATTTGGTATATTAGACCAATATTCTTTTGTCCATAAGATTTGTAATCTGAAGATTCATCAGAAGAGTCTCCACCACTGGAACTCCAGGTGTCATTAGATTTCAAAACATTATTAGCTTTAGCTTTGTAGTACATATTTCTATTCCTCTAAGAATGCTTTTCCTTTCTATATTTTCTCTTAAGCATGGGACAATCAGGCCTTATATGTCCTACTCTTTTTCATTCATAAAAAGTGACTTTAGAGTCTTTCTTATCATTTATTTCTTTCTTCTTGTATCTATACTAAAATTCTTTCTTCCCAATTATCTTGTTCATCCTTCGGGAAAGATTTGATAATTAATTTTTTAAAGATTCACTTTCCCTAGATTCGGATTGAATAACAACCTTCTTAGATTTAGATCATGTAACTCTCTCAAGAGTCTTGGTTATCATATGATTTGAATTTGTTGTAAAAACAACACTTCCATTCCCATTCTCTTTATTAACATTGTCATCATCTCTCTTCATTATAGTCTCATGTTAATGAAGAGTTCCAAAAATTTCATCAAGAGTAATTTTTGAGACTTTACTATTCTAATCTATAGTTGTTCTCTTGGATTCCCACTCATTAGGCATGATGTCTATAATCTGGTCTATAAGTTCCTCATCATCCAAACATTTTTCTCCCATGGATTGTAAGCTATTGACAATAGTCATAAATCTATATTGTACCTTACATATAGGTTCTCCATAAGTAAATCAAAAATCATGGTACTTAGCTATAAGCATAGATCTTCTAGTTTTAATAACATTGGAAGTACCAATATGTTAAACTTCAAGATTCTTACAAACACAATTTACTGCTTCACAAGAAGAAATCTGGCTATATATATTCCTGGTCATGGAACACAACAAAGTATGGTGTACCTTATATTTATGTTGATATTCTGACTTCTCTTGATTAGTAAAAGTTCTTACTTCCTTATCACGAATCTTGTAATCTCCAGTAAGCAAGAAAAATTTGTTCGATCCTATGTTAATAACCAAAGTTTTAATACGATCTCTCTAATATTCATAATCATTCCCATAAAAAATAGGTGATCTTGTAGTATTAAGATTGTCAATTGAGCCAACATTCATTCATGCCATCTTAAATAAAATCTTTCCACACAAACCTATTTGTAATAAATGTTTTTAAAAAAGGATAAAAATATCCTAAGCAAGAAAAATATAGAACAATGAAAAACATAAGCAAGATAATTTATATGTGAATATAAGTATTTCAGAGACCTGCTCTGATACAAATTGTAGGATCAAAATGATAATGATTGTAGTATTGAAATATTGATATCGATGCTCAATATACATGTGGGGGTTGAATTGTATACTCTGAAAAATTCCATTGGAACTTTTAAATATGGTAATGTTTTACAAAGTTAAACAAGGTAAATTTATAAGACCTCTTAGTTATACAAATTTTATTGATTCTAGAAATTTGGTTCCAAAAATGAAACTTATGAAAAGTTTACAAAGATAAATATTCTACCTTAAAGTGTATAGAATCTAAAAAATTAGAGTACAAATATAAGAAAGTATAAGATAGTTATATTTTCCTCAACAACCCAAATGATGCATAAAACATGAAACAATACACGTAACAAGTAGAAAATCTTTTAACCCACATAGAAGGGTATCCAACGACCTTGGATAAAGATACCTTGATTTATAATTTCAAGAAATTATTTCTTACACGCACCAGTGTAAGCCCTCAATACGAATATCAGAGTCTGTATTGCTATCCCTACAAGCCCTAGAACTTCAAGGTGGTGGGAACCTCTGTCTTATTATCCCTGGAAGCCCTTTAATGTACTCAGCAACATTCAAAGTCACACGATGAAATTATTAACAAGATGTTCAGTACGCACAAAGCAATAAATTCTCTATCTCTCTAGAAATTACTTCAGCAGCATGTAATCTATAAATTGATCAACCTTGGTCCATTTTATGATCTCTTTCAAATGAGATCCTATTTATAGGCACATATTCAACGGTTGGCTCCCTTCTCCAACGGTCATATTTTTCTTTGAATTTTGGAGGGACCTATACACGTGTCACTGAAACAATGGTTAGTTAGTAACAGAAAGCATCAAATCATTTTACAACTATAACAAGAGTAATAAAAAATATTGTTGCTTAACCAAATTCATTTTTCAGAGTGTAAGGAATATTCGTTGTTTATAATACATGAATATTCAGATTCATTCATCAAATTAAATCAGAACCTAAATTCTATAGAATTCCTAGTCTGAATTTCATGGAAATTCGGAGTCTGAATTCATAATAATTCACAGTATGAACTCAGAACGTTCGGAGTCTGAATTCAGAGAATTTGGAGTTTGAACTCAAAAAGTTCAGAGTCAGAATTCAGAGAATTCAGAACCTGAATTCGGATCTTGAAAATAGAATGCTCTATATCTATGTATTTATAATATTTTGATGTTTTAGTTATTAAACTGAATTGCATACTTAGAAGGAAAATGGGTTAGATTATAATATGAACAATGAAAACATGGTATAGATAAATTTCCTTGTGGAAGGAAAATTTCCCTTTTGAAAGAAAAACAGGTTAAGGAGAAAATTTCCATGAGGAAGGAAAATTTCCTTAAGGAAGGAAACTTTTCCTTATTAGAGTAAAATACATTTTTTCTTAAGATAGAGTGTTTGTGATTTTCAAAACTTGAAGGAATGGAAAATTCAAAAGGAACCCTTATTGACTGAACAATCCAAAACCTATCAAATTGTAAATGGATGATTTTATTTCGAAAATTACTCATCTTATATTATATATTAATGTTTTTTGGGCCTTTAGAAACTGAAAATAATTATATAATAAAAACCATTTTCATACATTCCTAAAGAGCCCCTCCTCCACCATATAAAAAGCCTTCACCTTTAACCCCTTTCTCACACCTCTCAAGCCCCTTTTCCCAACCAACCTCTACCAAATTATTCTCCCTACACCCCTCTCTTTCTCTTAGAATAATTACCTTAGGTAAAAGGCACTTCAAACAAGCCTTTTGGTTCAAACCAAAGGGATTTACCCGATTTAAAGGTTACATCTCCTCTTAAGTTCTTTTCTTTTATTTTACTTCTCCAACCCCATAAAATATCTTTATTCCTTTGGTTTTTAACAAAACATGTATCCTCAATATACTAGGTTGTTGTTATGAGAATTATTTGAACTCCACTTACACACACCTCCATCTAATGGGTATAGAACATAATGCTTCTGTAGATGGAAAACTATTGCCTCATGAAACGATGATTGTTCAATCATCTACTACCACCTCTTATGGTAGCCATTATGATGGAATTGTAATTATATATGATATTAATTATATTTATTTGATCTATAAGATTTTTTAATTCTCTTTTATAGCATACATTTATTCTTTTCATATTGTATTTATAGGATAATTTCATTTGAGGGAGTGCGGACTACTACCCCCTCAAAGTGGTATGACTCATTCATACCATACATAGAATGTATAAAAGATGTTATTAGTGAAATTACAGAACATATATAAAATATTATATTATACTGTAATAATAATATACATATGTATAATTTGGTTTTATTTATTTTTAAAATAAAAAAATGAAATGGATGTAGCGTTCATGCGTACGTACGGATTACCATCTCCACGAACGTGATGAAATTCATTACCCATCATAACCATTCAAGATTAATTTTCATTTTATTATTAAAATTAATGTTTACTAACTTAATATTATTATGGATATGAATCAAACACATCCTATCCTTAACAAACATGGATTAAGTAACAAAACATATTAAGGAAAACGAATCTATTAACACCAGAAACATTGATACAAATAAAATATTATTAACAAAGAAATATTATAAGATCATATATTATATCATATTTATGTATATGGTTCTGGTATAATTTAATAACAAACTATGGTCATTATAAATGAGTTTAAACATACCCTCGACCAAAGGACAGTACAAGGTAAGGGTTAATTCCTCAATCTCATTATTATCTGAGATTGTTTATGTGTAAGTATTTTCTAGGACATATTTATTATCCATGTCCATGTTTCATTGAAGACTTTTTCAAAATGATTATTTTAAGGTAATATTTAACTAAAACATCATTTTAAATGTTTTAAATATTTATTCTTATAAATCATTCTCATTAATTTCCATGTTTTCAAAATTGTTATAAGGATTTATTTATATGGACAGGAATGTTTTAAAATGTTAATTTCTTTAAAAAATTTCTAAGTGGTATGGGATACATTGATTCAAAAATATCTTTTAAAGTTCAACATTTATAAATTTTGAGACTTTTAAATGATTTCATGAAAATGGGATATTTCACTCAAGGATTTTTACTGATCATATTCATCCTTATCATTATACTTTACTGGATATGATTTTTGATTGAGGTTGATTTATTATAATAAAATTTTCCATATTGTATTGAATGAGTTACGATATGTTTTATTGTAGATGTTCTATTTTTATCCCATTCATGGTTTATGTTTAAAGTAAAGAAATCTCATATGATAGTTTTAATATGAATGATTATGTAAGGTTTCAAAATTTTCATATGAGGAATGTATTTGACTTATTAAGTGATGGGTGGAGCCCGCTATAGCTCCTCGGTGCATCGTTAGGTCTCATGAGACAATTAGAAGTAAAATTTGTTGAGGCCTTTCCCAATTTGATATATGGTTTTGGGCGAGGCCTTAATCATTTTTAGATGTCTTGGTCAAGGCCTTGACAAAATGTTTCAGAATGTCCCGAATTATACATTCCCCCATTATGAAAATATTAATGACAGTTCATATAGTTATTAGACTAGTATAATACCTATGACTATGTTTTATTATGGCATTATTTACTTATCTCGTATTCCTTCCATAAAGTGTTCATGTTTATTCTTTTTAAAGGCATGTGTTTTCAATTATTCACCATGCCTCATGTTTATGTTATCTTCCACTAAATTATTTTCCCTTAATGAGATTCTGAGCTCACCCCATTCTTATGTTTTATTTTCCATGGATTCCAGGAAGTGTATTATGATTGATATGAAGGGTTAATCTAGAAGATTAAGGGATTTTAAAGGATTTTCATATTGTGTTGTATGTTATAATGTGTAATGTATCATTCATTTATGTAATCTATTTTCCATGACTGGTAAACTGATTGGTCCTTCGGGGCATGATTTTTTGTAATCTTTCCAATGTTATGTAATAAAGCACCATCTCTTGGCTTCTGAGGTTGGGGCATTAAATTTATGCCTTTAGTGGATTTTTTGTGACTATCCGTACCATCATTCAGGTGTGTTTGGAATTGACCTTGATAAGGTTAGTGTCTTAAATTTATTAAATATATATTAATGTCTAGTATGATATAGATATCACTTAAGCCTTCTAAGGTGAGTGTTTTAATTTAGTAAATAAATCATAAGTTGTTTAATGGAAATTATATTTATATATATCACTTTTCCTAGTTAAATAAAATTTTAAAGTTGTTAGTTACATATCTTTATCCCACATTTTTATGACTATAAAAGGTAAAGAAATGATCCTAATAAATGAATACATAATTTAAATGATATTTGGTTGCACATCCTTGATTTACCTTATCATGTTGATGAAATGTAATGGAATGAATGAAATAACTTATCAGATGGCATGGGTATTACATGAACTAAAATTAACAATGATTAATGTATAAGGAAACTATTGAATATTGACCATTTTATCCTTATAGGAGTGGTAAAACTTGAGCTAGCCTTGGATTCCAAATGTAATACCATGAGCACATAGAGAATTCCATTCTGACTCAAGGAGCCAGTTTCTAAGAGATATATCCCTCTTGGAACATGGTCCATGTCTTTAGTGTATGCTCGAAATTGTGTTGTATGGTCCCTTCACTATATTTATTTACATTAGGATTCTTCATATACACTCCTTAGATCCATCATTATATCTTTGGACATGTGGAACCATGGATTCACCAAATTTGGCTCAGTCATGCTTAGCCCATGTTTACCTTGGACGAGATCCTTAGACTCAATTAGAATCATTTACAGTGGAATGACTTTGGTGATTCCCATTGTATTACACTCAGATCCCTTATTTCTAGAATTCATTTTATTACTGAGTTAGCTTGACCCCTAAGGTCAAGGATTCCTTGGTTTTTACATTAGATACTCTTTCATTATTATCATTATTATAGGATTATTTGGTTATTACCTTGTATCCTCATTCAATATTATCATTATTATAGGATTCCATAGTTACACCTTGGATCCTCTTAACATTCCAACATCATATAGTACAATTGTCACTTATTATAAATGGGAACATAATTAATTAAATGACTACATGTTAAGACTCTAGGTGAGGCTAAAGCAGGTATGAGCTATTTACATTTCGATACAGTATTAACTTCTTTATATACCTACACACTATTTATTTTTATATTAAAATGTTTTATTTGTATTGATTTCATTGGTGGTGGCCTACTGATATTTGTCTCACACCCTATCTGGGCAGCCAATGTTACTCAGATAGATTATATGTATGTAGGTGTTGATAAGGGGAAGTATCCCACTTTGGACACATGACTTCATTACTTTCATAGGATGTATATTGGTAGTATATGACTGAACAAAATCTTCGGATGCTTGGATAGTTTTGGTTTTTGGATTATTTCTTATAGAATGTATAGTACCATTTCCCTCTTCTTTATATCCATGCTTTCTTTCTTGGTAGATACATCACATGCCATCATCATTTTTTATATTATTCAGTTTCTAGATTTTGAGTATTATTATCTATTCCTTGGTTGTTATGTCTACTTATACTAAGTTATTAATTTATCTTATACTTCCTCTATTTATCTATTTGTTATTATACACTGTACTCTACTATGAAATGATGGAATAATCTCCCCACAGACACACCTTATTCCCTCACTACAAGTCAGAAACCTCTAGCATATTGAGAGGCTTGCTTAAGGACATGTGGCCACTAGCTCAAGGAAACTCTGTGTGGAACCCATGTTGGGACATCATAATAAGACTGTGAATCACATATTTTTCCTTATAATATAAATATTCCCAATATTTATTTTTCTACCTAATAAATTAATCTAAATACACCTCATGATTGGGTATTAGGACCCATATAAAGGAATTGTTTTGTTCTAGGGAGCTCATTTTCATAACTTCACTAATAGATGACTATAGGTTGATTTGATATATATAATGAGACATATTTATTCCAGTAATTGAAATGGGATTTGCATAGAGAGATATAATCAATGCCCCAAATCACATCCAATTCCTCTAAAGGAATAATATTAATATTTACATGAATCATATTCCCATAAACATCAACTTGGGATACAATAATGACCTAATTAGAAGTTTTATATGATAATTCAATATTGAACCATTGGGGTGGTGACTTTATGATCTTAGAGAACTTACTAGATATACTAGAGCAGTGATAACAATAAGACAATATAAAATCCACAAATATGCAGTGCAGGATAAGTGTACCTTAATTATCATGATCCACTTTTATGGTAGTCATTTAATAATATTTCCATTGTTCCCCTAGACTAGGAAGTTTTTTATGTTGGTTTTCATCATTAACCCTTGGTTTGGTGAAATTTTTTTGTAATGCTCACACTCCTTACAATTTAAGCATTGGACTATGGGTGGTTCATTATGCTAAGATTTACCATTATCCAATTCATCATATTTCATCTTCATATCTCTACGACATTCATGTACTCAATGAACCTATCTTCCACACTTGAATCCTTTACTTATCCCTTAGACACAATTTCCTCATGCTTCTTCACACATTTTTTCTAGGTAAGGAGATGGATTTTCATTCCATCATGGGTTTTATCAATTGATTTTCCATGAAAATCCATTTTGATATTTTTTTCACCAAAAGAAAAAGAATAATTAGATTTTCCAATGTATATTTCCACCTTCAAAGAACATATAAAAATATCATAATAGTAATAAAATTAGCTTATAGCCGATTATTTTCAGTTACATGGATTTATGTCAATAAAGAAATGATTGAATTTTATTTCATAATTAATGATAAAATAAAAAATATACACTGCATGTATTGTGAAGTTTTCTTCACATGTAATAATGGATTCATACTTCATTTTTTCTACTCAAGGAATTATCTCCCTATTTTTTGTGATGAGTATGAGGAAAATATTCATTGAAAAAAAATCCTTAAAATCCTCCAATTTAATGGAGTAAATTTCTTCTTTTGTACTCATGTTTTTTATTAGGGTCCCCCAATGATCAGATTCACCCTCGTAATTATAAACACCTAAAACAACCTTTTCATGTTCATAAATCTTGATAATCGAAAATATCTTTTCTACCATGTTTCTCTATTTATTGGAAATTAGTATATGAGTGAACCATTAAATTTTGGTGGTTTTTATGTATGAAATGATCAATATTGTATTGATCATTATTTGGGGATTATATGAGATCAACATTATTCAAATTATGGTTTATAACATTTGATATTACTTCCATGAACATTTTCACTCTATCTCCCTTCCCATTTGGTCTCTTATTAAGAGAATCACCAAATTTTCCATTGCACCCATTATTAACTCGGTTCCTCCTGGTTCCATCCATTACTCAAATAAAGTTTTGGTTTGATAATACTTAAATTAATATATTTATAAAAGGCTGACCATAAAATTAGAAGAAGTAACCAATAAATTACATGAATATCTAACTTATGAATCTTTAGTTTTCAATCTAGTGTATCGATGGTCATACTCCTAATAGGGTTCTCTAACCTAAGTATTTATGCATTAAATCACTTCATAATGTTTTAAAAAGAGAAATTAAGTCACCAAATAATATAACTATTTAATTAGGTGCACATTTAGTCTCACTTGTTTTTCACCGAGTTAATATTGAGTTAATACCCAACTAGGTTTTTTAGGGTTTTTCCCCTACGTGTATCTATTCTAGAGACTATATCCACTTATTTATGTACAAATAGAGATTATTTTTCTAGTAAAACATACACTCTTTAAATTCTAGAATGTTTCCTATATAAATTATTATCCTTAGGGTTTTCACTATTGTTCACTAGTTTAATACCCAAAAAAACTAAAGAATTTCCAAAGAATAACTAATCCCCACTCTGATACAAACTGAGGTTCCCTTGACACACACTCTCATATTATGTTCTGAAAACAAATAATATAATTTTTGTCTTTGATAAAAACTGAGTTGAATCAATCCAAACATACATATATTTCTAGAATATATACATTACATCTCACAATAATCACACAATTTTTGAAAGCCAAAGTTTTTGTATCTTTTGATATTATCTACTTAAAAATATTATTTCAAAAAATTCTGAACACTTACCCATAATCACAAAATAATATACCTTATTCTAGGAATATCATATGTTATAGTCATCTTTATAACACATGTAATGGAAAATATAATAATGGGGTAAGCTCAAATGCTTAGTATGGGAAAAAAATTATTAATATTCCAACAAGGATTATATCATAATTATTTGAGAAAACGTGATCAAAAAATGAAATAATAATATTTGTCCATATGGCATGATAAAAGGACATTTAAAGTAAAATTATTAAACTTATACAATTGAATAAGAGTGTAAAATCACGATACAGTAAAAATAATCCATCCAGCATAACATAAGAATACAAAAATGGGGAATAAGAATAAGAATAGGAAATCACAACATATATGAGTAGGAATCACTACTAGTTTACCATAACATAGTGGAGTAGGAATCACTACCTGATTCCCACAACATAGTGGGCTAGGGGTAACAACCTATATACCCTATTGGGATTGGGAAAACAACTTGTGTACCCTCTTGGGCTTGATCTACAACACAATTACCCTTTTGGGCTTAGGATACTCCCTATATTCCCTATGAGGCTTATGATCCAACAAGTTTAGCCTTGTGGGAATGATATACTACTCATATACCCTATTGGGATTGGTATACTATCTATTTACCCAATTTGGTATAGCAATTACTTATGTATCCTCTTGTTCTTCGAGTACTACCTATATACCCTCTTGAGATCATGAGATATAAAACTTCAAGTAGTAAATTAAAAGGATATATATTACCAAAACCATCACATTATCCTAATCCACACACATTAGTTACATATAAGATCAATCATATATTATATCAAGAAGATACCATGGAAATAGAATAGGCTTTGTATCATTTCCAAGTTGTATCACATAAAATGGACTTAAGAGTTAGATTAGTTGATACAAAAAATTTCAAACCCTCTAAATTTTTACTTCACAAGGACATTTAGAGGATTATTCATGAAAATTAACTCTAAAGGAGAAAAATATTTTTGAGATTAGTAAAATGGAAGAAAAACATAAAAATAGTTTCTATAAATAATTTGTAATATTATCCAAAAAATAAAGTTTCTGATCATAATTAATAGATGACTTTCAGAAGTTGAAATATGAAATAATTCTAACATTTTTTGGAAATAAATATCAATAATAGAGCCTTAAAAAATTCATAAATATTTTCTATAAGATATTTGGAGTGTAAGATAAAACATATGATCATGGAAGGATTTAATATTTTAAAATAACTTTATTAAAACCCACAATGTAAAATGATTAATAATGAATATTTTTTAAAAGAGTTAAATAAAATATGAATAAAAAAGTTATAATGCATATCTAGATTCAATAATAATAAATTTAAAAATTTAAATAAATAAATAATAAGGACATGGATGAAAAGTATTATTTAATGTGGATGAGAATTATTCTGAACAAACTTATGATTTTATATGAAAGAAATTCCTCAGGGAAGAAGCTTTTAATAAAAAATATCATTTTTCCTAGATTGAAATATAAATTTCAATATAATAAAATATTATGGTATAATAATATGAAACATAGAATAAATAATGTCTACAATAAATATTGTTACTCAATAAAAGGGGGTTGAGCTAACAAAGCCCTCATGATTTTAGTAACACTTATATCAAAAAAAACCTTAAAATAACATTTTAGGTATTTGTAGATACCATAAATTTCATGAAATTTATGATAAAAATTAGCTACAAAAAAATAAGTGGTGAATATGGCGTATGTCTCAAATAAATAAAATCAAGATGATGTAACACCCTAACATAACTATATGATTTCAAAAAAGATATATAAAATTATGTATAATAAAGTTTAATATATTAATAAGTAATTTATTAATATTATTCGTAACTATTAACTTTCCCATAATTTAACTATAATCATTATTTATACATTTATAAGTCAGTTTTTATTTATTTTCACTATCGGATGTTATCAATCTTAACTATTTCATGTGAGATTCATAATGGTGATATCAATCCTTTTAATTTTTTAAAAGTTAATAATTTATATATTTTTTATGGAACTATAATATATGTTCCATAATGATTTATAATGTTATTATATCATTACATGAGTGCTTTATTTATGATTTGTGATAATGAAATTATTTATTAGAACATTTCAAGTAATTTATCGATATCTATAGATTAATTTATAAAGATCACTGATTTTTTTAGTCCTTTGAGAAACATATTCATGAAATATACTACACATTAATATCACACATATTAATTAAATATATTTCATAACTATCAATGTAAGGTGGTGATGAAAACAAAACACTCTGTCTATGGAGGTGGTAGTCCGTACGTACGAATGAGTGATATTTTCATATTATAAAGAATAAAGAGAGGAAGGTATATAATGATTTTCATTTCAAATATATTAATTATGTAATAAATATAATATTTCCTCACTAAATTTATTCTTATAACCAGCCATTTGAGGTGGTTAAAAAATTAAATATGTCATTCTTGGATGTGGGGGTCTGCACGTTAACATGAGTGACATTTTCATTTTTCGAAGAGTTTGGAGGAAGATAGAAAATTTTTATTCCATCAATATAATAAAATTTTAGAATAATTATAGAACATATATAATTTTTTAGTATGGTTATAATAGTTTTGGATGGTTTTAAGTAATAAATAAATAAATAGAAATGAAAAAGGGGAGAATAAAACTGTTTACATTACTCTGCAGGATAACTCATGAAGCTTTCATAAAATGATATTTTGGTTAGACCCTAACATTTAGAAATTGGGAGAGATATTTTTCTTTGATGAGAATTGTGGTTTTTAGGGGTTCTTTTTGTATGTGAGGGGGTAATGCTTTTGTAAATACCCATAACTTTATATTAAAGGCATGTTAATTTCAAAGGAAAGTGACTCAAAAAGTGGAAAATAATTTATATTAGATGAGTCTTTGTTGAGTAACCTCTCATACACACATATAATAGATATGTTTTAAGATGTTTTACACCCATTCCACTTAATTTGACGTTTTACCATAATTTACTTTTGTCATGGTAACTCATTTTTTACCCTTGATAACTTATTTTTTTCATAAAAATAAAATATTCATTAATATATAATTTTGAAATTTTTACCGAAAATATAAAATACATTTTATAAAAATAAATTTCTAAAGTAGGTAAAAATTAATTTTAAAATAATAAATTTTTAATTCATAAAAACAGTTTAAGAAAAAATATATCTGAGGTACTAAAATGTCAAACATAGATTTATAAAGTAAACTTATTATATTTTAATGTATAATTTTTAATTATAAAACTCATATTTATTCATTAACATGGTTTCATAAATTTTTCAGTAATTTTTATGTCCCAACAATGTCATAAAAGTCACAACATTTGTAAAAAATATATTTTGTACTATGCACCTAAAAATCCATCTCTTCAAAAAAATCTAAAAAATTTACCCTAAGATAATTTTTTTATTTTAAATTCTTAAATTAATTTCATGTACTCAACTTCGAGTTATAAAATTTATGAATCTAACATTTAAATGGAAACAAAAAATATAACGAAAAAATGGTTTTATAAGTAAATGAATATTTAATAATAAATATTATTATTATTATTTCCTATAAATTAATAATTAAATTATTGTTAATATATTATTCATATCAATAATATTCTTTCTCATCATTTAACCATTATATATTTGTCATCTTAAAATAAAAATTCATAATGCATAAAAGGAAAGTTTTAGTAAAATACATTTTTGAGAATAAAATGAATTTATTATTATTAATTTCCTAGTAATAACTATTATATGGATGTAAATTTATTCACTATTAAATATAATCAATAAATTTCATTAAAAATAATTTAATTTTTAAGATTAATTAAAAATAAAAAATATTTAAAAAACAATTCTTGAAAAAATATTAATTTTATATAAAATAGTCTTCACCAAATACTATTAAAATTAATTATTTATATTAAAATATTAATTTTACTAATTGATTGATATTAAAAAAATTCATTGAATTTTATAAGTAAATCATTTAATAACAATATGAAATGCATATAAATAAAATAAAATATCTTAATTAAATATCATTTCATTCTCATAATGTATTAATGTTTAGCTTGAATTGAAATATTTTATCTCAATAAAATGTATCAAGGTTTGTTTTAGTTTGGTATTGTGTGTAAAAAAATTATTCAACATTGTATTTATTTAAAGAGAAATTTATACTAAAATATTTGGGTGTTACAATGAATGTTTTTCAATAACTGAAATTTAGTGGTAGGATAGGAATAACAGACCCAAGGTCACTCTTATAATAGGGATCACTAAAAGAGTGTCGATAGTTTGGTGGTTGGTATTTTGAGGATTTTATGTAATTTAGTGATATTTTATTGATTTTATTGATTTTGGGAGTCTTGTAGTTGAATAATTGTGTATGATTTGGGATTTTTATAAGGTATATAACAATCTAATGAATGATCTTGTGTGGTAATAAGTGTTAGATGAGTTTCTTGGATGCATGTTAGTGTTTTAATTGTATCTCTTGGGTATTCCAAACAACGGTTGTTTTAATTTGAAAATGATTTAAGTAGTTTTGCATTAAAATCAAGACACTTGTTTTGGGTTATAATTTATTATGGAATCTGTGAAGTTGTCATTAAAAGAGATATAAAATTATGAATAAGTGTGAGGTATGACTTTTTAAGAATGAAATGTGCAATGCTGGGGAGTTTTCAGTGATCTTTTTCTGTGTAAAATTTTTTAAATGTTAATTTTTTTAATAATAGTAAATTAATTGATGACTATTTGAGCTTTTTTGAATTTTTAGACTTGGTGTGAAGAGACATTATTTGTTTTTATATTTTTTAAAAATTAAGAGATCATCGATGAAGGTTTTGGAGTTTTTATATATGGTTTTATAGTTTTTTTGAAGTTCTGATGTTTGGATTAGATTGGGAGGAGCTTTAATATACATTGAAACACTACATGTGTAATTGAGTAATCAGTAGAGACACACTAGGTACCTAGTGAGAGGATGTGGAATGATGGTGGAAATATGGTTCTGTTGTGTATATGGTAGTGTAGTCCATATTTTTTTAAAGTGAGGGCTTAATAGATATTTTCCTATTAATCTTTTTAATCCTTTTTTGGATCTTTGTCAACCATTATTCCCCCAAATCAACCAAATATCATAGGAATACACCTTTTTACCCCCTTCTTACACATTCTTACTCCCTTTAATCATGATATTCCAAGGATGGGTTTCTATTTCTAAAGCAAGGTAAACCTCCTCTAATATTATCCTATCTCTTTTACTCTCTATACCTTCAATTTAAAAATATGGTTATTTGTGATTTTGATTTTTGATTTCTCTAAGTGAAATTTAATCTTATTGAATCTTTGGGATTATTTTTATCTTGGTTAAAAGATAATTTTATCAGTTTTTCAGCTAACATTGACGATAGTTTTGATATAAATGGATGGTTAGTGATTTCTTCTAGAAATTATTCAATTTTTTAATGAAATTAGATGGTGTAAGGTTATAATGAATTTGGTATTTGGGTTACTAAAATATCAAGTTCTTTTTAAGAGTTATTTTCTGAGATTTACTTGAATTTATTTATTATTTAATTGTGGAATTTTTTTAATTCGGATTCATTAGTTTTGAAAATATATTTAATGGTTATTATGTGCTATTTTATGGTTTTTAGAGTATGAATATCTCACTGATTAATGGTTTATTATGGTTGTCACAACCCTCTGTGTGAGACTCAGGATATGGTTGGAACATACCAACCACTTGTTTTACAAATAAGTAATAAAATTTAAACGTCTATTATTTTAATAATGAACGGATGGATTTTAAATTAAATTTTCATTTATCTAGTTGGAGGTTTTCAATATAATTTAATATGTATGGAATCCAGACTTTTTATTACAAAAACTTTCATTTAAATTTTACAAACAAATGATCTTTTAATGTTTATTTTATTGGAAATAATGTACATAACACACGAAAACATAAAAAATTATTATCATCCCCTTGAAATTCATCATCATATGTTAATCCTAGGTATATTTATTTAATCTCATAACCTTTAAACATCCATAAAAATAAAGGATGATCATAACTCCCAGTAAGGGATAATAAGGGAAATAGTTTACATGTGACCATTAGAAATATAAAAATGATTTTATAGAATATTATAAAGGAACGAGAAAAGTTAAAAGGATAATATATTAAAAAAATAAAATGAATAATAACATGGAAATTTGGTTACATCATTTAAATTATACATTCATAATCATATCACTAAGGTTTTTCACCCAGGTGTTATTAAAATTACCATGGTTATTCACCAAGGTATTATAAACACGTCATCTATAAAGATTAAATTCTTTACCCAATGAATTGGAGTGCTATCTGGGAAAACAATTAATATATATTAATTATAATATGATAAATATATATCACAATAATTTAATTCATAAATAACCCATGGAGAATAAAAGTAGATTGGTTTCATAACTAAATAATGGCATTTCAAAATTACTTTAAAAACATGATCATTATGTCATGTTTAACCCACAGAAAAGGAATGAGGGTTTCAGGTATGTAAATACCAAAATAAAATAAATATTTTTTAAATATTTTTGAATACCCATGTAAAATAAAGTGGTTTGGGTATTCAACAAATAAAATAAAATGGAATTTCATGAGGAGAAGAGATAAATGTTGAGAAGTGAATTCTGCAGCAAAACAGGTATAAAACGTGGTTTTAGAAAAGGGTAAAAAGAGATGGGACATGGGTCTCCAACTAATAAAACATTACTTGTAAGTAATAAAATTAATAAAAAGTAAATAATTGAGAGTGTCCATATTATTCAGAAGACGTATACAAAAATAGGTTCTTGAAATGAAGAGAAAAGAAGGATATTTCCTTTACCTAGAAAAGTGACAACTAAAACTTGAGGATTGGGACCATAGGGACTTGAATAATACTTTTTAGGACTCATTGAGAGGTAAAAGTATGAAATATTCATAGATGATGGATTGGGAGTTAAAATAAATAGATAAATCTGTGGGTATTTATAATAAAGTGAAGGATTTGTTTATTAATTTTCAAATTTAGGCCTTGGAAACCTAGGTTGTGGAAAATAAAAAAACATGGGACTGATGATGGAATTTTCCCATGTTTTTTGAAACATGGGTAATATTTTATGTTATTATAATCTTAAATAGTCTACTAGAATTTTATATTACTTATTTTTTCATAGAAAATTAATGTTTCCTAAACAATAAATTATTTATTATTAAAGTTTCCATTTTAGAATTTGGAAACTAAAATATAGGTTTTTAAATTTATTAAAAGTTATTTAAATTCTTGATATTAATAAAATAACATATTTTATATCATAGATTTTGGTTAATTATTTAATAAATCATTATAACATAATGATGAATTCATTAAACATACAAAAAAACTCAAACTATATTTTTACTATTCAAGAACAAATAAAGTATTTTATAAAATTCAAATAAATTTACCCTCATATAATTTTGATGTGATGATTTGAAAAATGATATAAAATATATCAGATTAAACCCATAAAAATGATAATTTTAACTTTTAAATATAAAATTCCTTATTTATTAAAAATAATAGTGAATTTAAAATGCATATTAAAATTTATGACACTTGAAATAAAATAAAATTATTTTATCATTTATATTTAAGTTAGAGTTTTTTTATCAAACTATTTAATTAAAATAAATATTATTCATAATATCTTAGTTTATTATTAATATTTATATTATTTTTCTAGAAAGTGTAATTTTCGTCTGAAAAATAAATTAATTAAGTTCCATCTCAATTTTATTATGAAAAACAATTCTTAAAATAGAGTTGGTGGAATAAAAATACAATGGAATTACACTTTAAGTAACTAGGGCCTTGAAATATAACCTTGTATAACACATGAATATGACCTAAGGGTAAGGTGTGCGATGGTGATAGATTCATGGGGCGGCTCGACTAACATCGCCTTAGTGGTTATTTCCACTAACTTATACTTCTTTCGTAGGAAATTTCATTTAAACATCTCTTGTTGAAACTCAGATTGGGAATGGTGAAGAGAAAACCCCAATGATACTACCTCCCTCCCAATCTTTAACAAATGGGATTCTTACAACACAAATCTACTAGTTGAGGCCATCATTTCTCTTTTCTATATTAATTATCCATTGTCATTTATACTAATAAACACTAACTATAATGTTAAAATTATTATTAAGACTGTATTTTCCAATGATAATATTGACCTATAGTCATAATAGACCAATGGTCATATAACAGTCAAATCCTGATGGTCACATTTCATATTATTCTCACTTCATTATTAAAGTCATATATTTTCGTTGATTACAAAATAAAATAACACACATTTTCCCAAGAAACAATTATTATTCAATAATTCTTTGTTGTTACATTATCCCCCCCCCCCCCCTTTTAGAAATGTTGTCCCCAAATTTTCAACTCATTCTCTCAATTGAAAAAAGATGTGGGTACTTCTACCCCCTTGTCTCCTCTAGTTCCCACATCACTTCTTCATATTTGTGGTTCCTCCCCAAAACATTGATGAGGTGGGTAGTCTTTTTCATAAAACCTTATCTCTATAATCCAAGACCTCTACTATATTCTCTTCATAAGATAGGTCATGTTCCAATTATACCACTTTAGGATTCAGTACATGTGAAGGGTTTGGTATGTACTTCCTCAAGAGTGATACATGGACTACATCAATAACATTGACTAGATTTTGTGTGTAATTCCCTTACCCCAAAATCCCAGATCTGATGCATTATTTCAATAGATTGACATTATTACAAGGAATCAAATACTAAAGGACCAATCAATTTATATCTCTTGGAAAATATATTACATTCATAAACCCTACATTACAATTTGAAACATAAAATACAACATAGATAATCCTTTGAGAACGCCATTATTCACCTAACTTAACCCTACCTATCAATCATAATACACTTCTTGGAATCCTAGAAAAATAAAACATAAGAAAGGGGTGTGCTAAGATGCTCAGTAAGGCTAAGAATACAATAGAAGCTATTATGAATAAATAATCATAAACCTTAAGGCAATATGTATAACTGAAACATAAGCCCTTTATACACATTCTTAATCCTAATATGGAATGAATAAATAATACCATATAAAATAAGCATAACCATGGATATTCTACTAGTATAATAATCACAAATAATATCTACAGCTAGTATCATAATTATGGAATTCATAATGTCGGACATATGCACTATTAAGATATATCCACAAGATATCTACTGCCATGATCTATCATCATGACAGTTTAAATATGTGGGTAAAAACTCATCTAATTTTTGTTAAGATGTATCCTCCTGATAATCTTAAACTTCTTAGAAAATAAACATGAAGCATTTTTCACCCACTAATTTTGTATCATGAGACCTATCAATGCATCGAGGGGCTATATCAGCCCCTAACCGTCATTTACTAAGTCCAATTCATTCCTCAAATGAAAAGGGTGAAACATAACATAAACATTCTCATTTAAAATATCATACAAAATGTTAATACTTTAACCATAAACCATGAATGGTATAAAAATATCATATCCACAGTCAAACATATCATAATGAGATTGTGAAATTAACACTAACCTTGTACATTCCTTCAGTTAAGGATGAATTGACCTCATATATAATGCTTAAATCTTGTTATTTAATTATACTAGTACCATATCCATATTTATGATATCATATACGATACTCTTATATCATTTTGTTAATAATATTTTAGTATTAGCATTTGTTTTGGGTGTTAGATGCTTCATTTTCCTATGCATGTTTTGTCATGTAAGTCATGTTTCTTATGAATAGGATATATTTTATTCATGTACATAATGATATTATGTTCATAAAAATTATATTTACTCATCATATTAATTTTATAATCCTTATTGAATGGTTAACATGGATAATAAATCTCATCGCACTCTGGAGTTGGTAGGCCATACATACGTACAAGCGATGATATCATTCTCTTAATGGTTAAATGGTATATTATTGGATGGTATATTAATTATAAATAACTATAATAATGTCATATTAATTATTTATATCCATTATACTTGTCATTATAAACATCCAAATAAGGTAATTTTGATTACAAAATTACTCTATAGCATGGAGACGGTAAGCCATACGCACACACGCATGGTGATATTATTATTCATATGATTGATAAATAGAGGAATATAGTTATACCATAATCATAATAAAATTCCAGAATATATATTATACTATATTTATTAATTTATTATTGAAAAAACATAGTAATATGAAGTACAAAAAAATAACTTTGAAAGAGTTTATAAAACATTTACCTCTTCTTTGGGTATCATTTTTTGATTTGTACAAAAATACTCTTTAGGTTGGATTTATTCCAAAAGTATCGCCTATAGGATGAAATGAGTAAAGTTTTTAGGAGATTTGGGAAGTTTTATTATAATCCAAAGGGCTTTAGATGTGTTAATAAAAGAAAAGTAGAGGATCCCTTTTATAAGAGAGGGGAGGAGCATCTTTGGAAACGCCAAAACTATTAACTAAATATAAATTGATTTTCAATTATAAATATATAGAAAGTGAGTTATTTATAATATAAGATAAATATGAGTTTAAATATCCTCAACTAATTAATTTTATACATTCTTTGATTTTATTTTAATCCTTATCATTTTCATTTTTCCAAATTAATATATTTAATTTTAATTATAGTAATAATATTCTAAATATTACAAGGTTATAAATATTTACTTATGGGGTGTAAATTTTCCATAATTGGAAACTTTATGAAATTTTAAACCATATAATTATAACTTTTTAGTTTTTAAATATTTTTAATATTTTTTAAATAATTTAATAAAATGTTATTTTTATAAAAAAATCAAGAGAGTCAATTTTGACACTATTCATTTCTTTGACATTAAATAAATTCCAAAAAGAAATATAACTTAAAAAACTAATTTAATGTACTTATAAGATGTCATAGTAACCTATAAAATTCATTTATCACATCAATTATATCAAATTATTTTTATTTTAATATTTTCAAAATCATTTATTTGATATTTCTATTAATAAAATAATTACTTCTTCTCTATTGTGTCATCATTTATGATATTTATTCAGTCTCTAAAAATCATAAATAAATTACTATGATTTAGATAATTTATTTATATTTCCATATACTATTCATTATGGAATTTATCTCTAGGTTATACTTATATTAAAATTACTTTACTTGAAAGAAATGAGAGTGTGACATTTTATCATATTCTTTGATTTTAATATTATCTATGTTGTTTTCATGGACAAGTTTCCATTAAATGGTTAAAAATAAATAATAATGACATATTTGAAATTATCATGGTTTTTTTGTTAAATTTTTTATTTTTAAAAATTAATAACATTTAATAAAATATTATTTATTTTTTTTAATGTATCATTTTTTTCAATTTTGACATTATTCAATATTTTTATTTTTAAAAATATCATATCAATATGATAACTTAGAACCAATACTTCCAATATGTTACTAACATGTCTAAGTTATCTATAAAATTATGGTATGTCATTAATTATGTTAAATTATATTTATTTTTATATTTTTAATATCATTTATTTGATTCATCCATTAATGAAGTAATTATTGCATCATCATTGTGTTACCATTTAATTTAATTATTTATTTCATAAAAATTATATATAGCTTACCATGATTTAGGTTATAATTTGATATTTATAATAAATATTTATAGTTTAATATATACCCTATATAACCCCATATTAAAAATACTTTACTTGTTTAAAAAATTGTAACAAAAATGAACTTCCATTGAATATAATATTATAAATGCATTAAATCCATCCATGTGACTCAAAGTGATCCTAAATTCGACCCAAGGATTATCGTGGTTGGAATAAACTCATAAAATTAAATTAGGAAAATTTTTAGTGTAATTTTAATATTTTATTAATATAATGATTACCATTAATTACCCGATTTAGCTTTAACCGTGGTAATAAAATTTATTACTAAGTTACTATTCATAAAGTAACAAAATAAATGGGACCTATTTAAAAAATTTAACAACATTATTATAAATATATAATCCATTTTTCCAAATTCTAAAAACATAATCATCAGAAATTAATTAAAATTAATCATGTTGACCTAATAATAAAACTAGTTTTTTAAGTAAAACGTTCAAAAGTTCACATAGATTTTATATCCAATTTCACTGTAAAATTGATTCCAATGACTTATATTGGATTAAATGATAAAAAATTATCTAATTATACTTTAAAACTAATTAAAATGGTAATCTATCAATATAAATAAATTAGAGGAAAAATCATTTTCGAATTAAAATGCAGTATTTTTCACAATTCATTAAAATATGATATTTATCATAAAAATTCCAAAAATTCAATCAAAAAAACTTTTATGTTCCTATTCCAAATAATAAGTTTAATTTTTTAATAGAAAATATAAAATTGTTGAAAACTATATTTAAAATGGGTTCTCCATCAAAAGGTGAGAAAATGGTATTTTTTTGAAAATGCTTCTTTTATTTGAAAAATTGAATTTTTTTCTTATATCATGTCATATAATATGAATGTTAAAATTATATTGAATATATATAAAATCCAAAAAAAATCAATACTCTTCATAACCACTAGTTTAACAGTTATGTTATATATTAAATAATAATATATTGTTAATATATTGTTGTTAGATAAAATTGGTTCTTGTGTGTAACACAAGGCAACTCATTATTGTGTGTAGAATAAGATTGACATGGTGTTTCATAAAAATAAATTAATCAGAAAAATTAAATTTATTTAGAAATTAAAATATTATAAAGTCTTGTGGTTTACATTCTCCCCTCCAATAAATTTTATGATCAAAATTTAAACTCGGGATCGAAAACTAGTGGTTAGATATTTAAAAATATCTTTGTTGAAAACCAACATCATAAAAAGATTTATGAGACACCCACTTTAAAATAAATTTAGGGAAGTATGAAAGTCACCATATAGAAAAAATACAAGGGTTCCATGTTAGAAAACATGGATATGAATGAAAAATATAACCATCATGTTATTATTGAGAGTGATAGATATCATGATTAGAAGAAATTTAACAATAAAAAATCTCTAAATATATGATAATCTAAGGGATCATTTGATTCATTAGAAAACGTACTTAGAAAGTATTTTTTTTTCAATATCCTTTACCTAGAGTTAATGAATTAATTTACTTCATATAATAAGAACATAAGGAAGCATACTTTCTTAACAAGTAGAGATTCCTATTTTAACTAATTCCTACACAAACTCATATTTCCCTTCAAAAGCTAACAGAATTAAAAAATATTATATTTATATTAATTTTATAGGGTTCCAAAAATAAACTTATACTTCATTTTTCAAACCATTTAAATAAAGAAAACTATGTTATACTGATCAATACATCACATACGCCAGTTATTGGTGATTCTACCATGGTGCCATCCGGTTACGGGTTCAAGTCTCAAGGCCTTGCTGGATGTGGTGTGTTGTTGCCCAACCTACGGGTTTTCCTTTTTATAAAACCATTTTATTATAAGATTCTAGAATTAACCTTTGCATGTTAAATATTAATGAAATTTTTTATATTCAAACAATAATATCCTATCTTCAACATAATCCATTCCAACATTGAGACTCAACTAAATTACTTCCATACCAATTAACATTTTAAAACGGTTTCTAAATTTCTAAAATCAACTATAACATCAGATAATGTAATATAGATCTTATTGAAAAATAAATTTATAACCTCAAAAACCATAATGAAATAATTCATTCTTCCAAATACTAGATGAATATGTACTACAGTACAATCCTTATATATCTCATGAATCTTATAAAATTAAAAACATTTATGTAATAATATTGAATCCAAATAAAAAATTACCTTAATCATTCCACTTAACTCTTAAACCGTTAACTATGCTTGAAAATATTATTCCTTAATACCTCCTTCATCTTATTTATCTTTTGTATCTTCTTCATTATTGGCAGTATAACCATTACTTGTATAACCTTGTTTATTCAAAAGATTGAAAAAAACTCAAAGCACAAAGTGATAAACACTAATCATTGAGATACAGTCATGAAGAATCATTTATATGATATATAAATGATTCCATATTCTTATCAATCCATAAGTCCATAGTATTAACTAAGGTTATCCATTACCAAATCTAAAGGATGATATTCTATAATTAGACTTATCCTCAAAGTCATTCATAGAGTTATGTTTTATAATATATGTTTTTTAAATATAACATCCAAGGTTATTTCTAAACTTCATCTGATACCAATTTTAATTCCCCGACTCCAGAAGCATGGAGGCGATGCATTATTTGAATACATTTCCATGATTATAAAAAATCAAGTCAAGAAAGACCAATCAGTTCAGTAGTCTTGGGAAATAGATTATATTCCTCAACCTTACTTTAAAATTCAAAACATGCACTACAACAAATACCCCTTTTATTAGTGCTAAAAATGGACTTTAATAGCACTAGAAAAGTGATGTTAAATCCGGCGAAGATAAAGGGGGGTCCCCTTTATCAGTGCTCCAAAAATCACTAATAAAGACCCCTTTTATCAGCGCTAAAAAAGCGCTCATAAAAGGGGTCCGTTATTAGTGCTAAAACAAAGCGCTGATAAAATGTTCCATTATCAGTGATTTCTTTTTAGTGCTGATAAAGGACCCCTTTTATCAGTGCTTTTTTTAGGGCTGATAAAAGTTAAAAAAATTTAAAAAATTTAAAAATTTAAAAAAAACCTGGCAGTTGGGGGGGGCTTTTATAGCGCTTGAGTCGCCCTTTTACACCCCCCCCCTCTAGCGCCCGTATGCACCTCTCCACCCTTTATCAGCACTAACTCTCGTATTCCCCCATGCACACGCGCCCCTGCCTCCACCAGGTTTTGAACTCGAGACCTCCCCCATGCGTGCCTAAGCCCTTACCACTCCTCTATTTTGATTTGTTTTCCATTTCATGATATCTCTATTTATATATATATATATATTTAGTTATATTTATTCTTATAGTAATATATATTTATACTAATATATATATATATAGTGATATTAATATATATATATAGTGATATTAATATATATATGTATAGTTATATTAATATATATATGTAGTTATATTAATATATATATATAGTCAGATTAATATATAGGTATATAAATATTCATATATTTTTATTTTAAATAAAATAGTTATTACTTATTATTTAGATAAATCTAATATATTTTATATGTAAATATATTTTATTATTTATATTTATAATTAAATTTTTATGTGTGAATATATAAAAAAGATGAATATAGTGTTATATATTTGATTATAAATAGCAATGCATTATAAAAAATGATAAAATTTCAATATACATAATATCAATATGAATGTAATGACTTGGAATAAATTCAATCCCCACCAAAAAAGTCTATAATACCCCCTTAAACGAGGTTGAAAATCCACAAAATGTTAAAAAAACGGGGTATCCAGATTAAAAACTCGGTTTTGGAGTCCTTCTAGGCCTTTTTTGGCCTCGGAAAAACATTAACATGGGTCCTATTGGGTCATAGGATTGTCTATCTCGTCGCAGGCTTCGATTTGATATGTGGTAGAGCTCAAATGGACACTCTGATCAAAAGTTATGGCTGTTTGATGTTCGAGTTGTGTTTTCAACATATTTTGGGTCTTTTTTTAATTTTTGATTTTTTGGGTCTTCAAATTGTTATGAAATGACTATTCCTCCATAATAATTAGAAAATTATTAATTAAAAATATTTTATTAATTTTTTATAATCCATTTTCACTAAATATATTATATATTAAGTATATTAAGTGTAAATGTATATTAATACTTATCTAAAATATTTTGACAAATTATATAATTTATTTATATCAATATAACTATATTTATATATTTATATATTAATATATTAATAATTTTTTTTAATTAATTTTTTTTAAGATGACCCTTTATCAGTGCTTTTAAAAGAAGCGCTGATAAAGGCCCCCCTTTATCAGTGCTACTAAAAAAAGCGTTGATAAAGGGGGTCCCTTTATCAGGGATTAAAAAAGCACTGATAAAGGGGGTACGTTTATTAGTGCTTTTTTAGCACTGATAAAGGTACCCTTTATCACCGCTTTTTTTAGCACTGATAAAGGTACCCCCCCCCCTTTATCTGCGCTTTTTCATTAGAGTTGATAAAGGTCGGTGCCGAGAAAAACTGTTTTTGTGGTAGTGATAAAATAAAAAATAGATAATCCTTTGAGAATTCAATTATTCTCCTATCTTAACCCTACATATTAGTCACAATACACTTCTTGTATTCCTGGTAAAATAAAACATAAGAAAGGGGTGTGTTCAGATGCTCAGTAAGGGTAAGCATACAATAGAAGCTATTATGAATAAATAATCATAACCCTTAAGGAAATTTGAATAACTGAAACACAATCCATTTAAACATAATCTTGATCATTATATGGAAAGAATAAATAATACCATATAAAATAAGTATAACCATGGATATTCTACTAGTCTAATAATTACATGGAATATCTATAACTAATATCATAATGATGGAATTCATAATGTTTGACATCTGCAATATCAATATATATCCTCAAGATAGCTACTGTCAACATCTATCCTCATGAAAATTTAAGTATGTTGTTAAAAATACATTTGATTTGTGTCAAGATCTATCCTCCTAACAATGTTAAACTGCTTAAAAAACAAACGCAATGGTTTTATCGCGCACTGATTTCATCTCATGCAACCTATTGATATATATATATATATATATATATATCAAGGGGATATAGAAGGCCCCTCTAGTGACTAACTAAGTCCAATTCATTATTCAAATGAAAAGGGTGCAACAAAACATAAACATTAGTTTAAAACTAGCATAAAAATGTTAATACTTTAACAATAAGCCATGAATGGTATGAAAATAGCACATCCATAGTCAGACATATCATAAAACCTTTAATACAAAATGGATGATTGTATCATATTAATTCAACCCCAATGAAGCATAAAATCTAAAAAAAGTTTGTCGACATAAATGAAAATAATATAATAAAATTATCAAAACTTTTTTAGAGAAATATCCCTTTTTTACATTGAAATTATTTAAAAGCTATGAAATTATAAAAGAAATTTTTTTTTGAAAATAAACTTGTAATCTGGTAAAGGAGTCTACAAAATGTTATGGTGTCATAATAGTAGAAAATAGTCACTCATACTGTATAAGTTAAAAAAACCTTCATTCCTTAATTTTTTTAAAAGGTCCTAAAGTACCTCATTTGGAAAATGATGGAACGACTCCTTTAAATTCATTTTATAAAAAATAAAACATGGGTAAAAATGAATTTAAAAAAAAAGTTGATAATATTTGTAAATACATTTTTAAGAAACATGGACATGGATGATAAATTTATCCCAGTATATAGATACGTATAAACAACCTCAGATAATAATGAGATTATGAAATTAACCCTTACATTATACTCTCCTTTAGTTGAGGGTGAGTTGACCTAATGTATAGTGGTTAAATAATGTTATTAAAATATATCAAGACCATATCCATATTTATGATATCATATGATTCTGTTATATCATTTTGTTAATAATATTTTAGTGTTACCATTTGTTTCGGGTGTTAACTAATTCGTTTTCCTATGCTTGTTTTTTGTGTAAGTCATTTTTATTGTTAATATGATGTATTTTATTCATATATACAATGATATTAAGTTCATAAAAATTATATTTACACATCATAAGAATTTTATGTTCATTCTTTAATGGTTTCTATGGATAATGAATCTCATCGCACTGTGGAGACAGTAGGCCATACGTACGCATGAGCAACGATATCATTAACTAAATGGTTAAATGTTATGGAACTAGATGGTATATTAATTATATAGAATCATCATCATGTAATATTCATTATATATATATATATATTATACTCATCATTATATCCATCAAAATAAGGTAGTGTTGAATTAAAAATTACACCCTAACGTGATGACGATAAGCCATTCGTACGCACATAGGTGATATTGTTATTCTTGGAAGGGATAAAAGGACGAATATGGTTATCATAAAATCATAATAAAATCTCATTATGTATATTTTACTGGATTTATTCCATTATTATGGAAAAAATAGGAGGATGTAGAAGAAGAAAATATCTTTGAAAGGGTTGATAAAACAATTACATCTTCCTCATGTATATCCTTTTGATTTTCACAAAAGGACTCCATATATTGGATTTATTACCAATGTATGGCCTCTATAATGAATTTAGGTAAGTTATAAGGGGATTTGGGTATGTTTTTTCAAATAATAAGGTCTTTATTGGTGTGAATAAAATATAAGGATAGGTTCCCTTTTATAGGATAGGGGAGGGGAATCTTTGGAAACTCCAAAACTATTAATTTAATATAAATATATTTTCAATTCCAAATAGATCCAAAGTGAGTTATTTAGAATATAATATTATTATGGGTAAAAATAATATTAACCAATTAATTTTATACACGTTTTTAATTTATTTTAAACCATATCATTTTCATTTATCCTTAATTAATCTATTTAATTTTAATTATAGTAATAATATTATAAATATTAAAAGGTTATAAATATTTACTTATGTAGTGTTAATTGTCTATAATTTCACAATTATTTAAATTTTGGACCTTATAATTAAAACTTTTTCTTTTTTAAATATTTTTATGATTTTTTAAATAATTTAATAAAATGTTTTTTTATAAAATATCGATAGTGTCAATTTTGGCATTATTCATTTATTTGACATTAAATAAAATCCCAAAAGAAATATAACCTCAAAAAATCATTTAATACACTCATAAAATATCATATTTACCTAAAAAATTCATGTATCGCCTCATTTACATCAAATTAAATTTATTTTAGTTTTTTTTAATCATATATTTTATACTTCTATTAATAGAATAATTACTTCTTCACTATTGTGTCATTAATTATGGTTTTATTTAGTATCTAAAAATTAAAAATAAATTACTATGATGTAAATAAATATTTTATATTTCTAGATAATATTCATGATCGAATTTATCTACATTCTATCCTTATTTTAAAATTATTTTACAGTTAAGAAATAAGAGTGTGGCATTTTATCACATTCATTGATTTAATATTATCTATGTCATTTTCATGAACAAGTATCCATTAAATGATTCAAAATCAACCATAATGATATATTTCAAATTATCCTAGTTATTTGGACATATTATATATTTTTAATAATTTTATAACATTTAATAAAATATTATTATTTTAAAGTATCATTTAGATCAATTTTGATATTATTCAGTATTTTCATTTTTGAAAATATCATACCAACATGATAACTTAGAACCAATACTTAAAATATGTCACTAAAATGTATAAGTCATCTATAAAATTCCTATATTTCATCATTTATGTCAAATTATATGTATTTTAATATTTTTCATATCATTTATTTGATTCTTTCATTAATGAAGCAATTATTTCATCATCATTATGTCACCATTTAATTTAATTATTTATTTTATAAAAATTATAAGTAAATTACCATGATTTAGGTTATAATTTTATCTCTCTAAATACTATTTATAGTTGAATAGATCCCCTGTATAACCCCATATTAAATATACTTTACTTGTTAAAAACAAAAGTTTAATAAAAATGACTTTTTGTTGAATATAATATTATAAATGCATTAAAGTAATCCAAGAGGCTTCATGTGGTCCTAAATTCGACCCAAGGATGATCTGGGTAGGAATAATCTCATAATGATAAATTATTATAAGTTTTAGTGTAATTTTGATATTTTAAAAATACAACTCTTACCTTTAGTTACCTAATTTACCTTTAACTGTGATAATAAAATTTATTACTAAAGTTGATATTTAAAATGATTAGAAATAAAATGGTCCTATTTAAATATTTTTTAACATATTATTAAAAATATGCAATCAATTTTTCCAAATTTAAGAAACAAAATTGACCGAAATTAACTAAAATTAATCTCATTGACGTAATAGGAAAATGGTTTTTTAAGTAAAACATTCAAAAGTTCACATAGTTTTTATATACAATTTCAATGTGAAATTTATTAAAATTACATACATTAAATTAAATAATAAAAACATAGTACAATTATACATTAAATAAAATTAAAAGTATAATCAATCAATATAAATAAATTAGATGAAAAAACAATTTTGAATTAAGATGCTGTATTTTTAACTATTAATTAAAATATGAAATTTTTCAAAAAATTACAAAAATATCATTAAAAAAAATTAAATTTTGATGTCCCAATTTCAAATATGAAATTAATTTTTGAAATAGAACTTATAAAATTTTCAATAACTAGATTAAAAATGGGTTTTAAATCAAAAAGTGGCAAAACTATATTTTAAAAAAATAGTTCTTTTATATGAAAAAATGAATTTTTTATTATATCATGTCATATAAGATGAACTTTACAATTATATAATATATATATATAATTAAAAATTTGGTTAATACTATTCCAAATCTATAATTTAATAGTTATGTTTTCTATTAACTAATAATAATTTTTAATATATTATTGTTTAGTAAAACTAGGTCTTGCGTGTAACGCAAGCCAAATCATTGTTTTGTGTAGTGTAAGCTTAACATGTAATTTCAAAAATAATATAAAGTAATAAAATTTAATTTATTTATAAATGAAAATATTATAAATTCTATGAGTGTTACATGGTGGAACTGATAGCCGATAGGTGACTGATTCTATGTGATCATGGAATTCAGAGGGGACAATATATCTAAGGATAAACATCCATTTATTCCCAAATCACCTGAATATCTTCCATGGTGAAATTTGAAGAAATAATTTGTCACCAACATCAAACTCCAAGTCCCTTTTATGATTTTCAACATATCTCTTCTATAAAATCTAAGTAGTTTTTATGTGTTTTTGGATGACATGAACCTTTTCCTACATCAATTTCATAAGATCAGGCCCAAACATCTTTCTCTCAACAACTTCATCCCAATATGTATGAGTTCTACATTGCTTCCCAAATAGAACTTCATAGGGTTAAATTTTTATACTTTGATGGAAGCTTTTTTTATGTAGAACTCAACTAATGAGAGGTGCTGGTCCCATCCACCTTTAAATTACATTGACCATGATCTTTTCATATCCTAGAGTGTCTGAATATTCCTTTCAATTTAACCCATAGTTTGGGTGTGATATGCCATACAAAAATTCAATTTGGTGCCCAGATCATGTTGAAAACTTCTCTTGAATTTTTATGTGAACCTTGGATCATTATAAATAATGATAGAAAGTGGAACCCCATGCAACCTCACCAATTAGTTTATATAATTCTTTGAAAGTTGATCAAGAGAAAAATCTTTCTAAATAGTGATGAAATGGGTAGTCTTGGTGAGAAAATCCACTAAAACCAACATCACATTATTTCCTTTATATGTTCTTGGGAGACCAATGACAAAGTCTATAGTGATATTGGTCCACTTCCATGTTGGTATGGATAGTGGTTGTAATATCCCTTTAGGAATTTGTCACTCTGTCGTCACTTGTTGACACACTAGGCACCTAGTAGTGTAGTAAAAAATCTCCATTTTCATGTAATCCTGCCAATATTGATCACAAAATCCACTATACATTTTAGTGCTTCCAGGATGTATAGAGAATGTAGATCTATGAGATTCATCAATTATATACTTTTTTATTTCTAGAATAGATGGAACACATAGCCTCTCACAAAATTTCAATACACCTTCTTGATCAATTTTGAACTCATAAAACTTACCATTATTCAAATCCTCTATCTTCTTATATAACAAAATATCATCTCCTTTAATATTTCTTGATCATATCTAATAATGATGGTTGAGAAATCATACGGTATAGGGTTGATGATTTCCTTTCCTTCATGATTACTATATCCAAATTTACTAGGTCCTTGGTCAATCGGTCTCCTTGAATCCTCATCATTTATATAACAATAGGGTCTTTCCAATTTAATACATCAGTGACCTTGTTTTCTCTTTAGGGGTGATAATTAATTGGACAATCACATTATTTTAGAAGATAAAAATATTTCCTTTGTCTCATGTTCAATTCCTTTTTCATTAAATTATATTTCAAACTTTGATGGTCTATATATATATCATATTTCTCCCTATAAAGATAGTTCCTCTATATCTTAAAAGAAAAAATAACCGTAGATAGCTTCATGTCATTCATAGGATAATTCTTCTCATAAGGCTTCAATTATAGATATGCATAATCAATCACCATGCCATTTTTCATGAGGACTCACCCAATCCATTTTATTGATTCATCATTAAAGATAATGAATAATTTTACAATAGAGAGTAGGGTTAACATGGGTGGATTAACCAATCCCTTCTTCAGATCAAGGAAACTTTCTTCACACTGATTTTTCTAGATTAAATTATCCCCCTTTTGAGTTAACTTGGTTAGTGGATTAGAAGGAAATGAAAAGTTATTTACAAACTTCCTATAATATCTTACTAAACTAAGGATACTATGAATATTAGTTACTATTGTAGGATGATTCCACTACTCCACATCCTTTTTCTTGGAAGGACAACTAATGTTCCTTCATTGGTTACAATGTCACACAAGAAATAAACTTTTTGTAACCAAAATTCATATTTTTAATCATTCTTAATATCCAATCATTCCTCAAGGTTTGAAATATAACCCTTAAATGATTGTTATACTCATTGTGACTTTTGTAATATATCATAATATCATCAATAAAAACTATCATAAAGTTATAAAGGTATTCCTTAAAGGATCTATTCATCAAATCCATAAAAATAGATGGAGAATTAGTCAAGATGAAGGTCATAACAACAAAATCATAATACCCATATGATGATCAAATGACATTCTATAGAATATCTTATTTCTTCACCCTCAATTGAAGATAACCAGGTCGAAGATAAATCTTGGAGAAATATTAATCCCCATGAAGCAGGTCAAATAAATCATCAATTCTTGTAATAGGTTACTTTTTCATCACTGTGATCTCATTATGTTCTCCATAATCAATGCATAGACTCATTGATTCATCTTTCTTCTTCACAAAGATAGTAGGTCCTCCCCAAGGAGACACACTTGGTTGGATAAACCACTTCTCCAAAAGAACTTTCAGTTTCTTTAATTCAGAAAAATCTAAATTTTCCATTCTAACAGGGTCTTTGATATCGTCTTGGATCTAGATTTGAGTTAACTTGAGAACTCTACCTCTCTTTCTAGGGGAGGTCCAGGAAACTCATCAAAAAATATGTCAATGAATTTCTGAATGATGAGGATATTTTATATTTGTATACTTTCATTTCCTTCTTCATCATAACCAATCATTTCCATAAATACGGATATAGGAGGTGATTCTAGAAAAATATTAGGTTGATATATATCTAATTTAAAAACAATTGTAGGTTTTCCATTCAAGACTACTGATATTTCCTTTATTATGTATCAAATCTTATTATTATATATATAGATCTAGTCGATACCTAGTATAGTTTCAAATTAAATCATGGGGTTGACTACTATATTTACGATGAGATTGTGCTCTCCAAAGTGAAATCTGGAGTTTCTATACACTATTGATTCTTAGATTATACCTCCAGGAGTCATGATTGATAACTCTTCTCTTAGAAGTTTAGGGATTGATTCTATATTATTTGTAAAACTGGATGAAATAATGGAATGCATAAAAGAAGAATCAAACAAACTAATTTCTAGTTTTTTAGAGAAAAAATTAGTACCTTACATCACATCATTTGAAGAATATTCTTCATCTATAATGATTTTAAAAAGCATGACCTTTCTCTTTTGGACTATGCTGAGGTTGATGGTGATTCCCCTCCATAATCTTTATATTTTTACAATAGTTGAGATAATACCCAAGATATACACACTTACAGAATTAGACATCAGAATAGGTCTACACCGTCATCCCCTTTTCATTAGTGTTGATAAGTTGAGGATTTACCTCACTACGATTATTCTAAGCAATATATCCTTCTCTTCCACGCTTATACAATTTTCCAATCCTGAGAAAGAAATTCACCGAATTCTTCTTCTCTTATTTTTTGTATGTGTGAATTTTCACTTACTTTCCTCCTCTTTTGTGATCAAAGATCCTCCATAATATTAGATCCATTGATCTCTTATTTTCATTTAATCTATGGGACCACTGAGTATCTCCAAATTCCAGTTAAATCATTCTTCCACTTTGTTGTATCGCCTTATAGCATTCATTGTCTCGATTGGATAGATTCTTTCATAGATGGGGTCTTATTCTTCTAAATAATCTATCAAACATTCTAATAGGATCCATAAAAAAGATAGAGGTGTAATGGTAAAGTATTGTAAATTTCATCTCATATCTTCCCACATATTCATTTTCCTTATGCTTCAGCTCTAGGAATTAATTCTCTATTTTCATTCGCATCAAATGGGGGAATATTTTTTGAAAAGTTTCCCCTAAACTCTTCCCACTCAAAATAATCATTCTACCTTATTGTCTTCATGTTTCAATTAGTTTCCACCAATTACTAGATTCTCCCTTTAAGATTTTCCAAACCAAGTTTCCATTCTCTTGTTTCCAACAATGGAGTACATGAAAGATATTTTTTATAGAGATTATCCATTGTTCATCAATAAATGGGTTTGTATATCCACTAAAATAAGGTGGTAATTGATGTATAAAGTACTCAACGGAATGTTGTTCCCTTTGATGTGAATCTGATCTCTCAGCTTGATTCAAGTTATTTCTCATAACCTGAGTGTTTTGATCCATCTTTCTCATGAAGTTTTCCATTCCAGCTTCTATCAGAGCACTATCAGTTCATGGTCCACTGTACTCACCATATACACAGTTCCTCCTATTTTTTTACTATTTTTAAAAGAAGAAAAAATTATAGAGTAATTTTTTCATTTAATAATATTATAATTCTAAAGGAATTTTAATTTCTTAAAACATCATACTTAAATATATTATTCTAAAACAAAAATTACATGTTCAATAAATTCTTCATAATCATTCATAAAAATATTGAGATTAACCAAAAACTATCCCTCAAGAGTGTCAAAAAAAGAGTGCAACAATGCCCATTTTCGTGCAACAATTATTTTTTGTGTCTAAATCAAAGTGGTATTTCTGGATTTTACCTTTAGATATATATATTCCAAATCTACATCCAATTTTTTGTATATTGATAGGGATTTATTTTCTCAGAAACCAATTACATAATACTTTACAAACATATAAGGACATTTTTCTATAATGTAACGTGTCCTTAAGGTTCTTCCTAATGTTTTCAAATCATAATTTCAAAAAATAACTAAACCATCATTTGATACCAACTATGAAATCCCAACTTTTTATTACATAACTTTTCATTTACATGGTACAAATTGAGGATCTTTTAAAGTTTATTTTCTTTGAATTATTGTTTATAATACACGAGAACATAAAACATTATTCTAATCCACATGAAAGGATTCATAATCAGTTCATCCAAAGTAAATTTATTACATCTCATAACCTAGGGACATACATCAAAGAAAAATATTGAGCATAAGGCCTAGTAATAGAAAGCATGGGAAACAGTTTACAAGTGACCATGAGAATTATCAAAAAGAAATTATAGAATATCATAAAGACATGAGAAAAGGAAAAAGGGGAATATATTAATAAAAAGAACAAGAATAATAACAAGTAAATTTGGTTAAAAAATTAAATGATACATTGATAATTATAACACCAAGAATTTTCACTGAGGTGTCACAAAAATTACAATGGTTATTCACCAAGGTACCGTAAACATGTCATCTCTAGATATTAAATTCTTTACCCAATGCATTAGAGAACTATAAGGTCACACACTTAATATGTATTAATTGTCATGTAATCCACATATATCATAATAAATAGTTTCATAAATAACTTATGGAGAATAAAATAAGATGAGTTTCATATCAAAACCATGGCATTTAAAAATTTATTTAAAAATGTTATCATTATGTCATTTTTAACCCATGGAATTGGAATGTGAGTTTCAAGTATGTAAATACCAGAAAACATAAATCATTTTTGCATCTTGGAAGATACCCCTAGAAAATAATGTGTTTTGAGTATTCATAATAGGAAAATAAAAGGAAATTTCTTAAGGAGAAGAGATAAATTTCGAGTAGTAAATTTGGCAGCATAATGGGTATATAATGTGGTTTTAGAAAAGAGTAAAAGATAGGGGATAGGGGTATCCCATTGATAAAATATATCTTGTAAGTAAATTAATGAATAAAAACTAAATTATATAGACTGACCATAAAATTCATAAGACATATATAAAAATAGGTTTCTAAAACAAAGAGAAAAGAGGGACATTTCACTTACCTTGAAAATTAACTACTAAAAATTGAGGGTTGTGACCTTGAGAGCCTAAAGAAACATTGGGAGGACTAAATGGGAAGATAAAATACCATATATTCATGGATTATGGATTGTTATTTAAAGTAAATGGATAAATGGGTGGGTATTTATAGCAAAAGTGGAGGATTTGATTATTAATTTCCAAATATAGGCCTTGGAAACCTAGGTTGTGGAAAATAAAATCCATGGGATTTACCATGGTATTTGACTAGTGTTATGGACACTTGGGTAATATTTTATGTTATTTTAATCCATAAAAGTCTACCATAATTTTATATTTCTTATTTTGGCATGGAAATTTTATTTTTCCACAAAAATAATGTTTTTAATGTTAAAGATTCCTTTTTAGACTTTGGAATGTAAAATATAGATTTTTAAATTGATTAAAATATATTAAAATACTTTATATTAATAAAATAAAATATTTTATGTCATGGATTGTGGTTAATTAGTTATTAAATCATTATTACATAATGATGAAGTCATTAAACATACAAAAAAACTCAAACTGTATTTTTATTATTCACAAAAAAAAGTATTTTTTAAAATTCTCATAAATTCACCATAACATAATTTTGACATGTTGATTTCAAAAATGATATTTATTTTATCATATTAATTCTATAAATATTAGAATTATAAATTTTAAATATAAAAATATGTATTTATTAAAAATAATAGCGGATTGAAAATGCATAATAAAATATTTAACACTTAAAAAAATATATTATCATTTATATTTAAATTAGAGTGTTTTTATCATAATATTTAATTAAAATAAATATTATTCGTAATATATTTTTTTATTATAAATATTTATATCTTTTCCATAAAGTACAATTTCTATCTGAAAAATCAATTTATCAAATTCCATTTCAATTTTATTAAGAAAAACTATTCTAAAAATAGAGTTGATGAAATCAACATTTTATTTATACGATGGAATTAAAATTTAAGTAACTAGGGACTTGACACATAACCCCTTATAGAACCCACATATGACCTAAGAGTAAGGTATGCGATGGCGATATATTCATGGGGTGGCTCGGCTAACATTACTTAAGTGGTAATTTCCACTAACTTGAACTTCTCCCATAGGTGATTTCATTCAAGCTTCACTTGTTGAAGCTCAGATTGGGCTTGGTCGATATCTAACCCCAAATATGCTACCTCCCTCCCATGGTCTGACAAATGGGCTTTGTACGACATGACTCTACTAGTTGAGGCAATGGTTTATACATTATGAACTAATTATCCTTTGTCCTTTCTAATTATAAACACTAATTATAATGTTAAAATTATTTTTAAGATTATATTTTCCAATGGTCATATTAACAAATGGTTATAATTGACCAATGATTATATAATGGTTGAAACCTGAAGGTCAAATTTCAAGTTATACTCACTTCATTGTAAAAGCGACATAGTTTTGTTGAGTGAAAAATAAAATAACACATTTTATTAGGAAACAATTATCATTCCAAAAGCTTGGGTCATTACAATATGAACTTTTGTAATGGTTTTTATCATACTTTCCTATGAATATATTTGATAAATATCATGCATATTTGATTGGAATTGGGCCATATCATATTATATACTATGAGTATGTCGTATGATAAGAAATCCATCATAACCTAGGCATATCACATGCCTTGTACCAAGGGATATCAAAAGGGTTGTTATATAATTGCATTCCACTACATTGGTATGGTAGTGTAATGTTAAATGTTAATGTTCGAATTGTCCTACATTGGCTATCAATAATGAATGTTTTATAGGATGAAATGATTTGGATGATTGGTGAATTCATGAGACGAATTCATGTATGAAAAATCCATTAACTCATGCATCACAACCCATGAGTAAATGCATATGGATTGGGGTTTTCCTTGAAGCCTATATATTTATATAGATCATTCCCATAAAGATAGGATCCCTAATTAATTTAGTGGATTCTCCCTTAAATAAATCTTCCTTATTCTATCTTAGATTCCATGAGATATTATCATATCATGGGTTGGGGAGGGTCCTACCCATGTGATGGGTGAATAAATTTCAACCCTTGGATACACCATGGAGGAGGGAGTACATAAGTTATCTCTAATTGTTCTTTACCAACCATATAATTTAAGATTGATGTGGAAACATTCATCAGTGTAAGGTGTAAACAATTTATTCATTTTATAATTGAACATAGATTCAATTTCATTCATATTATATCTTGGGGTTAAGGTTTCTAATTATATACACTAAAATTAATCAGTGCTATAAATACTAGGAAACTTTAATATGGTATCAAATCCATGCCATGTGTTTTGATTCATGAAATCATGCTTGAAATAAGGATCATCCATATCATTATGTTTGTCATACTTGATAATGTAAGAGACGATAAGGATTTTAAAACGTGTTTTTCCATACAATATAAGATATCATAATAAGGATATTTAGTGGTGTGATATGGTATAAGATATCATAAGTATCAACTCAATTAAAATCCTTATTCTTATACATATAATAGTGTATGATATGATTAGTTGTATAGTATAAAGGCATTATTAGGCAATAAAAAAACCGAGCACTGTGTCATAGGAATGATATCAGTCCATGTCATAAGATATGAATCTATATGTCAAATGGTTACTCTTATGACACAATATATCATACGTCGTGATTTTATGACCCATGATTTTATTCTTACATAGATTAGTGTCAGCCCTTCTTTTTTTTATATGGGGTATATCATATGCCTTGAGATCTAGGAATCATTCGTTTAATCTAATGAAAGGTGCATCCATAGGGGTAATCCTTCACAGTTAGTATATTAAATTTTATTCTTGTTAGTCTCATGGTATTACACATATTCCAGACTCATGTACTATTCCAATCTTACACAGGTGAAAATCATATTCTATAATACTTGAGTGTCATGAATTAATATTATATAAACTATAGTTACACATGATTAGTCATACATAGCCTCCCATCGTATCCAATGATCTTCGATGCACTCATTTGACATTACACAATCCCCAAATCATATCAAAGTTGTGATAATCAATTTTAGTTTATAATTGATAGTGTTAAAATATTTTAAGCATTGTGGTATATATATCACCTTATATGATATAGTTGATATCATAGATCATGATATATATATAAATTTTTTATATTTTAGTTATGAATTGAATTATATGGTTTATAAAATGAGTATAATCCATTAAAGGTATTTTAGAATATTTATTAATTAAAAAAATTATGTTACATTTATTTAATAAATATCTATAAAATTGTTAGTTAATATTAAAATAAAATTTTAAAATTATATGGTATGAATTATAATTTTGATATAAAATTTTTATATAGAAATTGTAAGTGAAATGTATAAAGTGTTTATTAATTTCAAAATAAGGAGAAATATAGAAGGGTTTATATTTAATATTATTAATTGTTCATAATTAATTAATTTTATTTTTTCAAATTAAAATTTTCATATCTCAGAAATTATTTAAAACATATAAAAAGGGGTTTTGATAATTAATATGATTAAGTTTTAAATAATATTAAATATGTGATATTTAGATCTTTTTAATTATTTTCCTAACAGTGTTCGAGTATAAAATATCTATATTTCATTTAGAATCATATTTTTAAGTAAAATTCTACATAAAATAATAATATGAAGGATTTCATATCAAAAATAAATATAAAGTGTTTATATTTATTTAATTATAGATTGTCTAAAATTAATGCCAAATTATAGTGTTTAAAATTTTTTTAATTATGAATTGATCATAATTTATTTATCTCACGTTTAAATTTATTAATTTTTCATTTATTTAATTTATTCCCTTTTTTATAACTTATAGATATAAATTGTTTATTTTATAGATATTTTATATATAATTATTTTAAAATATTGAACTAATTTTTTAAATTATTTTATACGCATTAAAGGGGTTATATACATGGTATGATAGATGATTTAGTTTTCTTCTACCTTATCTTTGGCTTTTACAGGGTTATAAGCTTGATCTAAAAATATAATCATGATTTATGTACATTAACTGTTAGAATTATGATGGAATTGAGTACTCTCTTAAGTAAAGTATCATGGGGTAAAGGGGCTTTGGATCTAACTGGTCACTGGCCTAGAGGCTTATTCCTTATCTAAAAAAATGGGGGTGGGTTATATTCGCTCCAAGACAAATATTTTGGGGATTGTTGAATTCATATGATTATAATCCTTTGCATGAAAGGGTTTTATATACATTATTATTAATATGGATTTGTATGTGTATAAATATAGTTCGATTTTAATTTGGGGTTGTAACACAACCTATGAGTTTAATAAAAAGTTATCCATAAATATCATTTGAATGTATTATTTTATTGAAAGTAATAATATTCCAAACTAAATCCTTAGAAGAGTTTAAACATGTAAAGATAATAAATAATATAATATTCTGAGATGATATTTCTGTAAAAATAATAGTTTTTAATTCCTTCCAAATTTAATAATTTCATGGCCCCAACCATTCAGTTTGGGTGAACCTAACCACTAGCTTTCCACGAATTATTTTATAAAGAAATAAATTAATGAGGTGACCCTAACCATCACTTTCCTTGTTCCTAGAATATTCTTTAGGATACACTCATCTTGGAACCCCTAAAAATTAGGATACAAGATAAATGGTCTTGAGTTTATTTATATGAAGGACTGGACAAAGATTTGTCCATGTGACCATCAAAAATCCATTGCTTCACTCATAGAATATGTTGTACCCCAGGTTTAAGAGATAAGGTGAACAACACCAATAATGATTCAATTATTCTGCAATTATATTACATCACCCTGGGTCTATCATTTTTTTCATTTTTAGGGTTGATTGTGGGGGTTCAAGTTTGGTTGAAAAATCATTCACTCCCGATTCACCATTTTAATATCTCAGAAACTACCAACGGATCCCACATCCATAACAAGTTACACACCTACTTTCCAATGTAAGGTGGAAATTTTGGGTTTTAGACCCATTGAAACTTAGGAACTCACCTTGGTGAAAAGGATGGGAGGTTGGGATCATCAAACCATTTTGGGGTGGAATTGTTGCATATTCCAAGACTCACATATATATTTAAGATATATTATATAATATTCCCCAAATAATGATACAAGATTGGTTATACTAAGAAAATTATTAGTTTTAAAATATTTTTTCAATGATTGGGGGTTCTATTAATAATACCATATTTATGTATCCAATGTTATTTATCCATTTCCAATTATTGCTTGGTAGTGTGTAGTTTCTTATTGTTTAAACCCATTCAACCTGGCACTCTAGAGTTTACTACCATCCAGGGAGGCAATTGATGTTCTAAATTTGGGATTGAACCTTAATGAGGAATCATGCATATCCTATTTATAACATGAATCAAAAAACTAAAATTTTCATTGGAACTTGTGTTCTGGTTGGGAATCACTGTTTCTGAACAATTTCTAGCTGATTTGTATATGGAACCAGAAACATCCAATGGTTCTGTATCCAAAGGGGTCTGCTTTCCAAAGGCAGTTATTCATTATGTTTATTGGCCTATGATACTAATGAACTCACATTGGTCGAGAGTATGTGATATTGGGATAATTGCACCCTTTTGGGGGGAATTATTGCCTACTCGGGGACTCTCTTATAGATTTAAGATTTGTTATTGAATCCTTATTAATTAACCAGCATAATGTAGGTTTCCCTGGTTTTTTTTAGTCAATTATTAGCATGTGTGTAATTCATAATCATCAGTATGTATTTTTAGTTCTTCATAAATGTATATATCTGTATGTATTTTTGGTTCTCTATCAATGGTATCCTCTCATATACTACCTATAAATTATTTGGCCTTTATTATGAAAATTATGGTTTTTAATTTACTTAGTGGGGAAATATAGAGTTTATGGTCATCCAGGTAGATGAATGTCACTCTGGAATTTATCATCATCCAAGGAGACAAATATTTACTTTGGAGTTTATTTTCATCCGTGTAGACATATGTTTCTTTGGAGTTTATCATCATCTAGGGGGACAGAAGTTGTTTTGATTTTGGGATAGAACCCATAGATGGGATACCTACATGTCCTCATTAATGTAGTTAGAACCCACATTGTTTGGTGCTACTTAATGGGACACATCATACCTTTTAAGGTCATGTCATAAGGACCAATCCTTGGAGTTTAATATCATGTGGTAAGGACATCTAGGAAGAAGGCTCCTAGTCCTAGCATGGTGTGGGACTTATGCCTAATAATCCTAAGGAACATGGAAGGAATATGAGGTCCCAAGATGAATTATATCTTGTTAGGGATATGACCCAAATAGAATATGGTTGATTTCGAATGTTGGGTTTGAACATTTGGGAGGCTTCATGTGTATCTCGTTTGAATGGGAATCAAAGTCCATATAGTTCAGTAAATATTTTAGGAGAGTATGGCCCTTTGAGAGAAATAGGTTAGGGATTAATCATAAAGATGATTCCCTTGGAATAGGGTCCATGAGAAATGTATTAACTCGTGGAGATGTAAGGTGGCTTAATTCGGCGCTTACTCTTAAGGAGGATGCTTGGATTAATGGAATTAGGGTTAGACTCCTGAGGAGGATGTACAATGTGCTTGGGCCCTAGTTGAAGGGTTTCTATATATCCTATTTATGGTGAGAATCAAATTTATCATAGTTCATTCCATTTGGGGCATACACCTTGGAGGAGGCCCTTTTAATGGGGGGATGATTTGTTATTTCATGGATGAGATGATGTAGAGATCTGGTCTTGATAAGGATTCAGATGTATCCCAGTTATGGTGGGAATCAGAGTTCTTATAGTTCATTCCATTTAAATATTACACCTAATAGGAGGACCATTTTAGGGGGGGTATTATTTCTCATTTCATGGAGGAGATGATATAGAGATCAGGCCTTGATAATGATTCTTATGTATCCTAGTTATGGTGGGAATCAGTGTTCTCATAGTTCATTTTGTTTGGGGATTACACATAGGAGGAGAAAATTTTGAGGTGGGAAAGATTTCTTATTTCATGTATGAGATAATGTAGATATTGGTCCTTGATAAGGATTTCTATGTATCCCAAATATTGTGGGAATCAGAGTTCTCTTTGTTCATTCCATTTGGGTAGATTGTGTGGATTTTCTGATCATTACAATTCTCTAAGCCCATGCTAGTCATGCTATGTGTGAGAAATAAGAGGATGTGAAATATTTAACAAACCACACACACCTTTTACTCTGCTGATGGAAGATTATGGGCCTGTAACAGAAGAGGTCGGGGTGATCGTGGAAGAGGTTGGGGCCATGACACTTCCCTCTCTTCACTTTACAATAGATGAGGTTCCAACGTAAGGAAGGAGTGTAGGTGAATGACATATAGAGGAGAGATATTGTAATATACAACATGAAAGGATAGTCATACCAGTGTAAGCTCTTAGAGATGAGAAAGGGTGGACATAGTCCTATCCCTGGAATCCAAGACTGGGAAATCATCAACACTATCCCTATGGGAATGGTATATGTGACTATAGATATCTAAATCCACAGACACCCCAAAGACCCTTACCCTATGGTAGGAAAAGTGTGGGAAACCCCTAACCATAGATATCCAAATCCAAATGGGAGACTCGCATATGTTCATCTCCCTAAGATTTGGTAAATTAGGAGGTCATGGGGGAGGTTTAAACATAATCTATTTTAGGAAAGGGAACCAATGAAGGAGAGTCACTTTCATGAATGGTTTTGAATGAGGATTCTTGAAAGTGTTGAGCTGGCTAAATGGGTGAGGTGAACCATGAAAGGGCACTTATGTAAGTGGTGTGAAGCTATGTGGTGCACTAGTAGGTTTAGGTGAATTAATGTCACCATAAGTGAAGAAAAATGTGGATTACTAGACTTGAGGGAGACTTGGCTCAAGCCTTCAAGAGTCCTTATAGGTATTCCATGAAGTCGGGTCTACAACTTCCTACTTGAGGAAGGGTGGTCGCACAAGTGTTTTTAAATTAAGGGGGTTGGGCTAATGAGTTGCACAAGTGTTGTTAATTTTTAACACTTGGAGAACATAAGTCTTACTACCCCCCCCCCCCCCTTTAATTCCCTCAATTGAGGTTCTATTAAACTACCTTGGAAGTTTCATAGGTCTTGGGTGAAGCACTAGAGTGATCAGAGAAACAATTACGAATCAGATAAATTTTTACATACAAATAAAGACTCCAACGGTATTTTTATTGGAAAATATGGCACCTTGAGCGATGGTGACTTGAAGCAGAAGTGATGAGGTGGAATGTATGTGAGGCAGCGCACAGGTAGGTCAGGGAGGTACCTTGAGCTCTGGTGTTTTTGTGACTTAGGAAAAAAATCTTTTCAATACTGTGGGAACTACAACCATGCACCCCTTCTTGGGATCAGTGAAGGGTTGGGGTCCCGAACCTTTGGGTTGCTTCCTTTGCTACCATCACTAACACCCATAAAAATGAAGATTCGCATTGAAAACTTTCTGATCCTGACCGAGGTCATTTTCTTTCATGGAACATAGAAAACCAATCTTCTCCCCCTTCTTACATAAAAATGTATTTCTACATAAACACAAAATTTGGCATCTAAGTGAGGTTCATATCTTAATTTTTTAGGAAAAGTGCATGGAACAAATTTCATGGTGTCAAACCCCCCCCCCCATAGAATTATATTCATTCTGAATGGAAAGAATCTAGTTCTACGGTAACCATAGGGAACTATGATGCATTCCCACAACATTTTATGGGTTTGGATCTACGTCATTGTTGGATGGATGCTCTAATTTTTTTCCTAATCCATGGGGCCTAGTGAACTTAGCTTCAATGTTTTTTGGGTCATATTAAAAACCATTAAAACTTTAATAGTTTTTGTTATTACCCTAATTTTTTCCTAATCCTAATATTAAGGGGGCTTAGTGGTTAAAACATGTATTTTTATTAGGATTTAATTTTTTAGGTTTTCATCCTAACAAGTTTTTCCTTTTAACTTGTTATCACTCGATATTTCCTAAACCGAAAAAAGTGTAGGTCTAGAGATCTAAGATGTATCTTTTTTCCATATTTCCCTCTGTAGTTTTTTAGATTAGTGATAATATGTCTCTTCTTATGGTATGTTTAAACTCTTGTATGTTGGGCTAATAATGCTAATGTTTTAGGTCGAATAACTTTGAACATGAATTTTAAAATTAGAACTGAGGTAAGGATTGATGGGTAGGAATTTCCTGATATCTTTTATTTTAGATACTTCCAAGAGGAATCATGATTCATTATTTTTATGGTCACCAAATAAAAAATTTTATGTATATGAATAGACGTAGTCTCTTCCATGAACAAAGTTACCGTTATTTTACAAACACATTATGATGGTTGTATTATACAGGGCTGACAAGAGCATGTTATTCATAGCAAAACAATGGATTGATTAGGTTGACAGGCCTGTTTTGTGGCTGACTTATGCAAGGCCACATAGGGTCACGTACTCCATAATTAGGTGAAGGAGTTAGTAGGAATTTTTACATTCTATTATTCATAGAAAAATGATTTTATGATTTGTATGTCTCAAGACCATAGTGGGTGGATTTTCCTAGGAAAGATATTTACTATAAAAGGTATTATATGTGCCAACATATGCCATGAATAACAAACCACTTCTACATTAATATGATGTGTGAAGGAGGGTATAATTGTCATAAATGGGTTTTCGCATATTTTTATGTGTTTTTTAATGTCAAGCAGTAATGACATTATGTCGTGTAGTTTTAGGTCATGCAATAAGAACATTAAAGGATTTTTGATTATATGATATGCAGTTTAATGTCATTCAAAAAGGAAATTGGTAGGGCTATTTAGTTTAAAGTCATGAAGCAAGGACATTATGGGGATTTTAATTTTAGGTCTCTAACTCTAACCAAAGATTTGATGGTTTTCCAAGTTTTAGTAATTTTTTTGGAAATGTGCTACCATATTCAGGTATGGAAAGAAAAAATTGTAAGTTGTGATTTAGGAATTTCTGAATATGAATAATGACATCGAAAAAGGGATAATATAATTTAGAGGGAGTATCTTCCAATAATTAAGTTACAGCTATTTGAAAAACCCGTTATGGGTGTTGTATTATGCAGGTCCAACTAGGGATTGTGTTTTATAGCCAAGTAGTGGAATCCCTAGGCAGACATTCCCATTATGTAGGCTAATTTTGTGCAAGGCCAATTGGGGAATATACTGCATAATCAAGAAAAGTATCTCTCAATAATTCTAACATTCTATTAGCTAAAATTCGATAAATTTTTATGAAGATTCAGATATTCCCAAATACAAAATCTAGTTTATGGAGAAAATTAATTGAATACATAAGGGTTATTTTCATTTTTGATTTCCAAATAATCCTAGAAATAGGCTCTCTACTAAGGTCTAACCGAAACATAGGTTGTACGTTGCCTATATTTTTAATACATATGACTAAGACCATAATATTATAAAAACAATGGTTGATATGTGGTCGAATGGCCCAAGGTCATTTCAATATGATTTGAACATATGGATATGGAAAATGTAAACCAAGTTCTTTTAGACTTTCAAGTCAGCAGAAAGGATATAATAAATATACACAAAGGATGGCCAGTTTAAATTATGGGTTCCAGTATACTGTTTTTAAAGCTTAAATGAAAAAAATAGGCTTTTCCCAAGAAAAAAGTTACTGAAATTTGATGAACCCGTTATGGGGGATGTATTTTGTAGGGAGAACATGGGAATTTTCTACATATCCAAAAACTGGAATCCTTAGGGTGGCATACCCATTATATAGAGGAATTTTATGTATGTCCAAATGGGGCACAAACTGCATAGTCAGGAAAAAAGAGCACTTAGGTATCAGACATTCTATCACCAAAAACCAAATAAATATTATAAAGATATAAATGTATTTTGAGATTAGGAGTATAACGTGTGAAAGGGGGAAATTTCAAATTCATAAACAAAGTGTTTGGACCAATACTATAAATGAATTTCGAGTCCCTTGCATTGATCTTACTCATATGTATAAAAGGGGACATCTATTGTTTCCTTGATGGGTTCTCTGAGGATAGGGACCAAAATAAAACATCATGTACAGATTTTGATCAAATGAAGGAGATGGGTAATTTTTATTTATCTCATGGTTGGGACAAAGATCATAGGCCTAGTTTTCACTACGTATCTCAAATGGGATGAGAATCAAGATATACGTAGTTCTATGAATACCATTCATTTTAACATCATGCAGTGAGGACTGTGAATTACCTGTAATGAAGGGAAAGGGTGGATCTGTGTAGTTTTATGTCACGTGTTATGGAAATTATCCATGTAATTTAACATCTTGTGATAAGGACTCAGTTGTATTGACATGAAATGTCAAAAGACAATGCAGCTGAACTAGGCCTTAGGGTCCAAGCATCACTTTGTATCTTGTTAGAGGAAGAATCAATTAGCACATAGTTCTAATAGATACAAATTCATGTGTAAAGTAAGAACATGTATTGGAGTTTCTTGTGTAAATAGGACTCATAAAAATAAGAGTGTAGGATTTTTCATGTTATGATTTTTTTGGTCCCATGATTGAAAAATTAGACATCACAGCGTATCTCACAGGGGTGAGAATAAAGACACATGTAGTTCTTAAATGAAAGTCCATGTAGTTTATCATCATGCAGTGGGGACATGTACTATTCCTTTTAACTTATTACAACTTGGACCATTGATAAACCCAATAGGAATTGAGAAACCATATTTATGCATAGAATATCTTTACCGATTTCCTAATCCCATGTGATCTTTGATTGATGTGATAAACAAGGAGCCTGAAAGGTTTTTTATGAAACGCCAAGGTAACATAAGCGAAGGATATGGGTATGATGGTTAAATGATGGCTAATACAAAAGGCCTTGGACTTAGGCATTAGTATGTATCTTTTTGGAGTAATAATCAAGCCACACATGGTTCTTCAAATCTTCTCTGTGCAAATTTGATTCATACACACAGGGAATGAAGTAGATTTTTTATTTTATTTTTTTGGACACAATATTAGAGATTTAGGATTCACTATGTATCTCATTAGGATGAGAATAAATTAGCATGTAGTTCTTGAAGATTATTCCCCTCACCAACTAGATTTTTATGTGAGGAAGGGGTTTTTTTAGTTATAGATGGTCCCGAGATTGGAGATCAGGATGTCTCTATGAATCTCATTGGAATTAGAATCAAGACAAAAATAGTTCTTTCTGTGTAGTTTGTCATCGTACAGAAAGGATGTGGGTGACCGGACGTGAAATAAATATTTCTGCAGAACTAGGGGATAAGACCCAGGTGTCACTATGTGTCTTTCTTGGGGAAAGAATCAAGCCACACATAGTTCTTGATAGGTTCCCTGTGTAGATATTATTCATACACAGGTGGTAAAGGGGATTAATGATTAATCATGTATGGACCCAAGATTAGAGGTTCAATCATTACTACATATCTTACTAAGTAAAGAGTTAATACAAACATAGTTCTTAAAGGTTCTCCCTATGCTTGTTGGATTCATATGCACAAGGGCTGAAAAGAATTTTTCAACATTGTAGTAGGGACCAAGATAAGAGATCAGGGTGTCACTACATATCTTTTAGGATAATTAATCAAGCCACATGTAGTTCTTGAAATGTTCCATGCAGTTTAACGTTATTTAGTATGAAGGAATATGAACTAATGTAAAAAGATGGAAATATTACAGCTGGACCAGTGGATTGGACCCAGGTGTCACTATGTATCTTGACAGGGGAAAGAATCAAGCCACACATAGTTCTTGAGGATGCTTCCCCACACTAATTGAACTTTTAGGTGAGAAATGGGGGCTTTAATACTTTCCAGAATAATGGTCGGACCCAAAATACAAGATGGTATGAGAATCAAGCCATATTTTCTAGAAGTGTTCCTAGTATAGAATTAACTCAAATACAAGGAAAGGAGAAATTATTTCTTTTATGGTTTTGGATGGGCCCAAATAAGATATCTGGATGTCACTACATATATCATCAGAATGATAATCATGCTACACATAGTTCTTTAAAAGGGTTCCCTATATAGATCTGATTCAAAAAGAGGGGGAAATGATGTTTCTGTGCCACTAAGGAGTGGAAATGATATGAGTAATGATTATTCAATAATTACACTCATCTTTTAAGGGACCACAAAGAATTTCAATTTTTGATATATTAGGAGATTTATTAATGTCAAATGAAGTAGATTTTAATCATACAATTTAATTTAGAGTCTTGAAGACAAATGGTGTTTTTCAGTTTCAGGTCATGCAACTAGGAACTCATGCCATGTAGTTTAACATTTTGAGACAAGGATAAATATTCTACATAGTTTAACATCATACAACACTTATTTATGATGCTATGTAGTTTAACTTCATACAACCAGGTTGTTGGTTGTTACACAGTTTATCTTCATACAACTAGGATGGTCATTTTGTGATTACACAAAGTATTTCTTTAGGAACCTTTCATTGGTTGGAGTCGTAGTGAGTTATCCATCCTTTGAGATTAAGGAATAATCTCCATTAGAGTATACCTTATATATGGAATAAGTTCATTCCCCCTTTGGTTCATTTTTTGGATGCTTCTTTCCTAGTATCATTGGATTCCTAAGGACTAATACTGATTCTCCTTGGAGGAATGAATGGAGGAGAACATTATTATTGAAATCTCATACTATTCAGTTTTGATACACTTCCAAATGATTAAAGGTATGAAATCTCTTCTCATCAAATATCTCTTGCTTATCTTGTCACTTTTAAGACTTATCATCTATAGATACCTTATCACAAACAACAACTCATAGTGAAGTCAGTTTAACTTCAATGGGCAGGGACTGCTTTTGTTCCATATACCAATAAGTATGAGGATAACTATGTGGAATTATGGGTTATAGTATGGTAATCCCATAAGGCATGTAGAAGTTTATCTGGCCAAGAATTTTTATCTCTACCCACCATTTTTGGGAGTATATTGGATAAAGTAATGTTGAAAACCTCTATTTGTCTATTTTACACTACATGATAGAGAAATGAATGGTTGGATTTGATATTGTATTGCTAATATAACTTCCCTACCTCAACCGAATAGAAATTGGTGCCATTTTCTATCAATATAATATGCGGGACAAAAAATATGGTGATGATATTAGATTTGAGAAATCTATCAATGATTTTTGATCTAACATCTTTTAGTGGTATTACCTCATCCCATTAAGATAAGATATCAGTATCAGTAAGGATGTACTTGAACTGTTTGGTCATAGCTGGAGGATAAGGTCCCACAACATCCATTACCCCTGTAGAAAATGGCCAAGAGTATTTGGATGTATATAGAAGCTCTAGGGGTTGAGGAATGAGGTTGGCATGAACCTAGAAGGGATGACACTTATTAGTAAAATCGTTGCAATCCTGCTTCATTGAAGGCCAAAAATAGCTAAGCCTTCCGATTTGATTAGAAAGCCTATACCTACACTGGTGGGTACCACAGGCTCTAACATGAAATTCTTTCATGACAACCTTGATTTCCTCACCATCAATGAATTTGAGGTGAATTCCATCAAATCCTCATCAATATAGGATCTTATGGTTATTTGGGACATCATAGTGAGTGAAATTAACCAATCATCACCTTACTTACTCATTTGCACCTCTATCCAGTGGATGTACTCTATCTTGGAAATATTCCATGATGGGTTTCATCCATCATGTAGTATGACCAAATGGTTCAAGAATGAGACTGATTTCATTGATTTCCTCTTTTCTGATTTGAAAAAAAGGTGAAACCACCCAAAAATGAGCAATATTGATGATTGTCTTGTCCAGGTTCAGATCTTCCAGGGCTATAGCAGCTATTTCCAATGCATCATCTTGGGCATTTTGTGACTGTGGGATATAAGACAATGTTGGTTCCAAGGTAAATTCATCCATTAATCCTTATACATAATCACATAGGGATATTAATTCTTATTTTTTTTTATGGCATAATCCCCATTTATCTATTTGATTACCAATTCTGAATCACCCTTCACTTTTAGGTGATCTTCTAATACTTGGATTGAAAATTCCAGAACTACAATGAGAGCCTAATATTCTACCTCATTGTTTGTACCGCCTTATGATAATAGGAAAGAGTATGAAAACACTGCCTTTTCTTAAAAGATAAGCACAAATCCCAACACAACTTTATTGAGTTTATGATAATCCATTCTCTTCCCTTTAAGACATCTAGAAGAACCATCAATGTACATTTCCCATGTTCAACGACTATCCTAGATAAAGAATCTTTATTCATCAGGATGTTCAGTATTCAATGATGTTTCTCTTGAAGATGGTGTTCAGTAAGGAAGTATGCTGAGGCTTGGCCTTTTAATACTTTCTGATGAACAAACTGTATATCAAGCTGCTACAGAATAACTTCCCACTATGATATACATCCTATAAATATATGAAGGTAGATGATAAATTTTAATGGATTATTACAAGAGACCAAATGGACCTAATGATGATACAGGCAGTGCCCTAGAATCTGAATTGCAAATATTAATTCTATGGAGCTCTTCTCAATATCTGAATATCTAGTCTCTACGTCAAATATGGTTCAACTGAGATAATAAAGGTTTTTTTTCATTCCCAACATCATTCTTTTATTAAAGGAAGGTTCCTAGTGATCACTAAAAGGGTGTCATATAAAGTATGAGAGGTTTTTCATCAATAGGTGGCATCATTATCGGTGTACTTAAGAGTTATTTATTTAGGGTTTCAAATTCATCTTGGCAGTCATTGTTCCATTGATATTTGACCCCCTTCTTCATTAATTTAGTGAAGGGAAAACACTTTCCTGCTATATTAGCTATGTAGAATCTGATATAGGAAAAGTTTCCAAGAAGCCCTCTCAACTCTTTCCAGATTTTAGGAGGTGACATGCCAATTATATCTTTAGTTTAATTAGGATTTAATTCTATGTTGTTATAGCAAACAAAAAATAGAGAAATTTTCTCATGGTTAACCCAAAAGAAAATTTCAAGGGGTTAATCTTCATATTATTCTATATAATCTTGCTGAATATGGTCTCCAACTCATTCAGGTGATCAAAATATTATCTAGAATCAATGAAAATAGATTGATATGAATGAGACATTTTCAATTAAGGCTCATAGATTATCAATATCATTGATCTTTCAATATAGATATAAGCGTTTGATGTGTCCATGTATGACAACATCCTAATCCTGGTCTGTGAAAGATATGACTGTGTGACATTCTGTTGGGTCATTATTTATATGGTAAAAATATATGGTAGAAACTCTTATTTCAAACTCTTAATGGATTGATAATTCCTCAATAAATGATTCTCAGAGATCCTTTGACAAATTCAAATCATTTGGGATTGATATCTTGGATGATACTTAGTCCAGTTGCTTCAACACATAATACTTTTTATCGAGAGGTCTGTGTTTTCCAATATAGAGATGATGTTATGTAGGTTCCTTGGATGTTTATTCTCCTGATGTGGATGGACCATTTGTCAGTTCAGAAGCTGGAAATACTTCTATTCTCAGTGGATTAGGCTGGTCTGGTCTTCCCACATGCCGAGGAGGTAGTGGTATAGCCTTTAATAGGTCTTCTAAGATGATAATGTCAGCGCAGATCCTGTCATGTGTGGGATAATTCCCTTGTTCCCTTTGATCTCATTTAAGGGATCTCCTGTGAGTTTCTACTACATAAATGGTTCGAGTATGTGTGTAATTAAAATAATGACTTCTCGAGTACCCACGTCTTTCGCTGTATCCACGACCATGATGACCTATTCCTCTAGTTCCCCAATCATTTTTGGGGAATTCTGGTTCATAATCACAATCATTATTTTCATAAGGATCCATTAATTGAATAATGTTAATGAAAACAAAGATAAACTCCTCATCTGATGAAGATTCTACCTAATAGGTCGATTTTTGTTGTGCTATTTTGTGGGGTGGTTCCTGTGCTTTTGAGATGGTTGGCATAAATCTGCTAAGTTCAAAGAAAAACATTAGCCTTGACACAAACTCAACTTCTTTCACTTCTTCATTATTCTTTTTTCCATGTTTCTTCTTTAAGTACTGGACTATAGAGGATTAGGATTTTGATGAAGATAGTTTTGCTATAACAGAAGTGGTAGGAGACACAATTGGTTGTTTCAACTGTGTTCATAGAATGACATGATTTCAGTTGATTGTTTCATAACCATCCAATTATAGAATTTCTGAGCATTATTAATTTTTTCTTCGTGCCGCTCACCTTCTTCCTCGGGATTGGTAGCAGTAACACATGCTTCCTAGGTTGGTGAATTTTTCAACTTCACTTACCTAGATTCTACCATATTTTGTAGGAGGTATTTAAAACCAAAAAACTATTATATGGGGTGCCACAACATTTTATGGAAGGGGTAATAGTTTGGTAGGTCCTCATCTCCTTCTTTGTTAGGTTTCTTTAGCCCTGTAAACTGAACTATGTTTTTTTCCAAATATGAGATGAAGTAGTCAGGATCTTGGTCATTTTGAAAATAATATACCTTTTTTTAACTCCTCAAATTGTCTCTGCCTTTGATATTTTTGATCATATTGATGAGTTAGTCATTGCTGTAGATGCTTGGAGGTGGATACCTATGGTAGGATGAGGTATTTAAATTAGGAGTAGGTATAGGGGCCTTCTTAAGTGAAATTGTAGCAAACTATTCTTTTCCTACTCTTCTTTATGGATTTGATGTGATTACTCGGGATTAGGATCTAGTCACTATTATAGAGTTTTACACATGTTGAGAAATTGATGCTAGCTCTCTAAATCCCCCTTTATATTTTATATCGATTAATGTTCTGCTCAACTCATCATATATATTTTCAAAACCAATGGGAATCAACTCTTCCTGAGGGAGCGTTGTATTCAATAAGTATGTTAATTCTTTCCACTGAGAAATTAAATTTGAAACTATTTCATTATACCTTTGCATGAAATTTGTGAGAATGAAGACTATTTTATTCCACAGCATTGAACTGAACTGGAAAAAGAATTTATAATGTAGATATTCCCATCTAGTAATCAATCGAGACTGCAATCTTGTATACCAAATGAAGGTTGGCCCCTGTAGTGATTGCACAAAACATCTTAGCTTCACTAACTCTTTTTGATCATAGGTCCCCATCATAGTATCACAGTGTGAGAAAAAAATGTGTCAAGTGCTAATTCGGATCTTCTGATCCATTGAATATTAGAAATGTGGGATTCCCAAATTTTGGTGGAGGAGTGGTCGGATCCACCCATTTAGGGTAAACCTTCTTTTCTGGTTGTATTAGTTAACACAGTCCTTCCATAGCTTCCAACAAAGTCATAAATGACATAATGGTATTTTTAAGAATTTGAGGAATATCTGGCTAAGATGGGACCTGTACATGTACAGTAATTGGAGCCTAAAATGGTGCGAAAACTGGTAGGACCACCATTGGTGGTACTGCAATTATTTGTATTGGATTACCCATGGGGACAAGCCTGTAAGAATTTTATTGACCATATTATGGCTATGTACCCAATGAAGGGAATTCATTATCTACATAAATTATTGAAACAAACCCACTTTGCTAATAAGGTCTTACTGGAAGTGTAAGATGAGGATATTCTTATAGATTATGTCTAGAAGGAATGCTGCTTTAGAGTAACTCTACATCAAGTCTTCTCACCTCCTTCATCTTCTCCTCTTACTGAGAAAATCATTCATCCAATGAAAGGGACTGACCTTCTTCATGGAGAAGTTGATACGTAGTATGAACTTTTCCTTTTTCTTTGGTAGGTTCCTTTAAAAATGGTGGAAGTGGATTATTTGAGGGGACTCCTTGATTTCGAGCAAGGATCTGATTTCTAGTATGCACAACTCCTTCATTTTCTTTGGTGTGGACTGTATTATGAAGAAAAAATTCATCCTATGACTCCCTTGAACTAGACTCATTTTCTAGAGGATCTTCCATAATAGCATTAATGACATTTAACGATGCATAATGAATTGCTGGCATTCGGTCGTTATCTTTGTGATATATCTTTCTCATGCGCCCTCCACGAGACCTTGTACTCCAATTTTCTTGTTCCCCAGGAACTATTTGGCAGATAGTAATTTGAAGTTAATCCTTGGATAATTCATTTTTCTGTTCATTTTGTGGCTTCTTACCTAATCAAGAGAAAACTGACTTTTGTTGAGGAGGGGATTATGAATGTGAAAAATCCTCGAGCCATGTGGGATAGGAATATTCTTATTATTATTTACCAACCCTTTAGAATCTATTTTTTGGATCCAAGGGTTGGGTTGAAAAATCCCCCATCCCTATAATTTGGTGTGGCTCCTAAACTACTATGGCTCGTATCAATACAGCTACTCTTCTAATTTTTTGAATTCTAGTCCAAACGTTAGCTGGGTGAATTATCTGAAACTCACTTAAATCGCCTGTTTCAGAATACCATCATTCTATTTAATATATTTGTGCAATATGATAATTGTTATCTTCTATGTGGGAGGCATGATCGATATTTTTAGATTCTTGATGTAAATGAATCTTAATAGATTTCTCTCTTTGGTCTTGACTTTGGTGGAATTCGGTCGAGGTCTGTTCTTACAGAGTATCTATTTGATCACAAAAAAAACTTGTTTATTTTAGTCATATTAGTGAAATAACATTTCATGAGACCACATTTGGTGGGATTTATTGGTTTTAGAGAATAGTTAAATTCAATGCCTTATGTACACCCCATCCTCTAATATGAATAGTAGATCGGGTTTCTATGATCAATTTTTGCAACCTCATTAATGCATTGATCCTTGAAAGTTGAAGGTCCACCTATTACTTCTCAATCATTGGATGTTGGGAAACCTAGAGAGATGACAAGTAAATTTGGAACTAAAATTGTTCTATTACCTTGACTTGACTTTGATATTAATCATATAGAAATACTTTGGATTTAATATGAAGAAGAGTCTTTCATATGTTGGGGCAGATATCATTAATACAATCTTCTAGCAACATCTCTGAAATGTTGTATTTAGAGGTGGCCAAAGGCCAGAACATGACTGGTATTTCAACCTTATATAGCTGTTTCCTCATGTTCAACATATCCTATTCTTATATTTTCATATGTTTCTCAACATATTCTGTCCATATTGGGTGCTTCTTGATTATTTTACCTTAAGTAATGGGGTCATTTGGGGTTTCCTCTACTATATTAGATGGAAAATGACCCAAGGGAGGTTTGGAGAATGACCATTTCCTTGGGCTATCATATAGTAGAGAAAGTATTTCTCCTTCCAGTAATAAGTCATAATACATGACTGACCTTATGTATGAAGGTTCCTCAAGATAAGAGGGATTTCTTGTCACTACATTTTTATTTAGAGAATTCTCTTGACAATGTAAAACACTACTATAGAGAGAACTTTTGCAGTGAATTCCATCATGGGGAGGACCACCATGTTGGATTATAAAAAGGTATAAATCATTTTTCTCCTTAGTTTTCTGGCCACACAGAGGGTTTCCATGGCTCTCATCTAGAGATAGGTTCTCGAGATTGACAAAATTTTCATGAAGAAAGCCTTCATGATGAAGTTTCTATTGATGAAATTCATAATTAATGCTACTACAACCATATTGTTTTAATGTGAAATTAGGATCCTGATATGTAATTGATAAATGTATGAGGGATTCAAGAACTCCCACAGTAAGTGGAGACAAATCACAAAATTTCTCTTTATTTTCCAACTATGTTTGATAAGAATTATTTTTGGATTCCTTCTTACAAGCAGTTGGTTACATGTATGAAAACATCCTAATTATGGTATCTCCATATTAATATAACGGTTTGATGTGTCCATGTATGACAATATCTTAATCCTGGTCTGTGAAATATTTGACTACATGACATTTCAGCTGGGTCATTATTTATACGGTAAACCTCTGTGGTAGAAACATCTGTTTCAAACTCTTGAGGGCTTGATAATTCACCAGTAAATGCTTCTTGTAGATACTTTGATAGATCCAGATCATTCGGGATTGATAGCTTGGACGATACTTAGGATAGTTGCTTCAACAGAAAATAATTAGGCCAGTTTCTTCAAAAATCCTGGGTCTATACTATATGAACCTATTTAATGGTTTTTATTATACTTTCCTATAAAGATATTAGATAAATATCATGCATATTTTATGTGAATTGGGCCATATAATATTATATAATATGATTATGTCATATGATATGAAGTCCCTCACAACCTAGGAATGTCACATGCCTTGTACCAAGGGATATCAAAAGGGTTGTTATATGATTTCATTCTAATACATTGTTATGGTATTGTAATGTTAATTGTTAATGTTTGAATCTTCCTACATTAGCTATCAATAATAAATGTTTTATAATATTAAATGATTTGGAGGCTTGGTGAATTCATGACACTAATTCATGTATATAAAATCCATTTAATCATGCATCACAACCCATGTGTAATTGTATATGGATTGTTATTGTCCCTAAAGCCTATATATTTATATAGATCAAACCCATAAAGAAGATATCCCTGATGAATTCAGTGGATTCTTCTTTAAAGCTATCTTCCTTCTTCTGTCTTGGATTCCATGATTTATTATCATATCATGGGTTGAGGAGGGTCCTACCCATGTGATGGGTGATTCAATTTCAATGCTTCGATACACCATGGAGGAGATAGTACTTTATTTTCCTCTCATTGTTCTTTATCAACAATATTATTGAATATTGATGTGGAAACATTCATCAGTGTAAGGTGTAAACAATTTATTCATTTTATATGTGAACATAGTTTCAATTTCATGCATAATATATCTTGGGGTTAATGTTTCTAATTATTTAACCTTCAATTAATAAGTGTTATAAATACTAGGACACATTAATATTGTATCAAATCCATGCCATGTGTTTTGATTCATGAAATCATGCTTGAAATAACGATCATCCATATCATTATGTATGTCATACTGGATAACCTACAAGATGATAAGGATTTTAAAATGTGTTTGTCCATACAATATAAGGTATCATAATATGGATATTTAGTGGTGTGATATGGTAAAGGATATCATAAGTATCGACTCAATTGAAATCCTTGGTCTTATACATATCATATTTTATGATATGATGAGATGTATAGTATGAAGGCATTGTTGTGAAATTAAAAAACCAAGCATTATGTCATAGGAGTGATATCACTACATGTCATATGATATGAATCTATATGCCAAAGGGTTACTCTTATGCCACAATGTATCATAGGTCGTGATTTCATGACCCATGATATTATTCATACATTGATTAGTGTCTGCACTTCTCTATATTATATGGGCTATATCATATGCCTTGGGATCCATACATCTTGGGTTAAATTTGATGTAGGGTGCTTCCATCGGGGTACTCATTCATAGTTAGTATATTTTAATCTATACTTGTTTGGCTCATGTCATTACACATATGCAAGACTCATACAGTGAGTCAATCTTACACAGGTGCATATCATATTTTATAATAGTTGAGTGCCATGAGTTAATAGTATATAAACTACCATTACACATGATTAGTCCTATACTGCCTATCGTCGTATCAAATGATCTTTGATGCACTGGATTAACTTTATACAATCCCCAAATAATATCACAAGTTTCAATAATCAATCATAGTTTATAATTGATAGTGTTAAAAATATTTTCAGCATTGCAGAATATCTATAACCTTATATGATATAGTTGATATCATATATCATGATATATTTAGAATTTTTTATATTTTAGTTAGGAATTGAATTATATTGTTCATAATATGACTATAATCCATTAAAATAACTTTATTATATTTATTAATTAAAAAAATATTTATGTAACATTTATTTAATAAATATCCATAAAATTAGTAGTCAATATTAAAATAAAATTTTAAAATTATATGGTATGACTTATAATTTTGATATAAAATTTTTATAGAGAAATTGTAAGTGAAATTTATAAAGTGTTTATGAATTTAGAAATAAGGAAAAATATAGAGGGGTTTATATTTAATATTATGAATTTTTCATAATTAATTATTTTTATTTTGTCAAATTAAAATTTCCATATTTGAGAAATTATTTAAAACATATAAAAATGTGTTTTGATAATTTATATGATCAAGTTTTAAATAATATTAAATATGTGATATTTAGATTTTTTTAATTATTTTCATAATATTGTTTGAATATAAAATCTTTATATTTCATTTAGTGTCATATTTTTAAGTAAAATTCAACATAAAATTATAATATGAATGATTTTATATTAAAAATAAATATAAATTTTTTATATTTATTTAATTATGGATTGTCTAAAATTAATGATAAATTATAGTTTTTATAATTTTTTTTTCTTATAAATTGATCATAAGTAATTTATCTCTTGTTAAAATTTATGAATTGTTAATTTATTTAATTTATTCCCTGGTTTATTATTTATAGATAAATTTTTTTATATTATGGATATTTTATGTATGCATTAGTTTAAAATATTAAACTACTTCTTTAAATTATTATACACGCATTAAAGTGGTTATATGTAGGGTACGATAGATGATTTAGTTTTCTTCTACCTTATCTTTGGCTTTTATAGGGTTATAATCTTGAATTAAAAATATAATTATGATTTATTTATATTATCTCTTTCAATTATTATGGAATTGAGTACTCTCTTGAGTAAAGTATCCTTAGGTAAAGGGACTTTGGATCTAACCGGTCACTGGCCAAGAGGCTTATTCCTTATCTAAAAAAATGGGGGTGGGTTATGTGTCGCTCCAAGACAAATATTTTTGAAATTTTTGATTTCATATGATTCTAATCATTTTCATGAAAGGTTTTTATATACATTATTATTAATATGGATTTGTATGTGTATAAATATAGTGGGATTTTAATTTGGATAGTAACACAACCTATGAGTTTTATAAATAGTTACCCAACAATATTGTTTGAATGTATTATTTTAGTGAATTTAATAAGATTCCAAACTAAATCATTATAATAATGCATACATGTAAAGAGAATAAATTATATAATATTGTGTGATGAGATTTCCACTAAAATTATAGCTTAGGATTCCTTCCAAATTTAAAACATTTCAAGGCCTCAACCATTCAGTATGGGTGAAGCTAATCGTTAGCTTTCCACAAATTATATTGTAATCAAAGAAACTAAGGAGGTGCCCCTAACCATTACATTCCTTGTTCCTAGTATATTCTTTAGGATACACTCGGTTAGGAAACCCTAAAAATTAGGATACAAGATAAATGTTCTTTATTTTATTTATCCGAAGTATTGGATAAATATTTGTCCATATGAACATCAAACAATCATTGTTTCAGTCAGAAAATATATGGTGCCTTTGTTTTAGGGGATAAGGTTCTCAATGCCAAAAATGATTCAATTATTCTACCATTACATGGCTTCAAACTAGGTTTATCTTTTTATTTCCTTTTTAGGGTTTATTTTGGGGGTTAATGTATGGTTGAAAATCATTCACTCTCGATTCACCATTTTAATCTCTCAGAAACTGCCAATTGATCCCACATCCATAACAAGGTGCATACCGAATTTCCAAAAGAAGGTGGAAATTTGGGGTTTTCGACCCTATGGAACTTAGGAAATCACCTTGGTCAAGAGGATGGGAGGTTGGGATCATCAGACCATTTGGGGGGTGAAATATTTCCTATTCCATGACTCACTTATAGATTTAAGATATATTATATAATCTCTTCCAAATAATGATACAATATTGGTTACCCTAAGGAAATGATTAGTTTTCCAATATTTCTTCAATAATTTGTGGCTCTATTAATAATACCATATGTATGTATCCAAGGTTATTTATTCATTGCCCATTATAGCTTAGTAGTGTGTAGTTTCATATTTTTTAAACCCATATAACCAGAAACTCTATAGTTTATTTCCATCCAGGGAGGCAATTGATGTTTTGAGAATGGAATTAAACCTTTATAAGGAATCCTACATATATTATTTATAACTAGAATAAAAAACACACTATTTTCATTGGAACGTGTGTTCTGGTTGGGAATCACTATTTCTGAATAGTTTCCAATAGATTTTTTTATGGAACCAGAAAAAGCCAATTGTTCTGTAACCAATGGGGTCTACTTTCCAAAGTGAGGTGTTCATTATGTTTGTTGTCCTATGATATTTATGAACTCACATTGGTTGAGAGGATGTGATATTGGGATCATCGCACCCTTTTAGGGGGAATTATTGCCTACTCTTGGACCCTCATATTGATTTAAGATATGTTCATGAATCCATATTAATTTAACAATCATAATATTGGTTTCCCTTTATTTTCTCAATCAATTATTATCATGTGTGGAATTCATAATAATCTGTATGTATTTTAGGTTCTTCATAAATTGAGATATTTGTATGTATTTGAGTTTCATCATCAAAGGTATCCTATCATATACTACTTATAGATTCATTGGATGTTATTATGATAATAATGGTTTTTAATACACTTAGTGGGGAAATATAGAGTTTATGGTCATCTAGGTAGATGAATGTCACTTTGTAATTTGTCTTCATCCTTGGAGAAAAAAATTTACTTCAGAGTTTATTGTCATACAGGTAGATATAGGTTACTTTGGACTTTATCGTCATCTAGGGGGATAGAAGTTGTTTTGATTTTTAGATTGAACCCATAGATGGGCAACCTAAATTTACTCATTAAAGTAATTAGAACCCAAATAGTTTAGTGTTGCTTAATGGGACACATCATACCTTTTAAGGTCATGTGATAAGAAACCAACTGTGGAGTTTAATGTCATGTGGTAAGGACATATAGGCATAAGGTTCCTAGTCAAATCTTGGTATGGGACATATGCCTAAAAATATTAAGGAACATGGAAGGAATATGAGTTCCAAATTGAATTAGACCCAGCTAGGAATGTGACCTAAATATAATATGGTTTATTTGTAATGTTGGGTTTGAACCTTAGGGAGGCTTCCTACATATCTCGTTTTAATTGGAATCAAATTCCATATAATTCGGTAAGTCTTTTATAATATTATTTCAGTTTGAGAGAAATAAGTTTGGGATTACTCCTAAAGGGGATTCCCTTGTAATAGGGTCCATGAGAAATGTATTAACTTATACAGATTTAATATGGCTTCATTCGAGGCTTATTTATAAGGAGGATTCTTGGATTAATGGAATTAGGTTTGGACTCCTGAGGAGGATGTACAGTGTGCTCAGGCCCTATGTGAAGGCTTCCTACGTATCTTAGTTATATTTAGAATCAGACTTCTCATAGTTCATTCCATTTCGGGATTACACCTAGGAGGAGGCCCTTTTGAGGAGGGTGATTTATCATTTCATGGATGAGATGATGTAGAGATCTGGCCTTGATAAAGATTCATATGTATCCTAGTTATGGTGGTAATTAGAGTTCTTGTTGTTCAATCCAATTGAATATTACCACTTTGATGAGGACCATTTTAGGGGGGTTTTATTTCTCATTTCATGGACGAGATGATGTGGAGATCAGGCCTTAAAAAATATTCCTACGTTTCCTAGTTATTCTAGGAAGCAGTGTTCTCATAGTTGATTTTGTTTTGGGGATTATATATAGGAGGATGAACATTTTAGGTGGTCATGATTTCTCATTTTATGGATGAGATGACATAGAGATCAAGACGTGAGAAGGCTTCCTACATATCCCAAATATGGTGGGAATCAGAGTTCTCGTTTTTCATTCCATTTGGGTAAATTTTGGGGATTTTCTGATCATTACAACCCTCTAATCCCACACAGTTCATGATTGGTGTGAGAAACAATAGGATGTGAATGATTCCATAAACCACACACACCTTCTCCTATACTGATAAAAGAATATGGTCCTACAACAAAAGAGGTCGGGGTGACCGTGGAAGAGGTTGTGGCTACAACACTTCCCTCTCTGCACATTACATTAGACAAGGGTCAAATGTAAGGAATGATTGATGTTGAATGACATATATAGGAGTGAGACTGCAATATTCTCATGATTTTCTAGGGGCTTAAATGGGATGGCTTCCCTAATATGGGTCCCCTAGTGGGGAGAGAGACTTATCATTTTTTCAAAAGGAAAAGGAATCATGACTCTTAACCTCCCTACCAGGTACCAGAGGCTCTGAGTCTTAGAGATGAGAAGGGGAGGACATAGTCATATCCCTAGAATCCAAGACTGGGAAATCATCAACACCATACCTAGGGTAAGGCTATATGTGACAATAGATATCTAAATCCATAGACACCCCAATGACCCTTACCCTGTGGTAGGAAGAGTGTGGGAAACTCTTGACCATAGATATCCAAATTCTAATGGGAGACACGAAGATGTACCTCTCCTAAATATTTGGTAAATCAAGAGGTCTTGGTGGAGGATTCAATAGAATACCTCTCAGGAAAGTGAGCCAATGATGGAGAGTCACTTTCATTAATGGTTTGTAATGAGGCTTAACGAAAGGCTCGAGCAGGCAAAAGGGGTGAGGTGAACCATGAAAAGGTGCTCAAGTAAGTGTCGTGTAGGTATGTGGTGTGGAAGTAAGTTTAGATGAATTAATGTCACCATAAGTGATGTACAAATTGGATTACTAGACTTGAGAGAGACTTGGCTCAAGCCTTCAATATTCTTCATAGGTATTCCCTGAAGTGGGGAGCGCAACCTTCTACTTGAGGAAGGGTGGTCGCACAGGTGTTCTTAAATTAGGGGGTTGGGCGAATGAGTTTCACAAGTGTTGTTAATTTTTAACCCTTGGGGAACAAAATTCTTACTACCCCCTTTAATTCCCTCGATTTAGGTGTTATTAAACTAACTTGGAAGTTTCGTATGACATGGGCGAAGCACTAAGGCGATCAGAGAAACAATTAGGCTTCAAAGAAATTCATACATACAAATGAAGACGCTAAGTGTACTTTTATAGGCAAATATATCACCCTGAGTGATGGTGACATGGAAGCCAAGTGATGATGTGGAATGCAAGTGAGGCGGCGCATAGGTTGGTCTTGCAGGTACCTTGATCTCTGGTGTTTTTGGGACTTAGGTAAAAAATCATTTACATATCATGGGAACTACACCCCTTATTGGGATCAGTGAAGGGTTATGGTTCCGAACCTTTGGGCTGGTGCCTTGGCTACCATCACTAACCCCCATAGAAATGTAGATTCTCATTGAAAACTTTCCAATCCAGACTGAGGTCATTTTTGTTCACGGAACATGGAAATCCAATATGATCATCCTTCTAACATAAATATGTATTTCTACTTAAACTCAAAATTTGGCGTCTGAGTGAGGATAACATATTCAATGTTTAGAAAAAGTACAAGGAACAAATTTAATGGTGTCAACAAAATCCTCCCATTAGGATTATATTCATTTTAAATTAAAAGAATCTAGTTCTAAGTTAACTGTATGTAACATTAATTCATTCCTAGAACATTTTATGGGTTTTGATCTACATCATGTATGGAAGGATGCTCTATTTTTTCCTTAATCCATGGGGCCTAGTAAACATAGCTTCACTGTTTCAAGGATCATATGGAAAACCTTTAAAGCTTTGTATCATTCTTTTATTACCCTAACTTTTTCCTAATCTCAATATGGAGGGTACATAGTTTGTGAAACTTTTCTTTTTCTTAGGATTTCATTTTTTTAGGTTTTTAGCCAAAAATGTTTTTCCTTTTATCTTTTTATCGCTCGATATTTCCTATACCGTACAAAGTGTAGGTCAAGAGAGTTTAGACATGACTTTTTTTCCATAATTCCCATTGTATTTTTTCAGCTTGGTGAGTATTTGGTCTCTTTTAATGGGATGTTTAAATTCATGTATTTTGGACTAATAAAGCTAGTGTTTTAGGCTGAATAGCTTTGAACATCAATTTTAAAATTAGAACCTAGATAAGGCTTAATGGGTAGGAATTTTCTGATATCTTTTATTTTAGATACTTCCAAGGGGAATCTTGATTCATTTTTTATAGTCATAAAATCTAAAATTTTATGTATAATAATAGAGGAGGTATCTTCCAAGAACAAAGTTACTACTATATGACAAACCCATTACGAGGGTTGTATTATACAGGGCCAACTAGAGCATGTGCTTCATAGCCAAAAAAATAAAATACTTAGGATGACAGGCCTGTTATGTGGGCGACTTATGAGTGGACACCTAGGGGAATGTACTCCATAATTAGGTGTAGTAGTTATTAGGAATTTTTAAATTCTATTATTGATTGAAAAATGGGTTTAAGATTTGTATGTATCAAGACCAAAGTGGGTGTATTTTCCACAAAAAGATATTTTATAATAAAATATATAATTTGTACCGATATACGCCATGAATAAGTAACCAATTCTACATGAATATGATGTTTGAAGGAGGGTACAAATTTTATAAAGGGGTTTTCTTATATTTTTCTATGTAGTATAAAGTCATGCAGTAAGGACATTATGTTGTACAGTTTCAAGTCATGCAACAAGGATATTAAAGGCTTTTTTATGATATGCTATGCAGTTTAAAGTCATTTACAAAGGACATTTGTCTTAATATTTAGTTTAAAGTCATGAAGTAAGGACATTATGGGGATTTTAATTTTAGGTCTTTAGATTTGACCAAAGATTTGATGGTTTTCCAATTTTTGGTAATTTTCTAGAAATGTGCTACCATATTCAGGTATGGAAAGGAAAAATTGTAAGTTTTGATTTGAGTAGTTCTGAATATGAATAATGACATGGTAAATGGGACAATGGAATCTAGAGGGGTTCTCTTCAAATAATGAAGTTACAATTATTTGAAAAAACCGTTATGGGTGTTGTAATATGCAGGTCCAACTAGGATATGTGTTTCATAGCCAAGAAATGGAATCCTTTGGTAGATATGCCCATTATATAGGATAATTTTATACAAGGACAACTAGGAATATACTGAATAATTAGGTAAATGATCTCTCAAGAATTATGACATTCTATTTGCTAAAAGCTGATGAATTTTTATGAATATTCATATCTTACCTAATATGGAATCTGAATTATGGAGAAAATTACTTGAATACAGAAGGGTTTTTTCCAGTTTTTATTTCCAAAGAATCATAGAAATAGGATCTCTACAAAGTTCTAAACCAAACGTAGGATGTATGGTGCTTATATTTTTAGGTTAGTGGCTAAGACCTAAATATTATGGAAACAATGGTTAATTTTTGGTCGAATGGCCCAAGTTCATTTCAATATGATTTGACCATATGAATATAGAAAATGAAAACCATGTTCTTGGAGACTTTTAGGCTTGGAGAAAGGATATGAGAAAAATACACAAAGGATTATCATTTTAAATTGCGAGTTCCTATATACCGTTATTAAAGCATAAAGGTACAAAAGAGGCTTCTCTCAAGAACAAAATTACCACAATTTGATAAACCCATTATGGGAGATGTATTATGCAGGGACAAATAGTACATATTCTACCTAGCCTAATAATGGAATCCTTATTTCGACAGACCCATTATGTAGATGAATTTTATGTAAGGCCAACTGGGGCACATACTGCATAGTGAGGCAAAAAGAGATCTCAGGTATCAGATATTTTGTCCCCAAAAACCAAAGAATGATTATGAATATATGAATTTATTTTGAGATTAGGAGTATAATGTGTGAAAGGGGCATTGTCCAATTCATAAAGTAAGTGTTTGGATGAATATTATCCATGAATTTCGAGTCCCTTACATTGATCTAAATCATATGTTTAAAAGGGGACATATATTGTTTCCTTGATGGGTTCTCTGAGGAGATGTACCAAAATAAAACATCCTATATAGATTTTGATCATACATAGGAGAGGGGGAATTTTTATTTATCTCATGGTTGGGACTAGGATCAGAGGCCAAGTTTTCACTACGTATCTCAAATGGTATGAGAATTAAGTTATACGTAGTTCTCTAAATACCCTTCATTTTAACATCATGCGGTGAGGACTGTGAATTACTCGCAATAAAGGAAATTCATGGATCCATGTAGTTTTATATCATGTGTTAAAGAAATTAGCCATGAATTTTAATGTCTAGACATAAGGACTCAGGTGTATTGACATGAAATGTCAAAAGAAAATGCAGCTGAACCAGAGCATAGGGTCCAAGCGTCACTATGTATCTTGTCAGAGAAAGAATCAATCCTCACAGAGTTATAATAGATACGAGTTCTTGTGTAAAGTATGAACTTGTATTGTATTTCCTTGCATATATATGACTTATAAAAAGATGATCGTCGGATTTTTAATGTTATGATGTGTATGGTCACAAGATTGAAAAATTAAACATCACTTCGTATCTCACTTGTGTGAGAATCAAGACACACGTAGTTATTAAATGAAGGTCCATGCCATTTATCATCATGTCATGGGGACATATACTATTCTGTTTAAGTTCATACAACTAGGAACATTGATAAACCCAATAGAAATTGATACACATTATTTATTCATATAAGCTCTTTACTGAATTCCTACTCCAATGTGAGCTATGATTGATGTGAGAAACAAGGAGCAGTAAAGGTTGATTCCACAACACAAATTTAACATAAGTGAAGGATTGGGGTATGATGATTAAATGATGGTTGACCCTATTGTTCTAGGACCTAGTCATCACTATGTATCTTGTCGAAGTAAGAATCAAGCCACACATAGTTCTTGAAATGTTCCCTCGGAAAATTCAATTCATACACATGGGGAATGAAGGAGCTTTTTTATTTTATTTGTTTGGACACAATATTGGAGATTTAGGATTCACTTTGTATCTCATTTGGATGAGAATAATGTCACACATAGTTCTTGAATATTATTTTTCACACAAACTATATTTTGATGTGAGGAATGGGTGTTTTATTTATAGATGGGCTCGAGATTGGAGATTTAGATGTATCTATGTATCTAATTGGAATTAGAATCAAGAAAAACTTAGTTATTTATGTGTATTTTATCATCATACAAAAAAGATGTGGGTGACATTATGTAAAATAATTATTGCGGCTGAACTAGGGGATACGACCCAGGAGTCACTATGTATCTTGCTAGGGGAAAGAATCAAGCCACATGTAGTTCCTGACAGGTTCCCTGTGTGGATATTATTCATACACAGGTGGTAATGTGGCTTAATGATTAATCTTGTATGGACCTAGGAATGGAGATTTGGGCATTACTACATATCTTGCTATGGCAAGAATCAATCCAAACATAGTTCTTGAAGGTGATCCTTGTGCATGTTTGATTCATATACACAAGGAGTGAATGGAATTTTTCAACATTGTAGCTAGAACTGAGATAGGAGATATGGGTTTCACTGTATATCTTGCAGGGGAAAGAATCAAACCACATGTAGTTCTTCAAATGTTCCATGCAATTTAATGTAATGCAGTATGGAGGAAGATGAACTGACATGAAAAGATGAAAATATTTCAGTTGGAATAGGGGATAGGACCCAAGTGTCATTATGTATCATTCATGAGGAAAGTATCAAGCCACACATAGTTTTTGAGGATGGTTATCCACACTAATTGAATGTTGATTTGAGAAATGGGGGCCTTAATACTTTCCATAATAATGGTCGGGCCCAAAATACAAGATGATATGAGAATCAAGCCATATTTTCAAGAATGGTTATAAGTATATAATTAATTAATATAAAAGGAAAGGGGAAATTATTTCTTTTATAGTAGTGGATGTACCAAAATAAAAGATCTGGATGTCACTGCATATGTCATCAGAATGAGAATCAAGCCACACCTAATTCTTGAAAAGGGGTCCCTATGCAGATCTGATTCAATCATAGGGGGATAATGAGGTTTATGTGACACTAAGAGGTGGAAATGATATGAGTAATTATTATGAATGAATGACACTCATCTATTAAGATACCAAAAATAATATCAATTTTTTATATCTTAGGAGATTTATTAAAGTCAAATGAAGAAGATGTTAACCGTACAGTTTAATGTTGTGTTATGAGGACAAATGGTGTTTTGTAGTTTCAGATCATGCGACTAGTAACTCATGTGATCTTGTTTAATTTTGTGCGACAAGGATCAAGATTCTACATAGTTTAACATCATACAACATTGACTTATGGTGCTATATAGTTTAACGTCATGCAACAAGGATGTTGGTTGGTTCACAGTTTATCTTCATACAAGTAGGATGAACTTTTAGTGATTACACAAAGTATTTATTTAGGATCATTTCATTGGTTGGAGTTGTAGTGAGTTATCCATCCATTGAGATTAAGGAATAATCTCCATTCGAGTAGACCTTATGTATGGAGTAAGGTCCTTCCCACATTGGTTGAAGTTTGGGAGGCTTCTTTCCTCGTATCATCGGATTCCTAAGGACCAATACTAATTCTCCTTGGAGTAATGAATGGAGGAGAACATTCTTATTGAAAGATCATAATATTTAGTTTTGATACATATCCATGTGATGAAAGGTATGGAATCTCCTTTCATCCAATTTCTCTATCTCATCTGGTCGCTTTTAAGACTTCTCATCTACAGGTGGCTTATCACAAGTAATGACCCAGAGTGAAGGTAGTTGAACTTCAATGGGTAGGACTACTTCGGTTCCATATACCAACGAGTACGGGGTTAACTATGTGGTAGTATGGGTAGTAGTCTGTTAATCCCATAAGGCATGTAGGAGTTTATCAGACCAAGAATTTTTATCTTTATCCACCATTTTTGTATTATATTGGACAAAGTTTTGCTGAAAGCTTCTATTAGTCCATTTTACACTACATTATAGAGAGATGAATGGTTGGATTTGATCATGCATTCCTGAAATAATTTCCCTACCTCAACAGAATAAAAATTGGTTCTATTTTCTATCAATATGATATGAGAGACAGCAAATATGGTATTGATATTAGATTTTATAATGATAACAATGATTTTGGATCTAAATTCTTTAATATGTATTACCTCATCCCATTTAGATAATATATTAGTAATAGTAAGGATGTACTTAAATTTCTTGGTTGTAGCTGGAGGATAAGGTCCCACTACATCCATTCCCCATGTAGAAAATGAACACGATTATTTGGCTGTATGTAGCAACATTGGAGGTTGATGAATGAAGTTTTCATGAACCTATCAAGGATGACACTTCTTAGTAAAATCTATGTAATAATGCGTCATTTAAGCCAAAAATATAAAATCCATTAAATTTGATTAGAAATCCTATACCCAGACTGGTGGGTACCACAGACTCCAACATGTAATTATTTTATGATGTCCATAATTTCATCTCCATCAATGAATTTGAGGAGAATTCCATCAAAGACTTATCTATAGAGTATCTTCTGGTGATTTGGGACATCATAAAGAGTGAAATTAACTATTCATCGCCTTACTTGCTCGTTTTCACCTCTATCTAGTGGAAGTACTCAATATTGGAGATATTCCATGATGGGTTTCAGCTATCTCGTAATAGGACCAAATGGTTCAAGTGTGGGAATGATTTCATCGATTTCCTCTTTATTGATTTGAACAAAAGGTGAAACCACCTGACAATGAGCAATGTTGATGATTGGATTTTCCAGGTTTAGATCTTCCAGGTCTATAGCTGCATTTTCCAATGCATCAGCTTGGGTATTTTGTGACCATGGGACTTAAGACAGCATTGGTTCCAAGTTAAATTCTTCCATTAATCCTCATGCATAATCACACAGGGAGATTAATTATTCTTTTCTGATGGCTTAATACCTATTGATATGTTTTATTACCAATTCTGAATCACCCTTCACTTTTAGGTGATCCACTGATACTTGGAGTGACAATTCTAGACCTACAATTAGAGCCTAATATTCTACTTCATTTTTTTGTACCTCCTTATGATAACAGGAAAGCGTATAAAAGCAATTCCTTTTCTTAGGAGATAAGAACAATTCCCAACACAACTTTATTGAGTTTAGAATCTTCCATTCTCTTCCCTGTCAGACTTCTGGAAGCACCATCAAAGTACATTTCCCATGTTTGGGGACTATCCTAGATAGATAATATTTATTCATCAGGAAGTTCAATATTCAATTTTGTTTGTTTTGTAGATGGGTGTTCAGTAAGAAAGTATGCCAAGGCTTGGCCTTTTAATACTTGCTGGGAAATGAACTATATATCAAACTGATAAAGAATAACGTCCCACTATGATAGAAATCCTATAAATATAGGAAGACTGAGGATAAATTTGAATGGCTTATTATGAGAGACCAATTAGACCTCATGATGATACAGGTAGTTCCCTAGCTTCTGAACTGCAAAGATTAATACTACGCAGCTCTTCTCAATATTTGAATGTCGAGTCTATATATCAATCATGGTTAGACTAAGATAATAAAGGTTGTTTTTATTCCTAGAATCATTATTCTATTCATGGAAGGTGCCATGTGATCACTCCAAGGGTGGCATAAAAAGGATGAGCGGTTTTCCTTCAATAGGTGGAATCAATATTGATGGACTCAAGAGTTTTTTATTGAAGGTGTCAAATGCATCTTGGAAGTCATTGGTCCATTGATATGTGACCCCCATCTTCATCAATTTAGTGAAGGGAAAACACTTTCCTGTTATATTAGCTATGATGCATCGGATATAGGCCAAGTGTCCTTGAACTCCTCTCAACTCTTTCAATTTTTGAGCTGGTGACATGCCAACTATATCTTTAGTTTTATCTGGATTGACTTCAATGTCGTGATGACATACAACAAAACCGAGAAATTTTTCCATGGTTACCCTGAAAGAAAATTTTAAGGGGTTAATCTTCATATTATGCTATATAAGCATGCTGAATATGGTCTCCAAGTCATTAAAGTGATCATAAAATTATCTAAAATAAATGAAGGATCATATAATATCAATATCATTTATCCTAACATGTAGATATAAGGGTTTTATGTGTCCATGTATGACAACAGCCTAATCCTGGTCTATAAAAGATATGACTGCATGACATTATGTTGGGTCATTATTTTTACAGTAAACCTCTATGGTAGAATCTTCAGTTTCAAACTCTTGAGGGCTTGATAATTCCTCAATAAATGCTTCTTAGAGATCCTTTTACATATTCAGATCATTCAGGATTGATAGCGTGGACGATACTTAGTCCAGTTTCTTCAACACATAATACTTTGGATTTAAAGGTCTGTGTTTTCCAATATAGAGATGTTTTTATGAAGGTTCCTTGGATGTTTATGATCCTAATGTGGAAGTACCATTTTTTAGGTCAGAAGCTGGAAATACTTTTTTTCTTGATGGATTAGGATAGCTAGGTCTTCCCACTTACTGAATAGGTGGTGGTATAGCCTTTTATCGATCTTACAAGATGATCATGTCTGGGCAGACCCTATCATGTGATGGATAATTCCCTTATTCCTGTTGATCTTGTTGAAGGGATATACCCTAAGTTTCTACTGGATAAATGGTTAATTAGGGATGCAATTAAAATAGTGACTTCTCGAATACCCACATCTTCTCCTGTATCCTCGACCTTGATGACCTATTCCTCCAAATCCATAATCATGTATGGGGAATTCATGTTCATAATCAGAACCATCATTTTCATAGGTATCCATTAATTGTATAATGTTAACGGAATCAAAGATCAACTCCTCATCTGGTGAAGATTATACCTAATAGGTCGATTCTTGTTGTGATGTTTGGTGGGGCAGTTCCCATGCTTTTGAGATGGTTGGCATAAATCTTCTAAGGTCAAGGAAAACTTTTTCATCGAAACAAAATCATCTTCTTTCACTACCTATTTATTCTTTTGTCCATGTAGCTTCTTTGAGGAATGGATATTAGAGGATTGGGCTTTTGATGAAGATGGTTTTTCTATAATAGAAGTGGTAGGGGACACAGTTGGTTGTTTCAACTATGATTATAGAATGATATGAGTTTGGTTGATTGTTTCCTGACCTTCCAATCATTGATTTTATGAGCATTATTACTTTTTACTTCCTTCCACTCGCTTTCTTCCTTTGGATTGGTAGCAGAAACACTTGCTACCTGGGCTGGTGAATATTTCAACTTCACTTACCTAGAGTCTACCATATTTTTTATAATGTATTTAAAACGAAAACACTCTTAGATGGGGTGCCATGACATTTTATTGAAGGGTTAATAGTTTGGGAGATCCTCGTCTCCTTCTTTGTTAGGTTTCTTTGGCCTTGTAAAATAAACTAAGTTCTTTTCCAAATATGAGATGATGTAGTAAGAAACTTAGTTATTTTGAAAAGAATAGACCTTATTTTTCAACTACTCAAACTGTCTTTGCCTTTGATATTTTTTTATCATATTGATGAGGTAGTCGTTGTTGCTAACACTTGGGAGGTGAATCCCTATGGTATGATGAGGGCATTAAATTTGGGGTGGGTATAGGGGGATTATTAAGTGAAACTGTAATAGACTCTGCTTTTCCTTCTCTTTTTTTGGAGTTGATGGGATTACTCAGGATTTGGATCAGGTCTCTGTTATAGAGTTTTTCACTTGTTTAGAAATTGAAGATATATCCCTAAACCCTACTTTGTATTTCATAGGTATTAATGGTCTACTCAATTCATCATATATATTTTCAAAACTAATGGGAATCTACTCATCTAGTGGGAGCGGTGTATTCAAGGAGAATGTTAATCCTTTCCATTGAGTAATGAAATTTGAAACTCTTTAATTATCCCTTTGCATAAAATTGGTGATATCGAAAACTGTTGTATTCTTCAGCATTGGACGAAACTGGAAAAGAAATTTATAATGGAGATATACCCATCCAATAATCAATCAATACTACAATCTTGTATACCAGACAAAGGCTGTCCCCTACAATGATTGCACAAAACATCTCAGCTTCACTACCTCTTGTTAATAAGAGGTCCCCATCATATGATCACATTGAGAGAAAAAATGCATCAAGTGATGCTTTGGATCTTATAATCCACTGAATATTGGAAATGTGGGATTCTCAAATTTTGGTGGAGGAGGGGTCGGATTTACCCATTTGGGATAAATATTCTTTCCTGGTTGTATTAGTTAACACTATCCTTCCATAGCTTCCAATAAAGTCATCAATGACTCAATGGTATTCATAAGAATTCAAGGAATATCTAGCTAAGTCGGGACCTATACAGTTACATCAGTTCGAGCCTAAAATCATGCCGAAACTTGTAGCACCACTGGTGGTGGTACTGCTGGTATTTGTCTTGGATAACCCCTGAGGACAAGAATGTAAGGATGTGCTTGACCCTATTATAGCTATGTACCCAATGGAGGTAATTCATTATCTACATCAATAGTTGAAACAAACCCTCTTTTCTATGGTGGTCCAACTGGAATTGTATGATGATGATCTTTTTGCGGAGCATGTCTGGGAAGAATGCTGCTTTAGAGTAACTCTGCATCGAGTCTTCTCAAATCCTTCATCTTCTCCACTTACTGAGAAAATATTTCTTCCAACAAAAGGGACTGACCTTCTCCAAGGAGAAGGTGATATGTAGTATTAATTTTTCCTTTTTCTCTATTAGGTTCCTTTTAAAATGGTGGAAGTGGATTATTTGAGGGGACTCCTTGATTCTGATAAAGGTTCTGATTTCTAGTACACACACATCCTTTATTTTCTTTGGTGTCGACTGTATTATGAACAAAAAATTCATCCTATGACTCCACTCAAGTAGACTCATTTTCTATAGTATCTTCTATAATTGAATTAATGGAATTACTGATGCATAATGAATTGCTAAAATTCTATCATTATCTTTGTGATATCGCCTTCTCATGTTCCCTCCATGAGACCTTGTCCTGCTATTTTCTGGTTCCCGATGAACTATTTGGATGATAGTAATTTGAATGGAATCCTTGGATAATTCATTTCTCTATTCATTTTTTGACTTCTTCCCTAATTAGGAGAAAACTGAATTCTGTTGGGGAGGGGATTAAGAATGTGAAAATTTTCCAAGCCATGTGGGATGGAGATATTCTTATTATTATTTATCAACACTTTAGACTCTACTTATTGTCTCTAAGGGTTGGGTTAAAATCTCATATCCCTATGGGCTGGTGTAACGCCCCGACCCTAGTTACCTAGAGTCGGTGCATTATTACATAACATTGGCATGATCGTGAGAAAGATCAAGTCTCGAAAGACCGATTAGTTTAGTAGCCTTGGAATAACTAGATACATCCATAAATTTTTACATTACATCATAAAAAAACATCTTGTCTTCATATCCCCTCATACTATCCCTGCAGGTCATTCATAAATTACTTCTTCATAATCCTGGGGAAAATAAAACATTGAAAGGGGTGAGCTCAGATGCTCAGTAAGGATAACATTATAGCAGAAGCTTTCATAAATAAGCATAAACACTTAAGGCAGTTTATAACTAAAACAAAAGCCTTTTAAACTTGAACTTCAGCATAAAATGGCAAAGGTAAAATGAAATAATGCCATTTACTTACTCACATGGATATTCTACTAGTCGAATGATCACATGCAATATCAATATCCACTTTCATAATGATGGAATGCATAATGCCAGACTATCATAACCACATAGCCAAGGCCTCGTGCCAAGACTACAAATAAGATTTTGCCAAGGCCTTGTGCCAAGACACTAGTTTGTCTCATGAGACCTACCGATGCATCGAGGAGCTATAGCGGGCTCCACTCGTCACTTATTAAGTCCAATGCATTCCTCATATGAATAGGTTTAAGCATAAAATAGACATTCGTATTAAAACTAGCATACGAAATGTCAATACTTTAACCACAAACCATGAATGGTATAAAAATAGAACATCCACAGTAAAACATAACTCATTTGATACAATATGGAAGATTTTATTGTATCACATTAACCTCAATCATGAATAATGAAGGATGTTGATATAAATGAAAGTAATCATCAAAACTATTTGAGAGAAATATCCCCCTTTTCTTGAAAACATTTTAAAGTCACACTATTTGTCAAGAAGCCATTTAAAAGTAGATTTTTGAATCAAAGTGTCCCATACCACTTTGAAACTTTTTAAAAGGAGTTTTAATTTTTAAACTTTAATGTCCATATAAATAAATCCTTAAAACCATTTTTTAAAACATGGACATTAATGAGAAAGATTTAGATGAATAAGTCTTTAAATCATTTTAAAAATGGTATTTTAGTTAGAGATTCCAACCAAAAGAGACACTTGAATACAAATAATTGTGGTAATCAAAACTTTGTAATATCATGAGAATAAAGGGATTCATGATATACTATGTCAAAGTACGTTATATACACCACATAAAAGTGATTTGGTGTATATCAACAAAGAAGTCTCAATGCAATGTAAATTGAGATGAAATCTCTTGTAAAGGTTGTATCCTTAGGTTAAGGATAAATCAATGACATAATTATGTGTGACAAATATAAATACACTAAATATGATTGTATATTCAGTGTAGAACAATCAAAGGACATTCACACATATTCTTGTAAAAACAATACCAACGAATTGGATGTTTAACTCAACAAATGGAGAATGAGTTAAAATTACTCTTATCAAATTCATATCAATGACTTGAGAATTACCAATGGAGTGATTATGTGCATCAAACTTATATCCACAGGAAGGGGAGTGGAAATTATGACATAATCAAATGAATAGTGATTCCACACATAATCTTGGGGTAATATAATCAATGAAATATGTGTAAAGCCAAATGAGTGGAAATTGAAATCTCAAATTCCCTTATCGATTAGGTAACTTTCGAAACATACACCCATGAAAGAAGTATCATACCATGATGATGTAAATACCCATAAATTAAAGTATATTACACAATTAATACAATCATGGGCAGTACACATACACCACATGCAATAATTAAGTGGTGAACAATAGAATTCTCACGAAATTAAAAGTGAGATTAGAAAATCCCTTACATTGTACTTTTTCCTTGGTCGATGGTAGGTTTACCTCCTGTATAATGGTGAAATAATTGTTATTGAATAATAAAAGAATCATTTACTTTAATATGATATCATATATGATCTTTTATCATTGATTTGTTAATAATATCTTATAATTATCGTCATTTCGGGTGTTAACGGGTTCATTTTACTTTATATTCTTTGTTATGTGAGCCATATTCGTTATTAATGGGATGTATATTATTCATATCCAGAATGGTATCAAGTTCTTAAACATCATTTTTAAATCATCAAATGATAATTATACTTGAATGGATACGATGGAGAATGAATCTCATCGCGTTCGTGGAGACGGTAGTCCGTACGTACGCACGAACGCTACTTCCATTTAATTTTTATTTTAAAAGAATCGAATCCAAATGATACATAGGTATATTACTATTCCAGTATAATATAATATTTTATATATGTTACTTAAGTTCATTAACACCATACATTATACGTTCCATGTGTGGTATGAACGAGTCATATCATTTTAAGGGGGCGGTAGTCCGCACTTCCTCAAATGAAATTATCGTATGTATAAACAACATGAAACGAATAATGGTATGAAATAAAATGGAATTACAGAAGCTTATATATAAAATATATATCATTAACATCATATTTAATTACAGTGCCATCATAATGGCCACCATGAGAGGCGGTAAGATGTATTTGAACAATCATCGTTTCGGGAGGCGTTAGTTTGCCATCCACAGAAACATTATGTTCATCATCCATTAGATGGAGTTGTGTGTATGTGTAGTTTGAATCATTCTTATAACAACATCCTATTATATTGAGGATACTGGTGTTGTTACAAAAGAAAGGAAATAAAAAGAGTTTGGGGGTTGGAGAAGGAAAATAAATGAAAATAATTTAAGAGAAAACGTTACCTTTAATTTAGGTAACTCACTTTGGTTGGAACCAATAGGACTTGTTGAAATGCTTTCTGCCTAAGGGGAAGCTTCAAGGAGGAGGAGAGGGATGTGGGGAGCTTATTTGGGTAGAGTTTGGACGAGACAAGTGGCTTGAGAGGTGTGAAGAAATGAGAAGGAGGAGTGCCCTTTTATAAGAAGGGTGAGGGGCACCTTTGGAAAAGCTATAAATATTAATTTATAATAAATTCATATTCGGTTTCCAATGGCTCCAAAGTTTATTATTCAAAGGATAAGGTGGGTATAGGTCTAAAACCACTCAACCAATAGAATTTAGACAGGTTTGGGTACTTATATTAACCTTATCTTTAAGTATTAACTCTAAGTTAATTAGTTTCACTTTTACAATGTCTCTTTGTATTTTTATATAATATGGTTAATAAACTTACTATATACATCCAAGCGACCCACAAGTGGTCCATTAATGATGAACCTATCCTGATATAAGTCTTTTGGCCGAACCTTAGATTTTTAGGAATTTAATATCAATTAATAATATAATATTTGTTTTAAGAACTCTTTTATGTCAATTTTGACACTATTCAATAGTTGATTTTTGTGAAACTCATAACAGATTGATTAATTCGAACTAAGTCAATTAAATCAATCCTAATATATCATATTATCCTAGAAAATTAGTTTAATTCATTAAAAGTTTCATATTATATTTTTTTTGGGTATTTATAATATCAATTATTTTAATTTTTCACTATTATAGTAATTACTGCATCATCATTGTGTCATAAATAAAATAAATTATTTAATGTCTAAAAATTATAAATAAAATATCATCATGTAGGAAATATTTTTAGCTTTCTAATGAATATTTATAATCGAAAATCCAACATGTATAACCCTATGTAAAAATTGTTCTTCTAAAAGATGTAAGCTTATTCCATTTTTATTTTTATTTTAACTTTATTAATATAATGTGTCCCTACCACATACAAGTGGCTCCAAGGGGTCCCCAAATTGACCCAAGGATGCCCATGGTCGGGTATGTGTCCACCAATAAGGTTAGGACACGTTTTAGGGTAATTTTGTATTATTATAATATTATTTTTTAACCCTTATTTACCGGATTTACCCTTTAACCATGGTAAATAAAATATTTACCACAGTAACTATTCAAAATGTCTAAAAATAAAAGTTACCTATTTACAAAATTTGAACATCCTGATTCCAAATATGGAATCCATTTTCCTAAATTCAAAACATAGAAGTGGCAGAAATTAATTTAAAATTAATTCCCGCTGTCAAAACAAAAAGCGTGTTTTTAAGAGATAATAACTATCAAAAGATTGACACTTGTTTATGTTCGGTTTAATTGTAAAATTATGTCCAATGACCAAAATTATATTAAATGGTAAAAATATATTCTAAATATACTTTAAAACCACTCAAATTCATAATTTATCACTATTAATTATTTTGATTAAAAAAGTTGTTTTTAATTAAAATTTAGTAATTTTCACTATTCATCAAAATATGAAAGTTATCCGAAAAGTACCAAAATTTCACCTTAGGCTAAATTCGATATTCCGAATCCAAAAATGAAGTCCATTTTAAAATATAAAATATACATAATTTCAAAATGTAGGTATTACTATCCATAACGGTTAGTTTGATCGGTTGTGGTGTGTGTTAAAACTCGAAGTTGCGTACAACACACGCTACTGTTTTATTCAAAGGAAAGCGTACCGTGTAAGCTTGGGATGTTTCATTTTAAATATTTTGATGTCCCCATTTAGTCAAAAAGTTTGAAATAATTTATTTAAAAAGGGTTCACTATTAAAAGTTGGTAAAACTACAATACTGAAGATGAATTTTTTCTTACATTATGTCTAAGAAACTCATAATATGGATTCTAAAATTATAAGGATTATATAAAGTTTAAAATTTAGTTAATACTATTCATAACCTTTTTTGAACGGCTTGTTTGGTGAGTCATGGTGCGCTTGAACTCGGTGTTGCGTGTAGTGCATGTTATTGAATTATTTTGAAGAAATAACACACTATGAAATCTTGGGGTGTTACATTCTCCCCTCCTTCAATAAATTGCGTCCTCGCAATTTGAAATTGTTCTTAGAAAATAAAAGGTTGAAAATAGAAAATATATTTTTGGGAAAACCCACATCGGAAATTGGTTTACTAAAATTTAGTCTTAATATGAGGAAAAGAGAAATAAAAGGGTCACCACCAAATTATGATCTCGATTAGGAGAACATTGGTGGCAATTAGAGACATATAATTGGAGGAAAAACGTAAATATTTATAGGTAGTGGTTGAGGTCATCAATCACAAACAAGTATAAAATTGAGGTCCTTAAACTCATCAATCTATGATGATTTGAAGTACCATCGGTTCAACAAAATATAGGGTATTGGGATCACACATTTTTGACATTTCAAAATATCTTAGTTGAAATCCCACATCGAAAAATGAATTAATGAGGCCTCTATTTAAAATAAAGAGTGGAAAGTATGAAGATTACCGAAAATAACACATACTAGGGTTCCATGTAGGAAAATAATGATATGGAGGAGAAATCTAACCATCAATTATCTGATGGAGAGTGGTAGAGAACATGGCTATGAAAAGGCCAACAATCCCAAAGCCATAAATTAGTGATGATTTAAGGTACCATCTAGGACAACATTTTTTTTCAAAGTTACATTACATAAGGAAGAGGAATTCATTTATGATATTGACTAAGAACATTATGAGATATACTTAAATTTTAAGTAGATTTTCATTCTTTAATAAATTTCCACCACTAACTCAATTTTTTTTTAAACGATGAGTATTCAAGAAGACTTGGTCACACTGGAAGAGCTAGAATAAACTTCTATAGAATCACATGATCCATGCAGGATAAACCATATATTTACATTGTCTTTGAAGATTAATCAAAACCAAAATGGTTAGTGAATGATCTAATGATCCCCCAAAAGGATATTCATTGAGATAAATATGCACTAATCTTAATTTCTAAAATTAAACCAACAATACCCCAAAGTTAAATAGATACCATTCAATAACCAATTGTCCTTAAAATCCTTTAATATAATCCAAACTAATATTGAAACCCAAAACATAGAAGAATTTGATTATGTAGTCTCCCATGTTACATTGTATCTCCAAATTACATCAAATACTCTTAAAGTCACATACTTAAAAGTAATCAACATCATCACATATTCTCTGTTATAGGTTAATCATTTCCATAAATAACCCAAATCACTATAAATCAACAATAAAAATGTAGATAAAAATCCACCATTACTCTACAAATGAAACCTCATTGTATTCTATTTTCCTTGGGCATATAGTGTTCCTAACAAAACGAACATCTTCTAAAATAACATTTATCACTTAATCACCAAATCATTTTCCTATACCAAGGGTATTCATTTGATAAGACATAAGAACCCAAATCATCTTATTATTGATCAATAAAATCATTTAACAAAAAAAATAGTCACACTAACCAGGGACTTCACGTAGTCTAGTGGTAGGCGATAAATCCCAATCACACTTTGGTTGTGGGTTCGATTCCCACAGCTTTGTCTGACGCGACGGGTTGTCACACGGTCTACGTGTTGTCCTTTTTCAAAAACTATATTCTATAATATTACCAAAATGAGATAAATTCCTCAAAATAACAAAATTTAACCACAAATGTTATATCATACTTTGCATTTTCATCCCAAATTATAATAACTTATCATTTTCTCAAACCCCAATGATCATATAAAACCAAATGGTTATTTATATCTATATCCACAAGGGAAGAGACAATTCTTCCTCAAATATCATTCTCACATGGCAAACTGTGGGGTTACAAATACAAGAGAAAATTATTCCAAAGTAAACCCATCAACAAGGAGTGCTAATACTTTTTAAATTTTTATCCAACCATTTATTTCCACATATCTTCTTCTTTGACCAAGAAAATATCCAATAGAATAGGACATTCACTCGGGTAATGGCCAGGTCCCCTACATTTACGACAAATGACTGTAAATGGACTCTTGGGACCATTTTTATCTTCTTCCATAGTACTCTTCATTTTTCTTCGGCAATTCTTCACTTTATGTCCTTCCTTCCCGCACGTAAAACATTTCGTTGTCCCATTGAGACACTTTCCTGGGTGTCTCTTTCCACAATTCCTGCATGATGAAAATTGAGGTTTCTTTTCTCCATGGTCTCCATTGCTGGAGATCTTATCATTTATCACCTTTCTCTTCCTTGTTGAGTCTGGGAGTTGGTTAATATATATGTTGTTGATCATATTTTTGGAAAACTGATTTGGCATAAAGACGATATCTTTTACGCCTATCAACATTCCATTTTGTTGCTCATTACCACCACTGTTCCCAATTTGTACATCATTCTCAAAGTCACTATGACTTCCTTGGAATCCAGCCATTGACTAAAACCAGAAAGCATTGTGTGAGTAATAGTAGTCGTAAAATCATTTAGAGATTAAAATGTCACCATATTCTCAATTTGAAACATATTAGGATTAACCAAGGTCATTTACTCTCATCTTATATATATATTACTTAAATCAATTTGTAAAGAAAATGTAAATTATCCTAAGCATATCCCCCGGGAGTGTCGTAACCAAGAGTGCAGCAAGGCCCGTTGTCGTGCACCAGTTCCCGTTCGAGTCTAGCTCAAAGCGGTGTTTTCGGGTTTTACCCCTAGGTACATCTGTGCCAGAGCCGCCTCTACCTGCTCGTATCTAGACAGGGATGTATTGCTCAGAAAACTCACAAAATCTCTACAATACCAAAATTCTATGAAGTTCTTTTATACTAATCCTCAAAGTTCATCTTAGGTCTACGTGCTCTAATCAGAGTTTATCTAAATCTAGCTACCAAGGTTTGTACTAAACTTCCTCTGATACCAACTGTAACGCCCCGAACCTAGTTACCTAGAGTCGGTGCATTATTACATAACATTGGCATGATCGTGAGAAAGATCAAGTCTCGAAAGACCGATTAGTTTAGTAGCCTTGGAATAACTAGATACATCCATAAATTTTTACATTACATCATAAAAAAAACATCTTGTCTTCATATCCCCTCATACTATCCCTGCAGGTCATTCATAAATTACTTCTTCATAATCCTGGGGAAAATAAAACATTGAAAGGGGTGAGCTCAGATGCTCAGTAAGGATAACATTATAGCAGAAGCTTTCATAAATAAGCATAAACACTTAAGGCAGTTTATAACTAAAACAAAAGCCTTTTAAACTTGAACTTCAGCATAAAATGGCAAAGGTAAAATGAAATAATGCCATTTACTTACTCACATGGATATTCTACTAGTCGAATGATCACATGCAATATCAATATCCACTTTCATAATGATGGAATGCATAATGCCAGACTATCATAACCACATTGCCAAGGCCTCGTGCCAAGACTACAAATAAGATTTTGCCAAGGCCTTGTGCCAAGACACTAGTTTGTCTCATGAGACCTACCGATGCATCGAGGAGCTATAGCGGGCTCCACCCGTCACTTATTAAGTCCAATGCATTCCTCATATGAATAGGTTTAAGCATAAAATAAATATTCGTATTAAAACTAGCATACGAAATGTCAATACTTTAACCACAAACCATGAATGGTATAAAGATAGAACATCCACAGTCAAACATAACTCATTTGATACAATATGGAAGATTGTATTGTATCACATTATCCTCAATGATGAATAATTAAGTATGTTTACATAAATGAAAGTAATCATCAAAACTATTTGAGAGAAATATCCCCCTTTTCTTGAAAACATTTAAAAGTCACACTATTTGTCAAGAAGCAATTTAAAAGTAGATTTTTGAATCAAAGTGTCCCATACCACTTTGAAACTTTTTAAAAGGAGTTTTAATTTGTAAACTTTAATGTCCATATAAATAAATCCTTAAAACCATTTTTTAAAACATGGACATTAATGAGAAAGATTTAGATGAATAAGTCTTTAAATCATTTTAAAAATGGTATTTTAGTTAGAGATTCCAACCAAAAGAGACACTTGAATACAAATAATTGTGGTAATCAAAACTTTTTAATATCATGAGAATAAAGGGATTCATGATATACTATGTCAAAGTACGTTATATACACCACATAAAAGTGATTTGGTGTATATCAACAAAGAAGTCTCAATGGAATGTAAATTGAGATGAAATCTCTTGTAAAGGTTGTATCCTTAGGTTAAGGATAAATCAATGACATAATTATGTGTGACAAATATAAATACACTAAATATGATTGGATATTCAGTGTAAAACAATCAAAGGACATTCACACATATTCTTGTAAAAACAATACCAACGAATTGGATGTTTAACTCAACAAATGGAGAATGAGTTAAAATTACTCTTATCAAATTCATATCAATGACTTGAGAATTACCAATGGAGTGATTATGTGCATCAAACTTATATCCACAGGAAGGGGAGTGGAAATTATGACATAATCAAATGAATAGTGATTCCACACATAATCTTGGGGTAATATAATCAATGAAATATGTGTAAAGCCAAATGAGTGGAAATTGAAATCTCAAATTCCCTTATCGATTAGGTAACTTTCGAAACATACACCCATGAAAGAAGTATCATACCATGATGATGTAAATACCCATTAATTAAAGTATATTACACAATGAATACAATCATGGGCAGTACACATACACCACATGCAATAATTAAGTGGTGAACAATAGAATTCTCACGAAATTAAAAGTGAGATTAGAAAATCCCTTACATTGTACTTTTTCCTTGGTAGATGGTAGGTTTACCTCCTGTATAATGGTGAAATAATTGTTATTGAATAATAAAAGAATCATTTACTTTAATATGATATCATATATGATCTTTTATCATTTATTTGTTAATAATATCTTAGAATTATCGTCATTTCGGGTGTTAACGGGTTCATTTTACTTTATATTCTTTGTTATGTGAGCCATATTCGTTATTAATGGGATGTATATTATTCATATACATAATGGTATCAAGTTCTTAAACATCATTTTTAAATCATCAAATGATAATTATACTTGAATGGATACGATGGAGAATGAATCTCATCGCGTTCGTGGAGACGGTAGTCCGTACGTACGCACGAACGCTACTTCCATTTAATTTTTATTTTAAAAGAATCGAATCCAAATGATACATAGGTATATTACTATTCCAGTATAATATAATATTTTATATATGTTACTTAAGTTCATTAACACCATCCTTTATACGTTCCATGTGTGGTATGAACGAGTCATATCATTTTAAGGGGGCGGTAGTCCGCACTTCCTCAAATGAAATTATCGTATGTATATACAACATGAAACGAATAATGGTATGAAATAAAATGGAATTACAGAAGCTTATATATAAAATATATATCATTAAAATCATATTTAATTACAGTTCCATCATAATGGCCACCATGAGAGGCGGTAAGATGTATTTGAACAATCATCGTTTCGTGAGGCATTAGTTTGCCATCCACAGAAACATTATGTTCATCATCCATTAGATGGAGTTGTGTGTTTGTGTAGTTTGAATCATTCTTATAACAACATCCTAGTATATTGAGGATACTGGTGTTGTTACAAAATAAAGGAAATAAAAAGAGTTTGGGGGTTGGAGAAGGAAAATAAATGAAAATAATTTAAGAGAAAACGTTACCTTTAATTTAGGTAACTCACTTTGGTTGGAACCAATAGGACTTGTTGAAATGCTTTCTGCCTAAGGGGAAGCTTCAAGGAGGAGGAGAGGGATGTGGGGAGCTTAGTTGGGCAGAGTTTGGACGAGCCAAGTGGCTTGAGAGGTGTGAAGAAATGAGAAGGAGGAGTGCCCTTTTATAAGAGGGGTGAGGGGCACCTTTGGAAAAGCTAGAAATATTAATTTATAATAAATTCATATTCGGTTTCCAATGGCTCCAAAGTTGATTATTCAAAGGCTAAGGTGGGGATAGGTCGAAAACCACTCAACCAATAGAATTTAGACAGGTTTGGGTACTTATATTAACCTTATCTTTAAGTATTAACTCTAAGTTAATTAGTTTCACTTTTACAATGTCTCTTTGTATTTTTATATAATATGGTTAATAAACTTACTATATACATCCAAGCGACCCACAAGTGGTCCATTAATGATGCACCTATCCTGATATAAGTCTTTTGGCCGAACCTTAGATTTTTAGGAATTTAATATCAATTAATAATATAATATTTGTTTTAAGAACTCTTTTATGTCAATTTTGACACTATTCAATAGTTGATTTTTGTGAAACTCATAACAGATTGATTACTTCAAACAAAGTCAATTAAATAAATCCTAATATATCATATTATCCTAGAAAATTAGTTTAATTCATTAAAAGTTTCATATTATATTTTTTTTGGGTATTTATAATATCAATTATTTTAATTTTTCACTATTATAGTAATTACTGCATCATCATTGTGTCATAAATAAAATAAATTATTTAATGTCTAAAAATTATAAATAAAATATCATCATGTAGGAAATATTTTATCTTTCTAATGAATATTTATAATCGAAAATCCAACATGTATAACCCTATGTAAAAATTGTTCTTCTAAAAGATGTAAGCTTATTCCATTTTTATTTTTATTTTAACTTTATTAATATAATGTGTCCCTACCACATACAAGTGGCTCCAAGGGGTCCCCAAATTGACCCAAGGATGCCCATGGTCGGGTATGTGTCCACAAATAAGGTTAGGACACGTTTTAGGGTAATTTTGTATTATTATAATATTATTTTTTAACCCTTATTTACCGGATTTACCCTTTAACCATGGTAAAAAAAATATTTACCACAGTAACTATTCAAAATGTCTAAAAATAAAAGTTACCTATTTACACAATTTGAACATCCTGATTCCAAATATGGAATCCATTTTCCTAAATTCAAAACACATAAGTGGCAGAAATTAATTTAAAATTAATTCCTGCTGTCAAAACAAAAAGCGTGTTTTTAAGAGATAATAACTATCAAAATATTGACACTTGTTTATGTTCGGTTTAATTGTAAAATTATGTCCAATGACCAACATTATATTAAATGGTAAAAATATATTCTAAATATACTTTAAAACCACTCAAATTCATAATTTATCACTATTAATTATTTTGATTAAAAAAGTTGTTTTTAATTAAAATTTAGTAATTTTCACTATTCATCAAAATATGAAAGTTATCCGAAAAGTACCAAAATTTCACCTTAGGCTAAATTCGATATTCCGAATCCAAAAATGAAGTCCATTTTAAAATATAAAATATACATAATTTTAAAATTTAGGTATTACTATCCATAACGGTTAGTTTGATCGGTTGTGGTGTGTGTTAAAACTCGAAGTTGCGTACAACACACGCTACTGTTTTATTCAAAGGAAAGCGTACCGTGTAAGCTTGGGATGTTTCATTTTAAATTTTTTGATGTCCCCATTTAGTCAAAAAGTTTGAAATAATTTATTTAAAAAGGGTTCACTATTAAAAGTTGGTAAAACTACAATACTGAAGATGAATTTGTTCTTACATTATGTCTACGAAACTCATAATATGGATTCTAAAATTATAAGGATTATATAAAGTTTAAAATTTAGTTAATACTATTCATAACCTTTTTTGAACGGCTTGTTTGGTGAGTCATGGTGCGCTTGAACTCGGTGTTGCGTGTAGTGCATGTTATTGAATTATTTTGAAGAAATAACACACTATGAAATCTTGGGGTGTTACAGCTGGGGTGGCTCCTAAACTACTATGGAAGATATCAATGCCGCTACTCTTCTGATTTTATGAATTCTAGTCTAAACGTTAGTCGTGTGAATTATCTGGAACTCAATTAAATTTCTTGTTTCAGAATAACATAATTATATTTCAGAAATTTGTGAAATTTGATAATTTTCATCCTATAAGTGGGAGTCAGGCTCAATATTTTTACATTCTTGATGTAAAAGTATCTCAATATATTTCCCTCTTTGGTTCTGAATTTGGTGGAAGTCAATCGAGGACTATTCTTACTGAGTATCTGTTTGATCATCAACAAAATTTGTTTATTGTTGTCAGATTAGGGAAATAACATTTTATGAGACAAATTTGGGTTGGATTTATTTGTTTTAAAGTTCAGTGAAATTCAATTCTATATGTGCACCCCATCCCTTTATATGAACACAAGATAGGGTTTCTATGATCAATTTTTACAACCACATTAATGCATTGAGTCATGCATGTTGAAGGGCCTCCTATTGATTCTCAATCATTGGATGTTGGGAAACCTGGAGATATGCCAAGTCAATTTAGCACTAAAACAGTTCTATTACCTTGACATGAATTTGATATTCATCATATGGTAATACTTTGGATTTAATATGAAGAAGAGTCTTTATATGTTGAGGTGGATATCATGAATACAATCTTCTACCAACATCTCTGGAATGTTGTATTGAGAGGTGGCCAAAGGCTAGAACATGACTGGTATTTCAACCATATCTAGTTGTTTCCTTATGTTCAACATATCATATTCTTCTTTTTTTCAGATGTTTCTCAACCTAGTCTGACCTTATTGAATGCTTCTTTATTTTTTTACCACAATCCATGGGATCATTTGGTCTTTCCTCTACTATATTATAAGGAAAATGACCCCAGGGAGGTTCAGAGAAGGACCATAACCTTGGGATGTCTTCTGGCTGAGAAAGTATTTTTCCTTCTAGAAATAAGGCATAATTCATGAAAACCTTTATGTTTGAAAGTGACTCAAGATAAGAGGGATTTCTCATCACTGCATTTTTAGTTGGAGAATTGTCTTGACACTGTCAAACATTACTATGGAAAAAACTTTCGCAGTGAATTTCACCATGGGGAGGAAAACCATGTTGGATTATACAAAGGGATAAATCAACTTTCTCTTTAGTCTTCTGGCCACACAGAGGGTTTTCATGGCCCTCATCCAGAGATAGGTTCTCTATATTGACCAATTTTTTAGGAATCAGCCCTTCATGATGAAGTGTCCATTAAGTAAATTCATAATTACAGCTACTAATCCCATAATTTAGTAGTGGTAAATTAGGATATTGAGCTGTAATAGATAAAAGTATGTGGGTTTCAAGAACTCCAGAATTAAGTAGAGACCAATCACAAAATATCTCTTGATTTTCTAACTGTGTTTGATAAGACTTATTTTTGGATGACTTCGTAAAAGTAGTTGAGGTTACTTTCTGGGTAAAGTTGTTATCATGGATAGGTGTATATGAATGATTTGGAGTATCTTTCAGAATATACCAATTATCTCTAATTGGAATGAGTGTATGTACCCAATTCGGTTGTTCGTATGATATGGGGGAGTATTCCCCATAACCTTCATGGACTAGAACATAGGTGTGTATCTTCTCAAGGAGGGAATGCTGATGAGTTATCCTAGGTATGGGGACAAAATTATGTTTCCATCCCTCTAGAATTACTAAAGTTATTGTTATTATATTCTGTAAAGATTCTGGGATATGGGAAGGAATTTGTGTCTTCCATTTCACCACTTCCAAAATGTGCTTGGTGACTTCAGTGGCCGACATAGTATTATATTTCCATTCCATATCCAGAGTAGGTGTATGTACCTACTTCTGTACTCCATTTCTTATCATTGTATATTGGCAGTACTCATGTGTGTGGTCAGAGAGTTGGGCCTTCTACATGTTTGTCATCAGATCTTTCTAACTAACTTCTCTATGTGATTCCAAATGATACTGTTGGAAGGCATGATGGATGATGGAAGGTTTATATTCCTTATGGTTGTTTTCTACCAAGCATGGTATGTGGGATTCTTTTTTTCTTCCAGAGAAGACTGCTGGCAAGCTTAGTGGGTGCAGGTAGGTGTATATTCCTTCTTGAAAATTGACCCTGCATTTGATTGGTGGGATTCTTTGAATGTATCCAAACGAGCCTTCTAACTGAATGATATATTGTAAATAGTTGTATATGCCTAATCACAATACTCAACTAGTTTTTTATGATAGGATTGTTTTGGTTCCTCCAGACGAGTCTGCTGGCTGGTAGAATTATGGCGAACTGGTGTATATTCCCGGTCACGGTTTTCCTCTAAATTGGGTTGGTGGAATTCTCTAGAGGGGGAAAAGGTAGAAACATTCTCTATATTAGCTATTTGTTTTCCCTTGGTGGTTCACCTTGCATGCTCAGGTCTAAGGTACCTGGTCCAAACAACCTAATATAACACCCTCATCATGATGAGGATTTGCTGCCTCACGGTGCTGGCGGTGATGATTTTTCGTAGGAGCCCTTGGAAAGGACCCTTGAGTCTTTGGGATGAGGCAGTAGGTGGCCTATTGGATGAACTCAAAATAATAGGGGAGGGATTAGTGATTTTTTTCTAGGTATAAGCTCTCAAAATGGTTGAAGATAGTGGTTGTCACCATCTGCTTATAGACCACTGGTCATCATTGACTAGATGATTGGGGTTATTGTTGATCTAGAGGGCTTATCAGACAGCCTCCATGATCAGGATAATACCATGTGGATGTTACTCTTAGACTAGTGCATTGGAGCCCCAACTTTAATGATGTTGAGTCGGTGATGGTGTCCTTTGAGCAGATAAGGATCCAGCCTGATTAGAAACTGGGGAATTCATGGGAGAAAACATGAAGGAATCCATTTAGAATGAAGGCAATTCTTGGAAGAAATTTTCTTGGTTAAGGATTCACATCAATTTCACCATTTTTTTCCTTTGGTATGTGTTTTTTTTAGGAATAACTATTTCTAAATGGTTTCCAATGGATTTTTTTAAGGAACTAGAATCACCCAGCGGTTTTGTATCCAAGGGTCCTACTTTCCAAAGACAATAGTTCGTTATTTTTGTTGTCCTACAATAATTAAGAAGTCTCATTAGTCAAGAGGATGTGTGGTCAGGCTCATCGCACCCTTTTAGGGGGAATTATTTCCTACCCTAGGACTCTCTTATAGATTTAATATATGTTCATGAATCCTTATTAATTTACCAATAATAATGTAGGTTTAACAAGAAATTTGTAATCAATTATTAGCATGTGTGAAATTTATAATCATATGTATGTATTCAATGTTCTTCATCAATGGATATATCTATATGTATTTGAGGTTCCCTATCAATGGTATCCTTTGTTATACTAATTAGATTTTTGTTGGTCATTATTGCGAAAATGATGGTATTTAAGCCACTCAGTGGGGAACTCTATGGATTATGGACATCCTGGCAGAAAAATGTCACTATGGAATTTATCATCATATAGGGAGAAAAAAAATTTCTCTGGATTTTATTTTTATTCAGGTAGAAAGAGGTTAATCTGGAGTTTATCATCATCTAGGGGAAGACAGTTGTTTTGTTGTTGGGATCAAACCCATAGATGGGCTAACAACATATCCTCAGGAAATTAATCAAATATAACATATTTTTGTGCCACTTAATAGAATACTTCATACCATTTAAATTCATGTGATAAGGTATCAAATTTAGAGTTTAATGTCATTTGGTATGGTCATTTAGGATGAAGGTACATAGTCTAATCTTGGTGTGGGACCTATGCCTAAGCAGACTAAGGAACTTGGAAGGAATGTTAGCTCCCAAGTTAAATTATAACCTGCTAGGGATATGAAATGAAGAGATTAGGGTTGATTTGGAATATGGGGTTTGAACCTTAGGAAGGCTTCCTATGTATCCCATTTGAATGGGAATCAAAGCCCACATAGTTTGATAAGTTTTGAAGGGGAGTATGGCTCATTGAAAGAAATAGGTTGGGGCTTACTCCTAAAGAGGATTCCCTTGTAATAGGGTCCATGAGAAATTTATTAAATCATGGATATTTAAGGGGGATTAATTCAGGTCTTACTCCTAAATAGGATGCCTGGATTAAGGGAATCAAGGTTGGACTCTTAGTTTAATGCTTCCTACGTATCCCAGTTATGGTGGGAATTAGAGTTCTCATTGTTCATTACATTTAGGGATTAAACCTAGGAGGAGGACCATTTGAGGGGGGCATGATTTCTCATTTCATGGATTAGATGATTTGGAGCTAGGTCCTTGAGAAGTCTTCCTATGTATCCCAATTATGATGGGAATCAAATTTCTCATAGTTCATTCTGTTTAGGGATTACACCTAGGAGGATGCCTATTTTAGGGGGCATGGATTCTCATTTATAAGATGAGATGATGTGGAGCTCATTCATTGTGAAGGATTCCTATATACCACAGGGATGGTGGGAATTAGATTTCTCTTGGTTCATTCTATTTGGGGATTACACCTTGGAGGATTCCCATATGAGGGGGGCATGATTTCTCATTTCATGGATGAGATGACATGGAGCTCGGGGATTGTCAAGGATTCCTACATATCCCAGTTATGGTGGGAATCATATTTCTCATATTTCATTCTATTGGGGTAGACTGTGTATATTGTTTTATCATTAAAAACCTCTAAACCCACGTGATTCATTCTAGGTGTGAGAAACAAGAGGATGTAAGAGATTCAACAAACCACACACACATTATCTTCCATTGATGGAAGAGGCTGAGCCTATAGTGGAAGAGGCTGGGAAGACCTTTGAAGATGTTGTGGCTATGACACTTCCCTTTATTCACTTTACATTAGAAGAGGTTCCAATGTAAGGAAGGAGTGAATTTGAAGTATGTAAAGAGGAGTGAGACTAAAACCTCTTACATGAAAGGCTAGGGGATTACACCAGGATGGATACCGTAAAATAGGTTCCCTATTAGGGAGGGAGACTTCTCCTTTGTCCAAAAAGAAAATGAAGTGTGACTCATACCCTCCCTACCAGGGACCAGAGGATCCGAGTCTTAGAAATGAGAAGGAGAGGACATAGTCCTATACCCAAAATCCAGGGCCGGGAAATCTTCAACACCTTCCTATAGTAAGGGTATATGTGACCATAGATATCCAAATCCACAAACACCCCAAATACCCTAAACCTATTGTAGGAAAAGTGTGGGAAACCCCTAACCCTAGATATCCAAATCTGAATGGGAGACTTGAAGATGTTCCTCTCCCTAATATTTGGTAAATCAGGAGGTCTTGGTAGAGGTTTCAACATAATCCTATTAAGGAAATGGATCCAATGAAGGAGAGTCCCTTACATGAATGGTTTTGGTGTAGGATTCATGAAAGGCTCGAAGAGGCTAAAGGGGTGAGGTGAACCCAGAAAGGCTTCTCAAGTAAGCAGCAGACTGGTATGTGGTACGCAAGTAGGCTAGGGAGAATTGATATCACATTAAGTGATGAACAACCTGGATTACTAGACTTGGGAGAGTCTTTGATCATGTCTTCAAGTTTTTTCATAGTTATTCCCTAAAGTGGGGCATGAATCTTCTTATGTGAGGAAGGTCGGTCACACAAGTGTTCTTAAATTAGGGGGTTGTGTGAATGAGTCACACAATTGTTGTTAATTTTTAACCCTTGTAGAACATAAGTCTCACTATCCCCCTATAATTCCCTCCCTTTAGGTGTTATGAAACTACCTTGGATGTTTCAGAAGACTTGGGAGAAGCACTAGGGTGATTATAGAAGCATTTGGGATTTAGGGAAATCCATCCATACACCTGAAGACCCAAAGGGTCTATTTATAGAAAAATATGGAACCTTGGGTGATGGTGACTTGGTGTTCAAGTGATGAGGTGTCATGCAAGTAAGGCGGCACATAGGTAGGTCACACAGGTACCTTGATCACCAATGTTTTTGTGAATTATGAAAAAAAATATGTTCAATATCACATGGGATGCACCCCTGCACTCCTACTTGATATTGGTGTTAGGCTACGGTCTCAGCCCTCCAGGTTGGTGCCTTCACTACCGTCACTGACCACCATAAAAAATACAGAGTTGCATCACAAACATTCTGATCTTGGTTGAAGTCATTTTTTTTCAAGAAATAGGGAAATCCAATATTCACCTCCTTCCATCAAAAATACGTATTTCTACTTAAACTAATAATTTTGGGTCTAAGTGACGTTCAAATCTTCAATTTTTCAATAAGTGCATGGATAACATTTCATGGTGTCTACAACCACGTAGTCTTTTTAAACTGTACAGTTTAACATCATGAAAAAACAATATATATAAGGGCACTTAGGCACCAAGTATTGATCTCTATAATTAAGAAGGAATCCTATATATCCTTATTATGATAGGAATTAGAGTCATTGTATTTTTATCTGTATTAAACACATTTATGGGTAGTGATAGACAATCAATTCCGATGAGGATTTTTTACCCATGGTTTACCAATATGGTGTTGCCCTCAGGACTTACACAGAAGTGGAATCACTTGTATAGGGAAAATAATATCATCATACTAAATGATTATTACACGCTGAGGTTTTCCAAGTTGTGGTAGATTTATGATGTTAGTGATATGATCATTGCAAATCCCTAAGACCACAAGAGCCATGATCGATGTGAGAAACAATGGATATCCAGTGATTAGCCTCATCGTGTATGGATACAGGACATATGAAATGGGATGAGCCAAATAGGGTGTTTGATATGGATCTTAGGCCTTAGTATGGAATCCTACATAACTTGTCTACATTAATAATCAGAGTCCCAAGAGTTCATTTGACATATCAATTGGCCAATGGATAAAGAAGAATGATGAAACCATAGGAGATTTTAGGTCCCATGGAGTGGATTCCCATTGGATCATGGTCATTAGGAAGTAAACCTACGTATCCTATTTAGATAGGAGTTATATTTCTCATAGTTCAGTTTTGGGCATGTTATGATAAGTCTAATAGAAAAGGTTATCATGTATCGGGGTGTCTGCCTGAAATGTCTTGAGTGTCCACCTAACATGTCCCGAGTGTCTGTCTGACAAGTATGACATATCTCAAGGTGCTTCACATTATTGAAGAAGAAATGTTGGGGGCCAATCACATGATCTAGATGGCATGTACGATGGGATTTTTCCTAACTGAGTCGACACATTTTATTGTCTTCATGTGATCAATGAATACATGTCCAATGGTGTCGCGTGGTCAAGTATGAAATCTCATATGGTTATCGCATGACTTGGATGACATTTCTGAAGGACATCACAAGACTTATTTGAAATGTCTAGAGGAATTCTCATGACTTGGATGACATGTAAAAAGGACTTTTCAATACTGGGAAGACATGTCAAGAGGACTTTACAAGACTTGGGTGGCTTTCCTGGAGGACTTCAAAAGACTTGGGTGACAAGTCTGGGGGACTTTTCATGACCTGGTTGACATGTATAGAGGACTTCTCAAGGCAAGAGAGATATTCCCAGAGAACTTAACAAGGAATGGGTGAAATGTCAATAGAAATTTACAATACATGGGTGATATATTTGTAGGACTTCACAAGACATGGATGACATGTTTGGAGGAATAGAAAAATACTTGGTTTAAATGTATAGAGACTTCCCAAGACATTTGTGACATGTTTGAAGAACTTAAAAAGACATGGGAGACATATCAGTAGGTCTTCTCACAAATTGGGTGAAATGCAAGGATAGATTAAAAAATCTGGGATAACATGTTCATAGGACTTCACAAAAATTGGTTGGCATGTCCAGAGGACTTCGAAAGACTTCGGTGACATGTCCAGAGTACTTCACAAGACTTAGTTGACAAGTCCCAGTGCTATCACATAATCTGGGTAGGTCATATGAAGCGCTTGATTCTTTCTCATGAAAATTAGCATATCCAAATTCACATAAACCTTCCATACTTTTTCTAGTGTTTATTTTATATGTGCCTTAAGGTTTTTTAGTCATTATCTTGATTAGGTTTTTTGTGACCTATTTGACATGCAGAACATCCTTTACATAATATAGATGGTATTCCAAAAGTATTTTATATATATATATATACTTATCATGTAAAACACATATTCATGCAGCATGATCCCTTAGGTCATTCATCATATTTTACCTGATGGAAGACCCTTGTGATGATGTGTACTTGTACTTTGATAAACCCACTCTTCTACACTCTCATGTAGTGGTAGTCATAAATACTTTTTTATGCCAAGGGGGATGAATTTATTGGAATCATGGCTTATCAGAAGGATTTCAGGTAATCATGTTGACATATTAAATGGTCTTTACACCATTGAACCGACATGTATAATAGTCTTTGTGAGATCAAAACATCGGCGGAAATACTTTTTTGTGATCGAAGAATACTTTTTTGAGATCTTTCATGAGATTAATATGTCTTTTCGGAGGCTTTTTGTGAGATCAATATGGATTATCAGGGGACTCATGTGAAATCAATTTGGTATTTTGAAGGGTATTATCATGATCAATGGTGATCACCTGAGGTGTCTAACCCCATCACATCAATGTATCTTCTCTTTAAGAGAGGCTTACAATTTTTCACGCTTTTATATACTTTTTTAAAATACCTATGACCTTTTATCATTGGTTTTCCATTTGGTCATTTCATGATCAATAGTTTATATCATGACGACAAGGAAAAATTGTCATGGATAGTCACTCCTCTTGTCTGTGAAACCTCATGTGATCAATGTTGGATCTCACAATGGTGTGCAAGTATTGTCACAGACAATCCCTCCACTTTTCTATAGACCCAAGGGGGAGTCACATGATCAAATGGATGTGTCCAAGGTCCTTCACATGATGAAGGTGAAACACCAACATACTCTCGTGTGACAAGGCTGACATGTCTATAGGGAGGATCCATGGGGACTTGGGAATCATATAATCAAGTCGCATGAATATCAATGAAAATATCTGTCACATGAAGCTTATTCCTTTTTTACACATTTATTTTATAAGGGTATTTGGGTGATTTTCAAGTGTCTATTTTTTGAAAAGTCATAATATTTTAGGAACTTGTCAAGAATCCTTCGTGTGATCATCAATTCTTGTGTGTATGAAATCAAAATAATATGAGGGTTTGTTAGAGGGGATTCACCAGATCATAAACAGATCTTACATAGGGAATGATCCATTTGCATGATCTTCATTGGTTCATGTGATCACATGTACTTCTATAGTTTATGCAATCTGCATGACTTGGCTTCTTGGACTTCTTGTAGTCAATTATACTCTTTCCTTTGATTTTTCAATGAAAATAATACCCTCATTTCTGGTATATATTTAATTATCATATTACCAATGCTCATTTGGAGGTAATTAACAAATTCCACTACTCAAGAGTGTGTTCCATAGGGACAAGGCTCATATTTTAAGAGAGTAAATTCCAGCCAGAGTCTATGGGGTTTCTGCTAATCGGTGTTTCAGATCACATTTGGTATTCCATGAGACCTTTGGTATTCCCCAAAGTTTTATATAATTTGGGGAGATATGGGGAATCTCATTAAACTGGATAATTTTAACTCTATATCTATTGTGATTTCTTCCATCATGTGATTCCTTTTCAATACCTTTCTACAAGATCTGTTTCATGAGACCTCTTTGCAAGAACCGATCATAAGACGACTTTGTGGGACTATTTCGTGTGATATCACTGCATGAATTATTTGTATTATTATTTTTACAAAAGAATAAAAAATTAATTATCAATAAATTTCTTGAACCTTGAACCATGTCCCCAATTTAATGGCTATCTTGTAGGCTTCACATGATTTTTTGGATCAGTTATGTGATTTCTTCATCATTATGTAGTTTGTGTGACTATCTAAGGGTAATGGAATTGCAAGTATTATAATATATCATGTGGTAATGAGATTCTTCATGGGTCATTCAATTAATGAGACCCATATTAGGTCATTCCATAATGAATCCCTTTATCTTTCATGTAATTGACATGATGTTGTCCAAGTTATTCAACTTTTATGGTAGGGTTCCATGATCATCTCACATGTACTTATTATTTTATAAAGATGGATTCTTGTTCTCATAAGTCTTTGATGAAATAGGTCATAACAATATTGGATCATTGGAATTCCATTTTTTCAAGTGTGGATGCTAGATATTGTTCTATTATCGTGTCATCATAGACAATCTTGATAGACCTAATGATGATAAACATTATGGAATATTATATCTTAGAATCCCTACCCCTTTACAGGTTTTGTATTAAAAATGATGCTATTATCCTTCCACTGTAGTCATTATTTATGACTACCTACTGGATTCTGTAGGCCCATAATACCTTCTAAGAAAATATCACCCACATGGGATATTTTATTACTGACTAGAAACACTCAGATGGGTACATGCATAAATTTATTACAATAGAATTTGGAAGGAATCTTCAAAAACATGATTTAGACATCCATATTTATCACTAAATAATGATGAAATATGACACAAACTAGAGGGTAGGATGGTTTCCTAAAATGGACCTTCGATCAAGGGGAGCTTCAGAATGGATTGGGGATTTCCCTTTTGGGTGCAATATATCACCTCTGAATTTTCCATGTACTTGAAAAATATTAGGATTTATGAAAGAATATGGATCTCAAAAACCTTCACCTAATATAATAATGGATTGATGGAGACTTAGTTATCCATTGAAGACCATATAAAAATACATTTCCCTTAATTCATATATAAGTGGGCATTAGTCTATGGGATGTCGAGAAGATTTTAAATGCATTAATTTTAGGAGAGATGTATGATGATCCCCCCCATTGTTTGTGTGGGATGAAGTGCATAGGACCCATCCCATTTCTAGGGAGATGATTAGGTTATCTGAAATGTCCCTTGATAAAGCCCCTCTTCCTAGGGTAGATATCCCATTTAAGAAATGGGAGGGGTATTTAATGATGAATTTTTTTTTAATCCAATTATAAAAGGCAATTGGCATATCCCACAAAGGACTCTCATTGCGTTCAGTGTGCTTATTGGCCTACAGCTGAAGAGGGTTCATTTACCAACTAGGGGTGGGATTTTATTCTTGAAATTGACCAGACCATTTATTTGTACATTTTTCATTCCATGTACCTAAGCAGGTACCTAATACGAATAAAGGAGAAGGGTGGAGTCATAGTTTTCACATTTACGGTGCAAACCTATATGGTAGGATGGAGACACATTGGGTTATCCATTTCTATGTTGGACAAACTATATCACCTCATGCACCAAATTTAGAGGTGAAAGTCCCCACATAGAATTTATGGTCCCTTTCATGTACTATAGGGTTGGATGGGGACTCGTCTATGTGGATATGAGTACCTAAGAGTCTAGAACATCCATGATGTTTATTTCAAACCCATATTGTATTTCATCAGTGGGGTGAGGCCTATCCCATTGAAGGATTGGTAAATCAAGGACTTCCTAATCTGTCATGACTTCTTCTCCTTCAAACCCAACAAGATGATTCCCACTAGTAGTAATATTGAAGATAGTCAGAGAAGATATAAGGATCGGGCCTGTACTATTTCAATTCATGGGGATATAATTTCTACCTACATTGATGGGAGAATTATCTTTGAATGGTATGCACCTTTTCAGTTCATCCATCATTTTCAGTGTATTCAAAAAAAAATCTCTAACCCTAATTACATTCGATCTAAAAATTTTCTAATGGTGGATCTACAATTCTAGTTGATGTTTACCAGGGTTGAGACTCAAGTATAGATAGACTTCCCTTAAAATAATATAGTGATCGTTTTGTCATAAAATTATGCTAATATTTGGATCTGCTCATATCTGAATGGAAAAGTATACACATTAATATCTGAGGATATAATGTTACCCCCAATTTCCCAAGATAATATGAGGCCTAGAAATAATATCACTTAAAGTAGACTGAAACCCCTATAAATTCCTTATAAGGAAGGGAAATGTTTACCATCAGTTTTCTTGTTGGTGGAAGTTCTAATTAGAACAAATGTCGTGGGAATAGTGCATGTGAGTCATGTTGTGCCTGCACTATTATATTCCCCTAAATTTTAGTGACGTATTATCCAGAGGGAAGCGAACTCAGAAGCTATGTTCTGGGGAATACTCTTCCAGGTGGAGATAAATTTAAATGGGATTTCTCATGTTACTACTCCTAAGGAGTCACTTTAAAATACAATCCAACTAAGTTCATGGATTTTTTTCAAGAACTTGATGTGATGATGGAAGTAATAAAGTGTCGGGTCCACTACTCTCATTTGGTGCAGCGAATGGTGCTTCATTGCATGATGTAGGTTATCATCGATGAAAAGTGACACCCCATCATTGGGTTTGTGTTAAGACTTGTCTTACTACTATAATGAAAATGATATAGTGTCGTTGAGACCATACTGATGTATTTTTAATTTTATTCTTATATAAAGAATCTATAGGACATCGATAAATCCCATTATCCCTAGTATATTCTCACAGGGGTACAAATTCTAAATATTACTTGAGTGGGGACATGGGTACTGAAAACAAGGGTTACCCATGTAAACTTCCTTTGATGTGGGTGGCGATTAATATCCTTGGGGTTTCATAATTTATACTTCATTCAGTTTCATATTCAACACCTTTTATGTCAACACCTTCTGGGGGGCCTTCCTCAGAGAAGAAAGGGAAAATAAATCTCTCTGAACTATCAGAACCCTCTCACCCAGAATTCTCAAGTAAGTTCTATACATTAATATTTACCTATTTTGGACCATTATAATAACTCATTATAGTTTTTCAGAAATACACAGACCCCCTCCATTCCCACCAGGAGGAAGATACTTCTATTCTTGAGGATATTGGTGAGCATCTTATTTATCTATTAGAACCTTTAGTATTGGAACCGATATGTATATAATTAGAGATGCTTGATGTGTGTGGAGACCCTGTTTTTTTTCTTGTTAATAATTAGAGATGTTTCTAGATATATTTTTTGAACTAGGAACTCATATGGAATGCGATTCTAAGGCCTAGTGTTCCCAAAATTATTATTTTTTAAATATTGTATATATTTTATTTTATGCACATGTAGTTTCTTAAATAAAATGAGATAAATATTAAGTATAATCTCATATATGAAATCTGAGACCATAGTTGAGTCATGAATGTGAGTTGTACTCTATGCACGGCCTAAAATTGGTCATCAAATGGTGTTCAGATATCTCAACTGTTAGAGGGTGTGTTTGGTTAAAATAAATAATTAAATTTTTTTATTTTAATTTATTTATCCTAAAGTGAGATTCCTTTAAATACATCATTTTGAAGATTCTCTAGGATTATTCATATAAAACCTGGGAGATTTGAGTTATTTTACTTCCACCTCTCATTGATGAATCAAAATATAATAATGATGAGACTCAGGATTGTGGTATATCGAGTTGATGGGAATTCAACAAATCTTCTTCTTCATTGGTGAGCGTGTTCTACAATGAAAACTGATCCAAAACTAGGTTCGACTCATAAATATCTGGATTCTGGCCCTATTAATTGAAAGTTTAATCTTGACCATATTTATTCTTTGATCTGCATCAATTACAATCCATTGTATGTGCCTCTATACTAACATTAAATTGTTTATTCCAATTTTCTCACCCTATATATCACTTTTTGTATTTTTTGGCACAAAACTCTTAGCTAACATTTGTTTAAATTTCATTTTTATTCATTTTTACCAGTAATGATTGGCATTATTCATCATTAGACCACAAGGTCATGATTCGACATTTCTATGTAGGACCATTCCCGATCAGACCCCTGCATTTATTATAGATTCATGTGAGATGAATGGATCAGTGATCAAAAATGAATTTGGGATGTTTTGTGGGTTGTAGGTGATCTATTTCTTGGTATGAAATCCAAATTAGAGATGTCAGGAAATGGGAGATGCATGTGGGGCATATGAAAAACCCACATATGTTTTGGAAATCCATTTTCCATCCTACAAGAGTCTATAAATGGTTGTTGAAGGATCCCATTTGATTTAGGGAGAGAAAAAGGTATGTATCAATACTAAGGATACAGATCTATAATGCAAGAGTAGATATGTAAATTCTATGGAAACCTTAACTGCATGCCATGTAGTTAGAAGAACAAACATCATGTAGTGCCCCTATGGATGAGGCACTAGGGTTTTGATAATGTTAAGGTTGTCACATAATGTAGTTGGACACATTCCATGTATCCCTCTCTGGATAGACAATAAATGTGATGGATCACATGGGAAAGACCTTGTGAGGGAAGACACGACTAGACACACATAGTGTATAGACTTACACGGGCACAATTGGTGACATGGGATGAACCCTATGTGGAAGGTAACATCATGTACCAAAGTACACAGATATATGGAGACTTACACGAACATGACCAGAGGCATAGGCAAGACCCTGGGTGGCTGAGGCGCACTGTGTAATTCACCTACACACCATATAGTTCTGCATAGTCAGTGATCTGTGCATCATCAGAGGAACATCCATATAGATATGTGGGACTACATGTTTTGTACCCCATGTTCCTTTTTAAGGAACCTTCAGTCTCCCCTATCTCCTTCATTTAGACTCATATTTTGGCCACATAGTATCTAATCCTGAGTTTTTTTGTGTATAATGTGGTGTTGGTCTTCGTAGAAGATTTTGAGATATGATACAAGATTCCCCAAGAATTATTATTATTTAGGCAAAGCTCAATGATGAAAATGACCAAGCAGGGTCATCAGGGGGATTAGAGTGGCACCCTCCCACTGGGCCTGACATGGGTCCTCAATCAACTATTAGAGTGGAACACTCTATATGGGTTGTCCATGGGTCTTATATCGACCATTAGAGTGTAACCCTCCAACTAGGATTAGTAATGGTGCCTATACCTATCCACTGAGTGGAACCCTCTTATGAATTCATGGCATGTGACCTCGATTACCAGATCAGCACCCTCTAGTTGGGCTGGGCATGGGTCCTTGACTACAAGAGTGGAACCCTCCTTCTTGGTAGGTCATGGGTCCTCTATATGTTATCAAAGTGGAACCCTCCTACGTTATCTGGGTTTGGGTCCTCAACTATTAGAGTGGTACCCTATAGTTGGGCTAGGAATGGGTCCTCCACTGGCTATTAGAGTGTAACCCTATAGTTGTACTGGGCATGGGTCCTCTACTGATTACTTGAGTGGCATCCTCCTTTCAATATAGGACATGGTTCTTCTAGCCATATACTGAGTGGAACCCTCCTTTTATACCAAGGAATGGTTCCTCTAACTAGATATTGTTCCCCTTGACTGTATGAAATAATGTCAAGGTGGCGATTTATATGGATTTATATTTAGACCGACATGTGAGTTGATGGACTACTAGAATTATTGGAACTCTTTCCTGGGATGGGCTATGAGATAGATATCACATTTCTCTATCATTTGGGATTCTTTGGTTTTAGAATATATATATATATATATATATATATATATATATGTGTGTGTATATGTATATATATCCATGTTATTGTATTTTTTACTCTCTTAATTTGGGTTGAGCTATCTGCTATCTATTCCAATCATGTCTCTTATTTCTCCCACTTTAGCTTTTAGGGTGTGCTACTGGGTATGTATATACTCACCCTTGCAGGATATTTTCTCACACGTGTCATGACTTATGAAAATGACGGATAGGTCGGTGGTTATTGTAGAGGAGCATAGGGATAACTAGTGAATTGGACTACATATGGTGGTCGGAGATTGGAGATCAGGAGATGGGGTCTATCAGCATTTTACATTTACATTTTTTTAGGATGGGTCATATTTCTAGTTGGGTATGTCTTTTTCCTCTTTACTTTTCAGTTTACATTTTTGTACTCTTGTACACCATATTGGTTTTTAACATGCACAACTATTCTCTAGATATTTAATATTTTTATTATTAATCCTTATCACTTTTTCATTGAGATGTTCATGTGTGTGTGTGTGTACAGGTACATTAAAAAAAGGTCTCCTATGTTAGATAATCCTTTATGTGCTTGTTACTAGCCTCTGGCCTATAGAGGCAGGCTTTGGGTAGTTGTAGATCAAGCCCTGTTGGTTCAAGTTTTTAAATACTGTTATAAAATGTTTTTTGATAATTGCGATGATATTTGTAGTAGTCCCATTATGAGTATTTTTTTGGTGTTTATAGAAACAATGTCAAAGTTTCTCGAGTGTGGATCTTAGGCTAGGTAACTCAGTGTTGGTGTAGTGAATGATGTATCCATTCACCCAGAACATGACTACCTGCTTGGAGACTCAGTATACTGAGGCATTGGTTGCAGAGATAAATGGTACATGCATCATACTGGATTGAGTCTTTGACTTTAATTCTTGAGTAATATCCCTATTTTATATTTATTCTCATCTAACTGTTGTATGACTTGATTAATTTTTTAGGATTCCACCATGATGATAACTGGTAAGTTTACTAGTTCCAGATCATCACAAGTATCTATTGAGTGATGAGGCCTCAACTTAGGGTCCATCCTTTGAGATCCTTCCTCTTGGTGGATAGTTTGTAGTACCCACACCCATTGTGCAGTAGATCATACTAGGAAAGCATGATTAGGATGTGTATAGGCTTACAGTAGTCCATGAGTTCCAGCGCTAGAGGTCATAGAGGTTTTTTTGTGTTACAGATTCCCAAGTAGTGGAGGATTGGATAGAGTTGGTGGTCCTTGTTTTTAGGATTTTCTATACACCAAGAAATCATTTGGTTTCACTAAAATATAGCCTTTTCTATGATGTGTCCAGGTGCTGGTAGAGTATTGTTTCATAAACGCATGATTATTCGACACTCTCATGGACCAACTTCAAAAATATGTTCCATAAGGAGTATCGCCCCTCTTTCTTGCACTCAGTTCTAATTCTAGAGATTATGGAGCTAAAACATGGAGGGATGATGGATACAGGGTATTTCACGAGTCTCATAGACCTTACGCAGTACTCCATTGACATAATATGGGATGAATACTTCTGAGCATGAAATTGTGAGTAGGTAATCCAGAGAGATATCCATTCTAGCATGGTACTATTGATAATTCCCACTAATGATGGGGTTTTGGGGTAAGAACTGCTGACATAGATCTTCCTATTAGAGGGGCACCATATAGATGGATCTAGCAGTGGTCATTACAAGGCCGAGTCATTTGTAATATCCAATTGATGTCATCCGATAGGATCTTGGGATAGAAGATCCTCTAGGATCAAGAATGGGAATGTGTTTAGGGTAATCATAGAGGACCCAGACAACCCAGAGAGGTGTGGTGATATGATAGTGACGGGTGAGGTCACATGGAGTGTGACTACCTAACCTGATATGCTGAGGAGTACAACCAGATAGTTAACAGAACACTACGATAGAGGTAGCACTATGACTAGGGATCTCCCTTGTGAGGGTAGGGTGGACCCCAGGTAATCATAGCTACTATATGAGAATTTGGATCTCTCGGAGGAGGAGATATGGGTAGTGGATGACTCCATGAGATCCTTCAACCACCACCACCAGGTGGCCCAGGAAAGGCTCAGGGAGATAATGGTCGGGGCCATATATAGTTATATTCTATGGAGGTGTATGGTTTAGAAACACAAAATTTGAGTAGTGTACTTCATATCTATAATCCTGGTGAGATATATTAGTCTCCCAATGGAGCCTTTATCCCATCAAATTTTCCTTGAGGTTCCCACTGGGAACACTTCTTCTTTATCATTTATCTAATGACATGACGAGTCGTCACTTGGTGAAGAAAGGTTATTGTGGGAACTTTTAGTCATTATTATGGAACCATATGATGTCATCTTGGGTATATATTGGTTGTCCTAGGCCAGATCCTAGATTGACTATCACTACAAATGAGTCAGATTCCTTTGCATTGATGGGATGATGTTCTCCTCTTCGAGTGATAGATATATCATGGTGGGGTGAGTGGGTTTTAGAAGTCGGTGGCTGTATCCAATCACCCATCAATTTGTGAGTATATCCCTTGGATCAGAAGGCTCTTCATGAATCTGGATTCCTTCAATCGTGAAGGATTTTATAGACATCTTCCCGGAGGATGTTCTTAGACTACCTATGAGTTGGGAGATGGAGTTTTTCATAGAATTTAATCTCTATACCACTTCAATATGTTTTTAGGAATATCATATGACCCCTACCAATATCTGAAAGTTTTGGTTTTAGTTTGAGGACCTTTGAGAGAAGGGTTTTATCAGGCCCAGTGTTTCTTCATTATAACCTCTAATGTTTTTTTATGAAAAATTTGGATGTGATATTGCATCTTCATGTATATTATCATCACCCAAAACAAGACAAAATTAATAATACATACCCATTATAAACGATTGATGACCTCTTTGACCTGTTTTGGTGCCTAATATGGTTATTAAAGATCGATCTCAGGTCCGACTACCACCAGTGGAGAGTTTACAAGGCAAATATTCTGAAGCTGGCATTCTGATGTCTCTATGGTCACTATAAGTTTCTAGTGATTCCCTTTCGTGTGAATAATGCCCAACCATATTTATGTATTTTATTAACAATATATTCTAGTATTACTTGGACTGTTTTATTATTTACTTCATTTAAACATAATCATACACTTCACATTAGAGGGGGATCATGAAGAAAAATTTAAGATGGTCCTAGATTTACATTAGGAGAACTGGGTTTATGGTAACCTCTCGATGTGAATGTTCTTGATACATTAGGATCACTTTCTGGGGAATTGTATTTTTTAGCATGGATTAGAAATGGACCCGGAAAAATATTGATGTAGTGATATCTTGGGAGTCACCTAAGAGTGTGTCAGGGGTGCAGAGTTTTCTTGGTTTGGTGGGGTACTACTAGAGGATTGTGGAAGACTTATATAGAATCTCATCCCCTTTGAATTACCTAATGGAAAAAGGGAATACATTTACCTGGATTGAGAAGTGAAATAGGGATCTAAATAATTTGATGTTAAGTATGATTATCACTCCTTTTTAAGACTACTAGAGGAGGGTGTGGAGTACGTAGTGTATTGCAATTCCTCAGGAGCTAGGCTCAGATACATATTTATGAAAAGATAATCAGTTATCATATACGGTTCAAGTTATATGATAATCCTTGAGAAGAATAATGAGACTCATAACCTAGGTTTGACAGTCATAAGCTTCACTCCAAAGATGTGGTGGAACTATCTTATAGGATATCATTTTGTGGTTTACTCAGACCATAAGAGTCTCAGGTATATCTTCATGTAGAGAAACATGAACCTAAGATAGAGGCACTGGTTAGAGTTCCTACTGAATTATGATTATGTGATATTATATACTCATGAGAAGGGAAACATAGTAACAGATGCCTTTAGTAGGAAGTCCCATGCCTATTTTCTGTAGGATTATTTTATGTAGTTAGATTCCTTGTAGTTAACCCTAGTTGAGCAGGAGGATGAAGCTTTTATTCAGTCGATGGGGTTGAATCCAATGCTTCTCAAGTATGTGAGAGAGTCTTAGTTGTGAGACAATGACTGTGATGTATTTCATGACTAGATATCCTCAGTTGATTAACTAGATGGATTTTATGAATGATTGGTTCACATCATAATTTTCTAGGGAAAGAAGGTGGTCCCAATATTATGTGGGATGAGGTGATGAGGGAGTTCCACAATTCTCATTTGTATATACATCCAATTGTGGGGAATGTTTAAGGAAACCTACAATGTCATTTTTGGTGGGATAACATGAGATGAACCACAGCTAAGTTTGTTTCACGGTTCCTCACATGTATGCATGTGAAAGATCAGTACCGAATTTTAGTAGGTTTATTGTAGCCCCTTTAGATCCCAGAGTGTAAATGTGACGGAATATCCATGGACTTATATGTAAGGATTCCATATTATGTGAAGGGTTGTGATTCCATCTTGGTGATAGTTGACCAAATCATAAAATTGGAATGCTTCCTTTCTATCAGGGACTCGAGTTTAGTGGAGAGTTTGGGGAAGATGTATATATGAGAGATTGTTCTCCTTCATGGGGTTCCCTCAACTATTTTACTTGATTATGATGTTCAGCTCACTTCACAATTGTGGAGAAGCATGTAGGAGTCATTTATGAACCATATGAGGATGATTAAAGTATTACACCCCTAGAAAAATGGTTAGACCGAGAACACTATCTAGGTGTTGGAGGATATATTGAGGGCTCACATGTTAGACTTTGGCTGTAGTTGGGAGGATCACCTGAACTTGGTAGAGTTTGCATAAAATAATATCTACCACTATACTATTATCATGACACCTTTTGGTACCCTATATGATAGATCCTTCAGGTCACCCTTGTGCTAGATAGAGATTGGTGAGGCATCACTTATGGTTATAGATATGGTTTAGGTGACGAAAGAGAAGGTCCAGGTCATCCAAAAGTCATTGAGGATGATACAAAGAAGGTATAAATCTTATGATGATCGATTTCATAGGCCCTTGGATTTCAAGAATGGAGAGCATGTTATCATGGCAGTCTCCCAATGATGAGGATTTCATATATTCTGTTGGGTAGGTAAGTTATCCCCAAGGTTCATCGAGTCATTCGTGATCATGTGGAGGGTTGGTGATGTTGCTTACTGCCTAGCCTTACCCCCACAATTGGAGAGGGTGAACTACGTATTCCATGATTTGTGCCTTAGAAGATACATGCATGACCCCACACACATTATTGACTAGGGATATCTAGACATCATGGATGGAGCCACATTTTTTGACCACCAAGTGGCGATCAAGGATTAATAGGAGATGGCCCTTTGTGCATGGAACATCCCTTTGGTTCACTTGTTGTGGTAGCACATGAATGTGTAGGAGAGATCCTAGTGGTGGGATATCCAGATAAGAGCTCTTTATCCTGATATTTTTGTTTAGTTTCTATTTTTTAGGATAAAAATTTTGATGGATGGAATGATGTTGAGACACATTTTTTTCTTTTTAAGACTTTGGAATATTTCTATATATATTTTTAGAGTCAGGCACTATGACGATGTGAAATTTCGATGCTCTATGTGCCCAGAAATAATTTTTATAAAAATATTAAATATATTGTATATTACATGTTCATAGTTTCTTAATGATAGAGGGATAACTCTTAAATAGAATCTCATATTAGAAATATTATACCACAATTTAGTCATTAACACAAGGTTCACCTTAGGCAAGACCTAAATTTGGTTGGTGTCGGGTGTTTGGATATCGAAACCATTGGGAAGTGTGTTTAGTTAAAATAAATAATTAAATATATTTGTTTTAATTTAATTAACCAAAACTGAATTTCATTTAAATTCTCTATTATAATGATTATATGGGATTAACTACACAACCCCTAGGAGAATAGGTATTTTTCCTCCCACCGATAACTGATGAATCAGATTCTGATGATGATGAAACTATAGATCGAGGAGGATTGAGAAGATACAAACACAATGACTCTCCTTATTCATTAGAGAGTATGATATTTTTTTGAAGAACTATCTAAAACCATGAAGGACTCTTCAATTTGTGTATTTTCCCATATTGATTAAATTTCTGAGCATGATCATATTGATTCCTTGATCTGCGTTAATTACAAGGCATTCCATGCACCTGTGTACTGACATTAAATTCTTTATTCAGTTTTTCTCATCCTATATATCAGTGTTTGTATTTTTTATGAAATAATTCTTTCCCCATGTTTTTTAAAAATTTATTTTTATTCCTTTATCCCAATAATTATTCACATTAGCCATCATTAGACCAAGAGGTCACGATTTGACATTTTTGGGCGGGATCGATCCCGATCGGAACATCGAATTCTTGAAGGATTCACGTGTGAAAAATGGATTGGTGATCAAGGATGGATTTGGGATGCTTTTTGGGTTTTGGGTGATTGATTTTCTAATCCAAAATCCAAATTGGAGATGGATAGAGACAAGAGACACATCTGGGGCGTACAATAAACCCATACATGTTTTGGAAATCTTTTTTTGATCCAACGGATGGCCAGAAGCAACTGTAAAAGGCACCCCCATTGATTTAGGGTGAGTGGAAGTCATGGATCAACATGATAGAGGAGGATCTAGAACACCATATTAGATCATGAAATTCTACATAAAACATGACAACTTTCCATGTAGTTTGAATAACACACACCGTGTAGTGCCCCTTTGGCTTCTACACCAGGGTTTTGATAAAGTTAAGGATGACACAATGTGTGGCGGGGCCACACATTGTGTATCCCTCCTCAGTTAGATGAGACATGTGGTGGAGAACACAGGAAGGATACTATGTGGTATGAAATAGATAAGCACATTCCATGTACATAATCAGATGGGCATAACCAATGACTTTGGAAGAACCCCATGTGTAAGGAAATTTCATGTACAAGAGTACACAGACACAGGTAGACTTACATGGACATGTATAGAGGGACGAGCAGGACCTCGAGTTGTTGAGGCATGTCATGTAGTCCACCTCCAGATTGTATAGTGCTACACAATCAGTGATCCACGTACTATTAGGGAAACATCCTGGTAGATAAGTAGTACCACATGTTGTGTGGGTCCCCTTATAGATAGGGTACCCCTTATTCCTTTTTGAGTAACCTTCAGTCTCTCATATCTTCTTTGTTTAGAATCATATGTTAGACTATGAGTATCCTATCCTAAGTGTTATTACACATAGAACATGAAGTTGGACTTTGTAGTGGATTTTATGATATAATGATTGATTTTCTGGACATGATTCTTATTTAGGCATTGCTCTACAATGGTAGTGATAAGACAAGATCTTCAAAGGGATCAGAGTTCCACCCACTTACTGGGTAGGGCATCGGTCTGTGATTTAATATTATAGTGGAACCCTCCAACTATGCTAGGAATGGGTACTCTATCGACCATTAATGTTTCACCATTCTATGGATTTAGGGCATGGTTCCTTGATTACTAGAGTGGAACCCTTTAGATTGGTTGTACATGGGTCTTTGACTACGAGAGTGGCACCCTCATGTTGGGTAGGGTATGAGTCATTATCTATTCTCTGAGTGTGACCCTCCTATAGTATTAGGGTATGGGTCATATAATATTATATCAGAACCATATAGATGCTTTGTTCATGGGTCCTCTACTGGTTATTAGATTGGAAAACTCTTTTTTGGCTGGACATGGGTCCTCTACCGATTACTTGAGTGGAACCCTCCTGTCAAGACATGGCATGTTTCCACTAGATTTCTACTGAGCGGTACCCTCCTATTGTATCAGGGCATGGTTCCTCCACCTAAAGATTGTGTCCCCTAAAATTTGAGACACAATTTCAAGGTGTGTAATGACTTGGATGTATCTTTATATAGACACACGAGATGATAGGCATTGTTGATGTGCTTCTAGAACTGTTTGTAGACTTTCCTGGGATGGGTTTTGAGATGAAGATCCACTTTATCTCATGTTTTTGACACTTTGGTCTGAGAAAATATATATATCTCTATCCAAATAATTGGATTATATACTCTATTAATTTGGGTTGAGTTGTTTACTATCTATTCCTATCGTGTCTCTTACAACTCCCCTTCATCTTTCAAGGTGTCATAATGGGTATGTATATACTCACCACTATATGGGCATTGCCTGCATGTTTTATGTATTATGCATATGATGGACATGTCGGTGGTGACTATATAGGAGGATAAAGATACCAAGAACATTGGACCATGTCCGATGGCTAAATCTTAGAGATCAGAAGACGTTCTATCTCATCATTTTAATTTTCTTGTTTTTTTCAGGTTGGGACATCTTTCTAGTTAGGTATGTATTTTCCCCATTTACTTTTCAGTTTAAACTGTGGTACTCTGGTACACCCAATATATTTTTGAAATGCACGTTTATTATCTAGATATTGAATATTTTTATTATTATTCCTCTATAATTTTTAATTAATATGGTTGGATGTATTCATACAGGTACATTAGTTAAATACCTCATTTGTTATATATTCCTTTTAGCGCTTGTTGTTAGATCCTGACCTATGGAGGTGGGTTTGGGGTAGTTATGTCTCAAGATTTATTGGATTAAGTCATGAAAAACATCCATCTCAGTTAGTCCCAACACCTACTATGGACATTCCAGTGGTTGGGCCATTTGACCTGGCATGAGAGAACATACATCTAGAAGAAACTGATGTTGGTAGCTATTCCAAAAACAATTTAGCTTTGATGGAAGAATGTTTTAGATAATGTGATCAATTATTCAGAAACATGACACATGGTTCACTTTTCATATTGTCATCTAACATTTTTGTCTCAATTTCATCTCTTAAAGGTGGAAAGTGGAGTGTGATGATACAGAAAACACTGGTGGTGCCACCATGACTCTCTCTGAAATATGGTGTTGTATTTTTTTATGAAGATGGGGTTGTGGAGAAATGTATTTCTAGTGATGAAAATGAGAAACATATGTTTCCAATATTGATAGAATATATTGGTTATCTGATGAAATCATACCATCTATTCACAGACTGATAAAAATTTTCACCTCTTATTGTAATACCTTCACCATATAGCTCAAAAGTTATAGTCCCTTATTCCTCATGAATTTCTTTGACCAAGTTAACTAATTCATAGGTCGGATCCATACCCACATCATTGAAGATCATGTACATAGATCCTTCATTCTGTGATTTAGTCCCATAATAGATTTCTATTTCCATGTTGGGCCTATGATAATCCAAATTCAAGATGAGGATTCATAATAGGTGCATTCACCAGAGCAGAGCTAATGGATTTAGAAAAGTGATAGGGTATGTAATTTTCCATTAGAACCCACCTGTGCACCTCTACATAGTATTTCTAGTCAAACAACCATGGAAAGGTGGAGAGATGACATCATGATATAGACGTTGGGGAGGGGAAGTTTCAAGTTTTTATAGTCTTGATGAATTCCTCTAATATCTTCAGGTCATGTAATGTTAGGAAGCCAACGAGCCATGTAAGGGTCCCCCTTTAACCCTTAAAAGTGGGATTATAAAAAATAAATAAAAATATAACGCATTCATTCCATTTAGGGGGAATAATCCAAATTCATATATACGTTTTTTTCTCTATTTACACAAGTATTTTAATTTTTTTATTCGATAATGCACTTGGTATGTGCTTAATTTTGCAGGAATGAGGATTCATAGGGTTTCAAAGGAAGAAATGCAGAAAAATTAAAAAATTCACCTCTTACATGTCTTGTAATAGGATTTCATAGCATCGAGCAAGTTGGGAGCCAAGTCATGAAACAAGTTGTGAAGAAAGAAGAAAAAGAATCCATTACATGTCATGAATGTACAATACATGATGAGACATCAGTCAAACCCTTTGAACAAGAAATATGCTTCAAAGATATAGCTTGACATCCAATACACATCATGACTCATCGGTACATGACATGAAATCAGTCAAACCTCAAATTCTGGACGAGATACATGTGAGATAAGCACACGATTCAAAATATAGGGAGAAGTACATGGATTAGCATTACATGACATGTAATATATTACACATCGTGTAATATTTATCCTTTATATATAGTATCCTAGAAGTGGTTTTGGAGGATCCCAGAGAAGAATGCCTATGTGATTTTGTTCCATTTCAAGTTTCCTTAGAATTCATCCCTCTCAAACTCAAATTTCTTTGCTATTTCATTATTTTATTTCAATACAAGATCTATGGATTGTGTTTTTAGCAGGTCCTTCAATTCCATTTTCCCATAATTTTCTATCATTAATCAAAAAAATTATGTTGGATCCATTTACATTTTATCATAAGTAAGAATTTCAATAAGTTGTGATTTAGATATTTTTTATATCCATTGCATGCTTGTCCTCATTTTGAATTTGAATCATTTCATGATTGTAAACATTATTAATTTCATTGTTCTAAGCACTTCAAGCATGGTTTCAGTTATTTATTTAATTACATCCCAACCTACCATGAGTGGACAAACCACCAAGGGTTATGGATTGAGAGTAGATGTATCTAGTCATTTGTTAAATTTTAAAACTTAATAACCTTAAGGATTCATAATCAAGATAAATAATAAATGTCTATCAAATTCATTTGAAAATACCCAACCATGGGTTATTCAAGTGAAAGACCATATCCTGGTTAGATTAGATTAGGCTATGACCAATATCCTAAGAAACATTCTACCAAATAAGCTAATACTAATGAATCTAGGTAGTTACTATCTCCCGATCAAGGAATAGTGACCTCCTAAGTAAAACTAGGTGACTATACCAAAGTCAACTAGCGACTTATGGTTACTTCACAGCCTAAACCTTATGAACCTACCAATATTAGAATTATGATCATATTTTTTTTAGATACCCAAAATTGATCCTGACCCTCTCTCTCATTATTGAAGTAACCATCGTAGATATAGTACTTCTCAAACTGAAGTAAACTAGAAAGGACTCCTACCCTATAGGATCTTCAAGCCATTGAATTTCAAGAGCCACCTTTCTCTATGTGGTATCAAACCAGAACAATCGCTACGATATGACTGATTAGTAAGTAATGTTTGGGAAATAAACAATTATAATCTAACTATATGCCACATAGAAATCAATGACGTCTACGGGTGTGTCAAATTTTAGCACTGTTGCTGGGGAAGCATCACTGTTCTTACAAGCCCCTAGAAATAAAGATTTGGGATTACATTTTGTGAACCCCCATTCCATATTTCTTTCAAGATTCCCTTACATCCCTATCTCAAGGTCTATTGTATGTACCAAGGTCCTTCGACTCATTCGAAGATCCTTGAGACAAAAGAAGACCTAGAAATCAATCTTTAGATCAAAAGGTTCTTATTTTCACACCGTCGGTCTACAATGACTATACAAGACAATCAAGCGGAACCCAACCCACTAAACCCTCGTGTCCATTAATAAATTATTCATGTGGATCACCCTATGCATCAATAGAGGACCATCATGGATTATGGCTTTCCATTAATCCATGGTGCAACCCCAAGCATAGTGAATCCCCCTATCCAAGCTCATAAATTTGATATAAAACCCAGAACCATTCATATGATCCATAACACGGGGAAATTTAGTGGCCTCTTGAGTGGAGATCCGCATGAACACATATCTAACTTCCAAGGAGTTTGTGATATCTTTCACAACCAGGGATTTTCTTTAGACATAATCAGACTTCACATATTGCCATATTCATTAAGATATAGGGATATGGAATGGCTAAAAAGTTTATCTCATAAGTCAATCATAAATTAGAATGATCTTTCCAAGTAGTTCTTGGGTAAATACTTTACATCGAATTAGACATGGAAACTCTGGAACAACATTCAGAACGTTGCTCAAAATGATAGAGAATTTTAATGGTAAGCATGGGATCAATTGAAGGAGATTTTGAGAAAGTTACCACATCATAGACTAGACATGTGGATTTAGTTACAATCATTTTACCAAGGACATCATCCAGTTGCATGAACTGTTGTCGATGCTACTGCTGATGGAGGATAGATACATAAAATCATAGAAGCTGGAAGAGCAATTATTTATGAAGTCTATCATAATACCAGACTATGAAAAAGTTATCATGGAACACCTTGGTGTGGTATTCCACAGGTGGATGAGAACATCATATTAGCAGCACAAGTTGAAGCGCTCATAAAGAAACATGAATATTTTCAAATGCCTGCTACACAACCCCCTTTTTCCCCCAAGATGGAAATACAATCCTATGAGATGTGTGGTGGCCCACATATTTACCATGATTTTAAGGAATGATTTGAAGAACCACAAGATCAAGATTGTAATTATGTCAATTACATTCAATAGAACTTACCTTTTAAATAGAAGTAACAATACTACTTGTAGAGGCCTTCTCATCAGCAACCTTAGAACAACCAAGCATATTTTCAACAACGAAGTGGTCAAGAAGCATTTTGAAATCAATTTCCACCAGTGTATCCACTGATGAACCCAGTGAAAATAACTCAACAACAGATGCAACCATAACCCTTCCAAAAAATATCCCAACAAATATTCCAACCCGCTCAACCTAGACCTCAGAATCAACCTAATCTTCCTCAACGTAACCTGGAAAACCTCATGGATAATTTTGTTCAAAAATCATATCATAGAATGACCACTCAAGAAATATAAATCAAAAAACAAATAAATGCTTTGTGAAATATTGAAGTTAAAATGGGAAAAATCTTGAAGACTTTGTCTGATAGATTACCAAGTACCCTACTTGGTAATACAAAGATGTACCCAAGGAAGGAAGCTAAAGTGGTTGTGCTGAGAAGTAGAAAGATATTAGACATTCAATAACCAAATAGAAGAGATGAATGGAAACCTGAAGAACCAAATAAAAAACCACCAGTAGAAGAAGATGTTGAGAGAAACACACCGTAAAAATTTTCACTAGCTAAAAGTGACTAAACTCAGATCAAGTAAAGAAACTGGTTTATGATTCCCCATCACCATACAAGCCACCTCTTCCTTTCTTATAAAGAGAGAGACAAGGTAGATAAGAGGCACAATACAAAAAGTTCATGGAAATGTTCAAGTAATTTGACATCAACATACCATTTTCAAAATAGATTTCCCAGATGACCTTTTATGAAAAATTTCTCAAGGATTTACTATACAACAAAAGAAAAATAGAAGATCTTAGGGTCATCTTGTAAAACAAATAATGCTCTGCTGTTGTTCAACAGAAAAACCCACCAAAGATGAGAGATCCAAAAAGTTTTTCAATTCCATGTTCTATTAGAGAATGAATGTTTGGAAGATATCTATATTATCTTAGAGAAAAAATCATTGTAACACCCCAAGATTCCACGATATTATTCTCTTTAAATAATTTATTAGCTTACATTACCCACAACATTGAGTTCGAGCACACAATGGCCTATCAAACTAGACGTTTAAAAAGTGGTTATGAATTGTATTGACCAAATTATGAAATTTATATATTATATAATTAATCAAATGTTTTGAAATCCATCCAAATGATTTTATTGGCATAAGATAAGAATTAATCCAATCTTACACATTAAAATGCTATTTTTTCTAAAAACAGTTTTAAAACCTTTTAATGTTGAACCCATTTCAAATCCAATATTTGAAACTTTTATATATCCAATTTGAAAAAATAAAATTATTCTTTGAATTTGGGGAATCAAAATTTACTTTGGATAAATTTTTTGTGTTTTTCTGATAACATTCATATTTTAATGAATAGTGAAAAATAATGCATTTTAATTCAAAACTTCTTTTTCATCTAATTTATTTTTATTATTAGAATATCATTTATATTTGTTTTAATATATAATTTGATGAATATTTTACTATTTATTTCAATTTTTTGTTGGAATTAATTTCACATTGTAATTTTATACAAACACATATCAATCTTTTGATGGTTTTTACTTTTTAAAACCTTGTTTTCTCATTCCATCAATGAGATTAATTTTAATTTAATTAATATAAATTATGTGTTTTGAATTTTGAAAATGGATCCCATGTTTTTAATAATTGGGTCCAAATTATTTAAATAGGTTTATTTTATTTTTTTATATTATGAATATTAACTTTAGTAATTTTTTTGTTACTGCGGTTAATGGTAAATCGGGTTTTTAAAGGTAAAAATAAATTCTAAAATTACCCTAACACCTGTAAAAATCCTATATTATGACTAAATTATACCCTTATAATCTAAGGTTCTAAATTAAATCATTTAATTGACACTTATTCATGAATATGACTTGAATATTTTAAAATAAGTTAATGTGACAAAATGTCACGCTCTCATTTCTTATAAGTATAATAATTTTAATATAGATATAACCAGGAGATAACATAGATCATAAATAATATATGGAAATATAAATTAATTATCTACATCTTATTAATTTATTTATAATTTTTATATTTTAAATTATTACCATTAATGATGACATAATAGTGTAGTAGAAAATTATTTTATCAATAGAAATATCAAATAATGATATTAAAAATATTAAAATAATTATAATTTTAATTAATTAATAAAATCCATGAATTTTATAGATTAAATAGACATGTTAGTGACATATTGGAAGTATTTTTTCGATGTTATCATGTATTTTGGATATTTTAAAAAAGGAAAATACTGAATAGTATCAAAATTAACATAAATGATACTTTAAAAATAAATAATATTTTATTAAATGTAATATAATTAATAAATATATCAGGTTTAGCCAACTAATTATTATAATTTTAAATATGTGAAAAATGATTCAATTGGTGTTTTTTTTTATTTTACAGTAACTATATTAACCATATATTATAAAAATACAAATAAACATGGTAAGAGTTAAAATGTTTAACTAAGGGTTAAATACAAAAGATAAGATTAATTTTATAAACTAAATATATCTAAAAATAATTGGTTGATTTTATATCAAAAAATACTCAAATTATAATCGAAATAACTCACTTTTAAACTATTTTGATGTGAAAATAAATTTATAATAAATTAATATTTTTTGGAGTTTCCAAAAGTTCCATTCCCCTTTCTTATAAAATGTCACCTATCCTTCTCTTTTATTCACACCTATAAATCTCTTTGTATCTTCCAAAACCTACCCAAATATCCTCACAACTCCCATAAATTCATTCTAGAGGCCATAAAATGGGCAAAAATCCAACTTAAGGAGTCCTTTTTGTGAAAATCAAAAAGAAACGCTCAAAGAAAAGGTAATTGTTTTACTAATTCAATTCAATTTATATTCTTCTTCTAATTCCTATTCTTATGTTGTTTCTGTAATAAAGTAATAAATATAGTATATAATACATGATTATAAGTTATTATAATTATGATACAACCATATTCCTCCTTTTATACATTTTATGAATAACAATATCACCATGCGTGCGTGCGTACGCCTTACCGTCTCCACACCATGGTGTAATTTGTTATTAGAAACTACTTTAATGATGAGTATAATGGATATAAATAATTAATATTACATTATTATGATTATTTATAACTAATATACCATCCAATTTCTTACCATTTAACCATCAAGGGAATGATACCGTCACTTGTGAGTACGTACGACCTATCGTCTCCACGACGCGATGAGATTCATTCTCCATGTTAACCATGCAAGAATGATTATAAAATTTATATGGCGAGTAATAATAATAATTATGAACTTTATATCATTATGGATATGAATATAATACATACTATTCATAAAAAACATGAATTACATGACATAACATGAATGGGAAAATGAAGTAGTTAACACCAGAAATAATGGTAATATTGAGATATTATTAAAAAATGATATAAGAGGATCATATATGATATAATAAATATGTATATAGTCCTGGTGTAATTTAATAACATGATTTATCCATTATACAGGATGTTAAAACATCCCCTACTAAAGTAAAGTATAAGGTAATGGTTAAATTCTTAATCACATTAGTATCTGAGGTTGTTTTTATGTAAGTATCTACTGGGACTCATTTATCATCCATGTCCATGTTTTTAAAAAATGTATTTCAAAATATTATCAAAAATTGTTAAAATTAATTTTTACCCATGTTTGAATTTTTATAAAACTTTATGAAAAGAATCTTTCTATCATTTTCCAAACGAGGTACTTTTTAATATTTTTAACAAATTAAGGAAAGAATGTTTTTTAACTGATATGGCACGAGTGGCAGTTTATGCCATCATGATGCTTTAACATTTTGAAGCATACTTTAAAATATTATAGAGTTATTTTTAAAATAAATGTTTTCTTTTATAATTAATATACTTTTAAATGATTTCAAAGTAAAAAAGGGTTACTTCTCTTAATGTGTTTTTATGGTTTTATTAGATTTTTTTCATCTATGTCAACATCAATTATTGGATTTTATGGTTAATTGAGGTTGGTATATTATGATATAATCTTCCATATTGTATTGAATGGTTTATGAATTGTTTGACTATGGATATTCTATTTTGATACCAATCATGTTTTATGGTTAAAGTATTAACATTTTGTAAGCTAGTTTTAATATGAATATTTATGTTGGTTATGTTTCACCCTTTTCATTTGAGGAATGAATTAGACCTAGTAAGCGATGGGTTGGGGGGGCCACATAATGAAATAACTACAGGTTGGGGACTAGCTAATGAAAGAACATTGATTCCTCAGTAGTTCTCATTTGACAAAATATTTTGGGTTTTAACACACGTCTTACCCACAAAAGTATAGTCTTTAAATAAGGCCCTGCTAATGTGATTATGATGTCCAATATTATGAATTCACTCATTATGAGATTAGTTAATGATTATACATGTGATTATTAAACATGTATAATATCAATGGGAAAATTTAAATGGCATTATTTGATTAATTTTTGCCATATTATGATCAATATTATATTTAAAAGGCTTGTTTTCTAATTTTATACCTTGCATTAAAATTTTTTTATTATTCATGATAGCTTCCGCTATATTTTTTACCCTTACTAAGTATTTGAGATCACACCTTTATTATGTTTTATTTTCCCCCAAGATGAGAAGAAGTATATTATAACTGACTTGCAAGGATACTCTAAGGGATATGATTTTTTTTTCAAGGAGACATTATGTTGTTTTTCATTTCAAGATGTAATGTAAAACTTAGGTTTGTATATAGTTTTTTCAAGGCTCTTAAACTGATCATTCCTTTGGGATTTGATTTCTTTTGATCATGCTAATCTAATAAAATAATGCACTAACTCTTGAAAACTAGGTTCATGACATTAAAGTTATTATCCAATGACGTTTAGTACAAACCTTGGAAACTAGATTTAGAAATGAATTTAATTAGGGGGACACTACCCTAGGATATACTTTGAGGATAAGTATAGAATAACATCCTAAAATTTTGGAAACATAGATATTATGTGTGTATTCCAAGAAAAACATATCTATCTAGATAATACAAGTGGACGTGGTTCTGGAACAGATGTACATAGGAGTAACAACTCTGACAAGGTTTTTTGGGTCTGACTCGAGGTAACCTGGTACATGATAACAGGCCTTACTGTGCACCTAGTTTGACACTACCATTAGATATTATTTTGATAATTTAAATTTTATTTAAAAACAATTAGGAAGGATTTAAAAGTAAATATTTCTCCAAATAAACAATTTTTTGATTTTGACATTAGATATGTATAAATTTTTCATTTTATGTTAAGTGTTTTACAAGTTTTGAATTATGAATTATGATCCATAACCTAATCCAATGTATTACATTGTTTAGAAATGGAACCTAGTGGATGAAATGTAAAATGTATCAATTCATGTAATCCATGTAGGGAGTGACCTATTATGCAATATAATGATAGAGGTTTTGGTGATACAACTGGTGCTGAATAACTTATAACTATATTGAGACAAATGACCTAGGTTATAAAAAATAATCTTACCTATATGGACCACCTTGATCCAAAATGCGGAGGATCATTATTAAGTTGCTTCATGATACAACAACCACCAACATTTAATGAGACTACAAATCTATTTGTAGCTATGCAATGGATAAGTTACTTAGATAAAATATTTCTTTCTTTATGGAGTAATGAAAGGGAAAACGTTATCAGGTAATTTTATCATCTCTCAATAGATTCATATTAATTGTGGTCTTTAATTCAAAACATTAATTAGGATGAAGAATTAGAAAATATGGAATGGAGATAGTTTAAATAAAATTTCTTAGAAAAATAATTTCTTCGTGATCTGCGAGCAGATATGAAGAGGAAGTTTAGGATTCTGTGGTAGAAGGAGGATGATAATGTTGCAAAGTATGAATCTAACTTCATAAGGTTAGAAATACATGTTATAGACTACATACTTAACCAAATAATTAAGATTGATATATTTTTTAGGGTTTAAAACCATTCCTCTAATGGGAAATAGTCACACAATATTTCTCATCGTATGAAGATATAGTCTCATGTGCTATCAAGGCATAAAAGGAATTCCCTATGTATTATGAATTTAAAGGAAGTAAAGAGAAGAATAGAGCATCAGAAAAGTCTAGAAAGTGAAATAAGGGGAATAATGGAAAAGACGACATTCCACCCTATAGTAATTGTGGGAAGAAACACCATAGTAATTTCTTAAAGTGAATGGGATTTTTTTTCAATTGTGGATAAAAGGTCACCAATCTCACAATTTCAAGGGGAAGAAATAATCTATCAATGTTCAATGCTATAATTGTAATGAAATGGGACACTATGAAAATGATTTTCTTAAATGTAAAGGATTTTTTCCCCAGAAAAGGCCAAGGGAGAAAGAACAATATTATGAAATCACAACAACTGAAGTTCAAACTCCTAATGATATGGTGGCGGGTTTGATAATCATCTCCTCAAATTTATCAAAAATCTTTATTTGATTATGGATCCTTACATTCCTTTATATATTCACAGTTTTATTTAAAAATTAGATATTTTTTATTCGCTTTAACAAGGGATTTGTCATTAAAACCTCTTAAGGTAAGTCTCGTTGCAACAAATATGTGTCAAGTAGTTCCCATTATGGATTATAAATGTTCTTTATTTGATGAATTTATCATTATACCGATTTTCAAATTTTATAGAATCCTTAGTATGTATTGGATATCAAAATATGATGTGAAAATTTATTGCAAGAATAAGAAAGTTACGATTTGTGAGGAAGATGTAGAATCCATTATCTTTAGAGAAGAAATTTCACCGTGGAGTTATTATATAGATCCACCCCCAGTAGCTCTTCTGAATGAAATTCTTGTGGAGGAAGAGAAAAAATCACCCATGGGTAAAGAAAAAAAATATTCAAATTGAGTATGTACCTATTGTACAATAATACATTGATGTATTTAGAAATTATCTACCTAGACATCCTCTAGAGTGGGAGATTGAGTTTTCTTTCGATTTAATCCCTGATGAAAGTCCAATATCAAATAATCCTTATAGAATGGCCACTATGGAATTTTTAGAGATTAAAAACAACTATAGGTGTTGAGTAATAAGGGGTTTATTTTCCCAAGTGTTTCCCCATAGGGAGACCTAGTTATTTTTGTTATGAAGAAATATGGATCAATGAGATTGTGCATTAACTATAGAGAAATAAATTTATTTACAATAAATAACAAGTATCCAATTCCTTACATCAATGATTTGTTTGATCAAATTCATAAAGATAAATATTTTTCAAAGATTGAACATCATTCTGGATTTCGTCAATTGTGTGTAAATAAGGAATACATTATGAAGATAACTTTTCAGATGAGGTATGGTTATTATAAATTTACAGTAATGCCATTTGGATAGACTAATCCACCCACTGTTTTCCTAGATCTAATGAATAGGGTGTTCAAGAAATATCATGATTATTTTTTTGTAGTATTTATTGATGATATCTTCGTATAATAAAATTGAAACTAAGACCCTGAGAACTACTTGTAGATTGTTCTGAAGAATCTTAGATGAAACAAGCTATATGGGATATTTATAATGTATGAATTCTGTCTTCAAGAATTTTTTTTCCTCTCTATATTTCCTCAAAGGATGTAATCCATGTTGATCATGAAAATAAAAAGTAAATCCAAGAATGGCTAGCACTAATGATGTAAACTGAGGTACACAACTTTATTGGTTTAGCAGGTTACTATAAGGGTTTTGTCAAGAATTTATCCAGACTAGCTAACCCATTAACCAAGATCACATGTAAATGGGTTAAATTCTTTTGGACAAAAGAGTATGAATAATTTTTTGAAGAATTTAAGAGAAGATTAGTCAATGATCCTATCTTGATATTACAATTTGGGAATGATAGATTTTTGATTTATAGTTATGCATCAACTAAAGGAATCAATTGTGTATGTATGAATAATGATATAGTTATTTCTTATGCATCAAGGAAATTAAAAATTAATTAACAAAACTACCGAACTCGTTCTCTTGAGTTATCTATTGTAATATTTTCTATGTAAATATGAAGAAAGTATCACTACATTGAAATATGTGAGATATATTCTGATCAAAAAGAGTTTGAAATATATTTTATCTCAGAAATAACTCAGGATGAGACAAAGAAGATCACTAGATCTACTCAAGGATTATGATTTCACAATACACAACAACCTAGGGAAGTAAAATAAGGTGGAAAATTCTTTTAAGTATGAACGACCATGAAATTCGGAACAATATGAGATTTTAAAGGGATCTTATGTTCATTGATATAGTAAATATGGAACTGGGAATTATCATGGTAGGTGAAAAATCACAACTTTTTCAAATGATTTCCAAACTATCATTAATAGAAAGTATAAAAAGTTATCAGTCTGATGATGAAGAGTTTAAAAAGAAAATTAAAGCTTTGAATGAGGGGAGATTGATTGGATTTGTATTTGAAGATGAAAATTTCAAATTCGGAAGAGTATTTTTTATCCCACTATACTTGATTTAAAAGGGGAATTATTGGATGATGACCATAGCTCCAATTTTTCTATACACCCTGGTTGCACTAAGATGTATAAATATTTGAAAAAAAATTGGTGGGACAACATAAAGAGGGAGATTACTGATTACGTGTCAATATTTTTAGTTTATCAGTAAGTGAAGGCTAGAAGACAATATCCTAAAAGAGTCCTGAAATCTATTCATATACCTATGTAGAAATGGGGTGATATTATGATATAATTTTTCAGGGGGATACCAAATACTCCAAGAAAAATAATGTGATAGGGGTTATTGTTGATCATCTTATTAAATCATAAAATTTACATACTATAAGAGAAGATTTACCACTTGAAAAACTTGAAAGACTTTCCATTAATTAATTTTTAAGACATAATGGTATACCCCTATCTATTGTTTCTGATCATGATCCCCATTTTAGATAAATATTTTGGATAATTATTCATAAATTACAATATAATGATCTTTGTCTTAGAATTTCCTACCACCCTCAAACTTATGGAAAATCAGAAAGGAGTATTAAAACTTTAGAATACATGTTGATATCTTTCTCACTTGACTTTCAAGGAATGTGGGATCCATATTTACTTGTGGTAGAATTTTCCTATAACAATAGATTCCATTCAAGTATTCAGATGGCACCATATGAAGCATTATATGGATGAGATGTCATACAACTACTTTTTGGGATGATGTTGGTGAAAGAAAATTCATAGGACCAGAACTTGTTGAGAAGACAATGGAAAAGGTGAAAATAATTCAAACTCATATCAAAACAGCTCAATGTAGGCAAAAGAGCTATGTCGATAACCAAAGAAATGATTTGGATTTTCAAGTAGGAGATCATGTTTTCTTAAAGGTATGTACATGGATGTGTGTTATAAGATTCGGTAAGAAGGGTAAATTATGTCCTAGGTACATTGGACCTTTTGAAATTTTGGAATGAATTGTAGTTATATCTTACCATTTGGAAATTCTGACAAGTGTCTCCAATGTTCATGATGTATTCCACGTATCACTATTAAGGAAATACATTCCAGAACCAATGCATGTACTCACCTATAATGAAATATAACTGGAAGCTAATCTATATTATTGTGAAGAGACTACCAAGATTATAGATACTATAGAACAAGTGTTAATAAATCAGAGGACTCGTCTGGTAAAAGTTCTGTGGAGAAACCATAAAATGGAAGAGGTGGCGTGAGAACATAAAGAACATATGATGAAGAACCACCCAAATATTTTTATGAAGTGATATTATAGAAATTTTGAGTAAGAAATTATCTTAAGGAGGGAATAATGTAACACTCCATGATTCCATGGTACGCTTCTCTTTAAAAAAATCAATAGCTTACACTACACGCAATACTGAGTTTGAGCACACTGTGGCCTATCAAAATAGACATTTAAAAAGAGTTTATGAATTGTATTGAAAAAATTATTATATTATTATATTATATAATTAATAAAATGTTTTTACATCCATCCAAATGATTTTATAGGCATAAGATAATAATTAATTCAATCTTACACATTAATAGGCAATATTTTTTTCTAAAAACAATTTTACGGCCTTTTAATGGAGAAACCATTTTAAATCCAATATTTGACTATTTTATATATTCAATTTGACACAATAAAATTAATATTTGGAATCATAACATAAAATTTTACTTTGGATAAATTTTTTGTGTTTTTCTGATAACTTTTATATTTTAATTAATAGTGAAAAATACTGCATTTTAATTCAAAACTGCCTTTTCATTTAATTTAATTATATTATCTGATTATCCTTTTAATTTGTTTTAAAGTATTATTATATTACTTTTTTCTTATTTAATACAATTTTGATCCTTGGAATTAATTTCACATTGATATTTGATATAAACACATGTCAATCTTTTGATGGTTTTTACTTTTTAAAAACCCGTTTTCTCATTCCATGAACGGGAATAATTTTAATATAATTACCAAAACTTCTATTTTTTGAATCATTGGGTCTAAATTATTTAAATAGTTTTATTTTATTTTTTGACATTATGAATAGTAACATTAATAAAAAATATTATGGTAAATCGGGTAATTAAGGGTAAAAAAAATTATAAAATTACCCCAACACCTGTAAAAATTATATTGGATGACTAAATTATACCGTTATAATCTATGGTTGAAAATTAAATCATTTAACGGATATTGATCCGTGAATACTACATAAATATTTTTAAAATCAATGAATGAGACAAAATCTCACTCTCATTTCTTTTAAGAATAATAATTTTAATATAGACATAACCCAGAGATAACTTTGATCATAAATAATATTTGCAAATCTAAAGTAATTATATAAATCGTAGTAATGAATTTCTAATTTTTAGATATTAATTAAATACCATTAAGTATGACACAATAGTAAATAAGACAATTATTTTATCAATAGAAATATAAAATAATGATATTTGAAGTTTAAAATAAATATAATTTTTTTAATTAATGACATTGAACAATTTTATAGATTACATAGATATTTTAGTGACATATGATAAGTATTTGTTCTATGTTATCATGTTGGTTTGATATTTTTAAAAATAAAAATATTGAATAGTACCAAAATTTACATAAATGATATTATAAAATAAATAAAATTTTATTAAATGTTATAAAAATCATAAAAATATCAGGTTCATCCAACCAGTTAGAATAATTCTAAAGATTTCATAAACTATCCAATTTTTTTTAGTATTTTATAGTAACTATATTAACCCTATATTACAAAAAAGACAATTAAACACGGTAAGAGTTAAACTATTTAACTCAGGGTTAAATAAAAAAGATAAGGTTAATTTTTATGAAAAAAACTTGTTTAAAAAACTTTTTTTGTATATTACGACCCATAATAATCTTATACTTTATATAACTAACTTTATATATATTTTAAACTGAAAATAAATTTATAATAAATTAATATTTTTGGAGTTTTCAAAAATGCCCCTCCCCACTCTTATAATACAAAACCTCTCCTTATCTTTTATTCACACCCATAAATTCCTTTTTATCAGCCAAAAACTACCCAATTATCCTCCCAAATTACCTAAATTCATCTTAGAGGCCATAATTTGGGAATAAATCCAATCTAATGAGTCTTTTTGTGAAAATCTAAAATAGATACTCAAAGAAAAGGTAATTGCTTTACCAATTCAATTCAATTTATTTTCTTCTTCTACTTTCTATTACTTTGTTGTTTCCATACTAAAGTAATAAATTCAGTATATTCTACATGATGAGATGTTATTATAATTATTATACAACCATATTACTCTTTTTATCCATCCGACTAATAACAATATCACCATGCGTGCGTGCGTATGAATTATTGTCTTCACACTGTGGTGTAATTTTTTATTCAACACTAATTTATTTGGATGAGTATGATGATGAGTATAATGGATATAAATAATTAATATAACATGATAACTATTCTTTATAATATATATACCATCCAATTCTATACCATTTAACCTTCAAGGGAATGATATCGTCGCTCATGCGTAAGTACGACCTATCGTCTCCACGGCGTGGTGAGATTCATTCTCCTCATTAACCATGAAATAATTATTATAAAATATATATGATGAGTAAAAATAATAACTATTAAATTAATATCATTCAGAATATGAATAAAATAAATCCTATGCATAATAAACATGACTCACACGAAAAAAACAAGAATGGGAAAATGAAGTAGTTAACACCCGAGACAATAGTAACAATGAGATATTATTGAAAACATAATATAAGAGGATCATATATCATATCAAAAATATGGATATTGTCTTGGTATAATTTAATAACATGATTTAACCATTATGCATGAGGTTAACATACCCCAAAATAATGTAAAGTACAAGGTAAGGGTTAATTTCTCAATCTCGTTATTATATGAGGTTGTTTATATGTAGGTATATACTAGGACACATTTATCACCCATGTGCATGTTTCCAAAGAAAAAATTTCATTCAAACTAGAGAATGTATTCAATGAAGAATAAAGAATAAAATTGGTCTCAGTGCTAGATGAAGTGCACCCACTGGAAATAGAATCTACCACATGCCTTATTACCTCACTTTTAACCTTGTTAGTATCCCCATTCCAAGAAACCATAGTATGTGAAACGAAAAGAATAATATTTGAGGATTTTGGCCCACCCTCCCTCTTGATTTGTTCATCCATCTCAGAATGATCAATGTCGCACCTAAATTTAGAAAAAACATCCACAACCTTCAGTTCTAGTTGCTAGGGTTTCAATTTTCCCCCTAACTACCAGCAGATTTGATTCCTTCAAAACCTAGGATGTCTATAGGGATTCTCTCCCTTTCCCATTTCTAACATTTATAAGGATCATGGTCTTAGAGGTCACTTATCTAATAGAAAGATACCCAAGATTCATATCAGACTATATTCTTCCAACACAGTTCACCTTCAATCTCAAGGAAGATGAAACTGATAAGAGGATTATATATTTCAACTTCTATATAGATCCAAGGAGAAATTGGATGAAAAAAGGTGTAGGTATGATCATCAGCATATAGAAAACACAACACCATGTTTCTAATTAGTCTAAGAACCACCCTGTTCAAGAACAGAAGAGGAAGTCATGGTAGGGAGATTGAAATAGATAAGGAAGTGTCATGTTTCAAGTAGAAATTAAAATACCTTCTAAAAATTGAGAATTTGAATCCATAAATAGAGCATGGAAAAAATTATGAGGTTGTGATGATTCCATCTTTCATTGAAAAAAAAATGATGAGTGTCCAAAAATCGAACAATCGCACAATCTTGCAAACCCAAAGAGTAAAAAACATACCTAATGAAGTATTCCACTGAAGGGTGAATCTTACCAAAACAATCCACCAAGGATGGATTCTGATGTAAAGTGGAAGTAATTAATTCTAGGGGTTCATAATCAAAGGAATGTTTTCTTCTTGGGAATGATCTTTATGGTAGACATACTCTTTTGGGAAGCTGAGTATATAGATTGGGATCATGAAGGGTTTTAAAAGAAAAAGTTGAGAGACTGAAGGGGATGACAAGAATCCCCCCCCCTTGTGGGGGGGGGGTGGCGAAGTAGCCATGATACCTACACCATCAATACAGAAGTGGAAGCAAGAGAAATAAATTATGAATAGGGCTAGGATATGAGATCTTGGAGTCATTTTGTATCTTATATAGACATGTATTAAGAAACACATAGTTATTAAGAAGATAATTCACTATATAGATCTAGCTCATATGCATGAAGTGTGACATTTATTTTCTTAACATTACGGTAGGTCCTAGGAAGTAGGACCCAGGAATCACTATGTATTCTTTATTGAAAGGAATCAAGCCACACATAGTTCTTATATGGGTCACTACATAGATCAAAATAATATACAATGGAGAGGGTATATTATTCTTAGAACAAGTTTATAGATTATAGAACCCATTTTGAAATCTCCTATTCATATTTGACACATGCACAGGAGGGGGGACATAATATAATTTTGGTTATGAGAATGGAGGTTGGGTCTATAGTAGAGTACTTTATTTTCACTGTGTATCCCACAGTAATGGGAATTAAGATTTCATGTAGTTCTTTGAAAAGGGTGACTCCTTTTATAGACCTAGCATGTATATAAGGAATTAGTGGAAATAATTCTCACAGTAATAGTCCAACCATGTGTCGAAGACATATCCATGGATCTATCTCTTGTGAAAGGAAGAAAAAGAGGCCACAAATAATGGTCCACTATGAGAAGTTTAATGTCATTCAATATGGACTTTAACCTCATAGCTTGACATCATGCATTAGGGACCTGTGATTAGTTTCACCTGGGACTATCCCAAATATAAGAACCTTGTTTATATGAGGTAAAGGAATGAAACCAACATATTGAGTGAAGGGTTAAGCACTATGAAAAGATGAGGGTATTTTGAGATTCTAATATGAAAGGGGGAAACATACCCTTTTCTTTTTTTTCTTCCCATAGAGTAAAGTGACTAGAAATCAGTACGTATCCCAAAAGAATAGGAATAAAGTTGTACATAGTTGTGTGAAATAATTCTATCCTTGTATTGATCAGGTTCAAATATACGGGCATTATTTACCAAAAAATGGTGCAAATAGGCTTGGGATAAGAGTTCAGAAATCAATACACCTCTCATGTGGATGGTGGTCAAACTTTCACATTGTTATAATTCCATAAAAAGTTTACGGTCTTGTAGGATGGATCCAATGTCATGCATTTTATCACCATGTGGAGAGGTCTATTAAGTGATGATGTTTATGGCTATACATATTTTCCAGGATTTTTCCATGAGGATTTTTGGTTTTAATGAGGGATTCATACCATGAAATTAATGGGTGCAAGAATATGGTATTATAATATTTCATTGATAAGGGGTATGATGAACATATTTGTACCATTGAGTTTATTAAAACACACATGAATAGTTAGGTTATGGGATGTCTAAATCATAACCTAGGAATATCTGAGTCAATGGAAAGTGGAGGCTAGAAATAGTAGGACAAACATTAGTTATGGAGGAAAATAGTATTGAACACATCCATGAAAATTGACCATGGGTTTAAGGGGGACCTTTCCTCAAATATTAAAAACTTCCCCTACATAAAAAGCTCTACGGTGTTGTGTTATTCACTAATTAATCCTAGCAGGGTCCCTTCATATCTTTTAGTACCTATTACCAATATGCTATAAGGGATAACGAAGAGAAAATTTCAGGGTTCGTGGAATTCCAAATGAATTTACACTTGATGCGTCAATTGGTATTAACTCATATATTGAGGACATGAAGTAGGTTCATAGATATTAGAATATTAAAGAAGGGTTCAATCACCCTAAGGGATACACCAACCAATATTGAACACATTTTTATGTTGAAAGAATAAATTATGCCATTTTTTATTACACAATCATCAGATGGGATGATCATCTCAACATGAAGTCCTCATGTTGTATAGGTTGATGTATTGTGACAAGTATATAGTTCCATATAATTGGATGGAATGAATCTCAATCATACTAGTTAGATTAAATTTACAAGTTATCTAAGATCACATGAGTCATGATCAACATGATAAACAAGAGAAAACTAAGAATCCAATTAAACTACATAAGAGTACATGATATGGAACATGTTGGGGAATTCAACTTTCAATTCAAGAAAGACTATCCACGTGCATTTGGTTCTCATAGAGAAACATATTTGGGAGGGAATAAAATTTATTGTTGGGCCTAAAAGAAATATCCATAAATTTATGCATATCCCATGAAGATGGGAATCAAGACACACTTATTTATTATGTATATTTCATATATAGATTAAAATATTATATTGGGATGCAGTAATTTTATATTATACTAAGATATGGATCAAGTATAGTGAATTTCCATTGAATAGGTGTCTTGGATTAGGTATGAAAGAAAACCTGATGTGGATGAGGTCTTAATACTATGATGAGGTGAGATATATTTGTTCCAATGTTGGGTTATTAGAGAGAAACTAGTGTGGAAATGTAAAATCGTACATGGGAAACCTTTTATATAGATATGGATCATATGTAAATGGGAGTTAGGTCTTAAGAGGTATCCAAATGTCATGAAATTAATCATCATATATCCAAGATTTGTAACATGTAGTTTAAAATCATGTGGTAAGTATGTTTTCATGTTTTTTAACATCATAAAACTAGGATGTAATTGTCTTGTAGTTGAAGGTCATGCGACGAGGACCTAGGTGTCTTGTAGTTTAAGGCCATGTGATGAGGACCTAGGTGTACTGTAGTTTAACTTCATGTGAAAAGGACCTTATATGATGTGTAGTTTAAAGTCTTATAACCAAGAATATAATGAATAGTGGAAATTATAAAAAATAATTATTGGGAAACCTTTCATTAATGGGGGTGTGACGCATTCCCCATTCAACATGTCTAAAGAGTAAGATCCATTGGAATAGACCTTGTGTATGATGTATCCTCCATCCCACTTGGGTTCCAACATTATATATTTATTACCTAGTATCATCAAGGTTCAAATAATCAACACCAATTATCCTAGAAGGAAAAAAGAAGAGGTAGAAATTATTTTTGAAGGCTCACAAAACCATGTGATGATGGAATTCCAAATTGTGAGATGTATGAAACCTATTCTCATTGAGTCATTCCAACTTATAAAGTCAATTATATGATTGTTCATCATCTAATAGTTAGATATATATATCAACCTATATTGATTAAAATTAGACCTATATGGGTGGAACTAGCTATGTTCCATAGATAAGTGAAAATGGGTCCACATGGGTGGTAGTGAGAGTTGTGGTATGATAATCCCACAAGGCATGTAAGAGTTTATCTCGAAAATATTTCTTGTATTATTCTATTATTTTCTAGAGTACATTTGATATATTCTTATTTAAAGCCTCTATCTTCCCCTTCACCACTATGTGATATAGATATGAATTGTAAGACTTGATTTTATACTCCTGATATAGCCTCTTCTACTTAAAAGAAAACAAATTAGTGACATTTTCAATAAATATTGTATGAGAGACACTAAATATAGTGATTATATTATACTTCATGACGTTTATGATGAAATTATCCCAAATTAGATGAGATTTGTGGCCTCATCCCATTTGGAGAAGAAGTGGGTAGTATTAATAATGTACATGAACTACTTGGATATAGATGGGGGATATGGCCCCATGACATCTATTCACCAAATGACAAGTGACCAAGAATAATTGGTAGTTTGAAACAATTATAGGGGATAATAGATGAATTTTTTATGTATTTTAAAATAATTTTACTTCTTGGTGAAATCCAAATAGTCTTGAATCATCATCAGTCAAATTTAACCAAGACTTCGTATTTGGTGGGAAAATTTGGTTCTAGGCTCATGAGTACCGCAAGATCCTTCATGGAATTCCTACATTATGGTGAGGGTCTCTCCCTACATGATTCATATATGGAGGACTCCATTGAAGCCCCATTTATAGAGTAATTTCTATTCATTTGAACCATCACAAATGGTGAAGTTTTCTTCTTGATGTTGGATTTATTCCTTTTTAGCTTTGTCTAACTGAAGGGTCCCATTGTGATGGCAGTACATTATGAGGTTCATCCAGAAAATAATTGTCTTTAGATTAATGATTCTTAGGGAAATTATGATCTGATTGATTTCCTTTATTTCACATATAATTATTGGGGAGACTTTCCATTGTTCTGTGATAAGGAATATTGTCTCATTTTGGTCAGGAATGGCCAAGGTTGTGGATGTGTTAGAAAGCACATCAAAAATTTGAATTCTATGATCAAGGAATGTGATGTTGCATTGGTTTGACATGGATTTCCATCATCTGTCCCCCCATATATCCTATGAGAGGTTTTAATTATTACTTCTTGATTTCATATTCTTTATTGATATATTTTATCACTAACTCTAAATCCCATTGATATTTAGATAGGATTTCTATCGTTAAAGGGATAGATATTGGAAAATAAAAAAGTTTTGGTATTCTACCTCATTATTGGAATAAACTTCAAATAGTTAGATGGATTAGGGTAGAATGGACTTGGCCCGAGCGACAAAGATAATCCCCAGTCTAACCAAGTTGAACTTTAAAATTTCCATACTCTTCATGGTTAGACTTTAAGAGGTCAATCAAAATACATCTCCCAATCCTAGGGAGTTTTTGTGAGTATATAAATCTTCTTCAATTAGGATATAATTAATTACTATTGAGTTCTTTGGGGCAGGTTTTTCTACAAGTAAATCAGTTAGCGCTTACCCCTTGATTTCCTTATGTGACATAAGTCGAATTTCGTATTATTGGAGGATGAACACCCATCAGGACAAGTTCTTATTTAGCATAGAATGGATTATATTATACTTGTGAGGTTCAATATGAGATACCGAGTGTGATTATTGGTGCTTCAAGTAGTGCCTCAACTTTACCAACGTGAAAATGAGTGTTAGGTAGTTTTTCTCAAAATCATAATTTCAAGTCTCGATATCTAGAATTTTTATAATGTGATAATAAATACTATTCTCATTTCATGAATCGTTATTTTATGTGAGAATGGTGTCGAGTTATTTCTCTAAGGTAGATTCATAGAGGATGAGTGGATTCCCTTATATCGGTGGCATTAAGAGTGGAGGATGAAACAAATATCGCTTATGGTTCTCAAAGACTTCATATAAATATTCTTTCCATTTATAGGTGACCCCTTCATTATTATCTTGCTGAAGGGGGGACATTTATCCTCCATTTTGTCTATAAAATGCTTGATTTATGTGAAGAATACTTAGTGTCCTCATAGGTCATTAATGTTTCATGGAGACCGCGTTGTGAAAATTACACCAGTCTCATATATATATAATATAATCATATATATATTATAAACATATAGATATATAAACACACACACACATATATATATATATAATATAAACACACACACACAGATATATATATACAATAAAATATAAAAATATATGTAAAATATAAACACATATATATAAACTATAATATAAACATATATATATATATAAAATATAATATATATATATATATATATAGTTGGGGTTTGGCTTGGGATTAAAATATCCTCGTAATACTACATTAAAGGTAGGTTCAAAACTCGATACTCTCCATATATGAGGAATTTCTTGGGCGGCATGTGAAGGGGGAAGTGTGCATGGGTGGGGTGGCATGTATGGGAGGGTTGTTACCATGGAGGGTTTCAATGTTGTTGCTGCTTCATCAGAAGAAATGGGAGAATAGTGGGAAGTGAGCCCCTACTATACTGTAGGGGAAGATATGGCTAGTGGGTGGGTTTTGTAGTGACGACGATCGATGGTTGTGAGTGGAACGGTGATCAGAGGCATTAGTGCTAGCCTCCAATGGTCGATAGATAATGGAAGTCGACATTATTCAATGGAGGGACTGTTGTGGGACATGACAGATGGTGGAAATGGTTTGATTGGTGATGGCTCATTGGTTTGTCGGATCAAGAGGGATTCGACGGGATTCAGTGGTTGACGGATCTCCAGATCGAGAAAGGATAGAAGGATGATGGAAACAGTTTGGATCATCACTATTGTGTTGGTTGGTTGGGCTTGCAGTTGACGATGATCTGTTGGAGGATAGATCTCAGGAAGGTGGAAGCGGTTTGGATCAGTGTCGATGACTTAGTCCAGAGATGCGGTAAAAGATGATTCTAGCCTCAGGCCCTTGGTATTTCAAATGATTGGGGAGTATAGAGAACATGTATTAGGGTCCAGGTACTCACTAGTACTATAATATACATGTAATGGGATACCTCTTCCTAGAATAACAAGAGGGAATCCTTTCGTTTCAATAAAATAAGGGGGACTTCCCCCCTACATGTTATAAAAAATATACATGTATATATGTATATTAATTTATAAAATTAAATATATATAATATATTAATTTTTTAAATACTAATATATATATATATAACATAATACAATTATATATTCATAATTGAAATAGGTGAGTTGGTTAAGACATTGGGTATAACCCTATAGGCTTTTGTTTCAAATTATTGTGGAGAAATATTTGTGTGTAGCTTAGAGCATGGGTAGGTGGGGGTGTGATGGAGGGTTTTGGAGCATAGAGGCTGGATAAAATGGGTTGGGGTGTAGTCTGTAGTGTGTAATGAGTTGGGTTGTGTTTTGTGGTATATATATTATATTATATTTTTTATTTTAAATTAAAATTATGAATTTCAAAAAATAAATATATTTTTAAAAAAAAATTACTGACGTTTTTTAGAAACGTCAGTAAATGAGGTGTCTCTAAATATTGATGTTTATAAATTTCACTAATTTAGTGATGTTTATTTACCAACATTTCTCAAAAACGTCGATAAATGAATTATCGATGTTTTAAAATGTCGCTAATGTAGAAAAACATCGCTAATTATAATTTTTTAATGTGGTAACCACTCTGAGTCGCCTAATAACAGAGGTGTTGTGTTTCTGGAAATTTATGGGGCACTATATATGATTATCCTTAGTGTTTTGGGAACCTCTATATACAACGATTCCCTGAAAATGGATGGATTTCCTTTCCTTTGTTAGATATTGGCTCATAGAGGTTGTCCATAGTGGATTTCAGGGGTAAGATCCCCACAATCCAATGTCATGAAATTTATCATCATGTGATGGGGACTAGTAAGGGATGATGTTTATGATCATATATCATTGACCAAGGGTTCTTTCTGTGTGTATTTTGGGATTTTTTTGGGGATTCATGTTTTGAAATAAAATGGTATAAGAATATTATGTTATAATCTTTCTTTAATAATGGGTACGATGAACATATATGTAACATTGAGGGTATTAAAATCCACTAGAATAGTTGTGTTATGGGAAGTTTAAATCATAACCTAGGAATATCTGATTCCATGGGAAGATTAAACTAGTGAGAGTATGTTGACCATTAGTAATAGAAGAAACTATTTTCATACACAATCAGGAAAATAGCTCATTATTTTAAGGGGGAACATTACTCCAAGACCAAAAACATCCCCAAGGTAACAAGCTATAAAGAATTTTATTATTCACAAATTGATCCTAGTTGGGTCCCTTTAGATCATTCAGTCCCTCTTACCAATATTCTATGGGGGAGAACTAAGAGAATGTTTCAAGCTTCAAGGAATAAAAAAATGTGAACTTGAGGCATATGTTGGTATTAACTCAGATATCTAGGACATTATGTGGGTTCATGGGGAGTGGAATATTCGTGAAGGGTTCAAGAACCCTAAGGTCTATGCGAACATTTATTGAACACATTTTTAGGGTGAATGAATAAAACATATAATTTTTTAGTACACAATCATCGTATGGGATGATCTGATCAATGTGAATGTGTCATGTTGTGTGGTTTAAAATCATTTTACAAGGGCATATTTCCCTATCATGGAATGGTGTGCATATAAATAATGTAAATTTGAGTGAATATCCAGGTTCTATAAGATCACATTATCCATGCTCGACATGAGAAACAAGAGACAAATTATAATTGAATTAAACTGAATTAGAGTCCATGAAAGGGAACATGTGGGGGAATTAACCTTTTAATGAAAGTAGGAGTCCCTATACGAATTGGTTCTCATATAGGAACACAATTAAGAGTGAATTAATTTTTGGTTGGGCCTAAAATAAAATATCAAGGCATTTCTAATTACCCTATTAATATATATATCAATTCACATGTGGTTATTATATATGGTCCATATATAGACCGGACTCTTATAGAGGGATGGGGGTATTTAATTTTTACACATAGATCTGACTCATTTATATTGAATTTATATTAATGAGGTGTCCTAGGTTGAGGAGGAAGGAAACTTGATGTGAATGAGGTCTCAGTTCTAGGATGAGGTGATTCATATTTATTAAAATGTTGGGTTATTGAAGGGAACCCAGCATGGGATTGTAAACCCATACATTAGAAAACTTTTATAAATATTTGAATCATATGTAAAAGGGGTGGAAGGTCTCACAAGATGACCACATGTCATACAGCTTATGATCCTGTGATTGGGAAATATACCATGTAGTTTAACATTATGTGGTAATAATGTTTCCATATAATATAACATTTTGTGACCATGACATTGGTGTCTTGTAGTTTAAGTTCATGAAATTAGGTCCAAGGTATCCTATAGTTTTAAGTTATGAGATGAAAAAATCAGTGTCCTGTAGTTTAAGGTCATCTGACAAGGACCTTAGATGTTTTATAGTTTAAATTATTCCCACAAAGATTTTTGTGTAAGGTGAAAATTATGTAAAGTACTTCTTGAGAAACCATTCATTAGTGGGGGTGATGAATTCCACATTCTTCGTGGTTAAGCAGTAAGAATAATTTGAATATACCTTTTTTATGACATAAGGTACCTCCCACACGGGTTCCATCTTTGGATGTTTCTTCCATGGTATCATTAGGGTTTTTAGAATCAACACCAATTATACAATAAGAAATGGGAAGAGGAAAACCTTCTTGTTGAAGGCTCATACAGTCCAGTTATGATGGAATCTCATATTATGAAACATATTAAACTTATTCTCATCAATTCATTCAAACTCATAAATTTGCATCTATTATTATTTATCTATGGAGATTTGGACAGATATAGTGACCCAAAGTGAGGGCCACTTGACCTGAATGGGTAGCACTACTTTTGTTATGTAAACATAATAATATGGGGTCACTAGTGTGGGAGTGAGATTTGTGGTGTGATAGACCCACAAGGCATATAAGAGTTCGACTGGACATGATATCTTGTCTTTTCCCACTATTTTCTAAATTATATTTGATAGAGCCTTATTGAAAACCACTATATTCTAATTCGATGTTGTGTGATGGCGAGGCAATTGGTTGGACTGGATGTTGTACTTCAAATATAGCCTATTCAACTTAGAATAATATAAATTGGTGCCATTTTCCCCCAATATTGTATTATGGATTATAAATAGGGTGTTGATATTGTACACCATGATGTTGAAGATGCTATTTTTACTAAATTCCTTGATAGGTGTGGCCTCATCCAATTTATTGAAGAATTATGTAGTATTAAGGATGTACTTGAACAACTTAGTTGTATCTGGGGGATATGAACCCATGACATCCATTACCCAAATAATGAATGTCCAGAAATACTTATAAGTGTGAAATAATTATGGGGTTGATAGATTAAATTTTCATGTATTTGACAAACATAACACTTCTCATTAAACTCCATGAAATCTTGAAACATCGTCTGCAAGAAATAATCAAGCCTCTGAATTTTGTGGGAGAGATAAGTTCCTGAATGATGAGTGTCGAAAGAGCCTTCATGTACTTCCTACATTATGATGAGGGTCTATCCTTCTATGATGTATTTAAGGAGTAATCATAAAAAACCTCGTTTATGGAGAAAAATCTATTCATTTGGGACATCCTGGTGGGTGATTTTTTCTGATCGATATTGGATTTTTTTCATTTTTAGCTCAATATGATATAAGGGTCCCATTTTGGAGGTAGTCTGATATGGGGGTTTTCCATCAAATAATTTTTTTGGGCTCATTACATTTTGGGGTAGCGTTGACTTGATTAATTTTATTCATGTCATAAACAAAGACCAAAAGGACTACCCTTCAGTGCATGATGCGTAAGATTGTATCATCTTGGATAGTATCATCTAGGGATATTGTTGTGTTAGCCATCACATCACCACACACATTATTTTATTGAGGAGTGTGATTCTACATTGGTTAGAAAGGTAATTCCACTATATATTCCCTCACATGGCTTATGATATGGGTCAATTATTTTTCATTCAATGCATATTAACCATTTCTATATTTTATCACTAACTCTGAATACCCTTCAAAATTATGATAGGATATATGTAGTTATAGGGATAGGTCCATGAATACAATAAAGGATTGTTATTCTGAATCATTGTTAGTGAAAACATTAAATAAAAAGAAGTATTATGGTTGAATCTATCTGGCTAGGGAGACAAAGACAATCCCCAGGACAACCTAGTTGAAATTTGGGCTTTCCATGCTCTTTTTTGTTGGACTTTGATAGGCTATATCAAAATAAATTTCACATTCATAGGGAGTGTCATGAGTATATAAAAACTCTTAATTTGGGAGATTAGTACATACTATCATATTCTCGGTGGTAGGGTGTCCTATAAGGAATTTGGATAGTGCTTTACACTTGATTTATTTCTATGAAACAAATATAATATCATATTGTTATAGTATTACCAACCATCATTCCAGGAACTTAGTTAGCATTGGGAAGCTTAGAATATAATTTAGTGGGTTAATACGAGAGACCACATGTAATTCATGGAACTAAATGTACTTACATGGTTTTTTCACTCTAAAGATGAGTTATAGGATGTTTTTTTAAATATCATAATATCATGTTTCATTATCTAGAATTGTTCGACTGAGATAGTAGATACTATTCTCATTTTCTACTTCATTTTTTTGTGTGATAAGGGAACCAAGTAATCTCTCCATATAAAAAATATATAGTATTAGTGGATTCACGTATACTAGTGGCATTAATACTGGAGGATGCAACATATATTTCCTACGATTCTCAAAGGCATCCTGTATATAATTTTCCCATTGATAGGTGAACCCCAATCTTCATTAGCTTAGTTAAGGGGATATATTTACCTACTAGGTTGGATATGAAATTCATATGGTATATGAGGCATCCCTTGTGTCCTCATAGCTCTTTAAGGTTTCAAGGAGGTGGAATAATGAGAATCACACTACTATTCAATGGATTGAATTCAATATTGTTTTGGCCTACCACAATTCCAAGTAATTTATTTGATGCTACCCTAAAAGAAAACTTTGTAGGTTTTATCTTCAAACCATGTTGTAGTAACATTATGAAGAATGTTCGATTATCGAAAAAGTGATCAAAATTTTGCCATTATTTTTTCACCGTGTTATCAATATATACTTCCACAATTCACCTCATTAAGTGATTGATGATGTGATTCATAACTCACTGATAGGTGGAACCATCTTTCTTTAGGTCAAAGGTCTTGATCTGGTAGTATAATATCACTCGAGGGGATCTGAAGTAAGTAGATTCCTCATCTCTAGGGTCCATTTTGATATTATTGTACCATGAGTGATCATCTACAAAGGAAAGGTCTTAAAAGCCCATGGTCATGTCAATTTGAATTTCTACGATTGATAATGGAAAATCATCCTTTGGAAAATTTTGATTTAGATAACTCAAATCATTGCATACACTAATTTATCCATTCTTTTTATTGACTGGAAAAATGTTTGAAATTCATTTCAAGTACCTCACCTCTTTGATAAATTTAGATTTAATCATTTATTCAACATCTGATTCTACCCTAGTGGCATAACGATGATGTATTCTCTTGGATTCTAGCTTAAAACCTTGATGGTGGTAACACCACAAGGATTTGAAAATAAATTTAACATTAAATGCATAAAACATTGAGTCTCTAAAAAACACAACTTTGTTATAACCTATCCAATGAACATAATATTTTCACTTCTATGTTTTGAATTTTGAATATCTCAAATACACAGTCATGTTATGGGTAATTTATGAAGTCTGATAGAACAAACTTAATTTTGATGAATAGTAATGAACCCTTATGAATAGTAAATTGACCCTTATGAATAGTATTGTACCCTTAGGAATAGTAACTTGGACCTTATAAACATTAATGTGTCCTTATTAATAGTAAATTGACCCTTATAAATAGTAATGCATCCTTATGAATAGTACCTTGACCCTTATGAATAGTAATCTGCCCTTATGAATAGAAACCTCACCCATAAAAGTATAAATAAAATTTAGCAACCTCAAAAATTAGAGTGAATATTTTAAAAAATTAAGTGTTGTAATTTTTTTTGTTTGTAAGTTTTGTACATCTATGTAACTGTTAGTAAATATGTATTAAGTAGAATTATTCAAGGTAAATGTATTTTTACATAAATGATTTAGTGTAAATTTATTTTTTATTATAATAAAAAAATTATTTGTTACAATCTATTTTTATTATTTTTTTTGGTATCGACAGTGGAAATATACTGTCTATGTTGCTCCAAAATAAAATAGACGAGACATGCCTTTATCAGTACCAACTTAGAACTGGTAAAATATGAATTTTATTCTCATTTTTTAGCACTAATTAAATCCCCATTCCTTTATTAGTGCTTTCATTATAAATTCATAAATAGAGCTAATAGTGGTCTTTAGAGTCTTAATAATAAGAAGGACCTATAGTAATGCTTTTGTAAAACATTGGCTAAATATAAAATTTTATTTTAAACATAATAATAAAAATTTACTCATGGTTCCAAATCACTTTTAAATAATTATATTAATGAAGGTTCTAAAATCATTGTTTGATTACCCTAAAAAATAAATTAGATTCGGTTGTGATTAAACCCTATTAAAAATTACTAAAAATAAAATATTTTTTATAATGATGATAAATGATGAAATAACATAAAAATGATTAATTTTTATAAAAATATATGCAATAAATATTATGAAAATTAAAATAAACAAAAACAATGAAGGTAATTTTGAAAATTGGGAGAAAATGGAGTTGATTTTATTTAATTTATAAGTAGTTACTTAATAGTTACATCTAGTTGTACCATGAATCTTTAAAATAATGGGACATTAAATTCAATTTCATTTGATTTCATCCCATATAATCACATTCTATTCATGAAAAATTCATTGTATGAAAACTTTAAAAAATACTCTTATAAAATATTGGAAAAAATCCTGTAATTATATACTTTTTAAAACAAATTTTTTAGTTATGGTAGTAGCTATAAATATGGGATACAAGGGGGTCAGACTATTTCATGCTCTTACATCCCATATCAAGAGTGTGAAACTATTAACTCTCTTGCTGATTTTTTTTAAATTATATTTTTTGTTCTGTTTGTATATATATATATATAAAGGGTCTTTAACTCTAGATTATTTCAATATATGACAAAATTTTAAAGAATATTTATAATACTAAAATTTTATTCACAATTAAAAAAATTTAAGTGATCTAAAAATATAACTAAAAACTCCAATCACGATTCCCTTTTATTGGGGAAAGACCCTTAACATCTCTTAAGGATTTTCCATGTGATATTTGACTTTCACTTTGACATCATTAGAATAATAATATATTATTAATAATAATAATACCTAAATTATTATATATAACTAAAAATATATTTAATTAAAATGAAATATGATTAATATAAATAATAATTACGAATATTAATAAAAAAAATAAAATAATTCAAATAATTTACAATAAGTAATAATATAATTAATAATTGACAATAGAATTATTTATATAAAATATTCCTAGTAATTAAAAAAAATTTATTATCAATAGTATATTTAATAATTAGTAATTAGTAATTAATAATTTATTTAATAGGATAATCAATATTTAATAATATATTTAATAATTTACAAAATAATTATCAATTATCAATTATTAATTATCTACTATTATTTATTTATTATTAGTATTTCATTTGAATAGTTGATAATATAAATAAAAAAATTATTAATATAATTAATAATCTGTAATAATATAATTAATAATTGATAATTTGAGTATTTATTAATAATATAGTTAACTAATAATAATTAAAAATTAATAATATAATTGATATGATAACAAATAATTAATAATATATAATAATTAACAATAAAATTAATAAAAAAATACTATAATTAATTATATTATTAATTATTATTAATTAAATATGTAGTTGGGGTGGTGCTTGAGTGGAAAAAACCTATAATCTTGTATTAGAAACTCAGAATCAAATTCAAGCAAGGGATAATTTCCAATGTTACTATAGTAGTATTTTAGTGAGGCATTATATGATTATTATAACAACAAAACAATTCATTTGATTTGGAATTTCGAACCACGTAATTGGGCCTACAAACCACAGGGCCTCTAAATCATCAAATTCCTTCAGGCCATAGGTAATCAGAGCCACAATAAGTGGTAAATATGTGACATTGAGGGATCAAATGAATGACTCAACACATCAAGCAAGTGGTACAATGTGGTCACACACATGCACTACTAGGTGGCCGACCTTGAAATAGGGATGGGTGTGTTGATTCCTATCAACTAGCCATACACCCCCATATATTTCTGATGTGGGATATATGGGTTCGCTGTTATGTGACTATCAATGCAGCAAGACTAGTCAGACGGTGTGGTGTAACAGAAAGGCTATAATTCCCCGACCCCAGTTACCCAGAGTTGTTGCATCATTACATAACATTGGCATGATCACAAGGGATCAAATCTCGAAATACCAAACAGTTTAGCAGCCTTGAAAGTACTAGATACATTCATAAGTTTTACATTACATCATGAAATAAAAACATCAACAACATTTTTTCCTCTTTTGAACACACTTATTTACTTAGCCTATCCCTAAGGGTCAACCATAAAATATTTCTTCATATCCTGGGAAAAATAAAACATAGAAAGGGGTGAGCTCGGATACTCAGTAAGGATAACAATATAGCAGAATCTTTCATAAATAATCATAAACATTTAAGGAAATGTATAAGACTAAAACCAAAGCCTTTTAAACTTATACTTTAGCATAATATGAAAAATATAGAATCAAATAATTCCATTTACTTATTCACATAGATATTTTACTAGTCGAATGATCACATTCAATATCATTATCCACTTTTATAATGATGGAATGCATAATTTCATACTTCATAACAACATAGTCAAGGCCTTATACCAAGACTACAAAAAATATTTTGTCATGGCCTTGTGCTAAGACACTAGTTTGTCAAATAAGACGTATGGATGCATCAAGGAGCTATAGAGGTCTCCACCCATAACTTACTAAGTACAATGCATTCCTCATATGAAAAGGTGTAAACATAACATAAACATTCGTATTAAAACATGCATACGAAATGTCAATACTTTATCCATAAACCATGAATGGTGTAACAATAACCCATCCATAGTCAAACATATCAAAAAACCTTCAATACTATATAGAAGATTTGTATCATAATAAATAAACTTCAAACAAGTTTAAAATCCATCAAAGGAAGCTGACATAGATGAAATGAAAGCTATTTGAAATAAATACCTCTTTCTATTTTGAAATAATTTAAAAGTCACATAATTATAAAAGAAAACATTTATTTTGGAAATATTTTTATAAGATTTTATGGGAATCTTTGACAATGATATAACAGTGTAAAACAGCCACACCTGCTATATATATAAGTTAAAAAAACAAATTCTTACCTTAATTTCGAAAAGGTCATAAAGTACCTTGTTTGGAAAATGATGGAAATATTCCTTTCAAAAACATATATGGTCAAATAAGGGTATAAATGACTTTAACCCATATTCTAGTAAATAGTAAAAATGTTTTGAGTTACATTTTTAAGAAAACATGTATGTGGATGATAAAGATGTCCCAGTAGATACTTATGTAAAAAAAAACCTCGGATAATGAACAGATTGTAGAATTAACCCTTACCTTGTACTTTTTATTGGTTGAGGGTACATTAACCTCCTATATAATAGTTAAAACATTGTTATTAAATCATATGATAACTATATACATAAATATGATGTCATATATGATCCTCTAATATTGCTTTGCTAATAATATTTCAGTAGTATCATCGTTTCAGGTGTTAACTGATTCATTTTCCTTTATATGATTGGTTATGTAAGACATGTTTGTTATGGATATGATGTATTTGATTCATATATAGAATTATTTTATGTTTATTAAAATTATTTTTAATCATAAAATGAAAATTATTCTTTAATTATTATGATGGGGAATGAATCTCATCGCATTCATGGAGACGATAATCCGTACGTACGCACAGCGAAAATATCATTATATTGGTGGTGAAATCATATGTAATCGGACTTTATATCATATATAAAGAATTATTAACCTGTTATATTTATTAAAAAAAAATTGGTCCAAATAATGAAGTGTTTGAATAAAAACTACACCACGACATGGAGACAGTATGCCATACGTACGCACGTATGGTGACTTTGTCATTAATATGATGGAGAGAATAATGAATATGGTTGTACCATTTTTATAATAACATCACAGTATATATAAGATACTGGAGTTATTATTTTAAAATGGAAACCACAAATAAAAGGGAAGTGGAGAAAAGAACATGAAAGAGGTGATGAAATATTTACCTCTTCTTCAGGTTCTTCCATTTGATTTGATCAAAAGGGATCCATAGGGTTGCTTTATAGAGAAAGAAGGGCCTATAGGATTAAGGGAAGAAAGTTGGGAGGATATTTGGGAAGAAGTTGGATGATCCAAATTGCTTTGGAGGTGTGAAATTAAGAGAAGTAGAAGTACCCTTTTATAAGAGAGGTGGGGGTCACTTTAAGAAAAGATTGAAATATTATTTTATAATAAAATAATTTTCGGTTTCTAATGGCTCCAAAATGATTTAGTTATATGATAAGGTGGGGATGGGTTGAAAAACTCTCAACCAATTGGTTTTATATAGGTTTAGTTCACCATATTAACATTATCTTTTAGATTTAACTATTAGTTAAATTGTTTGACATTTACCCCGTCTCTTTGTATTTTTATATTATATGGTTAATAAACAAACTATAACAAGCCAAGAGAACCCCAATTGGTTCATTATTAATATATATAACCTTATATAAGTCCATTGGCCGAACCTTATATTTTTAGGAATATTAAATCAATTAATAATATAGTATTTGTTATAAAAACTCAGTTATATCAATTTGGCACTATTTAGTATTTGGTTTTTGTGAAAATCATAACTGTCACGACCCATCCTCGGGGACCATGTCGTGACTTCCCCAAGCCCGTCTTCCATAGGACAGGGGCTGGCGACTAGCACCCAGGCGTAATTCCTGTGAAAAATGGAAGGCATTTCCATTGTAAAGTAAACAAACACCACAGAGCAAGCAAGCAGAAGTAAACACTAAGTAAAAACTGGGTACAACAGTAACTGAGGAAAAGTAAGTGGGACAGTATACAAACCCAAACTGAAAGTAAAGTACAACTGGAAAGGGAAAACAGCAAATAAAAGTAAAGTCGCAGCCTCGAGCCGTCCACTGGAAGTCCCACCTGAAGGGTGAGTACAGATAGCCTCCACTGCTCCTTAGGTCCAGTCGTCCGCCCAAGTACGTCCCGTCCAGTGGTCCACCTCCGGGCACCGACCTTCTCCACTAGCCTCAATCGTGATCAGGGATGTCCATCGTCTGCAACCAACACAACATAGTGCAGGCATAGCTCATGCAGGGGTGAGTATAAGCTACTCATTAGGGACCCTGAGACCCCCGAAGGTCTCCCAGAATCCACAAAGGATAATCCACAATGGAAATATACAATCACAAAGTAACATCCGACACTACTTAGGATATGCCCATACATATACCTAAGTCATCAATTCTAGTTCAGCTCCGACATCCGAGCCCAAGTACAACCCAGTCCACATAGGAAAACGTAACCCATTCCACATAGGTAATCACAACCCACTCCACACAGGAAATCATAACGTAATCCACACAGGATATGAAATCAAGATTCATCTCACATAGGTATACTTCTTTGTATGACAATAAAGATGATCAGATATAGCCACTGATTCATCTAAGTCGTCGGACCCACAAAGGGTCGATAGGTACTAACCCCCGCTATGACCCACAAAGGATCGATAGGTACTAGCCCCCACAATGACCCACATAGGATCTGACCCACACAGGATCGATAGGTAACTAACCCCCGCAATGACCCAGACAGGATTGGACCCACACAGGATCTGTAGGCGCTGGCCCACACAGGACCGCTGAGCGCTGACCCACACAAGATTGGTAGCACTGATCCACGTAGGATCGCTGAGTGATGTAGTCGTCACCATCGAATCCACTGAGGATTTCTACACAGTCGTCGCTGTCATCGCAGTCGCAGCCAGCTCTAGGGTTCCTGCACACAACAAGCTTGTTTGGGAGGGTCCACTCCACGAGCTGAGGGCTGATACATCATCTGACACGAAGTCCGAAGTTGATGTATCCAAAAGTTCCATATCGTCAAAAGGAACTCAATGTCACAGACGGCGCGTCAATTGGACGCCCGGTCTGAGAGTTATTGGCTTTTTCGTCCTAGGGGCCCAGTTGGTTTTTTAAGTCAAAACCAACCCGACCGTACTCCAACAATGTCCAAACCTCGAGCAGAGTAAGCCAAAAGGTCCGTCTCACTTAGAGGAATCCATCAAAGTTGATGGCATGTCAATCGGACGTCCGGAGTTCATGTTATGAGCGTTTCTGCTGCGAGGGCCCGGTTGGTTTCGTGTACGAACCAACCCGTCCGAACAAAAAGTACTCTGAAACCTTAAGTGTAATATACTGAAACGACCATCTCGATCCAAGGATCGCTACGCAACTGACGGTGAGTCGATCGGAGGTCTTCATCTCAAGTTATGGGCAACGGACCAAAAGAGGTTTGGTATTAAGGGGTTCGGGCCCGGTCCGACCCGACCAGATACCCCCAGGGTCGGCCCGAACCGGGTCGACCCGAACTGGGTCCAGGTCTGGCCCGCTTGGTCATGGCTCGGCCCGGTAGGCACGGCCCAGCGCGTCCTGGGTGCGGCCCGGCCCGGCCTGGGCACGGCGGCTCGGCCCGGTGCACTGGCGCTGGCCGGGTAGCCAGGCAGCCGGCTTGGCAGTTACGGCCGAGCGAAGTGGGCGGGGGGGCACGCTGCCCCCGCGTGGAGAAACTGTGGCCCCTTTATGGGGCCGCTCAGCTGGTCGGCCGGGGGTTTGTAACCCCCGACTTTTCCCTTGCCTGGCCGGCTGTTGCCGCCACGGGACCGGCAAGGCCGGTCCCCCTGCTCCGACTCCGGCGGCCCGATACCGGCTGCCGGTTCCCCTGCTCCGCCGCGGCCTGGAATCGGCTGCGGCCTTGGTTCTTCTGGCGCGGCGCGACGGCGCCGCGGCCCCGCTCCGGCCGTGGTGCTTTAGTGGCCGTCTGGCGCGGCACGACGGCACCGCATCTTTTGTTCGTCTTCTACAGCACAGCGCGACGACGCCACAGATTAGTTTGTTTCCAACGGCGCGGTGCGATGGCGTCGTGCTTCTCCGCCCTCCCTTTAACAATTTCTGTGTGGTGCTTTGGCACCGCGATGCGTTGCTCGAGCCGCATCAATATCAACAACCAAAAAGGGAAGGAGTATCGGCCGTGTTCGTGCGGTCCGAACTCCTCCCGTTATTACGATAACAGGCAGTTCAATTTGAAAGGAAGAAAACAACGGAAGTAATCACGAAATAGAAATGCATAAAACCCCTACCTCATCGAATTTTATGAGCGAGGATTCATAGCGGAAACAACTGTCGTGGAAGAATCTGTCGCTGAGGGAGGATCATCGCGTCGCGGAAGAAGTGTTGTTGGCATTGTTGTACATGGCGTCACGTAGTCGATCTCTGAGGATTTGGCATTCTTCATTGGAGGTCAGTGCGTTCTTCACGTTCTTCGCATTCTTCGTCGAAGAAGAAAGATTTTCTCCAAATCCTCTCCACACAACAAGTTCCAATAGAAATGTGAATAATAGTTGTCTTATTTTATTAACACACATGCCACGTTTGAATTTCAAAATAACAAAATGAACAATTAATTCAATGAATTAAATGTAACGATTTAACTGCCCAAATTAATGAGGCTTTTCTTAACCAGAATAAACGCACGGTTTGACCTCATTAAAAGGGGGGTGCGGGTGCGTTACTTAGAAGGAAAGAAATGGTGGGGATTGTGTGGGCCCCACCTCACAAATATCCTACCAAGTGGGTAGGATATTTTGGGTCCCACCTTATCCGCTTAAGTTAGGTTAAGCCGCTTTAAGTAAAATAAAATAAATTGTCGCACCACCTTTATTTTATTTCTTAACTTAACCCCAAAAATTAAAAACCGCACCCGAGCAAACACAACTCCAGAAAAGGTGTTTCTAAGCAATTACCGGTGCTGCGATTCCATTAGTTCCCTCAGAATTCGATTCTGAGCACCAGTTCAAAAGTTAGAAAAACCCGCTCGTTCTTTGACTGAACGTACCCGAGCTAAACTTCGGAAAATGATTCCGGGCACACCAGGCCTCAGAATCAAGTACCGTCAGAAACCGCGTTCTTGTAAAATCCCAAAGAAAATTAAGAAAAAATTTCTCTTGAATTTTATGGGTCTTTAAATTTCTCCCACCTCAGGGCTTTACGTCCCCTTAAAGATACATAAAAACTAGGGAAAGAAAAGTGGGTACTGTGCACGCATCTGAGCCTCCCGCTCCCAAGTGCCCTACTAGAGGTTCCCGTGCTGCCATCTGATGCGCACTAGAGGAATCGACCGTCCACGTAGGACATGCTCCTGTCGATCCTCAATCTCCACCTAAACTTCTGAAAAAGTCACCCCATCATAAATGTCCAGGTCCTCATGGGCAATGATATGTGTCGGGTTGTGCACGTATCTCCTCAGCTGAGATACATGGAAGACGTCGTGCACTCGGTGCAACTGAGGTGGTAGAGCTAGGTGATAAGCCCCCTCTCCAATCCTACTGAGGACCTGGAATGGTCCGATGAAGTGTGGAGACAACTTTTCACCTCATCCAAATCGTTGTATACCACGTTGAGGTGAGACCCGCAAGAAGACGTGGTCGCCATCCTCGAACTCCAGTGGTCTCCGCCTCCTATCAGCATAAGACTTCTATCGGCTCTGAGCTGTCCTCATCTGCTCCTGGATGACCTGGACCTTCTCTGTCATGGCCTGGACCATGTCTGGTCCCCCAAGGGCTGACTCCCCAGGGTCTGTCCAGCACAGAGGAGATCTACAAGGTCGGTCGTACAACACCTCGTATGGTTCCATCTCGATGGTGGAGTGGTAGCTGTTGTTGTACACAAACTCCACCAAGGGTAGGTGATCCTCCCAGTTGTGACCAAATTCGAGGACACATGCACGGAGCATGTCTTCGAGAGTCTGAATAGTCCTCTCCATCTGACCATCTGTCTGAGGGTGAAAGGCGGTGCTTAGACGTAGTTGTGTCCCGAATGCCTCCTGCAACCCCTTCCAAAGCTGGGAAGTAAAGCATGCATCTCGATCGAAGACGATGGATGAGGGCACACCATGAAGCCGTACAATCTCCAGAACGTAGAGACGTCCCAAGCTCTCCACTGAGCCCTTCTCTCTGACGGGTAAGAAGTGAGCCGACTTGGTGAGTCGGTTGACAATCACCCAAATGGATTCGTGACATCTAGATGTGCGTGGAAGCCCAGTCATGAAGTCCATAGATATCCCGTCTCACTTCCACTCTGGGACCTCCAAGGGTGGTACCAAGCCTGCTCGTACCTGGTGCTCTGCCTTCACATGCTGGCAGGTGAGGCATCGATAAACGAACTCTGCCATAGCCTTCTTCATGCCCGGCCACTAGTGTTGTCGTCTGAGATCCTGGTACATCTTCACCACTCCAGGATGTACCACCAAAGGGGGAGTGTGAAACTATTTCAGAACCTCCTCTCGCAAAGAAACTGGTACCAAGGTACTTCCTCTTAAAAGGACGTTGTGCTCTCCTCCTAAGGAGAAACCATCAGGTTCCTGTCCTGAGGATATCTGCGCACGCCGCGTCTCACAGTCAGCATCCCCACATTGTGCCTCTCTGACCCACTGCAGTAGTGGAGGAGTGACTACGAGAGACTGAAGGAAGGCTACTCCATCTCTATCCACAAAGGATATCTATAAAGAGGCTAGATACTCTGTATCCTACCCAAGTAGCTGAATGTCCGTCCTCCTGCTGAGAGCATCGGCTACTATGTTCCCATTCCCAGGAGTATAGACTATCACAAAGTCATAGTCCTGGAGGAACTCGAGCCATCGCCACTGTCTCAGTTTCAGGTCCTTCTGTGAGAAGATGTACCTGAGAATCTGATGGTCAGAATAGACTGTAAAGCACTCGCCCCTCAGATAGTGTCGCCACATCTTCAGAGTGAAGACCACTACTGCTAACTCTAGGTCATGGTTATCATAGTTCTGCTCATGCTGCCTCAACTGTCGTGATCCATAGGCGATCATGGCCCGCTCCTGCATCAGGACACATCCGAGTCCGGTCCCTGATGCATCGCAGTAAACTACGTACCCAACTCCCTCCTCCAGAAGCCTCAATATAGGCGCACTGGTCAATATCTTTCTCATCTCCTGGAAGCTCTGCTGACATATATCTGACCACACGAAGGGTTGCCCCTTCCTCCTTAACGTTCTGCAAAGCTAAAAAGATTCGTCCTTTGCCGAAAGGGGAAATATGGTCTCATCCCATGGATGAACCACGTTCCTTTCCTAATACAGTCAGTCCCGTAATGATTAGTTAATTCATGCCATGGATGACGTCGTAAGGCCTCGACGCTGCTACCAAGAGATCCAACCGTTACTCTCACCTCCAAGTGTTGAGTCACACTGTCAGCATCAATGTGTATTCACTGGGTCTCTTCATGTAAGAATCTCATAAGTGAGGGTCAAGTCAACAGTTTTTAACTGGTATCTCTTAGTATTAACATACAAAATACAAGAAAGCAAACGTAACCAATGCAAGTGTCTTTTATTACTTCAACTCAAAGTACAAGGACACAAGGAAACACAAAAAAAGAAGCTAGAGGCATTATGGTCAAGGGCCTCTATGCCTGGAGCTAGTCCTGCACTTGTCCACCCGCTTCTGGAGCTCCATGATCGTAAGCTTCAGCTGCCTAAAGTTGTGCTCTCCCCTGTGGTTGGGGTGGACCTCCTAGTGGTGGTGGAGGTAGAGCCTCAAAGCGTCGCCCACCACCTACTGCTCAGCCAACTCCTCTGCCTCGTCTGCCTGCTCCCTGCAGACCGCCACGGTCGAACCTCTACCTCTGCCTGGGTGGTTCCTCAACCGTCTTCTACTCCTCTGCATGGCGGGTTGGGCAGTCACAAGCCATGTGGCCCTGCCTGCCGCATACATAGCACTTTCTTCCACTCATAAGACTGGTTTTGCTGCATGTGCCCCGCACCTCCGAGCCAGTATCCTATGGTCGTCTTCCCGATGGTCTGGTCCGCTTGGACCTCTGCGACATCTGTCTATTGCTGGCTGCAGAAGACTCCGCTACGTGCCGCCCAGCGGTAGGTCTCACTGCTGGCGTAGGCTCGTCAAGAAAGCTCTCAATGAGAAGGGATCGCTCCAGTACCCCTGCCTCTGTCGGAATGCTGAGGGAGAACAGCGATGCCCTGATCTCATGCCTCAATCCATGCTCAAAGGTCCGGGACCAGAAGAATGGGTCCCGTACCATATCTGTCGAATAGCGAGAGAGATCGGTAAATCTCTCCGAGTACTGGGCGACCGTCAAGCTGCCTTGCCGCAGCTGAAGAAGCTCCTGGATGCGCACCGCACGGAGGGTGGTTGGGACAAACTCTAAGCGAAAAAAGCTCTCAAAGTATGTCCAGAGAAGAGATGCCTCATCATGCACCAGGAGCATCAAGCTCCACCATCTGCCTGCTGTCGCGTGAAGTAGGCTTGCTGCGAGGATCACCATGAGGTCCGCTGGTGTCCTCGCTAACCTGAAAACCCGTACAACTGCCTCCAGCAAATCCTCGGCTGCCTGAGGTTTCGTCTCCCCATGTAACATGGGCGGTCGCTGGCACTGAAACTCGTGCAGTGCACTAAGGCGACGTGCTTCGTCAGCGGCTGGGGCTGGAAGCATCGGTGGCTCAGTGGGTAGAGGTACCGCCGGTGCCTCAGCTGTCAATGAGCCCTGTACCGAGGCCTCGTCGCTCGGTGGGTTGTTGTCACACACAACTCTCCGAACCCAAGCTGGCTGCCGTCATGGGGACATCCTAAAAAGAGACAGGTGTTCCACGGTCAGAATAGTATACCTGGTGAGCTGACACAATGAAATCACAAAGAAAACTTGAAACACACGTGCAATCAATGTTTTCGTGCATTAATTCGGAAATCAGAAGTCAGGGTCCTGGTGTAAGGATACGTCGGCCGCTGCACCAACACTGGACTCCCTGCACTGATAACCACACTTAACATTATTGCTTCACATAGAAAAAGATCAGAGTCCAAAGTTCTGTGGTAGAACTGAACTTCTCTTATACCAATTTGTCACGACCCGTCCTCAGGGCCCGTGCCGTGACTTCCCCAAGCCGGTCTTCCATAGGCCAGGGGCTGGCGACTAGCACCAAGGCGTAATTCCTGGAAAAAAAGGAAGGCAATGCCTTTGTAAAGTAAACAAACACCACAGAGCAAACAAGCAGAAGTAAACACTATGTAAAAACTGGGTACAGCAGTAAGTGTGGAAAAGTAAGTGGGCCAGTATACAAACCCAAACTGAAAGTAAAGTACAACTGGAAAGGGAAAACAACAACTGAAAGTAAAGGTGCAGCCTCGAGCCGTCCACTGGAATTCCCACCTGAAGGGTGAGTACAGATATCCTTCACAGCTCCTCGGGTCTAGCCGTCCGCCCGAGTACGTCCCGTCCAGTGGTCCACCTTTGGGCACCGACCTCCTCCGCAAGCCTCAACCGCGATCAGCGCTGTCCGTCGTCTGCAACCAATACAACGTAGTGTGGGAATAGCCCGTGTAGGGGTGAGTATAAGCTACTTAGTAGGGACCCCGAGACCCCCGAAGGTCTCCCAAGATCCACAATGTATAATCCACAAAGGAAAGATACAATCACAAAGTAACATCTGACACTGCTTAGGTATATGCCCATATATATACCTAAGTCATCAATTCTAGTTCAGATCCAACATCTGATCCCAAGTACAACCCAGTCCACACAGGAAAACGTAACCCGTTCCACATAGGTAATCACAACCCAATCCACACAGGAAAGCATAACGTAATCCACACAGGATATCAAGTCAAGATTCAGCTCACAGAAGTATACTTCTTTGTATAACGATAGAGATGATCAGATATAGCCACTGATTCATCTAAGCAGTCGGACCCACAAAGGGTCGATAGGTACTAACCCCAGCAATGTCCCACAAAGGATCGATAGGTACTAACCCCCGCAATGACCTACACAAGATCGATAGGTAACTGACCCCCGAAATGACCCACACAGGATCGGACCCACACAGGATCTGTAGGCGCTGGCCCACACAAGACCGTTGAGCACTGACCCACACAGGATCCGTATCACTGATCCACATCGGATCGCTGAGTGCTGTAGTTGTCACCATTGAATCCACAGAGGATTTCTACACAGTCATCGTCGTCGTCACAGTCGCAGCCAACTCTAGGGTTCCCGCACACAGCAAGCTCGTTCGGGAGGGTCCGCTCCACGAGCCGAGGGCTGATACATCAACTGACACAAATTCTGGAGTTGATGTATCCAAAAGTTCCGTATCGTCAAAAGGAACTCAACGTCACAGACGACGCGTCAATCGGACGCCCGGTCTGAGAGTTATTAGCTTTTTCGTCCTAGGGGCCCGGTTGGTTTTTTAAGTAAAAACCAACCCGAACATACTCTAACTGCGTCCAAACCTTTAGAGGAGTAAGCAAAACGGTCTGTCTCACTTAGAGGAATCCATCAAAGTTGACGACACGTCAATCGGACGTCCGGAGTTCAAGTTATGAGCGTTTCTGCTCCGAGGGCCCAGTTGGTTTCGTGTACGAACCAACCCGGCTGAACCCAAAGTACTCCGAAACCTTGATTTTAATATACCAAAACGACCGTCTCGATCCAAGGATAGTTACGCAACTAACGTTGTGTCGATCAGAGGTCCACAGCTCAAGTTATGGGCAACGGACTGAAAGTGGTTCGGTATTAAGGGGTTCGAGCCCGGTCCGACCCGGCCCGATACCCCCAAGGTCGACCCGAACTGGGTCGACCCCAACTGGGTCCGGGTTCGGCCTGCTTGTGCGCGGCCCGGCCCGTTCGGCACGGCCCGGCCCAGCGGCTCGGCCCGGCGCACTGGCGCTGGCCGGGTGGCCAGGCGGCCGGGTCAGCCCGGCGCGCTGGCGCTGGCCGGGTGGCCAGGTGGCCGGTTCAGCCGTTATGGCCGAGCGAAGTGGGCGGGGGGCGCGCTTCCCCCGCGTGGAGAAACTGCGACCCCTTTATGGGGTTTCTCAGCTGGCCGGTCGGGGGTTTGTAACCCCAAGATTTTCCCTTGTCCGACCGGCCGTTGTTGCCACGGGTCCAGCAAGGTTGGTCCCCCTGCTCCGACGCTGGAGGCCTGGTACCGGCTGCCGGTTACCCTGCTCCTCCGCGGCCCAGAACCGGCCGCGGCCTTGGTTTGTCCATCGCGGCGCGATGGCGCCGCGCCCCTCCGCCGCAGCCCCGCTCCGGCCACGGTGCTTTAGTGGTCCTCCGGCGTGGCGCGACGGCGCCGCATCTTTTGTTCGTCTTCTACGGCGCCGCGGATTAGTTTGTTTCCAATGGTGCGGTGTGATGGCGTCGCGCTTCTCCGCCCTCCCTTTAATAATTTCCGCGCGGTGCTTCGGCACCGTGTTTCCTTGCTCGAGCCGCATAAATATCAACAACCAAAAAGGGAAGGAGTGTCGGCCGTGTTCCTGCGGTCTGACCTCCTCCCGTTATTACAATAACAGGAGGTTCAATTTGAAAGGAAGAAAAAGACGGAAGTAATCACGAAATAGAAATGCATAAAACCCCTACCTCGTCGAATTTGATGAGCGAGGATTCATCGAGGAAACAACCGTCGCGGAAGAAGGCATCGCGGAGGGAGGATCGTTGCGTCGCGGAAGAAGTGTTGCTGGCATCGCGGTACACGGCGTCGCGTAGTCGATCTCCGAGGATTTGGCGTTCTTCGTCGGAGGTCGGTGCGTTCTTCACGTTCTTCATCGAAGAAGAAAGCTTTTCTCCAAATCCTCTCCACGCAACAAGTTCCAAAAGAAATAAAATAAGAGTTGTCTTATTTTATTAACGTACATTCCCCATTTGAATTTCAAAAGAACGAAACGAACAATTAATTCAATGAATTAAATGTAACGATTTAGCTGCCCAAATCAATGAGGCTTTTTTTAACCAGAATAAACGCACGGTTTGACATCATTAAAAGGGGGTGCGGGTGTGTTACTTAGAAGGAAAGAAACGGTGGGGCTCGTGCGGGCCCACCTCACAAATATCCTACCAAGTGGGTAGGATATTGTGGGTCCCACCTTACCCTCTTAACTTAGGATAAGCCTCTTTAAGTAAAATAAAATAAATTATCGCACCACCTTTATTTTATTTCTTAACTTATCCCCAAAAATTAAAATCCACACCCGAGAAAACGCAACTTCAAAAAAGGTGTTTCTAAGAAATTATTGGCGCTGTGATTCCATTGGTGCCCCTGGAATTTGATTCCGAGCACCGGTTCAAAAGTTGTAGAAACCCACTCGTTCGTTCACTGAACGTACCCGAGCTAAACTTCATAAAATGATTCTGGGCACACCGGGCCTCGGAATCAAGTGCCGTCAGAAACTGCGTTCTTGTAAAATCCCAAAGAAAATTAAGAAAAAAATTCCCTTGAATTTTACGGGTCTTTACAATAACAACATGATTTCTTTGAACATAAATTATTTAATCAACCCTAAAATGTAATATTAACCTATATAATTAGTGGAAGTCAGCAAAATTATAAATTACATTTATTTGGATATTTATAATTTCAAATATTTTAATATTTCATTAATAAGGTAATTACTGCATCATTATTGTGTCATAAATAAATTAAATTATTTAATGTATAAAAATTATAAATAAAATACCATTATGTAAGAAATATTTTTGAATTCTAATGAATATTTATAGTCAAATTTATATTGTGTTTAACCCTATATTAAAAATGGTTTAGTTATTAAACTTTGAATTTAATTCTTTTAATTCTTCTTTAAATAAAATAATAATAAATGTCCAAATCTAATCCAAGTGGACCACAGATGATAATATATTATTTCTAAGGTTTTTTTGGTTGAATTACACTTATCCAATGGAATTAGGACATGTGTTAAGGTAATTATAATATCATTTTTTCCCTTAATTACCCTATTTACTTTTAATTGTGGTAAATAAAAGTCAAAAGTTACTATTCACCAAAAATTATTATCATCTTATTGAATCAACTTTTACATACTCATATCAACCATGTCTCTCAGATTTTTGAAATTCAACTCAGAGAAGCGGTAAAATTATGTTTTATGCAAATTTGCAAATGATCCTAAGAGGTTGGTAAAAGACGATAAAAAGTTCAATAAAATTTTTATATAACTAAACTTATTATAAAATGACTCTAATGAATTGCGTTGAACTTATATAGGTATTATATATCCATTTTGACCTAAAATAAATTTAAATAAAATAAATAATTATTTAAATAAAATGTTGGTTTTAAACAATAACCATGTTTTTTTCACAATTCATCAAAAATTTAATGTTTTCAAAAAAATACCAAAAATTCACCCTAAGCTAATTTCAATATTCCGAATCCGAAAATGAAGTCCATTTTGAAACATAAAATTTATAAAATTTCAAAAAGTGGGTATTACTATTCATAACGTCTAGTTGGATTGGTCGCGGTGTGTTAGAATCTCAAAGATGTGTATAATGCAAGTTATTACATAATTCAAAGGGAAACGTATCGTGTAAGCTTAGGGTGTTACATTATTCCCTCCTTCAAATAATTTTGTCCTGAAAATTTCTAGAATAATACCACACAAAAAGATTCAGGTGGTTCTTAATCATAAGTTCATTGGGTTCCCACGTTGCCTCTTTTATCTTATGGTTTCCCCGTAGAACTTGTACCAGACGAGTCGTCTGGTTTCTCAGCACTTATTCTCTGGTATCAAGAATTTTGATAGGCTCTTCACAATAAGACAGATCAGTTTCCAGTTCAATTTCCACAAAGGTGAGTATATGCATTGGGTCAGGCATGTATTTTCTCAACAGTGATACGTAGAACACATCATGAACTTTGGAGAGACTTGGTGGCATATCCAAATGGTAAGCTACAGCCCCAATTCATTCAAGAATTTCAAAAGTTACGATGTACCTAAAAATTAATTTACCCTTCTTAATGAATCGTATAACTCCCTTACATGGAGATACCTTCATGAAAACGTGATCTCCTATCTAAAATTCCAAATCCATCCTTCGGTTATCAGCATAGCTTTTCTTCCTACTTTGAACTGCTTTGATGTGGGTTTGGATAACCTCAAACTTTTCCATCATTTCCTCAACGAGTTATGGGACTATGAGTTTTCTTTAACCAACATCATCCCAAAAAGTTGGTGTGCGACATCTCATTCTATATAATGCTTCATATGGTGCCATTTGAATACTTGAATATAAGCTATTGTTATAGTAAAATTTTACCAGAGGTAAATATTCATCCCACATACATTGAAAGTAAAGTGACCAATATCGCAACATATCTTCTAAGATTTTAATAGTTTGTTCTAATTGTCCATCAGTTTGAGGGTGGTAGGTAGTGCTCAAATTAAGTTTAGTATCTAGGGCCTTCTGAAGACTTTTCCAGAATCTTGATGTAAAATGGGGATCACTATCAGAAGAAATCAAAAGGGTAACTCCCTGATGTTTTACAACTTCATTAATATATATTCTTGCTAAATTTTCAAGTGGTAAATCATATCTTATAGCCAAAAAATGTGCTGACTTGGTAAGATGATCAAAAATGACCCATATTGCATCATTACTTCTAAAAGTCTTTGGTATCCCCATGACAATGTTCATCGTAATATCATCCCATTTCCACTTAGGTATGGGAATATGTTTCATGACTCCTCTAGGATGTTGTCTTCCAATTTTCACATGTTGGTAAACCATATTTCTGGACACAAAATCAGGAATCTCCCTTTTCATGTTGTCCCACCAAAAATGTTCCTTAAAATCTCTATACATCTTGGTTCTCCCAGGGTGTATAGAGAAATTAGAGCTATGAGAATCATCCAAAAATTCCCTTTCTAGATCAGTTATATTGGGAACACAAAGTCACTTCCCAAATTTCTAAATTCCATATTCATATACGAATCCATTCAATCTACCATCATTTATAGCTTTAATCTTATTTTGAAAATCCTCATCATTAGTCTGAGAACTCTTTATCCTTTCTAGTAAAGATGGTTTGGCAACCATTTGAAAAAGTATTGATGTTTCACTTTCCATGGTTATTCCCATATCCATCTTTCCTAGATCCATGAAAATAGGATATCTTTCAACTCTCATCTTGTTCAAAACTCCATAGTCATTTCTACTCAAAGCATCTGCCACCTTATTTGCAATCCCCGAGTGGTAGTGTATAGTGCAATCATAATCCTTGAGTATTTCAAGCCATATCATTGCCCTCATATTGAGTTCTTTTTTTGAGAAAATATACTTCAAACTCTTGTGATTAATATAAATCTCACATTTTTTACCATAGAGATAGTGTCTCTATATTTTCAGAGCAAATATTACAGCTGCTAACTCAAGATAATTAGTAGGATAGTTTTGTTCATGAATTTTTAGATGTCATGACGCATAGGCAATAACTCTATCATTCTGTATAAGGACACTACCAAGTCCTTTCTTTGAAGCATCACTATAAATAAAAAACACATCATTCCCCAATGGTAGAGTCAATATAGTAGCATTGAATAATCTTCTCTTTAGTTCTTCAAAACATTCTTCACACTCTTTTATACAAACAAATTTAACCCCTTTACAAGTGAGCTTGGTTAATGGGTTTTCCAATCCGGCAATATTCTAGACAAAATACCGATCATAACCTGCTAAACTAATAAAACTACCTACCTTAGTTATACTCATTGGTGCTGGAAATTTTTGGATTGTCTAGGTCTTTGAAGGATCAACAGAGATTCCATACTTAGAGAAGATATGTCCATGTAAAGAAATCGCTTGAAGCTAGAATTCGCAATTGCTAAACTTCCCATATAGTTCATTTCTTCTAAGAGTCCTTAGGATAATGCGCAAGTTATTTTCATGATATTCATAGCTTTGGGAGTATATAAAGATATAATCAATAAATACCACTAAAAATTCGTCAAGATATTCCTTGAAAACTATATTCATTAGATCCATGAAGACGGAGGGTAAATTAGTCAATCCAAAAGGTATTACTATAAACTCGTAATTCTCGTACCTGGTTCGAAATGTGGTTTTCATAATGTCTTCCTTCTTCACACACCACTGATGATATCCAAATTGGAGGTCAATATTTGAAAAATATTGAGCTCCATGAAGTTTGTCGAATAAATCATCAATGCAAGGTAGGGGATACTTGTTCTTTATTGTTATGGAATTGATCTCCCTGTAGTCAATGCACAACCTCATAGATCTATCTTTATTTATAACAAAAAGGATAGGGTCTCCCCATAGAGAAACACTAGGGAGAATAAATCCCTTATTAATCAATTCCTCTAGTATTTTCTTTAGTTCCACTAATTCCACAGTGGCCATTCTATAAGGGGTTTATGATATGGGCCTTGAACCAGGAATTTAATCGATGGAAAACTCAATTTCTCATTCTAGAGGATGTCCAGGTAAATCCTCTGGAAACATATCAAAATATTCATGCACAATAGGTACGTCCTCTATTCAAAAATTCTTTTACTCACCCATAATCATTTCATTCTCATCCTCCCCAATAATTTAATTTAGTAGAGCTACTTAGGGTGGATCTAGATAAGAATCAGATGGTGACATTTTTACTCTAATGATTGGGTGCTTCTTATCATCATCGAAAATTGTAACCTCCTTCTTATTACAATAAATTTTCACATCATGATCCAAAAGACAATCAATTCCAAATATTATATCATGGGTATGATGATGAGATCAGTAGATAAAGAACATTTATATTCCCTAATGTGAACTGATTCGCAAAACATTTTTGCGATGATACTTCCCTTAAGTGTTTTTACTGACAACTCCCTTATTAAGTGAAAATGATAATATAAAATTTTCTTAGCAAACTAGGAAGATATAAAACAATGCGATGATCCAAAATAAAATAAAGCATTGGATAAACATGAGGAACCATTAAATTATTTGCCACCACATCTTTTAGAGCTTCAACCTCAGCAGTAGTTATCGCATAATCTTATCCTTGCTCCCTTTTCCTTTTCTGAGGTAAGGTCCCTTGTCTCTTAGGACATTCATTTGCATAATACCATTTTCTCTAAAATTTTAGCATTTAACATTGACAACCTATTTCTTCCCCTTGAAATCACAAGCATGGTGGCCTTTTTCACCACACTTGTAACAGACTCCCATTCCCTTCAGGCAAGTATCAGGGTGTTTTTTCCCACAATTACCGCATGAAGGAAATTAAACTCTTCCCTTCTTCCTTGTTTCCTTATTTCCTTTCCCAGAGTGTTCATCAGATCTCTTCTTCTCTTTCTTTACTTTAATGTCATAAGACTTAGATAATTCATTTTCTATCTTGATAGCACATGAGACTATATCTTTATATAATTAGAAGGACTATGAGACTAATGCTTGATGGAGAAATAGTTTTAAACCATTAAATAAATGAAAAATCTTACTTCTTGGGTTAAATATATAATCTATAACATGCCTTGATAACCTTGTAAAGTTAGATTCATACTTTTCGACATTCTCATCCTATTTTTGTCTCAATCTTAGAAATTGCCTTTCCATATCTTTTCATTGGTCAAGAAGAAAGTATGTTTCTTAGAAAATTTCTTTAAACTCCATCCATTATATAATTTATACTTTTTCATCCTCCTTTGTGTTTTTAATTAAACACCACCATTGATCTGCATCTCCCGTGAGGCAATAAACTTCCATGACAACTTTTTCCCTTTCGCTTCCCCCAAAATAAGAAATATTTTCTCTAAGGAAGTTATTCATTGCTCAGCTACAAATGTATTTTTACTCCCATTTAATGTTATTGGTTGTTGCCTCATGAAGTGGTATAACAATGACCCTCCACGTTGTAGATTAGGGTAATCCATATGGGTAAGGTTATTATTCATAACCTGAGAGAGTTGTCCTAGTATGTTGATATGCTAATCATCACCAGTTTCTTTAATAGCTTCACTATAATTATCTTCAGTAGGAGGGAAATCCCTACATGTATTGTGTGCATTGATACAGTTTCCATTCCTCCCACTAGGTTCCATTTCTAAAAAATGGCATACAATAGATTCGTTTATAAATCACAATACATAATTCCAAACTTGTAAAATAGTTAACATAAATTGAACAGTTTATGGATATAATCCATAATCATAAAAATGTTTTCCTTGAGAAAATATATACTCATGAACCCTTCATAATTGTTTGTAAAGAAAATGAGAATTATCCTAAGCATATCCCCCTGGAGTGTCGTAACCAAGAGTGCAGCAAGGCCCGTTGTCGTGCCCCAGTTCCTGTTCGAGTCTAGCTCAAATCGGTGTTTTTGGGTTTTACCCCTAGGTAAATCTATGCTAGAGCCGCATCTACCTTCTCATATCCATACATGGATGTATTTCTTAGAAAACTCACAAAATCTCTACAGTACCAAAATTCTAGGAAGTCCTTCTATACTAATTCTCAAAGTCTATATTAGGGTAGTGTTCTCTAATCAGAGTTTTTCTAAATCTAGTTTCCAAGGTTTGTACTAAAATTCCTCTGATACCAACTATAACACTGCGACCCTTGTTACCCAGAGTCAGTGAATTATTGAATAAAATTGGCAAGATCACAAGGGATCAAATCTCAAAATACCGATCAGTTTAGTAGCCTTGGAAGTACTAGATACATTTATAAGCTTTACATTACATCATGAAATAAAAACATCAACAACTTTTTTACCCTTTTGAACACAATTATATCTTTATCCTATCCCAGCAGGTCAACTATAAAATACTTTTTCATATCCTAGGAATAATAAAACATATAAAGGAGTGAGCTCAAATGCTCGGGAAGGATAACAATATAGCGGAAACTTTCATAAATAAGCATAAACATTTAAAGAAATGTATAAGAATAAAACAAAATCCATTTAAACATAAAATTCTATATAATATAGAAAAGATAAAATCATATAATTACATTTACTTATTCACATGGATATTCTACTAGTCGAATAATAACCTGCAATATTAATAGCCACTTTCATAATGATGGAATGAATAATGCCAGACTTTATAACCACATAGTCAAGGCCTTGTTCCAAGACTACAAATAAGATTTTATCAAGGCCTTATGCCAAGACACTAGTTTGTCTCATAAGACATACCGATGCATTGAAGAGCTATAGCGGGCTCCACCTATCACATACTAAGTCCAATACAATCCTCATATGAAAAGGTATAAACATAATATAAACATTCGTATTAAAACTATCATAAAAATGTCAATAACTTATCCATAAACCATGAATGGTGTAAAAATAACACATCCACAGTCAAACATATCACAAAACCATTAATACAATGTGAAAGATTTTTATCCTAATAAATCAATTTCAAACAAGTTTAAAATCCATCAAAGGATATTGAAAAAGATGAAATGAAAATGATTTGAAATAAATACCTCTTTCTATTTTGAAATAATTTAAAAGTCACATAATTAAAAAAACATTTATTTTGAAAATCATCTTATAAGATTTTATCAGAATCTTCGACGATGATATAACGGTGTAAAATAGCCACGCCCGTCGTATAAGTTAAAAAGGACATTCTTACCTTAATTTTATCGATAAGGTCAGAAAGTACATTGTTTGGAAAATGATGGAAAGATTCCTTTCAAAACATATATGGTCAAATAAGGGTATAAATTACTTTAACCCATAGTATAGTAAATAGTAAAAAAAATTGAATTACAATTTTAAGAAAACACGGGTGTAAATGATAAAGAGGCCCCAGTAGATACTTATGTAAAAACACTCTCGGATAATGAAGGGATTGTAGAATTAACCATTAACTTTTACTTTTCCTTGGTCAAGGGTACTTTAACCTCTTGTATAATAGTTAAAACATTGTTATTAAATTATAAAAGAACTATATACATAAATATTATATCATATATGATCCTCTAATATTGCTTTGTTAATAATATTTCAGTAGTGTCATCATTTTGGGTGTTAACTGATTCATTTTCCTTTATATGCTTGGTTATGTAAGCCATGTTTGTTAGGGATAGGATGTATTTGATTAATATAAAGAATTATATTATGTTCATAAAAATTATTTTCAATCATAAAATGAACATTATTCTTGAATTATTACGATGGGTAATGAATCTCATCGCATTCGTGGAGACGGTAATCCGTACATACGCACGAGCGACAATATCATTATATTGATAGTGAAATCGTATGTAATCAGATATTATATCATATATAAAGAATAATTAACATGTTATATTTATTATTTATATTAGTTATACTCATTATTATACCCATCCAAATAATTAAGTGTTTGAATATCAACTGCACCACGACGTGGAGACGGTAAGTCGTACGTACGCACATATGGTGACTTTGTCATTAAAATGATGTATAGAATAATGAATATGGTTGTACCATTTTTATAATTACATAACATTATATAGAATATAAAATATTTATTATTTTATAATGGAAACCACAAAGAAAGAGGAAGTGAAAGAAGAAAAGAACTTGAAAGAGTGATGAAATATTTACCTCTTCTTCGGGTTCTTCCATTTGATTTGATCAAAAGGGATACATAGGTTGGCTTTATGACTAATGGAAAGCCTATAGGATTAAGGGGGGAAAGTTGGGATGATATTTGGGCAGTGGTAGGCTGAGCCAAATGCCTTTTTTGTTGTGAAATTAAGAGAATGGGAAGTACCCTTTTATAAGAGAGATTAGGGTCAATTTAGGAAAAGCTTAAAATGTTATTTTATAATAAAATAATTTTAGGTTTCTAATGGCTCCAAAATTATTTATTAGAGGCCAAGGTAGGAATGGGTCTAAAAAATTTCAATAAATAGATTTTAGACAGGTTTATGTCACCAATTAACCTTATCTTTAAGATTTAACTCTTAGTTAAATAGTTTGACATTTACCATGTCTCTTTGTATTTTTATATTATATGGTTAATAAAATTACTATAACAATCCAAGAGAACCCCAAGTGGTAAATTATTAATATATATAATCTTATATAAGTCCTTTTGAAAACACAATATATTTTTAGGAATATTATATCAATTAATAATATATTATTTGTTTTAAAAACTCAATTCTGTCAATTTTGACACTATTTAGTATTTGGTTTTTTTGAAAATCATAACAGCATGATTACTTCAAAAAAATTATTTAATCATCCCTAACATGTCATATTAACCTATAAAATTAATTTAATTCATCAAAAGTCTCAAATTAAATTTATTTTTATATTTATAATATCAAATATTTTAATATTTCATTAATAAGGTAATTACTGTATCATCATTGTGTCATAAATAAATTAAATTATTTAATGTCTAAAAATTATAAAAAAAATACGATTATGTAGGAAAGTTTTTTATATTTATAATTATTATTTTTAGTTGAATTTATATTGTGTGTAACCCTATATTAAAAAAAATTTCAGTTATTAAACATTGAATTTAACTCTTTCAACTCTTCTTTAAATAAAATAATAATGAATGTCTGAATCTATTCCAAGTGGACCAAAAGGGATCATATTTTATTCCTAAGTTTGTTTTTGGTCGAATTACACTTATCCAATAGAATTATTACATGTGTTAGGGTAATTAAAAAATCATTTGTACCCTAAATTACCCTATTTACTTTTAACCGTGGTAAATAAAAGTCAAAAGTTACTATTCACAAAAAATATATTTACATCTTATTGAACCACATTTTACTTATTGATTTCAACTGTGACTCTTGGATTTTTGAAATTCAACTCACAGAATCGGTAAAATTAATTTTTATGCAAATTTTCAAATGCTCCTTGGAGGTGGGTAAAAGATGGTAAAAAGTTCAATAAAATATTTATATATCTAAAGATTTTACAAAATGACTCCAAATAATTACATTGAACTTATATAGGTATTATGTATCTATTTTGACCTAAAATAAATTTAAATAAAATAAATAATTATTTAAATAAAATTTTGTTGTAAACAATAACATAGTGTTTTCACTATATATCAAAAATTAAAAGATTGCAGAATAATACAAAAAATTCACCCTAAGCTAATTTCGATATTCCGAATCCAAAAATGAAGTCCATTTTGAAAGATAAAATTTATAAAATTTCAAAAATTGTGTATTACTATTCATAATGGATAGTTTGATTGGTCGTGGTGTGTTAGAATCTCGAAGTTTCTTACAATGCAAGCTATTGCATTATTCAAAAGGAAATGTATTGTGGAAGCTTGGGGTGTTACAAAGGCGATGTGATGGAGCCCCCCATATGCATCATTGGGTGGTGGCTGTAATGAGGAATGGGTGTAACAGTTCCTATAGTTATACCCTCTTTCCACATGTTTCTTCAATGTGGGATGGAGGGGTGCCCAACTGTAGTGCATCAGAGTCCAGTATGATTCAACGATTCTTGAAGGGGGGAGGCAACTTTTAGACTAGTAACACTCTGTGATGAATATAGACACGGGGACAATGTGGTGAATGACTTATGACATGGCATGAAGTAGGATACTCATTCAGAGGAAACCATGTTCTTGGACATCAGTTCGCTGGGACTTCTGGTCGCACATTTACTAAGGCTTATATGCCACTAAGCTTTTGGGACATGTATAACAATAAATTAGGTATAGTGGATATTTTTCTTTCTTTGTGAGGAGGTATAATTCTTTCCCTAATGGGGTGTTTGAGTGTGTGTGTGTGTGTGTGTTGTTTGGTTGTTTATAATACTTTCTACATAAAATAATATTATTAATTTTTTAAATATCTTATAAATTATTATTTATATTTTTAATTTATGTAATTGAAAATATAATTAGTAATATAAAAAAATAAAAACAAATTACATTTTTTCATGACAAACCCTCTTATATGGGTTAAGATAGAGCCCTTACATGGACCAAAGTCCCTTGTTCCCCAAAGGCCCATTACCATTTGATGGCCCGAAGGCCCTATGGCCTGAAAAAAATTACATGTCCCAAGGTCAATGCTAAGAATAATATCATTATAGTACTTATTGATACTATAGGGCCTTCTATAGTATCTGCCACTATTATACTGCCTATTGTAGTACCCATTGTGGATACAATACTGCAACAGTGCATTTTTAAATCCTCCCAAATGGGGCCCTTCAAGATTTAAACCCTAATCAAATATAGTATTATGAATTATATTAAAAATTATTAATCATATCATTAATTATTAAATATATTATAACTTATTTTTATTTATTTTTATTATGTATTATTAAACATATTATTAATTATATTATCAATTTTGAATTATTAATTATAGTATTAATAATTATTTATATTATTAATTATATTAATAATATTTTTTATTATTGATTTTTAATAATATTTTTAATTATATATTATATATTATTAATTTTATTATTAAAAATTAATTATATTTTTAATTACTTAATGTATTTTTAATTATTAATTATCTTATTAATTAAATTATTAATTATTAATTATTAAAAACATGCATAGGGTAGAGCCCAAAGTCATTATCCCATTAATTAAAAGAATGTAATAAGTTTAATAGAAGAATATGAGGTCATATATGATAGAAACTGACCACACCAAGTAAACAAAAACATCTACATTGTGTTAGAGACTCCAACTACAAAACACTACATGTCAAAATCAATAATATGAGATCTTTTTACCCATACTGTGCAAACTCATCCTGCTCGACTTTGAGGATTTCATATGTGCCTCAAAATCTCGGCCTTCTCTCATGGGTGATGTTCATCATCTGAAGATATATTAACAATGTCTTCTTTAATAGCATCCTTTATATCTCTGGAAGATTGCAACCCAGCCTTAAGTGCTAATAGAGATCCGACGTTTGATAATAATATTTCAAGATCCCTGGATGTCCTCAAGAATATTTCCCCACTGAGTGCACCTAAAATGGAAGGGGAAAGGTATTACCTATTATCAATATGGATCTTCACAATTCTTAGAGACTCCTCACTATCCACCTAAAAATTTTCTTCAGATTAACAACACTTCCTTCTGGAGATTCCTCAATGTTTTTAAATTCAAGAAACTCAAAAGAGTTATGTGTATAGACCTTACTACCCACCTATGAGGATTATTCTAATAATACTTTTCTATATTTTCCAAATAAAACCTATAACTTATTTTCAAGTGGATATGAAACATTAGGAACAAAGGAAGTAATGCTAACTAAAATAGCTTCCCCTCCCACTAATATAGACATGCTCCGGATGTGTGTCAGGTCCTTCTGACTCTCATCCCACTGGAATATATCAATATGTACTCCATTAATTAATGAGGTTAGATATCGTACTTATACTTTCTTTGAGGGAGCCTAAGAAAATAACTTTGAAGAATCCATGCTCATGGATATATGATCCATAACTATATCAAGTGGAGAACTAACATGGAAATCTTTTTAGTCACTGACCCTGCCAGCCAACTTTTCCCACTCTTCATACTTTGAATCCATTTGAGGCTGAGTTGGAGAGTGTACCAAACAAATTCCATTACTAAAATCACTTACAAACCTTATACCCACCATATAATTCGAATTATTGACTTTTCTATTAAAATAATTCAAGTAGTTATATTCATAAAGTACTATAAGATCAACCTCACCTCCACTTTCAAGAGACCACTGATGAGTCTTGCCTTTATTCTTGTTTGATTCAAAACCTGAAATAAAGTTAGCTTCCATAGATATAAGTATCTCCCCTACATAAAGTCTTTGAAATCAAAGTTTAACAGAGATAATCTCAAAGGTTACCTTATCCTTTACATCCCCCAAGGGATCCTTTCCTTCTAAACCTGAAGCACAACCATACCATTAAAAGGTTAGAGGTTCCACTGAGGGACTAATTACCCATTAATATCCCCTAAAGTATATTGATATACAATATAAGGACCAATTATCCTTTTCATATTAGGATCCCTAGACATCCTTGATCCACCCTCTATAGGATGAGATTCCTTCTATCAAATACCCTACTAACATCATATGAGAATACAATAGGTCCATGTTGTTGTACCCATTAATTGATACAATTATTATTATTCAACTCTTCTCCTCTATGTACCTAAGAATTATCCATATTAGTATCATTTACTATATCTATACCATACATAGCATGGTCCATACTAGTAGCAACATCATTTTTTGGATGAATGATACAATTTTCATAGGAGTAACCCTTCAATCCATATATTCCACAAGCTAGTATTTGATGACAAAAATTCACATTATAATCAATGGTGTTACTAAAATTATATAAATTACTGACATTCTCATAATAAACCTCTATGTCAAAGTAGTGATAATTAAAAATTAGAACAATAGATCTAATCAAGGGTTAACTTAGATATACTTTCACTAAAATTCTTGATTTGTGATTATATCTAGACCTATCCATTTATTTATTCATTTTTATAAGGTTAATGACCATAAAAGAAATTCCCCGTATGATTTGGGGATGCCAAAAAAACTAACTCAAGCCTCTGATATACATCAATGTTTCACTGATCAATAATTTAACATTTAAATGGTTAAAAAGGGGATCTTATTCCTGAATTATAATAATTCATTGTTTAAAATTTATGAAACCAAACCATCAAGATTTGGATTTTTAATCAACTTAATGAAATACAATATGAAAGAATACCATGCCCAAGGTAGTGATTCTACAACAATCAAACCCAGATATAACTAGAAGATGATTCATATGATTAAAGTGACCCCATTTATTTTCTTTATGTTATAGAGATAAATGCAAAACAATTGAATGCTTACACTCTTAGAGTATTTACAAAAGAAGTACTCATATAAAGCTGATTTGTCTTAAGGTAAGTATCCACTTGTGAATGAAGATGGGTTTCAAAGTATCCTTCCAAAACGTATAGGATTAGGAAGGATTAAAACTAAGGGGATGTAAATCTACATCAGGACGACTATATAATGTCTACATCTACTCAAAATCTGATAACTGATTCTATTATTAACATGGAATATTATAGTGATAGTGGGATCAATCCGACTACAACTTCTTATGCTGGAGTCGGTCATGTGTATATGGTTGTTGTGCCGAAAATGTTGGACTATGGAGTAACCCATGCATGAATACTAAATGGAGAAAAAGTACATGACCCTGTGGTTTGAAAGTATGGATGGATTTTCACAATATGATCATTCATTCTTAGGTTTAGTATTTGAAGAATTTTGGTAACCCTTCTTATCTTTGTCATTGTAATGTATTTTCTATTCTCTCGATAAGGGAAGTTTTGTTATGTCTTACCACCAATACAAAATCATCCTTTATTCAGTGATACCCTTTATCAAAAGTAAAATATATTTTTATTGATATATATATATATAATATTTTCCTAAATATGATTTATATAAAACTAAAAATTTATTAACAATTAATATATAGTATAATTAGTGATAATTTTTTATTAAATAATTAAAAATTAATATTAATTAATTATTTTCTCATTAGTATAATGTAATAGACATTTAAAAATATTTTCATGATATAAATAGTTAATAAATTAATTAATATCATATGAAATGTTGAAAAAAAATCTTGAACTTCAAAAGGTTATAAACAATTATCTGGGTGTCCGTTTAGGCTTCATAAGATACCAAATTGATGTTTGTGAAACGTCTATTCTATATGCCCTTAAAGAAACCTAATGACCTATTTTTAGTGGTAAAAAGGCCTCGAAGGCCTCTAAAATTGAGTTTTAAGTTGGGATACCCAATTTTTTATATATTAGAGAGAATTTCAACCTTGTTTAAGAGGAGATTCTTGTATTTTCTCAGTGGATACTTAATTTATTCCCAGGTCTCACATTCATATGTATATTATGGTATTCAAATTTTATCATTTATTATATTATAGTGTTATTTATAATTAAATATACATACTTATTTTTTATATTTATATATAAAATTTTATTTTTATAAATAAATATTAAAACATATTTACTTATAAAATATATTTTTAAATATAAAAACCATATGTAAATAAAAAATAATTATCCATTTTATTTAAAATAAACAATATATCCATTATATTTACATTATAAAAATGTATATATATATATATAAATATATATATAATGTTTATATATAAATATGTGAGTGTGTCTGTATTGAAAAATATATATTTATTTATGAATATATTCTAATATTTGTAAATAAATATTAATAGATAATATATATAAATATTTTTTTATATGTATATCCACACACAAAAGTAACATACATATATATATAAAAACACACACACGCATATAAATTCACACACACACAAATATTTTATTGGAGGGACCTAAATTTTTCATCTTTTTCAAACATGTTGGACATGATATTTCAAATTGAATGTAGGCTCATAAGATGAATTCAAAGCCTATAAATTTCAAGAATACAAGGGGAACATGTTGGATAATGGTTGTGAAGGGAGGTGTGGCCTCATCCAATGATAATGCTAAGGAAGGAAACGCAGGTCCCTCAAATGAAGTCCCTCATAACAAGATTAGTATGGGAAATGTTTTAGTAAGGAAACCCACTTCTGATAATGAGGCTTCTTATGTCTTAATGAAGTCCCATATTGAGTCTAGTTTAATAATCATGTTGAGGAAACTAAATTAATTGTCTTTGGTGTCCCCCATACTGGTTTGAGCATCTCTACCATGTAGGTTGAAACATCCTATGTGATATTTCACCAAGGATCCAGCCCAGGTGATACCATTTTAGGGACTGAAAATGAGTCCTTCTTACATTCTCTTATTCAGAAGAAAGGTGTGAAGTTCTCAAGCATGGACCTTATAATTGTGCTTGGTGGGGCCTCATCCACCTCAGTTCATATGATATCACTGAACATCTAAGTGATGAATACTATTCTATATAGATATAATCATGATGAATCTATAAATGAACTTACTAATCAGGCCAAAGCTGACATGTAACTAAGATAGGAGGAATTCTAGAAAACTTCATGTGAACAAAAATTAAAGAAAATGATTTTAGCTGAACCTTGTATGAAATCCAAAACTAATAATGGTTTTTTCATGTGCAGAGGGATTTTGGATGGACAAAACTCCTTTTAAATTTATAGTTCTTCTGAAATTCTTGTTAACATTGCAATGCAATGGACTTTAAAAAATATTGGAATGATGGCCAGTAAGATCAGGTTTTTCATACTGGGTTGGCTGCAACGAATGAGGGTTGGTATCTCCCTTCTCATTTTTCAAACACAATAAAAATTATCTTTGAGATATTTGGTAAATCCATAAATGAGGAATGTGATGAGGTAGGGGGAAAAGATCCTAAAGCCACCAGATAATCTTGATCATGAGAGTTTTCCCTAGGGTCCCAATGATGAATTAGTAGACCAATTTCAACCACAGGTTCAAATCATTTATTCAAAAAGTGATTCTAGATCATTTTTTAATAAACACTACCTCTTAGTCGTGAAATTTATTTCCTCTAAAATTGATGAAAAACTCCAATCCAACCCAAAGATGCATATTCAAGATTTTTCTTGGTAGCTCAGTGATTGATACATCTCAACAAATAATATAGATACATCATCTAATGATGATCATGAACCTCAAAATATTGCAAATGCATAGAAAAGAGGATGCTTCCCACATGGTATAGGTAAACTTAACCATATAGGGTGTACGGTAAAAAAAGAAAATATATATAATTATTTTTTAATGAATATATATAATGTATTTATATAATATGTTAATAATGTATTAAAATACATTTATATAATGTGTTTATATAAAACATACACATGTATATTATAAAATTTTATTTTTTAAATAAATTGGTTATATTTTAAAGATGTTTTTTCTAAAAACACTAATAAAATATAGATACATAAAATAAAAAAAAGGGGTTTAAACCCCCTTTAATATTTTTTATTTTTTCAAATAATAAATCAATTATATTTTAGCATCAATTTTTACATAACGATAGCTTATTTATAGACAACACTCTCAAAATAACCACTGATAAATGCACTATTTTTATAGTGATAAAATTATTTCAAATACTACTTAAATTATATATATACATATATTACAAAACAAAACAAAATTAATATAATAATACTTTAAAAAAATACCAACATCGTTAAAAGGTTTCACACTCTTGTGGTTCGACACAAAAGCCTAAAACTATTTGATGCTACAGCATCTCATATTAGTAAACAATCTCGATCTAGACCCAAAAAAACTATTTATAGTATTTTTTTACAACAATTTCAGAAAATGATGACTTTAGCTAATATGAAAAGAAATATATACACATGGAAGAACTATATTATTCTCTCCAATGTATTCTTGAGGAAACTAGGTGGATTCTGGGAATGTGATTTTCAACCATTACATATAATGTTATTTTTCATCTTTATTCTAAAACCTCTTAACCTATCATACCCCATAAATCAGGTTCATTCACTCATTCTATATATATACGCCTCCATACCACATGCTATATATATAATAATTACATATATTTGAATAAATCTATATATATACATATATTTATAATTACAGTTATTTTATGTATAAAAATATACACAATATATGTATATATATTGTTAAAATTAGCATGAATTGATGTTACAAATTAATATGTTTATATTTTTATTTGTTTTTTCTATGAATAATCTCATTATGCATTTTTTCCCCTTTATTTTGGATTTATTAATCTTTGAATAGGTTTTACAGTGTTCTCGATCTTTTTGGTTACCCTTACGCAAGGGTATGTGAACTTCACCCGAGATATTGGATACCCTTATGTGAGGTCTATCTAACCATATATATGTGGTTCCTACCCTCACGTGAAGTGTATTTTACCCCTACGTTGGTTTATTTTACACTTATGTGGATTTTTTTGTAAGGTAACCTTTACATAAGTCAATTTTTACCCTTATGTAAGTGTTATTTTGTAGAAGATAACATTATGTGGGGGCTCAGTTACCCTTATGTGGAGTGGGTGGTGATATTGGTACCTTTACACAAGGTCCAGTTACCCTTATGTAACCAATTGATAAGAGAGTACCTTTACCAAAAGTCAAAGGTTACCCTTAAGAAGACAGTGTGTTGAAGTGGTTTACCTTTACAAAAGGGTCGTGCTACCCTTACGTAGCATGTTGTGGACAATTATATAAAGTTATAAGACCCTTACATAGTGCTGAAGACCCATATGTAGTGGGTTTCAGACCTTGGAACCCTTACATTGCATCCCAAGTTACCCTTACTTGGAGTTGGGACCCCTACATAGTGGCGACAACCCTTACATATCATGTTTTTAAGAAACTTAAACAATTTTCTTTTTTTAGTTATTAGGGTTTGTTTTAATATTTTATTCATCTTTCTTCTTGTCCAAATTCATGTCCCAAATTTTTTAGAGGTTCTTCGAAGGGGTTTTTACAGTTTCATCTCTCTCCTCCTTCTAGAATAGAGATAGACAGCTGAAGCATAGAGAGAAGGTAACGCTAAGAGAATTAAAAGAGGAATGATGTAATCTAAAGAGGGAGAGATCATCATGTTGATTCAATAAGGTTTTCTTATGACTTTTCCATTCCTTTATTTTTTGAAAATCACAAACACTCTATCTAAAGGAAAATTTTATTTCCCCTAATATTTATCTTAATAAGGGAATTTTCCCTACCCGGGGAAATTTTCTCCTTACCTTTGTTTTCACTTTTCATGTTATTCTTTCTCTAAATCTAAATCTTTTTATTTCTATGTGTAAATTTTTTTTTCATATATAAAACCTTAGAATCATATAACTACTTAGATATAGAGTATTTTTTCAGGTTCTAAATTCAGATTCTGAATTCTCTGAATACAGATTTTGAATTCTCTGAAATTGCGATTCTAAAATCTCTGAATTCATATTCCGAATTCTCTGAATTTAGATTCTTAATTCTATAAAATTCAAATTTTGAATTCTCTGAATTCAGATTATGTGGTCCTTGAATTTAGACATCAAATTCTCCAAAATTGATATTCTGAAATCTCTAAATTAATACTCTGAATTCCTCATAATTCAGGTTCTGAATTCCTCAGAATTAAGGTTCTGAATTCCTCAGAATTCAGGTTCCGAATTCCTCAGAATTCCGACTCTGAATTCCTTAGAATTCAGACTCCAAATTCTATATAATTTTGATTCTGAATTCCTTGAAAAATAGAATCTGAGTATCTATATAATATAGACTCCGAATGTTTATTTTCTTAGACTTTGAACTTTATTTTTTCTTAGACTCTGAAAAATGGATTTGGTTAAGCAACCATATTTTTATAACCCTTGTTTTAATAATGAAACATTGTCATTTATTCTGTTTCAAATTAACCATTGTTTGAGTAACACGTGTATAGGTACCTTTTAGATTCGAGGAAAAATATGACCGTTGAAGGAGGGATATGCCTGTTGGAGAAATTCCTATAAATATGATCTCATTTGAACGAGCTCGCTACATAGCTAACTAAATGGGAACCGATCTATCATTTTAGAGACCACATGCTGTTGAAGTGATTTCTAGAGATATAGACTCTCATGCTTTGTGCACACTAAACATCTTTTTTAGATTGCTTCGTGTGACTCTGATAGTTATTGTATACAATTGAGGACTTCCAAGAATAGGAAGACATAGGTGAGGACTACCTTAAAGTTTGAGGATTCCTTGTTTAGGAAGACAGAGGTTCCAACTACCTTGAAGTTTGAGGGTGTGTGGGGATAACAAGACAGATTGCAATATTCTTATTTAGGGCTTACCCTAGTGTGGGTAAGATAGGATTTCTTGAAAGTATAAATCAAGGGACCTTTATCCAAGGTTGTTGGATATTCTTTTCTTTGGGTTAAAAGATTTCATACTTGTTACTTGTATTGTTTCATGTTTATTTTCCACTGCTTTTTGATTAATACGGAAAGTATAACTATCTTATACTTTCTTATAATTATATACTCTGATTAGAAATATTCTATATGCTTTAAGGTATAATCTATTTCCTTGTAAAATTTTCTTAAGATTCATTTTCAAAACCATTTTTCCAGAACCTATCAAGTTTTTATAACTAAGAGGTCTTGTGAATTTACCTTGTTTAACCTTTTAAAATATTTTTTTCCTTAAGGTTAAAAATGAAAGTATTATGCCAACATTAAAGGTTCCAAAAGAGTTTTTAAAGTTTACAATTCACCCCCCTCCCTCTTGTAAATTGAGCCTCTACATCATATTTTGATCCTACACATCGATGGCTCGGATTAGAGACATCATACATGGTGGTACCACGAACATTGTTATGGTGGAGAGAGCATGATATTTGTCAAATCATTCAGTTGTGATTCTTCTTAGAGGGTTTTATTCTATTAGTGAGGCCAACCCTAGAAAGAGGGTTTAGGCCTAGTTTTATGTGTTCCTATTACATATTTCCCTAGTTCTTTAGTTACTTATTGTTTGATCATGTGTGTGTTGAAGTGTGTTATTCCTCTGTTATTGCCAATTATTTTTTTATTCTTTGAATCTTTGTTATATTATATCATTGTTTTTTATTTTCTTTATAATAATAAAAAGGGGTTGTAGGTGGTTTTCTTCCTATAAAATAGGATAATGGGGTGTGAACCATGTTAAATTCTTATGTTTTTTTCTCTTTCCTGTATTTTTATTTTTCTTTCTCACTGTGGTATTATTTAATAATGTTATGCTCATTGAGAGAGATTCTTTTTTTGATTTATTTTTTTAAAGCTCATTTTTTACTTAGATACTATTGATTTTTTTAGGGGTTGGGCCTATGTAATATGACCTCCTTCAATAAGATATTAGGGTGTCTCTAGGGCTTCCCTCCCAACAATAAGTGGTATCAGAGGGTGAGTTCATCAAGTCTAAAAATGTATTCGACCAGATTAGTGGTAAAGAAGTTCGATGGATAGAATTATTTTAATGTTTTGAGGGTGGAAATAAATGATCTTCTTATCCAAAATGGGCTTGATAATACTTTGGAAGGTTCTAAGAGAAATATCATCACTATCACTCTTAAAGGAGATACCTCTTGTTCTTTTTAGGATATTAACCCTAATATATTAAATAAATCACATTCCCTATTATTACTGACCCTTGGAGATAATGTTTTGTGAGAAGTGTTCCATGAAACCTCATCTAGTTCCATCTAGTTAATGTTTGATCTTTATATGAATAGATCCCTTATATGAATGCAAAAAATAAAATTAATCTTTGAATTCTTAAAATAGTCTTAGTCACCTCTATATTGACTCATTTAGATAGTTTTATTAAGATGGTCATTGAATTAGATAATATAGATATTGATATTAATGATGACGATTATGATTTCTTTATGTTTAATTTATTGGATGAATAATTTAATCTAGTTAGATAGTTTATGAAGTATGATAGAGAATTTATTACTTTAGAGGATGTAAAATATATTGTCTTGTCTAGGGATCTTAAAATTTATGGTCTGAAGGTAGAGGGAATTAGGTTGAAGTATGGGCCTTAATTACTCAGTGTGTAGGGTAAATAAATATTTTAAAGAAAAGATAATAATTGTGCTAGTCGATTTAAGAAGCTCAAGTATTATCAGTGAGCAAAATAAAATCATGTTAAGAAATACTGCCTTGAGGATCCATCTAGGGATAGTGTAGACCAAAATAATGTGGTGTTACTCAGTTTTTATAGTTTTTATTTCATATTAGTCTTTATAGAAACCATAAATATAGATTATGTGTAGATATTGGTTTTATTTATTCTATGTTTCTTGGACTGGATCTATATGTGATTCTTAGGGGGCCCTAATTAGAAGATAAGGTGAAGGTATGAATGGTTTTTTGAGATGTTTAGGCTTAGGTGGAGACCTGTCTCATTTCAGATTGATGGTTTTCTTGTTGTCTTATATTTTAATTTATTTATAATTTATTTATAAAACTATTTTAATTTTTAGCTTCTTTATACATTTAATTTCAATTTATCCATATTTCTTTCTATTTAATGAATTGAGAATTTATCTGGCTTCATTGGGTGTCATGCAAGCACAAGACAGATGATCAAGACCTTTGATGGAATGTGTGTAGCTAGTTTCAAGTATATGAATGAGGGGATCAGAAAGTTTGAGGTATGTTTTATTCTTAATGCATTTTATTTGATCATTTGTTTTTATATGCATGTCTAGTAGATTTTAGCTGTAGATGTGTTTGTACGAGAAAAAATGTAGAGTTGTGATAGATGCTAGGAAGTTGGTCAATCTAGGATGATCAGGTTTAAGATTAGGATTTTCTTGTTAGTAAATACTATCTAAACTAATTTATAGGTTTTTCCAGTGCAGTCTTTCAAGAATATCATCTCATTGTTTTTTAAATTTTATTTTTTAAGGTTTAGATTTTATAAAACTGGTATGATTTAATGTGAAAAATTAAAATTCTTAGTTTGTTATTGGTTTTTCCATGAATAATATTCTTATGAATGTTTTTTCCTTTTATTTTGGTTTTATTAAGCTTAGAATTGGTTTCCTGGGGTTATTTATCTTTTTGGTTAACGTTACATGTGGACAGATGACCTTTACATGAGCTATTGGATACCCTTACATGAGATATGTTTACCCTTACATAAGCGGGTCTTAACCTTATGTTATGGGTGGTTAACATTATGTGAGGGATTTGTTACCCTTATGTGAGGTGTGTATTACCCATACGTTGGTTTATTCTACTCTTAGGTAGCCTTTTGTTTTTGTAGGGTTACCCCTATGTAAGTGGTTTTATACCCTTACATAAGTGTTGTTTTTCATGAGCTACCATTATGTGAGGGCTCAGTTACCTTAAGTGAAGTGAGTGGTGGAAGTAGTAACCTTATGAAAGGTATAGTAAACCATACATAACTAGTGATTTGTAGTGGGTACCTTTACACAAAATGGAGGTTACCCTTGTGCATGTAGTGTCTTGGAGCGGTTTACCATTACACAAGGTTCACATTACCCATACACAGCACATTGTAGACCCTTACACAAAGGGAAAAGACCCTTATGTAGAGATGAAGACCCTTAAATATTTGGTTGTGGACCTCAATACCCTTAAATAGAGTCCCGAGACACATATACATGGGGTTGGGACCTTTACATAATGGAGAGTATCCTCACACATCGCGTATTAATACCTTCACGTGATGTTTTATTTTCAGCTCAGGGTTTGTTGTAATAATTTATTCCGCATGATACTTTGTTGGAAGTGTATCCCAAAGTTGATATAGGTTTTTCAAAGGGGTTTTAAGGTTTGATCTCCTGCCTCCTTCACTACTGTATATAACACTTTTAACAATGCAATAAAATATCTTTTTTAGAAAAAAAAGTGTTGACTAGCTAAGTGCTATTAAAATCATGAGACCTTCATCAGTACTAGAAAAAGTGACGATAAAGGCCTCCTTTATCTAGGCTCATAAAAAACAATAATAAAGGGATCCCTTATCAACACATGTTTTCCGTGCTAATAAAGGTGAACTTTATCAGCGCTTCATTTTTAGCACTGATAAAGGTAACCTTTATCAATGATTTCTCTAGAGCTAATAAATGATACCCTTTATTAGTAATTTATCTATAGATGATAAAGGTACCCTTTATCAGTGTTTTCTTTAGCATTGATAAAGGTAACATTTATTATTTCTATAACATGTGCAGATAAAGGCCATATCCACTACTACATTATTGCATCCATACAACAGTCATGTAGCATCGTTATAAAAGAAAACCCAATTATAATACATAAAAAAAGAATAAAAATATATATGAAATTAGATTGTAATAAAATTATCTCATTTCACTATCAATTAAATTCCAAATTAACAAAAAATAATTTTACACTGGTGCCATATTTATAATTAATAAAAAAAATTACAACCCATATAAAAAATAAAAACTAGTATGAAATTAGATATGATCATCCACCATATGAAATATTGTCCTTATAATAAAACAAATATTTATTTTAGTAAAAATAAAAAAAAAATGAAAAAATTTTAATTTTAATGTTATATAATCCACATATGATAATTTATATTTTAATTACTATATATATTAATGATATTATTAGTTAGTTGTGCATCGTATTGATATGCAGTCAATTCCAACATGTCACAAATGAATTATGGATCACTATCCTAAAGTTTAAAAATAATTCGAGCTTTTTTTATCAGTTTTGACTATGTGAAACACGTTTTAAATGAAAATTATGCTTTTATTTTAAAAACATACACTTAGAGTTTTACTAACCACATTGTGTGTTGGATTGACATGTGTTCATTTCCTACATGTCCAAAATGAATTGTGTATTTTTTTTCCTAAAGTTTGAAAACAATATGATCCTATTTTCTTGATTTTTGAAATATGAGGTGTGTTTTAAACTAAAATGACATTTTGATATTAAAAATAGGCACTTTATGTAATATCGACTAAATTATATGATAGATTAACATGTGTTCAATTCTTACATCTAAAAAATTAATTTTGAATTATTGTCATAAATTTTGAAAACATTCTGAACTCATTTTCTGAGTTTTGGATATGTGATGCGCGTTTTAAACTAAAATATAACTTTTATATTGAAAAAACACACTTCAAGTCATACCTACCGGTTCGTATATCAAATTTATGTACAGTAGATTCCAATACATAAATAATTTATTATGGATCATTTTCCTGGAGTTTTAAAGTAACATCATATCATTTCATTGGTTTTGGATATGTGATATGTGTATTAATCTAAAATGACACATTTATATTGAAAATAGGCACTTCAAGTCATACCAACCACATCATGTGTCATATTGATGTATGTTTAATTTCTACACATAAAAAATGAATTATGGATCACATCCCAAATGTTTTAAAATAATCTAAGCTTGTTTTCTTGATTTTGTATATGTGATGTGAATTTTAATCTAAAATGAAACCATTATATTGAAAATAAAAACATCAAATCATATTGACCACATCATGTGTTAGATTCATGTGTGGTCAATTCCTACACATTAAAAATGTGTTTTTGATATTTTTTCTAAATTCTTAAAACAATCCAAGCTTGTTTTATTGGTTTTGTATATGTGACATGGGATTTAATCTAAATACCACTTTTATATTGAAAACATGAACTTCAAGTAATACCTATCATACCATTTGTTGAATTATCATACGGTCGATTTCTACAAGTCAAAAATTAATTATCTAAAATTTTCCTAATTTTTTTAAACAATATGAGCTTATTTTTATAGTTTTGTCTATATGATGTGTGTTTTAAACTAAAATGGCACTTATATATTGAAACACACAATTTGAGTCATACCAACCACATCATCTGTCATATTGACATATATTCAATTCTTGTACATTAAAAATGAATTATGTATCATTTTCTTAAATTTTGAAAATAATATGAGCTCGTTTGCTCTATTTTTTCTACATGAATCATGTTTCAAACTAAAATGGACTTTTTATATGGAAAACATGCACTTCAAGTCATACCCTCCTCATCATCTGTTGAATTGACATATGGTTGATTCCTACAAGTCCCAAATGAATTATTGATCATTTCCTAATGATAGAAAATAATTTTTTCTAGTTTTCTCAGTTTTGGCTATGTGAGATGCATTTTAAACTAAAATAACATTTTTATATTGAAAACATGAACTTAGAGTCATTCCAACCAGATTATGTGGCATATTGATGTTTGATAAATTATTATATGTAAAAAATGAATTATTAATGATTTTTATAAAGGTTCAAGACAATATGAGCTCGTTTACTTAGATTTGGATATGCTACACTCATTTTAAACAAAAATGTAACTTCTACTAAGAAAACAGGCACTTCAAGTCACACCCTCCACATCATCTATTAAATTCACATACGGTACATTCCTATATATCAAAAATAAATTATGAATTATTTTACTAAATTTTGAAAACAATATGATATCTTTTTCTTAGTTTTGTCTATGTGATACATGTTTTAATCTAAAATGACACTTTTATATTGAAAACATGATCTTAGAGTTATAACAAAAAAATCATGTGTCATATTTCTATTTGGTTAATTCCTATACATAAAAAAATGAATTATTTATTTCTTTACTAATTTTTGAAAATAATATGATCTTGTTTGTTCAGTTTTGGCTATTGAAAGAGCGCTGTCGTGGGCGCCCTCAAATGATTAGTATGATTTTGGGGTACTTAGGTGCGGTAGAGTGGCTGACCAAGGTCGTCTCTCAAAGGAGGAAGTGAATTTAACTACTTATTAGAGGTATTCTAAAAATAAAATAAAAGAGAATAAAATAACTACTTGAAAGGATGGGGGTGGTTTTTTATAGTTTATGAACCTAGAAGAAGTTTGCTGGAAGAAGATTGCATTTTTTTGTTTTTAGTTTTGAAATGAAGTTTGATTAAAATGACACAACAAAAAGATGTTTGTTTAGACAATATTTAAAAGACGTAATCGATCTAACTCTAACTCTTCAATCATTTATTAATCATTATCATTTAAATTAATATTCACTTAATTATGATCCATTAATTTGTTAAATCCCGAACCCTACGAGAATTAACTTTACCACGAAGATTGAAGTGAATTTAACCTTAGGCTAACTTCAGAACATGCAATCGCAACACCCTGCTTTGATTGATGTTCTAAAATTAGCTTATGGTCAGTGGTAAATTAAGTCACATAACCACTCTGGAAATGAGGATTAGTTGAGTTTAGGGATTATATTTGAACTCTACAAATTGATCCCGTGTGGTTTTGAATTACCGGTTAAGGTTGCGCTCTCACAGTTCACACAATTCCCGACCTCGCGTGTTTTGTGTTAACTATTTAATTTCTTGCATAGTTTCATTTAAATTAAAAACTCAATTAATAGATCATAATATGTGAATTACAGTATCTCATTGATTCAAAATAAATGAATGAAGAAGGATAGAGGTCGATCGATTACTAAAAAGAACTACTCTTCCATGGGTGGTGTAGTCATCGTGGAGACGTTTTGCATAAGCAACGGATTGAAAGGGTAGAACCCAATATTGTCTCCACTATTGATTCCAACCCAATTAATAAGATTAATATAAGAAGAAGAGGGATGAACACAGAATATTATTTGAAGAAAAATTCAAGAAACAAACATGAAAGAAAAGAAATACAAAGAAGAGGTGAGAGAGGAGAGCCTTTTTGGAAGAGAGGTTTTCACAAAGGCTTACTTCTTCCAAGAGTTGTGAGGGGCTCCCAAGAGACACCCTTTCGGCCACACCTTTCCAAAGCCTCTAACAGACCTCTCAAAGAGTTAAAACCCCCTTTAAATAGATTTTGTGAGGGCTAGGGATACATTACTTTTTAAGTGTGAAATGAAAAACTCGGCCAAATATTTTTTTCCAACTTGTACCGCCTATTTTACATCCAAAACGCGTGAATTGACTGGCCTTCCAGAAGGATGGTTTGTGCCAAATCCTGTCCCCAAGCTTTCCTCAAAATTTGGGCTCCATCCAAGCCCTTATGTAGACGATATGGCCCTAATACAGAACCCATATCTATTCTGCCGAGTCCAGCCCACCATTGGATTAATTGATCATTTACAACATCAAAATGCAGTCTTTAGCTCTAGTGTCATGAATGGAGGTTGTATAAAATGAAGTTAGGAACACTGTTACAAAATTTCAAATTCAAATAATAAATATAAAAATATTTATCTTAGAAATACTACAATGCACTATTAAGGGTAAAACTGGAATTTTCACCAAATTTTCAAATGAATGATCAAATCCCAAATATTTTATAAATAAACATATTTAACACAATGTGAGGAAATTATTTCATTTATTATCAATAAAATATTCAATAAAATAGTGTTTTATCAACTCCCCCACACTTACCCTTTTTGCACACCTGGGCAAAACCTCATATCAAGTAAACATCAATATCAAATCAAAACCAATTTTAAAACACATATCCTTAAGATCAATCAATTTCACACCAAGAATCAAAAGATATCATGCCTCATAAAAAACCTTATTTCAAGTTCTCCATTTATATCATTCAATATATTTCCACTTCATTTATCCACCCATGCACAAAACACTTACCTCGCTTGAATTTTCTCTCATCACTCAAATATCAATTTTTTTTTTGCAATGTCTTTCTCATCCAAACTCATACAATGGTCACCATAGGCTTGATAGATTCCTACATCGCTACCCGATATGAGTCAAGGACATATGTTTATCATGAGGACTTTTCAGGGTTGTTCTGTGGCTTTCGGTTGGTAGGATTAAGATGTGAAAAACTCTGAGGCTGAATGAGGAGGGCTTGACTCTTTTGAAGCAAAATTGCATTAATCTAATTTTCACTTAAATATGGTCTTCTCTTCAATCCCCATAGTATCAATTCAGATCCATCATCATTAAAAGTCATGAAAGGTTTACACCATTCATCATTTCAGCATAAAAAATGTCAATCTTCTCAAACATGATTTTCTTGAAAGCTCCAGATGGGCACAACTTTCCACCTCAATTAGAAGCTCCAGAAAAGGCACAGCTTCACTTGTCATGAAAGCACCAGAAAAGGCACAAATTTCAATATAATGACTTTCTTTAGCAGCAAACACATCTCTTCAGAATTTAATTTTCCACCCAAAGTATCACATAATGTGGTGGCACAACACAAGACAGCTTCCCCCACACTTAAGCTCAACTAGATTATGCAATTTCACTTCAAGAGTTGGTTGGATAGGGAAAATTGGCTTGTAATGTGGCTTAACCTAACAGGCTGTGCATGGATTCTAAGGGCTACAAGGATTAAATATTCATGGTAGGCCATTATAAAAAAAGGATTCTTTGAAATAGGGGCTTTAATACCAAACAAATGCCTCAATCATTTAAACACAAGTACCTCAAACCCTAAAGTTTTGACAGGAATAGATCAAATTCTGGTTAAATCAAGTATGGTTTGGTTCTCTAAAGAAGTGAGTTGAATGTAAAGAATATGAAAATAATGGTTCAAAAGCCTCACAGGAAAGTGATTTCAAATATAAAGACAGTGAGATGTGGCATGGGATTCAAAATTTGGTGTACTTTCCATGAAATTACTAAATATTTGAACTTGAAACAAAGTCATTTCAGCATTCATTTAAGCTTAGTTTCAAGGGGTAAATTGTTTCACTTATTGATATGGATTTAAAAATGGTGATGAGAATCATTTCAGCTCAAAAGTTTCAAAAACACACAGAAAATTGTAAAATAAACACACAAATTTTGAAAAACATACAATTTTTTTTTTGAACAGGAAAGCAATTGAAATTACTAAACTAAAAGGTTCCCTCCCCCACACTTAAAATATTGCATTGTCCTCAATGTGAACCTATGAGATGATATATGCACATGAAATGCAGACTTTTTAAATAGGACAAATAATATAAAAGTGAAAGGGTTAGGAATAGCCTGATGTGATCAAGTGATGATGGGGTCATGTAGTGTGATAAAATCCACTACATCAGTAGGATGTCCCTCAATGTATCTCTTAAAACGTTTCCCATTGACTGTAAAGATCCTTCCAGTGTCCTCTTGTTTGATCCCCACTACACCATAAGGAAAAACATTAGACACAATATAAGGACCTAACCATCTGGAACGCAACTTACCAGGCATCAACTTCAGTCATTAACTATAGAGAAGGACTTTCTCTCCAACTTGAAACTCCCTTTGTTGGATCATTTTGTCATGAGATGCTTTTGATCTTTCCTTATAGAGCCTTGAGTTCTCATATGATGACAGTCGAATCTCCTCAAGCTCTTGAATTTGAAACTTCCTTTGAATTCCAGCTTGGGCCAAATCCATGTTACATTTCTTTATAGCCCAATATGCCCGATGCTCGACTTCCACGGGGAGATGACACGCTTTCCCAAAAACAATCCGAAATGGGGACATACCAATGGGGGTCTTGTATGTTGTCCTATAAGCCCACAATGAATCATCCAAGCGCTTGCTCCAATCCTTCCTATTTGGTTGCACGGTTTTCTCCAAGATTTGTTTCAACTCACGATTTGAAACCTCAGCCTGGCCATTTGTTTGGGGGTGGTATGGTGTTGATGTTTTGTGTGTCACCCCATACTTTCGAAGGAGGGAAGCAAAATTCATATTGCAAAAGTGTGTCCCTTGGTCACTGATGATGGCCTTTGGTACTCCAAACCTGCAAAAAATCTGTGCTTTGACAAAGTCCACAACAACATGAGAATCGTCAGTCCTGGTGGCCTTGGCCTCCACCCATTTACTCACATAATCAACAGCAACAAAAATATACAAAAATCCAAATGAACTAGGAAAAGGACCCATAAAGTCGATGCCCCATACATCAAAAATATCACAGAATAGTATGGGTTGTTGGGGAATCTCATGTCTCTTAGAAATGTTCCCAGTGTGTTGGCAACGAGTGCATGACTTACAAAACACATAGGAATCATGGAATAAACTAGGACAATATAATCCAGAGTCCAAAACTTTCCTAGTTGTCCGTTGGGGTCCAAAGTGTCCACCACATGCAAGTGTATGACAGAATTGCAAAACAGACTCAAACTCATGATCAGGAATACACCTCCTAATAACTTGGTCACTACACATGAGCCAGAGGTAAGGATCATCCCACACATAAAACCTAGACTCACTTTTTAATTTTTGGACTTGATGTTTCTTTAAATTTGCAGGGATTTCAGAAGCAACAAGGTAGTTAACTAAATCAGCATACCAAGGATGCGTACCTGAGATGGTATAGAGATGTTCATCAGGGAAAGTGTCCCGAAGTGGTACCTGATCCAAGGTGTCATCCTCTAGTGTGTGAGTAAGCCTACTCATGTGGTCCGCCACCAAATTCTCTGACCCCTTCTTGTCCTTTATCTCAATATCAAACTCTTGAAGAAGGATCATCCAACGGATAAGTCGTGGCTTTGCATCTGGCTTCTTTAGGAGGTACCTCAAAGCTGCATGGTCAGAAAAAACAACTACTTTAGAGCCCAATAAATATGAACGGAATTTATCTAAAGCAAATATGATAGCAAGAAACTCCTTTTCTGTGGTAGTGTAGTTTGATTGGGCTGAATCTAGCATCCTCGATGCATAGGCGATCACATGTGAATGTCCCTCCACCCTCTGAGATAAGACAGCTCCAACTGCGAAGTTGGAGGTGTCACACATAAGCTCAAATGGAAGGTCCCACCGTGGGGGCTGTATGATTGGTGGAGTGGTCAGTCACTTCTTCAGCTCATCAAATGATACCATGCATGAATCATCAAAATTGAAGTCAATATCTTTTTGAAGCAATCGAGATAAGGGTAGAGCGATCTTACTAAAATCTCTGATGAAGCGTCGATAAAATCCAGCATGCCCAAGGAATGATCGAACATCACGCACACTTGTAGGATATGGGAGGGATGAAATAATGTCTACCTTAGATTTATCAACTTCAATTCCATGTTGTGAGACTATATGACCTAAGAAAATTCCCTTTTTGACCATGAAATGACATTTTTCAAAATTTAAGACCAGATTCTTCTCAATACAACGATGCAACACATCACCCAAACTAGAGAGACATTCATCAAATAAGGACCCATAAACTGTAAAATCATCCATAAATACCTCCATGCAGGTCTCAATTAGATCTGAGAAAATACTCACCATGCATCTCTGGAAGGTACCTAGGGCATTGCAAAGTCCAAATGGCATCCTTTGGTAAGCAAAGGTACCGAATGGGCAGGTGAATGTTGTCTTCTCCTGGTCCTCTGCTGCAATGGGAACCTGAAAATAGCCAGAAAATCCATCCAAGAAACAATAGTGTGTCTTCCCAGCTAGTCTCTCAAGCATCTGGTCAATGAATGGAAGTGGGAAATGGTCCTTACGAGTGGATTGATTTAGTTTCCTATAATCGATACACACTCGCCAACTGTTTTGTACTCTCACAGGAACTAACTCATCATTTTCATTTTTTATAACAGTGAAACCAGTTTTCTTTGGTACAACCTGAACAGGGCTAACCCATTTTGAATCAGAAATAGGGTAAATGATACCCAGCTCAAGTAATTTTTCAACTTCTTTCTTAACAACTTCCAAAAGTGTTGGATTAAGTCTCCTTTGTGGCTACCTAATCGGTTTAGCCCCATCCTCCAAGAGAATCCTATGCATGAAAATGGAGGGGCTAATACCTAATATGTCTGCCAATGTCCAACCAATTGCCCTAATGTTATCTCTCAAAAGATTCAAAAGTTTTTCTTCATGTTCAAAAGAGAGATTGTTAGCAATTATGACAGGTAATCTATCACCACTGAGCAAGTATGCATATTTGAGATTTGGGGGCAATGGCTTGAGTTCCAATGTAGGTGGGTGATGTATGGATGGAGAAATTGATGCAACAGACATATCTGCACAATGAACATCAGTATCAGAATAAAAATCATCACAATCAGAGAATAAAGCACCAAATCCATCAGCATACTCAATAGCCATGTCATAATCAGAGTTCACTTGATCAAAATCAGAATATGTTTCCATTTCAAAATCAAATATTAGAGAGTCTTGTTCCTTAAAAATGGGTGTAGAATTATTCTTAGGCATCAAACTAGAACCAATACTCATAATCTCCCTAAGCATAGGACAATCCAATTCCATGATGTTTTTACATGGTGGTTCAAAATGGGAGATAACAAAAGCAGAATGGTCCTCTGAGGGGTACTTCATGGAATCCATAACATTAAATATCACAACTTCATCTCCAAACTCCATGGAAAGTGTACCCTCATTGACATTTATGATAGTTTTTGCAGTTTTGAGGAAGGGTCTACCTAAGATAATGGGGGCATGAGAACTTACCTGATCATCCTCCATGTTAAGCACATAAAAGTCTGCTGGAAAGATCATGTCTCTTACCCGAACAAGTACATCCTCAAGAACTCCCGCTGGATATGCCGTAGCTCTATTCGCCAATTTCACCACTACTCTTGTTGGCTTCAACTCACCAACCTGTAAGGAAGAGAATACAGAGTGAGGCATCACATTTATTGAAGCTCCTAAATCACAAAGATCATTAGAGAAGTGCAACTCCCCTATGGTACATGGGATGGTGAATGTCCTAGGATCCTTTCACTTTGTTGGCATTGCTAGAGTTGGTGTAATGAGTGTCGAGACATTCATTACAAGGTTGATCCTCTCATTCCCCTTGAGCCCTCTTCGATTGGTGCAGAGTTCTTTTAAGAATTTGGCATACCTTGGGATTTTCTTAATGGCTTCAAGTAGAGGAATGTTGACCTCCACACGCTTGAATGTGTCCAAATCCTCCTTTTGCATTGCTTCTTCAGCCATCTTCTTGGTTTGAACAACCCTATTTGGAAAAGGAAGAGGTTTAGAAGGAACATCATCAATATTTTTCATACCTTTATCTTTCTCCTTGGATTTCTCATCAGTTGGTATGGAATGCATCTTCTATGAAGTTGAGGTGAATCCCGGTGGAATGGTAGGTGCAGATGTATCGTTCATTTGCTTCCCACTTCTCAATGTGATTGCACTGACATTCCCCTTTGGATTTGGAGTGGGTTGGGAAGGTAGATTTCCAGAATTCTTACTCACAAATTCATGGAGGGCGGTGGCAATCTGGCTCATTTGAGTCTTCAACTCCCTCAGCTCCGAACTTTGACTCTTCAGCTCATTCTGTTGATTAAGAACAATTTGCTTCAAAAGATCATCAGTATTAGAATCAAACTTTGGTGGATGATTCCCTTGTTGCTGACTTGTTGATGTTTGAGCTTCAAATCTCCTTTGGGGTTGTTGGAAACCCTGCTGGTAAGGCGGAGGCTGCTGGAAGTTTTGTTGAAAGGGTGGCCTTTGTTGTTGTCTAGAGCCATACCTCATGTCCGACTAATCTTTCCACCCTTGGTTGTATGTTGGATAAAACTTCTTTTGGGGATATGGTTGTTGTTGTTGCTGCTGAAATGGTCTCCCTGGGAACACTACTGCACAATCTTCTGTTTCTTGGAGTTGTGGGCAACAGTCAGTTGGGTGGCTTGTCTCAGTGCAAATACCACAAGGCCTTGAAGGAGGGGGTAGAGATGTCTTTTGTGCCAAAGCAATTTGCCTCACCATAGTGGTCAATTCTTCCAACTTAGTATCAATCAAATGAATTTCAAGAGAAGAAGGACTTACCTGATGTATTCCCCTGACATGTGGTGTACCTCTATCACCAAATTGTTGGGAGTTTTGGGCCATCTTGTCGATCAACGCACGTGCAGCTACTGGTGTCTTGTCCACTAATGCTCCTCCAGCCGCAGCATCCACCATGCTTCTCTCCATAGGTGTGAGTCCTTCATAGAAGTACTGGATGAGTAATTTCTCACTGATTTGGTGATGTGGGCAGCTTGCACACAACTTCTTGAATCGCTCCCAGTACTCATACATTGACTCCCCTTGGGCTTGCTTGATCCCCGATATCTCCTTTCGAATGGATGTTGTCCTTGATGCTGGAAAAAATCTTTGCAAAAAAAGACGTTTCAAATCATTCCAACATGTTACATCTTCAGGTTGCAAATAATACATCCAATCTTTTGCAGCTCCATCAAGTGAGAATGGGAATGCTCTTAATTTAATTTGATCTTCAGAAACATTTCTAGGTTTTAAATTTGATCAAACCACATTAAATTCCTTAAGGTGTTTGTTGGGATCCTCACCAGATAAGCCATGAAACTTTGGAAGAAGGTGAATTAATCCAGATTTCAATTCAAAGTCCGATTCGAGATTTGGGTATGCAATACAATTTGGTTGATAGTTAATATCAGGTGCAGCCAATTCTCGAATGGTTCTATTAAGTTCATTTCCATTGTTTCCATCCATTGGTTCTTGTTTTATGGTTGAATTTGAATTGCTTCCAATTTCAATGTTCTGATATTGGAGTAATTCTCCAACTGGTTGAATGTTGAAACTTCTCGTAGACTGAGAATGTCTGATTCGTGCCCTAAGGCTACGTTCAATCTCAGGGTCAAGATCTAAGAGATCTTCGGGATTAGTTCATGTCATCAATCAATGAAATATGAAAAGAAGGAATGTGGACCATAGTAAAATAAAAATTAGAAGTTTGATTTGATGGTCCAAAAAGAAGTAGAAAGAGATAAAAGAAGAAGAAGAAAAATCAGATTGGGTAAAGAAGGAAGAAAGAAGAGAGGAAGAGAATAAAATGTAAAATAAAATAAATACCTCTAATTGGTTGAAATAATTACTTGCCTCCCCGGAAACGGTGCCAATTTTAAAGAGCGCTGTCGTGGGCGCCCTCAAATGATTAGTATGATTTTGGGGTACTTAGGTGCAGCAGAGTGGCTGACCAAGGTCGTCTCTCAAATGAGGAAGTGAATTTAACTACTTATTAGAGGTATTCTAAAAATAAAATAAAAGAGAATAAAATAACTACTTGAAAGGATGGGGGTGGTTTTTTATAGTTTATGAACCTAGAAGAAGTTTGCTGGAAGAAGATTGCATTTTTTTTGTTTTTAGTTTTGAAATGAACTTTGATTAAAATGACACAACAGAAAGATGTTTGTTTAGACAATATTTAAAAGACGTAATCGATCTAACTCTACCTATTAAATCATTTATTAATCATTATCATTTAAATTAATATTCACTTAATTATGATCCCTTAATTTGTTAAATCCCGAACCCTACGAGAATTAACTTTACCACGAAGATTGAAGTGAATTTAACCTTAGGCTAACTTCGGAACATGCAATCGCAACACCCTGCTTTGATTGATGTTCTAAAATTAGCTTATGGTCAGTGGTAAATTAAGGCACATAACCACTCTGGAAATGAGGATTATTTTAGTTTAGGGATTATATTTGAACTCTACAAATTGATCCTGTGTGGTTTTGAATTACCGGTTAAGGTTGCGCCCTCACAGTTCACACAATTCCCGACCTCGCGTGTTTTGTGTTAACTATTCAATTGCTTGCTTAGTTTCATTTAAATTAAAAACTCAATTAATATATCATAATATTTGAATTACAGTATCTCATTGATTCAAAATAAATGAATGAATATGGATAGAGGTCGATCGATTACTAAAAAGAACTACTCTTCCATGGGTGGTGTAGTCATCGTGGAGACGTTTTGCATAAGCAACGGATTGAAAGGGTAGAACCCAATCTTGTATCCACTCTTGATTCCAACCCAATTAAGAAGATTAAGATAAGAAGAATAGGTATGAACACGAAATATTATTTGAAGAAAAATTCAAGAAACAAACATGAAAGAAAAGAAATACAAAGAAGAGGTGAGAGGAGAGCCTTTTTGGAAGAGAGGTTTGCACAAAGGATTACTTCTTCTAAGAGTTGTGAGGGGCTCCCAAGAGACACCCTTTCGGCCACACCTTCCCAAAGCCTCTACCAGACCTCTCAAAGAGTTAAACCCCCCTTTAAATAGATTTTGTGAGGGCTAGGGATACATAACTTTTTAAGTGTGAAATGAAAAACTCGGCCAAATATTTTATTCCAACTTTCACCGCCCATTTGACCTCCAAAACGCGTGAATTTACCAGCCTTCCATAAGGATTATTTGTGCCAAATCATGTCCCCGAGATTTCCTCAAAATATGGGCTCAATCAAAGCTCGTATGTAGACGATATGACCCAAATACAGAACCCATGTCTATTCTGCCGAGTCCAGCCCACCATTGGATTAATTGATCATTTACTACATCCAAATGCACTCTTTAGCTCTAGTGTCCTGACTGAAAGTTGTATAAAATGAAGTTAGGAACACTGTTATAAAAATTCAAATTCAAATAATAAATATAAAAATATTTATCTTCGAAATACTACAATGCACTATTAAGGGTAAAACTAGAATTTTCACCAAATTTTCAAATGAATGATCAAATCCCAAATATTTTATAAATAAACATATTTAACACAATGTGAGGAAATTATTTCATTTATTATCAATAAAATATTCAATAAAATAGTGTTTTATCAGCTATATGTTGTGTATTTTAAACTAAAATGACACTTTTATATTGAAAATACCCAATTCAAATAATTCCTCCCACATCGTGTGTTATAATGACTTGTAGTAGATTCCTACATGTCAAAAATGAATTATGGATCATTTTATTAATGTTTTAAAACAATATGTTCTTATTTTATTAATTTTTGCTATCTAACATGCATCTTAATCTAAAATGGTACTTCTATATAAAAAACACGCACTTCGATTCATACCTACATTATCATCTATTAGATTGATGTATAATTGATTCCTACACATCTAAAATGAATTATGGATAATTTTTCTAACATTTGAAAACATTATGAGCTCATTTTCTCATTGTTGGTGATGTGATGCATGTTTTAAAGTAAAATGGAACTTTTTATTAAAAACTTGTACTTTGATTCATATCCACCACATTATCTGTTGGATTGAAGTATGATCAATTCCTAAAAATCATAAATAAATTATGGATCATTATACAAAAGTTTGAAAATAATCTGATCACATTTTCTATGTTTTTGCTATGCGACATGTGTTTTAAATTAAAATGGCACTTCAATATTGAAAACACACACTTCAAGTATACCTACCACATCGTATTTCGAATTTATGTATCATTTATTAATATACATCACAAATGAATTATGGATAATTTTGACAATGTTTGAAAATAATCCAATCTCATTTTCTTGGTTTTGGCTATATGATATGTGTTTAAAACTAAAATGAAACATTTATATTGAAAACATGCACTTTGAGTCTTATTGAACACAACATGTGTTAGATTGATATGTGACCAATTCCTAAACATAAAAAATGAATTGTGGATCACTTTCCTAAAGTTTAAAAATAATTTATGCTTTATTTATCATTTTTGGATATGTGAAGTTCATTTTAAACTAAAAAAGACACTTCTATATTGAAAACACACACTTTGAGTCATACTAGACACATCATGTGTTAGATTGACATTTGGTCAATTACTACACATCAAAAATGAAGCATGGATCATTTTCCTAATGTTTTAAAAACATATGATCTCTTTTTCAAAGTTTTGGATATGTGACTTGAGTTTTAAACTAAAATGAGACTTCAATTTTGAAAAAATGTACATCAGGTTATTCCTATCATATTGTACATCAGATTGATGTATGGTTAATTAAAATACATCACAAATTAATTAAGGATCATTTTCTTAATGTTTGAAAACAATATGATCTCATTTTCTTATTTTTGGATATGTGACACATGTTTTAAACGATAATTTAACTTCTATATTGGAAACAAGAACTTCGAGTCATACCTACCACATCGTCTATCAAATTAATGTATGGTATATTCCTACATATTAAAAATGAATCACAGATCATTTTATTAATGTTTGAAACCAATATGATATTTTTTTTATTAGTTTTAACTATGTGATGTGTGTTTTAAACTAAAATGGGACTACTATATTGAAAACACACACTTCAAGTCATATGTTATGTATCATCTATCATATTTATCTACTGTCAATTCCTACATGTTAAAAATGAAATATAGATCCTTTTGCTAAATTTTGAAAATAATATGAGCTGGTTTTCTTAATTTTTTCTATGTGATGTGTGTTTAAGACTAAAATGACAATTTTATATTAAAATCATGAAAATCAAGTTATAATGACCATATCACGTGTTATATTGATGTGAGGTCAATTCTGACACATGAAAAAATGAATTATGGATTATTTATAATAGTTTGAAAACAATAAGATCTCACTTGCTTGGTTTTGGCTATGTGATGCATGTTTTAAAATAAAATGAAACTTCTCTATTGAAAACACACGCTTTGAGCCATAATTGCCACATAGTCTATCTAATTGATGTACAGTCAACTCCTATATGTCAAAAATTAATTGTGGATAATATTTTGGGAGTTTTAAAATAATACAATCTCATTTTCTTAGTTTTGGCTATGTGATATGCGTTTAAAACTAAAATGACACTTTTATATTGAAAACACGCACTTTGAATCATACCAACCACATAGTGTATAGGATTGACATGTGGTTAATTCCTACTAATAGAAAATGAATTATAGATCACTTTCCTATTGTTTGAAAATAATTTTCGCTCATTTGATTAGTTTTTTTCTATGTGATTCTCATTTTAACCTAAAATGACACATTTATATTGAAAACACAAACTCTGACTCATACCAACCACATCATTTTTCATATTCATGTATGATCAATTAATACACATAAATATGTATTATGGATCATTTTATTAGATTTTGGAAGTAATATGATCTTTTTTATCGGTTTTTTTCAATGGGATGTGTGTTTTAAATTAAAATGGAACTTCTATATTAAAAACATGCACTTTGAGTCATACCCATCACATTGCCTGTTGGATTGACATATAGTCAATTCCAACAAGTCACAAATAAAATATGGAACATTTTTCTAATTTTTGAAAATAATAAGACATATTTTTATTGGTTTTGGATATGTGACATGTGTTTTAAACTAAAATGGAACATCTAGATTGAAAACATGCACTATGAGTCATACCTACCACATCATGTGTCAGATTAAAATACGTTTAATTCCTACACATAACAAATAAAATATGGATCATTTTCATAAATTTTGAAAACAATATGATATTGTTTATTTAGTTTTGGATTTTTGATACATATTTTAAACTATAATGAACCATTTATAATGAAAACATTCACTTTGAGTAATAATGACCACATCGTATGTCAGATTGATGTGAGGTAAATTCATATATATATAAAATTAATTGTGAATTGTTTTCCTAAAGTTTAAAAATACCCCAAGATCATTTTCTATGTTTTGTCTATGTGAAATACTTTTAAAACATAAATGGAACTTCTATATTGGGAACACACCCCTTGAGTCATACCGGCCACACTGTGTATCGAATTGATGTGCAGTAGATTATTACACACCACAAATGAATTATGGGACATTTTACTAAAGTATTAAGATAATATGAATGTGTTTTCTCAGTTTTAAGTTTTTCACATGTGTTTTGAACTAAAATGTCAATTTTAAATTGAAAACATACACATTGAGTCATACTGGGCACACCGTGTATCTGATTGAGGTGAGGTTGATTCATACACATAAAAAATTTGTTATAGATAAATTTTCTAAAGTATCATAACAATATGAATGTTTTTATTATTTTTGAGTATATGTCATGTGTTTTGAACTATGTTATCAATTTTAAACTAAAAACATAAACTATGAGTAATATTAGGAAGAATATGTATCATATTGAGGTTTCTTTGATTCCTATATATCAAAAATGAGTTATAGACCATTTTTTTTAAAGAATCTAAAGAATTTAATTGAGTTTTCTTGGTTTTGAGTATGTTATGTGTGTTTTGAACTAAATTGTCAATTTTAAACTGAAAACATGCAACTTGTGTGATATTGGATACATTGTGTAATGGATTGAGGTGTGGTTGATTCCTAAACATCACAAATGACTTATGAATCATATTAATAAAGTATCAAAATAATATGTTTTTGTTTTATCATTTTGGAGTATGTGATGTTTGTTTTTGAACTAAAATGTAAATTATACAATAAAAACATACACTTTGAGTTATAATGAGTACAATGTGTATCAGATTGAGTTGGGGTTGATTCCTACACCATTCAAGTGAATTTTCAGGACAAATCTTTTGGGAATTCATACTTTTCCTTCAACTGTAGAAAAATCCATTAGTAGATGATTGCTTCTTTTTGAACTGAAGAGTGTTTTTAAAAATTAATTGAAGAAAATTTTTATGATCATATATTTTGTATATGAATCCTTAAGATTCACTTCATGTTTTGTGAAACATGTAGTTTCCTATTCCATCAGAAAGGAACATGTTCTTTTTTTTCCTTTCTTGTTGTAGATAGTTGAAAATAATGTATGACTTCCCAAAAGATCTATGAAAAAAACTAAATAAGTATCAAATACAAATGATAACTAAATTAACATAAAAATAATAGATAAAATGATGACAAAATTAACTAAATAATTAGTAGGAAGTCACCTTTTCATGAATTCTATGTACATTCTTGACCCATTTCCTTATCATCATTATCTCTATCACATCGTCAAAGTCAAATATCTCACGGGAATGAGTATCTTAGAAAATATTTCTAGCTCAGTTAGAATCCATAGAGTGTAACACTCCATTATACTTATCCTTGGGAAAATGTTCAAAAATAATATATAATCATTATGATAATAATTCTTTACACCCCAAATTTATATCTAAGGTCCAATACCAAACTAGATCACAAACATAATAGGTTGTCACAGAGATTTGATGTCAATAAATATTCTATCACCATGTATTATTCCCACTCATCTCTAAACAAGTTTATTTCTTCTTTGGAGTATATATATTTCTTAAAATCTTTGTATTACTTAAAAAATATAAACAACTAAACAATTATGAAATTTTTTTAATGAAATTGAAATTACCTTAAAAAATTACCTATTCTGGGGATTCTAGTCTTTTGATGGTATATGATACCATTTATAAAATTTCAAACATAATATCATTAATAGTTTTCATTATCTTGTTTCAGAAACTACATAATCATTGACCCAAATAATTAAATTGTTTTGAAATATGTTTTGTAGTTAAATCTAAAAAAATATACATTAATATATTTCCATTTGAAGAAAACAATAGGATTCTTATGTTTAGTTCCTAACCTCATACCATGATTTATCCTATATTTATAAATTGAAATATCATAAATGAAATCTTGTTAAAACACAAAATTAAACATATAATTTTAATTTTATCTATAAAATTATGATTTTAGTGCATTAAAAACTCATAATTGTCATCATGTGTGGTTTTTTTAATGGGAATCTATGCATTAGATCCAAAAAAATAAACATTTTGGGTATCAAAATTGATTTTTATCAACATCTAATGCTTCTTAGAAACAAATAATTAATGAAAAAAGAAAAATATATTTTAAATGATTAAATTGTAAAATTTTACCCCTACATTGTAGGAATCAATAAGAGTCTATTGTCTAATATTTTCTTTTAAACTTCCTCTCTTATATCATTTTTTCTCTTTTTAATTTCTTCTAATTCCAAATATAATTTATCCATAGAAATGTTATAGGGATTAATGAGTCCAAATCTTTCTTCATAGGGTTCTACCTTTATATAGTAGTAATATATATATGCCAGTGGAAAATATGAATAATTAGTAACCTTAATTAAAATAGTATATCATTTGTTAGAAAGACGGATTATGAAAATATGCCTCATTTATGTATTCAAAACTGAGACTCCTAGCCATTCAAACTTGATAATATCATTTATACTCTCCAGACCTACCATGTATGTAATGAAACCTCTAAATATTTCTTATTAATATTGAATGTATAAAATATTTTCATATTTTAATTTTGTTTTTACATGAACTTGTAATGTTGATTTATGTGGTTGTGGAACTGGTGGAGAGAAGGTACTTCTAGAGGTTCCATTTGTTTTCTTAGTCGATTCACTGGATTATCTTGATCTGTCCTACCATTTCCTCATTATTTTATCCTTCTGTAATACCATACCTCATTACAAGCCTTTTTTCATCAGTTATTAATGGTTTTTCATTTGAAAAAAATTGTTAAGTAGATAAATAATATATCTTTATAATATTATATATGCATGCTATAAATGTTACAATAGAATTATTGATCATAGTAACACTCAGAACATCAAAAGGAGCATGAAAATTAGTACTCAACTCATGAGATACATCTATCCCCACATTCATTTGATATTTTTGGATTTTTATGTGTAGAATGTATCCTAGGATATTATACATCGTACCCTAACTATAAGGTGGTGCGTGGGTGTTGATAGATATAAATCACATACAAACTCTCCCAGTATATTTTTAGTAATATAAATTTATCAAAAGTTGTTTGACTTTCATTTAGGAGATAGAGTGATGAAAAATTATTTCTTAGGGTAAGGTAATAGGTTGAGGGGAATGGATAGCCCCGAAGTTAGTGGGTTCATTTTTCTCTTCAAGTACTAATCTTTTTTCCACTCTCAGTACACTTTAATCCTTTCACATACATTGGTCCACCAAACAAAAACAAAAAATAAGATATTTCTAATCATTTATTTATGCATAATGATCTTTCATCATCTCATACGTATCTCTATGAGGCTTTTTATTATCAAAATATTTTTTAGGTGACACTCCAAAACTTTCACCTCGAATGCGGCCATATTGTTTTGGATGCTTCAAATATACTAAAATTAGTTTTTCTTTAGGTGGAGTTTATATCGATTCTTGTGTCTAAATCATATAAAAAATATATAAAACTAAAAATATATTTTTATCTAATACTATTATAAATAATAACTAATTACTATTATTTCATACTTACACATGTTTCCCATAATTCTTGTGTGTTTTCATCAACTAGTTTACCCTCGTTATTTATACGGACCTCTTTCCATAGCACATGATGTGGGATGGAAGTGGCCATGGATATTGATTCGTCAATATCCATATAAAAAAAGGAAAATATTTTGTTTCATATCACATAAAAATTGTATTTTAGATTTAAAATAAATACCTTTAATTTCCAAGTAAAGCATACCCCCATGGTTTTTTCACCGTAGGGGTACATGAGTTTTTCTACATGATGTCTATTTTCAGAATGCATATGTTGTTTAATAAATTAAATTTTTTTAATCATATTGGATAAAGTAAATAATTACCAATAAAATATCATCAACTACATTTCACCTGAAATGACTTATCATCGTGATGACTATTGAATAATTTCCATGTATCATATTTTATAATGCATTCACACATAACTGGTGGGTGGAGATGTACTTTCCACTCAGTATCCATGAGTTGATGCTTTGTAAAAAGTTTCTGGAAGCCAGTGTGATATTTTCCAGTGACCATTAAGAAATATTTATTAAGTAAATCATCTAAAATAAACAAATTATACAAGGGATAATGAAACGTAAATCATATTTTAATTATATAATATTTCAAAATAATAGATAAAATACTTTATAACATTACCTTGATATTTTACCAAAGGGTTTTCTTCAATACCAGTTGGACATAGTTCCACATATATATATATCAATTTGCACAAGAATTCTTATTGTAATCCTATCTTAACTAATTAACATTGACTTATTGGGGTCAACAGGTTAGAAGCATTGATTCCAGCCAACCTCAAATTTTTTACCCTTTCTTCTCTTCTTGATAATTTTATTTAACAAAGTTATGCTCTGTTGTTCTTGTTTTTTTCATCAACATGTTGTTTTTCCCAAATAACACCATAGTTTTAGCATGAATTGTTTATTCTTACTCAAGATTGCTAAAATCAACATTTGAAGAGGTTATTATATGCATGAGTAGTCAAAAATTTAATGTATATTAAATAATTTCAATAGAGAATACATAATTTTATAATAAAAATCATAGTATATTAAAAAAAATTTCCTACCCATTGAACCCTATCTCCATTTTTTTTAATTTGAAGAGATTTTGACCCTCTATAAAGTATCCAAACCCCTAATTTGTGGCCCCGTCTATTTTACAATGAATTTTATACATCAGGACCACCATAAAATGATTATGACCTCCTTATGAAAGTTTCATCCTCAATTGAATTTTTATTTGACCTTGTTGTTGTTTTAGTTTCCAATAGGAAAATTGAAAAATTATTGTTTACTGGATCCGATACATAAAATTTTTGCACTTCTTAATATCCCATTATGAATGGATTGTCCTTATACCCTTTCACATTGAAATTCACTTTCACAAAGCCCAATTCATCGAATTTCACTACACTCATATTCTCACCCCATTTGAAACATAAATCCAGCACTTGAAATGTTGTATAATTCAACTCGTATATTCGTTTGATGATGCCAAAATATGAAATATTCACATTAATTTTGTAACGCCCCAAGATTTCATAGTACGTTATTTCTTCAAAGTAATTCAATAACTTGCACTACACGCAAGACCAAGTTCTAGCACACCATTACTTACCAAACAAGCCCTTAAAAAGCAGTTATGAGTATTATTAACTGAATTTTGAACTTTCTATAATACTTATAATTTTAGAATCCATATTATGAGTTTCTTAGACAGAATTTAAGTACAAATACATTTTTTCAGATAAAAGAAGTAGTTTTCAAAAAATGCAATTTTATAGCCTTTTAATCGTGAAGCCTATTTAGATCCAATATTTGAAACTTTTATATATTCAATTTGACAAAAAAACTTCTTCTTTATAATCGGGACATATTAATTTAGTTCAATAAAGTTTTGGTGTTTTTGTGATAACTTTCATATTTGGGTGAATAGTGAACAATAGTATATTTTAACTAAAAACAACTTTTTAAATCAAAAATAATTTATATTGTTATATTATACATTTTAATGGTTTGGAATTATAAATAGATTATATTTTTACCATTTAATCCAATGATGTTTATTGTAATTAATTTCACTTTGAAACTGGGCATAATCAAGTGTCAAACTTTTGATAGTTATTATTTCTAAGAAATACGCCTTTTGGTTTTGACAGTGGGAATTAATTTTAAATTAATAAGTGAAAATTTTAAGCTTTTAATTTGGTAAAATATAATTCATTTTTGGATTCAGAATATCGAAATTAGCTTAGGGTGAAATTTTGGTACTTTTCTGATAACTTTCATATTTTGACGAATAGTGAAAATTACTAAATTTTAATTAAAAACAACTTTTTTAATCAAAATAATTAGTAATGATAAATTATTAATTTGAGTGATTTTAAAGTATAATTAGATTATAATTTTATCATTTAATACAATGTTTGTCATTGGAAAAAATTTCATATTTAAACTGGACATAAGAAAGTGTCAATCTTTTGATAGTTATTATTTGTTAAAAACAAGCTTTTTATTTCGACAATGAAATTTAATTTTAAATTAATTTCTGCCACTTTTGTGTTTTTAATATAGAAAAATGGATTCCATATTTAGAATCATGAGGTTCAAATTTTTTAAATAGGTAACTTTTATTTTTAGACATTTTGAATAATTACTTCGGTAAATATTTTATTTACAATGGTTAAAGGGTAAATCTGGTAAATAAGGGTAAAAAATAATATTATAATAATACTAAATTACCTTAAAACGGGTCATAACCCTATTGGTTGATACATGTCAAACCATGGGCATATTTGGGTCGATATGGGGACCCCATGGATCCACTTGTAAGTGATAATGACACTTTATATAAATTAAGTTAAAGTAAATACAAAAATGACATAACCATGTATCTTTTAGAAAAATAATTTTTACATAGGGTTATATATGTTATATTTTCAACTATAAATATTTATTAGAAAGATTAAAATATTTACTACATCATGGTATTTTATTTATAATTTTTAGACTTCTAATAAACTAAATTATTAATGACACAATAATGATGTAGTGTTTACCTCATTAATAAATAATTAAAATAAATAAGATTATAAAGACTAAAATAATACCCAAAACCTGTCCAATTCTTATTGGATGATTTAATTTAGATCATTAATCATATTATATTTAACTTTAATGAGTTTCGGACCTTTAGAAATCGAATATCATTATATAATAAAATAATATTTTCAATCTTTCCTAAAGAGACTCTCCTTCCCCTTATAAAAGGAAACCACTTCTAACCAATTACTCACACCTCTCAAGCCTTTTGGATCGACCAAAACCTACCCAAATATTCTCTCAACTTCCCTAAAATCATCCTAGAGGCCTTAGTTTGATCATAAATCCAACCTAAGGAGCCCTTTTGATCAAATAAAAAATAAGAACCCGAAGAAGAGGTAATGTTTTCACCACCCTCTTACAAGTTCCTTTCTTCTTCCACTTCTTATTTATTTGTTATTTCCATTATAAAATAATAAATACAGTATCTTCTATATACTGTTATGTTATTGAACAACTATATTCATTATTCTATCCATCTTATGAATGATTATGTCACCATGCGTGCGTACGTACGGCTTACCGTCTCCACGGTGTGGTGTAATTTGTTATTCAACACTATGTTATTTGGATGGATATAATGATGAGTAATATGTATATAAACAATTAAAATAACATGATAATGTCTCTGTAAAATTAATATACCATCCAATTCCACACTTTTAACGAAATTATATGGTCGCTCGTGCGTACGTACGGATTACCGTCTCTACGACGCGATGAGATTCGTTTCCACATTCACCATTCATCGACAATTATAAAAATATATATTACTAATATTTTTGTAATATATGAAATAATAATGCTAATGGAGATATATATGTGTATTTGTGTGTGTGTTTGTTTGTGTGTGTACTTACATATATTTTATTCACTTAGTTCTGTTCAATACATTATGAAAATGGAAACAGCATTTATGCGTACGTACGGACTACCATCTCCATAAACGGTGTTTCCATTTCATATATATTTCTATTATACATATTTATATTCTAAATATATATGATATATAAATCATGTTTTATATTATGGAATTATTTAAATCATGATCTAAGTGATACAATCATGAGTAACAAGTTAAAACACATACGATAAAGAAGGCGATTATTACCCAAAATGTTAATTTAACATGGAAATTATTATAAAATGGGTATTATAAAGTCATAAATGAATAAAGTATGATATAATAAATATTAATATGTTTCTGGTATAATTTAATAACATACTACGGTCTTCATACATGAGTTCAAATGTACCCTCGACTAAAGGAAAGTGCAAGGTAAGGGGTTTTCTTCTCACTCCTTATTCCCGTGAGATTCATGCCATATTGCCACTATTACCTTTTGTGTGGTGTATGTACTTCCCATAATTGTATTCTTTGTGTAATACACTTTAATTTATGTGTATTTACATATTCATTGTATGATACTTCTTTCATGGGTTGTATTTTTCGTAAGATACCAAATTGGTAAGGGTTTATTTCACAATCTCTTCATTATCCGAGGTTTTTTATACGTAATTATCTACTAGGACCTCTTTATCATCCAAATCCATGTTTCTTAATAATGTATTTCAAATCATTCTTACTATTTTACATACTATGGGTCAAATTTATTTATACCCTTGTTTTAATTTTTATAAGATGTTTATAAAGGAATCTTTCCTTCGTTTTCCAAACAAGGTCCTTTTTAACCTTTTCAACATAATTAGGTAAGAATGTCTTTTTTTAACTTATATGGTGGGTGCGGATATTTTCTGCCATTATAAAATCATCGAAGTTTCCCTTATAATCTTATAAGAATATTATGAAAGTAAATTTTTTATTTTATAATTATGTGACTTTTAAATGATTTCAAAATGAATATTTTAAGAATTTGTGAAAGGTACTCTTTATCAAGATCGTAATTTTAAATGTTTTAAAGATTTATCTTTCTAACCCATTTTAATTAATTTTCATGTTTTCAAAATTATTTTAAGGATTTATTTATATATACATGAATGTTTTGAAGTGATATTTATTTTCAAAAGTTTCAAAGTGGTATGAGACACTTTGATTCAAAAATATCTTTTAAATTACTTCCTTTATAAATGTGTGACTTTTCAATGATTTCAAAAAATATATATATTTCACTCGAATAGTTTTGATTTCATCTATTTAAACATCCTTTGATGGATTTTAAGATTATTTGAAGTTGATTTATTATTATACAAATCTTCCATATTGTATTGAAGGTTTTGTGATATTTTTAACTGTGGATGTGTTATTTTTATACCATTCATGGTTTGTGGAGAAAGTATTGACATTTCATATGCTAGTTTTAATATGAATGTTTATGTTATGTTTAAACCGTTTCATATGAGGATTGCATTAGACTTAGTAAGTGACGGGTGGAGCCCGCTATAGTTCCTCGATGCATCGGTAGGTCTAATGAGACAAACTAGTGTCTTGGCACAAGGCCTTGACAAAATCTTATTTGTAGTCTTGGCACAAGGCCTTGACTATGTGGTTTTGATAGTCTGGCATTATGCATTCCATCATTATGAAAGTGTTTATTGATATTTCATGTGATTATTTGATTAGTAGAATATCCATGTAAATAAGTAAGTGGAATTATTTCATTTTATGTCTACCATATTATAATTAAGTTCAAGTTTAAAAGGCTTTTGTTTTAATTATACATTGCCTTAAATGTTTATGCTTATTTATGAAAGTTTCCACTGTATTGTTATCCTTACTGAGCATCTGAGCTCACCCCTTTATATGTTTTATTTTTCCCAGGATTCTAAGAAGTGTATTGTGATTGATATGCAGGGTCATGACAAGGTAATAATGGCGTTCATAAAGGATTATTTATGTTGTTTTGTATGTTATAAATTGTAATGTAACATTCATGTATGTAATCTATTTTCCAAGACTGCTAAACTAATCGGTCCTTCGGGACTAGATTCCTTATAATCATACAAATGTATTAAAATAATGCACCAACTCTGGGTAACTGGGGTCGGGGCATTACAGTTGGTATCAAAGGAAGTTTATAAATAACCTTGGAAGCTAGATTTAGATAAACTCTAATTAGAGCACATAGACCTAAGATAGACTTTGAGGATTAGTATAGAAAAAATTCCTAGAATATTGGTAGTATTGAGATTTTGTGAGTTTTCCAAGAAAATAAATACCTGTCTGGATACGAGCAGGTAGAGGCGGCTCTGGCACAGATGTACCTAGGGGTAAAACCCGAAAACACCGCTTTGAGCTAGACTTGAACGGGAACTGGTGCACGACAACGGGACTTGCTGCACTCTTGGTTACGACACTCCCAGGGGATATGCTTAGGAAAATTCTCATTTTCATTAAAAATAAATATGAAGGGTTTATGAGTATATACTTCCTCAATGAAAACATCTTTATGATTATGGATTATATCCATAAACCATTAAATTTACGTTATAAATTTTACAAGTTTGGAATTATTCATAGAAATTCATAAACTGACAAAGTTTATGCTATTGTATAGAAATGGCGCCCAGTAGAAGGAATGTGAACTCCATCAATACGTATGATCCGAAGAGTAAGAAGGATCTTATCTTTCACGGTACTAAGCCGACATTTAGAAGGGAAATAGTCTCCCATGTATTCTCAACATATGAAGAAATAGTATCATTTGTTAATAAGATAAGTAAAGAATTATCCGAGCCCTATGGCTTTGAAGGGAAGCAAGATAAAAAAAAGGATGGAAGAGAGAAAGATGGATAAAGGGAAGTGGGAAAAGAAGAATTTTCCCATATGTGATAACTGTGGGAAGAAACACCCTGGAACTTTCCTGAAGGGACTGGGATTTTGTTATAAGTGTGGAGAAAAAGGACACCATGTACGTGACTCAAAGGATAAGAAAAAGGTTTCAAATGTACAATGCTTCATCTGCAAGGAGTTGGGACACTACGCGAACCAATGTCCAAATCATCAGAGTATGCACCAAATGATGTTACTGTATAATAATCAAGTTATGATACTACCACAGATTAGGAGGAATGATTAGAGTTTTTATGTTGTTATTAGAGAATTATGTCATTTGAGTGTTTTATCAACAATGTACTGGTTATAATAGTTATGGAGTATATAAGGATTGTACTGCAGTACTATTTTATTAAGGACTTTAGATTGTGTGGAACCATGTAAAGTGACTCAATAGCAGGTTAAATTTTTGGAAAATATATGTTTGAGAGAAAGATAAACCATAATATGGTTCTAATACCGAGGTAGTGACTTTGGAATAATACATAATTGATTTGGATAAATTATATTGGATATTCTTGACTACCTTGAAACTGATTAATGATTTGTATATTCCATCATTGTTGGAGTTTACAACATTTTTGTATAGAAGGAGTATATCCAATATTCTATAAGTAATAAGGGATCATGAATGTAATCAATAAGGTTTTATGGTAATTTAGGATGTTGCAGTGTTTTAAAAGAATACATGATGATGGTGTTCACATGTTATTACGCGGAAAAAAGGATCTTCATTGTGTTTACCATCATTATAAATTTTGGACTGTGAGTTTGGATAGAAGTATTTTGGATAATTCTAGTTTGAGATTATTTTTGGATTACCATAAAAGGATAACCTGGAGGTCGGTAGGCAACCCATCGCGTCCGGAAATTCCGTGAGACTTGAACCCGCAACCGAAGGGCAACAAGGATGTATCACCTACCACTGGCCCACATGATTTCCTAGATTGAATAATGTTGTCGTTTGAAAAAAATTCTGGTAGATGAATTATAAATTCATTTTTTTAACCCTATACGAATAGGATAAATAGAATATTATTTTTAAGTTCTATTATCTTTTATAGTGAATGATGAATTTGTGGTAGAAATTAGTTAAAGGATGGGGCTCTACTTGTCATGTATATATTTTTCTTCTTCTCTTATTCTATGAAGAAATTAATTCTTATACTTTAGGGAAGGGATCTTAAAACAAAAAATGTGTTATTCTAATACCATATGTTTTGTTGAACCGATTGTATTTTAAATCATCATAGATTGATGAATTTAAGGCCCTCAATTTTACACTTGTTTATGACTGATGACCTCAATCACTACCTATAAATTTTTATGTTTTTCCTACAAATATATGCCTCTAATTACCACCAATTTTTTCTTAATCGAGATCATAATTTGGTGGTGACCCTTTCATTTCCCTTTCCCTCTTATTAAGACTAAATTTTGTTAACCTAATTTCCAATGTGGGTTTTCCCAAAGGTATTTTCTATTTTCGACCTTTTATTTTTGAAAAATAATTTAAAATTGCGAGGACGCAATTTATTGAAGGAGGGAAGAATGTAAGACCCCAAGATTTCGTAGTATGTTATTTCTTCAATGTAATTCAATAACTTTCACTACATGCAACACCGAGTTCTAGCGCACCATGACTTACCAAACAAGCCGTTCAAAAGCGGTTATGAATAGTATTAACTAAATTTTGAACTTTATATAATCCTTATAATTTTAGAATTCATATTATGAATTTCTTATACATAATGTAAGTACAAATACATTTTTTCAGATAAAAGAACTATTTTTCAAAAAATGAAATTTTACCGCCTCTTAATGGAGAAGCCTTTTTTAATCCAATATTTGAAACTTTTATATATTCAATTTGAAAAAATAAACTTCTTATTTAGAATTGGGACATATTAATTTAGTTCAATTAAGTTTTGGTGTTTTTCTGATAACTTTCATATTTGGGTGAATAGTGAAAAATACTATATTTTAACTGAAAACAACTTTTTAAATAAAAATAATTTATATTGTTAAATTATACATTTTAATGTTTTGGAAGTATAAATAGATTATATATTTACTATTTAATCCAATTATGGTCATTTTAGGTAATTTTAATTTTAAATTGGACATAAACAAGTGTCAAACTTTTGATAGTTATTATTTCTTAAAAATACACCTTTTGGTTTTGACAGCAGGAATTATTTTTAAATTAATAAATTCAAATTTTAATTTTTGAATTTGGTAAAATATAATTCATTTTTTGATTCATAATATAGAAATTATCTTTGGGTAAAATTTTGGTACTTTTCTGATAACTTTCATATTTTGATGAATAATGAAAATTACAAAATTTTAATTAAAAACAACTTTTTTAATCAAAATAATTAATAGTGATAAATTATGAATTTGAGTGATTTTAAAGTATAATTAGATTAAAATGTTACCATTTAATCCAATCTTGGTCATTGGACAAAATTTCATATTTAAACTGGACATAAGAAAGTGTCAATCTTTTGATAGTTATTATTTGTTAAAAACACATTTTTTGATTCAAAAACGAGAATTAATTTTAAATTAATTTTTGCCACTTATGTGTTTTGAATTTAGAAAAATGGATTCCATTTTTAGAATCAGGAGGTCCAAATTTTTTAAATAGGTATCTTTTATTTTTATACATTTTGAATAATAACTTCGGTAAATATTTTATTTACCATGGTTAAAGGGTAAATCCGGTAAATAAGGGTAAAAAATAATATTATAATAATACTAAATTACCCTAAAACGTATCCTAAACCTATTGGTTGATACATTTCCAAACCTGGTCATCTTTGGGTCGATTTTAGGACCCCATGGAGCCACTTTTAAGTGATAATGACACTTTATATTAATTAAGTTAAAGTAAATACAAAAATGACATAAGCCTAAATATTTTAGAAAAACAATTTTTACATAGGGTTATATATGTTATATTTTTTACTACAAATATTCATTAGAAATATAAAAATATTTCATACATCATGGTATTTTTTTATAATTTTTAGACATCTAAGAAAATAAATTATTAATGACACAATAATGATGTAGTGTTTACCTCATTAATAAATGATTTAAATAAATAAGATTATAAAGACTAAAATAATGCCCAAAACCTGTCCAATTCTAATTGGATGATTTCATTTCGATCATGAGTCATATTATATTCAAATTTAATGAGTTTTGGACCTTTATAAATCGAATATCATTATATAATAAAATAATATTTTCAATCTTTCCTAAAGAGACCAACCTCCCCCTTATAAAAGGACACCACTTCTAACCAATTCCTCACACCTCTCAAGCCTTTTGTTTTGGCCAAACCCTACCCAAATATTCTTTCAACGTCCATAACTAAAACCTAGAGGCCTTATTTTGATCATAAATCAACCTATGGATCCCTTTTGATCAAATCAAAAGGAAGAACCCGAAGAAGAGTGTTTTCACCACCCTCTTTCAAGTTCCTTTCTTCTTCCACTTCTTCTTTCTTTGTTATTTCCATTCTAAAATAATAAATACAATATCTTATATATATATATATTGTGATGTTATTGCATAACTATATTCATTATTCTATCCATATTATGAATGATAATGTCACCATGTGTGCGTACGTACGGCTTACTGTCTCCACGTCGTGGTGTGATTTGTTATTCAACACTATGTTATTTGGACGGATATAATGATGAGTAATATGTATAAAAATAATGAAAATAACATGATAATGTCACTTTAAAAATAATATACCATCCAATTCCACACCTTTAAGGAAATTATATGGTCGCTCATGCGTACGTACGGATTACCGTCTCCATGACGCGATGAGATTTGTTTCCACATTCATCATTCATCGACGATTATATAAATATATATTACTAATATGTTTGTAATATATGAAATAATAATGATATTGGAGATATATATATATTTATATATATATATATATGTATGTAATTACATTTATTTTATTCACTTAGTTCTATTCAATACGTTATGAAAACAGAAACAATGTTTATGCGTATATACGGACTACCGTCTCCATAAACGGTGTTTCCATTTCATATATATGTATATTATACATATTTATATTCTAAATATATATGATATATAAATCATGTTTTATATTCTAGAAGTATTTAAATCATGATCTAAGTGATACAATCAAGAGTAAAAATTTAAAACACGTATGATAAAGAATGCGATTATTACCCGAAATGTTAATTTAACATGGAAATTATTATTAAATGGGTAGTATAAAGTCATAAATGAATAAAGTATGATATAATAAATATTAATATGGTTATGGTATAATTTAATAACATACTGCAGTCTCCATACAAGAGGTTAAATGTACCCTCGACTAAATTAAAGTGCAAGGTAAGTGGTTTTCATCTCACTTCTTATTCCTGTGAGATTCATGTCGTATTGCCACTATTACCTTTTGTGTGGTGTATGTACTGCCCATAATTGTATTCTTTGTGTTATACACTTTAATTTGTGTGTATTTACATATTCATTGTATGATACTTCTTTCATGGGGTGTATGTTTCATATGTTACCAAATTGTTAAAGGTTTGTTTCACAATCTCTTCATTATCTGAAGTTGTTTATATGTAATTATCTACTGAGACCTCTTTATCATCCACGTCCATGTTTCTTAAAAATGTATTTCAAATAATTATTACTATTTTACAGAATATGGGTTAAAAAAATTAATACCCTTGTTTGACTTTTTATAATATGTTTATTAATGAATCTTTTAGTCATTTTCCAAACAAGGTCCTTTTTAACCTTTTTGACAGAATTAAGGTATGAATGTCTTTTTTTAACATATACAGCGGGTGCAGCTATTTTCTGCCGTTAAAAAAATCTTTGAAGTTTTCCTTAAAATATTATAAGAATCTTTTGAATGTAAATGTTTTATTTTATAATTATGTGACTTTTAAATGATTTCAAAATGAATATTTTAAGAATTTGTGAAAGGTACTCTTTATCAATATCATAATTTTAAATGTTTTAAAGATTTATCTTTCTAACCCATTTTAATTAATGTCCATGTTTTGAAAATGATTTTAAGGATTTATTTATATGGACATGAATGTTTTGAAATGATATTTATTTTCAAATGTTTCAAAGTGGTATGGGACACTTTGATTCGAAAATCTCTTTTAAATTACTTCCTTAATAAATGTATGACTTTTCAATGATTTCAAAAACATATATTTCACTCAAATAGTTTTGATTTCATCTATTTCGACATCGTTTGATGGATTTTAGGCTTATTTGAAGTTGATTTATTATGATACAAAACTTCCATATTTTATTAAAGGTTTTTTGATATGTTTGACTGTGGATGTGTTATTTTTATATCATTCATGGTTTATGGACAAAGTATTGACATTTTGTATGCTAGTTTTAATAAAAATGTTTATGTTATGTTTAAGCTGTTTCATATGAGGAATGCATTGGACATAGTAAGTGATGGGTGGAGCCCGCTATAGCTCCTCGATGCATCGGTAGGTCTCATGAGACAAACTAGTGTCTTGGCACAAGGCCTTGACAAAATATTATTTGTATTCTTGGCACAAGGCCTTGACTATATGGTTATGATAGTCTAGAATTATGCATTCCATCATTATGAAAGTGGTTATTGATATTGCATGTGATTATTCGATGAGTAGAATATCCATGTGAATAAGTTAATGACATTATTTCATTTTATTTCTTCCATATTATGCTGAAGTTCAAGTTTAAAAGGCTTTTGTTTTAATTATACATTGCCTTAAATGTTTATGCTTATTTATGAAAGTTTTTGATGTATTTTTATCCTTACTAAGCATCTGAGCTCACCCCTTTCTATGTTTTATTTTTCCAGGATTCCAATAAGTGTATTGTGATTGATATGTAGGGTTAAGCCAAAGGAATAATGGTGTTCATAAAGGATTATTTATGTTGTTTTGTATGTTATAAAGTGTAATGTAACATTCGTGTATGTAATCTATTTTCCAAGACTGCTAAACTGATCGGTCCTTCGGGACTTGATTCCTTGTAATCATGCCAATGTATTAAAATAATGCACCAACTCTTGGTAACTAGGGTCGGGGCATTACAAATTGGATTTTTATCCTTGGAATTCGATACATGTATCGCTTCCACCATAAGAATAACTCCACTTTTTTGTATCACACAATGATCATATTAATCCGTTAAATAGAATTTAAAGCTTTGATTACAAAACCAATGTGTGATATAACATTTGAATTTGATCCCCTGGCTAGCTATTCAAGTCATTTGACAATTGAATTAATATTGTCATATAAATACCTATAAATATGTTATTAAAACCAACCTATAAACTATTGATTATTTGTATTGGATATGCATCCTTCATCGCATTATTGATTAAAATGTATAATAATTAATTTGTTTGATTCAATATATGGATAAACCTTTACACTCTTATATAAAATGTGTTACTCTCACTCTATGATGGTAATTGTAACAACATCTATTCTCAAAATCTCACTACACATAAATCATTCTCTATAATGAGACTTTGAGAAATAGATGATGTAAAGACCGGGAAATTTCAAGTAAATTTTGTTTTCTTAATTTATTTGGAATTTTACGAGTCTGTGGCTTCTGACGACACTTGATTCCGAGGCCAGTTGTGCCCAGAATAATTTTCTGTAGTTTAGCTCGGGTACGTTCAGTGAACAAACAAGTGGGTTTTTCTATCATTTGAAGTTGTGCTCGGAATTTAAATCCAAGGGCACCGATGAACTCACAGCATCGGTAATTGCTTAAGGGGACCTTTACCATAGTTGTGTTTTATGCGGGTTGTAAATTAAAAATTGTGGTTAGTTAAGAAGTTAAATAAAATTGTTGGAACAATTTTATGTCTTTGGAAGTTAATCCCTCCCACGGGAAGTTCTTGGTGGACCCACAACCACCCAACTTCCCATGTGTGGATATTTGAGAGGTGGGGCCCACACGAGCCCCAACCTTTCACCTCCCCCTAAAATCCCTTAAACTCCCTTCAATAAATTGACAACCCCCTTGATTTATGAGACTTCTTCACCTTCTCCCCTCCATCAATTCTTGCCAACCCATCTCTTAATTAATTAAACAACTCTTCATTTAATTAATTAAGTGATTTTAATTTTGAATTCGATGTGTTAATAAAATATTAGCCAAGACAAATATTTTATTTTGGGAGATTTGTTGTGTTGGAAAGATTAGGGGTGATATCTCTTGAGAAAAGGGAGAGAAGTATTCATCTCCTCAAGTGAATAACAGTTTTCTTCTCTGACGAAGAACACCCACTTTCAACGAAGAATGCTCCCCGGTTCTCCAATTCTCTTATTTTCTCTACGACAAGAGGGGAGATGCCACTTCTTTGGGTACACTCCGTCGATGAAGAAATCGACACCGTCATCCATGATGCTCGGCTACCGCGAATCTTTTTTGAGGTTGGGGTTTAATTTGAGTATTTTTATATTCCCATGTTCCTCCCTTCTAAAACAAATAACCCGGATCAACTCATTAACAAGTTGATCTACAGATTATTTCTTTTGCGGGTTGGGAATAGTTATTTGTGGGGGAATTTTAGGGTAGATCATTTCAATTTTATTTGAATAAAATTATTCATCGTACAAGGTGAAACCTTGTTTATCTTTGGACAATTGATAACACCTAACGCGGAGGGTGCAGGCTGAATGAATACGACCCGATGACCCACCACTTGTTGTTCGTTTGTGCGCGGATTGACGGGAGACGACAAAACGAGACTGCAATGGTGATTTGAAGCTGTTGTAGTGAAGAGAAGGTCTCGGGAGAGCCACAGAAGCAGATGGTGGGAGAATCGGACCACCGAAGCATGTCTGGTGGTCCGCAAAAGGCATTGCCAGCGCGCCACGCTAGCACGGCGGCGCCGGCGTCCGGCGGTGGCGGTGCGCCGCCAGAGCAGACCGTCACGGCTGAGCTGTGGCAGTGGTTTGAACCAGAACGGAAAAGTCGTTCCGGGAAATCAATAGGTGCGACTCAATGTCGTGCCAATAGGGGGAGGTTGCGCCCCCCCCCCCCCCCCACGCTCGGCCAGCTGGCCGAACCTGCACACCCCCCCCCCCCGGCCGGGTCGGGGCAGGCCACGCGGGCAGGGCCACGCTGGTCGAGTCAGACCATGCCGGTCGGGCCGGGCCATGCCGGGTGGCGCGGTGTAGACACCCAAATCTTGACGTACATGGACATTATATTAATTTTACAGAATACTTAATACATAACAAAAACAGACACCAAAGGACCGTAATAGTTTAGTTTCTTTGGAAACTTGGAATATAATCTTCTAATCTTGGTGAAAGATCTTCAACATCTCTGATTAAGATCTTCCCCTTTTATTTTCTTACCAAAAACCATTCTTTAAATCCTAGGGAAAAGAAAACATAAAAAAAGGGGGAGCTCAAATGCCCATTAAGCGTAAACATAGATAACATAAAACAATCCATAATCATTTTAATGCAAAAACATGAACATAAAATCTAAACATCAAAATCTTGAGCAAAGACATGAATGATGGAAGTATGTAAGGCATATATCATAAGGGTACATCAATCATGATAAAATAGCATGGGAATAAAACTTGTAATTTTGGAAACCATTAAGGACATGTTATGATTTCCATAGTAGCCAAGACATTGCTGCCAAGACCATCTTAGTGGACAAAGTCCCTTTCGGAATCGAGTTCACACCTCGTTTCAGTCCTGTAACACTGAACTGGATTAACTTACCATTACAGCCATGTCTATCTCATGAGATATAAATATTTACCCAATGTATTGGAGAGAGATATAGGTCCCACCCATCTCATAATGAAATCATTATTACTTGTTCCACAACATAAACATAAATCATTCATCATAACCCAAAGTATAAAAATGGGTTTCATAAACATCATCCCATCATAACATAATCCATATAAAAAATGGATATAATTTCATCATATGAAAATCTAAACGATGTAAATCATAGAGATATTATACTTGAAACATACACATATTATATAATGTCGTCTTAGATGGAAAATGGTTTTGATAAAACACTTGAAAAGAATTCTTGAGGAAAGTATCATTTCTTCTTAAAATCATTTTTATTTCACAAAATGCCACACAATTTTAAAAGAAAAGGATTTTATTGAAAATAACCATGAAATCTTGTAGAGTAAACTTCATTCAAATAAGGCGTAATGAAACCATAAAAATCTGTTCACGCCATATAAGTTAAAAAGAATTCTTCCCGTACTTTTGTTGGAAAAGTCAAAAAGTTCCTCGTATGGTAAACAAAAGAAATATTCGTTCAATAACCAAATTTAAAAGTCAAAGAGGGGTAAACATGACTTTAAACATACATGGAAGAATATTAAACACATTATTGAAAACATTTTATGGACATGGATGAAAAATATACCCCAGTAAATACCTACATATAAGCAACCTGAGATAAAAATGAGATTGCAAAATTATCCCTTAACATAGGTCTGACATGATTCGTACATATCCGAACCACCTGTATAATGATTTAAATAATTTCATTGAATTATTACAGAATCATATTCATTGTTATGATATCATATATGTTTCACTTATGACTTTATATTACCCGTTTTTGTAAATTCCATGTTAAAGAAGCGTTTTGGGTAAAATCGTTTCATTTATCGTACGTGTTTAGATATGTTGTTCTTGATATTATTATATATATCCTTATTTAATTAATTACATAATGTAAAACATGATTTATATATAATATATATTCAGTATATAAATATATATGATAGATCGATAAATGGAAAGAAATACACCGTTCATGGAGACGGTAGGCCGTGCATATGCATGAACGCTGTTTTAGTTTCCTTATTGAATTAAATGGAATTAAGTAAATGAAACATATATGTACATAAATCCTGTATCATTATTATATAATATATTTCATTATTATTTATTATATATACTTTATAATCATACTTGAATGGTTAAACATGGAAAATGAATCTCATCGCGTTCGTGGAGATGGTAGTCCGTACGTACGCACGAGCGATGATATCATTCCCATGATCATGGAATTATATTTAAGTGCATTTATAATATTTCAGAATCAATATTACTTTACAATAATCATATATATTTATTTATTAACACCATTATACCCATCCAATTAATGTGGTGGTGGAAAATAGATTACATCACGGTGTGGAGACGGTATTCCGTACGAACGCACGTGCGGTAATTTCATTTTCCGTAGGATGGATAGAAGGTGAAATGGGGTTGTTTCATATTTATAATAACATATCAGCATATAAGTAATACTGATGTTATTAATTTATAATGAAACAATTTAAGAAGAGAAAGTAGAAGAAGAAAGATACTTGAAAGAGTCGGTAGAAGAGATTACCTCTTTCTGAACGCACCTCCTTTAAACTTCTTCTTAGGGCACTAGAGTTGGTCTTTTGAGAAGACCAAAAACTATATGATGTAACTAGAGAGGTTAAGAAGAGTAATTGTTAGGGGTTGGCCGAGCTTCAAGGCTCAAAAGGGTGTGAAGTGAAGAGGGAAGGGGTGCCCTTTTTATAAGGGAGGAGAGGGGTACCTTAGAAAAACTTAAAATATTATCTTATAATAAAGTCATATTCGGTTTTTAATATCTCCAAATTGATTTATTTCGAATATAAGGTGGGTCTGGGTCGAAATAATCTCAACCAATATGTTTTAGAAAAGTTTAGATTACTATTTTATCCTTATCATTTAGATTTAACTCTAAGTTAAATAATTTAACTTTTACCGTGTATTTTTGTTTTCATACACTATATGGTTAAGAGACTTACTATAACAAGACAAAAGAACACCAATTGGTTCATTATTAATATATATATCCTTATCTAAGTAATTTGTCCTAACCTTATATTTTTAGGAATAAAATAATAATTAAAAATATAATATTTGTTTTAAAAGCTATTTTATGTCAATTTTGACACTATTTGGTACTTGTTTTTTGTGAAATTCATAACAACAAGAATAGTTCGAAAAAAGTTAATTAAATAAATTCTAACATGTCATATTAACCTATAAAATTAGTTTAATTCATAAAAATTCCAAAATTACATTTATTTGGGTATTTATAACATCAATTATGTTAATATTTCATTAATTAGTTAGTTGCTGCATCATTATTGTGTCATAAAAAAATTAAATTATTTAATGTCTAAAAATTATAAATAAAATTCCATTATGTAGGAAATATTTTTATATTTCTAATTATTATTTATAGTCTAATTTATCTTATGTATAACCCTATATTAAAAATGTTTTAGTTATTAAACATTGATTTTAACTATTTTAATTCTTCTTTAAATAAAATAATAATAAATGTCCTAATCTAATCCAAGTGGACCTAAAGGGTAATATTTTATTCCTAAGGTTTTTTTTGGTCAAATTACATATATCCAATAGAATTGGTACATGTGTTAGGGTAATAATAATATCATTTTTACCCTTAATTACCCTATTTACTTTTAGTCGTGGTAAATAAAAGTAAAAAGTTACTATTCACCAAAAATTATTTTTATCTTATTGAACCACATTTTACTCTTTGATATTAACTTTGTCTCTCGAATTTTCGAAATTCCACTCACAGAAGTGGTAAAATTAAGTTTTATGTAAATTTTCAAACTCTCCTAGGAGGTGGGTAAAAGACGGTGAAAAGTTCAATAAAATTATTATATGTCTAAAATTATTATAAAATGACTCCAATGAATTACATTGAACTTATATAGGTATTATGTATCAATTTTTACCTAAAATAAATTTAAATAAAATAAATAATTGTTTATATAAAAAGTCGGTTTTTAAATAGTAACCCAGTGTTTTCAATATTCATCAAAAATTGAAAGTTTTCAGAAAAATACCAAAAATTCACCCTAGGCTAATTTCCATATTCCGAATCCAAAAATGAAGTCCATTTTGAAAAATCAAAATTTTAAAAAGTGGGTATTACTATTCATAACGGCTAGTTTATATAATATTTTAATAACATATAGTTGTTTAGTGAAACTCGGTATTGCGTACAACACACGCTATCGTGGAAGGTCGCGATTGCGTGTAATGCAAGCCAAGTCAGGGATGTGTATAGTGCAAGATTCCTTTGTTGTAGTGTATAATAGAATCCAACTGTATTTCATTTATACATAGAATATATATATATATATACACTCAATGTTGCGTAGAATAACTTTTATCAAACGAACTTGAAATTTTGTGTCACATTAACCAAGAATAGTGTTACGTATATGGTGTTGCGTATAGAACAAGCTAATTTTGGTGCCGCGTACAACACAAGACATAAATAAAATTTAAAATAATAATTCTCATAAAATCTCAGGTTGTTACATTCTACCCCCCTTAAAATGAATTTCTCCCTCGAAATTCATCGGGTTTATAAATGGTTTACTACTTGAAAGTTTCTTTCATAGAAACCCACATCATAAAAAGGAATACCAAATCTTATCTTTAAAAAATAAAGTATGAAACGTAACGGTTACCCATATTAACTAATCATTGGGTTTCCACATAGGAGAACATAGGTGAAAATATGGATATGGAAGATAAATCTAACCATCATGTTCTGATGGAGAGTGGTAGAGAACATGGCTATGAAAAAGCCAACAATCACAAAGCCATAAATTTGTGATGATCTAAGGTACCATCTGATTCATCGGATATAATGGAACTAGGACAACATTTTTGGTTTTCAAGATCATTTCCCTAAAGTTGAAGAATTTGAATTATAAGAAATACTTACTTTATTTCGGTATAATCTCACTATTGTTCGTGCCTTGACCAATTTCCACTTCATCTCTTAAAGAAATGAAGTTTAGTTTTTCATTCGTGGGGTGTTAGAAGATCATTTGATAGAATGATGGGTCATTCCATATGTATCAAACAAAAGGTTAGCAAAAGTTATCAAATATACATAAGTCCATCTATAGTGAGGTTAATCATATATGATTCCAAAAATGGACTTATACTTTATCTATCATACTTCTTAATATAATAATACTATTTTTTACTAACTAGGGACTTCCTATAGGCCAGTGGTAGGAGATAAAGGCATGTCACACTTCAGTTGTGGGTTCGATTCCCACAACCTTATCCGACGCAACGGGTTGTCTCCCGTCCTGCAGGTTGTCCCTTTTTATAAAACTACATTATAATAACATTCCTTCAATAAAATAGAAAAAAATACTATCTTATGTCTTACTTAATTCATTCCAATCTTTAGGCGTATCCAAAATACTTCTGTCCAAGCTCATAGTATAAAGAAAACAATTACTAGAAATTTCCTCTACCGAGAATGTGAATACCATCATTTATCCCCCATATATCATAAGATATATATTGTTGGTCACATTCCAAACATGTGAATACCTTAATCATGTATTCTCATGAATTCTGTCACAAGGTAACTCAAAATACCAAAAATTCTATACACTCAAACCATGATATCACTTTTTCATTATATTAATCATGAGCTCATTAATATTATCAAACATTTCATTATCTCCGTATCCCTTCTTTATGCACATATCATCTGCTTTCCAAAATATTTGATTCACTTTTCATGGTTACCGGTACCATATAATTATTTAAAACCACAATAAACCATTACATAGATATTCCAATGTTCCACAATACTATAAATGAGATTCCAAAACATTATTTTGGAATCCCTTTACATAAACACATAATCATTCCACCACATAGTTTTCATACTCAACATTGCTAATAGTGATCTCATGTGACTTCTGTTTGTCCTTTTCCTTAAGAGGTTTCTCACATTGATCATCATTAACCCTTGGATTAGGGCATTTATTAGCATAATGCCCCATTTCCTTTCACTTGAAGAATTGAAGTGTTGGTGGTGCGTTCTCTGCAGTCTTTTATTTATTCACATCATTAGCAACCCTTTTTCCATTACTTCGACACTCAGCTGCTCAATGACCTTCTTTTCCACACTTAAAACATTTTCTAGTCCCTTTAAGATAATCTCCACCATGCTTATTTCCACACTTTGAGCATAAAGAAACATTTATCTTCTTTTCACCATTATTTTGAGATTTCTCCTTGAACTCCATCTTTCGTTTCTTGTCAAAACCATGAGATGGATATGTAACACCAACTTCCATTTCTACCTTGATAGCATAACTCACAATTTCTTCATAGCTACCGAAGTCTCTTATAGCTAATTCCCTTTGAAGACTTGGTTTTAATCCACTGAAAAATCGATCAACTTTACTTTCAGGTTGGATGATAAAACCAGATGCATACCTTGAAAGTCTTGTAAAATTCGCTTCGTATATACCAACAGATTCATCATCCTTCTGATTAAGCTCAAGGAACTCCTTTTCTATCTTTTTTTGAAGAATACGAGGGAAGTACTTACTGAAAAACAAGTTCTTGAACTCATCCCATTCCATGGATTCAATTTCATCTTGGGGCCTTATATTCTTAATTAGAGTCCACCACTGGTCTGCTTCACCTTATAAACGGTAAACAACTAGAATTACTTTATCATGTTCCGAACAGCGAAGTATGGTAAATATCTTTTCAATGGTACGGATCCATTGTTCAGCAACAAGTGAATCAGAAGACCCATTGAAATAAGGTGGGTGTTGCCTCATAAAGGACTCAATAGAATATTGTTCCCTTCTCTGATCATTTGGAAATCTAGAATGATTCATAGCTTGTGTATGTATAGAAATACTACTTTTCACTCCATATCCCATCACATTTGGTTGTTCAGGAAGACAATCATTGCATTTTCCATTACATTCATCAACACGGTTCCTTCAGGTTCCAGCCATCGTCTAAAACCCAAAAAGAATAGTGTGAGAGGCAAAAATCATTCTAGGGAAAACAACATAATAAAGGGGGAGTACCTTTAATATATAACGTCTTAGGGTTAATTATAAGATTTTTACCATAATTCTAGAACTATAACCTATACTTATACTTAACCTTAGGGACATCCCTAGACATACCTTAGAAATATCTCTAGGGATCTCACTAAAGTTTTCTCATCCTAGTTTCCAAAGGTTAACTAAACCTTTCCTCTGATACCAATTGTAGAGACCCAAAGCATGATATACATGGACATTATATTAATTTTTCGGAATACTAAATACATAACAAAAACAGACACCAAAGGACCCTAATAGTTTAGTGTCTTTGGAAACATGGAATATAATCTTCTAATCTTGGTGAAAGATCTTCAACATCTCCCATAAAGATCTTCCCTTTTTATTTTATTACCTAAAACCTTTCTTTAAATCCTGGGGAAAAGAAAACATAAAAAAGGGGTGATCTCAGATTCCCAGTAAGGGTAAATATAGAGAACATAAAATAATCCTAATCATTTGAATGCAATAACTTGAACATAAAATCTAAACATCAAAATCTTGAGCAAAGACATGAATCATGGAAGTACGTAAGGCATATATCATAAGAGAACATCAATCATGATAAAATAGAATGGGAATAAAAAAATTTAATTGTGGAAACCATTAATCACATGTTATGATTTCCATAGTAGCTAAGGCATTGCTTCCAAGACCATCTTAGTGGACAAAGTCCCTTTCTGAATCGAGTTCACTCCTCGTTTCAGTCCTGTAACACTTAACCGGATTAACTTATCATTCCAGCAATATCTATCTCATGAGATATAAATCTTTACCCAATGAATTGGAGGGAGATATAGGTCCCACCAATCTCATAATTAAATCATTATTACTTGTTCCACAACATAAACATAAATCATTCATCATAACCCAATGAATAAAAATGGGTTTTATAAACATCATCCCATCATAACATAATCCATATAAAACAAATGGATATCATTTCATCATAAGAAAATTGAAACCATGTAAATCATAGAGATATTATACTTGAAATATACACATATGAAATAATGTCATCTTAGAAGGAAAATGGTTTTGATAAAACACATGAAAATAATTCTTGAGGAAAATATCCTTTCTTCTTAAAATAATTTTCTTTTCACAAAATGCCACGCAATTTTAAAAGAAAATAATTTTATTGAAAATAACCATGAAATATTTTAGAGTAAAATTCATGAAAATAATTCGTTATGAAACTGTAAAAATCTGTTCACGTTGTATACGTTAAAAAAACATTATTCTCGTACTTTTGCCGGAAAAGTCAAAAAGTTCCTCGTATGGTAAACAAAAGAAAGATTCCTTAAATAACAAAATTTAAAAGTCAAAGAGGGGTAAACATGACTTTAAAAAAACATGGAAGAATATTAAACACTTTATGGAAAACATTTTAGGGACATGGATGAAAAATAAACTCCAGTAAATACCTACATATAAGCAACCTCAGATAAAAATGAGATTGAAAAATTATCCCTTACCTTAGGTCCGATATGTTTCGTATGTATCCAGACCTCCTGTATAATGATTTAAATAATGTCATTGAATTATTAAAGAATAATATTAATTTTTATGATATAATATATGGTTCACTTATGACTTTATATTACACATTTTTGTAAATTCCATGTTAAAGCAGCGTTTTGGGTAAAATCGTTTCATTTATCGTACATGTTTTGACATGTTGTTCTTGATCTTATTACTTCTATCCTGATTTACTTAATTCCAGAATGTAAAACATGATTTATATATAATATATATTTAGTATATAAATATATATGATAGATCGATAAATGGAATGAAATACACCATTCATGGAGATGGTAGGTCGTGCGTACGCATGAACACTGTTTTCATTTACTTATTGAATTAAATGGAATTAAGTAAATGAAACATACATGTACATAAATCCAGTATCATTATTATGTAATATCTTTCAAGATTATTTGTTATATATACTTTATAATCATACTTGAATGGTTAATCATGGAAAATGAATCTCATCACATTCGTGGAGACGGTAGTCCGTACGTACGCACGAGTGATGATATCATTCCCATGATCGTGGAATTGTATTGAAGTGTATGTATAATATTTCAGAATAAGTATCACTTTAAAATAATAATATATAGTTATTTATTTACACCATTATACCCATCCAAGTAAGGTGGTGGTGGAAAACAGATTACACCACGGCGTGGAGACGGTATTCCGTACGTACGCACGCGTAGTGATTTCATTTTCTGTAGGATGGATAGAAGGTGAAATGGGTTTGTTTCATATTTATAATAACATATCAGTATATAAGTAATACTGATGTTATTACTTTATAATGAAACAACTAAATAATATGAATTATAATAAGAAAGAAACATGAAAGAGTCAGTAGAAGATATTACATCTTTCTCGACACACCTCCTTTAAACTTCTTCTGGGGGCACTAGAGTTGGTCTTTTGAGAAGAAAAGAACCTCTATGATGTTACTAGAGAGGTTTAGGAGAGTAATTGGTAGGTTTTGTCCGCACTTCAAGTCTCAAAAGGGTGTGAAGAGAAGAGGTAAGGGGTTCCCTTTTTATAAGGGAGGAGAGGGGCACCTTAGGAAAACGTAAAATATTATTTTATAATAAAGTCATATTCAGTTTTTAATAGCTCCAAATTGATTTATTTCGAAGATAAGGTGGGGATGGGTCTAAATCCTCTCAATAAATAGGTTTTATACAAGTTTATGTTACTATTTTATCCTTATTATTTAGATTTAACTCTAAGTTAAATAATTTAACTTTTACCGTTTCTTTTTGTTTTATTACACTATATGGTTAATAAAATTACTATAACAAGACAAAAGAACCCCAATTGGTTCATTATTAACATATATATATCCTTATATATTTCATTTGGCTGAACCTTATTTTTTTAGGAATAAAATAACAATTAATAATATAATATTTGTTTTAAAAACTATTTTATGTCAATTTTGATACTATTTGGTACTTGTTTTTGGTGAAAATAATAACAGCATGATTAGTTCGAAAAAAGTTAATTAAATAAATAATAACATGTCATATTAACCTAGAAAATTATTGTAATTCTTAAAAAGTCCAAAATTACATTTATTTGGGTATTTATAACATCAATTTTGTTAATATTTCATTAATAAGGTAATTAATACATCATCATTATGTCATAAATAAATTAAATTATTTAATGTCTAAAAATTATAAATAAAATACCATTATGTAGGAAATCCTTTTATATTTCTAATAAATATTTATAGTCTAATTTATCTTATGTATAACCCTATATTAAAAATGTTTTAGTTATTAAACTTTGATTTTAACTATTTTTTTAAAGGTAATGCTTTGGTCAAAGACCAAAGCACAATTTATTGATTAACAAAAAAGGATTACAAGAGGCGAAAGGATGGGATTTTTTTACAATCTCTATCAAAAAGGTATAGTAAGTCAGAAGGAATAGAGTCCAGCAAAGTCATGATCTGATGAACTCCTTTGTTGGCAAGAGCATCAGCAATAGCATTTGCTTCACGGTAGGCATGAGTAGCTATACAATCGATCACATAGAGCAAGTTCAGACAATTCATCCAATTAGTGGTAAGTGTCCAGGCCAGATGGATGTTTCCATTCCAGATGGTATGAATGATAGTGGTTGAATCTCTTTCAATCCACAGATTTCTCCAACCTCTTTGAAGCGAAAAATCAACAGCATGAATGACCCCCAACATTTCTGCCTCTAGAGATGAAGAGTGACCACATCCAACATAGAAGCAGCCCTGACACTGGCCAGCTGAGTCTCTGAAGATGGCACCACAACTGGCAGGGCCTGGGTTGCCTTTGGAAGCGCCATCGACGTTCACTTTGATCCATCCTAGCATTGGTGATTGCCATAACACTTCAAAGGAGTGTTTGGGATTTGGGTATATGCCAGGAACACGGAGATGACGAAGGATCTCAAAGTCACCAACCGAGTTGTTGCAACAGTCTTTTTGAATTGAGGCAGCTTCATGAATCGCAAGAAGAATCTGATATTTCCCTACATTAAGATTGAGAGAGTGATTATTGTGACTGAGATCATTTCTAACGTACCAGATCTCATGCAGGAGTTCCGCCACTGCCACCAAAAAAAGATTTTTAATTCTTCTTTAAATAAAATAATAATAAATTCCCTAATCTAATCCAAGTGGACCTAAAGGGTAATATTTTATTCCTAAGGTTGTTTTTGGTCAAATTACACTTATCCAATATAATTAGGACATGTTTTAGGGTAATAATAATATCATTTTTACCCTTAATTACCCTATTTACTTTTAATCATGGTAAATAAAAGTAAAAAAATACTATTCACCAAAAATTATTTTTATCTTATTGAACCACATTTTACTCCTTGATATTAACCGTGTCTCTCGGATTTTCGAAATTTCACTCACAGAAGTGGTAAAATTTAGTATTATGTCTATTTTCAAACTCTCATAGGAGGTGGGTAAAAGATGGTGAAAAGTTCAATAAAATTTTTATATGTCTAAAATTATTATAAAATGACTCCGATGAATTACATTGAACTTATATAGGTATTATGTATCAATTTTGACCTAAAATAGATTTAAATAAAATAAATAATTATTTATATAAAAAGTCGGTTTTTAAATAGTAACCTAGTGTTTTCACTATTCATTAAAAATTGAAAGTTTTCAGAAAAATACCAAAAATTCACCTTATGCTAATTTTGATATTCTGAATCCAAAAATGAAGTCCATTTTGAAAAATCAAAATTTCAAAAAGTGGGTATTACTATTCATAACGGCTAGTTTATATAATATTTTAATAACATATAGTTGTTTAGTGAAACTCGGTATAGCGTACAACACCCGCTATCATGGAAGGTCGTGATTGCGTGTAATGCAAGCCAAGTCAGGGATGCGTGTAGTGCAAGATTCCTTTGTTATTGTGTATAATAGAATCCAACTGTATTTCATTTATACATTGAATATATATATATATATATATACACTAAATGTTGTGTAGAATAACTTCTATCAAATGAACTTTAATTTTTGTGTAACACAAACCAAGAATAGTGTTGCGTATACGGTGTAGTGTATAGAACAAGCAAATTTTGGTGCCGCGTACAACACAAGACATAAATGAAATTAAAAAGAATAATTCTCATAAAATCTCAGGTTTTTATAGCCAGGCCGCGCCACCCACGCCGGGCGACACCCAACCGTTCCAGATCCAGACCTGAGTTGGGTTGAACCGGTTCGGGCCGACCCAGGGTAGGTTGGGCCGGGTCGGATCGGGCCCAGACCCCCCTTTTTCAGACCGTTTTTGGTTAAACAGCCATAACATGAGCTAAAGTCCTCATATCGATGCACCGTCAGTTGTGTAGGATTACTTGGATCGATTCGGTCGTTTCGGTATATTGCACTCAAGGTTTCGGTGAAGTTTGGGTATGGACAGGTTGCTTAAAACCTGAAACCAATCGGGCCCTCAGATCTAAAATGCTTATAACATAAGGACCGGATTTCTGATTGATGTTTTGTCTACTATGTTGGATTCCTCTTGATTAGATGGTTCTTTCGACATACTTTACATAGGATTTTTATGTGGTTTGAGCATGGCCGGGTTGGATTGTACCTGAAATTTAGTCAGGCCCCTAGAACGGAAATGCTAATAACTCACAGATCGGGCGTCTGATTGACGCGTCATCTGTTGCGTTGAGACCCCTATGATGAGGCGGTCCCGTGAGATACTTCCACGTGAGGTTACGTGACACTTGGAAGTATCGACCAGTAGCTCATGGAGCGGATCCTCTCAGAGACGAGCATACGGAGTGCAGAGACCTAGTAGCTGGCTGAGACTTGACAACTACTGATCGATCGAATCAGAGTGATTCGTATGGCCCAGTGGAGTGCGCTTGGTTATAGCAGCAGACCCACGGTGGAGGAGCGCTTGGTTGTAGTGGTAGACCCATGGTACTCGACAGAAGGAGTACCTCTGTATGCTATGAGGGGGTGCGCTTGGATGTAGCGGCAGACCCATGGTGGTAAGTGCTTGGTTGTAGCAGCAAGCCCACAGTACTCGACAGGTGGAGTACTTCAGCAGTCCAAGGTTAGTGAGAAGCGCTTGGTTGTAGCAGCAGGCCCACTGTACTCAATAGAGGAGGAGTTCTCCAGTACCCATGGTTTCGACATCATGAATAAAATCCTGGTTTGAGCTGAGTCAATGACCTTTGTGTTTACCTCATGATTGAGATGGTTTACTTGATAACTCAATTATATGTATGGGCATATACCTAAGTAAAGGTTATCTGTTGAGATATTTCTTTGTGGTTTATCCTTGTTGGGTTTAGTGAGACCTTGAGGGTCTCTAGGTCCCTACTGAGTATTGTTATACTCACTCCTGCACGGGTTATTCCCGCACCTTGTTGTGTTGGATGCAGACGACAGACAGCGTTGATCGAGGAAGAGTGTACGAGGATTGGACGGTACCCGTAGGTGGACACTCGGCGTGATGGCACACTAAGCAGACGATAGAAGTGGAGTGCTGAGGAGGGCATCTGTACCTACCCTTCAGGTATGAACCCGAAGGACGATCCAGGAGTTTCTTCACCTTTCAGTTGTTTGTCTTTTTAGTTGTACTTTATTTCAGTTTTAGTTATACCTTTCTGTTGGGATTGTATTTCGGCCCCTTTGTACTTTCAGCACACTTGTTATACTTCATTAATTAGTGTTTTCTTTCGCCTGTATTCTGGTTTTCTGTGTTTACGTTTCATAAAGGCAATGTCTTCCCTTTTTATTGGTATTTACACCTTTGGTGCTAGTCATCAGCCCCTGGCCTATAGAAGGCGGGCTTGGGGTAGTCACGGCATGGGCCCGAGGTCGGTTCGTGACAAATTGGTATCATAGGATGTCGGTTCTACTGCAGAACTACGACTCTGATATTTATTTTCTGTGAATCAATAGTGTTAAGGGTTCTAAGTGTGGTTTTTAGTTCAGGGAGTCTAGTTTTGGTGTGGGTGGACGACATATCCATACACCAGAACCCTAACCTCTGATTTCTAACTCAGTGCACGAAAACACTGATTGCATGTGTCTTTTAAAAAGTTTTTTTTAAGTCAACTCAAACCAGATCAGCTAACCAGGTATATTCTTTTGATCGTGGAACACCAGTTTCTTTTTCAGGATGTCTTTACCTAGTCAGTCAGCGTGGGTACTGAGTAGAGAGCACGATGATAGCCCACTGAGCATCAAGGACTCAGTACATGGTAATCTTCTAGTTGAGACACTAGTAGAGAGTGCACGTCTCTTGAGCACATTGCACGAGTTCCAGCGACAGAGGCCTATAAGGTTTCGAGGCAAGTCGGATTTTTAGACGGCTGGGTACTGGTTGGAGTTTGTAGAACAAGCTTTCCACACAGCTGGGACACATGCTGGCTTAATGGTGGACCTAGCTTTTAGTCTCTTTTAGGGATCAGCTGATAGGAGGTGGAGCTAGATGCTCCAGTTTTTCGACGATATGACCTTAAACTGGGGAAACATCGAGAGTTTTTTCTGGGTGGATTTTATACCAGCGACTCTACACTCTGAGTGTGCTCAGAAGCTGCTTCCCTTTCTGCAGGGTTTTCTGACTGTAGTGGAGTCTTCTGCAGCCTGTAGTAGACTGATGACACAGAAGTCCAAGCGGACTAGGCCAATAGGTGGGCGACCTCAGGATACAGGTTCGGTTTTGTGAGGCACACGAAATAGATCCATCCATACGAGGAGCAGGAAGTTCTATGCATGCAGCAAGTAGGGTCACTAGGCTCAAGACTACCCAACCTATCCAGCAGATGAGCAGCGGGCAGTAGATGAACCTACCAAACCGAGGCAGAGGAGCTGGTCATACAGTTGGTGGTGTACGACGCTTCGAGGTGTTTCCACCACCACCACCAGGAGGTCCACCCCGACCGCAAGGAACAGGTGGATATGGGAGAGCACAGCTTCAACCAGCTGAAGCATATGACTATGGAGCTCCGAAAGTAGGTATACGGGAACGAGACTAGTTCCAGGCATGGAGGCCTTTGTTCTTGGTGATTCTAGTTTCCATTTTGTTTTTGTTTGTGGTTGTTATGTGTTTTTGTACTTTGATCTGCAGTAATAAAAGACACTTATCTTTGTGACATTTACTTACCTGTCCTTTTGTAAGGTTGATACTAAGAGGTTCTGGTTAAAACTGTTGACTTGACCCTCACTTGTGAGATTCCTACTGGAGGAGACCCAGTAACCATGCACTGATGCCGACAGTGTGACTCAACCCTTGGAGGTGAGAGTAACGGTTGGATCTCTTAGTAGTAGCGTCGAGGCCTTACAATTTCATCTATGTCATGAAATAGTACCTTTCATTTCAGTATTGACTATATTAGGAAAAGAACTTAGTTCATCTAGAGGATGAGACCAGATTTTTCTTTTCGGCAAAGGGGAAATCTTAGCAGCTCTTGTAGGACCAGAGAAGGTGCAGATCATCCAGGAGCAGATGAAGACTGCACAAAGCAGACAACAGTCCTATTCCAATAGGAGACGGAGACCACTGGAGTTCGAGGATGGTGACCACGTCTTCCTACGAGTCTCACCTCGACGAGGTCTATGGAGTTTTGTCCAAGGTGGCAATTTATTTCTGCATTTTATCAGACCTTTTCAGGTCATCAACAGAGTAGGAAAGGTGGAATACCACCTGGCCCTTCCACCTCAGTTGCACCGGGTGCATGACATCTTCCACGTATCTCATCTTAGGAGATACGTGCAACACCTGTCCCACATCATCCACCACAGGGAGCTGGATATCGATGATGGGGCGATATTCACGGAGGTTCCAATGGAGATTGAGGATCGACTAGAGCGGGTCCTACGTGGACGATTGATTCCTCTGGTGCGCATTCACTGGCAGCACAAGAACCTCTAGGGGAGCACATGGGAGTAAGAGGCTCAGATGCATGCTCATTACCCCTTTTTTCCCCTAGCGTGTGTTGTAGCTTTACGGGGATGTAAATCCCTGAGGTGGGAGTAATGTAATGACCTGTAAATTTCAAGGAAATTTTTTTTCTTAATTTCTTTGGAATTTTACGAGTATGTGGTTTCTGACAGCACTTGATTCCAAGGCTAGGTGTGCTCAGAATAATTTTATGAAGTTTAGCTCGGGTACGTTCTGTGAACGAACGAGTGGGTTTTTCTATCTTTTGAAGCGGTGCTCGGAATTGAAATCTAAGGGTACCGATGAACTCGCAGTGCCGGTAATTGCTTAAGGGGACCTTTACCGCAGTTTCTTTTTACGCGGGTTGTAAATTAAAAATTGGGGTTAGTTAAGAAGTTAAATAAAATTTTTGGAACAATTTTATGTCTTTGGAAGTTAATCCCTTCCATGGGAATTTCTTGGTGGACCCACAACCACCAAAAATACCATGTGTAGATATTTGAGAGGTGGGGCCCACATGATCCCCAATCTTTCTCCTCCCCCTAAACTCCCTTCAATAAATTTGAAACCCCCATAATTTATTAGACTTCTTCACCTTCTCCCCTCCATTAATTCTTTCCAACCCATATCTTAATTAATTAAACAACTCTTCATTTAATTAATTAAGTGATTTGAATTTTGAATTGGATGTGTTAATAAAATATTATCCAAGCCTAATATTTTATTTTGGGAGCTTTGTTGTGTTGGAATGGTTTGGGGTGAGAGCTTTTGAGAAAAGGGATAGAAGTATTCATCTCCTCAAACGAAGAATGGTTTTCTTCTCTAATGAAGAACACCCACCTTCAATGAAGAACACTCCCTGGTTCTCCAATTCACTTCTTTTCTCTACAACAAGAGGGGTGACACCACTTCTTCAGGTACACTCCGGTGATGACGGAATCGACACCGTCATCCACGACGCTCATCTACTGTGAATCATTTTCAAGGTAGGGGTTTAATTTTAGTATGTTTATATTCCCATGTTCTTCCCTTCTAAAACAAAGAACGCAGATCAACTCATTAACAAGTTGATCTGAGGATGTTTTCTTTTGTGGGTTGGGAATAGTTATTTGCGGGGGAATTGTAGGGTGGATCATTTCAATTTTATTTGAATAAAATTATTCTTCGTACAAGGTGAAACCTTGTTTATCTTTGGAAAACTGATAATGCCTAACGCGGTGGGCGCGAGCCAAACGAACACGGACCGACGACCCTCCACTGGTTGTTCGTTTGTGCGCGGATTGACGGGCGACGACGAAACGAGACCACAATGGTGATTTGAAGCCGTTATAGTAAAGAGAAGGTCCCGGGAGAGTCGCAGGTGCAGACGGTGGGCGAATCGGACCACCGGAGTTCGTCCGGTGGTCCGCAGAAGGCGTTGCCGGTGCGCCCCGCCGGAGCAGACTGCCACGGCTGAGCCACAACGGTGATTTGAACCAAAACGGAAAAGTAGTTCCAGGAAATCAGGAGGCGCGACTTAATGTCGCGCCAGCTGGCGGAGCCCCCCCCCCCCACGCTCGGCCAGCTGGTCGAGCCAGCGCACCCCCCCCCCCCCCCTTGGCCAGGCCGGGGCGGGCCAGGCCACGCCGGTCGGGCCGCACCCCACCGGGCTGGACCTGGACCCGAGTCGGGTCGACCCGGTTCGGGCCGACCCAGGGTGGGTTGGTCCGGGTCGGACCGGGCCTAGACCCCCCTTTTTCGGACCGTTTTTTGTTAGACAGCCATAACTTGAGCTACGAACCTACGATCGACGCACCATCAGTTGCGTAGGATTCCTTGGATCGAGACGGTCATTTCGGCATACTACAATCAAGGTTTCGGCAAAGTTTGGGAATGGCCGGGTTGGTTCGAACCCAAAACCAACCGGGCCCTCGGAGCGGAAACGCTTATAACTTAAGGACTGGACGTCCGATTGACGTGCCATCGACTATGTTGGGTTCCTATTGATGAGAAGGTTCTTTTGACATAATTTACATAGGATTAGGATGTGGTTTGTGCATGTCCAAGTTGGATTGTACCTGAAATCCAACCGGGACCCTGAAACGGAAATGCTAATAACTCACAGATCGGGCGTCCGATTGACGCGTCATTTGTTGCGTTGAGACCCCTATGACGACGTGGTCTCGTGAGATACTTCCACATGTGGTTACGTGACACTTGGAAGTATCGATGAGTATCTCGTGGAGTGGACCCTCCTGGAGATGAGCGTACGGAGTGCAGAGGCCTAGTAGTTGGCTGAGACTTGACGACTGCTGATCGATCGACTCAGAGTGATTCGTATGGCCCAGTGGGGTGTGCTTGGTTGTAGCAGCAGACCCATGGCGTAGGAGCGCTTGGTTGTAGCAGCAGACCCACGGTACTCGACAGAAGGAGTACCTCTATAGGCTATGAGGGGGTGCTCTTGGTTGTTGGGGCAGACCCATGGTGGGAAGCTCTTGGTTGTAGGAGCAAGCCCACAGTACTCAAAAGGTGGAGTACTTCAGCAGTCCAAGGTTAGTGGGAAGCACTTGGTTGTAGTGGAAGGCCCACTGTACTCGATAGAGGAAGATTTCTCCAGCGGCCGTGGTTTGGACATCATGAATAAAATCCTGGTTTGAGCTGAGTCAATGACCTTTGTGTTAACCTCATGATTGAGATGGGTTACTTGATAACTTGGGTATATGTATGGACATATACCTAAGTAAATGTTTTCTATTGAGAAATTTCTTTTTGGTTTATCCTTGTTGGATTTAGTGAGACCTTGAGGGTCTCGGGGTCCCTACTGAGTATTGTTATACTCACCCCTGCACAGGCTATGCCCGCACCTCATTGTGTTGGATACAGATGACAGATAGTGCTGACCGAGGCAGAGTGTACGAGGACTGGACGGTACCCAGAGGTGGACACTCGGCATGAAGGCACACAGAGCGGACGAAAGACGCGGAGTGCTGAGGAGGTAATCTGTTCCTACCCTTCAGGTAGGAACCCGGAGGACGATCCAAGAGTTGCTTCACCTTTCAGTTGTTTGTCCTTTCAGTTGTAATTTCTTTCAATTGTAGTTGTACCTTTTTATTGGGCTTGTATTCCGGCCCCTTTGTACTTTCATCACACTTGTTATACTGCTTTACTTAGTGTTTGCTTCTGCATGTACTCTGGTTGTGTGTGTTCACGTTTCATAAAGGCAATTCCTTCCCTTTTTATCAGGATTTACGCCTTTGGTGCTAGTTGCCAGCCCATGGCCTATAGAAGTCGGGCTTGGGGTAGTCACGGCACGGCCCCGAGGTCGGGTCGTGACAAATGATATCAATATCTGATAAGTAATTGGTATAGAATTCAATAGCTTCTTCAATGATATATTTTTATTCAAAACAATCTTATGGATGAATTCATTTCTTGATGTACCCTTTCAAAATATTCATATATCATTTAATGGTTTATGTAACACCCCTCCCCGACCTCATTGGCTTGAGGAGGTGGTGATGGTTACTTGGCCTTAAGTGAAGTTTCCAAGGCACCAATGTCTGGCAATAAATGTCGAGGGCTCCGAGAACAGATTGGGGAATGATTTTCCATTAAGACAAAACCAACCAAACAATCCACAAACTATATGATGCATGTTAACAAACCCAACAAAACCATCCACTAACAACCAAGTTGTTCCACAATGCAAACAAAACCCTATACAACTAGACATGTCCAAAACACATCAGAGTACAAAGTGGAAACTAAACATCCAAACACCAACAAGCCATGACACCACCACAGCTCCATACCAAGCTCTAAGCTCCAGGCTCCACCATGACATCACAAAGCTCCACTAAAGGAGGGAGATGCCTTACCTTTTCCCATGTCACGATACACAACATCTTCAAAGACACCACAGTACCAGAGCAGGGGGTGATTACTAAAACTCCGTAGGTTTTCCCCAAATGACTTCCCTACTCACACCACTAGGAGAGAAGAGTTAGCAACATTTATATAAAAATAGTTGATATAAAACAATTTCACCAAAGCAGTTTATAACTAAATATAAACAAGTTTTCCAAAACCATCCATGCTCAAAAGCATCCAAGTGAAATTTAAACCGGCTTTTCCAACACGTTATTTTTCCAGAAAAACAACCAAACAAATTTCCAAACCATTTCACAAACATCCCATTTTGGCATATCCAACCATTTCACAAACCCATGAAATCAACCGTGCGTGAATCATTATGACAGTTCCATACTCATGAGGGGTCTCTCGTCGATCTACCAAGTTGTCACAAGGTAATTATTTCTCATGTGCCATTACACCTTTGGCACCGAGCACAAGGTCATATTTTAACCAAGCCTCGTACATATAGTTACCATTGTGACATTAAACGTTTAGCACCGAGAAAAAGGTCCTATTTCAACCAAGCCTCGTACAATGCAATATGAACACACGCCACACATTCCCAACAATCATGTCAAAACCATTGTTTCAATAAAACACCTTTTATTGAAAACCATTTTCCATCAAAACCAAGTGTGTTCAAAAAATTCAAACCATTTCAATAAAACATTCTTTTTATTGAAAACCAAATCCATCAAAGTCAGTTAAATCACAAACCATTTCAATAAAACACCCTTTTTATTGAAATACCATTTCTCATCAAACCATTTACAATTTCATCAATTTCATAATTTAAAATCAACATTTTAATTTCAAATAGCCAAATCACTTTGCACAACAATTCACCAAGATTTCACAATTTCATCAAAACCATAAATCATCACTAAAGAAGATTTATTCCATGATTTTCACAATCAAAACCATTTAAATAACCAATTTGAAACTAAACCAACCAATTCTAACAAGAGGAGTAGGGAGTGAAGCCACCTACCTTTAGGGTTCCCGAGAAAACGACCCACAAGCCACCGCACCTCAAAACCGGCGAACGCACCACCGAAACCTCTCTAGATCCCTTTCCCTAAAATTCACAAGCCTTAATATTAACATCCAAGGCAACCCCAACCCTATATCTACACACAACAAGTGTAGATATAGAAAACCAAGAAAGATAGGGATGTAGATCTAGAGGTAACCACAAGATAAATAAGAGTAGAGACTTACCCAGGAGAAATCATCTTGAATCCACCTTTAAACCCCTTTGAATCTCTTCCAAAATGAGTGGGAGAGCACCCCTATCCCCTGAGAACCCAAAAACCTGAGTGAGGATCGAGTGGGAGGAAGAGAGGAGTGAAATGAGGCAATATCGAGTGAGACCGAATTTTAAAACCCTAACTTTAAGTGACCACACGGTTATCCCGCACGGTTTGGAAAACTGTGCGCTAACTGTGCGCATGCCACTACCTCGAGATCCAGAGTCCGCACAGTTTCCTTGCACGGTTTGTAAAACCTTGCGCAGGCCATGCGGAGCCTACCGTCTCCCCCTGCACGATTTACTCGAGCATACGCAGGGTTTACACTAACAGTGCTCAAACCGTGCACCCCTTTAAAAGCCTCCAAACTCATCCAAAACCATTCCAAACACTCTCAACCTTTTCCCAACTCATTCCATGCACTTTAAACACATAAAAATTCCTAAAAAAGGATATATACCTCAAACTGGTGGTGATACATTCTCCCCACCATTGGAATTTCTGTCCTCAGAAAGTAGTGAACCCGCCCTTTGTCGAAAGAGCTCAGGCCACTGCTCGACCATCTCCTTCTCCCGCTCCCAAGTCTCCTCTTGAATCTGACCATGTTTCCACAAAACACTAACTAAACCGATGATTTTACCATGCAAGACTTTCTATTTCCTATCCACAACCCGCACAGGCATGTGCACCAACAAAGTATCCAGTTCTAGATCAACATGATCCCAAAGAATTACATGGTCACTATCTGGATGATACTTTTTCAACTGCAACACATGAAACACATTGTGCACCGAACTAACCCATGGTGGAAAATCCAAACGATAAGCCACCTCACCAATCCGCTCAAGAATATCAAAATTCCCAATATACCTCAGAGATAACCTTCCCTACTTCCCAAACTGATGATGTCCCAACCTAGGAGAGATTCTCATGAAAACATGATCACTCACCTCGAACAACAACGGTCGTCGACGATGATCCGCGTATGATTTCTAACATCTCTGAGCTATCTCCATTCTTTTTCTGATCAACTTGATCTTCTCCATAGTCTTTGAGACAAGGCTCGGTCCAACCATTGAAGACTCACTCGTTTCCACCCAACATAGTGGAGAACGACATGGCCGCCCATACCATGCCTCAAACGGAGCCATCTGTATGGATGCCTGATAACTGTTATTGTAAGAGAACTCAACCAACGACAAGTTCTCCTCCCATGAGCCACCAAAATCCATGACACAATCCCACAACATATCCTTTAGATTTTTTATCAACCTCTCGGATTGACCATCCGTCTGAGGGTGATACGTCGTGCTTATCGTCAACTGCATTCCAAGGGCTTGCTATAAAGATTTCCAGAAACAAGATGTAAACCTCGGATCTCTATCTGATACAATCTAAACTGGAACACCATGCCTCTTTACCATCTCCCGGATATAGATTTTGGACAGATCCTCCACCGTATGAGATTCACGAATCGGGATGAAATGGGCCGACTTCGTTAGCCGATCCATTATCACCCAAATGGAATCGTGATTTCTGACCATTCTTGGGAGACCTTTGAAAAAATCCATCACTATCAGCTTCCACTTCCAAACAGGGATTGGTAAAGACTGCAACATTCCTGCTGGCCTTTGATGCTCTTCCTTGACCTTCTAACAAGTCAAGCATCTCGAAACAAACTCATCCACACTTCTTTTCATACCAGCCCACCAGAACTGCGCTTTCAACGATTTATAAATTTTATGAATTCTAGGATGAACAACCTACCTGGAATGATGATACGCCATGAGAAGATCCTCCTGACAAGCAACTGGTACCACCATCCGATTCTGAAAACACAAAACTAAATCTCCATTCAGTTTCCAACCCTCAATGGTCTCCCCACCATTGAGTTTCCACCCCATTCTCACACACTATGAATCGGATATATGTGCCTCTCTAACCGGGACAACCAAGTCAGGAATCAAAAAAATCAAAAAGAAGACCGCTCTATCGCCCTGGTCCTTACATTACAACCGCATATCATCTATCACTGACATCAACTGCCACGGTTCTGATGCTTGTTTTACCACCTGATCATATGATTTCCTACTCAGTGCATCCTCCACCAAATTTCCCTTACTCGGTGTGTACATTAAGTCAAAATCAAACATCTGGAGATATTCCATCCATCTACTTTGCCTCAAGTTCAAATCCCTTTTTGAGAAAATATGCTTCAAGCTGTTATGATCTATATATACCGTGAATTTCTCACCGAAGAGATAATGAAACCATACTTTCAAAGAATGGACCACCACTGCCAACTCCAAATCATGAGTTGGGTAGTTATTCTCATGCACTCTCAACTGTCGTTATCCATATGCTACCACATGATTCCCTTGCATGAGAACGCAGCCCAACCCTGATCCCGATGCATCGCAATACACCACGTACCCTTTTCCTGGTTATGGAAAAACCAAGATTGGTACTGATGTAAGATGACCCTTTAACTCTTCAAAACACTACTGGCACTGTTCATTCCACTGGAATTGGTCATTTTGTCTTGTCAATGCTATCATCAGTGAAGCCAAACATGAAAAATCACAAACAAAATGTCGATAATACCCAGCTAGACCAAGGAAACTCTGTATCTCAAACACATTCTTTGGCGGTTGCCATGAGAGAACAACCTCTATCTTTTGTGGATCCACTAAAACACCCCTTTCATAAATCACATGTCCAAGAAAACGAACTTCCTGTATCCAAAAGTCACACTTTGACAATTTGGCATACAATCAATGATCCCTCAAGATCCCCAGCACTAACTCCAAGTGTTTCTCATGCTCCACCCTTTTCATTGAATACGCCATAATATCATCTACAAACACCACCACAAATGAATCCAGATATCTCTGAAATATTTGATTCATCAATTCCATGAACACTATTGGCACATTTGTTAGACCAAAGGGCATAACCACATATTCATAATGGCCATATCTACTTCTGAAAGCTGTTTTAGGAATATTGTCCTTCTTTACCCGCAATTGATGATATCCCGACCTGAGGTCGATCTTGTAGAATCACTGGGCTCCCCTCAACTGGTCAAACAAATCATCAATTCATGGAATTGGATATCTATTCTTTATCTCAACTTTGTTAAGTCTACGATAGTCAACACATAGCCTCAAAGTTACATTTGCCTTTTTCACAAACAACACCAGCGCCGCCCACGGAGACGTGATAGGCCAGATAAACCCTTTGTTTTCCAACTCTTCCAATTGGAATTCCAGTTCCCACAATTCAGTTGGTTCCATATGATAAGATAGAAGTGATATAGGACTGGTCCTCGGGAGGAGATCAATCGTAAACTCCACTTCTCTTACGGGAGGTAACCCAGATAATTCTTCAGGAAAAACATCCATGAACTGGTCCACCACTGCCAGAGGAACACTCTGCTCAACACCGTTTACCGATTTCAATGACAACTCTTCCAAATGATATGATAACGTACCCACTGCTGGTGCCAACAAACCTATTTCACCCTACCTTTCATGCCTCTCTCCTCTAAAAAGATGTCTAACACCATCGTGTGTTGTAAAAGCCATTGTACGCGCATCACAGTCGATGTGGGGCTTAAAAGCTACCATCCAATCCATTCCTAGGATTACACCATACCCATCCATCTCAAGCATTGAGAAATTCCACACTATCTCAACCTCACCCACAATGATACAACATTCTCTACACAAGAAGGCTTGACACTCTATTCGACCCAGAGAAGTTTGAAGTTTTAAAATGGAGGGCATCATTTCTACCCTTAAACCCAACAAATCAACCTCACGTGAAGCAATAAAAGAGTGTGAAGCACCCGTATCAAACATCACTTGCATCAATGTAGAATTTAAAATAATAGTACCTCGCATCGTGGATGGTCTCGACTGATCATCCACCACAACCTGTTCAGCTCTGAACACATTTTTTCTTTCCACACTCTGCTCATTATTTCTTTTCTGAGGTGTCGTGGTATTCCGAGAATCACCATGACCCACTTTACTCTGCTACTGAGGGGTATACTGCTGCCCCCGTCCCGCCGAAGCATATGACGTCTGCGATCCCTGAGGAGTGTCACGAGCACCCGACCATGGAGCATTCCGACAATAACACTGCAGAATCCCCATATTCTTACTATTATGACATGCTCGAGGTTGTTTTGTACAATCCCTCTTGATGTGTCTCATAGAACCACACTAAAAACATCCCAGCTTTCTCTGGGGCTTTACAGGAAGATTTACCGATCCTGCCATCGGGTTATATGCCATATTCCCTCCCTGGGAATAAGTGTCCCTCCTTCGCTTGAACCCAGTGTTAGAGTTCACACTATTCCCTATGGGTACCACCATTCTTCCTCCACCCAAAGCTCCCAAGAGATCTCGCTCAGCCACCGAGTCAAGGAATGTACCACAACGAATGTCAACACCAAATCCGAGAATCAACTCCAAAGGACCGAACAAACTAATACCACTTGTAACAACCCACACCTACCTCATTGGCTTGAGGAGGCGGTGAGGGTTACTTGTCCTTAAGCGACATTCCCAAGGCGCCAAAGTCTGGCAATAAATGAAAAGGGCTTCAAGAACAGATTGGGTAACAATTTTCCCTTCAGACAAAACCAACTAAACAATCCACAAACTATATGATGCATATTAACAAACCAAACCAAACCATCCACTAACAAAAAAGTTGTTCCACAATACAAACCAAACCCAATACAACTAGACATGACCACAACACATCAGAGTACAAAGCAGAAACTAAACATCCAAACACCAACAAGCCATGACAACACCACTGCTCCATACCAAGCTCCAAGCTCTAGGCTCCACCATGACATCACAAAGCTCCACTAAAGGAGGGAGATGCATTACCTTTTCCCACATCATGGTACACAACATCTGCAAAGACACCATAGTGCCAAAGAAGGGGGTGAGTACTAAAACTCAGTAGGTTTTCCCCAAATGACTTCCCTACTCACGACACTAGTATATAAGAGTTAGCAACATTTATATAAAAACCGTTGATATAAAACAATTTCACCAAAGCAGTTTATAACTAAATATAAACAAGTTTTCCAAAACCATCCATGCTCAAAAGTATCCAAGTTAAATTTAAACCAGATTTTCCAATACGTTATTTTTACAGAAAAATAACCAAACAAATTTCCAAACCATTTCACAAACATCCCATTTTGGCATACCCAACCATTTCACAAACCCGTGAAATCAACCATGCATGCATTGTTATGACAGTTCCATACTCATGATCGGTCTCTCATCGATCTACCAAGTCGTCATAAGGTAATTATTTCCCATGTGCCATTACACCTTTGGTACTGAGCACAAGTTCATATTTTAACCAAGCCTCGTACATATAGTTACCATTGTTCCATTAAATGTTTGGCATCGAGCACAAGGTCCTATTTCAACCAAGCCTCGTACAATGCAATATGAACACATGTCACACATTCCCAACAATCATGTCAAACCCATTCTTTCATTAAAACACCTTTTATTGAAAACCATTTTCCATCAAAACCAAGTGTGATCAACCAATTCAAACCATTTCAATAAAACTTCTTTTTTATTGAAAACCAAATCCATCAAAGTCATTTCAATCTCAAACCATTTCAATAAATCACCCTTTTTATTGAAACCCCATTTCTCATCAAACCATTTACAATTTCAGCAATTTCATAATTTAAAATCAACATTTTAAATTCAAATAGCCAAATCACTTTGCACAACAATTCACCAAGATTTCACAATTTCATAAAAAACATAAATCATCACTAAAGAAGATTTATTCCACGCTTTTCACAATCAAAACCATTCGAATAACCAATTTTAAACTAAACCAACCAATTATAACAAGAGGAGTCTAGAGTGAATCCACCTACCTTTAGGGTTCCCGAGAAAATGACCCACAAGCCGCCGCACCTCAAAACTGGATAACGCACCACCGAAACCTTTCTAGGTCCCTTTCTCTAACATTCACAAGCCTTAATATTAACATCCAAGGAAACCCAATCCAAATATATACACACAATATGTGTATATCTAGAAAACCAAGAAAGATATGGATGTAGATCTAGAGGAAAATACAAGAGAAACAAGAGGAGAGACTTACCCAGGAGAAATCACCATGAATCCATCTTGAAACCCCTTCAAATCTCTTCCAAAATGAGTGGGAGAGCACCCTTAACCCTTGAGAACCCAAAAACCTAAGTGAGGCTTGAGTGGGAGGAAGAAAGGAGTGAAATGAGGCAATCCCAAGTGAGATGGGGTTTTAAAACCCTAACTTTAAGTGGTCGCACGGTTATCCTGCACGGTTTGGAAAACCATGCGCTAACCATTCGCATGCCACTTCCTTGAGAGCCAGAGTCCGCACAGTTTCCTCGCATAGTTTAGAAAACCGTTCGCAGGCCGTGCGGAGCCTACTGTCTCCCCCTGCACAGTTTCTTGGAGCATACGCATGGTTTACACTAACCGTGCTCAAACCGTGCACCCCTTTAAAAGCCTCCAAACTCATCCAAAACCATTCCAAACACTCCCAACCTCTTCCCAACTCATTCCATGCACTTTAAACACATAAAAATGCATAAAAAAGGCTACATACCTCAAACCAGGGGTGCTATAGATTAGATCCATATTTAATTGGAAGGACTACATAGTTAAACCACTCTAACCAAGTGAACTATTAGGTGGACCATTATATCAATGAATGGTGGTGGGAATAATATCCTTAATTCACATAATATGACTATAATTTCCTTATTCATGATTTAAAACTTCTTTGGGTCTATAAATTTACTTCATATATCATTGAAAAAGAAGTAGAGTCTAGTTAATGTAAGTCATACATTTTTAGGCAAGATTCCATGTAAAGTGGAGAGCATAAGATATTGAATAAAAATGATAGTAATGTAATTTTGGACCTTGTAACTTCAAATTATTCATTGACATGACATTCATGATATTTTATGAATACCCCTGGAACTTTTACACAATTAAGAAAATTGAATTTTTTTAATTTTTCTTCACTAAATCATGGAATGATAGGAAAGTACCATACAACATTTGAAGTACTTGATTCATATTTTATGTATCGATTAATGCCACACTAAGGATATTATCTGAGTTATTCATGGTCCTTGAGAAAAAATATTAAATTATTTAAACAAGAACGTTGTTTTTCATAGATCATTTTCAATGAACGTACCATTCGTTTAGCATCATATGTTCAACATGTAAGTTCATTTTTTCTGGTAGCATATCATTTTGGTGATAGAGTAGTTATGTAAAGCTAGTGTCACTCCATATGCTGCTGGATTTCAAATTATATGACTTTAATACTGCTGAAAAATTGGTATATTTAGTACAACCAGTATACAATAGTCTCTTAGAATGACTATTTAACTTCTCAAACAACTTTGGGAAATCATGAATATCATCTTCAATTTCCATTGTCATTTATTCCATATGATCTTCATCATCATTTAAACTGGTATTCATATCAAATGATCCATAAAATGTAGAATCATCCCAATCAGTGGGTACATTTATTTTATCTCTATTTCTAGTATAAAATTATAGCTCTGATCTATTCTGTGATAAATAAAATGTTCTTCCAACTATTTTCGACAAATGTTTCTAAATAAAAAAATGTAGACACAAACAATTGATTTGATAAGGGTCGTATACATTCTCCATTGAAAACTCGATGAACTATTTAACTCTATCCTCATACTCGTTTATCATATGAATTGATTCCATTCATTTTTTATTCATATTCATCCTATTAGGTTCCTAAAATCTTCATTTTGTACAAAAAATAAAAAAATACACCTAAGATATTCATAATAAAAGGATACAGTTATAGATAATTATAATAAGTGGAACCCAACATTTGAATGTTATTGGTGATGATTCTTGAAAAATTATCATTTTACACAAGGGTGGCATGAAAGGAAGAAACCCGGGGTAAAGATGAGGTTGTTGGTCTAAGTTTTCAATTTGATTTTGTGTGGAATAGAAATGTGGAAATTTTGGGATGGTTTCTATAACCTTGATAGGTGGGATACCAACAAAAGGGAGGAGTTGATGTTTATTCATTTCTTTACTTGGTACGTGGTAGGTCAGGTGGATGTTGGGAATGTTGGTCATGATACCAATTTAAAGAGTGAAGGGATGCCAAAGTGAATATTTAAATAAAGTTCGAGGATTCCTCATAATTGGGACCAGGGTTCAAATAAAATTGTGGGTTTGTCTCAATGGGATGGACCAATAAAGTCAATTGAAAAGAAATGATCAAAATATTAATGACTTAAAGAAATTAAATGGTGGTCTGAATGAATGAAATTGGGGTAAAGAGTAAGAACACACTGAGAAGAAAGACCCATTTACTAATTGGAATTTAGGTTGAAATAATAGTGGAAGGAATCTTCAATAGGGTCAGCAAGGAGAATCGACTACTATGAGTAAAAAATTATATAAATAAGGCACTGTAAATGAAAAAAATATGAATTAACCTACTTGATAATGATTCAAAAAAATTATTGTATACACTCTATTTTTTGTACCATTCTTACTAGAAGGTGTTTTTAAGTGAACACGAGGTTAGAAATTTGTGCTACAAAATACCCATTGAAGATGTTCTTGATAATGAAAATATTAAAAGGATTGAGGTTATTCTACTTGTAAATGGAAAAAAATGGCCAGATTTGTTTGATTTTATCCAAAGAGGCTTGAGTGTGAGTTGGTGACCCAAACTCACACCCTCAAAAATTATTAGAAAAAATAAAAGTACAAGAGAAAGGGGAAGTGAGTTCAATGAATTGATGCACACACCGTCACTAGAAGACAATAAAACATACCAAGAAGTGAATGTATCCATTCACTTGTAATTGATTAATTTTTCCTCTATAGCCCATGTGCTTGGGTGTGCCTCTGCCACACGGATAGCGGTCGTTTTTCCATGTCTTGCCAATTTGTCATGGTTCATCATCAGATGTGTCGGGAATGCTCTCTGAAAAGCTTCATGCACCCCTCTTCCACATCTTGCCTCATCACATTCCTTATCTGCATTTGTGCCAAAGATATTAAACATATCTTTCACAGTGTCAAAAAAATGAGGGGGGAATGAAAATCCCTCATCTGTAACCATCAAAGGACCTAGAGAACTCTGACCATGAATATACCCCTTATTCATGGTATAACATTTAGAAGGTTTGGCTTGCATGAAAGTGTCACCAATGAGCTTCCTCCTCCCCTTGTGGTCAAAGGAAACAATCAAGAGATCTTCTTGATTCAATTGCAAGTGAACCTCTTCCTAGGTACTAAGCTCCCTGTTAGTGGCCAAATGTCACATATGATTAATTCAACAATCAAAAAAATGAGAAATTGAAATCATACGGCACATTTGATCAATGAAAATTATGTTCACCCATTTTATAACTAGTGCCAAATGAAGTGGATTTTCCCCCTCCAATTTCCCCAAAAAACCTAATCCTATAAAATTAAAAAAAAACAACGTCACTAATTTTGTTGGAAACACGCAGTGCATTATATTTTATATTATATGAAGGATAAAAGTACATGAAGAAGAATGGAACCTAGAAAATAGAAGAAAAAATGAACCCTTATCTACAAGGAGAAGAAGGATAATACATAGTTTATAACTTGCGTGATAAAGAAGCATAAGTAATCTATGCACCGGGAAGAAGATAATCTCATGGGCTATTTCACATGGAGAAAATATGAGGTTAGTAATGTGAAGAAGAAATAATACTTGGTTAGACACCAAGTAAAAGAAAATAAACGATTATATTTTATTACCATCTTGTTTGGATATAGTTTTTAAAAGAACAGAAAGATATAATTTTGTGTTAAATGAGACAAATAACATTTATTAAGAAATATAAATTCTTATTACCTTTTTTACTAACAAATAAAATATAATAATTTCAATTTTAATTCATTCTTATGTTTTCATGTCACCCCAATTAGAGAAATATTAATCCATGAAAATGTATTAATATAAATTATATTTTATTTTTAAAAATTATGTTTTAAAATAAGTGATTTAATATTTTAATTAAATTCATTTACATAATTGACATATTTATTTATTTTAAATTAATTATATTTTACATTATACATAATCATCATCATAAATTAATATTTAAACCTATAAGTTTAAGCAACTATTAAAAATATTTACATAAAAAATTTAAAATATGTATATACAAATTATATATATAAAAATTATTAATGATTTATAAATAACATAAAATTTAGAAAAACAATTATTTTTTTATTTTTATTAATAACCATAAACATCATATAAGGATTAATTCAAAAAAAACTTTGAATTAAATAAAATGTATACAGGGATAACATAGTAAATTAAAATAAAAAGGGTATGCCATGGTTGGTTTCCTTCTGAATCATCCTAGTTTTGGGATGATTCTAAATCTGCATTTGGGGAGAAATCCATTTCTCCCCATTTTATTTCTCTCGCACATTTTCTATTTTGGATGCATTGCATTTGAATACTGAAAATTAGGACCCTTATTCTATTCGCCTTTGGCACCACGTCTAGGTAATGTTATCTATATTCTAATTCAAAAAGTGAAACTCATTCTATGTGTGTTCCATTATCGAGTTCATTGGGTTTGTTATTTCTAAAAAGGGGAAATAGATTTCAATCTCTCTAAATTATCTCATTTCCCCTAAAATCATCCCAACTAAATGTAATGGCCCGGACCTCCCTGGTCCATTACTTTGTGAAAATGTGGTGTTGGAGGTGTTCCGGGAGGACAAGGTGACTTATCCCCCAGCTGCTGCCTACCGGTAGCTCGGTCTACCTGTAGCTGCTGATTACCGGTAGCTCGGTCTACCGGTAGCTGCTGATTACCGGTAGCTCGGTCTACCGGTAGCTCGGTCTACCGGTAGCTGCTGATTACCGGTAGCTCGGTCTACCGGTAGCTGCTGATTACCGGTAGCTCGGTCTACCGGTAGCTGCTGATTACCGGTAGCTCGGTCTACCGGTAGCTGCTGCCTACCGGTAGCTCGGTCTACCGGTAGCTGCTGATTACCGGTAGCTCGGTCTACCGGTAGCTGCTGATTACCGGTAGCTCGGTCTACCGGTAGCTGCTGATTACCGGTAGCTCGGTCTACCGGTAGCCGCATCCTACCGGTAGCTGGGTTTATCGGTAGCCATGGCATACTGATAGCTCGGTATACTGGTAGCCGCAGTCCAACAGTAGCTCGGCTAACACTTTGCCAAATTTCTAGTTCTGTGAACAGTGTTTCTATCGGTGAGGTCCTATCGGTGGACTTCTATCGGTGAGGTTCAGTGAACAGTGTTTCTATCGGTGAGGTCCTATCGGTGAACTTCTATCAGTGAGGATCTATCAGTAGACTTGTGTTTCTATCGTTAAGGCTCTATCGGTGAGCTTTTCTTTCCTTTGCCAATTTTTTTAGTTCTGTGAACAGTGTTTCCAGACTTCATAAGAGCTACCGATTCCATACTTTGCCAAATTTCACGAATGAACAGTGTTTCCAGACTTCATAAGAGCTACTGATTCCATACTTTGCCAAATTTCACGAATGAACAGTGTTTCCAGACTTCATAAGAGCTACTGATTCCATACTTTTCCAAATTTCACGAATGAACAGTGTTTCCAGACTTCATAAGAGCTACCGATTCCATACTTTGCCAAATTTTGAGTATGTGAACAGTGTTTCCAGCTTCGCAAATTTGACGTTTTCTTTGACGTAAAATACTTTTAAAACCTTATTTTAAGGACTTTAAGGCCGATTAGAAGGCCATAAATCCTATATTAATTATTCCTAAGGCCGGGATGTTTTTACTTGGTCAAACCGCGTGGGTTAATGCGATCCGTTTTTAATGGAGAATAAACCGGATCTTAAACTGTCGCCTCTCTAATTTTTTTTAAAAGGAAAGAGATATCATTCTTCGTTGTTCTTCCTCCTGGTTCTCATCTACGAGACGCTAGAACCTTGCAATCATTCTCATAGGAGTTTCACAATCAAGCGTTACTCAGATCAGTTCCGCTCTGTTGACGCAACCAAGTTATGTCGATCGTTCTTCGATATAAGGTATGTTTTATCATCGTTCCTTCGGGGATCACCTTCTCTTGTTCTTCCTTCCATATTAGCATGTAATCTCCATGGTTCTAATGGGTTTTCTTGGGGTTGGTTGGTACTGTCGTACCGTGGCATCCTCCGGTGGATGCAGCTGTCGTGAGGAGAAGAGGACTGTGACCCGTTGTGTGGATAAAGGACGTCAAGAACTCTTCGAGGTAGGGGATTCATGGCTCCTCTAATTGTATATGTGCAATCGTAGAATTAGCATGATTTATCTCTTTGGATCACAATGAAATTGACCTAATTAAATACTTGAACCGGATTAAAAGAATTGGTTGATCGCATGTTGTTGCTTTATACCGTGATAACGGTTTGCCTCATGTTTTCCTAGATATAGTGATATCTATGTTTTCTTTGATTTGTTGTTCGTTCATGATAGAAATTGATAATGAACGTAAAGCCGGAATTAATTGTTAATTAATTGGCTAAAGATAAAGAGGCATGTAAATTAATCTGGTTATTGTCGTTGTTGTAGTTGTTCTAATTTGAGGATAATCAAATTAGGGAAGTAAGCATGGTTATTTAAATTGTGATAGCTTACTGATTAGGTATCCATGATTGGAACCTATGAATAAAAAGTCTGTTAATTCAATATGGATTAGAGAACAGATTATGTGGGAATTTCTAAAAGGGTTCTGTGTTACCCTCTTGTTTGTTAAAGGGCCGAGAGCCCACTTTGTGATGTTTGTTTTCCTGCTGCTTGTGCTGTGATGTGAGCCTGGATGGCTGTTGTGATATGTGGAGGCATGGAGACTTGTGGTTGTGGCAGCGGATGACGCCTAGTGTGGCGAGATGCATCGGTTTATGCATATGGGTGTCGGGGAGGACACCAAGGGTGATGGTATGAGATGAATGTGATGGTTTGATGTTGGTGGTTTGGTTTGGTTGCTTATCTGCTTTACTTTTCCCCACTGCTCAAGGCAGCTGGTCTTGCTTACCCTCTTTCCGAAGGAGGCGAAGACACGCGGGGTATGCCACGTGCTTTCCGTGTTTAGTCTCTCGATGGAGGATGGGTCTATGCTCTTTCTATAGGCGGCAACGACTCGACGGGTAGTATATCTACTCACCGTGTTGAGCCTCCTTTGTGTTTAGAAGCATATGATGTTTTTCTAGAATGCCTGGGAATGTGGAAAAGTAATTCTGTAATGAATGTTTGATTAAATGGTGAAAATCCACGGGGATGGAGATGCTGGAATTTAAAGGTGATGTGAATCTTAAAAAGGAGCATTTGTTTTTGAAAGTGATGCCATTTCAGTTTAATGTGGAATTATTCATTCTTAATTAATGTTTAAAGAGTTAATTAATGTACAGTGGAACTGATAAATGAGAATGGAGTAATCTAATAAATCTCTTCATTGTTTGTGTGCTTATAGGATACCTAGTCTTAGAAGTAGCAGCCTGGAGTCTGAGAGACGTTAGCTGCAGTTGTATCTAAGACTAGGTAATGCCCATAGTGTGGATGTGAGTTACTTATATATTCTGTACTTTTTGTGTTTCTATACGCTACTCCACCCTGTCGGTAAGGGCAACTGACACCCCGGGGATTCTGAGCCCTGGGGGGGTGTTTTCCCCAACATTCTGATGGGAGGTTGAATGGATGACTACCCCCTTTGGTCCCGCTCTCTTCTCTTGGTAGATCCTTGTGCTGGTAGGCACAGTGGTTAGTTTTACCCATATATGTGTGTAGAGGGATGTAATGGCTTGTGGTTATTTCACACACATCTACTCTGGATATAGTATCCTATGGAATACTATAGGTGTAACGTGTATAGGCTGTGATGGCTTGAGGATCCTTACTCGGCGTATGGGTTGTGATGGCTTGAGGAATAATACTCGACGTATGATACACGTTATACGAGCTATGGTGGCTCCCGGAAACTACCTGGTTACTTTGGTTGTGAGGACGGTGTGGTGCTTCGCCCAGGTGTCTGCGGGCAATCCTTTGTGGTGCACGAGGTGCAGATTGTGGAGCTTAGCCCAGGTGTCTGCGGGCAAGCCTTTGGAGAGAGATGCACAGGACGTATGTCGTTGGGGCAAAGCGGAAAACCAGTGGGGAAGTAGTAGCGGGGTACCCTTGATATTATTTACTATATTCTATATTCTTGTATGCGTTACTTGGTGAGAGTAGCCATGGTGAGGTTGGGAACATAGTATACCTGTTTAGATAACGAGTTAGTTTCACTTGTTGTTCACTGGGCTTTAGCATGCTTTCTTTACTTTTGCACGAGAGTCTTGGGGAGGATCCTACTGAGTATACTGTTATACTCACCCTATGTACATATAAACTATTTTTCAGGTCACTTGGAGCAGGTTGGAGATCAAGCTGGTTACTACTAGCTTGCGGTTGGAGGAGGAGCTATTCGGGCTTGTGGTCGCTGCCGCTTTTCTTTCATTTGGGTACTTTTAGTTTTCCCTTTCAGTTGTAGTACTTTTGCATGACATTTCATATATGTACTTGGTTTCCTTTTTATATTTCGGTTCTGGGTTGGAGTTGATTGGAGTCTATTCTATCTCTCTCTTCTGCTTGTGTTCTCTTAGAGGGTAATGCCTCCCATTTGTACGTTATTATACCCTCGGTGCTAGTCGCCAACCCGGGGCCTACTGGAGGCGGGACTCGGGGGTCATTATCTCCCTTTTCACATTGCTGGCCCAGGAGGGGTACACTTTGTGGGGAGGGGGTCGTGACAGAGTGGTATCAAAGGTCTGGTTGAGGGATAGGATGGTGTTTGGAGTTAGGCACAGGTGAGGATGCATGGGATGGTAGGGCAACGGTGTCATTCATGTTTAGCAAGTGGGGTAAACACTGGAGACTGGCAGAGACATAGGCGTTCAGGGCCCCCTATGATCTGTTGCACGGACTTTTAAGTTTACGATGGCTACTAAACAAAGTGATACTGGTTGCAGGGTAGAGACCTAGGAAAGGATCATGCATCATTATTCTTTGCGCCTGTGTTTGAATGGGTAGACCTTGGGATAGGTAACCAAAAATTAATAAAACAAAATAATTAATTAATTAATGTTGAGTCTTCCAAATTCCAGGCTTAGGAGCTCTAACAGTTGTTATTTTACAGGTATGGCTCCAGGTCGACGTCCTCGTCAGGTTTGCGCCGAAGGTGCCAAGCAGGCTATTCCAGTAGATTGCCGCCGGTAGAGGTTGACGACGATGACACTTGGAGGAAGACACTCCGAGAGTTTCAGCGCCTGAGTCTACAGAAGTACGAGGGCTCCGTTTCAGATGCAGTCACAGAAGACTGGTTGGAGGAGGTCGAGATAGGCTTCAGTTCGATTCGTGCTCGGAAGGAACACTGGGTGTCCTTGGTTGTGACGATGTTGCGTGGAGCAGCGAGACAGTGGTGGTTCTTGTTCCTCGGGGATCGTGCGGAGTCAGCGATCTCATGGGAGGAGTTTCGAGACAGGTTTAGAGTCGAGTTTCTTTCATCGACTGCGAAGGCATCCAGTCGCCAGGAACTTCTTACACTTCGACAGGGGAGCTCCAGTGTTCGGGAGTTTGGAATCCGTTTCAGGAACCTTCTATGATATGCTTCAGACCTGTTACCAGATGATGAGGCCAGGGCGAGGCATTTCGAGGAGGCTTTGTGTCCAGAGATCCAGCGCCAGGTCACCCCATTTATGCTGAAGACATATCTTGAGGTGCTGGCGAGGGCAGAGGTTGTTGAGAGAACTTTGACCAGGACCGGATCGTCACGAGAGGGGAATCGTCATGATTCCTCACGAAGCAGAGCTGTGGTCCGGGGTTCCCGGTTTTCAGGACAGAAGAGTTTCCGTTCACCTGGGGGTAGGTCCCAGCCCTTCCCATCTCGTTTCTCCGGAGGTAGCAACTCTCAGACCTATGCCAAGGGATCAGGCGCTTGTTTTTCTTGTGGTGGACGTGGTCATCAGCAGCGGGAGTGCCCAACTTTTCAGAGCAGTCATCGTGCACCAGGCGCTCTACTCCAGGTTCCTTCGTTGAGGCAGTTCCAGCCGAGGCAGCAGCAGCAGGTTGCACCAGCTTTAGATCACCAGAGGGTAGATGGAGCAGGCAGAGGACAGCCCCATGACGCTCCCCGTCCTCAGAGAGCAGAGCGCGGCCGTGGTGGTGGTCGTCATCAGGGTCAGAGAGGCCGTGGAGGTGGTCGTGGTCAGCTTCATTCTCTAGCATTGCCAGCTCCAGGCGAGCCAGACATCGTCCGAGGTACCCTTTGCTTGTTTTCTACCTTGGTGTATGCCTTGTTTGATTCAGGAGAGACACACTCCTTTATATCCCCTACCCTTGTCCACGCTTTGGGACTTGAGGTACAGAGGCTTCCAGTGCCCTTGGCGTTGACTATGCCAGTTGGAGGTCGAGCTAGCTTGTTTGAAGTATGTAGAGACTGTGAGATAGTGTTGGGGCAGCACCGCTCTTGGGGAGATTTCCTATGTTTACGAATACAACCATATGGTGTCATCCTCGGCATGGATTGGCTGTATTCGGTGCAGGCTATTGTGGATTGCTACAGGAAGAAGGTCATTTTCTTTGATGAAGATGGAGAGGAAGTAGTGTTTGTTGGTGAGAGAGATCCTCGGATGAGTCATAGACGAGTTTCATCCTTATCATCCATGATGGCTGGGATGATGCTGAGTTCTTCAGAGGTTCAACAACTGGCATTTCCTAGGGTCATAGAGGAGTACCCTGATGTCTTTCCAGAAGAGGTTGTATCCTTACCCCCTCGACGAGAGATCAAGTTTGGGATAGAGCTACAGCCAGGAGCGTCTCCTATCTCTATGTCTCCGTATAGGATAGCCCCTTCTGAGTTACGAGAGCTACGTATTCAGCTCGACGGTCTGTTGCAGTGTGGTTTTGTTTGGCCAAGTGTGTCACCGTGGGGTGCACCAGTTTTGTTTGTGAAAAAGGCTGATGGCAGTTTGCGGTTGTGCGTCGATTATCGTCGCTTAAACAAAGTGACAATAAAGAACCGTTATCCTCTCCCGCGTATTGATGACCTATTCGATCAACTGAAGGGTGCAAGTTTATTTTCAAAGATAGACTTGCGGTCAGGATATCACCAGATGCGTGTAAAGGATGAGGATATCCCGAAGACTGCTTTCCGTTGTCGTCATGGGCATTATGAGTTTGTTGTAATGCCATTCGGCGTGACGAATGCTCCAGTTGTTTTCATGGGGTTGATGAATGCTGTGTTCCGTGAATTCCTGGACAAGTTTGTTGTGGTTTTCATCGATGACATCCTTGTGTACTCCACATCTGAAGAGGAGCATGCAGAGCATCTACGAGCCGTTTTGGGAGTTCTTCGCCAACATCAGTTGTTTGGGAAGTTGTCCAAGTGTGAGTTCTGGGCTCAAGAAGTTCGTTTCTTGGGACATGTTGTGTCCCAACAGGGAGTAGCTGTGGATCCTTCGAAGATAGAAGCAGTGGTGTCTTGGCCAGCCCCCAAGACCATGTCAGAGGTGCGAAGTTTCCTTGGTCTCGCAGGCTATTACAGGAGGTTTGTGGCTAATTTCTCCCGAGTTGCGACTCCTCTGACAGCTTTGACCAGGAAGGATCAAGCGTTCATATGGACTGATCAGTGTCAGACAGCTTTCGAGTATCTAAAGGAGAAGTTGGTAAGTGCTCCAGTCCTTTGTCTTCCAGCGGAGGGAGTCCAGTTTGATGTTTTCTGTGATGCTTCACATCTGGGGCTAGGCTGTGTTCTCATGCAGCAGAGGTCCGTTGTTTCTTATGGGTCTCGGCAGTTGCGTCCCCATGAACGCAACTATTCCACCCATGATCTTGAGTTGGCAGCCGTGGTGTTTGCTCTAAAGTTGTGGAGACATTACCTCATTGGCGAGCGCTTTGTGGTTTTCACCGATCATAAAAGTTTGAGGTATTTTTTCTCTCAGCGGGACTTGAACTTGAGGCAGCATCGGTGGATGGAGTTCTTGCAGGAATACGACTTCGAAATATCGTATACACCTGGGAAGGGAAATGTTGTTGCTGATGCACTGAGTCGAAAGTCACGTAGTGATGTTGTGCGTGAATCTGTTGATTCTTGGAGAGTTATGGAAGAGCTATCATCTTTACATCTTGATATAGGAGAATTTGGGGGAAGAGGTTGTCTTTTCCAGATGACGGTGCAGTCATCCCTGATGCAGAAGGTGGAAGAGTCTCAGTTGGGTGATCTAGAGGTGGAAGTTTGGATAGAAATAGTTGTATGTGGTGAGGCCCCTGATGGTTGGTCGGAGGATGAACAACACCGAGTGTTGTATCATGGCAGGCTTTTTGTTCCCTTGGCGATGCGCGAGACTGTTCTCCGAGAGTTCCATAGTTCACCCTTGGCGGTACATCCTGGTGTGACGAAGATGTACCGATCCTTGAGGAGTCAGTTTTGGTGGCCTGGGCTGAAGCGTTCAGTTGCAGAATATGTGTCTCGATGTTTAGTCTGCCAGAAGGTGAAGGCCGAACACCGTGTTCCTGGTGGTCTTCTCCAGCACTTAGAGATTCCTTAGTGGAAGTGGCAGGACATCTCAATGGACTTTGTTACAGGTTTACCTTGAGCTCCGGGAGGACATGATGCTATATGGGTGGTAGTGGATCGTTTAACTAAATCGGCCCACTTCATAGCAATCAAGGAGTCGAGCTCAGTGGAGGTTTTGTCGAGGCAGTATCTGGAGGAGGTGGTGAGGCTTCACGGAGTACCTAGGATGATCATTTCTGATCGAGATCCTCGTTTTACCTATAGGGTGTGGAGAGGTCTCCAACATGCTTTTGGATATCAACTATGCCTTAGCACTGCTTTTCATCCTCAAACGGATGGTCAGACAGAGCGAACCATCCAGACTCTTGAAGACATGTTGCGCTCTTATGTTCTTGATTTTGGAGGTTCATGGGTGAAGCACTTACCCTTGGTAGAATTCTCTTACAACAATAGTTTCCACTCTACCATCGGTATGGCGCCGTTTGAAGCCTTGTATGGCCGGCCATGCCATTCTCCATTGTGCTGGACTGGGGTCGGAGAGTCAGCAATCCTCAGACCAGAACTAGTGCAGAATACAACAGAGATGGTTCAGGTGATTCGTGAGAGGATGAAGACAGCACAGGATCGTCAGAAATCATATGCTGATCAAAGAAGGAGACCGTTAGAGTTTAATGTTGGGGATCATGTGTTTCTAAAGGTGACTCCCCGTCGTGGGCAGTGAAGGTTTGGTCATGGAAGTAAGCTTTCTCCCCGGTTTGTTGGGCCTTTCGAGGTGTTAGCTCGTGTTGGATCTGTGGCGTATCGAGTAGCACTTCCCCCTCAGATGAGTCGGATACATGATGTTTTCCATGTATCACAGCTCCGTCGTTATCTTCATGATGAATCTCATGTTATCAATTGGGGAGAGATCGATATTGACAATGATGCAACCTTCGAGGAGCGACCTGTGGAGATCCAAGACCACAAGGAGAAGGTGTTGCGTGGGAGTTCTATCCCCTTAGTTCGTGTCCTGTGGCGACACGGTGGCATGGAGGAGAGTACCTGGGAGCGTGAGTCACAGATACGTGCTCAGTACCCAGAGTTGTTTAATGTTTAACTCTTTCCATGTAATGACGTTTCCTTTATGGTTAGACCTTTAATGTTTTATTTATGTAACTTTGATGTGATGTTATGTTTGAATTGTTTGGTTATGGATTATTTGTTTCCATACTCTCGGATGTTGTAGTTTTGTTCCAGCTTTTGAACAACTCATGGTGGTTTTCCCCTGAGAGGTATCTTATGGGGTGGTTGTTCAGACCCCTCTTTTCTTCTAGGTTGGTTTTTAATTCTCGAGGACGAGAATGTTTTGAGAGGTATCTAATGTAATGGCCCGGACCTCCCTGGTCCATTACTTTGTGAAAATGTGGTGTTGGAGGTGTTCCGGGAGGACAAGGTGACTTATCCCCCAGCTGCTGCCTACCGGTAGCTCGGTCTACCGGTAGCTGCTGATTACCGGTAGCTCGGTCTACCGGTAGCTGCTGATTACCGGTAGCTCGGTCTACCGGTAGCTGCTGCCTACCGGTAGCTCGGTCTACCGGTAGCTGCTGATTACCGGTAGCTCGGTCTACCGGTAGCCGCCTCCTACCGGTAGCTGGGTTTACCGGTATCCACGGCATACTGATAGCTCGGTATACTGGTAGCCGCAGTCCAGCAGTAGCTCGGCTAACACTTTGCCAAATTTCTAGTTCTGTGAACAGTGTTTCTATCGGTGAGGTCCTATCGGTGGACTTCTATCAGTGAGGTTCAGTGAACAGTGTTTCTATCGGTGAGGTCCTATCAGTGAACTTCTATCAGTGAGGATCTATCAGTAGACTTGTGTTTCTATCGGTAAGGCTCTATCGGTGAGCTTTTCTTTCCTTTGCCAATTTTTTTAGTTCTGTGAACAGTGTTTCCAGACTTCATAAGAGCTACCGATTCCATACTTTGCCAAATTTCACGAATGAACAGTGTTTCCAGACTTCATAAGAGCTACCGATTCCATACTTTGCCAAATTTCACGAATGAACAGTGTTTCCAGACTTCATAAAAGCTACTGATTCCATACTTTGCCAAATTTTGAGTATGTGAACAGTGTTTCCAGCTTCGCAAATTTGACGTTTTCTTTGATGTAAAATACTTTTAAAACCTTATTTTAAGGACTTTAAGGCCGATTAAAAGGCCATAAATCCTATATTAATTATTCCTAAGGCCGGGATGTTTTTACTTGGTCAAACCGCGTGGGTTAACGCGATCCGTTTTTAATGGAGAATAAACTGGATCTTAAACTGTCGCCTCTCTAATTTTTTTTAAAAGGAACGAGATATCATTCTTCGTTGTTCTTCCTCCTGGTTCTCATCTACGAGACGCTAGAACCTTTCAATCATTCTCGTAGGAGTTTCACAATCAAACGTTACTCAGATCAGTTCCGCTCTGTTGATGCAACCAAGTTGTGTCGATCGTTCTTCGATATAAGGTATGTTTTATCATCGTTCCTTCGGGGATCACCTTATCTTGTTCTTCCTTCCATATTAGCATGTAATCTCCATGGTTCTAATGGGTTTTATTGGGGTTGGTTGGTACTGTCGTACCGTGGCATCCTCCGGTGGATGCAGCTGTCGTGAGGAGAAGAGGACTGTGACCCGTTGTGTGGATAAAGGACGTCAAGAACTCTTCGAGGTAGGGGATTCATGGCTCCTCTAATTGTATATGTGCAATCGTAGAATTAGCATGATTTATCTCTTTGGATCACAATGAAATTGACCTAATTAAATACTTGAACCGGATTAAAAGAATTGGTTGATCGCATGCTGTTGCTTTATACCGTGATAACGGTTTGCCTCATGTTTTCCTAGATATAGTGATATCTATGTTTTCTTTGATTTGTTGTTCGTTCATGATAGAAATTGATAATGAACGTAAAGCCGGAATTAATTGTTAATTAATTGGATAAAGATAAAGAGGCATGTAAATTAATCTGGTTATTGTCGTTGTTGTAGTTGTTCTAATTTGAGGATAATCAAATTAGGGAAGTAAGCATGGTTATTTAAATTGTGATAGCTTATTGATTAGGTATCCATGATTGGAACCTATGAATAACAAGTCTGTTAATTCAATATGGATTAGAGAACAGATTATGTGGGAATTTCTAAAAGGGTTCTGAGTTACCCTCTTGTTTGTTAAAGGGCCGAGAGCCCACTTTGTGATGTTTGTTTTCCTACGGCTTGTGCTGTGATGTGAGCCTAGATGGCTGTTGTGATATGTGGAGGCATGGAGACTTGTGGTTGTGGCAGCGGATGACGCCTAGTGTGGCGAGATGCATCGGTTTATGCATATGGGTGTCGGGGAGGACACCAAGGGTGATGGTATGAGATGAATGTGATGGTTTGATGTTGGTGGTTTGGTTTGGTTGCTTATCTGCTTTACTTTTCCCCACTGCTCAAGGCAGCTGGTCTTGCTTACCCTCTTTCCGAAGGAGGCGAAGACACGCGGGGTATGCCACGTGCTTTCCGTGTTTAGCCTCTCGATGGAGGATGGGTCTATGCTCTTTCTATAGGCGGAAAAGACTCGAAGGGTAGTATATCTACTCACCGTGTTGAGCCTCCTTTGTGTTTAGAAGCATAGGATGTTTTTCTAGAATTCCTGGGAATGTGGAAAAGTAATTCTGTAATGAATGTTTGATTAAATAGTGAAAATCCACGAGGATGGAGATGCTGGAATTTAAAGGTGATGTGAATCTTAAAAAGGAGCAGTTGTTTTTGAAAGTGATGCCATTTTAGTTTAATGTGGAATTATTCATTCTTAATTAATGTTTAAAGAATTAATTAATGTACAGTGGAACTGATAAATGAGAATGGAGTAATCTAATAAAGCTCTTCATTGTTTGTGTGCTTATAGGATACCTAGTCTTAGAAGTAGCAGCCTGGAGTCTGAGAGACATTAGCTGCAGTTGTATCTAAGACTAGGTAATGCCCATAGTGTGGATGTGAGTTACTTATATATTCTGTACTTTTTGTGTTTCTATACGCTACTCCACCCTGTCGGTAAGGGAAACTGACACCCCGGGGATTCTGAGCCCTGGGGGGGTGTTTTCCCCAACATTCTGATGGGAGGTTGAATGGCTGACTGCCCCCTTTGGCCCCGCTCTCTTCTCTTGGTAGATCCTTGTGCTGGTAGGCACAGTGGTTAGTTTTACCCATATATGTGTGTAGAGGGCTGTAATGGCTTGTGGTTATTTCACACACATATACTCTGGATATAGTATCCTATGGAATACTATAGGTGTAACGTGTATAGGCTGTGATGGCTTGAGGATCCTTACTCGGCGTATGGGCTGTGATGGCTTGAGGAATAATACTCGACGTATGATACACGTTATACGAGCTATGGTGGCTCCCGGAAACTACCTGGTTACTTTGGTTGTGAGGACGGTGTGGTGCTTCGCCCAGGTGTCTGCGGGCAATCCTTTGTGGTGCACGAGGTGCGGATTGTGGAGCTTAGCCCAGGTGTTTGCGGGCAAGCCTTTGGAGAGAGATGCACAGGACGTATGTCGTTGGGGCAAAGCGGCAAACCAGTGGGGAAGTAGTAGCGGGGTACCCTTGATATTATTTACTATATGCTATATTCTTGTATGCGTTACTTGGTGAGAGTAGCCATGGTGAGGTTGGGAACATAGTATACCTGTTTAGATAACGAGTTAGTTTCACTTGTTGTTCACTGGGCTTTAGCATGCTTTCTTTACTTTTGCACGAGAGTCTTGGGGAGGATCCTACTGAGTATACTGTTATACTCACCCTATGTACATATAAACTGTTTTTCAGGTCACTTGGAGCAGGTTGGAGATCAAGCTGGTTACTACTAGCTTGCGGTTGGAAGAGGAGCTGTTCGGGCTTGTGGTCGCTGCCGCTTTTCTTTCATTTGGGTACTTTTAGTTTTCCCTTTCAGTTGTAGTACTTTTGCATGACATTTCATATATGTACTTGGTTTCCTTTTTATATTTCAGTTCTGGGTTGGAGTTGATTGGAGTCTATTCTATCTCTCTCTTCTGCTTGTGTTCTCTTAGAGGGTAATGCCTCCCATTTGTATGTTATTATACCCTCGGTGCTAGTCGCCAACCCGGGGCCTACTGGAGGCGGGACTCGGGGGTCATTATCTCCCTTTTCACATTGCCGGCCCAGGAGGGGTACACTTTGTGGGGAGGGGGTCGTGACACTAAATGACTTGTAAGAATGAGATATCGTGGGTGGCTACACGCGGTGGTGCTAGGTATGCGTGAGGGATATGATGTGTATCGAGGACAGTATAAAGACACTGATAAACGAGAGAGAGGTATAAATAATAACATACATTATGTTTTGAGAGTCTTGATTTTTCTGAGAAGGTCAAGGGGGAGCGGTGGCAGAGGCAGACTTTCATGAGCGCTTGAACTGTGCCAGAGAACTGGGTTTGGTTAGGGCTAAATTTCTAAGATCAAGAAGGGGTTTATTAGTACTTTTAAAAAAACACTGATAAAGAGGGGTTATATCAGTGCTAAAATAATAAGCACTTGTAAAGTTATGTCATTATCAGCGCTAAAAAACACTCATAAAAACCAATATAATTAATATTTAATAATATAATTAATATAATTTAAAAAATTAAATGTATACAGTTACAATTATAAATAAATATAAATGTATATAATTATATATATATATATAATTATAAATATAAATATATTTAAAGAGATGAAAATACGCATTTATAAATATAATTATAAATAAATATAAATTTATATAGTTATAAATAAATAATTATTTATATAATTATAATTATTTTAAAATAATTGTAAATATTTATATATAAATATAATTATAGTTATATATTTATAATTATAAATATAAATAAATATATTTGTAAATATAATTATAAATATATTTATATAATTATATATATATATTAATACAAATATATATATATATATATATCTACAAATATAAAAAATATATAATATTTAAATATGGTTATTATAATTTTATAATTATATATTTATATTTATTTCTAATTATAAACATACAATTTTTTAAATACAGTAAATATACATTTATAAATATATTTACATATAAATATAAATATATTTTTTTATAACTTTCTATTTTAAAATATATTTTCATTAATATATTTTTAACATTATTAATGAATATATAATCTTAAATGCATGATTGTTAAAAATTAGTGAAATAAAATAATTAAAAATGAATAGACTTTAAAAATATTAAAAAATGATTAAGTTTTATTAATTATACCAATTATTAAAAATTAAATATTGATATATTAAAATGAAGTTGAATACATATTGAAAATATTAAATCCTAGTAATTAAATATGTATAAATAAATAATAAAAAATGATTAAATTCCAAAAAAACATAAAAATTAAGAAATATTAAAAATGAATAAATAATATTAATACAAAAAATATTAAAAGTTAATAAATAAAATTTACTAATTAAGAACATAATATATTAAATATATTATGTTACTAAATGAAATTATAAAATAAATATTAAAATTTGAACAAATTACATAAATATTATGTGTGTGCTTCTATATAAGATTGTAATAATTACGTAAATGTGTGTGTGTGAAATTAATGTATGTGTATTTTCACAACACAAGTTTGATATGTGTTAAATTGAATAATGAAATTATATAATATGTAATATCTATTAATGAAATGAATAGTAATAAGAATGAATAAATTTTAAAAATGAATAATTGTTATTAATGTTATAGATTATTAAAAAAAATTAAAAAAATATATATGCTAATGATATTGATTACATATTAATTTTATAAATTAAAACAATAATGAAAACATTAAATGTTAATGAATAAACAGGCATAAATAATTATTAAAATGGTTAAATTACAAAAAATGTTAAACAAAGAAAAATTGAAAATGAATAAATTATAAAAATATTTAAAAAATTAAGATAAATGATGAATAAGTGATATTAACAATAAATAAATTTGAAAAAAAAAATATTAAAAAGTAATAAATATTATATGTGTGTGAAATTAACATAACACATATTTAATATATGGAAATTACAATTGTATTAAAAACATACTATATGTTAACAAATAAATATGAATAAACATTAAAAATGAATAATGTTAATTTTTTTAAAACAAATCAAAATTAAAAATTAATGAATTTAATATATATATATATATATATCAATTAAAAAGTAATAAATATATACAAAAATATTAAACGAATAAATATTTAAAATCTATAAATCATAAAAAAAATGTAAACAAACATTTAACATTATCCATTAATAAATAATATTAAATGAATGCAAGTTAAAAATGAGTGAAATTTAATTAAAAGATGAATATATTGAAAAAATATTTCAAATATGAATAAGTGATTAATTATATAAATTTTTAAAAAATGAAAATGAATATATTTTAAAATGAAAAGGAATATATATATTAATTATGTAAATTACAACTGTATTAAAAGCATTAGAAGTCAACCAATTAATATAAATTAATATTAAAAATGAATTAAATCTAAAAAAAATATTGAACAAATAAATATAAAATAAAATAAAATAGATTACAAAAATATTTTTAAAATTATTAATGAAATAATTATTAATAAAAATGAATAAATTTAATATATATATATATTAATTATTAATTGTAATAAATAGTATATATTAAATATAAATATACAAAAGGAATAAAATGTAATAATTAAAAACATATTATATTAAATATTAAATATTAAATATTATTAAATAAAAATATAAAATGATAATATTAACAATTTTATGTTATTTGTGTATGTTTGTCTCTGTATAGTTGAATTAATTTCGTATATGTATACGTGTGAAATTATTGTATGATGTATTAAGTGTAACATATTTAGTCATTTTTAATTAATAATTACATATTTATTATTTGATATATGTACCAAATTGATAAAAATGGCATTGATAAAACAAAATGTCTCAATTAGTAAATAGTTTTTCATTAATATTAAATATTTTTAATTAAATTGATAAACAGTTTTACACTAAATATATGACATAAATTTACATGACTTATAATGCATATTTCGAATTATATAAAAATATTTATTGCATGATGTTGTGCCCATCGGGAGAGCTTCTGTTTTTGTATTTCTTTTCTTTTCGAAACAGGTGGATTTTACATCGATCCTCTTGGGTTTTTTTTTGTTGGGCTTGGGTCACTTGATACCGCCTCCTGCCTTGGGAGATTGGTGTCTCCAAGGGTGCCCTCCCACCAACATATATATATATAGACATACATTTTTGTTTATATATATAATTATTTATTTAATGTATTTATATAATTTTTTTATATAATTTTTTAATAATGCTTTTAAATGCATTTATATAACATGTTTATGTAATACACACATATGTATATTATTCTCTCCAACGTATTCCCGTGGAAACCAGGCGTATTCGGAGAAAGTGATTTGCCGCCATTACATATATATATGGGTTTTTTTTAAATACGTTTTTCAAAAAAAATATTTTTTAAAAAACGCCCAGGTAAAAAATATTTTTAAAACTGCCCCTCAAAGGCGGCAGGCGCGATGCCGCCTTTGTGTTTCGGGGCAAAGGCGGCATCGCGCCTGCCGCCTTTGGCCTTTACCCGAAAGGCGGCATCTGCGATGCCGCCTTTCCCCTAAAAAAATTTTAATTTTTTTTTTGAAATTTTTTATTTTTATTTTTATTTTGTTTTGTTTTGTCTATATATATATATATATATATATATATATATATAAATATAAATAAAACAAAAATTTTCAGCAGAATTTCTCTACTACTAAATATCCAGCGGTACTGCCATTACAGCAGTCTGGATTCTGACAGAAACCCTCACCCAGACCTCCCTTTTATAAGATGCATTGCCCTGGAAATCATTCTGCATTTTCGATGTGGGATTCAGGTTCTCCCTTTCCTGCGCAGTACATTCTGCATTTCCGATGTGGGATTTTGTTTCAAGTGCGTGACTTTGAAAGACAATAAAATATAAACTATAAGACCAATATAAATGAAATTTTAAATATTGATTAAACATATAATTAATAGTTGAAATCATAAAGAATTTCCTTAAAAATGATGATGCAAAATAATTTATAAGGTTTCAAAACCGCTTACTTGAAATTTAAAAAAGTTTCAAGTACGTGAATTTGAAAGACTATAAAATATAAAATATAAAACGAATATAATTGAAACTTTAAAGATTGATTAAAGATATAAGAAATAGTTGAAAACAAAAATATTTTCATAAAAAAGATTGATAGAAAATAATTTATAACCTCTCAAAACCGCTTACTTGAAATTTAAAAATGTTTCAAGCACGTGAAACTGAGTGACTATAAAATATAAACTATAGAACAAATATAATTGAAACTTTAAACATTGATTAAACATATAAGAAATAGTTGAAAACAAAAGGAATTTCATAAAAAATGTTAATGGAAAATAATTTATAAGCTCTCAAAACCGCCTACTTGAAACTTAAAAACGCTTCAAATACGTAAATTTGAACGAGTATAATTATATAAGTAATAATTAATAAGTAATAAGTAATAATTATAATGAATAATAATAATTAATATTTATATAACTTATTAATAATTAATAATTAATAATTACTAATTACTAACTAATTAATTATAATTATTAATTATATTACCAATTAACTAAATAATTAGTATATATATAATAACTAATAAGTAATAAGTAATAATTATTAATTATTAATTATAATAAATAATAATAATAATTAATATTTATATTACCAATTACTAATTACTAATTAATAATTAATAATTACTAATTACTAATTACTAATTAATTAGTTACAATTATTAATTATATTACTAATTAACTAAATGATTAGTAATTATATTACTAATAATTATTAATTAATAATTAATTAATCATTATTAATTATTAATTAGTAATTATTAATTAATAATTAATTAATAATTAATTAATAATTATTAATTATATTACTAATAATTATTAATTACTTAATTAATAATTATTAATTAGTTAATTAATAATTATAAATTAGTTAATTAATCATTAATAATTATTAATTAATAATTAATTAATCATTATTAATTATATTACTAATAATTATTAATTAGTTAATTAATTATTAGCTAGTTAATTAATAATTAATTAATAATAATTATTAGTTAATTATTAATTAGTTAATTAATAATTATTAATTAATTATTAATTAGTTAATTAATATTTATATTACTAATTATTACTAATAATTATTAGTTAATTTTTATTAGTTAATTATTAATTAGTTAATTAATAATAATTAACTAATAATAATTAGTAATTAATTAATCATTATTAGTAATTAATTAATAATTATTAGTAATTAATTAATAATTAACTAATTAATAATTAACTAATTAATAATTAATTAGTAATTAATAATAATTAACTAATTAATAATTATTAATAATTAACTAATTAATAATTAATTAATCATTATTAGTAATTAATTAATAATTATTAGTAATTAATTAATAATTAACTAATTAATAATTAATTAATAATTAACTAATTAACAATTACTAATAATTAACTAATTAATAATTAATTATTAATTATTAATTAACTAATTAATAATTAACTAATAATAATTAACTAATAATTATTAGTTATTAATTAATCATTATTAGTAAGTAATTAATAAGTATTAGTAATTAATTAATAATTATTAATTAACTAATTAATAATTAACTAATTAATAATTATTTATTAATTATTACATATATAATGAATAATAATAATTAATATTTATATTACCATTTAACTAATTAATTACTAATAATTATAATAAATAATAATAATTAATATTTATATTACTAATTAACTAATTAATAATTAATATTTATATTACAAATTAACTAATTACAAATTAATTATTAATTAGTTCATTAGTAATATAAATATTAATTATTATTATTATTCATTATAATTATTAGTAATTAATTAATAATTAATTTGTAATTATTAGTAATTAATTATTATTATTATTCATTATAATTATTAGTAATTAATTAGTAATTATTAATTATTAATTATTAATTAGTAATTGGTAATATAAATATTAATTATTATTATTATTTATTATAATTAATAATTAATAATTATTACTTATTACTTATTAATTATTATATATATACTAATTATTTAGTTAATTGGTAATATAATTAATAATTATAATTAATTAGTTAGTAATTAGTAATAATTAGTTATTAATTATTAATAAGTTATATAAATATTAATTATTATTATTCATTATAATTATTACTTATTACTTATTAATTATTACTTATATAATTATACTCGTTCAAATTTACGTATTTGAAGCGTTTTTAAGTTTCAAGTAGGCGGTTTTGAGAGCTTATAAATTATTTTCCATTAACATTTTTTATGAAATTCCTCTTGTTTTCAACTATTTATTATATGTTTAATCAATGTTTAAAGTTTCAATTATATTTGTTCTATAGTTTATATTTTATAGTCACTCAAATTCACATGCTTGAAACATTTTTAAATTTCAAGTAAGCGGTTTTGAGAGGTTATAAATTATTTTCTATCAACCTTTTTTATGAAATTCCTTTCGTTTTAAACTATTTCTTATATCTTTAATCAATCTTTAAAGTTTCAATTATATTCGTTTTATATTTTATATTTTATAGTCTTTCAAATTTACGTACTTGAAACTTTTTTAAATTTCAGGTAAGCGGTTTTGAAACCTTATAAATTATTTTGCATCATCATTTTTAAGGAAATTCTTTTTGATTTCAAATATTAATTATATGTTTAATCAATATTTAAAATTTCATTTATATTGGTCTTATAGTTTATATTTTATTGTCTTTCAAAGTCACGCACTTGAAACAGAATCTCACATCGGAAATGCAGAATGTACTGCGCAGGAAAGGGAGAACCTGAATCCCACATCGAAAATGCAGAATGATTTCCAGGGCAATGCATCTTATAAAAGGGAGGTCTGGGTGAGAGTTTCTGTCAGAATCCAGACTGCTGTAATGGCAGTACCGCTGGATATTTAGTAGCAGAGAAATTCTGCTGAAAATTTTTGTTTTATATATATATATATATATAAACAAAACAAAACAAAATAAAAATAAAAAATTTCAAAAAAAAAATTAAATTTTTTTAGGGGGAAGGCGGCATCGCGGATGCCGCCTTTCGGGTAAAGGCCAAAGGCGGCAGGCGCGATGCCGCCTTTGCCCCGAAACGCAAAGGCGGCATCGCGCCTGCCGCCTTTGAGGGGCAATTTTAAAAATATTTTTAACCTGGGCGTTTTTTAAAAAATATTTTTTTTTAAAAACGTATTTTAAAAAAAAATCCTATATATATGGTGATTTTTTCATCTTTATTCCCAGACCTCTTAACCTATCCTACCCCAGCGACCAGGTTCATTCACTCTCATTCTATATATATATATATATATATATATATAGATGCATGACAGTGGCCCCAGTGTCAGCCATGTTCACGAGCAGAACCCTCCATTATTATTTCTGAAACACACCAGCTGTTCTCCGGTGTTTCCTCGATCACTTCAATGGCCGGTGCATGGGGGCGTTCTGCTATATCCCCACTGAAGTGTTTGGGGGAACTCCTGAGGGCCATTTGGTACTCCTCCCCCACCCTCACGCCCTCCCTCTTATTATTATTCTTCATCTTTTTATTAACATGGTATTCCTGAGAGTATCCATGGCGCAGGTATTCTGAAGGAAAATATACTGTTTCGTATGATTCCAGGCCACCAAAACTTCGTTATGTAAACTTGCAGGCTACCAAAACATGATCTACATGCATTTTGGTTTCATTTGTTGTCCTAATTTTTAATGGGAGCTTTCTTCAATAGAATAATTTTAAAATGAGTTTGAAGGGTAAAATGGTTTTCAAATGAATGTTTTTTTATACTCGGAGTGTGTAATTCTATGTATACATGATATATGTTGCTGAAGTCACATTTTTTTCCAACAACAATATTGTAAGTTTATATTACTATATAGGATTAAACATTTATATATTTATTTCGATTGTACAGGGTGAAGAGTGACAATCCAATACCAATGAATAACAGTTAAATTAATTTACCTTGGAACACACCATGACATGCTATGGTTTCTCAAGAATTTTTAGATCATGCAATTGTATATCGATTAGGGGACAGTGGAATAAAATATACGTGTCTTGTTTGTATATATATGCGATGGTTGAATATGAACAAAATATATGAGCACTTGATATTGAAACAATTTCCTACTCTATTTGTAAAATTGACATGGCATGAGGAATCAAATGTTATGAAAATTCAAAGCAACAACTTGCAAAATAACGAAACACAATGTGACCCGCCCGAGGATAATTTAATTTGAAACATAATAAATAGTGCATTTAGCTTTGTGAAACATAATGATTAAGAATTTTTAAAAAATCACCAAAACATCTTGTTGATCATGAGCATGTTAAGGAAGCTCAGAACTTCAATGGGCAAGGAAATGTGTTTTTTCAAATTAGTTGACGCCAAAAATAATGAATTGTAAACAAGACGTGTCAAGTATTCAAAGGTGTCTTATCAAGTCATGTTATACCATATCATGTCTCTTTGTGGAATTGTTGATAAAATAATGTCCATGATAATGGAGTTTCACTACCACAGATTCAACCTTATGTTGCGTCACCCTTTATCAGCACTAAAAAAGCACCGATAAAGAGACACCTTTATTGTAACATCCCCAACCAGGGAACCACGAAACTGGTGCCCCGATCCGAGTTGCCACATGACCTCAAGTGCACCTCCCTGTACGCTAGAGTTTGCCGACTAGCAGCGAGGGTGTAAGAGTCATGTGGGGAGACTCTACCCCCTTTATCAGAGTAAACCACACCAGAAAACATATATAACAACGGAAACAACATAAACAAACTAGTGAACATGCATAAATAACCAACATCGAAATTAGTACAACCACAACCAAGAGTAAATATGTCATGTCATGCCACTGTACCAAGCCGGAAAAACCCAAAAATAAGGACGAACAACAGAATCCCCAAAACGGTCCTGACTCCAAGCCCGAAACCTCATCCACTCAAATCCCAAATCTGACACAACTCTTGAGCACCGGACCATTGCCCTTTACCTGTACTACAACCATGAAATCTGCTTGGGCACCCTACTACGGTCTGGGTAGGGTGTGAGTATAACTTAGTAGACCCCAATCAACAATGTCTACAAAATATCCAACCTAAACAAATAATGAATGAAAGTGCTAGATAACGACAAGTAAATAAAAGACAATATAGGTAACCATTAGTAATAAATTTCCCCCCTAATTTATTCCATCATCAAATCCATATTCAACACATATAATATCTAAGTGATTAATTCCCCTTTTTCACGTGTCTAATGGATTAGGCATGTTCAAAAATTGCAAGGCATATGGGAATAAATCAAGTCCTATCTCACTAGGGCAACACATCACAACAACCACATTATCCTCACCTTGAAGCCACAGTCTAGGTGGAATGAAACTGTTAGGGGAATCTAACTTCGTCCCCTTCCCAAACTCGTGCATTGAGGGAGGAGTTTAGATCCTTAGTCAAACTCGACCCATGGGCGTAGAACCTCATGTCTATACCCCACTCTACCAAGCCATGTGCACATGCTTTTTATTCGTTCACCACACATAACAACATTACATCCAAGCCTAGTCAATATCATAGTAAAATCACAACAATAACAACTAAAATGGGAATCTATAGTATGCCACAATCTATTAACATGTTTGTCATTTATATCAGATAACCATTTACCCTAATTCCTAATCCGCATGCGTAACTCACTAAGCATATTCAAGTATGAGCATGGTTCATTGACACATTCCCTTTAACCCCATTTAATCCATTTACATACCAAACCAAACAACCCCTTATTTATAATCCACAACCAAACACATTTACCCACAATCCATTCTTAATCATTATATTAACCAATTTATTGATTTATCAAGGGCCCCACTTAATCACAAGTCAACTTCACACTTTATAATTCCATTAACAACGTTCGAGAGGGTCGGCACACCCCATGGGTGGCCCTAAATTGGTCAAGTCATCCTCCATGCATCCCATGAAGATCACGAGGGGGTTCAATTTGTTTTTTAGACACCCATTTTATCAAATATTGAAAATAACACCAAGAATACATCAAAGAAACAACAAGAACATAACCCCACATGTAGAAATCAATGTAAAAACTAAGGGAATGTGATTTGCAGCCATTACATATATATAAGGTGCTTTTTCCATCTTTATTCCCAGACCTCTTAACCTATCCTACTCCAGCGACCAGGTTCATTCACACTCATTCTATATATATATATAGATGCATGATAGTGGCCCCATTGTCATTCATGTTCATGAGCAGAACCCTCCATTATTATTTCTGAAACACACCAGCTGTTCTTCGGTGTTCCCCCGATCACTTCAATGGCAGGTGCATGGGGGCGTACTGCTATACCCTCACTGAAGTGCTTGGGGGAACTCCTGAGGGCCATTTGGTACTCCTCCCATTCACCCTCACGCCCTCCCTCTTCTTATTAGTCTTCATCTTTTTATTAACATGGTATTTTTGAGAGTATCCACGACGCAGTTATTGTGAAGGAAAATACACTGTTTCGTATGATTCCTGGCCACCAAAAATTCTATATGTTAACTTGCAGGCTACCAAAACATGATCTACATGTTTTTTGGTTTCATTTGTTGTCCTAATTTTTAATGCGAGCTTTCTTCAATAGAATAATTTTAAAATGAGTTTGAAGGGTAAAATGGTTTTCAAATGAATGTTTTTTTACTCGGAGTGTGTAATTATATATATACATGATATATGTTTCTGAAGTCACATTTTTTTCCAACAACAATATTATAAATTTATATTACTATTTAGGATTAAACATTTATATATTTATTTCCATTGTATAGGGTGAAGAGTTTCAATCTAATACCAATGAATAACAGTTAAATTAATTTACCTTGGAACACACCATGACATGCTATGGTTTCTCAAGAATGTTTAGATAATGAAAATGTATATCAATTAGTGGACATTAGAATAAAATATATGTGTATTGTTTGTATATTTATGCGATGGTTGAATATGAACAAAATATATGAGCACTTGATATTGAAACAATTTCCAACTCAATTTGTGAAATTGACATGGCATGAAGAATCAAATGTTATGAAAAGTCAAAGCAACAACTGGAAAAATAACGAAACACAATGCAACCCGCCTAAGGAAAATTTAATTTGAAACATAATAAATTGTGAATTTAGATTTGTGAAATAGAATGATTAAGAAATTTAAAAAAATCACCGAAATATCTTGTTGATCATGAGCATGTTAAGGTATCTCAGAACATCAATGGGAAAAAATGTGTTTTTTCTAATTATTTGACGCCAAAAATAAAGAATTTTAAACAAGATGTGTCATGTATTCAAAGGTGTCTTATCAAGTCACATTGAACAATATCATGTCTCTTTGTGGAATTATTGATAAAATAATGTCCATGATAATGGAGTTTCACTACCACTGATTCAAACTTATGCACCGCCACCCTTTATCAGCTCTAAAAAATGCTGATAAAGAGACACATTTATTGTAACATCCCTGACCCAGGAACCACGGAACTGGTGCCCCGATCCAGGTCGCCACATGACCTCAAGCATGTCTCCCCGTACACTAGAGTTTGCTGACTAGCAGAGAGGGTTTAAGAGTCACATGGGGTGACTCTACCCCCTTTATCAGATTAAACCACACTAGAAAACATATATAATAGCGGAAACAACATAAACAAACTAGTGAACATGCATAAAAAACCATCACCGAAACTTGTACAACCACAACCAAGAGTAAATATGTCATGTCATGCTATTGTACCAAGCTAAAAAAAATCCAAAATAAGGATGAACAATGGAATCCCCATAACGGTCCTGACTCCACGCCCAAAACCACATCCACTCAAATCCCAAATCTGACACAACTCTCGAGCACCAGACTTTTTCCCTTTACCTATCCTACAACCATGAAATCTGGTTGGGCACCCAACTGCAGTCTAGGTAGGGTGTGAGTACAACTTTGTAGACCACAATCAACAGTTTCTACAAAATATCCAACCTAAACAGATAATGAATCAAAGTGCAAGATAACGACAAGTAAATAAAAGGCAATATAGGTAACCATTAGTAATAAAGTTTCCCCCTAATTTATTCGTTCATCAAATACAGATTCAATACATATAACATCTAAGTGATTAATTCACCTTTTTAATGTGTCTAATGGATTAGGCATGTTCAAAAATCGCCAGGCATATGGGAATAAATCAAGTCCAATCTCACTAGGGCAACACATCACAACAACCACATTATCCTCACCTTGAAGCCTCAGTCTGGGTGGAATGAAGTTGTTAGGGGAATAAAACTTTGTCCCCTTCCCTAACCTGTGCATTGAGGGTGGAGTTTAGAGCCTCAGTGAAACTTGACCCGTGGGCGTAGAACCTAATGTCTATACCCCACTCTACCAAGCCATGTGCACATGCTTATTTATTCGTTCACCACACATAACCACATTACAACAAATCCTAGTCAATATCATATTAAAATCACAACAATAACAACTAAAATGGGAATCTATAGTATGCCACAATATATTAACATGTTTATCATTTATATCACATAACCATTTACCCAAATTCCCAATCCGCATTCGTAACTCACTAAGCATATTCAAGTACGAACATGGTTCATTGACACATTCCCTTTAACCCCATTTAACCCATTTACATTCCTAACCAAACAACCCCTTATCCATAATTTAAAATGAAACACATTTACTCACAATCCTTTATTAATCATTATATTAACCAATTTACTCATTTATCAAGGGACCAACTTAATCACAAGTCAATTTCACACTTTATAATTTCATTAACAACATTTGGGAGGGTTGGCACACCCCATGGGTGGCCCTAAATTGGTCAAGTCACCCTCCATGCATCTCATGAGGATCATGAGGGGTTTCAATTGGTTGTTTAGACACACATTTTATCAAATATTGAAAATGACACCAAGAACACATCAAGGAAACAATAAGAACATAACCCAACATGTAGAAATCAATGTAAAAACCAAACGATATATTTTGTAGAACACCTACCTAAAATTTGATATTGAACGTACTCTTAATTGAAGCCTTAGATCCCGATTCAACCACCCTTTAAATCCTCAACATAGATCTCACCAGATAAAATGTTTTTAGGGGCTCATATGTAGATAAGAGAATGATACAAACCCTAAACCAAAAAGAGAAGAAAGAGAGGTATTGGACTTACTTGGATCTTTGATCCGCAACCAACAACACTGCAAGAAACTTAGGATCGAAGGAGAATCACCCTTGGGAAGGTTGGGTCGTCCAAGATTGCATATAGGGTTTCATGAGGAGTAGAGGATGAAAATATAGAGTTAGAATTTTAATTATTGAGGTGTATATTTTGTAATTTTCCCAACTTTACTAGGCCACACGGTTTACCCATACAGTTTTCAAAACAGTGTGCAGGCCACTATCCAAGGAAGCTGGGTCGCACAGTTAACTGGGAAAGCCACACGGTTTAATAGATTGTGAACCAACCATACATTAAGCCTCTTTCCAAGGCTTCATGGTTACCTGGGGATTCTACACATATTTCTTAACCGTGCTCCAATAGTGTACCTTGCACAGTTTGGCCCCATTCTTCCCTTTCTCATGTCCCAAACCTTTGGAACACCCCAAGACCCAACATATACCACATAACCATTTCATTAACCAAAAATGAGAGATTGAAATAAAAATTTAAACAGGAAAACACCTCCATGATGTCTGGGTGTAAATACCCGGAATTTCCATGTAATTTTTTTTAAATAAATGGGAATTTTACGAGTCCGCCAAAATTTACAGCGTGTGATTCTGAGGTCCGGAGTGCCCAGAATGAATTTCTGAACTTTTTTTTGGGTACATTCCGTAAAGGTTCAAGAGAGTTTCTCTAACTTTTAAACTGGTGCTTGGAATAGAAATTTGAGGGCAGTATTGAACTCGCAATGTCGGTATTTTCTTAAAGAGACTTTCACCTCGACGGTAGTTGGTCGAGAGTGAAAGTTAGTTTTTGAGTTTTTTGTGAAAGAATAAAATACAAATAAAATTTTGTAACAATTTATTTTTATTTTAAACACCCATGTGGATGTGGGGAGGTGGGGACCACAAGAACTAAACCACCCTTTGAATGTTAAGAGGTGGGGTCCACCAGAACTAAACCTCCCTTGTGAGGTTATGGTGGTGGAGACCACCCAAGCCTAAACCCCCTATTTGAATTTTAGAGGCGGGGACCACCCAACCCCTATTAATGGGTAGAAACCTCCCAACCCCTCAATTTCCACCCCTCCAATTAAATTGAGCCATTAAATTGGGCCAATTAATTGATCTAATTAATTTTTCCAATGCGGTACATTAATTTCACCGACTTGGTTGTGCCAACATAATTAATCCTTTAAGTTAATTATATTGGCACCTCTTTCATTTTTTGGTTGGGATTGTGATAGGAGAACCCTTGGAGGATTACACTTCTCCAACGAAGAACGCGTTCTTCCACGAAGAACACTCCTCAAACGAAGAATGTCGACTTCGACTTCTACCTCGAGACACCCTCCAACGAGGAACGTCTTCGACTACGACAAACCGCCGCTTGAGCCTGGGATTGGAGGTGTGTGGTGGATGAGAAGAACGTCGACATTTTCAACTTCATTTTCAGGCCAACATTAACAAACAATCCAAGGTAGGGGTTTATTTCTATATGTTTATCACTTCCCATGTTCCCCCCTTTTAATTTTTTTGCAGGATTTGGAATAGAGATTGATGAGGGTTGTGGGGATTGATGTTTTTTCAATATCTTCCATACACATTCATGATTAAATTTGGTTGAGCCGCTTGCTACCGCTCTAACGCAGAGGGTGTGGGCCAAACAAACATGGCCCGACCCCTCCCTCGTTTTGCTTCTTTGGTGTGTTCTTCGCAATAGACGAAGGCGGCAAAGGCAATGATGCCACGGCCCGCGGCCTCCGCGCCCTGCGGCGCTCCGCCACCCGCGACCCGCCGCACCGCCCTGCAACACCACTGCCGTGTCCCCACCGCCGCCATCCGAGCCACCGCCGCCGTCCGGGTTGAGCCACTGCCCAAGCCGCCGCCACCGCTGTCTGAGCCGCTGCTGATGTCCGAGCCGAGCCGCCGCTGCCGTCCGGGCCGAGCCGCCGCCCGACCTGCCACCGCCCTTCTGGATGAACCACCCCACGGCCTCGTACCCTCGCGACAACCCCCCAGACGAGCTTCTCTATGGCCTCACACCCTCACTACACCCTCCGCGGCCTCGTGGCCACCCGCGGCCTCGCGGCCACCCGCGGCCCTTCACGACCAACCGCGACCCTTCGTGGCCCCTCCCAACCTGCCGGGCCGGACCCAGCGGGCTTGGTCGCCTAGTGGGTTGGGTCGAACCCAACGGCCCGAGCTTCCCAACGAGCCAAGCCGGACCCAGCGGGTCGGGCCGGGTCTGGCCATGTCGGGTCGGGTCAGTCTGACCGGGTCGGACCCGACCTAGGCCCCCTACGACCCATTTACATTCTTTTGGCCATAAGTTTCACACTGGACGTCTGTTTGATGAACCGTCAGCAGCGCTGGAAATCTTGGAGAAAGATGGTCCCTTTGAGTATACCCCGCTAGAGATTTGGGTTAAGATGGGGTACAGTCGGGTTGGATCAAGCACGAATTCAACCGAACCCCTAGGACTAAAAGGTTAATAACTCACAGACCGGGTATCCGATTGACGCGCCATCTATTGCGTAGAGACCCCTGTGACATGGAGGTCCTTTGGGATACTTCTTCATGGGACATCATGGCAGTTATAGTATCGATCAGTGGCTTGGGGAGCGGACCCTCCTGGAGACGAGCAAGCCTAGTGCTGAAACCCAATAGCAGGCTGTGACGAGAAAAGTGCTCCTAACTATGTTGTGCGGGTGAGCTCCTAGGGATCCTGCACCGGTCAGCTCCTAGCGATCCTGTGTGGGTCAGCTCCAGCAACCCTATATGGGTCAGCTCCAGCGACCCTATGTGGGTCAGCTCCAGCGATCCTGTGTGGGTCAGCTCTGAGCGATCCTGTGTGGGTCAGCTCCTAGCGATCCTCTGTGGGTTAGCTCCAGCGATCCTGTGTGGGTCAGCTCCAGTGATTCTATGGGGGTCACCTCCTAGCGATCCTGTGTGGGTCATCTCCAGTGATCATGTGTGTGTCATCTCCTAGCAATTCTATGCAGGTTAGCAGTAGAGCCTCTTAATGGAATAAGATGATTTAGTATTTATAACTAGTCATCTCTACTACTATACCTAAAGATATACCTGGTGTGAGCTGATTCAGAACCTCTGTGTTCCTTCATGATTGAGATGGATTACTTGATAACTTAGGTATATGAATGGGTATATACCTAAGTAGGGTTATCTATTGATTTCATAATTTGTAGTTTATCCTTGGTGGATTTTGTGAGACCTTGAGGGTCTCAGGGTCCCTACTGAGCATCGTTATACTCACCCCTGCACGGGCTATGCCCACACCTTGTTGTGTTTGATACAGGCGACAGACATCGTTGACTGAGGACGAGAGTACCAGAACTGGATGGTACCCAGAGGTGGTCCATACGACGTGTCGGTACGTAGATGAGACGGGCGAACATGGGGGGCTGAATAGGCAATATGTACCTACCCTTTAGGTAGGAACCTCGGAGGATGATCCAGTAGCTGTCTTTCTCTTTCTTCAGTTGTATTTTATTTCAGTTGTACTTGTACCTTTACTGTTGGGCATGTATTTAAGACGCTTTTACTTTCAGAACTCTTTTGGTTATACAGTTTTCTTGTGTTCGTATCTTACAGTGTGCTTGGTTACATGAGTTTACAGGTTTAAAGGCAATGTCTTCCTAGTTTTAGAGAATACACCTTTCGGTGCTAGTCGCTAGCCCCTGGACTATGGAAGGCGGGCTTGGGGTAGTGACGGCATGGGCTCTGGGGTATGGGTCGGGACAAATTAGTATCAGAGGAGTTAGTTCTACCATAGAACATAGGACTCTAATCTTTATTTTAATGACAATAGTGTTAAATGTAGTGACTGTGGTTATTAGTTTATAGAATCCAGTGTTGGTGTGGTGGCCAACATATCCATACACCAAGACCCTGACTTATGATTTCTGAATCAGTGCATGAAAAAACTGATTGCGTGTGTGTTTTCAAGAGTCTTCTTTGTGACCTCTTTAAGTCAGCTCACTCAGTATAACTTATTAACCGTGGTGCACCTGTTTCTTTTCAGGATGCCTCGACGCAGATAGCCAGCTAGGGTTCCGAGAGTTGTATGCACTAATAGACCATCAAGCAATGAGGCCTCAGTGCAGGACCCTTTACTAGAGGAGGCACCAGTGATACCATTCCTCATTGGGCCACTGATGCCACTAGCCCCAGCAGTAGACGGTGCATGCCGCTTGAGTGCGTTGCACGAGTTCCAGCGACAAAGGCCACTGAGGTTCAAGAGAGAGACAAACCCACAGGCAGCTGAGGATTGGCTAGAGGCTACAGTGAGAGTCTTCCAACTGGTAGGGACACCAGCCGATATCATGGTGATCCTTACCTCTAGCCTTCTATAGGTAGTAGTAGGTAGATGGTGGAGATTGATGTTCCAGGTCCACGATGAGGTGACGCTTCTCTGGGCAGACTTCGAGAGCCTCTTTCGGGTAGAGTTTGTCCCAGTGACTCTTTGTGCAGTGCGCATATAGGAACTTCTTCATCTGCAGTAGGGCAGAATGACTGTAGCTCAGTACTCAGCGAGGTTCAATGACCTCTCACACTACTCCACATATATGGTGCGAGACCCATTCTTTAGGGCCCGAAACTTCGAGCAGGGGCTCAAGAGGGAGATCAGGGATTCTATGATCTCACTTTGCATCCCAATTCAGGTGAGGGTGTTATAGACAGCCCTCCTAGTGGAGAGTATCCTTGCTGAGCAGTCTCTAACAGTGAGATCCACCAATAGTCATCACGTAGCGTAGTATTCTGTAGCTGGAAGTAGGCAGATGTCGCAGAGGTTCAAGAGGAGCATACCTACAGGTCGATGATCGCATGAATCAGGATCGGTTATGCGGGGCACCCAAGGCGGATCCAGTCATTCCAAGAGCGGGAACTGTTTCACATGCGGCAGGTAGGGTCACATGGCTTGTGACTATACGACCCGCCGTATGGATGATCAGCAGATGGTTGAAGGACCGCCCAAGCAGAGATAGAGATTAGACCGAGAAGGTCCAAAGGGAGATGACGAACGTGGCAGAGGAGCTGAGCGTACAGTCGGTGGTGGGTGACATTTCAAGATGTTACCGCCACTACCACCAGGAGGTCCACCCCGACTGTAGGGAGTAGGTGGATAGGGGAGAGCTCAGCTCCAGGCAGCTGAGGCTTTTGATCATGGTGCTCTAGAGATGATATGAGGTACGATCTATGTCTACTCCACCTTAGCTGCAGTTCTTATAGACATAGGTTCCAGTCATTCTTTTATTGTCACTACCCTCATTCGAAGCTCGGAGATTCCGATGGATCCGTTGGCTCGATTCTTACGGCTAGAGACTCCTATGAAAGTGGATTCGATGATTACGCACTAGTTCCGGGAGTGAGAGCTTACTCTAGGGGGTGAGAGCTTCAGCTAGGATCTCTTAGTAGTGGCATCGAGGCCTTATGACATCATCTTGGGTATGGACTAGTTTTCTACAATCCATGCTCAGATAGACTTTATTAGGTGAAAAGTGCGGTGTGTCCGCACGGATGGGACCAGGTTTACCTTCACTAGTGAGAAGGGAGACTTTGTAGTGCAGGACAGACATTCCCAGAGGAGGGTGCAGCCGATCACTCATCAGTAGGCTAGCCTTACCCTTGGAGCAGTTATTGTGGAGAGTCTGAATTATCCTGTAGTGGTGGACTAGTACACGGATGTCTTCCCTGATGATGTTCCAGGTCTACCTCCTCACAAAGAGGTGGACTTTTACATTGACCTGTACCCCAAGACAACACCTATATCTACACCGGCATATCAGATGGCTCCTGCGGAGTTTCGTGAGATGCGGGTACAGCTTGAGGACTTGCAGGAGAAGGGATTCATCCAGCCCATTGTTTCACCCTGGGAATCCCTAATTTTATTCACCAAGAAGGAGGATGGGAGCTTGAGGCATTGTGTTGACTATCGATGCATGAACAAGGTGACCGTGAAGAACAAGTACCCACTTTTGAGGATTGACATCCTCTTTGATCAGCTGAAGGGAGCATGGTGGTTCTCGAAGATAGGCCTCGGATTAGGCTATCACCAGCTCAGAGTAAAAGACAATGATGTGCAGAAGATGGATTTCAGATGTCGGTACGACCACTACGAGTTATTGGTTATGCCATTTGGTTTAACCAACACTCCAACATTGTTCATGGGACTCATGAATAGGATCTTTCAGCCATACCTTGATCGCTTTGTAGTAGTCTTCATCGACGACATTCCAATCTACTAGGCTACTGAGGAGAAGCATGCCTATCATTTTCATGTAGTTCTGGACACACTCCGAGAGCACCAAGTTTATGGTAAGATCTTGAAGTGATAGTTCTAGATCCGAGAGGCTCACTTTCTGGGACATGTCATCTCGGAGGCTGGAGTTGCAGTGGATCCAGCAAGGATTGAGGCGGTACTTGCCTGAGAGTCAACCAGGAGTGTAACTGAGGTATGAAGTTTCCTTGGTTTGGTTGGATACTACCAGAGTTTTGTGCCAGACTACTCCAGAGTTGCAACACCACTATCATCATTGAAAAATAAGGGGAAACCCTTTGTTTGGTCAGAGAAATTCCAGCGGAGTTTTCAGGAGATGAGTCAGAGGCTGACTAGTGCCCCCATCTTGAGGCTTCTAAAGGAGGGCATATGGTACGTAGTCTTCTGCGACGCCTCAGGGACCAGACTCGGATGTGTCCTGATGAAGGAGCGAGCAGTGATCACATATTGTTCTATATATCTGAGACAACATGAGCAGAACTATGCTACCCATGACATGGAGTTAGCATCAGTGGTCTTCGACTTGAAGATGTGGCGACACTATCTAATTGGTGAACTCTTTAAAGTCTACTTGGATTACAAGAGTCTTAGTTATATCTTTTCTCAGAAGGACCTGAACCCGAGATAATGAAGTTGGCTTGAGTTCCTCTAGGACTATGAATTTGAGATAGTTTATACACCTGGGAAGGGAAACGTTGTAGTAGATGCACTCAGCAGGAGATCTGGAATACAGATGCTAGGCGAGGCAATGGAGTAGCTGAATGATTTGAAAATATCCTTTGTGGATAGGGATGAAGAATATTTTCTTCAGTCTCTTACAGTCACTCCTCCACTTCTTCAGTGAGTCAGGGAGTCACAGCGTGGGTACACTGACTGTGAGGCACGATGTGCTCAGATATCCACATGACAAACACTAGATAGATTTTCTGAAGGTGGGGAGCACGTCATCTTCTTCCGAGGACGTACCATGGTATCCATGTCACTTCAGGAAGAAGTTTTGAGGGAGTTCCACACATCCCGTATTGTGGTACATCCAAGAGTGGGGAAGATGTACCAGGACCTCCGACGACATCACTGGTGGCCGGGAATAAAGAAAGTACTAGAATAGTTTGTCTCTCTGTGCCTCACTTGTCCGCAAGTGAAGGCAGAGTATCAGGTACCTGCAGGCTTGGTTCATTCATTAGAGGTCCCAGAGTGGATGTGGGATGAAATATCCAGAGACTTTGTGACAGGACTTCCACATACATCCAAGAGTCATGACTCAATATGGGTGATCATCGACCGACTCACCATGTCGGTCAACTTCCTACCGATCAGAGAGCAGGGTTCAGTAGAGAGATTATGATGCCTCTATGTGCAGGAGATTGTGCAGCTACATGGAGTACCCTAGAAGATTGTCTAAGATCGTGATACATGTTTTACTTCCTGGATATGGAAGGGGTTGCTGGAGGCTTTTGGGATACAGCTTCGTTTGAGAACCTCCTTCCATCCTCAGACAGATGGACAGACTGAGCGGACCATTCAGACCCTTGAGGACATGCTACGTGCATGCGTCCTCAACTTCGATCATAGTTGGGAGGATCACTTGACATTAGTGGAGTTTGCATACAACAAAAGCTATCACTCCACCATTGGGATGGCACCTTGTGAGGTGTTGTACGGGCGACCTTGCAGATCAACTTTGTGCTGGAATGACCCAGGGGAGTCATCACTAATGGGACCAAAGATGGTACAGGATACCACAAAGAAGGTGAAGATCATCCAGGAGTGGATGAAGACTGCATAGAGCAGGAAAAAGTCGCATGCCGATAGGAGACAGAGACCTTTGGAGTTCGAGGATAGCGACCACGTCTTTCTACGGGTCTCACCTCGATGAAGTTTAAGGAGATATGGCTGAGGCGAAAAGTTATCACCGAGGTTCATCAGAACTTTTCAGGTCCTCAGTAGAGTTGGCGAGGTGGATTACCGCTTAGCTCTTCCACCTCAGTTGCACTGGGTGTATGACGTCTTCCAAGTATCTCAGCTGAGGAGATACGTGCACGAACCTTCTCACATAATCAACCATGGAAAGCTAGACGTTGATGATGGGGAAAATTTTACGGAGGTTCCAATAGAGATTGCGGATCAATAGGAGCAGGTCCTTCATGGATGGTCGATACCTCTAGTGAACGTTCGCTGGAAGCATGAGAACCTCCAGGAGAGCACATGGGAGCAGGAGGCTCAAATACGTGCTCAGTACCCCACTTGTTTACCTAGTTATGAGTTGTGGATTATGGGAACGTAAATCCCTAAGGTGGGGAGAATGTAAAGACCCGGAATTTCCATGTATTTTTTTTAAATAAATGGGAATTTTACGAGTCCGTGAAAATTTACGGCATGTGATTCTGAGACCCGGAGTGCCCAAAATAAAATTTTGAAGTTTTTTTCAGCTACGTTCAGTAAATGTTCGAGTGGTTTTTTCAAACTTTTAAACTGGTGCTCAGAATTGAAATCCAAGGGCACCGTTGAACTCACAGTACCGATATTTCCTAAAAGTGACTTTCACCTAGATGGTAGTTGGTCTAGAGTGAAAGTTAGTTTTTGGGTTTTTCATGAAAGAATAAAATAAAAATAAAATTGTGTAACAATTTATTTTTATTTGAAACACCCATGTGGATGTTGGGAGGTGGGGACCACCTGAACTAAACTACCCTTTAAAAGTTAAGAGGTGGGTCCACTGGAACTAAACCTCCCTTGTGAGGTTATGGTGGTGGGGACCACCTGAGCCTAAACCCCCAATTTGAATTTTAGAGGCGGGAACCACCCAACCACTCTTAATGGAGAGAAACCTCCCAACTCCCCAATATTCCACCCCTCCCATTAAATTGAGCCATTAAATTGGGCCAATTAATTGAGCTAATTAATTGTGCCAACACAGTACATTAATTACGCCGACTTGGTTGTGCCAACATAATTAATCTTTTAAGTTAATTATATTGGCACCTCTTTCATTTTTTGGGTGGTATTCTGAGAGGATAACCCTTAGAGGATTACAATTCTCCAACGAAGAATGTTTTCTTCCATGAAGAACGCTCCTCCAATGAAGAACGCCTACTTCAAATTTTACCTCGGGACACCCTCCAATGAGTAACGTCTTCGAATATGAGGAATCGCCGCCCAAGCCCAGGATTGGAGGTGTGTGGTGGATGACACGAATGTTGACATATTCAACTTCCTTCTCGTGCTAACATCAATGAACAATCCAAGGTAGGGGTTTATTTCTATATGTTTATCACTTCCCATGTTCTCCCCTTATAATTATTTTGTGGGATTGGGAATAGATATTGACAAGGGTTGTGAGGATTGAGGTATTTTAAATATCTTCCATACACATTCATGATTCAATTTTGTTGAGCCGCTTGATACCACTATAATGCGGAGGGTGCGGACCAAACAAACATGGCATGAAACCTCTGCCATTTGGCTTCTTTGGTGTGTTCTTTGCAATGGATGAAGGCGACGAAGGCGATGAAGGCACCGGCACCACCGCCCGCGGCCTCTTCTCCCTATGGTGCTCTGCCTCCTGTGGCCTTGCTGCGCCGCCCTGCGGCCCGCCGCTGCCGTTGTCCGAGCCACTGCTGCCATCTGGGCCAAGCCACCTCCGTCGTCCAGGCCGAGCCGCTGCCCGAGCCGCCACCTCCCTTCCAGCAGAACCACCCCAGCTGAGCTACCCCATGGCCTCACGCCATTGTGGCAACCCCCCGACAGAGCCGCTCTGTGGCCTCACGCCCTCGCAGTACCCTCTGCGGCCTCGCGACCACCCGCGGCCCTCTACAGCCCCTCGTGGCCTGCCGGGTTGAACCCAACGGGCCGAGATGCCTAGCAGGCCGATCCAGACCCAACGGGTCTAGCCGGGTCAACCCGAACCGGGTCATCCTAGGCCAGGTCGGGCCAGGTCAGTCTGACCGGGTCGAACTGGACCCGGGCCCACTACGACCCATTTACATTCTTTTTCCCATAACTTTGGCACCAGACGTCCGTTTGACGAACCGTCAGCGGAACTGGAAATATTGGAGCGAGACTGTCCCTTTTAATATACCCCACTGGAGATTTGGGTTATGATGGGGTACGATCAGGTTGGATCAAACACGAATCCTACCGGGCCCCTGAGACTAAAGGACTAATAACTCACAGATCGGGCTTCTGATTGACGCATCGTCTATTGCGTAGAGACCCCTATGGCGTGGAGGTCTATTGGAATACTTCTTCGTGGGACATAGTGGTAGTTGGGGTATCGACCAGTGGCTTGGGGAGCTGACCCTTTATGAGATGAGAAAGCTTAGTGCAGAAACCCATTAGCTGGCTGTGACGAGAAGAGTGCTCCTAGCTATCCTGTGTGGGTCAGCTCCTAGTGATACTGCACGGGTCAGCTCCTAACGATCCTATGTGGGTCAGCTTCTAGAGATCCTATGTGGGTCATCTCCAACGAACTTGTGTGGGTCAGCTCCTAGTGATCCTGTGTGGGTCAGCTCCTAGCGATCCTGTGTGGGTCAGCTCCAACAATCCTTTGTGGGTCAGCTCCTAGCGATCCAATGCGGGTTAGCTCCTGAAAATCCTATGTGGTTCAGCTCCTGTGATCTTGTGTGGGTCAGCTCCAGTGATCCTATGTGGGTCATCTTCTAGATATCCTGTGTGGGTCATCTCCTAGCGATCCTGTGTGGGTCAGCTCCAACGATCATGTGTGGGTTAGCTCCAAGTGATTATGTTCAGGTTAGCAGCAGAGCCTCTTTACAGAATAAGATGATTCATTATTTATAACTAATCATATGTACTACTATACCTAAAGATATACCTGGTGTTAGCTGAGTCAGAACCTCTGTGTTCCTTCATGATTGAGATTTATTACTTGATTACTTAGGTATATGTATGGGCATATACCTAAGTAGGGTTTTCAGTTGATTTCATACATTGTGCTTTATCCATGGTAGATTTTGTGAGTCCTTGAGGGTCTCAGGGTACCTATTGAGTAATATTATACTCACCCCTACTTGGGCTATGCCAGCACCTTGTTGTGTTGGATGCAGACGACGAACATCGCTAACTGAGGAAGAGAGTACCAGGACTGAACGATACCCAGAGGTGGACCATACGGTGTGTTGGTACATAGAGGAGACGGGCGGACGTGGAGTGTGGAGAAGGAGATCTGTACCTACCCTTCAGGTAGGAACCTCGGAGGAGAATCCAGTAGTTGTCTTTCTCTTTCTTCAGTTGTATTGTATTTCAGTTGTACTTGTACCTTTATTTTTGGTCTTGTATTTTGGACCCTTTTACTTTCAGCACTCTTTTGGTTATACAGTTTTCTTGTGCTCGTACACTGCGGTGTGCTTGGTTATGTGAGTTTATAGGTTTAAAGGCAATGCCTTCCCAATTTTAGTGAATACACCTATCGGTGCGAGTCCCCAGCCCCGAGCCTATGGAAGGCGGGCTTGGGGTAGTCACGACACAGGCCTCAGGGGATGGGTCGTGACAATGGGATCGTACAACCTCCCCACCTTATGACAGATCATCCTTGAGCCGCTCTTTCTGAGCATTAATGAGTTTCCTAAGAAAAAATATTTGGCCATTGGGCCTGCATATCTGAATCTTAGTCCCAAGTTTCTTCCTAAACATTTCCATGATTCCATAAAACTAGAACTTAGGGCACAATATTGCCCATTGAGACTTTCTCACTATGGTCCATAATACAAACTATATGCTCCTCAAAGTACACATTAGACTTCAGTTGTACATTCTCAATGTTTAACACGTGAGATGGGTCATGGTGATACTGTTAGATTTATGAGATATGAAAAACATCATGTATGCCATAATATCACTACGAAATATCCATTTGGTAAGCCACTAGTTCAATCCTCTCCATGATCTCGAATGGTCTCACATACCATGGTTCCAACTGGAATTGCTTCCGAATTCGATGGTGAACCAACCTTGGAAACACCTGAAGAAACACAAAATCACCCACCATAAACTCAAGCGGTCTATGACGTTGATCTGTATAAGACTTCTACCTAAAATAGTCCATTTTCATACAATTATGAATCAATCCAACCTTCTTTGATTTCACCTACAAGAGAATTGATCCCAACGGTTCAGATTCCCCAACTTCTAACTAGTACATCATAGATGTACAAAGTCTTCTATAGAGTGCTTCAAAAAGAACCATCTGAATCATAGAATGAAAAATGTTATTGTAGGAAAACTCAATAAGAAGAAAGTGTTTATCCCACAAACCACTAGAATCAAGAACAAAAGATCTCAACATATCTTCTAATACCTGAATTGTATGCTCTGAATACCCATCTATTTGCAAGTGATAATTCATACTAAAAAACACTTTGTTACCAAGCACCTTATGCAATCCTTGCGAGAAGCTTGATGTGAAACACAAATCATGATCCAAAACTATGGTCCTCAACACACCATGAAACCAAGGTATCTCTTGAACATATAACTCACCCAATTGATCAACTGTGTAGGTTTCCTGGATTGGTAAGAAATGAAACACCTTATTCAATTAGTCCATGACAACCCAGACTTCATCATTCTTTCGAGGAGTCTTTGGAAGACTCACTACAAAGTCCATTGTTACGACATTCCATTTCCACTCTAGAATGGGAAATGACTTCAATAAACCACACGAGTGCTGATTCTCAGCCTTTACCTATTGATAGGTAAGGAATAATGCTATAAAATCTACAATGTCCTTCTTCATTCCCGGCCACTAATACCACTTAAGAAGATCTCAATACATATTATTCAGACCAGGATGCACATCCCACTTTGATGAATAAATCTCACACATCAAATCTTCTGGAATATACACTAGTACAACCCCACATCCATGAACATTGACACTCCAATCCTCATCAACATCCCAACTGGAAGGTGACTCCCCACCTTTAAGACTTTCCATCATTTCCAAAAACTCCAGATCCACCAGCTGGATTTCCTTAACCCGACTCAAAAGCATGGAATCAATTGATATAGATGAAAAGGTCATTTTACGTGCCCATCCTACACTTCTAGGAACATCTCATAAATCAGGATATCATTTTCCACTCAGAGTTGGATTTTTGAACCACTTGATTCTAAGTCATCTGGCTCAGAGCATCCACAAAACTATTCCCTTTTCCTAGTGTGTAAACCATCTCGAAACTGAAGGATTGCAGGTACTCAACCCACCTCCATTTCCAAATATTCACACCCCACTCAGAGAAAATGTACTTAATACTTTTATGGTGGGTAAAAAATATGATTCACTCCCCAAACAAGTAATGCATCCAACAATTTAAACAATCAACCATGACAGAAAACTCAAGGTCATGAGTAGGGTAATTTATTTCATGATGCCTCAACTATATTGACCCATAAGACACAAATTGATCATCCTTCATCAATACAGCCCCAAGTACAACACCAAAAACATCAAAAAACAAGGTATACCTTTTACTAGGTTTGGGTAAGATCAGAATTAGTGTGGTAGTTAATTGCTTCTTCAACTCTTGAAAAGAATTATCACATGACCCTAACAACTCAAAATTGACTCCCTTATTGGTTAATCCATAGAGTAGTGATTACAAATGTGAGAAATATCTAACGAACCTTTGATGATAACTGAAAAAACCCAAGAAACTCTAAATAATAGAAACATTCTTGGGATTATCCCAAGACACCTCATCCTTCACTTTCACTAGATCCACCAACACGCCTGACTCAGAAATGATGTTCCCCAATAAATGCACTCTATAAATCCAAAACTAACATTTTGATAGATTGGCATAAAGAATATGCCCTCTTAGTGTAATCAAGACGATACCAAGTTGTTTGACATGGTCATCAAGAGTTCTTGAGTACACCAATATGTCATCAATAAAGGTAAAAACAAAATGATCCATATATGGGTGAAATATCCAATTCATTAAGTACATATACACATTTAGTGCATTATTCAACCTAAACAACATCACCAAAACACATACAACCTGTACCTTCTCTAGAAATCTGTTCGTAGTTTGTCATAAGGTTTCACCCTCAAATGATGGTGTAATGTTCTCAAATCAATCTTATAGAACACTAAGGCACCCCTTAGTTGATCAAATAGTTCATTGATTCTGGGAAGTGGGAATTGGTTCTTAACCCACATCTGATTCAACATCCTGTAATGAACATATAGCCTTAACGGTCCATCAGAAATCTTAGTAAATTGTATAGGATATCCCCAAAGGGACATACTAGGATGGATAAAACCTTTATGCTCCAACTGCACTAGCTGAACTTTAAGTTCATAGAGTTCTTTCTGCGCTATTCGATATGGTGGAATGGAATCTGACTCTGCCCCAAGTAGCAATTCAATCGTAAACTCAAAATCTCTCTTAGGTGGTAGCCCTGAGAAGTACTCATAAAACACTTCATGTAATTGATCCAAAATGGGAGGAAATGTTGGTTTTTCCCTTCCTCCTTCATCTAGAATAAGGAAAGATACTTGAGATGTGTGTTCTCTAAACTGAGGAAAAATTGGTCCTGCGTGGCCTACCTGGACATCCCACTCACCACGAAGGACATATGTGTCTACATTGAGAGACATGAATGTCACCCGACATCAGTAACAATCGATATGGTCTTGATACAACACTAACCAATCCATAACCAAAATCAGGTCAAAACCGGGAATCTCTAGCACAAATAGATTCCATAGAAAATGATATCCCCCAAAATCCATGGAACAACCCTTACAATGTTTGATATACTCAACCCATACCCCTAATGGAGTATCAAGTGACATAACTCCACTCTCACTTTCCATGGTTAAGACCAACACAAATATGAACCGAGCCGAAATGAAAGAATGAGAAGCACCCGTATCAAATAAATCACTAGAGAGCATGGAAGCTACAAAAATTGTACCTCAAATAGTAGATGATTTTACTTCACTGCATTCAGGTATAGTATGAACCACATCGAGATAACAAGCCATACTACCCTGGGATCCACCCAAAGTACCCTGCACCACACTACCTTTCTGGTATGGATGATCTCGCCGTAGAGTTCCATGTCCACCACCCCTACCAGTACGACCCATGGAGATCCAACTACCTACTTAATATGGAGTCAACGACCCACTTACTACACTTATAATCTACCTAAAACCTCTATCATTTCCCGACTTATGTGAGTTTCTGTAGAACCTTTACACAGGGCCTAGGCTGCTACATAATCGGCACCCGAATGGTGGTTGAGGATACTAGCCGCACAAGTGCCCCGACTTGAGACACTGATAATAGAACACCTGGTCACCACCCTGAGAGGTTGGACCCCTCTTTTAACTACTATGTTCACTTCCACCCTAATTGAGATTCCAAAAACGGTGCTTCCTACTCTTGAAAGCTGCTCCACTTTCCCACCCGACTGGCACCACAAGTACATCACTAGAAGCTCCCTTCAGGTTCCCTTTTGAGATAAGGGTATGATCCACTACCTCAAGAAACCTTTTCAAACATAATATGTTCACCTGGGTCCTGATCTCATGTCTCAACCCATCCTAAAAATATTTCACCATAGCTTTCTCATCTCCTTCCAACGTCATAATGAAGCAACACCGATCAGTGAAATGAATGACATAATTCATCCCTGAAATTTCCCCTCATGTCATGCTTATAAAAGCTATAGCCTTATGATACCTTATTGTTTCTATATATAAGGGTTTGAGAAAAATTTCCTAGAAAAATTTCCACATCATTCCCTCAACATGCCCCATTTGAACCATGATGTCCCACCAACACTTCTCCTGGCCTCACAACATATAGACCTCTAACAAGACTCGCTTCTCGAGAGGAGTTTCTAGATGATCAAGAATAGTATGAATAGAATATATATATAGAACTATTATTATTTTATCACACCCTCTCTAGTAAAGGTTGGAGGGTTCTGTAGCTGAAACTCGCTGATCAACTCGAACATAATTGGCGCAACCCACCTTGGGTCTCGTTCCATCATTTGCATGAAATGAGAAAAGTTCTCATGGAACTGATCTTCTATGTTTTCTTGTCTAAAATTATTATCCTTCTCCACTATGGGAGGAGTGTTCTCAACAACATCCTCTTGTCTCCCTATTAGCACATGTCTTCATGGTGTAATTTTTCTACAATTCCAAACACGAGCCTTAAAACACAGATCATGAATCATTCATAATATATAAGTATGGGTTTATCACTAGCCATAATTAAGAAAATTCACATTCACTACCCTAACATGACCAAAAATACACAAAAAACTACCCCCGACCATCCACACCAAGGTTATGACTAACACAATAAAACCTACTCAAATGGTTATAATCCTGACCTTCTACTCATTTCAAAATAGTTTCCATTTCACAACCTACTCTGATAGCAGTTTGATTCATTTACACCCCCTTCTCAAGCACATTTATTTAATTATTATTTAACATTTTACTTCCCATTTTTACTCATTTTAATTCATTAGACACCATTTTCATTAATTTCAAGAACATTGAATGCCTCCTACCGTTAATTCTTCACAAATCTATCTTGTGTGTGTATACCATGATGAATGTATCCAATATAACTAGGTGACTATAATGATTCATGAATGAACAACCCCATGAAATTATATACAGGAGAAAAATATCAATAAAAAGTCACATCACACAACATGTTCATCTCCTAATGGTGAAATATCATCAAATGTAACAACCCATAACAAGAACAATAATTCCCACCCTGGGTGTCTTAGGTTTTCCCTCATACATACATTAGATACTCCCAAGAACAATATCATTTCCAAGTCCTGAAACTTTACTAACATCCTTTATACCATCCCAAATAGTAAGTCACAAAAAATAACTTCTCTGATACAACTTTGTAACATCCATAACTCAAGAGCCACGAAACTGGTGCCCCAATCTGGGTAGCCACATGACCTCATGTGCCCCTCCCCATATGCTAGAGGTTTCTGACTAGCAGTGAGGGTCTAAGAGTCATGTGGGGAGACTATAACCCCTTTATTAGAGTAAGCCATAGTAGAAAACATATATCACAATAGAAAAAACATAAAAAAACCAGTGAAAATGCATAAATAACCATCACCCAAACTGGGTACAACCACAACCCAAAATAAATATATCATTTCATGCTACAGTACCAAGTAGAAAAAACCCAAAATAAGGATACAAAATGGAATCTAAAGAATGGTCTTGAATCAAATTCTGGAACATCATCCATGTAAATCCCAAATTGGACTCAACTCCTGAGCACCATACCTTTTCCCTTCACCTGTCTCGCAACCATGAAATCTAATTGGGTACCCAATGGAGGCTGGAGCATGGTGTGAGTACAACTTAGTAAGACACCACCAACGGTGTCTACAAAATATCGATCCTAAACAGAAAGTTCATGAAAGTTCTAGATAAAAAAAACTAAATAAAAGAAAATATAGGTAAGAATTAATAATAAAGTTTTCCACTAATTTATTCCATTATAAAATCAAGATTTTATACTTATAACATCAAAGTGATTAATTCACCTTTTTCTTGTGTCTAATGTATTAGTTATGTTCAAAAATCACAAGGAATACGGTAATAAATCAAGTACTATCTCAGTAGGGAAACACATCACAACAAACACATTATCATCCCCTCAAAACCTAAGTCCTGTTGGAATGAAACTATTAGGGGAATAGAACTCTATCCCATTCCCTAACCAATGCATTGAGGGTGGTGTTTAGAGCCTCAGTCCAACTCAACCTGTGGGCATAGAACCTCATGTCTATATCCCACTCAACCAAGCCATGTGCATATGCTTATTTATTCTTTCACCACACATAACCACATTACAACAAGAATTGTCAATATCATAGTAAAATCACAACAATAAAAAATAAAATGGGAATCTATAGTATTCCATAATCCATTAAAACATTTTTATTTATATCACATAAACATTTATTCCAATTCCCATTCTGCATGCCTAACTCACTGATATTTTTCAAGCATGAACATAGTTCATTGAAACATTCCCTTTAACCCCATTTAACCCATTTACATGCCAAACCAAAAAACCCCTTAGCCATAATCCAAAAATAATTTTTTTTGACCATAACAATTTCTTAATCATTATAATAACCAATTTACTCATTAATAAATGGATCTACTTAATCACAAGTCAATTTCACACTTTATAATTCCGTTAACCATGTTTGGTAGGGTCATAACACCCCATGGGTGGCCATAAATTGCTCAATTCATCCTCTATGAATCCCACAAGGATCATGAGGGGGTTAAATTGGTTTTTTAGACACACATTATTTCAAATATTGAAAATTACACCTAGAACGAATCAAGGAAAGAACAATAACATAGCCCCACATGCAAAAATATATGTAAAAACTAAAGGATATAACTCATAGACCACCTACCTAAAATTCGTTAATGAACACACTCCTAATCATATCCTTGGATCCAAAATCAACCACATTTAAAATCCTCAACCCAAATATCACAAAAAAAGAAGGGTTTTAGAGATTTAGATGGTGGTAATAGAAGGATGAAAACCATAAATCAAAAAGAGAAGCAAGAGATGGATTAGACTTACCCGGATCTTTGATCCGCAACCGACGACACTCCGAACAACCTAGGATAAAAGGAGAATCACCTTGGGGACGGTTGGGTCATCCAAGATCGCATCTAGGGTTGTAGGAGAAGGATATGAGGAATGTTTCAAGTTAGACTTAAAAATCCTGAGGCGTCAATTTTGTAATTTTTCCCAACATTACTGGGATGCACAGTTTATCGGCACAGTTTTCGAAACTGTACACAAGCCACTGTCTAAAAAAGATGGGTCACACGACTACCTAGGAATTCCACATGGTTTGATAGACTGTGTGTCATCCATGTGTTAAGCCTTTGGAAAAGGGTGCACTGTTACCTGGGGATTCTGCATGGTTTTCTTAACAGTGCACCTTGCATAGATTGACCATGTTCTTCCCTTTATCATGTCCCAAACCTTTGGAACACCCCAAGACCCAATATACTCCCTTTAACCATTTCATTAACCAAAAAGGACAGATTAAAACCAAAATTTAAATAATTATATACCTATATTAATTCCAGAATCTTACATTTAACAGTACTGAAAAAAGAAATGATAAAAGACGCTTTTATCAGCGTTAAAAAAATGTTGAAAAAAATACCCCTTTATCAATATTTTTTTAGAACTAATTAACATACCCCCTTTATTAGTTATATTTTTAGTACTAAAAAATTGTAATTTTATCAACGATTTTCCTATCACTGATAAAAGTACATATTTTATTAGCACTAAAACAATAATTTTTAGCATTGATAAAAAGGTATATTTCATAAAAAACCTATATATCATTAAAAAACATATATTAATATATAAATATATTTATGGTTATATGAATATAATATATTTAAAAAAATATTATTTATATAATATGAAATATGTAATCACACCTAATATATTAGATATTTAGTGGAAAATGACTAATAAAATAATAAAATAATAATATTAATAAAAAAACACTAATTATTAATGATTAATAGTAATTTAAAAATACTACACATTTGACCTTTAAAAGCATGAAAAAAGTCTTTTAACATCGCTGATAAAGGCCACCCTTTATTAGTTCTCTTTTAGAGTGGATAATGGCCACCCTTTATCAGTGCTCGAAATAACACTGATAAAGGACTAGCTGGCTGAAATGTTCTGTTAATATAACAACACACCAAACAAAAACCTATAGGTATATACAACACACCCAAAAAACAATTCTTTATACATTTAATTTATTCCATGAATACAAAAAATATCCACCCATGGTATATACCAAAAAAACAATTCTATATACATTTCAAACAATGTTTTATATAATTACATTTAAAATTATCCAACAAAGAGTTAAAAGCATTAGTATTTCAACTTTTGACCCCCGTGATCCCCACTCAAAAAACTTCCTCCCATGGTATCAATTTCTAAAAAAATCATCCCAACTCGAGCAAAACATTCCTCCTATATAAGAAAAAGAAATATTATGTTAGTAATACTATAAATAAATAAATTAAACATTAATAAGAAAGAATACATTAATAAAATGTCAATTTTTAATAAAAAAAGACTCATTTTGAGTTATACCGGTCACACCATGCATCGTATTGAGGTGGGGTTGATTTCTACATGTCTCAAATGAGTTATAGATCATTTTCCTAAAATATAAAAACAATCTGAATGTATTTTCTTGGTTTTGAGTATGTAACTTGTTCTTTTACTAAAATTAATATCAATTTTAAATAATGACACATGTGGAGTTATAATGGTCACACCATGAATTAGATTGAGGTGAGGATGAATCTTACATATCATAAATTACTGATGGATAGTTTTCCTGAAGTATCAAAACAATCCAAATGCATTTGTTTGGTTTTTTGTATGTTAGTTTTGTGTTTTTACTAAAATGTGATTTCTAACTAGAAACACACATTTTGAGTTACATTGGTCACATCGTGCAGCTGTTTGATGTGAGACTACTTCATACACATTAAAAATGACTTCTGAATCACAATTATAAATTATCAAGACAATCATAGCATGTTTTCTTGGTTTTCACTGAGTGACACGTTTTGAACAAAAATATCAATTTTAAACTGATAACGAACACTTTTAGTCATACTATTCACACCATGAATTATATTGAGGTGTGGTTAATTCCTAAACATCAAAAAATGACTCATGGATCATTTTCCTAAAGTATCAAAATATTAGGAATTAATTTTCGTAGTTTTCAGAATTTCACTTATTCTTTTTAATTAAATTAATGTAAATTTTATATAAAAAGAGACATTTTGAGTTATACCAGTCACAACGTGCGATGTATTGAGGTGGGGTTGGTTCCTAAATATCAAAAATGACTCATAAATCATTTTCTTAAATTATCAAAACAATAGAAATGTGTTTTCTTGGTTTTTAGTATGTCACTTGTTTTTTTTATTTAAATTAATATCAATTTTAAATAAAAAGAGATAAGTTGAGTTATACAGGATACACTATGAATTATATTGAGGTGTGGTTGATTATTACACGTCAAAAATGACTTATATATCATTTTTAATGTATCAAAACAATCATAATGCGTTTTCTTAGTTTTCAGTATGCCAGTTATGTTTTTTACTAAAATGTCATTTCAAGCTGGAAACAAGAATTTTGAGTCATATCAGTCGCATCATTTGTTAGTTTGGTCTAAAACGACTTCATAAACATCAAAATGGATTATGAATCACTATACTAAATTATTAATACTATCTGAGTGTGCTTCCTTAGGTTTCATTGAGTGACACGTTTTGAACAAAAATGTCAATTTTAAACTAATAACAAACACTTTTATTCATACCGTTACACAATGCATCAGATTGAGTTGTGGTTGATTAATAAACCTACAAAATCACTCATGGATCATTTTTCAAAAGTATTAAAACAATCCGAATGCATTTTCTCAGTTTTCAGTACATCACTTATTCTTTATGATAAATTTAATGTAAATTAAATATAAAAATACACACTTAATGTAAAATCAGCCACACCATGCATCTAATTGAGGAGAGATTGAATCCTATATATCAATAATGACTTATGGATAATTTTACTAAAGTATCAAGAAAAATATGATATCATTTTCTCAGTTTTCATTATTCACTTGTTTTTTACTAAAATTAATGTCAATATTAAATAAAAAGAGATACTTTTAGTTATATTGGTCACAAGGTGCATCGTATTTAGGTGTGGCTGATTCCTATATGTTAAAAATGACTTATAGATCATTTTCCAAAAGTAACAATACAATACAAATGCATTTGATCTATTTTAAACATGCCAATTATGTTTTTTACTAAAATATCATTTCAGACTAGAAACACACATTTTGAGTATTATCGATTGCATCATGTGTCAGTTTTATGTCAAACTACTTCATAAATGTCACAAATGACTTATGATTCACTTTAACAAATTATGAATACAATCAGAGTGAGTTTTCATGGGTTTTAGTGAGTGACCTGTTTTGAACCAAAATGTAAATTTTAAAATGATAACTGAAACTTTTAGTCATACTGGTCATAACATGCATCAGATTGAGGTGTGGCTGATTCCTACATGTCCAAAACGACTCATGGATCATTTTAATAAAGTATCAAAATAATCTGAATGCATTTTCTCAGTTTTTAGTATGTCACTTGTTATTTTTTATAATTTTAATGTCAATTTATTATATAAATACACACCTAAAGTCATACCAGCCACACCATGCATTATATTGAGGTGTAGTTGATTAATAAACATTAAAAATTACTTATAGATCATTACCCTAATGTATCAAAACAATATGAATGACACTTATTATTTTTACCAGAATTAATGTCAATTTTAAATAAAAAGAGGCACTTTAATTGATACTAGTCACACCGTGCATAATATTGAGGTGTTGTTGATTTTTAAATGTCACAAAGGACCTATAAATCATTTTACTAATGTATCAAAACACTCCAAATGCATTTTCCTGGTTTTGAGTAGGTCAGTTTCTCTGATACCAACTATTTTTACCCAGACATTTCATATATAGATATCACATCTAGTAGATTAATATTCTTTACATAACATAATGATCTATGCTAGAATAGTTTTGGTCTAGTGATTTTGTAAGTATAGAAACATAAAGTACTAGTTCATAAGAGTTTTTCATTAATTTATTCTTTACTAGAAGCCATCTTAAACATATTATTTTGGAAACCATTGTTTATAGCCTAAGTATATGAAACATAATAAAGGGTGACCATAGATGATCAGTAACTATAAACAAGGGATATATCGATGATCATATATGGATAACATGAGAATAAAGATGTTAAAAGGTGATATTAACATTATAAATTCATACTATATATATCATAGATCATAATAATGATCCATGGATCAAATCACAGTAGTTTAGAAGACATGAATCTTAAAGGATCAAGGACTATTTTAAACTAAAAACAAACACTTCGAGTCATACCAAGCACACTGTGTATTAGATTGAGGTGCGATTGATTGAGTTACGACTGATTACTACACCTTTCAAGAAAATGTTCATGACAGATCTTTTGGGAAGTCTTACTTTTCATTCAACTTATGTGATATCCCTTGGTATATGAATCCTTACAATTCACTTCACATTTCATGCAACATGGGGTTTCCTCTTCCACCCCAAATGAATATGTTCTCTCTTTTCTAGATTGTTACAGATAGTTGAAAGGAAAATATGAATTCCCAAAATATCTATAAAGAAACTATATAAGTATTAGAAAAATTTGATAAGGAAATTAACATAAAAATAATAAATAAAATGATGACAAAATTAATTAATTACATAAGTAGTAGGAATTAACCTTTATACACTCTTGAACCATTTCCTTGTTTTCATTTTCAAGGTTGTATCCTCGAAGTACAATCTCTCACCAGTGTGGTCAGTTTCAAACAAACCACCCCAACTCGAATAAAGGAATACACCATTATAAGAAAAAAATTCTTATGTGAGTAATAAAAAAATATGTAAATTAAACATAAATATAAAACAATCCACTACTTCTACAGAGGTCACATCTTCATGATATTTTTTCACATTCTTCTATCATGTATGATGTCCATTTGTTTCTAACAAGATCTATATCATCTTGAAAATATGAGACTTTTTGACAGTCGTAGTAGTACTAAAAAAATATAAATACACAAAGGATTAATAAATATTCTAAATTAAATAGTAATTACCTTTAAAAATACCTCTTTAGGGATGCTAGTTTATTCATGGAGTATAATCTCTCTCATAAATTTACAAACATAATAACCACAATATTTTCCATTCATTTGTTTCAGACACTGCATAAACATTGATAAAAATAAGTAATTTTTTTGGATATGTGTTTTTATAGTGAAATATTATTATATATACCCTAATACTTTTCCATTCATAGTACTTGTCATGGTCCTCATGCTTATCCCTTGACCTCATTCTATGTTTTTCATGATATTTATGCACTTCCCTATCATAATAGAATCCTCATTAAAAGATAATATAAACTATATAACTTGATGTTTAGTTATAAAATGTTGGATGTAGCGTATTACAAATTGACAAACGCAATCACGTGTTGTTGGTTTTTTGGGTATCCATGCATTGAATTCAGGAAACAAATTTTTTGGATAGCGCCTCACTCACCGGCACCTGTCCTTTGCTCTCGTCCTTTCCCTCTTCCTTCTCAGCTCCTACTCTCCTATATCATGCATTCTTCTTGGTCTTAGAGTTCTCCTCGGTGTTGATGGGACTTTCCTCCTCCTTCTTCTCCGGATTTGTTTCCTTCTGGAAACTTCTTCCCTTGGATTCTCTTGCCCCTATTAATCACTTCTCCCTGCTCAGTTACCTATTTGGGTTTCAATCCTGTCTTCCCCTTTCTTCCTGTTTCTATTTGGGTTTTAACCTCACATTAACTATTTTCGTTCAAGGATGATGTTTTTTATTTTAGGGTTTCATCCATGGTTATCTCTTTATTACTTCACAGTGTTTCTATTAGGGCTTCATAACTAGGTATCCCCTTTCTTGATCCATGGTGGTTCATGAATCATGGATTTTTGGATTTGTTCTGGGTTTTTCTTCAATCAGAATTTTCTGCCCCCCCCCCCCTCTCTTTGTCATTCCTCTCTACTCTGTCTTCCTGGTTCTTTGCTCCCTCATAGGTCGATTGGGTGCGATGATTACCAAGGAGGTTTTGGGATGTGTATGGGGAGTAGTATGAGGTTCCGTGCGGTGCAACCTGTGACAGATCTTATCAGTTCTGTTGGCTCTTCGGGTAATGGTTCATGTGGTGTTGGTCGGAGTCATCTCTATGGAAGAATGCATATTGTGGTTCTGATGGTCCATGCTGATGGTGTTTCATGATGGCGACGATGGATCATTTGTTTTTTTTTCATTTTATTACTTTTGTTTGTATGGATTTGCTGCAGATTGTTTTTGGAATGGTTTTGCTGGGATGGTTCATGGTTTTTCCGATGAAGACTCCTTGGATTGTGGTTCTGACGGTGATGACATTTTTTATGTTCATGATGGTTAATGGTGTGAAGAAAATGATGGTTCTTTCTAGATATGTGGCTTCCGATGGGTCTCGCTAGTGTGGTGATGATGGGGAGGCGAAAGGATACATTCTACGGGATATGTGTGCGACTCAAGGTAGGTGTGTGACTCGAGATTCATAGAAACCGAGATGGGTGATGATGTTTTTTGAATTTTGTAATTTGAAATTGAATTTTGTTGAATATGGAACTGCTTTTGTTTAAAATGAATGGTTTTCAACTAATCCTAAAGTGTATTTTTGAAAATGAAAAAAACCGATTTTGAGAAAATAAATATTTGGAGTATCCAAATTGTCCACAATGAGCATCCAATGCTGCATAAAAACACAAAAAGGAATAAATAATGAATAAATTGAAAATATATTTGATATTTTTAAATTATACAGTTTTACCCCAACATTATTTTTATTAAGAAGATTTTGTCATCCGTATGTTTTCCTTCAAATGATTTGACTTTTCCTGACACTATTTCATCCTCTTTTTTGGAATCTATTTTTTAGTTCTATAGATGTGGTGTGAGGACTAACGAGTCCAATTTTTTTCATGGGGAAATACATTTAGTTGTTTATGATATACACATATAACAAAAATATGAAATGTATTTAGTCATAATTTACATATTATATCATCTTTTGGAAAATAAAATCATGAAAACATAACTCATGTATACATTTACAACTGAGCCACCTAGCCAATAATAGTTTCGGATTTAACTTAAAATCTTAAAACCAATGAAGTATTGAACTTCCTCTCCATACGTATTTTCTTCAAAATAAATTGTGCAAGTACAAACATTTTTTAACTATGTATCCACATGAACTTTCAATGATAATATTTGTAGGTATAGAACAAGTGAGGTAAAGGTGATTTCAGTGGATATTTTCGATCAGCTGGTCAATCCATTATATGGTTTTGAGTTGGTCTTTCATTTCACGCATTCCCTTTGTATGTATATAATAATATTCATTAGTTATTTCCTTTTTTCAATAATTGTTAAAGGTTTAGCATGAAAAATAAATTGGAAATGAATACCTCCTTGACGACATGTTTTTTACAAGATGTGACAACCATTTGGTGAATGTTACAATACCTTGTTCAACCTTGGGAATGTCTTCCTCATAAATTGGAACATGTAGCTCGATGATTGGATCATATGATATGGTAATTGACACTCTCATATTACCTTTTGAAAGTGGTCTATTGTGTAGACTATCGTGTTTGATATTGAACATTATAGCCCTCCCTACAAGGCAACGAGTGGGTGTTGATAGATATAAATAACAGTCATTATCACCCTATAAAATATCATTAAATGAAAGGTATCAATGTCTATATAATTTACATTTCACATAACAAATCATTAGAACATTGATCAGCTTAGAAACAATAGTTTTTTAGGGGAATAGTTCACATTAAAGCTGGTGGGGGTGGGGTGCGATCTTCACGCGATGGTTGTTCTTGAGTTGTTTCTTCTCTTTGATTCCCACCACAAAAGTTTCTTGAAACTATCTTTGGAATTTTAATTGTTATTAAAGGGTATTTATTCTTTCTCTCATCTATTTCATTTCTTCACTTTGTTCCTCCACTTGTTTTTTCTCAAAATATGTTCAGGGTGCCACCCCAAAACCCGAACCTCTAATGCGGCCATACTATTCTGGACGCTTCAAGGCCACTGATAGTAGGTGTTCATCTGGTACAAGTGTTGCTGATTCCTATGTCCATGTTGGATATAAAATATAGTAAAATATGTAATCATTGTTAAGTAATATATATTTAATGAAAAAAATATTATGTCATACTTACACATATTTCCCACACATTTTGTGTGTTTTAATCTGTTATTATCCCATATTTATATAGATGTTCATCCTTCTATAACACATGGCTTGGGATGTAAGTGGATTTGGATTTGGAGTTATCAATATGAATATAAATAGATGACCATAATTATGTTGTTTCATATCACATAAATATATTACAGTATATGTAAAAAATGTAGATTTTCTTTTCAAGTGAAGCATACCCCATTCTTTATTTATGGTCGAGGTATGTTGGGTTTTCTACCCATTCCTTATTTCTAAAACTCAGTTTTTGTTTCATAGATAAAATATTATCAATCATAGTGATGAATATAAGTATCTTCAAACAATATATTACTAGCCACAATGTACCTGAAAAGACACATATTCATGACAACTAGTAAACACATCCCATGCTTCTAGGGTTATCAGGTGTGCATAGATAAGCGATGGGTGTGGGTTTATTTTCCCTTAAGCATCATGAAGATAATGTCGCATTAGAATTGTGAAAAAGCTTTTGTGAATCCTTCCATAAATCATTAGTACATATTTATTGTGGGATTTATCTACTATAAATTCACTCTGCATGGAATGACGAAGAGTAAGTCAATGTTTCATTATTTTAATTTTCAGTAATATAAATAAATGATATCATAATGTTACCCTAATATCTTCCCACATAAGGGTATTAAGCCTGATCATAACATGGTTCCAAGAATCTACATCAATCGACACACATTGCTGAGTGATGATTCTAATGTAACTAATAAACATGGACTTGTTGGGGTTAACATGTTGACCCCACACATTCTATCCTACCTCATATTTGATGCCTTTTATTTTCACTTTAATTATTTTTTCAAACAACATCAAACTAAGGCATTCCTGTTTTTTCTACATCATTGGTCCTTCATCACCTACCATTTTCTTGCAGTCAATATCACCAATATGTTTATCTGTAGTGGTAGCATCAACATGTGAATATGGTCATTGTACCTCTACATTGGGAGAAACAAGGGGTTGAGAAACCTATTGTTCCTTAGGATTGGGAGAACCAGCACCTGCAGAAGGTCATTATTCCTCTACACTACGAGCATCAGTAGATTTAGAGACCTATTGTTTATTGGGATTGGGAGCGCCAGTACATGCATAAGTCATTATCTTCAAAGATGGTAAAACATTTAATTTATAGTAAATAAACGCAATAGAAAATGGATAATAAAATGAGGCAACAATATGTATATTTAAAAAATATAACATGATTATTGAACTCTACTTTTTTAAAGGATGAAGGTATTTGACCCCTATATCAACTATCCAAATCCCTTCATTGTGGTATCCTCTTACATAAAAAATGATGTCTACATTGGGACCACTGTGAAATGATTATAATGTCCCAATGAAAGTGTCATCCTCATTTGAATTTTCATTTGACCCTTCATTGGTTATGGTTGATAACATAAAAATTTACTACTTTCAGTTTATGGTATCTTGAACAAAAAATACGTATACTACCTGTGATTCCATTATAAATAGTTTTGTACCCTTCTTTACTAAAATATACTTTAACAAATCCCAATTCATCAATTTTAACAACACTCATGTTATCAACCCACTTGCTTGAAAAATCGGCACTTGTAATGTTGTATAATCCAACTCCCATATTTGTTTTATGATGCCAAAGTATAACATATTCACATAAATTATATTTCTGTCCTTAGTACCAGAAACAATCATTACTTCAGCCACAAATCTAACTCCACTATTTTTCATGGTAATGTCTTCATTTTTTTTCATTTTTATAGAACATATAACAATTAATTACATAACCATTGAATGATAATACATCCACATTTGGTCCTACATCTTGAAATCAGAGTTGTTCTAAAAATGAATATGGATTTCCATCTGACTCTTTAAAAATATGGTCCCAAAACCATCCTATAAACTACTGATTATGTGTATTTGATATCCATATTTCATCCCTTGATGGATTTGAATTACTAATAATTTTTTTGTGGGTTTCAACATATGGTAAAACCTACAAACTATTATGAAAAATGTAAAGATGGGTCTACTCCTGATCTGTAATACTGATTGTGGAAACATATCTTCCAAAAATTCCTTCACCCAAAAGTCACCCAATGTGATGAGATTTTTGTAGAACAATACATTCCACAATGGATAGGTATTCAGTACAGAATTCAAAAGCTTCCTTAATAATATATCGCTCCGAAATACAACCCTATGACCGACTTCAATTTTTGACACACCCTTTAAATATATTCATATACCGTTCAATGTGGTACATCTATATATTGTGTACATGACCACAAATTATAATCTCTCTCACTAATTGAACCATCAAATGAAACATCATATCAAATAATGTTGGTAGGAAGAACATTTTCAATTCACATAATATAATGAAAATTTCTCTTTCCATAGTTGGAAATTTCATCAGGTCTATAACTTTGTTGTATATGGATTTGATGAAGAAATAGATATTGGTTATTGTATTATGTAAATTCATGGAAAAAATAAAATGTAAATCCATAGGAATTAGATCTTTCATCAAAAAATGATATTCATATGATATCAGACCCTTTAACTTTAAATCTGGTGTTGACATGATGTTCTTGGTATTTGATGAATACCCCAATGGAAACATTACGTCATCCAAGAAGTTGAACAATTGATATTTGTCCTACATAGAAATAGTGTAAGTAGTTGGAGGAAGAAAAGTTTATTTTTCACCCTTCACTGGTACCAACACTTCTCGTATTCCCATATCAACCATGTCCAACCTAGCATTAATTGCATCATTTTTTTCCTGATGAATTTAGCAACGTGCTGACGACACTATCACAAATTTTTTTTTCAATGTAAATAAAATAAAAAAATTTAGGAAGTACAGACAATTCCAGTATGGTAATTCAAAAAAATTGATCCCTTTTTCCAACTGGTTTTAGTAACATTTTTCGAAAGTAGTTTACCAAAATTAGTGTCCAAATCTTTTACATTCTAAAAAAGTTGATCACCTTTTAGTAGAGATGGTGTTGTACATTCTTCTAAACTCCCATCAAATGATGTCTTCCAATATCAGTATTTATTTTTTTGGGGTATAAATTTGTGATGTCCTAGAGACACGATTTTTGATGAATGTTCCAATCTAATTGAATGTGTACCTTGTTCAAAAATGGGAAACCCTTGAGTCTATTTAATTCCATATCTTAAAAAATTTCCATAATCAAGAAATTCATTTATCATCCCATAAAACATAGATCTCAATGTGAAATATTCAATTCTATAAGCACCATACAACATAACACATGAATCCCATAAATATTTCAAATCATTGATCAATGGAACCAAATAAACAAAAATATCATTACCCGGTTGTTTTGGTCCTGATACAATCATAGATGAAATGATTTATTTTCATTTCATATATAACCACTGTAAAAATTTATAATTTATCAACATAACTGAACATGTACCATGTGTGATGATTTGAAAACCAAAAGGATTCACTCCATATACAGATAGCACGAGATGAATATTTCTTGAATAATTTCCAAATTCAGGATACTCATGATCAATTATCATCTACTGAGGAGAGTCTTCTATGTGCCATAGTTTACCATCTTTATTTCTGGTATCTTCATACCATGTCAATTTCCCTATAGCCTCCTCACTTAAATATAGGTGTCTAAACCTTGAAATGGTTGGAAAGTACCATACAATTTTTACAGGACTAGATTCATCTTTCTTGTATCAAGAAGAACCACACTTTTGGTATTCTGTAAGTGATTTATAGTCCTTGAGAAATAGAATACAATCATTCAGGTAGACATGTATTCTTTCAAAGATCATACCCATCGAGTGTAGAAGTCATTTGGAATCACATGTTCATATCAGGACCTCATTATCATTTGGGATCATGTCATTCAAGAGAGTAATTAGTTTTATAAAATTGGTGTCACTCCATCCATTGTCTACTTTAAAATTATACAACATCAGTGTGGCTAACAATGTTGTATATTTAGTTCAATCAATATACAATGGTGTATTTTCACAACTCTTTAACTTCTCAAAGAATTTCGGGTAATCACGTTGTTCAGGTTAAAATATACTTTTCATTTACTAAATATTATATTCATCATCATTCACATCTATAATCAAATCCTTGATATAATATTTTTTATTTTACACACTTGTAATTATATCAGATGATCCATTAAACGCAGTGCTATCCCAACCACTAGCTATATTCTCTTTTTACCCATGTTTATTTCTAAATTTATAACTTTGATATATTTTGTGATAGATAAAGTGTTCTAACCTCTCCTTTAGATTAATTAGTCTTATATAACAATATCCTAAACATAGATAAAATATTTGAGAAGGTTCATATGAATGATCTTTTTCAAACTTGATGAACTCTTTCAATCCATCTTTATACTCTTTTGTCAGATGATTGTAATACATCCATCATTTATTAATATACATCATATTTGATTTTGTAATATTAATATTTAACAAAATAAATACACAAAAGGGGACTTTAAAATAACGGGAACTTAAAATTTGAATGATATTTATTATTTCAGTTTTTCCCCAAGACTCATCCCCTTAGAAGCTAACACCAAACCAGTAAGAAGATGTAATTGTAGATGATTCTTATAATTTAAACCATGTAGGTGATGTTAGATATATATTAGGTTTAAGAGTTTCAGTGGGTTTAAAAATTAATTCACCTTTTGTTGGAGTAAGGTCATGATGGATATCCTATGGGTTGGATAGAGTTAGTGACATGCCATTTCTGTGGTTTTATTATCAATCTACTTGTCTTCCATATATAATGAAATGTTTTCCTTAATTATATAAAAATATAAACTTAAAATATTATGGAAAACTACATTTTATATGTCCTTTGAAAACTATTTATAAAATCACACATGAAATCCCATTAAAAAAACAACCATCTACGCAAATTCCTCTTTAAATAACTCTCCCTTTTTAAAATAAACCAATCAATTCCAAGTACTCTTTCAAAAAACCACAATTAATTTTTTTAAATAATTAAAGGAAACTTCAAGAACCAAAAATATTAATAATTTAAAATGAGGAAAACCCTCTGTATTTTATACATTTTCATTTTAAACTTCAAAAACCCCTTGTTAAAATGAATCTAGTATTAAATATGCTTTCATAACATTCACATACCTTTACAAAATCCAATCAGGTGAGTTAAAAATCACTTGGAATGAAGCCTAATTCCATGCCAAGTGTTTGAATCATTTTAAATATATTTAAAACCAAAAAGGGTAAGATGAACACATATAAATTTTTAAGAATATTTTCAAAACACTTGAATCATTTTAAAAGAGCCACTTAGTCATTTTTCCAAAGGCATAAATCCCAAGAGAGTCACTTTATAAAAGATACATGAAAAATTTAACCAACATTTTAAAAAATAGAGATCATTAAAAGGTTTAAACATGATCTAAAATATAAAGGTAAAAAAAATTAAACAAATCACAATTAAATTCCAATTTAATCCCATTAAAAATAATTTCCTAATTATTTACTGGGTCCGATCACTACACTCGAACCAAAAAAAAATGCACATGGGAGATCCATTAAACACTCCCAGTATCATCCCATTCCAACTCCATAGCCAATGATATTAAAACACCCTCAAATTGAATCATTTTTTAAAAAAACTTTGAAAGCAAACTACAGTGAAATATCTCCCGGAAATGTTTTGTGATGGCATGAAGACATCTTCTTATGATTTCTTCTAGTTGGGATAAGTATTATCCTCATGAGAATAATATGATTCTTCCAGGATAGGATGTAATCTTCTAAAAAACCCCAACTAAATAAAAGGAAAATTACAGTGAAAGGAGGATGAGAACAAAAGAGACTAATTGAGGTTGAATCATACCATTGATTAATAATAAAATATACTTAAAACACCACCTCGATTGGAGAGGAGAATAAGGGGAAAGAAACTCTTAGATAAGAAATATAGAAAAGAGGGATAATATGGGACCCCCTATAAAAATTAGAGGGTGTAAAAATTTAATTTTACCATTTAAATACCCTATACACTATTTGGTGGATGGCCAGTGACTGACTGGTGGCTGCAGGCTACTCGCTACCAGTATCCCAACCACCCTAGGCCCGCTCAAGTGACCTCCAAATCCTTACCAACATCCAATGTACCTTTTCTAGGTCCATTAATAATTTTTTAATATTTACCCACCTTTGGAATCATATTTTAAAGTTAAATTTAAAATTATACCATCCAAAGAGATGAAAATTCAAATTTTCAGTAAAATTTAAGACCTATAAAGACACGAGATCTTAAATATTCCCTAAAATAACACTACTCATCCTGAATAAGACTTTGTGGTCATCCAACCAATACTAATGGAATTTTATTTTTATTAATTCTATGAAAAATGAATACATTCCATCCTTGAATGTTAGACATGCTTATATAGCGTAAATTTAAATTAAAGGTGCTTAAATTTAGAAAACACAATCCATATATCAAATCCATTATAAAAAACCTGATATTATAGTGACCCACACCAATCTATCTCGAGACACCTGAGTGTTTTCATCCAACTAATCATTGGTCCTGTGGTGCTCCTCACCTTAGGCCCTAGCTAAAATAATCCAACTATGAGATATGGTATAGTCAACTATTATAATTTCCTATCAAAAAACATTATTAGAAGTAAAATGACATGCATAGTATAGTCTTTGATATAAAACACCTCCCAAAATGTTAGAACACCAGTTCCAATTCTCATTTCATAGTTCCAAGTCAAAATTAAAGCATACCAGCTGTCCAAAAAATAAGAAGGAATATACTGAATTTTCCATAAAAAGACTTGCATAACCAACAAAACATACCCGTAATGTCCAAAAAGACATACACAACACAGTTACTATCCCACCGCATCCAATTTCACTTGAGAGTATAAGTCGAACCTCCACAATATGACCCACCTAATAACACTCAGTTTCCCCCACTAACACATTACCTAAAACACTAGATTATGATTCCTTTATTCCAAAAGTCAACATATATCATCATGATTAAACCACTAAAGATTAATTCTAATATACATAGTAATACCATGTTTGAATCATTAGTCAACCAAAACTATCATCATGCTCTTCCAAAAGCATTGATGCATCACCTATCTGATTCATGCTTGAATTACCTCAATTCACATCCTGAGCCCAAATCTAGCACGCATTACTCAATCAATTGTAATTTTTGAATTTTATAACTAGAGGAATATAGATAAATTCATATCCATTTTCCCACCGATATTATAATCCCATAATGATTTTATAATGGTCATTCTCACTAATCCACAACCATACTCGCATGAGATCACATCACCTGCGAGTGATATAACACTTTCCAATATTGGAGTGTCATTATCATCATTCAAAACCAATATTTAAAGCCCATATCCATCTATTAAGACCATTAATGAGTGGAAATACCCACCTCACTTATACCTGAGCGTTAACGTGAAACGACAATCACATCCTATCACTATATGCTAGGTCATCTTCCTTAGTACTTTCAAAAATCAAATCATAATGGGTTCTATGACCTTAAACAACCAATATAACACTACACACAATATTATATAAATTAAATCACTTCATGAGTGAAACCTAAATAGGTTAAACTATCAAAAATTCATTTCACACTATTATCAAAACTTACCCACTATCAACCTCTAACACCAAGCCTTCATGGTTATCCATGTCATGACCCATACTTAAGTTGACCGTCCCATGAAACTCAATACATTTCTAGAATATCCTCCACCATAGATTGAAATTTCGCATTTCTATCCAACACTTAGGCAATTATTCCCATCATTATTCACAATGATCATTGTTTCTTGGGCCTCACTTGACATCCCACTAATTTAAAACTCAATAGGCATGACATTAAACCATGCACATAATCTCAATATCGATCAACATAATGTTGTACCCTATCATACCATTAGATCATACAACCTAAATCACAATCCTAGGAGTCAAATAATACCAAAAATATTCCCTTATTTCAAAGAAGAAAATACCTTAGGTTTAGAGGTCCGGAGGCAGCTGTAGGGTCTAGCGGCAGTGGCAGCGGTAACAACAGCAGAGGCCACATAGGGGTTTGTAGTGGAGGTGGGGATCACAACGGAGGTGGCTTCGCAGAGGAAGAGGGGTTCATGGTGAAGGTGGGGTTCAATTATAGAGGTGGGGTTTGCGATGGAGGTGGGTTCGTGGTGGAGTTGGGGTTCACGACGAAGGTGGGGTTCAACGAGCGATAGTGGTGGGGTTCGTGATGAAGGTGGGGTTCACGAAGGAGGAGGGAGTTGCAGTGGTGGAGGAGGGATTCATGGAGACAAAAGATGGTTCATGATAGAGGAGGGGTCAGTGATAGAGGAGGGGTTGACTGTGGTAGAATAAGGGGTTGGCGGTGGCAGAGGTCAGCTTCCATGAGAGTTTGTGGCGTGTGAGAGAAGAAGCAGTCTGTTAGGTTTCATTTATAAAATCGAGTAAAGAATTTATCAATGCTAGTTAAAAAGCATAGATAAAGGTATATTTTATCAGTACTAAAATATAAAGCATTGATAAAACATCCTTTTATCAGTGCTTTTTAGTTCTGATAAAGATAGGCCTTTATTAGTGATAAAAAAACACAGATAAAGGGTGTCTTTACCAGCGCTAAAATTATAGGACTTATAAAGACACTATTTAGCAGTTCTTTTTTAGTGCGGATAAAGGCGTATCTTTATCATCAATAAAAAATCACTAATAAATCTATAATTATAATAATTTATTTATATTATTATATATATTTATAAAATTATATATATAATAAATAAATAAATATATTATAATTTTAATTATAAATAAACATATATGTATTTATATTTATATATATAATAAATATATTTTTATAATGATATATATTAATAAAATTAAAATTATTAAAAATAAATAAATATTTATTTATATTTATAATATTATAAATATAATAAATATATTTGTTATAATTTTATAATTATTTTAACAAATATATATATATATATAAATATATATTTATAATTAATATAATGTTAAAAATATATATAATTAAATAAATATATACAAAAAAGTATAAATAAATGCAAAGATTTATAATTATAATTCTAAATAAATATAGATATATTTAAATTATTATATAATTATAAGAAATATATTAATCGTATATATTTATATAATTATATGTAGAATAAATATAGTTATTTTAATTTTATAAATATTTAAATAAATAAATAAATATATATTTATAATTATAACTACAAATAAATATATATTTATTATAATTTAAAAATTATAATAGATATATATATATTTTTTCTAGTTATAATTATATTTAGATATATATAAATATATATATTTAAATAATTATAAAATTATAAGAACTCTATTTATTATACTTAATATTTTATAAATATATATAATTAATATATTTCTTATAATTTTTTAATTATTTAAATATATCTATATTTATTTAGAATTAGAATTATAAATATTTTTATATAATTATAAATATATTTATTTAATTTTCTATATTTGTAATCGTCATTCCAGACTTTTTGTCGATCCCGGCTTGCCCCTTGGTTGCCGATCTGGGATTCTCTTGTCATCGCGATCCAACACCTTGATACCTGGTTATTGTCCTGTTCAATCTATGGGTTGAGCTTTGACTTAGGTGAATCAAGATCCAAATCTAGTCATGAGGTTCTACTGGATTTTAATGGCGGAAGCTCTCCTTATCCAAGGTTGTTTGGACTCTCATAAAGAATTAGCCGAAGGTGTTGGGATGCATCCGCATCAGCCACTACAGGAAAACAAACTTTTCCCAACACTTGAATACTAACGGTTCATTGAACCATTGGTATATGTCATATTTAACAACGGTTTATGCAAACCGTTGGTAAAGATCTTGGACATGTGACTTTTCCCAACAGTTTTATCAAACCATTGGGAAAGATGGAGAAAAAATCACTTTTCCCAACAGTTTCATCAAACCGTTGGGAAAAGTGGGGAAAAATTTAGTTTTTCCAACAGTTTTATAAAACCATTGGGAAATATTGAGTTTTACCCATGGTTTTTAAAAACCGTTGGAAAAAAAGCCCCAAATTATCCAAACCCAAGCAGCGGCCTCCCGACGATTCCAGAACCCTTCCGCTGGTCTCCAGAAGCGATTCCTTCGCAGAAGCACTTTAGAAGCCCCACCTCTTCCATCGGATCAGCAGCTGCCAGGTTAGACTCCTTCCATATTTTATCAAAGATATAGTTCCACATCTTAACAACCATATCCTTCTATTCTCAATGATTTCATTATTCCCAATTTTTAGGGTTTTTGAAAAATTTTATGATTGTTCCACGAATTGTGTACCCAAATCCCTATATCGGTGTATGTCCAATTAGTGTCTTCATTACACATTTACATTTATAAGGGCATGGTGTCTCTTTATTGTGTTCTAATTTTAAAGATTCATAGTTTTTTTAATCTCAATGCTTTAAATATTATAGATTCATGTATATGAACTAATAAGAAATTGTTTGTAATATTTATTGATATTATTTCAGGAAAATCACTCCTTTCATTAAGATCATGTCAAGCATGAAGATATTTTTCATCTAAATTTTGGTACACTATGTGTATTACATAACATGTATGTATAATTTTTCTATCAAAATCTATATATATATATAAAATAACACACTGTTCACTTATCCTTTGCACAATAGAACATATGGAGTATCTTCTTGAACTTTTCAAAATAGTATGTGGTCCCTAATTAGTACTTCTTCCTTCTTCATGAAACTAATTCACAGAATGTAAAATTCTTAATATTAGTGAATATTAGTTTTTCTAATATAACCATTAATCATTCTGCCTTCAACATCATACATGTGTTATTCAATCACCTTTTTAAAACATAATGACCATTTTCACCGATTTGGGGTTCCTCAAAATGCTTGGGAAAATCAGAAAAATGCATGTATTGAATCATGTTTATCATATGGTTTCATGGATACAAGTTCATATCAAAAATCATGACTGCGTGGTTAAAATATCATGAGGACCATGATATTATTATTCTTCACACAAATGAAGTTGTTTTCTGCAACTATGTTTTTTTGTTTTCACTTTTGATTTGGCCGAAAGGGGAGCTTTTTGGTAATTAATCATGGTTGTGGGTGGCCATTTAGGATGTAAGAGAGTATGACTTCATTTTACTTGATATATCTAATATTATTATTGATTTATGTTCAATTTTATTATCTTTAACAAGTGATGTTATTTAATAACTTGTTATTAATGGTTGTAATAATGACGATATGGTATAAGGGTTCATATGGTGTGTATAAGGGTTCACATGGTGTGAATAACAGTTGACATGGTATCAGTGAACTCAATTCATTAATTTAAGCCTTCATTCTCACTAGCATGTAAGAAATTGAATGATGTAAACCCATCCTCACATGATTTCTTACCTTAGATAGTGTCCAACATATGGAATAGGAGCTTTTGAATTCATCAATTAACCAGGATCATATATTCTATTTCACCCAAGATGGTTGTACTAATATAAATTTAGGGTCAACTAAATATGGTTATCATTGTACGTTGTATATTATGTGTCCTTCTTGGCCAATACTCACATTTATGAGGGTGGGGTGCTTTTCACTACCCATTCTGGCATGTGTAGACAACCATAAAAATGTTAGAGAAGTCACAAGTTTAATTCAGTAATGTTGTTATCATTGACATACTTTATTATTAATTTCAAATTTAAAAATAAATGTTTTTGTCTATACTTAATGAAATTAAATCTGTTTAAAATCCATGAACAACCTATTAGTGTAGAAGCCTAAAATTTATTCACCCATGGGGTGCGCTTGACTTGGGTAAGTAATTGGGTAATGAAAGGTATGGCCATAGAGGTGTCAATAATGAGTTATTGAACATGAGTGAATGATTTGGGATGCCTATAACACATGATGGGACCTGAGGCATGTGCCTCTTATAGACCTAACAAAAATGAATATAAATAAATTTTAATTTAATTTATGAGTAATTGTTCTTTACATTATTTTAATAGTTCACTACATCGACTCGAAACTTCTTCCTTTATCGTTTACTTAAATGTATTTTCTATTAAAGTTCAATCCTATTGAATTGTTTATGACAAAATGACTTATATAAATTCTTTTTACAGAATGGACAGAAGTTGGATGTATGAAACCAATTGGATCTCAAGCGATTTTCAAAACAATTTGGAGAGCTTTATAGATTTTTCATTTCACAATGCTTGAGATAGTGGTCACATACACTGCCCATGTTCCAATTGTGTTGGTAGACCTTGGTTGAGCTGTGAAGAAGTCAGCTACCACATAACAAAAAATGATTTTCAAGCAAACTACTTTGTGTGGTATCACAATGGGAAGAAAATAAAATCTCAAATTGGTGATGATCGAAATGAAAGGACTGGAATGGAGAATTTGTTAGATGATCGGTTTTCGTTTATTCGCCATCATGAAAAAGAAAGGATTTCGACTCAAGAAGACTTCGATATGAGGACAACTGATGCATCTAGTGAAAATGATGATATTGATAGTGTGAAAAAATTAAATGATGCTTCCATGAATCCAGTATATCGGCAATGCGATAAAATGAAAAAGATGGAATTTTTAATCCGATTGTTTCATGGGAAAACTATATATGGGATTTCTAATATAGCAATCGATTACATTCTTACCCTATTGAAGGATTTACTTCTAGATGATGCAGATATTCCCTCAAACCACTATATGGTATGGAAGTTAGTTGAGGAACATGGATTTTCAAGAAACAAAATTCATGCTTGCCCGAAAGATTACAGTTTATTCAGGGAGGAAACCGCTGAACGAAATGAATGTATAAAATGTGGCACATCCCACTAGAAGTCAAAATCTGATGGAACACCATCCCGCGTTCCACAAGAAAGTAATGTGGCAATTTCCATTGATCCCCAGACTCCATAATCTTTTTATGTCTGATGACATATCAATAAAAATGAGATGGCATGATACTGTGAGAAATAAGACTAATGATGAGTTGGTTCATCCTGTAGATGGATTTTCATGGCAGAGATTTGATGCTTGACATCCTGATTTTGCAGCTGACGTGCGTAATGTGAGGCTGGGTCTTTCATGTGACGGTTTTAATCCATTTGGGCAGATGCTTAATTTGCACAGCACATGGCCAGTTTTTATACACATTTATAATCTTCCCCCATTGTTGTGTATGAAAAAACCATTCACTTTCATGAGTATACTCATATCTAGTCCTTCTGATCCCGATATTGATATTGATGTATACATGCATCCTTTAATAAAAGAGTTGAAACTTCTTTGGGATGTGGGTGTGCGCACATACGATGAAAGTTCGAAAGACATATTTCAGATGCGTGCTACGCTTATGTGGACGATCAATGATTTTCCGGCTTATGCAATGATGTCTGGATGGAGCACGAAGGGAAAACTGTCATGTTCAGTTTGTATGAAGAATACACAATCCAGAAGACTGAAACATAGCTGTAGTTTTAGTTTTATGGGAAATCGACGATTCTTGCCAAAGGATCATCCATATAGAATGAATCATCGAAGATTTGATAATACCATAGAGACCGATGATCCACCTCAGCGTATGTATGGAACTGATGTGCTTAATGAATTGAAAGTTTCAGTTTTTCATTGGGGAAGGGTCAAATGAAATCTAGAAAGAGAAAGAATGTTTCCACTGAAACCTATTACAATTGGAGGAAGAGGAGTATCTTTATTGATTTGCCTTATTGGTCAACCAATTTGTTACGTCATTTCTTAGACGCAATGCATATTGAAAAGAATATATGTGAAATGTTGCTTTTAGTTCTTCTAAATGTCAAGGGGAAGACAAAAGATGATTTATGATCTCAGCATGACTTGGTAGATTGGGGCATCAGACCAGAATTGCATCCTGTGCGTATCAGTGAAAATAACTGGCAACTTCCATGTGCTTCTTATGTGATGACACCTACGAAAAAAAACAATTTCTGGAAGTATTAGAGACTATTAGAGTTCTTTATGGCTATTCAAGCAACGTATCTAAACGGTTCAATAGAATAGAGTTGAAGTTAAAATCTTTGAAGACTCATGATTATCACGTTCTACTGCATGAGTTGCTTCCAATGGAAATCAGTCATCTTTTGTCCAGTAATGTAAGGGTGGCTGTTATTCTGTTGTGCCATTTTTTAGAGATCTTTGTGCTAAGAAGTTTTCCAAGTCTTTCTTGCAAAAAATTTTGACAGATTCCCCATTTATTTTGTGTGAGTTGTAGAAAATATTTCCTCCATCATTTTTCACATGCATCCTGCAGCTGACTGTCCATATTCCCACTGAAATACTTCTCGGAGGACCTGTTTCTTTTCATTGTATGTATCCAACTGAAATAAATATGTTCACATTAAAGTCTTATGTCCAAAAAAAAAATCATCCAGAAGGTTCTATCGTGAACGGTTACCTGACTCAAGAATGTATGGATTTCTGCTCGATGTATTTGTCTGATCTTACTACAAGATTGAACAGACCAATGAGAAATGAAGAATAATAGTATGAGAAAATTGTACCCAGTTTTCCATCACTTCCTCAAACAGGAGGAATTCCTGGATCATATACATTGAAGACATTAATCCATGAAGAGCGGGAGATGGCACATCGCACAGTTTTGTTCAACTGTGATTTGTTCGATGACTATATCAGGTAACTAAATTGATTATGTATATCTTACATATATATTTGTCAAATGATTCATATTTTTTATCTACAAGGAACATAAAACAATGATAAATAGGAAGCATCGTTCTTTATCTTTGAGAAGGAGAGAGACTTTGCATAGAAAAGAGTTTTCTGCTTGGTTAAAATTGAAGGTAAAAATATTACTGTTTAAATTAATTATTTTAATATTTAATTAATTTTAACAGTCATTTATATTGCAGGTATTGATTTTTTATGCTGACTCTATCTTTGAGGAAATAAGATCTTCGGCTTTTGGCCATAATACTGTGGTTCGTGACTATAAATCAATTGTTATCAATGGGTAGAAATTTATTGTCACTGAACGAGAAAAGAACATGAGAACACAAAATGATGGTGTTATGGTTACTTCCACAATAGATTGTTATTCCAGTGCATCAGATAGTAGACCGCGATATGAAAATGTGGGTTATTATGGAGTTGTTGAGAAAATAATAATATTGGATTATTACTCTAATGGACGAGTCACAATGATGAAATTCCATTGGTTTGATTCAATGACGAGACATGGCACATTTATTGATGATTGTGAATTTTGAGTAATTAATATGACTCACACTCTTGCTACCAAAGAACCATATGTGTTGGTTTCAATGTCTAAGCAAGTTTTTTATGTCAAAGACTAACTTCGACCTAAATTTGGTGTCATAGTTGAAGTAATTCCAAGACATATTTTTGATGATGGTGATGATGGAATTGACACTGTCCCTATTTCCATTGGAACCAATACATTTATTTCTTTTGATGACTCCAATAGCTCAATTGTCAGAATTGATTGTGAACCTGAAGTTGTGGTTGAAAATATATAGAATCATTCATCCATGTTCTCAATTCTTTTGGTTTACCTTGATTTGGGTTGTTAAGGTTGGTAATATTCAAATTGATTTAGTATTGATCACAAATATGTTTTAGCTGAATTGACGATTATGTGAATTTTTAATGTTTATTGGTTGCTGTTTTATTTGAATTTCATTTTCTAATTTGGAATTGAACTGTATTCAAACCTAGTCAAACAATATTTCTAACTTGGTGAGCATTACAACTTATATGATTAATTAAATTCATTCAAGATCTTCTAAAACAATTGATAGATAAATTAAAAATGAATACCCCTATTCCCTCATATATTTAGTTTTTTGGTTTACATATTAGTTTCCTTTTTCTAATTAATTACATATTTGTTTTCAAAAGCAGAAAATGCAGCCAATTGAAGAGAGATGAAGGAAAAAAATGATGGAGAACAATCGTCGGATGGCGGAGATGGGAGTTCCACCATTAGTGCCTACAATGAGTAATTTATTTCAAATATATATATATTTAAAGAATATATAATGTCATGTGATTAATTTTTTTGTAAACATTAATGTAGGATCCACCTATACGTCGACAGTTATTCGACGAGGAGCCTAGTACTGGTCCTAGTACTCAGGCCGGTGGTACGAGGAGGGTTCGTACCAGAGGTGGACGATCAGCTTCGCATGCCCGAATAGACCCTGCCCCTCTCACTGACATGTCATCCTTCCCACATTCTGATCCCGGTGTGTCGTTAGGGACACACGGGATATTTAGGCCTCCCATGTTTTCGCTACCTTCTGCATCTTCTACCCCATCATTTTCACATCCCATGATGATTCCCACTCCCCAGTCAGAATCTGGTCATACTGATTTCCCATCTTCTTTTACTTCTATTTTTGTCTCTCCGAGCTTCTATATTCCATCTTCTTTGACTCCTATTCCACCATAGGGTGTTCCATCAGTTTCTGTGGATCCGGTGGCACTCAGCGATCAGACTAGCGCATGTATATTTATAAAACCCTAAAAACTTTTAAAGCAATATTTATTTTCATTATAACATGTTTTTATAAAATATTTGTTTTTATTTCATGACAGATACATCTACTGATAGGAGGTGGGGGTGGGGGATTACACGCATGCGTTCGGTGTGGAACCGCTGCACACATTTTATGGTGGATTACAATGAAGACAACCAAATGGTTGAGAAATCAGAGCAGCAATGTCGGAGTTTTTTGGCGACGCTTGCCAAATACTTTGACATCATTCCCGTCAGCCCACTGTCGTGGAGACATTTTCCATATGAGGTCAAGGATAGATCTTGGGCAGAGATATGGGTAAAAAAATATGTTGTATTTAATGACATGAATTATTTTTTTATTTATATTAATTAATATTTTGATGTCATCTTTGATTTAATTTTCCCGATGGTGAGGGTGCTCGAGCGGAACGTCTAAAGGATTTAGGCGAGATTTGGAGAGCCTACAAGCATGATTTGTATATTGGATGGCGTTCTAGAGTTGGCACTGAGTTAGAGGCGGTACCAGTCGTGGATGGTTTTCCTATAGAGAAGTATCATCAGATGATTACTAATTGGATGAGTACCCAGTTTAAGGTATGAATTACATTTGAGGTGTAACACCCCGAGCTTCCACGATACGCTTCTCATTCATTAATACAATAGCTTGCATTGTACGCAACTTCGAGTTCTAAAACACCGCGACTAATCAAAGTAGCCGTTATGAATAGTAATAACCACCTTTTAAAATTATAGAAATTTTATATTTCAAAATGGACTTCATTTTTGTATTCGTAATATCGAAATTATCCAAATTTGAATTTTTTGTAATTTTCTGAGAACTTCCAATTTTTTATGAATAGTGAAAAATACTTAAAAACAAATTTTTTTTAAAAAATAATATATAGTGATAAATTATACTATTTAGTGGTTTTAAAGTATAATTATAATATATTTTTACCATTTTATCCAATGGTGGTCATTAGAATTAATTTAACATTGAAATTGGACATAAACAATTGCCAATCTATTGATATAAATTGTTTCTTAAAAACACGCTATTTGTTGTGACAGCGGAAATTAATTATAAAATTAAATAATGCAACTTATATGTTTGGAATTTTTTAAAATAGACATCATTTTTGAATTCGGAATATCAATTATAGCTTAGGGTGAAATTTTGGCATTGTTTTGAAAAACTTCAATTTTTGATGAATAGTGAAACCACTAAGTTGTAGTTAAATAACTGATTTTTCGTTTAAATGAAATATTACCACTTCTGTGTTTTGATTTTCAAAAATCCAACATACATGGTTGTCATTAAGAATTAAAATGTGGTTCAATGAGATTAAAATAATTTTTTGGTGAATAGTAACTTTTAAGTTCTTAATCGCGATTAGAGGTAATTAGTGTAGTTTAAGGTAAAAACAATGTTTTAATAATATGATATGAGCTTGACACTTGTCCTACTCCTATTGGATGAGTCATGTCCGACCAAGACAACCCATGGGTCAACTTGGGGACCCCATGGAGCCACTTTAGTTGGAAAATGACATTAATATATATTTATTTAATGTTAAAATTAAATTGACACAAACATGAGTGGTTTTACTAAAATAGTTTTTATGTGGGGTTACACAAGTCCAAATTTTGATTATAAATATTCAATAGAAAGATAAAAATATTTCCTACATCATAGTATTTTTTTTATAATTTTTAGACATTAAATAAATTAAATTATTTATGACATCATTATGATGCAGTGATAACCTCATTATTTAACGATTTAAATAAAATGAGAAGATAATGCAAAATCCAAGGCTTACACTTGTCCAAAGCCTATTGTATGGGTAGATTTCGAACCCTTATCACCTTATCCACGAATTATATAAGTTTGGGACCTTTAGAATCCGAAAAGCATTGTGTAATAATGTAACATTTCAATCTTTCCAAAGGAGCCCCTCCTCTCCACTTATAAAAGGCCCCCACCTCTCCCACCTTATTCACACCTTCATGCCATTTGGATCGGCCAACCTCTGCCCAAATACTCTCCCAACTTCCCCCTATTACTCCTAGAAGCCTCACTTTGGCCATAACCCTTCTCATGGAAGCCTTTGGCTCAAATCAAAAAGAGTTACCCGATTTTGAGGTAATGTTTTCTCTAATGTTGTTTTGTTTTATTTTTCTTCTCCAACCCCCTAAACTCTTTTTATTAATTTCTTTTGTAACAACAACAGTATCCTAAATATACTAGGATGTTTTTATAAGAAGTATTCAAGCTAAAATTACACACACCTACATCTAATGGTTAAAGAACATACGGTTTCTGTGGATGGCGAATTTCTGCCTCACGAAACGATGATTGTTCAACACTCATATAACACCTTCAAAGGTGGACATTAAGATGTCACTATTTTTATATATGATATATAATATGTTTATGTTTTACTTATGCTTCTGTATTTCTCATTTATGGCATACTTTATGATTTCCATTATGGGTAAACACGATAATTTCATTTTAGGAAGTGCGGACTACCGCCCCCTCAAAGTGATTTGAATCGTTAATGCCATATGTGGGATGTATAAAGGATGGATTAAATGGTATTATACACTATATTATACTGTAATTATATTATAAATTTATATCATTATGATTTCATTCCATTAAATATGAAATAGAAATGAAAGTAGCGTTCATGCGTACGTACGGCTTACCGTCTCCATGAACGGTGCATTTCATTTCTTACCTTTAAATGTTACGTGACATTATGAATGAATGTATATACTGTATATATATTATATATATTATATCTACATCATGAATATAATTCTGGATATAATGGATATTTCACCACATGAACAACTTGTAATTATAAGAAGTTTATTTTTGACTCAAGTACCAAAGATCGACAAAACGACCGTTATTAACTTAAATAATTAAAAAATGTTCATAACATGGTAATAAGTGATATAAATGGAATAATGAACATGAAAAAGGTTCTTAAGTAAATATAAATTAACTCTAGTTTATTATTCAGGAGGTTAAAGAACGGTCGAGTCAGGACAAGACGCAAGGTAAGGGAACTTCTTAACCCAATTTCCATTCTTTGGGTTAATCTCCTACTTTCAAATTATGTCATGATATTATTATGTCTTATCTTGTATTTATACTTTCTTTATGTGTACATATATTGAATACACATAATAGATATATTTTATTTAAAAATTATCTTTTTAAGGGACTTCATCTCAATCTCCATTCATTGAGGCATATTTTGTTTTATACACAAATTTCTTTTATACAGTTTATAAACCCCTTTGACTTTTACATTTATTCAAAAGGAATCTTTTTTATACGAAGCGTTTACTAAACGAAAAAATGGAATGTTTTTGTCGTACGTATGCGGTGACAACGACTTCTCCGCCGCCGTGACCATTATTTGAGTTTCGGCTTCCTCTACAAGCCATCATTTTTTTAATGAAAAAAATACAAAGTTTTAACTTTCTTTTATTTTGGTATTGAAAATGGTTTTGAAAGCATTTTTATTATATCAATGTGTTGTATTGATATCTTGTGATTGAAATGTGGAAATGTTATGTTTCCTTTATGCATGTTTTATGTGATACGATTATGTTATGGTTTATGATATGTTTAAACCTATTCATATGAGGAATGTATTGGACATAATAAGTGACGGGTGGAGCCCAATATAGCTCCTCGATGCATCGGTAGGTCTCATGAGACAACTAGACGTGGAATTGGCCGAGGCCCTTTCCCAATTTGATTTATGGTTTTGGCTGAGGCCTTAATCATCTTAGACGTCTTGGTCGAGGCCTTGACAAAATGTTTCAGAATGTCTGGCATTATACATTCCCTCATTATGAAAGTGGTTATTGATATTGCATGTGATTATTCGACTAGTAGAATATCCATGTGAGTAAGTGAATGGCATTATCTCATTTTACTTTTGCCATATTATGTTTAAGTTCAAGTTTAAAAGGATTTTGTTTTAGTTATACATTGCCTTAAATGTTAATGTTTATTTATGAAAGCTTCCGCTATATTGTTAACCTTACTGAGCATTCGAGCTCACCCCTTTCAATGTTTTAATATTTTCCAGGATGTGAAGAAGTATTTTATGAATGACCTGCAGGGATAGTCAGAAGAGGATATGAATGTGGACTATGAAGACTTTGTTATTATTTTTTCACTTTATGGTGTAATGTAAGACTTATGAATGTATCTAGTGTTTCCAAGGCTACTAAACTAATCGGTCTTTCGAGACTTGATCTTTTGTGATCATGCCAATGTTACGAAGTAATGCACCGACTCTGGGTAGCTGGGGTCGGGGCGTTACATGAGGTATTTAAATAATAACTTTCATGTTTTTCAATAATATTATCCTTTTCATTATTGAATTTTATTTAGTAATCATCTGGAAAAAATAAAAAAACATTGATGCAAAAAAAATACCTCCACACACTAGGACGTACGACGATGTCAGATCATGAGAGGAAGCGGGTATGATAATTTTTGATAAGTTTTCTTTTATGACTTACATTTTCTTTTGTTTTCTAAATTATTTAATTGTTTTATAAAGTTTTCATATAACTTTAGTTTTCAATTTCATTGTAGAGGCAAATACAGAATATTGAAGGACGTGTGCCTCGAGAAAAACTGTTTTGCTCGAGTAGACCGAAAAAGGATGAAAGTGCCGTCAACGAAGCGACTCAGTAGTAGATTGTAAGTTTTAATCTATTGATTTTATTTTTAATATCTATTTTGTAACTTAATAATATATTTATATTTGGAACAGGTTTCTTTAGAGGCCCACGATGCCCAAGAACCAGACAATTTTGGGCCAGCAGATCACTTACATCAGGTGTTGGGAGAGGAGCATCCTGGAAGAGTACGCTACCGACCTAGGATAGCGCTGACGAGGTATTGGACCTCATCAGGTATGAGCTAAAGTTCCACTGAGCTATAGAAAGTTAGGGCATAGGCAGAATAGGCTGATAAAAGGGCCACAGAGACGGAAGAATAGTCTTCTAGGGAAAACAATGCGTTTATGAAATTAATTTAAGTTCTACGTCCAACACTTCCAGCAGAGGACAACCCAGGTTTTGATGAGTATATTTTGTCAATACGTTCTATATATGGTGCACCAGGTGGAAGTTCTATTGGTGGTCCGGACGATTTCCATCTTGATGATGATGATGGCGAGGAGTCTGATGCGGAAGAGGAGGGAGATGAGGAGGGCGAGGAGAGTGGCGAGGGCAAGGAGGAGGGCGAGGGCGAGGAAGAGGGCCCTGAGGAGGGCGAGGAAGATGATGGGGACGAGGACGAGGGTGATGATGGTGATGGTGATGTGGGACAAATTGATCCATTACATTTTTGACTAATATTACTAAGATTTGATATTTAATCTATTCTAGTTGTTGGTTTTATCTAGACTCGTAGTATAGTATTGGAGTTGAGTTATTTTTATATATAATCTATTTTTAAGGATGTTTTTGTATTTTAGTGGTTGTGTGTTTGGGAACCCCCCTCCTTCCTAGACCCTGGACAACCCCCCACTATCCTCCTTGGACCCCGGACACCCCTTGGACAGCCCCCGGACAGCCCCCCGAACAGCCCTCCGGACAGCCCCCCCACCCTCCTCCCTGGACCCCGGACAAACCCCCGGACAACCCCCCAGATATTCCCCTGGATAGCCCCCACCCTCCTCCTTGGACCCCAGAAAACCCCACGAACACCCCCCGGATAGTCCCCCACACAGCCCCTCACCCTCCTCCTTGGTCCCCGAACAACCCCCCAGACACCCACCGGACAGCCCCCTAGACAGCCCCACCGGACAGCCCCCCACCCTCCTTGATTTCATTTACTACTAGAAAATATATAATACATATTTTATTTATTTTCATCATGATAATAAATGTAAATCACATTTACACATCTAATCAATATCATGGATTCTTAGTATGTTATAAAAGAGATGTATTCATTGGGCATGACATTGTTAGCTCTGAAATGTTTCATAGAAATGATAAACTAAAATATAATCCATACTAAGAATGATATAAAAATATTCTATATGAATGTCCACAATATTTTAAGTAAATACCATTCCACTAATAGACACATGAGGATTCTCATAAAATGGAAAACATTTTAAGTACATACAGAAAACCTACCAAATGCATTCAGTTTCAGTTAAAACTTTAGGAGAACGATCCATGGGTCATATGTGATGTGTACGAATCAACCCCACCTCAATCTGAGATGCGGTGTGGCCAACACCACTCAAAGTGTCTGTCTTTTGTTTCAAAATGACGTCATTTTAAGTGAAAAACATCAACTGGCATATGGAAAACTGACCAAACGCATTTGGATTGTGTTGATCCTTTATCACAATGATCCATGGGTCATATGTGATGTGTAAAAGTCAACACCGCCTCAATCCGAGGCGTGGTGTGGCCGACACCATTCAGAGTGTCTCTCTTTTGTTTAAAATGGACAGGATTATAAGTGAAAAGAAAAAATGACATACGAAAAACCGACCAAACGCATTCGAAATGTGTTGATGCTTTAGGAAAACAATCTACGGGTCATATGTGATGTGTATGAGTCAACCCCACCTTAATATGAGGCACGGTGTGGCTGGGATCACTCTAAGTGGATGCCTTTTGTTTAAAATGGAGAACATTTTAAGTACATATGGAAAACCAACCAAACGTATTCGGTTTCCATTGAAACATTAGGAGAACGATCCACGGGTCATATGTGATGTGAAAGAATCAACCCTGACACAATCTGAGACGCGGTGTGGCCGGCACAACCCAAAGTGTCTGTCTCTTGTTTCAAAATGATGTCATTTTAATGGAAAAACATCAACTGGTATACGGAAAACCGACCAAATGCATTCGGATTGTGTCGATACTTTATCACAATGATCCACAGGTCATATGTGATGTGTACGAGTCAACCCCGCCTCAATCCGAGGTGCGGTGTGGCCGACACCATTCACAGTGTCTCTCTTTGTTTTAAAATGGACATGATTATAAGTTAAAAGAACAATTGACATAAGGAAAACCAACCAAACACATTCGAAATGTGTTTATGATTTAGGACAACGATCCATGGGTCATATGTGACTTGTACAATTAAACCTCATCTTAATCTGAGGAACAGTGTGGCCAGGATCACTCTGAGTGGCTCTCTTTTGTTTAAAATGGACAACATGTTATGTACATACGGAAAACTGACCAAATGCATTCAGTATCCATTGAAACATTAGGAGAACGATCCAGGGTCATATGTGATGTGTACGAATCAACCCCATATCAATCTGAGACGCAGTGTGGCCGGTACGACTCAAAGTGTCTGTCTTTTGTTTCAAAAGGGCGTCATTTTAAGAGAAAAACATCAATTGGCATACAGAAAGCTGACCAAACTCATTTGGATTGTGTCGATACTTTAGCACAACAATCCATGGGTCATATGTGATGTGTAGAAGTCAACCTCGCCACAATCCAAGGTGTGGTGTGGCCAACACCATTCAGAGTCTCTCTTTTGTTTAAAATGGACAGGATTATAAGTGAAAAGAACAACTGACAAACGGAAAACCGACCAAACACATTTGAAATGTGTTGATGCTTTACGATAATGATCCATGGGTCATATGTGACGTGTACGAGTCAACCCCACCTTAATCTGAGGCACGGTGTGGCTGGGATCACTCTAAGTGTATCTCTTTGGTTTAAAATGGTTAGCATTTTAAGTACATACGGAAAACCGACCAAACGCATTCAGTTTCTATTGAAACATTAGGAGAATGATCCATGGGTCATATGTAATGTGTACGAGTCAACCCCGCCTCAATCCGAGGCGCGGTGTGGCCGACACCATTCAAAGTGTCTCTCTTATGGTTAAAATGGACAGGATGATAAGTGAAAAGAACAACTAACATACGAAAAACTGACCAAATGCATTCGAAATGTGTTGATGATTTAGGAAAATGATCCATGGGTCATATGTGATGTGTATGAGTCAACCCCACCTCAATCCGAGGCGCGGTGTGGCCGGCACCATTCACAGTGTCACTCTTTTTTTTAAAATGGACAACATTATAAGTGAAAAGAACAACTGACATACGAAAAGCAGACCAAACGCATTCGAAATGTGTTGATGCTTTAGGTCAATGATCCATGGGTCATATGTGACATTTACAAGTCAACCCGGGCTCAATTCGAGGCACGGTGTAGTTGAGATCACTCTAAGTGGATCCCTTTTGTTTAAACTGGACAACATTTTAAGTACATAGGGAAAACCGACAAAACACATTCAGTTTCCGTTGAAAATTTAGGAGAACGATCCATGGGTCATATGTGACGTGTAAGGATCAACCTCGCCTCAATCTGAGACGTGGTGTGGCCAGCACCACTCAAAGTGTCTATCTTTTGTTTCAAAAGGACGTCATTTTAATTTAAAAACATCAACTGGCATATGGAAAACTGACCAAACGCATTCAGATTGTGTCAATCCTTTAGAAAAACGATCCATGAGTCATATGTGATGTGTAAGAGTCAAACCCGCATAAATTTGAGGCACGTTGTGGCCGACACCATTAACAGTGTCTCTCTTTTGTTTAAAATGGACAGGATTATAAGTGAAAAGAACAACTGACATACGAACAACTGACCAAACGCATTTGAAATGTGTTGATTCTTTTGGACAACGATCCATGGGTCATATGCGACGTGTAAAAGTCAAACCCACATTAATCTGAGGCACGGTGTGGCCGAGATCACTCCAAGTGTCTCTCTTTTGTTTAAAATGGACAACATTTTATGTACATATAGAAAACCGACCAAACACATTTAGTTTCCATTGAAACATTAGGAGAATGATCTAGGGGTCATATGTGATGTATAAGAATAAACCCTACCTCAATATGAGATGTGTTGTGGCAGGAACCACTCAAAGTGTCTGTCTTTTGTTTCAAAAGGACGTCATTTTAAGTGAAAAACATCAACTGGCATACGGAAACCGACCAAATGCATTCAGATTGCGTCGATACATTAGAAAAATGATCCATGATTCATATGTGACGTGTGTGAGTCAACCCTGCCTTAGTCCGAGGCGCGGTGTGGCCGACACCACTCTAACTGTGTCTCTTTTGTTTAAAATGGATAGGATTATAAGTGAAAATAACAACTGACATACACAAAACTGACCAAACGCATTCGAAATGTGTCAATGATTTAGGAAAATGATCCATGGGTCATATGTGACGTGTATGAGTCAACCCCACCTTAATCTGAGGCACGGTGTAACCGGAATCACTCTAAGTGACTCTCTTTTGTTTAAAATGGACAACATTTTAAGTACATACAGAAAACTGACGAAACACATTCAGTTTCCATTGAAACATTAGGAGAAAGATCCATGGGTCATATGTAACATGTACAAATCAACCCCACCTCAATATGAGATGCGGTGTGTCTGGCACCACTCAAAGTGTCTGTCTTTTGTTTCAAAAGGACGTCATTTTAATTGAAAAACATCAACTGGCATACAAAAAACTGAAAAAATGCATTCAGATTGTGTCAATAGTTTAGAACAACGATCCATGGGTCTTATGTGATGTGTAAGAGTCAACCCCGCCTCAGTCTGAGGCATGGGGTGTCCGACACCACTCGAACTGTGTCTCTTTTGTTTAAAATGGACAGGATTATAAGTGAAAAGAACAACTGACATACGCAAAACCGACCAAATGCATTCAAAATGTGTTGATGCTTTAAGAAAACAATCCATGGGTCATATGTGACCTGTACGAGCCAATCCGGGCTCAATCCGAGTCGCGGTGTGGCCGAGATCAGTCTAAGTTTCTCTCTTTTGTTTAAAATGGACAACATTTTAAGTACATACGGAAAACCGAACAAACGCATTCAGTTTTCGTTGAAACTTTAGGAGAATGATCCATGGGTCATATGTGATGTGTAAGAATCAACCCTGCCTCAATCTGAGACGTGGTGTGGCCAACACCACTCAAAGTGTCTGTCTTTTGTTTCAAAAGTACATCCTTTTAATTGGAAAACATCAACTGGCATACAAAAAACTGACCAAACGCATTCGTATTGTGTCGACACTTTAGAACAAAAATACATGGGTCATATGCGACGTGTAAAAGTCAACCCCGCCTCAATCCGAGGAATGGTGTGGTTGAAACCACTCTAATTGTGTCTCTTTTGTTTAAAATGGATAGGATTATAAGTGAAAAGAACAACTGGCATACGGAAAACTGACCAAACGCATTCAGAATGTGTGGATAATTTATCACAATGATCCATGGGTCATATGTGACCTATACGAGCCAACCCGGCCTCAATCTGAGTTGCGGTGTGGCTGAGATCAGTCTAAGTGTCTCTCTTTTATTTAAAATGGACAACATTTTAAGTACATACGGAAAACCAACCAAACGCATTCGGTTTCCATTGAAACATTAGGAGAACGATCCATGGGTCATATGTGACATGTACAAATCAACCCCGCCTCAATCTGAGATGCGGTGTGGACAACACCACTCAATGTGTCTGTCTTTTGTTTCAAAAGGATACCATTTTAATTGAAAAACATCAACTGGCATACGGAAAACTGATCAAATGCTTTCGGAATATATTGATACTTTAGGATAACGATCGATGGGTTATTTGTGACGTGTACGAGTTAACCTCGCCTCAATACGAGGCATGGTGTGGCCAGTATCACTCCTTGTGTATGTATTTTGTTTAAAATGGACATCATTTCAGGTAAAAATATATGGTATACAAAAAACCGATCAAATTATGATTTGAATTCCGAATTCCACATATAATTTTCATCTAAATTTTAAATTTAATTCTAAATGAATTATGTATGTTTATAGTTAAATTATGAATTCTACTTTAATTATGGATGTGTATAGTTCCAGGATGCATTATATGTTAAATGTGTTTGAATTTGTTCTCTATATGTATGTGTTAGTTGGTTATTGCAGGTACAATAATTTTATATGTATGTGTTAGTTTATTTCAGGTACAATAATTGGATTGAAAATGGGAGGGAATGCAAAAAATGAGGCATGCTGTCCAAATTGCAGAGCTTCTGTGAAAATTGCAGGCTGCTGTGCAATTTGCACAGCATAGGCTATGCCAACGGTTTCAAACCATTGGAATAACATCTCTGATTCATTTTTTTACCAATGGTTCAATGAACCATTGGTAAAAAACCTTTCCCAACGATTTCTAAACCGTTGGGAAAGAGGAGAATCCTTGGGATTTCCCAACGGTTCAAGTCAAAACGTTGGAAAAAACTGTCCCAACGGTTTGGCACAACCGTTGGGATAGGTTATGCTTTCCCCACCCTATACCAATGGTTCAAATTAAACTGTTGGGAAATGATTTCCCTATGGATTACTTCCCTACGGTTTGTAGAACCATTGGTATAACATATACCAACGGTTCTTTAGCCTTTCCAAATGGTTCATAACCATTGGGAAAGACTGTATTTCTAGTAGTGGGCGTTCGAGAGCCAACTATGTTCTGTCCTGTTTTGATCTGAGTGGCAGTTATCATTTTGTTTCTAGAAATGATAGTGCCTCTAAAATTATGTTTAAATGGGGGTAATTAAGAAATCTATCATGTGAATCAATATATTCTTATTAATCAGTTTATGAATTGTGAATCATCTCTGATTGCGAGGCTGGTGATGTTGTTGGGATAGACATGGAAGGTTGTGGACCTGGTTTGCAGGATCTCTACTAAATTTGGGTTTCCGGATTGGAAGTGTATCTTGGTTGGGAGAGTATATTTCCTTATCATCTTCCCATCATATTATTTAAAGTGTAAGGACCCAAGTTTGGGTTTGAACTTATGGATTGAGCTGGGTCTGGTGGCATCTTCATATATTCATTGATATTGTGTCATCGACTGGGACTCCAATTAAATTGGATCAAATTATAGAAGAAGCATGATATGATTTTTTATGATTTTTTGGTTGAAATTTATTTCATTTCAACCCCAGTTGATATTGTGATGCTCTACACTACTAATTATAACTTTGATCTTACGATTCATTATGAGAAATTTCCCCTATTTTACTACAACTGTAAATCCATAGCTCATTCCAAGGATAGATAAAGGTAGGTGATAGGAAGGAAGCCTGTAAGAGATGATATCATGTTTCTAGAGAGGTTAATGTAACCCCTCCCTCCTGATGGAAATGCAGGGATTACTGATGATAAGGGCACTGAATTTCCTAGAGATAGAGAAATAGGGGTGTTGGTCTTAGGTCTTGATGAGAAATTGAAGGATAAAACATGGGATGACATTGCTAGAATCACCTCTATATCTGATGAGCAGATTCCTCCTCCTAAAGGAGATGGGAAGCAGGATATATCCATAGTTACAAGTCTACCTTTTTATAAAGAAATATTAATCACAACTATTGGTTCCCCTCCAAATCTTTGGAAGTTAATAGAGCCTCTTATGATAATTCTTCTTGGCCAGGGAAAATTAAAGTTAATCTAGTTGATGTCTCAACGAGTGATCGTGCCATCCAGTACTCTACTAACCAACACATTATGGAAGAGAGAATTATTGTTTCTAGAGACTGTAAATGGGAAATAAAACTGAACGTGGAATCCTCAGAAAAGGTTAATAATGCAGCACTTTTTATAGAGAAGATCCCCATGTCGGAGAGGGAAGAGCCATGTGGGTCTTGGAAACTAGACAAGACATGGAAGTAGGGTCCGAATCCAAAAAATCATGGTCAAGGATGGGGTTGTGATGATTGAGCTAGTGCACAAGGGCATGTCCATAAGGTGTCTACCTGGTCTCCCAAAGGGCTCCCCATGGAGAAACAAAATCTTAGGGAGAATTACACTGTGCTCTTCACTAAAAAGGATCTCACAGTCAGAGTGGTAAACTACTGAGGACAATAATGACTCTAATCATGATTAAGGGAATGATCCTGTTATATATTTATAAGTTTCATTTTTTGGATGTGGGAATTCTTTTTTTGTCCCCATCCATCCTCTTTCCTCTGTCATCTTTATCGTTCTATTTTTTTTTTCAGGAGCATGCCCACCTGTCTCCTCTACCTTTTGAGTATATTTTTAACATTATAAGAATTATAAACGAATAAATAAATATATTTATTAAAACAATTATAAAATTATGAAAAATATATTTATTATATTTATAATTTTTTAAATATATATAATGAACATATTTATTTTAATTTTATAATTATTTAAATATATCTATATTTATTTAGAATTATAATTATAAATATTTCTATTTATTTATAAATATTTATAAATATATTTATTTAATTATATATATTTATAACTTTATAAGTATAATAAATATAATTATTATAATTTTATAATTATTTACACACACACACACATAGATATATATATATATATTTAAAATTATAACTATAAGTAACTATATTTATATATATTTTTATATAATTAAAAACATATATACATATATTTATTTATTTATTTAAAATTTTTTAATAGATATATCTATTTCAAGTTTATAATTATTTAAATATATATATATATATTTATTAGTTATAATTATAATTATAAATAAATACATTTAAAAAGTATTTATCTATAATTAAAATTTTATTATTATAAATATAATAAATATATTTATTATTTTAGTATATTTATTATAATTTTATAAGTATTTATGAGAATAGATTCACGGGTATAACATGAGTGAATCATATACCTAGTAGAGTATATAGATAATAAAAAACGAGTCACCACATATGGACAACATGAATAATAATAATAAGGGTGTAATGTATAAATGAACATTAATTCATAATGAATAAAATTTATTATTTGAAAATTTATTATAATCTTATAATTATCTAAATATATATTTATAATCTTATAAATTTTTTTAAAACATTATATGTACATATTTTAATTGTTAAAATATATATATTAATTATAAACATGCATTTTTTTAATGTGTATAAATAAACATTATTTTTGAATTTAAATATTAAAATTTTATATAAATTAATAATTTTTTATTAGAAACTTTGATCTGCACTCATAATAGCGCTGATAAATAAAAGCTTTATCAGTCGTAAATAGAGGGATGATCAATGGTACACCTTTATCAGGGCTTTTTTTAGTGGTGATAAAGGGTAGATTTATCTATGCTTTTAAGTAGCATTGATAAAGGTCCCCCATTTATCGACGCATTTTTCTTAGCACTGATAAAGGCCAATGCTGCCCTTTCCATGATCTATGGTAGTTTAATAACAATTTAATGATAGAAAATTTCAATAAATTAATAAACAATCTAAAATAAGTTGAAAATATGACTAGAACATTAAACAATCATAACTTTTGATCCAGGTGTCCATTTGAGATCTACCACATATCAAATTGAAGATTTGAAAATAGCTATGCCTTTGTTATTTGTAGGAACCCCAACCAGTTTTTGAGAGGTCAAAAAGGCTTTAAAAAATGAGTATTTGGTTGGGATACCCTATTTTTAATATTCGATAGTCTTTTAGCGTCATTTAAGAGAGTCTTATTACCCATTTTTAGTGGAGACTGAATTTATTCCTTGGGATTACATTCATATATATATATATATTATTGTATTTTAATTTTATTGTTTTTCATAATGATGTTTTATTTATATTTAAATATATACACATGTATGCATATTTTTATATATTCACACATAAAAATTTGATTTTTTAAATAAATAGGTAAATATATTTACATATAAAATATCTTTATATATATATAAACCATATATAAATAATAATAATATGTATTTTGTTTAAAATAAAAATATATTAATATTTATATACCTATACAATGTATTTATAATGTATATATATATATATAATTTTATTTTTTGTGTGTCTATTAAAAAACTGATATATATTATTTATATATTCTAATATATGAATATGAATATAAATATATAATATTTATAAATAAATATAAATATGTATAATTATATTTATAGATGCACACTTATATATAAAATATATATTAGGTTTTTGGGGATCTAATTATATTAAAAACACACACACACCACACATAGGATGGAAAGGCAGACCATAGGGAAAACCCACCCATCAAGGCTTATTTATTCAGTACATGGACTGAAGGTCCAGGGGGAATGAAGCCCATTACATGGACCGAAGGCCCAGTGAAGCATCATTCCTTCATTGCCGCATGCTTGTGTCATGTTTGCATCACCGCCTACTAGCGGAAATTTGATCCCACTAGGATTTGAAATCGGGTATGATGCAGAATTATAGGGAGCCTTTACCACTCAGGTAAGCCCCTTACTGCAATAATATATATATATATGTCTGTGTGTGTATGTATGTATGTATGTATTTATAAACACACACACAAACCATGTTTTATATATGTATTTAAAAAGTTATATAAATACATGGATAAAAAATTCAATGAAATATATATAAATATATAGATATATCATAAAATATAGAACAAAACAATATATGTTAGTGGAAAAGTTGCAAGCATGTTAGGGGTAGGTTTTAGGTCTGTAATCTAGAAAAGATAGGGGAGTGCAGGCATGTAAAGAAGGGGGCCTATAACTGTTGGGGGGGGTCAGGCCCTGATAAAAGTGGGGGTGGTCCAACCCTCTAATTTGCAGATTTTTCCTTATTTTTTACTTGTATTTATGTTTTTTATGCTGATAAAAGGGACCTCCTTTTAACAATGCTTAGATTATCAGTGATTTTGTAGCACTAATAGAAGTTATTTATTGTATTGTTAAAAGGGGGATATGTGGTAGTGTTTCTCCACGATGAATTTTGTAAAAATATGATATAAAATAATTGTTTTTTGTTTTTTTATGATGGTTGAATTATTTTTAAAAAAGATTTTTTTTTCTGTTAAAATATATTTACGTTGAAAAGTTTCTACAAATAACATGTCTCTGAAAAATATTTTATAACTAACCATATTTACGATGGCTCAATGAAAATTATTTTCATATTACTTTTATACCATTAGAAATAGAACATAAATCTGTCATAAATAGTGTAGAACAAATTATTATTAGTGAAAATATTTTTCGTCCATCACAAAAGTCGATAATTTTTTTTAAAACACTAATAACAATCAATTAATATTTTATTAGGTTGGGGATAAATATAATTCTTTTATGAAAGAAAATGCCACTTTTTATCTGGATAGAGGGAGACCCATTACATAGCCCATAAGCCCAAGACCTTGTTGCCTTTGAACATGGCTCGAAAGCCCTGGGGAATGAAATCCCTAATTATAGGCCTGAAATCACATTTTTTTGGCCTGAAGGCCCTTCTGATGAATAATACTACTGCAGTTCTTGGTCATCTACAATATATCCTCCGATAGAATCCTTTCTAGCGTACATTCCACTGCCAAAGTGCAGCTGCTTCTACAGTACTACTATAGTGTTGTTACAGTAACTCGAGAAATCACCCCATCTCGGTTTTGAAGCTAGTTCTTTGGGATGCATGCTTACAAGGTTTACCACTTAGACACCACCCAAACTACAAAATATGAGTATGAGTTACTCTTGACTCATAGAGGTGGGCCTTGACCAAGCCCAAAGCGGGCCTCATGTTCCCCAGCTAGGAAAATGGGTTTGAATCGTGCTATTCATATTAAACAGTGTCTGAGTATGGAGGGACTCGAGACTGCACTAGTTCCCATAGAGTGGGAGGGGTATAATTAGTGGTTAAAAGAAAAGGAAACGCACACACCCAATGGACTAGAAAGGATCAAGCTCCATACATCCATTAAGGGTAAGCCCATAAACGAGCTAGCCCATTACAGGTTTTAGTGGCTCAAATCCTAGTTGGCTTGATGCCCAATACATGGCCCAAAGGCCCATTATCTCGACCAAAATCCTAATTTATTCTCATGATAAAATCACTCTGCCTGTGTCACTAGGCCTGTATCATGGATGCATCACCATTTTCCTGAATCATTTCTACATCACCGCCTACCCACATCATCATCTATGTCACCTCCTATATAGTATTATAATAGTACCTATTACCATAAAGACTTAAACACATGACCTACTAGATGTGGAGGACGATAGCTAAGTACCAATCAGCCGTGACATTGACCATGAATTAATAATATAATTTATGAATAATATTTTAAATAAAATTTAATATATTCAGAATTTATTAAACATAAATAAATAAAAGTAATTGAGGAGGACAAATGTTAGTTTCCATAGGATCGTCAGGAGGTCGAGTGAACTCCTACCCTAAACCTTGAGTGGGTTATCATTTGTACTCTAACATCTGCTCAATCTATTTTTGCTACTAACCCTACCCTCTAGTCAAAGTTTGTGTAATATCATCCTAAGATCTCAACCTCTACTCATATTAAACAACCAAAAAGTATGAAGATACTACATGGGTTCCCTTTTAAGAAACCTATAATAACATCACTGTAGTACTATAATAATTGGTTAACAAAAATCATAAAAAAATACCAATCACCTGACATTTGTCTATGTCACTTTCAATCTCCCCTAGCCACACCTCCTTGGTAAAGCATGACTTGCATGAGCCCTGCCCAACATCATCTATGTCCTCATTATCATCTTGACTCTCCAGTAAGCGAGAGAAAACTAAAGAATATATCTATTTCAAATGGTAAGTAACTATAAAACAATTTAAAAATTAAATATATTTTTTATTATTTCAATTAAAAAATAAAAAATGAAATACTAACCATGATTTTTCATTATTTCTCACCAATAATCTATCTCATATTATGATTGGTGTACATCCACTAGTACACATAAACTTTTATAACATAATGATCAATGGAAGACAACATAAATATAACATACACACTTAGTATTGAACCTATACATAAATTAATAACAAATTTTATATACCATCTCTTATTGATGTAATAAAATGTATGCCTCCAATATCTATCCATGATATATTTCCATACCTAATTTTGTTGATCTGCAGATGTTTTACTCTTGAAATTATTTCTTATCTAGTAGCTAAAAATCCCTCCCAAGCCATGGTGGGATTATAGTTGGGCCAATAAGTCACACTATTGATGTAAATGATAGTCACAGATTCTATCTTTATATATTTCCACTAAAAGTTGTTTAAAAATTAATGGAAACACTCCGGAATACTAGCCACCCTTGGATCCCATATTGAAGGGTCTTATACCATCCTCAACTGGAGACCACATACCTTATAAATAAATAATAACAATAATTTGGAAATAAAATAATCTTTAATAAAAAATAATTTATTCATATACAATCTAGTAATCAAATATGTGATGATGAATACCAATGGGAACTTGATCCCATGAAACCCATAGAGATAAAAAGTAGTCCTCATCATCACAACTACTTCACTAACTGCTTGAGGTGAAAAACTAAAAAAAATAAGTACCCAAAGTCAAACATATAATTGATGAGATAAATTAATGATAATTAAATAATATATATTTTACATTTTTTCATTAGAAAAGGAAAAAAATAAAGAGGAAAACACTGCTTAGGAAAAGGTCCTATAATTATCGATTTAACATGGCCTCGACACCTCATATTGAAGTTCCCAGTAGATCAGAAAGCCAAACTAAGAGGGGGGGGGATTAATTAGTATAGAAAATTTTTAGTGAATTATTTTACCAATATTTTAACCCTTTTATTAAGAAAAACTCTACACCTATTAAGATGAATGGATATTTTATTTTTACCAATACATTCACACCACATGTAAGAAAGAACATAAATAAAGAACAAAACACATTATTATTACAAATTTTGATCCCAATGTGGGTATATACTCCTTCCTATGTTTGGGTCCAATTAAAGGAACACATTTTATTACATGTATAAAAAATTTATTACAATGGTTGAAGATGTGTTATCCTTAACTAAACAACCACAATTCTTGATTTTTACTCTAGGTGAAACTGTATGGTAGGTTTGACATCCACTTCACTAAGAAATATCTCCATATCTCGATAGTAGTTATCTCAAAATGGGTTTGTCTCCCACAAGATTACAATTTTAACCCAAAATAAACGAGTAAGATCATTTTTAGTCAAGTTGTTTTCTCACTTTAGTTGCTTACACAACAAATGATTATCTTTCTATGAGCCTAATCTAAATCAATACATGATGCATTCTTCAAGAACTAAAAATTTAGACCTTATAAAATATCATAACATTTCTATTTATCACTTATTAAAGTGAATAGATAGTTGGACCTTATATAGGATTCAAACATTATCCTTGATCATTATCTACTGGAATCACTATTTTAGAACTTCCTCTATTTCAAGTACATCAATATTTGAAACTTTTATAAGTTGCTGCTAAATTTTTGTCTTTCTCATTAACATTATATTTCTCAACATCTGAAATCATCTAAATTCTAAACATTTATAACTTCTAATAATTTCTACCTAGTTCAGTGACCTCATATAACTTCTATTTCTTCTTCTTCTTCTTCGACTGACATGATCTTTCAAAACATACTTTCCAAAATAACATTTTCATTGAATTCAAATGACCTTTAAAAACATAAAATCTGACTTATCTCTATATTCTCAATCTAAAACTAATCATAAAATATTCTCAGAATAATATCTTATCCTTTTATTACCATCACTAAATATTGAATTTTATATGAAATAAAGAAGCATGAAATTTGGGAATTAATATCTTTGAATTTTAATCTCTCTAAATTGCATTATCTACCTCATTTTTAGATTATAAAATACATGGATTGACCAAGAATACATATAATTTAGTCCTTGATAAATCCTCTTCACCACTTCCCCAATTTTTTGTTATAATCACTTCTTAAGACCCATGGATTTTATATCTCGAAGTATTGATCAGTATCATGAAACATAATATCATCAACTTTAAAAATCATTCATCCATAACTCAAGGTTGACCTCTAGAAATTTTTATTACTCTTATATAGAATTTAGATATTAAAACATAATATGACACCAAATTTGATCTTCTAGAGTTACTTTTCAATTGATTCAACAGATATTTTGAACTTTTATCTTATGAAATATCATGTTACTTATAAAAAATGCATCTCCATATATTATTGTATTCTAACCTTATGGAATTATAATATTTTTCAGATTCAACTATACTCAATTATCAATCTTTTGGAAAAAAGTTAACTATAATTTGGAAACACCTTCTTGACTGAACTCAATTTTATTATTTTGTAACTGAATATTTTATATAGTTAATCATTTGTCTCAGTGAATCCTATGAACCTCACTTATGCTTATACAACTACCTATTCTTTAAAAACAATCCATTTTAATTTTAATAATCTAATACTTTAAGATTTAAAATAACTAAATTTATAAGTATTATTGAATTAATTCACTTCAAGACTTTCCTTTAGTACATGATGCTCTAATATCATCCTTAATATTCTTTATCTTTATCTTCTGGCTTCACCTTTCAGGATCTTCTTCTATCATATTGTTTATTCTATAATTTTCAATTTCATAATTCTCAAATTTATTTTAATGCAGAACCTATTAAATATCACATAATAAACAAAAACACATGTTAATATTATTTGATACCTTGTTAGTATTTAGAATACTTTAAATTCATCGAAGGAATTTCCTTCAATAGGTTTCACAAGTCTACTTCCAGAACCAAATGTTTCTATAACTTATTTTTTTCCTTTTTCAATTCAACTCAATTGGAATCATAGTTGTTTCCAAAAAAACTGTGGTGATTGTTACTTTGAATGATGAAAAAATCATCTTCAATCTTAGAAAATGAATTCACCATCTAGAATAAATTTTACTTCTCAAGGAGACAAACATTATATAAGTGTTTTCTCACACTTATGTAGCCTTTCAATATATGAGATAACATAATGTGGCTTTAAACTTCTTGAACAACTCTTCTGTGGTAATAAAAATTATTATTTGGAAACATGGGAAACATTCAAATATAGAACCAAGTCACATAAAACTCAAAATTACTTATTGACACTTCAACACTATTATCTATTTCAAATTAAAAAATATCTTTTTAATACTCAACATTCACTTCTAGACATAGAGTCTGCATCTACACCTCATTTTCTAGCACTTCAAAACTTCCCAATACTTGATTCGTTTTGATGTAAATCTACCTTCTTTAATAATCTCACAAATTCACCTCAAATCAACATTAAAATCTCATCCTTTAACTCCAAAATAGTACAATTCAGAACTAATTTTCCTCCAACTTAACTCATTTAACCATATCCATGTGTATTTCAAATTTCAACATATGTATTTATACATAATAAACACAATTATGTACTCTCACAAGCTTCAACAAGAATATATATAAGACAATGATTTCATCATCCATACCACCTTTCATTTATTCACATTAAGTACATCTCACCAATCATCTTATATAACAACTTCTTATAATATCCATCATTACATGATAACGACATTAAAATTATATTAATATTTAATAAACTTTATTACTTCTAGAAACACATTATATTCCATCATCCTGATTAATCATCCAAACCCACAATCTTATTTTGTGTTGCCTTCTTGATGTTGACCCAGTCTCTATATTTTTTTCACTATTAACTTTTGAAACACCTATTGTACTTTCAATTCAATTTTATTATTCATATTTAATCTTCCCTTTCCTTACTCATCAATTTTTTCAACTACTGAAAATAAATATAACAAGAACCATCATAATCTATTAGGTTTTTCAATACCCCCCTTTGGATTTGTTTTCAAAACACAATAAATAATATAGTCATGTTTTTATCCCCCATTATTAATAATTAATTCAAAGGTTATTTCATCTAATTATGTTTATATTTTTTTTCTAAGGTATAATCGTACTCATCTCATGCTCCATACACAATTAAAATTTCATCTTCTCCATCTTATATTCATTTATAGGGAAAATAAAAATTGATTTATTTGAGATAAGGATAAAATAACTTTTATTAATGTAACGAACCATTAATTAATCATATTTAAGTCAACATGAGTAATTATCAATGTATAAAACAATACATATTTACATAGATATAAAATTTATCCAAAAAAATGGTTATGTGAAACTAAGAACCATAATTTATGGAACCACAACTTTCCGTATATCCAGAATTTCAGCACTTTCACCCAAATGTAATAAACTTATAGAATCACCCATTATATTAAATACAATAATTTTATATTTTTCATGACATAAACTCCATAAATTATATTTATGTTCGATAAAAAATGAAATAAGGCACTCCATGATGAATATATTATATGTTGAAGTTTTAATTTCACATCATTAAATAGTTCTGGTACCCCCTAACTATATGAATCAACCTCAATTTATTACATAAAGAAACATACATAATATATGAAAGAATAATGTTGTTTCTCCAAAGTCTCCTTAGTTTGAGAAATAAGGTTGAGAGATATTTCTCAACCTAGAAACTCATTTCAATTCAGATCCACTTTTATGAGATATATCCATGATTAGTTCCGTTGTTCTTTTCAAAAATGAGAATTCCTGGTAATCATGGAATTCCTATGACCTTCAACTTTCACCTTGTATGGAACTTTTTTTTTCACATAAGGAAGTAAAGTGCAGTCACCATTTTTTACATTATCTATTTTTTCACATATATTTAACTGTAATTTTCCTTTATTTTTCATCATATCCTTTTATATTGGTATTAATTCCATGATTTTTTATGAGTGTTCCAAATTTTTTTAAACCTTTTATATATTTTATCAAAATTACTAAAGTTACTATCTTCCAGATAAGTTTCATTAATTTTAATTTTTTCTTTTGAGATTTATTCCATGAAACCAATCCTTTTGTTTATTTCTTAGACTTGTATAATTTTTTGTTCTCTATTACGTTCATTAACTATGATATTCATATTTTTTTGCAAGTATCCATGATTTTTCCTTTTATCCCATAATTGAATAATCTCTTATTTTCTATAATATATTCCTTCAAATTCTTCTTTGGGATTTTTTGTTTAGTACCTTCATTTTTTACACCCCAAGAATGAATCACCATCTTTCTTCCTTTGAATTTTATTCCTCTTTTTTTTGGAATTATTCATTTATTAATAAATGAATCATTCTTGATAGGTGTAAACTAGAAATCAAAATCACAATTACCATTTTTATTACAACCTCCACACAAGTTATCAAGATATTCAACTTGATTAACATCTAAGATTCCCAAATTTACTTACATCTTGAAGCACATTAAGTTGATATAATCATTCTCAACCATAAATGAACTAATTATTTATTCCCATTATATCTTAATATTATCAACCAAATATTAATGTAACTTAAAATTATCATATAATTAATTTTCAAGCTCGTTTACACTTTTATCCTTGACTTACAACTGAGATTTCATGACATAAATGGTAGTTTTATAAGTTTATTACAGTGAATGGATCCTCTCTTCAAAATATTTACTAGTCCTAACTTTTCCATAAATAATATTTTTTAATAATTCTTCATCCATGTATAATTGTTCCATATATTTTTATGTATTCTCCTATTTTTCTTCTACAAGTTGGTTTAGAGTTTAACATTATTATAACTTATTTAAAAACTATTTTTATATATTCTACATAAAAAAACAATGGTATTTTCTCATAATGTAGTTCCTTGATAAACTCAATTATATTAGTGTCAACTTCAATAAGAACTTTGTTAAAATAATTCTTAATATTAGAGTAGAGAACTTAAAATGATTCAATAGACCCATACCCTTTACTGTCTAATCCTAAATCTTCCTAAGGATAAATTTTAATATATATAATAAATTACTTATCAAATTTATTAGCTTCAAATATTCCCATGTTCTCCTTTTGATCCTACTGATAAGTGTTGTGAAAGTGGGAGCCCTAGAACTAACTTGAATAATACTTTTAGATTATCATACCATGTATATAATGAGTTTTTCATAATTTATACTCAGTATAATAATTTCAACACTTCTACATCCAATATTTTCGTGGTAATTTTCTAGGATTATTTTTTATATCAACAAGTTATAGTAGTTCCCAATGATAATGAGATCCTTGATATACCATGACATTAATATTAATAATATTTTCTATGGTATATATACATCATACTGACAGGATACAGATGATTTCTGACTACTAGGTGCTCAGAGTTTATAATAATTGGGACCTCTTCTCATGAAGTTTCCACTTGGTGATATAAAGAAGAGGATATCATGAGGACTGACCCACCAATAGGAATACCACATATTTTATGTGTTATTGGTTTTTCCTATTTATGATATTGGGTATTGGTATCCAGGATTGAGATCATTACCAATGTTTACCATTTGGTCACATACATTGATTCAAGATGAAAAAAATGAAATTTATATCATGGTTGGGTTGCTTGTGTTGGATTTTTTTCAATGGTGTTACGAAATCAATTAAATGTTAAAGATAAAATTTTTATCTTTCAAATGGAAGTGATATAACTGGTCAATTTGATTAGGATGGTAAACAATTTTACTAATTCCATGGCCATGGTAGAAGAATAAATGTTTATACAATAAGGTACATGGATAATAAAGCATGAAAGTATGATGATGTAAAGTATGCATCCAACTTTATGAGATATTGTTAGATAGATTTATTATATTACAAATAATGTGATCATAGAAGGTTGAATTTCAATGACTATACCTTATCTATTTAAGGGATAATATGGTTTTCAAAACCCCACTCTTGTCCCATGAGTAGCACTCACTTATACCGATATAGGTTTCTAGAGGGCCACACACTTAGCATATTCAAAATTCTAGTATATTCTTATGAATATATGTTTATGACATGGTGCGTCCCAACGCGGGGTCTAGGTTTTTTTTAAAATATTGGGGTCGAAGCCTCATTTATTAATAAAGAAAAGAAAATAACTCTTTAAATGGGTAGAGGGAGACCCATTACATAGCCTGAAGGCCCAGTGGGCATTTAGCCCATTACATGGCCCGTAGGCCCAAATTTTTGGCCCAAGGCCCATTCTGAAAATATTACTGCTACAATACCACATAGTACCCACCGCTGCTATAGTGCCCTGCCACTGATACAGTACTGCTCCAATACCTGTGCCTAATGGGTTTTGAACCCCCATTTTTCATGTAGGATTATAGGGTGATTACCACTAAGCCAAACCCCAACGTGGGGTCTAGGCGATGTGGGAGTTTGAACAATATCCAAGAAATAAAAAAATTCATATTATTTGAGTTTAGAATAACTTTTATTGAATTTATTTATTCAAAATTTATATGGATAATACCTATGAAATATTTAATGAATGAGTATTATTTTAATAATCAAGGATTTTTTAATATTTATTTGAATAATGATTCAAGTTAATGACTCACATTTACCCTATAATATATTTATTATAATACAAGAAAGTGATAAAAATATAAATGATTTTTATAATATAATTAATAGGTTATAATATGTCATTTATGAAATAATTAGAAGGTAATATATGATCAGGGGACATGGTGCCACTTTCCGGGGTTTTACATCACTATTTAAGAAATAAGAAACTCTAATTTGATGGAATATACATACACTATAATTTTAGAGCTCATATATAATCTCTAACTCTTCCCAAAGAGATAAATAACCCATTAAAATAATTAATCCGATTTTTACTTAGTGGATCGAAGGAACAACATAATGGAGATTGACATGACATTGAAGGGAATATCGATTCTCCTTGTTAACCCCTGTATATAGAAGAATGATATACCCTATGAATTTTAAAGAACTTTTGGATGATATATAGGGTTCTATATTAGGACCATTTGTGAAATTTTATTTATGATGATAAAAATATGCTTCCAATTGAAATTAGAATAGGTATGATTTCAATTTATGGTCTTTGCATAAATTAAATTATGCATGATCCCTAGGTTGTAATCGGATTGTGATTACACTGATTGAGACATAATGAAGTCAATCCCATGTAAATGTTTTAAATTTGTGATATTTTGGGGTTTTGTTTCTCACCCCTATATGAAAAATGGTATCAAAGAGACCACATGTTTTCTTAATCCTAATAAAATTAAATTTTCATTAAATTAGTGAAGAGAGAATTATTATAGTCACATCAGCATAGTAGGAGATTTAATATGACATAGAATGGATGATAAATTATCATCTAAATATTTATAGATGGATTTATTAAGATTATTTTTTAAGAACAAAAATTTATTTTACTAGGTTCGGTTGGTGGTGACATATTCTAGAAATTCTCGATGCTCCATCAATAGAAATAGTATTTTATAGTGGAGAATATTTCACAAATTTGTGGAATTAATATATATTGTTTCAAAATTATACAAATACATTTAGGAATGTGTTAAAATAATATAAGTCAACAATGTGGCCAACTTTAGCCACTCCAATTAAAACAACCACCCCACTTTTGGAGAAGTGCATTAGGAGTCCCATGTTAGTTTCCGTGGGAATGAAAATATATATGTTTTACTTTTTATATCATGGGAAGGATATTGAAACATTTCCCCAACCATCATCTATACCCCACACACACAATGTGTGACACTATTAATGTCCAACCCTAGCTGAACAGGTGGGGTACCCATTTTTAGGGGTTTTTGAGCCACCCTGGGGTCCTAATTGTTTTAAAAAAAAAATTCAAATATAAAGTGATTTTTTTTGGAATTAGTTTAAATTTATTTTGGGATTGTGAAACATAAATTTTATGAATTAAAATTAGATAAATTTAATTTATTCATTTAAAATGAACATGATTTATTTACAAATTTAATTTAATCACACATTTATTTTTCATGTTGAATGATCTTGAGCATTGACTGACTAGTGTATGTTTGGAATTTAATTCATTTAAATTAATTATTACAATGTATGTGATGTTTGAAATAATTAATTAAAAATTATTGTCTACATATCATAGTATTCTTTCATTATATGTATAAGGTCCTTCGTGCCCACAATAACATTATTTATTTGTAGTTTGAATTCTCAACTCCCTCTCACATGTGTTTGAGTATAATTTTATTTTTATGAAGTTAAAATTTGATGTGGACTGTTTAATTATTTTATAAAGTATCAAACATGATATAAATACATTGAAAGGGGTGTGAGCTATGACACGGGTCAAATAAAACATAGGTATTCACCCCTATGGTCATGGTTGATCCATTTACGCTCAATGGAACAACCGATAGTAAATTCTAAATATTAATCATGTAATTAATTTATTCATGCATGGTTTATTTTTATTTTGTATATACTCAACCACATAGAATAATAAAAGAGTATGAATAGATAGAATAAATTATGGTGGGTTGAATTTGTTTTCTTTTTAATGCATTGTTAAGTTGCATGTTTGATCACATATTATGATCATGTAAAATAGAAAATGTTATTTCATTTGTAAATAAATAATAAAACCCCTCAAATAAATACTGATTCATAATTCCTACCATTACTTTAATTTGAACAAAACTTGGTGTATGTGGTACTCTTCACCTCTAGTAGAGGGTTCCTTCAACTATTGAGGAGTTATTATGAGAGTTGTAGGTATAATTAACTAAAGTTGGAAGAAAAAAAGGATCCATAGTTATCTTACTTCCAATTTAGATGTAATGTGTTGAGAAATTAAAAGTAATCCATTACGTGAGATAAGAGTCTACTAAATAGATCAAGGGTTCATGAGTTAATGCAGTTGTACAAATAAAAGACTACCTTGAGGCTCATAGAGTAGTGGTGTATTAATATCTTGAAATATATAGGGACATTTTAAGGATCTTTTCAACAAGAATACTCAATAAACTTAATATTTTGAAACTAGTATGTTGAGGGATACTAGAATTTGGTAAAATAGTGGGAGAAATTTATGATAATACAATCTATACTATCTAATAACTGGTAATTAAGAAAAAAGTACTAATATTATGATGTTTTATTTTATATAATAATGGAAAGAAATTCTATTAGTTCCATATGATCATTTTATGATAAATAACATGTTTTAAATGTCATGAATTTATATGTGTATCATAGAATCCTATACAAAGTACTATGGCATGAAAGGAAATTCTATGTGTTGGAGTCCCCACTTCCTATTGAGAATCCTTAGGAAGTTAGTGTGAAAATGATTACTATATGAGACTCGCGATTGATGCATTTATTTTCTATATCATAATGAAATCATTACTTCCCAACTAATTACAATGGAAACATGAGGTCATTGATGGTTATATCATGTTGTATGATCTTTGAAAAGTCTGTGAGGAGAAAGTGAAATGACATATTAATGAGATGAAGATTACACTAAACATGTGTAAATTGAAAGATATAGCATGATCTTTTAATGAATACCTTTCCAATATCTTTATCATCCAATTACTATAATTTCATTTAACATTATAGTAAATTACTAATATGAAGAAAATTATTCATTGCCTTTTGAATAAAGTTCTTAGAGAAGATAAGAACTTAAATATAGATTAATATTTAGTTCTTATGGTAAAAAAGATGGAATACAAGGAAAAAAGGGTAATATATTGTGTGAATCCAAAGGAACCTTCACAACATAATTCAAAGAAAATAGGAAAACAAATCATAAAATAGGTTATTTTCTTCACATGTCTCTAGATTAGTTTACGTAGGATAAAATAAAATTAATTAAAGTGGAATCCAATAAAGGCTTTGACTTAGTGTATATTAATCATTGTACGTGATATTTTTATGTTACTTTTTGGGTATTAGATATTGAATGCATTTCACACATTTGTATCCAAATACACTAACCAAGTAAGTATATAAATGTTACAAGAAGTAAGGTGAATTGTAAAATACCTACCTAACCCATTGTCTTGGACTAGGTTAGAGGTTCTACTAACATTTAGTGACATTCCTCAGACACATAAGGCTAGGAATAAATGAAAAGGTTTTAAAAACAAAGTTACAAGGGAGGAATAATTTCACCTATTTAATTCACACATTAAACAATTATAGGATATAGAATTTATAAATAAAACCAAAGAAATATCTATAATGATGCATGTAAAAACCCAAAAAATAAATAAAAGTGTTCAAAACTAACATCAGAGTAATAAAACAATAGTGTCAATAAAAAATATTAAGACTCTAAATAAGTAAATGAATCTCAAACCAAGGTGGAGCCAATCCCGACCAATACACAAAGTACTCCAAGCTCCATCTCCACCAACTATTATAGAACCATCAAGGTGAACCACTAAATAAATAAGAAACCTTCCCCTTTCCTATATGATGAAAAAAACTACATACATACAAAAGTGTATATATATGGGGTGAGTAATCATACGAAGTAAGCAATCCCGAAGAGAAATTTCCCATATTACACTAATAACAAAAAAACATTAGATAAGTGAATTAAAAAATAGATAGGAAGGATATCAAAACCAAATAAATTAGTTTTCACAATTTTAAATAAATAATATGAACAAATTTTCCAAAATTATTAAACAGAATATGAGTTTTAATTTAAAGTATCAGTAGAAATTCATTAATTTAGTTTTGGGACAACTACCCATTTTCTCAGAAACATATATACAAGCCTGGAAAATTACATCCCTATGCTCAAAAGTGGTGATACATCCTTCACAAAGACTCCAATTGGTTATAATCCTTCCAATTCATTTTCAGTAGACACTGAGCACCAAGGCTATTTCAACATGGTCTTATTGAATAAAAATCATGAACACACAAAAAACAAGTTTTTCCAAGTTCAAAAAAACTTTAAAAAATTATATGAAATCTTTTTTAAAAAATTACTCAAAAACATCGTTGTTGACACACACAACTTTACAATTCTTAGAACACATTTCAAAATCATATTTCTTTGTGAGAAACATTTTTAAATAATTTATCAAACTCATTTTGGGAAACACCCACAACCCATATTTCAAAGACCAGCCAGTAAGAGAAAATCTTGCCAATTTTTATCAGGGTAAAATATTTTAAAAATAGAATATAATTATATAAAGAAACATATAAGCCATTGAATTAAAAAAAACTATAAATAGGGAAAAAACCTACCATGGATTTGTTCAGCACAAATATTTTTTCATGATTCTATTTCTATAGGTTAGTTCCTCCATTTTTATGATGAATCAAATGAATATCACATTAAAAATTATATGATCCCACAGATCCAGGAATTGTAGCCCTATTCTCGGGATCCATTTAAGAGAATGAGAATATTTTGTATATATGGGAAGAATAATGTTATTACATTTTATTTCAAAGATAATCAACCCATATGATAATTTAAATAAGACACTAGAGGTTAAATATCATCAAAAATCACCTTAGGTAACCTTGAAAATAAATATCATAATCTAGGAGAGGAATAATGAGGCTTTTCAGGGATTTTTTGGGTTAAAAGTTGAATTTCCATATAAATTAATTCCTGTCACATGATTAGGATGCACATCTTTAAAAATATTGTGCTATAAATGAAAATACCATTTTTCTTAAATAATTAAAAGTCATATGGTTATCTACCACGTTTTATCCAAAAAACTCACCAACTATGTTCTTGCCTAGTGACCACTAACCACCTCACACAGTTTCCTAGAGACTTGAGAACTGTTTCAACTTAATGTGAATAAACTCTAAACCTCTAAAAATCTACCCAAACCTTTTAGAAACAACCCAGGAATTAACCCAAACATCATCTACTTTAAAAAATCCATAAAATAGGGGAAAAATCAATTTGGGGGTATTACATGAACTATATAAGAAGCAACGAAAGAGTGATTCCTATGTAAGTGGTGAAAAGTACAAAACTTCTAATATCAAACTTTATTGATAATAATTGAACTTTTAATAAATATTACCAAAAAATTTATCCCACATGACCATTGTAAAAAAGATACACTATTCCATTTTCGAAATGAATTTTGTATGTTGTGTCTTATAATAAACTAATATTTTAGTAATTCTTGAATAATTATAAATACATGATGACTATAAAATATAATACTTAAATACCTATTTTGGAATGGTGATTATTTTTCTAGTAAAACTAAAAGTAATTGTCAAAAATATACCTAGTGTGGTATTTAGACTCTTTAGATATAAAATGATTTGTTACTATCAACAAATTTACTTATCAAGTTTTGGATAAAGAATCATTTATAAATAAAGGTAATCCATAAATATTTTAGAATTAGTTTATCTAGAGAGTGTAAACTATTCAAAGTATAATCTTGATGTAAATTCATATACTTCATGAAATTATTTTTTGAGTTTTAAGGAATGTAAAAGTGAAGAAAAGAATATGCATAGTTAGAATATATGAGTTTATTTGAGCCCATGTGAGGAATAATATATTGACAAGGAATCCATTCATCATACAAATGTTGTGTGGATTAATTTTTAAACTCACATTTAATTATATGCATAAAATATATGATTTAAGTAGAAGGATGATCCCTGATGATTTTTTAATTCATGTGAAATATTCTATTATCTTTTAGAGGCATGCTTCTCAAATAGTAGTTTTAACCTATAATAATATGTAAAATATAACAAAAAATGTGTATCATGTGAGTTATATCATGAATTATATCCCTTATGTCATAAATGATGTGTTCTTGATGCAAGGTTTTTATTAAGGATAAGTCAATAAACAAACTTACCTAAAACAATACACAAATTTCACTTCATGTAATTATCCAGTATTTTTCTGGGATATTATATAAATCCATAAGATAGAAAAGTAATATCCAATAGATTACCTATATTTCTATAAAAGGGTGAAATATCAATTTGAGTTAGTAGGAGCGAAAACTGACTTAGTTATGTCAAGGATGGAGATGGAAAATTAGTTGACATAGGAAAAATATCCATAAGAGTGTGTGAAAATTAGATGTTCCAAAAACACATAACTATATAAGAAATATAAAACCAACGTGGGATAGTTACAATATCACTAAGCTAAGGTGATATATTACTCCAATAGAATAATGAATTTTATTCTACATGGAAGAAGTAAATAATAATAATATATTTTTGAAAAGTTAATATTAATTCAAAAATTGATTTCATGTAACAAAATTAATTTTTAAATTTGGAAATTTATCTAATTGATATAAATTCCTTAGTTGGTATTCAATAGAAACTTTATATAGGTGGTAAAATTTTGTACCGATAAAGATTGTTTCATAATACTAATTATTAAAGATTAAATCCATTATAATTATATTTTTCATATAATTTTTTTAGGAAAATTATATTAGCCATTGGATGTCAAGAAAGCATTTTTTAGAAGGTGTATATATGACTCAACCAGAAAGGGTTGATGACACCTCCTAATTCCAATAAGAAATAAAAGCTGTAGAGATCCATTTATAGATTAATACAAGGATCATGACCATGGAATATTTATTTGGAATGAGAACATGACATGTGGTTGAAAGTGTCTAATGGGAGTGTCATTTTATTCCAAGTGATATATTTTGTAAACAATATGGAAAAAACCTATTAGTTTTACTCATAGTTAGGATTGGGTTGAAAGAAACTCTACAAATATTAACTTAAATTACAAAACTAAGTTCTTGTGAGTATGATATATTGAGGTAAACTTAATGATTTTTTAAACCGAGCAATATTACATATACTGAGAAGTAATTTGTAAAATGAAATTGGAATAATTATTGAGAGATTTTTTACCAACACCACATGGAATAAATCTCTCCAAGAAGACATGTATAAGGCATATGATTATATTATAGTGGTGATAATAATTCCATGATCAATAGCAGTGGATTTATCACATATTCAAATATATATAATAGATATGATATTTAAAACATATATATATGTTTGAAAAAATTGGTCAAATCTAGGAGAAATATACAGTAAGAAGTTTGAACTATCAAATTGTACTTGAGAATTTACAAGGGATATGTATAAGGTACACAGAGAGGAAGGGAAAACAGTAATAAACAGATACAAAATAGTCTTAATATTGATTAATATAATCTAAAATCATTTTTAGGATAATTTAATGAGAAATGGGAGTTCATTAAATCCAATGGTTTCGATGTGTACAAATACCAAATACATTGTTGGTTCTGTTTTATCTAAAGAAGTAGTATAAAAATATGTTATTATTTTTTCTAGTTCATGGAATTGTAACAAAGGAAATAGTTAATATTTAAAGATTATAAAAGTGGAAAAAAAGGAATATACTTGGGGATATCAACTCTTGAGTAGTCTTAATCAAGGAAGAAAAGTCATAGATAGTAGTGTATCCACGTAAGGAAACATGGAAGTCCTAATGAATAAATCCATAACTCAACATAAGCATGGTCCTATCATGTGGGAGCTAAAAAGGATAGTTAGATAGTTTTCTTACATTTAAGTGAGAGTATTGTGAAAGTAGGTTCCCTAGACCGAACTTGAACAATAATTTTCAATTTACATATCATGTATAAAACGAGTTTTTTATGCTGTATGCTTACCTTAATAGTGTCCAAACTTCTACATCTACTATTTAAAATGTAATATCATTTGATTAAATATTGTATCAACAAGTTATAGTAGTTCCCAACTATATTGATAATCTTAAGATACTATGAAATTAATTTTAAACATATTTCTTATGGTCTAGATACATTATATTTACTAGATATATATGATGTCTAAATATCAAGTTCTAGGGCCTTATAAGCATTGAAAATTATTCTCATGATTTTTTTATGTGGTGATCTTTAGTAGAGGAGATCATGATGAATGTCCCACCAATAGGAACACCACATGTTTGAGGCCTCATTGGTTATTCCTATTTACGAGCACGTGTATTGGTATCTTGACTAGAGACCATTATTAATGTATAACATTTGATCATGTACATTGATTCAAGTAGAAAACCTATAAATTTATATTGTGTTGAGGTATCTTGAGTTTGGTGTATCAATGTGGGTATGAAATTGATTAAATGACCAAGATAGAATTTATCGCTTATAAAATGAAGTGATATCTCTAGACTAGTTGATCAAGGTGTTAATACTTTTTACTAAATAAATAGACATGGTAAAATAAAAGAAGTACATATAGTAATGTCAATGAATAGTAAATAAATAAAGGATAGTGATACAAAGTGTGTGTCATTATTTATGAGATATTATAAGACAAAAAGATTAAATTAGATAGCACATGTTCATAGGAGGATGTTGTTTCTAAGAATATACCTTATCTACATAAGGGCCTTGATGGGATGCAAGAAACCACTTCTAGTTAATGAGAAACACTCACATCTATCAAGATAGGGTTATATATTTTCACACATATAGTGTATTCGAACGTCTTGAATATTATTATGAATAAGAGTTTTGGACATCGTGGGACCCACCTTGGGGTCCAAGTGATGTTTGAGTTTGAACAATCATTATAAAATAAATAAACTTATATTATTTGAGTTTATAATAATCATTATTGAATTTATGTGTTCAAATTTTATATAGTTAATGCATGACAAAATATTTAACGAACTAATATTATTTTAATATTTAATATTTTTTAAATACTTGTTGACAAATAGGTTGGCTTAATAACTTAATTTTAACATGTAATATATTTATTATATTAAAATTAAGTTATAAAAATATAAGTGACATTTATAAAACAATTAATCGATCATAATATGTTGTTTATGACTTAATTTGTAGGTAATATATGTTTGAAGTCTATCGTGCAATTTCTAGGTGTTTTTTACATCACTATTCAAGAAAGAAGAATGTATAATTCGATTGAATACTTATCCACTAGAATTTGAGAGATCCTCTAACATATATCTATCCTTACAAAGAGAGAATAACCCCATTCCATGAATCTATCCATGTTAACCTTTGTGGATAAGAGGAATGACATAACAAGGATTGAGGAAACAGTAAATTCATCATTGATTCTCTATGATAACACTCAAATATAGAAGAATAATATACACATAGAATTTTTAAATGTGTGTAGATGATATATAGGGTTCCAAGTTTAATACCTTTGAGTGAAGATCATCAATGATGAGAGAAACAATATTCTAATCAAAATTAGAATAGGTAGGGTTTTGATTTAAGTTTTCTTCATAAATTAAATTATATAGGATCTTAAAGTTATTACCGAGCTGATATTATGTCTATGATTAAATCATCATGTAGATACAATAATTAAATTTTTATATTCCTAATATACCGTGATTCCAAAACATCTCTTGGTACCAATAATTAGTTGTATTCCTTAACTCATCATCTTTCTTTTCCTTTATATTCTTCATAGTTTTAGAATAAAAAATCTTCATGTTGTTATTGAAAACAACATCTTAATTATTCTATAACTAGGGAATCTCAACATGATCCATAAATATATACTTAAAATAAATAAGTTTAATTAAATGGGAGAAAAAATAGACCCAATCAGAGATATTACGTTGTTTTTGATACCACGTGATTTGCCTAGAAAATCATACAGTCACACTAGGGGGGGGTGAATTGGGTAGATTATTTTTTATGAATTATTTTACTTAAATTTTACCCCTTTATATTATTCAAATATATGAACCTTTTAGGATGAATGAATATCTTATGTTCATGAACATATTAACACCACTTGAAATATATAAATTAAATATAGTACAACACAAAATATTTTTACATGGTTCAATCCCAATGTGGGTATCTACTTTTTTCTATATTTTTGTCTAGTTTAAAACATGAATTTAATCAATAGTGTATAAAAGTGATTACAATGGGTGAAATGGTATCATCCTTAACTTAACACCCACACTTTTTATTTTTTATTCCAAGGAAACCATAAGGAAGGTTTGGCATCCTCTTCCTTAAGTAAAATCTCTTTTTATTGATTGTAGTTTTCTCCCAATATGTTATTGATCATGGATCCCACAAATTTATATTGATAACCCAAATTGAATGAATAAAATAATATTTCTTAGGGTTTTTCCAGAAAAAAAAAATTTCTATAAAAAATGAAAATATTCCTCTAAGACTTTACAATATATTGAATCAATACATACTCTCTTCTTAGAGAACTAAAAATTTGGACCTTATGCAGGATTTGAATATTTCTCTTGAAAACATATTCAATTGATTCAATATTTATTCCTTATGTAAGATCATAACATTGTACATTCTATATATCTTAATGAATATACAATTTCAAAACATAATTTTATTCAAGCACTTCAGTATTATGAACTTCTATAAATTTTGGTTTCACGTTGGCCTTTCTCTCTACCTTACATTTCATAACTTTTAGACTATTCTCAACTATGAACTTAAATAACTTATAATACGTTATAATTAGTGTAGTGAACTACCAAAACTTCCAATTCTTCTTCTTACTTGGCTCATAATATCTTTGAGAACATATAGATCAGAATCACTTCATATATGGGATTAAATGATCTTTCAGAACATGCAAGTTAGTTTCTCTCTATGTTCTCAATATACCTCTCATCCTCATATATTGTTAGAATTGCCACTACTCATTTTATAATAATCAATTAATATTGAGGCATTTATACAATATGGAAGTAAATAATTTTAGAATCACTCTATTTGAATTTATCATTTTCTCAATTGTGTGGTATTCCTTCTTTATAGCTTCACAAAAACATAGCTTCACCAAGTTTTATTCTCATTTATTCCACAATAAAACTTCTTCACCACCTTCTAAAATATTTTCTATAATAATGACTTAAAACTCATGATTTTTTAGGTCAAATTATTGATTATAATCATCACGATTAAGTTAATATACTCAATAAATAATTCCATTGTAAATCTAGACTGATGTTTTGAAACTTTTGAATCACTCTTATATATCCTTTGGATATTCAAACTTAATATGATGTAGTATTTGAGCATCTGGAGTTATTATTCCATAGCTTCAACACATCATCAAAAATTATAGAATATAGTATATTTTTCTACATCTATGTAACTCATATTAAATAAATTTATTAATATTGTCTTTTATACTTATGAACTTATTTATCTTACACTATCCTCAACAGCCGATCTTTTGGAATTAGGAAAATTTCCATCTTGAAGAACCTTATATACATAACTCAAAGTTATTATTCAATAAATATTTATTATTTAGAGTTATTCATACATATTATTGAATCATATATAATTAACTTCTAATTATGGTAAATACTATACTTCTCGATAAGGTAATTATATTTTCATCACTCTAATACTTTTAGATTTACATAAACTAATGTCATCAATATTACTAACTGCTTCCAATTTTGGACATTCCTTCACTAAATGATTCTCTAAGATAATCATCAACAAATATTATGTAATATTATAACTATATATTATAGACTCTTATTCTCTAATCATGTTGATACAATATTTTTAAATTATTATACATCTGAAATTTATTATGTAGTAGAACTTGGTAAATATCACATAACAAACAAAAACATAGGCCAAAATTATGTTATAATTTCTCACTTCATAGGCTTCTTCAAACTTAGTAAAGTCCTTCTATTTAACATATTATATAAGTTATCTTATAGAACCAAATGTTTAAAGGATCAATTTTATGTCTTTTTCATTTTAACTCATCTTAAATCAAAATGGATTATAAAACCATCATGATGTTGGTTACTTTAAAAGATCATAAAAACATCATAAATAATAACTTATAAATTTAAAAACCAAACATATTAATTTTATCATCAAGGAACACTTTATTTAAGTGATGGTTTACACTCATAAAACATTTTAAATATAGGATATTATACGATGTTACATAAAACATTAGGAAAATATCTTCCATAATAATAAAAATTCTTGTTCTGGAACATGGGTGACTTTTAGATATGAAATCAAGTCACCTTATACTCAACTTTCCTTCTTGATAATTCAATGATGTTCTCATTTTTAACTTCACTATATCTTCTGAATACTAAATCCTCATTTCTATATATATAGTCTTCAGTCACACCTCATATTCGGGTTGTGTGCAGCTTATCAGTATTTTATTATATTGAATATAAATATACTTTTATCTATTATATATCACATACACTACAATTAAATAATCATGTTTCACCATGTAACTTAAATAAAATAGCTTTTATAATTAATTTTAATCCAACTTAATTCTTTAAAACTCATGCTAATGAAGTTAAACTTTCAACATAATTTTTTATACAATATAAACATATGTATTTTCCATAAAAAACTTCATAAATAATATGTATAAGAAAATTCTCTAATAAATCACACAAAATTTCCCTTTTTCACATTAATTTCAACTCAAAAATTATCATATATTACTACATCATTAAATATTAAACTTCACATGGTAGTAACATTAACTTCAAATATAATCATTACCTAAATTCATTACTTATGTGAAAAAATTACCTTCCATCATCCTGATTAATCATTTGGAATCACTATCTTCATTAGTGTTAATTTCTGAATGTAAATCCAGACTCTAACTGCATTTTAGAGTGTTGAAATCCAAAAAACATATTATAATTTCAATTAATCTTTATTCTTCATCTTGAATCTCCCCCCTTAATTTACTCAAGTAATTTATCAACCATAAATAAAAAATACAACCCACATCATCATAATCAATTGGGTTCTTCACATAATCATCAGTGTAGCTCCAATATAGATACTATGTATCTTAGATGATAAAATAAGGGGGTCATTATTGGGTAGCTCACCCTATTTAATTCTATGTGTAATATTATTGAAATTATCTCATGAACTATAAAAAAATTTATTTTTTACAATAAAAAATATTATGTACATGAATCAAATATTCAAAACAAATAAATAATTACTTATAATAATTAATATTGACCAATTTTGATTGTATGAACATGAGGAACATTATTCATCATATTTATCATCATACTCATCACCAACATCTTCTTAATTAGCATCATAAATTTCTATAAGATCTTCAATTTCATTATCTTCAATTTTTTCGAAATTCATTAACAATTACATAATCTACATTATCATAAACATTGACCCCCTAATATCAAAGTCTCATCAAAGAAATAATTATCTTTTCATACAAGAGATATATTTGGCCATTTACCTAGAAATATTTTATATTTTACAATTATACAGAACCATTTTCATTTTCAATTAACTAATTACAATGAGATTTCATTTTTTTCACTCCAAAAAACATTTAAACCTACTATATAATATAATAATTTCCATATTATACTTGATTCACTTGAGGTTACAACATAAATTATTCATTTTATACCATATAAATTTTATATTTAATTTCAAAAACTAAATTTCATGGATGATTTCTCACCATTAGATTTGTATTAAACCTATAAAAATAAACAATGTTTTATAGTCCCGTCCAAAATAAGATAGCTAAATTATTTTATTCACCATGTCTTAAAAGCTAAATTTACCTTCATTATTAAGGGTTTCTTTTAAGCATGCCCAATTGTTTATTACATTTTTGACTCTCCATATATCTGTGTGTATGTAATTTAAATCAATTACCCATAAAATCTTTATAAAATTTTACCAATTTAGATGTAAGCGTACTTTTAGCATATAATTGACAAAAAAATTTATTTTCATATAATGGAAGCCAAAAAAATTTACAATAATAGTAATTATTATAATTATTTCTTATGAATAATGATATATATATTTATCTTACCAGTTTTTTAAACTAGAACAAAAAATTACATTTTTGATGTTATTTAATAACTTATTGGAAAATCTGTTTGAGTTTTTTATATGATCATCATATAATCTACAAAAAAATTAAAAAAAATATTTTTTATCAAAATTTTAATGATGAAAAACCTGTAAAAATATTAATTATTATATAATTGTGATGTTAATTCATAATTTAGTAGAACATATCTGTGACCTCTATTTTTTACCATTATCTAAAAGCCATCATTCATGTTCAATAATAAAGCCAATTCGAGGTTGATTAAATATATATAATTTATTATTTTGTTTTTATATGTATTTATTATTGAAATATATACAATTGTGTTTTGAGACATATTTTAATTGAAAATAATAAGATGAAAAATTTGAAATTTCTTCCAGAAAATATGCCTCCATAATTGACCTTAATGTAATTCTTTCTTGCATGATTTTTTCATCAATTTCTACAACCATATCTCAAATGGGTAAATCTATAAAAACTGAAATAGTCCTCCACATTTTTATTTATATGAAAAATTAAAAATTTAAACTTCCATTAAATCAAATATGGCTGGTGAAACTATTATTTTCCTTTTATATAAAATTATAAATATTTATTCCTCAGCCTACTCAATGTATCATACTTTGATGTATTAGAAAAAATATAATAGAAAAAATATGATTTTTTGATCAAAACATCCAAAATTGATGAATTCAACAACCCTCTTAAACCAATTTTCAATAGTCATTCCATTATGACATGTCAATCATGAATTTTAAAACTAGAAATAAAACAATTACTAACACAACATGCTAAATTTAATGCATATCCCTTTGATAGCATCAATTCTACAATCCACTAACATAATAATGAATGATTTTCTTTTGAAAGTGAATAATTTTGTTTTGGATTCATTAATATTTATGAACAATTATTTTCAAATAAGTCATATAAGGGGTGTTTGTAAATTTACTAATGATCTTACTATGCCTTAAAAATACCTTTCATCTTTCTTAGACTGTCTAATATTAGTATTTAATATTTTTTCAAAATATTTTTTCTCATTATTAGTTACATATATCCTATTGATAGGCAATAAATTAGACAAAATAGTAAGTCCAAAAAAAATCATTTCATCCAGATGTTATCTACCATAAAAACACATATTTATTTCAACATTATTACTAGTATAAAAATAATATAATGAAATGAAGACATTATTGTTTTCACTTAAACACCCAAGATAATTTATGGAGGTTTATCTTATTCAATTTTAAACTATGTAATTTTATTCCAATTTCTTATAAAAGGATTATAAGAATGAAAAAAATACTTAATGATAGTCAAAATAAATATGTTTTCTTCTATTTGCACACAAAAATTATTTTTTGTCAAACAAGCTATATGAATTGAATAAATGATTAGGTGTATTGTCAAGAACCATCACAGTGGGGCCCGTGCCACAACTCCCCAAGCCTGCCTCCAATAGGCCTGGGGATGGTCACTAGCACCAATTAGGTATATCACCAACATTGTCTAAGTACCCACACACACACACACACACACATTTCCAAGCCCAAAATTGATGAAATGTAAAAGAAGCACTAAGGATCAAAATGAATGAATACAACTAAACCCAACCAATAGATTACAATGGAAAGTAAAGTGCAGAAAGTAAAACTGGGCGAGAATACAAGCCCACCAAAAACGAGAGTCTATAAACTAAAAAGTACAACTTGTAAGAACAGAGAGGTATTGGAACTGCTACTCATAGTCTTAGGATCACCTCGGCCTATAGGGAACTCATAAAGCTCGGTCTAGTCCTGGTCTTCCTTGGACTCCATCAAAAGGCTGCTCATCTTCGCAAGACATGACACGTGTGGGAAATGCCCGTGTAGGGGTGAGTATAACAATACTCAGTAGAGGACCTCAAAAACCAAAATACAGTACACAAGGTAAAGGTATAATCATCTCAACAAAATATATATCTACTAAACATATAGCAAGAGAAACACACTGCTAATATACTCAAAACCCAGACCCGTAGTGTAGAGACAAGTCACACGACCACATACCCACACTAGGGATTCAGTTTGATGGTTCCACAAAGCACACGTTTGGGAGAACTCACTCCACGTGTCTGATAGCTCTGATGATGTCTGCCTGGGAAGTATTATTCATCAGGAAAATCCATGAGATATAGATACACTCATTCTAGGAGAACACACTTCTGATTGGGGAAATATTATGATACATAGATAAGGATAACTTCCAAGGCCTTGGAGGATACCACGAATCATCCAAATTCTCCTGATAAGTAGAAGATCAGAGTCCTTTAGTATTAGTGACATCTATACCTGACTCTACCTAGGGTCAAGAATGGATAGAGGATCTCGCTCTGGGACTCTCTGAGGGATACCTAACTCTATCTCAGAAAGTCCTGTTGAAGAGATCATACTTCTATGGATGGAAACGATACTTGACCTTTAGGGGAGTGAGAAAAATTTTAACTAACCCAAACGAAAATTTTCTAAGGAATAATGGAAAAGAAGATCAAGCCATGTTCTAAGAAATATACGGCGTGTAGAAGGGGTCACACGCTGTGTCTTGCAACTCTGGGTACTGCCCGTGTCTAACATACCGAGTCAGATGGGACATGCTGTTTAGAAAGGTAAGTACACGGTGTGTAGGGAGGGACACACACTGTGTCGGAGTAATCAGGTTCCGGTCCGTGTACGTAGTCATGTGCCCGTACATGGCTTCAACTCATGTGTTCCATCTCGTGTAACTGGTACACAACGTAACCCATGCAACTGACTTGGTCTAGCCATGTGGTGGAGTACACGGCCGTGTACTCCATCCCATGTTCATGTATCACCTGAGACACAAATTGATCCCCATGTAAGAACCAACATTCCATTTTCTTTGAAGAACATGCTGTTCCATATCTTCCTACACCATAAAACCATAGCTTCCACTGATCCGGTCCCACATGGTGTGTTCTTCGGGATACACACTATGTATCCCGAAAATTTCAAGAACACCATTCTTCCTCTAAGTGCCTCTCGTGTTCTTCCTATCCTCGATCTAGTTTCCTGATCATGAAGAAAATCCTAGGTTGAGGTCGTCCCGACACCACCAAACCCTTTTCATGGGTTTCAGACCTATGATTGGCCTCAAAATCATGTAATGATTTACGATCACGAAGAACATTCTAAGAACGAGAACTCTAGAACCATGTCGATTCGTCTGCCGCTATCGACGTCACGCCTTCATTGGGTTATTACGATTCAGGATCACTTTTTTGAGATCAATTCACCAATAAATAGGTGCGCTACAGTTCCTAATTCGTATCCCCATAAAGAACGCGAAGAAAATTGGGAAGATGGAGGAAGAAAATAAAACAAAAAAGGAGGAACAGACCTCTTCTATCATTTTTCACAGCATTAATATGATCCTATTAGAATATTTAAACGGGGAAAATTAAAAACATCCAAAACTGACCAAAGAATCCCCATGAAAGAACCCAATGAAAATAATACCTCCCACAAGAACAACGATGGGTGGGTCAACTAGTCAGTGGGTTGATTCACATTCATTATTTAATTAAAAGAATCGAGAAGAAACAATTTAAAACATAATCCCTACCATGAGAAGGAATTGATTTCTAACGAAGGGATCACATTTCCATTGTCACCGAGATCTTTAAAATCCGTTGGTGCGCTGATTCACACTTTTGATTCATCGTCATTTGTTGTTGAGGGTTCCCTCCAAATCTCTAAGAATTCTCTAGAGTTTATCTGAATTTTCTGCCAACGACCAACATTTAATTAACCCATTAAAAGGAGTGAACACATTCCAGTGTTCCATTACACTGTCTAATTAATGAGTCAGTGTTGTTGTTTTGAAGTCATTATAACATGTCAATAATTATCAAAACTATTTCCCCATCATTGCACTGCAGTGAACGTTTACAAATAAAATAAAATAAAATTTTCAAATTAATTTATTTTATTTTAATTTTACTAAAAACATCTGAAAATTAAATTTTCCCTTAACCCATTCCGGTCGAGGGTAGGACCATTTATAGGTAAATTAATCATCCTAGATGCAATAGTGTCCTCATATTTTCAATTTGGGCATCTGTTTGGAAACTGCCACAACCGTGCACACACGCCAACTCTTTTAACTTAAAAAAAGTTCAAAACACAATTATGGGCTCACCGGGCCTAAGAATGACATGTTTTCTCCATGCTTGGTCTCAAAATAATTCCATAAAATATTTGAAAATAATACACAGAAAATCCGAGATATTACATTCTCCACACCTTAGCGATTTATGTCCCTGAAAATCCTAACAAAACGGGCTCGGAAAATAGATGTGGGTACTGGGAACAGATCTGAGCCTCCCGCTCCCATGTGATCTCTTGAAGGTTCTCGTACTTCAACTAGATGTAGACCAAGGTAATCAATCACCCATGAAGGATCCTCTCCTACCGATCCTCAATATCCATTGGGTACTCATCATAGGTTTCTCCATCCTATATGTCTAGCTCACCCTAGTAGATGACGTGTGATGGGTCATGCACATACCTACTCTTCTATGGCACGTGGAAGACATCATGTACCCGGTGAAACTGCGGTGGTAGAGCTAGGTGGTACACCACCTCGCCAACTCTATGCAGTATCTTGAAAGGGCCGATGAACCTCAGAGACAATTTGCCTCCTCGACCAAATCTTCGTAACCCTTGTCTAGGTGAGACCCAAAAGAAGGGATGGTCTCCCTACTCAAACTCCAGTGGTCTCTGTCACTTGTTAGTATAAGAATTTTTCAAGGTTTGTGCTGTCCTCATCCGCTCCTGGATGATCTGCACCTTCTCTGTGGTAGCTCACACCAACTATGCACCCATGAGTGCTGACCCTCCGGGGTCGGTCCAATACAGTAGTGACCGGTAGGGTCTCCCATATAAAGCCTCAAATAGTGCCATACAAATGGTGGAGTGGTATCTATTGTTGTACGTAAACTCCACAAGTGGTAGGTGGTCCTCCCAACTTTGACCAAAGTCCAAGATACAGGCTCGCAACATATCCTCCCGAACCGAAATGGTCTTCTCTGTCTGACCATTTTTATGGGGATGGAACGTTGTGCTCAAGTGTAGATGAGTCCCAAAAGCCTCCTTGAATCCCTTACAAACTGGGATGTGAAGTGTTTGTCTCGATCTAAGACTATTGTCAAAGGTATTCCATGAATCCGAACTATATCCCGCAAATAGAGGCATCCCTAGCTCTCTACAGAACTCTTCTACCTGATAGCTAAGAAGTGGGCCGACTTGGTGAGTCGGTCAATGATCACCCAGATGGAATAATTTACCTTGGACATTTATGGTAATCCCATCACAAAATACATCGATATCTCATCCCACTTCCACTCCAGTACTTACAAGGGGTGATCTAACCCTACAGAAACCTGGTGCTCATCCTTCACCCATTGGCACTTAAGGCATCGAGAAATGAACTCTGCTACTGTGTTCTTCATACCTATCCACCAGAACTAACTCTGGAGGTCCTAGTACTTTTCACCACTCCAGGATGTACTGTAAAGGGGAATGTTCAAAACTCCATCTGAACTCCCCCGACAATTCCACCCCCACAACTGTGCGTCCTCTAAAAAGAACAATGTGCTCCTCACCTTGTGAATATCCATCAGGAGCATGTCCTGTGTAAAACTGGGCACATAATGCCTCACAATAGACATCCCAATGCTGTGACTCCCTAAATCACTATAAGAGTGGAGGGATGAAAACCATGAATTGAAGGTAAGCTGCATCCTCTCTGTCCACAAAGTATAAATGTAATAAGGGAAACTATCCCATTGCCTCACTCAACAACTGCGAGCTTGATCTTCTGTTAAGCGCATCTACCACCTTTTCCCCTTCCCATGAGTATAGATGATCTAAAAGTCACAATATTGGAGGAACTCTATCCATATCCTCTTACTCAGATTTATATCCCTTTGTTTAATATTTATTTGAGGCTCTTGTGGTCAGAGTAGAAGATAAACCGCTCGTCCATAAGTTAGTGTCGCCCCATCTTCAATGCAAAGAATACCACTACCAAATAGAGATCATGGGTCGCATTGTTCTGCTCATGTTTCCTTAGCTGATGCGAACTATAATCAATCACTACCTATCTTTGTATCAGGACACAACTAAGCCTGGTCCTTGATGGGTCGCAGAAAACTACGAACTCGACACCCTCTTCTGGAAATCTCAAGATCGTTGCTCTCGTCAAACTCTACCTTAGATGTTGGAAAGACTACTGCCACTTCTCTGTCTAGACGAATGGATACCCCTTCTTGGTCAAGGATGTCCTCAGTGCCAATATCTGGGAGAAATCAGTGATGAATCTTTGATAATATCCTTCCAATCCAAGGAAGCTTCGCACCTCTATCACATTTCAAGGTGGCTCCCATGATAACACCGCCTCGACCATGGCTAGGTCCACTGCTACTACATATACTGAGATAACATGTCCTAGAAAGTGGACATCCTGTATCTAGAATAGGCACTTCGAGAGCTTCCCATAATGTTGGTGCTCTCAGAGTATGCCCAGAACCATCCGCAGGTGTGTTGCTTGCTCCTACTCTGACGCTGAGTACACAAGGATGTTATCGATGAAGACCACTAAGAATCGGTCTAAGTACAACTGGAAGATACAGTTCATAAGTACCATGAACACTACGGGGGAATTCTTCATGTCGAAAGGCATCACCAAGTACTTGTAGTGACTGTAGCAGCATCAGAAGGCCATATTCAGTATATCCTCATCCTGTAATCATAACTAATGGTAACTTGATCGAAGTTCAACCTTTGAGAACCACTCTTCCCCTCTTAGATAGTCGAAGAGGTTGTTGATCCTTGATAGTGGATACTTTTTCTTCACGATTACCTTATTCAGGCACCGGTAATCCACACACAACCTCAAACTCCCGTTTTTATTCTTGGAAAACAAAACTAGGGCCACCTAAGGTGAAACACTGGGTCATACAAAGCCATTATTTTTCAAATCATCCAACAGCATCTTTAGCTCGCAAAGCACTAAAATATCCATCTGATACGATGGTGAGGATTTCAGTTCCGTCATGGGGTGTTAGTCCATGTAGAAGTAGATCTCCCAGTAGGGTGGTAGTCCTAGAACATCTTCTGGAAATATGTCTTCATACTTCGCCACTACTATCAGGAATTGAAATCTCACAACATCTAATACTCCGAGGGTAAGGCTATCCAACTCATGAGTGATCAACTGCACCCTCCTATGCATGAGCTTGTCTTGTGCTTCCTAGGTCTCGTTTTCACTGATAAAGGAAAACTTTTCCCATCGTGGCAGATACACTGCACTCTTCGACTAAATTAGTCAATATGGGAATGGACCGAAGATAGCCAGTCCATACCAAGAATAAATTCATAAGGCCACAACATTTCCACCATGATCTTCCAACCAAAACTATCACCTCCAAGGGAAATATCACACTATCTGAAAAGATGCGTGATCATTGAATCTCTTCCGGTAGGTGTATCCAAGAGTAAGGGCCGTGTCAATAGCTCTACCAGAATCTCAAGGTTTCACACAAGTCATGTGGGGAGAGAGGAATAACTGGAACCTATGTTTATAAGAAGGAATACTAAAGTAGAAAGGGAACAGTTCATACCTCAGATCATCTCTGGATTCCCTGGGACAAATGCCTCGACCACATGCAGCTGTCCCCACCCTTGACCCCAAGCTCCCTGAGCCTGGTGCGGACCTCTTGGGGTTGGTGGTGGGAGTAGATCAAAGCCTTTTCCACCACCTGATGCTCCCCCTGCTCCTCTGCCATATTCGCCACCTAGCAGGTCAGTCTAATCCACTCTCTTCCTCTTTCTCATTGGTTCATCCACCACTTCCCTATCAACAGCTAAACAGGTTGGAAGGTATCTAGCAAGATGTACCCTATTGTCGTAAGAGTAGCATTTCCCCTCCCTAGGATTACTTGATCCAGCTTGAGACCCCTGGGCTGTCGATCCCCTATCTTGGGTCCTCCTGTGATGTCTCCCATGTTCTAAACACTGTTCCTGACGTCATCTCCCTACTTCCGAGGTCTCTACACCTATCTTCCTACTGCCAACTACCACTGTCTATCTATGGTCCTCTAAGAATCTCTTGATCACGAAGGCCCACTCAAACACTTCAAGCATAAGTCGAAATTCATAGAGGCACGAAACTAGATTGTATATCCCATTGTAGACCTCGCTCGAAAGTCCAAGATCTAAAGTAATGCTCCCTAACCATATCCATTAAGAACCTGATGATGTTCGTGGACCTCGATGAATAGTCTGTCCACAGTCAAACTGCCCTACTGGAGTATAAAAATCTCTGAGATACACACTGCTCTCAGTGTAACTGGAGATAAATATTCCCTAAAGAGTCACTCAAACTCTTCCCATGAAAGTGTCTCCTCATCATGAGTCTTTGTGGTCATACTCCACGATCGTCCCTCTGAACCCTGAAGAAGGCTCGCTCATAGGATCAACATCTGGTCCACTGGTGTCGTCACTAGATGGAAAACTCTGGTCACCACCTCAAGCCAGTCCTCAGCCGCCTGAGGGTTGGGCTCACCTCAAAACCAGAGGGGTATCTATCTTTGAAACCCATAGAGTGTGCTAAGCCTGCACCCCTCATCTGTCGGCACTACAGGTACCGTGGGATGCTCTTCTGGTGGTGTTATAGTAGGTGCACCACATAGAGGTAACACCTAGGGAACTTGTCCCTGTATCGAAGCCTCATCACTAAGGTGATCATCCTCGTGATCGAGCTATTGAATTCTAGTGGGTATGCATCCCAGAGGAATCCTGTAAAGAAATAAGATGTACCATAGTCAACGAGTATATCTGGTTAACTAACATTAAAGGACATGGAAAAACCCATCCATTTCTATACGATGCATGTACCATTATTTTATTTCCCCAAAACTAGTGTTTTCATGTGCTGAGTTGAAAAGAAGGTTATCAGAGTCCCAGTGTATGGATACATCGGCTACCCACACTAAAAGTAGAGTCTTTGGCATGAAATCTACGCTCGAAACACTTAACACTATTTCCCCAAACCAATCTCACAGACTCTGGGTCCTATGGTATAACCGACCACCTCTGATACCACTCTATCATGACCTATCCTAGTGGAGCCCACACCGCAACTCCCCAATCCCACCTTCAATTGGGTAAGGGCTGGTGGCTAGCACCGAGTAGGCATATCATTAAAATGGGAGGCATTTCCTAAGTACCTGTACACACACACACACACATCTCCAAGCCCATAAATGTTGAAATGTAAAAAAACACCAAAGAACAAAATACACGCATACAATGAAACCCAACCAATAGAGTACAATGTAATGTAAAGTATGGAAAGTAAAACTGGTCTAGAATACAATCACACCAAAAACAAGAGTATGAAAACGACAAAGTTCAGCCTATAAGAACAGAGAGGTACTGGGACTGCTTCTCGTTGCTGTTGGAACACCTCAGCCTATATGGAACTCAGGAAACTCGGTCTAGTCCTGGTCTGCCCAGGACTCCATCAAAAGGCCACTCTTCTTCATAAGACATGACACGTTTGGGAAAATCCCGCGTCGGGGTGAGCATAACAATACTCAATAGAGGACCCCGAAAACCAAAAACAAATACAATAGGTAAAGGTACATTCATCTCTACACAGTATATTTCTACTAAACATATAGAAAGAGAAACATAATCCAGACATACTCAAAACCAAGACGCATAGTCTAGAGATAAGTCAGACGACTGCATTACCACACTAGGGATTCATTTATAAGGTTCCATGAAGCACTCGTCTGGGAGAACTCACTCCACAAGTCTGATAGATATGTTGAAGTCCGTCCGGGAAGTACTGTTCATCAGGAAAATCCATGAAGGACAGATACAATCATTCCAGGAGAACACACTTATGAGTGGGGAAAGATTATGATACACAGATGGGGATCACTTCCAGGGCTATGGAGGATACCGCAACTCATCCAGATTCACCTGCTATGTAGAGGATCGAAGTCCTGTCAGATTAGTCATGTCAATACCAGACTCTACCCAGTGTCAAGAATGAATAGAGGATCTCACTTCGGGCCTCTTGGAGGGATTCCTAAATCTATCTCAGAAAGTCCTTCTAAAGGGATCATACTCCTATGGATGGAAAGGATACTTGAACTTCAGGGGAACGAGCAAAAGGGGAACTAACACAAATGAAACATGTCCAAGGAGCGATGGACAAGTAGATCAAGCCATGTTCTAGGATATACATAGTGTGTAGAAGGGGTCACACACTATGTCTCACGACTCTAGGTACTTCCCATGTGTAATAGCCTGAGTCAGAGGGGACATGTTGTGTAGAAAGGTAAGTACATGGCATGTAGGGCGGACCACACACCGTGTCCGAGTAACCGGGGTCCGCTCCATGTACGGGGCCATGTTCTTGTACATGGATTCAACCTATGTGTGCCATCCCGAGTAACCGGTACACAGGGTAACCCGTGCAGGTGGCCTGGTCTGGTTGTGTGGGGGAGTACACGGCTGTGTAATCCTCCCTGTGTACGTGTATCGTCTGAGATACACATCGAGTCCCGTGTAAGGACCCACATGCCGTGGTATTCGAAGAACACACCGTGTTATTTCTTCCTGTACTGTGGAACCCTAGCCGCCAATAAGACGGTACCACAAGGCGTGTTATTCAGGATACACACCATGTGTTCTGGAAATTTCCTGAAAACGGTTCTTCCTCCACGCACCTCTGTTGTTCTTATGATCCTCGATATGATCACCTTATCATTGTGAAACTCTAAGTTTGAGGTCTCCCTAACACTTCCAAGCCATTTCTATGGGTTTTAGACCCCCAATCGGCCCAAATACACGTACCGATTTACTGCATGAAAAACGTTAGAATAATGATAACTCCCAAACCATGTCGATTCATCTGCAACTATCATCATCACACCTCCATTGGGTTATCATGTTGTTGGATATCTGTTTTGAGATCGTTGCGATATGAAATGGGCAAGCAACGATTCCTCGTTTGTATCCCCCCAAAGAACGCGAAGAATGTTGGGAAGAGGGTGGAAGAAAACAAAACAACAAAGGAGGAATGGACCTCCGCCATCATTTGTCATGACATTAATCCTCTCCTGTTAGAATATTTAAATGGGGAAAATTAAAAACATCCAAACATGAAAAAAGAATCCCCAAGAATGAACCTAATAAAGAAAATCCCTCTTGCTAGAACGACGAAGCGCGAGTCAACCAGTTAATGGGTTGATTTACCTTCGTTGTTTAATTAAAATAATGGGGAGGGAACAATTTAAAACATTTCCCCTACCACAAGAAGGGATCGATAACTAATGAAAGGATTACACTACCATCATCACCGAGATCCTTCAACTCCATCGGAGCAATGATTAACACTTTTTTATTTTTCATCATTCTTTGTCTAGAGTTCTCTCCCATGATCCAAGAATTCTCCAGAGCTTCTCTCAATTTTCCACCAATGAAAAACCTTTAATTAACCCATTAAATGGAGTAAACGTGTTTTAGTGTCAATTATGTTGTGACATTAATGAGTCATAATTACTGTTTTAGAGTCTTTATATCGTGTCATTAATTATCGAAACAGCTGCCCCTTCATTGCACTACAGCGAACGTTTCAAAATAAAAAAAATAAACTTTTCAAATGATTTTATTTTATTTTTATTTTACTAAAAACGTTTGAAAATTAACTTTTTTCCTCGACCCACGCTGGTCGAGGTTAGGCTCATTCTTAGGTTAAGTTGTTGTCTCAGACGCAATGGTGCCCTTGAATTTCTAATCTGGCCATTCGTTTGTAAACTGCCACAACTTCACACACACACCAACTCACTTAACATAGAAAATGCTAAAACCACCATTCTGAGCTCACCGAGCCTCGGAATAACGTGTCATCTCTGCACTTGGTGTCGAAATAATTCCATATAATATTGAAAAATAATACATGGAAAATCTGAGACATGAAATGTACTCTATCTGATAGCATACCAAATTCTAGAAAGTCAATAATTTTATATAATAATAAACCTCTTAGGTTTTTTTGTAAAACTATATCAAATGTAGTTATACCATCACTACATAAAAATTATAAACCCTTATATAAATGGATTACAATAAAATCGATATTCTTCTTTGGGTGGTCGAGAATTTTAAAAAATAAATATATATATGGCACCTTCAATAGCATCTAAAGAAGTAATTTGTATAGAGTTTTGAAAATATGAAAATAAGAACAATAACTACCATAAGAAGAAAAATGAAAAAACCCATATATAGAAAGATCTAATTTGAAAGTATGAGGTTCTAAAGTAAAAGTTGGACATAACTCATTAAATTGTTTCCATGAATCACCATTAGAATGATTATTTAAGCTATTATTTACAAAAATATTTGACCGATTCTGTGTCATGATTAAATTTGTGTTGTTAGACATAAAAAAGCTATAATTTAGCTGTAATAAAAAAATATTCAATTTTTTTATAGGAACATGTTTGTTTTTACTATGTTGAATATCATTATATATCAATTATACACATGAAAGAAAATTAACTAAAGAATAAACAAACCCATAATATAAGATGAAATCATTTACACACGCAATAATCTTCTAATAACTGAGACCCAAATAATAAATTAAAATTTAACATTTATATAAATTTCTATGATGCACATTTCCCTTTAGAAACAAATAATGAACCAAGTAAATTATTCTATCAAAATATATATCAAGAATTCCACAATTTAATTTAATAACAATAAATTACAAAATATAATTTAATTCCCTTATATTGCATCAAATATATATGGAATCCTCCACATATTATGAAAATTCATAAAATTGAGTTAATTTTAACTGGTAATTAAAATTATCATTCTTTTTTATCAATTATTGAAATAATAGGCCAACCACTTCCAACCCTAAATTTTGAAATTCAAATGGATCAAGAAAAAAAATAAAAATTTTCTCTGAATTGCGTTCACCATGTTGATACAAATAATATAATCTATAGGAAAACAAAAAAATTTTAGATCAAATCTAATGATATCAACCCACTCATATCCGATGAGATTACATGTTTTACTAGGACACTTAATTGTCCCTTCTAAAATAATTTCTATATTTGAGAATGTAAACACATGGAACACTTTAAAATGCTTAATATAGATATGATTTATAGAAAAAAGATGAGAATTATTTTCATGAATTATCTAATTATGATATTATAATATTTTTTTTATATTTTCTCTCTCCCTGATTTAAAAAAATGAATAATAATTAGTTTATAAAATATAGGTCTTACAAAATTTATTTGATTTTTTTTAAATTTATTAGTTTTTAGTAATTAGTTTATAACAATTTTTTTACATAGTTTAATACTATATATGACAAATGTTTTATAATAATTATACTATTTTTCTTTTATAAATATATTTTTCATTATAAATAATTTAATTATTTCTTTTAATATAGTTAAAATAAATTATTATTTCTAATTTTTACATACAATTTATATTAATTTTTTTATTTTACTAAATTTTAAAAAGTTATTTTAATTTTAATTCAATATTATATGTTTTTAATTGTACTACTATTTAAAAATTTTAAATTATTTATTATGATATTTATTTTTTAATAATTATTAATTTCATTATAATCATTATAAATTCTATTTTTATATTTTTATATATTTTAGTTATTTATTATTTTTTAAGAATTAAATATTTTGCCAATTTTTATGATCATAGTAAATTATTTTTCTATTTTTAAATTTATTATTTTATAATAAATTTTTTAATTTTCATTGATATACAAATTTCTATTTCTATAATTTGTATCTTTCATTATGATGTTAATTTAAAATAACTATAGGATTAAATTTTTAATTATTTGTGTGAATTAAAATAAATTAATTTTTTTTATTAATTTTGAAAAAATATATTTTTCAGTATTATTATAATAATTTATTTTTACAGTTTTTTCATAAAAATATTATTATTTATATTAATTTTTTAATTTTAAAAAAGTTATATGAAAAAATTATTTATTATAATTTTTTTTATTTCAGTGACTTTTTTTTCATTTTTAATAATTTATTGAAGTATTTATTATTTAATATTTACTAATTTAATTAGAATAAATGTTAAGTTTATTATTTTTTATTTTTTAACTAATTTTTAATTTTTTTTACTAATTTCAAATAATTTATGAATTTATGAATTTTATCACTATAATTTTTTATTTAGTACTTTTTAATAAAAAAAATAATATTTATAAATATATACACTAACATATATATTATTTTGTATTTTAGTAATTTTAACTTAATTACCTACTATATCAATTTTAAAATAAATTGAAACTTTTAGATAAATTTAATATTTTAGAAACTTTTAAAATATATGTCTCTTTTTTATTATAAATATTCCAAATTATTTTACTTAATTTTAGTGGTATTATTTTATTACTTTAACTATATTACTAATTTTCTTATTTTTAATAATTATAATTAATAAATTTTAATTTTTTTCAAGTTTTCATGAATTTATTAATAATTTATTATAATGATAAAAATTTATAAATTTTTTTATTAGAATCAAAATTATTTTTTATTTCTTTTTATTATTTAAATAGTAATCATATTATAATTATTTTACAATTTTTTAATTATTTAGAAATTCATTAATTTTGTAATTAATAGTTAATTATTTTTAAAAACTTTAATTGACATTTTAAAAAAATAATGTTACATTTTTTTACCGTTGAAAAATTAACTAATCATCAAACTAATTAAATAAATATACAACTAAAAAATTTAATAATGAAAAAGAAAAAATAATTAAACGAATAAATTCAAACTACTTAAATAAATAAATAACTAAAAAATTATTTCATAATACAATAAATAAATATAACTAACTAATCAAACAAAAAATAAATATTCCAAAAAATAAATTCCGGATGAATAAAAATAGAATTGATCTATATACTAATATTTTAATACGGATGCTCAATAATTTAAGTTTGTTTGGAAAGAAAGGACATGAAATTGAACTCATGACTTTGGTGGGCCACACCCAATTCTTTTTATATATAGTTTTTTTGTAATGGAAAATAACGATAGAGGGAATTCTATCTCCAATAGTGTGAAGCATTTAATACATATCTACAGGAGGATCTTTTTTGTGATGTTCATTTGTGAAAGAATTGTTATTCGACAACGTGTATTTGTAGGGGATAATTTATCAATTACAAATAACAACCCCTATTTTTTACATATCTAGTTTTTTTGGAAAATAATTATGATGGATGTAGTGTTGGAGTTAGTGGCCTAGAACCAACTACTCTATACTTTATTCATTAATAAATAACTTATCACATCTTGATTGTTCTTTTTCCTAAAAATGCATGTGATAATGTCTTAAGGATGGCTGCTGCACTAAAAGGTCATAGTAGATCCCTATTGTGATGAGAACCCGGAAGTGCCATAACACTGTTCTTGAATATATGTTCTTTGGCCGGATGATGTTATTTGAGGGACACAAATAATACAGGCCATTAGGGGTGAAGACTCATAAAATTTTGTGGCACCTTCTCATGGTGTGTGCCCTTGGTAATATCTAGGGGGATATTATGAGAACGGGACACACCAGTAGGAAATCTACATTTCATAGTGTCATTGGATGTTCATATCTATGGATGTGCATATCGGTCCTTAGTCTTTAAGATTATTATTACTGGGTATTACAAATCCTTCACTTAGATGTATTGAAGAAAACTATGATGACCCACTATTCGTAGTGAGGTAGGATATGATGAGTGCATCACGAGTAATACTGTATTAATTGATAATGAAAGAAATGATTTGTCCCTTTTGTTCAATAACAGAAGTAAATATCTTAGGCCCTTTAATGGAATTGATATAACCTAAACAAATCCATGGCCATGATAAGGAATCATAAATTTCAATTTCTGGAAGTCAAAGAATGAATAATCGACACATGGGTTGATGACACCAGCATGCAACCCGCTTGATTCGAGATATCGAGAGAAAGGATTACATTACATGGTAAGCGTAGTAGGAGGTGACACGTCATTGTGGCGTTAAATTCTTTATCAATGGGTGCCTTGGTGTGTTGCTAGATGCTAACCTTGGACTTTAAGAGGGGTCCACCTAATGCCATTGAGAAAGAGGCCTAAAGGGTCACACACTAAGTGTGTCCAAGTATCTCAGTTAAATATTAATTTTACAAGTTGAGTAAAGATGATTCCCGATTGTGGTTTAATAATTATTCAAGGATGACTGATCACATTTATTTCAAAACTAGTTACTCGAGAGAATATAATGTGGGAAAAATAATATATATATATTAGCATGTAATGTAGTAATATTTATTTAAGAAATAAATAGTCATTATTCAAGGTCTAATAAATAAGGTGGAGGAAATAAAGAGTATGAAAAAAAGTACATTCCAAGTATATTAATTTACACAACATATAATTTCTCTATGGATTTGTGATAAATAATATAATATATTATTAATTAAATAATATTAGGAGTAATTCGCTGGGCACATGTCAAGTAACAATAATAATCAACTGTTATTATTAGACATGTGGTCTTAATAATAATTAAAAGAAATTAATAAATGATTTTGGGTAATTAATTATTTTATAATTCTATGTAATTAAAATCCCAATTATATAATTCTCATTATCCTAGCCATTTTTTTGTTTTGTGCACAATGGATCTAGAGAAAGCTCTGAAGACTAGAGGGAATTTTTTTTCTTCCAAGAACACTCTCAAGCTATGAGAGAGATCCTCCACCACTGGATCAAGGAGAGAACTTTGCAAGCGGCTCACAAGGTGATCTAAGGCAGACATCGCAAGCGAAGGCTTTTCTGTGCTAGCACCCGAAGATCACTTTGGCAATGTCCAGAGATATGTGGAGCACATGTGGATCACCGCTAGAGGAATCCTACACTTGTATTTTATGAAGAAAGGATGGATCACATCGGATCGTGACCGAAAACCTCAACGGAGAGATAATTCCATCAAGGTTATTATTTTCTTTAAATTAAATTAATTATAACCAACATATGACGATCCTATCTGTGGTTCCAGGACTCTATTCCTTTCTTTTGTTCTTCCCACTATTGTGAAGATCCAATGTTTTTTTATAATGACAGATCTTAGATTGATCATTGTTAATGGAAAAATTAATGTTGGGTACACCCACCAATGCGTTTCTACTACACTTGGAATGCACAAGTGGTATCAAAGGGGGTCATATCATTGATTATAATTATTTAGTTTTTCGTTTTCCATTTATGCATTTAATAATTTAGTTGTTTGAATTAAAATTAATTGTTCTATAAATCTGAATCTCTAGATCTATTCCTCCTATTTCATTTCTTGTTCACCTTACAGAAATGATTTTTTCTATTAATTTTGATTTAAATAAAATATAGGATCTCATATAGAGGTTCCAAATCATCCTGAACTTACAACACCAGAACACACAGCATGTATTAAACATTACACGCTGTGTAGTATAGGTTCCACACACTGAGATGGTCCGCCAAACCAGGCCATGCCATTGAATTCTATCTAAGTCTTTAAGACTCCATGTGTTGACCATGAATAGGTGGCACACAATTTTTAGATTACACGCTATGTGGCCAACTGAACACGTTGTGTAGTCCCTTTGGGTTAAGGTTAGATTTTGTATCCTGTATACGGAACTCCCGACTAGAAACCATGTAATATGGATACTACACGGCATGTATCCCACTGAACATGCCATGTAGTCCAATGATTTATGAAGTACATCCACACGCTATGTACTCGGGCGTGTACTTCGGATGGATGACGAACAAAATTACACCCTGTGTAGTTAGAACTACATGCTATGTACACATCCAAATTATGCAGATTTATTAAACTTTATTATTAGATTATACAAACCCTTGAGACATGTACCATAGTGCTGGCATAAAGTTGAGGAAACATACATGATAGGTATTATATATATATATATATCTTTAATTTAACATCTTCGTAATGTTCATTTCTACTCATTGGGTAGTTATGGACATGAATTCACTAGGTTTCCTCCAAGGTACAAGTTACATACAAAGATAATTTTAAATGAATTAATTTTTTTATAATTATGATGGATGAGAATCTTAAGGAAATTTAGAAAAAGGATTTAAGATAAAAGGATTGATTAATTAAAGATAATTAATTTATTCTAGCATGATTTATCTTAAAAAAGAATGATTAAAGAATTGAATGCTAGTTTTATTTATGTATAAATATCATTGCATGTATGGATGATCATGATCTAGACCAAGACCTTTGTATGTGAATGGTTTATTTTAATTAATTTATTTAAATTAAATTTGTTGGTCTGCGAGCCTTCTCCTTCTTAACATGTAGGGCCTGCGTGACCAAGGATTATTTTATGTAAAACCCCATTTTACCCCTCTCCTGCGAGTGAGATAAAAGCATTTGTAATGGATGGAGATCCCAAGATAGTGGATGTGGCTTAGGTTTGGAGCCAAGGTGAAACCAATTCAAGGAGAAACAAAGGTGGACAAGTGGAAAACTGTAAACCTTAACCCAAAAGGTTCAAGGTGTTTATCCCTAGGTCTTAGGTTAGTTACTAAATTGCTAGATAATATGACCAATAGGAAAAGCTCATGATCATACAATTTTTTTTTCAGTTGCATGGTTTATTTAATATGGGTGTGTTTTCATGATCACACAATTAATGAATTAATCAAGCATGGAAGATGGAACAAAAATAAGACCGGATAATCTATAAATATTATCTTAGACATGGTGAATAACTTAACTGTATACCACTTAATATTAACAAGAATTTAATCAAAGATAATAAAATGACAATTTAAGTATAATGATAAAATCCCTCAAAGAAAATATTAAGTCAGTATATCCTTCCATAATCTTGGTTAGAATCGAACCATTGTTCAAAGTGTTTGACCAACCCTAGTTAGTGTGATTTCAATTAGTGGGGAATTCTAATTCAAGGTTTTGGGTTGACTTGACTTGGTTCCCATCATGGGTTAACTGCCACAACAGGAAATCGTGTGACCAAGAGGCAAAGGTTGAGGAAATCTGAAATTAAGGTATTTTAGGATTGGGGAGTCCACTCAGTGGATGAAGGAGATGTGAGTTAATGTAGTTGGCATTTGGAATTCCTACCTAAAACCCTTCAAGTATCCTGACCAACCCTAGTTTGGGTAATGCAAAGTGAAATATAGATCCTTTCCACTAAAATATTCATGCAATAGAATACTCCAAAGTAAATGGTGTGGTTTATTGGATTTCAATAAAATAGTGGTAGACTAATAAATATTAATTTATTTATCTGTCATAGTTTCATCATGATAAAGTAAAAAACATTTTCTCATCTTAATTTTTAGAAATGGAAATAAAAATTACTTCAAAAATATCATTGCAAACCATACTAGATAAGGAATACCTTTTCACTGGTACCAATTTCAAGGAATGACAGAGGTGTTTATGCTTCATCCTTCGCCATGAGAGGAAATTATATGTGCTGGAAGATCTTTTTCCAGTTGCACCTAGAAAAGAGGCCAGTGATGAGGAACTATATCTCTATATGAAACATATGAATTATGCCACAGATGTCCAATGTTTCACTCTATCGGCCATGTCTAATGAGATATTAAAGAAACATAAATACAAATATGCATATAGCATGTTGTATCCTATTAAGGATACCTATCAAGAGAAGGAGAGATATGAAAGATATGAGATCTCAATTGATTTGTTCACAACTAAGCTGGGAGAGTTTTCCCTGGATGGGCCTCATGTAGTCAAACTTATTGGATACATTGAACTTCTTGACATCTTAGGGATTAAGTTACCAGATGAGTTGCGTACAGATCTCATCCTATCATCACTGACCAAGACCTTATTTCCATTATTGTCAACTAAAATATGAGAAACAATGAGAAGAGTGTATCAGAACATCTGAACATAATTTTCCAAGTAGATAAGGACATGGGACGTGAAAAACACACAGTCCTTATGGTGAATAAGAAAAGGAAGGACAAGGAAAAGGGGTCAAGGATTCATAAACAATATGAATCACCTGAGAACAATCACTCTAAGAAGGGGAAGATCCAGAGGTAGGGCAAGGAATGAGAGGAAATATGTTTTTCATGTGGCAAGCAAGGCCACTATAAGAGGAACTGCACCTAGAACCATGGGGATGATAAAGGTGAGTTCTTTATCGAGTGTAATCTTTCCATTTCTACACATTGGTTATTAGATATAGTTTGTGGGGATCACATCTGTATTCAAATGTAGTAACCAAGTAGATTTAGAAATATTTCTATAGGTGAGGTGGATCTTCAAGCTGCCAATGGTGAGAGGTTCGATGCATTGGCCATTGATGATTACCATCTATCATTTCCAACAGGTAAGCTTTTGGTTTTATATAACTGTTATTATATGCCTAGTGTTACCAAGAACACAATTTTTGTATCATGTTTGTATATGGATGGATTTATTTTCAAGTTTGGAAATAAGGGTTTTTTATTTTATAAGAACACCATATGTTATGGTATGACATATTTAAATAATGTTTTGTATGTGTTAAATTATGAAAACCAAATGTTGGCAATCGATAATGAGACAAACTTACATGAATCATACATCACTCAATTGTGGAATCACCGCCTCGGTCATGTAAATGAGAAGCACTTGAAAAATATCTATCAAGATGGTTATTTAGACTCTACTAAACTAAAACCACATGATAGATGCCACACTTGTTTACAAGGTAAAATGACCAAGCTGTGTTTCGGTGGATAGGATGAAAGGTCCACAGAGCTTCTAGGATTAGTGCACACAGATGTGCATGGACCATTTCCAGTAGAATCTAGAGGTGTATATTCTTATTTCATTACGTTTATTGATTATTTAAGTAGATATGGATATTTTTACTTAATGAGGTATAAGTCAAAGTCCTTAGAGAAATTTAAGGAATTCAAGAATGAAGTAGTAAATAATATTTGTAAGAAGTTAAAGAAACTTTGATTGGATCGAGGAGGAGAATATTTGAACCAAGAGTTCATCGACCTTCTTCAGGAGTCTGGGATTTAATCTCAACTCACTACTTCTTATACACCATAGTGGAATGGTGTTAGTGAATGGTGAAACTACACATTTTTGGACATGGTGAGGTTGATGATGAGTAATTAAGATATTCCATTATCCTTTTGGGGATATTCCTTACAAACTGCCGCATACACATTAAACAGAGTAACAACTAAGATGAAAAATGGAATTCCATCTGATATATGGAATTGAAAAAAACCCATTTTCTTTCACACACATGTATGGGGATTCAAGGGATTTGTTATGGCCTTATCTGGTAGAACACTAGAACTTATAGGCACAAAGTGTATCTCTATAGGATATCCCAAGGAAACGAAAGTATATAACCTATATAACCCTTTATAAAAAAAGTAATTGTTTTCAGACAATCCATCTTTATTTGGAGGGAGAACATCCTCAAAAGGATAGTGGGAGAAAGATTAACTTTGAAGAAGTTTATGCTCAAGATACACATGAGTTGGTATAGAAACAAGTTCTAAAAGTCCCTGTGGAAGAGGTTACAGAAACACAAGTACTGCATAGGAGCTAAAGAGAGGAAAGGGAACCAAAGAAACATGGTTTCCAAGTCACTGAGGATGGTGAATCATTATTGTTGGAAAATGATTAACCTCTATCCTACAAGGAAGAATTAGAAATCACAGAATCTACAAGATGGCTAGAAGCTCTGAATTCTGAGATGGATTCCATGTATCAGAACCAATTCTGGGTTCTGGTCGATGAGCTAGTTGATGTAAATCCTGCGGGATGCAAATGGGTATTCAAGAGAAAACTAGACATGGAAGGTAAAGTTAACACCAATAAATCAAGGCTAGTGGTTAAAGGATTCAGATAGCATAAATGAATTTACTATGATGAAACCTTCACGCCAATTTCCATGTTTAAATTCATAAGAATCATAATTTCTATAGCAGCTTACCATGACTACAAGATTTGGAAAATGGATGTCAAAACAACATTCCTTAATGGGAACCTTAATGAAGATGCCTATATAACACAACCATAAGGGTTATTGACACCAGGTGAAGGAAAATGGGTTTTCAAGTTGCAAAAATTCATTTATGGATTAAATCAAGCATCCAGGTCATAGAAAATTTGATTTGACAAAGACATAAAAGAAATTTGGTTTCATTAAGAATGAATGTGATCCATGTTTTTATAATCGGTTTAATGGGAAAGTGACTATTATACTAGAAGTATATGTTGATGACATATTTGTTATTAGAAACAATGTACCAGTCTTATAATCTGTTAAGGACTGGTTGAAGAAGTGTTTCTCCATGAAGGACTTGGGTGAAGCAGCCTACATTCTAGGGATCATGGATCATTCGTGATAGATACAAGAGGCTACTTGGACTAAGTCATGGTATATATATTTACCAGATACTAATGATATTTAGTATGGAAAAATAAAATAGAGGATTGGTTCTAGTGTCACATGGCCTACATCTTTCAAATAAAATGTGTCCTTAGACAAAATAGGGGAAATATAGAATGAGTAAGATCCCATAATCTTTGGATATAAGATCCATCATGTATTCCATGTTATGTACCAGGCTTGATGTTTCCTATACACTGAGCATGGTAGGAAGATATCAAGATGACCTAGGAGAACAACATTAGAATGCTGTTAAGAATATCCTTATGTATCTTATAATAAATAAGGATATTTTCCTGGTTTATGGTGGAGAAGAGGATCTTGTCATCATAGAGTATGCTGATGCTAGGATTCAGATAGATTAGAATGATCTGATGTCACAATATGGATATGTTTTCTTTCTCAATGGAGGTGTTGTGAGCTGGAAGAGTTCAAAGCAACAAGTTGTTGCCGATTCTATAGCGGAGTCTGAATATATAGCGTCTTCTGATGCATCCAAGTAAGTCATCTAGATTAGGAACCTTTTCTAGGATCTTAATGTGGTGCCTAATAGTACAGATCCTATCAAATTTTATTGTGATAATACTACAATAGTGGATCTTGTAAAAGAACCAAGGCCACATCAATGGACAAAGCACAAACTCTGGAAGTATCACCTCTTAAGGGATTTCTATCAAAGGAGATAAGTTGTAGTGAGCAGAGTGTCCATGGAAGAGAACATGGTAGAACCCATGACTAAAGACATATCTCAGCAGAAGCAAGAATATCAAGTGACAGCTAGCGGGTTGAATGTTTTTATAAGTTGGCTCTAGTCGAAGTGTGAGTCTGTTGGAGTTGGTGGCCTATAACTAACTACATTGTACTTTATTCATTAAGAAATACCTTATCACATATTGATAGTTCTTCTGCGTGACAATGAATGTGATAATATCCTAAGGATATATTTTTCACTAAAAGGTCATAGCAGATCCCTACTATGATGTGAACCCGGATGTTCCATAACACTGTCATTGAATATATGTTTTATCTCTGGTTGATGCTATTTTATAGAAACTAATAATACATACCATTAGGTGTGAGGACTCATAAAACATTGAGTCACCTTCTCATGGTGTGCTCCCTTGGTAATATCTTTGAGGATATTATGAGAACGAGACCCGCCAGTAGGAAATAAAAATTTCATAGTGTCATTGGATTTTCCTATCTGGAGACATGTGTATTGGTCTTTAGACTTTAATATTATTATCAATGGGAATTAAAACTCACACACTTAGATGTATTGACCAAAACTATAACAAAACACTATTCGCAACATGGTAGGATATTTTGGGTGCTTCACAAGTAATACTGAATTAATTGATAATGAGAGAAAGGATTTTTCCCTTTTGTTCCATAACAGAAGTAAATATCTCAAGCCCTTTGATAGAATTGATATAGCCTAAATAAATCCATGGACATGGTAAGGAATGGGTAATCTCAATTCTAGGAAGTTAAAGGAAGAATAATTCAGTAAATGGGTTGATGACACCAGTATGAAACCGACTTGATTCAGGATATCGATACAAAGGATTACATTACATGGTAAGTATTCATTGGAGGTGACAAGTCATTGAGGTATTAACTTCTTTCTCTATGGGTGCATTGGCATGTTGCTAGACGCTAACCTTGGAATTTAGGTAGGGTCCACCTAATTTCATTGAGAAAGAGGTCTACAGGGTCACCAACTGAGTGTGTCCAAGTATCTCAGTTAAATATTAATTTTACAAGTTGAATAAAGATTATTCCCGATTGTGGTTTAATAATTATTCAAGGATGACTGATCACATTTTTTTCGACACTAGTTATTCGAGATAATATATTATGGGAAAAATAATGTATTTATTAGTGAGTAATGAATTAATATTTATTTAAGTAATAAATAGTTATTATTCAAGGTCTAATAAATAATGTTGAGGAAATAAATAGAATGTGAAAACAATAGTACTTTCCGTTTATATTAATATACAAACCGTGTAATTTTTCAAGGGATTTGTGAGAACTAATATTATTTATTATTAAATAAAAAATATTAGGTGTTATTCATTGGGCACATGTCAAGTAGTAATAATAGTCAACTACTATTATTATACATGAGGTCTTACTAAGAATTAAATGAAATGAATAAATGCTTTCGATGAATTAATTCATTTTATTATTCTATGTAATTAAAATACAATTATATAATTCTCATTAGCCTAGCCATTTTTGTGTGTTGTGAACAACAGATCTAGAAAAATATCTCAAGACAATAGAGAATTATTTTCTTCCAAGAATTCTCTTAAGATACGAGAGAGATCATCCTCCACCAAATCAAGGAGAGCACTTTGCAAGTGGCTGTCAAGGTGATCTAAGGTAGACATCGCAAGTGAAGACTCTTCCACACTGGAACACAAAGATACCATCGTAAACATCCAGAGATACGTGGAGCACATGTGTATCACCTCTAGATGAATCTTACACTTGGAATCTATAATTCAACAATAGATCACATCAGACCGTGACCGAAAACATCAATAGAGAGAGAATTCCATCAAGGTAATTCTCGTCTTTTAATTAAATTAATTATAACCAACATATGATGATACTCTATATGGTTCCTGGAATCCCTTAATTTCTTTCATTATTTTTTGTATTCCGAAGATCAGGAGTTTTATTATCATGACAGATCTCATATTGATTGTTGTTAACAGAAAAATTAAAGTTGGGTATACCAACCAACGTGTTTCTACTGTACCCAGAATCTACATGCAGCCCTTAAAAAAATACCTCATTGCCTAATTTATATTTAAAACTTAGTAATTAATTTTGATGAATTATCTTATCATTCACAATTACATATCTATTATGATGAAGATTGGTAGTTTTATCACAAATAACCATGGTACTCTATAGTGTGCACAAGCATGCCAAAAATATTCTTGATGGTTTTATTTATCATCAAAATAAATATAATTAATTACTATTATTAGCAATGTTTTTTCCCATTGTTATAAGCTACCCTTAAGACCATTATTTGTGATGGATATTTCATGCATCACAATTATGATGTATTTTTTTCTTATTGTTATCCATGTATCTCTTTAGGTGATAATAAAATTTATCGACAAACACAACCTTTATTATATAAAAATAATTTCTTATCATAATCATCACATGATTTTTAGGGATTTTTTTATAAAGAAGAATACATAATATGTTATAAAAGTAGTTAAAAACCAATGAATAGTGGTAAGTGTACAAATGAATTTAACACCAGGAAGAAGTAGAAAAAGAATAAATTTATAATGGTATTTTAATACTTTTCTCTAAAATCATGCTTATAAAAATTATTCATGACATCTAAAACCACTGATTACCTAATGTTATAGGATTTGGAAAGTAAAAATGAAGAATTAACAAGACATCCAAAATATTCCTCATAATGGAATATATTTGATTTATTATATCCATATTTCTATTTGAGGCTTAGGAATGTGTATTTTGGATTGGTTTAAAATGGAATTATCCCATTTGGTACTTTATGTCCTAAATATTATTTTATCTATCAACCCTTCTAATTACCATAAAACCAAAATAATCCTTGAAGTGGGAGTGTTATCAATGCTGTATCATTCTTTTCAGTCAAAGGAATATTTCTCCCTTCGGTCTATTAATATTGTACCACCAATCTTGTATCCAAACTGCCAATGCCAAGAAAAAAACACAACCTTTGAGGAACTATAGTTTAGGGTTCCACACTACTAGTATGTTGGGGGATACCAACTCCATTGGAAGATCTCATACTCTATCTAACCTCTATAGATAAGGGATAATGACACCACTGATAGAAGATCTCATGTATAGAGTTTGTGGGGGGGGGGGGGTATTAACTTTGTCTAATCCCTCAATAGAGGATCCCATATGTTGAGTATATATATAGAGAAGATTACCAACCATATATATGGATGGTGGTGGAATCCCAAATCCTTAGACAAAAACATCACCATGCAGGGTTTTTAACCCCAATAACACTCTGACCATATTTCTTGATCTTAGTCATCACCTTTACAGAGGTAAATTTGAAACCTTCTTATCATGCCAAGATAATGGAATTATATGGTTGAACAGACAACACCAACACGATCCATGTAGAAAATTACTCAAGATAGAATATTTATTTATTTTAAACACATATCCTAAGAAAACTATGAATTTCATTATAACATAGATGAAAGATGTTATTTTATGGAACCCAAGGCTTATTCCATGAGTCAGAATTATGCATCACATATTGGCCTCTATGAATTCATATAAATGTTAATATTTTTATTCCACATATATATTTTCATTCTGATGTTAGAATTAGTATATACCATAAAAATAATAATTTATTATAATAATACTTTTGTTATTATTATTCTAATTAATATAAAATAATTATATATATATATATTTATTTATTTATATTTATGATAAGAAGATGAAAATTAATGAAGTCCCATCTCCCTAATCTGGTTTCCCCCTCTCTTAATTTTTTTAATTTAATATTAATATTATTTTTATATGGGTTAGATATTTGGGGTATTCTTCTCCAACCATCCCATGTGAAGCACCTAACCACTACACCCGACATTGACGTGTGACCACTGTGATGACCACCGCCCTCACGTGCCTTCGAGTAACCATTGCCACCCTGTCATTTTCTTGCCACTATTGTGTTTCACATAGAAAACTATTTCCTGATATAAATCATTCCATTACACATAGAGATGTCTTACAAACCCATCACATTGATGGACATAGACTTCACCCCACCCTATCATCATAACCTTGTTCACCTCTTGTTGGTATTTAAATTGTTTTATTTTATGTTTTTAAAGGGGACAGTTTTTTTAGGAATTCCACATAGGAAAGTGGGAGGAGTGTAATCTTCCCTATTAATGGAATAATATTTATTAAAATTTAAAAATAATAAATGGATAAGGGTATAATCATACAAAGGATAGTACACCCTACTGTCCATGTACATGGGCTCGCATGTTCATAAAGGCGTAATGTGACACTTTGATGGACACTTCACAATTAATATTCCACATCAATATTTGGAGGTTACTTAATTTTTCATTATGGATAAATAGGTCAAACAAATTTGGGTCCATGACTAAATGGGTAGTTATGGTGGGTCATCCAAATTCATTGAATAAGTAAAATCTAGATTATCGATCAGATCAAGTGCGATTTGGGCCACTTATTCAATTGGGTGTGATCAAACAAAAAAAATTAAAATTGAAAATAATATACCTTTCTAGAAAAGGTATTATACCCATTTAAATAGGTTGGATGATTTATCTGAATGAATTCCTCCATGTATATAAAATGGAGCATCTAGTGGATGGTACAAATTACTAGCAAGCTACCAATTCACTCCTCTAATTCTTCTCTTTACTGATATTCCTCAAAGGATTTGAACAAGAATCAAAGGAAATTTATTGGTACAAAAAATAAAATTCATTTTCAAATATCTCTTATTTCCTAATCTTATTCTGGGGATACTTTCTTGAACCAAGTGAGAGTGTCATCCAACCCAAAACCCAAACTAGTCTGTAGCATGGCCCTAAGTGTGTTACCGATCCCAACAGGATGGAAAATAGTGCCCATGTATCAATAAAATACTTTTTAATGATTTTAATTGACTTTATAATTATAAACAAACAAAAATAATAAATAAATAAAAGTTGAACAATCACAAAAAAAACAAGGCATAACAATTTTCATATTCAATGTTTATATCTTTAAACAAGAACCAAAACATACTACAAAAAATAGAACAAGATACTATTCTAAAGACCACTATGAAACAAGAGGAGCATCATCATCAAACCACCACCACAAAACTTGCAAGGGGAACTACAAGCATCCCAAACCACCATCTCCCAACATCGTTCCTTTACCCAAGTCAATAATAACCATGTCTACTTACACAAAATGGTGTAAGTAGGGTGTGAGCCAAAGCCTAGTAGGATTTCACCCAACCAAGAGATTACATGATATATACATCATAAGACAAGATAATATATAAGTTTTAGGAAAAGTAAAGCTTAATTTTTTACAGATTTTTTTAAGGGAATAAATGATTTCTTTTAAAATAACAATCAAAGTGCACCGTATGCCCACAATGAGTAAAATATCTAAAACGAGAACTATGTCATGGGAAAACCCTATATGAACTAGCCAGCAATGGGACACTAGGTACATTTTATCTCAGCGAAAAGTGGTATAGAAACCATGACTAACATCATTCTCATTAATGAGCCACTAGGGGACACCCCATGGGCCTTGTGGTATCAAATAATCATCAATATTTAGTTAGTGTTGTAATCATCAATCTTGCTAGAAGAAATTGGGACAAGACATTTCCAAATAAACTAGCGTACTAGTCCAAGTCCACTAACCTAGTTACCCAGGTTTCCCTTTGTGATCTATTTTCATTCCACATATCACATAAAACATCAAATTTACATATACAAAAGCCAAAAAATGCATCACACATGAAAAACCACCATTTACATACCCACAATCTCTTTAAAAAACAAACACTCACCAAAACATTTTAAAACATGTTTCGTACCATCCAAAAAATTTATCAAACACCTTGAAAGCATGAAATAATGGAGCATATATGAAACACTCTTGGAGCTTGTGCCATTTCCATTGAAAAATAATTTTTCAATTATAAATCACATTGAATCATTTGAAAAAAAACATTTATAACTTCACACAAAATTAATAATACATATTTAAATACTAAAGTAATCATATAAATATCATCAAATAATTTTTAAGCATGGAACCACCTACCTTGGGTGAAGAAATTTTCAGAAATTTTTTATTAACCACAAACGTACATCAAAACAACCCTATAAAATAAATATTGAACATAAAACATCAAGATCGAACCTAGAAAATAAGATCCAACCCTCAATAGGTCACCAAACCCAACAGACATGTGAAACCCAAAGAAGGGGGGAGAAACCCTAGAATAGAGGAATTCAAATGAATAAGACACTTACTTGAGGTTTCTTGAAGAATCCAAGCCAAAACACCCACCAATATAGAGCCCAAGGTAGTGTGAAAGAAGGGGGAGGTGCACCTAGCATTAGAAATCCTGAGTGGGGAAGAGAATGGGTGTTTTGGAGTTTATTTAAAAGAGGTTAGTTTAGGACATTCCCAACTTTTAATGACCCAGATAGGCCACCCATTTTTCCGACACTGTTTTCCAAAATGTTCGGAAACCATGCGGTTTCCACTTTACACAAGGGACATGTCACACGGTTAGTCATGTGGTTTGAAAAACTGTGTTCTAATCATGCAATTCAGATTGGTCTAAAAAAGACACCATGGTGCATGGTTTCCTTGGACAAGCGCACAGTTTCCCCTAACCATGCACCGGAAGTGCACCACCCCCTACCAAAGTCAAAACATCCATTTTTCATGAAAACACAAGGGGAAAACCCATGTACAAGCACTAGGATAAAAATAAACAATGAAAATACCTCAAGAATCAAACCTCTCACACCTGAAACTCAAGATAAAATATGTAATCCAAAAATAAATTAGAACAAAGGGAGAAATCAAAAACTTGAGTGTGTAAATTCTCCCCACAATAAGGATTTTTGTCCCCGAAAAGACACATCAAGTCCTACTCCAAAAACAAAAATCAATACTCCTCCACAGCACAATGAGATTTCTAGAAAATATCAAAAAAAGGAACCAAGAATACCATGAACAAAAATGGATATTCATAAGATTTAACTTGGGAGTCCAGAATAGAATCCCCACCCTACATCATATTTCTACCCCCCAAAAGCTACAAAACATCTAGTTGATCGATCAAAAGAAATGGAATCCTCCCCACCTCATAATCAAGCCTCTCAAGCCACAATAACTTCATACATTACCAAACAAAACTGAGATAAAAAACACCCAATGAAATTTTTTAAAAAAACATTCACAACATCGCTTTAATACAATTATTGAAAACACTCCCACCCCTAATGACAATTAAAGGGATAGACTCAATATTGGATAGCTCCAAATAAGATTATCTAAAACTAAGACAACACTAGAAACAAAACTACATTATCAACAATGGGAGGAATAAATTAACTCCCCACAATGAAAGACCAACAAGAACCGACCGATCATTAGAATAAATCACGATGAGACTCATGGTGGGTATCCCCACCATTTTGGAACTGACAAGATTGAAATAACAAGGGAAATATGACATGGGATAACCTGTAACTATCCACACTGGAAAAAAACATGAGCCAACAAATCCCTCCACGAGAGGAGGAAAACATGATGAGGGAAACCCCCAACCATGAGATAAGCTATAACTGAACCTAATTCACTAAAGGAAAACTACACAAGGATAAAAAAACAGGGATTCACTTCCAAAAATCTCAACCACTGCAATTTTAGTGACATAAGACCACCCTAACTCCTAAAAAACAATAATGAGCTTCCAAAACACATTATATAAATGAGAAAAGAAGACCTCTATGTCTATTACCACAAAAAGGGGACATTCCAAAGAAAAGGAGTTACACAGAGAGGCTCAAATAGTCCCAACCCAACACTGGAGACCAAGATGGACTAGTGACCCTCAAACTATAGGGGTTTCTGACTGTGCGTGAGCTTCACTCTAGGGCCTATGGCTGAATCCCAAATGTTTAAATAATCTCCTGCCTCATATCTAGAAGCTGACAATCCCTAGTTGGAATATATTATTTGGCTTCATGAGAAACCATGTAGCATTCCAAGAAAAAAAAGAACATAACACCCCATGAGACTCACTAAATACAACATGGAACTTCCACCAAACAAATACATGTATGATTCCTATGCAACACCCATCTTCAAGTCGAATGATAAATGACAAAAACAAGATTCCCGTAGAACACACCTCTGTTTACAGTGAAAAAATTCATAATTTTAGAAAGAGATACATGCTTTTGTTAAAACATAAGTTCTCAAAAATATTCCACAGCATACACTTTTTAATTATAAAAAAGAATATGACACCAAAAAACATCACCAGACATGACCACTACAATTGATAGAAGAATTGAAAAGTGAGGGACCTTAAACTATGCCCAAAACAGCATGATACTCCTATAAATGGACTTGGGTGTTTTTCTAAGGGGTGGATCTGGATCCATAAAATTTACTAGGAATACCCTAACTGAAGCACTGCAAGAGACCTAGGCATTCAGAATCAAAATAGGTATTCAATGCATTTAGACATAATGACCTCTTCCGACCAGACTTTCTACAATGATGGCACAACGTGACCCTACAACCAAAAGGAATTGATGAAATATTGAGAGGCATTTTTATTCCCACAACCATTACCAATAGATTCAGGTCGATTCTCCATCTCCTTAGCTATACCCCCTTCATCGATTCCAGGGACTGGAGAAAAAATTGATGCTTGATTCCTTCCTTATAAATATAGATTCAACACGAACCACATGAATTACCACATCTAGAAATGAGAATAAATCAAACTCTTATATATTCAAGCACAAAGGCAGTGAACATCATTCATAAGGACTCACAAAACTCAATAAAATTAATGATTTTCGTTATTTTCTACACCCACTCTTTCATTTCAAGAGGATCCTCTCAACAAAAAAAGATAACGGGATTTAGTTTCCAAAACTCAAGAATAAAGTCTTTTCATTGATAAAATGGAGGGTCTTATAATGGTGAATCACCCATGGCCATGCTTTGAATATCCCTTGAACTGTGTGGGGGAGCACACTAGCCAACCGAGGAAAACAAGATCCTAACTAAACTAACCGATCAATCGAAACTCACCACAAAAAAACTCTAAAACCAAAAAGGTAGAGAACTTAAATTCTTTCTAAAACTCCTTTCAAAATAAGTCTAACCATTACTTTAAAACCATCTCATTGATTATAACTATAACTAGGAACACCACTTGAAAAGGAAGAGTTTTCAAACTCCAAACACTCTGCAAACAACATTCCCCTATCACAAGGGGGAACACCACATAACAACTAGTTTTCAAAGATAAATATTATATTAAAAATAACTTTTGAAAAGAAAACAATCTTGGTGGGTTTCACACATACTAATGGAATTCCATGGAGCCTCACACATGCATACTCGTGTGCCATATTAGGCACCCACCACCTCATGTAAATATGAGAAATCACCCACTCATGTAATTATCTATCCACTTTTCCCAAATATGTCCACACATGTGTTCAATCATGGAAATAAGAAAGGTTCACACAAAACTTTTTCACTTTAAAAGAAAACATTCAACCCACACTTTCAACATTTCAATTTAATTACCATTTAAAAAATTAATAATTTTTTTCAAAAACTCAGTCAAAACTATGTAAATAATGACATAAAATTCCCACAAGAAAAATCATTTAATTTTCTTTGAAAATATAAATATCATTACATCATAAATCCTTTAGTTTAAAACAGACTCCAAAACCTCTATAGAAGAACATTTTTCTTTTCAAACAAATGATTTCATTAAAATCCAGATTTTTATTATAAAGATCTAACTTCATTAAGCTATTCAAATTTTACCCCAATTTTCATTTCATAAAAATACATTTATTTAATTTTTTTCTCAACATTATTTATGAAAATCCATTTTATCCTTTTTTCAAAGTATTTTCAAGAGCACAATGAATCCCATTTCATCAATAAACATTTAATTAAAAATTCATTTCTCCTCTTTTAAAAAAATTTCCCAAAACCTTTTCCAAAATAAATCCCCATTTCACAAATGATCTATTTTGATAACCCCAAAATTTTGATCATAGAAATCCAATCTCGTTAAAATCATCCTTGTTTTATACAATGATAATTTCATAAAAAAACAAATCCACTTTCTATGGAATTCTTAAAAATAAATTTTGAAAACTCTATTTTCATCTTCCGGAATCTGAACCATTTCTTCTTTAAAATCTCGTTTTTACAATTTTAAACAAGGGTTTTCAATATGATTTTCATAATCCAAGAAAACATAAGATATTTATTAAAGGGGAAAACAAGTAAAAATTAGTGACATATTCATATGGTTTTCGGCCATATTCCAATAAAACTATCATCACAGATAGTATTGTAGGATCATTCCCCTTACTCTACATGGATTTATAGAGCTGATGAGCTCACAGAGACCATTGACCCAACTCTCTTTTCATTTACCAAACACAAAACAATCCAAAAGAATCAAACGCCCCAAATAAAACCTGACTTACCATGTAAACTTGAGTCCCGTCATGAGGTGTGCTGGCCAAGAACCCTATTCACAACTAGAACATTAATCTCCAACCATTCTAGATCTGGTCTAATCAGACTCTTACCCAAATAATATAACCCAAAAGAGAGTAACCTGATTTGATACCATTGTTTTCATAAACCAAGATAGAGTTCCAACCAACCCGACACCCAAAGGGAATTCCTGATACCCATTGGATGGAAACTGGTGCCTGGGTATCAGTAAAATACTTTAAGAACAATTTCACCTAAATTTATAATCATAAACACCCACCAATAATAAATAAATCAAATCCAAAAAATCAAACCCAAACAAGGCATAACAATTTTCAAATTCAACATCTACATATTTAAACAAGAACAAAAACAAACTATTATAAAAAGGGGAAAAGAAACTATCTAAAAGAACACCACACAATAAGAGGATCTTTATCCTCAATCCACCACCACAAAAACATCAAGGGAAAACCAATATCATCCCTAACCACAATCTCCCAAGATCTTTCCTTTACCTATGTCATACATAACCAAGTGTACTTACTCCCAAAGGTGTAAGTAGGGTGTGGACCAAATCCAAATAGGATTCCACACAACTAATAGATTCCATACTAAAAAAATTATAAGATGAGATAACATGAATGTTTAATAAAAAGGAAATATTGAAACATTTTTACAGAAAACATTTTATGGGAAAACATTCTTGCTTTTAAAATAACCAAAAAAGTGTACTATAAGCTAAAAGTGAGTATAAAATCTCAAAAGATAATTATATCATGGGAAAAACCTATAATTACTAGCTAGAAAATGGACACTATGTACATCGTATCTCGTTGAAAATTGGTATGGTAAGAAATATTGAAAAAATTCTCGTGCATGATCCACTAGGAGGGGACACCCCATGGGCCTAGTGGTCTCCAATAATCATCAATATTTAGTCAGTGTTGTACTCATCAATCATGCTAGAATAAAGCAGGAAAATCCACTTATTAATCAATTAGCATACTAATCATATTCCACTCACCTAGTTACCCATGTTTCCCTTTGTGCTCAATTTTCATTCCCCACATCACATACAACATCACCTTCACTTATACACAAGATAAACAATGCATCACACATGATAAACCACAATTTTGATACCCAAAATATCTTTTTAAACATAACACACATTAAAACCATTTTAAAACATGATTTGGACCATCCAAACATTTTATCAAACACCTTGAAGGCATCAAATAAGGTAGCCTATACGAAACACACATGGAACTTATCCCATTTCCTTTGGAAAATATTTGTTCAATACTGAATAACCTTAAATAATTTTAATAACACATTTATCACCTCACAGACAATGTATAAGACGCATTTAAATACTCAATCATTCATATTAAAATCATTAAATAATTTTTAAGCATGGAAACACCTACCTTGAGTGAATAAATTTCTAAAAATTGGTGTTAAACCACAAACTAAACTCAAAAAAACCCTATAAAGTCAAGATTGAACATAAAACATAAATATTGAACCCAAAAAATAAGATCCAAACCTAAAAAGGTCACCCAACCTACTGTACATGTGAAACCCAAATAAGGGGGAAGAAACTCCTAGAAAAGAGGAGTAATTAAAGAGAATTAGAAATGTACATGATTTTTCTTAAAGAATACAAGCCCAAACAGCCACCAATATAGATCACAAGGGAGTGTGGAGGAAGGGGGAGAAAATATTAGGGTTATAAATCTTGAGTGGGGGAGATAATGAGTGTTTTAGGGTTTATTTTGAAGAGGGTAGTTTGGGAAATTACCAATTTATAATGACTTAGACATGAGACAGGGTTTTCCCACATAGTTTTACTAAACTTGTTGTAATCGTATTGTTTTCACTATCCACAAGGGACATATCACATGCTTAGTCACACAGTTTGAAAAACCATGCAAAAACCGTGTGATTTAGCTTTGTCCAAAAAATGACACCTTGGTGCACAATTTCCTAGGAAGGGCACACAGTTTCCCCTAACCATGATCAATCCATGGGCCAACCCCTTAAAAAGATAAAACAAAAATATTCCATAAAACCTTAAGGGTAAAACTAACGGAAAATCACTACGATGAAAATAGAAAAAGAAAATACCTCAAAATTCAAACCTATCACACCAAAAACTCGAAAGAAAATCTATAATAAAAAAATAAACCGGAACAAAGGGTGAGATATAAAACCATGGTGTGATAGATTCTCTCCATAAAGTAATTTATTCAAGTTCTGAGCCACCATTTTATCCAAAATATTATTCATCGATGGACCATCATACTATCATTTTAGCTGTGATAAATATAATCTTATGTGGAGTGAAATCATAATGTTCCTTGATGAGCTCCATATAATACTATCCAAAGTAAAGTCCATTTTAGTTATCCACTGATAACCCCACAAATATTTAGAGTATATATCTATTAACATGAATTTAAAGATGCTCAAAAATGCAAAGAAGGTTAAGAAATTAGATGGAAAGAAGTTCAAGATGTGGCGCATGAGGATGAACTTGCTACCTAAAACTCTCAAAGTGGTGTACATTATCTCGATATCAAATAATCCCACATCCAAATATGATACAATTTAATTTTCCCACATAAGAAAAAAATGGGAGAATGATGATCTCAACTTTTGAGTGAACATACTCAACACTTTAACTATTGACCTCTTTGACACATATCAATATCTTACAAAGAAAAAGGAGATATAAGATGCCTTGGATGACTATGATATCATTATAAAATCCATTATTACTAATATATATCCGTATTTTAACAATGTTAAACATTATCTAAATCATAAGAAGAATTAAATTTCCCTTAATGAGTAACTCAACTACCTATAAATTTGAGAGGAATATAAAAATCATGAGGAGGAAGATGAACCTAATGATGTTAAATACAAGGACCTAGAGGTGGAGGGAGTGGATCCATATAGGTCTTAAAAGGTAAAAAACTTCCAACCAATCCTTCAAAAGTAAATATACAATTCAAGAAGATTAAAGGAGCATGCTACTTCTATGGAAAGTCGGGACACTTCAAACTAGTCTATCATCTCTATAAGAAGAAAGATGGAAACAACACTTCAAAGGAGCCCTTTGTAGACATGATGTTAAATGAGAATGTGATTGAAGATAAATATTCTAGGCAGATTGATTCTAGTTCAAAATGACAAGTGTGTAAAAAAAATATCTCTTCAAGAGGATGAAGTCAATCAAAGAATGGATTTCACTCTACATGGGGAGATTTTCATGCCGAAATCTACAAGTGAAGGCGGTGGTTGATCTGGATTTTACCATGGAAAAGATCATAACCTTAAATGATGTCTTTTATGTGATAAAAATTCATAGGAACTTAGTCCCAAGGATCTGTTAAGCAATCATGAGTTTAATAATATATTTCATAAAAATAACATTATTTTGTCCATGGGTGAGATCTTTGTGAAAAAAGGACCCTTGTATGATGGATTATTCAAGTTGAATAAAAACATTATTTCTAATTACCTTATTGAATATTTTAATTTATGGAATAATTTTTTAGGTCACATCAATTTTAAGGAAATTAATTATATACCAAAAATGGAATTATTACCTAGTGTAGATAAAAATGATAATAAAATTTTAACTTTCTTGAAAACTAAAATACTTAGGAAACTATTTATTAAAATTTTATAGAAAAGTAATTTCCTAGAATTAATATTTAGTGATGTATTCTATTATCACGATACACCTTCTATAGGTAATAAAAAGGTGTTTGTAACTTTTATTGATGAATATTGTAAATTTTTCCATGTTTATCTTTTACGTGATAAATAGAATGTTAAAGATAAATTTAGTATCTATAAAAGTGAGGTTGAAAACCATTGTGGGATTATAATTAAATGCCTCAAATCTGACAGGGGTGGTGAATAAAATAGTCCTTTATTATTTGAATATCTAGGGATCATACATGAAGTGATATCTCTATAAACACCTCAACAAAATGGTTCAGCTAAGAGAAATAATATAACATTTATGGAAATGGTTAATTCCATGATTATTATCTTGGATCTCTCCAAATGATTTTGGGGTAATTTATTATTATCTACCTTTTACATCCTAAACATGGTTCCATCAAAAGGGAAGACTATGAATCCATATAATTTATGGAAGAATAGGAATCAAAACATAAATTATTTAAAGGTTTGGGGTTGTCACATAATAATAAGAGTTTTTAGACCTAAAAGGGAAAAGTTGGGTAAAAGACTTATTGATAACATACTTCTTGGATATGTAGAGAATTAAAGGGGTTAGAGATTCATGGTTATAGAATCAAAGGATTTATCAACTGTTAACACAGTTATCAAATCTATAGATTATATCTTTAATGAATCTACGTCTACCTCTTTACCTAAGCATGTGAAAATAGGGGAGTCTAGGTCAAATGAAATAGCATATCATAAAGAATAATTCTAGTAGGTTCATAAAATAAAATGACCTTGTATACCCAAGACATATCAATCTGATTTATATATTTACTTTTTTGAAGGATCAAATGATAATATTATTACACAAACTTCAATTTTTCTAAATATAGATTATGTCCCAAAAATCATTCAAAGAGGTTATGCTATATTCTGAAGCATATATTTTCAAGGAAGCTATAAAGGATGAATTTGACTATATAACCTTGAATATTACTTGGATATTATTATATATTTCTCAAGGTTTACAACCAATAGGGTTTAAGTTTTATTTTTGAATAAAATGATAAATCTATGGTATAATTGAAAAATTTAAAGCTATATTGGTAGCCAATTGAGTTTACATAAAATAAAGGAATCAATTATTTTGATACCCATTCTCCTGTGGATAGGATTTCTTCAATTAGAATTATTCTCACTTTATATTTTATATATAATTTGGAAATTCACCAAATGTATATTAGAAAATCCGTATTAAATACTGAATTTTATGTTGAAATATATACAGAACAACTGGAAGGACTCCTAATACCTGATAAAAAAAAGATGGTTTGAAAATTGGTATAGTCCCTATATGGTTTAAAATAAGATCCAATACAATGGAATGTTAAATTTAATTAAATAATCCTATCAAATGGAAGTTTATTTATCCGAGATGATAAATTATTTTATAGTAGGTTCCATAATAACCATGGAGTTGTTATTTGTTTACATCTTGATGATATGATTATATTTTGAACATATATATATCAAGTAAATGAGGCTAATTATATTCTACTTAGAAACTTTGATATAAAATTCTATAGTGAAGATAAAATTATTTGGGAATCATTTGTATCGAAATATAAATTTAATTATTCTTTCTAAACATAATTATATTAAAAATATCTTAAAGAGGTTAAAAAATTATTATTATTTATTAATATCTACCCCATATAAATTTTGGAGTAGGTTACTACCAAATCCTAATGGGGTAGTTACTCAATTTGAATATGAAAGGTTGATTAGGCATCTCATGTTTTCCATGACATGTAAAAGACTATCCAAAATATATTTTTTTATTTTAAAATGAACAGATTTAAGACTAGTCAGGAAACAAACAAACCATAAATCAATAAGATTCAAAATTCCAAAATGAAGAATAAATCCATAGAACACGCCCTAGAAGATGGAACTCTAGGAGGCCTTGATCTTTGCACCACACATGTCATCCGGGGTCACATTATCTACAAGTGTCATTATGAAACTAACCCCTACCATAAATTCTAATCTTATCTCTAAAAGAACCAGCATTGTTGTCCATAATATGAAGTCTAAAAAACCATACACAAAACATAGCTTCCCAAGACTAAAAATTTCATATTTTATTGGAAATTTGAGTAGGCATTGTGAGTAATACATGATATGAAAAATGTGATATGGTTAAAAGAGTAATTATGTTTTTAAAGGTTAATATGGATTACTATATAGGTTAAAATGGAACCCTAATGGTATTGAATGGTTTCCTTGATGTGATCTAGATAACTAATATAGGGGATCACCCTTCTGTGAGTGGCTATGTTTTTACACTTGGTGGTGGTGTGATATCTTGTGGTTCAGGGAAACAGAATTATATAATAGCTCCCATAATGGATTTTGAGTTTTTTTTAGTTTAGAAGCTACTGGAATGAAAGATGAATGGATTAGAAATATTTTATTAGATCTACCATTGTGGTATATACCAATATAATTGATATTTATACATTGTGATAGCTAATAATAATTGGCTAGGACATATAATAATACTTAACATGTAAAATTGAGACTGTCATGACCCGTCCCAGTGGGGTCCATGCCGCGAATCCCTAAGCCCGCCTCCAATAGGTCAGGGGCTGGTGACTAGCACCGAGTAGGCATATTACTAACATAGGAGGCATTGCCTATGTACCTATATATATACACACACACACACACACACACACATCTCTAAGTCCCAAAATGCTGAAATGTAAAAACAATAAGAAAAAATATGCATGCATACAACTAAAACTGACCAACAGAGTGAAATGGAATGTAAAGTACTAAAAGTAAACTGGGGCCGAATACAAGCCCCCAAAAACAAGAGTATGAAAACTGCAAAGTCCAACCTATAAACAAAAAAGGTGCTGGGACTGCTGCTCAAAGATGTAGGAATGCCTCGGCCTGTAGGAAACTCAAAAAGCTCGGTTCTATCCTGGTCTATCCTAGACTATGTCAAAAGGCTTCTCATCTACACAAGACACAACACGTGTGGGCAAAGCCCGTGCAAGGGTGAGTATAACAATACTCAGTAGAGGACCCAGAAATCCACAAAGCAGTACAAAAAGTAAAGGTACAGTCAGCTATGCACAGTATATCTCTACAGAACATATATCACCAACCCGATATACTCAAAACCTAGTCGTGTAGTCCAGAGACAAGTCTCACAACCGCATACCCTCGTAGGGATTCAGTTCGAAGATTCCATGAAACACTCGTTCTGTGAGAAAACACTCCATGAGTCTTATAGCTCTGATGATGTCCGTCCAAGAAGTACTGTTAATCAGGAAATGCCGTGAGAGGTAGTCACACTCATTATGGGAGGCACATTCCTGAGTGGGAAGATTACGATAGATAGATGCACTCATTATGGGAGACGCACTCCTGAGTGGGAAAGATCATGATACACAGATGAGGATCACTACCAGGGCCATGGATGATACCACGACTCATCTGGAATTCAGCAGATAGGTAGAGGATCGATGCCCAGGGGAGTTGGTCATGTCAATTCCGGACTTTACCAAGGGTCAAGAATGGATAGAGGATCTCATTCCGGGCCTCTTGGATGGATGCCCGACTCTATCACAGAAAGTCCTACTAAAGGGATCATACTTCTATAGAAGAAATCGATGCCCGACCTTTAGGGGAATTAGAAGAAAGGGCACTAACCCAAATGAAAGATGTCTAAGTTACGGTGAACAAGAGGACCTTTCCGTTTTCCAAAAAGTACACAGCGTGTAGAAAAGTTACACGCCATGTCGTCTGACCCCGGGTACTGACCGTGTACAACGGACCGTGTCGTAAGGCTAGTCGTGTAGAAAAATGAGTACACATCTTGTAGTATGATGTACATGCCATGTCCGAGTGACTGGGGTTGGCTCCGTGTACGCTGGCCATCTGCCCGTACACGGTCATCAACCAGTGTACTCCAAACCGTGCAATCGGTACATGGGGTGACCCGCATTACTGGTCTCGCCTAGTCGTGTGATGGAGTACATGGTCGTGTACTCCATCCCATGTTTATGTACCCCCTGGATACACGCCGAGTCCCATGTAGCTGCCTCTGTAATGCCGCACACGCCGTGTCGCCTGAAGCCGTGTAGTCCAACCCTTGTCCGTGTACTTCCCAAAATACACACAGAGCTTTGGGGAAAGTCTAACATGCCGTGTGACCAGAGTTACACGCCGTGTGATTACTCTCTGACCCCCAAAACACTATCTGCCACTGCCAGTACTACACATCGTGTTATTCGGAAGTACACGTCGTGTATTCTGGAAATTTCCAGAAACGAATCTCTTTGTCGGTGCGCCTCCCGTGCTTCCCCACTCATCAATCCTGCTGTCCGATCACCACGAAACTCCATATTCAAAGTCACCCTGATGTCCCGAAGTCGTTTCCGTTGTTTTCGATCCTCCAATAGGCTCTAAAAACAAGTTTGGATCATCCTGTGCAAAGAACGCGCAAAGAACGGTCTCTTCCGTTCCGAGCCGATTCATCGTCCGTCATGGTCGTCACACCCTCGTAGGGTCGTTGCGATGTCGGGTGTCCTGTTTGGGATCATTTCATTGCAAAAAGGATGTGAAACGATCCGTTGTTCATCGCCCCGTGAAGAACATGAAGAACGCATGAGAAGAAAAGGGGAAGGAAAAACCCATAAAACAAATTTGAGGAATGAACCTCCACCATCAATCATCACAGATTTGATTCGCTCTCGTTAATAGGCTTAAACGTAGAAGAAATCAAAAATAATAATAAAATTGAATTAATTCGCCATAATCATGCCAAAGAAAATCCCTCACGTAAGAAGGTACAAATCTACAGATCAACATGTTCATGGTTGATCTGTGTTCGTCATTTAAATTTAAAAAATGAGGGAAAACAAAATAAAATAACAACCCCTACCTTTAAGAAAGGATCGATCATTGAAGAAAGGGTCGCACTGCCATCGTCGTCAAGATCCTTCAACTTCGTTGGTGCAACAAATCTCAACTTTGATCCGTCGTTGTTCATCGCTGAGAGTTTGCTCCAACGCTCCGCGGATTCTCCAGAGATTTCTCTCAATCGTTGCCAACGAGCAATATTCAATTCTCCAAATAAAAAGGGAAACATATTTGACATCCCAATACATTATGGCATTAATGAGTCAGGGTTTCTGTTTCTGATTCATTACGATATGTCATTAATTAAATAAACAACTACCCTATCACCGCACTGCAGTGGATGTTTCCATAAAAGAAATAAAATAAACTTGCGAATTAATTTTATTTAATTTTACTTAAAACGTACAAAAAATAACTTTTTTCCCACAACCCATGCTGGTCGAGGTTAGGCTCATTATTAGGTAAATTCATCTTCTCAGATGCAACTATGCCATCATATTTTCAATCCGGGCATCAGTTTAAAAACTGCCACAACCACGCACAAGTGTCGACTCACTTAACTTAAAAAAATAAAACCACCATTCTGAGCTCCTTGGGCCTCAGAATGATGTGCCATTTTCGCGCCCAGTCTTGAAATAATTCCATATAATATTTAACAATAATAAACGGAAAAATATGAGACATTACATTCTCCCCACCTTGGGGATTTACGTCACCGAAAATCCAAAACAAAGGCTACTCAAAAAAATGAGGGTACTGGGCACGGATCTGGGCCTCCCGCTCCCACATTCTCTCATAAAGATTCCCTTGCTGCCACTGGACGTGCACCAAGGGAATCATTCACCCATGAAGGATATTCTCCTTCCAATCCTCAATCTCCACCAGGTACTCAGCAAAGGTCACTCCATCCTCAATGCCCAGCTCTCCCCAGTCAGTGACATGCGATGGGTCATGCACGTACCTCCTCATCTGCGACACGTGGAAGACATCATGTACCCGATGCAACTGTGGCGGTAGAGCTCGACAGTATGCTACCTCGCCAACACTACATAGTATCTGGAAAGGTCCGATGAACCTAAAAGATAGGTTTCCACCTCAGCCAAATCTCCATAAACCACATCGAGGTGAGACCCAAAGAAAGACGTTGTCTCCCTCTTTGAACTCCAGAGGTCTCTGTCGTCTGTTAGCATAAGACTTCTACAGGCTTTGTGCAGTCTTCATCCGCTCCCGGATGACATGAAACTTCTCGATGGTAGCTCACAACAGCTCTGGACCCATGAGCGCTGACTCTCCAGGGTTGGTCCAACAAAGTGGTGACCGGAAAGGTCTCCCATACAAGGCCTAGAATGGTGACATACCAATGGTGGAGTGGTATCTATTGTTGTACCCAAACTCCACCAGTGGTAGGTGGTCCTACCAACTACGACCAAAGTCCAAGACACAGGCTTGCAACATATCCTCCAGAACCTGAATGGTCCTCTCCGTTTGACCATTTGTTTGGGGGTGAAATGATGTGCTCAGGCATAACTGAGTCCCAAAAGCCTCCTGATATCCCTTCCACAGCCATGATGTGAAACGCACGTCTCAGTCTGAGACTATTTTCTAGGGGACTCCATGAATCTGAACTATCTCCTGTACGTCCGAGACTATTTTCTAGGGGACTCCATGAATCTTAACTATCTCCTGTACGTAGAGGCGTCCCATGATCTCTATGGAAATCTGCTCCCTGATAACTAGGAAGTGCGCCGACTTGGTGAGTCAGTCAACGATCACCTAGATAGAATCAGGCCCCTTAGATGTCTGTGGTAAGCCTTTCATGAAGTCCATCGATATTGAATCCCACTTCCACTCTGGAACATCCAGGGGTGAGCTAATCCCGCTAGAACATGGTGCCCGACCTTCACCTGCTAGAATGTAAGGCATCGAGAAATGATATCTGCTACTCCCTTCTTTATGCCTGACCACCAGAGCTATAATCGGAGATCCTAGTACATATTTTCCACTCCAGGATGTACTACCAAGGGGAATGTATGAAACTCACTTAGGAAATCCTCCTGAAATTCCACCTGTACAACAATGCATCCTCGGAAAAGAAGTACGTGCTCCCCACCTTGTGAATATCCATCAGGAGCATGTACTATGGACAACTGAGCACGTAAATCCACACAGTAGACATATCCTAGCTGCACCTATCTAACCCATTACAAGTGTGGAGGGGTGACATCCATCGATTATAGGTAGGTTGCATCTTCCCTGTCCACGAAGGACAACTTCAACGTGGATAACTGCTCTGTCACCTCACTCAATAGCTGTGAGCTCAATCTTCTGCTCAGAGCATCCACCACCTTCTTCCCCTTCCCAAGAGTATAGAAGATCTCAAAATAATAGTCTTGGAGGAACTTTAACCAACGCCTCTGTCTCAGATTTAGACCTTTCTGTGAAAAGATGTACCTGAGGCTCTTGTGGTTAGAGTAAACGATAAACCGATCATCCATAAGGTAGTGTCGCAACATATTCAATGCAAAGACTACCATAGCCAACTCAAAATCATGGGTCGTACAGTTCTTCTCATGTGGCCTAAGCTGGCACGAACCATAAGAAATCACTTCCTACCTCTACATCAGGACATAGTAGAGCCTGGTCCCTGATGTGTCGCAAAAAACTATATACTCGACAACCTCCTCCAACAATCGCAAGATTGGGGTGCTCGTCAAACTCTGTCTCAGCTACTTGAAAGCCTGTTGGCACTTCTCCATCCATATGAAGGGTTTCCCATTCTTGGTCAAGGCTGTCATCGGTGTTGATATCCGGGAGAAGTCAAGAATGAATCTACAGTAATATGCTGCCAATCCAAGGAAGCTCTGCACCTCCGTCACGCTCCGAGGTGGATCCCATACTAAAACAGCCTCCACCTTGGCTAGTTCTACAACTACTCTATCTGCTGAGATGACATGTCCCAGAAAGTGGACATCCCTAATCTAGAACTGGCACTTTGAGAGCTTCCCATAAAGCTGGTGCTCCCGAAGTACGTCTAGAACCATCCGTAGGTGTCTCACATGCTCCTCTTCTGATGTCGAGTACACAAGGATGTCGTCGATGAATACCACTATGAAATGGTCCATGTATGGCTAGAAGATCCAGTTCATCAAACCCATGTACACTGTAGGGGCGTTCATCACCCCGAAAGGCATCACCAAGTACTCACAGTGGCCGTAGCGGCATCTGAAATCCGTCTTCGATATATCCTCATCCCACACTCATAGCTGGTGATAGCTTGATCTAAGTTCAAACCTCTAGAACCACTGTGCCCCTCTTAGATGATCGAAGAGGTCATTGATCCTTGTTAGTGGATACTTTTTCTTCACTATCACCTCGTTCAGGCGCCGATAATCCATGCACTACCTCAGACTCCCATCCGCCTTTTTGGAAAACAAGACTGGGGCCGCCCAGGGTGAAACGTTGGGTCTCACAAAACCCTTGCTCTGCAATTCCTCCAATTGCACCCTCATATCACAAAGCTCTACGGGAGCCATCCGATACGCTGATGAGGAAATTGGCACCGTCCTGGGGTGTAAGTAGATGTCCCGACAGGGAGGTAACCCTGAAACATCTTCAGGAAAGACGTCCTTATACTCGGCCACTACTACTGAGAACTGGGATCTCACAATATACACTGTTCCGAGGGAATAGCTAGCCAAATCATGAGATATTGGCTACACCCTCCTATGAATAAGCTCATTCTACGCTGCTTAGGTTTCCCTTTCCCTAACAAAGGAAAACTTATTTCCATCATGGCAGACACACCACACTCTTCACCTAAAATAGTCAATCTGAGCATGGACTGAAGATAACCAATTCATACAGAGAATGACGTCGTAAGGCCTCGACGCTATCACCAAGAGGTTCCAACCGAAACTCTCACCTCCAAAGGTAATATCACACTGTCTTCAAATGTGTGTGATCGTCGAGTCTCCTCCCGTAGCTGTCTCCAAGCGTAAGGATCGATTCAATGGTTCTACCAAAATCTTGAGGTTTTGTACAAGACACATGGCTATGAAAGAATAACTGGAACCTGTCTCTATAAGTACGGTAGCTAAGGTAGAAAAGACACAAACCATACCTATAATCATCCCTAGAGCCACTAGGTCGAATTCCTCAACCGCATGAAGCGGTCCCCGTCCCTCTATCCCAGCTCCCTAAGCCTGGTGCGGACCTCCTAGGGGTGGTGTTGGAAGTAAGTCAAAACATTTTCCACCACCCGTAGCTCTCCCTACTCCTCTACCACCTCTGCCACCTAGCAGGTCTGTCTTCTCCACTCTCTGCCTCTGCCTCGGTGGTCCATCCACCGCTTCCCTATCAGCAGATCGACGGGTCAGTCAATCTCTAGAGAGATGTCCCCTACCATTGCACGTGTAGCATCGATTCTACCTAGGCTGACTGGATCCAGCCTGAGAGCCCTAGACTTTAGATCCTCTATCATGGGTTCTCCTATGACACCTCCCGCGTCCAGATCCCTGTTTCTGACGTTGGCTCCCTACTGCCGGTGTCTCCATACCTGTCTTCCTACTGTTGACTGCCATCGCCTATCTCTACTCCACCAGAAGTTCTCGATCACCAAGGCCTGCTCGATCACTCTAGCATAAGTCGATATGCATAGAGGCACAACACTAGCTCAGATGTCCCACCGTAGACCTCTCTCGAAGGTCCAAGCTCTGAAGTACTAATCCCCGACCATATCCATCGAGTACCGGGTGAGGTTGGTGAACCTTGATGAATACTCATCTACTATCATACTTCCATACTGGAGCTGGTGAAGCTCCTGGATGCATACTTCTCTCAGTGTAACCAGAGAGAACTCCTCTCTGAAGAGTCGCTCAAACTCCATCCATGAAAGAGTCTCCTCATCATGAGTCTATGTGGTAAGACTCCACCATTGTCCCGCTGAACCCTGAAGAAGGCTCGCTCCTAGGATCACCATCTGGTCTTCTAGTGTCCTCACTAGACAGAAAAATCTGGTCACCGCCTCAATCCAGTCCTCAGCCGCCTAAGGATCAGGATCGCCTCATAACCTGAGGGGTCTTTATCTCTAGAAATCATGGAGCGCGCTAAGCATGTGCTCCTCGTCGGTCGGTACTTCAGTTACCACGGGCTGCCCATTGGTGGTGGAATAGCAGGTGCACCACCTAGTGCAAAAAACTGGGGGACTGGTCCCTGTATCGAAGCCTTGTCACTGAGGGGGTCATCCTCGTGATTGCGCTGCTGAATCCTAGCGAGTATGCGTCATAGAGGCATCCTGTAATGAAAAAAGATGTACCATGGTCAATGATTATATCTGGATAGCTGACACAGAGGATATGGAAAACACAACCCATTCCTATATGATGCATGTACCATTATGTTATTTCCCTGCAACTAGTGTCTTCGTGTACCGAGATGAAAAGCATCTTATCAGAGTCCTGGTGTATGAATACATCGACCGTCGCACCAACACTGGAGTCTTTGGACTGAAATCCAAACCTAAAACACTTAACATTGTTTCGTCAAACCAATATCACAGACTCTTGGTCCAAAGGTAGAACCAACCACCTTTGATACCACTCTGTCATGACCTATCCCAGTGGGGCCCATGCCACGAATCCACAAGCCTGCCTCCAATAGGCTAGGGGATGGTGACTAGCACCGAGTAAGCATATTACTAACACGAGAGGCATTTCCTTAGTACCTGTACACTCGCACACATCTCCAAGCCAAAAAATTATGAAATGTAAAAACACTACGAAACAGTATGCATTCATACAAATAAACCTGACCAACATAGTGCAATGGAAAGTAAAGTACTGAAAGGAAATTGGGCCAGAATACAAGCCCCCAAAAACAATAGTCTGAAATCTTCAAAGTCCAACTTGTAAACAAAAATAGTGCTGGGACTACTGCTCAAAGCCGTAGGAATGCCTCAGCCTATAGGAAAATTAGAAATCTTTGTCCAGTCCTATTCTAGCCTGGACTCTGTCAAAAGGATGCACGTCTGCACAAGACATGAAACGTGTGGGCAAAGGTCATGTAGGGGTGTGTATAACAATACTCAGTAGAGGGCCCCTAAAACCACAAAGTAGTATACAAAGTAAAGGTATAGTTAGATATGCACAATATATGTATACATAATATATAGAACCAACTAGATATACCCAAAACCCAGTCCCGTAGTCTAGAGACATGTCGCACAACCGCATACCCCCGTAGGGATTCAGTTCAAAGATTCCATGTAGCACTCATTCTGGGAGAACACACTCCATGAGTCTTATAGCTCTGATGACGTCTTTATGAGAATTATTGTTCATCGGGAAATGACACGAGAGGTAGTTACACTCATTACGCGATACACACTCTTGAGTGGGACGATTACTATAGATAGATGCACTCATTACGGGAGACACACTTCTGATTGGGAAAGATCATGATACACAGATGAGGATCACTACCAGGGCCATGGTGGATACCGTGACTCATCTAGAATTCACTTTCTAGATAGAGGATCGATGTATAGTGGAGTTGGTCACGTCGATGCCAGACTCTACATAGGGTCAAGAATTGATAGAGGATCTCAATCCAGGCCTCTTGGATGGATACCTGACTCTATCATAGAAAGTCCTGCTGAACGGATCATACTCTTGTAGAAGGAAACGATGCTTGAACTTTAGGGGAACAATAATAAGGGGAACTGACCCAAATGAAATATGTCCATGATACAGTGAATAAGAGGACCATGCCGTTTTCCAAAAAGTTCACGGTGTGTAGAAAAGTAACACGCCATGTTGTCTGACCCTGGGTACTGCCCGTGTACAAAATCCCATGTAGTTAGGCTGGTCATGTAGAAAAATAAGTATATGGCGTTTAGTATGATGTACATGTCGTGTCCGAGTGACTGGGGTTGGCTCTATGTACGCTGGCCATGTGCCCATACACAGTCATCAACCTGTGTACTCCAACTTGTGTAATCGGTAGACGGGGTGACCCATGTTACTTATCTCGCCTGGACGTTTGATGGAGTACACAACCATGTAATCCATCCTGTGTCCGTGTACCCCTGGATACACTTCGATTCACATGTATCCACCTCTCCTATGCTGTACACGCCGTGTCGCCTGAAGTCGTATAGTCCAACCCATGTCCGTGTACTTCCCAAAACACACACCGAGCTTCGGGGAAATTCTAACACGCCGTTTGACTAGGTTCACACGCCGTGTGATTCCTATCTAATCCCCGAAACCCTAGACACTTCCACCAGTACTACACAACATGTTATTTGGAAGTACATGCCATGTATTCTGGAAATTTCTAGAAACGACGCTCTTCGCTGGCGTGCCTCTCGTGTTACCCCACTCATCAATCCATCTATCTGATCTCCACGGAACTCCAGATTCCAAGTCTCCCTGATGTCCCAAAGTTGTCTCCATTGTTTTTGATCCTCTGATCGGCTCCAAAAACAAGTTTTGATCTTCCTGCGCGATGAACACTCGAAGAACGATCTCTTCCGTTTAAAGCTGATTCGTTGTCCATCATGGTCGTCGCACCCCTATAGGGTCGTTACGATGTCGGGTCTCCATTTTGGGATCATTATGTCACAAAACGGACGCGCAAAGATCTGTTGTTCATTTCCCTGTGAAGAACGTGAAGAACTCGTGAGAAGAAAAGGGGAAGCAAAAACCCATAGAACAAATTTGAGGAACAAACCTCCGCCGTCATTCGTCACGACGTTGATCCGCTTCAATTAATAGGCTTAAACAGATAAGAAATCAACAACAATAATCAATTTTGATTAATTCCCCATAATCATCCCAAAGAAAATCCCTCCCGCAAGAATGTACGAATCCGTGGATCAACATGTTCATGGTTGATCTGCGTTCGTCATTTAAATTTAAAAAATGGGGGAAAAGGAAATAAAATAACAACTCCTACCTTTAAGAAAATGATTGATCATTGACAAAAGGGCCACACTACCATCATCTTCGAGGTCCTTCAACTTCGTTGGTGCAATGAATCTCATCTTCGATCCGTCATTGTTCGTCGCTGAGATTTTGCTCTGACGCTCCGCGGATTCTCCAGAGATTTCTCTCAATCGTCGCCAACGAGCAATATTCGATTCTCCAAATAAAAAGGGAAACATATTTGACATACCAATATGTTGTGGCATTAATGAGTCAGTGTTTCTATTTCTGAGTCATTACAACACGTCATTAATTAAAGAAACAACTGCCTTGTATCTGCACTACAGTAGATGTTTCCATAAACGAAATAAAATAAACTTGTGAATTTATTTTATTTAATTTTACTTAAAACATCTGAAAATTAACTTTTTTCCATCAACCCTCTCCGGTCATGTTTAGGCATGTTCTTAGGTAAATTTTTCATCCCAGACGCAATGGTGCCCTCATATTTTTAATCCAGGCATCCGTTTGGAAACTGCCACATCCGTGCACAAGTGTCAACTCACTTAACATAAAAAAAATCAAACCACCATTCCGGGCTCACTGGGCCTCGGAATAAAGTTCCGTGTATGTTCCCGGTCTCGAAATAATTCCATATAATATTTAAAAATAATATATGGAAAAATCAAAGATATTACAGAGACACATTGGTATCAAACATATCTATGTGTGTAAATTGATAAAAGATGGTATCACAAATATGAAATTTGTTAGATCGATCCAAAATTTAGTGGACCCACTAACAAAGGTACATTCAAGTGAGTTTGTATAAAAATATTCCTTAGGAGTGGGTTCAATATCCTTATAAAATTTCTACCAATTATAGGAACTCATCATAATACCTGATAAATTTGAATATATTAGTTAAATGTTGGAAATTACATCATATGTGTGAAAGAAACACCATAGGTATATTTCATGCCAATAAAATGGTGTTTGGGTCCATTTAGAAAAATTATTGTGAGTTTAAAACTCTTAATTAACCAAGGATTTCAATCATGTTTTGAAACATTAGAACAATTTTGGTTTAACTATGTGAATATAGGAGTAAGTCCACTCCAAATAGATTATGAAATTGGATCTAAAACATTCATGAAAGGATATGCGGCTCGTGTATATAAAATTGTTAAGGAGTAGATACAAAACTAATGAATTTATATAGAATTTTGTAAAATGAATCTAGTTTATAATAAGAGCTACATTTTCAAGACAATTTCCTATCATTTCTATAATCAAATTTGTTTTGTATCTACTATATTATGTTTCCAATTGAGTGATACATTTATTTATGAAATTTATTCCCAAGAGATCGTGATCCTCGATTATAAAAAAAATTGTATTTAAAATATTTTAAAATGGATGGGGATGGTTTGATTTTAAATTATTTTAAATTGATTAATTGTTTTTATGTTTTTTAAAAGGATAAGGTTTTTTGGGTATCCCATATTGGAAAGTGGGAGGATTGTGGTATTCATTTATAATGGAAGTATATTTATTACTATTTAAAATAATAATGGGATAATGGTATAATGATATATGGGATGGTTCATTACACCATTCACATACTTGCACATGCCTATATATAATAGCACAATGAGGAGCTTTGATGGCACACTTTTAACTTCTCACATAGTGTCAGTGTGAGGTGCCTTAATATTTCATGAAGGAGTGGTGGGTAGTATGAGTTTGGAACTAGCCCCGGAAGGGTATTTCTAGTGCGTAAAACTAGTTTATTAAATATTTATGATCTATAATATTTATCATATCTAGTTCAATCAATTAGTTTGCTAGCATGTGCGATCTGGGCCACTTATTTGACGAGTTGTGATAAAACAATCATGATTAAATCTAGAAATAATAAAATATTCTAGAAAAGGTATAATAACCATTAAAATGGTTATGATGATTTATCTAAATGGGTTTATCCATGTCAATAAAATGGATCCTATATCATATGAGAAAAATTACATCCAAGATATCAATCCACTCCTTTAATTCCTCTCTTTACCAAGATTCTTCAAAGGCCTTAAAAAAGAGTCAATTTCAATGTGTTGGTACACAAAAAAATCCATTTATAATGATTTCTTGTTTTCTAATCTTCTTCAATCAATACTCTCTGCAATGTACATTTGCACCATATTGATCCATTATAGTATCCTTAAGATAATTCACTAGAAACCCATAGTAATACCATTTTGTGGGGGTGAATATACTCTTAAGGAGAGTGGAACAATAATGTTACATGATAAGATCCATCTACCACAATCTGAAGTAATGTTTATTTTCATTATCCAGAAATATCCTCAATAATATTAAGAGTATATATACATTAATATGGATATAGAGATGCTCAACAATGTGAGGAAGGGGGTAAATTTTATGGTAACAACTTAAAGAGGTGGAAAAAGAGGATGTAGTTGATACTTGAAACTCTCATAGAGGTGTATGTCCTATGAAATATAAATCCCCCCATATCTAAATATGTTTTGATTTAAGTTTCCCACACAAGACCAAAACTAGAAAACAATGATCTCATTTTTCAAGGGTATATACTCAATGATTTAGACAATGGTTTATTTGATGCATATCAATATATTCCAACCAAAAAATAGATATGGGATTACTTGGAGAAAAATAATATTTTTGAGGATGAGACGACAAGAAATCTCTAGTATGAAAATTTATTTTATATGAAATGATAGATAGTAGATCTGCCATAGAAAAAATCTATGAAATACAATTCAAATTACCACACCTTAATAAAAACAATATGATTATGGATGATGCTATCATTGTAACATCCCTTATTAACAAGTTTCCTCCTTATTAGAATAATGTTAAACATTCTCTAAATAAAAAGAATATAGGTATTTACCTCAATGAGTCACTCAACCACCTAAAATTGAGGAGAATATAAAAATCATAAGGAGTAAAATGAGACTAAGGATGATAAATTAATGGTACTTTTAGAAGTGGGAGTGGATTCATTTGGGTCCAAAAATGGATAAAATGTTCAAAAAAACCTTCAAAAGGAGTTTTGAAATTTAATAATAATAAAGGGGCATGCTTTTTCTGTGGATAGTCATGATGATTTGAAGGGTAATTTCATCTCTATAAGAATAAATATGATAACAATGCTTGAAAATATCACTTTATGGACATGATATTTAAAGAGAATGTTCGTGAGGATAACTATTATTAGTTGAATGATTCCTATTATAAAAGACATGTGTGCAACCAAAAATATCTCTTCATGAGGATGGAATCATTCAAACATGGGATTCCACTCTATATAGGGAACTCTATAGGAATAAGTGTATAAGTTAAGGGGCAGTTGATATTGAGTTTACCTTAGGAAATATCCTCACCTTAAATGATTACTTGTATATACTGGAGTCTCATAGGAACTTTTCCTTTGTGATCATATTAAATAATCTTGGGTTTAAGATTGTATTGGAGGTATATATTTTGGTTCAATACTAGGGTGAGATATTTGTTGGAAAATGACACTTTTATGATGGATTATTCAAAATGAAAAAAAATATTATTTCTACTTACATGAAAGAATATTTGGATTTATGGAACAATCAATTAGGTCACATTAATTTTATGAAAATTTATGATATTTAAAAAATGGGATTTTTACCTAGGATGGATAAAAATGATAATAAATGTGTAACATTAATGAAAACTAAAATAGTTAATAAACCATTTCCATCTATAGAAATGAAATTTAATTTATTATAATTAATACATAATAATGAATGCTATTTTCATCTACACCAACTATAGGGAATAAAAGGTACTTTGTAATTTTTTTTGATGATTATTCTTTATTTTTCACATTTATATTTTACATGATAAATATGATGTAATAGCTAAATTTAGTATCTATAAAAATGAGGTTGAAAACAAATGTGGGATTAAAATTAAATACCTTAGATCTAATAGGGCCGGTTAATACTATAGTTCTTCATTTTTTGAATATATTGGGATCATACGTGAAGTGAAATCCCTATATAAAACTCAAACAAATGGTGAAACTGAGAGAAATAATAAAACAATAATGGAAATGGTTAATTCCATGATGTCTATCTCAGGTCCCACAAAGGGATTTTGAGGAGAGGCCTTATTAACTGCATATCACATCCTAAATAGGGTTACCAAAAAGGGAAGGATTTAACTATGTATAAATGATGAATAATTGGAAACCAAAAACATTTATTTAAATATTTGATCTCTCACACAATTGTAAGAGTGCCTGAACATAAAAGGGAAAACTTGGGTAAAATATGCATTGATAGTATAGTTCTTGGATATGTGGAGCATTAAATGTCTTATAGATTCATGTTTTTAGTATAAAATGATTGATTAGCTGTTGATATAGTTATTTAATCCATAAATTCTATCTTTTTTGAATCTATATTTATATATTTACCTAAGAATGTATAAATATAGACATCAAACACAAATAAAAGAGAATCATAAGAAGATAAAACTTAGGAGTTTCATAAATTTTAATGACCTCAAATAACTAATAAATAGTAACAACAGCATGATGTGTCTATATAATTAACTATGCACGAAACATGCATGAGATAAAGAGTATAAATATACCACTAGAAAGGTAAATACAAAGGAATTTTACGTTTAAAAGACACTAAATTTGATAGATATAAGAAATGATAAAGTTTATCACCACTACATGTAGTCTTGGAATGATCTCAAGCCACAACTATCACTATAACCATCAATGTATACAAGTATCCATCATACATCACCAAGAATAACTTGTGTTATCTCTAAAAAAGGCACAAAAACACCTTGTCTACGAAGACCATATCCAAAAATATGAATCTAATGCATAATCACAACACATTTGAGAATAAATCCCATATAGGGGTGAGTATAAATATACTTCATAGGACACCTAGAAAACCATTTGGAAAACACATAAAAAACATGTCATCTCAAATATCCTGGTACTAGAGAGTGTGTAGAAGGAAGAAAAGAAATAATCCATATATTCTCTATCACCAAAATCCTTATGCAAAAAGATAATCCTTTATCATCTCAACTCCTATCATCGAATGTAATAGAATATGAAAAAATGGGGGATCTGAAAACACTAAAGTGTTTAGATAACCTATAGTTTACAGCCAACTATATATATCTCCCAACAAGAAACCCATAGATAACTGAAGAGACATAAGTCCGGAATAATTCAATACCACTTCACATTTCCAACTACAAAAATGATGTCAAGATCATTGATTGGGGGATACTAAATTCCAAAGAACAAAATTCAGGTGGAGGAATTCCATACCCTATATTCCTTAAATATTGTACCATTGATCAAGTATTTAAACCAAAAAATCCAAGAAACCTACATAACCTCATAAGAAATTTAGGGATGGATACAATTTACCTAGTAAGTAGGGGTGATACCAAATAAATTAGAAGATCATATTCCATGTCTGATCTATTTAGACTGGGGGTTCTTACTCCAAAGATGTAGGATCTCACACCCTAATTATGTTAGGGTAACATCAAACCTATTTGATCCACTGGTAAAAGATCTCACACCCTGAGTATATAAAGTGGATTACCGACCCAATCCGAGGATGGTGGGGGATACTCAGACTCTAAAAAATCACACTATCAGCAAGGGTTTATAACCTAGAGGATACTCTGATCGTCATTCACAAACCGAGTCACCAACCCTATATAGCTAAATTTTAAATATAGCGATCATACATCTTAAATGGCCTTTAATGAAAAAATAGACCACACTATCAAAATTTATATATAAAAATACCCAGGGTAATCTATTTATTTATTGATAACACATATTGTATGAAAAACATGCATTTCATCATAACATAGGTAGGAGATTATATTTGTAAGGATATGGGGAATTTTCCATTGGTTGGAATTATATATCAAATATATGTCTTGAATGATTCTTATCAATGTTTTGATCATGATGTCAGAGATGGATCATTATTACAATTTCATAATAATAATACACCACTAAAAGAAGACCTTATAATAATAATAATATTATTATTATAGAAAAAACAATCAATATATATATATATATAGGTTAAGAAAGGGAAATTCACACTTACCCCCTCTCAAATCACACTAACCTCCCCTCTTAATTTTCTTTTTCTAATTTAATTTAATAATATTATTATTATTCAATTCATTATAATTTTGGGGGCCTCTTCTTCAAACTTTATATGCATAGCACATGAAAACTACACCTAGCCTCAATTTTTGGACTCCTCACCAAAAAAGACCCTCACGTACCTCAATGAATTCATCACCACCATATTGTTCTCTATAAATTTCCTTGTTTCACACAAACACCCATCTCCTAAGAAATATCACACCTTCACCTGTTTCACTTACCTATGCACCTATCATGTCCACTAGGGTTGACCCTATCCCTTTATTCTATCATCACCACATTGACTTCTTCCGCTCCCCTCATACCTCTATTTTCTGTTTCACTAAAGCCTTGTGCCACACCATCGCCTAACCACTATGCCAATTAGGATGTTTTGGTGCTACCATAATCAACTAACCTTGGGAAAAACAACATTTAGCTGATCCTATAAGGAGAGTAATAGAGTTTAAGATAGGGAGATTAAAGAGTGGATATAGAGATAAATATACAGAAAAATGAGAGAATTATCTGGGGGATCCTAAACTCTTTAATCCTCCATAAAAACCACATACTCATAATGAAAAAACCTAGATATTAATCCATAAATAATAAGAAAATACATGACTCAAATATTATAATATTCAAGTGGAATAAATAATTAAACTATTTAGTGAAAAATCATGATAATCGTAGATATTAAAATATTATTTATAATTATAAAATTCATAAATAATGAAGTAAAAAATTAACAAATACCTACCTCACATTTTGATCTCTCTTTGAAAAATATCACACTCCCATCCATTTTTCTAAAAAATATTGATGAAAAATTATGTTCTTCGATTCCATGATTCTCTAGTTTCCCACCAATAACCTCTCTAGATATCTAATTAACAGTTTTATAGTGTCCACCACAGAATTATATAAAATGATAAATATATATTAGGTTATCCATAGTTCATGATATCAATAAAAAAATCAATTAATCAATTAATCAATTAATCAATTAATTCAATTAATCTAATTAATTGATCCATATTTGGTGGCCTGATCTCCAAAATCCCACTGAGAACAAAATTTATACTACCAATGGAGTAAATCCCAAATTCTAGATGAACCGAAGACCTCAAAATTTCTATTTGATATATAATTTAGGATATATTATAAATTAATCACAAATAGAAATGAAAAACATAAAAATAATACATTATTTAAAATATATTATTTTTAGCGCTTCATAATGCTCGTAATTTCTCATTAGCTTTTCTTGGGAGTAAAAATAATCCCTAGTTTCAACATAACCAAAAATTATTTATTATGTAATCTATTAGGGAGAATTTACCACTTTACCCATGAATAGGTCTCCAGGGTTGAAAATTCTTAATTACATTAATTCTTAACTGAGAATATTTTGGGTCACTGTAAATACTCTTGGATTGTTCAAACTATATGTTTGTGTAATATTCTTTGATCTGTTTCATATTTTCTATTTATGAATAATTCATAAGAAATATAAAACCTCAATAAATATAATATATGTAATATATTACAAAATACTATTTGGGATATATAATAATATTCATAAAAATAATCTCTTCCCCTCTTGGAGAGATATCATGCCACGTGACATTGGAAACAACTTAGTATTGAATTTTTCCATACGGTATTTTTAAATACCATAAAAAATCATGTAATAATTATAAATCTAATCGAACCCATAGATACAGTTCTATATATTTTGTTCCCAATAACATGGGTCACCAATTAAAGTTATTCTTGGAAAATGTTTCCATAGTAATAGCTAATTATGAGAAAAATAATCTATTTTCTTATGTTATCAACATAACTGACTTAGATAACTCTAGAACACCTAATAAACTCTTATAGACACATGTTTTTCTTACTTGATTAATAAAAAATGTATAGTGAATTTACTAATCCTATATTCTTGGATTATGATGCTTTCTCTAACCCATAAATGGATATGTGTAACCTGCATATTTTATTAGCCTTTATTAGTGTCATTGAACCTTTTAGTTTTTTATACAGACATCTCCACAAGGTTTACTTCAAGGATGGTTTTCTTGAAATCCAATATTCTAATATAAATATTGTAAAAAGTATTCATGACAAGTAAAATTATAATGGATGGACCATGATGATCAGTAACAAGATTTAATCATAGGCTATTCTTAAATATCACTTAAAACATTTTACATCAAATTGATCCAAATCAGTACATACTTATACAGTCTATGTTTAGATTATTTTGAATACCCACCAATTCATTTACATAAAATAAGTAACTAGAAAAATATAAAACCATATTTTGATGCATGGAATCCATATTTTAATTTATATGAACATCCCAAACATAGAAGATTTTTTTAATACTTATATAATTAATTATTCTTATCAAATAATATATCACCTGACCTGATGAATATAAAATTACCTCTTTGGAATTGACTTTCTTATATAGTATGTGTCTCTAGAATAATTCATCCCACCAAGTCTTGTGGAGTCTAGTGTTCATATTCCAACCAATGCACATTCATAGAATTAACCTCATTGAATTCAGGTCTTATCCCACTCTCTCAAAAAAGAAGTTCCTCCACTTATAGAAATATATTTGTTCTTGATTAATACCATTATATCATAGGAATAGTAATATCATAGGTATCTTCAGGATAATTAAATGAGATGCACTTAGTTTTTTTCTTGATTTATGATTATATCTAAAGTAAAATTTAAAAAATATTTCTCATCAAACACTTAAAACTATGACATAACATATTTCCATCATATTGTAACAGATCTGATATATATTATTCAATATAGTTGGAATATGGTTAGTTGTTACACTTTAATATACGAATCATGTTTTGAAATGAATTATGGAAGAAATAAAATATATATAAGACCCCTTACACTCCTCTATATACTACCACCATGTCTATTACACCTTGAAATTTTAATATATAAATACCTTTAAATATGTAAAGGTGTTCGATAGCTTTCTCCACTTGTAACACCGAATTAAAACAAAAGCTCTATGAATTTAGATAAAAATATAAATAATAAGTATGATTGTTAAAACATATCCATTGAATTAGAAAGAATGAATAAAAGTAATTTCATTTTGAAATATTTATAAAAATAAAATAAAGTCTACTTTTAATATGAATAAAATTTTATTAGTATACCTAAAATGACTAATACGATCATTTAATGTTTAGAAGTGATTTTTTATAAATATATCATTTTTATGAAATATTCATTTCTGTTTAAATAAACCTTTTATTAACTAAGATAAAATATAATTTATATGAATTATTAGTTAATACTAATTTAATTAGTAAATTATAGGAAATATTAATGACATTTGTTAATTAAAAAAAGTATTTTACAACAAAAATAGTTTATCATTATATCTCATGTTGTTTTTTAAAATTGAAATTAAAAAATATATAATTTTAATTTGAAAAAATTAACATTAATTTTTTGATTCATTATTATAATATTTTTTTTCAAATTGATTTTTTGGGTTTTTCTAAAAAGAATGATTTTAAGTGAAAATGTGATTTTTACAAATAACATGAATTTTATGACATTGTTTGTATATAAGTATGAATTTAAAATTATTAAAAACTCTTATAAGAGAAAATATTTATTTTATAAGTTAATTTATTGTTATAAAAATTCATTAAATTTACAACCCCATATTTGAAATTTTATAACATAAGTAATATTTACTCAAAAATTGTTTTTAATACATTTTGCATTTTTATTTTTAAAATAATTTTTATCAATTTTATAAATTGAATAAAATTAAATTGAATTTCAATTTATAAAAATTGATTAAAAATTATCTAATAAGTACTACTTTATTCTTAGTCATACAGATTAAGTTACCTTATGTAAAAACAAGTTACCATAGTAAAATTTAAATTGGTAAAAGTAATAATTCATGGGGTAGAGGGATTGATAAATTAAAAAAATGATATAACTGAGTATATGAGGTTTTTTATTTACCTTATCTCTTCCTAAATCCATGATTTATCAATTTTGGTTCTACTTGACATGTTTATCTTATTCTCCCTTTATATTAAGTTAAATATTTATAAAAAATACCATTATCACCACTTATAAAAGGGACCTCTCACCACCCCTTCAAGGAACTCCTAAAAATTAGGTTTACTCCTTAAAAACATAAATTTAACCTTCACATAAAATAATATTTCTTTTTACCAATCTTATTTTAACAATATTTTACCATATACCATCCATTTCCAATGCATTTTACAAGGAAAACTCAAAGTGCACAATGTGAGTAATTATTATTACTTATTTCTTTTATATTTTTCTTTTAAAGTTATAATTTAAAAATACCTATGTATTGAAATATGTAATAGTTATATTATTAATTTTATTATTATATGGTAATAATCATTAATCATATTTCTCTTTTTTTATAAGGAAAAATGAAAATGTCTTTCGTGCGTTGTGCAGACTACCACCTCTACTATGCCCCTTGTTTCTCGTTTTCTTCACAACCTTAGAAGGATGATATAAAAGGATTTCAATAACTAATTATAATATTTATATAATCATAAATCATATTTTCCTTTCCTTGTTACTAATTACTCCCATTCTATAGAAAATTAAATTGTCTACCCTACGTATGTGTGGATTACCGCCTCCATGGAATGATAGATTTTCATTTTTATTTTTATCACAAAATTAAATGTATATTCATGAGGATTATATTATATGATAAATATTATGTTTATTATATCGTTAAGTTTGTTTTATGACAAATTTTAGAACCTATTAATCATTTGGTCAACAAACCATTATTATTGATTCAATCGTTTAAAATGATCATATTAAGAGGAAAATTATCTCTTATTTATATGTAATGAATTATATAAATTATATCATATTTATAATTATTTAAAATTAGATATATTACACTAATAATAACCAAATAAGATAATTATTCTTATGGTATAATGACATTACAACTATAACACCTCATAATCACCCATTAATCATGGTATGTTCATGTTTGGGTAAAATTAACCACCTACTTGAACAATACTATAAATTTATGTTATGGATGACTCTGAGAAATTATTTAATTTTATGGTATTCTATAAATATATATATAATTTTTTTGGTTATTTTAATTTTATATCAAAATTTAAATCATTAATTAAGAAAACATTTTTTTCTCCATAGGAATCATCGAAACATGTTCATAACCGATTTCATCTTCATGGTTTGTAACCAAAACCACCATGGAATGAAATTATAATTTTATAAATATCTTGTAAAATATATTATGGTATCTTAGATAACATAATAATAATGAATTTTTTAAAAATAATATATACCAAAACTGATTTTACAATACTAGTTCAAAGGTATACAGATTACTTACACTCGATGTTAAAAATAAGTAAAAAAAGCTAATATATATAGGTTGATTATAAACGAGAAGTAAAAATAGTTATAGTTATGAATAAGGTTGTTAATTATGTATTTAATGAAATTATTTTAAATATTATTCAAGTTTTTTTCATGTGAAAAATGAATCAGGACTGAGGTAAGGGTTTTCATCTGAAATTCCTCTCTCTTTAAAGGATGTTTGGTATTATGAAGCTAATATCATTTATATGGTGTATATAATCCATATTTGAGATATCATATCATTAATTATACTTTAGTAATATTACTATAAGTTCAATTACAATCCAATTATTTTAAGGGTTTGTACTTAAATGTTTCTCAAGCCGCAAGGGTTTTATGTCTCAAAGATTAATTTTTTGAGACATATTTATGTTATGAACAGTTCTCTCATTTGAATGGTATGTTAACTAATCATGGATGTATTATTATAATGTATTTAGTATATTCATGTGAAACACTAATCAAAATTATTATATTTTCATAAAATATATTTTACTCATTTTTACCTCAGTTGTAATGCTTTTGGTAACCAAATTTTTATTCATTGATGTATGATAATAATCTTGGACATAATGGTTAAGTAAATTATAAAAATTGACAATATTATGTGGTATTATAATTTTTTCAATGAATGAACATTTTTCTCACATAATTATCCCTTTTGAAATATTTATTAATTCAAGGAGTTTTTTTCTCTTAAGGAATATTGGTAACTCGAATCACTTTTCCTTAAGTTATATTGTTTTTTAATTAACTTCATTCTTCCATGCTTGGGTTCTCCCACCATAATATTTTTATTCTATGGTAATTTCTTAATATATATGGGAAAAACATAATATGATACAAAAGAATTTTTTTACTCATTTTACTTTTTGATTTTTGAACAATGGTGTTCTGAAAATAATAAAATGGATTTCAATTTCAATTTTATATGTTTTTATCTTACTCTCATCATTTCTCTATAAACAAATTATGTATTATCAAAATGTTAATAAGAATGTTTTTTTAAATATAAATTTTTTCAATATGTTTTCCCTTCACCTTTTGGAAAAGAGTCTTTTGTGAGGGACCCATAACATCGTCTTTTAAATCATTATAAAAATTTATTTTTAAATATCATTAATGATTTAACATATATTTTCCTTTTAATTTTCAAAATTATTTACCGTAACATGGTTTATGTTTAAATATTTATACTCCAATATATATTCATATTTTAAGAGAACGAACTCATGATACCAAACAAACCAATCCTTTATCCCTTCATGAGTGGTATCGTTCAATCATTCTCTTTCAAGGATGTTTCTATTTTATGTTAAAATACATATAGGTTAACTTTTTTATGTTAGGGACATATTACTTGGAAACTATCCAACTTATTTATTTATATGGATTATGATTATGTTATTCTAGTATTGACTTATTCATATACTCATTTAACTATATGGTGTAGACATTATATATTACATAATTAAAATTAGATGATGTTCACCTATAAATAATTTGATTCTGTTAACATGGTGAAAATTATTGGAATTTCATATGCTATTTTTCTAATATGGAAGATTATTCGAAATTTTTTTATGTACTGTTTTAACATCCACATTCTTTCTATATATAGGTTATGATCTTGTTATCAATTTTATTGACATGGGGAATAATTTTAACCTTATTAATTATTGTCGAATTCTAACATTGGTAGACTATGTATTGACATTATTTACTCTTCATTATACATATAGTCAAGATTTTATTCACCCCAAGATTATTTATATAATTGCATGAAATTTCTTATTGAATTTTTTGGTGAATTAATTGGACATAAAAAAGTGATGGGTGGGGCATGTAATTATAAATCCACTCAATGTATTGACAAGACTAATGAGACAAAACATCTTAGGTTTCGGTGTATACCCCTCCCCATATGAATATAGTGTCTTGGACTAAGGCCTTGAAAACATGTTTTTGATGTAAAAAAACATGAATTCCATCAATATTAGACCATCAATTATTTTTATTAAAACTTTAATTTATTTTCCTGGATATTTTATGCTCTTAGTTTAGTCGATTATAGAATTATTCAGATTGTTTATTCTTATCATATTATGTATTCTGTGTTTATATATTTGATAACTTTATTTATATTTTTCCCTTACTAGGTATATGAGATCCCCCTTTCTCATGTTTCCAATCCCTTTATTGTGAATAAAAGTAGTATATGTGACATTTTTACAAGGATAACACATGTGGAAGAATTTTTGGGAGATGCTGAAGACTTATCATGAATTAAGTAGTTTCTTATATAGTGGAAAAATATACATTAGATGAGAAATAGATGAGATTTATTACTTTATTATTTTTACTAATTATCTAAATATATAAACCTGTAATGATACTTGTGAGTCTAGAGGTACAATTATCATTTTTGATTTTTTAATTTAGGATGATTACATCAAGACATCTTCAAATGGTTTCAAAGTGAGTATGTAATGAACTTGTTTATAGAACCAGATCTGGGAGTGGGGGTCCAAGGAATTACAATGTCTTTAATGTTTTAAAGGTAATGTGAGTTCATAAGTGTCTTCACAAAAAATGTAAATTAAGAATGAATACTTGGTTTAGATATTCTCTAACATGACCACCTGTTGAATCCAATATCTTTTACCAAGTATATTCATTACTTAAATTATATGTTCATAAATATTATTAAAGGAATCTCACAAAGTATATAAAATTACTTCCAGATTATCCTTAGAATTTATCACACGGTCTTTTGGAGATAACTCTAAAATCTTCTTTGTTGTACATTTATATCTAAATATCATTTTCTTGAAACATAATATGTATGTATGTAAAATACCTAAGGGTTATAGTTCCAAATAGTCCAAACATCCATATGGGTATATCCTTGAAAAATAATTTCTATTTTACTTGATAAATATTTATATTTATAAATATAGGTATGAGTTTTAAATTTTATATTCATCATTCTTTGTAAATAATTGATATCTGGGATTCAAATATCATTAAACTTTTATGTATGAAATACCACAACAATATTTATTTCAAATATGAAACAAAATATCATTGTTCATAACGTTGAAATGAGATAAATATTTTATTAGCACTCAATAAAATATAATAGTTTGTCTACGATCAATAAACATATAGGTATAAAGTTGCTTCCTTATCATTGCTATCTTAGGAATCATATTTTTTTAGCAACTTAGAGAGTTCACCTTAATTCTTGTAGTCTTTATGAACTTCATTGGTTCAGGTATTTGAATAAAAATATATAAATTGCATACTGTATCTAATACCCAAATAGTAAAATATATATTAAATATAATTATTAATATACATAAAATAAAATATTATTCTTGATTCTTATTGAATTCATTTTAGTTTATATTCTAGTGACCTTTTTTGGCACATGTGATGAAGATATCCTCTTTCCAATTGAACTCCCTCAAAATAGTTTGTCTCATGACAAGTTTTTTAAGGGATACAATATAATTAAAATATTTATAGGAATTTAAACATTTTATTTAACTTCATTTACCATAAGTGGTTTAGAACTGTATTCCATATAATCCTTATTCACATAGAGATGCATAGCCAAAATATTCCTAAGCATTTTCTACATACTATTCATCCCTTACTACTAATTAAATATAGAAAATATGGGTGGAAAGAATGATAATATGAGATTAATGGATAATTTCTTATCCAAATAGAATCCATTCTTTGAAAACTAGTCAATTTACTTCAATATCATAAAGGAAACTTCATGGGTTAGGTACCGATTTTCTTGTTTACATTGGTATAATCACAAGGAGAAAACTGGGCAACATTTATGGGCCATAACCATGTTTATAACGAAATTGACATTAAGAATAGGTTATATCCATGATCGATCTACTCGTGGTTGATATATACATTTCTATATCCCATGTGCTATATCCATGGGCAATTCCCAAGGATTTATATTTTTTCAGTGAGGAACCCTATATCCATAGGCACCATACCCATGGAGATAGGATAAAAAATCCCACTATTAGTGATATTCAAACATGTATATCCCATTTCCAAATTAATATACTTTATAAATATACTAAAACACTACATGTGAATTTATATGTAATATATATATTTTTGTGTGTGTGTGAAAGAATATATCAATATTTTAATTATTATTATAAATACACTCGAATATAGGAAATCCTATAGCCATTTTTGGGCCGAACTATTTCTATAACCTCACCTATTTCCATGGGAAACAAATTACCATGGATATGAACCACTTATATATATATGGTTAGTATTAATGGTGGATATATAAGTGTAGATGTAACCCAAATTTCCCATAATTATTTTTTTCACAATCTCATTTATCTTAAGCCTCACTTTCCCCATTTTAATTTTAATGAGATGTGTTTTCATAGTTTCTATATCCACATATTTTTACAGCATATTCATCTCTCTATAAAAGTTGATAGAATAACTAAACACACATATGAATCATCCTCCATGTATCTCATATTCCCAGCCTTCTCACCCTTACTCTCTCATTGAGGAGGATAACTAGTAATAGGGTATATCAATACATAATAAAACTTTTCTAGTAGCAGTGTAGCATATAAATGACCAGAAAACTCTTGGAAATTTATTCTATTGAGGACTTGGTTTTTTTAATAATGATCACAGTTTTTTATGGTTTATGTTTTCATTTTTCATAATAATTGAAAGAAAATTTTAGTAATTTAACTTTATTATGTGATGTGACATAATAAATTTATTTTATTAAGTCTCCCAAACCATTTCCAAATCCCAATAGCCATTGCAATTAGATTTTAAATATAATTTCTCATAGAAAATATAGTGGAAAGGATCCATATTCCCTTTCTCGTAACCCAAACAAGGTTCTAGTCAAATTACATGAATTTATTTAGGTAGGGATTATTTATAACTACAATAAATTTCAATTACTTGATCATTGAGTGGAATACCCAATCCTGAAATTTAAAATGTAGATTTACTCAACACTGGACACCTAATTTTACCAAGTCTTGTGAGGAAAAGTACTATTGAGTCTAGTTTAGTTAAGTAAACCCAAAACTATCTAGTAAATGAATGTTTCTAGATGATGGATATACCAACACTTTTATCTAAGGTTATATCCATACTCAAGTTATAGAAGGAGGGGTATGAATGAATATTTTTTAGTGGTTTCCATTTTTCATTATTCATAAATATTATTTAATGTTTTGTTACATGATTTTTAATATTAAATGTATTTTACATAATTAATTTACCATGTACAATAAAATGAATCAATCACTATCAATTTATTTTATTTTATCTTAACATTGTATCATTTTACTTACTCTATTTGATCATGTTTAAATAGAAAATAATCCATGATTCATATAAATAAATATATAATCATGCACTTGAAGAATTAAAACAAAAAAGTGACATGATCATGAAATATTAACCACTAGTTGGTTTATCGGATAGAAGATAAATTAACCCGTTGAACATAGTGGAATAACTCCTTGATCCAATAATTTTCTTGAGAGATAAAATTCATCCTTTATCTTTTGTATCTTGTCAGTCAGTTTCACCTCAACATGGTCTTGAATTATCTCGCTTCTCATGGGAGATCCTTTCTTTATATATTCTTACTCACATGTTTGTGAGGGGTTCTAGGTGTTTATGGCTAGATAAAATAAACCATGGATGCATTGGACCATATATAGTAGATTGGAAGGTAGGATACATATATAATAAAATTTAATATAAATTTTTTTTTATCACAATAAATCATGGAATAAATAATTTAATTAAATAAGAAACCAATAGATACATAGGTTAGTCAATCTCATGATCATACACAACATACAAAAAATATGCATTTAAACATTCCAAAATTCATTGTAATTCATTATTTAATAATATAAATATACAGAATTAATAAATTAATTATATTATTAATTAATTCATCCATTTATCTTAATTATCCATTCAATCCGTCTTTGATATTCTCATATACAATAATTTTAAATAAATTAAATAAATCAAATAAAATTTAGAAATAATAAAGTAAATGGTGTGTACTGGAGGTAGAGTAGAGAGTACCATTATAATTCTATTTAAACCCATTTTTATCATTTAACTAAAAATGGTTTACACCTTGACATGAGATGACACATGAATAATGTTATGTACAGTCCTTATCATGTACTGTAAACTTAAATGACATGTATAACTATAAGATGTGTCATAATATACATGATGTTTTGTTTTGTGGGTCATTCTATGTAGTCAAGATGTTGTTTCTAACTACACATCATGCATGAATATTTGTGTGTGTACCACTAAAAATACCACTAAAGTACACAATGTGAATGTAGAATATATATGTAATGTATTTAAAAAATAACATAGAAAATAATTATTTAAAACATTTAATTTCACTCCACCCACTAAAAAGCACTTGAAGAGAACTTTGGGGAGAAAAATATTATTTCAAAATATAATGAACTTACCAGAATTCTCTCTCAAAACTGGTACTCGACCAGATCTGTCACAAAAACAAAGGGCATTCCCAATCCCTAGGGTCTGGTGACTAGCACCCAAGAATCACACAACAAGAAGAGGGAACAATTTCACCCAAACTAAAGTGAAAACATGGAATATATACACATAGTAGAGTGAAATAGTGGAAGGTATATATTATATATTTCATAATAGATAAGGAATAATATAATCGATTAAAATAAAAAGGTAGAAAAAATCTCCAAGAGATAAGACCAACTATAAAGGACGACAAAACTAAATCAGCTACTAAAATATATCCATTCCATAATGTGAGAAAACTTCAACCATCTCACCACTATCTACCCCAAACCCAGTTGGCAGAAAACCTCATCTCATAACTATAATGCCTCAACTTTCCCTGCACTGAAAGAAATAACCAAGTCTACAAACCTTTAAACTGGTGTACATGGTGTGAGCTAACAGGATCGATAGGATCTCACCCATATGTTACATATCAATTATATTAATAATAATCAAAGAATTCTAAAATTTAAACAAAACAGTTTATGATATAAAATTTCACAGTATTTATATAAAAACCATGAAAAACTATTTAATTTTCTGTTTTCCACATTTACAAATAAAGCATGTAAATCATTTTCAAAACATTTAATATATATATCAAAGTAGATATATCAAATAAAATCAAATAATTAATCATATCTCATATCAAATCTATGGAAGTACATGGAAAAATATCTTAAGCCAAAAGCATTGGTAACATCACACTAAGGATCACACTAGGTCAGGATTACTAGGACACTCATACCTAACAAAGAAAATCATGACTTCATCAAGCCATTTGATATATTCATTGAGTTTAGAGAGAAGATAAACACCCTAGAAAGTAAACCCCCAACAAATCTAACAAGTCCATAGAACAACATGCCTTGGGAGTAGAGGAAATCCCCCCGAGAAAACCCCTCGATAGTGGATGAGTCATATTTGTACACCTTCCATGTAAGTACAGAAGTTTTACCATGTTCTCTATTTTCCAAAAAAATTCATCAATCCATTTTCATCAAACCATTATTTGAAACCCATTTCACAAAACCATTTCTTAATGCTTTGAAAACCCTTTTCATTTACCAAAAAAGGGGGAAAATATATTTTATAAAACCCATTTCTACACACACAAATAAAATCAATCAATTATGAAATTTAATTTATAAAAAAATTTATAAAATAACCATAGAAATTTAGTTCACTAATACAGGCTAGAGACAAAACCACCTACCTCTAGACTCAGGTCGAACATGCCTAGAACGAGATCCACCAACATGTAAGAATACATAACCATAATGGAGGGCCTAGAATCAATCTAAAAATATTATAATTGATTAAATTTAACAAAAGTTAATGTGGAGAAGAAGAAAAAACAGATAACTCAAGAACGCAAACCCATCACATCATGAACAATAAGAAAATAGACCCCATAATAAGATCTCATAACAGATCTATGTTGAATCAAGAAGAATCATCACCATAGATTAATAGATATAATAATGAAACACAATAATTCTATAATGATCAAAGGAAATAAAGAAAAAGAGAGGTATATCTTACCTAGAGAGACACTGAAAACAACCATGATGATCTAACGATGAGTGGATCAATCCAGAATGAAAAAAGGTTCCCAAAATTAGAGGAGGAGAGATCTAAGTTAAGAGAAAGGATTCTTACAGATGAATGAGAAAACATATCACTCGTATGAAACTATAATATTCTTGTATGTGACATTCACAAGGTTTGTTATAACATTAAATTTCAAGTAATCCTCATGGTCCAAATATGTTGAAAAACCCAGCACATTTTTATTAAAAAAATAATTTTTAACATTACACAGTGTGTATCCTATACATGGAATGTACTCCCTTCATATTATGTTCTATATTAATATCATCATCCCTACAAAATTTACATGTTGTGTAGTCCCATTACACTACATGTATTTCTATAGAATATTGAAAAATTACTAGTTTTTTGTAGAAAAAAACAAAACCTCTGAAATCATTCTTAGAACATGGGTAGAACCCCATTAAGTCATATACGTGGACTCTATTAATTCAAATAAACACACATCCCTAAATTTGAGGCCATTTTTCTCATAAAAGTTTCTTCATCCTCAGGATTCACTAGATTCACCGAATTAAATAGGAAAACAAGTAAAGAAATGGGAAATAACTAGAAGTGGGTAATGTGATGTTACAAAATCCCCACCGTAAGACTTTATCTACCCATGAAGTCATATGAAATAATGATGTTTATTAAAGAGGTGAGGCCACTTATCCCTCATCAACGACTCAGGATCCCAAGTCACATGAAAATATGATATGTGTTTCCATAACATTTTGACTAATGAAGTTTAATTTCCATTCAAGAATTTTACTTGAGAGTGAACGATCTCTACATGATGGTCCTCGATAGAAATATTTGGATATCACCTGATCTCTTCTAAATTCAGATCATGAGAAGTATCAGGGTGTTATTTCTTAAGCTGTGATATGTGGAAAACATCATGAATTCTTATTAAATGAACTAGAAATGCTAACTAATAAGAAACATTCCCAAGCTACACAGTGACCTCAAATGGTCTAATATATCTCAGAGCCAACTTACCTAATTTTCAAACTCGATTGTGACCCAAATGAGGAGAAACATTCATGAAAACCTAGTAGCCTATAGAAAACTCCAAATGTTGATTCCATTGATCCGTATAATTTTTATATTGACTTTGATATGTAACTAGATGCTGACAAAGAAGAAAACGGGGCCCCAAAAAAGAAGCTTCACCCACCTCTTGCTAAAAAAGAGGTGATCTTCATGGGTGACCATACAAAGCATTGAAAGGATCTATTTTAGTCAAAAAATGATAACAATTTTTATAATAAAACTCAACTAGTCCTAGATGGATATCCAAAGATCTACCAAAATCTATGACACAATCATAGAGAATATCCTCTAAGATATGAATAGTATGCTCTATATAATTGTCTATCTGTGGATGATAACATGTACTCACCACGACCTAAGTCCCCATCATCTTTTAGAGAATTAACATGAACCTCTTTGTAAACATAGGATCCATGTTTGAAATAAAATCATAAGGAACCACATTTAACCATACAATTTCCTACAAATATAACTTACAAAGATCTTAAAATTTTATAATGTATTTGATTGGATGAAATGATATAAAATTTTCAACTGATCAATCACCACCTAGTAAGAATTCCCCCCTAAGAGAGTTTGTGGTAATTCAAAAACAAAATCCATGGATACCTCTTCCCATTTCCAAATAGTAATTGAAAGAAGATGGAGAAAACTAAATGGTTTCAAATGTTGTACCTTTATCTATTTATATTTTTAACAATGGGAAAAAAATTTAAAATTTCATGCTTCATACCCTACCATTAGAACCACCATATCATGTCATAATACATCTTCATAGTTCCCAGATGGATGACCCATGAAGGAATTTGAAAATCAAACAGAACTGTGCTTATCATGGATGATGGGATGAAAAACTGACCACCAAAAATGAAAATACCATCTGAAGAGAGAGACTAACTAGAAAAAGTCTCCGCACTATATAAGGTTTCTTGAATTCCTCTAAATTATTTATCATGCTGTTGAATCTGCATATTAAAATCAAGGATAGATGATGATTACCAACCACTTGTTAAAATCATACCGAAAATATAATATTTATCATCTAGAAACAACTAATTAAAAATCCCCATAAGAATCCACTCTTCCTTTGATTCCAAAATTTCTTTCTATGGGGCATTCCTACTAAGAGAATATTCAAAATAATTCCCCTTCCTCAGCGTATAGGATATGTCGAAGTCAAATGTCTGAATGTATTCCACCCACTACCCCTCTCTAAGATTCATGATTTTTATTTGAAAAGGTATATATAAAACTCAAATGGTTAGAAAATACCATGAAACATTCCACAAGAAGAAAGTTTTTCCAATATCTAAGTGCATGTGTAACTATGGCGAGCTCTAAATCATGATTGGGGTAGTTATTCTCATGTGATTGAAGCAGAAGTGAGATGTAAGCTTCCACTTGATAATCGTACATGAGCACATAAACCAAAATAGCACCAGAATAATCAAATAAGAACACATACCCATTACCGATATCATGTAAGATTAGATTAGGAGATAATGTTGGAGGTTGTTTTTAACTCATCGAGAAAATAATTCCACTTTATTACAACCTAAGTATCCATAGAGTAAATTATTTTCAAATTAATAAGTATTATAAAATTAAATTAGTCAATATTTTTGAAATATATTAATTAAATTTATATGTTATATATTCAAGAATTTATTCTTATTTATCCTATAAGTTTTATAGGCTTGTGATAAGAATAAATCCAATTTCAAGCATAAAGAGCTATATTTTTCTAAATGGAAAATTTTCCTCTTTTAACTACGCAACTATTTTAAAAATAATCTTTGGCACTTATATAACTTTTATTTGAAAAAAATAAACTTCATTTTTGAAATAGTAATATCAAAATTATCTTTATGTGGAATTTTCATATTTTTCAGAGATGTTTCATTTTTTTGATAAATAGTGAAAATGCTAAAATTTAATTGAAAAATTCTTTTTTTTATATAATTTATTTTTTAGTTAAATTATATTTTAATTTTTTAATGTATGATTAGTTCAATTATAAATCAATAAATAATTTTTTCTTATTTTAATAAATTTCAAATTGTAATTAAATTTATAAACATTTCAAAATTTTGATCGTTTTCACTTTAAAAAACCAATTTCCTCTTACATCTACACGATTGATTTTATATTAAATTATTAAATTTCTATGAATTGAATTTGGTAAAATTCATTCCATAATTGGAATCATAATTTCCAAATTAGGTAGTAAGGTAATTATATTTTTTATTCATAAAAAAATTACCATGGTAAAAGGAATGATTTGCTACTGTATAGGTATAATAATGAAACATGTTAAAGTTAAAAGATAAAGGATTAAAATACCAAAAAATAAAAAATTTAAATAGGAGATTGATGGGTTTATAAATAATAACCCACATTTATAATATTAATTATCAATATAATTCTTTTTAATTAATTCCACCTCAATGTGGTGGGCTTTAATTATAAAATAATCATTATTTAATCACTTAATCCACACCTCTTCAAGTATAAATACCACCACTCACCACACTATTTCTATTAACAATCCTTTAAGATCCTAAAATATCTACCAAAACATATCCCCCTAACTATCCCAATGTCATATTTCTACTGGTCTCACCAAATGATTAAATCCAGGGTCTTTAAGGGGTCCTTCAAGGAGGTGATATCCAAGAGGTAATTTTTTCAAAGCACCTATCTTATTTTCTTTTCCTATTATATTTTACCATCACCTCATTCATCTATAATGTAATGAAAAATATAGATAAATATATATTTATGTTTCATGTTTCTAATTGAATATCTCATATACATTAAATTTCTTATCTCCTCTTATATAAATAAACTAAACCGTTGTCCAAATCATTGTGGTTTATCGTCTATGTGAATAATGATTTTTCATTTTCATTTATCACCTTCCTGGGTGGTAATAAAAGTATTATTCTATTAAAATTAGATATGAATATGTATATTATAATCCAATTCATTTTCTGTAACTAATACATTAACATTATATTAAATAAAATGAAACTTGTACGTGATGTTCAGAAAAATGCTAAAATAAACTACACATTTTTCAGTAACATTTTATCATATTAATCATCTTCATAAAAGAAAGAAAAATTATATATAGGACCCCTAATAATTATGGAATTTAATTAATACTATTTTTTTATAATTCTATAGTTTTAATCTCTTTTTATAAGAACATCCATAATACTTCACAAGTGAACCGACCATGAAACCACGCAATGAAAGCACCCAAAAACAATAAAAACAATAAAATTTTATTAATGAATGGTTGTTAAGATGTTATTAAAAGGTAATAAAAAGTATTAAAAATATTTATATATTTCATTATTAAATAATTAACATTATTTAAACCATTATACAAGAGGTTTTAACACATTTAAAGGAAGTCAAACACGAGGTAAAGGAATTCTTAACCTAATTTTCATTCTCTGGGATAAACTTCTAGTTAATGATTATATTGTTATAATATTATGTGTGAAATGAATTTTTAATATCTTATGTTTTATTTATACTTTTTTATTTTTATTTCTTGTGAATACACATAATCAATTCATTTTATTAATGCTCACTTTAATGATATAAAACATGTAAATGACTTTCTTTTAAAAATGTTATTTTAAGATTAATTTTTCAAAAAGAATGTTTTTATTGCATTTATAGAGTAAATGGAATTTTCACATTAATGTATCATTAATATTTTTAATATTAAATTAAATTTTTATATGTTTACTTTCAAATAAAATGTTTTCCATTGTACATGTGTGACTTTTCGAAATGGGTGATTTAAAAATGGAAAGTTCATTTTCTTTAAAGAGTGTTTTTATGATGAAATATTTCATAATTTAGGTTTATATTATGATTATTGGTTTTTTTTAAAAATTATAGGTGTTTAGGTGATAATAAATAATGATTGGTTACATTATAAACCAATTATGTGTGGTTCCTTGATAAACCATGGATGGGTGGTTATGTTATAAGCTCTAATGCATTGGGTACTCCATGGTTGGAGGTCAGCCATACTGGTTACTCTATTTATAAGAGTGAGATGTAAAATGATATCACAATTAACCTAATTATATTTTAGATACATTATAATGATTTTTAATGAAAATATTTTGATTTTAAATTGGTAAGATATGGATCTGTTTGAAAAGATGATTCCTTTTTACAAATAAAAGGTATTTTTTTATGAAATTGTTTAATGGATTTTCACTAGACTAATATTTAACTTTACCTCACATTACTTAATGATATTTTTTTTATCATATTATGTTTTAAAATCTTTTTCCTAGGATTTAAGTGAAAATAGAGGCAATATTGAGATCAAGGTAAAACTGCAACGATTTTATATAAAGATAAAACATGTTTTATTTTAAGGACATTTTTTTGAAAAAAATGGATATTGTGTATATAGGTCCACTTGTAATGTATGAGTTTGTTTTTTATAAGGTTTATTACTTGTTCTATAAAACTCTAAAGTAAAATAATTCTTGGTAATTTAATAATTTTTATTCTAGTTTAAAATCACTAGTATATGTAATATTTAATGTTGGGTCCTTACATTTGATATCATAGAAAAGTTTTGATATATTTTGGTGCTAGGATAATGAAATTAGAATACCCATATATTATTTTTTTTACTTTATGGATATGTTTAAATTCTACATAATTTTAAGATTAACATGGTTCGTAGGAATTGAGTAATAATTCGTTAAGTAGAGAATGATGAGATAGACTTTTCAGACATGTTTTTTCATCATGATGACAAAAATAATAAGCGACCTAGTTCGTAGGAATTTAGGAATAATTCGTCAAAAAAATTTGGAGGAAAGAAAAATAAAATTACATTCTAGTGAGAAGTGTGGTAATAAAAACATTTGGGGAGGTCTCTTAAAATCTTGAAAATGATTTCGATGTGTAATGATTGGTCACATGGCTCGTGACTGTAAAGAAAATTAGGAGACAATTAATGAAAATTCGATGGTGAGATTTTTTAATTGAAAGTAGTTGGGAAATGATTCTAATATGTGCCAAAAGTTAGTCACTCAGGGGGAAATAAGAAAGATAACAAATATAAGGGTGTGGAAAAATATTCTTCTACTACTATTCTTGATGTTGGGTCATAAAATGTATTGGTGAAAGGAATGTTACCTGTGTATTCAAATTATCCCCTTACCATATTTTATTCTAGATCTTCTCTTTCTTTCATTCCTAAGAAATATAAAAAATACCAGGAATATAAAATAATGAAAGTATGATATAACATTTAGTAAAAACTCTAAGTGGAAGTATTAAAGAAACCAATATTTATAGGAATATTTATATTGTTTTTAGTGAAATGGTTATTCCTACAAATCAAGTTGAGCTACTGACAGTTTTGTTTGATTTTATATTTGAGTATGGATTAGATTTAAGTTTATCCTGATAAGATATATTATAGAGCTAATAATGTCTTTTATAATGACTTCATACATTTAATAACCTACCAAGAAGTATATAACTTGATTAGAAATGGTATTAGAAGATATATAGAAAGTGTCATGGAAACAAATGAAACTGTTCAGATTAGTGATGTGTTGGTAGTGAATGAATACATGTATATATTTTTGATTAATTTTAAAGTGTTATTCATAATCAAAAGGTTGAGTTTACTTTTTTAATTATTCCGTAATGCTAAGCCTCTTTCAAAACCCCCTTACTGAATGACCTAAATAAAAATTTTGGAAATGAAAATTAAGTTTTATCAGTTTCTAGATAAAGGGTTTATTTGACCCAACACTTCACCATGGGGTAAAACTATTTTGTTTATAAAAAAGATAGATGGTTCCATGAGACTTTTAATTGATTATGGAGCTCTGAATAACATCACTATTAAGTGAAAGTACCCTTTTCCTCATATCAATGATTTTTTTGATCATCAATAGGGAGAAATTTTTTTTTCAAAGATTGATCTCAAGTTGGGATACCATCAATTAGATGTGAAGGATGTAGATATTCTAAATACTTCATTTCAAACTAGTTAAGGAAATTATTATATTTTGGTTATTCCCATTGGGTTGGAAAATTCCCTTTCTATATTATGGATCTTATGAATAGAATTTTCTATCTATACTGGGATAAGTTTGTGGTTTTTTTATTGATGATATTTTGGTGTATTCAAAAATTTATGAGGATAATAGAAAACATATAAGGGGTGTTATGAAAACTATTAAAGAAAAGGAATTATATGGAGAATTTAGAATATGTGATTTTTGTTAAAAATAGATTTATTTTTTTGGGCATATGATATGTAAATATGTAATTACATTTGATCCTTCCAAAAAAATTGGCTGATGAATGGCCAAGACCCACAAATTATATAGAGATTATATGTTTTCTTGGATTAGAGGGATATTAAAAATGATTTTTTGAAAACATAGAATGGTTATCTAGGCCACTAACTATGTTAAAACAAAAAGGAGTTAAATTTATCTAGAAAAAATAATGTGATGATTGATTTTTGGGATTAAAAAGAACATGGGTAAATGCACCAATTTTTGACATACCCTTGATTAATAGTGATTTTTTATCTAAAATGAAGCTTCATTGAAGGGACTTGGTTTTGTTTTTATGAGTAATTACAAGGTAATTTATTATACTCCACAAGAATTTAAGCTTCTTGAGAAAAATATCATACACTTGATTTAGAATAAGATGTTTTTGTTTTTGAATTAAAAATTTAGAGGCATCATTTGTTTTGAGTAAAGTGTGAAATATATGTTGATCAAAAGAATTTGAAGTATATATACATATAGAAATAATTTAATATGAGATAGATAAGATGACTAGAACTAATCAAGGTCTATGATTACATGATTCATTATCATCCTATAAAAAATCAATGTGGTTGATGCTTTGAGTCAAAAAAATAATGCTACGTTAATAATGTTACACTTTTAACATAATGTTTGGTTAATGAATTGATGAATTTAATCATAGAAGTTGTAGATAGAGGGAATTTTTTTATGAGGTTTTAGTGAAGTCAAATTTTTCAGAAAGTATTAAGAAAGATTAGAAGGAGGATCAATCATTGTAGGAAAAAGGTCTAATCTTTTTAAAGGGTAAGTTGTATGATTTTAATATTAATGAATGATGTTTTTTATGATGTGGAAAACTGTTACGTGTGCCATGTGATTCCCAATAAAGGAAATAGTTATTAACTAAAGCTCATAGTTCCCTATTTTCCATTCATCTGGGAAGCACTAAGATGTACAAAGACCTTCATGAGTATTACTGGTGTGATGGAATAAAAAGTGACATTGGTGAATTTACTATGAAGTCTTTGACTTTTAAACAGGTTAAAGAAGAATGAAAGTTACTGAATGTTATGCTTCAACCATTTATAGTATGAGAGTTTAAAGGGAAAAATATATCCATGGATTTCGTAGTGGAATTTCCAAATACATCTCAAGATAATAATGAAATTTGGGTAATTATTGATTAATTGAAAAAATCTATACATTTGATTCATATATGAGATACTATGTCTTTAGATCAACATTATTGACCATATGTAAAGGATATTTTCATGTTACATGGAGTTTCTCTCTCCATAGCATCTGAATATGAATCCAGGTTCACTTATAATTTTTTAAAAGGACTACAAAAGTCATTGGGAACTAAAATAAAATTAATCATTTGTTTTCATTCTAAATATGATGGATAATCAGAGAGAATAATTCATACATTGGAGGATGTGATCCAAGAAGATTCAATGGATTATCAAGGATGTTGGGATCAATATATTTCTCTGGTTGAGTTTTATTATAATAATATTTTTCAATACATTATACAGATGTAAACTTTTGAGGAATTATATAGAAAGAGGTGTCAAACAACATCATTTTGGTATGAAGTAGAAGAAAGATAGTTTTTGGGGTCAGAATAGGTAGAGTAAATGGTTGATAAGGAAAAGATAATTCAGTAACACATGAAGTCATCTCAGAACAAGAATAAAGGTTAAACAGATAATAAAAGGAAAGATCTTTATTTCAAGTTAGGTGATCATGTCTTTCATAAAATATCTCCATGGAAAAGTGTTATTTATTTTGGTAATAAGGTAATATTAAGTCCACAATTTATTAGACTATATCAAATTCGAGATAAAGTTGGATCAGTTGCCTAATGAGTGGATTTTACATTATTTTTATCCCATTTATATAATTTTTTTCACATTTTAATGTTAATAAAGTATTTTCTGGATTCATATCATGTTTAGAGCCCTGAAGCAGTTCAGATGTAAGAGAACCTTTCACATGAGGAACAACCTTTTCAGATTCTTGACCGCAAAGAGAAAGATTTAAAAAACAAGGTAATTAAATATGTTAAGGTTTTGTAGAGAAAAAACATGGTAAAAGAAGTAACATGGTAATATTAATGATATATAAGGGAATAAAATATCCACTTGTTTAGTAAGTGAATAAAATTGTGACGACAAAATTTTCAGAAGTGGGGAAAATGTAACAACCCCGGTAGTAATATAATAAATTATTTTCAAATTAATTATTATTATGAAATTAAATTGATAACTATAATTAAAATATATTAATGAAATTTATATGTAATATATTTAATAAAATGTTTTTAAATCTATCCAAATAGTGTTATAGGATTAAGATAAGAATAAATCTAATTTTATGCATATAATTTATATTTTTCTAAAAGGAAAATTTCCACCTTTTAACGATGCACCTATTTTAAAACTAAATTTTGAAACTTTTATAAATTTTATTTTAAAAAAACTTTATTTTTGAAATAATAATATCAAAATTATCCTAGGTTGAAATTTTGTTATTTTTTAGAAAAGTTTCATTTTTTTGTTACATAATGAAAATTACTGAATTTTAATAGAAATATTATTTTTCATATAATTTATTTACATAGTTAAATTATATTTTAAATTGTTTTTAATGTATAATTAGTTCAATTATACATAAATTAACCCAATTTAATACATTTTAATCAATTTCACAATGAAATGAGATATAAAAACATTTCAAACTTTTGAACTTTTCACTTTAAAAACTTGTTTTCCCGTTGCATCTATAGGAATAATTTTAAATATAATTTTTACAATTATATGAATTGTATTTTGTAAAATAGATTAAATATTTGGAATTTTAAGGTCTAAATTAGGAATTAATTCCATTTTTTTGTTCATAAAAAAATATCATTGTAAAAACAAAGATTTACCGCGGTATAGGTAAAATAATGAAATAATTAATGTTAAAAGGCAAAGGCTTAAAATACTTAAAAATTACAAAATTAAATGGGTGTATTATGTTTTATAGACCGTAAATATTATTTAAAAATTAATTATCTATATAATTATTTTTAATTAATTCCACCTCAATGTTGTTAGCTTTAAATATAAAATAACCATTATTTAATCACTTAAAATCACCCCTCATAAAGTATAAATACCACCCCTATCCACCCCATTTATCCTAAAAAGAATTTATTCTCCTAAAATGTCTTCCAAAACCTCTACCCCTTACTCTACATTCATCCATGTTGTTCTGGTATCACTAAACGCACAAATCCAAGGTCTTTAGGGGGTCCTTCAAGGAGGTGATATCCAAGAGGTAATTTTCTCAAATCATATATCTTATTTTCTTTTCTTCTTCAATTTTCTCCTCACTTACTTCATTAATAAAGTATTTTAACTCAAAAATAATATATATACTTGAATTTTATGTTTCTAATGGAATAAATAATTTCCATTTCATTTCTTATCTCTTCATATTCAAGGAAATGAATCCATTGTCCAAATTATGATGGTTTATCGTCTCATTGAATAATGATTTTTCATTTTCTTTTACCAATTTCATGGGTAGATATAAAATTATTATGGTAAAATAAGATTTGTATTAGTTATATTATAATGTATTTCGTGTTCTATAGATAACATATAGATATAAAATTAAATAAAATAAAATTAGTTTGTGATGTTTGGAAAAACTACCAAAAGTTACTAGACATTGATCATTAACGTTTTATCAAATTAATGACCCTCATATAAGAAATAATAAATATATATGTGACAATTAATAATTATGAAATTTAATTAATACTATTTCATTTAAATTATTGAGTTTTAATCCCATTTTACAAGAACATCAATAATATTCCACAACTGAGAACAATAAAAATAATAAAATATTATTAATGAAAATATGGTAAGATGTTATTAAAAGGTAATATAAGGTATTATAAATATTTATATAGTTATATATTAAATTAATAACATTCTTTAGACCATTATATATGAGGTTTGAACACATTTTATAGAATTTTAACATAAGGTAAAGGAATTCTTAATCTAATTTCCATTCTTTGTGGTAAACTTCTACTTCTTGATTATGTCATGCTACGATTATGTGTGAAATAAATTTTGAATATCCTATATTTAATTATACTTGTTTTATGTGGATTTATAATTAATACATACAATCAATTCATTTTATTAATGCTCACTTAAATGATATGATACTTGTAAAGAACTTTCATTTAAAAATCCTCTTTTAAGATTCCCTTTTAAAAAAGAATGTTTTTATTACATATATGGAATGAATGGAATTTTATGATTTAATTTTTATTTAATATTTTTAGTCTTACCTTATATGTTTATGTGGTTACTTTTGAAGAATTGTTTTTCCATTATACATGTCCGACTTTTAAAAATTGGTGATTTAAAAAATAAAAACATCATTTTCTTCAAAGAGTGATTTTGTGATGAAATTTTTCATGATTTACATTTATTTTATGGTTACTGGTTATTGATTATAATTATGTGAGGTTATGGGATAAACCAATTATTTTTTGTTACATGATATACCAATTATAGGTAGTTTTGTGATAAACCAAGTATGGGTGGTTATGTTATAACCTCTAATGTACTGGGTACTCTAGAGTTAGAGGTTGAACATATTGTTTACACCATTTGTAAGAGTGACAAGTAAAATGTGGTCTCAAGTTACCTAATAATATTTTAGTTTTTTGATAATGAGTTTTCATGAAAATTAGTTGATTTTAAAAAGATTAGATATTGATCTTTTTTAAAAGATGATTAATTTTCTGAATGAAAAACTATTTTTATGAAAATGTTTTTATGGATTTTTAGTAGAATAATGATTTATTTCCTTTTTATACCTTAATCGGATTTTTTATCAACCCAATATTTTAATTTTTCTCATAGTATTTAAGGTAGAAAAGAAACAAGGATGAGAACTTGGGCAAATTGTGAAGATTTTACATTAAAAGAAAGCATATTTTATTTCAAAGACATTTGTTTGATGAAACAATTGATACTATGTATATAGGTGATCTTTTAATATATGAGTTTGTTTTTTTAATGGTTATTCATATTTAAGTAAAACTATAAAATGAAAATTTTATTTAGAATGTAATAATGAGGATTCTAGTTTAAAACCACTAGAATATGTAATCTTTAAGGATGAGTCCTTACACACTTTCAATCCCATTTGAATTTAACCCATTTATTGGCAAGATCAGTCAAAGGTGATGCTAAATTTGAGAAATATTTTAAAAACTATTTTTAGTATCTAGAAATACTAATGAAGTACTGAATTTCAAATAAACTATGTGGTTATTCCCTGAAAAAAATATTTCAACTTCTCATGATCAAATGATAAGACATGATCAGAAATACTGTTCCCTAAGAACATCACTTCTTGGATCTAGAAATTTCATTTCAAAAGCCTTATATATAAATGATGACTCCTTGGTATTTTCAAGACCCAAATTAAATGGCCCTCATGCTCACACTAGGATATTGAATGAACCAAAATATCTTCCATGAACACTACCTGAAAAGTGTATAGATAATTATGTAATATCTAATTCATCAATGCCATAAACTTTTTAGAGCATTAGTATTATCATAAGACATTATATGATATTCATAATGACCATACACACTCTTTTAATCCATATTCAATATACGAAACTCTTGAAATATGAACTGATGATAACCCGATTGAAGATCAGTATTCAAAAACCAGTTTTCCCACTTTAACTGATCAAACAAATCATCCACATGAGGGAATTGAAACTTATTCTTAACCATTAATCATTTTAACTTTTTATTTTCCATACACAGTAAGAGTGAACCATTTGAATTCTTGGAAATGTGCATCGTGGATACCCAATGAGAAACACCTGGGTGACCAAAACCCTTCACCAACAGATTTTCCAGTTGAATCTTTAGCTTTATCAGCTCCTCTAGTACCATACAATAAGAAGGTATTCAAATCAGATACATACCTATAAATAAGTCAATCGAAAACTATACCCACCCCTTTAGAGGAAGAAAAAATAAATAATATGGGGAAACATTAATTTTTTTTTACAATAATATGAATATCAATAGAAGGGAAATTTTCATCACGATAAACAATTACAGTAGAAAAAAACTCTTGATCTCTGGGTGGGAAGGTCCTGAATAACTAGACCTCATATCCCACTCTCCCTGAAACACCCATGAGCTCCCATTAGACACCAAAAACAAGACACATCGATGATAAAAAAATATCCTAATCATGATGAGAAACTACCCAATAAATATCAATGATAATGTCAAATAAATCTAAATCCATAACAAGAAAATCCGAGACTAACTCTGCATCTTCTATAGATAGTGTACAAGGACACTCAAACCCATACTCTTTCCTCTTCCCAATAGGTGTCTCTAAATACAGAAAAAGGACATGAGATCCATTTGAATTTTAAGAATACAAAAAAAATGAATAGATATAAGTAAGTGGTAATAACTAGTTTAAAAAAAATCAATCCCTACTTTGGATGAAATAAAGATGGTACCTCTCAATATCATTAGACCCGCACCCACCGCCACTAGAAAATCATCTACTATGTGAATGTGCTTCACTTCTGAGGCCAAATTCTAGATCACTGTAGTCTTTTAAGCATTTGACTACCCCATAATAGCCTTTGGACAAGATGATCCCAGACCATATCAATGAGTATACATAACCTTAAATAAATGACACAGATAAAAACAACATAAAAAACTATTACACATCATTGTGGGTGAATGACAAAGAACTCCAAATGTGTCCAACCTTTCCACTATGATAGAAATTCATCAGCACAAAACTAGATATAAATATAGGTTCCAAAGATTTCTACTGTTGAGAACCACCTCCACCACTCAAGAAATGAAATTTTCACCTCCTCTTCTTCCCTAGTGCACAAATTATGCTTCCAATAGGCAGAGTAAAAATGAAAAATAACCAACCATTCGTACCATATTCATTTATTCCATCATATTCTTATACACTATCTTTTCATATGTCAAAATCTTTAGCATAAATACCTACAATATGATATCTGGTCGTAAAACCTATGGGTACTTCTGATATTTCATCTGGTTATTATTTACAACCTCTAGTGAAAAAACGAACCCGCTCCAAAAACTGATTGGTGTATGCTGACACCGAACTCTCTCCCTACTATAAAGAGAGGAACTCTAGAAACATCACCATCATTAAGGACTCTGGAAAAAAACTATTGGAGGAAGGGAGTCTTGAAACCCTTATTGTCCAAGCCCATGTTCCTATATATATGTACCATGGAATCCCACCAACTCTTGTTGGGACCCTCAAGTATGAGCGCCACACACTTCACCGTGTAACTATCAGTTTTTTCCGGGAATTAAAAAATTTGTTCAATCATTTCTTGAAAATACTCCATCTATTGATGTTCATTCATACCATTAAAGTATGGTGTCTTCTCATGAAATAAATCCCATGATCGGTACCTTTATCTGAAAGATCCTAGTTGTACATCAAAAAATGTGTTCTGAACTTGAAATATTTTCTGGTCAACAGCATGATCAACCCACATGATATCCTCAATAATATTTTGATCCATGGGTGGATTATTTTGAGGAGCATCAATTTAACTCACCTGTGGAACTCACGAAACACCTCTTAGAGGTAATATTCTGCACACTAAAACAAAAGAGGCAATTAGACAAAGAATAATCCTAGTTCAGACTAGAAAACCCACAATAAAAAACTAATTTTAACATAAATAATTAAAACAGGAGACACACATCCAAACATCATAGGGTAACTTGTGTCTCTTTATGACAAGAGTTTGAAAGTCACTAACCACAACTTTCTAGTTAAGTGATAAAAATTCTATATCCAGTCTATCGAACATACTATGAAAAGGATTATTTAGGAAAAACTCCAAAACTGAGGATATGATAACACTTTATAATGAACCGACCCAAATACCCTCTCCAAACTCATACTCGTCTTAATCCTCTACATACCCAAAGGGAGTTCCCAATCCCCATGAGCCGATGACTAGTACCCGAGCATCAAACCAATAGAATAAGTAATTATTTTACCCAATCTGAAGATTTTTTTTTTCATATATACACATTGTATAGAAAAAAAAGTGGAACATATATAAATATTTATGCCAAACAGATAAGGAACAACAGAAGCGATGCAACTAAAAAAGGTAGCACAAAAATCTCTAAGAGACAAGTGCAACTACAAAGAGATAAAAAACTAAATTAGCTACTCTAATATCTCCATGTGATAGAGTGGGGAAAATCCCACTATCTCACCACCAGCTACCCTAAAAGCAGCTGATAGAAAACCTTTCCAACCCAATGTGGCACCTTGCCTTTCTATTCATCAAAATACCTAAACAAGTCTATGCACTAAAGGGGTGTGCAGAGTGTGAGATAATATGATCAATAGTATATGACCCAGATGTTCCATATCAAGTACCTGTATAATAATCCAAGAAAGATGAACCTTATATTAAAGAAGGCATGGAATACAGTTTTATAGATTTTATATCAAATTTATGTAAAACAATTTAATTTCCCCTTTTTCCACATTTCCAAATAAAGTAGGCAAATTAGTTTCAAATTATTTCATATATATATATATCAAATTAGATATATCAAATCAAAGAAAAAAATGTATCATATCTCATTTCAAATACATGGTAATACACGATAAAATAGTACAAGACAAAAGAAACATCACACCATGGATCACACTAGGTAAGGATAACTACAAAACTTATACCTAACATAGAAAATATCACACACATCCATCCACTAGAAATATTCATTGATTATAGAGAGCATATGAACAACCCATAAAGTGAACGCCCCAACAGGTCTAACAAATCCCTAGAAAAAATGCTCGAGGAGTAGAGGAAAGACCCATTTGAAATCCCCCCAACATGGAAAATGCATATCACAACACCTTCAACCTAAACACCCAAGGCTTACCATGTTCTCTATTATCCAAACCCATTCATCATTCCATATTAATCAAACAATGATTTTAAAACCATTTCAAAAAACCATTTCTCAATTATTTAAATACACTTTTCACTTAACAAAACCAGAGAAAAATAGTTTATAAAAACCCATTTTAACCCACACAAATAAAATCAGTCAATCATTCCATTTCATTTATAAAATAATTTATAAAATAACCAAATCAATGTAGTTTACCAACACAGTTATAGAGACCCAAGATTAACATACAAGGATATTACATCATTTTAGATAAATATTTATCACACTAAAAAAATATAGGCCCGAGAACTATAATAGTATAGTGTATTTTGAAATAAAAAAATATTCTAATTTTCTGAAATATCTTCAACATCTCATGTAATGATATTCCTCCTTTTTTTACACTTTCTTAATTTTTTTTCATAACATGGGGAAAGGAATCTTAAGAATGGGTGAGATCAGATGATCCATAAGGGTAAATAAAGATGGAACACAAGAATAAAATTAACATAAGGGAATTAGAACAAGAGAATAACATTTTAAGATCATAAAATACATATCAAATATCATAATTATGAGTTATGGAATAAATATTAGAAACTCATAAGAACTGAAAAATAGGGGAATCAAGAGAATAATCCATGAGATAATAAAATAACAATATGAAATAGAATTGTGACATACACATAAAAATATAAAATTATTTACATATTAGTCATGGATTAATACCATGACCATATTAATTGAATATATTCACTATTAAAACCATCTTAGTAGTCAAGGTTTACTCTGCTGACTATCTTAGTGGACAATGTCCTTTACTGAACAGGGATCCCTCTCTTTTCCATCCTAACATTACAGAACCAAGTTCACTCCTCATTCTAGCTGTGTATTATAGAATTGAGTTCAATTATCATTCTATCCCTATATTACTGAACCTAATTAACTCCTCCTTCCAACCCTCTATTACTGAACACATTCTAATCCTCATTCAATCCTCGTTCCATCCTTGTATTACTAAACCATGTTCAATTCCCAATCTAACCCTATCATACTGAACCAACATCACTCTTAGATCTAACCTTGATTATCTCATGGGATATATAAACATTTAACCTATTCATTGGAGGGATATGTAGGTCCCACCCATCACATAATTAAATCATACATACGTGTATCACAAGATAATAAAACATTCATCATATCATGACCTATAAAAAATGATATAGGTTTCATAAACATAATATCATAATCCATGAAATGAAATGGGTATCAGAATCATTTCATCATTTCATTAAATTTTTAAAATATATAGGTTTCATAATCATTTCTTCAAAGAATAACATGTGAAATGAAGTGGGTTTCAAAAATATTATATCATGTTATAAACCATAGAAGAGAAATTAGTTTTATAAATAGCTTTTGATCATAATTATAAACCACAAAAAAGAAATATTTAGAATAGTTTCCTTGGATCATAACCCAAGTATATCATAAATTAAATAAAATTATATCATCTTAGATTGAGAAGGATTTTTAAAGATCATTTGGAACATAACTTTTCTTCAAAAAAAACTTTTAAAAAATTTAACATTTTAAAAATCCTTTTATTTAAAACCAATTTGAAAACCTATATATGAATCATGAAAAATAATTTAAAACATCTCTTGAGAAAAATATCATTTCATCTTTTATTTTTTTTAAAATAAGTATTTTGAAAACATTTTTCCTTTTAAAATAATCTTCAAAACATATAAAGGAAGCATTCAAAACCATTTTAAACACATTTTTTAAATATAAAACATTTTATAAAAAATATTTATTTGAAAGCTGTATAAAAATGAATTTCTAGAATAATATGAAAAACATTCTTAGAAAAATAACCTTGTAATATTTCAATTTAAGTTTCAAGGGAATGATAGTGAGTAAATCCAAATATATCGAACATTCCATTTGTATCATAAATATTTAGAAACGTTCCTTGATAAAAAAGGAGATTCCTTTTAAAAAAAATTTTTATTAAAAAGGTAAAAAAATAGGAAAAAAATTATTTTACATGTAATATTATTTTTTTTATTTTTTTCCCAAAAACATGATTTGGTGAAAGAAATTCTGACCGAAGGGAGAAATAAAGTCATATTTTCTTAAAAAAACATTCTTAATTATCTAGAGTATAAAAGAGTGAAAAAATGGTACCAATACATGGATGTATCAGGTATAACCAGAGAATAATAAATTTTATGAGAATTATTGTGATATGGATCATATTATTTCATCAATGGAAGCATAATCACAAACAAACTTGATAAAATATGAGATTGTAGTAATAAACAGTTACCACTTTGGCAACATTGTATCCTAAAAATATGGGAATAATTACATTACATGAAAATAAAATAACATGGAAATAATTATATACATTATATAAAATGTCAATGGTAATTATATACACCTCATATAAAAATATAGGTGTATAAAATGACATGTGGCTCCAATAAGGAAAATTGTGACAAAATTACTTTACGATTTGGTAAATTTTTGACCATAAACCCCACAAAATAAAGATCATCAAAGGGATGTGTAAATATGAAAATATTTAATTATAATAACAATATAATATATTCATGGTAAGTATATACCCCACAAAAAATAAATGAGTAGTGAATAAGGTATAAGTCTCATATAAATAAAAGCGAGACAAGAAAAACCCTTACCTTAAGTCTTGATTTTTTTCATACATGATCAAACCTCCTGTATATTAATTATAAGTTTATTATAAATATAACAAATAACCATATTACTATATATAATACCATATATGATTTTATTATGTATTTATATTACCCATTTATTAACAATTTCATGTTAATGTTACGTTTTGGGTAATATCCTCTTTGTTTTTCGTATATCTTTTTAATTGTTATTCTTGATACTATAAGTTAGATAATTATTTACCTCTTTAAATAACATAATAAATTATATAAATATCATATATATTAATTATATAAATATTTAATACAATTTATATAATATAGAAATATTAAATGGAATACACCGTCCATGGAGACGGTAGGTCGTACGTACGCATGAACGCTGTTTCCATTTTATTGTAATATTGAAATAAAGAAAGTGAATGAAATATATGTATATATATTATTATTACAGTACCATTATAATTTCATATATATATAATAATTTTACTGAACCCATACTTAATACATTTCCTGTAAAGTATAAATGAATCACATCACTTTGAGGAGGCGGTAATCCACACATCCACAAATGAAGTTATTATATTTACAAAAAATATAAATCATGAAGGCATGTTTTATGTAACAAATGAAATAAGAATAAAGAAATAATAATTTTAATATATATCATATAATAAAATCATGTCAATCATAGTTCCCAACCATGAGATGTGGTAAAGGAAAAAACGAAATACATTGTTTCATGAGGTGGTAGTCTACTGTACACAAGAACGGTATGTTCATCCCCCATTTGATGGAAGTGTGTGTAGGTGTAGGTAAAAAACATAGAATAAAAATATATTGGTATGTTTAGGTTATGTAATTTATTATATAATAATTTAATAAGAATAATTTATGGGGCGGATAATGAAAATAAAACAAAAGAGCTTATGAAATTGTGTTACCTTTTCTTGGGGAAATTCCTTTTAGTATGCACAAAATGACTAACTTGGTTTGATTTATTCGAAAATTTTGGATTATAGGTTGAGAGTATGGAAATGTGTATCTTATATTTTCATCTATTAGATGATACAAATTTTATTAAGTTGTGCAAGGAGGTGAGGGGGTGATTTCCCTTTTATAGTGGAGGAGGTGTGACATTCTTGTAAATTTTAAAAGGTAAACACTATTGAGAGATCTTCCTTACATCATGTGCCTCCAAAAATTTTCAATTTTTGATAAAATTGAGTATATGATAGATATATGTCTATAAAATGGAATTTGGAAGTGTATCTATGGTATTTATTCCCTTAAGTTAAATTTTATCCATTATGTACACTCGTTTTTACCTTAATCACTTTTAAAAAATTTAATTTCTTTCACTAAAATTGTTGGTCTAAAAATATTTTTAATGTACTAGATATTATAAATTATTATTATTAAAAATATGAAATAATTGTTTTTCCAAATTCAAAAAAAAAATATGGGTCATAAATTAATTTAAAATTAATCATACAGAAGTGTCGTGAAAGTGGGGTTTTAAAGAGAAAAAGTACAAAAAAGTCTGAGATGTTTTTATATCCATGTCCCATGTGAAATTAGTTCTAGTGTAATAAATTGTATTAATTTATTTATAATTTATCTAAATAAACTTTAAAACCAAATTAATATTTAATTTAACTATTTATATAAATTATATGAAAAAGTAGTTTTGAATTAAAATCCTGTATTTGTCACAATTCATCAGAAAATGAAACTTCTAAGAAAAATACAAAACAAATCCCCAAAAGTAAATTTTGATATTAATATTTAAAAAATGATTTATATTTTGTAAAATTAAAATGATAAATGTCTCAAAATTTATATTTAAAATGGGTTCTCCATTAAAAGGTTGTAAAATTACCATTTTAAAAAATATATCTTGTTATTCATAAAATTGGATCTATTTTTATCTTATACATATAAAATACATTATAAGAGTATAAAAAATATTTATTTAATATAAAATATATAATTATTATTGAAAAAATTAATAAAAAGTTGTTTCTTTAATTTATTTAGATAAAATTGTGTTTGTACATACAAAAATATTTTTCTTAGAAATTTGTTTTACTTATTTTAAAATAGTTTTTACAATCATTTATAACTAATTGATAAGCAAATGATTCATTTTATATACATGTGTAAATAATATTTTCACAATTTAGTTATTATAATTTGTAACATTAATTCCAATGGAGAGGTGGTAATGATAATAATATTTTAATAATAATTGTAATAGTATATTGTAGTTTAGAAAAACTCGGACTTTCGTGTAACATAAGCTATCAAAAGAAATAAAAATTGTGTTTAACACAATACAAAAATATTTTTTAGTGTACCAAGAGTAAATATAAGTGTTGTTTGTATTATAAGATTATTTTGGTGTTTCATATAATGTATGAAAAACTGAGTGATATCATATAATGAAAGATATATTTAGTGTCATGTAAAATGAAAAATATCAAAAAGATAAAATTAATTCAGAAAAATATTTCACAAAATCTACGGGTGTTACATTATAACCCCCTAAAAATTAATCTAGGTTATCCAAGGTTTAATAGTTTAATTTTCTGTTCCTAGAAACCCAAATCAAAAAAAGGAATACTAAAAGTTACTTTAAAAATGGAAAGTTAAAACCATAACAGATTCCCAATGGAACTCATAACTTGGATTCCATATAGGATAATATTGGTTGGTAGTGAATAGTAGACATAGAAGAAAAGTATAAATAATTATAGAGAGTGATAAATACCATTTATCACTAGCAAGTGAATGATCAATAGAAATTAAAGGGCCTAAAAACCATAAATATGTGTTGATTTATAAGACCATTAGTTCAATAAAAATAAAGGTATTTGGATAAATAGTTTTTAGTATCATTTTCCTCATTTTTATGAATTACATTACCATATAAGAACAAAATGAAATATACTTACTTTATTTTATTCCTTTTAATGTGAAAAATCTCACCCTTTGGTTGTGACTTGCTTGATTTCCACTTCATCTCTTACACTAAGAAATGAAGGATAATTTTTTATCCTTGAAGTACTCACAGTAATGGGGTAGAATGATAATTAATTCCATTTTTATTTATTTAGCATCATAGAAAATGGTTATAATAGGTTATGAAATATACACAAATCCTCATATGAAGAGAAAATACAGTAATTTATAAAACCTCATCCAAAGTTTAACTTAAAAAATTCCATAACTGGTCAACCATGAAGCCTATATAAAAGATAAAAAACCCAAAACTTTAGAAATAAGTTCACTAAATAATTGAAAAATAGTTTATCATGGATCCATAATATATCATAATATATCTCTTATTTTTCATAAACCAAACATGTGAACACCTTCAAAATTTATTTTCTTAAAACATCGTAATAATATGTATTACCATTACTCCTTATTTAAATCATGTATGTTCCCTTATTCCAAAGTTTATTGGATAGAATCCTTGAATCCAAAAACTTTTAAACTTTATCAATGATATCCTAAATAATTTTTTCAAAAAAATCCCTAATCAGTTTTAAGGTAATCAGTACTGCCCAATTTACATAATCATATCCAACATATCTTTATCCAAACATCATTATCTCAACATTATGAACACATTAAGTGTTTCCTTCCTTTAATAAAAATATCTCCTTTTAATTAAATCACTTTTCTATGTCATCAACACCATTAAAAATATCATTTTAAATCCTTAATGAGAAACTAATACTAAAAATATTTATATATTTCAAGATTTGTATAACATAATCATTGAATTAAAAAATATATACACTGAAATCACCCAACTTTAGTCTCAAACCGTTATTCAGGCTTCATCATATTATTACATAATACCCATATCTTAGAATATGAAATATTAACCATGTTTTAAGGTTTATAAATCTCAATCTAATCATGATTATTACATTTAATGTATTAATAATATTAGAACATCCCAAACCTTTAACATGTAGTTTTTGGTCTCTTTATCTTCAATAGTATTACCAACAATCTTAACAAATTCTTGATTACCATCATGATATTTACACATAGGAAATCAATTTTCATATATCCCATAGTTTCCAAATCTGAAAAATTCTATGTTAACCTAGTTTCTTCTATTTCACACTATTGAATAAAATGAGAAATCTTAGGATGAGAATCATTTATCGTAGAAAAAAACCAAGTAATCAAGAAAAATTACTCAATGAATTCCAATATCATTAAAAATACTTTTAAATTTATGAAACCTAGGCTTATCCTTAGATACATTCCTATACATATCCTTAAAAATATCCCTAGGGATCTCACTAAAGTTTTCTCATCCTAGTTTCTAAAGGTATATTAAACCATTCCTTTCATACCAATCATAGTGACATAGGAATAACGAACATGGATATTATGTCATTTTAGAAAAGTATTTATAGCATTACAAAAATAAATTCTTGAGGACCATAATAGTTTAGTGTCTCTAGAAATAGGGAACACATTCTTCTAATTTGGTGAAATATCCATAACATCTCCTATAAATATCTTCCCCTTCTATCACTCACACATAAAACCTTTCTTCATAGCCTAGGGAAAGGAAACATAGGAACATGTGAACTTAGAATCCCAACAAGGGTAAATAACAGAGATATGTGTCATAACATGAACGTAATGGTATGACAACAACAAAATAAAATTTAAAGATAATACCCTACATATCAAAATCATAATCATATGTCATGACATAAATATTAGCAGTTTATAAGGCATAAATCATAATGGAATCAAGAGAATAAGCCACAAGAGCATAACATAAGAATAATACATGGAATAATGGAACACACATAAACATATAAAATTATTTCCATTGTAGTTAAGTCTTATTTCCAAGACTATCATAGTGAAATTTGTTCACTCTTCAAATCATCATATTTGTTAAGGTTCACTCACAAGACTATCTAAGTGGAAAAATTACTTTACTGAACAGGGTTCAATCCCAATTCTAAAGTTGTATTATTGAACCATGTTTGATCCTCGTTACATCCATGTATTACTAGATTGACTTAAATCTTCTTTGTAGCCCTATATTACTGAATCAAGTGCACTCCTCATTCCAACACTGTATTACTGAACTAAGTTCTATCCTCATTCAATCCCTATATTACTGAATCAAGTTCACATCCTATTAAAGACCTATCAAACCGAACTGAGTTCACACCTAGTTCTATCCCTATTTATCTCATGAGTTATATAAAAATTAACTAATTCATTGGAGGGTGATATATGTCCCACCCATCACAGTATTAAATCATACATACATGTGTCACAAGAAAATAAAACATTCATCACATCATGACCCATAAAAAGATATTGGTTTCATAACACCATATCAATACCCATGAGATGAAATGATTATTATAAACATTTAATCATATCATAACCTCTATAAAAGAGACAGGTTTCATAATCATTTCATCATATAATAACACGTGAACTTAAGTGGGTTTCATAAATTTTTTATGATGGTATAATCCAGGGAAGAGAAGCTAGTTTAACAAAAAAAACTTTTCATATTAATAATAAACTAATAAAAGAACGAATAATAATGGTTTCCTTGGATCATAACCCAATTAAATCATAAACTATATCAAAGGATATCATCTTATATGGAGAAGGATTTTGTAAGATCACTTTTTAAAACGTATAACATTTAAAAAAATCATTTTATTTGAAATAAATTTGAAACATATATATTAGTCATGAAACATAATTTAAAACATCTATCAAGTAAAATATATTTTTCTCTTTGAAAAATATTTTTTTAAAAAAATAATCATTTTGAAAATTTTTTCCCTTTGAAAATAATGTTGAAAACATATAAAAGAACATTTAAAAACAAATTTAAACACTTTTTTAAAATATTAAAAATTTCTGAAAACATTTTTATTTTATAACCTCTTTAAAAAATAGAAAAATAGTAAATTTTTTTAAAAAATAACCATTAAAAAATTCATAGGAAGATTCAAGGAAATGACAGTGGGTAAATATGTAAATACCAAACATTCCTTTTGTACCGTAAAAAGTTTAGAAATGTTACTTGATAAGAAAATGATAAGAAGATTCTGTTTAAAATATTTTTTCATTAAAAAGTTAAAACATTGTTAATTTTTTTTACAAATCATAGGGAAAAAGTTTTTAAAACATTTCTAGAAAACATGGTTTTCAAAATAAAACAAATTTCTGACTGAAGAGTGAAATAAAGTCAGATTTTTTAGTACTCTTTCTTAATTATCTTTAGTTAAAAAGAGTGAAAAATTGGAACCAATACATGGGGATATCATGGATAACCATAGGATAATAAAAGTCATGATATTTATTTAGATATGTACCACAATATTTCATCAATTAAAGTATAATCACAATCAATCTCAATAAATGATGATATTGTAACAATAAACTATTAACACTTTGGTAAATTTGAATCATAAAAACATTGAAAGAATAAAATTACATGAATATTAAAATATCATGAAAATGATGATATTTGTGATATAAAATTTTAAAGGGTAGTATGTAGACTTCATAAAAAAATATAGGTTCATAACATGGAATGTGTCTCAAAGATGGAAAATTGATAAAAAGCTACATTATCTATTTGAAAAATTTGTAACCATAAACCCCATGAAAGAAATATAATAAAATGTATATGTTAATAAAAATAAATATAATTAAAATAATTATATAATATATTCATGGGAATTATATAAACCACACAAAATAAATGAGTGGCAAATAAGGCAAAAGTCTTATAGAAATAAAACTGAGATGAGAAAAAAACTTATTTGAAGTATTGACATTCTTCGTACATGTTAAAACATCATGTATAATTACTATATATTTATTATAAATATAAAAGAGAACCATATTGTAATATTTCATATCATATATGATTTTATTATTAATTTATATTACCATTTTATTAACAATTTTCTGTTAATGTTACGTTGTGAGTAATATCCGCTTTATTTTCCATATATGTTTTGACTTATTATTCTTGATTATCTTAATTAGATCATTATTTAATTACTTAAATAATGAAAAAAATAATTTAAATATCATATATATTCATTATATAAATATTTACAATAATATATAAAAAATATAAATAGGAAATGGAATATACCATTGATAGAGATGGTAGGCCGTAGTACGCATGAATATTGTCTCTGTTTTATTATTGTATTGAAAAAAATAAAGCAAATGAAATATATATATATATGTATTATCATTATAATAGTATTATTATTACATATATATTATATAATTTTACTAAACCCATCCTTAATATATTCAATGTAATGTGTGAATGAATCACATCACTTTTTAGGAGGTGGTAGTCCACACGTCCACAAATGAAGTTATCATATTTACAAAAACAATTAAAGCATGAAGGTACATTCTATATAATTATATAAGATTAAATAAAATATAAATATCATATATATCATATTAAAATACAATTTCAATCATAATTATGAACCATGATATGTGGTAAAGGAAAAACAAATGACATCATTTCGTGAGGTGGTAGTCCGCTGTACACACAAACAGTAAGTTCGTTACCCATTTGTTCGAATTGTGTGTAGGTGTAGGTAAAGTCATTATAATAACAATATATAAGTATATTTAGGATACATAGGTTGTTATATAATAATTTATTGAGAATAATTTATGGGGTGGAGAATGAAAATATAAAAAAAAGTGCTTGTGGTAGGATGTTACATCTTCTATGGGTAATTCCTTTTGGTTTGCACCGAAGGACTAACTTGGTTTAACTTATGTCCAATATTATTCTTATATGTTTATAGGAGATAATTAGAGATACTATTTCAGAAGGTTTTGGATGATACAATGTATATTGAGAGGTGTGAGGAAATGATCGGGCCTGAGATCCCTTTTATAGTGGAGGAGGAGTGACATTCTTGTAAATATAAAAAGGTAAACCCTATTGAGAGGTCTTCTTTAGATAACGTGCCTATAATAAATTTAAATTTTAGATAAAAGGTAGGATATGGTATAAATATGGATATAAATGGATTTTTGACATGTTTATAAAGTATTTGGACCCTTATCTTAATGTTTAACCAATACGTAAACTAATTTTACCTTAATCACTATAATTAATCTTATTTACATTCATTACTTTTTTTTCAAAAAATAAGTTGAAATTACTAAATATTATAAATTTTTATTGTTATAAATATTTAATCCATTTTTTAAAAATTATAAACATATAAGTGGAATATATTAATTTAAAATGAATCACGTCGACGTGTAGTAAAAGTAGGTTTTAAAAGCGAAAAAGTAAAAAATGTTTGAAATGTTTTTATATTCAATGTCAATGTGAAATTGGTTCCAATGAACAAAATTGGATTAATGTATTTATAATTTATCTAAATATATTTTAAAACCAAATTAATATATAATTTAACTATATAAATATATTGGACGAAAAACAAGTTTTGAATTAAAATTCAGTATTTTCACTATTCATAAAAAAATGAAACTTCTCAAAAAATACATAAAATTCACCAAAAGTAAATTTTTGTATTACTTAAAAAATTAAATTGATTTAATAAAATACAATTAATAAAATTTTCAAAATTTATATTTAAAATTGGTTTCCCATTAAATGCGGTAATATTACATTTTAGAAAAATACATGATTTTATTCATAAAATTGGATTTATTCTAATCTTAAACCTATAAAATCTATTGGATGATTATCAAAAATATTTATTTAATATATAATAAATAAATATTATTATAAAAATTAAGCAATTTTTTAATTTATTGAGATAAAATTGTGTTTGTACATAGAAAAATAGTTTTCTTAGATAAGTAATTTCTTTATATTAAAATTGTTATTACATTCATTTATAATTAATTAATAACAAAAAATTAATTTTATATACATGTTTGAATGATATTTTTACAATTTAGTTAATTTTATTTGTGACTTCTATTCCAACAACTATGTTGTAACAATAATAATATTTTAATAAAATTATTAATAGTATATTGTAGTTTTGTAAACCTAGGCCTTGTGTGTAATGTATGTAATTAAAGGGGCTCAGAATTGTGTATAACACAGGACAAACACAGTGTTTCATGTACCAAAAGTTAATCTAAGTGTTTCTTATAGTATAATATTAACTTTTTGTTGCATATAATGCAACAAACACATATCGGTTTTATATAAAAAAGCTACATCTAGTGTTGTGTGAAATGAAAAATACCAACAAGAGTAAATTAATTAGAAAAAAATATTTCAAAAAATAAAGGGGTATTTCAACATGCTAGCGAAGAAAGAACCTTCCTAAAAACTCTTGTCAAACATTCCCACAATGGGATCCACCAATATGGAAGAACACAAAACCACAAAAGAGGACCTGGAATCAATCAACACATCTTAGAATTGATTTAATTTAACAAAAGGGTTAGAGGAGAAGAGGAAACAACACATGCCTCAAGAAAAAAACAGCCATTTCACCACAACCAACAAGGAAACGACCACCAAAATAAGATCACAAAAAATATCTATAGTTAATCCAGAAGAATCATCACCACATATCAATAGATTTTATAATGAAACGCAACGACACTATCGCGATCAAAGTTAATGAATAAGAAGAGAAGAAACTCTTACCCAGAGAGACACTATGTATAACCCGGATGATATAATGCTGAAAGGATCAATATAAAATTAAAATGGGTTCACAAAATCTCCATAGGAGAGCTCTAGGTTGGGAGAAAGGATTTCTAGGGATGAATGTAAAACATATCACTCGTACGGTGTCCTAAAAGCCACGTTTGAAAAATTTACACATCAGGTAATCACTTTACATGTATTGTAATCCTTGGTGTCCAGATATTCTGAAAACCCATTCCATTTTTATTAAAAACCCCATTTGTTAACATTAAAAATCATATAAATAGTTAATGATGTGTACTACCTTCTTGTTCTGTACTAGATTCATGACATCTTCACTGAAAAATTTACATGTCACATAATCCCATTACAAAGAACATATTTCTCCTTAATTTTGTGTCACATACATGAATTATTTTATAGGAAAATTTCATTTAATTTCCATTCATGATTTGTTTTGGGGGTTTCTCAAGCTTTTATGGAGGAATGAGTGAGTTTTCATGAATTGGGCCAAACCATGTGCCCAATTCCAGATTCAAAAATAAATTTTGATTCCTTTACAAATCCTTAATTTTTCAACATTTTTAATCCATTCCAATTCATACATGGCCTCCCCTGAACTATTAACACTACCACATTAATTTGGACCATTTAAAAATAAATAATCATGCTGGATTTGGGTTTTTATTTCCGGGATTGTGCCTCCCCAAAATCCCATTTCTTTTATTAAAAATATGTTTTAATTATTCAATTTCTCCTTCAATTGTTACGTTGTTTTTGTGATTCTAACTCTCACCTGATCCCACTTAACCAAGGTGCGCCCCATACTCTCCTCCCCCTCTTTGGAGCTCAATTTCATCGCGAATTAGGACACAACTTCTCTGAATTTCTAAAATCTCATAGATTTAAAGAATTAAATTGATTATTTCATAACTCTTTCATTTCTCACTATTTTCCCCCATTATAGTTTCTACATGATCCTTTCATCCTTGATCTAACCTCCCTTGAATGTTGGGCTGTTTTCAAATTCAAATACTTGTGTATTTGGGGTGATGTTTCAATATTTTTTCAAGTTAAGTGATTCCTTATTGGTTTCTTCCTTTTCTCTTAGGGTTTCCTCCCTCTTTCATTATGTTCTAAAATTTCCAGAAGTTAGGGTTCGAACCTAGAATTTGATTTGGTGTCTTTTTGGTCAAATATTGTGGTCTAAGGATAGATTTATCTTCCTTGTGGTGTGGTGGTGGTGCGGTTGATGTTTTACACCATGTTTTGAGGGATTCGACACATTCGGTAGGTGATTCCATGGTTAACCATTCCTTGATGAGTTATTTTTCTTGTTTTACTGGTTTTTCATGGTCCTCATATGCTTTGTGTGGTGCGAAAACCATTTTTTAGGGATTTGGTTAAGAATTAAATTTTATAATTTCATTTTTGTTGAAGTTGTGAACTTTTCGAATGTAACACATGTGGTATCTTTTGTGGTAGTTTTATAAAATATTAAATTGATTTATTAGTTGTTTAAAGGGGTTGAAAATTCTATTTTTTTAAATCCTTTCTCTCATTTGGGCCTTGTAAGAGGGTTTTTGGAATAGTTTTGGTGTGTAAAACATTTTTATATAACTTGAGAGCATTTTTTAAAAATGGGTGTTTTCATTTGTATCTTTCATGATATTATTCAAGGTTATTTAATAACACATTAATGTTGTTTTATAAGTATCTCTAGGGCTGAAAATGCTTCCTTGGTAGTGTTTTGGTGTGGTTTTGTCCTTGAAATATGGTTTTGAAATGGGTTTTATGAGCAAAGATGTGGTATACTCTTTGGAATTGTTTTATGAAAGATTTGAATGATTTGATGATTTATGTAATTGGTTAAACCATATTGGAAAACTGTTTTGGACTGTGTATATTTTTAAGTTGTACATTTTAAATGTGAAAGGGGCTATTTTGTGATGTTTTCCATCTTGGAAATGTTTTATAAAAATGTCTGAAATATTTACTAAAGTGTGTAAGAGATGTGAAAGTGATGTGGGATGTTTTGTGTGAGTGTGATGTGAAAAATGGATTTTGGTTATGAAAAGGGTATTATGTAACATGTGAGTGGGCTGTTATGTGAGTTGAAATATCTTGTATTGGTTTTATCAAATTGTTTAATGGATTTGTGGAATTGTAAAAGAAATGTGAAAAGTGTTGTGGGATATTTTGATGTGAGTCAAATTTCAAAATCAATTTGAATGAAAAGTGGACTTTTGTGACTTGTTTGTTATAAATGTGTATTTTTGGTGAATATTTGATTTTTAAATGAAATTTTCATAGGCAAAGTATATTTCTTAGCTTGCTGAACTTGTTTGAGCACAATGGGAAAACCTGTGTATCTAGGTAGGTGGATGTGTACTAGTATGCCAGTGAATCTGTGGAGTTTGGAATCAGTTCACTTAGAAAGATTGATGCTTAAAACTCTAACTAAACTATGATGATGATGATTGGGGACCACTATGTTATGGGTTTGTTCCCTACTAGTGTCTCATGAACAAGAACAAATATTTTTTATGGTTACTTACTCCGAGATACGAGGTACCTAGGACCCACAACTAGCTAGTGCGTAGGGGTTATTTTCTATTGCATGTCCTCATTAGATCCTTTATACTCACCATAAAAATATGGTATATTTGGATGGAAAATTCAGTATCATTGGAATTTATTTTAAAAGTTTTTATTTTTTAAATTAGACCACTTCAAAACTTATTTTTTAAGTTTCATCTTTTAGAAATTATAACTAGAAATTACATGTTTTTGAAAACTTGCATGATTTTCATCTTTGAATGTTTATCGCATGGAATATTTTAGTGGTGGTATCCTAATGGACTTTGGTTCACACCCTACTTACACCTTTGGGTTTAAGTAGACATGGAAATTTTTTGGTTGCAGGTTTGGTTATAACTTTTGTGCCAACAGTTCAGGTTTTTACTGGTTGTTCTTGATGCAGTGTTGTGAAGATGGCTTGAGGGTGGTGCCTATTTCCATGTGAAGGTTCTTAGTCAGCCCTTATTCAGTTCATTACCTTTTTAATGATCTTTAAATATAGTTTTAACTTATGTAATTCAGTTCTTAAATTCTTCAAAAGATAGTTTTAGTTGAAAAAAATTGCAGATTTGTTTTATTGAGTTTGTTTGTTGTTTAATGTTTATAAACTCAGGTAAATCATTCCCAAACATAATTTTATGGTACCTAGGGACTTCTGCCAGTCCTTGGGGATCTATAACTACCTTATTTACTTGTCATGTGCCAGGTTGGGTGTCGATTTTGATGGAAACCAGATTTGGTTTGTGAAAAAATGTTATCAAAGGCAGGTTCTCTCTCTTTGGGTCATGTTATTTGGATAATAGTCAGGATAGTATAGAGTTAGGATTTTATGGACATGGAATTCTGGTTATTAGTAATTTTTATGATAACCACACCATATGCAGGGATTCAAGTCACTAGGGGAGGTCGAGACTTTTCTAAGTCCTTTAGTTTTCATTGTTTTATGATGATTAGGGGAAATGAAAAGTGAGTTGGGTTAATGGTCTCAGTGAGCTCACTGGGTCTGGAAAGCCATGTGGAGATGGAGATATTTCCCATGAACACTCTATGTGATGGTGAAGTAACTAGAGTATGGCTTCCAACCATATGTCCAAGACACCCACCAAAGATAATTTCCCCATGCATTGTCTTGTGTCCTTTAGTTTTGAAATCTTGCAAGTTAGCTTTTAAAACAAAAATGGAAAGGTTTTAAGAATATTAAGTTTATTTGAAATTATTTTCTAATAAATATATAACGGTTTGAATTGTGAAATGGTGGAACTGATTTTTCAAAATCGTTTTGAAATGAAGAATGGTGTGTTTACACCTCTTTTGAAAGCAGAAAATTGTGTTAAAGTTGGTTTTGAAAAAATGTTTCCAATTGAGTTTTCTAAACTATTGAGAGGTGTTTTAATGGGATGAGATGTTTTGAAATTAATGTGTTTGCCTTGAAAGTGAGTTTTCATTTAAATGATTGTTCGTTTCTGAAAATCATGGTTACATGTAATTGGGGTTTGATTTCGTGGTTAGCAGTTTAGAGAAAAAAGAGGTATTGGTTGACTGTTTTGGTTTTGAATAGTGGAAATAATTTTTTATTTTAACCTTTTGTATTTCCATGATCGACCACATGCATGGGGTTATATTGGATGATTTATGTTTGATGGAATTTTTGGTTGATTTCTAGGGTGGATATGAGGAGGGTGCCCGGTGTGGCACAGAAACATGCATGCGTGAGGCCCATGGGGTGCCATTGGTGGATACGCTAACCACTGAACCATTTATTTTCAAAAAGATGATTTTAAAGAAGAAAATTTATGTATTTATGACTAGTTTGGGATGGTTTGTGTTATGTGTTTTTTTTAAATGTTGATGTTGTGGGATATTTTGAGTCCAAGAACCCCTTCTGTTTGAACTGTGTTTCGGGTTTGTGTTTGGTCAATAAGCTGTGTTGAAGGGCTGATTAATGGTCTCTTCTATGAAATATTTTGGGACTCATTTACGGTGGTTCCTTTCATGTGTTTAGATCAGGTTTGTTTTATATCTTGACCAATCGACCATCTTGGTTTGGTCCTTGGGTTTAATCATTGGATAAGGTACGCCCCATTAAGGGTTAGGGCACAACTGAAGTACATCCCATATTGTTTCTCCATTTGAAGACCATCTAGTTGATAAATATAAGGATTATTTTTCTTGAGCTCTTTATATTGAGTCTACACACTTTCTTTTGTTGGTTTTGTGTATCCTCTTGTAGTGGTAGAGTGATCATGGAAGGTTAAAAGAGACCATAGACTCTTGAGTTTCTTGATTTTCTGAAGGTGGAAGTGGTCTGGGGTTGTTAGCATGGATGATTTCTAGATGGTGTCTATGAGGTCCTCTAGGTCCTTCATAGTCTCTTCGAAGAAGGATTTCAAGCTAAACTAACAGGGTGAAAAATCTGGTCATGAGAGGATATGTGGCCACTTTCTAGAATCGTGTGTTGTTTGGGGATGTTGTATAAGGTCCCTCTCCATGTATTGTTCATATCAGTCACAACGGTCATGTTCTGTGATTCCTTGTGATGTCATGCACTCAATTGACTATAAAGGTGAAAGTAATGAAATCCTCTAAGAGTCTCTGTTATGTTGGGAGAATGTATCCCTTGGAAAAACTTCTAAATCATCCATTTTAGAAGAAGGTGGGTATATGTGTTATTTACATATATTTTTTCTCACTCTAAGAAATAAGGTGTGATGTGTGTGCATCTTCTAAGCCCTTGTTTCAGTGAAATATCAAGTTAGGGTAAAGTGAGTTTAGAATGTGTTATGTCTTGAAAATATTATCAGGTATTTCAGTTTAGTTTTTGGTGGCATAAAAAGAAGAATTCTCATTTAGGTGGTTTCCAAATCCTAACTGCGAGGTCGAAGATGCTTCAATAATTTGAGCTCCACCCATAGGTCTTGAAGAGAATCTAGATCGTATTCAGAAGAAATTCCAAGGTCATTTAAACCCTTATACAACGTCTTATTCTCAGTATGAAAGATAGGAAGATTTTAAACCTCTATTGTTATCATCTTTCTTCCATTTTTCCAATTTGGTGTAAATATGTTGAGGGCCTTATACCCATGTCATCGCCTAATGTCATTCCCTCACCCATTGGTTTCTATTGAGTCATTAGAGAATAGCTGAAAATTTGTATAGATAGTCTGATCACACCATTTTTTCATGTTTAGTAGTGATCATGTGATAGGAATCCATGCTGAAACAATGATCTGCACAGTTAGGGCACAATTTCCCAAACCGTGCGCCCTTCCCAAATCTTTAAAATTTTTGGGTCTTTTTGTGTCGGGCCATGCTGGTCGGTTAAGATGGTTAGTTCCTATTGTGGGGAGACCCATTATAATTCTCATGAATGTTACTTCTTAAATTTTGAATGGAATTCTACCCTTTTTACTAGGGATTTCGTTCAGGCCTCCCCTGTTAGAGTCCTAATTTGGTCTCGAAAAAATATAGGTTGTCTCTTATGGTGGGGAGCCTATTTGTGTCCCCCTATACAAATAACTTAGATTTAACTATGGTCTTGGTTTGGTGGTAGGTAGTATCATTCAAAACTATCCAGATACCAACATCTTCCTTGAGTAAATGTTGGGATTGGAGAGCACCCAATGGTTTAGTTAAAGTAAGGTAAGTGTAACCTTTTTTGAAGTTGTTTTTTATTTGAGTGAATTGCTTGAGTCTTATTCAGATAGTGTTTAGGGAGTTTTCTTTTGGGATAAAGTATTAATGTGATTTATCATTTCAGGAATGTAGTGTATGTTTTGGTTGTGAGATTAATCCTTCATTAATTGATCACTGGAGGTGTTTTGGCCTTTGGGGGAAAACCTTGGAAAAGAAGTACATAATGGTTTATCAGTTGGGTTTTGTTTTTGTATTTGGACTTATTATGGATTTCTGGGGATGTAAAGTTTTAATGGTGGGGATAATTGTCAAACACATGACTTATTTTAAAGGAAAATTTCATTTAATTTCCATTTATGCACTGTTTTTGGGGTTTCTCAAGCTTTTATGGAGGAATGGGTGAGTTTTCAGGAATTGGGCCAAACCATGATCCCAATTCCAGATTTAAAAATAAATTTTTATTCCTTTATAATTCTTGAATTTTTCAACATTTTTCATCCATTCCAATTCCTACATATCCTCCCCTTACCTATTAACACCACCATATTAATTTTTACCATTTAGGAATCAATAATCTTGGTGGATTTGGGTTTTTATTTCTGGGATTAGGCCTGCCCGAAAGCCCATTTAATACATTAAAAATAGTTTCTAGTTAATTAATATATCATTAATTTTTTCTTTTTTTCATTGATTAAAACTCTCAACTAATCCCACTTACCCATGGCGTGCCCCCATACTCTCCTGACCCTCTTTGGATCTAGGTTTCATTTCAAATTGGAATGAAACTTCTCTGCATTTCTCAAATCGCCCAGATTTGAAAAGGTAATTTATTATTTTCATAACTCTTTAATTTGTCACTCCTTTTCACCCATTATAGATCCTAAATGATCCATTCATCCTTTCCCGAACTACCCTTGAATGTTTGTCTATTTTCAAATTCATATACTGGTGTATTTGGGGTGATTTTTCAATATTTTTCAACGTAAGTGATTCCTTCTAGGTTTCTTCCTTTCCCTTAGGGTTTCCTCCCACTTTCATTATGTTCTAAAATGTCCAGAAGTTAGGGTTATAAATTAGGGTTTTATATGGTGTCTTTTTGGTAAAATATTGTTGTCTAGGGCTGGATTTATATTTTTTTGTGGTGTGGTGGTGGTGCGGTTGACGTTTCATGCCATGTTTTGAGGGATTCGACACTCTCAGTAGGTGATTCCATTGTTAAATATTCCTTTATGAGTTATTTTTCTTGTTTTACTAGTTTTTCTTGTTCCCCATATTATTTGTGTGGTTCTAAAACCATTTTTTACGGATTTGGTTAAGGATTTAATTTTATAATTTCATTTTTTTGAAGTTGTGAACTTTTTGAATGGAACACATGTGGTATATTTGGTGGTAGTTTTATAAAATATGAAATTGATTTATTAGTTTTTTAAAGGGTCTAAAAATTCTATTTTGTTAATGCCTTAGTGTCATGTGGGCCTTGGAAGGGGGTTTTTGGAATAGTTTTGGTGTGTAAAACATTGTTATACATCTTGAGATCATTTTATTAAATTGGGTGTTTTCATTTGTATCTTTCGTGGTATTATTCAAGGTTATTTTATCACACTTGAATGTGGTTTTATAAATGTCACTAGGGTGGAAAATTCTACATTGGTAGTGTTTTGGTGTGGTTTGGTCCTTCAAATATGGTTTTGAAATGGGTTTTATGAGCAAAGATTGGGTATACTCTTTGGAATTGTTTCATAAAATATTTGAAAGATTTAATGATTTGTGTAAGTGGTGAAACCATATTGAAAAACTATTTCGGAGTGTGTATATTTTGAAATGGAACATTTTAAATGTGAAAGGGTCTATTTTTTGATGTGTACCATCTTGGGAATGTTTTTTAAAAATGTATGAAAAATTTACTAAAGTGTGTAAGAGATGTGAAAGTGATGTGGGATGTTTTGTGTGAGTGTGATGTGAAAAATAGATTTTGGTTATTAAAAGGGTATTATGTAACATGTGAGTGGGATGTTATGTGAGATTTAATATATTGTATTGGTTTTATAAAATTGTTTAATGAATTTTTCGAAGAGTAAAACAAATGTGAAAAGTGTTGTGGGCTATTTTTGTGTGAGTCGGATTTCAAAATCATTTTGAATTAAAAGTGGAATTTTGTGACTTGTGTGGTATACATGTGGGATACTTGGTGAATTTGTGATGTGGAAATGATATTTACATATGAAAAGAATATTTCATGACTTGTTGAACTTGTTTGAGCACAAGGGGAAAGCCCGGGTATCTAGGTGGGTGGACGTGTATTAGTATGCTGGTGAATCCGTGGGGTTTGGCATTTGTTTCACTTAGCAATATTGACTCTTACAACTCTAATAAAACTAAGATGACTATGATTGGGGACTACTAGGTTATCGTTATGTTCCCTAATAGTGTCTCGTTCATGAGAACAAATATTTTTGATGGTTACTCTCATGGAGATACGAGGTACCTAGGACCCACAGCTAACTAGTGTCTATGGGTTATTTACTATTGCGTGTGCTCATTAGATCATTTATACTCACCGTAGGCATATGGTATATTTGGATGGAAAATTCAGTATCATTTGAATTTATTTAAAAAGTGTCGATTCTTTAAATTGACCCACATGAAAACTTAATTTTTTTTAAGTTGCATCTTTTAGAAATTTTAACTAGAAATTACATGTTTTTGAAAACTTGCATGCTTTTAATCTTTGAATGTTTATCACATAGAATATCATAGTGGTGGTATCCTACTGGGCTTTGGATCACACCCTAATTACACTTTTTTGTGTAAGTATACTTGTTTATTTTTTGTTGTAGGTTTGTGTACAACTTTTATGCCAACAGTTCAGGTATTTACTGGTCGTTCATGATGCGGTGTTGTGGAGATTTCTTGAGGGCGGTGCCTCTTTCCATGTGGAGGTTCTTGGGATGTACTTATTTGGTTTAATTCCATTTTAATGGTATTCAAACATAGTTTTAACTTATGTAATTCAGTTATGAAATTTCTCAAAAGATAGTTTTTGTTGAAAAATATAGAATTGTTTTATTGAGTTTGTTTTTTTTAATGTTTATAAACTCGGTTGAATCATTCCCAAAATTCATTTTATTATACCCGGACACTTGTGCCAAACCATGGGGATTGGGAACGCCATTTAGGCCTTGTCGCAGGCCGGTTTGGGTGCTATTTTTTATGGCGACCAGATTCGGTTCGTGATAGTTTTCCAAGTAGAAATTTTTCAATACAAAAACCAAAACCACCTTTGTTATTCTCCAAAATTGGAGAGAACCCCATTAATCCATTAAAAATTTGTACCGGAACTCCGTTAATTAAAAAAACATACAACCCTAAATTTTAGTTCATTTTTCTTTACAAATGTTTTCCATCCTAGGGATTCCCAAGACACACCCAATTAAAGAGGAAAAAAATCAAAAAGAAGGTAAATACCAAAAAGTTGGAAATGGGATGTTACAAAAAACGTGGACACAAACTACACATTGTGGAGAGGGTACATAGACATAAAGAAATAAATTCATCTAAAGTTACGATATTTATGCCACCAGAAGTTCATACTCGAGTATTTACACATAGCAACACGCCACACCTCCATGACTAAATGATTTGAAAATTATGAAGCTTCAAAGAACCATAAATCAACACCTATAATTTATTTCAATAAAAAAAAGGTAATAATAGAAGTGAAGGAAACAAAAAATAACACATGCGTTTTACATGGTTGGGATTCCCATCCTACCCCAATGTGAGTACACAAAAAATATTTATGACCTCATTTGTATAAAGTCATAGTCACTGTGAATCTACCAAAACATAGATAATATAATCATATGATCACTTGAATCCTTAAAAAAGTTGTCCCACCCACCTTTTATAGGGTCCCTACCCAATCATTTAGTAAAACTAACTTTTTATAATTGTGGATGTCCTTCTGTTTCACTATGAAACTAACAATCCCATATACGTCATCCAATTTCAACACCAATACACAATAGTAGAATAGTGGTTCTATGACCTAGTCCATTTTATAGTAAATTTATATGCTATGTGTAATTTAAAAAATACTACTCAATGATTTGGTGAATACAAAACCCGAGATTCTAATGATCTGGATTCCCACCATTGGCGATACTTGTATACTATTGACTTACTTCAGTGAAATAAATAACAAAATTTTGATAAAATGAATCTAGATCCATGAAGATAATTCTCAATACAAACAATATTCCATTTTTTGTTTTCTTCAAGGATCTCTTATAACCAATAATGATTAGGAAAAAAAGTGGACTTCACCTCTGTCTAACTAGTGCAATAACCTTCATTCTCCTTCTTCTGTTCACCCTATCCCCCAAGGCACTGTGTTGCCTCATAATTTCTTGGCCCAACACTTGTGAACAAATACATTGGTTTTTCCCAACAATATTTTATAACTAAACGACTCTATCTTATATAAACTTATATATGAAATGATACTTAAGGTCAATAAGTTTTGATTTCACATAAAAAAAATATTTTTTCCAAGGGGATGATACATCTATTATCACCGTAAAGTGTCTCAATCTCTTGATCTATTTTGAGTTCCTAAAAAAAACTTCAACAACATCATTCCCTTCCATTTTTCCATTACACAAAACATATATTCCTTCTTTTGATGAGAGATAATTTTTTTGCAATCTTGATATGTAACTGATAGTCATACCTTCATCAGTAAATAACTAACTATAATTACTCTTCTATGTATTAAAATATCTCCCAATTTTAGTATCAACATGCACTTTCAATAGATTATATAGATCATAACTTAAGTTAATTTATTCTATTCCTCTTATATTCTGAATATTCGAGTTAAAATCTTACCAAAATTCTTCATCTATTTTTTTCCATGAACCAACTAACAATGCCCAAATCATGGGAAATGTCTCGATGAGTTCACACCATAGCGTACATCAAACATATGATGATATATGTAAATAAAAAATTATACATGTGATTTACCTCATATTCTTTTTGTGTCACATTCTACTTGGATAACCTGAAGTAGTAATATATAAACATCGAATCAACCCAAAATTTTCAATGAATTTTTTGATGTAATGATTCTAAGAAAGAACCAAACTTTTAGAGCTTATATACCTTCTAATCTACAAGCCTAAGATCTTCTTAGATTCACAAAAATATTTAATTTCAAAACATATGGATAAATCATTCATGTTATCCTAAATCCATTTGAATTTTGGAATGACTAAAATCATATCACTAACATATATGATTAAGTCAATGAAACTTACATCGTAAAACATATTCTGGTAAAAACAATGATACGAGTTTATCTATTATAATTTTTCTCTTACATAAATTAATCAAACATCAGGTTCCACTTCCATGGTTATTATTTCAACCCCTAAAGACTCATTTTTAGTTTTCAAACAAAGTCAAGATTCTGTTTATCTATGAAACTATCTAGTTTTTTCATCAAAATGTCTTCCTCTAGATCACCATTAAGGAAAAAAAAATTTAACATCAATTTTTTCTAGGTGAAAGTGTATAGAAGAAACCATACTCAAATAGGTTATAATTGTAGTATATTTTACAACTGGTGAAAAATATTTTCAAAATTTCTATACCATCCTTTTATTATAAACCTTTCACCCCTACCTGAGACTTATATCTCTTGCTTCTATTCTCTTATTCATTCAACCATAAAATCGATTTATTTTCTAATTAATTTTTTCTATTTAGAAGTACTGTTCACTCATAGGTGTCACTTATATGTAATGAATCTAAATTTTCCTTCATAGTTAACTCCCACATAGTGGAATTAAAAAGAATGGATACCTCATACAAATATTCAGGTTCTCCTTTATATATTGAGAATATAAAGTGAAGATGAAAATGATACATATGTACTAGTGATATGTTATAAGAATACCTTCTTAATTACACATAAGGTTCATCTCTTTCTAGTAATGACGCCTATAAAAATTATACTTCTAGTGATCTACATCAAGTTTCACTCTTTTTAAGATTCCAGGTATAACTTCTATTGGTCTACTATCTAAAATTTTTATGGTACTTTTTAAAATTTCATCCAAAAGTTGAGAACTTCTGATAGACTTAGTATCACATGAAATTTATATAATTTTAATTCCTATGGTTCTTTCACCCATGTAAAATTAGACTTGAGATGATTTTATATTATCATATTCCTTTTCCACTATGTTATGGTCCTTCCAAATTATCTACCAATAAAATATAATATTTCTACTTATGATGATATTTTTTTATCCCAAATTCAGGATCCAAAATATTCAATTTCATATCCTTAAAATAAATATGTTTGAAAATTTTATTCAAGTTTGTGTTAGTCCATAAAATTAATATGAACATATAAAAAACAACTGAATATCCTAAGATGATGATGTTTTAGTGTTTCATCAGATCATCATGCTTCTAGTAACTCTTTCCCTAATTCTGAAGCAGGGATATTTTTGATTAATTACATGGCTATGAAAACATATTCTGCCCAAAATCCTTTAGGAATTATAGACTAAATCCCTATTATTTTCTCTTTTTGTATCAATGTTATAATTATCCTCTCAACAATTTCATGTTTGAAGAGTTTTATGAATAATTTTTATCATTAATTAGGATTTAATTATAAATTTGAACCATTACATCACCCTTCCCACAAATCTATAAAGCACCATCATCATATAGATTGACTTTACTGAAATTTTCAGAATTTTTTTGACATGTATAATCTATCGCATGTAGAATGAAAGGATGAACTATAATATATGATGAAATATTTCAATGGAATATTAACACTTATTCTTTTGTAGTATTTCTAGAACCAAATCTTTTGGAAGCGGTCTTTTAAATATCCTTATGATCCGAAAAATCATTCGCGAGGTTCCCCCTATTCCCACTACTCCCTCTTATAGGGCCAAGTCCAATTTATTTCCATAAAACCCCCATTATATTTATCCATTAAAAGTATCTTATTCCTTCTGTGTGGTGAATTTCCTCTTCCATAAATATTCATTTCATTTTAAAAATATCCCTATACTTCTTTACTATAGAGCTCTTTATTTTAGGATAAACAAATAGATGAATTTGAATACTAGATTAATTTTACTAGAAGTATATATCACTACTTTCACTATCACTTCTCATAATTTTGGAAAATAAGAAAATAAAAAAGTTGAACATATATCATTATAAATTGTTACCTTTACTATCCCAACATGATTTTCGATCATGCTAAAGTCATTCACATAATATATCACTGATCTCACTCATTACAACCTCACATTGAATAACCTCAACATAAGAGACAATTTAATGAGAATAATTGGATTCTCATACATATATGTCAACACTTCCATAAGTTTCATAGTTTAATTCTTCTTTAGGATGTCAAAGGAAATGATCATTGCTAACATCATCTATACCAAACCAAGTTCTTGATTATCTAGTAGATCCCATCCATCCTTTTTAATATTCTATGGTTTAGTTCAAGTTAATTAAACATAAATATCCTTTTGTATGAGATAATATTCTATCCAAATACACTATAAACTAAATTTTGTTCCATTGAACCTATCCAATCACACCTCACCATATTATAATGACACATTCTAAACACATTAACTCCAACTATAAAAATTATAAATTCATATGGAGAGAATATAGCTTATTATGTTATAATCTTGGTACACTGAATAATGATTTGGGGACACCTTTTGGGAGGATACACATGAATAAAACATTAAAGTCACCATAAGTTAAACCATTGAATGTTATGATATTCAAACCACCATAATTTCACACTCTAGTCTTTACACATTGTGACATTCCACGCCTTAATAAACAAATACTATAAAACTTAGGAAGCATTAATGAACTCTAAATAATCATTAATTAATTCTTACAAAACACTAACACACAAGAATACATGAAAAAGGGACAATAAAGAGTACTTTAGTTTTATGTTGTTGGGAATTTTATGAAACATACATGAGATGACACAATAAGTATAAGGAACCAGCCTTAAAACATTTCATAATCTTGAATTAAATGAATAATTCACATTAAAGATCTTTTCAGGTTTATATTTTTAGAGAATTAGGATATAACTATAACATATCAAAAGATTACAAAGTAGACACTTCTACTTAGTTTCCATTTTTTTCATAAAACAAAAACTCATAAAAATAAATATTTCTAGTTCCATGTTTTAGATAGCCTGCCTTTCCTTGATCCCATCCTTGACCCTATTCATCTTTAAGTCCTGTGGAAAACATTTCAAAAACATGGGATGAGAATAAAAAGATCAGTAAGGTATATAAAAATACAGGAAGAAAACATTAGTCCATGTATACATAAAAAACAATGAAATCATTATTTACTCATAAAACATAAGCACTTTAACATACCTCATGAAATCATAAGATTTATGAATAACTCATAGAAATCATAAGACATATAGGTAACTTGAGGAATTCATAACATTCTTACGTAGGGAGTAACCCTCATGGTTATGTTTGGAATACCCACCAAAATATATTCCCTAAATCTCTTCGGAGAAACCTTAGCGTTTAACTCATTCGCGTTACCCAATGCATTGGAGAGCTATCTCGGGCTCACCTGCCCTTAGTTTATCACGAAACCACCCGATTTCATAAACATTTCCCATGAACCATAACATAATCATAACACTTAAAACATGCATAGAAGAAACATAAAATTTAAAAATTTCAATCACATGAGATCACATCATGATATTATCATAAATAAAAACTCTAATAAAATCATTAAAACTCTATGAGAGAAAAACCCCTTTATACTTCGAAAATATTAAAAGAAGACATTTAAAAGAGATTTTAGAATCAAAGTGTCCCATACCAATTAGAAACTTTTGAAATGGATTTAAAACATTCATGTCCATATAAATAAATCCTTAAAACCATTTTTAAAACATGGACATGGATGATAAATTTTTAAAAGAATAATTCTTTAAAACCATTTAAAACAATGTTTTAATAAAAGAGTCCTTTTTCCATTTTGAACATTTAAATTATAAGCCACAAGAAAGTAGACCATTTTAAAAAAAATTAAATGAATTTATTATAGACATAATATAGATAAGGACTGTAAAATGGGCTGTATATACACTTTATAAAAGAATAAAAGTGCATATCGTTAAGAAATGTCTCAATGATAAGAAATTGAGATGTAATCTTAATCAAGGATCATGCCATTAGAGAAATGATAAAGAAATGACATAATTATGTGTGACAAATATAAATACACAAAATATAAGTGGATAATCAGTGTAAAACAATCATATGTAATCAACACATATTCGTAGCATGACAAAATCACGAAGTAGAGGTTTAACCCAAAGAATTGAAATTGGGTTAAGAAGTTCCCTTATAAAAATTCGATAGCCTAACGACGTCACATAAAATTCTAGAAAAAGAGTTGATGGGAGGGATAAAGGGTATCTAATAACTTGGACATAAAATTTACATCACTAATGATATATAAGAACATATCCCTACATAATAAGATGTAATATAAAAGACAAAACAAAGACAAGTCTTTTAAAAATAGGAGGGTGAAAAGTTCCCTTACCGACATGGGTAACTTTCGAAACGTACACCTCATGAAAGATGGACTATAAAACATTGATGTAAATACTCATAAAAAAAGTATATTACACAAATATTAGAATAATGGTAAGTACATACACCACTCAAAGGAAATGGTGGCAAATGTAGCATAAATCTAACGAGAATAAAAGTGAGATGAAAAATCCCTTACGAAAACTCGGCAGCCTAACAACGCCAATTAAAACTTTCAAAAATGGATTTATGAGATCAAATATGGTCTCTCATAATATTAACATAAAATTTAAAGAATTAGGAATATAAAATAACATCCCCAAACATAAGAAATATTAGCTTAAAAGAAATGAAATAAAAGATAGTACCTAAAAAGAAAGAGAGAGGTATGATCCCTTACCTCAAGTCTGACTTGTCTTGTTCATTTCCTTATATTCCTGAATAATAAACTTTGTCAATTTATAATTAATTAAGGACACAATTTAAAGATTATTATTCAGTTCATATCACATATTATAATGTTATAACAATTGGTTAATAATGTGAGTTCATATCAGACGTTTTTGTTGATGTTCGGTACATGAGTAAAAATTGAAATTGTTGGAAAAGAATTTTCCATATAGTTATAAGTAAATAATCTACAGAATAGTATTAATGATTTAAATATCATATATATCTATTATATATTCATTTTATAATATTCCCTAACATTTGGAGATAAAAAATAAATGAAATGCACTGCTCATGGAGACGGTAGGCCGTACGTACGCATGAACGCTACATTCATTTCTTTGGATCATTAATGGAATTAAAACTAGATGATATTTATATATATATTATAATTACAGTATAATATATATGTTATATAGGTCACATAAGTTCAAAAATTTCATTCTTTATACATTACATGTATTTCATGAACGAGTCATATCACTTGAGGGGGCGGTAGTCCACACTTCCTCAAATGAAATTATCACATTTTCACAACATGAGAAGCATAAAGGTATGTATTAAATATAAAATAAATAAGAATATAGAGGAAATAAATATAATATATATCATAAATAAATATATTTCCATCATAATGTCCACCAAGAGAGGTGGTAGGAGAAGATAGAACAATCATCGTTTCGTGAGGTAGTAATTCACCATCCACGGAAACAGAATGTTCTTTAACCATTAGGCGGCGGTGTGTGTAAGTGTAGTTCGAATAATTCTCATAAAAACATAATAGTACATTTAATATACTTTTTTTGTTACAATAAAGTAATAAAAAGAGTTTATGGGGTTGGAGAAGTAAAATAAAACAAAAGGACATAAGAGAGGACATTACCTTTAAATCGGGTAACTCCATTTGGTTTGAACCAAAAGGGTTTCTTGAAGAGATTTCTGCCTAAGGTAAGGCTTCTAGGACAAGGAGAGGAATTTGGAGAGATAGAAGGAGCAGATCTTGGACAAGCTAATGGCTTGAGAGGTGTGGGTAAGGTGGTAGAGGTGGGGGCCTTTTATAAGAGGGATGAGGGGCACTCTTGGAAAGTCATGAACAATTACATTATTCTAAAATGATTTTTTCGAATTTTAAAGGTACCAAAGAGATATATTTCGAGGATAAGGTCATAAGGGTTCTAAATCCACCCATCCGATAGGTTTTGGACAAGTTTATGTCTTATAGTTTACATTATATTTTCATTTTATTTAATTCATTCATTAAAGAGGTAATCGCTACATCATCATGGTGTCATAAATTAATTAATTTATTTAATGTATAAAAATTATAAAAAAATACGATGATGTAGGAAATATTTTTATATTTCCAATGATTATTTATAGTCACAAATATGACTTGTATAAGCCTATGTAAAATTTTTTTTATTAAAACAATACATGTTTCTGACATTTTTATTTTAACTTTAAATAAAAAGTTATTAATGTCATTTTCTTACCCAAGTGGCTCCATGGGGTCCCCAAGTTGACCCATGAATTGTCTTGGTTGTCCATGACTTATCCAATATGTGTAGGAAAAGTGTAAAGGTAATTTAATATTATTATATCATTATATTTACATTAAATTACACTAATTACCTTTAATCACGATTAATAAAACTTAAAAGTTACTATTCACCAAAAAAATTATTTTAATCCCATTGAACCACATTTTACATCCTAATGTCAACCATGTATGTCGGATTTATGAAAATCAAATCATAGAAGTGTTAAGGTTTCATTTAAATGAAAAATAAGTTTTTTAAAAACCACTTAGTGGATTCACTATTCATCAAAAATTAATGTTTTTCAGTAAAATACCAAAAAATCACCCTAAGCTATATTTGATATTCCAAATTCAAAAATGATGTCTATTTTAGAAAATTAAAAACATATAAGTTGCATTAATTAATTTAATAATTAATTGCCGTTGTCAAAACAAATAGCGTGTTTTTAAGAAACAATATCTATTAAAATATTGACACTAGTTTAAGTCCAATTTCAAAGTGAAATTAATTCTAATGACCACCATTGGATTAAATGATAAAAATATATTCTAATTTAAATTTAAAACCAATTCAAAATATGATCTAATAATATAAATAAATTATATTAAAAAGAGTTTTTGAATTAAAATACATCATTTTTCACTTATTCATTAAAAATGAACTTTACCGAAAAATAAAAAAACATACACAAAGTAAATTTTGATGTCCCGATTCTAAAGAAGGATTTTATTTTGTCAAATATAACATATAAAATTTTCAAAAAGTGGATTAAAAAAAGGGTTCGCCATCAAAAGGCGGTTAATTGACCTTTTAAATTATATTAGAATATTTACGCTTAAAATTAGATTTATTCGCATTTTAAGCATCTTACATTTATTGAATAAATGTAAAAATATTTTACAAGCATATATAATCACTGTTTAGTTAGTTCTGTTCATTCCCGCCATTACATCGGCTACGAGTTTACTACCATTTACAATAATATTATTATATTATTAGTTTGCATCATAATATTTCAAAGAAACTCGTTGTTTCGTATTGCATACGCCATCGAACTTAGCATCCCCTTTAAAGTAATATTAATATTTTATTCTCAAATAATAATAAATATGAACTAGTAATATTCTTTATTTACCTGGGATGTTACATCCTTTTCCCCTTTTGGGAATTTCATCCTCGCAATTTTAAAATTGGTCTCGGAAACTTCATTGAAAGTCCCACATCAGAATAAGAGTGAGTAAAACTATCACTTTAAAATAAAGAAAGAGAAGTACAAAGGTCAAACAAGTTAACCCATACTAGGATTCCATGAAAACATGGATATATATGAGAAAAAAAGGGTCATGTTCTGATGGAGAGTGATAGAAAACATGATTTGGAGAAAGTTACCCCAAGGAAATCACTAACTTATGATGGGTTAAACGGTATGTGATTCCCTAGTAGGAAAAGTTAACAGACAACATTTTTGTTTTAAGTTACATTTCAAAGAGTAATTTATTTATGAGCTTAACTAAAACATAAGGAAACACACTTACTTGTCATGTTGACTTTCAACTTTTACTAGATTTCTTACAAAAACTCATATTTTCTCCAAAAGACGAGTATTTAGGAAGACTTGTTCACATTAAGAGTACTATAATCAACTTCTAGAGAATCACCTAATCCACAAAAGAGAAAAATATATTTCCCAAGTCCTTAGACCTTAACCAAAACCAAAATTGTTAGTACAAGATCAAATATTACCCAAAAAGGATAATCCTTTATAAAAAGAAACACTACTCTTATTCTCCAAAATTTGTCCAACAAAACCCAAAGTTCATAAAAGACCATTCAATAAACAGCTGTCCATAAAATTCTTCAAAGTAAACCAAACTAATATTTAAACCCAAATCTTTGAAGGATTTAATCACATAGTCTTCCAAGGTAAATATTAACATTTATCTCCAAATAACATCATTTTCTCTTAAAGTCTCATATTGAAAGGTAATTAACCTAATCACATATCCTCCAAGATAGGCTAATCATTTCCATAGATAACCCAAAATCAACTTATTCACAATTCATAAGATCATATAACTAAAAAAAATTAGTGATCTAACCAAGGACTTCACATAGTCCAGTGGTAGGTGATAAATACTAGTCTCACTTTGGTTGTGGGTTCGATTCCCGCAGCTTCGTTCGACGCAACGGGTTGCCACATGGTCTGTGTGTTGTCATTTTTCCAAAACTATATAATTCATAAAACATTTCCCAAAACAAGATAAAATTTCAAAAATAACCATAACATAATTTAGCCTCAATTTTACCTCATGTATTTCATTTTCCATTATATAGTAACCCATAATTACCTCAAAAGTAAGGATCATATAAACCCTAATGGTTACCATTATAATTATTACCTAAACATTCATATCGAGTTAGTTCGCTCGTATATGATTCATCATAGAACTCACCAAGGTTCAAGTGGTTAATCATGAATCCTGATATTTGGTTAAGAAAAACCACAAGAGTTCTCATTGCAGCTCCCATATCATTCAGTAGTTCTTTCAGAAAACTGTCACCATTTTCTTCACATCCACTGTTATTTTGGTGCCTGCTAGATCCAACCATTTACTAAAACCAAAAAGGTCAGTGTGAGTATATCATCAAAATCATCATGTAATAATGATGAAGATAAACACTAAGATATACTTATCCAAGTTATCTCAAACTCATAACAACTTTCAAAAAAATAACAATGACTCCATCTAATATACTAACCATTGTGGTTATACCCAACTTGTCACTTATGCTTAATGAAAACCCGAAACTCTAAATTTATCTAAACCGAACATTGATACCAACTATAAGTACCAATCCTTAAAACATTACATAATATTGGATTAAATGAATAATTCACATTGAGGATCTTTTCAGGTTTAGAGTTTTAGAGAATTAGGACATAACTATAACATCATAAAAGATTACAAAGTAGACACTTCTTCTCAGTTTCCATTTTTTTAATAAAACAAAACTCATAAAAAGAAATATTTCTAGTTCCATGCTTTAGATAGCATGTCTTTCCTTGATCCCATCCTTGACCCTATTCATCTTTAAGTCATGTGGAAAACATTTCAGACACTTGGGATGAGCATAAAAAGCCCAGTAAGGGATATAAAAATACGAGAATAAAACATTAGTCCATGTATACATAAAAAAAATGAAATAATTATTTACTCATAAAACATAAGCACTTTAACATACCTCATGAAATCATAAGATTTATGAATAACTCATAGAAATCATAAGACATAATGGTAACTTGAGGCATTCGTAACATTCTTACGTAGGGAGTAACCCTCATGGTTACGTTTGGAATACCCACCACAGTATATTCCCTAAATCTCTTTGGAGAAACCTTAGCATTTAACTCCTTTGCGTTACCCAATGAATTGGAGAGCTATCTCGGGATCACCCACACTTAGTTTATCACGGAACCACCTGATTTCATAAACATTGACCAAGAACCATAACATAATCATAACACTTAAAACATGCATAAAAGAAACATAAAATTTCCACATTTCAATCACAAGAGATCACATCATGATATTATCATAAATAAAAACATCTAATAAAATCAATAAAACTCTATGAGAGAAAAATCCCTTTATACTTTGAAAATATTAAAAGAAGACATTTAAAAGAGATTTTAGAATCAAAGTGTCCCATACCACTTCGATACTTTTGAAAGAGTTTTAAAACATTCATGTCCATATAAATAAATCCTTAATACCATTTTTAAAACATGGACATGGATGATAAATGTTTAAAATAATAAATCTTTAAACCCATTTAAAACAATGTTTTAATAAAAGAGTCCTTTTCCATTTTGAACATTTAAATTATAAGCCACAAGAAAGTAGACCATTTTAAAAAAAATTAAATGACTTTAGTATAGACATAATATAGATAAGGAATGTCAAATAGGATGTATATAAACTTTATAAAAGAATAAAATTAAATATCATTAAGAAATGTCTCAATGAGAAGAAATTGAGATGTAATCTCAATCAAGGATCATGTCATTAGAGCAAGGATAAAGAAATGAAATAATTATGTGTGAAAAATATAAATACACCAAATATAAGTGGATACTCTGTGTAAAACAATCATATGTAATCCACACATATTAGTTGCATGACAAAATCAAGAAGTAGAGGTTTAACCCAAAGAATTGAAATTGGGTTAAAAAGTTCCCTTGTAAAAATTCGATAGCCTAACAACGTCACATCAAATTTTAGAAAAAGAGTTGATGAGAGGGATAAAGGGTATCTCATCACTTGGACATAAAATTTACATCACTAAGGATATATAAGAACATATACCAACATAAGAAGATGTAATTTTAAAGACAAAACAAAAACAAGTCTTTTAAAAATAGGAGGGTGAAAGGTTCCCTTACCAACATGGGTTACTTTCGAAACGTACACCCCGTGAAAGAAGGACTATAAAAAATTGATGTAAATACTCATAAACGAAATTATATTACACAAATAGTAGAATAATGGGAATTACATACACCACTCAAAGGAAATGGTGGAAAATGTAGCATAAATCTCACGGGAATAAAAGTGAGATGAAAAATCCCTTTCGAAAACTCAACAGCCTAACGACTCCAATTAAAACTTCCAAAAATGGATTTATGAGGTAAAATAGAGTCTCATATAATATGAACATAAAAATTACCGAATGAGGAATATAAAATAACATCCCCAAACATAAGAAATATGAGATTAAAAGAAATGACATAAAAGAGAGTTCTTAAAAAGAAAGAGAGAGGTATGATCACTTACCTCAAGTCCGACTTGCCTTGTTCATTTCTTTATATTCCTGAATAATAAAATTTGATCAATTTATTATTACTTAATTAAATCCTTTAAAGATTATTATTCAGTTCATATCACATATTATAATGTTATAATAATTGGTTAATAATGTGAGTTCATATTAGATGTTTTTGTTGATGTTCGGTACATGAGTAAAAATTGAACTAGTTGGAAAGGAATTTTCCATGTAGTTATAAGTACATCATATCCAGAATAGTATTAATGATTTAAATATCATATATATCCATTATATATTCATTTTATACTATTCCATAACATTTGGAGATAAAAAAGAAATGAAATTCACCGTTCATGGAGACGGTAGGCCGTACGTACGCATGAACGCTACTTTCATTTCTTTGGAACATTAATGGAATTAAAAATAGGTGAGAGATATATATATTATAATTCCAGAATAATATATATGTTATATAAGTAACATACGTTCAACAATTTCATTCTTTATACATTCCATGTATTGCATGAATGAGTCACATCACTTGAGGGGGCGGTAGTCCACACTTTCTCAAATGAAATTATCGCATTTTCAAAACATGAAAAGAATAAAGGTATGTATTAAATATAAAATACAGAAGAGTATAGAGGAATTAAATATAATATATATCATAAATAAATATATTTCCATCATAATGTCCACCATGAGAGGTGGTAGGAGAAGATAGAACAATCATCGTTTCGTGAGGTAATAATTCCCCATCCACGGAAACAGTATGTTCTTTAACCATTAGACGGAGGTGTGTGTAAGTGTAGCTAGAATACTTCTCATAAAAACATCATAGTATATTTAAGATTCTGGAGTTGTTACAAAAGAAAGTAATAAAAAGAGTATAGGGGTTGGAGAAGAAAAATAAAACAAAAGAACATAAGAGAGGACATTACCTTTAAATCGGGTAACTCCCTTTGGTTTGAAACAAAAGGGTTTCTCAAAGAGCTTTATGCATAAGGTAAGGATTCTAGGATGATTATAGGGATGTGGATAGATAAAAAGAGCAGATATTGTCTAAGTTAATGGCTTTAGAGGTGGGGGTAAGGTGGTAGAGGTGGGGGCCTTTTATAAGAGGGAGGATGGGCACTCTTGGAATGTCATGAAAAGTTACTTTATTATAAAATGATTTTTTCGGGTTTTAAAGGTCCCAAAACATATATTTCGAGGATAAGGTGATAAGGGTTCTAAATCCACCCATACAATAGGTTTTTGACAAGATTATGTCTTAGATTTGACATTATCTTTTCATTTTATTTAATTCATTCATTAATGAGGTAATCACTACATCATCATGGTGTCATAAATAAATTAATTTATTTAATGTCTAAAAATTATAAAAAAATACTATGATGTAGGAAATAGTTTTATATTTCGAATTATTTTTTATAGTAAAAAATATGACTTGTATAACCCCATGTAAAAATTGATTTAGTAAAACAATACATGTTTGTGACATTTTTATTTTAACTTTAAATAAAAAGTTATTAATGTCATTTTCTTACCCATGTGGATCCCTGGGGTCCCCAAGTTGACCCATTGATTTTCTTGGTCAGTCAAGACTTATTCAATAAGTGTAGTACAAGTGTAAAGGTAATTTCATATGATTATATATTTATATTTACCTTAAATTACACTAATTACCTTTAATCACGATTAATAAAACTTAAAAGTTACTATTCAAAAAAAATTATTTTAATCCTATTGACCCACATTTTACATCCTAATTTCAACCATGTATGTCGGATTTTTGAAAATCAAATCACATAAGCGGAAAGGTTTCATTTAAATTAAAAATCAGTTTTTTAAAAACCACTTAGTGGTTTCACTATTCATCAAAAATTGAAATTTTTCAGAAAAATACCAAAAAATCACCCTAAGCTATATTTGATATTCTGAATTAAAAAATGATTTCTATTTAAAAAAATTCAAAAAAAATAAGTTGCATTAATTAATTTAATAATTAATTCCCGCTGTCAAAACAAATAGCGTGTTTTTAAGAGACAATATCTATTAAAAGATTGACACTAGTTTAAGTCCAATTTCAATGTGAAATTAATTCTAATCACCACCATTGGATTAAATAGTAAAAATATATTCTAATTTCACTTTAAAACAAATTAAAAATATGATCTAATCATATAAATAAATTAGATTAAAAAGCGTTTTTGAATTAAAATACAACATTTTTCACTTATTCATTAAAAATGAACTTTATCGAAAAAATAAAATAACATACACAAAGTAAATTTTGATATCCCAATTATAAAGAGGATTTTATTTTTTCAAATATAACATATAAAATTGTAAAAAGTGGATTAAAAAAAGGGTTCGCCGTCAAAAGGCAGTTAATCGACCTTTTAAAGAATAATAGAATATTTACGCTTAAAATTGGATTCATTCGCATTTTAAGCATCTAACATTTATTGAAGAAATGTAAAAATATTTGAAAAGCATATATAATCACTGTTTAGTTAGTTCTATTCATTCCCTCCATTAAATCGGCTATGAGTTTACTACCATTTACAATAATATTATTATATTATTAGTGTGCATCATAATATTTCAAAGAAACTCGTTGTTGTGTATTGGGTACACTATCGAACTTAGCATCCCCTTTAAAGTAATATTAATATTTTATTCTCAAATAATAATAAATATGAACTAGTAATATTATTTATTTACCTGGGATGTTACAATAAGAAATTATTACTTCAAAAGTATAACATTACAATAACAGTGAATATACCTCCATGTAAACAACTAATCAAATGATCACTCTTTATTTTAACAATTTTTTCAACCCCTATTTTTATACAGTCCCCCACCGAGACATTCAGTAACAAGAAATTCTTATAAAAATAGAAGCATATATATTTCATTGTGAAACTATTGATCCGATGCATCTTTTTAAAGTTTGACCACATATCATTTGTAGTCGAATAGTGAATCCATGTCTTACTCCATTTTCCAATACATTTAAATGCAATAAAATTATTTAATGAGGACTACTCAAACTTCTGGTGAACTAATAACCTCAGATTCTAATAATTTGACTTCCTTCCATTGATGAAGTCTAATTTACACTATATTATTCTAGTGAACAGAGTCACAAACTATCAGTAAGCATAATCTAGATCCTTAAAGATACTTTACAATCCTAAAAAATGTCGGGTGGTTTGGTTTTTATTTAATTTTTTTTAATTCTACGTGTTTAACTTAAAAAAACAGCTATCTCAAAATTTAACTTGAATAAGTTGGTATGAGACAGATGACATGTATGTCCACCTACACATGATTTACTCCTTTACTGGTTGCCTACCTTATATGGATAGGGACTAAACATGTAATCATTACTGGTAATTATTTTTTATTAGGTGTGTACACCGGTCACATGCCATGTAACCACATCCAGCCCATGTCACTTGACACTTAGTCAATATTTGGAGTCTTCCTTAATTACATGTCATGCACTTTGACCATATGATTTCAATCTATGTGGGGTTACACAATGTGTACACCAACTACATAACATGTAACTTTTAAGGACCCAACCTTAAACATTACATAATCTTGAATTAACTAAACAATTAAAATTGAAGATCATTTCAGGTTTTGGAGTTTTAGAGAATTAGGACATAACATAAACGTAACAACTTGAATATTACAATGTAGAAACTTCTACTCAGTATCCATTTTTTTTCATAAAATAAAAACTCTAAAAAATAGTGATTTCTAGTTCCATATTTTAGACAACATTACTTTTCCTTGATCCCATCCTAGATCCTATTCATCATTATGTATTGTGAAAAAACATTTCAAAAACATGGGATGAGCATAAAAAGCTCAGTAAGGGATACACAAAAAAGGAAAACTGTTAGTTTTTCAAAACAAAAGGTAAACTATGAATACCTTATAATAAGTAATACTTTTCACCATTATGAAGTAGTAAATACTATTTATTGAATAAAAGATCATATATTACCTTTTTTTAACCAAAATATTACCATAAAACCCATAGAAAGAACACATAACATATATAGGTAACTTGGGACATAAACATAATTAAATGGAATAACCATATGGTCGACTTCCACACATATCACTAAATGGAATAGACATATGGACGAAATCCATACCTAATGGATTGGAGGTTATAATGTAACCACCCATACTGGATAATCATGGCACCACCCATCATTTGGTTTATCACGTAACCACCTGTCAAATTTCCAAGTACCATTATAAAATCATAACACTTAAAATATTTCAAATATAAAAATTTCAATAATAATATTTCATTTGGAATCAAAATAAATCATTTCAAGGTATTGAAATAATCTAACCATTTAAAAAACTATTTTGAATACCAAAACACCTAAAAATAGAATAATGGATTTCTTTCCTTTTAAAATCATTAACAATTTTAGAGGAAGCCAAATAACGATTACAACGGCGGAGATGTCATTGTCACCACAAATGTTAAAAAAATTTCTTTTTTTGTTTAGTAAAATGCTTCATAGAAAAAAAATCCATTTGAATTAAATGAAAAGTCAAAGGTTTTTATATACCGTATAAAATAAATCTGTCTATAAAGCAAAGTAGGCCTCAATGAAAGGATATTGAGACGAAGTCCCTTAACTCGTGTCCAACATGACCCATTAATTATTTAATTACTTGAATAATAAACGTAAGTTAATTTATAATTTCTTAAGAACCTTTTGGAAGTTTATTATTCCTTTTATATCACTTATTACCTTTCTATAACAATTAGTTAATTATTTGATTTCATATCAGAGATTTTATCGATGTTCGGAACTTGAGTTTAAAATGAACTTGTTATATTTATAAATTGTTCATGTGGTCAAAATTCCATTATCTAAAGAATGATATTCATGATTTAGATATCATATATATCATATATATCATATATATATATATTTATTTATAACAGTACATAAAATTTGTAGATAAGAAATGAAATGCATCGTCCATGGCGACGGTAAGCCATACATATGCATGAACGCTAATTCCATTTTTGTTTCATATTTAATGGAATGAAAAATTAATGATACATAGGTATATTATAATTATAGTATAATATAATATATATAGTTTCATTAAATCTATCATTTATACATCCCACGTATGGCATGAACTAGTCATATCACATTGAGGGGCGGTAGTCCTCACTTCCTCAAATGAATTTATCGCGTTTACCCATAATGGAAACCATAAAGGTATACTATAAATGAAAAATAAATAAGTATAGAGACAATATAAATATATTATATATCACATGTAAGTATAGTTACATCTTAATGGCCACCATGAGAGGCGATAGAAGATAATTGAACAATCATTGTTTCGTGAGGCATTAGTTTATCATCCACAGAAACAATATATTTTTTACCCATTAGATGGAGGTGTGAGTAAGGGTAGTTAAAATAATTCTCATAAAAACAACCAAGTATATTGAGGATACTGTTGTTTCTATAAAATAAAAGAATAAAAAGAGTTTAGGGGGTTGGATAATGAAAATAAAACAAAATAACTTAAGAGAAGACGTTACCTTAAAATCGAGTAACTCCCTTTTGTTAGAACCAAAAGGATTTCATGAAGTGAAGTATGACTAAGGTAAGGCTTCTAGGTGGAATATAGGGATGTATAAAGCTTAATTGTGAAGAGTTTGGATGAGACAAGGGGCTTGGCAGGTGTCAGTAATGGGTAAGAGGTGAGGGCTTTTTATAAGGGGGAGGAGGGGCTCTTTAGGAAAGTTTGAAAGTATTTTTTATTATATAATGATTTTCGGTTTCTAAAGGTCCAAAACTCATTAAATTATAGAATAAGATGACTAATGTTAGAAATAAAATCATTCAATAATAATTTGATTGGTTTTAGATATTTTTTTAATCTTTATAATCTTATTTATTTAAATCATTCATTAATGAGGTAAACACTGTATCATTATTATGTCAATAAAAAGTTTATTTATTTGATGTCTAAAAATTATAAAAAAATACCATGATGTAGGAAATATTTTTACCATTCAATTTATTAATTATATTCTAATAGATAGCTTTCATAACCCATGTAGAAAATGATTTACTAAAAGATATATGTTTATGTCATTTTTGTCATCACATTTAATTAATTAATATAAATTGTCATTATCACTCTTAAGTGGATCCATAGAGTCCAAAAATCAACCCAAGGATTCCCATGGTCATAAATGTATCAACTAATATGATTAGGAAACATGTTAGGGTAATTTAATATTATTATAATATTATTTTTACCATGAATTAAACTATTTACCTTTACGGCTGTAAATAAAAATTATATGTTACTATTCACCAAAAATTATTTTCATCCTATTGAACCAAATTTAACTTAATAATAACAACAATGTATGCCGGATTTTCAAAATTCAATTCACAGAAGCTTTAAAATTTCAATTAAATGAAAAAGTCAGCTTTTTAACTACTACTTAGTGTTTTCACTATTCATCAAAAATTGATTTTTTTCAGAAAAATACCAAAAATTAGACCTAAGATATTTTTTGATATTATGAATTCAAAAATGATGTGTATTTTACCAAATTAAAAACATAGATGTTGGATTAATTAATTTAAAATTAATTCCCGTTATCAAAATAAAGGCATGTTTTTAAGAAATAATAACTATCAAAAGACTGACAATTGTTTATGTCCAATTTCAAAGTGAAATTACATCCAATGATAATAATTGGATTAAATGGTAAAACTATAATCTAAATAAAAATTAAAACCAATAAAAATGATAATATAAACATATATATAAATTATATTAAATGACAATTTTGAATTAAAATACAGTATTTTTCACTATTAACTAAAAATGAACATTATTAGAAAAATACCAAAATTTATTCCAAAATAAATTTTGATGTCCCTATTCTAAAGAAAAAATTTATTTTATTAAATAGAACATATAAAAGTGGCAAAAACTAGATTTAAAAAGGTTTTTTCATCAAAAGGTGGTAAATCGTCCTTCTAAAGAATATTAGACTATTTGTGCTTAAAATTAGATTCATTCAAATTTAAAGCCTATAAATTTTATTGAATAAATGTAAAAACATTAGACAAACATGTATAATCATGTGTTTAGTTAGTTCTGTTCATTCCCACCAAAACAACAGTAAGGTGTTAACTACCATTTAAAATAATATTATATTATTATTTTTCAGTATGACTTAGCATTTTTTGCAACATAAGATTTAAAAAAACACGTTGTTGTGTATCAGATAAACCATCAAACATAGAATCCCCTTTACAGTAAAATTAATATTTAATTCGCAAATTTTATTAAATATGAAAATATCATATTCTTTATTTACTTGGGATGTTACATCCTACCCCTTTATGGAAATTTCATCCTCAGAATTTTTATAAACATATCAAATAAGTTGTGGTATTTATCCCTCATTCCATTTTCATATTCCCACATTGCCTCTTCAACCACATGGTTTTTCTACAAAACCTTTACCTGATTAATTAACTTTTTCCGCAACACTTTCTCTCATTGGTCAAGAATCTGGATGGGTTGTTCTTTATAAGAGAGATTCTCTTCCAACTGAACTACCTTTGGGCTCAAAACATGAGATGAATATGGCATATAATTTCTCAATATTGAAACATGAAAAACATTATGTACCTGAGATAAACATGGAGGTAAATACACTTTGTAGGAAACTGATCCAACTTTCTATAGAATATAATAAGGTCCAATGAACCTGAGACTCAACTTTACCTTCTTACCAAAACGCATCACACTTTTCCATGGTGAAAATTTGAGAAAGACATGGTCACCTACCTCAAATGAAATATAATTCCTCCGGTTATCTACATAACTTCCCCTGCCTGATCTGAGCTATTCTAATGTAATTTTGAATCAACTAAACTTTTTCTAACATCTTTTCTACCAATTCTGGTACTATCAACTTCCTATCACCTACTTCATCCCAAAAAGCTAGAGTTCAACACCGCTTCCCATATAATTCCACAAATGGAGCCAGTTTTATACTGGAATGAAAATTTTTATTATTAGAAAACTCAACCAAAGAAATATGTTGGTCCCAACTTCCCTAGTAATCCATTGAGCAAGCAGGTAACATATCCTCTAAGTTCTAAACTGTACATTTTGACTGCCCATCTGATTGAGTGTGAAAAGTTGTACTAATATTTAATTCAGCACCCAACAACTTCTCAAGGCCTTTCCAAAAGTTAGAAGTAATCTTAGGGTCACGATCATATACAATTTAGAGGGGAACTCCATGCAACCTGACTATCTCTTTAACATACAACTGAGAAAGATAATCTAGAGAAAAATTATCTCGAATAGGAAGGAAATGAGAAGATTTAGTCAATCAATCAACAATAACCCAAATTGCATTATTATGTAGAAATGTCTTTGGTAATCCTAGAACAAAGTCCATGGATATATTTTCCCATTTTTAATATGGATCTGGTAAAGACTGAAGCACCCCTTTCTGTAACTTCCGCTCTACTTTAACCTGTTGAAAAGTCAAACACTTCACAGTAATGTCAACAATATCTCTTTTCATTCCATACCACCAGTAATACTCCTGAAAATCTCTTTACATCTTAGTACTAACATGATGAACTGAAAACAGAGAACTATGAGCTTCAAATAATAACTTATTCTTCAATGGAGAATCACAAGGAACACATAATCTATTCCCAAACCTCAAAACACAATCATTATCAATGTTAAAATCATGAAAAATACCCTTCAAAACCAACTCTACCTTTTTCTATAACTCACTCTCTTCCTTTTTCTCTTTCTTAATTCTGTCTGATAGAGATGATCTCACTGACACCTAAAACCAAAAAGAGGAATTTAATGCACCAACAAATTCGATGCCAAAGTTCATAAAATCGTTAATCATAGGATCTTGTTCCAAATGTAACATGGTTAATGTATCATTACTTTTCCGACTCAAAGTATTATCCACTTTATTTTCCTTTCCTAGATGGTAATGAATCATGTAATCGTAATCCTAGATTAATTCTAACCATCTCCTCTGTCTCATGTTTAATTCCTTCTGAGTGAATATATACTTCAAAATTTTGTGGTGAGTATATATTTCACATTTTACTCCATACAGATGATGCCTCCAAATATTTAAATCAAAAACAACTGCAAATAATTCCAAATCATGTGTAGGGTAATTTAACTCATGTGGTTTCAACTGACATGAAGAATAATCAATTACCTGATCATTTTTCATAAGGACACGTCCTCGTCCTTTTAATGAAGCATCACTATAGATAAAAAACTCACCATTTCTGTAAGGTAGTGCCAAAATTGGAGAATTTACCAATCTTCTTTTAAATTTCTGAAAACATTCATCACATTCTTTTTTCCAAATTAACTTAACACCTTTTCAAGATAACTTAGTCATTAAGCTAGATAACCATGAAAAATTTCAACAATCCTCTAGTAATAACCTGGTAAAACAAGAAAACTACGGATCTCGGTTATATTTTTGGGTCTTGTCCATTCTTCAACAATCTTTAAATTAGCAGGATCAACAATTATGCAATTTTTTGAAACAATGTGACCATGGAATGAAATTTGTTGTAACCAAAACTCACACTTCCTAAATTTTCCATACAGTTTATTTTCTTTTAAGTTTTGAAAGACAACCATTAAATGACATTCATTCTCATATTTTCTTTTAGAATAAACCAAAATATCATCTATAAAAACAACCACCATTTATACTTGAGTCAACTGATCCATCACTGCAACAAATAGTTCAATTATGATTCTGACCATCTCAGGATGCTGATTTTGAAGGTCATTCCCCTCTGTATGCCTTCCCATCAAAACTTCCCTATTTTCTCTACAAAAAACCATTCTCAACACAGAAATATCTTAGGTGAAGCAACATGGTAATCTTTAAATGCTAAATCATTTTAATTTTATAATAAATTAATTTATTGACATTAATTTAAAAATATCCTAACTCTTAAAGTTATCTAAACCGACTTCTGATACCAACTATAAGGACCCATCCTTAAATATTACATAATCGTTAATTAAGTTAATAATTCACATTGATGATCTTTTCAGGTTTAGAGTTTTAGAGAATTAGGCCATAATATAAACATAACAACTTGAATATTACATTGTAGACACTTCTACTCAGTATTAATTTTATTCATAAAATAAAAACTCTAAAATAAAGAGTCATGTATAGTTCCATATTTTAGACAACATTAATTTTACTTGATCCCATCCTTTACCATATTCCTCATTATGTCCTATGAAAAAAATTTCAAAAACTTTGGGTGAGCATAAAAATATCAATAAGGGATACACAAAGAAGGATAACTGTTAGTTTTTCAAAAAAACAAGTAAACCATGAATACCTTATCATAAGTAATACTTTTCACCTTTACGAAGTAGTAAATACTCATCACTAATTAAAAGATAATTTCTTAACATTTTGTAACCAAAATATTACCATAAAACCCTTATAAATAACACATAACATATATAGGTAACTTCAGACATAAGCATACTTAAATGGAATAACCATACGACCGATTTCCACACATATCACTAAATAGAATAGCCATACGACTGACTTCCATACCCAATGCATAAGAGGTTATAACGTAACCACCCATACTAGTTTATCACAACACCACCCGTCATTTGGTTTATCACGTAACCACCCATAAAATGTCTAAGTACCATTATAAAATCATAACGCAATAAATATTGCAAATATAAACATTTCACTAATAACATTTCATTTTCAATCACAAGAAATCATTTCAAGGTATTGAAATAATCAATCATTTCAAAAACCATTTTCAATACCAAAACACCCAAAAATAGAATAAGGGATTTCTTTCCTTTTAAAAATATTAAGGCTTATAGGGGAAGCCAAATAACGATTATGGCGGCAGAGAGGTCAATGTCACCGTAAATGTAAAAAACATTCCTTTTGTCATTTAGTAAAATGATTCGTAGAAAAAATATTCCCTTTGAATGAAATGAAAAGTCAAAGGTGTTTATACACTGTATAAAATAAAGTCATGTATAAAGAAAAATATTCCTTAATGAAAGGAGATTATGATGAAGTCCCTTAAGTTGTGTCCGACTTGACCCGTTCGTTCTTTAATTTCCTGAATAATAATCTTAAGTTAATTTATACATTCTTAAGAACCTTTTTGAAGTTTATTATTCTTTTCATATCACTTATTACCTTTCTATAACAATTATTTAATTATTTTATTTCATATCAGACATTTTATCGATGTTCAGAACTTGAGTTAAAAATGAACTTGTTATAATTATAAATTTTCCATGTTTTCAAAATTCCATTATATCCATAATGATATTCATGATTTAGATATCATATATATAATATATATCATATATATATATATATATATGAATTTATAATAGTACATATCATTTGGAGATAAGAAATGAAATGCACCGTCCATGGAGACGGTAAGCCGTACGTACGCATGAACGCCACTTTAATTTCAATTTAATATTTAATAAAATGAAGAAATAATGATACATAAGTATATTATAATTCCAATATAATATAATATATATAGTTTCATTAACTCCATCATTTACATGTCCCATGTATGGCATGAACGAGTCATATCATTTTGAGGGTGCGGTAGTGCGGACTTCCTCAAATGAAATTATCGCGTTTTCCCATTATGGGAATCATAAAGGTATACTATAAATAAAAAAATACCGAAGTATATAAATAATATAAATATAATATATATCACATGTAAATACATTTACATATTAATGGTCACCATGATAGACGGTAGGAGATAATTGAACAATCATCATTTCATGAGGAGTTAGTTTTCCATCCACAGAAACAATATGTTCTTTACCCATTAGATGAAGGTGTGTGTTAGTATAGTTCAAACCCTTCTCATAAAAAAACATAGTATATTGAGGATACTGGTATTTATATAAAATAAAGTATTAAAAAGATTTTAGGGGGTTGGATAAGGAAAATAAAACAAAATAACTTAAGAGAAGACGTTGCCTTTAAATCGGGTTAATTCCTTTGGTTTAAACCAAAAGGATTTATTGAAGTCCTTTATGACTAAGGTAAGAATTCTAGGTTGAAGATAGAGATGTATGGAGCTTAATTGGGCAGAGTTTGGATGAGACAAGGGGCTTGATAGGTGTGAGTAATGGGTTTGAGGTGAGGGATTTTTATAAGGGGGAGGAGGGGCTCTTTAAAGAATGTTTGAAAATATTATTTTATTATATAATGATTTTGGGTTTCTAAAGATCCAAAACTCATTAAAGCTGAAAAAAGATGAATCATGTTCGAAATAAACTTATCCAATAAGAACTGTAAAGGTTTTGGATATTTTTTAATCTTTATAATCTTATTTTTTAAAATCATTAATTAATGAGGTAAACACTGCATCATTATTGTGTCATTAAATTTTTTATATATTTGATGTATTAAAATTATAAAAAAATACCATGATGTAAGAAATATTTTTAGATTTAGAATTAATATTTATAGTCAATGAGATAACTTATATAACCCCATGACAAAATTGATTTACAAAAAGATATATGTTTATGTCATTTTTGTCATTACTTTAAATTAATTAATTTAAAGTGTCATTATCACTCTTAAGTGGCTCTATGGGGTCCCAAAATTGACCAAAAGATGCCCATGGTTGGAAATCTATCAACCAATAGGATTAGGACACATGTTAGGGTAATTATTATTATTATAATATTATTTTTAACTTGAATTACACTATTTACCTTTACCATGGTAAATAAAAATTAAGTCACTATTAACCAAAAATTATTCTCATCTTCTTGAACCACATTTTACTTACTAATAACATCCATGTATGTAGGATTTTTGAAATTCAATTCATAGAAGTGGTAAAATTTTATTTAAATCAAAAAGTTGGCTTTTTAACATCTACTCAGTATTTTCACTATTCATAAAAAATTGATGTTTTTTAGAAAAATACCCAAAATTGAGCCAAATATATATTTGATATTCTGAATTAAAAAATGATGTATATTTTAACAAATTCAATAAATATAAGTTGGATTAATTAATTTAAAATTAATTCTCATTGTCAAAACAAAAGCGTGTTTTTAAGAAATAATAACTATCAAAAGATTGACACTTGTTTATGTCCAATTTCAAAGTGAAATTACTTCCAATGAACAAAATTGGATTAAATGGTAAAACTAAAATCCAATTAAACATTAAAACCAATTAAGAGGATAATATTACCATATAAATAAATTAGATTAAAAGAAAATTTTGAATTAAAATATAGTATTTTTCACTATTCATTAAAAAATGAACATTATCAGAAAAATACCAAAATTTCATCCCATGAAAATTTTGATATCCCAATTCTAAAGAATAATTTTATTTTGTTAAATAGAACATATAAAAGTGACAAAAACTATATTTGAAAATGATTCGCCATTAAAAGGTGGTAAATCAACCTTTTAAAGAATATTAGACTATTTTTTCTTAAAATTAGATTCATTCACATTTTAAGCCTCTAACTTTTATTGAATAAATGTAAAAAAATTAAAAAACATGTATAATCATATTTTAGTTAGTTATGTTCATTCTCTACAATACCACGGTAAGGCGTTAACTACCATTTAAAATAATATTATATTATTATTTTTCAGTAAGACTCAGCATTGTGTGCAACATAAGATTTCAGAGAAACACATTGTTCCATATCAGGTACACAATAGAACATAGCACCCCCTTTAAAGTAAAATTAATATTTAATTAAAAAATATTAAATAATATGAAAATATCATATTATTTATTTACCTGGGATGTTAAATCCTCCCCCCCCCCATTTTGGAAATTGAATCCTCAAAATTTTTATTCACTTATCAAATAAGTGGGGGTATTTATCACTCATAGAATTTTTAGATTCTCACGTTGCCTCTTTGAAAATGTGGTTTTTCTGCAAAACCTTTACCTTATTAATTAAAATATTCCGCAACACTTGCTCTTATCAGTCAAGAATCGGTACTGGTAGTTCCTTATAAGAGAGATTCTCTTCCAACTGGACAACCTCTAGGCTCAAAACACGAGATGAATCCTGAATATAATTTCTCAACATTGAAACATGGAAAAAATTCTGTACTTGGGATAAAAATGGAGGTAAATCCACTTTGTAGGCAACTGATCCGACTTTCTCTAAAATTTCATAAGGTCCAATGAACCTTCGACTCAACTTTCCCTTCTTAACAAAACACATCACACTTTTCTAGGGAGGAACTTCGAGAAAGACATGATCACCTACCTCAAAGGAAAGATCCTTCCTCTGGTTATCCACATAACTTTTCTGTCTGCTCTGAGCTGTTCTCGTGTGCTTCGGAATCAACTAAACATTTTCTTCCATCTCTTATACCAATTCTGGTCCCATAAACTTCCTTTCACCTACTTCATCCCAAAAAGCTGGAGTTCAACACTGCTACCCATACAATTCCTCAAATGGATCCATTTGTATAATTGAATGAATACTGTTATTATAAAAAAACTCAACCAAAGATTAATATTGGTCCCAAATTCCCCAGAAATCCATTGAGAAATCACGTAACATATCCTTCAAGGTCTGAATTGGTCGTTTTGAATGCCCAACAGATTGAGGATGAAAAGCTGTACTAAATTTTAATTCAGTACCCAACAAATTATGAGGGTCTTTCCAAAAGTAAGAAGTAAACCTGGGATCATGATCAGATACAATGGAGAGGGGAACTCCATGGAACCTGACTATCTCTTTAACATACAACTGAGAAAGTTGATCCAGAGGTAAAATATCTCAAATAGGAAGGAAATGATCCGATTTAGTTAATCGATCAACAATAACCCAGATTGCATTATTACCTCGATATATATTTGGTAATCCCACAAAAAAAATCCATGGATATATTTACCCATTTCCACTCTAGCACCAGTAAAGACTGAAGCATCCCTTTTTGTAACTTCCACTCTTCCTTAACCTGTTGAAAAGTCAAACACTTCATAGTAAAGTCAGCAATATCTCTTTTCATTCCATCCCACCAGTAATACTCCTAAAGATCTCTATACATATTAGTAATTCCAGGTTGAACTGAAAACAGAGAACTATGAGCTTCACATAATAACACTTTCTTCAAATGTGAACCACAAGGCACACATAATCTCTTCTCAAACCTCAAAACACAATCACTATCAACATTAAAATCAAGAAACATACGCTTATGAACCAAATCTACCTTTTTCAGCAACTCACTGTCTTCCTTCTATGCTTTCTTAATTTTATCTGATAGAGATGATCTCATTGACACGTGAAACAAAATAGAGGAATTTCATATACCAACAACTTTGATGCCAACGTTCATCAAATCGTCAATCAAAGGATCTTCTGCGAAACGTAGCATGGTTAATGTGGTATTAATTTTATGACTCAAAGTATTAGCCACTTTATTTTCCTTTCCTAGATGGTAATGAATCATATAATCATAATCCTTGATTAATTCTAACCATCTCTTCTGTGTCATGTTTAATTAATTCTGAGTGAATATATACTTCAAACGTTTTTTGTCAGTATATATTTCACATTTTACTCTATACAGATGCTGTCACCATATTTTTAAATAAAAAAAACAACAGAAAATTCCGAATCATATGTAGGGTAATTTAACTCATGAGGTTTGAACTGATGTGAAGCGTTAGCAATTACCTGATCATTTTGCATAAGTACACATCCATGTCCTTTCAACGAAGCATAAGTGTAGATAACAAACTCACCATTTCTGGAAGGTAATGCAAAAACTAGATCATTCACCAATATTCTTTTCAATTCCTGAAAACAATCATCACATTATTTTTTCCAAATGATCTTTACAGCTTTTCGAGTTAACTTAGTCATTGGGCTAGATAACCATGAAATATTTTCAACAAACCCAAGATAAAAACCTGATAAACTAAGAAAACTATGGATCTTGGATATATTTTTGGGTATTGGCCATTCTTTAGAAATCTTGGTATTAGAAGGATCAATTTTTTTTCCATTATTTGAAATAATGTGACCAAGGAATGAAATTTATTGTAACCAAAAATCACATTCTGAATTTTCAATGTAGTTTATTTTTCTTTTAAGGTTTGTAAGACAACCATTAAATGACTTTACTTCTATTTTCATTAAGAATAAACTAAAATATCATATATAAACACAACCACCATTTACACCTGATTCAACAGATCCATCACTACAATAAACTGTTCAATTCTGATTCTGACCATCTTAGGATGCTAATTTTGAATTTTATTTCCCTCTGTATGACTTCACATCAGAACTACACAGTTTCCTCTACGAAAAACCATTCTCAACAAAAAAATATCTAAGGCAAAGAAACATGGTAATTTGTAAATGCTATATCATTTAATTTGACTATAAATTAATTTATGGATATTAATTTAACAATATCCTAACTCCGAAGTTATCTAAACCGACCTATGATACCAACTATAAGGACCTCGTCTTAAACATTACATAATATTGAATTACGTTAATAATTAACATTTAGGATATTTTCAGGTTTAGAGTTTTAGAGAATTAGGCTATAACATAAACATGACAACTTGAATATTACAATGCAGAAACTTCAACTTAGTATCCATTTTTTAGTAAAATAAAAACTCTAAAAAATGTGTCATGTATAGTTCTATATTTTAGACAACATTAATTTTACTTCATCCCATCCTTGACCATATTTCTCATTATGTCTAATGAAAAACATTTCAAAAACATGGGATGAGTATAAAAAGCACATTAAGGGATACACAAACAAGGAAAACTATTAGTTTTTGAAAAAAAAAGTAAAACATGAATACCTTATCATAAGTAATACATTTCACCTTTATGAAGTAGTAAATACTCTTCAATTAAGAAAAGATCATTGCATACAATTTTTTAACCAAAATATTACCATAAAACCCATAGAAAGAACACATAACAAATATAGGTAACATGGGACATAAACATACTTAAATGGAAAACCCATACTATAAACTTCCACACATATCTCTAAATGGAATAGCCATACGACCGACTTCCATACCCAATTAATTGGAGGTTATAACGTAACCACACTTCCTGGTTTATCAAGGAACCACCCGTTATTTGGTTTATCACTTAACCACCCGTCAAATGTCTGAGTACCATTATAAAATCATAACAGATAAAATATTGAGAATATAAACATTTCATTAATAATATTTCATTTTAAATCACAAGATATCATTTCAAGATATTGAAATAATTAATCAATTTCAAAAAACATTTTCAATACCAAAACACCCAAAAGCTGAATAAGGGATTTATTTCCATTTAAAATCATTAAGGCTTATAGTGGAATCCAAATAACAATTACGGTGGTGGAGAGGTCATTATCACCACAAAAGTTAAAAACATTACTTTTGTCGTTTAGTAAAACACTTCGTAGAAAAAAAGTTTCCCTTTGAATAAAATGAAAATTTAGAGGTGTTTATACACCATATAAAATAAATCTATGTATAAGGAAAAATATGCATCAATGAAAGGAGATTGAGACGAAGTCCCTTACCTCATGTCCGACTTGAACCGTTCGTTCTTTAATTTCTAGAATAATAAACATAAGTTAATTTATAATTTATTAATAAATTTTTTGAAGTTTATTATTCCTTTTATATCACTTATTACCTTTCTATAACAATTACTTAATTATTTGTGTTCATATCACACATTTTTTCAATGTTCGGAACATGAGTTAAAAATGAACTTGTTATAATTATAAATTGTCCATGTGGTCAAAATTCCATTATCTCCAAAATTATATTCATGGTTTAGATATCATATATATCATATATATCATATATATCATATATAAATATATGTATTTATAACAGCACATAGCATTTTGAGATAATAAATGAAATGCACCGTCTGTGGAGATGGTAAGCTGTATGTACGCATGAATGCTCCTTTCATTTCTATTTCATATTTAATGGAATGAAAATTTAATGATAAATAAGTATATTATAATATCAGTATAATATCATATATATAGTTTCATTAACTCCATCCTTTATATATCCCAGGTTTGGCATGAACGAGTTATATCACTTTGAGGGGGCGGTAGTCCGCACTTCCTCAAATGAAATTATTGTGTTCACCCATAATGGAAACCCTAAAGGCATAATATAAATGAAAAATAAATAATTATAGAGAAAATATAATTAAAATATAAATCACATGTAAATAAAATTCCATAATAATGGCCATTATGAGAGGCGGTAAGAGGTAATGGAACAATCATCGTTTCGTGAGGCGTTAGTTTTCCGTCCACAGAAACAACATGTTCTTTACCAATTAGATGAAGGTGTGTATAAGTGTAGTTAAAATAATTCTAATAAAAACAAAATAGTATATTGATAATACTAATTTTTCTATAAAATAATGGAATAAAAAGAGTTTAATGGGGTTGGATAAGGAAAATAAAACAAAATAACTTAAGAGAATACATTACCTTCAAATCGGGTAACTCCCTTTGGTTTGAACCAAAAGGATTTATTGAAGAGCCTTATACCTAAGGTAAGGATTATAGGTGGAAGAGAGGGATGTATAGAGATTAATTGGGCAGAGGTTGGATGAGCCATGTGGCTTGGAAGGTGTGAGTAGTGAGTTTGAGGTGATGGATTTTTATAAAGGGGGGATGGGCTCTTTAGAAAAGATTGAAAATATTATTTTAATGATTTTTAGTTTCTAAAGGTCCAAAACTCATTAAAGTCAAATATTAGATGAATAATGTTCTAAATAAAATCATCCAATAATAATTTGATAGGTTTTGGATCTTTTATTAATCTTTATAATCTTATTTGTCTAAATCATTCATTAATGAGGTAAACACAAAATCATTATTGTGTCATTAAAAAGTTTGAATATTTGATGTCTAAAAATTATAAAAAAATTCCATGATGTAGGAAATATTTTTAAATTTCAAGTTAATATTTATAGTTGAAGTTATATATTATATAACCCTATGTAAAAAATGATTTACTAAAATATATATGTTTATGTCATTTTTGTCATTACCTTAAATTAATTAATATAAAGTGTCATTATCACTCTTATGTGGCTCCATGGGATCCGAATATCAACCCAAGGATGCCCATGGTCAGAAATGTATCATCTAATAGGATTAAGACACATGTTAGGATAATTTATTATTATAATAATATTATTTTTACCTTTAATTACCTATTTACCTTTACCGCGGTAAATTAAAATTAAAATTTACTATTCACCAAAAATTATTTTTATCTTATTGAACCAAATTTTACACACTAATAACAACCATGTATGTTGGATTTTCGAAATTCAATTCACAGAAGTGGTAAAATTTTATTTAAAAGAAAATTTCACTTTTTTAACTACAACTAAGTGTTTTCACTGTTCATCAAAAATTGAAGTTGTTCAGAAAAATAGAAAAAAATCAGCCTAAGCTATATTTGATATTCCAAATTCAAAAATGATGTCAATTTAACAAAATTCAAAACATATAATTTACATTAATTAATTTAAAATTAATTCTCATTGTCAAAGTAAAATCATTTTTTAAGAAATAATAACTATCAAAAGATTGACACTTGTTTATGTCCAATTTCAAAGTTAAAATACTTCCAATGACAAAAATTGGATTAAATGGTAAAACTATATTCTAATTAAACATGAAAAAAATTAAAAGGATAATCTGACAATATAAATAAGTTATTTTAAAAGGAAATTTTGAATTAAAATACAGTATTTTTCACTATTCATTAAAAAAATGAAAATTATCAGAAAAAATACCAAAATTTCATCCAAAGTTAATTTTGATGTTCAAATTATAAATAATATTTTTTTTAAATAGAATATATAAAAGTGAAAAAACTAGATTTCAAAAGGGTTCGACATCAAAAGTTGGTAAATTGACCTTTTAAATAATATTAGACTATTAGTGCTTAAAATTAGATTCATTCACATTTTAAGCCTCTAACTTTGATTTAATAATTGTAAAAAATTTATCAAAAATGTATAATAATATTGTAGTTAGTTATGTTCATTCCCACCAATATAATTTTAAGGCGTTAAGTACCATTCAAAATAATATTATATTATTATTTATCAGTATGAATCAGCATTGTGTGCAACATAAATTTCAAAGAAACTCGTTTTTGCGTATCAGGTACACCATAGAACGGGGCATCCTCTTTAATGTAAAATTAATATTTAATTAAAAAATATTAATAAATATAAAAATATCATATTATTTAGTTACAAGGGATGTTACATCCTTCCCCCCTTTTTGAAATTGAATCCTCGCAATTTTTATTCACTTATCAAATAAGTATGAGTATTTATCCCTCATAGAATTTCAAGATTCCTACATTGCCTCTTCAACCATATTGTTTTTCTACAAAACTTTTACCTGATTAATTACCTTATTCTGTAACACTTTCTCTCTTCGGTCAAGAATCTGGACTGGTTGTTCCCCATAAGAGATATTCTCTTCTAACTGAACAACCTCTAGGCTCAAAACAAGAGATGAATCCGGAATATACTTTCTCAACAATGAAACATGAAAAACATTGTGTACCTGGGATAAAAATGGAGGAAAATCCACTATGTAGGCAACTGATCTAACTTTCTCCAGAATTTCCTAAGGTCCAATGAACCTCAGACTCAGCTTTCCCTTCTTACCAAAATGAATCACACATTTCCATGGATAATCATTGAGAAAGTCATGATCACCTACCTCAAATGAAAGATCCTTCATCCGGTTATCCGAAAAACTTTTCTAGATGCTCCAAGCTGTTCTCATGTGCTTCTGAATCAACTGAAATTTTTCTTCCATCTCTTCTACCAATTTTGGTCCCATCAACTTCCTTTCACCTAATTCATCCCAAAAAGCTAGAGTTCAACACTACATCCCATATAATGCCTCAAATGGAGCCATCTGTATACTGGAATGAATAATTTTATTATAAGAAAACTCCACCAAAGAAGGATGTTGGTCCCAAATTCCCTGGTAATTCATTGAGAAAGCACGTAACATATCCTCCAAGGTCATAATTTTTTGTTCTGACTGCCCATCTGATTAAGGATAAAAAACTGTACTAAAATTTAATTCAGTACCCAACGACTTCTGAAGGCCTTTATAAAAGTTACAAGTAAACCTAGGATCACGATTAGATACAATGGAGAGGGGAACTCCAAGAAACTTGACTATATCTTTAACAGACAACTAAGAAAGTTTATTTAGAGACAATGTATCTCAAATAGGAAGGAAATGAGAAGATTTTGTCAATAAATCAACAATAACCTAGATTACATTATTACCTAAATATGTCTTTAGTAATCCCACAACAAAGTCTAGGGATATATTTTCTCATTTTCACTCTGGGACTAGTAAAGACTGAAGCATCCATTTCGGTAATTTCTTCTCCGCTTTAACCTATTTACAAGTGAAACAATTCACAGTAAAGTCAGAAATATCTTTTTTCATTCCATCCCACTAGTAATACTCCCGAAGATCTCTATACATCTTCGTACTACCAGGATGAACTGAAAATGGAGAACTAAGAGCTTCACATAAAAACTCTTTCTTCAACTGTGAATCACAAGGAACACATAATCTCTTCCCAAACCTCAAAACACAATCATTATCAATGTTAAAATTAGGAAAATTACCTTTCTGAACCAACTCTACCTTTTTTTAAAACTCATTGTCTTCCTTCTACACATTCTTAATTCTGTCTAATAGAGATGATCTCACTGACACCTAAAATAAAACAGAGAAATTTCTTACACCAATAACTTTGATACCAAATTTCATCAAATCATTAATCAAAGGACCTTGTACCAAACGTAACATGGTTAATGTGGCATTACTTTTTTGACTAAAAGCTTCAACCACTTTATTTTCCTTTCCATGTATAGTAATGAATAGTTTATTCACAATGCTTGATTAATTCTAAAGATCTCCTCTATCTCATTTTAATTATTTCTGAGTGAATATATACTTCAAACAGTTGTGGTCAGTATATATTTCACATTTTTCTCCATACATATGATTCCTACAAATTGTTAAAGCAAAAACAAGAGAAGATAATTCTGAATCATGTGTAGGGTAATTTAACTCATGAGGTTTCAACTGATGTGAAGCATAAGTAATTATTTGATCATTTTTCATAAGGACACACCCATGTCCTTTCAATGAAGCATCACTTTAGATTAAAAACTCACTATTTAGGGAAGGCAGTTCCAAAACAGGTGCATTAAACAATCTTCTCTTCAATTCCTGAAAACAATCATCACATTCTTCTGTCCAAATGAACTTAACACCTTTTCAAGTTAACTTAGTCATTGGTCTAGATAACTGCGAAATATTTTCAACAAACCTATTGTAATAAACTGTTAAACCAAGAAAACTGCAGATCTCAGTTATATTTGTGGGTCTTCTCCATTATTAAACATTTTTTGTATTAGCAGGATCAATAGTTATGCCATTTTTTTGAAACAATGTGACCATGGAATATAATATTTTTGTAACCGAAACTCACATTTGCAGAATTTTCCATACAAATTTTTTTATGTTTTCTTAATACAACCCTTAAATGACTTTCATTCTCATATTTTCTTTTAGAATAAACCAAATTATCATCTATAAACACAACCACCATTTACACCTGAGTCAACTGATTCATCACTGCAAAAAACTGTTCAATTCTGATTTTGACAATCTCAGGATACTGATTTTGAAGGTTATTTCCTTCTACATTCCTTCCCATAACAACTATCATGTTTACTCTATGAAAAACCATTCTCAACACAAAAATATCTTTGGTGAAGAAATATTGTAATCTGTTAATGCTATATCATTTCAATTTGTCCATAAATTATTTTATGGACATTAATTTAACAATATCATAAATTCTAAAGTTATTTAAACCAACCTCTAAAACCAACTATAAGGACCCAACCTTAAACATATCATAATATTGAATTAATTTAATATTTAACATTGAGGAAATTTTTTAGTTTAGAGTTTTAGAGAATTAGGCCATAACATAAACATAACAACTTGAATATTACAATGAAGACACTTCTACTCAGTATCCATTTTTTTCATAAAATAAAAACTCTAAAGAAAGAGTCATGTCTAGTTCCATATTTTAGAAAACATTAATTTTCATTGATCCCATCCTTGACTATATTCCTCATTATGTCCTGTAAAAAACATTTCAAAAACTTGGGATGAGCATAAAAAGCTCAGTAAGGGATACACAAAGAATGAAAACTGTTAGTTTTTTAAAAAAACAAGTAAACCATTAATACCTTATCATAAGTAATACTTTACACCTTTATGAAGTAGTAAATGCTCTTCAATGTTTAAAAGTTCATTTATTACCATTTTTAACCAAAAATATTATAATAAAACCCATAGAAAGAACACATAACATATATATGAAACCTGGGACATAAACATACTTAAATAGAATAATCATGTGAATGACTTACAAACATATCACTAAATAGAATAGCCATAGGCCGACTTCCAAACCCAATGTATTGGAGGTTATATCATAACCACCTGTCCTGGTTTATCATGACACCACCTTTCATTTGGTTTATCATGTAACCACCCGTAAAATGTCCAGGTACCATTATAAAATCATAACATCAAATATTGAAAATATAAACATTTCACTAATAACATTTCATTTTTTGACCAAAGCATTACCTTTAAAAAAACATTTCATTTGAAATCAAAAGAAATAATTTCAAGATATTGAAATAATAAATACATTTCAAAAACCATTTTCAATACCAAAACATCCATAATTATAATAAGGGTTTTCTTTCCTTTTAAAAACATTATGACTTATAGAGGAAGCCAAATAATGATTATTGCAGCAGAGAGGTAATTGTCACCGTAAATATTAAAAACATTCATTTTGTCATTTTGTAAATTTTTTTGTAGAAAAAAGATTCCCCTTGAATGAAATTAAAATTCAAAGGTGTTTATACACTGTATATAATAAAGTCATGTATAAAGCAAAATATGCCTCAATGAAAGGAGATTAAGACGAAGTCCCATACCTCATGTCCGACTTGAACCGTTTGTTCTTTAATTTTCAGAATAATAAAATTGTGTTAATTTATACTTTCTTAAGAAACTTTTTGATGTTTTTTATTCATTTTATATCACTTACCACCTTTATATAAAAATTATTTAATTATTTGAGTTCATATCAGACATTTTGTCGATGTTCGGAACATGAGTTAAAAATGAACTTGTTATTATTATAAATTGTCCATGTGGTGAATAGTCCTTTATATCTAGAATTATATTCAACATTTATATATCATATATATCATACATATCATATATATATATGTATTTATAACAGAACATAACATTTGGAGATAAGAAATTAAATGCACCGTCCATGGAGACGGTAAACCGTACGTACGCATGAATGCTACTTTCCTTTTTATTTCATATTTAATGTAATGAAAAATTAATGATACATCAGGATATTATAATTATATTATAATATAATATATATAGTTTCATTAACTCCAACCTTTATATTTCCCACGTATGGCATGACCGATTCATATCACTTTGAGTGGGCGGTAGTCCGCACTTCCTCAAATGAAATTATCGCGTGTACCCAAAATGGAAACCATAAAGGTATAATATAAATGAAAAATAAATAAGTATAGAGACAATATAAATATAATATATATCACATGTAAATAAATTTCCATATTAATGACCACCATGATAGGCGGTAGGAGATAATTGAACAATCATCGTTTCATGAGGCGTTGGTTTGTCATCCACCGAAACAGTATGTTTTTTACCCATTATATGGAGGTGTGTGTAAGTTTATTTAGAATAATTCTCATAACAACATAATAGTATATTTATTATACTAGTGTTTCTATAAAATAAAGTAATAAAAAGAGTTTAGTGGGTTGGAGAAGGAAAATAAAGTAAAAGAACTTAAGAGAAGATGTTACCTTTAAATCGGGTTACTCCCTTTGGTTTGAACCAAAAATATTTCTTGAAGTGCCTTATACCTAAGGTAATGTTTCTAGGTGAAATATAGATATTTAGGGAGCTTAATAGGGCAGGGTTTGGATGATCCATGGGGCTTGATAGGTGTGATTAATGGGTTAGAGATGAGGGCTTTTATAAGGGGGAGGATGGGATCTTTTAAAAAGTTTGAAATTATTATTTTATTATAAAATTATTTCTTGTTTCTAAAAATCCAAAACTCATTAAAGTATAAGATAAGTTGTCTCGTGTTTGAAATATAACTATCCAATAAGAATTGGATAAGTTCTGGATATTTTTTTAATCTTTATAATCTTATTTATTTAAATAATTCATTAATGAAGTAAACACTGCATCATTGTTGTGTCATCAAAAAGTTTAATTTTATGATGTCTAAAAATTATAAAAAAAATACCATGATGTAGAAAATCTTTTTAAAATTTAATTAAAAATTTATAGTCAAAGATATAGCCTATATGACCCCATGTAAAAAATAATTTACTAAAAGATATATGTTTATGTCATTTTTGTCTTCAGCTTAAATTAATTAATATAAAGTGTCATTATCACTCTTAAGTGGCTCCATGGGGTCCCAAAATAGACCCAAGGATGACCATGGTAATAAATATATCAACCAATAAGATTAGGAGACATTTTAGGGTAATTTAATATTATTATAATATTATTTTTACATTGAATTACACAATTTACCTTTATCGCGGTAAATAAAAATTAAAAGTTACTATTCACCAAATATTATTTTCATCTTATTAAACCACATTTACCTTACTAATAAAAACAATGTATGTCAGATTTTTAAAATTCAATTAACATAAGGGTTAAAATTTCATTTAAATGAAAAATTCGTCTTTTTATCTATTAATTAGTGCTTTCACTATTCATCAAAAATTGATGTTTTTCAAAAAAATACCAAAAATTTAGCCTAAGATATATTTGACATTCCGAATTCAAAAATGATGTGTATTTTACAAAATTAAAAACATTGAATTTGGATTAATTAATTTAAAATTAATTCCTGTTGTCAAAACAAAAGCGTGCTTTTGAGAAATAATAACTTTCAAAAGACTGACATTTGTTTATGTCCAATTTCAAAGTGAAATTACTTCCAATGACCAAAATTGGATTAAATGGTAAAAATATAATCTAATTATACTTTAAAACCAACTAAAAGGATAATCTATCCGTATAAATATATTATATTAAAAGGCAATTTTGAATTAAAATATAATATTTTTCACTATTCATTAAAAAATTAACATTATCAGAAAAATAAAATAATTTCTTCAAAAGTAAATTTGGATCTCCCGATTCTAAATAAGAATTTTATTTTGTTAAATAGAACATATAAAAGTGAAAAGAACTTGATTTAAAAAGGGGTTTCCATTAAATGGTGGTAAATCGACCTTTTAATGAATATTAGACTATTTGTGCTTAAAATTAGATTCATTCACATTATAATCCTCTAAATTTTAATAAATAAATGGAAAAATATTTATGAAACATGTATAATCATATTATAGTTAGTTATGTTTATTACCGCTAATACAATAGTAAGGCGTTAACTACCATTTAAAATAATATTATATTATTTTTTTCAGTATGACTCAACATTGTGTGCAACATAATATTTCAAAGAAACTAGTGATTGTGTATATGGTACACAATCAAACATAGAAACCCCTTTAAAGTAAAATTAATATTTAATTCACGCATATTAATAAATATGAAAATATCATTTTCATTACTTACCTAGGATGTTACATCCTTCCCCCCTTTTCAAAATTTTGTCCTCGCAATTTTTATTCAATTATCAAATAAGTGGGTGTATTTATCACTCATAGAATTTCAAGATTCGCACATTGCCTCTTCGACCATATGATTTTTCTACAAAAACTTTACCTAACTAATTAACTTATTCCACAATACTTGCTCTCATCGGTGAAGAATCTGGACTGTTTATTCCTCATAAGAGAGATTCTCTTCCAACTGACCTACCTCTGGGCTCAAAAACATGAGATGAATTTGGAATATACTTTCTCAACATTGAAACATGAAAAAAAATTGTGTACCTAGGATAAACATGGAGTTAATTACACTATGTAGGCAACTTATCCAACTTTCTATAGAATTTCATAAGGTCCAATGATCCTCAGACTCAACTTTCCCTTCTTACCAAAATGCATCACACTTTTCCATGGATAAACTTTGACAAAGACATGATCACCTACCTCAAATGAAAGATCCTTTCTCCAGTTATCTGCATAATTTTTCTACCTGCTCTGAGCTATTCTCATGTGCTTCTGAATCAACTAAACTTTTTCTATCATATCTTCTACCAATTTTGGCCCCATCAACTTCCTTTCACCTACTTCAACCAAAAAAGCTAATGTTCGACACCACTTACCATATAATTCCTCAAATGGAGCCAATTGTATACTTGAATGAAAACTATTATTATAAGAAAACTCATCCAAAGAAATATGTTGGTCCCAAAGTCCCGCTAATCCATTTAGTAAGCACGTAACAAATCCTCTAAGGTCTAAATTGTTCGTTTTGATTGGCCATCTGATTGAGGATGAATAGCTATACTAAAATTTAATTCAGTACTCAACGACTTCTGAATGCATTTTCAGAAGTTAGAAGTAAACTTGGGATCATTATCAGTTAAAATGGAGAGGGGAACTCCCTGAAACCAGACTATCTCTTTAATATACAATTGACAAAGTTGATATAGAGACAAAGTATCTCGAATAGGAAGGAAATGAGCAGATTTAGTCAATCTAACAATAATAACACAGATTGTATTATTTCCCCGAGATGTCTTTGGTAATATCACAAAAAAGTCCATGTATATTTTTTTTATTTCTACTCTGGCACCAGTAAAGGATGAAGCATCCCTTTCGGTAACTGTCTCTCTGTTTTAACCTGTTGACAAGTCAAACACTTCAAAGTATAGTAAAAAATATCTCTTTTCATTCTATCCCACCAGTAATACTCCTGAAGATCTCTATACATCTTATTACTGCCAAAATGAACTAAAAACGTAGAAGTTTGAGATTCACATAATTACTCTTTCTTTAACTAAAAATCATAAGGCACACATAATCTATTAACAAACATAAAAAAACAATCATTATCAATGTTAAAATCAGGAAACTTACCCTTCTAAACCAACTCTTCCTTTTTCTGCAACTCATTGTCTTCCTTTTTCACTTTTTTAATTCTATCTGATAGAGATAATCTAATTGACACCTGAAACAAAATAGAGGATTTTCTGGAACCAACAACTTCGATGCCAAAGTTCATCAAATCGTTAATCAAAGGATCTTGTTCCAAATGTAACATGATTAATGCAACAATACTTTTTCGACTCAAATCATTAGCCACTTTATTTATCTTTCCTGGATGGTAATGAATCATGTAGTTATAATCCATTATTAATTATAACCACCTCCTCTATATCATGTTTAATTAATTCTGAGTGAATATATACTTAAAAATTTTGTGGTCAGTATATATTTCACATTTCACTTCATACATATTATGCCTCCAAATTTTTAAAGAAAAAATAGCAGCAGCTAATTCCGAATCATGTGTAGGGTAATTTAACTCATGAGGTTTCATCTGATGTATTGAATAAGAAATTACCTGATCATTTCTCATAAAGAAACATCCAATTCCATTCAACGAAGCATCAATGAAGATAAAAACTCACCATTTCTAGAAGGTAGTTCCAAAACTAAAGCATTCACTAATATTTTTTTCAATTCCTGAAAACAATAATCACATTCTCTTTTCCAAATGAACATAACAAATTTTTGAGTTTACTCTAATTCCTTGAACCTATTTACCAAGATTTGGTGCATAATTACATATCATTGGCATGATACAAGGAATCATGTCCTGAAATACTGATCAAATTAGTAGACCTAGAAGTACTAGATACATTAATAAGTTTAACATTACATCAGGAAATAAAAACATCAACAACATTGTGTCCCCTTTTGAACACACTTATATACTTAGCCTATCCTTGTAGGTTAACCATAAAATACTTCTTCACATCCTTGGGAAAAAATCATAGAATGGGGTGAGCTCAGATGCTCAGTAAGGAAAACAATATAGAGAAAACCTTCATAAATAAGAATAAACATTTAAGGAAATGCATAAGACTTAAAAAATCCTTTTAAACATAAACTTTATCATAATAGTGAAAAGGTAAAATCAAATAATTCCATTTACTTAATCACATGGATATTCAACTAGTCGAATAATCACATGCAATATCAATAGCCACTTTCATAATGATGGAATGCATAATGCTAGACTTCATAACCACATAGTCAAGGCATTGTGCCAAAACTACAAATAATATTTTTTCACGGCCTTATGCCGAGACACTAGTTTGTATAATGAGACCAACTGATGCATCGAGGAGCTATAGCGGGCTCCACCAGTCACTTACTAAGTCCAATGCATTCTTCATACGAAAAGTTTTAAACATAACATAAACATTCGTATTAAAAATAGCATACGAAATGTCAATACTTTATCCATAAATCATGAATGGTGTAGAAATAACACATCCATAGTCAATCATATCACAAAATCTTCAATACAATATGGAAGTTTTGTATTATAATAAATCAACTTCAAACAAGCTTAAAATCCATCAAAGGATGTTGACATAGATGAAATGGACACTTTTTTAGAGAAATACATCTTTCTATATTGAAATAATTTATAATTCATATAATTATAAAAGAAAACATTTATTTTGAAAATATTCTTATAAAAATTTTTGGGAAGCTTCGATGATGATATAATGACGGAAAATAGCCACACCCGTCATATAAGTTAAAAAAAGACATTCTTTCCTTAATTTTCTTGAAAATGTCATAAAGTACCTTGTTTGGAAAATGACAGAAAGATTACTTTAAAAACATATATGGTCAAATAAGGGTATAAATGAATTTAACCCATAGTACAGTAAATAGTAAAAATGTTTTGAATTAAATTTTTAAGAAAACACGGATGTAGATGATAAAGAGGTCCCAGTAGATACTTATGTAAAAACAACCTCACATAATAAAGAGATTGTGAAATTAACCCTTACCTTTTAATTTTCCTTAGTTGATGTTATGTTAAAATCCTATATAATAGTTAAAAATTTATTATTAAATTATGGAAATAACTATGTACATAAATATGATTTCATATATGATCCTCTAATATTGCTTTTTTAATAATATTTCAGTACTGTCATCGTTTCGGGTGTTAACTGATATGTTTTCCTTTATATGAATAGTTACGTAAGCCATTTTTGTTATATATAAGATGTATTTTATTCATATCCAGAATTATATTAAGTTCCTAAAAATTATTTTTAATAATAAAATGAAAATTATTCTTGAATGATTACGATGGGGAATGAATCTTATCGCATTTGTGGAGATGGTAATCCTTATAGATGCACGAGCGAAAATATCAATATATTGATGGTGAAATCGTATGTAATTGGACGATATATCATATATATAGAATCATTAAAATTTTAGATTTATTATTTACATCAGTTATACTCATTATTATACCAATCCAAATAATGAAGTGTTTGAATAACAAACTACACCACGATGTGAAGACGGTAAGCCATACGTACGCAGATATGGTGACTTTGTCATTCATATGATGGATAGAATAATGAATATGGTTGTAAAATTTTTATAATAAAATCAAAGTATATATAAGATACTAGAGTTCTTATTTTAGAATGGAAACCACAAAGAAATAGGAAGTGGAAGAAGAAAAGAACTTGAAAGAGGTGACGAAATATTTACCTCTTCTTTAGGTTCTTCCTTTTGATTTGATCAAAAGGGCTCCATAGGATGAATTTATGACCAAATTAATGCCTCTAGGATGAAGTGAGGAAAGTTGGGAGGGTATTCGGGTAGTTTTTGGTCGAGTAAAATAGCTTTGGAGGTGTGAGAGTAAGAGAATAAGAAGTACCCTTTTATAAGAGAGGTGAGGTTCACTTTAGGAAATGCTTGAAATATTATTTTATAATAAAATCATTTTCGGTTTATAATGGCTCAAAAATGATTTATTTAGATTATAAGGTGGGTATGGGTCTAAAAAAATTCATTAAATAGGTTTTATATAAGTTTGGGCATCATATTAACCTTATCTTTTAGATTTAACTCTTAGTTAAATAGTTTATTTTTTACCATGTATTCTTGTATTATTATAATAATTGGTCAATAAACATACAATAAAATGCCAATAGAACATAAAGTGGTTCATAAATGATATTACTATCATTATATAAGTTCATTGGAAGAACCATAGATTTTTTTGACTATTATATTATTTAATCATATATTATTTGTTTTAAAAACTCATTTATATCAATTTTGACACTATTTAGTATTTGGTTTTTGTGGAAGTCATAAAAACTTGATTACTTCGAACAAAATACATTGAATCAACCCCAAAATTTCATATTCACCTAAAAAATTAGTTTATGTCATAAAAACTTCGAAATTCTATTTATTTTATTATTTAAAATACTATTTATTTGATTCTTTCATTAATAAGGTAATTACTACATCACCATTGTGTCATAAATAAATTTACTTATTTAATGTCTAAAAATTATAAATAAAATAAAATTATGTTTTAAATTGTTTTATATTTCTAATGAGTATTTATAGTCTAAATGATAACTTATATAACTCCATTTAATTTTTTTTTACTAAAAGATATATATTTATGTCATTATTTCTTTACTTAAAATTAATTAATATAATGTTTCATTATCACTCTCAAGTAGTTCCATGGGGTCCCAAAATCGACCCATGGATGCCCATGGTCTGAAAGGTACCAACCAATAGGAATAGGACTCATGTTAGGGTAATTTAATATTATTATAATATTCGGTTTTACCCTTACTTACTGGATTTGCCCTTTTACTATGGTAAATAAAATATTTACCGAAGTAATTATTCATAATGTCTAAAAATAAAAGTAACCTATTTACAAATATTAGACCTCCTGATTCAAAATATGGAATCCATTTTTCCAAATTAAAAACACAAAAGTGACAGAAATTAATTTAAAATTAATTTCCGTTGTCAAAACAAAAAGCTTTTTTTTAAGAAATAATAACTAACAAAAGATTGAAACTTGTTTATGTCTAGTTTAAATGTAAAATTACATAAAATTACCTAAATTATATTAAATGATAAAAATATAATATAATAATACTTTAAAACCACTCATATGCATAATTTTACCCTATAAATTATTTGGATTAAAAAAGATGATTTTAATTAAAATTTAGTATTTTCCACTATTCATCAAAAATTAAAAGTGTTTAGAAAAGTACCACAAATTTACCCTAAGATAATTTTTATATTTCAATGTCAAAAATGAAGTCCATTTTGAAAAATAAATTTTATTAAATTTCGAAAAGTCGTTATTACTATTTATAACGGCTAGTATGATTTGTTGTGGTGTTTTAAAACTTTATGTTGCGTACAATGCAAGCTACTGCATTATTCAAAGGGAAACATACCTTGGAAGCTTGGGGTGTTACATTATCCCCTCCTTAAAATAGTTTCACCCTAAAAATTTGTATAATATTACTACATAAATAGATTCAGGTGGTTCTTCATCATAAGTTCCTCGGGTTCCCACGTTGCCTCTTCCATCTTAATGTTTCTCCATAAACCTTTTACCTGACGAGTCATGCGGTTTCTCAGCACTTGTTATCTGGTATCAATAATTTTGACTGGCACTTCACAATGAAGAAGATCGAGTTCTAATTCAATTTCTTCATAGTTGAGTACATGCGTTGGGTCAGGCATTTATTTTCTCAACAGTGATATGTGGAACACATCATGAAATTTGGAGAGAATTGGTGGCATTCCCAAATGATAAGGTAAAAATTCAATTCGTTCTAGAATTTAAAAAGTTCTTATATACTTGGGACTCAATTTACCCTTATTACAGAAACATATAACACCCTTCCATGGAGATACCTTCATGAAAACATGTTCTCCTACTTGAAATTACAAATCATTCCTTTGGTTATCGACAAAGCTCTTTTGCATACTTTCAACTGCTTTGATGTGGGTTCCGATAATATTCCCTTTTTCCATTGTTTCCTCAACATGTTTTGGGCCTATGAGTTTTCTTTCACCACATCATCCCAACAAGTTGGTGTGCGACATCTCTTTCCTTATAACGCTTCATATGGTGCCATCCAAATACTTGAATAGAAGCTATTGTTATCGGAAAATTCTACCAGAGGTAAATGTTGGTCCCACATTCCTTGAAAGTCTAGCGAGAAAGATCTCAAAATGTCTTCTAAGTTCTGAATAGTCCATTATGATTGTCCATCGGTTTGATGGTGGTAGGTTGTGCTCAAACGAAGTTCAGTATCTCGGGCTTTCTGAATACTTTTCTTGAATCTTGATCTAAAATGGGGATCATGATCAGAAAAAATCGATAGGGGAACTCCATTAAGTCTTAAAACATCATTAATATACAGTCTTTATAAACGTTCAAGTGGTAAATATTCTCTTATAGAATGAAAATGTGCCGACTTGTAAAGACGATCAACAATGACCCATATTGCATCATTCCTTCTAGGAGGCTTTGGTAGCCCCATGACCAAGTCCATCATAATATCATTCCATTTCCACTCAGGTATGGGAAGAGGTTTCATGACTCCTGCATGTTGTTTCCTTCTAGCTTTCTTTAGTTGAAAAACCATACATCTTGACACAAAATCCACAATCTTTCTTTTCATGTTCTCCCACTAAAAAAGTTCCTTCAAGTCTCTATACATCTTGGTGCTCGCTGGGTGTATAGAGAAATTGGATCTATGATAATCATCCAACAATTCCCTTTTTAGATTAGGTATATCAGGAACACAAAGTCTCTTCAAAAATTTCAAAATTCCATATTCATATACAAAGTCACTCAATATTCCTTCATTTACAGCTTTAATCTTTTTTTTTCAACTCCTCATCATTAGTTTGACAACACTTTATCTTTTCTAGTAAAGATGGTTTAGCAAAAATTTAAAAAAGTATTGATGTTTCACCTTCCTTGGTTATTCCCATGTCCATTTTTACTATATCCATGAAAATAGGATCCCTTTCAACTCTCATCTTGTTCAAAAATCCATGGTCTTTTCTACTCAAAGCATCTTCCACCTCATTTTCTTTCCTTGGGTGGTTGTGTATAGTGCAATCATAATCCTCGAGTAGTTCAAGCCATCATATTTTCCTCATGTTGAGTTCATTATATGAGAAAATATACTTCAAACTCTAGTGATCAGTATACATCTCAAATTTTTCTCCATAGAGATAGTGTCTCCATATTTTTAGTGCAAAGATTACAGCTGCTAACTCTTGATCATGAGTGTGATAGTTTTGCTCATGAATTTTTAGCTATCATTATGCATAGGCAATAACTCGATCATTCTACATAAGGACACAACCAAGTCCTTTCTTTGGAGCATCACTATAAATAACAAACCCATTATTCCCCGATAGTAGAGTCAAGATAGGAGCATTAACTAATCTTCTTTTCAGTTCATTAAAACATTATTCACTCTTTTTTCCAAACAAATTTAACCCCTTTACATGTGATCTTGGTTAATGGGTTAGCCAACCTGGAAAAATTCTGGACGAAACGTCGATAATAACCTTCTAAACCAATAAAACGATGTACCTCAGTTATTCTAATCGGTGTTGGCCATTCTTGGATTGCCTTGGTCTTGGAAGGATCAATATAAATTCCATCCTTAGAGACAATATGTCCAAGAAAAGAAATCTTCTGAAGCCAGAATTCACAGTTTCTAAACATCCCATATAATTAATTTCTTCTAAGAGTCTTTAGAATAATGCAAAAGTGATTTTGATGATCTTCATATCTTTTTTAGTATACCAAGATATCATCAATAAATACCACTACAATGTCATCAATATATTTCTTGAAAACTCTATTCATTAGACCCATGAAGACAGAGGGTTCATTAGTCAATCCAACATGCATTACTGTAAACTCGTAATACCCATACCTGGCTCGAAATGCTGTTTTCGGAATGTCTTTCTTCTTCACACACAACTGATGATCTCCAAATTGAAGGTCAATCTTTGAAAACTATTGAGCTCCATGAAGTTGGTCGAATAAATAATCAATGCGAGGTAGGGGATACTTGTTCTTTATTGTTATAGAATTGATCTATCTATAGTCAATGCACAACCTCAAAGATCCATCGTTCTTCTTAACAAAAAGGACATGGGCTCCCCATAGAGAAACACTAGAGTGAATAAATCTCTTATTACTCAATTCCACTATTTGTTTCTTTAGTTCCACAAATTCCAAAGTGTCCATTCTATAAGTGGTCTTCGATATGGGCCTTGAACTAGAAATTAAATCAATAGAAAACTCAATTTCTCATTCTAGAGAGTGTCCAGGTAAAACCCCTAGAAACACATCAACATATTCTTTCACAATAGGTACATCCTTTATTAGAACATTCTTTTACTCACCCATAATTATTTCATTCTCATCCGCCCTAATAATTGAATTAAGTAGAGCTCCTGAGGGTCGATCTAGATAAGAATCAAGTAGTGATGTTTCTTCTCAAAATATAAGGTACTATTTATCATCATCAAAAACTGTTACCTCCTTCTTCTTACAATAAATTTTTGTATTATGGTCTGAAATCCAATCCATACCGAGTATTATATCAAATTAAATCATGGTTATGACGATGAGATCAGAAGATAAAGAACATTTATATGCCCTAATGGGAACTGATTCAGAAAATTTTGTTGTGATGATACTTCCCTGAGGTGTTTTGACTGAAAACTCCCTTGTTAAGTAAAATTGAAAATATCTAATTTTCATAGCAAACTGGGATGATATAAAATAATGGGATGATTTAGAATCAAATAAATCATTGCCTAAACTTGAGTAAACCATTAAATTACCTGCCACCATGTCTTTTGGAGCTTCAACCTCAATAGTAGTGATCGCACAAGCTTGGTCTTGCTCCATTGGTATTTTATAAGGTATGATCCATTGGAACTTAGGAAATTAGTTTGTATAATACCAATTTTCTCCACAATTATATCATTCAACATTGCTAGCCTCTTTCTTCCCCTTTCAATCACGAGCTTGGTGGACTTTTTCACCACACTTGTAACAGACTCATATGCCCTTCAGGCAAGTAATGGGGTGTTACATGCCACATTTACCATAGTATAGATATTCAACTTTTCCCCTCTTCCTATTATTTTCATTTCCATAGTGTTTAGTAGATCTCTTTTTCACTTGATTTTCTTTGAAGTTGTAAGACTTAGAGAATTATTTTTCTATCTTGATAGTGCATGAAACAATATCATCATACGACGAGAAGGAAAGTGAGACTAATTCTAGATGGAGAAATGGCTTTAACCCATGAAATAATAAATCAATCTTAGTCCTTGGGTTACATATATAATCTACTACATGCATTGCTAACCTTGTAAAGTTATCCTCATACTTTGCGACAATCTCATCCTTCTTTTGCCTCAAACTCCAAAATTATATTTCCATATTTGCTCGATGGTCACAAGGAAAGTATTTTTCTACGAAAATATCTTTAAAATCTCTCTATTCCATGTTTGGTACTTCTTCATCATTCTTTGTGTTTTGGATTAATGAACACCATTGATCTACATCTCTCATGAGACGATAAACAGCCATGACAACTTTTTCCCTTTCGCTACTCCCCAAATATTGAAATATTTTTTCTAAAGAACTTATCCATTGCTCAAATAATAATGGATTCTTACTCTCACTGAATGTTGGTGTTTGTTGCCTCATGAAGTGGTCTAACATTGATCCTCCGCATTGTGGATCAGGGTGCTCCATACAGGAAAGGTTATTATTCATAACCTGAGTGAGTTATCCCAATATGGTGATAAGCTAATCATCACTAGTTGCATCATCAGCTCCACTATAATTATCTTGAGTAGGAGGTAAATACCTACATGGATTATAAGGGTTGATACAGTTTCCATTTCATCCATTAGGTTCCATTTCTAAACAATGTCATACACTAGATTAGTTTATGAATTACAATACATTATTCCAAACATGTAAAATTGTTAACATAAATTGAATAGTTTATGGATATAATCCATAATCATAAATATTTTTTATTTGAGGATGTATATACTCATAAACCCTTCATAATTTTTTTAAATAAAATAATAATTATCCTAAGCATATCCCATGGGAGTTTCGTAACAAAGAGTGCGGCAAGGCCCGTTATCATGCACCAGTTCCCATTCGAGTCTAGCTTAAAGAGGAGTTTTTGGGTTTTACCGCTAGGTATATTTGGGCTAGAGCCGCCTCTACCTGCTCATATCCATACAGGTATGTATTGATTGGAAAATACAAAAAATATCTACCTTACCCAAATTCTAGAAGTTCTTCTATACTAATCCTCAAAGTCTATCTAAGGGTAATGTTCTCTAATCAGAGTTTATATAAATCTAGTTTCTAAGGTTTGTATTAAACTTACTATGATACCAACTGTAACACCCTGACCCCAGTTACCTAGAGTCGGTGCTTTATTTCATAACATTTCCATGATACAAGGAATCATGTCCCAAAAGACCGATTAGTTATGTTTCCCAGGAAGTACTAGATACATTCATAAGTTTTACATTACATCATGAAATAGAAACATCAACAAAATTTTGTCCCCATTTGAACATGGTTATATCCTTAGACTATCCTTGTAGGTTAACCATAAAGTAATTCTTCACATCTAGGGAAAAATAAAACATAGAAAGGGTTGTGCTCATATGCTCAGCAAGGATAACAATATAGCTAAAGCTTTCATAAATAAGCATAAACATTTAAAGAAATGTATAAGACTAAAATAAAAGTCTTTTAAACATAACCTTAATCATAATATAGAGAAGATAAAATACAATAATTTCATTTACTTAATCACATGTATATTCTACTAGTCGAATAATCACATGCAATATCAATAGCCACTTTCATAACGATGGAATGCATAATGCTAGACTTCATAACCACATACTCAGGGCCTTGTGCCAATACTAAAAATAAGATTTTGTCAAGGACTTGTACCAAGACACTAGTTTGTCTCATGTGAGCTACCGATGGATCTAGGAGCTATATCGGGATCCACCCTTCACTTACTATGTCCAATGAAATCCTTATATTAAAAGGTTTAAACATAACATAAACATTTGTATTAAAAAAATCATACTAAATGTCAATACTATATCCATAAACAATGAATGGTGTAAAAATAAAACATCCATAGTCAAACTTATCGAAAAACCTTCAATACAATATAGAATTTTTGTATCATAATAAATCAACTTCGAACAAGCTTAAAATTCATCAAAGGATGTTGAAATAGAAGAAATGAAAACCTTTTTAGAGAAATATCTCTTTCAATTTTGAAATCATTTTAATATCATATAATTATAAAAGAAATCATTTCTTTTGAAAATATTCTTTTAAGTTAGTATGGGAAGCTTTGATGATGACATAACGGCGGAAAATAGCCACTCCCGCCATATAAGACAAAAAAAGACATTCTTACCTTAATTTTGTCGAAAAGGTCCTAAAGTACCTTGTTTGTAAAATGAAAGAAAGATTAATTTCAAAACATATATGGTAAAATAAGGGTGTAAATGAATTTATCCCATAGTATAGTAAATAGATATTTTTTTTGAATTACATTTCTAAGAAAAAATGGATTTGGATGATAAAGAGGTCCCAGTAGATACTTACGTAAAAACTATCTCGGATAATAAAGAGATTGTGAAATTAACTCTTACCTTGTACTTTTACTTAGTCGATGGTATGTTAAGATCTTGTATAATAGATAAAACATTGTTATTAAATTTTAAAATAACTATATACATAAATATTATATCATATATGATCCTTTAATATTGATTTGTTAATAATATTTCAGTAGTATCATTGCTTTATGTGTTAACTGATATGTTTTCCTTTATATGCTCGGTGATGTAAGCCATGTTTATTATGTATAATATTTATTTTATTCATATCCATAATTTTATTAAGTTCTTAAACATTATTTGTAATCATAAAATGAAAATTATTCTTGAATGACCATGATGGGGAATGAATCTCATCGCGTTCGTGGAGACGGTAATCCGTACATACGCAAGAGCGACTATATCATTATATTGATGGTGAAATCATATGTAATTGGATAGTATATAATATATAAAGAATAATTAAAATATTATATTTATTATTTACATCAGTTATACTCATTATTATACCCATCCAAATAATTAAGTGTTTGAATAACAAACTACACCACGATTTGGAGACGGTAAGTCGTTCGTACACACATATGGTGACATTGTCATTCATATGATGCATAAAATAATGAATATGGTTGTACCATTTTTATAATAACATCCCATTAGATATAATATACTTTAGTTATTATTTTAGAATGGAAACAACAAATAAATATGAAGTGGAAGAAGAAAAGAACTTGAAAGAGGTGATGAAATATTTACCTCTTCTTCAGGTTCCGCCTTTTGATTTGATCAAAAGTGCTCCTTAGGGTGGATTTATGACCAAATTAAGTCCTATAGGATGAAGGTAGGAAAGTTGGAAATATATTTGGGTAGTTTTTGGATGATCCAAATGTCTTTGGAGGTGTGAAATTAAGAGAAGGGTAAGTACCCCTTTATAAGAGAGGTGAGGGTCACTTTTGGAAAAGATTGAAATATTATTTTATAACAAAATCATTTTCAGTTTATAATGGATTCCAAATAATTTATTCTGAGGCTAATGTTGGTATGGGTCGAAACCCTCTCAACCAAAAGGTTTCAGACTGGTTTGGGTCACCATATTAACCTTATCTTTTAGATTTAACACTTAGTTAAATAGTTTAACTTTTACCATGTATTCTTGTATTATTATAATAATTGGTTAATAAACTTACTATAAAATGAAAAGAGAACCTCAAGTGGTTCATTAATGACATACTAATAATTTTATAAGTTCTTTTAAAGAACCTCATATTTTAAAGACTATTATATAATTTAATAATTTAATATTTTTTTAAAAACTCATTTATGTCAATTTTGACACTATTTAGTATTTGGTTTTTTTGAAAGCCATCACAACTTTATTACTTTGAAAAAAATAATTTTAATCAACCCTAACAAGTCCTATTCACCTAGACAACTATTTTATGTCCTAAAGACTTTTAAATTATATTAATTTTAATATTTATAATACCATTTATTTGATTCTTTCATTAATAAGGTAATTACTGCGTCACCATTGTGTCATAAATAAATATAATTATTTAATGTCTAAAAATTATAAATAAAATAAAATTATTTAGAAAAATTATTTATATTTCTAATGAGTATTTATAGTCTGTGAGATAAATTTTATAACCCCATTTTAAAATTATTTTACTAAAAGATATATGTTTATGTCATTGTTTTTCTTTACTTTAAATTAATTAATATAATGTGTCATTATCCGTCTCAAGTGGCTCCATGGGGTCCCAAAATCGACCCAAGGATGGAAATGGTCGGAAATGTATCAAAAAATAAGAATAAGACAAATGTTAGGGTAATTTAATATTATTAAAATATAATTTTCTACCTTTATTTACTGGATTTACCGTTTAACCATGGTAAATAAAATATTTACTCAAGTAATTATTCATAATGTAAAAAAATAAAAGTTACCTATTTACAAAATTTGGACCTCCTAATTTCAAATATGGAATCTATTTTTCCAAATTCAAAACACAAAAGTGGCTGATATTTATTTAAAATTAATTCCCGCTGTCAAAACAAAAAACGTGTTTTTAAGATATAATAACTATCAAAATATTGACACTTGTTTATGTCCAGTTTAAATTTGAAATTACATAAAATGACCTAAATTATATTAAATGATAAAATATAATCTAATAATACTTTAAAACCACTCAAATTTATAATTTAACACTATAAATTATTTTGGTTGAAAAAGTTTTTTTTAATTAAAATTTAGTATTTTTCACTATTTATAAAAAATTGAACTTTTTCAGAAAAGTACCAAAAATTCACCCTAATCTATTTTCAATATTCCAAATTCAAAAATGAATTCCATTTTGAAAAATGAAATTTATAAAATTTCAAAAATGGTTATTACTAATTATAACGACTTGTTTGATTGGTCGTGGTGTGTTAAAACTCAAAGTGGCATACAATGCAAGCTACTACATTATTCAAAGGGAAACGTACTGTGGAATCTTGGGGTGTTACATTAACATAGTCATTGGGAAATATAATCCTGAAAAAATTTCAACAAACCTCAGGTAATAACCTGAAAAACTAAGAAAACTACAGATCTCGGTTATATTTGTGTGTCTTGGCCATTCTTCAACAATCTTTGTATTAAAAGGATCAACTGTTATGCGATTTTTTTGAAACAATGTGACCAAGGAATGAAATTTATTGGAACCAAAACTCAAAATTGATGAATTTTCCATATAGTTTATTTTATTTTATGGGTTTGAAGAGAACCCTTAGATGACTTTCATTATCCTCTTTTTATTTTAGAATAAACCAAAATATCATCTATAAACACAACCACTATTTAATCCTACGTCAACTGATCTATCACTGCAACAAACTGTTCAATTCTGATTATGACCATCTTAGGATGCAGATTTTGAAGGTCATTTTCCTATGTATTCCATCCCATCACAACTGGCCTATTTCCTCTACGAAAAACCATTCTCAACACAGAAATATCTTAGGTGGAGCAACATGGTAATATGTAAATGGTATATCATTTCAATTTGACCATAAATTAATTTATGGACATTAATTTATCAATATCATAACTCCTAAAGTAATCTAAACTAACCTATAATACCAACTATAAGGAAACAACCTTAAACATTACAAAATATTGAATTAAGTTAATAATTCACATTTATGATCTTTTCAGGTTTAGAGTTTTAGAGGATTATTCCATAACATAAACATAGCAACTTGAATATTACAATATAGACACTTCTACTGAGTATCTATTTTTTTTATAAAATATAAACTCTAAAAAAATACTTATGTCTAGTTCAATAATTTAGACAACATTACTTTTCTTTGATCCCATCCTTGACCATATTCCTCATTATATCTTATGAAAAACATTTCAAAAACATGGGATGAGCATAAAATTCTCAGTAAGGGATACACAAATAAAGAAAACTGTTAGTTTTTCAAAACAACAAGTAAACTATAAATACCTTATCATAAGTAATAATTTTTACATTTATGAAGAATTAAATTCTATTCACTAAATAAGAGATCATTGCTTACCATTTTTTAACCAAATTGTTACCATAAAACCCATAGAAAGAACACATAACATATATAGGTAACTTGGGACGTAAACATACTTAAATGGAATAACCATGCAGTCGAATTTTACATATATAAATAAATGGAATAGCCATACGGCCGAATTTCTTACCCAATTTATTGGAGGTTATAACGTAACCACACGTCCTAGTTTATCATGACACCACCCGTCATTTGGTTTATCACATATCCACTCGTCAAATGTCCGAGTACAATTATAAAATCATAACATATAAAATATTGAAAATATAATCATTTCACTAATAATATTTAATTTTCAATTTCAATAAGTCATTTCAAGATATTGAAATTATCAATCCATTTAAAAAACAGTTTTCAATACCAAAAACACCCAAAACAATAAAAATGGATTTCCTTTTAAAATAATTAAGGCTTATAGAGGAATCCAAATACCGATTACAGGGGCGGTGATGTCATTGTCACTGCAAACGTTGAAAAAATTAATTTTATCGATTATTAAAATGATTCATAGAAAAAATATTCCCTTTGAATGAAATTAAAAGTAAAGGGTGTTTATACACTATACAAAATAAAACAATGTATAAAGAAAAATATGCCTCAATGAAAGGAGATTGAGACGAAGTCCCTTACCTCGTGTCCAACTTGACCCGTTCGTTCTTAAATTTCATGAATAATAAAATTAAGTTAATTTATTATTTCATAATAACCCTTTTTAAGTTTATTATTACTTTTATATAACTTATTACCTTTCTATAACAATTAGTTAATTATTTGAGTTAATATCAGATATTTTCTCGATGTTCAGAACTTGAGTTAAAAATGATCTTGTTATAATTATATATTTTCCATGTGGTCAAAATTCCATTATCTCTATAATGATATTAATGATTTAGATATCATATATATCATATATATCACATATATATTTATATATTTATAACAATACATAACATTTGGAGATAAGAATTGAAATGCACTGTCCATGGAGACGGTAAGCCATACGTACATATAAATGCTACTTTCATTTCTATTTCATATTTGATGGAATGAAAAATTAATGATAAATTGTTATATTATAATTAAATTATAATATTATATATATAGGTTCATTAACTCCATCATTTTTACGTCCCAGGTATGGCATTAACGAGTCATATCACTTTGAGGGGGCGGTAGTCCGCACTTCCTCAAATGAAATTATCGCGTTTACCCATAATGGAAACCATAATGGTATACTATAAATGAAAAATAAAAAAGTATATAGACAATATAAAAATAATATATATCACATGTAAATACAGTTCCATCTTAATGGCCACCATGAGAGGCGGTAGGAGATAATTGAACAATCATCGTTTCCTGAGGCGTTAGTTTGACATCCACAGAAATATTATGTTATTTACCCATTAGATGGAGGTTTTCATAAGAGTAGTTCAAATAATTTTCATAAAAACAACCTAGTATATTTAGGATACTGGTGTTTCTATTAAATAATGGAATAAAAAGTTTTTAGGGGGGTTGTAGAAGGAAAATAAAACAAAAGAACTTAAGAGAAGACGTTACCTTTAAATCGGGTAACTCCCTTTGGTTTGAACCAAAAGGATTTATTGAAGTGCCTTCTGCCTATGGTAAAGATTCTAGGTGGAAGAGAAGGATGTAGGGAGCTTAATTGGTTAGATGTTGGATGAGACAAGGTTATTGAGATGTGTGAGAAAATGGTTAGAGGTGAGGTCTTTTTATTATTGGGAGGGGGGCTCTTTAAGAATGTTTGAAAATATTATTTTATCATATAATGATTTTCGGTTTTTAAAGGTCCAAATATCATTAAAGTTGAAGATAATATGACTCATGATATCAATACAATCAGCCAATAATAATTGGACAGGTTTTGGATATTTTTGTAATCTTTATAATCTTATTGATTTAAATAATTCATTATTTAGGTAAACATTTCATCATTATTGTGTCATTAAAAAGTTTATTTATTTGATATCTAAAAATTATAAAAAAATGCCATGATGTAGTAAATATTCTTATATTTTAATTTAATATTTATATTCGAAGATATAGCTTATATAACCCCATGTAAAAAATTATTTACTAAAAGATATATGTTTATGTCATTTTTGTCAATACCTTAAATTAATTAATATAAAGTGTCATTATCACTCTTAAGTGGATCCATGGCATCCCAAATTCGACCAAAGGATAACCATGGTCAGAAATTTATCAACCAATAGGATTATAACACATGTTAGGGTAATTTAATATTATTATAATATTATTTTTACCTTGAATTACCCTATTTACATTTACCGAGGTAAATAAAAATTAAATGTTACTATTCACAAAAAATTATTTTCAAGTTATTGAACCAAATTTTACTTAATAATAACAACCATGTATGTCGGATTTTCAATAATCAATTCACTGAAGTGGTAAAAGTTTATTTAAATGAAAAAGTCAGCTTTTTAACTATTACTCATTGTTTTCACTATTCATAAAAATGATGTTTTTGAGAAAAATACAAAAAATCCAGCCTGAGCTATAATTGATATTCCAAATTAAAAAATTATGTCTATTTTAAAAAATTAAAAACATAGAAGTTGGATTAATTAATTTTAAATTGATTCTCATTGTCAAAACAAAAGCGTGTTTTTAAGAAATAATAATTATCAAAAGATTGACACATGATTATGTCCAATTTCAAAGTGAAATTACATCCAATGACAAACATTGGATTAAATGGTAAAAATATAATCTAATTAAACTTTAAAAAGAATTAAAAAGATAATCTAACCATATAAATAAATTATATTAAAATGAAATTTTTAATTAAAATATAGTATTTTCACTATTCATTAAAAAATGAACATTATTATAAAAATACCAAAATTTCATCAAAAGTAAATTTTGATGTCCCGGTTCTAAATAAGAATTTTATTTTGTTAAATAGAACATAAAAAATTGAAAAAAACGATATTTAAAAATGGTTCTCCATCAAAATTTGGTAAATCGACCTTTAAAAAATATTAGACTATTTATGCTTAAAATTAGATTCATTCACATTTTAAGCCTCTAACTATTTTTTTAATAAATGTGAAAACATTTAACAAACATATATAATCATATTTTAGTTAGTTATGTTCATTATTACCAACACATCGGTAAGGCATTAACTACCATTTAAAATAATATTATGTTATTATTTATCAGTTTGACTCAGCATTGTGTGCAACATAAGATTTCAAAGAAACCTGTTGTTGCGTATTAGGTACGCCATCTATCATAGAATCCCCTTTAAAGTAAAATTAATATTTAATTCAAAAATATTAATAAATATGAAAGTATCATATTCTTTATTTACCTGGGATGGTACATCCTTACCCCCTTTTGTAAATTGCGCCCTCACAATTTTTATTCACTTATCAAATAAGTGGGGGTATTTATCCCTCATAGCAATTTCAGATTCACATGTTGCCTCTTCAACCATATGGTTTTTATACAAAACCTTTACATGACTAATTAACTTATTCTGCAACATTTTCTCTCTTTGATCAAGAATCTGGATTGGTTGTTCCTCATAAGAGAGATTCTATTCCAACTGAACTACCTCTTGGCTCAAAACATGAGATGAATCTGGCATATACTTTCTCAACATTGAAACATGAAAAAAATTGTGTACCTGGGATAAATATGGAGTTAAATCCACTGTGTAGGCAACTAATCAAACTTTCCTCATAATTTCATAAGGTCCAATAATCCTCGAACTCAACATTCCCTTCTTACCAAAACACATCACAAATTTCCATGGAGAAACTTTGAGAAAGACTTGATCACCTACCTAAAATGAAAGTTCCTTCCTATGGTTATCCGCATAACTTTTCTACCTGCTCTGAGATGTTCTCATGTGCTTCTAAATCAACTGAACTTTTTCTGCCATCTCTCCAACCAATTCTGGTCCCATAAACTTCCTTTCACCTACTTCATCCCGAAAAGCTGGAGTTCGACATCGTTTCTCATATAATGCCTCAAATGGATCCATCTGCATACAATAATGAAAACTGATATTATAAGAAAGCTCAACCAAAGATAGATGTTTTTCCCAACTTCCCTGGTAATCCATTGAGAAAGCATGTAACATATCCTCCAAGGTCTGAATTGTTCGTTCGGACTGCCCATCTGATTGAGGATGAAAAGCTCTACTAAAATTTAATTCAGTACCCAAAAACTTCTGAAGGACTTTTTAAAAGTTAGAACTAAACCTGAGATCATTATCAGATACAATGGAGAGGGGAACTCCATGCAACCTGACTATCTCTTTAACATACAACTAAGAATGTTGATCTAGAGACAAAGTATATTGAAGAGGAAGGAAATGAGCAGATTTAGTCAATAAATCAAAAATAACCCAGATTGAATTATTACCTTGAGATGACTTTGGTAATCCCACAACAAAGTAGAAGGATATATTTTACCATTTCCACTATGGTAACAGTAAATACTGAAGCAAACATTTCGGTAAATTTCGGTCTGCTTTAACCTCTTGACATGTCAAACACTTCATAGTAAAGTAAGCAATATCTTTTTTCATTCCTTCCCACCAGTAATACTCCTAAGGATTTCTATACATCTTAGTACTTTCCCGGAATAAATGAAAATGGAGAACTATGAGCCTCACATTATAATTCTTTCTTCAACTGTGAATCAAAAGGAACACATGATCTCTTCCCAAACCTCAAAAAATTTCATTATCAATGTTAAAATCAGGAAACATAATCTTCTAAACCAACTCTAGCTTTTTGAGAAACTCACTGTCTTTCTTATATGCTTTATTAATTTAGTTTTATAGAGACGATCTCACTGACACTTGAAACAAAACAGAGGAATTTCCAGCACCAACAACTTCAATGCCAAAGTTCATCAAATTGTCAATAAAAGGATCTTGTTCCAAACATTACATGGTTAATGTAGAATTACTTTTCTAACTCAAAGCATCAAACACTTTATTTGCATTTCCTAGATGGTAATGAATCGTGTAATCATAATCCTTGATTAATTCTAAACATCTTCTATGTCTCATGTTTAATTCCATCTATGTTAATATATACTTTAAACTTTTTTGGTTAGTATATATTTCACATTTTACTCCATACATATGATGCCTAAAGTTTTTTAAAGAAAAAACAACAGCAGCTAATTCTGAATCATGTATAGGGTAATTTAACAAAGGAGGATTAAACTGATGCAAAGCATAAGCAATTACCTGATCATTTTTCATAAGGACACATCCTAGTCCTTTCAATGAAGCATCACTATAGATAAAAAAGTCACCATTTCTATAAGGGAGTTCAAAAATGAAATCATTCACCAATCTTCTTTTCAATTTTTGAAAACAATCATCACATTATTTTTTCCAAATGAACTTAACACCTTTTCAAGTTAACTTAGTCATTGGGCTAGATAACCATGAAAAAATTTCAACAATCCTCTAGTAATAAACTTATGAACCAAGAAAACTATGGTTCTCAGTTATATTTGTGGGTCTTGGACATTATTCAATAATCTTTGTATTAGTAGGATCAACAGTTATGCCATTTTTTAAAACAATTTAACCATGGAATAAAATTTGTTGTAACCAAAACTCACACTTGCTGAATTTCCCATATAGATTATTTTCTTTTAAGGTTTTCAAGACATCCATTAAATTACTTTCATTCTCCTATTTTCTTTTAGAATAAACCAAAATATCATATATAAACACAACCACCATTTATACCTGAGCTAATTGATCCATCACTGCAACTAATTGTTCAATTCTGATTCCGACCATCTTTGGATGCTGATTTTGAAGGTCATTTCCCTCTATATGCCGGAACATCACAACTGCCCTATTTTCTCAACAAAAAACCATTTTCAACACAGAAATATCCTAGGTGAAACAACATAGTAATCTATAAATGCTATATCACTTCAATTTGACCATAAATTAATATATGGACATTAATTTAACAATATCTTGACTCCTAATGTTATCTAAACCGACCTATGATACCAACTATAAGGACCCATACTTAAACATTAAATAATCTTGAATTAAGTTAATAATTGACATTGAGAATATTTTCTGGTTTAGAGTTTTATATAATTAGGCCATAACATAAACATAACAACTTGAACATTACAATGTAGACACTTCTACTCAGTATCCATTTTTTTCATAAAATAAAAACTCTAAAAAAGATTCATGTCTAATTCCATGTTTTAGACATAATTACTTTTCCTTGATCCCATACTTGACCATATTCCACCTTATGTCCTATTAATAACATTTCCAAAACTCAGGATGAGCGTAAAAATCTCAATAAGGGATACAAAAATAAGGAAAACTGTTAGTTTTTAAAAACAACAAGTAAACAATGTATACCTTATCATAATTAATACTTTTCACTTTCACAAAGTAGTAAATCCTCTTTACTGATTAAAAGAACATTTCATACCATTTTTTAACCAAAATATTACCATAAAACCCATATAAAGAACACATAACATATATAGGTAACGTGGGACATAAACATACTTAAAAGAAATAACCATACGATCAACTTCCATAAATATCACTAAATGGAATAGCCATATGGCCGACTTCCATAACAAATGAATTGGAGGTTATAAAGTAACCACCCATCCTAGTTTATCATGGCACCACCTATTTTTAGTTTATCACGTAACCACCCATCAAATGTCCAAGTACCATTATAAAATCATAACACATAAAATATTGCTAATATAAACATTTCACTAAAAAAAATTCATTTGAATTCACAAAAAATAATTTAAAGATATTGAAATAATCAATCCATCTCCAAATCCATTTTCAATACCAAAACAACCAAAAACATAATAAGGGATTTCTTTCCCTTTAAAATCATTAAGGCTTATAGAGGAATCTAAATAACGATTACGACGGTGGAGAGGTCATTGTCCCCGAAAACGTTAAAAACATTAATTTTTTTGTTTAGTAAATCGATTCATAGAAAAATATTCCCTTTTAATGAAATGAAAAGTCAATGTTTTTTATACACCGTATATAATAAAGCCGTGTATAAAGAAAAATATGCCTCAATGAAAGAAGACTGAGACGATGTCCCTTACCTCATGTCCGACTTGACCTGTTCGGTCTTTAATTTATAGAATAATATTCTTAAGTTAATTTCTACTTTCCTAAGAACCTTTTGTAGTTTATTATAACTTTTATAACACTTATTACCATTCAATAAGAATTAGTTAATTATTTAAGTTCATATCAGACATTTCATCGATGTTCGGAACTTGAGTTAAAAAAGAACTTTTTATAATTATAAATTTTCAATGTGTTCAAAATTACATTATCCTCAAAATGATATTAATAATTTAGATATCATATATATCATATATATCAGATATATATGTATTTATAATAGTATATTACATTGTGACATAAGAAATGAAATGCACTGTCCATGGAGATGGTAAGCCTTACGTACGCATGAATACTACTTTCATTTCTATTTCATATTTAATAGAATCAAAAATTAATGATACATAGGTATATTATACTTAAAGTATAATATAATATATATAGATTCATTAACTCAATCTTTTATATGTCCCACGTATGGCGTGAACGAGTTATATCACTTTCAGGGGCGATAGTCCGCACTTCCTTAAATGAAATTTCTGCATTTACCCATAATGGAAACCATAAAGGTATAATAAAAATGTAAAATAAAGAAGTATAAAGACAATAAAAATATAATATATATCAAATTTAAATATAGTTCCATATTAATGGCTACCATGAGAGGCGGTAGTATATAATTGAACAATCATCGTTTCGTGATGCGTTAGTTTTCCGTCCACAAAACAGTATGTTCTTTACCCATTAGATAGAGGTGTGTGTAAGTTTAGTTCGAATCATTCACATAGAAACAACCAAGTATATTTAGGATACTTCTGTTTCTATAAAATAAAGGAATAAAAAGAGTTTTTGGGGTTTGAGAAGGAAAATAAAACAAAAGAACTTAAGAGAATATGTTACCATTAAATCGGGTAACTCTCTTTGGTTCAAACCAAAAGTATTTCTTGAAGTGCCTTCTGCATAAGGTAAAGATTATAGGTGGAAGATAGGGATTTAATAAGCTTAATTGGGTATAGGTTGGATGAGCCAAGGGGCTTTAGAGGTGTGAGAAATGGGTTAGAGTTGAGGGCTTTTTATAGGGGTGAGGGGCTCTTTAGGAAAGTTTGAAACTATTATTTTATTATATAATGATTTTAGGTTTCTAAAGGTCCAAAACTCATTAAATTAAAATATAATATGACTCATGTTCGAAATAAAATCATCCTATAAAATTTTTACCGGTTTTGGATATTTTTTTAATCTTTATAATCTTATTTAAATCATTCATTAATGAGGGAAACATTGCATTATTATTATGTCATTAAAAAGTTAATTAATTTGATGTCTAAAAATTAAAAAAAAATACAATGATGTATGAAATATTTTAAACCTTTAAATTTAATATTTATAGTTGAATAGATAGCTTATATAACCCCACATAAAAAATTATTTACTAAAAGATATATATTTATTTCATTTTTGTCATTACTTTAAATTAATTAATATAACATGTCATTATCACTCTTAAGTGGCACCATGGGGTCCCAAAATCAGCCCAAGGATTCCCATGGTCAGAAATGTATCAACCAATAGGATTAAGAAACATGTTAGGGTAATTTGATATTATTATAATATTATTTTTACCTTGAATTACCCTATTTACATTTACTGAGGTAAATAAAAGACGAAAGTTACTATTCACAAAAATTATATTCATCTTATTGAACCAGATTTTACTTAATAATAAGAACCATATTTTTTGGATTTTCTAAATTCAATTCACAAAAGCTGTAAAATTTCATTTAAATGAGAAAGTCATTTTTTTAACTACTACTTCAGGTTTTCACTATTCATCAAAAATTGATGTTTTCAGAAAAATACCAAAAATTAATCCTAAGCTATATTTGATATTCTGAATTCATAAATGATGTATATTTTACCAAATTCAAAACCTAGAAGTTGGATTAATTAATTTAAAATTAATTTCTGCGGTCAAAACAAAAGCATGTTTTTAAGAAATAATAACTATCAAAAGATTGACACTTGTTTATGCCCAATTTCAAAGTAAAATTACTTACAATGACAAATATAGAATTAATTAGTAAAAATATAATCTAATTTCAATTTAAAACAAATATATAAGATAATATAAACATATAAATAAATTAGATTAAAATTCATTTTTGAATTAAAATATAGTATTTTTCATTATTCCTTAAAAATGAACATTATCAGAAAAATACCCAAATTTCATCCAAAGTAAATTCTGATGTCCCAATTCTAAAGAAAAATATTTTTTGTTAAATAGAACATATAAAAGTGAAATAATATATATATAAAAAGGTTTCTCCATCAAAGTCGGTAAATCGACCTTTTAAAGAATATTAGACTATTTGTGCTTATAATTTGATTCATTTACATTTTTAGCCGCTAAATTTTATTGAATAAATGTAAAAACCTTTAAAAAAACATGTATAATCATATTTTAGTTATTTTTTTCATTCCCACTAATACAATGGATATGTGTTAACCATAATTTAAAATAATATTATATTATTATTTTTCAGTATGACTCAGCATTGTGTGCAACATATGATTTCAAAGAAACCCGTTGTTGTGTATCGGGTACGCCATCAAACATAACATCCCTTTTAAAGTAAAATTAATATATAATTCACAAATATTTATAAATATGAAAATATCATATTCTTTATTTACATGGGATGTTACATAACCTTGTAAAATAATGTGATGATTAACGGTCAACTCATTGTGTTTAATTACATTAAATATATTAAAACCCTCAATACATGTTGTGATTATTTCATCTCATCCTTGAATTGTTGATCGTTGGTACACAATGTGAACCTTTTTAGTTATCTAGCATTTTCTAATCCTTCAAATGAAATCTTTTAATTTTATTCATTTGTTATTATCCAGTTCGTAATCAATTAAAATAGAATGATCTCATTATCTTGACTTTTTTATTAAATAAAAAAATTGAAAATGAAATCTCACTAATAAAAAACAATTCAATCAAAAAAATAAAAAAATTATAAATTAATATATGATTCTTGTGATACCACATGAAGGTTCATGGAATAATGAAAGAGTTCAGGCCTCTACTCAATAATGCTTTAATTAGTTTCATTGGATAAAATCCTCAAAATTAGATGACTAATTCCCAATATTTTTTATAGAGAGGATCCTTTCTCATATAATTTTTAATTAATTTATAATAAGAATTACTTTGTCTTGATAATTCTTTCATAATTTATGATCAATATATTAGCCTATCTTGAATAGTTGAGTTGTCATTATAGTGGATGAATCCAAAGTATAATTCCTCTAAAAGTATCGACATGTGCTCCATGAATTTCAAAACATTTTCATTGGTACATTGGGTGGCTATGAAAAGGTACCAAATGCCTTGAGTCTTTCATTGTTGATTGGAAAAATAATTATATTGGACCTCTATAATCAGTTCTATTTTCATATCAGTCTTAAGAGAGAGGTAGAAGATTGTCCCTTTTGTTCTATGGTTTGTTCTTGGAAATTTATCTCATTCTTGAGAGAATTATCGAGGGATAATTTGTTTGGAAGAACAGTACCCATAATCTAAAAATTGATAAAATTGGGTTAATATATATAGGTTTAGATATTTAATAAATTTCAAGAGGTCTTTTTATAAATATTAACTATAAATAAACCCAATGTTAATTATTATTATTATTATTATTATTATTATTATTTTTCATGATATGTGATAACTCATGGATATTTTAATATCATTTATATTGGGCCAAATAAAAGAATAATATTTATTATTAATCTTTAATTCAAATATAATTAAACTGATATTCTGGATACACTTAGAGGGTGACCCTGTAGGTCTATTTCTTAGTGATAATAGATGGGATTTCTTAACATCGATGATTAGTATTTAGAAACATGCCAAGGAACCCATAGAGAAAAAATGTAATGTCGTAACTACAAAAAACCTTATATGAATAGTTACAACATAATATAATAATTTTTTAATGACATATTCAAGATGGTTTCATACATTTTCCATCATCCTATATTATTGATTATTTTTATTTGGAAACTAGAGATAAACTCATCGATGAGAAACCGTGACCATGGATTTAAAAGGACTATTCCATTTCATGAAAAGGGATTGAGATATGATATTCCATTAACCCTTATTTGTTTTGGTTTTCGACCTTGAAATGCCCAACGACTTTGTATCCAATGATTGATGGACCCACTTTCCAAAGGCAGGTGTTTGCCAGATGGTCTGACCAACGACTCTTAAGAACTCACATTGGTCGAGAGGATGGTAAGTCAGGATCATCACACCCTTTTTAGGGGTAATTATTGCATGTTCTGGGACTCTCTTATATATTTAAGATGTATTAATATGTTAACGAATCTTTGGTTTATACCCAAAGATAGTATCCACGGATTTAACCTTGGTGGGAAACAATCAACTGGACGCAGGAGTTCAGAATCATTTATGCCGAAGGTTTACCATCCCTCATTGAATTAATGACCCTGAAGTGTTGGAACTCACTTGAGGCGGCACTAGGAGTGGCGCGGTGAACTGATGTGGAGATGATCGGATCGACCAGTTGTTGGGCTTGAACCTCAGGGAGGCTTCCTACGTACCCTGCTTAGGATGTAGGGATCAAAGTCCATGTAGTTCGGATACACAGTGTAACATCATGTTGGACGAGGGTGGAACTCGACTTGAAGAAACGACCAAGTGGTGGGCTTGAAACTCACGGAGGCTTCCCACGTACCATGCTTTGTCATGGATCAAAGTCCCCGTAGTTCGCTTTGGCTTGGGGCTTACGCTCTGGGGCAGCCCGGAATGATGGATTGGGGCTTACACTCTGAGGAGGCCCATGGTGATGGATTTGGGCTTACAATCTGAGGAGGCCCATAGGAGGATTTCATGGTCGATGCTTACTCTAAGCTCATGTGAGTCATGCTCGGTATGAGAAACAAGACGCAGCAGGGACTAGAGGATCACGTCGCGAAAGGTGTGTTCATGAGAAGCGGATTTGGGCTTATGCATGAGGTCAACCCATAAAGTCGGGGCTTACTCCTAGATGGATGCCCGAGGAAACAAAGCTCAGTGGGAGAGGGAAAGGGGGTGCTTCGGTGCCCATATTCTGTCTTGCAGTGCATGAGGGATTCCTTCTAATGGCTATTTTACCATCTCTGAGGAGCCCTCATCAAGTGGAGGGGCAGAAAGGGTATTCCCGAGCTCAGGCTCCACATTACTATGGGAATGTGAACCCAAGAATGCTTCGGGAATCATCACAAGGGTCAGGGCAACCCCTTTTCCCCTGTTTATCATGGGTATGTGAAATAAAAATGGCGCGCTGATGCGCCTGAAAGTTACACCACACGGATCTGGTGGCTCTGGCGGAGGCCTCGGCTCGGGGCTGATGAATAGGCCAATGAGGGAGTCGCGGAGGACTTGGCTAGATCGGAAGGATTTTACCTGGCTCAAGAAATGAGAACACTGAAGTATTTGGCGAGCCACCGAGAGGTATGGGTGGTGGCGCCCTTCGCATGGGGAAGTGCCACGCGGCTGGAGAAGCCGTCCGCAAACCAGGGTGGTCTACGGACTGATTGGCTTCCCGCGAACCAGGGTGGTTCGCGGCTTCGGGTTCAATCCGAGAACTAGGGTGGTTCGCGGAGGGTTCCAGGCAGGTAGCAGCGGCCAAGGGCAGTGCGAGTCGGAGGCTCGTCGGTCGGGGCTTTGCCCGTGTAGGAGAGTACTACGCAGTGCGACAGATGGGAAAAGAGGCATAAACTCCTTGGTCCACGGGGAATTCATCTGCAGAGGGGGTATGGTTCGCGGTTCTCCTTGTTTTTGTTATTTTAGGTTCGCGGTTCACCAAGTTATTATGCATTTTCCATTTCCTTTTTAATTCGTATACCTATTGTGGTTCGCGGATGGGAATTTCTCTGTTTGATAAATCTGAAGCCTTCCTTCAATTGATCTCCTTCTGAATCTCCAATTCCTCCGAATCCGATTCCAGTTCTCCGATCCATTTTTCTTTTCCCCCTTGGTCTCCTTTTATAGAGTGGGGAAAGGGACGAATATATGGACACACGACACCATTGGAAGAGGCCCATAACCAAATACCTGGTTCACAGCTGACTTAGTAAATCCGCGATTTGAAGTGGGTATTGAACTCTTCCCCCCTCCGCAAGGCGAACTCAGGGAGTGCTCCACGGCTGCGGAGGGTTCCTCCTCTATTCCGCGAACGACAGCGAGTGCAGATTGAACCAGTCGATGCAGTCCGCGGTTGGGGCGGTTCGTGACAGTGAACCGGACTGTAACCCATCCTGCCTCATGAGAGCAGAGGTTCTCCACCTCCATTTCGCGAACGACAATGGTTCGCGGAGGGGGTACCTCACGGGGCCAGGCCATGTTGCATTTCCATGGGACCTGTTCGTGGACCGGTCCTGTTTGTGTCCCTTCTTTGATTACTTTCCCCAATTGTTTGGGGGATTTGGGTAAGATTTCCTTTGCGGATTTTTCAGGACCCTACAAATTCCCCCCATCGGAATGGGGTCCGATCAGAATGAAGAGGAGGCCATTCCGATGCAAAGTTGTCCTGAAACTGAGATGGTTTTCCGTATAAAGGTTGACCCAGTAGGGGACCACGCCTATAAATACGGGGATCCCTTCACTTTTCCTTCACCGAATTCTTCGCGAAACCAGAGCTCCTTCACCTCCACGTGTTTTCTTCTTCATGAAGTGCCTTGTCCGCAAACCGGCATCAATCCTCCGTGAACCATTCCTTTTCCGTTGTCACCTTGACCCACGAACCAACTTCCCAAATGCGAACCATTACTCTTAATTAATTAAAAAGTAAGTGATGACAGGTTGCAAAGGAACTTGATTCGCGGTCTCGATGCTCTGCGGACTAAAAATCTCTTGAACTTTAAAAAATATCTGAGTCTTACGAATAAACTCGGGATTGAAATTCCACAGGGCGACTTGGTTCACGATTTCCTGGCCAATGTTATATGGGCCAGGGCTTCACGGACTGATTTTGCGAAGGGCTGGTTCGTGGGATGATGTCATCGCGAACCATCCTCCAAGGCCTCCTTGAGGATTTTGATTATGAAGGCTCTTTAACCATTTATTTAGTTATTTTTGTCCATATTTTTATTCTGGACTAACCAATTGTTGGCTCTCATTATGCAGGGAGAAAATATGGTTCCCCCTTGTTCTGCGCTGAGGCCTGCTGCAGAGCCCCTCCCAATTGCTGATCAACGCCTAGAGGACATGGGTAGCTATGATCAAGATGGAGTCTTCCACTCCCTACCATCTTCCTTAATTTCCGGCCGACTCTCCAAATCCTAGCAAGAGTATCCTTTTTCTAACAGCCTTCCTGCCCATGGGTTCGGTTTGTTGTCTGATACCCCGATTCCAGAACCATCTCGTGGAAACAATCCTGAAGCATGGATATTTACCGCCACTATCCCTCAGTTCATGATACCTACCAGTGGGCGGCCTGCCTCAAGGGGTACAGCTGTCGGATCTATGTTGAATCAACTTCCAGTATCTCCGATAGGCGAAAAACGTTGACAGGAAGGAACAATCCACTACTATCGGAGTATTGCTCGCAATTCCATGGTAATCGACCAGCATGGCTGGCCGGCAAATCAGGATCTTCGACCGGGGGGAGCATTTAAGTCACTAGATTGGGGGTGGCCCTTCTGGGTTCGCCAGAGCTGCGCAAAATTTGGGGCAGAGTTGCGAGCCGTGGGCTTGTATGAAGCTGCATGGGTGTCCCAAACCTATACCCACCAACCTCAAGCCCTCTCCAAGAAACTTATGAGTCGTTGGATCCCGGACACCAACACCTTCCATATGGTCCATGGGGAAGTGGGCATTAGTTTATGGGACATCTTTCAGATTTCGGGGGTCCCCGTCGTTGGGAGTATGTATGATGAGTTCCTGCCTCCTTCTTCTGTGTGGGAGAACAAAGAGAGGACTCCCCCCTAGTGAAGCAGCTTATTAACCAGGCTCGGAAGCTCTCAAAGGATACGTCTCCAAAATAGTTTGTCCCATACCGTTAATGGGTCAAGGATTTTGTGAGAGAGAACAAATCTGATGAATCAACGACTCTCCCATGTAGGCCCAAGAATTTCCCTATGATGGAGTCCCATAAATAGGGGGAATCTATTAGATGACTTTGGAACAAGGTGATTTTCATGGTTGGGGTTGGGAGCTCATTCCGGATGTCGATCGATTGCTCTGCCTAACAGCTTTTATGCCCATGTTCTTAAGTGGCTGGTTATTACCCGTACGCGAGGCTGGTGGTGTGTGGGTCACTACTTTTCTCATGGCAGCACACTTGGATACCGATAACGTTATCAACCTAGCTGTCCTAGTATTGGCTAGGATTTACCGGTTGCTTGGTAATATCACTGACGGGAGCTGACCAAACCAAGTGGCCGACCCTTTTCAAATTCTCTGGGGATGGTTAAGTGTACACATCAGGAACTGTTACACCTTTATCAACCCTCTTCAGATTCCAAGCACCACATTCAGGTCATACTTGCAACTGACTAGTGGGGTTATGCCCAAAGAGTGGGCGACCCAAGAGAAGGATAATCAATAGACAGTTTCGAACAAGCATATGTTATCATGTCGAATCTCGAATTATGACTATTTAAATTTTAATCTGTTTTCTTCCCCAGATGGAACAATTACGAACACCATAATAGAAGAGTTTAGAAATCAGGGCTACCTCCTCTCCCTCCGAGAGGGTATTCGGGTCGCTCATATTGGTGGAGAACCGATCTGCGAGGGGTACACGCCCTACCGATTTGGGCGTCAATTTGGCTGCGTCCAAGCACAGTGTCCCCCCCGCACTTATTGGTGCCCGTGAGAATCATCATTTAATGGCGGCCAGACAACTGTGGTTAATGTTTACCCGGGAGGATACCGGCTATGAGATTATGACCGCCACACTTGCGGACTCCATGCCTTTCTTATCTAAGCATTATGTTGACTCCTAGGTACAATCATACCCAAATGGCCAGCTAGGGACATTGGTGCCTACCATATCATGTCCCAAGCCATCAAAGGGAAAAAGGAAGCGAAAGGAGGATGGTGCTCCAACTAGGCCAGGCAAAATCCTTCGTCACCCGACCGGTCTCGTGCTTCCGGGGAAGATTTTAACAGACAGGGGTGTAACTTATCTCGCCCTCGAAGATTCTCTAAGGGGGTTGACTATCCTCGTTGATGCTGCCTTTCCAACAGCTTGGGGCCAATGGGATGAATTCAAAGCCTAGTCAGCCTTTCGCAACTAGTACCCCCATCCTCTGTGGCAGTATCTTCAAGAATCAGAGGTAGCTTTTGACGGGCTGGGCTACATATCATCTCCTGCGGACATTCTTTATGACGCGGACCCCGAGAGGGCCGTTCGATATCTCTGGGACCTTGAGGTCTATATTCATGAACGTCGGGGTTATGCGGTGTTGACGAATCGAGTCCAGGCCATGCTGCACATGATTAATGATGAGGAGGAAGAAGGAAGTGACCGCTCTTCAGGGGGTGACGATTTCAATGATCTCCCTCTCATAGCTAAAGCAAGGGAATTCCCCTCCCTACCCATGAGGTCCCTTCCACAGGTAGCCCCAGAGAGTTCTAGGGAGGTGGCGGGATCCAAAACACAAATACGGCCATTGGAGCCCTTACAAGCTTCTACCGCTGCCCGACCTTCTCAGTTTGATCCTCCCCGGTCAGCGATTCATTCCATGGCCACATTCTAGAAGGCTTGGACGATTTGGGATGACCCGAGGGTCAGTGGTTCAGATGAAGAAGTTTGGGCATTTCTTCAAACAGGCCCTCTTAAACTTCCGGGTATCGGGACGATCTTCACGCCACCGCACTTGCAGTTGGAAGAGGATTTAGATAGAATAGTCGCCTCATTAAAGGAGATGGATGTATACATTAATTCACTTTGGAATCGTCTCTATAGGAGCATATGGATGTCTATGATGATTAGACATCACAAATTGTCTGACCCTGAAGAAGAGGTTGCTCTGCTCGCCCATTCTGAATTTTTCCCTCCTTTATTGTGGAGGTTCTAAGGTTTCTTCCTTTTATGTAGGGTGACGAAGAATCTTAGGGGGTGATTCCTTCTCCAGAGTATACGCCTCGTGGTACCGCGGCGGGGGAGCATGTGCTTTCGCCCACAGGGGTCATCGAGGAAGGATCCCCTAGTGCAGCTGAGCTCATAAAGGTGACCATCGCAGACTCAGCTAGGGTCTTTCCTCCTCCCATACCTTCCATAATTTTGGGCGAACTGTCCCCTGCGCAGATCTAGATATGGAAATAGGCATTCCGTTTATCGGAACAGCTCAAACAGGGAACGTCAGGTAATCATGAATTCTCGTTTGCTCAATTGCCAACTTAAATTCTTAGACTTCGTCAATCGTTAACAGTTTGACGTATGGTGCAGGACCACTCTAGGATCTGGCTGTGTCTACCCAAGTGATTCTACCTTCCACCTCCTTTCCGTCTGTGGAATCACTCATAACCAGGCCTGAGCACAACGAGATGGTGAGCCCTGCCGGAGGGCCCGGCGATATGGATGCTTTACTCCCGCCTTTATCAGTCAAAGATATGCTTGAGGAATAATTTCTTATATTCAAGACTCCTTCTGATCAAACAGCCCTTCATAATTGCGGAGGAAGACGGGGTTCCCATGATCACTGAGGGGGCTCCAGACCCGACGGGGCCAGCCACCTCAAACCCAATGGATCCCGGGGTAATGGAGAAAGAGCCTCCCATTAGTCCAATTGTTGAAAACCTGGAACGGGCCATTACCTTGTTCACTGGGGGAGTAATTTCCCCGAGCTAGGTCTCCGTAGGCGACCACTTGGGGAAGGATTTGGAAACTACTGGCCTGAGGCCCTGGACCCCTCTTGGGGCTCCCTGGAATCCCTTGCCTATCGAAGATGTGGCATCCTCTTCGAGTGGCTGTCATGTCAATACGGGGCTTGCGGATGCTGACGCCTCAACGATTAGGAGTAAGTTCCCCGGTCTCCTGCCACTGACTCATTTTTATTCCTTTTTCCAATTTGGGGCATTCATCTGTCTTACAAACTCTTGGGATTTAGGACCACAAACTTTGGCGCTGACGATTGTGTCGCCAAACCCGGCTGTTCCTATGACCACAACGGCCGGGGTCGAAGCTGCCGCAGTGCAAGAGTTTGTGGGCAAGGCTGCCTCGGGTCCCTCCTTAGTGACGTTCATCCCCGAATATGTGTCCTCATCCAGGAGTGATTCTGAGACCGATCAACAAGTCCTCTCCAGCCTTCGACCTTCTCTCCAAAGGGCTTGGGAGAAAATTTGGAGACTAATATCTCAAACGCATTTGGTTGAGATGCCGAAAAAATTACCAAGGCTACACAATTTGTTTATGTTGCTAGGATTTGATGGCTTTGAATATCATGGTGTTTATGACATAGTCAAGTAGGTAGTCGCTGATCGGGAGAGGCTATGTGATTTCGAATCTTGCCTTTCCGATGCCCAATCCGAAGCCTACCTTTCCGCAACTCGATAGATCTGCCTAACAGAGGCTCATGACCACGTCGGGGTCGTTGTAGGGCTTCAGAGAGAAGTTATTGAGCAGCATTCTCACCTGGATGTGTTGAGGAATGAGATACAACGGCTACAGCAGGAAGAGGCCAACGTCGCCGCCATGATTGGAGAAGGGGAGCTGTGGATGGAAGAGGAAATAAGGGCAAGCACAAATGCGGCTCAGGAGGCAGAAGAATTGTGGCCTGGTGCAGAAGCTGAGATGACCTTACTGTAGAATCTCTCTCAGACAATCGAGGATTCTCATCAGCACCTGATATAACTTAGTGAATCCGCTGAAAAACTCGTGTAATCACCTTTCACACCAAAGGAGGCTTTGGATTGTGGATGCCCTTCTTACCCACTATGTTATGGAACAAAGAAACATTTCTCCTTAGTTCCCTTGTCACCTCTGTGATAGAAACTATTTGGCATGATTGCTACATATTTTAATTCCCTGAAAAAAGAATAATCCGAGTCCAGGACTGAAAATAAATCATGCTCTAACTTTTTCCTGGACCCTGGGGTCCAACGAGCATAGTCTGACTATTGCTAGGGTTTTGTAGGAAAACCCCACAAACTTTTTGTCTTTTTCTTTTTTTCTTTTAATGCCCTGATTTTTACTGGGCCCATTTGGTATGGACCCAGTGGGTATAACCTGACTTTTTATTAGGTCGCCCTTTTCGGGTTTTCGGCCTAACAGGCTTTGTGCTTATTTGTTTTGTGAGCGGTTTAAAGTCCCTCCGTCAAGACTATCACTACTGATGTTTTAGGTTGAACAACATTAACCAAATATGGTGGGGAAAAGTCCCCAAAGGGGTTCAAATGATTAAAAGTTGTCTCAATACTCTTCCGACACACGTGGGGGGAAACAAGTTTAAATTTGAGCGGTATGCAGGGCATGTCTCAAGATATAGGATCCATGTCGGCATACAGAGGTAGGAAGAGAATTTCCTAAGGAAAACATTCCTTTGGTAGATTGGCCAGGGGCGATCAATATGCAGATCCGCTGAGGGCATGGTATGAATAGTCATTCAAAGGTGTCCTTAAGTCAAAGAATTATCCATTTCTGATGGTCAGGGGACTTCATGGAAGCCCAGCTCATGGAAACCACAATGGGTGTCTTGGAAAATTATGAAAACCACCAGGGGTGGTTCAGAAGGGGAGTGTGACATCTAAAAGGGTTTTGGGTGCATCTGTACTAATCAGGAGCGTGGTCAGGAGACCACTTACCTACGCATTTAGTTAGCGTAAGGGATGGTCGAAACTTGGCGCAATTTAAAGTCATGCAGCTGGGACATCATTTAAAATGGAACGACTTCTCCTGGTTCTCCGTAATCCTGTCAAAGAAGTTCCACCGCATTCTGGTAGGATTTTGGAAGAGGTTGGAAAATTTTAGCTTAGATGGTTTCCGAATCTCAGGATAGAAATGGGGGCTCAGAGGCCAAGAGGCATACAGAGAGAAGCATTGCCTAAGGAAATCGTGCCTTTGGTAGACGGGCCAGGGGCGATCAATATGTAGAGCCGCTGAGGGCATGGTATGAATAGTTGTAAAAAGATGTCCTTAAGTCAATGACTATCCACTTCCGATATCCAAGAAACTTCAGGGAAGTTGATATCTGAGACCACTAGGGGTGGCTTATGAGAGTTCGGCTGTTTCTGAGTACAGAGTATGGCTTATGATGAGAGGGTGCCTGAATATGTGGGAAATATCTAGACTAAACTTCTCGAGAATGGGTGAAGTAATTCTTTCTCACGCTGGTGTGAGGAGGTGGTTCGTGCAGGTCTGACCCGTGCACTGAAGGATGGAGAAAAGCCTCTGTTTATCACTGAACCCATGACGAGTATGACCGTGTAATTTATCGTCATGTGGTTGGGACATATTCCGTGAAGTTTAGCGCCATGCGGCAAGGACAAGAGGCATTTTTGAAGGTTACTGTGCAGTTTAACGTTATGCAGCGAGGATGAGGACTTTTTTGAAGGTTGCTATGCAGTTTAACATCATGCATCAACGACGGGGGGTATTCTTGCAAAGGATTCTCTTCATCAGAATAGAACTGGGATTGAATACCTCAACATGCCCCGGATGTGGGGCGGGGGGGGGGGTTGATTGGTGTAAATCATGGTTATGGGGCTTATTGGATCAGGAAAGGTGATATGGGGGCTCTGAGCCCGGTAAGCGTATGGATCTAAGAAGAGTGTCACCTGTGGAATTCTTTCCTTTGATGGACGAGCCAGGGGCTATCATTATGCAGAGCCGTTGAGGGCATGGTATTCATAGTAATACAAAGGTTTCCACGGGTAGATCACTTTCCACTTCTGATGGCCATGAATGGTTATAAGGATCCACAATTATCTGGGCCACAAAGTCTGTCATTTGGCAGGGGAATGTCTGGACATGTCGGGGATATCCACCCCTGGTCGCTTGTTGAGTTTCAAAGAGCCCCCTGTGCTGATATTTTCTCTTTTTTTGTACGCGGGGGTGTGCCTTCATGCCATACAGTTTCACATCATGCGGTTAGGACGAGGTATTCCTAGTTTATCAGTCATAGAGCTTGGACCATTGGGTGACTATTTCTGCAGTCACTCGAAGGATAACTGAGTTAGCATGTTCTGATATACTTGGAAAAAGTTGGGGGATGAAGGTTGTAAACTGCAACTTTGAGTTTTCCCAGATCAAGAGGTGTGGTGTGGTGGCTCTAAGGCTGGTAGGTGTACGGAGCTAGGAAGAGTACCGCATGAGGAAATCTTTCCTTTGATGGACGATCCATGGGCTATCAATATGCAGAGCCACTGAAGGCATGGTATGCATAGTCGTACAAAGGTTTCCCCGGGTCGATAACTTTCCACTTCTGATGGCCATGAATGATTATGAAAATATGTGATTGCTCACAATGCATATTTCGTCATGTGGGGATAATGTTGTCCCGGTATACAAGAAACATATTCACTGCAATTGTCGGTTGAGTCAAAGTAGCCTAGTCCTGGCTTGTTGTTTGTTGATGTAGGTCACTATGTGAACCACTGAAGGACACATAGCCTAGCCAGATAGGGATACCCTTGCAACACCTGGATGTGAAAAGGGGAATGAAATTGTAAACCAATTCTCCATAAACTTCTGGGCCAGGAGGTATGGTATGGGGGCTCTGAGGCCAGTAAGCCTACGGAGCTAGGAAGAGTGTCACCTGTGGAAATCATGCCTTTGGTAGACATGCCATAGGCTATCATTATGCAGATCCACTGAGGGCATGGTATGCATAGTCATGCATTGGTTTCCACGGGTCGATGACATTCCACTTCCGATGGGCATGATTGGTTATGAAGATCCATAATTATCCGGGTCGTGGAGTCTGATGTATGGAGAGGATGCATCCAAATGTGCAAAGAGTATCTCCATCTCGTATCTCCATGTGTCTTGGGTGGGTCGCGATGAAGTCCGTTTAGTTTATCGTTATGTGGTGAGGATGAAGTCCGTGCAGTTTATCGTCATGCACTAAGGACGAAGATATACACCCCGTGCAAGTCTGGTCCGTACACGGGGGAAGGAAGAATTTTTAACATCATTGTTCGTGCAGTTTAACGTCGTGCGGTAAGGATGATAAGTACACATCGTGCCGGTCTGGTTCACACATGGGGGGAAAGGGCATTATTTTTTTGTTTATTCAGGGGGCTGGGCCAGGACTGCAAATCCTAGCGTCGCTACATATCCTGTGAGAGAAGGAATCAAGCCGTATGTAGTTCTCAGGAAGAAGTACACCTCATGCAAGTCTGGTCCATACCTGGGGGAAAAGGCATTTTTTTATCTTTTATTCAGTGGGTTGGGCTAGGACTGGGGATCCTGGCATCGCTAAGTATCCTGCGAGGGCAGGAATAAAGCCGTACGTAGTTCTCTGGAATCCGTGCAGTTTAACATCATGCGGTGAGGATGGATTCCATACAATTTAATGTCATGTGGTTAGGATGAGGGGTCTTATTAGATTCCGTGCAGTTTAATGTCATGCGGTGAGGATGACATACTCTTAGTTTAAGGTCATTGAGTTTGGACTGTTGGGTGCTTGGTAGTTTAACTTCATGCAGCTCGGACGATGAGTACACCCCGTGCAGGTCTGGTCCATACACGGGGGGGGGGGGATTCTTAACTCTTGTTATCCATGCAGTTTAGTGTCATGCGGTAAGGATGGACTCTATGCAGTTTAACGTCATGTGGTGAGGACGTGAATACACCCAGTGCAAGTCTGGTCCGTAGATGGGGGAATGGGAATTTTTGTTTTTCTTTTTGAGGTGTCTGGTCCAGGGTGTGGAATTCTAGCATCACTACATATCCTATGAGGGAAGGAATCAAGCCTCACATAGTTCTCTGAAATATGATACACCCTATGCAGGTCTGATCCGTACATAGGGGAAGAGGACGTTTTTAAATCACCTTGTCCGTGCAGTTTAACATCATGTGGTGAGGATGGACTCCATGCAGTTTAACATCATGCGGTGAGGACATGAAGACCTCTTGGTCTCTATGTGAAATACTTCTTCAGGAATATATCATTGGTAGGAGCCGTGGTGAACTTCCCGTCCATGGATATCAGGGCATATGCTCCGTTGGAGTAGACCTTGTGTACAACATATGGTCCCTCCCACTTGGGCTCCAGCTTTGGAGGCTTCTTGCTGGGTATCATTGGGGTCTGAAGGACCAGCACTAGTTCTCATTCCAAGAAAGACCGGAGGCGAACCTTTTTGTTGAAGGGTCGTGCGATCTGGTTCTGGTATACTTCTAGGTAGAGCAGAGTGTGCAGCCGCTTCTCGTCTAGCTGTTCCAATTCACCTAGCCACTTTTTTGACTGCTCATCATCAGATAATTGATCACAGATGGAAACACAGAGTGAGGGAAGTTGGAGTTTAATGGGCAGGACTGCCTCTGTGCCATACACCAATGAGTACGAGTTAGACTGAGTAGCGGTGTAGATTGTGGTTCGATAATCCCACAATGCATGGAGAAGTTTATTCGGACAAGACTTCTTGTCTTTGTCCACCATTTCCTGGAGGATGTTGGACAAGGTCTTTTTGAAATCTTCAATCTGCCGTTGGCCACTGCATGGTAGCAGGATGAGTGGTTAGCCTAGATACCATACTCGTGGTATAGCTTTTCCAACTCAGTAGAGCAAAAATTGGTATCGTTGTCCGTCAGTATAGTATGAGGGACACCAAATATGGTGATGATATTGGTCTTCACGAAGCTAACAATATTTCTTTCCCTGAATTCCATGAGGGGTATGGCTTATGCCCATTTGGAAAAGAAGTCGGTTGTCATGAGGATATACTTCAGCTGTTTGGCCGTGGCGGGAGGATATGGTCCCATGACATCCATCCCTCAGATGAAAAACTACTAGGAGTAATTAGCTTGATGAAGTAACTCTATGGGCTGGTGTATGAAGTTTCCATGAATCTGGCATGAGTGGAATTTTGCGGTAGAACGCTCGCAGTCTCGTGCCACTGTGGGCCAGTAGTACCCAAGCCTTCGAACCTGATGGGAAAGCTTGGTCCCCGGTTGATGTGCTCCACATGGTCCTGCATGTACTTCAGTCATAACAGCAACAGTTTCTTCTCCGTCAATGCATATGAGGAGCACTCCATAGAGGCCTCATTTGTAGAGTACCTCTTGCTGACCCGCACCGCTATATAGGACAAAATTGATTGCCCTTCTCCGTATTTTCTCTCTTTCAGCCCTGTCTGATGGAAGCTCTCCCCGTTGAAGGTAGTTCGCGATGGGGATCATCCAGCTTGTGGTAGGAGCATATGGATTGGGGACAGGACTGACTTCATGGATTTCTTCCATCTTATATTGAAAGAATGGAAATACCATTCGACGGTGAGCAACCCTGATGACCATTTAATCCTGGTTTGGGTCAGCTAGGGTTGTGGCCGCGTTGGCTAATGCATCAGCCTGCGCATTCTGGGGCCGGTGAATATTAGTCAATGTTGGTTCTGTTGAGAACTCGACCATTAGCCCTCGGACATGGTCAAACAGGGGGATCAACTCCTCATTTTTAATAGCATAGTCACCGTTGACTTGCTTGATGACCAGATCCGAGTCACCTTTTTCCTTAAGGTGTTGTACTTGTGCCTGGAGTGCGAGCTCCAGGCCTGCAATGAGGGCTTGATATTCCGCTTCATTGTTTGTACATCCCTATGATAGGAGGATGGAATACGGAAAAACTGCCTTTTCTAGGGACATGAGTATTATCCCCAGACCCACTTTTTTGAATCTGGGATCCTCCATCCTCTTCCCAGTGGGGCTTCAGGACGCGCCGTCAAAGTACATTTCCCATGCTGGGACCTCCTCTTGAACCGAGAAGATAACTTCATCAGGTAGTTCAGCGTCCGGTGCAGTGGTCCATGTTGAAGGGTGCTCTTCCAGAAAGTCTGCTAATTCCTGGCCCTTGATGGCTTTTTGAGTCACAAACCGGATTTCAAATTGTTGCAGGATGACCACCCATCGGGATAGGCGTCCGGTTAGCATCGGGTGACTGAGGATGTACTTGAGTGGGTTACTCTGCAAGATCAAATGGACCTTATGATGCTACAGATAATGTCACAGCTTTTGAACTGCAAAGAACAACGCCAGACAGCTCTTCTCGATATTTGAGTATCGAGTCTTAGCATCAATCATGGTTCGACTGAGGTAATAGAGACTATTTTTTCTGCTGGCGTCGTTCTTCTATGCAAGGAAGGCTCCCAATGACCATTCTAGGGTCGTCACATATAGAATGAGAGGCCTTCCTTTGACTGGGGGAATGAGCACTGGTGGGATTAAGAGGTACTTCTTCAAGTTGTCGAACGCCTCTTGGAAATCATCCATCCATTGGTACGTGACCCCCTTCTTCATCAACCTGGTGAAGGGAAAACATTTGCCTGCCAGGTTGGCTATGAACCGCCTAATATAGGATAGGTGTCCTTGGAATCCCCTCAGCTCAGTGATATTTCGAGGAGGTGGCGGGCTCAGGATAGCCTTCACATTCTCAGGGTTGACTTCGATGCCACGATGGCGTATGAGAGAAGCCAAGTAATTTCACGGAGGTAACCCCAAAGGCGCATTTCAAGGGGTTCATCTTCAAGCTATGTTTTCGGAGCTTGTTGAATATAGTCTCAAGGTCTGACAGGTGATCCGAGCACTGTCTGGACTTGACCACTAGGTCATCCACGTAACATTCAACGAATTTCCCCAGGAACGACTTAAAGATCCGATGCATGGCACAACAATATGTGGCACCAGCATTCTTGAGACCAAAGGGAATGACCCTGTAACAGAATACCCCTTGAGGGGCCCTGAAGGTAGTGGATTCATCATCTTCTCGGTCCATCCTGATTTTATTATATCTAAAATAGACATCCATGAAGGATATAGCCTCATACCCGGTCGTTGAATCAACTAACAACTCGGTGATTGTAACCGGGAAGTCATCTTTCGGACAATGACGATTAAGGTCTCTCATGTCAATGCAGACGCTGATTTTACCATTCTTTTTATTGACAAGGATGATGTTGGTCAACCAAATGGGGTACTAGACCTCCCTGATGAAGCCTTCTTTAATGAGATTATCGACTTCAGCCTCTATCTTGGCAGTATGTGAGGGGTGTGTCCTTCTAGCGGGCTATTTGTATCCCCGGTGGTCTTCTGGAAGACCCAGGTGATGCGTCGCTACCTCGGGATCGAGTCCTGGAATTTCCGTGTAATTACATGTGAAGAAATCCCAGTTTTGCCTTAGGAAGGAGGTATATACTTCATGTTCCTCGGGAGACATGGACGCACTAATGAGAGTGGGCCTTGGGTATTCCTTGGTACCCAGGTTTATTTCCTTGAGTTCGTCCACAATGGTGGAGATACCTTCCTCAAATGCGGGAGATGCATTCCTTAGATCTTCCCCCTCTTCTTCTCCTAAATCCTCATCTTCTTGGTCCGACAAGGAGAGAGATCCTGACACGAGCTCTTGGAAGTCCGGAGGCGAGGTGTCGTGGGCGTCCTTGCTCGAGCTTTCACCCCCGATTGAGGGTCAGTGGACGTTCCAGCATTGTCACACTCAGCTGTTATGGATGAAGTCACGAGGACATTTGAGTAAGTGTATGGACTTGAACTCCTACCTTCCACGTGGTTGATGGGAAGAACATAATCTCTGCCAAGCCGCCTAAGGGGGTCGTAAGGAACCATTTCCAGGCCATTTGGAGCGGGGATCCAGTCAACACCGTGGACCAAAGGCTTCTTTTTCTTTTTCTCATAGAACCCAGCATCGATGTAATGTGACTCGGAGGTCTAGAAAGGGGCCTTGTTGGCATGCAATGTCCCACTTTGTCCATTGACGCAGTACTTGATACACTAGTGGTAGGATGAAGGAACAACCATGTGCTTATGGAGCCATGGCCTTCCCAGTAGGGCATTGAATTCTATGCTCTGCCGGACCACCAGGAATTCCATGTAGGCTACCAGGTCACCAAAACAGGTCTTTCGCTTAATATGTCCCATGGGTTTCTGCTCACTCTTGTCATAACCCAACAAAGTTTTGGCTGAGGGAATTAGATCGTCCTCACTGTAGCCCAACTTACGGAGTGTCCGTAGGGGAAGGAGGCTAACTCTAGATCCATTGTATATAAAGACATTTCAGATCTCAATACCATTCAGTGTGCTGGAAACATATAGCGGTCTGATTTGTCCTTGCATGATGGCATCTTTGTCCTAATCGGTGAAGGAAATCACCGCATTACATTCAGTCGAGCCAGTCTCTGTCCGGTAAATCTCAGCGGCAGCTACCTCGGCTTGAAATTCTTGGGGGCTGATCATAGCTTTGATAAGAACCTCCCTAAGGTCGGCTGACAAACCCAGGGCATCCAGGATTTACAACCTGGCTGGTAATGATGCTAGCTCTTAAGGATGTCGTATTTTTTCTCCAGCGGTCGATGCTTCTCCGTTGGCGAGAGAGTATTAGCGGGTGCTTTGGGAGATGGAGAATTTGATGAGGAGGGACCGGCCGCGGGGACGGATGTCGATGGTGTTCCCATGTTTTGAGGACTTGGCATGGCCGGTCTGTTTGTGCACACTAGGCGACCATACACTTCCTCCTCTTCTGGTGGGTATCGTAGAACAACAGTGACAGAGTGGATGCTTGTGTAAGTGGAGGGGTATTCCTTCTCCTGCTGAGTCCGTTGAAGGGCTCTCCCACGGGTTTCTGCAATATTGACGGTCTGGGCCAGGGTCCAACCATAGGGTTGGTTTTGGCCATGGCAGCGCCTCCCTTGGTATCCTCTGCCTCTGTGGTTCCTCCTCCCAGTTCCTTGTGCAGGGAACTGGGGTTCGTAATCATACCCTTCTTCAGGGAATGATTCCATGAGATGGATGAAATTGATAGAACCAAAAAATGGTTCTTCATCCTCTAACAGGTCAACCTGGTCAGTTGTCTCTGATGGTGCCATTTGGTGGGTCGGTGCCCGTGGCACCAAATTTGAGGGAATAAAGTCTTCCATGTTCAGGACCAACTTTGGCCCCATCACAGACTACTCCTCTTGTGATTATTTCCTCCTTCGACTCTGTCTGGATGACGGGATGGTAGAGGGTTGTGAGGCTGATGTTATCGACTCTATGGCTCCAGGGGCTGTTGGTTGCAATGATGGATACTGTAGTTGATCTCGGAGTATGCCCTGGGCCCGGTTGATAGTCTTTCGAGTCATCCAGTTGTCAAATTTTTGCCCCTGCTTGCTGGGGACTCTATGCCACCCCTCCTCTTTGTCGGAGTCGGAGGTAGAGATACATGCCACATGTGATGGGGGTGGTCCTAGCTCGACTTGTCTGGAATCTACCATCCTCTATAGGAGGTCTTTGAAGACGAAGCATTCTCGGATACTGTTCCCCAAAATCCGATGGTAGGGGAAGTAATATGGCCTATCATCGTGGCTGACTTCTTCAGGTTTCCTTGGCTCTGGGAGGCAGAGCAAGTTGCAGTTCATGGCGGCAATGAAGTTTCCACATACTTGATCATATCAGAACAAGTATACATTTTTTCTTCATTCCTCAAACTGGTTCCGCTTCAGTCCTCTCTGATCATCCCATTTAGGCTGGGGCGGCCGCTGATATGCAGGGGGCCCTTGACGATTTGGGGGAGGCCTGAGCAGTGGAGCGGGTACAGGGGCCGGCTTGAGTGTGACAGTGGACGCTTCAACACTAGGGGCCCTTTTTGCAGGATCCTGCGAGGCTATTCGGGACTTTGAATTAGTTCGCTGTAGGGAGTCCTCAATTCTTTGGGAATGGCCGAGAGATGGCGGAAGCCAGTGGTGGACTCCACCGGTATGAGCGGTGTTCGCAGATCATCTCTAAGATTATCGATGCATATGGATAACATCTCATCTTGAGGCATTGACCTGTTAAGAGAATAGTTTAGACATTTCCATCTGGCGATGAAATCTGAGACCCTCTCATTCTCCCTCTTCTTGCAGTTCATGAGATCGCTGACCGTTGTTTTAGGCAGCGTTGAGCTGAAGTGGAATAGGAACTGCTTCTGGAGGTCCTCCCAGCTCTTTATCGACTGGGCCAACAGACTCATATACTAGACGAAGGAAGATCCTTGCAAGGTCTGTACTAAGCATCTGAGTTTCACTGTATCTTGTTGTTCCGGAGTCCCCATCATAGGGTCGCAATAGGACGCATAGTGCATCAAATGATGCTCCAGATCGCTTGATCCATTGAATATGGGGAATACAGGGCTCCCAAAATTTGGTGGAGGTGGTGTGTTGGTCACCCAATCTGGGTAGGGTTTCTGCTCTGGTTGTATTGGAGCACATCGACCTTCCATCGCTTCCAATCGAGCTGTTAGTGCCTCGATGGTGTTGGTGAGTCCCTAGTTTACATCCTGTTGGGCCTGGTCCTGGGTAGGCGTAGCCCGAGGCATTGCCTTAGGATCCAGATTGGCTGACACCAAGGGTGCATATTCCATTCAGGGTACCCTCGGAGGGTTCGGGCGTACTTGATCCGGTTTCCTCCTAAGTGGAGGGAAATCCTGGTATTCATCATCCACATTTAGGTAGTTGGACGAACCAGGCGCCTCATTGGGCAGGAGCCCTGATCGTGCTTCGTTTTCCGAGGAAAGCCTTAGCCTTTGAGGTGCACTTTCTGGGAGTGCATTACGTGGATCTTCTTGGGACACACTTTCAATAAGGCGGTTCCTCTGGAGCAGCTCAGCGTTAAGCCGCCTCAATTCTTTCATCTCTTCTTCCTGTCGAGCAAACCTCTCTTAGAGCGTGAGTGGCTCGTTTTTATCGAGAGAGGGGGGTGGGTTAAGGGTAACCGTTCCTTTATTCTTATCCTTGTTGGAAGCTCTTAGGGTAGGCGGAGGGAGGTAAGATGAAGGGACTACCATATTTAAAGTGGTCCTCTGGTTCAGAGTGTGCACACCTGAGGGTTCATTGTGAGTCACAGCCTGACCGGAATCGTCGTCTCCTGATCTGTCCGGATTTGCATTTTCTCCAGTTTCACCCGCGGGGTTAGCCTCTATGGTATTGATGAACACATATTGTGGGGTGGAGGGGACGTCACCTTCCAAATAGGAGGAGGATCTCCTGCGTCTTCGGCTGGCCTTCCCTTTCATGACCTGGGATTGCCTTCGGACTTCTTGACGAAGGGTGACATGGAGAGTTCTTTGATGCGACCTTACGGTGCGCCTTCCTCTCAGAGGGGATGTTGATTCGAATGATGAGATAAGATGGGAAACTCCTCTTCTGACTGTCCTCCCTATACGAGAGAATACTGACTCTTGTGGGGGAGGTTGTTGTTGAGGGGGTAATAATGCCCCCATCCCTGAGGGCTGGGGTTGGCTCCGTTCCCTGGATGTTGAGTCTCTTCCCGGTTTTATTGGTCTTACGATGGAATTTGTTGTTAAAAATTCCCCCAGCCCTACAGGCTGGGGTTGAACCTAGATTTCGGCAGTGGATGCGGCTATCACGACCTTCCTGATCTCGCGTGCCCCCATCTGGGGGTGAACCGGATTTGGTTCCAAATTCCCCTGTGGATCAGTCCCTTTTGGGGAGGTAGGAATGATCGCTGATTGGCCACTCTTAGGCGAGAGGCCTGCTGTATACTCTCGGTGGCTTGATTCAGAAGTTCTTGAATGGCTTGTTCTTGCTGGGCCTGACGCTTCTGGGACTTACTAAAGGCCCGACTCTGTCGGGTGTGTTACCTTTCCTGAGGAGGGGGTCCACTCGATTTCCGTCTTGCCGTGATGACGTTGCAAGACACCATACCGAACAGGTTTTTCTGGGAGGGGAGCAGAGTGAAATTAAGAGATCCGTGTTCCCCCCATCCCCTAATATGGACTCCTGTCGGAGCATCACCGATGTGGCGGCGCAGTTCGTGCAGTGCACGGAGGCAAGCTACCTCCATATTACCTTTTCTCCTCTCAAGGTGTTGTTGTCACGTCGAGGAAAGGGCCTCCAGGTTGATGTGACATATGAGGTACCCTATCGTCTTGACGTGGTCCACATACCCGTCATAGGGCAGGAGGCTTGATTTCAGCCGGCAGAGGGTCATCCATATATTATGGAGGATGTCGTGCATGAATTCTTCCGACAACTCTCTGGGTATGTCGTACTGAGAGGTGGATGTGGGCCAAAATATAATTGGTATATCATTTCTGGATGGTCGTTTTCTCAGGTGCAGCATATCAGCATACTCCTCCGCCAGTGATTCCTCTACCTGGTCAGCCCAACTAAGGTGCTCACTGTAGTCGGAGGCACTGGAACTGGTAGGTATCGAATTGTCTTGTGGGCGATTCCGAGGTGGTTCAGAAGATGAACACAGCCCTGGAACGGCTCCTGGTCGAAGAAGGGCGTCACTAGCGACTATATGGGAATCTGACATGCTCGATCCCATCCTTCTGAGTGCCTAGGCATATGAGGGCCTTTCGGTTCTTGAATTGGTAGAAGGGGGACCTTCCTGTCGAAATAATATGTCATCGCGGGGAGGACCTCCGCAATGGCGGCCGTAATGGAGAGGACTACCATTAATACATGACGCTTCACTGCATAGAGGACTTTTGCAGTACCCACCCTGGGGAGGACCTCCAAGGCATGTCACAACAAGGGTAGGACCTTCTAGATGCGTAGCGTCATTACGGGGAGGACCTTCACAACAACTGCCATCATGTTGAGGATGACCATAATGGCTTGATGTTCGACGTGCATCCTGGGGAGGACCTTCAGGACACACCGCGACAAGTGGAGGACTATCGCAGTGGCGGTCGCGGTGGCGAGGACTACCATCACAGCTGCGGAAATGGCAAGGACTACCATCCCTACTGCTGCAGGGAGAATATCTGCGGGATACGTCCTGGAGAGGGCATCCAAAACGTACCGCAACGAGAGGAGGGCCTTCTCGTTTCATGAGGTATCTACGGGGAGGACCTCCGTTATCAGGGTGGTGATGACTACCACCATGATTTGATGCTCGACTATGTGGAGTTACGTTTCAGCGTAACCCCTGGGGATGACCTTCAGGGCAGGCTACGACAAGGGGAGGACCGTCTTGTCGTGATGAGACGTAACTGCGGGGAGGACCTCCGTAGTTGCGACTATGATAGTGAGGTCTACCATCACAATCTGTGGTCCCACTGCATGGAGAGTGATTCCAGTGTATACCCCGGAGAGGACCTTCAGGGTGGACCACAAAAAGTGGGGGACCTTCCTGCTGCTCGATCTTCCGGTCACATAGAGGGTTTCTGTGACTCGTATCAAGAGAGAAGCTCTCGTGACAGATCGTTATATTCCCGTGGGGGAGGCCCCCACGGGTGCTCTGGGGAGGACCATCAGAGCTGCTGGTAGCACCATTGCGGGGAGGAACTTCAAAACTGCTGCTGCCACTCCCATAATACGGTAATGGGAGGTCAGGGTTCTGAGTCTTTGACATGTGCTTAGCGGCTTTGGGAACCCCAGCTTCTAGCAGAGCAGAGTCATGAACCCGCTCTTTATTTTCCGGCTACCTTTGGTGTATTCAAGGCGCCCTTTTGGGGACAGTGGGGACCGTCTGCTGCTGACAACGGCCTTCACCTCCTTTGGGTCCCTGTCTAATTTGGTCCCGTGATGCTGCCGGGATACACTGACGAACATCATGGATTTTAGCAGGGATATATGCCTGATCTGGAGCATCCACCGTGATGGACGAGTGTCCCCCAGTTGGAACGAGTGAAGCTGCTCAATATGGTTGCCCTTACGTTGTAGAATATAGCTGGAGACCCTCCTGGTCAGAAGCAGGGATGCAGATCTGCTCTGATGCAGCTATCTCATCTCTTAGATGAGTCGCCTCAATTGGGGAGATGGGCTCACAGGCCCGAGTCCTTGCTGTTGCCGCTGATACAATTACATGCTGGAAATCTGTAAGATATGATCTGGGATCGATACCTACTCCTCCATCATTTCCAGGATATGTAGAGAGACATCTTTGGCTGGAACGGGTATGAAGGCCCATTCCGGTATCGGAGTGGGAATATCCTGCTCCGGTCCTCCAGTGGTCAGTGGGTACTGAAAATTCTCCTGTGTCGGGGAAGGTTAACGAATCTGCCCTTGTACCGAGATACTTCGGTTTCTCTCTCTATTTGCCGCCACATCGAGGTGGCAGACTTTACTTGCATCCGTAGGGAGCTGGCCCTGCATATATTGATTTCCCACCGTATCGAGTCGGTGATCTTTGTTGGCGGGGAGACGTGCCCGCCTATGATTTTCCGCCACATATGGGTGACAAGCTTTGTTGATCGCCACCATATTAGGATGGTGGGCGTCTGAAGCAACTGCCAGGAGCTGGTCCTGCAGGTGTCGGGTCACCACCATGTCAAGCTGGTGGGCTTCACGACCGTGGGCAGGGAGAGGTGCATGCATAGTAAGTGTCGTCCTGTGTGAGAGACGAGCTTGATGGAGCTCGGGGGGATGCACGCCGGCTCGTATGATGCCGCCATGTCTGGATGGCGGGCTTGGGAGGATCGAACAGGTGTAGGTGCCTGTTCATGGTAAGTCTCCGTTGATGGGAAACAAAGCTCCTCATCAGGGACCAGGGTGATGAACGGTCCCCGATTGTACGTCTGCCGCCCTCATCGGGCGGTCCGAGGGGCCGGAGCTCGGGGGGCGTGGGCATGAATCCTCAGGGAAACATCCTCCTCGGCTCGAGGATGTTGAGTCGCGACATGACCGCGATGATGCCTTCCAGTGGGGGCCTTAGAGAGGAACCCCCGTTGGACAGGGATGAAGTCCTCAACATCGACCTCATCTGCCTCCCTAAGATAAGGGATGTACGCATTGTCCCGTTCCGGGGATAGGCTCCCGAAACGGTTGGAGACAGCGACAGGGGCTGTCTTGATCCGCCTTTGTGATCGCTGCTGGGCAGGCGACCGATGAATCTTGATGGATTAGAGGGCGTGCATGGCCGCCTCCACCATTGGGAGAGTACCATTCATGTGGTACTCTCAGATCAGCGCATCTGAAACCCAGCGTTGAAGATGATGGGTGGGTTACAGGGTCCTCCGTTGTTGAGGAAGTCTCGTCCTTGCGTCATTAGAAGCGCGCACTTGTGAGTTCCTTTTCGATGTCATTGGATCGAAGGGAGTCCTGAAAGTAGTTCCTGCAAAACATTTTAGAAAATACAAGCAGCAAACCTGTCAAAGTAGCATCTCATAATCCCATGCGTAATTAATGATCTTTCTTGTCCCTCCTTTAGAGCATAAGGGGGCACTGGGTGAGATTAGGTTAAATCCGTCATGTTTGGTTAAAGATTCACATCGAGTTCACCATTTTTTGTTTCATTTTGGGTTTTGGCCTCGAAACACCCAATGGCTCCGTATCCAATGATTGATGGACCTGCTTTCCAAAGGCAGGCATTTTCCAGATGGTCTGACCCATGACTCTTAAGAACTCACATTGGTCGAGAGGATGAGAAGTCGGGCTCATAACTCCCTTTTTGGGGGGAATTATTTCCTGTTCCGGGACTCTCTTATAGATTTAAGACGTATTCATATGTTCACGAATCTTTGGTTTATACGCAAAAATAGTATCCATAGATTTAACCTTGGTGGGAAATGGTCAACTGGACGCAGGGGTTCAGAATCATTTATGCCCGAGGTTTACCATCTGTCGTTGAATTAATGACCCGAAGGGTTGGAACTCGCTTGAGGCGGCATTAGGAGTGGCGCGGTGAACCGATGTGGAGATGATTGGATCGACCGGCTGTTGGGATTGAACCTCAGGGAGGCTTCCTACGTACCCTGTTTAGGAAGCAGGGATCAATGTCCACGTAGTTCGTATAAATAGTTTAACATCATGCTGGACGAGGGTGGAACTCGATGTGAAGAAATGACCGAGCGGTGGGCTTGAACCTTGTGGAGGCTTCCTACGTACCATGCTTTGGCATGGATCAAAGTCCCCATAGTTCGCTTTGTCTTGGGGATTACGCTCTGGGGCAGCCCGGAAGGATGGATTGGGTCTTACACTCTGAGGAGGCCCATGGTGATGGATTGGTTCTTACACTCTGAGGAGGCCCATAGGATGATGTCATGGTCGATGCTTACTCTAATACCACATGATTCATGCTCGGTGGGAGAAACAAGAGGCAGCATAGACCAGAGGATCATGTCGTGGAAGGTGCGTCCGTGAGAAGCGAAGTGGGGATTACGCATGAGGGCAGCCCATAAGGTCTGGGCTTACTCCTAGATGGATTCCTGGGGTGAGAAAGCCTTGTGGGAGAGGGAAAGGGCATGTTCTGGTGCCCATATCCTCTCTTGCAGTGCATGAGGGCTTCCTTTTGATGGCTATTTTACCATCTCCAAGGAACCCTCAACAAGTGGAGGGGTAGAAAGGGGATTCTCGAGCTCAGGCTCCACATTAACGTGGGAATGTGAACCAATGAATGCTTCAGGAACCTGATCAAGGGTCAGGGAAACCCCTTTTCCCCTGTTTATCGTGGGTATGTGAACTCAAAATGGCGCGCTGATGCACCTGAAAGTTACAACACACGGATCTGGTGGCTCTGGAAGAGGCCTTGGCTCGGGGCCGATGAATAGGCCAATGAGGGAGTCGGGGAGGACTTGGATGGATCAGAAGGATTTTACCTGGCTGGGAAAATGAGAACACTGAAGCATTTGGAGATCCACCGAGTGGTGTGGGTGGTGGCACCCTTTGCGTGGGGAAGTGCCACGTGGCTGGAGAAGCTGTCCGCGAACTAGGGTGGTCCGTGGACTGATTGGCGTCTTGCAAACCAGGGTGGTTTGCGACTTTGGGTTCAATCTGCGAACCAGGGTGGTCTGCAAGGAAGTCATCTGCGAAGGGGGTATAGTTCGTGGTTCTCCTTGTTTTTGATATTTTAGGTTCGCGGTTCACCAAGTTAATATGAATTTTCCCATTCCTTGTTAATTTATATACCTATTGTGGTTCGTGTATGGGAATTTCACTCTTTGCGAAATCTGAATCATTCCTTCAACTGATCTCCTTTTGAATCTCCAATTCCTCCAAATCCAATTCCAGTTCTCTGATCCCTTTTTCTTTCCCCCTTGGTCTCATTTTATAGAGTGGGGAAAGGGATTTATCTTTGGCTATGCGACACCTTTGGCAGAGGCCCATAACTAAATTCCTGGTTCACAGATGACTTGGTCAATCCGCGATTCACGGTGGGTATTGAACTCTTCCCCCCCCCCTCCGCAAGGCGAACTCAGGGAGTGCTCCGTGGCTGCGGAGGGTTCCGCCTCTATTCCGCGAATGACAGCGGGTGCGTCTTGAACTGGTCGACGCGGTCTGCGGTTGGCACGGTTCATGATGGTGAACCGGACTGGCACCCATCCTTCCTCGTGAACGCAGAGGCTCTCCGCCTCCATTTCGCGAACGACAATGGTTCGCGGAGGGGGTTCCTCACGGGGCCTGGCCACGTTGCGCTTCCATGGGACCGGTTCGCAGACCTGTCCTGTTTGTGTCCCTTCTTTGATTACTTGCCCCAATTATTTGGGGGATTTGGGTAAAATTTCCTTTGCAGATTTTTCAGGACCCTACAAACCCGAATGAGAAAAATATTCTCTTGCTTTTTTATTTAATTTAATTTCAATTATGATCCTCCCAATATATCCTACCTTTCCATGATAATATGCCATCACATATTTCATCAATACATCAAACACTACTACAAAATCCTACTTATTCAGTGCTACACTTTATTAGTTATAACAAAGCACTGATAATGGGGGGGGGGGTTCTTTTATTAGCACTTGTTTTAAGTGTAGATCAATGTGAAATTTATTATTAATAATAAAATCACTAATAAAATTCCTCTTATATTAGTTATTTTTATCACTCATAAAGTCCACCATTTATTAGTGTTTTTAACACTGCTAAAAACCACATTTATCTATTCTTTTTTGTATTGATAAATTTATACCTTTATAAAAAACATATTTTAAAATAAAAATTTATTTCCATTTTTATATTTATGTATAATAATTTCTTAAATCTAACTTATATAAAACTAAATATATATTTATAGTAAAAATATAATATATTTCACAAAATATGTTGTAAAAAATAATTAAGAAGTAGTACAATTTAATAATTTTCTAAATTATATCGAGTAATAGACATTTAACAACACATTCATGACAGAAAAAATTAATAAACCAATAAATATCTAAAGATATTTTAAAACCTGTCTTGAACACCAAAAGACCTTAAATTTTGATCTGTGTGTCTGTTTGGGCTTCACAATATGAAAAATCGAAGCTAGTAATGTGATATATCCCATCCTTAATAGAGAAACAAGGGTCGCCATTTTTTCTAGGTAAGAAAGGATCATATGGGAACTAAAACTGAGTTTTTTATTTGGGATACCATAATTTTTTTTAAAAAAATATTGATGGAATTACAACTTCATCTAAGAGAGACTTCTTGTGTTTTTTGGGGATGACTGAATTTATTCTTTGGGATTACTTTCATATGGATATTATGGTATTTAAATTTTATCATTTTTTATATTTTAGTGTTATTTATAATTAAATACACACTCACACACATTTTTATATATTTACATACAAAAATTGATTTTATAAAAAAAATAATTCATCATATTTTCTTATAAAATATATTTGTAAATATATAAACCATATGGAAATAATTAATACCCATTTTACTTAAAAAATTATGAATATGTAAATACCTATAAAAATATACATATAATATTTATATATAAATATATATTTGTGTGTTTTTATTAAAAAAACGTATACATTCATGTTTTTATTATAATAATATATAAATTAATATAAAAATTTAATATATTTATATAAACATAAATATATATATATACACACACACAAACACTCACACACACAAAAATAGTTGATAAATGTATTTAAAATATATATAAATATATATAAATGTTTGTGTGTGTGTGAATAAATATATGTATAAAAAAATGTATCAATCTATATATAAAGATATATCATAAAATGTAGAAGAATTAAACCTGAAGTAGTGATAAGGGAACATGTGCAAGTGGGTGGAGGTCCCAAGTTCAAATCCTGATATAGGTGTATATCGGTGGATGGGAAGGGGGTGGGGCATGAGCTAATAATGCCAGGGTGGGAAGTAAATAAATGGTAAATACCTATTGAGAATCATGAGTTGGAAAGGTATGGGTGCTGGGGTTGCAATGAAGGTAAAAATGGGTGCGGAGTTCTAAACAAATATTTTTTATCAATGAAAAACCCGAGTTTAATCAGTTATTTTTTAAGGATTGATAAAGGTTTCATTTATCAGTGCTAATGAAAGCACTGATTAAACAAGCACTCATAGAGGCCTCCTTTATCAGCAATTTTTTTATCATTAATAAGGGGTGAATTTATAATTTCTTTTTCTAGTGTAGATAAATGATACTGAATTTTAAAAGGCAATTATAACATCAACACTTTTTTAGCACTGATTATATCATTTTTTATGATAAAAAATGAACTATAAGTTATAGTGAAAGTACATGTTTCATTATATGAATAAATAATAATTTCATTTAAAAGGGATAATAAATTTTTTTGTTGAAATAAATATCCAATAAAACATATAAAATTTGCAATTACTATGGGTGGTATTCCCTCACAACCACCTCTCTTGGAAATTACCAACTGTGAAACTTTATGAGTAGAAGCCCAGTTTGCTTATGAGAATCCAACACCTGATATTCAAAACACCAGTTGTGTCACATCTTATGATTTCATTTCAACCACAAGATATATTTTTAAGAATTTTATCCTGGTAATACCATGATATCATTATAGAAATAACTTTTATTACCTTCAGATACGATAAGTATTATTATAACATTATCATATTAATGAAATATAAAAGTACACTCATAATGGGATAATATATAGATTAATATTATATTAATTTAATATTATATTAATCAAAATTATAATGATAGTTTATTATATGGAATACAATTCAACACAAATCATAATTTTACTTAACCTTCGGATCAACCCAAGAAATAATTACAATTTGTTTATAAATATCAAATTTAATTGTATAAGAAATTATAGACTGTCAAGATATTTTATTTCTAGGTAATTGAACATGTAACTTGTATCTCTATAAACCAATTCCATTTTATGTTTCTATCTATAAAAATTCAAATCAAACACATGTGTTTACCCAAAAAAATATCAACCTTCTATAATAGTTTTTACCAATAATAAAGAATCATTTGGTTTAATACCTACTAAAGCATTCACATCCAACTAAACTCCATGGGACTATATTATATTTCCTTAAGACCTCATCATATGAGTTGAGTTGGGATTGTAAAGGGTTCATAATTATCTTCCACAAATAAATTACATGCATATTACTTAAAAGACAACAATAAAACCCCCATTCGAGTATGATAATCTACAGGTGTCTCAACAGAATTAAATTTCACTATATTTTCATGTTTTTAAACATTTTAATGACCTTCTTTGTAATGCCCTAGAATTTTAGTATAGATTTATTCTGTCAATTTTTTTGTTTTCATTATAAATTATAGAGTAAGTTAAATTAAATTATTTATACTATATATAACTACCTTATTTATTTTATTTAAGTTGTGTCTAAAGCCTCTTTATTATTGAAATAAAGGAAATGACCACTTTGTTTTGTTAGAGGAATCCCATTACATGCCCAATAAGACCAATGTGAATTAAATTCCATTACATGGACTTGAAGACCAATATTTTTAGGCCAAAGGCTCTCTAGTGAATAGTAATTCTACAATACCAAAGCTTCTACAGTTCCAGCTACATTACTGCCACCACTACACTCCCTACTATAATGCATGCCACTACTACAGTGTCACTGGTGCTATTGTTCCACCACTACTATAGTTAGATGGTGAAATGAGAACAATTATGACCAATAAATTATACAATGCAATTTGGTAAATATAAAATACTAATTAATGGTAATCCTTTTATTATCAAAATAATGTAAAACAAAATTACTATGATTTACAAAATATAATCATTATGGTAAATGAATTGAAATAATTTATAGAATTATTATGAATATGTATATATAATTAGAATAATATAATATATGTTTAAAATTTATAAAATAATGTAATACCATATAATTTATGAAGCATAAGATGTCAAATAAATATATCCAATGAAAAAAATAAAATCTTTTAGTGATACATGAAATATTTGGAAATTAAGTTAATTATAAAAATGTAAAATAAATAATGACATAATAATTAAAATGAGAAATTAAATATTAAGATATAAATAGACAATTAAATATATATATATATAACAAAAGTTTTAATAAATGATGGTTTGAAATTAATTAAAAAAAGATTAAACTGACATGTAATATAAAAATAAAATTATTATTATTATTATTATTATTTTATAAAATGAAAACATATTAAAATATAAAATAATAGTAAACATATACACTAATAATTTATTAAGTTATAATTAGTAGGTAATTTATTTAACAAAGACAACAAAAATATATAATTATAATTTTCACACATAATAAATATTCTATTTAATCAATATATATAAGTATATATATATTTCACTTTATAAACATATATATTTATATATTAATTAATATTATACATATGTGTATATATATATATGAGAAATGGTGCATAAACAAATGGAGAAAAAAGAAAAAAAGGAATAAAAATTTACAGGTGGAGGTCATCTTCCTACAGAGCCCAACCGAACCTCTACAAATCGACCAAGACAAACCTCCTCACTATTTAATATCATCCCCTTTCCTCACAACCACCAAATCCACATCATTGGGATACAACATTGTCATCTCCAAACCAGCGCTAGTGAAGCCCCTCCACCACCACCACCCAAGCCACACACACCCTCACTATTGTTCCCCTGGCGAACATGTCTCAACCAATCTAAAAACACTAGTGGAAACATCTAGGGACAATTAGTAAATAGGTTTTCATAGCATGGATATCTAGTTTTTTTGGTTTTTTGGATTGGAAGAAGATTAGGTTTGTGATGTGTGTGTCAGATCCACTGGCATGCTTTGACAAAAAATTGTAATAAGTTGTAATATTCTTACTTCATATGTGAGGAACACATTTCAGCTTTTACCTGTGTTTAGACAACTTCTCTTATAATCAGTAAACCCCTCATACCCCTTATAAATTGGTATATGTATACACATTGAAAAAAACCACTCTCTTCACTCATTAGTTGAAGATCTGCCCAATATCTCTGTATTCTTCCTCTCTTTTCCCTAGTTTGAGAACCCAACCCTAGTGAGTATAATCTACCTCCCTTTTCAATTTCTAGTTTCAATTCGTAAGGGTATTTAATTTTTTAAACTTTTATATATATGTATATATTTTCAAATCTCAAGTGTATATTTCTAAACACATACATATGTATTATTTTTGAACTCCAAGATTACTTTCAAAAATTCTTCTAATTATATAAGTATTTTCAGACTAACATATATGTAAGAGGTTATATATATAAATATTTATTTAATGTTACTTATTTCTAAAAATTATAATTATATAAGGAGGTAACTTAAATTTATGGGATATATGTTATTTTCAAAATTATAAAAGTCTCTAGGATTATTTTTATTTTTATGAATTTTTTATATATGTATATATATACATATATACATAGATAAATACAAATTCCATTGTTATTTCATGATTATAATGAGTAAGAAATTATTTCAAAAAAATTGGTTTTAATTTCAAATAATGTTCTTACTCAAGTTTATACTTTAAATTTGTTATGTGATATAACTTATTTAAAGTATTATTTTTTGTATGAAAAAGTTATTTAAAATTACTATTATTTTATGTGGATGATTTATACCTTTATACTATTATTTTATGTATAAAAATGATGTTTCCAAATACCTTGAAAAATTGGTTTCTCATTTCTTTATTCAACGATGGATTATAAATGAAAATGTTTATCAATTTATATTCTATTTTAATAAAATTTATTTTATGAGTTTATGAATGAAATTTTAAATACATGGATGTTAATTATTACTTCATTTACATTCCATGAATTTATACATAGTCTATTTTTGATGAGATTTTCTTTCCCCAAATCTGTAACATTCTTTCCTATGGAAGTAAATAAATAGATATATATATATATATTTATATAAATGTATGTTAATATGTAATAATTCATTTTCATGATTTTAAAGTGAAAAATACAGTTATATATATATAAGTAAAGATCAATTTTTTTTATAAAATTCATCACTTGAATTATGTAAATATGATAGGGAATTGGGGAGTAAACCCATCCCTCTAGAAGTGAGTTTTCCCAGAAATCCTTTAATGATTAATGTGACCCCATTGTTTTTTTCCAAAGCATGCATAATATTTTTTGAAAAATGACTAGATTATTTTATTAAGAAAATGTTTTTCAAAGAATAAGTATTTTTAATGTATTATATAATTTTCAAATTTTATTTATTTTTAAAAGTATTATAATATTTGTAAATCATAAGTATTTTCAAAAGTATTATAACATTTTCAAGGAAAAAGAATTTTTATAGGAATTTTAAAAAACTTGTTTTCAAAGGATTATTAAAATTATTTTTAAAGTTATTATATTTTCAAAAGGTGTTTTCAAAATAATGTATTAAAAAAATATAAGTATTTATAAAAGTGAATTCCAAATCTATATTTTGAAAACACTAGAAATTATAGTTTTGGAAAAGGATATGTATATATATCAAACATTTATTTTGATATAAGGAAAAGTGTTTTCACAGGAGTTTTAAAAAATTTATTTTCAAAAAGGGGTTTCAATAATTTTTAAAATCCCCTTGTAAATTATGCGCCAAATATTTTTTTATAATTTTTATAGGATCATTGAGATGTTTCTAGAAGACTAGTTTCAATAATGAGTTAGAATATAAAAAGTAAAATAACTTCCATTTCATTTATTTATTAACTTTGGTAATCTATAATATTTATTCCTTTTCCTCCAAATCATATACTGGAAAAGATTATGAATGTGTAAATGAATGTAAATTTTTTTAGTTAATTTTTATTAAAAAAAATATATGGAATTTTTTGTTCTGGATCAGGAAGTATTCGTCTTCAGCTCTTACAGTTTGTATTAGAGCAATAACTTAGATAAATTCGTAGATTAGGATATTTGGTTAAATATAGGTGAAGATTCTAAGTATATTATTTTAGTAAAACCTACGTATTACAACCTTTCATGCTGAGGAAAAATTTATGAGTTAGAAATACACTTTGGAACTCCTAGGTATTTAGGTGACCATTAATAATATATAATTTTAGTGATTATAATTTTCCAAATTCCCAAATGAAATTTCCTAATTTTCTTTAAGTATTATGATTGAGTTTTGAGGTAGAAGTTCATTTTAAGGGTTGTATAATGTAACACCCCATAATTTTAGTATATATATTTTTATCCTGAATTTTATGTTTTTATCATAAATTATAGAATGATGCAAATTAAATTATTCATACTCTATAGAACTAACATATCTATATTTGAAATTATTTTAGAAATAAATATATTTAATTAAAATTATAAATTTGGATGGTGAAATTATAACTATTATGACCTTTAAAATATATAATAAAATTTGGGAAATATAAATTTGTAATTAATGGTAAAAATAACTTTATCAAAATAAAGTAATACAACAGTGCTACGATTAAAGAAAATATAAGAGTTATGATACATGAATTGACATAAATATAGAAGTATCGTGAATATGTTTATAAAATGATAAAACTATAATATATACTTCAAATTTCATAAATAATGTCATAACATATACTTTATGAAGGATAAGATGTCAAATAAATATATACAATGATGAATATAAATCTGATATCGATACAAGAAATATATTTAATTTAATATAATTTTACCAATTTAAACTAAATATTGATAAAATAATTATAAAAGATATATGAAATATTAAGATATACACACACAATTATATATATATATATATAAAGTGTTAAAATGATTTTTTTAAAATAAATTCACAAATAAATGATTAAAAGAACATGGAATTGAAAAATAATTATAATAATAATATTATTTGGTTTCATAAAAATATATTAAAATTCATAAGAATAGTAAACATATAGAATTATAATTTAGTAAGTTATAATTAGTGGGTAATTTATTTAACAAATATAATAAAAATATATAATTATAATTTTGAAAAATAATAAATATGGTATTTAGTTGTTATATATAACTATATATTTTTTCACTATATATGTTAATTAATATTTAATATATATATATATATATGTATATATATTTATATATATGAGAAGCATTGTAGAAAAAATAGAAGAAAAAAATGAATTTCTAGGTGGGGGTCATCTTTCTCTATAGCCCCACTGACCCTCTGTAAACTGGTTATATATGACCTCCCCACAAGTCACCAATTACCCCTTCACTCACCACCACTCTCACCATATCATTGGGAAACCAAACTATCTTATCCAACTAGATTTGGCGAAGCCCCTCCACTTTCATAACCTGAACCACACACAAAATCACCACTATTCCCCAGATGAACACACATTAAGCACACCAATATTTCCGACTGCAACATCTAGGGTTGATTGGTCAGTAAGTTTTCATATTAGGGATAACTAGTTGCTTTTGTGTTTTTCTAATAGGAGGAAGGTGATATTTGTTATGTGGTTTTAAGATCCACTAGCATGCTCAGGAAAAAATAATAAGAAGGAAATGAATTGTATTATTCTTACTTCATATGTGAGGAACACCTTGAATATTTTTCCTTTGTTTGGAAAGATTCTACCACAAATTGAAGACCCTTCATGTCCCTTATAAATAGGTATATGTCTATATATTAAAAACCCCTCACTCCACTCATTGAAATAAGCTCTTACCAATCTCTCCATCTATTTCCTCTATTTTTCCTTGGTCTGAGAACCCAACCCCTACTTAAATAAGCTTCATCCCTTTTTGGTTTCTAGTTTAAATTGGTAAAGGTATCTTTTTAAACTATTATATATATGTAAATTATTTTCAAATATAAATTCTATCTTTGTCAACATATACATATGTATTATTTTGAAACTACAAGATTAAATATCTCAAGACTCTTAATTGTATAAGTATTTTCAAACATAGAAATATATAAGGGGATACATACTTACATAAAAACATACTTATATATATATTTATATGTATTTCAATTAATTTATTCTAAAACTCCTAATTATATAAAGAGGTAATTTTAAATTATGGGATTTATGTTATTTTAAAACTTATAAAAGTGTCTATATTTCTTTTTAAATTTATTGTTTTTTATATATGTGTATATTTACTTATATACACATATATAAACACATTACATCATTAATGAATGATTTGAATGTGTAAGAAATCCATGTATAAAAACTGGTATTAACTTCAAATCCAGATCTTTCTTAATTGGATATTTCCCAGTAATTTTTATCTGATACAAATTATTTAAACTATAATATTGGGTATGAAAAAGTAATTTAAATAACTATTATTTTATGTGGAATATTAACACCTTTATACTATATTATTTATAAAAATTATGTTTCCAAACACCTTCCAAAAAGGATATCTCATTTCTTTATTCAAATATGGATTACAAATAAAAAAGTTTCTCATTTTATATTCGATTTCAATAAAATAGATTTTATGAGTTTATGAATGAAATTTTAAATACATAGATGTTAATTATTCCTTATTTGACATTCCATTAATTTATGAAAAGTCTAATCATCATCATATTTTTCTCACCAAATCTAGAAGATGTTTTACTATAAAGGATGCACACACACACAAATATTTATATAAATTTATGAAAATATGTAAAAATTAATTTATTTTTTTAAAGGAAAAAATATAGTGATATATATAAGGAAATCTCATCTTTTTTTAAAAAATTTAGAAATTGAACATTGTAAAAATGATAGGTAATTAGGGAGTGAACCCATCCCTCCGAAAGTGGGTATGCCGTGATAACCTTTAATGTTTCATGTGACCCTATGTTTTTTCAAATTTTTTATAATCTTTTCAAAATGAAAGTTTTTTCAAAAGTATTATAATATTTATATGGGGAATGTATTTTAAAACTCATTTTCAAAATAATGTTTTCAAAGGTTTTTATAAGTATTTTTAATTTTATTATATTTTAAAAAGTTTTTTCAAAATAACGTTTTCAAAATTATAAGTATTTTTTAATGTTATTCCCAATTCTATATTTTGAAAACCCTAGAATTTGTAGTTTTTGAAAAGTATGTGTATATATATATCAAAAATTTATTTTTTTATAACAAAAAGTGTTTTCAAATGAGTTTTCAAAAAGGTATTTTCAAAAAGGGATTTCACTAGTTTTTAAAAACTCGTTACTAGGAAATTATTCTCAACCTATGTATAAAAAATTAAGATCATTTATAAGTTTCAAGGAGATTAGCTTTGATATGGAGTTGGAATGAAAAAATTCAAATAGATTCCTTTCATTTTATTATTTAATCTGTAATAGTCATTTTTTTCCTCAAAAAATTTGATCTAAAAAGTTTTTGGATATGTAAATAATTATATATTATTCAGGTACTTTTCAATAAAAAAAATATACAACATTTCTTATTCTGGATCCTGAAGTGTAGGTCTAGGGATCTTAAATTCATTCCTACATTCATAAATTAATGATTTGAAAATCAATTTATATTTTCTCCTATTATTAGAGTACTAATGGTGTATAAGGAAACCATATAATCTTCCATACGTAACATATAAATAATGTGAATCCTCGATTTATTTTAACTTCATCAACACAGATGGTTTAATATAAAAAACATCAATATCTTCAAAAATATTATCCAGAAAATAATTAGGAAAGAATCATTAAAATTAAAGTATAAAACCAGAATTCATGAATTAATATAAATTTCCACACACTTATACTGGGAACATTCACTACACCTTCCACTAAAACATGCAGTAAAATATCTAGCAAATCTTTAAATAAAATTTAGCTGATGATTTTTTCGAATTTTTCTAAATGTATTTATCATGATTAAATTTTGTCTCAAATTTTGGTGTTTTGTGATAAATTCAAGATCCATTTTCCACCCAAAACTTATAGACATAGACATTCTAACAGTATTTAAAAAAATTCTACATATTCCAATAGAACTTATTTTGGAAGGAAACTTTTATTGTAACTTCCAGAGGAATGATTTTGGGAAAAATTATTATTGAAACATATAATTAAACTTATTTATAATTTATAGTTCCAAATTATATTAGAATATAATAGTATAAAATTAAGTGAAAATTTATAATGTAAACATCTACATGACATATAAATCAAAATTTCAACTTTATAAAATAAAATTACCCCTCAAACTTCAGCTATAAACATTTAAATTCTCCATATGATAAAATTTAATTATATATAGATGTTATTAATTTTATAAATATAAACTAAAATATAATAAAAACAATAAATAAGATATTTTACAAAATATAATAGATACATTCCTCAGTGGGCATTAAAATTTTAAAAAATTAGCTACCCAAAACAACACATTTTGAGAAACAAAACCAAATCTAGATGTATGAAAATAAAAATACATATAAAATACTTTAAAAGTAATTTATTCTAGATTCTCATTCTACTAAATTATAAAAAATTAATAATAAAACAATCACTATTGTGAAGAAGTAGTCAATAGTTGATGAAAACTTCACAAGATGCCACCATTTGTCGATACTGCATAAAAAATATTAGAATGAGCATCCATAAAACATACAAACTGAGATAGTGTTATGTAGTTACCAATCTTCAGATTCCAAAATCCATAAAGAAAATTTTTTAACATCACCCTACCATTAAATGTTTTACAGCGAGAAAAAATATCATTTACATGACCATTAGAAATATATAGTCCCCACATGTAAAGGGATCAATGTGTCAACATCCCATGCCATTACTAGACAATCTAGTAAATCATGGAACCGAATATGTTAAAAAGTGATAAAAATGAATGATAATCTTGATAGTGGGATTTAATTTGGTTTATTTTATTCCATTCCCTATATATTTTTTTCATTTAAATTCCTTTTATATGACTTTATATTCCATGATATGGTTACTATATTGTTATACCATTTGTTTTCCTTACTTTGGGACTATTTTTTATCCCTTACATTTTCCTTGTTACTTTTTTCTATGTGGGAGCCTCTTGAATGGGAACTATTTATGTGTGACTTGAATTTTAAATGCCCTTAAATTTTTTTCTATACTATAATTGTATTTGTATTCTTTATTTATTTTAAACTTTCATGATTTATCTGGACCAATGATCATATAGATTTAACAAACTAGTTTTTTCTGGAATTTTTTGTTTAACAAATTTTTTTCACTCGCATTTTGGGGTCAATCCCTCCTCATGACCAACTAAGTGCCTCCATGCGATCTACCTCATTTTTTCACTTAAGGTTATTCGAACCGTCCTTCTGATCTCCACCATCCACATGTCTTGCGTCCCATAGTTTCACCTACTCCACTTGACTTGCTACTGATTGTCATTATAGATCCCCGCTATTTAATCTATGGGATTCATTCACTAAATTTCATTTAAATGTATTACATCTAGTTTTCAAGGGGATTTCAAAAGGCTATTCTTGTGATTTTGGGGCAAGAATTTGAACAAGAAGGGGAAATCAAAATTTCCTAACTACCTATTCTCTCATTCATTCTTATCCCGCTGATACCTAAAATTGGATCACCATTATAGTTGAAGTTTAGTGAAGATAATATGATATTTGGATGAGGATTATTGCACGCCATAGGGAGGTTTCAATAATAAGCTCTATTCCCCATTATCATGTCTTAGTGTAGACCCTTAACAGTGTGAGATATGTAATTTTTTTCCAATAATTACTGGTTCTATATCTTTTTCTGTGTGTTTGAGTCTTTTCACAAGTGTAAAATATTGAATCTACAATATGTGTTTCATCAATGACACTTGTTACAACACTATCAACATCCTCAAATGGTTTTTGTGATTTTACCTTCCTTGTGATCATTTCTATAATTTCATTCTTGTTCATTCACATTGTAATGAAACATTACATTGGGTGGTGTTATTATCATGCATGTAGGATCATTTTATCTTAATCACATTATATCTTAGTGTTCTTTAATACTTTCTATTTATTTCTTTATATTATTGCAAACCAAAAGTGTGATATTTTCTTTTCTAAAATTTAATTCATGTTTTTTTAAAGTTAACAATTTATCCTTAAAAATTTAACCCATAAATAAAAATTAGTGGATCTTATTTTATTATTGGGGCCAACCATGACAACTTATACCCCCGAAAATGGGTATCATATGCCTTTGAATTGAAGATAGCGGGGTATATAATGTTTTGTAAGGATAAATTTGATGGTGAAAATGATTTTGAGCTATTTAAAATTAAAATAAATTCACCTAGATAAAATAAGGAATTGATTATCGCTCTTAGTGGAACTAAAAATGAATTAATTACCATATCCCCATATGGACATACCATTTTCACCTATGTTGGTCTTATTGAATAGGTCCTTAGAAAATCCTGTTGCCCAATAATTTTATATTTCAGAGATAAGGTGATTGGAAAGGTTGATTTTGTGTCATATGATACTAGTAGTTGGTCTAAATTAGAATCCATAAACATTAATTAGTCAATTTGTTTTATAGTTTATATGAGAATGAGATTATACAGATTCAAAATGTACACTGGAGTCATATTCAGGCCTCAAATTGACGAATTTAACAAAATCATGTTACATATAGCCAACATAGATACTAAATTAGATGATTTGGGTGAATATATAAAAATATTAACATCATTAGATGATTCATTTAATTATGTTAAATATTTATGATGTATGGAAATGTTACTCTTAGTTTTGGGGAAGTAAAAAAAACATTATTATTTAAAGTCTTTCAAAAAAAGGGTAGTGTTAAAGATAAGGATGACAGAATAACTTTGAAAGATAGAAGTGAGTCTATGAGTAGGAGGATAAATATATGTTAGTCCAAGAAGAATAAGTATAAATTGAGGAATAAGGTGATTAATTTTTTTCAATATTGTCACATAAAGAGAAACATTCATAATAAAAACGGTTATTATAAAGAGAATAAAAATGATATGACTTTTAAAACTCTTGAAGAGGTTAGTTGGGTATTATAATTGAATATAAACCTCATTTATCTATGATTACTTTATCAAATATGTTAAACCATTAGGCTGGACTCTGTTAGTATGATAATTTCCCTTGTATCTCTCACAATTATGAAAGGAAACCTCCATAATGATATTTTTTTGTTAGATGGCACAGTTTATAGGAATCAATTTAATTACTCCAGATATTGAGTTTTAGATAATATCACCCATTTTAATAGTATAATTTGGTACATAAATTCCAAGGTCCTCATTGAAATTAGAATTAAATGGCTCTCTAGTAATGTCACTCCATGTAGTTTTCCATTATGAGAAGATTGTGAGTCTGAGAAATATAAATGGGATGGATTTATTGGGTTAATTTATAAGGCTATAGAACCTCTTGAGTGTGTCCAATATGACCATTGGGGTCATTCTAGGGTCTCCTCCCATGGTGGAGGCTATGACTTTGTGACCTTCATTTATGACTACCCTATGATGGTATAGATTGATATAATGAAACCCAGGTATGAAAACTTTCTACATTTTATGAAATGGGAAGCTATTGTAGAGATAGAATCCAATAAGAAACTCAAATCACTTAGAATTGATAAATTTTTAGGGTACATATCCACTAAATTCATTAAATTCGGTGACCTTGAAGGTATCAAGAGATATTTAAATATTGTAGAGACCCCCAAAATAATGGATTAATTGATATGATGAATATGACTATCTTAGAAAAGATATTGATGCGTGTTTTCTCATCATAATATTCCAAGGTCTTTCTGAGATAAGGATTACTCTATGACTATATACTTGATCAATCATTTACTATCTTCTAATAATGATTTGAAAATATGAGTGGATATCTATAAGGATTCTCCCCAAATCTTTCACACTATAGGATATCTAGATCTAAATATCTTCCCATAATAGGAATGATAAACTTTCACTTAGGGATGTAAATTTTAATTTTTTGGATACCCATAAGGTATTAAGGGTTACCTTATTTGGATACAAAAACCAGGTTATCATAAGTGAATCCTTATTAGTGATGATGTGTTCTATGACTCTGGTATCTCTATGTAGAATAGTGGTGAGTCTATTATGTATTTAGATTTGGATGGCGAGTCTTCTAAAAGAACCATGTGTCCATAGGTGCTGAAATTTCATTAGATTATAAGGGCCCACCCCAGTATAAGGCTAATTCTACCCCTCCTCTCTCATAGAATCAATGTTATCTAATAATGATTCATATTTTGAACTAAAAACTGAATAAAAATATAACATTAGAGATTATAGATTACCCACAACAAAGAGTGAATAATTATAAACCCTCTAGCCCAGTTCAGCCAAGCTGATGTGGCTACTTAGGCCAATAATATCACATAGGATTTGTTGAGTAAGGAGATTAAAACATATAAGTAGGTTGTTATGTCAAAATAATCAAATAAGTGGCCATTTATTATTCAATATGAGATGAATTCACTCCTTAAGAATAAAACATGGGTTTTAGTAACTAGACCTAATAATGAGAAAATTATAGGTTGTAAATGCATATTTAAGAAAAAGGAGAACATTATAGGAGAAACTAAAATCATATATAAATTTGATTGGTAGATAAATTTTTCATTCAACAAAAAGTAATTGATTATAGATAAATTTTATCCATTGTGTTACAACATCACAAATAAGGATTCCTCATGATTTTGTTGAAAAAATGGATTTTCATATCAAACAACTGGATGTAAAAACTAATTTTTTACACGGTACACTTGATGAAATAGTATTTATGACTCCTCCAAAGTTATTTTCAAATCATTTTAAACATAATCATGTATGCCTTTTGAAAAAAAAAATTTATATTCTTAAACAGTGTTATAAGAAATGGTATAAAAGTTTTGATTTCTTTATGATTGAAAATGTTTTTAATTGAATAAGTCTGATTCGTTTGTCTACTAAAACTATGGTATACATGAGTTTTTTACCTCCCACTATATGATGATGATATTCTTATACTATATAAAAATACATGGATCATAAATTCTATCAATACCCTACTAAATTAAGTCTTTGAGATGAAGGATTTTTGAAATTCTAATCAAATTCTGGGTATAGAATAATTAGGGACATAATGAACCAAAAATTATAACAATCCTAGTATAATTATGTTAATAATTCTTTAAAAAGGTACCACATTGAGTATATTAAACTAGGTAGTCTTCATTTAGGACAAAATTATAAATTGTTCTTAGACTATTCCCATAAAAATGAAAAAAAGGTTTCCTTTATGAATAAGATTTCCTATGCTAGTATTATAGGAGGTTTTATGTATGTGAAGGTCTATTCAAGACCAGCTATTGAATTTTTTGTGCGTACTTTGAGCAGGATTATTTGGAAACCAAGTAAGCCTCATTGACATGATCTGAAGTGGCTCCTCATATACTTTTCTTTTCCTAATTTTTTTTCATTTTATATGGAAATAATGATAGTTCTAATGATGATGTTTTTGGATTTTTGACTCTAATTATACTTAAAACATCAATAATCACAAGTCACTCACATTGTTTTGTATTTATGGATAATGGAGGTTCTTTATCCTAGAAATAAAACATGTAATCAATGGTTTAACTCTCTACTATATATGAGGAGTATACTGCATTGACTAAAGAAATTAAAGAAACTATATGGTTATAAGGTTTGATAATTTAGTTATCAATGTCTATTGATAGAATTTTTATCCACTATGAAATCCAATCTAAATTGTTTTTTCTATAAAACTATGTATTCCATGGTATATCAAAGGACATTGACATTAGAATTAATTTTTAAGGGATATTATAGTATTTTTGACAATTTTTATCACAAATAAACACATTAGAGATGACTTGATTGATAGTTTTAGTAAGGTTGTTCTTTTTTTAAATCCAAATATTAATTAAATGCAATGAATTTGGTCCCTCTTCTACATTGTAGGGTTCAAGAAGACCATATGTTAATTCAATTAACTGGAAGGTGGAGAATTTTTATTCCATTCTTTCTAAATATATTACTTTTATATTACTTTTATATGATTTTATATTCCCTGATATGTTCACTATACTTCCTTGTTTTTTGTTTTCCATTCTTTGGTCCTATTTTTAATAAAATCCATTTTCCTTGTTACCTTGTTTTATATGGAAGCCTCATGCATGATAACTATTTATTTTTGGTTTAATGCTTTAATTACCTAGTTTTTTTCTATCTCATAATTGTTGTTGAGTTTTTTATTACTAGTGTATTGGTAAGACTTAATTGGACTATTGATCCCACTGATCCAACCACCCAACATATCTCTACATGTTTCTTTGGTGTGTTCCTGTTACTAACATTTTGGGGCCGATCCATATTCCCCCACCTCACGACCAACTGTGTGCCTCTACATGTCTTGCTTCATTTTACTTCTAAGGTTTATTCAAACCATCCTTTTGATCTCTACCATCCATGTTAAATTACCATAGATCACACTTTATCTAGTGTTTTCTTTTATCAGTGCTAAAAATAAAGAAATGATAAAAGGGTCAATTTTATCAGTAGTAGATAAAAGTTCTAATAAAGGTAAATTTTATCAATGAAAAACAAATCCCCGATAAAAGTGGACCATTTATCAGCAAATTTTTTAGTATTGATAAAGGATCATCTTTATCAGTGATTTTCTTATTGCTGAAAAAAAATTAATTAAAAAAATAATTTTTTAACACATTATATTATCTTATTTATATCTAACAATTACTTTTTATTTATATAAATTAATTATAAAATTAATTTATATAGTTAATATAATTATGATATATATATATATATATTAAAAAATATTTAACAATTATATAAATATAGATGATGCGTTGCTAATATATGATATTTGAATTTAAATATTTATATCGATGTTTATGTGCATACATATATATGAATTTTGTTGTGTGTGCATGTTCGGTGTATTTTTAATATTTATTGATATTTATTCTTATTGGAATTTATTCATTTGGTAATATTTATTTATACATATATTTATTTCCAATTTATATAATATTTTCAATATGTTTGTAAATTATATAAATAATATTTATTTATTTTTGTTTATTAAGTTTGAATATTTAAAATATGTTTGAAATTTATATATTTAATCCTTTTATATTATATATTTAATAAATTTTTAGTTTAAATATTTTTTTTCTAATTTTTCTAATTTAATTTAATTATTTTTAATATTATTTCATTTAATTTTAATTATTTTTTTCATTTTTAATATTTATCAATTTATTATATTATTATAATTTATTCTTATTTCCAAATTTATTCATATTTACTTAATATGTTTTAATATTTTCATTATGTATTCATCTTTATTTTAATATATATTTCTTTTCACTTTTTAATAATTTTTTTAATTAATAAAACTTTTCCATTTTAAAATACATTTGAAGTCTTCATTTTTAATTATTCAATTCCACTCATTTTTAACATTCACGCATTTAATTTTATTTTTTTCAAAAGCTTGCGGGTCAAGCCCCATTTTATTAAATAGAAAAATAAAGGAAAACCTATTTTGAAGAATAAAAGATGAGGGAGCCCATTACATGAAACTGTCACAAATTAATTAAAAATAGGACTAAAAAATCTTAAGAAAACAAGGAACCGACTGTTAAAATGTAGGCAGACATCAATACAAACAAAATGGATCCCAACATTCAAAACCACTATCATCTGACGAGAACACCAATCAATGTCACTGAAGGCTAGAGAAAACCAAACAAGAGTAACCACACCATTATTATGCACCACATCCATCAAAAACGAGATCCCTATGAGGGGAAGCAACCTTCAAGGATCATCACTAGAAGAAATGAAACAACACCCTCAAAGAGACTACCTCTAGCTCAGCTAGATGAACTACAATCTTGGATCTACAAGCTCCGGAGTAGCCGAGAGGCGTGTCACAGAAACAATTCTGAACGAAGTAGCCAAGAAGAAATTCTAGAGGGCTAAACAAACTAGAGAAACAAATACACGCAACACAAAGCCACATCACATTGGAGTAGTTGATAAGTGTATCACGGAGCCAAGTCGACCCAGAGCAGCTGAGGAGTACATCATTCTGTGAAAAATATGAGAGAAAGGAAAACGAACCGAGACAAGCTGCACAGTATTTCCATCTGAAGTTCCATGAATGGGAAGCCAAAGAAGAAAATGGAGGAACATTACTTGAATGTCAAAACAAGGTCCCAAAGAATTGAAATGAGGAAAATGTCAAAGCAAGCATAAAAAATATTTTTAAATATTTATAAAATTATAATAAATATATTTAAATAATAAATATATTTATTATAATTATAATTTATATATTAATAAAAATATATAATTATAGAAAAATATATAATTATATAAATATATGTATAAGTATATAAAAGTATTTATACACATTATTTTATAATTTTAATTATAAAAATATATTTAATTATATATATAAATACATAATTAAAATTATTTTAAAATAATTTTGATTATATAAATAATTATTTATTTTTAATAACTATATTTGTATTTATTTAAAATTATATTTAATAATACATATTTACAATTCTTTAAATATATTTGTAATTATATATATTTATATTTATATATCAATATATTCATTTAAAATTTTGAATTATATTAATTATATTATTAAAATTATTTATATAGGTCTTTATCAGTGCTAAATATAAAGCATTGATAAATTGGGTATTATTAATGCTTATTATTTTAGTATTGATAAAACCACTCTTTATTAGGGATTTTTTAAAATCCATGAAAAAACCTTTCCCAATATTTTTAATAGAACCATAATAGAGTTCCACATCATCGCGTTGTTTATGCTCTTACAAAATTGAAGCTTTTTCGTCACCCCTCATACATCTCGGATGAATCGACACATTCAAAACCCAAGTTATGTGACATGTGATATGTCTCTCCCCTTGAACATATTTGGTTGTTTTCAATTTTCCAATAGGGGTTTAAATGATATGTGTGAATGATCTTATTTTTCCTCGATCTACCTCACTAATTCTCCACTAGATTTCCCTCGCCTTAATCCATTGTTGATTCACCCTCTCCCTCTCCCTCACATTCATTTCACTGATTAATCAAAATTTCTCACTCTGATTGCATGGTGCTTCTAGACATGCACTGCAAAAACCCTACCCACATTTCATTTAAGGTGGTGACTGAAAATAATAAGTGGGAAGAGTTTTTGAAGTGAACATATGGTAATACACTTCATGTTCAATGTATCCTTCATTCTCCCATGGATTAAAATAAAAAATTCCACATATTTGCTTCCATCGCCAGGGTGAAGAACCCCAATAATTTTAATTTCATCTGACTTGTTTATAGTTTTTATAGGAATTATAAAATGGGTTAAATTTAGTTTGTATGATTTTTTCAAATTGTTTAAATTTATATAACTTGATAAAAAATCATTTTATGAAACTTTTGATACTTATACACAAATACATAGATATAAATATAGACACATTCTTGTATATAATTACACAATTATGGGATAATATGTGTAACATGATGAGTGGTATCTATATTTATATTTTCATACACGTGTACGGAAAAAGGGTGGTCTGGGAATTCGAATTCTATACCTTAAACATGTTTTTTAGAATATTTTTATTAAAAATGTTCTTCCTCAAATTTTATTTTCAAAATTTGGTGGTCTATTCAAATTGTAATGTTCTGGTTGGATTTGTTTGCTTTCCTTTAATGTTTTATAAAAGGTGATTTCATTTTCTAAATCATTTTTATGATGATAGTGATGGTGTTTTATGACTCTTGGGTTTTTAATATTTTTTTACTTTGATTTAAGAAATATATTATTTTAAAGGGGCATGTGGTGTTTAATGAATTGAATTTAATGGAATGGGTTGTTAAAAGGCCTCTTTGATAAAATGTGAACAATATGAAATGGGAATTAAAAATTGGAACCCTAGCCACGAGGCTACTAGTCCATTTGATTTAAATTCAAGAGTTTCTTCAAATGTTGGGTTGTCAAGACCTTGTTATTGGGACCTATAAATGTTTTTATCATATGAAAAACCATAAACTTCATCTATTAGGAATATTTTCACCAAGACACCACTTGACCCACAATGTACCAAGTGAATAAAAGTATAAACACCAAATCCTCCATAATTTTGTAATCCCACATAATAAATTTACAGAAACCATCCTTGATCTCTATGTTTTGAAGTAGATAAATATTTAATTAGATTCTTTGTAACTTTATATATATCACACATTTCTTTCCTTAAATTATTTATTCCACTACAAAAAATCTCAATATAAATCATTCAACCCTTATTATCTTATAATAATGGATTCATGTATCTTAAATGATTCATTAAGAATAACCATTTATGTATTCTAGGATCATACATTTTATTTATTTATTTATATATTATATATTAATATTAATTAATAAAATAGGACATATGTGAATAAAAGATAGATGGATGCCAATCATATGAAATAAGAGTATAAGGATGGAGTGAAAAATTTCTTCAGGTTTGAAAAGGATAATGTAAAATACCCATCTCAAATCCTTTGTTCATGTTTACATTTTTATTAATCAAGAATAATTAGTCTAGAGGAGTTGGAATAACACTTGACCTATCACAGAATATATTTAAGTTATAAATGTTCAATTAAACACAGAGAAAAAATGAATATAGCTTGTGACTGAGATAACAATATGCTTTATGCATAATCTGATATGATTATAATTGTGAACAATGAAGAATATTGTATCCATGATTTTATTATAGATGTGAATGATTATGAAGATCGTATTGAGAAAATGACAGTTACAGATGAATATGAACATCATGATTGGTCAATTTTTTTAGAAGTTAAAGAGTTGTGCAAGGATTCCATTGTATGATGATTTTACTAAATATATAACATTTCTAGGAATAATAAAGCTATATAATATAAAATATATAAATATATGGAGTGATTTAAATTTTATTAAACTAATTTCTCTCTTGGATAATATTCTCTTAGAAGATAATGGGCTTCCTTACTTATCATGTGAAGCTATGAGAATACTACATTCAATGGGCATGATATCTGAAAGAATAAATTCCAATCCAAATGAATGCACAATGTTTTGAAAGAACCGTAGATCACTTAATAAATTCCCAATGTTTATTGTTTCTTGATAGATGAAATATGAATCATATCCTATGAATGTTGTATGGTTGTATGCAATCATTCTAAGGTTTAGGGACATATATAGATATGAGGATATTTTAATTCAATTAATATGTTACCAAAATAAAATAATTAAAAGTGGGAAAAATTTTCACCTAGTAGACTCTCCCCAATAGGATAAAAGTGATCATTATTATCCAAAATTTTGCAAAGATATAAGAAACCTTCATCTTTCACTATCTACAGATGGAGTAAATCCTTTCAGTTTTCAATGTATCACTCACAGTACATGACTAGTTATGTTGGAAAATTATAACTGTCTACTATAGTTATGCATTAAATGAAAATATATTATGTTATCTATCCATGTATTAGGAAAAAAACCTAGTAATGATATTGATATTTATTTAGCTCTATTGATCAATGATTTGAAATTAGTGTGGGATTCAGGTGTTATGTTTTATGATGCTTACATAAATAAATATTTCACATTGAGAGTCATGTTGTACATAATGATAAATGAATTTTCTTCTTATGGAATTTTTTCAGCATGTAAAATTAAAGGAACACCTTGGTGTCCCATTGTGAAAAAGTTTCACATTTAATTAGGTCAAAACATTCATTGAAGACTATGTTTTTAAAAAATTGTAAATTTCTACCCTAATGACATAAATATAGATATTGGATGACATCATTCAATGGGATTATAGAAGAAGGTGAAACACTATCTCCACTAATAGGAAATCAACTATTTTAGAAAGTAAAATATATGGACATTAATTTTTTTAAACCATTTTTGAGAAACCATAAAAAAAATTCAGAAAAAGAGATCAATTTTTTTTTAAATTACCATACTATAATTATTTTCATGTCATGCAATTTGTTTATGTTATGAATGTGGAAAAAATGTATGTGATTATATCATTATAATGATACTAAATTAAGAAAAAAAAGATATAATTAAGTAAATGTTGTACACAATTTACATAGGGATATCAAAAGAGTTGTCGCTAGTGAAGAGTTAAAAAAAGACTTTTTCCCTCCAGCTTCTTACACTTTTTCCAGGCAAGAGATATACCTATTTTTCAACATCATGAATGATGTAATGTTTCTATAGGGGGTATTCATAAAATATAAAGAATATCATGTCAATGAATTATTTAAAGTTAAAGGGTTTAAATCACATTACTGTCATGTTCTTATGCCATATCTAATGAAAATAGATTTACATTACTTTTTTTCTAAGAATTTCGATCATATATTTACCTTGATCTGTTTATTTTTCAAATCTATATTCAAAAATGTTATAGGCCTAATAAAATTTGAAACTTTCAGAAAAGAAATTACTATCATATTATGTGAATTGGAGATGTTATTCCAACATAAATTATTTTATATGATGGTTCACTTAGTAAGAAAGATTCAACTATGTGGTCCAATACATTATAGATGAATGTACCTGATTGAATGTTATATGAAGATTTTGAATGGGTATATAAAAAATTGAAGTCATTTGAATGTTTTATTGTGAAGAAATAGGTTTTTTGTGAAACCATTAAATTTTGCAATGACTACTTGTTCAATGTGGAAATCATTAGTCTACCAAAATCTCATTACATCGGGTGGCTTGTGGGTGATGGAATTTATAGAATAGATGTTGTCACCATTATGATTAAAGAGAGGGATCATGATCGAAATTTACATTTGAATAATAGTTTATTGGTTTTTCCTTATATTTAAACCCACAAATTAGTTCATATGCATTGTAATCCATTAATTGATGAAATATGGATATAAAACATAGATAATAAATATTTTTAGGATGGTTTTGAGACCAAATTTTTAAGGAGTCAACTAAAAACCTAGATTCAATTTTATGAATTTTATTTCTAGCTAGAGGACCAAGCGTGAATGTATTATATTATAATGGTTATGTAATAATGGGTTATAAATTATATATAAATGATCATGATGAATATAATATCACACAAAATAGTGTATTTTCGCTTGTCGATGAAGTGCTTCTTGTAACTGTTATCAGGGTTAGAAATCTAATTTATTTGAATTTGTCATACTTTTTCATTATAAAAAAATATGGTTGTTTGATTATATAATATTAAAAGTACTAATTTTTCAATGCATATGGGTTGATAACTAGATTTTAGGTAAAATAGATGAATTGGGATTTGTGAAAGTGGGTATTAGTAAGGAAGGGTACAAAGATGAACTGTTTATAATTTAATCATAGGTTGCATAAGTATTTTATGTTTCGTATCATACAAAAATAGAAGTGATCAATTATTCTATTATATACCAAAACCACTAAAGGGTCAGATGCTAATTTGACTATGGATGACCCCTATATTCAGAAATCACAATAATTTTTCTATAGTCCTAATGCAGATGGGGTCTTATATGTCAGAAAAGATCACAATAAGGGGATTTGGATACAAGATAGAGGGGTAAAATACCTTCATTCTTTTAAAAAATAGATTTCAATAATCTGGTTATATATTTTTGGTAATATACATTGTCTTACCTCATATTATTTTATATCCAATTATGCATTTACATAATCTAAATTAAATGTTTAACCAAATATATAGATAATAAATTCTATACATGATGATGCCATCAATCCATAGAAACAAAATATTTCTCAACATATGGATACTCCAAATGTAGAGGAACAAAAAGTTTTTACACATGGTGATTCCACCAATCCAGATAATCAATATACTGAAAATGATGAAGATTAGGAGATTGTAGATAGTGAAAAACCTATGTTTTAGAAAAATAGGACCACTATAGCATGATGGTATTAACAAAAATATTATGGTGATAAATAGAGGCACCAAATTCAAGGTTGGATGCAATGAATATGGTTAGCTTTTCAACCCCAATAATTCCATGTTTAGTAGTTACATTAGTCTTACCACTCAAATGAATGTTTTAGTTCATGTAGATTAGTGGCACAATGTTGTGATCGTGCTTAGTGAACTAATTTGAGAATAGGTAAGGGTAACGTTATGATATACTTTCATTATTTTACGAAAAAATAAAATATTGAAACATTAATTTACTCTTCATTATCCCTTGAAAATAACATTTATAGTAGAAAAATTCCAAATGAAATTTGTATTAAAGATCACTAGAAAGGCTCAAATAGGATTTCAAACAATTTTTATGATGCATAGATGCTGAAGGAAAAATAAACATACACCCACCAAAAATGTATTCAATCCTGATAAACCAAAAAATATATTATGTACTTAATTTTTTATCTTAAATAGGAATATTTTATTATATATTTTTTGGTAATAAATTTCTTGAAAATAGGTGTATTAATAAATTTTTATAAGAATTGTTAATTTATGAAATTGAAAATGAGTGTAGAAAATAAGAAACATGTAGTAAATCCAATTTACCACTATCATATGATAAGGAAAGGGTATTCTTCACTTGTAAAAAATTGTATATATTTCAAATATACAATAATAATTTTGTGTGAAATGAAACAAAAACATAATTATGCTACTTTATTTATAAGAAAATTTATGATTCGAAATTAAATTCCACTTTCATCCCACATAATGTTCTATGGAAGTAGGATAATGTAAAAATATATATAATACTAATAGATGAAAACTCGAAAAAGTTCCAGAAGCATTTGTAAGTATGGAATAATAAAAAAATTAATTGAAATCATTATTATGTAAAAATGATTACTTATTTTCATATTTTTTTTCTGATTTAGACACATGAATCATTATAAACTGTACCCGAGGAGTGTTTATTATCAGTGGAATTGAAGTAGCTTGAACAATATTTTCATGTTAGAGGTGTGAGTTTTTGGGTGTTACTCTGAATATATTTTGGGAAAATAAATAAATAGGTTTATAATGGTAAGAAAATGGAAGACATGCTAGCTTAATTTACCACTCATGAAGAAAAACAAAATTGTTATTCCAAGTTGTTAGAAAATATTATAGGAAGGAATAAAAGAGAATAAATTAAACAAAAACAACCACTACCCGAAGATCCAACCCCCACACTACAAGGGAATCACCACATAGTAGTAGTTTTTTTGGATATGGCGGTGTTTTAAACAACCACAATATACTGCTGTGGTAGTTTCAAAAAACATTCGGTAATTTGTGTGTTGGAATACAATACATGGTACTTTCTTCAATTTAATGGCAGTTTATGGTAACCATCCTAGTGAATGAATTTTGTGGTGAGTTTTTTGTTATTTTACCAGTAGTTATCCTAGCAGAAAATTATTTTTCATCGTGGTGGTTTACACCACTGCTAAACAATAATTTCATTTTCTCTGGGAAAACTACTGCTAAAACCAAGATAACTACCACGAAAACAGAAGTTGAAAAATGTGTAGCAGCGGTTTTAACTACCACTAAATTAATGAATGTAGTAGTGGTTTTAACCATGGCCGATAGTAAAATAAAAAATCATAGAAACGGTTTTAACCACTAATAAATATGATCCATTTACTTTGAGTTGGTTTAAACCACTGCTAAAGCAATATTTACAAAAAACACAGCTAATTCTAAAACCCCAGTACCCGTGCCCTGAAAAAAAACCATTCCAATTTCACATGCACATACATCTTACATCCAAAAGAATATAAGTGTCACAACCCATCCTTGGGGCCCGTGTCGTGACTACCCCAAGCCCGCCTTCCATAGGCCAGGGGCTGGTGACTGGCACCAATGTTGTAATTCCCGATAACTGGGAAGGAATTTCCTTTATAAAAGTAAAAAAACACTACAGAGTACAAGCGGAAGTAAAACACTAAGTAAAACTGAAACAATCTGTGCTGAAAGTAAAGGGGGCCGGAAATACAAGACCAACTGTGAAGTACAAGGGAAAAGATAAAATAGTCGGAAGGTGACAAATAGCTCCTGGATTGTCCACCAAGGATCCTACCAAAAGGGTAGGTACAGATAGCGCAACCCCTGGATTGTCCACCACAGATACTGTCTCATCATGAGGTCCACCTCCAAGTACCGTCCAGTCCTCGAACACTCAGCCTCTATTTGCACTGCCCGTCGTCTGCAACCAACACAACGAGGTGCGGGCATAGCCCGTGTAGGGGTGAGTATAACGATACTCAGTAGGGACCCTGAGAACCTCAAGGTATCACTAAATCCAACAAGGATAACCACAAAAAAGATCTCAACAGATAATCTCTACTTAGGTATATGCCCATACATATACCCAAGTTATCAAGTAACCCATCTCAATCACGAGGAAACACAAAGTTGATGAAATCAACGGATAACCACTACCCATGTATATACCCATACATATACCTAAGTTATCATGTGACCCATATCAATCATGAGGAAACACAAAGATTATAGACTCAGCTCAAACCAGGATTAAATCATGAAGTCGAAACCACGGCAACTGGAGAACAGCTCCTCTGTCGAGTATAGTGGGCCTGCCGCTACAACCAAGCATGCCCCACTAACCTTGGACTACTGGAGAACTCCTCCTATGTCGAGTATAGTGGGCTTGCCACTACAACCAAGCACGCCCCACAAACCTTGGACTGTTGTAGTACTCCACCTGTCGAGTATTGTGGGCCCGCTGCTACAACCAAGCGCTTCCCACCATGGGATTGCCGCTACAACCAAGCGCTCCCCCTCATAGGCTCCAGAGGTACTCCTTCCGTTGAGTACCGTGGGTCTACTGCTACAACCAAGCACTCCTCCACCGTGGTTCTGCCGCTACAACCAAGCACTCCCCCTCATAACCCCCAGAGGTACTCCTTCTGTTGAGTATCGCGGGTCTGCCGATACAACCAAGCGCTCCCCCTCATAGGCTCCAGAGGTACTCCTTCTGTTGAGTACCGCAGGTATGCCTCTACAACCAAGCGCTCCTCCGCCGTGGGTCTGCCACTACAACCAAGTGCTCCCCCTCCTAGCCTCCAAAGGTACTCCTTCTGTTGAGTACCACGGGTCTTCCGCTAAAACCAAGCGCTCCTCCACCGTGGGTCTGCCGCTAAAACCAAGCGCTCCCCACTGGGCTCTCCGAAATTCACCGAGACGATAGATCAGCAGTCGTCAAGTCTCAGCCAGCTACTAGGTCTCTGCACTATGCTAGCTCGTCACCAGGAGGGTCTGCTCCACGAACTACTGGTCGATACTCGAAGTATCACAAAGTACCAGGAAGAAGTATCTCAAAGATCTGCGTCGTCATAGGGGTCTCAAAGCAACGGACGACGCGTCAGTCGGACGCCCGGTCTGTGAGTTATCAGCTTTTCCGTTCCTGGGGCCCGGTTGGTTTCATGTGCGAACCAACCCAGCCGTATGTCAACTATACCCTGAACTCTCATAGGGTTTACTCATAAAGACCGTTTCTCTACGTGATCACCAGCGCTGCTGACGGTTCGTCAAACGGACGTCTGGTCTGAAAGTTATCAGCCTTTCCGTTCTAGGGTCCCGGTTGGATTTCGGGTACAATCATACCCGGACACTATCCAAATGAAACCAAAACTCAGGTGAAGCACTCCAAAAGTTTCTTCTCATCAAGAGGAATCCAACAAAGTCGACGGCACATCAATCAGACATCCGGATCTCAAGTTATAAGCGTTTCCGCTCCGAGGGCCCGGTTGGTTTCGTGTTCGAACCAACCCGGTTGTACCCAAAGTTCTCTGAAACCCTGAGTGTAAAATATCGAAATGACCGTCTTGATCCAACGATCGCATCGCAACTGACAGTGCATCGATCAGAGGTCTGTAGCCTAAGATATGTGCGTTTGAACGAAAACTGCCTGAAAATGGGGGGTTCGGCCCGGTCCGACCCGGCCCGATACCCCCCCCCCCCCGAGTCGGCCCAAACCGGGTCCGGGTCTGGACCATTAGGGCGCGGCCTGACCCGGTGGGCACGACCCAGCCCCACCGGCGCGGCCTGGGTGTGGCCCGGCCCGGCCTGGGGCTGGAGCTGGCGCGGCGCCCGCGTGTCCAGCGGGTGCGGGGGTTACAAACCCCCGCAGTCGACATAACCAGCGCGGCTTAAAGTCGCGCTGCCCTAGCTACTAGAACGGCTAAGCCGTTCCGGTCTGGCCCGCCTCCGCGGCTCAGCCACGGCGGTTCTGTTCAGGCAACGCGCCGCCGTTGCCTTTCACGGACCACCAGACGCTCTCTGGTGGTCCGTTTTGCTCACCGCTTTCGCCAACGGTCCTCCCGGGACCCGACCTTCACTGAGGAGGCTTCAAATTGGCTTTGCGGCCCCGTTTGTCGTCACCCGTAAATCCGCACGCAATGATCAAATAATAAAACTGCGACCTCTTCGTGGTTTTTCGGCACGGCGTGACGGCGCCGCGGCTTGTTCGACTTCAACGGTGCGGCGCAACGGCGCGGCGCAACGGCACCGCGCAACGGCGCCGCACTTCTTCGCCCTTTTCTCATAGTTTTCGCGCGGTGCAACGACACCACACCTCCTTTCACGTGCCGCAACAAATTCAAACAAACAAGGGGGGAGGAGGGTCGGCCGTGTTCATACGGTCTGACCTCCTCCCGTTATTGCAATAACAGGCGGCCCAAATAAGATGACAATCAGCGATGTAGGTAATCACAAACAAAAAGAATACAATTCCCCTATCTCGAGGAAAATTTGAACGAAGGTTCATCGCAGGATTGTACGTCGCGGAAGAAGGCGTCACGGAAGGAGGATCATCGCGTCGTGGGGAAAAGATTCGTCGGCGTCGCGTCGTCGATCTCCGAGGACTCGTCGTTCTTGTCGACCTTCGTAGGAGGTCGGTGTTCTTCGCGTTCTTCGCATTCTTCGCATTCTTCGTCAAGTAATAAAAAGGTTCAAGGCTTCGAGTAATTCTCCCAAGTCCTCTCTCAACAAGCTCCAACAATTATAAAATAAGCCACCTCTTATTTTATTACTCAAGCCTTAAGTTTGAAATTCAAAAATTGAATCAATCAATTAATTGAATTAATTGAGGAGTTTAAACCACCCAATTAATGAGGCGTTTATTATTCAGTTAAAACCCAAGAGTTGACTTACATTTAAAGGGGGGGGGGGGTTGTGGGTGCATTACTGAAAAAAAGGAGGGGTTGAGGATGTTGAAAGGGTGGGGATCGTGTGGGCCCCACCCCAATAATATCCTACCTAGTGGATTAGTTAGGATGTGGGTCCCACTCAACCACTTAGCTTAGGTTAAAAAAATTAAAATAAAATAAATTGGTTGCCCCATTTTATTTTATTCATTTACTTAACCCCAAAATTTTAAAACCACACCCGAGCAAACACAACTCCCAAAAAGGCGTTCTTAAGCAATTATTAGCACTGCGATTCCATCAGTGCCATCATATTTAAATTCTGAGCACCGATTCAAATTTTAGAAAAACCCGCTCCTTCGTTTACTGAACGTACCCGAGCTAAACTTTGGAAAATGATTCCGGGCACACCGGGCCTCAGAATTAGGTGCCGTCAGAAACTGCGCTCTTGTAAAATTCCAAAGAAAATTTAAAAAAAAAATCCTTGAAATTTCCAGGTCTTTACATTACCCCCACCTCAGGGATTTATGTCCCCGTAAAGCATAAACACAAACTAGGGATACAAAAGCGGTACTGAGAATGCATCTGAGCCTTCCAGTCCCATGTGCTCAACTAGAGGTTCCCGTACTGCCAGTGAAAGCGCACCTGAGGAATTGACCATTCTCGTAGGATCTGCTCCTATCGTTCCTCGATCCCCACTGGAACCTCTGTGAGGGTCACCCCATAGCCTAAGTCCATCTCCTCATGGTCGATGAAAAGCGAAGGGTCGAGCTCGTATCTCCATAGTTAAGATACATGGAAGTCGTCGTGCACCTGGTGCAACTGAGGTGGGTGGGTCAAGCGGTAAACCACCTTGCCTACCCTACTGAGGACCTAGAAAGGTCCGTTGAACCTCAGAGATAACTTATTGCCTTGGCCACATCTCCGTAATTCACGTCGAGGTGAGACCCGTAGGGAAACGTGGTCGCCATCCTCGAACTCTAGTGGTCTCCGCCTCCTGTCAGCACAAGACTTTTTTTGCCGGCTCTGAGCTGTTCTCATCTGCTCTTGGATGACTTGGACCTTTCTGGTCCTACAAGAGCTGCTGAGATTTCTGCTTTTCCGATAAGAGAAATCCAGTCTCATCCCCGGGATGAACTAGATTATTCACCTAATATAGTCAATCCCGACATGGATGATACTAATCCATACCAAGGATGACGTCGTAAGGCCTCAACGCTACTACCAAGAGATCCAACCGTTACTCTCACCTCCAAGGGTTGAGTCACACTGTCGGCATCAGTGTGTGGTCACTGGGTCTCCTCCAGTAGGTATCTCAAAGTGAGGGTAAAGTCAACAGTTTTTAAATCGGAACCTCTTAGTAACATCATAAAGAGAGGACAGGAAGGTAAACAACACAAGAAAGGTGTCATTTATTACTGCAGCTCAAAGTACAAAGACACAAAGCATCTACAAACAAACATAAATAAAGCTAGAAGCAACATGAACAAAAGTCTCCAGGTCTGGAGCTAGTCCCGCTCCTGTCCATCTGCTCCCGGAGCTCCATGATTGTAGGCCTCAGCTGCCTGAAGCTGAGCTCTCCCATGTATACCTGTTCCCTGCGGTCGGGGTGGACCTCCTGGTGGTGGTGGTGGAAACACTTCGAAGCGTCGTACACCTCCAGCTGCATGGCCAGCTCCCCTGCCACGGTCTCCTACTCCATTTGGTCTACCTCGATCATACATATGCCTCTTCCTGGGAGGTCCTTCATTCATCTGATAGTCATCTGTATAGCGGGTCGGACAGTCACGAACCAAGTGACCAACCCTGCTGCTGGAGTAACACTACCCGCTCATGTTTAGTTGTTGTCCACCCCGGGTGCCTTGCACAAACGATCCTGTGTCATGCGGTCGACCTCCTGTAGGTCTAGTCCTCTTGGACCTCTATGTCATCTATCTACTGCCCGCTGCAGAAGACTCTGCCGCATGCCGGCTGGTGGTGGGTCCTACTGCTGGAGACTGCTCAGCAAGGAAAATCTCCACTAAGAGGGCTCACTGCAACACCCCTGTCTGTGTTGCAATGCTGTGAGAAACAACTGAAGCTCTGATCTCTCGCCTGAGCCCCTGCTCGAAGGTTCAGGCCCTAAAGAATGGGTCCCATACCATGTCTGTGGAATAGCGCGAGAGATCGGTAAACCTCTCCACGTACTGGGATACTGTCATGCTACCCTGCTGCAGTTGGAGTAGCTCCTAGATGTGCACCGCACAGAGGGTGGCTGGGATGAACTCTGAGCGGAAAAGGCTCTCAAAGTACATCCAAAGGAGAGATTCCTTGTCATGCACCTAGAGCATCAAGCTACACCATCTTCCTGCTGCCGCGTGTAGGAGGCTCGCTGCAAGGACCACTATTAGGTCAGCTGGTGTCCCTACCAAACGGAAAACACGAACAACTACCTCAAGCCAATCCTCGGCTGCCTGAGAGTTCATCTCCTCGCAGAACCTGGGCGGTCGCTGACGCTGAATCTCGTGCATTACACTAATGCGACGTGCACCGTCAGCGGCTGGGACTGGTAGCATCGATGGCTCGGCGGGTAGAGGTACCTCCGGTGCCTTTACTGTCAAAGGGACCTGTATCGAGGCCTCGTCGCTCAGTGGGCTGTCGTCCCGTACAATGCTCGGAACCCTAGCTGGATGTCGTCGTGGGTCCATCCTAAAAAGAAACAGGTGCTCCATGGTTAATACATTATACCTGGTGAGATGACACAAAGTAATCACAAAGAAATCTTTTAAAACACACATGTAATCAATGTTTTCATGTATTGAGTCAGAAATTAGAAGTCAGGGTCCTGGTGTACGGATACGTCGGCCACCGCACCAACACTGGACTCCCTGGACTGATAACCACACTCAATACCCTTAACACTATTGCTTCACATAGATGAAGGATCATAGTCCTGAGTTCTGCGGTAGAGCCGAACAACTCTGATACCAATTTGTCACGACCCATCCTCGGGGCCCGTGTCGTGACTACCCCAATCCCGCCTTCCATAGGCTAGGGGCTGGCGACTAGCACCAAAGGCATAATTATCGATAAATGGGAAGGAATTGCCTTTATAAAAGTAAACAAAACACCACAGAGTACAAGCATAAGTAAAACACTAAGTAAAACTGAAACAAGCTGTGCGGAAAGTAAAGGGGGCCAGAAATACAAGCCCAACTGTGACGTACAAGGGAAAAGATAAAACAGCCGGAAAGTGACAAGAAACTCCTGGATCGTCCACCAAGGATCCTACCTGAAGGGTAGGTACAGATAGCGCAGCCCCTGGATCGTCCACCATGGATACTATCTCATCGTGAGGTACACCTCCGGGTACCGTCCAGTCCTCGAACACTCGGCCTCTGTCTGCGCTGCCCGTCGTCTACAACCAACACAATGAGGTGCGGACATAGCCCGTGCAGGGGTGAATATAACGATACTCAGTAGGGACCCCGATACCCTCAAGGTCTCACTATATCCAACAAGGATAACCACAAAGAGGATCTCAACAGATAACCTCTACTTAGGTATATGCCCATACATATACCCAAGTTATCAAGTAACCCATCTCAATCACGAGGAAACACAAAGTTTATGAAATCAACGGATAACCACTACCCAGGTATATGCCCATACATATAGCTAAGTTATCATGTGACCCATCTCAATCATGGGGAAACACAAAGATTATAGACTCAGCTCAAACTAGGATTTAATCATGAAGTCGAAACCACGGCTACTGGAGAACTCCTCCTCTATCGAGTACAGTGGGCCTTCCACTACAACCAAGAGCACCCCACTACCCTTGAACTGCTAGAGAACTCCTACTCTGTTGAGTACAGTGGGCTTGCCGCTACAACCAAGAGTGCCCCACTAACCTTAGACTGCTGTAGTAGTCCACCTGTCGAGTACTGTGGCCCAGCGGCTACAAACAAGCGCTTCCCACAATGGGTCAGCCGCTATAACCAAGCGCTCCCCCTCATAGGCTCCAAAGGTACTCCTTCTATTGAGTAACGCGTGTCTGCCGCTAAAACCAAGCACTCCTCCGCCGTGGGTCTACCGCTACAACCAAGAACTCCCCCTCATACCCTCCAGAGGTACTCCTTCTGTTGTTTATCGCGGGTGTGCCGCTACAACCAAGCGCTCCCCCTCATAGGATCTAGAGGTACTCCTTCTGTTGAGTACCATGGGTCTGCCGCTACAACCAAGCGCTCCTCTGCCGTGGGTCTACCGCTACAACCATGCACTCCCCCTCATAGCCTCCAGAGGTACTCCTTCTGTTGAGTACCGTGGGTCTGCTGCTACAACCAAGCGCTCCTCCTCCGTGGGTCTGCCGCTACAACCAAGCGCTCCCCACTGGGCTATCCGAAACACACCGAGACGATAGATCAGGAGTCATCAAGTCTCAGCCAGCTACTAGGTCTTTGCACTCTGGTAGCTCGTCACCAGGAGGGTCCGCTCCACGGGCTATTGGTCGATACTCCAAGTATTACAAAGTCCCACGAAGAAGTATCTCAAATATCCGCCTCGTCATAGGGGTCTCAACGCAACAGACGGCGCGTCAGTCGGACGCCCGGTCTATGAGTTATCAGCTTTTCTGTTCCAGGGGCCCGGTTGGTTTCGTGTGCGAACCAAACCGGCCGTATCTCGGCTGTACCCTGAACTCTCATAGGGTTTACTCATAGGGACCATTTCTCTACGTGATCACCAACGCCGCTGACGGTTCGTCAAACGGACGTCCGGTCTGAAAGTTATCAGCCTTTCCGTTCTAGGGGCCCGGTTGGATTTCGGGTACAATCCAACCCGGCCACTATCCAACTTCAACCAAAACTCAGGCGAAGCATGACCAAAGTTTCGTCTCAACAATAGGAATCCAACAAAGTCGACGGCACATCAATCGGACGTCCAAAGCTCAAGTTATAAGTGTTTCCGCTCCGAGCGCCCGATTGGTTTCGTGTTCGAACCAACCCGGTCATACCCAAAGTTCTCCAAAACCCTAAGTGTAAAATACTAAAACGACCGACTCAATCCAAGGATCACATCGAAACTGATGGTGCATCGATCAGAGGTCCGTAGCCCATGATATGTGCATTTGAACGAAAACTGCCCGAAAATAGGGGGTTCGGGCCCGGTCCGACCCGGCCCGATACCCCCTCGGGTCGGCCCGAACCGGGTCCGGCCCATTATGGAGCGGCCCGACCCGATGGGCACGGCCCGGCCCAGCCTGGCGCTGGAGCTGGCGCGGCGCTCGCGTGGACAGCAGGTGCGGGGGTTACAAACCCCCACGGTCGACATAACCAGCGCGACTTAGAGTCGCGCCGCCCCAGCTACCAAAACGGCTAAGCCGTTCTGGTTTGTCCTGTCACCGCGGCTCAGCCGCAGCGGTTCTATTCTGGTGGCGCGCCGCCGCCGCCTTCCGCGGACCTCCGGACGCGCTCCGGTGGTCCGTTTTGCTCACCGCTTTCGCCAACGGTCCTCCTAGGACCTGACCTTCACTACGGAGGCTTAAAATTGGCTTTGTGGCCCCATTTGTCGTCACCCGTCAATCCGCACACAAAGATCAAATAATCAAACCGCGACCTCTTCGTGGTTTTCCGGCACAGCGCGACGGCGTCGTGACTTGTTCGAATTCAACAACGTGGTGCGACGACTCCGAGCTTCTTCGCCCTTTTCTCTTATTTTCCGCGCGGTGCAACGGCACCGCACCGCCTTTCACGTGCCGCAACAAATTCAAACAAACAAGGGGTTAGGAGGGTCGGCCGTGTTTGTGCGGTCCGACCTCCTCCCATTATTGAGATAACTGGCGGCCCAAATAAGATGATAATCAGCGATGAAGGTAATCACGAACAAAAATAAAACAATTCCCCTACCTCGAGGAAATGTTGAACAAAGGTTTGTCGCGGGATTTCACGTCGCGGAAGAAGGCGTCGCGGAAGGAGGATCGTCGCGTCCCAGAGAAAAGATTCGTCGGCGTCGCGTCGTCGATATTCGTGGATCCGGCGTTCTTGTCGACCTTCGTCGGAGGTCGGCGTTCTTCGCGTTGTTCGCGTTCTTCGCATTCTTCGTCAAGGAAGAAAAAGGTTCAAGGCTTCGAGTAATTCTCCCAAGTCCTCTCTCAACAAGCTCCAACAATAATAAAATAAGCCACCTCTTATTTTATTACTCAACCCTTAAGTTTGAAATTCAAAAATTGAATCAATCAATTAATTGAAATAATTGAGGATTTTAAACCACCCAATTAATGAGGCGTTTATTATTCAGTTAAAATAAAGAGTTGACTTACATTTAAAATGGGGTGGGGGTGTGGGTGCGTTACTGAAAAAAAGGAGGGGTTGAGGAAGTTGAAAGGGTGGGTCTTGTGTGGGCCCACCCCACTAATATCCTACCTAGTGGATTATTTAGGATGTGTATCCCACTCAACCACTTAGCTTAGGTTAAATGAGATAAAATAAAATAAATTGGTTGCCCCATTTTATTTTATTCATTTACTTAACCCCAAAATTTTAAAACCACACTCGAGCAAACACAACTCCATAAAAGGTGTTCTTAAGCAATTATCGGCGCTGCGATTCCATCGGTGCCCTCAGATTTCAATTTCGAGCATCGGTTCAAAAGTTAGAAAAACCCGCTCATTCGTTCACTGAACTTACCCGAGCTAAACTTCGGAAAATTATTTCGGGTACACTGGGCCTTGGAATCAGGTGCCGTCAGAAACTATGCTCTTGTAAAATTCCAAATAAAATTAAGAAAAAAAAATTCCTTGAAATTTCCGGGTCTTTTCAATAAGGGAAAAACATTTTCATAAGAAAAAGTACTTTTTAATCCACACACACTTGTTTGAGTATCACTCATTGCATGGTGTAATAGTCTTTCCACCGAGCCCATCCATGTGTTCCACCTTGAGAACCAGTGTAACTCATATGAAGCTAAGTAACTTGAAGAGTGTGACCATCCATGATATAACATATATCACCCCTGATTTACAAATTATCAACAACTTATGAGTCCATCCATACTATTCCATAATGAGGAAAATATGTGTCTTTCAAGGTGTAACAAATACATTGATTTTATTTATGTTTTAAATACTAATGATTCCACTTGTAGAGCTATTCCATCTTATAAATCATGTGGATTTAAAGAGGTTCACACCCATAATCCATTTCAATTATAAATTCAAAAGGGACATGTAGTAATCAATCCATAACTCAATCTATTTAATTTAATTAATTAAGTAGTTCATTCCATAATTAATGGTTCTTGAGAATTGAATAAAAGTAATAGGTCCAGGTGAAATAACCATGGAGGTTAATACCATACATGCAATGTTATGTGGTAGGCCATGAAAGCATGCATTCCATTTGATAAAATATAGTTCACTCAATAAGACTTAGTCCTTAACCACATAAAATAGGGTTTGGTCACCAAGTCATACACAGAGGGTTGTCATGTACTCCCACAATTAATTTGAACTTCACATTGATAGTTTAGAAAACAATACACTTAAAGGGGGGTTTTGTTAAAAAAATCTAACTTTGTTAAGTTATTCAAGGATTACACCGTTATGTGTGGTTAAAATTTGATGTTCATGGTCCTTAACATGGAAAATTTAATAAATAAGTTATACTAATACTAATGAACTATGTTCAAAAAAATTAAACAACAAATTCACATGTCGACGCATGGAAGTCCTGCTAGAAATCATAGTGACCCAATTTATAAAATATCAAGACTATAAGGGAAAATGCTATAGGCCACCTAACAAAAACCATGGATGACCAACATGACCAATATCAAGGCATGTTTCAATCCATATGGAGAGATATTATGGAAACATATGAATCCCCTGATAATATGGTGAAATTATATGGACCAAAATAATGCATCTAGAGAGGAGATAAATGTAGAAAGAAGGAAAGAATATTCCTAGACTCACTGAGTGATATAAAACTCACTTGACAGAGGTTGAATTCAAAACCAGATAATGGGGATCAATCCAACCCTTTGAAAGGAGAGTATAGGAGGAGCATGGTCAGGATCCCACTTGAACACACAAAGGAGAAATAAAGACATGGTTAAAATAAATAAATACTAAGGGAAATTTTTATAATTTCTAGCTTGTTTAATGAGGTGAATAGTTTTTCTACACTACTATCCATACTGCGTGCCAACCATTCTCATGCCACAAATTATGGAGGGTGTTCGCATAGTTCATGAGCAAAAATTGGGAAACTGTGACAAACTATTCATCCTACCTGTTTTCAATACCTGCATCATGTTGTACTAGTGATGGGATATTTGTTTGTTTTCTCTAAAATTATGTAACTATTAGGATGATAATATAATGATACAATGGGATGATGTCGAGTGTGTTATTCACCATATATGGATACATGTATAAAATTTTCCCTATTTTATTCATAGCATGACACTGGTGGATCATATAATCTTGGTGTAATTCTAAATAATGCCAAGGACAAGGCTTTTGTTTTGAAAGGTGAAAATTTTAAATCTTTGTATATCTGGTCTGTGTGTATTGGGTTGTGTTGATCAAAATAAAAAATATCAAGTGAGTGATAGAATAATAGACTCTCTCACCTAAATGTGACAAAGAAAAAGTTAATAGGGATTATAAATTATTAATTAGACTCCAACACTGATTCAACCCCCCTACTAGTATTGATCATATCCCTTCTTGGATCCTATAAATTGGTTGTAGAGTATAGGTTCATATCTAATTGGGTTATCTATTTTATGTTTATTATCTTTTTAATGTTTGAAGTTTCTTTCATGATTTATGATAAATTTTAGTTTTAGAGAATAATTATTGACTTGGATCAGAATTTAGTTTCATCCATAACATTGATAAATACGAAAAATAAAGAGAAGAAGAAAATTAGAAACATGTCCCAATTGAGTAAGGAGGATTCTTATCCATAATAAAATGATAAATATGATAGATCTAGTTTATAAGGTGAGGTGATGGTGGTTTATTCTACAATTAATGAAGTGGAAAATCCCTCTATATTAATAGGATCAAGATACCCAAGTGTTCTACAGATATTTGTAAATTCTTATCCAGACTATTTTGAAAAGGAGGAAAGAATAAGTGGGAGTGATCACATGACAAATATATAACATGAGAATAGAATACTGTCGAATTTGAAGAAAGAAGGTCCATCCACTAATAAAAAGTTTATGGGAGTTACAAAATTGGATATTCCCAAGAAAATCAACAAGAAGGTTGATTTTTCATCCTTGGGTAACAAACCTGATGAATTTAGGAAAAATGAATCATAAAAAATGAATCATGATAATAAAGATACTTAGAATATTCTATGTGGGAAGTCCAAGAAATCTATAAATATACCTGAAGACATTTTAATTGTTTTAGAAATAGCACCAAAAACCTCCTCCTGATCCGCTACACCATAGATATAACAACCTAAATATTTTAACACATTATTGTATGATTGATAAATATAAATATCATTTAATAAAACATAATTATTGTAAATTACTAGTGTCTTTGGAAGATTGGGTTCGTAATATATAAAAGGAAACATGAGAAATAAAGAAAATGTTAGGTCATGAAAATGTTTGGAGACAAATCTGTGCCACACATGATAATTAAATACTATTGTATTTTTATATTTAAACTCAAAACCAATAAATGTTAAAAAAAATAAATGATTTTGAATTTTTATGATTTGCCTGCTCATCACCAATTGATGCAATACCACCGGGGGAAGATCCAGTCATCTTCTTATTTAAATCAATCAATGCATTCTGTAAAGCGGATATCTGAGCCACCTTTTCTTGAACTGTGTCTCGTAGAGAAACAATCTCTCTTTGAGTATCTCAGTGTATGGAATGAATAAAAATATGAGTATATCAAACTTCAATCCCTAATGTACTACCAAAGTCGTCAGATTGTATGAGACCCAAAACCATCATATGCACTCTACCAGGAGGCTCCTTCCCAAGGACATTAGCAACTGGGTCATCCTGGGAGACTGAGTAGGGCTGCGTCGGATTGAAAACCCATAATTCTCTAATTTTTACCTATAAATAAAATATATGTAACATTATAATCAATATATATTAACATAGTAACAATTGATAATATGTTATTATAATGAAAAATGAGTTCATACCCCAACTTCTTTGGTAGTCTCGTTAACAAAACTTCCATCATATTTTTTGTGAACATTCAACCACACTTCTGTTCGGGATATTTGGTGCCCTAAACTCCATGATTTCATTAAACAAATATAAATCATCAATTTAATATATTAAATAGATAATATTTTCTTTTAAATATTTAAACTAATGAAAATATTACCAGATCCGATCGGCTTCTAGAAAAACTCATTGAACCCACAGTGTGAGGGATGACTTGCTTAGCATGGCTTGATGCATTATTCCTTAAAAGATCCTGAAATAAATAAAATTCAATTTAATAGTAATGTATTCAATTTAATATCCTCTTAATATACATGTATAAATGTAAAATGAGATTAATATAACAATATATATTTAAATACCATCTATTTCTCATCACGATGCCTTTCAACCAAAAAATTCCATTACTCTTTGGGTACCCCATCAAGTAGCTTGTTAGAAATCTGTTTGGCAGTCAATGAAGTATTGTTGACATCTCTCCAAAATATATATTTAAATTATTTCCATTTCCTTCCAAAATATTTCATTTTCCACTTTCATGATAGCACATCAACGACTGTAAATTGGAAAAAAATATGTTCAAAGAAATTCATTTTGAAAATATTATAATTTAATAATATGACATTCAGTTGCACTATAATGTATTAAAATTACCTTTAACTGGGAATAAAAAACTTCTTTTTTACATTTTTAAGGCATAATACTCCAATCATCATGCGAAATAGGAAGGGAAACCATCTCCATGGCAAGCTGGCCTAAAATTTGGCCAAGTAATCCTGCGGTGTCCTCCATAGGGACCTCATATGAATCAAATGAGAAAATATTTTCACTCCAGTCAGATTCCATACATCTTAAAATTCTATATTTTTTCCCATAATTTCCTTATTTCTATATTTAACTAACAAAAATTTTGTATAAAAAATTAATGATAGATTTATTCACATCACAATTTGTACGTATAATAGTCACCCTCCAGTTTCCTCGTGAAGAACTGGAAGTGGTGCGCCACTCCCTCACTGCTGAGGCTTATAAAGTTGCAGGCGATGATAGAGCTGCTAAAGGGACACTCACAGGGGGTGTGAGAGATGGTGCAGGGGGATATGGTGTAGGGGGAAAGCGGATGGTGGCTCAAATGTCGTAGGGAGGCAGATAGATGGATTTCCATCTGTCTTAGTGGTTGATGAAAGAGTATAATGCTTCTTCCTTGGCATTCCTGTCATTTAATCAAGTAAAATTATGCTCAGAACATATATTTCAAAAAAAATATGCCGAAAAAAATAAAAAATGATAACAGATTCACAATACTAACAAACAAAATATACATAACAATGATAATGAATGACATCACAAATGAAATAATTGGTTGCTAGATGAATACTTAATTGTACATACAATAATTTCTACATCAATCATGTCAGTTTATTACTCCATTACTTCATCCACTTCATCAGTCCTTTATAGACTAATATTTTCAATATCATGATGGAAAAATAAGTGCGCTTCTTGCTGTTTATGAGAATAAACCTCAAAGGTAAAATATTTCACCTCATTACCCATATCATTTAAATCTATTTGTTTTACATTTGTAACTACACTCCACCCAACTTACAGAAAATCATTCACATAATATACCATTTTTTCTTGTGGTGATAAGATATAAGGATCATGCAGTTCATGATTTCCAATATCCATCATGTGAGAGAAGTTCACAGAAGTAAATTACAAGGAATATATTTTAACACCTCTGATAATATTGACCCAATTACATTTGAATAAAACAACTGAAAAATTCCCATGGTAGTTTAATTAAATAATATAAGTCATCTTTCCATAGTATCTCACACCAAAAAATTTAAATATAAGACTATTTTGTGTTTTCAAACCCTCTTCTTGATCGACTGTACGAAATCTAAATCCATTCACGTTATAAGCATCGAACTTTCTAACTAGTTTTATAGGAACCCGAGTAAGAAGCTTCAAATATTCTGAAAACTCTGCTAAATAATCTATATTCATGATTTGAAAAGGTAAATATACATTCTTAGATTAACAAAATATATGTGTGAACCTAATATCCATATTTATTGCAATATTTATTAACTTACACGTCGTGTAAACAATTCTACAAGCTCTTTACTAACAGCTTTCATTATATCTTTCTCATTTTGTGTTTATCCTATCATTCATCTCATTGTTTGTACCCTAAAATATTTAATAAATGGATATGTAATTTCACTATTCAGTAGCACATATCTATGTTCTTGTAAGAATTCCATTTCTGTTAGTGTAACATTTGAGTTCCTCCCAACTGATCATCCAATATCAGGGAATATTTTTGGTTTACCATGTATTTGAGATTGAGTCGATTTCTCTTCAACATGTACCACTCGATTAAATATTGTCTCAATATCATCCTAGTATATAGAACAAAAGGTAATACACTTCTCTGCCAAATAACCATCAACAATAGAGCCTTCTGGTTGAGCTTTATTTATCACATATGATTTAAAATGCCCAAGATATCTGTGAAATAAAATAAACAAACATAATTACACATTTATGTAAGAGACATGAATTCTGTACTTAACAGAAAAACATATAATTAAAGTACCTATCAATTGGATACATCCATCGATAATGTACGAGACCTCCTAATTTAGCTTCTTCAACCAAATTCACAATTAAATGCATGAGGACAGTAAAGAATAATGGAAGAACAATCATATCCATTGCACAAAGTATCAATACAAACCTCTCCTTAAGGTTTTAAAGATGAAATTGATGAAGATATTTATCACAATGTTGTCTAATAAATGTAAAGAATTAGAGTACAATAGCAGTAAATGTTTTAGGTAATAATGTACGTAATGCCAATGATATTAACTACTATAACAAAATATTTGAATCGTGACTTTTGAATTAACGTTTCTTATAATTATTTAAGTCAACACCCCTTGATATGTAACTTGAATACCCATCAAATACCTTCACATGCTTCAAAATTTGAAGGATTGTATCTTTATCTATATTTTCCACATAAAATTTTTTCAGGGTATACTTTTCATTCTCATCTGGCCAGATATCATGTTTTATGTTCATTACTTGTAAGTCTTTCTGAGCATTTAAATAATCATTAGACTTTCCATACTCATTATGAAATGTGAATATCAAATTTTCACAGACATTATTCTCAATATGCATCACATCAAGATTATGCCACAACATATTAAATTCAAAATACGGATGTTTGAAAAATATACTTTTTTTCCTTTGTTGCATTCCGATTTCACATGACAATACACTTCAAAAACTTTTCCCACAATCATTAAAATGATGACCCTTCCCAAATTATCATTCAAAATTTCCAAGTTGTGCCAATATTTCAGAACCAGTTAAAAATTTTTGAGGAAGTATACGATCAATGAAACCGTTATATTTTGATATGTTTAGCCAAAATCTATGAGATGCGATGAGAAATCTTCGATGGAACAAGAAGCATCATTTTATATAGTGAGGTAATCATTTGGGCTCAAAATCAAAGTTACAAATATGAAAATCTAAATACATGTAATTATTCCAATAAGATAAATTTTCAAGTCCATGGAAGTCACTAATGGCCCACATTAATGCAGCATGCATTTTGAACATTGTTTTAGAAGAATCATCACATGTCTCAACACTTTTTCTCCATAACTCCTGCAATTATTCAATTAAAGGCAAAATGTATACATCAATATCATTTCCAGGAATTTTTTTCTAGTAATAATCATCAAAATGATAAAATATTTTTTTTGCGTACACATCCATGGAGGCATATTGTAAGGTATCAAAACAACTGGCCAAATGCTATAACAGGTACTCAAAGTCCCAAATGGGATGAATTCATCTACACCCAATCCCAATCAAACATTCCTATGATCAAAAATTAAATATGGATGTAATGAATAAAATTTCTTCCATGATTGTGAATCTAGTTAATTTTACATTAATCCATCTTTGTTTTTATCTATAGAATAACACTTCATGTGTTTAGTGGTTTTCGATGACATGAAAAATCTTTACAATCGAGGATTTAAAGGAAAATATAGAAAAACATTTGTAGGTGTGTTCCTTTTCTTCTTCTTCATTGAAGTATGTTGATTTAGACTTCCAACATCACCAATTAACATCCATTTAGAAGAAGAACATTTTTTGCAATCTTATCTACTTGAATCCTCTCACCAATAAAGCATACAATCATTGGAATACACATTGGTTTTTGTGTAATCCAGGCCAATCCAGTTAACAATTTTTTTCATATCATAAAAATACTTAGGGATGTTTGATTTAGGAAATTCATCGTGCAATAATTCCAATATCATGGACATTTCCTTATTTTTCACTCCATATATACTTTTTATATGGTCCAACTTATTAAGAAAATAATGTTTTGAATATTTCAAACATCCAATAGAAAACTCTTGATTTCCATTGTCAACTAAACCATGAATCATATTTTTATTACTGAATTTTCTTCTTACATTAGTCTATAAGGAATCAATAGGAGGATCCAATGATATATTAAAATATGGATCTGGTTGTCCTATAGTCTCAAAAACATCACTTGACATGTTTCTATTTGTAGCACCCTCATATGGTTCTTCTAATATGTATTGATGTTGATGTTGGGGTCTTTCAATGACAAATGAATCATTTATAAGTTTTTCCATTTCATTTTCCATTATTGATGAAGTTGGGAGCTCATTCTATGGATTGACATCAGTACTCAACCTTTTAGTAACATTCGTTTCTCCATGCCAAATCCAACACAAATATTTAATAGGGAATTACGTCAATATTAAATTTTCATAAACTTCATCTCTCTTCAACCATCTCCCAAATTTACATTTAGTACATGGACATCTTATTCTCCCTTTAACTGATCAATTGAAAATTTCCAAATCTAAAAACTCTTCCAAAACCGTAGCATTCTGAGATGTGTTCCTCGGTAATGTGATCTAACTTTTATCCATGTATATCAAAACATGCCTACACAATATTAAAAAATTTAAACACATAACTATTACTAAATTGGGAAAGAGATTCATATATACTGGTTGAAAAAATATATAAATATGATAAATAAAGTTTTCTTATATAAATACATATGGTAAATAATGAACCCACCCACTAGAAAACCAAAACATAAAAATTAAAATGATCCATAAAATAATATAGAGATAATAAAAAACAAATGTATAAAAAATAATTGGAGTTAGAATATTGATGATGATGTGATTTAGTATCCATTGTTGAATTTAAATTATTTGGTGCTTATATAAGAAAATATGCATTTTGTTATCTTTTTATCATACTCATATTTAATAATTAATTCCACTAATAAATCTATCTACTATAGGTGAAGAACCAAGAGGTTAACAGTTTTTTTCTTATTCAATTTTAATTTCACAACAATTAAAAAAACCATGAGAGACTCATGTACTACAAGAGTCGTGCTGATATAAAATGGTGGGACTCCAAAAATATTATAATGATTAATGTACCCTAATTTACAGACTAAAATTTTATTTTTCATGAATATATAACATTTTTAATTACATATTAACATCATCCAAATGTTGTATTCTTCTAAAGTTGTGAAATAAACATGTGCAAATATTTTTTCCAGTATGGTTTTTATTCCCTTACAACATATATTTTTTAGAGAGATAATAGAGATTCATTCACACTAACGCATATAAATGCTTAATTTATAAGAAATTCATTAAATGAATCAATATATATATTGAATCCCCAATTTATGTCTTACTCATACAGTTCCCTTGGAAATTATCATTACAATATGAGTCGAATTGTTTGACACATTAAACATTCATTTTGATCCCAAAAATATCATTTAAAAATATTAACTAAATGTTTTAATGATTGAACTAGGAACCAATCCATATAAAATACTTGATATGGAAGATAAAATAGATATCAATACTAATAACATGAACATATTATTTCTTCTGATGGGAACCATAACTGTATCATATCCTAAAATATGATTTTTAATGCAAGTTATATATGTATACCATAAGTTCTATCTATATCAATAATATTATAGGTTCATAATAAACACCGTTTCACAGCCCATTAGAACATATTATTTCATTGAACACTGCACTTGAACAAAAAACTCTCAAAAAATTTAAACATATGCATTTATGTTACATCACATGTAATTGTTTTTGATATAATTCAGAACATATTGGCAGTGATGGGCTGCGAGGTGTGGTGAGGGGCAGTGATGGGAGGCAAGGCACGGTGAGGGGAGGCAAGATGCGTCGAGGGAATTGGGGGGGGGGGGTCACAGAGGTCCTGGAGTTCATTGGGGTTGCAGGATGCTAGGGATTTGGGGGGGTTGTGTGGGTCTTGATGGCTGGTGAGGTGCAGTGAGGTGCTGTAATGCAGGGTGAGGGCTTTGGGGGTCACGAGGTCACGTGGGTTGCCAAGGTCCTTGGGTTTCGAGGGGTCACGGGGGTCGGGGATGTCGGGGTAGTCAGGGGAGTCAGGGGGATGAGTTTCATGGGTGTAAAAAAACACATTTCATGGCAGTTTATAAAAACTCACCCCTAATTTATTAAAAAATGCCACTATTTTATTTTATAAAAATTTCGCAGAAGTTTAATAAACCTCCACAAAAAAACCAATGATAAAGGGAAAAAATGTTTTAGTTCCACCCTCATGATATTTCAGAAAATCCATTCCCCTCAAAGGGCTTTCTTAGATGTGGTAATCAATTTTTTTATAGTTTTTTTTTTGTGAAATATGAATTCAAAAGACACCAATATTCTTCATATATTGATATTATTTAGAGTGAAATGATTGTTATTTATATTTTTCAACACACATCCATCATATTTTTTGAGGGGTACCATTTAAAATATCTAACAAGATAATCTACATAATAAATAAATTCTAATAGGTCATGCGAGAGTGGGGATTCACATAGCCCATGTGCTGAGCGACGTGCTACCGTTTCCAGCAGATAACATTGATAATCATATGGTCAAGAATTATATTGGAAATTTTTTATCATGGTCCATTAATCTTGTAAAAATACATTTCAACAAGGTGTAATTCCATTCTAATTTATTTTTTATGAAATAGATTTAACAATTAATCAAAAATGTCCTCAAAAGATAAATGTTATTATAGATAGACAATGAGAAGGTGGTGAAAAGGAAAATCTAAAAAAAATGATACAACTGATCAATAAACTAATCCAAAATATCTTCAGAAAGCACATTTAACCTACCCATAAACATCTACATTATTAAAATTAAAGGATCCTGAAGATACAAAATTAAAAACTGGTGATGCAACCATATTTATTTTGAATAACAGATGTATGGAGAGGTAATTACATAAAATCATGGTATTTGGTAGGTAAATTAAATACTTAAGCATGAATTCTAGGAGTCACAGTTGTAAATTTATGATTTATGTGTGTTTTTATGATTTTTTTCCAATAAATGATCTACAATATAAATTATGACATAATACTATTCATATTTTTCAGGTGTATATATCAGTAAAATTTGAAGGTAAAACATTTTAAAATAAAAGTCGGACTCTTTAGCCCCCCTCCCTTTTTATGGACCAGACCTATATAGGGAACACCCTAATAACTGTGTGTGACATGACTCTTTCTTCATAAAATACTTAGTGACACCTAAGATCTATCCATTGGTCTAACCGCAATACCCCATTTCACATTAGGAATCTCACATCTGTGCTGCATGATGTTAAACTGTATGGTTCCTCAAGAACTATGTGTGTCTTGATTCTCATTCCAACGAGATACACAGTGATTCCTGGACTTCAATTCATGGTCCCAACAACAATATTTCCATTATTTCACATCATTTCACCATCATCCTTACTGAAGGACGTTAAAATACATAGCTAATGTCCCAATAGTATGAATTTATACTACATGGTACCTGGAGAACTATGTATGGCTTGATTATCATCCTAATGTGATACGAAATAACACCTAGATAATATCTCCTAGACCAACCAACACCAAATCTAAATGACCCTATCCTTCACTTGTGTTGAATTTGGGATGTGTAAATAACATTTTCTTCTCCATTTTTATCACATAGATCATAGATCACATGAGATTATGAGTTTTCGTAAAATTATTCCCCACATAAGTGAGGCATATCAATTCACATTTGGGTTAATATGGTCATAGATATAAGAGCTTAAAAGTCGCAACAAATTTCCTCATCGCATGATAATAAAATATATAATTTCCCAAATAACTATGTATGTATTGATTATTATTCCAAAAATATACTAGTGATGCCCATATTTCCATTATCAGGCACAACCACAATATTTCTATTATGTTATGTTAGTTCACCTTCGTCCTTACTGCCTGACATTAAAATACATTGCTAATGTCCCAACATTATAACTTTAAACTTCATGCTACCTCAAGAACTATATAGCAATTTATTATCATCCTAATTAGATACAAAGAGATTCCTAGATCCTATATCCTGGCCCAGCCATCACATAATCTAAATGCCCCTATCCTCCACTTGTGTTTCCTTTATGAAAAATAAATAACCTTTGCTGCTCATTGTTTCTCACATCAAGTATAGATCACTTTGGTTTATCAGTTTTGGTGAAAATATTCCCCACATAAGTAATGCATATCAATTCACATTGGGGTTACTGTGGTCTTGGATGAAAGACCATAAAAGGATCACTAGATTCCCACATCGAATGATAATAAACAATACAATTTATTCAAGAACTATGTATGGATTTATACTAATTTCAACGAGATACACATTGACATTCTGTTATTCAATCCTGGGCCAAACTACAACATAGTGTAGGAAATGTACCTATTATCCCATGAATGATTCATATATACATGAGAGTACCCAATATGAGTTCTCACCCAATATGAAAACCCATATTCAAAAAAACCCCTATTACCCCACCCATATGTTCAATCATTATAGGGAACATTTATTTTAGAACTATATGTGGCTTGATTATTTATCAAAAAAGACACATTGTTACACATTGGTATTATTCCCTAGCCCAACAACATTATTCCCTTTCTCTTCACAGCGAGACACCTTTGTCCTTACATCATGAAATTAAGCTACATTACTAAGGTCATGACCATATGACTTTTAACTGTATGGTACCCCAAGAACTACATATGTCTTCATTCACATTTTAATGAGATATGTAGTGATACCTTGGCCTCATGTCCCAGTAATAGAAAAAGGGTAAAAAAAGATTACCCCACTCACGTGTACAGAAAAATATATATGGAGGATATCTTAATATGGGTCCCATCATTAGGGGGTCCATTAAGGAAAAAAAGATGTCCTCTTTTTTCATATGATTAAGATTTATGCAAGGGACCCAACACATCATAGACAATACCAGTCTAGAGGCTTCTTTTGTGCTTGGATATATCCCTTCCACATGTAATATTCCTAATCATGGACACGTTTATATCTCCATAACCTTTCTCAAGCTCTTAGTGAAAGAATGTCTAATACATTAGGACTCCTTTTCCTAATTCTGTTGTAACACACCCTGTAGGATTTTCATAAAGTATCCCACAAAATGTGTTTGTCAGCCAAAGGATGATACTATAGACTATACTATAACATGTCCTAGTTGTATTTTCATAAAATATCCCACCAAATGGGTTTGTTAACTAGTGGTAACATTTTACTCAAGATAGACCTCCTCTATCTCCATAGGTCCTTTCCTTATTCCACATATTAGGTATGGATCTCCAAATATTTTAACTTACAAAATTCCCTTCCTCATACCTGAATATGATCATACATTCATACGTAGATTTCCCAGGATGGAGGAATCATTAACCATCAGTTCAAAGCTGAAATCCAAAAATTATAGACCCTAGAATGTCCTTGATACATGAATTTAAATTTCATATTATAATTTACCTGTTGCATGAACTTAAAATTCAACACACAACTTCCTAAAAATAAGATGTTCAAATACACATTCAATGTTCTGGTCCCATGACATTAAAATTAATGAAACTCCATCACTTTTCAAAGTAGGACCTTCTTTCTAACATCATTAATTTAAAAAAAATATACCCTTCTCGACACAAAATAAATTCATGCAGGGGTGTTTTTCCCATTCCAGTTAGGTGTCAATATATAGGATCTCTTCATTCTCAGACATTTCCCCTCGAAAAAAAACCATAGTGGTCTTGTGAAATCCAAATATCCATAAAATCTCTTCATCCATCAGTTACAGAATGTCAAAATTCATGATAACTCGTTTTCCTGACTATGTTGTAATATGCCCCAATTGTCTCTATATAAAGTATCCCACAAACGGGTTTGTCATCCGTAAGATGCCACTATTGAAAATTTAGTAACATTCCCCAGTTGGATTTGCATAATGTAGCACAAAAATGGGATTGTCAACCAATGGTAACATCATCCTTAGGAGAGAACTCCTCTATTCTATAATACAATGTTTTATATTTTTAGACAAAAAAAATTATGGCTCAATATTCCCCCATCAGGTATATGAAGAATGTTAAAATAGTCTTGACACACAAACCCCATTTGAGTCATCATTTCAAAACCCCATTGGTCAAAGTTATTTGACCTAAAATACCAGCCTCATTATTCCAGCTTTCACAACACTAAACATCACAAACAATGGATAGATAATACTTTATAGATTGGAAACTCATAAAAAGAACCCAAGAAGTGAATCCTCCAAAAAATCCAAGTTTCATACCACTAATTCATCTTCATATTGGTCTTCGGAAAAATAATTAGGGTGATGAAATAAAAGACACGTAGTTTTTAGTGTTTTCCATATGACCCTAGAAACCGTGAAACTATGCTCACTAAGCAACATAGATTAGGAAAAAATTAGAGTTCTCCCTCATCCTGGTCATTATAATCTTGACACCACGAATTTCAATAAATTCAGTCATTATTCAATTTTTTATTACGAGAATGGTAAGGAAAGAAATGCAAGAATAAGTGATTGGGAACAAAACCAATTTTTTTTTATGTTTTGAGGGGCATGGGAAATTTAACAATCTTGAACCCCTATATTAATTTTTTTAGTTTATCATCAACATAGGATTCGAAAAGGTGAACTTTAATTTGAGTAATTTCGACATATTCCCGTTGCATGACCATTTGATTAGAAGAAACTGTCTCATATTTATGGAGCTTATCCCTATCTTTTCCAAAAAAATATCCCTTTTCAGTGTTAAATCCTCTTCCATACTTTAGTAGAGTTAGACTACCAATTCCTTTAAAGAATTTATTTCTTCGTTGTGGTGTATAATTTGGAGATTCTTCTCATCAAGGAAATGTTGGTACTTCTAAACCTTCTTGGAGTGGCTGAAATCAACTTGGATTACAACAGCTCTAAGTTCCTCAAATTATCCTTCTAGTTCACCTCGTCATTATATGGTCTTCTCTCATCACCCATTTGTTGGATGATCATCTTTACCACATTATGGATCTTACTGTAATTAAATACACCATACCCCAATATGGAAATATTTAATAGGATCCAGTGAATCCATGATGACATTTTTTCAAGATATATCTCTTCGATTGTCTTCTAGATATCACGAAAGACTAAAAGGAATGTAGTTCAGAAAGACCCCTATGACTACGAATCAAGAATCAGATCTGTTCTTAGAGGGGGAGACGTAATCCCGAATCAGGGCACTCAGTGATCCACCTTGTTTCACCTTCTCTAAAACAACCTCATCTACACCCATTTCAGTTGGTGGAACTAGAATGGAAGCCCCCATATCAAGCCCAGTCACCAGATCTGATGGCACTGGAAAACAAGTGACACTTCTCATCAATAATATATGGTAAAAGTGTATAAAAGGTAGTAATATTACCAAAACAGTTGATGAAACACATCTGTCGTTGGGTCGATCATTGAGATTGATACCCCTCTGATGACACAAGCCTCAAAAATCAGAGTTGGAACCTACCAACATGGTTCATCCTCTTACTTTTTATCTCTATATGAAATTAGAGGCTCTAGGTTCTCCCACTTCATGATTCTCCTCCATCGCAGCCAAGATCAGTGGATCTTGATAATCTTCCACTTTAGGATTCTCAACAATCACTCCCTCAATAAAAGAATTAGGGTAAAATTGGATACCTTTTTCATAAAGTTCCTTGGAAACATTATTTCAATACAAATATACAAAATTTGAAAATTTATGTGAAGAATAAAGTGAAATAAAAATCAACTATATTTGAAAAATGAAAGAACTATAGAAATAATATCCATTTAATTCCATTCGAAAATCCTCATACTACTTGAGGGAACCTGAAATATTAATTTATGGAATAATTAAATCCATCATTTCATGATATATGAATCAATGACTCATAACATCTTCACCATTAGGGGAATTCTAGGAACATTTCTCAGGACCCAAGTTGGCTTCCCCTTCAATCCCCTCTGCTGACTACTAAGAAACCATAACACTGTTGTCCTGCACATAGTCATGGTCAACATTAAAAAATTCATCAAACTATATGAGATGTGTTTCAACCCCTTCCGGTGTGACAGTGGGATCAACATGGACTACCGAAGGGTCATCTAGAGCAGGAAATTGATCTAAAATATTATGAGGATAGGAAATCCAGAAACAATACATGACACCGGAAGGAGTGTGTCTAACATTACCATGGCCCTCCCCCCTTTCCATGGGTCTAGAGGAAGATGAATCCACATATCTCAACCTATCATTATCTAGAATAATTGATTCATCATCTTGGATTTATGCCTTCCCTGGGGAATACTCCTCGATCCTCAAAGGATCAATGCTAGAACCCTTAAGGGAAGAAAGTGACACATATTATACAAAAGACAAGAATGGAAAAAAGGGTTTGTCAATAAGGTCATGATATAGAATGATGGAACATAGACATACTATGATTTATGTGCTAGGAAAATATTAATTCCCTCATTCTCTTTCTATATCGAGATGGTGAAGGACCCGTCTTAGTCCTCATAGAATCCAGACATCAGGTGATGCTTGTTGGGTTCCTGTGACCATGTCCTCTATTCTAGGGATAATTCTGGGGATCCAAGGTTCTTTTCCACTACCTTGATAAGAGTTCCCATGATCCAATACTTTGGTGACTCAAGCGCATCTGTTGACGATCATTATAGAACCTGTTCTTCTTCTTCTTCTTCTCTTTTAAACTATAAAACAAAACCAATAAAGATTAATAATGCTGGGTGAAAGTACAGAATAGGGAAAGGGGAAAATATAAAAACATAATTTGGGTTTAGGTCGATGTCCCATTCATACTCAGAATGAACAGTTACCCCATTAACAACTCCCCAATCTAGTATGTCAGACACTTTCTTTTTGGCCGGGGTCTGATCAATAGTTGCATATATTGATGCCTCCAACTCCCGAGGACACCTTATCACCTTAGATAAATTCTTTTCTGGGTGGATATTTGAGGGTTATATAATATCTACCGGTTCTGGGATCCATAGGATGGCCTAGAGACATTCCAATGCATCTTTGACATCATGAGTTATGCACTCCCAAACTTTAATTGAAAAGGGTCAAAATTAATTTGGATCTGATGTGTATGTCTGTGAAGAAGGCCCGACACCCTTCGATTTGGAATCCTTTTCAAGAAACTTTTATTTCATAGGAGAACAAGGGGATAGAATGCAATCTTACTCTTGATGATGATGACTAGAAAACCTTGTTTCCGGAGGTCTATTCTTCTCAAACCTATCACGCCTAGTGGTCTTTTAATGATATCGCTTCGAAGGATTTGGAGCTTCAAAATCATCATCATCATCTTGATAATTTTAACCATGCATACTATGACCATATTTTTTTTAGGGACTAGACCCAGTTAACATCAATTTCCAATACCCTCTTGGGGTATTAAGAGATCCATTCCTTGGAATACCCGACCTCCATCTTGATTTATGCGTCCAATAGAGTATGTGTGATTGACATTGTGGATACCTCCATGTTCATGAAGATCTAAAGATGTTGGTGTACCATTGGGTTATTATATAACCTAACCTGCAAATGGGATAAATTATTAACTATTTATGATATTTAAATTTGCAGTAAAATCGATATAGAGAAAAATCCTTGAAGATGATATCACTATCAATATGAGCGTCCAATATGATGTCTTTGAATGCTACCATGTATGACTAAAAATCCTAATTATTTTCCTTTACATAATTGGTAAAAGTACCTTTTAGTGGGTTACCAATTAGAAAGAATTTAAATTACCCTGATACAATTAAAATCCTCAACACTTCATCATACTTCATGTTTAGAGGCTGGATTCCTGAGACAATCTGAATGAATGGGTAGAATCAGCTATCAATAATTTTAACTCAGCTCAGCACCACATATGAACTAATGTGTTCTTTGATATACTCTCATATCACATGAAGCTGCCCTGAAATTTGAAATGAGGGCGTTGGAATTATATTTATGTAGTAAAAAATTTCAAATTATTTCCAGGATAGGGGTATCCAAACCTATATACTTCCCCTTGGCTAGTCTATCCACTATAAAAAATGTCCCTAGTCTCACACCACTATTGGACTCATGGATGGGAAGTAGATAAATGTTTAGACACATAGAAAGGAAGCTTACTTGGCGAGTCTTCACATCAACCTTGAAGATGACCTTATAACCTCAATAAGTGTATTGGCCCTTCTCCAACATAGGTCAAAATATTCCAAGAGTGCCCAGATTCTCTATGGTGGGACATAGTGTAGGGATCCTATAAGTGTGACTTCTCCTTCCACTTCTAGAAAATAATTCTTCCATGTTTTAGTTTGGATTTCACCCATAGTGAGAGGTACTTCTTTTTCAATTTATTCTCTTTCTTGGAAAGATCGTGTGATGGAGAAGTTGTCCTTTCAATGTCATCCCATGTTATCTTTAGTGCGATTAACTTTTCATACATTTCCCCAAGAATAGGAGATCTAGATACTCTACAGACATTGCATAGGCTAATGCCAACTACACCATGCATCAAGTGAAAGGAATTGTTCTGTAGACTACATCAGCTCAACATTTCAAGGCTGATATTTTGGTTCTTATAGACATAGGTTTTTTCTGACAAGATAGATTCATAGATATGGTTGTAATGAAATTCTATTTTTAAATTATTTTTAATTCTGGAATACCTAGAATGCCCACATCCATTCAAGCCTAAGCCTCCTATAGAATTGAAACACCAGTCCTCCTTCCAACCCTACGTCTGATATATCTGTGAAACATGGAAGGTTGATTCATAACAACAAGGACTTGATTCATGGATGTGTGGTTCAAGGTCTAGAGTGTAGTAGTTGTGATGAATGATACAACCAATGGAAACCATTCCATTCTTAATATAATAACATCTGGATGAGATGTTGGAAGAAGGGATGTTGATATTCTTTACAAATCTGGATGCTTGGAAGTAACTCCAAAACCTAGGGATAAAGGCATCCCTCATAATTCCATGATCATACAATGGAAGGTAATCAATTTTTGGGTACTCATATTGGTATGTTTCAAAAAATTTCACATGAGCGAGAAGATAATAATCAACCACATTATAGTACTATGGCCCAACAACTTTGATCCTCTATGAGGAATGTGCAATAAATTGTTCAGTGGAAGTCATCAGGGATGACATTGAGAACATACAAGAAGGAACTAGTTTACACTATAAAGTTTAAGTATTGCCTTAAAAAGGATAAAATGTATACTTAGAGGAATTCAAAATTTTGGAAAAGGAAGGAACTCGCATAGCCCATTTGAGCAGGTTCCATGAGAATCCACTAAGAATAGGTTCTACATGAAACATATTTAACCAGGTTCCACAGGCCACACCTTATCTATAGTGGTAGTAACATTGGAAAATTCACTAAGATACCTACACAAATATAGAAGCATGACAGAATTGAAAGGAATAACTTTTAGATAAGTGAAAAAAAATCATGAAATAAAAATGCGAGGAAAACAACAAGGGGGTTAGTGGAATTGATAAACACCCCTACCCTGTGTATGGATCTACGCACCTGGTCAACATTGAGGACCAATACATCATACCTATGATTCACACTATCATTGAATCCCATTATGATTCTACAGAAAACCCTTTATAATATTTTACACATTCTACCTGGAAACTAGATGCTCCTATTTTGATCAGAACAAATGCTGGGGGAAGAGATCTTATGACACTCTGTTTTTTAATGTTTTTGGAAAAGATTATGAAGTGTATCTTAAAAATTTTCAAGAACTAAAAAACCACATGAATGATTAAATGGGGTCTCCCAAATCAGCTCACGCATGAAAACATTTGTATATGAAGGGTGAAAGAAACCCTTATGAGGCACCAAATGGAAGTCTTCCCCTGTGTGGATCACCTACACTAAGCACCTTCACATGAGACTTGAAAGAGAAAACTCTTTCAACCATGGTACCCTGGTGGCCTATAAATAGGACCCTAGGGACCCTCATTAACATAATTAAAAATTAGAAGAATCCCCCAAGCTTTGTTCACATAGACCCTTCGTTGAGATCTTTGAAAATCCCTTAGGTGGATCTCCAAAACCCATGAGAATAGATAATTAAAGGGGATAAGTGATATAAAAGTACCTTCAGGGTCTGAAACAAAAGACACCTACACAAGGAACCTTCCTCCCCAAATTTAAGAACCACCTATTCAAGGCCCCTATCCCTTAGTAGGGACATACACGGGACCCTTCCAGGGACACTTGAGGAGACCCATGGTCCCTAGGCTAGAGGCTCATCCCATGTTTTGTTAAAGATTTTTTCTAATTCCCAAGGAATATTCTCTCATATACGATTAAACCCCCCCACCCACATTAAATACTTATAGTTTCTCTTAGAACCTATGTGAAGCACCTCTTCCCTCTAAACAAATACTTACATGATCCCCTCTTTGAGTCCTCTTCTGAGCCACAAATAGAGGGACTCTTTTTTCCTTTGTCTCCGTCACCCAAAAGAGACAAAGTTGAAACATCCACCAAGGCCTCCATATTTGAAAAAACATGAAGAGGTTCAAACCGAAATGCCTTCCATTTGGATATTCATTTACATAGTTAGAGTTTTCCCACAATTTTCCTACCATAAATTTTGGATCCATGTGGTGCATTTGGTTTTTCATTCCCATGATCACAAGGAACCTAAACTTAGATGTTATGTTAGGGAACTCCGAGTCTCAGGTGCTGTACTTAGGACCATGTTTACCCATTTAATCATTAAGAACCAGATCCTTCAATTCTAGGTAGGAAGGGTGAGGATCACACATTCATTTCCTTTTGACATGGAATGACATCTTCCTCTCCCACCATAAGACCAATTTCAGGGCATCGTACTTAGGAGTAATCCCCTAGCCTTTAATATAAGAGGTTGAACTCGTTCTCCTCCATTCTACCATAGGTATGTGTATAGATGAGTAGTCTAACCTAATTATCCTTGATACACAATAGAATAGGGAACCTGAACATATAATCCCTTCTCCCGTACCCTCATCCTCTTCCATCAGTAGAGGAGGAGAAGTGTGCGGTTTTCTAGATCTAGTAGTTCCTATTATTTCTCACATTCAGGAATGAGTCATCATGGAATTCATGGGATTAGGGGAAAACCATGATCACAACATTTTTACCGTCAGATCCATGTATTGGAAAAATATTTTCACCTAAATATTTCTCTCACCTTCCTTCAAAATTCCTCGATACGCATGGGTCCTCAAGGCCATGTATCCCACCTCATGACAAACTGGGCAATGTGGTTTCTTGTACTTTCCATTTACTCTTATTTCTCACACTGGTCATCAATTAATTGGTCTTAGAGGTTAATGATGGTCATAAAATCAACATGATCCAAAACCAAAATGACCCCCTACTTAGTATACATCCCAACAACTCATCCATGGGAATCTCCATCTAGAGTAAGTCGTAATCATACTCATCCCTAGGCATCCTCTTCAAGAGTAATCCCCAAACAAAACAAGTCCTTATGGATCATTCCATGTGTAATCCCCAATAAATCATCATGGAATATTCATGAGGAATAATCCCTAATATCATACATGGGGGAATCCTTTTTAGTAATAATACCCAATCAAATCACTATATTCATACATGGTAATACTACTCAAGAGTAATTGCCAAATATAACCCCTAAATCTCCATTTTTAGAGTCACATATAATGGAACCCAAAATCATTCATCAGAGCATCCTTCTTATGAGTAAGTCCCAACATAATCCTCTAAAAGGGTTATACTCCCCTGCGAGACAAATAAAATGGCCTCTATAGACATAGGCCCTTATAATAAAACTACATGGGATTTGATTCATGTAAAAATGTGATATATATAGGAAGAAACCTTTATGTTAAAACCCAATATCCCAAATCAACCATACTATATATGGACCATGTTACTAGAACTATGTAATTAAACATGTAAATTCATATTCCTTTGAGGTTTCCTAAGCTGCTTCAACATAATTCTCACACCACACTTTGAGTAGTAACCATTTTTCTAAACATTAACACCACATGAAGTTAAACTACATGGTTTGGTGATTATAAATTGGCCTTAAAAGGTATGATGTGCAGTTTAAGAGGAACCAAACTATGTGGGTTCTTATTCCTTTCACAAGGATACATAGGAATCCCATCTATGGGTCTGATTCCAATACCAAATCAACTCCCATATCCCTGGATGATGATACACTCTAGATTACCCCTTGCATGACTTGAAAACCATCATCATTTTAATTATGAAAAAAACAATCTATAATCAGTACACAAGGGGATTCCATTGATGGATAACCTCAGATAAAAGCATATATCTCCGTTGATGGAGAACCTCATATACATACAATTGATTTTATATTCTATACATTCTAATAATTTATTGTTAATTCATGGGAGACCTATATCAGACTTTGAAATTAATGAAAGGTTCATGAACATATCTTAAATATAAATGAGAGTCCTAGGGTAGGAATTAATTCCCCCTAATAGGGTGTGATGATCTTGAACTCCCATCTACTTGATCAATGTGAGTTCTTAAGTATCATTGTCCAAAATTACCAATGAGTACCAACCTTTGGAATGCCGGTTCCCACGGATACAAATAGTTTGGGTTTTTCCAGTTCCATGAACAAAATCATTAGAATCCATTCACAAATAGTGAACCTGATGTAAATTATTGAATAAAAATAAAACCCCTGTAATCAGCCAACAATATAATAATTAAAATATCCATTAGAAATAAAAACAGTTGAACCCAACATGAATGAATTAAATGCAGAACCTCCTTCATAAGATAAAATGTATATACATCCCAGTCCTCAACATACCATTCCGTTATTGAAAGAAAACATATTTATATTGGAAAAAATGGTGAACCCAACATGAATTTCCTAAATGTAGTAACTCCATCATAAGATAAAAAAGACATATTGCCCTGCCCCCACCAGATGATTCCATTCCTGACAAAAATAATATTTCCATTAGATTCAATGTCTCAATATCACAATCTAACAAAATTTACCAAGCATAGAATTAAAGTCAATCCAATCAACTATAAAATAAGTATTAAGCTCATGTTAAGGAACATAGTATGGAGAAAGGGAAATAAAATACATAAGGTAATAAGAATAGTTATCTAACCAATTTACAACATTTCAATTTTGTATTTAAATCATTTAACTAAGGATAAACTCACAAGGTGGATAACAACTCAAAGCATTGGAAAAATATGAAATAGAAGGAGGGAACACCCAAAGGGGTAGCCAAGGAAGATGATATTGACCAAAAATTTATTTCTTTGTAGGGTAGGGTTTCAATAGACTTGAGGAACCCATCAATTCAATTTATTGGTCATCTTTTAGGAATCGCCAAAGGATTCAAGTCAGTGGAATTATGGTGTGTTATTTAAAATGAAACAAAATGAGAGGTAAATATGTAAAACACTAAACATGATGTAGTTTCTCCACTCATTTTTTCTCGAGGCAAGAATCATCATAGAATGGATGAAACTGAAGGATTCTCCCAACACCCTAAAAATAGTGAAAAAATATTGCATATAAATAATGTAATGGATGAAGTAATAAACAAAAAATATGTAGGAGACGATGATGGAGGATACCTTTACATTTATATTGCTTCTTATGGTAAGAGATTCTATGTATAGATGATAGAGATACCACAAACCCTATGAAAAGGGAGGAGGGAGGTCTATGCATTGAAGAGGAAGGGAAACCCAGTAGAAAAAGAAAGGATGAAGAATATAGGTGAAATAAATCATTAAAGAGAGATATAAACATAAATTTACCTTCAAAACAAGTGTGAATGGTTTGGCCGCATGGTTGGACAAATAGTGTGTGAAGCCCTTGATTCAAATAGAATCCCTCGTGGCTAGTTGAACAATTTATCCAACTGTGCACAAACACTATGAAAGTTTAATTCCTAAGACTTGTAGTTGGACACATTGGTGTGTGAATAGGGTTCAATGGTTTTAGAAAAACCATGTGGCCCCCTATACTCCACTATCTGTAGCCACGTAGTTTAAGGACATGTGCAGGTTGGGTTGCATGGTTTCTCCAAACCAGGCGACATACTCTTTTCTTTGATTTCTTGGGATCTGTTCTCTGAAGAATCCCCAAACACCATTAATACCCCTTGAAATAATTATACATCATTATTTGGGCCTTTTAACTTAATTTAAACAAAAAATTACCTATCTATACCTCTAATAAAATATGGGTTGCTACACTTGAGCACATTTTTTACTAACCATGATCAAACCCTGAACCTCTAAAAAGGATTCCATAACCATAAAAATGGTTCAAAAACATCCCAAGACTAAACTCAAAAATTCTATAAATTATGTTATCTGTAAAATAGGGAAGTACATTAAACCAGGGGTGTTATATAAATTATCCAAGTTATTGATAATGGGTGATTTCTAAGTTATTATCGAAAAGTACACAACTATTAATTTCAATTTTTATTGATTCTAATTGAACTCTTATTAATTATTACCCAAAAAATTAATATCATATGTCCATTGGAAACATGTATACATTATTCCATTTTTTGATTGAATATTCCTTGTGGTGTCTCATACTCAAACAAATATTTTAGTATTTCCAGAATAATTAACAATATATGATGAATATTAAATGTAAACCTTAAAACCCCATTTTTTAAATGATGATCCATTTTATTGTAAAACTAAAAGTGGTTGTCAAGAATATACCCAATGTGGTATTCAGAATCTTTAGATTTACAGGACTTTTAGGGTAACTGATTCATTTATGTATCTAGTTTTGGAAATTCAAACATTTAGAAATAAGGGTATGACATAAAGCTTTCAAAAGTAGTTCAACAAGAGCGTGTGAACTATTCAAAGGAGAATCTTGAGGTAAATTCATATGGTTCCTAAGATTAATTTAAGAGTTTTAAGGAATGTTAAAGTGATGTAAGGAACATTAATAGTATTAATATAGGATTTTCTTCAGGCCTATTAGATGAAGAATATCTACACCAAACATTCATCAATCGTAAAAATATAGAGTGGATTAATTCCTAAACACACATTTCATTATACACATCAAATCTATGATATATGTATAAGGATGAACAATTATGTGTTTTGTTAGTCATGCAAAAATTTTCATTATCTTTTCATGGAATGCTTCACATATAACAATGTTAACCGATTAATATATGCCATCAATAATGTAAAATGAATTTTATATGAGTTATAGTATTAAATAGATCCATTATGTCATAAATAAGGTGTTCTTGATGAAAGTATTTTCTTAAGGTTAGGTAGTTGTTAAAATAAAAGTTGGATCAATTTGATAGAGATTTTTTACCGACATCATATAGAATAAATCTCTCCAAGAAGACATGTCCTAGACATGGGAGGAGATTATTATGCTGAGAAGATTTACATAAGCATCCTTGATGGATCTATCTCATATTCCATGAAATTTACCAAAAATGATATTTCCAAAATATATTTTATTGTATAAAAATATTGATTAAATTAAGGAGAACAAAAAAGGAATCAATTTGAACTATCCAACTATAATAGAGAAAATCGAAGGGTTATATGCTAGGGACTTGGTGAGGAAGGGGAAATCATAATCATGGGACACAAATTACCCCAAATAGATCAAATGCCTCATTTTTCTTTATTTTTGATAATCCCCCATTCAAGGGATGAGGGGGACCCCTTAATAGGACCATATTCTTAGAGATTACATGACCCATAGGTCTTAGAGGAAATATCCAGACTATAACTATATGGAACTGCTACTCCCCAAAATCTACATTGCGGTGTAATCTTGCTACCTTCCCATGGCTATTCATCTAGGCTTCCCATGCATGAACAGGCTAGTCCCGATGGCAATTCCATACCCTATCGTTCTTCCAAATACATTAGCTTCTACTCTAGTGAATGTTCCTTTTATGAATCCTCATCTCGATTCTTCTCCTTTTAGAGTCTTCCTGGTCCATTAATCACAATTTTAGGTGGCCCGAAATCCTTGAGGTGGCACAAAGGCCTTGATGTGGCCCAAATGCCTTGAGGTGGCCCGAAATCCTTACTGGACCGAAGACCTTGGGTGGTCCAAAGGCCTTGAAGGACTCGAGGACCAAACCGGTGGCCCAAAATCCCAAATAGATGAATAGTTTTGGCTAATAGAATACTGAAAATTAAGGAATAGTTCCTCCTATAAAAACTTCTATAGTGTTTTTTATAGTACTACTATAGTGCCTCGAAAATTATGTTTCCATCCGAATTTTATTTTGGGTCTCTTGGATGCACTTGTCGAGTCCACACCAACCAGACTGTGGCTCTTATGCGGACACAAACTAGTATTCTTATGGATCAATATAATCTAAATTCACAATTAGGATAAGGTAATGGGAAATTTCAGTCAATAAATCTAAAGTATTTATATATATAAATACCAAGTTTTTTACTTCTTTTGATTCAACTAAATAATCAGTATAAAAATTCATAGATTTATTCTAGTTGATGGATTCATTAAAAAATAACTAGCCATGATGTCAATATTATAACTGTGGGAAAAAAGAATATACTTCGGGATATTATATCTTGAGGAGTATTTCTCATGGAAGTGAAGTCACAGATAGAATAGTATCCATTTAAGGAAACATGGTTGTCCCAATGAAAAAAATGCATAACTCAGCAGAAGCCAAATATTATCATGTGAGATCTTATAAGGATATTTATCATTTGGATATAATGAAAGTGGGAGTGTTGTGAAAGTTGGTTCCCAAGACCCTACATGAATAGTAATTTTTTATTACCATATCATGCTTATAGTGAGTTGTGTATGATTTATACTTACTATAGTAGTGTCATCATTTCTGTGTCCACTATTTACATGGTAATGTCCTTATATTGTTTTTCATAAAAACATGTTATAGAAGTTCCCAACTATAATGAGAATGTTGAGATACTAAGGAATTAATCATAAATATATAACCTATGACCTTGATATATCACACTAACTAGACACAAATGATTTATTAATATTGGGTTTTGGAGGATTAGATGAATACAGACTTTTTCTAATAAAATTTTCACTTAGTGAGCTCAAGTAGGGGAGATCATGAGGACTAACCCACCAGTAGGAACACCAATTGTTTTAGGTGAAATTGATTATTATTATTTATGAAAACGTATGTTGTTCTATAGAATCGAGATGATTATCAATGTATACCATTTGATCATGTACTATGATTCATTAAAAAATCCATTATATTTATGTCATGGAAATGTAGATTATGTTGGGTGTGTCACTGGAAGTATTACCACAATTGAATAATCAAGATAAAATTTGTTGATACTAAAAAGAAGTTATTTCTCATTTCTATTTGATCAGGATAGAAGTAACTTTTACTAAATCTATGGATGGGTTAGAAAAAGGCTAGAAAAACTAGAAAGGTCAACTAATAATAAAGAGATAATGGGTAATGAAACAAAGTGTTTGTCCTTCTTTATGATATATCATGAGGAAAAGAGATTATATTACATGGAGTGTGTTCATATGGGGGTTTCTTTGTAATGACAATACCTTATATTTTTAGGGGCCTTTATGGGTAAGTAGAATCATCTCATGGTCTATGAGGAACACTCACTTCTATTGAGATATGGTTCTATAGGGTAATGCGCTTAGCGTATTCAAATGTTTGTCATATTATTATGAATAAAAGTTTAGGGAATGGTGGACCCCATCTTGAGATCCAGGTGATGTATGATTTTGAAATATTTCAATGAAACAAATAAATTCATATTATTCAACTTTAGAATAATTATTATTGAATTTATTTATTCACATTTTATACAATGAATACATGGAAACATATTTTAAGAATGAATCTTATTTTAAAATTGAAGGTTCATTTAATATTTGTGGGAATAAGAAGTCAAGTAAATAAATATATTTAATCATGAAATTTAATTATTATATTAAAACTATGTTATAAAAATAGAAATGAAATTTATGACACAGTTAATAGGTCATAAAATGTTGTTTAAGTCTTAATTATTAGGTAATATACGTTCAAGGTCTGTGGTTCCATTTCTTATTGATTTTACATAACTGTTTAAGGAAGAATACGCATAAATATGATAGGATATTCATACATTAGAATTTGATAGGTCTTATCTCATATATCTCTCATCCTGTAGAGAGAATCACCCCCTTTCAATAATTTATCTAGGTTTTCTATTATGGATTTAAGGAATGATATAGTGGGAATTGATGAGACATAACAATCATAATCAATTCTCTATGTTAACAACCAAATATCTTTGAATGGAATATTAATAGGATTTTCATGTGTGTGTGGATGATATAGAGGTTTTCAAGTTCAATACCTTCAATAAAAATTCTATTCCAAAAAAATTAGAATATTTACTCTTTTGATTTACATTTTTTCTTAAATTTAATTACATGGGATCCAAGAGTTTCATTCAGGCTATGATTATGTCGGTGATTACATCATGGTTTCAATCACAATATATAATTTTTCAATTCCATATATTTTGGGCTTCCACTACTCTCCTTGGTATCAATAAGAAGTTATCTTCCTCAACTTCTTTGCATCATCAATCCTTAGGTTCTTCATCGTTTAAGAATAAAAAATATTCATATTGGTATTGAAAGGGATATCTTCATTATTCTCTAACTAAGAAATATAAATAAATTCCATAAATATATAATTGAAATAAATTAGTTTAAATAAATGGTATTAAAATAGATATAATCAGATTTATAACCTTTTTAAACAACTTTATGTGATTAGTAAATAACATAATCACACTAATGAGGGGGGTTGTGAGTTCTGAGACAAGTTTTAATGAAATTTTTACATAATATTTACCCCCTTATTTTATTTTAACCTATGAATTTATGGATCTATTAGGATGAATGGGTCACATATATTTTGGAATATAATCACACAACATGGAATATATAAATTAAATAGAGCACAACACATACAATTTTTACAAGGTTCAATCCCAATATGGGTATGTATTCCTTACTATGTTCGGGTCAAGTTTGAAAAAATAATTTAATCACCAGTTTAGAAAAGTGATTACAATGAGTGATATGGTGTCATCATTTACATAAAACTTACATTTGTTTTTTTTATCTCAAGGAAACTATAGACATATAGTGAGATTATCTTCCTTGAGGATAACTAGAATATTTTAATAGTGGTTATCTCCCAACATGTTCTTTATCATTGGTCCAACCCATTTATAATGGTAACCCAAACTGAATGAGTAACATCCTTTGTACCTGTTTGCTTATATACTTAATATATTTATATATGAAATGATAATCATTACCCATGACTTGATAATATCTAGAATCATAATGTAATCCATTCTTTAAGAACAAAAAATTTACGCATTATGCAGTATTCGAACAGTGCTTTTGAAAACTTCTTCAAGTGATTAAATATTTTGATCTAATGTAAGATCATAACATTGTCCTTACACATTATATTATGGAATATTTATTATCAAAACAAATTATTATTTAATTACTTCAATATTATGATCTTATATAGGTTTCGTTTAAACACATATGTTTCTCTCTAACTTCTAATTTCTTAACTCCTGGAATATTCTCAACTCTAAACATCTATACCTTCTAATAAATAATACTCAGTTTAGTGAACTTATGAAATGTATATGTCTCCTTATTTTTTGACTCATTTGATATTCAGGTTCATACTGATGAGAATCACTTCTTCCATTTAATTTAATTGGATTTTGAAACATGAAAGATGGTTTCTCTCTGTATTCTCATTCTACCCCTCTTCATCAGCTCTTCTTAGAATTAGATATTCTCATTTTATAATCATCAATGAATATTGAAACATGTATGAAATAAGGAATTGAAGACTTTAAGAATCATTATATTTGAATTTCCTATTTAATCATTTGTGTGTTACTATTTATTTTTAACTACCAAAAAACTCATATTGAACAAGTATTATTGTCATTTATTCCTTGGTCAAAAAATATCACATATTTCTCAAATATTTACTAGAATAAAGATTTAATACTCATTTTATATATCTCAAACTATTTCTTATAATCACCACATTTATGTTCATCTAGTGAATAAATCATTCCATTATAACTATAGGTTGATGTTTTGAAACTTTTAAGATACTCTTATATAGAATTTTGATCTTCAAACTTAATCTGGTGCAACATTTGAGCATTCAGAGTTATTCTTCCTTTGATTCAACGTGTAATTAGAACATATAGAATATGGAGTATTTTTCCCCTACAATATAACTAATATTCAATGTACCTGTTCAAATAAACTTTTAGACTTATTAAATTATCTGTATTACACTATCCTCAACATTAAATATTCTATAATTAACAAATTTATCATCTTAAAACACCTTCTGTACTTAACTCAATGTTATTATTTTATAACTCAAAATTATTTAATGTTATTCATGAATATCAGGGAATCTTATAGACTTTACTTCTAATTCGGGTAAAGTCTATACTTCTTGATTATTTAATTATACTTTCATCACTCTAATACATTCATCTTTATATATACTATACTAAACATTACCGACATCCTCCAATTTTGGAAATTCTATCAGTACATGATTCTCTAAGAGTATCGTCAACACTTATTACTTTATATTATATCTTGAACTTCTATAATATTCTTATAAAATATTGTAGATTATGTATTTCTTAATTATGATAATTATAAAATATCTTCTAACATGGGACCTAGGGAATATTACATAAAAACAATGTTTATTCCAACATTATAATTTTTCAATTCATAGGTTTCTTTAAAACTAAAAAGGACTTCTTTTTACTAGATTTTGAGATTCAAATTCTAGAACCAACTGACTTTGGAAATACTTTTATACATTTTCCAATTTGACTCATCTTAAATCGTAATGGATCCTGAAACCATCAAAATGTTTGTTAGTTTGATATAAATATAAATCATTGTAAGGATTAAATTCTAAATTCACCTTACATATCATATTTATCTTCTCATAGATTAACACTTTATGAAATTATTGTAAAATACTTATGAATCCTTTAAAATCATTGATATTATCTTATGTGACTTAAAAATTTAGGAAAAACACATCCATAACAATAAAACATATTGTTCTAGAATATGGTTAACTTATAGATATGAAACCAAGTCACCTCAAACAAATGTTTACTTCTTGATTCTTCAACTATGTTCTCCATTTTTATATCATCAAATCATCAGAATACCTAGTCATCACAGATGAATACAAAGTTTGTCTTTGACACTCATATTCTAATTGTGTACACCAACTAAATAGTTTATTATTTTGAATGTACATATGCATTTATCTTCCATCTCTCATATACACTACAACTTAGTATTCCTGTCACATCATTTAACTTCTCAAAAATATTTTTTAGAATTAATTCTCCTCCAATTGAACTCTTTCACCGTCATCCAATTGTTGTTCAACTTTGAACACCTATTTTATACAATATAAACATAAGGGTTTATCCACAAAAAATATCAAAAATAATATTTATAATATAGTTATCTCATACATTATACCACATTTAATCTATTCATATAAATTTCGACTCAACAATAATTAGATATAACTATACAAAAAAATATTCATCTTCAAATAGTGGTAACATTAACATCATCTATAATCATTACCCACCTTTATTAATTCTAGAAAAAAATATCATCAATCATCATGATTAATCATTTCAAATCACTATATTCTTTGGTGTTACCTTCAAGAAGTAGATTCATATTCTACCTCTATTTCATAGTGTTTTTCTATGATACAACTATTGTACTTAAAATTACTCTTCTATATTTATCTTAATACCAAATTAATTTACAGATTTACTTTAACAACTATTGAAAATATATATAACACACGTAATCACAATCAATTGTATTACTCACATAGTCATCAGTGTAGTGGTAATATACCAACTTTGCAGCTCAGGTGACAAAATATGGGGTCCATCACCCAGGAGCTCATCCTCAATCAGGATTTTCATTGTATTATTGAGATTAACTCTAGAATTATAAAAAATTTAAATATATAAACTATAATTAATTCCAAATACATTAATAAAATATTAAAAATAAGTAAATAATTATTTATAATACTTAATAGATACTCATTGTGATTCTATGAACATGAAACACCACATTAATCATATTTATCTTCATATTAACCACCTTAACATTCTTTATTAACATCATTAATTTAGATAATATATCAAATTTCATTGTCATAAATAGATTCAAATTCATTTACATTTAGATTGTAATCTCATAAATGATATCTTTATCTATTCAGGTAAGAGATATATTCGGTGATGTATCTTGAAATTTTTCATATTTTACAATTATATAGAACCATTTTAATTTATAATAAACTAATTAAAATGAGATTTATTTTTTATTACACTGTAAAAATCATTTAAACCTCTCATATAAGTATAATTATTTACATCATAAACAATATTCACTCAATGTTCTCACATAAATTATTCATTTCATACTATATAACTTCAATATTTAATGTTAATAAATGGATTTCCTAGATGAATAAACACCCTTAGATTGGAATCAAAATAATAACCATAATTCCTATCACATAGTTCTATTCCAGATAAGATAACCTAATTATTTAATCTGTCATGCCATGAAAATTAAATTTAATTTCTTTATTATGGGTTTCTTTTCAACATAAAATTTTTTTAATTTCATTTATGACTCACCATATGTGTCTGTATGTAATTAAAATCCATTACCCACATAAGAAATACAAAATTTTATCAAATTTTATTTATTTTACATTGAGAATATTATTGACTATAAGATTTATTTTCATATCATGATTCCAGAAATTTTTTATAATAATAATAATTATTATAATTAATATATTCTCTTATTATTTATGGTGATAAATAAATTTATCTTACCAAAATTTGAAAAAACAATTACCATTTTTGTGTTCTATAAGAATAGATGGGCAATTTTTTTGAATTTTATTAGATATGATCATCAAAAAATCTAAAAAAATATTTTTTTATCAAAGTTCTGAAGATAAAAAATATGAAATAATATCACTTATTGTTTGAATTGGGATATTTATACATAACAGAGTAGAAAATTTGTATGAGATTTATCTTATTCATTATCTGAAATCCATCATTCATGTTCACTAGAAAAACCAAGTCCAAGTTGATTAAAAATATATAATTTATTATCTATGTCATAATATACACTTTATTTATTGAAACATATTCAATTGCGTTTTGAGACATATTCAGATTGAAAATAAAATGATTAAAAATTTTAAACTTCCTCCAAATATTAAACCTCTATAATTTATCTTCAACTTTATTACTTTCTTTTTTCATCAATTTCTGCAATGAAATCTCAAATGACCACATATATCAATACTTCACTAGTCATCCACTTTTTTATATAAAAAAATTAAATATTTAGTCTTCCATTAAATAAAATATAGATGGATAAAATATTATTTTCCATTTATATAAACATAAAAATATATTTTATTTTATCATACTTGATGTATCATACATTCATGTAGTCGTATAAATATCCGAGAATGAATTATGATTTTTTGATCAACAAATCTGGAATTGATGAAATCAGCAATTCTCTTATACCAAAATGAAAAATTATTTCTATTATGGCATGCCAATAATGACTCTTTAACCTAAAAATAAAATAAGTACTGACCTAGCATACTAAATTAGATTCATATCCATTTTGTAACATCAAATCTATATTCTAATAACAGAATAATAAATGATTTTACAATGAAAGTGATGTAGTTTATTTTGGATTCATTAATTTTAATGATATTTCATTTTCAAATAACACCAGTTTAGGGTGCTTGTGGATTTCAGAAAGATCTTACTATACCTATAAGATATCTTTCATTTTACTTGATGTGTTTAAAATATTATTTAATATGTTATTAAAATATTTTTTATCATTGTTCAATATATAGTGATTGTGACCAAGAAAAAAATTATTCAAATATTGAAAATCTAAAAAATAAGTCTCTTTATGCAATGAACCACCAATTCCCATTTTCTTGAGAGCTAAAAGAGTCATTACTAGGCCTTAAGAGACATCCCCAAGGCGCCAAAGGCTAGCAATAAATGCCGAAGGGTTTCAAAACAAGTGGGGGACAATTTACCCTTTTTGAACATACCGCAGAAACAACAACCATAACCACACTAATCAACTAAATGATGCATGATAAAAGCTAAGACAACTCAACCCATTATTTTATCATAAACCAACCAAGAGTACCACAAAGGAAACCAACACAAAATCAGAGTCAACAACGAAAAGTCAAACTCAAAGATTACAATACAACAACCCAACTCAATGCTCCACAATCTCCAAACTCCAACATCACGAACCAGCCCAAGCATCACGAAGTAGTATAGAACACTTTACCTTTGCCAATATTCTGGTACATGAAATCTGAAAAATCACCAATGTGCCAAAGAAGGGGGTGAGTAATGAACTTAGTAGGTATTCCCCGATGACTTCCCAACCCATGCCTCTAGGATAAAACATGTTATCACATTTATATAAAACAATTTATAAAAAAATCCAAAAAAATTCACAATATAACAGGTTCCATGTCAAAACCATTTTCCAACAAAAACCATATTTCTCAAGAAAATAAACCAAGAAAAGTTTCCAATCAAATTCCCATTCCCATTTTGGAACATCCAATCCATTTCACAAATCCACACAACCAACCATGCATGAAACCTAGACCTCCCTACACTAGCGAGTGGTGAGTTATCCTTCCATTAAGCCGTCACTTAGTGGACTACCTTGACGAGGGTACTTCACACCCTTATCCATCCCTTTTGATGGGGGTACTTCTCACCCTTATCCATCCAACCTTTATATGGGGGTAATTCTCGCTCTTATCCATCCCAATGCATATGAACATACACCACAACCCATACAAATCCATGCCAAAACAAAGTGTGTTCAAAACCATTCAATAAAGCATCAAACCTTTTATTGAAAACCATTCCTTTCAAGAAGAAAAACCATTTTCCAATTCCAGAAAATCCAAATTTTAAAATCACTATTTTAAAATCATGAAACCAAAACACTTTTCACAAACCATTCTTTCAATTTCCACAATTCCATAAAACCCATAAATCATCAATAATTAAGATTTATAACATTCTTTTCACCAAAATTTCAGAATCAAAACCAAGAAATTAAAACAAATTGAACCAAGACTTCAAGTTCTAAGAAAGAGCAATCAAGAGTGAAGCCACCTACCTCAACAAAGTAGGTGAAACCAACCAAGAACTGGGTCGAAACACCACAAAACTTCCTTAGATTCCTTCCCCTATCACCAAAAAGACCAAAACCCGACTTAAAAGTCATCCACTACCTTAGATCTACCCACCTTAGGCGTAGTTCTAAGGATCCATCAAGAGGGAAGAATGAGATCTATGAAAACTAAAATAAAACGAGACTTACCTCGATCAACTGGCCTCTAAACGCCAAGGGAACCCTCCAGATCGCTTCCAAAATTCCTGGTAAGTGTTCTCCCACCTTCTCCAGAGTGAAATCCCGAGTTAGGGCCGTCTAAGAGAGAAAAAAAGTGGGTTTAAGGATAAAACGGATTAGATCCTTAAAAATAGGATCTAAGTTGACTTCGTGCATGGTTAGTTCGCACGGTTAGTCAAAGCGTGTGCTAACCGTGCAGTAGTCACTGCTTGGAAGAGGTGCTCCGCACAGCCTCCTCGAATAGTTTTCCCAAACCGTGCGCACACCGTGCGGTCTCCTCTGTCTAATGTGACACCACCTACACGGCTTCCGCTCGGTTTGGGAAAACCATGCGTAGCCCATGCGTCCCCACATTTTTTCCCTTTTACACTTTAAAAGTATCCAAACATTCCCCAACCATTTCTCGTAAGCTTCATATAATTAAAAAGCATAAAACAGGGGTTACTTACCAGAAACCGGGGGTACTACATTCTCCCCACCATTGTCCTTTCTGTCCTCGGAAAGTAGAAAACCACTGCTTTCATGAAAGAGTTCTGGCCACTGCTCTTTCATTTCTTTCTCGTGTTCCCATGTCTCTTCCTGAATCTGACCATGCTACAATAAAACCCTCACTAGACCAATGATTTTTCCATGCAAGACTTTCTCTTGCCTATCCACAATCCGTACTGGGATATGTATCAAAGAAGAATCCGACTCTAGGTCAATGTGATCCCATGTGATCACATGGTCAGGATCGGGTTGATACTCCTTCAGCTGAGATACATGGAACACATTATGCACTGCACTGAACCGTGGTGGTAATGCCAACCGATACGACACCTCGCCAACCCATTCCAGTATCTCAAAAGGGCCTATATATCAAGGAGATAATTTTCCCTTCTTCCCAAAATGATGATGTCCATGCCTTGCAGAGATTCTCTAAAAGACATGATCACTCCCCGCAAATGGAAACGGTCTTCAGTGATGATCCGCATAAGATTTATGACTACTTTGTGCCATCTCCATATTCTTTTTTATCAACTAAATATTTTCCGTTGTTTCTTGGACAAGGTTCGGCCCAACTAGTGAAGTCTCACCTGTTTCCACCCAACAAAGTGGAGAACGACAAAGACGCCCATACAATGCTTCAAACGGAGCCATGTGCATTGAGGCTTGATAGTTGTTATTGTATGAGAACTCCACTAAGGGTATATTCTCCTCCCATGAGCCCCCAAAATCCATTACACAAGCCCACAATATGTCTTCCAATGTTTGTATCATCCGCTTGGATTTCCCATCCGTCTGAGGATGATACACCGTGATCATCGTCAACCGAGTCCCAAGGGCTTGCTGTAATGATTTCCAGAAATGAGATGTGAACCTTGGATCTCTATCTGAAATGATAGAATCTGGTACACCATTCCTCTTTACCACTTCCCAGATATAGATTTTTGAATGATCTTCCACCGTATGAGTTTCACAAATCGGGATGAAATGGGCCGACTTGGATAGACGATCCACTATCACCCAAATGACATTGTGTTTCCAGACCGTTCTTGGAAGAGTTGTAACAAAATCCATTACTATCTGAACCCATTTCCACATAGGGATAGGTAAATATTGTAACATACTAGTTGTCCGCTGATGTTCTTCTTTAACTTGCTGAAAAATTAAACATTTTGAAGCAAATTCAGCTACCTTTCGTTTCATGCCACTCCACCAAAAATGTGCCTTCAATTCCTTATACATCTTCTATGTACCTGGATGTACAACCCATCTTGAATGTTGGTAAGTATGAAGGAGTTGTTCCTGAGTAGTTAAAGTTTCAAATATCCGATCTCTAAATCGCCAAACTAAACTCCCATCCAGCTTACATCTATCAATGGTCTCCCCACCATTGTGTTTTGAACTCATTGAAACACAGTCTACATCGGGTGCTTGTGCCTCCTTTACTATCTCCACCAAATCAGGAACAAGCGCAACTAAAAAGAAAACTCCAACATCAACTTGATCTTCACATTCCATACGCATGTCGGCAAGGAACGACATCAACTTCCACTCATCTGAAGCTTCTTTTTCCAACTGAGTATACGACTTCCTGTTTAATGCATCGACCACCGATTTTCCCTTAACCGATGTATACATCAAGTCAGAGTCGAACATTTGAAGATACTCCATCCATCTCCTCTACCTCAGATTCAAATATCGCTGTGAGAAAATGTGTTTCAAGATTTTGTGATTCGTAAACATAGTAAATTTCTCACCAAAGAGATAATGTCTCTATGTTTTCAAATCATGGACTACTGCAGCCAACTCCAAATCATGGGTTGGGTAATTTTTCTCATGCACCCTCAATTGACTTGAGCCATAAGCAACCACATAGTCTCCCTGCATGAGAACACAACCCAACCCTGTTCCCGAAGAATCACAATACACCACATACCCCTGTCCTGATTCTGGAAAAGTCAAGATGGGTGCTGATGTAAGGAAAAATTTACACTCTTGAAAAGAACTATGACATTCTTCAGTCCATTGAAATGCACTATTCTTCTTTTTCAATGCTGATATAGGTGAATTTAGTCATGATAAAGCACAAACAAAGCTTCGGTAATAACCAGAAATACCAAGAAAACATCGTATTTCAAAGACATTCTTTACCGGTTTCCAAGAAAGAATATCTTATATCATTTCTAGATCCACTGAAACACCTTTCTAAGAAACAACATGGACCAGAAATCGTACCTCTTATATCCAAAAATTGCACTTTGATAATTTGGCATACAAATGATTGTCTCTCAAGATTTCCAACACTATCGCCAAGTGTTTCTAATGCTCAACACTTGTTCTTGAATACACCAATATGTCGTCCAAAAACACAACAAAATAATCCAGATATCACTAAAATATCTGATTCATCAATTCCATAAAGACTGATGGTGAATTCGTAAGAGAAAAAGGCAAGACTACATATTCATAGTGACCATATCTACTTCTGAAGGCCGTCTTTGGGATATCCTCCTTCCAAACTCGCAACTGGTGATATCCTGACCGCAAGTCAATATTTGATAACCACTAAGCACCCCTTAATTGATCAAACATATCATCAATGCGTGTAAGTAGATATATATTCATTATTGTAACTTGGTTATGTTTATGATAATCCACACATAGCCTCAAAGTTCCATCTGCTTTCTTTGCAAACAAAACTGGTGCTACCCACGGAGACACGCTTGGCCGAATGAAACCATGTCTTTCCAGCTCCTCTAACTACACTTTCAATTGCCATAACTCTGTTGGTTCCATCCTATAAGATGGAAGTGAGATAGGACTAGTCCCGAGAAGGAGATCAATCGTAAATTCCACTTCTCCTACAGGTGGTAACCCTGAGAAGTTTTTAGGAAATACATCAGGAAATTTATCCACCACAGCTGGAAAGCTATTTTCTGCGATCACTTCCAATGATTCCAAAGTCAACTCTTCCAATTGGTAAGAAATAATTCCCACCATTGGTTCCAACAAGCTCTTTTCACCTTTGTTTACCATCTTCTCTCCTCTGAAGAGATCCTCAAAGTCGACCTCAGTCATGAAACTAACTGTTCTCCCATAACTGTCGATGTGAGCCTTAAACCTTACCAACCAATCCATACCCATGATTACACCATATACATCCATATCCAATATGGACAAGTCCCATTCCAGCTCAGCTCCATCAATAGTAATAGCACATGCTCGACATACGAAGGCTTGACATTCTCTTTCACCAAGAGGAGTTTGCAGTTTCAAGACAGAGGGCATCATTTCCAGTTTTAAACATAGCAAGTCAACAACACGAGAAGAAATGAAGGAATGTGATGCACCAGTATCAAACAACACTTGCACAAAGGTAGAATTTAAAAGAATCATACCTCTTACTATTGATGGTCCAACCTGATCATCAACAATCATCTGCTCAGCTCCATACAATTTATTCGTCGTTGTACTGTTCTCCTTGTTTCCTTGATGAGATTTCCCTGGTTGAGGAGTCATGGTATTTCAAGAATCACCATGTCTAGCTCTGTTATGCTGATGAGACTGACTCTGCTGTCCTCATTCTGTTGAAGCATACGATGCTTGTGATGCCTAGGAAGTGTCATGTGCACCCGAACACGGAGTATTTCTGCAATAGTGTTGTAGATGCCCCATCATCTTGCAATTGTGACATTGTCTCGGTTTCACTTTACACTCTTTCTTTATGTGATCATTTGAGACACATTGAAAACACCCAGCTTTCATCATGGGTCATGGAGGAATATTAACTGATCCAGCCATCTGATTATGATTCGTACTCCCACCTTGAAAGTAGGTGTCCCTCTTCCGCTTGTTCCCAGCATTAGAGTCCCCACCCGTTCTTGTGGGTATCATCATACTTCCTCCTCCCACAACTCCAAAGATGTCTCTTTCAACTATTGTTTCTCTGTTTACCATTTCTGTATAATCTGTAATATAGAGCACAACTATCTTCAAGCGAATCTCCTATCGCAACCCTGATTCAAAGATGCGTGCCTTCAGTGACGCACTTGCAGCGACTTCTAGTGCAAAGCGCACTAAATTCATGAATTTAGCCGCATACTCCATGAAAGAGAGATTCTCCTACTTCAGGATGAAAAAGTCCATCGTCCTCTAGATCTTGAACGTGTGAGGATAGAATTTTTATTGAACAAATCCTCAAATTCCTCCCAGCCCAGGCCTTGATCAACCTTAGCCTGCACCCCTATCTCCCACCATTGTCATGCAAGATCCTCCATCATATAATTTTCCAACTTTACTTTTAGTTCTGCTGGTGTGCCAATGAGACCAAAGATACAATTCATCCTACTCATCCACACCTCCGCCCTTTCTGGTTCAGAATCACCCTGAAAGATGGGTGGATTATGCTTCTAAAACTGGACAGAATGGTCTATATGCCCTGACTCATCCCTCTGATTCCCCATGTCCACAGCCTGGAACCCTTAAACTATACTCTGAACCAGCTCTTGGTTCACACGTGGTTTAGGTGCAACCACATTCTCCGCATCTTCTTTGGGTTGGTTTCTACGACGCCTAATGGGTGAAATTTTCTATACACACAACGCACTCCTTTAGTCTCACTTTCTAGCAACTGAAGGCTTTGAATTTCAATTTTCTATCACATCTTTGTCACAACATTGATTTCCAACCGTCAATATTTTCCACATTTACCCATTTCTAAGAAGAAATATTTTCTTTCTTTTGAAAATCAATCTATTTTCAAAATACATCAACCATTATCTTTTCAAAAAAATTCATTTGAAAATGAGTTTAAATTTTTCAGAAATCATGCTTTTGTATCCAACCATAATCCATTTCTCAAAATGATATATGCACTCCTAGTGGAAATTCATTCCTCTAATGCATGTCATGCTCATCTCATTGGCTAAACCCATGACAATGAGATTTGTTATCCTATAAGTGTCTTCATAACACTTATGTACCCAACTCCCTGGTAACTTGAATTTCAATATAAAAAAGTTAGCTACGTCTTTTTATGATCTATATTCCAAGTTATGACAATCCTACTCCTTCCTAAGATGACCACCCAAGGAATAGACATGTAAGAATTAAATTCCAAGATGAAAAAAAACTAATGACTACTTGTTCCACAAATAAAGGAACAAGATGATTGCATTTATACCCCAACGACCGAACAAACTAATACCATTTGTAATGACCCTCCAATTCCCAATGGCTTGAGAGCACAACGAGTCATTACTAGGCCTTAATCGATATCCCGAAGGTGCCAAAGGCGGGAAATAAATGTCAAAGGGTTTCAAAATACGTGGGGGGCGATTTAACCTTTTTGAACATACCACAGAACCAACAACCATAACAACACTAATCAACTAAATGATGCATGATAAATGCTAAGACAACTCAACCCTTTATTTTATCATAAACCAACCAAGAGTACCACAAAGGAAACCAATACAAAATCAGAGTCAACAAAGGAATGACAAACTCAAAGACTACAAGACAACAACCCAACTCCATGCTCCACAAGATCCAAGCTCCAACATCACGAACCAACCCAAGCATCACGAAGCATTATGCAACACTTAACCTTTTCCAACATCCTGGTACATGACATCTGCAAAATCACCAATGTGCCAAAGTAGGGGTGAGTAATGAACTCAATAGGTTTTCCCCGATGACTTCCCAACCCATGCCTCTAGGATAAAACATGTTAGCACATTTATATAAAACAATTATATAAAACAATCCAAAATAGTTCTAATATAACAGGTTCCATGTCGAAACCATTTTCCAACAAAAACTATCTTTATCAAGAAAAGAAACCAAGAAACGTTTCCAATCAAATTCCCATTTCTATTTTGGAACATCCAATCCATTTCACAAATCCACACAACCAACCATCATGAATCCTAGACCTCCCTATACTCGCGATTGGTGAGTTATCCTTCCACTAAATCGTCACTTAGTGGACTACCTTGATGGGGGTACTTCACGCCCTTATCTGTCCCTTTTGATGGGGGTACTTCTCGCCCTTATCCATCCCAATGCATATAAACACACACCACAACCCATACAAATCCATTCCAAAACCAAATGTGTTCAAAACATTTCAATAAAGCATCAAACATTTTATTGAAAAGCATTCCTTTCAACCAGAAAACCCTTTTTCCAAATCCAGAAAATCCATATTTTAAAATCACTATTTTAAATTCAAGAAACCAAAACACTTTGCACAACCTATTCTTTCAATTTCCACATTTCCATAAAACCCATAAATCATCACTAAAGAAGATTTATAACATGATTTTCACCACAATATCAGAATCAAAACCAAGCAATTAAATCAAACTGAACTAAGCCATCAAGTTCTAAGAAAGAAGAATCAAGAGTGAAGCCACCTACCTCAACAAAATAGGTTAAACAAACCAAGAATTTGGACGAAACACCATGAAACCTCCTTATATTCTTCCCCTATCACCAAAAAGACAAAAACCCGACATAAAAGTCATCCACTACCTTAGATCTACCCACCATAGGTGTAGATCAAAGGAAACATCAACAGATAAGAAGGAAATCTAAGAAAACTAAAGGAAATGAGACTTACCTCGATCAACCAGACTCTAAACGCCATGGAAACCCTTCGGATCGCTTCCAAAATGCCTGGTAAGTGTTCTCCCACCTTCACTAGAGAGAAATCCTGAGTTAGGGCCATCTAGTAGCAAAAATGAGTGGGTTTAAGGATAAAACGGATTAGATCCTTAACAATAGGATCTAAGTTGACTTCATGCACGGTTAGTCCGCATGGTTAGTCATATCTTGCGCTAATCGTGCGGTATTCACTGCTTGGAAGAGGCGCTCCACATGGACTCCTCGAACGGTTTGCCGAAACCATGCACACACCGTGCGGTCTCCTCTGTCCAAGGTGACACCACCTGCATGGCATCCATGTAACGACCAAAAGTTTCATTAATGGAAATATCTCTTGATCTAATTAAATGTATCTTTCTATTTATATAAAATGTCAACTTATTTGGTTTTATGTTAAGAATTTTGACCGTTTCTAATATAGCCGTTGAACAAATATCACATGATTAGTATAAATATAGGGCTTTAACAAATCCAAATTTACTCAGACAAAGGAAGTGATGGCCTCATCCAGTAGAATTTCCTCATACGAAGCCCATTTGTCAGAGCTCGGAAAAGAGGTGGCATCCTTGGGGTTCTCTCTTGACCAATCCCAATCTGAGCTTCATCATGTCAAGCTGGAACGGTACCGTCTACAGGAGAATTAGATGTTGATAAAAATTACAACTCGAGTGATGTTATCCGAGCCACCCCAAGAGTTTGTCACCATCGCACACCTTACCCTTAGGTCTTATGAGGCTGTTTTAAGGGGTTATGTAAAAAATAAATTGTACTATGTTCATCTACAATATTTTTTGTATATAATAATGAATATACTTTCTTGTTATTATTGATACATTGTAAATAGTTTTTAAAGTACAAATAATGTTTTTAGTTATTATTTAATTAAGAATTATATTTTATTAAATTAAGGGATTTTTGAATTAAATAATTTTTTTTAAATATTATTATTATTATTATTAAATTAATTTTTATTAAATATAAATGATCTTATAATTTTATGAATGCAACTGTAATTTTTATTAAGGTTTGAAAACCATTTCTCTCAAAACCCGTCAATTTTCGATAAATGTCAGTTTTTATTTTAAAAGTGAAAATTAACATATTTAGAAAATTATTTAGATAAAATAAATGTTATTTCTGGAATTAGGACATCGAAATTATCCAACTGTGAATTTTTCATAATTTTCTGAGATAGTCAAATTTTTGGGTAAAAATTAAATATCGTTTAAATATATAATGTGTTTTATGACATCATAATAAACCAATAGTGATGTATTAAAATACTATAAGCTTTATTTTCGGTCAATATATGTTTTACCATTAAAATAATGTTATTTTGGATTTGTTTGACCTACTTTTCAAAGCATTAATGGACCCCTCAAGACTTATTAAACATCTTGTCTTTTTAAATTGTTTTCCATGGGAGTGTGACTCACCTCCACATAATAAAACTCATTATTTTAAGAAGTTCGGACTTTGTACTTATAAAATATTGTTTTCCTATTCCATTTTCCAAAACCCATGGGCAAAAACCATGGTATGGTTTGTGGTTTGGATTAATTTAATATAAGGGGAACCAAACCTAAATAATAAAGAATTCCATCACCTTTCCTATATAAACCCACCCAAGCTCCCACATCCTCCTCACTCAATACCTTTTAAGTTCGTAAAAACTCTTCCATACTCTCTCTAGAATCCTCCCAAGGTTCCCCAAGCTCCCAAAAAGCCTCTCACAAGCCTCTCTCTATCCTTTGGAATCACACTTCAAAGTAAGGGTTTTTTCTTCCTTTCGCATTTTTGTCCAATTTTCTTTAAGTTGTTTTCCCCTTTTAGTTTCAATTATGAATGTTGGGGTATGGTTTTTCAACTCTCTCATACTTTTCTCTTTATGTTTTAATTATGGGAGACCTTTTCTTTCTCATTAAATGTCTCCCATGTACACCTGTTACTATGCCGAAATTCCGAAAGGAACTTCTCTCTCCTCTTTTACATTCAAGAAATACTTTTGTATCATGAATCTAAATTCCATTACAATTTTTGCGACATGTATATATATGACCTCCTTACTGTACATTACATGTAAATATGATGAGGAACCCCTTTCTCTCTCATCAACCATTTTTATGAATTATTATGTCACGCCGTTACGCTGCCGAAATTGCACCGATTATCTAAGCCAATGTCATTGTGTAGTGAATACCATGCCCATTTCTCCATCAAGGGTATTCACATTTATGCACATTTACTTATTGATTATAAATTTTCATGTATGAATTCCACATTCCTTTATCAAGGGATAAATTATTATGTTTTATCAATCCATGTGGCACACTTATGCATGAAATGAAATGTTTAAGAAGGGTGCGCCCTTATAGTTCTCCAATGCATTGGGTAAAGTATAGTATCACGATACATCATGTTCAATGAGTGTTGAATCATGATAATTCAAGTGCAATGAGGGTTTAATTGTGCTTAATGTGCAATGAGTATTTACTCATGCCCTATGTGAAGTGGGCCATGGCTCATACTAATTCCATGTTAAGTGTTGTTGCAATATTTCCATGTTATGATTATCATGATTTATCGCGCCTTTATGTTCATGTTTATCTTATGATATATTGATATGCCTATTTCCTAACATGTATTTTACTCCTAATTTTATTCCATGTGTACTCCCTTACTAGGATTTATAGCTCACCCTTATCTTATTCATGTCCTCAGGTTATCCCATGAAATGATAATTACGAGGGAATGTAGTGGTCATGTAAAGGAAGTTTTCAATAAAGATGTTGTATTTCATGTTTTAAGTTTTTATGTAATTACCCTAAGCCCCAAATACACTAAACCTCTTGATATTCTTTGTTGTATCAAGTGAAGTTTTATGTAATCAATCATGTTTAAGTTTGTAATAAAATCAGGGTTGTCATAGTTGGTATCAGAGGATATGTTTAGTTATTTTTGGGATTAGGATTAGAAAACCCTAGTAAAGCCTTAGCGTCAAGACTAAGTATAATAAAAACATCCATAAGTTTTTTTAAGTACTGATTCAGTGGTTTATCAAGAAAATACATCGTTGTCTGGATACGAGCAGGTAGAGGTAGCTCTGGCACAGATGTATCCCAGGGGTAAAACCCGAAAACACCGCTTTGAGATAGACTCGAATGGGAATTGGTGCATGACAATGGGTCGTGTTGCACTCTTGGTTACGAAACTCCTGAAGGGTATGATTTGGTAAATTCACAAGCTTAGTATGAACCCTTATTAAGGTAATTAAAAAAAATCCCCTAAGAATATATGTTAGAAAGTAGATCATGAAAATCCGGGATTGAAGCCTATAGACTCATGAGTTAAGGAAATAAAAGTTTATTTATAAGTCATCAACTTTTGTCTTTGTATTACCCTTTATGTGTTACCACTAACATTCCTTTTATTCTAGCCAATAGCCGGTAATAGGACTCGGGCTAAAAACCGTTGTGAAGATCAGTGTGATGACTGTACTAATAAGATGCCCAATCCAATGGGAGTGGGAATCACGAACTTTGCCACGCTTCTCTCTCAGCTATCTCATGTTTTGAATAGAAACACGGGTCAAGATGAATGTTCAACCCACCCCCCTAGTAATGAACAAGTCTCTATCGAGAGATTCATGAGACAAAGGCATCCTACGTTTTGTGGATCATCTGATCCCACGATCGTTGAACAATAGATCAACTCCATTGAAAAGATATTCTCCATCCTTTAATGTTCTGAACAAGAGAAGGTTATACTAGCTTCTTATCATATGGAAAGTGAAGCTGATCAATGGTGGAAGTTGATAAAAAATACGGAGCTTGAGGAGGAGATCGAGGTGTTGGAATGGAAGGATTTCCTGAAGATGTTTTTCGATAAATATTTTTCGCGCACCCTCCGGCTTAAGATGGAAAGGGAATTCCTTTCCCTCAAGAAAAAAGATGAAGAATCTATTGTAGTGTTCAAGGAAAACTTCACAAGGCTTGCACGATACGCTTCTAGATTTGTCGTTAACCCCGAATTCAAAGTTGACCACTTCTTTGGTGGGCTGAAGCCTAGCCTGCAGAAAGCATTGGCGATTCGTGACTTCAACAGCTATGAGGAAATTGTCTGATGTGCCCTCAAGGTTGAAATGGAGATCATGGAATCACAGGGGTACCATGGGGACGAGAAGCGTAAGGTGGAATTCAATGCTGGTGGTCTGATGGATAAATCCAACGGTGCTAAGAAGATCCATCACTCCACTTGCCAAAAGTGCGGAAAGAAGCACCCTGGAAATTTCTTTAAGGGGACGAGAAAATGATTCAGGTGTGGAAGAGAAGGGAACCTAGCTGTTAACTATCGGCAAGAAAGACCCGCGATTGCGATATAGGAGAGTAACGCTCCGTTCGAACCTCAATGTATTGTTCAATGCTATAAATGCAAATAACCGGGTCATTTTGAAAATCAGTGCCCTAATCCAAGGGTTTTCAGAGCCAACAAACAACCTCCAAGGCAGAAAAGAGGAGCTTTTTCCATCACTTCTGCCGAAGTGAACCCTGACAACGAAGTGGTGACAGGTACGCTGGTTATTCATTCAAGAATAGCGAATATACTTTTTGATTTAGGTTCTACGCATTATTTTATATCTCGAATGTTTAATAGAACAATCCCATCACCACCAAAAATCATGGAAGTGAAGATGTCGATGAGTACGACAAATGGGGAAATCATTGCATCCCATGAATATAAGTCCTCCACTGTTATAATCTGTGGATTTAATTTCCCGGCGAACCACGTCATAATCCCTCTGGTGGAATTTTATGCAATTCTTGGAATGGATTGTCTTTCCTTATATAGATCCAACATAAATTGTCGGGAGAGGGAAATCACACTCCATATAGAGAATCGACCCCTGATTCTTTATAAGTGTCAGGAGGAAGATGAATCTCCATTAGCTCCATAATATCAAGAATGGATATTACTGCCCTATGACCACGCGTATCTGGCTTAGATGATTGGGTCCAAGGAAGAAACCATCCTTGATGAAATGCCTACTGTGAGGGAATTCGCGGAAGTGTTTCCCGAGGAACTGCCTGGTCTTCCTCCTAGAAGAGATGTTGAATTCTCAATTGAACTTTTACCCGGGGCTTTACCAATATCCAAGACTCCATATAGAATGGCTGTTGTAGAGCTTGAAGAGCTGAAGAAACATCTACAGGAGAATCTGGATAAAGGGTTTGTACGCCCAACTGCTTCACCATGGGGTGCACTAGTCCTCTTCGTCAAGAAGAAGGATGGGTCAATGCAGCTTTGCATCGATTATCGTGAACGTAAAAAATCATGATAAAGAACAGGTATCCTCTCCCAAGAATTTTTGACTTGTTCGATCAGCTACGTGGAGCACAATACTTCTCTAAGGTGGACATGCAGTCGGGATATTATCAAGTAAGGGTGATGAAGGAAGATATCCCCAAGACTGCTTTTCGCACAAGATACGGGCACTATGAATTCATAGTAATGCCTTTCGGACTCACTAATGCTCCAAAAATATTCACGGACTTAATGAATAGAGTCTTTAGAGATTACCTAGACAAATTTTTGGTAGTCTTTATAGATGATATTCTAATATACTCCAAAACCAAGGAGGATCATGAGAAGAATTTAATAATTGTACTAGAGACTTTGAGCAAGGAGAAGCTCTATGAAAAGTACAGAAAGTGTGAGTTCTGGTTGAAGGAGGTCTCATTCATGGGCCATATCATCACAAGCAATGTGATATCTGTGGATCCCTCCAAAATAGATGCAATTGAGGGATGGCCGAGGCCAACATCAGTAACGAATATCCGTAGCTTCTTGGGGTTAGCTGGATATTATCGACGATTTGTGAGAAATTTCTCACGATTTTCCAACCCTCTTACCAAGATAACTCGAAAGGGAGTAAAGTTTTATTGGAGTGATGAATGCGAAGAAAGCTTAGAGGAGTTGAAATAGAGTCTTACCACTGTACCTGTGCTCACTTTACCCACAAGTGGGGAAATTTTTGTGGTATTCAGTGATGCTTCGAAGAAGGGTTTAGGTTGTGTGCTAATGCAGAATGATAAAGTTATATCTTATGCCTCAAGGCAGTTGAAAATCCATGAGTGAATCTATCCAACGCATGATCTGGAGTTGGCGGCGGTGATCATTGCCTTGAAAATCTGGAGGCATTATCTCTATGGAGAGAAATGTGAGATATATACTGACCACAAGAGTCTTAAATATATATTCACATAGAAAGAGCTTAATATTATCCAGAGAATATGGATAGATATCATCAAGGATTATGACTGTTCAATACATTACCACCCTGGGAAAGTGAACAAGGTGGCAGATGCCCTAAGTAGAAAGGATCAAGCGATTCTATCAATGATGAGAATTGAGAAGGATCCAATCTTCTTGGACTTTATGAAGATGGACATGGGAATCATAGAAAAGGGAACATCACCAATCCTTTCAAAAATGATTGCTCAACCGTATCTTTTGGAAAGGTTAAAGGATGCTCAAAAGGATGATGTGGGAATTCAAGAAAAAGTGGAAGCTATCGAAAAAGGGAAATCCTCAGAGTTTAATTTTCATGAAGAAGGAATTGTGCGGTTTGGGAAAAGAATATGTGTTCCATCAAGTCTGGAGATGAAGAAGGAACTTTTGGATGATGCACATAGTTCAAATTTCTCTATTCACCCAGGGAGCACAAAGATGTATCGAGATCTCTGAGAAAACTTTTGTTGGGATAATATGAAGAAGGAGATCGCTGAATATACATGAAAGTGCCTGGTGTCCCAGAAAGTGAAGGCAGAGAGGCAGAAGTCTAAGGGGATGATGCAACCATTGCCCATAATATAATGGAAATGGGAGAACATCACCATGGACTTTGTCACCGGACTTCCAAGGACATCCAAAGGAAACAATGCAATATGGGTTGTTGTGGATCGTTTTACAAAGACTGCACACTTCATTGCTATTCGGGAGGATTTCTCATTGGATCAACTGGCACAGATATATATCAGGGAAGTGGTAAGGTTGCATTGTGTACCACTATCTATTGTGGCTGACTGAGATCCAAGATTCACCTCTATGTTTTTGGAAGAGTCTTCAACATGCTCTGAATACTAAACTAAACTTCAGTACGGTCTATTATACTCAAACTGATGGCCAATCCAAGCGGACTATCCAAACACTTGAGTATATGTTGAGAGCGTTCTCAATGGACTTTAAAGGAGGATGGGATCAACATCTTCCGCTGGTTGAGTTCTCTTATAGTAACAGTTTCCACTCAAGCATCCAAATGGCACCATATGAATCCCTGTATGGGAAAAGGTGCAGAACACCGACATGTTGGGATGAGGTCGGTGAACGTAAGCTTCTTGGACCAGAAATTGTCGAAGAAATGGGGGAGAAGGTGAAAACCATTCAGCAGCATATCAAGGCATCCCAGAGTCAACAGAAGAGTTACATAGATAACCGTCGATGAGACCTTGAGTTTAAAGTTGGAGACATGGTTTTTCTACGCATATCTCCATGGAAGAAGATCATGAGGTTTGGAAATAAAGGGAAGTTAAGTCCAAGTTACATCGGCCCCTTCGAGATTCTAGATCGTGTCGGGGCGGTGGCCTATCGACTAGCGCTTCCACCTTCCATGGCCAATGTACATGATGTATTTCATGTATCCCTCTTAAAGAAGTACATACCAGACCCTTCACATGTACTTTCTTCTGAGGTGGTACAATTGGAGGATGATCTTTCTTACGAGGAGCAACCAGTGAAGATCTTAGATCGTAGAGAAAATGTACTATGAAATAAGACAATGCCCCTCATCAAGGTGTTGTGTCGAAACCACAAGTTTGAAGAAGCGACTTGGGAATCAGAGAAAATGATGAAGCGGAGTTACCCACATCTGTTTTAGTGTGGGAAAAGGAAAATTTCGAGGGCGAAATTTCTTATGGGGGGAATATTGTAACGACCTGAAGTTTCATTAATGGAAATCCCTATTGATCTAATTAAATGTCTCTTTATGTTTATATAAAATGTCAACTTATTTTGTTTTAGGTTAAGAATTTTGACCATTTCTAATAAATCCATTGAATAGTGATCACATGATTAGTATAAATATAGGGCTTTAACAAATCTAAATTTACTCAAACAAAGGAAGCGATGGCCTCATCCAGTAGAATTTCCCCATACGAAGCCCATTTGTCAGAGCTCGGAAAAGAGGTGGCATCCTTGGTCTTCTCTCTTGACCAAGACCAATCTGAGATTCATCATGTCATGCTTGAACAGCACCGTCTACGGGAGAAGTGGAAGTCGATAGAAATTACCAATCGAGCGATGTTATCTGAGCCACCCCAAGAGTCTGTCACCATCGCACACCTTACCCTTAGGTCTTATGCAGCTGTTTTAAGGGGTTATGTAAAAAATAAATAGTACTATGTTCATGTACCTTATTTTTTGTATATAATAATTAATATACATTCTTTTCATTATTGATACATTGTAAATAGTTTTTAAAGTACAAATAATGTTTTTAGTTACTATTAATTAAGAATACTATTTTGTTAAATTAATGTATTTTTGAATTAAATAATATTTTAATAAAATATTATTATTGTTATTATTAAATTAATTTATATTAAATATAAATGATATTATAATTTTATGAATGCAATTGTAATTTTTATTATGGTTTGAAAGCCACTTCTGTCAAAACCCGTGAATTTTCGATAAATGTCGGTTTTTATTTTAAAAGTGAAAATTAACATATTTAGAAAATTATTTAGATAAAATATATGTTATTTCTGGAATCAAGATGTCGAAATTATCCAACTGTGAATTTTTTATTATTTTCTGAGACAGTCAAAATTTTGGGTAAAAATTAAATATCGTTTAAATATATAATGTGTTTTATGACATCATAATGACCCAATAGTGATGTAATAAAATACTATAAGCTTTATGTTCGGCCAAAATATGTTTTACCATTAAAATAATGTGATTTTGGGTTTGTTTTACCTACTTTTCAAAGCATTAATGGACCCCTCAACAGTTATTAAACATCTTGTCTTTTTAAATTATTTTCCATGGGAGTGTGACTCACCACCACATAAGCAACCTCATTATTTTAAGAATTTAGGAATTTGGCCTTATAAAATATTGTTTTCCTCCTCCCTTTTCCAAAAAACATGGGAAAAAACCATGGGATGGTTTGTGGTTTGGATTAATTTAATGTAAGGGGACCCAAACCTAAATAATAAAAAATTCCCTCACCTTCCCTATATAAACCCACCCAAGATCCCACTTCCTCCTCACTAAATGCCTTTGGAGTTCGTCCAACCTCTTCCATACTCTCTATATAATCCTCACAAGGTGCCCCAAGCTCCCAAGAAGCATCTCACAAGCCTCTCTTTAGCCTTTGGAAGCACACTTCCAAGTAAGGGTCTTTTCTTCCTTTCTCATTTTTGTCCAATTTTCTTGAAGTTGTTTTGCCCTTTTAATTTCAATTATGAATGTTTGGGTATGGTTTCTAACCTCCATAATACTTACCTCTTTATGTTTTAATGATTGGAGACCCTTTATCTCTCATTAAATGCATCCCATGTACACCCGTTACTATGCCGAAATTTCTAAAGGATCTTCTCTCTCCTCTTTTACATTCAAGAAATACTTTTGTATCATGAATCTAAATTCCATTACAATTGTTGGGAAATGTATCTATATGACCTCCCTAATTTCCATTACATGTAAATATGATGAGGACCCCTTTCTCTATCATCAACCATTTTTATGAATTCTTATGTCACGCTGTTACGCTGTCGAAATCGCACCGATTTTCTAAGCCAATGTCATTGTGTAGTGAATACCATGCCCATATCTCCATCAAGGGTATTCAACTTTATGCACATTTACTTATTGATTATAAAGTTTCATGTATGAATTCCAAATTCCTTTATCGTGGAATAAATTATTATGTTTTATGAATCCATGTTTTATGATCCATGTGGCACACTTATGCATGAAATGAAATGTTTGAGAAGGTTGTGCCCTTATAGCGCTCCAATGCATTGGTTAAATTATAGTATCATGATATGTCATGTGCAATGAGTGTTGAATCATGCTAATTCAATTGCAACGAGGTTTTACTGATGCTTCATGTGCAATGAGGATTTACTAATGCTCTATGTGCAATGGTCCATGGCTCATGCTAATTCCATGTTAAGTGTTGTTGCAACATTTCCATGTTATGATTATCATGCTTTATCATGCCTTTATGTTCATGTTTCTCTTATGCTATATTGATATGACTATTTCCTAAAATGTATTGTACTCCTCATTTTATTCCACGTGTACTACCTTACTGGGCTTTATAGCTCACCCTAATCTTATGCATGTCCTTAGGTTATCCCATGTAATACTAAGTACGAGGGAATGTAGAGGTCATGTAAAGGATGTTTTTAATAAAGATGTTGTATTTCATGTTTTAAGTTTTTATGTAATGATACTAAGCCCCAAAGACAATAAACCTTTCGATCTTCTTTGTTGTATCAATTGAAGTTTTCTGTAATAAATCATGTTTAAGTTTGTAATAAAATCAGGGTTGTCATATTCTGCATGGTTTGGGAAAACTGTGCATAGCCCATGCATCCCCACATTTTCCCCCTTTTACGCTTTAAAATTCTCCAAACATTCCCCAACCATTTCTCGTATGCTTCATATACTTAAAAAGCATAAAACAAGGGTTATATACCAGAAAATGAGGGTACTACACTTTATCCATTTTTATCTCCCATAAAACCACTTATTTATTAATGGTTTATATATGGTCCAAAAATACTTTTTTTGGTAATGAAAAAAGGTGGGTTTTACTTAGATACCCAATAAAATTGCATGTGGTTTATCTCTATCAAGTTTACATCATGTAAAATTATTCATATTTATTTGAAAGGGATTATATTCATGACCAAATATTTGTTGATAGTTGAAATAATAATGTTTTCTTCCATTGAAACACCTAAATTCTATGTTTTCACCCATGCGGTATGACTGAGATTTAAGATCACATGTACTCAATCAGATAACATACAAATTGCTATAAATTCAATGTTTTTATATAATAATTATAATCTTTAGAAAATTTTACTATATAACTATATCAAATTTAGTGATATAGTCACTCCATAAAAATTGTTAACTCAAATATAGTTTTTTAAATAAACTTTGATATTCTTATTTGGGTGATCAGGAATTAAAAACACTAAATAGATATATGACTACTTAAATAACATCTAAAGAAGTAAGTTTTATTGAGTTATAAAAGTAGAGAAATAATAATAATAACTTCTATAAGAACCAAAATGACAAAATAAATGTATATAAAGACCCAATTAGACAGTATGTGGTTCTAAAGTAAAAGACTGACACAACCGATCAAATTATTTCCATGAATCACCATCATAATGATGATATAATCTTCCATTTAAAAAAATATTATATCAATTATATGTCATGATTGAAGTTGTGTTGTTAGACATAAATATATATTACAATATAGCCATAATAAAAAAATACATCAAATATTTTATAGGTAAAATTAGGGTATTCGTATATTGAATATCTTTATACCTCGATTATCCACAAGTATGAAAATTAAGTAAATATTCATAATTTCCATAATAGAAAATGAATTTATTTACACATACATGAATCTTATATTAATTGAGACCCAAATTGTGAACCAACTTTTTACCTATATAGATATTTCCATGAGGTATATTTCCATCACGAAAAAAAGAATCAACCGAAAATATTATTCTCTCAAGAGAGATATTAGACATTTCAAAACATAATTTAATTACTATAAAATAATTATTAACATTTAATTCATATATCTCAAATCCAAGATATATGGAATCCTTAAAAGATTTTAACAGTTCATAAAAATGACATTATTTTAATTGATAATTCTTATCATCATTCTATATTTTTTGTTTATTGAAATGATAAGACATAAAAATTTTATACGCCGTTTTGATATTAAAATAAATTGAGAAAAATATTATAATTTCCTTTTGAATTAGGTTCAACATGTTGATACTAATAACATAATCTATATAAAAACCAAAACATGATAGACAAACTGTAATGATATCAATCCTCTCATATCTCATGAGATCACATTTCTTATAAAGACACATAATTGTACCATTTAAAATAATTTATAAATCTGAAAATTAAAACCCATTAAAAACATCAAAACACTTAATATAGATAATATTTTTAGTAGAATAATGATAATTCTTCTGATGACTTATACAATTATGATATTCTAATAAAAAATTGTTATAAATAATCAATTTCCATTATTTTCAAAAAAATAACAATAACTCGTACATAATACAAATAACGATTACTAATATTCTTATGATAAATGATTTTTTAATTTATTTTTTAGTAATTAATTTATAATAACATTTTTACATTTTTTATTACAATATAGAAATTATTTTATAGTAATTATATTATTTTTATTTTTCAAAAATATTTTTCATTATAAATAATTTAATTACTTTATTTATTATAATTATAGTAAATTTTATTCATAATATTTTATTTTTTTATTTTTTTCATTTTACTAATATTTAATATTTAATTTTAATTTTAATTAAATATTTATATTTTTAATTTTAATAATATTTATAATTAATTTAATTACATTATTTATTAATTTAATCATTTTTATAATTATATTTAATTATTCAATGTTTTTTTATGATTTACTAGCAATAATAATATTTTTTTATAGATATATAAATTATTTTTTAAAATATATTTATACTTTTTATTTTTATATTCTTAATTACCCAATATATGCATTTTTAAAATCAATGAATACTTTTCGATAAGTTTAGTATTTTAATATTTTTATATAGAAATTATTTTTTATTATAGATATAAAAAATTATATCACTTAAATTTAGAAATATTATATTATTATCTTAATTATAATAATATTTTTTTAATACTTTTATTAACAATTATTTGTTAATTATAATTTCCTCACCAGATTTTATACATTTTTGAAACCCTATTTATAATAATTAATATGTTTTAATTATTTTTCATTTGAATCAAAATTATCTTTTATTAATTTTTATTATTTAATTTTTTTAAATATTTTAAATATTTTATTACTTTTTAATATATATTTTTTAATTTTTTAATTTATATTTATTTTTTAGTTTTAAATGTTTTATAATAATAATTTTTCCTTTTTTACTATTAAAAAAACTAATCATCAATCTAATTAAATAAATATTCTCCTAAATTTTTTAATAATAATATAAAAAAAGAAATTAAACTGATAATTCAAACTGCTTAAATAAATAAATAACTTAAAAATTATTTCATAATGCAATAAGAAAATTACTAAATACTCCCACAAAACAATAAATATTCTAAAAAATGTATTTTTTTATGAATAAAAATTGACTTTATTTATATCATGGTATTTTAATATAGATGCCAAACATGTTATATATATTTTAAAAATTTGGTCATGAAATTGATCTGGTGACTTAGGAGGGCCAAAAAAAAGTCTATTTATATTTAAGTTATTTTTTATGGGATGTAGAATTGGGGGAATTTCATCATCGAGAGTGTTTGGCATTTAATATATATCTATGGGACTCCCTTTTTATGATGGTCATTTATGGGAGAATTGGTTTTTTGTAATAGGCATTTTTCGTGTATAGTTTATCCATCGCTAATACCTACTGTTATTTTTAACTTATCCAATTTTTATTGAAAAATGATTCCGATGGATATAGCCTGTCACAAATACCTCATCACATAACTTATATTTAAAATTCATTAACTAATTGTGATTAATTATCTTATTATTCACAATTACTTATCTATTATGATGATAATGGGTAATTCTATGAAAAATAAATCTGGCATACCATAGTGCGTAGAAGCACACCCAAACTATTCATGATGGATTAGTTTCTCATCATAATAAATCTACTTTATTACTATTATTAGTGATGTTTTTTCCTTTTTATAATCCATCCTTAAATTCATTATTTGTGATGGATATTTAGTCCATTATTATTATTATGTCAAAATAAAAATAATTTTTCTTGCAGTTATCCATGTATCAATTTAAGTTAAAGAAAAAATTATAAAAAAATAAGCACATTATTGTAAAAAAAAAGTTCTTATCATAGTGATAACATACTTTATTGGTGAAAATATTTTTATAAAGAATAATACATAATAATTCATCTAAGTAGATGAAAATCAATGAGTAGTGGTGAGTGTGAAAATGAATGTAACACGAGGAAAAAGTAGGAAATGAATAAATTTATGTAGGTATTTCATTACTTTCTTTTAAAATCATTCTTACAATCATTATTCATGTCAAATAAAACTACTGATGACGTGAAATCACAATCATTAAAAATATTCAATGATGGATTAATGAGACATCCATAATATTTCACATCATGGAAGTTTTTTGATTTATTATATCCATATTTCTCTCTAGGAATTATAGGAATGTGTGTTTTCGATTGGATTATACTGGGATTACCCTATTTGGTACTTTATGTCTCAAATAAGCTTATATCACTCATCCCTTCTAACTTCTACAACACCATAATAAAATTTATATGGGGAGACTACTCGACTTTTTAGTATGATCATTAGTCAAAGTAATTTCACTCCCTCCAGTTTATTAATACCGTACAACCAATCAAGTATCCAAACTACAAATACCATCAAACCCACAAAACCTCACAAGAACTGTAGTGTAGGATCCTATGCTCCTAGATGTAGGGGATACAGACTCCAGTGTAAGATTCTGTTCTCCATCTATGCCCTATATCTAGGGGATATTAACTCCATAGATATAGGATCTCACATCCTGAGTTTTTGTGTGTGTGTGTGGGGGGGGGGTATCAACCCTATTTAATATATAGGTAAGGGATATCATACCCTAAGTATAGAGGAGAGATTACTGAGCCTACATGAGGATTGTGAGTGAAAACTACATCCCAACACAACCACACCACCATGGAGGGATTCCAAGCCCAAGAACACTATGTTCATCATGCTTGAACCTTGTAATTGATCCAACAAATATAGATTTGTAATATACATATCATACCTCACAAATGAAATTATATCGATGAACATACAAGACTATCAATGAAAATGAGGTAAAATACTCAAGATATAATATTTATTTATTGAAAATTCATATCAAAAGAACATTAGGAATTTCATCATAAAATAAATGAGTGATAATATTTGATAGGACATAAGGCTTATTCCATGAGTCATAATTGTGCATCACATATAGGTCTTCAACTATTCATATCAATTTCAAGATCATTATTCCAAATATTGATTTTCATTCCGAAATCATAATATTATGATACCACTAAAAAAATATTTTATAATAAAAATAATAAAAATATTATTATTATTATTAAAACCATATATATATATATATGATAAGTTGGTGGAATCATGTGGTCCCCTTCTCCACATCAAGTTCCCCCACTCTTAATTTTCATTTTTAATTTAATTATAATAATATTATTTTTATTCAAGTTAAATGTTTGAGGTCCTCTTCCCTAACCATCCCATATGTGGTGCCTTACATTTACACCTAGCCTTCACTGGTGGTCTCCATACAAACCACTACCCTCACATGCCTCCAAGAAGCTATCAGCACCTTTTAATTTTCTTATCATTATTTTATTTCACATAGACCATTGTATACCAATTTTTCTCATTCCATTACACATAGTTATTCCCTACACACCTATCTCATAGATCAACATCAACCAAATACTACCCTATCATCATCCCCACACTGACCTCAAGTTGGATTTTAAAATGTATTAAATATAGTATATGTTCAATATCATGTTTTTAAAATGGAATGTTTTTTGAATCCCATATTGGAAAGTGGGAGGAGTGGGTTATTCCTTATTAATGGAAGTATCATTATTACTATTCAAAAGTAATAAATGGACAACACTACTGAAAATTAACCCTTTACCAATAGTTCTGAACCATTGGTAAAGGCTGGATAACCGTTGGTATAATACATACCAACGGTTATCCAAACCGTAGGGAAGTAAGCCGTAGGAAAAAACATATGCCAATAGTTTCTCAAAAACTATTGGTATATGTGAGGAAATATACATTATACCAACGGTTATGTCAAACCGTTGGTATAAATTTTCACCAACGGTTTGAAACTATTGGTAAACATACTATTCCAATGGTTTCAAATCGTTGGAATATAGTTTTTTAATGATTTTTACCAACGGTTTATGCAAACTGTTGGTATATCTAAACATTTCACCTATATCCCAATGATTTTTAAACCATTGGGAAAGTTTTTTTACCAATGGTTATCTTTTAACCATTGGTATAAAATACATTCAGAGCCCTATGCCAATGGTTTACAATTGTTGACATAGGCTTTTCTGTGCAATTCAGGCAGCAGCCTTCTACTCTATGATTTCTATTAGTAGACTGCCCTTTCTGCATTTCCAGCTTCCCGAACTCCAATTACCTACAATAACCAACTATAACACATACATATAAACAATTAATTCATATAAATTTAACACACAATGCACCCTACAACTATACACATACATAATTAAAACATAACTCATAAGGTAATTATAAAAATACATAATTGATTTAGAATTCAATTCAGAATTGAGATGACAATTACATGTGAAATCTGGAATTCAATTCATAATTGAATACTGAAATGAATGAATACATAATTTAATTATCAATTATGAATACAATACATAAAAAACTGAATATGTAATTATATGTGTTATTCAAAATTTAAAATACATACAAAATAGAATTTTGTATAACACATACACGACTGAATTTAGAAATTAGAAGCTAATAACCCCAAAATAAGGAAATGGATAAATGACTTCAACTAAACACAAATATAATGTCCCATGGTTTGGGGCGGGTGTCTTTGAACTTAGTTATGATGATAACGGGTTTGTATCAATGAGTTTGTGTAACTTAGAGAATGTATTTGTCCTTAGCGTATTAAATGTCATGTGTTTTAGAATAGGGGTAGGAGTTCCTCACATGAGAAGTGGATTGTGTGAGGCTGGACCATGGATCCTTGTTCTAAAGAATCCACACAATCCAAATATGTTTGGTCGTTTTTCCATATACTAGTTGTTTTTACTTAAAATGATGTCCATTTTAAACAAAAGATAGGCACTTCAAGTGATATCGGCCACACCGTGCCTTGGATTGAGGTAGGGTTGACTTGTATACATCACATTTGACCCATGGATCGTTTTCCTAAAGTATAAACATAATATGATTGTGTTTGGTCGGTTTTCCATATGCCAGTTGTTGTTTTCATTTAAAATGTTGTCCATTTAAAATAAAAGTGAGACACTTTGAGTGGTACTAGTGACACTATGCCTCAAATTGAGGTGGGATTGACTCGTACATGTCAAAAATGACCCATGGATCATTGTTCTAAAGTATCAACACAATCCAAATATGTTTGGTCTTTTTTCCATTTGCTAGTTGTTTTTACTTAAAATGATATCCATTTTAAACAAAAGAGAGACATTTAGAGTGATTCCGGCCACACCATGCCTCGGATTGAGATAGGGATGACTCGTACACGTCATAAATGACTCATGGATCGTTGTCCAGAAGTATCAATAAAATCTAAAAGCATTTGGTCAGTTTTCTGTATGCAAGTTGTTGGTTTCACTTAAAATCTTGTCCATTTAAAATTAAAGTGATACAGTTTGAGTGGTACCGACCACACCATGCCTCGGATTGAGGTGGGGTTGATCCGTACACATCAATAATGACCCATGGATCGTTGTCCTAAAGTATCAAAAAAATAAGAATGAATTTGGTTGGTTTTCTGTATGTCGGTTGTTGTTTTCACTTAAAATGTTGTCCATTTGAAATAAAAGTGAGACACTTTGAGTGGTACTGGCCACATCGTGCCCCGGATTGATGAGGGGTTGACCCGTACACATCAAAAATGTCCCATGGATCCTTGTGTTAAAGTATCAACATAATCCTAATATGTTTGGTCGGCTTTCCGTATGCCAGTTGTTTTTACATAAAAGGGTGTCCATTTTAAACAAAAAAAAGCACTTCAAGTGATACCGGATTCACCGTTCCTTAGATTGAGGCGGGGTTGACTCTTACACGTCAAATATGACCCATGGATTGTTTTATGAAAGTATCAACACAATATGAATGTGTTTGGTCATTTTTTCATATGCCAGTTTCTTTTTTCACTTAAATTTTTTTCCATTTCAAATAAAAGTGAGATACATTGAGTGGTACCGGCCACACCGTGCCTCAGATTGATGCGGGGTTTAATCGTACACGTAAAAAATGACCCATGGATCCTTGTGCTAATATATCAACACAATCTGAATAATTTTGGTCGGTTTTCCGTATGCCAATTGTTTTTAATTAAAATGATGTCCATTTAAAAAAAAGACAGACACTTCGAGTGATACCAACCACACCGTGCCTCAGATTGAGGTGGGGTTGACTTGTAAACGTCAAAAATGACTCATGGATCCTAGTAAAAAAGTATCAACAAAATCCGAATATGTTTGGTGGGTTTTTCGTATGCCAGTTGTTTTTACTTAAAAGAGTGTCCATTTTAAACAAAATAAATACACTTCGAGTGATACCATCCACACCATGCCTCTGATTAAGGCGGGGTTGACTCGTACATGTCACAAATGACCCATGGATCATTTTCGTAAAGTATCAATAGAATATGAATGTGTTTGGTCAGTTTTCTATATGCGAGTTTTTGTTTTGACTTAAAATGTTGTCCATTTCATATAAAAGTGAGACACTTTGAGTGGTATAGGCCACACCGTGCCTTGGATTGAGGCGGGGTTGACTCGTACACGTCAAAAATTAACCATGGATCGTTGTGAAAATGTATCAACACAATCCGTATACGTTTGGTCCATTTTCCGTATACAAGTTGTTTTTACTTAATAGGGTGGCCATTTTAAACAAAAGAATGAAACTTCAAGTTATACCGGCCACACCATGCCTCGTATTAATGAAAGTTTGAATGTTACACACCACATATAACCCGTCGATCATTTTCCTAAAGTATAAACACAATTTGAATGCGTTTGGTCAGTTTTCCATATGCAAGTTGTTATATTCACTTAAAATGTTGTCCATTTCAAATAAAGGTGTGACAATTTGAGTGGTACCGGCCACACCGTGCCTCAGATTGATGTGGGGTTGACTCGTACATGTCACAAATGACTCATGGATCTTTTTGCTAAAGTATCAACACAATCAGAATATGTTTGGTAGGTTTTCCATATATCTGTTGTTTTTACTTAAAACAGTGGCCATTTTAAACAAAAAAGAGACACCTTGAGAGATACCGACCACACCATGCCTCAGATTGAGGCATGGTGGACTTTTACACGTCAAAAATAACAGATGGATCATTTTACTGAAGTATCAATACAATCAGAAAGAATTTGGTCAGTTTTCCATATGCATGTTGTTTTTTTCACTTAAAGTCCTGTCCATTTCAAATAAAAGTGAGGCAGTTTGAGTGGTACCATCCACACCATGCCTCATATTGAGGCGGAGTTGACTCGTACATGTCACAAATGACCCATGGATCATTTTCCTAATGTATCAACAGAATCCGAATGTGTTTGAACTGTTTTCCGTATGCCAGTTGTTGTTTTCACTTAAAATGTTATCCATTTCAAATAAAAGTGAGACACTTTGAGTGGTACCGGCCACAACGTGTCTCGGATTGAGACGGTGTTTACTCGTACACCTCAAAAATGACCCATGGATCCTTGTGCTAATGTATCAACATAACCCAAAGCTCCCAAGAGCTCTTAAGGGAGGATATCCTTCGATACTTGGGAATTTTGAGTGTCGTCATGTGTAGATTGAAGATCTGGGTGAGTATAATCCCCTCTGTGCTTCATCTTTTCGATTAGGGTTTGAACTGTTCTCTCATCTTCTTCAAAAGCTCTAAAACCCTATTTTCCATTGTCATTTAGGGTGAATCTTGAAGAGAGCTTAGATTGGGATCCGAGATGCCGAATTAAGACTGGGATTGTCTCTGAAATCAAGGTAGGTGGTCCTTAGCCTTTCGTGAATTGTCGTGATATTTTATATATGCTAAATCGCCACTCTCCCAATGTTGGGGTGTTGGGTCGGGGGGGGGGGGAGGCTGTCCAGGTTCCAAGGAGGAGAGTGGGGGGACTGTCCGGGGGCTATTTGGGGTCTAGGAAAGAAGGCGGGGGGGGGGGGGGGGCTCTCCAGGGTCCAGGGAGGGGGGGGGGGCTATCCAGGTTCCGTGAAGGGGGGTGGGCTTTACAAGGAGTTCCCAAACACACAAAACTCTACAAACATCTTCAAGATACACCTGCATAAAAAACAGACACATAAAAATAGCATAGCCTACATAATACACTGCATACACCATTAAAAAATAGACATAAAAAGAGAACAAAAAACAGACACACTGCATAACACACTGCATAACACACTACATAATACACTGCATACACCTCACTGTATACACCAGCATAAAAAATATCAAAAAAAACATATAAAAACATACATCAAACAGCACAAAAAACACATTCAATAGCACAAAAAAACACATATGTCCATAGAGAGGGGAAGGGGCTATATGGGGTCCAGGGAGGAGGGTGGGGGGCTGTCCGAGGGGGGTGTCTGGGGTCCAGGGAGGAGGGTGGGGGGGGCTGTCTAGGGGGTTGTTTGGGTGGCTGTCTGGGGGCTGTTCGGGGGGTTGTCCAGGGAGTTGTCTGGGGTCTAGGAAGGAGGGTGGGGAGGCTGTTTGGGGACTGTTTGTGGTCCAGGGATGATGGTGGGGGGCTGTCTGGGGGGCTGTCTGGGGGCTGTCCTGGGTTCATGGGATGGTATTTACATATTTTCCAAGAAAATTATTTCATGGTTAAAAAAATAATTTCATTATATCAACTTCTAATCATGCCACCAATTTTCTAAATTCCACTAAAAATTTACAATTTCATTAAAATATGGTGATTTCACAACATTCATGCTTTTTAAAAATAAAAAATTCATAATATATAAATAATTATTTAAATCATTTAGAATCTCATTTCCTATCAATCATTAAATTTAAGGATTCATTTATGGAGAAAAGTATTATGGAACCACCGATGTTTTATTAAAGTTGAAATCAATACCCACGACTGGAAAACCCATGAATAGAGGGTGGGGGGCTATCTAGGGGGTTTGGCTGGCTATCCACGGGGGGTGGTGGGGCTCTCCAGGTGTACATGTTGTCTAGAGTGGTGGGGGTGTCCAGGGGGTGGGGGTTTTCTAGGGGTGGGGTGAATCAGTCACACCAAATCATCAAGTCATGTTTTATTATTTATAGATAAAAAAATAAAGATAATTTGACCTACCTAATAACACATATATTTAGGCAGAACAAATCAATAAACATAAAAGGTCAGTAATATCAGTCAAAAATGTAACAGATCAATCTGTCTCTCATCACCACTACTATCATCACCCTCATCCTCGTCCTCATTTTCATCCCATGAGTGTCCCTTCCCTCCTTCTCACCCTCGTACTCATCCTTGGCCTCCTCATCACCCCCTGCTCTACCTCGGCCTCCTCCTCGGCCTCCTCCTCTGCCTCAGCCTCCTCCTCGCCCTCCTCCTCTGCCTCGACCTCCTCCTCGCCATCATCTCGACCACCACTAGAACTACCACATGGATCACCATATATAGAACACATCGATGACATATATTCATCACTAGTAGTGCTGGCCTCTGGTGGATGTGTGGGATGTAAAACTTCCATCTGTTTCATACAAGTTTTTTTTGCCTAGCAGGCTGTTATGCCATCTCTGTGGCCCTTTTTTCAACATGTTCAACATGTTCCTTAACCTGCTGCAACTCGGTGGCACTAAAAATTGTACCTAGGGAGGTCCAATACCTCATTAGAACTATAGTCTTCCCTGGTCAGCAGCATACTCTGCCAGGGTGATCATCTCCCAACACCGGATATAAGTGATCTTTTGGCCAAAAATTGTCAGGTTCCTCGGCATCAAGGGCCTCTAAAGAAGCCTGTTACAAATATAAATAGATTATTATGTTACAAAATAGAGATTAAAATTTTAAATCTACAAATTAAAACTTACAATCTGCTGCTCAGTCGGTTCATTAACTGCACTTCCATCTTTCTTATTTCTACTCGAGCAAAAAAAAATTGCTCGAGGCACACATCCTTATATATTCAATTTATGCCTCTTTAATGACACTGAATGTACGAAACCATAATTAAAAATAGGATACCAAAAAAATATTAATTGCATAACTAAAATTATATAACAACTTTATCAATCGAATAAATTATGGAGGAAGAAATAGAAAGTGAAAGTCGCAAAGAAAGATTATAAACTGTCATATATGATGTATCTCATAATCTGGAATCGTAGTACGTCCCAATGAGTGGACATATTTCTTAGCATCAATGTTTTTTTTATTTTTTCTAGATGCATCCTAAATAAAATTCAATAATTAGTATTAATGAAAAACAAGAAAATTTTCATTTAAATACCTCTAATTTGATTAATATTGTAAATTATCTAGTCATCCAATCAATAATCATCTTTTAGTACTATTCTAATGGAAAATCATCCATGACAGGGACTGCCTCTAACTATATGCCCACTATAGCTTGCCATCCAATGTACAACTCATGCTTATAATCTCTCCAAAGCTCACCTAAATCCTTTAGACATGCTGGTTGTGCACCCTCACCATCAGAGAAATTAAATAGTAGCTTACACGAAAATATTAATTCATATAAATAAAAAAATTAATATATTGAATTAAATACAACATATTTATTTACCCATATCTCTTCCCAAGCATTATCCTTGACTTCATTTGGCAGTTGTCTGCATGAGAGCGGGCTGACATGAATGATGTCATAGTATTTGGAAAGTGTCACAAAAAAACTCCCACATTTCTTCCCTGATTTTTTAATCATCTGACTATCTTCACTGTAGTCCACCATAAACTTCGTGCGGCAATTCCACACTGCATGCATGTGTGTATTCCCCTGCCCCCTCCTTCTATCAGTAGATGTATCTATTATGAAATAAAGAAAATATTATATCAATACATGTTATAATGAAAATAAATAATGTTGTAACAATTTGTTAGGGTTGTATAAGTATACATGCGGCAGTCTGATCAATGGGTGCCACTGGATCCGCAGAAATTGAAGGAACGCCTTGTACAGCTGGAGTGGGTCCCAATGTATGCTCTGCAAGAACAGACTCTGGTGGATCAAGAGTCTTTGAAGATGGAATATAGAAGCCTAGATAGAAGGAATCAGAAGTAAAAGAAGATGATAGGGATGGCTGGCCAAATGATATATGGGGAGTGGGAATCATCATCGGATATGGTATATATGGGTGAAGAGGCTCAGATGTAAGGGGTGGTGAAAACATGGGAGTCCTAAATATCTCGTGTGTCCCTAAAGGCACACTATGATCATAATGTGGGATGGATGGTATGTCAGTTGGAGGGGCATGGTCTAATCGGGTATGCCGACCAGATCATCTAGCTCCCGTACCACCCACCCCCTCAGACAAACCCCCCGAGTACGGGGACCACTACTATGATACTCATCAAATAATAGTCGCCTAATAGATGGACCCTGAAATAATGTTTTAAAAAATTAATCGCATGACATTATATATTTTTTAAATAAATATATTTGAAATAAAATACTCACTGCAGGCACTAGTGGTGGAATGCATGGCTCAGTCATGCGACAATTGTAGTCCATAATCTATTTTAATCACCTCTCTTCAATTGGTTTCATTTACTGCATTTTAAAACAAATATGTAAGTAAAAAATAAAATGATAACTAATTTGTAACCCAAAAACAAAATAAATGGGAGGGAATGGGGGGATTCATGGATAATTTAACTAACCATTGTTTTAGGGGAGCTTGAACAAATATATAATGAAGTCAATAAATCATAAAAAATGTAATAAATAAATTTAATTTTTAGTAGGATGATTATTTACTAAGTTTCATCATTCTATTAAAATCATGGAACATTGATTCTACCAGATTCATAAGTGGTAAATCAGTTTTCAAAATTAAGGATTAATTTAACTTCTTTAGCTCAGGTAGATGATGCAGGTTTCAATACATGTTTTTCATAAGAATACAAACTATCATGTTAATTACCTGGTAAAATGTTAAAGAGAGGTCTTAGAGTCATACAAATATTATACAAATCATAGTTGAAGCATTGAAATTTTCACCAAGTTAGAAATGTTTATTTTTTAGGTTTAAATACAGTTCAACTACAAATTAGAAAATGCATTTCAAATAAAAATTACAACCAATAAACATTGAAAATTCACATAACGGTCAAGTCAGATACAACATATTTGTAATCAATAGTAAATCAATTTGAATAATACCAACCTTAACAACACTACTTGAGGTAAACCAAAATAATTGAGAACATGGATGGACGAATCTATATATTTTCCAACACAACATTAGGTTCACAATAAACTCTGAAAATTGAGCTATTAGAGTCATCAAAAGAAATAAATGGATTGGTTCCAATGGCAGTAGGGAAAGTGTCAATTCCATCATCACCATCATAAAAAATATGTCTTGAAATTACTTCAACTATGACACCAAATTCATGTCAAAGTTGTTCTTTGACATAAAAAACTTGTTTAGCCATTGATGCCAATACATATGGTTCTTCTGTAGCAAGGGTGTGAGTCATATTAATTACTCAAAATCCACAATCATCAATAAATGTTCCATGTCTTGTCATTGAATCAAACCAATGGCATTTCATCATCGTGACTTGTCCATGAGAGTAATAATAAAATATTATTATTTTTTCAATGACTCCATAATAACCCACATTTTCAAATTGGGGTCTTTTATCTGATGCACTGGAATAAAAATATGTTGTGGTAGTAACCATAACACCATCATGTTTTTTTCTCATGTTCTTTGCTCGTTCAGTGACAATAAATTTGTACCCATTGATAACAATTGATTTGCAGTCATGAACCATGGTATTAGGACCAAAAGCCAAAGATCTTATTTCCTCAGAGATAGACTCAGCATGAAAACAGAATACCTACAATATAAATTAATATTAAACATAATTAAATATTGATTTAACTATTTTAAACTGTAATATTTTTACCTTCAATTTTAACCAAGAAGAAAACTCTTTTCTAGGAAAAGTCTCCCTCCTTCTCAAAGATAAAAAACGATGCTTTCTATTTTTCATTGTTTTATGTTCCTTGTAGATAAAAAATATGAGTAGTTTAACAGATATATATTTAAGATATACATATTCAATTTATTTACCTGATGTAGTCATCGAACAAATAACAGTTGAACAAAACTATGTGATGTGCCATCTCCCACTCTTCAAGGCTTAATTTCTTTAATATATATGATCCAAGAATTCCTCCTATTTGAGGAAGTGATGGAAAACTGGGTTCAATTTTCTCATAATATTCTTCTTCATTTCTCATTGGTCTTTTCATTGTTGTAGTACGATCAGACAAATACATTGAGTAGAAATTCATACATTCTTGAGCCAAGTAACCGTTCACGATAGAACCTTTAGGATGATTCTTGTTTCGAACATAAGACATTAATGTGTACATATTTCTTTTAGTGGGATACATCCAACATAAAGAAACAGGTCCTCATAGAAGTATTTGAGTGGGAATATGGATAGTCATATGCAACATGCATGTGAAAAATAATGGAGGAAATATTTTCTCCAACTCACACAAAATTAATGGGGCATCTGTTAACATTTTTTATAAGAAATTCTTGGAAAAATTCTTATCCTAAAGATCTATAAAAAATGGAAAAACCGAATAATAATAACCCTTACATTATTGGATAAAAGATGATGAATTGTTGTTGGAATCAACTCATGCAGAAGGTTGTGATAATCATGAGTCTTAAAAGATTTTATCTTCAACTCTCTTATGTTGACCTATTTAGATATGTTTCTTGAATAGCCATCAGGAACTATAATAGTCTCTAATACTTCTTGAAATTGTTTTTTATAGGTGTCATTATATAATAAGCACATGGAACGTGAAATTTATTTTCACTGATATGAACAGGGTGAAATTCTGGTATGATTCCTCAATCCACCAAGTCATGTCGAGACAGTAAATCAACTTTTTCCTTTCCATTAACATTTAAAAGTATCAAAAGAAAAATTTCACATATATTCTTTTAAATTTTCATTACGTATAAGCAATGACATAAAAAATTGTTTGACTAATAAGGAAAATAAAAAATGATACTCCTCTTCCCCCAATTGTAATAGGTTTTAGTGGAAACATTGTTTCTCTTTCCAAATTTCATTTGACCCTTCTGGAATGAAAAAATGAAATCTTTCAATTCATTAAGCATACTAGTTCTAGACATACAATAAGGTGGATAATATCTCTCTATGGTATTATCGAATCTTCGATGATTATTTCTATATGGATGGTCCATTGGAAAGAATCGTCGATGTCACATAAAACTGAAACTACACTGATGTTTCAGTCTTCTGGATCGTGTATTCTTAATACAAATAGAACATGACAGTTTTCCCTTCATTCTCCATCCAGACATCATTGAATAAGCTAGAAAATCATTGATCAACCACATAATCTCAACACACATCTGAAATATGTCTTTCGAATATGAATTGTATGTGTTCACACCCATATCCCAATGAAGTTTCAACTCTTTTATTAAAGGTTGCATGTATACATCAATATTAATGATGGGATCAAAAGGTCCAAATATGAGTATACTCATGAAAGTGAATGGTTTCTTCATAAAAAACCATGGGGGAATATTATAAATGTGTATTAAAACTAACCATGTGCTATGCGAAGTAACAATCTTCCCAAACGGATTCAAACCATCACATGAAAGACCCAACCTGACATTACGCACATGAGCTACAAAATCAGGATATCAAGAATCAAATCTCTTCCATTAAAATCCATATACAGGGTGAACCAACTCATCATTAGTCTTTTTTCTCTCGGTATCATGCCATCTCATTTTTATTAATATTTCATCAGACATAAATATATTATGGTGTATGGGGATCAATGGAAAGTGCCACATTACTTTCTGTGGCATGCGTGATGGTGTCCCATCATATTTTGACTTCCAACGGGATGTGCCGCATTTTATAAAATCATTTCATTCAACGGTTTCTTTCTAGAATAAACTTCAATCTTACTGGAAATCATGAAATTTCTTTCTTGAAAATACAATTTTCTCAACTATCTTCCATGCCATATAGCGTTTTGAGGGAATATCTGCATCATCTAGAAATAAATCCTTCCAGAAAGTAATAATGTAATTGATTGCTGTATTAGAAATCCCATACATCGTTTTCCCATGAAACAATCAGGTTAAAAATTCCAACCTTTTCATTTTATCGCATTATCGATATACTAGAGTTGTTGTATCATCATTCAATTTTTTCACCGTGACAACATCATCATTTTCATTAGACGCATCATGTGTGCTCATATCTAAGTCTTCCTGGGTCGGAATCCTTTCTTTTTAATGATTATTAATAAATGGAAACCAGTAATATAACAAATTTTCTACTCCAGTCATCTCATTTGGATCATCAGTAAATTTAGATTTCATTTTCTCCCCATTTTGATACCATAAATAGTTGTTTGCTTGAAAACCATATTTGGTTATGTGGTAGCTGACTTCTTCATGTCTCAACCATGGTCTACCAACACAATTGGAACACAGGAAGTGTATGCGACCACTATCTGAAGGATTGTGAAATGAAAAATCTAAAAAGATCTCTAAATTGTTTTGAAAAATGCTTGAGATCCGATGGGTTTCATACATCCAACTTCTATCCATTCTATAAAAAAAATTATAAGTCATTTCTTCAAAAGAAATTCCATAAGATTGATGTTTACTCGAAATTATATTTAAGTAAATGAGAATTTTTTACTTTATATGAAACCAAAATTGAAACACTACGCTATATGAGAATATTAATATAAAAGACAAAAAAATAGTATATTTATAAAACAATATCTTTGAAGGACTATAAATGAGTATACAAGATCATGTACACTTTTGGAGGAGAATTATTCAAGAGTTGAATAAATTTTTGTTTGAAGAAATTTTATATTTTAGTAGATAATTTGAGTGACCACAAACATTTCCCAAGGGGGAGGGGGTGTCCAGGGGGATGTGGGGTGTCCAGGGGGTGGCAGGGCTATCCAGGGGGGTCGGAGGTGTCCACGGGGTGGGGAGCTGTCTAGGGGGGTCGGGGTGTCTAGGTGGGTGGGTTGGAAATGGGGGTGGTTGGGTTGTCTAGGGGTGGGGGTGTCTAGGGGGTTCAGGGTTTCCAGGTGGGCGGGCTATCCATGAGGGTGGTTGGGTGGTACACGGGGGTGATCGGGTTGTCCAGGGGGTAGGGGTGTCCAAGGGGGTGGTTGGTTTGTCCAAAGGGTGAGCGAGGTGTCCAGGGGTGCGTGGGGTTTTCTAGGGGTTGAGGGGTGTCCAGGGGGTGGGCGGGCTGTCCATGGGGGGTGGAAGGGCTGTCCAGGGGGCGAGGGGTGTCCAGGGGGTGGGTGGGCTTTCCAGGGGGGGACGAGCTGTCCGCAGGGGGTGGTCGGGTTGTCCACGGGGGTGGCGGGGTTGTCCAGTGGGGTAGGGGTGTCAAGGGGGTGGGGGTGTCCTGGGGGATGGGGGTGTCAGGGGGTGGTGGGCGGGTGTCCGGGGGGGGGGGGGTTGACCACAGGGGGCAGGGATGTCCAGGGGGTCGGGGGTGTTCAGTGGGGGTTCTCTATTGGGTAAGAGGTTTCAAGGGGGTGGGTGGGCTGTCCAGGGGGGTACGGGGTGTCCAGGGGGTGGGCTGGCTATCCAAGGGGGGTGGTCGGGCTGTCCACGGGGTGGTTGGGCTGTCCAGTGTGGTCAAGGGTGTCTATGGGGTGGCGGGGGGGGGCTTTCCATGGGGTCGGGTGTCTGGGGGGTGGTGGGTGGGTGTCCAGGGGGCGGGTGGGCTGTCCACGGGGGTGGGGGGCTGTCGACGGGGGGGAGGGGTTGTCTAGGGGGTTGGGCGACGTTGTTCATGGGGTATGGAGTTGGAGGGCAGGCTTTCCACGGGGGTGGTGGGGCTGTCGAGGGGGTATATGGTGTCCAAGGGGGTGGGCGGGTTGTCCAAGGGGGTTGGGGGGGGGGGGTTGTCCAGGGGGTACGACGTTTCCAGGGGTGGGTGGGCTGTCAATAGGGGTGGTAGGGCTGTCCAGGGGGGTTGGGGGTCCAGGGGTGGGGGATTTCCAGGGGTGGGGGGAGCTTTCCAGGTGTTACGCGGTGTCCAGGGGGTGGGCGGGCTGTCCCGGAGTCTGGAGGGGCTATCCAGGGGGTACGGGGTGGGTGGGAGAGCTTTCCATGGGGGTGGCATGGCTATTCAGGGGGTATAGGGTGTCCAGGGGGTGGGCGGGCCTTCAACAGGGGTGGGCGGGCTTTCCACGGGGGTGGCAGGGTTGTCCACTGGGGTAGCAGGGCTGACCAGGGGGGGCTGTCCAAGGGGGTGGGGGTTGTCCAAGGGGTGGGGTTGTCCACCCCAAAATAGAGACGTAAAATCCAATCTTTATCCAATTATAGAATGATTTCAAGCCTATTATAGATGACTGATAAGACCATTGGTGTAAACCATGAATATCATACATATAAATCACAACACACCCAATTGTAAACACACCACCAAATACCTTACATGGATCGAATTTTATGATCCCTGATTCAATGGGAAACTACTCATATAAGTATGAGCCTTATTATATAATTAGGTGATATGGAGTTGTAAGAATATTAAATTTGTATGAGATCAATATGGATAGTGGATAAGAACTTGAGTGAGACTTCTTTGCAGAGATCACTTCTTCTTATAAGGGTAAGAGTGAGTGTTGGGATGGAACTTCAAGAAAAGTCTTAACGTGTGAAATAAACTATACATTGGTTATATTTGATTCCTATTTTTTGTAGAGTATCAGAGTGGACAACCCACCCCCTCCCTGGATAGCCCACACCCCTCACACCACTACAGCCCCCTACCCCCCAGCACCACCACCTGGATAGCCCCGCCACCCCACCTAGACATCTCCACCAAACCTGAACAGACCACCCCATCCCCCACCTGGACAGTGCACCCCCACCCCCCTTGGATAGCCCACCCCCCTTGACAGCCCACACCCCCTCCCCCACCAAGATAGCCCACCCATCACCACCCCTAGACAACCCACCCCTCCCTAGATAGTCCACACCTCCCCTCCCCTACAACCCCCTACCCCCACCCTGACAGCCCCTGGATATCCCACCCCCCACCTCAACAGCCCACACCCCCACCCCCACTGGACAACCCCCCCCCCTCCTTGGATAGCCCATACCCCCTCCCCCACCTAGATAGCCCCCTAGGAAAACCAACCCCCTCTCTGGATAGCCCACACCCCCTCCCCTATAACCCTCCTAGACATCCCACCCCACCCCCACCAGGAAAACCCACCCGCACCCCCCACATAGATACCCTCCCACCGGGATAGCCACTCCCCCCCACCTGGACATCCCCCCACCCCCATTTGGACACCCCCCCCCCTTCTGGATAGCCCCCCCCCCCCTCCCTGGACACCACACACCCCCTCCCCTGACTGAAAACCCCACCATGACCCCCCTCGACAGCCAACACCCCTCCTTGGGGCAGCCATACCCCCTCCCCCACACCCCTATATCCCCATACCCCTCCTACAGCCCCCTTAGGGTATTTTTATTTAAAATCATTTTATTCATTAATAAATCCAAACTATCGTGCATTATCCATTTCACTAAAAAAACATAAAATCCCACTAAATATAAAACATTAAAACCCACTAATCACAAAACATAAAACAAACATAAAACAAACACTTTACCCCCACTAAACAAAAATCATAAAACTAGCCCTTTACCCCCCCTTAACTAAACAAACCCCACTAAAAAGACCCCTTACCATGTATGAAGTGTATATAAGAACATTAAACAAACGAAAGGGTTCAGTACTCCAACAAAAATAACTCTAATTTAGAAGAAATCAAAACATCAAAAATAAAACAAAAAGAGTAAGAACATTAAAATTAAGGTAACACTTACTAATTTGAAGTGTAGAAATAAAAATTTGTTTGATTGAAGAAGGATCTTCCATTAGAAGGTGTTTCTCATATGATATGACTTCAGGAGAAGATCTAGATTAGGTCTGTAATTGGGCTGACTGGGAGCTGGGGAGCTGGGTATTTGGGCGAAAACTTTCCCAATGGAATTTAAAAACCGTTGGGAAAGGTTTTATTTACCAAAAGTTCTAATAAAACATTTTTATAACTCATAGAAAATAGTTATTTCCCAATGGTTTTGGAAAACCATTGGGAAATCATACGAATATATACACATTGCCAACAGTTTGAACAAACCGTTGGAAAATGTTTCTTCTTTTACACTATAGAAATATTTTCTTCAAACCGTTGCTATATTGCCATTGGGAAAACACCAGATTATAGTAGTGAAAGGGTAAAATATTATGTGGGAAAGTGTATTGTACCGTCCATGCATGCACTAACGGGTGCACAAAGGTGTAATGTGGAACTTTAATGGTTCTTTTTTACACTATGTATGTTGTATTTCTACTTGGAGGTACATTATTTCTTCATGATGGATTAGTGGGTTGTATCTTTTCAAGCCCATTCCTAAACAAGTATGTCTAATAGGTCAATCAAGTTTGATGAACAAGTACGATCAATACCCTTGATCAGATCGGGCACAATATGGGACACTTATTCAATAAGGCGCGATCAAATAGAAATGATTAAATATGGAAATAATATACCTTTTTAGATAATATATTATAACCATTTTAATTTGTAGGATTTTTTATTGAATGGGTGCCTCCATGTCTATAAAATGTAGCCTCTATCTGATGAGAAAAATTACTTATATGTTATCGACCCACCCCTCTAATTCCTCTATTTACCAATATTCTTTAAAGGCCTTAAACTAGCATAAAATACACTTTATTAGTGAAAAATAATATATCCATTTTCAGAGCTATTTTTTTCCTAACCATCATCAAGGGATACTCTCCATAAAGTTCTTGTGCTAAGTATTAATCCACAATTATATCCTAAATAGGATTCGTTAAAAACCCATAGTATTACCATTTTGGTGGGGGCATATAATCTATTAAGGGGAGGTATATTATAATGTGCCTCAACGAGATCTATCTACTACCATCAAAAGTAAAGTACATTTCCTTTATCAATAAATACCCATAACATTATTAATATTAGATTTTTGTTAACATGGATGTGGTGATGGTCAACAATATGATGAAGGTGGAACAAATTGATGGTAACAACTTCAAGAGTTTGTAAAATATGATAAACTTTCTACTTGAAAATTTTGATGTGGTGCATTTTCTATCAACTATGAATCCCCTAACATCTCAAGATGATACACTTTAAGTTTATCACACAACATAAAAATGGGAGAACGATCATCACATGTGTCGAGTGTGTATACTCAATGCATTAGTTGATGACCTCTTAGATATATATCATCATATTCCAACAAAACTAGAGATATGATTTTTCTTGGAGAGTAATTACATCACCAAGGATGCTTTAAGAAACAAACTCTGAGAAATAAAGTTTATTTTATACCAAATTACAGATACTATATCAGTCATAGTTCAATTATATGAAATGAAATGTATCTTTAAATACCTTAATAAAGAAAGATGAAAATGAATTGTTATATCATAGGTAAATAAACCATCAATAAACTATCACCTTCTTGGATGAAGGATAATCATTATCTATAGAATAAGAAGAATGTTATTTCTATAAATGAGTAACTCTGCTACCCAAAAATTGATAAGGGATATAAAAATAACAATAATTAAATTGAGACTATGGATGATAAATTGAAGTCCATCATGGTTGATGGAGTGTACCCATATGATGTTTTAATGGATAAAAACATTAAAACCAACATTAAATAGGTAAGTAGAAATTCAAGAAGAATAATGGGGAATGATACTTCTATGGAAAGCTGAGACACTCCAAATGGGATTGTCATCTCTATAAAAATAAATGTTGAAACAACACCTCAAAATATAACTTTGTTTCCGTAATATTAGAATAAAATGTCTATGGGGATAACTCATCTTGGTGGATATATTATAGTGCTACATGAAACATGTAAAACAATAATTCTCTCTTAAAGAAGATGAAATCTATCTAAGATGGGGTGTTTCTTGTTTTGGGGAACTCTACAAGAATAAAAATAAAAGGGAAGGTTTTGGTTAATAATAGATTTACATTGGGAAATATCCTCACCAAAAAATGATGACTTGTATGTGCCGGAATCCCATGCAAAATTTGTCTCAGGGGGGTTATTAAACAAGCTTGGAAATGAGTAATTCCTCTTTTTCTATGTAAGTCTCTCAAAAGGATTTTGGGGAGAAGAATTACTAATTACATATAAAATCTTAAATAATGTTACCACTAAAGGGAAATCTATGAATCCATATTAATATTGGAATATTATAAAACAAAACCTAAACTATTTAATGGTTTGGTATTGTTATTCTTTTATAAGTGAATCTGAACCTAAAAGGCGAAAGCTGTTAAAAGAGGTATTAATAAAACATTTACTGGATATGTAGAGAATTAAAAGGATTATATATTAATGGTTATAGAATAAAATTATTTAGTAGCTATTAATATTGTTATTGAATCAAGATATGATGTATTCAATGAATCTAGGTTTAACTTTTTACCTAATAATTTCCCAATTGAGGAATATGACTCAAATAAAGGAGCATCTCAGGAAGATACAATCGATGAGGTTCATAAAAGTAAATGACCTCAGAAGAACTAGGCATAAGGATCCAATTTCTATTTATGATTTTTTAATGGATCCAATGATAATATGGTTACATAGACTTTAATTTCTCTCAATATACCTATCAAAAAACAATTCAATGATCCTTTGTAATATTTTGATGCATCCCTTGGGAAAGATGCTATAAATAATTAAATATACTCTAGCATTTCCAAAAGACATGGATATTAATTGATATTCATTATGGTTCAAAACATATAGGTTTTAAGAGGTTATTTAAAAGAAATTAGAAATTCAATGGTGCAATTGAAATATATAAATCCAGATCGGAAGCAAAGGGGTATCCTCAAAAGGAAGGAATCAATTATATTTATACCTATGTTCTTGTAGAAAATATTACTTTTATTAGAATGCTTCACACTTTATCTTCCATATATTATTTTAAATTCACCAACTTGATATTAAAAAAATATTAATAAATGTTGAATTAGAGCATGAAATATACATGGAAAATATGGATTAATTCATAATACCTACTTGAAAATGATGTTTTTCAAATTGTTATTGACCCAATACAGTTTAAAAAAATCAATAAAACGATGACATGAGAAGTTTATTTAAATAATCTTATCAAATGGATTTATAGGTACCCAAGATGATAAATTTGTTTGTAGTAGGTTCCATAATAATCATGGTGTTGTTATTTTTTTATATTTTAAAGAAATGATAATATTTGGAATTTATATGAATCAAATAAATGAGGCTATGTCTATTTTATCTAGAAACAATGATAAGAGAAAATTAAGTGAATCTGATGTTGTTTTTTAATTCAAAATTTATTGAAATAATAATTTCATTCTACCTTCCAAATCTCATTATTTTTAAAAAGTATTATTGATTTTTAAATAATTTTATTGTCCTCCAATTTCTACCCCTTAGGATTCTTGGTGTAAGATACTACCAATCCTGAGTTAAGACATAAATCAATTGGAATATGCAAGGATTATTAGGTGTCTCATGTATACCATTAAATGTTAAATAACCTCAAATATATATATATATATATATAACATTAATATGAACTACTTTAAGGATGATTAGGATCCAAATAGAAGCTAAATCAAAAAGATTAAAAATTCTAAAATGAAATGAAAATCCACAACATGTTCCTTGGAATATGGAACTCAAGGAGGCCTCAATCTTTGCACCACACATGTCCTTTGATGAATTATTATTTTCTAGCACCATCATAAAACCAAACACAACCATTAACTCCAAACCTGTGGTCGCCAGAACTGTCATATCAAACCAGAGTATGTAATCCAAAGAGCCATGTTAAAATCACAACTTCTCGATACCTAAGAATACTTATGTTATTATAATTATAATAATGTGTTTGACTAATATAGGCTATGAACAATATTATTTAATTAAAATAGTAATCAAGTATCTAAAGGGTGTCATGTATTATTGTATATGTTATAGTGGAATCCCAAGGGTATTGGAAGGTTTTTACAATGTGTTCCAGATAACTAATATGGATAATCACTCTTATATGAGTGGTTTGGTTTTTTATACTTGGAGGTGGATCAATCTCATAGTTTTTTTTAAAATAAACTTATATAAAAGTATCCAAAATGTATTTTGAGTTGTTTTCTTTAGAATCTATTGTAAAGGAAGAAAAATGTATTAGAAATCTTTTATGAGAACCACCATTGTGTCCTATATGGATATACCTAATTTCAATACACTGTGATAGTTAGGAAACATTGTCTAGGACATAAAATAATAATTATAGTGGAAAATTGAGGCACATTGTTTGTAGAAATAGTTATGTGAGGAAGTTGATACATGATGGTATCATTATTGTTGACTTTGATAGATTGGTCAAATATTTGGAAGACCCAGTAATAATGGGATGTTCATGGGAGTTGTTATATAAAAAATCATTGGGGATGGGATTAAATTTGTTGTAATAAAATCACTAATTATGGGACCTCAACTTAATATGTAATAACATTTTATGTATAAATTCCATTTATGATATTATATCATATGTTTAAAGTAAAAACGATATGTATATTACATCCAAGGAAAATGGTGTTTGGTTCCCACTAAGAAATGGAGGTTATGCTTAAAACTCTTAATGAACAAAGTATTTCGAACTAGTGTTGAATCATAGGAAATGGTTCACCTTTGTGAATATAGGAGTGGGGAATCTCCAATTTGACTATGAATTTAGATATCATACATTCATGATAATAAAAGTAACACATTTCCATAATGATTTTTAGGAGTAGATAAATAACGAAATAATTTGAACGGACTTGCATAGGATGAATCTAGTTGATAGTAGGAGTTATGTGTTCAAAGAAGTGTGCACTTGTTTCTCTATTCAAATACATTTTCCCTGTACTATAAAAATTTTCAAATTGAGAGATCCCATTATTTATGAAAGTTATTTACAAGAGAGTATGATGCATTATTTTAAAAAATGAGGTTTTTATTATTTTAAAATGGTAGGTTATTGTTGGATTTTTTTGGGTTTTTAAATATTTAATTATTTTTTAAATATTTTTATAAGGGAAATATTTTTTGAAACCCTATTTTGAAAAGTGATAGTTCTATGGTATTCCTAATTAAATTAATCATCATTATTACTATTTTAATTTAATATTGGGACAGTGGTATACCATTTGTGGGATGGTGCACTACACTCCCCCAAACATGCACACATGTGTGGCCAAAGGTGTAATGTGGAACCTAGATTGTGCACTTTTCATGTCACTTGCAGTGTCAGTGTGAGGTGATTATATGTACCTTAATTATTCATGATAGATTATTTGGTAGTACCAAGTTAGTCTCAGGATTGAATGGGTACATCTGGTGGGATGATGCTCTTTGATGAATGAGTCAACTTTAAATCATATATCAGATATGTTGAGATCTAATGGTTCGCTAAAAGGTGTGATCTGGTCCACTTATTTGATCGAGTGTGATCAAACGAACATGATAAATTTTGGAATAATATACCTTTATATAAAAGGTTTTATACCCATTTTAATGGGTGGGATGATTTTTCTGACCAGGTGACTCCATTTTTATAAAATGGAAGCTTTAATGGATTGGAATAGTTACTTCAAAACTATCACACCACTCCCCCAATACCTTTGTTTACCAAGATTCTTCAAAGGCCTTCAACAAGCATCGAAGGAACATTTTAGGTGCACAAAAAATAATATATTTTTAAATATTACTCTTATCCTATACTTCTTCATGAGATACTCTCCACAAAGTACTAATGTAGAGTATCGAGCAATCGTGGTGTCCTAAATCAGATTCCCCAAAATCCCATAACACTACTATTTTGGTGGGGGTGAATCTACTTTTAAAGAGTGTGAAATCATAACATACCTCGACGAGCTCCATCTAATACCATATAATGTGAATTCCATTTCTATTATCCACTAATATCCACAAAAATCGTAAGAGTAGATATCCATCAACAGGGATATAGAGATGCTCAACAATGTGATCATCTTGATTTAATTTGATGTCACATCATAGGTGGAAAAAATGGATTCACATACTATGTGAAACTCTTAAAGTTGTGTATGTGCTCTCAAATCTAAATATCCCATGTCCCAATATGAGATGGTTCATGTTTCCTGCATAAGATAAATGGGAGAATTATGATCTCATGTTTTGATTGAACATGCTCAACGATTTTGTTGATGACCTATTCAATGCACATCAACATATTCCATCCTCAAAGGAGATATTAGATTCCTTCAATAAATACTACATCACTGAGGATTTGGACAGTAATAATTTCCTTGAATAAAAGTTCATTTCATACCAAATGATAGATAGTATATCTATAAAAGAGTAATTATATGAAAATAATGTATCTTAAAACACCTTAATCAAAAAAATCTGAACATGGATAGTTCTATCATTGCCACATCCATCAAAGATAAGATCCGTACCTCTTGGAAAAATACTATAAATTCTCTAAATAATTAGAATAAATATATTTATCACCATGAGTTACTCAATTACCTACAAATTTAATAAGATTATGAAAACAATGAAGAGGTAAATAAGCCTAAGGACGATAAATCCAAGGTCCCCACGGTGGAGGGAGTGGACTCATCTGAGTACTCAAACTGAAAAAAACAAGAAAAATATTCTTCAAAATGAATGTTTCAAATCAAGAAGAAGAAATGTAATACAACTTAAATGTATAGTCGTGGTGCATCAAACATGAATATCTTATTCGTAAGAATAAATATCAAAAAAACACTTCAAAATATCACTTTTGGACATAATAATCAAATAGAATATGGGCAAGGATTACTATTATTGGTGGATCAATTTTTTTGATGCAAGAAACTTGTATAAAAAAACTATCTCTTCAAGAGTATGGAATCAATCAAATATGGTACATTTATTTACAATGAGAACTCTACAAGTATAAATGTACAAGGGAAGGGGTGGTTTATCTTGAGTTTACCTCAAGAATGAGCCTCAGTTTAAATGATTTATCATATGGGATGGATTTTTATAGAAACATAGTATTAGGGATCTTCTAAAACAAGAACGGGTTTACAATTATATTTGATACATATAAAATTATTCTATCCAAGGGTAGGATCTTTATTGGATGAGGTCACTTGTACGATGGATTATAAAAACTGAATAAAAATATTTTTTTAACGAAAATATTCCCCAAATAATTATATTTATATATGATATATATTAAATTAATATTGTCTTTCATGAAAATTGTGATTTTCATGCCCATTTATTTTATGATTGTGGAAAAATAATAAATTGTTATCATTTATTATTCTACCATACTAGCTATCATTTATTATATTTATTTTTACCTCAAAAATGAATCCAAAAGATTCACCCAATTCTTCCATACTTGATCTAGGACCATAGTTTGTTTCAAATTAATTAATTTGACTGGTTGTGGATCCTGAAAGGAGTTATAGATCAGGTGTTTTAGTCGTTCAAAGTCAAACTATTGAAAATTCCTATCCAGGATGATTTTGGGGAAACTTATGGATTTCAATTCAAGAAAGATGTTTTTGCATGCAAGATTGGAATATTGTGTGGAAAACCAGATCTGCACTCAAAAATCTTACATGCTCAATGAGTCAAAAAAATGGAATCTTTCACCCCGACAACCTGAAAACGGTCATGTAAGGTGCATTATAGTGGTGCTCCATATGTGTAAAAATGTTTTATCTATGTACAATCCTCTTACATGCCCAATGTGACTTCATATGACCCTTTTCACATGCGCCCATCATATTTCACATAGACGACCTCTTCTATTCCAAACATCCTCTATGCTGATGCAGAAGGCCTTGTCTATATATAGAAGTGCACCCCCTTCTTCAAAGTGACCCTCTGGAGGTTGTCTATAACTCTACTATGAATAAGACCAACCATCCATGCCATTTTTTGAAGAATAAAACCCTTCATATAGAGATATTGCATGATTAGTATCTTATGGGTTTTCCTTCATCTAAGCCCAAAAAAGCATGATCCTCTCTTGACCACATTTCATCCTAAGTTAGGTGTGTACAAGACCACATCTTGAATGCATCCATGGCCTTGTGATTAGAAACAAATAATTCATGGATCATTTCCAAGGTTCCCAATCTTGCGCGCACCAGTGCCACACATAACAATATAGCGCTCAGCCCATCTTGCATGTTTCCCATCTTACGCGCAATACCATCCAAGACTATGCTCACTGGCCTATTCCACAGGGGTCATACCCCTACATCCTTAATTGGGATCATTGCCTAGCTATAGACTTAGGCCTCTAGCCTAGACCCTTCACCTTTATCATTTACCACCATATAAAATGGATATCCTCATTTTTAACTTTTCAGGACGGGTTGAGTACATTTTGTATTGTTCCCCTATGAATCCCCCACTTCTATCTCTGGAATACCATGATTCAAGATACTCCTCTACATTACTTGAAACCCCATGAGCCAACCTACTCCACTTGGTCCCTTTCCTATTTCATGAGATGAGACTGTCATCTTGCATTCCCTGAGTACCTTGAGTCAAACCATTCCTCAAGAATCTCCTCAAAACCAATCACATGAATCCTATTTTAGGTTGAACCATAGAGGGCCACCCTTTTGTAAGTCCCAAACCATCAATTTCTCAGAATCTTACACCAAGTCATCCCTAAAATATGATGTTAAAGTGTGATTCCATCATCCTCATTACATGAATTTAAACAATGGTATACCCTATATGAAAAATATAGGCTGCCTCCTATGAAACACACAAGATTCCTTTTGCACTAGGGAAAAAATACATCATGTCGCAATCATGAGATGGATACTAAAAAATGACATCGTCACTACTCCTAGTAGCGCAAGGGACTCCTATTTAGGTGTAAGCCACAATCATATAACCTAACCTTCCAAAATGTCAATATTTCCTCATGGATAGACTTTAGGAAGACACTACAGATAGCTTCCTTGAAATAGCCCCACGCACCTCATCCATCCACATGGCGCTAAACTATATCCTTACCCCTTGTAATGGATATGGGATTCTGTCATGATCAGACACAAGTAATGATCCCAGGAACATCCTAAGTGTAATCCCCATACACATCATTGTTTCTCCATAACAACACTTGGGATGCTCCTATGCATAATCCCTACATGAATTATTTCCGCTCTATAGGAGCACTTGGGAATCTCCTATGCATAAGACCCATTCACATCATCACTACTCCTAGCGATGCCCAAGTAGTTTCAGTGTGTAAGACCCACATAATCTAACCAAGGGAAATAATATTTTGATGGGAAGTCTTAGTGTGTAACCTCCACTCCATCAAGTGAACTATGTGGGTTTTGATTCCTATCTTCTAGACATGGTACGTAGGAATCCACAACGAGGTTCAATCCTAACCCATAGTAAACCTTGGTACCCCCTCCCAGGGGTGCACCATTACTTATCCACCTCCAGTGGTGTCCACATTAGCCTTGATGGTGTGAAATCTTCTCTTCATGAGACACACCACCCAAGACTACCTCTACAAGAGTTCTAATCCATCCATCATTAAACCTTGTTCGCCTTACTAGTGGTGCATCCTCACTGATCCACATATAGCGATATTCAGATAAACCTTCACAATTTTACATCTTCCCTTCATGGGAAACACTACCTAGGATATATCTCTACAAGAATTCTGATCCATCCATCAGTAAACCTAGGTGCCCCCTCCATGGGGTATACAGTCACCGATCCACCTCTAGGAGTGTTTAGATCTTCCTTCACAGTATGAAACCATCCCATTATGGGAGACAACAACTAGATCCACTCTCATAGGGTATTCTAATCCATCCACCTGGTAAAAATACGTACTCCCTCCTAGGTATGTAACCTCGTTATGTGACACCTTCCCTTTATGGGACACATCCACTAAGATCCACTCCATGGGGTGTTCTATTCCATCTTCCATCACCCACTTCATCCATCATCCATCACGATTTTCCCAGGGTCTCCATGTAATATTAGAAACATCATATTCATCCACCTCTGTCCTATAGGCCTCTTGTTTATGTGTAATCCCGAATCATTTTCTTGTCCACTAGGAAACCACAATGTGTAAGCCCCAACTACATGCCTCAATTCAATCTGGGATGTCTCCTTCATGTCCCAATCCCATTGAACTATGTTGACTTTTATTCCCAGTCATTCGGATATTTTGGAATCCTCCTCTAGGATCAATATCATCACCAATCACTCACTATTCATCTCCATATTGGTCTTTCCCTCGAGTCACCATGTCTCGGGACGATCATTACCAATATAGATGTTATATTTATTTTGGGTTCCATCTGGACAACTAACCACATGTAAGCCCCGATACCATTTCCTGTACTACATGGACTTTTATTTCCACCCATAGGGATACTTATGAAGCCTACCTGATGTTCAATACCAACAACCCTTCACACTCTATCCATTCCATCTATTCCACTCCAACATTTCATCCATGTCAACCCTGATTCTTAACATAGCAGCAATATCTCAGTGTTATCATTCCATACATGTGGTTTGTATCAGTGTGTAATCCCTATCCACATCGTTTATTATCCTACCATCACCCATGTATTCTTAGTGTGTAATCCCCACAAAATCCACATTATCCAACCAAGAGCAATCCTCTTGCAACAAACAGTCTCAGTACATAATCCCTAAAACACCCATTTGAACAACATGGGTTTTGAAACCTATCTTCTACACAAAGTGCATGGAAAGCCTCCATGAGGTTAAATCCCAGCCAATAGTAAAATCTGGTGTCCCCTCCAGGGGTAGAACCTCCCTGATCCACCTTCACTTGCATATAGATCAGCCTTCACAGTGTGAAACCCTCTCTTTATGAGATGCACCACCTTGGGTCCATCCTCATTTGGAATTCCAATCCATCCATCTGGTAAAACATTTTGGTGATCCCTCAAAGGGATGTATCTCTCTAGTCTGCCTTCATCGAGAGACATGATCAACCCCTTCCCCCATCTTCTTTGGACATTACACACATGGGATACCATGTGTTAAAAATGGTATTCATAAGTACAACCTCAGAGGACATGCCTATAGCATAAGGTACCCTGTGATAGCCACGGGATTCCTTGGGTATCTGTGCCCTTGAGAAGACCTCTTATGAGGAATATTACTTGTACTCCAATGTTCCAGAATTCAGACATTCCACAGATTCCCAATGTGACCTCTCTCCTAACCAAAGGTTGCTTCCCTAACCAAACCACTAAGAATTTCCAGGCACAAGAAGTGTATTTAACTGTTTTCCCTGAAGAGATGGCATCGAGAATGAGTTTCATGAAAAATGTATTAATATATGAGGGAGACCCAAAATAGGCAACGAGTTCCAAGGAGGAATCCATGGAAGGGGGAACTGACATCCCATCATCCAGTTTCAATCAATGAGAAAAAAGATATAAATAAATGATGGATGTTTTCCACCTTTGGAAAATGGGAATGTGGAGTAAAATGTAGTCTGCCAGGGAAAAATGATGCTCGTTGAGCAGATGTACCTAGGTGAAAGTGTTCGAAATAGAAATGGTGAACCCGACATGAAACTTTTCTCCTTTAACCATGGTGATTGTCCATGTAGGTTATTAGATCAAGAATTATAATTATAAAATAAAAATTTTAGGCATCCAAAAGAATTGATTGAGGCATACCCAATGTGAATCAACTCTCTTTTAGGAATGTGAGTATGAGTAAAATCAGGTGTGTGACAAACATGGGTCATCAAATCCTCCCTGACACCATTGCCCTTAGAGGCCTCTTATGGGGAACCCACCCCATCTACATTGGATCCTCACCAACACAACCAACTTTATAGGACACACAGAAGAAAATCTCCCCCCAACTCCATTGGATCCATGACAACACCACTACCCCCATAGGCCATGCAGATGGAAGCCACCCTGACTCCATCGGCTCCTCGCTGACACCTCCACCATCATGATCCGAATATGGGGAATTCACCCCCGACTCCATCAGATCATCATTGACACCATTTCCCTCAAGCATCACGAAGGGGGAAACCACCCCCAACCCCATTGGCTCATCACTGATACCATATCCCTCACAATTTGTGTTGTGGGAAACCACCCCCGACTCCATCAGATCTTCATCAACTTTTCCACAATCATGATCCTCAAAGGAGGAATCCAACATTGAATCCATTGGCTCCTCACTGACTCCACTAACCTCATGGGTCATGCTGGGGGTATGCACCTCGACTCCATCAACTCCTTACCGACTCGGCATCCCTAATGGGACGCATAGGGGGAATCCACCCCTGACTCCATCGGCTCCTCGCTGACTCCACCACCCTAATAGGACATATAGGGGATATCCACACCTTACTCCATCAGTTTCTTTCCAACTCTGATGCCCTCATGGGTTTTGTAGGGGGAATCCTTCCCAAACTCTGTCGAATCCTCGCTGACTCCGCCGAACTCATGGGTTGTGCAGGTGGAATCCACCCCTGACTCCATCAGCTCCTTGTCGACTCTTATGGACTCATGGGAAATGCATGGGGCATCCTCCCCTCAATCCAACATCCTCAAGGTTTGCATAGGGGGAATCCACCCCCAACTCTATCAGGTTCCCACCGACTTTGTTGCCTTCATGGGATTCGTAGTGGGAATCTGCCCTCAGCTCCATCAGATCCTCACCGACTCCACTGCCCTCATGGGACACACAATGAGCATCTGCCCTCCGACTCTATTGACTCCTTTCCAACTCCTCCCTCCACATGGGTCATGCAAGGGGGATCCACCCCTTGAATCTATCAGCTCCTCACCGACTCTTCCACCCTCTTGGGCCATGAAATGGGTATCCACCCCATAAATTCACGTCCCTAATGGGCCTCACAGGGGTAATCCACCATCGAATCCATCAGATCCTTGCCGATTATACCTCTATCATGGGATTCACAAGGGGAATCCACTCTCGATCCCATCAGCTCCTCGCCGAGTATAACTCCCTCATAGGACATGTTGGGGCATCCACCCATGACTCTATCAGCTCCTCACCAACTTTTTCTCCCCCATGGTCCTCATAGGGGATCCACCCTCAGCTCCATCGGCTCCTTGATAACTTCACCACCCTAATGGGACATGCATGGGGTAGACACACCCCAACTCCACTATCTCCTCACCAATTCAACCGCCCTCATGGTCCACATAGGGGGAAACCTATTACAATCTTGTTGTTTTTATTACATTCATACATGATTTAATTATATAAAATTTCTCTTAATAGAACCTGAAATATCTATATTTCTAGGGTCTTTGGGAAATAGGTAGATTATATATCAACTTGAAACATTAAATACAACATGTTTATTGAAAAATTCCTTTACATAACCAGAACATTAATTCGTACATGGAATTGCATGGGATAACCTGAGGATGTCCATAAGAAAGGGGTGAGATATAAATCCCAGTAATGGAATAAACATGGAATAATATGATGAAGACAATAAATTTTAGACAATATGGATATTAATTGAGAATAAAATAAATAATAACATAATGGCATGATATAGCATGACAATCATAACATGGGAATCTGACAACAACTTAAAACATTGCAGCATAATTTAAGGATAATCTGCCAAGACATCATAATAGACAACTTACCATAAAGGAATCAGGTAACCTATATCCCAAAATTTCATATCATGATACTAAACATTACCCAATGCATTGGAGCGCTATATAATTCTGAGCGCACCTGTCACTTTCATTTCATTATCATGATTAAGTGTGCCATAAATATCATAAAGAATGGATTAATTCATTATCATATTTTATTCCAAGATTATGCGGCGTACTATATGTATATTTATGTCCTCAATAAAAATTTATATGTGTATAAAATAGAACACCCTTGATAGATAATGGGTACTGTATTCACTACATAATTGTTTTGGAATGGAGATTCCTGGTGCAATTTCGGCTGCCTAACGGCATGTCATACAAATTCATAAAAAGGGTTAATGAAAGAGAAAGAGGTATATCATCATACATATATGAAATTTAATGTAAGAGGGACCTAGAAATACATGTCCCAACATTATTAATTAGGTTACAGAAGGGATAACATTATAAACAAACTTGAAGAATGAGGCATAATGGAATAACTCATATGAAATTTTTTTCATGGTAACGGGTGTACGTTAGAGGGATTAACGGGAGAGGAAGGGGTATATCATCATTAAAAAATAATAAGGGAAGTATGGGGTGGGTGGGAAAACATACCCCATAATTTTTAATTTAAAATAATAGTTTAATATATTTTAAGGAAAATTGGATAAAAATGAGAAAGGAAGAAATCCATTATATGAGTGTCTGACTTCTAAAACTTGAAGATGGGATTCTTGAGAGCTTGGGGAACCTTGGGAGGATTATAGAGATGGGGGGAAAGAGTAAATATGTTATACAAGGATTTTTTGTGAAGATAAGTGGGATATTGGGTGGATTTAAATAGGAAATGAGAGGGGAATTATTTAATATTTCACAAACATAGGTTTTGGAATATATATAATTAAATATTCATAACTACAAACCTTCATATGGTTTCTTCCAATGGTTTTTTCCAAAGTTGAGTGGAAGAATTTTTTATAAGTCCTAGGGCATAATATGTTAAAATATTATCCTTTCTTATGTGTAGGTGATTCACATTATTAAAGAAATGAATTTAAATCGTAAAATATATTATACATTTTGGAGGATTTAATAAGGCTTTATTAAATTAGTAAAAAAAATCTAAAATCAGATTACATTAAAGGTAAAAAAATATTCTTATAAATATCCTTTTAAGTGTGTTTATTACATCACTATTTGGCCATTATGATGTCATAATACATAGTATATATTTATATGGTATTTAATTTTTCCCAAAAATTCAATTGTCTCAAAAAATTAAGAAAAATTCACCCTTGGATATGTTTGAAGTTCAAATTCCAAAAATAATTTCCATTTTATATAAACAATTTCCAAAATATGTGAATTTTTACTTTTAAAAAGAAACCAACATTTATTGAAAATTGATTGGTCTTGAGAGAAAATGTTTTCAAACAATATTAAGGATTACCATTAACATCATAAAAATTTTATGATAATTTATATTTAATAAAAGAAATTTAATGATAATATTTTATTAAAATATTATTTGTTTCAAAAATTCATTAATTCACCAAAATATAATTCTTAATTGATTTTGAATATTTACCAAAGATACTATTTTTTCTTTAAATACAAAAATATAATGAAATTATATTCATTATTCAATACAAAAATAAATTACATAATCATAATGATAGGGTCTTAATGAATATCCCATTATTACACCAGCATATACCCTAAGAGTAAGGTGTGCGATGGTGGGGCTTTCATGGGGTTGTTGAGTGAACATGGTTTGGGTCATGAATTTGATGAGTTTGAATTTCTCTTATAAATGGTTTCACTCATGATTAAGTTGTTGTATCTCAGCATGGGATTGGTCTAGGGAAAATCTCAGAAATGCTATTTCCCTTATAATCTACTATAAATGGGATACATAGGGAATGATCCTACTAGTTGAGTCCATCACCTCTTTTTTTTTGTGTCGAAAGAATTTGTTAAAACTCTATATTTATACTATTCATGTGATCACTTTTCAACAACTATGTTATCAAAAGTAATGTTACTTAATGGTTATTTAAATACAATTATATATAATAATAAAAACAGTTCATATGGTTTCTATATCCATTTTTAAAAATAAGGTATTTAATTAAATCAAAAGGGAAATTTTACTCATAATAGTTTGGATCATTAAAATCTTCCCCCCTTAAGAAACTTCACCCTTGAAATTTTCATTTCCCACATTAAATTAGAAGAGGGTAACTTTGTTTCATTACCTCCTTCGGTTCCCATGTTGCTTCTTCCAACTTGTGGTTTCTCCAAAACACTTTGACTAGGTGGTTTGTCTTATTCCATAGAACATGGTCTCTATGATCTAAGATATTCACTGGCTTCTCCTGACAAAAGAGGCCATTCTCCAATGGTACCAACTCTAGATTGAGTACATAAGAGGGGTCTGGTATGTACTTTCTCAAAAGGGATAAATGGAATATATCATGTACTTGAGATATGTTATGTGGGAGTACTAGTCAGTAGGACACCGCTCTGACATGATCTAAGATCTCAAATGGGTCGATGTACCTTGAAATAAGCTTTCCCTTATTACCAAATCACATTAATCTCTTCCATGGAGATATGAGGAGGAATAACAAGTCTCTAAAATAAAACTCTATGTATGTTTTATGATTTTTATCATATATCTTCTATCAACTCTATGCATCCTTGATGTTCTAGTAAATTGTATTAACCTTTTCACCATTTCCATGACCATTTAAAGACCTATTAGTTTTCATTCCCCAACTTCATCCTAACATGTAGGTGTTCTACACATCTTCCCATAAAGAGATTCATAGGGAGAAATTTGGATTCTTGAGTGAAAATTATTTTTGTAAGAGAACTCAACTAGAGGAAGATGTTGATCCCATCCGCCTTTGAAGTCCATTGAGCATGCTCACAACATGCCCCCAAGTGTCTGTATAGTCTTCTCAGATTGGCCATCATTTTGAGGTTGATATTAAGTTATGATGTTTAACTCAGTATTCATATCATGTTGGAGACTCTTCTAATACATAGAGGTGAATCTTGGATCTTGATCGGATACAATCGATAGTGGTACACCATGAAGCCTACATGCTTCTATGGTGTATATCCATACAGGTTGATCCAATGAGAAATCATATCGAATTTCAATGATGTGTGTAGTATTAATAAGACAATACACTATAAACCAAATAGAATTGTTCCCTCTAGATTTATTAGGAATCCTGGTAACAAATTCCATGGTGATGTTTTCCCATTTCCTTGTCGGTATGGGCAATGTTTGCATCGTCCCCTTATATTTTTTCCTTTCAGCCTTCACTTGATGACATACGGGACATCTTGATGTATATTATACGATCTCCTTATTTATATTTTCCCACAAATAGTGTTTCCGGAGATCTTGATACATCTCTGTGCTTCCAGGGTGGATAGAGAAGGTTGACCTATGTGCATCATCCAACAACTCCTTCTTTAATTCAGGATTTGATGGTACAAATTTTCTTGAACCAAATCATACAACACCTTCTTCATTAACATTGAAATCTGAGGATTTACCTTTTCTTATATTTTCTAATTTCTTCTGAATTCCCACATCATCTCTTTATGTATCCTTTAACCTCCCCAGAAGAGATAGTTGAGAAATGATTTATGAAAAGATTGGTGATGTTCCTTTCTTTATGATTCTCATTTACATCCTGTACATGTATAAGAAGATCAAATTCTTCTCAATTATCATCAATTAAAGAGTTGTTGGATCCTTTATACTTAGATAGTATGCCACTTTATTCACTTTCCCTAGATGGCAGTGAAATTATCAGTCATAGTCTTTTACCAACTCTATCCATCTTCATTGAGGCATATTCAATTTTTTCTGTGTGAATATATACTTGAGGCTTTTTTATCCATATATATTTTACATTTCACCCCAAAGATGTAATATCTCCAAATTTTCAAATATAATATCACTTCATCAAACTCCCAATCATGTGTTTGATAGTTCTATTCATGAACATTCAACTTCCTTAAAGCATAATAAATGAATTTGTCATTTCACATTAACACACAGCTTGTGCCGTTATTCAAAGCATCACTAAATACCATGAAAAGCTCTCCACTTTTTGGTAGTGTGGGAATGGGTGAATTGATAAGACTATTTTTAAACTCATTAAAGATATCATTTCATTCATCAATCCATGCAAACTTGACTCCCTTTCGAGTTAGCTTGGTTAGAGGGTTTGACAATAGCAAGAAACTTCTCCCAAATCGATGACAATACCTAGCTAATCCAAGGATACTACAGATATCTGTCACAAATGTTTTCCTCAACCATCCTTAAATTTCCTCTATCTTTGAAGGGTCTACAGATATCCCATTGCTTAAGATGATATTACCCAATAAAGAAAATTATTTCATCTAGAACTCACATTTTTTTATACTTGGCATAAATATTTTCTTTTCACAAGGTCTTCAACACAATACTTAAATACTCCTCATGGTCATTAGGAATTTTACAGTATATTAGAATATCATAAATACATACTACCACAAGTTTTTTGGGATAATATCTAATGACTCTATTCATCAACTCCATAAATATTGATAGATCATTAGTGAGTCCGAATGACATCACTATGAACTGATAATGCCTGTACCTTGTATGAAAAGAAATCATGAGAATGTCCTATATCACCCATATTTGGTAATATCCTGACCATAGATCTACCTTGGATAAGTATTTTGATCCATGTCTCTGATCAAACAAGTCATCAATTCGTGGAAAATGATACTTTTTCTTTATCGTGATTTTGTTGATCCCACAAAAAGCAATGTAAAGGTGCATTGAACCATCCTTCTTCTTCAAAAAGCGGAATGGAGCACCCCATAGTGATGAACTTGGGAGAATAAACCCTTTATCCATATTCTCCCATATTTGTTTCTTTATCTCCTCATGTTACACAACATCCATTCTATACGTACTCTTCAATATTAGAAATTCCCCAGGCATAAGATTAATCGAGAATTCAACATCTCTTATATGTGGAAGACCAAAAAATTCATCAGGAAACACATCAGTGAATTCCCTTCAAATAGGTATGTCTTCGAGGATGGTTCCTTCCTTAAGATCTGTCATTAGAGTAAGATACACATGCTTATTTTGATTTAATATCCACGCTTGGGATGATGGTGCTAAATAAGATTCATCCTCCTCCTTTCACTTGTATAGAATCATGGGTTTACTTTCCATATTTAGAGTGATTTCCCTCTCATGGAAATTTATGATGGCTCTCTATAGGGAAATCTAATCCATGCTAATAATTTCATCAAAATCCACCAAGGGAAGTATGGTAATGTTCTTGGGGATGTTTTATCTAGAAATTGTGCTAGGGGAGGAGTTATATACATAGGGTGCTATAATTTCCCCTTTTCCATTTTCACTAAAATATCGGCTTATATTATATTTGGTGGTGATTGGATTGTTTTACTAAAAATTAGGGATATAAAAAACTGAATAGAACCAGAATCAAAAAGTTCATTCGCTATTCTTCTATGCATAACTAGAATACTTGTCACCATTTCATTGGCAGGATTCACTTCGGTGGTAGTGATGGAAAAATCTATCCCTTTATGTATTGGAGGTTGTTGGTTGCCTCAAAAAACCATTTTCTTAGTGAAATGGTTTGATAAATTTCATGGTTCCTTGCAGTTGTAGAAATAAACAATGTGTTGTGGCTTTACCGAAGCACTCATTTCCTTTATCGTAGTAGCAGTTCTTTCTTATCAGCAATCGCAAGTTAGGTTCCCTTCCTTCCTTAATGTAAAGCATCTCCTCTTCCCCTTTAGAAAACATAAAAGGTACTTATTTCAACACCTTTAGAAAGTGGGGTGTTGAAATTTCTAGGTACCATTAGATCTATCTATCAGACTGCCAAAATTTGACTCCACCTTCCGCATCTGGTCCCCATGATACCCCTTTGATTTGTTTATCTCCATTTCGTCATTGAGGGCACATCAGATAATTTATTCATAGATATCAAAGTCATGGATCCCATGGTATTTACTTAGGATAGGGTTTATACCACCAAATTGGTAAACCTTACATTTGGGGGTAACGATAAATTAGTAGGTGAATCGTGCAAGCCTTGTGAAGTTTGACACATACGCTCTGATGGATTTTTTTCCTAAGGGAAAGGAAGTCCTTTTTCCATCTTACATCAGAGGATATGAGGATAATATTTATCAATGTTTTTTATAAATCTTTCAATCCCATCACTTAAATATCTTTCTTAGTCTTCATATTTTTTTATCAATGTCCACCATTGATCAGCTTCACCTTCCATACAATAAGCAGTCAGAAGAACCTTCCCTAGTTTGGAGCATTGAAGGATGTAGAAGATCTTCTCAATGGATTTGATCCATTGTTTGATGATTGAGGGATTAGATGATCCATTGAAAGTAGGATTCATTTTTCTCTTGAATCTCTTGATTGCAAGTTTTTTGTTCTTATATGTGTATGGGGTGGAATTTCTTCTTGATCCAAGTTTCTATTCAAAACATGTGTTAGGGAAGTCATTACATTGATCTTTGCATCAATTGTAAGCCCGATTCCTCTTATTATCGGACATTGGATAGAATAAAATGAAACATTAGGGGTATGTATTTTAAACTATTAATCACATAAAGGGGAATCCAATGAAATTAAATGGATAACAAATAAATTACATTTGTTTCATTATATTATGAATTTCTAGGCCTCAATTTATGTTATCCATGATCTATTTCCTAAGTTATATTTTTTTGGGATTTTTTTATTCCATTAATAATGTTTTATACTAAGATTATGAATTTATCAATGAATATCACCTGGGAGTGTCAAACCAAGGTGCAGCAAGGCCCATTTTCATGCACCAGTTCCCGTTTGAGTCCAGATCAAGTCGGTGTTTTCGGGTATTACCGCTAGATAAATTTGTACAAGAGCCACATCCACTTGTTCATATCCAAAGAGGGATTTATTTTCTTGATAATCCAATTAATATATACTCACCAAGATTTAGGTATGTTTTTCTTATACTTAGTCTTATTCCCAAGGATTTTAGTAGTGTTTTCTAATCCAAATACAAAAAATTACTAACCTTTCCTATAATACCAACAATAACAACCCTGTTATTTTTTATTACATTCATACATGATTTAATTATATAAAATAACGCTTAATAAAACCTGAATGATAGAGAATTATTTCGTATTTGGGAATTATTTACAATACATATCAACTTGAATCATGAAATACAACATTTTTATTGAGAACTTCCTTTACATGGCCACAACATTCCTTCATACATAACATTACACGGGATTACCTGAGGATGTACATGAGAAAGGGGTGAGATATAAATAATAGTAAGGGAATAAACATGTAATAACATGAGGGAGACAACACATGTTATAAAATAGGCATATCAATGTATTATAAAGGAAACATGAACATAAAGGCATGATATAGCGTGATAATCATAACATCGAAATGTGGAAACAACTTAAAACATTGAAATATAGGTCCATGATAAACTTTTAAGACATCATAGTGGACAAAGTACCATAAAAGAATCAGGTAAACCCTTTTCCCAACAAGTAATATCATGATACTAAACATTACCTAATGCATTAGAGTGCTATATAATTTCAGGCGCACCAGTCAATTTCATTTCATTCTCATGCTTAAGCATCTCACATTGATCATAGTGATTGGTTTCATTATAAATAATAAATTCTTCCATGATCAAGGGGTGTAGAATACATACATTTAATACCTCAATGAAAAGGTATATGTGTATAAAACAAAATACCCTTGATAGGGAATGCGTACGGTATTCCCTACAGAATTGTTTTGGAATGGAGATTCATAGTGCCTTTTAGGAAGCCTAACGACGTGTCATAAAAATTTACAAATAAGGATGATGAGATATAAATAGGTCTATAACATAATTAATTTGAAAATATAAGGCATAACATAATAAAGAAACATTAAATAATAGGAGAAATGGAATAACACTTATGAAATTTCAGCATGGTAACATGTGTACATGGGAGGGATTAATGAGAAATAAAGGGGTATCTAATCATTCAAAAATAATACGAGAATTATGGTGGAGGTATGAAAACATACCCCATAATTTTTAATTGAATATAAAATGGAATAACAACATAAGAAAACTTGGATAAAAATGAGAAAGAAAGGAATCCCTTACATGAGTGTGTGACTTCAAAAGCTTAAAGAGGGGATTCATGAGAGATTGAGGCACTTGTGGAGGATTATAGAGAGGGGAGGACAGAGTAAGGACGTTCACCAAAGATTTTTAGTGATGAGAAGTGGGATCATGGGTGGGTTTATATACGAATTGAGAGAGGAATTCATTAATAATTTACAAACTTCGGTTTGGGAATCTATATAATTATATATTAATAATCACAAAGTTCCCCACGGTTTTTTCAAATGGGATTTTCCATAGAGGAGTGAGAAAAATTTTTTTATAAGTATATAGGAAGAATATATTAAAATATTAGACTTTCTTATGTGGAGGTGAGTCACATTATAATAAAAATGAATTTAAAATCATAAAATATATTATATATTTTGAAGGATTCACTATGGCTTTATAAAATAGGTCAGAAAAATAAAAAATCACATGATTTTAAGGGTAAAATATTTATTTGTCCGAATATCCATTTATAGAGTTTATTACATCACTATTAGTCCACTATGATGGCCTAAAACACACTATATTTATATGGTATTTAATTTTTACCCAAAAATTCAACTGTCTTAGAAAATTATGAAAAATTCACCATTAGATAATTTCGAAATCTTTATAATAAAAATAATATTAATTTTATCTAAATAATTTTTTAAATATTGGAATTTTCACTTTTAAAATGAAAACTGACTTTTATTGAAAATTAAATGGTTTTAAAAAAAGTAGTTTTCAAACCTTAATAAATATTACATTTGAATTCATAAAAATTATATGATCATTTATTTTTAATAAAAGTAATTTAATGATAATAGTTTATTAAAAAAATATTTCAACAATAAATTAATTCACCAAAATAGTTTTTTAATTGAATTTTAATATTAACCCAAGATACTATTTTTTCATTAAAAACAATAATAGAATGAAAGTATGTTAATTATTCTGTAAAAAAAATTTACATAATAATAACACTAGGGCCTTGATAAATATCCATTTATTACACCTGCATACACCCTAAGAGTATGTTGAGCGATGGCGGGGCTTTCATGGGGCCATTTGATGAACATGGTTTGTGTCGGGATCTCGATGAGTTTTAACTTCTCTATAAATGGTTTCGCCCATGCTTTAGTTGTTGGATATCGAATTGGAATTGGTATAGAGAAGAGTGAAGAAATGATATCTCCCATAGAAGATTTGATAAATGGGCTTCATAGGGACTGATCATACTATTTGAGGCCATCACCTCCTTTATTTGTGTCGAAAGAATTTATTAAAACCCAATATTTATATAAGTCATGTGATTATTTTTCAACAACATTATTATCAATGGTAGTTATACTTAATGATAATTTAAGCACAATTGGATATAATAAAACAAATAGAGTTCACGTGGTATCTATATCAAATTTTCAAAAACAAGACTTTTAATTAAATCAAAAGGGAAATTTCACATATAATAATCCAGGTCATTACAAAACCGACACGGACTCCATCAGCTCCCCACCGAAACCACCGCCCTGATGGGATGCATAGGGGGAAACCTCCCTTGACTCTATCATCTTCTCATCGACACCACCACCCTCATGGTATTTGCATGGGAAACCACCCCGGGCTCCATCAGATCCCCACTGACACCACCTCCCTAATGGACGGTGTAGGGTGAAACTACCCTGACTCCATTGGCTCCTTGTAGACACTGCCACCCTCATGGTCTGTGTATAGGGAAACCACCCCAAATCCATCAAATCGTTGCTGAAACCGCCACCCTTATGGGATGCGTAGGGGGAAACCGCCTCGACACCATCAACTCGTTGTCACCACTACCATCATCATGGGCTATGTAGGGGTAAATCGCCACTGACTATATCAGCTCCTCACTGATAATGCCTCCATCATGGGATGTGTAGGGGGAATTCACCCCCAAATCCATTGGATACTCACCAAAACCTCAATACTCTTGGGCCGTGCAGGGGAAAACCACCCCCGAATCCATCTTCACCTCATCAACACCACCACCCACATGGGCCATGTAGGGGGAAACCACTCGTGAATCCGTCATATCCTCGCCAACACCACCGCTCTCATGGGACACAAAGGTGAAAACCACCATCAACCCAATGATGTTTTGGAAACTCCACAAGAAGTAATTATAGAGGTTCTCCCTACATTGCTATCAGTAGGAAAAAGTCCCTCCCCATTGCCATCATCAACTAGCATAGAGGTCCTCCTCGAATCTACATTAGTAGGGATGGAGGACCTCCAAATCCCCATCATCAGATATTTTGGAGATACTCCCCAGAATAATATAAGAAAGCATTTAGGCCCTCCCCTTATACATCATCATCCAGCTTGGATGTCTTCCCTACATTTCCATCATACAATAATGAGGTCTCCCCCATTGCCATTGTCAGCCTGTGCTGAGGTCCCCCTCATACAACCACAATTCGGTAAGGAGGTCCTCACTGTCACCATTATTAGTCATTATAGAGGTCCTCCACGTACTTCCATTAGCTGACACCGGGGTCCTCCCTAAGGCCATCATCAGTAATTGTGAAGGTCCTCCCTTCCTTGCATTCATCCGGCACGTAGGTCCTCCCCCTCCCTGTCACCATCATCATTCATTACGTTGGTCCACTTCCATCATCTGACATAGAGTTCCTCCCTATCACCCACATTATTCATTGTAAATTTCCTCCCCAAATAGCATTCATCCTTCACAGAGGTCCTCCTCCCTGTCTTCATTATCCATTGCGAAGGTCCTCCCTACACTATAATCAATCAGTACAGTGGTCCTCCTGATTACAATTTTCAGTCATTGTGGAGGCCCTCCCTGTACTATAATCATTTGGAATGTAGTTCCTCCATATCTCTATCATTAGCTATTGTGGAGCTCCTCCCCACACTAAAACAATCTGATAGGGTGGTCCTCACCATCTTCATCATCAGCAATTGTGGAGGTCCTCCTCACACTACCATAGGTCATCACAAAGGTCCTCCCTAGGTTGAAGACATGCCTTTCTATGAAAAAAAACACTGGGGAAGGTTGATCATATCCATAAAACAGTTTATCTTCATTGTGATATGTCATTACATGCATCCATTCCTTTTCTGATCCATCGCATTGTCATACTAACACTCCAAGATTCTATGACTTTGGGCTCCATTTCCTCATTGTATCGATGCTCTAGTCTTCAATGCCTCCTGGAATCCATCAACCCGTCATATTAATGCTATAGGAATCCACACATTTTGGGATCCATCGCCCTGTCATACTGATGTTCCAGGCTTCAATGCTTTCCAGGCTCCATCACCCCATCATACGGATTGTCCAGGATTCCATGTCTTTTAGGATCTATTGCCCCATTATATCGCCGCTCCAAGATTCAATTCCTTTCGGTCTCCCTTTCCCCATCTTACCAATTCCCCAAGATTCAAATTATTACAGGATCCACCACTTTGACACACCGATGCTCCGGATTACATGCCTTCTAGCATCCATCACCCCATCAAACCGATGCTCTGGGCTTCAATGCATTACATGTCCCATCGCCCCATCATACTGATTTTCCAGGCTTCCATGAATTTCAGGATCCATCACCCCATCATACCGATGCTCTAAGATTCAACTCCTTCTAGGTTCCATTTACCTATTGTACAAACACTCTAGGATTCCATGCCTTTTGAGCTCTATTTCACCATTGTACCGATCCTCCATGCTTCAATGCCTTTCGAGCTCCATTAACCCGACGTAATGATGCTATAGGCTTTAATTACTTATGGGTTCTATCTCCCTATATTTCCAACACACTAGGATTACATGACTTCCAGGATTTATCTCCCTGTCGTACTAACGATCCAGAATTCCACGCCTTCTTAGCTCCATTTCCCCATCATACTAACGCTCTAGGATTCCATACGTTTTGGGCTCTATCACCCCACTATACCAAAGATCTAGGATTGAATGCCTTTAGAGCTCCATCTCCTTTACATATAGATGCTCTAGGATTCTATTCCTTTTGGTTTACTTTGAATAATAATATCAATGCTCTAGTATTCATCTCGTTCTAGGATCCATTACCACATCGTACCGATGCTCTAGGCTTCAACGTCTTCAAGGCTCCATCGCCTTGTCATACCAATGTTTCAGGATTCCACGCCTTCAGGGATCTATCTGCTCATCATACTGACACTCTAGGCTTCCATGAATTTCCATATCTATCACCCCATCTTACTAAACCTCCAAGATTCAACGCCTTCTAGGCTCTATCACCCTGTTGTACAGACGCTCCAGGATTCCATGCCTTCTGAGCACTACAACCTCATCATACAGAACCTCTTGGCTTCCATGCCTTCCAAGCTCTATCACCCCAATGTACATACACTCCAAGATTCCATGCCTTTCAGTCTCCATTTTCACATAATACTGATTCTCTAGGATATGACTACTTCTAGGATCAAGGACCCCAAACCATAAGAATGGGACATAGATGACCGTCCCTCTATCTCCAAAATTTTTGTGGTAAATCATCCTTGTTGTATGATGTTAAACTACACAATGACCCACATCCTAGTCACACAATATTGAAATGAACAAAAACTGTCATCTTAGTCACATGATGTTAAACTACGAGACAAAAACATGGTCGCATGACGTTAAACTATATTATATCATTGTCAAAGCTATGTGACCTTAAATGAAAACCACTACTTATCCTAATCCCATGAAATTGAACAATACAATACAAAATCCTTACCGTATGATGTTAAAATATGTGTCTAATATCCTCAACACATGATGTTAATCTTTATATTTAACCTGTGTGGAGATCATAGGATTTCACATACGTAAGTATGAGATGACTCCACATCCCCTACACATTAAATAGAACGACATTATTCCATGAGCTCCCATATGAGAGAGCACTATGCATTTGTAATTGTTCCACTACCACACCATATTAAAAACTTACATTGGGATCCTCATCCTTGAGAAGGAGGGTTGAATCTCTCCTTTCAATATTCCCCATTGATATGCTAAAATTTGATGTGGCATAGAACCTAGAGTGATGGACTCTATATTGACATTCTCCCAATCCGTTCTCAAACATCGTGTATCCCTTAATCTGGATCCCCATCCCCTTACACATATTAAAAGACCCCTAATGGCATTGTGCTTCGCCATAGTATCTCACAATCTATCTTGGTCCAATGATTTAGATGAATTTGGAAGTCATTCTAAGATAGGTTCCACATTTCAATCAAGGCAAGCGGTCAACCCTCATTTGTTTTTCCCCATCACAGGAAACTCGATATGGATGTTTTGTTTCAAAAACAAAGGCAGTAGTTATCTTCTATCATCATTCCACCCTCATTAAGATCTAGATATTGTGTATTGTGATTCAAAATTTCCACCTCCTTATGTTTTTTGGAACTCCAACACTCTAGGTGTTACCCCTTATTGAAACCAAGAATGTTGAGTATGTTGGCCAGTGTCATTGGGATATTCTCGAACCGATATTTCCATGCCCCTTATGTGGGCTTCTATGTGTTAAGAAAATCACATCACTAATCCTTGTTTCCATCACCGAGCATGGATCACACGGGATTATAATTTTTGCTAGGATGTGTACAGATATGTTTAATCCACATAAGATTCATGTACTAGACAGACGATGTTAAACTGCACATCACTGATGGTCATTCCTTCACAACCTAAAAAGTCATGTATCTATATCCACGTAAACCAACTTTAAACTGCATCATAATCATCTGTCCTAGACATATGATGTAAAACTAAACATCACTAAATCCTATTTGCATTATGTTAAACTGTGTAACAACCTTCATCCTTACCGAATGACATTAAACTGTATGGAATTTCAAGAACAATGTATGTCATTATTACTGCCACTATGAGATACATAGAGACGTACATACATTTTGTCTTTGTTCCCAGCCACAAATCTATCAAACTCTTTCATCCCTGATTCCTCAACATTGTCCTCCGTAGATGACTTTAAAATGTATGTAGAATTTTCCACTGAAATGTATAATTTGGCACTGGGATTCTTTATCCCTCCTTCACATCAAGTTTAGTATAACACTGCACATCCATTTCAAAATATTTCCCAACTAGGGTCCAAGAAGCATGACCGTACACTATATGTAGCATCATCGTACATGATGTTAAACTGTTCCCCACATCCTTCGTGACATTAAACTACTATGTCCTAGCATAAAGATGATAAACTACACAAAATTGATGGTCATTTATTCACGACCATAAAAGGAAAGTTCCCTACATCCGATAAGATTTTAATCTACTATAGGGTCTAGAAAGAATGACCTTAAACAATATATTGTAGCGTCATGAATGATGTTAAACTTCTACATCATTACTACAAGATTCTAAACTACACTACATTGATGGTCCTTTCTGCATGACCTTAAAAGATAAGTGTCATACTTCCTGCATGATTTTAAACTATTTCAGGGTCTATGAAGCATGACCTTAAACTGTATATAGTAGTTTCCTTCATGGCGTTAAACTTTTGTGTCCCAACTACAAGATTCTAAACTTCACAACTTTGATCGTCCTTTCTACATGACCTTAAAAGGTAAGTTAATTGCATCCAATATAATGTTAAACTGTTGTAGGGTCTATAGAGCATGACCATAAACTATATACGGTAGCATATTTAATGATGTTAATCTGTTTCATCCTTTATGTAAGTCATTAAAATATTAAAAATTTAAAGTCTTTCTACATTACCTTAATAGGAAATTTACTTACATCCTTCATGATGTTAAACTATTGTAGGGTCCAAGAATCATGATCATAAGTTGTATGTCGTAGCATCCGGCATGAACTTAAATGGTTTCATCCTAGATGCAAGACACAAAAATGCAAAAAATTGAATTTCCTTTCTACAGAAACATACAAGGAAAGTTCCTTTTATTCTACATGAAAAAAAACTATTGCATGGTCTAGGCAGCATGACCTTAAACTATAAGCAGTATCATCCTGCATGACATTAAACCGATGCATCCTAGCTTTAAGACACTAAAATTCATAACATTGATTCTCCTTTCTCCATGACCTTAAAAGGAAAGATCCATTTGTCCTACGTGACATTAAACTGATGTAGGTTCCATGTAGTATGACCTTAAACTGTAAGAAGTAGAGTCCTACATGACGTTAAACCGATGCTTCCTAATTGTAAGAAACAAAAATGAACAACATTTTGGTGCTTTATCAATGAAATTAAAAGGAAAGTTCTATGCATCATAAATGATGTTAAACTAATTCAAGGTCCTAAAAACATGACCATAAACTATATAAAGTAGCATCTTTCTGGATGTTTAATAGTTGTGTCCTAACTGCAATATGTTAAACTACACAACATTGATGGTCTCTTCTGCATGACATTAAAAGGAATGTTTTCCTTGTCCAACAAGATTCCAAACTAATCCATCCTCTATGAAACTATATTTTTCTCCACGTCTTTTCCCCAAGATGTTAAACTTCACAAAATTCATGAACTACACACTTCTTTATTCCCATCATTATGGGATTCCTAGGAATGTCTAGATGCTTCTTCTCTAGGTCCATCCACAAATTCAACCATTTTTCCTTTGCCTAAGTTTTATTTAGGAGTACATGGTGTGTCTTGTGTGCCTCCTTGGCCATAATTCACATTGGGATTCTTCATGTCATCACACATCTTGTCTCTGCTTTAAAACCATCATTTACATGGGCTGAACTCAATGACCTTAAACTAATATTTTTTGTGTCATAAGTCACATGATAAAAAAATGTGTAGCAACCATTATATTATCATTTGATAGGATATTTCATCCTATAACCAACCTTCTTCTATTCCATATTCATGAACCACATATACTTCATTCCCATTCTTATTGGATACGTAGCGACGCCAAGATATATTTCTCTGGTCGCAACTACAGAATCATAAAACTTTTTGGACCTTTGGCATGGGTTTCCTCATCAGGAATTTGTGGTATGGTGTGGATATCTTTGGTCCTCCTTCATGTCATATTAGGGTAGATGAACCACACATGTTCCTATCGAAGAAACCCTCCCACTCATCATCCTTACTACATGACATTAAACACCATGGATCTCAATAACTACATGTGGATTGATTCCCATCATTATGGGATATCTAGTGGTTCCCAATTTTTTTTTATTTCGGCCTAGAAATGTAATCAAAAATATTTTTGATTCATTTTGTTGAGTCTCCCTTTGAGAGTGTGTGGTGTGATGTGGATGTCCTTGGCCCCCCTTCACACTGGGTTACTTGCTACACCACACAATTCTCATTTAGGATGAATCACTATAGTATAATATCATTGTTTCATGAAGATAAACTATGTGACACCTTCATACTCAACACATTATGTTAAAAATCATGGATATGTTCCAGAAACACAACATTAAACAAGGAACCTATATTCCAAGATATATCCCTCTAAACTGTATAGTGCTTCTATTCCAATCAACATGACCCTAAACTATTTCAAACACTAGAGAAATTTACTATGACTTCTATCTTGGACTTTGGACCCCTTAGAGACCTAATCCTTGATGAAAAATTTGATGCCTCCTAAAGATGTTCCACATCGGCAAGTTTGAATGTGTGGTGGTACGAGACCTGTTGTGTTGGATTTGATAAGTACATTCCCCTAATCCTTATATTTTCTTCACACGACCCTTTACCTAGATTCCCATAAACTTATACATCTAAATGGCCCCCCTAATATTCTAGATATGCGACATCATCTCACCTATCATTCCAGTCCAATTCCCCAGAATACATTGGAATACATTTTGTGACATGTCCCATGTTTCAAACATGGTCATCTATCAACCCTCATCTGTTCGTCCCCATATTTAGTAACATGATATGGATTCTATATTTCTAACAAGGTCGATAGTTATCCTCCATCATCATGAAATTCTCATTGTGTTCCATATATCGGGCACTGTAAATCACACATTCCACCTCCTTGTGTTCTATTGGATCCCCAACACCCTTGGTGTTGTCCCTCCATGCATCTAAACATGTTTAGTGGGAATGTTAGTATAGTTAGGAATTTTCCACATGGAATTTCCTTTTCATTGTTTTGTGATCCATATGATGTAGAAATCCTAACATCACTCCTTTTTTCCCACACTGAGCATGAATCATGTGGGATTATGAGTCTTGGTAGGTTTTATACCCACAAAAAGAAGCTGTGAAACCCTATGGTCCCAACACTATGAACATAAACTAGGATCCCTATAGTCTAAATTCTTTGACCCTGATCTAAGAACTCAATATTCCAAACTATATGACTCTAAATTTTTAAATGCTTTATCCGTACCGCATGACCTTAAACTACACAGATATATCGTATGCACACGATATTAAACTGGGAAACTATAATACACAATATATGACATAAAACTAAGAGCCTATGGTCCAATAATTATGAACCTAAACTACATGAAATAATGAGGTGTTCTATACTGGTTTTAGTTGGGTAATACTATTTTCATGTCGTAATGTTCTGGGGAACAAGACTAAAAGTGTCACATTCCAGGAGGATATCCCCTAACTCGTCTCCACACATTGAGTCCTTTTGGTTTAGAAATTCCACCATTTTTCATATCCAGAAGGACCCCTAACTGAGATGGTCTCATTATACTTTAGCTCACCTCTTGTCTAGGGAAAATTCCCTAATGGATTTTCATAATCAAATAGAGGATCCTATATTTAGAATTTGTTTAATTGTCAATTATACATTTTCACCCCTCACCTTTCAATGGCAATGTGGTAGATCATATGTTTCAAACATGGTCAACAGTGATCCTGCACATTAGTTTCTCATTTAATGATCCAGACCTCATGAGTTTTGATTTACATTCTTTATCTTCCCTATGTTTTGGTTGAACTCTAACACATTTGGTGTTACTCTTCACTGCACATGCACATGGCGAGTGGGAAGATCACGTGTTTCACACTTATACATTTCATAGGTAAATACTGACATCACTCCTTGTTTACAACATCGATAGTGGTTCACATGGGCTTAGGAGTCTTGGTAGGGATTATACCCACATAGAGAAGCTACACAACCCTGTGGTCTAAACTCTACAACCTTAAACTAGGATCCCTATTGTAAGAACTATATGACTTTAAACTAAGAACCCATCATCCTTGATGCATGATGTTAAACTAAAACCATACCCTAAGAATGTTTAGGATTCCCCATGATAATTATTGGATGTTTTATCTTCCTCACAAGAAGGTATTTCCCCAACCCATGTTGGTATTCTACTACGATATGTTCAAGAACTATGTGTTTCTTGTTTCCCATCCTCATGGGATACGTAGTTATTCTTGTAAATTTTGTTTTCAAGCCTATCCAAGACTTCATTACCCATTTATCACCTCATCTTTATTCAATGTTCAAACTCCACGACCTCAAACCGAGAGCTTCAATGTTATTTCTCCCCTTCCTGCGTCACATGTAAATTATTTCCATTTTTTTCTCATACTCATGTTGTAAGAAATTCTTTTTGGGGTCATTAATTTTATTTTCCTTTCCCCTATTCCACATAATTATTTTTTGAATAGACATTACCGAGGTCTAGGTTGTATAATATTAAACTATGTACAACATCCTAGTCACATGACATTAAACTGTGAGATGCATCCTGATCACAAGACGTTAAAACTGTACTTTGTATCATCTTCACCATATAATGTTAAAAAACATTTTTATCATTTTTAATTGTAAGATGTGAAGCTGAAAACAATCCCAATCTTAATGTGATAGGTCTTACTCTTCGATACTAGTCACCCAACCCACCATTCACATCTTTAGCCGTCACTCAGCACCTGAGATGATGCTCCGCTAGAAGATAGGACTGATCTTTTTTCAAACTAGTATGCAAACACCAGTTTATAATAATACATGGTGGAATAGCCACAAGAGTGTTGGAAACTATTTGAACATTCCATCACTCCATTCCCATGATTTTCATTCCCCTTTATTTAGATCCTCATTATATTTCACATCTGAATAGACCCCTAAAAGTGTGGTCCCACGCTGCTTCAACACACTTATTATCCTCGACCAACATTCCTAAAGACTTTGGACGATAATTCGAGACTGATTCTATGTTTTCGAACACGTTCATTGGTCAAACATTGTTTTTTCCCTATTCTAGGATAAGTAATATAGATATCATGTCGTCAAAAATGGTCTACAGTTTTCCTATATTTTGACACCGCTCCCATTGCATTTAAGAATTATATGTATCATGATTTAGACATCCCATTTCTCTTTGATCAGATAGATTCCAACTCCCTTAGTGTTATTTCATTTGTGCAATAAAGCATGATAGAGATTCAATTTAGATGTGTTGAATACAACTCTTTAGCCAAAGCATTCCTAGTCAAGACACTCCCAAAGTTGATCAATGTCTCATTCTGATCCCATCACATCTTCCACTGTATAGAACTCACATATAGGTGAATGATATTTTTTGTCTCTTATTTCCCAGAAAAATATGAATAAGGTGGTATTATAGAGATGTTTTTTTGTTTCCGCAATGCTGTTGAGTTACAGTGGACCCAAAGGTAGGCATTTTCCTCAAAATTTGGTCTGCCTCACCCCCCCTCATCCAAATTGGATTGCATTTTGAGAGGGGGGGGGGGGGGGTCACCAGAAAATGCATCCAAAGGATGCACAAGATTTTTCCATACATTATTCAATTGCATAGTATATTTCACAAGATTCGATTTTACTGGTCGTGGATACTGATCGATGTTATGGATTATAAGTTATGGCTGTTCGAAGTGAGATTGTTGAAAATGTATATATGGGAGGATTTGGGGAAAAGTATTGATTTTCACATTATTAAGATGCTTTTTCATGCAATATTGTAATCTTTCATGAAAAAATATATCTTCATGAAAATCTTCAACATGACAATGTGATGTCAAAAGGAATATTTCACCCCAACCACCCAAAGCCAACTAATTAAGGTGTACTCAAGTGGTTCTCCCTACGAATAAAAAATTTCCATCCATGCACAAGCCTCATGTGTGACCAATGAAACATCAAATTACCCATTTATCTTTCTCCCATAATAGGTCTCATAGAAGATCTATTCCATTCCAAAACACTTCCACGCCATTGAAGAGGGCCTCACCTATATCTAGAATTTCACCCCCATCTTCAGGGGTGATCCTATGGAGGTTGGAAATTGATCTTATGCATGTAAGAACGATCTTCTGCTCCTATATGGAAAAATGGAACCCACCATGTTGATATCTTGTGTGATAGGTCCTCTATGGACCTACCTACGTATGGTCCCACAATGTTTTGATCCTTGCCCGACCTCCTTTAATCCCAAGCTAGGTGCATGAAATGTTGCCTCTTGTGTGAAACATTGGCCTTGTTTTCAAACCCAATATTTCATAGAATAGTTCCAAGGGCCAAATATTTCATGTACTATGGTCAGAAAACCCAATCTTGTGTACAACCCTTCCAACGCATAGCCCATCTTACTCACATTAATGTCCAAGCCTAAACACACTAGCACATACCTTAGGGGATGTTCCCACACACCCCCAATATAGATCATTACCTGGATGTGGTCCTAGGCCTTTAACACATTCCCTTCACTACCATCATTGACCCCCATGAAAAACTGATAGTCACACTTTAAAAATTTTCAGACGGGTTGAGTACATTTTGGCTTGCGCCCCTCTGCAGCCCCTAATTATATGCATGGAATACCATGATTAGATATACTCATCCTCATTCCTTGAAACACACTGAGTTTACTTTTTCCTCTTGTTCCATTTCTAATTTCATGAGTTGAGACTCTCCTCTTTCATCCCCCGAGTACCTAGAGTCGAACCATTCCTCAAGAAACTCCACAAACCCCATCAACTAACTCTTACGCCAGATAAAAACATAGAGGGGAACACTTTCATAACTCTGAAACCATTGATTTATAGAATTCTCCCTCCTATACATCCCTAAAATATTATGTTAAACTATGAATCCATAGTACTAACTACATGAATTTAAACTATGGTATAAAAAATATGAAAAATATATGATGCTTCCTATGACACACACAAGATTCCTTATGTCGCATCCATAAGATGGCTCATTCCGAGATCATGATATAACAATAAAATAACTACATCCTCACTGATCCTAGTAGTGCATGAGCCTCCTCATTAGGTGTAAGCCCCAATCAAATACCTCTACCTACCATAAAGTCAATATTCCCTCATGCATAGACATGAGTAAGACACTATTGGAAGCTTTCATACATAAGCCTCATGCACCTCATTCATCCATATGGCATTAAACTTCATCCTTACCCCTTGTAATTGACATGGGATACCCTTGTGATCAAACATGAGGAAGGAACCTGGGCAGCTCCTACGCGTACACCCCATCCACAACATTACTTCTTCATAGCGTCACCAAGGAAGCTCCAACATGTAAGCCCCATCCACATCATTACTTCTCCATAGAGGCACCTAGCTAGCTTCCACACGTAATCCCAATTCACATCATCAGTGCTCCTAGGGACACATAGGAAATATTAGTGCATAAACCCTAAAAAATAAAACCAAGAGAAATCTCTTACGAAGAGTAGTATCAGTGTGTAATACCCACTCCATCCAATAGACTATGTGAGGTTTTATCCCTATATTTATACATGGTTTGTTGGATGCCTCCAAGAGGTTCAATACTAATAAATGGTAAACCATGGTGCCCCATCCTTGGGGAGTACCCACACTGATCCACCTTCAATGGTATTTATATAAGCCTTTATGGTGTAAAATATTCCCTTTATAGGACACACCACCCAAGATCTGCCTCTATAGGTGTTTTGGTCCATCCATCGGTAATCCATAGTTCCCCCTCCTAGGTGAACACCCTCACGGATCAACCTCTAGTGGTGTTCAAAAGTAGCCTCCACGATGTGAAATCTTCCTTTCATGGAACATAACACCCATGATTTTCCTCTATAGATGTTTTGATCCATCCATTGGTAAACCTTGGTTCTCCCTTATAGGGGCACACCATCACTAATCCACCTCTAGCTATGTATAGATAAGCCTTCACGGTATGATACATTCCTTTTATGGGACACGCATATCATATACGCTCTGATAGGGAGTTCTAATCCATATGATTGGTAAACCTAGGTACTCCCTCCTAGGTATATACCCTCATGATGCGACTTCTTCCCTATACATGACACACCCCACAGATCCACCTCCATTTGGTTTTCTGATCCATCCGTTAACACCCACTTCATTCTTCATCCATCCTGATTTTTTTTGGGATGCCACATCCTGGTAGGATCTTGAAATCCATCCAACTCCATCTTATGTGCCTCCTACTTAGTCTTAATACCCAATAATTTTGATATCCCTTGGTCAACCTCGGTGTGTAATCCCCAACCACATGACTTATTTCAATCTAGGTTGTCTCCTTGGCATCCCTATCCCCCCGAACTATGTGGACATTGACTCCCAGACATAGGGATATATAAGAATCCTCCACATGGTTCAATCCCACCATGAATCATCCACCATATATCTATATCTTGGTCTTTCCCAATATCGTCGATGTTTTGATAGGATTATGCCATCATCCAGAGGTTACATCTCCTTTGGGTTCCACCTGGGTAGCTAACCATTTGTAAGACCAAATTCCATTTGGAAAACTATGTGGACTTTGTTTCCCATCCACTGGGATACAGATGAATACTTCCAAAGGTTCATGATCAACCACCCTTCACATTCCATCCATTCCATCCATTCCACTCCAAAGTTTCATCCATATCGATGCAAACTCTTATTGAATCTGCCACATCTCTATTTGGTCATTCCATTCATATGGGCCATCTTATTACCTAAGCCCCATCCACTTCATCACTACTCCTAGAAACACCTAGTATGTCTCAATGCATAAGAGATACTCAATCCACGCTATCCAACCAAGAGAAATCCTCTTCTTATGGACAGTCTTAGTGCGTAATCCCCAAAAAAACCCATTTGAACTATGTGGGTTTTGATCCCTATATTATACACATGGTACGTAGGATTCCTACACATGGTTCAATCACAACCAATGGTAAACATTGGGGTCCCCCTCTATGGGTGGAACCTCTCTGATCGACCCTCAATGGTGTCCAGATCAGCCTTGAAGAAGTGAAACATTATCTTTAAGAGATGCACCACATTGGGTATGCCCTTATTTGGCGTTCCAATACATCCACCCAACAATACTTCCAGGTGATCCCTCATAGGGATGTACCTCTATGATCCTCCTTCATCAGGAGTCCTGATAAATCCCTTCCTTCATCTCCACTAGATGTAAAACTCATGGTCTACCATGTGTTAATAATGGGATTCCTAAGGAAAACCTAAGAATACATTCTTCTAGAATAATATACTATGTGATCACCACAAGATGCCTCATATTGTCATGCCCTTGAGAAGAACTACTATGAGGAGAAATACATATTCTCATATGTTCCAATGTCCTGAAAAGCCACTGATTTCCAACATGACCACTCCTCTAACAGAAGGTTTCTTCTCTGACTAGACCCCTTGTAAAGTATAGATAGAAATAGTGTAACTAACTGGTGTCCATGAAGATATTCAACCAAGAATGAGTTTCACGAAAAACAACTTAATGTATGGGGGAAGGACCCAGATTAGAAAACGTTTTTTAAGGAGGAATCCATGGAATCAGGAACTGGCATCCATCATCCCATTTTGATCAATGAGAAAACAAAAATGAAGAAGTGATGGACGTATCATATCTTTGGAAAAAATGATTGTGGGGTACAATGAAATCCGTCAGTGAACAAAGATGCATGATGAGTGGATGGGCACTGACGAAAGCATTAAAAATAATATTATTTCATGAGATAAAATGTTTTATAGTTGAAATATTCATATGATGAATGTATATATATATTTTTTGGTGCATTTATTCAAGAATTTTAACAGATGAATAAACGAAATAGCCTAAGGAGCATCTGTGAGGCTAATAAATATAAAACCATAAAATGGTTGTGATGCACGGAAACACATTATCCTTGGTAGAGACACATCATCACCCATAGTTATCATTATTCTATATCGTTTTCATCATGTGTTCCCTGGACATTGTGGTGGATGGAGAATCCTTCATGAATAACATGTGATTTGGTAATCTTGTAGATACACCCTAGAGGTGGGATGATTTTTTTCACTCATGTGATCTCTGTCAAAAACAAAATAAGATTAAGATCAACCGTTTTTGTTGATATTTGGTGAATGATATTCTCATTTTTATAGTGTTTCTTCATTTATATATTAATCAGAGGTTCCATATTATCATGTGTAGAAGATGCCAATTTTTTTTTCAATTTCTTTTATAGAATCATTTTTTTAATTTTCAGTAAACCTAATAGTGGTATCAAAGGGATGATATACTGTATATTTTAAAAAAAATCACCAAAAAAATAAATAAAATGAATAATTGAGTATCATTTGACTTGTTTTTTTTAAAATCAAGAAAATAGGTTTACACTTACACACAAGACTACATAATGTAACCTAAGGATTTATCATTATGTAGTTGGGCTATGTAAAGGTAACCAAGATGATACCCCAATGAAATGATGATGCATAAGGGTAACCAAAAACTACCCTTATGCGCACAAGGATTCATGAGGGTTTCCCTCACACAAATAGTTTGTGTAAAGGTGATTACCCTTAAACATAAATGCAGTTGAAGGTTTTATAATCACCCATAAATAAAAATTATGGTTGTGTAAGTATTTTTATTGTATTAACTATATGCATGAGTATATGTAACTATGTTATATAAGGGTACCAGATACTTTTATCAAAGCCATGTAAGGGTAACCATCCACCCACCCTTACTCAAAACATTACCCTATAAAGGTAATTCCTAATTTACCCTTATGTAGTGAAAACTACATAATGCTAGTACCCATACACATTGATTTATTTTTAATCTATATAAAGGTATGAACATGATTTCAATTTGGCAAGGGTTACACGAATGGTTTACCTTGATAATGAGTTTCTACATAAGGGATGAAGGAGGTTACCCTTATATAAAATATGGAATCTATAAAATTGTAGTAAAAGTTATTTTGAAAATTGTTAATTTTTGAACATAAATTTTTTTTAGTGGATTATAAAATATTTATAAATCATAATAAAATGTGTTATGGGATATTTTAATTTATAAAAGGATTATAAATTGAATGATTATAAAATTGTTATAATTAAAATAAATTTTTGTTTTGTGAAAATTTTATATTCCCAAAAATTAAATGTTAATATTTGAAATACTTTTTACTAATCATATGAAATATATTATGGTCTAAAAATATAATGTTTTATTTTGAAATCATAATTGGTAATTTATAAAGTGTTATAAAATATGAAATAAGGATAAAATATTGTTTTTTCCATTTAAATTATGAATTGTTCATAAATAATTATTTTTAACTGTTTAAAACAAAAAGAGGCCTTATTCGGAAATTATTAGAGCCATATCAATAATTTTTTAAAATGTTATATGACCATCCTTTAAAGAGAAATTATGTATATGATAATTATATTATGTAAAATTATTAAATAATAGAAATTAGATTATAAACTATTTATAATTCATATACTATCATATATTTATTGTATAATTCCACAAAATGATAAATATGGAAGAGTTTATGGTGAAATGAATATAAATTATAAATATATATTTATTTTTTGTTTATTTTTTCTTGTATTGAATGAGATATTTCATTAAAAGTAAAATTCACCTTTATTGTAGGAAAATAATATTACAGAAGTCTAAAAAATGTTTTTTTTAACTCTTTTTGATGGATGGAAGATAGATCATTTGGTACATCATTGACCCAGGTTACTTTTGGTGCATCTACCCCTTTATTTTCCATCCCATCAACTTAATTTCTTTCCTCCTGATATATATATGTGGTGATAAAATTCATAGACACCAGCGAATAAATGAATTTAGCCAATTTAGTATTAAAATTACCTGGAAAATGAATAATTCCATTTATGATAGGTTTCACAATAGTGGTAGAGTCAACTTCAAGTCATAAATTGGTCCATCTTATCTGCATCTCCTTGTCAATGACATTGATACTAGAAATCATATCAGCTTTAAGAGATGTAATTATCCCACATGGACCTTAAAGTAATCCCATTGCATCACCTTTATGATTTTTTAGAAAATAGAACCATATCTATAAGGATCTGGATTCTATCTAGAAGCTCCAACCGTATTGCACTTGGGAAAACCCTGGAATGGTGGAGTCTACATAACATCCAATGTTCTGAAGTTGGATGACAATTACATATAATTCTATGATGATTAAGCATAGTAAGACCATCAAAAGAGTTATCACAATATCTATTTTATAGTAAATTTTAATTGTTTTCACAACAAGAATGATTTGATAGTGGGATAACTTTAAGCCTAAATCGCTATTATCTTGAAAAGTGAAGGGAGTTAGATTTTTATTTATATATGATTAATTTTTCATAGATTGAAAATTTCATATAATTCTATGACTTTAAATGATGTTTTCATATAATTTTTTAAATGATGTTATTGGATACTTATGAATATGTTTGAATTCTAATTTTAGATGATTAATTTAAACTTGTTGGGTATGTAAGGAGGTACACGTAAATATGGTTTCAGCATATTATTTTGGTTAAAGGAATATGATTCCAATATAAATTACTAAAATAAGTCATACCAAAATGATAATAAAATTAGATAAGATAGTGAGATTAAAATCCCATTAAAACACCAAGTGTGAGATTCCTTTGAAAGATGTACTTTTTAAGTCCATGATCATCCAACTAGGTAGTTTCTTGCTATTGTAGGGTGCCCCTAGATTATCTTGTGTATGGAATGAAAGTAATGAGTGTTCTTGGATCATCCTTGGGTAGTTTCTCACCATATAATGGTGCCCCTATATTGTCCTGTGATCAAATTGTTTTTTGGCATTTTCTTTGGGATACACAAGCTGGTAATCCTCAAGGGTTCAGATACTAGAGGAATAGAGTTGGGTTTATCCATATGATGGATTGTAAAAAGGGTTTTACTCTTAAAAATACAAGAATCATATATGATATGGTTGGGATGATACCCTACCACAAAAACTAAGAGGTTAGTTTCAAGGCATAGTGGGTTTATTTTATTAGTGAAATATGAATGTTATCCCAAAATGGTTATAATGAATTTTCTAAAAGGTTCTATCATTTTAGTGGGAGCCCATTTAAAAAAAAGACATTATTAAATTGTTAACAATACATGATACTCATTGAATAAAACATTCTGTTGTAGATAATATCATTATAATCCTAATAAATCTAAAATTTTAATTAATCCTAGATAATTATAGAAATAATTTAAGTAGATATTATGGATAGTAAATTATGAAAATTTCTTAAGAAATATTAGTTCTTTAATAAATGATAATGATGAAAAATTAAATGTGATAGAACAATTCCTTCTTCAATAACCAAGTGATGATATTTTTCAACATGTGAATCTAAATTCTTATTTAAGTATATAGTTATTTATTCATCGTTTCAATGTAATTAGATGAAAAATAAGTTCTCATTAAGTAATATATCCTATTTTAATACATGTAACATATCTTATTTTCATACATGTAAATAAAAAATTTTGGGTAATGTTAGTTTAATTTAATATTATTAAAGAGTTTACAAATATTAAAATGAATAATATTTAAGGTAACCTCCATTTTAAAGTTATTTCACATTAGCTACATAAATATTCATATAGATATACATTTAGTTTAATTATAATTGACCTCTTAAAGTATGATATTGAGTTTATCTCTAAAAAATTTTCATAATGGAATATTATATGTAATGAATAAATGTTATGATTAGTGTGAGTAGGATTATTGTGTAGAGATATATAATATTCTCATGTGGCACAAAATAAATAATAGAATATTTAGTATCTGAGTTTGATTAGCAACTAAAGTATACCATGTGGAGTGCAATACAAATTTATTTATTATAACTAGGGGTGGATGGATCATATTTGAGTCCCCACTACATGAGGTTTGTGATATTACTTGTATGAGAACCTCAATAATTTTATTCCCTACTTACACAAGTCTACATATTAAGAAATCTAATACAGGGGAGGTTATGTATGTTGTTGATCCTGTCATCAGTTGGAGCTTAACCTAGATGGGATTTTTCCTCTCATATGATGAGTATGACATCATGGACCATGATTGAGATAGATTTTTCAAGTATGAATCCATTCCTAGATACTATATATTTATCCATATAAAAGACATATGATGTTATTATCTACAATAATGAATTGAATGTGATGTATTCATTGATCTGAACAATATATTCTTAGAGAATCAAGATCAAATTAGTTTGATATATTGGATTGAAATGATATGTGTCCCATAGTCAGTCAATTAATTGGACAAAGGAAACAATTTGAGAATTTATGTTTGAAAATGATGTCGACCGAGTGAAATAAGATTAGACATATGTGTGTTTGATAAAGATTATTCTAGTTCCCATTTTATCTTGTGTAGCATTGAAACATTTCTAGATGATTCTATTTTCTTAAAATTATGGATTCAAAGATTCATATTTTTTGTCAATTCTATAAAGGATAGTGGGGTCACACATTGTGGTTGACTAAATGGGGAGTGAGTTTTGACTCAGAGAGTTACAATAAAATTGTTTTAGAGTTAATACTAAAGGGTTCTAGATTTAAATTCACATGGTATTTCATATGTTTTGATACAGTTTAAGTTAATTATAGTTTTCAAAAAGTGTTTTGGAATATATCCAAATGTTTTTTGGATACAGTTTCACAAGTTATTTTATATAATGCAATATAGCGTAAAATGACACAATATCTTTTAGGAATTAGTGTAAGTGGTATTTTGATGTAAATATACCTAAAGTATTTAGTAGTATACAAGATATATATAAATGTAATATATAATTTCATGGATATTTTGTTTTTCATTCGTATGAATTTTATGATTGTGGAATAAAATGATAAACTATTATCAATTATTATTCTCTCACATTAGCTATAATTTATTATACCATTTCATAAGATGAAATGAGTGGGATTTGAAACAATTATATGATGAATCTATATATATTGATCCTATAATTAAGTCACTTCTTTTAACATAAGAATAAGTAAAACATCCCAATGAGTGACCTTAAGGATTATAAATATAAAGTAACAGTGGCTATGATGTGTGGACACAATTAATCTTTAGTTGAGACTCCTTACAACCTGTATTCCTCTCTCTTCTACATTTTTTTCATCTTAAGTTTCTAGAACATTGTGGATGATGAATATTCTTACATGTACGAAATGTGATTTTGTTATCCCATTGATACACCATGGATGTGGGATGATTTTTCCCACTCATGTGATATTTATCAAATATATATAAAGAATAATATAAAAGGATGATTTGGATCTTGGAATAATGGTATGCTCAGTTAATATTGTTTCTTCACTTAGGTATTTATGACAGGTTTCATATTATAATGCATAAAATATCAATAGATTTGGTTTCTAATTTCTTATGATGAATATACTTAATGTTTTTTGATTCATAAGAAACCTAAAAATTTCTTCTTACTTTCTAGAGTCCTTTTAAATATGGAATAATAATTTATATCACATTAAAATTTATCAAATGAATATTATGAAAAAATGGAATAATTACATATCATAGATAAAAATTAGAATTAATTTGTAACTTTCATGAAAACTAAAATAGTTAGTAAATGATTTCCAATTTTATAAAGTAAAAGTAATTTTCTATTATTAATATATAGTGATGCATGTAATTTTTATGCAATACCGAGCATAGGTAATAACATTTTCATTGTAACTATTTCTATAATAAATCATTTTTTTTGAAATGTTATTATTTAACTGCTAATTTAGTATTTATATAACTGAGGTTGAAAACAAATGTGAATTATAATAAAATGCCACATATCTGATATGGGAGGTGAATAATACAGTCCTTCATTTTTAGAATATATAGGGATCATAAATGAAGTGAAAACACACAATACACCTCTACAAAATGGTGCAGTTGAGAGAAATAATAGAACATTAATGGAAATAGTTAATTCCATTATGTCTCTCTTGGATCGCTCAACTTGATTTTGGGGAGAGGATTTATTAACACCATGTGAGATCCTAAATAGGGTCCACAAATAAGGGAAGGTTATGAATCAATAGTAATTATTTAAGAATACAAAATTGAACATAAATTAATTAATGTTATGTGGTTGTTATGATATTGCAAGAGTTCCTGAACCTAAAAGGGGAAATTTGGTTAAAATAGGTATTGATAAAATATTTCTTGGATATGAATACCATTAAAATGTTTATAGATTCATGGTTCAATAATTCAATGATTTATTAGTTGTTAATATATTTATTTAATCCATATATTCTATCTTCGATGAATCTTGGGTTACCTATTTATATATGAATGTTTAAATAGAGGACTATAGATTAAATAAAAGATAATATTTGGAAGACATGATCTATGAAGTTTTAAAAAGTAAACAACCTTATATACCCATGAAATTTGGATCTTATTTCTATATGTTATTATTTGAAGGAACCAATGATGGTAGTCTTAAATAAACCACATTTTTACTCAATATTGAGTTTGAACCAAGAAAAATTCAAAGAGTGATGTCATATTCTGATGCATCAACTTATAAGGAAGATAAAAATGATGAATTGGATTCTACAATGGGAAAAATACATGGATATTAGTTGATCTTACTCAAATTTCACAACCTGTAGGTTGTGACGGGGTATTCATAATAAAATGGAATATTGATGGTATAATTTAAAAATATTTAGCTTGATTAGAAGCCAATGGGATTACTCCAAATTAATGAATATATTATTTCGATACCTATGATCTTGTGTCAAGGACCTCATAGATTATAATTATTCTTACTTTACCTTCCATATATTATTGGAAAACTCTCCAAATATATGTTAGGAAAACATTCTAAAATTTTAAATTAGATCAATACATAGATTTGTATAAACTGTAATGATTAATAATACATGGTAAATAAAAGAATCATCGAAAAATGTTATAATACTTATATGGTTTAAAACAATCTCCAAAATAATGGAACGAAAACTTTAATGAAATAATATCCTCAAATGGATTTATAGTTAACCAAACTGATAAATGTGCTTATAGTAGGTTTCATAATTACCATGGTGTTGTTAGTTTATAAATACTGATGACATGAATTTATTTGGAACTGATAAGAATTAAATAAATGAGGTCATATTATTTTATTTGAAAAACTTCACATGAATGACTTAGGTGAATCTAATGTTATTTTGGGAATCAAAATTATTTGAAATAAGAATTTAATTCTTTTTTCTAAATATAAATATATTGAACTAGTCTTAAATTGGTTTTAACAATTTGATTTTTCACTAGTTTATGCCGCATATTCTTCTCAGAGTAGGATGATACCAAATCCTGGAAGGTTAGATTCTAAATTAGAATATACAAGGGTGATCAGGTGTCTCATTTATTCCATGACATGTAGATGTATTGACATTTCAAATGTTGTTGTAATGTTTTGTAGTTATATGCGTAATCTTGGCTATGCACAATGGTATGCAGTTAAAAGAGTAATCTAGTATCTAAAGGGTATTATGGATTACTATCTATGCTATAATGGAAACCCACGGGTGTTAGATGTTTTACCCAATTTGAGTTGGATGACTAATATGGAGGATCACACTTCTATGAGTGGGTGGGTTTTTAAACTTTCAGATGACATGATCTCTTTTTTTTCAAAGAAACAAACTTAAATAATAGACACAATAATGGAATCCATGTTTATTACTTTATTAGTAGCTGTGAAGGAAGAAGAATGGATTAGATCTTTTTTTCAGATATAACATTTTTTATTATCCTAATATCACTTATTTCTATACATAGTGATAGTCAAGAAACATTGTTTATGACATAAAATAATACTTATAATAGAAAATGAAAACAAATTGGTCTCATATATAGCTATACGATGTAGTTGATACATGATGGTAACATAACTATGGTATTTTTTAGATCAAGGAAAAATTTGATGGATCCACTAAAAAAGGTAATTTTTTGTATTTGGTATATAAAACATCATTAGGGGTGGTTTTTAAGTCCTTGTAAAAAATTCACCAATGATGAGACCTCAACTTAACATGTGATAAATTTTCATGTATAATTTAAATATAGTAAATTCTATCATATGTATTAAGTAAACACCCTTGGTAAATTATATCCCAAGAAAATTGTGTTTCAAACCCATGGGAAAATGGAGGGTGAGTTTAAAACTCTTAAGGAACCAAGGATTTAAAAAAAGTAATGAAATAGCGGAACAATTTTTTGGTTCACCTATGTAAATAAAGGAGTAGTTTTCCTCTAATGAGAATATGACTTTGTCTCTCAAGAATTAATGAAATTATAAGTGACACATTACCAAATATTGACTAGGAGTAAATATATAACTAAAAAATTTGAATGGAATATATTACGATAAATATGGTTGATAAATCAAGTTATATGTTCAAGGTAGTGTACACCTGTTTCCCTATTCAATATTTATTTGTCTCTACAAAATAAAGGATTAAAAAAATAAAACCCTTTATTTATAAAATTTATCTCTATGAGTGTATGATTCTTGATTTTGAAAAGTTTTTTTAAAATATTTTAATTTTTTTTTGGAATTTTTGGATTTAAAATGTATATTTATTTTATGTTTTTTAAATGGAATGGTTTTTAGGGATCCCACATTTGAAATTTAGAGGATTGGGGTCTCCCATATTATTGGATGTATCTTTATTACTATTTAAAATAAAAATGGAAAATTGTATAATCAAATAAAGAATGATACATCTATATGAAATGAAGCAATGTGGTTCTTGGATGGTACACTTTTCACATTTCATGTATCATTGATACGAGATACCTATAGGTGGATTAATTTTTTATAATGTATTGGTGGGTCATACCATATCAAGACCATGCTAAAATTGGTATGTATAATGGGTTGACCCAGTTCACTGATTGGGTATGATCTGTTTTTTCGACCCGATTGGGTTTGATCTAATAGTTCTCTAGTAGGTTCTATTTGGGCCACTTATTTTATCAGGTGATATCAAACAAACATGTTGATACTAGAAATAATATATATTTTTAGAAATTATATGATACCCATTTGAATGGGTAGTATTATTTATCTGATTGGCTCCTTCATGTCTATAATATGGACCCTTCAGTAGATGGGAAAAATTAATTTCATTCTATCAATCCACTCCACCATCTCTTCTCTTTAACAGTATTACTCCAAGGATTTTAGAAAAAATCAAAGTTTCTTTATTAGGGCCTAATAACAAATCCATTTGAAAAAATATCTTGTTTTCTAACCTTCTTCAAGTGATAATCTCTACATTGTACTTGTGTTCAGTTTCAACAAATATTTGTATCCCAAAGGTGATTTGTTGTCAACTAATAGTACTACCATTTTAGAGGGGGTGAATATAATTTTAAGAAGAGTTACAACATAGCATGACTTAGTGTGTTCCATATAATACAATCCATTATAAAGTCAATTTACAATATACAGAAATATCCATAAAAATATTAAGACTATATATCTATCAACATGGATATGTAAATTATCAATTATGTGATGAATGTAGAGAAATTTGATTGAAAGACCTTCTAGATGTGGAAAATAGGATTCACTTGCTACTTAAAACTCTCAAAGTGTTGTATGTGATCTAAAATATGGATCCCCACATATTTGAAGATGATATACATATAGTTTACCACACACCACAGAAATATTAGAATGATGATCTAATTTTTTTAGGGTACATACTCAATGCTTTAGCTGATGACCTATTGAATGCATATCAACATCTTCAACCCAAAAAATAGATATGCAATTTATTAGAGAAAACTTAAATCATTGAAGAAGTCGAAATAAATAAATTCCTAGTAAGAATGGTTATTTCATAAAAAATGGTATATATTAGATCTGTTATTGAGAAATTATATGAAATAAAATGCATATTATAATACCATGAACAAAAAAAGATGAATATGGATGATGCTATTGTACTCACATCCATCGTCAATAAGATCCCACATTCTTTGAATAATGTTAAACATTCTATAAATCATAAGATGAAATATATTTTCATCAATGATTTACTCAACTACCAATAAATTGTGGGGGAATATGAAAAGCGCAAGGAGAAAATTGAGCCTAAGGATGATATATACAAGGTCCTTGTAAAAGAGGGAGTGGATCCATCTGGGTCGTCAACATTGAAAAACCAGAAAAACCATTCTTCAAAAGAAAAGTTACAATTTAAGAAGAAGAAAGGGGATTGCTACTTCTATGGAAAGTTAGGAAACTTGAATGTATAATTTCATCTCTCTAATGAGAAATTTGGAAACAAAACTTCAACATTTAACTTTGTAGCTATGATCTTCTAAGTGAATGTTCTTGAGGAAGAATCTTCTTGGTTGATCGATTTCAATGATACATGACACATGTTCAAGAAAAAATATCTCATCAGGAAGATCGAATCAATCTAATAAGGGATTTCAGCCAACATGGTGTACTCTATAAAATTAAAAATACAAGGAAGGGGGTTGATCTTCAATAAACCTAAGGAAAGATATTCAAATTAAATGACATATTTTATTTTACCAAAGTTTTTAAGAACTTATTCTAGGGGATCTTATTAGAAAATCATGGGTTTAAGTTTGTATTTTATAAAGATAAATTAGTTCTAGTCAAGGGTTCTATATCTGTTATAAAAATTTACTTATATGATATATTATTCAAATTTAATATAAATAGATTATTATTATTTATAACATAATCTATTAGCCCACAAAAAGTTGATGAAAATGAATGATATTTCAAAATATAGAATTCTCACCTAGCATGGATAAAAAAGATAATAAATGGGTAACTTGCTTGAAAACTAAAATAGTGAGGAAAAATTTTCAAATTATAGAAAGGAAAAGTATTTTACTTGAATTAATATGTAGTGATATATGTGATATTCATGTTGTGGGAGTTGATTCCCTATAATCATATTTATTAGTGACTGATTATATTTTTTTCATTATTAATGGAGTTTTATTATCACATCATGATTATTCCTCTAATTTAAATTTTCATTATATAATTTCTTAAGAATATATGTCATGTTGGAAGTTCTTATTAGTTCCATGCTATAATGAGGACTGCGAGATTCCTCATAATAAATTGAGACACCTTCCCATGGTGTTCACACTTGGTAATCTCCAGGATAAGATTTTATGAAAAATAACTCATTAATAGGAAATCTAAATTTATACGTTTCATTTGATATTCCACTTAGAAGACATGTGTATTAATAATTAGAATGTAATATTATTTTTAATTTATATGAAGACTCATTTACATTGATGTATTTATAAAAACCATAATGGTATATACTCATAATGAGGTAAGATATGTTGGGTGTATCTTGAGTGATGTTGCATTAATGGACAATGAGAGAATTAATTTATCCCTTCCATACCTTAATGAATGTATATATATTAGGCCCTTTGAAAAGAATGGATCTATGTCGATAAATCCATGGACATGGTGTTTAGTGGGTAAGTTCATTTCCTAAGTCTCAAAGAAAGATACATCAATCATGTATATTGATGGAACAGGCATGTAACCTTCTTTGATATGAGATATCAAGATAATTGGATTATATTACATCGTAATTATTAATAGAACATTGAACTTCATGACAACATTAACATATTTCTTTATGGTTTATTTAGTGTATTTCTAGACATTAGAATTGGAATTTAAGTGGTTATTCTAAATGCCATTGAGAAAGAGGCCTAGAGTCCCACACACTAATTATATCCTCAATTTTAGTTAAATTAAACTATTGAATTTAACATGTTAGAATAAATAATATTTATTCATGTTTGGTTGATCTCCGTAATTTAATAACAAGTGACATGAAATAATATTCGACTTAAACAATAGTAATAATTTTTCTTGAATGGTTTGGAAAATATAATATTTAATATATTTATTGATGAATATTGAAGTGAAATTTATTTATTAAATAAATATTAATTATTCAAGTGTTGGTAAATGTTGATGTGGGAAAGAAGACCATGGATTATAGTCTGATAGGAATTTGTATAAATGATATTTATTTATATTATTAAAGTGATTTACATATGAAGTGATTAATATTATTATTATTATTATTATTATTGTAAATGGGGTCATGTAAGAGTTAAAAAGTTGGAAGGTTGATTGTGTGTGATATTTCTAACACTAAACCCAGAATTAGAAATATTTAATTACATCACATTCCATAATCCATTTTTTGTGAATAAAGGATTGAGAGAGACTCTCTCCAGACCTAAAGAGATATCTAGACACACACACACACACAGATATATATAGTGATCTATAATTTTCACTCACTTCCTCATCTCAATCCATCAAGGGAATGTTAAGAGTTATTCCCCATTCAAGATTATTTTTACTATGATTAACCATAAAAATTGAAACTGATCACCAATACCAATTCTATATACAAATGATTCTACACTAGAAATCAGAGATTTTAATGCATGTGAAGATCACCTCTAGAGTGATTATACACATAGATAATACAGTGAAATGGTGGTATTATGGAGAATTATATGTTGATGTAATTATATATGTACATAAAAATTAATTAGAAGTTACATGTGAACATCCTCCTCTTTTGGTTTTAGTGTTTTTCTATATTCAAGAAATTTGTAGTTTTCATTGTACATGATGTTTCTTCATATAAAATATTTATTATTCATAAATAAATATTAAAAATATGAGTTGTCCATGCCATCATATGTTCTTTCATTGTTCCCAGAATCTTTTAGTGGCATTTGAGTGATCACATGTTTAATTTTTAATTATTTATTATTCATTTATTTTTTTAGGAATATTTGTTTTATTTTACTTTAGATTGATTATTTTTAATATATGAACATAATAATCTCTTTATTTATTCATTATTTCAAACAAAACCAGTTAACAATTGACAATAAAATGAAGAAACGTCTTAAAAAACTATCTAGAGGTGAAAATTGTTCTTCTTGGATAAAACCAGAGTACTCGGCATGTAATACCTACATAAACACCTTGTATTAGAGTTTATCATATGTATATCGTAATAAAATATGATATATTTAATGTAATAAGAGATCTGTTTTGAAAAAATCATCAGTATATAGATCTGAATATGTTGAGAATTGGTTCGAAGAACTACATGCTATGTGACCACTATACAATATGGGTCGCCCTCATTTTATCATGGTTGAGAACATAGGGTGTCCCAATATTTCATAATGAGATACATGACATGGTGAATTAACTTTAATGAATTTCTAATGCAACATTCCATGTAAGATGGAAAACACACCAGATACCTCGATCATTTCCCTGACATTCAACATTCCTAGTCCCTATGAATGTGTTGTAGACAAGGGAAGAAGATAGTACATTCTATATGATAAAGTATAAGCTCTGTATTCAAATGAAAAAAGTGTACATAACTTAACATGGGAAGAAAATTAAATATATAATTAATCTTACTTATATGTGATCTTTGTGTGATTAATTTTCAGTAAAATCCATTTCATAGGATTAATAATTGTATATTGAATTATTTTATTTTTTAAATTCAAAATATTCAAGTCCCAATAATTCATATGAGTACACCCATTTCCACAAAGTACACATGTGTACTTAATTAATTTTAAATGAAATTAATTTTTTTAAAATTGTAGATGATTGTAAGTAATTGTGGTTTGGGTAGAATTAAGATAAATGGACTTAAATGGATTAATTTATGGCATGTTATGTTAATTAATGAATGGATATGTGTAATTGAGAAATATATTAAAAATTTATTCTCATTGAATGTTTTATGAATGATCATGAGGTTATACCATCCCCACATATGTGATTTGTTTCTATTAATTTATTATGATTAAGTTAGAATTTATGACATGTGTGTCATCCCCTCCTCCTCATTATTTAAGGGAATATATGCCCACAATTTTTTCTATTGAAACCAATTTATATAATCCATTTGATTCGCTAACTTTCATGTGAGTAAAATATTACCTAAGGATGGAGATCCCATGAAATAGGATACAGTCTAAGTCATAGTCTCGAGGAAACATTAATCAAGGTGATATAAAGAAACAATGGTGGAATGATACAACACAAACCAAGATATGGTTCAAGGTTTTTCCCATAGGGTTGAGGGATATATTATCATTCACTATTTAAACTATCCATTATAGAATATCATGATAATAAGAAATTATATATAATTTCTTTTATTTTCCTGATTAATTATTTATGTTTTTTGGTGTTTTTCAATTACCAAATATATGAAATAATAATCCTGTAAGATGGAATATAATATTACCAAACTACATGTGGTTTATTTAGCAGACATGGTTAATAACTTAAGTAATGTCAAATTAACATTAATAAGGAATATAATAAGATAAAATGGGTATTTATCCATATGGATAAAACTCCCTCAATAGATATGTTAAGTTGGTATATACTTATACTACTTATGTTAGAATCTACCACATAGTTCAAAGTGCTTCAACATCCCATATTGGGTTCATTTGAATTATATAGGAACTTTTTGTTTAATTTTTTTGGTTGAATTAACTTGGTTCACATCAAGGTGTGACATTATAAGAAGGAATTAGTTTAACTAAGGGGAAAGTGTTAGGGAAATATTTAATTAGGATATCAAGATTGGGGAGTCTACTCAATGGATCAAGTAACAGTGATGTAATTCAGTTAGAATGTTATTCCTACATAATAACCATCAAATAATTACTAGTCTCATGTTTTGGATATATTAAGGTGAATATAAATATTTTCCACTTGAATATATATGAAACAATATATTACAAAACTGATAGTGATGGCTATTTTATTTTAAAAAATATTGAGATATTAATGGATGATTATTTTAAATGTATAAATATGTTTTTGTAATCAAATAATTACTAATTATCTTCTCTTAATTCGTAAAATTTAAAAAGCAGATGAATTAAAAAATATCGCTATGAATGTTAGTAGAAAGAGATATAAATCTCACCAGTATAAATTTACCAAAACGATATTAGTTCTTATACATTATACTAATTTATAAACAGAAATTATATGTCATGAAAACCTTACTTCTTAAGTCATATTCTAAATAGAATAGTGAGGAAGAAGTATATATCTCCAAAAAATTTATAAATGATGAAATGGATGTCTAATGTTTCAATATTTTGTCTATATCAAATGTGTATAACATCTCTTATAACCATCAGGATCATTATCAAGAGAAGGAGATATTATAGAGATATGATATAAGGACTTAAAATTTAAACGTTACATAATATTTAGTTAAGTAAATAATTTTAATATATCTAACATTGAGGATATTTTTGGGTTTAGTGTTTTAGATAATTAAGCTATAACACATACATAAAACACCATAAAATATAAAGTAGAAACTTCTGATCAGTATCCATTTTTTCACCATATAAATCCTAAAAAAACATGATTTTTTTTATGAAAACTCTCTATGACTCTCAACATGTATTCTTCAGATCCCTTACTCATCCTTAGATCCTATGAAAAATATGGAAACACATGGGTTAAGCATAAAAATATTACCAAGGGATATAAAAATAAGGAAACTATTAGTTATTTAAAATCATTAAAAACTTTTGAAAACTTTAACATGAAGTAATATGTTTCACCTTGATATTTATTAAATACTTTACTTTGATAATAATCTCATTTCACACTTTTTTATAATCATAATATTACCATAAAACCCACAAAAAATAAAATAAAATAAATATTTGTAACCTGGAACATTATTATACTTTTCACACTTAAAATGGAATAACTATACAATCGACTTCCATACATTTCCCTCATACAAATGGAATAGACAAACAACTGACTTCCATAACAAATGAATTAGAAGGATATCATGGACCCACACATTTTTAGTTTATTACTGAATCAACCATCATTATTTTATTATAGAACCACCCATCAAATTTCCAAGTACAATTTATATAGTCATTACACATAAAAGGTTACAATTTTCAACATTTCACTCATAAAATTTCATTTTCATTCATAAGAAAAAATTTCAAGATATTGGAATAATCAACCCATTTTAAAAATCCATTTTGAAAAAAAAAACAAAATGAAAAATAAGGTTTTTCATTTAACTAAACAAGAAATACTAAGATGTAATCTAAAAATAAAATATTTTCCATGAGGACATAAAATTCATTGTCACAGTGTACGTTAAGAGAAGAATATTCCTTTTTTCATTTATGAAAATGGTCTATATAAAGCATGTAAAAAAGATTAATTTTATAATGTAATTGAATTAAATTATAAAGAGACATAAAATTACATTTATAACTCTTTTAAATCCAAATAAATAAGTATGTAAATAATATCGAGAATATTTCCATAGAGAAAAGATTATGAAATTAATTCTTAAAACATTCAAAGTGTCCCATACCATTTTGAAAAGTTAAATCACAATCCCCAGGAAAGATTAAAATTGAAATAAAACATTAAATAACATGAGAAAAAATAAAATATAGATATATAATTTAAAAGGTTCTGTACATAAAACTTATAAATGAATAAATGTGCATATAATCAAGAAATGCATTGACAAAAAAAGATTGATACAAAATCATTTACATTGGGTCCAAAATGTCTTGTGTGTATTAAAATTCTTGAATAATATACTTATATTAATTATATAATTTATTTATATTATTTTTCAAGTTTATTTCTACTTTTATTTTACTTCTTACAAAGTTTTATACAACTATTTAAACAATTATGTTTTGGTCGGGTGTTTTTGACAATATTTAGTTTGTTTGTCAAAACTAATTTGGTAAGTCAATTATTGTAAAAGGGGTTATTATATGAACACATCCATAATAATAATCCTGAAATAATTATCATATATATAAATCAATTAAGCATTTGAAACAAATCATGAAATATGGTTATGAAAAATGAACTAACGTTACCATCATGGAGACGACATACCATACATACCCTTGAGTAACGTTCTCATTTTTGAATGATAATTATAGAACAAATGTAACTAATAATTTATCATTTTATAATGATAATAATATCATATATACCATATAATTTAATAATATATTCTTATATATGTAATTTTGGTGATGTAAAACGAATCACATCTCTACAAAGAGGCGGTAGTCCACTTGTCCACGAATAACATTATCACTTTTTCAGTGTGTGGAAAAGTGTTAAAGAAAATGATGTGTTGTATTTAAAAAAATGAAATTATGTCATGAATACCATATATAATATATTTATTTCATATTTATTAAATTAAACTCATCCTTAAAATTTTCAATGTAGTGTGTGAATGCAACACATCGTTTTGATGATGTTGTAATCCACACATCTACAAACAATGTAATCATATTTAGAATAAAGGTAATGCATAAATGATATTTCTTGTAAAATAATTAATTAATAATAAATAAATAATAAATATAATTAGTATCATATTTAAATAGTGTTTCCATTATAATTCCAAACCTTGAAATGTGGTAATGGAAAGATGAACAACATCATTCTGTGCGGTGATAGTTATACGTACATAAGAATGGTAAGTTTGTTACCCATTAGATGTTTGTATATGTAAGTGTAGGTATTAATATTATTGTAAATTCATTAATGTATATTTATGAAACTTATTTTATTCTTTATTCAACGAATTAAAATATTTAGTAATTGTAGAATGAAAATAAAATAAATGATCTTGTGGAAGGGTGTTAGATCTTATTCGGGTAAGTCCTTTTGATTTGAACCAATGGGGTTCCTCATATGGATTTAATCCCTATGTGAGGCCTCTTATTGTCGTGGAGGGATTTTGGAGAGATATTTTATCAGAATTTTTTTTATCCAAAGTTTCTTGATATGTGTGAAGAAGTGGGAGGGGTGAGTGTCTTTTTTATTGTGGGGGAGAGGTGGTACTCTTGAAATTTTTTAAAAAGGGAATTACACCCATGTTTGTTCCATGTCTAGTGGGCCAATAATGGTAAAAATTTGATAAAGTGGATAATATGGTCGAAATATGGCTCTAAAATGGATTTTTCAATAGTTTTTAGGTCATTTGGGCCCTTAAGTTTATGGTTTAGCCCCTTGTTATGTTAATTTTTCTCTTAATTCTTGTAATTAATTTTAACCACTTTCACTAATTGTTTTGGTAAAAACCTAATTTGTAATTATTAAAAATTATAAATAATGATTATTATAAAGATTTAATACATTTTCCCAAATTCCAATCATATATGTGAGAGAAATTATTTTAAATTTAATCCTATATATGGGACGACAATGAAAGGTTTTAAAGGAGAAAAGTTAAAAAGTTTTCTAAGATTTTATATCCAATTTCGAATTTAAATTCATTAAAATCATCTAAATTTTTTTAAATGATATAAAAATGATCTAATTATACTTTAAAAAATTTAAAAAATTATTTAACTATACAAGTAAATTGGACAAAAAATCATTATTGAACTAAAATTCAGTATTATTCACTGTTAATAAAAATATGAATATTCTCCTAAAAATAACAAAAAACCACCCAAATTAAAATTTTATATATATCGTTCAAAAAATAAGTTTGTTTTTTCTTATAAAAATGGTAAAATTTTTAAAAAAATTATTTGTAATTGGATTTCCATTAAAATATGTTAAAACTACCTTTTTTAAAATATAAAACATTTTATGATTAAAATTGGATCGATTCTTATTTTAAGCGAGTCAAATTTATTGAATGAATGTAATTTTAATAAAAATTTGTGTAAAAATAATATAGTTAGACATATTAATGGTCTCCAATAGAATGGAAGTATGATAACTACCACTTAAAATAATAATATGAAGACAAAATTATTGTTCGGTATATCCTAGTCTTTCATGAAACATAAGATTTTGAAGAAACACATTGTTGTGTGTCAAGTATACTATTGAATATAGCATCCATTTTAAGGAAAAATTACATTAAAATTTGTGAATATTAATTAATATTAAAAATACATATTCTACCATTACCTTGGATGTTACATCCTTATATCCTTTTGGAAGTTTTATCATCATAATTTTATTCACTTATAAAATAAGTGGGGATATTTATCCTTTATAGAATTTTCAGATTCCCATGTTGTGTTTTCAACCTAATGATTTTTTTATAAAAATTTAACTTGGTGAATTTAATTATTCTTCAACACTTTCTCTCTATGGTCAGGAATCTGAACTGGTTATTCCTCATAAGAAATATTCTCTTCCAACTGAACTACTTCGTGGCTCAAAACATGAGATGAGTTTGAGACATATTTTCTTATTATGGAAACATTATAGATGTTGTGTACCTAGGATAAAATAGAAGGTATTTCGACTTGGTAGAAAACTATTACAAATTTCTTTAAGATTTTATATGGTCCAATGAATGGTGGACTTAGTTTCCCATTCTTACCAACACACATCACACTTTTCCATGGAGAAACTTTTAAAAAGTCATGTTCACCTACCATAAAAGAAAGATGTTTTCTTTGGTTATCCCTATAAATATTCTTCTTTCTTTGAGATATCCTCATGTGCCACTAAATAATCAGACCTTTCTCTCCTTTTTCCTCTTCCAACTCAGGTCCAATTAAAATAATTTATTCTAAATCATCTAAAAAAGATAGTGTTTGACACTGATTTACATATAATGCCTCAAAATGTGTCATATATATACTGGATTAAATTTTTTTATAAGAAAACTAAACCAAAGAAATATTTCGATCTCTAATTCCCTGGTAATCCATTGAGAATGAGCTAATCATATCTTCCAGGTTCTGAATGGTCTGATCAGACTTTTTATCAAATTGAGGATGACAAGCTATAATAAAATTTAATTCAGTACCCAATGAATTCTGAATTCCATTCAAAAAATTGGATGTCAAATGGGGATCAGAGTTTAATAAAATGGATAGATGCACTCCTTGTAACCTCATAATCACTTTTAAAGGTAGTATAGAAAGTTGATCTAATGACATTGTATCTTTAATAGGAATGAAATGATCATATTTAGTTAACTGACCAACAATATCCCACATCAAATTATTACCTTGAGAAGTATTTTGAAATACCACTATGAAATCTATTTACATATTCTCCCACATCTACTCTGAAATGGGAAAAGGTTGTAGTATCCCCTTCGGTAACTATCACACTTATTTAACCTATTGACAAGTCAAAAACATCATGGTAAATTCAGTAATATCTCTTTTCATTCCATCCCACCAGTTTTACTCACATCATAGTGCTTCCCGAATGAATATAAAAATGACAACTATGAGCTTTCCTCCAAAAAAAATCCTCAAATTTGAATCACATGGCACACATAAAAGTTTCCCAAATCATAAATCACAATCATTATAATTAGTAAAATTAAGAAACTTACCATTCTTAGTGGATTGTATCCTTTCATGCAAATAATGATCAACATTATAAACCATATAAATTATTTCTACCAAATTAAACTACACAGAAACATAAAAAAACTATGTATGAATCTTCATCCACAAATTCTAGGCCAAAATTCATCAAATAATTAACCAAAGAATCACACTCCAAACCTAACATGGTCAATGTATCATTAACTTTTTGAACCAAAGTATCGACTGCCATGTTTTATTTTCCAGGAAGATAATGAATTGTGAAATATTAATCCTTAATTAGTTTTATCCGTCTTCTTTGCCTCATTTTAAACTCTTTTTGAGTGAATATATACGTCAAAAATTTATGAATAGTATATGTTTCACACTTCACTCTATTAAAATGATGTCTCTAAATTTTTTATGAAAAAGAAAAAATAGCTAAACCCAAATCATAAGTGGAGTAATTTAACTCATGAGATTTCTGTTGATGTGAAGCAAAATTAATTAAATTATCATTATACATTAGGACACAACAAAGTAATTTTAATAAAAAAATCCTTATAGATGATGAATTCACCTTTTTTGGAAGGAAAATCCAAAACTGGAGCATTGACCAATCTTCTTTTCAATTCCTAAAAAAACATTAAATTCTTCTATCTAGATAAACTAACTCCCATTCATGTTAACTTAGTTAGTGGGATATATAACTAGGAAATTTATTGAAAAAACCTTTAAAAATAACCTAGTAATCCAAGAAAACATCAAATCTTAGTGACATTGGTAGGTCTTGGGAACTCTTCAACAAATTTTTTTTAGAAGGGTCAACAATTATGCCATAATTAGAAACAATATGTTCCTGAAATGAAATTTTTTGTTAACCCAAATTCACTCTTACTAAACATTACATATATTTTGAATTATTTTAATGTTTGAAAAATAATTCTTATGTTTCTTTTAGGTTCCTCATGGTTTTTAAAATATACTCAAATATCATCTATAAATACAACCACAAAACAAATATAATATACTCAAATGTATAAAGGTTTGTTTTATAAAAGAATTATATAAGAATAAAGAAATATTAAATATAATTTATATCATATATAAACTATGTGTCCATCATTACTCCTATTCATGAAAGGTGGTAGTGGAAAAATGAAAAACTTCGTTTCATGAGGCGGTAGTTCGTCGTACACAAGAACAGATAGTTCGTTACCAAATAGATGGATGTGTGCAGAAGTGTAGGTTGAAAATTTTTCCAAAATAAATAAATTACATTTATTATACTTATTTTATTATTTATCCCTATAATAAGAATATTTTAGGAATTGTAGAATTAAAATAAAATAAAAGAGCTTAGGGAAGGGTGTTGCCTCTTATTTGGGTAACTCATTTTCGTTTCCACTAAAGGGATTCAATGGATGGATTTCTGCTCAAGGTAAGGCTTACCAGATGAGTGGAGGGATTTTAAGTATCAATTTGGTCTGATTTTGGTTGATCCAAAGTGCCTTTAGAGGTGTAAGGAATTGGGAGGGGTTTGTTCATTTTTATAGTGGAGGTGTAAAACTCTTTTAAATTTTTGAAAAGTGAATTACAAAAACGTTTTTACCATGTAACAAGGGTTAAAGTGCAGTAACAATTATAGAAAGTTGAATATAGGTTCTAAATATGACTATAAAATGGATTTTATAAAATTTTCTAGGTTATTCGGGCCCTTAAGTTTATGGTTTAGTCTCTTGTTAAGCTCATTTTTCTCTTAATCGTTGCAATTACTTTTAATAACTTTCACTAATTTATTCAGTCAAAAAATATGTTGACATCTATAGAAATTATAAATTATTATAATAAAATATATTTAATCATTTTTTGTAAATTACAATAATATAATTGAACGAAATAAAATTAAATTTAATCCCTCAAACCTGAAAAAAATGGATGTTTTAAAAGTAAAAATGTTCAATTTTTTTCTCAATTTTTTCATCCAATTACAAAGTGAAATTTCTTCCAATGAGCTTAATTGGATTAAATGATATAAAAATGATCTAATTATATATTAAATATAATTAAAAAAATTATTTATCTTTACTTTTAAATTGGATGAAAAATAAGTTTTGATCTAAAATTTAGTATAATTCACTATTCCTGAAAATATGCATGTTCTCATAAAAATTCCAAAAATTATAGAAAATTATATTTTAATATTTAAATTTTAAAAAATAAGTTCATTTTTTCATATAAAAGTTATAAAATTTTCAAAAATTAGATTTAAAATGCAATCTCATTTAAAAGGAGGTAAAACTCCCTTTTTAAAAATATACACATTTTAATTCTTAAAATTAGGTCATTTCTTATTTTGAGACTATAAAATTTATTATATGAATGATTTATTTATAAAAATTTGTCTATATAATATATTTATGCCTATTAATTCCAATTTATAAAAAAACATAGGATAAAACCCACTTAAAATAATAATATTAACAATATATTATTGTTTGGTATAACTCTATCTTGTGTGAAACATAATATTTTGATGAAACTCACTATTTTATGTCATTTACACTATTGGATATAGCATAAAAATTAAGGTAAAATTACAATCTAATTCATAAATATTAATAAATATAAACATGACTTATTCAACCATTACATGGGATATTACATATTAGATATCCAATGCTTTGTTCACATGAAAGCTTAGAGTGTCAGTGATTTCTTGGCCACATATAGTCCAAAGGATTGGGAACATTAAGCACCTAGAAATCATTGATTTTATGATCCTAGATGAGTTTTGTACAGATGTCATTATATCATCAATATCCAAAAAAAATATCCAGTTTTATTATAAGTTATTATATGAGGAATAATGAGAAGGTTCTTTTGGAACATCATACACATATTCACCAAGTAGATAACAAAATTTCATAAGAAAACCCATGGTATTTACAATAAAAAATAATATGAAGAACAAAAAAAAGGATTTGAGACTCATTTATGTATAATTCTGAAGATCACCATCCTTTCAAGAGGAAGAATACCCAGAGGAAAGGAAAGGAACAAGATTTTATATGTTTTTCATGTAAAAATTATGGAAACTAGAAGAGTAATTTCACCAAGACAATAAAGAAAGGGTAATCCTCAAGTGTGTTCATTATAATGTTTAAATTTTAGTCTTTATAATTTTGATATTATATACTACAAATGATGCTCAAATTTGAATCCAAATACTTTATCCAAGTATATTTTCTAGTTTTATAGAGATGAGGTGGGTCAATAGGCTTTAATATAGTGATAATGGATGTTATAGCCATCATATACTACCATATCACATTACCAACATGGGTGATTTTGGTTTCAAACATTTTTTTATGTGCCTAATGTGACTAAGAACCTCATTTAAAATTCATGTTTTATATGGATGGATTTAGTTTCATCTTTGAAAATAAGTGTTTCTACTTTTATAAATATATCATATGTTATGGTACGGAAAAATTAAATAATGGTCTTCATGTATTAAATTATGAAAACCAAATATTGGCAATTAATAATGAAACAAATACACATGAATCATATAACACCTAGTTGAGGAATTACCTTATTGGTCACATAAATTAGAAGAATTTGACAAAGATATATCACGATTTTTAATTATAATTATTTTCATATTAAACCACATGATAGATTTAAAGATTGTTTACAAGGTATAGTGACCAAACCACCATTCTGTGGTCAAGGTAAAAGGGCCACATAGCTTTTATAATTGGAACACACCGATGTCCATGAACCTTTCAATGTATAATCTAGAGGTATATTTTTATACGTTATTACCTTTAACAATGATTTTAGTAGGTATGGTTACATATACATAATGAAGTATGAGGATGAATCCTTTTATTAGTTCAAATATTTTAAGAATGATATTGAGAATCAGGTGGGTAATAATATAAATAAACTTCAATCAGATATAGGTAGTGGATATCTTAAACAAGAGTTTATCAATTGTGTATGTGTGTTTGAGATTTTATCTCAACACACTTTAACATATACACCATTTTGGAATAGTGTTAGTGAAAGTAGGAACCAAACCTTGCTAGTGATGGTAAGACTGATGATGAGTCATACTAGCCTTCCATTATCCTTTTGGGGATATGAATTACTTATGACATCATACTTTGTAATACGTGTACCAACTAAAATGTAAAATTATATTCCTTTCAAGTCTTGTAGATAAGATAAAACAATTTTCTCATATGTTCATGTATGAGATTATGAGTAATATGATAGGGAAATATCAAGAAACAAACTAGAACCTTAAGGTAAGAATGATATCTTTCTAGGGTATCCAAAGAAAATAAGGGGATATTGTATGTAAAAACATTCAAAAATTTGTTTCCACATGAAAAACCATATTTCATGTGACAGATAACATCCACAATGAGGATTGGTGGAGAAAGATTGAATTTATTATAGTTGATGCCCAATATACACAATAGTTGACACAATAACTTATTTTTCAAGTCCCTATAGAAGAATTCATTCTTAAAACACAAGTATTTCATAGGAGTGATAAATATGTAAGAGAACTAGAGAGATATGGTTTTCTAGTAATCGATGATGGTGACTCATAATTGGTTGAAAATAATTATCCTTTATATTTAAAACCATGAGTTTTTATGAATTATTTTGAAGAAATTATATTTTTTTGATAGCTTGTGTTATACACAACACTATGTTTTAACAAACCATGATATACTATAAATGTTATTTTTTAAACATGAAAATAATAAAATATCTATTAAATTTAGTGATATGAATAATAATATTTTGTCTGAAAATTATGGATAATGTTTTTTAAAAAAGAAATTATATTTATAAATAAGTACTTAATTGTTAGTAAATGATTTATATGCTTCAAAAATACTTTATTCTCAAAAAATGATTTGTATTTATTTTTTTGAACAAATAATAAAATTTATTTTTGACACGTTTAGAATAATTATTTGAAAAAATTAAATTCATTTATTGAATTAATATATTAATATGATCTTAGGGATAAATATTGGTAATCTTCTAAAAATATTAATTTTTCAGTGTATTGAAAAAGATGTTGTTTTTTATTAAAAACGATGTTTTCATTTAGAGAATTTTAAAAGTTACATATTTTATAAAATATTTTAAAAGTAAAACTAGTTTAATTATGGTATTATTAAACAAATTTAGGTTATTTTAATAAAATTAACGTTGAATACTGATAGTAAAACATTCTAAACCTATGGAAATATTCTCTTGAAAATTTTCTTTTTCATCACGTCCATAAGATTAATTTGAAACAAAAAATTTCTAATTATGTTAATGGAACATGGAAAAATAGATTAAAATTTTTGGATAAGAATAATTAATATTATATTATATGTTCAATGTAATTTTTGGTCAAAATGAATAGGAAAAAAGTAAAAATTAATTACCATAATTAAGGTGAAAATGAGTTTACCATGGGGTTCAAATAAAAATATTAGGGGTTAAATGACCTAAGAACTCATATAAAATGCATCAGATGGCCATATATTGACCTTACAAACACTATGTTTTGATAATGAGACATTTTTTTCCTTTTTAAATGATTATAACGTGGGTACACCTTTTTATTATTAAATATTCCATGTCTCCTCTCCCCCACATATAAAATGGAACCCCCTCTCCTCTCCTAAAACACATACAAACCCATTTGGTTCGGAAAATACATACCTATATCACTTAATTACATCCATCCCCACATCATATAGGCCTTATTTTTATTATTAATTCTTTTTATGAATGATTTAGGTATTAAACCAAGGTGGTTATCTAAATAAGAGTAAAATTTCTAAAACTTGTGTTTTTGTTTTATTTCATATTCAACATCCCAATATTATTAAACTATGATCATATAATAAATAACTTATATCCCATATAATGAGATTTAATATGTTAATAGAATAACCTATATCCATAACTTCTTCCATTAGATGGGAAACTAAACTGTTGATCGTGTGTACGGTGGTCTACCGCCTCACGAACAGATGTGTTTTGTTGTCTATCAACATATCTCCTGACACTAAAAAATATTTCACATTTTCCGATGGGAATATATCTATTGGTAAAAGTTCATTTTCTGTTGGTAAAAAGTTTTACCAACATATATGTCTCTATCACTAAACAGTTGGTAAAAACTCTGTCGCTAAATGTTTTTGTGACAGATAAAATAGTTCTGTTGTAATTATAATAATACCAACAGATAATATATATGTTGGTTAAAGTGTGTAACAATAGGTTCTGATGACAAATTTATCTGTTGGTAATAATATTACCAGTATATAATATTTTTTTATAAATCAAATTTAAATAAAAATTATAAATTTTTATTACCACTAAAATTATAAATTTTTATTACCACAAACATTTCATATTATATTAATTAATTTATCCTATATAACATATATTTTTTAATTATTAAACCAAAGACGTTTTTAATACATATTCAAAATTAGACACGAATTAATTATACTAATAATAAAATTCACTATAAATAGAACATTTTGATTCCCCACTAGGATTGTTCCACACTTCTATAATTCCGGACAACCCACCCACCCCTCCCCCCCCCCCCAATTTTGTTCCACAATTCTATCCCCGCCACCATGGATCCCCCCCACAAAACAAGATCAACAACCACAGCAGCTCTAGTCCATCAACGCCAGTGACTCCAGCACCCGCAACTCCATCCCATACCTATCAAATACATCCCTAGCCCATCCATTCCATATCTAGCCTCATCTATACCAACTCTAGTCTATTCCAACTCATCCAACTCTAGCCCCATGCATACCAGCTCCAGTCTATTCCAGCTCATCCAGCTTCGGTCTATGTTAGCTCCAACTCCAAATCCAACCCCATCCATGCCATCTTCAGTCTATGCACATACAAATGAGAAAACAGATGAGAAAATACATCATATGGAATTGAGGGAGGTACACAGACAAGTGATAGAAATATGGTTACACCATAGGGATAAAGGTAGTACCTGCACAATAAGGAATAAACAATTATGTTGAACTTCCTTCCATGTCAGCTCCAGTCTATGCACAAACAACTGATAAAAAAGATGAGCAAAGACATCATATGGAATTAAGGGAGGTACATAGAAAAGTGATACAAATACGCTTACAACATAGGGATAAAGGTAGTACTTCCACAATAAGGAATAAACATTTGTGTTGAACTTCCTGTATTTGTGCTGAACTTCCTATTGACTTTCAAGAAAGGTAGTACCTACACAATAAGGAAATAAACATTAAAATACAACCTTTTATTTAGAAAAAATATAGACTTGGCATTATTTTTGAAATAATAACTTGAATAGTACCCATGATATTAGATTTTTCTGGTTGGTGGGCCTGACAATAACAATATACCGCCTTCCAGGAATCATCTACAAGAACAAGACACCAAATCTATATATGATTTGGTATTCAACTGGCCAGCCCATGAAAACTTACGAGGACATACATAAGTCCCCATTAATAAAATTGTTGAAGATGTTTCATGGGAGGATATTGGAATTTTCCGCCTAGATTATATGGAACTATATTTGATTCCCCTCTATTCTATTTATAATAAATATCCTCTTTTATACCCCCCCGAAGGGGACCTTCTTCCTCTACTGCTACTTGGTTCTCCTGAATCCCATTATTATCAAGACTGTTTACTTAGTTTTATTCTATATATCCTACTAATTTATCTTCTTATAATTTTCTTTCTAATTTCATAAACTAAATTTATCAAAGATTAAAAGAAACTATTTAATGATTTTTGAAGGAATGTGCACAAAAATGTGACTACATCAGAACTGGGAATAAATTAACAGTAGGAAAAACACAATAGAGTATAAAACCACAGTCCAAATCCACCTCCATAATAAAATCATGGAAATTAAAAAAAACTAAAATTTCATGGGTTGAGGAGGAAGAAGCTTACCGGTCAGATTCTACAAGCTACATGGGCTACCCACCATCAAATAAAATGATAAATACTTTTACACCTTACCACATGAATGCCAAAAAAAGAACTTGAAAATCAAGGAAAATATAAGCAGGATTACAATGAGGGGTCACATCACTCATTATTACACGAACCTAGATGATCCAATCAACTGGAACTTGAATATGAAGCCCCACTATATGACACATCACTATCTTATTCACATTCCTTATCGACAATGGTGATAATAACTCTAAAATAGTTACCAGATTCCAAAGAGAATGAAATAAGAACGCTAAAATAGTTTCCAAATTCCATATTTCACACACAGGACATGGTTTCAATTTTGGTAGAAGCCAGGCTGTGTTTTCAAATTGGAACACTAAGAAACCCAGATGAAAAATAAGTGAGGGGACAGATTTCATAGACATCAGTTAATATTGTATTTATAACAAATAAAAATATTCAAAGGTCTAAAAATATTCCCTTGGCCTAATAATTGAAGTATACTTTCTAATTACTCTCATCATATTTTACTAGTGCGCATTTCAACTTTACAATGGTTCTGTATAGTAGGGTAATCGAATAATTAAGAGAAATAGTGATGAATGTACCTTTTTTTGGGAGGATTTTCCCTTTACCTGCTAGTTGAAAAATGTATGTCAATATTGATTCATCCATATATTAAATTGTACTAGTACATGTTCATCAAGTATATTGTTGTGGAAAGGTCTTCCAGCCTCTTCTCTGTGGCCTCATACCTCCCCTTTTGAAGCTGGTAATGTTGTGCCACAGGCCAGACCATGTGGGTTTGGGCTTCAAAGCTCATGCATTTTCTGCAATGAAAATTCCAGATTTCACAAACAGTATATAGATTATAGATTTCATAGACACTAAGAAACACACCTAGATTCTACTTAGATTGCACACATGGATGATGAATAGTTGGGATAAATGAATGAGGCCTCAAAATATTATTAGTGAGAACAGTAGAACAGATTTCAGATTTCAAACCAAGGCATTATAAAGAGGTGAGGGGAATTAATATGTTAGTGGGAACACTAAAACAGTAATGAGGCATCAATATATTACCTCAAACATGCAGTCTCGACTACTCCACACACTCCATGAAAAAATACGGATGAATTAACACTTTCTATATCTTCATTATAAACATTATCAAGGCATCAACGGAATACTACATGTCCATGTCAACATCTCCAAAAACTTTATTCTTTTCATCTAGAAGAGGTAGAGGTATTTTAAAGTAAAAACCCAAATAAGAAATGACATAATTAATGCATTATTATCATCACCGGGAACTTTGAAATGTTGCTTAACAAAATAATCAATTTTTACCATGTCAAGACATTTATCCTTCTCATTTTGTTTTTGAATTTAGAATTGAATTCAAAGTGATATGTCCCTTTTGATGTAGTTGGCGCGTCCATCCAAAGGCTTTGTTTGAGATAGAAATCTGATCCCTCTTTTCCAACAATGGGGGATAAGGTCATTTTATGGGATTTCAAGCTTAGCACATTCAGCATAATGATTTTAATGACCATCACTCTGAATTGGATTGATTACAAGTATAGGGAAGAGGAATTGGGAAACAAATATCCTATCTTAGATGAAACACATCCACAGTAAGATCCTGGTCCTCATCCATAATGGATAGCTGGTCTACAAATAAATAAGTCTGTGTTTAGTACATAAGTGAGGTCTAGCATGACAACACTCTATTGTTGCTCTCCAATCCTTAACAGGGAGAAATGGCTAGGTTCTGGGTAGATATTTTTTAAAAATATATATAAAGTTTGGGGAAGAAGTTATTGACGAGAGAAAGGGAAATCATGAGAGGGTGAAAAAGGAGCTCATCAACTTCATAAAGGTATTGGAAGGAAATCTTCAGGAGAATATTCTCATTGGTGTCAAAGACATATGGTATTTGGGAATCATGCTGGTGAAGTTGTATCCCAGGAAGGCAAATAGAATCATCAACACTCGGGTTGAGTGCCCAAATCAAATAGAATGTGCAAGGCTGCCTGTAGAGATTTGGGGGGGAAATCAGGAAACTGGGTGGTCGATTTTATTGTGAAGCAATGGAATTCCTAAATTCTATGTTTTTTACGGTATTTTTTCTTTTTTGTTTGAGTGTAGTATGGAATATACTTCAATGTGTATTTTTCACATACTGATGAAGTTCCATTACTTGTTGGCATGTTAGGGTTTTTGTGTTACCATGTTGTTTATCAAAGATTGAAGCACAAAAAGAATATACACTGTTGTGTTTTGGAATAAAAAAATAATTACGAGTACAAAAAAATGAAAGTGATCAGTAAGGGAAATTAGTTTAGTGTCTATGTCCTAGCCAAGAATCTTGTACTTAATGAATGATAAGGGATACAATAATCCAACTATATCATCATCACTCGAGTTTATCTCATCCATAAATAAGGATCTGTTTATGAGTAAGGATTTGTTTGATGATGCTAAATGAAAATGATTACAACATTGATCACTTTTGATAAATGCATCGATACAGGTGTTTCCATATTTCTTATTGAATAAATAATTTTTTTGCAACTTAAGTTGTTTTCTTGTAGATTTTACGATATTTTGTTTCACAAAAGGGTTAATCATCATAGAAATTCTTATCTTGGTATGATCATCCTAACTTCTATATTTAACTTTCAAGAGATGATAAGTGAAAAATTACTCTGTATTGAAGTTGTGATGAAAATAAATTGATAATTTAATTGATATAATAATCATTTTATAATTAAATTCATTAATTGAGGACTTCTACATCCATAATAAATATTATGTGATTTAGGTTGGATTGATAATGCATAACTAGCATTTACTTTATATCACGATCAATTGAATTTGGAGTCTAAAACATGTTTTGGATTCTGTTCAATCATTTATTATTTAATTTGTTTCCAAATTGAGGATTAAATTAAGCATTAGGGGACTACTGTTCAACAAAGGGATAATACCATATCCAAAAATGGTTGATGATAACTTTTTATGGTGCTTATCACTTATGATAGGTTGTTTTGTTTAAGTATTTTTAGCTTACTGAAAATTATTTTACTGCCCCTTATTTAAGTGGTATTCATCTAGAATTTAGGAGTCTATTTGAAAAAACTTTTTTTTCTGAAACTTCTTATCATAATAGATAAGATTTAGAATTTCTAATGATTCCCTATAGCACTTATCACTTTTCATAAGTGTTTACACATATAAATTTCTAGATTTCTTATTGAAATACTGTTTCCTGTCACTTGAGTGGTATTATTTTGGTATTTATGTATATTAGTTTTACAGAAACATGGAACACAATACAGTTTTTTTATTTATGATGTTTCTTAAAAGTAAAAACAGAAAACATTGTACATATTTTTTGAAACTTTTTATCATAAATGATAATTTTATAAGAAATTTCAATAAGTGGTATCAAATAGATCCTGCATGCAATTGTTTTTTTATGAATGTAACAAACACAACATATTTTTCAAAATGAGTATAATAAGTGATGAGTGCAATGATTAGATTTCAAAAATACTTCCAAAAGACCCAAATTCTCATAGTTGACAACCATATCAACCATATTCTAAATATTATAGCCCTAGCATGCATTAACTATAAACCGTTTCAACAAAGTTGGGGATTTCATTCATTTTGAAATTTAATGACTATTCTGTTATCATTATTCTTGCAAATTGGGAGTTCCATAAATCCTAAGTCTATGATTCGCTAATATTAATGGAACCAGCTCTATAAAAGAAAGAACACACAATACCTACCTGGCTTCATATGGAGGTTATCGATCTGACTTGGCAATAGTTTTAAAATTTGGACACTGGAAAACCAATATCACTAAGAATAAAAAATTTATGATCGCCGTTATAAATAAAAATCAATGTCAATAATACTGTATAAATTTTTTAATGAGCCATTTCTTTCTCGAGAAAGGAAATTCATAGAAAAACTAGATGAAAATTAACAAGGAAATTCAAATTTAGATATAATTTCTGGACTGTTTAAATATAGAGCCTGCAATAGAGATTCACATTTTCTATACTTGAAGAGGGGTTGAATGAAGAACCAATCACATTATTAGAGAAAACTCATATCTAAACCAAAACATCCTAGCATAATTATCTTCTTCAACCTTCCAGGTTTGATTATCAACTTCAGATAAATAACATGTTGTTTTCTTGTGGGAATTTCATTTACTTTTTAAATGTAAAATTATTATAGATTGGGGTATGGAATTGGAATAAAATATAGACAATATACAAACCATGAGTTCAAAAAGTAACAATTGAGCAGTGGAAAATTGAAAATAAATCAATGTTATTTAGGGTAGAGAACATGTTTTATATTATACCAATTCTGCCATCATCGATGCTAGACCCACTAAGATCAAGCAATTCTAAAAATGTATAGCTTGAAGTAATGGAAAAAATATATGCATTAGTGATTTCTGATCCAAGCATCAATTAGAGAATATGAAAACTCTAGAAGTTAGTAGCCACTAGATAAAGTAGAAAACCATGAGAGAAATAGACTAAAGCAACATGTATGTTCATTGATGTTGGGAAAATCTTTCCCGGACCATCAGTATTACAATTTTCTGAAATACAAAAATCAAAAGAGAGTTCCCTCAAATTAGAGTAGTTGATGGATATCGTTGACAAAGAAACTAAATTTCTCCCATTATATTTTGGGAAAAGAAAAATACTGCGAAGGAAATTGAATAACATAAATGAATGAATACCTAGTTTTATTGGTTCAAAATGAACACTTGAAATAGAACACGTCGGGACATGAGGACGAAGATCATTGAGTAGGGGCAGCAGAGGTGGATATGGGAGAGGAATTGGTAGGGACAATGGCACGTGGGGAGAGGGAACATGAGGGGGGATGATTGTGACCTGAGTTCAAGGAAGAAGGTATGGGGATCAGAATTGTGTGGGCTTCTATAGAGGCAGGAATGCGTATCAGGCAGAGGGGACACAGAGAAAATCTAGGCAAGTGGGGGGAGGTAGTAAAAATATAGGGAGATAGAAGGGGAAAATTACAGTAGTGGACGGGGCGACGGGGGAGGTGGGGGGCAGGGGGTGGGGGAGGCGGTGAGTTGGGGATGGTTTTGGGGAAGTGGCGGTGGTGGGGAGGTGGGGGAGGCGGTGAGGTAGGGAGGTGTGGAGGGTTATGGGGCGGTGGCGGGGAGGTCTTCTAGGGTTAGGATAAAGAAAATTGGACCACACATCTAAATAATAATAATAATTGTTTTAAAGTTTTTTTAGATTTATTTTATATTCAATATATATATATATCATGCCAAGAAACATTGTTAAATTATCAATTTTTTAATTCAATATATAAACATTTATTTTTAATTGATAGTTGATAGGTCATTGTTAGATAATTTGAAAATATATATTCAATTATTGAAAAATAATTAATTGATATTGAATAAGTTATTATGATGTGTATTTTTAACTGTAAAAGTTTTGTTGGTAAAAATACATAATAAAAATAAATTTATTTATTGGTAAAATAATTGTTGATATTTTTATGATAAAGTGACATATTTAATTGTTCATATTTTTTTGATATTTAACAATAAATATGAATAGATGTATTCGTTGGTAAAATTATTTTTTGATAACTATAAAATATTTGTTGTTATTTAATGGGTTGTTGTTCCAATTTTTGTTGACTATAATAGATTTGTTGGTAATAGTTATTATTGATAAAATATTCATGTGAAACAATGTTTGTATTGGTATGATAAAGCAAGAAATATAATTATTGGTAAAAGATTTGTTGGTATTGAACCATAAATATTGACAGATATATATGTTGGTAAAAACCTGTGCTGGTAGTCAAAATTAATACCAATAAAACTTAATATCTGTTGGAATTAATCATTTTTACCGACATATATATTATTTTTCATTAAATTTTTGTTGGAAAAAAGTCAAATATTTTGTAGTGTGATTTTATTTAATTATGGATTTATTATATTAATATTATATTTATTATTTAATTAATCTTTTGGAAACATTATATCACATACACCTTCTTACTTTACATTCCTTGGGAATACATTAAAGTCATTTCTATGTACGGAAGACTATTGTCTCGCGAAGCGATGCATTTTTTTAACATACACTTTAAATGGAAGGTAATAAGGATAAATATAATCAAAATACGTGATATATATTCAATGATAATGAATCTAAAAATGTGATATATTATTTATCCTCCTTTCATTCCTTCCTCCATGAAAATGGAAGCAACCTTCAAGCATACCTACGACCTACCGTGTCCATGAATGATGTAATTAATTTTCTTTTTCTAAGATTTATGGATTACTATAAATATATATATAAGGAATAAATATGTTATTTTTATCATGGTTAACATTATTTAGATGATTGATCCATGATCAAAGTAAATTCTTTGAATATTCCAAATCAAAACATACATGAAAATAAAAGTAGTTATTATCCAAAACATGATTTTAACAAGGAATTATTAATAAATGGGTAATAAAAAGACTTTAGTAAATCATATATGGTGTGATATATATATATATATGTATGTATGGTTATGAAATACATTTATAATAAACCTATATTTATTATTCATGAGTTTTAAATATGAACAATGGAATTTGAGACTTATGGTAAGGGATTTATAGTCTCTTTTATTTCTAGGAGACGTAAAACATATTCCCCACATGTTTCTTTTTTGTGGTGTATATACAATTCCTTTTATGTGTTATATCTTGAATCTACTTATTTTAATGACATTTAATGTTTTATTTGATGTTATTGTTTACTTTTTATCATGATTCAAATGTTTCCAACGTGGTAATGGATTTTCATGTCACTTTTATTTCTCTTGGAAAAATTCCTTATACACCACTTATTTATTTTTTGTTGTGTATAAGATTCCCATAAATTAATTTTATGATTATTATCATGAAAATTATGGTGTATACATATCCAAATAATTTTATTTATATCATGGGGATTACAATTCAAAACATTCCAAAGTTTTAATGACTTTATAATATAATCTCTTTATTTATCGGGATTGTTTATGATTTTGTTTCCAATGATAGGATATTTTTATATAACTCTAAATAAACAAATTAATTTTAGTATCCATAGTTATTTATTGAAGATACATTTTTTCCTTTTATTTTCATCTCTTTATCTACTAAATAGTCAGAAAAATATTGGTATGGAAAACCAAATTTATTTCTCTATTTAGTAAAAAATATTTTTCTTCCATGTCAATGTTTTATAAAAATTCTATAAAGAAGTTTTTTACTAATATAAAATGAATAATTAATTTTTTTAACAATGTTTTAATTTTTAATTTTTTTTAAAAGGAATATTTTTTCATTTTCCCAATGAGGTACTTGGGACTTTCTTACCAAAAATGTGAATGGAATATTTGTTTTAACATGTACAACATAAAATCTATATTCCACCATCATGAACATGTGATGTTGTAAATATTATAATTTTAAAAAATTGTTCAAAAAAGGATTTTCACACACTTTTGTGAATATTTATTTCGGAAAATGGTGATTTTCAATGTGAAAAGATTATTTTCATCATGAAATGTTCTATTTGGTCATTCAAAATCAGTTTCCATATAAGATGAAATCCTTTGATGTTTCGAAATATTTACTAGGGATATGATCCAATGATACCATCCTTATTATTTATCTAGTTATTTTATTATTCTAATTATGATATTTTTATGAAACGTGTTCCATTTCCCTGGGTAATGATATGATGAATTGATGAGATGATAATGAATCCCATTTTATTTTCTATGGGTTATTCTATGATGAAAAGGTTATAAGACCCTTTTATTTTCTATGGGTTATGATATGATTGATTTTTTATTATATTTTTGCATATAAATGTTTGGATTATGTGATGTGTGGGACCTATATTTCTTTTAAATCATTATGTAAAGATAGACATCTTATGAGAAAAATATGATTTGAATTGGGGAATGAACCAAGTTCAGTATGGGACTGTGTACACTATAATAGTCATGTGAGTGAACCTTGACTAATATGACGGTTTGGGGAGTGAAATAATTCAACTATTATATCCTAGTATGTTATAAGTTACTACTAAGGGAATATTTATTATGATTATTTGTGTGCCACAATATATGTCTTTTGCCAATGTTTTTCTCTCATGGATCATTTTTTTATTCGATTATTATTCAGGTATTATGAAACACCAAGATTTAAGTAATTAATTTTGTGTATGATATATGATAAGAAAGGTAAGGTTTTCAAATTTTATTCTATTATGATCCTACCATTATGCTTATGTTATGTTGATATCTCTCTTGGTTACCCTTGTTGTGCATCTAAGATCACCCTTTCTTAAGTTTCTTTTTCCCACTTTTTGAATAAAGGTATTATGTATGATATGTCTAAGAAGAGTTATAGTTATTAAGAACATAGTGGGAGACTATGTAGTTCACCAATAAACTATTTATTTATGTATCCATATTTCCAAAGGCACAAATACTTTTTGATTTTGTCACGGATCTTAATGTTATGAAATGAATATTCATATATTAAGATGTAATATCTATGTATGAAAATGAGGTTTATTTTAATCTCATATAAATATGTAGTAGAGTACTCATATGATATTATAAATAAAGAAGCCATAAATTCTGAGATGGATTCCATTTATGAAAACCACGTTGGGGATCTGATTAATCCACTTGTTGATGTACAACCTGTTGGGTCTAAATAGGAATTTAATAGAAAAAAGGACATGGAAGTTAATGTAAATACATATAAAGTACTACTAGTTAATACATGGTTTAGGAAATTTCATTTAATTCATTATAATGAAACATTTTCTTGTGTTTCCATGTTTAAATCCTTCAATAAATTTCTTTCCATAGTAGCTTTCCATGACTATGAGATTGGTAAATGGATGTCAAAAATGTTTCCTTAATGTAAAACATCATAATAATATGTATATGACATAATAAAAAGTTTGCTGACTCTATGAAATTCCAGGAAGTTATGTAATCTATAGAGATCCATTTATGGGTTAAATAAAACATCCATGTCATGGAACATTTGGTTCAATGAAACCATAAAGTAATTTTTATTCATTATGAATTAATGTGAGCAATTTGTTTACAATTAGTTTAGTGGGGGTATAATTATTTTCATTATATTATATTTTTATGAATTATTTCTAATTTGAAATAAGATACCGGCCTTACAAAATGTTGTGGTGATGTTGAGTAAGTGATTCCTTATAAAGTACTTATGTGAAGCAGCCTACATTTTAGATATCAAGATCACAGATGATAGATCCAAAAGTTTTTTTGGATGAATTCAATGTACATAAAATGTCTAGATGCTAAGGAGGCTAATCATGGAACAATATAATAGGGGATTGGTTCCAATTTCACATGGTATATATCATTCTCATAAAATGTTTCCATAAACATAACGGGAAAGAGAAAGAGTGTGTAATATACCACAAACATCCATGATATGATCTATCTTTTATTCCATGTTATATATGAGGCTTTATGTGGATTATGCTTTCATTATGGTAGAAATATATCAAGCATATATATGAGAAAAACATTGGGCTGATATTATTTATTTCCTTAAATATCTAAGGCAAAATAAGGATAATCTCATACTGTGTGGAGGAGATTAAGATCTAGTCATTAGGGTTTAAACAGATGCTATCTATCATATATATCATAATTATATAAAACCATATTATAGATATGTCTTCTATATAAATCAAAGAACTGTGAGCTGGATGATTTTAATGAATCCAGTTGTTGCTGATTATAAATTTTATTCTGATTATATAATGGTTTCTAATGCATCTAAAGATGTATTTTGGATTTGAAACATTGTCCAAGAGCATTATGTGGTGCCTAAAATTCAATTCTCTATCATGATTTACTATGATAACACTATAACAGTGACCCTTTCCAAGGATACAAGGCCATATCAAATGACAAAGAACATATTTCATAAAAGTAATCTCTTGAGGGATTTTTCTCAATGAGGTGATGTTATGATGAAAAAATTATCTACAGAGAAAAACATGGTGTATTCCATGAACATGGATCTATCATGGAATTGTCATGAGTATAATTTGATGGATATTGTTCTAAAATTTTTTGTCAGTTGGATCTAGTGAGAGTGGGAGTATATTAGTGTTGATTCCCTATAAACGAATTTATTATTCTGAGATTACATGTTTTTAAAATTAATAATGTTTCCTGATCACATCATAATTTTTACTATGCATGAAATTTTTATGTGATAATGTCTTATTAATACATGTTGTTATAAAATGTAATAGCAATTACCTTATATAATGATCAAAGGAGGTTCCATGACATTATTCTTGAATATATGTTATATGGATAGATGATACTATATGATGGGACATAGACGATACAATTTATCAAGGGTAGGAGGATCATAAGACATTAAGACACATTCTCTTGGTGTCCTCCAATGATAATCTATAGGATATAAGGTTATGAGGACAAAAATTTCATTAGGAAATCCATATTTCCATATATCATTGGATTTTCCTATAAGTGGACATGTGTGTAGATCCTTATAATTTATGATTATTATTAAAAGATATCATTAATTGAATAATTTGATATATTGATGAGAAATGTGATGAAATATTGTAATAGTGTGGTATGATATGTTTGGTACATTATGAGTAATATTTCATTAATATATAATGTAAGAAGAAAATTTATCCCTTATGTACCTTTAAATAAGTTCATTTCTTATGCCCTTTTAGGGGAATGGAAGTACATGGATAAAAACATGGACTTAGTGTTCCGTAGGGGAGTTAATTTCAATAAATTCAATGAAGGATACATTGATCATATAGGTTTATAGAACCTGCATGAAACTATCATAATTTGAGATATAGAGATAAATGTTTTTGTAAGCATTTTTAGTATGTTGGATGTTATTACACCATTAACGTATTTCTATATAGGTGTGATAACATTTTTTAGACACTAAACAAGGAATTTAATAGGTTATTAATAATTCCGTTGAGAAATAATCCTATAGGGACACACACTAAGTGAATCTGAAATCTCAGTTAAACTCATGTCATGAATGTAAAATGTTAGAATAAATAATATTTATTTTGGTTTATTTGATCACCATAATATAATCAAAAGTTATTCTAAAGAACAACAAAGTAAAATAATATTTTTTTAAGGTTTGTAAAATATAGTATTTATCATATTAATATAAAAATAATGTAGTTCAATTTATTTATTAAATAAATAGACATTATTCCAGTAATGGTAAATGTTGATGAGGGAAAGCAGACCTAGGTTTACAGTTCGATTAGAAATTATATAAATGAAGTTTATTTATACTCTTAAGGTGTTGTGATGATAAATAGATAATTATCATTAAACATGGAGTCAGCTAAGAATTATAAATTTGGAAAGGGCATTGTGTATTATTTTCCAACCTTAAGCATTCCATAATAAATATCTAATTATATCAAGTTATATAATCACTATCTAGTGTGAATAATGGATAGAGAGAGACTCTCTTAAGGACAAAAAGGTGATATTGAGATCTATAGATCTAGAACATTATCTCTATCATTTATATCTTAATCCAATGAGATAATATCAACAGTTATTCCTCATTCAAGATGTTTTCTCTTATGATCAACCATGAACAATTCAAGTGTTTAAATTTCCCATGATAGCACCGGGAAATTCTATAGAGACATTCAGAGACTGTGGTGCATGGGTGGATCGCATTTAGAGTTATTCTACAATTGGATCCTATAGAACAATGATGGTACGATAAGATTTAGTCAATCATATCATTAATGGAAATAGAATTAAATGTTTATGTAATTTAATATCTTATTGTAAACTAATTATTAATTTCATGTGAAGATCTTCTCCTTCTAGTTCTGGTGTTTTCTCTAGTCATGTAATCTATGGTTTCCATTAGAAAAGATATTTTTTATGTGTAGAAATAATTATTCTCAAATTACGGAAAATATGTTGAGTTTTCCATGACATCATAAGAACTTCCTCTATACATGGAACATTCACATGGAAACCCTACCATAGGTAATAAAAGGCAATTTATAAATTTTATCGATGATTATTCTAGATTTTTCCCTTCAATATTTTACATGAATAATACGAAATCATAAAAAAATATGTATCTACAAAAATAAGGATTAAAACTAATATGGCCTTATAATTAAATACCTCTGATCTAATATGGGAGTTTAATACTATATTACTTTCTTGTTTTAATCTTTAGTAATCATACATGAAGTTATAGATTCCTATACATTTTAAAAAATGGTATTGGAGATAGAAATAAAAAAAATAATGGAAATATTTAATTCTATGATGTCTATATTGGGTCCCTAAATTTTTTTGAAGAGGAATTATTAACTATGTGTCACATAATAAATAGGGTTACCAAAAAATCCAAGTCTATTACTCTAACTGAATTATGGAAGAATAGGAAACCTAACATAAGTTGTTTAAAGGGTTGGGGTTTTCACACAATCATAAGGGTACGTGAACCTAAAATGTAAACGTTGGGTAAAAGACATATTAATAAAATATTTAATGGATATTTTTAGAAATAAAAGGCCAATAGATTCATTGTTGTAGAATAAAATGATTTAGTATCTTTTAATACAATTATTGAATCAATATATTCTAATTTTGATGAATCTCGATTTAGGTCTTTACTTAAGAAAGTCCAAATTGGGGACTTCTGATCAAAGAAAAGAGTATCTCATGAAGATAAAATCAATGTTGTTTTTAAAATTAAATAAACTCAAATAATGATTAAATATGGATCTAATTTTTGTATGTACTTTATGTAAGGATCCAATGATAGTATTGTTACACGAACTCTTAGTTTTCTCAATACAGTGTCTGATAAAAAAAATTCAATGGGGATATATCATCTTCTAAAATATCTATTTGGAAGAAAGGTATAAATGAAGAAATGGACACTATAATAAGAAATTTACCTAGATATTAGTTTATCTCCCACATGTTTAAATACATAAATGTATTTGTGTGGGTATTTAAAAGAGAATAAAAATTAAATGGTATAATTGAAAAATATAAAGTTAGATTGATAGCCAAGGGGTTTACTAAAAATTACGTAAGTGATGATTTTTTTAATCTTTGGTCTCATGACTAGGATCACTTCACATAGAATTATTATCTCTTAACTTCCACACAAAATTTTTTAATTAAAAAAATGAATGTTAAGCTAAAATTATTAAATTGTGAATTAGATGAAGAAATATATAAGGAACAATTGGAAGGATTCATAAAACCTGATAAAGAAAATAAATCTTATATTTTGGTATGGATGGTATTAAATAAGCTATACAAAATTGAATGATAAATTTAATGAAATTATATTATTTTTTGGGTATACATTTCACCAAGATAATAAATGAATTTACAGTTTGTTCCATAATAATCATGGTGATGTTATTTTCTATATATTAATTACATAATTATATTTGTAAATGATATAAATGAAATAAATGAGGATATGTCTATTTTATCTAGAAACTTTTATATAAAATATATAGGTAAATCTACGGATTTTTTTAAAACAAAATTTTTAGAAATAAAAAGTTCATTTTTCTTTCCCAATATTATTATATTGATAAAGTTCTAAAGGGGTTTGAAAATTTTGATTTTTCATTGGGTTTTAACCTATATGTGTGTGCTTGTAGTATTCTTCCAAATCCTAGTAGGGTTGTTTCTCGATTATAATAAGAAAGGGTGATGGTGTTTCTCATGTATGGAATGACATCCATAACACCCAATATTGGATATCATTTTGGAATGTTAATAATGTATAAGATAAATCCATGCTATGAACAATTCGATGTCATTAAAAGTCTACTAAGTTATTTAAAGGGTATTATGGATTATCATATATGTTATAGTGTAATTACAATGGCATTGGAATTTTTTGGTGCGATCTTAATAAATAATATATAAGATAACTCTTCTATGAGTGGTATGGTTTTTACACCTTGTGGTAGAGAGATATCATGGGTTTCATAGATGATGACTTATATAATCCAATTTATAATGAATTATGATTTTGTTTATTTAAAATACACTAGAATGAAATTAGAATTGATTAGATCTATTTTATGAGATCTATAATTATATCCTATGCTAATATCTCTAGTTTCTATACATTGTGATGCCAAACAACAATGTCTAGGACACACAATAAAACTTATAACATAAAATCATGACACATTTGTCTCAGAAATAGCTATGTGAGGCTGTTGAAAAAGGATGGTATCATAACTATGAAATTTTTTATATTGAGACAAAATTTTTTGGGATGAAATATCAAAGTGACTTTCAAGGGATTTGGAATACAAAAACCCATAGTAATTGGTTTAAAACCCATTTTAAAAATTAAATAATGATGGGACCTCAAGTTAACATGAGATAATTTTCATGTATAATTTCAATATAGGAAATTATATCATATGTATGAAGAAACATTCATAGGTATATTACCTGAAAATAAAATAGTGTTTGGTACCCATGTGGAAGACGTGGTTGATTTTAAAACTCATAAAGAACCAAGGATTTCAGACATGTTTTAAAACTTGAGATCATTTTTTTAATTAATCTATGTGAATATAAGAGTGGGGTCACACTAAACAGATTATGAATATAGATCTCAAACATTCATGATAGGTTAATTAATGAATGGATATAATTATGCTTAGTTTTATATTAATAACTAAGTAATTTGAATAAAAGTTTGTAGGATGAATCTAGTAGATAACTAGAATTACGTTTTCATGGAAGTGTCCACCAATGTCTATATTAGAATTCAATTTTCCCCACTTTATAAAGGTTCAAATCAAAAGATACCATTATTTAGGATATTTATTTCCAATGGAGTATGATTCTTTACTTCAAAAAATTATGTCTTAAATAATTTAAAATGGTGGGGGTTGTTGGATTGTATATTATTTTAAACTATTTTATTGTTTTATTTCTTGTTTTTAAAAGGGGTAGTTTTTTGGGAATCTAACACTGTAAAATTAGAGGAGTGGGGTATTACTTATTAATAAAAGTTTCCTTATTACTATTTAAATTTAATTAATGTTTAAGGGTATAATCATTTATGGAAAAGTGCATTGTACCATCCATGTGCACACAGGTGCGTGTGTGTAAAGGTTTAATGTGGTGCTTTAATGGAACAATTTTCACTTCACTCGCATTGATGTGAAGTTCTTGGAGGCACCAACATTCTTAATTAGAGATTGGCGGTTAATACTATTTATGTACTACTACTTAATGGGAACATTTGGTGGGTCGATGCATTTTTATAATCAGGTATGATTCAGAAAGTCAATCAGATTGGGTGTGATCTCACGCATTGCTAAATTATATGATTTGTGAAACTTATTCGATCTAGTATAATAGAAATGACAAGAATAAATATAGAAATATTATAAATTACTAAAAATGGTATTTTATCAATTCAAATGGGTAGGATGATTTTTCTAAATGGTTTCCTCCATGTCTATAAAATAGATCCTCCTTCTGTTGTAAAAAAATGAATTACTAGCTATAAATCCACTCCTATAATTCCCCTAATTAATAGTATTCCTCAAAGGCATTCTATAAGAATCAAATTAAAATTGTTGGTGTGTAAAAAAATCATTTTTAAAAGATATATTAAGTATCAAGCTACCATTTTATCTTAAAGAGGATTCTATAACAGCCCATATTTCTATAATTTTGGTGGTGGTGGTGGGGGGGTGTATACTCTTAAGGAGAGTGACATCATAACATGCCTCATAGAGAAACATATACTACCATCCAAAGTAAATTACATTTCCATTATCCATCAATATCTTGAAAACCTCCTCCTCATTACACTTACCTCCAAATTGTGTATCACTAAACCTTCACAATGAATCATTTCCTCACAACGACACCGAGCACAACATTCTTGTGATTTCATAATTTACCAATTATTGGGGTCAATAGCCTCCAAAATATCATTCAAGGATACAAATAAATAAGGGTATTAGGATAGATACAAGAAGAGAAGATATATATATATATATATATATATATAATGATAAGATAATCTCGGGTCTCCTCTATTCATCTATTTTTCATGAAAATCACACCCAAAGTTTCAGATTCTTCTATCCATATTAAGTTAACACATGATTGATGGAATAAGATTTTAAAGTTAATAAGTTATTTGATTAAAAATATTGAAAATAAAATATATTCAATAATTATTTCCATATATGAAATTCATAAAGAACAGTGTATAAAAATCACAAATCCCTTCCTCACATTCAGAACGATCATTGATGAATATCACGCTTTCATCCGCTATTATTGATAATACAAATGAAGAGTTCCATTCTTTGATTTCACAGTTCTCCAATTTCCCTAAAAAACTACTATAGATCTTTGAATCTAGGGTTTATAGCTTTCTCCCCAGAATAAGACAAGACTATTACTAAATAATATGGAAACCTTTGTCAAAAATTTAATAAAATATTAATTAATTAATTGAAATAATCTAATTAATTCACCCATCTACAACATCCCTTCCTTTAAAAATACATTGAGAAAAAAAATATTATACCCCCTTAGATAAACCCTGCATTTTGGACAAAATTTAGGTCTAATTCTTTCTGTCTAAGATTGCATTTAAGAGTTTTTATAAAATCATCACAAATACACATGTTTACTATATAAATAATATATATTATTTTATATATATAATTTTTGGGACTCTTACATGCTTAAAATTACACACATGATCTACCCCAGAGTTAACATCACTCCTCTGTTTCAGCAGAATAAAAGTTTTTTATATGGTTTTCTAATAGGGTAATTATAATTTCACACTTGGAGAGATCATAAGGCTCAAAAACATAGACATACCAATTATAAAAATCTCTTTTTGAGGAAAATTAAACTCATATAAGATGTTTTTGACGATCCCCATGAGATGTTCCATTATTTGATTCCATAGTTCTCGGATTTTCCTCCAAGAACCTATCTATATCCATAATTATAAGATTAATGGTATCCACCCTAAAATTAGTGAATATTATAATGTATTTGAGGAAAAACCCAATTAAATATATTAATAACCAATTAATTAATTAATTAATTCAATTCATATAACATATTAATCCATCCATTATGGACCAAACTCATGAACTCATAGACGACCAAAATATATACCACCCCTAAGGTAAATCCAATATTCCAGATGCAACCAGGTTTTCAATTTTCCTTTTCGAGACTCCATTTAAAAATTATTATAAATCCATCACTAATATGTGATAATGAACTACAAATAATATATTTGTTTGATTTTTTATGTGTTTTAACGATATTCCCAACTCATTTTTGGCTCAACCTAAGGGTAAAATCCCCCCCCCCCAATTTCAAAGGAACCATTAGAATTTTTTTAGGGCCTTTATTATGGCTAATTTACCATTTAAAATGCCGAGGTATCAGAGTTCAAAAATACAAAATTAGATTATTTCTTGACAATTTTTTTAGTTTACTAAATGATCCTCCACCTTAATACATTTTCATACCTATAAAGGAATCAACTAGGGGTAAAAAAGTGGCTAAAAACCCGTGTGAAATTCAAAGCTGTACACATGTCATTTTCTTCAAAGGCATGATCTCTAATCAAACATGGTACACAACCGTTTATGATGGAAATATATTTGTTTTACTATAAGATACAAACTTCTATCCATATCATATAATGATTTAAGAGAAAACCTTACCTTGATTTAGGACTATCCCACTAAGCCACTTCACATAAAACATTACTTATTTTATGGTTTTTATTTCACATGGGACCAAATAACCATAGAAACCCATCTCAGAATGAAACATCGCTAAGGTTTTCACACGTAGGGGTTACCAACCACCCCCCACATTAAAAAATAATTCCATGTGGTTATTAAATGTGAAAAAATCTTTTAAACCACACTCCTAACATTTAGAGCTTCACTATGATGTTGTAATGACACTAGATGAGTTGTAAGGAAAAATTCTTCTTTGGTCGCAGGTCTAATTCTGTAATATCTCTAGCCAAAATGTTGCATGTGTCAATGTCTCTAAATCATAGCCCATGATTTACATAGGGATTTTTTCCGAATCTATATAAAAACACTTATTGGGATCCACTGTCTATATCCTAATTTTTAATAGGTTTCACACACACTAATAAAATATATCAGTTGTGATGTCATTTTTTTATTGTAGAACATACCAACAAGCACATAAAAAACAAAATTATCTTAAAAAAAATTCCCAACAACACACCATCTATCATAGAGTGGTACAACATGACACAATCCAAATAATGTGGTCCAAACCATTTTGATATTAGAGTTTTTTTCTTATCTCTATCATGAAACATTCAAATAAGTACATTAAAATTTAAAAAATCCTCTAACGACTACACAACAACAAAACACTACCCATCAAGTGGTCCAATCTTCAACAATCTAAAGTAGACATTCCAAACCATTCATATGAACCTTCGTTTTTGGATTTATATCCAATATTAACACCTAAATGAGTGATGAAAAACTATAAAATCTATCTAAAACATTCTATTTTACCACATAACATTACAGTATTTATGATGGTTACATTGATAAAGATCAACCAGGAATACTAGACTGGGTGTAGAGTTCTACTAGGTTAGTCTCCCCTAAGGATAAGGATTTGAATATTTAATATGAAATTTGAGAGAAAGTGACTATATCCTATATAAAGTGGTGGATTTAAATCTTAAATCCTAGAGTACCTTTTAAGTTTATCTTCTGAGAACATCTGGTTATACAAGATCAATAAGTTGACTAAATACCCTACATTTTGTTTTGTTTTTATTTTTTTTAATGCCTTACTGAGTGATGAATCACATAATGTAAATATGTATTTAAGATTAATAATATATTGTAATTAAAATAATGATTCTAATAGGTTTTTAGTTGTTTTCTATACTTTGAATAAGCTTGTAGGAAGATCCATACTTGATAAGTTCAAAGATCATATCATATGTTGGAGGAAATGGTGATTCTTATAGAAATTTTATGGATTCATTTAAATGAATAAGATTTCATGCTTGAAAAATTATCCATTTGAATATGATGATTGATTGAATATATATTATATGCCAAAGACATGTGTTAAATAGTTAGAAGAAGTGAACATTTTCTGTAAAAAATAATGATTAATATCCACCCAATGAACATTATTTATTGGATTAAGTTAACAACAAATGAGAAGGATAATGTTAATATTTATTTTCTTAAAGAGATATTTAATACAATACAAATATTAATTTATATGAATGAATCATTATAAGAGTGAAATAATAGAGGTAATAAAATATATATTCATATTTTTCATGAAAAACATGTTAAATAATAATTATGGATTGGATGAAAATATTATACCATGTTTTTAAAAATTATATATAATGATAATCCTTAATTAAAAATAATTTCCATCCAATTATATTGCTACATGAACCACATGTAAACACTACTGAGGTGGTCACTAGGGTCAACCGTAGCCATCCATGATAAAAACATGGGGGGAGAATAATTACTTGAGGGATAATGGATAAAAAGGTGGCACCACCATATAGGGTGGCATAGTAGTGGAGGATCCAAAATTTTACCGTGATAATAGGGGTTTGGTAGTGGACCCTATTAGTCACTTCTCATGAGGTATGTCCAACCATATCCATGATGAATTTATGGTTTACAGACGAGATATGGATAGATAATGGGTTTTGGCCAAGAGAATAAGTCATGTTATCCCTTAATTTTATGGTTTAGTCCCTTTTTAAAATTAATTTTCCTTTATCATTATAATTAATATTCATCACTTTTACTAATATTTTTGGTAAAAAATGCATTTTATATTATTAGATTAAAAATATTATACTAATTAGAACAGTGTGTTTCCATTTTTTAAAATTTAGTTCAATAAAGCGTAAAAAATGTTTATTTCTAATCCTACAGATGTGGTAAGAAAGTGGGGTTTTAATGTGATAATATTAAAATGTTCATTAAGATTTTATATCTAAATTCAATATAAAAATGATTACAATGACCAAAATATAATTAATAGATTTCTAATTGATCTATTTTGACTTCAAAATCTACATAAAATATAATTCATCTATATAAATTAATTAGACAAAAAATATTTTTTGAATTAAAATTTAGTATTTTTTCACTATTCATCCAAAAATGACGTTTCTTAAAAAAACCAAAAACATTACCCTAAGTTAATAATGAAAATATAAATTTAAAAATAAATTTTATTTTATCAAATTCAATTTCTAAAATCATATAAAATAAATATAATTGTTTTTAACATAAAGGCACAAAAAATAGGTCTTTTAAGAAAATTTTGTTTTTAAACATATAAAGACTGTAGTAAAAATTATATGTCTTATTCTGAATATGTTCTAATCATACAAAACCATAATAAATAATATATAATAATTAGTTATTACTATTAATATAACTTTTTTTAATGGAAAGGATATAACTATCTTGTTTAACTAATAATAATAAATGATGTTTCGTAAAAACTTAGGGATGCATGTAACGCCAGCCAAGTCAGTGTTACATATAATGAAAATTTTAATTAGTGTAGTGTGAAACACATGACATTAAAAAAAATTAATTTATTCGAAAAAAATGTTTACAATAATATATGGTGCTACCTTCTTACCCACTTAAAATGAATTCCTCCCTCTAAATTCATTAATCTAATATAAACAAATGAGAATAATTCGGCCTTATCTTATCATTATGTTCCCATATTAAAACCTCTAACTGGTGGTTTCTCCACAGAACTTTGACTAGTTGAGTTCTCTTTTATGTATAACATTCTTTATATGATCCACAATTTCAACTAGTTGTTCCTCATAAGAAAGATCCTACTTTCGCAGTATGAACTCAGAGTTATGTACATATGAAGGGTTAGGTATGTACTTCTTAATGAGAGATATATGGAACACATGATGGACTTGAGAGATATTTGGAGGATGTTCCAAGAGATAGGATACCCTTATGATATGGCCAAGAATCTCAAATGGGATAATATACCTAGGGATTAGTTTCCCTTTCATTATGAAATGCATAACCTAATTCAATGGAGAAATTCATATAAAAAATTCTCACCAAATTTAAATTCTAGGTCACACTGATGGTAATCTGTATAACTTTATTACCTACATTAAGCTTCCTCGATATACTGCAGAATGGATCTAACTTTCTCTACCATTTATTCATCTATATCTTGTCTCAGTATATTTGTTTCTCCAACTTCGTCCCATCAAGTTAGAGATCTAAATTTCTTCTCATAGAGAGATTAATAAGGAGCCATATGAATAAATCAGTGAAATATTTTTTTGTAAGTAAACTCTACTTGAGGAAGGTGTTCATCCAATCAACCTTAGAAATCCAATAAACAATATGCCCACATATCTAATAGGTTTTTAATTATTGTTTCAGACTGAATATCCATATAAGGATGATAATTTGTGCTGAAACACAATTCTATATCATGTTCTTAATGATTTCTTCACCAGAACATTTAGTTAAACATCATATCCTGATCAGAGAAAATAGAATGTGGTGCTCCATGAAACCTTACCACTTCCTTAATGTATATCATGGATATTTGATCTAAAGAGAAGTATTCTCTAATAGGCATGTAGTTTTCTAACTTAGTAAGGTGATTAAAAACCACCCATATAGAATTGATCTATTTAGATGTTTTGGGGAGTCCAATGAAAAAATTAATAGTGATCTTCTCCCATTTAAATTATAGTATGGCTAATTGATGCAACACCCTAGTAGAAATTTTTCTTTTAACATTAACTTTCTGGAATACCAAGAACTGTGATAAAAACTCAATGATATCATTCTTAATTCCATCCCACCATAATTATTATTTCAAGTATCAATACATATCCATACATCCAATATGAATAGATAACGAAGAACTATTATCTTCCTCTAATAGATCCTTCTTCAAATCTGATATGGAAGGAATAAAAAATTATTATTGATAATTATCATTTCATCATCATCAAGTTTTAACTCAAGAACATTTATAACCTCATATGGTATCTCTACATCTTCCTTATATACATATTTAATAATCACTTGGATAGATGGTTAGAAATTCTATTTAGAAAGATTGGATTCTCCCATTAATTCAGGATTTATATATGCATATTTTTTAAATCCAGAAATATTTGATCATTTGTGATCCTCCTCACTGATTAGCTAGTGTGATCCTTTTGACTCAAATAATTGGCCACCTTGTTTGCTTTCCCATGGTGGTAATTTATTGAGAAGTCATAATCCATTATCATCTATAATAATCTTCCCTGGTACATGTTAAAATCCTTAGGTGTGAATATATATTTTTGAATTTTATGATCATTATATATATCACACATTTCTCCTTAAAGATATTTCCTCTATATCTTTAACAATAAAATTAACACTAATACCTCTAAATCATTGGATTTTTAATTTTTCATGTGGATCATCAACTGTCTTGAGTAATATGTGATAACCATTTTATTCTATATAATAACACATACCAATACCTTCTTAGATTCATCACTATATATTAAAAACACATTCTCCACTATAGGGTAATATATGGTTAGGTTCACTAACCGACCTTCTCTTTAGTTCATTTAAATTTAACTCACAAGCATCTATCCAGAGAAACTTGGATCCCATCAGAGTTAACTTGGTTAGAGTATTCAATAGTCATAAGAAATTATCAACAAACTATCGATGGTATCCAACTAATCAAAGAAAAATATAGATCATAGTCACTATAGTAAGTCTAGGACAACATTCAATTGCCTCCATCTTTTATGAATCTACTATTATACCATCTCAAGAGATTATGTTACCCAAAAAATGAATCCTTATACATCGAAAAATCTCAATTTGTAAATTTTAGATATATTTTCCCCTTAATCAGTTAAATACTATAATTATATTGTGGTCTTAATGATCTCCCATTGTATTTGAATAGAAATGAATGTCATATATAAAGACTTCCACAAACCGATTGAGGATATCTATTAAAATTCTATTCATTAAATCCATAATGATTACAGCAGAATTAGTTCGACCAAAAGGAATCCCTATATATTCCTATTGTCCATACCTTGTACATAATGTTGTCTTGGGTATATCCTCTGTGTTGACCCACAATTGATTATATCAATAATGAAGTTCAGTCTTGGAAAAGTATTGAGTTATGTGTAGTTGATCAAAAAAACCATCAATACAGGGAAGATGATACTTGTTCTTGACCGTGATCTGGTTCAACTCCCAATAATCAACGCAGAGTCACATTGATTTATCTTTCTTTTTTACAAAGATGATAGGCGCACCCCAAGGTGTAAAAAATGTCTTAATGATTCCCTTATCAAGGTTTTCATGGAGTTTATTATTCAGTTCATGCAACTCAATTGGGTCCATTCTATAGGGAGTCTTTAAAATTGGTGTGGAATCAGGTATGAGTTCTATTGAGAACTCAAATTCACATTTTGGTGGAAGTAACCAAAACTATACTGAGAACACATCCACTGATTCTAGAACAATATACTTATCATTTATGATGAGTTTCCCCCAGCCATTTCAGAAAAACATGCCTTCTCAATGAGAATTATGACCCATGCACTGGATGTAATCTCCATAAAAAGTTCATACCTATAATCACATTTATAGATGATTATAGCTTGGTTTTAAATATAAAATGTAACTTCATTTCCATGAAAATTGTTATGGGATTTATGTCAAGAAATCCAATCCATTCGAAAGATGACATAAAACTCATCCAGGGGAGTAATGAAAATATTCTCAGGAAGTACATTCCCACAAAAGTCAACTAAATTGGAATCATACACAAGATATTCAATCGTCGTACAATTAAGGGTTTTCACTGCTAATCCATCATCTAATAATTTTTTTGGAATCTTAATACCCTTATAAAATTAATTAGACTTGAATGAGTGGGTATATCCAAAATAAAATAAGACAATAGAAGTTCTAGAGTAGATGGTAAATGTACCTTTCACTATCTTGTTATCAAAATCCTCATCAAAAATAGTAATCAAATGATATTTCCCCTTTTCCATCAGTATAATATGTTTCTAAAACTGATCACCACCACCAAACCTTGGGCTTGGGAACTTGTTAGCATAATTAACATATTCCTTACACTTAAAGCACTGATGAGTGATAGGTGCATTATATGTATATTTTCCTCTATTTTCATCAATGGACAACTTATTCCCATCCGTTGGATAATAATTTACCCGATGAGATACCTTTTTTATATAAAAACTTATTAGACCCTATAAGACAATTCCAACCATGTTTTTTTCAACACATAGAGCATAAATGAGGGCTTGTCTTCTTCTCTTCATGGTTTTTACGTTTTATTTTGAAATCTATATTTCTTTTCTTGTTAAAACCATGTGATTAATATTTAACTACAACCACCATTTAAAATTTGATTGCACAACACAAAATCTCTTCATAGATACTAAATTCTATTATGGAAAATTCTCTTTTGAGGATTGGATTTAATCCGCTGAATAACCTATAAACTTTACTTTTGAGTTGGATGATAATTCTAAAAGATTACCTAAAAAGTATTGTGAAATTATCCTTATAGGTAATGAAATATTTGTTATCCTCATACTTGAACTCAAGGAAATTATTTTCCATATCCATATGAAGAAAATTAGGAAAGTAATTATTAATGAATAAGTTCTTAAACTTGTCACAATCTATGGATTTAATTTTAGCTCAATTCCCTGTATTCTTGATTAGATTCCACCACTGGTCTACTTCACCTTCTAACTGATAAACATCTATAATGAATTTCACATGATATGAACACTAGATAAAAGATAATATATTTTAAGTGGTACTAGTCCAGTGTTTTGAAATAAGTGGATCAGAATATTAATTGAATGAAGGTGGAAATTTCATCATGAAGTACTCAATAGAAATTTATTCCCTCCTTTTCTTATTATTAATATCACTATGATTTATATTTTGAGAAAGGTGTGCCATCATAAAAATTAGGGTTTTCAATACAAATCACTTATCATTTGGATTCTCAAGAGAACAAGTGTTCTATTGTCCATCATAATCCTTATTATCATGGTTCCTTCAGGTTCCATCCATTGAACGAAAACAAAAATCATAGAGTACAAAATAAGTTTCATAGTGAGTAACAATATAATCATGAAAACCCACTTACATGATGTATAAATTATGACACCTTCCTTAATCTATGGAACCCTAGGTTTTTCCTTGGTTATTCATAGACACCTTATTTTTAAATCTTTCATTATGGTTCATGAAGAGTTTTTGAATTCCAAAAGCATATCCGTTTGGAGTATCAAACCAAGTGTGCAGTAAGGCCCATTTCCATAAACTAGGTCATGCTTGATTCTGGCCCGATGCACCTTGTCATATTTGTTACTCCAAGGTATATCTACACTAGAACCATATCTACTTTTAGTATCTAAATAGTTATTTATTTATAGGAAACCACTTGGTCTAGACTTTACAAAAATTCTAGGACATTTTCCTATACTTTTCCTCATCCTTAGACTTATACTTAGGAATTTATTTAGTGTTATCACATAGGATTTCAAATCATAGTTTCCAAAGTTTAACTTATCCTTTTATCTATTACCAAATATAGTAACCCATCATTTTCATACATTAAAATTACATTACTTTTTAAGAATACTTATTATATTACAGTAATAGATTCCCAAATACTATAATAGTCAAGTTCCTTTAGAAACATAGAAACATAAATACTGGTACAAAAGGGGGATATATTATATCCCAGTAGGTTATTCATAAATATAACCCTCCTTAGAAACATCATAATTAATACATATCTTTATATCCTATGGAAGGAAATATAAAATGGGTGAGCTTAGATTCCCCGTAAGGGTGAACAAGGGAGATAAGTTAGCATAAATATTAGTATTATGGTATAATAACGTGATCGTAACATTAAAAGATCATACCATGCATACCAAATATCATAAAAATAAATCATTTTATAAATATTAGTAGTTCTTAAGACATGAATGATAAGAGAATCTAGAGAATTATCCATGAAAGAATAACAATGGAATAAGACTTGGAATTATGGAATACACATAAAATTGTAATATTGTCCACTATAAGTCCAGACACATTGCTCAAACTTATCATGGAACATCCAGGGGACTACTCCTATTAGGTGGGACACACCACCATCCCTAGTCTCAGTCCTTTCCTTGTAATGGATTTGGTTTAACCATCTTCCCATAGTGGATAGGTTTCCCCATCTTCCCATAGTGGATAGGGTTTCTACATCATTCCATATTCCTGGGGAATACACTTACTATTCGGGACACACTACCATCCCACATGTTGTAATTTTTTTATAAGGGACCAGGATTCCCCATATTTCTATAGTGTATGAATCCCATCGACTTGATTCCCATCATTATCTCATGAGATATAAATATTTACCTAGTTTGTTTGAGGGAGATACAGGTCCACCCATCTCATAATTAATTAATACATACATTTTACAGGAAATCATAAAAATTCATATCATAACATATGAAATAAAATGGGTTTCATAAACATGTAATCATACCTTAACCATTGGTAAAATAAATAGGTTTTATTATCATGTCATCAAAGCAAAACACATGAAAATAAGAACATTTCATAAGCATATAACCCATGAAAGAGAAGTGGGTTTCATAAACATATAACATGTGAAATAGAAATAGGTTCCATGATCATATAACACATAAAATAGAAATATTTTTCATTCCATCAATACATAAACCATTCAGATAAAGAACATGAATTGAACATTGGGATCATTTCACCATAAAGGCATGAGTAACACCTACAAATTTCATCTAAGAAGGAAACTAATTACAAAATATATTTTTTAAAAAATTATTGAGGAAAATATAATTTCCTCTTTAGAAAATTATTATTAAAACATAAAACCTTTTGAAAACCACTTTATAGAAAATAAACTTTTTAAATTATAAATGATGATTTGAAAATATTTTTTAAAACCTTCCCTTATAAATATTTTTGAAAAAATATATAGAAATCTTGATAATGTTTGGAAAATAATTTCGTAGAAAAATATTTGAAAAAATATAAAGAAATATTGAAAAATATTTTAAAACCATTTCTATGAAACAACATTAAAAATATATAAATTAATATTGATAACCATAGTATTTTTAAATAATTTTCCATTAAAATGATCTTAAAAGGAATTTTTTATCTTTTTTTGAAACACGGTTTCTGAAGTTCTTGGCTTGTGTCGAAAAGAAGGAAAATTGCGAAAAAAAACTACATTACCAATTTTGTTACTTTTGAAAAATATACCCCGTGAAATAGATAACATAAAATGGATTTTTAAATACCCATTAATTTATGGATAAAAAAAATAAGATATATTCATGGGTAGTATATACACTACATAAAATAAACGCATGGTGAGTAAGGTGCCAATCTCACAGAAGTAAAAGTGAGACTAGAAATCCCATTACCTTATGTCTTGACTCTCTTTATACTCGTACAATCCTCTTGTATAATAAATATAGGTTTATTATAAATTATTTAAATAAAAATATTCTTATATCTAATATAATATATGGTTTTATTATGACTTTATATTATGAGCTTATAAATAATCCCAAGTTAGGATTATCTTCGGGTAATATACATTTTGTTTTTAACATGTGTTTTAATTTGTTATATTTTTATTCCTAATAATTATATCATGATTTAAATAATGTAAAACATGATATAAATATCAATTATATTTAGTCTATATGCATTTATAATAATCTATGAAACATAGAAATATGAACGAGAATACACTGTTCATGGAGATGGTTGGTTGTGCGTACTCATGAACGATGTTTCCATTTAATAATCCTATTGAATAAAAGAAAGTAAATAAAACATACATATATGTGTATATATATATATATATTAATTACAATATAATTATAATTTCTATATATCATATAATTTTACAAAAATTATCCATAATACATTCTATTTAGTGTGTGAATGAATCTCATCTCTATGAGGAGGCCATAGTCCACACTTTCCCAAACGAAATTATCATATTTACAGAAAATGAAAATAATGAAGGTATGTGTTATATAATTATTTTAGAATCATAAATACATCAAAAATATCATATATAGCTTATAAATATACAGTTTCCATCTGAATTACCAACAATGAGAGGTGGTAAAATAAAAATGAACAACATTGTTTCATGAGGTGGTAGTTCTCTATATACAATAATGGTAAGTTGGTTACCTATTTTATAGAGTGTTTGTAAGTGTAGGTAAAAAACATAATATAACAAAACCTCAATATATTTAGGATACTGAGGTTATTATGTAATCATGGAACAATAATAATTTAGGTGGTGGAGAAAGAAAATAATGGAAAGGATCATGAGGAAGGATGTTACCTCTTCTTTGGGTAACTGCTTTTGGTTTCCACAATACGGATTCATTGGTTGGATTTTCCCCCAAATAGAGGATTAAAGGAGGAAAAGATGGATGTTGGGAAGTGAATTTGGACGTTTTACGAACCATGATGGAGTGTCATCCAACCTGACACCCGACCCAGTCCGTTCCATGACCCTAAAATCACTCTCAATCCCCATCGGATGACAACAATTTCTTAGGTATTAAAAATTAAACTTAGAAATGATTTCACACATGTAAATAATCATAACCAAAAAAACATAATAGATAAACCACAACTGAATAATCACAACCAAACAAGGCATGATAACATTCATATTCTAGTTTACATCATTTAAACAAAACCCAAAGAGGTTACAAAAAAGGTTAATAAGACATTATTCCCAAATCCACCACAAAATAGGAGGAGCACCATCCTCAATCAACCACCACAACACCTACAATGGATGAACCACTAACTTCCCAAACCACTATCTCCAAACATCTTTCATTTAACTATGTAAAACATAACAATGTGTACTTGAATTCAAAGGTGTAAGTAGGGTGTGAGCCAAATCCCAGTGGGATTCCACCCTACAAAAATATTCCATGCTATTAAAATTACAAAAAATTCATATGAAGGTTTTATAAAAGAAAATATAAAAACAAATTTAAATAAAACATTTTAAAGGAATACCTGATTTATTTTTAAAATAAATTACCAAGTGCACCATATGCTGATGGTAAGTACAATATCACAAATGAGCACTATGTTATGGATAAAACCTATAGGAACTAGCTAGAAATGGAACACTAGATACATCATATCTTAGTGAAAAGTGATATAGAAACCATGATCAAAAAATTTATCATGCCCAAGCCACTAGGATGGAACATCCCATAGGCCTAGTAGTCTCCAATAATCTTTATCATTTAGTTAGTGTTGTATCATCAATCTTGCTAGACGAATCCGTGACAAGAAACTTCTGAGTCAATTAGAATAATAGTCCTTGTTTTTTGAACTTGAAACCTACTTTTCCCTTTGTGCTTAATTTTCATTCCACATAACACAAGGATCACAATATTAATATACACACACATGCCAATCAATATAAACACATTTGGTAAATAACCTTTTTCATAACCAAAATAGATTTCAAATCCAAATTCACCCCAAATATACTTACAAACATATCTAAAATCATTTTTAAAATTAAATAAAATTGTTTCCTAATTTATAAAGTACATTAAAAATTCACAACAAGGGTTCACACATGAAATGCACTTATTTTTGTTTAGAAAAACCACTTTCAATCTATACGCATATCAAGACCCTTTAAAAACACATTTCTCACCACACACATAAATAATAGAAGATATTTAAACAATAAATCAATCATATATAATTATTTAAATAATATCTGAGCATAGAACCACATACCTCCAGTGTAGAAATTTATATAAAATGGTGCTAATCAACAATCGCACATTAAGAGAACCCTATAAAGGTACCTTTCAACCATACACGTCATGATCAAACCCTAATATCCAAGACTCAACCAAAAAACGACTCCCATACCATTGGAGAGATAAAACCCTGAGAAAGAATAAGAAAAAAACTATAAAAGAGGAAACCCCCATGAGAGAAGGGGACTTGGTTGAAGAAATGAGGAGAAATCGATCCAAATCCACCACCAGAATGGAGCTCTAAGAGAGGAAGAGGGAATAAGGGAGGATCATAGGGTGCATAATCCTGAATGTAGAGGAAATGAGAATTTTGGGTTAAAATAAGGGATAGAGAAAGCATTAAAATTCCAATTTTTAAGTACCTAGATATGCGGCGTGGTTTTCCAAACCATGCGGCAACCATACTCCCCTTACTATCCACGAAGGAAAATACGCAAGGTTAGACTACATGGTTTAAAACCATGCACTAACCATGCAATATGGATTTTCACAAAACACCATTTTTCTGTTCAGTTACCTGGGAATGGGCGCACAGTTTGGAGAACCATGCGCCAACTGTGCGCAAAATGCAATTTTCCCAATTTTCTCATTTTCTCCAAAAAATACCAATAAACACAAAGGGGAGAATCTATACAAAAAATAAATGTCAAAATAATTTCAAAATGAAATCATGGGTGTGAAAATTCTCCCCACTATAAATACTTTCCATCCCTAAAAAGTCAACTTGAAGCTTGATTGGAGAATATGAACAGACAATCATTCTAAATCCATGACTTCTGCTCCCAATTCTCATATATACCATTACCATGTTTATAAAGAACCCAAAACAACATAATATACTACAAAAAAATCCCTATATCATGGGAATATAAAATTCTCCTTGGCTTCTTGAACACAAATAAATTGGGCTCTAACTCAAACTCTTTCCAATTTAGCACAAGAGATGAATCTAGGTTATATCTCTTCAACTGAGAAACATGGAATACAAAATGAATTAACGTTAACTGTGAAGGAAAGTATAACCTGTATTACACCTTACCAAACCTCTCAGCAATCATGGAAGATCAAACATACATTGGCGTTATCTTCCCTTGATTTACTAAAGGATGATCACCCAAATAACGTAACACATTCAGGAACATTAATTCGCCCATATAAGACTCAAGATCTCAGTATCTATGATCGATATACAACTTTTGGATACTCTGAGCTATCAAGAACCAATGTCCGGTCATTTTGACATCCTCAATAGTATCTTTCACTAGTATTGGTTCCAATAGAGGGGACTCACCCACCTCATATGAACACATGGGTGACTGACATTTCTAACCATTGAAAGCCTCAAAAGGATCCATTCAAATCAATGATTGGTAACTATTAATATATTAAAATTACACAAATCCTAAATGGATATCCTACAAACAATAGAAATCCCACACACATTCCTAGATCACATATTCCAAAATCAAAATCACCTACTTCATCTAACCATCCATATGAGGATTGTATGCCATGCTCAATTTGACAGATGACCCCATCACCTTTTGAAGGAATTTCCAATCCCAATAGGTAAAATGGGGGTCCCTATCTGAAACAATTGATTAAGAAACACCACGAAGCCTCACAACCTCCTGAACATATATCCAGCCAACTCATCCACCTTTATTGAATCTCTAATTGGAATGAAGTGAGATGATTTTTTGATGATCAATCTCTTCCCAAATAGAATTCCTCCCCTCAGGTGTTTGAGGAAACTGAAAATGAATTCCATTGTGATTATGCCCTACTTCTATGTAGTAATGTGTAGTGGATATAGAAAAACATAGGGCCTCTCATGATATGATTTTACCTTCTAACACATATAACACCCTGATAGTAATTCATCCACATCCGGCCTCATACCTAGCCACCATAACTACCAACGAACAATATAATTCACCTTGGTAGCATCTGGATGAATGACCCACTGAGATTGGTGGATATACTACATCACCACCTTATTTAGAGATAAAAACACCACAAAATGGACTATGAAACACAAAAATGTATTAAGAGACAATGGAAAATCTCATGGTGTCTCCCCACCATGAAATGAATTCATATATTTAATTAATAGTCTATTACCCAGCTTCTACCATTGAATCAGCTCCATAAAGGAAGGATCTAGTTGAACACTGGGCAAGAATGCACCAATACTATAATCCTTAGTCTCTAGATGTATATGAGAAAAAATTACAATCAACATTCATTCATCACTAGACTTCCTCAAAGATTTCACTTGAACTTTTATACTCAAATAAACCAACACAACATTCCCTTTTCTTGGGGTATATACTATATCAAAATCAAACCCCTAGAGTTACTCAACCCAATAACGCTAACTCAGGTTTAAATAATTTTGGGAGAAGATATAGGGAAATATTTTATGATATGAATAAAATAAAAAGTTATCCCCAAAAAGATAATGACCCCACTTATTTAGGGTATGCATCAAAACTTCTATCTCCAAGTCATGGGTCAGGTAATTATTTTCATATGGTCAGAGATGGCGAGAACCATAAACCACCACATGATCATTCTGAAAAAATACACACCCAAGACCCATACCTGAGGTATCAAAATAAACCACATAAACCATTCTATATTCTGGTAAGAAAAAACAATGGATGTGATCAATCTCTGCTTCATATCCTTGAAGGATTCTTGGAATTATGGGTGCCACCCAATCTTCACCCCATTCCAAATGAGTGTAGTCATGGATGAAGACATCTAATATAAATCTTGAATGAACAGCCTGTAATATCATGATAGGCTTAAAAATCATTTGATCTCAAACACATTCATCAATTTCTCTGATGAAAAAACATAAATGATATTTTTAGGGTCCAATAAGTCACCACATTATGAGATCACATGTCCCAAAAGCTTTAAAAATTTAATACCAATGGCACACATTAAAATTTTTTCATAAAGATGACGGCCCTAAAGAGTCCCCAATATGATCTTCAAATGCCTCTCACACTTTTTTTCAGATTCAGAATAAACCAAGATGTCACCCATGAATACCATGAAAAATGAATCAAGACACTGGTGGAATACTTTTTTCACAATTCCATAAAACCCCTATAGAATTTGTCAACCAGAAATGCATGACCATGTACTCAAAATGGTTGTACCTACTTTGGAAAAATGTTTTCGAGATTTCTTCCTCTCTCACCCTAACATGGTGATAAAAAAATGAAGTTCTATCTTAGAAAACCATTTTTCAACTTTTATCTGAGAAAAAAAGTCATTAATTTTTGGAAAATGATATTTTTTCTTGATTGTTTCCTTGTTAAACTTCTGGTAATCAATTCACAACCGAAGAGATCCATTAGACTTCTCCACAATCAAGAATAGGTTGGCCCACAAAGAGATTTTCTAGTGAATTAATCCTCTAGATTCAAAATTATTGAGTTTTACCTTTAATTTATTTAACTCAGGGGGGGCATACTATTTGAGGGAAGAGATATCAACTCTATTCCCAACACCATATCTATAGATAATTCCACATACCTCTTCGAAAGAAAGCTCGAAAAGTCCTCTATAATTTCCTCTAGGAACTCATCCACCACATTATGAAATTCAACCTCAAGATATCCACCATAGTCCTCCAACATGATTGATAATAACTGAAAAATGACATTACTCAATTTTGGGAGTGGAGGTCCAACATGACATGACCAAGGATACCATTCTCCATGAAAAACCTGGGTATTACCATCTACTTCCATGAAACTCACCAACAGGTTATAACAATCGATGTGCACCTAAAAGCATACCATCCAATCCATGATGAGTATTATTTGAAGGATATTTATCTCCAAAATAAGGAAATCCCATTCCAACTCAACCTCTGACACTGTGAGTGCACATGACAGACACCTGAGACCCTGCTCTTTCTTCTTACTCAAAGCCATTACTAACTCCAACACATACGACATAAGATCATTTGGTAAACCCAAATAACCCACAATATCAGAATAGATAAATGAAATAGATGAACAGAAGTTAAATAAAAAAATTTCCATGGATGATGAAATAAAAACAGTACATTGTACTGTCGTAGGTCCAATATCTGATTCTATTGGTTCTCGATCCCCCACTTTAAGATTCTTAATCTCATATTAAGCCTGAGAACAACCAATATCCATCAATTCTACCCTAAAATGACTCTTCCCATAATATGATCCATCCTCGCTTCAATGAACTCCAAATCAATATCCCATTGTCATGGACGGCTTCGACTGAGCTGAAATCCCTATTGAAGGTACAAATAATATACTTCTCTAATAAGGACATATCACATTGAAAAATAACTACAAGTTTCTCATAACTAAACACTGATGTCATGGTTTCGGAGGATATGTGCACACAAGTTGAATGTGTCCTGCCTTATCGCACTTATGGATCCCAACCAAACCAGCATCAGAGGCCACATATGAAGACATTTGGGAAGGATGGCCTAAAAAACCACCTCCCTTCTTCCCCTGATCATTACACTTCCTCTTTTCTGTGATGAACTATCACTACCCATTGATTAAATAGACCAAGAAGAACCATAGTTAACCTTTCAGTCAATCTACACTATAAAATCATAGTCAACCACTTATGAATAGGTATTTAGCTTGAAAAAAATACCTTAGAATAGATCTCTGACCGCAACCCCCTTTCGAACCTCTTAACCTTCCTCTAATCATTTTAAATGATTTAGAGTGCATACTGAACTACCTCAAGAAAATAGTTGGTGTACTCCATCATAGACTGGTACTCCTAAACAAGGTCTATGAACTACTGAGATCTAGCTTAGGATAAAACCTTGAGATAGTTCGGATCATTCAAAACAACATTTATTTATTTCCAATTCATTTTCTCGTACTTTCATGCTTGATCCACTGAGTCCCACTAACTCCAACTAGGACATTCTAGCAAGAAATATTTTCATATTACCTTATATACATCATGTGTATCAAGAAATTTAGACATTTTTTTGTCTTGAAATCCCATTATTTTTTTCTTTAAGTCTCATGATGCCTCATAATGAATGAAGATTATTCTTAAGAAACTCCTCATCCTTTTCCTTTCCAGGACCAGGTTCAGCAACTCTTAACTAAGAAAACATAGAGCCTTCCCCTTTTCCCATATCATGCAAAGCCCGATCCATAGTTTCTACTATCCTCTTATCAATTTGTTAGGGAGAACTCTTTTTGGCCTCTTCTTGTGGTTTTACATGAATTTTCTGGGGAGTAATTTTTATATAAGAAGAAATAACCAAAAGAAAAATCATCAACACAACCATTTTGAAAAATTTTGGCAATAACAAAAATTACACACATTTCATAAATCTAAAACAACAATCTCAACAAAAAAACATAACTACAAAACCATCTGACATCCACCGAGTGTCCATATATAGTCTATATCATGTACATATCAACTGGTGGAGAAGTTTAGTAAAACCCTGACCACCCATTGCAGCTAATGATCTTTCAAAAGGTGTGCTGGCTAGGAACACTACATTCAACCAGAAACTCAAGCCCCAACAATACTAGCTCGCGTCTATACTGACTCATTCCATATATCATGACCAAAATAAGTAACCTACTCTAATACCATTTTATTATGAACCATTACGGAGTTCCATCCAACATAACACTCGATGCAGTTAATGGTATGACCTGAAGGGAGTTCTTGATCCCCATATGATGGAAACATGTTCTTGGGTATCAAAAATGAAACTTGGGAATAATTTTTCCCATGTATATAATAATAACCAACCAACCATAATAAATAAACCAAAACTAAATAATCACAACCAAATAAGGCATGTAAACTTTTAGATTCAAGTTTAGACCATTTAACCAAAACACAAAGAGGCTAGAAAAATAGGGGAATAAGGCACTATCCCAAAAACCAAAATGAAACAAGAGGTGAATCAACCTCAATACACCACCAAAACACCTGATAGGGTAAAACCACTAGCATTACAAACCACCACCTCTAAACATCATTACCTTATATGTGTCAAACCAAACCTTGTCTACTTACACCCAACTATGTATGTTGGGTGCAAGCCAAACCCCAGTAAGATGATAGTAAAAAACATCTATTTTAAAAACATTACGACACAATTCACATGAATGTTTTTTATATTAAAAACTAGAATCATTTTTATAGAAAATATTTTAATTGAAGACATGATTTCTTTTTAAAATAAACAACCAAGTGCACTGTATACTGACGGTAAGTACAATATCATAGAAGATCACTACATCATAGGAACAACCTATAGGAACTAGCTATAAATGGGACACTAGGTACATCATATAATGGTGAAAATTTGTATTGAAACCATGACCAACAACATTATCACGCACAAGCCACCAGGAGGGAACATCCCATTGGCATAGTGGACTCCAATCCTTATTATAATTTAGTTAGTGTTGTATCGTCAATCCATGTAGATGAATCCGAGATTATTCACTTTTGAGTAAAATAGCATACTAGTCTTAGTCCGCCCACCTAGATACTCAAGTTTCCCTTTGTGTTAAAATTTCAATCCCCATAACACAAGGATCACAACATTCATATACACACATTCCAATCATTATAAACCTATCTAGTAAATCACCTTTTTCACAACCAAAACAATATTCGATTCCTAAAAAAACCAAATCTCTTTTGAAACATGTTAGGCTTCAATTTAAAGATTAAATTAAATTTTTTCATAATTTATAAATCAAATTAAATATTCCTAATAATGTTTCACACTTAAAATACCAACATTTTTCTTTATAAAGACTAATTTAAATCCATATGTATATCCAAACCCCTCAAAAAACCCTTTTGAAGGACACAAAAAAATCATAAAACACATTAAAACTCTTTATAAAAAATATTAAATTCAAAAAATAATGGTTATGCATCAAACCACCTACCTCAAGTGTATAAATTTCCAAAAAATATTGATAAACTTCAACAGCACCTCGTGCGAACCCTATAAAGGTAAGATTCAACCATAAACATCAAGATCAAACCCTAAGATCCAAGATTAAACTCTAAAAATGACTCCCATACCACTAGAGTGGTGAAACCCCAAGAAAGAAAAAGAAAAACCATATAATAGAGGAAGTAACCCTTAGAAAAGGGGACTCACTTGAAGAATTTTTGAGAAATCACTCTAAATACCCCCCCCCCCCCCAATGGAGATCCAAGGGAGTAAGAAGGATGGGGGAGGTGACTAGTGTGAATATTAATAAAGGATGATGAAATGAGGATTTGGGGTCATTAATCAAGGTGAGAAAAAAATATAAATCCAGTTTTTAATGACATATACAGGTTGCATGGTTTTCCCACATGGTGTTCCAAACTATGCGACAACTATGCTCCACTTACTGTTCGAGAAGAAAAAGACACATGGTTTACAAAATGCATGATAAACATGTGATAAGTCTCTATAAAAAAAACCATTTTCCTCATGGTAACCTGGGCCAAGGCACACCGTTTTCCAAACCGTAGGCCAACCATGTGCACCATGCTATATACCCAAATATTCTCATTTTCTACAAAAAATCCAGGGAAAACCAAACAGAAGAAGAAAAAAATAAATAGAAAAATAAATCAAAAATAAATCAAAGGTTTAAAAAGAAGATCATGTCTAATCATAACTGGTATGAGAGGTGTAAGAAGGGGGGATGTGGTGTCCTTTTATAAGGGAGGGAGGGGACACACTTTTAATTTTTAAAAACAAGTTAGATGTACCCAGGTTTTTACCTAAAAATCAATCAAAAGCATCCAAAATAAAAAATGGAAGAAATATGGATAGCCCATGGGTGTTAGAAAAGTGGCTACGTCATTTTGGACCTTATGTTTGAGGTCTAGTACCTTTTTAATCATAATTTTACCTTAATCATTATAATTAAACGTAGTCACGTTCTCTAATCTTTTTGGTAAAAAATTATGTTGATTTTATTAGACTATAAATATTATAACTATTACAAACATTCATATATATTTTTCGAAATTAATTTCACAGAAGTGTGGAAATTATGTTCAATGTTAATCCCACAGTTATGGTATGAAAGCAGGTTTTTAAAGTGAGAATATTCAAATGATCCTTAAGATTTTATATCTAAGTTTAATAAATAAACGATCCACATGACCAGAATTGGATTAATAGATTTATAATTGACCTATTTTGAGTTTAAAAACAACATAAATATTAATTTATCTATATAAATAAATTATTTGAAAAATTTGTTTTGAATTAAAATTCAGTACTTTCCACTATTCATCAAAAAATATTTTTTCTCAGAAAAAACCAAAAAATTAACCCTAATACAATTTGTAAAATATTTATCCAAATATAAATTTTATTTTATCAAATTAAATTTATTAATGTTACTAAAATTAATTTTATTATTTTTCACAAAAGGACATAAAAATAGTAATTTTAAAAAAGTAGTATTTTGAAACATATAAAGACCTTACTAAATTTTTTTTTTATATTATCAATAAGGTTTATTTATATAAAACATTATGAATAATATTCTAAAATTTGTTATTAATACTAGTATTAATATGTCTAACAGCTATGTTATGACTATCTAATTTGAATAATTATAATAATAAAATGATTTTTTTGTAGAAACTCGGTGTTGTGTGTAATGCAAGGAAAAGTTTTGTTGAGTATAATGAATTTTTGACTTAGCTTAGTGTGAAACACAAAAAATTAAATAAAATTAATTTATTTGAAAAAAAAATTCAAAAAATTATGGGTGTTGCAATGAACATGTGATCAAATTGATCTGGTTCATCCGAACTTATCCTACATCATCTTCAACCTCGATGGAACCCACATTGACATCACGACTTATTTTTATTATATTATCAGTGTGTGAAATTGTGAAATCCAATTTCTATCTATGTCTATTGATCAAATCAAATGTAATATTACTTGCTCGATCACCTGATTCCAAGCATGTAACATCATATTACATGCATGTTGATATTTGAAGAACTCGATTCTTCTGAGAGTGATATGAATACCCAAAGATGCTAAGCAGTAATGCATGTGATATGATCCCATGAAAATGAGTTAAAACTTAGAAGGTTGAATAATACTTTTATGTGAAATTTCTATGTTTCTGAGCATCATAGAAAGAAATGGAAACTCACATAGAGTTTAATATACCAAAATCCATAGTAATATTGAAAGGGTATATGAGTAACCAAAAATATCAGAAACGACATTAATCTTGGAGGAGAAATTAGATCTGAGATCCTGAAAAGGCATTGAAACATGTATACAAATATCAAAGAAACAATTTTATAGAATACTACTAAAAAATTAAGATCTCTACTTTTTCTATCATAAAAAAGATCATCCACACCTTTCCTAAAGGAACTGTCCATGATCAATCTGGATATTCAAAGAGAAGGTTCCACTCTCATCTATTTTTTTTAAAGTAGATATCTCATTGTATCTGAAGACTATGTGAAGAAGAACCATGGAAATAATATTATTATGTCAACATAACTATGTAATCTATCCAATTCAAGAAACCAATGAGGGTTTTATGAAGAAGGAAACATGTCTTTGTGTATTTACAAGAAGATAATCTTATATGATAGAATCATGAATCTCAATGATATCATGAATAAGAAGAAGTTCCACCCGAATCCCATATGTATTATGTGAAGGAAGATATATTATCACACTAATAAATTTCTCAATTCCATTGAGAACCCACATATATTTTCTGAGATCTCTCAAATTGGGGTTTCACAAAGAAGTGGAAGAATTATTTATGTGGAAAAATAATATGCTTGTTTAATGTCATTAACATGAATACATAAAGAATGTAAACTAGCATGAATCACATTAAATAATAATTGTGGCATTTTTTATGTTCTAGGGTTTAATTGATAATTTGATACGGTAGATGTTTTGAGTTGTGATAGATTACTATTTCTTAATGTAATGTTGAATGTATAGTGCAATAGAGCTGTATAACTATTCACTACACCAAGATTAAAAAAGGATGAATCAATAAAATCAAAATAATTGATATGTTGATTCAAGGAAATATAATTTTTTTATTCCCAATCTATTTCATAACTTATATTATTCTAACAGAAGAAGAAGAAGAAGATTAATAATACTTTATTGTATTATATCTATGAAACCCCTTTTATTACTTTATTGGAGGAATCCATTTAATTATTTTATTATGAGGTAGTGATTTAGAGCAATCTTTGTCTGTAAAATAAGACTTGTTCTAAATTTCTGATCACCTCAAGAGTTACAGGATGACATCTTGAATTTTTTATACATTGAATATTTTTCATTGCACCATGTAAATTATAGGATAACGAGTTCATGGAAACCCCATTTATCATGGTTTTTTTATAATAAAATATAATATATTTGCAAGTGGAATAATAACCACCCCACAATGAGGAATTATTTAAAAACTCTAGAGGATAACCTCATAAAATCCCTGATTTTAGTTTTTCTTTATTATTTTTTGTGCATTACTGATTACTAAAAGTGATAATGAAAAAAGAATCATTCACTGAATAAGTGACAATCATATATTTAAAGAATAAAATTTTAATGTGGTAAAAATTAACCCTACACTTATCTAACCCCTATTAATGTGTCTTTCTCTAAAGTGATCTTATCAATTTGTATCATAGAAACAAGTTCACACCTTTGATTCGAATATCATATTTGATGATTTGTGAATATTTGATATATGTCTTCTCAATTTATAATTGAATGAAAACATTGAGCATTTGTGTCTATTACATATTATAATTGTTTCTCAGAAATACTTTGACGAATAAAATTAATAAATAATTGATAAAGATGAATAAATCATCCCAGTTATGAAAATAGGAATAAGTGGAAATATCCACTTGCTATCATTTTAAAGAAGATATGTCTAGCATGAGAGTTGATCATTTGGTTGTTTATTATGCTATCAAAAAATAAAAATAAAAACCATTCAACCTCATATGCTAGTGAAGAGGAATTAGATTTATTTTCACATTTATAATATAAAAACAAAGTAAAATGGTTGAAGATCAATCTCTAGACAATGAAAATTACATAGTTTAGAGGAATACCATTCAAGAATATACCACCCATTTAGAAGAACAATCTATGAAAAGAGAAAGTTAATTAGAAAAAGGGTGATGAAAAGTGTATATCTCACCAAATAATGTTTTGTAAAAATTTATAAGGTCAAGGATCTTGAAGAAGATAGCTCCATAGTTTGAAAGTATTGGTTTGAAGAAATCCTGAAGTAACATACAACTATTGAGAATCATAAATAAAATTTTCATGCATTGGAGGGAAATAAAAAAGAAAAAAATGGATTTGAAGAATTCACAATTGGATATTAAATACAAAATAATCATGGAGTTTTACACCTTGATATAGGAGAATCATAATTCCAATTTTGTTGATCATATAATGATCAAGAAATAATATAGAGAAAATTTAACATTAATGGAGGATGAAAAATTCATGTAAAATATAAAAAATATTTGAAATATGATTCAAATTGGAAATTATTGAAAATTTTTATGTTGAGTATTCAAGATAAGTATAAAGATGATCTATTAATTATATATCCACACAAAATTTTAAGGAGGATTATGATCCTAAAAGGCCTTTTATGGAGGAAATAAAGGATATAAATCATATAATGTTCAATCTTAAGCAGTTTAAAAGAAGAATGTCACATCCAACTATAATAATTATATCAATTATAATTATAGATTTATTCATAGAGTATATTCAAAATAAAAAACTAAGAAAATTTGGATGAGGAAATAAGATGAAGAACCTACCACTACATCTATAGTGAAGAAACATAGTATTATAAAAAACTCTTCCCCAAAATAATCTAATAAGATGAAATATAAAAATAAATCATTCAAATAAATCCCAATGGTTATTCTAAGGAATAAATTAAGGTTTTTTGGTTATTCTTATTGTTATGAAATAATAAAGCACAATGAAACTAATCATTGGTATAATATGTTAGTATTTGATAATAAATGGATGCATATATCAAGGGGGATAAAATTAGTGAAGAAGTAAACTCTACAGATTAAATGTAGTAATCTTCCTATTATAAAAATATTTGAATTATGGAATAAAATCTATGGTATTTTCAATGGAAGTAGTCATACTGAAAAGTTATGTAATTAAAAATATTTCAATTATTCCACTAGAAAAATTCATAAGAAAATAATCAAATTTTTCATGTTTAGAGATAAAAATGAATTGGGAAATAAATAGGATAAAATGTCTATAAATATCATTCCAAATAAGATTACAAATAATATAGGAAAGTAAAACATTGGTTAGTATCCAAATAATAATTATTCTCAGATAAATCCTTATAAGATCAAAAAGGATGACACACCAAAGATGATAGCCTACATCTTTTTTAGAAGAAGATTCCACACTAGGGGTCACTACCAGGAGGCCATGGATGTCATAATGAATGAAATAATGTTTATAAAACAAAGGGGAAGAAAATTCCAAGAACAAAAGTAATGGTCAGAAGTGGAAAAAATTACACCTAATAATCCATGTGTGTCTAAAAAGAATCAGGTGCATATTACAAATGATATACTGGTAATTATCCTTGATGATGTGGATTGATAAATGGATGTATAATAAAATTAGGATAAAGAGGACGAAAAATGTAAAATAAAATATTCCACATGTTGACATCAAATTTCATGAATGGTTTTCAAGAAATGATGATTGTAAAATCTCAGAACTAATGTGTGGAAGATGAAAAAATTATGGACATTCCTTAGATGATTATTTTTTCATAACCCCAAATCAATTAGAAATTATAAATAAGAATCAGAAATATCATAGTAGTGAATGTTCCTTGATGGTTATTATGAAATAGAAAATTAAAACTAAAGTTATTTTTTTTAAGAAAAGATTACATCCTACCCAAGACGACTATGAAATCTAGTAATGTAAGAATGTTTTATTTATCCTCACATGAGGAAAAAAATAAGTGAGTCTTATGGTTGTGAAATAATTCCCAACCTTATAAATCTCACTATGAAGAATATTATAGCCACCTTATTCCCATAAACGTTTTTGTTAATTATATTCAGGGAATTATTCACATACTTCAAGGGATAATTGAGTAGAAGAAATTATATTTCAATATATTCAAGATTTAATATTCATTCCAATATTTAGGGATTTTACCATCCTAGTTTTGTTCATATGTTGTTATATTGATGATTATATGTTTCAAAATACCAGATATCAACCTTGAAGATGATCAAGCTATTATAATTGATCAATCAAACTGAAGTCACCATCATTGGTGAGATCACAAAAATTAATATTCAAATCAATTGGTTTTTCAAAAAATATAAATTAAAAAGATTTATTCTAATGAAGTGAAGATATAGATCATCCATTGAGGGGGAGTATCCAAAGAAGTTCCCAGGGTCATATATATCTTCAAAAAAACTGACATCTTCGAAGGGTGATTTTTCATAAAGTCATTGAAAAGAAATGTGTGTTCCCTATCATATCCCTAATCAATAATTCAAAAAAAATGGATAGTAAGGGGGATAACTCAAATGAATCAATTAAAAGAACCGAATAATCTTGAATATGTTCCAAGTATGAATGAATAGAAACTTACATGTATAATTAAGTGTTTTAAATATTTGTGTTGAGATGAGTACAAGATTTGTGATTTAAATCTTCTTGAGAATATTTTTTCATCATTTAGTTTTAGAAAATTAAAAATTCCATTATATCGATTGGTATTATCAAATTAATATCAACCTCAAAAAAATTGATTAATTTCTAGGGAAAAAATAAATATTTTTTTTATATCAGTTGGTATCATATTCTGAATTGAGAATAGACAGATTTATTGCCTAAATTACTCACTCTTTTTTTCTACACCATGTTATCCCAATTATATTAAGAGAAGAATAATTAGTGGAACATTTATTAAGAAAGAAAATATACAATCTTATCTCCGGTAAATTTCATTTGGGGGGGAGAAGAAAATAACAATATTATGGAGCACAGAGGGGAGAGGAAAATCATATGTGAAAATTGGATAACATTTAATAACAAATTTAACATACCATTTTCTATTAGTATTGAAAAATAAAATATAGGGAGAGATTCAAGATCATACTTTGTGTTTATATATATATTTTTCAATGTTTTACTAAGTGATAAATCAATTAATTTGAATATGAATTGAATAGGAAGAACATCTTCTAAGAACACTGATGTTCTGGATCATGTTAATTGCCTGAGTTGTTCTATACTTTGAAAAATCTTTAAATAAGATCCATGGCTGAGAAGATCAAACGTCATATCATATTTTGGATGAATTGGGGATTCTTAGGGAATTGTTATGTATTCATTTTGAGGGATTTTATTCCATGATTTAACAAATCTCTATTTGACTTTAATTATTGATTGAACTAATATTATACGTATAATATATGTGCTAATAGAGTTATAAGAAGTTGTCATTTTCTTCAAAAAGTAAATAATAAATATGATCCAACCAATTATATTACATGATTGGATGAAGTCTAAGGAAATCGAGAACAATCATGAAAATTTTTATTTTTATGAAGAGTTATTGAAGGCCATGGAAATATAAATTTGTTTGAAGAAATTTTTCAAGAAGTGAAATTATAGAGGCCATACAAAATATATTAATATTCTTTCATTAATAACATGATCAAAAATAAATATTTATTTTTTTGGAAATATTATAATTTTTATTTACTATATATATATTTTATGATAGTCCTTAATTAAAAATAATTTCCAGCCAACTAGCTAACTGTAGGCCCCATGTGAATCAACTACTACGGTGGGAACTAAAGATGAACAAAACCAGCCAACATCAAATAATATAGGAGAAAACATAACAACCAAACAATTCATGGATAGAAATGTGGCCCCACCATGAAGGGTGGAACAATAGTGTAGGAACCAGCATGAGTCATTTCTAGAAGGGGTTCAAGAGAAGACCTCAATACACAGTTATATCAAGATTATAGAACATTAGATCTTATATGGGAGCTACATACCATATAAGAGTTTAATTTTGGATTTAGGAACGTGGGTTACAATTCACCTATCGTTAAAATTTTCTCTTATAATGTGGAAATCCAATCAAAGTAATCTAATCCTGTTGATTAAATCCTACATCATCTTCAACCATGGTGGAACCCTCTTCGATTTGGTGGTTTCTTTCTATCCCAATATTATCATGTAATTTTGTTACAATCAATTTCTAGACATAAAATTTTTTAAACCAAAGGCAAAATGACATTCTCAATCACCTGATTCCATGCATTCATCTTTATTTAGCCTACATGATGATATTTGAAAAAACTGATTCTGTTAATATTGATATGAAGACCCCAATCTAATGAGAAATGATGCATGTTATATTATCACATATTGGTTATTTCATACTCATTAATGGATAATAATCCTTTTACATAAATTCTCCATGCTTCTTGGCTCCATAGAAAGATATGGAAACCTTTATAGTGTCTTATATTCTAACGTCTTCCCTAATATTGAATGTGTCTATGAGTCACCACCAATATCATAAAAAATATTATTCTCAGAAGAAAAAATTATATCTGAGGTGGTGAAAAGGTGATTAAACTCATCTATAAATATCAAAAGACTAATTTGAGATATTTTTTTTTAAAATAAAGAGTTATCATTTTTTCCAATGAGAAAACCGAGCATATTTTCTATTAGAAAAAAAGTGTTCATGCTCCATTCGATTATGCGAAGAGAAGGTTCCATTCTCATCTCTATTTCATTGGTGACTATATTCCATGGTGTCTTATCCTATGTAAATAATAACCATATAACTTATTTTGTTACATGAAAGAAAACACATGCCCTACACTATTCAAGAAACACAATAGATTTTCATTAAGAAGGAAATGTATCTCAATGTATTTACATAATGATATTATTATAATAGAGAATAAAAAATATCACTATTATTATAAAGAAGATTAATTTTTCCTAAATACCTTTTGACTTGGTTGGAAGAATATATATTATCATGATAATCAATTGTTTGATACCACTGAGAACAGATGAATATTTTTTAGATCTCTCAAAGATGAGTTCTGCTAAAAAAAGAATAGTATGCATGTTGGATGCTATTAAAATTTATTCATAAATCATATATGGAATATTGAATTTCATAAAAGTATAATTTATCATTTATTCTATTCTGGGTATTAATTGAGAATTTGATTGGGATATTTCATTGAGTTCTGCAAGATTATTCTTTGACGAAATAATACTGAAAGTGCAGTGTGATCGAGATGCATAAATACTTACTACATCAATAATAATATAATAGGTGAATCAATACAATTACAATAGTATATTTGTTTTATTAAGGATAGAGACATTGAGATTTTAATTTCATTTCATATCTGATATTATTTTAATTGAAGATGATGAAAAGGAAACCTACCAGATTTATGCATATCTGAGATATCCCATTGATCTTTGTATTTTATTAAACTATTTTATTGATTCATTGTGAGGAATTTTATTAGAGTAATTGTTTTCTATTAATGAAGACATTTTCTATATTTATGATAATGTTTAGAGGATGAAGGTGATATATAAAATTTGTTCAAAATTAAATAACTTGTATTGTAGCTGGTTGGTTCTAGGATAATGAGTTCAATTCAATCCCCTTTATCATGATTAGTATGATAATAAAACATAAATTTTTTGTGAGTGAGATAATAACCATTTTACACTGAGTATGTAGTCATCTTCACTAAATATGAACCACATAAAGTCCTAGTTTTCTATGTGATTTACTATTTTATGTGAATTCTTACTAACTATTGGAAAAAAATGATAACCATTAACCGAATAAGTGATAGAGGTATCAAAAAAAAATTAAAGTGGTAAAAATTTATCCAACATTGATTCAACCTATATTAGTGAGGTCATCCCTAAATTGATCGTAACATTGACATCGTCCCTTTAATCGATATCTCATTTGGGAAAAGTCTGGGGCCACTACTTTGGATTAAAGGAGATTAGAATCTCCCTCTCCATGCAAGAAAAACTACACAAAAAATAATTTCTCCAGAATACACTCCATCCTCCTCAAATAAATTTTTCTCTTAGATTGGTCAAATACCACACCACTATTGTGTTACAAAGATCATATCATCCACTGTGTAGTAAGTTTCATGAATCCCAATACCACCCATGACTTCATATCTCCCAATATGAGTGGCTTCTAAATACCTAACACTCTCATGAGAAGGCACTGATAATACATAAAATACCAAATAAAGAGATCCTTGAATTGAGAAAAGGATGTTCCAACCCCTATTCCCAATAAAATATAAAAGTATATTCATCATCCCACTAAAAACCACATGAATGTCATCTTCTATTTTAAGCTGATACATACGTCATCCCCCCATCGAGGTTAATAATGTTTATCCCCATCAAGGAAAACCATGGGTTACCATGTGGAATAATTCAGGCATTTATACACACAAGGATTGAAATAATCTAGGAACGTTAAATATAATTCTCTAATTTCTCTACAATGGGTGTTTTACCATAACATCTTGGGCATATTCCATGATCATCACACCTAAGGGGATTCCACTCACCACTAGGTGTGTACCTCTCCTTATACATTACTACCCTTCACCTCATATAACCTATAATTATACCTAAAAATTACTATTAATTTAATTTTGAACATACTATATACCATGAACATGCATCATGAGTCATTTAATTTTTCTACTAAGGATAAAATAACTTATCAGGAGAGGGGAATAAGTGAATTCCCTCTAAAAACAGTAGCGATCACTTCACATCAAGTAACTTGTAACGCTCTATGATCTGATCATGTTCAAAATTTAAAACATGAATAAATTGAGACTCAATTACCCCATATCTAAAAATGATGATCCATATTTACTAGAAGAGGTGAGTGGAAAACGTTTGATGTTAGTAGAAACTCCCTAGATGATAGGGGTGCAAAAAGAGGTTACACTAGAGTATCAAAATCCCAAAAATATGATGTAGAAATAATAACTAATGATAATACCAACTGGAATGAGGGTCCTTGATGTTAGGTAATGAGTAATACTCTGAAATACATCCATTGATGCCAAACCATAACCATTTATCATGTGCATATTTATATAAATTTAAATTTTATCACTACATGCCTGATAGGATCGAGACAAAGGTTCTATTTGTGTGAGTAGATTGATCCAAAATCTATCTCCTACTACACTCTCAAAACACACTCTTCAACCAAAAAACTTTATAGTAGGTACCTGGTCCATAAATATGGAGGTATTTGATCTCATTTCAATATTTAACTTGGTGTTTTTCAACAAAAAATTGTTCAGATACCCCTATGTGTAATGCTGACATGATCTCTCAGCCAAGGAGTATCTCAATTAGGAATTTCTCTATCTATTAATGATCACATGTGAGGATACAATATTGGTGGGGTTTCATGTAAATACATTAATAAATCATAATCTTCTAATCTAGAGTCTTTTTATAAACAACTAATATTTGATAATTCCATCCCAAGATAGGTCATGGAAGAAACCTATGAGAATCATGGGCCTCATTTTGTATTCATACATGATCATGTCACCCTTTTGAGTGTTCAACATCCTCAAATAATGCTCAATCCTAGAAAAGAGCTCAATCACAAGCCATAATACAGAAATATTTTCACGATTTCAAGAAGAAAACCTCATCCCCAAATGGATCAGGATGCTATGTAGGAATCAAGATACAAGAATATACATCTGATCAATAAAATATATAGCTAGATGATGTTGTTGATGTCATGGATTCCTTTGGATTTTATTTTATTTATAGATGATCCGATTTTTAAAAATTTTAGAGGATAACTTTACATAGATGAAAAGTCATGTGACATAAGGCTGTTTCATTTTCATAGGTCCTATGAAACAATTCCAATACATGATTCAAATTACTAAGATCAAGTCCTCACATTTAATTATCTGTCTTTCTTTGACGTATGCATCTATAACTTTAGTTTGCAGTCAAGACTTCATGTTTGGGTTTAGTCAACAATTCCTCCCTTTCTTGGGGTATTTAACTTATTTGTTCTAGCCACTCCATGATGAAACCTACATCTCCAAATGATCATATGGTCCTTCCTTTTCACATGAAAAATTACACCTATCATGAACTACTCCAGCACAATGTCATAGTCAACCATGTATTGGGCTATATGGCATAAAATCCCTAATCCATAATAATTCTATCACAAGGCATGGAGTACAAATAAAATTAATAGTCTAAGGACACCATGGGCATGAAACCCAAATAATGGCCCAATGGCCCATAATTTTTGTTAACACCTTGTAATTATCATATTTCCTAATAAAAAACATGAGACCTAATGTTTTCAACATGTGAATCCCAAGGTATTCTCCGAGTCATTCGCATAGTCCCCAAGAATCAACCAAGCATGTTTGACCAATGATTCCATCATTGATGTCATAATTATATAAAACTATATGGGAATTATAATGACATGTGTTTCCTTAACACTATCAAAAATTACATGTCCTGCTAATGTCCCACATTTCATCTAACATTAGTTCAATATGACCCTTCTGCTATCTTCCTACCATTTCCAAAGCCTAATCATCACACTAACCTAGGGTATGATTCGTAGAACTTTGACAACGATACTTGGACCCAACTAGATTCATATATTGAAGCATCTATGGGTTAAGAAGAGAAATGAATGATGCCTAAAAATATACAAAAGTCTTCCCGCACCCACTATTAATGCTTTGAATCGATACCTTTTCAATCTCAAAAAATGATTGCCCAAAGGACAAGGCCACCCGAATGACATGCGACCTATCAATGATTCCTGGGGAAGAATTCAAAACCCACCAAGGATGATTATGGAATAATATCTCACTGACATATCTAAAAGAAATGATCTCCTGGTCCTAAAAATTCCCTCAATAAGGCTGAAAGATCCGGATGAAGAGAGCTTCAAATCTTGATGTTACCATGAGTCTCATACTCAAGTGTAACCTTTACCTTTAGAGGTCTAGGCTTACATTGTAAATATTGATGTCTCTTTCATTTAAATGTGTATGGAATACTCAATTAAATAGTAGTTTCTTCTAAATTGGTGGAAACTATAAACCACTCTACAATTTCCATACTATGGAAAAAGGAGGGAGAAACTAACTCAGGTTATGGGGAAATAATGCCTCTTAGGTGAATCATGAAAAAAAACCTTATATCTCATTGAACAGTGATGGGAGGCTTATAAATATGTATGAAATCACTATAACCATACCACTTATCAAACATTGGATGTCATTAAAAGAATCCCACAATTGATAAGATGAACCTGAAATGGTTATAGTATATCTATATGGGACGAAATAGGATGGACTTGGAAAATCATTACTTAATTCTATATTATTCATGAAATAACAATATTTTACCCCATAATAAATGTTTAGAGATTCATTTTGACTACTATATTATAATGTTTATAGAAAAAAATGATATATCAGACAATGTACCTGCAATGGTCTCCCTAGTATAATAACTAAACAAAATAACCCTTTAATATTGTTTCCCTAATTCCAAAAACCTTTCCTCACAAGAATGTTAAATCAAAACTCCATCCTGAGATTGATAATTCTTTGATACCACTCTGAGATAACCCAACCCCCTAAGTCCCAACTCAGGATGATGGTAAGACGAGTGTGAAACATTAATCCCACCTTTACTAGGCCAAGGAATGGTAACCAGAATTGAGTATGAATATCTCAAAATATGGGTGTCCAGATATTATATCAACCAAAAAAATATACATACATAAATTTTATAGAAAAAACTAAAACACCAGTAAGATATATCTATATAAATAACTAAATCATATACAACACATTCATATGGAATTGAGTACACATAAATAACTATAATGGTAAATATAAAGGATCTTTACATTGAAAAGTTTTTAAATCTAATAGATATATGATTCAAGGAAGATCTTCCCCACAACACATACTCATGGAATGATCTCAAACCACAATTTTCATTGACACCATCAATTAATACCAATATCTATCATAAATTTCCAAGAATCATTATGTGTTCACTCTAACAAGCTGCTCCAACACCATGTCTACCAAGGCCATCTCCAAAACTATGACTCTAAAAAAAATCACAACATGTATGGTTATGAAACCCATATAGGGGTGAGTATAAACATACATTATATGACACCATGAAAATCGTAAGGAAAATATTAAAAAAACACATCATCATAGTGATCCCAGTATTAGAGAGTGACCAAGAGGGAGAAAAGAAAGAATCGAGACAAGATTAATTATAAGAAGTCTCAGGGACATCGAGAAGCCTTGATCATCTCATATTAAAACATCAGATGTTATAGAATAAGAGTTAATGAGGGAGTTTAGAACACTAAAGAGTCCTTAATACCTAAATTTAAAAGCTAACTATTTATAACATCCCGAAAGAAACCCATAGATAATTGATGAGTCATAATTCTTAAATAATTCTATACCACATCACCCTTCAAACTACTATGTTAATTTTATAATCCAGGAAGGGTAAGACAAATAAATTTTCAATCAGGATCTTTAGTCAGATGAGTATTGTTCCCTCACAGGGGCTTTAGTGGGGGATCCCATTACCCTGGAAAGTAGGGGTGATACTAAATCTAATAGAGGATCATATACACTTTATTAACACTTTAGACAATATATGTTGTCTTCATAGATATAGTACCTTTCACATGAGTATGTGAGGTTTATACCAAACCTATATGATCCAATGGTAGAATTTTTCAAACCCAAAATATATAAAACTTGGGGATTACTGGCCCTATCTTAGGATGGTGGGGAAAACACACACTCTACTAAAAGCAACATGATCAAGCAGGGTTTTAAATTTTTAGAACACTCTTATAATCATGCCTTAACATATTCACCAACCCTATAGATCTAAATTCTAAATCTAGACATCATTACTTATAAATGGAATTATATGACCAAATAGACTCTGCAATCATGATTTATGTTGAAAAATACTATGTAAAATCTATTTATCTATTCAAAATCCTTATTAGAAGAAAAAATATTCCTTTCATTATAATATATGGTAGAGACATCATTTGGAAGGACTAGGGGATTGTTCCATGGTTTGAAATTATGTATTACATATAGGTCTTGAGTCTCACTTCCCAATGTCTATATCATGATGTCACAGATGAATCATCATTATGAAATAATAAGAAGAAGATACCAATTCAATATGAAATAATAATATTAATAATATTATTATTATTATTATTATTATAAAACTATAAATATATATATTTATATATAAGAAGCATGGTGAATTCACGTGCTCCCTCTAATCACACTGACCCCCTCTCTTAATTTTGTATTCTATTTTAATTTAATAATATTATAATTATTTTCCTATATGTTATATGTTTGGGGTACTCTTACCCAAACATACCATGAATAGTACTTGACCACTATGCTTGACCTTGATTGGTGGCTTCCACCCTAACCACATCCCACACACACCCTTGAGAAATCGTCACCACCATATCATTCTCTTACCACAAAATCATTTTTCTAAGACTGTTGTCACCCATGATATCTCACACCATAACCTTTCACACTCTTATACAAACCCAACATATTGACTAGAATTGACACCATCCACCAATTTGATTATCACCATGTAGGCCTCTTCCTCCAACCTCTGGCATCCATATCATGTTTCTTCACAACCCTATACCACACCATCACTTCACCACTCTTCCAAAAATAACTACAAGCTCTTCCACTTTTGACCGACCCTCAGGGCTGGTGAACTCCAACCAATCCCATGAGGAGTAAGAGAGACAAAGAGTGTCCAAAAGAAGAGAGGATATATATTTAAATAGATAAATGAAAATTAGTGTATAATATAGGGCCACCTATGTTCTTCAATACACCTACAAAACTACATAATCACATTTAATAAATTAAGAGGTTAATCAATCAATCCAAAGGAAATTCAGGACTTGAGGGAAATAAATTAACAAGGAATTAATAATTCAACTATTTAGTGAAAAATCATTATAATTAAAGATATTAAATTATTATTACTAAAAATAAAATTTATAATGAACAATAAAAAAAAATATTCAGAAAAAATTTATTCTATTAACATGGGGAAAATTATTAACATTATGTAGGTTTTTATTCTAATAAATAGGATTATTGGAAAGCTAAATATGTATTTTTTAACTATACACCTTATTTCTATGGATGTGTGATCATGTTATCCATTTTATTAACATTTGGAAAATTATTGACAATATTGATGATTATTTACTACAAAAACACATTGATTATGTATTGACTTTATATACTCTTAATTATATAGATATATATGGTTTTATTAAGCCATATGTTCCATAAAATGGTTTGAATTGTATTGTTGACTCTTGTATTCAATTTACTGAACTTAAACATGTGACATGGGGGGATCTGTATTATATAGCCCCTTGAAACATAAACAAGTCTCATGAGAAAAAAACTTGGTTTTTTTGTATACCTCCCCCAATATCATTAATGTGTTTTGTAACAAGGCCTTGATGACATGTTGTTTATGTCTGGAATTTTTAATTTCATTAGCATGATAATTATAATTATTGTTATCCTAGTTTTTATTTATTTTCATAGATATATGAATTTCTCATATTTAGTTGATTATTTAATTAGCTTATGATTTTGACAGACTAATTTATATGAATCCCTTACTGAACATTTGATCTCACCCATTTATTATGTTTTTATTCACTAGGTTATGAAGAAATGTAGTACACATGACATGATTAGTAGGATAACATGCATGGAATAATTTTTTGGTGATGTTGAGGAATATTTTGAATTAATTAGTTTCTTATATACTGGGACAAAATGTTCATTAGGTGAGAATGAAATTGGATTTATTAGTTTTTGATTCATCATAGTTTTATAAATCGATAAACACACAAAAAATCCTTGTGATGTATAAGATAATACTATCATATTTATTTTTAGTAATTAAGGATGATTACATCTAGGGTTATACGGTTGGTATTAAATTGAGTATATAAAGTACGTGTTTATAACACAAGATCCTAGAGTGTAGATCTACGACATCATAAGTTGTGTCAAGGGGTGGTTTAGATAAAATTATAGATTAGGATGTCTATTGAAAATAATTTAAGAGTGTGTATGTTAGGGCTGATCATAATTTAAATGGAATATATTACCCTTTGGGATATTATATGATTTAAAATTAAGGTAATAATAAAAATTTTGTACGAATATTTAGATAAGATAACTTTTTTGAAAACCCTAGGGATAAGTCTAAGACAGAATTATATGTATATGTAAAGACCCAGAATTTCCATATAATGTTTTTTAATATATGAGAATTTTACGAGTCTGTGAAAATTGACGGTACGTGATTCCATGGACCGGAGTGCCAGGACTGAATTTCTGGACTTTATTTCGGATACGTTCAGTAAACATTCGAGTGGGTTTTTCTAACATTTTAACCAGTGCTTGGAATTGAAATATGGGGGCACTGTTGAAATTGCAGTTCCGGTATTCACTTAAGGAGACCTTCACCTCGACCATAGTGGGACGAGAGTGAAACATTGTTTTTGTGCATTTTGTGAAAGAATAAAATAAAATAAAAATGTGTAACATTTTTATTTTCTTTTGTTGAAAACTTCCATGTAGATATTTTAATGGTGGAGAGCACCTATACTACAACCTTTCAACATATGATATGGTGGTGGGGACCACTCTAGCCTAACCTTCCATGTTGGTTATGGTGGTGGGGACCACCCGAGACTTAAAACCCCTTGAACCCCTTTGAACTCCCTCTTAGTGGGGAGAAACCTCTTGAGATCCCCCACTTAATTATGCCAACTCTACCCTTTAATTAATTAAGCCAACCCATCAATTAATTAATTAAGATATTTTGAAATTATACCAACAAACATAATAGATATACTATTCATTATGTGGGATACCATTCATTTTGGAGGAATTGGGGAGAGAAGAACTATTAGGAGAAAGCTCTCCAACGAAGAATGCCAATGAGGAACATCTCCAATAAAGAACGAACCGACAATTGAGGAAACGCTGACGTCACCGACGTCCTTCAATCCCCAATAACATCATCTCATTCCTCAAGGCCTCTATCAATAAACCTTTGAGGAAGGGGTTTATTTATGTGTGATTATCACTTCCCATGTTCTTCCCTTCTAAACTAAGAACGCGGATCAAATCTCATAAACTAGTTGATCCACAGATGTTTTCTTTTGCGGGATTGAGAATAGTGATTGATGGAGGTTGTGGGGATTGAGGTTTTTTAAATATCATTAATACATGTTCTTGATTAAAATTTGTGAACCAATTGCTACTTCTATAACGCGGTGGGTGTGGCCCAAACTAACATGTCCTGACCCCTCCAATGTTCTTCGTTTGTGCATTCTTTGCGATGGTGACGGCGAGCGATGCCAGCATTTCGCACTGGTGGAACATGAGAACAGTGGCCTACACCACCACCAACTATAAAGAAGTCAACGGCACCGCCTCGCAGCCACCGCGCCACCCGCGGCCCCTGCAGCCCCTTGGCCATCGCGCCACCCTGTGGATTCACTGCCCTCGTAGCCTCATGACCTATGTGCCACCAGGCTGAGCCGCCTATTGCCGGCCAGACCTTCCAACAGGCTGGGCCGCCCAGCATGGTCCGGGTTGCAACATGGGTCGGGCCAGACCCAACAGGTCGGTCCAGGTCGACCCAAACTGTGTCGGGTCAAGTTGGACTGGACCTGGACCCACTACGACCCATTTACGCCCTTGTGACCACAAATTTTGCACCAGATATCCGTTTGACAAACCATAAGTGGCATTGGAAACCTTAGATCGATATGATTCCTTTGAGTATACCCCACTAGAAATTTAGATAATGTTGTATTATGGTTGGGTTGGATCGAGCATGAATCCAATCGGTCCCTTCGGACTAAAAGGACAATAACTCACAGACCGGGCATCCGATTGACGCACCATCTGTTGCGTTGAGACCCATATGATTTTTCTGTCCTTTGAGATACATATTTGTGAGACGATATGGAAGTTGGAGTATCGACTAGTGGCGTGTGGAGCGGACCCCCCGGAGACAAGCAAGCGTAGTACGGGAACCCAGTAGCTGGTTATGATGTGAAGTATGAAGAGCGATCATATGTGGGCCAGCACCTAGTGATCCTATGTGGGTCAACACTTAGCGATACTATGTGGGTCAGCACCTAGTGATCCTATGTGGGTCATCACCAATTGATCCTGTGTGAGTCAGCACTGAGCGATCCTGTGTGGGCCAGCACCAAGCGATCATGTGTGGGTCTGCCACTTAACAGAGTAAGATGATTAAGTAGTTACATCTAATCATCTCTGATATTTTTCTTATGTTATACTTGGTGTGATATGAGTTCATAACGGTGTGGTACTTTACTTCATGGTAATACCTTGGTGGTATTCTTCAGTGTGGCATACATGTGTTACTTACCTTTGTTGTTTTCCTTCCTTTATGGAACGGTTGAGCTTTGGGCTTTTTGGTTGGACCCTGTGTTTCCTCTTGGTTTAGATGAGTATACTTTATAAATTAGGTATATGTATGGGCATATACTTAAGTAGGGTTTTTAGTTGATTTCATGCCTTGTGGTTTATCATTGGTGGATTTTCTGAGACTTTGAGGGTCTCGGGGTCCCTAATGAGTGTCGCTATACTCACCCTTGCACGAACTATGTCCACACCTCATTGTGTTTGGTGTAGACGATGGACAGCGCTAACTGGGGATGAGAGTACTAGGACTGGAGGTAGCTCGGAGGTGGAAGTTAGATGAGGATAACAGTAGAGAAGGTTGTTCATGAGCTGTACCTACCCTTCTGGTAGGATTCATGGTGGATGATCCATGAGCTGCTTTTCACCTATCAGTCATCTTGTACTTTTAGTTTCTTATACTTTCTAGTTGGGATTGTATTCAGTCCCCTTTTACTTACTGAACTCACTCTATTTACTATTCAGTTTACTTGAGTTCGTATCTTGTTGTGTGCTTGGTTTTGTGTCTTTACTGGTTATAAAGGCAATGCCTTCCTAATTTTAGGGAATACGCCATCGGTGCTAGTCTCCAGCACCTTGCATATTGAAGGCGGGCTTGGGGTAGTCACAGAACAGGCCCCGGGGGATAGGTCATGACAAATTGGTATCAGAGGAGTCGGTTCTCCCCTGGAACATAAGACTCTGATCTTTCTAATAGCAGTAGTGTTAAGTGTAGTGTGTGTGGTTATCAGTTTAGGTAATCCTGTGTTGGTGCGGCAGCCAACATATCCGTACACCCGGACCCTGACTTCTGATTTCCGACTCAGTGCATGAAAAACACTGACTGCTTGTGTGTTTTCAAGAGTCTTCTTTGTGGTCTCTTGAGTCATCTCACCCGGTATAACTTATTTACCATGGTTCACATGTTTATTTTCAGTATGCCTCCACGCAGAAAGACATATAGGGTTCCAGATATAGTACGCACTGATAGCCCACTGAGTGACGAGGCCTCAGTGTAGGTCCCTCTTCTAGTAGAGGCACCAGTGGAGGCACCAACAGTACCATTAAATGTTGGGACACTGATTCCACCAGCCCTAACAGCAGAGGGTGCACGCCGCTTGAGCATGTTTCACGAGTTCCAGCGCCAGAGGCCACCCAGGTTCAAAGGATAGACGGACCCATAGGCGGCTGAGGATTGGCTGGAATCCATAGTGAGAGTGTTCCAACTAGTAGAAACACCGACCGATCTCATAGTGATCCTTGACTCCAGTCTTCTTTTGGTAGCAGCAGGTAGATGGTGGAGCTTGATTCTCCAGGCTAACGACGAGGTGAAACTTCTCTGGGTAGACTTTGAGAGCCTATTTCATGCAGATTTTGTCCCATTGACTCTTCACACAGTTTGCATTCTGGAGCTACTTCATCTACAGAAGTGTAGCATGACTATGGCTTAGTACTCAGTGAGGTTCATTTAACTCTCATGCTACTCCATAGATATGGTGTGGGACCCATTATTCAGGGCTTGGTTCTTTGAGTAGGGACTCAGGCAAGAGATCAGGGCTTTAATAATATCACTTAGCATCCTGACGTAGGTGGGGGTGTTAGAGAGTTCCCTCCTAGAGGAGAGTTTCCTTGCTGAGTAGTCACCAGCAGCGAGACCCACTACCAGTCATCACGTAACGGAGTCTTCTAAAGCTGGCAGCAGACAGATGTCATAGATGTCCATGAGGACCAGACCAACAGGTGGATGATCGTAGGATTCAGTGTCGGTTGTGCGGGGCACCCGAGGCAGAGCCAACCATCCCAGGAGTGGTAATTTTTATGCATGTGGCGAGTAAGGTCACATGGATCGTGACTATCTGACCCTCCGTACGAATGATCAGCAGACAGTCAAAGAACCACCAAGGCAGAGATAGTTGTTCGATCGAGGTGGTCTGCAGGGAGAAAGCGGACATGGCAGAGGAGCTGGTCATGCAGATGGCGGTGGGCGATGATTCAAGGTGTTACCACCACCACCACTAGGAGGTCCACCCCATCTGTAGGGAGTAGGTGGACATGGGTGAGATCAGCTCCAGGTAGTTGAGGCCTATGATCATGATACTCCGGAAATGATATGAGGTATGATCTTTTCCCACTCCACCTTAGCTGTAGTACTTATAGACACAGGTTCTAGTCATTCTTTTATTTCCACTTCCCTAATTCAGAGCTCGGAGATTTTGATGGAGTCATTTGATCTATCCTTAGGGATAGATACTCCTATAGGAGCAGATTTGATGATTACGTACTGGTGCCGGTAGCGTGAGCTTACTCTAGGAGGTGAGAGCTTCGGCTGGGATCTCCTAGTAGTATCATCGAGGATTTACGATGTCATCTTGGGTATGGATTGGTTATCTACAGTCTATAATCATATTGACTGTATTAGGTACAAATTGTTGTGTGTCCGCATAGATGTGACCATGTTTACCTTCACCGGAAAGGTGGGAGCGTTTTCAGCATAGGATGGACTTACCCGGAGGAGAGTGCAGCCAATCACTCATCCTTTGGATAGAATTACCCTTGTAGCAGTTGATGTGGAGATTCCGAGTTATCCTAAAGTGGTGGAATAGTACACAGATGTCTCCCCTGATTATGTTTCGGGTCTACCTCCTCGCAAATAGGTGGAATTTTACATTGACTTGTATCCCAAGACGACACCGATATCTACACCGGCATATCATATGTCTCTCGTGGTGCTTCATGAGCTGCAGGTACAGCTAGAAGACTTGCAAGGGAAGGGATTCATTCGGCCCAGTGTTTCACCTTGGGCACCCCCGATTTTTTTCACCAAGAAGGCGGTTGGGAGATTGAGACTTTGGGTCTACTATCAGCGCCTAAACTAGGTGACCGTGAAGAAAAAGTACCCACTTCTGATGATTTACAACCCCTTTGATCATCTGAAGGGAGCACGGTGGTTCTCGAAGATAGTCCTCAAATCAGGCTATCACCAGCTCAGATTACGAGATGAGGATGTGCAGAAGACAGCTTTCAGATGTCGGTATGAGCACTATGAGTTCTTGGTTATTCCATTAGGTGTAACCAATGCATCAGTAGTGTTCATGGGACTCATGAACAATATATTTCATCCATAACTTGATTTCTTTGTAGTAGTATTCATCGAAAAAATTCAGATATACTCGGTTACTCAGGAGGAGCATGTCTATCATTTGCAGGTAGTACTAGACATACTCTGAGACCACCAACTTTATGGTAAGTTCTCTAAGTGACAGTTCTGGATCAGAGAGGTTCACTTTTTGGGGCACGTCATCTCAGAGGATGGATTTGTAGTGGATCCAGTGAAGATTGAGGTAGTACTTGATTGGGAGCCACCCAGGAGTGTGACAGAGATACAGAGTTTCATGGGTTTGGCCAGATACTACCGGAGATTTGTGTAAGATTTTTCTAGAGTTGCATCACCACTTTCAGCATTGAGGAAGAAGGGACAACCTTTAGGGTGGTCAGAGAGATTCTAGTGAATTTTTTAAGAGCTAAGGTAGAGGCTGACTAGTTCCCCCATCTTGAGGTTACAGTAGGAGGGCGTAGGGTACGTAGTCAACTATGACGCATCAGGGACCAGACTCAGATGTGTCTTGATTTAGGATCGAGCAGTGATCGCATATGGTTCTCGACAGCTGGGATATCATGAGAAGAACTACGCTACCCATGACCTGGAGTTTCGAGCAGTGGTCTTTTCCTTGAATATGTGGCTACATTACTTGATGGGTGAGTGTTTTACAGTGTACTCCGATAACAAGAGTCTCAGGTATATCTTCTCTCAGAAGGACCTTAACCTGAGACAATGATGTTGGCTTGAGTTCCTCCAGTACTATGACTTCAAGATAGTCTATACTATTGGGAAGAGAAACGTTGTATCAGATTCACTCAGTGGGAGATCTGGTATACAGCTTCTAGGGGAGGTGACGGAGCAGCTGGCTGCTTTGCAGATATCCTTTGTGGATGGAGATGGAGCAGTTTTTCTTCAATATCTTATAGTCACTCCCCCACTTCTTCAGTGATTCAGGTAGGTGTAGTGTGGGGACGCTGACTGTGGGACACGACATGATAAGATTTCCATAGGACAGGCACCTGATAAATTTTCTAAAGGTGGGGAGCACGTCATCCTCTTTAGAGGACGTACCATGGTACTAGAGTCACTTCTAGAGGAAGTGATGAGGGAGTTTCACACATCCCCTCTAGTGGTACATTCAGGAGTGGTAAAGATGTATCAGGATCTCCGACGACATCACTGGTGGTCTGTAATGCAGAAAACAGTTGAAGATTTTGTCTCTCAGTGCCTCACTAGTCAGCAAGTGAAGGTGGAGCATCAAGTACCAGCAGGCTTGGTTCATCCTTTAGAGGTCCTAGAGTAGAAGTGGGTTGGGATATCCATGGACATCGTGACAAGACTTCCACATACATCCATGGGTCATGACTCTATTTGGGTGATCATCGACTAACTGACTAAGTCAGCCCACTTCCTACCGATTAGAGAGCATTGTTCAGTAGAGAGCATGATACACCTCTATATGCAAGAGATTGTATGACTACATGGAGTAACCTTGACGATTGTATCTAATAGTGATACACGTTTTACTTCCCTGTTATGGAAGGGGTTGCTGGAGGCTTTTGGGACGCAGCTTTGTTTTAGCACCTCCTTCCGTCCTCATATCGATGGCTAGACTTAGCGGACCATTAATACCCTTGACGGTATGCTTCGTTCTTTGGTCCTCGACTTCTTTCACTTCTTGGAGGATCACTTAACTTTGGTGGAGTTTTCATACAACAACAGCTATCACTCCACTGTTGGGATGGAACATTTTGAGGCTTTGTATGGGCGACCTTGGCGATCAACTTTGTGCTGGACTGACCCAAGGGAGTCAACACTAGTGGGACCAGAGATGGTACGAGCTACCAAAGAAAAAGTGCAGATCATCTAGGAGAAAATGAGGACTACACAGAGTAGGTAGAAGTCTTATAACGACAAGAGATGGAGACCTATGGAGTTTGAGCATGGCGACCACATCTTTCTACGGGTCTCACCTTGACGATGTTTGCAGAGATTTGATCAAGGCGGCAAGTTATCTCTGAGGTTTATCGGACCCTTTCAAGTCCTCAGTATAGTTGGTGAGGTGTCTTACTGCTTAGATATTCCACGTCAGTTGCACCAGGTGCACGACGTCTTCCACGTATCCCAGATGAGGAGATACGTGCACGAACCTTATCACATTATTGACCATAGCGAGCTGGACGTCGATGATGTGGTGACTTTTACAGAGGTTCCAGTTGAGATTGTGGATCAACAGGAGTGGGTCCTTTGTCGGCAGTAGATACCTCTAGTGTGCATTCGTTGGCAGCATGGGAACCTCCAGGAGAGCACATAAGAGTGGGAGGATCAGATTCATGCTCAGTACCCCCACTTGTTTTCCAAGTTTTGAGTTGTGGCTTACGGGGACATAAAGCCCTGATATGGGGAGAATGTAAAGACCCATAATTTCCATGTAATTTTTTTTAATATATGGGAATTTTAAAAGTCCTCAAAAATTGACGGCGCATGATTCCTAGGCCGCGAGTGCCCGGAATGAATTTGTGAACTTTATTTCGGGTATTTTCAGTAAACGTGTGGGTGGGTTTTTATAACTTTTGAACCAGTGCTCAGAATTGAAATCTGAGGGAACCATTGAAATCGCAACACCGATATTCACTTAAGGAGACCATCTCCTTGACCGTAGTCAGTCGAGAGTCAAATATAGTTTTTGTGTTTTTCGTGAAAGAATAAAATAAAATACAAATGGGTAACATTTTTATTTTCTTTTGTTCAAACTTTCCATAAGGATGTTTTAATGGTGGGGACCACCGGTACTAAAACCTCTCAAAATAGGTTATGGTGGTGGGGACCACCCGAGCCTAACCTTCCATGTGGGTTATGGTGGTGGGGACCACCCAAGACTTAAAACCCCTTGAACCCCTTTGAACTCCCTCTTAATGGGGAGAAACCTCTTGAGCTCCCCCACTAAATTATGCCAACTCTCCCCTTTAATTAATTAATCCAACCCATCAATTAATTAATTAAACTATTTCGAAATTATGCCAACAAACATAATAGATAACTTGTTATTTTAGGTGGGATACCTTTCATTTTGGTGGAATTGGGGAGAGAAGTACAATTGGGAGAAATCTCTCCAATGAATAATGCCAATGAGGAACATCTCCAATGACAAACGAACCTATAATCAAGGAAACAGTGATGTCACCGATGTCTATCTATCCCCAATGACATCGTCTTTTTCCTCGCGGCCTCCGTCAACGAACCTTAAATGTTGGTGTTTTTTATGAGTGATTATCACTTCCCACGTTCTTCCCTTATAAAATAAGAATGTGGATCAACTCTCATAAACTAGTTGATCTGTGGATGTTCTCTTTTGTGGTATTGGGAATTGTGATTGATGAAGGTTGTGGGGATTGATAATTTTGAAATATATTCTATACACATTCTTGATTCAAATTTTTGAACTACTTGCTACTGCTCTAACAGAGAGGGTGCGAGCCAAACAAACATGGCCCGACCCCTCCATCATTATTATTTTGTAAGTTCTTCATGATGGTGTCAGTGATTGGTACTCGCGTTTGGCACCGGGGGAACACGAGAACGGCAGCGACACCACCGCAGGTTGTGACAAAGACAACGACGCCACCATGCGGCCCTCGTGCCGTCCGCGACCACTGTCGCCCCGATGCCACTGCGCTGCCCGCAACCACCATCGTCCGCAGCCCCCACCGTCTGCGGCCCTACACCGCCCCACGACCTAGCGCCGCCCGTGGCCCCACCATGCTTCCTGCAACCCTCCGCGCCCCGCAGAACTGCCTCGTCGCTCTGTCGCCCCGCAGCCCCGTTGCGCCACCTCGCAGCTTTTCCCCCTCACGGATTTGCCTCCCCACGGCCTCTGTGCTGCCCGTTCGGGCCGTCCAGTAGGCTGGACTGCAACACAGGCTAGGCCGGACCCAGCGGGTCCGGCCGGCTCAGTCCGACAGGGTCAGACCGAACCTGGACCCACTGCGACCCATTTACGCTCTTTTGGCCATAACTTTGGCACCAGATGTCTGTTTGATGAACCATAAATAGCATTGGAAACCTTAGAGCGAGACGGTACCCTTGAGTATACCCCACTCGAGATTTGGATAAAGTTTGAATATGGTCAGTTTGGATCAAGCATGAATCCAACCGGGCCCTCGGGACTAAAAGGCTAATAACTCACAGACCGGGCGTCCGATTGACGCACCGTCTGTTGCGTTGAGACCCCTATGACATTGCGTTCCATTGAGAAAATTCTTTGTGAGACTATGTGGAATTTGAAGTATCGACCAGTGGATTGTGGAGTAAACCCTCCCAGAGACAAGCAAGCGTAGTGTGTAAACCCAGTAGTTGGATGTGACTTGATGTATGAAGAGCGATCATGTGTGGGTCAGCACCTAGTGATCTTGTGTGGGTCAGCACCGAGTGATCTTGTGTGGGTCGGCACCTAGTGATCCTGTGTGGTTTAGCCTCGAGCGATCCTGTGTGGATCAGTACCGAGCGATCCTGTGTGGGTCAACACTGAGCAATGATGTGTGGCTCTGCCTCTTAACAGAGTAAGATGATTCATTAGTTATATCTAATCATCTCTACTACTGTACTTAAGTAATACCTGGTGTGAGATGAGTTTGTACCTGTGTGTTACTTTCCTTCGTGGTAATACCTTGGTTGTATTATTCAGTGTGGCGTACCTATGTGGTACTTACCTTGGTGGTTTTTCTTCTTTTGTGGAACAGTTGAGCTTTGGGGTTTTGGGTTGGACCCTGTGTTTCCTCATGGTTGAGATGGGTATACTTGATAACTTAGGTATATGTATGGGGATATACCTAAGTAGGGTTTTTAGGTGATTTCTTGCCTTGTGGTTTATCCTTGGTGGGTTTTGTGAGACCTTGAGTGTCTCAGGGTCCCTACTGATAATAGTTATACTCACCCCCGCATGGGTTATGCCTGCACCTTGTTATGTTTCGTGTAGATTATGGACAACGCTGACTGAGGACGAGAGTACTAGGACTAGAGGTAGCTCAGAGGTGGACGTTAGACAAGGCGAACTGTACACTACTATAAATTTCACCTATTCCAATAGTTTTAAACCATTGGAAGATCCTTGGAAACCATTGGGATAGTTTATCCCAATGGCTTCACGAATCGTTGGTATGCGGGCTATTCCAATAGCCCTATACCAATGGTTTCTAGAGAACCATTGGTATATCTGGTCTGAAATTAATTGTTCCCAACGGTTTAAGTAAAACCATTGGTATATATGTGTACCAACAGTTCAAAAACCGTTGGTATACATACAATCCAATATACATACCAACGGTTCAAGAACTGTTCTTATATATTCTATCCCAAAGGTTTCATTGAAACTGTTGGGATATATGTTGTCCAGCATTTGAATACCAACGGTTCTGCGAATCGTTGTCATATGTTTCCCAGGATACTAAATACCAACTGTTCTATGAACCATTGGTATATCCTATACTCCCCAGCACACATCAAAGTAGCACAACACACATCAAAGAAGCACAGATAAAAGCTTAGAAGACCTGTAACTCTACTCCCCAGAAAACATCAAATTTGGGCAGACTTGTAAACCCACATAAAGTAGTAAACCTATACCTCTAAACCTATAAAACCAAAGCTGGTAAGACCTATAAACCCACTTCGAGCAGTAAACCTACACCTCTAAACCTGTAAAACCTGCACCTATAAACCTACACCTCTAAAAAACTTCCAAAGCACAGTTTAGACCTATAAACCTGCACCTGTAATGGTAAACTTGCACCTCTAACAGTCTTCCAAAGCACCTGTAAACCTTCACCATCATGCACCTCATATGGAAGTAGCTTCACATAATGAGTGGGAAAAGTCACTAGGTTTTTTCCATCTTGGTTTAGACTATTCGGAGGCTAAATATGATGAATAAGATGCTGGAGATAACAGAGATGCTCAGGGTGGTTTTACCTTGGTAGAGGATGAGGTATCATGTAAGGGGGGTCTATCCTCTGGTTCCAAATTTCCTGGACTATCATATCCAGACTCATATAAAGATAGTGATGGTGATGAACATAGTATTACACCAGAGCATGGTGGACCTAGTGTCTCATTTGGAGTTGGGATATATCCTAAGGGATCCGTAGTTAAGCATATTGACCAAGTAGGTGAGATTCAGGCTTTTCCATTAGATATACCTAGAAAATAATAACCTGTAGAGGCAACTTTACCTAGTGTTGAGAGATTTGTTTCCCCATTTCCTTTAGATGTTGTATCCATAATATATTTATAATATTTTAGATAAATACTTCTTTTATATTTCATTAGAATTTTGAGTTATTAGGAACCTCCTGTCACTTAGCTTAGTGAATCTGATGCTAGACACCTTTTTGAGATGGTTGTATGTCATATTCATCCCAAGATGAGTTTTCATATTCAAGAAGTTATGATTTAAAATTAAAGGTTGGATAGTGGGATAGAAACCATTTGATCTATTATGAAGGAAATGAGGACCTCCTTTGTTTCCAGTCAGTATTCCTTATGGAATAGATTGGAGAATATTCTTATTGTTGCATCTACATCTAGTGCTCCACCGCCCTTATCTTTAGTTGATGCTGATATGATCTAGTCTATAGTCAAATAGTATCTCCATTTTGTTGTAGGTGATGTACATTCATCTCATCAAGATTAATTGAGGTAGATTCTATAGAATGGGTTTTCAAGGAATTGATTGACCAGTTGAAAGTGATGACAACTCTACTCAAGCTATTCATAGAGGAGAAGAAATATTTCTTTAGCAGTATGAAGAGATGTAGAAACATTATTAAATACTTTTTCAATCTTATGAATCCTTTCCTACATGTATCCAATACTCTAGTGGCTTATCCCAAGGTGATTCCCATGACATCCTTCACTTATGATTCTTCTTCTCATCCTCTACCTCCTTAATTATAGTCTTTTGGTATGTCTTCGGTTGAAGTTGTATGGACTCTCCAAACTATTGTGATCCAAAAACTTTCTACCTCTATATCTATACCTTCAGCCTCTACCTTAGTGCCTCCTGCTTCTGGAAAGGAAAAGCGCCCTACTGATCACCCCACTTGCACCCTACCCTACAGACCCCCCCCCCCCCACAGATAGCCCTTGGATACTCCCCTTGGACATTCCCTCCTAGACACCCCTCCTACACCCTCCCCTTGCCCTACATACCCCCCGAAACCTCCCCCCCCCCTTTGGAAAACCCTTGTACAACCCCTCCTAGACACCCCACCTGCACCCTACCCTGCAGACCCCCGCCCCCCAGACAGCCCTTGGACACCCCTTGGACATCCCCTCCTAAGAATCTTGTTACCCATGAATTATTTTGGGGCTACCATCTTGATTATTATTTTCCTAGGTGTGGCTTCAAGATCGATTTATTCAAGGATTTTTATTTGTTCTGGTGGGACTTTTTATGGGATGCTTTCAATCTGCTCGTCTTTTTGGCTAGGTTCTCGTCATAGGTTAAAAGATGCATCTATACCCCAATGTTCTCAGTGAACATTAATGGAAGTTTACATGGATACTTTTAGGGTAAACGATGTCTTAGGAAAGGGGATCCTCTTTCACCTTTCCTTTTTGTTTTTTGCATGGAGTTTTTCTTGTGCATCCTAGACTCCCTTATTTCATCTTCAGATTATTACAAGTTTCATTAGTGATTTGTGGGTTGGAATGTAGGTGGAAGGGGGTTGGTTCAGGTTGGAACATGTGGTATGGGGTTGTTTTGTAGGTGGTATGGGGTTGGTGCGAGCTGGAATGTAGGAGGTTGGGGGCTGGTTCAATGGTTGGTGCGGGATGGAGTGGCTAGTGCAGGCGTGAAGGCAGGTGGCAGAGGGATGGCAGGGGGCTGGGGCGAGTTGGAATAGGTGGCATGGGGCTGGTGTGGGCTGGATTTCAGGTGGCTGGGGGATGTTGGGCATGTGGCAGGGGCTGGTGCAGGCTGGGATGTATGAGGCCGGAGGCTGGTGAGGGCTGGAACTGGTGGCTGGGGCTGTTTTGCTGGTGGCAGAGGGCTGTAATTAGTGTTTTGTAGGAGTATGGGTGGTGAGGGATTGTGTGGTGGCTGGTGCGGGCTGGATTGCAGGTGGTTGGTGCGGGCTCGAATGCAGGTGGAAGGGGGCAGGAATGCTGGTGGAAGGTGGCTAGTTGAAGGTGGTGGGGTGATGGTGCGGGCTGATTCGAATGTGGCAGGGGGCTACTGCAGGCTGGAATGTTGGTGGCATTGGGCTGAAATGAAGGTGTAAGGGGAATGGTGTGGGCTAGTTGTGGCTAGTACAAGCTGGATTGTGGTGGTAGTGGTGACTGATGGTTCGCAGGTGGATTGTGGCGGTCTCCTTATGTTGGTGATTGGGAGTGTGCGTTCGTGTGGTTGGGTGTGTGTCTGTGTTTTTGAGTGTGGGAGTGTGTGCTCTCCGTGGGGTGGGTTTGTGGGTAATTGTGGGTGGTTGCTTGCATTTTCCTCTTAGTTTTCACTTGCATCGAGTGGACCTTGGTTCTTTCATGATGGAGGGGCGGTTTCGTTTGATTCTCAGGTCTTCAGTTGGATGTTCATTTTATGTTTGCGTGTTTTTTCTGTGTCTCTTCATGTGGAGGCTTCTTCTTTGCTGCTGGTGGCTGGCTGATGGTGGTTGTCGCAGTCTCATCCTAGTGCAGGGCCAAATCATAGCATTACCACGATGTGACCACGGCTTGAACGCGGCGTGACCACGGCGTGACCGTGGCGTGTTGGCCCGGTCCAGTGACATCCGCGGGGCAGCATCTTTCGGCCAGGAGAAAAGGGAGCGAGAGGAGGCGAGGAAGCATTCCAACTGTCGCCTCCCTCCCCATTAACTATGGGTTGGTAATGTATCTAAAACTTTCTCTAGTTTTCATAAATTGAATTCCGACATGACTTCGAACCGGCGCGGGGTGTCATTCTGGAGCAGGGCCAAATCATGGCATTATTGCGGCGTGACCGCGGTATGACCGCAGCGTGACCGCGGCGTGACCGCAGCATGACTGATGTGTGTTGGTCCGGTCCAACGACATTTGTAGGCCAGCATCTTCCGGCCAGGAGCAAAGGGAGCGGGAGGAGGCGGGGAAACATTCTGACCATCACCTCCCTCCACATTAACTATGGGTGGGTAATGTTTCTAAAACTCTATCTAGGTAGCATAATTTGAATTCTGATAGGACTGTGAACTGCCATGGGGTGTCGTCCTGGAGTAGGTCCAAATCATGGCGTGACCGCAACGTGACCGCGACGTGACCGCGACGTGACCACAACGTGACCACGGCGTGACCGCAGCATGTTGTCCCTGTCCAGCAACATCTGTGGGGTTGCATCTTTCGACCAGGAGCGAAGGGAGCGGGAGGAGGTGGGGAAACATTCTGGTCGTCGCCTCCCTCCCCATTAACTAGTGGTGGGTAATGTATCTAAAACTCTATCTATGTATCATACATCGAATTCTGACAGGACTGTGAACCACCGCGTGGTGTCCTCCTAGAGCAGGGCCAAATCACGACATTACTGCGGCGTGACCGCGGCGTGATGGTGGCGTGACCGCGGTGTGACCGTGGCGTGACCACAGCTTGACTGCGGTGTGATTGCGGCATGTTGGCCCGGTCCAGCGACATCTGCGGGGTAGCATCTTCTATCCAGGATTCCAAATAAATACTATGTAGTTGTCCTTCACATTATAGAAACCGATCTTATGTTATTAAAAACAGACTCTTGATTCGGGATTGTGGTGTGATAAATATATATATTTTATATTCATTGTTTTTAAAAGTGGTACTAGGTAGTTGAAACTACTGATTGAGAGTCAAATTATGCAGGTGTATTACTTTTCAATGGTATATTCATTTCTAGGAACTCTGATAATAAAACCTCAGTAACCTTGAGAAAAATAGAATTTGAGTATGTTTTAACATCTGAGGATGCAACAAAAATCTTATGGGAGAATTCATATATTTAAAAAATTAGATGTGCAATGAGGCCAGAAAAAAACCCCAAATAGTGTCAAGATGAATCTTATAGTGGGGAGTACCATAATCCTAATAGGTGTTAAAACATGACACCATCAGTGTTTTTAGATATATAGGATCGGGTAAACACCCAAAGGGGTGGCCAAGAGGCTTGGAAAACACCTGAAACAGGTTTCTCCATAAGATAAGGTCACAACTGACATTATAAAACAAAAAACTATTTAATATATTATAAAAAGGGATCTTCTGAAGGTTGTAGTGAGCAGCACAATGATGCAACGTCTAAATGGAAACAAAACAACTAAAAAGAATCATACACCCTAAACTATCACTGTGAGTTTTAACAGACAGCGCACCTCCGTTAGAGGGGTTTTATTATCAAAACATGACTTTATTAATCAAATGAAACAATTATACTAAAGAACACTTATTCAAGATATGAAATTATATATAATTAAGCAGAATTAAGGAAGAAGCTAAATTAAATTTAAAGCATTCTTAAATTAAAGAGGCGATGAGAGGGACTCTACCTCAAGGTGGAACCAAGATGTCCACTTCAGCTCTTGGAGATTTCTAACTAAAAGCTGATGCTCCTCCACTGGGTATACACACCTTCACACATATGCAAGGACACCTAACCCCTATGCACACACTTCCATGGCCATGAGCATGTATGAGGGGATCCCTGCACATATTCTTATATGCATATATCAGTCTCCACTCACCTACGTATGCATTTATATATATATATACATGGGCACACCTAGCCCCATACGTGCATAATCACTACCATGGGTGACTATAAACGTAACAGGAGAACCAACATACATATACTTACTTACCTATGGACACACAGGCGAGTCACCCTTGACTTTCCGACTCGAAACCAATGAGCAGGGATCAACACACTACAAAGAGGACATTAAGAACCTAAAAACACATAAAGGACGCAACATAACCAGTGAGAAACCAACCAATGGCATTAAAGCCTTACCTAGATTGGAAGAGGAGAACCAAATCCACCCGAACCAACACAAAACGATCCAACTCCCTACCAAGAACATAATATGGAGTCAAAACACTAAATCCCAAAATACATGAGGTGTGATCCAAGTAGTAACCATATAATCTTACCTCAGATAAAATCTGGTGGACTGAATCAATCTGAACTCCTTCTATCCCCCTTCATAGAATATAACTACCCTCTGTCCATAGAAAGAAATCAAAGCTCTAAGTGACCAATGTGATAAATAAAATAAAATAAAAACTAAACTAAAACATACTTGTCTCCTGTGACTATACCTTTCACCACCCAACATATAAGTACCATAACGCACCATGGGTAAAATCATGTTCTTGCAAGAAAAGGGGAAATATATCAATGTTTCAAAATGATACTATCAAATAGTATATTCCTATTAATTAACAATTACTCTTCCTATTAATAGTATATAATAAATTTGGCATGAGTTTCAACTTATTTTGGTTTTGTTCGATGAAAGGTATGAGGTCTTATTATTCTTAGTTTTTATGTTTACACTTAAGAAATTTATTTAAAAATTATGCATGTATTTGAGATTATTATTTGTGGTTTTAGTTCTTATCCTATTGCCATGGGGCCTATCCACATGAATAATTCTTGTAATGTAGGGTTCAGTTGACATTTATGTGCTTTAATTTGATTGATGTCACTAACGATGAGGATTTAGATCAAGTAAAATATTCCTATGAGTATTGGGCATTGTAGTGATAGGTGTGGAAATTGTACATCTAGCATTTGATAAGGAAATACTTATGAGGATGGATTGGAATCCGGATAGGGTATTAGAGTGGGATTGGCCCTCTGAGTATATAAAATTTATTATAAAAGGTTTTACTCCCTTTAATGATTCAAGAGTTCAACTAAAGAGATAAAGGGTGAGATGCTAGTGTGGGTATTGGGTATTGTCGGACGGATTGGAATTATAATTCCATAAGTCTTGGTGTGATTTAGCTAAGGATGGAACCTTGTTAGTGGGGCTGGGTTACAATACCTTATATTGATGAGGTTCATGATAGGATTATTGATAATATAATGTAGATGGGTTCGACATGGTGTGATTTTGTGACTAGGACAATCATAAGGTGAGTAATTCTCTTTCTCTAGTTGGATGATGAGATATGCATCGAGGCATGGGATAATCCTCGAGAGATGAATCTAGACTATGTGACTGAGAGGATAGACTAGGATAGTTTTGATAGGATTTGGTGAGTTTCCAACCCATGTGAGGATGATACGATGTATGGAGACACTTGAAGACACTTGGGGTTATTTATGATATCTCATGGAGACACTTGAGGTTATTTCATGACTCCAACATACTCCAGAAATGTTCCCACACAATGTTTTAGAAAAACAATTCCATCTCATGGGGGACCCCAAGGGTCCTCTATCTTCCAATGTTTCCTCACACTCACACCTCATGGTATTATAGTATACAAGTGATCTACGTCAACTAGTCAGGATAGCATCACTACCCTCCATCCGTAGAAAGAAGTAAAATACCAAAGTAGCCAATGCGATAATAAAAATAAAATAAAAAGTAAAAAAACATACTTGTATCCTATGAATATACATTTCACCATCCAATATATAAGAACCACACCGCCCCATAGGTCAAATCATGTTCCTGCAAGCAAGGGGAAATAGTTCCATTTAATAATCTCTTCATTTTTCATTATGTTCTTTATATAGAACGTTGTTGGAAACACCATACTAGTATACTTAGCCATTGAATATGCACCTATGCTACACTAGTTGAGTTGAAGATTGTGCACAGAACCCTCTTCATTATGGAAAGAACCACATAGGGACCACAATCAATGTTTAGTAGTTGATCCTACTCTTGAACCTGGTTGGGCACTAGTCCATGAACCAGATGGCCTACATGGTCATGAGGGTGTAAACCATTTCATTATACTTTAATAAGAATAAAGGTGTTGGTATCTTTTTTACCCAAAAATTGAATTTCTCAAGGATTGAGCGCCAATCGACTTCAATTCCTAAGTTAATGGACCCTTAACTATCCGTAGATGTCAAGGGGTGTCTCCCATGGGTGTCTTGTGGTGTGTAGTGTCTATCTATGATTTCTGTGGTGCATCTGTATTGTATGAAATGTGTAATGCATGGTCAGTTTAATAAATACATTGGTCAATTAGAAAATACACCCATATTCAATAGAGATATAACAACTTTTGATATATAATACCATCCAAATAACCATCTCAGAAATCCGAGATAAACATTTCACTTTACCAATTCCAATTACATAATATATGCAGCACCAACTTCTGTTTTATGAACCAATCAATTAAAGGGAAAGAAATTTCTCACCATAACCCATAAAATCTCATATAGCATCACTCACCTCCAATTAACCCACATCATTTCACATCTTAATGATGATATAACCTCATCACATATATATCACGATTAACAAAAAAATCCAACACTATATAAGCTCTAATAAGAGTCTATAGAGGAAAATATGAGGTTTTTAAGAAATCATGAAATTTTTATTGAATGCATTGTTCGAATGAATGTAATAAAACCTGTGAAAATAACCATACATTTCTAAAAGACTCTATTATGAAAAAAATCACAATTTACACATTAATTCACCACTCCATGAGTTAGTTAATAACAAAAACTCTAGAAATTGATCGATTAATATGAATGGATATCCTAACTATGAACCTAACAATTAATTCCTTGTTGCCTCGTTTTTTATAAAAGATGACTAATTATTACCTGGAAATACCAATAAAGAACCATGGCAGGAGGAGAGGGAGCCGAGAGAGGGGGACGTCCAGCGGGGTGTTCGGCCATGGGGGGTCTCGCACACGACAGGAGAGGGGGTTGGGGGACATCGTTAGAAGAGATTGAGCCAAGAGGTGAGGTTGATGTCGCCAGGAGTGGGAGACGAGAGGGGAGGGGGGAATGTCCCCGGGAGCCGAGAGGTGAGGGGGACGTCGTCATCGGAGAGGGAGCTGAGAGGGAAAGGGGAATGCTGCCAGAGGAGAGGTAGGGTCCAGGAGGTGGAGGCGGAGGCCAAGGGGAGATCGAGATCGGGGAGGGGGAGGGGTTCCGGAGGCAGAGGTTGGGGACAGTTCACCCGGGATGAGGTTCCCTAAATTGGTTATACTTTTTCCCTATGATTAATAAAAACTGTAAGTAAATTTTGTTCTTTCCCAACGGTTTAACAAAACCGTTTGGAAAACCAAACATATAACACATTATACCAATGGTTTACTAGAACTGTTGGTAAAGGTTCTTTATCTCAATAGTTTTTTAAACCATTGGAATATAAGTGTTGTTATAGGTCCAAATTCCACTTGTGGTGGAGACAGTCATTCATGAGTTGTACCTACCCTTCAGGTAGGGTTTGTGTTGGATGATCTAGGAGCTTCTTTTCACCTATCATTCGTCTTGTACATTTAGTTTCTTGTACATTTCATGTGGGATTGTATTCCGGCCCATTTTACTTACTGCACTCACTCTGTTTACTATTCAGTTTACTTGAGTTCGTATCTTGTTGTGTGCTTGGTTGCATATGCTTACAGGTTACAAAGGCAATGTATTCCTAGTTTTAGGGAATATGACTTCGGTGCTAGTCGCCAGCCCCTAGCCTATGGAAGGTGGGCTTGGGGTAGTCATGGAACATGCCCTGGGGGACGGGTCGTGACAATATAGGATAACTTGCTGATGTTATGGTAATGTAAATATTGTGTGAATCTCCAAGAAATTATATCTTTATCTTGATACTATAAGTGGATTCAAGTTCTGTACTAGATTTACTTTGGTGTAATGACCCCAAAAATAAAGATTGTGTGTTAACTTGATTCTCACATGGTGCATGATAAAGATCCCTAACTACCTACCTTTTTGAAACATTGGGAAGATATGAATTATTTGTCTCACATTCTATTTATAAACCATTTTGAGAAATTTGAATATGTTTTGGATAAAATACCAAATAGGAAAGTTACCATGGATAACATATATTAACATGTAAATATTAATAACTTATGGTACATATTAATCAACATGTTTTTTTCCAAGATAATGAATAATGTGGATTCTGATATCATAGATTTCAATTATAATTGGTTTTAGAATATTTTAATAAGGTTCAAGGTAACATGGGATATATATTTCAAGGATTAGGATATTAAGTTTGGCAGAAACTGACTCAAAGAAACCAATGTTGAATCGACAGTGATATATGTCAAATCATGAGTGATATAGGCTGAATCATGTTTGATATTAGTTCAGTGGTAATAACTATATTCTAAAAAGAAATAATTATAAATTGATACATATTGTGGTTAAATATTCATATGGTTATTTCTGATAATCATCTTATAATTAAAATCACTCTTGTTAACTATTTTTTTTAGTAATTCCTGATTCAAAAAGGAATCATGTTAATAATAGATTCTATGGACGATGCAGAAGCTGTCCAAATGTTCAAGATATTATACTGAGAGTTGTAGTGAGAAAACATATGATTATGACAATCCAACTATCATGAAATATGATTAACTATATAAATATATTTAAATTCCAAAATATACTAATGAATATAAATTTGGATTCTCCAAAATTATCATGTGACGGAGATAATAAGGAAAATAAAATTAAATTTCATGCGAGTAAAAAATGTTGGAAGAAACATGGAGGAAATTTAAATAAATATTTAGGAAATTTCTATATGTGTGGTGATGAAGGTCCCTAGACTCAAAAGTATAAGGTAAATAGAGAAGCTATAAATGTAGATTTCTAGAGCTATAAAATAATTGAATATTATGAGAATCAAATTATAAATCCAATTGAAAAAGACAAATAGGCACCAAAATTCATGAAAATATGTAATGTCCTATGAAACTGTTACTAATGAAGTGAATGGTGAGTTTTTACTCAAGATTTACTAGTGTCCCATTCGATGAATGTTTTATCTAACTACACGATATTATCATAAAAATAAAAACCCCAAGTGGTATGATTATCATATAAATCTTTTTCATGGTTTATGGAATGTTATTTCTTATGGATCTAGATCTTAATCATTTTGTGAAATTCAATGTGAAATTTGGAATAGGTTAGCACTTACAATAATTCTTCATATAGATAAATCTCATTCCACATCCTAAATAAACCCATGATCATCTAGTGGAGTATGATTAATTATGGTTTCCATATAGATGTTAGTCTGATTTTGTGAGTCCAATTATGAGGATGTAATTTATCTAATGGGGAATAATGTGACACCACAAAATATTAATATTTGATTTCTATCAAACAATTCAATGTGTTTAATATCTTTCTCCACAATCAATAGTAAAATAAAACAAAATCGTGATATATTTTGATAAAAATATAAATATTATGTACGAAAATAAAAAGTTAAACATTGAATTAGTAGAAATAAAGATGAGTAATATATATATGAAATATTTATATGAATAAAATAAACACAAATTTTACTCTTAATAAAATATAATTGGTATAAATAAAATTACTAGTACAATCATTTTTTGCTTAGAAGTGTATTTTTTCAAAATATTTTATTTTCTATATGATATGTATTATTATTTAAAGAATATATTGATTAAATATGGTAAAATATTTTGTATAAGAATAATTGGTTAATACAAACTTAATTATTCTATGATAGGTAATATGAATGAGAATTGGATTATATTCTAGAAACTAAACTTTCCTATAAAAACATTTATTCATTATATTCTATATTTTTTGAATAGTAAAATATCTAAAATTTAGAATTTTATTGTTTTTAAAAACAAGAAATATTTTTTTGAATCATCAATATATTTGTTTCTTAATCTTTGTTTTTTGGATTTTTCTAAAAAGAATGATTTTTAGTTGAAATTTCCATTTTTAGAAATAAAATGACTTTTATGACATTATTAATATATAAGTATGAATTATAAATTCCTGAAAACATTTTATAATAAAAAATATCTATTTTATAAGTGAATTTTTAATTTCAATTTTTTTAATTTAAAACCCATATTTTTTATTTTATAACATAAGTAATTTTTTCTCAAAAAAATTATTTTAATACAATATGAGTATTTATTTTAAAATTAATTTTTATATTTTTTATAGACTTAATAAAATTAAATTGATTTAAAATTTAGAATAATTTGTTCAAAATTATTTAATAATGGCCACGTTATTTTTATGTATAAGGATTAAGTTACCTTCAGTAAAAATGAGTTATATTAGTGAATGTAAAATGGTAAAAGAAATAATTTATGGAGTAGAGAGCATGAAACATGATAAAAATATCTACAATTGAGTTTATGTGGAGTGTTAAATCCGTATATCTTCCATAATAAATTATTTATCAATTTTGGAGTCACTTTACATGTTATCATGTTCCCCCTTTATATTAAGTTAAAATAATTTTAAAAATACCATTTTCACCACTACCAAAAGTGGCCTCTCACCACCCAACCCAATAAATCCTAATGATTATGGTTTCTCATGAAGCCAATCTATCTATATTTCAATATTCTATTCACAATAGATAATCTTATACCACCCATTTCCAATTGATCTTCCACGGAAATCTTAAATCGCTCAACATTAGTAATTTTTTTTACTTAACAACATTATTTTATAGTTTTATTTTATAATTATAAGTAATTATACATATGTAATTAAATCAATTTTGGTTCTATAATTAATTTTATTGTGATTTTTTAATAATCATTAATCCCATATTCCCATTACTATTAAGAAAAATGAAACCATCATTTGTGTGTTGTGCAGACTACCGCATATATGATAAAACATGTTTCTCTTTCATTAACCAACATAAAATAATGGAATAAAAATAAAATTAATAAATAAGTATTATATTTATATCATTTTCATTATTATTATTAAATAAACTATGCTACTCATTTCTCCTTTTCTATGGAAAATAAAATCATCAACCCTACATACTTGTGGACTACCGCCTCTTTGGAACAATTTATTTTTATTTTATTTTCTGAACTAACTTAAATTTCTTTCCATGAAGATGGGATTAAATAATAAATATTTTGATTAGGATTTAGTTAAGTTTATTTTATGAAAAATTGTTTAATCTATTAATGATGTGTTCTACAAATGATAATCACTGATTCAATCATTTAAAACTCGCATACTAAGAGAAAAATCATCAATTATTTATAAGAATATTTATATATAATTTATATCATGTTTAATTTTTTTTTGAAAATAATGATATATCATACTAATAATCACTAAATAATATTAATATTATTTTGGTATAATGATATTACATCTAAACCACCACATAATCATCTGTTAAACATGATAGGTTCATATTTGGGTCACCTTAACCACCTGCTGGAAAAATTGTATAAATTTATGTTATATATGGATAATGGAACATATTTAAAATTAAAATATTATATAAATATGTAAATAATTATCTTCTTATCTATATCAAGGTTATATGAAAATTTAAATCTTTAATTTAGACAACATATTTTTGTCCTTAAGAATCACAGAAACATTTTCATCGCAGATTTCATCTTCATTGTTTGTAGAAATAAATAACATGGAATGAGATAATATATTTATAAATATCATGGAAAATTAATTATAAAACATTATATTGTTTAATAATTTGGTAATTTTTAAACTGAATATCCTCTAACAGCAATGTTTTTAAACTAGTTCAACGAAATAGAGATTACTTACACTTTGTGTAGAAAATAGGTAAATAATGACTAATATATATTTATTTAATGATTATAAATGAGGTTAATAAATGTTTATAATTTTAGACAAGGTTATTTTCTATGTATTTTACAAAATTATATTAATTATACATGAAGTTTGATGCAAGTTCACGATGAATCTTGTTCGAAGTAAGGGTTTTTATATCAAATTCCTCTCTTTGAGACATGTTTAATATTATGCACCTAATTTATTTTATATGGTGGATAAATTACCTATTTTAAATATCATATCAAGAATTATTATTTAATAATGGTATTTTATGTTCAATGAAAATCCCACTCATTCAAGGGTTTGGATTAAAAGTTTTCTCATGACTCAAGGGTTGTTTGTCTCAAACTATAATTCCTTGAGACGTGTTTATGTTATGCACCATGTTGTTCTTTATATAGTGTCTTAAATACTCATGGATATAAATTTATTATATATTTTTTTCTTGGTAAATACTCATACAACATATTTCCTTCTCATGAAATGTATTTTACTCATTTTATACTCCACTTATAAAGCTTTTGGTAACCCACTTTTCATTCACTGAGTTATGATTATAATATTGGACTTAAAAGTTGGGGAAATTATATGAATTTGTTATATTATATGGTATTCATATTTTTATATGAATATAAATTTCTACCACATAATTCACCTCTTTTCAATATTTCATACTTCAAGGAATATATTTCTTATTGAGAATATTAATAACCCAAATCCCCTTTAATTGAGTAATATTGTTTTGTCCTGAAATTCTTTCTTACGTGATTAGGTTCTCCCACCCTGTGATTTTATTATATGGTAATTTTTATACCACTATGGAAGAAATATATTTTGATGTAAAATAATTTTTTGTTTCTCATTTGACAATGTAATTTCTGAAAAAATGTGATTTGAAAATAATAAAAAGGGTTTATAATTCACTTTTATATGTTTTTATCATCCTATAATCATTTATCCAAGAAGAAAATTATGTATTTGTAAGACCCTAATATTGAAATTTCATTTTAAAAGGGTAAATGATTTCAAATAGTTTTAAATTCCCCTTAAAAAGACATTTGGAAGGGTCATGTAATGTCATGTTTTATATAAATATTATAAATACCTTTTAAAATATAGTTTACGGTTTCACATACATTTACCTCTTCATTTTAAAACGTATTTACCCTAATAAGGTTTATTTTTTTCTATTTATAATCTAATATATATACATATTTGGGGGGAATTAACTCAAAGTACAAAACAATCCAAATTAATAATGCCTTCTTGGGTGGTATCATTGAAATATTATTTTTCAAATAGTATTTTCCTATATGTCAACATATTTATGGGTTTAAATTTTTACTATGGGGATATATTCACTTGAAACCACCCACCTTCATTATTTGGGTGGATTATTATCATGTTATTCTAATATTTAATTAGTCGTATACTCATTACTCTATACACAGTGAACATAATATTTTACATAATTCATATTGGATGGTGTTCACCTAGAAAAAATGTTCTTCTATTAACATGGGGAAAATTATTAGAATTCCATACATTATTATTCAAATAAAGGTGATTATTAGAATACTGGTTATGTCTTTTTGATCACCCACATTCTTTCCCTAGAAGGTTTATGATCATGTTATCCCTTTTATTTACAAGTAGTATAATATTGACATTCTTTATGACTACTGACTACTAATGTGGATTTATTATCTATTAACATTTCATACTATTTATTATATAGATAATCATGGTTTTATTCATTCATATGTTCATTAGGTAATTGCGTGAAATGTCTTGTTGAATATTATGGTGAATGTATTGGACTTAAATAAGTGACATGTGGGGTGTGGAATTATTTATCTTCTAGATGCATTGACTGGCCACATGAGATAAAAAACATTGTTTGTGGTGTATACCTCTCCACATATAAATATAGTTCCTTGGAATAAGGCCTTGAAATAATTTTTGCGACATTGGAAATTATTCAGTCCATTAGCATGAAATTAGTTATTATTATTATCCATTTTTTCACTTATCATCAAGGATATAGTATAATCTTTTTTATTGACTATGAAAATATATAGATAAATTATTAATGTATTAATATGTATTCCAAGAATATTTTTTTAATGATTTTATTTATATGTTTCCATTACTAGGAATTTTATATCACCCATTTATTATGTTTCCATTCCCTATGTTATGATGACATTTAGTACACATGACATATTTAGAAGGATAAAATCAAGGGAAGTATTTGTGGGAGATATTGAATGATTATCATGAATTAAGTAGTTTCTTATTTAGTTAGAAAAAAGTCCATTAGTTGAAAAGAAATGGGATTTATAACTTTATTATTTTTTATAAGTATCTAAATTTATAAATATTCAAAAGATCCTTGGGATGTAAGAGATTCAATTATCATTCTGATTTTGTAATTACGGATATTTATATCCATGTTTCTAGAGATGGTATCAAAGTGAATATGTAAAGTCCATCTTTCTGGAACCAGATTTGGGAGTGTTTCTTTGGGGTTTCATAATGTATTTTTTGGATATAAGGTAATTTGAGTTCAGGAGTATATTTACACAACATTTAAATGATTGATGAATACTTGGATCAAATAATCACCGACAAGAACACCTGTAGAATCCTATTTATTTTACCATGTATATTCATTTCTTCCGTCATATAATCATAAAATTTCTTAAAATAATCTCATGATTTAGATGAAATTATTTCTATAATATCTTTATAATATTATACATGGTCTCTTTAAGAAAACTATAAAATATTTTTGGGGGTAACATTACCTTTAATGGTATTTTTTTTAAACAATTAATATGTTTTTATGTAAAACACCTAAGTTTTTAGTTCCAAAGAGTGTAAATACCCATCTAGGTATATCATTAACACTAATTTATGTTTTACTTGATAAATTGTTATATTTCGACAATTAGTTATGTGTATTATATTTTATATTCAACATTAATTGTTGATAATGGATTTATGGGTTTGAAGTATCATTAAAAAAATATGTATGAAATACAAAAACAAAATTTATTTCAAATATGAAACATTTTATCATTATATTTCAATTGAAAATGAGATGAATATTTTAGAAAAACATAATAAAAAATAATAGTAGTCTAGAATCAATACACTTATTTTTATGAAGTCATGTGTTTCTCATTTTCTTCTTAGGAATCACCCTTTATTAACTACATAGAGAGTTCACCGTAATTATTTTAATCTTTATGAACTTCATTGGTTCATTTATTTGAATAAAAATATGTAATTTTCATGTTTAATATACTACCCAAGGGGTTAAAAAATATTACATATGATAATGAATATACCTAAAGTTTAATCTTATTCTTTCCACTTTTTCAATTCACTGCAGTTCCTCTTTTAGTGACCATTATTTTCACATGTGAATAAGATAAAATCTTATTCATCACCATACCATTAAAAAATTTCATCATTAAAGGAACATTTAAGGTCATTAGAGAAATTAAATTTGTTATGGGATTTTCAACATTTCTCTCACTTAATTTAGCATAAGTGGTTCAGGACCATATTCCCTACAATCCTTATTCACTTATAGAAGCATATCCAAAATAATCATTAGCATATTATACATAATTTTCATCCCATAAATCTAATTGAATATAGAAAATTTGGGTGGAAGAAATGATTATATGAGATTAATGGATAATTTATAATACAAATAAAACCCAAAATTAGAATCAAATCAATGAAATTCAATATCTCAAAGGGGAAATCATTCGATAGGTAATTTTATTCAATTTTACATTGATATAATCACTAGTGGAAATTGGGATATATCCATAGGCCATGACCATGTGAATAACCTTATTGAATGTGTTTATAGGTTGTAACCACGGTAAATATACCTATGGGTGCTATCTCTATTTATATAGTCTATGTTCTATAGCCATATGTAATTACCATGGATATATCTTCTGTCAATGAGGAACCCTATATCCACAAGTTCTATATCTGTGTCTATAGTATACAAAATTTCACTATTAGTGAGATTCAAAAATGTTTCTCCCTTTTTAGAATCAAAATACTTTACCACTCCCCTAACATAATAAGTATAAATATATATGTTATATATATATATATATATATATATTCTTGTGTGTGGTTGAAATAATTTATAAATATATTTTATTGTTATTTTAAATATATTCAATAATCGAAATATAAATTTTCATGATTGGGAATGGATGTGGATACAGCCTCACCTATAGTTGTGTTAAAAAAAACTATCATTGAAATAGGACACCAATATCTATGGATATTCCTAAAGATGGCTATATCATTGTATAATTAATTCAAAATTCAAGAAGTGTGTGTTGTAACAATCTCATTTATTTTAAGCCTATCTTTGTTATTTTCAATTACAGGGAGATGAGTTATCATGGTGTATGTGTCCTTGTCTTTAAGCAATATATTCATCTCCACAAAAAAATATGATTGCATGATGTAACACACATATGGAGAATTCTACATTTAAATCATATTTTATGACTTCTCACCCTCACTCTCTTACTGAGGTGGATAATCAAGAATATGGGATATCAACACATAAAAAAATTCTAGTAGTAGTGTAGTTTATAAATTATTGTACTACTATATATGATATATGATGGTAAGGACATGGTTGTTTCACTTGAATAATAAAAAATTTATTATGATTTGGGGTTTCATTTTCAATAATAATTGAATATATATTTTAGTACTTGATCTTGATAACATGGTGTGACATAATAAATTAATATTATTATTTATCTTAACAGTTTATCAAAACCTAATAGCTGATACCGTTGGATTTTAAATATCAATCCATGTGGATATTCTAGTGGAAAGGATCTGTATTCCCCTTCTCAAAACATAAATAAGGTTATGGTAAAAATACTTGAAGGTATTTAAGTAGGCAGTATTTCCCACTAAAATAACTAATAGTTCTTTAATCTATTGAGTCAACTCTATAACCCTGAAATATTAATGTCAAATTTACACAAAACTATAATCCTAATTACACCAATAATATTTTGGAAACATTTTATCAAGGTTAATTTAATTAATTAAACTCAAAACATTTATTAGAACTCTTTGGTAAATGAAAGTGTCTTGGTGGGTATCTGACCAAAACATTGATATATGGTTCTATCCTTACATATGTAATGAAATTAGAGGTTTGACATAATAGATTGTTGAGAGATTATATTTATCATTTTTCATACATATTATTTATTTTACCATTTACATTATTTCTAATATTAAATAGATTTTATAGAATTAATTAACTATTTATGATAAAATAACTCATGCTAAATCAATTTATTTAATTTTTTAATAGACTTGTTATTATTATATTTACTTTATGTGGTCACATTAAAACATAAAATAATCCCAGAATCATTAAAATAAATCAATAATCATACACCAAACATAATAAAACAATCATGTGATATGATAATGAGACTTCAACAACTGGTTGGTTTATCAAGTAGAAGATAAACCAACCCTTTAGTATAGGGGAATACATATTTGAGATAATACTTATCTCAAGTTGAAACATTAACCATGTAACATATGTATCATATTGGTTAGTTTCCCCTCGACTTGGTCTTGAATCATATCCTCTTACACTGGTGTTATTTCTTTTACATATTCTTACTCACACGTAGCTGAGGTTTTATAAGGGTTTAGGATAACATAAAATAAACCATGGATACAATAGCCCATATATAATAAAGGGGAGGGGATAATACCCAAATCATCATATTTAATTTAAAAATTAATTTATCATAATCACCCATGAAATAAATAATTTAGTTAAATAAAAAACCAATATATACATAGCTTGGTCAAGCTCATGATTATCCGTAATGTAAAATGACTATACATTGAAACATTCTATCATTAATTTTAATTTTAAATTTATTAAGATGAATCTATCAAATTAATAAATTGACTATATTATTAATTTTTTCATCCATTTATTATATTTATCCATAAAAACATTCCTTGATATTCTCATTCATTATAATTTAAAATAAATTAATTTAATTAATATAATTTGAAATTGTTCTTATAAATGGGGTGTACTAGAGGCAACATGGAGAGTACTCTTATACTTTTATTTAAACCCATTTTTGTAGTTTAATTGTTTTACGATGTGTACAATCTTGTGAGAGACATGTGACTAATGTTTTGTGTCTTCCATATCATGTATTTTATAATTACATAACATGTATAATTACATAGTGTGTCATAATATACATGATTTTTTGTTTTTTGGGTCAATCCATGTAGTATGAAGGGCGTTTCTAACCACACTACATGCCTTTAGATATATGGTTTTTACCACTAGTGATATCCCTAAAGTACACAATGTGTATAATGACTGTACTTGTTATGTATTTAAAAAATAGCATAGAAAATAATTATTTAATTAATTTAATACCACACGATCCACTAAAAATCACTCAATGGGAACTCTAGAAATAAAAACCTTATCAAACAACATATACAGTAGCTACAGATTATTATAAGGATACATAGGTGTAAAATAATAATTTCATCTTATGTTTTCACCTTCAAACAACCAGAAGTTCACACATTTTCCATTATACACTTCTAAAAGAAATACGTCTATGACTAAATGTACAGAAACGTTAGAAGGTTCAAGGAACCCTATATCACCATGAAAATGTTTTTAAAAAAAATTACAAACCAAGATACAATAAAAAGGAACTGTAAAGAACATTTTAGTTTCCCATGGTTTTAATTTTCATCCTACATCCAGATGAGTACACTATAATTATTTATTGCTTTATATGTATAATGTTACAATCATAGAGATTATACCTCAATTAAATGATATAATACATATTATTTCTCAACACCTCAACAAATTATTCCCACCTCACTTTTATAGAGTCTCCCTTATAGTCATCTTATGACACAAACGTCCTAATAATATGGAAATCTATATATTTCATTGTGTAACCACCAATCCCCTATAGCCTTATTTTGTTTGACTGAAAATCCCCTATAGTAGAATAATTCTTCCATTTCTTATTCATTTTTCCTGAATATTCCCATGGGAAGATTAATTTAATTAATACCCCTCAAAACTTTGATTAATTTAAGACATGAATTTATAATGTTCTGGCATCCCACCATTGATAAAGAATGTCTGCTACTACCTTATTCCAATGAACTAATTAAAAAACATTAAATAAATTGAATCTAAATCCTTCAAGATACTTTATATTCCTACAAATATCCCACTTGATAAATTCTAAAAGGATCCATTAAAACCAGTAATGCTTAAAAAAGTGGACTTTATATCTATATAATCTCTATAGTAACGTCTATTCTTTTTTTCCATTCACCCCAACCTCATAGAGGCACTGTGTAGCCTCCAACTATCATGGACCAACACTTTAGTAAAATTATCCATTGGTTTTTTTACCATCAATCTTCACCATATAAAGCTCCCTATCTTGTAGAAAATTCATGATGTAATGGTTTTTAAGGTTCATATGTTTTTTTCATTGAAAAAACATGATATTTTCATAGTGAATGAAACTTTCACTATCACCATAAAGTTCCCAACATTATTTCTCCCTTATGAGTTCCTAAAATAAACACCTCAACCACATTATTTCCTTTTAATATTTCATTATTAATATATTTTTTGATTCTATTAATGGGAGAGAAATAAATTGATATAATCTTGATATCCAACTAATAGTCACACATTTATAACAAATGAAAAAACTATAAGTACTCTTACAAGTATTAGATCCTACCCCAATGTATGTATCAAAATTTCCTTTAAATGGTTCATTCATACTATAAGACATGGAAATTTATTATGTTCCTCTAAGATACCAAAGATTCCACTTCATAGATTCACAATATTCATTAATTAGATTTTCCATGAACTAACTATCAAATCCTAAAATCATGGGAAATTTCTCAATTATTTCCCACTGTATCATATATAAAACATCAAATGATATATGAAAATAGAACATTATCCATTTTCTTCACCTCATTTTCCATCCATGATGCTTTCTACATAGATAACATAGAGTTTTCATTAAGAGGAGTATTAATTGATTCACATCTAGTCATCCCAAAACACTCAATTAGTTTTTATATGTACTCTTTAAAATCCATAACCAAACCTCTGAATCTTTTATTTAATTAAATCTACACACTCAATAACTTCATAGCTTTACCCAAATAATTCCTTTAAAAAAAGATTCTAAATCATTCTTAAGGTACTGAATTCATTTGAAATTGGGTCCAAGAAGAACCATATCATTTATATATAAGATTAATATACTAAAACATCCATCCTATAACTTCTTATGGTAGAAGAAATGATCTATGTTTTTACAATATAAATATTTATCTTATAGAAAAGAATCACTCTTTAAATTTAACTACCTAGGTGCTTGTTTTAACCCACTATGATTGGTTTTGATTTGGTACACCAAGTCTTGATTCTCTTTGTGTATGAAACCATTTTTTTTCTTGAAAATATCATATTATAGATCAATATAAACAAAATAAGTCTTATTTGAATTTTTTTCTAGATTAAAATCTCAAGATTCAAATATAATCAACACGGTTTTGATAGTACTATGATTTACAACTGAAGAAAATATTTCCAAACAGTCAATACCTTCGTTTTTTGGTGACATTTCACCACCATCCTTTCTTTATATCTATTACTTATATTATTTTATTATTTTTACCATAAAACCCATATATTTTATAATTATTTATTTATATGAAAAATCTTTACCCACTCCCATGTTTCATTTTCAAATAACTAATCTAACTATTCCTTTATAGTGAAATCCTATATAGCTGAATCACTATGACTGGCTTCCTCTTCCCAACTATTGGGTAATCATATATTAATTAAGAGTAAGAAGAGAATATAAAAACCATACCTCTATACTAGTCATATAATAAATGAAGAAATTTGAAATTACACCAATGTTTTATCTCTTTATAGTCCTAATACTTTTAGAAAGTCTCCTTCTAGTGCTCTTCCTCAAGATTAACATATTTCTAAAATTTTAGGAATTATTTGTGGTGGCCAACTATATAAACTTATGATAATAATGAATGAACTTCCATATATAATTGGAGATATTATGATGTAATAATTATCACATTAAATTTCTAGAATTTGTATTCCCTGGAAGCTTCCACTAAGGAAACTTGGACTTGAGATGATTCTTGGTTCTCATAGTCCTTCTCCACCATGTTCCAGTCCTTCAAAATAATATTTTTATAAATGAATATATTTTTACATAGGATGAATTACCTATTAATATCTTCCCAATGTTGAAATCCAAACTCTTCAATGTAACATACTATAAAGAAACATGTGTGGTAATTCTATTTATGTTTTTCTAAGTCCATAACATCTACATGAACATAGAAAACAAAACAAAAGATCTTGTGATGATGATGTTTTTGTTTTTTACTAGATCATTGTTATTCTCGTAAATATTGTCCTAAAATAAAATAAGGAATTTTATTGATTATGTAGGTGGTCTTATAAACTACTTATTCAAAAAAACATTAATAATTCTATAGTGAAACCTCATGCTTTGAGACTTCTTGATCATCATTTGATTGATCCTCTGTGTAAGTTATTTTTTTTCAAGAATTCAACGAATGGATTTCTCATGCCTCATTCTCCCATGTCTACAGTAGTTCTAGATATTCATTTCAATGAACTAACATTTATTATTAGAACCTAAAAAATTCAAATTACATTGATTTTATATCTCCACCATTTCTTTCCACTAAATTAATATACTAAACACATCAAAATTATTCTTTAGTAAATACACCCACACTTTCCATGTGGATTTATCAATGCATATTCAAAATTATTGTGAAACATAGTAAACTTTATGTAGGGATGGTACCCATGCATCAATATATATAAGTTATTGCTTCACATCAATAATATTTTTCTGAATTATATTTAAAAAAACATTCTATTACATTCTATGTATAAAAATTTCACAAATTCTAATGTTTTTTAGATCTAGCATCAACATCCCCCTTTCTAGTATAACTAGTAATCCACCCGTGAAAATGCATAGGACTATTAAAATTTAATTTAAATCATCTGATTCTTCTTCATTAAAAGAACTATTGTCATTGTACTCAACTTAATGAAATTTTTTTTCCATGTTACTAAAAATTCAATATTGTAGTAAAAATTAGAAAGTATATATGAAAAGGAATAGTAATATATTGTCAACATAGAGAAATAAACTATATGAAGTGTCATTTAGATCAAATAAGAAAAATTAATAGAGAAAGTGATACATTAAAATTGAAATAGAAGTTGTGTCAGAGTTGTTTTTAAGTTGAACACATGGAAATAAAAACAAATTTTTTTGACTAATGGTTTATTTAGGAAAAATATGGGTGACAATATTATAGATTCTAAATACTTTAACAGTAGATAGTTTCCCTCTTAGATTCAAACTAAATTCAGAAAACTGTGCTAGTAAAAACCTTCAAGAATTGGGTTCATGTGGCACTGCAATAGACACATACTGGTGGTTGCTGGTTGATAGTAATCTGGTAGCTGCACACATTACTAAAGTTGATAATTAAACTTCACAATTTATACCTACTACAAGGAAAATGGTAATGTTTTATTCTTTATAATAGAACCTAGAATGGAGTATCCAAACTTCATCTCCACTTGTTCAAAGGAAACAAATAAACTTATGGTTTTTAAAATAGTAAGCATTTATGTGGATATTCTGGAAATAGGATGGATGCATAAAAAAGTTATTATAAATTGAATATACAAGTGGATGAAATGATATAAAAACTAAATCAAGTATGCAGAAAAGTATGCATATTTTTTTCAGAAATAAACATGGAATAAATTCGAATCCCAATCGAGAAAACAATTACGAAATGCGGATAATTTTTTTCTCATGTAGCAGAAACAGACTGCAAAAAATTTGTTTAAAAGAAAATAGAAAATAAAATCATCAACTGATCTCTTATGAACATTAAATACAATATGATTTTTCTAAAATAAGTTCCTCACAACCAGAGGAAGCTTCACACCAGAGAAAACAACTGCAGAGAGTAATAATCATGCAATATGATTACTGTATAATCATATTTTTGTCAAAATTCAAACTAAATTCCCATAAATTATGGATAAAACGTATAAAAACAATAATCAAAATAGAATCCGACTAGAAAAAAATATAATGACCTGTTACATAGAGTATAAAAACAATCAATGAAGAATATAAAAACAATAAAAACAGAATTCGATCGAAACTCATTAGGTCAAAAGAGAATTATGCAATCAATGTCGGGGTATACACTTGTACCAATGAACAATAATATAATAAAAACAAAATCTGATCTGCAGAATATATAAAAACCTATTACATAGAGATTATAACAATAATTCGTGAGCATCAAATATCTCCCACCAGCAACATTCTGAAGATACATAAACTATTTAAAATTTTAATATATAGTAATGATATAAAATAAAAAATTGATGTTATATAGTCAGTCAACAAAAAAATGTTTTGCAATAAGTCATGAGCTTGAATGAAATGAATTTCAAATAACGTTTCAATGATAATAATAAATAATTACTTTCCTTTAAGTTTGTTTCATCCATTCCCAAATAAACCCAAAGAAAGTATTTTTCTGAATACCAGATTAAACAAACTCATACAATTTAATAGACTTGAATTGGTAAATTCATTAGGATTTTGTTAGTTTGTCCGATATGTAAGTAAATAGGAGATATATAATACAAAAAATAAACGATCTCCATATGGAAGAAAGTTTAAAGATCTCTAGGTGATAGAGAGTTAATCTACTCAAGAGTATTCATCAAAATGAAAAGAATGTAAAAGAAAGAATATAAAATAGGTATGGATGTACCATTTCAAGAATGAAAAGCTTTGAGGAGACACCTATGAAAATTCTAAACACAGCCCATATGGAAGTTGTAACAATCTCCTTTTATGTTCTGAAAATTGAAACCCACAATAACGAAAACCTTAAAACATATAAAGATGGGTTTTTTTGTTAAAATTCCAAACCTAGAAAGGAAAGCATTTGTGTTCAGAATATTACATCCATGTTTTCTTTTTCATGGTTCCATAGAAGACCTTCATATAGTTTTTTTGAGTATCATCCTTATAAATAACTTGTTCATAAATAGTAATAAGAGAGTACTGAAGATAGATCAGTAAAGAATTAGATCATTAAAGAATTAGAGAAAGGAAAGTAACAAACCACACATAGCATATAAAACATCTAAATCAGTCAGTCAACTCTTGATATTCATATAATTTTCAGATCACATACTAATAAGATGAAGAGGAAGGTTATCCTGATTATGCTCCAAATAATCCAGAAGGCAACATTGACCACTCTTTTTCTTCTGCTCGTTATTATCTGGGAACCTCTCTATATCAGCATCTTGGTCATCTAATGGAAAAATAACGGCAAAGGATCCAAATATGAAGTTGGTGTAATTGATGTTCTTAGTTACTTATAACATATCAAAAAAATAACTAACTACTTCCTTCATGAAAACTATGAAAAGATAACATAGGGAATAATATGCAGTTGAATTGCATGCATTGAAGAAGATAATGAAAGTACCATTAACAGTGCCATTAATAGTAACAATGTTTTAAAAATATAATATATTCATCATTAAAAAATAGACATGAAATGTTATTAATTTATGAAAAATCAAACTATAGTAAATGAAGAGAAAACTGGACAGGTATCATTAAATGTGTACCTAGTTCAAAAATTTTGTTACCTGGGAATGACATTGGAGACAAAAACTTATTTCTCACGCCTCACCCTCCTTCCTGTGTTGGAGAAAACAAACCTGAGGGAATGAGAGTGTAAATGGGGACAATGCGATGGGTTTGGCCTCCCCAAACTTGGCATCTTGGCTTAATGGGTCATCAGACCTTCTGCGGGGCGACCCATTAAGATTTGTTTCAAAAGGGATTTCTCTTTGCCATTGTCCTCCTACAGTTAATTTATTAAAACTGTGGAATGGTGTAGAACACATTCAAGAATAAAATATAGCATACTGACATCACAACCACATAATAAGAGCATATACATACAAAATATGCTTCCAATGAATACAATATTCAAACTTTGAAGGGAAACACATATATAACATACCAACCTCATATATAATTAATACCATAAATACAACATACTAACATTTAATGGAATCGAATGTACAATATTATAGAATATATGATTATATACTAAGATTATATACTAACATAATAGTAACATATACGACATCATAAATATATAAACAGGAAACACATATAGTCAATACAATAGACTAACAATGAAGACAATATAAAAATAGTTAATGGGAATAGATATTTGTGAAATAAGATAGACAATTAATATATCATGAAAACATTATGTGATACTGATTATTAGCTAATAATTAATGCATGGGTATTCATGATCATCTATGAAACTCTCATGAAATTCATTTAAATGTGATATATTAAGTGCTTCGTACTCTCATTGATTTGACTGATATCCGGGTATCCTTGCTAGTGAAAAGTTTATAGTTCTCTTTGAACCAAAACCATAGATTCTTCAATGGTTATATGAAAACAACTATAAAAATTTTGAAGAGAGAAAATCGAGGTATAGAAACATAGGAACCTATAGTTTATCTTCAATATCTGAAGGTACATGTATCATTATTGGACTGTCATTCTCTTTTGCATACAAAAAATTTGAATGTATTAATTCTAGTGATGCAAGATAATGTAAAAATGTTAAGTAAAATAAAAAACTAATTACAAGTAATTTGTAACATCTATTAATTTTGAGAAAATAAAAAAATAATAAACCAAACTCACCATTTGAATGTATTAGTTCTAGTGATACAAGGGAATGTTAAATGTAAAATAATATAATACATACATGTATGAAAAAATAGACTTGATTTAAAAAAATATGAACAAATGAGAAAAAAATAAGAACCTACTAGAAAATTTGAATCAATGAAAAACCAAACTCACCATTACAACAAAACATAAACACCTCCACCATGAGATGTGCCACGGGTGTTTTGAAGCCCAGATAGATAACTCCTAGAGCCAAAAACATACATAAATTCATCATATTTTAGGAATACTTAATCTTGTATTGAATCTATTCATACCCAATTGTATTCTAACCACTCTATGTCATAGAGGAAACTGTATTTGACTTTTTTTCCACCAAAACCAATATAAGTAACCATCAATGAGATTATATACATTGATCATTGACCACAAGTCTTAGAAATGAGGCTCAAAGAATCTCTTGAAAAATTTCCATAGTATAGCTATGTTGTAACCGAAACCATCTTCATCCATGTAGAATCTGTACATAATGCTCAAAAAATTATTTAATGAACATGAAGAAACATATTTGTGTCATCATTCAAACTAAAATCGCATAAATTATGGAGAAAAAATATAAAAACAACAATAAAAAACGAATCTGATCATTAGAGTATCTAGAAATCTGTTATAGAGAGTATAAAAACAATCAAAACATAATTTGATCAGCAGAATATATAAAAATATGTTATAGAGGATAAAAACATTCAATGAAGAATATAAAAACAATCAAAACAGAACCAGATCTGAACTTGTTAGGTCAAAATAGAATTATGCAATCAATGCAGGGGTATACGCATGTACCAACATACAACAATATAATAAAAACCGAATCCGATCAGAAGAAGGTATAAAAACTTGTTACAGAGAGAGTATAAAAATAAAATAGTTTCATTTTATTATTGTTTGATACTAATCAAAATTGTAAGAAAATAAGGTAGGAAAATGGATATTAAACAATCACATATTGTTGACTAAAATATGTAAGGTTTTTTTGAAATTGTATTTGAATGTAATTAAACCGAAAAAGTATAATATGTAAGAGATTTAGTAATCCAAGAAATTCATTAAATCTTCGTAACTATTTAATGTAACATTACATTAAATATATTAAAAATTTTATGAATATTTATATGAAAGCATTAATCTATTTTCCCACAGCAGTGATGCACATTACATTAACTTCTTAACCTAAGATGACTTCCACTCCACATTATGTCAACTGCTTGACATAACAGCAAGTGGTTCTCTTGAAATTGCTTAATCGTATAACGTAATGTCAAGAGGGGCAAAGATTGTTAAGATTCATAAACTGAGTTCTTCATATGTAGTGGATTCAATATTGAAAACAAATCACCAATAGTTAATGGAAACATGTACACCGTTAAAATACATATAACACGGGAAACACATATACAGTAGAAACACAACATATTAATAATGAAAAAAATAACCGATTATGATGCGTGAACCAATGGTCCAAAAATACCTAAAAATACAATAAACAATATGTTATAAAATGAAAACTGTAAAAAATGGAAACAATAAAAAACATGAAAATGTCTTTATTATAATGAAAAAGAAAATGAGTTGGAAGTAACCTTCAAGTGGCGGTACACTCCACCCATTCTAATAGCCTCTTTGAATAACAAAGCTTCTATTATAGTAGTAATGCAGGTTAATATATATCAAATAAAAAATGAAATAGTCAAACCATGGACAACAATAATAAGAATAATTTGAGTAAATTCCCTTGTTAGTTTATCATTAATTCAAATTTATGTTTTATGTGCAGTTAAAAAAGAATCATTCAGATTCATGTTACACAAGATGAGTTCAAGTGCATACAGTAAACCACATGTCGATGGAGCAGATATTTTTCAGAATGAAATTCAATCAAACTGATTCATATAATATATATGTGTATTCATAAAAAAATATTCCTAGGTATGAATGTGATCATGAAGAAAATTCTATGCAAAGCAGTCCTTCAGACACCATGGTTATTGGGAAACAACAAATCAATTTCAATTTTTAAAATAAATACCATCTTCCAGACAACCAAGATCATTTCTTAAAGAAATTTGAACTCATATTATGTTCTTGTGTTTGTAATATTTCTTTGCAGCACACACACAAGCCCGGTTACAAGCACGAATAGATATGTGATGAACCCTTATTTTACATTTGAACATATACCTTACTGTTTCTGAAATTTAATTAAAGTATATGGTTGAAACTCTTCATCAGATATTCTATTTGTAGATCTGTCACCCTGAATTAGAATTTACATTCAGAGACCCATCAGCCACAACAAAGAATACAGATTAATCATCTAATAAAAACACCATAAAAAATCAAATACATTGAGATATGAAGATCTTTGACACTGGTTTAAACATTTGACACTGGTTTATACCTGTGCTTACTCGGTGCATGCTTGAGGGCGCGGGAACTCTAGGTAGAGTGAAGGAACCTAATGTGGGAGTGCCAAAGTGGGAGTTTTCGGTTGAAGAGAAGGCATAGTCAGAGGATATGAAGTTGGAGGAGCCGAAGCCGGAGGAGCGGAAGAGAAGAAGTCCAATGAGTGGTAGTCGGAGGAGCGAAAGTCGGAGGAGACGAAGTCAGAGGAGCTGAAGTAGGAGGAGCCGAAGTCGAAGGAGTCGAAGTCGGAGGAGCCAAAGTCAGAGGAGCGGAAGATGGAGGAGTCAAAGTCCAAGGAGCCGATGGTGGATCACGCATTGGTGGAGCTGCTGCTAGAGAGGGGATTCGAGGAGGGGAGCAGAAACATGGGAGGGGGGAATCGAGAAAGGGTGTGGGAAACCTAGATAATGGAGAGATGATAAATCTTGATCGGGTTCGAGGTCACGGGAGGTATTTTCGAGTTTGGAGGGTTGGGTGAGGAATTTGTGGTGACGTGGAGGCGTGGTAAGTTGACACGGAAGCAGAAAAAAGGCAACTTAAGAAGATATATAGATATTCATAAACTTTTCATTAGGATAACCCAACAGGTAATGTAAAACCCTTGAATTAATAGAATTTGGAAATATGGAAATATTTATCCCTTTTATTCATCTGATATGGGAAAGAGTTCTATATTTCACTCTTTGGAAATGAATAGCGAACCTCATGTGATATTACACACCTAATTAGGTAAACATGTTCCATACATAGCTTTGTATAACTGACGAATGAAAATAAGATTCTTCCAAAGACTAAGAATATAATGAAAATATCTCTCTTAATAAATCTTCTATTATACATTGAAACCATCACATCACCCATCCTACAAATATGTGAAACATCATCATTGGGTATATTCAACTTAATGAAATTTTATAATTTTTTTATGAAATGTAACCTTTTTCACCTGAAGACTTAAAGGATACAATAGAGTCTTTGATACAAGATTCAATAGGAATATTAAATCCTATAATTTTGGAGTATTTATAGAACCAAATCTTTCAAAATCTATCATTTGGTTAGGGTTATGATATTGAAAATCATTCTTGAGGTTCCACCTCTTCCAAAAATTCCAACATAGTGGGATGAATACAGTTGATTTCTATTGACTCATCCATTTATATTTATCTATTAAACATCTCTAATAGATTTTATGAGGTGAAAAACATCTTCCATCCAAAGAAATTTCATTTCTAAATGACATTTATACATCCTTACTCAAGAGGCCTTAATGTTAAAATCATGTTTCAAATATCATTCTAAAGTCATTCACATGATTTTCCACTGATATCCCTTCTTATAAACATATAATGAATAAACTCCAAATAAGAAACAATTTATTGAGAATCATTGGATTATTATACATATTAGTAAGCACTATAACATGTAAAATAGTTGGCTTCTTCTCTAAGATTGTTAATGAAAAATTAATTCATAACCTCATATGAATCAAACCAAGAGTATTTCTGTTCAGATAATCCAATTCATCCTTATTAAACTTATCTAATTTAGTTTTATTAAATGAGACATCAAGATCCTTTTGGATTAGATAAAAATCTATCGAAATCCACTAGAAACAAAATTATCTTCCATCAAACCTATCCACTCTCACCTTCCCATTTTTACATGGTACATATCCGAAAAAGTAACTCCATCTTTAGAAAATCATAATGGCAGATGGGGATAATAAACCTTAGTATGTTTGATATAATGTGCTCTGAACCAATATTTGATATGACATTTTAGGATGAGAAATAAGAATAAAAAAATAAATTCACCAGAAGTTGAACCACAAAAGTTTTTTATATTAAAACCTATAAAAGTCCCCACTCCATTATTTATGCATAGAGACTCACCAAATCTCTATAACTAAATGATTTGGAACATAGGTAGCTTGAAAGAACCCTAAATCACCACGAATAAAGTCTTAAATGACAAGCACACTCAAACGTATAAGAAAAAGGAATAGTAATTAACTATATAGTTTTAAGTGGTTTGTAATTTTATCCTACATCCATGAGAGAACACTACATGAATATATTTCTTCGAAATTACAAAGTTAAAATTAATATTACAATACCACCATGAAAACAAAAAAAATCAATTGATCCCTTGATTATTCAAAAAATTGGTCATACTCTCCTTTTATAGAGTGCCCCAACAAAACTTTCTATAACCCCAAATTCCTAAAAATATATATGACAATCTATTTCATTGTAAAAATTTTGATCAACTATATCTTTCTACAATTTAACCACTATTCATCTATAGTAGAATAGTTCATCTACGTATTACATATTTTTCCAACACAACTCCATTTAAGAAATACATTAATAAAGACTTGTTAAACATTGGAGGAACTGAAAACCCGTGATTTTGATACTATGACTCCCTTAAATTAATTATGTCAATATGAAACTCCATTCTTACAATGAATTGTATCACAATATTTTTGTAAACTTAATACAGTGACATGTAATGACTTCACAATCCAATCAAACATCATGTGGTTTGTTTTTACTTTAATTAATTTTTACTTCAACATGTTTTACTGATGTGGCTTTATTTTTACATATTTTAACCACATATTTTTAATTAATTTTTAATGATTTAATTAATTATTTAAGCACTTTTTACTAAATAAAAGTACTTTTTATTTTTATTATTAAAAATTTTAAATAAAATTTTTTATTATTTATTATGTATTTTTAGTCTTTAAATTAATTGTTTTAATATTACTCTACTTTTAAAATTTAATTATTTCTTAATTTGTTTTGTTAATTAAAATCTTCTTGAATTTTTAATAAAAATAACATCTATTTGAAACAATTATTTAATCATTGTATTTATCTTTATCTAATATAATTTTTAATTTAATATTTTAGAATTTAATTTCGATTTATTAATATAAATTAACATTGTTAATTATTATGTTTAATAGTGCTCCAAATTAATTAAGTTAAGATTTTGAGTTCTAATTTAATGAAATAATGTGTTTTTAATTTTATGTATTTTCTTAGTTATTTAATTAATTAATATAGAGTTTTTAAACATTAATTATTTAAGCCTAAGTATGTAGTTAAATTATTTATTCATTAACTTTTGTTTTTAGTCTATTAGTGACACATACATGATCCATCAGTGACGTATTTAGTCCCTGACGCGATCCTTTTCTACTCATTGTATACCCTTTAATAAATTTTAATTTAAGTCTTCTATCAATTTAGTTTAACAATACTCTCATTTTTAATTTAAGTGTAATCAATTAATAATTTAAATTGTAATTTTAAAAGTTTAAAGTTTAATTATAATTCAGTTTTAATTAGCCTTATTTTAATTTTTAAATTTCAGTATTTTTATTTTTTATTTTCTTTTTTAACCGGTTAATTATTCTAAATCTTGGTTTATAGTTATCTTAAGTTTTAATTTTAAATTCATTTTATGCAGTTTTAATTTTTGTGTATCACTGTTAGTTTAATGTCTATATGCTACCAATACTGATGATTATCGGCATGAGTGACCCTTTTTTAAAGCTACCGGTGACCCTTATTTTTTAAAACTATCAGTGACCTTTTAGTCATCCCCAACAACGATCTTTTATTCATTCCATCGATGTCCTTTACCTATTTATAACCATCCGTTAACATTTTATTTTAACTAACAATGACCTCTTATTTTCTAAATGTTGACCTTTTATTTTTCACCAATGGTAACCTTTAATTTTTTTGTGACAGTTACCTTTTACAATTATCGGTGACCCTTTATTTTTATAACTACCAATGACTTGTGTACCCTCCAATTTAAAGCTATTGGTGACCTCTCTTTTTCTTTAACTATTGGTAACACTCGCTCCCCTACTTCATTCCAGCACCTCACCATTATCCATCTTCAGCAACACACAAATACATCCCTTTGTTTCAGCCATCATCATGCAGCATGGCTTCACCATTGCACCCAATCAAAACCAGTCCTATACACAAAATCAAAACCATCTATATCTAGAAAAATTTATCCATATGAAAAAATATATCCGTATAACCTACCTTTCCCAAATCTGAAATGTTGATCTGTGAATTCCCAGCATCTAGATCGGAAGCTGATTCCAGACTCGACCTGAAGAATTCCCTTCCACCATGGGAATCATTGTTTGCCACTTCAAGTTAATCCAACAATCTGGATAAGTCTGTGCATTTTATGCCATGAGGGATCCTTTATCCATCATTGCAGCTCGCCGCGAGCCGCTAATTGGAGGGTTCGCCACTGGAGTCTCCATGCCGCTGCAAGTAGATCCACACCGGAGCCGAACCTGGAGTAGTCACTGCCCTTCAGTTATGCGTCGTTCTTCTTGATCCCCTGATTTGTCTGAGATGTTGTGCATCATTATGAGAGAGGATGAGAATCCATAATGGAATTGAAGCCACCCACACCCCACATATCTACAGCGCCTAAGGACGAATCCATCGCTGCGAATGAGGTGGAGCAGCGTTCTCACCCTGGATGAAGTCGGCGCCGTAGATGTAGAGGCTGGTAGTGTTGCGCTTTGGAGGGAGACGAACCCTCCCCTACTGTGCACTGATAATTTGGGGGAGAAGATAATGTTATTTTTTAAAAATAAACTAAATAATACATAAATTAAAGTAAAACTTATATAAAAACTTAAACTTAAATACTAACTTAATTAAAATATAAAACAACATAAGTTAAATAATATTAATTAAATAGAATTATTAATTTAAATAGATAAATTAAAACATTAATTAATCTAAGTTGTTAAACTTCTAAATTAAATTAAAATAAATAAACAATTAATTTGATATTTCATTTTAAATAATTACAATTTTTTAGTATTAAAATTTTATAAGTAAAATAAATACTAATAATAATTTATAAATTAAATTAGAATAAACTATTCTAATTAACATAAATTAGTAAATAATTTAATTTTCTTAAATAATAATAATCTTTATAATTAACATTAATAAGTGTAATTAATAAAAATTAATAACTTAATAACAATATAACATTTAAAATTAATAATTAATAAAACCATTTATACTTTAATTTTATTAATGACTTTATCAATAAATTCAATCAACTTATAATACTTAAATTATTAATTAAACTTTTAATAATAAATTTTGATTAATGAATTTTATTTTAATCAATAATAATATAATTAATATTTATTAATAATACTAATAAAATAATTTATTTAATAACATTGTTTAAAATTCTATTAATTCTTTTAAAAGAATTTTTAATAAGATAATGTCTTAATTTTTTAATTTTTATTTAATTATTTCTTTCATGTTTTAATTGTGTTGTTTGTTTTACTTGCGCAGGTTCATTCAAGAGATGGGAAAATGATCAAGTGCATTTAACTAACTCACTCGGAGATAGTTGCAAGGGAAATGCTACTGCGATGGGTAATTCATAAAAAAATGCACGTGGGCGGTGCACATGTGAAGGACACTTGATGTCAGTGGAAATATGAGGGTGACGTGCATCTTATGGTAGAAAGATTTAAAAACAATGAAAGGAGTGAAATTTAGGGGACACTGACTCTAATTGATCTTTGACAACCACATCAATCTGAGTGTAGACTCCTAGGAGCTCCACTGGAGGCAAGCTGGAGGCTAAGGATCCTGAAGGTAGAGAAGCACTTGGGGAGTTCTCCCCCCCTCCCTTCCATTAATTCTATTACACTATTTTGAAATGTTTTGAATGCAAGATTCCATTATGATCAAAGGATGAATTGTCTTAGCTTAATAATTCTATTCTGCTGGTTAATCTTTTAAACTTCTTCACTTTACATTTTTCATAATCATAATCAATTTGTGAGATTGACAAATGAATCTATATTTAGTTGTTTCACATATAAATTGTTTTTCAAATTCATAAATTCAAGATCAACTAGTGTGGTTGTTCTTGAATACATTTATCTATGTGTTAATGTCTTTAAATTTGGAAATTTACAGCGAGTTTAATTCCAAATGTTATCCTTTTATAACTATCAAGCAGTTTAACTGATTTTGGAGTGGTAAAACTCTTAAAGTCAGTCTTATGTGTGTTGAGTTTTTTGGAGAGGGAGACATTTCACATTTTTTCATGAGGTATGATTTAATATAGAGTAGTGGGGAAATTATCCTTTAAACCAATAGTTTCGAATTCTTGAGTATTTCAATTGATATGCTCCTTTGACCTTACTGCCCTATTTTAGTATTTTATTCTCTTATTTTTTTTAATGTAGTTATTATTTCATCATTATATTAGTAATTGATTTAATTTATTTTCAATATTTTTATATTTACTACCTTCTTAAAGAAAAGTACAAAAAATTAAAAAAGTAATAAATATAATGAATGTTCACTCTCTCCACTACTGACAACAGTGGAGTTGATTTTGAATAAAACTTTATATTTTTCACCTCCAACCCCTTGGGTTTGACACTACACCACTTTTCTATTGTAAGAGTTATTAATAATATTTTGAGGGTCATGAATACCTCAGGTCACATAAAAATTTGGCACCATTTCTAGGGAAGGCACGTGCTTGGAGTCAAGGGTTTTAATAAAAAAATTAAAAAAACACATAAAAAATAAATAAATAAATAATCTGATTAAAAAACAATGATCTTGAATATACTTCTTTTGTTAATCAATAAAAATCACCATGAACTGTTAAACTTTGTGTGTTTAATCTCACCTGTTTTTAGTTTAAAAAAATGGAAGTTCATGAAAACTGGAATCAACCGGGGCCTCATTGTAACATCCCAAGTAAGTAATGAATAATAGATATTTTTATCTATGTCTACTAAGGAATTATATTGTGTTTTAGAGGTTTAAAATGAGAATAAATCCAATCTTAATCATAGAATACACTAATATTTTTAAAAGATTGTTTTACTGCCTTTTGATGGAAAACCATTTTTAAATCAACCTTTTGAAAATTTTATAAGCTCTATTTGTCAAAATAAACTTATTATTTATGATTGGGACATTGAAATTTACATTGGATAATTTTTTGGTATTTTTCTGACAATGTTCATTTTTTAATGAATAGTGAAAAATACTGCATTTTACATCAAAACTGCTTTTTCATATAATTTAATTATATGGATAGATTATCTTTTTAATTGGTTTTAAAGTTCAATTAGAATATATTTTTACAATTTAATCCAATAGTGGTCATTGGAATTAATTTCACTTTGAAATTTGACTTAAACTAGTGTCAATCTTTTGATACTTATTGTTTCATAAAAACACGCTATTTTCTCTGACAACGAGAATTAATTATTAAATTAATTAATGTAACTTATATGTTTTTAATTTTTTAAAATAGAAATCATTTTTTTAATTCGGAATATAAAATATAGGTTAGGGTAAAGTTTTGGTATTTTTTTGAAAAACTTCAATTTTTGATGAATAGTGAAACCACTAAGTGGTACTTAAAAAACTGATTTTTCGTTTAAATGAAATTTTACCACCTTTGTGTTTTGAATTTCAAAAATTCGACATACATGGTTTTCATTAAGAAGTAAAATATGGTTCAATGGGATTAAAATAATTTTTTGGTGAATAGTAACTTTTAAGTTTTTAATCGCGATTAGAGGTAATTAGTGCAGTTTAAGGCAAAAATGATATTATAATAAAATGAAAATACCTAGACACATGTCCTACCCTTATTGGATGTGTCATGGCCGACCAAGACAACCCATGGGTCGATTTTTGGGACCCCATGGAGCCACTTGGGTAAGATAAATACATTAATGCCTTTTATTTAACGTTAAAGTAAAAATGACACAAACATGTATTATTTTATTAAAACAATTTTTACATGGGTTTATACAAGTCAGATTTTTGACTATAAATAGTTATTGGAAATATAAAAATATTTCCTACATCTTGATATTTTTTTTAATTTTTAGACATTAAATAAATTAAATTATTTATGACACCATGATGATGCAGCGATTACCTCATTATTTAACGATTTAAATAAAATGAAAATATAATGTAAAATCAAAGGCCTACACATGTAAAAAACCTATAGGATGGGTGTATTTCGAACCCTTATCACCTTATCCTCTAAATATATAATTTTGGGACCTTTTTTATCCTAAAATCATTTTATAACAAAGTATCTTTTCTTAACTTTCCAAGAGTGCCCCTCCTCTCCTCTTATAAAAGGCCACCACCTCTACCACCTTACCCACACTTCCAAAGCCTTTGGCTCGGCCAAACTCTACCCATTTTGTCTCTCCACATCCCTCTCTAACTCTTAGAAGCCTCACTTTGGGCAGAAGTCTTCCCAAGGAAGCCTTTGAGCTCAAATCAAAAAGAGTTACCTAATTTAAAGGTAGTGTCTTCTATTGTGTTCTTATGTTTCATTTTGTTTATCCAACCCCCTAAACTCTTTTTATTCATTTCTTTTGTAACAACTCCAGTATCTTCAATATACTAGGATGTTGTTATAATATGTATTCTAGCTACACTTACACACACCTACATCTAATGGTTAAAGAACATATTGTTTCTGTGGATGGCGAATTTCTGCCTCACGAAACGATGATTGTTCAACACTCATATAACACCTTAAAAGGTGGCCAATAAGATGTAACTATATTTATATATGATATATAATATGTTTATGTTTTACTTAAGCTTCTATATTTTTCATTTATGGCATACCTTTATGGTTTCCATTATGGGTAAACGCGATATCATCATTTTAGGAAGTGCGGACTACCGCCCCCTCAAAGTGATTTGATTCGTTAATACCATATGTGGTACATATAAAGGATAGATTTAATGATATTATATATGATACAATACTGGAATTATAATACTATTATGTATCATTATGTTTTAATTCCATTAAATATGAAATAGAAATGGAAGTAGCGTTCATGCGTACATACGGCTTACCGTCTCCATGAACGGTGTATTTCATTTCTTACCTCTAAATGTTATGTAATATTATAAATGCAAGTATATACTGGATATATATGATATATATGGAATCTACATCATGAATATCATTCTTGAGATAATGGATATTTGACTACGTGAACAACTTGTAAATATAAGAAGTTCATTTTTGACTCAAGTACCAATGATCGTTAAAACGACCGTTACAAACATAAATAATAACATAGTGTTCATGACATGGTAATAAGTGATATAAAAGGAATAATGAACTTGAAAAAGGTTATTAAGAAAGTAGAAATTAACTCAAGTTTATTATTTAGGAGATTAAAGAACGATTGAGTCAAGTCGGACCCGAAGTATGGGACTTCGTCTCAATCTCCTTTCATTGAGGCACATTTGGTTTTATACACAACTTTCTTTTATATGGTGTATAAACCATGTTGACTTTTATGTCTATTCAAAAGGAATCTTTTTTATATGAATCATTTTACTAAACAAAAAAAGCAATGTTTTTTTTCATACGTATGCGGCAACAATGACTTCTCCCCCTCCGTGACCATTATTTGAGTTTCGGCTTCCTCTACAAGTCATACCTTTTTTTAAATGAAAAATAAATACCATGTTTTACTTTTATTTTATTTTGGTATTGAAATTTTTTTTCATAATTTTTTTATATCAATGTGTTGTATTGATATCTTGTGATTGAAAAGTTGAAATGTTATGTTTCCTGTATGAATGTTTTATATGATACGATTATGTTATGGTTCTTGGGTATTATTATGAAGACGGGGGGTTCCGTGATAAACTAAGGGAATGTGAGCCTGATATAGCTCTCCAATGAATTGGGTAACGCGAAGGAGTTAAACGTTAAGGTTTCTCTGAAGAGATTTAGGGAATATACTGTGATGGGTATCCCAAACGTAACCAAGAGGGTTACTCCCTACGTAAGAATGTTATGAATGCCTCAAGTTACCTTTATGTCTTATTATTTTTATGATTTATTCATGATTTTATGAGGTATGTTAAAGTGATTATGTTTTATGAGTAGAGTATGATTTTATTTATTCTTATGTATACATGTACTCATGTTTCCTTTCTATATTTTTATATCCCTTACTGAGCTTTTTATGCTTATCCCATGTTTTTGAAATGTTTTTCACAGTTAAAGGGAAGGGTACATGATATGATGATAATGTCAAGGAAGTGTCAAGAAAGAATCCATGTTTTATTTTAAATATATTTCCGTTGATGGGAAAAAATGAATACTATCTTTTATTGTAACCACTTTGTTTAAATGTGGGATGTAATGCATGTTTTATGATCTAATTCTCTAAAACTCTAAACCTGAAAAGATCCTAAAGGTGTATTCTTGAAATTTCTCAAGATTAAGTAATGTTTAAGGCTGGGTCCTTATACTCATTGTGTTGTTTGTGGCTATTTTTGGGAACACTTCTTGGCAATGTGTCTATAACCATCCACAAAAGGATGACTGCATTGAATAAAATGAACATTTTGAATCTAATCTTGAATTTCTAGCTAAAATTGAATTAATTCAAACCAAATTGGATGGTATGGAGGATTCTTGGAATTTATAGTTTAATTGATCCCCTGAAATTCAAATTAGAGATTCTCAAGAACAAGATAAAATAATGAAAATCTTAGAAAACATGCTCATAGAATTACAACATAGGGTTAAAGAACAAGAATAATTTGAAGAAAATGAAAAGGAAAATGTTTATAAGAGATTTGAAAATCAAGTTGAAGAGGAAAGTGATAGTTAAACTCGGCAGAAAACATTTTAATTTGAAAAATCTTAAACTATTGACATAAATCTATAAACAATTAACTCTCTATATCAAGAAAAAAACATTGAATTTATCAAAAAGAAATTAAATTAATATGAGTTGGAAAATTTTGAAATTGAACTTAAACATATTTAAAAATAAATCCCAGTTCTATTCATAATTTCTAATTTTGAGAAAAATCACTATTTTAGGAGTTTGGAAAAGGAAGTCACTCGGGTAGAAGAGATCTTTGATAATGAAAATTTGAATGTTAAAAACTCATCACCCAAATTTTCTAAATTTTTGAAAAATGGGTCTGGATATAATATTGGGAACACATTGGAAGAGAACCATAAGCTAGAAGTTAATGAATCTGAATTATTTGAACCTCAATTGAGAACTTCTCTTCCATGTTTTGAACCTGTAAACCAAAAAAATTATGAAATGTTTTTGCACGATGAGGATGAGGGAACGATATTTGAACAAAGACTAACTGATGAGTTTTTATTTATCTATTTTCATAGTAATCACTTTTCTCTAACTTTGTCTACTGAAATGGAATGTAGTGTTGTCATTCTTGGGGAAAACTATTTGGATTTGAACAGTCTAGAATTTCAATTTATTGATGTTGAGTTGAATATTTCTTCCCTTGATTTGATCTTTCTGAAACACACTAAAAACATTGTTTTTGAGAATAAACTCTTTGAGTGTGAAAATGAAAGGGAGGTTGAACAAAAATTTGAATTAGGCAGAATTGGTTTGTTAGAAGCAGTATATTTTCAGTGTGAGTTAACTGATGAGGACTTATTGGAAGAGATTTAAAAAATTGTTAAACTTTAATCTATTAGTGGTCAAAAAAATTCCTTCCCTATAGTTCACTTCTTTCCTCAAATGATTTGGGTGTTGAACCTTCTTGTGACGCTAATAGTAGTCTAGAGAGGGAATCACATTTGAGTCCCATTGTTTATAATTATGATAAGCACCTTACTGTTTCTCCTCTTGAATCTATGTTTTAGAACTAACTTTCAAACACCCTTGTTTTTAATGTTGATGTTGAGAAATATAGCTTTGATGACAATGCCACACCCTTTGAAGAACCTACTTTGTCTTCCCTTCCAAAAAATGTTAAATGTGTCAAATATGAAACAATTCTCGAAGTGGATAACACTATACCCACAACTGTTAAAGGGTGCTACTTTTGGGTTATTTCATGCTATGAGAGTTTAGTTTTAGTCTACTTTATCTTAGGTTCCCAAAAAAATCATTTCTCAATTAAAAAAAGTTGGGAAAAAAACATATGGTGGTTCCTATTAAGGATAGAACATATACTTAATGACTACGGTTAGTTAGTCGGTGAGTCTGGTTGGGGACTATAAATCTTGCGCTACATGGGAGGAAACCCATGGGTTTTTTTTAATAAAACAAAGAAAAAAATTGTACTTAAATAAATTCTAACTAATGACTTTAAACTCAGCGATTCATGGGAGTTGACATATGCTCTTTCTTTGTTTTCACTTGTGTTCTGTTTTGTGTTGAATAAAGTGTTGTTGTGTTTTCTTCCAAATCATTTTCTCTACTGGTTATTTGCTCTTGGTTTACTTGCTCTGTGATATCAGGATGCTGCTGATTGGTTTGATGGAGGAGTCAAATTCCCATGATGAAGCATTAATTGACAAACTTATACAGGGAAGTTCTTTCACTTTACTATTTTACTTTTTTCTTCTCCAATATTCTTTGAAAAAAAATTCTCTAAAAGTATGTTGTTTAAAAAAATTCTTCTTGGAGGATTAAATCTCTACTGCATTACTTTAAATGTTAAAAAAATCTACTACATGTCTTACATAATAAATGTTTTTGTTTCATGTCACTAAGTTGAATAAAATAATTCTTCTTGTTCCTCCTTGCAGAAAAAAATTGAATTTAACTATTTTAAAAATCATTCCACTGCTTGAAACTAAGTGTGGGGGTACTTTCTTGCCAGTTATTATGCTTTTCATTGAAACTACTTAGCTAAATGGTTTTAGTAATCATCTTTCTGCTATGTTGAACATTCTATTGAATAATATTTTCAAAAATTGCTACACCCAGTACATAGTGCACCTACACGTTACATTCCATGTTTGAACTTCAATGGGAAATCTATGTCACTAGAATTAAATATTCATGTGTGTACTTGCTAAAAAACCTGCTATAAATTTATCATTGTGGGAGACAATATTTTTGAACGTCATAGAGAACCTTAATACATGTTATCTATCTACTAAAATATAAAATCTATTTTGAACTTAAACTATCAAATTGTTCTAGTCCATATTTGGAAGTCAACTTTGGGGATAAAATTTGGGTTTTAAGTGTGGGAGAGGGGGTTAATTATTGACTGTGCTAAACTATGCTTAATATAAATCCCATTAATTCCCACCGCAACTTCAATATTTTTGTAAAAAATGGGAAAATGTTTTCAAAATTTTTCAAAATTCATTTAATGATTTAGTATTTGCACTTACTCAATTGGGTATTTCCTTTGAATGATTCCTGATTGGTAGTTAAGAACTACTTTGAATCTAAAATTTATTGGGATAGATGATTGTTGAGTGATCTTACGTAGTGATTTTATGTAGATTTTATGTTTTAAAGACAACATTGAGAGTGATATGGGTAACTTGTTTTGGGATATATGATCCAAACCCTTGGAACTGGGTGATTGATCTTGATCCTAAGGGCCTAATTATTCTTTTAATTATAAAAATCAATCAGTTTAGTGTGCCAACATAAATTATTTTTGATAAAAATCTCTTGAAACTAGAGTGGTTTGGGAATTTGGGATCCCACAATGAATCTCTAAGAGACTAGATGCTTTGTGCATTTCTGTTTACTTTAATGCCTCTATAAACCTTGAATAAGTGCATTGCACAGTGTTTAGCACATGATACATGGATTTGGAAAAATAAAATAAAGTGTATAGGGTCCAAAATGAGTTTATTTAGGTGAGGGGAATAATGAACGCCGAATGAAGAAGGGGTAAACTGGTTTATATGGTATCCATTTAGTATGTATCATTAAGTTGATTTAAAATTAATAATTATTTTTCGAACCTAAGGGATGAGTCAAAATACAATGTTCCTCTGATAATGTTTTTTATTCGGCTGTTATTTTACATCTTGTCACTCTTGGACTTTGAACATAAGCCCGGATTGAAATGATTCATTACATAGATTCACAAATGTGGTAGGACACCTACTTTTATAGATGATTTTTTCTATCTTGATTATCCTTTGAGTATCTATTCGAGGAAAGAATTGATTTGAACATATTTTTCAAAAGGCTTATTTTCATGATTCTATCCACTGTTCTTAAGTGCTGGATTTGTTACATTTTGAGCTTAGTTATCAAAACTCAATTATGTTTCCCAAAGATAATAAAGTTAGAGATTTTTTTAGGACAAACAATGATATGTGTAGGGGAATTTGATGTGGCCATATTTATACATTGTTTTTCCACATCTTTTTACATAATGTTTAATGATTTAATTAATTATTTAATAACTTTTTTTAAAATAAATGTAGTTTTGTATTTTTATAATCAAATTTGTTAATTAATCAATTTTTATAATTAATTAGGTATTTTAAGACTTTAAATTAATTATTTTAGTCTTACTTTACTTTTATAATTTATTTTTTCTTAATTTGTTTTGTTAATTAAAATATGATCGACTTTTTAATAAATAAACATCTATTTTAAAAAATTATTTAATCATTTTATTTCTATTAATATAATATAGTTTTTAATTTAATATTTTATCCTTTAATTTAGATTTATTAAAATAAATTAACATTGTTAATTATTATGTTTAATTGTCCTACTAATTAATTAAGTTATGATTTTGAGTTCTAATTTAATGAAATAATGTGTTTTTTATTTTATGTATTTACTTAGTTATTTAATTAATTAATATAGAGTATTTAAACATTAATTATCTAATTTGAAGTATGCAGTTAAATTTTTTATTCATTAAAAATTGTTTTTAGTCTAACGATGAGACATACATGAGCTATCAATGACTTATTTAGTCCCTAATTCGATCATTTTATACTCATTATAGACCATTTAATAAATTTTAATTTAAGTCTTCTATCAATTTAGTTAAAAAATAATCTAGTTTTTAATTTAAGTGTTATCAATTAATAATTTAAATTGTAATTTTCAAAGTTTAAAGTTTAATTATAATTCAGTTTTAATTAGCCTTATTTTGATTTTTAAATTTCAATCATTGTATTTTGGAATTTATTTTTTAACGGGTTAGTTATTTTCAATATTTTTATTTAATTAACTTAAGTTTTAATATTATATTCATTATACATAGTTTTAATTTTTTTTGTATCCCTAGTAGTTTTATGTCTATATGCGACCGATGCAAATGATTATTGGCATCGGGGGACCTTTTTTTAAAGCTACAACTGAAACATATTTTTTATAACTATTGGTGACCTTTAAGTCATCTCTAATGGTGATCTTTTATTCATTCCATCGGTGAAATTTACCTATTTATAGCTATTAGTAACCTTTTTTTAACTTACAGTGACCTCTTATTTTCTAAACCAACAGTGACCTTATATTTTTCACCAACGGTAACCTTTTATTTTTTTGGTGACAGTGGCCTTTTACAACTATCAGTAGCCCATTAATTTTATAACTACTGGTGACTTTGTTACCCTCTAATTTAAGGCTAACAATGACCTATCTTTTTCTTTAACTATCGGGGACCCTCGCTACCCTGCTTCATTCAAGCACCTCATTGTTATCCATCTTCAGCATCACTCCAATATGTCCCTCAATTTCAGCCATCGTCGCACAACATGTCATCACCATTGCACTCAATCAAAAACTAGTCTTACAGACAAAATGAAAACCATCTACATCTAGAATAATTTATCCATCCGAACAAATCAGTCCCTAAAACCTACCTTTCCCAAATTTGAAATGCTGATATGTGAATTCCCTACATCCAGATCTGAAGCAGAGTCTAGGCTCGACCTGAAGAAAGCCCTTCCACCATTGGGATATTCATGCGCCACTTCAAGATAAGAAATCAATCTGAATCTGTTCGTGCGTTGTCTGTCGTGAGGGATCCTTTTGCCTCCATTTCAGCTTTCCACGAGCCGTTAATCAGAGTTTCACCACTAGATTCACCGTGCCTCTACATGTATATCCATACAGGAGCCGAACCTAGAGTAGTCACCAACCCCCAGTTAGCCACTATCCTTCTTGATCCTCTGATTTTCCCAAGCTGTTGTGCATCGTTGCAAGTAAGGATAAAAAATCGTGCTGGAACCAAAGTCACCCGTACTCATAGATCTGCAATGCCTCCGGTTGAAGCCATCACCGTGAAAGAGGTGGAATAACATTCTCACCCCAGATGAAGTCGGCGTCGTGAATGAGGAATCTGACAGTGCTGCGCTTTAGAGGGATATGAACCCTCCCATTTTGTGCGTTGATAATTGGGGGGGAGAGAAGATAATTTTATTTTATAAAAATAAAAAAAATAGACATAAATTAAAATGAAACATATATAAAAACCTAAATTAAAATAATAACTTAATTAAAATATAACACAATATAAGTTAAATAATGTTAATTAAATAGAATTATTAATTTCATTTACTAAATTAAATCATTAATTAAACAATGTTAGTTAAACTTCTAAATTAAATTAAATTAAATTAACTATTAATTTAATATTGCAGTTTAAATATTTATAATTGATTAGTATTAAAAATTTATCAATAAAATAAATACTAAAAATAATTTATAAATGAAATTATAATAAACTATTAAAATTAACTTAAATTAGTAAATAATTTTATTTTCTTAAATAATAATAAACTTTATAATTAAAATTAATAATGGTTATTAATAAAAATTAATAACAATATAAAAATATAACATGTATAATTATTAATTAATAAAACCTTTTATACTTTAATTTTAATAATGACTTTATTATTAACAAATTCAATCAACTTATAATACATTAATTATTAATTGAACTTTTAATAATAACATTTTAATAATGAATTTTATTTTAATCAATAATAATATAATTACTATTTATTAATAATAATAATAAAACATATTATTTAATAACATTATTTAACATTTTATGAATTCTTTTAAATGACTTTCTAAAAATATATTGCCTTAAATTTTTAATTTTTATTTAATTATTCATTTGGGTTTTAATTGTGTTTGTTTTTATAGCACAAATTCATTCGAGACATGGGAAAATGACCAAGTTAAGTTAACTAACTCACTTGGAGTTAGTTACATGGAAAAAGCTAGCACGATGTGTCATTCATAAAAAATGAACGTCTACGGTGCATAAGTGAAGGACACTTGAAGTCAGTGGAAAACTGAGGGTGACTTGTAGCTTATGACAGAAGGATTTTAAATAAAAGAAATGAGGTAAAATTTAGGGGACACTGACTTTGATTTAACTTTGAAAACCACATCCATCCGAGTGAAGACTCCCGGGAGCAGGACTAGAGACAAGATTAAGGCTAAGGAACCTGAAGGTAGAGAAACACTTGGAGAGTTCTTCCTTCCTATTCCATTAATTTTTCTACTCTTTTTTCAGATCTTTTGAATGTTAAATTCCATTACGATCAAAAGATGTATTGTCTTAGCTTGATAATTCAATTTTTCTGGTTAATCTTTTAAACTTATTCAATTTACATTTTTCAGAATCATAATCAATCAGTGAGATTGATTAATGGTTCTCTGTTTAGTTGTTTCACACCTCAATTTTTTTCTAAATTTATAAATTGATGATCAACTAGTGAGGTAGTTATTGAATACATTAATCGAAGTGTTAATGTCTTTATGTTTGTAAATTTATGATGAGTTTAATTCAAAATGTTATCCTTTTCTAATTGTTAAGTAGTTCAACTGATTTTGTATTGGCAAACTCCGAAAGTCAGTCTTCAGTGTGTTGAGTTTCCTAGTGAGGGTGACTTTTCACAATTTTTATTGGGTTATGATTCAATAAAGAGTAGTGGGGGATTTATCCTTTAAACTAGTAGTTTGTAATTCTTGGGTTTTACATTTGATCTTCTCCTTTGACCTTACTACCTTATTTTAGTATTTTTTTCTCTTATGATAGTTTAAATTTAGTTCTTAGTTCATCAGTATATTAGTAAATGGTTTAATTTCTTGTCAATTTTTTTATCTTTAATTCTTTCTTAAAGAAATGTACAATAAAATTTAAAAATTAATATATATAAACAATGTTCAATATCTCCACTATTGACAACAGTGGAGTTTATAAGGAATAAAACATTAGATTTCTCATATGCCTTCCCTTGGGTTTGACACTACACCATTGTGCTAGTATAGAAGTTATAAATAATATTTTGAGGGGTGTGACAACCTAAGGTCACGTCATTTACTCAAACAAAATGCCTTTTTCTAAATTTACCTTTCATGAGTTGGTTTGAGTTATATAAAATGTACCTTGATCTACACATCATGTAATTATTTTCTAGTCACCGAAATTACACTCCAATGGACTCGTCATTTAATATTGACTAGTAATTATTTATTACTAGGAGTGTACACTAGATACATGTTGTGTAACCCCTTTTATCCTATGTCACATGGCTGGTAGTTGATACCCAATGTGTGTTTCAATTATATGTCATGTACTTTGAGTACATGATTTCAAACTATATGGTATTACACAATGTGCACAATAACAACATATTATTTAACCCAATCAATGGAAATTATGACTAGTGAGAAATAAATGGTTTGTAATTACACACCATGTACCGAACACCCACATGAAATGTTGTAATTATCTCGATTCATTATTGTATAGTTCACCATGGGTACCCTATGTGTACCTTTTCAGTCAGTCAAAATCATCTACACCTCCTGATGAGATATTTTGTTATTCATTATCTATTATTTCCTTATTCTTAATCAAATGAAATAGAACAGTTGTGTTCTATTTAAATTTATATTAAATAATTAAATTTTTTGAAATGAATTACTAATAATAATAAAGTAATTCAATAATAAATAAAAAATTATTATAAATTAATATATGATCACTATGATATGGATTGAAGGTTTTTGACATAACACAAGTGGTTGGTACTATGATCAATAATGTTTTTCATCGGTTTCTTTGGATAAGATCCATGGAATTGGATGAAGAAACCCCATATTACTTGTAGAGAGTGTCTTTTCTCATAATTTTTTTATTAACTTACAAAAAAATTACCTTGTCTTGAAAATTATTCCATCATTGAGGATCAACATAGTAACCACTCTCAAAATTCCAAGTTGTCATTATGGTGGAAGAATCCAGAGTAAAATTTATATAATGGTATCCACATGTTATCCAAAAGTCTCAAAATATCAACAATGGAACTATGGATACCCACAAAGAGGTACAAAATTCTGAATGTCCTTTATTATTAATCACATGAATAATTCTATTGGGCTGGAAGAGTCCTATATTGTTTCTCTCGGTCTTGAGGGAGTTGAGTACTATCTATATTATTCTTGGGACTATTCTTGGAAATTTCTTTGAAATTTCTCTCTTTGAGAGAATTATCTAAGGAGAATATTTTGTGAAAAAATGTCTATAATCTCTAAAATGATAAAATTGGGTTAATATACTTATGTTTAAAATGTTAATAATTATGCATAAGAAATTATCTAATTATTAAATAAAAAAATAACTATATAAAATAATAATAATAATATTATTATTATTTTCCTTAAAAAGTGAAAACTTGTGGATATTTTAATATCATTTCTATTAGGTCTTATCTAAGAAAAATATTTATTCTTTGTATTAAATTGAAATATAATTTAAATAATATTATAGAAATACATAGTTTGTGACCTTCTAGGTCTCTTTCTATGTGTCATTAGGTGGGATTTACTAAAGTATAAGATTAGCTGGTAGCAACTAATCATGGTAACCACAGATAAAGAATTTAATATTACAATGTAAAAACCCTTTTATGAAAGCTTAATGTAAAATAAAATCTCTTTATATTGATATATCATAAAGAAGGATTGATACTTCTTATATCAACCTATTTAATTGATTATCTTTCTTTTTTGATCTTAAATGAACTCATCGATGAACTAATCTAACAATATATTTGATCAGTCATTTCCATTTCAATCAAATCAATTGAGGTATCATCCTCCATTAACTCAAAAGGAAAAAAATATTTTATTTACATATTCAAATAATTTCATTTCACTTATGAAAAACACAACATATTCTACCACTTTCAAGCATATTTTATCACATTTTTCATCAATAAATCAAACACTATTACTGAATCAAGCTTATTCAATGCTACACATTATTAGTTCTAAAAAAGAGATGATAATGTCGGTGTTTTTATCAGAACTAGTTAAAAGAAATAATTAATATTTCCTTTATTAGGTCCAAAAAACATTGATAAAATTCAAAATTTATCTACACCTTTTAGGACTAATAAAGGCCACCCTTTATCGATTAATTTTTAGCACTGATAACTTCCACATTTTTCATTGATTTTCTTAGTGTTGATGAAAGATAACATTCATAAAAAAAATTAAACTATAAAAATCATATAATAATATAAATATATATAAATATAATATTTTCTTAAATATGATTTTTATGAAAATAAATGTGTATTTATAGTTAAAATATAATATATTTTGTGAAATATGGTTTATAAAATAATTAAAAATTAATATTAATTTATAATTTTCTAAATATTATCAAGTAGTATACAATTAAAAAAATTAATGACAGAAAAAATTAATAAACCAGTTAATCCCAAAAAATAAGATAAATTTTCTTCTTGAACATCAATGGACCATAACTTTTGATTCAGATGTCAATTTGGGATGCACATGATGTCAAATAAAAGCTTGAAAAGTGATTGATTCCATCCTTATTTGGCAATTTTTTGAAATTAGTTTTTCATGGTAAAAAAGGCTCAAAATTCCAATAAAACCATGTTTTTAGTTTGGATGCCTGATGTTTTTTATATTTAATGCAATTCTAGCTTTATATAAGAGGCCCATCCTGTCATTTTTTACTGATGAAAAAATTTATTCCCAGTTTTTACATTCATATGGATATTATGAAATTAAAATTTTATCATTTTTTATATTTTAGTATTATTTATAATAAAATATATATATATACACATATAAAAATTTAATTTTGAAAACAACTAATTTAAACTACTTACAAGAAAAATATATTTTTAAATATATAAACCATATATAGATAGTTATTATCCAGTTTTTAAAATAAAAATGTATGAATATGTATATACCCACATAAATATATATAATGTTTATATATAAATATATGTTTTTATGTGTGTGTCTGTATTAACAAACACAAATATATATATTTATGTTTTTTTTATAATAATTTTTAAATAAATTTTAATCTATAATATATGTTAATAAATATAAATATATATTTATATTTATATATACAAACACATACATATATTTTTCTGAGTGTAAGTATGTGTATATATAAATAAACACACACAAATACGTACACCCACAAACATATTTTAGAAATGTATTCAAAAATAATTATATGAATATATGAATAAATATACGGATAAATAAAATATATGTATATATATATCATAAAATATAGAATAATCATCATTGAGTAGTGGAAATAGAACATGCACATTCAAGTGCAGGTCCCATTTTTTAATCCTGGGTTAGGGGTGTGTGGGTGGATGGGTAGGGGGTATGGTATCACCAGTAAAAGCATGACAAGTAAGAAAGAAATAAGAAATCCCTATTGGGAATTGTGGGTGAGTAGTGGGGAGCACTGATAAAGGTGGTGGATTCTGGGGAGCATTGAAAAAATAATGATTTAGCATTGATAAAACCAATTTTAATCATTAATTTTTTATCACTGATAAAGGTTGCCTTTATCAAAACTAAAAAAAATCTGACAAAACCAACACTAATAAAGGCTCCATTTATGAGTTATTTTCTATAAATAATAACGGTATCCTTTATCAATTATATTTTATAGCACTAATTAAAGTGACTATATTTTCAAAGATAATACAACATGAACACTTTTTTAGCTCTGATAATAGCCTTTTTCATTCTGATAATAATATTATTTTTAGTAGTAAAATTAAGAGATTCATGATGTAAATTAATAATAATTTCATATATAAGGACCAATACACATGTCTATTGATATAAATATGAAATGATATGTATAATAAGTGGAATTTTTATTGATGAGTTTGTCCTCATAACCTCCTCTTTCAGAGATTACCAAGTGTGAAACATTATGAGAATAATCCCAATACAATTTCCAGAACATGATTATCAAAACACCATTTCATTATTATAAGATGATTTCATTATAAAAATTAGAAATATATTTAGAATTTTTTCATGGTACATCATGTTCTCATTATAGTAGGAAATTTTATAACTGTTTGATGTGATAAATACTCTTAGTGAATTATCACATTAATGTAAGACAGGGGAACAATAACTATGGGATAATATATTTAGTAATTCTATAAATAAAATATTTTTTTAATCAAAAGTTAAATGTTATTTTGTTCTTACAAGAAAAATTAAAAACAAAAAAACTCATAATATGCCTTCATCTTTGGATCTTCCCAAAAAAATATCTATAATTCATCCATACATATCCAATTTAATTATGTAAGAAAATGATGGATTTTCCAGAATATTTATTTCAATGTAATAGAATATTAAACCTGTATCATAAAAAATAATTCCATTTGATATTTTGATCTCAAAAACTTCAATTGATCCACATGCATCTACCCAACAGCATATTGACCTTTGAAAATAGTTTGATCCATTAATAAAAAATCATTTGGTTTAATTCCTACTAAATCATTCACATCCAACTCAACTTCTTGAACCTCTATTATCTTTCACCATAAAACAATAATATGATATTATTTAGGAATTTACAAGGGTTTATTATGCTCATTCCCAAATAAATTAAATGTATATTTCTTACAAATCAAAAAACGAACCCCCCTTCAATTAGGTAATCTTCTAGGTGTCCCATCCGAAGGAAATATCCCCATGTTTTATTATTTTTCAACCCTTAAATGACCATATAGATATATCCATTATGGAATTATGTGAACACTAATTAATATTTTATCCATTTATTCACATACTAATAGTGTATACTGAAATCCTTAAATCCTCCAAATATAAAAAGGTAAATATATGCATTCCCAATTGATTTTAACATCACCCATATAGATTGTTTAATAGATGATGAGACATCAATATCATCATAAATATTATCCTCATAATAATTGGGAAAGAATCATACAAATTAAAATATAAATATTTATTTCACAAATAAATATAATTTTAAATGCACTTCCACTATGAACATCTACTGAAACATTCACCAGAACTTCTTTGTGGATTACATTAAAACCATCACAAAAATTTTAGTGGATGTTTTAGTGGAATTTTTATTTAAATTATTACTCTTGATTTAATTTTTTGGAAACTATTAGTTGGTAGTGAAGACATCCAGTTCCATCTTTAACCCACAACTTATAGTAGATAGAAATTAGATTGTTAAATAAAAGAATTTCTACAACTTTTAGTGGAAATTTATTTAGAAGGAAACATTTGTGGGGACATTAAGAATATTTTTTTGAGAGAAATTATAATTGAAAATTTAATTTAAGATTTAAATTTAATGCCTTGTATAAAATTCCAGTGTAAACTCATAATGTTAATTTTAGTGAAAATTACTGTGTAAAATCCCACTGGACATGTAAATAAAAATTTCCACTATAGAAAATAATATTCCCCATCAAAATGGAACTATTTTTTTTGAAACAAATTACATAGGGTTACATTAAAGGATATTTATCTTGATTCATAGTATAAATATACCCTAAAATATTATATGAACTGAAAATAAGTGGAATCATAAAAAAAATACCTTCTTCAATGGAATTAGAATGACAACAGAATCAACTACCAGCAACAATAAAGGTTGATAAGTACAACCAAACCCAGATGAATATAAATATAGATATGTGTAAAACACCAAGACAATAATCATTTTTTAGAAATTATTTTTACTATTATATGCCAATTAAATAAGAAATAAATCACTCTAGTGAAGAAGTAGTCAATAGTCAATGAAAATTCCTGAAGATACCACCTTTTTCCGAAGAAAAATCTAAAAAACCAAGAATGAGAATCCATAGAACATCTAAACCAGGGTACCATATTGCAGTTACCAATATACATATTCCAAAATCTGAACCTAAAATTTCTCAACATCATTGTGCCATAAATTTTTTTTTGGAAGTTAAAAATACCCATTATTTGAACAATGTAAATGGGCAATCACAATATGTAAAAGGATTGAAATGTCAAAATCCCATCCCACTACAAGAAATTCTAGTAAATCATTGTACTAGAGATGTTAAAAATTGATAAATATGGCCTAGAAGAATTTTTATCTTAGGTCATTCCATTCCATAAATATATGTTGTATTTAAATTATTTTTAATTAATTTTATATTCCATGCTATGTTTACCATACTAACATGTCGTTTTTTGTCTATTCATTGGTCTTTTTTGATTGATTTTATTTTCCTAGTTAATTAGTTATCTATGGAATCCTCAATGTATGGGAACTATTTATGTGTGGATTAATTTTAAAATTTCATTGTATTTTTTATATTCTATATTTTTTTCCTTATTACTTTTGATTTGGAGTGATTTATCTGAATTTATGATCCTGCGAGTCCAAAGGCCTAGCATGGATCTTGTGTGTTTTGGTTGGAATGACTATTTTTCTCAAATTTTAGGGTTGATCTGTATCCCTACCCACACTCACAACCAACTATGTGACTCTATGTTTCTTGGCTTGTACTGCTACTCATGGTTATTGAAATCATCCTTTTGATCTCAACCGTCCACACATCTATCATCTTACTTTTTCTCTTCCTCCTCTTAGCATGTACCTGACATACCATTATATATCCCATTTTTATCATATTTAGTATTTAGTCTTTTCATTTCATTTTAATGGATTTCAAGTGGTTTTAAATAGGGTTCTAAAAGTAAATTCTTGTGATTTTTAGGAAAGAACTCGACGAAGAAGTGGGAAATATAGGTTTTCCAACCACCCAATCCCCACTTCATCCTTTCCATGTTGATCTATGCAACCAGAGATCTATTCTAGTGTAAATTCACTAGATAAGTCTAGATCTTGGGTTGAATAAGACTATTCACTAAAAGGGGGATCCATTAATCAACTATATTCCTCATAATCAAATTTTTTTTTGTTGAAACATGGCACATTGAGATATTATTTTTCTTTCTAGTGATGTTTGTTTCTATATTATTTTTTGGATGTGTGTTTTTTTCCGTTAAAGATTAGTCAAAATTTAACCATCATTATGGGTTTCATCACAACCACTTAGTTCAATAGGGATTCCATAATTGATATTTTTAGTGGTTTTACCTTCTTTTAATTTGATTCAATAACCACTTTCCTATTATCTCTCTTAGTAAAAGAATGTAACCTCTAGGGTGTTATCATCATGAACATAGGATCACCATGACCCAATGAACATTATATATTTGTGAAATTTAAGCCTATATATATATATATATTTTTTTTCTTATAATGTATAAGTGTGATATTTGGTTGTCTGAAAATTAATTTACATTTTTGCGTAAAAAAAATGTTATTTTTTCTAAAAATAACTCATAAATACGAATAAGTGTGTCCTTAATTATTTCTATGGATAACCATGATAACATGGCCACAAAAATTGGTATTAGAGGCATGTTAATTGAATATATTAGGGTCTTGAAATTTTGATATTTATAAATTTGATTGTTGAAAAAACAATTAACCTATGGAGAATTAAAATGACTACTCTTATAGATCACAATGAACTAATTGATGAACTCTAAGAAAAAAAATAAAGTAACCACCCTTTCTCCAAATAGAAAAACCACTATCACCTGTGTTCATATTTCTGAAGCGGTCTTTGAGGAATCCCATAGACTAATAGTTTTACTTGTAGGGGATAATGTTCTTAGATATATTGAATATGGTTCATTTGTTATTGGTATTTAGTGAAAAATTATAATCACTCTATATGATTAAACATTTGTTGGTAGAATGAATATGGAAATGATATTATATGCATTAAAAATGTTCCCTAGAACTATTTCAAGGCCTCACATTGATGAATTTTATAAAATCTATTTAGATCTATCCAACATAGATATTAAAGTAGAGGATGAAGGAAAAAATATTTTTAATAACATTAGATTATTACTTTAATTTGGTTAAATATTTAATGATTTATGAAAAATATTCTATTACTCTCAAGGAATATAAATATGATTTATAATCTAAATACCATCCAAATAAGGGAGGTTTTAAGGCTAAGTATTAGGGAATGAATGTCAGAGTTAGAATTGAGTCTAGGTGTAGGAGGAGATATAGAGGCTAGTCCAAGGAGTATAGTTCTAAGTCAAGAATAAGGTGATTAAGTGTTTCCAATGAAAATAGCATGGCCTCATAAAGTGGAACTGACAAAATAGAAAATGGGAGTATAAGGATGATAAAAATTAACATTATTTATTTGTTTAACATTACATCAATTCTAATGATCTATTGAATGTATGTGATGTTTCTTCCTTGTATGAATGGATCCTCAATTCTATACACTCATTCAACAAGTGTCCTAGGAACTAATATATCACTGAATTGAGGGAATATGAATCAACTATGGTGTTCCTAGGGAATAATATAATTTTTCATATTTTAAGGATACATTCTTTTTATTTATATATTCATGATAGGAATGTTCATAAAATTGAAGTGTAAAGGTGGATACCAAAATAGAAAACATACCTCATTTCCCAAGGAGTCCTTAATCAAAGAGGTTGCAAATTTTTGTCAGACTCTTATAGTATGAGAATTTACAATGGATCTATTAATAATATGAAAGTAAACCTCTGTAATGGTATCTATGTGTTAGATGGTAGGTTTTATATGAATTGATTGAATGAAACTAGTGATTCAAATTTAGATAACACCACTTGTTACCACACATATTTTGGGAAGGTACGTTGCAAAGGACTTGATAAATTTATAATTCAAGGAATATCAATAAATTTAACTCTTACAAGTATTACATTATATGAATATTGTGTGTATGGGAAATATATATGGTTTAGACTTAGTAGTGCAATTTATAAGTCTAGATAACTTGTTGAGTGTGTCCACTTTGACCATTGGGGTCTTTCTAGGGACACCTCCCATAACGGAGGCTACTACTTAGTGACCATTATTGACAACTAATCTTGGAATTTAAATATTTATATACATAATCACAAGTATAATTCCCTTTATACTATTAAGAAATTGAAATATAGTGTATATATTGAATAAGGTAAAAAGACCAAATCTCTTAAAACTAATATTAGTTTAGTGTGCCTATTCACATAATTCATTGAATTTTGTGACTCTGAAGGTATCAAAAGATATTTGGGTATTATGGAAAACCAAAAATATAATGGATTAGTAAAGAAAATGAAAATGAATATCATATAAAGGGTTCAATTCATGTTTTCCCATTCGAATATTCCTAGGTCCTTTTCAGATGAGGCTGTCTCTACAGTTGTCTAATTGATTAATAATTTTCCATCTTCTATTAATAAATTTAAATAACTAGGTGAAATCCATAATTATTCTCCCCCTAATATTTAATAAATAATTATATTTGGATCTTTAGATTATTACCATACCATGAATGATATTCGTACACCAGGGGCTATGAATTGTATTTTTGTGGGATATCGAGAGGGAGTTAAGGGTTACTATTTATGGAAATTCGAACCAGGTTATCAGAAGTTTTTCATTAGCCATGATGTTTTATTCCATGAGCCTATTATCTCTAAGGAGAATTATTTTTGAGATTATTAAATTTTCATATAAGTATGTTGAGTGTATCCCCCTCTAGTGGTTGTCAATATTCCATTTCCTCCTGACATTCATCCTCCCATCACTGAGCCTCCAGATATGAAACCTCTGAGTGCATCAGATTTAGTTCTAAAAGGTACCCATTTTGAATAGGTTATTTTCCAACCAAATATATTTAGTTCAAACCAAACCCCTCTTTTCTTTGAGATACATCTAGATGAGCTACACGCTTCTTCATTGGAAGGTTCCCCTTTGATCAATTTTTACCAAGAATCTTTTTGAGTTGATTTTTCATCTTCATTAGTGGATGGTTGTAGTTCCGTTCGGATAAAAAAAAACCCATATAACATATTTTCCTAATTTCATGATGTTTTGGGGTTTTACATCTCTGGACCATGTCTTCATCCTCAACAGGAATGCCTTCTGCATGGTACCTGATTCCGGGGAATATTTTTTGAAAGCATTGTCTTTGAGCCTGTGTTCGGTTAGAGAATGGTAGATCAACTTATTTCAATGGATTATGGATGCTCACTATATCCATGAATCCCCTCAATAAGGGGTATGAAATAATGTTTCAGGCCTCCCTTTTTCTTTCCACATATGTTCTTTTATTCGGTGTATATGAGTTACTTTGGGTTATTTTCTTTGTACAAATAATTGTACGCTATACCTCCATGATGCGGGTTTTGTAATGATATATGTATAAATTTACTTATTTCACTATCCCCCTAATCAAATTTTTCTCAAATTTGTTGAAAATATTACTTGGTGTAATCTTCTGATTTATCTATCATTATATTTCATCTGTACGACATGTTGTTTACATGGTCACTCTCTATCCCAGCATGAACTGACGGCTTCTACTACTAAGAATTATAAAACAATAGACCCCCCTCACATCAGATAAGTGATTATTTACCTAGGTTAGTCCCTAGATCCTCTATTGAGGCGGGTAGTAATTCACCCTCACAGGTTATATATGATCCTCTTCAATTATAGGCTCTGACTTTGCTTCCCTTAGGACCATCCATTAGGGAGCCTACCAATCATAAACTAAATTCTTAAACTATAATTATTCTGTATAGTCTTCCAATTTTCTTGCATCTAGGTTATGAATTCCTGCTATATTCATTTTGATTTCAACCATTATCTTCTGGGTAGGTGTCAACCATCTGGGAAGATCGAACTACTCATCATAAATGGAAAGAACCCCCCTTTTCTATGTTTCTCCCCATAATGTTCTTACCATAAAATTGAAAAAAAAAATCTCTCGGTCTAATGCTTTCAAAGTTTTCTTACATGTTGACTCAAACATGGTTCTCAATGTGTTTTATCCTCCTTCTAGTGGCACCCTTACCAGTGCTCGAGCCATGTGGGAGCAAGAATATTCTTCAAAAGGATCTGTCTGCTTGCCTACATTGGGGGGACAAATCCAGAACCCCTTACATAGATTATTTCATTTCACATTTGTAATTATATATCTATAGGGGTACATCTCAAAAAATACATTCTAGAATATGAGATTATTCATAATAAGGTTCCATTGGTTGAAGTCCTTGAACACAATCAACTAACTTCTAATAGTGGTGGATTCTACTACAATCTTGGTCTTCAAAATTTTATTCTTGCTAACCTAATAAATCCGCACGTATGAATATTATATGGAATAACTACCAATATGTTGACCAAATTTCTATCCAAAATCATTAAATTTCTGAAAGGATCGGATTTGACAGTTGTACCCACTGATTATCCATTATTTATTTCTAATATTATTCAAGGGAGAGACATATGTTACAAAAGGACATAAGTGACTTCAATCTAGGTGATAACAGTTGTCTTGTGGTTGGTGATTTCAACTCCACCCTTGATCCTTTAGAAAAGGGAGGCAGGGGTCAACTCAATGAGAGAAAGGAAATACTTTCTGATCTTTTCAGCCCAAAATAGACTCTAGGATAGTAGGTTCATATGATAAAAGTTCACATAGTTCAACAATAAAAAAGGTAACTTGTATATATGGATCCAGCTCGATCACTTCTTGAAAAATATTCAACTCATTTCCTATTTCCTGAACGCCAATGTTGAGCATCTGGTCCAAGTTCACCATGACCACTCACCCTTCTGATTACCCTTACTATTAGAAATACCCATATTGAATGATTTTTTTTCTCTAGCCAATGGTATGATGACCCTAATTATCATAATTTGGTGTGATTGTCCTGAAATAAAGATATGGATAAAGATTATTGGGTCAGGTTTCACAAAATTCATAGAAGATTTAAATAGGACCTGCACAATTGCGATTACAAAAATCCCTCTTGGTTTCAAATCTTGTGTAGTATTAAGACTAAGATTGTATAGTCAGAGTTAGAACTTAAATATCGATGGGATGATGATTTTTTTGGTAATTTATTTGGCATGTTGAACCATTTTGGTGACCTAATTTTTTAAAAGGAAAGGGTTATTAAAGAGAAAACAAGGATGAAGTGGCTAAGGAAGGTGACAAAAACACAACCTTATTTCGGGATTGAATCAATGAGAGGAAGAGATACCATAATCCAAATATTCTTCTTGATGACGAATCATTCTAAAATGATCACAACATCTTTGGTGGTATAGCTCAGTCCCATTTTCATTCCTTATATATTGATTCTAGTCCTCGTGTGTAGGAAGGATATCCCAACAGACGTGCTGAAATTTTTTATTATATTCATCATGTTATTTCTTAATACATGAAGGTATTTTCAATAATATTATAGATGACCAAGAAATTTGATCATGAGTTTCCTTCATCAACTATGCTATTTCTCCATGCTTAGAAATCTTTTCATCATCCTTCGATATTGTTTCCTAGAATATCATCAAGAAGGAGCTAGTGGATGAATTCCAGGATTACTTACAAGGATGGATATTTCCAAGAGTGGAATGTACCACCATATTGATCTTTATTCAAAAAGTTCATAGATCATTAATATTTGAAAAAATTCAAACAAATAATCATGAGAAACTTCCCCTATAAAATTCTTACTATTTTGGTCAACTGATGACTAGTAGTGCACATTCACATGTGGGTTTCATATGAACAAGAAGGATTCATCCATGGGAGATCCACTCAAACTACCATTCCTATGGAAAAAAAGATGGTTGGGGACATAATTTTTTTTTCCTAAGGTCTAATATTTCCATCAAACTTGATAAAGACAAGGATTATAATAGGTTTTAATAGATCTTCATCATTAGAGACATGAGATTCAAGGGTTTATCTGAATGGGTGATTGATTTTTTATTTAGATGTATTGGGTCTCTATGGTTTTATGTGACACAAAGGGGGAAAAGGTATGATTTTTTTTAATTATATTAGGGGTTATGGAAGGGGGATCTCCTATCCCCCAGTGTGTTCATTCCAATCTAGGACTCTTTATGAAAATATATGAATAAATGTTGTAATGATGGCTAGGTTCATAACTTCAGGTGTAGAGCCAATATTAGTGATATTTATCACATATACTTCATTGATGAATTCCTTATTTTCATCCATAGTATTAATAGGTCCATTCAAGGCATGAATCATATCCTCGGTATTTATTATAAATGGAGTGGTCAGATAATTAATAGAGAAAATATCAGTTTCAACATATCAAGATTATGTTTGGATGGAAGGGGGAAAATATATACAAATATTGGGGTCCCCCAAAGGAACATTTCCTTAGAGTACTTAGGGGCCCTAATTTCACCAGGTAATATCTGACTCCACCACATTGATGACATCATTTATAATATTTCCTCTCATATTATCAATAGGAAGTATAATTTTATTTTATTTGGAAGAAGAAACTCCCTAGTTAACGACGTCTAAATATCAATTCCAATGCATGTTTTAGTGGAAAAAATTTCTCTTAATACAGTCATTCATAACATTGATAATTTTCTGGTTAACATTATATGGGATTCTTAAATGGAATAGAAATACCACTTGGCATCATGTAAAAAAATGGTCTATGATGCCGAGGATGGTAGAATTACTCATAAAAGCGTCTCAGGCACTATAGATCTCTTTTAGGTGGGAATGGCATGGGATGTGATGGTTGGGAAATCTATCTAGGAAATGTTTACCTCTATGATGTATTGAATATGTTTTGATATCATAATAATAAATAGTTTCATTCTTCAGGATATCACTTGGGTGCACATCCATAAGCTCCTGCAAAATTAGAAATGGATTTTAGGGGAAGGGTTGATTAACATCTGGAAATAATATTAGGTAGGAAGAATTTTGGTATTCCCAGGTTTCACGGTGCTTGGTATCACATTCTCCCAAGATATAAAATCCCATAACTTCAGGCATTCCACACTCAATCACCAATTATAGAAGGTTTATCATGGAATCTCAATATATAATAAAACAAATAAATTTTTCTTCACCGCTTTCTCATCAGGATTCATCTCCCTTATGGTTTACCACTATTTTTTACACACAGACATTGACAATGATACATGGGATGGTTTTCTCTGGTGTAATGAAATTACTACCTCATTAATTTTTTTGATCCTATGAATTCATGATTATTCTCTTCCAACTAATAATGGTGTTAAGAATACGGTATTAATATGGCATCCATGTGCCCGTGCTTCTATTTACCCAAGGAAAAGACAACCACCCAAATATTCTATAAAGGTGATTAGTCTTCTTTGGTCTGGAAAAACCTTATTTTTTATGGGCATTATGTATGGGGTCTATTAAGTGATCCATAACTTATATCTTGATTTCAAATATCGGATGAAAATATGCTTGATATAAATCCATAGGTGATTCTACCTGTAGTGATATGATGCATTTTATATTCTGCTCATAATAAAGCTAGATATATAGGATAACTTCTTTCTCAGCTAGTGGTGATGGTGAAATCCTAATCATTGCCCTTGGAGTTGGCTCCCCTTCTCAAGGACGATGAGTGCACCTCTTCCATGCATGAGCTCAATTAAAGACAAAGTGTGAGGGTCCAACATCCCATTTTTACTACCCATGGAAACTAGGTTAGATGGTTACCATCAGAGTGTGGCATGAAATATAATACTAACAGATCATGTATGAAAGGTTGTATGTAGGGAGGTGGGGTGGTCTATTATTTTAATGGCTTGAGTATTTTTGTTTTTAGTGTATATAATGGTCAAGGTGATTCTCTTATGGTGTGGGTAGATATCATACTACAATGGTTATCATTTCTTCATTCTCATGGAATTATCCTTAATCATGTGCAATCTAAATCTTTGAACCTTAAATCCATCCAAGGCGAGATCTCTAACCATTATGATATCACATATATTGTTTATAAATGTAGAGAGTTCATCACTAATAACATTAACCTGACTCACACTTGGAGTGATGGAAACAACATTTCATACTTATTGGATTCTTGGGATACTTCTGATAACCCATGTATCATCTTTAATTGTATTGGTTCCCTTAACCCTGAGTTCATGTATCTTTTTCTGGATGATTCCCTTAGTCTTCATTACTTTGGACCTTCGTAACTTATTTTAGGGAATTTTTCCCTTCCTTATAAGAAAACATTACTAACTTTGGATGGATTTTTAGGGATGATTCCACCCATCCTATTTCACAAAATCAAGGTGAGTTAGATACCAATTCATTTTTTGTCCTAATAGTGAAGAATAATAAAATATAAGAAATTATCTAATTTCCCAAGATAGAGAGAGAATAATTATGAGTCCTCTATCTAGATTTATCCAAACTAATGTAGCTACTTATGCATTGAACATTTCTCAAGATCTATTATGTGAGGAACCTCAATCTTATAAGTAGGTTGTTACATATAAATAATCCTATCACTGGCTAGCTACCATGAAAGATAAGATGATTTCCCTCCATAAAAATAAAACATGGGTTTTTGTAACCAAACCTAATAATAATAAAATAATAGGTTATTAATGGATATTAAATAAAAATTGAACACACATAAAGATAATAAAATCAAATATAAATATAGATTGATGGATAAAGGTTTCCATCAATGTGAAGGGTTTGATAATAGTGAAAAATGTCTCCCTAGTATTAAAACATCACTTGTAAGGATTATTAATTTTTTTATGTCAAATTCTATTTTCATATTGAACAATTGAAATTGAAAACTCCCTTTTTACAAGTTACTATTAATCAAACAATTTATTTGACTCCTCTTGAGGGAATTTCAAATAATATTAAAACTAATGGTGTATTTTTTTTAAATAGGATATTTTATGGTCCTAATTTTTTTTGGGAAGTGTTATAGAATGTTTTATGTATTTATGATTTAAAATGGTTTTAATAGAAGCATGTTTGTTTTATTTTTATACTTAAAATGTTTAAATAATTTCTTTGTTTACCTCTTGATATATATTGATGACATTTTTTTAATCTGTAAAATATGAGGATTATAAATTCTTTTATGGATCTACTAAATTATATAATTGAGATGATTTATTTATGAAATTCTAATCAAATTATTATAATTGACATAATTAGAGAAAAAATGATCAAACGTTGTATTTTTCATGGAATTATTATATTAAGAAAGTTTAGAAAATGTACCTCTTTGAGAATATTAAAAAAGTTATTTATTATTTGATTTTTGAACAAAATTACCAATTATAGTGTTATTGGTATTTTAATGTATGTGATTGTTTTTTCAAGAAAATATATTTAATTTTCTTTTGTGCTTTAAGATGGTTTATGGGGAAACCTTGTAAGACTCATTATCACTCTCTAAATCGGCTCCTCATGAACTTTTCTATGTCTACTAAAGTTTTCATATGATATAGTTTGAATGATAATTTTAATGATGATATTGTTAAATTTATTCACTCTAATTATAATTCAAACCTTCATTCTTATAAATTAGTCACTAGTTTTTTATTTCAATAATATGGAGGAACGATGTCCAATAAATAAAAAATGAAATCCATTATTGAACTCTCCACCATGGAGGATGGTTATATATCTTGACTGATGCAATCAAGGAAGCTATACGGTTACGATGTTTGATCTTTGAGTTATCATTGTATGTTGATATAATTTTTATCAATGATGAAACCCAATATTCTTTACATTTATCTAAGAATTATGAATTTCATAGTATATTAAAGAAGACTAACATTAGATTAAATTTTGTAATGGGTATTATATAATCTAGGATAGTGTGTGTCACAAAGATACAAATGGGAGATGATCCATATTAAAATTTAACTATCGTCATTCCACTATCTATATTTAAACATTTTTTATGTTAATGAATTTGGTCACTATTCTATACTGTAGGTTTTTATAAAAAATAATCTTTTAATAAATTTAACTATAAGGTGGATAATTTTTTATTCTGTGAACCACATATATGTTGCATTAGAGTACATTTTATATGATTTTATATGACATGATCTGTTCACCATGTAGTGATACCATTTGTTTTCTATGAGTTGGTCATATTTTTTATGGCCTCCATTTTTCTCATTACTTTTTTATTCATAGAACCCCGATGCATGGGAACAGTTTATATGTATTTTAATTTTCAAATTTCCTTTAACATTTTGATATCTTAGAATAGTTGTTTTTACTAATTACATGCATATTTTTAGGATTTATCTTGAACATTGATCCAACTAATCCAACATCCCAACTTAGGTTTTACATATTTTTTACAACATGTTTATTTAATTCACATTTTTTTGGCTGATCTACTTCCACCCATCCCTTTGACCAACTAGGTACCTCTAAATTTCCTAGATCACTATGTCACTTATGGTTATTAGAGACATCCTTCTAGTATCCATTTCCATGAGGCTTGGGTCCCAACAGTTCTTATACTCCACCCGACTGATGCCAGATATTTCATTATGTCTCTCCACTACATCATCTATGGGATTCAAACATTTAATTTCATTAAAATGTATTTTTTTTGGTTTTGGAGATGGTTATAATTTTTTTATTTTTTTATTTGTTGAAGAAATCATTGAAGAAGGGGGAAATTGAGGTTTCCAGACAACCCAAAACCCCTTCATCATAGTTCTATTGATCCCTAAAAATGGAGGTCTATTCCAGTAAAGATTTAGTAGTCATGGTCGGATCTTGATTTCAGTATGAATATGTAGTTGATGGTGAATTCAACCATCATATTTGTTCCTTATTACAATTTTTTGATGTTGAAGAATAACACTGTGATCAATTAATTTTATTTACAATCATTCATGATTCATTATCTGTTTTGGGTATATGTGTGAGTCATTTCAGGATTGGAAGATAGGGAATCCATGTGATAGGTTTCATCACTACCGCCCCGTTCAATAGGTTTGGCCTCCTTGGATATTTTATGCGGGTTTAACTTCTTTTTATTCGAGTAATTAATTCCTTACATTTTCATTGTAATAAAATGTAAAATGGGGTGGTGTTCTCTCCATGCACATAGGATCACCATGACTCAAATTTTTTTATTTCATGGTGTTCTTTTCTGATTTTTATTTCTTCATTTTAATTATTGTAGTCCAGAAGTGAGATATTTGGTTTTCTATAAATTAATTCTCATTAAAAAAATAATCTATCCTATTTAAATGTAACCCATAAACATGAATCAGTGGATCTTGACTATTCTTATCAAAAACCATGACACTTTTTCCCCCAAAATATTACATGATATTGTATATAAGGAATTATAGTGTAACATAATTATTTCTGATAATTTTCTAAAAGAGATATGTAAATAATTTCCAAATGATATTGATCATATCATGTCTTTTTTACTTAAAATCATATGGTAAACCATAAAATGATACAGATTGAATATTTTTAATCGGGATATGTTAAATAGTAATTAGAGAAGTTAATTATGTGAAACATTCTAGTACATTTTATTGATAGAAACATGGAAAATTTGGAAATCGGGAAGATATAGTAATCCTCATTTATCTTATAAATAATTATTTGATAACATCTTCATGTTTCACCTTCAAAAATACAAAAACATAACAATAAATTTCAATTATTTTCATGTAATTCCATTTCATTTAAATTAATGTTACTCCATAATTTTATTAATGAACAATTAATTCAATGAATACTTTCAAAAATTTAATTAGAAACTTCCACAACAAAAATTATAGTAAAACCATATACATAGAGACACCTTTTTGTACCATGTAATGTATTCGCAAAGAAACCAAGTGTAATCTGAGAATGTTATTTATAACCATCGCATATAAGGTTTTTTGTTCATATTTATTCTCAAACCTCTTAACCAATCCTACCCAATGGATAGTTTCATTCACTTATTCTATATATATATATATATCATTCCATGTAACATGAAATGTATATATAGTATAATGGTAGTAGACATATTTTTATCCATGTTCATAAGTAACACTCCAGCATACAACCAACCATCCTTATTTCTAAAAAAGAGCAACACACTGTATTTTTTTAGTGTTCCACCAGCCGTATCCATGGAAGTTGCATGGTGTCGTACTTATACCCCCCACTGAAGTGTTTGTGGGAATTCTTAATGGCCTTTGGGTACTCATCCATGAAATTGACCACAAATTAATTATATAATGTATAAATAATATAATTTATGAATAATTTATTTTAAGAATACAATTTAATAAATAATTATTTTATTAAAAATAAAGTAATAAAATTAATTAAGGATGATATAAGTTATCTTCCATAATACCAGTAGTAGCTGGAGGGAACTCCTACCCTAACCTGAAATTGAATTATCTTTTTTAAGCAAACATCTTCTCAATTTGTTTTTCTGCTAAGCCTACAATCTAGTCAACCTCTATGAATTGTAATCCTAACCTCTAAAAATCTACTAATATTATGCCACCAAAAAGGAATAAGATCCTACATGGTATTACCTTGAGGTAACTGACAATGACATCATAACATTACCATAATAACTCCTAGGTATCAATCAAAAGATGATACTAACTACCCAACATTTCTCAAAGGCATACAGAGTCACCTACATCCATGTTATGTCATTAAATTATATTTCAATGGTGATCTGATCCTCAATATTATCCTGATTCACATCTTATATATGATAAGTCACATCCTCATATAATTCCTTGAATTTCAATTTATAAATAAAATAGTTAAAATAATATTTTAGTTAAATTTTGAAACTCCAAAAATAATATACTAACCACAATATATCACTAGAGACAACCTATAATCTCTTTAGTTACAAGATCAATTTATATCCTCTTATAAAATTCAAATGCCTCAGGATGTTTGAATGCCTGTATGTGTACAAAATAAATAGTGTACATTTAAAGTTATATAAATTATTAAAAAAATTACTTACCATATTTATTTAATGTCTATTGAATGTACAACTATCATCTCAATGCATCTCCTCTAGAATTCCCTATTCCTTCCATCCTAATGATAAATATGGTAACGTATATCACAAATTGGTCATTTATCATCACCTGAAGATTTTAAATTTAATGATTTTCAATTTTTTAGTAATTAATAATATATTTTTCTATATTATATTAAATTATACTAAAATGTAGCATTAATTATTGGTAATAAAAAATATTTACCCCTAATTCCATCTAACTTTTGTATAATTTCATAAAAATACTAAAATATATAAGAAATTACTAAAAAATGGTAAATCATAGATTTTACAATCTTCGAGCGATGAAACCAATTTGTGGAAACCACTTACAATTTGGTCATTTGACATTACTCATTAACTAAAAAATTACGACCTATTTAATTTTCACTTTTATAGTTATTTATATTAAAAAATAAAAATTATTAATAAGTACCACTAATTACCACTAATTAAACCTAATTATTACTAATTATAAATAATTAGTAGTAATTATTAATAATTAGTAGTAATTATTAATAATTAACCCAAATTATTAGTAATTACAACCAATTATTACTAATTACAACTAATTATCATTAATTATTTCTAATTACAGTTAATTTTTACTTTATTATTGTGATATAAAACTAATCATTACTAATTTTTACTAATCATAGATAATTTTAAATTTTTATATTGATCTATCACTAATTCTTACTAATTACCTAATTTTAAGTATATAGAATTAATCATTACTAATTATATTGATTTAGTGTTCATGTTTTCTAATATTTACTAATTAATACAATTGTTTTTACTAATTATGACTATTTACCACTAATTTTTTATATTTAATGTTTTTTACCAATAGTTTTTACTAATTACTTCTAATTTCACTAATTATAGTGATTTGATATTAATTGTTACTAATTTACTGATAATTGATACCAATATATACTAAACACCACTAATTTTGAATAATTATAGTGATTTTCCATTAATTATTACTAATTACTGTTATTTTTTTCTTAATTTTAGGGATTTATCACTAATTTTTACTAATTTTTATTTAAAAAATCTAATTTTAATTAATTTTAGTGATTTATTGCTAATTTTTACTTAATTATACTAATTATCCACTAATTTTTTCTAATTTTTACAAATCGTATATAATTTTTAATATTTACTGTGATTTATCACTATTTTTTGCTAATTACCATGAATTTTTAGTAAGTACCATTAATTTTGACTAATTATTGTGATTTAATGTTATTTTTTACTAATATTTATTAATTACTATTAATGTTTACTAATTTTGACTAATTACTGCTAATTTTTAACAATTAAAGTGATTTATCATTAATTTTTACTAATTACTACTAATTTTACTAATTATAGTGATTTATATTATTGTTTACTAATTTACCTATAATTTGTACCAATTTTTACTAATTACTGCTTTTTTAATAATTATAGATATTTACTTACAATTTTTAATTATTAATGATATTTATTACTTAATTTTAGTGGTCCACCAGTAATTTTTTCTAATTTTTACTAAACACTACTATTTTTTAATATTTAGTGATTTATCACCAATTTTTACTTAATTATATGATTTATTAGTAATTTTTAATAATTAATCTAATTTATCATTTTTTTAATAATAACCACTATTTTTTGGTAAGTATCGTTAAAATTTTCTCATTATAGTTATTTAATGTTAATCTTTTCTAATCTTCACTAATTATAAGTAATTTCTACTAATTTTTAATAATTACCACTAATTTTTTATAATTAAAGGGATTTATAATTAATTTTATACTAATTACTACTAAGTTTCACTAATTATAGTTATTTAACATTAATATTTACTAATTTATAAGTGATTTTTACTAATTTTTATTAATCAAGGCTATTTTTTAATAGATATAGTGATTTATCTTTAATTTTTACCAATTACTGCTTATTTTTAATTAATTATAGAGATTTACTGCTACTTTTTTCTTTGTTTTAATTATTTCTGTTATTTTTTTAATAATCATAGTGATTGATAGCTATATTTTACTGATTTCTTCTAATTATAACTAATTACCACTAATTTTTTTACTAATTATAGCGATTTAATGTTCATTTTTATTAATCGTTACAAATTAAAGCTAATTTTTACCAATTTTTACTAATTGCAAGTTATTTTTAATAGTTATAGTGATTTACCGTTAATGTTTCCTAATTACTACTAATTTTCATTAATAATAGTGTTTCAATGGTAATTTTTACAATGTTACCTATTTTTTTACAAATTTTTACAAATTGTTGATAATTTTGATTTATTATAGTGATTTACCACTAATTTTTACAAATTTTTACTTATTACAGATAATTTTTACTTTTTTTAAAAAAAAGGTAGTGCCTTATACAAAATCTAAGACACAATTTATTTAAAATAAAAGGAACAAGTAATCTACATGAGTCTGAAGTAAGGAATCTTATTACAATCTTTATCATAAAAAAGAGAGAAGGTCAGCAGGCAGGTTATCCATCCAAGTTAAAGCCCGGTTGATTCCATTGTTAGCAAGACTGTCAGAAACCATGTTCGCTTTATGAAAATAATGAGTGACAATGTGGTTGGTCACCTGAAGCAAAGTAAAGAAGCTCATCCAACGGGTAGTCAAAGCCCATGTGAGATAAACCACCCCTCCCAAATAGCATGGATTACAGTGGTGGAATCACTTTCAATCCAAACATTGCACTAGCCCTTTTGCTTAGAAAAATTAATGGCGTGAATCACACCCATAATTTCAGCCTCCAAAGATGAGGTGGTGCCACAACATCTAAAGAATCGTCCATGACACTGACCAAGATGGTCTCTAAAAATAACTCTGCAACCTGCAGGGCCTGGGTTGCCTTTGGATGCACCATCAACATTCACTAAGACAATTATAATTCTTTACACTTTCATTACTAATTAAAGTTCATTTTTACTAATCATTACTAATTATAACTATTTTTTACTAGTTTTTAGTAGTTACCACTATTTTTTAATAATTATAATTATGTACACTTTCATTTTTACTAATTAATGCTACTTTTTACTAATTATATTGAATATTTGTTAATTTTAACATATTAATGTTACTTTATCGGTACTTCTAACTATTTTTTAATGATTACCAATAATATTTAATAAATACAGTTTCATACTTTTAATTTTTACTAATTAATGCGAATTAATAATAATTATAATGGTATGCCACTAATTTTTAATTATCATCAATAATTTTTTTTCTAATTTCTAGTCATTTCTAATATTTTTTATTAATTTTTACTAATCAAAGCTTATTTATATGAATTTATAGTCATTGCCACATTTTTTACTAATTATTGAACTTTGCTGACAATTGTAACTAATTACCTCTTATTTTTACTCATTTTTAGTGATTACAACTAATTTAAAATAAGCTTTTTGATTTATCCCTTATATTTACTAATTACCATTAATTTTTAATAATTATAAGGATTTAATGTTCATATTTTCCAATTTTTACTAATTACTGCAAATTTTTACTAATTTTTACAAAATACTTAGATTTTTAAAAATTATAGTGATTTATAGTTAATTTTATAAATTACTGGTAAATTTTACTAATTATAGTTGTTTAAAATTAATTTTTACTAATTATTATTATTTATTATAAATTACTCTAAATAATTATTACCTATTACTGAGATCTATAAATTAATAAGATGTTCTTTTAATTAATACTATTTATTTATCAATTATAAGTAATTAATATTAATTAGACCCACATACTGATAATTAAAACTATTTAATTTTAATTCAAAAATTACTGCTAATTAAAACTAAATATATCTAATTTCACACAACAGTGTATAATTATAAATAATTACATTCAATTTTAAATAATTACTTCTAATTAACTTTAATTACTATAAATTAATAATATCAAAATCTAATATAATATAAAATTAATAAAATTAAACTTAAAAAAATACATAAATACCTCCAAAAAGGAAGCATTTGTGTGATGCAAACCTCCAAATTTAATTCCCTGTAAAAATTTAAACTTTTAATTGAGGATTTGAACATAAGAACATGATAGTTGAGAATAGGAGAGCTCAAATGAAGAATGAATGGAAACAATTTGGGGGGTATATATGTTAGATTAGTAGCGATGAGTTTATTTTCTGTGGGTACCATTGCAAATAGTTCCCACTATAAAAAATCGAGAAGATAGTTAAAAAGAAATTTCAGATGCATATCATTACAAATACTCACCTGATGGCTGAGTATATATGACATGTATTAATGACCCTTAACAAATATATATATATATATAACAAATGTTATTTTCATTAGTAACCTTCTCCAGTCGCAAATAACTTTAAATGACCAAGGGAATATGCAACGAGAACCTAGTCCCATCGCAGATACCCTTTTCTGCATTGTGGCATGAAGCTACAAAAAAAGTATTTGCAATGGGTAACATCTCTCAATGAAAATAAGTGTTTATTTAATATTATTTGTGATAAGATTTGAATACCATCGCAAATAGTCCTCCGACATTAACTCTTTGCGATGAGAGATGAGCCCATTGTAAATACACCTTCATCCCATAATGTAAACACTTTTTAAATAAAAATTATTTATTTATATAATATCTGGTGACCAATTATATGATGATGCATATCAATGGTAATCTGAACCCATGACACCCATAGAGAGGAAAAATATGTCCTCAGTATTAGAACATGTTAACCAACTACTAGAGGTGAAAAAATTAAAAAATATGATACCAAATTCAAATAAATTATCATTCAAATAAATTAATGATAATTAAATAATATTCTTTTTAACTTTCTTTCTTAGAAAAGGATCAAAATAACGGGGTATACATTATTTAGGAAAATATTCTTGAATCATAAATCTGGTAGGGCCTCAAACCCTTATAGTGAAGTACCTAATAGATCATATAAACAGAATGAGAGGGGGTAAATCATTGTTTAATAGTTTTACTAAATTATTTTAAATGACTTTTCCAACTTTTAATAATCAAAACCTATGCACATGTTAGGAAGAATGTATATTGTATCTTCAATAAAACATTCACACCTCAAATAAGGAAGAACGTAAATAGAGAACAACACATGATGTTATTATAAGGTTTGATCCCAATGTGGGTATATACTTCATATTTTGTTCAGAACTAATTCAAGGAATGAATTTTATTACTAGTGTAGAAATGTTATTACAATGGGTGAAAATGTATAACCCTTAACTCTACACCCACACTTGTTTATTTTTACTCTAGGGGAGACATTAGGGATGGTTCGACATCTAAATACCTATTAGAAATCACTATCTCTTAATTTTAGTGGTTCCTCGACTAGTTTTTTATATTGACTCCTGCCAATTTAAAATGGTAACACAAAATAAATGAGTAAGATCCTTTTCATTCAAGTTATGTTCTCACTTCAGCTTCTTTGACAATAAATGATGATATTACTCAATGCCTAATCAGAATCATTACATGCTTCATTATTTAAGAACTAAAAATATAGACCTTATTCAAGATTATAACATTCTTTTTCTCACTTCTTCAAGTGCATCCACATTTAGTGATTATATTGGATTGAATCATTGGACTTGGTCACTATCTTTTGGAATCACTATTTTGGAACTTCCTCTTATTTAGTTCTTAAAATATTTACAACTTTTCCAGGTTATTTTTGTATCATGGTATTTGTCAATAAAAAATTGTTTATTTAATTCTAATACCTTCCCAATTATGAACATCCAAAACTTTTCATACTTTATTCCATGTTCAGTGAAATCTAAGAACTTCTTCTTATTATTATTTGACTTAGATGATCCTACAAAACATACTATCCAAAATAACTTCATCTTTGAGTTCTAATGATCTTTGAAAACATTATATTTTGTTTAAATCTATATTCAAAATCTATCAATCATAATAAAATATTATCATAATATGATATTCCCTTTTTATATCCATCGTTTAATATTAAAATTTTTATAAAATAATGAATCATAGACTCAAAGAATTTTTTTATTTGAATATTTTACTTTCTCGATGGCATGATTTTTCTTCATTATAGATTATAAAAAACATAAGTTCACCAAGAATCCTTCTCATTTAGTCCTCATTAAAATACTTCACCAATCCACCAAATATAAATTGTAATCACTACTTAAGAGTCATGATTTTCATATCTCAAAGTAATGAAAAATATCATCGCACATAAGTTCATTTACAAAAAAAAATTCCTACGTAACTCAAAGGTAACCTTTAAAATTTTAAATCAGTCTTATATAGGGTTTAGATCTTTATACATAATTTGATGTAATATTTTTTCTTCAATAGTTATTATTCAATAGATTAAACAAATCATCCAATATTTTATCTTATAAAATCGTGTGTTACTTATACAAAATGTGTCTACACATGTTGTGGTCTTCACGCCTTATGGTCTTCTAAACTTATTCATACTTCACTATACTCAAATTTTAATCTTTTGGATATAGGTAAACTATCATCTATAAATACCTTTTAATCATAGTAAAATGTTATTATTCTATGAATATGGATTTTAAAGAGTCAATCATATATCTCAATGAATCCTTTGAACTTAATTTAGGATTCTATTGTTACGTATTCTTTCAGATTAACCAATTGTAATTTTATCACCTTATTACTTTATAATATAAAAAAACAAATGTTATCTTTATTAAAGGATTATCTCACTTCTATAATTTTCTATAGTTCATGATTCTTCAAGATTATCCTCAAAATTTTCTCTTTCATATTCCAACATCTCCCATTAGACTCTTCTTCTCCTATATTGATACTTTGGTATTTTCTAATTTCTGAATTCTCAAATTTATTTGGAAGTATAGTCTGTTAAATATAATATAATAAATATAAATTCATGTTAATACTACATGAAACATTGAAACTTGTTAAGATACATAAAATCCATCAAAAAAATTCTATTCAACAGGTTCCATAACTCATATTTTGGAAATTAATTTTTCTAGAACTAATTTTATGTCGTTATAAATTTTAATCTCCATAAAAGATAATTGATTCTCAAATAAAAATGGTGTTTGATAATATGAATTAATAATAAATCATTCTCAGTATTAATTTTTGAATTCACCATCTTGAATATCTTTGACTTTTTGCAGAGACACACTTTACATAATTTTGAGGTCATAAATTTATAGACCATTAACTCTATGAGATAACCTGATGTGACCTAGAAATTTTAGAATAACTCTTATATGACAATAAAACATTATATTTTGTAACATGGGTGGCTTCATGGTACCGAATAAAGTCACATAAAACCCAATATTCATTATATATACATTAATGGTGATCTCTATTTCAAATTCACCATATCTTTTGAATACCCAGTCTTCAGTTTTGGATTCAGAATGTGAATATATACCTCATATTTTATCACCATTAACCTTACTAGTATTTATTCTTATGGGTATTCATTATCCCTCTTTTATCATCTCATAGATTCACCTCAACTCAACATTAAAATCTCATTATATAACTCCAAGATAGTGGATTTCATGTTTAGTTTTCCTCAAACATAACTCCTTTAACCTTATCCAGGTGTATTTCAACATTCAAAATATATTTTCATTCTTTCTAAATACAATAATGTATTATAAAAAACATCCAAAATAATATATAGAATATATTTCATTCATTAACCATACCACATAGAATTTATTCACATTATTTTCAGCTCACTAATCATCAGATATCACTACTTCCTACAATATCCATCATTACATGATAGTACCATTATCATTTCCTTAATCATTACTCAACATTGTTATATCTAGAAACACATTCACTTCCATCATCCATATTAATCATCTGAACTAAAAATTATTATTTTGTGTTACCTTCTAGATGTTGATCAGAACTCTATATTTATTCTATAGTATTATATTTTGAAACACCTGTTATACCTTAAGTTAAAATTCAATCTTCATTTCAATATCTCTGTTTATTTAAAAATAGAATTTATCAACTTATGATAATAAAAATGACACGCGTCATCCCAATCTATTAGGTCTCAATATCCCTTGTATGATTTGTTTCAAAGCCTAATACAAACCAACATTAGTGATCTCCAAATATTATCATGTTCTTATCCCCTAAATATCAAGATATTAAAAGGTTCTTTCATCTCCTTATTTTGAAATTCCTAACTTAGGAAAAGGCATACTCATCTAATGATCCGTGCACAATTGGAATTTCATCTTTTCCCTATTATCATCCATTATATTGAAAGTAAAACCAGATTTATTTAGAAAATGATCACATAACTTTTCATAATGTGACATAACATTAATTAATCAACTCCAAAACTACATGAGTAGTGAACAATGTAGAAAATAAGCGATATTAATAAGAAAAAAACTTTTCTAAAAAATACATCTAGTGATATGAATAACTATAACACACATAACCTCAAATTTATTTCTATCTATAATTTCCAAACTTTAACCCCAAATTAATAAACATATAGAATATCCTATTCTAGTACATACAAGAATTTTATATTTTTCATGACATATATATTTTGGGAAAATATTCAATGCCAACATCCCCTTAAAGGGTAAAATCCATCTATCTTCCTTATCCTAGAAAAAACCTATTTGAATAAAGTACTGCATGATAGATAACATCTAGGTTTTCCTAGGAATTTAATATCAATAATTTGTTCAAGTATCTTCAAAAATATATTCATCACATTCTATTACATTCATAGAGAAAGATAAATTATATATGTGGTAATAAGTTGGTTTATCTAAATTCTTTTTAGTTTAAAGACATGTTTAAAAGATATTACTCAACCCATAATCACATTTCAATTCGAATACACCATTTTTATAAATATTCATGCACAATTATATTGTGATATTTTAAATCTGAGCATCCATGGGAAGAATGGAATTCTTGTTAACTCTATTATTCACCTTTTTTCAAACATCCTTTTTTGCATTGTCCAGTAAAGAACACACATCATTTTTTACAGGATTAATTTTTTCACATGTCTTTATTAGGGGTTTTACATTATTTTTATCATATCATTATTTATTGTTAAACGAGTAATGATTTTTAGTGTGAGTCTGTATACTTTTTTTTCACCTTCCACATCATTTCCAAAAATTACTTAAATTTAACTTCATTAGGAAAATTATGAGCAATTTAAATTTCTTATTCTATGTTGTCCTCGACCAAGACAACATTTTTTATTTCATAGTTTGGTTTAATATTTTGATCCAAAATACTTTATATAACATTAATATTTAAATATTTATTAAAACTATCAAAGATATTTCCTTTTATTCCACAATAGAATCATCTCTTATTGGTTAATACAAATTCATTTACATTATTTTTTGGTTCATTTTTTTGTACAATTTTTTTCTTACACCATAAGGAAGACTCACCTTATTTACTCTTTAATTTTCTTTATGTTTTGAAGAATTATTAATTTATAATTAAATGAACCATTCTTGATAAGTATAAAAAAACACTCATAATCATACGTACCATTTTTATTACAACTTACATATATTTTCTCAATATATTCAAATATTGTAGAAGTAATAATATTTATATTTTTCTATGTAATTTGGTTGAACTTCTCAATATTTCTACCAACTTATGATTTTTTATCTAAAATTTAGGTCTTATTTTTCATTCAATATATGTAATATTTTACCAACATTAAAATTCCATTTGTTTAAACTTTTCACAGCACCAATAATAGTTAACAAACCTTGTCTTCTTTTTTTGATTATTGATTTACATACTAGGAGTTCCTTGATATTTTAATATATAAGGAAATTACATTCAAAATAATTTTGGGGAAATAAAATTCCAACCATAATCAAATCCACCCACGATTAAGGTGGTGGGTTTCTAACAATTTTCACCACCCATACATTTCCAAAATTTTAATCGTAACCTACACTTTTCATAGAAACAATTTTAGTAAAACTAATCTTATCTAGAAGAAGGTTGACATTTAAATTTGGTATTACAATGGATTTACCCCTAGATAGTTTCAACCTTTTAACTCCACTAGAATGAAACTTTTTAGATCTATGACTATTTTATAAAAAATCATTGAAACTACTCTTCTTTTAGCTTCATGTGAAGATTAAAATTGAGTAACTTTCATGTTTCTCAAATTTACATCCAGCTATAAACACATTAAGATGAGGTAATTTTTATAAACTATAAATGAACTAATTCATTTTTTCTTATTATATCTTAGTCTTTTAAATCAATTTTCATGTAACTTAGACATATCTTATAATAAATTGTGAAGATCCTTCACACTTTTTTCCTTGATATCAAACTTAGAGTTGATGACATCATTGGTATCTTGAATAGTTTCTTACAGTGAATGGAACCTCTCTTTAAAATCGTTAAATTTACTTGCTTTCCCATCATTGATAATTTAAAAAAATTCTTCAATAATGGAGATTTTTTCCTTATATATCTATAATTTTTCTCTTTGGCTTCAACAAGTTGGTTGAGGGTTTAACATTATTACATGTTCTAAGTAAATTCTTTTTATAGCTTCTGAATCTTACCATTGTTTTATTTTCTCATCATGTAGCTCACTATCAAACCCAAACATATTAGTGGTGAGTTCTATAGTACTATTCTTCAGATAATAATTTAATTTAGAGTATATATCATTAGCTGATTCAATGGAATCTGACCCTTAACTTTTTTATCACGATTCTTCAGGAGTGTGGTTTTTATAAGAATTATTTGATAATATACAATTTTTATTACCTTTAAAGAGTTGTGAATCCTATTTCTACTATTCTGGGAAGTTATATTCCATAAATTATTATCACTATTTTTTCACTACGTTCTCGATATTGTTTTTAAAAAAATCAATATTGATGTTTATATTTATAGTGATATATTAATTAATCTTTGAATAAGGAATCTAAATTACTTCCTCAAATATATATTTTAAATAAATAATTGAAATAACTAGGAGAAAAAATAGATTCAATAATAGATGTAACATTTTGTTTTGATACCACTTGATGTTCCAAGAAAATCACACAGTCACACTGAGAGGGGTGAATCTTATAGATAAGTTATTATGAATTATTTTATTTAACATTTACCTACTTATATTATTATAACATATTCACCAATTAGTTTGAAAGCATTTCATATGTTCACCAACATATTCACACAACATGAAAGATTAATATTTATTATATAAAAAAATATTATTTTTACAGGGTTTAGTATTAATGTGGGAATATGCTCCTTTCTAAGTTTGAGTCTTAGCTGCGAGAAAAATTTTATCACCAGTGTAGAAAAGTGATTAAATTGGGTGATATGGTATGATTCCTTACTCAAATCCTACACTATGTTATTTTTCCCCAATGGTAAAAGATAGGGATGTTTTGACATCCTCTTCCCAAAGGAAAATAAATATCTTTGGATTTTAGCTTTCTCTCAATAGGTTATTTATAATGGATCCCACCAGTTTATAATGGTAAACCAAATTGAAATCATAAGATCCTTTATCTCCTAGATTCTTCCACACTTTATCTATTTCCTTATGAAAGTATGATTTTCCTAAAATCCTTCATAATATATTGAATCAGTATGTAATACCTTCTCCACGAACTAAACTTTTAAACCATGTGTAGGATTTGAACATTTCTATTCCTAAATTTTTTAAGTGATTTAATATTAAGAACTTATGAAAGATTATAAAATCTTCCTTTCTCACTATCTTATCCAAAATATATTTTCAAAACATAATCTTATTCAAGTAATTAAATATTCTTATCTTAGTAGATTTCAACTGAATTAATTTGATTATACATAACATATGATTTCTTAAATTATTTAATCTTCTCAAATATGAACATCCAAAACTTCTAATATGTTCTACTCAGTTTAGTGACATTATGTAAATTCCATATCTTCTTCAAGAATTAGATGATTTTCTAGAACACATTGACTAGAATAACTTCATACATGAAATTGAATGATATCTAAAAATCGGAAAATTGGGTTTTATATATATTCTCAATTGACCTATAATCACTAGTTATTATTATAAATAGATCATCTCCAATTATAATCATCACTGAATATCGAATCTTATATGAAATAAGGAAGTGGAAATTCTAGGAATCATTCTGTTTTAATTTCCTGCATACTTAATTTTGTGGTCTTCCTTATTTATTTTCTCTTATAAACTTATCTTCAGTATGTATTATTATCATTTAGTCCTCAATCAAACTTAATAACTGATTCCAAAAATCTTATCTAGAATCATGAAATAAAACTCATGTTTTTTACATATGAAATTATATCTCAAAATCATCATAGTTAAGTTCATATACTCAATAAACTACCCCCATAAATCTATATTGATATTTCAAAACATTCAAAACACTATTACATAACCATTAGATATCCAATATTAATCAGATTCAACATTTTAGAATCCATAGTTATTATTCCATAACTATAACACTTCATCCAGACTTATTGAATATGGTTTTTTTACTACCATAGAACTCATCTTCAATGCATTTGGTTATCTACACTTTTGAACTTAATAAATTTTTCATCTTCTATTATCCAAAACATTTATTCTTCTAGAATTAGGAAAATTATTATCCTGAAACACCTTCAAGAAAACTCCAAGTAACTCTTCTATAAATCCTGATTTCTTAGAGTTATTAATACACATCACTAAATCCTATATAAGTCACCTCCACCTCTAGTAATTCCGCTACTTATGTATTAGTCTATTATACTTACACCACTCTATTAATTTCATATATATATATATATATATATATATATTGACTGATGTTATTATCATTACTAACTACTTCCACATTTGGAAATTCCTTCTGTACAGGATGTTTTAAGAGAATCCTAAACATTAATTATTTAATCTTCAAGATTTAATTTATATACTCTTCTCCTCTAATGTTTTTGATTTTTTATTTTATAATTTAAGGCTTCTAAAATTTATTCTCATGTTAACCCTATTAAATATCACCTAAAAAACATATGTTAATGCCATATTAAATATATACACTTTAATGGTATATTCTAACTCATAAAATTAATTCTTTTTAGTCAATTTTGTAATTCAGTTTCCATAACCATATTTTTATTGAAAAAATTATATGCCTTAGTAAATTTAACTCATCTTGAATCATTGTGGATTATGATACCATCATGATGTATTTTTCTTTAAAATATCAATAAATAATCCTAAAGACTAAATTATTAATTCACCTTATAGAATATATTCATCTTATCGTGGAGGGACACATTAAGTTAGGGTTTGGTCACACTTATGTAGGCTTCAAAATCTATGAGATAAAATAATTTGAAACAAAAAAGTTATGAAAAACTATTCTTCAATAATAAAAAAATCTTATTCCAAAAAATGAATAACTTCTAGATACCAAATATGGTCACAAAAAAACCATCATTCCTTCAGGATACTTCAATGTTTTTCTCCATTTAATACCATTTTATCATCTAAATTCTAGGCGTTTGATTCTAAATACATAGTCTATATTCACACCTCATATTCTATTTGTATACACCTTATAAGTTCTTTATTATTTTGATTATACATCTACCTTAATCTGGTATATCCTAGATACACCACAACTCACAATTCCTATTTCATCATTAACTTCCTAATAGTATATTCTAGTTTTAGTTTTCCTCTAATTTAAATCTTTCAACCTCATCTTAATATAGTTCAACATTAAATATCTGTTTTCATTCATCTTAAGCATTTGAATTAATTATCAAAAAAAACCACAAAAATATGTATAAGGTAATTATCTCAAAAACATACCACTTTTCATCTATTAACATTAATTTCAACTCAAAAATACACAGATATAACTAAATCATGAAAAATCTATCTTCACATGTTTATAAAATTAACATCATCTACAAAAATAACTTAATATCATTACTTTGTAAAAAAACCTGAATAAATTATCATGATTAATCATCTTTACTCATTATCTTCATTAGTCTTACCTTCCAGATATATATTCAGTCTCTATATGTATTTCAGAGTGTTAACTTCCAAAGAACTTATATTAGGATCAAATTATCTTCAAGATTCCTCATTAATATCCCCATTTATTTAATAATTTACTTTAAAAACTATGCATAAAAATAAAATAAAAATTGTCACAGTCTATTGGGTTTTTAACATAGTCATCTATGCATATGTAATATACCCACTATGTGGCTCAGATAACAGAAAAAGGCATTCATTCCCCAGTAAATCATCATATTCCATGATATGTGTTAGATTATTAAAATTATCTCAATAATTATATAACAAGTAAAAAGATATATATAAATAATTTATAGAACATGAATCAAATATTTAATACTAATGAAAAATTATTGAAAATAATTAATATATACTCATTATAATTATATTAACATGAAACACATTATCCATCATCTTCATGTTCATACTCATAAACATTATATCTACAATTATTACAAATTAATTGACAATGAAATCATATAAATTGCCATCAAAATCAAACCCTAATAGAAAATTCTCATCAATGATACCATTTTCTCTTTGCATAAGATATATTTTCTGTGTGGACTCCAGAAAATTTTCATATTTACAATTATAAAAACTATTATAATGATCAATAAACAATTTCTATGAAATTTCATTTTTATTACACCCCACAAATAATTTAAACCTCTCATAGAAGAATAATAATTTAAATAATATACTAGTCTCAGCTGATGTTGTAACCCCCTGACCCCAGTTACCTAGAGTCGGTTCATTATTACATAACATTGGCATGATCACACGGGATTAAATCATGAAATACCAACCAGTTTTGTAGCCTTGGAATTACTAGATATATACAACAGTTTTACATTGCATTATAAAATGAAAAACAAAAACAACATTTTCTCCATTGACCACATTCATATCCCTTAGACTATCCTTGTAGGTCAGTCATAATATACTTCTTCGCATCCTAGAAAAAGAAAACATAGAAAGTGGTGAGCTGAGATGCTAAATAAGGATTCAATATAGCGGATACTTTCAAAAATAATCATAAATATTTTAGGCAATGTATAAGACTAAAACATAATCCCTTTAAACATAAACATCATCATAATATGGCAAAGATAAATCAAATAATTCAATTTACTTATTCACATGGATATTCTACTAGTCAAATAATCACATGTAATATCAATAGCAAATTTCCTAATGATTGTATGCATAATTCCAGACTTTATAACCACATATTCAAGGCCTCATGCCACTACTAAAAACAATATTTTTTCAAGGCCTTGTGCCATGAAATTAGTTTTTTTATGAGACCTACTGATACATCGAAAAGCTATAGTGGGCTCCACCCGTCACAGACTAAGTCCAATGCATTCCTCATATAAAAATGTTTAATCATAACAAAAATATTCGTATTTAAACTAGAATATGAAATGTAAATATTTTATCCATAAACTATTAATAGAATGAAAATGAAACATCCACGGTCAAAAAAATCACAAAACCTTCAATACAATATGGATGATTTGTATCTTAATAAATCAACTTCAAACAAGTTCAAAATCCATCAAATGATGTTGACATAGATGAAATGAAAACTATTTGAAAGAAATACCTCTTTCTATTTTGAAATTATTTAAAATTCACATAATTATAAAAGAAAGAAATTATTTTTGAAAACATTTTTATATGCTTGTAAGGGAAGCTTTGAAGGTGTTATAACGACTGGAAATAGTTGCACCTGTCGTATAAGTTAAAAAATTCTATTTCTCATAATTTTGTCAAAAAGGCCGTAAAGGACCTTGTTTGGAAAATGATGGAAATATTCCCTTATAAAAATATTATATAAATTCATTAAAAGGGTATAAATGAATTTAACTCCTAGTCTATGAAATAGTAAAAATATTTTGAAATACATTTTTAAGAAATACGGATGTGGATGATAAAGAGGTCCCAGTAGATACTCACATATAAACAACCTTAGATAATGAAGAGATTGTAGAATTAACCAATACCATGTACTTTTCCTTGGTTGAGGGTAAGTTAACCTACTGTATAATAGTTAAATAATTTTTATTAAATTATACTATAACCACATACATAAATATGATATCATATATGATCTTATAATATTTCTTTATGAATAATATTTTAGTTGTATCATTGTTTCTGGTGTTAACTAATTCATATTATTTTATATGTTTGTTTACGTAAGACATTTTTTATGTATAAGATGTATTTTATTCATATCCAAAACTATATTATGTTCTTAAATATTATTTTTTATCTTAAAATGAAAATTATTCTTGAATGGTTATGATGGGGAATGAATTTCATCGCATTCATAGAGACTGTAATCCGTATGTACACACGAGAAACAATGTCATTCTATTGATGGTGAAATCATATGTAATTGGATATTATATCTTATATAAATAATCCTTAATATGATATATTTATTATTTAAATCATTTATACTCATTATTATACCCATCCAAATCAGTAAGTGTTTGAATAACAAACTACACCACGACGTGGAGACGGTAAGTCGTACGTACGCACGTATGGTGGCTTGTCATCCATAGGGTGGATAGAATAATGAATATGGTTGTACCATATTTATAATAATATCATAGTATGTAAAAGGTACTAGAGTTATAATTTCGGTATGGAAACAACAATGAAAGAGGAAGTGGAAGAAGAAATGAACTTTGAAAGAGGTGGTGAAATTATTACAACTTCTTCAGGTGTTTCCTTTCGATTTGATAAAAAGTGCTCCATAGGTTGGATTAATGATCAAAGTAAGGCCTCTATGTAGAAGTGAGTGTATTTAGGAGGATATTTGATCAGGTTTTTCCTGAGATAAATGGCTTTGGAGGTGTGATTTTTAGGGAAGGGTAAGTGCCCTTTTATTAGAGATGTGAGGATCACTTTAGGAAAAGCATGAAATATTATTTTATTATACAATCATATTCAGGTTATAATGGCTCCAAAATGATTTATTTAGAACCTAAGATGGGGATGGGTCTAAAATATCTCATTAACTAGGTTTTATATAGGTTTAGTTCACCATATTAACCTTATCTTTTTTATTTAACTCTTTGTTAAATAGTTTAACTTTTACCATGTATTTTTGTATTATTATAATAAATGGTTATTAAACATACAATAAAAGATATTAAAACCCCATGTAATTAATTAATGATATATTTATAATAATATAAGTTATTTGTAAGATCCTTATATTTTTAGGAATATTATATCTTTTAATAATGTAGTATTTGTTATAAAAACTCTTTTATGACAATTTTGACACTATTTGGTATTTTGTTTTTGTGAAAGTCATTAAACTTTATCACCTCAAAAAAAATTATTTAATAAACTCTAAAATTTCATATTAACCTATAAAATTAGTGTAATTCCTCAGAAGTCACAGTTTACATTTATATGGATATTTATAATATCAATTATTTTAATCATGCATGAATAAGTTAATTACTGCATCATCATTATGTCATACATAAATTTAATTATTTAATGTCTAAAAATTATAAATAAAATACCATTATGTAGGAGATATTTTTAGATTTCTAAAAAACTTATAGTCAAATTTATCTTATGTATAACCATATATTAAAGATGGTTTTGTTATTAAACATCGAATTTAACACTTTTAACTCTTCTTTAAATAAAATAATAATAAATGTCCTATTCTAATCCATGTGGACCCAAAGGATCATATTTTATTCCTAAGGTTGTATTTAGTTGAAATAAACATATCCAATAGAATTAAGACATGTGTTAGGGTAATAATAATATAATTTTTACCTTTAATTACCATATTTACTTTTAACCATGGTAAATAAAAGTCCAAAGTCACTATTAACCAAAAATTATGTTCATCTTATTGAACCACATTTTACTTACTAATATTAACTGTGTCTCTCAGAATTTAAAAATTAAATTCACAGAAGTGGTAAAATTTCATATTATGTAAATTTGCTGACGTGCTGAGAAGGTAGGTAAAAGACGTTAAAAAGTTCAATAAAATATTATATATCTAATTTTATTATTAAATTACTCCAATGAATTTTATTGAACTAATATAGGTATTATGTATCTATTTTGACTTTAAATAAACTTAATTAAAATAAATTATTATTTAAATAAAAATTTGGTTTTAAACAATAGCATAGTGTTTTTAACAATTCATTAAAAAATTGAAAGTTTTCAGAAAAATAAGAAAATTCACCCTAAACTAATTTTGATATTCTAAATTCAAAAATGCAGTCCATTTTGAAAAATTAAATTTATAAAATTTCAAAAAGTGGCTATTATAATTCATAACGTCTTGTTTCATTGGTCGTGGTGTGTTAAAAATCCAAGTTGTGTACAACATAAGCTATTGTATTATTCCAAGGGAAACATATTATAGAAGCTTACGGTGTTACATTATTCCCTCCTTAAAATAATTTTTTCCTCAAAATTTCAAGAATATTACTATATAAAAATATTTAGATGGTTCTTAATCATTATTTCATTGGGTTTCAACATTTCCTCTTCCATATTATGATTTATCCCTAGAAATTTTACCATTTGAGTCGTCCGGTTTCCCAACACTTGTTCTCTAGTATCAATAATCTTTATAGGCTCTTCACAATAAGGCATATCAGGTTCCAGTTCAATTTCCTCATAGGTGAGTACATGTGCTGAGTCTGGAATGTATTGTCTCATCCGTGATATGTGGAACACATCATGAACTTTGGAGAGACTTAGAGACATTGCCAAATGATAAGCTACAACTCCAATTCGTTCAATAATTTTGAAAGGTATGATGTACCTGGGACTTAATTTACCCTTTTTACCGAAATGTATAACAACCTTCCATAGAGATACCATTCTGAAAACATGATCTCCAACTTGAAATTCCAAATCCTTCCTTCGGTTATCAACATATATCTTTTTCATACTTTGAGAATCTTTGATCTGGGTTTGTATAATCTTCACCTTTTCCATTGTTTCCTCAACAAGTTATGGTCCTATGAGTTTTCTTTCACCAACATCATCCCAACAAGTTGCTGCACAACATCTATTTCCATATAACAATTCATATGATTCCATCTGAATACTTGAATTGAATCTATGGTTTTAGGAAAATTCTACCGGATGTAAATATTGATCCTACATACCTTGAAAGTCAAGTGAGCAAGATCTCAACATGTCTTTTATGGTCTGAATAGTCCGTTCTGATTTTCCCTTAGTTTGAGGGTGGTAGGCAGTGCTCAAAATAAGTTCAGTATCCAAGGCCTTATAAAGACTTTTCCAGAATCTTGATGTAAAATGGGGATCACGATCAGAAATAATCGATATGGGTACTTCATGAAGTCTTACAACTTAATTAATATATATTCTTGCTAGACGTTCAAGTGGTAAATCTTCCCTTATAGCAAGAAAATGTGATGAATTGGTAAGACGATCTACAATGACCCATATAACATTATTCCTTCTAGGAGCCTTTGTTAGTCCCAAGACAAAGTCCATCATAATATCATCCCATTTCCACTTAGGTATGAGAATAGGTTTCATGACTCCTCTAGGATGTTGTCTTATAGCCTTAAACTGTTGAAAAATCATACATCTTGACACATAATCAGCAATATCACTCTTCATGTTGTTCCACCAAAAATATTCCTTCAAATCTCTATACATCTTTGTACTAATAGGGTGTATAAATAAATTGGAGCTATGAACATCATCCAATAATTACCTTTTTAGATCAGGTATATTAGGAACACAAATTCTCTTCCCAAATTTCAAAATTCCATCTTGATATACGAAGTCACTCAATCTCCCATCATTTATAACTTTAATCTTCTTTTGATAATCCTCATCATCAGTCTGAGAACTCTTTATCATTTCTAGTAATGATGGTTTGGAAACCATTTGAAAAAGAGTTGATGTTTCACCTTCCATGATTATTACCATATCCATCTTTACTAGATCTATGGACATATGATCCCTTTCAACTCTCATCTTGTTCAAAACTCCATGATCCCTTCTTATCAAAGCATATTCCACTTAATTTGCCTTCCCCAGGTGGTAGTGTATAGTGAAATCATAAACCTTTAGTAGTTCAATCCATCGTCTTTGCCTCATGTTGAGTTATTTCTGTGAGAAAATATACTTCAAACTCTTGTAATAGGTATATATCTCACATTTTTCACCATAGAGATAGTGTCTCCATGTCTTCAAAGAAAATATTAAAACTGGTAACTCAAGATAATGAGTGGGATAGTTTTTTTCATGAATTTTTAGCTATCGTGGTGTATTCGAAATAACTCTGTCATTCTGCATAAGGACACAACCAAGTCCTTTATTTGAAGCATTACTATAAATAACAAACCCATCATTCCCAGATGGTAGATTCAAGATAGAAAAACTAATTAATCTTCTATTAAGTTATTAAAAAAACTCTTCACACTCTTTTTTCCAAACAAATTTAACATCTTTATGTGTGATCTTGGTTAATGGGTTAGCCAATTGGGCAAAATTCTGGATGAAACACTGATAATAACCTGTCAAACCAATAAAACTGTGTACCTCAGTTATACTCGTTGGTGCAGGTCATTCTCATATTGTTCTTTTCATAGAAGAATCAATTGAGATTCCATCCTTAGATACAATATGTACAATAAAGTAAATTTCCTAAAGCTATAATTCACACTAGCTAAAGTCCCATATAATTCATTTTTTCTAAGGGTTTTCAGGATAGTGCGCAAGTGATTTTAATGATATTAATATATTGTGGTGTAAACCAATATATCATTAATAAATACCACTACAAGGTCATTAAGATATTCCATGAAAAAATTATTCATTAGATCTATGAAAACAGAGGGTGTATTAGTCAGTCCAAAAGGCATTACTATAAACTTGTAATCCACGTACCTAGTTTGAAATGCTGTTTTCGGAATGTCAACCTTCTTCACACACTGCTGATGATATCTAGATCGAAGGTAAATCTTTGAAAAAATTTTATCTCCATGAAGTTGACCGAATATTCATCAATGCAGGGTAGGGGATACTTGTTCTTTATTGTTATATCATTGATCTCCCTATAGTCATTGTACAACCTCCTAGATCAGTCTTTCTTCTTAACAAAAAGAACAGGGGATCCCCATGGAGAAACCCTAGGGAAAATAAATCCTTTATTACACAATTATTCTAGTTGTTTCTTTAGTTCCACTAATTCTACAGCGGCCACTCTATAAGGGGTCCTTGATATGGTCCTTCAACCAGGAATTAAATCAATGGAAAAATCAATTTCTCATTATGGAGGATGTCTAGGTAAATCCTCTAGAAACGCATCAACATATTCTTAAACAATAGGTACATCCTCTATTTGAACATTATTTTACCCACCCATAGTTATTTCATTCCCTTCCTCCCCAATAATTGAATTTAATAGAGCTACTGTGGGTGGATCTAGATAAGCATTAGGTGGTGACATTTCTTCTCTAAAGATAAGGTACTCCTTATCATCATCGAAAATTGGAACCTCCTTACAATAAATTTTTGAACCATGGTCAGAAATCCAATCCATAATGATGAATATATAAAATTCAATCATTGGTATGATAATGAGATCAATAGATAAAGAATATTTATATTCGCTAATGGGGACTGATTCACAAAACTTGGTTGTAATGATACTTCACTAAGGAGTATTGATTGAAAACTCCCTAGTTAAATCAAATTGGAAATATCTAATTTTCATAGCAAATTGGGAATATATAAAACAATGCGATGATACAGAATCAAATAAATCATTGGCTAAACTTGAGGAAACCATTAAATCACCCACCACCACGTATTTTGGAGCTTCAACCTTAGCAGTAGTGATCGCATAAGCTTGGAATTTCTCCCTTGGTATTTTCTGAGGTATGATTCCTTGGTTCTTAGGACATTCATTTTTATAATTCCCCATTTCTCGACAATTGTAGAATTCAACATTGACAATCTCTTTCCTTACATTGAAATCGTGATCTTAGAGGCCATTTTCACCACACTTGTAACAGACTCCCATTCCCTTTAGGAAAGTACTAGGGTGTTTCTTCCTGCATTTACTATAGGATTGAAATTCAAATTTTCCCTAATTCCCCTTATTTCCATTTCCATAGTGTTCAGTAGATCTCTTCTTCTCTTCCATTTCTTTAAAGTCATAATATATAGAGAATTCCTTTTCTGTCATGATAGCACATGAGACAATATCTTCATACAATGAGAAGGATTTTGAGTCTAATGCTCGATGGAGAAATGGTTTTAACCCATCAAAGAATCGATCAATATTACTCCTTCGGTTACGTATATAATATTTAGCATGCCTCACTAACCTTTTAATGTTAGCCTCTTACTTTGTGACATTCTCATCTTCCTTTTTCCTCAAACTCGGAAATTGTATTTCCATATCTGATCGATGGTCACAAGGAAAGTATTTTTCATAGAAAAACTCTTTAAAATCCCTCCATTCAATATTTGATACTTCTTCATCCTACTTTGTGTTTTTAATTAATGACCACCATTGATTTGCATCTCCTTTGAGGCGGTAAACTACCATGAAAACTTTTTCCCTTTTGCTACTCCCCAGAGCATGAAATATTTTCTCTAAGGAACTTATCAATTTCTAAGCTATAAATGGATTTATAGTCCCATTGAATGTCGATGGTTGTTGCCTCATGAAGTGTTCTAATATTGATCCTCTATGTTTTGGATCAGGGTGGTCCATACAGGTAAGGTTTTTATTCATAACGTGAGTGAGTTTTCCTAGTAGGTTAATAAGCTGATTAGCACCAGTTGCATCACTAGCTCCAATATAATTATCTTGTGTTGGAGGGTAATAACTACATAGATTACGTTCATTGATACGCTTTCTATTCCTTTAACTATGTGTCATTTCTAAACAATGGAATATAGTAGATTAGTTTATGAATCGCAATACATAATTCCAAAAATGTAAAATACTTAACATAAATTGACAGTTTATAGATATAATACATAATCATAAAAATGATTTATTTGAGGAGGAATATAATCATAAATCCTTCATAATGGTTTGTAATTAATGTTTGAATTATCCTAATCATATCCCTCAAGAGTGTCATAACCAAGAGTACAGTAAGGCCTATTTCCATGTAATCGGATATCCCGGCACTACTGGAAATAGCATATTTCCCAACGGTTTAGAACCGTTGGGATAGGCTGTAGAACTGTTGGTATATCTTATACCAACGGTTCTGCCAACCGTAGGGAAGTAAGTCATTGGGAAAAAGTTTTCCCAATGGTTTATATAGAACCATTGGGATAGGTTGGTTATAGTAACCTATCCCAACGGTTTGGTTGAACCGTTGGTATAAGTTTTTCCAATAGTTCAACCAAACCGTTGGCAAAAACCACTTTGAGGAACCTTTTCCAACGGTTTAAAAAATTGTTGGGAAAGGGTTTTTAACAACGGTTCTCATTCAACCGTTGGTAAAAACATCATACAAAATGTATTCCAACGGTTTGAAACTGTTGGCATAGGCTATGCTGTGCAAATTGCACAGCAGCCTGCAATTTTCCTGCAATTTGCACAGGTGTGCAATCCCATTCCTGTCAATGGTTCTGTAATTCTCTATTCCCTCTCCTTTCCAATTATTTAACATATAATTCATACACATTTAACATTTCACCCTAGAACTATACACATCCATAATTAAATCATAATTTATAACGTAATTATAAACATACATAATTGATTTAGAATTCAATTTAAAACTTAGATGACAATTATATGAAGAATTTGGAATTCAATTCATAATTGAATACATACATAATTTAATTATCAATTATCAATAAAATACATAAAAAATTGAACAATTAATTATATGTGTTATACACAATTAAGAATACACACAAGTGGTTTTTACTAAAAATGATGTCCATTTTAAACATTATATATACACGTAGAGTGATACCGGCCAAAACGTGTCTCGGATTGAGGCGGGGTTGACTCGTACGCATCACATATGAGCCATGGATCGTTTTCCTGAAGTTTCAACGGAATTCGAATGCATTTGGTCAGTTTTCCGTATGTCATTTATTGTTTTCACTTTAAATGAAGTCTATTTTAAACGAAAGAGAGAAAATTTGAGTGGTTTTGGCCACACCGTGCCTCATATTGAGTAGAGGATGACTCGGAAACATCAAAAATGACCCATGGATCGTTTTACTAAAGGTTCAACAGAATCCGAATGTGTTTGGTCAGTTTTCCTTATGTCAGTTGTTGTTTTCACTTAAAATGAAGTCCATTTTAAACTAAAGAGAGACACTTTGAGTGGTGTCGGCCACAAGGCACCTCGTATTGAAGCAAGGTTGACTCGTACACATCATATATGAACCATGTATCGTTGTTCTAAATTATAAACACAATCAGAATCTGTTTGGTCTGTTTTCCATATGTACTTAAAATGTTGTCCATTTTAAACAAAAGAGAGACACTTAGAGTGATCCCGACCACACTGTGACTCGGATTGAGGCGTGGTTGACTCGAACACGTCACATATGACCCATGGATCATATTCCTAACGTTTTAATAGATTATGAATGTGTTTGGTCGGATTACCGTATGTCAGTTGTTGTTTTCAATTAAAGTGAAGTCCATTTTAAACAATAGAGAGACACTTTGAGTGGTGTTGGCCACTCCATGCCTCGTATTGAGGCTGGGTTGACACTTACACATCACATATGACCCATGGATCATTTTACTAAAGTTTAAACTAATTCCTAATGCATTTATTCGATTTTCCATATGTCAGTTGTTGTTTTCATTTAAAATGTTGTCTATTTCAAATAAACCTGAGACACTTTGAGTGGTGTCTACCACACCTGGACTCGGATTGAGGCGGGGTTGAATCGTACATGTCACAAATTACTCAGGAAATGTTTTCCTAAATTTTCAACAGAATCTGAATGTGTTTGGTTGGCTTTCCATATGTCAGTTGTTGTTTTCAATTAAAATGAAGTCCATTTTAAACTATAGAGAGACACTTGGATTGGTGTCGGCCACACTAGGCCTCGGATTGAGGTGGGGTTGAATTGTACACGTCACAATTGACCCATGTATCGTTGTCCTAAATTTTCAACAGAATATGAATGCATTTGGTCAGTTTTTCGTATGTCATTTTTTGTTTTCACTTAAAATGAAGTCTATTTTAAACAAAAGAGAGACAATTTGAGTGGTTAAGACCACACCATGCCTCAGATTGAGGCGAGGTTGAATCATACACATAAAAAATTACCCATGGATCATTTCACTAAAGGTTCAACAGAATCTGAATGAGTTTGGTCATTTTTCCGTATGTCAGTTGTTGTTTTCACTTAAAATGAAGTCCATTTTAAACTAAACAGAGACACTTTGAGTGGTGTTGGACACACCGCACCTCGAATTAAGGTAGGGTTGACTCGTTCATGTCATATATGACCCATGTATCATTTTCCTAAAGCATTAACACATTCATAAGGTGTTTGGTCAGTTTTCTGTATGTTATTAAAAGGTTGTCCATTTTAAACAATAGAGAGACACTTAGAGTGATCTCAGCCACACTGCGACTCAGATTGAGGCGCGGTTGAATCGAACACGTCACATATGACCCATGGATCTTTTTCCTAAAGTTTCAATAGAATCCGAATGTGTTTTTTCGGATTACCGTATGTCAGTTGTTGTTTTCAATTAAAATGAAGTCCATTTTAAACTATAGAGAGACACTTCGAGTGGTGTCAGCCACTCCGCGCCTTGGATTGAGGCTAGGTTGACACGTACACGTCACATATGACCCATGAATCGTTTTCCTAAATTTTCAACTGAATATGAATGTGTTTAGTCGGTTTTCCGTATGTCAGTTGTTGTTTTCATGTAAAATGTTTTCTATTTCAAATAAACCTGAGACAATTTGAGTGGTGTCTACCACAAATGGCCTCAGATTGAGGAGGGGTTGACTCGTACAGGTCACAAATTACTCATGGAACGTTTTCCTAAATTTTCAACCGCATATGAATGCATTTGGTTGGTTTTCCGTATGTCAGTTGTTGTTTTCAATTAAAATGAAGTCCATTTTAAACTATAGAGAGACACTTTGATTTGTTCCGGCCACACCAGGCCTCGGATTGAGGCAGGGTTGACTTGTACACGTCACATATGACCCATGGATCGTTTTCCTAAAGTTTCAACGGAATCTGAATGCATTCGGTCGGTTTTCCATATGTCATTTATTGTTTTCACTTAAAATGAAGTCTATTTTAAAAGAAAGAGAGACAATTTGAGTGGTTATGGCCACACCATGCCTCAGATTGAGGAAAGGTTGGCTCATAAACGTCACAAATGACCCATAGATCATTGCACTAAAGGTTCAACAGAATCCGAATGTGTTTGGTCAGTTTTCCGTATGTCAGTTGTTGTTTTCACTTAAAATGAAGTCCATTTTAAACAAAAGAGAGACACTTTGCGTGGTGCTGGCCACACCATGCCTTGGATTGAGGTTGGGTTGACTCGTGCACGTCATATATGACCCATATATCATTTTCCTAAAGAATCAACACATTCATAATGTGTTTGGTCGATTTTCCGTATGTCATTAAAATGTTGTCCATTTTAAACAAAAGAGAGACATTTAGAGTGATCTCGGCCAGACTGCGACTCAGATTGAGGTGTGGTAGACTCGAACACGTCACATATGACCCATGGATAGTTTTCCTAAAGTTTCAATAGAATCCGAATTCATTTGGTCGGATTACCTTATGTCACTTGTTGTTTTCAATTAAAATGAAGTCCATTTTAAACTATAGAGAGACACTTCGAGTAGTTTCAGCCACTCTGCACCTCGGATTGAGGCTGGGTTGACACGTACATGTCACATATGACCCATGGATATTTTTCCTAAAGTTTCAACTGAATCTGAATTTTTTTTAGTTAGTTTTCCATATGTCAGTTGTTGTTTTCATTTAAAATGTTGTCTATTTCAAATATAACTGAGACACTTTGAGTGGTGTCTGCCACACTTGGCCTTGGATTGAGGCAAGGTTGACTCGTACATGTCACAAATTACTCATGGAACGTTTCCCTAAATTTTCAAGAGAATCTGAATGCGTTTGGTTGGTTTTTTGTATGTCAGTTGTTGTTTTTAATTAAAATGAAGTCCATTTTAAACTATAGAGAGAAACTTCGATTGGTGCTGGCCACACCAAGCCTCGGATTGAGGCAGGGTTGAATCATACACGTCAAATATGACCCATGGATTGTTTTCCTAAAGTTTCAATTGAATACAAATTCATTTGGTTGGTTTTCCGTATGTCATTTTTTGTTTTCACATAAAATGAAGTCTATTTTAAACGAAAGAGAGACAATTTGAGTGGTTACGGCCACACCCTGCCTCGGATTGAGGAGAGGATGACTCATACACGTCAAAAATGACCCATGGGTCATTGTACTAATGGTTTAATAGAATCCGAATGTGTTTGGTCAGTTTTCCGTATGTCAGTTGTTGTTCTCACTTAAAATAAAGTCCATTTTAAACTAAATAGATACACTTTGAGTGGTTCTGGCCACACCACGCCTTGGATTGAGGCGAGGTTGACTCATGCACGTCATATATGACCCTTGTATTGTTTTTCTAAAGCATCGACACATTCAGAATGTGTTTCTTCAGTTTTCTGTATGTCATTAAAATGTTGTCCATTTTAAACAAAAGAGATACATTTAGAGTGATCACGGCCACAATGTGACTCGGATTGAGGCCCAGTTGACTCGAACACATCACATATGACCCATGGATCATTGTCCTAAAGTTTCAACAGAATCCGAATTCGTTTGATTGGATTATCGTATGTCAGTTGTTGTTTTCAATTAAAATGAAGTCAATTTTAAACTATAGAGAGACACTCCGAGTGGTGTCGGAAAATCCTCAACTCGGATTGAGGCTAGGTTGACACATACACGTCACATATGACCCATGGATTGTTTTCCAAAAGTTTCAACAGAATCTGAATGCGTTTAGTCGGTTTTTCATATGCCAGTGGTTGTTTTCGATTAAAATGTTGTCCATTTCAAATAAATGTGAGACAGTTTGAGTGGTTTCGGTCACACCAAGCCTCAGATTGAGGCGATGTGGACTCATACACGTCACATATGACCCATGGATTGTTTTCTTAAAGTTTCAATGGAATATGAATGCATTTGGTCAGTTTTCCGTATGTCATTTTTTGTTTTCACATAAAATGAAGTCTATTTTAAATGAAAGAGATACAATTTTGGTGGTTCCGGAGACACTATGCCTCGGCTTGAGTCAAGGTTGACTCGTACATGTCAGAAATGATCCATGTATCGTTGTACTAAAGGTTCAATAGATTCCGAATGCGTTTGGTCAGTTTTCCGTATGTCAATTGTTGTTTTCACTTAAAAAGAAGTCCATTTTAAACTAAAGAGAGACACTTTGAGCGGTGCCGGCCACACCGCACCTCAGATTAAGGTGGGGTTGACTCTTGCACGTCATATATGACCCATTTATCATTGTTCTAAAGTATAAACACAATTATAATCTGTTTGGTCGGTTTTCTATATGTGTTTAAAATGTTGTCCATTTTAAACAAAAGTGAAACACATAGAGTGATCTCAGAAACACTACGACTCGGATTGAGGCGCGGTTGACTCAAACAAGTCACATATGACCCATGGATAGTTTTCCTAAAGTTTCAACAGAATCTTAATGAGTTTGGTTAGATTACCATTTGTCAGTTGTTGTTTTCAATTAAAATGAAGTCCATTTTAAACTATAGAGAGACACTTCGAGTGGTTTTAGCCACTCCGTGCCTCAGATTGTGGCTGGGTTGACACGTACACGTCACATATTACCCATGGATCATTGTACTAAAGTTTCATCTGAATCAGAATGTGTTTAGTCGGTTTTCCATATGTCAGTAGTTGTTTTCATTTATAATGTTGTCTATTTAAAATAAACCTGACACACTTTGAGTGGTGCCAGCCACACCTAGACTCAGATTGTGGAAGGGTTAACTTTTACACATCAAAAATGACTCATAGAACGTTTTCCTAATGTTTCAAAAGAATATGAATGCATTTGGTCAGTTTTCTGTATGTCAGTATTTGTTTTTAATTAAAATGTTGTCCATTTCAAATAAATCTGAGACGCTTCAATTTTTGGTGGTCACACCAGGCCTTGGATTGAGGCGGGGTTGACTCTTACATGTCACATATGACCCATGGATCGTTTTCCTAATGTTTCAATGGAATCTGAATGCATTTGGTCAGTTTTGCGTATGTCATTCATTTTTTTCACTTAAAATGAAGTCTATTTTAAATGAAAGAGAGACAATTTGAGTGGTTCCGGCCACACCGTGCCTCAGATTGAGGATAGGTTGACTCGTACACGTCACAAATGACCCATGCATCATTGTACTAAAGGTTCAACAGAATCCGAATGTGTTTGGTCGGTTTTCCATATGTTAGTTTTTGTTTTCAATTAAAATGAAGTCCATTTTAAACTAAAGAGAGACACTTTGAGTGGTGTTGGTCACACCACGCCTCAGATTGATGTGGGGTTGACTCGTGCACGTCATATATGGCCCATGGATCGTTGTTGTAAAGTATCAACATAGTCAGAATTTGTTTGGACGGTTTTCAGTATGTACTTAAAATATTGTCCATTTTAAACAAAATAGAGACACATAGAGTGATACCGGCAACACAGCGACCTGGATTGAGGCGTGGTTTACTCTTACATGTCACATATGACCCATGGATCATTTTCTTAATGTTTCAATAGAATTTGAATCCGTTTGGTCGGTTTACCATATGTCAGTTGTTGATTACAATTAAAATGAAGCCCATTTTAAACTATAGAGAGAAACTTTGTGTGGTGCCGGCCACTCCATGCCTCGGATTGAGGATGGTTTGACAAGTACACATCACATATGACCCATGGATCGTTGTCCTAAAATTTTAACTGAATCCAAATGTGTTTAGTCAGTTTTCCGTATGTCAGTTTTTGTTTTCATTTAAAATGTTGTCTATTTCAAATAAACCTGAGACACTTTGAGTGGTGTCGGCCACACCTAGCCTCGGATTGAGGCGGGGTTGACTCATACACGTCACAAATGACTCATGGAATGTTGTCCTAGAGTTTCAACAGAATCTGAATACGTTTGGTCAGTTTTCCGTATGTCAGTTGTTGTTTTCAATTAAAATGAAGTCCATTTTAAACTATAGAGAGACACTTCGAGTGGACAACCCTACCCCCCACCCCACATAGCCCTACCCCCACCTTTACACCCTCCCCCTCCCCAAACAGCCCTACCCCCACCCCATTTGAACAACCCAGCCCCCTCCCCCACCCTACCTAGACAGCCCATCCCCCACCCCACTTGGACAGCCCTACCCCCACCCCACTTGGACAGCTCTACCCCCACCCCACACCCACCCCACTTGGACAGCCCTACCCCACCCCACTTGTACAACCCAACCCCCACCCCCCCCCCCCCCACTTGGATAGCTCTACCCCCTCCCCACTTGGACAACCCATCCCCCCCCACCCCACTTGGAAAACCCTACACCCACCCCACTTGGAAAACCCACCCCCCCCCCCCACCCCACCTGGACACCCCTACCCCCCACACCCCACTTAGAAAACCCACCCACCACCACCCCCCCCACCCACCTGGAAAACCCTAACTGTATTTATGGATATCCAACAAAATCAAGTCAATAGACCTTAAATTTATAATAAATCAAGGATAAAATAACTCAGGATCATATTGACCTCTTAAATATCAAACAAAATTATTCAATACAGATAAATCACAACAAATCCACAACCTAAAATGATATATTTATTGTGTTCATAAGGGAATCATAATTCACAATACATTGTAGAAAAATGGAATGAAAAAATCTAAAATAAATGAAGGCGCACCTACCGATTTAGAATGGAAGAACAAAAATTTCTTGAATCAAAGATAGATCTCCCATTGGATATTAGAGTTAGAACCCTCTAGAGCAGATTGTGAAGTAGGGTTCTAACCGTAACCATAAATTATATATGACTTATTTTTGTAAGGGGATCATAATACACACTAGATTTCACAAAAATAGAATGATAAAATCTAAAATAAATTAACACACACGAACCTATTTAAACTGGAAAAACAAATCTAAAATAAATGAACACACACAAACCAATTTAAATGGGAAGAAAAAATAGTTGGAAACCAGACCTGTTGTGTTGGGAAGTAGAGTTTTCATAGAGATTTAGAGGAAAACCTTCCAAACGGTTGAGTTTTAGGGAAAAAATTTTGAGAGGGTGCGTCCAGGTCTCGGTTAGGGAAAAATTTTCGAGATGTCTGGAGTTCCAGATCGATGATATTTGGGGATTTTCATTCCCAACGGTTTTAAAAAACTGTTGGGAAAGTTATGTTATCCTAATGGTTTCAAAAAACTGTTGGGAAAACCCTCTTAATACCATATATACCAACGGTTCTATAGAACTGTTGGTATAGGATTCTCCATCTTTCCCAAAGGTTTCACTAAACCGTTGGGAAAACTCTTTTTTACCCATTTTTTCCAACAGTTTCATCATACCGTTGGAAAAACACAATTTTTACAGATTTTTACCAATGGTTTATGAAAACCGTTGGTAAATATTACCTATACCAACGGTTTCAAAGAACCGTTGGTATACAACCGTTGGGAAAAGCATGATTTCCAGTAGTGCGGGTCAAGCCCGAAACTCTTGTTGTAGTTTTCACTCGTAGGTACATCTGTTCCAGATCTGCCTCTACCTACTCATATCTATATAGAGATTAATTTCTTTGAAAATATAAAAAATATCTACATTACTAAAATTTAAGAATTTCTTCAATACTAATCCTCAAATTCTATCTTAGGGTTATGTTCACTAATCAAAGTCTTTCTAAATCCAGCTTCCAATGTTTTTACTAAACTTCCTCTGATACCAACTATAACACCCAGACCCCAGTTACCTTGATTCGGTGCATTATTACATTACATTAGTATGATCACAAGGGATCAAACCCTGAAATACTGATCAGTTTAGTAGACTTGGATGTACTAGATACGTACTTAAGTTTTACATTACATTATAAAATTAAAAACAACAACAACATTGACTCCAATGACCACATTCATATCCATTAGACTATCCCTCCAGGTCTGTCATAATATACTTATTCGCATCTTGGGAAAAATAAAACATAGAAAGGGGTGAGCTCAGATTCTCATTAAGGATAACAATATAGCGAAAACATTTATAAATAAGCATAAACATTTTAGGCAATGTATAAGACTAGAAAACAATCTTTTTAAACATAAACATCAGCATAATATGGAAAAGAAAAATCAAATAATTCCATTTACTTTTTCACAAGGATATTCTACTAGTCTAATAATCACATGTAATGTCAAAATCAATTTTCATAATGATGGAATGCATAATGCCAGACTCCGTAACCACATAGTCGATGCCTCGTTCCAAGACTACAAATAAGATTTTTTCAAGGCCTTTTTTCATGACACTAGTTTGTCTTATGATACCTACTGATTCATCTAGGAGCTATAGCAGGCTCCACCCATCAATTAATAATTTCAATGCATTCCTCACATGAAAAGGTTTAAACATAACATAAAAATTCTTATTAAATCTAGATTACGAAATGTCAATACTTTATACATAAACCATTAATGGTATACAAATGACACATCCAAAATAAAAAATATCACAAAACAGTCAATAAAATATGGAAGATTTTTATCATAATAAATCAACTTCAAACAAGTTTAAAATTCATCAAAGTATGTTGACATAGATTAAATGAAAACTATGTGAAAGAAATACCTATTTATATTTTGCAGTAATTTAAAAGTAACATAATTATAAAACAAAACATTGATTTTGAAAATATTCTTACAATATTGTAAGGGAAAATTTGAAGGTTTTATAATGATAGAAAATAGCCGCACTCACCGTAAAGTTAAAAAAACATTCTTTCCTTAATTATGTAGAAAAGGTCGTAAAAGATCTTATTGGGAAAATGATCGAAACATTCCTATATAAACATATTGTAAAAAGTAAAACAACGTTATAAATGGATTTAACCCATATTCTAGGAAATATTAAAAATATTTTGAAATACATTTTTATGAAACATGGATTTGGATGATAAAGAGGTCCCAGTAGATACTCACATATAAATAAACTCAGATAATGAAGAGATTGTAGAATTAACCCTTACCTTGTACTTTTCTTTGGTCAAAGGTTTGTTAACCTTTTTTATAATAGTTAAATCATTGTTATTAAATTATACAAGAACCACATACATAAATATGATATCATATGTGATCTTTAAATATTTCTTTGTTAATGATATTTTAGTAGTATCATTGTTTCGGGTGTTAACTGATTCATATTCCTTTATATGGTTCATTACATAATCCATGTTTGTTATTGATAGGATGTATTTGATTGATATCCATAATTATATAAAGTTCTTACACATTATTTTTAATCATAAAATGAAAATTATTCTAAAATCGTTATGATGGGGAATGAATTTCATCATGTTCGTGGAGACGGTAATATGTACGTACACACGAGTGACAATATCATTCCATTGATGGTGATATCGTATGTAATTGGATGGTATATCATTTATAATTAGTTTTTAACATGTTATATTTATAATTTACATTATTTATATTCATTATTATACCCATCCAAATCATGAAGTGTTTGAATAACAAACTACGCCATGACGTTGATCCGGTAAGCCGTACGTACGGACGTATAGTGACTTTTCATTCATTGGATGAATAGAATAATGAATATGGTTTTAACATATTTATAATAAAATAATTTTATGTATAGGGTACTGGAGTTAATATTTTGGTATTGAAACAATAAAGAAAAAGGATGTGGAAGAAGAAAAGGTCTTTGAAAGAGGTGGTGAAATTATTACATCTTCTTCATGTATTTCTTTTTGATTTGATCAAAAGGGCTCCTTTGGTTGACTTTATGATCAATTTATGGCCTCTAGGTAGAAGTGATGGTAGTTGGGAGGATATTTGAGCATGGGTTGGCCAAGACAAATGGCTTTGGAGGTGTGATTTTGAGAAAGGGGAAGTACCCTTTTATAAGGGAGGTGAGGGTCACATTAGGAAAATACTGAAATATTATTTTATTATACAATCATATTCAGTTTCTAATGGATCCAAAAAAATTATTTTAATGATACGAAGTGGATGGTTCTAAAACCTTTCATCAAATAAGTTCTAGATAGGTTTTTTTCACCATATTAACCTTATCATTTAGATTTAACTCTTAGTTAAATAGTTTATCTTTTACAATTTATTCTTGTATTATTATAATATATGGTTAATAAACTTACAATAAAAATCCAAGGGAACCCCAAGTGGTTCATTAATGACATATATATAATTATATATGTCTTTTGGGCGAACCTTATATTATTAGGAATATTATATCATTTAATAATATAGTATTTGAGTTATAAACTCATTTATGTCAGTTTTGGCACTATTTGGTATTTGGTTTTTTTGAAAGTCATAACAACTTTATCACTTAGAAAAGCATTTATTTAATAAACCCTAATATGTCATATTAACCTATAAAATTATTTTAATTCATCAAAAGTATCAATTTAAATTTATTTGGATATTTATAATAACAATTATTTTAATATTTCAGAATAACATAATTACTGCATCATCATTATGTCATAAATAAATTTAATTATTTAATTTCTAAAAATTATAAATAAACTACTATTATGTAGAAAATATTTTTTGGTTTCTAATGAATATTTATATTCAAATTTATATTATGTATAACCTTATATTAAAATTGTTTTAGTTATTCAAAATTGAATTTAATACATTTAACTCTTCTTTAAATAAAATAATAATAAATGTCCTAATCAAATACAAGTGGACCAAAAGGATAATATTTCTTTCATAAGGCTATTTTTGGTTTAAAATCACTTATAAAATTAATTAGTACATGTGTTATGGTAATAATAATATCATTTTTATATTTAATTACCTTATTTACTTTTAATCGTGGTAAATAAAAGTCAAAAGTTATTATTCACCAAAAATTATTTTCATCTTATTGAACCACATTTTACTTGTTGAATTAGCTATGTCTCTTGGATTTGTGAAATTAAATTCATAGAAGTGGTAAAATTTTGTTTTATGCAAATTTTCTAATGTGCTTAGAAGGTGGGTAAAAGACGGTAAAAAGTTCCATAAAATTTTATATATCTAATTTTATTATAAAATGACTCCAATGAATTGAATTGAACTAATATAAGTATTTTATATCTATTTTTACTTAAAATAAATTTATATAAAATAAATAATTATTTAAGTAAAAAATTTGGTTTTAAACAATAATATAGTGCTTTTCACTATTCATAAAAAGTTGAATGTTTTCCTAAAAAATACCAAAAATTCATCCTATGCTAATTTCAATATCCATAATTCAAAAATGAAGTCCATTTTGAAAAATAAAATTTAAAAAATTTAAAAAATTAGGTATTACTATTCATAACATCTAGTTTGATTGGTCGTGGTGTGTTAAAACTCCTAGTTTTGTACAACGCAAGCTATTGTATTATTCAAAGGGAAACGTAATGTAGAAGCTCGGGGTGTTACAATGCTTTGACATAAATTTTTCATTTGATATAAATAACTTCAATCTCTAATGTCAAAAAATTCATATCGTGGATGAATGAAAACCTTTATATTAATATCAAACCCATGATAATAAACATTATTACAAAGTTTATCACCAGGTTAGTCAACTCAATTATTTAATCAAATATTCTATACAAGAAAATTTCACTTTATTAGTTATGTGATTCTTTTAAACATACACAATTGTTAATTTATTTTATTGACTATCCATATGTGTGTGTATGTAATTGAAATCCATTCCCCGCATAAGCATTATGAGATGATAAAATTTTAGATAGCTTCATACTGTGATCATATAATTGGATGAAAATTATATTTTCAAATAATTACAACAAATTTTTTTATAATAATAATAATAATAATTAATATATTAATTTATTATGTATTGAGATAAATAAATTTATCTAACTAGTCTTTGAAACTAGAACATTAAATTACATTTTTTGATGTTCTTTAATACTTTTAGGGCTATTTTGTTTCATTTATTATATTATCATCTTAAAATATAAGAAATAGATCTTTGGTAAATTTTTTTGGAGATAATAATATATTTCAATGTCCTATATTGAGTGAATTGTGATATTTCATAATAATTATGGAGAACATATGTATGATCGCTAATTTTTTTATCTAAAATCCATCAATCATGTTCAGCTGAAAAACAATGTCCATTTTTATTAGATACTTATAATTTAATATCTTTGTCATCATATGAATTTTATTTATTTATACATATTCAATTATGCTTTTCAAAAATTCAAATTGAAAATAATAATTTTGAAATTTTGAAATTTCCTACATCATGCATGCCTTTTAAATTTCCTTTTAATTAATTCATTGTAACATGCCTTTTTCTTTAATTTTTACAAACATATCACAATTGACTTCATCTATCAAAACATTATAGAGCTACCAAATTTTTATTTAAATGGAAAATTTCATATAAATACTACCATTAAATAAAATAGGGATGGTGAAAATGGTATATTACATTTTTATAAAAATAAAAATATCTCTTTTTATATCTTTCTCAAAGCACCACACTCTAATATAGTATCACAAATATCCTAAAAAACTATGATTTTTAAACAACATACCCCATATTTATGAATTCAACAACCTAGTTAAAACCATATAATTTGTTTTATATAATGACATATAAGTCATGACGTTATAACCATGAAATATATAAATTACTGAAAAAACATGCTAAAATAGTTGAATATCCATTTGGTAACCTCAAATATAAAATTCACTAAAAAATAATAATTTTTTTGTTTTAAATGTTCATAAGATTCTTTGGATTAATTAATTTTTATGATTTTTTATTTTTAAATAACTTCTTTCCAAGGTGCTTGCTTTTTTGGGAATGTTCTTATAGTTATTTTATTGTATCATTCATATTACCAGGTGTGTCTAACATAGTATTGAATATGTTTTCAAAATATATTTTTCTCATTATTTGTAACATATATCATCAGAATATTAAAAAAGTTAGAAAAATATAGTAAATCCAAAATAAATAAATAACTATATCAGGTTTTGATCTCTCCTAAAACCACTTATTTACTATTTCTTAATAGAAGGTCTAAAATTATTAAGAGGTAACAATGTCCTAATATTTTTTCTCTTAAATACATGTGCGAATTGTATGAGGTTTACCCCTTTCAACCATACCTTACAAAAAATTATTCCCATTTCCTTAAAAAGGATTATAATATTAATGAAATATTTTATGAAATTCAAGATAATAATGTTTTATTACATTTACATATATAAATACTTTGTTTTCATCCATGTAGTATGAAAAGAATTTATGATTACATGTACTCTATCCGATAACATGAAAAATTCAAGAGAGTAAATTATTTTACATTATAATGATGTTATTAGGATTTTTTTTGTAAAATATATCAAATTTGATGATATTATCACTCCATAAAAATTTTTAACAATTAAATAAGTGATTCTCAATAAACATTGATATTATACTTTGGGTCATTAGGAATAAAAACACCAAATAGATGTATGGTTCCTTCAAAAAATCTGAGGAAGTACATTTTATAGTGTTATGAAAATAATTAAATAATAAAAATAACATCTATAAGAACTAAAATTATCAAAACCTTCTATAGAAAGAAATAATTATACAATATGAGTATCTAGAGTAAAAGATAACAAAAAAACGATCAAAGTGTATCAATGAATCACCGTCCTAATGATGATTTAATATTTAGTTTAAAAAAATATTTGAGAAATTCCATGTCATGATTGATGTTGTGATATTAGACATAAACACATGCCAAAATATAGCCATAATAAAAAAGTACCTCAACCATTTGTTAAGAAAATATTTGGCTTTTTCATGTTGAATGTATTAATACCATGATTTTCCATCTGTATATAAATTAAATAAACATTAATCATAACCATAATATAAGATTAAATAATTTTAAAATTAATAAACATTTTAATAACTGAGACACTGTAACACCGCAATATATTATGTAAAATATTTTTTCAATTAAATTTAATTTTTTTGATAGCGTGTATTACATTCAACACTGAGTTTTAATGAACAACAAAAAACTATTTACAGTATTATTTGAACATGACCATCATTACCTAGCCCTGAAACATGTTTGAATGAATATAAATAATAAAAAATTAAATATTATGTATGATGTTTTTATATAAAGAAATTATATTGATAGAAATTATTTAATTCTTAGTAATGTCTTTATATGCTTGGAAAAATAATTTTTTCTCCAAAAAATGATTTTCATTTTTTTTTTGAAAAAATAATAAAGTAAACTATTGAAATTTTTATAAATTTTTTTTTAAAAATGAACTTCATTCTTATAATCAACATGTAAAAATTATACTTGGGTGAACTTTTATTATCTTTCTGAAAAGATTTATTTTTCATTGAATAGTTAAATAATGTTTCTATTGAAAACATTAATTTTCATTTATAATATTTCTAAGGTTAAATTTTTATAAAATGGGATAAAAATTAAAATTAACTCAATTATATTATAATTAATCAAATTTATTTCATTGGAATAAATTATATATATAAATTTTATTTAAAAAATCATTACACTTATGAAAATATTCCCTTTGGAAAATTGATTTTTTGTCATATTTGTAGGTTTAATTTTAAATTAAAATTTTCTATTAATGTGAATGGAATTTGGGAAATTAAATGGTATATTTTTAATTAGAATAATTTATATTATACCATATGGTAAAATTAATTTTTTTCAAAATAAACAGTACAAACAGTAAAAATTAATTAATGTGTTTATGATTAAAATGAGTTTATTAGGGGTTAAACTAAAATAAAAGAAGAAAAATAACCAAAATACTTCTCCAATGTCTATTTTATAGACATATTCTAAGCTTATAACCATTTAGGTTCGATAATGAACCATTTTTTGATCCTTGTGGAATGTGGAAAGATGGTTTAACCTTTTTCTTTTCATAAATTTATTGTGTGTCCTCTCCCCCATATGTAAAAGGAAACCCCTTCTCATCCCCACTTCACAGTTATAGATACCTTTGGTTTGGAAACTCCCTACCCAAATAAATTCATTAATTCCATACCCACATCTTACAGAAATTATTTTTATTAGTAAATCATCCAATAAAGTCATTAGGTATAATCCTAAAGAGGTTCTCTGAAGAAGAGGTATAATTCTAAATGTTTTGTTTTTATTTTATTCCCAATTCCTCCTCTTTAAATTCTTCATCAACTATGATAATATAATAACAAATGTATCTTCTATATAATGATTTTTTATTATTTTAATTTAATAACCTACATCTGTCTCCTCTTCTATCAAATGATAAATGAGATTGTCTATCATGTGTACGATGAATTACAGCCTCATGAACCGATGTTATTCATTTTCCATCACCACCTCTAATGGATGGAAATAACAATGGATTTAAATTTTATATATGATATATATATTTATATGATATTATTATAATTATATATTTTTTATATCACAGAGAATTTGATGCTTTCTATTTTAGGGGAATACGATAATGTCGTTCGTGTGTACAACTTACTACCACCTCACGAAGGGATGTGAATTATTTTTTAGATACGCTTTATATGGAATGTAATAAGGGTAATTTTAATGAGTTTATGTGATATACATGGTGTAAAAAGTATTTTAAAAATATAATATATTATTTATATTACATTATTTTCATCCATAAATAAAATGTAAATATCATTCATGCATACGTACGACCTATCACCCCCACGAATAGTGTAATAAAATTTCAATCTCTAAAATAAAAGGATTAATTTAAATAGTAATATAATGAATATATAAGATATTTTTATCATTGTTAAAATTATGGAGATGATGTAACCAAGATCCAAATTAATGGATTCGAGATATAAAACAAAAACATACATGAAAAATGAATAAGTTAATTCCTGAAATGTGATTTTAACAAGGAATTATTTTTAAATAGGTAATAAAATGTCATAATTAAATAATATATTGTATGATAAATATAAGGATTGTAACAAAACAACCTGGGTGGACCCTGGACTGGTCACTCGAGTCGATCCACGACATGGCCCAAGAGGAATTCCTGATCCTCTCGGGCTGGCGACAAGCACCAGGGAATCAATAGAGAACCACGAGGGAACGATTTCACCCAATAAAAATGACCTATGAAGCATAATTAAAATAGAACAATGCAAAATAAATAAATTAAATGGAATAGAATGAACTAAAAAAACATACTAACCAGACCACAACCAAAATTCCTCAAAACCCAGAGATTCTCTCACCAATCCACAACTAAATCTTGCCCATGGCGAGAAAGCTCGAGTCAAAAAAGAAAACGAAGATAAAAATAGGGAAACACTATAGGAGTGAGTATTTAAACTCAGCAGGCATGCCCAAAAATATAATCCCAAATCACTACCAATAAATAAATAATTTACCAATTCCAGATCTGAACTAAATTATATTAATGATGGGTTTCCAAACACACATTCATTTCTAGAACAAGTAATAGTCGATTTCAATTTTTAATTTAAAAGAAAGTTTATTTGTTGAAGGGAAAAGTTTCATTACACATTAAAACATTTTCAAGAGCAATTTAAAATCTAAAAATTTAGTTTTCAATCCAGAGGAAAACCACATAATATACACAATAAGGGCAATGGGGAAGTAGAAAAAGGGGACAAGAACATAAACTAAGACCTTAAGTCATCTGCCACATACTAATAAGCACAAAAGAAAACATGGGTCGAATATAATAGCTTGTGAACAATCCATAACTTACTATACATGTGACTCATCCTGAAGTAATCCCCTATTCAATAAAGTTATAATTCCCTAATGGTTAGTGTTTCCCTACCTGGCCTAACCGAGGGGCCCAATCCCCTAGCATAGCAGAGTCTGTAATAAGGGCCACTAGCTAGTGTGTGGCCTAAACTTGTGCATCAATCTTTCTTGGAATATTAACTTATTATGCCAGGATACCATGTCAACATGTGTAATGAAAATGGGATGAGTCAACAAAGTCAAATAAGAAACCAATTCCAATGCACAAACATCACGCACAACAACCCACAAAATCGACGTGCACAGGCAGGTCACCCCTGAGTCACTCCAAAGCAGGTTTTCAAAAATAATTTATTTTTATTAAATTGCCAAATTGGCCTTAACCATCTTTAAAGAAAACGTCATTTCTCAGGAGAAACCAACACATTTTCTCATGCGTTAGAAAAAACACTTATCATTATACCAGAACCATAGTTGAAAAACTATTGATTATGTTCAAATTCCAAATGTATATTTTTCACTATTGTGCGATAATTCATCAATAAAATAATTTCAATGGGATGCATAAAAATAAATAGTCTCATTTACAACAAATCATTATTATAAAAATAATAATTTAATATTATTTCACATTTAACAAAAATAAATGAAATGAGAAGAAATAAATATATTCTAAATTCAAGGGAAAGTGCACTGAGGGACCTACCTCAACTCACTGTTCAAACATACTGACGCATTGTGCCTCACATAGGCGCACAAGCATGCCCAAGCCAACGACTAAATTATGGTGGAATTACCTTTCCAATTCATTGCAACACCCACAAAAATAAGTAAAAACTGAAAAAAAAATTAATTCACAACAATCCAAAGAATAAGTATCACAAACATCACCACATTGCAGAGGTGTGCTTGGGAAAAAGGGTCGCACGAAAGGGTAAATAGTCAGGCACGGTGCCACGATGCCCAAGGAAGTTCACTAACTTCATCACCGGCAGTAAAAAGGACAGAACATTAGAGAACAGTGATGGTCGAAGCAGCTAAGTAGGGTCGCAATGCATCGCGCAATGACCGGGGGATGACAAAGGGGTCATGTAGGAACCGCACGGTCGAGCAACCGGTTTGCAGGGAGATGCAATACCAAGCCCGAGGTGCACCGGGCCAGATATTCTCACGTTGTCCAGAAAAGAGAGTGCACAACCAACATGAAAGGTATAAGGTGCGTCAGCTAGTGGGTGAGAGACCGAGGTTCACCGGCAAGAAGTGAAGGCGGTGACGAAGTGGGTTTCCAGGCGCATGGTGTCTAGAAAGGGAGGCTATTTCCAGTGGGTTCACGCTAGAAGGTGTGGTTTTGGTAGGATGGAGGATGTAGGATGCTGGTAGGAGGAGCATGACTATTGAAGTGAAGGGGCAGAGTGTCAAGGTGTTTCTCCACTGGTGGCCGAACGACACAGGGGTGTTGCGCCACTAATGGATAACCAGAATAGGGAAGGGGAACAACGGATGGCAGGTACGGTGAAGGGGGAAGGTCATCAAGGGTTGCGCGGAATAGAGGAGAGTCACCGGTGGGGTAGAGATTCTCGGATGAGGGGGGTGTTGGGTGTTTTTCATGTGGGGAGTTGTAGCAGGATGGCCAGTAGTTGGGTGACGTGGGTTAGAGGAGGCAGCGCCGAAACTAGGGGAAGAGGAGGCGGAGGCGGCTGGCAGCGCGGCGTCGGAGGTACATGATAGGAACGACTGATGGGAGGCCAGTGTAGCATAAGAGATGCGTGGGAGGATGGATGAGTGCGGAGCGTGGATAGCAGGTGCAGGGGTGCGAGGTTGGTAGATGTGACGGGCGGAGGAAGGCCAGACTGTAGGAGGGAGGATGAGGTCTTGGGGTGCATTTCACAGTGAGGGAGTGGTGCAGATGGTGGCACATGGAAAACATTAGGGTTAGGGGAAAGAGTGGAAAAAAAATAAAATAAAAATATAAATAAAACAAAACAAAACAAAAAATAATATTAATATTAACATAAATAATAATAATAATAATAATACACATAATTCTAATAAGAACAAGTTTATTAATAATCTAAAAATGATAAAAATAATAATTTTAGTAATCATACTTAATTAATAATAACATAATATTATTGTACATGACCAAAATAATATTATCATTGTTATGGTGAGTAATCTATTTAACTAATATTTTAATTTTTCAACCCATTTAATTCATCTTTATTTGGCTGAGTCAAAAACTGTAATCGCTCGGTACCCGGGCTGACCGCACGTCTTCCGCTAGTCGTGCGGTGCTCGCGCACCAGCCTAAAATAATAATAATATTATTAATTTATAATAATAATAATAATAATAATAATAATAATAATTACTTATTAATAATAACACTAATAAGAATAATAATAATCATACCGATAAAAATATATATAATAAAAATATTCAGTTCATTTTAATATTAATAATAAAATTATTAACAACAAAAAATTTTAAATAACATAATAAATTACAAAATTTTATCATTTTAATTTTACTAAGATAGGTGGATCATACCAATGTCTGGGAGAAGCCGTGTGGGGTTTCAAAAATGTGTTATGCCCATGCCCCCAACAACATCAACTCAAAAACTTACAATTTTTGACACAACTCAATATCGTCATCCAAGACTCAACCCGAACCCCAACAAAAATTTTAAAAACCAAAGGAAATAATAAAATAAATTAATTAGATAGGTTAGGGTGTGAAAATTCTCCCCATAATACCACTTTTCATCATCGAAAAGCCACAACAAGACCTAGACCCAAAGATGAAGCTCTTTAAGTGTCACCCACCACCAAAAGTTTAAGGGCCTCTAGTTGATCGATCAAAACCGACAATGAGGACCCATAAAACAGAACTCATCCTTAAAAATAAATCACCATAACCACTACCAAATAGAACATGAACCATCCATTTCAACCAAGGAATGAATGATCCTAAAACATATCTATCACTTATTCCAATAATATTAGTCCAACGGAACCGTTGGGTGTACTCCAATACCAACGTTTAATAAATAGGAAGAACTTAGGATTAAGTGGTTCCGCATGAAACCACCCTCCACCAAACGATACATGAAAAGAAACTCTGATACTAACACGGGGAGGCCCAAATTAACTCTCCATTATAAGGATCAATCTAACACTAAATTACATCTGGTGTAACTCTGCGACACCCAATGTGGGTCTCCCCACCATAATAACTGATGAGATTAACCAAACTTGAAAACGTTCCACACGGACCAAAAACCACCACCACAAGGGGGGAGGGAAGCTCCAAACTGATAGAGCATCAAAATTACCACCATCACTATTCCAACAACTTCACACCCTTGGAAGAACACTAATCATGCCTCACTAAAGACATAGATTATTCCAATGTCTTTCTACACCATTGGGGTACTCTTGACTACAAGCCAGCATGACGCTGGGGCCTATAGATAGAGCACCGATGATTGAATCATCTCTTACCTAGAAGCCTAGTTTCAAAATTTTCAAAAATAACACACAAACCATAGTCTCACAAAATGCACTTCCAATAGAACAGAGGTTTCAAAGAGGTTTGTCAATAACCATTCTTACAAACAAAAGAAAAGAAATACCACAAAATGCTACAAGAGACGACCACTACATCCAAGGAATGCTTTAAAGAGAAAGCCTCAAAATGATCCCCAAACATCACCCTACTCCTGCTGACAAGATGAGGTGACCTTGGATGAGCCAGGTCTGGGTTTAGCGCACTTCTTTGAAACACCGCAACAGAATCGCTACAAGTGACCCAAACGTCTACAGGTGTGGCATGGTCTCAGAGCACTCAAGCATGTTGGCCTCTTGTTACCCTGACTACCACTCTAGTGAAAGATCATGGAATTTAGTTGTGAAGAATATGACTATAGGTCTGAAGGCCTCTTGATTCCTCTATTAGAGCCACTAGGATCAGGTCTCTTCTCATTCTTCTAATCGCCATCCTTTTCACTACTTCCCAAGGCCAGGGGAGGATTCATCGGCTCATGTACTCCTAAAAACTCAGCTTCATCCAGAAAGGATTGTCCCACAACATCCGAGAAGGTGGTTATTTTGATCTCTATAACTTTTGACTGCAGTTCAGGTCGATGTCCAGACTCAAATTACCAAGCCTTCCTAGGATCATTTGCAACAAACCATTGGTCATACGGAACTAGGTCTAAGAAGCATCAATAAAATTATAGTACTCATTCAACACCCTACTGAACACAACACATCTTCATCCTCTTCCTAAGATCTGTTAATGTAGAGAAATATTGTTGGATAAGCAAAAAAATTAAGAACTCCTTTGTGAGATCTGCTCGGGGATTGCTTCGAGACACATACATCCACCATTTTCAAGTTGGACCTTCAAGCATAAAGGTAGCCAACTCCACCTTCAATGACTAAGACAACCCAATGAATCTGATGTTCCTCTAAATATTTCTCAACCACTACTTCACTTCAAGAGTATCTTCTTGGGCATTAAACAGAGGAGAGTTAAACTTCCGGAATTCTAGAACATAGTAAATAGGTTAATCAACTGCATTATTTTCTAAGGGAACACCACCTGAAGCTTCACCTTTGAAATTCATCAAACCATTATGGGGGAGAACACTAAAGAACAAGGAATAAAATAACTTAATCAAAACATGTTCAATACCATTTCAAATTCAACTTTTCACAATTTCCAAAATAAATCTTTACATACAGTTTTTAGAATTAATGAAGACCCAAACAATTTACTAGGGGAAACTAGCATTGATGGGTGACTCAGACATATGGTTGGTAGCCATATCCTAGTCACACAACCATCACAGAGAGAAGTATTGGGAAACGTCCCCAACTACACATGTATTTCCAGGCCCTGTGAGATCACAAGGAAACTTTCCAAACTTCATTCTCTTTTCCCAACATAAAACAATTAGCAACAATCAAAGGACACCAACATGCTTGAACATCCCATGGTAACTCAAGGTTCAGAACGAGAAATGGTTCATGAAGTCTTTCCTATCCCTATGCCTCATGTACCAAAAATCCTACTCCTTCTACCAAGACAACCCCAAATAACGATGGGCGCTCTGAAAAAAGAGGTACCCTAAAGAGGGTACCCGCTCTGATACCATTTTTTTCACGAACCAACCTGGGTCATCCCTGGACTAGTTACCCAAGGTGATCCGTAGTAAGGCCCGAGAGGCATTCCAAATCATCTTGGGCTGGCGACAAGCACCATGTCATCAACATAGAACAATGGGGCAATAATTTTTCCCAATAAAAATAAACTAAGAAGTAGAAATAAAACAGAACAACACAAACTAAATAAAATACATGAAAGAGAAATAACGACCAAAAACACATACTAGCTTGGCCACGATCAAAACTCCTCGCGACCCCAAGAGTCTCTCACTAATCTAAAACCAACTCTCTCCCCTGGTGAGAAAGATCAAGTCAAACCTACAACAAAAAATAAAAAAATAGAAAAAAACTATATGTGTTAGTATTAAAACTTAGTAGGCGTACCCAAAAATCTACTCTCAAAGCACTACCTTTTTATAATGAATTTACCAATTCCTAGTTTGAACTAAATTATATAAAATATTGGTTTCCACACTCACTTTCATTTCTAAAACAAGTAACATTCCATTTCAATTTTTTAATTTAAAATAATGTTTAATATATGAAGCGAAAAGGCTCATTACAATTTAAAACATTTTAGCAAAAAATTTAAAATCTAAATATTTAGTTGTCAGTCAAGAGGAAAAACACACACAACACACAATAAAGGAAATGGGTAAGTAGAAAACAAAGACCATCAATAGGACTAGGCACCTCAATCATCCACCACATACAAAAAATCACTAAAAAACATGGGTCGAACCGAAGAGCCCATGAACAATCCATAATGTACTATACATGTGTCTCGTCTCGAAGGAATACCCTACTCAATGACATCATAATTCTTTAATTCTCAGTGTTTCCCTACTTGGAATAATCGATGGGCACAATCCCCTAGTAGATCAAAGTCTGTACTAAGGGCTACTAGCTAGTGTGTGGTCAAAACTAGTACAACAATCATTCTCAGAATATTCACTTACTATGCCAGGTTCCCATGTCAACACATGTAATAAAAAGAAGTGAGTCAACAATGTAAATCAAGAAAATAATTACAGTGCACAAACATAACACACAACAACCCACAAAATCAATCTGCACAACAAGGTCACCTCCTGAGTCACTCCAAATAGGGTTTTCAAAATAATTTATTTTTATTAAAGTGCCTATTGGACTTAATCCACATTGAAGATAACATCATTTCTCAAGAGAAACGAAAACATTTTCTCACATGTCAGAAGAAAACAATTATCATCATACCAGAACCATACTTCAAAAACTATTAATTATGTTCAATGTCCAAATGAGAATGTTTCACTATTGTGAAACAATTCATCATCAAAATAATTTCAGTGGGATGCATAAAAATAAACAATCTCATTTAAGGAAAATAGTTATTCTAAATATAATTATTTAATATTATTTCACATGTAATGAAAATAAATGAAATGATAAGAAATAAAGAAATTCTAAATTTGAGGGCAAGTGCAGTGGGGGACCTACCTCAACTCACAGCTTGAACATGCTGGCGCACCGCTCCTCACACAAGCGCACAAGAACACACATACCGATGACTATAGTATCAAAAATTTACCTCACCAATGCGCTACAAAACCTGAAAAAATAAGTAAAAATAAAAAATTACTAATTCATAATAATCCAACAAAGAAGCAATGCAAACTTCACCTCGGCGTGGAGATACTCTAGACTTATGGGGTCATACGAAAGGGTGAATGGTTGGGCACGGTGCCACAGGGCACTGGGAAGGTCACCAATGTTGTTAACGGCGGCACGAAGGATGACACAGTTTATTGTGGAGCTGGTTGAAGTAGCTATGGATGGTCTCAATGCGTCGCGCAATGAAAGGGGGGTGGAAAAGGGGGAACGTAAGAACTGTGCAGCTAGGCGGCAGGTTTGTGGGGCGACGCACTACCGAGCCAGAGACGCGCCAAGCCAGAGATGCGCGTGGCAGCCGGAAAGGAGGCAGTGCGGCCAAAGTGAGGGGCTAAAGGCACATAGGATAGTGGTTGCACGTTGGGGGTTTTCTACAAGAAGCATAGGTGGTGATGAGGCGGGTCGGTAGGTGCATGGCAGCAGGAATGGAAGGCTGATGCCAGTGGGTGCATGCTGGACAGTGTGGCATTGGCAGTAGGGAGGACAGAGGTAGCCGGAAAAGAGGCATACGACTATTGCAGCAAAGGGGGAGAGTGTCGGAGTGTCGCACCGCTACTATCAGAACGACCCAGGGGTGTTACGCCGCTACTGATCAGCCAGAAAAGGGAAGGGTACTGACATAAGGCTGGTGCGGCGAAGGGTGAAAGTTTTCGAGGGTCATGTGGTACACAAGAGAGGCACCAGCACGGTGGAGCTACTCAGACAAGGGGTGTGTCACACATTGTTTAGGTGGGGCACAAGAGTAGGATGGTCGGATGTTGGGTTACATGGGGAAGAGGAGGCTGCATCAGAATGGGGGGAAGAGGAGGTGGAGGTGACAGGCAGTGCGACCTCAGAGGTGCAGGATATGAATGGCTGAGGGGAGGTTAGTGTCACGCAGGATCTGTAACGCCCCGACCCTAGTTACCCAGAGTCGGTGCATTATTACATTGCATTGGCATGATCATAAAGAAATCATGTATCGAAATACCGATCAGTTTAGTATTATTGGAAACAAGATTCATACATAAGTTCAACTTTACAGCTTGAATAGAAATACAACATGAATATATTTCATTAGAAACATCCAAGCCTCCTAGATTATGCCTGCAAGTCACTCATAACTAAATTCATCATATCATAGGAAAATGAAACATAATAAAGGGGTGATCTCAAAAGCTCAGTATGGGTAAGCAATACAGCAAAAAATAACATAAATATTAAGCATGGTGAATAATTGAAACCACATGCCTTTACCAATAATAAAAATGATTACTTTTATAGAAGGAATATGAGATGAGTAAATAATTCCATAATAAAACATAATCATTGGTATTATACTAGTCAAATGACCACACGAACCGTCAATATTATTTTCATAATGAGTAAATGTATAACGCCGGACATTCTGAAAAATTTTGTCAAGGACTTAGCCAAAACGTCTAGAAATTATTAAGGCCTCGGCCAAAACTATATATCAAATTGGGAAAGGCCTCGGCCAATTCTACATCTAGTTGTATCATGAGACCTACCAATGCATTGAGGAGCTATATCGGGCTCCACCTGTCACTTACTAAGTCCAATACATTCCTCATATGAAAAGGTTTAAACATATCATAAACATTCATATTAAAACTAGCATGCGAAATATCAATACTTTAACCATAAACCATGAATGGTATAAAAATAGCACACCCAGAGTAAAACATATCACAAATCCTTCAATACAATATGGATGTTTTTTATCATAATAAATCAACTTCAAATAAACTTAAAATCCATCAAAGGATGTTGACATAGATGAAATCAAAACCCTTTTTAAAGAAATATATCTTTCTATTTTGAAATAATTTAAGAGTCAAATAATTATAAATAAAACATTTATTTTTAAAATATGCTTATAATCTTGTAAGGGAATATTTGATGATGTTATAATGGTAGAAAATAGCCTCACCCACTGTATTAGTTATAAAAAACATTCTTACCTTAAATTTGTCGAAAAGGTCAAAAAGTAACTTGTTTGGAAAATTAATGGAAAGATTCCTTTCAAAATACATAAGGGTATAAATAACATTTACCCATTATCTAGTAAATAGTAAAAATGTTTTGAAATACATTTTTACGAATCATGGATGTGGATGATAAAGAGGTCCTAGTAGATAATTACATATAAACAACCTCAGATAATAAAGAGATTGTAGAATTAACCCTTACGTTGTACGTTTCCTTGGTAAAGGGTAGGTTAACCTCCTGTATAATGGTTAAATAACTGTTATTAAATTATAAAATAATCATATACATTAATATGATATCATATACGATCTTTCAACTTTTCTTTGTTAATAATATCTTAGTATTACTGTCGTTTCAGGTGTTAACGGATTCATTTTCCTTTATATTCTTTGTTATGTTAGTTATATTTGTTATGTATGGTATGTATATTATTCATATCCAGAATTATATCAAGTCTTTAAACATTATTTTTAATCATAAAATGAAAACTAGTCTTGAATGGATACGATGGGGAATGAATCTCATCGCATTCGTGGAGACGGTAATCCATACGTACGCACGAGCGACAATATCATTATTTTGATATTAAAATAATATATAATTGGATGGTATATCATATATACAGAATAAATATCATGTTATAATCATTATTTACATCAATTACACATCATTATTATACACATCCAAATAATAATATATTCAATAACAATTACACCACGACGTGGAGACGGTAAGCCGAACATACGCATGTTTGGTGACATGTCATTCAAAGGATGGATAGAATAATGAATATGGTTGTACCATATTTATAATAACATCATAGTGTATATAAGATACTGGATTTATTATTTTAGAATGGAAATAACAAATAAAGAAGAAGTGGAAGAAGAAAAGAACTTGAAAGAGGGTGGTGAAATTATTACCTCTTCTTCGGGTTCTTCCTTTTGATTTTATCAAAAATGCTCCTTACGTTGGCTTTCGGACTAAATGAAGGCCTCTAGGATGATATGAGGGAAGTTTAGAGGATAGTTTTTCAGGGTTTGGCCGAGCCAAAAGGCTTTTAAGGTGTGAATTATAGAGAAGGGGGAGTGCCCTTTCATAAGAGGGGTGAGGGACACCTTAGGAAAATCTAGAAATATTATTTTATAATAAAATAATTTTCGGTTTCAAATGGATAAAAAATATATTATTTAAAGTATAAGGTGGGTATGGGTATAAAACCACTCAAATAATAGGTTTTAGACAGGTTTGGGTGACTATATTAACTTTATCTTTTAGATTTAACTCTTAGTTAAATATTTTAACATTTACTATGTCTCTTTGTATTTTTATATTATATGGTTACTAAACTTACTATATACTTCCAAGATAACCCCAAGTTGTTCATTAATGATACACCTATCATTATATAAGTCCTTTGGCCGAGCATTATATTTTTAAGAATAGAATATCAATTAATAATAAAATATTTAAAAAAACACTTTTATGTCGATTTTGACACTATTTGGTATTTTGTTTTTTCTAAATTCATAACAACTTTATTACTTCGAAAAAAATTCATCTAACCAACCCTAATATGTCATATTAACCTATAAAATTAGTTTAATTCATAAAAAGTCTCTAATTACATTTATTTGGGTATTTATAAGATCAATTATTTTAATATTTCATTAAATAGTTAATTACTGCATAATCATTGTTTCATAAATAAATTAAATTATTTAATGTCTAAAAATTATAACTAAAATACAATTATGTATGAAATAGTTATATCATTCTAATGAATATTTATAATCTAATTTATCTTATGTATAACCCTATATTAAAAATGTTTTATTTATTAAACATTGATTTAAACTCTTTTAACTCTTCTTGGAATTAAATAATAATAAATGTCGTAATCTAATCCAAGTGGACCAAATAGGTTCATATTCTATTCCTAAGTTTGTTTTTGGTCAAATTATACTTATCCACTAGAATTAAGACATGTTTTAGGGTAATATAATATCATTTTTACCCTTAATTACCCAATTTAATTTTAACCGTGGTAAATAAAAGTAAAAAGTTTCTATTCAACAAAAAAATTATTTTTAACTTATTGACCCACATTTTACTCCTTGATATTAACTGTGTCTCTCGGATTTTTGAAATTCCACTCACAGAAGCAGTAAAATTATGTTTTATGTGAATTTGCAAATTCTCTTATGAGATAGGTAAAAGATGGTGAAAAGTTCAATAAAATTTTTATATATCTAAAATTATTATAACCTAACTCCAATGAATTACATTGAACTTATATAGGTATTATGTATCTATTTTGACATAAAATAAATTTAAATAAAATAATTATTTATTTAAATAAAAATTCGGTTTTAAACTATAACTCAGTGTTTTTCAATATTCATCCAAAATTGAACGTTTTCAGAAAAATACCAAAAATTTACCCTAGGATAATTTCGATCTTATGAATCCAAAAATAATGTCTATTTTACCAAATTCAAAACATAGAAGTTTAATTTATTAATTTAAAATTAATTCCCGTTGTCAAATCCAAAAGGCCTATTTTTTAAAAATAATAACCTTCAAAAGATTGACACTTGTTTATGTCCAATTTCAAAGTAAAATTACTTAAAATGACCAGAATTGGATTAAATGGTAAAAATATAGTCTATTTATAATTCCAAACCATTAAAATGTATAATTTAACACTACAAATTATGTTGATTATAAAAGTTGTTTTCAATTAAAATTTAGTATTTTTCACTATTCACCCAAATATGAAAGTTATCAGAAAAACACCAAAAATTTATCAAAACTAAATTATTATGTACCGATTATAAATAATAAGTTTATTTTGTAAAATTTAATATATAAAAGTTTCAAATATTGGATTTAAAAAGGTTTCTCCATTAAAAGGTTGTAAAATTCCATTTTTTGTAAAATAATTCTTTTATCTGAAAAAATGAATTTGTTCTTACATTATGTCTAAGAAACTCATATTATGGATTCTAAAATTATAATGATTATATAAAGTTCAAAACTCAGTTAATAATATTCATAACCTCTTTTGAATGACTATTTTAGTAAGTCATGGTGCACTTGAACTCGATGTTGCGTGTAGTGAAAGTTATTGAATTACTTTGAAGAAATAATGTACTATGAAATCTTGGGGTGTTACATTCTTCCCTCCTTTAATAAATTACATCCTCGCAATTTGAAATTGTTATTCGAAAATAAAAGGTTGAAAATAGAAAATAATTTTGTGGGAAAACCCCCATCGTAAATTGGGTTAATAAAATTTAGTCTTAATAAGAGGAAAAGGGGAATAAAAAAGTCACCACCAAATTATGATCTCGATTAGGAGAAAATTGGTGGAAATTATATACACATAATTGGAGGAAAAACGAAAATATTTATAGGGAGTGATTTAGGTCATTAGTCACAAACAATTTTAGAATTGAGAGCCTCAAAGCCATCAATCTATGATTATTTAAAATATCATCTATTCAACAAAACATAAGGTATTAGGATAGAAAATTTTTAGTTTTATGATCACTTACCTAATGTTTAAGAATTAATTTCTTCATAGAATAGGAGAATAAAATATATATATATATATACTTTACAAATATAGTTTCCATCATTTAACTAATTTCTACCACAAACTCATCTTTCACTCTAAAAGATAATAATACTTAAAAAATATTCTATTTATCCTATTCGTATAGGGTTCCAAAAAATGAATTTATAATTAATCTATCAGATATTTTAAAAAAACTACATTATTCAATCCAAGACATCACATGGGCCAGTGGTAGGTGATACATCCTTTTCGCCCTTTAGTTGCGGGTTCAAGTCTCGCGGCCTTGCCGGACCTGACGGGTTGCCACCCAACCTCTGGGTTGTCCTTTTTATGGAAATCCCAAAATAATCTCAAACTAGACTTATCCAAAATACTTCTTTCCAAGCACACAGTCCAAAATTTATAAGTAAGGTAAACACAATGAAGATCCTTTTTTCTACATAATAACATGTGAACACCTGCATCATGTATTATTTTAAAACACTGCAACCTCCTAAATTACTATAAAACCTTATTGATTAAATTCATTCTCCCTTATTCCTTATAGAATACCGGATATACTCTTTCTATCCATAAATTTTGAATATTCCAACAATGATGAAATAAACAAACTATTAATCAGTTCCAGGGAAGTCAAGAATATCCAATATAATTTATCCAAATCAACCATCTCTTATTCCAAAATCACTACCTCATTATCAGGACCATATTATGGTTTATCTTTCTCTCATCCATATATTTTCCAAAAATTTAACCTACTATTGAGTCACTTTTTGTGGTTACACACAATCTCAATTCCTTAATGAAATAGTACTACAGTACAATCCTTATACACTTCATAATTATTATAACCAGTACAACGTTGATAAAACACACAAATTACATAATTTTTTAATAACAACATAAGAACTCTAATCATTCCTCCTCATCTGTGGTAGTATCATAACATGATTATTATCTAATAGCATCATTTGGGGCACACTATGATAATTTGGACATTGGTTCGCATAGTGTCCCAACTCCTTGCAGGTGAATCATTGTACATTTGGAACCTTTTTCTTAACCTTGTATTCACGTACTTGGTGTCCTTTTTCTCCACACTTATAACAAACTCCAATTCCCTTCAGGAAAGTTCCAAGGTGTTTCTTCCCATAGTTATCACATATGGGAACATTCTTCTTTTCCCTCTTCCCTTTATTTTTCTTTCTCTCTTCCATCCTTTTCTTCTCTTGCTTCCCTTCAAATCCATAAGACTCAAAGAATTATTTACTTATATTATTAACATAAGATATTATTTCTTCATATGTTGAGAATACATGGGAGACTATTTGCCTTATAAATGTTGGCTTAATACCATGAAAGATATGATCCTTCTTACTCTTTGGATCAAACGTATTACTGGAGTTCACATTCCTTCTACTGGGCGATATTTCTATACAATTTAATACACTAGATTAGTTTATGAATTGCAATACATAAATCCAAACTTGTAAAACACTTAACATAAATTGAAAAGTTTATGGATATAATCCATAATCATAAAAAAAATTTCTTTGAGGAAGTATATACTCATAAACCCTTTATAGTGGTTTGTAATGAAAATTAAAATTATCCTAATCATATCCCTCGGGACTGTCGAAACCATGAGTGCAGCAATGCCCGTTGTCGTGCACCAGTTCCCATTCAAGTCCAGCTCAAAGCAGTGTTTTCAGGTTTTACCCCTAGGTACATCTGTTCTAGAGCCGCCTCTACCTGCTCGTGTCCAGATAGGGATTTATTGCTTGTAAAACTCACAAAATCTCTACAATACCAAAATTATAGGAAGTTCTTCTATATTATTCCTCAAATTCCATCTTAGTTCTATGTGCTCTAATCAGAGTTTATCTAAATCTAGCTTCTAAGGTTTATACTAAACTTACTCTAATACCAACTGTAACGCCCCAACCCTAGTTACCCAGAGTCGGTGAATTATTACATAACAATGGCATGATCACAAGGAAATCATATCTCAAAAGACCAATCAGTTTAGTATTATTGGAAACAAGATTCATACATAAGTTCAACTTTATAGCTTGAATAGAAATACAACACAAATATATTTCATTAGGAACATCCAAGCCACCAAGATTATTCCTGCAAGTCACTCATAACTAAATTCTTCATATCTTGGGAAAATGAAACATAAGAAAGGGGTAAGCTCAAAATCTCATTAACGGAAAGCAATACAATGGAAAATAACATAAATATTAAGCATGGTGAATAATTGAAACCACATGCCTTTACAATGTAATAAACAAGAATACTTTTATGCAGGAATATTAGCTGAGTAAATAATGCCATAATAAAACATAATCATTGGTATTCTACTAGTCGAATGACCACATGAACCATAAATATTATTTTCATAATGAGGAAATGTATAATGCCGGAAATTCTGAAACATTTTGTCACGGCCTCGGTCAAGACATCCAAAAATGATTAAGGCCTCGGCCAAAACCATATATCAAATTGGGAAATGCCTCTTCCAATTCTATGTCTATTTGTCTCATGATACCTACCGATGCATCGAGGAGCTATAGCGGGCTCCACCCGTCACTTACTAAGTCCAATACATTCCTCATATGAAAAGGTTTAAACATATCATAAACATTCGTATTAAAACTAGCATATGAAATGTCAATAATTTAACCATAAACCATGAATGGTATAAAAATTGCACATGCATAGTCAAACATATCACAAATACTTCAATACAATATGTAAGTTTTGTATCATAATAAATCAACTTCAAATAAACTTAAAATCCATCAAAGGATGTTGACATAGATGAAATCAAAACCCTTTTTAGAGAAATATATCTTTAAATTTTGAAATAATTTAAGAGTCACATAATTATAAAGAAAACATTTATTTTTAAAATATTCTTATAAGATTTTAAGGAAATATTTAATGATGTTATAACGGCAGAAAATAGCCGCACCCGCCTTATAAGTTATAAAAAACATTCTTACCATAAATTTGTCGAAAATGTCAAAACGTACCTTGTTTGGAAAATGACAGAAAGATTTATTTTAAAGTACATAAGGGTATAAATAACTTTAACCCATTTTCTAGTAAATAGTAAAAATGTTTTCAAATGAATTTTTAAGAAGCATGGATGTGGATGATAAAGAGATCCCAGTAGATAATTACGTATAAACAACCTCAGATAATGAAGAGATTGTAGAATTAACCCTTACCTTGTACTTTTCCTTGGTTGAGGGTAGGTTAAACTCTTGTATAATGGTTAAATAATTGTTATTAAATTATACAATAATCATATAAATTAATATGATATCATATATGATCTTTCAACATTTCTTTGTTAATAATATCTTAGTATTATTGTCGTTTCAGGTGTTAATAGATTCGTTTTCCTATATATTCTTTTTTATGTGAGTCAATTTTTTTATGGATGGGATGTATTGTATTCAAATCCAGAATGATATCAAGTCTTTATACATGATGTTTAATCATAAAATGAAAATTAGTCTTGAATGGATACGATGGGGAATGAATCTCATCGCGTTCGTGGAGACAGTAATCTGTACGTATGCACGAGCGACAATATCATTCTTTTGATATTAAAATAATATATAATTGGATGGTATATCACATATACAGAATCATTATCATGTTATAATCATTATTTACATCAATTAAACATCATTATTATACCCATCCAAATAATAATGTATTGGATAACAATTACACCACGACGTGGAGACGGTAAGCTGTACATACGCACGTATGGTGACATGTCATTCAAAGGATGGATAGAATAATGAATATGGATGTACCATATTTATAATAACATCACAGTTTATATAATATACTAGATTTATTATTTTATAATGTAAATAACAAAGAAATAATAAGTGGAACAAGAAAAGAACTTGAAAGAGGGTGGTGAAATTATTACCTCTTCTTCGGGTTCTTTATTTTTATTTGATCAAAAGGGCTCCTTAAGTTAGCTTTCTGACTAAAGGAAGGCCTCTAGGATAAAGTGAGGCAAGTTGATAGGATATTTGGTCTGGGTTTGGCTGAGACAAAAGGCTTTGAAGGTGTGAATTAGAGAGAAGGGGGAGTGCCCTTTTATAAGAGGGGTGAGGGGCACCTTAGGAAAAACTAGAAATGTTATTTTATAATAAAATTATTTTCAGTTTCTATTGGCTCAAAATTGGATTATTTAAAGGTTAAGGTGGGGATGGGTCTAAAATCACTCAACCAATAGGTTTTAGACTGGTTTGGGTCTCTATATTAACATTATCTTTTAGATTTAACTCTTAGTTAAATAGTTTGACATTTACCATGTCTCTTTGTATTTTTCTATTATATGGTTAATAAACATACTATATACTTCCAAGAGAAACTCAAGTGGTTCATTAATGATACAAATATCATCATATAAGTCCTTTGGCCAAACCTTATATTTTTAGTAATATAATATCAATTGATAATATAATATTTGTTTTAAAAACTCTTTTATGTCAATTTTGACACTATTTGGTATTTTGTTTTTTCTAAATTCATAACGGCATTATTACTTCGAAAAAAAAATCATCTAACCAACCCTAATATCTCATATTAACCTATAAAATTCGTTTAATTCCTAAAAAGTCTAAAATTACATTTATTTGGGTATTTATAATATCAATTATTTTAATATTTTATTAAATAGTTAATTACTGCATCATCATTTTGTCATTAATAAATTAAAATATTTAATGTCTAAAAATTATAAATAAAATACCATTATGTAGGAAATCCTTTTATATTTCTAATGAATATTTATAATCGAATTTATCTTATTTATAACTCTATATTAAAAATGTTTTAGTTATTAAAATTTGATTTTAACTCTTTTAACTCTTCTTTTAATTAAATAATAATAAATGTACTAATCTAATCCAAGTGGATCGAAGAGGTTCATATTTTCTTCCTAAGGTTTTTTCTGGTAAAATTATACTTATCCAGTAAAATTAGGACATGTGTTACGGTAATAATAATATCATTTTTACCCTTAATTACCCTATTTACTTTTAACCATGGTAAATAAAAGTTAAAAGTTACTATTCACCAAAAAATTATTTTTTTCTTATTGAACCAAATTTTACTCCTTGATATTAACCGTGTCTCTCAGATTTTTGAAATTCCACTCACAGAAATGGTAAAATTAAGTTTATGTGAATTTGAAAATTCTCCTAGGAGATGGGTAAAAGACGATGAAAAGTTCAATAAAATTTTTATATATCTAAAATTATTATAAACTGACTCCAATGAATTACATTGAAAATATATAGGTATTATGTATTTATTTTGACCTAAAATAAATTTAAATAAAATAAATAATTATTTAAATAAATATTCGGTTTTAAACTATAACTCATTGTTTTTCACTATTCATCAAAAATTGAACGTTTTCAGAAAAATACAAAAAAATTACCCTAGGCTAATTTCAATATTCTAAATCCAAAAATTATGTCTATTTTACCAAAATCAGAACATATAATTTGCATTTATTAATTTAAAATTAATTCCTATTGTCAAATCCAAAGGGCGTATTTTTAAGAAATAATAACTATCAAAAGATTGACACTTGTTTATGTCCAATTTCAAAGTAAAAAATACTTACAATGAATAGCATTGGATTAAATGGTAAAAATATAATATATTTATACTTTAAAACCATTAAAATGTATAATTTAACAATAAAATTTATTTTGATTATAAAATTTGTTTTCAGTTAAAATATAGTATTTTTCACTATTCACCCAAATATGAAAGTTATCAGAAAAACACCAAAAATTTATTGAAACTAAATTATTATGTCCCAATTCTAAAGAATAGTTTATTTTGTCAAATTGAATATATAAAAGTTTCAAATATTGGATTTAAAAAGGGTTCTCCTTTAAAAGGTCGTAAAATTGCGTTTTTTGAAAAATAATTCTTTTATCTGAAAAAATTGAATTTGTTCCTACATTATGTCTAAGAAACTCATAATATGGATTCTAAGATTATAAAGATTATATAAAGTCCAAAATTATGTTAATACTATTCATAACCGCTTTTGAACGGCTAGTTTGGTATGTCGTGGTGCGCTTGAACTCGGTGTTGCGTGTAGTGCAAGTTATTGAATTACTTTGAAGCAATAATGTACTATGAAATATTAGGGTGTTAAAGGAGCCGTATGGGAGGCTGGTTGAGTGCAGATTAAAGATAGTAGGGGAAAAGGTGCGAGGTTGGTGGGTACGACAGGCGGAGGATGGCTAGACTGTGGGAGGGTGGGTGGTGGCTGGGGGCGCATTGCACAGTAAGGGAGAGGTGCATATGGCAGTACATGGAGAGAGTTAGGGTTAGGGAATGAGAGGAAAAGAAAAAAGAAAAAAATAAATATAAATGAAATAAAATAAAACAAAAATATTAATAATATTAATATCAATATGAATAATAATAATAAATATAATGTTAATAAGAAAAACATTTCCAATATTCTAAAAATGATAAGAATAATAATTTTAATAATCAATATTAATTAATAATAACATAATATTATTGTACATGAATAAAATAATATACTCATTACTCTGGTGAGTTATATATTTAACTAAAATTTTAAATTTTCAACCCATTTAATTCATTTTTATTTGGTCGATTCAAAAACTGTAACCGTGCAGTACCTAGGCTGACCTCACGGCTTTCACTAGTCGTGCGGTGCTCATGCACCAGCCTAAAATAATAATAATAATAATAACATTAATTCATGATATTAATAATAATAAGGCCTTATTAATAATAACACTATTAAGAATAATAATAATAATACTGATTAAAATATAAATAAAAAAATATTCATTTCACTTTAATAATAATAATATTATTATTATTATTAACAACAATGAAAATATAAATAACACAATAAATTATAAATGTTTCTCATTTTAATTTTATGAAGATAGATAGATCGTTCCGATTCTTGGGCGAATCCACACACAGTTTCCAAATCATGCTCTGCTCATGCGCCTAACGACGCCAACTCAAAAATGTTCATTTTTGACCAACTCAATATTTTCGTCTGGGACTCAACCCGAACCCCAAAAAAAAATTAAAAAAAATAAATAAAAAAATAAATTAATTAGATACATTGGGGTGTGACAAGGATGGTTCTATAATAGATTTATAATAAACATATATTTATGTAATAAAAATTCAAAAAGAATTTTTTTTAATAAAACCGACATTATTTCTCTCTTCATCCATTAAAATTATTTCTTCCATATCGATGTTTTATTAAAATAATTTTTAGAAACTTATCACTATTATCATCTGATTTTTAATAGATATTTTTTCACACATGTGACCTTTTCAATAAATAGTTTTAAAGGAATTATTTTTTTTATTAATAAGGAACGTTTTACTTTTATAGAAAATTGGATATGAATCATTATTTTAATGTGTACGGTTTGAACAATATTTTCCACCACCATTATTACACAATATTGTAAATCTTCCATTATAATATTATAAGGATATTTTTGAAATTTTCCTTCCATAAATATATGTGAAACTATAGTTTATAAAAGGTTATTTTCAAAGTGAAAAGTTTATTTTCCATAATAAATGATCCAGGTGGTATTTCGAAATGATTTCCCATATTAGATGATATCATTTAATGCTACATAAGCTTTACAGGGGATGAAATCCAATGATACCATCCTTATTATATATTTGGATGGTTTTTTTATAATGAATATATTTTTATGAAACCAATTTCTTCATCATGGGTTATACCATGATGAAATATTTAGGAAAAATATTTTATTTCTATGTATTGTACAATGAAGAAATGTTTATGCATACCATTTAATTTCTTTGGGTTAATATATGAGAAATGTTTCCTGATATTAGGGCACCAAAATGTATAGTTTATATGATAGGGGCTATATCTCCCTCTAATAGATTGTGTGAGGATTAATGTTATATGAGCTCTTAAGGTATATGAGCGGTTATCCCATGACCAAAAGAGGGTGGGTACATGAGACATTATAACAATACCAAAATATGGTACCTAAGTGGTTATACTAATACTAAAAAAGGGTAAAATAGAGGTTATCATAATCCCAAATAAGGTACACAGGTGGTTATCCAAATCCTAAAATGTTACGAATGACTTGTTGTATATCCTTGACATAATATATTTTTATTTAAATCTATATGATGAAAATCTATATCTTATTCCATCATTATAGTCTCATGGACCATGTTCTTTGATTCCTGTATGAATCATGCCTTATGAACTACCATGATTTATTCTATGACTCATGTTTATGATCTATGAAATGTAGGATATGGTTTTTTAAATTTCATTCTCATTTTCTCATAACCTTATTCTCATGTTATGTTGATATCTCCCTTTTTTACCATTACTAATAATTTGAGCTCACCCTTTTTTATATTTCTTTTCCCATGGTTATGAGGAAAAGTTTTTTATATGATATATCCAAGAAGGGTTCTACTTATGATGAACATAGTATTATATGAAGAAACCCAATTATAGAACATTTGTTTATGTGTCCATGTTAATAAAGGAAGTAGAAATAAATGATTCTGGAATGTATTATTATGTAATCTAATGAATATTCATCGATTAAGATGTAATATTTTCGAATGAGAGGTTTGGGTCCTTATATTTGGTATTAGGGAGTATTTTATTTATCATTTGGAAACTAGGATGATAAAACTTTAGTGGTATCCATAAGAAAATGTCTAAGGATAAATATAATGATAATACTAAGTATGTAAACATATTTAGAAATATTTGTGAATGATAGAGATATTGGTTTCTAAGAAATTACATCCCATCTTGGATACTACATGTAGAGGTGATTATAGGATAGATGTACCTAGGAGTAATAAATTTAAAAAAGGCATGTAAGGCTTTAATCGAGTGTTACATGGTACATTATAATGATCCTTACCGCACATCTCGTTTGATACTCTCAGGGGATTTTCTTTGGAATTTAATAAACTCTTTATGAACCATCGGGGATGATTTAAATAATTAAAATGAATAACTAAGGATAAACTTAATGTGTCTTAGATTTAAAATAAGGTGTTATTATTTAAACATCTAATAAGTTATTTTTAATGATTATGTTTTTTCCACTATGAATATTATTACTAGCACTAAGATTTTTGTTATTAGTAAACGATTTGAGCCTAAAGGAACCATGTTAATGATGAATATAATAGACAATGAAATTATTTTACTTTTGAGAAACTAAATTTTAGGGGATTCAGAATACAAAATCTTGTTGTGATGATCACATAGATTTCCCAGGATACAAATCATTAGGAACATCTAAATGATCAAAGGAGGGAAAACGTTCCATTGAATCCATCATCAGGAAACATAAACCTTATTTTAGTGGTTCTTATAATCCAATATTTGGAAAGTAATAGATTATTACATTGATAATATATTTTCCATTCTATAAATTTCTGAGAATTAAAAGGTCATTTCATCCATCTGTTGTTTGTAAGGTGAATCAAATCAATGGTGAACTCTTGTAAAGAATATAAGGCAATAGGATAATATTGAATCCAGGGATTGGGATGAGTTTAGAATATTATATTTTAAAAAGTTGATTCCTTTCATTCTTTTTATTAAAATGGGGAAATAATTCCTTGATAAAAAATAGAAGTATGTTGAATTTGTTTATATATATGGGGGAAATTTTACAATACTTACAAGGTAAGATTCTGGTATTATGTTCCAGCATGAAAGTATGGTTGATCGATTCTTTAGTGGATTAAAACCAAATTTTTGATGGGTGTTATTTATAAGGGACTTAAATAGATATGAATAAATCATTATAAGTTATATCAAGGTGGAAATAGGTATTGGAATCATCCATCAATATCATGGTTTTGATAAGAAAAGAAATCTGTAATTTGAAGGAAAATCTAAAAACCATAGAGAGAAGTAGAAAATATTTCATTCATGTTTGAAGTGTGGAAGGTAACATGGATGAAATTATCTTAAGTGAAATAACTAATGTTTTATGTATGACAAGGAAGATCATAAAGTGGCTAAATACAGAAGTTATGGGAATAAGTTAGCTAAATAAATAAATAAAGATAAATCCCCATAGAATGAACCTCCCAAACAGTAGTGATTAACATGAAAGGGTTTGGGAACTATTATAACAAGCGATCAAATCTAAAGGATAATGATGATGATCAATATCAACAACCTATTATGATTAGAGATAATGGGTAAGATCATGATATAACTATTTGTGATGAGGGGAATGATAAAGATGTGGTTAAAAGCATGCATACCATCAACTCTATAACTTCTAATATCTTATTTAACTCTAGATCTACATACTCATTTATATTTGAATAATTTTAATAGATTATCAAAATTTATCCAAAATTATTAGACACTAAATTATTAGTGAAAGCACCTAATTTTATGATGATCCCATATCAAGTCTATAATTCTTATTTGGTTGAAGTTTGTATGGATGTGATTCATGATAACCTCTCTATTCATCCATAGATTGAATTTTATGTAATATTAGGCATGGACTGGATTTATCTATATAAATCCCAAATTAATTTATAAGTAAAGGAAGTAACATATGATATTACAAACAAATCATTGTTCATCTATCAGTATGATGATAGATATGAACTTCCGATACAGATCACATCCATTATATGGGTCTAAATTCCCATTCAAATGGGGTGTTTATCTCAGATGTTTGGGGAGATAGTTAGTATTTATGATATTACTAATGTGTGAGAGTTTTTTTATGCATTTACAGTATAGTTTTAATGTCTTCCACAAAAATTTGATGTTGAGTTTTTAATAAAACTCATAACTGGTGCCACACCTATTTCAAAGAATCCCTATAGAATAGCCCCTATTGAGTTGCATTAATTAAAGAATAAAATCTAGGAGAACATTAAAAACAGATTCATTTGGCCAAGTTTGTCTCCTTGGGGTGAACCATTTTTTTTAAATAAGGATGGATCAATGTGACACTAAAATGATTATTTTTAGCTGAACCAGATCACAATAATGAAAAAACATCATCTACCTCATATTAATGACTTTTTTTATCAACAATGAAATGTTTAATAATTTAACATGATATAACTTCATTATAGAAATCATCTATTTAGTTTTAAGAAGTTGGATATACCCAAGATAATACTCTGTACCTAGAAAAAACACTATGAGTATATAGTGAATCCATTCGGTCTTTTTAATTGACCCTCTATCTTAATAGATTTAATGAATATAGTTTTTAGAGATTAGCATAATAAATTATTATAGTCTTTATAGACTATATTCTAATTTATTCAAAAATAATGTAAGAAAATGTGGATCACTTGATAATTGTACTAAATATCACAAGCAATAAAAACTTTTATGAAAAATTTACAAAGTGTGAATTTTGGGAAAAAATGTTTCATTTTGGGTTATATAATCTCAAGAGAGGGTATATTGGTAAATCCATCAAAGATAGAGGATATTGGATGTTGGACCAAATGAACCATGCTGACTAAGATCCAAATTGTTCCTAATTTAGCAAGATAATATTAATTTCTTGTGGAAAATTTCTCTTTCTTATCTAATCCACTCACAATGTTATCTCGGAAGGGATCCATGTTCCTCTAGATAGATGATTGTGAGGTTAATTTCAACGAACTAAAGTAAATATTAGTCAATGAATTGATTCTTACATTACCCTTCAGTGGAGAGGGGTTTGAAATCTATAGTGTTACATCAAATAAGTTATTAGGATTCATTATCATATAGAATAACATGGTTCCACATTATGCCTCATGAAAATTGATGATTTAAAAATAACTCTACTCATTATTTTGAGTTAGATGACATAATTTTTCATGAAGGACAAAAAAAATATCATTTTAGGGAAAAGTGTGATATATATACTAACTAAAAAATTTTAATGTAAACATTCATACAGTGTGAGATGAAAATGTTCTAGAGAATATGGTTATATTTTATTAAAGATTATGAGTGATAAACACATTACCACCCAAGGAATGTGAATAAGGTGGCTGATGTTTCAAGTTGAAAGGATCATGATAGATTATACATGATGAGGATCATAAAATATCTACTGTTAATTGATTTGAAATGGATTTATCTTTAAATCATGAAAATAGTGAATAAATTTTACCATTCTTAAATAAGCATTCAATCGTATATACAAATAAATTTTAAATAGGTATAGAATGAAGAAAAGGTATTCCAGAAGAAGGTGATAAATGTTCTTGAGTTTAACATTTACTATGATATAATGATAATTGTCAAGAATCATGTGTGTTTTCTACCCATACCCTTTCTGAAGAAGGATCTCTTAGAAGAGGCTCGTAGTTCTTCATCCTCTATTCATCAGGGTATGTAGTAAAACATTTTATATAGACTTGAAAGTGTATTTTTTATGGGATGGAATACAGAGAGATGCCATAGAGTTTGTATCTCATTGTTTGGTATATTGGTATTTTATTTCTAATAAAAAAATTATAATGGGATGTTACAACCATTACCCATACTGGAATGGAAATGAGAAAACATCACCTTGTATTTTGTCGTTAGACTCCCAAAAAAATATAATGGGCACAACGCTACATGGGTTGCAATCACTATCATTAACAATTCAACATACTTCATAGCTATCATATAATATTTATCTATATATCAGATTACTAGGATATGCATTTAAAAATTGATAAAGTTGGATGGATTAGCAAATTCCATTTTATTTGATTGGGATCGGAGGTTTACCATGATGTTCTACAAAATTCTTCAATAAGATATTGTTACAGAGTTGAGTTTCATTATTGTGTATGATATTTATATAGATAGCCATTTTTATGGAAAAATTATTTCACTAAATGATATGTTGAGATAATTTTCAATGTATTTAAAAGGTGGGTAGGATTATCACATTCCACTAGTTGAGTTTATTATAACAATAGCTTTAACTCAAGAATTCAGATGGATCCTTACAAATCCCTCTATGTAAAGAAGTATAGAACTCCAATGTACAAAGATGAATTTGGAGAAATAAATATTTTGAGACCAGATATAGTTTATCAAATGTAAAATAAGGTTAGATCCATTTCACAACACATAAGTGAAGCATAAAGTTAGCATAAAAAATTATGCTAAAAATCGTCGATGTGATCTAGAATTTGATATTGGTGGAAATTTGTTTCTCATAAATTCTCTATGGGATAATGTAATGATATTTTCAGATAATAGAAAAATAATTCCTAGATAAATGTTTTCCTTTTAAATTATTGGTCATATCAGGAATGTATCTTATCATTGGGTTCTTCCACCAAATCCCTCGGATGTTTATGATGTGTTCCATGTATATATCCTAAGGATGTAAATACATGATGTTTCCTTTATAATGAACTCAAAATAGATACTAATAGAGCATGATATTTCTTGTTTGGAAAAACTACTCTAGATTTCTTATTATACAAATAATGTTCTATGAAAAAATACCACTAACCTAGTGAGAGTTTTGTGGAGAAACCACATTTTTGAAGAAGTTATAGGGGAATATGGTGATGTAATAAGGAAGAAGTATCCTTGGTTGTTTTTCTTATGGTGAAGAAATTTATAGTTCAAAATTAATTTTAGGTGCGGTATAGTATAACACCCAAAGATTTTATGAAATATTTTTTTCAAATAAATTTAATTTATTTGATATCTTACATTACATGTAACACTGAGATTTAACAAACCCTGAAGAACTATTAATATTATTATTTAAACATGAACATTATTACCTAGACGTTAATTTTATAGGAATGAATAGGAATAAATAAGTTTTAAAAATTAACTATAATGGTTATATATAAATAAATCATATTTATAAAAAATTAATGAATTTTTATTAAAGACTTCATAGTCTTTGAAAAATACTTTTTTATTGCAAAAAAATAATAATTTGTATTGATTTTTGTGAACCAATAATAAAATAAAATTTTTAATATTTTTGAAAATTTATTCAACATAATTAAATTCATTTTTATAATCAACATTTAAAAATTATATTTTGGTTATTTTCTGAATTTTTTTTCAAATGATTAATTTTTGATGAATAGTGAAAAAATATTATTTTTTATTAAAAAATCCCTATTCATTTAAAGAATTTTTATGGTTACATTACATTTTAAAATTAATTAAAAAGTAAAAATAGTTAAATTTTATTATAATTAATCCAATATAGGTCATTTAAATCAATTTCATTTTGAATTTATGAATAAATACATTTTAATCTTTTGGAAAAAAAAATTCGGAAACCGCTTTTTCATCACGTATGCAGGTGTTACTTGAAATTAAATTTTACACTTATGTGAATGAAATTTTAAAAAATTTATTCCATATTTAGAATTATAATAATTTATATTATATAATATGCCCAAATTAAATTTTGATTGAAAAAAAGTGTAAAACAATTAAAAATTAATTATCACGGTTATGGTTAAAACAGGTTTACTGGGGTTTAAACTAAAAAGATAAGGGGTAAAATCACCTATAAAATTTTCCAATACCCATTTTATAGATATATCTATACCTTACCTCCTATAAGGTTCTAGAATGATCAATTATGGATCATTTTTTATGTGAAATTTTTTTTACACTTCGTTATTTTATAAAATCCCATTTGTGTCCTCTCCCCAAATTATAAAACGACACCCCACTCCTCTCATATTAACAATTAAAAAACTATTTGGTTCATCTAATAACTTGCCAAATATTTTACTTAATTCCCTAAATACATCTTATCAGCCTTCATTTTATTAGGAAAATCTCATAAGAAGTATTTACTTATAAACCTAAAGAGGTTCTCTAAAGATTAGGTAAAATTCATAAACTTTTGTTTTTGTTTCATTTATTCTTACAAATCCATAAAATATTTTAAAACAATGATAATATAAGAACATAGGTATCTAAAGTATAATTATATTTTATTATGTTAATTACATTACCTAAATATGTATCTTATTTCATCTACTACGAATCAAAACCATCGATCATGTGTATATCGGGTTGCCTCCTCGCGAACCGATGTTATACGTTGTCCATCACCACCTATCATGGATAGATATAATGAAGTATGTATTGATTATTTATGATATTTGTGATTTTTTTATACTTATTTAATTATAATATAATTATATACTTACCTTAAATCTATTTAGAATATGACAATGGCGCTCGTGTGTACGGAATACTACTGCCTCACGATGTAATGTGAGTCACTCTAAACTTATGCTTTACAAGGAAGGTAATAAGGAAAATTTTAATGAATAAATGTGATACATATAAAATAAAATGATTAAATAAAGTTATTATATTATTTACCTTAATTTATTTTCATCTATCGATAAAATGGATACCACGTTCAGGTGTACTTATAGCCTACCATCTCCATGAACAATGTAATTAAATTTCTATCTTCTATACTAATTAATTACTCTAAATAATTATGAAATAATTATATAATATTTATATATTGGTTAAAATTATATATAATATGGAACCATGATCAAAATTAAAGGACTGAAGATATCAAACCAAAACATACATAAAAATGGAGGAGTTAATACACGAAACATGATTTTCACAAGGAATTGTCATTAAACATGTAATAAAATGTCATAAATAAATCATATATGGTATGGAAAATATTTGTATTTTTATATAATATATTTATAAGAAAACTATATTTATTATACATGAGGTTCAAACTGTTAAAAATAATGTCAAGAATTAAGGTAAGGTATTTTGTCTCAAATTTCTTTCTTTGAAATATACGTTAAGTTTATGCACCTATCACTATTACAAAACTAGATTTATCCCCTGCTAAGGATTTAATAATGATTTTTTAAAAGTGCTAATAAGGACCCCCATTTATCAGGGCTTTTATACAATCATTGATAAAAATATACTTCAAAAAAATTATATTGCATTAAAAATAATATATTAATGTATAAATATATTTATATAGATATAAATATAATATATATTTTTTAAATTATGTTTTAGATAAGGTAGATAGGAATTTATAGTTAATATATAAGATATTTAGTGAAAAAATCTTATAAAATAATTAAAATTTTATTTTTAATTAATTATTTGATTATTATTACAATGTAATTGTAATTTATTATCAATTTAAAGATAATAAAAATCAAAAAATTAATAAAAGATCTAAAATAATTTGAAAACGTAACTTGAACTTCATACAACCATAAATTTTGATCCATGTATCTATTTGGTATCTACTACATATCAAATAGAAGCCTGTGATGAGCTCTACGTCGTGTAGGTTTGGGACATGATATTTTTTTAATTCCCTTTTTTTCTCCAGAAGGGCCATAAGGCCGCCAAAATAGAGTTTTTAGTTGCAGACCCTAATTTCTTAACATCCAAATGGCTATAACTTCTGATCAAGATGTCCATTCTGCATGTTCCACATATCATATCAAATATTGTTTCATGATCTTTGATTTGATTGGTTGTGGAGATAAAAAAGGACTAACATATCAGATTCTATGGTCAATTCATTATTTTTAGGGTTTTTTGAGTTTCTTAACATTTTAGGGTTTGTTTACTTATTTTTTATTTATTATTCAGTTATTATTTATTTATTATTTATTTATTTATTAATTATTAATTATTTTTTTAATTAATTATTAATTATTAATTAATTAATGAAATATTTATTTATTAATTTATCTATTATCTATTATTTATTATTTATTATTTATTATATATTATTTCTTCAATTATTATTTATTTATTTATGTATTTATTAATTTATTATTTATTTTATTAAATATATTTATATCATATTATATTATATCTAAAATAATACAATAATATATATATATATATATATATAACACACTCACATATAATGTACAAGTTTATTTAAAAATAATTATATAAATATATGCAAATATATATGTAAATATATATGTAAATATATATATAAATAAAAAAATATATCATTAAACAGAAAACAAAACAACATGGTGTAGTGGTAATGACATTCCATATTCTAAGGATAGGTGTAGGGTTCGAATCCAGGTAGGTGCACATGAGACTGGAAATTCACAAAGTGCTGATAAAGTTAAGGGGGTTGAAAATCACTGATAGGGTGTGGATCGCTGTTAACGGGGGCATGGAAGTGCAGAAAAAGGGTTCAGATGCTCATAGGGCATCTGAATTTTTTTACGCCATTTAACAGTGCTGCTTTTATGAGGGCTAAAAAAGGACTGTTAAAAGGTCCCATTAATTCACTAAAAAATCGATGACAAAAGTTTCAGGCTTTTAACCATGCTCAAATTATCAACGCTTTTTAGCACTAATAAAGGCCTATTCTAGCACTATTAAAATCCTTTTTTAGTAGTGTATATTATTTTATGAGGTGTATATACAACACCTTTAACATGTTATATCATGAATATTATTATTTTAATGATACATTAAGTTTCAATTGATGCTATTATTTTATGGTTCTTAGGATTCAATGTTTATGAAAGTTGTAAGGGGTTGATCTTAGAATCTCATTGTTTATCATGATTGTTTATAATTGTGATCTCAATGTGGAAATATTATACTATTTTTCAAAATAACATTAAGAAATTTCATATCCTATGGTTATTTCATGAGAATAAATGTTTTACATTTATTTTCCTCTCTTTATGTACTCATGATTCTAAAATATTATTTTTAATGAAAATTGGCATTATTTCACTTTTTGGTCAAAGACACATCTTCTTCAATGTATATGTTTTCTAAAAATGTTTTAACCTATTTTCTAATATAATAAAAATAATTTTTAATTAATTTTTCCTATTTTCTAATTTTTCACAAAAATGGTTTTAATGTAATATTCTTATCATTTTCCAATCAAGGTACTTCATACTTTTACTAGAAATTTGGAAGGAATCTTGGTTTAACATGTTTGATAAGAAATTTTTTCTCTCTATCATGACCACTCAATGTTTTAAATATTCTTATATAGGTTTAAAAATATATTAAGAAAAAAAATTCCTTAATGTTCTGTGGAAATATAGTTTTTAAAAGTTGATTTTCAAAATGAAATGGTTATTTTATTCAAAAAATGTTCCAAATGATCTTTAAAAATAATTTTCCACCTAAGACGACTTCCTTTGATACTACTTAATCTTTAATAGTAAAATAATCAAATGATACCATCCATATTGTTTATATATATGGTTTATGTTTATAATGACTAGATTTTTATGAAACCAGTTACATTCTCATGGGTTTTACTTGGATGAAATGTTTCTGAAACCCACTTATGTTCTATGGATTATGCTAAGATAATATATTTATGAAACCCATTTCTTATCTATAGGTTATGGTAATATGAATGTTTTATGATCATGAAGAATGAAAATATATGGTTTATGTGATTTTTTGGAACTATATCTCCCTCCAATTCATTTGGTATTTAATAATGTTATATGAGCTTAATGTGTACACAGAAGGTTATCTGAACACTGAAAGAGGGTACATGGGATATTATCCCAGGCCCGAAAGTGGGTACATTGGTCATTATCTGAAGCCCAAATAAGGGTACAAGGGATGTTATCTCATGCCTAAAGTACGTACACATGAGGTTATTCCAAGCCTAACATGCTATGAATACCTTGGTGGATAGCCTTGACATAAGATTTTATATACTTATGTGTATGAAATAAATCTATATCTTATGCCAATTCTATGATCTCATAGCCCATTTTATTTGATTATTTTATGATTTATGTATTATTAACTTCAAATATCTATTCCATAACTCATGTTTGTGATACTTGATATACAGGGTATGATTTTTAAAATTCCATTATCATGTTATCATACCAATATGCCTATGTTATGTTGATATCTCCTTTTCTTACCATTATTGAGAATCTAAGATCACTCTTTATTAGGATTCCTTTCCCAAGGTTGCGAATAATGGTATTATGAAATATATATCTAAGAAGAGTACAAGTTATGAATAACTTAATGAGAAATGACATTCCTCACTTATGGACAAGTTTTTTATGTGCCTATGTTTTGAAATGCATGAGACCTAAATTGTTCTGGAATGGATCATTATGTAATGTAATGAATATCCATCTATTAAGATGTAATATTTATGTATGATAAGTTTTTGACTTTATAGATCCAAAAAATAATCCAACTTTTTACCTTTAAAAAAATTTTAATACAATTTATTTCCCTATAGAAATAATGAATTAAGTAAAAGAAGTATTCTATTGAAATGGAAATTATAATTTCTTAAATATAATTTAATATCTATAAATTACATAATAATTTTTTACACAAATATATTGAATCGAATATATATGGACACCACAACATATTTTGATAATTTGTAAAGTTGAGTTGATTTTAATTGATAATTCAAATCATAATTCTATAAATTATTTTAGTGAAATTGAATTCCAATAACTTCCTAAAGTAAATTCTTAAATTTAAATTGGTAGGAAAAAAATTAAATTTTCCCTTCAAATTACACTCAACATGTGGATACCAACAACATGATCTACGCCAAAACACAAACAAAAGTGATAAACTCTAATGACATGAATCCACTCATATCCCATGAGATCACATACCTGATGAGGATACTTAATTGTCCCTTATAAAATAATTTCTATATTTTTCAATTCAAACACATTAAATGATTCTAAAATATTAATATTGGTAATATTTATAGCAGAACGATGTGAATTGTTTTGGATGAATTATCCAATTAAGATATTATAATAAAAAATGTGGTATATTTTCTCATTCCATTATTTTATTAAAAAATTTTGTTTATATTAATAATAATTTGTATGATTTTTCTTTAAATAAATGATTATTTTTTAAAAATTATTAGTTTTAAATAATTAGTTTATAAAATAATTTGTTACTTTTTTATTATTATATTGAGAAATTGTTTTCTAATTATTATATTATTTTTCCTTTTCATATATATAGATTTCATTTTAAATAATCTAATTATATTTCATTTAATATAATTATCATAAATTATATTAATAATTTTTTAAAAAAATTATTACAAATTTGTTATTTTACTGTTTTTAATATTTTTTTTATTTTGATTGTATATTATTTTTTATTTCACAAATATATAACACTTTTAAATAATTTATTATAATATATATTATATATTATATATTATTTCTTTTATAAGCATGGTAAATTTTAATATTTTTAAATATTTCAATTGTTTTATTAGTTTTTAATAGTTAATTATTTATTCAATTTTTATTATCATATTGAATTATTTTAATAGTATTATATTTATTATTTTATAACAAAAATTTTATTTCTTATTAATAATTAAATAAGTTTTTAATTATTTTTTATTTTCATTATGTATATAATTGAATTTAAATTTTATATTTCAATAATTTTTTTGATATTAAATAATTTATTAAAATATTTATTATGTGTTATTTATTATTTATTATTATAATTAGAATAAATGTTATGTTTTCTTATTTTTAAATTTTTAGAAAAAATTTAATAGTATAATTATATTAAATTTTTTTTAATAATCTATTAATTTACAATTTTTTATAATTACAATTAATTATATAATGTAGTTTTAATTATTTTGTAGAATTAATAATAATATTAATTAAATTTTAAATTTTTTATTAAATTATATTATCTTTATTATCTTTTAATAAAAACCACCGACTTTATAAATTTGTAGAATAAAATAATTCTTTTAAATTAAAATATTATTTTAATTATTTTTAAAATATATATTCTATTTAATTATAGGTATATAAAAATGATTTACTTAATTTTACTAATATTGTTTTATTATCTAAATTATATTAATAGTTTTTATAATTTTTATTTATAACTTTATATTTATTAAAATATTAAAATAGTTTATACAATTTATTGAGTAATTTGTTATAATAATTAATATTTATTATATATTTTATTATTGGAATCAAAATTATCTTTTATAAAATCTTTTTATTTATGTAGTTTTACTATTTTTATTATTCAGAAAACTATTAATTAATTATCAATTTTTTAATTTTTTATTTATAGTTAATTAGTTTTCATTTTTTATTTATTTTTTTATAATAACATTTTTTACCTTTTTAACTATTGAAAAATTAACTAATTATCATATAATAAAATAAATATGAAACTAATAAATTTAAAAATATGAGAAAAATAAAAAATAAAATAATAAATTCAAACTAGTTAAATAAATATATGACTAAAAAAGTATTTAAAAATAAAATAAATAAAAAAAACTAATTAATCGTCTAATTAAGTAAATATTCTAAAAAATAAATTCCAGATGAATAAAAATTGAATTGATTAGTATCCTGTTGTTTTGAAATTGAAAGCTAATGCTTTATGTTTTTTAGAAAGACATGACTTGAAATTAAACACATGACTTAGGAGGGTTACACATAAGTATGTCAATATTATGTTTTTTTGTAATGATGAAAAATGATAGAGGGAATTCCATTAGTATTAGTAAGATGTATTTAATTTGTATCTATCGGAGGTCCATTTTGGTAATGGTCATTTACGTGAAATAGGTTTTTGGGAACTTTTATTTGTGTTGGATTACTTATCCATTGAAAATACCAACCATTATTTTTAACTTATCATGTTTTTTGGAAAAATAATTATCATGGAAGTATCTCATCCCAAATACATAGTCACAAAAACTATATTTAAATTTAATATATTAATTAAGATGAATTATCTTATCACGCATAATTACTTATATATTTTGACGAAAATTGTAAAGTACATCACAAATAACTCAAGCACACAATAGTTCTCTCAAGCACAATAAAACTATTCATGATGGATTTATTTTTCATCATATTAAACCTAATTTATTACTATTATTAGTGATTTTTTTCCATTGTTATAATCTCTCCTTAAAATCATTATTTGTTATCAATATTTCATCCTTGAAAATTATGATATTAAAAAGTATCAATTTTTTTATCCTTGTATCACTTTTGGACATGAAACAATTTATCAACAAACATGGAATTTATTATATATTCATCTCATAGTGATTGCATGATTTGATGGTGAAATGATTCTTATAAAGAAGAATGCCTGAAATTTAATACAAGTGGATGGAAATCAATGAGAAGTGGTGAGTCTGTTAAGGAATGTAATGATAGAAATAAGTATAAAAGGAAAAAAATTATGTTGGTATTTCATTACGTACCTCAAAAATCATGTTTAAAAAAATATCTATGTAACATAAAACTACTGATTCCTTGATGTTATAGGGTTGTAAAAGTAAAAATGATGACTTAATGAGACCCCAAAAATATTCCACATCATGGTAGATGTTTGATTTATTCTATCCATAATTACCTTTAGGTCTTATGAATGTGTGTTTTTGATTAGAATATAATGGAATTAACCCATTTGGTAATTTAAGTGCCAATTATATAATATAGTGAGTTGATTTGATCCCTTATAATCTACCTCATTGGATGTGTATGAAGTTGATTTCTTTCTCTATTTAGATTATTATTCATGGAAATAAAATTAATTGATACTTTCATTCGTAAATCATAGAATTTTAAAAATTATGGAATGTTGTAATGGAATCACATGATTTATCATTGAAAAAATTGTTCAAAATGTATTCTGCATTAATATGGATAATAAATTTCTTCCATGGACAAGTAGCCTTATCTCATTGAAACATGTTAATAAATAACTAGTGTTTAAATTAAAAAAAATCTTATAAACAAGAAAATATTAAAAAATATATGTTTCAAGAGATTTAAAGGGTTTGGGATGAATATCTATATCCATTGAGAGTTAAAATCGATTTTACTATTCCCATGTGTATAATTATAAGGATTAAAAATATTAAAAAAACATAGACCAACGGGAACACATAAATAAATGTAGTACTATAGTACCCAAATTACCAATATACTGAGGTTTTTATAGTTTTCCATGGTGTTACAATACCCCACATCGATGTAGTCTACACTTCTATACTAACCCACGTCAAGAAATCTAGTCAGGATTGTTATAATGGGTTAATATTTCTATTGTGTTTCCATAATTTGGGCCATGGTCTCTCATCTCCTGCGACCTTGGCTTGGTGCACTACCCCTATAACTTATAGTGTCCTAAATATAAAGGATGAACATCCAATGGTGTCATATTGATGTTTAGTACAATTCTGAAGCATTAGGCCACACTCCATCTAATGGATTAGTCTCCAATATTCTAGAAGACGACTCATATTTATTTTTCTTGTACGGTTTCTGACATTGATTTTTAATGATGAAGATTAAATCCTAGTCATAGATAGTAAATCACTGGTCACACCTTAGTTCTATATGAGTATCATAAATTCCGGTCTATTGTGATATAAATTAGTTGAGGAATTAAATTACGAATTTCACCAATGGTGTTATCAAGATTACAAATAATGTCATCATTACTTAATGCTACTGTAGAATTTTTCAAATATAATCATTTGAATGATATAGGTAAAGGAGTATCAGGTATGATATCCAAATAAATTGGAACACAGTTTTAAAAAAAACTGGAATATTTTCAAACATATTTACTTATAGATTAATTTGCAGTGGAAAACTCTTTATATAATGTAAATTAAGAAAAATACATGACACATTTATTTACACATTACCTAATATTAAATGTAAATCAAAGGGTCATATTCACATTTTGTATCCATGGATGCAATAAATATAAATTATGGACTTGAATGAATTGATAATGGGAAGTATCAATTAAAAAAATTATAATGAAAAATCAAGAAAAATATTTCATCCTTTGAATATAAATGAATAAAAATTGACTTATAGATATTCAATTAATATTAATATGTAATTTAACTAAAATCATTTAAAGTTACATGGATTGAAAAGTCATGAATCATATATTCTAATGGAAAAATTAATTCCCTTGTCATTTCATAAATTATTAACTCAAAAAGTAACTACAATTATAATTGAGTTTTGAACCTTCTTCATAATACTTTATCCAAAAAATAAAAATAAAACTAATATTTACAAACATATTGAATGAAATATAATGAAATTATTATTTATTAATGTTATTACTACCCTTCTATTTCAACTATGAGTATTCATTTTCATGATCATTTGGTTGAGTAAGGTAAGAATATAATAATGTACATTATAAGTGGATTTATCAAATTGAAATATATATTAATTTTATATTTATCCTCCTTGATGTATTAATAGTCATAAAATTATTATTTAAAAAAATTGGACTATATTTTATTTTATTTTTTATGAGAAAATTATGTTATTTTAAGCCAGATATAAAAATTAAATATTATATTGAAAGCTTTAGTATTGAAAAATTCATATTTTAATGGTTTTTATCCTTTTTTTCTTTTATGTGGATATTATTTAGAAAATTTTCAATCATTTTGGTTGCGTTGATGGAATAATGAATTATTGTAATTTTGAAGAATCATTAAATGTGTTTCCAAATATAGGTTGAATAGTTATGAAGGTATTAATTTTATAGCAACTGAATTGATTTCACTAAAATTACAAAGATATATTCCAATAAATACCCATTTCTTGTATCCAATAACTGAGAAAACATTATATATAGAAAAAAATATTTAGTGGTTTTGAGAGATTTTAAAATAATTAATCAATTTGATGAGTTTAAGGGGCCAAGTATTGATTCCATTGAAATCTATGGATATATTATTTTGTGGATTACGTTATAGTTAATGAAAATTCAAAAAAAATTATAAATATTTTAGGCACATTACCATAGTTATTAAGAATGAGGTATTTCATAGACAAATAATGGTAATAATAATTATATTTTCATTAGTGATTAATTTAAAATATTTCAGTAAAAATGTTATTATACATATGATTGTATTCTTTATTTTATTTGAGTATGTTTTTACAATTCAATGTGCATAGATAAATTTCATACATATGGAAAATAATTAATATTGTTTGAGATTGTTGATACTTTATGTGGTGATTATGAAATTATTTTATTGAATCAAATTGTATCATTGAGTATATGTAGGGAAAGGTAATTAAAGGTTCACCTCATGGGAATTGGGAGTTTTTTATTGAAATTTATAAGGTTTAATGTCATGAGGTATTAACGTAATTTATATTATCTTTATATCATAAAGGAAATAGATATATAATGATTATTTTCATTAATTTTTTTAAAAAAATGTAAAATTTCAATGAGTTATGAAAAACCATTATTTCTCAAATGTATATCTTATAGAGTCTTTTCATGTAAAGATCAAATTACGATATATTTTATTCAATATTATTTATATTATTATATTTTAAAAGAAATTTATATTTCTATATTGATATGTATATATTTATATTAATAATTTTTGAGGACATAAGTCACCCAATTGGATAGATGGAGATGCGGCTTTAAGTTAGCTAGAAACTTGATCATAGGTTTGTAAATGAACCTTACAGAGATATTTAGATAACTATTTTACATTATAAGTTAATGTTAATTAACTATTATAAATATATTATAATTGAAAATAAATAAATTATATAATATTATTATGTTCATATAATAACCCAATATTAACATATATAGTCATTACATAACATTTGTGGAATACTTAAATTATTACAAGAACATATTCCCAAGATCATATTTGTTTAGTGCCATTGGAAACATGGAACAAAAACATTATAACTCAGTGAAATGTATTAAATGTTTCCCAAAAAGATCTTACCACTTAGTATTTCTTCTTAAAAACCATTCTTCATAATCTAGGGATGAAAAACATAAGAAAGGGGTGATCTTAAATGTTCACTAAAGATAAATTAAGGAAATTTGTAAGCATATCACGAACATAAGGGTATGATAACATGATCATGATCATTATAGGATCATACCATGCATAAAAATCATAAACATGAATCATGGAATAAATATTTTTAGTTCATAAGATAATAATCATAAGGAAATAAAGAATATTATCTATGAATGCATAATATAAGAACAAGACATGAAATTGTGGAAGACACATAAGAATATAAAAAACCATCTATCATGACTTCCTAAAAAGAAAATTTTAACATGTTATGATTTATATAGTCACCATGTACCTACTTTGGGCATATAATTCCCTCCCATGTACCCAATTTTTATAGGATTGGGATGTCCTCCCATATACCCTTTGGTTCCTGGCATGGGTTGTTCTCTCGTGTACCCTCTTGTTTCAGGACTGGGATGTCCTCCTATGTACCCTCTGTTTTTTGAGAGTTTCATGCCCTCTTGTGTACCCATTGAAATCATAAACCATTTTTCATAATCCAATGAATTTGAGGGATATATAGGTCCCACCATATCATAATGAAATCCTACATACATGTGCCACAAAATCATAAACAATCATATCATAACCCATGAAATAAAATGCATGCCATAAACATGGAATCATACATTACCTTGTGGAAAGAGAAACATTTTTCATAATCATTTCTTAAAATAATAAGCCATGAAAAGAAGCGTATTTCATAGACATATAACCCATGAAATATAAATGTATTTCATAAAGATCATGCTATAAAATGTAAACCATTCAGATAAATAATATGAATGGAAACGTTGAATCATTTACTCGGAAAGGTAAGAGTAACACCAATGGATGTTATCTTATATGATAAATAATTTTGAGATATATTTTAAAAACTTTTCATGGGGAAATTATCCTTTTTCCTTTTAATTTTTTTATTAAAACATAAAACATTTTTGAAAACCATTATAATTAAAATAAACCTAAAACTTATAAAGGAATCATTGAATTTGTTTTGAATGTATTCTTATTTAGAAAACATGTAGAGAAGATTCAAAACCAATTGAAATCCATTTCTTTTAAAATAAATTTTAATTCCTTTTTTAAAAAATTTATCTTCTAAACATGCAATGTATGATTCATAGAAAGGATGACGGGTAAATCTTTACATGTCGTATGAGGTAAAAAGAACATTCATTTTATTGGGTAAAATGGATGAAAAAATCCTTGTTCAGAAAGTGACTATAATATTCCCTTAAAAAGAAAATAAAAGAGGGTAAAATGTTTATAATGATCATAGGATATTATTAGAATATTATTGGAATCCCTTTTTGGAAATCATAGTTTTGAAAGAACATAGATTTCTGATAGAAGAGAGAGGTAAGGTCATATTATCTTAATTATCATAAGTACCATAGAGTGAAAAATTGGTACTAATACAATAACAAATCATGAATAACCATAGGAGAGGAAAATTCATGAGTTTTATTCAAATATAGATCATAATATTTCATCAATAAAAACGTGGTCATAAACAATCTCAATAAACTAGGATATTGTTTCAATTAACAATTAGCATATGGAAAATTTGAATCATACTCACCATCTAGAAAAAATAAATTACATGGAGCTTTAAAATATCATGAAAGGAATTATATTCAGGTTATAACCTATCAAAGTATGTTTATAATCGTCATGTAAAAATATAGCAGTATAACATGGCATGTGTCTCAAAGAAAGAAAATCGATAAAAAATTACATTACCAATATGGTATCCTTGGAAACATAAACCCCATGAAAGAAAGATCATAAAATTGTAATTTAAATACCCATATATTTAATTATAATAAGAATATAATACATTAAAGTTCAGTATATACACCACACAACATAAGTGAGTGGTGAATAAGACATGTATCTTATGTAAATAAAGAGTGAGATGAAATTACCTTACCCTGAGTCTGACTTATCTATTGTGTCTTTATATTCCTAAATAATAAAACATTGTTATTAATTAATTTTGAAAGAACCTTTTTAAAAAAAATTATTAATTTAAATTCACTTATTACTATGGTTTATATAACTATGAAAACAATTATGTTTAAGTCGGGTGCTTTGACTAAATTTGGTTCATGTGTTAAAAATAACATTGGTTGTTCGACTATGCTCAATGGTTTAATTATATAAACATATCTAGAATAAAAAACATGAAATAATTAGAATATTTATACATCAAATAAACTTTTAAATAAAATAATTTAATATGGTTTTGAAAAATGAATCAATGTTACAATCATGGAGAGAATAGACCATACATATGCATGAGTCACATTCCCATTTCATAATGACTGTTATAGAAAGATGGTAAGAAACATTATTCTTTACAGAATGATCATTATATCATAAATACTATATTATTTAATCATATATACTTATATATTGAATTATTGTGATTTATATGAAATTAAATCATGTGGAGGAGACGATATCCCACACATCCACGAACGATGTTATCACTTTTTAAGCGTGTGAAAGGAAAATAAAGAAAATGGTATATATTATATTTCAAGAAAGTTAATTATGTCATGAATATATTATATACATTGTTTATGATATATATTTATAATTGAAACTATCCTTTAAACATTCCATGTTTTGTGTGATCGAATGACATCACTTTTAGGAGGTGGTAGGCCACACTTCCACAAACAATGTTATCATAATTACACGAAATAGACATAATTAAATAATGTGTTATAAAAGAATTAAATAAGAATAAATTCAATATATATATAATATTAAAAACATATAAATAGTGTGTCTATCATAATTCCCAACCTTGATAGGTGGTAATGGAAGAATGAGTAGTCTTCATTTCATGATGTGGTTGTTCATCGTACATGAGCGGTAATTTCATTACGAATTATATGGAGGTATGTGTAAGTGTAGGTAGAACCATTAATATGAAAACATATAAGTATACTGATGATACATTTTTTGTTATATATTCATGAAATAAGGATATTTTAGGGGGTGGAAAAGAAAATAAAGAAAGGAGCTTGAGGAAATATGTTACCTCTTCATTGGGTAACTCTTTTTTTCACCAAAGGGATTCCTTGGTTGTATTTATTCCCAAAGGGGGTATTTAAGGAGTAAAGGAGGGATTTTTGGGAGTTATTTGGGATGATTTTTGTTGAGAAAAAGTGTCTTGAGATGTGGTAGTAAGTGGGAGGAGATGAAGCCTTTTAATAGTGGAGGAGTAGTGGCACACTAGTAATATTTAGGAAAAAGGAAAACTCCACCCACATTTCTATATTTAAATTGGATCCAACAATGATAAAAAATCAATACATGTGAAGATTAATTTGAAATATGTATTTATAATCATGATTTGGACAAGTTTCTATATAATATAAAGCCTTAAGTGTAGGGTTTAGTCCTTTGTGAAACTTAATTTCACTATAATCATTGTAATTGATATTAATTACCTTCACTAATATTTTTGGTAAAAAACTAAATTTATATTATAATTAATTATAAATTTTTAATATTATAAATATTTAACCATTTTTTTCGAAATTACAATCACACATGTGGAAGAAATTAATTTAAATTTAATCACGCAGACGGGGCGACAAAGCATGTTTTTAAAGTAAAAACGTTCAAAAAATTTCTAGGTTTTTATATCCAATTTAAATTTAAAATTGATTACAATGACCTAAATTGGAAAAATTGATAAAAAAATTATCTAATTAGTCATTAAAATAAATTAAAAATATAATTTATCCTTATAAATAAATTAGATGACAAATATGTTTTTAGTTAAATTTTAGTATTTTTCATTATTCAATAAAAAAGGATAGAAAAATACAAAAAAATCAACCTAACCAAATTTTTATGTTTTTAATTCAAAAATTAAATTTTATTTAGAAATATAAAATTTATTAAAGTTCTACAATTTATATTTAAAAAAATGTTTTCCAATAAAAGGTGGTAAAATTACCTTAATAAAAATATTGATTTTTAGGTGTAAAATTTGGTTTGTTCTTATATTATACATATTAAATATATTGGATAACTATAAAAATATTTGATTAAATATATAATATATATATTACAATAATATCACCCACTAATTGTAATTAATTTAATTTATTAGGATAATTCAACTTTTTGAGGATAAAATAGTTTTCAATTAAAATATTCCCTTTATATTCAATTGTTTAATTCTGACTAATGAAATCATTTTATATTTGTGTAAACCAAAATTTTTCAAAACTTAGTTAATACTATTCATAAACCTTAACAAAAAAAATATTTTAAGTATTAATATATTAAATAATAATATTTTAAACAATATATTATAGTTTAGTAAAACTCGGTCTTGTGTGTTACGCAAGGGATCGAGGAAAGCCAACCTCGTGTAAGATAACATCAGTGTTCCAAATATATAAATCCAACAATTATGTTTTATATAGTACTTTGTTACCTTTTTATTTAGTATAATTCAATCCAAACTTAATGATTTGATATATAAATACTATTTTCATTGTTCCATGAAATGAAAAATATCAAAATAAATAAATTTAATCATAAAATATTTCACAAATTATTAGGGTGTTACATTATACCCCCTGAAAATGCATTTCTACCATAAAATTTGTCTAGGTTATTGAAGGTTTAATACTTGAAATATAGTTTCTTAGAAACCCATATCATGAAAATAAATAATAAAACATCCTTAAAAAAGATGAAACCATTAGAGTAATGCACAGTAACTCTTAAGATTGGTGGAATGTAAAAACGTGGACATGGAAGAGAAATATAACAATCATGATCTGCTAGAGAGTGATAGAGGACAAGGTTAAGAGAAAGCTAAAAACCAAAAAGCGATAATACTGTGATGAACTAAGGGAACATCTAATTCATCATAAATATAGGTATTAGGATAACATTTTTGGTGTCAAGATTATTTTTCCAAAAGTTGAATAATTTTCATGAAAAGATAAACTTTCTTGATTTCAGGAAAACCTCACCCATTCTTGGTCCTTGACCCACTTCAAATATTTATCCAAAAATAAAGTAGAATTTTCATTCATGAAGCACTAACAGATCATGAGATCCATGAAATTCCATCCCATCTATCATAAGTTATCATCAATACCTTGTTTTTATAACAATTTATCCAATATGCCTAAGTCCACATGTGGTGAGTTAATACATTATTCTTGTAATCTTCATCAAAATATTAACATAATCTTGTAATAAATTGTTTACTTGATAACCCTTCTGAATGATGAAAATCCAAAATATTTTAAATAAGGTCAAAAAATCGGATTTACATTGATCCCCCATATATCACAAAGTCTTTCTTTGTTATCACATTACAAACATTTTAATACCCTCATAATATATTATCATGAAATGGGGTAATTACTTGAATTACCATAAATGATTTTTGAAAACATGATTGTTTCCTTATTCTGAATGTTACTGGATATATTCCATAAATACAAGAATATTTTAAATTTATCCACAATTACGTAGACTAATTTTTCAACCAATCAATTATTATATCTAGCGTAATAAGTGTTATCTAATTTACTATATTCAAATCAATTATATATTTATCCAACAGAAACACTATTTCTCAACATCATGATCACATTAAGGGTTGCCTTCCCTTAATTGAAATATCTCTTTTCTAATTCTTCATCACCATTAAACATATCATTTTCAATACATACTGGGAACTTATATTGAAAATCCTTATATATTTTTTTATTTATAATCTTTGAATTCCAAAACACTAGTACTTTATTCATCTATCTTTATTCTTAAACCATTACTGAGGCTTCATCAAGTTATTCCCTAATACCTCTTTCCTGGAATATGAAATGTGATTCATGTATTAATTTTTCTCAACCTAAATCCAATAATTATTATTATTATTTACATAAACAATACTGGAATAATGTCACATACCTTTCACATGTAATTTTTTGTCTCTTTATCTTCACAAGTATAAATAATACTCATATCACCTTCCTTATTCCATTTATGATATTTCTAATTGGGAAATTTATTTTCATAATTCTCATACATTCCACATCTATGAATTTTTAAGTTAACCATGCTCTTTCTAGTACTCTCCATTGAATAAAACCAAAAATCATGGGGTGAGAAACATATTTCATCGAATAAAACCACATAATCATAAAAAATTACTTCTATGATGTGTAAATATTGACACCTAAATTTTAATTTATGTAAAATAAGGTTTATTATAATTTGTTAATTTTAATATTATTTTAAAATACATTATAATAATTCGTTAAGAGTTTTTGAATTTCCAAAGCATACTACCTAGGAAGGTCAAACTAGTTGTGCAGTGTGTCCCGTTGTCATGTACCAGATTACCCCAAGTCAGGCCCTAAACATATTATTTGTGTTGTTAACCATAGTAATATCTATTCAAGATTCATGTCCACTTGTGGTGTCTATATAGGAATTTATTTCTAGGAAACCACTCACTCTATCCAATACCAAAATTTCAGGACATTTTACTATATTTTTTCTTATCCTTAAACTTATCCTTAGACATTCCATTAGAGTTTTCACAAAAGATTTGTCATCCTAGTTTCCATAGGATAACTAGAACTTTTCTCTAATACAAAATATAATGATATAGTCTTAACATACATATTCATTACATATCATTTTATAAATACTTAAAACATGAAAAAATGCCTCAAGACTATATTAGTTTAGTGGGTTTGAAAACATGGAACAGAAATATTCTAACTCTGTGAAATATCTTCAGTGTATCCCACAACAATATTCTACCTTTGTATTTCTAATTAATAACATTTAATCATAACCTAGGGAAGGGAAAAATAATAAATGGGTGGGATAAAATGATCTACAAGGATAAATAAAGTAAATGTATAAGCATATCACGAACATAAGGTTATGAGAACCTGATCATGATCATTATAAGATCATACACTACATATCAAAAATATTATACATGAATCGTGGAATAAATATTTATAGTTTATAAGACATGAATCTTAAAGAAATAAAGAATATGATCTATGAAATAATAATATATGAATAAGACATGGAATAATGGAAGACAAATAAGAATATAAAAAACCCTGTTACATGGATACCTACCGAGAACGTTTTATCATGTTAGGATTGGGATAATCACTAGTGTACCTTCTTTGGGATTTGGAAGACATCCAGTGTACCCTCTTATTTCGGGCTTGAAATGTCCTCCCATTTACCCTCTTGTTTCATGCTTAGGATGTACCCTCTTGTTTCAGGATTGGGATTCCCTCATGTGTACCCTTTGATCTCGTTAAACATTTATCATTACCCAACACATTGAAGGGAGATATATGTCACAACCATATAATAATGAAATCATACATACATGTTCTATAAAATCATAAATAATCATATCATAACCAATTAAATGAATATAGTATCATAAACATGAAATCATACCATAACTAGTGGAAGAATAAATAGGTTTCATAATCATTTCATCATATAATAATCTGTGAAAATAAGTGGGTTTCATAGACATATAACCCTCTAAAGAGAAAAATATTTAATAAATATCATTCCAAAAAACATAAACCATTGAAATAAAAAAAATGAATGGAAACATTGAATATTTTACTGAGAAAGTCATGATTAACACCAATAGATTCCATCTTATATGGTAAATAAATTTGAATGATCTTTTAAAAATAATTCAAAAGGAAATTATCATTTATCCATTTTAAAAAATTATTCTTTAAACATAAAACCTTTTGAAATCAATTTTCTTAAAAATAAACATTAAAATATAAAAAGGAAGTAATGACAAGATTTTGAAATCATTTTTCCTTAGAAAAACTATAAAGGATCTTCAAAACCTTTTGAAAAAAAAATATTTTAAAAAATATTTTAAAAATATTTTCTAAAAAATTAACCTTCTAAACCAATAAAATAAGATTCAATAAAAGGATGTCGGGTAAATTTTTACATCGTATTAGGAAAAAAGAACATTCCTTTTGCACGGTAAGAAGGTTGGAAAAATCATTATTTCAAAAAAACAAGAAAATTCCCTTGAAAAAAAGGTAAAATAAAAATTTGTAAATTTTTTTTAATGATTGCAGGATATTATTAGAATATTCTTAGAATAAATTTTTTTGAAAGCATGGTTTTGAAATAACACATATTTTCCACTAAAGAGAGAGGTAATGTTATAATTTCTTAAAAACATTTTCTTAATTATCTTAAGTATCAAAGGGTGAAAACGATAATATTACACGAATAAATCAAGACTGACCAGAGCATAGAAAAATTCAATACTGTTTTGAATTAAGTATCATAACATTTCATTAATAAAAACATGATTATAAATAATCTCGATAGATGGTGAGATAATTTCAATAAACTATTATAATAATTTAACTTTTAATAATATTCCTTATATAGAAAAATGAAATCACTTAGATCTTTAAAATATCATTAAACTATGGGTATTCATTTTATACCATGTCAAAGGAAGTTTATACAAAAACAAAAATATTGTTGTATAACATGGAATGTGTTTCAAAGAAGGAAAATTAAGACAAAATTACTTTACCAATTTGGTAACTTTTGAAACTTAAACCCAATGATAGAAATATCATAAAAATGTTATTTAAACACCCATATATTTAATTATAAATACATTCAGGGGTATCAAATACACCCTAAAAAATATGGGTGTGGTGAATAAGGCATGTATCTCAGGTAAATAAAGGGTGAGATGAAATTCCTTTATATTGAGTACGACTTCTCTCATGTGTCTTTATATTCTTGAATAATAAAATTTTATTAATGAATTAATTGATTCAGAACCCTTTTCATTGTTATTATTTATTTTATTTCACTTATTAACATATTTTATATAACTACATAAATAATTTTGTTTAAGTCGGTTGTTTTGACCAAATTCAGTTCATGTGTTAAAAATGACATTGGTTGTTGAATTATGGTCCAAGGGGTCGTTATATAAACATTTAAAGAATAATATTAATTATATAATTATCATATTTATTCACAAATTATACATTTAAAACAAATCAATATATATGGTTGTAAAAAATTATTCAATGTTACAATCATTGATATGGTAGGCCATACATACACATGATTAACAGTCCCATTCTCTCAATGATTGTTATGGAAATAATATATGTAAAATTAATCTTTTAAGAATGATAATTATATCATAAATAAAATATTATTTAATCATACATACTTATATATTTAATTATTATTATGTTCAAGTAATCACATCGTGTCAATGAGGCAATAATCTGCATGTCCACGAATGATGTTATCACTTTTTATGTGTGTGGAAGGGTAATAAAGAAAATAATGTTTATTATATTTTAAGAAAGTTAATTATTTCATGAATATAATATAGATGTTATTTATTTCACATATTATTAATTAAAACTATCATTTATACAATCCTTGTATCATGTGATTGAATCACATCTCTTTTAGGAGGTGCTAGTCCACACTTCCACAAAAGACGTTATAATAATTCATTGAAACAGAAAGAATAAAGAAATGTGTTATAAAATAATTTATGAAGAATAAATAAATTATATAATTATATATTATATAGATCATATATAAATATATTTTTCATCATAATTCTGAACCATTAAAGGTGGGAAAGGAAAAAACAAATAATCGTCGTTTCATGAGGTGATAGTTTGTCAAACATGAACAAAACATTCATTACCCATTACATGGAGGTGTGTATAAGAGGAGGTAAAACACTAAATATAAACACATATCATTGTATTAAGTATTCTGGTGTTATTATATAATAATTAAATAAGTATATTTGAGTGGGAGGAGAATGAAAATAAAAGAAATTAGCTTGTGGAAGGATGTTACCTCTTCTTTGGGTAACTCATTTTGGTTTCCACCGAAGGGATTGATTGTATGGATTTATGAAAAAATGGAGGATTAAATGAGGAATGGAGGGATTTATGGGATTTATTTTTTAATAATTCGTTTGATCCAAAGTTTCTTGATATGGGTGAAGATGTGGGAGGAGAGGAGGTGTTTATACAGTGGAAGAGGAGTGGCACTCTTATAATATTTTGGAAAAAGGAAAACCCCACCCAAATATTTTAATTGAAAGTGGATCCAATAATGTTTAAAATTATATAAAATGGAAGATATGGTAGAAATATCTCCATACAATGTATTTTGGACAATTTTATAGCTCATATTAGGCCTTATGTTTAGGGTTTAGTCCCCTGTTATGTGTAATTTCACCTAAATTTTTATATTTTATTTTAACTAAATTCACTAATATTTTTGGTCAAAAACTAAGTTGAACTTATTATATATTATAAATTATTATTATTCAAAATAAGGAATAAATATTTCCAAATTATAATTTCATTTTGGGTAGAAGATAATTTAAATTTAACCCCACAGAAGGGATGACAATGCGGTTTTTTAAAGTAAAAACATTCAATAGATTGCTAGGGTTTTATAGAAACTTTAAATGTAAAATTGATTACACTAGCTTAAAATTGGGTAAATTGATAAAAATTTTATATAAATAAAAATTAAACTAAATTAAAAATATAATTTAAATTTATAAATAAATGACATGAAAAAACAGTTTTTAGATAAAATTTTGTCTTCTTCACTATTCATTAAAAAAGAAAACATTGGAGAAAAATTCCAATAAATCATCCTGACTGAATTTTTATATTTTTATTAATAAAATGAAGTTTATTTGGACATATAAGATTTATTAAGGTTCCAAAATTTATATTTTAAATGGTTTCTCTTTTTAAAGGCGGTAAAAGTACCTTAATAAAAATTAAGTTTTTTATGTGTAAAATTGGGCTTTTTATTATGTTATGCCTATAATATCTATTGTATGAATATAAAAAATAATAGATTAAATATTATATGTATATATATATATTAAATTAATATCACTCTATATTGGTAATTAATTTAATTTATTATCATAAAATAACTTGTTCAGCACAAGAATAGTTTTCTATAAAAATATTCTTTTTATATTTAATTGGTTCATTGCAAATAATGGATAAAAATTATATTTAATTAAACCATATGTTTTCATAATTTTGATAATAATATTAATAAAATATAACTTAATGGTTATCTTATGTCTTAAAATATAGAAAAAATCATTTTTATAATATGTTGTTGTTTGGTAAAACTCGGTTTTGTGTGTTACACAAGGCATTGAGGAAAGTCAATTTGGTGTAAGCTAACCTCAGTGTTCTGTATAGATAAAGATAAACTTTATGTTGAGTTTAGTTCATGATTAACTTGTTATTATGTATAATTTAATCCGAACATTGTGTTTTAATATATAAAAGATATTTTCATTGATCTTTGAAATGAAAAATATCAAAAATATTTAATTAATTCAAAAAATATCCCAAAACAATATATGGTTTTTACAGTTAAAATCCCTAATAAAATCATTATAAATATCATTATATTTCATGGTTTAAATTCCAATGTAGTTGTATGGAAACCATGTACACTCATCATCATTTTCAAATAACGATGTAGTTACCCAAATTTTAATGAATGAACAACTTGAAAATATTTAAGGGATGGGTTCTGGGCTAACCCCATAAAATATTTTAGGTACAACATTGTCATCCTATAATACTTCACCATCTATTGAGGGTTCTAGTTGTGTCATTGATTAGAAATTACATCATAAAATTCAAAAGTAAAATTAAATTTTTAAAGAAGAATATCCATATAGTAAAAATATGATAAATTGTGATTAGAAATGAAAAATTACTTGTTTTTTGTATTCTATAGGATGATAAACATGAAGCTTAAGGAAATTAAAATTCTAGTATATCATCCCCTATAAGTAAATTATAAACTCAATCCATAAAAATTATGACTAAAATTAATGTTTAAAATGTATTATACGAATAAATTTTCGTTATGTTTAACTTTTATACATTTGGGGTTTAGTTAAAATATTGAAACTAAACTAAAGATGAATTATTTTTCTACATAAATTTTCTACACTGGTAATGCTTAATTTTTATTTAGTTGGTATAATATCTTTAATTAAAAAAAAGAGATATAATGTTTAGGGTATTTATTTTTAGTTAGTTTATTTTTTTATATATAAAATAAAATTGAAAATTTAATTGTTATATTTTATTTAGTATGTCTTTATATAATTAGTTTGTTTTCCTATATAGAATATGTGGGGCTTGGTATTCAATTTTTTTTATTCCTGATATGAAATCATATGTCATTGTTTTTATAAGTTTTATAATGATATTAATTGACATTGTTTTCCAATAGAGGATATTTATTTCTCATTTAATGCTAATATTATTCTAGAAAATAAATAGGTGATATATTAATTTTTATTTTTGATGTATTATAGGTGGAATATGTTAGTGGTCGGTAGAGGGATAATCTTTCAGTGCTACAATGCTATTTACATGATATTCATAAGAGTATATAGTTTTTTGGTATATTTTATATATGTCATAATGGATAAAATTATATTCATTTCTTATTATTCCCATTTGTTCTAAAATGAATATTTTTTTATTTCAGGTGATATGATGGTATTTTTTTCAGTTTTGGGTAGGGTATATCTCTAGATTGTGATGAAGGTCATGGGATAATTGTAGATGTGGAAAAGTAATAGATTTGATGGTTGAGATTTTTTTTTTGAACTTGTGATATTTGTGTGCTGATTGAATTTTTTGTGGTATTTGTTTTAATTTTTGTGTGTGATGGAATATTCTTGAATTAATTTAAGGTATAAGTTATTATTTTCTATATATTAGTGTTCTATATTTTTTGGATAATATTTTTAATTTTTTAACAAAATTAATGTTTAGATAATTATTTTTATATTAATTAAATTTAAATTTGATTTTTATTTTCTCTATTTACATTCAATTTAAATAAACCAAAACTAAAAAAACTACACCAAAATATATTATTAGAAGTTCTATTCAAAAAATTATAATAGATGAAACTGTTAATAAATATTTTTTCCAATAAATCGAAAAAATGAAATTTTCATAATCCACAAATAAATCGAAATAAAATGAAATAGATATATTTCCAAAAGTGATATATGTGGTGTATTACTAAACCAGTACAAAGTGAATTATTACTGGCTTAAACCATCACTAATCCCTAATAAACATTGTTATACCCCATTTTCCTATAACTAGTAAACAACAATTTGAATTTTGATAATTTTGGAAGTTTTTACCTAGTGTAAAATCATGGAAATATGGTTCGATATAATAATTATATCTTGTATTAAAAAATTAATAATGAAGTATTTTCTTATATTATCATTATTTTATATTCTATCAATTAAAAACAGTGATGGTGATGATGATCCTTTTTGTACTTAGGTTCATTTTTATCCCATTCAATGAACCATTATGGAAGTAAGGAATGTGTTGTGAGGTGTGAATGAATAATTATTGTATACATTTAGAAATATAGAGTTCTCATATGGGTTATAAGAAAGACTAGATGAATTAAATGTGGATTAAATTGAGAAATGCCAAATGTGGGACAACTGTGATTTCACAGTAAGTACATCCTTATAAAATATATCCTTTTATTTCACCATAATAGGGCTCCTCAAATATAGAGTAACGTTTTTGTAGATTAAATTTGATTGGTAGTGTATAAAATTACATAATATGTGTAAATAAACTCCCCAAAAATTAATTTTTACAATGAGATATCAAATACATGTAAATAACAAAACAAAATATTTATTATTTTTATTTTAAAACAAAATAACACACATTTATAGTATATTTTTATCATTAAATTTCTATATAAGTTTTATAATTCATATTTTTATAAAATTAAAATGTTTATTGACATAACACTATAATTATATTGTATAAGTATTGTTGCACTAAAACCATTTTCCCAATGATGCCTTTAAAAGACTGATTCCAAATAATTAGAAGATGAAATTAATAAAATTCAAATTTTTTAAATTTATAAATAATTAATTATAATTTATATAATAATCATAAAAAAATATGAAATATAAATGTTACTATTAATAACAAGAGAAATAGTTTTTATTCTAAATATTGTTTTCCATGTATTGTATGATTCATCATAAAAGTTAAATTTATAAATTCTATAATTTTAATTGTATTAATTGGAATTACATTTGGATCTAATAAATTAGAAATAAAAGTAAATCAATTTTTAGTATTTTTATAAAGAACCTTATTATTCATTCAATATTAAAAAACATAGTTTTGGTTACTAATCAATACTTATATGACATCCTCGTGATATAAATATGAAAAAATATATAAAACCTATGTAACATTTTATACATAATAAAAAAATAAAAATATCATTAAAATAAAATCCCATTAATGTTAACTAGTGTATTTTTAATGATAAATATGGAAACAATTGTTATTGTTGATGCAATGATTATTCAGTTAATGAAAATTCAACATATATGGATTAGTGATCATATTTAGAAAGGATAAGTATGTTATATACTTTAAGATAAATATATGTTTACTAATCAATGAAACTAATTAATTTTTATTATTTATAAAATTATATAAAAATTAAATTATCCAAACATTTACCAAGTGTTTGTGCATACGGAGAAATTTTAAAATAATATCTTAAATACGTTATCATGATAAGGATGACAAATAATATATATTTTGAATTTTTATGTATTAATATTACAATTATTAATAAATTATATTTATGTTTTCACTTTTTTTCTAAATATCTATAATAAGATAATAATATAAATCCCTTACCCAATGTCGTCACAATGTTTGTGCAGGTGGAAGTAAAATAAAAACTAGTGGTTTTAAAATATTTAAAGTGATACGGTTGGGAGGAATTATTGTTTTTAAAAATTTTATTGGATAGAAACTAGAGTTAATAAGTTATTTAAATATTTAAATATTTATTCAATTTTATTTATATATTATTAATTCCAAATAATTAGAATAACCCTAAAACCACTTAAATGATATATAATGTTAAAAATGCATTATAAATTAATAAAAAAACTAAAAACATTATATTGAGTAAATCATTGTTGGGTAATTGTTTATCATATCTTATTTTCTCTATTTATGGTTATCTAATCATTTTAATTTTACATTTTTTACCCTTAAATATAGAATATTTATGAATATGTCATCACATTTTTCCTATAAATGGGGACTCACTATGAACTTTATAGAACACATATAATTTTTTCTTTTCTCAAAATATTTTATTCAAATTCGTTTCTAAATTTAAATTTCTAAGTTTATAAGGTTTTTTTCAATACAAAATTACTCCCTCTGAATGCTTTAGACTCAATAAAAATGAGAAAACTCAAAGCGTAAGGTGATAAAATTCTTAACTAAATTTCATTTCATCAAGATATATGCTTCCATATTTGGATATATTCCTCCAATATTAAACATATTTTTTCATTTTATTTATTTATATGACATATCTACATGTTTTATGGGGATTTAAATTTCTATAACATAATTTATACCTTAATATCTTCATACCAAACATGGTGGGATATTTATAAGGTTCTACAAGAATCATTTGTCACTATTATTTGTGTATTTTTATCTAAAAAGTATTTTAAATATACAATTATGGTTCTTAGATGAATCTATTATAATTTTATTACCATTACTTTGATCCATCGGGGAAGATATATTATCCATTACCTCTCACCAATTTTTTTTTCATAATCTGTTACCGTAATGAAATAATGTTTTCTCAACTCTCAGCCAATTCACTTCCTATGTGAGATTATTTTTCTATAATATCCATTAAAAACAATTTTAATAAACTCCTATGATCTTATTTTATGGGAACTATCATAAATTTTTCTACAATTACTATTAAATTAGTAATTGACCATTTTAAAACCCTTATTCTTAGTTCATTCATGATTTAATTATAATAAAACTATATTCATATGATGTATATTACATGAAAATACATTTCCTTCCTATGTATCCTTAAGTATCAACCCAGGGAAATATTAAAACAAATCTATACTGGTTGTATTCAATGGAACCTAAGGGTACGTTCAGCTACCACCATTTTCCCATAAAAGACTCATAAAATGGATTAATGGATTTGAAAAAAATCATGGAAAGTTTTCAATACACTCATCCAGAAGGTTTAATTATTGGTGTTATTTTATGAAACATGATGCACCCAATACATTATTCATTAATATTAGAGCATCAATAAATACCCATATAAGTATAACTAGTTCACTAATTCAATAGTGCTTAGGATTATACTAAAGATCATTAGTTTCATGCTAATATTTCTATATATTCTTCTTTAAAAATCATTCATCATTTCCTAATGTTGGAACTAGCTCCCCTTCATAGATTTCATGTCCTTATATTATGAACATGGATTTTGGGAAAGTGAAATCCCTTGAGGGAAAGAATTTTTTATTGTTTTATTCTATGACCATCATCAAATAATACTTTATCAAAGGAGATGCTAGAAGTATTGCAATATCATTCGTAATATGATATATTTTTGATGTTATTTATTTCTCATGCATGTTTAATCATATAATGGGAAGATTGGACTATATATTTAGTTTTAATATATTGTATACGGTTGGAGGATGATTCTATAATATCCATTAGTGGTATAAAATCTATCATGATTGACAAATGAATGTTCTTTTTAACTATTAAATAATGAACCCATTTTAACGATCATTTTTGGTTTTATTTTACTCATAATTGTGTTATGTGATAACATAATGGCGGATACTCATAACCCATGTATAGAATTGTGTTAAGGTGTTAATTTTATCCATATTGGAAATCAGAGTAATCATTATTCAGTGAATCGAATGCAAAACATTTCTTTTGGAGGGTCCTAGTTCATTATCTTGGAGCCACCATGGCTTCCCATTGAAATCCTTTGGTACTTCCCGATTCTAGATCTACACTATGATTCCCCATATGGTGGTGCACCCACTAATGCTACCCCATGCTCATCATTCTTGTTCTCACCCTTGAAGGTTCGCAGCTCCTCCTCCACTATTGGTTGGCTTACCTAAGAGCTTGGTCATTGTCCCTTATGGACGACTAGATTCTCTATTGATCTAGCTAGTGAATGACATTGTTTTTTGAGAAATAAAATGAAATAATTTCTATATTCATTTAAATATTCAAATATTTTATAAAATTTTATAATTTATAATTATCATTCATTATAAAATTGGATTTTTCTTTCCTAGATTAAAATATAAAAAAAACATTCGTGATTATTTCCCATGGTAAATAAAATGTTTATTTATTATAAAATGATTATATTTTATAAATTATTTATATATGATTTTTTCAGGAATAATAAAATGTTTCTTGAAATCATATTTCACATATAAATATTTCATATTTGTTTCTCATATTCAATGAAATGTTAATTTAATTTTATATTCCATTATATTATTCTTTATTATAAATTGTTTCTAGAATTTGAATAATGGGTATTCTATATTTGTGGGGATAATTTAATCTACAAGATAGATCCCAGCATTATATGCTAGTTTTGATTATATAAGTTTTATTTTTCTTCTACGTTGACCCTTAGTTTTTTAGTGTCATGATTTTGAGATTGGTTTTCATTAAGTGCTTTTTAATTATAGGTGTTTTAGATATCAAAAATTTAATTTTCTCTTGACAAATGTGTCCCTAGAAATAGGTTCTTAGGGTCAAACTACCCACTAGCATGGAGGAGTACTCTGTCTTTATAATTGTGATGGTATTTCCGTTTTTCTCATTGGGATAACTCATGGGTATTTTATCAATTTTTCATAACTCTACTCATTTACAAGAAAATTCCCATATTCATTATGCATGTGACGAATTTGATTAATTTTAAATACACATGGCTACTATTTTTGGTGAATAACACAAACATTTGGGTTTTTTAAATAGTTAAATATTAATATGCTGTAAAATCAATAGTTTAGTTGATAGAATAGGGTTTTGAAAATGAAATTATTAGATGCATTCCGAAAAAATGAATAAAACATTGAAAGATAAATATTTCAAGAGATACTATGGTTATAAATTTAATATAATTGTGAAACTTATTAAATTATTGAGACTTCTAAAATAAAAAAATCTCAAATACTAAGTGCAATATTCTTACCAAAGTCTATGTTTATAATGGGAAACACTAATGGATCCTATATTCGTGGTAGTTTTATGTGAATAAATTTTATTGTCCAACTTTCCAACAACATCATGTCATTGTGGTTTCTAGATAGTGAAACTTTAGAATACATTTCAATCTAGAGGGTGTGAGGTTAAGGTTATAAAACCTTTTATAGGGGATTATATTGGGATTTGTGATGTATTCTTTATTTGATCGAAGTCAATCAATCAAAAGGATTGTTTCCAAAAGATATTCAGTTTCACAGAATTAGTGGCAGTATTGGTTTTTTCCTTAAACATTTCTAGATGGAAATTCTAGGTAGAGGTTGGTTAGGAAGGTGGTTTTTTTATATTCTCAATGACTGGTGGTAATATTCTGGAATTTTGGATGATACTTTAGGAAGATAGTGAGTGTTCAGTTTGCTTTTGGGGGTTTTTGGTTTACCTAATGTAGAAGTCACATTGAGGATTTTTACCGGAGGTCGACAGTGGAAAAAAGTTGAATAGATGGCCTCTAGAATTTCATGGAGTATGTGTAATCTATATTACAGGATAATACAATAAATAAATAATAGTTTGGGGACATATTTTATAAGGGGTATCATGATTATATTTTATAGTAATCAATGTGGCTAATTATTCACAAGTTAAAATATTTTCATTACTAGTAAATGGAATGTTTAGGTTTTCTCAAGTAGATATAGTAATTTCAGTCAAAACCACATAAAAAATTGATAATTATTTACTATATTTTATTTTATTGAGTAAATGTCTTATATTTGTTTGAGTGAAGTAGTTTTATGTAATTTTAACTTAGTTTAGTGATTTAGATGAATTTATTACATCCATGTTTTGGAACACTAATGTTTCAATAGTTCCATTCCAAAAGATACTTCTTCTAGATTTATTTGGGATTGAATACTTTTTTGTGGATTATAAGGAAAGTATATGGAATTATAAAATATTGGTATTAGAGATTGGTTCTTAAGAGGATCAGTAGTTCACTGGTCAGGTCATGAAACATTGCCTTTCTTAGATGTTTTTCTAATTTCAGTGAGATTCACTTTTTTTTAGAAGAATGGTGTTGGAAGATGGAAGGGTTTGGATACATATGTTTAATGGAACAAACATTAGTTTTTAAAAATATATATGCGAGACTACCACATTCTGAAATATTTAGAGCTTTTATTGAAGGGAGTTAGACCGACATCAATAGATGAAGGTGAATAGGAATATATGAATTAGAAAGAACTATTCATGGTAGAAATATTATATTGCCCAAATATGGATTTAAATATTTAAAGGAAAAATTCCTAAATAATTTCGATGGTACTCCTGGAATATATATACATGAAACCTAAAACCTAGAATAAAGTGTCCATGATGTGAAAGCATTTTAGCCTGTGGTTATCAGAATAAATATCTACATCAGATATTTTGAATCATTTCAACATAATACAGTTCTATATAAAGTTTATGTGGGTTACATTCATAAATGATTATTGGGATATTATATTTCTATAATTCTTACCAAAAATATGGTAGGCCATAGTGACAGGTGTGAGTAGTTCAAGTGGAAAGAATGACTTAGTGTTTACTAATATTCTGAAAATTATTCTCAATGATGATATTTGAAGGAGATATATTTTAGATTAGTCCATTTATGTATTTAATATAGAAGGAAGGAAATTCTACCCTGATTTAGATAATTGGAAGTAATAAAAGGGTAAATAAAGGGAGATAAATAGAGAAAATTCTTCCAAATCAGACTTTATTGTTAGAATAATAGAAAGAAAGGTCCCCTCAAGAAAAGATATCATGATAGGAAGTCAATATTCGAAAGTAATGTATCTAAAGAACCAAGTTCAAATTAATAGAGTAGTGTAAAGATAATTTTGAGTGTTTATACTAAAATGGGATCTTTGATCATATAATCCTATTCTTATTTTTATTCCATAGGTGAATAATGATTCATGTAACCTTTTAAATCTATAAATTTTAGTAGATTACATTTTTGGAAGATATATATCTTGAAATTTTAGGGAGATAATAAGTTAAAATTTAGCTGAAAAATAAAATATTTATTATAATAATGGATTTTTCCCATTTTACAAGGCCCTAAAAGTTCCTTACTTCTATTTCCTAGATAGATGAAGAAGGATTGAGAGATAGTTTTTTTAAATGAGTACAGAAGAATACTCAAGGATCTCACTTTATAGCCAGAGGCATAAAATACAAGTCATTATATTTGATCATAAGGTAAGGTGGATCCACACTTTTTGAAAATCATATATTAAAAGATCATCTATATTTATAATACTTGTTCAAGGAAGATCAGTGATAATATAATGTGGTTTCTAGTTTAACAATGTATACTAAATATGTATTATTTAAAATTTATAATATGTGAGATTTTTATACTCAAGAAACTGTAGAATTCATCTTTCCAAATGTAAAAAATAAAAAAAATGTTAAAATTCATAGTAGGTACCGAGAAATGTTTTAAGGAATTTCACTAGTTCATTCCCATGGATGGGAAAAGTTCCTTTTTCATTTTTTTATGTTCTTATATGAAAATTATTATTGTACTTCTAGAAAAATTAAAGTGAATTGTTTGGAATATTTTTTCAATGGAAGGTTGTGTTGTTAAGATAAACTAAATGAAAAATTGAATGTTTACATTCAAACAATGGATAAATATTTTACTAGAATGTGTATTTATAATTACTATATTCATTGAGGGAAATATAATGAAAAGATTGTTTTTGGAACACCTAATAAAAAATTGTGTATCCAAGAGAATTAATCAAACATTTTGGGGAAAAACAATTATCATGTTTCTACATTATGGAATTCCAAAGGATTTTTGGGTTAAATAATTAGGAATAACAATATAATTAATTAATAGAAGGCCATTGACACTAGTGGGATCGATATTACAACAATAAATGCTATTAGATTTTTTTTTGATATTTCTCACCATTAAGTTTTTTGAATTTTATGCTACATGCTTATAGATTACAATGAAATAGATAAGATTCATGAAATATATTGAAATTATCTTTTATATTATATGGATATGATGAGTTTTTTATACTCTTGGAAGATAAAAAATGGAATGTTTTCAGAATTTGGAATGATCCTTTTGAAAATTAGACCCTATGAAAATATTATAAATTGAAAGGGAAAGTGGTTAAAAATTTCAATTCAACTGTAGTTTTTGTTGATCTGAATAATGTTTTCATAATATAAATAATTACATAAATTAAAACTATATCTGAGTATATGGAAATATAAAATATTCTAGTGGAAATTTAAGATGTTAGTGTGAAATTTTTATAATTTCTTCCAACATATGATGTACTTAAAATCTTAGAAAATGTTGAAGAATGATTTGATGTTTTAGAAGGTAAAGATTCAGAAGTTATAGTTTTGGATGAAGCTAAATCATAGGTTATTATTTGAAGATCATGAGGGTAATATTACTAGTGTATATGTATGGATCTAACATTGGTTTCAAACTTTTAATGGATATAAAAGAACCAAAAAGTCCAGATGAAGAGGAAACATTGGATGATTAGAGAAAGTGGGAGTTACCAATACATGAGGAGTTGGATTAAATGTAATTGAATAACACCTAGGAGATAAAATATATACCACAATGGAAGAAATAACATGAGAAGAAGTGAGTATTCTAGCTGAAAGAAGAAGATGAAGGAAGGAATATGCATATAGAGTGGCTAGTTGTGAAAGGGTTTTAGTAGAAGGAATGATTTGACATCACTAAAATACTTTTTCTAGTAGTTAAATATTCCACAATCTGAACTGGTCTAATCTTGGTTGCTTATAAATTATTTTATCTTTAATGAATAGAAGTGAGGATATATTTTATTCATGGGGACTTGGAGGAATAAAGTTTTATGAAGAAAATAGTTGGTTTCACAAAAAATATAAATTAAGGATTAGTGTGAAAACAAAAAAGGAGTATTTACGGTTATAAATAAGAATCAACATGTTGGAATTGAAAGTTAGATTCCTTCATGGGAATAAAGGTTTCAAATTAAGTAACTCTGATAATTTCTATTAGTATATTCAATTCATCAAAAATGACTTCATTATCTTACTCTTATATTGGATGATATACTGTTGGTTTGTTTGAATGTTCTGCTTATTTGGAAGTTGAGTGAGTAATTTTATATAATGTGAGAAATGGATGATCATGGGGAAGGAAATAGGATGTTGGGAATGAGGATTGAATGTGATAGAATAATTAGGAGTCTGGTTTTATCATAGAATATTTACATATAGATGATCATTGATAGATTCATAATGAGATAATGTGTTCCAATTTCAAATGTTGTTGTTAGATAATTCAAAAATACCAAAGAACATTAAACATGAATGGAATAAGAAATAAGATACAAGGAAAATTTCTAATTGATTCAATAGTTATTAGTTTGATGATTTTTATAGTGTACTCTCTTATGATATTTTGTATGCAGTTGGAGTGGTTAGCTGGTTCATAGAAAATCAAGGGAAAGATTAATAGGAAGCTTTAAGGTGGATTATTTGGTATCTAAAAGGAAAAAAGGTATAGTTCTTAATTTTAAAGATAATTTTCCATTATCTGGGTTTGTATATGAAATATTTTAGGTTTATTCTAAACATTTCATGATCACAATTGGATATGTTTTTAATTTTGGTTAAATCGTGATCTTTTTTATTTATAGGTTACAATAGGTGATTGGATTTTATACAAAAGAAGTAAAGTATATGGATATGATAGAAGATAACAATTATATGGTTTGGTTGGATAATTTATTTAAATAAATTATATAATGTTAGGGTAAAGGATTAATCTACTATGATAATTGTAGTGTAATCCATTTGGATAAGAATTTTATGTTTCATTCAATAACTAAACACATTTATTTGATGCACCATTACATTCAAAAGATGCCAGAAGATAGAGATTTGGATTTATGGAAGATAACTAGAATATAGAATCCAATGTACATGTTCATCTAGTGTATTGTTTCAAATTTTTTGAGGTAATATAAAGCCTCAGTCAAGATTTAGTAAATTGATTATGTTAGAGAGGCATAATATAAAGAAATGATGAAGGTGGTGTCATGGTTTTCATTAAAGTAATCTTTAAGTTAGATATTGTCTGGAATGTGTGAATTCTACTTTAATTGAGTGAATTTAGTTTATCAAAATGGGTTTTTTTGAATGATATTCATATTCAAAAAAATTAGTTCCTACAATGGGTTTTTATTTATCTTTTATATAAGGAGTTTGGTAAAAAATGAGGCTTTTTTCATGGTCTCATCACTATGTGGTCTAGTTTTATAAGTTCATTTCATACTTTTAGAATATGGTTGGTCTTAATTATATTCTTGAGAGTTTGTTTATTTACCATATGTGGAGGTCACATAGATGATTTGTACATGATATAAATAGTGGAGATGATGGAATAGATGGACTCCCACATTTCATAGAGTCAGATACCACTAGATAACTAACAAACAATATATATAAATAAGAGTCAATGGATATCATTTTTTAGGGGTACTGTGATTAATTTGTGTAGTAATCCATATGTAACATTTTTCACATATTTTAATCTTTTCTATCCCATAAAATGGAACAAAATATTTTTTCTCCTATGGATATTTGTCATTCAGTCCGAATTTGGAAAAAAAAAATTGTTCCTTCTTTCTTACATTTACTTTCATCAAATGAATTTCTTGTGTTTGTTGGAGTGAATAAGGATGGAATTTTTTTATTTACTGTGGTGATTTGGGTTAATTTTTTCTTCTATTTTAGGAAATAAGAATGTTCCCAAAGATCCTTTTTTGAACATTCCTATGGTAGAGAGATTCTATATTGATATATTATAGGGTACTATAAGGATATTTGAGTTAATTCTCAATATATTATTTCATTCACTTAGAGTCTCTTATAGATTCGATTCATGTATATAAGTCATTACCTTTTCCCAGTGTGGGAATTGTTACCCTATTATAGAATTTAGTTGTTAACGTGTATCAATGTAAACATTTTTATATATTATATTTTCTTTATATTAGTTCTTTACTAATTAGGGATGCATACTTTTTAGGTGCAATGGTTTAAAGCCAAACATTTCTGAACTATGGAGTTTTTCTATATCTTGGGAGCCATTTAGTGTTGATAGTTTCGAGATGTATCCTATGAAAATCTATTCTAACACATCCTTATGAAAGGAATAGAAACCCATGTAGTTTAGTTCCATAAAACATATAACATCATGCCTTTTAAGTTCATGTTATGAGGATCGATCCATAATGTTTAACATCATGCCATAGTGATAATTAAGAAAAAAGATTGATAGATATGGTTTGTGTTATAATTACGCATGAGAATGATTTTTTGTTTAACCTATAAGGTAATATTTCCCAATGAGGTTACTTTATTTTCATAAGGAACACATAAAAGTGATGTCTAGGGCTTATTCAGCTAGTAGGAATATGGCCCATTGAGAAGAATGTGGTTTTATCAAGAATATGAACCATTTATAAAAAAATGGTGACATCTAGATGTAAAATATTAATCTATATGGGATGTGGTTTCATTTTTAAAATGGTAAAATGAGGAAACGTCCTAGTGAATATGGATTTTGTGAAAGGGAAATCTAATCTCTTTAGTAATATAATCCAAAAAATAATAACTAAAGTGGAATGATGAGGAATGAGCCCTCATGAAGATGATAATGGTAGGTAGATGATGATTAGTTGGAACCACTGGGAGGTATCATATGTATCGTACTTGAAAGGATTCAAGTCCCATGTTGTTCATGGTGCACAATTTAAGGTCATGTCGGTGGATTGTGCCATACATTTTAATGTCATGCAGTAAGGATGTTGTCATGATGTTTTATGTTGAGTCATTTTTAGAAATTAGTAAAGTAGTTTAATATCATACTATGGGGATTTTTTTTAAAGGTGTTACAATATATTTTTGAGTGGGGATTAAGTATATTAGGCTTCCCCATAATTCTTAAAAAAACAAGTATCATTAGTGAAGGAATAGAGAGATGGGGATTACACCTAGTACGAATCCCATCCTCATCCAACTATCTTCCAACCTATTTTTTGGTGGGGAGAAATGGAGGATACCTACTCCCAATTAGGGGACTGAAGGTTTGATGTAGGAATTATTCCAATGTTGGATTACTCTTTCAACAAGTAGGATAGGGTATGAACCAAGAACCTAGGAAAATTGATTTTGAGTTGAAGTCAATCGAATTAGATTACTTGGAAGAAGGATTCTCTGACCAACATCTTTAGCTTGAGGGCCCATATTATCAACAAAAATCATGATATCAAATTCAATGAGGTACTTATCAGTTAGGTTGTAAAATTGGGAGGCACCTTTTATTAAGGGATTTCAAGATCAATGGAAGAACACTGGAATTCATGGGTACCTCATCATGAATATTTTTTTATTGTTTTGGAAGAGATAATATCCTAAACATTGTGGGGATTCCCTGGTGATTGGGGGCCATATATTGATTGAATACCCTAAAAAATATGGATTTAAGGAGGGGGTCATAAACCCTCAAATGGGAATATTCCATGTGATTGGACTATGAGGGGAGGCTCAACATCATGGAAGGTCCATGGTGAAAATTGGTTCACCAGGTATATTGGCCTTTCGAGGGTTAACTAATTTAAGGACCTCATAAAGGATGTCGGTCATCTTGTTATGCTTTCTGAGGGGTATAGTCCACACAAAGAATGTGAGGGGTGATTATCCTAAGTGGTTTGTGAGCATGTCAAAGGTTTAGTTGTGTTGTAATGTCATGTTAGGGGATAATTTTATTTGTTATCTCACTAAAGAGGGTTATCCTATGTAGGAAATTCATGAATGAAATAACCATGCTGGGTAACTATCCAAGAAAAGGTCCATGTGGTTGTGTTTAAAATAGATATATAATATAAACACTATGGGATAGAGAATTCATTGATGAAATACCTCCATTACACTTGTAGAAAAAAACAACCCTCATTAAAGAATATCATTAGTGGCATTTTTTTGTATAGCTTGAAAACTTGAGAGTTACCTTTCAAAAAATTCCATTCTCCCATTCTTATGTTCTCTTTTGGGTCTCTATCCTCATTAATTTGTATAAGGAATGGGGTATTTATATCTTATCCCTATGTAAGTAATTTTTAGTTATATGGCCATGCAGTTGGGACTGCTTGACCATTGGGTGCCTTCTCCATGTTTCTACATGTGAGGGTTCCATTGATTGAGTAGGCGGACACGAGGAATGACCATCATAGAGTCATATGGTGAGTGTGATATCACTAGGGTTGATGTATTGATGTCATGAAAAAGGTATACTATTGTGTAGAGAATGAGTGGACACTATGGTGATTCCTCTATCAAATAATAGTATATGTGATGCATGGTCTTCTTATCACCAGTCTATATTGGAGGTCCTTGCTAACACATTCATTACATGGTCCGCACAATAGAGTGGGTTAAAAAACTGGGTTACTAAGAAGGTATACATTTGCACATTTTTTTTCATCAATACATGCATCAGGAAGGTAGTTATATGGTTTCATTATACCTTTAATATTGAGAGTATCCTTATTTGTTTTTTTTACTAAAACCTCTCTAATGTCAAAAATTTCCCCATCACAATAGAGTTTGATCAATAAGAAGAGGTGTTAAATACGTGGAAGGAAATTGGATCATGTTTTGATTATCATGTGGTTTCTCTTCAATCCCATGATCTATTTAGTGAGGTGTGTAGATTACATAGAAAGCGTGTGTTGAGTAACTAAAATAGTGTTGTCTCAATAATAAATACGGTGAGGTACTCCTTTAATTTTAACTTTATTCCACAGTGATTTAGATTCTTCTAAATTGAACCAACATTTATGTACTCTACTCCACCAACCTACACCTTGTATAAATGGCCTCTACGATCTCACTAAGAAGATATTTTCCAATGTTTCATCACTACGTCATCCTATTATTGAATCATTAGTTACTAGATTACCACTTGGTTCTTCCACACGTTACTCAAACTTCACGTGGGTTTTTCTGATATCCTCACAATCACCACAATTAGTATCCCAAGACCAGGAGGTTTTATATGTCTCCATGGTGTTACTAACTGAAAGTTATAAAGACACCATATAATTTTCTATTTTTTTCCTGAATATCACTATTTAAATTCCAAATATTCATATAATTAACAAGGAATAATTAAATAGCACCCAATCTATGGTTGAAAGATGGATAGAGGTTATCGAGAATGTTAAGCCTAGTCACTATGAAAAGATTCATTAAGAGATTCAAATACTCTCATAGCCGATGAGAACTATACTTTGGGATTATAACATATTTAATAGGCTACTGCTATATGCATTTATACTACTAATCAATTCAAAAATTCATACTTTTTGAAGTTACACTAGACACATTATAAGATTAACAAGAATTGAGAGTTAGTCCATGCTAACATATTTATGGTAGGATGATTCATCAAAGAGATCAAAAATACTAAAGGTTATATTATAGGGTATGATATGTTTACATTAGAATAGTATGAATGAAAAATTGATCAAAATGAGCATAGTTATGGTTCAATTATAAGGAAATTTATGGTGAGTAAGAAGCTCAGTTGGTCGATAGGTTGGGACCTCCGGTTTGGAGGAGTATTTAGTAAGGACTGAGGTTGGTCAATATGGGTGAGATGCTTCTACAAAGAATTCAAAAAGGATATGAATGTAATTATATTACACAAATCTATTTGACTTTATGAATCCTTCACCAATAATAACCAATGTCTTATTACAAACGTACTCAGTAGATGGAGCCTAGACACCCATACCTACCATATGGTTTACAGAGAGGTGGGAGCCAACCTTTATAACATTCAGATGATCAGTAGGGCCCTAGTCATGGGGAATATGACTAACGAGTTAATTACACTTGCCTCATTGTAGGATAAGGTTTATGGGACCGCTCTACTATATATGGAGCATCTATATTTAGAAAAAGGCATTATGGGGGAAAAATTCATCCCATGGATGATGATTCCTTCAAAGCATTGATAGGCCTATTCATGAAACTATCTAGGTATGAAGCAGAGAATGAGATAAATCATATATTCCTGAGTTTTTGGAACATTGGTTCTATTATTGAATATTCAAAAACTATGGAATATGTCTAATTCAACATGTTATTATAGAAATTTATCTTCACCACTAATAGACTAGTTCATCTTGTAGATTTTATAGCAATGTGAATAAGTGGATACCTTTTATTGGTGCAAGACTTGAATGTTAGTTCTGGGGACTGAACATCTGTGCTCACTTCCCAACTTGTGAGAATCACCAAGATTACATTTGTAGTGTCAGTGTTTGGAAATATATAAAAAAGTTGGGTATATCTCCAAAGGGTTGGCCTTATTCAAAATCATCAGACCATTTCTAGTACTACTGGGATGGTTAAAAACTATTTTCTATGGGTATGAGTTTCTAAACACCAAAGAGATTCTTGGTTTTATGTTTGTACCCTACCTCACAATTATATGTGGGGTTAGACAAAGAATATTAATGGAATAGGATATCAATGATAATATAAACTACTATTACCCATTTTTGTATACACTATATGCCTCCCCCACTAGTATTATCATTGTTAATTCAATTGGAATGCTCAATGTGTGAACCAATTAGATATCCATATGAGAGGGTATACTGGTTTATAAGATCAATTGGGAGGTCATCTACAAGGGGTATGTTACCTGTATATTTAGAAGCTTTTTTACCAATGTTCATAATATGTTTCTCTCCCCTCATATAAGTATACACGCTGAGAAGCATCCAATAGAAGTGAACCAATTTCAGTTGATGTTGATCTGGGAGGAGATTGGAATAAAATTGGATCTCCCCCAATTAATTTTTTCATAGGATTTGTAGCTGATTTTGAAAAAATATATATCTTCTCATATCCATATTGAAAATTAAAAGTGATATTATATAGATTTAAGGATCTTTTTTTAGTAGAATGTAAATAAGTGTTGAAGAAAGAGGTAGAAAAGACAATGATAATGAAAGGGATTTCACAACATACAATAGGTTTAGAAAGGCCTTGAAATTTGTCTATGTCAAAGGGGTATCCATTATCCCAAGTTCAAAAGAAAAAATAAAACAAAGTGGTGTTTTATATTTGGGAAGTAGTGTGGATGTACTTTCCTCAATTACATGTAAATAAAAATATCTTGGAACATGGAGGGAATGATGTCTGTAGTGAAAATAAACATATACCAAAGAGGTCTAGAATATTTTATAGCATTGAAAATTATCCAGATAGGTTTTTTTCAGATTATATCCCTCGCTGGTACTTATTATGAGTATGATCATCATTAATCTTAATCTTATATCAAATATCTTGACGTTGTTATCCATTTATTGAAGGATACTTCCTTTCATTTTGATTGGTGGTCAAAACAATTATAGTCTATGATAGGAAAGGAGGATGGAGCCAGTAGCCCAAACTCACATAAGTATAATTTAAGTAGTAAGTTCCTCTTTTTGTATGTTTTTTTAACATTAACATTTTCATGATATTCACTATTTCATTGATTCTGAAAGGATTTATAGGAAGCTATGACTCATATTATGTCCACAATATAAACTACTAAGGATTCCGGTGATGTATTAGGAAATCGTTCAGATGCTAATGGTGATAGATGAATAGGCTCATCCAACTCATTATAGAACATGTTAGTATTAATTTCTATACCTTGAGATTTTAAAATGCTTTATATTTAATAAATTTGATGCATTAAATAGCTATCTTGCATGAGAAACTAATCATAAATAAACAATGGTTTATTAAATTATAAAATAAAAAAAATTTATTATATATTTAACTGATATTAAAAATATATATTACATTAGGATCAAATTCACTTAATAAAATATAATTTATTCTAAAGACATTTTACTGAAAAGATTTTCATTGAATTATGAATTTCTATAATATTTAATACTTTTAAGGAATGATGTTAAAAAAATTAAATGAATAAATTTAATTGATGATTAATAAAATTAATTAAGGACATCAATTAAACTATTAATAAATGATATAGAATATTATTCTAATAATTCTTAATTAAATAGAACTATTTTGTTTACAAACATTTCATTGTCCATATAATTTTTTATTTAAGATGTGAATTACATTATTTGGATTATTAAGCCTATGGAAATTTATATTCTATAAAAATATTAAAATTAATAGTAATTCATAATATTATTATAAAATAGTTAAAAATAAAAATAAAATCATCTAAAGGTAAAAATAGATATTTTTTAGAAAACAGTTTTTATGGGCAAAATGTATTTTATTATAATAAATTAAATTAATAATTATTTATTACTGATTTTAAATTTTTTTTATATAATATATTAGATAAAATAAATTACATTAATCTAATGGGTTGTACAAGGAAATTTAATGGGAGTAAAAATATTTTTATGAAAAGCATATATTTTTTTCTAAAAATTGGTTTTATGCATTTTTAGTGAAAATATTACAATTAATTTCAAAACATTTTTGAAATTGAATAATATATAATGGATTATATATTTTAAATAAACATTCACTTATTTTTTTAATTTATTCTTCATTTTTTTCATAAAATAAGTTACCTTGATAAATGTTTGTCGCCAGAGTAAAGGAAAAAATGGTTGAATGGTTTAAAATAAAGGGATAAGGCTTTAAGATATCACTAAAACCTATATTTATTTAAATTAGTTAAGTGGATTTAGAAATAAAACAAAATATATTTTAAAATTTCATTTTTTTACAGTCACCTGGTGAAATAAATTTATCATATTTAAGAATTATTAATATTTACAAGGGTTCTACTACCCTCACTTGTAAATTGGTAACCTTGTCTTCTCACATATAAATGAAAATTGAAAACCTTATCTAATAAAATATATAAAAAAACATTAAAAAATATAACAAATTAGTTAAAGATTATTTTTTCCCCAAAAGAATAATTCATGAATCTTTTAGGTGTTTTTCAATGGAGATTGTCTAAAGAAGTGGTATATATTCTAACTAAACTTTATAATGTATTTTTATTCATAAGACACATTAATATATTATATGGCCATATAAACATAATTAAACAAGAATCATTAATATACTAAAATATTTTTTTGTAATGGTAAAACCATTTTATATCTCCTTTCCATCTAATAGAAAATGAGAATGTTTCCCATGCGTACGTGCATACTACAGCCTCTACGACACAATATAACTAATTTTTCCTCACCAACTATCAAGTATAGTTATATAGAAGTATTTGAGGAATATATATTATTTTAATATAATTTTTTTTATTTAAAGATAAAATATTATTTATCTTCCTTTATTTTCATCCATTAAAAATTGATAACAACCCTCTTGTGTACGTACAGACCACAGTCTCAAAAAAGTGATGTAATTTATTTTCCATCACCACCTTACATGGATGGTTATAAAAGTTTATATAACAAATTGATATGATATTTATGAAATTATTAATAATCTTGAGATGATGAAACCATAAAAAAATTTCATGGACAAGAATTAATGAACCAAAAAAATATGTGGAAAATCGAACCATTGAAAAAAAAATTATTTTAATGAGGAATTGTTAACATAAGCATAATTGGAAATTATAATGGAATAATATATAGTTATATATGAATTATTATGGTTATTTAATATATTAATAAATATAATAAATTTATTAAACATGAGTTTGGAGTACATATAATGAAGGTTGATAGTAGAGGAAATGATTTATATTGTAAATCCTCTTTTTATCAAGATTATTTATGCTTGAAGTTTAATTGTGGGACATTATATTATATGTCAATTATAAACTCAATATATTTTCTTCACCAATAATATCTAGTTTTACATGTATTATTTCCATTTTTACAGTATGTTGTACTAAAAAAAGAACAAAATAATTTTTTAATAAAATTCCACCTTATTTATCATTTTTAGTAAGAAAAAGTTTTCTTTGATATCTATATTTTTCAAAAAAGGAATATTTTCATTTTATAAATAGTTTATTTTTATCATCCTTTACAAAAGTGAAAATAGATGTATTTTTAGACATTTATGGATTGAATTTTTTTCCTACCATTATGTCCCTTCTATATCATGAAGCTTCCTTCACAAGTTTCAAATGTTTCTATAATAAAATTTGTTTTCCATTATTAAGGGAATTTTTAGTTTTTAAAAGTTTTAAAGTGAAATTGATATTTCTTTTTATTTGTAAGGAATATTTATATTTAAATTATAATGTTATTTTTCATCTATTTAAACATCCTTTAGGGATTGATATACTTCAATGGGGATATGATTATATTATACCATCGACTATATTTTCCTAGATAGATTATGATGATGATTTTTTAATGATGTTTAATTAAACCCTTTTCATTATCAAGTTTTAATAAAACTATGAATGAATAATGAACTATCTTATGCTCTTTTGGCACATATATGAATGGTTAATTGTTTCGTGATGAGTAGGTATGTTATATCCCTCCATTGCATTGGGTAATTTTTTTCATCAGTTGAGATCAAAAGGGAACTTGCCACATTGTCCAAATAAATAGGGTACATGGGAGGTTTTCCCACTTCAATAGGGTACACAGGTTATTTTTCAAAGCCCAAGAGGGAACACAGGTGGTTGGACCAAGGCCAAGAAGGTACAAAGTTAGTTACCAGAATCCTACAATGTGATGAATGTATTGGTAGGTAGCCTTAACATATTATTTCTATGTTTATGAGAATGAGGAGTAAACCCAATCAACTATGGGACTATGTTCACTATAATAGTATTTGAAGTGATTCTTGACTAAGGAAATTATTTTATATGATTATTTTTATACCACACATGTATTCAACATACTTAAGTCTTACTGAAATGATATTCTATCATGATTTATGGCTGATTATTGATAATTCCACATTATTATGAATCATTTTGATTATTATGACAAATCCTTATGACAGGAATCATGTTTTATGTTATATGACATGTTGGGTATGACATTATAATTATTGATTCTATTCCCATAAAATTAATATTATGTTATTATCACTTATTATCATCGATTAATATCTCCCATGTTTACCCTTTATGAGAATCTAAGTTAAAATATTCAAATTTTTATATATACCATAGTTATGAAGAGTGGTTTTAAGTTGGGAATGCCTATGTAGGGTACTATGTGATGAGAAATTTATGGGATATATGGAAGATATATCATGGAATAAATTGATTATGTATCTAGTATCAAGATATATTAAACCCTTGTGGTTTTTTTCTGAGTATTATTTTAATAATTATTGAATATTAATATAAAATGATGTAAATTTTTTTGTAATTGTTGGTCTAGTTGTGTCAGTTGTATTCAGTATAAGGTTTAATTATTTTTCATATTATGTTATTAAAAATGAGGTAATAGAAACTTTGATAACCAATAACATACCAAACTGTTACATATTGAACCTACATTGTCATAGGTTAATAAGATAGTATCATAATTTAGGACATATTTTGAATAATACTCATTATTTTATGATTTATCACATTGATTATCGATATCAGATAATCACATGATGTTTTTCATTTAATTCCAAGAACTAGGATAAATCATGTTAACAATGAATGTGATAATCAATGTAATGTTCATCCTTATAAGAAACCAATTAGAATCGAAGTTTGGACAAAAATTCTTTTAGTTATTCTCAAAAACTCTCTCAAGGTATGAATGACTACATCAATAATTCTGAATATAAAAATATTCAAAGGAAGGAATAACTCACCATTGAGTATTTTATGCAGTAGTTTCTACTATACATTAGTGGTTTATCTCATCCACTTATTTATAGGAATTTTATCAATTATATAGAATATATATTATCCATTTTCTAGGTATTAAATTATGATAATGTTATATTGGTTGTGTATCATTTGTAAGGTGAAACCGATAAATGGTGGACTGTTATTAAGAAAAAAGTCCTGGAGGAATCAATTGACTCCATGGAATGATAAATGTTTAATAAGGCATGTTTCAATAGGTATTTACCTTAACACTTGTTAGTATTATTTGTAAGTAATTCCTGAAAAAAAAAAAGAAATGAATACATTAGTAACTATGAGGAAAATTTCCCCAAACATACAAGGTATGATTTTGGTTTTATCTTTGATCCTAAAATAAATATCGATGTATTCTTTATTAGTTTAAAACAATGTCTCAAAAAGTAATTTACTATAATAAACTTTGATAGATATTAAAATTTCATTCAATTTTCTCTCGAGGTAAAAATATAGATTATAAACACCCATTATTCTTGAGTTTTTGGGGAAACGAACATAAAAATGGATTTTTCTAGAGGTTAAAATAATGAAACCCATGGAGGAATAAAAATTAATATTAATTTATGAATTAAATGTAAATATAAGTAAAAAAAATCTCCAAGTAATAGGTAAAATCTTTTAGTGAGAAAGAGAAGTTTATCGAACACATGAATGATGTAGTGATGTGAAGAAGTTAGCCAATGAATTGAATAAAGATAAAGTTCATATGAATGTTCCCCCCACACTATAATTCTATAATTAAGAGTAAGGAAAATTACACCCACAAGTTCATGAATCCAATGGTTAATTATGAAAATTGGAATCTATAAACTCCTCAGATAAAGGGAAATATATAAGGCTTATATAATCAAAACTACCAAAGTGGTTCATAAGAATAAAGTAGTGGAAGGTATAATTATTGTCCACAATATAACTAAAAAATTATTATTTGATCTAGTTTTTATTCAATATTTTAAATATGAGGAATTATTTAAGAGTATAACATCCCCACCTTAATAGTTAGATTTTTATTTACCAGAAAAAACACTTAATGGTACAATAATCACATCCCTAGTATATATCTCCTATCTGATAGAAGTTTATGTAAATGTGATTCCTATAAATATTGATATTATCCCTGTAGTTAAATTTATTATGATTTTTGGAATATATTATACATCTATATATATATACATATATATATTTTATATAAATTACCACAGATTGAAATTCACATTTTATATTTTGAATCAACCTATGAAATTCTATTAATGTGATAATGAACATGAAATTATTTTGGGAGTTACTTCCATTATATTGGTTTTACCAATGATTCATGAGGATTATTTACCTCAAATAGTAGTGGAGAATATATAGTGACCCATTCATTGCATATATAGATATTACATCTTCAAACATGAATATTCATTTCATTATTAAAAAACACATGAGTACCGTAAAGTTTTAGTGTGTTCAGAAACAAGGATACATAAAAACATGTTCATAAGTGAACTACATCATCTCAAACAATTTCTTCATAACTAAAAACATTCATAGAAATATAATAAATAATACCATTCTTAATAACCAATATAAAGGAGACATAAAAAGGGTGAATTCATATGCTCAATAAGGGTATAAAAGGGAGATATCAACATATCATGAGCATAAGGGAATAAAAACATGTGAATGAAATTTAGAATATATAGATTTCATATGAAATATAATAAAATTGATTCATGGAATAAATATGAATAGTTTATAAGACATGAATCATGAATGAATCAATGGAAATTATCTAATAAAAATTAACATTGGAATAATACATAGATTTTTACATACACATAAAAGTAGAAAATAATTCTTTTAGTAGTCGAGGTTCATTTTTAAGACTATATTTGTGGAATGGGTACAATCCCCAAACTATATTAATAGTCAAGATTCACTCTCAAGACTATCATATTAGATTGTTTCCCTTTATGAATTTGTTGGTCGGAGTGGATACTCAAGAGGGGGGGTGAATTGAGTTCCAATTAAAATTTCTGTTTTAAAAACTTTTTCTTAAAAACCCCCAAATAAAATACTGAATTAAACTGTAGTGAATTTATATCAATGTAAAGGTTTTGTTGGGTTCTCAAGGGATTGATTATTTCCCAGTTAATCACAACAGAAGAGTTGATTAACATTTGAAACTAACTTACTGATTTACAACTAATATAAACACTTGCGAGTTTAATTATCAAAGTGAATTTAAAACAGTTTTGGTTTTAAAGTAATTAGAAGTGGAATAAAAGGAATAACTTTGAAAGATATATCACAACAGATATAACCAAGAGGTTCAGTCTCAAGCCGAGACTTAGCCCTCTCAACAATTTATATAAATTTGATCCACACCTTGGATCGAGGTTCACAATAGTTTACAACTGTCCAGGTCTAAGACCTCTACCACTGTTATTCGTGGAAAAAAAACAATAGCAACCAGCTATCTAGGGAACACACGACATCTACCACTATTACTGTGGGAAATGAAAGATGTAAAGAGTTTGCTGATGATTTATAGATCCTCCAGTTAAAGTACAGGAGACAGTGTGTGTGTTAAATACAGCAGATAACACACACTGCTCGAAATGTAGAATAATGAATCACAGAGTAGAGATGTAGAGTTTAGAAATGGCTCTAGTGATTACAGTGAAACTTTGGACTCCTTGAGTTTGATTAGAAATGGTTCTGAGTCCTCTTCTGGTTTTTATCTGAAAGACAGAGTGTTGTCTGCTTGACATCCAGGTTCATAGATAGTGATAAATGTAATCGATGAATTTCTTCAATGTCCTTGTGAATGTACAGAACTCTTCTTGAGTAAGCTTGAGTGTGTATGAGGTTTTGTGTCTTCTGCAACTATCTCATCCACCACTCTTTGCACTCATATGTGTCTCGTCGTTGTCACACGGGTTTTTTTTGCATTAATAGGGACTTCTTGTATTTATAGCATGAGATCCAGCAAAAGAAATGATTTCTTTTTGCAGGTATGAGGTACGGTTCCCTGACATCCAACAACCTTCATTAAATAAATGACAGAGCATTAAAATATTCCTAATATGACCGTTGGTTATTTTAAATAAAGATAAAGAAATTCAAACAGCTGTTTATGACTATCGGTGAGTCAAGTGATCGGTAGGTCATCAGCATCAGCATTGGTGGCTAGACATCGGTGTGTCCTGATCGGTGAATCAGATGATCAGCATTGGTGTGTCATGATCGGTGACTCATTTGATCAGCATCGTTGTGTCATGATCAGTGACTCATTTGATTAGCATCGGTGAGACATCTTCGGTGACTCATTTGATCAGCATCGGTGAGACTCTTCGGTGACTCAGATGATCAGCATCGGTGTGTCATGATCGGTGACTCATTTGATCTGCATCAGTGTGTCATGATTGGTGACTCATTTGATCAGCATCGGTGAGAAATCTTCGGTGACTCATTTGATCAGCATCGGTGTGTCATGATCGGTGACTCATTTGATCAGCATCGGTGAGACATCTTCGATGACTCATTTGATCATCATCGGTGCGACCGTTGTCCTTTGATATGGATCGGTGTGACCGTTGTCCTTTGATATGGATCGGTGTGACCGTTGTCCTTTGATATGGATCGGTGCGACTGTTGTCCTTTGATATGGATCGGTGCGACCATTGTCCTTTGATATGGATCGGTGCGACCGTTGTCTTTTGATATGGATCGGTGCGACCGTTGTCCTTTGATATGGATCAGTGCGACCGTTGTCTTGACAGAACACAAGGTGTCTGTTTGATCCAGAAGACTTCCAGAATACTTTTAAATCAATAACAAGGAGATAAAAACATGATCCAACCGATATAAACAGATTCACTAAAAGATTGTGATTATGTATATGAGAAATCCAACCGGATTAAGTAACAGTGATTTGTGATTATTAAAACAGCAATCATAGGAAGAATTCAACAATCTTCCAAAGGGCTCAACAATATCCCCCTTTTTTATAATCCCAAATCTTAGTCATAAATAAATATAATATATCATCAATAATAGTGACAAGGCATAATAAGAATAAAAACACAATGAGATATAAATCTCCCACTGAATTTATGCCTTTAAATATTTATGCAAACATTGCCATAGAAAGGTTCTCCCCCATAGATATATAAAAAAATGTCCCCCTTTAGATATGAATCTCCCCCATATATATACATATGTCTCCCCCTTTGGGATAATCAAAAAGGAGGGAAAATAGATAAATAAGAGATTAAAATAAGGCATCAGAGAGAATAAAAAGAAAATAAATTTTATAAGGTACATCATAGTAAAAACACAACAGGGTTCACCCTATCAATAACAATGCACAACTATTTTTTGGGATGTAACGGGGCTTTGCCTTTGTCAGAAGGATCAATGTTTGGTAAGTTGGAAGGCTTGGAGGAAGGTTGAACTGGGCGAATTTGAAAAGGTGGTAAGATGACTCTGGAAGGTGGAGGAGAGGATGCCACTGGAATTTTCTGTGGAGCTGTAGGAGCTGGTTGAGAAGATTGTTGAGGAACTAGTCAGAGTTGAGATAGAGCTTGAGCAACGAAGATCTGATTTGGAGCAACATCAGAGGAACTGAGAGGGTCAGCAGTAGAAAGCACAATGGTCGTGGCTTGTGCATTCAAGTAAGGTTTCAAAAGATTTATGAAATCCTGAATAACTTCTGAACCATACTGCATAGCCTTCTCAAAATCATCCTTATTCTCCATGAACTGTTCCAAGGTAGGATTAAAATCTTGCAACTGAAAAACTTGATTCTTGAAAGCTTGAGTGACTGGAGGTAGTTTCAGATTATCAGCCAACACTTTGAAATTCGCGATCATCTCATGCTTTGTATAGATTTTTGAAAAGTAATGATCAACCTTTTCCTTGATCTCTCTCTAAGATTTAGTGGCATCTGCTGAATATATTGTTACCATCTTATGAATGTGATCACTGTGCTCCTTCATCTTCCTCAACGAGTCCAAATCAAGAACTTGTCTAATAGCAACCAATTCATCATGCACAATCTGTTTTAGAGCCTCTAGCTCACGAGTAGTGATCTTGGTTACTTTGGATGTACTGGATTGAGCAACTATCTGAGTTATCTCAGCTTTCAACTATCTCAGATCAGACTTCTTAAGATGTTCAATCAGATTCCTCAACACTTCCATCATACCAGAGATTGTTGATCTAAATTCGTTTGATAAAGAAACTAAGCCAGATTTTAGATCCTTCAGAATCTGATTTAGAGAGGCTATGTGTCTGCCAATAAACTCACCAGTATTGGCCAGGTCTGGTCTAATAGAATATGAAATTTCTTATCTAGCTGTATCTCTCACAGTAGGAAGTAACTCAATTTTGAACTTATCAAAATCAGATTGAGAGACAGTAGAACTGGGTAGATGAGCATATGCAGCATCAACAGCATGAGCAGACCTTGCCTCAACTGGTTGGATTTCCTTCACACCCGCAGCAGATTCGGATTCTTCCTCCTCTTCTTCAAAGTACTCTAAACCCAAAACAGCAAAACCAGGGTAATCATCCCAGACAGTAGCACATAGAGTATATTTCGGTTTATCATAACTTTCTTTTCCACTGATTTCTAGAGAATCTCTTTTTCCATTGGTATTTGTTTCTGGTACAGTTTGATGTGTTTTTGTTGGAGGTACAGCAAGACCATCCACTGGTCGGTTATCAACATCATCATCATTATCATCGTCATCATCATTATCATCATTATCACCATTCCCATTTCCATTCTTCACAGAAACTTCACTGTCAGATACTTCAGTGTCACTAGATTCTTCATCACCAAGAACTGGTTCTGATTCAGTTAAGGGTAAAGGTGGAATAGCAGATCCAAAGTCCACTCTTCTCTTAGGGCTCACAGTATCAGGACCACTCCTATCATCAGGAGGTGACATACTTCCTTCTTCTATTTCAGCTTCTCCCATTCCTTATTTACCAGACTCTTCAGTGTCCTTATTCCTTTTAACATATACTTCTTCCTCATCATCAGAGTAAATAGTCTCCTCATCTGATTTCAAACCAGGGTCTCTTAAACCCTTCGGCCTCTTTCCATGATCAGTGGGATTGTAGGATTCATACAACTTTTCCTCATCAGCAACCCAGCATTTCTTCCATGGGTTCCAGTTTATTTTCATCCTTTTACAAATTTCTTTGTTAACACAAAAATCACTATCAGATTCAGCTGTCTCATCAGCTTCATCAACACATTCCAGATTCTTTAACATAGCAGAGATCACTTTGGAATAGAACAGGGCATTGGATTTCTTAGAAGGTTTCACCATTCCAGCTATGTGCACCATTAGATATCTACAAAAATTGATCTTCTCATGGGTCTTTAGTAAAAACAATAGAAAAATATACTGGTATCTTACATCAGCAAAATCTCCTTTCCTAGGGCAAATTTGGTACTGAATAAACTTAAAGAGAAGTCTACATTCACCGTCCAACTCTGAGGCTGTGATTCTCCTTGACTCTATGTTTCCAGTCAAAAGCTCTAAAGCTAACTCATAAGAGAATTATTCAGTGGTTGGAGGAATGTTTCCAGCATAATCCTCATACCGACCCTCATGGGGTACATCTAAACATTCAGCCCATTGTTTAGACAAAAAAGATATTTTCTTTCCTTTCACTAGAGAAGACATTATGGCTGCCTCTACACCATCTAAAGTAACATGGAGATTTATATAAAACTCATGCACTAGCTTTGGGTAGTATACACGAGTGTTATATGAGAACCAGGCTTTCCATCCTTGCGATTCTAAAACTTGTAACAATAGCGACTTACTTGTCAAAAGCCAGGCGGAACTGACTTCCTTTTCTATAGCAACAATCCGAGGTTCCAGGTTCGGATTTACTGATCTTTGATAGGTACTACTTGACTCGCCTCGAGCACGCTTTGAAGGTACATGACTTTCTGATCCTTTTCTTGGTCTCTTCTGCTTAGCCATTTGCAGATTATAGAGAATGTAGGAGTTTGAAGGTTCAATGTAGAGGAGAAGAGAGAAAATAAGGCTTGGCGGGAAATGAAAGGTCGACGGTTTGGGGAATAGAAATAGTCGCGTATCATTTATTTCATCATTTAGGGTTTCCATAATAAAGATAAAAGTAATTAATTAATTACAACATAATAAAAATTAATAGAAAGAAAGATCGGTTTGACAGATCAGTTTCACAAATCAGTTTCACAGATCAGTTTCACAGATCGGTTTCACAGATCAGTTTCACAGATCAGTTTCACAGATCGGTTTCACATATCAGTTTCACAGATCGGTTTCACAGATCAGTTTCACAGATCGGTTTCACAGATCAGTTTCACAGATCGGTTTCACATATCAGTTTCACATATCAGTTTTACAGATCGATCATACACAATTCTTGTTTAATAAAATTCATTCTTTCATAACATAAACGCTTTGTAAAAATATTAGCTAATTGATGTTCAGAACTAATAAATTCCAGAGAAATATCACCTTTCTGATAATGATATCTTAGAAAGTGATGTCTGACATCAATGTGCTTAGTCCTAGAGTGAGACATAGGGTTCTTAGATATGTTGATCGCACTAGTGTTGTCACAGTTAATTGAAACATGTTTAAAATCAAATCCATAGTCCAATAAAGTGTGTTTCATCCCCAGAATCTATGCATAGAAACTACCATCCGCTATATATTCTGCTTCAGCAGTAGAAAATGCAACTGAGTTTTGTTTCTTACTACACCATGATACTAGGGACTTTCCAAGTAAATGACATGTTCCAAATGTGCTTTTCCTATCTAACTTACATCCATCAAAGTCAGCATCTAAATAACTAGTTAGGTCAAATAATTTTCCTTTTGGATAAAACAAACTTAAATTCACAGTATACTTAAGATACTTAAAAATCCTTTTAACAGCCAGTAAGTGTGATTCTTTAGGGTTATCTTGAAATCTAGCACACATACACACACTAAACATAATATCTGGTCGACTAGCAGTAAGATAAAGTAAACTCCCAATTATACCTCTGTAATAGGTTTGATCAACTGGTTTCCCAGTTTCATCAACATCCAATTTACAGGTAGTACTCATAGGTATATCACTTTCCTTAATACTATCCAAACCAAAATGTTTTAATAAATCCTTAGTATATTTACTTTGATTTAGAATAATACCATCTTTAGTTTGAAAGATTTGAAATCCAAGAAAATATTTAATCTCTCCCATTAAGCTCATTTCAAACTCATTTTGCATAACCTTTAAAAAATCAGTACATAAAGAACTTTTAGAAGATCCAAAAATAATATCATCAACATAGATTTTTACTATTAACACATCTTTTGAAATCCTTTTTATAAAAATAGTAGGTTCAGTTATTCCTTTTGTAAATCCTTTTGAAATAAGAAAGTTTGAAAGTCTTTCATACCAAGATCTTGGAGCTTGTTTTAAACCATATAAAGCTTTATAAAGTTTACAAACATGATTTTGAAAATGAGGATTTGATAAACCAGGTGGTTGTTCTACAAAAACATCTTCAACAATAAAACCATTTAAAAAAGAACTTTTCACATCTATTTGATATAACTTGAAATTCAGATGTGATGTATAGGCAAGTAAGATCCTAATAGCCTCTAATCTAGCTACAGGTGCAAAGGTTTCCTCATAGTCAATTCCTTCTTCTTGATTGTAACCTTGTGCAACTAGCTTAGCTTTGTTTCTAATGATGTTTCCAGATTCATCAAATTTGTTTCTAAACACCCATTTTGTGCCTATGGTTATAGTGTCCTTAGGTCTTTCCACTAATTTCCAGACTCTGTTTCTTTCAAATTGATTTAGTTCTTATTGCATAGCCATTACCCAAAATTCATCATTAATAGCATCATTAATGTTTTTAGGTTCAAGCTATGAAAAGAAGGCTTGATGTTCAACCTGATTTCTAAGAGAAGCTCTAGTCTGTGTCCCTCTATCAAGATTTCCTACAACAGCATCTAAAGGATGATTCTTTAGAATTCTAGTTGATCTAGAGAAGGTAGGACTAGAAATTTCAGGTTCATCAACAGGTTGAGGTTCAACAGATGTAGGTTTTGGAAAATTTCCAGAACTGGATGTTTTAACTATAGGTCCATTGTCTTTATCATTAGGGTTCAAAGCAGAGAGATCATCTTCAAGATTTTCCAGAGAGTTCTTAGGTTCATGTGCATCAGTTTCATTAAATTTGATGTCAACAGATTCTTCCACACATTTGGTTCTCTTATTGAAAACTCTGTAGGCTTTACTAGTTATAGAGTATCCTAGGAAAATTCCTTCATCACTCTTTGGTGCAAACTTGTCCAGATTGTCTTTAGTATTAAGAATAAAGACTTTGCAGCCAAAAACTCTGAAGTAGTTAACCTTAGGTTTCCTATGGTTCCATAACTCATAAGGGGTCCTCTTAAGAACAGGTCTGATCAAGACTCTATTAATAACATAAAAAGTTGTATTTACAGCTTCAGCCCAAAAATAAACAGGTAGGTCATACTCATTAAGAATAGTCCTAGCAATTTCTTGTAGGGTTCTATTCCTCCTTTCCACTACACCATTCTGTTCGGGTGTCCTAGGGGTAGAGAAATTGTGACTATAGCCACTGTGTGAGCAGTAAGATTCAAACTCATGATTTTCAAACTCACGGCCATGATCACTTCTCAGGGTTCTAATTTTAATTCCACTAAGGTTCTCTACATATTTTTAGTATTTAACAAAGTAAGAACAAGCTTCACTTTTGTGAGCTAGAAAATATACCCAAGTATATCTAGAAAAGTCATCTACAAGAACATAGAAATAGTGCTTCCCATTTAAACTAGAAACTCTAGAAGGTCCAAATAAATCCATGTGAACCAACTCGAGAGGTTGAGAAGTTGAAACTTCTTTCTTTGATTTAAAATAAACTTTATGTTTCTTTCCCTTTTGACAGGGATTACAAACTTTGTCTGCTGGAAATTCAAGTTTGGGTAGGTCTCTAACTAAGTTCTTCCTAGCAAGTTTTCTAAGTGAATTCACATTGTAGTGTCCTAATCTTCTGTGTCAAAGCCAAGAATCTTTATTAAAAGCATTTAAACAAGTAATATTCTGCTTAGATAAAGAATTTAAATCAACAGCATTAACATTTTCATTTCTTAAAGAAGAAAACACTAAAGAATTTTTAGAATTAAAAACATTGCAAGAATCATTTTCAAATTTAACATAAAATCCATCATCACATAACTGAGAAATACTTAACAAATTGTATTTAAGTCCATTAACAAATAAAACTTTAGAAATCAATATTGAGTCAGTGTTACCAATCTGGCCTAAGCCGATGATTTTTTCTTTTGAGTTATCACCAAAAGTGACAAACCCTCCATCAACTTTTACTAAACTCTTGAAGCATGAGAAGTCTCCTGACATATGTCTTGAACATCCATTTTCCAAGTACCAAGTCTTTCTACAGGATCTCTTTAAGCAGGTTCCCTACAAAACAAATTTAGATAGGAAATGATTTTGGTACCCAGATCTTCTTGGGTCCGGACAGGTTATCCAACAAAACGTTAGGTACCCAAATTTGTCTTATGGGTCTCATAAAATTTGTAGAGTCAATAGATTTTGAAAGATAAACCTTATTAGATCTATAACTATGAATATAAATACTTGAAGCATATGATGTTTCAGAACTAGCTACATTCTGTCCAGATTTAGGAATGAATTTAGTTTTTGTAATTTTCCTTTGTCCAGGTTGGTATCATATACCAGTAGTGTATCTAGGTGCTATTTTCTTACCTAGAATCTGAGTAAGAGTATCTTTACCATTTTTAAATTTTTCTAAGTCTTTCTTAAGTTGCTCATTAGATAATTTCAGTTCAGTGTTTTCTTTAAGCAACTGAGCATTCTTTTCCATTTCAATATCAAGATCAGATTTATGTTTAACAGTTAAAGCATATTGTTTCTTTAAACCTTTGTATTTGTCATTCATCTCATTACAAGTTTCTTCTAACATATCACAGTATTCAAATAGTTCATATTTTGACATGTTTTCTGAGTCAAAATCATCTTCAGAATAATATGATTTTAAAGCAGGAGTTTCAGATGTTACCTTAGAGGTGTTTTTCATAAAACACATGTTTGCCTTATTTCTGTGTTCAATTTTAGAATTTTCAGATTCAATGGAGCTATCCTCAAAAGCAATCCATGTATCCTTTATGGATTTCTTAAACTTATTGTCCTTGTATTCATACCTCTTCTTGTATTTTAACATTGGACAGTCTGCTTTTATGTGTCCCTTTCTTTTTCACTCATAGCAGACAACGTCATCTGATTTTTCAGATTTCTTCCAATCCTTTTTCCAATGTCCCTTGTTGTTATACTTACCTTTATAATTTGATTTTATAGAAAACTTCTTCTTCCTATAAAATTTCTTAAACCTTCTGGAAATGTGATCCATCTCAGCATCACTATTAGAAGCACTTTTACTGTCTTCACAGCTTGAACTTTCATTTATAGCTTGGAGTTTCTCCTTATCCTTATCCTTTGAAGTTGAAGATTTGAAAGCAACTGACTTCCTTCTAGGTTTATCTTCTTCTTCTTTTTTAACCTTGAGTTCCTCTTCATACATCATCAACTTGCCAATTAGTTCCTTGACTGGAAGTTCACCAATATCACATGATTCTCTAATTGAGACAGAAGTTCCTCTCCATATTTCAGGTAGACATCTCATAATTCTCATAATTTGTTCCTTTGAAGAAACATCCTTTCCCAGAGAAGCCATTGTGTTGACAATTTCATTAAACCTGAGATACATTTCAGAAATGGGTTCATCAGGCTTCATCTTAAAATTATCATACTCAATAGTATAAGTGTTCAATATCATTTCATTAACATTAGTTGTTCCTTCATGAGAAACGGCTAAGGTATCCCAAATTTCATAAGCAGTTTTACAGGAAGATATTCTATTAAATTCTGCATCTCCTAAAGAACAGTAGAAGGCATTCATAGCTTTGCAATTTTTATTGTAGGCAGTCTTAGTAGATTCATTCCATGTAGTTCTAATAGTAGTAGGAATTTTATATTCTGATTCTATAGCAGTCCAAATATCAAAACCCATGCTTTCTCAATGAATTTTCATCTTGATTTTCCACTGAGCATAGTTAGTGCCATTGATAAATGGTGGTCTATTGGTAGCAACACCTTCAAGTCTATTATCCATGATAGCTTACTTAAAGCAAAGATTTTAAAGAGATAAAAATTTAGAAATAATAGAAATTTTAAGAACTTAAAAATACAACTAAAATCACAGTTGGAAAACAGAGTACTTTAGAAAATATTTAAACAACCTCTGATACCAATTGTTGGTCGGAGTGGATACTCAAGAGGGGGGTGAATTGAGTTACAATTAAAATTTCTGTTTTAAAAACTTTGTCTTAAAAACAACCAAATAAACTACTGAATTAAACTGTAGTGAATTTATATCAAAGTAAAGGTTTTGTTGGGTTCTCAAAGGATTGATTATTTCCCAGTTAATCACAACAGAAGATTTGATTAACTTTTGAAACTAACTTACTGATTTACAACTAATATGAACACTTGCGTGTTTAATTATCAAAGTGACTTTAAAACAGTTTTGGTTTTAAAGTAATTAGCAGCAGAATAAAAGGAATAACTTTGAAAGATATAGCACAGTAGATATAACCAAGAGGTTCAGTCTCAAGCCGAGACTTAGTCCTCTCAACAATTTATATAAATTTGATCCACACCCTGTATCGAGGTTCACAACAGTTTACAACTGTCCAGGTCTAAGACCTATACCACTTTTATTCGTGGGAAACAAAAAAACAGCAACCAGCTGTCCAGGTCACACACGACCTCTACCACTATTACTATGGTAAATGAAAGATGTAAAGAGTTTTATGAGGATTTACATATCCTACAGTTAAAGTACAGGAGACAGTGTGTGTGTTAAATACAACAGATAACACACACTGCTTGAAATGTAGAATAATGAATCACAGAGTAGAGATGTAGAGTTTAGAAATGGCTCTAGTGATTGTAGTGAAGCTTTGGACTCCATGAGTTTGATCAGAAATGGTTCTGAGTCCTCTTATGGTTTTTTTCTGAAAGACAGAGTGTCGTCTGCTTGGAATCCAGGTTCAGAGATAGTGAGAAATGTAGTCGATGAAGTTCTTCAATGTCCTCGTGAATGTACAGAACTCTTCTTGAGTAAGCTTGAGTGTGTATGAGGTTCTGTGTCTTCTGCAACTATCTCATCCACCACTCTTTGCACTCATATGTGTCTCGTCGTTGTCACACGGGTTTTTTTTCATTAACAGGGACTTCTTGTATTTATAGCATGAGATCCAGAAAAATAAATGATTTCTTTTTGTAGGTACGAGGTACGGTTCCCTGACATCCAACAACCTTCATTAAATAAATGACAGAGCATTAAAATATTCCTAATATGACCGTTGGTTATATTAAATAAAGATAAAGAAATTCAAACAGCTGTTTATGACTATCGATGAGTCAAGTGATCGGTAGGTCATCAGCCTCAGCATCGGTGGCTAGACATCGGTGTGTCCTGATCGGTGACTCAGATGATCAGCATTGGTGTGTCATGATCGGTGACTCATTTGATCAGAATCGGTGTGTCATGATCGGTGACTCATTTGATCAGCATCGGTGAGACATCTTCGGTGACTCATTTGATCAGCATCGGTGAGACATCTTCGGTGACTCAAATGATCAGCATCGGTGTGTCATGATTGGTGACTCATTTTATCAGCATCGGTGTGTCATGATCGGGGACTCATTTGTTCAGCATCTGTGAGACATCTTCGGTGACTCATTTGATCAGCATCGGTGTGTCATGATCGGTGACTCATTTGATCAGCATTGGTGATACATCTTCGGTGACTCATTTGATCAGCATCGGTGCAACTGTTGTCCTTTGATATGGATCGGTGCGACTGTTGTCCTTTGATATGGATCGGTGCGACCGTTGTCCTTTGATATGGATCGGTACGACCGTTTTCCTTTGATACGGATCGGTGCGACCGTTGTACTTTGATATGGATCGGTGCGACCGTTGTCCTTTGATATGGATCAGTGCGACCGTTGTCTTTTGATATGGATCGGTGCGACCATTGCCCTTTGATATGGATCGGTGTGACCATTGTCTTGACAGAACACAAGGTTTCTGTTTGATCCAGAAGACTTCCAGAATAATTGTAAATCAATAACAAGGAGATAAAAACATGATCCAACCGATATAAACAGATTCACTAAAAGATTGTGATTATGTATATGCGAAATCCAACTGGATTAAGTAACACTGATTTGTGATTATTAAAACAGAAATCATATGAAGAATTCAACAATCTTCTAGAGGGATCAAAAGAATTGATTTCACTTATGATTCCATTACATTTAATGTCAAGAGATATCATTCTTTATCTAATTCATTAGAGGGAGATACATGTACCACCCTTAACAAAATGAAAATAATACAAATTTAAGCCATAATATTATAGAAATCCATCATATAATAACTAAAGAAATTAAAATGTGTTCCCTGAACATTTCATCATATAATAATCCATAAAAAAGGAAGAGTTTTTATAATTATTTCATTAATTAATTATAGGATAACAAGTGTAATGGTAACAAGTTTCATAATCATTTCATTAATTCATCATAGTATAACTCATGGAAATAGAATGTATTTCGTAAACACCTTTTCATCATAATCATAAAATTTTTGGTGAAATAATAAGAATGGTATCATGGGATCATATCCCCAATAAATCTTGAGTAACATCAAATGATATCATCATAGATGGAGAATGATTTTAAAATATCACTTGGAACATTTTTTTAAGAAAATATCATTTCCACTTTGAAATGGTATATTTAATAAATATAAATTTCACTAATAATAAAGAATATATTTTTTGATTAAAATAACCTTAAAAACATGTGTGGTATGCTTTAATGAATTGGGATGTTATTTCATTATAATATAACATCCATGTCATTCATGTTAAAACAAATATTACTTTCACATTCATGGTAAAAAGTCCAAGGTACCTTGTTTTAGAAAATTACAATATCATTAATTTTAAACAAATTTTTAAAAATAAAATTTGAGAAAAAATTATTTTTGAAAATAAAAGAATAATATAAAAACGTATTTGAAAACTTTATTAGAACAAATTCACCAGGATGAGAAAGGGTTTTCGACTGAAGAGATAAATAAAGTTAAATTTAAAAAAAAGAACTTTAAGGATCTTTATTAATTGAAGATAGAAAAATTAAATTAAAAAATTTATTCCCCATAAATAAATATATGATAATAAATTTTATGAGATTATTTATAGATATATCATGATATTTCATCATCAAAAACATAATCAAAAACATTCTTGACAAACAATGAAATTTTAACAAAAAACCATTACAACTTTGGTATCTTTGGAATCATAATCCCAATGAAATAAAAAAAAATTGATGGATTTTAATATTTAATAATTATTATGATAATAACCATAAAATACATCCATTGTGTATATATACTCCACATAATAGAAATGAGCTGGGTATAAGGCATGTGTCCCCGAAATATAAAAGTGAAATTAAAATCCAATACCTTAAGTCACAAAATCCTTTGTACACAAATGAACCTCATATATAATAAATAATTTTTTATAAACATATTATTGAACAATAATTATATATATAATACAATATATTATTTACTTATTATATTTTATTACCCAGTTAATAAAAATTCCCACTTGAAACCATGTTTTGGGAAATAACTACCTCATTTTTTCATGTCTGTTTTGATATGGTATTTTTGGTAATTTTACTTTGATAATGTTTGATTCATATCAAAAATATTACCCATGATATAAAGATAATATATATTCATTATATATAGAGAGTAATCCAAAAAATTGAGAGATAGAAAATGAATTTCACTGTTCATGGAGGTGATAGACCATACATACACATGAATGTTGTTTCCATATTCTCGATGGATGGAATGAAGGAAAGGTAAATTATATATCACCTCAATAGAATCATTTTTATTTCATATATATCATTTATATTCACTAAATATTACCCTATTATCATCCATGACAATATAAAATGAAAACGATGTCACTTTACTTCATATTGGTGGTAGTCCACAAGTACGCACGAGCGACGTTATCATTTTTCACAGATTGGACCTTAAGATGTTAGATGTGATATTATAATAACAAAAGTATAATTATTTCATAACTATCATATAAATATTTTAAATACAACATTATATACAACCATGAGAGGTGGTTATGGAAACCGAATTACATCATTTCACCAGGTGGCCATATGTCGTACACACGATCAATAATTTCATTTCCAATTTGATGGAAGATGATGATTGATGTAGGTTATAACACTAACATAATATCAACTTAGTATATTTTAAATAATTATTTTTTTATATCATCATATTTTAATTACATTTTGAGTTGACTAAGACCAAATAAAATAAAAACACTCGGTTAAGAATGATACCTTTTCTTCAGACAATGTCCTTAGTTTAAAAAAATAATTCATAGGAGGGTAACCAAATAAAAATAAGTCATATTGGATGTGGGGAGGGAATTAAAGAAATTATTTTTCTAGGGATTTTCTAAACCAAAAAAATTTTATAGTGTTAAGTGTAGAGTAGTTTGGATGTCTATTTATATGTGGGGAAAAGAACCTACTTTGAAACTACATGGAAATTTCCCAAAACAATCCAAAATGAAAAATTAATTCTTAAGTAATATTCTTAATAATGAGAAAATAATAAATTTTGGGATATTATAAGGTATAAATATTTTCACCCAATAGGATTTATACAAGTATAATTGGAAAATTTACACTTATCTATTGGTTTGACACCCCAAAAACATGTTTTAACTTTATCTGTGGTAATTATTGTTTTTTATTTTTACTATTTGTTATGAAAAAAATTACATTTAAAATTTTATATAATATAAATTATTCTTATTACCAATTTGGAATCTATTTCTTCAATTTCAATTCAAATAATTTTCAGAATATAATTTAAAATAAAATTCGCAGACGCGGTGAAAAATATGTTTTCCAAAGAAAATGTTTTTATATAAAAATTGAAAATAAAATTGTTTCCAATTAACTAAAGTATATTAATTATAATATAATTTTACTAATTTTATATTGAAATTAATTTCAAAATATAATCAAACATTTTAATTTATTTAAACGAAAATGTATTTTTCAATTAAAATATTAAGTTTTTCATATTTATCAAAAAATAATATTTTCAACAAACTCTCAAAAATTCACTCTGAGATAATTATAAAATGATGATTTGAAAAATAAATTTTATTTTTCAAATAAATTTTATAATATTGGTGTAAATTAAATTTATTAATTTATTACAAAAATCCGTAAAACCGTTTTGATTGGAAAAGATATATTTTGGAAACATATAATGATTTTACTAGAAAATATATGTGCTTTATCAAAAAAAATTATATATAATTTTAAAATGTGGTCATTCTTATTAATACCACCAAATTTAATGGATAGATTACACTGTTCATTTTTAAATAAAATTATTATTAGTGTATTGGGGTTCATTAGATCTCGGTGTTTCATGTAACACATTCCATCGAGGAAATTATATTTATTTAAGTAACTTATTTCACAAAATATCAATGTGTTAGATTATAAATCCATGAAAATGAATTTTTACATTGAATTTTTTCACTTTGATAAAAATATGTTAGGATACTTCTTCCTCATCATATACTTGAGTTCCCACAAAGCTTCTCTGACTTTCTTTTTCCCCCAAAGAACATTAACCAGATGAATGGTTTTGTTTTGTATCAATTTATCTCTATGATCCAACATTTAAAATGGTTATTCTTCATAGGAATTAACATGATCTAGTGGTATGATCTCTGAGATTTTTGAAAGTGAAATATTAGGTTTTTACTTCCTTAAGAGAGATACATGGAACAAATCCTGAACCATAGAGAGGGTTGGTGGATGTTCCAAGCGGTAACCTACCTTCTCTACTCGATCATGAATATGAATGGAGAAAATATTCCTAGGGATTGACTTAATTGATTCTTGAATATCATAACCTTATTTCATGGGTAAAAACATAGAAACACTTTCTCTCCAAATTAAAATTATATATCTTGTAGATGAGTTTCATGACTCGACTCATCGGGGCCCTCCTGGTCGGTAGAAGGTAGAGTTGAAACTACCCCAAGACTAGCACCATAGGATAAGGGTTGGCGACCAGCATTGGAATGCATAATTAAAATGGGATACCATTTCCTAATGTAACTATATGAACACACTCAACTATGTCAAAAAAAAATTAAGTTTTGGGCCGAAGACTCATTTTATTATTTAAAGCAAAAACCTCTTTAGATCGGGTAGAGGGAGACCCATTACATAGCCCAAAGGACCAAGGCCAAGTGGCCTGAATACTAGGCTTGAAAATCCCATTTAATTGGCCCAAAGAGCCCCTAGGTGAATAGTACTACTATAGTACCCGTGCTGCTACAGTACCTGTTATAGTACCGCCGCTGATACAGTTCCCGGTACAGTGCCTCCACTGCTACAGTGTCATCGCCACTACAGTTTCACCACTACTACAGTACTGCTACAATACCCTAGAAATTAGTCTCTGCTCGGATTTGATCCTGGGTCTTTTGGATGCCAAGAGTAAGAAAGTGTAAACCAAATAGTAATGGGTAAAAATAAATACCAAACCAGAAAGATGTCCCAACCCAATGAAACTATTATTGTTCATGATGAGAGAGACCATCTCCAAATCACCAAGATCTGACCACCGTATGCGGACAAATGTACCAGATATATCTATTCCCCTCTTTAGTCAGCACCGACCTATCCATAATCTACATTATACATGAAACATATGGGAAAATCCCATGCAATTGTGAGTATATAAATACCCAGTAGGAGGCCCTAAAATCCTAATGGGGAGCAATAAGTCACAATATATGAATAGAAAGACAACTAAATCCAAAGAATGAGAGTAACAAAATCTAAAAACAAGGATATATATATATATATATATATATGAAAAAAACAATGAAACCAAAACAAGAAATAATGTGGTACACTATCTCATGGCCCAACCTAGAAAAGGAGTTCCATCAGTTCCAAAATGCCATCATTGATTCCCACCATATCACGTGTTAGTTCAAAGAAGTAATCGGGTGGAGGGTCCTCACATCTCCATTGTGCCTCACATTTGAGGGGGTACAATATCCAAATAGAGAAACTATTTTCTAGTGTGTTATGTGGGTTCCAGTCAATATTTATCCATAGAGGACCTAAACCCTAACACATTAGGGGGTTCCACTCTATAGGTAGAGGAACTACACCCTAGTTCTTTAGGGGGGGTTCCACTCTAATGTCATGAGGACCCACACCCTACCCAACAGAGGTGGGGTACACTCTTATTATATAAGGATCCACTTCCTATCTGATAGGGGTGAGGAGTTCCACTCAGATGATAGAGGACCCGCACCTTGATGCACAGGGGGTTCTACTCTAGTGTCACAAAGATACACTCCCTATATGATAGGGGGTTACACATTTTACATATAGAAACCATTCCTTAATTCATTATGGGGTTCCACTCTGGTTTCATGAGGACTCCCACTCTATCTGATAGGGGTTATACTATGGTGTTCTTACATAATCACTGTCATTGTCAAGTTCCTAAAAAATAACCACCACACTTTTAATATCTCTCATCATATATCAAAATCCACAGTGGGGTCCTCTATACTGTTCTATGTGAAAAAAACTCAAGGTAGGCTACTCATGGGCCAAAATATGAGTACAAATGAAGGAGATATGAGAAGTAGAAGGTTCTTAAAAAAGAGGTACACGGTGTGTAGGGGACCCACACATTATTGGGTCCTAATTTTATACCGATATGTGTACTCTATTGAAAATGGATTTCATTCCATGTAGTACTACATGTTGAGTAAGTGTACTACATAATGTTTCTCTCTCAAAGGCCTGAAGAACACATGAGCCTCATCATTGGTTCAAAGAGTAAAAATTTATTCCATTGATTCCTCCTTGAAAAAACAATGAATACTAAAAAACATACAGATTTGGTCCCTGAAGAAAAATGTCTAGGATAGGCTATTCAATTGAAAAAATTTGACACTTAGTGAAAAAATAAATTTCAATAGATCATACTCGCATGACATTTCATGGGCCAGAGACATGAGTCAGAATTAAATACCCAATATTAGTATTGAAATTTTTGACTTTATTTTAGGGTCACTATGACACTATTGGTTTGTTAATCCTATACTATATTAAGAAGATATGTTTGATACTAGATTCCATAATAATAATAATAATAATAGTTGGTACTCTTTGGACCTACACCACCAGCCCGAATTAAATATCCAACATTAGTTGTAAAATGACTATATTAATTCCAGGTTCATGATGTTACTGATGGTTCATCAATCCAGAGTCGTAAGTAGATGTTTGGCTAGATTAAGGTTTCCCAAAAGATATAATATTTTATATTATTGTTATTATTATTTTTTTATTTTTTTATACTTATTCAAAGTCACCTCCATTTTCTGTGGACATCCCTTTTTTCATTTTTCATTTTGATTTCATTTAATTTAAATGCTTTAATTATTATTATATTTGATAATAACATTAATAAATTAATTGGGAATCCCCACCCATCACATAGGAGCCCACTCCCCATGTGGGAGTGGTTTTTAAAAAATAAATGGATTTAATTAAATGGATGAAGCAAAAACATTTTAATTCTATTGATGGAATGAAAATTATTTTTATTGCTTTAAATAAATTATGTTTCTTTTATTGTTGTTATTATTATTATTATTAATGATTGATTGAAAAAAATAAAAACAAAAAAAAATAGATGGGGTGTGGGCTATTGTGTTCGACTGGGGAGAGGGGATTCCCTACATATTCATTATTGTTATCATCAAATATAATAATAATGATAAAATTTAAGAAAAATGAAAAAAATGATGAGTGAAAAAATGGGGATGCACAAAGTAATGGGAAGATCCTTCAAATATGTTTATAAAAAGTAAATAAAACTAATAATAATAATAATATAAAATATTAATATTATTTAATTTTGTTGGGGAAACCATAATCTATCCATAACTTCTACACGAAACTTTGGATTGTCGAATTGTTAATGGAATCCTAACGCTGAAATCGAGGTAGTCATTTTAAGACCAATGATGGATATGGGATATTGAAATAGTTCCACAGAGTTCCCAATAATAATAATAATAATAATAATAATAATAATATGGAATCTAGTATCGTACATATATTTTTCATACGTTGTTGAAAAGATGAACTATCAAAAAAATTGAAGCCCTGAAATTGAGGTGGATATTTCAAGACCAATATCGGCCATTTAATTCGGACTTGTTGCTCAGGACCATGAAATTATGTTCAAACCTAATGTGGTGAAATTGTTTTTTAACAGATGTTCGATTTGTCCAAGTGAATAGCTTATCCCAATCATTTTTCTGTAAGGATCATAGCGGTATGATCCATTTTTTCATTCATGGACATATGTGATGACATATTTGTATTTGACATTTATTCCATCAAATCAATATGAGGATAGGGTGTTCCTCATGATTTTGGCTGAGGCATGTATTATAGTACCCTTACACACCGTGTATTACTACATGGACAACAAAATGTGTTCCAGAGAGGACACAACCAAGTGGTAGAGTTGGCCCACCTGTTATGTTCCCACAAACATGACAAATACATTATTTTTAATGAACATTCAATATCTATTATCTCTTTCATTTGGACTCATATTTTCAACCTCAAGTAGCCTATAAAATAGTGTGTGTGCCCTCGTGACACCAGAGTGGAACCCCCAGACACATCAATCCACATGTCCTCTATATACTAAGTGGAACCCCCTATTAGGTAGGGTGTGGGTCTTCATGACACCAGAGTGGAACCCCCAGATTCATCAAAGTTCATGTATTCTATCTACCGAGTAGAAATCCCTATTGGATAGGGTGAAAATCCTTGTGAAACTAGAGTGAGACCCTCCTAAAGATTCAAGGAATGGGTCCTCTATATACTAAGTGGAACCCCTATCAGATAGGGAGTGGGTCATCATGACACTAGATTGGAAACTCCCTGACACATTAGTGTATGGTTCATCCATCTACCGAGTGGAACCCCCAATCAAATAGGTTGTGGGTCCTCATGACACTAGAGTGCCCCTGAGTAACTAGGGAAGATTTCCTCAAACTACATAGTGGAACCCCTTGATATATCTTAGTGTGGGTACTCTGTGGATACTTATTGGGTGGAACCACCTGATACAATAGGGAGTGGGTCATATACTTATAAATTATACCCCTTTACTATGTCGCACAATAGAAAGGTGTAGACCCTCCTCCCAGTTACTTCTTTGGAATGACACGCAAGATACTAGTCATCAATGATGGAATTCCACAATTGATGGAATTCTTTGTCTGGCTTGGGTTGTGAGATAGAGATCCCCCTTCAATCTCATTTGGATTTATTTGGTTTGATCACACTAATACACACACAGATGTGTATATATATATATATCCATGTTTTTGGAATTTTTACTATCTTACTTTGGGTTGATCTATCAATCTATTCCTATCACATCTCTTACAACTCCCCATCATCTTTCAGGGAACAATACGGGTTATGCATATATGCAAACCTTCAGGGTATTTTCCCACATGTGTCATGTCTTTTATAGATGATATAAAGAACAACAATGATTACATAGAGGTATAGAGACACCTGGTGAATTTTACCATGTATGGTTGTCAAATCTTAGAGATTTGGAGTTGGGCCCTCTTAGATTTTACATTACATGTTTTTTTAGGTCAGGTCTTCATTCTGTTTGGGAATTTACTTTACTTCTTTACTTTTAAATTCACACCACTAAACACTTGTACACCCTAGAGTTTTATATATAAACGGTTATTCTCTATATATTTTATCTTTTTATTGTTATTCCTCTACTCTTTTTCATTGAGATGTTCGGGTGTGTGAATATTGGTACATTACGCTAACACCACCATTTTAGTTATGCCTTTCAGTATTTTTCACCATCCATTGGCCCATTGAGGCGGGATTGGGGTAGTTGAAGCTCATCTTCTTGCCAGATAGGCATTCCTTGGTGGGACGGGCTGTGAAAAATTGGTATCAGAGCAGTTCCTTCCTTAGGATGGTGTTTAGAGTAATCATGTTATGAGCATTTAGTTAGGAATTAATTAAACAGTGTAAAAGTGCATTGAGTGTGGCTTTAAAAATAGAGTATACATTTTTACTATAACAACCAATGTATCCATTCATCAAGATTCTGACCACTAGCTTGTTGAATCAGTATACTGAGACATTGATTATAGGGGAAAATGGTAAATGAATCATTCAAGGTTGAGTCTTTTTACTGTCCTTCCCGAGTCACCTCCCCATTGTATATATATTATAATTTGAATGTGGTATGTATTGATCACTTTAAAGACACATACATGAAGACATCCCACTATGTTATCGATTTCTGAATTGTGATGATGATCTGATGAGAGATGAGGACTTCGTTTAGGGTCCATCCTATGGGATCTTTCTATATAGAGAGTAGTTAGAAAAAACCTCTTCAACTGTCAAGTAGCAAATATTATCATCATAGCAGGATGAGGATGTACGTAAGCCTATAACACTTGATGAGTTTTAGTTCTAGTGACCGTTTAGGTTTTACAATATGTTAAATCCCCATGCAATAGAGGATTTTCTTAAATAGGTTATTTAAGTTCCCAAACTTGTATAGATCTCGACCGAACAAGTGGTTTCCCTCACTTCCAGTTCTCTCTATAGAGTTGTAGTTGGTTCTAGTGGTACTAGAAGATGATACACCTGTGTTTAGTGTGCATTGTAGGTTATAAAGATAGATATCACCTAGTCTTCACGGTTAGCCAGACCCCCTTATCTGGTGGTATATTATTGGATCAAACCAATGGTGTGAATTTCTTTCCTGGATAAGACCCCTCTTGATGATGGTAATGGATAAGATACTTCTCCAGGGTGATAAGGGGTATCAATAGTAATTTGTGTTGGTAATGTTCAGCATGGATTCAAACATGAAAGGAAGAGGGATAATTCCCCATCAAAGACATTTTCTTGTTATGTAATATAAAATTGTGTGGGTGAGTGTATCTCATCCCAAATATAATATTATCTTGGTGTGGTGGATGTGTTCCATTAACATGTGTGTGTGAGGTACTTATGATGTTCTAAGGTGTCAGAGCGAGCCCTAGTTGTAGTGAGTAGGAAAGAAAGGTAATTTATAACTTTGTATGGAATAATATTGTGGATAAATGGATTTGAGTGTGGTTTGGGGTATGATATGAATCTATATTACTCCAGTTGTAGTTATAACATATACTCAAAATACATTTTTCCTTTAAGTATCCACTTTTTCAGACCTAGTGATGCCAATGTAGGCCTTTTTTATTGGACCTTGTATCGGATTATCATGTAGAGAGGATTGGTGCACCCATTTTTGTTGATGGGGTGACCTTAATCTATGAGTAGAGAGAGCCTCAAATGAAATATTTCTATAGTAACAGTGGGACCCTATGATGTTTTCCTTAGTATGGGCTGGTCATTTACCATCCATGCAAAAATGATTTATACCATTGAGTGTAGTAGTTGTTTCTCTTTATGGGATATATATTTCCTCCTTTGATAAAGAGATATTCTTGAGAAGGGTGGCATGATTTCATTCATAGGATGCTATAATATACTTACTAGATAGCTAGTATTACCTTTGGAGAAACAAATTCCATGAGGTTTTTGTTTCCAGTGACAGTGGAGCTGTATGAGGGAATCCTTCTTGAGGAAATTTTGGATTTACCTCAACATGTATAGTTTTATTTTTTACATGGACATGATCCAGGTAAGACTTGATACCTATGATAGAATATTGGATGACCCCATGTAGTATTGAGATCTGGATGTGTGCTTGGAGGAGTCTGAAGAGAAGGGTCTTCAAAAGACGCATTGGGTTTTCATGGGTAAACCCATGTTTTTTACAAATGGGGAAATGAGATGTCCACATTAGGTGTGGATTGACATCACATGATCTAGGTGATTGTTAGTGAGAAGTATCCACTTCTACGAATAGATGGAATCTTCAACTAGTGTATTGAGGTGATGTGGTTCTTAGAGTTTGACCTCGTGATGGGTTATCACCTACTCCTGGTTTGGGAGGTGGATGTATCGAGTGTGGCATCCTAGAGACACTGCAAATTATTTGAGCTCTGGGTGATACCTTTTGGCATTTTGAATTACCCAGAAGAGTTCACAATACATAGGATCAAGATACTTACCCTTTCTTAGGTCAGAATGTGGTATTATTTTGTAATGTTACCCTTAGGTACTCAGTGTTAGGGTTGGAGAATGCGAGACACATGAGGATGGTTATAGACATGCTCCAAGAGTGAAACTTATATGGAACTTCTCATGGATCTCATTCTAGATTCGAAGGAAAAATTATTTTGATATTTCTTCTCATATGTGGGCGTAATAATGGACCCTATAATGGTTTAGCTGACATGAGCATAAGGGTCACTCAGGGCATTCCAATGGTAGAATATGCTCAAAATGTGTTTTCCCATCCACTATTGTCAAGAAATATGATGGTGCAGTTGACCTATTAGCAGTAAGAATGTGTGATTGGGGTTCCCCACATATTACATCCAAGGAGGTATGTGCACAAATTGTTTTACGGTATCAACCTTGGTAAGCTAGGATGTGAGAGTGATGTTCCCTTTTTTCAAGGAGTCAGTTTCTTTGAGAACAATTCGGGAGAAAACCTTCATGGGATTGTGTTCTCCTTAGGTGCGTGTTTGTTGGTAGTAAAGGAATCCATCAGGGGGCCAAGTGGGGGTAGGAGAACCAATTATGGCTTAGTATCCACATCTTTTTCATTAGTTTTTTCTTTTTGGGGATAAAAATCCATGAAGAATGGAATAATTTATAGACTCTTCTTTTTCAATGTAGGATATTAGAATATTCCATGGAATATTTTCAAATTTAGGTGCTCATACATTGTTCAATTCTAAGGCCCAGTGAGTCTGAAATTAATTTTTATAAAAATATTAAATATATTTTATGTCACATGCGTGTGGTTTTCCATAAAAAGTGGAATATTTCCTAATAAAGTATCATATTGTAAATCTAAGACCATGGTTGAATATATAGGGTGGGGTTTACACTAGACATGACATAAGGTTGTTCTACATGAGACATTTTGGTGGGGTATTCATTGGTAGATGCATTGGATAAATTAATTAATTTATTTAATAACCCAAACATAAATCACTCGAAAATGGAGACTGGAATGGGAAATCTAAGACCATCGTTGTGTTTGGAACACAAAGTTTACCTTAGGAGCCACCTAATGTTGGTTGAATCAGGATATATAGTAAAAATTTCTATTGGAGGGTGCATTTAATTAAAATAAATAATTTATTTTAATTAAAGGCACTCTCTAATAGCCTCCTTCACCGAATGTCCCTCTTCGACCAACTTTAGGTAACGCCCAGTAAACTCCACGTTCCAAACTCAATGATTGTCTTAGATTTCCTGAATGAGTATCCATTTGTGAGTTATTTTACTTAGGGCTATTAAATAAATTAATTAATTAATCTAATGCACCTACCAAGGGTTTTCCCATCCAAATTTCTAACACCCAACAACCTTACCCCTCACTATGGATTCAATTGTGGTTTTTGATTTTCGATATGATACTCCATTTAAGAGATATTCCACTTTTTTATATAAAATGTTTATGCTTGATATAAAATAAATTTAATATTTTTATAAAATTTAATTCCAAGCTCAAGGGCCTCAGAATCGAACACTATCTTAGTGACTGTATCTGAAAATATTCCTAGGAATATTCCAAAGTATTACATAAGAAAACCTTAGTATCTACAATGATTATCATTATAAAATTTATGTCAATTTTTTTTATCTCATATGCTTCCAACTTGATCATACGAGGTCCTCTATTTTTATAACTATCTCTTATCCTAATAGATTTATTTCACTATATTTATCCCAACACATTGGAGTTCTGCACTTATTTCGATAGAGGGATTCACAAAGATTCATTTAAATGCTTGAGTGAAAGTTATTATTGTAAGAAAACTTGACTAGAATATAGTGTTTATCCCAACCACTTTTTAAATCCATGTAAAATGATCTAAAAATATCTTCAACAATTTATATTGTTCTCTTAGGATATACATTTGTCTGAGGATGATACATAGTGTTAAAACATAACTCTGTACACAGATCCGATTGAATAATTCAACGAAACATCAAGTTAAACCTTGGAAACTAATCAAATAAAATATAATGTGGTACTCCATGGAAACTTACCATTCCTTTAATTTACATAATAGAAAGATGATCTAGAGATAAATATTCTCTAATGGAGATGAAGTGTACTCATGTCATGTGGAAATTGATTACAACCCATATAACATCATTCCCTTTAGATGTTTTGAGGAGTCTGATGATAATATCCCAGGAGATATTTTCCCATTTTACTTATGATTTGGGTAGGAGTTGTAACATCCCCTTATAATTTTATCTATTAGCCTTAAATTTTTTTCATACCAGTCACTGAGATAAAAAATATGCAATATCCCTCTTCATTCCATCCCATCAAAAAATCTCTTTCATGTCTTTATACATATTTGTACTTCCAGGATGAATACAGAATGAAGGGATATTATCTTCCTCTAATAGCTCATTTTTGAATTCTTATATGTATGGAACACATACATGGTTACAAAACCTTATCATTCAATCATAATAATTTTTAAACTTATTAAAGTTTCTATACTTCTTTGAATTTCTATATCATCATTCATGGACTCTTTAATCTTCACTTGGATAGATGATCAGACACTAATTTTAAAAAGATAATATTGTTACCCTTCCTTGAATATGTCAAAATCCAAGCATTTCAAATCCATAAATATTGTATTTTTTTTATCCTCATCATATATAAGGTAGCATAATCCTATAAAATAAAAGCATCAATCACCCTGTTCACCTTCCTAGTGTGGTAATGTGTTGAGAATTAATAATATTTAATAAGATCCCACCATATTCTCAGGTTCATATTCAACACCTTCTTTGTGATTATTTAAATTAATGTTTTATTATCATTATATACATCACACCATTCTTTTTAAATATAATACCTCCACATCTTTAATGAAAAAATTTCCCAAGTTAAATTCAAATCATCAGAAGGGTAATTTTTCTCATGAACCTTAAATTTTATTAAAAAATAAGATATAACCATATCATTATTCACAAGAAATCATCCAAATACCTTATTCAATGAATTAATATAGATTAGAAACCCTTATCCCCTACCAAGTAATGTAAGAACATGTGTGTTAACTAACATTCTCTTCAGTTCCATGAAATATTCCTTGCATTGACATGTTTAAAAGAACACGGATCACTTATGAGTTAAATGATGAGTGTATTGGATAGACTTGTGAAATTTTCAAAAAATTGTTGATAATATCTTTTTAAACCAAGAATATTATAGATCTTGGTCATTATGGTTGGTCTCGGACAATATTTAATAGATTATATCTTTTATAGATCATCCTATATACCCCTCTTGAGATTACATGAACCAAAAATTAAACCTTTTTTATATCCAAAAGTCACACTTTGTAATTTTTTAATAAGTTTACACTTCCTTAGGGAATTTAGTAAAATTATTTAGTAATATTAATTCCCTTCCTTTCTCTTTTAAAAAATGATAATATCATCTATAAAGACAACAAAACACTGATTAAGGAAATATATAAATACTATATTCATTAAATTCCATAAGATATAAAATACATTAATAAGACCAAAAAGAATCACTATATACTCATGGTGTATGTACCATGTAAAAATGTTGTCTTGGGTATATACTCTTTCTTGACTGTAAGAACCCTGTTCTTACCTTGAGGTACGAGTTTCTTGTTTTCTTTTCATTCAAGTTGTTTTTGAGAAAACAAAGGAAAACTAAAAAAGTACAGGACTCAGAGTTTACACATCATGTAATCGTAAGCACATTCTATATAGTATGGTCGTGTATAAAGGGAATACATGATGCGTGGTCATGTTGGATAGAAAATGAGGGAAAAAATACTTGTCGTGTACTTCTTAGTTCCCGTCATGTAGTCATGTTGGCAGGTCCTAAAAAGTATGTCAGTGGAAAACTGCCACCAAATTAATAGTAAGATTATATACACACTATTTATATGGTATTATGCATCGTATATATTTGTTTTCTCACTTAAAATGGGTAGAATACCCCTTTTAGGTAGAACTAACATAGGGCTCTCCAGGTGGAAGAAAAAGCACCACTGAAACTTCAACCTTCTCCCAAATCATCATTTGGACTCTAATTCAATCATTGTTAGTTGTGTTTGAACCATATAGGTATGCTATCAATTAATCATGAGTCATTATTACTAATTATTGTTCAAGGGTATGTTATTTAAGGTTTATATTTTATTATTCTTTCTTATATCTACATCGTTCTAGCTCGAATTGGAGCTCAAGGCAGGATGGGGAGAGTCGTACTACGATGTGGTAGGTGGTCTTGTACCTCTTGTTATTTGTCGAGATGTTTATGTGTGCCATTTTAATTCACTCCCATGTTTAGTGAGTCACCTTGAAAAGAAATTAATCTTCATTATTCCCTAATATTGTTCTGGTAATGAAATCAATTAATTAAATCATGCTTAGCATCGTTGTTTGGTTAAGGTCTACCTTGTGGGTGCGTTTCACTCAAATAATTTGATTGGACATTTATCCTAGGATGTATATGGTCATTCCTTCATTTATCTTGTAGGGTTTTTAAAAATGAATATGGTTATTATATGGAATTGGAATTACATTAGAATTGTAATAATATTTTATTATGGCTTTGGGATTGTGTTTTCCCCTTTTTCCCATGAATTTTTTTTACATGTTTAAGTAGGTTAGAATGTTTAAATATATTTTAATTAGTAATTGGTGAATAAAATTGGGTAATATATTGGTTCATCTTATAATGTTGTGAATGGACTCACATGACTATTGTACTTTTCACCTTGGGTGATACATGGGTTCAGTTTAGAACACCATGGACTGAATCAAGGGGATTTTGATTTATATGTCATTAGTAGCACTTGGGATACCTAGTAGGACCACCAGTGATGGACTAAAATGACATGATATTATATTACACATTGATTGATACCTTGGGGCTCTCTAGTTGGACCACTGAGGACAGACTCTCATGAACTTATACCACCATCGAGAGTGATACTCAGGGCTCCCAAGTAGGACCGTTGAGAACAGACTCATAGGATGTCAGTAGAATTACACCTATAGTGATACTTTATTTCCATCTTAGGAATCTCAAGAACAAACTTTGGTTATATTGAAATGATGTAATGGAATTAATTGTGACACGTCTTCTAAGCCAAAGCATAATCATAGATTCAGTCTTCACATACTTGTTTTAAGGTCTTCTAAGACTTCTATTATTCCTAACTTTTTGTGGGGAATGATAGGATTAGGCCGAATTCTGAGACATAAATACTTCAATTAAATTAATTTATAATGAACATAGTGAACTCTATAAATGAATACCAATACTTTTAGGAATTTTTACATTTTAGTACCTACAATATGCATTTTATTTCTATACACAACTACTTCATATACTCATTGATAGATTGGAACATGCCTCAGGTGGTTGCATACTAGGATTTATTTTTCACACCCTATTTGGGTCATGTTTTTGGTCCCAAAAAGGCTATATTAATGTAGTTTTCGATAAGGGAAAGGCTTCTTATATGGGAACTTGATTTGTACTTTAGAGCAGGAGAGCAAGGGACCAAGCCAAGGCTTGCGATGCTGCAGTGTTTCATTTTTTATTGTTATACCTTAGTATTTTATTGTACTTGATTGAAGTGTATCTTGTTTTCACTTTTTTCTTAGAATATTTAACATGATAAACCATTCTTATATGTTAATCCTCATGGTTATCTTTAACTTGAAGTATTCCATTATTCACTTCAGTTTCATGCTCTTAACTGCTTCCGCTATTGTCATTATTTATTCTGTTGTGTTACACTCTGCTAATGAGGGCATGGTTTCCACTAATATCATGTACTAGGCCCTCACTTCTAGTCAACAACCTCTAGAATTTGGGGAAATTTCCTTGAGGCCATGTGGCCAACTGGGTACGGGGCATGAGTCGAGTGGCTTTCGGACCCAGGACATTACAAAGTTTTATCAGAGGGTTTTCTTTTCTGATTTTCTTTACTAGTTGGAGATGATATAATGGATATGGAATTTGGTAATTAGTTGTTCCCAAGAGTAGCTACCCCTTGTACTGGGAAAAATCCAAATTTTCTTGAACTAAATTCTGCTTTTAGATTTTGAGCTATTATAGTTGATTTGATTTAACTATTGGGTGACACACTTGATTTCTGTTATTACTATTGATGCAATTGTGGTTCAATTTTGTTGAAACCCAATTAGATGAGGGTATTCCATCTCATTCATCATATAGACACTTGTTATAATCACATGCCATGCATTATTCCATTCCATCTATGATTCATTAGCTATTGCATGTTGGTGTGATAGTACCTTGATATATATGCCTGCTGATGTGATAGGTGTATTGGTACATGATAAAGATCAAATTGGATAGAAGAAAAAGATTGATCTCTAAGTTGTATGGGACCTCTTGGATCGAAATTTGGTGGATCATGATGTAGCCTTTTGTATAGAATTGTATTGAGATATGTTATTATTGGGTGACAAATATTGATTCATGGGGAGTATGGACCCTCACGGATCAGAATTTGGCATCCCACTGGTTAGTTTTTCTGAAGAATAAGGGTTTTCTGGGAAATATGGAGATTATTTCCTAAAAAGACAATATACACGGTGTTTGGTTTATCCTAACAAGCCATGTGTTATTACTATTTGGGTAAGTAGGTGTTTAATGTTTTAACATGTACATGTTGTGTATCACCATTACATGTCATGTAATAACTAACCGTGTAAAGGGCTGTGTGAGAGAAAACATGGGTTATTTAGTTTTGATCAGAACATGTTGTGTACCCTCAGAACATGATGTGTAGCCCAACCAGACAGAACTCATGTGGGCCAGGCCGTGTGGGAGTTCAAGGAAAAGAGGATAGATATGTGTACATGTCGTGTAATCATGGAACACTCTTTGTACTTGGGGTTGATACATGCCAGGTTAGCGGTAGAACACGACCATGTAAGAGTTTAGGGGTACACATTGTGTAGTCTTACCATACACCATGTAGTTTATTTTTTCCAAACATTGAGGGTCTTGTCCTGTTTTATTTTGGAAAAGGAGTTTTGAACTTATACATGTTCTTGAACGTGTAGAGTCTTGATGCTGCGACGACCACGAGATGTATGCCAAGAGAGCGGTGATGATCATACTCTAGAAATTGTAGGCCATTGGCTACTAATGGATCCTCCAGTTGTAAAAACTGTGACACCATCTGTTATACTGGACATAGGTGCAGATGAATAGTTTTGTGAAGGCTTTGTGAGGTTCATGCAGACCTTTTAGAGAGAACCACAGGTTTCCACATCTATGGAAGAGCTAACACGTATCTTCCAATAATAACATCGAACTAATTTTTTAGGGTATGGAGGAAAAAAGGATGCGGAATCATGGATGTAATCAGTGATGAATATTTCGAACATATTGAGATATCTCTCGAGATGAGGGTTAAGCTCGCGACATATAGGCTGCATGATTCTGCCAAGAGATAGTGGAATATTATCACTCGGGTAGGGAATCATCGGGATATGACATGGGAAGACTTTAAGGAGACATTATATGATTATTATTTTTCTGAGACGCTGAGGGATGACCGAGACCGGGAGTTCATTCACCTAGAGCAAGGAACATTGTTAGGTATGGACTATTATACTCAGTTTATTGAGCTTCAGAGTTTTGAAACTATTATAATGGGTGATGATGCATCGAAATCAAGGCATTTTGAGGATCATATTTGGATAAACATATGATCACAGGTGAATGTATTAAGGTTTCATTCAGTCTCTTTTATTATGAATCATGCACTAATCACCAAGAGAAATCTGCGGGAAGCTGGTGGCACGAGCCCATATGGTTCAACACCAATTTCTGGCACTGTCTCAACCAAAAAGATGAAGCATCATCTAGGGTTCTCTCGTGGTGATATTCGTAATCATAACCTTTCTTCTGGTAAAAAATTTAGGTGTTACGAGTGTGTTAGGCTAGGGAATACAAGGCCATAGTGCTTGTAGGACCAGGTTGAGTGTCGGGCTTGCAGCAGGATGAGACATCTACAATGCTTCTGCAGGATGTTTCCACCAGTGGTTAGTGAGAGATGTTCTGTATAGAATCCACATAAAGGATCAGGGTCAGTATATTCTCACCATTCTGGAAACAAAATTTCTTCATGGAATTCAAGACAAGGCAGTGGTCATGGCCGTGGTAGCCAAACACCAAGATCTCAGAGACAGTTAGGCGGGTCAGCTCAGTGTAGCCAAGTAGTGTATCAGGGCCCCTTTACAGGTCAAACTTACGCAGTTCAACATACCCAGAAGGAGTATTATTATAGGCCATATACTGTCATAGGTACTATCTTAGTGGCCTCAGTTTTATCTTCGACACCTCATACTGGTGCTATACATAGTTTTATATTTGTGGCTGTTGTGGAGAGCCTTGGGATCTGTATCTCTACTTCTGATGATGTCATGACACAAGACACATTGATAGGGATTATAACGACTAGAGTACATAAGTTCAATTAGTTCTCTATTGATATTTGTAGGTGTCACTTTATTTGGATCCTCTATGTCTTATATATGACATGATCTGATGTCATTCTTGTAATGGACCGGTTGGTTTCGTTTCGAGATTTTGTTGATTTCTATCACCGCAGGGTGAGTTTCACATTACCAAAGGGCATAGAGTTTCTACATAAGGGTGAATGGGATATCCAAGAGAGCTGAACTGGACCTATGTATCATCGGATGGTCAGAATGATAGCCCATATTACGAGTTTATATTTGGATGATCAGGGAACATGTATGGAAGATTTCCCTCCAGTGGTTGATTGCTTCAGGGACATTTTCCTAGATGACATTTCAGGATTACCTCTAGTCAGAGAGGTGGAGTTCACTATCGATATAGCTCCAAGTTTTGCACTGGTATCCATTCCTCCTTATAGTATGGATAAGATGGAGTTGTAAGAGCTCAAGAGGCAGTTGAAAGATCTGGATGGTAAGGATTGTATCTGACACTACTGGAAAATGGGTTTATACGCACGGTTCTGGAAAAAACTATGGGTATAGGGATAGTATGGGACCCTATACCCACGGTTCATCCCAAAACCGTGGGTATAGTTTTTCTTCAAGACCTATACCCACGGTTTTGCAAAACCGTGGGTATATGTGTTTTTTTTAAGACCTATACCCACGGTTTTGGCCAAAACCGTGGGTATAGGTTATTTTTTGAATATCTATACCCACGGTTTTGAAAAACCATGGGCATTGGATATTTTGTTTTTGAAGACCTATACCCACGGTTTGGAAAACTGTGGGTATAGATTTCCCGAGTTAAAGAGGGAATGAAAATTTTGGTGGGAAATGGAAAAACATTTGGCAGGGAAAAACAATTTCACATTCTTTTTTATTATATTTATAAAGATATTAATATATTAAAATGAACTACTACTACATTGTTTGGTAAGGGACTTCCTTCATATTCCTTCGGTCGCCTGATCAAATCACCAGAAAAAAAAATTTATAATATATTATAATTATTAATATATAAGGAGAGATGCAATAACAAAATAACAAAAATCAATTAGGTCGGTTGGTTAGCGTCGTTCGTCTTCCGGTGATTGATCTGGAGTTCGACTCCCGACCGACGCGTTTTTTAATCATGCCGCGTATATATTAATATATTTAATAAAGTGTTAGCATATATTGTAAAACAAATTGTGGCCCAGTTGGGCAGCGCGTAGGATCCCTCAGTGGAGACGTCGGTTCGAACCCCACATCCTGTGTGATTTTTGAATTTAAATGTAATACCACGGTTTAAGAACCGTGGGTTTTGATGTGTGCCATGTGTACCGCTCAATGACACGCTGTAAACACACATATACCCACGGTTCAACCAAACCATGGGTATAGGTCAAGACCCCTATCCCGATGCCATTCAGCCCCATGGTTCCCAAAACCATGGGTATAGCCTATACCCACAGTTTTGGGGGCTATACCCACAGTTTTGAACCGTGGGTATAGCATGTTTTTCCAGTAGTGTGACCCAATACTTCTCATTGGGGTTCACTGATCCTTTTCACAAAAAAGGCTGACGGTACCCTTAGTCTATGCGTGGAGTATCGAAAACTTAACTAGTTGATGGTTATAAACTGTTATACCTTGCCACAAATAGATGACACGTTTGATCATCTTCATGGAGCTCAAGTGTTCTCAAAGATTGAATTGATGTCGATATATCTCCATGTACGTGTTCGACCAACAGGAAATCCTTATACCGTGTTTCGTAGTAGGTATGGTCTCTATGAGTAATTTGTTATGACATTTTTTCTCAATAATGTGCTATAAGTTTTCATGACACCGATGAATTGATTGTTTCATCCTTACCTATATTCTTTTAAGGTGGTTTTTGTGGACAATATTCTTGTGTATTCTCACTATCGACACGACCATGCCAATCACATTGAGATTGTTTTGAAAACCCTAATAGAGCATCAGTTATATACAAAGATCTATAAATTCTACTTCTAGATGGATTATATTCACTTATTGGGTCACGTAATCTCAAAGGTTGGAGTATCAAAGGACCCAGATAATGTGAGAGCAGTAATGACCTGGGAGTAGCCCAAGAACGTTTTTGAGGTATGGAGATTCTTGGGGATAGCTAGTTCCTACAGGCTTTTTATACAGGACTTCTCACATTTATTAGCACTGATGAAGTGCTTGACTAAGAAAGGTACAAATTTTGAGTGGTCAGATTCTTATGATGCAGCCTTTCATGAGTTGAAGGGATGTATAACTTAAACACTAATACTAATATTTCCATATCCCAAAAAGAGTTAAAATGTGTACTGTGATTCATCTGATATTGATCTGGGAGAAGTGCCTATGCAGGGGGATCATATTTTTTCATACGGGTCAAAATAATTAAGTATACACGAGTGAAATTACCTCTTGCATGATCTCATATTTCCTGTAGTTGTTCGTGAATTGTGTTGTTGGTGACATTATTTATTGGGAGATCATTTTGTGGTGTACACATACCAAAAAAGTATCAAATACATATTTACTCATCATGATTTTAATCTGAGATAGTGAAGTTGGGTTGAATACCTTTAGCCGTTGGATTTTGACTTTTCCTATACACCTGGACAAGGAAATACAGTGGCTGACACACTGAGTAGAAGGACTCAGATACATGCAGTGCAGGAGGCTAGGGGTGAGTGGTAGCTTATGGATATTTTCTATGAGATGAATTTATAGGTTCATGATAGTTAGGTATAGACATATCTTTCATCTTTGGGTGTTACCTCTACTCAACTGGACTGAGTGAGGATGAGGCAGTTATCAGATTTTGAATTCTTAGTTCTATGGGAGAGTGTGGTAAGTGAGGACCCTCCTCTGGGGTGGACGATAGGTAAGGATAAAGTTATGTGTATAAATGGATGTGTGTGGGTCCCATGGGATATACACGATGAGCTGATATGGTTGTTTATACTTCAGCATGTGTAGTGTATCCCAAAGTCATCAAGATGTATCGTGAATTACGTCGTTAGTACTGGTGGATGGGAATAATGAGAGAAGTATCCGGTACTGTTTTGAGGTGTTCTGCCTGTCAATAGGTATAAACAGACCATCAGTGGTCGGCATGGATTTTACAATAGCTACCCATTCCGGAGTAAAACAGGATGATGTCGTGATGGATTTTGTGATGGGGTTACTGAGGTCACCAAGGAGAAACAATGTTATGCGGGTCATAGTTGATAGGCTTAATAAGGTCGATCACTTCTTGATGATCATGGATACCGTCAGTGTTGATGAGCATGGAATGTTGTATATCTGATAGGTGGTAAAACTTCATGGGGTTCCTCATTCTATCATTTTAGATAGTGATTCCAGATTTACGTATCTTTTCTGGCAGTGTTTTCAGAGGGCATTGGGTACACAAGTGCTTTTATGCCCAACATACCACCCTCAGACCAATGGTCAGTCAGAGCGTACAATAAATTAGTTAGAGGACATGTTTCATGCATTTTTCCTAGTCTTTAGGGTATTTTGGGGGGGCATATTCCCTTGGTAGGGTTCATCTACAATAACAGTTTCTAGGAAACTATAGAGATTGATCCATATGAGGCTTTATATGAGAGGCCATACCAATCACCCCTGTGTTGGCTGGAAGCAAGAGAGGCAGCTATGCTGGGACCTTGTCTTGTCTAAGAGACTACTGAGTAGGTCCACTTGATTTGAAAGCAGATGGCTACTGGGTAGTCTCGTCAGAAATACTACACAGATCTCCATAGATGACGATTAGAGTTTGAGGTCGGGGATCAAGTTTTCCTACATGTCACACCGAGGTTGGGACATAAGATGATTAAGAGATATGTTAAACTATCAATAAGAAATGTCAGAACATTTGAGATTTTGGGGAAAGTTGAGTCGGTTTCCTATCAGTTACAGTTACCTCAGAGGTACCAAGCCATGCATGACATCTTCCATGTATCTCTGCTATGCCATTATCACTTATACACATATAATCTTTTTATACATTAGGAGGTTGAGATTCATGTTGACATAATATTTTAGGAGCATCTGATTCGTATCGTTGATAGAAGTACAAATTTTCGTAGAGGCCATCCAGTTCCTCTCATATGGGTGCTATGGCAGCACGATCGAGTACATGATGAGACTTGGGAGCAGGAGGCCGACATACATACTCAGGGTCCAAAGTTATTCTCAGATATTCCTTCACCGCCCTTGTAAAATAAATTCAGGGAAGAATTTATTGGGGGGGAGTTTTTAAGATCCCAGTTCTTACATTGGGGTACAGGTTTTTTATGTTCTTTTCCTTCAAGTTGATTTTGATAAAACAAGGGAAAACTGGAAAAGTACTCGAATAAAAGGTTATCAACCATGTAATCTGAAGAAAACTTATTTTATTATAGGAATTTATGAATTGAATACATGGTGTGTGGTAATGTAGTCCAGAAAAATAGGAAAAACCAACAATACATCGTGTACATCTTAGTACATGTCGTGTAGTAATGTCAACAGGTCCTAAAAAGTAAGTTTTTGGAAACTAGCTTCCAAATGAACTGTAAAATGATATAAATGACATTAATATGGTATTACATTCCATTTATATGTGTTTTGTCACATAAAATGGGTAGAAGCCCCTCTATTTGGCATAACGGACAGAGGGCTCACTGGCTTGAAGAACAAGCACCACCAGAACTTCAACCTTATCCCAAATCATCTTCTAGACTCTGATTTGATCGTCGTTGGTTACATTTGAACCATATAAGTAAGATATAGATTAATAATGAGCCATTATTCCTAATTCATATTCTATAGGATATTATTTAAGGTTGAGATTTTATTCTTATTTCTTAGATCTTTGTTGTTTTAGCTCTAATTGGAGCTCGATGCTGGATGAGGAGAGTCATACTATGACAAGGTAGGTGGTATTTTCACTCTCATTAATTGTAGTGTTGTTTATTTGTGACGTTGTGAAGAGTTCCTATGTTTATGTTGTCACCTTGAACGGAAATTGATCCTCATTATTACCTAATTTTGTTCTGGTAATTAATTAAATGAATTAAACCATGTTTAGCATCGTTGTTTGGTTAAGGGCCACCCCATGGGTGTGTTCCCCTCAGAAACTTTGATATGCCATTTTGACCTAGGGTGTTTATGGGAATGCCTTCATTTCCCTTATAGGGTTGTTAAAAATGAACTTGGTTATTATATGGAATTTCAATTGCATTAGAATTGTAATCATTTTTTTATTATGGCTTTGGGATTGGGTTTGATTCATTTTTTCATTCAGTTTTTTACTTGATTATGTAGGTTAGAATGTTTCAATAAATTTTAATGAGTAATTGGTAAATAGCATTGGGTGATACATGGGTTCAACTTAGAACATCATGAATAGACTCATAGGATTATTGAACTTTGCACCTTGGGTAATACATGGGTTCAGTTTAGAATGACATGGATGGACTCGAGGGGCCTTTGATTTAAATGTCATTAGTGACACTTGGTCTCCCTAGTAGGACATCTTGGGATTTACCAAAATGACATAATCTTATATTACACATATAGTGATACCTTGGGGCTCCCTAGTGGGACCACTGAGGATGGACTCACATTAACTTATACCAACATCAAGAGTGATACTCAGGGATCCCTAGTAGGACCACTGAGAACAGAATCGTAGAATGTTAGTATAATTACACCAATAGTGATACTTGATTTCAAACATAGGAATCTCACGAACAGAATCAGGTTATACTAAAATGATGGAATGGAAAAAATTGTGACATGTCTGCTAAGACAAATCAAAAAACATGGATTCTATCATAACTTTCTTGTTAGAAGGTCTTATGAGACTTCTTTTGTTCTTACTCTATTGTGGGGAATGTCAAGCTTAGGACAAATTCTAAGACATAAATAATTCATGTAAATGAATTTCTAATGAACATAGTGAACTCTATAAATTAATACCAATACTTTTGGGATTGTTTAATTCTGGGTACCTACTTTTTTTCTAACTTTTATTACTATTCACAACTGATACATATACTCACTGATAGATTTCCACTGACCACAGATGGGTTCTTACTAGGATTTATTTCCCACCCCCGTTTTGGGTCATGTTTTTAGCCCCAAACAGACTACATTTCTACAGGTGTCAATAGGGGCAATTTTTCTTATACAGTTACTTGATTATTGTTTAGGAGCAGGAGATAAAGAGACCAAGCCAAGGCATACGATGTTGTTTTGTTTCATTTTTTATTATTATACATTAGTATTCTATTGTAATTTATTTCAGTGTATCTTGTTTTTGATGTTTTCTGAGAACATGTAAAATTCTACATCATTATGATTTGTTATGCCTTATAGTTATCTTTACCTTGAAGTATTCCATTGTTCAATTCAGTTCCATTTTGTTTATTGCTTCTCCTATTATCATTATTTTTTCTGCTATGTTACATACTACCAGGGAGGGCATAGTTTACCCATTATCACACCCTAGGCCCTCTCTACTTGTTGGAAACCTTTGGAATTTGGGGAAATGCATTTGAGGCTGTGTGGTCGACCGGGTACACGACACTAGTTGAGTGGCTTCAGAACCCAATACATTACATTGACACACCATTGATGATATCTATAATGAAATTAAATCCTGTAAAATTATTAATCTCCACAATTTTGATCAAATAAATCATCAATAAAGGGTATAGGATACTTTTTCTTGATTGTGATATTGTTCCATTCCCAAAAACCAGTTTTAAATCTCATTAATCCATATTTCTTCTTAACAAAATGGATAGTTGAACTGTAAAGTGGCGCATTTGGATGAATAAATAACTTATAAATATTTTTCTATTGTTTCATCTTTAACTCTTACAACTCAATTAGGGCCATTCTATATGGAGTCTTTGATATAGATGTGGAACCAAGTAAGAGTTCTATTGAGAACTCAACATCAGGATTCAGTGGAAGACTATGTAAATATTCTAGAAATCCATCAAAAAACTCCCACAAAATATGAATATCATCTATGTTTAGTTTCTTCCTAACCATATGATATAATCATCACTTTTTATTATGCATCAATACCCCTAAAATTGATGTTATTTCTATCAGAAGTGCATATTTATCATCACAATGATAGATGATCATAGGTGGGGTTTGAATATCAAACATGAATTCCCTTCCTAGGAAATAAATTTCATATTTATTTAGAAAAATCAAATCTATACCTAAGAAAACATCAAATTCAACTAGATGGTGAATAGTGATATTTCCATGAATGAAATTCCAACAAACTTCAACAAAAAAATAATCATATATTTGGGATGAGATCATTATACCATTAAGTATTTTCATAACTAATTCAACATCTAATCATTGGTGTGGAATTTTGATACTTGTAAAAAATTATTTAGATACAAATGAATGGGTAGATAAAAATTTAAATAATAGATTAACAATTTTAGAGTGGATGGTTAGTGTATGTTTCACGACACTATTACCGCACACCTCATTATAAATAGTGATTGCATTATATTTCCATTTCCCTTTTGGATCAATGATAATTAGTAACCTTTGGATTTGGTAACTAGTTATAATAATACATATACTCCTTACATATGAGAAACTAGAGTGTGGTTGGTTGAATGGATGCTCAAAAGAATGCACCTCATGTGCCAGGAGTTTTTCAAATTTTCTCAATTGTTGCTTCTCCAGATGGTGGTGCTTAGGTGGCAGCTCTGACTTCGATGTCCTTCGATCCTAGTGTATCTACTTTTATTGGTCTCCCTTTCCCTCTGGTGTCCTCTGGATCTCCCCTCATGTCTCTCTAGTCCACGAGATCCTTTCACGATGTTTTGTGCGGTTCGTCCGGCGGCTTCCAGTGGTGATGCTTCCCAGAGGTGGGCCTGGTCTCTCCGGTGGTGGCCTAGGATGGATGCTGTGTTTTGTTAAAGGTTACCCCTATCAAATTTGATGAGGCAATTGATTGCATTAAATAGAGTATTGTAGCTTGTTTTGGGGCGAAGAAGCCTTCCTTGTAGGTTTTCATGAGGTTTTCAGCGTCATGGGGTTTGTGTGACCAGGTGTGAATCTATGGTATCCATCGGAATTCCTTTTGTATGGTAATGTAGTCAGAGGAGAACTTCATCAAAGTTTGGTTCAAAGCTCCCAGTTCATCTGGGAGGGGGAGTTTTAGCATGGATCCATGGTCTCGGGAGGTGCATAAGGGTAAGGAGAGTCCTCGTGCTGCGGTTTGGTTGGGGCTTCTAGGTTTAACCCTACATTTTAAAAATGGAGTTTCTAAAGGCCATCAGGGATTATCATTGGGGATTTGTGTGCAAGGATGATCGCACCCTCTCCTAGGAAGACATCTTGGTTCTTCGGATTTGTGTGGAATTGGATCTCTACCAGCTGATTCCTGAAAATATTTATTTAAAGGTACAGGGTGGGAGGCTTAAGACCAAGGCATTTCGTTCCTGGTTTTCCCCAGGTTTTGTTCCTCGTGATTTCTCCAGTGTCACTCCAGGGCCTTGTTTAGGAATATAAATAATGGTGGATCTAGTCAGGTGCATAAGGACCCTCTGGGTGGTGGGTATTTCCCTCCCTAGTCGGGTATTTCTGAGGCTGTCTCTCCACAAGAGTGGTTATCAGAGCCAGAGTCAGAGGTTTTTCAGACTCCCACGGTGGACCCTATATCGGTGGTTCATCCCTCATGTTTGTCTGAGAGTGGTCCTTCCCCCTCCTTGGATATGGTTACATTTAAGTCATGGGTTAATTATAGGATGATCTTGGCCATCATTGCATCCTTACTCATTCCCCATTTGGTGCCCTGTGTAGGCTGGATGCATGAGTGGCTCCTAACTTCTCATCTATCCTCTCTAGATCTCTGGTTGTTCCTCCCTCCCCCTTTAGCGGCCCTTACTATGTCATTTAAGGAGTTGGAGGATGTGGTTGGTTTTTATTGTTCTCTCCTTTGATTAAAGGAGGGTTCCATCAAGCTTTTAGTTGATGGTTTAGGAAGCCCAGAGGCTTCGGTTTCTTCTGAGGTTTTTTTCCCCCATACCTATTCAGGGGAGTTGAGTGGTGTTTTGTTTGAGGTTCTAACCATGATATCATGACACTTAAAATTTATTATGTTTTTAAGGTTGATTTATAGTCTAGGGCAGACCTTAGGTTGTCTCTCAAGGTGCGTTTGTGGGTTTAGAGTGTGTGTTTTTAATAAGAAGTACTAAAATAGGGGGTGGTTTTGAAAATAGTTTTAGGATGAAATTACATAATTGAAAGTTTAAAAGTTGAGAAACTAAATGGGTTTTGAAAAATATAAGATAAAATGTTTCATTGTGAGTTCTCTACATAATTTCAAGTTCATCATTCTTGGAGATTAATTTAGGTTTGGAGTAATTCATTGGTTGAAATTATTTGAAATCCTGATTAATTCCTAATCCTTTATCTCATTGTTTGAAGAACCAAACCTTGACATAACAATCGTATTGTCAAGGAACAGAACTTATGCATGGAATATGAGAATACAAAGCAGATTTAAATCTCAATAAACTGGGTAAGAAAAGGAGTCTTGTGTTACCCAATCAAAAAAACACAAGTCTTTCACTCAAAACCTCATGTCGATCAATTAGAAATTAAGAGCATCACATTCACACGCATCAAAACAAGCATTCAAATATAAAAGTATGTAAGATACTTGGAAATAAATGTTATAACACCCAAATTAGTCCAAAATAGTAGCTAATATATTCTTTCAAACTCCCTTTACATGTGTGTAGCTCCCCCACAATGAACGCCCACAGATTAGCTCGACATCGAGTGGAGGAGGAAGCTCGTGAGGAAGTCCTTCTTCATTCTCAATCCCACTATGTGGATAGGGGCCTCAAAAACTTAAAATAATAGGATATTTCTCTTATTTAACTTCAAAATGGATGCACTTAACTCCTTTTCCGAACTCCCAAATGATATGGTGCCTTTTTATAACCAAAATGGGACATGGTTTTGGGCACCCAATTTTTGTAATACCAATTATGTCTTGATTTTGGAATAGTATAAAGCCATATCACGACTTGACCAAAAGAGAAGAGTTGTTTTAAGGCCTATTTAATATCTTCATGTAGATTTTGGAGGCCATTAGGAAAAGGTATTAGGAGATATGGGCAAAAGACCGAAACAAACTTTTGAATTTGGAAAGATTCTATCTCCTGGACAGAATGGTCCGGATGGTCCACTAGATGGCTGAATTAGGATTCGGTTCCTTAATATGATTTGTATCCCATGATGTTTTCGATAGTATCACAATGTTTCAACCCATTTGGATCTACAGAATTCTTGTAATGTTCAAAACAGTGGACAGATGTCCATGGGATGCCATGCAGTTTGGCCCATTTTTCTTCTAGATGATCTCCGAGCCTCCAAATCACCTCCAACTTCAATGAAAATACCGAAACAAGTTTAATGTCCCTTTTTAACAGTAATAAACATTAATTCATTGAATAAAACTTAAAGTTAAATTAATTATTATATTTTTAATATTCATTAAAAAACTAGTTTAAAACAACGGTGTAAGGGTGGAATTGAATGGTGAATCGATATGTGATCAGGTTCCCTCTCTGGTGACTCCATTAGTCTTGATAGTTTTTGTTCAGAACCAAGGTATGCGCACTCGTGAAAGGTTGAGATAGCTTAATGAAGGATCCCCTTCATTAGTATGAAGACTGTCGATCCTGGGGCCAAAGTCGGGCTCCCTCTTGTTTAGATGTTATTAATGGTCATCTAGAATTCCTATGGCCTGGGTGCACGAGTGAAGTCCGACTTCATTGCCTCTAAAGTTAAGAAACACAAGGTCTCTATTGTCACTATCCTTGAATGTAAGTAGAAACAAGATAAGATCAAGGAGTTCTTTTGTAAGGTCATAATGCATGACTCTATGCAAGCAGGATCGATCAACCACCATATTGGGATCTTTTGGAATAAGGAGGTATTATTGAACATGATAAGCGTGAGGGGCCATTTTGTCACGACAAAAGTCATGAGGGGTTTAGATTGTTTCTTTGTTTCTTTTGTGTATGTTAGCTGCGATTCTCAAGCTAGGAAGAGGTTGTGGCCTGATCTTGGCTCCTTCAACCTGGTGGATCTACCGTGGGTCATGGCGGGGGACTTCAACGTTATCCTCGGCCCTTGGGAGAAGATAGGGAGAGGTTCCTTCCCTCAATAGGCTAGCCTGGACTTTGCGAGATTCCTAGTGGGATCAGGTCTTTTTGATCTTGGGTACTTGAGAGCACATTTCACATGGTGTAACAACCAGATGGGAGGTAGGAACAGCTAGAGTAGGCTCGATCGGTGTCTGGCCAACACCAATGCCATCAACATGATTCCAAATTCCAAGGTTAAACATCTTGTCTAGGGTATTTCCAAACACTCTCCTTTATTGGTTTTGATGCCTCCTAGGTAGGACATCACGGAGTCTTTCAGGTTCTTTCAGCAGTGGTCTCAGAGCCCGGGGTACCAACAGATTACGGGGGAGCTATGGGGTGATCTTACGTGATGGAATACATGGTCGGAACATCATAATAAACTCTGGAGAGTGAAACGTATGCTTTAGGAGTGGTACATGGGGATTCCTACTTTCAATCAGAATATGGAGAATTTGAAACAGAATATCGATAACCTGGAGTCCATTCTGGAGGAGGCATGGAGTGACTCTATTTTTGAATAACTGGTTGACAAGAAGGTGTGATGGGTGGAGTTGATCCTTAAACAGGTGAGAATGGCTCAGGAGTGATCATAGGTGAAATTTATTCATGAGGGGGATAAAAATACATCTTTTTTACATGCCTGTATAAGTGAGAGGAGGTGGATGAACAAGATCAATATTCAACTCAAGGATTTCACTTTCACAGAGGACATAGACATTCTTGGGATCTTGGCGCATACATTCTTCAGGGATATCCTTGTTGGCACCAACCCGAGGATTCCTGGTGGATACCCAAGTGGCATGAATGATCTTTGGGAGATGATTCCCATAGTACTGTCTGGCCTCAAAAATGAATGCATGGAGGAGATCCGAGATGAGGATGAAATTCACTTGGAAATGGGGAATCTTAACCTTGAGAGTGCACCCGGCCTGGACAGGTTTCCAGACTCTTTTTACAGAGGGGTGTGGGATGTGGTGAAGGGGGACATCATTGAAGTTATTCAAGACTATTTTCATGGTGGGAGCCTTCCCCTGGTTGCAAGTGTTACAAATCTAATTCTTAGCCCAAAGATGAAGTACCCTTCTTATCTTCCACCCTATCGCCCAGTAAGTTTATGTAATTTCCCCTACAAGATCCTTTCTACTGTGATCAATCAGAGACTATCCAAACTTCTCCCTCTATGTATTTATATTGAGCAACATGGGTTTGTTAGAGGGTGCTCCATTCAAGGAGATACTACTCTGGCTCAGGAGGTGATGCGAGATATTAACCTAAAGACCCATGGCTCCAACTTTGTGATCAAATTGGATATGAGTAAAGCATACGATCAAATCCAATGGAGATTTATTAATAGAGTTCTTACATCTTTGGGGTTCTTGTCCAGGGTGGTGGAAAACCTTTTCAGGAGTTTTATCTCCTTGTGGATGGTGGTTCCATTCTTGAGGAAGCCTTATGGTTTCTTTAAGGCAATGAGGGGCATTCAAAAGTGAGATCTGATCCATCCTAGTATCTTCATCCTGGAAAAGGATACCCTTAGCCTCCTTATCAACTGAGGCCTATCAAATAGAGATATTATACCCTATAAAAGGAAGATTAATCTCCCAATGATCTCCCATTTGATGTTTGTGGATGATACATGCATCTTAATAGATGGAGGTTGGAGCTCTGGGTGAGGACTTAAAAAATTATGGATGATTACTGCTACTGGAGTGGGAAAGTTATCAGCAATTCAAAAATCACCATCTTAATCTCCCAATGGTGTGGATCCAGGAGCATTTACTCTCTATGTAGTCACCTTGACATGCAGCATGGTGCATTTCCCATAGAGTACCTGGGCTCACCCATTTCCTTAGATCGGCTTCGAGGGTGGAACTTTGATCATATTGTGAACAGAGTTGCGAGTCGCGTCCTCAACTGGAAGAACTTCTTCCTATCATTTAGGGGTCTCATTGAACTAGTCAACTTAGTCCTTTCCACCATCCCTATTCATGCACTAGAAACCAACATTATTCCATGAGGAGTTATCCATACCATTTAAAAGGTTCTATGCAGTATTATCTAGGACGCTATGTCAGAAGGCAAGTGAAATTGGGCCTCGTGGGATAGGTTGGATAGATCCATTATTGATGGGGGGGATTAAAGTGAGGAGCCTTTAGAGTATTCTTCATTGCAAGCATGCCAAGATTTCTTGGTATATTCTTGAGGATCGAATGTTGTGGGGTAAGTCCATGTCTATTATCTGTGTGGGTTCATTGGAGATTGTGTAAGGATATGTTTCTTCTTTCTGGTTGATCGTCTACCCTATCTATTAGACTCTTCATCAGAACTCCATGTGGCTGGTGGGAGAAGGGGAAATTTCTTTCTGGATCCGCCACTGGGTGGGAATTGTTCTTGGCTTCCATGGTTGCCATGCGCCATTGATCATGATTATAGAGGCAAGCCTTTACCCTTGTTTTACTAAGGCGGTTCTGGATGAGGATAAATAGGGCCTGCTCGATTCCATCGTGTTCAATACTAATCCGAAAAAATGCATGTTCAAACCTTCTTCCTCATGTGACATCTCTACCAGGGATTTTCGCTGGATTATTTCTTCACAGAACCCTATGGATAGCTGGAATGATGTTGTGTGGTGAAACGGGATACTAGCAAAGTATAACTTCATATCCTGGCGCATTAGGATCCAGGTTATTGCCACAGATGAGAACATTAAGAAGGTGGGTGTATGTTTGGAATTTAGTTACCTTTTCTTTAGTATCGTGTGGGAGGTGAGTTCTTATATTCTTTTCTACGAAGTGGAATTGGCCCAGGATGTGTGAAATTTATTTGGAGGCATCACCTGCTTCACCTCGAGTAATCTCAAGGATTCTCATTTCTTGGGTAGATAGTTTCACAGGCCAACAGACTCAAGTATGGAACGAATGGCTCATGGGGTGATTTTTAATTCTGGGTGCTGGTGTCTGTGTAAATCTAGGAACCAGGTGAGGTTCGATGGCCCTATGCCTTTTGTGAGGTCCATTATCGTGAGGACTTGCTTCCTGCTAGAGGACTTGGTCTCCCTCATAACTGACTGCCAGGGTGCTCCGTATTTGAGGTTGCTTTAGGTTAGGATACCTCCCTTGAATCCCGACCTTTCCAATACCCAATAGAGATGGGTTTGTTGGAACCCTCCCGCTAATGGTCTTAAATTGAATTCGGATGGGTCTTGTAATATGGGTGTCATGAGTGGAGGGGGTGTTTTCCGCAAATTAGGGGGAATGTGGATCTGGCTTTCACTGTGTTCTATGATCCTAATGTGATGATCACCGGGATCACCCTATGCAGGTAGGAGAACCTTGACATTACTCATGTGGAGATTGATTCCAATATCCTTCATGATTCTTTGCACGGTATATGATCTCTTCCTTGGTCTGTAACCTACTTAGTTCACAAATGTAGAGTCATTCTTGGTGGAAACATTTGAGTTACCCACCCATGGTAGGAGTGAAATAGGGTTATGGATCATCTATCTTCTATAGAGGACCATAGATCCATCAGTACTCATCTTCTCTCAATGCATTGCCTGAAACCAGAGTGAGAGAATCTGATCAGAGGGGATTCCCTCGGTCTACATCATTCCAGACCCCCTTAGTCTTGTTCTTATTGTTCTATCGTGTTCTCTCTTTTTTTTTCTCTCCTTATTTCTCTCTCTCTTGTACTCTATTTGGTCTCTCTTTTGAATAAAAATTTTATTTGGAAGGATGGATAGAGTGAGGGTGGTTTATTCTATGGAGCTTTCTCTCTATTCACATAATTATAAAACTTATACCTATCACATAGGAATTAGATTGTCCTATGACCATTTTTTCCATACATAAAACATTTACCAGAGCCCTTAATACAATTTCATCCATATTTTCTTCGAAACTTTGAGCATGAAGGAAGGATTATATTATTATATCTATGGTTCTTAGAGTTTCCCTTAAATTCCATCTTTATTTTCTTATCAAAAAAATGGCATTGATGGGTAACTTCAATCTACATTTCTACCATGATAGATCTTTGAATGACTTATCCATGTATACTTATGTCCATTATAGATAAATACCTTTAGATAATTTTTTTTAATTCACTAAAGAATCGATCAATATTACTTTCAGTTTGGATAATTTTAATAGAACCATACTTCCCAAGTATAGTAAAATTTTCCTCATTCGTATTGAAGGATTCTTCATCCTTCTTCTTCTTTTCAAGGAATTAATTATCCATTTTGTAATAAATAATTTGAGGGAATTACTTATTGAAAAACAATCTATTAATCTAATACCACTCCATGGATTCAATATCTTCTTATCTAATTGTATTATCTATAAGATTCATGCCTTGATCTACTTCACCCACAAAATAGCAGACAACCAAAATGAAAATTTCATGATCCAAAAAATAAATAATGAAAAATATCTTTCTAGTTTTATTGATCCATTTATAAGCATGTAGTGGATCAATAGATCCATTGAAAAATGGTGGACATTGCCTCATGAAGGACATAACATAAAGTTATTCCCTCCATTTATCGTTTATAATTTCATCATCATTTATATCTTGAAAAGTTTGTGTTAGCATAGTAATGATATTTTTCATTCCAATTACCATAACATTTTGTTAACTAAAAGTAAAATATTTTCATTGTCCATCATATTAGGTATTAACATTGTTTTTTTGGGATCTGACCATTGAAAAAAAAAACATAGTGTGAGAAACACTAATCATAGTGGTAAACCACACAATCATGAAAACTAATACATAGGATTTATAAATCAAGAAATATTATTTTTAATATATAATACATTAGGATTAACCTAGTTTTTTCATGATCATCATTTATTATAGTATTTTTTATTATACTTTTACTTATCCTTATATTTATCCCTATTGTTATCACTAATGATTTCAAATCATAGTTCCAATATTGGACTAAAACTATCATATAATTCCCACTATAATGAATCAAGATTTATATACATAGATATTAAGTATTAAAAGATAAATATTCATTTTATTATACAAAAAACATGCATGTGGACTGTAAAGGTTAGTGTCTTTTGAAACATGAATACATAAATAACTTGTTCATAAGTGAAATACAAAATCTATCACTACGTTATCCATAATGAACATCCTTAAATGAAATATCATGCATAGTAAATTTCATCATTACGTGGGGAAGGGAAACATAGTTTTGGGTGAGGTCAGATACCAAGTTAGGTTAGACAAGGGTTATATCAATAGAACATGACCATAAGAGTATGATAACATGAGAATGAAATTTGAAACAAATACCCTTGATATCATAGATCATAACCTTAAGTCATGGCATATATCTAATTATTTTAAAAGAATGATTCATAATGGAATCAAATAACATAATCCATGATAGTATAAAATTAGAATAATACATATATTTTTAGAATACACATAAGCATAAATATCATTTACTTAGTTGTCAAGGATCATTTCAATGAATATCATAGTAGAATGGGTTTAATCCATAGACTATCTTAGTAACCAAGGTAATTTCCAAAGAATATCATAGTAGAAAGAGCGCCTTACTAATATAGTCTAACTTTCTATTCTAGTCTTATTTATATCATGATATATCAATATTTCCCTAATACATTAGAGAGAGATATATGTCCCACCATTCTCATAATAGAAATCATATATATATAATCCACATGATTATAAAAAATTAATCATATCATAACCCTTGAAAAGAAAACATGATAAACATATTTCATGTAATGAGTTTTATTATAAATTCATTAATTAATCAAAGTATAAACCATGAAAAACAAATGTTTTTCATAATCATTTCATCAATTAATGATAGGATAACCCATGGAAAAGGAATGGGTTTCATAAAAAAAATTCATCATAAAAATAAATAATCTCGATAAAGAATAAGGATGGTATCATTGAATAATATCCTAAGTAAATCATAAGTTATATAAAATGATGTTATCTTATTTTGATTGTTTTAATATCATGTGAAAGATTTATTAAATAAAATACCATGTCAACTTTGAAATAACATATTTTAAATATAAAATTTCCCAAATAAAAATAAAGAAAATTCTTTAAAAATAACATGAGAAACATATAAGGGAATCATTAAAATAATTTTTTGGTCATGATTGTAAAAAATGTTGTTCATGTCGTAGATGTTAAAAAATGATTCCTTTCATTTTTTTAGTTAAAAGTTAAATGTACCCCATTTCACAAAATGATAAGAAGAATCCTTTTAATTTATTTTAGATAGTAAAAAATGTGTAGAAATGAATTTTAAAATTTATAAAAGAATATGAAAACTTATTTGAAACCATTTTTAGAATACATACACATAGAAGATAAATGATTTTCGATCGAAGAGAGACATAAAGATGATTATCCTTAAAACATTATATTAGTATATTTATTTCATAGATACAATAAAATTAAAGGAATACATGTATTATATATAAATTAATAGATAATAAGAAATTTCATGAGATCCTTGAGAGGCATATTATAAGATTTCATCATTAGAAACATAATCATAAACAATCTCAATAAAAAATGAGATTAAAACATAAATCATTTACCACTTGGTAAATATTGTAACATAAGACCCATAAAATTAATATTTTTAGGGATTTTAATGTCCCATAATTTTTATTATAACAACCACAATATAAAATCATCTATAGTATGTATACCACATAACCAAACCATGTGGGGTATAAGGCTTGTGTCCCACCGAAATAATCTGACAGGTTTAGGAACCGGGTGGTGCCTATTCCTAACATATTTATTAGAAAATATTAATAGTGGAATTTCAAAGGCTCTTCAAAAGATGACAATGAAAAGAAATACATGCATCCATATCAATAAAAGAGGAGTAGAAGTGAGAAATAACAAACAACCATCATGAGGAAGACTTCAAAATTTCTCTTTTGGATAGAGTATCAGAAACTTGATTGGCCTCTATGAAAATATGTCGAACAACCAGATGAATACTCTCATAGAGGGAATGACATTTAATCCATGGAAGAATAATTCTCTATAGAAATTTCCTCGATCTTTTCTTCAAAATATGAACCACTGTAGGAGACTCTAATTCCAACCAAAGATAATTCCATTCCTATTCGATAATATATTTGATAGCTTTAATGGTTTTCAATAATTCAGCTACAACGGAAGATATCATTACAATGTAATGGTAAAAAACCTTTAATGAAGACCCGATTGGTACTGAAGACACCACCATAGACAGAAGGGTTCGTTTCACATAAAGCCACCCCATCCACATTCACTTTCAACCAATGCAGTATAGGTGGGATGCATATGATAGAATTGAGCGTAAGAGGTATCTTGAACTTTCCACACACACCAAATGATTTAAGAATGTACCGATCATAAATATCAATATTAATTATGCTCATAATTATTATTGAGGATTCCATGACCTCACTATACACATAACATAGACCAGTATGTAAAAATGTCCTTTTATTCTGAAATTACAAACCATTTTGTGCCTTCCAAATGTATGAAACAATACTAGCATTCACTATAGGTAACAACATATGTACCTGTTCATGTTGAAAAAAAATAACAATAGAGAAAATGAGATATTCAAATATGTCCATCTCTATCTAAATACCAAATATCTCTTGAAAGTGTTTCCATATCCTGTATGAAAATCTTTAGGACATGAACAGGTGTGTACATGACTCCCCATCCTATAGACAGATATAACAAGAAGATGCATGAAGAAAGATGGTTTTCTGAAGCACCACATGAAGCACCAGTCTACCATTCCATATTCTCCATATCATTATGAAGTGTAAAAGGAAAATAATTGGTTTCTTGAATTTCTAAATCCTTAATGGAATAGAAAATTACCCATAAGATAGATACCTGTAAAACTCTCTAGAAATAAATATTCCAGTGGAGCTCTACATCGAACATTATACATTGATCATGGTTCCATCATCCTCAATATTTTAAACATGAAATAAATATCATAATTATCTATTATATTTTTATTTAGAGTAATCCGTAAAATTTAGAGATACAAAATGAATTATACCATTCATGTAGACGATAGAAATTACATATGAATGAATGATGTTTTCATTTTCCAAACGGATGAAACAAAATAAATGTGAATAATATATCAGCTTTCCAGAAATTTTTTTATTTCATATCTATCATATATATTCAATTAATGTATCCTTATTTTTTCTTATTACAAATTAAAATGAAAAATGTGTCACGTCAATTTTTGGATGTGGCATTCCACAGGTATACATGATTGACATTATTATTTTCCAATGGATTGAAAGGTAAGAAGATAGATGTAATATTATAATTAAATATTTATGATTATTTCATAAATATAATATAAATATGTTAATAACATAATTATATACAACTATTATAGGTTGTGATGGAAAATGAATTAAATCAGTTTATGAGGTGGTAGTTCACCGTACACACGATCAACAGTTTCATTTTCTCATTTGATAGAAGAGAATATGGATATAAGTTATACCAATAACATAATAAAATTTTATAATATTGGAGATACTAATTTTATTATATCATAATATTTGAATAATTTTTGAAATATTTTGATGATGAAATAAAATAATAACTCTTGGTTAATAATGATACCTCTTTTTCGAACAACCGCCTTAGGTTTTCACCAAAAATCCTTCCGTAGAGTGTTTCATAGTCAAAATCTGTCCTATATATTGTCTGTATGAGAATAGGTAAATTATTATTTTAGGGACTTCCTAAACCAAAAGTATTTCAGAGTGTGAAGTGGAGAGGAGTGGGGATGTCCTTTTATAAGTGGCAAAAGGAACCCTTGTGGAAATTACTCAAAAATTTCCTGAAAGAATCTAAAATGATAAAGTAATTCCAAAAAGAAATGGTTCAAAATAACCATAGATTCTAATTTTGGATAGGATAATGTTAATATATGTCCTTCTAATAGGATTTAGACAAGTTTTATTGGAGAACCTACCCTTATATTTTTATTTACCCTCTGGTAAACCCATTTTAACCATACTGATGATTTTTTTTCAATTTTCAATATTCATTATGACCAAAAATTAATTTTACCTTTTTATATAACATAAATTATGATGATTCAAAATATGTAAATCATTTTTCCAAATGAAATAAAAATAATTCATATAATTTAATTTAAAATAAAACTTGAAGATGTGACAAAAAAGCGGTTTTCTAGAAAAAAATTCATAAGTATAAAAAGTTTTTATATCAAAATTGAACATAAAATTCAATAAAATTATCTAAATTAAATTAATTATAATATTATTTAACTGTTTTTACTTTTTAAATCCATTTTAAAACATAATTTACTCTTTAAAATACTTTAATTTAAATGAAATTTTCAATAAAAATCATTATTTTCACTATTCATCAAAAGATTAAACTTTTTAGAAAATTACCCAAAATTAAATCCAAGTGAATTATTACATGATGATTTGAAAAATTAAGTTAATTTTATACATAAATTTTTTAAAAGGTGGTATAAATTAATTATATTATTATCTCAAAAAAGAAGTAAAGCCGTTTTTTCAAAAAAGATGTTTTTAAAACTTATAAATTTTTTAATTGAAAATATATTTTCCATAAATAAAAACCATAAACATATTTTTATTCCAATTTTAATAGAAATGATATAATGATCATGTTTTAATAATAATATTTATTTTGTATTGAGGTTAGTTAAAACTCGGTGTTGCATGTAATAAAAGCTATCAAAGAAATTAAATTTATTTGAATAAAATATTTCCTATAAAATCAGGGCGTTAAAATTTATCGTCCTTGAAGATATAACTATTTTCTTGGAAACTTCTAATGAATTTATTAATTATTTTCATATTATTCCCCTGAATCGAGAATTATGATTTTCAATAGAACTCAGACATTAACCAACATTGATTCCAAATTAACCTTATAAAATGAAACCAACTGAGTTATATGGATTAAAAAAAGCTAAGAGAATATAGAAAATGGAATAATATACCCATTCTTACTGCAATAGGGTGAACCTCTTTCTTTTAATATGAAATATGGTTCAATACATATTTGTAATGATTATCGAGAATATAAAAAAATCACTATAAAAAACAAGTATCCTCTACCCTGTATTGATGACTTTTTTGATCAATTAATTGGTATTAAATAATTTTAAAAGATTAATATTATATATATCAACATTTAAGGGTTTAAAGTTAGGATATACCAGTGATATTGTTTTATGTTAGGTATGGAAATTATGAATTTATAGTCATTCTATTTGATCTTACAAATTCCCCTGATATCCTCGTGATTTTGTTGAATATAGTCTTAATAGATTACCATGATCATTTTTTCATTATCATTATAGATTATATTATCATATATTCCATGTTCACAGAAGATATTAAAGATCATTTGAGTAATTAGTTAAATTCCTTAAGAAAGGAGAGGTTGTATTCCAAATTTAGCAATTATGAATTCAGGCTACAAAGAGTATAATTTTGGGGTCATGTAATTATAATTGAAGATATATCAATGGATCCTTATAATAATTAAGTTATTAAAAATTTACCCAAACAAACCAAAATGATAGAGATCGATAGTTTTCTTGGATTTAATGGATACTATCAACATATTGTGAGAATTTGATCTGAGATATCAAATCAACTAAATAAGTAGACTCAAGAGGGAGAAAATCCATTTAGATATATGAATGTGATGAAAATTTCAAGGAACTTAAGAGAAGGTTGGTCAATGCATCTATGATCTCACTACACTATAGTAAAGAAGGGTCTATGATATATAATGATTTATAAGAAAATGGATGGATGTGTATTCTCATATATACTAAAACAATAATAAATTATGTCTCACACTTATAAATGGTTTAAAAGATAAACTACCATACTCATGGTTTAATGATGGAAAGGGTAATTTTTTCTTTGAATATATAACAACATTATATTTATGGAGAAAATTTTGGTATATACATCAATCATAAAATATTGATGTACATATTCACATAGAAAAAATTGAATAATATCCATATGAGATAGTTTGAATTCATTTTGGATTATGACTCTTCAATAAATTACCACCCACAGAAAGAAAACAAGGGGGTTGATGCTCTAAGATAGAATGATCATGTTATCTTTTCCATAATACGGATCTAAAAAGATATGGTACTTATTGATTTGTACAGGATAGAACATGAAATCCCAAGGGAATGGGATAAATCATATCTTGGTCAAATTTTTATTCAACCATCCATTCATGTGATGATTAAAGATTTAAAAATGTGTTGTTTAGAACAAAAAATATAGTAAGAAATGTTCATGAGTTAAAATTAGACTATGATTGAATCGAAATATTCAGGAATTAGATATGTGTCCCTCCTTCAGTAATATAATTGAAAAAGGAGAAAATTGAAAAAGCGCATAAACCATCATTCAGTATCCATCATAGAATTATAAACATGCATAGAGATTTCAAATAGTATTTATGGTGGGATAACATGGAATGGTATATTGTGGATTATATATATTTATTCCTTGTATGTTATCAATTTAAGGATGAGAGTTAGAAGTCTAAAGGTATGCCCACATCATTACCAATACCTGTATAGATATAGAAAAATATCACCATAGATTTCATTATAGGACTCCCCAAGAGATTTAAAAGATATAATTCCATTTTGGTTATAGTCTATCACCTTATGATGTTTTTTAATTTCATTAATATTAGTTATTATTTCTCACATGATGAAATTTTTTGGGTATAAATTATTGATGTGTTAAGGTTTCATAGAGTACCACGCTCAGTTATATTTGATCACGACCCAAGGTTTACCTTGAAGTTCTACAGAAGTCTTTAGTAAGTATTTAATAATGAGTTAATATTTATCACTTTATATCATTCTCATATATATGGTTATTTTTGGGGGTCCATTTAATATCGAGAAGATATATATAGTGCATTCTCAATTGATATCTTAGGTGGTTTGGATGAACTCTTTCCAGTAGTCCAATTTTCAAATATTAATTACATTCAATCAAACATTCAGATGGATCCTTATGAATCACTATATTGAAAAGAATTCCACCACTCTAACATGATCAGATGAAGTTTTTGAATGAAATGTATTGGTAGATGAGATAGCTGAGGAAATGGAAGAGAAAGACAAAACTATTCAACATCATATCAGAGCATATCATAGTGAATCAAAAAGTAACTTGAATTATTTATAGAGAGATATAGAGTTAAAATATACTGATATGATATTCATATGAATATATATTTAGGATAAATATATGAGATTTATAAATAAGGAATTCTCATCCCCATATATATAAGCCCCTATAATATTCTTGATCACATCAAGATTGTATCTTATCTCATTGAACATTCATTGTACCTCTCTCAAAATCATAAATATTTTAATTTATGTAATTTGATTTAGGGAATTATTAAACCTTGTAATTTACTAAACATTGAATTTTTAATCTTTTATCATGATCTTTCATATGATGACCAACTAGTAGTGGTTATTTATTGAAGATATAGTGACAAGAAACAAGACCACTCACTTAGTCATAGTTTTATAGTGAAAACTAATGTTTTAGGAATATTCTAGTGAACTGAAGTATGTAATGGGGTATAATTATCCTCATATGGTTCTATTTGAATAATAAAATTTTATGGGAAAAATTATTTTAAGCTTCTTTAACGTAACACCATGAGGTTTTATAAATTTTTATCTTTAATAAATTTGATATGTTCGAGAGCTTGTGATTCCTGCAACACTGAACATAAGTGAAAAATTGTTTATTAAAATATAAAACAAAACAAATTATTAGATATTTAATTGAAATTTATAAAATTAATGACCTTGGGATTAAATTCACTTGAAATATACAATTGAATATAAAGAGATTTTTTTTGAACTTTTTTGTTTTATGATATGATTTAGTTAAATTTAAGATTTTTTAGGAATGATAAAAATAATATTTATTTATAAAATAAAATTAATGATTAATAAAATTAATTAATCAAATACATGATGTGGTTAATTAATGAAGAAGAATATGAGTCTAAAAATTTGGGATAAAGAGATGTGTTTTTTTTTAGAAATATTGTTCTATTTATATATTTTTTATTCAAAAGTCAATTTATCATATTTTGATAAATAAAATTATAGAAAAATATTGTTTATACATTTATGAAACATAATAATCATTCATAAATTGATTATTAAATGGTTTGAAATAATGATAAAATCCATTGAATGTAAAAAAAGTGATATTTTAGAGAAACCATTTTTTATATTTGCAAGGAATTTTATCTTAATAAATTAAATTTATCACTATTCACAAATGATTTTAATAAACTGGGTAGATAATATATTCAATAAAATAATAAATCATCAGTCTAGCATTTTTTAATATGTAATTAATGAAACTGAAATAAATTTTGTTAATAAAAATATATTATTTCTTAAATTGTTTTTAAGCGATTTGAATATGGATTTTACGCGTATTTTTTTATGCCTTTAGAAATTTAATCATATAGAATTTATTCTGAAGGAAATACCAAAATTTAAAACATATATATATATATACATAATTTTAGATGAATATTTAGTACATCACATAATAAAAATTACCCCAGAACAGTAAAGATTTAGAGTATATGGAAACTAGTTACGTAATCATCTTATTTCATTAAAGATCTTCAACATATATCACAATGTTATTATCACATTTTACACTTATTAGAGATGAACAAATTTAAAACTTTCTTCATAACCTGTGTAAAGAAAAGGTAAGAATGGGTGAGATTATTTTCTTAGTAAGGTTAAACATAATATATATCAATCACTGATCATATATGATCATAAAATAAGCATATGTGTATGAGAAAATGATAATATATTACAATAATCATACCCAACTATTCAAAAAAATATTAGTAATAAATCATGGCATATGTCTTTCTGATAACCAAATCCATTGTTCATAAGTGTGTGGAATCATCAACTATTAATCATGATCAAGGAGATCATATCAAAATCAGGAGTCATATGTTTGTGGAATAAACATAAACATTGAAATAATTTCCATAATCATAGGTTACTACCAAGGACATTGTTTCTGTAATAACCTAGACCTTATAAATTATTTTTTTATTCAATAAATGTGTGTCATATTATATTATATAGTATTATAATCATACAGCTCCTAGAAACTAGAATAGAACTTTATTTCGTAAATGAAGATCATTACATTACATAGAAACTAAACCATGAAAATTTCAAGCATTAAAATTGGATAAAAAATGGAAAATAGTAAAAGTAGAATGGGAAAATTTGGATCCTTCTAGTCCACTATAATCATTGCCTTATGAATAATCCAATAGAAAAGAAACCGAATACTAGTAAACCAATCGATAACTTAAAAAAATGAAAATATATAACCTTGAGACGGATTGTAGTTAATGTTGAATGAAAAAATAAATATGAATTTATAGGAGGAAATGTGACTATTAAAATAGTAACCTAAACATTCGAATAGTAACATGAACATCATGAATAGTAACCTAAACATTGGGAATAGTAACCTAAAACTTGGAGTAGTAATTTGACCTCAAAATAATTAAATTAAATGTAAATATATTTTTAATTATTAATTTATGAAAATATAAATTTTATAATCCCATAAAATAAATATCAAGATTAAAAACTCAAAGAAAATACAAACACTTCTTTCGTAAACAGTATTTTAATACATTTCTTAAAAAACATTATTTTTTATATTTAGAATTAAATTTACCTATGTTATAAAATTTTTATGCTAAAATTAATTTTTTTTATAATTAGTACATCAAAATTTCCAAGTGTATATTTTTTTAGAAATTTTATGGAATAGTTCAGTTTTTATTTGAATAGTAAACATACCATATTTCAAATACCACGTGTATTATGTCATAATAATGATGCAATAATGACTTAATAAATTATAGAATGGTTATATCAACATGAAAACTATTAAATAGGATAAATGGATTATTTAAAAATAGTACACTTATTTTCCAAACGTAAAAAAGTTATTTCAAAGTCCAAAGTCAAATATATTCCCTTAAAATAACAACTTCTATTTTTTCCACTTTCCGATTTAATAATCCAATAAATTCATTATGTAAAGTGTTCTGAAGTCATAAAACCATTTTATTTCATTTATATATGATTTATAATGTAAACCAAATCACTATTACAATGTTTACATTGGGTATAGTATTTTATTCAATATTATAACTAAACAATTCCCATATCCTCAAGTATAAATAACCACTCACCCCTCACATGGAAAACCTATACCCCCTAACTTACCAAATCTTGATATCTACCAAAATACCCTCTCTTAATCCCCTTATTAACCATAGGGATTTTTTTAATAGAGAACTCCACGCTTTCAAGTATTTTAGTGTCATATGAAAGAAGCAACACTGAGAAGAGCATGGGTTTTAAAGAACTTTAATTTCTCATTTTTCTCTTATATTCCTCTTTATCTATATTAATTTCAACCCAAAATATTCTATTAGTAATTGGGTAGTTTTAAAAATTATATTAATGATTCTAAACTACTATTATAATTATATTTATGATGTATTTGTTTTTTCTACTTCTCATTCTTCTTCCATGGACAATGTCCCATTAGCGGTTGGTAAACCACCAATGAGGATGTTTCTAACTAATTTTTATCACAAACCTTATGGATATTTTTAATATATTATTTTTATTATTTTTATGTATAAATATATTTATTTTAAACTTATGGGAATAATTATACTTATGTATAATTTAACTTGAACAAAAAATGATAAATCAAAACAAAACATGATTTTTTTTAAAGAAAACATGGTATTAAAATATTTCACCTTTAACAAAGTTAGTTAAGGAATGGAATAAAATTATTATAATTGATCTAGATTGAAAAAATAAACATAATTCAATTTTGATTCCAGGTTTTAAAAATCCCATGTTTACAATTTAGTAGGCAAACACAATATGAAATAAAGAAGGATTTATAGTAAGGGGATTTTTGACCCCAACTATTTCTTTTGGGTTATATCCTATATAATATTATTTTTAATTGGTTTATTCCTAAATTATTCTTAAAATTTATTTTTAATAGTATTTTATTTATATTTTATTGTATTATCATGTTTCTACATTTTTGAAATTTTCATCTATTCCATTTACAATGCTTTTTCAAAAATACATTTAATTCATAAACATTACATTGAATCCTCTTTAGTTGTTTATTATACACTTAATAATGATTACGTTTTGTGCCAAAAATATGTTTTCCCTAAATCATTTTGGAACTAGAAATGTTATTCATGAAATTATGCTTTATGAAGCAATTATGAAACCCATTCCCTTCAATGGGTTTATTTAATGACTATGAATTATATATGTTCCCATTCTATGTGGAATGCATGATTACAATCATTTTATGTTGATATGGGTGGGTTCATAATTATATATCCCTAAAATGCATTGGGTAACATGATGAATCCCATGATATTATGTGTATTATAAATGAACATGATTTTATCATTGTACAAATGATGATTATATAATTTATACACATATGTTATGTGTGAACATGATGCTAACTTTTTTCACAACTATATGTGGTATTTTCCCACTATGTTATGATGTTTCATTATTATGCATATTCCACACTCAATGTCTTTAAAAAAACATTCATCCACACTTCTTCTTATGATCCCATACTTATTAAATTATGATGATTATTATGTTTACACATGTACTATTGATTGGTGTCGTTTATTCTTACTATGTTATCCCATCCCTTACTATGCTTTTAGATCATCCCATTATTTAAATTATGTACTAAAGTGTGTACTTATACTAATGATATCATGAGATAATTAAATAGGATAAGTTATTATAAGGATTAAAATAAATGTTTATGTTTTATTATGTACAATTCATGTATGAGACTATTATTCCCATGATATTGATCTTTTAGTTCCTATATTGTATTACTATTAAGCTTTTTATCTTAGCAATGATTTAGTAGTCATGTAAAAAATTTTGGGTTACTATAGTTGGTATGAAAGCATGTTTTAGATAATTTGAGAATTTGAATTAGAATATGTTAGCGAAAACCATATGGAAAAGTCTAAGTATAGATTAAAAAAATGTTTTGGTAAAGTTTAAGAGTGTGTGGCCACTAAGAAATGAAATACCTATCTAGATAATATAAGTGGATGAGGCTATAGAATTATTTTACATGAGGTTAATAGCCCCAAAAAGGGAATAATAGGCATTGACTCAATCATCACCCAGTGCACAAAAAAGAGACCTTTCCACACACTTGGTTTGATAGTCATAGGGGATTTTCTTTAGTTAATCACGTTATCTATTAAAAAATTATTAAGGATAAATAACTAATGTAATTATGACTCTAAAAATTAGATAAGTAATAAATTATGCGATTATAAAAGCATAATTGGAGATTATTGATAAACATAAGGATCCCATAAGATATGACCATATAATTAATTTATGTATAATACCAAACAAAATTCAGACTTTGTTGACTTATGTTTTTTCAAAAACATTCTATGTTATTATATTGTGGAACCAAGAGAGTCAAGAAAAAAATACATTTGAGGGAAACTTGAATGATTTTTTAAAAAACATCCCTAATTCCATGGGTAGTGGATTTAAATACATCATAAATATTCTTATGCAAAATTATTAGGGAATGAATAATAACCTAAATAATGTTGAACGTTCAACTATATAAAATAAAGAGAAATGATATATAGATTCTTTTATTCACTAATGGCCATAGACATTAAATGGTTCTTCTGATCAATTTGTCAAAAAACTATTGGATAACTCAATGGAGAAGATCTTTTCATTTCTCAAATATCATGTAAATAAGAATTTCACATGGGTTATCTATCATTTATATGGGGATTCTAATATATAGTAGGTATTGATAAAGAATACATATCCAAAGGATAAAATTAATGAAATTTATTTGGAAGAAATTAAGAATTTATTTGTTAACAATTATTTCACTTGAGATCTTCAAAAAAAATAGGGACATAGAATTCCTATATTTTAAGAAAATCGAGGGAGAATATTTCAAGATTTATGAGGAAAATTTCTCAAGGATTTTAAGGTAAAACATAGTTTCTGTTATAAATAATGATAGAAAAATAGATAGATTTATAGTTTCATAAAACCTCACCATAAAAATCTTGTTGATATATGAGGCATCGAGAGTTATGAATAAATAGTTTGATGTGATATCAATTTAATGATTGAATTTAGAGAATGGTCTCATGGTTATGGAGATATGAAATGATATATAGTGTTTCTAGTTGGAGGATCAAATGAAAGTTGTTGTAAGAATATCCAACCACCCATATGTCAAAAATTTTGGAAGAAGCATCAAGCGAATTTCCTAAAAGGAAGGGGAAATGATTCTAGTGAGGGAGAGAATTTCAACAAGATCATGAATGTAGAAGATACATGAAGAATCCGACCAATGTGATAGTGGAATGGATGGAACCACCAATGGTTTAATGATTTAAATACAAGGATAAAGGGATCTATGAATGAAACTGTACTAAACTATTGGCCTATTAGGGTAATCAACTACATCAACCACCAAATATGGAGTAGAAAGGGAAATATTATACCTTTTCCACTACTGAGGGAAACATAAAAATTGAGTTATATAAGGTACAGTTCCTATTAACTCAATAATGGAAAATGTTCTATATGATATGGGTTATGTGAATTACATTAGGTCATACAAGTTTTCTTTAATTGTGGAATCACAACCTCGATACAATGAAGTAGAGATACCCATAAAAACACCCAAAGGAATGATCAATTAAACCCAAGTGTTGGACTCTTCTCTGGTGAGTGTATTTGGGAAGATTATTCTATCTAATCTTATAATCCTTTCCTTTGCGTAATTTTATGTTATACTGGATATGGATTAGAAATAGTTATATAGATATCACAACAACTTTTTGGAAGAGAAAATATCTTTATATATTATGATCAATCCCTTTCTCCCCTAAAAATGGAAAGAAGATCTTAGATCCCCTTAGGAAAATCCATCAATGGTGAGGGTGTTGATACACAACAAAGAATAAAAAAACTTCCCAAATATTTTAGTTGAAGGAAAGTATCAACCTTAAGCAAATACCCATTTTAAGGGAATATACTAATGTATTTCCAGAATATTTACTCATCATTCCCATAGATCATGAGGTAGAGTAATTAATAGATAATATACCCAAATCCCCTCATATATCCAACATCCCCTATAGGATGGCCCAGATCAAACAAGTGGAGCTAAAGAATAAGAAACAAAAAAATTGTAGGTTTTATATATACTAGTGCATCACCATGGGGTGTGAAATTATATTTTTCAAGGAAAAGGATTGGTCAATGCAGTTGTTTATTGATTATCAGGAGCTCAATCAGATCATTATAATGGAAAATTATCCCCGTATATGGATTGATAACTTATTTGGTCATATAAAAGGTGGATAATTAATTTGGATATCATTATATAAAAGTGAATAATGAATTTATTATGAAGACATATTTACATACAAGTTATGGGAACTATGTGTTCATAGTTATTCCGTTCAGACATACTAATTACCTTGAAATCATCTAGAATTTGATGAATGGAGTATTTACATACTAACTCGATAAATCGTGGTAGTGTTTATTAATTACATTCTTATTTATTCCTTGAGTATGGAATAACACGAAGAGCATTTTAGTATTTTTCTAGAGACAGTAAGAAAAGATAAAATGTATGCTATTTTCAGCAAGTGTCACTTTTGGATACATAAAGTCACATTCATGGGGAACATGATCACATTTGTGGGAATTTCTATGAACCATTAAAAGATATAGTAAATTGAGGAATTCCAAATACCCTCTAGTGTCCTAAAAAGAACAGTTGTATTGAATTATCTAAGCACTAATAACATTTTGTGAAAACCATCTCAATATTTTATATCCCACTAACCAAGTTAACAAAAAAAGGGTAAAGTATTTCTGGAAATATGATTGTCAGGAATGATTTTTGGAGCTCAAAAATAGTCTAACCCACATCAATTTAATCACACTATCCCCAAGTGGATATTGTTTTGTGGTACACAATGATTGATTAAAAAAGTATTGAGTTGTGTACTCATGCAGAATGATAAATTGGTAGCCTATGCATCATGATAGTCATAGATTAATGATAATAATTATGTGATGCATGATCTAGAGTTATAATATGTGCACATTGATTTGAATATTTGGTGGTATTACCTCTATGGTGAGAAGTGTGACATATATATTGATCACATGTGTCAAAAGTATATATTGACACAAAAAGTGATGAACATACGTCAAAAAATATGGTTATAACTGATCAAGGACTATGATTTCTTTATTTACCACCATCCTGGAACCATGAATAGTGTATTTGATACACTTAGAATAAATTATCCTTCAACACTATCCATGATGTAGATTTATGTAATGTCCCAGATCTGGAACCCACACCACGGGTGCCCCAAACCCAGTTGGTCACATGACCTCAAGAGCATTTCCCCAAATACCAGAGGCTACCGACTAGTAGTGAGGGACCAGGTCTGATAATGGGGAAACTATGCCCTCATTTGTCAAAGTGTAGCACAGTGGAAAAAATTATACAACATAAAACAGTGGAAATATTAAACAATATTAACTGGAAATGAACAAATACAGTAAAAGATAATCAAAATTTATGTATATAATGATGCAGCATGTCACTATTTCTATAAAAGCATCCTAAACTGGATACATTGCAATATAATAAAACTCAAAGTACATGTACAGCAAAACAAAATAGAACAATGCAACAGGAACTCCACAGCATCGCAAGACTAAGCTCCATCCCATGCTCTTCTACTCCTCTGCAACAATCATGTACCTGTATAGGGACCCTTTCCCCTATCGGAACCTGCAGCAATATAGTCTGTTTGGGCCGAAGACATGACCCAAACTGGGTGTGAGAAATAAATCCTAGTAGGCAACCACCAAAGGCCCATGATTAACTGTCGGTGAAAATGTGCAACAATAGTGTGCAATAATAAAATGCAATAAACTAGTAACTACTCAATGTAACTATCACCACATGTTACATTGCCATTTTAATATTCTTTTAACGATTCATCATAATTTAATTCTGAGCTAATCATAACCATGCCCTCAGGCTTAATGTAACCATGCCCTCAGGCTAATATAGTCATTCCCTCATGCTAAATATCACCATGCCCTCAGGCTAATATCACCTTTACCTCAGGATAATATAACCACACCCTCAGGCAAAATATAACCATGCCCTCAGGATAAAGTAACCGGGACGAGCCCAAATCATAACAAGCAATTTTATAGAAAATTCCCTCTCAAGAAAACATTAAACAGGTAACAATCACGGTATACCGTCGGGTATCAAGGCCAAACGACTAAACAGAGGAACGCACCCCCAGGGTGGCCCTGGATCCTAGAAGTGTTCCCAAATAGAAGTTTTAATTTATCATTAGATTATCTATAAAATTCTAGATATCTTATCAGCAAAGGCCTCGTCCATACGATACCCCAAACATGGGTCCGTAGCACAACAGTACACAAAAATCAACCCAAAAGTTGGAATGAACACCATACCACCTACCTCGATCACTCCTAATAGATATATGTGAATGAAGCCTCCAGAATAGTCCATGAATGACGTAGATCTGTGTGGTTAAAAGGATATCGACGGTGTAGGAATCAGGTTCCCGGTGTGTGGTCAAGAGATCTTCCAAGGTCCGACCATCTCTCCCACGCTGCAAACGAACCCACTGCCTCCTCTGTCAAATGAGGAGGGTAATGCACTTTTTAAGGGAAAAAACAAACTACACGGCGTGTACTTTTCAATTTTTAAACTTTTCCTCTGGTAGTTTCTTTCCACCACGGCATTGTTCTTCCGTCGACATGAGTACACGACGTGTATTCCTGATTACACGGTGTGTACTGTCAGTCCGCTGGCGGCTGCCTCCACCACCTTACTGTTCACCTGCCAACTGATTACACAGCATGTAAATACAAATTACACGGCATGTAGTCAATTTTTACACCCTTCATCACTGACAGGCCTACACGCCCTGTGTACTCATCCCACACGGCCAAAGTACACGGCATGTGGAAAAGTACACGGCGTGTACCCACAAAATTTGGGATTTTTCCCAATTTTCCTTATTTAATCTAATACACTTAAGGGAAAGGGAAAAGAAGAAACTCATACCTCAAAACTAAGAACCAGGTTCTTACAAACTTCCCCCCTTAAAGGAATTTGTCCCTGAATTTCCCTTCCAAGGGTGGTGAAGATACAGTTGTGAACAACTCTGGCCACTAAGCACGTACGTCGATCTCCCACTCCCAGGTTTTGTCCTGCACTTGTCCATGCTTCCATAGCACTCAAACGAGAGGAATTGATCGGCCTCGTGGAACCTTCATGATCCTATCAACAATATAAATCAGATTCTCCTCAAAGGATGCATTGACCTGAAGCTCATCCTCTTCGGGCTGAAAAATGTGAGACGGGTCTGAATGATAGCGGCATAGCTGATATACATAGAAGAGGTCATGCATGGCACAATACCTCTGTGGTAACTACAACCGGTAGGCAAACTTCCTAACTCTCTCTAGAATCTCAAATGTCCCCACATACCTCAGAGAAAGTTTACCCTGTCTCTTGATCCGCCTATGTCCCAACCTCAGAGAAACACACAAGAAAACCTTATCCCCAGCCACAAACTCCAAGGGTTGTCTACCGCGATCAGCATAAGTTTTCTGACAAGACTGTGCAGTAGCCATCTGCTTCTAAATCAATTGGACATGCTCTGAAGTCTCTTGAACGAGATATGGTCCCAGTAAAGCTGCCTCACCTGCCTCTAACCAGCACAAACGTGATTGGCATGGCATACAATATAAAGACTCGTAAGGTTTCATCTCAATAGTTGCCTGAAAACTATTTTTATAGGCAAACTAGACCAGGGGTATGTGCTTTTCCCAAGATCCCCCAAAGTCCAGGACGCATACACGCAGCATGTCCTTTAGCACCTATATCGTACGCTCTGACTAGCCATCGGTCTGAGGGTGGTATGTTTTGCTCAGAAGCACCTGTGTACCTAGTTCCCTCTGAAAACTCTGCCAGAAATAAGATGTAAAGTGGGAATCCCTATCTGAAACGATAAAATAAGGGACCCCATGAAGGAGTACTACCTATCAGATATACAACTTCCTGATCTCATCAACACCAAAGGTCTCCTTGATCGGAAAAAAGTGGGCTACCTTCGTGAGTCTGTCCACAACAACCCACATGGCATCATTGCCTCAAGGTGACCTCATCAACCCGGTCATGAAATCCATTGCGACATCATCCCATTTCCACTCAGGGATGGGTAATTGTTGTAATAGTCCAACTAGCCTCTGATGCTTTGCCTTCACCTACTGACAGGTGGAACATCTTGTAACAAAACTAGATACTTCCCTTTTCATACCCGGCCACCAATATTGACATCTTAAGTCACGGTACATTTTGGTAACTCCGGGATGCACTGCCCAAGCTAAAGCATGAAACTACCGCATCAGCTCCTCGCGTATATCCCCTAGAACCCAAACTTGTCCATAAAAACACAGTACCTCATCATCGCCTATCGTCCATCCAGGATGAGGGTCCTCACTTACCATCGACTCCCATAGAACTAGTCCTTTTGAGTCTGATAGCTGTCTCATCCTCATTATATCCAGAAGGGTAGAAGTCACAACTAAGGATAAAAGATAGGTTTTCCCCTGACTATCATGCACCTCCAAATTCATCTCAGAGAACAAGGCCATAAGCGGCCACTCACCATTGGCCTCCTGCACAGCATGTGTCTGAGTCTTTCTGCTCAGTGAATCAGCTACTGCATTACCCTTACCAGGTGTACAGGAAATCACCAAGTTGAAGGACTAAAGGTATTCGACCCACCTTCACTGTCTTAGATTCATGTCATGATGAGTAAAGATGTATTTGAGACTTTTTTGGTCGTTAAAGACCACAAATTTCTCTCCCAAAATATAATGTCTCCAGCAGTGCAATGTATAAACAACTGTAGCCATCATGAGATCATATGTCAGGTAATTCCTCTCATGTGGCCACAACTGCCGAGACCCCTACACCACAACTCGATCACCCTGCATCAATACTTCTCCCATCCCAATACCTGATGCATCATAGTAAACTATATAGCTCTTCCCCTACTCTGTAAGTATCAATACTGGTGCTGATGTCAACCTTCACTTCATCTCCTGAAAGGTGGTCTCGCAAGCTTCTAACCAAACTAACTTCACACCCTTATTAGTCAAACCCATCAACGGCACTGCTAAGTAAGAGTAGTCCAGTATAAAACGCCTGTAGTAACCAGCCATCCCAAAGAAACTTTGTATCTCAAACATGTTCTTAGGCTTCTCCTAGGATACTACTGCTCTTACCTTCTCTGGGTCTACCAAAACTCATGCCTCTGTGATAATATGACCCAGGAAGTGAATCTGGTCCATCCAAAAGTGGAACTTTGATATCTTAGCATATATCTTATGCTCTCTCAATGTACGTGGTACGATATCAAGATGGGTGGCATGGTCGTGTTGAGTGTGAGAGTACATAAAGATGTCATCCATGAAGACTACCACAAAAGAATCCAAATATGGGTGGAACACATGATTCATCAGAGCCATGAAAACTGCTGGCGCATTTGTGAGCCCAAACGGCATGACCAAGTACTCATAGAGACCATATCTGCTCTGAAAGGCTGTAAGCAGTATGTCTGACGATCTCACATGAAACTGATGATATCCGGATCTCAAGTCAATCTTTGAGAACACTTGTTCTCCTCAAAGTTGATCAAAAATATCTTCAATCCTTGGTAGGGGATATCGGTTCTTGACCATCAACTGGTTCAGCTTCCGATAATCCACATAGAGTCAAAGGGTATCGTCCGCCTTCTTCGCAAAAAGGACCAGTGAACCCCAAGGTGAAGTACTGGGTCGGATAAACCCTTTGACTGCAACTCTTCTAACTGCCTTTTGAGCTCCTGTAACTCAAGTGTAGCCATCCTATAAGGAGGAATATAAACTGGTGTTGCTCCTGGCACAAGCTCAATAGAGAAATCGACCTCACACTCTAGAGGTAGACCTGAAAAGTTGTCTGGGAAGACATCCCTAAAACGATCATCCACTGGAGGGAAATCCTTATGAAAAGTTCCCTAATCATCCAGATATAAACTCACAATTTGGGCTCTAAATCCACCTCACCCACGATGCTCTGGTCCAGCTCGGCTCGCTTGGACATCCCATTCGCCCTTTTATAGGAACTCTCCACCCTCTTGTGAAGTGAAACTCACCCTATGACGATAGCAGTCTACAAAGGCTCGAAAGGGAACCAACCAGTCTATCTGGAGAATGACATCATAAGTTTTCATCTCTAAGACATAGAAGTCCCATAGAAAGTGACACCCACCAACCTCAAGGGGTCACTCCTTGCACTAACGCACACCTGTCATCCTCACTCCCAACGGTGTGTCTAGCATCATGATATCAGAAGAAGAAGAAAAACAGAGCCCAAGGCTCTCCAAAACGGCCAAAGATATAAAACTATGTGTAGAACCAGTATCGAAAAGTGCATAAGATAAAACAGAAGAAACTAGAATAGTACCTCTGACAGTGGAAGGTCTGGGATCCTGCTCATGTTGGGTGTGTTGCACTTCATATTCCTACCCAGTGTCGCGGCCCTGCAACATAGCCTAGCTACCCTGAGCTTACCCACCCTGCTGCCTATGAGATCCTGGTGTCTGGCTACCATGGCCACAACCACCATCTCGGCCTGCACACCCTGATGCATTCCAATTCCCTGACTGGTAAGAATTTGTTGGTCCTGATCCCACACACGAAGTCTTCACAGAACCCCTCTCACTAGCCACTAGTAGAAACACCCTACAGAAACACTGTAGATGACCCATCTTACCGTAAGCTCAGCACTTCACTGGGTCACAGGGATATTGAGGTATCTTGTGCCCCTCTCTACCACACTAGTAGCACATTATCAAACCAACTGAAGAGTTCCTCTTGCTATTACTACCACCGTGATAGAAATTTGTCTGCATTTTCCACTTGCCGATGGAAATAGTACCAGAAACTAGTGTCGAACCACCCTGGCCCACACCACTAGCTTCCCGCAGGTTCCGCTCAGAAATAAGTGTCTGGTTTACAATAGCATGTACTGTAGGCAACCTGAAAACATTTACCAGTGCTCAGATGTCATGTCAAAGACCATCCTCGAAGCATCGATCCCTCAAAGCCTCATCTCCCACCAAAACACGTGCAAAACGTTGAAGCTCGGTGAAGTGGTTAGAATAGTCCATCGCCGACATAGCGCCCTACTGCAGATTCATGAACTCTCGAGCTCGATATTCCCTTAGCATCTCTCGGAAGAATAAGTCATAGAAGACTACCTGAAAATCTACCCATGCCATTTATCAATGATGCTCTGTCAGAGTGATGACATCCCACCATCTCTTGGCAGAATCACGCAGCATGTATGTAGCGAGCTTGACCCTCCGCCCTAGAGGAATCTCCAAATGCTCAAAAATATTCTACATAGACCCCATCAAAGACTCTGCAGCCTTTGGTCCGCCATCCCCTAAAAACATAGGTGGATGTTTCTACTGGAAGATACATGTGAGTTCTGCCATATATGTGGAAACCGGCGGTGCCCCCTAGAAGGTCTGCAAGAACCGCATAAAGCCTTTATGAAACTGTGCATCCGCGCCTGCATCCAGTATAATGGCGGGCACCGCGTCTGGAACTGCTAGAGGATCCATTGGTAGCCCATGACTCATCATCTTTGGAGTATAATCATTGATGCTCTCCTAGCGAACAACTCGTGTTTGTCTCGACGGCATGACCCTACAAGGTCAAATGCACACTTTAGATCGCGATTATCAAAGACTACAAACTAGGAGACCAAGAAGGGAATAGGAGAAATAAAGCATTCAGGATTTTTAAAACTTGACTACATGGCATGTATAAATACTACACGGACTTTTCTCTCAGTCCATCCACATGGACGTGTACTCCATCTTAAACTGGTCGGGTAACACCCCAAATACACGGCGTGTATTTCTGAGTACACGGTGTGTACTTGAATCCTTATTCCCTGCCCGAGTCCTTCTACATGGCTATGCCACATGGCTCTCCTAAAACCATCCCACACAGCATGTCCCATAGGTACACGACGTGGACTCTACAAGATTTCATCGGCCCATGTTGTTTGTGACACGGCCTGTGTACCCAGGTCACGCTACACGACGTATTCCCATAAAACACAGTGTGTACAAAGAATCCCAAGACTGACCCGTGTTGTCCATTACATGGTCGGGTACCTGGGTTGGACTACACGGTGTGTTCATGGAATACACGGAATGTATGGCTTAAGGTTTCATCATCCGTGTTGTTAGTTACACGGGCGGACACCGGGTCAACACTACACAGTGTGTACAACCCGTACACAGTGTGTTCCCCGAAAACTTTTCTATCCTGTGTCTCTACCCACACGGCCTATGACATGGCTAGAGACTACACGGCGTGTACTTAGGGTACATGGCATGTACTAAATTTTTTTCATTTCTTCCCAAACAGAAGAACACACAGCGTGTGTCCATAGAACTACACAGCGTGTATCCTGGGTTTTCCAGACAGTAAGCCTCAGAAACTACTCCAGAACCCATAAAAACGTTGAAACAAACCCCTAAGTGCCAAATTCCGATCCGTGAGGTCCCATACTCCCTGTGAATCAAATCTTGGCATCTTACACCTGTTATAACAAAGTAAACTCGTCAATGATCCACCAAATTCCGGTTATTGAGGGCCCATACTCCCCAAAACCCAAGGTTTGGAGTTCATTCTATCAAAATCTCACAGAAAAATACCCTATTAAATAGCAGGTATTTATTAGAGCAGATTTCACAACAGCATGTTTTCTAGCACAACAACTATCACAACAACATGCAATTTTTATGCACCTACATGGCACGGAAACTATGCATGACATGTGATTTCTAGCATGTGCCTAAATGATGAATGAGATGGCATACCCCCATCTCACCGGGTTGCAACTAAATAGAACCCATGTATAAAATATAAACATCACATGACAAGTGCATCACCCAACGATGAAAATCAAATCAACTGTAAAATTTAAAAATCAGAAAAAAAAAATTTAACATAAGGTAAATTGGATTTTCACTGTACACGGGTTAGCTACTCTCAGGCACAGCTTATTACCAGGTACCTATTCCGTCCTATCCCTGACTGTAGGCTCAAAACAGTAAGAAAAAGAAAACAACCCCTCTGATACCACTTTGTAACATCCCAGATCCAGAACCCACACCACGGGTGCCCCGAACCCGGTTGGTCACATGACCTCAAGCACATTTTCCCAAATGCCAGAGGCTACCAACTAGCAGTGTGGGCCCAGGTCTGATAGTGGGGAAACTATGCCCTCATTTGTAAAAGTGTAGCGCAGTGGAAAACATTATAAAACATACAACAGTGGAAACAGTAAACAATATGAACTGGAAATGAACAACTACAGTTAAAGATAATCAACAGTTATGTATATAATGATGTAGCATGTCACTATTTCTATAAAAGAAACCTAAAAAGGATACACTGCAATACAATAAAACTCAAAGTACAAGTACAGAAAAACAAAACAAAATAGTGCAACAGGAACTCAGCAGCATCGCAAGCCTAAGCTCGGTCCCATGCTCTTCTACTCCTCTGCAAAAATCATGTACATGTATAGGGACCCTTTCCCCTATCGACACCTGCATCAATATATTTTTTTTAGACCGAATACATGACCCAAACAGGGTGTGAGAAATAAATCCTAGTAGGAAACCACCAAAGATCTGTGCCCAACTGTCAGTATAAATGTGCAACAACAGTGTGCAATAATAAAATGCAGTAAACTAGTAAGTACTCAAAGTAACTATCACAACCTGTTACATTTCCATTTTAATATTATTTTAAAGATTCAACGTAATTTAATTCTGAAATAATCATAACCATTCCCTCAGGCTAAATGTAACCATGCCCTCAGGCTTATATAGTCATTCCCTCGGGCTAAATATCACCACACCCTCAGGATAATATCACCTTGCCCTCAGGCTAATATAACCACACCCTCAGGAAAAATATAACCACTCCCTCATGGTAAAGTAATCGGACCGAGGACAAAGCATAACAAGCAATTTTATACCAAATTTCCTCTCAATAAAACTTTAAACATGTAATAATCATTGTATACCCTCAGGTATCCAGGCCAAACGGCTAAACAGAGGAACGCATCCCTGGGGTGGACCTGGATCCAATAAGTGATCCCAAAAATTAGTTTTAATTTATCATTAGATTATATATACAATTATAGATATCATATCAGAAAAGGCCTCAGTCATACGATACCCCAAACATGGGTTCATAGCACAATGGTACACAAAAATCAACCCAACAGTTCGAATGAACACTAGACCACCTACCTCGATCGCCCCTAATCAATATACGCGAATGCTGCCTCCTAAATTTTCCATGAATGACATATATCGGGGCGGTTCAAAGGAGATCAACGGTGTAAGAATCGGGTTCCTGATGTGCAGTTGGGAGATTTTCCAAGGTCTGGTCGTCTCTCCCGTGCTCCAAATGAACCCAATGCCTCCTCTGCCAAATGAGGAGGCTACTACCCATTTTAAGTGAAAAAAATAAACTAAACGGCATGTAATCTCATGTAAATGGTGTGGACTCTTCATTTTTTAAATTGTTCCTTCGACGGCTTCTTTCCACCGCTGCATTGTTCATCCGTCGACATGAGTACACGGCGTGTATTCCTGATTACACGGCGTGTACTGTCGCTCCACTGGCAGCTACCTCCACCACCTTATTGTTCACCTGCCGACTGATTACATGGTGTTTAAATACAAATTACATGGTCTGTAGTTAGTTTTTACACCCTTCATCGCCGACAGGCCTACACGCCCTGTGTACTCATCCCACACGGCCAAAGTACACAGCGTGTGGAAAATTACACGGTGTATACCCAAAAAATTTCGGATTTTTTCCCATTTTCCATATTTTCTCTAAAAAACTAAAGGGAAAGGGAAAAGAAGAAACTCATACCTCAAAAATAATAACCAGGTTCTTACAATTTTTAAAGACCCTATGTTCATGGATATACAAAGTAAGGATCTATAAATAATAATGGTAGGGAATACATCATACCATTCCCAAATGATTAACCAAACATCTATTAAATATAAGATCAAGGAGACACAAAGGGATGATCTAGAGAATAAAAATAAAGTTGAATAAGTTATAGGGAGGAAGATGGTGTCCTTTAGTTTTTAACTAGTATTTGTGCACCTTCCACACCAAAGATAAATAATGTGCTATCAGATAATAGTCATAGCTCATAATTCTCTATCCATAATGGAAGGAAAAATATGTATCATGATATTATAGAGAACTTTTGGTGGGTAAATATAAAGAAGGATATAACATCCACATAGAAATGAGATAACATCTCCATGGAACTTTTGGTGAGGACACCTCAATGTTCTTGGTATGGTAGAATGTTAAAGTAGAGTGATAAATGTCAATTGAGATGGTGAAACAATTTATAACATCCACATGGAAATGAGATAACATCTCCATGGAATTTTCCACTGGTCTTCCAGATACATAGAAAGGAAGAAATGTGATATGGGTTATGGTTTATCTACCCTACACAATTTCCCACTTCATCACCATTTAGGAATATTTATCACTTGAAAATTTCTATTATATATGTAAAGGAAGTAGTGAGGAAATCTGGGGAACCACTTTAGATTCTCTCTAATCGTGATTTAAGGATCAATTCTAATTTTAGGAGAAGTATTCCACATACATTGAATATTGAAATGATTTTATTATATCATATCACCCTAAAACTAATGGAAAATATGAGTGGACATTTAAAAATATTTAAGAGATTCTTAGAGTTTACTCAATGCATGGAGGATGGAATCAACATCTCCCTTTGGTGGAGTTCTCATATAGTAACGTCTTCCAATCTTGTATTTAATTGGCTATATATGAAGCTATGCATAGAAGAGATGTATAAATCTTAATTATATTAATGGTGTTTTAAAATGGAATCTACTTAGATCCAATCTTGTGAAATAGGTAATAGAGAAATTTAACATCATCCAACAATATATAAATATTTCTTATATTCAGTAGAAGTGATATATTGATAACCATTGATGAGATTTGGGATTTTATGTTGGATAAAAATATTTCTTTTAGATATCACCTTGGAAGATATTAATGTTTTTTGGAAGGAACGGTAAGATTATCTCTAGGTACATTGTCCCATTTGAGATACCTGATTTTATAGGAGTAATGTCCTATTAACTAGAAATTCCATTAAACCATCCTCAAGTTCGTGATGTATTTCATGTATTTATCCTAAGTATGTATATACCTAATACCTCACTTGTAATAAATCAGATTTGGTACAATTAGAATATTTTCTCTCTTATGATGAGAATTCAGTGAAGATCTTAGGTTATAGAGACAATGTTTTATGTAACAAGAAAACTCACCTTGTTAAATTTCCATGACAGAACCATATATATGAAGAGGTAATGTAGTAAATGGGGGAAATGATGATATATAAGTACCCTCATATATTCTCAATATATATTTTTTGTTGAAATTTCAAGTGTAAAATTTTATGTGGGTGGGATATAACAATCAAGACCTAATATATGATGTTTGTTTATAGAATAAATGTGTGCTATATTATACTATATATTTTTATACACATAGAACAATATAAACATGAATAAAAATTTATTTCATAAATGAACATCATAAAATTATTCAAAAACTAAACCAATGAAAATGAAATTCTTTATAATTGGAAAAAATTTAATATAGGAAAAGTAGAATGGGGAAATATAGATCCTTATAATATATAAGAATCATCGCCCCCATGATCACCACTATTTAAAAGAAAAATAATATTAATTAAGAAATTTAAATATTATAAAATAAAAATAATGAACCTTTAGACGAATTTAAGTGAATATTGAATGAATTCACAAATAGGCAAGAGGTAATGTGACCGTTGGAATGGTAACAGAACCATTGGAATAGTAACATAACTGTTAGGTTTTGTAATCTAACTATTGAGAATAGTAACCAGATCATTGAAATAGTATTTTGACATCAAGATAACAAAATATAATGTAAATAAATTATATAATGATTAATTTAGTAAAAATAAAATTTTATAATCCCATAAAACAAATATCAATACTAATAACTAAAATAAAATATAAATGCAATTTTAATAAATTGTATTTCAATGTATTTCATAAAAAAACCATAAATTTTTTATTCAAAAATAAAACTAAAAATTTTATAAAATTATTTTAATAAAATTAATTTCATTTTAGAATCAAAATATTTGAATTTTCCAACAGTGATTTTTTGATAATTTTACGAAATACATTAATTATTACCTAAATAGTTATTTTTTCAAATACAGCATATTTTATGACTTAATAATGATAAAATAATGAATAAATAAATAATAAATCTGTTATTTTAGCCAATAATAAATTTCATAATATAAATGGTTTATTTAAAAATAATAAACATAATTTCTAAAAATAAAATTATTTTCTAAATTTTAATGAAAAAAAGTATTCCATTAAATAATAATTTTTCTCTTTTTCCACTTTAATTTTTTAAAAAATAATTATTATTTTTATTTGGAGTTTTAAAGTCCTAATTATTTTATTAATATAAGTTTCCTATTATTGGAAATATCACTATTACAAGGTTTACCCTTATTAAAGTATTTTATAGAATATTATAACTCAAAAATACCATTCTCCTCATGTATAAATAACACAACACATCACCCATGGAAAAAACTACCATTTCACTTAATAAAATTTATTACCTACAAAAATAACCTCTATTAAGAGCCTTATAATCATGATATACATCCTATAGTAACAAAATATATTTCATTAAAGAGTCTAGTTTCATAGGAAAAAATCATCACTGATAAAAGTGTATGTTTTCATGATCTTTTCTTCTCATTTTCCTCTTTTTGTCTATTCCTTTCAGTACCAAATATTTTTAGGTTAATTGAGTTTTATTTAATGTTATATTAATTATTTTAACTAATATAATAATTTAATTTAAGGTTTATTTATGTTTCACACTCCACATTCTTCTTCTGTTGACAAGGTCCCATTAATGGTCAGTTAACCACTAACCAGGAAGTTCCTAACATCATTCTTACCAACACCAAAATGTATGGATCTAAAAAAAATTATAATATATAAATGTATAGATATATTAATTTTATGATTTTTATGGTATTTCTGCTTATTTATAAATGAATTTGAAAAAAATAGTTCAATCGAAACAAAAAAAGGATATTTTTTAGGAAAACCAGATATCAAAAGAGTTCACCTTTAACATACAGAATTAAGGAGTATAATATAACTATTAAAATTTAAAAATAGTGAAAATGAATATAATTTGATCATTTTTCATTGTTTAATATTCCAAATTTTATTTCTAGGTGGTGGGAAAATGTGAAATAAATATGGATTTCAAGTAAGGGGATTCTGAAACCCGACTCTTTTCACTAGGTTACTTCCTATATCACATTGTTTTTATTAGGTTTATTCCTCTAATAACTTATAAATTTTACTTCAAAGAGTATTTCCTTTATTTTTATATGGATATACATGTTTATACCATGTCATAATGTTTTTTAATCCATTTTCAAATCCTTTTCGAAAAGAATGTAATTTCTAAAATAATGCGTTGAATCCTCTTAAGTTATTTCTTATCCACTCAACAATGATGATTTTTATGACAAAATATGTTTTACCTTATTCATTTGTGAATAAAATTTTTTATTCATGAATGAATTATTTATAAAACTATTATGAAATTAATTCCTTTCCATGGGTTTATTTTATGACTATGAGTGACATTCATTCCCATTAAAAATGGAATAAATGGTTACGAGCGTTTTATAATGTGATGGGTGGGACCAAAATTATATCTCCCTCAAATTATTTTGTAACATGATATACATCATGATGTTATCTATTTTATGAATGTACATGATACTACCTTTGTTATCAATTATAATGTTATGATTTATGCACATATTTAATATGTGAATGTGATTCTAGATTTGTTCACAACTATGTGTGGTAATTGACCTCTATGCTATAACGATTCATTGTTATAGATATTCCACATTTAATGTATTTATCACTTTTTACCTAAATATTAAAATTATCATCCCATAATTATTCAATGATGATGGTGGCTATGATCACCTGTGAAATATTGATTATTGTCTCTTATGCCTTATATGTTATGCCTCCCCTTACTGATCTTTTAGATCACCCATTTCATTAATAGATATCCTCAAGTGAACACATGTACTATAGAGTCCATGAGAGAATAATGAATTATAATTAGGAAGGATTCAAATAAATGATCTCGTTTTATTATGCACTAGTGATGTATGAGCCTAATTTTCTGAAGATATTATACATTTTTATACAAAATTTTATAACTATTATATATATTATCTTAAAAATTATTAAATGGTCATGTAAAAAATGTTAGGTTTATATAATAGTGGATTGGGTTCAATCCTCGGTCCATAATATATTTAGTCAAGGTTCACTCTCAAGAATATCATAGTGGATAGAGTACCATACTGAAATAGGTTTACTCTATATTACAGTCCTTTTTATCTCATGGGATATCTATCATTACCCAATGCATTTGATGAATATATAATTTTGGTCCCACCATTATCATAATGAAAATAATAGGTATGTGTTACACATGATACTAAAACAATTATCATAAAATCATATCCTAACCCATAAAAATAAAATGAGTTTTATTAACAATTTATATTTTAATAATAGAATAAGATGTGGAAATCAAATGAGTTTCATAAATGTTTCATAATTAATTCGTTATTCCTTGGGAAATAAATGGGTTTCATAGAAAACTCATTAAATAATAATCATCATGATTCATAAAAATAAATATATTTGATGGTATCATAAGATCATATCCTAAATTAAGTATAACAATAATTTAAGGGTGTTGACATAGATGGAATAAAATTTAAAATATCATTTGAGCCTTTCTTTCAAAACATGATAAAATATCATTTTATTTTGATAAAATTTTAAAAAAAAGTACCATAATATTGACGAAATTATATTCATTAAATATAACTATGGATATTTTTTAATTATTCTTTAAATAAAATAAAAGATATGATAGTTGGAAAATTTGTTCATGTTTTATATGTTAAAATAAAACATTCCTTTCACACCTTCCAAAAAAGTAAAAAAGGACTTGTTAAGACAATGTGTTTCTTTAAATATATCCTTTTTATAACATTTTTAACTAAATTAATGTTAGTTAAAATTTATATTTTAGAAAATTTAAAGTGTAGATATGAAATTTCATAAATTGGTTTTAAGAGTAAGGACATTGAAGATAAATTTTGTCCACTAAATAAGAAATGTTGTCAGATTTTTTCTATAAACATTTTCTCAATAATTTTATATACAAAAGAGAGGTAAATGGTAATAATAAATAACATAACAATAAATAACCATATGAGAAGAGAATATATGGGTATAAAAGTAAATTATTATATAATTTTTCTTTAAAATAAATTCAATCATAAATAATCCTGATTAAAATGAGATTAAAACAAAAATCACTTACCTTTAGTTCCATCTTGATTAATAAGAATTTAAATATAATTTATAATATATATATTATAAAAATATTCATTAACCATATTGTCACATCTATGATTATTTTAAATTAATTTTTCATTTAATTTCCATCCTTACTTTGTTATGGAATTTTTCTATGCATTTTAGTGGAAATGGTGGGTTTTCAAAATTTGGGCCAAACCGTGAGCTCATTTCCAGATTTAAAAATATTTTTTTGTTTCATTTATAACTCATTCATTTTTCAACATTTTACACCTATTACACTTCTCAATTAGAATATCCTGGTATATTAAAACCACCATATCCTTTTGGACCACATATAAATCCATAATAATGATGGATTGGGGTTTTTTATAAATGTGTTAAGCCAGCTCGAAAGCTAATTTCCTGCTTTAAATTTTTTTTTAATTATTTAATGTCTCATTCCATTTTTATGTTTTTTGGTGATTCCAATTCTCACCCGAGACCACATACCCAAAACAGGCTCTCAGTCTATTTTCCCTCAAATTGGAGCTCAATGGAATCGATAATTTGGGAGAAGCTTCCCTAGATTTCACAAATCGCCCGTATTTGAAGAGTTAAATTGATCCTTTCATAAATCCTTCTATTTTTACTCTTTTTCTATCATTCCATTTTGTACATGACCTACTCACCCTTATTCAAACCTCAATTCCATTCATTTTTATTTTTAAATTCAAATACTGGTGTATTTGGGTAATTTTCTTCAACATTATTTTGGGTAAGTGTTTCTATCTTCATTTACATCCTTCTCCTTAGGGTATCCTCCCTATTTCATTAATTTTTAGAGTTTAAAAAATTTAGGGTTCAAACCTAGGGTTTTATTTGGGGTCTTTTTGGTAAAATATTATGGTTTAGGGTTTATTTTCACTTACTTGTCATTCGGCAGAGGTGTCGTTGAGGTTTCGCACCATGATTCACGAGTTTTGACTCAAAATGTAGGTGGTTCCATGAGTAGGAAATTTTTGATGAGTTATATTTCATCATTTACTGGTTTTAATTTTCCTCATATGATTCTTGTGGTGAGAAAACCGTTTTTGATGGATTTTCTAAAGCGTTTAATTTTATAGTTTCATTATGGATTGAAATTGGGTGCTTTTCATGGGTGAATCTTGTAGTAATGCTTGGGTTCATTTTATAACACATTAAAGTGACTTTTTGGTGTTTAAAGGGGCTTCCAATTCGGGTTTGTTAATTCCTTAGTGTCATGTGGGCCTTGAAATGGGGTTTTTTAATGTGTTTAAGGTGTGAAAAAATGTTGTACTTCTTGGAAGTGATTTGTGAAAACGTTTGTTTTTCAAGTGTGTCTTTTGTGGTGTTAATTGAGGTATTTTTATAACAATTAGGGGAAGTTTAATAAATTTTTTTTGGGATTCAAAGTCTACCATGTATTTTTATTGGTATGATTTTGGTATTTAATGAGGGATTTGAAATGGGTTTTGTGTGTGAATCCTAGTTACACCCCATGGGTTTGTTTTATGAAAATTGTGAATGTTTTGTTTTATTAAAAAAAGTTGGAAAAAGGGGGTATATGTACTGTTTTGTGGGTTATTTCACCTAATAGGGGTTTTTAAAATTTAGGGTGGTAATTTAAGATGTCAAATATTTTTCTAGAATGTATTATAAAGTGCTGAAATTTTTTAGCAAATGGAAAGAGAGTTGTAAAACATGGTTGTTTGTTGTTTTGTGTGAGTGTGTTCCGCAAAATGAATTTTGTTGATGAAATAAGTATTATATGATATTTGAATAGGCTGGTATGTGAGTTATAATTTCATGGAATGGTTTTATAAAATTGTGTAAAGGATTTTTGGAAGTTTAAAAGAAATGTGAAAAGTGTTGTGGGTTATTTTTTGGTGTGAGTATGCTTTCAAAATTCATTTGAAGGAAAAAGTAGATTTTAGGACTTGTGTGATGTAAATGGGGGATTTTTAGTGAACTTGTGATGTGGAAATTATATTTTCATTTCAAATCATATTTCTTAACTTTTTGAACATGTTTGAGCACAAGGGGAAACCCAAGTATCTAGGTGGGTGGACGTGTACTAGTATGCTTGTGAATCTGTGGGGTTTGGATTTAGTTTCATGTAGCAAGATTGATGGTGACCACACGTACTAAACTATTATGATGGTTATTGGGTTCCAATATGTTATGGGTATGTTCCCTACTAGTGGCTCATGCACGAGAACAGATATTGTGATGGTTACTCTCACCGAGATACGAGGTACATAGGACCCACAATGAGCTAGTTCCTAGAGGTTATTTCCTATTTCTTGTGCTCATTGGTTTCTTTGTGCTTAATGTCGGCATATGGTATGGTTGGCTGGAAAATTTAGTAGTGCTGGCATTATTTTTAAATTTTTTGATTCTTAATGATAGCCCACTTAAAAAATGTTTTAATTTTTAAGTTACATCTTTTAGAAATTGTAACTAGCATTTCTTGTTTATGAAAACTTACAAGCATTTCATATTTGATTGTTTATAACATAGAATAAGTTAATGTTGGTATCCTACTATAAATTTTCTCACACCCTACCTTCACCCTTTGGTGTAAGTAGACTTTGTTATTTTTTTGTGTCGCAGGTTGAGTACAGTTTTTAGTGCCAGTGGTTCAGGTTTCTAGCAGGTCCTTAGTGGTGAAGTCTTGTGTAGATGGATTTAGGGTGGTTCCCCTTGACATAAGGGTTCTTGGGATATTTCCTTTTGGTTTTGTAACATTGTTATCATCTTGGTGAGCTATTTTAAACTATGTAATTAAGTTATGAATTTTCGTAAAATATTTTTTGGTTTGAAAAATAAAGATTGGTTTTATTGGATTCATTTGTTGGTTTATGTTTATAAACTCAGGTAAATCATTCACAATTCTCATTTTATGACACATAGGTACTTGTTCCAGCCCGTGGGCATTGGGAACACCCTTTGGGCCTTGTCACATTCCAGTTTTGATACCAGTTTCAGTGGTGACCAGATTTGTTTCGTGACAAAATGGTATCAAAGGAGGTTCATGTTAACTCTTTGGGTCATGTTATTTGGGGAAGAGTCGGAATAGTATGGAGTTAGGATTATCGGGACATGATATTCCATTTATGGGTAGTGTTCCTGATCACCACACCTCATGATGAGATTCATGTTGCTAGTGGATTTAGGGATTTATCTAAGTCCTTTGGTTTTCTTAGTTTGATGACGATTAGGGGAAATGAAAAGAGAGTAAGGTTAATGGTCTTAGTGAGATTGAAGGGCCTGTAAATCCATGTGGATCTAGAGATATTCAGTAGAATACTATATTTAATGGTGAAGTGATTGTAATATCTCCACTAACCATATGTCCATGTCACCCACTAAAACTAGTTTCCTCTTGCATTGTCTTGTGTTCTTTAGTTTTGAAATCTTGGAACATTGGTTTTAAAGTGACTTGGTATTAAGAAGAATAAAGTTTTTGTAAAATGATTTTCAAATAAAGAGGGAATTGATTGATTTATGAAATGGTGGAACTGAATTTTTAGAATTTTTTTGAAATGGAAAATGGTGTTCTTACAGCTCTTTTGAAAGGAGGAACAATATTGAAGTTGGTTTTGAAAAAGTGTTTCTAATGGAGTTTTATAAACAACCATAATATGTTTTAATGGGATGATATGTTTTGAAATTTATGTGAATAAATTGAAAGTGAGTTCTTATCTAAATGATTATGTCTTTCTAAAATGTTTTTTAAGATATGAATTGGGATTTTGATCTCGTGGTTAGCAGTTTTGAGAAAAAGGACGTATTGGTTGACTATTTTGGTTTCGAAAACTGTAAAGAATTTTTGTTTTAATCTTTTGTATTTTTGTGAGAGACCAAATTCATGTGGTTATATGGGATGATGGATGGTTGATGGCATGACTGGATGATTTTTGGGACTTATATGAGGAGGGTTCCCGGTGTGGCACAGAAACATGCATGTGTGAGTCCCATGGGGTACCATTGGTGGATACGCTAACCATTGAACCATTTGTTTTCAAAGAAATGTTTTTAAAGAAAAACATGATGTCATCATAAATTGTTTGGGATGGTGTATACTATGTGTTTTTGTAAAATTTTGATGTTGTGGGATGTTTTGAGTCTAATAACCCCTTCAGTTTGAACTGTTTTTTGGGTTTTTGTTTGGTCGGTAAGTAGGGTAGAAGGTCTAGTTAGTATTATCTTCTAAGATATGTTTTGGGACACCGTTATGGTGGTTCCCTTCAGGTTTTTCAATCTGTTCCGTGGCATGTTTTGACTAATGGACCAGCTTGGTTGGGTCCTTGGTTTCTCTTGTTAGATACGGTACGCCCCCATTAAGGATTAATGCACAATTGAAGTGCAACACGGATTTTTTTCCATTAGAAAATCCACTAGTTGATCAATATAAGGAATCTTTTATCGATCTTTGTTGATTGAGTCTACACCCATTCCATTAAATTATTTTTTTATCCTCTTGTTGTGGTATATTTCTCATGGAATATTTAAAGAGACCTTAGTTCCTTAAGTTTCCTGATTCATAGAATGTGGAAGTGTTCTGGGGTTGTTAGTGTGTATGAGTTTCTTGATGGTGTCTAAGAGGGCATTTGGGTTCTTCATAGTTTTTTGAAGCAGGAGTTCATGTTAAACCACAGGTTTTGAAAATATGGTCATGAGAGGCTATTGTGGCCAATTTTTTGACTTACGTGTGTGTGTTTAGGGACTTGGAATATAGTCTCATTCCATGTATTGTTTATATCAGTCACAATGGTCATGTTCTGTGACACCTGGTGATGTCATGGGCTCGTTTGACTGTAAAGGTGACGGATGTGAAATCCTATGAGATTATATGTTATGTTGGGAGTATGTCTCCATTGGAAAAACATCAAAATACTTTGTTTCATAGGAAGGTGTTTATATTTTTCATTTCCTTCTATTGTTTATCACCCAAAAAAACAACGTGTGAAGTGTGTACGTCTTCTAAGACCTAGTTTTAGTGAAATGTTGGGTTAGGGTAAAGTGATTTTGGAATTTGTTATGTATTGGTAAACTTATCAGGGATTGTGGTGTAGTTGTTTGTATCACCATAAGAAGAAGTTCTATCTAGGTGGTTTCCAAAGCCTAACTACAAGGCCGAAGATGAATCAATCATTTGAGCTCTAGCCATAGGTCCCGGAGAGAAGCTAACATGTAGTCAGGGTAAATCCCAGGGTCATTCAAACCCTTGTACAAATTCTAATCCTTAGTATTGATTATAGTAAGAGTTTAAACCTCTGGTTTCATCATATTTTTCTAGTTATTCTTTTTTGGTTGTAGAGGTGAGAGGATCTCATTTCCATGTTGTAGCCTAAGTTCATACTTTCCCCCTTTGGTTTTGAATGGGTTTTTGGAGAAAGGTTTGAAGTTTGGTTAAACATGTGGAGCACACAGTTTTCACATGGTTAGTAGTGACCATGCCCCAAGAAACCATGTAAATAGAAGGATCCCCACAGTTAGCGCATGGTTTCCCAAACCGTACGGACTAACCGTGCAGCAGTCCCAACTCTTTAAATTTTGGGGTCTTTCTGTACCATCCCATGATGGTTGGTTATGATGGTTGGTTCTTATGGTGGGGAGACCCACTATGATTCTTATATATGTTCTTTTGTAAATATCTGATGGAGTTCTATCCCTTGAACTAAGGAGTTTGTTCAGGCCTCCCATAGTTAGTGTCCTGAATCTGTCTCGGGAAAATTTAAGTTGTCTCTTATGGTGTGGATCCCATTTGTGTCTCCCCATACTAGTAACTCAGATTGGTCCATGGTCTTGGCCTGGCCGGAGGTAGTCTCGTTCAGAGCTATCTAACTACCAACATCTTCCGAGGGTAAATGTTGGGATTGAGGAGTTCCCAATAGTTTAGTTAAATCAAATTAAGTGTAACCTTGTTCGTTGTTCTTGTTTGTATGGGTAGATTACTTGAGTTTTTCTCATATAGTGTTTTAGGAGTTTTCTTTTGGGGATAAAGTTTGAGTGTTCTAGGTCATTTCAAGAAATTAATTTATGTTTTGGTTTGTGAGAGTATTCCATCCTTAATTTATCACTAAAGGTGGTTTGTCCTTTCTAAGGTGGACCGAACTTGGTGAAGGAGTACATTTCTGGTCTATCAGTTCAGTTTTGTTTTTGCATTTGGCCTTTTTGTGTCTTTTCAGGGGCGGAAAGTTTTATGGTGGGGAGAATTGTCACATCCATGACTTCTTTTAAAGGATTTTTTCATTTAATTTCGATCCTTGATTTGTTATGGTGGTTTCCAGGAATTTTTGTGGAAATGGTAGGTTTTCAAAATTTGGGCCAAACCATGAGCCCATTTCTAGTTTTAAAAATAATATTTTGTTTCTTTTATAACTCCTTCATTTTTCACCACTAAAACCCATTCCACTTCCCAATTGGAATAACCTATTATATTAAGACCATCATATCTATTTGGACCTCATATGAATCTATAATAATGATGGATTTGGTTTTTTTATTAAGGCGTTGGGCCATCCTCAAAGCCCATTTCCTTCTTTAAATATTTTTTTAATTCTTTAATATCACATTGAATTATTATGTTTTTTGGTGATTACAAATATCACTCGATCCCACATACCAAAGGCACACTCCCATTATATCCTCCCTCAATTTGGATCTCAATTGAATTGTAAATGTGGGCCAAACTGCTCTGGATTTCACATATCTCCTAGATTTGATGATGTAAATTGATACTTTCAAAAATCCTTCAATTTTTACTCTATTCTCCCATTCTAGTTCCTACATGACCTCCTCAGCCTTATTCTAACCTCACATTCATTTATGGTTGTTTCGAAATTCAGATACTGGTATATTTGGGTCGTTTTCTTCAAGATTTATTTGGGTAAGTGTTTCTCTCCTCGATTCCTTCCTTCTCCTTAGGGTTTCCTCCCTCTTTCATGAATTTATAGAGTGTCCAAAAGATAGGGTTTATACCTAGGGTTTTATTTTGGGTCTTTTTAGTGAAATCTTGTGGTTTAGGGTCCGTTTTCACTTCTATATAGTGCGGCGGAGGTGTCATTGAGGTTTCGCACCAATATTCAAGGGTTTTGACTCAAAAGGGAGGTAGGTCCATGTGTAAGAAATTTTTGATGAGTTAAATTTCTTGATTTACTATTTTTAATGTTCCTCATATGATTTTTAGGGTGTGAAATCCGTTTTTGATGGATTTTCTTAAGCGTTTAATTTTATAGTTGCATTATGGCTTGAAATTGGGTGCTTTTCATGGGTGACTCTTGGGGTAATGCTCAGTTGTATTTTATAACACATGAAAGTGAGTTATTGGTGTTTAAAGGGGATTATAATTCCATTTTTTTTAATGCCTTAGTGTCATGTGGGCCTTGAAATGGGGGTTTTGAATGGATTCAAGGTTTAAAACCATGTTGTACTTCTTGGATATGATTTGTGAAAACATGGGTTTTTCATGTGTGTCTTTTGTGCTATTAATTGAGGTATTTTTATAAAACTTGTGGTTATTTTAATAAATGTTGTTTGTGATTATAATTCTTATATGGATTGGTATTGGTATGATTTTTTAATTTTATGATGGATTTGAATTGGGTTTTGTGTGCGAAGCATAGTTACACCGCATGGTTTTTTATGAAAATTGTGAATGTTTTGTTTCGTTTAACAAAGTGAGAAAAATGGTGTATATGTACTATTTGGTGGGTTTGTTCACTTAATATGATTATTTTAAAGGTAATGAATTTATTTAAGATGTCAAATATTTTTTTAGAAACATTTATAATGTGCTAAAATGTTTTAGCAAATGGAAAGAGAGTTGTGAAACATGGTTGTGGGCTGTTTTGTGTGAGTGTGTTGTGAAAAATAATTTTTTTAATGAAATAATTATTATATGATATTTGAGAGGGCATTTATGTGAGTTATAATGTCTTGGAATGGTTTTATAAAATTGTTTAAAGGATTTTTGGAAGTGTTAAAGAAATGTGAAAAGTGTTGTGGGCTATTTTTGGTGTGAGTATGCTTTCAAAATGCATTTGATTGAAAAAGTGAATTTTGTGACTTGTGTGATGTACATGTGGGATATTTGGTGAACTTGTGATATGGAAATGAAATTTTCATGTGAAAATTATATTTCTTAACTTATTGAACTTGTTTGAGCACAAGGGGAAACCCAAGTATCTTGGTGGGTGGTTGTGTATTAGTATGCTAGTGAATCCATGGGGTTTGGCCATAGTTTCACATAGAAAGATTGACGCTTACAATACTAAACAAACTTTGATGATGATTATTGGGGACCAAGGTTATGGGTTTGTTCCATACTAGTGGCTCGTGCATGAGGACGAATATTGTGATGGTTTCTCTCACCGAGATACGAGGTACCTGGGACCCACAATGAGCTAGTGCCTAGGGGTTATTTCCTATTGCTAGATCTCATTAGTTACTTTGTGATTACCCTAGACATACGGTATGGTTGGATCTAAAATTTAGTAGTGTTGAAATTGTTTTTAAATATTTTGATTCTTAATAATATCCCACTTGGAAGCTGTTTTAATTTTTAAGTTGCATCTTTCAGAAATAGTAACTAGCATTTCCTATTTATGAAAACTTGCAAGATTTTCATATTTGAATGTTTATCACATGGAATTTCTTAGTGGTGGTATCCTACAGGGCATTGTCTCAACCCCTACTTATACCTTTTGGTTTTAGTAGACTTTGTTAAATTTTTTTGTTGCAGGTTGGGTACAGTTTTTAGTGCCGGTGGTTCGGTTTTCCAGCAGGTCCTTGGTGGTGAAGTCTTGTGGAGATGGCTTGAGGGTGGTGCCCCTTTCCATGAGGGTTCTTGGGCTGTTTCCTTTTGGTTTTGTACCTTTATTATAGTCTTTGTGAGTTTTTTAAAACTTTGTAATTCAGTTATAAATTTTTGTAAAAGAATGTTTGGTTTGAAAAATATAGATTCATTTTGTTGGATTCATTTGTTGTTTTAAGTTTATAAACTCGGGTAAATCATTCACAATTCTTATTTTATGATACTCGGGCACTTGTGCCAACCCATGGGGATCAGTAATGCCCTTTGGACATTATCACGGGTGGGGTTTGGTACTTGTTTTGGTGGAGACTAGATTTGGTTCTTGAAACATATTCATATATATCTTAATATGTTCCATTCCATTATAATATACATTTATCCTTTTGTTAATAATTTCATCCTAAAAAAGAACATCCGGGTGAAAACAACTCCATTTTCCAGGCATGTTCTGGTTTGAAGGTTTTGTTACCTGAACCTCTGTCATCATTTAATCATATAAAAAATATTAATAATGATATAAGTTTCATATTTATACCTTATATTCAATTTTATAACCATTCATACAAGGTTTTAGGGAAGAATGAGTTACATCACATTGTGGAGAACGTAATCTGTACATACGCACGAGTGATTTTTTATATATTTTATGGATGGAAATAAAGAAATTATAATTATAAATCACATTTAAAAAATCATATTATATCAATAAAATCATATATATTTGTCAAATATGTACTTATTACTTTCCATTTAAATCATAAATGAATAACTATCACATCTCTTCAGGGAGTTAGTCGTCCACATATACGCATGAGTGACATTATTGTTTTCCAACAGATGGAAAGGTAAGAATATCGATAAGATATTATAACAATAGGTGAATAATTATTTCATAAATATCATATAAATATATTAAATACATCAAAAAACTTAATGTGAATTATAGTAATGGAAAATCTATAATATCCCTACGTGGAGGCAGTAGTCCACACATATGCACAAATGGTACTTTCATATCCAATATGATGCAAAGGATGTCGAAATTGGTTTATTCATCAGAATAATGAAAAATATATATATTGAAGATCCTACATTCTGTATTTTATAATGGATGTAATTGATTTTGGGGTGGTAGAAGAAGAAATATAATTTAATGTACCTTTTCATGATTTATACCTCTTCGTTCAAAAACCTCCCCTTGATAACATATTATGACTAGAAATGATAGTATTATGATAAAAAAATGATCTATAGGTCATGGTGTGGGACATTAGAATGATATTAGTGTATTAATTGGCAAATATATAAGGCCCATGAAGTGGGAGAAAGAGAGAAGATGTGGTATCCTTTTATTAGGGAGGGAGAGGACAAACATGGAATTTCTCAAAAGATTAAAATATTATAATTTAATACTTAGGTAAGGTGGATAGATAATAAAAATGATTTAATGATATGAAGGATAAGGTTGAAATACTATCAACCATTAAAATTAATGAATTTTTTGTCATATTTTAAATTGTATCTCTTATGTTAATCCCATTAGTATTATTTTTAAACCCTAACCATTGTAGCAATTTTTTTCTATTTTTTATATTAATTAGAAGAAAAAATTAATTTAAAATTATTATGGAATTAAATTTAAAATATTAAATTTTTATAATAAAAAAAAGTCATTTTAAAATAATTGTGAATAATCTAACAAATTATTTTTTTGCAAAATAAAAATTTAAGAATAAAATGGAGTTTAACTTAATTCATTTCAATATAAAAAGTACTAGAAGAGTATTAAAATATATGATTGAATTTATCATTTAAAAATTTATATAAAATCATATATCAATAAATATTAATTTAAATTATTAATTAACAAACATATTTTATACCTAAAAATTGTATTTTTTCTATAAAATAATATATTTTACCTTCAAATGATTTTATATTAATTTATAACTAATTAAATCATTTTATAAATGTGTAAAAAATGATTTTTCATAATTTATATAGTCTTATTCATACCTTCCAATACAATGAATAAGTAATAATTTTCAACTTAAATAATAATATTGATATCTTTGTTCCTTTAAAAATGGTCTTGTGTGTAAAGAAAGATGCTAAGAAATAAAATTTATTAAATAGAAATAAATCATAAAATATTATGGAGTTACATTATACCCACATTATAATAATCTTTCCCATGAAATTATATCACTTTGAAAAAAAACTAAGGATGCTTCTTACCCGCCACATGTGTGGGTTCTCATATAGGTTTATCAAATTTATGGTATCACCCCATCACTTTGACCTTCTGAGTGGACTTGTTCCACAACACTTTATCTATTTGATAGAGAACGATTTGTTCTTCATAAGAGAGATCATTATCCAGTGGTAAAACCTATGAGTTTGGTATATGGTAAGGATTGAGTATGTAATTTCTCAAGAGTGATACAAGGAACACATCTCAAACTTGAAAGTGATTCATTAGAAGTGCCAAATGTTGTAAAATGTTCTGATATGATCAATAATTTCAAAAGGACCCGCATATATGGGGATGATTTTTCCCTTAATTACAAATATCATATACTTCATCCATGAATAAATTTTCAAGAATACCTTCTGACCAAATTCAAAATCTAGATCTCACTGATGATTATCACTATAACTTCTCTATCGACTCTGAATTTTCTGGATGTACTGATTAATAACTCTTACCTATGACACCATTTCCCCAGCCAGATTAAGTCCAAATACCATTCATTCTATAACTTCATCCCAAATCAATGGATTTGAAAACATCCTACCAAAGATAGATTCATAAGGATCAATCTAAATACTTGAGTGAAATATATTATTATAATAAAATTTCATAAACTGAAGGTGTGGACCCAAAACACAATTGAAATATGTAGAAAAATATCTAAAAATGTCATCTAGAGTTTGAATGGTCCTCACATACCAACCATATATGGATGTATGATATGAATTATTCAACTCAAACTATATATCTATATCCTACATAATAATTTTCCAAAACATCTAGGTCAACAATAGATCTCATTCAGATAAAATTGAGAGTGGTACTCCATACAATCTAACCACTTCCATAATTTAAATCCTTGAATACTGATCAAGAGAGAAATCATATTTGATTTAAATTATGTGTGATAAATTCATAATTTGATCAACTATAACACAAATAAAATCACGAACATAAAATTTTATTGGGTTTATGATGAGGAAATACATGTTAATGTTTTCTCATTTTCATTTTGGTATGGGTAATGGCTATAACAAACCATTGTACTTATCTGTATCTCAACCATAACATGATTACATAATAGGAATCAAGATACATACTATGAAAATATCTCTCTTCATGTTTTCCATCTATAAATACTATTATAGATCAGAATACATCTTCATAATTATATTATTACTATCTGTATTGAAATATGGTATTGATGAGACACATAATTTTTTCATAAACATAATCATTCCACTAAAATCATGGATAAACTCAAGATCATTTCTCACTATCTTATACGTTTCCACATCCTCCTTCTACTCCTCCTTAATACTTACAAGGATGGATGTTTGAACATTCATCAATGAATTAAATTATTTTTCCACTTCATTCATTATTTCAAAATTCATTTTCTATAATTCAATAAATATTTGATCTTATTCAATCCTTATCATGGACAAATTAGTATTTTATTTCGGACTTAGAACATCATCCACCTATTTCACCTTACTTGGGTGGTATTTTATTTAGTAGTAAAAATATTTAATCAACTCCATGAATATCAATTGGAACATATTAAACTATTTTTAAATTAATATATAATTCATGATTTTTTTATCACTATATATATTCAACCATTCACTATAAAAAATTTATACAATATTTTAAAAAAACACTACTTCCACATATAAATAATGAGTCCATTAAAATCTCACATGAATTTTTAACTGGCTCGATGCATAATACATCACAATATCATTCGACCTGAGGAGGTTTCCAAGTCCCTTATTTTATGAATCACTAAATATTACAAACCCTTACCCACTAAAAGGTTGTGTAAGTACAAGTGATTTATCCAACCTTCTTTTCAACTCCTTGAAATTTTCCTCACATTAATCTATATATTAAACTTATATACCTTCCAAATATATATGATTATTAGATTATATATATGTGATAAATATCTTACTTAGCTTTGGTGGTATCTTTAAAACCCACGAAAAATATAGATATTAGTTACCAAGGTTGTTTTTGGCCATTTTTAATAGCTTCTATATATGAAGGATCCACTAATATCCCCTCTCATGAGATTACATGATCTAATAATGTGAATTTATATTGCCAAAATTCAAACATGGTAAATTTAGAATAGATATTTGGCTTCATCGATGTCTTCAAAAATTCCTAAAATGATCTCCATGATCGTAATTTATTTATAGATATATAAGAATATCATATATAAAGACTATCAAAAACTGATCAAGGATATAATTAATGACTCTATTCATTGTATTCATTAAGATAATGAATTCATTAGAAAGTATTAATGGAATCAAAACAAATTCATAATAAAAATACAACATATAGAATGATTTCATGGGTATATCCTACTTCTTGACCTTCAATTGATGATATACACATTGAATATCATTCTTGGGAAAATATTGATCTCCTCACAATCTGTCAAATTGATCATTTAGATGGGGTAGGTGACACTTTTTTATAATAGTGATCTTATTAAGTTATCGATAGTAAATGAAAATCTACATTGACCCATCCATATTCTTAAAAAAATATTAAGTTTATTCCTAGGTGATTCAATAGGGAAAATGATTCCCTTATCGATGTTCTCTGAGATTTTCTTCTTTAATTATTTCTACTCAATGGGACCAATTCTGTAAGGAGTCTTTGAAATAGGTGTGCCACTAGGTATGAGTTATATTGAAAACTCAACTCGATGGTCTAGTGAATGTCTATGAGACTCATTAAGAAATACATAAATATAATCCCAAACAATAGGCATATCATCAATGTTGTGTTTCTCCCCAACCATTTGAGATAAATATCACTCATAAATAAGTAAGAAGACCCATATAACTAAAGTAAATTCCATCAAAATTTCATATTCATCCTATACTAAAATAACATCATATGTTAATTCGTAATATCAAACATGACTTCCCTTCCTTGTAAATTGATATGGTATTTATATAGAGATAGAAAATACATGCTCGTAATCACCTAAAATTAAACTAAAGGGGGGAATTACATGATTATTCCGAAGTTTATTACCATAATATTCTATTAGAGTAGATCTATAAATAAGATATTTAATAATCGTATAATTAATAGATTTTATTTTTAACTAAATATTTATTCATTGAGGTGGTGATGTAATAAATTTAGAAAATTATTCAGATATAAAATAACTTGCAGAGCTATAATAAAATAAAACATTTTCTTTTATAGAGTGGATGGTAAGTTTACCTATCGCCACACCATTCTAATAACCCACTTCAATAGTTTTGATCACATGAAATTTCACTTTTTATCTAGATTGAAGATGTATTTTAAAACTATTTCTATTATTAAACCTTAGATAAATTAAATGATTGGAATAATATACATAAACCTTGTAATTAAATAATTTGATTGTAGGAACCACATTGAGTTGGTATCTTTCATCATTCCTTTCATTGATTGGACTCATTGTATCACTTTGAAATTATTTTTCCTAATGAACCTATTTTCTATAATTAAAACATTTACTAGACCCCGTAAGGATATTTCCTTCAGGATTCCTTCCACAATTCTAAAAAGAAGGAATGTTAACTTTCTTTCCTATATTTATTTTATTAATATAATTTCTTCAAAATCATAGTTTTCTATTTTCCCCCAAAACCATGAAAATAATGAGAGTATCTAATTTCTAATACCTCTTGAGATAAGATAAAGAAATTAATTATAGATATAAAAGTCTACTATAACTAATTTATTTCATAGGTTTGGTATCTAGTTTGTAAATAATCAGTCATATTTTCTTTTAGGATCAATGATAAATGAGATGTGTACCTTGCATATGTGGGGAAAGATTCATATTAGGTATTAATGGATTCATCATTCTTCTACATTAGTTCCATAAAATCCTCCTCCATTTTCATGAGAAGATTTTAGGGAAAATAACTACCAAAAATTAGCTTCTTCAAATCATCTCATTTCATGAAGTTGATTTACACCGATTACCTTGAATTCATAATAATATTCTAAAATTGATCGACTTTTACTTCTAAATAATATACTTTCCAATATAGTTTTCATATTCATAACACTAGAAAATAGAAAATATCATTTTATTGTTACTGATCCTTTTCTTAACAATTATCGGAGCATAATAACCACTTATGGAAAGTTAAAATTTCTATATAAAATACTGAATAATTTTTTGTTCTTTCCTTTATACATTTGGAATATAAACATGATTCATTTTAACATTTAAAGATTGAGAGAGTAGGGTGAGAGGATCTGTATGATTTTTTATCTAATCTCCCAATTAATTTGTTTTCTCATGAGTCCCCTCATTATATTTCCCATCAAATTTAGCATTAAAATGACCCCTCCTAGGTCTATTCATTGTGTATGATTGAAAATAATAGTATGTGAAACAATAAACATAGTGAGTTACCATGTAATCATGAAAAAAAATTAATAGGATGTATAAATCATGAAACCTTATTTTAAATCTTTTAAAACAAAGGTTTAACCTATGTTATTCATGGTTTTCATCCATTCAAATCCAATAAAATGGTTCATAGAGAAAATCTGAATTAACTAATTCATATCCTATGGGAGTGTCTATCCAAGTATGTATTATTATTACCACTCACCATTCATTGTTGACAATCACAATAATACCAAATCATCCCCTTTTAGAGATATTACCCATAGGTAGACATATTCCATAGATGTTACCACTTTCTAGTAGCGAGACAAATATTTATTTGCAATAGAAACCACACAATATCTATATTACCAAATCTCCAAGATGTTATCATGTATAAAGAATTATCCTTATGGTGTTCAAATAATGTTCTCTAATCCAAATCTCTAATTATTAAATAAACCTTATTCTTATACAAACTAAGGGGAAACAAGAATTTCTAAAATATATATTAAATCACTCTAAATGAATATTCAATACATATCTTAACCAAAAACACCCCATATCCATAATGGTTTAATGTATTTCGAAATTACAAACATAATAACATTATTTTTTGAATTATATTCAATGTTTCCCACAATGTTCTTCTAACATATTATACTTCTTAGAAAAACACTACTTGAAAAGTTTCTACATAATAAGTGGAAAGGGAAGATAAGGGAGGGTGATCTCAGATGCTCAGTAAGTGTAAATATAAGAGATATCAATAAATGATTATTAGAGATCATTAGATAATGATAAAGATATGAAAAAATGATCATATATTATAATAATAATACCAAATTAGTCAATGATAATTAATCATAAATCTTGTCATAAGGATTTTTCATAGTTAAATTCAAGTCAAATGTTTTGGGAATCATCAATAATCATTAATGAGTCATGAGATGATATCATAATCATAAGACATAATTTTTTTTATAAATTAACAATAGAAACTAATTTCTTTATACACTAAAAAGTATATCATAGTAGATTGGATTCACCCACCATTCCAAATATCATTAGTAGTTGTTCCCTCCTAATATTATCATAGAGGATAGAGTCCCTTACTAAAAATGATTTACTCTCAAATTTTGTAATTATTTTCTTACGAGATATCCATCATTTCCCAATGAATATGAGGGATATATAATTTCTTTCTCACCCATATAAAAATGAAAATCATATATATGTGTTCCATGAGATCTTAAAACATTCATCATAAAATCATCTAATAAAATTTATAAAGGAAATGGATTTTATAAACATTTCCACATTTATTTAAATCATAAATCATAGAAAATACTTGGGTTTCATAAAGGTTTCATCATAAATAATTAAATCATGGGAAAAAAAGTTTCATAGAATCATCCTTAAATCATCATCGTCATCATAATACATCCAAATAAAAAATTTGATGGTCCTATAAGACCATATACCAAGCGGTGCATAACAATCATTAAATTATGATTACACAAATAAAAAACACCTCTTAAATATATTTCAAAACACTCTTTAGAAATACAATAAAATTTCTATTTATTTTGAAAAAAAAATTATTATAAAATTCTTATAATGTTGAGTAAATAATTTTACTTGAAAATAACCAAGGAAACATGTAAATTAATCAACAAAATATATTAATGACATGGTAGTGGGATAATCCATTCTTGTAATATAAGTTAAAAGAATACATTACTTCCATGCATTTGTAAAAATTCAAAAATGATTTTTTAGAAAAAATATCACAACCTGGCTCAATAGGACATGGACCATGACTACCCCCAGATCACCTCCAATAGGCTAAAGGCTGGTGACTAGCACTGAGTAGAAATATCACATACAAGAGTTGAATTATACTAAAGTACCTGTATCCGCACACACCTCTCCAAGCTCAAACAATTCTTAAATATTAAACCAATAGATACCAATGAAAGCTTATATTTATGATCCCACAATTAGAGTATATTAATCAAATACAAAAGGCTATAAATACATCCCAATAAAATGAAAGAGGAAAATTTGCAGACATTCTAATCTGCTCCATGGGTGAGGACTATAATCAAATGTAACCACCCAGAAAACACCATGGTCTTTCATGTTTAGCTATACTCTACCCACTCCCTATCCTTTTAGGAAATTTTCAAAAGGGCCATCATCTTCATAAGACTCAAAACATGTGGGAAGATCCCATGCAAGGTTTAGTATAAAAATGTTTATTAGGAAACCCCAAAAACACTAAATGAAAATAATTGAGAATATTTAATCCATAACAATGATATAGAAATAAATTCAGAACAATTAGAAAACCCATATATAATCCAGAAAGAAATATTTTCTCTAAGATATCACAACTAACATCCAAAAACATGATTATTTTAAATGGAATGATTTATTCAAGAGAATTCACTCCATGAGAAATGATATTACCAGAGACACTCATCCAAGTGGTCAATATCAATCAGGCTTCATCTAAGAAACATCACTTTCCTCTGAAGACCTTATTAATCAGATAAGTGGTTACACCCAGGACCACTGGGGGACACTACGAACCATATTCATATCAACACACTACGTAGGGGATTTTATTACAATGATACCATGAACCATATTGATACAGACTTCTAGATGAATTACTTGCTCATGGAGGTCACAACGATTCTACAAACCACAACTAGGGTATAAAAATGATAGATGATCACAATTGAGTCTCACAGAGGGATACCACACACTCTATATGATACTCATCCTCTAGATGGTATCATATTACTATGATATGGATGTAATTATGAACTATACCCTTGAGGAAAGTAGACTAAGGGATAACACTCAACGGACTACAAGTCCATACTAAAGGAAGAAATGTCTATGAAGCACCTCAATGCGGCTACACAGTGTGTACTAGGTGTACACAACATGTCCATCCAACCCCTAGACTGGTCACATGGTGCTACCTCACATGAAATATAAATATCTATATAAATGGTGTATAGTAAGAGTACATGATAGGTAGATATTTCCCAGCACCTTTCCTATGTCGTTTTCATGTTCCCATGTACCACTAGTCGTTCTCATGTACCATCCCATGTATGTCTAGTTGTGGTTATGTACACCTAGACATGTTCATTCCTCTGTTCACCTGGTTGTGTACTATGGCAATGAACATGTACATTAACCTTCCCATGAACATGTATCCTATAGTTTATAAGGTGAGCCACCGAGCATGTTTCACATGACGTGTGATATTTAACTCTCTCTGGAAACACTGCCACCGTATCATGGGAGTCCTTCAGGGAATATAACCCTAGATTACATGAGGTTTAATTCATTATACTCTAGAACACTCATGTTCTTCATCTACATCACCACTGCTACTTCCATTATTGGGATTCATGCCGGAGAATCATAGATTGGTTGTCATCTGACCCTTTCTATCATCAATTTCTAGGATCAAGGTTCTGATCATCTAGAAAAATAAAACTTTTTATCCACATTTTACCATCACACATCAAAAAAAATCAAGAACAAAATCCTTCAATCTATAATAATCCTCCTCTAATTCTCCTCCCTTGGCATCACACCATTATCACACACTCGATCAGGAATCACACAAGCAATATTGATCTATTTTACTGATGAATGATTTCAAAATTATTGAATACTCTATATTCATTGAAGCACATGATGAAAGAAATAGCTGATGTGAAAATTCAAATAATTGTGGGATAAATCCATAAACCATAAGATATGATGAACGAACCTCAGCCATTGTTTGTTTAGACTCAAATAATTTTTATAAATTTAGATGAATGAATATGGATGAAATCAGTGAACAAAAAACCCATTAATTAATTCTACTACTAATGTATGAATAAATTCTTGTACATGGAATTGATTCTAATTCGACAAGGATAAAATAATGGGATTGAATTTCACAAATAAAACAACCTACATTGATTTTAGATCAATTAGTTATGAAGAACGATCCAAAATTGTCCTTGTTGGTGCGATCTAATAAATCTAATGTCACAAAAATCATTGATTGGGTATCAATTTATTTTCATTTTCCAAAATATCCTCCAAAAAAATATTTAGTGGCTCCTCCCTAGATTTATATGGTTATCAAACTAACACTGAAAATTTTATATAACATCATTTAAACAGAGGATTTCAATATCTGCGTAAAAAATAAACAAATAAATAATATTTTTATTAATTCCATGCCTATGAAAACAATTTCTCAAATTACTTATATCGAAAAAGGTTATATCACTCATAGGGTAAAAAACATTTTCCAAACACAACAATGAACTTGTATTTCGGATCTGGTCTCTTGTTAAAAAGTTATTCCAATTTTTTAAGAGAAATTCATGTGTGTGATATTAATATATTTAATATCACTCAAAAATTATTTTTGGGAACATGAGGCCATAGAATCTTATTTTATCTCATCAGTTGGATCTAAAAAAAATCCATATAATATCTAAAACAATACGTGGAAATTAAAAGACATTGAGTTATCCCACCATAGATTTTTTCCCAAAAATAGAAAAACATAGTCAAAAGGATGAGGGTAATGGGATCACATATGGGTCTCCCGCTTCGAGGTTCTCTCCTATGGTTCCTCATGCTTCCGCTAGACAGGCAGTAGGGGAATAAATCACCCATTAGGGATCCACTTCTTCCAATCCTCGATCACTACTAGGTACTTAAGAAAGTTAGCTACCTCCCTATTGTATAGATCACCCCAGTAGATAACATGAGATGAGTCATGCACATACCTTCTCAGATGCGACACATGGAAGACTTCATGTTCCCATTATAGTTGTGATGATAGATCCAAGAGGTATGATACCTCACCAACTCAAAGTAGTGTCTATAAAGGACCGTTAAACCTCAGAGATAATTTTTTTCCTCAGCCAAATCTCCACAATCCAGGTCCAAGTGAGACCAAGTGGACCACATGGTCTCCCTCCTCAAAATCTATAGGTCTCCATCATCAGTCTTCATAGGGCTTATAATATCACTATATAGTTCACATTTAGTCCTAGATTATCTACACCTTCTATGTAGTATCCTACACAAACTCTATTCTAATGGGTACTGACTCACCTGGATCAATCCAACAAAGTTGTGACCTATAGGGTCACTCATACAAGGCATCAAATACTTCCATAAAAATGATGGTATGGTGTTTTTTGTTGAATAAAAACTCTAAAAATGGTAGAAGATCCTCCAAATTGTGACAAAAATCCAACATCAAGCCTACAACATGTACTCCAGGACCGGAATAGTCAACTCAGATGGGATGTTAGTTAGGTGTGAAAAACTATGCTCAAATGAATATGAGTCCAAAAGTCCTATTAAAATCCTCTCCATAATCACAATGTGAAATGAGAATCATAGTACGAAACGATCATCTTGGGAACTCCGAGGAGCTCAAACATCTTTTATTCATACAAGTATCCCAAATTGTAAACTAAGTTCTGGTCTCAAATGGCTATGAAGTGGGCCGAATTGGTGATTCAATCTATGATCTCCTAGATGGCATAATGTCCTCTAGATGTATGAGGTATCCCCATCATGAATTCTATGGATATCCAACCCCACTTCCACTTTGGAACCTCAACCGGTTGAACTAATCCAACTAGAACATAGTTTTGAACATTCACATGATGATAATAGAGGCAGGGAGAGACAAACTTTGCAACACAAATCTTTATGTATGGCCACAAAAACTAATGTCATAGGTCGTGGAACTTATTTTCCTTGCCTAGATGTACATGAAATGAGTATGTATGAATCCCTCTCAACACCTCCTTCGCCAACATCAATGGTAACATAGTCCTCCCTTTAAAAAGTATAATTTGATCCCCACATTTAGAATATCTACCAAGATCATGTACAATGCAAATTTGAGTATGGAAGGTCTCATAGTCAGTATCTACACACATGGAATACTTGAAACACTATATAAGTGGTGGGGAACTACCATCAATTGTAAATATGGAGCACTGTTGTAACAACCCAAACTATTATGAATAAAATTCCATTTTATTATTTAATTAAATATTAATAACATTCACTTATTTTGGTTAATTATTGTATTTAAATGACCGTTTTCATCTTTACCATTGTTAATGTACCCATTAAATAGTGATCACCTGATTAATATAAATATAGGGATTTAACAAATACAATTGACATAGACGAAGGAAGTGGTGGCCTCATCCTGTAGGATTGTACCCTATGAAGCCCATTTATTAGATATTCCAAGGGATATAGCATTTTTTTGATTTTCTATAGACCAAGTTCAAGATGATATCCAACAACTTAAGCATGAGTAAAAAAATTTATGAGAAAAGTTCAAGTTCATCGATATCACGATCTAAACCATGTTCACTAAACGAACCCATGAAATCCCCCACCATTTTGTACCTTACACTTAGAGATTATGTCGATATATTAAAGGGATATGTATCAGGAACCTAGAAATACAAATATGTACATTATTTTGTAAAGAATAATTAATATATTTCCATCATATTATTGTAACGTTTCATATTATGTTTAAATAACAAATTGTATTTTTGGTTAATATTCAAATTTAATTAATGAATTAATGGATTAATGGGTTTTTAAAATAAATAATATTTTAATGGATTATTATTATTAAATAATATTTAACAAATATAAAAGATCGTATAATTTTTATGATATCAAATTTTCTTTTTATAAGGGTTCAAAAAACTATTATTTGTCAAAAACCCTTCATTTTCAATAAATGTTAGTTATTATTTTATAATAGAACATTCCCATATTTAGAAAATTATTTAGAAAAAATTAATATTATTTTTTGTAATTAGGACATCTAAATTATCCAATAGTGAAGTTTTCATAATTTTTTGATACAGTCGAATTTTTGGATAAAAATTAAATAGTGTATAAATATACGATGTGTTTTATGACATCATAGTGGCCCAATAGTGATGTAATATATACTATAAAAGAAATAATCAGTCAAATGTATGTTTAAAATTTAAAATAATGTAATTTTATATTTATTTTATTATAAATCCTTAATAAATTCTATAAGACCTATAATATATTTTTTGATTTTAAAATCTTTTCTTTGGGAGTGTGACTCGCCACCATATAACAAAGGGAATTAATTTATTATATACAGCCCTTGTCCTTATAAAATAATTTAAACCATTATCCTTTGGAAAATACAATAGGAAAAACCCATGGGTTGGTTTGTCATTTTTAATATTTTATTATGTAATGTCCAAAACCAAAATAATAAAGAAATCCCCCTCCTTCCCCGTGTGACCCCGCCCAAGATCTGATTTATCTGCACTAAAACTCTTTGTATGATGACCACACTATACCCCATACTCCCTAATGTCTTTTAAGGCTCTCATAAGATTTCAAGAAGCCTCTCTCAAGCCTTTGGAGTCACATAATCAACTAAGTGACTCTCTCTCCTCTTTTTATCAAGCATTTCATTTATTATATGTATTTAGATTTCCATTTGATTAAGTTGGGATATATTCTCACCTATCCCAATCACTTTATTTTTTTATTTAAATGACGGGATCCACTTTCAATCTCATTTATCCCTATTATAAACCCTAATGTACACTCGTTTCTATGAAGAAATTCTATAAGTAATCTTCTACCCTCCTCTTTTACCAAGGACTCCTTTTAAAGTCATTTCCATTTTCATAGGATGGGATATGTTATTCCATATCCTTATTACTATCCATTTCATGTCTATATTATTAGAGACCTATTTCTATCTTATCAACTAATTTTATGGATTTCAATGTGATGTCATTATGCTGCAAAAATAACCCTATGATTTTCCATGCCCAAATAATTATGAAGTGAATACCATACCCATTTACCTATCAACGGTATTCACCATTATTCACATATAATTTTTAATTGATGAAATATATGTATTTATTACACATTAATTTATTGTTGAATAAATTATAATTTTGAATGAATCCTCGTTATATGATCAATGTGGCACACTTAAGCGTGAGAATGATATGATTATTAAGGGTGTGCCATGATAGCGCTCCAATGCATTGGGTAATGTTTAGTATTATGATACATCATGTTGGGAGATAGGTTTACGTAATTTTTTTATGTTAATTTTTCCACCATGATGTCTTTGTAGTTTTTCCTTCACCTATTTTTATTATTAGTGTTTTAATTTGTTTTAACATTTCCCATGTTGTGATTATCATTCAATATAATTCCATATTATTCATGTTCTTTTTATGTTATATTGATATGCCTATTTTCTAACAAGTATTGTCTTCCTCATGTTTGGACTTGATTATTCCATTACATAGATTTATAGCTCCCCCTTTCTTATGTATTTATTAAGTTTATCTCATATCGTGTTAAGTATGAATGAATGTTTTGTTCATGTCAAATATGGTTTCAATAATTATGATGCTTTTTTATGTTTTAAGTTGGTATGTAATTTACCTAATTTCCCAATGAATCAAGACCTCTATATCCTTCAGGTTATTTTATGTTCAAATTTATGTAAATAAATCATGTATTAGTGTTTAATAAATATAAGCATTGTTATAGTTGGTATTAGAGGATAGGTTTAGTTATTTTTGGTATTATGATTAGAAAACACTAGTGATAGCCTCTAGATTAGCAAACTCTATAGAATTCATAAGGGATAAAACTAATTATAAGAAAACATCCCTAAATTTAGGTAACTATATATTAAATGGATTATTATGAAAATACATCCTTTCCAGAATACAAAAAGTGGATGTGGTTCTAGCACAAATGTACCTAGAAGTGACAACTTCAACAAGGTGTTCTGGGCCTAACTCAGGGTAACCTAGTACAGGAAAATGTGACTTAATATGCACCTGATGTGATGCTACTAGGGGACATGATTTGGTAAATTCAAAAGCTCCTTATGAACCGTTATTTAGTGAATAAATTCCCATAAGAATATATGTTAGGAAATAGATCATGGATAACATGGATTGAAACCTAGAAACTCATAAGATAAGGAGTTAAATTTAATTTATAAGTTATCCATTTAATTTCATTGGATTCACATTTATGTGTTTAATATTATGATCCTCATGTGTAATTCCTTTTTTTCTAGCTAATGGATAGTAATAGTAGGAATCAGTTTAACAACCGATGTGAAAGAAAATGTGATGACTTCCCCAATGAGATTCCTAACCCAATGGGAGTAGGAATCAAATATTCTCTTGGTTAAAACAAGTTATGAATAGAAACCTAGATCAAGAGAAGCTCACAAATCCCCCTAAGAGTGAGAAACTAGAAATTGAGTGCCTTATGCTATAAGGGAATCATACTTTTAAGTGATCATATAATCCCATAATTATAGAGAAATGAATCGACTCCATTGAAAATATTTTCTCAATCCTCCAGTGTTGGGAAAATGAGAAAATTTTTCTGGTTGTTTATCGCATGGATGGTGAATCTGATTAGTTGTGTAAATTGATCGAGAATATGAATCATGTGGAAGATATCAAGGAAATGGAGTGAAAGGAATTCTGGAAAATTTTTTGAATAAAATATTCCCTACACATTCTATCATAAAATGGAAAGACATTTCCTTGTACTCAATAAAAAAGATGACAAATCTATTGGGCGTATAAGGAAAACTTAAAAAGACTTACTTGATACACCTCTAGGTTTGTAATTACCCCCAAATGAAAGGTTGACCACTTCTTTGGTGGGATAAATCCCAGTCTATAAAAATCCTAGAGGATCCAAGACATTGATAGCTATGAGAAAATTTTCTGATGTCACCTTAATGTTGAAATGGAGATAAGAGAATCCCAAGGGTTTTATGAGGGTAAGAAGAAAAAAGTGGAATTTAATTCTACTGTCCCAATGGAAAATTATGATGGTTCTAATAAATTTCAGCATCTCACCTGTCAAAGGTGCAGAAAGAAGCACCCTAGAAATTGACTAAGGGGAACAAAAAATCATTAGGTGCGGAAGAGAAGGTCCCCTAGAAAATGATTACTGATAGAAGAAACCCACCAATCTGATAGAGGAAAGGAATGATCTAGTCATCCCTAAATGATTTTTTCACTACTACAACTGTAAGGAACCAGGGAAATTTCCAAACCAGTTCCCTAAATGGTTCTATTCATTCCTTTATATCATTAATGTTTAGTTGTGTAATGCAAAAACCACCACAAATAATGGAAGTAATGATGTCAGTGAAAATGGGAATTGAGTCAATTATTTCATCCTAATTATATAACTCCTCCCTTGTCAATGTTTCTGGGATGAACATCCTGATGAAGTTTTTCATGCATCCCTTGGTGAAATTTGATGCAATTTTGGTCATGGATTTCATTTCACTATATAGATACAATATAAATGTCCTTTAGTGGGATATCACTCTCCATATGGTGAATCGACCCCTCATTCTATACAAGTGTAATAAGTATGATTCTTTATCACCATCATCTAGGACATGGATATTATTTCTCTATGAGCAAGCGTATCTCTATCAAATTATTGATTCTAAGTAATGTACCATCCTCGATCACATGTCTATTTTGAGGGAATACATTGATGTGTTTCCCAAGGAATTTCATGGTCTTCCTCCAAGCCGAGTGGTTAAATTTTCAATAGATCTTATACATGGGGAGTTGAAAATATCCAAGACTCCATATATGATGACTATTGTATAACTTTTGTAACCAAAGAAACAACTATAAGAGAATCTAGATAAAGGATTCATATTTTCAAGTGCTTCACCATGGGGTGCACCAATCCTCTTTGTCATGCAGAAGGGTGGTTCAATGCGCAATTTCATTGATTATCATGAGCTCATCAAGATCATAATAAAGAAAAAAATATCATTTTTCATGATTTTATGACTTGTTTGAATAGATACATGGAAAAAATACTTTTTCAAGGAATATATGTGGTAGATATATTAATATATAAGGGTGAAAAAGGAGGATATCCCCAAGATAGTTTTTTATACAAGGTACATGCACTGTGAGTTTATAGTAATGTCATTTAGACTCAATAATTATCATAAAATTTTTATGGACATGATGAATTGAGTATTTATAGATTAACTTGAAATTTTTTAGTATTATTTATTGATGATATCCTAATTTACTCCAAAACCAAGGATGATCAGGAGAAGCATTTGGGAACTGTTCTAAAAACCATGTGAAAGGATAAGATCCATGAAAAGTAAAGCATGTGTGAGTTCTGGTTGAGAGAAGTATCATTCTCGTAGAATATCATCACAAGAAATGGGATATATGTAGATCCTTCAAAGAAAAAATAAATTTAGGGATGGATTATTCCAACAACTATGACAAATATTTGTTGCTTCCTTGGGATAGTCGGATATTATCACTGATTTGTGAAAACTTTCTCATGATTTTCAGAAGTCCTTACCCAGATCACATGGAATATATTCATGTTTTATTTGAATGATGAATGTGAATAAATATTCAATGATCTAAAAAGGAGGCTAATCAATACCCCTTTAATCATAGTACCCACAAGTGGAGAACTTTTTGTAATTTTTAGCAGTTCTTTGAAGAAGGGATTGAGATGTGTTTTGATGAAAAAATAAAAAAGTCATTGTCTAAGCCTCAAGGTAGTTGAAAATTCATGATAAATATTATTCCACATGTGATCTAGGATTGGTAGTGGTGATATTTTCTTTGATGATTCGGAGACATTTTCTCCTTAGGAAGATGTGTGAAATATATACGGATCAGAAATGTCTTAAATATATATTCACACAAAAATACTTGAATAAGTTCTAATGAAGATGGTTAGAGCTCATCAAGGAATATGAATACTCAATCCCTTACCTTCCTAGGAAAGAAAACATAGTGTAAGATGCTAAATGTATAAAGGATCCAGTAATTCTTTGATCAATGATAATTGAGATGGATCCAATATTCATAGATTTAGAGATGATATAAATGAGAATCATAATTATAGGAACATCATCAATCCTTTCACAAGTTATTTATCAACCACCTCTTCTTGAAAGGATAAAAGATGATAAAAAAGAAAATTTAGAAATTTAGAATAAAGTGGAAAATATAAGAAAATGGAAATAATCATATTTCAATGTTAATTAAGAAGGAATTGTGAAATTTGGGTCAAGACAATGTGTTTAATCAAATAATTTGTTAAAGAGGGAACTATTGGATGATTCGCATAGTTTTACTTTCTCCATTCACCTAGAAAACACAAAGATGTATTATGATATCTGAGAGAACTATTGATGGGATAACATGAAGATGGATAACATTGATTATAAATTGAAGTGCCTAGTATGTCAGCAAGTTAATGCTGAATGGAATAAATCTAAGGGTGTGATACAACTATTACCCATACCAAAATGGAAATGAGAAAACAAGATTGTGGATTTTTTCACCAGACTTCCAAAGACATCCATAGAAAAAAAAATCTATCTAGGTTATTTAGGATATTATTAAAAATTCATAAAATTTCATTGTGATTTGAGAGGATTTCTCACTAGATCAACTGGAATAGATATACATATGAAAAGTTGTAAAGATTCATGGAGTATCACTATCAGTTGTGTCTGATCGAGATCCAAGATCCACCTCTATGTTTTGGAAAAGTTACCATAATTATAGAAACACTAATCTATACTCTACTACCACTTATCTCCCTTAAATTGATGTCCAATATGATCAGATTATCCAAACACATGAGGAAATGTTGTGAGAATGCTCAATTGGCTTCAAAGAAGGATGGGACCAACACATTCCTCTGGACGAGTTCTCTTACAACAACCGTTTCCCCTTGAGAATAAAAATGGATCCCTATGAAGCCCTTAATGGGAAGAGGTGAAAAGAACTATCATTTTGGGATTAAGATGGGGAATGGAGGCTTATTGGTCCATAAATGCTCAAAAAAATGGGGGATAATGTTAAGACCATTCAGCATCACATCAAAGCTTCTCAGAGTCGATTGAATAGCTATACTAACAATCATTGATGAGACTTTGAGTTTGATATTGGAGACTTAGTATTCCTCTATATATATCAATGGAAGAGAGTAATGTGATTTGGTAAGAAGTAAAATCTTAGTCCATTGTACATCATACCTTTTGAGATCCAGGATCACATCAAATCAGTGGCCTATCGACTAGAACTCCCACCAAACCTGCTTAACTACATGATGTATTCAATGTATCCCTCTTATAAATGTAAATACTAGACCCATCACATGTACTTAATATAGAATTTTTACCATTTCAGAATGACCTTTCCTATGAAGGGAAGCCAATGATGATATTAGATCAAAGAGAAAAAGTTCCATAAAATACGACAATGCCCCTACTCAAATTGTTATGAAAAAACAAAAAGTTAGATGAAGCAACATGGGAACTAGAAGAGGTGATGAGGAAGAGTTACCCTCATCTGTTTTAGTATGGGAAAAGGAAAATTTTTGGGTGAAATTTATAAAGGGGAAAATATTGTAGTGACCCGAACTGTTATGAATAAAATTCCCTTTTTTGATTGAATTAAATATAAATCTCATGCAATTATTTTATTCTATTAATGGATTTATATGACTAGTAAACAACTTTACCATTATTAATATAACATTTAAATAGTGATCACATGATTAATATAAATATAGGGTTTTAACAAATCCAATTAACATTGATAATGGAAGCGATGGCCTTATACAATATGATTTTACCATATGAAGCCCTATTATAGGGGCTTCTGAGGGAGATATAATTTATAGGATTTGACCCCGAACAATCCAAAGATGATATCCAACAACTTAATTATGAGAGAAACCATTTATTATAAAATTTTAAGTTCATTGAGATCACATCCCAAACCATGTTCACCGGAAAGCCACATGAAATCCCCAATATTTCGCACCTTAATCTTAGAGATTATGCTGGTGTATTAAAGGAATATGTATTAAGACCCTCTCAATAGGAATATTTATATTATTTTTTATATAATAATGAATATATTTTCATCCTATTATTGTTACTTGGTAAATGACTTGTACAACACAAATTGTATTTTTGGTTAATATACAAATTAAATTAATGAATTTATGAATTAATAGATTTTTGAAATAAATAATTTTTTAATAGAATATTATTATCAAATAATATTTATCAAATATAAATGAAATTATAATTTTTATGATGTCAAGTGTATTATTTATAAGGGTTCAGAAAATGGTTATTTGTCAAAAACCCGTCATTTTCAATAAATATCTGAAATTATTTTTTAAAAAATCAAATATTTAAAAAATTATTTAGGTAAAAATAATATTATTTTTGGAATCATGATGTTGAAATTATCCAATGGTTAATTTTTCATAATTTCTTTGAGATAATCAACTTTCTAGTTAAAAATTAATTACCGTATAAATGTACGGTGTGTTTTATGACATCATAATGTCCCAATAGTGATGTAATATTTACTATAAAAGGAATAATCAGAAAAATATATATCTTCCATTTAAAATAATGTAATTTTATATTTATTTTATAATTCCTTAATGAATAATATATTACTTCTAATATCTTTTAAGATTTTGAAATCATTTATTTGAGAGTGTGACTCACCTCTATATAAGAAATGTAATTTTTTTGTTATATTATTCCCATATACTTATAAAATAATGTATTACACTTCCATTTTTAAGAAACCATGTGAAAAAACACAAGGTTGTTTTGTGGTTTTGAATATTTTATTATGTAGTATCCAAAACCAAAACAATAAAGAAACCCCCCCCCCTCCTTTCTTATATAAACCCATCCAGTCACCAATTTATATTTATTATAACTATATGGAGCATAAAAAAACTCTTCCCCCTACTCACTAGTGTCCTACTAAGGTGCCCCAAGCTTTCAAGGAATCCCATCCCTTGCCATTGGAGGCACACATTCAAGTAAGGGTTTCTATCTCTCCTATTTTTATGAAGCATTTCATTTAAAATATTCCTTTTAATTTCCTTTTTATTAAGTTGGTATACATTATTTACTATCCCCTTTACTGTAAATTTTATGTTTAAATTATGGGATCCCCGTTAACTTTCATTTATCTCTCTTGTGAACCCTTATTTACAACCATTACTATTCCAAAATTTTATATGTAATTTTCCAACATCCTCTTTTATAAAGGGGTCTTTTTAGTGTTATTTACATTTTCTTATGTTGGGATATGTTATTAAATAACCATATTACTATAAATTTCATGTCTAAATGATTTTATTACCCTTTCACTCTCACCAACAAATTTTATGAATTTCTATATGGTGTCATTATGCTGTTGAAATTACCGCACGAGTTTCCCTGCCAAAATAATTGTGCAGTGAATAACATACCCATTTCCCTATCAAGGTAATTCACCTTTATTCACATATACTTATTTATTGGGAACTTAAATTCTTGTATTCCACATTCCATGGTCATGGAATAAATTATTATGTTGAATTAAACCATTTTATATTATCCATGTGGAACAATTAAGAATGAGAATGAAATGATAATGAAGGCTGTGCCCTGATAGCGCTTCAATACATTGGGAAATGTTTATTATTATGATAAATAATGTGAGGAAAGGGGTTTACCTAATTCCACTATGGTACTTTTTACACTGTGAAATCATGGTGGTTCTTCCTTGACTTGGTTTTATGATGTAGTGTTTTATGCCTTTTCCTCATTTCCAATTTATGATTAGCATGCTATAACATGACTTATTATTCATTTCCTTTTTATAATTCATTGATATTCATATTATATAAAATGTATTATATTCCTTATTTAATTCCTTTTTATTCTCTTACTAGTCTTTATAGATCATCCTTTTCAAATGTATGTCCTTAGGTTATCCCATGCAGTGTTAAGTACGAAGGAATGTTTTGGTCATGTCAAATATGTTTTCAATAAAGATGTTTCTTTTTCATGTTTTATTTTTTTTATGTAATTTATATAATTTTCCAAATACATTAGACATATAGATCATTCAGGTTTTATTAAGTTTAAATTTATGAAATTAAATCATTTATTAATGTTTAATAATGATAAGGGTGGTTATAAGCATTCTTTCCAACTAGAGACAACTAAAATGAGGCTACTACTCTAATGCCTTAACCAACAATATAGAAAAGGATCCCATTTTGATATCATATTCCACCACATTCCCCATCCTAATATTACAGAAAATCTCAAAGTCGTAGTCTTGGAGGAACTCTAGGTGTCACCTATATCTCTTGTTAAGTTCCCACTAAGATAATATGTACCTGAGATGCTTATGGTCAGTGTAGATGATGGACCACATTCACATGAGGTAGTATTTCCACATTCTTAGTGTGAATAATACCATTGATAACTAATATATTTGTTCAAGTAGTTAATCTCATGTGTCCTCATCCATTTTGAACAATATGAAATCACCGCCTACCTCTGTATCATAACAAAACCATGCCTAGTCGCTAATGCATTGCAGAACACTACATACTCGAAACCCTCATATAGAAATATCATGATATGATCCCCAAAAAAAATCTATTTCATCTTCTAAAAAACCTTATGGCACCATTATTTCCACAAAAAGGGATACCCATTTCGGGTCATAGATGTCGAGGTTTCTTCCACTCTTGAAAAATTGTGTAAAAACTTTTGCTAAGTACCCTTGAACCTAAGGAAACTGTGTACCTCAGTAAAACTCTATAGTTGATCCCAATATTTCATTTTCTCAACCTTCACCTGGTCCACTGCCACTCCTACCTTAGATATTATGTTTCCCAGGAAGCGTACCTATCAAATCCAAAACTAACACTTCGATATATTTCTATAATGAAAGTTATCTCAGAGTGTGTCAAGGACCATCTTAAAATGTCTCACATCCTCCACATTATATGTATAGTAAACTAGGATATCATTGAATAATATCACCATGAACTAGTCTATTAAAGGCTAAATTCCCAGGTTCACATGTCCCACAAACACTATTGGGGTATTAATCTTGTCAAAGGGCACCTCCATGTACTCATAGTGACCATAGATACATTAAAATTCCATCTTCATCATATCCTCATCCCGTAAACAAATTTGGTGATAGTTTGATATGAGGTTTTCATTTGAGAACCATCACTCCACTCTCAATTGATCCAAGAGGTCATCAATCCTTAGTAGTGGATACTTATTCTTTATGATCACTTGCTTTAATCACTGATTATCTACACATTACCTCAAACTCTCATCCTCCTTCTTGTCGAATGGAACTGGGGATGTCTTAGGGAAACACTGGGTCTCACAAGGATCTTCTCCTACATGTACTCAAACTATAACCTCAGCTCATGAAGCTACCTAGAATCTATATGATATGTGGGTGAATGTATCTAGGTTTTCCCAAGGTGTAATTCAATGAAAAACTCTAGCTCACAGCCGGGTGGTAATACTGGGAAGTCCCCAAGAATGACATCCTCATACTCCACCACTAACACATGGAATTGGTATGCATTATCATCTACTACACCAAGATTCATTGTTTCTAACTAAGGATTAATCACTTACACTCTCCTATTCATAAAATTGTCTTTTTTCCAACGATTTATTTTCACCCATAATGGAAAACCACATACCTTCACTGTGGACACATTGCATCCTCCACCTTAAATAGTCAATTTATGCATGAACTGTGGAAGGCCACTCCATAAATATTATTACATCATAATTACTTTTCATTTTTATAAAGATATCCCATAAAAATATCTCACCTATAAGAATTATATTTCACTATCAGAAGAAGTTCACAATCACTGAGTCCCCTCATGATGGAGTCTCTAACCATAAGGGTAGAGCCAAATGCTAAACTGATATCTCTATGTCACAAACCAAATAGGTGTAAATAAAGTAATGAATAATACATATGTATTTAATTAATATAGATAAGGAAGAAAATAGAGAAATCATGCCTCCTATCATCCCAAGAGAATCAGGGACATAGGCCTCTATAGCCTAAAATTGGCCTTGCAGTTGACCACCCACTCCTTGAGCCTAGGATGGGCCACCTGGGGGTGGTGGTGGTAATTAGTCGAACCATTTACCACATCCTCCTACTCTTATAGGCCATTTCCCATGCTCAATTCCCAGCATACCACCATACTCCTTACTTTTTATCTTCCTCAGTGGTTCCTCATTTGTCTCCCAATCAGCTATATGATGGGTTGGAAAATCCCATGCTAGATTTCCCTCGTAATTGTCAGAGAAACACTATGTCTACCTAAAATGATTCGGTCCATCATGAGATCCCATTCACTAAAGATATTGTTTAATGGGGTTTTCTCTATAATATTCTAACATAATTAGGTCCCTATGACTACCAGAGGGTTCCTGCCACCATTGTCTCATCTTCTCAATTCCCATTACTGGCTCCCACTATTGGAACCTGCTCTGCTTAGAAGCTCTCCACCACTAAGGTTTGCAGCATCACTCAAAAATATGTGTGAATTTAAAGAGATATAATTTAATCCTTGATATAGTAGTCTAATCCCTTCTCAAATGTTCATTATATGAATAACAAACCTCACACCAAAAACAATGAAAATCATGAGAGATGAGTAAACCTTTCCAAACAATCCATCACTGTCAAACATCCCTACTTCTGATGAAATAGATCTTATATGTACCCTAATCACAATGTGTATGGATAAAAATCCTCCATCAAGAGAAACTAAAAGTACTACTAGGAGAGAGCTATATCATCATGTGACTAAGTCACTAAACTCCACCATCGACCAATAAAACCCTAAAGAAAACTCACTGTGAGGATGGTCATCTCATATATAGGTTTCGTCACAAGGTAAAAATCTAGTTTGAATTCCTATTTTTTTCCTTCTCCACATGGGGGTATGGGTCTCCCTTAATCCTAAAAGGTCCATATATTTTGAATTTTTGTAGCACACATAGTCTACATACATCCTCTATTGGAACACCCATCTCTAGATATATCTCAATTGGTGGTTTTATTGTTGATAACCTACCCAGACATGTTATCTTCATTTCATGACACTTTACTGAAGCCTCATCACTTGGTGGATCATACTCATAAACATGAAATAGAATCCTATCTAGCTATCTTTGTAGAGGAATCAAGAAATAAACAAGATATACCATAGTTAAAGTGTATATCTTGGGAGATAGCTCAAGATTGACATAGAAACTAGATACGATTCTTATATGATGATTGTACTAATTTTTTCCCTAGCACAAATGCATACAAGTACCAAGTCAAAGGGAAAGTGAAAAAGTACCTGTGTTTTTATATGTTAGCATCAACACCAACATTGGAGTCCCTAACCTAAGATCCATACTCGAAATACTTAACATTTTTTCCTCAAAACAATATCACAGTGTCTGGTCCTAAGGTAAAAAAAACTCCCCTGATTCCACTCTATCACAATCCAGCCCAATGGGGCTTGAACCATGACTACCCGAATCCTGTCTCCAATAAAACATAGGTCGGTGACCAACACTGGGTATACATATACCATATATGGGAGTCATTAGACTAAAGTACTTATATGTACCAACACATATCTAATCTGATGCATTGATGAAACATAGAAACAATTGATACCAATGAATTCATACATATAAGACCCCACAATAACAGTATGGAAGAGAACTATAGAATGTGATAAAGAATAAGAAATACAAGCCAAACCAAAACCTATAGAGAGTCTAACTTTCTACAAGGGAGAGGACTATGATCAAATGCATCAACCTAGAAAACACATTATCTTATCATACTCACCTATGCTCCACCAACACCCTATCCTCCCATGACACCATAAAATTGTTTATCATCTACATAATACATGAAACGTATTGGCATATCCCATGTAGTGAGGAGAAAAAAAATTTGTAACGCCCCGACCCTAATTACCTAGAGTCGGTACATTATTACATAACATTGGCATGATCATGAGAAAGATCAAGTCTCGAAAGACCGATTAGTTTAGTAGCCTTGGAATAACTAGATACATCCATAAATTTTACATTACATCATAAAAAAACATCTTGTATTCATATCCCCTCATACTATCCCTGCAGGTCATTCATAAATTACTTCTTCATAATCCTGGGAAAAAAATAAAACATTGAAAGGGGTGAGCTTAGATGCTCAGTAAGGATAACATTATAGCATAAGCTTTCATAAATAAGCATAAACACTTAAGGCAATTTATAACTAAAACAAAAGCCTTTTAAACTTGAACTTCAGCATAAAATGGAAAAGGTAAAATGAAATAATTCCATTTACTTACTCACATGGATATTCTACTAGTCGAATGATCACATGCAATATCAATAACCACTTTCATAATGATGGAATGCATAATGCCAGACTATCATAACCACATAGCCAAGGCCTCGTGCCAAGACTACAAATAAGATTTTGCCAAGGCCTTGTGCCAAGACACTAGTATGTCTCATGAGACCTACTGATGCATCGAGGAGCTATAGCGGGCTCCACCAGTCACTTATTAAGTCCAATGCATTCCTCATATGAATAGGTTTAAACATAAAATAAACATTCGTATTAAAACTAGCATACGAAATGTCAATACTTTAACCACAAACCATGAATGGTATAAAAATAGAACATCCACAGTCAAACATAACTCATTTGATACAATATGGAAGATTGTATTGTATCACATTAACCTCAATCATGAATAATTAAGGATGTTGACATAGATGAAAATAATCATCAAAACTATTTGAGGGAAATATCCCCCTTTTCTTGACATCATTTAAAAGTCACACTATTTGTCAAGAAGCCATTTAAAAATAGATTTTTTGAATCAAAGTTTCCCATACCACTTTGAAACTTTTAAAAGGAGTTTTAATTTTAAAACTTTAATGTCCATATAAATAAATCCTTAAAACCATTTTTAAAACATTTACATTAATGAGCATGATATAGAAGAATAAGTCTTTAAAACATTTTAAAATGGTATTTTGGTTAGAGATTCTAACCAAAAGAGAGACACTTGAATACAAATAATTGAGGTAATCAAAACTTTGTAATATCATGAGAATAAAGGGATTCATGATATACTATGTCAAAGTACATTATATACACCACATAAAAGTGATTTGGTGTATATCAAAAAAGAAGTCTCAGTTGAATGTAAATTGAGATGAAATCTCTCATAAAGGCTGTATCCTTAGGTTAAGGATAAATCAACGACATAATTATGTGTGAAAAAATATAAATACACTAGATATGATTGAATATTCAGTGTAAAACAATCAAAGGATATTCACACATATTCTTGTAGAAACAACACCAACGAATTGGATGTTTAACTCAACAAATGGTGAAAGAGTTAAAATTACTCTTATCAAATTCATATTAATGACTTGAGAATTATCAATGGAGTGATTATGTGTATAAAAAGTATATCCACAGGAAGGTGAGTGGAAATTATGACATAATCAAATGAATAGTGATTCCACACATAATCTTGGAGTAATATAATCAATGAAATATGCGTAAAGCCGAATGAGTGGAAATTGAAATCTCAAATTCCCTTATCGATTTGGTAACTTACGAAACAAACAACCATGAAATAAGGATCATACCATGACTATTTAAATACCCATAAATTAAAGTATATTACACAATGAATACAATCATGGGCAGTACACATACACCACATGTAATAATTAAGTGGTGAACAATGGAATTCTCACGAAATTAAGAGCGAGATAAGAAACTCCTTACCACGTTAATCAACTGAGTCGTATGGAAAAAAGTTAATAACCACCAAATTATTTACAGAATAACATGAATATAAAGATAATCATGATAATATATATCAAATGGCAGTACACAATACACCACTTTCAATAATTTAGTGGCGAACAATGGAAATCTCACGGAATTGAAAGTGAGATAAGAAAATCCCTTACTTGTACTTTTTCCTTGGTCGATGGTAGGTTTACCTCCTGTATAATGGTGAAATAATTCTTATTGAATAATAAAATAATCATTTACTTTAATATGATATCATATATGATCTTTTAACATTGACTTGTTAATAATATCTTAGAATTATCGTTATTTCGGGTGTTAACGGGTTCATTTTACTTTATATTATTTGTTATGTGAGCCATATTCGTTATTAATGGGATGTATATTATTCATATCCATAATAATATCAAGTCCTTATATACTATTTTTAAATCATCAAATTATAATTATACTTTAATGGATATGATGGACAATGAATCTCATCGCGTTCGTGGAGACGGTAGTCCGTACATACGCACGAGCGACAATATCATTCTTTTGATATTAAAATAATATATAATTGGATTTTATATAATATATACAGAATCATTATCATGTTATATTTTTTATTTACATGAGTTACACATCATTATTATACCCATCCAAATAATAATATATTGAATAACAATTACACCACGACGTGGAGACGGTAAGTCGTACGTACGCACGTATGGTGACATGTTATTCAAAGGATGGATAGAATACTGAATATGGTTGTACCATATTTATAATAACATCACAGTATATATATGATACTGGAGTTATTATTTTATAATGGTAATAACAAACAAAGAGGAAGTGGAAGAATAAAGGAACTTAAAAAGGGGTGGTGAAAACATTACCTCTTCTTCGGGTTCTTCCTTTTGATTTGATCAAAAGGGCTCCTTATGTTGGCTTTCTGATCAAAATAAGGCCTCTAGGTTGTAGTGAGGGAAGTTGGGAGAGTATTTGGGCAGAGTTTTGCCGAACCAAAAGGCTTTGAAGGTGTGAAGAAATGATAAGGAGTGCCTTTTTATAAGAGGGGTGAGGGGCACCTTTGGAAAAGCTAGAAATATTAATTTATAATAAATTCATATTCAGTTTCTAATGGCTCCAAAGTTGACTATTAAAAGGTTAAGTTGGGGATAGGTCGAAAACCACTCAACCAATAGAATTTAGACAGGTTTGGGTACTTATATTAACCTTATCTTTAAGTATTAACTCTAAGTTAATTAGTTTCACTTTTACAATGTCTCTTTGTATTTTTATATAATATGGTTAATAAACTTACTATATACATCCAAGAGACCCCCAAGTGGTCCATTAATGATGAACCTATCATGATATAAGTCTCTTGGACGAACCTTAGATTTTTAGGAATTTAATATCAATTAATAATATAATATTTGTTTTAAGAACTCTTTTATGTCAATTTTGACACTATTCAATAGTTGATTTTTGTGAAACTCATAACAGATTTATTACTTCAAAAAAAGTCAATTAAATAAATCCTAATATATCATATTATCCTATAAAATTAGTTTAATTCATTAAAAGTTTCATATTATATTTATTTGGGTATTTATAATATCAATTATTTTAATTTTTCACTATTATAGTAATTACTGCATCATCATTGTGTCATAAATAAAATAAATTATTTAATGTCTAAAAATTATAAATAAAATATCATTATGTAGGAAATCTTTTTATATTTCTAATGAATATTTATAATCGAAAATCCAGCATATATAACCCTATGTAAAAATTGTTTTGCTAAAAGATATATGCTTGTGTCATTTTTGTATTCATTTTAACTTAATTAAAATAAAGTTTCATTATCACTTACAAGTGGATCCATGGGGTCCCAAAATCGACCCAAAGATGCCCATGGTCGACCTTGTATCAACAAATAGGGTTAAGACACGTTTTAGGGTAATTTAGTATTATTATAATATTATTTTTTAACCCTTATTTACCGGATTTACCCTTAACCATGGTAAATAAAATATTTACCGCAGTAATTATTCAAAATGTCTAAAAATAAAATTTACCTATTTACACAATTTGAACATACTGATTCCAAATATGGAATCCATTTTCCTAAATTCAAAACACAAAAGTGGCAGAAATTAATTTAAAATTAAATCCCGCTGTCAAAACAAAAAGCGTGTTTTTAAGAGATAATAACTATCAAAAGATTGACACTTGTTTATGTTCGGTTTAATTGTAAAATTATGTCCAATGACCAACATTATATTAAATGGTAAAAATATATTCTAAATATACTTTAAAACTACTAAAATTCATAATTTATCACTATTAATTATTTTGATTAAAAAAGTTGTTTTTAATTAAAATTTAGTAATTTTCACTATTCATCAAAATATGAAAGTTATCCGAAAAGTACCAAAATTTCACCTTAGGCTAAATTAGATATTCCTAATCCAAAAATGAAGTCCATTTTGAAATATAAAATATATATAATTTTAAGAAGTAGGTATTACTATTCATAACGGCTAGTTTGATCGGTTGTGGTGTGTGTTAAAACTCGAAGTTGCGTACAACACACGCTACTGTTTTATTCAAAGGAAAGCATACCGTGGAAGCTTGGGATGTTTCATTTTAAATTTTTTTGATGTCTCCATTTATTCAAAAAGTTTAAAATATTGTATTTAAAAAGTTTTCACTATTAAAAGTTGATTAAAGTGCAATACTGAAAATGAATCTGTTCTTGCATTATGACTAAGAAACTCATAATATGGATTCTAAAATTATAAGGATTATATAAAGTTTAAAATTTAGTTAATACTATTCATGACCTCTTTTAATGGATTTTTTTTTAATTCAAGGTGTGATTGAACTCGGTGTTGCGTGTAGTGCAAGTTATTGAATTATTTTGAAGAAATAACACACTATGAAATCTTGGGGTGTTACATTCTCCCCTCCTTCAATAAATTGCATCCTCGCAATTTGAAATTGTTCTTCGAAAATAAAAGGTTGAAAATAGAAAATATATTTGTGGGAAAACCCACATCGGAAATTGGGTTACTAAAATTTATTCTTAATATGAGGAAAAGAGAAATGAAAGGGTCACCATCGAATTATGATCTCGATTAGGAGAACATTGGTGGTAATTAGAGACATATAATTGGAGGAAAAGCATAAATATTTATAGGTAGTGATTGAGGTCATCAATCACAAACAAGTATAAAATTGAGGTCCTTAAACTCATCAATCTATGATGATTTGAAATACCATCGGTCCAACAAAACATAGGGTATTGGGATAACACATTTTTGACGTTTCAAAATATCTTAGTTGAAATCCCACATCGAAAAATGAATTAATGAGGCCTCTATTTAAAATAAAGAGTGGAAAGTATGAAGATTACCGAAAATAACACATACTAGGGTTCCATGTAGGAAAATATGGATATGGAAGAGAAATCTAACCATCAATTATCTGATGGAGAGTGGTAGAGAACATGGCTATGAAAAGGCCAACAATCCCAAAGCCATAAATTAGTGATGATTTAAGGTACCATCTAGGACAACATTTTTTTTTAATTTACATTACATAAGGAAGAGTAATTCATTTATGATATTGACTAAGAACATTATGAGATATACTTACATTTTAAGTATATTTTCATTCTTTAATAAATTTCCACCACTAACTCAATTTTTTTTAAACGATAAGTATTCAAGAAGACTTGGTCACACTGGAAGAGCTAGAATAAACTTCTATAGAATCACATGATCCATGCAGGATAAACCATATATTTACATTGTCTTTGAAGATTAATCAAAACCAAAATGGTTAGTGAATGATCTAATGATCCCCCAAAAGGATATTCATTGAGATAAATATTTACTAATCTTAATTTCTAAAATTAAACCAACAATACCCCAAAGTTAAATAGATACCATTCAATAACCAATTGTCCTTAAAATCCTTTAATATAATCCAAACTAATATTGAAACCCAAAACATAGAATAATTTGATTATGTAGTCTCCCATGTTACATTGTATCTCCAAATGACATCAAATACTCTTAAAGTCACATACTTAAAAGTAATTAACATCATCACATATTCTCTGTTATAGGTTAATCATTTCCATAAATAACCCAAATCACTATAAATCAACAATAAAAACGTAGATAAAAATCCACCATTACTCTACAAATGAAACCTCATTGTATTCTATTTTCCTTGGGCATATAGTGTTCCTAACAAAACGAACATCTTCCAAAATAACATTTATCACTTAATCACCAAATCATTTTCCTATACCAAGGGTATTTATTTGATAAGACATAAAAACCCAAATTATCTTATTATTGATCAATAAAATCATTTAACAAAAAAAATAGTCACACTAACCAGGGACTTCACGTAGTCCAATGGTAGGCGATAAATCTCAATCGCACTTTGGTTGTGGGTTCGATTCCCATAGATTTGTCTGACACGACGGGTTGTCACACGGTCTACATGTTGTCCTTTTTCAAAAACTATATTTTATAATATTACCAAAATGAGATAAATTCCTCAAAATAACATAATTTAACCACAAATGTTATATCATACTTTGCATTTTCATCCCAAATTATAATAACTTATCATTTTCTCAAACCCCAATGATCATATAAAACCAAATGGTTATTTATACCTATATCCACAAGAGAAGAGACAATTCTTCCTCAAATATCATTCTCACATGGAAAACTGCGGGGTTACAAATACAAGAGAAAATTATTCCAAAGTAAACCCATCAACAAAGAGTGCTAATACTTTTTAAATTTTTCTCCAACCATTTATTTCCACATAGCTTCTTCTTTGACCAAGAAAATATTCTATAGAATAGGACATTCACTCGGGTAATGGTCAGGTCCCCTATATTTACGGCAAATGACTGTAAATGGACTCTTGGGACCATTTTTATCTTCTTCCATAGTACTCTTCATTTTTCTTCGGCAATTCTTCACTTTATGTCCTTCCTTCCCGCACGTAAAACATTTCGTTGTCCCATTGAGACACTTTCCTGGGTGTCTCTTTCCACATTTCCTGCATGATGAAAATTGAGGTTTCTTTTCTCCATGGTCTCCATTGCTAGAGATCTTATCATTTATCACCTTTCTCTTCCTTGTTGAGTCTGGGAGTTGGTTAATATATATGTTGTTGATCATATTTTTGGAAAACTGATTTCGCATAAAGACGATATCTTTTACGCCTATCAACATTCCATTTTGTTGCTCATTGCCACCATCATTCCCACCTTGTACATCATTCTCAAAGTCACTATGACTTCCTTGGAATCCAGCCATTGACTAAAACCAGAAAGCATTGTGTGAGTAATAGTAGTCATAAAATCATTTAGAGATTAAAATGTCACCATATTCTCAATTTGAAACATATTAGGATTAACCAAGGTCATTTAATCTCATCTTATGTATATATTACTTAAATCGGTTTGTAAAGAAAATGTAAATTATCCTAAGCATATCCCCGGGGAGTGTCGTAACCAAGAGTGCATCAAGGCCCGTTGTCGTGCACCAGTTCTCGTTCGAGTCTAGCTCAAAGCGGTGTTTTCGGGTTTTACCCCTAGGTACATCTGTGCCAGAGTCGCCTCTACCTGCTCATATCCAGACAGGGATGTATTGCTCGGAAAACTCACAAAATCTCCACAATACCAAAATTCTAGGAAGTTCTTTTATACTAATCCTCAAAGTTCATCTTAGGTCTACGTGCTCTAATCAGAGTTTATCTAAATCTAGCTACCAAGGTTTGTACTAAACTTCCTCTGATACCAACTGTAACGCCCCGACCCTAATTACCTAGAGTCGGTACATTATTACATAACATTGGCATGATCACGAGAAAGATCAAGTCTCGAAAGACCGATTAGTTTAGTAGCCTTGGAATAACTAGATACATCCATAAATTTTACATTACATCATAAAAAAAACATCTTGTCTTCATATCCCCTCATACTATCCCTGCAGGTCATTCATAAATTACATCTTCATAATCCTGGGAAAAAAAATAAAACATTGAAAGGGGTGAGCTCAGATGCTCAGTAAGGATAACATTATAGCAGAAGCTTTCATAAATAAGCATAAACACTTAAGGCAATTTATAACTAAAACAAAAGCCTTTTAAACTTGAACTTCAGCATAAAATGACAAAGGTAAAATGAAATAATGCCATTTAATTACTCACATGGATATTCTACTAGTCGAATGATCACATTCAATATCAATAACCACTTTCATAATGATGGAATTCATAATGCCAGACTATCATAACCACATAGCCAAGGCCTCGTGCCAAGACTACAAATAAGATTTTGCCAAGGCCTTGTGCCAAGACACTAGTTTGTCTCATGAGACCTACCGATACATCGAGGAGCTATAGCGGGCTCCACCCTTCACTTATTAAGTCCAATGCATTCCTCATATGAATAGGTTTAAACATAAAATAAACATTCGTATTAAAACTAGCATACGAAATGTCAATACTTTAACCACAACCCATGAATGGTATAAAAATAGAACATCCACAGTCAAACATAACTCATTTGATACAATATGGAAGATTGTATTGTATCACATTAACCTCAATCATGAATAATGAAGGATGTTGACATAGATGAAAATAATCATCAAAACTATTTGAGGGAAATATCCCCATTTTCTTGAAATCATTTAAAAGTCACACTATTTGTCAAGAAGCCATTTAAAAATAGATTTTTTGAATCAAAGTGTCCCATACCACTTTGAAACTTTTAAAAGGAGTTTTAATTTTAAAACTTTAATGTCCATATAAATAAATCCTTAAAACCATTTTTAAAACATGGACATTAATGAGCATGATATAGAAGAATAAGTCTTTAAAACATTTTAAAATGGTATTTTGGTTAGAGATTCTAACCAAAAGAGAGACACTTGAATAAAAATAATTGAGGTAATCAAAACTTTGTAATATCATGAGAATAAAGGGATTCATGATATACTATGTCAAAGTACATTATATACACCACATAAAAGTGATTTGGTGTATATCAACAAAGAAGTCTCAGTTGAATGTAAATTGAGATGAAATCTCTCATAAAGGCCATATCCTTAGGTTAAGGATAAATCAACGACATAATTATGTGTGAAAAAATATAAATACACTAGATATGATTGAATATTCAGTGTAAAACAATCAAATGATATTCACACATATTCTTGTAGAAACAACACCAACGAATTGGATGTTTAACTCAACAAATGGTGAAAGAGTTAAAATTACTCTTATCAAATTCATATTAATGACTTGAGAATTATCAATGGAGTGATTATGTGTATCAAAAGTATATCCACAGGGAGGGGAGTGGAAATTATGACATAATCAAATGAATAGTGATTCCACACATAATCTTGGAGTAATATAATCAATGAAATATGCGTAAAGCCGAATGAGTGGAAATTGAAATCTCAAATTCCCTTATCGATTTGGTAACTTACGAAACAAAAAACCATGAAATAAGGATCATACCATGACTATGTAAATACCCATAAATTAAAGTATATTACACAATGAATACAATCATGGGCAGTACACATACACCACATGTAATAATTAAGTGGTGAACAATGGAATTCTCACGAAATTAAGAGCGAGATAAGAAACTCCTTACCATGTTAATCAACTGAGTCGTATGGCCAAAAGTTAATAACCACCAAATTATTTACAGAATAACATGAATATAAAGATAATCATGATAATATATATCAAATGGCATTACACAATACACCACTTTCAAAAATTTAGTGGCGAACAATGGAAATCTCACGGAATTGAAAGTGAGATAAGAAAATCCCTTACTTGTACTTTTTCCTTGGTCGATGGTAGGTTTACCTCCTGTATAATGGTGAAATAATTGTTATTTAATAATACAAGAATCATTTACTTTAATATTATATCATATATGATCTTTTAACATTGATTTGTTAATAATATCTTAGAATTATCGTTATTTCGGGTGTTAACGGGTTCATTTTACTTTATATTCTTTGTTATGTGAGCCATATTCGTTATTAATGGGATGTATATTATTCATATCCAGAATGATATCAAGTCCTTAGATACTATTTTTAAATCATCAAATTATAATTATACTTGAATGGATATGATGGACAATGAATCTCATCGCGTTCGTGGAGACGGTAGTCCGTACATACGCACGAGCGACAATATCATTCTTTTGATATTAAAATAATATATAATTGGATTTTATATCATATATACAGAATCATTATAATGTTATATTTATTATTTACATGAGTTACACATCATTATTATACCCATCCAAATAATAATATATTGAATAACAATTACACCACGACGTGGAGACGGTAAGCCGTACGTACGCACGTATGGTGACATGTTATTCAAAGGATGGATAGAATACTGAATATGGTTGTACCATATTTATAATAACATCACAGTATATATATGATACTGGAGTTATTATTTTATAATGGTAATAACAAAGAAAGAGGAAGTGTAAGGAGAAAGGAACTTAAAAAGGGGTGGTGAAAACATTACCTCTTCTTCGGGTTCTTCCTTTTGATTTGATCAAAAGGGCTCCTTAGGTTGGCTTTATGATCAAACTAAGGCCTCTAGGTTGTAGTGAGGGAAGTTGGGAGAGTATATGGGCAGAGTTTGGCCGAACCAAAAGGCTTTGAAGGTGTGAATAAATGAGAAGGAGGAGTTCCATTTTATAAGAGGGGTGAGGGGCACCTTTGGAAAAGCTAGAAATATTAATTTATAATAAATTCATATTCAGTTTCTAATGGCTCCAAAGTTGACTATTAAAAGTTTAAGGTGGGGATAGGTCTAAAACCACTCAACAAATAGAATTTAGACAGGTTTGGGTACTTATATTAACCTTATCGTTAAGTATTAACTCTAAGTTAATTAGTTTCACTTTTACAATGTCTCTTTGTATTTTTATATAATATGGTTAATAAACTTACTATATACATCCAAGCGACCCCCAAGTGGTCCATTAATGATGACAATATCATGATATAAGTCTCTTGGCCGATCCTTAGATTTTTATTAATTTAATATCAATTAATAATATAATATTTGTTTTAAGAACTCTTTTATGTCAATTTTGACACTATTCAATAGTTGATTTTTGTGAAACTCATAACAGATTGATTACTTCGGAAAAAGTCGATTAAATCAATCCTAATATATCATATTATCCTAGAAAATTATTTTAATTCATTAAAAGTTTCATATTATATTTATTTGGGTATTTATAGTATTAATTATTTTAATTTTTCACTATTATAGTAATTACTGCATCATCATTGTGTCATAAATAAAATAAATTATTTAATGTCTAAAAATTATAAATAAAATATAATTATGTAGTAAATCTTTTTATCTTTCTAATGAATATTTATAATAGAAAATCCAACATATATAACCCTATGTAAAAATTGTTTTTCTAAAAGATATATGCTTGTGTCATTTTTGTATTCATTTTAACTTAATTAAAATAAAGTGTCATTATCACTTACAAGTGGATCCATGGGGTCCCAAAATCGACCCAAATATGCCCATGGTCGACCATGTATCAACCAATAGGGTTAAGACACGTTTTAGGGTAATTTAGTATTATTATAATATTATTTTTTAACCCTTATTTACCGGATTTACCCTTAACCATGGTAAATAAAATATTTACCGCAGTAATTATTCAAAATGTCTAAAAATAAAATTTAACTATTTACACAATTTGAACATCCTGATTCCAAATATGGAATACATTTTCCTAAATTCAAAACACAGAAGTGGCAGAAATTAATTTAAAATTAAATCCCGCTGTCAAAACAAAAAGCGTGTTTTTAAGAGATAATAACTATCAAAAGATTGACACTTGTTTATGTTCGGTTTAATTGTAAAATTATGTCCAATGACCAACATTATATTAAATGGTAAAAATATATTCTAAATATACTTTAAAACTACTAAAATTCATAATTTATCACTATTAATTATTTTGATTAAAAAAGTTGTTTTTAATTAAAATTTAGTTATTTTCACTATTCATCAAAATATGAAAGTTATCCGAAAAGTACCAAAATTTCACCTTAGGCTAAATTAGATATACCGAATCCAAAAATGAAGTCCATTTTGAAATATAAAATATATATAATTTTAAAAAGTAGTTATTACTATTTATAACGGCTAGTTTGATCGGTTGTGGTGTGTGTTAAAACTCGAAGTTGCGTACAACACACGCTACTGTTTTATTCAAAGGAAAGCATACCGTGGAAGCTTGGGATGTTTCATTTTAAATTTTTTTGATGTCTACATTTAGTCAAAAAGATTAAAATATTGTATTTAAAAAGTTTTCACAATTAAAAGTTGATAAAAGTGCAATACTGAAAATGAATCTGTTCTTGCATTATGACTAAGAAACTCATAATATGGATTCTAAAATTATAAGGATTATATAAAGTTTAAAATTTAGTTAATACTATTCATGACCTCTTTTAATGGTTTTTTTTGTAAGTCAAGGTGTGATTGAACTCGGTGTTGCGTGTAGTGCAAGTTATTGAATTATTTTGAAGAAATAACACACTATGAAATCTTGGGGTGTTACAAAATTCCTTGTTAGACACCCTAAAAACACTAAACAAGAAGCATAGAGAATAGTTATCTCATAAGAATGATGAATAAATAAATCAATAATAATATGAAAACCAAGATACAATCATAATGGACACCACCTCTCTAAGTGGTCACAACTAACTCCTATACCAACTATTCTCCTAAAATCAATTCTTGTTTTGGGAGAAGCCACTCGACGAGCCATGATATAACCAGAGACACTCATTCAAGAGGTCAGGATCAATTGGGCCCTTCCCATGAAAGTTCACTGGTCTAAGAAGACTCTGATAATCAGATACGGGGTTACACCTAGAAATTTGGGGGATAATACGAAACCAATATGTATGAACCTTCTACATAGGGGATCACATGCCAATGATACCAAAAACCCTACCAATACGGCCGGTTAGATGGAGGATCAAAACTATACATAAATAGGTCACATTGATTTCTCATACCACACCTAGGGTATAAAAATGATAGAAATTCACACTTCAGTCTCACAAAGGGACACCATGAACTCTATATAAGACTCATCTGCCAGATGTGATCATAATCTTGAGATGTTGAGTAACGTTGAACTATACATTTGATGAAAATAGACCAATGGAATACACTCAACTGATTACCAGTAAAGACTTAAGTAAAAAAGTTCTACCAACATCCTTAAAGGTGGTACATAGCATGTAATGGGTGTACACGACATGTCTAACAAACCCCTAGCCTTCTCATATGGTGGTTCATCACACAACATGTAAATATCCACATAAATGGAATATAGGAATATTATATGGTGTGTCATCTACCACTGCCCGTGTACCGTTCTCAATGCTCGTGTACACCGAGCAATGTCCATTCCCATGTACTCCGGGTGGGGTAATTCGGTCATGTATGTGTACATCAGCCCTCCCATTCCTGTGTAAAATCTTGGATATATTCTAAGCTACTAAGAATGTGTTACACAATGTGTGATAGGGTCATGTAGTTTTTTATATTTAACTCTCCATGGTAACCCTAGCATTGTATTTATGGGGTACCATACAACATATAACACCGGATTATAGACCATGTAATCTAGAAAATTATAAAACCATTGGGTTCTTCCTCCACATCAGCACCATTGTTGCCCCTGTTAAGTTTTCATTCAGGAAATCATTGAATCACATTCTTCTGACCTTTTCCATTATTGATCGCCGAGATCTGGGTACAAATATGCTCGAAATATACCACCATCAATCCATCTGTCACCACCAAACATCAAGAATGGGATGAAAGTATTCTATCAATCCATTTTTATCCACCTATGATCATCCTATGTCCTCATTAAACCACAATTATACACTTTACCAATAAACACACATTCGGTAACGATCCATTTCATAGAATATTGGTTATTCGTCAAACGATGGACTGATGAAAATACCTGTGAAAAACGTGGAAAGAAATAGGGTATAAATATATAAAACATATTATGTGAGTAATTAAACTTAGCCTATTTTCATTCATCCTTGATCTATTATCATAGATTTAGAGAAATTAAGATTTATAGAATCAATGATTAAAAATAAATCCTTCAATTAAATCAATCATTGATTCATAAATCAATTTGGGTTCATGAAATTGATTTGTGTATGATCCGGATAAAATAATGAGATGTAATTACACAAATTAAACATCCTACCTGAGGTTTAAATTATTTTATGATGATTAATATTCCTAAGGTTCAGTATATAGTGATATCCACGAACTCCGATTGATCAATTTTTTTTATAAAAGGTTGAGGTGGAATCCCTGTTTATTGAAGCAGAAAGAAAACAACCTCTTAAATGGACTGGGAGAAGAGGAAACCCATTACATGACAAGGGCACATATGCCCATAAAGCAATTCCCAAAGGCTTACAAAAAACTTTGAAGACAAAAAGGAAGCAGAAGAAAAAACAAGCATCGAAAAGAACCTCATCACCCACTCTATCAGACCATGCAAAGTGAGATCCATTGAATGAGATACCTCACCCCCCTGCCATGAAGTTGTGTCATGCTGGCAATACAACGTGGTAGAGCACTCTTCCAATCCACACCGAGATGCAGATGGAAGACCGGATGATAGGTACCAGCACACCTATCTCTCTTTCGAGCTTCCCACCCAATAGTGCATGTGAAAAAACATAGCACTATCAACCTACTGTAAGACAAAACCAGACAGAAACACAGTTCAGAAGATCCGACAAAGTACCCATCCATCCAAATGGACAAATGGCTAATGATGAGTGTCAGCACACCCATATCTCTTTCGAGGTCACCCACCTGACGTCAAACTACAAGATGAATCAACGCCTGCCAAATGAAACAAGGAAGAATCCAATTCTCGCAAATCCACCAACATCCAATTTGTCAAACAAAACTTCATGTGATGCAGTCAAACACACCAATTCATACAACAGAATTTGAATTTAATCCAGCCTTCAGTTCCAAAGCAACATGCAGAGCAAACCAAATGAAACACAAAACAAATTGCAGCAAGAAACCAACCTAAACTTCTTCCAACAAGATTCAGCAGCGAATCCTCATCCAAACCAAAACCTTCAATGGCAGAAAAGTCACTCAGAAGCAGAAACAGAATCACATCCCGAGTAGGTAGTAACCCAGGTATCTCAACAAGAATGAAGAAACTGACCCCCTCAAAATCAGATTCTACAAACCCACCTCCAATACAGCAGAAACCACCGCCCGAAGGACTGAGACCACTTGGAATCCTTCTCCATCACGCAGAGAGTCCGATTTCTCAATGATCCTATATCTATTTTCAATTCATTTCCATTTCCCAAATTCTATTCCAATTAGATCTCCAATGAATCCTCCCCAAATTCGTAAGTTTATGTTGATAACATTGTAAATTGTCCCTAACATCATTTAAATAGAGGAGTTCAATTTCTTCAATAGATAAAATAAACTAAATCAACTAATTCTATCATTTTATTAATTCCACTCCTGAGAAAACATTTTTAATAATTCCTGATGAAACCATAGGATATGTCACACCTAGGTTGAAACCCTTGTTCCAAACTACACGTTGTCATTTTATTTTTTATCACGGACCCCATTTTGGAGTTATTAAACTTTTCATGAAACATTAATGTGAGTGATATTAATATATTTTTTATATTTAAAAAATTAATTTCAGTCACAATGAGCCTCATAATCTCATACCATCTCAATGTTTGGCTCTGAAAATAATCTATATAATATCCAAAAGTAATACCTGGAAATTTTGATTCCTTATAATTTTTTATGAATCCTAGGACCTAATCCTACCATTATTACATGAATTAATGAAAATAATTCATTAGAATATATTTACAAGTCTTTTTAGGTTGTGATTTTTAGTGAATTAGGAAAACAATTAACAAAAAAACTCATAAATTTTTTAACTGGTGGATATTTTCCAATTATATAAATAATTTTTTAAATTCATAAAAATTCGTCAAAATTTCCCACAAATTATTCTAATATGATATGAATCTTGACATATCTTACATAATACTTGTCCTCATAATCTAAGGTAATTAAAACTTAATAAAGCGTTGATATAGATTCTTAGTAAGGGTAAACCTAAGAGATAATAACCCATTATCATAATTGATCTCAAAAAAGAACATATGGGTATAGTCATGATACAAAAGAAAATAATACACAAAAAATATATATCATAAGACATGTTTCCATAAGAAAAAATATAAAATTTTAGCATCAAATGAACATTCAATTATCATGGAATATGAAAAAAATGATTCACAAATCATGAGCCATCGAACATAGAAAAGAAAGTGATACAATCATAAAAATTGGATTTTTTTATCTTTTGTGAATATGGATTCATAGAAAACTATTCAAACATAAATTATTTAGTAGATTATAATTTCATAAAGCTCACCCTTTGTAAACATAGCTACTCAATAACTAGTACATGGATAAAATTAAGAGTAGAGATAAAAGTCATCACACTCACCCTTTGTGAACCTAACAACTCATTAAATTATTCACATAACATTTCTAAAACATGAGATATAATACAATAAGCAAGGAATTATTGAGAGATATAGGTTCTACATATCTTATAATCTATAAAATTCTTTTACATTTGAAAAATAATCATCACATCATAATGTAACTTATATAAATATAAATTGGTTTATGACTTTATCAAATGGTATCTCATAAAACATTATCAAAAATAAAATCAAATGACACCAATACTTTTTCACCCAAATAAAATAAATAATAAAATAATATTTAATGTTAATTAGGAAACAAACCTTCATTTGAGGTAAATATTTTTTTTACTTGTAAAAAATTGGGAGTTAACATTTTTAATAGAATTTATTTATAACTCATTTATTTTTTTTATAAAACAATGTTTAAAATAATTTAACAAAATAATTTTCATAATGTTTCAATGAAAATTTTAAAACATTATTTGTGGATGTAAATAATATGGAATTACTAATATTCTTCCATAATAAAAATTAATTTAGAAGTTAAAATATAAAAGCTTTAAATTAAAATTATTTTATAAAAAAAATTACATTGATTGAAACCCACATCATTTTAAGAGATTAAAATACGTTGTTTAAAATAGTTGAAATTATAAATATGAGAGTAATATGAGGTAAAATAATAATTTCTTTCTAAATAACTAGGAAAACATGGGTGTAAAAAAGAAAATATGGACATAGAAAATTAAGGTTCATTATAAAATATGGAATTATTTGTGTAATATCACATTTTATAATTTAGTTTCATTATACAATTTATTAAAAATAACTTTTAATGATAAGGATAAATAAATTCTAGTATAACTCAATTAAAGGTAATTGTGTTTTCAAAATTATTATAAATTTAGTAATCATTGAATAAAAGTTAATAAGACTATTGAAAATAATATATATATATACCCATTAATTAAATCATGGACCATTCCAAAATAAATTTGTGGGTAGTATATATACCATAAATATAATAAATTTTAGCATAACATTAAAACATATTATAATTAAGAGAAATTAATATTAAATTCCCTTACTACTTAAGAAACATTCTAATAAAACCCCCTTGAAAGATAGTTAGAGACCTTTAAATTTATGGTATAATACCATGATTGAATATTATAAATGATATTATATATAGAATTGGTAGAACACACACAATTAAAATGAAATTAGGTTCAAAAAAATGAAATTTTTCTCAAATAATGAAATTTTGTGATGAAACCCTTACGTTGTTCAAGATTCATTCCAAAAATGAACTTCACTGTATATTTAATAAAACTAATATTATGAAATAACATATTTAGATATATATTATAATATATTTAATTTAATATTTACAATTTATTATAATATTTTATATATATATATATATTAATTTATTTTCTAATCATTATTTGAAAATTGAATCTGTACTGGCATATTTTGGTGATTTTAGGAATCAAATATGATACTTTAATAATGAATTAAATACCTGATATTGTAATTCTATAAAAAACCTGTATTTTAATATTTATTAACTTATTATAATATTATTAAATAAGATACCATGGTCACCCATGATATATTTCTATTGCATCGTTCATACAAGTGGGTAAACCGAACCAAATTTGAACATTCCTGGATTAATGGATGATTTTATGGTGATTAAGCTTCAATATCATTATAATAATAAAATATTGATATAATTCAGTGTAAATTAGTGTGATTTATAATAATTATAAGTAATTATAATAATTATTGTATTTTAAAATATCACATAATATTAATAAGAATATTTTCCTCTTAGTACAATTGGTTAAAATGATTTTATTAATGATTTGAGTTTATTGATAATATCATTAATATGTTCTCAAACTTATCAATAAAATACATAATCATTTTATAAATATAATATTTATCCAATAAAACCATTCTTGTCAACATACATTGATGGTGTAAAATAAATAAAATATTGAAATCAATTTTTCCATAGAGGCGTTAGTCTCCATGTATGCATTGTTGATGATTAAATTTTCCATCGAAAATGGGAAAGGAGTAATATGATTTTTTATTCCATAATCACAAAAATTATATAAATATAATAAATATTTATTTAATTATTCTCTTACACTATAATTGTATGGTGATGAAGGAAATTGAAACACGTTGCATTGTGGAGGTGGTAGTTTTCACAATATACAATTCACATTTTCATTTTTCCTAACAGAAAAGGAGACGGTAGTTAATTATTGTACCATAATTGTAGTAAAATATCAATATAATAATTATACATATTTTATAATTATAATATTTTGAAAATAATTTTTATGAAGAAAAATGTGAATAATAAAATAGAAAAATAAAAAGAGGTTTGGAATTGATTCCACACTTCTATCTTATAACATTTACAAAGGGGATTAAACCTTTGAGGGGTGGTAATTTGAGAAGAACATAACATATTATATGTGTATAAATTATTTTAGGAGATGTTTGGTAATATTTTTTTTCCAAATTATATTTTATTTGTGTGGTATGATGTGGGTATAGGAGAACCCATTTTTATGTGAAAAAGTGTGGTATTTTTCTAAATAAAAAAAACTATTCCATAATGGGAAGTCACTCTCCAAGAAAGTGTATCAAAAATTTATAAATAAATTAGACGATAGGTTATAAGGCCCTAACACACCTCCGCCACAAAATTCTAACATTTCATAAAAAATTTATTCCCTTTACCTATAATGTTAATTATTTTTACCATTTTAGTTTTCACTATGGTAACTAGTTTGTATCTAGGTATTTTATTGATTATGTGAAAGAATAAAATCATCATTATTAAAAAATTTGGACCTATGGATTCCAAATTATAAATCCATTTAATAATATTAAATTTATAAAATTTATGAAAATAATTTTAAAATAATGTATTTATAATATATTAAAAGCATTTTGTTTTTGAAAAATTTATCATTAATTATAATCTGTAAAAAATAGGTTTTCAACATGAAAAATAATATTTTTAAAATCATAAAATCACTTATAAAATATATATTTGGTCCCAAAAAAGTGTCCCTTAACTTGAAATTCATAATTATATAATAATAATGTCATAAATGGCATGTTATTCGTAAAAACAGTATTTGTCACTATTCAACTAAAAATAAATTTATTTATAAAAAACCCTGAAATTAATATTTTAGTAATATTATCATGTTGAAACCAATATTATTTTATATTTTAAAATTAAAATTTTACAATTTATAATTTATCTTCTAAATGAAAATAAAATATTTTTAGAAAAGTGATTTTATTAAAAAAGAACATTTAAAACTTCAAGTGTTCTACTTTCAAATATAAATTTTAAAAAAATTATTATTTATATATTATTTTTTAAATATAAACTTCAAATATTATGATAAACTTTTAACTATGATCAAATTAAATAATTAATTTAATACACGATACCCTTTTTTAATTGATCTTCAAAAGGTAACGTTTTTAAAATTTTAATCAAATAGATTAATAATATATATTTATTTTAAATGATTATTATCCATTAATGTAGAAATTATTATATTATTCATTTGTTAATATGTTTTTGGTTAGTTTTATATAGTCGTTTCATTAGTTATATATTGTGTTTGACATGGTGATTAAAGGTAATATTAATTTAAATGATCCAAAATCTTAGGCAATTACATTTATTTAAAAATATTTCTTCTTAAATATTTTTAAACAAAGACAAAGGCAGTAAAAATTAACTTCATTTCATGTATATGTATGAAATTTTATAAAACAATTTTTAAGAGTGTGTCATAGAAGAAAATGTTCATCAAGCCAAGAGGAAATAAGATCAGTTTTTAAAAAAACATTTTCCCAATCATTTTATGTACCATAGAAAGGAAAATGGAAATACAAAATAAAAAATCAAAAAAATGGGATTAAAAATTTTATTTGGTTTAATGGAAAAGATCTATATAATTTACATTAATATAAATTCATGAAAAAAGAAGCCCGGTTAAATTGAGAATGAAACATAAATATCTTTGTTCATGATCTTTCCTGCTTCATATGCAATAAAATATAAAATATAATAAATATAGACTCATTATAAATATATTAATAAACCATATAAATACATAACAAACTATGTATATATCATTCCTTTATAATTTCAAATTATTCTTTTATTAATAATTTCTTCATAAAAAAACATCTTGATGAAAAATTGTCTCTTATACATGCATGTTTTAGTTAAATGGTTCTGATAATTAAACCATGGTCATGTTTTCATCAAATATACAATATTTTAAATGATAAGAGTTTAATATTTATTAATTTTATATACTTTTATAATTTTTTAAAATATGTGGTGGTGAAAAATGAATTTCATCACTTCGTCGTGATGGTAGTCTGTTTGAACCCATGGGTGATGTTTTCAATTTTCAATGGATGGAGAGAAATGAAGGAAAATTATCTTTCACTTTATAAAATTATTTTTATATCATTAAAATAATAAATATTCATGAAATATATCCTTATTACCATTGATATAAAGAGGATATAAAAAACGAATCGCATCGCTTCATGGAGGTCATAGTCCACACGTACGCATGAGTGGAATTATTGTTTTCTAACAAATGATAATGTAAGAAGGTAAATATTATTTTTTAATTCAAAATGAATAATTATGTCATAAAAATAATATATAATTAAAAAATACAACATAACAACCAACCCTGAATTTTGGTGATGTAAAATTTATGATATCAATACGGGGAGGCAGTAGTCCACAAATACACATGAGCGATACTTTCATTTCCAATTTTCTGTAAAGAAGGTATATATTGGTTGATAAATAATAATAAAACAATTAATTATATTTTATATAATTAAATAAATACATTATAATGTGTACCAAATATTTAGTGTAGGTATAAGAAGAAATAAAATTGAAATTACTTGGTTAAAAGTTACACCTCTTCATCGAGAAACCTCCTTTAGAATACACCTTAAGCCTTGAAATGATGGTAATTTTTCAAACAATGACATCTTTGATGTGGGTATGGATGTAAGTAAGGTATTATGTCATTAATTTTATGATATGTAAGTATCATTATGTGTGAGTAAGATAGGATAAGTTGTATCCATTTATAATGGAGAGAGAGGACGCACTTGGATGTTTGTAAAAGACTTAAATAGAACAATGTATTAATCAAGTGTAGTGGATACAAAATTTAAAATAAAATAATATAAAAAGAATAATTTATAAATAAAATAAAAAATTAAAATTAAATAAAGTTATTTGGGATATTTTAAATGGTATCTCTTAGGTTAATCCCTCTAAAACCTCCTTAGCACTAACAGTAGTAACAAAATTATAATATTTTTACTATACATTATGACCAAATTTTAATATGAAATTATTACATTTTATTAATTATTATAATTAAAAATATGGAATAATTTTCATAATATTCAATTTCAATATGTTTATGAAATTCATTTTAAGACAAGTGCACAAAACCCAGCAAAATTGTTTTTAGAGAAATAGATTTGTATGCATAAAAATAAGTTTCTCTTCATTATATATCATGTAAAAACTAATTGATGAATATAAAAATATTTGATTGAATATATCATATAAACATATAATTGAAATAATTTATCAATAGTCATTAATTTAATTTATTAATATAAAAACATATTATGATTGTAAAATTGTTTTTTCATAAAAAAATATATATTTTACCATCAAATACTTTTATATTAATTTCAATCCAATAACATTCTAAAAAAATAATTATATATATATGTGAAGAATAATTTTTGATAATATATTTAGTCTTATTCATCCCAACCATTCCAATTTTTAGGATATAACTATCACCTTGGATATTAATATTTGTATCATGGTTTATTTAAACACAATGTTTTATATAATGAATGCTATCAAAGGGATCAATTTGTTTAAAGGGAATTATTTCAAAAAAAATCAGGCTCTTAAAATTACATATTTAGAGTCAGAATATATAAAATTTCTTATATGATCAATTTTATTTCTGGTCATAAAAACATGTTACCATGGTGAAATGTTTATCACCATGGTAAAGGTATAAATGCATTAAAGGGGTTAAAATAAAGGGATAAGGCTTAAATATATCACTAAAACTTATCTTTAATATCATTATATTAGTGGGTTTAGACCACTCACAAATCATCTTCAAAAAATTTATTTTTTTGAGATTCTGTCCTTGAGAAAGTAATTTATTACATTTAAAAGCTCTTAATATTTACACGGGTGTCACTCCCCACACTTATAAAAGGGTCTCTCCTATTGTCGCATCTCCACACCACTTGAGAACCTTTTCTTGAACAATATCTACCCAAATACCTTTTCAAAACACATATAAGAATTTCAAATATTCCATAATAATCATATAAAAATTAATCCACTATCTCTAATGTACTAAAATGTTTTTATATGAACCGTACTACCATTTTCTATATCTTATAGATCTAATGGAAAATAAAAGTATCGCTCATGCGTTTGTGCAGACTACCACCTCTAGGAAGTGATGTAATTAATTTTTCATCACCACATATCAAGGATGGTTATATAAAAATATTTAATATATATATATATATAATATTATTATGGTTTTATAAATATAAATTATTTTTTCCTTCCTTTATTTTCCTCCATTGAAAAATGAAGACATCAGTCATTCATATTTATAGACCACCATCTATATAATGTGATGTAATTCATTTTTCATCACTAACATAGTTGTATAGTTATAAAAGTTTATATAATGGGTATATATGGTACTTATGAAATAATTGTTATTTTTTATATGATGCGACCATGATCAAATTTCCAGGACTAGAATCAACAAACCAAAACATATGTGGAAAATATAACTGTTGACACCTTTAATGAATAATTTCTAATAAATGGGAAAATAGAAATTATAATGGAATGATATATGGTATGAAAAGAATTATTATGGAACTAGAATATATTTATATTAATTTAAAATTTATTATATAGGAGGTTATTCTACACAATGAAAGTCTTAACTAGAGTTAAGGGTTTATGTTACAATATCACTTTTTATCTGGAATTTTTATGTTTAAATTTTCATTGAAAGAAATTATATTTTATTTCTCTTAGAAGAATTATTTATTTTATTATATTGTGGTTATCAATAGGGGTATCAAATATTCAATCCATTTTTATCCCATTTTAAATAAAATGATAATATAATGTTTTTAATAAAATTTAACCTTACTTCTCCTTTTCAGCTGTGAATATTTATCTTCCATATAAAATTTCATAAAAATTATATTATAGAGGTATTTTTATAATTTACAATTATTCATAATATTATTTTCTAAAATCATTTACTTTTTGAAATTTATAAAGGAATATTCTTGTCATTTTTTGAATGGGTCATTTTCAATTTTACTTACAAATGTGTAAAAATAATGCTTTTAAAAGCATATGACATGAATGGATTTTCCTCTATTCATGAACATGATTTGTAATGAAACATCACTTAAAAGATTCTATTTTTTTCCATACAAAATATTATTTCCATTATTGTGCTAATTTTTAGTTTTTAAGACTTATAAATATAAAATTATATTTCTTCTTTTTTTTTCAAATCACATTTATAATTATTTAATAAACTTATTTATAATATATGTAGGAATCCTTTAAGGATTGATATAAATCACTGATAATATGACCTTATTATACCATCAAATTCATTTTTATAGATGGCATATGATAATGATATTTTAATTATGGTTTATGAAACCAATTAATTTCTCATGTGTAAATTAAAATAGAATGGAATGATCAAGGCCCATGTATTCATGAGGAATATATATAAATGGTTTACCATTATGTAATGAGTGGATTAGTTATATCCCCAAAATCTATTGGGTATTGTTTTATATCAAATGAGATGAAAATGGTACTGGGAACTTTTTCCCCTGTTCAAGGGTACATTAGATGTTGTCCCAAGCCCAATAGGGTAAAAATGTGATTAGACTAAGACAGATATGGTACAGAGGTGGATAAACCAAGACTAATAAGGTATATGGGTTATTATACCTAACCTAATATGTGATAAATTTCATGGTGATTATCTATGATTTATGAATTCTACGTTTATGGTAACAGAGAGTGAACCCAATCCACTATGGGACTTTGTGCACTATGATAGGCATAGTAGTGATCCTTGACTAAGGAAATGATTTTATATGCTTATGATTATGCCACAACTTCACAACTTAAACTTATGTCTTATGCTTTTTATATGTTCTCATGGTTCATAATTGATTATTTACGATTCCACACTCTTATGACCAATTAATATTATTATGAAAAAAACATATTCCAAGACTCATGTTTTTTGGATTATGAATTGTTGGGTATCATATTATATGTTGTGATCTTATTATAATACAATTAATAATATATTATACTCAGTTTTGATCATATAATTGATATCTACAACCTTTACCCTTATTCAGAATCTTAGCTCACTGTTTCATTTGTTTCCATTTTCCTAGGTTATGAATAATGTTATTAAGTAGGAAAAGTATATGATGGGATCTATATTAGGAGAATGTTTTGGGATATGTTGAAGATCATTCATGGAATAAGTTTTTTATGTATATAGTCTCTAAATAATGTAATTTTTTATGGTTAAGGGGTGTGTATTATTGTAATATGCATTCACTATTCATCTAAAATTATGTAATATTTATGTAAATGATACTTGGTTATCTTAAATAATATCCAACCAAATGGAGGTATTTTTGATGCCTCTATCATATTCTATTTCAAGTGTTTTGTAAGTTAAGTATATTTGTATGTGATAAAGGGAAACCTCATTGGGAATATGACTTATCTCATTTCATGTATGTTAATGCTACATTTTACTCTTCACATTTACCTTTAAATTTTCTTCCTTAATGATACAATGGTGTATATAAATACCATACCATGATCCGTGGATAGGGAGGCACCTGTTTCTAAAGATTTTATAGTTTTAGTACCCCTGAGGGTGAATATATAGATGAAATAATATACATAATACTATAAGGGATTGACTTAAACCATAATTTGAGTCCCATGGTTGTTGTTACAACTAACAAAGGTGGATATGGTTATGGTATTATGACCAAAGTCAATTCTCATCCTTCCCCATTTCTAATATTCTTTCTCTATATACCATGACCTATTATATTTTATGAGTCCTTAACAATGATGAATAAAATATTTACAAGAATCAGTGCTCATGACTCTTTGAAAGAATTATTATTCTTTAATAGTGATATGAAGGGGTGTTATTCCCCTTAATTTATGCTCAACTTAATTATTTAACCATATTCTATTTTGGTTTGGATACCTAAATCATGTGTTTCTATATTATGAGGATATTTTCAAAATAATTTTCAAGGATACTTATATTCCCCCTATTAATTCATTAGAGGTGTCATTAGCTTGGTATTTTGAAAGGGAATATATCACCGAGCCGGTTGAGGAAGGTCTCTGTGATAGCCTACATGTCACTATATTGTTTATTTTATTTTTATATCTTATTATTGGTTATGATTATGTATTTGGGAGTTTCAAGTTTGTTTTTCTAGTTTATTGAGATTTTACTTATACATTTTTCAGGCATAGTTTAAAGGAAACTATATGGTTACCCTTACATAGTTGGGTTTTCTATTTATTTTACAATATGCATGGTTTGTTGGAATGGATGGTGGATGGATAAATCCAAATAGTGTGTATCCCAAGGAAAACCATGGGGTAAAGTTGGTATGTATGGGTAACATATCATGGCTTATGCATGGTTATGTAAATCATGTAGCAAGTATTCAAGTTCGCTTGACAATTTGAATATGGATTTTGTAATAATTGGTACATGATTAATAAAACAATGTTGTGCATTGTGGCGAACTATGAATAGTTCATAGGTGTGCTCAGTGAGGTATGTACGGTTGTTACATTGATTAGAAAACTGTGCAGCCTACCCATATTCATAAGAAATATAATTTATACCATTTACCCAACATGATTTTAACCCATTGACCCTCTATTTCTATTCTCCCTCATTTGAATGGATGAGTAACCTCCAATATATTTTCCTCCCTTCCCCCCCCCCCATCTATTTTCTTTTTTCTCTAAATTAGATTCACATGGGGTTTTTTAGCCCCTTTAAAATTCTCCCACTCTTCAATTTCTTTTATTTCCCTTGATTTATCCCCTTCACATGAAACCTATTTATTATGTGAGTCAATTTTTGGGTAAGAGTTAGGCTTCATCATGGGTATTTATCCATGTATGAGTTTCACATGGAATTTATTATCATATTTGAGTGTTCATTATCATATGTGATGAATTACATATTTATTTTTGATAAACATAGGTAGTTGTTTTATTTTTGTCACATTATATTACATATTATTGACTGATTATGTGTTTAAAGATGTAATTTATTGAAATTATGCCTATATATATTCCCCATTAGTATAAAAAGTCGATTGCAAGTAGACTTCACACTTGGCATGGAATTGGATTCCATGCCAAGTGTTTGTAAATATTTCTATGTGTATTTTGAATGATATTGAGTGTTTTATAAATGGTTCTTAATGAATTCTTAGATTTCAATTGGGAGTTTTGTATCCAATGATTTCAAGAAATGTGTTTCATAAGTTTTAAAAGTGATAAAAATTAAATACGTGAGATTTTTTACTTTAATGGGGTGGGTTTATCCTTATGTGTGATATCTGAAACATTTTTATAACCATGGTTTATATCAAAGGTGGGTTTAATGTAAATTTTAGTTCCTGAATGGGTTTCAAGAAATGTTTTAAAAAAAAATTTCTTAATAGTTTATTCAATAAATATTTAAAAATAGTTTTAGTTATCTTGATATTACAAGAATATTTATAAAGGTAAGCTTTTAACATTATGAAAAAGGAACTTCCATTAAAGGAGTGAGACCCCCATGGAACCATGTGTGACTACTATTATGCTTGTGGTGTATTTTATATTAATAAGGGATGGTTATTTTTTATGGGTCCTTAAATTATACTTACGAATAGGTATTAATGGGGTTGTATTCTTGTGAGGGTGTAGGAGATGAGGAATGTGTTATTTCAAATTCTCTATAAATTTTTATGTGATTTTTTATATGATACCACCACAATTTATCGAATCATGGGAGGCCTTAGTAGTTTCTGTAGTCATATTAGTTAGTTAAAACCAATATCTATGTTGTTATATAGCTTATGGATATTTTCCAGGTGGACCAAGAGTGCCTAAGAGGGAATTTCCACCTTGTGGACCATGAGATCACAAAGAAGGTATGTTTCCCAAGGGACTATGTGAGCCCTTTGAATCTAGGGTGCATAGGAAATAAATAGAGATTCCAAGATTATATAGAGTATATGGAAGCTAGAGAGAGATTCCAAAATACATTTTACTTATTTTTTGATTAGTGGACCTAAGGATATTCTAATTCATTCTAGATTTCCATTAGTTAAATACCATGATACAAGGATCCTACTATGGATCTCCAGGATATTTTATTCAATTTTTGGATCCCATGCTTCTTATATAATTACATTTTACTTATATATATGTGGTTTGATTCATGGTCACAAGATATTATCATAGTGTTACCTTTAGTGTACTTACCTCTTTCATAATTTACGTTTTTCGCTTCAAATGTTTGAAAAGGGATTTATGATTTTTTTTTAAAGAAGTAATGTGAAAGTATGGTTTTAGTTTTATTTGAAATTATTTATTTTTGAGTTTGAAAGGAATATTTTTTATATGTGAAAAGATTTTTTCCAATTATTTTTAGATTTTTTTGAAAAAATAATGGATATGTTATGTTTATAAAACTCTGGTGTGTGGGGGTTAAAAAACAGTTTTAGGCTGTTGCTCTGAGTTTTAATTATATATTATAATTTTCTATATGTTTTGGAAAATCATTTAAATTGACAATGATTTTTGGAATTCTAAATAGTATTTGAAAATTGGGGATTATTATATGGTTTTAATGTGGGAAATTAAATTTTTTATTTAGAAAATTATCCTTCATCTATGTAATAACATTTTCAATGTGAATTTATTAATTTATAATGAAATAATAAAAGTGAATTTTAAAAAAAAGTAATAATTTGTTTTTGTTTCTTTTGGTAAATTTGTATGAAAATGAATATTTTCTATTTTATTTCAAATTATAATTTTTAATGTGTAATTTCAATGTGACTATACATATTTACAAGTGGATATATTGCTAGTTATTTAGCTTACACCTAAAATTTATAGTTTCTAAAATATATTTGGGTAGGGGTATCTTTATTTTTTAGTGTTATGGGGGATACTTCGACCTGGTTTGGTGACCAATGGTCTTGAAGAATCTTATAGGAGTGGTTTGGAATTTTTTATTTTAGTCTTTCTTTAGAAACTTGGGCCTAGTGTATTTTGTTCATTGGTTTTATCAGTGTATATCTTTGTTGGGTACTCATTTATAGAATATTATTTTTCCTTGGTTTATATATAAATTTATTTCATCATTGTTAGATAGAGTATCTTGATTATTTATATTGTTTAATTATTTTTTTATGTGAGGTAGAAATTGTTCCTAGTGTATTTTGTAGGATTCCTAGGGACTAGTTTCTAGCTCGTGGGTGTTGGGAATCTCTTTCACACCTTATGGTAGGTCAGGTCAATTACTGGTTTGGATGGAAGCCCAAAATGGTTCATTACAAAATGGTATCATAGCATAGATTCTTAGTGGGACCTTGGTTTTAGAAGTCATCTCGTGTTATTTGTAAATTTGGTAGATTTAATATAAGGATGTCAGGACTTGGGATGTGGGTATAGGGAGAGTTTCATAAGCTCTTTCTTAACTAGAACCTCATGATTCCATGGATACTTATGATTTTTTTATTTTATTCAGGCTTGTATTTTAATGTTTTTGTTAGATTTTTATTTTATTCCTATAGTAGTTGTGTTTTTATCTTCATTTTCATAGCATGAGTTACTTTTGGGACCATATTTGATGGTTTTGGTTCAGTAAGAAGAAGGGGATCAAGGAATGTGGTTGTCTAATAGGGCACAAAAAACAATACCATAATCGATCACATGATACCAGAAATGTTCTAGAGACCATTGTACGATTGGAATGTGGTCATCAGCCATGTGGCCAAGTCGATCGCTATTTTACAACCTACATGATTTTCAATCTAGACCCCTTGGAACATGGATTGATTATATTTGTTAGGTAAATGGAAAAAGATTCCATGGTGGGACTTATGGTATGTTGGCATCATTGGATTGGGTTTTAGTTAAGGCTTGTGTTATTAATTTTCTAATGTGGTATCATAGGTGATGTGAAATTGTGAAAAATAAATATAATGAGAAAATATTTTTTGGATTAAAAAAAGACTTTAGGCCAAACAAATTTTTTTATTTGGTTTTCAAAAGGGTCAAAACATGGTATGGCCGTAAAATGTCTAAAAACAAAGATAAGGCCAAGGTGTTCTGAAGTAGTGAAGGCCAAGTTCATCCATACGAACAAGGTTGACACCCTCCTGAGGGAAGGATCCAAGATTGGAAGAGCAAGATAAACGAACCCCTTGAGCTACCTTGGACACCAAAAAGTCTGCCACAAAATTCCATTCGGACCATGTATGACATACCTCCATGATGCTCTCCAAAATTCCCTCACACTGCTGAATGGTGTAAGCAATAGCCCATGGGATGGGACCGATACCAAACAGAGCATTGTACACTATGAGTCAATCCATTTCCACAGCCACGAGATGGACATTATTTTGGTTGCATAAGAGTAAACCAGTGAGAATAGACAAAGCTTCCTCTTGAATGGAATTCCCACTTCCATGATTTCCACAAAAATCCAGATTCACTAATCCCCTTGGATACCAGATCGCCACCCCCCCCCCCCACACACACACACACCTCAGATCATGCCCACGATGCATGAGTTGCTCGTGTTCATTTTTAGGCCTGAATGATGGGGAAACCAACATATCCATCATCCCTACTTGATACAGTGGTGGTTGCTGGGAGAAAAACTTACAGCGAGAAGGGGTCTGATAGAAGGCACATTCTAGCATGCAGGACAAATATGGATCGGATCAGCCATCACATACCTATTTTTGAAGATAAGACCCACATGGGATCTTGAGATACCCTTATGTAGGGCCTCATTGCATTCCTTCCAGATACCCTAATATCCCACCATCAAGAGGAGATCCCTAACTGGCCTTTCCAAACCATTGTTGTTAGTTCCCTTAAAACACTGATCAAGAAAGAAAAAGCATGATTCCCCTCGAAAGCCTCTTCCCATGAAGCCTTCGAACTCTTTCCACAATAAATTTTCCCAATCCCTTCCAATGAATAGGTGATCGATAGTTTTAGTTTGTTCCACCCTACAACATAGGAATTTGGAGTCCATATTCAATCCCGCGCATTGAATATTATCCTCTGTAGGAAGCTCTTTGTTCTGGGTTCTCCCAATGAAAAAAAATGAACTTCTTTGGGATCTCTCTCCTCTATAGAACTTCGCCACACAAGTCATGGCATTGGTTCGGATAAATAATTCTGATATAGTCTTTGGTTGTGAAGACACCCAAGGAATACACTGAAAAACGCACTTGTTCGGCTCTGAGTTATGCACAATATTGTCATATGTTGCCTGCTGTTCCTCATTCATAATAGTATTCATGAGTCATGGGAAAACTATGGATTGGAAAAAAGTAATGCCAGGGATCATACAATAAGGTAATATGAGTCTGACCCCAACCCAGATATGTTTCCAAAGATTAATATCACTACTACCAATAATCCAATGAGAAAGATCCTAACGGAACACCAAATAAGGATGAATGAGTTTCCTGGTAGTAGATAGCCTTCCTCTTCCACTATCTAGGTTACTACCATACCTGTATTGCATAAAATTTCCCTAAAAGGATATCCCTTCAATGACATCCCATGCCAGTTTATCTTGGGGTCCATGCATTGTGGTAGATACATTCCTCACATTGATCCCCCTTTAGACAAAGGTTTGGCCATACTGTTGCACACCTCCCAATGGTGCTTCCCTTCAGATTGTGAATCCCAAAGAAAAGAAGCCATAATATTCACCAATCATGAAACAACCTCTTTTGGAACCTTAATAGAGGAGTGTACGTGAATGTTTATGGATGAAATCACACAATTTATTATATTTATTCTACCTCTAAAAGACAGAAACATATTCTTCAAATTTAGTATTTTCACTTTGATTTAATCGATTATCTTGTCAAAATGACAAATGAATGTTTTTTCGAGTCAAGACCAGGGCACCTAGGTACTCCATTAGAAATACCCTTCTTTGAATTTCCAAAATACTTTGGTGGGACTCCACTCATATAGATGGTCACCTATTAGGGATAAAGATATTGCTTTCATCCATATTGATCACTTGTCCAATCAATTTGTAATAATCTGCTATGACCCCATTGATCCCCCTGATGGACCTATTACTACCATTCAGAAAGATCATAGTGTCGTCAGCAAACATAAGATGGGAAATTCCAAAATCAATGTGACTAGAAAAAAAAAGGAGGATGTTTTATAGCCTAATGTTTTGGTTGATTTGGCGACTAAGGAGGTCTTGGGACATCATAAAAAGACTGGGGGAAAGGGGGTCACCCTGCCGGAGTCCCTTGATAGCTTTGAAGAATCCCTATTGCTTCCCCAAAAAGGTTGTAGTGATACAAGAGGAGTTGAGGCACTGAAAAATAAGGTCATTCACCCACATGAAAAACCCCATGCTACAAACCACAATGATAATGAAATTTCATTCTAGCCTATCGTAGGCTTTATTCATGTCAATCTTTAAGGAAATATTAGTTTCATGAAATATTTCTAAAATTGTTGATTTCATTGTGAATTTTAGAAATTATTTAAATTTTAAACTTGTTAAGGGTAGGTGTGATTCTTATATTGATGGAGGACAATGTTTTTAAAAAACAATATTTGTGTGGTTTTTTTAGTTTTTACCCTCAGGGGTGGGGTTAGTAATTTATTAAAAATATGAATTTTTTGGAAATGGTTTTAAAAATGATTTGTATTTATTTTGAACTAATTTTTTTTTGAATCATTTTGAATTGGCTATATGGGGTTTCTACATGGGTTTGATAATGGAAAGTGGATTTTTTTTAGTTTTCAAAAAACGTTTTGGACTCTTCATTAAGGAGTATGCAGTTTTAAAATAGGTGTGTTTTGAAATAATATCGAGAATTTTAATGAAAGTTGTGAATGAAATATCCCTTGTTTGATTTTAGGAACAACTTGAAATTATTTAGAAGGAACGACTTGGTTGATTCATGTATCATATAGAGTTATTGTAAGCCTCTCAAAACTATTTAGTGTAAAATTAGGGTGAATTTCCTTATGTTTATTCTCTCCATTTTGATTTAAAAATACCCATGCACTAAATGGAGAGGATTATTTTATTCTCTATTTCATTAATGGGGTTAACTATTTATCAAATTTGGTTCTTTTATTGTATCTCTTGAGGAATTTTAATAGTCAAGTGGTTTACAGAAAATTATTCTTATATGTATGTCCCATGAGGTTTCAAAGCTAGTTTCAAGTTCCTTTAATCCTTATCATGGAATGGAATTCCATGCCTAGTTTTTGTAAAAATTATCATGTGCCTTTTAAAATATTATTAGTGATTTAAAAGTTTTTCTTAATTCTACAGTGAAATTTAATTGTAAATTTTATATTTAATGATATCTGAACAATGATTTTGAGGTGTTTTATAGTGTTCAAAATGTTTAAGATTTATTTTTTGACTCGAAAGGGGTATGTTAACCCTTAGGTTTAATATTAGAAGCCTTTTTATAACTTAATTTAGTTTCAATGGTTGTTTAATATAGTTTCACTACCCAAATGGGTTTAAATAAATTTTTAATAAAATTGGTCCCAATAGTGTATAAAGATTATATTTCAAAATATTGTGGGTAAACATGGTATTCCAAGAATATTTTGGAAGTCATATTCAACAATTTATGAGAAAAAGAGTTTTTATTAATGTAGTGAGACCCTCATTGATACCATTCTGACTATTATTAAGTTAATGGTGGCTTATGATCCCATGAGGGGATGTTTATTATAGATGAATCCTTACATGCTACTTATTCAAAAGTGTAAAGGGGGTATTTTTCTTACGTTGGTGTAAGAGTACAATTATGAGTTATATCGAATTCTCTATATCATTTTATGTGACAGTTAATTTGGTCTCCTCTCCATTTGGAAAACTTTGGGTGACCATGGGAGTGTTCGTAGGTGGATTAAGCAGTCAAATCCCAGACCATGGTTTTTAGCTTGCTGTAGGACCTTTTCCATATGAATTGAGAGAGAAAAATGAGGGAAGGTTCCACATGTGGACAGAGTGATCCCATGGAAAGAATGTTCCCCATTGGACTATGTGATCTCTTGAATTATAGGTCACAAGGCAGACCAAAGTAGATTCCAAATTTCTCTTAGGTCTATAGAATATTAATACATATTCCAAATATTTTTGTACTTATTTATTTATACGTAGAAATATATTTAATCTAATTAATACTATAACTCCATTTTTTAGAGCCTATGATACTGGGATCCCACTCAAGATTATTTATAGATTTTTTACCATTTTGGATCCCCTACTTCAAGTAATATTTCTTATAACCTATATATTTTTGGTATGTTTCCTTATCGTGTGACTTTTAAATAGTTGTCCCTATTGTGTTCATTCCTATTTTAAATAATGGCTTGATTTTCAAATGTTTGATGTGGTATTTTTAAAAGGATTTTTAAATAAGTAATATGAACTTATGGTTTTAGTGTGATTTCAAACTATTTTATTGTTAGTATGAAAGGTAATTTCATTAATAGTGAAAATATTTCATAAAAATATTTTTAGATCATTTTTGATGAGAAAGCTGGAGTGGTTTGTTTTTTAAACATTGATATGTGTGGGATTTAAAAATAAATTATTTCATGTTTTTGTGTCATGTTAACGTTTTATATTTGTATTATGAAGATGTTTTTTAAAACTTTTGAAATTGGAAATATCTTTTGATTTTTTAATGTGTATATGAAAAGATGTGCTTACAACATGGGGTTAATGTGGGACATTGAAATGTTTTTTTGGGAAATTAGGCTTAAGCTGGGGAAATATTTTTCTAAGTGGTTATTTAAGTTCCAAAATGAAAAATAAAAGTGATTGTTAACACAAATATGATGTGTTTTTTCTTTTTGTAAAGAATTATAAAAAAAATGTATATTTTTCTCTTGTATTTCAAACTATAATTTTAGAGGTTTAAAATGAATGAGACTGCATAAATTAAGTGGGTTATAAACAATTGATATGTTTATCTAACACTTACAATTGAAATGTTATAGAATGTAGTTCGGAAAGGGTTTCATTCTTAGTTGGTCTTCTGATGGAGGTGTTGACTTGGGTTGATCATCATGGGTCATGTAGACTTTTGTTGGAGGGGTTCTAGTTTTTTTATTTTGGAATTTATATTTCAAATTTGGTATAGTGTATTTAATTCTTATTTTTTATTTGTATATATATCATCTATGTACTTAATTATATATTATATTGTATCTTAACTTTAGATGGTTTATTATCATGTATTGGTGGTATGGGTTTTCTTTTTAATTTCTATTATTGATTTATATTATCTTGTGTGGGAGAAATAATTCCCAATGTTTGTTTTATAATGAACATGAACTAGTTTTTAGCCTATAGGGATCAAAAATTCCCTTCGAGACTTATAGTGGGATATGATGGGTGTTAGTTTAAATGGAAGACTAGGGTGGTGTTTTATAGTCTCAAAGGACCTAGAGAAGGTGTGATTCCTAAAAATACATCAATATTTCTGGTAAATGATGACATAAATATGAATAAGAGTCTGATCCTACCAGGTGACCTCAGAATGATGAGTGATAGTGAAGATCTATTAACACTAAATTATGATAAAACATTAATGGTTGTAGTAGCATCACATGAAAATAACAAGATTATAGCTATTATAGGGTCTAAATTATCCCTTTTACTAGATACTACATCCATTAGAGAAACCTAGAGCTTATAATTTAGGGAGAGTTCATATAATCATCAATCTTATTTTCAGAATATTGAAAAATAGTGCATTTAATCATTTAATATAAATCAGAGTATCAGTTTATCCAATATAGGATCCCATTGGAGTGGCTTATATTCTTATGGTTTAGTCATCAAGATGTGTGGAGATTAATCTTTCATTAGGACATTCATTATATATGGGTGTACTAAAAGGGTTATCCTTGAGTAAGTTGGTTAACATGTGAATAAAATCTTATATAACTGACTCATAACCTAATCAAAAAAAATCAATAGGTTGGGAATCAATCAACAAGTCGCATGAGATGATATATACCAGCTAATCTCATCGACACCTTTTCAAAAAGTACTAGGAAACTCCACAAGATTCGCCATAATTGTGTGTCACTTGGGTATGAAGTGTTTAAGTGTCCCTTACTCAATAACATCTTGAATAACATTCCCAAAATACTCATGAAAGATGGGCGTCACCACAACATATTTTGAGGGTGGTATGAATATCATATTATAAAATACTCCAGGATGTGGATTCCAAAAAAGAATCCCACTATATTGTAGTGGAAGCATAGAAATAATTTTTGGATGAACGAGACGCTAATCAGATTGTGAATATTTAATATAAGTTTTCTATACATCATATGTTAATTGAATATGGTATGACAAAGGAAATGAGATTGAAATTTAGAGTCTAAGATATTAATCTTGATAAATAAAATAATGTTTTAGAGCTAGAAATAATTCAATAAAATATCAATGAGGTCCCAAAAGAAAACATTAATCTTGGATATAATGTTAAGGATATTTTATAATATCTTATTTTCATTAATAGAGACTCCAATTTTTAGAGGGTCTTCTTTGATGGACCAAATATGGATGGAAAGATAGAATAAAGGGGTGGTGAATAGTCCTTTTAATATTTTTCAAATTAATAATAAAATTATTAGAGTAATATATAAAAAAGATGAAATGATTTTAGTTTCCAAATAGTTTGGTTTTAAAATAAAAATACAAAATAAGAGACAAATGATTTTTTATCATTTTGATTCATTGTATGTTAATCGGGCCTACCCATTAATCCCCTCTAACCCAGTGACCTAACTGGTACTCAATAAATCAATTAGAGAAAAGGGATTTTATATGTGGAGAAATAACCTATCCTATTATAAGGTAGACTAGATTTTACATAATTTTTTTGAGAACATGAAGAACCTAAGAATTTATAATGATAATCCCTAAACTATCACTCAGTCTTTTAAAATTAAATATAGAATATAGTTTATTTGACAGGTTTAACCAACCGTATGTGGTACTTTTTTTATCAAGCAATCATACACTGACACTAACTTTTAAATTAGTTATAACATAGGTGTGGAAACTAAAAAATAAAGAAACATTATAAAAATAATAAAACTAACTATAATATCAAAAGGAGTTATGAAGATTTATGATGCAGAAATAGGCATCATTGGCCCTTCCTGATTTGATGTAAAATATTGAAATTTCAGATTATCGGAAATCCCTTAGAAAATCAAAAGAGTTGAATTTTTGTTTGTCAGTGATTTAACACTTCAGTAATTTATCTGGATAAATGTATTTTTATATAAGTTCTACTACATTCATTAACAAAATTTATAGATGAATTCTTCAACAGCTACTATTCTTCAATAATTCTATGAACCTTCTCCATAGAGTTTTTCCTAATCTCTTCAACATATATTTAAAAACCCAATGGTTAGAAATTAATATTTCAATTTTATCATTTGAAGTATAATACTGAAAATAATTATTTATCCCCCGTGAATCATATATCTATTGATTTCCATCTTCTACTACCACAAGTAAAAAATAAGAGAATTCTAAATCAATAATAATTATAAATTTCATTTTTATCAACTACATAAATTTATGATGTGGTCTATATAAAGGTACCTATGTAAGGGTTGAGGACCCACATAAAGGTAAAAAAGATAATTTTTTTTGAATATCGGTAAATAGATGTTGTGTATGGGTATAGTTTATTCAAAACATGTTGTATAAAGGAAAATTTCATTTACCATATACAATTTAAAGTCGATTAGAGTTTCATAATAGTATAAGATATTTTACATGGGATTCATTATGGTAAACTCTAAATTAATTACACTTCGTAAAGGTACAAGGAGATGCCTAAGGACACTCTCATAACCAGCACATGGGAAATGTAAATCTCACACAAGGGTAAGAAACATTTTACAAAGCTCATGTGATGGCAAGCATCCACTATATAAAGTTAAAATTTACTTGTGTATGGGTAACACAAAAATTAAAATATCTATGTAAGGGTATAAGGAAACTCACTTAATGGTAAGGTGTATTTTCTAAAACTCATGTAAAGGTACACCTATAGTTATGTAAAGGCAAGATGAATTTTCCAAAGATGTTGTAAAGGTAACCTAGAAACTCATGTAAGTGTAAGAGGAGTTATGTATGGGTACAAAAGATTTTAAAGTACATATATTATGGTAAACTAAACTTTTGTAAAGTTAAGAAGGAAGATATATTGCTTATATAAGGGTACTTTAAACTCATGTGAAGGTAAACTACAAATCATATAGCTTGTGTAAGGGTAATGAAAAAGATACAAAAGGGTAATAAATATAATTCAAAACTTTCTTAAAGGTACAAAGGAACTTATCTAATAGTAAAAATAAACATTAAAAATAATATTTTCACAATATTTAAAAAATGATATTTAAAAATTAAAAAAAATATTCAGAATAAATGAAAATTAATTTAATGAAAATTAAATTAAAATAAATATTATTAAAAAATAAAAAATGAGTAAAAGCAATTAAATATCAATCAAAATATTTAAACCAATTTCAATTGATCAAAAAATAATTATAATATAATTGAATTCAAATATTAAATTTATAATGAACTAATAAAATTGATGTTAAAATTAGAATTATTCAACTTAATTAAAAATTTAATTCCCATAATCAAATTAAACGATATATAATTTAAAATCAAGTCGTTAAATGTGGTGAGGATTTCAATTTATCAAAAACAATGTAACTCAATTTTCCAAAACACCTGGTGTCTCAACACAAGAAATCTCCCCCTTTATATAAATTCAAAAAATCAACATTTAATTCAAAAAATAAAAATATCCCCACCTAAAATTTATCATATAGAACCAACAATACATTAATATTTCCCCCTTTTTAAAATTAAAATCTTATTCTAATAAAAAAAATAGAAATAATAATTGTTCAATTATGAATATGTATGGATATTTTTAACTCTAATTATACAATAAAAAATATAATTGGATGAAATCAATTCCTAGACATGAATAAGAATATACAAAATGGTGTAAAAATGCTTAATCAATAAGAGTGGATAAGAAATATATAGTAAAAAATCCCTAAACAAACAATTACTTTGGGAGATAAATCCAAAACTCAAAATCACAAACTAATCATTCACATGTATTGTAATTTTTTCATCTTATTTAATAATTTAAACACTTAAGGTAAAACTCCCCCTAAATTTATGTAATAACCAATAACTAATGAGTATAAACATAAAAGATCTTTGAGAATATATTCTCACTGTGAATTGATTCATAATTTAAAAATATATTCCAATAATATGAAATATATTTTTAATGTATTAAAAAATATATTAAGAATAACCCATAAAACCATATCATACAAAATAAGAACATGCTGACTAGCTATAAAAAAATATATTAAGAACATATAATTTCTTCTCATGATAGATATATTCATCTCATTGTAAATTGATATTTCTTATTTATGTGGACTAGTTTAGTTTCCAGAATAAATTAAATATATAATCTTTCACATAAATAACTTATTTTAAAGTTATTTTTAATTTACTTTCCATTCATTATTTGTTTTGGGGGTTTCCCAATCTTTTATGGAGGAATGGGTGAGTTTTTATGAATTGGGCCAAACCGTGAGCCCAATTCCAGATTTAAAATAAATTCTGTTTCTTTTATAACTCATTCATTTTTCAACATTTTTTACCCATTCAAATTTTTACTTAGCCTCCCCTGACCTAATAACACCCAAATTTTAATTTGGGGCCTTTATAAATCCATAATCATGGGGGATTTGAGTTTTTATTTAAGAATTGGGCCAACCCAAAAGCCCATTTTTCAGTTTTAAATTGTTTCTTTAATTTTTTAATATCTTATTCATTATAATGAAATTCTTAGTGATTCCAACTCTACCTTCACCCTAAGAAGCCCAGGCGCGCTTCCATTGACTTTACCCCCACTTTGGAACTCATTTTCATCAATATTGAGTGCTGAAATTCTTAGGGTTTCTAAAATCAGGAAGATTTGAGGAGGTAAGTTCTTTCCCTCATAACTCTCTCAATTATTACTCTTTTTACCCCATTCCAGTTCCTACATGATCTCATAATCCTTGTTAGAACCTAACTTGAATATTTTGATGTTTTCAAATTCATAGCCTGGTGGATTTTTGGTCATTTTATTCAAGATGTTTCAAGTAAGTGTTTCTTTCCTTGATTTCCTCCCCTTCCTTAGGGTTTCTTTCACCCTTTCTTGAAGTTCCTCATGTCTAGAAGTTGAGGTTATAACCTAGGGTTTGATTTTGTGTCTTTTTGGTCAAATATGGTGGTCTAGGGCTGGATTTATCTTTCTTGAGGTGCGGCAGTGGTGCGGTTGATGTTTCGCACCATGTTTTGAGGGTTTCGACATAAAAGGTAGGTGATTCCATGTGTAATAATTTCTGGATGAGTTAATTTGATTGAATTACTTATTATTCATGTTTCTAAGATTTTTTTATGGTGTGAAAACTTTTTATTTTGGATTTGGTTAAGCATTTATTTTTATAGTTTCATTTTAGCTTAAAATTGGGTGTTTTTCATGTGTAACCCTTTGGGTATTGTTTGGGTGTATTTTATAACATATGAAATTGGTTTAATAAATATTTTTTGGGCTGAAAATTATGATTTGGTAGGGTATTGGGGTGACATTATGTTTTAAAGTGGTTTTTCTAATGGTTTTAAGGTGTAAAACCTTATTGTACTTCTTGAAAGTGATTTTGAAAACGTGTGCTTTTCATGTGGATCTTTTGTGGTATTGTTTGAGGTGTTTGTATAACACTTGAAGGTAGTTTAATAAATGTTTTTGGGGCTGCCAATTTTGTTTTAAATTTATATTGTTTTTATTTTGTCCTCTAAATATGGTTTTGCAACGGGTTTTATGTGAAAAGCTTTGGTACACTCTTTAGAATTGTTTTATGAAAGTTTTGAATGGTTTAATGATTTATGTAAGAGGTGAAACCATATTGGAAAACTGTTTTGGATTGTTTATACTTTCAAATGGACCATTTTAAATGTGAATAGTTATGTCATGTGATGTTTATACCCTTGGAAATGTTTTATAAATATGTTTAATGGATTTACTGAAATGTGAAATATGTGTGAACGTGATGTGGGTTGTTTGTGTGAGTGCGATGTGAAAAATGGATTTTGTTTATAAAAAGGGTTTTATGAAACATGTGAGTGGGCTGTTATGTGATGTTTAGCATATTTTTAGGGACTTTATAAAAATTTTAAAGGATGTTTTGGACTGTGAATGTTATGAAAAAAAGTGTTGTGGGATATTTTGGTGTGAGTTTGATTTCAAAATGCATTTGAATGAAAAGTGGAATTTGTGACTTGTGTGATGTACATGGGGTTTTTTGGTTAATGTGTGATGTGGAAGTTATATTTTCATGTGAAAACTATATTTCTTGGATTGTTTAACATGTTTGAGCACAAAGGGAAAACCCGGGTATCTAGGTGGGTGGACGTGTACTAGTATGCTAGTGAATCCGTCGGGTTTGGCCTCAGTTTCACTTAGAAATATTGACGCTTACAACTCTAACTAAACTGTGATGATGATTGTTGGGGACCACTAGGTTATGGGTATGATCCCTACTAGTGGCTCGTGCATGATAATGGATATTATTTGTGGTTACTCTCACCGAGATACGAGGTACCTGGGACCCATAGCTAGCTAGTGTCTAGGGGTTATTTCCTATTACTTGTGCTCATTAGATCATTTATACTTATCGTTGGCATACGGTATATTTGGCTGAAAAAATTCAGTAGCTTTTGAATTTATTTTATAAGTGTTGATTCTTTAAATTAGCCCACTTGAAAACTGATTTTTTTAAGTTGCGTCTTTTAGAGATTGTAACTAAAAATTACATGTTTTTGAAAACTTGCATGATTTTTGTCTTTGAATATTTATCACATGGAATATCTTAGTGGTGGTATTCTTCTAGGCATTGTATCACACCCTACATACACCCTTCTGTGTAAGTAGACTTGGTTATTTTTGTTGTCGTAGGTTTGGGTACAACTTTTGTGCCAACAGTTCATGTTTCTGCCAGGTCCTTGGTGGTGAAGTCTTATGGAGATGGATTGAGGGGGGTACCCCTTTCCATGAGGGTTCTTGGGCTGTCCTTATTTGGTTTTTTACCTTTGTAATGGTCTTTAAACATAGTTTTAACTTATTTAATCCAGTTCTGAAATTTTGTAAAAGACGGTTTTTGTTGAAAAATCCAGATTGGTTTTATTGAGTTTGTTTGTTGTTTAATGTTTATAAAATCAGGTAAATCGTTCCCAATTATCATTATATGATACCTGAGAACTTGTTCCAACCCATGGGGATCGGGAACGCCCTTCGGGCCTTGTCACGGGCCGGGTTTGGTGCCGGTGTTGGTGGCGATCAGATTTAGTTCATGACAAAATGGTATCAGAGGAGGTTCGCTCTCTTTGGGTCATGTTATTTGGGGAACAGTCGGAATAGACTAGAGTTAGGATTTACGGGACATAGAATTTTGAATATGAGTAGTGTGGTTGATCACCACACCTCATGACGGGATTCAAGTCTCTAGTGGAAGTCGGGACCTTTCAGATTCCTTTGGTTTTCTTGATTTAATGATGAGTTGGGAAAATGAAAAGAGAGTTGGGTTAATGGTCTCAGTGAGCTCGCAGGGCCTGGAAAGCCATGTGGAGCCGGGGATATTCCCTAGAACACTCTCTGTGATAGTGAAGTGATTTTAATATGGCCTCCAACCATATTTCTAGGTCACCCACTGAAACTAGTTTCCTCTCGCATTGTCTGGTGTTCTTTAGTTTTGAAATCATGGAACTTTGGTTTTAAAGTGACTTGATTTTAAGAAGCGTAAAGTTTTTGTGAAATGATTTTCCATTAAAGAGGGAATGTATTGGTTTAGGAAATGGCGGAATTGAATTTTCAGAATTTTTTTGAAGTGGAAAATTTTGTGCTTACACCTCTTTTGAAAGTAGGAACTATGTTGAAGTTGGTTTTGAAAAGTATTTCCAATAGAGTTTTATAAACAATCAAAGTGTGTTTTAATGGGATGAGATGTTTTGAAATTGATGTGAATATCTTGAAAGTGAGTTATTTTATAAAGTTTTGTGTCTTTCTAAAAAGTTTTGTAATATGTGAGTTGGGATTTTGATCTCGTGGTTAGCGGTTTTGAGAAAAATTATGTGTTGGTTGACCGTTTTGGTTTTGAAAAGTGGAAAGAATATTTGTTTTAACCTTTTGTATTTTCATGAGAAACCACATGAATGGGGTTATATGTGAAGATGAATGGTTGATGACGTGACTGGATGAGTGTTGGGATGGATATGAGGAGGGCGCCTGGTGTGGCACATAAACATGCATGTGTAAGGCCCATAGGGTACCAATGGTGGATGCGCTAACCGCTAAACCATTTGTTTTCAAAGAAATATTTTTAAAGAGAAACATGATGTCTTGATGAATTTTTTGGGATAGTTTATATTATGTGTTTTTTAAAATTTTGATGTTGTGGGATGTTTTGAGTCCAAGAACCCCTCCTGTTCGAATTGTGTTTTGGGTTTGTGTTTGGTCGGTAAGCTGGGTTGAAGGACTGATTAGTAGTCTCCTCTGAGATATGTTTCGGGACACCTTTATGGTGGATCCCTTTATGTGTTTGGATCTGTTTTGTGGCACTTTTTGACCAATGGACCAGCTTGGTTGGGTCTTTAGGTTCTCTTGTTGGATAAGGTATGCCCCCATTAAGGGTTAATGCATAACTAAAGTGCAACCCAGATTGTTTTTCCATTCGAAAATCCTCCAGTTGATCAATATAAGGAATATTTTTTTTTCTCAAGATCTATAGATTGAGTCTACACCCATTCCTTTATTTTATTTTTAGATCCTCTTGTAATTGGATAGTGCTCTTGGAGGGTTGAAAGAGACCTTAGTTTCTTAGATTCTTGATTCGTCGAAGGTGGATGTGGTCTAGGGTTGTTAGTGTGGATGAGTGTCTCGATGGTGTCTAAGAGGGCCTTTGGGTTCTTCAATGCTTTTATGAAGCATGAGTTCATGTTAAACCACCAGTGTGGGAAATATGGTCCTGATAGGATATTGTAGCCACTTTATAGAATTTTTTGTTGTTTGGGGATGTTGTATAAGGTCCCTCTCCATGCATTGTTTATATCAGTCACAATGGTCATGTTCGGTGATGCCTTATGATGTCATGTGCTCGATTGAACGTATAGGTGAAAGTCGTGAAATCCTCCGAGAGTCCCTGTTATGTTGGGAGAATTTCTCCCTTATAAAAACATCAAAATCTTCCATTTTAGAGGAAGGTGAGTGTAGGTGTTCTTTACTTCTATTGTTTCTCACCTGAAGAAACAAGGTGTGATGTGTGTGTATCTTCTTAGCCCTTGTTTTAGTGAAATATCGGGATAGGGTAAAGTGAGTTTGGAATTTGTTCTGTCTGGAAAACTTATCTGGGATTGCGGTGTAGTTGTTGGTGGCACCGAAAGAAGAATTCTCATTCAGTGGGTTTCCAAAGACTAACTACAAGGCCGAAGATGCTTCAATCATTTGAGCTCCAGCCATAGGTCTCGGAGAGAAGCTGGCTCGTAGTCAGGGGAAATCACAGGGTCATTTAAACCCTTATACAAAGTCCTATCATAAATATTAAAGATAGGAAGAGTTTAAACCTCTGGTATCATTATCTTTCTTCTGTTTTTCACGTTTGGTGGAAATAGGTTGAGGGCCTTGTACCCATGACATCGCCCAATGTCATTCCCTCCCCCTTTGGTTTTCATTGAGTCTTTAGAGAATGGTTGGAAATTTGGCTAGACAGGCTAAGTACATGGTTTGTAAATTATTAAGAGAGACTGTTTTCCTAGAATCCATGCAGGAAGATTGATCAGCACAATTATTTCATGGTTTCACAAACTATGCGGACTAACCGTGCGACCTTCCCAAATCTTGAAATTTTTGGGTTTTTCTGTGTCGGCCCATGCTGGTTGGTTATGATGGTTGGTTAATATAGTGGGGAGAACCACTATAATTCTCATGTATGTTAATTCAAAAATATTGAATGTAATTCTACCCTATGTACCAGGGAGTCCGTTCAAGCCTCCCCCTATTAGTGTCCTCATTCTGTCTCGGAAAAAAAATTATTGGTTGTCTCTTATGGTGGGGAGCATATTTGTGTTCCCCCGTACCAGTAACTTAGATTTATCCATGGTCTTGGCTTGGTATAGATAGTCTCGTTAGGATATATCTAGCTACCAACATCTTCCTTGGGTAAACATTGGGACTGGAGAGCGCCCAATGGTTTAGTTAAAGTATGGTAAGTGTAACCTTGTTCAAAGTTGTTGTTCGTTTGGGTGAATTGCTTGAGTCTTATTCAGATAGTGTTTGAGGAGTTTTATTTTGGGATAAAGTATGAATTTGATTGATCATTTCAGTAAAGTGGTGTAAGTTTTGGTTGTGATAGTAATCCATAATTGATCACTGGAGGTGTTTTGGCCTTTGGGGGCATAACCTGGCAAGGGAGTACCTATTGGTTTCTCAGTTGGGTTTGATTGTTGCTTTGACCTTGCTGTGACTTTCTGGGGCGGAAAGTTTTCAAGGTGGGGAGAATTTTCACATACATAACTTATTTTAGAGTTATTTTTAATTTATTTTCCATTCATTCTTTGTTTTGGGGGTTTCCCAAGCTTTTATGGAGGAATGGGTGAGTTTTCATGAATTGGGACAAACCGTGAGCCCAATTCCAAATTTAAAATAAATTTTGTTTCTTTTATAACTCATTCATTTTTCAACATTTTTTATCCATTTAAATTAATACTTGGCCTACCCTGACCGATTAACACCAACAATTAAATTTGGGGCCTTTATAAATCCATAATCATGAGGGATTTGGGTTTTTATTTAAGAATTGGGCCAACCTGAAAGCCCATTTTCCAGTTTTAAATTTTTTCTTTAATGTTTTAATATATTATTAATTATAATGAATTTTTTTGTGATTCTACCTCCCTCTCGACCCTAAGAAACCCAGGCGTGCTTCCATTTAATTTTCCCCCACTTTGGAGCTCGTTTTCATTGCGATTGAGTGCTGAAATTATTAGGGTTTCTAAAATCGGGCAAATTTGAGGAGGTAAGTTCTTTCCATCATAACTCTCTTAATTATTACTCTTTTCCCCCATTCCAGTTCCTACATGATCTAATAATCCTTGTTAGAACTTCACTTTAATGTTTGGATGTTTTAAAATTCATATTCTGGTGGATTTTGTGTCGTTTTATTCAAGATGTTTCAAGTAAGTGTTTCTTTTCTTGATTTCCTCCCCTTCCTTAGGGTTTCTTTCACCCTTTCTTAAAGTTCCTCATGTCCATAAGTTGAGGTTAGAACCTAGGGTTTGATTTGGTGTATTTTTGGTCTAATATGGTGGTCTAGGGATTGATTTATCTTCCTTGAGGTGTGGCGGTGGTGCGGTTGATGCTTCGCACCATGTTTTGAGGGTTTTGACATAAAAGGTTGGTGATTCCATGTGTAATAATTTCTAGATGAGTTATTTTACTTTAATTACTTATTATTAATGTTCCTAAGATGTTTTTTATGGTGCAAAAGCTGTTTATGTTGGATTTGGTTAAGCATTTATTTTTATATTTTCATTTTAGCTTAAAATTGGGTGTTTTTCATGTGTAACCCTTTGGGTATTGTTTGGGTGTATTTTATAACATTTGAAATTGGTTTAATAAATATTGTTTGGGATGAAAATTATGATTTGGTAGGTTATTGGTGTTCCATTATGTTTTAAAGTGGTTTTTTAATGGGTTTAAGGTGTAAAACATTATTGTACTTCTTGAAAGTGATTTTGAAAACGTGTGCTTTTCATGTGGATCTTTTGTGGTATTGTTTGAGGTGTTTGTATAACACTTTAGGGTAGCTTAATAAATGTTTTTGGGGCTGAAATTATGTTTTAAATTTGTATTGTTGTGATTTTGTCCTCGAAATATGGTTTTGAAATGGGTTTTATGTGAAAATATTTGGTACACTCTTTAGAATTGTTTTATGAAAGTTTTGAATGGTTTAATAATTTATGTAACAGGTGAAACCATATTGGAAAAATAATTTTGATTGTTTATACTTTAAAATGGAATATATTAAATGTTAATAGTTATGTCATGTGATGTTTATCCCCTTGGAAATGTTTTATAAAAATGTTTAATGGATTTACTAAAATGTGAAAGAGGTGTGAACGTGATGTGGGATGTTTGTGTGAGTGCGATGTGAAAAAATGGATTTTGTTTATAAAAAGGGTTTTATGAAACATGTGAGTGGTATGTTATGTTATGTTTATCATATTTTAAGGGACTTTATAAAAATTTTAAAGGATTTTTTGGATTGTGAAAGTTATGAAAAAAAGTGTTGTGGGCTATTTTGGTGTGAGTTTGATTTCAAAATGCAATTGAATGAAAAGTGGAATTTGTGACTTGTGTGATGTACATGGGGTTGTTTGGTTAATGTGTGATGTGGAAGTTATATTTTCATGTGAAAACTATATTTCTTGGATTGTTGAACATTTTTTATCACAAAGGGAAAACTCGGGTATCTAGGTGGGTGGACGTGTACTAGTATGCTAGTGAATCCGTGGGGTTTGGCCTCAGTTTCACTTAGCAAGATTGACGCTTACAACTCTAACTAAACTATGATGATGATGATTGGGGACCAATAGGTTATGGGTATGATCCCTACTAGAGGCTCGTGCATGAGAACGAATATTATTTGTGGTTACTCTCACCGAGATATGAGGTACCTGGGACCCATAGCTAGCTAGTGCCTAGGGGTTATTTCCTATTACTTGTGCTCATTAGATCATTTATACTTACCGTAGGAATATGGTATATTTGTATGGAAAAATTAAGTATCTTTTGAATTTATTTTAAAAGTGTTTATTCTTTAAATTATCCCAATTGAAAAATGATTTTTTTTAAGTTGCATCTTTTAGAGATTGTAACTAAAAATTACATGTTTTTGAAAACTTGCATAATTTTCGTCTTTGAATGTTAATCACATGGAATCTCTTAGTGGTGTTATCCTACTGGGAATTTTCCCACACCCTACTTACACCCTTGGGTGTAAGTAGACTTGGTTATTTTTGTTGTCATAGGTTTGGGTACAACTTTTGTGCCAACAGTTCGGGTTTCTGGGAGGTCCTTGGTGGTGAAGTCTTGTGGAGATTGCTTGAGGGAGGTGCCCCTTGCCATGAGGGTTCCTGGGATGTCCTTATTTGGTTTTTTACCTTTGTAATGGTCTTTAAACATAGTTTTAACTTATGTAATTTAGTTCTGAAATTTTGTAAAAGACGGTTTTAGTTGAAAAATCCAGATTTGTTTTATTGAGTTTGTTTGTTGTTTAATGTTTATAAAATCGGTTAAATCATTCCCAATTATCATTATATGATACTCAGGAACTTGTTCCAGCCCGTGGGGATTGAGAACGCCCTTTGTTCCTTATCACGGGCCAAGTTTGGTGCCGGTTTTGGTGGCGATCAGATTCAGTTCGTGACATAATCTCCCTAAATAAATTAATATATTCATAAATATATTCAAATAATTTATTAGACTCTACCAAAAAGTAATAAATTTAAACTCCATGTATAATGTCTAGGAATTAAAAATATACCAATAGATTTTCATTCCTTATTAACAAACAATTTATATGAATTTCTTTATATATGTTTATAAAATTCTATAGAATATGAATGATGGGAAAATATTAATACTTACTTGGGCATGTAGACCATCATGGGACCTACTGGATTGGGATATGATCCTTTGGGTGTGATGTTATTAAGGTGTTAGTCTTATTAAAATTAAGCACATTCATTGAAATAAATACCTTGTTGTTTCATAATGATTGAACAGGATTTGAATATAAATCTGAATCATTGTTTATAAATTTTCTACACTTAAAATAAGTAACATTTGAGACCTTTCAATTAGTAGTCAAAATTAATGTATAATTAAACATTTTAAAAATATTATAATTGTAACCATAAATAGATTTTTATTTATTTGGTCTATTAAAATAAATCATATCATCAAACTTTTGTTTCCATTTATAAAATTTAGATAATGTTACATTAAAACCAACTACCTTATTTCATAGTTTTTCACTCTCTTTTTGAAAATTTTCTAAAAGGGAATAGGTTTTATCATTATAGTTTGAAGATGAATTTATGTGTTTAAAATTATCCTACATTAGCTAAATGAATTCTTTCCCAACATTAGGCATATCATCTAAAACGAATTTTAATCTCCTTTCTCAATCTTCATTATTCTTAATCATAAAATAATTATTTCTTTTATTCTCAATTATTAACTTCTCATTTTCTTTTTGAAAACATTCCAACCATTTATAATTGAAACATGCAATATAATTCATCTTTTCCTCTTTGACCAGCCTCTTATTTTCATTTTTCATATTTTAATTTCCTTCTTTTAATACTTCATACAAATCATGAAATTTACAAAACATCCCTTGATATTATTTCATTATCTTCTATTAATTAATCCTAACCAAACCTCTTATAATATGTTTAATAACCACAACTAGAATTATATTTAGTACTTGTTTTATAATAATAAATGTAAATAATAATAAAAGTTTTAATAAAGGTGGAAATAAATATTGAGGTACCTCAACATGTATATCCATGCAAGAAAGATTTCATGTTTTATTTTCACATTGAGATTCCTCAATACTTGAGATTCCCCCCTCTATAAAACTCCATCAAACATGATATGCTTGCTTAAAATCATTATTATATATCATGTCTCTTTCTTCTTGTTCTAGTTTTGGACAATCATATTTGACTTATATTATATTCCTACATTTATAAAATCTCACTTGAGAAAAACTATTGTAATTACTAGAGTTAACTTCTTCTCCTATATTTCATCTATCTTGTAATTTTTATTAAATCATCTCCTCAAGACACATTATCTTATAATTAACATGTAAAAATAATGTAATATGTTTTAACCTGATCATCATCACTTATCTAACAATTTTTATCATAATGGTTATTAGAAATAATATTATTAGATGTAAATGTTATACCTTTGTATTTGTAAAATATAACTATATCTTCTGTTCAATTATTGATCTCATTGAATAATATATCCAATCAATTAATCCATATATATTTTTGGTGAAATCATCTCTTTAATCAATATAAAATTCTTTTAGTGGATCTTATTAGGTAATTCCCAAAGTATTCTCTCAATAATTATTTCATTATTTGAAGTATCCCTAATAAAAATCATTTCATTCATGATCCTTGTAATTTGTTTCATATCACTAATATTATCATGATCATGCATTTTGAATTCATATAATTCTTTAGGTTCTGTTTCTATGTTGGTTCTCTGCACCTTATCAGTTCCATGTTTAATGAATATTAATGTCCTAAAAAGTCCATAAGATGTTTTTTCATGATGAAATATGAAAATACGTGTTTCTAATTAAATTATAATAAATTATATTCCTTATTTTTAATATAGAAAATAATTTATAAAATTATTTCCAGTTAATGTTTCCAAATCCACATCAGGTAGTTTACATATTTTAATCATCACATTACAATATTTTATACCAGTATTATTTTAAAAATAAATCTAAACAACCCTTCCTATATGAATAATCACATCCATTGAAGTGAGGTGGTATAAGAGGGTTTATAACTTCAATTTTCTTACTTTCCATTGTTAGAAATGATATTTCATTAGAATATTAGGTTTAGGATAGTGTTAGTATAATTAAAATAATATAATTGGAATAAAAAAAAGAAGATACAATCCTTTTATAGAATCTGATCTGATATAAATTTGTGGCTCCATTATGGATAAAAATATTAACTAGTGTGAGGGGGTGAATCTCCCTATTAATATTTTTAATCATAATTATAAAATTATCAAAGTATTATCAATAATAAATTAATGTGAGTGTGGTATAAAAACATTTAAGAACTAGAATAAAAAGAAATAATAAGAACACCCAAAATTTTATAGTAGTTTAGTTCACCATAAATAATACCATTATACTCTTAAATCTCCTACAATTCAGTTTGAGGAATGTTACTCACAAAAACAAAGGGGTAAGAAGTATTTTTTTGTTCAAACTAAATCTAGACTATTACAATGAAGACTAGACCTTACATTACTTTTCCAAGAATAGAAATAACCCATGAATTTATGAAGAGTGTCCCTAAATTATGACTCGGTATTTTATAGGTGCAGACAAAACCAAGTCTACTCCATAGGACATACCAAATCATTGTAGCCCAATTTTTTTGATATGGTAAGCATAACTAGGCACAATATTTTAATTGATTAATAATATGTTTTTGATAACTATGAAATACAAACACATATGAAAAATATTTAAAGTAACTCTAATATGATATGGTGTCTATGAATAATGATGGTGTAGAAACAGAGATCATTAGCCCTAAAATATTTGATGTAGAACAAACAAATTACAGGCAACGAGAAAATCATTAGAAAATTGGTAGAGTCAACTTGTTGTGACTCGACAATACAATGATTCAATAATTCATCTTTCTTAATATATCTATATCTAATTTACACTACTTTACATGGTTTCATTTATAGATGAATACTTTAATGGAAGATTTTGTTAAAATATTATATTAATTCTCTCGATAAGGTGTTCCCCAGTCTCTTAAACATACATTTAAAACCCTAATGGTTATAAATTTAAATTTAAATATTACTATTTAAAGTATCATGTTCAAATTAATTATTTATTAACAATGAATATTCATTCCATCATGGAAATTATTCTAATTCGTCAAGTAGAAAACAAGATAATTTTAAACCTAGCATAAGGATAAAATGTTTTATGTATACACTACAAAAATGTATGGAGTATGCTTTGTAAAGGTACCAATGTAAAGTTAGAGGACCTACAAAAAGGTAAGATACATTTTATTCATGTTTATATAGATAAAATGGATGTTTTGTAAGGGTGAATTTTATTTTAAACATGTTACATAAATTTAAATTGCATTTAATATATACTATATAAAGGTAAAAAGAATCATATAAGGGAAAAAGATATTTTACAAGGACTTTATAAAGGTAAACTAGAAATTTTATACACTCCATAAAGATATAAAGATATATCTAAGGGTACACTCTTAACATATGTAAGGATTATGTGAATCTCATGTAAGGGTGCGATACATTTTACACAAATCGGGTAATGGTAATATTGTGTTATATAAAGATAAAATTGAGTTGTGTAAGGGTTATAATAAAATGTAACTACCTACATAAAGGTATAAGTAAACTCATCCAAAGGAAAGATGTATTTTCTAAAACTAACATTAATTTACATTATAAGTTACCAAAAGGAGAAATGTTTTTTCTAAATCATGGGTAAAGGTATCCTAGAAATGTACACAAGGGTATGATGAGTTATGTAAGAGTATAAAAAAGTTCAAAATACTTTTCCAAGGGTAAACTAACCTAACATAAAGGTTAGAAGGAAGATGAACTACTTACATAAGGGTAATTTTAACTCATGTAATGGTAAACTAAAAAACATATTTCTTGCATAAGGGTAATGAAAAATCTACATAAGGGTAAAATAAATAATAGGAATCTTGTATAAATGTACAAAGGAACGTAATTAAAGATTAAAATGAACATTATAAATTTGAATTTTCATAAGATTTAAATAAAACTAATTATAAATAATAATAAAGATATTGAGAATAAATGTTGAATAAATAAATAAAAATTAAATTTAAAAATAATATTATTTTATAAACAAAATGTGATTAAAATTAAAAACAATTAAATTTAAATGATATAATTAAACCTATTTCAATTGATAATTTTTTTAATTCAAATATAATTTAATTAAAATACCAAATTTCTAATGAACCAAATAAACATCTGGGTATTATAATTATAATTCTTCATCTAAAGTGGAACTTTAATTACCTCAATAAAAATAATAAATATCTCATATAAGGCTTAATAATTAAGTGATATGAGGCTTTAAATTTATCAAAACAATCAAAGACAATATTTAAAATCTCTAAGTGTATCAACACTAAAAAACATTTTCATTTTTTGAATGAATGGATATTGTTTAATTCTCAATAATTGTTCATTCTCTATATTCCAACATACATAAATCATATCTCTATAATAACCTATGAATCTTCGGAAAATAATACCATGAAAACATGAAACCAAATGGAAACTGAATCGGAAATAGATACGGTCAATCATGATTCCCATGCTCTAGATCCCAAATAATTTTCTTCTGAGGATGGATCACATTTGGGTATAGGTAGAAATACAATTATTACACATTATATTATGTATATTTGGATGATTGATCTCCTCTTAAGAGTGGCTAACAGATGATTATAGAATGAAATACCCTAACTTTACATAGTATTTGGTCTATTTGGATGAATTATCTTTACCGTGGTGTGGCCCATGTATGTGTATTGGAAAAATAATATAGTCATCACACACTAGTGTTGGTCTATTTAGATGAATGATATCCTCTTATGTGTGTCTCACAGACTAGTATAGAATGAAATACTATCACCATACACTAGATTTTTTCCATTTGGATAAAAGATATACTCTTGGGCAGGGATCATGGATTGGTATAATAAGAATTACCATCACCTTATACTTGAGTTAGTCTATTTAGATGAATGAGTTAACTCAACATGATGTGGATCGCAAATGTAGATTTTATAATGAGGATTCTGATGTTCAAAAGGTTTTGAGTACCCTAAATTTATTCCTTTATTCATTTCACTAGGATCCACTAGATTAATATAGTATGGATTAGGGAATGAAAAAATACTCTAAATTTTACATAGGACAAGGGCCTTGACAAGAATATATGGGATCATGTTAGGATTATATAGATGATTGCATAAGAATTTTCCATTCACTTTTGTTGACCTGTTTTTTCATAAGACTCATGTAGGGGTTAATGGGTGTGTATAAACTCTTCTTTTGATTAAGATTACATTTACATGGTTTTGACATAAAAGTTTTTTGACATTATAATTTTTAAAAAATAATTTATCTTAAATCACGCAAGGATCATGTCCAACAAGCAGAGACTTGACTTTTTCCTAGACCACCCTTTGTGGGGTTTCAACCAAGTGATTTTCATGTTTTGTTCTAAGATATGTTTTTTGTTATACTGGGATGGATAATATAGTTAATGATTTATGTTATAAGTAAATAACAAAAATATGAGTTATTTTCAGTGTAACATGGGTGAGATATACCAGATATGAATTAGGGGTCATTTTTTTAGAAATAATACCATGTAATATGGGGCATTGTAACACCCCATGATCAGGGAATATGTTTTGAAAATTTGTTTCACACGTAACAACGAAATAAAAGGTATTGTGACATACTCAATTAATATTATTAATAATAATAATAACTTTTGTAAATAAAAATATTATAAACCATTATAAGTTCATATATATTAAGAATAAGAACACATAGTGTTTTAAAAAAGCAATTTTCAATAAAAGTGGGTTTCCTTTATGTAATCCATTTTCAATTAAAATATAAATTAATTAACCTTGTAATTTTAATTTGAAAAATTTATCTTCATTTATGGATTCAATATTTAAATATTATCTTAGGGTAAATTTATGATATATTTCTAAAATAATTAATATCAGTTGAATTGTGAGAAAATACCGATTTCAATAATACTATATGTTTTATAACATTATCAAGATACAAGAAGAACATAAATTTTTTAAAAAAAATAATCTGTAAAAAAATATTTATATATTAAAATAAATCTTATAAAAACATTGTGTTGTATTTATAAAACCCATGTTTAAATTTTTTTATTCTTAGGTAATTTTCCTCTCTAAAAATAGTTTATATTTAATTATATTAAAAAGTAGTTTCCATTACTTGTAGAAATTAAATATAAAAAAATTCATAATTTAGATAAAAAAAATTATACTATACAATAAGTTAAAATTCATTTTTTTTGGAAAAGAATAAGATTTCAAGATTATAGATAATCAGTGTGATAATTGTGAAACTGTTATTTTTAGAGAATTGTTTTATTAACATTGTTTAATTTTTATATAACAAAAAAATAATCTATTCTCAAAAATGAAAATAATATAATTTTCAAATATATATATAAATATATTAACACTCATTTAGTTGGAAATTACTTATAAATAAAATTAAGAACACTTTAATGGTGAAAACAACATTTTTTATTTTAAATATTATATATATGTGTTAGATATTTTAATTTAATGGTTTGTATAATATTATTTTGAAATTGAATCAAATTATTTGGGTCTTAAATTTTGTTTCATTTCCTATAAATTTGGTAAAAAGTGCTACCAAATATTTTAAATAAAATATAAATCAAATGGGTAAAAACTACCAAAGTAAAAAATCAAAATGATAAAATGTAATAACCAAGTGGTAAAAGTCATGAGACTTGCTTAGAGAATGTGTGAAAATGAATTATATAAATTTTATTGACCTTAGATCACCAAAAAATTCATTATATCCCACTTTAGTCATAATGACCATTAAATAGTGTCATGATATCATTGAATAAGTAATGATTATTTATGAAAATTCCTTTTTATTCACTTATAAAAGGAGATCAATTCCACTAACCATGCATTACAGAGATTTGGATCAACAAAAATTATTACCAATTCTCTCTGAAACACTCTCCATATGTCCTATAATACGTTGTATTTCCAGAAGATAAAATCTAATTATCCTTTAAGTTTTTTTCAAGGGAGAACGTCCAAAGGGAGACTTAATGTTCTCAACAAATCTCTGTTAACTCATTTCTTCTTCTATGACTTAAATTTATTATATGGATGAAATAATAATAGAGTCAGTATATTTAACATATTGAAAATTTATTATAATAAATTAATATCACTTTTCTACCTTCCCCAATACCAATTGAAAATGAATATGTCACTGTCAATACATGCACACTACCGCCTCTATGACCAATGTGTTCTATTTATGATAACCCCTGTATTGGAGTGATCAAAAGTGCCACGACCTGTCCCCCGGGGCCTGTTCTATGACATGCCCCAAGCCTGCATCCCAATGGCCAGGGGTTTGTGACTAGCTCCGAAGGGGTCAACCGACAAGCGGGATACATTTGGTTGAGTACCTGTATGCACACACACACAACCACATCCCAAAGATGGAAAAGTAAACATGAATTCTTCTAAAAAACCACTGAGTACAAGAACATATGAAAGTAAAATGGTCCAGAATACAAACCCAACAATAGATTTATAGGAAAACATGATGTGAAAAAGAAACTATCGAAGTCTTCTGTTGGAAACCCCATCGGATGGGTAAGTACATAGTAACAACTAGAAGACTTAGAAGTATGCCTCGCCTACCTGGTCTAATTGGGAACACTGAATCCTGAGACATCATGTCATCCATCAAGGCATAAGTCATCTTCACTAGAAACAACATGTGCGGGCGAATCCCGTGCAGGGGTGAGTAACAATATAGTCATTAGAGATGCCAAAACACAAATGAAATACCAAAAAGAAATCCACAAACAAACTGCAAAACATGATCACCACGCATGATCATGAAGCAAGAAAACAAAAACTAGGTATATTATAGAGTAGGAATGTAGAAGCATTAATCACATCGTCAAACACCATGGGATGCGGGAGAACTAATCCTTAATGTGTAAAGTGGGAATGTCGGGTCACACTTAATCCACCTCCCACTAACCTAGGACTATTGTGGTACTCATCTCAGATGTGTATCATGGGTATGTTGCGTCACACAGAAGCCTATCCCCACCTATGGCCATAATGAGGTACCCCTCCAATCGAGTATCGTGGGTCTTCCAGGTCACACAGAACCCACTTCCTAACATGGGTCTTCCAGGTCACACAGAAGCCACTTCCCACAGGGCCATAGTATTCGATCCACATAAGGTCACTCATCAGAAGTCTTTAGGTCTCAACCAACCACTGGGTTTCCGCAGATAGCACGCTTAATCTTCGGAGAACCTCTCCCTAATCTATTCATAAAATCTGAACTTCCATTTAATCATCCATAAGGTATACCAAAATATCTTCCTCATCGCGAGGATTCCAATACTGCAAATGACTCATCAATCAAATGCCCGATTTGAAAGATATTGAGGTTGTTCCAAAAAGGGGTAGGCTGGGTCCGGTTCGACCTGGTCGTACTGTCCCAACCAAGCCCAGGGTCCATCGACCAGTCTTGGGTCTTCTGAACTGACCCAGACCACTTCCGGCCTAGGTACGGTCTGTTGGGCCTTGGGTCCAGCCCGCTGGGGTGGGTCCAGCCAGCTGGGCTGGCCCGCGCCCTATACAGTCTTCCTGGCCAAGATGTGACTAGAAGTCGTGTTCGGCTCCCTACTCACCCTACGGGTTGACGTGAGGCTAATTCCTCCAGCTCGACCGCACGAATTTTCTAGTGATGATACATGGTGCATCCGGGTTTTTCGTATGGTGCATATGGGGTTACTACATGGGGCGTTTGGGGTTGTCGCATTGGGCGTCTAGGGTTGCCGCTACGTGTCTGGCCAAACACCCGCATGTGTTCGAAGATCGCATGCCTCCAAAATGTAAGGTTTGCAGATGCGGTCCACTCCATCGATGAAACTAAGGGTCTACATCTCTTCCATCAGCCGTCAGCCCAACCGGTGGCTCCTCCCAATGTGCCATCAAGGTGCGTCGCCTCCCACCCACAGCCGCCACCATGGTCTCTTCAGCGAAGTACCAGGTTTGGATCGGTTGTCCATTCATTTAACCGACTGCTCCTCCGGCCTTTGTGGGGTATCACCTTCCTGTAAAGGACTTGAATCTACCTTGTCTCCACTTTCAAAATTCTCAACCATGAAGAACACACAAGCAGAGGGGCTCAATCCTTCTTTATGTTAGCCCATGCCCTCCGCGTTAGATTTTTAAAATAGGAGAAGGTTTGGGGATGATGTTCTATCAAAAATAATTAAATCCCTAATTAAAATCCCAAGAAACATCACCCTCCCACAAGAATGAATGATCTACAAATCAACATGTTCATGGGTTGATCCACATTCCTTGTTTAGAATGAAGAACCGGGAAAACTTAAAACCAATAAACCCCTACCTCGATATAAGTTCTTCATTGAAGTGTTCTAATCTCGTGGATTTAAGTTATGTTGGTTTTTTTCACTTCATGGTCCCATTATTCATAAGGAATAGATATTGCTAGCGGTCCTGCATGCTTTCATCATTCTTTGTTAGAGAGAGTTCTCACCATAGGTTTGTCAGAGAATAATTCAAAAAATTGATTTCCTCAATGTGTTATCTCATTAAAAGGTAACATGTCATAGTGTTTCTATTACTATAAGAACCTGAGTTTTTAGAATAGGTCAAAATCCATACTCTGTTTGAATTTTTGACTTGTTTTAGAGAAAACTGTGAAAATATGGGATATTCTGGAAATTTCCAGACTACACGCTATGTACCCTAATGTACACGCCATGTATGTGTTAGGTGAGTATCGTCTGTGTTCTCTTCTAGTACATGTCGTGTGATGACTGTGTAGATATTTCTAACTACATGACATGTAGTGTTGCATGACATGTCGTGTATCTTCCTTGTTTTGTACCGGTTGTGTTCAATCCACCTGTCAACCTGTTTGGCATGTCCAAGTCGTGTGGCTACCCCGCTTAAGTCAGAGTATGGAAAAAGACACTACACATCATGTAGTCCTTAAATACATGTCGTGTACTTTTTTTATTTGATTAAATGAAAGGGTGTCACGTCTTATTTCAGAAAACAGCTTCTTCTTCCCCAACTTCGGAACAGGTCTGTTATGAAGTTCCGAAGAACATTTCCTACCCTAGAATCATCATCTGATGTCTATTATTCAATTTGTTGATGGCTGCAGGATCGCAACAGTGAGGCTAAACCCGCGTACCCTTTTCTTTTCTAGTTTCCTTGCCTCACGTTTCACAGTTTCCATTTGAGTGGAATTTTCAGGATTTGACATAAATGTAGATCTACAAAAATCTACTTCAAATTGGAGCTCTATATTGGACGTCCCTATGTCTACAAGTCTCAGGTAGGTCGTGCATACCTTCTTTTTTGTTTTCATAGACATTTGGGTGGCACAACCTATGATGCATTTTCGAGTATTTTTGAGTGAGACCCTAATTTACCTACTATTTCTTGTTTAACTATTATTTGACCAATGGGATTCCTTTGGGTATGTATTGTAACCTGTTTTTCTTGAGCAGGGTCGGGCAAGTGGTCGTGCTCATCAGGACATTTTGGCAGGGGAATGCCAAAATGGTTATAATTGTTTTGTATTGTTTAAATTGTTGAGTATAGTTTATTGAACTTGGATATGAATTGTTTGAGACCATAAAGACCTCAGTGTTGGTATGGGAAAACACTTTATTAGTGCAATCCAATTGTTTAGATTGTTTTTCCTATTTCTGTGTTCTATTAAAATATGTTATATACATAATTTCTGAATTGAATATGCTGGAACCTTTGGGTTGTGTTGGGCATGGCATAGATATTCTTGAGTGATGTTGATCACTGGTTGGGCTTGGCCTAGGTTACATTGGGTGGTTTTGACCACGAGATTGGGCATCATGGTCACTGGTTTGAGGTAGGATGACTATCAGGTTGGGCATGTCCCAGGTTACAAGGATGGCGAGACCATCATACTTGAGCGGCATGGTCGTAGGGACACGAGGTGTCAGAGGTGTTGTGGCTTGGGTACTATTTTGGTGATTAGCACTCACCTGGAACTATGAGTAGTGTGCACATATAGAGACTCCGTGATGTGGTGGTTTTGACCACTCGTGTGGGTAGAGGCCCCAGTTAGTTGCAGTTTAGGTACTATTGGTTTAATGGTGCTTTCTATAGGAAGCCACATGGGAGTTGAGGAGCCTTCAGTGGATAGCATTGAGGCTATCAGGTTGGGGGTAGAGGGTCACCATTATTTTGAGGGTAGACATCGTTGTCCCTCTAGTTAATTTATTTTGAGGGCAGACATCGTTGTCCCTCTAGTTACTTAATTTGATGGAAGAAATCATTGTCCCTCTGGTTACTTATTTGAGGATAGGTATTGATGTTCCTCTGAGTTACTATTTCTTGGTCATGCCATCGGGACGTCGGAACTTGAGACACGTAGTGTCAGGGGGCACATGGTGTCGGGTTAAATGACAGAGATTCCAGTGTTGGCTGAAGCAGGTGACAATCCAGGGTGGTTGCTGAGCATCAGGGGAGTTTTTGTTTTTGTTTTTGCATCATATTATTTACTAATTTCCTTATAACTGCATGAATGTTTAAACACATATATTAGGTATGCACTGTTGGGTGGTATCCTAATGAGATTCATCTCACACCCTGCATGGGCCCTTCGGAATGTGTGTAAACTTTATGTATTTACGTGCAGGAAAGAGGCCAGCTTTAGGAGCCAGACTGCATTAGCTATTGAATGGAGATGGTATGGACCTTGAGGTCCTCAATAGCTGGAGTTTACCTTGTTTTTATTTATTTCATGTACCAGCATGCTTACTTGTTTTGTAGCTACAGTTGGATAGTCATTGGCGCCCTTTTACATATGGATATGTTTGACCTAATTTGGATGCATGTTTTTTTGTTCAGTAGTATTTATAATTGATCAACATGCTGTTGTGTTTACTTTCTGTTGCTGTTGTTATATATTTATTACTTCCATTGTTTATCAATATTGAATGTGCTTCCGCTCTGCAGGTCTGGTTCGAGTCTGTTGAGTCGTTTATTCAGCTATATCCTTATTATTATACTTGTACCAGTACTAGTATTATCCTCTGGGAAGGTATAGCATCCCCAATATAACTATAAGACCCTCTATTTTAGTCGGCAAACATTGGATTTTGGGGAGGTGCGCCTAAGGTAGTAACACCCGACCCGTTTAGCACTATTAGGGTGGTTGTTCAAGTCCAGGTCATTACAAAGTGGTGTCAGAGGAGTTCTAGACAGAGATTTAGTAGTAGTGTTTTGCTGGCTACTAATGAGATTGGGGCTTCTATTTTTATTTCTGCTAGTTTTACTATTTGGGATATGGTAGACTGGAGATAGGTTGTGACTAGAACTGGGTTTCTAGCTTGTGCTTGGGTTCCTGCAACCCCAGGTACAAGGGATGGACCAAGTTACCATGGGTTGGAATTGTTGTTTTCTTTTCACCCAGATTATAATTTATATTATTTCCACCTCAATGTCTCACTTGGTGTGTGATGTTAATGATTGTGATATGTAAACCATGACCTGGTTCAGTAAAGGAGAATTGTACCTTGTCCCGGTATGACAAGTCTTGTTTTCTTGGCTTTTGATAGGCACATTTTTATGGTATTTCAATTTTATAACTGCATGTATTCTTCCTGAAGTAATAATTCCATGTGAATAATATCAAATTTCCATGCATTTGTATGCTTTGAAATGGGAATAGGTGGAATTCTTGAAAAATTTCTTATTTATTGCAATGTGTTATACCATGCTTTGTATATTTGTAGAATTGCATGTGGCAGGGTATTTGGGTCTGGAACTTATGAGAGCAGGTAGGTACTATGGTTGAGGTGATTTTGATCACCAGGATTGGGTGAATCGGTCGTCGGTTTGAGGCAACGTTAGTTTTCAGGACGGGCATTGCCTGAGGTACTTTTGATACTTGGCTCTGTTAAGGGCGGGTAAGGAGGCCACGAGGTCGGGATGCCATGTGGCATGGTAGAAGTGGGGGATAGTAAGGGTATTAGTTATGCGTTGCCTTTTACTGCTTTCCTTATCTGCATTATATATGTATATATTGTTTTGTATGAGGGTTGTCTGAACATTTATGTTATTCAGAGGGTTCCTTTTTGGGTGACTCAGATGGAGCGTCAGACTGGAGACGGTATAGTTCCACAGGAGAAGAATCAGGTTCAGGATCCGATGTAGGCAAAGCAGGAGTCGTAGGTACAGGCTCAAGGATAGTATCAGGTTTAGGATCCAGTGTAGGCAGGACAGCAGTCGGGTTTGGCAGCATTTGGACCATGGCTTGACGAGCAGCTCTGAGCTATCCTAGTACATGTCTTGGAAGGGATCTATAGCGGTGCGCAGGGTATAAATCCATCTCTAGAATATCTAACATGGGAGTTCCAGTCGCAACACCCACCGATTTTTCAGGTTGAGGGTGGTCCACAGGCAGCTAAGAACTGGATAGAAAGCATGCATATGATCTTTTAGTAGCTCGAGACGCCTCCATGGTAGAGGGTCAAGCTGGAAACGTACATGCTGCAAGGACCGGCAAAGCGCTGGTGGGATGTGCAGGTCCATGCTCACTGGCATGAGGTACTAGCATGGAAATACTTCGAGGACAAGTTCTTTGAGCAATTTTACCCAGAGACATTTAGGGATGAGAGAGCTCCGGAGTTCTTGAACCTTTAGTAGGGAGACATGTATATCATGGACTATGCAGCTACTTTCACTGAGGTGTCTCACTTTGCACCTGGTATAGTAAGCGATGACGCAACAAGGGTGAGGTGATTCAAGGATGGCATACGACACGCCATTCAGATCAAGGTGAATATATTCAGGTTGGGTTCATTCTCAGAGGCAGAGAATCAGGCACTTATAGCGGAGGGTAACCAAGGGGATAGGCCCTAGGTTGGTCGGACAACGTTTTTAGGTGATGGTTTGGACAGTAGGAAGCAAGGAAGGGATGAGTTATAGTAGGTCAGTCAGGACAAGGACTCAGCTAGACCACCTTGTAGTAGTTCTTCAGTGGTTTTCTTTCAATGTGGACAACCGGGATGTGTTCAGACTCAGTGTCATAGGCCTCCAAAGGAGTGCCAGGCATGTGAATAGGTCGGGCATCTGGAGAGATTTTGCAGGAACCCTTCTCAGATAGCCGGCAGGCAGGGACCAGGATAGACGGTGGCATCTGGAGTTGGTTCAGGTTCGATACCAGGTGATGGTAGCTGAGGTTTAGCTGTACGTGGAGGATGTGACAGAGACAGCGGGATCCAGCTGAGGGGTCACTAGCCGATGGTTGGAGTAGCACTACAGGGAGGTCATGCAGCAGGCATTCGTACTTCATGCTAGGTGCACGCTGTGGAGTTTCTAGAATCTGAGCAGGATGGTGAGCCGATGAAGGTTAGAGGTACACCATGGGTGTCGCCGTGATTTCCATGTTTTCCTTTTTGGTGTGACCTATTGAGGCATTCCCATTTTGAGTGCATGTGATGCACAAGATCAATGTGGACTGACTATATGTTGGTCAGTTAGATTGGTTCCATATCGGGTGCGTGATATATGTATATATATGTATGAGATGTGTGGCATCAGGGGAATCGAGGATGCGGGTTACATGAGGCGTCATAGGCATCGGGGCATCGAGGATCTGGGTTACTTGAGGAGCTCTGGGTATCGGGGCATCAAGGATGTGGGTTACTTGAGGTGCTTCGGGCATCGGGGCATCGAGGATGAGGGTTACTTGAGGTGCATGTCATCAGGTTTTATTTGAGCATCCATGGGATGCAGGACCTCTTGGAGGCGGACACTGATGCGGTGCGGGATTCTTTGGGTGTCAAAAATGACACAGGAGAACCAATGAGGTTTTGGGGTGACAATGCGTCACATGAGGACCATGAGTCCGGAAATAGGTTAGTGAATCCTTATTTTTGTTGAGTTTTGTTGGGTTGAGACCGAGTTAGTCAATTTCTAATGTGGGGATCCCCCTTGAAGAATTTATACAGAACCCTTGAGATCGGTGAAGTCTGGGTTATTTTAATCAGGGTGGTATGTTTGGTGCCATATCCGGGTTTTGTTTGATAGATCGGGATGAGCTATGTTAAGGTGGGGAGATTATAAGAAACCAGGTTTTTAGAATGGGTCAAAATCCCGACCCTGTTTGAATTTTGGACTTGTTTCTGAGAAAACAGTGAAAATCTAGGAAGTTCTAGACATTTCAAGACTACACACTGTGTACCCTAAAGTAAATGCCGTGTATGGGTTAGGTGAGTATCGTCTATGTGCTCACTGGGTACATGTCGTATAATGATCGTGTACGGATTTCCTACTACACGGCGTGTAGTGTTGCTCGACATGTAGTGTATCCTTCTATTTCTGTACTGATTGTGTTCAAACTGTGTGTCAACCCGTGTGGCGCGTCCAAGCGGTGTGGCTACCCCTCTTAAGTCGGAGTATGGAAAAGTCCACTACACGGCGTGTAGTCCTTAAATACACGCCGTGTAATTTTTTTTATTTGCTTTAATGAAAGGGAATCACGTCTTATTTCAGAAAATAGATTCTTCTTCCCCAACTTCAGAACAGGTCCGTTCTAAAGTTCCGAAGAACATTTCCTACCCTAGAATCAGCATGTAACTTTTGTTCTTCAATCCATCAGTGGTTGTGGGATCGCAACAGTGAGGATAAACCCATGCACCCTATTTTGTTCCAGTTTCCTTGCCTCATGTGTCGCAGTTTCCATCCGAGTGGAATTACTGAGATTTGACATAAACTTAGATCTATGAAAATATGCTTTGAATTAGAGCACAATATTAGACATGCCAACATCTACGAGTCTCGGGTAGGTGGTTCATACCTTCTTCTTTTTTCACAGACCTTTGGGTGGTTCAGTCTATGGATCTTTTTCGGGTATTTTTTAGCGAGTCCTTAATTTACCTACTATTTCCTGTTTAACTATTATTTTTCCTATGTGATGCATTTGGGTATGCCATGTTACCTGTTTTGCATGAGCGGAGCTAGGAAAGTGGTCATGCTCATCGGGGCATTTTGGTCGGGGAATGCCAAAATGGTTATAATTGATTTGTATCGTTTAAACTATTGATTATAGTTTATTAAACTTGGATATGAATTGTTGGAGACCTTAAAGACCTCAATACTGGTATGGGACAACACTTTCTTAGTGCAATCCAACTGTTTAGATTGTTTTACCTATTTATGTGTTCTGTTTAAATATATTAAATATGTAATTGTTGAATTGCATATGCTGGAACCTTTGGGTTGTGTTGGGCATGGCCCAAATATTATTGAGTGATGTTGATCACAGGTTGGGTTTGCCCCGTGATACGTTGGGTGGTTTTGACCATGGGATTGGGCGTCATGGGCATCGGTTAGAGGCAGGATGACTGTCAGGTTGGGAATGGCCCAAGTTACTAGGATGGCATGACCATCAGACTTGAGTGGAATGGTTGCAGGGACACGAGGTGTTAAAGGTGTTGTGGCTTGGGTACTTTTTTGGTGATTACTGCTCACCCAGAACTATGAGTAGTGTGCACACATATAGACTTCGTGATGAGGTGGTTTTGACCACTCGTGTGGGTAGAGTCCCTAGTTAGTTGCAGTTTAAGAACTATTGGTTTGGGGGTGCTTGTCGTAGAAAGCCACGTGGGAGGTAAGGAGCCTTTATGGGATACCGTTAAGGCTATCGGGTTGGGGCAGAGTCTCACCATTATTTTGAGGGTAGACATCAATGTCCCTCCTGTTACTTTATTTTGAGGGCAGACTTAGCTGTCCCTCCTGTTACTTTATTTAAGGGAAGACATCGATGTCCCTCCGATTTCTTATTTGAGGACGGGTATTTCTATTCCTTCATGATACTATTTCTTGGGCGTGCCTTCGGGATGTCGGTACTTGAGACACGTGGTGCCAGGGGGCCCATGGTGTCGGGTTACATGACAGAGATTCTGGCATTAGCCAAAGCAGGTGACACTCCATGGTGGTCGTTGAGCATCAGTGGAGTTTGTGTTCTTTTGTTCATCGTATTGTTTACTATTTTTCTTATAACTGCATGTCTGTTTACACACTTATATTAGTTATGCACCATTGGGTGGTATCCTATGGAGATTCATCTCACACCATGCATGGGCCCTTCGGTACGCATGCAGACTTTATGAATTTACGTGCAGGAAAGTGGCCAGCTTCAGGACCTAGACTGCATTAGCTATTGAATAGAGATGATATGGACCTTGATGTCCGGCCTAGCTAGAGTTCACCTTGTTTTCCTTTATTTCATGTACCAACATGCTTACTTTTTCTATAGCTATAGTTGGATATCCATTGGCACCCTTTTACATATGGATATGTATGACCTGCTTTGGAAGCATGTTTGTTGTTCAGTAGTATTTATAAGTGATCATCATGATGTTGTGTTTACTTTTGGATGTTGTTGTTTTATATTTATTGCTTCCACTATTTATCGATATTGAATGTGATTCTAATCTGTGGTTCTGGTTCGAGTCTGTTGAGTCATTTATTCCACTGTATCTTTATTATTATACTTGGACCAGTACCAGTATTATCCTCCGAGAGTGTATAGCCTCACCACTATACTTATAATACCCTCGCTACTAGTCGGTAGTCTTTGGCATTCGGGGAGGTTCACCTAAGGTAGTTACACCCGACCCATTTAGCACTGTTCGGGTGGCTGTTTGGGGATATGTCATTACAGTTACACTGCACAAAAACAATCCACTAAGGAGCTTCCTTTATTTCACCTCGTCGTCATGCTGCAGCACCGTCATATGCCACTCATCGGAGAGAAAAATAATAATATAAATTTTTATGTTATTTTTTTATTTTTTAAAAAGACATAAAATTAACTTATCCACCCGATCCTTGACGGTTGATGTTATATCCTCTCTAGGTGAATCTCTTCATTTCGAGTTCAACAGTGCCCTTGTATTTTTTATCTTAGCACTAGTTCAAAATTTTGAAAAAACGACTTCCACGTTTATTTAAGTGAACATAAAAGGGTCAAAATTCTGTTTCTGGATCACCATGCCTCAGAATCACATGTTGTCATAGTGTGTGGCCTCGAAATAATTCCATATAATTTTTTTAAAAAATATATATATATAAATTCTAGGACTTTAAATTCTCCCCACCTTAGGGATTTATGTCCCCAAATGGAAAAACAACTGATAATAAAAAAATGGGGGTATTGAGCATGAATATGATCCACCCACTTCCATGTTCTCTCTTATAGGATCTCATACTAACACTGAATTCTTATCAGAGGAATCAACCTTCCACAAAGGACCCACTCTTGTCGATCCTCTATCTCTACCAAGAACTCCTCAAAAGTTTCCCCATCATCAATGTCCATCTCTCCCCAGTTGATGATGTGTGAAAGATCATGCACGTACCTCCTCTGATGCGACACATGGAAAACATCATGAACTCAGTGCATATGTGGGGGGAGATCTAAGAAATACACCAACTCACCAACTCTATTAAGAATCTAGAATGGTCCGATGAATCTCAGAGATAGCTTGCCACCCTAGCCAAATCTTTGCAATTCTCATCGGGGTGAGACCCGAAGGAAATCATGGTCTCTCTCCTCGAACTCCAAGGGTATCTATCTCCTGTCAGCATACGATTTGTTTCTTTTTTGTGAAGTCATCAACTACTCCTGGATGATTTGCACCTTCTCAGTGGTATCCCATACCATCTATGGACCCATGAGTGCTGATTCCCCTAGGTCTATCCAACATAGAGGTGATCTGGATGGAATACCATACAATGCCTCAAATGGTTCCATGCCAATGGTGGAGTGATAGCTATTTTTGAATGCAGACTCCACCATTGGTAGGTGGTCCTCCCAACTATGACCAAAATCAAGGACACAAGCATAAAGCATGTCCTCCATAGTCTATATGGTCTGCTTCATCTGACCATCTGTTTGAGGGTGAAAATTGTGTTCAAGTTTAGTTGAGTCCCTAATAGCTCTTACAATACTTTCCACAACTGGGATTAAAAGCGTTCATAATGGTCTGAGATGATCATCGAAGTCAACCCGTGTAACTGCAAAATCTCTTGGACATAGAGGCATCACATTCCCTCTACCGATCTGTACTCCCTGATGGGTAGTAAGTGTGCCGACTTGGTGAGTAAGTCAACAATCAGTCAGATAGAATCATGGCCCCTAGACATGCATGGTAACCCCATTATGATGTTCATGGAGATACCATCCCATGTCCATTCAGATACCTCAAGAGGTTGTGCCAAGCCTGTTGGGACCTGATGCTCGACCTTCACTTCTTGAAAATTGAGGCATCGAGAGACAAACTCTAGAACCACTTTTTTCATCCCTGGCCACCTGTACAAATGTCGGAGGTCTTGTTACATATTCCCCACACTAGGATGTACCTTCATAGGGGATAAATGGAACTCCCTCAACACTTCCTCACACAACTTCACTAGTACTATGGTGTGTCTTATAAAGAGGATGACATGCTTCCCACCTATCAAACTTCCATTAGGTGCAAGTACTGAGGATAACTGAGCATTAGGGCCTTGCAGTGAACATCTACAAGCTATGCCTCCTTGAATATATGTAATATTTGAGGAGTGACATTAATTGAGTGAAGGTAAGATTCTCCATCATCATTCACAATAGATATCTTCATCATGGCTAGTTTCTTCGTCGCCTCACTCAGCAGCTATAAACCAGGCCTCTGGTTAAGCACATCAGCCACCATGTTCTCCTTCCCATGGGTATAGACTATCTCAAAGTCATTGTCCTGAAGGAACTCCATCCATCGACACTATCTAAAGTTCAGGTCCTTTTGTGATAAGATATACCTGAGACTCTTGCGGTCAGAGTAGATGGTAAATTGTTCACCCATCAAGTAGTTTTTCCACATCTTCAAAGAAAATACCACTACTGCAACCTTCAGGTCATGGGACACATAATTCTACTCATACTACCTCAACTACTAGGAGTCGTAGGTTATCACCACTCTCTCATGCATCAGGACACCACCCAGTCTTGTCCCTGATGCATCACATAAAACTACATACATATCTCCCTCTTCTAGTAGTCTCAAGATAGGGGCACTCACCAGTCTCGGACTCAGCTCCTAGAATCTCTATTGTCACTTATCTAACCACATGAATGGTTGTCCCTTCTATGTTAAGGATGATAGAGATGCTACTACTTTAGAATAGTTGGGCACAATCATATGGTATTATCTGGAAAACCACAAGAAACTTTTCACCTCATTCACGCTCCTGGGTGGATCCCAAGAAAGCACTACGTCAATCTTTTCCAGATCCATTGTATCTCCAGCCTCCAGGATAATATGTCCTATAATGTGGACCTCCTGAATCCAGAACTTGCACTTAGAGAGCTTACCATAAATCTGGTCCTTTCGGAGTGTATCCAGAACTATCTGTTGGTGTGTATCATGCTTCTCCTCTGACACTGAGTACACCCAGATGCCATAAATGAAGACCACCACAAAGAAATAGAGGTGAGGCTGGAATATCCTGTTCATGAGTCCCATGAACATGACTGGGGGATTAGTCATGCCGAAGGGAATCACTAGGAACTTGTAGTGTCCATACTAGAATCTCAAGGTTGTCTTTGGTACATCCTCATACCGTACTTGTAGCTGATGATAACCTAATCTGAGGATGATCTCTGAGAACAACCTATATGCCTTCAACTAATTGAAAAGGTCATTGATCCGTGGAAGTAGATACTTGTTCATCAAAGTCACCTGGTTCAGGCACCGGAAGTCCACACATAGCCTCAAGATCCCTTCTGCCTTCATGGAAAAAAACACCAGGGCTTCCCATGGTGAAACACTAGGTATCACGAAGCCCTTCTCTTGCAAGTCCTCCACCTATACCCTAAATTCACAATGCTCTTCTGGATCCATATGATATGTCAGTGTGGATATCAGTGTTTTCCCTAAGTACATATCGATGCAGAAGCCTACCTCCAAGTGAGGAGGACGTATCAAAACAATATTAGGAAAGACATCCTCATAATAATCCACCACTACAAGAAATATGGGACTCCTCTCGTCCACCACATTGAGGTTGAGGCTATCCGAATGGTGATTGATCGGCTTCACCCTCATTTGAGAAATTCCATCCTATACTAAAAAGGTTCTCTTCTTACTGATGAATGAAAACATGGTCCCATCCTTATAGACACATATCACTTTGAGCATAAAATAGTTGATCTGAGCATAGACTATAGATAACCAGTCCATACCCAAGATGACGTCGTAAGGCATCGATGCTGATACTAGTAGATCCCAGCCGAAAATCTTAACTCCTAGTGTAAGCTCACACTTCCATCACTATTTATTAATCATCAAATTCACTAATGTTGGAGTCTCTAGTCGTAAGTATCAATCCAACAGCTCCACCAGAATCTCTGAGCCTCAAAAGAGGTTTGTGGATAGGAAAGAGTGATTAAAACCTGCGTATATAATAACTAAAAATAAGGTGGGGAAGACACATACTCTACCGCTAATCATTAATGGAGTGTCGTGGTCGTAGGCCTCCATTACCGGAAGATGGCCTCAGGCCTGTCTACCGGCTCCCTGAGCCCATGGTGGACCACCAAGAGGTGGTGGTGGTTGTACCTCAAACTATCGTCAGTCGCCTACCGCTCATCCTGCTCCCCTGCCACGTTTGACACCCTAAGGACCTCCTTGATTGATCCTCAGCCTCTTCCTTGTCATTCCCTGCACTGTCTGTTGATCGACTGTGTGGAAGTTTGGGCAGTCACGATCCATGTGTCTTTACCCACTACATATGAAGCACAACCTAGTTACATGCTAACTCCCTCTACTTTGGGAGCCCCGTACTGCCGACCCCAAGTCTTAGGGTCACCCCCTAAATGACCTAGCCCAATTGGGTCCCCATGTATGTTGTTTTATGCTCACCAATGAAGAATCTATAGCCTGAGTTCTACTGGTGGATCTGACTATCGGTGCATACTCGGCTAGGATTCTCTCCACAAGAAGGGAACTCTCCAGCACTCCATCCTGAGTGGGGATGATGTGGGACACCATGGATGCCCAGATCTCCTATCCAAGTACTATCTCAAAGGTACAGTCCCTAATGAAAGGGTCCTGAACCATGTCTTTAGAGTAGTGATAGTGGTTTTTAAGCCTCACAGAGTACTCAGCCACTGACAAGTAGCCCTGCTTTAGGTGAAGCTATTACTGTATGTGCATTGAGAGTGAGGTCTTAGGGAAAAACACCTCCCAAAAAAGCCGTTCGAAGTCTATATAGGTGAGGGTCGCCTCGTCATGAGTCTGAATCTTCAGACTCCACCATCTCTCTACCAATCTCTGAAGAAGGCCCGTAGCTATGATCACCATCTAGTCAAGTTGTTCCCTCACTAAGAGGAAGACCTTCATCACTGACTCCGTCCAGTCCGCAGCGGCCTGAGGATCTATCTCTCCCTTGAACCTAGTAGGTCAATGTCTCTAAAACTCGTGCAAGGCACTGAGCCTGTACACATCATCTACCGGTAACACCGATGGAAACTTTTGATCAATGGGTGGTAACAACATGAGTTCACCACGCGGTGGGGCCATCTCTAACACTGGTCCCTAAACCAATGCCCCATCTCTAGCCAGGATATCCACACGATCATGTATCAGAAGCCTAGCTGGCAGTCTGTGTGGAGGCATCCTAAAAGAGATCATGGTGTACCACAATCATATGATTACACCTAGTTAGCTAACTCTAATTCAAGAAGGTCATAAGGATACAGTTATGCAACCAGTGTTTTCATGTATAGATCTGAAAATAGAAATTCAGGGTCCCGGTGTATGGATACATTAGGCACCGCCCCAACACTCTACTACCTGAATCTAAAATTCAAACTCAAATCATTCAACACTATTGCCACAAAATAAAAACAATAGACTCTCGGTCATTGAGGTAGAACTGACTCCCTATGAAACCACATTGTCATGACCCATCCCCCGGGGCCCATTCTGTGACATGCCCCAAGCCCACCTCTCGAAGGCCAAGGGTTGGAAACTAGTGTTGAAGGCGTCAACCTGAATGTGGGAGGAATTTTCATGAGTACCTGTACGCATTCACACACAACCACATCCCTTATATGGAAAATTAAACAAGAATTCCACTAAAAACATTGATTACAAGTACAACTAAAACTTAAATGGGCCATAATACAAACCCAACAAAAGACTAACTGGAAAACAGAAAGTAAAAAAAGAAACTCTGGAAGCCATCCGCTAGAAACCTCACTTGATGGGTAAGTATAGAGTAGCTGCTAGAAGCTGTAGAAGTACAACTCGATCGTCTGGCCTCACTAGGCGCCACTAAATCCTGAGCCACGAAGTCCTCCATTATGGATTCGGTCGTCTGCACCAGACACAACACATGCAGGTGATGCCCGTGTAGGGGTGAGTAATAATATACTCAGTAGGGACCCTAGAACAAAAAGGAAAGACCACAAATAAATCCCAAAAAAACATTAACGGGTGATCACCAAGCATGATCAAGAAGTAAGACCACCCACACTAGGTATATTATAATGTGGGAAAGTAGAACCATTAGTCACATCGTCGAACACTATGGGTTGTTGGGGAACTCCTCCTAAATGTGTATAGTGGGCCTGCTGGGTCGCACAGAATCCACTTCCCAGTAATGTAGGACTGATGTGGTACTCATCCTTAATGAGTACCATGGGTATGTTGGGTCACACAGAAGCCGCACCCCACTGTGGGTATGCTAGGTCACATAGAAGCTATTTCCCAGCTATGGTCATACTGAGTTACTCCTCCTATCAAGTATCGTGGGTATTCTAGGTTACACAAACACCACTTCCCAATATGGGCCTCTCTGGTCACACAAAATCCTCTTCCCACTAGGACATAGTATCTGATCCACACAAGGTTTCTCTTTAGTAATCTTTAGGTCTCTTCCAACGATAGGTTTTTTGCACATACCACATTTGATCATGGAATAAATGCACCCCAAACCATTCTTAAAATTATAACATCCGTGTAATCCTACAAAGAGTATATCAAGATATTTGGCTCGTTATGAGGGTTCCAATGCCGCCAATGGCTCGCCAGTCGGATGCCCGGTTTGCAATGTATTTAAATTTTTTAAAAAAGGGTCTTGGTTGGGTCTGGGTCTGGTCCGACCCAGGTGGACCAACCTTACTCGACCCATACTGGGGTCCAATAACTTAGCCAAGGTTCACTAAAACACCCAAACCTCGTCCGGGTCCACTGACCCAACCCTGAACCGGACCCATTCTAGCCTTGGTCTGGTCGATAGGGTCACGGGTCTGGTCCGCTAGGGCGGCCCATGCCCTATCCAGTTCTCATGGCCAGGAATCAGCTGGAAGCCGCATCCGACTCTATGATCTCCCCACAGGTCACCATGGGGAAGTTTCCTTTATCTCAAACATAGGGCGCATTAGGGGTTGTCGCTATGTGGCTTGTCGGACACCCACATGCAGTCGAAGACCGAATGCCTTTTAAAAGAACATCCCACAGCTACGGGTCGCTCCACCGATGTGGCTGAGGGGCCACATCTCTTCCTTTATCCACCAAACCAGCCGGTAGATCCTCCCAGTGCGCCATCGAGGGGCAACGTATCCCACCCGTAGCCACCCCCACAGGCCACTGTCGACGGTCACTGACGCACCGATGAGCTCTTTCGCAGACCACTGAGTCTGCACTAGTGGTCTGTTCTTAGCACTTACTATGCCTCTGACCTCCATGGGGTATTGGATTCCCTGAGAAGTCCTTGAATCTGCATTTAATCTCCTTTAAAAATGCTTATCCACAAATAACGCACAAGTAGAGGGGCTCGGGCATTGTTCGTGTCGGCTCGCGCCCTCCACGATAGATTTTTAATATAGGGGGAGGTTTTCAGATGATGTTCTATTGATAATAATTAAATATCAAATAGAAATCCCAAGAAACATCACCCGCTCATAAGAACAGACGATCCGTGGATCAACCTATTTGTGGGTTGATCTGCATTTGTCATTTTTAATGAAGTAGGTGTAAATGTAAAACCTATAAACCCCTACCTTGATCGACATTCGTCGTTGATTTGCTTCACCCTCAAGGATTTAAGCCCCATTTGTATTTTTTCGCTTCCTGGTACCATTCTTCGAAAAGGATCTACATTGCTAGAGATCATTTCGGTATTCATTGTTCTTCATTAGAGAGACTTCTTGTCGTAGGTTGATCAAAGAATAATTCCACCAATTTATTTCCCCGGTTTTTTATCTCATTAAAAGGTAACATCTCACAACATTTTTGTTATACTAGGGCATTATGTCGTTATGCAGTTTCATTTATAAAACTACATATCTTTTACGCTACACAAAAATGACACATTAAGGAGATTCCTTTAATTCACCTCATCGCCGCACCAAAGTGTTGTCATCTGCCACTCAATGATGAAAAAAGAAATAAAATAACCTTTTATGTTATTTTATTATTTTCCAAAAAGTCTGAAAACTTACTTTTCTGTCCGACCCTTGCTGGTTGAAGTTAAGTTCTTTCTATGTGAATCTATGCATTCTGAGTTCAATAGTGCCCTCAATTTTTTGATCTGAACCCTGGTTCAAATGTTAGAAAAACCTGCTCACACATTTACATAAGTGAACATAAAAAAAGTTAAAAATTATATTCTGAGATCACTAGGCCTCGGAATCCCAATCAATTAAAGCATGTGGTCTCCAAATAATTCCATACAATATTGTAAAAAACATTTATATGGAAATTCTAGGACATTACATAAAAAATAATTTAATAAGAAATATATAATTTTTATAACATGAATAATATAAAAAATGATAAATTATTTTCTGTTCATAACACACTACATGTATTGTATCAATTTTTGAACTATATAAATAAATGGATGGAAATTCTTCTTGATGTAAGAATATTTTGTCTCAGTATATATCATGTTTCTTTTGAGATAGTAGAAAATAATTTCTTTTCCTTAATCATTATTCTCTATGATAAATTCAAAATTTTATCACTCTAAAGTATCCATGTACATACTGAATAGATTTATTTCAATCATTTACATCAATATAAGTGGTATTGTGAGATATTTATTGATAGTACAAAAATATTCTTAATAATTATTTTCCCATTTATATGTGATTACATTCTTCATAATAATGTTTAATGGTTGTCACTTTCCAACAAGGTTTTTTATGAATCCTCTAATATAGGAAATGAATTATTTGAGGCCTCTCAACTATTTAAAATTTTAATGCGGTAGAATTTAAAGTATTGGATATGTTTTATTTAAAGTTCAACTCATTGTTGAGATGGATTAATATGAAGACAATAAACATTATTGATGTTAACATCAAATAATCTTTTAAGGGTTTCATATATATCCTATTATAGCATATTTTATTGAAAATTATTTGGAAATAAACCTAATAATAATAGTGTTGTAGTTATTTTACCACTGGATCATCAATGGAGTATTCAAAAATCATCCACAAAAATATATTGAAGATATGGTTCATGAAAAATTGATATTTCATTCCATTAATCATAAATACAAGGAGAATTACTTAATATAAATTTACCCTTTAGGGTGCTCTAAAATCGATGGAGTCATAATCTTTGATTCCATCATGATATTGTTATATCCAACACATCTATCCATGATGGAGTGGGATATGAAGCTAGATATCACATCAATAAAATTATCAATATATGTATTAATAATTAATCCTTTAGGTAATATCTATATAGATCTAAGAATTCAATAAAAATTTTAATCTATAATTTTTTATTCATGATGGGGATAATGTTGGAAATCCATTTCATGTATTGGACCACTCAAATGAAGTTGTATTTGATGAAATTGTAAACTTAGGATTCTATATTTAAAACATGAGATGGATGAATTATCCTAGTTTCCTTTTTGTATCCATGGTGATCCTCTATATGATATAAATAGTGGGTTTCCTCATCAGGATCTATTTTAGATATGTCCCTATAATTCATTATGAAGATGTCATGATTCTAAATTATGAGAAATATATGTATCTAGTTATTCATGGGACATGGTGGAAGTGATTAAGGTAGATCATAGGTCTTCCTCTATACCCATATTCACCTGTCTATGTTGATCATTGATGGATTTTATTCCTTAATAAAATTATGGATGTGAATCTCTATGATCTTGCAATTATTTTCCCTCCTCTTATTCTACATCAATTTTAGAAAAAGTGAGTGATAAAGGGATATTTCTGGAAATAGAAGATGATAAAGGAAGATTTTTATCTTATATGAATGATGGGGAGTCACCTTAGAGATTTGATGGTTCCAATGTATAGTTATTATTATAAGAGGAATTCTAGATAATGTCTTTATCCTTTTCACTATCATCGGGGGTATAATTGGTGTCAAAATCATACGAATCATGAGGTGACATAGGGGAATTTGTAATATCTTTGAGTAATGTGGGATCATTTTCTGATCCAGAAAGATATGAAAGGATATCAATAGATCATGGATACAATGTAAGAGTCTTCTAATCTGGGATAGCATCATCATGACAAATATAACTCCGTTTTTTCATACAATTGGTTTCATTTTATGTGATTGTTTTCATAAGGATAGAAAAAAAATTTCCCAACCCTTGAACCTACCTTCATCACCTAGTATTTATATACTCTTAGTCAAAGGGTCATTATTATGTTTATTTTGGATAAAGATCTATCAAGAAAACCTTTTTATGAAGACACTGAGGAACACGATCTATATTCATTGTTCGTATATAATTATTTATCATTATCTTAGATTGCTATTTTGGGGGAACATAATCTTTGATATCATATGAAATTATTTATCAAATCTTTAATTTTCTCAAATTGAGTTAGTATGACCTGATGAATTCCCAATTCTGGAAAAATTTCATTAATTAGATTAATGGGAAATAATCTTCCATTAAATAATAAAATGGGTTGATGGGGGTCACTTCCATACCATTAGGTAGAGTGGTTCAAATAAAATCACATGTACCTAGATTTTTCAATCCTTATGATATAATCTCACATCTATTTATTATGATTTATAGGAATATAAAGGGATATCATTAACATGTAATACTATATCCTATCTATCAAGAGAGTACTTAAGACATTTTTCGTATCATGAATATATTGAAACATGGAAATGAAACCAAAATCATTTTAATCGGTCATTGAATATCCTGTCTTGGGGAACATCTATAAACACCGAATTAGTGAAAAGGTATCAAGAATGGGCTTTGACCTGGATCTTACATAGAGGATTTTTTTATCACTTATCATAACCTTGGATTGTTAGAACATATGGTGAAAAATCAACTTTGATATAACCTAATAATCAAAGGGTCCAAACAAGAATGACATTAACAATAGAACCATTATTAATGAGGACTCAATATTTATCGGTGTTATCCAACTCTCTTGATATATACATGGGTATGATATATTCTTGTACAATGGTATTCTTATCAGTCTCTATGGAGGAGATGATAGAATGACCCACAACATGGCCAGTCTCTATGTGATTTACTCTAAAAACAAATAACTCATATTTAAACTCTTATGGGAATTAAAAATACTTACAAAGTGCTTCTTGAATCTCCTTGGATAGATTAATGTAATTGCGAATTGATATCATTTCAAGAATAGTGGTGATCCATTTCAAGATGTGGTACTTCTAAGCCGAAGGCCTAAAATTCCTTATATGAGACTATTCCTTACTAAGAGGATTGGATGAAAATATTGTCTATGTTTGTGGAATCCTTCCATGATCATAACATGAGTTAATATTTATTATCTATTGGTTTTTCTAAGTTGATCTTCCCATATTTTTTTATTGACTAGATACATGTTTATTTTCTAGTCGGTTCTCTAGTATGGTTATGTTTAAATGATACCAGAATGACCCAAATGTATATTGGTTCTTCTACTGAGATTCATGGAATTATTATCTATTTTTATCAACAACATATATAGTTTCAGTGAGGATATATCCTCAGTGTCATGATCCATTTTAAACTCATCATCCTCAACCCCATCATCCTTAGAGACTTATCCATCCTATTTTATTATAGGATGTAAATTTAATGTTATATTATTCTTATAAATTCAGATGAGGGAATTCCCAAGTGAATCACACTGATATATTTTTTTTGGGATTCTTCATCAGAAGAGGTTTTCAATCGATGTTTCAGTGTATTTTGTATTTTTTGGTTGGGTTGTGGCCATTCTTCTAATGATAAAATAATGAAATCAACAGGAATCTGAAACATATTAAGAATTAACATGGGTTACACTTATTATAAATTATTCTTTTGATATATATATTTTATATCTACATTTTCATGTGTTCATATATGTGTTTTAGTTGAATATTAATTCAATAAAGTTGATTTTCATGGTAGATATTGATCTTTTGTGTATTCTTATACAGAACTGATAGTGCGACCACATAAATTGATGTTTGAAGCTAGAATTGGTAATTAAAGACAAAGATTCCAATATATATATTGAATAATGGTTTCCAAAGTTTTTGGGGGTTCAATGGCGGTACCATAATATTAAAAACAAAGAATAGGAGAAAATAGAGATTTCAGAGTTAAAAAAACACATTACACGTCATGTAGTTATTACAGGATGTGGAATTTTAAAAGTCATCAACTATTTCTATCATGAAAGAAGAATAAATTATTTCTCATACATTAAACATCATGTAATGACATTACATGAAATGTAATTATTGTACATACTAAAACAATGCTCATTTTCATTGTATCTTTTGACGAGAGATTTACCTTTTGACACGAACGTCCATTAAAAACTATATTTAACATATGGAAGCCAAGGGAATAAATATTCAATTATATATATAGGTCTATAAATAAGAGAAAAACAATCCATTCCAAGTGTGATTCTTGACCATTGGGGATCTTTCATAGGGTTCTCACCTAGAGTTTTTAGTACAAAGATTTTCTTTATGGATATTTTGTATTCCTTTCCCTTATTTCATGTAAGGTTAAATTTTTAATTGGTTGACTCAAGTTGATTTGATTTTATTTCCATCTCATTCATTATATTTTTATCTATTCCATATGGAATATGGATTATTATTCATTATAGATCACCCAATGATGATTAGCTACATCCATAGGGGAGAGTGGAATCAATTGAAATGGATGCGTTCCAAATTGTTCTATTTCCTTAGTTACATGTTAGATAATTTTATTCTATTGTTATTATATTGTGATTAACCTTTATCATATCTGTTATTAAATTATAGACCACATGTTTCTAGTAGTAAAAATTTATTAAGATAATTAATTTACAAACATTGAATTTAATTATTCTTCTACAATTGAAATTATATCTAAATGCACTCAGGTTATTTTAATTCATCTTTCCATCATTAAATGAGATTCATGGGTTGCTTGTTAGGGTTTGACCATCATTATAATGAATTAAATATGATTTATTTCATACCCAATGAGTACTATTATTTTCCATGTGATGTCGTGATTTCTTTTAATCCAAAGATCTTATGGAAACCTATTCCACTATCTTTTTCTTTTCTATTAGACTTCATCTACTTAAATTGTGTTATTATTTAAAAAAAATCATCTTTAATTGGTGAGATCTGAACATTAGTCGAGATATTTCATCATTGTGTTACCTTTTATCTATGTTATCGACCCCATACATCCTATTTTTATGGTCCCAAAGGGGGTCATTATTTCCCAATGGGTCTAATCAAAATAAAAAATTTATAAAACTTAAAATAAGACAACTTAATTAATTAAAAATATAATAAAAAGTAGGTCATGGGAAAACCCAAATAGATGGTTAATTAGTTTAATTTGGTTTTCAAAAGAATTTAATTATTTAAATATAACATTTAGGAGAAGAAAATATGTTTTTTTAAGTAAGTGAAAGACAAAGGTAAGGAAGATTGTCTGTTATGGAATTAGATTTGAAAAGAATGTTTGTGTTTTGTTGTCTTGGGGTTCAAGTGTAATTTAATTCTATAAATTAATTGATTTTTTTTATTATGGGACTTTGAATCAAGATGAGGTGGATCCAATGGTCATGAAATCCCCTCCTCAACATAGTAATCCAATGTTTCCCATGATATGGTAATTTAGTGTTTTAATGAAAGAAGATAGTCTCCATATCATATTAAAGCCTGATCACCCTAAGCATGAAAATTATCATGCCTCAATGAGGATAATCAGTTGTGAAATTTATAGAGTGATTACATGTTTATTTAAATGACCATGAAACTAAAATTAATGGAATTAGAAAATAAATTAAAACAATGGAAAGACAAATACATAAAAATAAAAATAATATAATCCAATGGAACCTTCCCCCTTCAGCTAAATAATCATAGAAAAAGGATTTTAAAACCCCTAATACTTGTAATGATATAGTAAGAGTTATGATAATAAATAAAATAAATCATAATAAAAACCATAAGAAAAGTGGTGGAGGACCCTGTAGGAGTTCATGTTATCTCCCTAGTTGTTATAGGAATGTGGTGTTGAAAAATTCAACTCATTTATCACATAGGAAGTTGGGGATCCCAACTAGTAATTCCAACTATGCCTCTATAATAAAATGAACTCAATTAAAATTTTTTTGAGTCATCTAATAATTAAGATCCTATGTTCCCTTTCTCAGTAATTAATTCCACTCTTTATTATTTTTTGGTGGTATTTCTGAAACAAAACCCATACGACCTAGAAGAATCCCAAAATTGACTTTCCCAATGACTAACATATTTTATATCATGTTTTTTTTAATTTAATCACTCATGGATGGTGTGTTCCAAAATTATTCAAAGTTAAAATATTTAGGATGGTTAGTGAGGAAAATTTGACTAGGATTTCTAGGATCTGTCAGCTTTAAAAAATTGTTCTACCTAGATGTGATTAAATACCTTGTTGGATACTCATTTCAGAATGAATAATATTTATTCTTTTAGTCTTAATATTGTATGAACATCTTATCCTTTATTAATTATTGGTGAGTATTTTCCTATTAATATTGATTCGCATGAATTTTTACTAAATGATATTATAGGGTTTTGGTTATTAGAGATAGTGTTATGGATGTTTAAGCATTCAAATTATTATTTCTACTTTTATAATCCTCTTTATTTTGTCTAATAGTGTTAGATGAGACTTCTCCTTAGTCCTCCAAATTATTTCATCTAACCATTTTGTTACATTTTTAATCTCACAAAATCTTCAATATAATTTTATTGGGGTCTATGTTACTTTTATCTCATCATAAAATTATCTATATAAAGGTCCAATATATTCTCTTGTGGGAGTTTCATGTTTGAGGAGTAGGTCAAAACCTTATATATCATAATAATTTTTGAAAACCTATAATTCTAAGACTCAATACAATATAATATGTCAGTTTATATTTTATTTCTCAGCAGTAATTGAAATTTGTAGAGAAATTGCTGAATAAGGTCTTCAAAGTTAGTGACAGACCATGTCGATAAGCAATTATACCCAAAACATGCTTGATCTTCTAGATTATTCACCAAAAGCCACATCATGGATTCATATTACTACATTATAATTACTATAATGGTGTTTCATCAATATAGAAAATAATTTAGTTGATGTCTGGGGTACTCAGATCTGTTAATGATCAGAAATGTAATATTTTTGAAATTAGGATGAGGAGAAGTTTCATCCACTTAGCTTGGATACTATTTCCTCTACTATTTCACTGGTACCCAAAGGCCTTATATACAATCCAATCAATATTATAGGTATTTGATGAAGTCAATAATATTTATAAAAATGGTTGTTTAGAAATAAAATCGACCATAGGTAGATGGTAGATATCTATATGGTTGAATTTAGTGTCTTTTCTATTGATGACTGGTATTGGATGGCTTGAGGTTTCTCAAAAAACATGGTTCTAGATACCACCCAAATTGAGGGAAATTGCAATATCCCTAATAATCAGGTATTGATAAATAGTTTTCGTAGTTATTACATTGGTCTAATGACCAGAGACTATTCTTTATAATTGAGCAGCTTCTCCTTATGGAGGGATATTTTACAAAGTATAAATTAAGTTTTGTATTTTGATGTTATACTCAATTGTTATATATCACCAGAGTAATTCAACATTGATTCATTTTAACTCCTTTATCATTGCATTATACTAATAAAATCATACCTCTATAGAAGGACCTTAAATTTTTTTAGGTGATTGGTGGGTGGTAGGAACACTCTTCCCATTTTCTTTTACTCGGGCTCACTAAGGTGGAAGTAAATGAGCATTCAAGGGAACCCCAAAATTATATGGTGTCCTCTAGTGATGAGTATTCACACATTAGTTTAGTTTTTTTTGGTGTGAACCGTGTTTCAGATAGATATATCCACATTCCACTATTCTATGTCTTAATAATGATCTAAATATTCAATGGTGATGATGTTCATGACCTTCACTGATTCACAAAGTGATTATAGAATAATTTATTGATCAGAAGGGTAAGGATATTGATTACTATACCCATTATAGGGAATATCAAAATTATTATTGGAATTAGAAATCGTGGAATATTGTTTCATCTTATGGTCTCTATGAGGTTTCTTATTTTCATTCCAGTTCTCCCCTAGAACTTATTTATAAAGGATGTCCAAGAGGGATTCTTTTAAAATAATTTTCAAGTATATCCCCATAAAGAGAGACATACTAAGTACCTATATGCATGCACACATAACCACATCTCATATATGGAAAATTAAACAATCATTCCACTAAAAAACAATGATTACAAGTACAACTAAAATTAAAATGGTCCAGAATACAAACCCAACAAAAGACTAACTGGAAAACATAAAGTACAAAAGAAACTCTAGAATCCATCCACTAGAAAACCCACATGATGGGTAAGTATAGAGTAGCTGCTAGAATCTGTATAAGTATAACCCACTCGTCTGGCCTTACTGGGCACCACTGATTCCTGAGCCACCAAGTCCTCTGTTGTGGCGTTGGTCGTCTGCACTAGATACAACACGTGCAGGTGAAGCCCGTGTAGGGTTGAGTAATAATATTCTTAGTAGGGAACCCAAAAAACAAAGGAAACACCAAAAATAAATACAAAAACAATCATTAAAGGGTTATCACCAAGAATGATCAAGAAGAAAGACCGCCCACACTAGGTATATTCTAGTGTGGGAAAGTAGAACCATTAGTCACATCGTCAAACACCATGGGTTGATGGAGAACCCCTCCTCAATGTATACATTGGTCCTGCAAGGTCGCATAGAATTTGCTTCCTACTAACATAGGACTAATATGGTACTCATACTTAATGAGTACCATGGGTATGCTGGGTCACACAGAAGTCACTCTCCACTGTGGGCATGCTAGGTCACACAGAAGCCGCTTCCCAGCTATGTTCATACTGAGTTACTTCTACTATCAAGTATTGTGGGTCAACTAGGTCACACAAAATCCACTCCCCAATGTGGGCCTCTCGGGTCATACAAAATCCTCTTCCCATTGGGCCATAGTATCTGATCCACATAAGGTTTCTTGTCAGAAATCTTTAGGTCTCTACCAACCGTAGGGTTTCCACACATACCATGCTTAATCTTGGAAGAAATTCACCCCAATCCATTCTTTGAATTCTATCTTCCATGTAATCCTACATAGATTATATCAAAAGATTTGGCTCTTCATGAGGTTTCCAATGCCGCAAACAGCTCACCAGTCAGATGCCCAGTTTGCAGTATATTGATGTTTTTTAAAAAAACGGATCGGTTGGGTCTGGGTCTGGTCCGACCCAGGTGGACCAACTTGACTCGTCCTAGCCTAGGGTCCACTGACTCAGCCAGTGTCTTCTGACCCGACCCAAACCCCATCCGGGTCCACTGACCCAACTTAGAACCAGACCCAGTTCAGCCTGGTTCGGTCCATTGGGCCACGAGTCAGGTCTTCTAGGGCAGACCATGCCCTATCTAGTTCTCCTAGTCAGGACTCGGCTGGAAGACGCGTCAAAAACTCCATGATCTCCCCACAAGTTTCCATGGGGGCTGTTTCCTCCATCTCAAATGTAGGGTGCGTTAGGGGTTGCCGCTATGCGGCTGGCCGGACACCCACATGCATTCAAAGATCGCATGCCTCTTAAAAGCGCATCCCACAACTATGGTCCGCTCCACTGATGCGGCTGAGGGGCCGCATTTATGCCTTCATCCGCCAGACCAGCTGGCGGATCCTCCTAATGCACCATCGAGGGGCAACATCTCCCACCCGCAACCACCACCATGGGCCATCACTGACGGTCTCCGAATCACATATGAGCTCTTCTACGGACCACTAAGTCCGCACCAGTGGTCTATTCTTAGCACCGAATGTGCCTTCAAACTCCATGGGGTATTGGCTTCCCTGATAACGCCTTGAATCTACCTTGCAGACCCTTTCCCAATGCTTAGCCACAAAGAACACACTAGTGGAGGGGCTCGGAAATTGTTCATGTCAGCCCACGCCCTTCACATTAGAGTTTTAATATAGGGGGAGGATTGGGCATGATGTTCTATTAACAATAGTTTAATCTCGAATATAAATCCCAAGAAATATCACCCTCCCGTAAGAACGGACGATCCGCGGATCAACCTATTCATGGGTTGATCTACATTTGTCATTTATAATGAAGTATGGGTAAATATAAAACCTATAAACCCCTACCTTGATCGACGTTCGTCATTTATTTTCTCCACACTCAAGGATTCAATCCCCATTTGGATTTTTTGCTTCCCGGTACCATTCTTCAAAAAGAGTCAACATTTCTAGCAATCCTTCATGCATCCATTGTTATTCATTAGAGAGACTTGATTCCATAGGTTCATCAAAGAATAATTCCACCATTTTATTTCCCCAATTTTTTATCTCATTAAAAGGTATCATGTCACAACATTTTTGTTGCCCTAGGACATTGTTTCGTTATGTTATTTCATTTATAAAACTGCATATCTATTACGCTACACAAAAATGAGACATTAAGGATCTTCCTTTAATGCGCCTCATCACAACACCAAATTGTTTTCATCCACTGCTCAACAATGAGAAAATAAATAAAATAACCTTTTAAGTTATTTTATTATTTTCCAAAAATTCCGAAAATTTAATTTTTCGTCCGACCCTTTTCGGTTGAAGTTAAGTCCTTTCTATGTGAATCCATGTGTTCTGAGTTCAACAGTGCCCTCAATTTTTCGATTCGAGCACTTGTTCAAATGTTAGAAAAACATGCTCGCCCATTTACATAATTGAACATAAAAAAAGTTCAAAATTCCATTTCGGGCTCACTAGGCCTCAGAATCCCGTGCCATCAAAGCATGTGGTCTCGAAATAATTCCATACAATATTGTTAAAAAAAATTATACAGAAATTCCAGGACATTACAGAAACAATCATTTAATAAGAAATGTATAATTTTTATAACATGAATAAGATAAAAAATGATAAATTATTTTCTTTTTATAACAACCTACATGTATTGTCTCAATTTTTGAACAATGGAAATCAATGGATGAAAATTCTTCTTGATGTATGAATATTTTGTCTCAGTATATATCATGTTTCTTTTGAGATAGTTGAAAAAAATTTCTATTCCTTAATCATTATTTTGTATGATAAATTCAACCATTGATCACTCTAAAGTATCAATGTACATACTGAATGTATTTCTTTCCATATGTGACATCAATATAAGTGGGATCGTGAGATATTTATTGATAGTACAAAAATATTCTTAATAATCATTTTCCCATTTATATGTGATTATATTATTCTTAATAATTTTTAATGGTTGTAACTTTCCTACAAGGTCTGTTATGAATCCTATAATGTAGGAAAGGAATTATTTAAGGCCTCTCAACTATTTAAAATTTTAAGGATGTGGAATGTAAAGGATTGGATATGTTTTCTTAAAGTCAACCTCAATGTTGTGATGGAGTACTATGAAGACAATAAACATTCCTGATGTTAACATCAATGAAAATTTTAAGGGTTTCATATATATGCTATTATAGCATATTTTATTGAAAAATATTTGGAATTCAACCAGATAATAATAGTGTTGTAGCGATTTGGCCACTGGATCATCAATGGAGTATTCAAAAATCATCCACATAAATAGATTGAACATATGGTTCATGAAAAATTGATATTTCATTCTATTATTCAAAAATACAAGGGGGATTACTTGATATAAATCACCCCTTAGGGTGCACTAAAAGTAATGGAGTCCTCATATTTTATTCCATCATGATATCTTTATATCCAACACATCTATCTATGATGGAGTGGGATATGAAGCTAGATATCACTTTGATAAAATTATCAAGATCAGGATTAATAATTAATCCTTTTGGTAATAGCTATATAGATCATAGAATTAAATGAAAAAATTAATCTAGAATTTTTTATTCATAATGGGGATAATGTTTGAAATTACTTTCATATATTGGACCACTCAAATGAAGTTGTATTTGATAAAATTGTAAACTTAGTGTTCTATATTTAAAACATGAGTTTGATGGATTATCATAGTTTCCTTTTGTTTCCATGGTAATCCTCAAGAAGACCTAAATAGTGGGTTTCCACATCAAGGACTATTTTAGATATGTCCCTATAATTCATTATTAAGATGTCATGATTCTACCTTATGAGACATATATGTGTCTTGTTCTTCATTGGACATGGTGGAAGTGATTAAGTTAGATCCTAGGTCTTCCTCTATACCCATATTCACTTGTCTAAGTTGATCATTGATGGATGATATTTCTTAATAAAATTATGGATGTGAATCTCCATGATCTTCCACTTATTATCCCTCTTCTTATTCTACATAAATTTTAGAAAAAGTGAGTGATGAAGGGATATTTTGGGAAATAGAAGATGATACAGAATAATTTTTATCTTATATGAATTATGGGGAGGCACCTCAGAGATCTTATTGTTCCAATGTATAGTTATTATAATAAGATAAATTCTATATAATATATTTATCCCCTACACTATCATCGGGGGTAGAAGAGGTGTCAAAATCATATGAATCATGAGGTGACATAGGGGAATTTGTAATCTCTTCGGGTAATGTGGGATCATTTTTTGATCCAGAAAGAGATGAAAGGATATCTATATATCTTGGAGAAAATGTAGGAGTCTTCTAATCTGGGATAGAATCATCATGACCAAGATATCTCCATTTTTCCATGCAGTTGGTTTCGTTTGATGTGATTGTTGTCATGAGGATAGACAAAAAATTTACCAACCCTTGAGCCTACTTTCATCACCCAGTATTTATATACACTTAGTCAAAGAGTCCGTGTTATGTTGATTTAGGATAAAGATATATCAAGAAAACCTTTTTATTAAGACATTAGGTAATACAATCAATATTCATTGTTCATATGGAATTATTTATCTTGGTCTTAGATTGTTATTTTTGGGGAACATTATACTTGACATCATATGAAATTTTTTATCATATCCTTAATTTTCTCAAATCGGGTTAGTATGACATAATGAATTCCCAATTCCGGATAAATTTCATTGATTCGATTAATGGGAAATAATCTTCCATTAAATAATGAAATGGGTTGATGGGGGTCTCTTCCATACCATTAGGTGGAGTGGTTAAAATAAAATCACATGTACCTAGCTTTTTTCTATCCTTATGATATAATCTCACATCTATTTATTATGATTTATAGGAATCTAAAGGGATATCATTAATATGTAATACTCCATCCTATCTGTAAAGAGAGTACTTGAGACATTTTCTATATCATGAATATATTTCCACATGGAAATGAAACCAAAATCTTTTTAATAGGTCATTGAATATCCTGTCTTGGGGAAAAACTATTAACACAGAATTAGTGAAAAGGTATCAAAAATGATATTTGACCTGGATCTTACTTTGAGGTTTTTTCTATCTCTTATCATGCCCTTGGATTGTTTGAGCATATGGTGAAAAATCAACTTTGATATAAAAAAATAATCAAAGGGTCCAAACAAGAATGACATTAACTATAGAACCAGTATTAATGAAGACTCAAAATTTGTTGGTGTTATCCAACTCTATAGATATATACATGGGAATGATATATTATTGTACAATGGTATTTCTATCATTCCCTATAGAGGAGATGATTGAATGACCCACAACATGGCCACTCTCTATGTGATATACTTTAGCAAAAAATAACTCATATTTAAACTCTTATGAGAATTAAAAATACTTAACAAGTGATTATTAAATCTTCTTGGATAGATAAATGGAATTGAGAATCAATATCGTTTCAATAATATCAGTGATCCATTTCAAGATGTCATACTTCTAATCCAAAGGCCTACAATTCCTTATATGAGACTATTCCTTACTATAAGGTTTGGATGAAAATATTTTCTATGTTTGTGTAATCTTTCCATGATCATAATATGAGTTAATATTTATTATTTATTAGTTAGGCTAATTCGATCTTCCCATATTTTTTTATTAACAAGATAAATGTTTATTTTCTAATCAGTCCACTAGTATGATTAGGCTTATTTGATACTAGGATGACTCGAATGTTTATTTTTTCTTCTACTGAGATTCATGGAATTATTATATCCTTTTATCAAAAACATATATAGTTTCATTGAGGATATATCCTGAGTGTCATGATCGATGTTAAACTCATCATCGTCAACCCCATCATCCGTAGAGACCTCTCTATCCTATTTGATTATAGGAAGTGAAATTACTGTTATATGACTCTTATTAATTCAGATGAGGGAATTCCCAAGTAAATCACAATGATATATTTTTGTGGTATTCTTTTTTAGTAGAGGGTTTCATTTGATGGTTCAGTGTATTTTAGATTTTTTGGTCATGTTGTGGCTATTCATATAATGATAAAATAATGAAATCATCATGAATCTGAACCATATTAAGAATCAACATGGGTTACACTTCTTATAAATTATTCTTTTGATATCTATGTTTTATATCTACATTTTCATGTGTTCATATAAGTGTTTTAGTTGAATATTGTTTCATTAATGTTGAGTTTCAGGGTAGATATTGATATTTTGTGTATTCTTACACAGAACTGATCTTGCAACAACAAAAATTGATGATTGAAGATATAATTCATAATTAAAGCCAAAGAGACCGATATATATATTGAATAATTGTTTCCCATGTTTTTGGGAGTTCAATGGTGGTACCATAATATTAAAACTAGAGAATTGGAGAAAAATTGAGATTTCAGAGTTGAAAAAACACTTTACACATCGTGAAATCATTATAGGATGTGGAATTTTACAAGTCGTGAACTATTTCTATCCTGAAATAAGAATAAATTATTTCTCATACATTACACATAATGTAATGTCATTACATGTAATGTAATTATTGTACATACTAAAACAATGCTCATTTTCATTGTATCTTTTGACGAGAGATTTACCTTTTGGAACGAACGTCCATTAAAAATATATTTAACATAGAGAAATAAAGGTAATATATATTCAATTATATATAGAGGTCTATGAATAAGAGAAAAACAATCCATTCCAAGTGTGAGGCTTGACCATCGAGGATCTTCCATAGGGTTCTGACCTGGAGTTTTTAGTACAAAGGTTTTCTTTATGGATTTTTTTGTATTCATTTCCCTTATTTCATGTAATGTTAAATTTTTAATTGGTTGAATCAAGTTGATTTGATTTTATTTCCATCACATTATTCTAATTTAATCTCTTCCATATAGAAAATGGTTTATTGTTCATTATTGATCACCGAATGATGATTAGAAACATCCATTGGGAAGAGTGTAAAAAATTGAAATGGATGCATTTTAAATTGTTCTATTTCATTATTCACGTGTTAGATAATTTTATTCTATTGGTATTATATTGTGATTAACCATTATCATATCTATTATTAAATTATAGAACATGTTTTTTTAATAGTAAAAATTTATTATGAAAATTAATTCATGAACTTTGAATTTGATTATTCTTCTGCAATTGCAATCAGATCTTAATGCACTCAGGTTAATTTAATTCATCATTCCATCATTAATTGAGATTCATGGGTTGTTTGATAGGGTTTGACCATATTTATAATAAATTAAATATGATTTATTTCATACCCAATGAGTACTATTTTTTTCTAAGTGAAGTCGGGATTTATTTTTATCCAAACCTCCAATGGAAACCTATTCCACTATCTTCTTCTTTTCTATTAGAGTTTATCTATTTAAATTGTATTATTATTTAAATAAAATTCAACTATAATTGGTGATATCTGAACATTAGTCAGGATATTTCATCATTGTGTTACATTTTCTCTATGGTATCGACCCCATACATCCTATTTTGATGGTCCCAAAGGGAATCATTATTTCCCAATGGGTCTAATAAAAATACAAAATTTATAAAACATAAAAGAAGATGACATAATTAATTAAAAATATAATATAAAATAGGTCATGGTAAAACCCAAATAGATGGTGAATTAGTTTAATTTGGTATTAAAGAGAATTTATTTATTTTAATATAATAATTAGGAGAATAAAATACATGTTTGATTGATTTGAAGTAAGTGAAAGATAAAGGAAAGGAATATTGTCTGTTATGGGATCAGATTTGAAAAGAATGTTGGTGTTTTGTTGTCTTGGTGTTCGAGTGTAATTTAATTCTATAAATTAATTTATTTTTTTATTATGGTTCTTGGAATCAAGATGAAGTGGATATGATGGTCATGGAATCCCCTCCTCAACATAGTAATCCAATATTTCCCATTATATGGTAATTTAGTGATTTATTGAATGATGATAGTCTCCATATCATATTAAAGCATGATCACCAAAACATGAAAATTACTATGCCTCATTGAGGATAATTAGTTGTGAAATTTATAAAGTGATTACATGTTTATTTAAATTACCATGAAACCAAGATGAAATTAATTGGAAAATAAATTAAAATTATGGAATTACAAATACATAAAAATAAAAATAATACAATCCAATGAAACCTTCCCCCTTCAGCTAAATAATCATAGAAAAAGGTTCGTAAACCCCCTAATACTAATTATGATAGAGTAAGAGTTATGATAATAAATAAAATAAATCATAATAAAAATCATAGGAAAAGTGTTGGACGACCCTGTAGCAGTGCATGTTATCTCCCTAGCTGTTATAGGAATGTGGTGTTGAAAAATTCAACTCATTAATCACCGAGGAAGTTGGGGATCACAACTTGTAATTTAAACTATGCCTATAGAATAAAATTAACTCAATTAACATTTTTTGAGTCATCTAATAATTAATATCCTATGTTCCCTTTCTCAGTAATTAATTTTACTATTCATTATTTTTTGTGGTATTTCTGAAACACAACCCATATGGCCTAGAAGATTCCCCAAATTGACCTACCCAATGAATAGAATATTTTATATCATATTTTTTTTATTTAATCACTCATGGATGGTGTGTGAAAAATTTATTCAAAGTTAAAATATTTAGGATGGTTAATGAGGAAATATTGACTAGGCTTTCTAGGATCTAACAGCTTTAAAAAAAATCAACATAGATGTGATTAAATACCTTAAGGGACACTCATTTCAAAATGAATAATATTTATTCTTTTAGTCTTCATATTGTATGCACATATTATCCTTTATCAATTATTGGTGATTATTTTCCTACTAATATTGATTCTTGAGAATATTTACTAAATGATATTATAGGGATTTGGTTATCAGAGATTGAGTTAGGGATGTTTAAGCATTCAAATTTTTGTTTCTACTTTTATAATCCTCTTTATTTTTTCTAACAGTGTTGGATGATACGTCTCCTTAGTCCCCCAAATTATTTCATATGACCATTTTTTTACATTTTTAATCTCACCAAAACTCCAAGGGAATTTTATTGGGGTCTATATTGCTTTTAACTCAAAAAAATATCTATATAAAGGTCCAATAGATTATCTTGTGGGAGTTTCATGTTTGAGGAGTAGGTCAGAACATTATATATCATAATAATGTTTGCAAACCTATAATTCTAAGAATCAATAAAATATAATATGTCTGTGTATATTTTATTTCTCAGCAGTTATTTAAATTTATAGAGAAATTGCATACTAAGGTCTTCAAAGTTAGTGACAGACCATGTCGGTAAGCAATTATACCCAAACCATGCTTGATCATCGAGAGTATTCATAAAAAACATCATTATAGATTCATATTACTACATTATAATTAAAATAATGGTTCCACATCAATATATAAAATAAGTTAGTTAATGACTGGGGTACTCAGATCTGTTAATGATCAGAAATGTAATATTTTTGAAATTAAGATAAGGAGAAGTTTCATCTACTTAGCTAGGATACTATTTCCTCTACTGTTTCACTGGTACCCAAAGGCGTTATATAAAATCCATTCAAGATTATTGGGATATGATGAAGTCAGTAATATTTATAAAAAGGGTTGTTTAGAAAGACAACTGACTATAGGTAGATATTTGAGATCTATATTCTTGAATTTAGTGTCGTTTCTATTGGTGAATGGTATTGGATAGCTTGGTGTTACTCAACAAACATGGTTCTAGATACCACCCAAATTGAGGGAAATTATAATATCTTTAGTAATCAGGTATTGATAAATAGTTTTCCTAGTTATTACATTGGTATGATGACTAGAGACTATTATTTTCAATAGAAAAGCTTCTCCTTATAGAGGGATATTTTACAAAGATAAAATTAAGTTCTATATTTGGAAGTTATACTCAATTGTTATATATCACCAGAGTAATTCAACACTAATTCATTTTAACTCTATTATCATTGCATTATACTGATCAAATCATACCTCTATATAAGGACCTTAAATGTTTTTAAGTTATTGGTGAGTAGTAGGAACACTCTTCCCATTTTCTTTTACTAAGGATCACTAAGGTGGAAGTAACTGAGCATGTAACACCCCAGGTAAATAAAGAATATGACATTTTCATATTTATCCATATTTTTGAATAAAATATTAATATGACTTTAAAGGGGATTCTATGCTCGATGGCATACCCAACACGCAACAACGAGTTTCTTGGAAATCTTACGTTGCACTCTAATAATAAAATAATATTATTTTAAATGGCAGTTAACATGTAGTCGTTGTATTGGCGGGAATGGATAGAAATAACTAAAATATGATTATATATGTTTTTCTAAATGTTTTTACATCTATCCAAAGGCTTAAAATACGGAAAGAATTCAATTTTAGGCGTATATGCCCTAGTTTTCACTAAAGGTTCACTTATCGCCTTTTAATGGAGAACTGTAATTAAATATAGTTTTGATCACTCTTATACATTCTTTTGGACCAAATAAAACTCCTATTAAGAATCAGGACATCAAATTTTACTTTGTGTAATTTTTTTGGTATTTTTTTCGATAAAGTTCATTTTTAATGAATAGTGTAAAATGTTGTGTTTTAATTCAAAACCTCTTTTTAATATAATTTATTTATATGATTAGATAATATTTTGAATTGGTTTTAAAGTGAAATTAGAAAATATTTTTACCATTAAATCCAATAGTTGTCGTTGGAATTAATTTCACTTTGAAATCAAACTTAAACTAATGTCAATCTTTTGATACTTATTGTTTTATAAAAACACGCTATCTGCTCTGACAGCGGGAATTAATTATTAAATTAATTAATGTGATTAATATGTTTTGAATTTTGTAAAAAGGAATTCATTTTTGAATTTGGAATATCAAATATAGATTATGGTGAATTTTTGGGATTTTTCTGAAAAACTTCAATTTTTGATGAATAGTGAAACCACTAAGTGGTACTTATAAAAATTGATTTTTCCATTTAAATGAAATTTTGCCATCTTTGTGTTTTGAATTTCAAAAATCCGACATACATGGTTGTAATTAAGAAGTAAAATGTGGTTCAATGGGATAAAAATAATTTTTTGGTGAATAGTAACTTATTAAGTTTTTAATCGCGATTAGTGGTAATTAGTGTAGTTTAAGGTAAAAATAATGCTTTAATAAAATAAGATGAGCTTGAAACATGTCCTACCCTCATTGGTTGTGTCATGGCCGACCAAGAAAAGCCATGGGTCAACTTGGGGACCCCATGGATCCACTTTGGTTGGGAAATGACATAAATAACTTTTTATTTAATGTAAAAGTAAAAATGACACAAACATGATATGTTTTACTAAAACAATTTTTAAGTGGGGTTATACAAGTCATATTTTTGATTATAAATATTCATTGTAAAGATAAAAAGATTTCCTACATCATAGTAGTTTTTTTATAATTTTTAGAAATTAAATAAATTAAATTATTTATGACATAATAATGATGCAGCGATGACATCATTATTTGACGATTTAAATAAAATGGAAAGATAATGTAAAATCTATGAACTAAACATGTCCAAAACTTATTGGATGGGTGGATTTCGAAGCCTTATCACCTTATCCTAGAATTATATCAATGTGGGACCTTTTGAAACTGAAACACATTTTCAAATAAAGTAATATTTCTTACTTTCCAAAAGTGCCCCTCCTCTCCTCTTATAAAAGGCCCCCACCTATACCTCATTTCACACACTCCTCAAGCCTTTGGCTCGGCCAACCCCTGCCCATTTACTCTCTCCACATCCCTCTCCTCATCCTAGAGGATTCCCTTTGGGCATAATCCTTTCAAAGGAAGCCTTTAGGCTCAAATCAAAAGGAGATACACTTTTAAAGGAGATTAAAGAACGATCGAGTCAAGTCGGACCCGAGGTAAGGGATCTTATTTCTCTCTTTATTTTTAAGTACACTATTTTATGTCATTCCTTTTAAGATCATATTTCTTATGATTGGGATGTTATATTATATTAATCCTACTGTACTTATTATTTTCATATGATGAGAGACCCTATTTCCTATCATCAATCCATTTTGGATGTTTTGAGTGGCGCCGTTAGGCTGCCGAATTTTCGTAAGGGATTTTTTTCATCTCACTTTTATTCCCGTGAGATTTATGCTACATTGGCCAAAACTTCCATTGAGTGGTGTATGTACTGCCCATTATTCTACTCTTTGTGTAATATACTTTCATTTATGAGTATTTACATCAATGATCTATTGTCCTTCTTTCATGGGGTGTATGTTTTGAAAGATACCCAAGTCGGTAAGGGAACCTTTCACCCTCATTTTTTTTAAAAGACTTCCTTTGTTGGGTCTTTTAATTTACCTATTTTTATATTGGGATATGTTCTCATATATCCTTATTGATGTAAATTTTATGTCCAAGTGATGAGATACACTTTTTATCTCTCATCAACTCATTTTGATGTGATGCCGTTAGGCTGTCAAGGGAACTTTTTAACCCAATTTCGATTTCTTTGGGTTCAACATGTAGTCATTGAATATGTCATCCATTGAATATATGTGAATGACCGATTATTGTTTTACACTTAATATCCATTTATATTGGGTGTAATTATATTTGTCACACATATTTTTGGGATTTATTTGTCCTTAATTTAAGGATACCTTCTTTATAAGGGATTTCATCACATTTGACATTTCTATTGAGGGTTCATTGTTGTTATGCACCAATTCACTATTATATGGTGTATATACTTTCCTTTGGAGTATTATATCATGAATCCATTTATTCTCATGATATTATAAAGTTCTGACTAAATGTTATTCCTCAATTATGGTATTCAAGTGTCTCTAATTTTGGTAAAACCCCTTTAACCAAAATATCGCTTTAAATGTTTTAATTATTTGTTCCTATTAATATCCATTTTTTCAAAATGGTTTTAAGGATTTATTTATATGGATATTAATGGTTTAAAATTTTAAGCTTCAAGGTGGTATGGGACACTTTGATTCAGAAATCTCTTTATTAAATGTTTTAAATGGTTTTGGAAATGTTTTCTTTTTGTATGGATTCATTATTTCAAAACACTAAAATGTTATATTGTGATTGAAATGTGGAAATGTTTTGTTTCCTTTAGGCATGTTTTATGTGATACGTTTATGTTATGGTTCTTGGGCATTGTTATGAAAACAGGTGGTTCCGTGATAAACTAAGGGCGGGTGAGCCCGATATAGCTCTCCAATGCATTGGGTAACGCGAAGGAGTGAAACGTTGAGGTTTCTCCGAAGAGATTTAGGGAATATACTATGATGGGTATTCCAAAACGTAACCAAGAGGGTTACTCCCTACGTAATAATGTTATGAATGCCTCAAGTTACCTTTATGTCTTATGATTTCTATGATTTATTCATGGTTTGAGGAGGTATGTTAAAGTGCCTTTGTTTTATGGGTAAAGTATGATTTCATTCTTATGTATATATGAACTCATGTTTCCTTTCCATATTTTTATAACCCTTACTGAGCTTTTTATGCTCATCCCAAGTTTTTGAAATGTTTTTCACAGGTCAAGGGAAAGGTACATGATGTGATGATAGTGTCAAGGATGTGTCAAGAAAGAATCCATGTTTTATTTTCAATATGTTACCGTTGATGGGAAGAATGAATGCTGTCTTTTATGTAACCACTTTGTTTAAGTGTGGAATGTAATGCAAGTTTCATGATCTAATTCTCTAAAACTCTAAACCTGAAAAGATCCTCAATGTGTAATCTTGTAATAACTAAAGATTAAGTAAGGTTTAAGGCTGGGGCCTTATAGTTGGTATCAAAGGTCGGTTTAGATAACTTTAGAGGTTAGGGTATTCTTTAAGCATAACTGACATTACCATAATGGTTAGGATTTCAGAAAGAGTCCCAGTTTTAGATAAATTTAATGAGTAATTATATCTTAGTGTTTATCTTACTCATTAGTACATGATGGTTTTGTTGATATACTCACACTGACCTTTTTGGTTTTAGTAAATGGCTGGATCTATTAGGCACCAAAGTAATAGTGGATGTGAAGGAAACTGTGACAGTTTTTTGAGTAAGAAACTGAATGATATGGGAGCTGCAACTGGAACTCTTTTGATTATCCTCAACCAACTATCTGGAGTCATGATTGACCACCTAAACCTTGGAGATTTCTCTAAGGCATCATATATGCAAGAAACAAATCCCTACGGAAGTACAGGTAATAATCATAAAGGTAAGTGTGTTCAAAAACCTATGTGTCAAAGATGTGGAAAGAAACACCTTGGAAAATGTTTCAAAGGGACAGAAATATGCTATAGATGTGGAAATGAAGGTCATAAAGCAAGAACCTGCCATGTAAAAATGAAGCATCCAGTTGACTCGAGGAAAGGGAAAGAAGTTCTTTCTGAGGGATCAATTGAATGTTTTAAATGTGGTGTGCATGGTCATTATGAAAACTCATGTCCTATGAAGAAGTTTCGTGAATGGGGTCACCAAGAGCGTACCAATATTCGTTTACCAATACCTAATGCCATTCCGATTGAGGATGAAGAAACTGACAATGACCAATCAAAGGTATGTACTATTTCATGACTATTGTTTTCCTATTTTGGAATCTTAGGATATGATTCATGATTTTGTTTGTAGGAAAGATGTATTTCGGAATAAGTTGGAAAGGAATGGATAATGGATCATGAAGAATGTTGAATGAGTAAGATGTCAACATATAAGGGCTTCAAGAGTTATGGTGAAATTCTTAAGAGTATTAAGTCTCTTTTGATGATGGGGTTACATTAGAAGACTTTTTATATTATGTGTAACCCTGATGTTTAATATAGGAAAATTTTATTCAAGTAATAGTTATCTTTTCTTTTGTGGACATAGTTATAAAGAACCATTTGGGTTTATATGATCCTTACTTTTGAGGTAATTATGGGTTACTATATGTTATGATTGAAGTGAAAGGCATGAGATAAAATTGAGGTTAAATTATGTTATGGTTATTTTTGATGATTTTATCCCTTTTGGGGAATGATTTGAGAATTATATAGTTTTGTAAAAAGGACAACACGCAGACCGTGTGACAACCCGTCGCGTCGGACAATGCTGCGGGAATCGAACCCACAACCAAAGTGTGACTCGTATTTATCGCCTACCACTGGACTACGTGAATTCCCTGGTTAGTTTGACTGATTCTTTTTAGTTATATGATTTTATTAATTACGAGTAAGTTGATTTTGGGTTATCAATGAAAATGATTAACCTATCATGGAGGATATGTGATTAGGTTAATTACTTTTCAATGCGAGACTTTAAGAGCAACTGATTTTGTTTGGAGATAAATGTTACGATTTAACTTGGAAGACTATGTGACTAAATCCTTCAAATATTTGGGTTTCAATATTAGATTGTTTTACTTTGAATAATTTTATGGAAAAATTGTTTATCTAATGGTCCTCGTTGATCTTTGGGTTTTGTTGGAAAAATTTTGGAGATTAATCATAGATTTTCTTTTTATAAATGGTTATCCTTTTCTGGATTATTTGATCTTGTACTAGCCTTTTTAGTTTTGGTTTTGGTTAAAGTCTAGAGACATGGGAAGTATATAGTTCTCTTTTGTGGATTAGGTGATTCTCTAGAAGTTGATTATAGTACTCTTAATGGGAACAAGTCTTCCTAAATACTCGTCTTTTGGAGAAAATATGATTTTGTGTAAGGAATCTAATAAAAGTTGAAAGTCAACATGATAAGTGATTATGCTTCCTTATGAATAAATTCCTCAATAAAAAGTAACTTAAAACAAAAATTTTGTCTATTAACTTTTCCTACTGGGGAATCGAATACCGTTTAACCCATCACAAGTTTGTGATTTTCTCATGGTTAACTTTCTCCTAAACATGTTTTCTATCACTCTCCATCAGAACATGACCCTTTGTTTTTTCCTCCATGTCCATATTTTCATACTTGGAATCCTAGTATGGGTTAACTCGGGTGACCTTTGTACTTATCTTTCTTTATTTTAAAGTGATTGTTTTACCGACTCTTCTCCGATGTGGGACTTTCAAGGATGTTTCCAAGCACAATTTTAAAAATTGCGAGGACGCAATTCTCAAAAGGGGGGAAGGATGTAACACCCCAGGTAAATAAAGAATATGACATTTTCATATTTATCCATATTTGTGAATAAAATATTAATAAGACTTTAAAGGGGATGCTATGCTCGATGGCATACCCAACACGCAACAACGAGTTTCTTGGAAATCTTACGCTGCACTCTAATAATAAAATAATATTATTTTAAATGGCAGTTAACATGTAGCCGTTGTATTGGCGGGAATGGATATAAATAACTAAAATATGATTATATATGTTTTTTTAAATGTTTTTACATCTATCCAAAGGCTTAAAATACGGAAAGAATTCAATTTTAGGCGTATATGCCCTAGTTTTCACTAAAGGTTCACTTATCGCCTTTTAATGGAGAACTGTCATTAAATATAGTTTTGATCACTCTTATACATTCTTTTGGACCAAATAAAACTCCTATTAAGAATCAGGACATCAAATTTTACTTTGTGTAATTTTTTTGGTATTTTTTTTGATAAAGTTCATTTTTTAATGAATAGTGTAAAATGTTGTGTTTTAATTCAAAACCTCTTTTTAATATAATTTATTTATATGATTAGATAATATTTTGAATTGGTTTTAAAGTGAAATTAGAAAATATTTTTACCATTAAATCCAATAGTAGTCGTTGGAATTAATTTCACTTTGAAATCAGACTTAAACTAATGTCAATCTTTTGATACTTATTGTTTTATAAAAACACGCTATCTGCTCTGACAGCGGGAATTAATTATTAAATTAATTAATGTGATTAATATGTTTTTAATTTTGTAAAACGGAATTAATTTTTGAATTTGGAATATCAAATATAGATTATGGTGAATTTTTGGGATTTTTCTGAAAAACTTCAATTTTTGATGAATAGTGAAACCACTAAGTGGTACTTATAAAAACTGATTTTTCCATTTAAATGAAATTTTGCCATCTTTGTGTTTTGAATTTCAAAAATCCTACATACATGGTTGTCATTAAGAAGTAAAATGTGGTTCAATGGGATAAAAATAATTTTTTGGTGAATAGTAACTTATTAAGTTTTTAATCACGATTAGTGGTAATTAGTGTAGTTTAAGGTAAAAATAATGCTTTAATAAAATAAGATGAGCTTGACACATGTCCTACCCTCATTGGTTGTGTCATGGCCGACCAAGACAAGCCATGGGTCAACTTGGGGACCCCATGGATCCACTTTGGTTGGGAAATGACATAAATAACTTTTTATTTAATGTAAAAGTAAAAATGACACAAACATGATATGTTTTACTAAAACAATTTTTAAGTGGGGTTATACAAGTCATATTTTTTATTATAAATAGTCATTGGAAAGATAAAAAGATTTCCTACATCATAGTAGTTTTTTTATAATTTTTAGACATTAAATAAATTAAATTATTTATGACATAATAATGATGTAGCGATGACATCATTATTTGACGATTTAAATAAAATGGAAAGATAATGTAAAATCTATGAACTAAACATGTCCAAAACTTATTGGATGGGTGGATTTCGAAGCCTTATCACCTTATCCACGAATTATATCAATGTGGGACCTTTTTAAACCGAAACACATTTTCAAATAAAATAATATTTCTTACTTTCCAAAAGTGCCCCTCCTCTCCTCTTATAAAAGGCCCCCACCTCTACCTCATTTCACACACTCCTCAAGCCTTTGGCTCGGACAACCCCTGACCATTTACTCTCTCCACATACCTCTCCTTATAATAGAGGATTCCCTTTGGGAATAATCCTTTCAAAGTAAGCCTTTAGGCTCAAATCAAAAGTAGATACACTTTTAAAGGAGATTAAAGAACGATCGAGTCAAGTCGGACCCGAGGTAAGGGATCTTATTTCTCTCTTTCTTTTTAAGTACACTCTTTTATGTCATTACTTTTAAGCTCATATTTCTTATGATTGGAATGTTATATTATATTAATCCTACTGTACTTATTATTTTCATATGATGAGAGACCCTATTTCCTATCATCAATCCATTTTGGATGTTTTGAGTGGCGCCGTTAGGCTGCCGAATTTTCATAAGGGATTTTTTTCATCTCACTTTTATTCCTGTGATATTTATGCTACATTGGCCAAAAATTCCATTGATTGGTGTATGTACTGCCCATTATTCTACTCTTTGTGTAATATACTTTCGTTTATGAGTATTTACATCAATGATCTATTGTCCTTCTTTCATGGGGTGTATGTTTTGAAAGATACCCAAGTCGGTAAGGGAACCTTTCACCCTCATTTTTTTTAAAAGACTTCCTTTGTTGGGTCTTTTAATTTACCTATTGTTATATTGGGATATGTTCTCATATATCCTTATTAATGTAAATTTTATGTCCAAGTGATGAGATACACTTTTTATCTCTCATCAACTCATTTTGATGTGATGCCGTTAGGCTGTCAAGGGAACTTTTTAACCCAATTTCGATTTCTTTGGGTTCAACATGTAGTCATTGAATATGTCATCCATTGAATATGTGTGAATGACCGATTATTGTTTTACACTTAATATCCATTTATATTGGGTGTAATTATATTTGTCACACATATTTTTGGGATTTATTTGTCCTTAATTTAAGGATACCTTCTTTATAAGGGATTTCATCACATTTGACATTTCTATTGAGGGTTCATTGTTGTTATACACCAATTCACTATTATATGGTGTATATACTTTCCTTTGGAGTATTATATCATGAATCCATTTATTCTCATGATATTATAAAGTTCTGACTAAATTTTATTCCTCAATTATGGTATTCAAGTGTCTCTAATTTTGGTAAAACCCCTTTAACCAAAATATCGCTTTAAATGTTTTAATTATTTGTTCTTATTAATATCCATGTTTTCAAAATGGTTTTAAGGATTTATTTATATGGATATTAATGGTTTAAAATTTTAAGCTTCAAGGTGGTATGGGACACTTTGATTCAGAAATCTCTTTATTAAATGTTTTAAATGGTTTTGGAAATGTTTTCTTTTTGTATGGATTCATTATTTCAAAACACTAAAATGTTATATTGTGATTGAAATGTGGAAATGTTTTGTTTCCTTTAGGCATGTTTTATGTGATACGTTTATGTTATGGTTCTTGGGCATTGTTATGAAAACGGGTGGTTCCGTGATAAACTAAGGGCGGGTGAGCCCGATATAGCTCTCTAATGCATTGGGTAACGCGAAGGAGTGAAACGTTGAGGTTTCTCCGAAGAGATTTAGGGAATATACTGTGATGGGTATTCCAAAACGTAACCAAGATGGTTACTACCTACGTAATAATGTTATGAATGCCTCAAGTTACCTTTATGTCTTATGATTTCTATGATTTATTCATGGTTTGAGGAGGTATGTTAAAGTGCCTTTGTTTTATGGGTAAAGTATGATTTCATTCTTATGTATATATGAACTCATGTTTCCTTTCCATATTTTTATAACCCTTACTGAGCTTTTTATGCTCATCCCAAGTTTTTGAAATGTTTTTCACAGGTCAAGGGAAAGGTACATGATGTGATGATAGTGTCAAGGATGTGTCAAGAAAGAATCCATGTTTTATTTTCAATATGTTACCGTTGATGGGAAGAATGAATGCTGTCTTTTATGTAACCACTTTGTTTAAGTGTGGAATTTAATGCAAGTTTCATGATCTAATTCTCTAAAACTCTAAACCTGAAAAGATCCTCAATGTGTAATCTTGTAATAACTAAAGATTAAGTAAGGTTTAAGGCTGGGGCCTTATAGAGCATTCAAGGGAAACCCCAAATTCTATGTTATCCTCTAGTGATGAGTATTCATACATTAGTTTAGTTTTGGTTGGTGTGAACCATGTTTCAGATATATATATCCACATTCCACTATTTTATGTTTAAATAATGTTCTAAATAATCAATGGTGGTGATTTTGATGACCTTCACTGATTCACAAAGTGATTATAGAATAATTTATTCATCAGAAGGGTAAGGATATTGGTCACTATACCTATTATAGGGAAGATCAAAATTATTATTGGAATTACCCATCATGGAATACTATTTCATCTTACGGTCTCCATGAGGTTTCTTATTTTCATTCCATTTCTCCCCTAGAACTTATTTATAAAGGTTGTCCGAGAGGGATTTTTTAAAAATTATTTTCATGTATATCCCCATAAAGAGAGACATAAATTAAATAGTCTAAAAAATTATATAGGGCTTTATTAGGGTATTTATCTCATCCCCATGAAAGATTATATTCAAGGGGGGTGGGGAGGATATGATATGAATTCCCCCTAAGTCTGTGGGTTATGAATGAAATATTTTTTTCCACTATGATTTCTTGGATTTATTAGGAATTTGATGACCCCCAGGGTGGGATAAGTAGTAAAAATTCCACTAGTATTTTTGGATATGTTTTTTCTTTTATTAATGTTGTGGTATCCACTACCACTTCCCTTCTATTTTTACTACTTTATTTTTTGAATGGTATAGATGTAGTGTACATACCAAGTGTGAAAAACTCAATAATGAGGGTAGCACATAAACTGAGGATTTGGTTTTTCTCATGACAAAACACTCCTCTTCATTTTTTGAGGTTTTATACCTAAGTTTTTAATGGCTTTTTCAATTAGTATTCAATATTTATGAGCATTAAAGATAGTATATTCAGGTTGTATAAGTTGTCTAAATATTATAAAACTTGGTATTGGGATATGAAATGAGGTAAAAGTGATTCATGACGTATTTCTTGGTGGACTCTGATAAATAAGAATGGGAGTGAAATGAAATAATCTATGCTTACCCATTTATTTGATATGAATATAGGAAGGAATAATGGATAGAAACTGATGAAATTCCCATGAATAATTTAAACATGAAAATTGGATATGTCTATGCTACATTCCCAAAATTCATTATCACACAACTAAAATAGCATCCAAGTTTATGTGATGATAGATCTATCCTATTATTTATATGTGATTTGAATTTTCCACATAAGGTAGATGTTTCATCTTTAGATAGCCATGGATCATCCAAATATTTTGACAAATATAATGTCTACATTCCTTTATAAATTCCTTTATAATGTCAAAATAAGAATCATCTATGGATTAGAATAATATTGTTATAAAATATTAAACCATTTAATTTCTTTTAATCATAGAATATGCCTCATATTTTGTGAGAGATTCTAATACCTGAATCAGCCAAAGTGATCATTTCATAGATAAATTTTTATAGTGAGTGGGATAAGTTTGAATATTCTATATAATATTGAATTGTTGATGATCTGAAGGTGCTGTATATGATGACCACTCCCTACGACCACCATCCAATTTTTAAATTATATTTCACGTCATAGATAGGGTGTTTAGTGTAATTGGAAACAATCTCTCCATTTCCATTTGACATGAGGGGTATTTTATATATCCTTTTTAAATGGAGTTATTTCATTTTGAAATGATATATTATGACATGGTGGACTATCATAGTAAATTCAAAAATATAGAGAACTATCTTCATGACATAATTTCAAGTCATAGGGAGGATTCTTATGACATATTCCCTAGGTAATACCTTCTGGGTAGATAGTGCTTAATGTTGAAAGGCAATGAACTTATTTCTATTGGATATTTCTTCCATAAGGATTATTTTCATATCTCTCACCATGGGAATAGTTCTTATAATGGATCATGATATTTCTATAGGTAGGACCTTTATCGAAGTCACTTTGGGAAGGAGCATTGGATCCTCTCATAACGGTATGGAGTGGAGAGCCAGCAGAAGTCTAGTCAACTTATTTATCTAAATAGGAGACCGAAAACTATTGGACCACTATTAAAATATTCTTCATGGACTCAATAACATCCACATTAATAATGTTAGTAATATGGGATTTAAGTAATACTATGGGCTATTCCAAGTGATAATTTTTCTTGGATACTCTATATTGGGTGGGTGGAATTATGTATAGTTCACAATTCCATTAAAATTTAGGATACCTATTAGGAGACTCATGTGATTTCATTGGGATATAACATTGAGATTTTTTATGTTTGGAATGAGTATGTGCCTTCCCTAAGGTGGCTGTTGATATGGGTTAATGATCTCTAATTAGAATGAGGATATGAGCCCAAAATTATTTCCCATTATTGGATTAAATATATTGATTGACATCCTAAATGATATTGGTAATATGTTCTTATTAATGAGTAACTTTTGAATCATGTTAATGAACTTGTCTAGTGTCACATGAATAAATATTCTTATATCCACTATTGATCATTGGGATATGATGATGATGGACTTCATCTATAGCTACTAGAAGATTTTGATAATCTTACAAGGAGTGTGAATGGATATAATCCTTCCCTTAGATCATCACCTAGATATAATTATGGATTCACTATGGGTAATATTAATGTGGTAACATTCATTTATGGTATTAGTGATATAATAATTTTACTATCCTCTTATTATTATTAAGAAATAGTGATGTGACTGATGTGTGGGGGTGGGAATATTTTTATACCCCTAGATTCTATTGGAATATTTATACTCTCTTCCTTATATTTTTCTAGTGTATACTAGAAATATTATTGTGTAGGAGTGGGAATATGGGATCACCCCCTCATGGATTTCTGGATATGAAGATATGGCTCCCAAAAAGGTTTTTGGGGATGATAATTCTCACCTTCTTCTTTACCAAAAACCATTTAATGGTTAGTTGTTGAGTATTTATACATATTTTTTCAAATATGATCCATAGATTCAATATAGTTTCATTTAAATGGTACTTTGAAGACAATTGGATTATTACATGGCATTGAAGATTCTTTTTTAATGTCAATGCTCTCTAGATTGACAGGGACATGACTTCTAAAACTATTGAGGTGTATGTTTTGTTCAAGGTGATGTAATCAATTATAAGTTAAGGGAATTATTAATATCCTAAAAATATAAAAAAACTCAAATAATAAAACAAATCAGTAAATCATCACATGTAAAACGCATGTTTAAACAGTCACTTTTATATTTGAATGAAACACATCATATACTCTTTTTTTATTTTCTATTAGAAACATAAAAATCTCCCACATCAATTTTGGTTCAATTTTAAATTTTATTTATTACATAATTTCCTAATGTATACATCCATTAAGTTTTCTATCCAATGAAACTATGGAATATGTGTTGGTTTAGAGGGTGATAAGGTAGGAAAATGGTACCTTTTTAGGGTATTTATTCCAACGGTTGAACTATATTATAGATTCAATCCATGTTCATGAATCCTTCACAAGTAATAGTGTGGGACTGGTTAACAATATACTATTAGTTTTTTATTAACATATATTGAAGTGAAATTTCAATTTTATTAGTGGTTATCCAAGTTTATTATATACTAATTTTAGATAATTAATTTTTATGTTTTATGGTTTAAATCTACATTGTTGGGAACTCAAGATTTTATCACTATAAATGGTATCATTAATTGTTTTACGTGTCAATATTAGGAATACAAAATGGATTATTATATATCTATATCAAATGAATCAGAAAATACATTGTTCAGTGCCACATAATGTGACATTTCATACCTTTTATGTTTGTGTGATGAGGACCAATCCATGAAGCTTAACATCATATAGTAATGGTGATTAGGAAAAAGACTTCCAATGATGTTTATTATGTGATTTATTCCTAAGAGAACATTTCTAGTTTATATAGAATGAAATATAGCATAATGTGGTAAGGTTGATTTCACAAGGAATGCGACCTAATGAGTTTTGGGGGAGATTCAACCCATATAAATATGGCCCACTGAGAATAATGTTGTCTAGTTAGAAAAATATCCAAATGAATGAAAGATAGTGACATCTTGAAGGAATATGTACCTCTATGTGGTATATGGTTTCATTATGTCTATGTCCCAATGATTATATTTCCCATGGAATATGGACCTAGTGAAAGGGACATCCAAGATCACAAGGAATATATCCTAAAGAGGAAGAACTTTAGTGGATTTTGTGAGGAATATGGTCCCAAGAATATGATAATAGAGGGTTGATACTGTTGGGTTTGAACCTCTAGGAGGTATCTTATGAGTAAGGATTGATAAGATTCAATTCCCATACAGTTCAAGGTGTAAATATTAAGGCTAAGTCAAAGAAATGTATCATTTTATTTAACATCTAGCGCTAATGAAAATTACATAAAATTTTACATAATTCATCTAGGACATTGGACATATACTTAAATTTATTACCACAAGTTTATTTCTGATATTAAAGGTGTGAAAATAGTTGTTTTCCAGAACTTATTCATATGAATTCTCACTAGAATTCCTAAAAAAATTGATTTCTTGGTTGAAGTCATGGAGAGATAGGGATTGCACTAAGTAATAATCCCATGTCCATCCTACCATATTCCTTCATATTGATAGGTGGGGAGAGATGTTGTAGAACCACTCCCAATCAGGGTAAGAGAAGGGTTAATGTAATTATTATTCTATATTTGGATACCTTCCTCATTGTGTGGACTCATTAATATACTATGCACCCTGGAAAATTAGATTCATGCTGAGGATGGTTGAATTAGATTGTATAGTCAGAGGATGGTCTCACCAAAATCCTTATGATGGGGACCCTCATTATTAATATTATTCATTATTTCACATTCATTGAGGTCCTTATCTATTAAGTGGGATAATATGGAGACATATTTCCTCAATTGATTTCATGATCGAGGTAGGTACACACTAGTTTTCATGAAAAACGGATCATGCATCTCTAGTGGTTTTTGAAGAGGTCATATCATTTTATTTTCAGCACTTTCTTGGTGAAATAGGGTCATAGGGTTATTGAGTAAACTGTTGAAAAATAATTAGGGAAGGTGGGATTGAACAACCTCAAAGGTGTAAGTTATATAAAATAGACATGCAAGGGTAGGCTCATATACATGGTAGGTGCTTGGTAAAAACTGATATGCATGATATATAGGTGTTCTAGGGGTGGATCCACCTGGGAACCTTTTGAATGAGTTCACTCCATTTGATAAGACCACTATGGGGATTTTATAACAATGGAATATGAAGAGTTACCATCCCACGTGGTAGGTAAACCTATAGTAATTTAATCCACATGGTAACCCCATGTTGGAGGTCAGTTTTCAGGGCCTGTTTTCAATACTTGGTCTTCCTTCCTAGGTGATGTGTAGAAAAAAGGACATACATGGTAGCTAGGTGTGGAAAAGACCATATAGGGTTTCTTTTAACCGAGATTACACAATGGATTTGATCAAATAGATTATATATATGGATAAAATTTTTACCATATTCTAGTGAACCAACCATCATTAAAGAATGTCCATATAGTATATAGTTTCATAAAGATAACAAGCTTGATAATTACCTGGAAAAAATTTCCTCGATCTTGTTCTGCGATTCTCCTCTTATCCAAAATCCCCATTATTTTTAATGATGAATGGGGTAGTCAAAGTAAATCCTTGGGTAACTATTTTATGAGATAAGAAGCTATGTGGTCGGATTTGCACGTGTAACATCCCATGAATTTGAGTATTTTATTTTCAAATTAAATTAAAATAAATCGATTTTGTATAATTAAAATCCATCTATGAAATGGTTTAATTCTCACTTTTATGAAATAAAATGATTTTTTCTAATGAAGATATGTTTTGGATTATATTATAATATTTATAAAATATTTTTTCTATTATCCAACATATATTATTTTATAGACCAACATTTTTATATTATTTGAAAAAATGTATTAATACATTAAGAAGATTTTTCGAAAAATAATATGCTAATGAGACCTTTTAATGTTATTTGATAAATTATAATTCGTTTTAGTAATGAAAATATAGAAAATACTTTAATTATTTAATTGAGTATTTAATATGAATCACCATTTTTAAACTATATCCTCTAATAAAAAAAGTGTATTAAAAATTAAATTGATTTTAATTTTTTTGAAAATTATCATTATATATAGTTTTCAAAATATTATGGATATAATACTATCAACGAAAATAATATTTTCAAAACATATGATTATTGTAAGATTAAATTAAATTTTAATTTATTTTGAATAAAAAAATTATGATACCATTAATCAAGTGATACTATATAGTAATATTTTTTTAAACCCTAATGATAAAATGTTATAAAATATTGATTCATTGAATATTTTATTTTTTAAAGTAATCATTTTAAAATTTTATTATTTAATTAAAATTAAATTAACTAAAATACAAATAACAATAAGATTAATGAAATAAATTTTCTTAATTTTATAAGAAAAATAAATTGGCCAACAACTAAAGTTAACCAAGGGACCGCTCAAAAAATCATGGAACCAGTTGGGTTAACCACATGGAGAGGTCGAACAAAGACAACCCTAGTAGAAGAAGGAGGATCAGTTTCCTTGCATGTGGAATGTCTTGAAATGAAGACCCTAAGTCCATGTGTGGGGTCATGTGTGTTCATAGGTTCAGTGGGCCACAACCGACATGTGTGTATGGAAGTCCGAGTAAATACCCATTTAATCACATCTGGGCATCCTTGGAGAGTGATTAGTTTATATGGGAGTGAATAACCATGGAATTTTTTATGTGGGATTGAATGAAGTGGGTATTATTAAAACAAGGTTATAATCATCACTTATATCATAGATATCTATTAAAAATCATCCTAGTCATCTGATCATTAGAATCTATATTCTAACTCAGGACCCTCTCACTATGTTCATCACTTCTCTCGAAATCTTGGAAAATTTCATCATCTCCATTGGATCTCCATCAAATCTTACTTCAATATAAGGAAACCTCAGAGTAGGGTTCCCTTTATACAATGAACTACCTCTATCATTTTTCCAAGATGTCGAACCAGCTTCTCAAACTAAATTCATAGGCTTTAGGCTACAATGAACCTCAACTACTAATAATAATTCTTGGTTCTCAAAGAATAATTACATTGTAGGACTACATAAAAAAATATTTTTCAAAACTAGGTATAAGGTATGTTTGTTTAAAATTAAAATTAGTTTGTTATTAATTTTTACCCAATTTATTTAGTACTATTACCCAGAATGTAAGGGAAAATTAATACCTCGATAGAGTTTTATTAGGATTTAAGATACTATTTTTATTTCAATAGTATTCCATCAAAATAGAAATATCCCTTATAAGATGAATTAATGTATTATATGGTATCCAAACCCTTATATATGTAAATAAATACATCACTTACCGAGGGACTCCTCCCCTATTCACCAATTGGAAGAACCAACCCAAGGTTCTCCTCTTTTTTCATTCTCCACATAGTTCTATCATCCCTATTAAAATTAAGATATATCATTGTTTACTTTTCCATAAACAGGTAGGGGTGTACGAATATAAATTTATATATTATTTTTAAACCATCATGTTTATTCAATTTTTAGACTTCTAATTTTGAACTTATATTTGAGTAATGTATATTTATTTATTTTCAAAAATTAACTACATTAAAAACAACTAAAATTACAATATATATATATATATATAAATATGTGTGTGTGTGTGAGTTCAATTATTATTATATAACTAGTGTTTATCAAGGGAACAATAGTAGTATTTCATGTGTGATAATTTACCCTTATTTCAATCTAAAATTTGATGATTTCCAACCATGCAAGGGGATTTCAAAATTATTCAGAAACTATTTTATGTATGTGATATTTTATTTTCCAAACATTATAAACCCTATTTGACTATCTATAAAATATATTTTTAAATAAGGGAAAATTGGTTTCTCTAAATTGCATGTATTTCAAATACCCCTTATTAAAAAATTATAATTTTTGGTGTCATATGATTTTTGTTTCAAATTATATAATGGATCTTATAAGAAAAGTGTAATGGTTGTAAAATTATATATTTTTTAATGAATTATTTTATTTAAAATTACTATTATTTTATGTGAAAAAATTATACCATCATACCATTATTTTATGTGTAAAATTATTCTTCTAAACATTAAGAATTAAATTTAGAATGTTCTTCAAAAATGAGCATCTTAATTCCTTAATTAATGTTAAATTTCACATGATATTGTTTATCATTTTATGTGCTTATCAAGTGAAGATGAATTTGAAAGATATCATTTTATGAATTAGATGTTTATTAATATATATGTATTTCATTCATGATAATAGTTATGGATGTTCATAAAAGATATTCCTAAAAACATCATTCGTGTATTTATAAGTAAATATAAATGTATCAATTCATTTCCAGATTTTCAAAAGTGAAAAAAACTCTAGTGAAATATATATACATATATATATATTATAAATCTAAAATATTTTTATAAAAATTTATCACTTGGTAATTTTAAACAATATATGGACCTGGGGAATGAACCCAACCCTCCAAAATGGGTAGGCCCTTGATATACTTCAAAGTTTTATGTGGACCCATGTTTTTTTCCATGATTTCATAATATTTTATAAAAAAATAATGGATTATTTTATTAAGTATTTTCAAATATTTTGAGGATTTTTCAAAATAATGTTTTCAAAGATATATATATATTCAGATGTAATTATATTTTGATTTTTTTCAAGTAATAAGTATTTTCAAATATTTTTATATTTTTTTAAAAAAATTACAATCTATTTTTGTTCTAAAATGATTATTAAATACATTTTCAAAATATATATTTTAATTCACTATAAGTTATAATTTTTGAAATGTACATATCAAATATTTCTTTTCGTATAAAGCTAAATGTTTTTCCAAAAAGTATTTTAAAAAAGGGGTTTCAATATTTTTTAAAAACCCATTACTAATAAATAATTCTCACCCTATTTTTAGAAAAATTTATTGAGGATCATTTAGAAGTTTCAATGGAGTTTTGATTTGATAAAGATCTAGCATTAGAAAAAATAAAATATGTTTCTACTTATTTATTGTTTAAAAATATGATATGTTTTAATGGTTATTTATTTTCATCCAAAGCCTAGACCATAAAAATTCTCATATGTATAATGGACTGTATATTTTCATTTTCATTTATTTGAAAAATATAAAGCATTTTTTTAGATATGGAAGTGTAGGTTTTGGGATATTACACTTGCAATCAAAGGAATGGTTTAGAAAATATTATAGAGTTGGTATTGTCATTTCACAAAATATCATAGAGTTATAATATTTCTTTTAATGTACTACTTAATTATGTCACCTTAGTAATATATAAGTTTATAAATTATTGTTTTAAAATTTCATAAAATATAAATTTGAAATTTCCTTAATCATGATGGTTGAATATTGAGGATGAAATTCATTTTAAGGGGGATGTAACATCCAAAGAATTTGATTTTTTTCAAATTATAGTATCATATATTAATTGTTTTATAATTTAAAACCATCTTAATTTTTTTAATAATATATTTTATGAAATTAAATATTTTTTTATAATCAAGTTATGTCTTGGAGTATTAGTTAAAAATTATAAAATATTTTTTTTTATTCTCCATGATATAGTAATCTATAGAGAATTTTCTAAAATTATTTGAATAAATGTATTTATACATTAACTTGATATTTTGAAAATTAATATGATAATGATAACTTTTAATGTTATTTCATAAATTATAAGTCATCTTAATAATAATAAAACAAGTAATTATTAAATTATTTTAAAGTACCGTTAATATGAATATCCCTTTTTAAAATATATCCTTTATTAATAAATTTTAATTTTAATTTATGATGACTGCAAATTTATTTGAAAGTATAATTATATATAGTTTTTGAAATATTATGCATATAATAATATCCAACAACTTACTATTTTTATAACTTATTATAATTTTAATATTAAATTATTTTTAAAATATTTTTGACAAATACAAATTATGATACTATTATTTAAGTTATAATATCTACTAATAATTATTTTTATTAAAAATTTATGATTAAATGTTATAAAAAATTATTTACTTATACTATTTTTAGAAAATAATCAATTTGAAATTATAGGATTTACATAAAATAAAATTTACAAAAAATTCATAAGTTAAAGGAAATAATTTTTATTACATTTATAAAAAAAAATTCCAAATAATAAGGTTAACCAAGGGACCCCTCAACTCATGTGGGACCCAAATGGGTCAACCAAGTTGAGAGGTCGACGAAATCAAACCATAGTATCGGTAGGATGATCAATTTACTCGCATGAGGCATGTCTATGGGATGAAGCTCATGGGGTCTTGTGTGTACATAGGTTTAGTGGGCCATGAAACACAAGTTTGTATGGGTTTCCATGAGTGTACCCCATTAATTTATTTTTGGATACTATCTAAATGATTAGTTAATATGGGAGAGAAAAACAATGAATTTTTTTGATGCTGGATCAAATGAAGTTGGTACTTTTCACTCAAGTTTAAAATATTCTCTTACATCGTAGTCATCCTATTGAAATTTCCTCACCTATGAAATAATAATCCCTCATCTTCAACCTCAATATCATCTCCAACTATTTATCCATTATCTATAAATCTAATACAAATCTATTATCACCGTCAGATCTCCCTCAAATATTTATTCACCATAAGGAAATTCCAATATAAGGAGTCCATCATACAGTGTGCTACCAATATCATTTTTCCAAGATTATAAAAATCCTTCTTAAAATAAATTCTTAGGATTTGAACCACAATGAACCTAAACCACCAGTAACAATTTTTTCTTAGTGTGGAATCGTGAAAATGTAAGAATAAACACAAATAATATTTATCAAAACTAGAAATGAGGTATTTATGTTTAAAATTAAAATCAGTTTGTTTTTATTTTAATTTTTTACGTAGTTTCATTGGTATTTTTACACACTGAGAAAGTATCATTTAACACCTAATTTGATGTCTCTTAAAAGTTAGGATACTATTGTTTTTTTAATGGTTATCCCTTCAAAATCCCATCATCCATTGAAAGATAAATCAATTCTTACGTAGGTATATAAACCCCTCTATACAAATAAATACGTCACTTAAAGAAGGACATACCCCCACCTCAATTGTTGGAAGACCCAACCCAATATCCTCCTATATTTTCCCTCCCATTCCCTAGTCCAAACAATCCAAAAAGGTAATAGAATTTCCCTCATTTATTTTCTTATAATAGTTAATGGAGTAAGTATATATATGTATTTATTATTTTCAAATATTTAATTTTAGTCATTTTTAAGACATATAATTTCAAACATATTTTTATGTAAATAATATATATTTATTTTCAAAAATATATCTTTTAAAAACTACTAAATTTTATAATATAGATATATAAATTCCTATATATGTGTTCAATTATTGTTATATAAATAGATGTTTTCAATTAAAAAAATAGTAGTCTTTCATGGGTGTTAACATACCCCACCTTAAAGTAATGATTTGATGATTTGAAATCATTTAAAAAGATTTATTATTTCTTCAAAAACTATTATTATTTATGTGATATATTATTTCTCAAATATTATAAATCGTATTTGATTCTCAAAAAATAAAATAAGGGAAAATTGGTTTTCCTAAATATCTATTTTTAAAAACCCTTATTTATGAATTATAATTTTATGTGTCATATAATTTTATTTCATATTATATAATTGATTTTATAAGAAATTCATTATGTTTTTAAAATTCTATATTTTTAAAAGATTTATTTTATTTGAAATTGTTATTATTTTATGTGAAAGACTTATACCTTTACACCATTATTTTATGTGTATAATGTTGCTTCTAAACATGAAAATTTAAAGTATGTTATTCCAAAATGATAATCTTAATTATATATTTAAGGTGGAATTTAAAATGATATAGCTTATCATTTTATGTGCTTATCATGTGAAAAAGGTTTTCAATGATATCATTTTATGCATGGGTTGTTCATTAAGACATATGGATGAAATTCGTGACCATAGTTATATATGTGAATAAATGATATTCTTGAAAATTTCATCAATGCATGTTTATGTGTGCGTGTATATATATATATTTACATAAACATGCATTAATGAAATTTTCAAGAATATCATTTCATTTATATGTTTTCAAAAGAATAATAAACTCCAGTGAAATATTTATATATATAGGAATGTTTGAAATGTTTTATAAAAAATAGATAATTGGACATTCAAAATATTATAGAGATATGGGCAGTGGACCCAACCCTATAAAATGGGTAGGCCCCTGATAATCTTCAATGTTAAAAGTGGTCCCATGGTTTTGTTTTCTGATCTTGTATAATATTTTCTGTAAAATCATTATATTTTTTTATTAAGTATTTTCAAATGTATTATATTTAAAAAAACTGTTTTCAAAATAATATATCCAATTAATATGTTTTTTAAAGAAAAATATATTTTGAAGAATATATCCAAAATAAAATTCCTTTTCAATTTATTTTTAAACATTTTTTCTAAATATATATTTTTAAAACCCTATAAATTTAATGTTTTGGAATGTATATATAAAAATCATAATTCGATATAAAGGAAAAATGTTCCCAAGTGAGTATTCAAAAAGTAGGTTGAAAAAATCACTGGTTTTTTAAAACCCCATATTGGGAAAAAAATCACCCTATGTTAAAAATATCATAATCATTTAGTTGTTTCCAAATATTTTAGCTTTGATAAGATGAAATCATGAGAAAAAATTAAATAGACATTAATTTATTTATTTTGTAACACTCCAATATTTTTTAATGGTTCATCCTTTTCCTCTAAATCCTATACCAGAAATGATACTCAAATGTATAACAGACTATATGTTTTTAGTTTATTTTATTAAAAAATAAAAATCATTATTTTTTACCAAATCCGGAAGTGTGGGTCTCAAGACGTTACACTTGGTATCAATGAAATAGTTTAACAATCATTTGAAGTTTAAAATTTTCATTTCATAAAAATATTATATTTAGAATATTTCATTAATATTTCTCTTTAATTAAGTAACCTTAAGAATATAAATGTTTAGTAACTAAAGTTTTCTAAATTCTAAAAATGGAAATTTGGAATTTCATTAAGCACGATGAATAAATTTTGAGGGATAAATTCATTTTAAGTTGGGTAGAATGTAACATCCCATGAATTTTTATATTTTATGTTCAAATTAATTTGAAATAAATTTATTTTTTTATAATTTAAATAATTTTATAAATTGTTTAGTACTCTATTTTGAGAAATTAAAATACATTTTATCGGAATGATAATTTTTGGATTATAATTCTTAATTAATAAAATATTATTTATATTCTCCAAGATATCGTATTTTATTGAGAAATATTTTTATATTATTTGATTTTTTTATAAATTTAGTTGATATTTTCAAAATTAATATGTTAATGATACATTTTATTATTATTTCATAAATTATATGTCATTTTAATAACCAAAACACTTTTAAAATTTCAAATTATTTTGAAGAACATTTAATATGAATCTCCATTGAAAAACTATATACTTTATTAATAATAGTATATTTTGAATTAATGTGATTTTGAATTTATTTATAAGTATCTTTATATAAAGTTTTTAAAATATTATTGATATAGTACTATAAAAAATTTACTATTTTCAAAACCTATAATAATTGAAATCTAAAATTAATTATTAATTTTATTTGACAAAAAAATATGATTCTATTATTTGTGATGTAATATGTAATAATTATAATTTATATTTAAACACTTATGATAAAATTCTATAAAAAATTGATCCATTGGTACATTTTGTTTTTGAAAAAAATAAATTTGAAATTATATGATTAATATAAAATAAAATTTTCAAAAATAAAAATATGAATAAGATAAAATAAATAATTTTTCATACTTTTAAAATAAAAAAATTTCCCAAATACTAAGGTTAACCCAGGGACCCCTCAACACATGTTGGACCCAATCAGGTTAACCATATTGGGAGGTCTACTAAATCTAACCCTAGTACTGGATGGAGGATCAGTCAGCTCACACTTGGAATGGCATGGGCTGAAGCCTGTGAGGAAGTGTGTAGGCCCGTGTTTGTGCATAGGTTTAGTGGTCCATGACCAAAATGGGTCTATGAGTGTCTAAGTGCATAACTCATTATTCTAACCTCAACATCATATGCAATGAATTATTTTTTGTGGGAATGGACAACCAAATAATTATTCGACGTGGAATCAAATGAAGCGTGTACTATTCACCAAAAGTTAAAATTGTCGCTTATATCGAAGATGCACAATCAAAATCATCTCAGCCATCTGATCATCAACAGTCATCTTCTACCTTAATACCCTCTCTAATTGTTCATACCTTCTCCTACAAGATAATCCAAAGCCTCTGTCGCCATCAGAACTCCCCCAAATCATCATTTTCTATAAAGAAACTCCAATATAGGACATCCTTCATATAATGTACTACCACTATCCTTACATGATGATAAACCACCATATAAAAATAATAGCATAGGCTTTAGACTATGACACAACTTGGCCTCCAAAAATACTTCTTTCTTCTCTAGTAATCATGGCAAGGTCAAACTAAATATAAATGATGCTTGTAAACATTAATATTTAGATTAAGAATATTATTCCAAAATGAGCATATTAATTATTTATTTAAGTCTGAATTTAAAAAGATAAAGTTTATCATTTTATGCTATTGTCTTGTGCAAATAAATTTCATAGATATAATTTTTCACATGAGATATTTATTAATATATATGGATTCTATTCATTACTGGAGTTTTTGGTATGCCAAAAACTTATTTTTCACAATTTCATACATGTATGTACAAGTAAATATATATGTATATATTCATTCCGAGTTTTTCAAAAGAGAAAAAAACATTAGTGATATATATATATATATATTTATTTAAATAAAAATATAATATTTTTATTATAAAAATTAAACACTTGGACATTTAAAACATGATAGGGATCTTGGGAGTGGAAACAACCCTCCTAGATGGGCATGACCTTGATATCCTTCAAATTTCCAATTGGCCCCATGGTTTTGCTTTTAAACTTGCATAATATTTTATAAAAAACACTTGATTATTTTATTAGGGAATTTTTAAAGGTATTATATTTTGAAAAATTGATTTCAAAATATTGTTTTTAAAGCTATATGAATTTCAATAATTAGTATATTTTCAAATAAATTGTTTTTAAAATAATGTTTTCATGTAATAATTATTTTCAAATATTATTATATTTTGAAAAAGGTTTCAAAAATTATATGTGTTTTCAAAGGATTTTTAAAACACTTTCCCCAAGATATATTTTAAAAAAACTAGAAATTATTGTTTTTAAATCTATTCATTAATTATTTATTTTTATATAAATGAAAAATTCTTCCAAATGAGTTTTTAAAAAGTATTTTCAAAAATGGGGTTCACCATTTTTTAAAAACCCATTATTGGGAATTTATTCTCACCAAATGTGTTAAAAAAAATTTAGAATCATTTATAAGATTCAAAGGATTTTAGATTTGATAAGGAGATAGCACATGAAAAAATCAAAGATCTATATATTTTTTTATTATTTAAATGCCTAGTATTTTTTAATAGTTAGTTCACTTTCTCCAAATCCTAGACTAGAAAAGATACTCAAATGTATAATGGAATTTATATTTTCTGTTTCTTTTATATAAAATAAATATACAACCTTACTTTGTACCAGATCTGGAATATCATATCATGGTTCCTTACAATAGGAATACGTGGTTCCTTCACCATGTTTCCACATGTGTGGGTTATACTCATAGAGCGAGTAAACACAGGGAAATTTCATCTCAATGTCAGGTCATATGTAGGAAATTGGTCATTTAGATGTATTAGAGTATCAAAAAAGGTGTTTGTTCACATATTGAATGGGTGTCCAATATGGTAATTCCATCTTCATACTGTGTGGTATGAAAAACATGTTCATCATGACCGACGTTCATTTTTGTTGTGGTCAATAAATAAGCCACATGGTAGAGTGGATCAAACTATTGTATTGTTATATGGGTAGGTGGATATGTGGTGTGTTATGTCATTAGTCCACATGGGAGGCATCCAGTTCCACAATTTCATTTATATATTTAAATTTAACATTATGTTACTTTATTTTGTTATTAACTGATCACAAGTGTCAACAACAACAGTTAATAGGACCCTAATAATCCAAATGGGTTGGTAATTAAAAATGCTTCTTACCCTATATAATCATGATTTAGGTAATAATGTGTCAGTAAACTCCATATTATCATTTTGGGTTGGTCATTAAAAATCCAGTTTCCACTTTATTTTCATTTATTATATATTTATTGGTGTTTGTTATGGGTTACACTAGTCGGGAGACCCTAATATGATGAGGTTATAGGAGGAATAGAGTTCATTATTATACATGTTATGGATATGAAAAACTATTTATCGATTCCACTATTCATGAATCCCAAATGTTGGGATTGGTATGATTCCCTGCCAAAATAACTAAATGATTAGGGAAACACGTAAATGAACACATTGATTAGTGAAATTTGAATATTGGCCCAATATATAGGTTTGATTTTCAGAGTTATAATTTTATTGAGAATGAATCCATTGAAATCCATGGATGAAAAGATATAATACATGATGGTCACCTATAGATATACCCTTTTTTAGATTATGTCATACTTTAGGATAATCATAATGAGACAACTTACATGTATGACTTATAAAAAAGTTAGATATTTATTTTGTGAGTTGAAAAATGTTATAAATATAAATCATTATATGAAATTGAATATAAAATCTACTCAAATCAATTTATCTAACTCCGAATATTCAGTTTTACTTATTAGTTGTACATCATACATTTATTTTGATAAACCCAAACTCGAAGATTGGAGGGAATTGATGAAGCGTGAAGTAGTTCTTTATTTTAGTATTGAAAAATTATTTCATACATTATAAATCATAACATATGATTTATTTTTACTTAGTGGAATAATTTTAGAGTTAGAAAATAATTATTTTATTCCCTTCATAAACAAAAATATTATTTCGGTATTTTTAAAAAAAGGTGATTTTCATTATCTATTGAGAATACGAATGTTTTATGTATATGAATGAAATGATTTATAGTGTTTTTAATGTATTAAATAGTTTATACACTCTATATATGGATAACCCTATTTATAATATTCAAAATAATAAGGGTATTGTGGATTATAACACAAAAATCATTTGGAATCTTCCATATGGACATAAAAATTAGAAATGAATTAAAATAATAAGTAAAAATTATTTATTATAACCATTTGATTTTGAGTCATTTTGAAAATTTTAATTTTCATTTATTTCGAAGAATGACCCAAGAACCTTTGAAGGGTAATGATTTTTGGTCTGGTGGATTATTGGATCTTATACAATGTTATGTATGTGGATAAATGATTACTCAATATAGTGGTTGTTTTATGTAATTCATTACCTTTTCCAATGACTTTTTCCCATATAAATATGTTTTTTATGGTGAGATATAAGTATGAATCTTTCTAAAAGTTCAATTTATTTTATAAAATGTGAAAAATAATGTGGAAAATATATCCAAACTATCATATCAGATTGTGGTGATGAATACTTGATTTTAAAGTTCATTGACCATCAATGAAATTTTTGAATTATTTCATAAATCACTCACACATAACACTATAATGTAATACTATTTGTGAGAGGAGAAATCATACATTTTGAGACATTATTCAATCGTTGACAAGTAAATTTGACCATCCTATTTCATTCTTATGTTAAGTTCTAGGGGATATTTAATTTCTACTAAATTATGTTCCATATACTGCCATTATGAAAATACCATATGAGATATGGGCTAAGAAACATTTACTAAGTCATTTAATATTATTTGGAGATGTGAATCATTCATATGATGATTTAATTTTGATAATTTTTACCTCAAATCTAACAAATTATTTTTTCAATGGTGATCATAGGGAATAAAGGGATAGTATTTATATAATGTGAATGATCCTAAAGTGTATTTGGTTCTATTGTCTACAATTATTTAAATGGAATTTATCGATCATTGAGTCAGTGGGAAGAAAATTAAAATTGGATATGTTTAATATCCACATAAATGAAGTTTCTCTGAGAGAGAAGTTGAGTTGGTTCAATAAAGAGTTGTGGAATAATAATGATCTAAAAATACATATGAATCTAGAAGGTCTACTAGGATTCATTAAGTTATTAAAAGATATAGTTTTGTCAATGAAAATGATGATGAGGTAATGTGCATAATATTTGAATCAACCACAAATTATAAAGATATCCCGAATCATAATTAACATAAATGGTTAAAATATATGGAATCTAAAATTAAACTCCATGTACCATAACTATGTTTAGAAATTGGTGGATGAACCTCAAGATATAATACTCATGGAGCAGAAGTGGATTTTTTTGTAAGAAAACTGACATGTATTAGAGTTTCTCTACCTATATGGCTTGTTCTAGGGAAAAGGGTAAGAATAAAATTCATATAATTAACTATGATGAAACCTTTTAACCAGATAAAATGATAATTTCTACATTTATATTTCACTGCTTATATGCTCACTTTGATTATGATCTATATCAAATGTATATCAAAATTTCTTAATGGAAATATATCCAAGGATTTTTATATGAAACGTCCTAATTGTTTTGAAACACCAAGTGAGAGTACTATGGTGAGAAAGCTGTAATTATCCTTTTATGGATTGAAGTAATCTTATCCGAGATGGAATATCAAATTTTATGATGCAGTCAAAGAGTATGGTTTCATCAAGAAAATTAATGAATCATATTTATATAAACAGGTTAGTGGGAGTATAATATTTTTCTTTATATTTTATGTAGATGATATAATATATATCAGTAATGAAATCTCGACACTACATGCTTTGAATATCTGTTGGTGAAAATGCTTCTCGATGAATGAAATAAATGAATAGTCCTACATACTTGGTATGTAGATTTATGGAGATATATTTAAAATTATACTTAATAATTTTAAACATACAAACATTAGTAAGGTGATAATGAGTTTTAGCATTGATATCCATAATAATGGGTCTTTATTAATGTTTAATGGAATGATCTTTAAGATGATTCAGAATCATTTTAAAGAGTTAACATGGATATATTGAAATTCACACTGCATCTTCCATGGGATTATTAATGTATTTTATGGTTTATACTCAACCCAATATTTCATATTCTCTAAGAACAACTGGTATATTGGAATCTAATCCTAGAGAAAGTAATTGGATTTATATAAAGAACATTTTTATGAACTTAATATGGGCAAAAGATTTGTTCTTGATCATTGGAGAAAAAGATAAAGACGATGTAAAATGATATATATATATATATATATATATGATATATTCCAATATAAGAGAGATAATAATAAATTTTAATCTAGTTTAATGTATTTCATAATTGTGGAGCAATCAGTTGGAATAGTTCTATATAAGAAATCTTAGGTGACTCAACAACAAAGGAAAAACACATAATTGTATTAAAAGATTCCAAGGAAGTTGTTTTTTTAAAGTTCATTTTTAAACTAAAGGATGTTCTTACCATAAAAGGAGTAATTTAGAATTATTATGACAAGAAGTGATCATGATTTCAGTTAGAGTACAACCAAGATGATATTTTTTCAACTTGTATTGTGAGTAAATATATATATCCCTTGATTGAATTAGGTAATGAAAATGAATGGACATGTTGTGTTGGGTCACATATGATGCATTTAGATACATGGATGATGTAAATATGATGAATTAGTTAATTATATGAATTATAAATTATGTATTCCCCATCATGTTTAGTCAATTTAGAAAAATAAATAAAACAATGTGGTAACCAATACTATATTGACATTGTTTGATGTCTACTCGCATCTAGATGTCATGAAAAAATGGATTATATACATATACATATTATTTTTATTATATATTTTATGTAAAATATGATTGTCGAGTTATGTTGTTATGTTTTATAAATATTGAATGAGACCCCATAATATCTTGAGTAGAACTAATAATTTACTATTGGTCTCTTTTTTTCATCCATAAAATATAGATTTTAATTTTTTTCAATGATACTAAAGACTGAAAGGTCAAATAATTATATTTTTTATATGAATTATGTTTTGAATAAATAGTTTGTTACAAAATGAAGAGACCTTGGTGAATCCACATTGAGAAAGAGTTTTTGATGGATTCACAGAGTTTTGATGTTTTTCATGAAGAATTTATGATATTTTAGTACAAGTGGAATATTAATGGAAGTTCACTAAAACTATATTCACTTGATGAATATTACTTAAGAATATGTTTTATTATAATTTATCCTTTTGTATCATCTTGAGACTATATTATACTCAATGTATCCTAGCTGCATCTCATGCAACCCATGGTAAATAAATCTATCACCTCTTTCCCATAAAAATGTAATCATATGGATTACTGCATTTTTATATATTCATTGAAAAAGTTTAATACATTTATCAGGATTTTTTAATTCATGTGTGTAATTTGATGAAACTCGACATAGTTGACGTGTTCTTCATTCATATTGTAGCATTATGCATTGCCTTTATGAAGGGAATGTGTTCTCTTGTTAGTGAGTATAGAGGATGTTGTTGCAGATAGTTAGATTATTACAATGATATCTATAGGTCCTTTCTTCTCAAGAAAATTGTTCATTCTTCCACAACATATGCATTAGAACCTCTTCTGTATTTGGGAGTCATATGTTATGATTATGGATCAATCAGCAAATATAATTCCTTATAGGTAAGAAGCCCTTTTTTCTTCGGTGATCACTATCATACAATAATTAATTGAATTATAATATAGTGGACATTTCACTAGCATTCCAACTATGGTTTTTTATATTCTTTCTTTTTAATGCAGGTTTTATCCTATGGAGGGTATATTGGCCTATGTATTTGGTTTTCTTCATATTCCTACAATTATTTGATGATTCTATAACAACCATATATTTCTATATCAAAATTATATATTTGCAACCTAATGACTTTTTAGTTAAATTACCCTATAACCCATTTCTATATACTAAGTAACCAGTAAAGTATCCTAAAATCAGTATTATAATTATAAAATTATGTTTTCAAGAAATTAAAATTTATAATAGGTTTTAACATCTTTTATACTCTTTTAAAAAACATATCTCACCATAGCAGTTTTACACTACAGAAGTGAACAATGATGTTTTCAATAATTTACATCATTTATGGATAGTATTTAAAATTAATTTATTGTTTTAATATAATATTAATATTTGTTTAATTTCATGTTTATGATTTTTGAATGGTAAATTATAATGAAAATTAAGAAATTAAAAGAATACAATCAGAGAAAATTTTAACCATAAAAACAATCTTATCGATTAATATTATCTAAATAGTAAATATTCCTTATCATATTGAATTGTCTTTATATTGGAATGAAGCATGAACAAAAATTGAAATGTCCAAAGTATATGTGATTATTTGAAAATTACCATTGACTATTTCAATTATGACATTGTAATTTTTAGGATTATAAATTGAACAACCTCAAAATGATTGACCTAAATAATAAACATTTTTTCAATTAATGAAACATGATAGTAAATTATTTCAAAGGAATAATAACAATGAAATAAATAGGGAAAATGTTCAAATTAATGTAAATATTTAATATAAATTTTATGTTCAATAATTTATAAAATTTACAAATTGATTCAGGACTCTGGGTAAGGGTATCCTTTTCTGAGTCTTTATTATTATTATTTTATTTCAAATTTTATCTTATTTGAGACAACATAATGTTATTGAGTGTTTAAATTATTATTGTACCTTTATTTTTGGATGAATTTATGGTTATATTTTATCCCTTTTGGATTTATAGTTTATAACTTATTTTATTCTTAAGGATTATTTCCCATTCATTCTCATTATTTTTATTATTCCCTCTGTCACCCTCAGTCTCTACCATGGTTTTATATTTTTTATTTCATTTTTATGTTTTATTGTATATTATTTTAACAATTTCCTTGATTTCATTACACTTTACATGACCATTCACCCTTTACTATATATATTGGGGACACTCAACATTCCTTAATCTGGATTAAAGGGTGTTTACTATAAAAGTTATTCAATTTTGTGTTTGGGGAAATATTGGAAATCATTATATTTATTAATTAAATATGGGAACAAATTCATTAACAAAGAATATTGATCATATATTATATTTTTATTCATTATTTTAATAGTATGAATGAATTATACTTTATTAGTAATGGGTGAGGAACACAATTATATTCCCCATTGATGCATCAATAATTCTCAAGAGATAAACTTGTTTGTTTATTTAGATTGTGGCTACTAATTTATTTATATTGTCTTGGCCATGGAATTGATGGTTTTAATTAGTTTTATGGAATTATTATTTCCATAAATATTATGTAAATTATTTTTTTAAATGTAAATATTTACATTGTTATGTTATCTAATTATTTATTCAATGCTCATTTGTTATATTTAATTATTTGATTATTATTTATTTCACTATAGTAATCAAGATTTTTGTATTCAATGATCGATTTTGTTGTATGTCATCCCATACTAGGAATATGTTCACATCCCTTTCCATTGTATCCATATTTCCCCATATAATAAAGAGAATTATTATGTTTTAAATTATATGGATATCATTAATAGAGAAATAATATTTCATTTAAATATCATTCATAGTACCATGATTTTTTTTGTAATAATGTAATTTAATATAGTATCCTAGGGAATATTAATCTAATGGATCTAGGGTAATGTGTTCTAATGTATTATTTACTAACGATTTAAAATTAATAGTAGCTTTAGTTTACTGGAGTAGAGGTGTTAATGTTAGTATTAGAGGAAGTATAGTAGAATATTTGGGAACAAGATTTACAAAATCATAGATTGAAAAAACAAATGATAAACTAGTAAGATATGAAATAAAATTTTTCTAGAATAATTTACATAAAAAGGGAATTGTATACTTACATTAGATTCAACTATAGAAAATATTCACTTTTTTACAAAAATGATCACACAATACAAAGATAATTCTTTTATCATCTAGATCCTGAATCAATGTGAGATCATTGTAAGGGAGAGTGGGTGAATTAGTGATCCCTTTTATTTTTAAATTTTTTCTTTCTTTTCAATATATCCAATATAACAGGTTAAAGAATAAATCCACTATTATTTTGTCTCTTATCTTCTCCACACTGAATTATATAAATAAAAGGAAAAAACACAATAATATACATGTTTTTGTAAAAATACCTACTTCTTGTCATGCTAGTAAGTCACCCCAACGCATATTTTTCACTATATAAAAAGGTGGTTATGAAAAGTAATGGTTTATACCCCCCCCCACCCCCCAATTACTTGAATGTAATACCCCCATCACTAATAAACTTTCAAAATTTTATTATACCCCCAATGAAACCTTCTTCAATATATATTAGTTATGCCCCCAATCACAATCTTCTATAAATTGGTTATACCCTTACCTGTAGCATTCATCTTAAGGTTTCCCAATATTGTGTAAAAATAACCTTTTGATGATCCTCCTACACTAGTTTGTTGTATCACACTTTCTCGTGTTCTTCTCCAGAACCTTCATAATTGATGAGACATAAATTCTGAACATTCTCAAACAAGTTATTATTATAGTATATGAATATATTATTTATTCTTTTCAAATTATCGGGCAATAACTCTTTATTTTGATTAATGAATAATTGATCTTAATATATCTCCTTCATATATACAAAGAATAAATTTGGATCTCCATAAAAAAGTTATTCAATTATTCACAAATTGTATTTTTAAAAGATCTAAATATAATTATCCATAGTTTAATTCCCATAAATATCCCTATTAAAGTGGTATATTACTTCTATTTCAACATGAACCGGTACATATTTTCTTATATATCTTCAAAATTTTTCACCAAAACTATCTCCTTTTTTCATCAATATATGTACAATTTAAGGTGTATCAAAAATCATTTTTAAACTGCCAAAGGACTCATGATATTTTATTCAATTGAACATGATAGTTCTAAATACTCAAAGAATTTAGTTGATCATAATCTTAATGTGACATTTCATATACATGTGAAAGTGCTCTTCTCATATCATGCATGAATATATCATATCCACAGTTTAATATAAGTCTCTACGACATGAGACAAATATCAAATGAAGATGACTTCCAATAGTTTGCATCGTGGAATGATCTCTTGTTATGCAATGATCTATGTTTAATTTTTCATTTTATTGAATCTAGTTTACTACAACATAGTCATTATCTATATGATGCATCTCCCTCTAGATTTATAGAACCTCAAATCTCAATCATGTGTAGTGTGGTTCAAATCCATGAATTACATCATAGCTCCTTGTAGCTAGTAAAATGTTTCCATATTCAATTTTAATGCTTCCATGACATAAACCATTACTTAAATATAGTCGTACCATTAATCTAGGATTCTTAAAATGAGATGAAAAAACTTGAAGTATTGTATTCTCATCACATGGACTAATTAACATCACATGTGGGCCTCAATTAATATTATCACTCAATGTATATTTACTCAATTAGAAATACATGAAAATGTTTTGTTGATCATATATCATTCCATAAAACCTGGATTCTATAACTAGATATATTGGTTCAAGTTTCTATATAATTTCTAGAATACTAAACTCATGGATATGGGATTAGGTTGAAGATGATAGAGAAATTTGATTAGATGACACTCATGAATCTTATCTCATGGAATCCATTTCATACATGTGTTTTAACACTGGTGAGTAGTATACAAGTGATCAAGCCCCACATTAGTTTTTCACTTCCTCGACATCTCCCATTGATTCTACCATGTATCCTTGAATGATCAGAAAAAAGAATTAGTTCCTCTCTTATATAGACACATTTAAACACTTGAGCTCATAGGCCAAGCTGACCCACATTGACCCACATAGCCACATTCAATGCACTCACCTGTGTGAACTACACATGCATTATGGACCAATGATGGCTAGTTTGGTTAAATCCCTATTTCATGGTTGATCCGTAGTCCCACGGTTTGTTGGTTGAGCTAGATGACTTACTTAGTTATACACTTTTTTAGTGTAAACATTAATTAAGAGTTAGTAAAATCATCAAAAAAATTCAATATCGAAATTGATACCAACTATATCATTATTGTTCATGAAATCAATTTATTTTTTTATAGCCTAATTAAAATATATTCTTCATGAAAATTATTATTTTCATGGCCTTCACATATTTTAATCATTGTTCACTTATTGGATAATTTATTTTTTAATTATGACCACTTCATAAATCTTCACATTTATGGTACACATATTGATATCATTCATCAGTCACAAATTTAATTCTTTATTGAAAAAAATGTAAATCAACATCATTTTTATTTAAATATAATAATATTGTAACATAAAACTAGAAAATTAAATTCCTTATGAAATCAGAAACTAAGACCATAGTACAAGTAATAATGTAAGGAAACACCATAATTTTGAAATTCATAGAATTATTCTCTAAAAATAATGATATATATATAAGATAAATTAAAATTTAAAATATAATAATAGGTAATGTGATATAATTAATATAGATAAAGGTAAAATAAGGAATTCAATAGACTCAAACCCTCTTAAAGGTATGAAAAGATATGAACTTTTCTTAGCACATACAAGTAGTGAAAATAAAATCAGAAATAAAAGATAGAAATCATGAAATTTATATTGGTTCTGATAATAGAAATCCTTTAGTCCACACCACCAATGATCAACTCCAAGACCATGGTGATTTTTACTAGACCACTCCTTTATCATGGAAAATTTTCCCTTTTCCCTGGGAGAACATGACTTTATAAATTTAGTCGATAGTTGGTACGATATAATGATCTTTTACTGGGATCTAATATGTCATTACAAACACTATCCTTCAAGTTTCTTTTACCAGGATCCTTTATATAAAAGAGATGTTAAAAAAAGAGATTATAAATGTATCTCATTATTATAATATTCAACGGATATAAATGATGAAATCTCTAAGAGAAAGAATATTAATAAAAAATTACAAGGATAATATTTGAAATCAAAAAGAAAATGAACATATTGACCATGTAGTAGTAGAGTATTATTCTTATTCTATCTCAAAAAATAGTAGCAGTAAGAAATCATTGAGAGAGAGAGAGTTAGAGTGAATGTTCAATCTTATATTATTACATATATACTCAATATTTCCCTTCTTTACACTAGAATACTCATGAAAGACTCCTCTTTTAATTTCACAACATCAGATCTATAATATATTGATTTGGAAATAAATATGAGATTTCCTTTTCATAAACATACCTCTACAATATGAAAAATCATTAAATTATCCTTTTACTCTTTTCTTCTCTTGGTACATGCAACCTTTTTATATACTATTTTTCTTCATAGAGGTAACACAATATTTAATGCTTTCACAAAAATATTAATTTCCTCTAAAATCACACCAATGATAATAAATAGTAGGTTACAAAGCCAACTAACTAATTTTGGTTTAAATAGTAGCATAATTCCATAGATTTAATACACCGAGTTGAATTTTTCCATGTAGATATTTTTCACATAGATTATTTTCTCACATTGGAAATGTTTTCATAACTTAATTAATCATCCATCTATTTAAAAGAATGTATCCTAATTTATGACATATCAAATTAAAATAGTTGATTACTCTACATAACTGATTCGTACAGTTTATAATTGATATAGATGATATATCATGTAGGAAATTCCATGATTTAAGTGATTTTGATATAGTTGATTTCATGATTTAGATGATTCACATAGTCCATTTCTTTACACAGCTTATTGATGTAGCTGATTTATTGATATTTCTAATTCGTCATGTAGTTTATTGATCTACATAACCATTTTTTCATACTTACCAATATCATAGAAAAATATTCCGTAGTTGGAAACTATCTATAGAATGGATTAAATAATGATAAAACCTAATGAACACACTTAATAAATAATCAGTAATATATCAATAGTTTTTTAGATCATCAAAACATAAAGTACATGGTATATGTTGGAACAAAATTATTATTCCAATAATAAGAACTAAAATAATGATGTTAATGAAATTAGATTTTATAATGAATTGTTTATATAAGGGATAATATGATCGTTGGAAGGGTAAGGGGACCACTGGAATCATTCCATTTGAAATGATACCATTAGAATAGTAAGATATCTCTATGACCATTATAATAGCAATTTATCCATTATATATAAAAGTGTCCAATAAGATATAAATAAAAAGTTGGTTTAATATAATACTTATTAATAATGTATATTGATCAACGAATAGTAATATAATTACCCACATCAATTTATAGACTGATATATAGAAAAATCAATGAAAATGTTTTTTAAGGGTGGGAGAATGTAACATATTTCTTTAAAGGTAAAAATATCATTAAAACATATGTCATTTTATTTCATTGTATTGGTATAACATAACAACATATTTACATTCACTAGAAATGCTATTATTGGTAGTGTTAGAACATTATATACGAAGTACAAATACACTCCCAAAATATGAAATAATTACATTTGGAAAAAAAAGATGGAAAAAAATGAAACATTTATTTTTTTATTCCTAAATGTAATTTATAATATTCATGGTGTCTTATTATCACAAAATTATAATGATCCATGATGTTGTGGTTTAGAAAATTCCAAGGGAAATTGAATTTTTACATATGATGGTGTGTTTATTTTGAAAGGAAATATTCTAAATGGAATTATAAACCTCCAAAAACCCTTGTGAGATGGTTTTGGAAATTGATTGAATCTCATATATGGGTTTAGAGGGTTTTAGAGCATTTTTCATGTGGTCGGGATTCTGAATTTTAGTAGTTGGTCACCGACGCACTGGGGGATGTATAGTGTGTTGGGACCACTGTTCGAACCCATAGACTTGTCGATAAGACTCGATGGCCAACCAATGGGGTCAGGGTGATGATATTTTAATGATGAGACCTTTGGTCTTTTCCAAGGGTTCATATTTGGAAACCCATAGGGTATTTCCTCCTCCAACTGTGAGAACATATGGGAAAGTGCCCTTTTGGATCATCGTTTGTCACCCACTCAGTTTCCCTTCGATCCAGAGGATTTGGGAGGGTTTTACCACACCAATTTTAGGCAATATACCCTCATCTCTTACCCGGGTTTCTTTTACATATTAATCATTGATTTTAATTCAGTTTGGAAAAGTTGTTCACGGATGATTTCATTAGATCAGTGTTAAATCATTTCTCATTAAGGGGATTTCATGTGCAACCTATAGAGGATGTCCTAAGAGGTTGAGATAAATCCATCACTCAATATTTTGTGTATGGTATGGATCCCATAGAGTTTCTGATGGGATTATAAAATATTTTTATTTTAATTGGACTCCAATTCATATATCAAAATTGGGGATTTTTCATAGCAAAATCATTAGGATGAATTTGGAGTGAAACGCCCCTGGTTTCTTGTTTTTCCAACATCATTGGGCTACTCATTGTATTTATAAACACTTATTATAGTTGGGGTTTTAGATTAAATTAATTAATTAATTAATTTTTGCATGACTATGGGTGAGGAAGGTTCCCAAAGTATTTTTTGACATACGCATGAAACCTGCCTGGATTTATTGGACCATTATGTGATTCTTAAGACTATAGGATAGTTTTGTTTTTTAATTCCTTATAATGCATTAAAATTGATTTTTTATGGATAATAATGTGAGAAAGGCCTCAAGAATGGAGGTAGTTCTAAGATGTATCTATGTACTGATGGTCGGGCTACAAATTTGTGGGAGTAGCCTTGTTTGAGGTTGGGGCCTTGACCATGGTTTATTTCAATATGAATATGTTATTTGTATTTATTTGACAACATTAGTATAATTGTTTTCATGTTTCATTTGTTGTTTGTTTTAATAAATGATTTTTTCTCATGATATAAAGTTTTGGGTTGACCTTAATGGAAGTGATTGACATCTAGAGGGGTTGAAATTGGTCTAAGAGGCATGGGTGTATTCTCATGTGTGGGACTAGGTCTAGGGTAACTAGTCCTATTTCAATGATTTGGTGACGTTTGAGATGGTATGTGTGCCCTGTTTTCATTTCTCTATATGTGATGACCTTATGCTTGATGTGACCTCCCTATGTTTGCAGGGATGGGTTGGGGACATGATGATGTCCTACCAATAACCACTAAGGATAGTCCATTTTGATTGAATATGGACTCCCCATAACCTATGGGGATGGGCTAGTGATGCTTGACTATGGCCTCACTATAACATATGGGGTTGGGCTAGTGTGATTATGGTGAGATCCTAAGAACATATTGGGATAGGTCAGTGTGATTGATGATGAACTCCGTAGAAATGGAGGTGATGGGTTAGGGTGACTTGATAAAACTCCCTGAGTATATGGGGATGGGTCGATGTGTTTTAGGAGGAATTAATCTAAGTGATATGCATGGTCCATGACATTCATGTTTTATCCAGTTCTTGATAAGAATAATTTTGGGAAATCACCAAAGAAGGTACTATATGGGTCATGGTGTGAGGTGGATCCTAATGTGGTTTTGAAGCAATCCTACATATATTTACATTTTGTGATCGTTTCTATTTTAGTGTTATCATGGGCACAAATTCACTCTCTATATATATTTCATGCTCATCCTTTAGATCACAACATCACTAGGTATTGTTGAGTAATTGGGGATATCTATTGGATAATTGGACTCGCCCATATCCACTTATATAGTGTGGGTTTCGGTGTACATGGGTAGACCATCATGTTTTCTTTTTAGACATTGGTACCACATGAAGTTGGCATCTTGGTACATCATATCAGGTCATGGAAGTCTTTTCTATGACAGGATGGTGTGAGAGTTGATCTATATACTAATGTATTTATTTTGGGTTTTAGTTTGAATGTACCATCCATTGTTCCATTTGTTTATATGATCCCTCTCTCTTTTTTATTATTTTTTAATGATAATTTTTTTTTATAAATCATACAATTTGTTTAATATTTATTATTTTCGATAGTAAGGACCTAGTGGGATGCAAATTTTATGCATACATGTGGGTGGGAAATACACAATACAAATGGGTCATGTATAATTTTTATTAGATTTGGGAATGACCCCCAGAACTCAATTGGGAGGGAATAGTATCTCTCCATGTATGTTAGGCCATAACCATTACTCAAAATCCTCTAGCATATGGGTATATGTTACTTAGTTCATGTGGTGCTTCTCGATTGGGTGCTATTTATGGAGCTTTGGGTGGGGAATTAAAAAATAGTATCTAAACACATTCTTGGTTTGGATTGAATATTTAGAAGTGGAGACAGGATGTTGGGACTCCGGAGGTAGATCAAGAACATTCATGGATAACATGGTATCTGTTAAAGCTTGAGTCACCAAGGCCTATCCAGTTTTGGTATTAGGATCTCTAGGAAGGTTGAGGTGTTTAGTTGGATGGAGATTCCAAAAGTGGTATGGAAGATACAGAAGTTGGGTAATAGTGATCAGCTGGGTTCTTGTGAGGTATACATTCATCATAGTAGTGTAATGATAGGGGTATGATATTCTTTCCTATGAGTACTGTTTTTTTCATGATGGATTGAATTGGTCCAAAATTATTTGAAGAAACATATAGTATAATTTCTGTTTCCCTGATTATATTATGAGGTGTAATTTTATTAATATGGATGATAAGGGAATGTTTTACATTATATTATATTATTTCCTCCACTATAGGAAAATATTTTTTTGAATCTATGATTATCAGAAAAAAAAATGAAAAAAAAACATGTAAAATGGCATGAGGTCTAAATAAAAAGTTTATAGGTAGATTTTATTGGAAATAGTTCATAGGGATTGTTATTTTGATATGGTTTGGGTTTTTTTGTCTTTTTAAAATTTAAGGAAAATTGGTTTTGGAATTAAATTTAAATTTTTTCATTTTTTTCAAAATGTATTTTTGGAAACATGATTAGTTTTCTGAAATAGAATGGCTGGGAAAAACATGTTTGTGTTTTTTGTTTTGATAGAAAATTTTTATATGTAAAGGGGTGTTTGAAAACTCATGGGAGTTTTTAAAAAACTTGGTAATTTGAGAGAATCATGTGAATTTTTGTGTGTGTCAATGTTTTGTAAATGGTTCACTGTAAATAAGAAACCACTTCCCATGAAAATTTGTTGAGGAAATTTTTTATGTTAGTCAGAGCAACTAAAATATTGGAATTTTGTGCTCATCTTGTGTGTTGATATTGTTTGGAAAACTTTGAGTGATATTTGAGGGTGTGTGAGTTCTTTTATTAAAGTTATATATAGGGAAAAACTTTTGTTTTTGTATATCTTTTCTCTATATCTTTAGTGGTTAAATTTGAGATTCATCACAGTTTATATCTTTTAATCAATAGATATGTCATGGTTGTTTTGAGGGAGCCTATTATATTGCAATCAGGGTGGATACTTTGTGGGATCCACTTATATTGAAATAGTTAAAGTTGAAAGTGAGTCTTGAGTATCCAATAGTGATTTATGTTATTTTAGGGATGGGATCCATGAAATGTTTTTCATGTGTCTCGATGATTATGCAGGTTGGACCACATGATTTGTTTTGGTTTGTGTAAATGGTTGGGACTAGTTGAGGTGTGGTTTTAGTAGGTTTTTTCTTTGGTGGGGGTACTACCAGATAGAATCTGTATTTAGTGGTGGTTTATTATAGTTTTAATCTTCATAAAACTTAGTATGATATGGATTCTTGATGAAACTTTGATGTTTTGAAATTTATGGGTTTGGTTGAGTACCATCTTGATGGTTGATTGTGGTAGTTAGTAGAATTCATAAATATTCATTTCAGAGTTAAAGGGGATAATATGGTTATTGAAATGATGATAAAAATACGCATATGGTGGAGAGAAACATATCATTCATATGTGGAAACAATTTTGATTTTAGATGTTATGTTTATTTGACTCGTATGGCAGAAGTTGGCGCAAGATAGTGGCGAATCCCAATGGTGAGTCGGGTTAATGGTGATTCAGTATCATAAGATAAATTAGAGTGATAGGACAGGATTGAGATGATTTCGCTGTCAACTATGATATTCCTTAAGGAGTGTGGTGGGAATGTAAATGAACTCTTAAATGATATTTTGAATGAGTGATCATGTAAATGATTCATCATAGTGAAATACATTAATTTTGAATAGAAGTGTGGGTGTTTTTCTTTGTTATATTGGCCTAAAGTAGAGGAATAGCTATTGTATTATATGTGTTATCCAAGATTAGTGAGATGTGGATCAGTAGGTTTTAGTCAATTCCTTTTTATTGAATTTAACGGGAGTGTGCATCTATTTAGTACTAATGAAATATTCAATGAATCTGTTCATTGAATAATAGTTGATCTATTTGACTTGTAGTATGGTTAGTATGGATGTGTACACCTGAAATACTATAAAAGTGATCATCTTTGGGTGGGATAAGGATTGAAATGGATTCAAGGAGGGTCTCACAAGCATGTAAAGATAAAAAAATCATAGAGAATCCTGATATTTTAGTAGGAGAATGATAATGTGGGTGGATAGGGTGTGATGGAATTAATGATTTGGGGATTGAACACTGATTTAATAGTCATGGGTAGAAATCGATAATGATAGAGCATGGATCAAGAGGAGAGACACGTGTGAGGTTATAAAGATACATATTTGGGTCATCAACCTTGGAGTGGTAAGTGACAAGATGCCTAGTGTGGAGTGTGTGATAATTTTTTTAAGGTGTAACATTTTTGGTTTGTAATATTTTGACTGAAACTTTTGATGGGGTTCCCATGATTCAAGGACAAGTGAGGAATTACCTTTGGTGGTGACACTCAAGGATGAGATGACTCCACCAAATCTAACAATCAAGATTGGTGACGGATGAATGATCCCTTGAAAATAAAAAAATGGTATAGTGATGTGATGATTGGGATGCTCTAATGGTGGGGAGTGTGATATTGATCAAGGTGATTCAACCCTCATAAGTGGGGGATCAAGGGTTCATGAGGTTGATCAATGGATGAACATTATGGTGGTTTGAGATAGGTGGATCATTAAGGATGAGTTTAATAGAATCCTCAATGAATTTCATGTTAGGATTGTAGGTGGTATATTGTGGGTACAAGCATTGACCTTGGGCTAGGGATTTTTTGAGGTGATCCAAGAAGGAGTTAGGTAGATGTTGAATCAGTGATCTTGGTTTGGAATAACGGTTTTTTGGGTTTATTTAGGTTTTAATAGGGATATAGAAGCAATAATCAGGTTAAAATGAAGGAATGAATATGTGTATGGTCATAGGATGCCTTCATAGTTATGAATTGGGATATGAAGGTGTTCATTATGTACATACATGTGATGCCAAATGGTTGGGAGGAAGTTTTCTCAGGGAGAGACTGACCGATGCTGTTTTTTGAAATTTGATGTGGTAAGTTGAAATCCACATCAGAAACATCATTCTAGTCATTTTTTAGAAGGTTTGGGGATCAAACTAGGAATTTGGAAATAGAGGCCCTATGTTTTATTGGTGGTTGTGCTGTGCAGGGAATGTGTGTTTGTAATTTAGAGATGGAGGATGGAGTGTTCTCATTGGATTAGAGAATGTGGCATATTTGTATTTAGGGTCCAAAACATTGTACGGTTTCTAATGGATGGAAGACATTATGGTGGGGAGTTTTTATGACTTGCATCATTACAGGTTGGAAAACTATGATGGAAATTGAATTTTCCCATTTTGTGGTAGGTTAGTTTTGAGAGGAGATATTTAGAATTGAATTTGTAACCTCTAAACACTCATAAGAGGAGAGTTTGTACATGGATTGAATATTTTTTGGGGGTTTGGAGGGGTTTTATTGAAGTGGTTAGGTGGTTAGGTTGCTGAATTTTAGAATCTAGACACCGGTCAGTCACTGGTTGTACAATGTGTTGGGAACACTGTTTGAGTTCACCAGTTAGTTGATGACATACCACTTACCACTTAGTTGGAGGGAGAGTGTGTATGGAACACTTTTTGATCCAACCAACTTTCCAGTGGGAGATATAAGCCCTCATTTTAGTGAGGATACTTTTGGTGTCTTCTAGGGGTTTCTATTTCGAGACCCCATAGGTTTTTATCCTACTTTTTTTAAGCAATGGTGAAAGATCCATCATAAATATTTATTGCCCCCCCCCCCTTTGTTTTTCTTTGATTTGAGCGATTTGAGAGAATTTTTTCACTTCAATTTGACGTATGGTCTCCACTAATCATCCCATAATCTCTCCACCCCATTCATTATTGAATTTTATTTGGTTCATCTATGGTTTTGATAGATTATTTCATTGGATCATGGTAAAATAAATTTTCACTAAGGGGATTTCATGTGTGTCTTGTAGATGATATCCTAAGATGTCAAAATCATGTATTCTCTAACTAATTTTCAGTCGGTATGTTTTGAGATGATTTTCTAAAGGGATAACAATGAATTTCAGTTTAATTAGTATTGAATTCACGTTTTGAAATTGTGGATTTTTCTTGGCAAAGGCTCAAGGATGCATTAGGAGAGAAAAAAATCGGTTTCTCATGTTTCCAACATCATTGTACTAACTAGTGTGTTTTTAACCTTTATGGAAATTGGGGTTTTGGTTTTAATTAATAATTTAAATAATTTTGGGATGATAGTGGGTGAGGTAGGTTCTCATGGCATTGTTTGAGGCTTTCACAAAACTGCGATGGATTTATTGGACTATAAAGTTAGTCTTGATTCATTAAGATATTTTTTATTTGTTTAATTAGTTGTAAATCATTATAATTAATTATTTATGGTTTTCTATGTGAGATAGCGCCTTAGGAGTAGAGGAAATGAATAGACATGCCCAGACAATGATGGTTGAGATATGAAATTATTGGAAAAAAACTTTTTTGAGATAGAGGGATTTTAAATTCATATATATATATATATATTGGGTAATAGGTTATTTGTGTTCTTTTCCAACATTAGTACGACTTACTGCATGTTGCGTGTGTTTTGTGTTTTGACTAATGATGTTTGCCCGTGATCTCAAGTGGTGGGTTGTTCCTGATGGATATGACAGAACCCAAAAGGGTTGGGATGGGTCTAATGGGACCATGAGAATTATTTTCTGTAAGACTAGGTCTATATAGAATAATGTAATATCTAAATATTTTAAAAGAAATATTATTTTCTATAGCATCCAAGATATGCTACTCTGAGGCTAAATGAACCACAAAATAATATTATTTAAATATAATTGTTATAGCATATCCATTAAATTTGTGTCTAGGATTAGGATTAACTAATTTATGAAATAAATATAAATTTCATATTCAAAATAAATTTATTGATTAAATGTTAGTAAATAAGGACCCATTTTTTATTAAATACATTTCATTCATCAAGAACACATTTTCTTCAAAAATGGAGTTTATTTGTTTTCTAAGAAAATAGTTATAATTAATATCTATAAATTTTATAAATTTTATTTGATAAAATAAATATCATTTTTATCGGAATAAAAAAAATATCTTATGGTGAAATTTTGAGATTTTTCAGATAAGATTGATTTTTCAATGAATGAGGTAAAATAATGATTTCTATTTTAAATTGTATGTTCTTTTATAGAATAAAAAAAATAAATTCTAATTTGTGTTGTTTTTTAAATTAATTTATATAATTTTCATTTAAAATGATCAAATTGTGCTTTTTAATTGAATTTTATACTTTAATTTTGTTTAAAAATTATTTATATTAAATGGGAATTTTTCTGAAAAACAATTTTGCATCTTGTGTTTCCTATTTAATATTAAATTAAGATATCGAAAATATATTATTGAATATTTAAAAATGTATTATATGTTTTAATTGCGGGGTCCAAATTGTGTAAATAGGTCCCTTTTATGTTTGGTTAATATGAATATGGACATTAGTAGTTTATGTTACCACGTTAAAGGGTTAATCAAGTATTTAATGTTAAAAATAAAATGATAAGGACATAAAAAATGACCATAACACTTCAATTAATTTTATAAGATGAGTCCATTTCTTCCATTATCATCTAAGATTCAGTCATATCACATGTTTAATATTTTTATGTGATTATAACCTTTATAATATTTTATGTAATGAAAAGTAAAAACGCCACACTCTAGTTTTTAATAAATTTAATATTTTTTACATCATTATAATCAAAGGATATGTTTGGTTATAAATATTATTTTTATATATAAATATTTTTTCTTCATCATGGTAATTTATTTTAAATTTTTAATTAATATATAATTACCATAAATTCTTACACAACGTTGACAAAATAGTTATTCAATTAATGTACTAATAAAATAAATGATGTTAAAAATATTAAAAGTATTATAATTTGAAATACATAATATTTTAATATAATTTTATATAAAAATAACATAATTGGTATGTATTAAAATATTTTTATCTAATTTTATTAGTTTTCATAATTTTGTAAAAGTCAATGTAAATGAATAGTTCCAAAATTGACATTATTGATATTTTATGAGCATAATATTTCATTAAATGATATAAAATTACTATATATATTAAATTTGGACATGTGATTATTATATGGCTTAAAATATTATAAATGTTCTATTTATGTGGTTTTCCCAATTATTGTATCTATTATGAACCTAAAATAGTAAAAAACCATGTGGTCGCTGTAAGTTTGAAAATGGATAATGCGGGGTTAAAAAGAAAATGTATGGGTAAAAATGCAATCCAAAGATATCCAAATTTTATTGGATGATATAATTTAGACTCATAATAATATCATATTCTAATCTTATCAATTTTTATCCATTTGGAAATCATGATTAGTTTATATTTATTTAATATTCTAAGAAATTCCAAAACATCTTCTCCCCTCTCTTATAAAAGGGAACCACCACCTCTCTTTTATTCACCCTTCACGAGATTTTTTTTGTCCAATACCTAACTAAATAACTTCCAAAAACATCTCCTCACATTCTAGAGGTCTTATTTTTGGCGTAATAACAACCTTGGATGTAACATCTCAGAAATTTTAAAATTAATGAGTTCTTTGTTTTGTAAATAAATAAAAATAAATAAATTTTTGACTATATGATATTACATTATTTATTTTAATATAATAATAATTATGATGACACTCTTAAAATCACAAGTCCATTAATTAATTTTATCAATTAATATATAAAAATATTATATTTAAAATTTCATTTATAATGAATCTTTTTTCAATGATGCATATAAATTAACATATTAGTATTTAATTTTAGTTATGAAATAATATTTACATTATAAAATTTATAAATAATTAATTTTATATCAATTAATTATAATTATAAATTAATATTAAATTGTAATTAAATATAATGTTATAAACCATATTTTTTAAAAATAAAAATTTGTAAAAATAATGAAATAGTAAATCTATAGTCAATATGTTAGTATTTATATAATTTAATTAAAGAAATAATAATAATAATAAATGGTAATTTAAAAAAATGACCTATTATATAAACTATTTATTCTTATGAATTTTCAGTCTAATCAACTTATAAATGCACATGAAATTACAAATAAAATGTAATATTAGTATTATTAAAATAAATGATAACGAAACAAATAATATAAAAATAGAAAACCATGAATGAAGATAAAGGAGAATTGGTTCGAGGGATTCGTGAAATCACGAGACGATTGCGAGGGTCCGTAGGTGACAGAATCAGGGCGAGCGCAAGTTGAGCGGAGGTCCGTGGGTTCATTGTAGGCCATCCGTCTTCAACGAGTTCGAGCAGTTTAGGGATTTGATTTTCAGATGCGAGGTCGAATCCGAGTGAAAATCTCGATTCAGATCTCCCTTGTGTGGAGGATTCGAACGATATTTGGGAAAACTACCTTTGATTTTCTGAGATCTATCTTGTGTTATACGGATATCGCATGTATGTATAGTTTATCTAATTTTAGGTATCCGAATCTAATTTCTTGATTCAATTATTGATGTATTAGATACTCTGTTTGTCTATTCCGCCCACTTGATGCATCTATCCACATCGGCTGTGCTGAATTTCTTCAACTTATGTCATCAATATATTGATTTTTCTTCAACTGCGTAAGCTATTTTGATAGTGTTTTGGATATATCTTGGTCAAATGGATGTATATTGATTCATGAATATGTATGTATCTAGGATCCGTAATGGATATCTGAATCTCATTATCTTTCGATTGCAATTTGAATTTATCAACGACATATAAAAATAAATATCCCTATCTAACTTAGTCCACAGAACCAGTTCCGTCTTTGAATATATTTCCTTACTTTGAAAGCTTTACACTAGATCCAAACCTTTTATTTTGCAGGTTTATTTTACCATATGGGGCTATATGTGGCGAATTAGTCTAGAAATAGACTCTTAACACTGCCTCTGTACTATTTTTTTACTGCACCGTGTGTGTGTCTGAGAGTCTGGAAAGGGAGAGATCCATGCTTCCTTCAAATTTTCTATGTGTCTAGACGTTTTAAGAATAAGATAATTTGAGCCAGGACAAGCTTTCTGAGAAGAACAAGATCCGTTCTGAAAATAATTATGAGTAAGGGGAATGTTTAATTTTTTAAAGTATTTATTTATTTTATGTTTTTAATGGTTTATTTATAATGGAATTTTGTTTATTTGATGTTATAATTTCTATTTTATTGTTTCGCATAAGGGATATATTTTTAACTATTATGATTTTTGATTCTTCAATTAGTAAGGGAAAATTATTTCTTCCAATTTTTTTTTATCAGTTTCTTTAAATCAAAATCATTCATGTTTTGCAGATTTAAAATTTTGATAAATTTTATTGAAGGGTTTAGTTTTTCCTTAAAAACTATTATGAATATATGTGTTTCAATTACATAAATACAGATATATATGGGTATTATTTCCATACTTCAGGAATGTTTGCTTCAAGTCTTTATAAATATTTAAATATTTCAATTGCATTTTTTATACTTTTATGTAATTCAAGTCCATGTTTGTAATTCATGAATTATCTATGTGAGTTTTTGTTTAATTTTATATTTATGATATATATATGTATGTATATATATTTACAAGTTATTTTCCACACATCAAATAAATCTTGTATGTATATTACATGGGTGTAAGATACATGAGTACATATTAATCAAACACAAAAATGATTTATTCAACATTCAAGATCATATATAAGTCAAGTTCTTCAAAACATATGTACATATATATCTATATTAAAATATAATTGTATAATAAATGATACTTTGATAATTTCATGCGTGGCACATAATTATTTCATGTCATTATTTCATGCATAAAAGAAATTAAACAAATATGTCTGAAATTTTTATTCAATATTGAGTTTTTAAAATGATTGAAGTTATAACATCGTGTAAACATGAATTTCATGAATGTTTGGGTGCATAGATGTTTATGCAATGATTACGCGGCAAGAGTTTTGGTTGGTACCAAACTCGCAAGTGATATGCAATGAAATAATATATTTATGTATATACATATATATATAAATATAAACATGAATGCGTATTTTAATGTAGTGACATGTTTTCAAAATCAAAAACTCCAGTGAAAGTATATACAAGTAAAGCATGCTTAAAATGTTTTTAGAAAACGTTGAACATGAATGTTGTAAATATGGAAGGAAATTGGGGAGTGAAGCTAATCTCTCACTAAGTTGGTAGCCCCAAGATAACCTTCAATGTTTGAAGTTTCCAAAACGTTTTTGCTTTCAACTGCTTACGCTTTATTTTCTAAAAATCGTTGAATTATATTTAAATAACTTTTTGTACATACGTAATTTCAAAATTGGTATATTAATTTTATCGTAAATTATTTCAATTATTTTTTAAAATAGTTAATTCAAAACTTATTTTTATGTTATTATCTAAACAATTTTTGAAAGCATTTCTCAAAGTTATTTTGAAAGAATGATTTTATAAAAAGTATTTCAATGATTTCAAAACCCCATATTGTTCAATTAAATTCCCACCCTCTGGCGAAAATTATTTTTCACAGGTATCATTGAAGTTAAAAATTCATTTCTCATCAATTTTATAGGAAGAGTACACAGAAGTGTAGTTTGCATTTGTTTACTTTTGTTCATCTCTGATAAATGTTGGGTGTTGTTTAATCCTCCAAAACTTAGTCTAGTTAAAGGTCATCGTTTGTGAAATATGTTATGTAATTATTTAGTTTCATTTTATAAAAAAAACTAAACATCATTTTTAAGCACTGAGTCCGGAAGAGCGGGCTCGAAGCGTTATATGAGAGGGCTTAAAGATGTAAAGAAAAGGAGGTTGTTTTAGGATTATCAATCGAACATCATCAAAACATCAGACATGAACTTAATTGATTTTGAAACTATATAAGTATTGGTAATAAATAAAATATAATGGTTTATTAAAATAGTTTAAACCTTAAATTTTCTAAATATGATAAATAATAAATATAGCTTTATTATACAATAGTTAAATAATATACATGGTGAGTCGAACACGAGGTAATGTATTTCTCATCGCAATTTCTTTTCACTAAGACTCATACCATGTTCACCACATGTTTTATTTTTTTGGGGTATATAATTCAATATGATTGTATTTTAACATTATTTTATTTAAATTAAATTGGTTTAAAAATCATTTTAATGATATCTCATTAAATTATCTTTTAATTCAATGGTTACCAAAACATTAAGGGATATTTTTTAAAAATATTTTTTTAAATGTTTTAATTTTTTCTCCTCAATGTCTCTGTCCATTTAAATATGTCATTAACATTCTAAGTAATGATTAGAATATTTTTAAATTTTATTTTCAACTACTTGCTAGTTTATTTACAATGTTTTAAAAAGGAATCTTTTAAATATTTTCTATAAGAGTTATTTTTGAATTTTATCAAAAGTTAAGAATAATTCATTTTAATTATTCCATAAGGGGCATCTTTTTTGAAATAATTTCAATTATTCTTTATCAATCTTAGTCTACATGTTTATTTTAGTTTTTTATTAATATACTTTTCCAATTGTTTTGGGAATCATTAAAATATACTAAAATAAAAATTATGTTTTTTTCAATGAAAAATTCTAATGCTTTTATAAATGTAATATTTATATATATCAACATCATTTAAAATATTTTATTCCTCGACGGGGATAGTTTCTAAATAATACCAATAACCTTATTTCATTGGACGGATTACAATCATTTTTTTCTATTTCATTAACTAGGTAAAATATTAACATCATTTATAATAGTTCTCTAAATATGAATGTTTTTTATCAAGGAATATTGATTACGTATTATATCTTTTATTCAATATGTGAGGAATGAATTGGATATATATAAGTTTTGGGTAGGTCCTGTTATTGATATTCCCTTGATGTATTGATAGGTCTTATTATAAAATATAGAATGAGTATTTCTTAGTGTATGTCGGCCCATACTATTACATTTCCTTAGCATAGGGAATTAATAATATATAAAATTTGTTAGAATAATTTCATGATGGTATGTAAAATGTCAGGGTGAATGGACCTAATGGCAAGGTTCAAGATTTTATTGGCATGAGGCCTTGATGGATATATCATGATATATATAATTATGAATTCTATAATTAAGAAATTAATTATTATTATCGATGTGATTATTTATTGTGTAACCCTTAGACATATTTCACGGCCAAGTTGTGGATATCAATTTATATAAATCTTATGATTTCATTACATAATAAAATGAGATTTTGATTTTAAAAAATATTATATTCTAAGGGTTTATGTTTTTTTATCAAGGATATGTTGTCAGGTTTTCAAGTTTCCCATATGAATTATGATTTTCCCTAATTCTTTTTTATGAAATGGATTATTAAAAACATTGGGTGAGGAGGTTTATTTCAGGAGTAATTGGTTATTTTGAGCTCAAAAAAAATTGTTAAAGAAAGAAAAAAAATTCAAATGGGTTTTCATGTTTTTCAATGTACTAATGGTTTTATTTCCTTTTTTTATATCCTTTACTATTCTTTGTTTTTCTCTTCTAATGTTTTCAAATTTTTTCATAGGGGTTAAGGATGAGTTAAAACAATAGAATTTTCTAACCTTCTTTTATAGGGATCCATCTTAAAATATGTTTACGCGTTCTGAATGAAATAGGACTTTAAATTTATGAAACTAGTTTTTATGGAATAAAATAGAAATTGAGTGGAAGTGTCCAATTTTTATTTGATGGGTTTTATGTTTAAGAGTTTTTTTATAATTATTAAAAATTATAAATCTAAAAATATCCTTAAAATGTAATAAAATAAAACCCTTTGTGTAATTCATGTAATTAGGGGTTATTTATGCTTTGGGGAGTTATTATTAGTATAAAAAAGTTTTAGATAACTTTAGTGGTCTGGTTGTTATTTGGGAATAAGTTATATGTCTTTTATAACCATAAAGGATAACCCACTACAGAGAATATGTTTACTAAATATAAGACAAACTGCTTAAGGATAATTTTATATTTAGACTCCTCATTAGATCGTTTATTATTATTTTATTTGATATACAAATGATTTTGTTTTGTTTTAGTGAATGGATTAAACCAATATGAACCAAGCTAAACATGAATGTGAAAGATAGTGAAGTGGATTTCTGAATGAGAAACCAAATGAGATTAGAGTTATATGAAAACACATGTGGTTATTTCGAACCATCGATCTCAAGTTATGATTAATAATATGAACCAAAAAGATATTTTTATTTCAAAAAATAAAATAAAAATCTGGTTCTATTAATGTTTATATGATAAAGATAAAGGTAAAAATATACATCATTTGATATGTCCTGAAGTTGGGAAGAACTACCCATAGAAATATCTTAAAAGAACAGGAAGATGATTCAAATGTACAAATAAAAATCATTAAGTAAATCAATTACCAAGGAGGGAGGATCATAAAGGAGATCAACGAGGCAATAAAAATAATGGTTTATCATGGTTATAAGCCAATGATAATGAAATTTTTCATATTATATCGAATGTATGAATTATTTTTTATAGTTTTTCATATGATTAAAGTTGGAAACATGATTTGATTAATGTTAATTAATATTAGGAAATGATTAATATTTTTATTATAATACGGAAGCATTGATGAATAATATGAAAATGTGTGGTTAATGTTTTATGATAGATGATTGAAGTATTTATATAATCATTTTTGAGAGTTAGGATGTAGTAGTATTTTAATGATAAATTTTAGAATGATAAAAACATTAAAGGAGTTAATAATCTTTCAATGTTTTATGTGATTGGAGTAATTTGGGAAAAGTTTATTGAGTTTTATTAGATTTTTGAGGTATATGTATCCCTTGAGTTTTAGTGAATATATATTTTGAGGAAGAATGATTTTTTAATGAAAATAAGTTGAATGACATTGACAACCTTTAGGGTTTATTGGATATTTGATGTTGAGGTAAATATGGTTAATTTTTATAAAGGGTTTATTAAATTTTGGGAATATATGTTTTATAAAAAATATAACCATGGGATTGAATAACGATTTAGTGACCCGGTTACTAATGAAATTTTTGAAGAACTACACTATATTGGGAATAATATGTGATTAATGTAAATGGAAATATTGTTGTCTTAGCTGAGATTTTCTTGAGGGATAAAGGTGGAGATTTATCTTGGAGTCATATATGATTTTATTATGAAATTATGGTGATTCTTGTTATTTATATAAAATATTAACATATTTTTTAGATTATATGATTAGGTAATATATTATTTTTTAAGTGAATTTATGTGTGATATATGTTTTTTAGAGATAAATGTCATATTGATCTCAAAAGAATATATGATCAAATATTTCTTAATTTTGGGGTTTTCACTTGGTGAGACATATTTTGAACATATTGAAGTTTAGTTATTCATGAAATGATTTTAGTTGAACTTTGGTTGTTATTGTTAAGACTTATGAGATTAATGGGGTATTTCTTCATATGAATTTTTATTCATATTGGAAGTTATCATAATATGTGCTAACCATTTTTGTTTTAATTAATGAACTAAAAAAGGATAAATAACATTTACTATTTTTTAGATCTTTTGATCAGTTTAAGTTGAATTTAGTGCCTAATGCATAAAAAATTCATCTTGAATATTGATTTATTTGAGTAAAAGATGATATGGAACTAGAAACTGATTGATGCATAAACGAAGGATTAAATTCCCCTTATGTAGTTGAATGAAATAGAGTTCATATAATTTCATATAATATTTATCTATATGGTAAAATAATTTCTCAAATTTACTAAGTCGTGTTTTGAAAGAAACACTCAAATATTAGGGTATTATTTTAAAAACCCATATTAAATTATGTGTCTTATTGTGGTACATTATTTTATTAACTAATAAGTTTTTCTGTATTTATTTATAAATTAAATTTAAAAATATTATCTATGTTTGATTATATTTGTAACGACCCGAAATGTTGAATAAATCTTGTTTCCTAATTTTATGTGTTATTTTATTTTATTTTTATACTCAACAAAAATGTTTCATTTGATAACATGAGTATAATTAAAATGAGACCGTTGGGTTTTGACTGTTATATGACCATTGGTCAATATGACCCCTGGAAACTAAACATTTTGATTTTTGTCTCTAAATACAAGTAATCTTGGTTAATTATTATAGAAAGAAGATTCGATATCCTCACCTAGTAGTCTTGGACCGATAGAAGCCCATCTAACAGAACTTGGGAAGGAGGTAGCACCACTGGGCTTTGCTCTGGACCAAACCCAAGCCGAACTTTATCGTGTGAAGCTCGAACGGAATCGCCTTTGCGAAAAGTTCAAACTAATAGAAATTACTACTCGTGCGATGTTAGCCGAGCCTCCCTCAGATTCTCTCACCTTAGCACACCTTACACTAAGGTCCTATGCTGGTGTGATAAGGGGCTATGTAAGGAGACCATAACTGCCTTGTGTAATCCTTTGTTTTAAATAAAAATTGGGATTTCTTCTTATGAATAAGTTTATGAATTTTTAAATGATCGGATAAATATAGTATGCATATTTTTGATGAATTTTAGAAAAAGGATATTTTAAAAATGTTTATGCAAACCTTAAATAATTAAAAATGTGTAATGATATTCAAAAAATGGTCTTCTACAATTATGTTCAGTACGAAATATAGAGTCTAATAAGATCAACTTGATTTTTGATGAATAATAAATTATGAATAGTGATTTTATGCTTAGGATTAGTAATGTGAAAAAATGGATTAGTAATCTCACTTAAAGAAAGTATTAATATAATCTAGGCACCTTGATTAAGTAATGTGATTCAATAAAATGGTTAAATAACGGCTTCATAAATTATTATTCAAGTATTAGTTTTTTCAGGTGAATAGTGTTTTTTAATTAAAAATTAAATTAAAAATATTTAGAAAACTATTTTTATAAAATGGATTTCATTTTTGAACTCAGAGCATCGATATTATGTTAAGGTAATTTTTGGGGTTTTTTCTGAAAAAATGAATTTTCGGTGAATAGTGTATTTATTTAAAAATTAAATTAAAAATATTTAGAAAATTATTTTTATAAAATGGATTTCATTTTTGAAATCAGAGCATTGATATTTGGTTAATGTGAAATTTTGGGATTTTTCTGAGAAAGTTGAATTTTCAGTGAATAGTAAAAATACAGTTTTAGGGTTTCAGTATGTTTAATGACATCATAACCGTGTCATGATGATTCCATGAGATATTTTAAGGGATGGTCGACCAAAGGTGATGGATTATTGTATGGGGGGGCCCATGTGGCCTAACTCCATGGGAAATACCATGGGAGAGCACATGGTTTTGAGAAAACCACTTTTGAGGTGTCCCTTGGCCATTAATGCCTTGTCCCCTCACTTTCCCTATAAATACCAAGCCATCCTCTCATCCATTTCGACTCCCCACTCTCCCCCAACGAATTTATGGTCTCATTACCTCCCAAGGAGTCCTCCCAAGGTGCCCCCAAGCCCTCAAGGTCCCAACCCTTGAGTTTTAAGAGTTACGTTTTAAGGTAAGAGATCCGACCTCTCTCTTTCTTTTCATGTAATCTTCTTTATGTCATTTCTTTTATACTCCGTGATCTTATGTTGAAGGATGTTCTTTTATATTCATCTTACTTCCCTTTTCATGTTCATATGATGAGAGACCCCATCTTGCTCTCATCATTTTATTTTAAGAATGTTAAAGTGGCGCCATTAGGCTGCCGAATTTTTAAGGGATTCTTTCACCCTTCTCATTTTCAAGATCTATTTTCATGTAAAGTCTTTCAAGTTCCTTTTTATTATGTTGGGGTATGATCTCTATATCTATCATACTGATCTTTTATGATCATATGATGAGAGACCCCATTTGATCTCTTCAATTCAGTATTTTGAAGTTTTAAGTGACGTCGTTAGGCTACCGAATTTTCAAGTGGTTCTTTCACCCTTCTCATTTTCAAGTTCTACTTTCATGTCAAGTCTTTCAAGTTCCTTTTTATTATGTTTGGGTATGATCTATATATCTATTATACAGATATTTTATGATCATATGATGAGAGACCCATTTGATCTCTTCAATTCAGTATTTTGAAGTTTTAAGTGACGTCGTTAGGCTGCCGAATTTTTTGGTGGTTCTTTCACCCTTCTCGTTTTCAAGTTCTACTTTCATGTAAAGTATTTCAACTTACTTTTTTATTATGTTTGGGTGTGATCTCTATATCTATAATACTGATATTTTATGATCATATGATGAGAGACCCATTTGATCTCTTCAATTCAGTATTTTTAAGTTTTAAGTGGCGCCATTAGGCTGCTGAATTTTTAAGTGGTTCTTTCACCTTTCTCCTTTTTCAAAGTTCTAATTCCATGTCAAGTCTTGAAAGTTTCTTTTTATTATGTTTGGGTATGATCTCTATATCTATCATACTGATATTTTATGTTTATATGATAAGATACCCTATTTTATCTCATCAATTCATTTTTTGTTAAAGTTTATGTGACGCCGTTAGGCTGCAGAATTTTCATAAGAGAAATCTTATTTTTGTCTTCCTTTCATGTCCTTCATTTCATATGGTATATTTTCAAATTTCATTACCATGTTCTTAAATCCCTTATATTCTGTCCCTCTACTGTTTTATGGGTCATTTATGAATGTTTGACCCATGTCCCCTCTCTTTTCAATGTTTTCTAAAACCCTATAACATAGCTGTTATGCTGCAGAATTTTCGTCTCAAAATGTCTCTCTATTTTTCTAAAGTTCTTTTATTTTTTTAAGTGAATACTCAAAGCTTTATCTTCTATATGGGTATTAAAATATATACCAAAATGTTCTATTTTAAATTCTGGGATTTACATACATGAAACCCGCTTTCCCTTTCCATGGGTTTAAAGTGACATAAAGATCATGTCTTTAAAGCAGTTTTTAAAACGTTATGATTATGAAATGAAACCCATTTATTTTATGCTATATGGGTTGTTTATGAAATGATTGATGATGATATATGTGGCTCACATGATAATAAAGACATTTCAAGGGTGCGCCCAGATAGCGCTCCAATGCATTGGGTAAAGACTTAATCTCTAGAGATGACCATTTAGACTGATACCTTGGTGAATAACCTTGGTAATTTTTAATGACACCTTGGGGATGGACCTTGGTGAAACGAAATGATTTTCAATATTAAATGTTTTATCCACATCTTCAAGTTATGAAAAATGTTATTTTTATTATGATATATCTCATGATTTCTTTCTCATGCCTTAAAGTTCTTTTCATGACCTTATTGAAGTATCTCAAGTTCACATGTAAAATGTTTCTCTTGTTTCCCTTACTAGGCCTTATTCTCACCCTTTCTTTTGATGTATGTCCCCAGGTTATGAGATGCAGTAATGAACCTAGGATGAACATGAGGAGAAGCCTTTCAAGTGTTTAAGAAGAATGTTTTATGTTTTCATGTTTTAAGTTCCCGGTTTCCAAGACACTAAACCTTAAAGATCCTCAGTTTTGTAAAATGTAATGAAAGTTTATGTGATAAAAAGGCGGGATGCTATAGTTGGTATCAAAGGATGGTTTAGTTATTTGTGGAAATTAGGATATGAAAACTTTAGGAATAATCCTATAGAAAAGTTTATATATAGGAAATCTTCCTGGTATTTTGGTGAGTATTGAGTAATGGGTTGCCAAGCAAATACATCCCTGTCTGGATACGAGCAGGTAGAGGTGGCTCTGGAACAGATGTACATAGGGGTAAAACCCGAAAACACCGCTTTGAGCTAGACTCAAACAGGAACTGGTACACAACAACGGGCCTTGCTGCACTCTTGGTTACGACAGTCCTGGGGGATATGCTTTGGTAAATTCATAAGCTTAGTATGAACCATTATTAAAGGAACAAAGATAAAATAAAATAATGATTCACATAAGAATATATAATCATGGGTAACCTAGATTGGAACCTAGGGGATCACAAGTTAGGATATACTTTTATTATACAAGTTTATCCTTTTATGCTTAAAATTTCCTTTTCATGATTATTGGCTAAGTATTTAAGCCCCAAATTATACTTTCTCTTCTTAGTTAATGGTGGGAAATGGAAGAACATGTCCCAACAACCAATGTGATAGGAAATGCGACGATTGCCATATTAATATGATAGAGATGATTAAGGGATTAAAAGATGATTATTATTTTGGAAGACGTTCACTATTTTGGGGACTCTATATGATCGACGTAAATAGATTACTACGGTATTTTCATTGAGGGGTAAGGTTGACTTATATTTTGAAGAATCGATGAATTTAAGGTGGACTTATAGTAATTTAGGTTACTTATGGAAATGATTAACCTATCTTGGGTAAAATATGTTTAGGTTAGCTACTTTTGTTATAAGATGTTAGGAGTGGTTGATGTTGTTTGGATATGAACAATGAAGTTTATTTTGGAAGACTATGTTATCAAATCCTTCTTGTATTTGGGTTTCAATCTTATTTTGGTTTATTTTGAGGAATTTTAAGGACAGTTATTTATGGAATGGTCTATGATGAAATTTGGGTAGTACCATGGAACTTTGAAGATTTAAAAGTAGTTTCCATTCCTATGGGATTCTTTCTTTTTGAAGAGTTTTTTTTACCTTAACCTTTCTGTTTTTGGGATAATGTTTAAAGATATAAGAAATAGATAGTTAATATTTTGTGGATTATGTGATTCTCTGGAAGATGATTCTTGTGATTTTGATGAGACCAAGTGTTTTTGAATTCTCATCATTTAGAGAAAAGATTAGTTTTGGTAGAGACTTATTAAAGGATGAAACTCTACTTGAAGGTAGGTATATTTTCTTATGTTTTTGTTCTATGTAGTAAATGAATTCCTCAAAATTATGAAATGGAACGTAAAACAAAAACATTGTTGGTTTATATTTCCTACTAGGTAATCAAAGACCGTTTACACAGATCATAAGTTTGGAATTTTCTTATGGTTAACTTTCTCCTAATCATGTTTTCTATCACTCTCCCTCAGAACTTGACCCTTTGTTTTCTCCTCCATGTCCATGTTTTCCTACATGGAATCCTAGTGTGGGATAACTTGGGTGACCTTTGTACTTCCCTTTATTTCTTTTAAAGTAATAGTTTTACTGAATCCTTTTCCGATGTGGGACTTTCAATGAAATTTCAAAACACAATTTTAAAAATTGCGAGGACACAATTTCTTAAGGGGGGAAGATTGTAACGACCCGAAATTTTGAATAAATCTTGTTTCCTAATTTTATGTGTTATTTTATTTTATTTTTATACTCAACAAAAATGTTTCATTTGATAACATGAGTATAATTAAAATGAGACCATTGGGTTTTGACTATTATATGACCATTGGTCAATATAACCCCTGAAAACTAAACATTTTGATTTTTGTCTCTAAATACAAGTAATCTTGGTTAATTATTATAGAAAGAAGATTCGATGGCCTCACCCAGTAGTCTTGGACCGATCGAAGCCCATCTAACAGAACTTGAGAAGGAGGTAGCACCACTGGGCTTTGCTCTGGACCAAACCCAAGCCGAACTTCATCGTGTGAAGCTAGAACGAAATCGCCTTTGCGAGAAGTTCAAACTAATAGAAATTACTACTCGTGCGATGTTAGCTGAGCCTCCCTCAGATTCTCTCACCTTAGCACACCTTACACTTAGGTCCTATGCTGGTGTGATAAGGGCCTATGTAAGGAGACCGTAACTGCCTTGTGTAATCCTTTGTTTTAAATAAAAATTGTGATTTCTTCTTATGATGAAGTTTATGAATTTTTAAATGACCGGATAAATATAGTATGCATATTTTTGATGAATTTTAGAAAAAGGATATTTTAAAAATGTTTATGTAAACCTTAAATAATTAAAAATGTGTAATGATATTCAAAAAATGGTCTTCTACAATTATGTTCAGTACGAAATATAGAGTCTAATAAGATCAACATGATTTTTGATGAATAATAAATTATGAATAGTGATTTTATGCTTAGGATTAGTAATGTGACCAAATGGATTAGTAATCTCACTTAAATAAAGTATTAATATAATCTAGGCACCTTGATTAAGTAATGTGATTCAATAAAATGGTTAAATAACGGTTTCATAAATTATTATTCAAGTATTAGTTTTTTTCAGGTGAATAGTGTTTTTTAATTAAAAATTAAATTAAAAATATTTAGAAAAATATTTTTATAAAATGGATTTCATTTTTGAACTCAGAGCATCGATAATATGTTAAGGTAATTTTTGGGGTTTTTTCTGAAAAAATGAATTTTCAGTGAATAGTGTATTTATTTAAAAATTAAATTAAAAATATTTAGAAAATTATTTTTATAAAATGAATTTCATTTTTGAAATCAGAGCATTGATATTTGGTTAATGTGAAATTTTGGGATATTTCTGAGAAAGTTGAATTTTCAGTGAATAGTAAAAATACAGTTTTAGGGTTTCGGTATGTTTAATGACATCATAACCGTGTCATGATGATTCCATGATATATTTTAAGGGATGGTCGACCAAAGGTGATGAATTATTGTATGGGGGGCCCCATGTGTCCTAACTCCATGGGAAATACCATGGGAGAGCACATGGTTTTGAGAAAACCACTTTTGAGGTGTCCCTTGGCCATTAATGCCTTGTCCCCTCACTTTCCCTATAAATACCAAGCCATCATCTCATCCATTTAGACTCCCTACTATCCCCAAATGAATTTCTGGTCTCATTACCTCCCAAGGAGTCTTCCCAAGGTGCCCCCAAGCCCTCAAGGTCCCAAACCTTGAGTTTTAAGAGTTACGTTTTAAGGTAAGGGATCCGACCTCTCTCTTTCTTTTCATGTAATCTCCTTTATGTCATTTCTTTTATACTCCATGCTCTTATGTTTAAGGATGTTCTTTTATATTCATATTACTTCCCTTTTCATGTTCATATGATGAGAGACCGCCTATTGCTCTCATCAATTTATTTTAAGAATGTTAAAGTGGCGCCGTTAGGCTGCCAAATTTTTAAGGGATTCTTTCACCCTTCTTGTTTTCAAGATCTATTTTCATGTAAAGTCTTTAAAGTTCCTTTTTATTATGTTGGGGTATGATATCTATATCTATCATACTTATCTTTTATGATCATATTATGAGAGACCCCATTTTATCTCTTCAATTCAGTATTTTGAAGTTTTAAGTGACGCCGTTAGGCTGCCGAATTTTCAAGTGGTTTTTCACCCTTCTCGTTTTCAAGTTCTACTTTCATGTCAAGTCTTTCAAGTTCCTTTTTATTATGTTTGGGTATGATCTCTATATCTATCATACTTATATTTTATGATCATATGGTGAGAGACCCATTTGATCTCTTCAATTCAGTATTTTGAAGTTTTAAGTGACGCCGTTAGGCTGCCGAATTTTTTAGTGGTTCTTTCACCCTTCTCGTTTTCAAGTTCTACTTTCATGTAAAGTCTTTCAAGTTCCTTTTTTATTATGTTGGGGTATGATCTATATATCTATCATACTTATATTTTATTATCATATGATGAGATACCCATCTGATCTCTTCAATTCAGTATTTTGAGGTTTTAAGTGGCGCCGTTAGGCTGTTGAATTTTTAAGTGGTTCTTTCACCTTTCTCCTTTTTCAAAGTTCTAATTCCATGTCAAGTCTTGAAAGTTCCTTTTTATTATGTTGGGGTATGATATCTATATCTATCATAATGATCTTTTATGTTCATATGATGAGGGACCTTATTTTATCTCATTAATTCATTTTTGGTTAAAGTTTATGTGACGTCGTTAGACTGCCGAATTTTCATAAGAGAAATCTTATTTTTGTCTTCCTTTCATGTCCTTCATTTCATATGGTATATTTTCAAATTTCATTACCATGTTATTAAATCCCTTATATTCTGTCCCTCTACTGTTTTATGGGTAATTTATGAATGTTTGACCCATGTACCCTCTCTTTTCAATGTTTTCTAAAACCCTGTAACATAGCCGTTATACTGCAGAATTTTCGTCTCAAAATGTCTCTCTATTTTTCTAAAGTTCTTTTATTTTATTAAGTGAATACTCAAAGCTTTCTCTTATATATGGGTATTAAAATATATAACAAAATTTTCTATTTTAAATTCTGGTATTTACATACATGAAACCCGCTTTCCCTTTCCGTGGGTTTAAAGTGACATAAAGATCATGTCTTTAAAGCAGTTTTTAAAACGTTATGATTATGAAATGAAACCCATTTCTTTTATGCTATATGGGTTGTTTATTAAATGATTGATGATGATATATGTGGCTCAGATTATAATAATGACATGTCAAGGGTGCGCCCAGATAGCGCTCCAATGCATTGGGTAAAGACTTAATCTCTAGAGATGACCATTTAGACTGATACCTTGGTGAGTAACCTTGGTAATTTTTAATGACACCTTGGGGATGGACCTTGGTGAAACAAAATGATTTTCAATATTAAATGTTGTAGCCACATTTTCAAGTTATGAAAAATTTTATTTTTATTATGATATATCTCATGATTTCTTTCTCATGCCTTAAAGTTATTTTCATGACCTTATTGAAGTATCTCAAGTTCACATGTAAAATGTTTCTCTTGTTTCCCTTACTGGGCCTTATGCTCACCCTTTCTTTTGATGTATGTCCCCAGGTTATGAGATGCAGTAATGAACCTAGGATGAACATGAGGAGAATCCTTTCAAGTGTTTAAGAATAATGTTTTATGTTTTCATGTTTTAAGTTCCCGGTTTCCAAGACACTAAACCTTAAATATCCTCGGTTTTGTAAAATGTAATGAAAGTTTATAGGATAAAAAGGCGGGATGCTATAATATTACTTTTTTATGATAAATTAATTTATATAAAATCAAAATACAATTATGAGAATGTTATTTCTTTATGATAGGATATAATAACTATATATTTTATGAAAAAAATATATATTTGATTGTCGTTACAACACACAATACCACTCTAAAGACGGTCTTTGACAAAATATTAAAATTTTATTATTTAAATACGACCATTATATCCTTGGTGCTGAATTGGTAGATAAAAATAGTAGTATCGAAGGTATAAAATATGTGATGAAATTTCTTCCTTAATACCAATGTAATAATTTATTCTTAGGGAATAAAATCTCAATTTTAAATAAGATCACATAAAATTAAATGATATATTTTTTAGAAAATAGATTTATATGTTCAAAGTATTTTTTTTACCAAAAATAATCAAGTTAATCACTATAGATACTAGATTATAAGGAAATTTATTGATCATATATTTAATAAAATTTATTATAATTCGTCTAATGGTTGTAAATATATAGGTAATAAGTAAAAATTCATTTTATATAGTGAAAATATGCTTTCATTAAAAATGAGTTTTTTTTATATTTTGTATGCAGATATTACGATTAATTAGTAGCACATTTAGATTGTTTATTCCATGAAATGGTTATATTTATTGAAATAATATTGTTATAGAACACTAAGTTAATTTTTTTTGGGTTTGTTTGAAATTTTTTATTTTTGGATGAATAGTGAAAAATACTCATTTTTCAAAAACCAGAACTTATTTACATTTAATCAATGTAATTAAAATATTCTATTTTTTTTATTGAATTATTTTAAATTCAAATACGTTTAGTTTTATTAATAATTATCCAATTAATTCCATGGTAATAAAAACTATACTTCATTTGGAAAGAAAAATATTTGTATTTTTAATAAATGAAATTTCTTAAAAATTGTTTTTCATAATGATTCATGAAATTATATTAAATTTACTTTTTACCAATTCTCAAAACTAAATAAAATAAAATTGATTATATATTTGAATCATCATATTCAAATTTATAAAAAGGGCTATTTCATTTTTTGACAAAATAAATAGTAATCATGGAAAATGTTTACCACCATTATAAAAGGTAAATTGGGTTAATCAAGATTGAAGGGATAAGGCTTCAAAAATCACACAAAAACATCCTTAATTTAAATTAATGTCTTAATGTAATCCATAATAATCATCATAAAATTTAAATAATATCAATTTGATTCTACTTTCTTATTATTACGATGATTATACTATTTTAAGTAAAGAGTAATGCTAAAATATCACACTCCCTCACTTATTATGTTTATATGGTGTTGATATATATAAAAATTATATATGATGAAACTAGATAAAAAATTGAATAATAATAAACTATATTTATTAAAATAATTTTTTTAACTTTTATTGATTATATAATGACCAAGAATGTTTACGCAACGTCGATGTAGGGGTTGTACAAGTAATAGAAAAAAAATGGTTTTACAAAAAATAAACGAAATGATTTTTTGGTCAATAATGATATTTAAAAAAATTATTATATAATTATAAAGGGTAATTATTGGTTAATATTTTTATATTCAATTATTATTGTAATCTAGATATCATTGAAGTCAAATTTTGGTAATAGTACTAAAAATAACATTAAATGGAATTTAATGTTTAAAATTTATTTATTAAATAATCAGTAATCGTAAAATACATATAATAACTCAATACGATGGGAAATTATGTAAGATATCATAAATGGTCCATGTATGTTCCAATTTTCTTATTTATAATTACTTTTATAACCCTTAGTGATTGAAATTTTTTTTGTCACGTGTAACATCCAATAACCCACATTGAGGTAATTCATTTCTCTTAACTTGTTTTACACTTTAAATATGGTGCATCTTGTGACACATAAGAATGTAGAAAATTTTCTAAGAAATGTGACTTAATTTTCATGAATGTATTTTTTTTGAATTAATTGAGTCTGGGTATAAACCTACAATGGCTTAACTAAGCTCTCTCAGAGTATAGAGAATTCCCAAGGTGTTTTGGGTTTTCTGCTATAATAATATTGTCTTTTTTTTTTCAGTATTTATGAGAAATAAACTACATGTAATAGAAATACATGGTGTGTAATTTATGTATGTAAGATTCCATTATCCTAGTACATTGAGTGAAGGGATTACACACCATTTAAGGTCTAGATGCCTGGTAATGCCACAAGTTGTGTTTTTAATAGAAATGTAATGGTTTATTCAATGTATGAAAACTTAGTGGATTACATGACATGTAATGGTTTACATGCCATGTAAATGTAATGGATTGTGTTTTTAGGGTGCTGTAAGGAGGATGTTTCATTCATTTTCCCACATCTCTCTTCCCTCTCAACCTATTACTCTCATCTGCTGATTTTTGGAGCATCAGTTCATTTTGAATTGATTCGTTCAATGATCAATTTTTATTACAGTTTGGTTGAATCTATCTGAGTGAGTAATCAGTCCTTATTCTTCATTTACATTGATCATAGTAGCTTAATTGCATTGATTAAACAGATTTTTTGATCTGTGGTGATGATTCTCCAGCATTCCCTCTAGATAAGTATTGTGATCTCATTCTATGAGATGATTCTTTGTTGATTATGGTGCAGTGGGTCTTCATTCATGAGGTATGTTCTGATATATTCTCTAAACCAACTATTATGTTAAAAATAATAAATTTTGGGATGTTTGGATTGGTTCAATGGACACTATTTTTGTTGTCACATCCTTCTTTGTTGGTGGATCTCGTTCCAGGCATGTAAGAACCAAGTTTTAAGGTGGGTGGTTCCATCTTAAGCCTATGTTGCTGAACTGTATTTATCTGGATATCTTATGAATTGTTTTATAAATGAAATGAAATGATTGAATGATTTTATTTGTTGTGTGTGGAAATAATTTTTGATAAAATAAAGTTTTCTTCCTAGTTCTGGTAAAATAAAAGGTGTTTTCAAATAATTGGGAAATGGTTTTGTGATATTGATTTCAAGTAATGGTTTTATGAAAATGGTTTGAGGAATGGATTTGTAAAATAGAACACATGTGAATCCTTGAGTAGTTAGGTGGAAGGTATAGTAATAGGTCTCATCCTTTTTCAGGGGGTTTGCTCATGGGGATTTCCACTACTCCCTATGCATGTTATTCTAGGGACTTGTTAGACTAGTTTGGGGGTTATCCTTATGGGGCATTCTTATGCTCCATATGCTCGATGCATATGCCTAGATTCATTATGAACGTGTGATTTTATTTTCTTGGAATGAGTTTCCATGATATCCAAACCCAGTTTGATCATTGGTGTAATGTTTTCTGTGCTTTGGATTGTATTGTTTTAGTTTCATCGTCATGGAATTTATATGATATGTGACACCATATTTTCTCTAATTTATATATCTACATTGATATATGTTTATGAAATTCATTGAAACTAATTTAAATGATTTATATTGAAATGTGGAAAAAGGAGGAATTATATGTTTTTCCATGATTTTGAGATAAATACTATTAAACTAGTATATTTTCTTCTTTTCAATAAATACGTGGTTTTATGTGTTATTGTATAGAAACTTGATATGGAACACTTGAGTGATACCATACTGATCCTGTCAGCTCACACCCTACAGAACTCATCGACAATGCATAGACCATGTTATGTAATTCAATACAGGGAAGAGAAACACACTACAATGAGGTAGTGAGGTATTATATCAGGTGGAAATTATGTTGCTGGTGGTGGGATGGTAGTAGTTTTTCCAATCTATTACATTGAGCTATTAGACCATCTATTTTAGTTTTTCCATCCTTTTCTATTGGACCCATCTCTTGGAAATTTTTTTGATAAATTTTTATTTTTATCACATCATTTTTTATCTATCTATTGGGGAATATATTTTTATCTCTATATGTTTCTCACATAAATGTGTAGATATGCCAACTTTTTCTTCAGGTTGGATCAATAGATCCCTTTGGTTTTTGTTTGATTCTTAGGTGCTCATCACCATCCTGTGGTGATCAGGAATACCATTCAGTTATGTGGTGAATCAGTTCAAGTGAAAGTGTCGAGAGGGTATCCTGGTTAGTTTATTACAATGTGGTACCAGAGCCACAAGTTTGGGGTTTTCCCATATGATTCATTATCGTGGGATGTTTGATACATTGTAGATAAGATTTTCAGAACATGATATGTAGGACATAGTGAGTTCATGGCTATCTCTTGTTGTGAAGAGACCCAAGCTACCTTGGGTTATTGGGATATGTTTCTCTTATTTTGGGTTATGTTCTTAATATAATATTTTTATTAATGTTTTTATGGTCTTAACTGTGTTTAGTCCATATCTAATTGCATATTTTGTTTCAATGTGCATTAATATACCTCTGGAACATGTTCCATGAGTTCCACAAAAGGGTGCAACCATTAATCCTTAAGGAAATCCTATCCTCAATCAGAAATTTATCGAGGATATCGTATTGACTAGAATGTGCCACAAGTTTGAAACATAGTTTTGTAGGTACAACCAGGTGTTTTAGGAGTTAGGGATGAACCACAAGAGTTCATTCCTGGGAATCCACCATATATTAATGGTTCAAATGAACCCCAAGATGGGGAGGATGGGCTTGACAAGATCGATCTCATCATTAAATTATTAGATAAACTTGAGAGTGTCATGGTGAAGTGTGTGACATCATACTTGAGGGTCCCAGTAACTGTTTGTGGGATTCTATAGTACAAGAGGAAAGGCATCTACGCTAGAAATGAATGGGCATTAAAACTCTCTTATTCTAGGTGTTTTTCCTTGAGTAACTGATTATGGACAAGTCTCTGGAGTTACCCCCTTTGTATCATGGAGAATGTTTGGTGACAATGTACACCAATCAGTTTGATGGTCTAGTTCATTTTGCACAAATGGATGTAAATAATGACCAACTAAAGAAAAAGAAGTACCTGTAGGGTTTGTGAATATATATAAGATCAATGGTATTTATACTACTGATTTAATCCTATAAAAAGATAGTAGATATAGATATGATGTCATAGATGAATATTGCAGGTTTGATTAGATATTCTACCTCTTATCTTTTATGTACTCTAAGCTTCAGTGGCACGACGGGGAAGAAGATGAAGTGCCAAGAACATTATAGGGGTGGTGGAGGTGGTTCTCAGTAGTAGGAAAATTTGACACCACCCGTTATTTCTAGAAGTGTGCCTATGAATTTATATTTTTGTGGCTATATTAGACAAAACATGTTTTCTTTCCCTTGACCTACTAATATGTTCAATAGTTGTGGACATTATGACTATCCAAAGTATTTCTATCAAGATATGTCTACACCACGATATAGTCATGGATCATCATCTCCAATGGATACTACAATACAGTTTGATGATTCAATGACTACAATTATTTATGTACATGCCTCATGATTTAAGAAACTTCACACAATATATGGGTTTTTAATGGAGGTAGACACATGTCCATTGAGAGTGAGAGGTACCATTTTTATTGAATACTCATTATTAGTTTCTTTATTTGATACCGGTGATTCCCACTTGTTTATAACTAGATAATTTTTTATATAAATAAAGATCCTATAGATCTCATGTCCTTTTTTATGGTGCTAGAAACATCTCATAAGAAGAGGAAAGAGCAAGGGTGTCAATGTCCTTTTTGTTCGCTATTGATAACTGATGTAGATTTAGTTTGGTATTTTCTGGTTCATGACCTAGATCTATTTGATTTCATCACCAATATTGAATTGATTATTTCTCATTCTGATGAGGTTGATTTTTATCATCATTATATCTCATTCATTCCACTCATGTGAGATCACATATGTTTCAGGATGAGTGGGTTGTTAAGTATGGTCATGCCAGACCTTCCTTCCAATATCTCTAGAGTTTTTTTTTCTACAATAGATGTTTTTCCCAATTAAGTTTCTTTTGTTCTTGATCATTCCCCTTAATTTCCTAATTTTTATGATTTTTTCCAGATTATTTCTATATGCTTCTTATAGAGAGAGACTTGTAGTATACGATTGACTTGATGCTAGGTATGATTTTGATTTCTATAACTTCATGATCATATGGAACTAGAGGAATTGGGATATCTCAATATTCAATTGGATGATCTGGTAGTGAAGGGGTTTTCTACAAGTGTTTCATCTTGGGAATCAATTATTCCATTTTCCAAGAATGATTATGGTTTACTCTGATTTTATGTGAATTATTGGATGTTTAACCAAGTAACGATTAAGAAAAAACATCTTTTTACTCATGTGGATGATATGTTGGATCAATTAAAGGGGTATAGTGGTATTATAATATTCATCTTCTATCATATTATAATTAACTTTGTGTTCAGAAGTGTGAAAAACTAAAGACATCATTTATGTTAAAGTTTTTTCATTTTGAATATATTTTGGTATTTTTGGTATGTATAATGCTCATCTAGCTTTTATGGATTTGAAAAATCAAATATTACACTTGTACCTTGAAACATTTATGGTAGTGTCTGTGTATCACATTTTGTTTTTTTGATATAGAGTCATGAGTGTTAGAACCATTTGAATCCGGTTTAGGAAATCCTAAATAGTCAATGTTTGTATGGAATTATTTTAAGATGAAACTTTTGGATTCATGAAGTAAAATTATTAGGGAAAGTGAATTTGGATCATGGAGTATTGGTTGATCCTGTGAAGGTAATGCCCAATTTTCATGGTAATAACCATGAAATGTACTTGAAATTTAGGTATTCCTTTTTATTTCTAGATACACCTGAAGGTTCATTAAGGATTTCTCAAAATTAGAATCACCTTTCATTGATCTTTTGGGAAAGTTATAAAATTCATGTAGGATGAAATGTTTCAGTATTCATTTAATGAGATGAAATGAATTATGACCTTATATCCTATTCCCATATTAATTGAGATCTGTAATGGGTATATTGATTTCTATGATGCTTCAGGAATGGGTTTTTGTTGGGTGACCATGTAGGATGATCATGTGTTAGTTTATAGTTTTTTTCATCTTCAAATGCATGAGAAGAATCACCCCACTCATGATTTAGATATTTCTTTAGTTATTCATATGGTTAATGTTTTCTGGAATAATATTTTTATGGAACGGTCCATATTATTTTCTAATCATAAAATTTTGAACAACATATTTTTTTTAGAAAGACTTGAATCTATGAAATATGTATTGGGTAGTATAACTTTAGAGGTTTGAATTTGAAATCTCTTATATCCAGAGGAAATGGAATGTTTTCATAGACTCAGTTGGTAGGAAAGTTCCAACACAAGTTGTTTTTGGGATCAATGGAATAGTGGAACCTTTTGGGGATTTTTGACCAGTTTCATCAGGATGATTATGGGGATGTTTCAGTCATGGTTCTGACTAGTAGGATTTTGAGTTCAATGGAATTCAAGAAACTCTATATGGAGACAAGACCATTTCTTACTACACTCTCTCTTATGATGGTATTCTCAGTTTTGGGGATCATTTTTCATCCCAACATCATTGAGGAGCTAATTTTTTTTTTGACATTCATAGTTCATCGTGCTACAATCATACAGACACTATGAACAAGTATTTTTACATGAGATGACGATTTTAGTGGCCATGCACGAATAATAACATTGAAAGTTATGTATCTCGCTTTTATACATACCAACAAGTAAAGGGTTAGATTCTGAAACCTTTTTGTTTGCTTCAAAATCTTCTTATTCATATTTTTATGTGGGATAAGGTATTCCTAGATTTTGATTTTGGATTTCCATGAACTCCCCATGTATGGAATGCTATTTGGGTGGTGATTGATCAATGAAAAAATTCATCTCTTTTTATCCTGATAAATGAGACTCTAAATGTCAATGATATGGGTGAGCTATAAGAAAAATAAATTGTTAGGATACAAGGGGTACCTCATGTCATTGTTTTAGATAGGGAGAATATTTTTACTTTGAGGTCCGGGATAAGTATACAAGACTCAATGGATACACAGGTCAGGTTGAGTACAACTTATTATTCATAGACAGACGACCAGACAGAGTGTGCTATTCAGATCATGGAGGATATTATTTGTTCCTATGTATGAAAGTTTGGTTGTTATTGGCATAACCATATGGGAATAGTTGAGTTATCTAATAAAAATATTTAACAGTTGTTGATGAGAATGGATTCTTTTGATTCTTTGTAGGGTCACCCATGCAGATCACCTCTTTGTTGGGAAGAGGTGGTAAAAGACTCTTTGGTGGGATCAAGTTTAGTCCAGGAGACATCTGTAAGTATTCATGATTTATGTCAGCATCTCATTCTATACCACATTCTATAGAAATCTTATGTGGACCAGTTTTGTGGTCCTTTAGTGTTTTTTCGTAGGTTACTAGGTTTTCTTGAATGTTTCCCCCCAGTTGGGTAAATATCGACATGGAAAATAGGGGATGCTGGCTCTGATATATGTTGGATCGTTTGAGGTCATTTAGAGGCTTGGAAATATTTCTTATCTGTTAGAATTTTCAATTAAATGGATGGGAATTCAACATGTTTTCCACATATCAATACACATGAAATACCATTCGGATCCCTCTCGCATTCTGATTTGAGAAGAGATAGATTTATATTTAAATGTTTCTATTATAGAGCATCCAATAGAGATTGTTCACTCTAAAGTGAAATTATTATAGGGTAATTCATCTAAATTGGTCAGAGTGTTATGGAGGTCAAGATCAAATTCACATGATACATGGGAGAGAAAGTTGTTGATAAAGTAGAAGTGGCATCACTTCTTTAATAGACTTCATTCTTATACATGAATTCCTGGGAACAGAAAGTCTTATGGTGGGGAATTTTCAACATCCATTTATATGCATTTATGTAACTCCTTTATCTTTACTTATACTTATTTTTAAATTGGGTGCACCTTGGGACTTTTGAGGATAGATAAAATTTGCAGAAAAAATGACCTATAGTTCAAGGATATATGTTTATTTCAATTAATGGATTCTGGGTATAAACATTTAATGGAATAATATGGTTATAAAATATTTATAAGAACACTAGAGGTATTTTGGATTTATTTCTATAATAAAATAGTCATTTTGAAATCTTTAGGAGAAATACACATCATGTAATAGGAGTACATGATGTGCAATTTCTACAGGGGAGACTCCATGAACCAAGTAGACAATTGGAAAGGATTACACACCATGTAAGGGTTACATGCTATTTAATGTAAAAAAATTTATTTCTAAAAAAAGGTGAAGGGTTTTTTCATATATTCGAACATCATGGATTTCACAATGTGTAAATGTTTTAAACACCATGTAAAATTTTCAATCATGTATTTTAGTGTATTTCATAGATAATGTTTCATTAACTATTCCACACCTCTCTTCCCTACCAACCTAGAGCTATCCTCCGGTGATTTTGGGATCCTCCTTTCATTCTGGACCAATTCATTCGGTGATCAATCTTTATGAAATTGGGATGAATCTCTCTGGGTGATTAATCCTTTCCACTTTATCAATTCCTTTGACCACATTAGTGCATTTTTGTTTTATTATTGAAACTATAGTTATGTGGTGATACTTCTTCTTGATTCTCTGTAGATCTATTGCACGATCTCATTCTATTTACCAATTCTTTGTTGGTATCAGTGTGTTGGGTGTTAATTTATGAGGTATGTTTTGATCCTTCATCATTCACAACCCTTTTGTTATGTCGAATCCATTATGATATGTGTTGATTGTTTCTAGGGACATAGTTTTTATTTTTTCATGATTTCTTATTGGTGGATCCCATTGCTGGAATATGGGGAATGATTTATCAGTTATGTGGTTCCATCTCTAGCTAATGTTGGTGGAATTCATTAATATGGTTATTTTAATTTTTTTAAAATAAAATAGAATGATTGAATGATTTGATTTGTCCATGTGGAAATGGTTTTTTTGATAAAAGTTGTTTTCCCGTAGTATTGGTAAATAGAAAGGGGTTTCCAAATAATTGTAAAATAGTTTTATGAATTTGTTTTAGATTAATGGTTGGATGGAAATGGTTTTCTGAATTTATTTGGAAAGTAGAAAACATGGGAGGCCTTGGGTACTTAGGTGGAATCTATAATAATAGGCATCTTCCACTTCTGGGGAGTTTTCTCATGGGGATTTCATATTTTCTTAAGGCCTGTTATTCTATGGAAATATTTATCCTATTGGGGTTTCACTATTTGTGGTGTTCCTCTTATCTCTAGACTCAATTCATTTTTCTAGAGGCATAATTCATGAAAAATTATCTATGTAAGGTATGATTTTCCTAGCTATCCTGACCAAGTGTGATCCTTGGTGTGATATTACCTTTCCATAACTTATATTGTTCTAGTCATGATTACATGGTTATGATATGATATGTGATACATAATTTTATATGATTATATATATCATTATTGATATATGTATATGAAATGATTTGAAACTCATTTATCTACATTATTTAGAAATTTAGGAAAGGGGAAATTAAGTGTTTTTCCATACTTTTAGGATAAAAACTGTTAAATTGTAATCATTCCTTATTCTATTTAAATATAGGAATGTTTGGATTATTATATAGAGATATCATATGAAACACATATGTGATGCCCTATTAATACTGTTAGCATACACCCTATGCACCCCTTTGGTGTTGCATAGACCTAGTGATGTATTTTGATGTAGGGAAAGTAAATGTGCCACAATGAGGTGGAGGGGTTTTTTGTCAAGTGGGTTTTGGGTTGCTGGTGGTGAGATGGTGGGAGATTTGTTACAATATCACATAGATCTATTAGAGTAATTGTTTTAGTTTTTTCATGATTTGTAGCTGGACTTATGTCTTGGAGATTGTTATGATACCTCACTTCCACTGTTCTCTATCTATCATGGAATATATTTTTATCTTCCTTTTTTTCTCCCTTCTAGGTGTAAATATTCCATGATGTTTCTTCCTATAGGGAGAAATCATTCCCTATAGTTTTTTGATGCTTGGGTGATAGTTACCAACTCATGGGGGTTAGGAATTACCTTTGGGTTTGTGGAAAATTAGGTCTGGTGCATGTATTAAGATGATATATGGAATGGATAATTACATCATAGTTAAGGTTAAAAGGGTAACCAAGAGAGTTAAACTAATATATAGGGTTAAAAATTCCACATAAAATACATAAAATTTTATTTGACAATTTTTTTGGAACTTATTTTACTTATATTTAAATATATGTCACTTTGGATCCATTATACACTAGATATAATGATTACATTTAATAATATTAAATATATTTACTAGATTACCACCCACCACAATTATAAATGGTCACCTCCTCTCTTATATTCCTCACAAATATTGATCCATTTAGATAAAAAAATATCTTCCCAAATCCATTTCAACCTTCCTCTCCATTTCATATGTTGTTCTTCTCCCACCAAAAGACCAACCAAGAAGGCATATGTTTTAATACAACTGAAGTTTTCTGAAGATGTGGTATAACTCTTAATTGATGAGATTCAGGTATATTTATTCTTCCACCTCTATAAAATATTACAATAACATGACGATATGATAACATAAGTATATTTAATAAATTGTAATGTTATTATGATGATGTAAAAACCCTTTATCATTTCCTTTTCCAGGATATGGGAAATGAAAACCTCCTTCATACATACATGTGGACTACCACATCCACGAAGCATTATGTTTCATTTTCCCCCAATTACTCACAAGACTAGTAATTATGAATGTTAAAATCTGTTGGACTCCTCATGTATTAATCATGTTTTAATGATCACATATCTTATTACTATTAATTAACTTCATTATTATTTACAAATCTTATGCATGATCACAACTCTTACTTATCTTATCTCTGTATTTATTTTTCAAGCTCTCTTACCTTATAATGGTTAAGCTCAATTCATATTATTCATATTACTGTTTAAGTTTGAATATAGTTATTTGTCTAAGTATCAAGACACTTTGAAGTTTGACACAGTAAGACAGATTGTGTGCAAGACACAGACACCATTAAGTGTAAGACATACACAGTGAAACAGACACCGTGAAGTCTAAGTCTCAGACACCATGACCAGTGAGACACCGTGACCTCAATACACCATGACCCAAACACCGTGAAGGACACACCATGAGTCAGACACTGTAACTCAGATAGTCATTCAGACACTGTGATCAAGACACCGTGAAGGACACACCGTGAGCCACATACCATGAAGGTCATACCGTGAAGGACACACTGTGAAGGAGACACCATTTTCATAACTACTGTGACACCGTTTCTTAACCTTTTGTCAATATTATTTAAATATTTATAACAGTCATATTTGATGTTTTTAATGCAATTAATGTTATTTAATGATAGTTATTGCATGTCAGGAAACCATACCTCGTACCTATGGAAATGATATCATTCCTATTGCCGGAGCTCGAGGAATATAACGAGGATTGAGCTACAATAGAGAAAAGAGACACTCAAAAAATACACATACCAGAATATACGCAAAGCTATAGAAAATACACGCGAAGTGCTCTGTATTGAACAGAAGAGCAATCCTGAGCACTGAAGAACACATTGCAATATCTTCAAAGAACTCTCTTGTGTGAAATTCAACAGAACTGAAGAGCACACGAAGAATCAAGAGAATTTCATCACATGTGAAAGACACCAAGGTAAACCACGACACTCGGTTTTTCAACAAAAAAACCAGAGAAGGACTCAGAAGCATTTCTGCTGAATCCAAAGAGTCTAAAGCTGCACTGCCAATCACTAGAGCTTTCTAAACTTTCATATACTCTCTCTAAGTTATTTCTTTATTTAATTTTTCGAGCAGTGTGTGTACTCTGTATATCTTACACACACATTGTCTTCTGCGCTGAACTGGAGGATACTAAATCCTCATTCCAAACTTTCTACACCTTCTTGTGTCCCACTGAGGATAGTGGTAGAGGTCAAGTAGGACCTGGATAGCCTATGCACTGTTGTGTTTGTTTTCCCATGAAGAACATTGGTAGAGGTCCCTGCATGTCCTGGACAGTCTTGTACTGTTGTTAAACCCAATACAGGGTTTGGATCACTTTTATATATAAATTTGAGTGGACTAAGTCTCGTCTTGAGACTGAACCTCTTGGTTATATCTTCTGTGATTTTTAGATTAAGTTTAAAGTATAATATATATATCTTTTATATTCCGATGCTATTACGTTTAAATACAAACTATTTTAAAGTTACTTTGATAGTTAATCTAGCAAGTGTTTGTAACTATTATAAATTAGTATATTAGTTTCAAAATCCAATTTAATCTTTTGATTAAATTGACTGAGACCTAATCAATCTTTGAGAACCTAATTGAACCTTTACAGTTTTACAAATTCACTACAGTTTAACTTGTTTTATAAATTGGGGGATCTCAGTAGACATTATTTTTAACAGAAATTTTAATTGGAACTCAATTAACCCCCCTCTTGAGTATCCACTCCGACAAACATTTGGTATCAAAGGATTCGTTTTTGTTGTTCAAAGTTTTCAAAATACTCTATTTTTACAACTGTGATTTTAGTTGCATCTTTAAAGATCTTAAATTTATGTTAGTTATAAATTTATCTCTTTAAATATATTTTATAAAATCTAGCTATGGACAATATAATAGAGGGTGATGCTACTAACATGACACCTTTCTTTAATGGTACAAACTATGCCCAGTGGAAACTTAAAATGAAAATTCATTTAGAAAGTATGGGTTTTGATATCTGGACTGCTATAGAATCTCAATATAAAATTCTAGAAACTGAAAGAACTACTTGGGATGAACCTAATAAAGTATCTTACAATAATAACTGTAAAGATATGAATGCTTTGTATTGTGCATTAGGAGATGAGGAATTCAATAGAATATCTTCCTGTAAAACAACTTATGAAATATGGGATACTTTAGGTGTTTCTCATGAGGGAACAACCAATGTTAAAGAAATGAGATTAAATAATTATACTATTAAATATGATAATTTAAAAATGAAGACTAATGAACCTATTTCTGATATGTATATCAGGTTCAATGAGATAGTCAATACAATGAGTTCACTTGGAAAGGTTGTTCCAGTAAAGGAACAAATCATGAGGATACTGAGATGTTTTCCAGATAGATGGAGAGGCACTTATGTTTCAATCAGATAATCATGTGACATTGGTGCTCTACCCATTAAAGAGCTTATTGGTAAGCTTATGATGTATGAGGAAGAACTCAAGGTGAATAAGGAAGAAGATGATGAACCCTAGAGAAAATCCATGGCATTTAATTCTACTGCTTCAAAGAGCAAGGACAAAGAAAAAGTTCAAATACAAACTGAAAGTTATACAAGTGAAAGTTCAGAATCTGATAGTAAACTACAAGGGTAAGTATGATCAACAAGGTAAGTGGAAGAAGGATTGGAATAAATCTGATAAGGAGGATGTTATATTCTGCTATGAATAAAAGAGAAAAGGGCACATCAAGGCTGACTGTCCTAAGTTAAAATTAAAAAAGAAATATGATTATAAGGACAAGAAGTACAAGAAAGCTATGAAAGCTACTTGGAGTGCTTCAGAAGACAGCACAAGTGAGTCTAAAGCTTCTGACTCTGAAAAGAACCATTCTAACATGTGTTTCATGACCAATACTTCTGAGGTACCTGTTTCCCATATGCTAAATGATTATTATTTTGGAACTGATTCTAATTCTGAATATGAAAATATGACTAGTGAGGAACTGTTTGAATACTGCAATATTCTTGAGGAAACATGTAATGAACTTAAGGACAAATATAAGTCACTAAAGAAACAACATTCTCTCACTGCAAATGTTAAATCCACCCTTGATATAGAAAAAGAAAAGAATGCTCAACTGTTAAAGGAAAATACTAAACTAAAAATGTCTAATGAGCAACTTACAAAGGACTTAGAAAAGTTCACAAATGGAAAAGACACTCTAACTCAAATACTGGGAAAGAAAGTGGCACCAAAGTACACTACTGGAATAGGTTACCAACCTAGAAAAAGACAGTTCACTAAAACTAGATTTATTCCTAAATCTGGATAGAATACTGCTAGTTCATGTTCTGGAAATTCATATGCTCTAACCAGATATTCAAATTGTTATAAATCAAATAGAGTTAATCTTTCAAAATCTTTTGATTATGTGAAATATATGAGACCCATAAGACAAATTTGGGTACCAAAATCATTGATTGCTAACCTGTGTGGACCCAAGAGAATCTGGGTACCAAAATCATTCTCTGTTTAAAACTTTTTTGTAGGAAACCTGTTTGAAGAGTTCCCATAATAAGATATGGTACTTGGAAAGTGGATGTTCAAGGCATATGTCTAGGGATTACTCATGCTTCACGAGCCTAATCAAGGTTTATGGAGGCCATGTCACCTTTGGTGATAATTCGAAAGGAAAAATCATCGGCCTAGTCCAGATTGGTAACATTAATTCAGTTTTAATTTCTAAAGTTTTATTTTTTGATGGACTTAAATATAATCTATGGAGTATTTCTCAATTATGTGATGATGGATTTAATTTTAATTTTGAAAATGATTCTTGTAATGTTTTTAATTCTAATAATGTTTTAATATTTTCTGCTTTGAGAAATGAAAATGTTTATGCAGTTGATTTGAATTCTTTATCTAAACAAAAAATTACTTGTTTAAATGCTTTTCATAAAGAGTCTTGGCTTTGGCACATAAGATTGGGACACTGCAACATCCATTCACTTAGAAAATTGACTAGGAAGAACTTAGTTAGAGACTTAACCAAACTAGAGTTTCCAAATGACAAAGTTTGTAATCCCTGTCAAAAGGAAAAACAATACAAAATCTCTTTCAAACCAAATAAAGAAGTGTCAACTTCTCAAACTCTCGAGTTAGTTCACATGGACTTGTTTAGACCTTCTAGAGTTTCTAGTTTAAATGGGAAGCACTATTTCCATGTCTTAGTAGCTGATTTTTCTATATATACTTGGGTATACTTCTTAGCTCACAAAAGTGAAGCTTGTTATTACTTTATTAAATACTCCAAGTCTATCGAAAACCTTAGTGGACTTAAGATTAAGACCCTAAGAAGTGATCATGGCCGTGAGTTTTAAAATCATGAGTTTGAATCTTATTGCTCACACAATGGCTATAGTCATAACTTTTCTGCCCCTAGGATACCTCAGCAGAATGGTGTAGTAGAAAGAAGGAATAGAACCCTTCAGAAAATAGAAAGAACCATGCTTAATGAGTATGACCTGCCTATTTACTTTTGGGATAAATCTATAAAAACAACTTGTTATATCATAAATAGAGTCTTAGTCAGACCTGTTATCAAAAAGACCCCTTATGAGTTGTGGAACAATAGGAAACCTAAAGTTAATTACTTTAGAGTCTTTGGCTGTAAAGTCTTTATTCTCAATACCAAGGATAATCTAGATAAGTTTGCTTCTAAGTGTGATGAAGGAATATTTTTAGGATATTATACAACTAGAAAAGCCTATAGAGTTTTAAATAAAAGAACCAAGTGTGTGGAAGAATCTATTCACATCAAATTTGATGAAACTGATCCACATGAACCTAATTCATCTTTTGAAAATCTTGAAGAAGATTTATCTATTATGAACCTTAATGATAAAATCAATGAGCCTACTGTAAATACAACTATTTCTGGAAATATTTCAGAATCTACTTCTAATGAACCCGAACCTAGAGAAGAACATGAAATTTCTAGCCCTACCTTTACTAGATCAACTAGAATTCTAAAGAATCATCCTTTAGATGCTATTGTAGGAAATCTAGATAGAGGGACACAGACTAGAGATTCTCTTAGAAATCAGGTTGAACATCAATCCTTCTTGTCACAGCTTGAACCTAAAAACATTGATGATGCTATTAATGATGAATTTTGGGTAATTTCTATTCAAGAAGAACTCAATCAGTTTGAAATAAATAAAGTTTGGAAACTTGTTGAAAGACCTAAGGACACTTTCACCATAGACACACAATGGGTGTTTAGAAATAAAGTAGATTAATCTGGAAACATAGTTAGAAACAAGGCTAGATTAGTTGCCCAAGGTTATAGTCAAGAGGAAGGAATTGAATATGAGGATACTTTTGCTTCAGTAGCCAGACTAGAAGCCATTAGGATCTTACTTTCTTATGTTGCACATCTAAATTTAAAACTATATCAAATGGATGTCAAGAGTGAATTCTTAAATGGGTATATAGCTGAGGATGTTTTTGTTGAACAACCACCTGGAGTTACAAACCCTCATTTTCCAAATCATATTTTCAAATTATCAAAAGATTTATATGGTTTAAAACAAGCTCAAAGAGCTTGGTATGTCAGGTTAAGTACTTTTCTTATTTCTAAAGGTTTTACAAAAGGTATAGCTGATCCTACCCTTTTTATAAAACGAATTTATAAAGATGTTTTAGTTGTTCAAATATATGTAGATGATATTATTTTTGGATCTTTAAAAACTTCTTTGTGTACTGATTTTTTTAAAATGATGCAAAACGAATTTGAAATGAGTTTAATGGGTGAACTAAAATTATTTCTTGGATTTCAAATTTTTCAAAACAATGATGGAATTATTTTGAATCAAAGTAAGTATACAAGTGATCTTTTAAAATGTTTTGGATTGGATAACACTAAAAGTAGTGACACTCCCATGAGTACGACTTGTAAGTTGGATCTTGATGAAGATAGAAAATATGTTGATCAAACCACTTATAGAGGAATGATTGGAAGTCTACTCTACTTGACTGCTAGTCATCCTGATATTATGTTTAGTGTGTGTATGTGTGCTCGTTTTCAAGAAAAACCTAAAGAATCAAATTTAAATGTTGTAAAAATAATTTTCAAATATCTCAAGCATACACCCAATCTAGGAATGTTCTATCAAAAAGGACAATCATTTGAATTAGTTAGTTATTCTGATGCTGATTTTGTTGGATGTAAGTTAGATAAAAAAGCACCTCTGGAACATATCACCTTTTAGGAAAATCACTAGTATCATGGTGTAGTAAGAAACAAAATTCTGTTGCATTATCTACTGCAGAAGCTGAATACATAGCTTCTGGAAGTTGTTGCGCACAAATTTTGTAGATGAAACACACATTACTAGACTATGGATATCAATTCAGACATGTTCCAATAAATTGTGACAACAAAAGTGCTATTAACATTTCAAAGAATCCTGTTTCACATTCTAGGACAAAACATATTGATGTAAGACATCACTTTTTGAGGGATCATTATCAAAAGGGTGATATCACTTTAGAATTCATTGGTACTGAATATCAACTTGCTGATATATTCACTAAACCATTAAATTCTGAGAGATTAGATTACATCATACATGATCTGGGTATGATTAATCATAAATAGATATCTTACTGGTCTTACTGTTTAATATTTTACTATATTTTACTTTATGGTTTCATGATTCACAGTTTCTCAGTCGCTGTTTCATGCTTACGGTCTCACAGTTAACAACTTGTGTTCACAGTCTATCACCTAACAGTCTCACCGTGACGGATCAGTTCACTCACTGTCTCACCGTGACTGCACAAAATAGTCACTGTCTCACTATGATGACCACCAACTATCTCACTATGATGACTACTCTTCATTTCACCGTAATGCCTACTCACAGTCTCACCGTGAAGATTGTTTATACTTTTACTTTAACCCGTATCACGGTAATTTTTATTTCACCACTATTTGATTTCCCGCGTTTTTGTTTTTATGACGTTTGACATTCCCAAATGATAAAACATAAGGGTTTTCATTCGATTCCTTACCTGATCTCTCTCCTGCTCACTCTCTCGAACCCTCTTTACCTTGAAAACCTTATATCCTTATCTCTTGCTCGAATCTCCAGTGGATGCCCAAGATGAAGCGTCCATATTCACCCTCATCTGAGAAGTGCTGCACGAAGAAACAGAAAAGAGCACCAAAGATAGCTCCCAATGGTCCCCTGAATCCTAACCTAGTAAGTTGTACTGTAGTTCCTGAGAAATAGATTTGCCCTGAGTGGCTGCTGTCTAGCAATTCTTTGGTTCTAAAAATCTTAAGAGAACAAGGATGGCTCGAATGGTTCTCTAGACAAGATAGACCTATCTACCCAAGGTTGGTTTCACAACTCTATCAGTATGTAAAGTTTTTCTTTAATGTTGGAGAAAGTTTTATGGTAACAATATAGATTAATGGACAAAAGTGCTCATTCTCTTCGAGGTTATGGGATGCATGCCTGAGGATTCCTCATGAAGGGATCTGTGATGACTACCAGAGATATCCTCCTCCAACAACTTAAATCTTTGACCTAGATAATGGCTTGAAAGTTCTAACTGGAAATGGCACCAAAATAAGGGCCATAGCTACAGAGTTGGATGGGAAGACAAGGCTCTTGTTTAAATTTGTTCAGAATTTGATTAGCCCAAGGAAGGGTGATTTTTCTGTGTTAAAGTATCAGGATGTGTTCCTGATTCATCTAATGAAGAATGGCCATAAGATCAATCTTTGCAAATATATCATTCACCACATGTGTGAACTGATTAAGGTCACTTCCAAATCCACATCCTTGTTTTACTCAAGGATGATCTCAACTATGCTAGTTTCCAAAGGAGTTGTTGGGCCGAATGAAGAAAATCTTGTGGATTTTGATTTTTGTTTGTCCAAGACTACCATTAGATGGATGAAAATTAATTGGAACCCCTGGAAGAAGCAGTGGGTTGAAGATAATGAAAAGGTTTATGAGAAGTATAATCCGGTTGATTATCCAAGATGGCCAAAGAATATTACTGATCCTGGTTTGGAACCAGATGAGATGGATGAGTATCCAGAAGAGGAAGAAGAAGAGGAAGTGGCAGCTGAAGTACCACATAAAGAAGAGGCTGAAAAACCTCAAGAGGAAGCAGCTCCTGTTGAGATGGAAAGGATTGTTTTCCCTGCTGATGTTCTTGCGAAAATACCTCTTAGAGAGGAAGTTTCTGTTGTTTTTAGAGAAGAAGGATCTCCTGCTGTTCTTGGAGAGGAAGAAGCTCCTGCTTCTAGAGATGATGTTGATCCAGAAACCCAACCTGAGGCTGAAAGAGATTTGATTATCCCTGTTTTAGAGCAGAAAGCTATGGAAGATTCTGGTGGTGCAAAAAACCTCCCTACAATGCAAGAAGAAAATCTAGAAGAAAATATAGAAGATCTCACCTCTGTGCAAGAAGAAAGTCTGGAAGCACAACCTATGAAACAGTCAGTTCCTGAGTACATACCCTCTGCTGAAGAAATAATGGAAATTTCCTTTCAGTTAGAAAGGTAAGAAATGGCTGAGGAGAATAGAGTTAATCCTATGGATCTTGACCATGTTGCTGAGCCTATAGTTCTTGAAATGGAAGCACCTATTGAGGGGGAGGAACCTCAAAACCTTGAACCTAGTGCAGCTGAGTCTGATGAATCTGAATCTGAACCTGGTGATGCACCTCCTTCCACTGAGTCATACTTAGTGTACACTCGGTATGAATTCCCCATATTTTATGATGTGAGTGAATCACAGCAAGTGACTGCAACTGGAATGGATATCTCCACCTTGTTTCAATTGAAATCAGTCACTCACCCTAAACCTGCATCTGAACCTGAACCTCAACCAGAATCTGCACCAGAACCTGTACCACTACCTTCACCTACAATCTTACCCGAGAAATAGTCTTTTGTAACCAAATATGATTTGAAAGTCTTTGGAGAGACTATCTTAGCTGGAGTTGAGAAGATTATATCCTCTCAACCTCATCCTATGACTCAACTAAGTCAGGAAGATGCCTCAATTATTTTGGAAAATATCATTCTGCATATTCAACCAAGGATGATCCGTGAAATTCAAGAAGTCAGGGTTGAAAACAAACTGCTTAGTGATGATGTTGCAACTTTGAAAATTATGGCAGCTGACCTGCAAAAAGAACTGTCTTCAATATCAGAGCATGCTCCTGTTGTTACTACTCCTGTACCTGCTGCTACTTCTCCTGAACCAAACGTTTCCAACATTTCTAGAGATATTGTATCTCAGATGCATCCATACCTGTTGTCTTTTGATGAGAAGATTGGAGAAAGGCACACAAAGATACTGTAACGCATGAGAGAGGTTGTAGAAAATATGAATAAGCTCACATATGAGTACACAAAATGCCTTCAAAAGGTTTTGAAACAGCTCAAAGCTCTAACTATAGCTGTAAAGGATTCTCCTCCATCTGGTCAATCTTTTGTTCCTTCTTTGGATGATTCTATTCTCAGATCCCTAATCAAGGAAGAAACTTAGAATGCCCTTAGTGGTTTAGATTTTCCTTCTTTATCTGAAGTTGTGAAGAACAGTGATAGAGCACTTGACTTGGTTTGAATTCACTATAAGATTTCCAATAATGCTCAATAGGAGATCACCAAGAAGATAGACTTTTATCTCAACCGAATTTTCTCTAAAAGTGACATGACCAATCACTTTAAGTATCTTGTGGAGAATTTTAAAATCCCTCCAGTGACTCAAGCTTTTAAAGCTCAAGTTTAGAAACTTACAGAGTTCACCAGATTGTTGGACAAATTCATGGAGAATAAGGATGCTTTTGAAAAAGGCTATGCAATATGGTGGAGAAATCATTACTAATTTCATCAATATTTTAAAGCCGTATCTTCATGTGCAGAGTACAGCTATAGTTGCACCAGCTGCTGCCCCTCTTCGACCAGGTCTACCTGCCCTAGCCTCAATTGCTATGCCAGTCAGCCAATACCTTTCTTAGATCAGACCAGTCATTCTTGATCAACCACAAACTAGATCTTCTATAGCTCCTACTTTGGCTCCCACCATATTTTAAGGTCTACCTTTTCCATCTTTGTCTACTACCTCCATGCCTTCTTCTACATCATCTCCTGTTCCTGCTGCTGATAAAGGCAAAGAGAAAGACAATCTGTGATGCCAACCAATGCTTCTTAATTTTTGATGGGATGTCTTTTGATTTTTGTATTTCTATTATATGATGTATTCTGAACTTTTTTAATGACAAATGCATTGTTTCACTCCATTATCTTTACTTTTTGATTATCACAAAAGGGGGAGAAAAAGTGAGAAGAGTTATCTCTTAGTACATTATTTGTTATTATTCTACATGATATTTTCTATAAAGTTGCATTTCATTTAAACTTAAACTATACATGATTTGTGATCATCAAAAAGGGATATATTGTTGGAATCCTCATGTATTAATCATGTTTTAATGATCACATATCTTATTACTATTAATTAACTTCATTATTATTTACAAATCTTAGGCATGATCACAACTATTACTTATCTTATCTCAGTATTTATTTTTTAATTTCTCTTACCTTATAATGGTTAAGCTTAATTCATATTATGCATATTACTGTTTAAGTTTGAATACAGTTATTTTTCTAAGTATCAAGACACCGTGAAGTTTGACACAGTAAGACAGACTGTGTGCAAGACACAGACACTGTGAAGTGTAAGACAGACAGAGTGAAACAAACACCGTGAAGTCTAATTCTCAGACACCATGACCAGTGAGACACTGTGACCTCAATACACCGTGACTCGGACACCGTGAAGGACACACTGTGAGTCAGAAACCATTACTCGGATAGTCATTCAGACACTGTGAGCAAGACACCGTGAAGGACACACCGTGATCCACATACCGTGAAGGTCATATCGTGAAGGACACACTGTGAAGGAGACACCGTTTGCATAACTACTATGACACCATTTCTTAAACTTTTTTCAATATTATTTAAATATTGTTAACGGCCATATTTGATTTTTTAATGCAATTAATGTTATTTAATGATAGTTGTTGCATGTCAGGAAACCGCACCTCATACATAGGGAAAGGAAATCATTCATATTTCCAGAGCTCGAGGAATATAAGGAGGATTGAGCTGCAATAGAGAAAAGAGACACACAAAAAATACACATACCAGAATATACGCGAAGCTACAGACAATACATGTGAAGTTCTCTGTACTGAACAGAAGAGAAATCCTGAGCACTGAAGAACACATTGAAATATATTCAAAGAAATCTCTTGTGTGCAATTCAAAATAACTGAAGAACACATAAAGAATCAAGAGAATTTCTTCACATGTTAAAGACACCAAGCTGAACCACGACACTCAGTTTTTCAACAAAAAAATCACAGAAGGACTCAGAAGCATTTCTGCTGAATCCAACGAGTCCAAAGATGCACTGCCAATCACTAGAGCTTTCTAAACTTTCATATACTCTCTCTAAGTGATTTCTTTATTTACTTTTTCAAGCAGTGTGTGTACTCTATATATCTTACACACACACTATCTCCTGCGCTGAACTGGAGGATACTAAATCCTCATTCCAAACTTTCTACACCTTCTTATGTCCCACTGAGGATAGTGGTAGAGGTCAAGTAGGACCTGGGTAGCATGTGCGCTGTTGTCTTTGTTTTCCCACGAAGAACAGTGGTAGAGGTCCCTGCATGGCATGGACAGTCTTGTACTGTTGTTAACCCTGATCCAGGTTGTGGATCACTTTTATATATAAATTTGAGAGGACTAAGTCTTAACTTGAGATTGAACCTCTTGGTTATATCTCCTGTGTTTTTTAGCTTAAGTTTAAAGTATAATATATATATATCTTTTATATTCTGCTGCTATTAATTTGAAATAAAAACTACTTTAAAGTTACTTTGATAGTTAATATATCAAGTGTTTGTAACTATTATAAATCAGTAGATTAGTTTCAAAATCCAATTTAATCTTCTGATTAAATTGACTGAGACCTAATGAATCTTTGAGAACCTAATTGAACCTTTACAATTTTACAAATTCACTACAGTTTAACTTGTTTTATAAATTGGGGGATTTCAGTAGACATTATTTTTAACATAAATTTTAATTGGAACTCAATTCACCCCCCTCTTGAGTATACACTCCAACCAACAAAATCAATATATACGATATTAATTACAATATTATGATTCTTTAAATAAAATATATTACTTACCATCTTGTCCTTCCATCCATTTGAAAATTATAACATCATTCGTGCCTATATGTGAACTACCATAATGTGATTCTTTTGTCATATCTTGTAGTCATGGATTGTTATAAAATTGTATTTAATGTATAAAAATAACAATTATTTCATTATTAATATTATATATATGATGGAATAATGACCCTTTTGACTATGTCCAACCAACTAATGTTGTTATCAGATTATGAATTGAACTAGTTGAAAACATATGACATGAACACAATCAATTTATGAACTATATACCTTTTTTAATAAATTTAATAAAATTGATTATTATAATGGAATAATCCTGAAAATTTTTCTTAAAAAATTAAATAATTAATATGTTGTTATTATTGATAATTAATAGAAAATTCTCTCAAATTGAAAATCAATCTAAGGGGTTGATCATCTCATTTTCATTTCATTGATACTCATTCCATGTTCACCAGATGTTTTATTTTGGGTTGTGTATATACAACCATATTAATGTATTTTATTATTAATTTACTAAAATTCACATTGTATAATAAACCTTTTCTCATTTTCTCACTTAAATATTTTTCAATTGAAATGATACAAATGTGGTATAGGATATTTCATTATAACATTATTTTAAATGTTTTAAACTCTTTTTAATCTATTCTCATGTTATTTTAAATGTTTCAAGAATGTACTTATTTATAATTAAATTATTTATAATGGTCATTTAAATTAATTTTGATTTTATTTTTAATTTTTTAAAAATAATTCTTTTCAATATTTCTCTTATGCGTTTTCTAATATTGTTTTTAAAAAATACAAATTTATTTACTAATTATTAATTGAATTATTCTCCCTCCATAATATATGATATTAAATATCAATTTTTCTCTATATTTTTTAGTGATTTTTCAATAAATACCATTTTCCAATTATTCTATTAATTTTTAAAACATATCAAAAGAAAATGATGTTTTTTTTCAATGTAAAATTATAATGAATTTATAATGGTATTTTTCATCTATGAAAAAAATCCTTTACAGTATATTATTACATTAAATTTTTTTCTCTAAATGATATCATCTACCTTATTTCTCTAGATTTTATGATCATATTGTCTTATTTTATTGACTGGGGGAAATTTTAACATTTCATATTCCAGTTCTGAAAATATAAATTTCTATTGTCATGGAATATTGATTATATATTTTATTTAAAATTCAATATATGAGAATAGAATTATACATACTTAAGTGATGCATGAAACCCAATTATAGAGACCCCCTTGATTCATTGATAGGTCACATGAGAAAAATATGAACAATTATTTTTTGGTGTATATTCAGTAATATAATAAAGACATCTTAGAACAAGGCCATGATTGTATAAAACATTTTTTTGGAAAAAGTCCATGATTAAATATTTTTTTGGAAAAAGGATTTGATTTTATGGTTTATGTGGTCTTTTCATAGGGCCTCAATGATAATATCATGAGGTCCAACATTATCCATTCCATCATTATGAAACTAATTATTGGTAACTATGTGAATATTTATATTTTTATTCTTGGATATAGATTATGTTCTTGTTTTTGATGGGGTTTTATTGAAACATTTTGTTTTCATTAGATAATATAGTGATCTTATGATTTAAAAGAAAACATGGTAGAATTTAAGGATGAAAGGTTTGTTTTCAAGTAAAATGTTTCCTATTTCTAATGAAACTCATATGAGGTATGATTTCCATTAATCTTTTTATGAAAAATTTTATGAAAAATGTTGTGTAGAGAAGATTATTTCAAGATTAAGTAAGTGATTATTTTTATCTCAAATATTATTATAAGAAAAAAAACATTCATATGGTTTTCATGTTTTTCCAAGGACTTACATTTTTCTTTTTTTATATCCCATACTGCGCTTTTCTCTTCTAATTAAAGCTTTTAAAATGTTTTCCATGTTAATCAAGGATGAATATAAACTATAATTTTTTTTATCTTTATACAAAAAGTATAATTATTAAAATAAGTGAATGTATTTTGAAGGAAACTATAGCTTAAATTTTGAAATACTATTTTTTGGAATAAAATGGACCTTGAGTGGAAGTGACCACATTGAATTGAAAGTGGTTTATATTAAAGAGTTTAATTCCTTAAATATATAAAGCTAAAATATTCTCATAATTTATGAAATTTTAAACCTTTTTTATGAAACATTTAATTAATTATTGTTTATATTATTGGGAATTATAGGACAACTACCACAAAAAACATCACTTATCCCTTTTAATTATATATCACATCTCTATATGAAATCCTACACATGTTTAAATTTACATTCCATCACAAACTATAATAATTCCTTATGAAAATTGGTTAGGGATAACCTGGATCCATTCAATGACAAGATAAATAACATTTCACTTCAAGATTATATGTTTCCTAGTAAAAGAATAATAAAATTGAGGGTACCTTTCTTATAAATAATGATAAATTTTATCTTTTTAAACTTATTTTAAGATTACTAAAAACATGAATATGTACCCATCATATCATATTTTATATGATATACTACTAGAGAGGCCATTTGTTTGATGTAATTTTAGGGTTTTGATAAAATAATTTCTTATATATGTAATTATGTTCACCTCTCTTTGTAACCACATATTAAAACCCTCCCAATAAATTATTAAATGAGTAAAATATATGAAGAAAGCAATTTTGGATAATGGTGATACTCAAGAATCAAATTCTTAATGTTTAATACTCGAAACATATTATATAGAATTAATTAACTTTATAATATCTAATGGTCTAATTTAAAAAACATATGTTGTTTTTTAGATTTTTTCTATACTCACCATCATAATAATTCTTAGATCCCTTTCCATCAAGATTTTCTCTAGAAATATTTTGTCAACCGAATTAATTCCTTTCATTATTCATATACTAACTTGTCATATACTCATATATGGTTTAATTTTACATTTATTTTATCATGGAAACGAAATTTAACTCTTTAAATTTATCTTTACCGACCCACCCTAAAACCATTAAGTAAATCATGTGGGGTTCACATTTTATTTTACTAGTATAATATTTATTTTTTAATCAATGAACTTATACAAGTATAAACATACTCCCACAGACTACTTAATAACTATATTCTCATTTGGAAAAAAATTCAAGATGGACTATATATTTTTTGTTTAAAAATTTACAATTATGTTCTATTCGTAATAATAATTAACAAATAAACTATTTAAAACCATATCATACATACTATATCATGTGTCTTGTTAAATATTATGAAATAAAGACTTTTATCATTATTTTATTCTATTGATAGTGGGATCACATTCCCTCATATTTTAAAAAATATATCAGATTAACTCTATATCTTGGATAAACCCATTTATATTTATTTTTTTCTAAAAGTATTTATAGAATTTAGTGAATCATAAAATATGTGTATTAAAAAATAATATCATTTATTCTTCAAAACCATTATTTACATGAACCACTTATCATATAATAGAAAAAATAGAGATCCCAAAGAGAAATCCTTGATTCCAAAATCATCTTAAATTGAAGTAATTATTTCATATAATTCTTAATATAGTAACACATTGATCCATTACATGAATTCATACTTCAAGGACCATCCATGAATATTTCTTTAGTTATAAACTCATTCATATTTAAAAAACTTTTATAACATGTTGTTCGTATCATACACCATTTTAAAAAATATAAATTTATTTATATAAAATGATACTTTATATAAACTATCCACTAAGTTTATTTCAACCCTTTAGGTATTGTATGTAGTTCCACCTCTAGTGGATATGATTTTTTAATGTAAAAATTATCTTTTCATTATAACTCTACCTTTTAGTTTCAATGAATTTGATCTTATATTGGAAGGATACACTATTGGAATTATATCATTCCATTATCCACTTTTTTTTACCTTTTTCCCCTTAAAATTGTCAATATATTACTCAACAATGGACCTCCCTAGTCTTACATATCTATCATCTACAGATTTAGTAGCTCAGGAAAATGTTTCTTGAATTTGTTCATATGGTTATTCACAATAAACATTATAAACCTTTTTGAAAATGATTTTACAATAAAGTCAAAGGATAGATCAGGTTTTTAAGCGACCATAGTCTCCCCATATCATTTAAATACCGAATTATATTTAGTATGTGAGTATATGTGAATTTACCTTCAATTATATTAAAATTAAAGATTAATTTAGAAACTTCATATCTTTCTTATCTCAGTTTCTCCTAATATATCAATTTTTAGATTTCAATCATTCCATAAGAATCCATGGTTTCATGTTTCTTATAATATTTATGATTCATAGATATAATCATTGGAGAAGACAGGTTGAGAGATTCCCTAATATTTTTATAATAAATGTTATCCCCTTGATATACTTATTTAAAAGGTGTTTCCATATAAATTGGTTCCTCTTACAATTTAAATTTTCTTCAAACTTTAGATCTTCTCTCAAGTTTCTATAAAAAGATTAGAAGTCACTAAATGTAAGTATCTAATTTTGAGATATTAATCTCAAATTCATATTTTATGATTATTATTACATTATACATATAATAGTTTCATTTATGAAATGAGTATCATGTTTTACATTTATTTAAAATTGATTTTAATAAAATGTTCTATAACTTAAATGATGGACCCTCATAAAATTTCAATCATATTCCTAAGTGGCCCAGGATCCATATTTCACCATCTTTAGGTATCTTTAGAATCCCCCCTCACTTATCTATTTATATAGGTAATCATTTCAATCATAACGTATACGACTCATATATATTTAAGTAGAAACCACCTAGTCTATTCCATAATATAGATTAAATCAACATTATTTCTTCAATATTCTAATCCTTTTATGGATTCCTATAAAACTTTAACCCAAAGAAAATGTCAAAAAAATTGAAACATAATCATATTCGGGCCACCCTTGACTTCCTTTCCATACATAAGATTAACTATGGTCCCTAAAATTCTAATTACCAACATGGTTGGATAGTTGATGTCTTAAAATGTGGTTGATTCTAAAGGAATCTGATAGTTATTACATAATCTTACCATATTATCTCAAATTATCCCCCATAAATGTATACAAGATTCTAATTAAATAATTTAAAATCTCTATTCCATTCACAAAATCAATATTTTAAAACTATATTGATGTGTATCTTTTTAATCAAATTATGAATAAGATAATGTAATTATAAAATACCACTAAATTAATAATCATATCTATAACTTTACCCCATATATGCATGTATGGAAATTTTTAGAATCATTTTAACTCTTTTAAACTAAAAATTACAACCACTCATGAAATAAAATATTTATATTATTTAATTAAATAGGGAATAAAAATAATCAAATGAGCAATTCATAAATTTATACATGAAATATAAAATTATGAATAATTCATCAATAAAGAATATGTAATCACATTATAATTTATTATTTAATTATACATAATCTATAATTAAATAAATTTAAACACATTATATTTATTGATAATATAAACTCCTTCATATTATTTTTTTATTTGGAGTTTTTCAACTATATTATGTAAAAAAATTACATGATTAAAATTTAAAACATTAAATGTAATTTAAATCATGATCTTATCAATTATGATAACTTATTTTGGCATTGTTTAAATAAAATATTAAATGATTCCACTAATTTAAAAATTTCAAACTAATAATTATGAACTATTCATAATTTAATATAAACTCTTTTGTATCTACTTTATTTTGTTTCTTATTAACCCTTTATAAATGTTCTTATAATTTATATATAAATAATTTATATAAAATATAAGTAATTCCAAATAATTTCATAGTTATTTAATATTATGGATATTTATTTAATGAATATTTCATAAAAATTTAAATAATTATAAACACTTAGTAATTAATTAATTTATATAGACCTTTATAAATTAAATAAATATCCCCAAAACACATTTTTATATAATTTATAAACATTTTATAAATCCTAACATTCAATCTATAATTCAACTTTTTAAAATTTAAATATTTTAGTATATCATATTTGAAAATATATTTTATGCCATAATTTATGGACCACTCTATTATCTAATACATTTTATGAGAAATAATCCTTGGTTATGATATATCCTTTGTTGTATGTGATGTCATACACGATAATATATGGTATATTGTAATGATGACATGGCACTATGTTTTTAAAATATTGATCATCACCATCAGTGGATACAACATCATATATTGTAAGTTTTGTCATATATAAAACATGTGGGTGTCAACTATGTTTCTTTGTATGATATCCTTTATTGTATGGTGTGACTATATTAAGATTAATAATATACCATTTCAATGGACCATCCCAAAAAACTATGATTAAATATAAAATTCATTATATTATAAAATATTGAAAAACATTTTCATCATTTAAAACATGATTTTGATAATCAAGAATCATGGTAATGATGTTATACCACTGATAGATTCCTAATGATAAAATGACATTTATTTGATGCAATAAATGAATTTGGAAACCTCATAACCCACACAATAATTCTATGTAAAATAGAAATCACATGAAAACTAAATGAACAAATTTTAAAATTCAATGTAAATGGTTGATCCTCCTTAAATCACTGCAATTCATGAAGATCACTGAGGAATAACCAAAGGACCCATTCCTATTTCATGTATCCACAAATTGGTTGAGTTACCAAAATATTGGGAGGGATCCTCCATCAAAAATCAATACACCAGTATCTCTCCCATTCTACTGAATGAGAAGGAAGAGAAATTCTAGAGAATCCATAGAGATATATTGGGAAAGGATAAAACATAATACTCATCTCTAATTCCACCATTATATTATCATTGGTAAACTTCTATGTCTTTGCATGGATTTACTCATTTATTATGAAATATATGACTAAATAGAAAGTGGTTACAATATTTATAACCTTCAACCAACCACTCTACACACCATTTCATCATATGAAGCATTACATTTGATAATAAACATTTATGGAAGATTTTGGAATGTACACACTTAATGTTTTAATGACTCAATAAATCATAGGTTGTTTAAGTTAATATTTGAATATGATTAAACTAAACTATGATATAAATATATCATACAATATATTACAATAAGGTGGTGGAATACTATTTTATTATCCTCACTTCTGATATCCTAAATATTGTATGCCTTGGACTCATTCATGTCATTCCCTATGATATAATCATATCATACATTATTATATAGAATAAAATAACTCATTATTCATATTAGATTTTGGTAATATCAACATCAGTATAACCAATACACAAAAAATTATATTTCAACACAAATCATGGAGTGACTATTTCAATTGGATAATGGTCACTAAAATAAGATCACTATAAGGAACCGTTCAGTTTGATCATGTAGTCACCAAAATGGTTACCATCAATAATCTCAAACATAGGGTGGAATGTGTTGTGACCTCTATTATTTTATCATTACTTAACATTTGAGAAAAAAATCCAAAACTCTCACATGAATTTACATTGTATCATGGTAAGGGTATTTATGAAAATAATTCATACATCATGGTGAAAACCTCTTCACTCACCAAACATATTAGACATGAGATATCACAACATACTCATTATGGAATTATCATGATGTTGTGAAGGACCAACTCATTTATCACTACATTTGAGAATGACATATTTGAATCAAAACAATTCTTTTAGAATGATATATTTTTTTCATGAGAATGTTTAATCTTACGTAGAAAGATTATAACATGATATCCTACCTTATGGGGTAATTTTTAATAAAACATTAGAACATATTAGAAAAATTCAATCTTCAAATTTAATCATATTTCAAGCACTTTGAAGCTTCAAAATATCATCACCACATCTACATCATTTGGATTCATCTACATTTTAATGTAATTCAAGTGTTGATAAAAATGATGATGTCTAGAAAACAAATTATAAAAAAAAATACTCACATCACATTCAATTAAATATCTACATTAACAAAAAATATCTTTATTTCAAAAATATATACCATTAGCACAACAAATTTAGAAAAACATTATATCTGAAACAACTTCCTGGACATTTAAATCACACCCTTTTCATTTTTTTCACCATTAAACATAAATAACACTCAATATTAGAAATGAATCACCATTAATAAATTTAATGTGTAATTGAGAGAAATTTGTATAGCGGGAAATAATAAATAAAAATATAAAACCTATCGATAATAATGACTCACACAAACATTTAAATAGTTGTCTTCCAATATATAATTCATCTTATAGGATCTATTCTAGTACATTTTGCAAAAAAATCCAATAAAAAACTCAACAAATTCATTATAATAGTTTATAATGTTTTGAATTCATATATCAATCCTTTTAAAAATCATATAAATATGTCCCCCTTAAATGATAAAATATCTTTATAATATATGTTTTTATGTCCCATTTTCACCATAAAAATCCAAAAAATTGGAATACTTTGGATAGGATCACAGTAATATAGCCTCTGAGTTGTGAAGGGTATATTTTCTTCATAAAACTCGAAAGAATGGTAGAAAAATTCCCATCTGAATGAAAATATTTTTTATTATCCAAACACTTATTCAATTCCCAATTCAGATTTGGAGAACTATTCTTGTCTTCAATTTCATTAATATAATGTGTTGAAGAATATCCATTATTTATATTCTTCACTTCATCTTCTTTTTCCTAACATTGAAGATATTATTCAGAAACCTCAATTTATTAATATCATTCTACATCAAATATTTTTTGACTTATTTCTCTTAAGATTACACAATTAGTGTTCCTCATGAATAAATGACAAAACTATTGCATGTATCTCAAGAATCAGTCTTTGAACCCAAATAAAAATGTATTAAAAATGGTGTAACTCAGGTTTCCTCATTATGATGCACTCATTTAGAGTGTTTATTCTCTATGTCTTTGTTTATATTGTTTTTTTATTTAGTTATAATAATGGTAATAAAATTAATTCAGTAATTGTGAGAGTATATGAACAATTGAAATTTTGTTTAAAACATATGAGATATATTTTAAACCCCTCATACATTCCCCAATTCACTCGACCATAATACCTAAAAGAAATATTCAATATCTTTATTCACTCATTATGTGGATTGAGACCTCGGAGAACTCACTCATTCATACTATGTTCAGCTAGGAAAATACCTCTAATGACCACAATAATAACAAACAAAATTGGCCCTATGTGATTATAAAAACCATTAATCATTCCTTAACCGACATCACAAATATCCATCTTCAAATGAGTAATGTGGATGATCATGGGGATGTGTTTTAAAACCAAAATAAGGAGAAAACCATTGATTAATAAACATAGGTACAATGATGACCTCTTAATCCTTCATACATACAAATATCGCCTTATGAAGATCCTAAAAAATGAAATAAAAGTAACAAAATAATGGAATTATATAGTGGGAATGGAGGATGTATCTTGGTATTTGGAACATGTGATAGAGAAAACAATCACTGAATATTTCAAAATAAAATGAAAAATTGTCAACCCTAGTTTGAGTAGGTTTTATTCCCTTTTATATGGACTCAGATAAATTTTTGAAATGATTCCTCACATTTGTATAATTTCCACATAGATGTTTTAGCTTGACATGATTAAACATGTAGGCGTTGAGTTTCTTCCACCAACTTGCTTATTTCCTTGGACATCTTCCAATAAATCCATGATAATTGGATAACTTTGATGATTTCCATGTGGTGCCTATATGAATTGTATAGTAATTTTTAAAAAATAAATTATGCATGTAGTTATTCTTATGTATCGAGATTTTATATAGTCAAAATACACACATTGGATCTCTTTTTACAGTTCCAATTGAATGTATCCATAATTAAAAGGCTACATTTGTGAATTCATGGACCCATGAATTATCATGTGATGGTTCATAGAAAAAAAATTGTGTAGTGAATTAGTTATTATAAATAATAATAAACCATTAAACCTCAGGCAGTGACACATCAATTATACTACCTTTTATATCTATTACATCAGTAGAAAAATGAATGACATAAGTGGAGACACCTAGTTTCATAATGAAATAACATGCCCCTTCCTCATTTTTAAGAAACCTTCTCGTATCATATGGAATGATATTTTCAGGATGACATAATGAAATGTCTACACCCATAGAAGAATCCACTTATTCTAATTGATTTATATTTTATAGAACTATCTATAGCTGCATTTTCTCTAATACGATATCAATTTTTGTCTTCTATTACTATTATTTTAACATTGTAATCAACCAACCATCACTGATGATAATGGGGAATATTTCCAATAATATTTTATCACTTCCTATAAGAAAATGAGAATACTTGGTGTTATAATATTGAAATTACATATTTTTTATTTTACTTTTTTATCCCATCTAATGAATGCATGAAAAATTATTTAGTTTTGTTATTGTTAACCTCAAATGTTTTTTCAATGTTTGGTGGCATTTTTCTGATTAGTCCTGTATATAGTTTGTTGACTTTGTACTTTTTCTTAGGTTTCTTCTTTATCCCACTTCATTCTACCATTCCCTAGACCACGACTCATTTTCCTTCCCATTTCATCAATCTATGGTGAGAGTGATTTTTCCCTTGATCCATCCAAAAACCTTTTTACCATCTCCTTCCATACATTAAACGTTTGGTTTTTTGTTCTATTTGGTGGATAAGATCCTTTATATGTGGCAACATCTGATTGGGTGGTCCTTTTTGAGGTCCTATGTTGTGTCTTGGGGATTTATCACCCATACCAGCTCTATCCTTTGGAATTTGGATTATTCATTTTTCATGAATTTATCACTTATTTTCTATAACAAAACCATATATCATCCTGTTGATGTTTTCATCTTGTGACATCTAATTTTGGCATGTTGTCTCCTTCAACTACCTATCATAATATATTTTCAGTGAATTTTTTATGAATCCCCATTATATTGATTTCATTTGGCCTATTCACCAATCCAACAAATTCTATAGAAGAACCATGACACTAAATCTAAAACTATTCATGCGAGGGTGCCTTCTACTACCACTAGAGGGTTTAGTTAGAGAAAACATGAATATAATATGTCTATAAAAGAGATATAACCTCTATGATTGTATTCATTCTTATTTATTAATTTTCCTAGATTAGAACATAAATTGTTTGATGGATTTATTTTTGTTCTTATTTATATACTGTATTTTGTATCACCTTTATTTTGAGATTAATAAAAGGTTGGTGTTGGGTGTGTTCTTACGGCTCCTATAAGTCCATAATAGTCCATATAAAATTAAATTATTTTTCATCTTTAAAACTTTGTTATATCATCATTCCAATTTTGTTTTTTTAAAACATGATTCTATTTAAATTATTTTTATTAAACTCATCTTAATTCATCACCTTTACTTCTCTGTTCATATCTGAAATCATTTTAACCATTATAGACCTTTAAAATCAAGATAAATAATTTAATCTAATAGAATATGTGTTTATATTGGTTATTTCTTGGGGACATACACCTCAATTTTGTCCCTAATAAACTGATATCAAAGTGATTAGATAAAAAATGACTATAACTAAGTATGAAAATACCAAATTTTGATGGTGATAAAGATTTTAATTTGGGTATAATTAAAATCAGGGCTTTGATTTTACAAAAAGGGATTATATATGATTTACATGGCCCATACAAACATATTATAACCCAGTTTGATGATATTCAGACCTCTACTACATACCAAGATATCCCAACTGACATTTAGGTTAAGGACCATAGATCATTACTCATTTCATTAAGCAATAAGGTGCATTGAGACGTAGTATATTAATCTATTGCTATTGTAATTTTGATTAAATTTGAAAATTTTTACAATATTGTTTCTCTTATTGGTAGGAATTATAAAAAAATGGCATCTTTACCTTTACAATGAGACCCCTTGTTTCCATTGGAGTAAATTTTGATGAATTTAATAAAATCAAGATTCTCGTTCCAATATTGCTGTTAAGGTAGTTAATGAGGATCAAGAAATGATACTATGGATTTATTTTAAAAAATAATATAGAATTTTTTTAAAAACTATGATGTATGGTTGAGAATAAATGAATTTAGAAGTATTCAAATCAACCAAACATTCTAAATAATTTTAAACTAATATTAGGGTTAAAGTTGAGGATGATAGTCTTTTTAATATAGGTATACCACAATAAAAAGGTAAAAGGAAATATAGTGGTAAAGGTAAGGGTAAGAATAATAAGCAACCCAGATCACGATCTATGACTAAGGATAATAATGTCTTTTGTTAAAATTGTTGTAATATTGGGAACATAAGACCAACGTTTAATAAATTAAAATATAATCATAATACTAGTGAACTTATTGATTAGTACACCTTAATTGATTCAGGTTATGATACTTCTAAATTACTAAATGTTTCTAGAAAAGTACAAAATGATGAGTGTTTATTAGATTCTAGATGTTAGTTACATATGTTTCATAATATGGTGGCATTCCATGAGTTAACTAAATGAGTATAAGGATAAGTGATACTAGGAAACAATAAGATATTTAAGGTATTGTTAAAAGGGTTTTTCTTGATATAACCTGATAACCACTCTATCATCATATTATTAGATGATTGGTGGATCCCTTAAATTCATAAAAATGTGATCTCCCATGGTGTTCTAGACTAAAAATATTTTTTTCATGTGTAAATCCAGTTTCTTAAAAATATATGAAGGCACCGGTATCGATATAAAGGGATCTTTAGTTAATGGGATTTTTATTTAATTGTAAAAACACATTATAAGAAATTGGGAAGTGTGTATGACATAAATAAAGATAATAAACTATTATAGAATATGATATTGGGGCATGATAGCTCCACGGGCCTTGAGGAACTTCATAAACAAGGGGTTTTAAGTGATATCACACCTATCAACCTTCCCTTTTTCAATGTTTTTTCATGGGTTAGTCTAAGATTGTTATTTTGAGTATATTCTCATTTAATGATACTAAACCATTAGAGTAAAATCATTATGATATTTAGGGTCCTGCTAGGAGTACCTCCCATGGTAGAGGATCATATCTTATCAACATCATTGATGAATTCTATATAAATGTGTGGATTTATATCCTTAAAAAATTCTTAATGTGTTTGAATCCTCTAAAACCTAGAAAATTCTTGATAAAAACCCAACTAGGATGAATATTAAAGTCATGAGAACTAATAATGATATCGAATACTTATCTACTAATTTCATTCAATTATTTGGTTTTGAGGGAATTGGTAGGATCTCCACTGTTAGGTAAACCCCCAAACTGAATGGACATTATGAATACACGAACCATACCATTCTTGTATATGTCTGAAGAATGCTTTCATGATTGAGTATACCCAAACTTATATGGGAAGATGCATCCACTATAGTTTTTAACATAATTAGCAGGTACCCATATACAGTAAACTAATTCAAAAACCTATAAGAGTTGTTATAGTGACCTAGGATTCTAATACAAAGTTATTATATCTCATTCGACAAGTATTCAATACAGTACAAAAACACATGCCTAAGAATCGTAATAATTTATTGCCTTTGGAGACTTGGTATAAAATCCTCTAATGTGGTAAAAGATCTTCAATGTGTCAAAATAATAACATCCCATTTATTAGTCATCATAGAAAAACCCTACATAAAACCTTTTTCATAACATGGGGAGATGAAACAAAAGAAATGGTGATATCAGATTCTTAGTAAGGGAAAACAAAAAAATTCCCATACAATATGACTATATAGATCTGAGAACATAAGAATAAAATTTTAAAATGATACCCTAAATATCATAGATCACAAACATGAGTCACAACATAAATCATGGAATTCAAAGAACATAAATCAAAATGGAATATAAGAACATGATCCCGAAAAACATAACATTAGCACATGACATATATTTTTGGAATACAGATCAGATTATAACATTCTGAACATGTATAAATAAAGACATGTTCACTCATTAAGTTAAGTAAATAATATTTTTCCCAATCATAAATTTATGGACATGAAACTAGGTCCATGCATAAAATTATTGAAATGAAGTACATGTATATTCATAACACTATGATTTTTTAATCATGTTCTTGTGTGAAATTATTAACATGTAATTAGGTTTACACATAAAATTATGAAAATCTAATTAGGTTCACAAATTGAATTTAGAACACATAATCAGGTTCACATAGACTATATTTACTCATGATTTTTCTATATTTACCCAATGCATTGGAGGGAGATATAGATCCCACCAATCACAAAATGAAAACAATACATATGTGGGATAAATATTATAAAACATTCAACATATCATAACCCATGAAATTAAATGGGTTTCATAAACATTTCATCATATCATAACCTTTGTAAAATGGATAGGTTTCTTAATCATTACATTATTTCATTGTAATATAACCCGTGGAAAAAGTAGTGGGTTTCATAAGAATTTTTTCATGTTATAACTTGTGGAAGTGAAATGGGTATCACAAACATATTTTCATTATAAATCATTCAAAGAAACAATAAGAATGGTTTCATTGTCTAATATTCCCAAAAAATCATTAGTTATATCAATGGATGCCATCTTATATGGAGAAATATTTTTAAATATCACTTGGAACATTTCTTGAGTAAAATAACTAATCTTTGAAAAATAATTTTTTTTAAAAAATCTTAATTTTTTATAAAAATAATTTTATTGGAAAATAACCTTGAAATATATTATACTAGGATTGAAATAAATAATATTTATGATGGTGGGAATTTTTTTAATGTTTACCTATTAAAATAAATATTCACTTTACAATTTTGGTAGAATCCAAATGAGAACTATTTAAAAATCAAGATGGAGATTAATTTAAAAACCTTTTATAAAAAAGTAAAAAGGGTTTAAAATTTATTTGCATAAATAATTTTAATTTTATTATACACATTTTTTTAAATATTTTTTGAAAAATTATTTTTGAAGGAAAAAAGGTTTTCTACAGAAGAGAGCATTAAAAATATTTTTTCCTAAAAAATATCAATTATTTTAAGTATAGAAATGTGTAAAAAAGTAATAACAATTTAATATATCATGAATTACTAGTGTATAAGAAAATTCATGAAAATTATTTTTATTTATATCAAAATATTTCAACATATTAGACTTTATCATAAACAATATTAATAAATGATAGCATTGTATCATAAATCTGTTATAAATTTAGTAATCATTTGAGAAAACATAAAAATGGATGATAGATACTTAAATATATATTTTATCCTCATATTTTTCATGATAATAATAATAATATACATTCATTGACATTATATACAACACAAAAAATACATGGTGGGTAAATATTGCATGTGTCTCACAGAATTGAAAAGTGAGAAACAAATATCTTACCCTAAGTATTTAATTACTTCAGAAATGTTATAAATTCATGTGTATTAAATATAAGTTCATTATACATATATTATATAAACATTTAAAAATAATATCATATATGACCATTTAATAACCATTTGTTAGTAATTCTTTATTAAAATCATGTTTCAGGTAAAAACCGCTTCATTTTTCGTAAATGTTTTGATTTTCCCCTCTAACTTTGATAATGGTTCAATAATATAAATAATAATAATAATTTAAAAATATTATATTTATATATCAATTATAATTTTAATAACAATCATGAATTATGCTTTTGAGAAATGAAGTATGTTATGATCATGGAGATGGTATGTTATACGTACACATGTGTAACGTTTCCATTTTTCAATGAATGTTATGTAAAGGGGGTAAGTGAAATTTTAACTTTTAATATGATAATACTATCATAAATAAAGTATTAACCATTTAAATATACTTATAAATATCATCCATGTGGTGTGTTGATGAAAAAAAGAGTCACATCGCTATGTGAAGGTTGTAGCCCACACATATACGAACGACATTATCATCTTTCAATTAGTGAAATGGTAAGAAATAAATAGGTATATTATATTTTAATAATGATAAATATGTACAAAATATAATAATTACAGAATTTATATCACATATATTCATTAACATTATCCTTATTATCTTCCATGAAAATCATTAGTGAAAAATGAATCACATTCCTTCATAAGGCGGTAGCCTACCTTTCACATGAGTGGTGTCATCATATCCCATATAGAATAGAATATTAAATTGTATATTTGTTTTAAATAATCCAAAGGTATAATTATTTTATAAAAATAATATATATAATTTATATCCATCATCCACTACTACAAACATGGATTTTATCAGTGCTAGAAAAGCGCATTAACAATGCTAAAAAAGCGTTGTTAATCGAGGCGAAGATAGGGGGTCCCTTTTTTCAGCGCTTAGAAAAGGCTGATAAAGACCCCTTTTATCAGCGCTAAAAAAAGCACTGATAAAACTAAATAAATAAAAAAAAAATATATTCAGGGGGGGGGGGATATTTTAACAGCGCTTGACCCCCCTATCAGCGCTAGGCAGCCCCCTCCCACTCCTGCGCGCTGCCCTTGCCTGCGCATCCTGCACTTGCCCGCGCGCCCCTCCTTGCTTCCACCCAGATTCGAACCCGCGACCTCCCCCTTGCGCACCTGCACCTTTACCACTAAGACATTTCATTTTTTATCTATTTAATGATACATCTATTTGTTTATATATATATAGTTATATTTATTTGTATATTAATATAGATTCATATTAATATAAATATATTTAGTTATATTAATACATATATATTTATTCATATAGTAATATATATATATATTTATATATATATATATAGTTATATTTATTCATATATTAACATAGATTCATATTAATATAAATATATTTAGTTATATTAATACATATATGTTTATTCATATATTAGTATATATATATTCATTCATATATTAATATATATTTATATCTATTTATATATATATTTGTAGTTACAATTTTTTATCCGTATATTTATTTGTATATTAATATATATTTATAAGATCAGTTTAAAATACATTTATAAAAGTTTTTTATGTGTGTTTATAAATAAATAAATAAATACATACATACATATATACAACACACACACACACACACACACATATTTACGAATAAATACATATATATGTGTATTTGAAAATCCACAGAATGTTAAAACTACCATAACTTATAATCCAGACGCCCGTTTCAACTCTACAACCAGTAAAATTGAAGAAAATGAAACAATATTCAATATGATATATGGTATAGGGATAACCAACATCCGGATCAGAAGTTATACCTGTTGAATGTTAACAAATTGTGGTATGCTGACTAAAAACTCAGTTTTGGAGGCCTTCTAAGCCTTTTTTGGCCTTGAAAAATGTGACACAAGCTTTTCCTAAGTCACTAGTGTGTATAGATCGTCACAGGCTTCGATTTGATATGCTATAGAGCTCAAACGGACACCCGGATCAAAAGTTATGGCCGTTTGAAGTTTGAGTTACATTTTCAACATATTTTAGATCTTTTATTAATTTTTTTGATTTTTTGGGTCTTCAAATTGTTATTAAATGATTATTAATCGATGATAATTAGTAAATTATTAATTAATAATATTTTTAAAAAAATTTAAAGCCATTTTCAATAAATTTCTTATATATTAAATGTAGTAGTCTATTTATACTTTTCTAAAACATATTTAAAATATATATATTATATTTATATCAATATAAATATACTTATATAACAATATATTATTTTTCATGATTATTTTTTAAAATATAAAATTTATTAGCGCTAGGAAAAAGCACTGATAAATCCTCCCTTTATCAATGATACTAAAAAAAGCATTGATAAAGGGGTCCCCTTTATCAGTGCTAAAAAAAGCACTGATAAAGGGGGGGGGGGCTTTATCAGTGCTAAAAAAAGGGCTGATAAAAGGTAACTTTTAATATCACTTTTTTTAGCGCTGTTAAAAGTGCCCCTTTATCATCGCTTTTTTTAGTGCTGATAAAGGCCCCTCCTTTATCAGCACTTTTTTAGCGCTGTTAAAAGTGCCCCTTTATCATCGCTTTTTTTTATTGCTAATAAAGGCCCCTCCTTTATCAGCACTTTTTTTAGCGCTGTTAAAGGGTGGCACTGTTGAAACCCAGTTTTGTGGTAGTGATCATACCCAACCATGAGAGGTCGTAATGGAAAAACGAAGGACATCGGTTTGAGAGGTGGTGGAGCACTGTACACACGAATGATTATTTCCTAACCCATTAGATAAGAGTGGATTTTTTTCTATAATTAAATTAACATGAAAATATATCAGTATATTTATGATAACTATGTTATTATATCAATATTTTTTGAGAACAATTAAATTAGTTTGATGGAGAAACCAAATAAGAACACTCGATGAAGAACATTACCTCTTCCATGGGTAACCTCCTTAGGTTTCCACCAAAATCCATACTAAGTTGGATTTATTTCTAAAATAAATGTTCTAGGATGACAATATATAAGTTTGGAAGTGATTTTTGTAGGTATTCTTCAATCTAAAATGGTTTTAATGTGTTAAGAAGATAACAGAGTCTATAGCCTTTTATAAGTGAGGTGAGTGGAACACTGGTAATTTTTTGAAAGAAAAAGGTGTACCCACATTTTTATCATGAAAAAAGGATAAAAAATGGACTATTATAGATTATTATAAATTATATAAATTAAATAATTCAATAAATTATATTTTTGATAATTTTATTGGTAATTTTAAATATTATATTTTAATTTTATCCCCCAGTAAATCCATTTGGTCCTTAACCACTATAATTAATTTTCACTGTTCATTTTGGGAAACAAAATTAATTTCAAATTATTAGATAATATAAATTATGGTGATTCAATATATATATTACATTTTTTTTAAATTCAATTCACATAATTGGAACATTTTAATTTAAAATTAATCTCTCAAACTCAACGAGAAAGCGGGCATTCCAAGAGAGATTGTTCAAGTGTTTTCAAGTATTTTATAACAAAATTTAATATGATAACTATAAAAATGAACTAAATTGTATTAATAGATATAAAATTGACCTAATTTTAACTTGAAATAAATTTTAAATATAATTAAACTTTATAAATAAATTAAACGAAAATTAAGTATTCAATTAAAATGAAGTATTTTTCATTATTCATCAAAAAATTAATTTACTAATAAAATTATAAAAAATGCAACCTAATATAATTTTTACAAGATGATTTCAAAAATAAAATTTTATTTTTCATATAAAAAATATTAAATATTTTAAATATACATTTAAGATAACTTTTCCAAAAGGAGACATGACTTCTTTGAGGAAAAATACATTTTATACATAGAAATTTATTTATTTTTATCTCTTATGAGTAAAAAAAAAGATGAATGTTAAATAGTTCAATGAACATGTAATTTATAAATTTTATTATAATCATTCAAAAATATTGTGTTTTTTAAATTTATTGAGGTAAAACATGTTAGTTTGCATAAAGATTGTTTTTTAGAAATATATTTCCATCATTTTCAAATAGTTTTTATTTTTATTTTTATTTAATTTTAAAGTAATGAAATAATTTTTTATAAATGTATAAACTATGTGTTCAGAATTTATATTATCCTATTAATAAATCTAATTATAATGGCTAGGAGATAACTACCCTATTTTTTTTAAAGTATGACATGATTTTTTTAAAATTAATATTCCATGTAAAAAAAACTAAAATCAGTGGTACGTTTAAAAAAAATATCAAAAAGATTAATTTAATTTGAAAAAAAAATATTTCACAAAATGTCAGCGTGTAACATTCTCCACACATAAAATGAATTCCTACCATGAAATTCATCTCTATCATGAATGGTTTAACATTTCAAAATTCATTCATAGAAACCAAAATTTTACAAATAAATAATAAAACATCCCTTAAAATGGGGATTCTAGAATCCTAAAGGTTACCTATATTAACTCATAACTAAGTTTCGACATATGATAACATTGGTGGGGAACATGAGCCTTAGCCCAGTTGGTAAGGACTCCGTAAGTGCATCCAAGTGACAAGGGATCAAATCCAGGTGGAAGCAGAATTTTCGGGTTACTGTAGCAGGTACCGTAGCGGGAACTGTAGCAGGCACTGTTTGGCACTGTAGTAGTCAGGAATATGCCTCAGTTTGGGCCTTCGGGTCACTAATTTGGTCCCTGAGTCCTGTAAGGCTTTCGGGCCACCTAGGCCTTCGGGTCAGTAAGGACTTTGGGCCACCTCAAGGCCTTCGGGCCACCTTAAGTGCAGATGAAAACCAGAAAACCTACAAGGAACAAGCTCTACAAGGAGGATGGGCAAGGAGCTTTCACCACAGCAGAAGCTAAACATATTGCAAGAATGAGAGGGTATGGAACCTGCCATCAGGACAAGCCTGTGTATGCACAGGAATGCCTAGCCGAATAGCCATGCGAAGGTGGATAGATGATTTTATGTTGAAGATGCTGGGGAGGAGCAATTCCAAGTAGTTAGTCTGGGTTGTATGTAATGTTTGAAGCCTACGGACAATGGATTCCTCTAAGGCCTACAAGCCATGTAATAATTATGCCTACGGGCCTTGTTAGGGTTCCACCTCACCCCTTGAAAGGTGTATGATCAAAATCAATAAAAAATGAAGGCCTTCAGGCCATTGAAGGATAACATTGGTGGGAAGTGGAAGAATGAATATTGAATAGAAAACTATCACCCAAATATTGATGGAGAGTGATAGATAACATGTTAAGGAGGAAGTTAATGAAAAAAATTTATAAACCAAAGAGGAATATGAAAATTCATTGATAACATAAAGAACAATGATAAAAGGGAAACATTTTATATCAATATCCTTTTCCCAATGTTTGTTAATTACATTTCCATTTAGACTGAGAACATCTGAAAAACATAGTTGATATATTTTTATTTCATAGGCACAATTTAATCCCATGGTAGTGCCTTAATCAATTTTCACCTCATATATTACAATAAGAGGTGAAATATTAATGTTTTACACACTAAATAAAATCCATAATAGAATCATAATTCATTCCTTCTATCCCAAATAAAAAATTCCACATTGGTTATATAGTATCAAGAAATCGTCTTATGGTGATTTATTAAATTAATATCTAAAGACTTATCCAAAGATCAACTTAAACCAATCAATAAATGGTTAAACTTATAACCCATCCAAATTTAAATATTTTTATAGGTCACTAAATTTTTCAAAATCAACGTATCATTTATCCCACATATATCATAATGCAGCTCTTGATTTTCACATGAAAAACATTTAAATACCATTATTATTTATTCAATGGAAACTTATTAATAACCTAAATTACCACAATTTTTTCAAATATACATGATTAATTATTTATTAAATAAAACATATATTATTGGTTATATTCAATAAGTACTTAAATTTTATAAACTCCATAAATGATAGCATAGACCAATTTTTCAAAAAATCATTCACAAGTTCCAAGGTAATTAGGGCTATCCGTTTTACTAATTCATATACAACATCTTTTTAACCCAAAATCATTAATTAATATTCAAAATGTATTAAGGATTATCTTCCCATTATGAAAATATAACTTTCCACGCCACTGAGTACCATTAAATATATTATTGAACATCCTAAATGTAAAACTTATACCCAAAATAATTATATATATTATCATTATCATAATTTTCTAAATTTTAATATATAAAAACTTCAATTATTCCACCACATCCTTATACCAATAACTAGGATTTGACGTCTCATTTATTAATACCTCCATACTTTCATATCTCATTCATATTCTCTTCATTGTCAACATAAAATCCATTACTTGTATATCATTTTTTCTCTTCATGATATTTCCATTTGGGACATTTATTTTCATAATTCTCATACTTTACACATTTAATACATTCGATTTTCTATCATAGGGAGAAAATTATTAAAATCCATTGTGTTATCATAATATTTCATTTTTCAATTGCAATTACATGATTTTTTCCCTTTCGAACATCGAAAAAATTCTTGCTTTCCATTTGATAAATTACCGTAAGTTCTTCTTCCCACAATCACGGTATATAGGAAACAAAATATTCATTCCTCAATGGTTTCCACTTCCTGAACACACAGTGACTTCTACCATTCTCTTCTTTAGTAAATATGGGAGTTTCTTAAGGTAAATTTTGTTAATAATATTCCATAATAATTGATTATGCATAATCATGATATCCTTCATTCAAGTCATAATTTCATTTAGCTTCTCATTATCAAATTTTCCATCAACTTATATTTTAACCTAGTTATTTTTTCTTCCCACCATCGACTGAAATAAAAAATCATAATGTGAGAAACACTAATCATTATTTAAAACCACATAATCATGAAAAATTCAATTATAAGATATCTAAATAATGATTCATTATTTTTAATATATAAAATATTATGTTTATCATATGTCATTAATATTCATAATATATTTAAATACTTCCCCACAATTTTTAATGAGTTTGTGAATTTCAAAAGAGTATCCCCTGGGAATATCAAACTGGGTGTGTAGTGAGGCCCATTCTCATGCACTAGGGGTTGATAGAGTCTATCTCAATGCACCCTTTTGGAAGTTATTACTGTTAGGTACCTCTATTTCATAACCACATCCACTTTAAATATCCATAATGTTATGTAATTTTATGGAAACCACTAAATATATTCATTACCAAAATTTCATAAAATATTTCCTATTCTATTAATCATCCATAGAATTATCCTTATATATATACATAGACATGTAAATATAAATTTTCCAATGGATGTCACTAATGTTTTCTCATCCAATATTCCAATGGTTAACTAATAATTTCCTTTGATACCAACTATAGTGACCCATTATTCGCTTACCTAGATATTAAATTATTTTCAAATATTATTAAAAAAATTACACCAAAACTTGAATAAGGACCATAATATATCAGTTCCCTTTTATACTTGGTTAAAAATCTTCTAATTTTTTGTAATATCTTCAATGTCTTGAAAAAATATCTCCCCATTTAGTACTCTTCAAATACATACCCTATTTAAAACCCTTCTTCACAACATAGGGGGAGGAATCATAAGATAGGGTGAGATCAGATGCCCATTAAAGGTAAACAAGGGATATATCAATATAAAATCATAATATAGGTAAAATAAAAAGAGACATACATTTGAAAATAATACTTTGTATATCATATATCAAACCACGAGTCATGGAAGAAATCATGGCAGTTCGTAACACATATATCACAATGAAATCTAAGAACAACATCAATGAGAGCATAAAATTATCATAAGACATATATCTTTGGAATACACATCATCTTATTAAATTGTGAACATGTATTAATAGAGACATTTTCACCCATTAAGTTATGTACATGAAATCTATCACTCACATTAACTTATGGATATGCAACCAGGTCCACACATAACATGATGGTTATTAAAAATATGTCCATTCATATCATTGAGAACATGAAATCATGTTCATGAATAATATTGAAAACATGTAATCATGTTCATTCATAATACTATGAAAAATTAATTAGGTTCACACATAACATTATGAACATGTAATCAAGTTCACATCTAATATGTTTACTCATGAGTTATCCATATTTACCCATTGCATTGGTGGTATATATAGGTCCCACCCATCAAATAATTGAAATCATATATATATATATATGTGTGTGTGTGTGTGTGTGTTACTCAAGATCATAAAACATTAATCATATCATAACCCGATAAAATAAATTAATTTGATGAATTTTTTTTCATATCATAACCTATGTAAATGAGATTGGTTTTATAATCATTTTATCATTGCATAATCCATGAAAAAAGAACTGAATTTCATAAGAATTTAATCATGTTATAACCTATGGAAGAGATAAGGATTCATAAACATATTATGATGATAAACCATTTAGAGAAAGAATAATAATGGTATCCTTAGTTTAATCCATATAAAATAATAAGTCACATCAAAGGATTCCATTGTAGATGGAGTATGATTTTTAAAGATCACCTGGAACATTTCTTTAAGGAAATACATTTACTCAAAACCCAAATTTAAATAAGAAAAATTCATAAAACGTTTTGAAAAAAATTCTCTATTAAAATAACCTTGAACATATATAATGTATTCTAAAAATAAAATAGCGGTCATGATGTTTGAAAATTCCATTCATTATGTACATGTTTAAACAAAGATTCATTTAAAATTTTTATTACAAACCAAAAGGGAATTGATTAGATTACGAAAATATATTCCATTAAAAAATTAAAAAAAACGTAAAAATGGGTAAAAATTTCTTTAATAAATAATGTCAATAATGTAAAAAACATTTTTGAAGACATTTTTAGAAAACATGGATTTGTCAAAAAAAGGGGTTTCAACCAAAGATAGAAATAAATATGATTTTTTAAATGCTTTCTTTATTATTTTAAAAATAAAAGAGTGGAAAAAAATAATATTACATGAAATTATTATGAATAACAATAGGATAAGAAAATTAATCATAATTATTGAGAGGTAGATCATAATATTTCAATATAAGAGACTTAATCAAAAGCAATAATGATAAATGATTAGACTATAACTTAAATTTATCATCACTTTTGTAATCATCAAAATATAATCCCTATAAAATAGAGATCCTCAAATGGATATGTAATAAAAATAATGTTTTTTATATGAATCATAAAATATATTAAATGTAAGTATATACACCATATAGAATAAATATGTGGTGAATATGGCATTTGTCTCACTGAAGTTAAAAGTGAGACTGAAATCTCATACCTTAAGTATCAATTTCCTTCAAACATGATAAAACCTCATGTATAATAAATATATGTTTATAAAAAATATATTATAGAAACATAGTTATATATATCATATCATGTATCATTTACTTATGACCATTAATTACCATTTTAGTAACAATTCCTTATGAAAATCATATTTTAGGTAATAAACACATTGCTTTTCATATATGTTTGGATTATTTATTTTAATTAATATTAATTTTTTTGTGGTTACTTAATATAAATAATTAATATAATAAAATAATTATCATATTAGTACATAAATTTTAGTTTTAAGAACAAGCATAAACTATTTTTTTGATAAATGATGTATTTTATGATCATGGAGACGGTAGGTTGTGTGTATGCCTGAGAAGCGTTTCCATTTTAGAAAGTCATTATAAAAATAAATTAAATACTATTTTATCCTTCAAAAATATTTTACTATGAAAAATAAAATATTATTTCTTTAAATATACTTACACATATCATCCACGTGGTTTGGTTATGAAAAGAGAGAGCTGTATCCCTTCATGAATGTGGTAGTGTACACATAGACGAATGACATTATCATTTTTCAGTGAGTGAAAAGGTAATAAATAAAATGATATATTATATTTTATGAATGATTAATATGTAATTAATATCATTATTATGTCATTTATGTAACATATATTCCTTAAATATATCCTCATTATCTTCTATTTAAATCATTAGTGAAAAACGAATCACATCGCTTCATGAGGCATTAGTCCACCATTCACTAGAGAGATGTTATCATATCCCCTATGAAATGGAAATTAAAAAATATATATATGATATAATGAATCCATAGGTATAATTATGTTATTAATATCATATATATACATTATATCAATCATCATAACAAACCCTGATAAATGGTAATGGAAAAATGAATGACATCATTTCTTGAGGCGGTAATCCGTCTTACAAATGAATGATGATTTCATCAACCATTTTATGGAATTAGAGATGTGTGTTTTCATAAAATTAAAACTAAAACATCATAGTAAATTTTTTATATATAATCACGTTTCAATGATAATTTGGTGAGGTGGAAGAAGAAAACAAATAAAAAATATCATTAAAGAAGACTGCCTCTTCCTTAAGTAACCTCTTTACAATGGACCATAATCCTTAATAGGATATATTTATTCAAAAAATAAGGATTTTATGATTCTATTATGGAATTTTTAATTTATTTGGGTCTTTATTGAATGAAAAAGTGCTTTATGGTGTCAAGAAGAGAGGAGAGTGGGATTCCTTTTCTAAGTGATGTGAGTGGCACACTTGTAAATTTCTGAAAATAAAAAGGTGTACCCCCATTTTTCTCACGACTCAAGGTTTAATAATGGATTATTCATGATACATAGACAATATATAATATAAATATAACTAAAATATATTTTAGATAATTTTTTAGGTCATATTAACCATTATTATTTTAGATTAACCCCATAGTAAACCCATTTTACCTTTATCATGATAATTAAGTTTTTCAATTTTCACTAATTAGTTAGGGAAAAAATTAAGATTAAATTATTAGATAATTTATATTATTTTTATTCTAAATATTGAATCTAGTTTAGAAATTCAATTCAAATAGTTTTCATAATCTAATTAAATTTTAATATTGCTGAAATGATAAGAAAGAGGGTTTAAAAAAAGAAAATGTTCCAATGTTTAAAAAGAATTTATAAAACATTTTAACATGAAAATGATTCTAATGAATAAAATTTTATTAAAAAATTTATAATGGAAATAATTTTAATTTAAAACCAACTTAAAATATAATTTAGCATTATAACTAATTTAAACCCAAAGTAAAATCGTAATTAAAAATCTGTATTATCACAATTAATTAAAAAATCTATATTTTTAGAAATTTCTATAATATTAACCCTAAGAAAATTGTAAAATGATGTTTTGTAAAATTAACATTTTTTTTTCAAAAAAAATCTAAAATTTTCAAAAATTAGTTTTAAAATTATCCTGAAAAAAGGAGACAAAACTAATTTTTAGAAAAATATTATATTAATAGAAAAATTGTATTTATTTGTTTTTCATGTCTAGAAAACACATAAATTAAATGTTAAATAGTTCGCAAAATATAAACTATATCAATTAAATTTTAACAATTTACCAAAAATAGATTTTACATTTATTATGGCAAAACCATTTTATGTTTTCCTAATAATATTTTTTTAGAAAAATGACTTTCTTTTATAAAGTAGTTTTTATATTCATTTTTAATTAATTAATCAATAATGAATTATCTTTATATACATGTCTAAACTATATATTTTCAATATTTTTTTAAATCTTATTCATACCCTCCATTCCAAATTCTAGTAGATAACTATAATTTTAAATAATAATATTTTAATAGTATGATACATTTCGTTTATACTTAGCGTTTCATGTAATGAAAGTTAAACTCAATGTTACGTGTAATGCAAAATATCAAAAAGATTATATTCATTTGAAAAAATTACTTCCCAAAATCCCATGGTGTTACAATATTATCATAACAAACAACCTTTATATTTTTATTTTACAATATTTGGGTGTATTGCCTATTCTTACGTCAAAACTGATAAGATAGAAACAATGGATCCTTAATATTTTTAGGGTTACCCTAAATTTTTTAATGGTTACAACTAATGGGTTCATAAAATTGGATACCAAAACTGTATAATAATTCAATTTATTGTGTTGCATCACTAATGTTCTATTTATTCCAAATCAATCACTCATGAAAACATTTATACGCACCACAATGAGGCTATTAAACCTGTATCACCACCCCAGTTTAAGGATCCTATTAAGCCTACTCTATGAACTCCAAAAACTAATACTTGAATCAAATGTATTTTTGATTCAAATTCTGATTTTGATCCAAATCCTCTTAATAAAATTAATAATTATCAAGTGACCTTGGATAAAGAGTGGAGGGTCCCTAGGCTTCCTGTTAATTTTATCCAGTTTGATATGACTTATTTTTCCATTTCTATAGATCAATTTCTCTTTGAGTATGATCCTCAGTATTATAAGAAATCCACAAATGATAAATATTCCAATAAGTTTATCTCTTCCATGGATGAAGAATTAAAATTATTTAATAAAAATTACACTTCACCAATTGTTAACAGGCTTGATGAATCTAATGTCATTGGGTGTAAGTGGACATATAAAAGAATATAAGATAATATATATGGAATGAAAATCATCTTAAAGGATAGATTATTTTCTGAATGGTTCCTTCAAAGAGAAGTAATTGACTGTGATGAGATATTTTTTCCTTTTTTTAGCAGTATTTAAATAATATTATTTAGGATTTGATAATTTCTATGATTTTCAAATTGGAAAATTAGTTGTGAAAAGTACTTATCTCGATGGTTACCTAAATTATTAGTTTTACTTGAAACCATATGATGGTTATTCTAAAAATTTCAATCATAACCAATTGTTCCTTCTAAATAAATCACTACATTGTTTAAAGAAATCCTATAGTAAACGGTGTAAGAAATTTGATTAATTTAGTCCTAAAAACCATTTCATTGGAATTCAACATGATTCATGTGTGTATTTAAATTTTTATGACCATCAAGATATAACTACTACTGTATGTATATGATATGTTGATTATGTACATTAACTTACAAATCATTAGATATTTTAAGTACCATTTGAAAATGTTATTTGAAATGGAATACTTTGGAGTATAAAAAACAAATTCTAGGTATGTAAATTGTTAGGGGAATAACTAATAAGTTTTTATACATGTCCTAAAATTCTTATATTTTTGAAATTCTTTTAAATATATATTCATAATTCATTAATTTCTTTTAATGTTTCATTTTTAAGCATTTTTAATTGCATTTAACTCAAGAACATACTATTACTAATAATTTCAAAAACATGTCTAAATCACATAATTCCTATATTGTTGGTAGTATTATATATTCAATGATATGAACTAGTTAATAATTAACCTTTGTAGTATGATCAATTAATAGATTAATGGAGAATCTGGGAAATTGTCATTAACAAGCTATAAAATGGACACTTAGATACATATCACATGTGACTACCTTATCATTATATTATGGTCAAACATGTATACTAATAAAATTGATGTTGGATATATAGAATATGACTATGAAGGTAATTTTGAAAAAATAAAATCACAATCCAGATATGTATTCACTTATTATGGAGGTCCCATATCCTATAAGTTTAACATGAAATCTTTCGTGCCTTCATTAGTCACAAGTGTTGAATATATATAACTAAATATGTTTGTGAAATAGGTTTTATTGTTATAGGGTTTAATTTTTTAACTCACCTTTTATAATTATGTTGTCTCCATTTATTATGATTTTCTTTCACCTTTTTATTTGTCATAAAAAATTCATTTCATGGAAAATCAATGAAAAGTGATATTATGTGTTATTTAATTAAATATGACCTTGAATATGGAACTGTACATGTTAAAAATATATATATTATTCATAGATCCACTAATAAATAGACAAAGGTTATTGTATTATAAAAAATCAAATATTGTTAAGATATGATGAATTAAGTTCCCATTAAATGAACATAGGTTCAATAACATCTCCAATTTCAAATGAAATTGGTGTATATTTTTTAATTTTATTTGTTTTCATATTAAAATTAAATATTTTAAAGTATAACTTTTATATAACTTGTATCTTATATAGGAAAAATTATTTCATTTTATTATTATAATGATCAAATGTTTTTTTCAATGTTTGGTAGAATTTTCATCATTGGAACTACACTTTAGTTTTTTGCTTGTGCCCTATGATTAATCTTCTTATTTTTCCCAATCTATCCTCCCTTTCCTTTTATATTTCCACATTTTTCTTTCAATTTCCTCAATTCATGATAGATGTTATTCTATTCCTTGATCCTTCCATCAACCATTTGATTATGGCCTTTGTGGGTTCATTTTTTGGGTGCTTGGTCTATTGGATGGTTTTACTCCTTTATCCATGGTTACTTCTGATTATATGGTCTATTTTTATGATATAAATTGTGTTAGTGGAATGGATTACCCATGCTAGCTCCATCCTTCAGCATTTTCCTTTCTCATTCTTTCTAGTTTCTACTCTTGTTTGTTATGGTGAAAACCTAGCTCGTCCTATGAGAATTTCTTAATATGATATCCTAATTTCACCTGTCCTACACCTCAACTACCTATTATAATACATTTATGGTGTAGTTTTTATGATATAGCTTCATGATTAAGATGTGTGGCCTATTCTTCAATATTTAACCTCCCAGAGTGGAACCTAGCTTCCTCATCAAACACTATGTATGATAGTTTTCCTTTTCCTACACCAATATGCATTATTTCCAACAAATTGGAAGTGAACATGGATTATAGATACCTACCCTCTACTACCATGTAATTAATATTATATCTTTGTTCATTAGATTCAAAAACAAAGTATGTTTCTTCTGATTTGTGTTCATAGTTCTATATTGTATATTTTATTTCATTGATTTTGAGATTAATAAAATATGTGTGGGTTCCTGGTGTTCTTATCATGAATGTATGTACAAGACCAGTTAAAGCACTTTAAGTCATTTTCATTCTTTATTACTTTCTTTTAGCTTCATTTTAATTTTTTCATTATTTCAAAACTAGTATCCACTTTAATTTCATTTATCAAACCCATTTGAGTTCATCACATTCACTTATTTATTTTTATATTAAATCCATATTACAATCATATTCATTTATAATTCTGATAATTATTTGAATATAATTTTATATTTATTGATCTTGGATATTTATTTGGGGAATACACCTTGATATTTCCCCTAATATAATATATGTGGTATCTTTGAGTACTAAAATCCCATAATCACTTCATTGTGTATCATATAACTATAAGAGGTAATAACTCCTATCACCATATATTTATTTTATCTGATAAAATATCTCTTTTTTCGTCAATGGTATTATAGAAATATTGGAATAATGGGAATATTTCCAATGATTTTGTAGCATTTCTATTGAGAAAATATTTATTCACTTCAATTACTATAATCCCTATATCACTAAATTTGATAAAACCCAACTGTGGTGTCATCTTGATCATTGGTTTTTATTTCAAATGAAAGTATTTATTTATTCAACAACTAATTCTGATTTGAATATATCATATAAACTAATTCATGTATTGTGAATGTCTATAATTTGTTTATTTAATTATATTTATAGAAAAAACCCATGGATCTTCTATGATATCCTGATGTTGAAGGAAAGAATTCTGCCATTGGTTCTAATGTAGAGTTTTTGGAGAATATTATTCAAATGGTCATAGTTCATTCCTTCCCCATTTACCCTATTAGATATACCATTAAAGACAATTCCCATTATATTTTCACTATGTATTTTTCACATCATATTACATTGGATGTTCTCTTAACAGATCCCATGGTACAAAGGAACCAACATTCATTACCACCATTTTAGTAGTACCCCAGGGGATATACACATCCATTTAACATATCCTTGGATGACTACTGACTTGAACATAGAAAATTTTCCAACAATAACAGATTTTTTATTTTCATATCTTAAAATTTATGTTCTATGTAACTCTAACCAATTTTTTATGAACAACATATAATTATTTTTTACAACATCCATATTTCATTCCTTCATAATCCAACAATAACAAAAATCCATGCAGACACCAATGTAATACTTTACATGAAAGTTTATCATTATCAAATTCAATTAAAATTTATAAATTTAATATATTATCATTATATTCCATTATTGATGATAAATAAATTGAATTTTATTTATCTTAGAATTAAGAAAAAACATATGTGAAAACCTTTTGAAAACCATATGATAAAAAATTAAAAAAAATCATGATCACTCTCTCACACAGAAACAAAAAAATTTCATCTTGATTAAAAAAGGATCCAATTATTTTCATGTTCATTCTATATTTCAATGAAATTTTAAAAGAATAATGATAAGTGGAATCATAACCCTAACAAGTGGAACCTTCATAAATCCACTTATTCAAATCAAACTTCCTTGATTTATCTTATACTACAATCTAATTCCTAATCTTCCCCTTTTTTGATAGTGAAATAATCCACTCACTATCCTTATACCCTGACAACATGTAACATTTAAAACACTTTTTTTAAAACCATATAATGTTTTTATCACTAACTCAAGGATTTTACTATACCTAATATTGAAATAATAACTTCATAATAGATTTAATTACACAATGTTAACTCTGATATCTAGGTAATTTAAGTCATTGGGAGGTAGGATATTTAATGTGAACACTAGAACCCAGATCCTCAGTCCACTAGAAAATTTCTTGAGAGAAGTTCAATATAGTTCTGTACAAAAAAAAAACAAAACCTTCAAAATTTCCCTCCCACCATTGAATATGTGTACCAAAATTAAGGATTCAATTCACCCAACCCACCAAACAAATTCTAACTCACACACTACTTAATAGAATATAAAAAACATTCAATGAAATATATTTTATATAAAAATAAGTATATAAATTAATGAAAGGAAACTTGGGATTACTTTACATTTGAAAATTTGTCATACTTGTATATAAGAAACACTGCATCATTCCATTTAATTACCATAAGTACAGAAATAAAATAAACTGAAAAATATGTTAGTTATAATTCATAAAGAGTGTTTACACTCTGTAATTAACTTTGAAAAGAAAAATAAAAACAATTCATGTTAGTAATCCACTATAAACTTCACTGGTACACTCCATTGGGAGTTTTTGAAGCCTACTAATGTTTATCAAAAGGTTATGACCTGAAGGGATGATTTTGGATGTTATTTTTCTATTGAGGAGGCAAAAGAAATAGTTTTTTTTCTTCAATTTTTGGTAATGATGTTTCCAAAAGATGGATGTTTCATAAGGTTCTAATTCATGATTTACTTATAGAACATAGTGAAATTATAGAAATATTTCATCTTTTACTTTTAGAAGATTGGTAAGTTCAATTTATATCATGTTTTTTGTTTAATAAATGTTTTATTGACAATTAATATTATTATAGAAAACCAATGGTGAGAACTATGGAATGGATAAAGTCCCATACTTTTTTGAATTCGGTGTAATTGGATGATTGGATGATACTCTCTATAAAAAGGGGTGGGGAAACCAATTTTTGTATTATGTTAAAAATATGATGTGATTGTATATCTATAATAACATGGAGTGACTCTTTATTATATAGATTGTAATGATTTTTATTTTTGAAAAAATTAAATGTCGTAATGTTTTCTCTATGGTGTGGTATTATCAATCATAACCATGTAAAGTAAAAGTGGTGTTATAATTTCATACATTTTTTTTACAATACATGAATGTTGTATCTGATGGAGTGAACGGGGATGAAGTGATGTTTAAAACACAATGAAATTATTTCAGTGACATTGTTTCTACCATGTTTCAAATCATTATGTTAGAAGAGTTCCATATGAAAAATAATTCTTCTAGGTGATTCTAGAATGACTACTTCTGATTTTAACTCTAAAAGATCGTGTCACTGAATGGATTATCAACATGATTTCTCAATGAGATAGTTATCATAAGGCTCATTAATTTTCTATACAATTTATATAACATTAGTTTTCCTATATGTTTTTTGATATTTAGTGGGTTTCATTATCTTTGGAAGGATGGCATCCAAAAAATCATGGTTAGTATTGACATATTTGATGGACCAAATTACAATTTCTATAAAAGGTAGATAGAACGTTATATATTTCGTAAATATATATATATTTGGTTGAAGTTTGTCAAATCAGGAGAAATGGAAAAAGGTGAATGGTAAAAATTAAATTGGAAAACACTTTGTTTGATATGAATGTTTTTAGTATGAATGGTATAAAAATTAACAAGAATAAAACCATAACAGAGTTGATGAAAACACTATTATGAATAAATGAGAAACATAAATAATGAATAAGGTGTGATTTATTTTGAGTTTATTCATCTTGAGGCAATCTGAAGGGATATCTAAAATACATTTTTAAATGATTTCAAGTTATTCTGAGGTGAGATGAATTATTTGAAGGACAAAATTACAAAATATTTTTATCACCTCTACCGGAATCATGGAAATTCATCATAATATATTTAATTATTTTAAGAGAAAATAAAAAATTGGTGTTCACTAATGTTTAGAACACGATTACCAATGAGGATCTCTGAAGTAAAGAGAGTGGAACATATTTTCATTTTTTATTGAGTATAAAAGGAAGGAGATTATCACATAATTAAATTTTTTTAATGAATTTAGAATGGAAATAAAGGGAATGAAGAAAAGGGAATTCATCCGAATGTAGGACTTTTTTGATATCATTGAAATAGTGTTTATCTCAAGAAAATTATCATAATAGGAAGACATCTTCTAGAAGGACTTCTTTAGAACATTTGAGCATCATAACTAAATTTAGTGTGAATATAGTTGAATTTTTTTCTATAAATATGGAATCATGAATTTTATATTCTACTTCATTATTCCTTTCAATTAGAGAAACCTTGTCCCTAAAAAATTATGTAAATGAGAATTTTTTTATAGTGTATATTTATAATGAAAAATTTATAAACGTTGTGGAAAAAGGATAAGTAAAATTTTAATTGAGGAATAAAAACTTTCTTATACTAATAAAAGTTCTAAATGTTCCATGACATCAGAAATAACATAATTTCATTGGTTCATCTTGATAAATAATCAGTTAGAACAATATTTTTTTTGTATAATTATGTAATTTTACATGACATTGTCTTTTTATATCCATAGGTGTAAAAGATGGTCAGTGTATCTGAATGAAATGGAAGTAGGAGCTATAATCACTATACTTACATCCTATGAATGTTCATAATATTAGTATAATCAGTTTTGGAACCTCAATGGGAAATAGATGAATATACTATAAAATATAGGTTATTTAATGTTTGATAACTCAAACATTATAATAGCTGAGAGTTGTATACATATAATGAAACAGAAGGCATATTCTTATATTTTTTGATGAATAACTAACAACATAAATATAAATTCGGTTCATAAAATGATTGGGGATCTTCCCCTATTATTTATTAAATAAAAATATTGATAATTTGTTACCTTCATTGATAATTCCACAAGAAAAGTATGGAATTACAATTTTCAAATATAAAGGCGAAATGTTGGGAATATTTTTTCAATGGAAGTATTTTATGGAATGTGAAACAAAAAGAAAGATGAAATTAACATAAGGTATATTCTAATATAGGTTATTTTATGTTGTACCACTAAGACATTTTAATATATGAGAGTTGTATACTCATAAAGCAACAAAAGTTATATTCTAATATTTTTGGGAGAACAACTAACTGAATGAATTTAAATTCAGTTCATAAAATATTTTGGGATATTCCCCTATTCATTATTAAATAAAAATATTTATAAATTTCTACTATCATCGATAATTCTACAAGAAATGTGTGGATTTACATTTTCAAATATAATGGATATGTGTTTGTAATATTTTTTCAATGAAAGAGTATTGTTGAATGAGATACAAATATAAAGATGAAATGTCTAATATTTGACAATGGTGTTGAGTTTAACACAAGTAGTTTCCAAAATTACTATATGAAAAGAGGAATATGACATGATATGACTATTTTAGTAACACTTGAAAAATTTAGTGCAGTTGGAATGAATTGTGCACTGATGAAGATGGCATGAAGTAGGTTGTTACATTTTTTAATTTAAAAGGATTTTTGGGTGGATGTAGTAGGAAAAACGATGAACTTAATCTATAGAATACAATTATAACCAATTAGGTTGTGGTTATAGAAAGAACATTTTTTTTAAAAAGATTTATAACTTTCTCACCATATCATTATGAGAAGTCTTGTCTACAATAATGTAGATGAAAATGAAAGATATATGCTTGAAGAAAAATATTTGGTATGATTCATCATTGGATATAGAGATGAATACATGGTTTTTTGAAAATGGGATTATAAAAGAAATAAATTTTTAAGAAGTTTTAATTTTCTATTCAATGAGAAAATATTACAAAAAAATTAGAATATAAAGAATAATGAGATTGATAATATAGATTCCAAATTAATTAATTTTTATTTGAATGGTGGTTTTGGAGGGTCACACCTTTAAGAATATTCAGATTTCATTGAATATAATATGAATCATATTCTAAAATTAATTTCATATGGTAGTATAAAATGTTTGGAACATCAGCTGGTGAAATATATATTTGGAAGCTCAGGAATTGGGGAAGATTTCTCGAGAGTTTTGGTAGGAGATGGTCCATAAAGCGTAACCCTCAGGGATACTATTTTGAAATATGTTATCTCATGATATAATTTTTGAAGATTTTCAAGGATCAAATGATAAGATCCTAGGAATACATCTGATATAAGTTTCAAAATTGAAATAGATATACGAGAACAAGAGATTCCAAAAGAAGTGTCTATATTTGTAGATTCTGGATGGTAGAAATTATAAATGATGGATGAGTTGGGTTCACAGGGATTGAATAACACCTTATAGACAATGGAATTACCACATTGTAAAATAACTTAAGAAAAATTTGGCATTATAGTTGAAATAAGAGATTTATTGCAGTAAAAGATATAAATCAAGTCTGGTTGTTAAATAGATTCAATAGATGGAAGGTATTGACTTATATGGGATACTATCTCTAGTAGAAAAATATAATCCCATAAACAATGTTTATGTTTGGTTTCATCAAGAAATTTTTACCTTAAATAAATGGATTGGATGATGTCTTTTATTTATGGGGAATTGTAGGTTTAAATTTATATTATTCAACCTATTGGTTTTGTGAAAAATCATAACTAGGGATTGGTGTGATAACTAAGAAGAATAATCGAAGGTTGGAAACAAGAACCAATATGTTGGAACCTGAAATTTGATTCCATAATGTAACATAATGTTTTTACATAGAGTAATTATGATCATTTTTTTATTACAAGTAGTTAAGTGGACATGAATTCATAATCTTACATTTTTACATGGATGATATTTCACTAGTGGTATTGAATATTCAGTTGATTCAGATGTTGATGGTGGATCTATGATGACTTTTTAAGATGAATGTGCTTGAAAAAACAAAGAATACCTAGGGAATAAGTTTTTTACATAATATAAACATATAAATATTAGTTTTACCTTAGAAATATTACATCATAAATATCATTGATAATTTTTTATTGAGTTGATGTAATCCATTTTCAACTCCTCTCGATAGTCACATCAAACTATTAAAGGAGAAGGAACCCCAGATGAATGAAGAAATTAATTACATGACTAATTTTTTATCCATCAGTAGTCTAGAACATTATATAATCTATAGTGTGTACACATCTAGACATTGATCATGCAATGGTAGTGGACAATCTGTTTATGGAAAATCGATGAAATATTGGGTTGTAGTAACATGGACTGTTCAGTATCTCAAAATAATATATAGAAAAACTATATATTTCAAAGATTATTATATGTAACATAGTTTTTTAATAAATACTTTATAGTGATTCCAATTTTTAAAAGAGATCCGCTGTATATGTTCTCAATTTCATCAGAACCACGGTACGTTGGATATTCTTTCCATAATAGGTAATGTCACTTTCTCTAACAAAAGCAATGTATGGGGTTTTTAAGGAACAAATAATGTAGATAATATAGTTAAGGAAACTATTTTAAGAACTCATATGTTGATAGAAGAAAGGGTTTTAATTCTGTGATTGCAACACTGAATTTCATTTGGCTAAGAATCTAGTGTTTCATTCAAGAACAAAACACATTGATATGATGTATCATTACACTCTGATGTTTTTGGATGATGGTGAGTTAGAGTTATAGAGGGTATCTTAGTAACATAATAATGTTGATATGTTTACCAAAATTTTGGGTCAAAAAATATTATGGAATCATAATGAATATGTTGGGATTAGGTGGCCAGAAGGAGGTTGAAAAATATTTTATGTAGTAGTAGTTTAAAGTGATTTTGTTTTTTTAATTGAATTAATAATCAATTAGGAAAATTTTGGAATTATTTTAATCATAATTCATATCATTTTTTGGAGATAACCATAAGGGTTTATTTTAAAAGTAATTTTTTTCATTAAGGTGGTGGTAGGGGAAAGTTTTTTCCTTTAAGGTTTCGAAATGATGTTCCTGGAAAGATAAGGTTTCAAAAATAGCTTCTTTTAAATGTTCATAGACCAAGAAATGAGGTTCTGAATGTGTTTATTCTTGTAGTTATAGAATATTGGGAAGTTCTGTTTCTACAATTTTGATTGTTTTACTAGAATTGGAGGTCACACTGAAGAATTATACAAGAAATAGGTGGTGGGAATAGTGGAATGAATGGTCTACTTCACTTTATAGTGGTCAATTCAACTAGAGTAATAGATTATACTCTCTATAAAAATGTGGTGGAGATACCTATGTTTTTATAATGTTTAAAAGAGACTGTTATTAATTATATCTAGTAATAAATATTGACACTTCTGTTGTTATGTTGTAATGTTTTTTATTTCATGAGAATTGAAATAATTCATTGTTTCTCCTACATAAACATGATTACCAATCTAAACCATGTAAAATGAAATTATTCTTTTACTTCCTTATATTTATTTTACATTTCATGAATGTTGTATCTGTTGGATAGAACATGGGTGAAGTGATGTTTTCAACATTGTTCATTGATTTGAATAAACATTTCTTCTACCAAGTTCCTAAACATTAAATTGAGAGAGTTCCTTCCAGAATTAGATTCCTATAGGTGATTTGGGAATAAATTCTTTCTATTTTAATTCATAAGGATAGTTAGGTTTAATGGTTTAAAAAAACAATATTGATTTTGAATAGTGTGTACTGTAGATTATAACTAAAAACTATTGTATCTCTTAAAAATGATTAATATGTTCTTGAGGTATAGAATAGGTTTTTGGATTATGTTTTTGATTTTTTCTTTGGTTGTGACTATATAGTATCACCTAAAAATTACCAGGAAATCATTCATTTCCATGACCATTTAATTTAACATTTTAATCTAGTTTTATATATTGATAATTATTATTTGTTCTCTGTCAACGAATAGGGTCCAAACCAAAAAATTTAAAATGATCATTATTCACATTAGTTTTTTATGGAACTACCTTGTAATTAAATGTGTGTTCATCATTGGTATTCATCTGAATGGTGTTAATACCATTTACTGAGGAATATGTGAAAATGGGGGATATTTGAAGATCTGAGACACCACACATTACATTTTGTGATTTTTTGACTACACGTCTTGTGTTCTAAGAAAATAAATGCTCTGTAGTACACTTTCCATAGTGGATAGGGTTTCCCGTCATGTTAAATATCCCATGAATGTGTGGTGGTCCCACACACCATGTGACCCTACCTAACCATCCAATTTATTTACATGGATTTCATTCTTATGACCCTGGGTGGTCTCTCATTTTATATTCCTTGGATCATAAGTCATCTCCATGAACCATAACACACAATATGGAGTAGTAGGAAATGGGAATGTAAGGAACATGGAGTACACCCTACATACACCAATGTACATGTCATGTAGTTCTCATATAAGCTTCTGACTATCATATTTTCTTCTTCGGGGATCCAATTTGGGTCCATTATTGTACATTATGATCAAACTTCCACATAGGACATGATGGTGGCCTTTATTTCAATACATGAGATACATCATGAGGGGATGTGATTGGGATTCTTATCATAGATAGTCATTTACAATGATTAGGCTCAAGTATGATAATCATAGTGATGCTTAGGTCAGTAATCCCATGACAGTTTGGTTTTCTATGTTGTGGATCCCCTATATCATATGTACAAATAGAGTTAGTACTTACACACATTATTGATTCATAGTTCCACTATATTTGGAGTTGGTACTCTCCCATCATCAAACTTTGATGGATGTGGTTAATCCACTAGATTCATTACTCCCTCGACTGATGCATCATCTAGTGAGGTGTGGGTCATCCATTATATTTATGATTATTTTATTTGGACCTCTAGAATAAATATAAAATTGTCTTTGAGATTTTTGAATAGTATCATCTCTCTTTGGTAGCTGATAATATTGGTATTCATCTCTCTTCGATTGGGGATATATATTTTTGAGCATATAATTGTTGGGTTTTCCTCATCTCTTGTCTTATAGGGTTAATATGACTTTATTATTTATCCCATTATTTTTATTGGGGTGTCCTACTAGGTATGTATATAATCACCTCTGTATGGTCATTTCCCACACATTTTGTGCCATATGAAGAAGATATGCATCTTGTAAGAGACTTTTTTGGACTCAAGGTATGTTGATCTTAGTTGTACTAAGAGACTATGACATCACACAAGTGTTAATTCCCAATAATATGAGTAGGGATCTCTCCTTCAACCATAGTATATTTTTTTGGAGTGAGAAACTTTTCATTTATCATATGTATATTTTCCCCACATTGATCATTGCATCTATTTTTGTACTCTGATTTTTAACTAGATGTTATTTTATTCATTTTGTTATACTCTAGTTGTTTTGAAATTTATTATTATCCCCACTCAATTGTTTAGGGATGTGTTCTTATGTTCAAATATTTTGGGATTGTGATAAATATTTTGTTATATTAGATATAGTTTTCTAGATGGAGATCATTAGATAAAGGTTACTTGACATATGTTTTCCAACTATATGTTTTCCGTGCAATCAAAAAAAATGTTTCAATAGTAAAAATATAGTAGATTGTGTCCATTTTTTAAAGTCCACTAGATAGGGTCATTAGACAATGATGAATAGAAATAGAAATCATGCGGTGAGGTTTTGGTTCAGAATGATGGAATCATCAGATGAAGTTATCATAGATAGTTTTCACTAGAGGTGGTGACTCAATATATGGGTTGGGTGCATTATGAACAACTATTAGTGAATTCATCATACAGTTCAACAATGTGTCTTCTGAATCCTAGGTCAATGAGAGAATGAGAATGAGTCTTAGAGGTCAGTGTAACCTATTCACCAAATAATAATGTCTAGATATACTGGAACTGTCTTAGCTTATATGTATGTGCGTGAAATTATTGTGAGATTTCTACACTGAATAGTGGGACCATCAGACTTAATTTTCTAATAATTCTAATAGATATTCAGTATGTGAATCTTTTTTCCACTTATATCTATAATAATTTTTTTTTCAATGTTCTCTCATGAATTCCAAAATTTTCTCCAAACCATGTAAATATTTTTTGTCCATTTTTTTTGTTTATGTAAAATGTTTCCATGTAGTTTTGTGGGATGATTAAGTGGCCATCCATCAAATTTCATGTTCAAAAACTCAAAGGATGAGGTTATTATTAAAACCATTTACTGTTGGTATTTGTGGATTTCAATTTTATAGTATAAGGTGACAAGAAAAAATTTATTATTATATATGTGATTCATATCATGCCAATCTTGTGGATCATAGGTAATATTTACCATTGAGTCCTTCTTGTATTTTTTTATTCACCTCACAACATGTGGTATTAGAGTATGGATCTTCTTTAATCTCAGTATTCAGTTTCCTCCTCTACTTGGCCCATAAGTTGTCTGATTTCTTTGGTTTTACAATTATCATATGAATGAATGAAGATAAATGAATAGTATATATTGATATTTTTGATTGAGAAAAATTTTCCTTTTGGAGATTTCAAATTCAGTATTTTTAATACAATAAGATATATATGTCACCTTTTCTGGTAAATTTCTAGAAATGAAGGACAAAAAAATGGGGGTGGTTGTACTGGGAGTCTTTATCTATTAATAGGATTTAAATTTCATTTAATGCTGTGTTCTACATTATATAAAATAATACCACTTCAATGGTTAATAAATTGTTGGATCAAATTTATAAGAATCCAATGGCAGTTAACAAAAATTTCATGATGAGAATATATTTCACCTTGAGGTTATAAGACAAAATACCTACAACTGATCATGTTAATGACTTCAATATGATCTAAGGGTATATTTAGTTAGTGAATATAACTTTCACATATGATTTTTGGGAATGTCGTTATTATTATTCATATCCAACGAGTTGGTATTCCATGGCGACATTAATGAAAAACTCCAATGAGAATGAGGATATTGTGTTTGATGATATTTGAAACATGTTCTTGAATGAATATATGAGGCAAAAGGATGTTCACACTCTTATAGGAAATTATCTTAATACTACTCTATAGGGATAGTCCTCTCAATGGAATAACTGTTAGAACATGAAAATTTTAGATTATATTTCCTAGAGAATAATTTATGGTAAATAGACTATTTCATGTTCTATATGTTTTCTTTGTGGTTGGAAGGGACATATCAAGACTGATCATATGATTTGGATAGAGGTTTCCACTTTTGGATAGACAAACACAGTAATTACATTAGATAGAGTCTCCAGTTTGATACTAAGAATGATCATTCCATTGAATTCATAGGTTATTGACTCAGGGGAATATTTTCATTCTACTGGTGAGCATGGTTTCAAGGTTGATTATGCATTGGGAATCTTGGTAAGAGTATATATTTCTTACAATAAATGTTTTGATATATTTTAGAATGGTGAGGTTAATATTAAAATGAAAAATGAAAGTGTCTTGAATCAAAAATATGATAGGTATATTCCAGGCCTCAAGAAGAACCTCAGATAATGTGGATAACTTAATGATGGAGGTTCCAAAATAAATTTTTAGAATGGAGTTTGGAAATTCAATAAAGGGTCCCTGGTAATTTCTCATGGAGTAATGAATGCAATAATATACCAAACTAGATTCAAGAATGATGCCACAGTTATTGGAATCACCTCATCAGATGGTTCAAAAATGTGTCATTATTGGGTCAGTCACCTTAGTAAGAATAAATTTAAGGCTCTAGTCATAAAGGAACAAAATTACATGATAACATAGACCATGGAATATGTGAATGTTTTTTCATATGAAATCTGAAGAGAGATTCATTTAACTTGGATGGTGGAAATCCATGGAATAAAAATCTAGAACATATTCATTTTGATGTTTAGGGATCTTCCCATATTCAATATATTAGAGGATCAATATAGTTTTGAACTTTTATTGATGATTCTACTATGAAGGTATAGGTTTTCATATCTAATACTAAATCTGATGAGTTTTAGGGATTTATTTTGTGGAAATTTTTGGCTGAAAAAGACCATGACTGAAGGTTGAAATATCTCTACAAAGGCAATTTTAGAGAATACACCAGACACAACTTTTGTAAATTTTATTGTAGGAAGGGTGTCAGGAATGATAAGACTATTTTATGAAGACCACAATAAAATTAAGCATAAAAAATAATAAATTTGTATTTGTAATAGAAATCCTAGAGTTTTAGGATTTAATCTATAATTACTAGGGAACGTGGGAAAAATAATTAAAAATAAAAATATATTTGTTAAATATAATTCTATCTTAAGATTTGAGACAAGATCAAGTAGAAGAAAATTTTTCTATTAAGAGACTGAATGTGAACCATATCAAAGTATTTTGATGTATTATCTATTTCCATATTAATTTGAAAGATATATATATGTTTGGGGAGAATTCCATGGTGTGTCTTCGTGTTAGATATGGTGAAGATAACATTGGATATCACCTATGTGATGAAGAAAATAAATGAATTATCTAATAGAGATATTTTTCTTCAATGAAGAACATTTAGGGAAATATTAGAACTTGGATATGAAAGAATTTTGGGTTAGATCAATGGTTATATTTCATGGTGGTAAGATAGAGGTTACAAGAAAAAAAATAATTTTAAAAATTCAAGGGAAAATTTAGTGGGTTGGTCTTCGATATTTAGGCTAATAGATAGAGAATGATCAAACATTCTGCTACTGGAAAAATAATGGCCAGAAATACCACCACTAGATAAATGATTATTGGATAGAGAGGTTTCAATGGAAAATCATGAGTTTGTGCTGAGAAGAACCACTCATATCTGAAAAATAGTTCATAGGTTTGAAATTGATGTAAATTTATTACTTTTAACAGATGTAGGGGATTCAATATATATGGAAGAGGTGGCTACTCTTAATGATTCAAAGCAGTGGTATTCACCCATGGAAGATTAAATGACTTCATTATGTTTCAATAAAACATGAGAGTTGTCTAAAATACCAAAAGGAGAGATATATCTAGAAAACAAAAAGGTTTTTAACTTGAAAGAGGAAACTAGTAGAAGTTAGTGGTACAATGAATATTCGTTGGTGTAGGGTTTTCAGAAAAAATGAATGGATTGATTTTTATAAAAAATTTCACCACTAGAGAAGTACACAACAATTCAAACTATGATTATAATTATTGCATTGGATTATCTACCCATGAATCTTATGGATGTATTGACATATTTTATCAATAGGGATTTATAAGAATAAATTTAAATGGTTGAAACCAAGGGTTATTAAGTAAACTAGAATGAGTTTTTGGTTTTTAATTTTTTTGTGAAGTCTCTATAGATTGAAGCATGATCCAGGATAGAAGAATCAAAAGTACTATTTTTATCATTTAGGAGAGTGTAAGTCCATATGATTCCAATCATTATTGTTATTGGAATAAATAAAATCATATATAATATATCATATTGTTGATGTATTAGGTTCATTACATGATTGTTAGTATGTTCTATAGGATTGAGGAACATAAGAGAATGTTTTATAGAAGGGATGAGAAGAAAAACCTTGGACATGCTAAAACGATATTGGGTATGAGAACATATAAGAATAGTAAATCCATCTATTTGGTTGTATCCTTTATGGAAAACTTAATAAAGGACATCAAAATATTTAGAATGACTGGTTATAATCTTGTATCACCCTCCATCATCGGACACATTAAACTTTTAAAACCACAGGCACCCTCAACTAATGGTGGAGATCATGAAATGTGGAAGGTAGACAATAATTAGATTACTGGAATATTTATCTATAAAATTGTTGTACATGAATGGGAATTTATTTTTTTAGTGGGAATTATTAGACATTTCATGTCAAACCCTAGAAGGAAACATTGGGATTTGGTGAAATGTATCATTAAATAATTCAAGAGGTTATAGGACATAGATTCATGTATTAGATATGATGATCAATTGAAAGCTTTTATATATAGTTATTTTATTGGATAGATGAATTAAAAGAAAATTACTATAGTTTATGTATTTATTTTTGTTGTATTATTGGTTAGCATGATATCATAATTGAATTCAATTATTACTTTATCTACCTTGAAATTAGAGTATCATTCTATTACTAAAGTAGGGAATGGTTTGGTTTGGTTTATATTTATATTGAAGGAACTCATAAAGGGTTCATATATAGGAATTTCATTATGTAGTAGTTAGAGTTCCATTCATCTCAAATGTAATCCAATGTATCATGCAAGAAATAAACACATTGACATGATATATAAATTTATATAAATCCCTTTATAAGTAATTTAGTTTGAGAAGGTTATGGGGATGTGAGATCCTACTAATATGTTCACAATGTTAGTAGTTTAATAATGTTTGAGGAAATAGTGTTCCATAATTGGACTTGGATAATTTTATAAAGAATAGTAACTTGTATTCATCAGAGAAAGGATGAGATCTAGTCAATGGTTTATGGGGGATGAAAGCCTAAATAAATTTCCAGGTGGGAGATTTTTGGGTTTGTGGAAAATATTAAGTTTCACCAGATAGAGTTTTCTAGATAGGGATCATTAGATAGAGGTCACTAGAAATATATTTTATAGATATTTATTTTCAGATAAGTCATGTAGAATATTTCACTAGATATACTTCCATCAAACAGTGTCCATCTTATGGATTCCATAAAATGGGATCACCAAAAATATATGACTAGATAGAGGAATCCCGCAATGAGGTTTCAAATACATTTGATAAAATCATGAAATAGACTACTTGTATATGGTATTCACTGAAGGTGGTGACTCAATGAATGGTTTGTGTGCATGGTGAACAACTATTAAAATAATCATTGAATGGTTCAACAGATTATCTGAGGCTTACCAGGTGAATGGGAGGTTAACAATGAATATTAGAGGCAAGTTCAACCTGTTTACTAGTTTAAAACTCTATAAATATAATAGGCGACCCAACATCGATTTATGTGTGTGTGATTCTTAAGAGATTCATATACTAAACAGTGAGAGTTTATAAATTAATAGTTTGATACTTCTTAATGGATAGGAGGTGATTGAATAGTGTTATATTTAATTATATGTCCTTTAATGGATCTATTTGCAGTTCTCTCACAAGGATGTTTGATATTTTCACAAACAATATAAATATTGTTTGTTTGATTAAGTTTATGTTTATGTGAAGTGTGATCATGGAGTATTTTTGTGTCAATTTGGTGTATCTCTTCCTAGTTATATTGAACAAACAAGTAGAATAAGGGTATGAAAAAAACCATAACCAAGTTTTGATTGGAATTTTTTACTATGCAGGTGGATGAAATCAAGTTAATGTTTTTTTGGTGAACATGGTTCTTGTAGTTTATGTCTGATGTTTCAGAAAGAATGTTTCTCTGGTAGTCTATTCACTATTTTCTCTTTCATTCTAAATGGGGTAATATTGGCTAAGGCCTCCAATCATGTGATATATTCTAACCAAGATCTATCACCAACCCCTGAACTTTTATAGTTAGGCATATGACGTCACTCTTGGTTTACTGGTAGCCAAGGTGGGGCTTCATTGAGTTGGGTCACGACACATAAAATTAATTTCCTTCTTTAAGAAATTATTTAAGAGAAATTCAATTTTTCTAAAATATATAATTAATATTTGACATAACCAACCATTAACAAGAAATAATTTGTCATTTCTTATAGTGGTGGGGTATTTTATTGGAGGGATGATATCAACCATAGACATTACTACTTTAATTCCATCTATATAAATGACATATCACAAAAAAATCATATTATATAGTTGATGACCTTTTTCAATGTTCAATACCATAATATTTTTAACTCATCATTTCAAAAAATTATATAAAAATTCATGTATACTTTCATACGATGATAAATTAATTAAAAATTTCCTAAGGAATTCATCCATTATCCATTCAATGGGATCCAAGGAAATACTCACCATGAAATGTTGTAATGTTCTTGGGACACTGTAAAAAATTAAAGGAATCCTCTAGAAAGAAAATATAACATAAGGGCATATAAATATTTTCTTTTCTTAACCACCCTCTATAATGGGTACCTTTATATTACTAGAAAAATAGTCATTAAATGAGTAATTTATTTTTACTACTATCCTCTAGTGAATTTTCTTTAAAATAGGAATGGGGGAGTGATCCTTCATAGAGACAAGATTTAATATTCAACAATCATTTTATTCCTTCTAATTTTTATATACTCGTGTGGGAATAAGTTTATTTCTATAATTTTTCATAATGAATACTCAGAAATTATTTTGAACAATTTGAATGGGTCTCATTAATTTAGAATCAGATATGGGGTATATTTTTATAGATCTAAATGTTTTTCAATCCAATTTCTTTAGAAATTCCTTTAATATCAAGTAAATAATTCATTTGTTCTTCCTTACTAGTTTTGATTCATTTTCATCAAACATTAAATGCACAAAAACATGTATTACATGTGTTCATCCTTCATATTTTTTATTTTTCTGTAAAATGATTACCAATTCATGTTCTTAAATTTATTTTATATTATTTACTATTATTATTGGTAAATTATCACAATTTTTAACATATTTGTATTTAATGTTTGATGGTAATAGTATAAATTACAATTAGGTTGTGGACGTGTGGTGGAAATACTCTAGTTTCACTTGAATTATCATTTTTTCAATGAAGTGAAGAAGAGTTTGTATCTGTATAATCATTAAATAAAAAATAATAATTATTAGAAAAAATTTCAAACAACTCTTTTTGAGAATGATTAACAAACTCATTTGGTTTAATTTCTAATTAATTTTGAAAAATAATTCCATCCAATAGTTCCTATTATTATTGTCACTAAATCTATAATTTCAATAAATAAATGATAATCCTCACATGATAATAAATGATTTTAAAAATGAGAGAGAGTAAAAAAGGTTGTTCTGATTGATATAATTTCAAAGATTCCATGATATTTAGATACATATTTTCATTAATAAAATATATGGAATTTTTTCCATCATCCACATTGAGTATAATTATTTTTTTCATGGATTATCATCCTTGAATTATTGGGGAAAATAATTCTTTTTTCATCCCCCATGTTCAAAATATAGTAATAGATAAGTAATAAAAAAAATTCTCTATTGGATATCTTCAAAAATACTTATCATATAAAAATATTATTGGTTTTCTAGTTTTACCACTAGTATTGTATGTTTGAGTTTTCCATAAAACAAAAAATAATAGATAAATTATGTGATAACACTAATTAATGCACATTAGTCACATAAGGAATTAGGAAATTTTAAATTTCTTATATTTTAGGGGAAATTCATGTACAATGAAAATTTTATTTTATAATTATTTTAGTATAATAAGTATAGAAACACTAATTTATTATCTTTTACTTTTATTCCCCGAATATATCTTTATATTAGTATAAATGACATTATGAAATGGTTTATTAAATTGAATTTTTTTAAGTATTCAGGGAGATTAATATTTATTTCAAACTTATTGAAGTTATCAAACACCACATTTTATAAAGCTTCCTTTGTAAACACCTATGGTGGGATGATCCTTAAATGGAATAGTGGCATCAGTCAAAGAAATTCATACATGTTAATTTTTCTTTTTTTCCCTTACATTTGTTGTTTCATCATAGGTATGTATTCATGTTTTCCAATATGACATGTCTACACCTCATGTGGTTGTTAAATTTAATCTTTCTCCAAGGAATTATATTTTACATGGTGAACCTACATTTCACTCCATGAGTAAATACTAATTACATTTATTTAGGGATATGAATAGGATAATATAACAGTTTACTTGACCTAAGGATCTACAATGTGTTCAAGGTTATCATTACATATCCAATGTTAATTTCAATTCATTATGCTCAAAACAATTATTTTTCATTATATTCAGTTAATTGCATTGATACTTAAAATGTTTTATCAATAAATATTTAATGAATAAATTCTATTTCACTATAGGATTCATTTAATTTTTTAAATATTTAATTATTGGGAACTATTCATCATTTATTATAATGGTGATGGTTAGTAAGAGAAATAGACGAGTTTTTAGAATATAATCCCCTATGATTGTTGGTTATCAATTCCAAATTACACAATAGAATACTAAAACTATCCCTAACTAATCACATACTATCAAAACTATTTAATCTATTATATTACATAATAATTCACAGTTCCTTATACTTGGGGGAGAAAATTGTATATTGATAAAAAGTCATATAAAATACTAATATAAAAGGATGTGTGGATTGTGATTCACATACTTCAATTAGTTCAATATGTATAAAAAGAGAAGTGAGTTCTCCATTTTGAGATTCAATTATTGGAGACTTAGATGTTTTTACATCCTATACAAATCATGAAATAATATTCATTCGAAAAAATTATTGTGATTTTTGGTTGATTTCTTAAATAAAATATTTATCTATAGATAGAGACTGGTTAATGAGATATCCTCCTAAAGATTCATCCAATTAATTTATATCACCATACCAACTCCATTGGAATAAGTAATACATGAATTTGTGTACCATTATGACTTGATGTGGACAACTTATACATAGTTTCATGAACCATTTCCAATACATGTATATATTACCTATATTGTATTTCATAATTCCTTATATTTTCATTATAAATGTTTTATTCATTGATTCGAGGAATGATATTTGATGGTAAAATATGTAAATATCATACCAAATTTAATATTCTCTCAATTGTACTATGAATAACCATTCATTCATTAAAACATCAAGAGAGAATAGAAATTATCTATAAATGATTTTATCACCATGTAAACTACTTGGATTCTAGGTCATGAATACAACGTTAAACCATTTTAAGGGTTTATTAGGGTATTCACATGAATACCTATAAATGTTTTCTAGAAGTTAAATATGTCATTATTTCAATTCAAAATCAATATAATTTTTTAGAGGAAAAATTTGATTATTACTATAGTTAATAATATCTGAACATATGTCCCTGTGATTTTGAACCAACTCTGCTATATTTTTTCACATGTTATCAAAATTTGAGTCATTTTTATAAGAACCAGAATACTAATAATAAAATTTTAAGAAAATTTTTAAAAATAACTTTTCCAAATGTCCAATGTTTCTTATGTTCCTTACCCTATATAGTAAAGTTCTATCAAATTATTGATAAATCCTAGAGAGTTTATTAGTTAATGATATAATCATTTTGAAAAATAATACCAAATAATAATAGAAAAAGTAAAAAAAATAAGAATGTGACCTGTGAAATTGTACTAAATTCTTGACAAAAATATCATGGATTGGGTGGGAATAGAATTATGAATTAATGGAAAATATTATTTTAATGGTTTAGCATGGAATCATCATGAAGATGGACTTATTGTTTTTTGTTTACAATATGGTTTTGGATTCAATGGGTTTTGTTATTTATTAATAAAAATGGTAATAAAATGAAACCAGTATGTGTGTGAGTATAAAAATAAGTGAAATTTAGTATTAAACTATTTCTAAATAGTGGGAAAACCTCTAAAAATTACTCCCAAAAATTATATCACAATCCCATAAACAATCAATATTAGGATCGACTCATTAAGTGTCTTCAGACCTTAGATTACCAACTATCCACTGGATTGTGTGTTTTACGAAGAAACATGAAATACCCCATGTGTGCACTTCCCAGACCATCCCTAAAAGATTACTAACTTGCAATAACAATTTAACCAGCCACAAAACTCTCTACAATATAAGAAATGGGGATCTATATGGGGGATATGTGTGAAAACAAAATTTAAGTGAAAAAACTAAGAAACACACAAGAGTATAGTGATTACCACCAACTACATCATTTATTAAAAAAATGCCTCATGAATACCAATGAAATTTGAATGAATGAAAAAAACATTATAATTCAAGTGTGGAAAGGGTGGATGTCTCCTAAACTTGCCATAAGAATCTTATCATAAAATCAATGGAGATTATAGAAAAAAATTAAATGAAAAAAATGGTTAGACCCTCTTTTAGTGGTTTTCATTAACTTTTATATGGATAAAGAGAATTTTTTGGAATGCTTCCAAATGTCTGGATGATATTCACCAAATAATTTTCTTCTTGAGAAAATTACTTGTGGAGGATTTGAGATTCATTTTCCAATATTCATCTGACAATCAATATCATTCCATCAACTTGAAATTTTAAAGTGGACTTGTTTGCTTGCAATTGGTGAAGCCACTACTTATTTACTTGATTTAAAAAAACCATGTTTACAAGTAGTTATTATTTTTCATCAATACTGTGTACTTTCACCTTGTAGAATTTGAATCTTTTTCCATGGTTCTAAGTGCATGAATTAATCATTAATAATGTTATTATTGTTGACTAAAGGTTCAATGTATAATTATTTAATGGTTTAGAAATAATTTCTTATGATTTAATGGTTTAAAAATAATTTTGAATCACAAAATTAAATAAGACAGGGTAGATTATTTATATTTTTTAAATGATAGTGTATAGTGGTATTACCCTAAAACTATAGAATCATAAAATATGGATTCGTCATGAATGATAGTTTCCACCAATATTTGGCTATGATAGTATGTTCCACTACATTATCCTCATGCAATATTCTTTCATATTCATCATTTATTGTATAAAAGTTTTAAAAATTCATCAAAATACATCATTTAATTAAATTCAAAAAATAAAATTAAGTATCTCATGGTCATAGGTACTAATGGGTTCAAGGGATCATCATAGGAAACTTCTTTTCCATATAAAAAAAAATTATTTCATAAAGGGATAATCCAAAATACCCCACTATCACACCCCACAAGAAAGGTACGGGACATGTATCACATCTAAAAATTGTTCAACAAGGGTCTATACAAACCAATTCACATTATTATGTCCAAGGAGGACCCATTTCATGAATAGGTTAACTAAACAAGTCAATTAGGTTATTTTGGTCAAGCTCTGAATGGTCACTATAACTGCATAAGCCAAGGATGAGTTATAAGGTTATATGTAATGGTAAATCATTTAGGCTACCTACCTTTATTGACTCTATAAAATTTAATTCAAAGGTCTGACAACATTTCCATGTCATGCAGAGAATATGATAATAACCAAGAACCTAACTCATGTCCTAACACTATAATGATTAATTATAATAAATAATTAAAAATTAATTTAACAATTATCCATGAATTTATAATTTCATAACACCAATTGGAAGCACTCACCACACCATGAAGATATCCAAACACTTAACCCAAACCCACGAAACACACTAGACTATGTACCAGTGAAAATATTTAAGAGGAAAATCCAATATAAGAAATAATTAATTTCCAAATTTTGGAAAAACCATATCAAAATTTAGGTCTCCAGGTAAATTGTTTAAAACCATATGAAATGATGTGCATAAGTTTTCCCATGTTACCCTATACACAAACCAACCAAAATCTGAAATGGAAAGAGGAAATTTCAAAATGCTCTGGTGGATTTTTCGACGATACCTGAAAATAAGAACTCCAAAATTAGAGGGTATGAATGAGGATAAGAATAAATATTTTTCAAGGGTTATACAAACCTCAAAATGCCTAAGTATTTCCCAAAAAATCACCACAATCCAAGTGGTGAAGAATGGAGGAAGAGGGGGAGTCCATGGAGTCCACAGACCCCAGCACACAAGGGAAGAGGATGATTCCCCCTCAAGACCCCAAGGGAGGAATTTGGTAATTCCCCCTTTAAAAAAGACCATAGGCTCCCCACTAGTCTGCTGCAACTTAAAATATCTACCTCAACTACTCCTGGATGATTCTATAATATCTCAACCAACTCATCATCCATATTTCAAGTCCAACACACCTCTCACAGGTTCATCATACCCTCATAATTACATTCTGTGGCTCAACTAAAATTTTGAACCATCCACCTCTTTAAAGGGTAAAAGAATTATTGAAAACAAAGCAATAAAATGAAGGTAGGGTGATATAATCTCCCCAACATAACACTTCTAATCCATTATAAGTCTTGATATTCCCATATACACCACCCCTAACCTATGTTGGTCACCACCTCAATTTCAACTGATATTGATTTATTTTTGAATTTCGAAAACACCAGAAAAGAACATCCATCAGTATATGGTTCTCCAACCACAAAAACCCAATCAAATGACTGTTTTCAATTCAAAAACACTAATATAGAGTTTAATAAATCCCACAAAAAATTAACATTGATGATATAAATTTCCAAACATTTGATAGGCCTATGGTGATCCCAATTATATGATTCATCTTATAACCACCAAATTTTAATGCTTTAGTACGTCTATGCTCAAGATTTCCAAATAAACTTGAACCCTCTATCTAATAACATGCATTATGGGGTTTCCAAATCACCTCATAAAATAAGTGCTAAGAACTCCAATCTAAAAATCAAAACCCTATCAATGTTACCAAAAAAACCCACTAGTTATTAGAGGCATAATCATTGTCCATACAAAATCAGGGGACATGCAGTATTTTTCATGAAAGTCATAGTTAGATCCTTGAAATGTACCTTTCATACATAGAAAGAGATTTAAAAATTGATTATCCACTCTCTTCATCCAAAACTATACTCAATCAAAATCCAAACAATGCCCAGTTGACTCATATTGAAAAAAATGGATCCAAACACCAATGAATCACATTCCCACTTGGCCACATTGTCTTCAAGGATGGAGGAATCCCAATACCACCCCCACATTCTATTTTGAGTCCAGAAATAACTCTCAATGATTTTCATCACTTATATATATAACTTTACAAACCAAAATTGCACCATATCACACACACTAATGTATCTATGATCTAAGCACACTTGAATTTATTTAAACCCATGTTGAGTTTTAATCCAACACTTGATCTCAATACACCATCGCATCTAATATCCTATTTGGAGTTCCCAAAAAATGAATGTATGCACCTCACTGGTTCCATACTAGAATCATGATTCTACCCTGACCATCCCAAAGCATGTTCCACAAGATCACGACTATTCTAGCACAAGGGTAATAGTCCCATGAACGACATGTCACTCTCTACCACAAGGGTGCCATTATTTTTACTTAAATTGAGTAAATCCCATAAATTATAAACAATGATTCATTTATTATAAAAAACATTGCTTGGATTTAGTTGTTTCTCTCTTACTCAAATGATGAAATGAAATAGAAACTAGCTCCCATTTGTGGCTTCCAATAATGACACCCATGAAAATTTCAAACATCTGTTCATTATGAGGAATTTATCTTTCAGGGTGGATGGTGAAATCCCACTATAGGGATCTCCTTAAACAAATAATTGAGAATTACTTCCCTAGTCACACCTTAAAAAACATAAGTAAATTATCCAATCCATACTCAATACACTGTATCAATACCTAACACTTCTGTCAGGTTCAAACCCGATCTTCTGTTGCACTTCACTTTGATCCTTGCATGATGTCACTATTAAATATTTGGTAATTTCAAAACACAAGACTAAGGCCTCGTTAATACATTTTTGAAAGAATCTCATGAAATCCCATTAAATATGCATAAAGAAGGAATCATCACCTAAGACCCTCCATGTCCCCATGATCCTATACTAAGAAGTTGTGATCCTACCTGAGAAAGGGGACTATCATCACCTCGCTACATGAGCTTCCCCAAAACCCAAATGATTTTAAATAGAATCCAGTCTATGTACCAAATCAATACTCAAGAATCCCCACACACATCCAGTGTACACCACATTGTTCTCATCAAAACGCAATAGGTTCTTGCTCCCAAGACACAAAATTTCACAACCTTAATGGAATACTAGATATATGTCATGGACCTCCACCTCAATATCATCTGAAATATGGTTTTATATTCACATGGGACCATTACTAACCCTATACAAGACACAATGAGTCATGAATCACGTATTCTAGGACCAAACACCAACTCAATCATATGAACATGGCCACTTGACGGTGATCTTTATTAGGATCGGCTCATCTTCAATTTTTTCATCCAATATGATAGAAAATTTTTCAAGAGTCAAGTCTATCCCTATGGAAAACTCAGGACAAGCTATTATGTAGGTTCCATTCTTTTACTTAACATATAAAAAACCTATATGTACACCATCAAAATAATAAACCATAGGGATATGCATGGCATCAATCCCGCTAACATGTGTGGACAAGATTCGAGGGGTTCTGGAACTCAGGGTGTCCAAAAACACATAAAATGAGGTTACACATAGGTTTTTTTACAACCTCTATAAGTGCATCCTCACCTACTAGGAACCTCATGACTCAAATAAAAACACCTAATCAAATAAAATCACATTATTTGATTACTCCCAAGTCATCTACATGCTTAAAATGTGTGTCTCTAAGCACTTATCATGGTTTGGGTCAAATATAGTTTGTCTCAAAACACTCTATATATCCTAGACCCTCCATCCTAGGACCATCATTGATAATTTCATTAAAACTAGACCTAGAAATTATAAGTATATGAATCCAATGAATCATTCCCTCTCAAAAGAAACATTAAAATCTAGTCTCTAGAATATAAGTTCTTAAATCATGAGACCGATGCATCTAGGTGCCTAAGAGGCACCCTTGGAAACACTAATTGAATAAAAAATTAATCTAGAGAATCTTCCCATGATTCAGGGTTAAAAAAAATCCAAGTATTAGATCAAATCATCTCATGGTTACCTTTAAAAATAAGAATTGACTGACCAAACCTCGAGTCTCAACTTGAAACATATGGTTCTCCCGCCAAACCAAGAACCACTACTAATGTTAAAAAGGGGCACAACAACACCCTAAATACTATCTGTTGCTTACATTGAAATTTTTATCCCCTCAAATTCCACTAATACTAGGGAAACAATAGACCACAGTGTCACAATAGAAAACAAACATCCCTTTATCTGACATATTGACAATACCCATGGTATCACCAACAAAGATCTCACTCTTTCCTTAAATCCCAAACTCATATTATATTTAGAATAAGTTCACTAGAATATTATTTCTCCCAAATGGCTAACAACCCATATAAGGTTCAAGATCACACATATCTTGTGATGAAATGGGACCTCTTATGAACCTTGCTTCTACCAAAGAAAATAGGATTTTCTCTACAAAACATCAAGTTCTAATGCTTAGTTAGGGAAAATGTCATTCAAATGATGTGAGAGAAAAGGCCTTATAGGTTCCATACTAATACATTATTTTACCAAGAAAATCATATATCTTTACCATATCTCAAGAATCAAACACATATAAGGTATACCCCACCACTATTGTGTCGTTATATGAAGTTCCAAATAAAACATATACAAAAATTTCTCATTAAGTTGTTTTTGTGCCCTGTTTAACTGACACTAATATAATTTCAAAATTAAGATGCCACATATTATCATTTTGAAATATTCACAATTTATGACATTTGTTTTTCATCAAAATTCAATGATTGAACCATTCACCATTTGTATATTTATATTTACCCGGTTTTTTTAAATAGGATGTCACACAATAGTCATAGAAGAAAACACCTTATATGTTTCTTGTTTGAACCTTATGTAAACAAACCATAAATTTACAAACTAATTTATATCTACCCACCATTTTCAAGGGGAAAATCTTGGAGTTTGGAAAGTAGACATCCCTCATACACATATATGTGAGAGAAAACATGTAAATTATTTTAGACAAATTAAAAAACAAACCCATATCAATCTTTTAAATCATTATGTATATATAAATTACTAAAATATATAATCTATATCATAAATAAAAACACCTATAGATATGAGAATACCAAGAAACCAGCATTCACAGGAAATAGAAAACTGACATATAAATAACATGTGTCTAGAATGATGCATGAATGCAAACACCCTCTTATCATACCGAGTCAAGATATAAAAATATAATTAATCAATAAAATCACTCTCAAGTTAACCAAACAAGGTCAAAATCAATCCACTATAAAATCACAATGAAAAACAATAATCACCACCCATGGAAACTTGGATTTTTCCCCATAAATGGGTTTGAAACTCTTAGGAATGAGCCTATTACCAAACAATGATAACATCTTAATATCTTTTATACCATACCAAAATATTAATAAAAAATAAAAACATACCCTGATATAATTTTTTCTAGCCTCGTTCTGGGATCCACCAAAACAGTTCCCTAAAACAATTCACCACATGATGTCATGCATGTCCAACCTCCTCCAATATGCTAGAGGTTACTGACAAGAAAGGAGGGTCTATAAATTGTAAAATACAAATATTATAACCTCTTCAATAGAGTGTTCTACATAGCATTAAATAAATTAAATATTAAGAATAATCACACTCCCAATAAATAAACAGGTACAATAAATACCAAGACACGACCGTTGTGATAACATAATGAAGCTACCCACAACATGTTGGATAGTACATAACAGAACATGTACAACATACCAAAATTTAATAACAGGAAAATTAAAAAAAAATCAGCATCACACTAGAAATTATCGAGATCTACCCCATCTTCTATATTCAAATTCCAACCTAGACCCACAAAAAGTGTCTCATTGGGTCATTTCATGAACCTCTAACCTACACCCAAGGGGGATCTATTTGGGTAACCAAGTTTTATGGAGTCTTAATTGGGGTGTGAGTAAAACTCAATATCAACCCACCAATGGTTTTTTATTTAACTCTATTCAAAGATAAAAAATCAAAATGGTCTATAATATATATATATTTATTTATATTTATATATAAAGTAGTATGAATAATAATTGGTTATGGAAACAAAAGGATCCAAGTCGAATCATGGGTATCAAAAAGGAAACATGGGAATATGCTACCAGCTTCAAACATCCCCAATAACTATGATCATGGAGGAGTAATCATGAAATAATATTGTTCTAAGGATCACTTATAACAAATCCATAATCAAATAGTTTGAGAGGAATCTAAATGAATCAAATGGGCATTAACTTTTTACTGTTCCTAAAATAAATCATCAGATTAGCCAAAACATAATGTATCTCCGAAATAATTTAGTAGCACAACCTGAATGGAATCAAGAATCACACATGAGTAATTACATCCTAAAACTAATTAATGAAAATCTAGGGAGATCATCTTATGGTATTCAATAAGAAATTTTTTCAAGAATCCACACCGTTAATCTGTGACATTCATAAAATTCAAACATTTCTTGAATCCAAGGTGGATCCACCCCATGACATTAATAGTAATGAAACAATGTAGAATATATTATCTTTCTTGAGGTATTCCATATAATTACAACCCATTTAATTAAGAGGTTTCTTCACCCTCAATATTCACATACATCTTTATATATAATCAAAGATAATCTATGGAAATCCACTATAATAAATGTAATAGGAGACCCTAATATTCTCTCCAAGGTTTTCCAAACCCATACTTTCTATAAGAAATCCAAGGGACATCCCAAGTAATTTCACTACTCACATATAATTATATTAATATGAAATGAATAAATACATCAAATGTAATATAAAATATTTAAATAACATAATCCAACGTTCAATAATTTTTTAAATTTCTCATTTAAATATTTTACATGTTATCAAAATCAACAATTTTATTAAATTCACATATCCAATTAATTGTATCAAGGTCACAAACCCAAAGGGTTTATAGATATCATCTTACAGAACCCACTTCCTATATAAAACCATCATTTCATAAAGAGAAACTACAAAATGTTGGATCGAATATGTAGATGTATATGTATATTAGATGGAACAATACGAGAGGGGGGGGGGGTGAATTGTAGGTTTAAAAACTTTGTGTTTAAACACTTAAGAAATTAGTTTAAATGATCTTAAACTAATAAAATTAAAATAATCAGAGTAATATAAGTGTGAGAGATTCTACCATAAAGCATGCAGAATCTATTAATACAATATGTAATAGAATAATCGTAATTGAAACAATTAAAATTGAAAGTGTAAAGAAGAAAGGAAACAATACAAATTCTTTTCTAATACAAATAACATCGGAAATGTAAAAGTGTTACAATTATTTTGACCCAAAGACAAGGGTTATCCTTTCACCTAGGATAAGAGGTTTGTCTTACCACCACCTTGGTAATCCCTCAATACGATGATCAGAACATCTGTCTGCATATCCCCAACAGCCCTCGATATGATGATCAGTTCGTCTGTCTACCTATCCCAGGCAGCCCTCGATACGATGATCAGTTCGTATGTCTACCTATCCCCGATAACCCTCGATTTTGAAGGCAATAGGCACCTATGCCTTTCAATCACTTGAAAGCCCTCGATACGAAGATCGGTCGCACAAAGCACAAAGAATGAGAGAAGTCACAGCATATCTCTCTAGAACTTGATGGAATAAAAGTATCACCATTCTGTCCTCTCAGCTTCAAATGACCTTCTATTTATAGGCATCAGGTTCCAACGGTCACATTTCCTCCAACGGTCATATTTCTCCAAAAAACTCGGAGGGACTTGGACACCTGGAAATATAATGGTCATATTGAAATAGAAATCATGAAATTGTTTTGATTAGATTGTAACTAACTCAACGACATCGTTTTGGTTAAAACAAAAGATATATGAAGATGATAAACAAGAGTACGATTAATATGAAACATGTGTTTTTGACTAAGTACTAAAACAAGCAAGTAATGAAAGTATGAGTATTATAAGTATTACTAAATTTAATGCATTGATATGATACAAAGAAAGATACACAAAAGTGAGTACAATCGACAGAGTCAAAACGATACGATTTATGGATTCAGTACGAAAATTATAGTCCGTACGATCAGTATGGTCAGTATGATCAGCATGGTCAGTACGATCAGCATGGTCAGTATGACCAGCATGGTTAGTACGATCAGCATGGTAAGTACGATCAGCATGGTCAGTACGATCAACATGGTCAGTACGATCAGCATGGTCAGTACGATCAGTATGGTAAGTACGATCAGCATGGTCAGTACGATTAGCATGGTCAGTACGATCAGCATGGTCAGTACGATCAGCATGGTCAGTATGATCAGAATGGTCAGTACGATCAGCATGGTCAGTACGATCAGTATGGTAAAAGACATTTTTGATTTCCAAAACATGGTATATAAGTCAAAGGAGAAATTTTGACTCAATAATATCCCCCTTTTTGGAAATCACAAAACACAAAGTAAAGACAACAAGAAATACTTATCTCCCCCTGAGTTTTTGGAAACTCTTCTGAATATGAAATTGAATACAACTAACTCCCCCTTAGGTATATACTTTCCTAAGGATTGTATTAACATATTTTCATTGGTTTTTAAGTATTTTATTAAAACATTCTCCCTTTGTAAAACATTCTCCCCCTTTATAAAACATTCTCCCCCTTTGTGATTTTAAAAAGAATGATGTAATCTTGAGTTGCCTGAAAGAGTTAGAGAAAAATATTGGAGGATAAAAGAAAGAGTAACATAAATGTCATTACAAAACAAAGACAGGTTCCATAAGAAAAGAAAAACAAATACAACAGTCATTTGTTTTCTCTTTCCTTTTCCTTCTTTATCAGCTCATGAAGAACAACTTTCATCTTTTTGATTTCTTTCTTGTCTTTAGAAATTGAATCACCCTGAGATCTGAGAATCTCTTGTTGGTCGGAAAAAAGATGATCTTGAATCTTGATAGTCTCCTCCTGGACTCTGATTACTTCCTCAAGGGTATCAATTCTGTTTTGAAAATTCTTGTTATCTTTAGATAGCACATAATTTTGTTTCTCCAACAAAACTATTTCATCTTTGAAATATGAAAACATTAAAAATTTATACAGAAAGGCATTCATTCTTTCTTGCAACTCTTTCACTGAAGGGATATCGGCTCCATGAGTTATCTGATTCAGTCTTTCAATACTTTCTTTTTCAAGCTTATTGAAAGCAATAGCAAGATCGTTTGACAACCTCCTTATGTCTTCAATTGCTATATCATGGTCATTCACCGAGCTTTCTATTTTATATGATCACTTGGTCATCCTGTTGCAAGCCTTCTTATGAGCAGCTGAAGTTTCAGATAGAACTTTCAAATCAGCTTCAACTGACAAAACTTTATTTCTCAATTCTCTTATAGAACCAAATTTCTTTTTCTAATTGTCAGTAATAAAATCAATTTTCCCTTCCAGCCTGGGGAAATAGGGAATAGTATTTTCAACCCTATTTAGAACATGAAAAATGTAATCACTCCTCTTGAGAGATATTGTTTGTTCTGAATCAGTATCTTCATCATACGAATGAAGTTCATTCGAACGGATTGAGTCTACAACTGGCTGTTTTCCTTTTGCCTTTTCTTTCTCTTTTCTTTCTTCTTCCACTTTATCACTGATGACAATAACTTTTTCTGTATGAGAAGATTGAGAACCTTGATTTTCTTGAGAGGGGGTTTTATCTGGAGTTTCAAAAGATTCAACTGGTTCTTGATGGCCATGAGGAACTTATTGAATACCTTCACTCTACTTTTGATAAGATTATTCTCTACTCTTTTTCAAAATTTAAAGGAATTCTAAAAGAAAACCTCCTTCCTCTTCTTCAAATTCCACTATATTTTCCAACATCTGTTTCCCTTTTTCTTTCTCTGGAAGACTCTGTATGATAGGTTATTGATGTATTTCTTCCGTTAGTTGAGCAATAGCATCCTCAACCATTTTTAGTACCTTAGAGATATCAAAGTCTTGAGCCTTTCTATTCAAAACAGTATTCTTTTTCTTTTCATCTTGAAGGGTTTACTTTACCCTTATTCTCTCAGCAAAGGCTTCATCTGGATCAAGTCCAAACATTGGATCACCTTCCTTTCTTTGTTCCTTATCTTTTCTCCACTTGGCCATGACTTCCTTACTGTACCTTGGTTTCTTTTTTGGCTTTGAACTGGTTTGTGGATCTGACTTTTTAGGAGAACCAAAAGAAGGATTGTCTTTGACTGGCATAGGTGCTGATTGATTCTGAGCCGATTCAGCTTCTAAATCTTTTACAAAAAGCTTTGAGTTTGGATCAAAACAAACATTAAACTTCTTCAAAGTACTCTTACTAATCCAGGATGGCTTTAGATCCATCAGATTTCCTTTCAAAGGAGTGTTACAAAGCTTCATACTCCCGAGAATAAACTTTGTAAGGATAGATGGATACATAATCAAATAAGATTTGATTGCTCCTGACTTAAAATTCTTAATCGTTTCAAAGATGTATCCCATAAGATTTACTTTTCTCATGTTGACAAGATAGTCCAACATGAAGATATCAAAAACCTTCAAAGTCTCTCTATCCCCTTTCCTTGGGATAAGAAAACCTTGTATCCAAAGAGATACAAATCTATTATCTGGAGAAATATGAGCTACTTTCCTCTTTTCTTCATTTAAAACAAACAGATACTTTTCAGTATTTTTTTGTTAAACGTACCAACTTCCTCTAGTAGTTTATGAGATGGACAGAAAGAATCTCATTCTATCGGAACATTCAGAAAATGAGGTTCTTGATTCATAGACAAAGAAATATTTCCATCGTACACAACAAAGTTGATAGTCATGTTCTTATCAAACAATGCGGTTTTGTAAAAATGACTGACCTCATCAATAAGAACCGGATCTTGGGATACTGGTTTTTCAATACACAAATGCTCCCAGCCTTAAAACAAAATGATTCTTCTGATTGTAGAATCGTACGAATTGAAAAAGTCCTGAGAAACTAACCTTTCTCTGAAAAAATATATCTCTGAAAAGATCTTTGAAGACATTTCTGCAGGAGTATTGGCATAAGACTGAGAAATAGAGTTGATGCTGCTTGAAAGATCGTACGATGACTTAAATATGAGGATAAGAGCTTCACCATAAATCCTGAAAAACTGGTGTGGGTTTGGGGAGGAGGGGGGGGGGTCTATTTATAGGCGGAAAAAAGGGTGACCGTTGATCTTCTAAGGTTGATATTAGAAGAAATAAGATCAACGGATAAAATTAAAATGGAAAAAAAATTTAAAAAAAATGAGGAAAGTATATACCTTCCATAGATCATAAGGTAATTGTTGTTGGTTTTAGTAGAATTAATAAAAAAAGAAAACACAAGCATACGAAGAAAAAGAATACAATCAACTGTCATGCCGATGGAAAACAAAGTTGTTACCATGAACTGATGTGCCGATGGAAAACAATCTCGTTACCACAAACTAAAGAGCCAACAGAAAAGAAATTCATTACCATAAACAGACGAGCCGATGGAAAAGAAATTCATTACCATGATCGGACGAACCGATGGAAAAGAAATTCATTACCATAAACGGACGAGCCGATGGAAAATAAATTCATTACCATGATCAGACGAGCCAATGGAAAAGAAATTCATTACCATGATCGGACGAGCCTATGGAAAAGAAATTCATTACCATGAATGGTCGAGCCGATGAGCAGATAGGTAAATAATACACTAAAACTGTCAATACAATAAACAGAAAGGTAAATAATACGATAAAATTTTCAATACGATAAACAGAAAGGTAAATAATACGATAAAACTGTCAATATGATAAACAGAAAGGTAAATAATATGATAAACCTATCAATACAATAAACAGATAGACAAAAACACATACCAGGAGAATAAATAATTAAAGATCATAAGATAAGAAGAAACAGAGTAAGGAATGTTCTACCCCTTTCTAAGAGGAGTTGTTTGATGTAAAGAGAAATGTAAAACATGAAGTTGATATGAATGATTATTTTAATGTAATCATTCCTAGATTCTGTTTTATAAACTCAAATCTTTCAGAAGGTAATGGTTTTGTAAAAATGTCAGCAAGTTGTTCTTTTATTCTGATGAATTGTAAAATAATATCTCCTTTTTGTGTGTGATCCCTAAGAAAGTGATGCCTAACATCTATGTGTTTTGCATGAGAGTGATGTGTTGAGTTCTTACTAAGAGATATGGCACTAGTATTATCACATAGAATTTGAGTTTTGGAAAAACTCAATCCATAGTCAGTGAGTGTGTGTTGCATCCACCACACTTGAGCACAACAACTTCCAGCTGCTACATATTCAACTTCAGTAGTGGATAGTGCTATTGAGTGTTGTTTCTTGCAGGACCAAGAAACCAGAGAATCTCTTAAGAAATGACATGTTCTAGATGTACTTTTCTTATCCATTATACAACCACCAAAGTCAGCATCTGAAAAACTTTTTAAAACAAAATCATTTCCAGAAGAGTAAAAAAGTCCTAAATCTATAGTGCCTTTTAAATGCTGAAAGATTCTCTTTACGAATTTTAAATGAGACTCTTTTGGATTATATTGGTATCTTGTACATAAGCATACGAAAAACATTAATTCTGGTCGACTAGCTGTCAAGTATAGAAAAATTCCTTTCATACCTCTAAAAATTGTTTGATTTACTTGTTTACCAGTTTCATCTAGATCAAGTGAATTTGAGGTACCAATTGGAGTGATAATACTTTTAGTATTGTCATATCCATACTTTTTAAGTAAATATTTAATATAATTATGTTGGGATATATATGTTCCTTCTGGTTTTTGAGAAATTTGAAAACCTAAAAAGAATGTTAACTCACCCATCATACTCATTTCAAACTCAGACTTCATTAAATTTGCAAAAGAATCAGTTAAAGATTGCTGAGTTGAACCAAATATGATGTCATCGACATAAATTTGAACAATTAGAACATTTTTATATTCCATTTTTATAAAAGGGGTTGGATCCTCTATACCTTTTGTATAATTTTTTTGTAAAATAAATATTGTAAGTCTATCATACCATGCTCTAGGGGCTTGTTTAAGACCATATAGGGCTTTGGTAAGTTTAAAAACATGATTAGGATGTTTTGGGTCTAGAAAACCAGGAGGTTGTTCCACAAAAACTTCTTCTTGAACAAAACCATTTAAAAAAGCACATTTTACATCCATTTGAAAGAGTTTGAAGTTAAAGTATACTGCAAAGGCTAATACAATTCGAATAGATTCAATTCTAGCTACCGGAGCATATGTTTCCTCATAGTCTATTCCCTCTTGTTGATTATATCCCTTAGAAACAAGTCTTTCTTTATTTCGTACAATGATTCCATTTTCATCACATTTATTTCTGAAAACCCATTTTACTCCAATTACAGCTGTTTCTTTGGGTCTTTCAACTAAAGTCCAGACTTGATTCCTCTCAAATTCATTTAGTTCATCTTGCATTTCTCTGATCCAATCTTTATCACCTAAGGCCTCACTCGGACTTTTAGGTTCAAATTGGGAAAGAAAAGCAAGATGTTCTATTTCATTTCTTAAGGAATTTCTAGTCCTTACAGGTTGATTTACATCACTAATGATGTTATCACTGGGATGATTCCTAAGAAACAATTGATTTGGGTTTTGTAAAACCCGTTCATCAACGTATGATGGAAATTATTTTGTGGTAAATGTTTCAGAAGTATCTTCTTGAACATTTTCCTTATGAGAAGGATCTTCTAACAAAGGTTGATAATCAGTTTTTTGAAAACACATACGAGGATGTAGGTTGGGATGATTAAAAAACAAAAGGATCAGTTTCTTCAAATTTTACATGTACTGTTTCCTCAACATTACAAGTGTTTTTATTGAAAACTCTATAAGCCTTAGAAGTTATGGAGTAGCCTAGAAAGATTCCTTCATCATATTTTGGTGCGAATTTGTGTAGATTATATTTTGTATTCAGAATGAATACTTTGCACCCAAAAACTTTGAAGTATGAAACTTTAGGTTTTCGGCCAGTCCATAACTCATAAGGTGTTTTATTAAGAAAAGGTCTGGTTAAAACACGATTTATAGTATAACAAGCAGTACTGACAGCTTCAGCCCAAAAGTTCTTAGTAATTGAGTATTCACTCAACATGGTTCTAGTCATTTCCTAAAGAATACGATTTATTCTTTCAACAACACCATTTTGCTGAGGAGTTCTTGGAGCTGAGAAATTGTGAGTAATACCTTTCTTACTACAAAAAGTTTCAAATTCAGAATTTTGAAATTCACCACCATGATCACTATGAATATTTATCATGGTAGGTTTTTCTCATTTTTAACTTGGGCTCTAAAAGTTTTCAAATAGGAAAAGGCTTCAGATTTCTTTGATAAAAAATAGACCCATGTAAATCTAGTAAAGTCATCAACTAAAACAAATACATAGTATTTTCCTTCAATGCTTCCAGTTTGTGAAGGACCAAAAAGATGCATATGCACTAGATGTAATGCATTAGAAGTTGAAACTTCATTAATTGATTTAAAGCTAGTTTTATATTTCTTGCCAAATTGACAAGGATCACAGACTTTTGAAGAATCATATCTAAGATCTGGTAGTCCCTTTACAAGTCTTTTCTTTGAGAGTTTACAAAGGTTTCTTAGGTTGCAGTGTCCTAGTCTTCTATTCCATAGCCATGATTGGTCTTCTACAGAACTTAAGCAGGGTAAATTTTGGCTCCTAAGGTCTTATAAGTTAATAGTATATACATTCTCTTTCCTATGGGTAGATAGAATGAACTTATCCTTGGAATTGTGAACTAAACATTTATCATTTCTAAAATTCACAAGGTAACCTTAATCACATAATTGACTTATGCTGATGAGATTGTGCCTAAGACCTTTAACAAACAAAACATTTGAGATAAGAACTTTTCCAAGAAAAACAATATTACCTATACCAACAATCTTTCCTTGAGCATTATCTCCGAAGGTAACCTTTCCTCCTTTTGTTTTGATGATATTTTCAAAGAAATCTTTGTTTCCGGTCATGTGTCGAGAACAACCACTATCCATGTACCAAATATTCTTGTTGGTACACTTCTCATTTTCCAGAAAAAGAAACAATTAGTTTTTTAGAATCCAAACTTGTTTGGATCCAGAATGGTTAGATAACAGAATTTTAGGAATCCACATTTGTTTTGCAAAATGATCTTTATGAAATCCTAAAGACTGAGTTCTATAAAGAGAACACTCTTTTCTAGTGTCCACCACATTGTTACTTAGAACAAAAAGGGTTTTTTTGGAACAAAATAGTTATTATTAAAAACCGTTTTGGAATGAGTATAACCAAGTCCAGAATGATTTCTCAAAGGCCAAATTTGGGAATACATTTTGTCAAAGTTCTCCTTTCCATAAGTAAAGTTTGAAAAACACTTTTTCAAAGAAAAAATTTCTGATTTTAGTTTTAAAACTAAATTTTTATCCTCCAAAACATTTGATTTTGAACTATGGTTTGGTTCTAAAACATTATTCTTAGAAATTACATTTTCAAGATCCTTAGAAAGTTTATCCTAATCAGATTTGTCTTTCTCAAGGGTTTTTAAAATACTTTCAAAATTAGAAGTTTTCGTATCAAGATCATTAGAAATATCTGATACTTATTTAGTTAAAATTGAAATTATAGAATTTTCTTTATCAATCTTTTTATTAAGTTTAGAATTATCATTTTCAAGTAATTTTTGAAATCTAGATACTTATTCAAAAGAAGGTAATGTATCATCTTCTGATGATGAAGAATCATCATTTGAAGATTCATAATATTTATTATCAGTATAATTTTTATTTAAAGAGACATTTTTAATAGCTTCAGCATTGTGTACCTTAGCCATAAGAAAATGATCTTCAATTGGTAATCTGGCTATAAGTCCAATATTTCTCTGTCCTGAGGAATAATATTCTGAAGAATTATCTGAAGAATCACTACCACTTGCATCCAAGTATCATTTTCCTTCAAGAATTTCTTTTTCTTATAATACTTTTTCTTATTTATTTCAGAATGTTTCTCCTTTCTGTCTTTTCTCTTCAGTAATGGACAATCAGGCCTTATGTGTCCCATTTTCTTACATTCATAACAAGTTACCTCTGAATCTTTCTTATCCTTACTATCTTTCTTTTTGAATCTGTATTGGAAGTCTTTCTTTCCCATAATTTTGTTCATCCTTCGAGAAAGTTTGGATAACTCATTTTCCGAGTGATCACTATCACTTGATTCTGATATAACAATTTTCTTGGCTTTGGATCTTGTTATCCTTTCAGGTGTTTTAGCTTTAGATATAAAAGCTACACTACCATTCCCATTTTTCTTCTTGTTGAAATCAGAATATCTCTTCATTCTTGTCTCATGTTGTAAAAGAGTTCCAAATAGTTTATCAAGAGTAATCTGAGAAACTTTTCTATTTTCATCAATAGCTGTCATTTTTTACTCCCATTCATTTGGCATTATATCAATAATATTATCTACAAGAGCTTCATCATCCAGAACTTTTTCTCCCATGGATTGTAAAATATTGACAATTGTCATAAATCTTTTTTTCACTTTACACACTGGCTCTCCATAAGGAAAAATAAATCCATGATACTCTGCTCGAAGAATTGCTCTTCTTGTTTCTATAACCTTGGATGTACCAAAATGTGTGACTTCCAACTTCTTCCAAATACAGTTGGCTGCTTCACAAGAAGATATCTGTCTGTATATATTCCTGGTCATATAACATAATAAAGTATTGCATACCTTGTAATTCAGTTGATATTTTTTCTTCTCTTGGTTAGTGAAAGTATTGAATTATTTGTCAGGAATTTTGTAACCTCCAGTAAGAATAATAAAATTGTCTACACCAGTATTGATAATGAAAGTCTTCATATGATATCTCTAGTACTCATAATCATTCCCATCAAATATAGGTGGTCTAGAAGGATTTAGATTGTCAATTGACCCAATATTCATTCCTTCCATCTAATGAAACAAAATATTTTCCACTCCACACGTTAGTGTAAAAATCAATTGAAACATTAATAAAACTCGAATAAGGGCTAGTAGTATATAAATCAGTGGAATCCTCCTCTGATACCAATTGTTGGATCGAATATGTAGATGTATATGTATATTAGATGGAACAATACGAGAGGGGGGGGTGAATTGTAGGTTTAAAAACTTTGTGTTTAAACACTTAAGAAATTAGTTTAAATGATCTTAAACTAATACAATTCACAACAAAAACAAACAACCACAATTGTATTGAATATAAAGGTATGGTGTAATGTAATACTATTAGAAAAGTAAAGTAATTGTATTCAAGATGAATACAATAATCAGAGTAATATAAGTGTGAGAGATTCTACCATAAAGCATATAGAATCTATTAATACAATATGTAATAGAATAATTGTAATTGAAACAATTACAATTGAAAGTGTAAAGAAGAAAGGAAAAAAATAAAAATTCCTTTCTAATAAAAACAGAATTGGAAATGTAAAAGTGTTACAATTATTTTGACCCAAAGAGAAGGGTTATCTTTCACCTAGGATAAGAGGTCTGTCTTACCACCACCTTGGTAAGCCCTTGATACGATGATTGGAACGTCTGTCTGCCTATCCTCGACAGCCCTCGATACGATGATCAGTTCGTCTGTCTGCCTATCCCTGGCAGCCCTCGATATGATGATCGGTTCTTCTGTTTGCCTATCCTCGGCAGCCCTCGATTTTGAAGGTAATCAGCACCTCTGTCTTTCAATCACTTGAAATCCCTCGATATGAAGATCAGTCGCACAAAGCACAAAGCATGAGAGAAGTCACAACGTCTCTCTCTAGAACTTTATGGAATCAAAGTATCACCATTCTATCCTCTCGGCTTCAAATGACCTTCTATTTATAGGCCTCAGGTTCCAATGGTCACATTTCTTCCAACGGTCATATTTCTCCAAAAAACTCGGAGGGACTTGGACACCTGACATTATAATAGTCATATTGAAATAGAAAGCATGACATCGTTTTGATTAGTTTGTAACTAACTCAACAACATCTTTTTGGTTAAAACAAAAGATATATAAAGATGATAAAAAAGAGTATGATTAATATGAAACACGTGTTTTTGACTAAGTACTAAAACAAGAAAGTAATGAAAGTATGAGTATTATGAGTATTACTAAATGTAATGTATTGATATGATACAAAGAAAGATACACAAAAGTGAGTACAATCGACAGAGTCAGTACGATACGATTGACAGATTCAATACAAAAATTATAGTCTGTACGATCAGTATGGTCAGTACGATCAGCATGATCAGTATGATCAGCATGGTCAGTACGATCAACATGGTATGTACGATCAGCATGGTCAGTACGATCAGCATGGTCAGTACGAACAGCATGGTCAGTACGACCAACATGGTCAGTATGACCAACATGGTCAGTACGAGCAGCATGGTCAGTATGAGCAGCATGGTTAGTTCGATCACCATGGTTAGTACGATCAGCATGGTCAGTATGATCAGCATGGTCAGTACGATCAGCATGGTCAGTACGATCAGCATGGTCAGTACGATCAACATGGTCAGTACAACCAGCATGGTCAGTACAACCAGCATGGTCAGTATGACCAACATGGTCAGTACGATCAGCATGGTCAGTACGATCAACATGGTCATTTCGATCAACATGGTCAGTACGATCAGCATGGTCAGTACGATTAGTATGGTTAGTACGATCAGCATGGTCAGTACGATCAACATGGTCAGTACGATCAGCATGGTAAAAGACATTTGTGATTTCCAAAACAAGGTATAGAAGTCAAAGTAGAACTTTTGACTCAACAAAAAATACCCTGATACCTCACTGAAAAATAAAGGAATAAGATAATGATCACATATAAAAATGGATCAACAAGGGTCTACCAAAACAAACCCACCTTCCTAAGTCTAAGGAGGTACCATCTCATCACTAGGGAATCTAAATTTTTCAATTGAATTATTTAGGAAAATCATTAAAGGATTGGTATTACTACACAAGCCATGTATGAAATACAAGGCTAGATGTGATGTGAAAGGATTTAGAAAAACTACCTTTATTGATTCTCTACATTTTCATTCCAAGGAATGGTAACTTTTATAAGAAACTTAGAACTCATTTCCACAATTTCACACCTAACAGATCAATTACACCACTAAAATTAATTATTATTAATAAATATATTTAATATCATATTTATCCAAAAAGAAAAATAGCAAAACTCTTAATAAAATATCTCACCATACTAAAATGATAGCCAATAACCCACCAAAAACTGGCAAAATACCCTCTATCATATACCTAGAAAATTACCTAATATGAAATGCCAAGAAAAGCACCATTTAATTCCAAAATTAATTAAAAACCACTTTATAATTTTTGAATCCACTTACCTTTATTTAAACAATGTGAGATTATGTGGAGAAGTTGTCTAGAGATCTCCTATTCAAAATACTACTAATGTCCCCAAGAGATATGGGAAATTCCATCATTATATGAGGGAATCAAAAAAATACATGAACCATGAAATCAAAAATTAAAGGGGAGTAAGGAGGAGAATAATATGTATGCTTTTTAAAAAGAGATGATAAATTCCAAATTATCGTATGATTAACCAAATACTCACCCAAAACCAAGGGGTGTTAAAGGGAAGAAGAGAGGAAGTCGCATGAGGTTTCTTAAACCAAAACACTATATAATAGGAGGGGGGTGTATCCACCACAATATCCCAAAGTTTAAATTTTTTAATTTCCCCCCTTTAAAAATCCCACCATTTGACCGATGGTCTACATCAACTGACAACAAACACCCCAACTACTCCTTCATGCTCTCGTGAGCTCCCACAAACCTCTCGACTCCCATTAAAAGTCCATATCCTGTCTATATATGTATTTTAACCCTATAAACTTCATTTAAAGGTCATACTCAAATTATTGCATGTCTATATCATGAAATAGTAAATAAACCTTCTTGAAAACCAATATTTCAAACGAATGTGAGGCACTATATATTGCACATGTCTTATATTCATTACATGATGACTATGATTATACATGAGTATCCTAATGTAATTAATAAGAAAATATGTAATTTGAAAAAGTATTTAACATCTTGTAAATCTATGTTATCTTAAAAATGTTCTTGGTACCTCTGGATGGGTTTTTTCATATGTAATCATTGTTAATTATTAACCAATACTGGTTTTTTAAGTGAGAAATTATGATGAGGAATAAGAGATATAGATGATAGGATAAATAATGAAAAACCATTGAAATGAAATGAAATATTTAATTTCATAATGATAAAAAATCAAATAAATAATTATAAATTTTAATGTGACCACTTTTATAACACAACATAGTTTTAGACGCAACAAAAGTGCCTATTGGTCCTATGGAAAACTTGGGTATTGCATAATTGTTTGATTGTTTTCATTATATAATATTTAAACATTAAGAACAATGAATTTTTTTAAATAATATTTAAAAATAAATCACAAAAAATGATAATATATTTTCATGTCAATTTTATAATTAATTTAATCATAATAGGAAAGGTTGCCTCAATCTTGGTATCTTTCTTCATTGAGGATTTTGATTTTTATAAACTGGTCTATATAGAATCATTTATTTTAAAGTACCCAAAGTATTTCCCCTCAACTGGTGATCCACCTATAATTGTTCAATATTGTTACATGAACAACAAATCGACATGTGATCGAGTGACCAATTGGTTATCACATGTTATTTGTTTTTGATCACTTCATGTTACTTCATGCTTGATGGAATCACTCTTGTTATTATTCTTTATGAGAGGATGATGGGAAGAGGATAATTATAGATATAATAATTTTTCACAATGAATGATATTCCAAATAATATGAAAGTGGTCTATTTATAGACCCAGGGTTATGGTTGAATACATTATTAATTTTCCAATGGCCCTTAATAATTTATTAAACTCATAGGAGATCCCATTCCATGTAATGAAATAATAATATCAATATTTTATTAGGAATTTATATAACTATTAAAATGATAAATATTATATTACCATATTGTAAATTAATATATATAATCGTACCTACTCTCGATTCACTCATCCTCCATAGAATTTTTCAAATACCTGAGTAAATATTGATATCTAGTATTTATTAAATGAATATATATATATATATATTCATATTCTTTTCACAAATAGAAAAATAAATATTTATTTAATATTATAATAACTGAATAAATTATTTATCTAATAAATAAATAATTATTTATCTAATTGATAAACTTTTATTTATTATGGTTCCAATAATTAGATACAAATATCATATATTCAATTAATCAAAGAATTAAATTCTAAATAAATATTTATTTAACATTATGATAGTAGTTTAAAAATATTGAATACATACTAATTCTTAGTATAAAGGATAGTTTTTTTAAATTATTAAATATGAATATTATATAACTAAGATGAACAGAAACACTTTGTCTGTGAACCTCAAGGACTATTCCTCCCTGATATTAAGAAATAATGTCTAATGTCTATGATTAATTTATTGCAGTAGGTCAAGGAGCCCTCAAAGGAAGAAGAAATTTCATAATGAAAAAACAAAATATGATTTCTTATTTTATTTTTTATTCTCTTTGTTTAAATATCACATCGAGTGGGTTCCACATAGGTGTCATCATCCAATGTTATTGACATATCATTATTTGACTATCTAAAATAAATTTTTCAATACACCATGGACATGAAATGTATGTGAAATTTCATTTCAATCAAAGATCCATGATATCAAATTATAAAAAATGGAAGGGAAAAATCCTTCCTAGTCATATTAATTAATAAAATTTCATTCACGATGCACCCAATGTACCCAACATTATCATGATCATATTCATCGCAGTTTATAGTAATACATCAAGGTGAATGAGTCATGTCATGCATTAATAATAATCCAAATTTACAAGGAGCATTAAACAAATTTGCATACAAGAATATCCAATGACACATAAACATGATGATTTCTTGATGTTATGTCTATTCACATAATCTCTCATCATAGATATTTCAGTGTGTGAACTACAGATATAAAGTGTTATATTCTTATGATTACTTGCACCTGATAGTAAAAATACTTAGTTCCCCATCAAATAATGTTATCCAACTATAAAAAAAGTTTTAATAATATGATCATGGAATTTCAAGGTTCTCATCATAGTGAAGAACTACTATTCCCTTTTAAATGTGACATATACATTATGAAATTATTAGATTAAAGACACACTGAACAATATATGATATGTAAAAAAATATTTTTAATTAATATCAACTTTTTTAACATACATGAAATATAAATTACAAATAGTCGGCTCCAGGATGTGAACTCCAATGCGGTTTTCATACCTCAATTTTATTTTCCATTTAATTATATAGTATGAGACTACATCATTAATTTCATATATTCAAGTCTGTGGAACCATTAATTTAGTTTCATCTCTAATTTATAAGTACAGAAAAAAACTTCTCTAGAACTCATAATGTATTATTTAGCTATAAATTAAAAGAGATATGGTTTTAAACCATAAAAAATATCTATTTTTCAATCATGGTTGATAAAAATAAAAATGTTATATATTGGTGTCATTCTAAAATTCACCTCATATATTGTAACTGATTCATTCCAATTTTATATAAGGTGAAAAATTCTATCTCCATCTTAATATGAATGTTATGATGAAATAATTGTTAAGGAATATTTTCTTTATATCATCACACTCCAATGAATTAACTTTATTATTATTATATTTATTCTTGATCACCATTAATTGTATTTCCCTTATATAAGGTAGATGGACAGGTTAGCCATCATCTACTCAAAAAAATAAAATAGAATAAAATATAATTTCCTTAGAGTTGGCTGATTCTTAAATAATTTTCATATATAAAGATTAACTAAATTTTTGGGGTCATTTATACATAAATAATAAATATAAGATTATCTCTTCATGGGAAAATAGGAAAATTATTTATTGTTCTTGTTATATTTTATAACCTAGTATAAGTGTTTATGTAACCCATGATATTTTGAATTCCATTTTTTATTTAATCAGGGGCATTTTTTGGACTACCATTTCATTGTCCATCAAAGTGGTTTTGGTGTTTCATTCTCTTGGTTTCCACTATATTATAAAATATAAAATTATAGAAAAATAATTAATTCAAAAATAAGGGATAAAAAACATATTCATATGGGTAATTTAATTCTTAGGTCTTAACATAGAAAAATTTATGTCAATTCTACATTGTATTTTACTAAACTTGTACAAAAATTAAATAAACCATTATTTGAAACCTTCTATAGTGACACATACCTTATATATATTATTATTACATCACTTTTATCACAATCATACAACATATTAAAACTATGAAAATTGAACGGTTTAGTGTGTTTGGAATTTTTTTTTAGAAAATAAACACATTTAAAATTTTAATCATTTTAAAAATTAATTAGAAAAGATCACCTATATAATTCCATATTCCATTAAATAATTATAATCATCTTGGGAAATATATCAAATAATGGGTGAGCTAAAAGCAAAGTTACTAGTGTAATAATATGTTGGAACATGGTACATGAATTAACATGAGTATATGGGTAAGCATTATAATCATTCATCTAATCATAATGATATGATCATAATAATAATTAAATTTAATTCATATCAATGATACATTGAATGTGTAACATTTATAAAAACCAAGAATCAAAATTCAAAGCTCATGGTCAACACATGATAACATTATGAAAACAACATACTACATCCTTTCCATGCATAACATAATAGGAAAAGAGAACTACATCATATCTATTCATATTTATCCCAGGAGATATAACACTCTACACAATAAATTGGAGGGAAATGTAATTCAAGTCCCACATTTTAATTCATTATATTATCAAAACTATACATTTTGAATAGAATGGAAACATGTATTAGGTATAATCATGAAATAATCAAATGAGAAATGAAAGGGTTTCATAATAATTACATAATTCATATTTCAAAGGAAAAAAAATTTAAGTTCTCATAAGAATAATTTAAAACATAATTTTAGAAATAAATGTACGAATAAAAGATTATAGGCCATGGATAGAAGAATACAAAACAAAAGAAGAATCAATTAATTATTTATAAAATAAAGTCTGTACGCATAATCATTTGATGTGGCTATGAATCCATCCAAATGAAGTAAAACATCCATATCCTCATAAAAAGGAAATATATTAATAAATAAATAATATTTATAAGGGGTTTAGTGAATATTTAGAATATGGGGAAAATGAGAGAGAAATATAAGATATTCCCCAAATCATAGGAATGGGTTTGAGAATCCAATTAATTATTAATTATATATATATATATATATATGTATATATATTTTTATATTTATATATATTATGTGGGTATATATCTATATAATTATATGTATATATATGTATATTCTTATGTGTTTATATATATATATATTTACATTCAATTATATATATGATTATTTATATAAATTTATGTATATTTATTTATAGATTTATATATTTAAAAATATGTATATGTATTTATGTGTATTTATATACATTTATGTATATTTGTATATATTTATATATATTGTGTGGGTATATAAATATATATATTTGTGTGTGTGTGAGTTTATGTATCTTCATATGTGTTTTTATATATATTTCTATTTTTATTGATATATGAACATCTTTAATTATATATGTGTGTGTATTTATGTATATTTATTTGTATTTTTATATTTTTATATCTTTTTATGTAAAGTATTGTATATTTTTATGCATCTATATATATATATATATATTTAGATATTTTTTAATATTCATTTGTCTATATATATATATTATGTGGATATATATATTGTCATTGGTGTGTATATATATATGTGTAGTTATTTTCCTTTACATGTAATTATATTTAACAGTAATTTATATATATGTCTTTATATATATTTATATTCTTTTTATATTTACAGTAAATTATATGTATTTATATTTTTTTTATAAAATTTTATATATTTATATATATATTTTATATATATATATACATACTAAGATATTTAACAATATATATATATATATATGAATTTTTATGTATGTTTGTATGTGTGTATTTATATATATTAATGTGAATTTATTAATATTAATATATATTTATCAATATTTATAGCTATTTATTTATATTTATATACATTAATATATATTAAATTGATATATATATACATATATTTATATATAATTATATTTTTATACGTATTTATTTAAAAATTATGAATAAATATATGTATATATATTAATGCATTTACATGCATTATATATATATATATATTAAAGTCTATTTAGTAATAATATGAAGGGTTTGGTGAAGTTGTAAAGCCTTTACAGAATAACTCAGTGGTAAAAGGTTCAAATATCACCCTGCACCTATATATGTTTGATTTTATAAGCTAGGTCTCATTGGTTAGGGAATGTTGGGCCTTTATTTGAGGTTGGACGAGGACAAATAATAATTAATTAAATTTTGTAAAAAAAATAACCACTGCTAACCAAAATGATACTAAATAAAAAATCACCCTTAAAAGATTCATGACTCATGAATATGAAATAATTTTAGAAACCATCATGCATCACTTAGCAGCAGTTTCTTCAAAGCTATACAAAACCTTAGATAAAATTTACTTTCACTTATTCTAAAAAAACATTGATAAAATATCACCTTTTATCAATTATTTTTAGCACAGGTAAAGGTTGATATTGTTCAACTCTTTATAGAACTGATCAACTCTAAAAAATGGTGACAATGGGCTTCTTTATTTTTTTTACATATACATATTTATAAATTATTAAATATGATTTATATAAAAAATATATGTTTATATAAATTTAATTTATATATTTTTAAACTTTTATACTTATTTAGTCTTATATATATAATTATAATTACATACATACATACAAATATATATATATATATATCATATGAATATATAAATAAATATATAAATAGATTAAATATTTTTTCCATTTAATTTCATATTTATTGACATTCATATTATATAATTTTTAATATACAAATATTTTTACAATGTTCATATATTTTTAATTATATATTTTTGTGTTGGAATATATATATATATATATATATTAAATTGAAAAATATAAAAATATATAAAAATATGAATAAAAATATAAAATCTAAATCTAAAAATATAAATCATAATAAATTAAAAATTAATTATTGATCCTATTTTTATAATTTTTATTTGAAAAACTATAAATTTTTCATTAATAAATAAAAATATTTAGTAATCTCTTAAAATTTTTTAAAAGGTAAATTTAAATGTAATATATTAAAAATTTATTAAAATAATTATATAAAAATACAGATGAACATATATTTTTTAAATTAAATTTATATTATATAAATATATATATTAACATAATTGTTGAGGTTGTCCTTTGAATCCTTGATGTGGCCTAGAAATCCCAAGGTGCAACAAAAGAAAAAAATTATTTTTTTGGGTCAATGATTAAATATATAGAAAATATGTATGAATGTGTGGGTATGTGTGTATCTTTATATGGATGGATGTATGTGCATGTGTGTGTGTTCATTTATTTATTTATGTATGCATGTATCTGTATGGGCATGTGTACGTGTGATTTTGTGTATGGATGTATGTGCATGTATATGTGTTTGTATGCATATGAATGTCTATGAATGTGAATTTATGATTATATATATGTGTGTGTTTGTATTACATATATGTATATATTTGTGTGATATTATGTGTATGTAGTTTCATGACCCCCTCTCTCCAATGGTACCCCTTCTTAGTTAGCATTGAAGGGAGAGATATAATGGCCCAATAGTCCTACATCTAGTAGTCCTCGGGTTGGAAATGAGCACTGAGGTTTGGAAAATATCAAAAATGGGAGGCATTACCCTATATAATAATAGGATCTTGAGATATGATATCAATGATCAACCAAATCCATTACATGAAATAAGAGAAACGAAACCTTGATCATCCGACAATGCATGTTTTATGTAATGAAATACATAATCTCTAAAACAAATACCCACAAGATATTTTAAGTCAATGAAAGAGCAACAACCCAAAGGTCTAAGATAATAATTTCCCACATGATCCACATTTCCCCCCTATAAACCTAAAAAATAGTTTTTATATACATAGGGTGATCATAAATTATACTCAGTAGGAGCATTCCCAAAACCTCCCATGGAAATGTGAAAAAGAGCATACTAATTCCCCTTTAAACTAATATAATACCCAATGACACTTATGAAAGTAAACTAGAAATCTCATCCTCACCAAGGAATGATCACCTAATATGATATTCAAGTATAATAACATAATAAGAAACATATCAACAAAGGGCACCCCACACTACATTCCCACTTGGTTTTTTGTTCACACACCCAAACGTCATACATCTTGGTTCTCCAATCTATTCTATATGGTAACCCTATTAGAACACATTGGGGTAATCAAATCATACCAATCACCCCTCATTAAACTGGACATCACATCCCACTTTAATACACATAGGACAACTCAACCCATATCATATCTCCCAAAGACACCTGGGCTATCACATCACTACAAAAAACATAATAGTATGGTATCATGAATATGAAGGACATCGATCTTATGCCCTCCTCCTACCAAGAATGAACCCAACCATAATCCATATCATAAAAAATCACTATACTTTAGTTTTTACTTGTGTCTATCACAACACATTCATTGAATTATAACCTAGAATAAAGAGTGGGAGATATTGAGTATCCTTCCTTCCATCATCACCATGGGGATGTTGGAACGAGCACCCCCAAAATATATATTTTTAGATTGGAGTGATCGGCATCAGTCGAGTGTGTATATAAATTCGAAAGAATATAAAATTTATATGAATATCACCACACACAATCCTAACATATGGGTTCAAAAAAAGAGTACCAACCAACTCAAAAAATCACTCCCAAACATAAAAACACAGCCTATATCACTATTACCTCTAAATGAACAAAACCACACAACAAGCCACATGTCACATTTCCCATTTCCCATTTCATATTCTATCTCAACATAATACATTTCTAAACATTAATCACAAACAACAAATTCCTATTATACATCCCATTTATCTCACATTAAACATTAAACATGTTTATCCTCACATCTTTTTTTTAAATCCTTCATTAACAATTCTACCCATCAAATTAGAATTCATGTTTTACATCCAATTCCATTACTACTCAAGAAAATCCCACAACAAAACAACCCATAAGAAAACAAACCATCATACTCATGCTTACAAGACCACATCACAACCCCTTTCTGTTTCACAACCACTTTCCACATTGCAATAGTTTTCTTCACCACAACTGCCATGTACCACATACACTTCTCATCACACCACTAACACACATCACAACAACATATCATCGCCCCATACAATAACCTCATCACAACACATTCACCTTAAAAAACAACCACACACCACCAACAATTTTTAACATAATATCCACACATCTATTTTTATATATAGAAAGACGATTTTCAATACTTCTATCTATTAAAATTAGGGTAATTCTAACACCAAACATATTTTTATGGGAAACAATTTTATTAACTAGGGATATGTGGTAAGTAATTTCTATTTTAGGTTATAACAGTCAACCACACAATATTTAATCAACAAATACATCATCCAAAATGATCAAAAACCAATGGATATAATTTTCATTGAGACGTCATGCACATAAAATCACAATATAAAAACATAACAAAGGCTGTAAAAACATGTGATTTAATACCATTCCCATTAATGTTCAATTCAAAAGATTTTTTATATATTTTTTTAAATAGATGATAACAATCTTCCCAAAAATAACAATATTATATACCCTCTCACTTGATATAATTGATTAGAATTCGTGGATCCCAAACCTTGAATAGAAATTTATAATCCATTGCACATTATTATAATGAGAGGGATACCAGTGCCAAACAACTCAAAGAAGGATAAATCCATTACAAACTTAAAAAACAACAACCACATCACTAATTCAACCCAAAAAAATCAAAACATCTATCTCCATTGGCATAAACCTTTCCTGGATAAGAAACAGGGGGATAAAGGGATAACAAGGATAAAACTCACCAAAACCACAATGGTATATATACTATGGATGGGATTGTAATCCACTGATTAGGGGATGAAATAACTGCAAATGAATCACTTGGTTCACCAATGAAATAACAGAATAATTCAAAAATTTATCAGGTTTGAAGGTCATTAAGAATTGATAAGTGGTCTGGGAAATACAAGACCATGGTGTAACCACCATTCACTATTCTATAGAGACAGAGGTCAATGGAACACTGGGGAGGACTATGTTCTAGCCAAGCTAGTAAAACTAGACTCCAAGATCTACATATATTTACATTCATCAGATCCTATGGACAAGTGGGAATACCATAGTGCATCATATACAACTACACCACAGACACCCAATACACAGGTTGGGGATGAATTGTTTTCGAGTACTCCTTGGCACAGTGGTGAAGAAAAAACAGAACTACTGAAAACTAACTCAGGATCCCTTACACTATATCAATACCCTCTTGGACAATTTTCATAGCTTCCAAGAATGGTCTACTCTACTTCCAAGGGTCTTGACACCTCTACCATAAAAATTGGTAGTATCTCTAAAAACAATTCCATAAGATCCCCATGTCAAGACAATTCCTCTGTGCCATAGAATCCACCCCTATGACGTATCCTATAGATTCATTCCATAGAAATACTATATGATAGATTTCCAACTACAATCTCTCCTCTACTATAAAAATCCTCGAGACCTCCCTAAACACCTATAAAATAATAATTATATAAAACTAAAGGGATGCAATGTCACTATTACATCATATACCTATAAAATTATTCTCAACCTAAAGAATCAAATCCAAACCAAAATAAAGATGGAATTATGTCAAAGAAACTATCCCACAAGATACCTCTCATGAACATCCATACAACAGAAACAATTCCAAGAACAAAAAACACCAAATCTATCAGATAATGTTCACCAAACATCCCTCACAACTACATCACCATAATAATTTACCATTTTACCCACTAGGAATAAAAATTCACAATTTCATACCAGCCACAAACCACCCCCTAATAAATAAAAACATTCACCACCATCTCAACCTTCACAGGGCTCAAACTAATGATGACCACCACCACCTTACAAAAGATCCCCAAGGACACAAATAAAGGAATTACATCTCCAATGTTAAGATATTTTTCACTTCAGGGATCTATGACTCAAAAAAATGGTTTTAATTATGTAAATTTGTAACACATATTTATTGGGAATCATGGTTTCCCTACATAATATTGTTGAAAATTTGATCTCAAATCACATCATCAAAGAAAAAAGATATCTCATAAAAAACAATGATCCCATCCATACATCAATAAGGAAAATAAAACCAGACAGATATTCAAAACAACTCATGGTATTGGACACACATCTATGTCTCTTGATCCCATGTACACTCCTCTAAGACACCATGCCTCCATTACACACAAATCAAAATAACAGTCCTCCCAAAAATATGTTCTCCCAATGATCAAGGATTTACAATGTCTACTCCAAGAACGTCAAATCCTCCTCGTTATCAAACTCTCCCTATTCAATGACTTGGGAGTAATCATGATGATACTGAAAATTCTAAGATATATGGTTGATTTTGTGAATCTGGTCCATCCATAAAGAAACTACCAACCGATATGGATCCATTCCAACACATTTCGGCACCTTGAAAGGCCCAAAAACTATTGTGAGATCTTAGTACCAATTCGAGACCTCTACAAACAATGTCAAGTGGAACCAATTAAGAACATGTGGTCCCCAACCCCTAACTATAAGGTGCCCCTTGTGCGATCGACATTATACTAATATCACTCTTATGCTACGTTCATCCTCTTAAAAACTACCTAAACCGTCACTGTCATGCTCACTACCACAACATGACAATGAAATCATAAATCTCATCCCTCGAACCAACACAATGATGAATGAGAATATTTACCATATAATGACTCAAACAGGGCCATTCCAAGGGATAAATGATATATTTTTTATAATAAAAAGTAACCAAAGGTAAGGGATTTTACCAATATCTGTTAAAGTCCAAGACACAATCCAATAACATATCCTCTAGTGTCTATACTTTTTTTATTTATTCACATCAATATGAGATCAGAATGTAATGATGAGTAGTATCTAAGTTCTAAAATCAAGTTGCTATCCCTTATAGACTCATAAGTTAATACAAGCATCCCTATATGAGACAATGGAGCTTGGAACCCGAGGAAGTATCATCACCTCATCCATATACATCAACACCGAAACATCCATGTTATATGACACCTTAATTTCTAGTAAGTGAGATGATATCTCTAACTGACCAATGATTACCCATATAACATTAGAACCTCCCAGAGATTGGGGTAACCTAATGAAAAATACTGTCAGGATTTCATTCAATTTCTACTCATGAACATCATGGGATTGTAACAACTATATAGGAATTCATTTTTCTATCTTTAAATACTGAAAAAAACACCAAGACACATGCTCTACCAAAACTTATTAATCATGAGCCACCAAACAGTTTCTTCAATCTGTGGAATATCATTGATAATCATGGGTTTACTTCCAAAGATGATCTTTGAAACTAATTAAGTAATTCCTCATACATCACTACTAGAATAAACATCCTACACAAAAACAAAATTTGATTTTGACTATCCTCTAACCACCCCACTGGAGAATCACTATGGAAAACATGATTTCACATCACTCTACCTTTGAGTCACCCTACCAAAACTCCTCCACTTTTTTCATAATAGGATATTTTACTATTAATTTAAATCTGAAACTTCTACCATAAACCACCCTTGGATCTATTTGTAGTCTATTTAACTCTTATATCACCCTCTACGAATCTCCAGAATACTAAGAAACATCCTTCTGTGATTTTCATCTTAAACCATCGGCTTCAGCATTCCCCTTTCCAAAGGTATAGGGGACCTCAAAAGAATAATAAAGTAGAAACTCTATCTACCACTATTTACATAGATTTAGATCATGCTATTAAAATATATAACTCATGCTCTTATGAACTATGGAGACTAAGAAGCACTCCCCAGTGAGTAAGGTCGCCACAACTTCAATGAAAACATAACTACTGATAGATCCAGAACCTAGGTGGCATAGTTACACTCATGGGGACATAACTACCTAGACTTAAAAGAGGTAAATATTTTTCTATGAATCAATGTTCAACTTAATCACAAATGGGAAGTGTCATATAACACCTATAAAAATAAACCCTTATCATGAAAATAGAGCAACGACCCACTGATCAACATCCCCTTAAATTAGTTGAACACTACCTAAAAGTGATTATTATAGAAAAAAGCCCTGTATCTTTTTAGAAAATAAATAAATTGGTCCTTAATCCATGTAAAATTAGATATGAATGTGAAATAATATCCTATGAGACTAAGGGATTTAAGAACCCCTTCCAAATTCATGAGTGATTACCAAGAAACAACTACCTAGAATTTTGAGTATTCCATGGACACACTCTGTAGAGATACCATGTGTATGAGGAAATGAATATATAATATTCAAAACTTACATTTCGTAAACTTTATATATATATGGTGGAATTTAAGAACATTTACGATATCTATGTGATTATTGGATTATTCCTCCATCAACATTGAGTATATCAACATGTCATTGATGAACACAACTATGAATTTGTCTAATAATTTAGGGAACATAAATTTTATGAGCCCAATAATATTAGATGGTGAATCTATGAAAATTAATTGCATGACCATGAAATTTAACATCCTTTACATGTATCTGAAGGTAGTCTTTTGGATATCACCATCCTTCACCCTCAACAGGTGATACCCAAACCCCATATTGATCTTAGAAAACAAAATTACCCCTATAAACTAATTAAAAAATTTATAAATAATTCAATGAGGGTATAGATTATTGTTCTCTATCTGATTCAAACAACTATATTCTATAAAAATCATCATACTATTATCTTCCACCTTTGAAAATTACACTGGTTCACCACATGGGGACACATTGGGCCGGATGAAACCCATTTTCATCAGATCATGTTTCTAAATCCTCAACTCCCATAACTCATAGGGTTCTATATGATACAGATTCCTTAAAATTGGAGAATTGTTTCACCGTAATTCTATCCTAAACTAAACGTCAATTCGAGGGGGTATCCCAAAAAACTTCATGATAAAAACATAAAAATACTAAATAAAATATTTGTGAGACTCATTTATCCTATAATCCATTGAATTCATATAAAACATGGATATAAAATAAAGAAGGGTATTCCCATTTCCTCTTCCCAAATAAAAAATCATATTTACAATGTAAACCACACACTAGATATCCACATCCGAGAACACAACTCTTATCTAAAAGCATTTGATAACAACATGCATGGAATAAATTCAATTGATTCCAATAATGAAATAATACGAATAAATAAATAGAATGAAGAGATTCACATGTGACTGATGTTTCTCTATCATCAGTTTATACATATGGAACACATCGAATAATCTTCAATAACCCCCCAATTGGAGTAGTTAATTCCTGTGGCATATGAAGCCTCATTGTATCTAGTCCAAGATCATGGACTAGAGCAGGTGAAAAATGGAGTGTGAATCTTATAAATCATAAAAACAAAAAACAAGGGTAGAAGAAAATATAATCATACCTCTAATGATCTATGTCTCCTCAAGTGCTCTCACCCGCACTGAATGCAACTAAACACTCTTGGAACCCCTACCTCGTAGCTAATATAATCCTCCATAGACATGATCAAGTTGAAGTCCCTGAACATGGGTAATATCATAGGGTAGACCAATACCTACTCTATATCCCCATGATACATCATAATCCTGATTCCTCTTCTATGAAAACATACTCACCAAAGGCTACTGTTGAGTATGGCACTAATCTAGACCAACTCTATAATTCTGAGATTCATTAACCTTGGGGAAGTGACTCTAATGATCTACATGAACTCTAGAGAAAAATCAAACCAACCCAAATCCCATAGGAAATTAATATATAAAACTACCTCAAGAAGGATGGAAATGAATCTATTGAAGTTGAATCCCTATAAGTTGAAATATTGTTGAATATGGTGCTTAAGACATACCACTGACAACTCTTCTCTTTAAGGAACCATGTCGGTTCACCTCTCATGATTATTATCCCCATATGTCCATAAATTCAATAACATATTCCTTATTTTGAACCTCTAAATATATTTTCATTATAATTTTATTAACTATATAATTTATTGAAATATTTTTTTCCACCTTAAGATGTCGCACATGTGACTTCTTTTCAAGAAAAAGGGTAGTGGAGAAACACAAAAATTCCGTGAACATCATTCCCATCTCCCAAAAATATATACCCCCTTGCTAAAGAGAGAGAATCCATTTTCTCTCCACTCACATCATGGAAGAAAAAGAATACTCTACCCAGAAAAATTTCTAAAAGTTGAACCAAGAAACATATATCTCCTTCCTCTCACTAGGAAGCATCTTCCGCCCCTAATGTGCAGCTCACTACATCTGAATAATTTCCAAAGGGACCCAATAATATACTAGTTCCTAGATTAACCTCAAAAGGACCTTGAGATCCTAAAACCATATCTCAATATCCTAAAATAAAACTCTTCCCTTTTTCATACCAAAATCTATAAGATGAAAACCACACAACATTTACTACAACTAATTATCCTCAACCAGATCAACCCCACAATGATCAATTGAATCATCCTGCTAAACCTCCACTATTTGAACCACATGTGGTCGATGAATAGGATCCATACCCAAAAGGGAATGAAAAAATTCATAATCCTGGTAGTATTTAATTTTTTAGGATTTATTAAACTCATTATAACATATTTTAACTTTCCCAAAACCACCCAATACAAAAAAATAACACAAGTCAAACAAGATGCATGTACCTCTCCATGGTCTCTATCCTTCAAGCGGCGTAACCTCACGTTTTCATTTTTTTGTATTATAGTCCTTGAATTGGATCATGGGGTCCATGATATCCCATTTACTAGAATTTATACTTCAACCTATGTCATGCAACAAGATTAACATATAGTGTTTCCCAACCAATCCACGACATCCTTACTATTCTTAGCTATGAAAATTATCATATTACTCAATTAAAACCCATGGTACCACTCTATCAAGACCCTCTCTCTAAAAATTATCCATTCATGGGTATGTATCAAATTAATATAGATAATGAAACCCTAAGCCTCTCCTTCATTAGGCATTAGTTTGGAGACCATCACTGAGGGCATGGAAATCTCACAAATGTGAGGAATTACCCTCTATAAAAATTGGATCAGGTGAGTGGATATCAATGGTAAATTAAATACATATAATGATATAAGATAATGGAAACCAAAATAATCCCAAAATGCATGCATACTATAATGAGATATAGGAACCTCCTAATAAATTCCCAAAAGAAAAGCCAAGGTAGTGACACAATAATAACCCAAAGGTCCAAACTAGAATGCGTAGTACGGTCCATGTAGTATTTTGAAAGAAATGAATACATGTTTTTATATATGTCGGGTGAGAATAAAAGTATAATTAATAGGATTATACATAAACTCTCTCTTGAACATGTGAAAAAGATCACTCTAATAAACTTATAAGCAAATAGAAGAACCAATAGTATCTTTGAAGGTCAGCTAACCAATCTTGTCCTATCCAATGCATGCTTGCCAAATAATGAATCCAAGTGTAATAAAATAATAAAATCTTAATGATAAAGGGTAACCCACATCATGTTTCCTCTAGGTTACCACTATCACACCCTAACATCGTATGTCTTGGTGCTCTTATCTATTCTATATAGTAACATGTCTTGAAAACACCTAGGCCATCACATCATACCAAGCACCCTACATGAAATTGTCCACAATATCCATCCTAATGACATATGGTCCAAATAATAACATTTCATATCACCCTAAGACACTAGGTTAAACACTTCATATTACAACTAGCAATAGGATAGTAGGGTACCGTGAACATGAAGGATATCAAACTTGTTCCCTCTTTTCGTGCACAACCCCCTCTATAATATATCTTATAAAACATCACCATAGTGCACTTTTGACTTCTTTCCTTCATTAACCATGCATGCTATTTTTACCCAGAAGAGAATGTAGGGAAGAATGGGTAACCAAAAATCCATTATCACCACTATGATGTAGGAAAACATACCCCCAAAACATTTGGTTATTGGAATAGAGTGATCAACATGGATGGGGTTAGTATAGAAATTACAAAAAAGTTATATATATATATATCATTATAAAAAATCAACCAATGGGTTCCCAATAAGAGCTCCAAACAACTCAAAACATCACTAAAAAACCTCTCAGCATCTCTTCATTTACTACCACTAAAAAATGTACAAGACTACAAAACAATCCACTAGCAAAATTTCAATTTTCTCATTTAATGTTCTTTCTTGACTAAATACATTTTATGGATTTCACATATCTAATTTCATTATCCAGAACATTTATCCAAAATTAGACATGAACCATGTTTAAACTCATGTCCCATTTTAATTCATTCATTTATGATTCTACCCATGTTGTTACAATTCACCATTTACTTTTAATTCCAATACTACCCTAGAAACTACCAACCCAAATTTCTACAAAAATAAATATCCCCCATCCTAATTCTTAAAACCCCACATAACCCCCTTTCATATCCATCCCACTTTACACATCAAAACAATTTTCTACCTCACAACTCCATGTACCTCATCCACTTCTCATCACATAATTTCTCCACATCAAAACCACACATCACCACCCCATAAAATAAAATCATCATAACACATATACCCCATATCACAATTACACACAAAAACACTTTTCCACATCACATACACATATTAGTTTTCAAATTTAGAAATGGTATTCTCATCACTTAAAATTCTCTATTGTTGGGTAATTTTTACACCATCTATTTTTTCAGGGACATCCATTTTGTTAACATGATATAAATGATTAGATAATTTATTTTTTTGTGATAAAAATAAACAACACAACACAGTTTTTACAAGTACTTCAAATGAAATGATTATCAAGTATCCAAAATACCAATTTTGTTATGTATAAGTTTCTCTAAGGCCCATGTTTATATTGGTCATAAAACCAAACGAAATGTGGCCTAATGGACCTTGATGGAAATGACCCAATAACTCAAATTAGTTTCATTGTATCACATCATGTCAATAGCTCTACGTCACATCATGCCCTACTATAAATGTGATGTTGTGTTTCCCTCCATCGAATCATGGAATGTCACCCCCTCGGTCCCACATCAAAAATATGAGTTGGTAGAGGGTCGGTTGATAGGCACTAATTCACCCATTACTAGAAATTTTTTTAAAATAACAATAATACATTTATTATAATATCTTACTATTAATAAATTTATTAATGCACTTACTTATACATCAATTATAATATTATAAAACATTTATCATAATATTAATACATTGATTATAATATATTTTTTAAAATAGTCAACCATTTATCATAACACTAAAACATCTATTAATGCATTCATAAAAAGACTAACACATTTATTAATACATTTAATATATTTCATATATTTAATTTATATTTAATATTTTTTATTTTTTATTATAAAGTAATGTTGTTATTTAAATTTATTATAATATTAATACATTTAAACATAATATTTATTATAATATTAATACATTAAATATTATAACATTTATTATAAAACTATTATATTTACTATAATATCATAATGTTAATACATTTATTATAATATTACTAAAAATAATATAATTAATATTGATTATTCAGTTTTTTTATAATTTTTTCATTTTTAATATATATTTTTATTATAATGTATTTTTATAATTTTTAATATTTACAAGTATTTATCAGCACTACAGTTAGCACTAATAATGGTAGAGATTTATAATCATTTTTTAGTATTGATAATGTAAAATATTTATCAGTGGTTCATTTAGAACTGATAAATGAATTATTTATCAGAATGTTTTGTTTCAACACAAATAATGGGATTTTTTAATAGAACATTTTTTTTCTAACGATGATAAAATAATTTCCCTATTTTTAAAATAATCATAGATATCACACTGCTCATCCTCACTAATAAAATTTTTACTGAACTCAAATCTTTCCACCACATTTTTTTGGAAAAATTGGGTTGGATAGACACCAAAAACTGGAGGTATGCTATTCGAAACAAATTTTTAAGGATTATTCAATCGATCATACATGATTATATTTTTTTCTCTTTGTTTGAAATGAGGTCCCTATTATGATTGTTCTTCCTTCCTCAGTCTTACATATTTTTTCCAGGATTTTTAGTTATTCTTCCTATATGAATAAATAATTTTTTATATAGATAATATGATTAATTATATCCATATGTTTATTGTTCTTTTCATAATTTTTTGGGTACAAATATATATATATATATATATATATATATCAGTGTGTGTGTGTTTAATATATTTTTATTTATATAAATATATATATATGTATAAATTTCTTTATTTATGGGTTTTTATGTATTTATGTATCTATTTGGGTTTATGTGTGTTTGTGTGTATATATATTAATATTGAAATATTTTTAAATTAATATAAGTTTTTATTAAATATCATATTTAACTTTTTATTTAAATTTATATTATATATAATATGAAAATTTTGATATATCTATTATTTCTATTTATATGTACCAAACATAACTTAATTTTTAGAACTGGATATTATCATTTAACCTAAATATCCTCCAACAAGTATAATATATCTATTTTTCAAAAATACATCAAAAGAAACCTTAATTTCTATAATAATTTTATGTGTAATTATTCAATTTTCATCAACACTAATTGATAAAAACTACAATTTAAGGCTAATATAATTAATTGCTCAAAAAAAAATCATTAAACAATTATTTCCCCATTTATTATCACATTACCTCATTATAAATTCTATTTATAGCCCCAAATAATCACTTTAAATCCCTATATTTCTAATTTAAAAACCATCATAAACTCATAATTAGTGATATACGTTAATTAGATTTATTTATCCCTTATACAATTGTAGTTCCACTAAATATAATTCTTAATAAAATACCTAATCAAAACCAAAACACTCACAAACATTGACAAATTAACCCAATTTAATTCATTAAAATTCATTCAGTCATGAAATTAATTTATATAGTAGTTAGGAACACACTATCATATCAGTTTACTATAAAATGATTTCAACCCTAACATATACATCATTTATTTCCCCACCATTGATTACATTAGATTTTGAATTTACTTTATCACTGTCCTCATTTTAAAATAACAATGTGAATGAAGTTCTATAATTTTAGTGTTGAAGCATATTTATAGTGTTTTCACATCACTTAATTTTTTGGAAAAATTGTTGTAATCTTTATTAATTTTTTATTGTTTATTAACTCATAGATATAATTTAATAATTAGTGCAACACACAATTAATATCAAATCACTCAATTAAACAACAAAGAGGTCATGAAGGTACCTATCTAACAATAGGAAAACAATCCACATCAAGTGAAAACAATTAATTATTTAAAAAACATAGGGTTTATTATATGTAAATATTTTTCATTATATTATAAAACGTGGGATTTATATATATTCATTTATATACTTTATTCATATATTAATTATAATTTATATTTTTTAAAAAAAAATCTATTTCTATAATTTACTGATAAAAAATGATACATTTTAGGCATAACTATTGTGTATTTTTATTTATTTATTATTAAAATAGAATAATGTTTTAAAAAAGAGGATGGATATGAGTATAAAATGTGTGGATTTAAATTATAAAAAAATAGTATGTTTATAGGGTTAAATAGTTTGTTTGGTTTGCAACAGACCATGCATATTACCCATTAAAAATCATTTTTCCATATTTATCTTTTTTTATTCAGGATGAATTTTTCTATTGGATTTGGAAGAAAAATTTATTTTTAAGTAATAAATCGATGTTATAAATGTTGGCATAATCTTGGAGAGAACTGAATGAATCTATTGATTCAAATGACAATACTATTTATGGATCATCTGATATGATTACAACATTAAATGATAATGGGGATTGTATTGAGAAAATGAAAAGAACAATTTAAGATGACCATCATGATGGTATAAATTTGTTTAAGAAGTTAAATAGTTGTAAAATGATTTCATTGTATACTAGTGGTATTAAATACATAATGTAGGGGTAAAACTATACAGTATATTCATATAAAAAATATTTTCATTTTATTATAATTGAATATTCCTTTTTTTCTTAAGATTATTAGGATGGTCATTGTAATCAACTTTTATTCTATGGTGATTTTATTGTTTTGATACAAATCAGGGAAATCCAATAAATCAACCAAAAATATTTTCCTAATGAATTTTTAAAAATTAAATTCAACATTTTATAAATAAATTTCACATAATGTGTTTTATATTATATTTTAGTGATATTTTTTTATATTGGGAAGTGTTTATTTATCATCAAAATCACAGTTTGAGGATGAATAATGTGTGAAAAAATCTTATGGATTTATATAATTTGATAAGGATTATGGTATATATACTAATATTTCCTTTTCAAAACATATATCAAAACAGATGGCTTATTTTTGTCAATGTTTCCAAAGTGTTTAAAATAAAGTAATGACATTGATTATGGTCAATATATTTTTAAATTTATAAATGATATCATATTACAAAAATAAACTAGAATCCATGAAAATGTCTTTTTGAATGTAATAAATGTTTATTTTAAAATTTTTATTAATCATTTGTTTATCTAAACTTTTTTGGTATTTATAGTGCATTATCTAGTCTAATTGTAGATAAGAGTAAGTAGATTTGTTTATGAAAGAGTGAAAAGCGTACATTGTATCTGAATGTTTGCCAATATCATGAAGAGGTGATTTCCTATAACATTTTTTATTTTTTTATTTTACATAGATCATAAAGAGTCAATATATCTCTATTTTATTTATTTAAAATTATTTTTATTTTTAATTTGAGAATTGGAGAGAGATTTTAAAATAAAAAGGCTTCTTCCTTATTATGAATAAGATAGAATATATATAGTACTATATTAGAAAATAATTATACAGTTTTGTTATGGTTGTGATATTTGAGATCCCATGTTATTTCAAAACTGATTTTTTAAATATTGGGCATCATTACTATATTAGTAAAAATAAAAAAAATTAATTGCATGGTTTAAATAATATCTTCATGTCAATATAACACATAATGTGGTTGGATTAACTGAAAGTACATGTTTTCAATTAAAATGTTTCATTTTAGTTTAAAATTTCTATCATATACTAAAATTAATAAATATTTCATGGATTGTATTGTAACACTAGGAAAATTATCATTAATTTATTTTTGATGTTTGTAAATCCATCACATGTAAATATGACACAAAGAGTGGTCAAATTGACTCAAATTGGTTATTTTAAGTTTAAAAGTATCATTATAGTCTAAAATGTGGATCACATACTAAAAAATATGAAACACATGATCATATTGGATTGATACTTTACAAAAATTATATATGATTTATGTTTGTTGAATAGAAATTAATTTTACATGAATCTGAATTGTGATGTGTCTGTATTGATTGAAAGTGTGTGGTTTTTGTTCAGAAGTGACATTTTAAACAAAAAAGAGAGTCACATAGTCAAAAACAATAAATAACATTTTAATTTTATTGATATGTTACCCCTCTAGGTCATATGTGTGTATTTATTTTGAATTTATATTTTATTCTATTTATTCTTGGAGTATCTAAGGAATTAGGGGTGAGAGTATATAAAATTTGGGAGATAGAACTGGGTGCAATATTAGTGCTTAATTAGTGCTAATGGTTCTTGAAGATCATGAAAAAGGGAAGATGGTTTCCACTACTATGTTGTATTGTTGGTTCATACTTATCACTAACAATGTGAGACTTCTATGAAACCGTGGGGCCTTACCTGGGGGTTTCTAGGAATAGTCACATGGTTACCACATTATTTGGATAACTATTAGGGTAAGCATTAAAACCTAATCATTTATATGATTTTTTTCATTTTAGGTTCTTTTAATTTGGGGACTCCTCTTAATCCTTCCCCATTTCAAACTCAACACCCTAGGTTCCTATTATTGTCAATTCCTTTATCCTATATGGCCTTTATGGAGGGATTTTGGTGATTTCATAGTGATTTATCCATGAAATATCATGACAGGGGTCTCATTTAAATTCTCATTCCTTTTTCTATTGATTTATACCACGTTCATACTTTTCTCTCAAACACTGGTAGCCATTTTTTCTGTATATAGTGTCCCAGGTTGTCTAAAATCACGCTTTTTTGAATCTAGTGATTGTGAACCCTCTCTATTGACCTAAATATGCAGAATTTTTTTATGGTGATTAGATAACACTAGTTAAGGTACATATTTCCATTTTTTTGTAAGTCCTTTATTATTGAATTTTGAAACATGTTTTCCCTAGTTTGAGAAGTGTAGTATAAAATAATATAATTGTTTCATAAATAACAATAATCGTTTTTATTTTTTGTTTTCCATGGGATTCTAATTTAGGTGTATCTTCACTTTAATATTAAATTGATTCTATTATAATATTTTATAAATTTAAAATGAAGGGTTTTCTAAAAGGGAATGATTTATATATTGAGTTTTGGATCCAGGATAATTTATAATGTGGGTGTTTCATAGTATAGTGAGTTTTCTAGATTTTTAAGGGGGTCTGTTTGATCTATTGATATGTTTAATGAATTATTTAACTTATTTGGATTATTCAGGATGTAATATATATTTTCTTGAATTATTCATTATCTTAAATGTATTTTTTTAATGGATTCAATTTTTTGATTACTTTTTTTAAAACAAAGGACCATTTCAAACCTTTTGTAAATGATTTCAATTGTTATAGTTACACTCTTTTGTTAACTATTAATTATCTATTTCACCAATTTTTGTGTATTTATAAATTATTGAGAAATTTATTTTTCCATTTGGACATGGGAAGAATCTCTTTGATGAGGGGTGTTGGATGTGGGATGAGAAACTTTTATTGTGTAGTGATGCCTTGTGCCATGTTGTTTTTAAGCAGTATTGGATAAAGAATTAGAGAAACCACATTTATCTAGTTTCTAGGGGAATCATATGCTAAATAATTGGGAAATGAAGAGATAGATGTTGTGATAGTATATCATTTCATTGACCATTATCCCATAGTTGAGGTTTGTCTAGCTATTGGGATGTTCTCTTTATGAGTCTAGTTGTGAGTGATTAGGGTGGTGAGTGTTGGACTATAAAATATACAGGAAATTGGATCTACTTAGGTATTTTTTCTAGTACCATTAGTCCCTATAGTGAGGCCCATGATATATATCATAAATCATGATTTCTTATTTCTTATTTAACTTGTTATTTTCTTGTTTCATGGATTAAGTATAATTCTGTTATATTTGTCATTTTGTAGTTGAATCTTGATGATAAAATATTTTAATTTAATTTATAATTTGTATTCCTTAGAGGATTATCCTTATTGTTACTTTTATGGTGTCTCTACATTACATTTACCACATTTGAGTAGTATATAAACGTTTTCATGTGGAGGGATGGTTTATTTTAAAATGGTAATGTTTTTGTGAAAAATATTTCAAAAATATTTTAAGCTAATTTGAGTGATATTTTATTAACGTTGAATTTCTAAATGTGAATGGGAACATGATTTTGATTTATATAAGGGATTTTTTTGAAAGGACCTTTCGTGTGATATTTTTTCATATCATATAATGTTTAATAAAACTATTATTCTAATTTATTATTTTTCAATCTAGTATTCTTGGTTTCTTTTATAAAATTTATGATATAGACTCTTGGTGGTATATTAATTGGTGTTGGATTAAAACTTCATTACACACATTTGTGGGTATATAGTCTTCTTATTTTTATAAGAGAATTTTTTTTATGAATTCCATGTTTGGTTTATTCGATAGTCCTTCGAGAAGTTCAGTGGTTGTGGATTCTTGAAGTTGATTTGGAGTCATAAAGAGATAACCTTGTTTGTATCTTTATATAGTTGTGTTATAGTCAATTAATTTCATTTATCATCCTCTTAGACCTTAATTCCTCATTTTATTCCCATTTAAGTGTTTTTAAATGTAATAATAAGGAATTTAAAATTGTTATTAATGTATTTGTAAAATATTTTTATTAATCATTGTTGTTATTAATTGTTTGACCACTTCATATTTAAACAAATACATATTCTTTATACTTGAGTATCCAAAATATGGAGAAATTTTTCTATGATTCTAGTTGGACCCTATTAGTTGGTTTTCTGAATTTTTTGGGTGAATTCAAACAATATGGTTACGGTCAATAGCCTCGATGTTTGTCCCTTACCCATGGTAATCTGGATTGTGATTTAGGAATGAGGGTTCAGATTTCAGAGTGATGTGTTAGGTAGAACCTAGTAGGTTCATTAAAAAATGTAATCAAATCCTTAATGGTATTTGGGTATTGATTTTTAATAAGATACATGAAAATATATGCTTGATAGGTATGTAAAAAGGATTTTCTAGTCAACTATCATGTGCCCCAATCCAAGAGTTACCATGGGTTGTCATGAGTTTTTATTTAAATTTGGGTTTTATAATTGATTATTATTGAAGTGTTTTGGTGTGGTTTTTCACTACTCTAGGTTCTCAGGACATCCCTGGAGTAATTTTATCAAATTACCTTTCTTGGGTATATTTCTAGGTTGGATTCATCCAGTGGTGTTATCCTGATGAGGTAAAAATGGAGAAGTGGACGGTCACCTTTGTTTTTCATCAGGTTTTTTAGTAAATGAAGGATTACGAAAAGATTTTTTATTGAATGGTTCCATTCTCCCTTGAGCTGACTACTAATAATTTGAATAAGGCTTATTCTTTTTCAATAATCCTTCATATAGACCTCCAAAATAATTTGTTTTGGTGTGGCCCAACTAAATATGTTGAAGGGGTCACTAATGACATATGGAAAGAGATAATTTATACAAGGAAACTTGTGACATGTGTTTATTCAATTACAAGGGGAACAATTGAGGGCGTTCCAATCGGTAAGTATAATAAGTTAATTAATTATGTGTAAGAAAATGATGATGGTGATGGGATATCTTCCTATAATATTGTCATTTATCCCAAAAGAAGGATGCTAGTAATATAATTAATGTGTGGAAAATCTGAGCACTCTATGAATTCTTGTTCTATAGCTTTGATGATATATCAGCAGTGATTCCACCTAGTTATCCTACATATATTCTATAAGTATAATGATTTGTGGATGAAGAAGTCTGAAATCCAGTCCAAACCAGGGTAATGATTGGTGATTTTGTTTCTATCTAATGAGTCAAAAGTCTCTTGTGAGTTGTTTGGGTCTAAAATTTATTTAATTTTTTGGGTTTTTTTCACATTAAATTCAAAGACCATTTCTTTTTTATGTAATGGGGGAGAGAATTTTTTATCCATGATCCATAGTAGTTGAATGTTTCTTATGTTTAAATTGTGTTGGGACTGTATATCACCCAATTAGATTATTTCATGAATTTCTCACCTTCATTAATATAAGTATAAATGGTATAGAGATATATAGTATTTATTTATATAAAATCACCATCCTTATAAAAATTTATCTTTTTTTATGATTTTAGGTCAATTTTTTATTTTGAGCATAAATTTTGGGAATTTTATTTGATCTTGATGTGATCTTCATGTTATGATTATTTAGTCTTCATTTGAAAAAAGATATGTAATTGTTCCCAATTAATTGTCCAACATTGTCTATCTAGAGACATTTCAACATTCATTCACACTCATTTTTTGTAAACAATTTCCACTAAATAAATCACTAAAACACATCAAATTTAGTATTTATTATATATTCCCACACCTTATAAGTATAATCATTAATAAAAGTATCAACTAACACCGATCCACCATTAGAGTGAACATATGAAGGTCCCCAATCATCAGAATGAATAAGTTATAACTTTCTATTTCTTGGATTTCTACCATCAATGTTAAAATAGATACTCTTTATCTTCACCATTTTACAAATGATACATCTTCCAAGGTCCATGTGATCTTGTTTATGTATTCCCTCCATAGCTAGATCTTTCATATTCGTTTCACTATGGTTTCCAAACCTACAGTGCCACATTTCTAGATCATCTGATGAATGGTTTCCAATCACTTATTCTTCATTCTTATAGTTGATAAAGTATAAAATTCAATTCATTACTCTATTAGAAATTACCATGGTCCCATTTTAGTTTTTATAGAATCCATTATAAAAAATAATACTAAAACTTATATCATCATGTTATCCCACCATTTTGAGGTTCATATAAAGACCTAGAGTATTCCTAACAACTTTCAGTCTCAAGGAACTTTTATTTTTCATTCGAATATTAACATATCCATTCAAAATTATATACAAATATTCATCGTCATTGTGATTTACCTTTCATAAGCTTCATGATATATAATCAACCAAACAACTATTATCACTAATTGAATAAAAAATTCATTTGATCCAATAACTCATTGCATCTGTCAGATTATCATAATCAATATAAAACATGACCCTCCATCTTGTTTACTTATTGAGTTTGTCAATCAGAAAATAGAAAACATCATATGATCCATATAATATTTATTATTATGTTCCTTCTTCACACATATCCAACATATAGGAACTAAATAATTAGATTTACCTTGAATTATTCTCTATGAAATATCATTTATTGATTTCTTATTCTAGAAGTCCTTTAGTTGAGGTGAATATACCCATCTGATAGTATTGATAAAACATTAATATGGACATTGAATATCCTTCTACCTAAAATCTTCATTTATGATTAACATTCAAATTAAATAAAAATAAATATATTCTTTACCAATAGAGTTTCTCACTATTATCACCATATAATTACAACTCTCTATAAGTGAATAAAGAAGATTAAAATCTCGAAAATTATATGTGAAATTTACCTTCATAGAGATAAGATACCCTCTAATCTTATTATATTCATTAAGGTGATCTTTTATTGGACTTCAATCAGATATACTCAATCTAAAAAAATTTTGAATCATAAAATAATTTTAAATATCCATTTCCATCACATAAAATTTTTCCAAGGCTTTCATAACCTCTACTATGGTTTATTTTATATAGTGCTAAATTAAAATTTATGATATAGTGATGTCTGAAAAAATGCTAAATAATTCACATTGAAAAACTCCATTTCATCCTTTCCCTTCATTTCAAGACATTTTCCTATAAAAGGGACATCTTGGTATTTTTATATCAAAATAAACTCTAGTTTTATTCCCCAGAAGGAATAGTCTGATCCATTAACCTTATCAATATGATATTTCCCTTCCTCAAAATTCATCATTCTGATAATAGTAAAACCCATTGAAATCAAATAGCCTAGAAACTAATGAGAGGAGAATCCTAAATTTTGGTATTTAAGTAAAACCTTGATCTAATACCACTTTTAGGGATTCAAATAGAAATTAAAAAAAGGATTCTAGTAGAAATAGTATGTTTGATCCACTATATTGACATGAAAAGAAGAACATATACCATATGAACCTTTGATCAAAGTCCTCATCCTATAAAATGAAAAACCCTAAACAACATAGGATTAATATTAGTTTGATAAAAATTCACTATGAGTTTGTGAATTAAAAATAGGATAATTTTACACCTAGTCACTATAAAAAAATCATGAAGACACTTGAAAAAGAAAATAAAACAATCATACAAACAATATTTAATTTGATTCAACAAATTTCCTTTATCCATGGGATAACACTACAATTTTTTTTAATTTTTTAATATATAAGATAGTAAACACTATTTTCTCACTACATATCCATTAATATTTTTTTAAAAATTATTTAACAAAACTCACACTATTAAGTATATAAATATCTCAAGAATCACACACACATAAATTATATTTTTTCTACCACCAATAATTATATATATTTTTATCAGTTGAACAGGATACACCGACCACGAATATTCATGGTCAAACTCCTATTGAAATCCAAAGCCTCTAATACACTAGTAAACCATCTGATGAAATAGACAATAAATGGTATCCATGAACACAACCCCTGAATTTATCCTCCACAACCGATAAACCCCATTTTGTTAGAACTCAATCTGATTATTTTTTATGATAGCACTAAAACCTCACCACATGATTCTGATTATCGATCAACTTTGTCTAATGTAACCGTCCACTGGACTCTATCTGATGGAATCCCTCTAATTTATGTATTTCTAGTCAAACCTTTTATTAAGCTTCTCATAACACGTATAACCTGAAAATAATAATTTGGGGACCATTTTCTAATTACCTCTATCTGTAAATAACTATATAGTAAAAATGAATATTCTCCACAAACCCAACAAACATGTACCCAATCACACAAACTTGTACAATTATGTGGGTATAATAATAAATTTTTAAACCTCTAAAGTATAAAAAATATGTGTAAAATTTTCTTGGAAAAAATGTGAGTAAAAAAGGAGAAGCTAGGTAGAATGTGGGAAAAAGAAACACTATATATATGGAATGTTTTTAACCCAAAATATTTTTTTGGATGGAAGAGAGATCCCTACTCACATTATGGGGAAATGACCATCATACATGGTCACAATATTCCAGTAAAACTAGGCTCTAGTTACTCTGGTTTGACAAAATTCTCAACCATGTGGTATGTCATCTACATAAGACATGAAATATGTGGGAAAATATAATATAGGTGTGATTATATACATTTCCAGTAAGGAACCCTGGAAAATGAAATTGTTAAATAAGAATAAGATATTCAGCTCAAACTGCAAGATAATAGTGGAAGGAAAATAAAATATATAAATTATTGAAAATAAGTATCCCCAAATGAATAGAGAAAAACATCAATCTTCATAACTAGCTAAGAGATATGGTTCGGTCTTCAGATCTAAAATCTGGTGCATTCTTAATACTAGATTCTCAATGAAACATAACTTAAATATAATAGAGGAATTTCACATCACTGTAAGACACCTCATTTGAGAGAGTAATGATCCATAGGAGGAACCTCTCCCCATGGGATCTCGATGTGTGTGTGTGTGTGTGGGGGGGGGGTGATACTAATTGCTTATATAGAGGAATTATTACCCATTAATTTAGAGAGTTATAAATCTACCAGTACATGTGATATGGGGGATCCACACACTACAATACGCTACCTTATAGGGAGTATCTAACCCACCATCACTCTGATAATCATACATGAGCATTGCCAAGGGAAAGTTTTTTATAAAAGAGGCATCCTACTCACATCACCTCATTTTGTATGTAATGTGTTGATACAAAGTCCTCTATCACATACTATGTAGAAAGATAATCAGAATGGACTATAAATGGATCTAAATATATGTCTATAATAAGGAAATAAATGAGGTATAACCTTCTAGGATAAGTGAATGATGTGTACATTAGTGTAAACATGGTTTACTATCATGTCTATGAATTCATGTGTCCTACAACTTCACTCATCATGTAGAGGTTCATGTAGATGGAATGAGAACCGATGAACATGTCATATGGGACCACTTGAGGTTACAAGTGTCTACTCCATCTACATAGTTCAGTTTTCTTCGTTGGGTAAATGATGTGGGGGACACCACACAACTGTGTGATATTTAACTTGGTTGGAAACCTTATCTACTCTAGAATGATGATTGCACAATGTGTAGTCATGAGATTCACAGACTATAAATTCTGGTCTTTTAGATTATCATCTCTTATCCATTTTCACTGATTCTATACTGAATTCAACCCAAAATGTATGTAACCTGATTTTATCCACAAATAGGCTCATCCAAATGTCAAATACTATATGTTTTTCACCAAATATCAACTATGATCACTTTCCATGTCATCCCCACAAACTAGTTTTCAAAACCATCATCTCCAATCCCCTCCCATATTTCCATAATCAAAATCACACCTTCATCATGTGGAAAAACATGATTCAAAACCCAGAAAAAACTAATTCCTGAAACCAAATATGAAATGTGCAATGAAATTTTTTACTTGAAATGGTTGATAGACTATTCAAATTAATATCTATGATAAACTATGGTAGAAAATAGCGGGAATCCATAAAACACTAAAGTGAAAAATAACCGACTGTCGTTTTTAATTTAGGAACTATTCATTTACTAAGTATGAATGAAAATTAACAATATATAATTCTAGTTAAAATAAATGAATTAAAAATTATTTTAGATAAATTATTTTTAGTAGTTTTTAGGAGATACTACATAATAATGATAAAATAAAAAAAATTAGTGACAAAATAAAAAAATCCATACCTCAGGAAATGAATGATTATTGGTGAATACCACGTTTTCTAGTGATTTTTAATGCATTTTTGATGTTTATCCTTAACTCCATAATTTCATACAACCATATGATGATGGTATTCAATTCCTCCATCATTTGACCATATAAGGTTCATCCCCCATGGTGATGTATTCTTCATCACTCAACCTCCCAGGGGGATGTTGCCAACTCTAGAGGTTGAATATACATTATATTATATATGGTTCATTTATATGTTAGTCATTTAAATAAAATATAATTAATTAAATATTTTTATTCATTTTAATTCTTCTATGACAGTATACTATCACAAATCCCAAATATTTGGAAACTTATATTTTATCTCGGGTAAATATATCATTCTAAATTCAACATCAATCTCAATTTCATTGAAAAATATAATTAATGGGGAAAAATTATTTCCAAAAATATAAAAACACAGAGTTTAATACATTTAATATATTATTTGATATATCAATTATGTTGTAATGTGACACCTGTAACATAGTGTTAACAATGAATAATACATACCATATACTTCGGTGGAAATTTAACAAGTTTATGACATCTGAGAAGGATAAATGGTGCATACTTCAAGTTTCATTTCTACCAGCCTATACACATTATATATTAAATTAACATGATGTATTAATTATGTGAAAATTCTTAACCCTGTGTTTTTTGCTACAAAAACACATAAAATACATGATGTGTAGGAAATCAACATGATGGGTACTATAAAAAACATGTGCCACCCTATCCAGTGAATAGGTGGTGCATTTAATGTTTCATGACCCAACCTGGGAGATGCTAAACTAATTCCTATTGCCTCTGGGAATAATTATCTATGGTGAAACTCCTCATACACCAATGGTTACAGACTAGTATTGAAGGTTTATAGGTGGAACAGTTGGATGGCTTTACCCTCTTTATCATAATTAACAACATAGAAGTAAATAAGGGGAATATTTAAACATCACATACTAAATAAATACACTAGTAATAAAAAGACCAAGTCACAAACTGTGTGATAATGTATGTATTTTACACATAATAATAACGGTTGTTCATAATAAAACAATTGGAATAACCCAAAAAATATAAAAGGAAAATCAACCAATGTTAGTATCACCCTGGAAAGTATTGATCTCTATTCCAACATAAAATTATAAATTACATCCTATTCTAACATAAAGAATCACATCCAGACATGATCAGAACCAGTAACTTGAAACCAAGGGACATCTTCTCGAGTTCCCAAGTGTTATGGAGGCCCTGGGTAGGGTTTGACTAAAACTCAATAGACCACCACCAATAGTGACTAATGAGAACATGGTCTACGATTATAAATCATAATGGTGTGAAAAAATAAATAAAATATTTATAATAATGATAGGATTAAAAACCATAAGTATCTTAGTTGTGCCTTGTGTCTGATAAAAACAACCTGGGCCGACACTACGTACTTCATCCATCATCGATAACTCTGATCATGGTGGAAGCATCAATAAATAATACAATTTCATGGAACACATCTAAAAAAACATTATCAAATGAAATTAGATGAATCTACTAGGGTCAATTAGGAATTCCATCATAGTCATTATTGAAATAAATGATCAGACTACTCCAAACTCAAGGGACTGCCCATGATGTTTAGAAGAATAGATCTGTTGGAATCTCAACTCACACTTGAGGTATTCCATTACAATACTAATTGATCTAAATATGAGGATTTAATCTGGTAGAATTCAATAGTGGATTCCATTAATAATCCATGAAATAAATCCTTATAATTCAAAAAATGCATACACTACTTGAATACAAGGGGGAGCCACACCATGAAATTCACAATAATGAATCTATATAAAATCCAATGGCTTGCTCGAGGAATTCCATAAAATTATACCCAATTTAACCAAAAAGTATTTGAATATCCTAATATTTACATTTTTCCATTAGTGTAATCCTAGGATCATCCATGTAATTTTACTATAATACATCTCATAAGGAATCCAACATAACTCTATAAACCTTTAAATGCCCATCATTTCCATAAGTAATCCAAGGGACTTCCCAAGGCATTAAAATACTCACATAAAATTACATTAATTTTAAACAAGCTAATACTTATAAGTGAATATATAAAAAATAAATAACTTAATCAAAGGTTCACTACTTTAGTAATTTCTCATATAAAAATTTTATACATTAAAATAAATTCATTATTTATTTCAATTCACAAGTCCAATTATGTATCCCAAGGAAATAAGTACTAAGGGGCTCTATAAACCATCAGAGGAAACCCAGTTTCCATATAATACCATTTCGTGAGAATGAGAAGCTCCCAAATTCCCCATTATCTCACCATAAAAGAAATTCACAAGAAAAGTTTCACATTTAAAAATGGACCAATATGGGTCTACCCAAACCAACCCCCTTCCTAAGTCCAAGAGGGTACCATGTTATCACTAAGGTCACTAAACCATTCAATTAAATTATTTAGTCCAATCATGAATGGTTATTCATGACCTCCCAATCCAAGGATGCAATAAAAGGATTGACATGAATGGATGGAATTGAGACCACCTACTTTTGGTGATGCATTCTAATTTATTTACAATATGAAACAACTTTCCCAAAGATCTTCGATCACATGCCAACAATGGAGATCCTAACTCAAGTCACAAAACCATAATAATTAATTAATATAAATAATTATAATTAATAATTCAATTATTCAATACCTCATAATGGTATATCACCTATTAGATTCTCTCACTACACTATAACTATAGCGATACACATGACACCGACCATAAAATAAATCTGACTACATACTTGGGAAAATCCCTAAGAGGATATTCCAAGGCAATCAAAAATTAATTAATAAATTATTTAAACCCCTTAATAAATTTGTCAGATCCACTTTCTATCATAAAAATTATTTGCGATGAAATTTAAGAGCCATATTTGGATATCCTCTACACAAGACAACTGAAATCACCAAGGGAAATGGAATTTTCCACCATGCCCTGATGTATTTTACAATAAAAACATGAACTAAGAACTCAAAAATTATTGTGGTGGAAAGAGGTGAATAATTAATGTTGTTGGAGGGAGATACTAATATCAATATGTCGGATGATCACCCAAAAACTCACCCCAAACCAAAGGGCGTTAATGGGAGGAGGTGAGGGAGTCAATGGAGGATGAAAAAAATAAAACACAAGGGAATAGGGGTGTTTCACCCTTTAAAACCCAAAGGAAACATTTTTATAATTTAAAAAATTTTAAAAATTCCACTGGTGAAATGGTAGAGGCTACCAGCCGGCCAATGATCTACTGCAACTTACAGCAAGAACCCCAACCACTCCCTAATGATCCCGGGAGATGATTGATACCTCATGAGCCATATTACAAGTCCCAAAATTTTTTATTGAGGTCCTCTAACCCTTATAATTTCATTTCAAGGTTGAGTGAAAATTTTAGACCATCTAACTCTCCAAAGATTAAAAACCCATCTTGAAACCCAAGTGCTCAAATGAACACAAGATAATAAAAACTCCAAACAATAATAATTATTTCCCCCAAGAAGATTTTGTGATCCTCCATCCACCTAACATGACCTAAAATGATTAAATAATAATGGTCAAATTACCATGTTCTATCTTCAAATAACTAAAACACCATTATGGAACAACCTTTAACATATATCTCATCGACCACTAAAACTTGATCCAAATCCTCTCTTTAACCCTGAAATACTAATATGGAACTTAACCAATCTAATTGTTTATTGAAAATTGACTATATCATTTTGGAAAGACTCAACAATATAGTGTTACTCCCCACTATACACTTCACCGTATAACCAAAAAATTGTGATTCTTTAGAACCTATTCCCTTTAGATTTCCTATGAACCAAGAACCTTTTCTTCAAAAACTTTCCCGATGTGTTTTTTAACTCACAATATTGAAAAAGATATGATAATGCAATGTTAAATTTCATAGTCCATCCCCTTTACATAATACTAATATAAAATGTATTTATAATCATTGTTCATACAAAATCACAGCATATGATTTATTTTTATGAAAATCCAAATTTGATCCTCAAAATGTATCCATATTACCTAGAAAGACACACTGAATGTGGTTTTTTAATCTCCCCAACCAAACCTATATGTGAAAACAATTAAAATCATACTTGGTTGAATCGTCTAGAAAAAAACTGACTCCAACCACATACACATTACCATAATACAATGTCATTAAGTATTCATATTTGAATGCATCCCAAAACCCCACAAACATGTTATTTTTAGTCCCAACCTAACTAGAGATGATTTTCCTTTGTCATATCTTTAACTAAACAAACAATAATTATTCCCTACTGTACATATCAATGTAACTATAATCCAAGAACCATTGGATTTTTTTAAATCCATCTTGAGTCTAAAGCTAACTCTCAATATCTATCCACCCCCACATACGATCTATTATTTTAGATTCCTTACAGAATCCATATATTCACCTAAAATTTTCCTTACTAAAATCCTAATGCCACGAAAAATATCCCATGGTTAGTTTCACATGCTCACAACCCTTCTGCTCCAACATTAATACACCCATGATTGACACGCCACTCCCCACCACAGGAGTTTCAATATTTTCACTTCACTTGAGAAAAATTCAACTAATATAGACCATGTTCCATTCACTATCAAATGAAAAGTTTGTATATGGTTGTACTACTCTCAACTATGTGAATAAGTGAAAAGTAAACTACCACCCATTCTTTACTATTGAGGATTTCACACCCAAAATTTTCCAACATCCAGTCCATAATGAGAACCATTCCATCTAAAAGATAATGGTACAATACCCACAATAGATATCTTATTAAACTACACCTCAATCATAGCATCCATGGTCACGAATTATAAAAATTAATTTCACTTTTTCGATCCATCCTCAATGAACTCTAACAACACCTATCTTGTCTTTCAAGTTAAAACATAACCATCTATGCAACTGCACTTCGATCCTTCGGTGATGTTATCATTTAATATAGGGGTATCTAAAAACTTCCAACCAAAGGAATTATGAATCCCTACTTGAAATAATCTCATCAACCCCTAGTCATCATTCATTGAGAGGGACTCATCACTTGAGACCTTCAATGGCCCCATGACCCTCTACAAAGAAGTTTTGAAACAACATAAGTCTAGGGACTATCATCACCACACTACTTGAGCTTCTCCAAAACCAAAATTATTCCCAAAATAATGAATATGGTCTGCTTACTAACCCAAATCTCAATAGGACTACAAAAATCTTGCACACACCACCATGTTCCCATCAGAAAGTAATTTGTTCCTATTTCTGTGTCATCAAATTTCATAACCCTAATGGAATCATGCATCTATAGCATGAGATTTCCCATCTATCTCAACTAACCTTGGGTTGAATGTTCCTTTGTGACCATTACAAACATAATGAATGATTCCATGCATCATGTATCATCAGTTCTAGGCCAACAAGACCACTCAACCATCTAACTATTTCCTCGATCCCTCCAGCCTCATTGGGATCAAGTCTACTTCAATGTGTGTATCCAATAAGCTTTACATCTCTCAAGAGTAATGTTTATCCACACAACTACTAGATGAATTCCTATTACAAGGTTTCCATTCATTCCCACAGTGACTAACCACCTTCTTCAAACACCCTCACGATAAGAAACCCTGAGTTTATTAATCACATTAATCTATCCATCACATCTATATTTGATTATAGAATTTATAGAACTCAGGTTGTCTTAAAACAAAAAAGTTGATGTCACTCCATGGATTTCATCAACATCCTTAAGGTAATCCTCACCTAAAGGGAACCTCACACTACAAACCATGAAACATCATAAAAACCACTTACTAGAGATGAGTCCTCCAAAGGTATTTCTATACCTAAACTGCATATACCTCTATGAAATTCCCATTCATTTTCTCTTACTCAATGTGTTTCACCACACTTCACCTGTCTTAAAACCTCAAACCTAGGACCAATATCAATTAAGCTATCAAAATTAGACATTTAAATGATAGGAAATATATTACAAATGACCATAAACTCTCAAAAAAACATCATAACCAAGGAATTAACAAATAAGAACTTAACTTTGGAAATTGAGGCATAAAAATTCCTACACTATAGCCTTGACAGTGCGACATGTATTCTAATTACATTAATCTATAAAATCTACCCATGCTTCATGGTTTGAAGGAATTCAAGGAACAGATAAAACCCTATCACTGCAACCATAAAAATTAATAACAGACTAACCAAACCTCATTTCTCAACTAGAAATGCAAGGATCTCACACCTAACCAGGGGACACAACTTGTGTTAACATGGAGTCAAAAAACCACCTAGATCTCATTTGATTGATACATGGAAACTAGAAAACTGTCATTTTCCACCCATCCTAGTGTCTGAAATGATACATAATGTTAATAAAATGAATGAAACATAATGTTATCTAAAAACAAAAACAATCTCAATGACTTACCAACTAATCTCTCACTCTAGAGAAAAAAAACCAAAATCATACCACAAACCCAAGAACTTCACCAAAACATGACCAATCTTAACTACCCCAACACCCATAAAGGATCAAAATCACACTAGTTGATTCATATCATGGGTGATCCTCCAAGACTCATCACTACCCAAGACTATAGGAGTTTCACATTAAAACATCATATTCTAAAGCATAGTTATTATAAGGTTTAATTTAAAATAAATGAGGTAAATATCATTATAGGTTTCTTAATAACACATTATTTTATCAAGACCATAATCTATCTTTCCTAGATATCATACATCATACTAATCTTAGTTATTTCTCATTATCCAATCCCACCACCCTGGTGTCATTATATGGTGTGTCAAAAACAAGTTATAGAGGGAAAATATCTTTAAGTATTTCCTAGAACCCCATATAACATACACCAATATAATTTTAATATTAAGGATCCACATACCATTATTATAAAGGAATCTCATTTTAATAATTTTCTTTTTTTTTTCAAAATTCTATGTTTTAATTTTCATAAATTGTTTAGATACCACACCATGTTTTAATATAGGATATCATTCAAAAGTCATAGAAAAAAAACTTTATAAGTTAATTGGTATAATATTATGTAACTAAACCATAATTATAATCACCCATTAATATATTTTAATAATTTTCATGGGTCTATCTAGGAGGTATCCCAGTAGAGGGTCATTATACACTTATATATGAGAAAAAACATATAAATGGTTAAGAAACCTATAAATAACCGACCCCTATAAATAATAGAAATCTATAGGAACAATAAATTACTAATTGGTATAATCCATAATAGTAATTAAAACATAATCAGATATGAAAATACTATAAAACTATCAATCACCCAAAACTCTTGAATGACATATAAATCATACGTTCCTTGAATCATTTAGGAATTAACAAACCCTCTAATAATATTGGATCAATAGATAAAAATAGAAAAATCAATAAAATTAATTTCATGTGTACCACTCAAGGTTGAAATCAATCCGCTATAAAAGTAAAAAAAATTACACCCATGAAAACATGTATTTCTTCTAGTACATTAGTCTACAAATTTCAGGCATGAGCTCATTACCATGATCAGAAAACATCTAAATCTTTTTTCTACTATTCCCAAATTGCAATAAAAAATAAAAATATAATCACATACATTTTTTTGTTCCATGACATGGGATCCACAAAACCATTTCCATGAGACGACACTCTACAAGACCTTAAGCACCCCCTCATATGTTAGAGACTACTGAAAATCAGTGATGGTCTATATGTGGTACAGTGTAGAGAATATATCCTCTTTACCAGATCCTGAAATACAGAAGAAAATAAGGTAAATTATATAATCATAACTTCTAAAATTAATAAATAGGCACAAAAAATAATATGTCACAACCCATGTGATAATGTAATGAGGATACACCCAACCGACTAGGCAATACATAACAGAACAAGTATAAAAACCCAAAAAACTAAAAGGAAAAATCTAAAATTTAGAATCACCTAAAAAATTATTGACTTCAATACTAGCTCCCATCTCCATATTCTATCCTAACCCAAAAATAATCATCACATCATTCCATGCTCTAAAACTATAACCTATTATCAAGGGGGATCTTCTTGGGTACCCAAATGTAATGGAGGCTCAAGAAGGGTGAGATTAAAATGTAATAGATCACTAACAATGGTTTCCAATGGAAATCTATGTGGTGAGAAAAAAACATAATTTTATGTAATATATAAATAAAGTAGTTTGAATAAAAATATGTTGTGGGAAAAAACCATCCAAGTCCTATATCAGATATAAAAAAGAAAACTTGATCCAATGCTACCTTCTTCAACCATCAACAAGAACTATGATCCTAGTTGAAGCATCATGAAATAATAATGTTTGGGGTATTACTACAAAAAAAGAGATCAAATGGCCTAAGAAGAATACAGGTGGCCTAAATAGGCATTACCTCCATGTTTTTCATAAAATATACCATCTGACTAGTCCAAACTCAAGGGAACTCTCTAAATCATCAGTAGAATGACTTTACTAGAATCCATGATCACGCCTAAAGACATCCATTTAGATATTAACTAAGAAAAATCTAGGGATCTCATCCCATGGTATTCAGTTTGATACACCCTCAGGAATATATAACATTAATCCATTTCAATCAAAAAATTAAAAAATTACATAAATATAAGGGGGATCGACCCCATGGAATTATTGATAATGACTCTATGTTGAATTCAATGGTTTTATCAAGGAATTTCACACCATTGGAACCTATTTAATCCAAATTATTCCTCAAACCTTGATATTCACATGAATCCCTTAATATAGTCTTAGTATTGTTCATAGAATTCTACTCTAACATATGTCATAAGGATTCTAGGGGAACTATCCAAGTAATTCCACACCCGTCATTTACAAAAAGAATCCATGGGACATCACATGGAATTCCACTTCTCATATAGAATTCTATAAATATCAAAAAATTAAATATATCCAATTTATCATAATATAAATAAAGAACTTATGCTAAGGTCCATGACATTAGTCTTTTCCCATATGAAAATTTTACACATTATGATAAATCTGCAATTTCATTAAATTCAAAAATCCAATTAAGAATACCATAGTCACAAACACTTAGGGTTTTTATAGATCATCCTTGGAAGACCACTTTCCATTTTGAAACATCAGTTCATAAAGAGAATATCTAATCTATTTGAATAGCTCAATCCAAATGTTAGGTGTCAGACTAGGATCATGTTTAAAAATGGTCAACAAGGTTCAACCCAAACCAAACAAACTACCGATGTCTAAAGATGTACCATGTCATCACTTGGAAAACTAAAATTATTTATTAACTTATATAGGTTTGTAACTGAAGTCACATCATGACGACACAAGTAAAGAATGTAATACAGGGAATGTTGTGAAGGAAAATCATTTAAACTACCTACCTCTATTGATACCTTCCACTTTAATACAAAGGTCTGTTAAATTTTTGAGAGCCCTCAAATATCACATCTATAATTGGGAACCTATCTCAAGCGACAACACCATAAATATTATTTAAAATCAACAATTAAAATAAAATAAAAATTTAACCATAAAAAAAATAATATAACAACACCAATTGGAATATATCACCCCAATATAACCATAGGCAAATATATTACATGGACATGATTCATTCCCCTGATCATATAATGGGCCAAGACCCTAAGAATATATTCCAAGAAAACAACCAATTAATTTCACAATTAAGGCAACACCTTCTAATAAGTGGCGACTCTACTTACCTTTATCAAAATGATATGTGATGATGTGAATAAGTCATCATGGGATCATCTTTTCATAAGCCAACTAAAATCACCAAGTGAAATGGGATATTCCACCTCGATCTAGTGGATTCACCAATAAAATACTGAATAAGGAACACTAAAATTATAGGAGAGGAAAGAGGAGAATAATGAAGATTTCCAAAGGGTGAGGCAAACCAAAAAATGCCGAATGGTGACCAAAACACTCACCCAAAACTAATGGTTATAGAAGGTAAAAAGGGAGGGAGACTATAGAGGTAAAACAGACCAAAACATAGGGTAAGATGTAGGATCACCACTTAAATAACTAATGGGAAATTTTGGAGTTTACCCCCACTAAAAAATCCCATTGGCTTGTTTGTGGTCTACTGTAACCTACATCAACCACCCCAATAACTCCTCAATGCATTCATGCACTCTCTACTACCTCATGAGGCTTATTAAAACACTACTATTGATGCCTTCAAACCCTTTTAATTTCATTCTATTGTTTGGATCAAATTTTTCTTACCCACCACTTGTAATATTAAAAAACCCTCTTAAAGACAAAGAGTTCAATCGAATGTGAGGCACTATATATCGTATACGTCATTTATTCATTACACTATTACCATGATTCCCCACAAAATTACAGGGTTAGTGAATATGAATATATGACTTTCCATAAATGAGTACACATTTTGTAATTCTATGTTATACATAAAAAGTTTTTGGTACCTTTGGTTGGTTTGTTCATATGAAATATTCATTAATTATTGACCAATCATTGTTTTGTAAGGGAGAAATGTTGAGGAGAATGAAGATATCTCAATGATAACATACTGAATGAATAAAACATCATATGAAATTTAACATTAAAATTTATATTGATATAAAATAAAATAAATAATTAAAATTTGAATGTTACCACATTGAAATCACATCATGGTTCCAATCATAGTAGAATTTCCTTTTCGACCTATAGCCCTCATAAACGTTTTCTGATTGATAGGTCATTAGTAATTTATAAGATGTAAATGTAATGAACTCTGAATATTTTTCAAATAATATTGATACATAAAACACTATAACTATGATAAGATCATATCTTGTTAGTTTAATAATTAATTCAAGTATTAGTAGAAATATTACATAGATATTTTGATCTTTCTTTGTTGAGGATGTTGATCATTCTAACCTGGTTATCATAGAATCGTTGTGTTGAAAATACCCAATATTGAGATCCTATACCGATGATCCATCCATAATTCATAGATCATAGAACAACATCAATGAATCATCGGGTGCTATAACCATAGATAGATCTTCCTACATTATTCCCCTTTGATCACTTTACATTACATCAAGCGTAAAGGAATCCCTATTAATATTTTTTTTCAAGAGAGGATGAGAGGAGGAGGAAAGTTATAGAGATAATATTTGTACATAATGATTAATATTACAATTAATATGAAAGTCGAATATTTATTGACCATAGGTTAGGGTTAAATATGTTATTAATTTCATAAGGTCCCTTGTTAATTTATTAAACCCTTATGAGACCCCATTCAATGTAATATAATAATAATAATAGTAATAATTTTTCATGGAATATACTAACTAGAATAATGATAAATATTACTTTACCATCTGAGAAATTAATATTTATTTTCGACCCTAGAGTTATTATATTCGAAAATTTAATTTAAGGATTTCAAAATCAATCCTTCTTGATTTTTTTTCAGTTTTTCGTTGTTCTTTATATAATTAAACTAATCCATATTTTGATTTTTATTCCTTCATTGGACCTATATATCTTTTATTTCTATAATTGTTTTCTTTGTTCTATATTCTTATTTAATTTATTAGTGGTTGATGAATTTGGAACACCTCCTTTTTCTAGTTTCTTAGGCAATCATAGGGTAACTAATTTGGAAATCAATAGACACATGTTGTTATAGCTAATGATTTTCACTGTTTAGTATTCCATAGTTGAGGTCTATCTAAATATTAGTATGTTACCTTTATTAAGATAGTAGAGATCGATTTGGATGGTGAGTGTTTGACCAAAAGAAATACAGATAGTTGGATCAACCTAGGAAGATTTAATTTTAGTCCCATTAGTCCTTATAGGGAGTCCACATGATATATAACATATGTTTTCCTTTTTTTATTATTTATGTTGTGAGTTTATTGATTCTTGGATTGAATATACTTTTTATGTATTTGTTATTTTGTTGTTGAGACCTAATTACAATGTTTTTATTTATTTTATTATTTTTATTCCATGCTAGAATATCCATTGTGTTACATTTATAGTGTATCTAATTTACCTTTCACACATTTTATGAGTATATAAAAGTTTTCATGTAAAGGGATGGATTTTTTTAAATGGAAATTTCATGTTGAAAATATATTTGAAACTTATTTTAATCCCATTTGAGTGATCTTATTCTCAATGATGAGTTTCTAAATGTGAGTGGGGACTTGATTTTCATTTTCCTAAAGGGATTTTTTTTACAAAAGGAGCTTTGGAGTGGTTCTTTTCATATAATGTAAAGGTTATCAAAAATATTTTTATAACTACATATTTTTCAAACTAGTATTATTGGTTTCTTTAATAATTTGGAATGATAATGGCTCTTTTTCGTATAGTTCTGGTTAAGATATTACACCTTACATACACACAGTAGTGGGTATGTTGTATTCCTATTTTTTTACATGCATATAGGTTATGAATTCCATGTTTAGTTTTTTCAAAAAAAAATCAAGATGTCATGTGGATATTGATTATTGATGGTGACATAGAGTTACATAGAGATAACTTGATTGGTATGTTAGGATTTCTAGGTAATGGTTAGGTATTGTCATGTATCATCTTCCCCGACCTTCATTCCTCATTTTAGACACTATTGTGGGTTTTTAAAATTTGTAATAAAGAATTTAATTTTTTTAAATATATTTAGAGTAGTATATTTTTTATCATTATTGGTATGAATTTTTTATTCATTTATTTATTAATAATCGGCTTATTATTTCAATTTGAGTATCGAACATATGGATTCCCCAAGAAATGTTTTTGTTTGGAAAATGTTTTTTGGGTTTTTGGATTTTTACAGTGAAATATTTCCCTATTGTTTTGTTCGAAACTCTAAACGCTTGTCTCCAAACCATGGAAACCCAGAATGTGCTTATAGAAAAAAGGTGGAGTGGTTCGAGTGAGGTGTCAGGTAGACCCCGATCAGTTTATTTCAAATTGGTGTCACATATTTTATTTTATTTGGGTTTTTATGGGAGATATGAGATAACACCATCATAGCCCAAGCTGTTAGTGTAGAGAATTATCAGTAAAACTCCTATGTGTACCATCACATGAGTTATCATGGGTGGTCAGGAGATTAAATTTAAATTTTCATATTATAATAAATTATTATCAATGTGTTTTGGTTTGGTTTACTACAACAATAAGTTCTCAGGAGATCCCTAGAGTAATTTTAGAAAATATGTTTTCATTGGGATATTTCAAGGCTACCTTCATCCAGTGGTGTTATACCAATGAGGTAAAAATGAATAAGTAGTTAGTTTTCATGTTATTTCATCATGTAAATTAGTCATTGAAGGATTATGATGAATTTTTTTCCATAATGGTTCCTTTATACCATGAACTGACAACTGTTGATTTGAATAAGGCTTGGTTCTTCATAATAACTCTTCATTTAGACCTCAAATTTATTTTGTTTTAGTGAGTCCTGACTGCATTTGTGGATGTGGTCACTAAGTCCATTAGCACTAAGATTATTTTAGTGTGTAAAATTATGGTATGTGAGACTTGAATTCTAATGGGTGTATTAGTGAGGGTGATCGAGCAGTAAGGATCATTATTTGAATTAGTCTGAGAAGGAATGTAATTATTATGTAGTGTTATCTCCCCATCCTATTTTCCTTTCACCAAAAAAATAAGAAGTAATATGTATGATTCAAGTGTGGAAAATCTAGGCACTCCCATATTTATTTTAAAAAATTCAATGAATTTTCATCATTTTGGCCACATTGGTCACCATCATAGATTCTATAAGTTTAATGGTTAGTGGAAGATGATGTTTCATACTTAGTCCCAACCATGATAGTGATTGGTGGTGGTGTTTCTATATGATGAGTCAAATTTCCCTTTGAGTTGTTGGCGTATCCAAATTTATGCCTTTTTTAGTTTTTGTTTTACATTAAATGTAAACACCATTCCTTTTTTATTTAATGGTTGAAATTCCATTTGATCCATTGTCCATGTTACATGGATTATTCCATCATTTAAATTGTGTTGTTAGTGCCTGTCACCCTAGTGGATTGTTTCATATCTATACCTACCTCATTAGGATATTTAAAATTGGTATTAATACATATGTCCTTTCTTCCTATAAAATTATTATACTAGTAAATATTTTTCTTGTTTTAATTATTTTAGTCCAAGTTGTGTTTTTTATATTAAATATTGATTTTCATGGTTGATATTGATATTCTTGTCAGGTTACAATTATTTGGTCTACAAAAATATTTAGAGAGTTCTGACCATTGAATATGTAAGCTTAATGTAATGTTTCTTGGGGTAGAAATTTGATATGGTTGCGGATCATTGTTTTGGGAGTTGTAATTTTTTATTCTTTATTTTTTTAATTACTGATGAATTTTTTGGGGTATAAAGTATCATGGTGGGAATAACTGTGACACCAATCGGGTCACTAGTGTGTATTTATTTTGAGTTTATCCTTTATTTCATTTATTATTAATGTTCTTAGGGAGTTTCAGTTTATACTTTTGAAACTGTGAAAAATAGTCCAAGGTATATGGTTAATTTATGGTTAGTGATAAACTTGCACCTAGACCATGAAAAATAGAGTAGGTTTTCCAATGTCGTTTCACACAGTTAGTGAATGGTTAAAACTAAATATTCAAGACTTCTATGAAAAAATGTGGCCTCACCTTGGATTATCCATGAATGATCAAACTATAACCTCAAAGTTTTTCTAACCATGTTTGAAAACTGAGAATCCTTCTCAAGGATGTAAATTTTATCCATATTGGGTTCCTATAATTTTTAAATTCCTACAAATACTTTATAATTTCCAACATGATTTCCTAAGGGCATATCCCATCTAATTCCCTTACCCTTCATTCAATACATGTTTGGATTTTTCTAGTTTATTGATGATTTCTTCACCAAATCTCATTATGAGGACCCCTTTATCCTTCACCTTCTAATCTATATATATATATATATATCATTTTATTTATCATTTATCTACCCCTAGTGTATATGGTGGTCGATTCTCAGTTTAAGGGTTTTATAAAATTTGGTTTTTTGGTTTCATAGTATTGTGACCACTATCTTAAGAACTAAACATGTGGAATTTATCAAAGGCAATATGATTACATCATCTGAGTTCGGTGTTTTTATTTCATTCCTTATTTTTTGGAATTCCTTGATGCTTTGATTTTGAAACATGTTTCCCCATCTAGATAAGTAAATAATAAATGACTTATGATTGTTTTATCAAGAACCCTCATTTTTTCCCATGTTACTTGATAGTGAATAGTGTGGGGAGAATTCTATAATTTAGGTGTATCTTCATCATAATCATAAATTTATGCACTTCTTATGTTTGATAAAATATAAACAAGGTGTTTTTCAAAAGGGGATGATTTATATATTCTTTTTTAATAAAGAATGGTTTTTAATGTTTGTGTTTCATAGTTTAGTTAGTTTTCCATGTTTATAAGGGGATGTTTTTGATCTATAGACATTTTTAATAAATAATTTAATTGAATTTTATTTTCCATTATGTTATTTATGTGTTATTTAAATTATACATTGTATTAAAATTCTTATTTAAAAATGGGTTTAAAGTATGTAATTACTTTCTTACAAACAATATCCAATTTAATACCTTGTAAACGATTTCAAGGGTTATATTTACACCCTTTTTGAGCCCCTTTGTTTATCTATTTATCATTTTTGTGATTAATGATAAGTGATAGTTTTATTGACTGTTTATTGTGGGATTTATTAGAGGATATTCAATGAGAGGTATTAGAACCGGGATGGGTAATTTTTATTATGTTGGGATTCTTTTTTTATGATATTATTTATGTTATTTTTTGGATAAGTATTTTTCCCACCTCCATTTGCTGGTTTAATGTGGAATACATGGGTAAATATGGGAGAGATAAAGAGAGTAAAGTTGTTCTAGTTAATAATTTTAATTATTTAGTAAAACATAGTTTTGGTTTTTCTAGCTATTAGGATGTTCCCTCGATGAGGCTAGTTGAGTGTAGGACTATAATACCTAATGATAGTTAGTTTCACTTAGTCATGTCCATGTATTATACCATTAGTCCATATAGTGAGGCCCCATGATATGTATAATATGTTATGATTTCCATAGTTCTTATTTATCTTAAAATTTTTAGTATTCTTGAATTGATCATACATTGGATTTATTGGTTATTCTGTAGTTGAGCCTTGATGTTATAATGTTTTTCATTTTGTTATTATTTTTATTAATTTATGAATTCTCCTTGGTGTTTCTTATATTATGATTATCCTTTATCATTCCCATATAAAAGTTGTATATGAAGGTGTTTTTGGGGAACAACCCTTAAAAATCAATGAATAACAAAAAACAAGTAGAAGAATGTTATTCTAGAATCCGTCATTCCTTCTAGTTTCACCTCAATATATATTTAACTTCATGTTATAATACTGGTAGATATGTAACCTAATCACCACATAAAATCACCATTCACACATAATTTCAAGAAGAAATGAAATAAATACAATAAAACATAAAAAGTTTATGGGTTGAACAAAAGTCTTATATCCATGGGAGCACACTTAAATAACAATTATGAAATATGATTCAAATAGATTACAATCAGTCTCAGTCTCAACTCACAATATTGAATAACTATACTAAAAAAATATCATATATTTTACTATAAATACACTCTCTATGAAATTTTGTAACACATCATATTTATAGGTGTCATTATTTGGAAAATCAATTACACATCCATCCAAGATTCATAGATTTCATTATTTTGACTAAGGTAAATCTTGATACTCTATTTCACCTTTAGTTTGACCGCTAACAAATGGAGAACTTCTATATTGAAAATACGTCGAGTAAAACAATGGAACAACATGAAATAGATAAAATCTATCCATAGATGGAAAATATATTCTGAAAAATGATCCTTCTGGAAAAAAATCCTTCTTAAAAACACATTCTAGGAAAATTAAGATACTTCATAAATACCAATAATCTCCCATTTGAATACTTTTACTAGGATTATTACCTACTTCCATTATTGTTCTCCATCTCTTTTCATTATTCCGTGTTTGATAGAGGAATTTTACAACCTCAATATTTCTTAGACTAATAGATTTTTCAACATGTCCACATGATTTTTCTTTCTAATAACCTTCCTATGTTATAACACTTTTTATTCCAATAGATTTGTGATGAAATATAATTTCAAGTAAACATGTTTAGTCCATGCATAAAAAATCATATTCTTGGAAAGGCGAATGACATTATGAATCTGAAGGAAAAAATTCTTACATCAGATTCTTTATCATGATCCCTCAGTAATCACATCAACTAGACAAAATTCATTCATTCTTCCATAACAAAAATATATTTTTATTCCATTGTTGAAAATGTCACCACAAGCAGTAGTTGAGACATATAACTAAATGATGTACTTATGAATTTGAAAAAACCTAATGTTCTCACTACTAGAAAAGGGGGCATTGAAGCCCCCTAGAATCGGGCGACCGCCATTGGCGGTCGCTATAGATATCTAATAGCGACTGCCAATGGCGGTCGCTGGCCTTGATAAAAAAAACCCGAGCCTTTTTGCGCCCCCCTCTCGATCGAACCCTGCCACCCCCCCCCCCCCCCCGTCGCCGCCCCCCCGACACCCCCCCCGCCTCCCGGCCTCCCCCGCCGCCCGGCCGCCCCCCCCCCCCCCTCGTCGTTGCCGCCCTCCCCCCCCCCCCACCGCCCGGCCTCCCCCGCTCCCCCCCCCGTCGCCCCCCCCCCCCACCTCCCGGCCTCCCCCGCCGCACTCCCTCCGCCCTCCGGCCTCCGCCCCCTCAGCCCTCCCCCCCACCCCGGATGGCTCCGGCACCCTGGACAGCCCCCCCCCCCCCCCCCCCCGCACCCCAGACCGCTCCCCACACCCCGGACGCCCCCCACACCTCAAACACCCCCCGACCCCGGACAACCCCCCCCCCTCGCTGCCCGTCCCCCGTCCCCTCACCGCCTCCTCTCCTCCAGCTCCCCCCCCCCCCCCCCGTCGCCACCGCCCGTCCCCTCCCTTGCTGCACCGCCTTTGGCTCCGGCTCCCCTTCGCTGCCTCCTCTCTCTCGCTGCACCGCCTTCGGCTCCCCTCCCTTTCAGGTTTGTAGCTCAATCAGGTAACATGGGCTTTTATTTACATTATTATTTTATCAATGGTTCATAAACAAATGATTAATATTTATTTTAAATATAGTTGATTTGAAAAATGTAAATGTAATAAGTATTGTGTAAAGGTTTGTTATACATATATAATTATGGATAAGAGTTGGATTGATCTTCCAAATCGAACGTCTATAGAATATTTCAATGGAATTATGTAGTTTATTGACTTCATGAGAGGATTTGAAAGTGACTATATTAGTTGTCCATGTAGAAAATGTGCTAACAGATATCAATTCACATGAGATACTGTGAGGGAGCACCTTTTCTTTAATAGATTTCTGAAAAATTATAAGAGTTGGACACGTCATGGAGAAGAATATGTTCGTTGTCAAAATACAGATGCAGCTCAGATGGATGTTGATGCAAGGATGACTGATCCAATGCATGAAATGCTTACTGAAATGGTACGTGGGTTTGATCCTGAAGGCATTGACATCCAGAATCTTGAGATCGGTGAGATAAATCTTTTCTCTGGTGCAGATCATGATTCGAGGAGGTTTTATGAAGCACTTGATGATGCGAAAACAGAATTATATCCTGGATGTACTTCTTACAATAAACTGTCGTTTATCGTGGAGTTGTTTCATTTGTAGACTTTGAATAATTGGTCAGACACATCATTCGACATGCTTTTGGTTTTATTGAAAAAAGTTCTTCCTGTCAATGCTAAGATTCCTGAGTCGTATTACTATGCTCGTAAGTTGACAAAGAACTTAGGTTTTACATATGAGACCATAGATGCATGTGCAAACAACTGTATGTTGTTTAGAAAAGAAATTGCCCATTTAGATATTTGTACGGTTTGTGGTTCTTCCAGGTGGAAAGAGAACAGGGGAAATAATACTCATCAAAGTCAGATTGCGATACAGGGGAAACCGATTTCCGTAAAGCAAATGCATTACTTTCCCCTTAAACCAAGGTTGAAAAGATTTTTTATGTCATCTAAAGTTTCTAATTTAATGAGATGGCATGAAGAAAGAGTTCATGAAAGTGATATGTTAACCCACCCGGCAGACTCTCATGCATGGAAGGATTTTGATAAGAGACATCCCGACTTTGCTAAATATGTTCGTAATGTCCGATTGGGATTGGCAGCAGATGGTTTCAATCCATTCAAGTCTATCATTGGTGCAACTCATAGCACATGGCCCATGGTGTTGGTTCCATATAATCTTCCTCCGTGGCTTTGTATGAAGCAACAATTTATATTACTTTCCACTCTTATTGATGGACCTAAAAGTCTGGGGGATAAGATTGATGTTTACCTTCAGCCATTGATTGATGAGTTGAATGAATTTTGGGGCGATGGTGTGATAACTTATGACTGCGAAATGAATGAAATGTTCAAACTACATGCTGTTTTATTGTGGACAATCAATGAATTCCCAGCTTATGAAAATTTATCAGGCTGGAGTATGAAAGGGGAATTTGCTTGCCCTTGTTGCAATAAAAGTAAAAAATCTGGATGGCTTAAACATTCCAAAAAATGGGCATACATGGGTCACAGGCATTTTCTCCCTCCTCAGCACAGATTCAGAAAGGACAGAGTGGCATTTGATGGTTCTAGAGAGTTCAGCCCAGCACCAAATATCATGACAGGAGTCGAAATGTTATCGCAAATTGAGGAAGAAAACATTAGCACGGTATATGAAATTCAAGATTTGGTGGCTCCTCCAGTACGTAATATTCGTGCTGCGGGTAGGCAGCGCAGTCACAATTGGAAAAAGAAAAGTATTTTTTATAGTCTTCCGTATTGGAAAACTAACATGTTGAGGCATAATTTGGATGTCATGCACATTGAAAAAAATGTTTGTGATAACATATTGTGGACCATTTTAGGTGTCAGTGTAAAATCAAAGGACCATGTTAATGCACATCGTGATTTGGAAGAAATGGGTTTAAGGAAACAGTTTCATTTACAGTTAGCTGAGGGAAACAAGGCATATATGCCTGCTGCACAATATACGATGACTATAGAGGAGAAACAGACATTTATTTCCATTTTGAAGATGGTCAAGGTGCCTGATGGTTATTCTTCTAATATTTCAAAGTGTGTGAATCTGACGAGAAAGACATTGCAAGGGTTGAAAAGTCATGACAATCACATATTACTTCAGCAGTTGATTCCAATCGCAATTTGTGATTGTTTATCCCCCAATGTTGTTCAGCCCTTGATTGAGATGAGTAATTTTTTTAGACAGCTTTGTTTAAGAAATCAACTAATGAGTGATTTAAAAATTTTTCAGGACCGAATTGTACTTATGCTTTGTCACTTTGAGAAACTTCCCCCCCCCCCTCATTTTTCGATGTTATGGTCCACTTGACAGTGCACCTAACTAATGAAGTAATGGCTGCTGGTCTAGTGCAATTCAGGTGGATGTATCCTATTGAACAGTATATTTGAGTACATTGAAAACATTTGTACGCAACAGAGCTCATCCAGAGGCATCAATATCCAATGGTTATTTGATGGATGAGTGTTCTACCTTTTATGCAGAATATCTTACAGATGTTGAAACAAAATTAGATAAGCCCTCTCAGATTCATGATGGTCCAGTTGGAGAAGGGACCACATTTGATATGGACAACATCGAGTGGATACAAGCACATCGATATATCTTGTTCAATACTCCATCAGTTGCACCATTAATGCAGTAAGTATCTTATCAATGTGCTTGTATAACTTTTACATGTTTTTTTTGCATAAGATGATCTTTTAAACATCGCGTTATCATTTGCAGGAAACACATTAATGAGATAAAAGAAGAGATGCATCGTGCGACTGAGTTGCAAATTCAACAATCTCATTATGCGTCATTTCATGATTGGTTCAAGGATTATGTATGTATAAATTGATTTTCATTATGAGTGAATTATTATACTAATTCTTTCTGCATATATCAGTATTGATTTTTATAAATTATGTAGGTTTGTAAGCTGAGGGAGTTAGGGGACCCCACGCTACCTGAAGTATTTATCCAACTGGATGAGGGTCCATCTATAACGGCTTATCGTTATAAAGCTATTGATGCTAATGGTTTTCGATTTCGCATTAAAGATTTTGACGACAAATGAGCAACACAAAATAGTGGCATCGGTTGTCCCTTTGTCGATTCTGGTTATTACTATGGTCAATTGATAGACATCATTGAAGTTGTATACACACACGGTTTGAAGTACATATTGTTAAAGTGTAATTGGGTGATCCAGTGCGTGGATGTAAAGTCGATCAATATCAGTTTTCATTGGTTAATTTTAACTATATGTTATACAGAAATAATGAACGAGTTGAGAATGAACCTTTCATTTTGACATCACAAGAATAACAAGTATTCTTCGTTACTTTGCCTTCGGATCCAAGTTGGCAAGTTGTTGTCAAAATGTCTCGGCGAGGAGTGTTTTTATTTGAAGAAGATGAACCCGAGATTGTTCCGTTTGTTTACCAACAACTTGATCAACATACCGTAGTTCAACGTGAAGAATATATTTATTGGGTCAGAGCGGCTGTTGAAGGAGAAACGGTCGATTTGCATGCTTAATGAAAGGTATAATTGTTTTCCTGCTATTCAGTATAATGTCCTAGGATATCATAAATTATCTAATCATTTTATAAATCTTTATAAGTTTTAATCCTCACTTTTGTAAGTTAATTCAATCATAAATATTTAGTTTGTTTTTACTCTTGATTTATTGATGTTATGGTCGGTGTATCATCCCTTTGAGGTATTCTTCATTTGATTCATGTGATGCTTGAATTTTTATTAGTTCTATCGGAAATTTGGCTATGCATTGACTGGTTTTGTACATAATTTGTATATTTGTTTTGTTAAATTCTGATTTTTTAAAATTCATTCACAACTAATTATTCAATCCATTTTTTGTTTGATTAACAGTTGTACAAGTTTGATTTTTTAAGAACAATCCAATTTATCTTTTAAACACTTTGGACTCATTACTGATGTTTTCTATGACTGCAGACATGTCAGGGGAAGAGGCAGAAGATCCACATCATCCATCTGAGGCATCTACGTCTCAGGGTCAAGGTATGTTTGAATGTCATTGACTATATTTTTTTATGTAATTGACATACACACACACACACACATATATATATATATAACATTTTTCAATTTATATGTAAAATTGTTTTCAACAGGATCAGACTCGGCTGCTTCTTCCTCTCGCAGGAGAGGCCCTGGTCGTGGCATATTATCATGGAATTCCGACACGATGATAGATGTTTCATTTGATGAGGTTTTTCATCCTGTGGGACCGAATGCCCCGGCATTTATTCGTCAGCTGGGTCATATCATACGTGACCCACATCGATTTCCATTGACCACATGTGACTGGGCTTCTATCCCTCAGGACACATTAGATCGTCTATGGAGGGAGGTTCAGGTAAGAAAATCATTTTACTTTATTTTCTATGTATAAAGAATACTAATATGTTTGATTATTTTATTTATAGCAAAATTTGAAAGTATGACCTGAAGAGTTTCGGCCCGTGTGTATGAGAAAATGCCGTAAGATGTGGAAAGATTATAAAGGCAAAGTGAAGAGGGACCACTGGGTACCAAATGTGGGTGCCCTAGACATTTTGGAAAAAGTCCCGAGAGGTGTCCTCCCGGCTCAGTGGCGTGACTTGGTTGCATATTGGTCTACTGAGGGTGTTTCGGTTTTTATATTAATTATTTTGGTGTATATATATTTTCAAGAATATGTGATTTGTTTGAAATTTGAATGAATTGAATGTAGGAGGTGTCAACACGCCATTCTGAGAATCGAGCGTTGCAGGGACCACCTCATAGGCTCGGGACTCGTCACATGTCTCAGATCCGACATGAGGTATATATTATTCATTTTTTAATTTATTAATTAATATGGTTTTGTGTTTATATTCTTTTAATATACAGTTGCGAGAGCAAGGTGCAGTAACTGATAAAATGTCGGTGTGGAAGAGGACTCGTGATCGCAATGATCCAGAGGTTGCAGCATTGATAGTAAGTGTCTGTACTTACCAATAATTACCTAAATATATATATTAACATATATATATTTATATATATTTAAATATTTCATAGGCTCAATTTGTAGCTGAGTTAGAACATCTGCCAGAGGACCAGCGACAGCTTCCCATGCGACGGGATGAGATCTTTCATCGCATTATCGGTCGGGACGGGCATGGCTATAGTTTGACCTATGGAGCAGGGATTCCTCGTTCTGTAGTGTCACGCGCTGCAGTTGTCGGTCCTGCTGTTTCTCATATGACACAGTAGATGTCAGATTTTGAGGCACAGATGCGCGCTTCCGAGGAGGCAAATGCGCAATTGACAGCTGAGGTTAGAGCACTGCGGGAATATGTGCGTCGAGCTGATGGTGCAGGGGATCATACGACGCAGGTATATACTGTATTTATTTATTTAATTTAAATTATTTTTGTTATTAAAATATTTATAATGTTTATTTGTTGTAGGCCCCTGGCCCACCAGAAGGAGGTACGTAGCAGTGATGACAACGCGTGACGCATCATATATTCACGAGATATGTTTTTTGTTTTTACTGGTGGGGTTGACATTGATGTACTGTATTTATTCATTTAATTTAAATTAGAAGGTTGTGTACTTATAATTTCTTTCTTTTCTTGTATATTATATGATAGCTAATATTATCTAAGGCATGCATTTAAAAACTCTAACCCCCCGCACCCCCGTACAACCCCCCTGCACCCCCGTACAACCCCCCCCCCCACACCCCCGAACAGCCCCCACACAACCGTACAACCCCCCCCCCCCCCCCCCGCACCCCCGTACAACCCCCCGAACCCCCGTACAGCCCCCCCGGCACCCCCGTACAGCCCCTCACACCCACAGACAGCCCCCCCGCACCCCCGTACAGCCCCCCGCACCCCCGGACATCCCCCCCGCCCTCCCGTATAGCCCCCCCCCCCCCCCCCCGCACCCCCGTACAACCCCCCGCACACCCGGACCACCCCCCCCCCCCCGTACAACCCCTGCACCCCCGTACAGCCCCCCCCCCCCCCCCCCGCACCCCCGTACAGCCCCCCACACCCCCGTACAGCCCCCACGGCACCCCCGTACAGCACCCTGCACCCCCAGACAGCCCCCCCGCACCCCCGTACAGCCCCCCACACCCCCGTACAACCCCCCCGGCACCCCGGTACAGCCCCCCGCACCCCCGGACAGCCCCCCCGCACTCCCGTACAGCCCCCCCGCACTCCCACCCCCGTACAACCCCCCGCACCCACGTACAGCCACCCCGGCACCCCCGTACAGCACCCCGCACCCCCGGACAGCCCCCCGCACCCCCGTAGAGCCCCCCGCACCCCCGTACAGCCCCCCCGCACCCCCGTATAGCCCCCCCGCACACCCGGACAGCCCCCCTGCACCCCCGTACAGCCCCCCGCACACCCGGACAGCCCCCCCGCACCCCCGTACACCCCCCGCACCCCCTTACAGCCCCCCCCCCCGGCACCCCCGTACAGCCCCCCACACCCCCGTACAACCCCCCGCACCCCCGGACAGCCCCCCGCACCCCCGGACAGCCCCCCCACACCCCCGTACAGCCCCCCGCACCCCCGGACAGCCCCCCCCCCCCCCCGCACACCAGGACAGCCCCCCCGCACCCCCGTACAGCCCCCCGCACCCCCATACAGCCCCCCCGCACCCCAGTACAGCCTCCCGCACCCCCGTACAGCCCCCCCCCCCAGCACCCCCGTACAACCCCCTGCACCCCCGGACAGCCCCCTCGCACCCCCGTACAGCCCCCCGCACCCCCGGACAGCCCCCCCCCCCCCCCCCCCCGCACCCCCGTATAGCCCCCCCGCACCCCCGTATAGCCCCCCGCACACCCGGACAGCCCCCCCGAATGCGTCGTTTTCAGCAGCTCGGCGCGCGCTGAAATGACGCGTTGGGGGGTCAAAATCACCCGAACGACCTCCGAATGTCACGAAACCACACTACAACATCCGTTGCGTGAATTTTGAAATGGTCGGGCAGACAGCACGTCAATCGGAGGTGCCGTTTGACCGCGGCGGCCGGAAACACGTTTCCGGAGTCATAAAACACCAAAACAGCGTGCGGCGGACGAATTCGGAGCAAACGTGCTCCAAACGACCTGAAACCGCATGAGAACAATAGGAATATTATTCCTAAGATGCAGGAGGATGCGGCACATCCATCGGACATGCGGTGCGCACGGCACGACCGAATGCGTCGTTTTCAGCAGCTCGGCGCGCGCTGAAATGGCGCGTTGGAGGGTCAAAACCACCCGAACGACCTCTGAATGCCATGAAACTACACGACAACATCCGTTGCGTGAATTGTGAAATGTTCGGACAGACGGAACGTCAATCAGAGGTGTCGTTTGACCGCAGAGGCCAGAAGCGCGTTTCCAGAGTCATAAACCACCAAAACGGCGTGCAGCGGTTGAATTCGGAGCAAACGTGCTCCAAAAAATCTGAAACCGCACGAGAACGAAAGGAATATTATTCCTGAGATGCAGGAGGAGGTGGCACGTTCATCGGACGTGCGGTGCGCGCGGCACGACCGAATGCGTCCTTTTCAGCAGCTCGGCGCGCGCTAAAATGGCGCGTTGAGGGGTCAAAACCACCCGAACGACCTTTGAATGCCACGAAACCGCACGAAATCATCCTTTGCGTGAATTGTGAAGTGGACGGCCAGACGGCACGTCAATCAGAGGTGTCGTTGGACCGCGGCGGCCGGAAACGCGTTTCCGAAGCCATAAAACACCAAAACGGCGTGCGACGGTCCAATTCGGAGCAAACGTGCTCTGAACGACCAGAAACTGCACGAGAACGATAGAAATATTATTCCTGAGATGCAGGGAGAGGCGGAACGTCCATCGGACGTGCGGTGCGCGCGGCACGACCGAAAACGTCGTTTTCAGCAGCTCTGCGCGCGCTGAAATGGCGCTTTGGGTGGTCAAAACCTCCCGAACGACCCCTGAATGCCACGAAACCGCACGACAACATCCGTTGCGTGAATTTTGAAATGTTCGGACAGACAGCACATCAATCGGAGGTGCCGTTTGACCGCGGTGGCCGGAAACGCGTTTCCGGAGTCATAAAACACCAAAACGGCGTGCGGCAGTCGAATTCGGAGTAAACATGCTCCGAAAAACCTGAAACCGCACGAGAACGATAGGAATATTATTCCTGAGATGCAAGAGGAGGCGGCATATTTATCGGACGTGCAGTGCACGCGGCACGACCGAATACGTCGTTTTCAGCTGCTCGGCGCGCGCTGAAATGGCGCGTTGGGGGGTCAAAACCACCCGAACAACCTCTGAATGCCACGAAACCACACGACAACATCCTTTGCGTGAATTGTGAAATGGTCGGACAGACGGAACATCAATCGGAGGTGCCGTTTGACTGCAGCGGCCGAAAACGCGTTTCTGGAGTCATAAAACACCAAAACGGCGTGCGGCGGTCGAATTCGGATAAAACGTGCTCCGAAAAACCTGAAACCGCACGAGAAGGATAGGAATATTATTCCTGTGATGTAGGAGGAGGCGGTACGTTCATCGGACGTGCGGTGCGTGCGGCACGACCGAATGCGTCGTTTTCAGCAGCTCAGCGCGCGCTGAAATTGCGCGTTGGGGGGTCAAAACCAACCGAACGACCTCCGAATGTCACGAAACCGCACAAAAACATTCGTTGCGTGAATTGTGAAATGGTCGGCCAGACGGCACGTCAATCGGAGGTGTCGTTTGACCGCGGCGGGCAGAAACGCGTTTCCGGAGTCATAAAACACAAAAACGGCGTGCGGCGGACGAATTCGAAGCAAACGTGCTCCGAATGACCTGAAACCGCACGAGAACGATAGGAATATTATTCCTGAGATGCAGGAGGAGGAAGCACGTCTATCGGACGTGCGGTGCGCGCGACACGACCGAATGCGTCGTTTTCAGCAGCTCGGCGCGCGCTGAAATGGCGCGTTGGGGGGTCAAAACCATCCGAACGACCTCTAAATGCCACGAAACCGCACGACAACATCCGTTGCGTGAATTGTGAAATGGTCGAGCAGACGAAACGTCAATCAGAGGTGCCGTTTGACCGCGGCGGCCAGAAACGTGTTTCCGGAGTCATAAAACACCAAAACAGCGTGTGACGGTCGAATTCGGAGCAAACGTGCTCCAAATGACCTGAAACCGCACGAGAACGATAGGAATATTATTACTGAGATGCAGGAGGAGGTGGAACGTCCATCGGACGTGCGGTACGCGCGGCACAACCGAATGCGTCGTTTTCAGCAGCTCGGCGCGCGCTGAAATGACGCGTTGGGGGGTCAAAACCACCTGAACGACTTCCGAATTCCACGAAACCACACGACAACATCCGTTGCATGAATTGTGAAATGGACGGGTAGACGGCACGTCAATCGGAGGTTCTGTTTGACCGCGGCGGCTGGAAACGCGTTTCCGGAGCCATAAAACACCAAAACAGCGTGCAGCGGTCCAATTCAGAGAAAACGTGCTCCGAAAAACCTGAAACTGCACGAGAACGATAAGAATATTATTCCTGAGATGCAGGAGGAGGCGGCACGTCCATCGGACGTGCGGTGCGCACGACACGACCGAATGCGTCGTTTTCAGCAGCTCAGCGTGCGCTGAAATGGCGCGTTGGGGGGTGAAAACCACCCGAACGACCTCTAAATGCCACGAAACCGCACGACAACATTCTTTGTGTGAATTGTGAAATGGTCGGACAGACAACACGTCAATCGGAGGTGGCGTTTGACCGCGGCGGCCGAAAACGCGTTTCTGGAGTCATAAAACACCAAAACGGTGTGCGGCAGTCGAATTCGGAGCAAACGTGCTCCGAACGACCTGAAAATGCACGAGAATGATAGAAATATTATTTATGAGATGCAGGAGGAGGCGTCACATCCATCGGATGTACGGTGCGCGCGGCACGACTTAATGCGTCGTTTTCAGCAGCTCGGCGCGCGCTGAAATGGCGCGTTGGGGGGTCAAAACCACCCGAACGACCTCCGAATGTCACGAAACCGCACGACAACATCCGTTGAGTGAATTGTGAAATGGTCGGATAGACAGAACGTCAATCGGAGGTGCCGTTTGACCGCGGCGGCCGGAAACGCGTTTTCAGAGTCATAAAACACCAAAACGGCGTGCGGCGGTCGAATTCGGAGCAAACGTGCTCCGAACGACCTGAAACCACATGAGAACGATAGGAATATTATTCTTGAGATGCAGGAGGAGGCGGTACGTCCATCGGACATGTGGTGCGCGCGGCACGACCGAATGAGTCGTTTTTAGCAGCTCGACGCGCGCTGAAATGGCGCGTTGGGGGGTCAAAACCACCCGAACGACCTCCGAATGCCACGAAACCGCACGACAATATCCGTTGCATGAATTGTGAAATGGAAGGGCATACGACACGTCAATCGGAGGTGCCGTTTGACCGCGGAGGCCAGAAACGCATTTCCGGAGCCATAAAACACCAAAACGGCGTGCGGTGGTACAATTCAGAGCAAACGTGCTCCGAAAAACCTGAAACCGCACGAGAATGATAGGAATATTATTCCTGAGATGTAGGAGGAGGCGGGACGTCCATCGGATGTGCGGTGCGTGCGGTACGACCGAATGCGTCGTTTTCAGCAGCTCGGCGCGCGCTGAAATGACGCGTTGGGGGTTCAAAACCACCCGAACGACCTCCGAATGCCACGAAACCGCACGACAACATCCGTTGCATGAATTGTGAAATGGACAGGTAGACGGCATGTAAATCGGAGGTGTCGTTTGACCGCGGCGGCCGGAAACGCGTATCCGGAGCCATAAAACACCAAAACGGCGTGCGGCGGTCCAATTCGGAGCAAACGTGCTCCGAACAACCTGAAACCGCATGATAACGATAGAAATATTATTCCTGAGATGCAGGAGGAGGCGGCACGTCCATCGGACGTGCGGTGCGCGCAACACGTCCGAATGTGTCATTTTCAGCAGCTCGACGCGCGCTGAAATGGCGCGTTGGGGGGTCAAAACCACCCGAACGACTTCTGAATGCCACGAAACCACACGAAAACATCCGTTGCGTAAATTTTGAAATGGTCAGATAGACAGCACATCAATCGGAGGTGCCGTTTGACCATGGCGGCCGGAAACGCGTTTCCGGAGTCATAAAACACCAAAACGGCGTGCGGCGGTCGAATTCGGAGAAAACGTGCTCTGAAAAACCTGAAACCGCACGAGAACGATAGGAATATTATTCCTGAGATGCAGGAGGAGGCGGCACATTCATCGGACGTGCGGTGCGCGCGGCACGACCGAATGCGTCGTTTTCAGCAGCTCAGCGCGCGCTGAAATGGCGCGTTGGGGGGTCAAAACCACCCGAACGACCTCTGAATTCCACAAAACCGCACAACAACATCCGTTGCGTGAATTGTGAAATGGTCGAATAGACGGCACGTTAATCGTAGGTGCCTTTTGACCGCGGCGGCCGGAAACGCGTTTCCGGAGTCATAAAACACCAAAACGGCGTGCGGCGGTCGAATTCAGAGCAAATGTGCTCCGAAAAACCTGAAACCGCACGAGAATGATAGGAATATTATTCCTGAGATGTAGGAGGAGGCAGCACGTTCATCGGACGTGCGGTGCACGCGACACGACCGAATGCGTCGTTTTCAGCAGCTCGGCGCGCGCTGAAATGGCGTGTTGGGGGGTCAAAACCACCCGAACGACCTCCGAATGCCACGAAACCGCACGACAACATCCGTTGCGTGAATTGTGAAATGGTCGGAGAGACAGAACATCAATCTGAGGTTCTGTTTGACCGCGGCGGCCGGAAACGCGTTTCCGGAGCCATAAAACACCAAAACGGCGTGCGGCGGTCGAATTCGGAGCAAACGTGCTCTGAAAAACCTGAAATGATAGCATTTCTTAAATAGGGGGTTTAAAATTATTATAGCACAATGATTCAATATTATACATATATTTCATATTATATATATTAAAACATTTAAAATATATTATATATATATATATTTAAAATATTGTATTTAATAGTATATATGTGAATATTTTTTTTAATATATATATATAATTTATTTATTTATTTATTTCAGTGGACATTTTTTTTTAAAAAAATTTCACTATAGCGACCGCCAAAAGCGGTCGCTATAGGCTGCCCGACAGGAGGCCTGCAATGACCGCTTGGCGGTCGCTGGAGGCCGAAATCCGGGCCTCCTGTAGCGACCGCCAATGGTGGTCGCTAATGCTGGTTTTTTTAGTATTGTCTCTTCTGAGAATAAATTACTCTATTAAATTATGTATCCACAAAACCCTTAAATGGATCATTATTATCAATTAATAACCCTACATATTTTGAACCATTCAGATATTAGATGATCCTTTTCATTGCCTCCCAATGTATCCTTCTGGGATAATAAATGAAACTACTCACTAATTCAATTGTAAATAAAATATCCATCAATGTGAAAATCATTACATACATTAATTTTTGGATTGGTGAAGCCTAAGTCACAATTTCAATGTTTTGGACTTCCTATTTTAAATATAGAGATTTTTTATTTAAAATATTGAGGTTTATGACAATGGGATTTGGGAAAGAATTAAATTTAATCATTCTAAATCTTTCAATGGACTTCAAAATGTACTCCTTTTGGGAAACACTATAGTTTAATCTTACCTAACCCCATCAATTCTCATCCCATATATTTTATTATAATGTAAAAGATTATTGATATCAAATCTTTTATAGAATTATCTCTTTAGATCCTTACTCCATTGAATTTTATATCCCACAATTATATATTATCCATATAAACTAGAAATATAATGAGTGTTCCATAATGTCATTTATTTTGTTAAAAGATGTAACTAAAATCACAAAAAAATTAAACATTATTCATGAATAAAAGTATCAAAATATTGATTCCACTGTCAATGGTTTTTATATAATTCATAGAGTCGTCTATTCAAATTATAAAAAAGTTTCATATTTTTTTTGATAATATTAAGAACCCATGGTATGAACCCTTTAAATATGATCCTTAAAATAACCATGAATAAATTTTGTATTGAATTCCATCTAATCCCATTTATAATTAAGATAATCAATAATGATTAACACTATCTAAATAATAGTGTACATAATGATCGTTGATAAAATCTATAAGAAACCGATTCATTCATATTTGTTGTAAACCATTCACCAGAAATTGTTCTTTGTACCTCATAATTCAATATAATTCAAAATTTGTATGGAAAATATATTTGTTTTCTATATATATTTTCCTTTTGAATGTTATATTAACTGTAATGTTTAATGAAGTTTTAACAACTTCATTAATTCCTTAATAGCCAACTCCCACTACATTAAGTCACAAATGATAGCTAATTATTCATGATTTTATGGTTCAAAAGAAACATATAAAATTAAAATGTTTATATCATCCCAAAATCATAGAACTAATTACCTCATTATAGTTTATCTCTTCAACTGAATTGGTTTTTCTATAAAAAATGGTTTTGGATGTTCTCTTAGAACCATTTCTTCCAAAACTCTCTCTTGAGTTATGGGTCCTTTATATATATTTTATTTTATTGATTATTATTAGAAGTATTTTCCTTTTTTAATCTCATTTTTCTCTATGTGAAATTTGATATTTTATATTTTTCTCAACTTCTTTGTCTTCCTATTTTTGATCTGTCCGTAGACATTCTCATTAAAGGCAACATCAATACATTTGATTCTTTTCTTTTCTCATAATCCCACAAATGATACCCAAGGTTCTCATAACCACATCTAATAAGAAAATACACATTATATTTAGAATCCATCTTATATTTATCCTTGGAATTACTAGGAATATATATTTTAGTATTGAATGTTTTAAGATGATCTACATCCAAAAAATTACTAGACCAAAGTTCATATAGAATTTATTATCCCAAAACCAAAGCTAGAATTCTATTTATTAAGTAGGCTTTGTGTTTTTAGATTCTTCATAATTTACCTTATGTAATCCAGAATGAAGTTCTATTCACTATAATTTCTATTATCAAGTCATATTAATTATTTAATCTTCTCTATTCTATTGTGAATTTCTAGGAATTGCGTTCTAAAACCTAACTAAATTTTTATAAAAAAAGTTTTGTAATATTTTTCAAGTGTATTCAAAAAAAATTCAATTCATAAGAACATTATCTTCCAATCATACAACCTTTCAGAATATAATTTTCAAAGAATAAATTCATAAGAAATCATATTTATTCTTTAGGAAGTATTCACAATCCTTCCAAGTGGATTCATCAATAAAATTCACAAAGTACATAGATCCTCTATTGCAATTCATAGGGGTAGGTCCCCAAACATTACAATGAACATGTTCTGGCATCAAATTCCATGGTTTCAGTCCATAAAAATTGAAGAGAATATTTTTTTTTATTTTCCTAACATAAAACTCTCATATCTTCTAAAATCTGTGTGACTGAATTTATGTATAACACTTATCACTATAACTTTTATATTATTATTGTTGAGGTTCCCATATATACAGTGTAATACACAAAGGTCTTCAGATGAAGTGATTTTGATCTTTTTAACTTATTCTCTTCCTCTAGTAAAGTATAGTGTCCCATTAGTCACCCCATTAGTAATCACCATGTATCCTCTAGTTATCATTCATACTCCATATATGCATGTTGTTTAAAAAAATTATTTATTATGTTTTTCAACTAAAATGATGTTATCTTGGTAACATCAAATGTTTATAACATATTTTATATTCTTTATACCTCCATCAATCTTCCAAATATTAAAATTTAGTTTTCCAACAATTTCCATAGCCTCATCCTCATCCAAATATCCTTATCCACAGATTATAGATATATAGTCCACCATGAATCACCGATCACTAGTTGAATAGAAAGATAAATCCATGTAAATAACCCATGATTCATCTTGAATATTCACAAAAAAATAAAAACTTGTACATCCTTTAATTTTAAATATAGATTTAGTGCTTTTCGAAGTTGATTCCTTATCCATAGGTTCCTTCAAATTTCTATTGTCCTTAATATTTCCCTTCTATACATAAATACACAAAGTTAGGCCTCGACCAACAAATATATGTTGAATTATTAAATTGTACATATCATCCAATTAGTCATTGTTAATCTCATTCTATTTAGGTTACTATCTCCATCCAGTGACATAAATATCACTACAATAGGAAAACATGACATCCTTCTAACTCAACAAATTATTAAGTATTTGATTCTGAATTTCATCAAACACATGTTTTATATTTTTTTCTTTAATTAATTTTTTTTATCATCATGATATCCCATATTTTTGGAAGTGAAGATGAAAGAATAAATACCCACACATCATCCATAAATTCAACCTTCTCTAATTTGAGCTATCCTCAAATCATGATAAAATAATTCAAAATTCTACTGTTGGCCTTACTTTTTATAATCAAATGTTGAATAATCCCCACATAATAAATAAATTGTTAAATTTTAGTGTTTCCAATTATTTCACCACTAAAATGATGATTTCATTCTCCCTAATATTGAATTATAAATTCTATGTATGTAATATTCTATCTAGGTCTAGTGAATTCCTATAAAATCACTCCTAATAAATTTTCTCCATATTATCCAGGAATTTTCTAGATAATAGATCACCCAAATATTTATTTATTTGAATATATTATAGATACATCTTCTAAAAACCAACATCCATCCCATTAAACATGTAAATTAGGATATTTACATCATTTTACACCATTCTATTTGCTTTTGAGTGTGAAAAATTGAACCAACATCCCTACACTACATCATTTGTTTGGGAACAACCCTTATTAAATCCATGAAAAAAATTATATAAGAATTATATCCAAGAATACTTTCATCCTTATAGTTTATCCTCACTAACCACGTGGCTTCATATTCCAAAACTATAAGATATTTAACCTAATAACCACATATAATCTCAATTCTTTCACCATTTCATGATGAAATGATTCAAAAATATGAACAAACCTAAATAGTATGTTTAAAAAAAATCCTTACATCTATGAGTGAGAACTAAACCCCCTATGATAAAACGAGACAATAAGAGATTACAATCAATGTAACTATAAAATCACCCTAAATAATATCTCATGTAAAAATTTTCAGATCACGTACTACACATAGACCATCAATGATAGTTGGTCACACAATATATTTAAAGACTTCTTCATCCTATAATCCAATTTCACCACCCACTAAGATTCATGGTTGTCCATCTGTTTAAATAAAAACCACAAATAAATTTTATAACATTTAGTTTGAATAATGTAATATAAAAAACCTACATTTTTCACTTGTATTTATATTTTTATACTGATACTTCTAACAGAAAATCATAAAAACATGGATCAAGAACACTTTAACCACTGATAGAAACATTATTGTGAAAAATGATCCGTTGGAAAAAATCCATATAGAAAATTAAAGAGTCTACACAAGATACACATTTTTTCATGAGAGAGGGTGGTTTGTTTTGAAATGGTTATGTTCTAAAATAATAATTTTGAAACATATTTTATGACCAGTTGACTAGTATTGAATTAAAAGTAGAATTTATAAATGTGAATGGGAATCTATATTTGGTTTTCATAAATGGAATGTTTTATAAATGGAAAATTAGTGTAACATCTATTTATATACCATATTAATGCTATGGAAATTTTTTCTAACTAATTAATTTCAAAATAATATTCTTCACTTTTATTATTAAAGGAATGATATGGACTCTTTGTAATTGACAGTGAACTGCAATCTAGGATCTAGTTCTAAAAACATAAAAGTTATATTTATTGATTTTATACAAATAAATGTGACATAATCTTCTTCTATATAAAACTTTGAAAATAAAAAATTAAATTTTTTGAAAGTTACATAACCAAATATCTTTCAGGTTTATTGTTTTATTGAATTAAGACAAACTCTTTCCAAAATGGTTTCATAAATAACTACTTCATAAAGATCCACATCATCCCTCTCTATACCAAGATTTCTATATACCAAGTTAAGAATTAAAAATCTCCAATAAAATTACTTACATATGAATCCTTTATAGAAAAAAATCATTTAGACTAATTCTTTATAACTTGGAGAAAATTAAACATAAAATATGGTGAGCTCAGATACTTAGTAAGGGTAAGAATTAGTGATATAAATCGATGCTCATATGAAAGAATAAAATAATAATAAGGGTTTAATATCCTGAATATATCCTAAAAATTTTATAAACAATATGAAATAGGTAATAATAATGATTTTTGGTATAAAAAGATAGCTTTTCAAAATACATTAATCATTAGAATGTGAAGTCATTAAAACTCAATCATAAACTATATTCTCATGACATAAATGTGTGTCACATCATCATAAGTATAAAAACATTTCTTGTGTGAAGGATAACTGCCAAGACCATATTATTAGTCATCAACACCCATTTCATTTAGTGGATCAATCACATCAACATGTTTTCCATAATAGATACAACACATTAACCTATTTACCAAAATAATCAATCACATCAACTTGTTTCCCAAAACATTCTCATGAGATATAATTTTTTACCCAATGAATTAGAGGGAGTTATAGGACCAAAAAATAATAAAATTGAAATAGTATATATGTGAACTATAGGATAATAAAACATTAATCATATTAGAAACCATGAAATAAAATGGGTTTCATAAAATCATCATCATATCATTACCCATGGAATCATGTTTCATAACAATTTTTCTTCAAAATCACAATCCATCTTGAGTAAGAATAAATATGGTATCCTTGGATCATAAAAATTTTAAATCATATTTATAGTCATGGTCTATTTTTTTGATGAATAGATATAATATTAAAATATCATTAAAACATTCTTGATGAAAATAACCTTTAAAATTTAAAAATATCATTTTAAAATCTAAAAACATTTCATGCAAACAAGAAACCATTTTCATTGAAATAAACATTTTAAACTTTTAAAGTAATATTCAAATCATTTATTCATCACGATGTTGCTAAATTCCAATCATTCCATGTAAATTAAAAAATCATTCCTTTTATATTTCTATCAGAAATTTCACAAATTAGCTTATTTGAAAAATGACAAAAAGAATCCTTTCAAAACATTTTTAAAAAAAGAAAAACATGGATAAAAGTCATTAAAATATCATAGAACAATAATAAAAATGTTCTTTATATTTTATTAGAAAAAAATGGTTATGGAATAAAATTATTTCCCAATAGATACATAATAATAAACAATCCGGAATGTGGATTAGATTGTGAAATACAACTCATACCGCTCCGATATAATTTGAATCGTAGTCCCCATAAAATAAAGAAAAAATATAGATATTCAAATTCCATAATTTTCATGAAAATAATCATAAAATGCATCCATTTTCAGTATATCAACCACATAAAAGAAACATGTTGTATATAATACATGTGTCCCATATAAGTAAAAGTGAATTGAAAAGGCTTTACATTGTGTTCACCTGACTTCGAAACTACTATAACTTCTTGTATAAAAAATTATAATTTATTATAATTATAAAAAATAATCATTTTAATACATATAATATCATATATTATCCATTTACAATATTTCATCACCACCTTTAATCAATACATTCTTATTAAAATTTGTATTTCCAGGAGTTAACTATTTCGTTTATCATTTGCATTTAAGTTCAACAGTTACAGTCCTTGTAAATTCATCATGGTTCAATCACATACATAATATTAATAATGATATAAATATAATTTAAATTCAATATATATATATAGATTCATTAATTAATGTATGATATATTAAAATGAATTACATCACCCAAAGAGATGGTAGGCGATACATAGACATAAATGTGGTTTTCATTTTTAAATTGATGTATAAAAGGAAAGGTAGATTTTAATTAAAAGTTATGGGATTATTATTATATAATATATATCATAAATATTCCTCAAATTATTCCTCCTTCCCATCCAATTAAAATATAAATAAAAAATGTATCACATATCGTTATAGAGGTTGCAGTTTTCACATACGCATGAGTGACATTATCATTCTACAACTGGTTGTAAGGTATGATGGTAGAAATAATATTATCATTAAAAAGTATATTTGTGTCATTAATATCATATATAAACATTAAACTCTTCATTATAACTATCTATAATATATAGTGATGAAAAATTAATTTTATCATTATGTGGAGATGGTGTGTCGTACGTATGCATGATCGATGCTTTCACTTATCACTTGATGTAAGGAGGGTGTAAAATGTTTTATTCATAATAATTATAACATTTCAGAGTATTTATGATTTTGATGTTATTATTTTATGATAAATATCATATATTTTTGTGTTCGAAGAAGAGTAGAAAATTAAAGAGACCTATTAGTGTGATTACCACTTTTTTGAAATGACTCCTTTGGATATCCTCTAAAGAGGTCTAGGGTTTTTAATTTTTGAAAAGCAAAACCTTTGAAATGTGTCTAGTGAAGTTAATAAGGAATTATTTCAAATTATTATCAATATAGAAGGCTCAATGTTCTATAATAAAGTGTGGGAGGAGGTTTCCTTTATAATTATAGTGAGGGGTACTTTTGGTATTTCACAAAATCTTAAATTATAATAAATTCATTCTTTATGAAAATCGTTAAAAAAGGAAAAAAATGGAAAAGGGTTGTTTTTTTACCATATATTATCACATTTTCATTTTTTAATAATTTTTTGATTTTAAGGTAATTTAACAAAAATATTATTCTCAATAAATTTCATTATTTTCAATTAAGATACTATTTAATTAATTTTGTGTGCAAAAAATATCGCCATTAAATTAAAACAATATCATTTAACACTACAAAATTTTGTTATATTAACTTATTAAATTCATATTACATATTAACTGACTCAAAAAATATTTTTTTAGTATTTTTTAATTTTTTATTATATTTTTTATTAATCAAAGAAATACTCAATCAATGTTGAATAAGAAATTACGATCATTATTTAATTATAAAAAAATTAAAGTATATTTCATTCAGAACACTAATTTAATAAATCTCAAAATGAAAACCTATATTTTTTCATAACAAGATTTTTTCCCGAGGTGGAAACATATGACATATTAACATCAAAGAATGTGAAATTTCGTAAATTTCTTTGAATTAAATAATATATAAGTAAATTACCTGGAAATGTGTCAATTAAGAAAATAAATTTCCATTCTAAGGTAATAAGGATCGAATTAATCTACTCTAATAAAATGTATACATGTTTTCAAATCATTTTTTACCCTTATCTTTTGATTTTAACCATTCATTAAGCCCTTTCAAACTTACCTTGACAATAAGGGTTTTAATCATTAAGGGTAAATATAGTTACTATAAATACATAAATAGACCATTTTTGATATTATAATCCATATCCAAATCTCTGGGTTGAATCTTATATTTTTAGTAATTTTATATCATTTAATGAAATATTATTTACTATAAAATATCATTAATGTCTATTTTTAGAACTTTTCATTACCATCACCCTAATAACATCAATAAAAAAGGTAAAATTTGACAAAATTATTCAATTTAACAGGAAAATTTTATTTTATTTTAAAAATCCATGTATAAAAATAATTATATTTAATTATGTTTATTTTAATATCTCTAATATCAATTATTTTATTTTTCAATTACATGAAAAACAATCGTATCAATGTTGTGTATGAATTTAAGATAATTATTTATTCATTAAAAATTTAAAATAAATTACCATGATGAAGATAAATATTTTTAATTTCCAAATAATATTTATTACCAAAAATACCCTTTAATTATCCCCACGTTAAAAATAATATGGTTATTTAAAACAATAGTGTAGAATTTTTTTAATTTTATTGAAATAAAATATAACAAATGTAATAATCAAAAAAATTTAGAACAACGTCATATAACAAAATATTTGATGATTATGGATGAAATTTACATATCCAATAAAATTAAGGTTAGTTTTAGGGTCATTTTATAGTCCTTATCATTTTATTTTTAATTTTAAATAAGAAATTTACCATTTTTCGTTGCCAAAAAATGTCTATGTTTACTAATAATTTGAAAAAAATAATAGATATTTATTTACATAATTTGGACCCACATATTAAAAATATGAAATTAGTAATTTAATTTTTTTTATAAAAATGATACAATTTAATTTAAAATAGGACTTGCAAAATGCGGAGAAAAACATTTTTTCATAAAAATGTCTTTTTAAATACATAATGTTTTCAACAAAATTCAAGTATAAAATTCATTTTTGAAAACAAAATTTTTGTTATGTTAAATCAAATGGATGTTATAGCATTCCGGCCTTTTCTTACATTACTATTACATCAGTTCAAAGATAAACAACATAATAGTATTACACTTAGAGGATCCAAAGGTTTAGTGTCTTGGGAAAACTAGGACTATACATAACAAATACAACATCAAGCATAAACATTCATTTAATTTCATCTTCTATAGATTTTTATTGGCACTTGTCCTCTCCTTAGTACATGTAGCCACCTGAGGATATACATCAAAAGGGGTGAGCTAAAATCCCAATAAGAGGATAGATAAGAACAATATATCTTGGGGTGAGCATAATCATAACATAGGCAAAAGATCATGAACATGAGAGGAGCATAAATAATAGACTTGAAATGTGGTAATGTATAAAAATAAAACATCATGTCTTAGTGGTTAACTACCACACATACTTGTGATCCAAGCTAGAATCTTGTTCACACATAATTTCACATTTACTCATGAGATTCATCACTTTAACCCAATGCATTGGAGCGCTATATAATTTGAGGCGCACCCGTCACATTTAAACATTCATATTGCGCTATATAATTCCGGGTGCACTTGTCACACCATAACATTATCATTTATCATGCATTACACAATGAACATATAACATAAATCAACATAATGAACCCATGAAAAATAATGGGTTTCATCTCATAATAACGCATTCATAAGCTTTGGGTTCCCAAAAGAAAGAGGGAATAACACACATGTTACAAGAACCGTCCACCTTGAGTGAGAAGTAAAAGGGGTGTTCTTAAAAGAAGAGTTCTTTTGGAAAACATTTTTATGGACATAAAAACTAGTGAAAAACATTTATATCCCATAAAAGTAAAGACAATTATGAAAAATGGTCTTTAAGGAGTGACCATGTCAAAAATGGAGTGAAAGAGGTAGAACCCGAAGGATGAAAGTTGGGTTCGAGAATTTCCCCTTACCTTGTACCCGAATGCTTCCTTCTCTTTAACGTCATGTATAATGAAATTATATTCATTAATTATAAATACGGAACCATGTGTACATTAATAGGGTTCATTATGGTTTCATTATGTCATATTATGTTCCTTTTGATGACTTATAGAGTTTAAAAACATTGTTCGGGGATGTTCGTTTTTATGTTTTTTCTTGGGTGGTTCACATGTATTCTTAAATTGAAGTTTGGGTAGAACATGAGTAAACATACAGAAATGAAATTACATTTCATTAATGATATTACAGGAGCTTGAATGATTTTATAATGAATTACATTAGATCCATGTGGATGAATCATTAGATAAGAATTAAATGATGGTTATTTGGGTCAATTTGGGTGGTTTTTCAATCACAACGAACTTGTTTTAACTTATCACTTAGTAATATGGTCATAGGTTATTTACAGAACCTTAAATAGAACATAATACATATAAAATATTCTGTTTATACCATAAAAATGGTTTCATGACCATATCTGAAGGTAGAAATGGAAGAAGAAAGTATGTCGTTCTTGAAGGTGATAAATTAACACCTCACGAACAACGTTCTCTTTAATAAAATAAAAGGAAGAGGGAAAGGGGGTTGGATTATATAATATCCAATTAGAATCATAAAATTACATTATGTGTATAATACTGGAGTTAAAATACAATTTTTATGAAGATATGTGGGGAGAGATCAAGAAATTAACTTGAACTTGAAAGGAAATTAAAGGAGAAGAGGGAGAGAAATTACCTCTTGAATCCTTCTCTTGAGAACCTATTTAAGGGCCTAAGATTGGTCTTTTGATGAGACCAGCAGATTTTGGACGTGGGGGAGGGGATAGGGATGATGTTTGGGAAGATTTTAGAGAATCCTTGGAGCTTGAGAGGTGTGAGGAAATGAGGGAGTGAAGGGTGGTATTTATAGTGGAGGGGAGAGGGGTTTCCTTAATATAAAAATCATTAGTTTATTATTTACCCACAAGACAAGGAATAGTGATTCTTGAATGACCAAGAATAGTAATTTTATAATGTAATCCCGAAAAAGGTGTTCTTACATCAGCATAGCATCATCGATGACTCAATTAATACATTATTTAACATTTATTGTGAATTATCGGATTCTACTATTCATCAAAAATTCAAGTATCTCAGAAAAATCCCAAATATTTACCCCAACCATTTTTCGACATGTAGAATCCAAAAATGAAGTCCATTTTTCAAAAATAATTTTTTAAATATTATAAATTTAATATTTAATTAAAATCATAAAAAAACAGTTTTTACGATTAAAACTGATTTTATAGTTCTTTCAAAAATTACGCAGGGTCTTAAAAAATTATCTAAAAACTATTATACATTGATTCAATAATTTATGAGTGCATTTCAGGGAGATAAATATTATTTTAAATTAGTAAATTAATTATAATTAATTATTTATGACTTATAAAATACCAAAAACTTTTACTAAGGTCAAATTGTTACTTTCTAAGATGTCTAAATTTAATTTTATTATTCATAGGTAATGTTACTCTTATGTTGGATGATTTACTATTCATAAGGGTCATATTAATATTCATAAGGTTATGTTACTATTCTTAAGGGTACGTTACTATTCACCAAAAATTATTTTTGTTTCATTAGACTCCAAATATCATCTTGAACACAACTGTGTATGTTGGATTTTCAAAATTCCAAACATAGGAATGAAAAACTTATGTTTAAAGGTCACTTATCACTTAGTAGTTCATTATTTTGTGTTTTAATGTTATTTTATGACATAAATATATGAATGGAATTTTCCATTGAAAAACTTTGGGTCGTTACAGATGTAATTTAATGTTAAAACTAATTCTAACAATAATTTTACACTGTGAATACTTTAAAATAATAAAATAAAAAGGTGGGTTCCATTAATATGCATGCTACATGATAAACAACCTGAGGACTTGACCCCACAACTGGAACCCCATACCCCATCACCCCTACCACCCCAGTTGTATGTGGTGGCACATTAAAAGATAATGTAATTTTGAATAAAATTTAGTATTCTTCATGATTCAATAAAAATATATATTTTTAGAAAAATTCTAAAATTACACCCAATGATAATATTGACATGATCATATTTATTTCATCAAATTATATTTCCAAAATCATAAAAAATAAATTAAAATATTCAATAAAGAAAATCAATAAAATCATTATTAAATAAAACATATTTTTGAATAATAAAATCTATTTACTAAAAAATAGTGCTTATTTCCTAAGTATTAATCAATGCATTTGTATATATTAGTACATTTAAATATTTATTTTGAATAATATTTAATCTCATTCATACAATCCAATTTAACAAGAAGATTATAATAGATATATAAGAACATTTTGTTGTTCAATTAGGCTCAACAATGCATATTTGTTTGCGCTGTCGAACATATTTGTTCTTTTTAAAACTGTGGGATATTACATTCTCCCCTCCCCTTTAATAAATTTCATCCATGTAACTTGAACAAAATATCTGTAACTAGTGGTTTGAATTTTCAAAATACCATTTTTTAAATCCTAAATCATAAAAAGAGTTGATAAAACAACTACTTGAAAAGAGATAAAGGGATGTATGAAAGTAATATAAAATAATATATTTTTTAGTTACCATTTAGAATTTTTTGGGGAAGTGAAATAATGTATGAGAATGAGAAACCAAACATACATAGAATTATGAAGATTTATTGATAATATATTAATGAAAAATTTAATCATCAAAAAACTGTAAATATGTAGTGGTTTAAAAGATGATGTATTTGTTGGTATGGAATTAAAGAAGAAAATGTTTTTATTTCAAGATCATTTTCCAAGAGTTGAGTAATTCTATATAATCTATACTAAAATAATAAATAAACATACTTACTTGGAATAACGTATTTCATAATATAATCAATTTACCCCACAAATCATATTTTTTTCCAAATTATGAGTATTATAGAAGATTTGTTTATGCTTACTGAACTAAAATCTACTTCGAAGGGATAAAAAATTACAAAAAAGGTTAAAAATAAATTCCACATATATTTATACATTTACCAAATACAAAAAGGATAGGATATGATAAGATAAGTCGAAAAATTAATAAACCACCATATTAAGAAAAACTACATTAATCTCTAAAAGAAATTAGTAATACGAAATGATCAACATAGATCATTGAATAAATAAAAATCCTTTATATTCCTCAAAATATTTTATATGAATATTAAAACCCAAAAAATAAAAGGATTATATCACATAGTTTTCAAAGATTTATTTACCATTTACAATTAAATAACATCAATCACTATTAATGCATCATTACCAAAATATAATTTCATTACCTACATAATATTCAAGATTTTATAATCATTTATATTAATAACAAAAGTCAACATAAATCCATATTAAAATCATTTATTCTTAATAAATATAATTTAACCATTATTCCTCAAATAGAATCCTATAATATTATGTTAACCATAATCATATAAGTTCCCAAAAATTGACATAAATAACTTAATCACTAAATCTCATTAAATATTGTAGTTTTCTATTCAATAAATCATTTATCTGCAAAATGAAATTTAATTTTAGATATTAGATAGATTAAATAATGAATGAATATTCATACTAACCAGGTCATCATGTAGGCATGTTGTAGGTGTTTCACCCTGGTATCACTTTGGTTGTGGTTTAAAAATCATGAACTTTCTGGATAGTATGGGTTATCACCTCACCTTATCATTTTCATTTTCAAAAAATCTCTATTAATATAATAATTAAAAAATTCCTAAACAAGTGAAAAAAATTATAATTAAATATTATTAATATATTAAATATTAAATAAATATTTTATCCTCAAAGGTTATCCCATAACTTTCTTTTTGCATCACCCATAATGTAATAATATATAATGACCACAAAATCAAACATCATATAAACCCTAAAGGTTATCCACACCATTATAATTATGTACCAAAAATGAAAATTGATTCATTCCTAAAATAAAATTTTCAAATGTTAATCATAAAGGGTACATATAACTCAAAAATAAATGCATTCTAAAATTGCATTAGTTACCTAAAACTTTCATCACTTAAAAACAAAAAGGGGTACATAATAATTTGAAATTATGATAAAAAATATAATTATAAATACATTATGGTATCAATATCTCTTAAGATAATCCTTAATGAAAAAATCCTAATATCCAATGTTATCTAAACCCTATTCTGATACTAACTCTAACTTCTGAGAACTTCACTCCTGGATCCAATTCTATAAACATTAAATTTATATTTCTCGATATTATACTAATAAATGTGATCCAATTATTTACCTTCCAAAAAATACAACATCAAAATTAAATGTTTGATCACTTTCATACACAATGGATTTTTAGGTTTAAGGTTTTATAGAATTAAGATAAACTCTTAAAGGCTTCAGTTCATAAAGAATGGGTTCATAAAGATCACAATCATCTCCCACTATACTCAATTTTTCATATTCCATGTTATGTATTTAAAATCTCCCATAATATTCAGTATAAATGAATCAATTTTGGGAAAAAATATTTTATCATCATTCTTCGTAACCAAGGGAAAATGAAACATAAAAAAGGGTGAGATTGAATGTTTAGTATGGAAAAGAATGAGAGATATAAATTGATGATTCTATCAAAGAATAATAAAATCGTAATGGTATAATATAATTACCATAAGATAAAATATTCATATAAAAAATGATAAATATCATAAGTATGAGTTATGGAATAAAACATTAGAATTTTAAAAGATATGAATCATAAGAATGAGAAATAATCATAACTCAATCATGAACCATAATTTCATTTCGTAAATGTTTATAGAAAAATAATAAGTTTAGAAACCTTTTATTATATCTTGGTTAACTACCAATAATAACATATCATGCATCAAGACTTGTTTAATATAGTTTATCAAGAATATCAACTTGTTTCCCATTAAAAATCATACACTTTCACTTGTTTCCTAAAAGAAATCAATAACATTAAATTGTTTCTCATAACATTATCACAAGATATAATACATTACCCAATAATTTTGATAGAGATATATGTACACCAAATCTCATAATTAAAACCATACTTTTGTATTCCATAAGATCATAAAAATTACATAATATCATAACCCATGATAATAAATGAGTTTCATAAAGGCTTCATCTGAGCATAACCCACGATAAGGAGTATCATAATCATTTTTCATCATAATTTAATAAAAATATAGAAAGAATAAATAATGTATTTATGGATCACATCCATAATAAATAATATTTATAATAAATGGATACTATTATTTGTTAATAAAGATACCCTCAAATGATCATTAAAACCTTCTTGAAAAAAATACACTTTCAAATTTAAAAAACACCTTTCAAAATATAAATAAAATGAACATAATAATGGAAAAAATTAAAAGACAGTTTGAAAAATATTTATTAATATTCATATCATTGAAGTTTCATGAAAATGGGAAATTAAATTTATTCTATATATGTTTAAAAACCTCCTTCCTTTTTTTTATTAGAAAATTCACAATGCACCTCGCTTGGAAAAGAAAACAAATATTCCCTTCACTCCCTTTTGTATAAAGAAAACATGGGTAGAAATTAATTTAAACAATCAAAGTATAATATTTAAAACCTTAATTGATGCTTTTTATAGAAAATATTTCTATGGAATAAATATATTCCCCAATATAAACATAATTATAAACAATCAAAAATAATTATAAGACTGTGAAACACAACCCTTACCACTTCTGTATCATTTGAATCGTAAGCCCTATATATGAAATAAAATTAGACGGATATAAAAATTCTATAATATTCATTATTATAATCATAAATGGAATTCAGGGTAATTATATACAAAAAAATAAATAAACAGGTGGTATATAAGACATACATCCCAAATAAGTAAAATTAAGCAGAAAATCCCTTCTCACGAATTATCCTTACCTGAAAAGTACAAAAACCTCCTGTTTAATAAATTTTAAATTATTATAATTCTATAAAATAGTAATTTTTATACTTATATTATCATATATTACCCATTTATTGTAGGATCCAAGTATTAATGTAGATTATCAATTACAAGGGGAGGGGTGAATTGTATGTTTAAAAACTTTCATTTTTAACCTTCTGGAAAACAATGTTTAACCAGGTTAAACAAGTTAAACTCACAAGACCTATTTTAGTTTTACAACCTTTCTAGGTTCTAAGAAATATGGTTCTGGAAATGAAACTTATAAAAATATTACTAGATAAGTATTCTATCTTAAAGCATATATAATATTACTTATCAGAGTATACAAACTAACTAGAAAGTATAAGAAGGTTATACTTGCTTCCTTTATCAAAATACAATGAAAATAAACTTGAAACAAAACAAGTAACATGTATGAAATATTTTAACCTAAAGAGTAGGGTATACAACAACCTTGGATAAAGGTCCCATGATTTATACATTTAAGAAAGTCTATATTACCCACACCATGGTAAGCCCTCGATAAGAATATCATAATTTTTCTTGTTATCCCTACAAGCCCTCGAACATTAAGGGAGTTAGTACCACTATCTTCCTATCCAAATAAGTCCTCAAACTTTAAAGTATTAGACACCTCTATCTTCATATACCCATAATACCTTGATTTTACACAACAAAAATCAGAGTCGTACGAAGTAAGATGAACTAGATGTTCAGTACGCACAAGGCATGAGAGTCTCTCTCTATATAAATTACTTCAGCAGCATGAAATCTCTAGAGTGATCAACAATGTCTCAGTATTGAGCTCATTCAACTGAGCTCTTATTTATAAGAACTTCTCCAACTGTTGGTTCCCTCCTCTAATGGGCATATTTTCATTGAATTTCGGAGGGACCAATACACTTGTCACTCAAATAACGGTTAATTAGAAATAGAATGCACGACATCATTTCATAACTATAATGTAATGCCCCGACCCCAGTTACCCAGAGTCATTGCATTATTACATGACATTGTCATGATCACACGAAAGATCAAATCTCGAAAGACCGATTGGTTTAGTATCCTTGGAAACACTAGATATATTCATAAAGTTTTACATTACGTCATAAAGTGAAAAACTACTACAACATCATATTGTCTCTGTAGTCCACACTATTATCCCCTCATAATATCCCTGCAGGTCATTCATAATTTACTTCTTCACATCCTAGGAAAAATAAAACATAGAAAAGGGGTGAGCTCAAATGCCCAGTGAGGATAACAATATAGCAGAAACTTTCATAAATAAGAATAAACATTTAAGGTAATTTACAACTAAAACAAAAGCCTTTTTAAACTTGAACTTCAACATAGTATGGAAAAAATAAAATGAAATAATGCCATTTACTTATTCACATGGATATTCTACTAATCGAATAATCACATGCAATATCAATAACCACTTTCATAATGATGGAATGCATAATTCCATACTATCATAACCACATAGCCAAGGCCTCGTGCCAAAACTACAAATAATATTTTACCAAGGCCTTGTGCCAAGACACTAGTTTGTCTCATGAGACCTACCGATGCATCGAGGAGCTATAGCGGGCTCCACCCGTCACATATTAAGTCAAATGCATTCCCATATGAAAAGGTTTAAACATAACATAAACATTCATATTAAAACTAGCATACGAAATGTCAATACTTTCACTATAAACTATGAACGGTATAAAAATAGTGCATCCACAGTTAAACATATCACAAAACCTTCAATACAATATAGAAGTTTTGTATGATAATAAATCAACTTCAAATAAGCGTAAAATCCATCAAAGGATGTTGACATATATGAAATCAAAACTCTTTTTAGAGAAATATCTCTTTTTTGAAATCATTTAAAATCTACACATTTATTAAGGAAGTAATTTAAAAGAGATTTTTGGATCAAAGTGTCCCATACCACTTCGAAACATTTGAAAAGGAATATCATTTCAAAACATTCATTTCCATATAAATAAATCCTTAAAAGCATTTTGAAAACATGGACATTAATTAAAAATATTTATAAAGATAAATCTTTAAAACATTTAAAATTCTGATTTTGATAAAGAGTACCTTCATAAATTCTTAAAATATTAATTTTGAAATAATTTAAAAGTTAAATAATTATAAAATAAAACATTTACTTTGAAAATATCCTTATAATATTGTAAGGGAAGCTTTGAAAATTTTATAACTATGGAAAATAGCCGCACCCGCCGTATAAGTTAAAAAAACATTCTTACCTTAATTCTGTCGAAAAGGTTAAAAAAGACCTTGTTTGGAAAACGACGGAAATATTACTTTATAAACCACTTATAAAATTCAACAAGGGTATAAATGAATTTATACCATATAATTTAAAATAGTAAGAATGATTTTAAATACATTTTTAAGAAACATGGATGTGGATGATAAATAGGTCTCAGTAGATAATCACGTATAAACAACCTCGGATAAAGAAGAGATTGTAAAATAACTCTTACCTTGTACTTTTCCTTGGTTGAGGGTAGGTTAACCTCTTGTATAATTGTGAAATAATTTTTATTAAATTATACAAGAATCATATATATTAATATGATATCATATATGATCTTTTAACATTGTTTTGTTAATAATATCTTAGTATTATCATCGTTTCGGGTGTTAACTTACTCGTTTTCTTTTATATGTTTTGTTACGTAAGCCATGTTTGACATGGATAGGTCATATCTTATTCATATACAGAATGATATCAAGTCCTTAAACATTATTTTTAAATCATAAAATGATAATTATACTTGAATGGATACGATGGAGAATGAATCTCATCGCGTTCGTGGAGACGGTAGTCCGTACGTACGCACGATCGAAAATATCATTCTTTTGATATTAAAATAATATATAATTGGATAGTATATAATATATACAGAATCATTATAATGTTATATTTATTATTTACATGAGTTACACATCATTATTATACCCATCCAAATAATAATATATTGAATAACAATTACACCACGACGTGGAGACGGTAAGTTGTACGTACGCACGTATGGTGACATGTTATTCAAAGGGTGGATAGAATACTGAATATGGTTGTACCATATTTATAATAACATCACAGTATATATAAGATAATGGAGTTATTATTTTAGAATGGTAATAACAAATAAGGAAGAAGTGGAAGAAGAAAGGAACTTGAAAAAGGGTGGTGAAAACATTACCTCTTCTTCGGGTTCTTTCTTTTGATTTGATCAAAAGGGCTCCTTAGGTTGGCTTTAGGATCAAAATAAGGCCTCTAGGTTGTAGTTAGGGAAGTTGAGAGATTATTTGGGCAGAGTTTTTCCAAACCAAAAGGCTTTTAAGGTGTGAAGTAATGAGAAGGGGGAGTTCCCTTTTATAAGAGGGGTGAGGGGCACCTTTGGAAAAGCTAGAAATATTAATTTATAATAAATTCATATTCGGTTTCTAATAGCTCAAAAGTTGATTATTAAAAGGTTAATGTGGGTATAGGTCGAAAACCATTCAACCAATAGAATTTAGACAGGTTTGGGTTACTATATTTACCTTATCTTTTAGTTTTAACTCTTAGTCAATTAGTTTGACATTTACCATGTCACTTTGTATTTTTATATTATATAGTTAATAAAATTACTATATACATCCAAAAGACTCCCAAGTGGTCCATTAATAATACACATATCATGATATAAGTCTCTTGGCCGAACCATAGATTTTTAGGAGTTTAATATCAATTAATAATATAATATTTGTTTTAAAAACTCTTTTATGCCAATTTTGACACTATTCAATAGATGATTTTTGTGAAACTTATAACAGAATTATTAATTCAAACAAAGCCAATTAAATCAATCCTAATATGTCATATTATCCTATAAAATTAGTTTAATTCATTAAAAGTATAAAATTATATTTATTTGGGTATTTATAATATCAATTATTTTAATTTTTCACTATTATGGTAATTACTGCATCATCATTGTGTTATAAATAAATTAAATTATTTAATGTCTAAAAATTATAAATAAAATATCATTATGTAGGAAATAGTTTTATATTTCTATTGAATATTTAAAATTGAAAATCCAACATATATAACCCTATGTAAAAATTGTTTTTCTAAAAGATATATGCTTGTGTCATTTTTGTATTCATTTTAACTTAATTAAAATAAAGTGTCCCTATCACTTACAAGTGGAACCATGGGGTCCCAAAATCGACCCAAAGATGCCTATGGTAGAACTTGTATCAACCAATAAGGTTAGGACACATTTTAGGGTAATTTTTTATTATTATAATATTATTGTTTAACCCTTATTTACTGGATTTACCCTTTAACCATGGTAAATAAAATATTTACCGAATTATTCAAAATGTCTAAAAATAAAAGTTACCTATTTACACAATTTTAACATCCTGATTAAAAATATGGAATCCATTTTTCCAAATTCAAAACACAGAAGTGGCACAAATTAATTTAAAATTAATTCCCGCTATCAAAATAAAAAGCGTGTTTTAAGATATAATAACTATCAAAAGATTGATACTTGTTTATGTTCGGTTTAATTTTGAAATTATGTACAATGACCAAAATTGTATTAAATGGTAAAAATATATTCTAAATATACTTTAAAACCACTCAAATTCATAATTTATCAATATAAATTATTTTGATTAAAAAGGTTGTTTTTAATTAAAATTTAGAAATTTTTACTATTCATCAAAATATAAGTGTTATCCGAAAAGTTCCAAAACTTCACCCTAGGCTAAATTCGATATTCCTAATCCAAAAATGAAGTCCATTTTGAAATATAAAATATATATAATTTCAAAAATTAGGTACTGTTATTCATAACGGCTAGTTTGATTGGTTGTGGTGTGTGTTAGAACTCGAAGTTTCGTACAACACACACTACTGTATTATTCAAAGGAAAGTGTACCGTGGAAGATTGGGATGTTTTATTTTAAATTTTTGATGTCCTCATTTAGTCAAAAAGTATAAAATATTGTATTTAAAAAGGGTTCACTATTAAAAGTTGGCAGAAGTTCAATACTGAAAATGAATTTGTTCTTACATAATGTCTAAGAAACTCATAATATGGATTCTAAAATTATAAGGATTATATAAAGTTTAAAATTTAGTCAATAATATTCATAACCTCTTTTGAAAGGCTTGTTTGGTAAGTCATGGTGCGCTTGAACTCGGTGTTGCGTGTAGTGCAAGTTATTGAATTATTTTGAAGAAATAACACACTATGAAATATTGGGGTGTTACATTCTCCCCTCCTTTAATAAATTGTGTCCTCATAATTTGAAATTGTTCTTCGAAAATAAAAGGTTGAAAATAGAAAATATATTTGTGGGAAAACCCATATCGAAAATTGGGTTACTAAAATTTAGTCTTAATATATGGAAAAGAGAAATGAAAGGGTCACCACCAAATTATGATCTCGATTAGGAGAACATTGGTGGCAATTAGAGACATATAATTGGAGGAAAAACATAAATATTTATATGTAGTGATTGAGGTCATCAATCACAAACATGTTTAAAATTCAGGTCCTTAAATTTATCAATCTATGATAATTTGAAATACCATCGGTTCAACAAAACATAGGGTATTAGGATTACACATTTTTGGTTTTAGGATTCCTTAAATAAAGTATAAGAATTAATTTCTTCATAGAATAAGAGAAGAAGAAAAAATATATTCTTGACAAGTAGAGTTCCATCCTTTAACTAATTTATACCACAGACTCATCTTTCACTCTAAAAGATAATAAAACTTAAAAATAATATTCTATTTATCATATTCGTATAGGGTTAAAAAAATGAATTTATAATTCATCTAGAAGAACCATTAAAAAAATGACATTATTCAATATAGGACATCACGTGGGTCAGTGGTAGGTGGTACAACCTTGTCGCCCTTCAGTTGTGGGTTCAAGTCTCACGGCCTTATCGGATGCAACGGGTTGCCTCCCGACCTCCGGGTTGTCCTTTTATGGCAATCCAAAATAATCCAAACTAGAACTATCCAAAATACTTCAGTCCAAAATTTATAAGGAAGGTAAACACAATAAAGATCTTTTTTTCCACATAATAACATGTGAACACCTTCATCATGTATTCTTTTAAAACACTGCATCATCCTGAATTACCATAAAACCTTATTGATTACATTCATGATCCCTTATTCCTTAAATAATAATAGATATACTCCTACAATCCAAAAATGTTTTAAACCCCAACAATGATGGAATATACAAATCATTAATCAGTTTCAAGGTAGTCAAGAATATCCAATATAATTTATCCAAATCAATCATGTATTATTCCAAAATCACTACCTCGGTATCAGAACTATATTATGGTTTATCATTCTCTCAACCATATATTTTCCAAAAATTTATCCTGCTATTGAGTCACTTTTCTTTGTTCCACAAAATCTCAAGTCCTTAATGAAATAGTACTGCAGTACAATCCTTATATACTCCATAATTATTATAACAAGTAAATTTTTGATACAACACTCAAATGACATAATCAACACAAGAACTCTAATCATTCCTCTTCATCTGTGGTAGTATCATAACTTGATTATTATCCAATAGCATCATTTATGGCATAGTCTGATGATTGGGACATAGGTTCGCGTAGTGTCCAAACTCCTTGCAAATGAAGCATTGTACATTTGAAACCATTTTCTTACCCTTGCAATCACGTACTTTGTGCCTTTTTCCTCCACACTTATAACAAACTCTCATTCCTTTCAGGCAAGTTCCAGGGTGTTTCTTCCCACAGTTATCACATATGAGAAAATTCTTCTTTTCCCTCTTCCCTTTATCCATCTTTCTCTCATCCATCCTTTTCTTCTCTTTCTTCCCTTCAAAGCCATAGGACTCAGTAGACTCTTTACTTATCTTATCAACACATGATATTATTTCTTCATATGATGATAATACATGGGATACTATTTCTCTTATAAATTCTGGCTTAAGAACATGAAAGATATGATCCTTCTTTCTCTTTGGATCATGTGCATTGCTGGAGTTCTCATTACTTCTACTGGGCGCCATTTCTAAACAATGGAATACACTAGATTAGTTTATGAATAACAATACCTAATCCCAAACTTGTAAAACACATAACATAAATTAAATAGTTTATGTATATAATCCATAATCATAAAAATGTATCCTTTGAGGAAGTATATACTCATAAACCCTTCATAATGGTTTGTAAAGAAAATGAAAATTATCCTAATCATATCCCCCGGGAGTGTCGTAACCAAGAGTGCAGCAAGGCCCGTTGTCGTGCACCATTTCCCGTTTGAGTCTAGCTCAAAGCAGTATTTTCGGGTTTTACCCCTAGGTACATCTGTTCCAGAGCCGCCTCTACCTGCTCGTATCCAGATAGGGATCTATTGCTCGAAAAACACACAAAATCTCTACAATACCAAAATTCTAGGAAGTTCTTCTATACTAATCCTCAAATTCCATCTTAAATCTACGTGCTCTAATCAGAGTTTATCTAAATCTAGCTTCCAAGGTTTGTACTAAACTTCCTCTGATACCAACTGTAACGCCCCGACCCCAGTTACCCAGAGTCAGTGCATTATTACAAGACATTGGCATGATCACAAGAAAGATCAAATCTCGAAAGACCGATTGGTTTAGTATCCTTGGAAACACTAGATATATTCATAAAGTTTTACATTACATCATAAAGTGAAAAACTACTACAACATCATATTGTCTCCATAGTCCACACTATTATCCCCTCATAATATCCCTGCAGGTCATTCATAATTTACTTCTTCACATCCTGGGAAAAATAAAACATAGAAAAGGGGTGAGCTCAAATGCCCAGTAAGGATAACAATATAGCAGAAACTTTCATAAATAAGAATAAACATTTAAGGAAATGTATAACTAAAACAAAAGCCTTTTTAAACTTGAACTTCAACATAGTATGGAAAAAATAAAATGAAATAATGCCATTTACTTATTCACATAGATATTCTACTAATCGAATAATCACATGCAATATAAATAACCACTTTTATAATGATGGAATGCATAATTCCAGACTATCATAACCACATAGCCAAGGCCTCGTGCCAAGACTACAAATAAGATTTTTCCAAGGCCTTGTGCCAAGACACTAGTTTGTCTCATGAGACCTACTGATGCATCGAGGAGCTATAGCGGGCTCCACCCATCACATATTAAGTCCAATGCATTCCCTTATGAAAAGGTTTAAACATAACATAAACATTCGTATTAAAACTAGCATTCGAAATGTCAATACTTTCACTATAAACTATGAACGGTATAACAATAGCACATTCACAGTCAAACATATCACAAAACCTTCAATACAATATAGAAGTTTTGTATCATAATAAATCAACTTCAAATAAGCGTAAAATCCATCAAAGGATGTTGACATAGATGAAATCAGAACTCTTTTTAGAGATATATCCCTTTTTTGAAATCATTTAAAATCCACACATTTATTAAGGAAGTAATTTAAAAGATATTTTTGGATCAAAGTGTCCCATACCACTTAGAAACTTTTGAAAAGGAATATCATTTCAAAACATTCATTTCCATATAAATAAATCCTTAAAAGAATTTTGAAAACATGGACATTAATTAAAAAGATTTATAAAGATAAATTTTTAAACATTTAAAATTCTGATTTTGATAAAGAGTACCTTTCATAAATTCTTAAAATATTCATTTTGAAATCATTTAAAAGTTACATAATTATAAAATAAAACATTTACTTTGAAAATATCCTTATAAGCTTGTAAGGGAAGCTTTGAAAATTTTATAACGGCAGAAAATAGCCGCACCTGCCGTATAAGTTAAAAAAACATTCTTACCTTAATTCTGTCGAAAAGGTTAAAAAAGACCTTGTTCGGAAAAAGACGAAAATATTCCTTTATAAACCACTTATAAAATTCAACAAGGGTATAAATGAATTTATACCATAGTCTTTAAAATAGTAATAATTATTTTAAATACATTTTTAAGAAACATGGATGTGGATGATAAATAGGCCCCAGTAGATAATCACGTATAAACAACCTCGGATAAAGAAGAGATTGTGAAATAACCCTTACCTTGTACTTTTCCTTGGTTGAGGGTAGGTTAACCTCCTTTATAATGGTGAAATAGTTGTTATTAAATTATAAAATAATCATATATATTAATATGATATCATATATGATCTTTTAACATTGTTTTGTTAATAATATCTTAGTATTATCGTCGTTCCGGGTGTTAACTTACTCGTTTTATTTTATATGTTTTGTTACGTAAGACATGTTTGTCATGGATAGGTTGTATCTTATTCATATACAGAATGATATCAAGTCCTTAAACATTATTTTTAAATCATCAAATGATAATTATACTTGAATGGATACTATGGAGAATGAATCTCATCGCGTTCGTGGAGACGGTAGTCCGTACGTACGCACGAGTGAAAATATCATTCTTTTGATATTAAAATAATATATAATTGGATATTATATCATATATACAGAATCATTATAATGTTATATTTATTATTTACATGAGTTACACATCATTATTATACCCATCCAAATAATAATATATTGAATAACAATTACACCACGACGTGGAGAGGGTAAGCCGTACGTACGCACGTATGGTGACATGTTATTCAAAGGGTGGATAGAATACTGAATATGGTTGTACCATATTTATAATAACATCACAGTATATGTAAGATACTGGATTTATTATTTTAGAATGGTAATAACAAAGAAGGAAGAAGTGTAAGAAGAAAGGAACATGAAAAAGGGTGGTGAAAACATTACCTCTTCTTCGGGTTCTTCCTTTTGATTTGATCAAAAGGGCTCCTTAGGTTGGCTTTCGGATCAAACTAAGGCCTCTAGGTTGTAGTGAGGGAAGTTGATAGAGTATGTGGGCAGAGTTTTTCCGAACCAAAAGGATTTGAAGGTGTGAATTAATGAGAAGGGGGAGTGCCCTTTTATAAGAGGGGTGAGGGGCACCTTTGGAAAAGCTAGAAATATTAATTTATAATAAATTCATATTCGGTTTATAATGGCTCCAAAGTTGATTATTAAAAGGTTAAGTTTGGTATAGGTCGAAAAACATTCAACCAATAGAATTTATACAGGTTAGGGTTACTATATTAACCTTATCTTTTAGTTTTAACTCTTATTCAATTAGTTTGACATTTACCATGTCACTTTGTATTTTTATATTATATAGTTAATAAACATACTATATACATCCAAGAGACCACCAAGTGGTCCATTAATGATACAAATATCATGATATAAGTCTCTTGGCCGAACCTTAGATTTTGTGTAGTTTAATTTCAATTAATAATATAATATTTGTTTTAAATACTCTTTTATGTCAATTTTGACACTATTCAATAGTTGATTTTTGTGAAACTTATAACAGAATTATTACTTCGAACAAAGTCAATTAAATAAATAATAATATGTCATATTATCCTATAAAATTAGTGTAATTCATTAAAAGTCTCAAATTATATTTATTTGGGTATTTATAATATCAATTATTTTAATTTTTCACTATTATGGTAATTACTGCATCATCATTGTGTTATAAATAAATTAAATTATTTAATGTCTAAAAATTATAAATAAAATATCATTATGTAGGAAATCTTTTTATATTTCTAATTAATATTTACAATCGAAATTCCAACATATATAACCCTATGTAAAAATTGTTTTTCTAAAAGATATATGCTTGTGTCATTTTTGCATTCATTTTAACTTAATTAAAATAAAGTGTCCCTATCACTTACAAGTGGCACCATGGGGTCCCAAAATCGACCCAAAGATGCCTATGGTCGAACTTGTATCAAAAAATAAGTTTAGGATACGTTTTATGGTAATTTTTTATTATTATAATATTATTGTTTAACCCTTATTTACCGGATTTACCCTTTAACCATGGTAAATAAAATATTTACCGAAGTAATTATTCAAAATGTCTAAAAATAAAAGTTACCTATTTACACAATTTGAACATCCTGATTAAAGATATGGAATACATTTTTCCAAATTCAAAACACAGAAGTGGCAGAAATTAATTTAAAATTAATTCCCTTTGTTAAAACAAAAAGCGTGTTTTTAAGATATAATAACTGTCAAAAGATTGATACTTGTTTATGTTCGGTTTAATTGTGAAATTATGTCCAATGACCAAAATTGTATTAAATTGTAAAAATATATTATAAATATACTTTAAACCCACTCAAATTCATAATTTATCAATATAAATTATTTCGATTAAAAAAGTTGTTTTTAATTAAAATTTAGTAATTTTCACTATTCATCAAAATATAAGTGTTATCCAAAAAGTTCCAAAATTTCACCCTAGGCTAAATTCGATATTCCGAATCCAAAAATGAAGTCCATTTTGAAATATAAAATATATATAATTTCAAAAAGTAGGTATTACTATTCATAATGGCTAGTTTGTTTGGTTGTGGTGTGTGTTAGAACTCGAAGTTGCGTACAACACACACTACTGTATTATTCAAAGTAATGTGTACCGTGGAAGCTTGAGATGTTTCATTTTAAATTTTTGATGTCCTCATTTAGTAAAAAAGTTTAAAATATTTTATTTAAAAAGGGTTCACTATTAAAAGTTGGTAAAAGTTCAATACTGAAAATGAATTTGTTCTTACATTATGTCTAATAAACTCATAATATGGATTCTAAAATTATAAGGATTATATAAAGTTTAAAATTTAGTCAATACTATTCATAACCTCTTTTGAACGGCTTTTTTGGTAAGTCATGGTGCGCTTGAACTCGGTGTTGCGTGTAGTGCAAGTTATTGAATTATTTTGAAGAAATAACACACTATGAAATCTTGGGGTGTTACATATAAAAAGTGTAATAAAAATAAGGTTGCATAACCAAATATATTTTTTGGAGTCTGAGAAAAAATAAAAGTTCAGAGTCTAACAAAATAAACACCTGGAGTCAATAAATCATGAATATTTTGATTCTATTTTTCAAAAAATTTGGAACCAGAATTCTATAGATTTGGAATCAGAATTCTAAAGAATTCAGAGTCTGAATTATGAGGAATTCCGAGTCAACTTCGGAGTAATTAGGAATACAAATTCTGAGGAATTAGGAGTCCGAATTAAAAGGAATTTGGAGTATGAATTATGAGAATTTAGAGTCTGAATTTTAGAGAATTTGGAGTCTGAATTTCAAGGAATTCAAAGTCTGAATTTTAGAAAATTCGGAGTATGAATTTCCAAAAATCTAGAGTCTAAATTTCAGAGAATTTAGAATCTGAAAACAGAATACTCTATAACCAGGGATTTATAAGATTATGAGGTTTTATATGTGAAACTGATTTTTATACATTTGGAATAAAATGAGTTCGAATTAGAGAAAATATAAAATTAACAATGAAAATATAGGTAAGGATAACACTTCCTTGAGGAAGGATAATTTTCCTTATTAAGATAAATATTAGGTAAAAAATAATTTTCCTTCATATAGAGTGTTTGTGATTTTCAAAACATAAAGGAATGTAAAATTCATAAGGAAACCTTATTGAATCAACAATCTCCCCCTTTTTTGAAATCACAAACATCCTTACGAAAAAGAATATAAGGACTTAGATTTTTTCATTATGAATATAAAAGAAAACTTGTCTCCATTTACATATGAATCATAGTGAATATGATTAAATCCCCTATAGTTTTTGAATTACCTAAGGATCGTATTCTTGACTTCTGTATTAAGATTTTTCATTTTCTCATGAACAAAAATATTTTTAATAAGAACTCCCCTTAGATTTCCTCTACCTTACATAGGGAAATCTCTTCCTTACTTAGTATTATTTTTATTATTCCTTTCTTCCTATTTGAGATTTTCAAAAAAGGAATAAATAGAATGGAAAAAAAATATGGTACCTAAAAAATTAGTACTGAACCACCAAATATATATGAAGAACAAAAATTCCATTATGATTGAAAGAATTTGTAAAATGAAGAAAATAAAGCAAAAGATTAGAATGTGTTAGAATTATCCTTCTTTCTCCTTCGACATTAACATCTTGAAAATGGTTTTCATCTTCTTTATCTCCTTGTGATCTTTTTCTACATACTTGAGCAGCTGATCCTGATCTTCATTTTTCATCTCTAAGGCTTTTTTCTTTTCTTCCTGAGCCTTAGCAATATATTCCTGAGCCTTCATAACTTATTATTTCTTAGCAATCATTCATTCAAACTCTATTCTGAGTTCCCTTTCCATATTCGAATTCATTTCCACTAAATTAAGCTTCCCATTCAAGTCCTTAACTTCTAGCTTCTAAGTTGTCTATCCTAGAGTCATATTTTCCTCAAAACTCTTATTAATATCATTAAGATTCCCATATCTGGTGTCAAAAGCATCCTTCACATTATCTTGAAATTTATCAAAACTCTCAGATCTTCGATTTTCTTCCTTGACCAACATGTAATATTCTTGCATAGTATTTTATGAGGTTTATATTCAATGAAGAATTTTTTGAAATCTATTTCATGATTTACAAACTTATCCATAAGCATGGAAACTAAATCTTCTTTCTGATGAAATGAGTATTGAAGCATCTGGAACATCTATTATATACTCAGGAATAAGGGAATGGTATCAACCCACTTCTTTAATGATCATACCCCAAAATCATGTCCAATAGTGGAAGATCCCAAATCAGAGTGTTTGGTTGGTGAGGAATCTTTTTATAACTCTCCATCTTTCCTATTTGATGAAGCAGAGACATATTTCTTTTTCACCATATATTCACTTGGTGTATCTACCAACACTTGTTTTCCCTTTTCAGGTCTCAGAATGATCTCTTCTGCCTTGGGTGATTCATGCTCACTATCAGATAACTAAACAATCTAATCTTCCACATGGTTTTATTTATCAGCAACTGCCATAATATTCCCCAACTGAATGAAGTTATGGTTTCTACTTTATTCTTCGGATACCTTATTCACTTCTTCTGGACCTTTTTCTTCTTTTCCTGGAGTAGAAAGTTTTGATTATTTGGCGTCAGATGTTTGTATGGATAGTTTTTCTGAAGGACTCTCCTTCTCATGATATTCTTCTTCTTTCCTTATCATGTCTTCGGTATCAACACTTCCTTCATCATCATCTTCTTCTACTTCCACTTTTTGTGGTTCCCTAATCACCATCTTCTTTCCCAAAGTCATAGGAAGTGATTCTTGCAAAAACAATTCTGGAAATTAGTGTTTTTCAAGGGATTTCTTAGCAGCCTTAAGTAGATATTGAATGATTTTAGCTTCTAAAATTATCTTCCTATGCTTATTTTCTTTCTCTTGCATCTCATGATCATCATCAACCTTTATCTTCAAAGCATTTGCCTCAGTAAGGTCCAAACCAAAAGTAGGCTCCCCTTATTTCTTGTTCTTCTTGTCCTCTATCCACTTAGCCACTACATCATCATGGTAAGTCTTTTTCTTCATTGGTTTTGGGGGTGCTGATTGAGTTTCCTTAGCCACCAGGATTTTATCTTTTTCTTCTGGTTCATTTTCCTTCCTCTTCCATCCACCCTTCTTATAAGTCTCAGGCACTTCTTGTTTCTTTGATAAAGTTTATACTTCTTCTTCAGGTTGCTCATAAAATTATCTGTATTCATTAGAGAATATATCCTTCATTCTTCTCAAGGCATCATCTCTTAGAATTATGACCTTTTAATTTCTTGTCTTATAACTGCAAGGGATTTTTAACAATTCTAAACAATGAACTATAATTTTGGAGAGAATGTATGGATACATGATAATTTGAGACTTAAAATTTCCATTCTTGATATTCTCAATTTTAATAAAGATATACATCATTGGATTTATCTTTTTGAGGTTAACTAGAAAATCCAAAATATATATGTCACTTTTCTTTAGGGAATCCTTATTTCCTTTTCTTGGAATTATAAAACCTTAAACCCATAATTCAAGAATCCAGAAATTTTTTAATAGATGAATAATCTTCAGAATATTTACTTCTTTCAAGCCAAATAACTCTAAAGAATTTTTCTTCTCAAAAGAACCTAATACATCCAGTAATTTATGGGTGTAAATTTTAGCTTCACATTCATATAGAATTCCAATTAGACATGCATCCTTGGTGTAGTAAAGAGATTAAGTCTTTCCATATCTCTTAAATGAAAAATTATCTCTCCATCATTCATTGAAGAAAATTTTTGATTCATAGAATTCAACCAACAACACCAGATAAATGAGATATTGTTCCTTTGATTTTGATTTACATAGACATTCCCAGCCATTCAACGTAATGTTCTTTGAAATAATTGAATCATATTTTCCGAAGGAATTCAGATCGACTAACCTATCTCTATATATATTCTATTCACATATTTCCTTTACAGTCGACTTTTATTTTTGAGTAGAGTCTTCAAAAGAAAATTGGAAATAAGGAAAACCAGAAGATTCGGAATGACCTTAAGTAGGAAGGGTAGAAATTTAGCATGTGAAGGCTTTGAAGATCGATGTGGGACAACCAACATGGGGTCCTTATATAGGTGTCTGAGATGATGGTTCAACAACATTGATTGATTGAATAGTTGAAAAACTCTTGATCAGATCTAATGGTTGAGATGATATACAAAGAAGATATTTGGTAGGTTCAAATCATTTGAGGGTTTTAAGATAAACATTCGGATTTAAAAAAAGTGAATCCAAAAATTATTCTTAAACAAGATAGAAATACCAACATGTAAAAATATGATTATGAAAATTTATGAAAGAAATCAAACCATTCGAATTGCACGACAAATTATTCGTAATGAGGAAAATTATTCTTAAAGTACTTTAGACTTTGAAAATTTTAAAAAAAATTAATGAAAATTTTGATTACGAATGTTTTGATTACGAAAAAAATAGATTACAAAAATTTTGATTACAAAAAATTTTATTATGAAAAATTTTGACTACGAAAAAAAATTGGATTGCAAAAATTTTTATTACAAAAACAAATCTGATTACAAAAATATTGATTACGAAAAAAAATTAGATTACAGAAATTTTGATTATGAAAATGATGATTTCGAAAAATATATACTCCACCTATGAAAAGGAGTTTTTTACTGTAAGGATATATAATTTAACAAAATTTTAATATGGAAGATTACCTTATGGTTATCATTCATAAAATTTGTTTAATGTATTCAAGTCTATTAGAGGGTAATGATTTTGTGAAAATATCAGCAAGCTGATTCTGCGTTCCGATAAATTGAAGAATGATATCTCCTTTTTGTGTGTGATCCCTAAGAATATGATGCCTAATATCTATGTGTTTTTAATGAGAGTGATTTGAAAACTTTTAACATAAGAAAATGGCACTAGTATTATAACACAATATTTGTGTTTTGGTAAAAGACATACCATAGTCTGTGAGTGTGTGTTCCATCCACAACACTTGAGCACAAAAACTTCCCGCTGCTACATATTCAGCTTTAGCAGTGGAAAGTGCTACTGAGTGTTTCTTTTTCATGACCAAGAAACTAATTAATCTCCTAATAAATGACATGTTCCATATGTACTTTTCCTATCCATTCTACATCCACCAAATTCAGCATCCAAAAATCATTTTAAAACAAAATAATTTCCAGAAGTATAAAAGAGTCATAAATCCATGGTTCCCTTTAAGTAGCGAAAATTTATTTTCACTACCTTTAAATGATATTCCTTAGGATTGGATTGATATCTTGCACAATATCATACTGAAAAAATTAAGTCTGTACCCCTAGCTATCAAGTTTAGTAAACTTCCTATCATACCTCTATATGATGTTCGATCTCCTGGTTTCCCAACATCATTATGATCAAGTGAATTTGAGGTACCAATGGGAGTAATAATACTCTTAGTTTTTTCATATCAATATTATTAAGAATATATTTAATATACTTACATTGTGATATATATGTTCCCTCTGGTTTTTAAGAAATTTGAAATCCTAGGAAAAATGTTAACTCACCAATCATACTTATTTCGAACTTATATTTCATTAGATTCGCAAACAAATCGGTTAAAGATTGCTAAGTTGATCCAAATATAATGTAATCAACATATGTTTGAACAATAAAAACATTTTTCTAATATTTCTTTATTAAGAGGGTTGGATCAACATTTACCTTTATGGAATTATTTTGTAACAAAAATTATGTAAGCCTATCATATTAGGATCTAGGGGCTTGTATTAGTCCATATAATGCTTTAGTAAGTTTTAAAACATGTTCTGGATGTTTAATATCTTCATAACTAAGAGTTTGTTCAATAAAAACATCCTCTTGAATATTTCCATTAAGTAAATAACATTTAACATCCACTTGTAAAAGTATAAAGTTAAATAATGCTACAAAGGCATGTATAATATATATAGATTCAAGTCTAGCTACTAGATCATAGGTTTCTTCATAGTCTATTCCTTTTTTTGATTATATCCTTTAGCAACTAATCTAGCATTATTTTTTACAATGATTCGATATTCATCACACTTATTTCTGAAGACCCATTTTACTCCAATAAAAGATGTTTCCTTAGGTATTTTAACCAAGGTCTAGACATTTTTTCATTCGAATTCATTTAGCTCATCTAGCATAGATTTTATCCAATCATTATTACCTAAAGATTAATAATGGAATTTTAGTTCTAATTGTGAATGGAATTCTAGATGCTCTACATCATTTGTTAAGGAACATCTAGTCATTATAGGTTGATTTGCATCACCAGTGATACTATCATAGGGATGATTCTTAAGAAATAACAGATTTGGGTTTTGTAAAATATGTTCATCAGCATGTGGTAGGAAATCTTCTGGGGTAAATGTCTCAGAACCATTTTCTTGATCATTTTCCTTATCATAAATAACTTTTATCAAGTGTTGATAATTATTTTTTGAAAACACATATGTAGATATAGATTTAGGGTGTTTAAAAACAAAGGGATTAGTTTCATCAAATTTAACATGTACTATTTCTTCAATAGTACATGTGTTTTTATTGAAAACTCTATAAACCTTAGATGTTATGGAGTATCCTAGGAAAATTCCTTCATAAAATTTTGGTGTGAATTTATGTAAATTGTCTTTAGTATTCAGAATGAATACTTTGCTTCCAAATACCTTAAAGTAGGAATGTCTAGGTTTTCTACCATTCCATAACTCATATGGGGTTTTATTAAGAAAAGGTCAAATCAAAACTCAATTTATAGTATAAGAACAGTACTTACAGCTTCAGCCCAAAAATGTTTGGCTACCGAATATTCACTCAACATGGTTCTTGTTATATTTTAAAGAATTCGATTTCTTATTTCAACAACACCATTTTGTTGAGGGGTTCCTGGTGCTAAGTAGTTATGAGCAATTCCTTTTCTACTACAAAATGTTTCAAAATCAGAATTTTGAATTCTCCTCCATGATCACAATAAATAGTTATCAATGAAAGGTTTTTCTCATTTTTAACTTGGGATCTAATGATTTGGAAATAATAAAATGATTCATATTTCTTTTCTAGAAAATAGACCCACATAAATCTATAGTAATCATCAACTAGGAAAAATACATTATATTTTCTTCCAATGATTTTAGTTTTTGTTGGACCGAAAAGATCATATACATCAACTGTAATACATTAGAAGTTGAGACATCACCAATTGATTTTGTGTTTGCTTTATGTTTCTTTCCATATTGACAAGGAATAAAAACTTTTGAAGAATAAAATATAAGATCTAGTGGATCCTTAACTAGCCTCTTCTTAGATATTTTACATAGGTTTATAAGGTTATAGTGTCCTAACCTTATATTCCATATGATTGATCTTCCATTACATATAAGACAAGGTAGATCTTGGATCCTAAGGTCTTCAATGTTTAGTGTGTATACATTCTCTTTCCTGTGGGTAGATAGAATAAACTCTTCCTTGTAATTGTGTTCTATTCACTTATCATTCATAAAGTTCACAAGGTAACCTTCATCACATAATTGTCTTATGCTAATGATTTTTTTCTTTATACCTTTAACAAATAAAACATTTGAAATCAAAGTTTTTCCATGAAGAATAATGTTACATATACCAATAATTTCTCCCATAGAATTATCTCTGAAAGTTACTTTTCCTCTTATGGTCTTGATAATCATTTCAAAGAAGATTTTGTTACCAGTAATGTTCCGAGAACATCCACTATCCATGTTCCACGTATTGATGTTGGTACTATCTTTTTTTCCTTGAAAATAAGAGTGTTAGACTTTTGGAACCCAAACATTATAGGATCCGGTAATTTCTGAAAGAAAAATTTTAGGTATCAACATTTTCATAGAAAAATAATCTTTATGAAAACCTAAAGACTGCTTTTTGTTTAAAAAATAATTTTTCACCTAATTTATGCCACACTGACATTTAGTGAAGATTGGGACACATTGAGGAAAAATATAATTATTACTAAAAACCAGTTAAGAATGAGTATAACCAAATCTAGAATTATTCCTTAGAGGTTGAAATTGGGAATACATCTTATCAAAGTTTTCCTTACGTAAGGTAAAGTTTGAAAAACACTTCCTCATGGAAAATATTTATATCTTTAGTTAAAAAACTAAGTTTTTATACTAAAAAATATTAGTTTTAGAACTAGAGTTAGTTTCTAAAATATTTTTCTTATAAATTACATTTTCAAGATCCTTATAAATTTTATCCTTCTCAGAATTAACTTCCTCAGGGTTTTTGGAAATACTTTCAATGTCATAAATTTTCATATTAATATATTTAGAGAGATCTAATACTTCTTTAGTAAGAATATAAATTCTAGTATTTTATTGATCATGTTTTTTCTTGAGTTTAGAATTTTCATTCTCAAGTAGTTTAGAAAACCTAAATAATTCTTCATTAGTAGGTAATGTATGATCTTCATTAGAAGAAGATTCTTCATTAAAAGATTCATAATATTTATTATCACTATAATTTTTATTTAATAATACATTTGTTATGGATTCATAATTATGTACCTTGGCCATTAGACAATGATTTTGAATAGGTATCATGGCTAGTAGACCAAGATTCTTCTTACCAGAAGATTCATACTCTGATGATTTATCAAAAGAATCTCCACCACTAGCACTCCAAGTGTCATTATATTTCAAAACATCAATAGTTTTACCCTTGTAGTACATTTTTTTATTTCTCCTAGAATGATTTTCCTTTCTATCATTTTTCTTAAGAATATGACAATATGGCCTTATATTCCCTGCACTTTTGCATTCATAACAAGTGACTTCCAATTCTTCTTGTCCTTTTGTTCTTTCTTCATAAACCTATATTGAAATTCTTTCTTCCCATATATCTTGTTCATACTTTGAGGAAGAGTAACTAGCTCATTCTCATAATGTTCACTTTCACTTGATTCAGATAAACTAATGGATTTCTGTGACTTGGATCTTGTAACCCTTTTAGGAGTCTTGACATTAGTAGTAGTAAAGGATACACTTCCATTTCCATTATTCTTCTTATTCATATTATCATATCTTTTCATTCTTGTCTCATGTTGAAGAAGAGATCCAAAATTATCATCAAGAGTAATTTGTGATACGTTCTTATTCTCATCAATAGTTGTTCTCTTAGATTCTCACTCATTAGGCATGAAATATATAATCTTGTCCACAAGTGCCTCATCGTCTAAACCTTTTTAACCCATTGATTGTAAACTATTAACAGTAGTCATAAACCTTTGTTGTACCTTTCACACGGGTTCTCTATAAGGAAATATAAATCCATGATTTTCTTCTCTAAGCATAGCTCTTCTAGTTTCTATAACTTTGGATGTTCCAAAATGAGTAACCTTCAATTTCTTCTAGATACTGTTAGCAGCTTCACAAGAAGAAATAAACTATATATATTATTGGTCATGGAACACAACAATGTATTGTGTACCTTGTAGTTTAGTTAATATTCTGAATTTTTAAATTATTAAAATTTCTTACTTCCTTATCAGGAATCTTGTAATCTCTAGTAATCATAACAAAGATGTCCAATCCAGTATTAATAAAAAAAGTCTTCATATGATTTCTTTAATATTTATAATCATTCCCATCAAATATAGGTGGTCTAGTAGGATTTAGATTGTCAATCGAACCGACATTCATTCCTTCCATCTAAAAGAAAATATCTTTCCACAAAACATGTTAATAGTAAATGTTTGTAAATAAGGATAAAAATCCTAAGAAAGGAAAATATTTATCACAATTAAAACATGATCAAGAAAACTTATATGTGAATTTAAGTATTTCAGAAACCTCCTCTTATACCAATTGTAGGATTGGAATATGAATGTAGATGCTCAATTACAAGAGGGGGTGAACTGTAAGTATAAAAACTTTCATTTTTAACATTAATGAAAACTATGTTTAATAAGGTTAAACAAGCTAAATTCACAAGAACTATTTTAGTTATACAATCTTGATAGGTTCCAGAAATATGGTTCTAGAAATGAAACTTAAGGAATGCTTACATGAAAAATATTATACCTTAAATTATATAGAATCTTACTTATCAGAGTATACAAAAGAACAAGAATATATAAGAAGGTTATAATTTCTTCCTTTATCAAAATACAGTGGATATTAACTTAAAAAAAACAAGTAACAAGTATGAAATTGTTTAACCAAAAGAGTAGGGTATTAAACAACCTTGGATAAAGGTCCCTTGATTTATACTTTCAAGAAATTTTGTCTTACCCACACTAGGGTAAGCCCTCGATAGAAATGTCGGAATCTATCTTGCTATCCCCACAAGCCCTCGAACTTTAAGGTAGTTAGAACCTATGTCTTCTTATCCAAATAAGTCCTCGAACATTAAGGTTGTCGAAACCACTGCCTTTGTATCCCCGAAAGTCCTCGATTGTACACAAAAATAATCGAAGTTGCATTAGGCAAGCTGATAAAGAATCGTTAGTACGCACAAGGCATGAGAGTCTCTACATATAAATCACTTTAGTAGCATGAAATATCTATATTGATCAATAATGTCACAATATTGATATTGTTCAAATGAGATCCTATTTATTGGAACTTCTCCAACGATCTACTCCCTCCCCCAACAGGAATATTTTTCTTCGAATTTCAGTGGGACCTGTACACATGTCAGTCAAACAATGGTTAATTAGAAATAGAATGTATGACATCATTTCATAACTTTAAAATGTGTATGAAAAATATGGTTTCTTAACCAAATATATTTTTTGGAGTCTAAGGAAAAAATAAATGTTCAGAGTATAAGAAAATAAACCCATGGAGATGATAAATCAAGAATATCCAGATTCTATTTTTCATGGAATTTGGTACCGGAATTCTATAGATTTCAGAATCTGAATTCTAATGAATTTAGAGTATGAATTCATAGGAATTGTGATTTTGAATTCTGAAGAAATAAGAGTCTTAATTATGGGGAATTTAGAGACCAAATTATGAGGAATTCAGAGTCTAAATTCTGAGGAATTCATAGTTAGAATTCTTAGTATTCAGAGTCTGAATTTCATAGAATTCAGAGTCTGATTTTCAGAGTATTCAGTGTCTGAAATTCAGAAAATTCAGAGTCTGAATTTCAGAAAATCCAATGTTTGAATTTCAGATAATTCGAATTCGGAAAACATAATACTCTATTACCAAGGATTTATAGGATTCATAGGTTTTAGATTTGAAATAGATTTTTAGATATTAGAAATAATATGAGTTATAATTAGAGAAACTATAAAATCAACAATTAAAACATATGTAAGGATAAAATTTCATTGAGGAAGAAAATTTTTTCTTTTTAAGATAATTATTAGGGAAAAAATTATTTTCCTTAAGATAGAGTGTTTGAGAATTCCAAAACATATATGAATAGAAAAGTCATAAGTAAACCTTATTGACTCAACATTTATAACATTTCAAATCACTAATTTATCAAAAATTCCTTATTAAAATTGATACATGGTGTAATAGTTTCATTTATCATGAGTATTTCAGTCCAGTTGTTCTGGTCCATGTAAATATTTCTTGGTTCAACCACATACATAATATTAAGAATGATATAAATATGACATATATTCATTATATACATATCTAGATTCCTAATTAAAAGATATATATATTAAAAATAATTAAACTATTCATGGAGACGGTAGGTCGTATGTACACATTAACACTACTCACATTTTTCAATAGATGTGAAAAAATAATGAAACATATTAATTTAAAATTATATAATAATTATTATATCATATATATTTATCAAAAAATTCATTATTCTATTCAAAATAAAATATAATTGATAGACGAATCACATAGCTTCATGGAGCTGGAAGTCGAGACGTACACACAAACAAAATTATTATTTTCCAAATGGTTGTAATGTTATAAGGTATACATTATATTATCATTAAATAACAATAATAATTTCATACATATAATATATAAACATTAACCACATAATAATATATATCCATCAATCATTTTTATGAAATTGAATTGCATCTCTACATGGATATGGTAAGCCTTTTGTATGCACGGGTGATACTTTCACATCTCATTTGATGGGTATGAGGGTGTATAATATTTTTTTCAAAATTATAATAACATTTAAGAATATTAAAGATTATGAATTTATTACTTTATTATAAATACATTATATTTATAGGATGTAAAGAAGTGTATAAAAAGAAAGTGATCAGTTAGGGAAATTACCACATCTTCAAAACGACTCCTTTAGATCTCAACTAATGGCCGATAGGGTAGGTATTTTTGGGAAGGAAAAAAATATAGGATGTGTATGGGGAAGTTGATATGTTAAATTTTCATATTTTTTACAATTTATACGGCTCATTGTGGTGTGATTAAATAACAGAGGAGGTTCCCTTTTATAAATGATATGAGGGAACTTTTGGAATATCTCAAAAGATTAAATTATAATAAATTTATTATCAATAAAAATGGTTCAAAAAAGAATAAAAATGGACAAGGGATGAAAATTTTGGCCATTTATTATCCCCTTTTTCCTTTTTAGGATTTTTAATATTTTTATGTAATTTTGAGAAATATTATTCTTCTAGAATTTCATTATTGTCAATTTAGAAACTATTCCATTAATATGACTCAAAAGACATAAAAAACGTTTAAATTAATATATTATCCATTAATACAACACTAATAGGTTATATTAAACTATAAAATTCATGTCATGCATTAAATAAAAGAAATTATATTTCTTTTTAAATGTTTAGAATCTTTTTTTATATTTTATATTAATTGAATAAATAATGCATCGTCTTTTCCTAACAAATTCACGTCATTTTATAATTACTAAAATTTTGAAATAAATTTATATCATGATTAACCTAATAGTAGATACTTATATTTATTCTTTAATTTCATTTTTACCTATGTGAAAAAAAATATTAATAACAAAGAGAGTTATATTTTGTAATATTCTTTGAATTAAATAATATATAAATAATTTTCTTGGAAAAGTGTCCATTAAAAAAATAAATTTATATAATAAGGTGATTATGGTAAAATTATATTTATATAATTATAATTATAACGGTTTTGAATCTATTTTTACCCTTATCTCTTGATTTTAACCCTTCATTATCCCTTTTCAAAATTTCCATAACAATAAGGTTTTTACATATTGGGGGTCAATATAGTGACAATATATTAAAAATGGGCCATAAATAGACAGTGATTGAAATTATTTGACATATTACAATCTCATGGAAAAATATAATATTTATAAGAATTATATATCATTTAATAAAATATTCATTGTTATAAAATATCATTAATGACTATTTTTATAACTTTTCATTACCTTCACTCAAATAACATCATGAAAACAAGTAAGATTCAGAAATATTCTTTTAATATATAACTAAAATATCAATATTTTCTATACAATTCATGGATTACATTAATTGTCTCAAATTATATTTCAGTTAATATTTTTAATATTATTTATTTTATTTTTTCCACTGATTCAAGAATTTTCGTGTTAGTGTTGTGTAAACATTTAAGGTAATTATTTATTCACTAGAATTGAAATATAAATTAACATTTTGAAGATAATAATTTTAGTTTAAGAGAAATTTTTATACATGAACATATCATCTGATTATCCCCTTGTTAATAATATTACAGTCAATAAAAATAGGTGTGTGAAATTTTTTACTTCTCATGAAATAAAATATTATAATGGATATATTCAAAATCAAATTGAAAAATGTAATATAATAGAATCATTGTAGATTATGGATGAAATTAACTTATCCAATAAAATTAATGAAGCTATTAGGATCATCTTATACTCCTTATAATTTTATTTTTTTAACATTAATTACCTGATCTACCCTTTACCGTGGTAACAAAAATCACTAATTTTACTATTCATTTTTACCAAAAATTATAGAGAAATATTTAAAATATTTGTACCTACTGATTTCAAGTAATGGTACCATTTTTCAAAATTAAATACCTTGAAAATGAAAATTTTAATTTAAAGTCAATGATGGAAGAGACGGTGAAAAACAAGTTTTTCAAAAAAATGTATTCTTTAATAGAAATTTTTTAATACTAAATTAATGTATACAATCAATTTATTAAAATAATTGAATTAAATTAAATAATAATAATCCAATGAAAATTTAATACTAATAAAAAATGTAGTTTTTCTTTATAAATACTTTAAAATAAAATACCTTTTTAGTAGAAATTGGTATTTTTCACTATTCTCTGAGAAATCAATGTATTGAAAAAAAATTAACCAAATATAACATTCATATTCTGTTATTTATTTAATAAAATATCATTTTGATAAGTTAAAAAAAATAATTACAATATTCACACACAAAAATAATGAAAACCATTTTTTATGAAGACATATTTTTGAAGAATGAATTGACATTACAAGAAAAATGAGTTATTATTTCCTAAGTATTAATCAATAAATTTTTCATTATTTGAACCATTAAATATATATATCAAAATATTAATTATTACTAGGTTATAATGATCATATTATAATATTTTGTGGTTCTTATACTCCTAGGGTTGAGTATTTTTCTTATTATCAAGCATAGTCATTCTTTTTAAAATGTTGCGATATTACCCTATTCCTGGTATCTATATGGGTGTTGCATCACACCCTATAAAATTACATGGGTCAGTATATAGTTTTATTTTTTATAGTCATATTGGTTAGGAATTCTATGTTGGGTTTATTACAAGCTACATTGAGAGGGTGAGTAGATGTTGATTCTTGATGGTGACTTGTAGTCACATAGAGATAGATTCGTTTTTCTATTTAGATTACTGTGGTCTAGTTAGATATTATCATGTATGAACCCTCATTACTAATTTTATTATGGGGATGTTGTTTTTTAATCTTTTTAATAAATAATTTCATATTTTTGGTAATGACGTTATATTATTTTCTAGTTAACCATTATTGTCACGCCTTGTTTGATTATTTATTATTAATGAAAACTATTTATTGTTTGTTATTGAGTATCCAACATATAGGTAACTCATGTAATGATTATATAAGGAACATTTGGTTTGTATTATGGTATTTTGAGGGTGAATTAATTCCCTATAGTAGTGTTCAATACTATTGGACACCAATGAGAATTGTTATTTCCATGTGTTTTGTGTTGGATTCATTGTAAACCCTATCATTGTCATCAATTTTGATTTGGTTTCTTGAATTTAGTGTTTATATTTAATTAGTGTGGGGGAGTACATTGTCATTTTCAATCACCATTTTAACATTTCGATCAGATGATGATGTTCCAAATAATGGTAAAATAGTGGATTACATGAATCAATATGTTAGGCCAAAATATAGATCACGATAATACTATGAACTAAGAGATTAATTAAAAATACATGGAGAGTGAGAATGTTTTTTGAATAGGATAAAATTTCTATAAATAAGATGGTTATCTCCTCATTTGAACATACCTTACACATTGAATATCCAAATAATCTGAATTTGTGAAATTATTTCATAAAGGTTTTTCTTGTGAGAATCATTCATAAGGAAAAAAAATTCACAATGAAAAATCATGTGTTAATATTAAAAATTTATTTTCACATTGTTTATTAATATTCAAGAATGGATATGACTTTTGTGAAAGTACCAATTTTAGTGACGAACTGGAATGTTTTGAGAAAGTGGAATGTTTCATAATGGATTGGAATGTTGTTGGAAAGTGTTTATTGGGAATAAGAATCATGATAATAGTATATAATGTGATTGGAACATGTTTCAAACCTTTATAAAAAAGATATTCATGGAATAATATTTAATTGTGGAATGTGAAGCATCTAAGGAGATGTTAAAACCTTGTTTTGTGAAAGAGTACTCTGATGTTCAATGAGAACTAATAAGTACATAATCTCTTAGTCTAAGAATTTGTGAATTTTCCTATAAAGAAAAAATAATTATACCATGAGGTGGTGAGAAAAGGGAGAAGATAATTTTAGTGATCGTTGAGATAAAATTAATTTACTATAAACATTGTAAATTGAGTGAAAACAAGGTGATAGTGACCCAACCCTAGATATTTTATTGGGGTTGACCCCATTAAATTGAGGTACCTATAATAATTACACCACATAAAAATTATTAATGTATCTTGACACATAAAAAAAATGATGGTGTGTGCTCCTTGGGTGTAGCTTAGTACCAGTGAACCATGTAAAATTATTGATTCTTGTGTACTTGCTTATACTATATTCTATAGGATGATAATTGTAACATACTGATTGAGTAATCATAGACTGTATATAATTAATTATAAGATAATCACCTTAGATTATCAGATCAATACTTAACTGGTGAACACAAGTGTCACCCAACTAGCATGTGAGGTCATTATTGGATAAGAGTGTGAGAGTTTTATAGGGATATGGGAAAATGTGAATGAGTTTAATACCCTGATTTACCCCCTCTCTCTTAGGGAGTCCCCCATTAACATCCCATGTGTGGATAATAGATAACCTTTGTGCTTATCACTAGCGAGTGGAAATTGAGAAAATTGTTTGGGTCTTATTGTAGAGTAATTTGGTAGCATGACAGGTTAACTTAGGTCAATTCATTTCATGCCGCAATAGGATAAATATTGATAATTAATTTGCGCTAAATAGGAATTAACATCAAATCAGTATCACATTTCATCTTCCTGATATATCATAATGTGATGTTTTTCATTTAAAAGCAACATTTTACTTCAAAACGAATGACACATTGTCAAAAACAAGAAAATACTCTCGAATTGTCTTTTTTAAATTTTTATAATTTTTTGATTTATTAGTGATGTGTAGGAATTACGAACACATAAATGTGATAGAAAATGTGATTGTATTGAGTTAATTTTCATCCATTCATTTTAAATGTAACCTCTTATGTTAAAACACACATCACAAGTTCAAAATTAATAAAAGGAACTAGGTTTGTCTTGATAATATCAGATAATAATCTATAATGCACTTTTAACTTATTGAAATTAACCACAAATCAATATAACACACTATATGACCATATTTATAGAATGTATATTTTGTAGTTTAAAAATGACATTTTAGTCTAAAACATACACCACCTAATCAAAACTTAGAAAACCAAGTCATATTATCTTGATGACTTACTAAAAAATAAATGATTCATTTTTTTGAGTAAAAATAATCCTCCCATATTTTTTGAGGCATGGAGTGTACTATATGGATAAAAATGATTTAATTATGATTAAAAGAGACATTTTAGGCCAAAATATTCATCACATTCTGAAAAAAAATTATTATTTTTTGTGTTCCTTGATAATTTTGAAAACATTTACATGGTTTACATTTTATGAGTAAGAAGAAACAAAACACCAGTTCAAGAAAAGGGTTTTTTAAAATTTATTGAATGTGTGTGTGTATATTTTTAATGTATAATTTTTGTTCAAAACATGAATCATATAATCAAATCTAAAAAATACTATCGTATTTTCATTAATTTTTTTGAAAATGAGTTGTTTTAAATTTTTTAAATTTTTTTTATTAAGCACGTGTAAAACCTACATACATTGTGTCCGGTATGGCAATAAGTTAGTGTTTTAATATAAAAGTGACATTTTAGTTCAAAACATTAATAGCATATTCAAAATTAATAAAAATCACTTTTATTGTCAAAATAATTTTGGAAAACATTCTATATTTCTATTTTATGTGTACGAATTATACTCAATCCAATCCAAAACACATTTTGGCTGATATGATAGAAACAACACTCTTTCATTTAAAATTGACATTTTTGTTAAAAACATGTGTCACATACTCATGAATGATAAAACAAACTCGATATTTCATGTTACTTTAAGAAACAAATATTGAATTGATTTTTATTTTACATAATTAACTAAACATGAATCTAACACATAGTTGGGCAGGATTTACTGAAAGCACGTATTATTGAGTTTCAAAGTGATTATTTAGTTCCAAACCACCAATTATATAATCAAAATAATTAAAATGATATTTTTTTTCTTGGTAATGTAAGGAACTAATTTTTTTAATTTATTGAAATGACCCTAAAATCAATCTTACATACGGTGTGTTTGACTCATTGTGTGTTTTTTCAGTATAAAAGAAACATTTTTTAACACAACACACATCAATAAATATAACCAAAACAATTTTAAAATTTCATTTACACTTTAGGAAAATGATTCTTGTATCACTTGTGATCTATAGGAATTAACCACACTACAATCCAGCACACGATGCATTAAAATGTATTCAAAGTGCATGCTTTCCTTAAAAAGTGACATTTTAGTTAATAAAGCTTCTTACATACTCAAAACTATTAAAACATAGTAATATTTTATTTATACATTAGAATAATAATACATGACTCATTTGTGACATGTATGAATTAAACTCATTCTAATATAACACATTGTGTGGCCAAAATTTGATTTTGGTGCATGTTTTGAACATAAAAGAGACATTTTATTCCAAAACATGTGTCACATGTTCAAATCAAATAAAAGACACATGTATTATATTTATAAGTAATAAAAATAATATTTGATTAGATTTTATGTGTTAGAAGTAACCTCACATGGATTTTAATTATGTAGTGGTTGGAATGACAAAAAGTTCATTTTTTTATTTAAAAGTGATATTTTAGTTCAAAATACACGTCATATACTAAAAACCAAGAAAAAATTATATAATTATCTATAGGAATCATTAAAATTATCTGTAACTAATTTTTGTATTTTAGGAATTAAACTAACATAAATTTGACACAAGGTTTGTCTGTTATGATTTAATATAACGGTTTTAATTTAAAAATGAAATTTATGTTCAAAATAGAGAGTACATACTCAAAAAAAAATATCCCTGATTCATTTCTGATGTGAAATAATTAAATTAAAAAATCATTTGAAACATGGCGTGGTTTGTATGAATAAAATTGTTTGTTTTTAATATAAAATTATCAATTTAGCAAAGTTTATGTGTCCCATTCTCAGAGATAAATAAATTCCCTCAAAATATTATAATACTTTATTAATATGATACATGATTTATTTTTAATTTTTATGAATTAAAATCACATCAATGTGATGAATTTTGAGTCTGTATTGATTGAATATTCCTGGTTTCAGCTAAAATGTGAAATTTTAGACTAAAACACAAGTCTTATACCCAAATTTTAGGAAACAAAATTCTTAGATAACTTTGATACATTTGGAATATTATCAGTGATTCATTTAAAATATATAGGTATTATCTTCAATATAATATGACACATGGTGTGTCTGGTATGACTGAATGTGTGTTTCTTTATTTAAAAATGAAATTTTTGTTAAAAATAAGTTTCAAATACTCAAAAACAATAAATATGACTCACATTGTCTTGATTTTTTAGGATAGAGATAGATAATTCATTTTTTTACATGTAGTATTCAACCACACATTAATATGACACACATTTTGTTTGTTGTGACTGAAAATGTCTATTTTTATATAAAAGTGACGTTTTAGTAAAAAAATACAATTCAAATACTAAAAATTATGAAAACACACCAAATATTACATAATAATTTATAAAAAACCATAATTCATTTTGGTTGTGTAGGAATTAACCACATTCCTATCTAACACATGGTGTGGCTGGTATGAATCAAACTGTGTTTTTTCAATATAAAACTATCATTTTAGCTAAAAATATGTATCACATAGTCAAAATCAAGAAAAAATGAATGTATTGTATGATAATTTAGAAAAAATATATAATATTTTTCCCTGTAGGAATTATTCTTGTATTATTTTAATTTAAATTTATTAGGGATTATATAACATTTTAATTATAATATTTTCCATCATTTTGTATACTATTATTAAAAAAAGTGTTTTTATTGTAGGAAAACCCAAATTTTATGTGAGTTTGGGTTGATTGTTAGACAAGGAATTATATGATAGTTTTTTATTTCGTTGGTTGTAATTATTTTTTTTTTGTAGAGAATTTTATATCATATTATTTTTAATGTACTACAATTATTTAATATAATAATTATGTTGAAATTGTAGTGCAATGTAAATTTAAATTATTTTTCATTTTATATAATATATAAACTTATATTTAAATTTTATTTTATTGGATTCAATATATTTTTACTTATATATTTTCTAGAAATTATTATCACATTACACTAACCTTTATTAGTGCTAGCTGTGTTGCAGATAAAGGCCATTTTTATTACTTCCAACTATAGGATGATAAAATTGACTAAATTCTAATGGTGAAGAAACATAATAAATTTCTTAGCACTCATTAGATAAATCTAAATCATACATAATGGACTTATATATATTACTGTTTTTTTAATATAGATAATTTTTATGTTAATGTATTCAATACTAACCATTGAAGGAAATATCATTTTTAATTGAATACAACATTAGTTTCCTTATGAATCACTTTCAGTGGCCTGGCATGTCGTACAGAATGATAACCCACTACATAAGTACATTCTTATAACACATGAGAAAACCAAAAATATTGTAGAATTTGACACTTGGTTAAGTGAATAGTTTTATTATAGTTTTATTCTCATCTACTATGATGCATAATGTTTCAAATATTTCTACACTGCAATCATTGTGACATATTACTAATTGGATATCATTTCCAATGACATTCCATATTTCATTAACTATCGAGGTAGATTTCCATATATCATAAAATATGGAATTGTATACCTATTATGATATCTTGATACTAATGTTCCAATATTCATTATTTTTAAAAATAGATCACCATTGACAAACCATGATGTCTACATGAATTAGGAAATGATTTGATCACAAGTGATAATATGAAGGTGTTAATAAATATATCTCATTTGTGTTATGTCTATTCCTTTACAATCGACCACTAATTGGTTATATGATAATATATGACACCCAACATGGATACTTAGTGAATTTCATGATTAAAAGTATTTATCCCTATCCAACATCAAAATATTTCATGAGAGATTCCATGGTTTATAACCCCCAACATTGATTACCACCATTTGAGTGGCAAAACCGTATACCACTTAGGCACCCAAATCACATATCTCTTCAATAATTAGACTACCCATCCATATAATATTCTATTTAATATATATATATACTAACCACTTATATATAGAATAATTAATATTTCTCACCCATGGTAAAAACATAAATTTTCATAAACTAAAAAATTTTGATAATGGAACATAGGATAACTTACCAATTTCACAAATTACTTTTTTTTTATTCATTAGCCTACACCAAACCAAATTCATTCAATCATCAATATTTTCTTTTCCATTAATATTCAATAAGAATAATTTTCATTAAAAATATATATGTTTTTCCAATCTCATTTAATTTCATTATTGAAAACAATCCCAAGAAATATGTTTATTTTCATATAATTAGGAGTAAATATATGCAAAAATGAAATGAAAGTATTATAAATAAAATTGAAATATTCATTATGACTAATAGTGAAATGTTTCAATCTATTTTGGAGTAAAAAATATCCAATGGATTTATATTTCCATAGTCTTGTAGTGAGGAAATCCTTTCTTCGCTATATTTATTGTATTGTATATTTTCTAAAATATCTATGACTTATGATGTTTAACATTGTGTGTAAAAAATATAATTTGGATATCCCCATAACATGACCATATTGGTCATATCTTCCACACATGTCATTCAAGCTAGAAATTTGATTCTTCAATTTGGAAACAATTTATTGAAGAACATTTTTCTAGAATTTTATTATTTATAAGTGAAATTTTACCAAAACATTGTTCTTTATACATATTATAATGAACATAAATATGATTAATCAAAACCATAAGGATATTATAATGTGATAGAGGCCTCTACAACACCACCAATTACTATAAATGAAAAAACTTATCATTGAATGCAGAATCAGTCTAACAATAGTAATCTTTTAAAATTCATCATTTTGAATGCTTTTCAAGCTTCAATTTAACTAAATAGGATCAAAATATACGATAGAAATATTTATATTTATATTATTTTATTTTCCAAAAAAAAATTCTTTACATAATAGTAGAGAGTTTTCAAAGATATTCTATTTATAGAAAATTAAATTAGAAATTGTTATATTTTTTCACTTTTTATTACTCATATTTTATATCTAGGATCTATAATTTTCTTAAAAAAATTTATTATGTTAATTTATTATTTGGTATTAACCTTATTAATTTAATAAATATTTATTTCTCACTTCATCCACAAAAACATATAATCTTTTAATGTAATAACCCTGATAAGAATAGCCTAATGATTCCCAATTCAGGACTTCCACTACCCCATTAGCATTCCACAATCCCCATTGGATGAAAATAAGAACCATGGGTCTTAAAACAAATTTGATAATTGATTTTCCAAGTATAAATAAATTTATAGAAGTATTGGATGGTTTTTATAAGGATAAAACATGAATCATCCATATATTTGGCATTATTAAGAGAAAATAAAAAATTCACTATGCATAATTGAATAAAAAATATAATGAAATAATAGAATTTATATATCAACAAAATTATATATATATATATATAATCCATATTTAATCATACAAATATTAAATGTGAAACTAAAAAACCTCCACACTATAAACTAAAATAATTGATATTCTAACACCACACCTTCTAGTAAAGGCCTCCTACTCTAATACCTTATCTATTCTAAATCCAAAAACTTTTACATGTATCGAACAAGTTATTAAATTATTTAATATCAAAATATATACCTATAATACCATAATGTTATCTTGTGATGTATCATGTCCATCAAGGATTCCATACAGGGTTTGAGAAAATTTATAGTTATTAGGGAACCACTAATGGTTTCTCAACACAATTGGGAATAATTATGTGTAAGGATGAGTATGTATACTAATTTATAAAAATATATGAAAAAATAGTTATATAATAATTCTATAGAAAATAACTTCTATAAGAAGATAAAATTATAAAAATGTATCGATTTCAACAATTAACTCCTAATACTAGGAGTGTACATTCCTATTGTACATGTTTCAAGCACAATGTGTATAATTTGAGATGAACTTGACCAGGAAACCGGATTGACTGTTATATAAAATATATAACAAGGTATTCATGGTGTAAAACCCATTTAATGGTAAAGTGGAAGGTGTATACTAGATTCCAGGAACTATTTTTCCATCCTTTTGGAATAGAGATAGGGTATACTCACTCATGGAAATCCTTTAGCACATACCATTCTATATACCTTCTTAATATATATCTCTTAATACCATATTCAGTATAACAACACTAAATGTTTCAATAAAATATGAATGAAATATATATGTAGTATCTTTAGCACACCCAATCTAATGAATATAATACTATAGAAATTATTTTATAATGGTATAAAATAAATAGATCAAAATATACAAGATCCAATATTTTAGCAGTCTCAAGAAACTAGATAAAAAAAGAAGATTTCAGAACATTGAAATTTTAACTTCCTTAACTAAATAATGGATATATAATATTTATCCTTGAAATTACATGACTCAGATGCAGCAATATTCATAGTTACCTGGTGAAATGTGAGAAAATATAAAATTTTGAGGTAAGATTCTCAATAAGGGATAACATATCATAAAATCTATCATACGTAAACACCAAATTTATAGTATGATAGTGATAGATATATTACATAAAAAATGGAGCTACAGGAAAAATATATACATGCATTACATTATAAATAAATAATTGAATAAGGATAAATAATCTATGGATGAGGGAATTCACAATACAGGACATCATAAACATACCATCAAGACCACATGTCATGAAATCATACATAAATATGTAAGGATTATACAAAATACCCAAATAGAATGTCTCATGAGACATAATTAATCATCAAGAGGCCATATAATTATTGGCCCACCCATCACATAACACTTCTAATGCATCCATCATATAAAGGGAATGGTTAAAAAATATATATTGTAGTTTTCTATATGGAACATCATACATAATTATGGATAAGTAATCAAATGATATCTGTATATAAATAAAATATATATAGAAGGCTGATAATTTTCCATTCAAGGGAATAATATATATATTTTTACATGAATAAAAAATAATCAACATAGAAATAATAGGATGTACACAATTTAATGGATTCTACATTTAAAAATGGAATGATAATGAAGTAATGGTGTAATAAAATTTTATAGCTCAAGGATATCAATAACTATTAGTCTATAAAAATGTATTCAAATATAGTATTATGGTTTTTAATGAGAATTTCAATCATCCAAATAATATCCCTTGAGATTAACAAACCAAGTGTGTAGTCAATATAACGACCCATACTTTACATACATTGTTATTACTTCATAATTGAATCACACTTATTACATAATTTAACAAAACCATGAATGGACCGTATAGGTATAGTGTCTTTAGAAACTGGGAAACATAAAAAACTAGTTCATAAATCATCTACATCGTCTCCCTTTTATTTTATCATATCTAGAGTCCCTTTTGGAAAATCTTACTTAATACCCTTCTTCCTGACCTGGGGATAAGAAAACATACAAAAGGGTGAGCTCAAATTCTTAGTAAGGGTAAACAAAAGAAATATCAATCACATCATATTCATAAGAACATAACATTTTGGAAATCTTAACCTGCAAAAGAGATCATAATTTCATAACATGGGATAAATCATAGTAGTGAAATGTAACCCCAATAATCATAACATGAAACTTTATTTAATACACACATAATCATATAGAATCATTTCTTAGTAGTCAAGACTCATTGCCAAGACTATCCTAGCGGACAAAGTCTATTTCTGAACCGAGTTCACTCCTCGTTTCAGTCCTGTATCACTGAACTAGATTAACTTACTGTTCCAGCCATGTCTATCTCATGAGATATAAATCTTTACCCAATGAATTGGAGGGAGATGTAGTTCCCACCCATCTCATAATGAAATCATTCTTACGTTTTCCACAACATAAACATAAATCATTCATCATAACCAAAAAATAAAACGGGTTTCATAAACATCATCCCATCATAATATAATCTATATAAAACAAATGGATATCATTTCATCATAAGAGAAGTGAAACCATGTAAATCATAGAAAAATTATACTTGAAACATACACATATGAAATAATGTCATCTTAGATGGAAAATGGTTTTGATAAAACACTTGAAATAAATTCTTGAGGAAAATATCCTTTCTTATTCAAAATCATTTTATTTTCACAAAATGCCATGAAATTTTAAAATAAGAAGATTTTGTTGAAAATAGTCATGAAATATTGTAGATTAAGATTCATGAAAATAGGGTGTTATGAAACTGTAAAAATCCATTCATTCCGTATAAGTTAAAAAGACATTCTTCTCGTACTTTGGCCGCACAAGTCAAAAAGTACCTCGTACGAAAATCGACAAAATATTCCTTTCATATCTTTTACTAAAAACTCACCGAAGGGTAAAATTTGATTTAAACAATTGTAGGAGGATATAAATAATATTACATATTGATTAAAGATGGATGTGGATGATAAATATGCCCCAGTAAATTCTGAAGAATAAATAATCTCAGATAAAAATGGGTTTGTGAGATTTTCCCTTACCTTAGGTCCGATTTGCTTCATACGTGTCTGAAACTCCTGTATAATGAATTAAATAATGTTATTGAATTATTCCAGAATCTTACTCATTGTTATGATATCATATATGGTCATATTCTTAGCTTTGTATTAGTAATATTTCATTGCTACTTGTTATTCGGGTGTTTATTGCTTTTTGTTCTTATGCGTGTTTTGTCGAATAAATTCTTATTCTTATTTTTAGGTTATAGATACCTCATTTCCATAATGGTATTAGTGTAATATATATCATATTCATTCATTAAATTCATTTATATAATCAGTATGCATTGAAGATCATGTAAAACGGGTCGCATCACATCGTGGAGACGGTAGGCCGTACGTACGCACGAGCGATGATATCGTTCCCATGATCATGAAATTGTATTGAAGTATATGTATACTATTTAAGAATAAATATCAATTTACAATAATAATATATAGTTATTCTTTACACCATTATACCAATCCAAGTAAGGTGGTGGTGGAAAATAGATTACACCATGGCGTGGAGATGGTATTCCGTACGTACGCACGCGCGGTGATTTCATTTTCCGTAGGATGGATAGAAGGTGAAATAGAGTTTTTTCATATTTATAATAACATATCATTATATGAGTGATACTGATGTTATTACTTTATAATTAAACAACTAAATAAGAAGAAGTAGAAGAAGAAATAAAGTTGAAAGAATCGGTAACGGACATTACCTCTTCTTTGAAGCACCTCTTCTTAACCTCCTCTTAGGGAAATAAAGATGGTCTTTGAAGAATACCAGAACCTCTAGGATGTTTCTAGGGAAGTTGAGAAGTGAAATGGGAAGGGTTTTTCCGAGCTTGATGGATTAAAGTGGTGTGAGGAGGAGAGGGAGGAGGTTCCCTTTTATAAGGGAGGAGAGGGGCACCTTAGAAAAAACATAAAATATTGTTTTATTATAAAGTCATATTCGGTTTTTAATAGCTCCAAATTGATTTATTTTGAAGCTAAGGTGGGGATGGGTCTAAATCCTCTCAAAAAATATATTTTAGACAAGTTTAGGTTACTATTGTAACCTTATCATTTATATTTAACTCTAAGTTAAATAATTTAACTTTTACCGTGTCTTCTAGTTTTCTTACATTATATGGTTAGTAAAATTACTATATCAAGCCAAAATAAACCCAAGTTGTTAATTATTAATATATATAACCTTATCTAATTCATTTGTATGAACCTTAGATTTTTAGGAATAAAATAACAATTAATAATATAATATGTGTTTTAAACACTATTTTATGTCAATTTTGACACTATTTGGTAATTGATTTTTGTGAAAATAATAACAGAATTATTAGTTCTAAAAAAGTTAATTAAATCAATAATAATATGTACTATTAACCATAAAATTAGTATAACTCATAAAAAGTCTCAAATTATATTTATTTGGGTATTTATAACATCAATTATGTTAATATTTCATTAATAAGGTAATTACTTCATCATCATTGTGTCATAAATAAATTAAATTATTTAAAGTCTAAAAATTAAAATTAAAATACCATTATGTATGAAATCCTTTTAGCTTTCTAAATAATATTTATAGTCTAATTTATTTTATTTATAACCCGATATTAAAAATGTTTTAGTTATTAATCATTGATTTTAACTATTTTAACTCTTCATTAAATAAAATAATATTAAATGTCCTAATCTAATCCAAGTGAACCTAAATGGTCATATTTTATTCCTAAGGTTGTTTTTGATCAAATTAAACTTATCCAATAGAATTAGGACATGTGTTAGGGTAATAATAATACCATTTTACCCTTAATTACCCTATTTACTTTTAACCGTGGTAAAAAAAAATAAAAAGTTACTATTCAAAAAAAATTATTTTTATCTTATTGAACCTCATTTTACTCCTTGATATTAACTGTGTCTCTCGGATTTTTTAAATTCCACTCACATAAGCGGTAAAATTAAGTTTTATCTAAATTTTCAAACTCTCCTAGGAGGTGGGTAAAAGACGGTGAAAAGTTCAATAAAATTTTTATATATCTAAAATTATTATAAAATGACTCCAATGAATTGCATTGAACTTATATAGGTATTAAGTATCAATTTTTACCTAAAATAAATCTAAATAAAATAAATAATTATTTAAATTAAAAGTTAGTTTTTAAATAGTAACCCAGTGTTTTCACTATTTATCAAAAATTGAAAGTTTTTAGAAAAATACCAAAAATTCACCATAGGCTAATTTCGATATTCCGAATCCAAAAATGAAGTCAATTTTTAATGATAAAATTTATAAAATTTCAAAAAGTTGGTATTACTATTCATAACGGCTAGTTTATATAATATTTTAATAATATATCATTGTTTAGTGAAACTCGGTATTGCGTACAACACAAGCTATCGAGGAAGGTCGCGATTGCGTGTAATTTAAGCCAAGTCAGGGTTGCGTGTAGTGCAAGACTCCTTTGTTGTTGCATATAATATAATCCAACCATATTTCATTTATACATTGAATATATATATATATATACACACTCAATGTTGCATAGAATAACTACTATCAAACGAACTTGAAATTGTGTGTAACATGATCCAAGAATAGTGTTGCGTATACTGCAAGCTAATACGGTGTTGCGTATAGCGCAAGATAATCTTGGTGTAGCATACAACAAAAGACATCAAAGAAATTAAAAAGAATAATTCTCATAAAATCTCGGGTTGTTACATTCTACCCCCCTTAAAATGAATTTCGCCCTCAAAATTCGTCAGGGTTATAAATGGTTTTCTACATGAAAGTTTCTTTAATTGAAACCCACATAGTAAAATGGAATAACAAAACTTAACTTTAAAAACTAAAGTATGAAATGTAACAGTTAACCAAATTAACTAATCACTGGGTTTCCATATAGGAGAACATAGGTGAAAATATGGATATAGAAGAGAAATATAACCATAAAGTTATGATGGAGTGGTAGAGGACATGGCTACGAAAAATCCAACAATCACAAAGCCATAAATTTATGATGATCTAAGGTACCATCTAATTCATCAGATATAAGGGCACTAGGACAACATTTTTGGTTTTCAAGATCATTTCCCTAATGTTGAATATTTTTTGAATTAAAAGAAATACTTACTTGATTTTGGTACAATCTCACCGTTGTTTGTGCCTTGAACAATTTCCACATCATCTCTTAAAGAAATGAAGTTGAATTTGTCTTCCGTGAAATGTTAGTAGATCATGTGATATAATGATAGGTCATTCCATCTGTTTTTATCACAAAAAGTTTAGCACAATTTATTAAATATATATAAGTCCATCTATGCTGAGATTAATCGTATATGGTTGCTAAAATGGACTTATACTTAATATATCATAGCACTTAATAAAATAAAACTAGTTTATACTAACCAAGGACTTCATGTAGGCTAGAGGTAGATGATAAAGGCCTATCACACTTCGGTTGTAGGTTCGATTCCCGCAACCCTGTCCTACACGACGGGTTGTCGCCTGTTCTGCAGGTTGTCCCTTTTCTTAAACTACACAATTATAACATTCTATCAATAATATAGAAAAAATTTCTAGCCTTAAACAATACTATCTGATGTTCAACATAATCCATTCCAATCTTTAAGCTTATCCAAAATACTTTTTTCCAAACTCATAGTATAAAGAGAACAATTACTAAAAACGTCATATAACAAGCACGTGAATACCATCATTTTTCCCTAATATATCTTGTTGGTCACATTCCAATCACGTGAATACCTTAATCATGTATTCTCTTGAAAAATGAATACCCATTGAACCTTAGTGAAAACATAAATGCTATCAAAAGTTAACTCTTTCCACATACCAAAATCCAAAAATTCTATATACTCAAACCATGATATAACTTTGTCCTTATATCAGTCATGAGCTCATGAATACTATCAAACATTTAATTTTCTCATTATACCTTCATTATGTGCATATCATCTTCTTTCCAAAAATATTTCAATCACTTTTCATGGTTACCGGTACCATATAATTATCGAAAACCACAATAAACCATTACATAGATATTCCAATGTTCCATAATACTATAAATGAGATTCCACAACATTATTTTGGAATCCCTTTAAATAAACATATAATCATTCCACCACATCATTGTCATACTCAACAATGATAATAGTGATCGCATGTGAATTCCCTTTTGTCCTTTTCCTTAAGAGGTTTCTCACATTGATCATCATTAACCCTTGGATTAGGGAATTGATTAGCATAATGCCCCATTTCTTTGCACTTGAAGCATTGAAGGGTTGGTGGTGCGTTCTTTATAGTATTTTCTTTATTCACATCATTAGCAACCCTTTTTCCATTACTTCGACACTCAGCTACTCAATGACCTTCTTTTCCACACTTAAAACATTTTCTAGTCCCTTTAAGAAAATATCCACCATGCTTCTTTCCACACATTGATCATAAATAAACATTTATCTTCTTTTCACCATTATTCTGAGATTTCTCCTGGAACTCCATCTTTTGTTTATTTTCAAAACCATGAGATGGATATGTAACACCAACTTCCATTTCTACCTTAATATCACAATGCACAATTTATTTATAGCTACTGAAGTCTCTTATAGCTAATTCCTTTAGAAGACATGGTTTTAAGCCACAGAAGAATCGATCAACTTTACTTTCAGGTTGGATGATAAAACCAGATGCATACCTTGAAAGCCTTGTAAAATTCACTTCGTATATACCAACAGATTCATCATCCTTTTGCTTAAGCTCAAGGAAATCCTTTTCCATATTTTTTCGAAGAATATGAGGGAAGTACTTATTGAAAAATAAGTTCTTGAACTCATCCCATTCCATGGATTCAATTTCATCTCGGGGCCTCGTATTCTTAATTAGAGTCCACCATTGATCTGCTTCACCTTCTAAACGGTAAATAGCCAGAATGAATTTTTCATGTTCTGAACAGCGAAGTATGGAAAATATCTTTTCAATGGTACTGATCCATTGTTCAGCAACAAGTGGATCAGAAGACCCACTGAAAGAAGGTGGACGTTGCCTCATGAAGGTCTCAATATAATATTGCTCCTTCCTTTGATTGTTTGGAAGTACTACATGATTCATAGCTTGAGAAAGTTGTGTGATCATGGCTACAAGATTTTTCATTCCATCTCCCATAACATCTGGTTGCTCAGGGGGGACAATCATTGCATTGCCCATCGCATTCCGCATTAACACAGTTTCTTTGGGTTCCAGCCATTGACTAAAACCAAGAAGAATAGCATGAGAAACAATAATTATAAAAGTAAAACCACATAATAAAGAATAAAATTTCACACTTAAGGTCTTATCAAAGGTTTTTCGTGGCCATTTCTAAAACACTAAGATTGTGTTCTATGCTTAGACATATCCTTAGGGTTCTTACTAAGGCTTTCACATTATAGTTTCCAAAGGTTGACTATACCTTTCCTCTGATACCAACTGTTGTAACACATACTTTACATACATTGTTATTACTTCAGAATTGAATCACACTTATTGCAACATATAACAAAACCATGAAAGGACTGTATAGGTATAGTGTCTTTAGAAACTGGTAAACATAAACAACTGGTTCATAAATCATCTACATTGTCTCCCTTTTATTTTATCATATCTAGAGTCCCTTTTGGCATATCTTACTTAATAACCTTCTTCCTGGCCTGGGGAAAAGAAAACATACAAAAGGGTGAGCTCAAATTCTCAGTAAGGGTAAACAAAAGAAATATCAATCACATCATATTCATAAGAACATAACATATTGGAAATCTTAACCTGCAAAAGAGATCATAATTTCATAGCATGGGATAAATCATAGTAGTGAAATGTAACCCCAATAATCATAATATGAAACTTTTTTACATACACACATAATCATAGAGAATCATTTCTTAGTAGTCAAGACTCATTGCCAAGACTATCGTAGCGGACAAAGTCCATTTCTGAACCGAGTTAACTCCTCGTTTCAGTCCTGTATCACTGAACTAGATTAACTTACCGTTCTAGCCATGTTTATCTCATGAGATATAAATCTTTACCCAATGCATTGGAGGGATATATAGGTCCCACCCATCTCATAATTAAATCATTCTTACGTGTGCCACAACATAAACATAAATCATTCATCATAACCCAAAAAGAAAATGGGTTTCATAAACATCATCCCATTATAACATAATCCATATAAAACAAATAGATATCATTTCATCATAAGAGAAGTGAAACCATGTAAATCATAGAGACATTATAATTGAAACATACATATATGAAATAATTTCATCTTATATGGAAAATGGTTTTGATAAAACACTTGAAATAAATTCTTGAGGAAAATATCCTTTCTTATTTAAAATTATTTTATTTTCACAAAATGCCATGAAATTTTAAAAGAAGATGATTTTGTTGAAAATAGTCATGAAATATTGTAGATTAAGATTCATGAAAATAAGGTGTTATGAAACTGTAAAAATCCATTCATGCCGTATAAGTTAAAAAAATATTCTTCTCATACTTTGGCCGGAAAAGTCAAAAAGTACCTCGTACGAAAAATGACAAAAGATTTCTTTCACATCTTTTACTAAAAACTCACCAAAGGGTAAAATTTGATTTAAAAAATTGTAGGAGGATAGAAATAATATTACGTATTGAGGAAACATGGATGTGGATGATAAATATACCCTAATAAATTCTAAAGTATAAACAGTCTCGGATAAAAATGAGATTGTGAGATTTTCCCTTACCTTAGGTCAGATTTGCTTCATACGTGTCCGAACCTCCTATATAATGATTTAAATAATATTATTGACTTATTCCATAATCGTACTCATTTTTATGATATCATATATGGTCATATTATTATATTCGTATTAGTAATATTTCATTGCTACTTGTTATTCGGGTGTTTATTGCTTTTTGTTCTTATGCGTGTTTTTTCGAATAAATTCTTATTCTTCTTTTTAGGTTATAGATACCTCATTTCCAGAATGGTATTAGTGTAATATATATCATATTTATTCATTCAATTTATTTATATAATCAGTATGCATTGAAGATCATGTAGAACGAGTCACACCACATCGTGGAGACGGTAGGCCGTACGTACGCACGAGCGATGATATCGTTCGCATGATCATGGAATTGTATTGAAGTATATGTATACTATTTCAGAATCAATATCAATTTAAAATAATCATATATAGTTATTCTTTACACCATTATACCAATCCTAGTATGGTGGTGGTGGAAAACAGATTACACCGCGGCGTGGAGACGGTATTCCGTACGTATGCACGCGCGGTGATTTCGTTTTCCGTAGGATGGATAGAAGGTGAAATAGGGTTGTTTCATATTTATAATAACATATCATTATATGAGTGATACTTATGTTATTACTTTATAATTAAACAACTAAAGAAGAAGAAGTAGAAGAAGAAATAATATTGAAAGAATCGGTAACAGACATTACCTCTTCTTTGAAGCGCCTCTTCTTAACCTCCTCTTAGGGCACTAAAGATGGCCTTTGAAGAAGACCAGGACCTCTAGGATGTTTCTAGGGAATTTGAGAAGTTAAATGGGCATGGTTTTGCCGAGATTTATGTCTTAAAGTGGTGTGAGGAGGAGAGGGAGGAGGTGCCCTTTTATAAGGGAGGAGAGGGTCACCTTAGGAAAAAATCAAAATATTATTTTATTATAAAGTCATATTCGGTTTTTAATAGCTCCAAATTGATTTATTTCGAAGCTAAGGTGGGGATGGGTCTAAATCCTCTCAACCAATAGAATTAGGACATGTTTTTGGGTAATAATAATACCATTTTTACCCTTAATCACCCAATTTACTTTTAACCGTGGTAAAAAAAAGCAAAAAGTTACTATTCACCAAAAAATATTTTTATCTTATTGAACCACATTTTACTCCTTGATATTAACTGTGTCTCTTGGATTTTCAAAATTCCACTCACAGAAGCGGTAAAATTAAGTTTTATCTAAATTTTCAAACTCCCCTAGGAGGTGGGTAAAAGACGGTGAAAAGTTCACTAAAATTTTTATATATCTAAAATTATTATAAAATGACTCCAATGAATTACATTGAACTTATATAGGTATTAAGTATCAATTTTGACCTAAAATAAATTTAAATAAAATAAATAATTATTTAAATTAAAAGTCATTTTTTAAATAGTAACCTAGTGTTTTCACTATTCATCAAAAATTGAAAGTTTTCAGAAAAATACCAAAAATTCACCCTAGGCTAATTTCGATATTCCGAATCCAAAAATGAAGTCCATTTTGAAAGATAAAATTTATAAAATTTCAAAAAGTGGGTATTACTATTCATAATGGCTAGTTTATATAATATTTTAATAACATATCGTTGTTTAGTGAAACTCGGTATTGCGTACAACACAAGCTATCGAGGAAGGTCTCGATTGTGTGTAATGTAAGCCAAGTCAGGGTTGCGTGTAGTGCAAGAATCCTTTGTTGTTGTGTATAATAGAATCCAACCATATTTCAGTTATACATTGAATATATATATATATATACACTCAATGTTTCATAGAATAACTACTATCAAACGAACTTGAAATTGTGTGTAACACGATCCAAGAATAGTGTTCCGTATACTACAAGCTAATACGGTGTTGCATATAGCGCAAGATAATCTTGGTGTTGCTTACAACAAAAGACATCAAAGAAATTAAAAAGAATAATACTCATAAAATCTCGGGTTGTTATAGTCAGATCCATTTATTATGTATTGAGTTGAAGATTGAGTTAATACCAAATAAACCCTTTTCATAGCTATTACCCCTTGGTTCATCTGATCTATATAATTCATACACTTTTAATATCAAGGGAGGGATTTTATTACTATGAAACAAAAAAAAATTACTTACCAAATATTTATGATTTTTCCGATTATCTTTTAGTTTACACTAATTTATGAGAATTATAACGTATTAAGATGGTATTATAATGAAATGGACTCCTGATATCTCATTGATAATATGATAAGGAACTCATAATAGTGAATCTGAATAAAATTTCATTTTTAAATTAAAATTTATTGGATAGGTTAACATGAATAAAGAATATAATAGATTATGGACCCTTATATAAACATAATAACGACTTAAAGAATGGATTTTATGAGAAGAAATATATAATATATCATTAAAAATGTATCTTATATAATATAATACCGTATGATTATAATCATGGATAATTATTAAGAATAATATAAATTATTTCATAATATACGTATTGTAATTGAAAAGGAAAAGAGGTGGGTTAAAAACCCTTTCCCAAAAATTTAGATTATTAAAGCATGAGAATATCACCTTATAAGCATAAAAAATCCTTGGAGAGACTCTTGAGAGGAATAATACAGATGAAAAGAATGATCACTAATTTTGGTGTGATGATAAAAGGGAGGATGTGTGATTATTTATAATTAATGATGGTGATTTACTTTTTTGTTTTATAGAATAGACCTTGGATCCTTGGTTAATGAAATAAAGTAACATATTGGTCTTCACATGGTTTAATTTGTTGTTATTTAACATATATTGAATGGTTTTTGGTTTTCAGTTATTCATGAACGAGAATTATATTTAATATATTATTTTTGGTGTATATGGGATCCTTGTTCATTAATAATTGTTATTAAAATATTTAAAATATGATTTAGGTTTTAAAAGATTCTATATAGATTTTAAAAATATAAATTTATTACTTTAAAATGCATTATTTTAATGAATAAACCCATTTTATTGAGAAATTATTTATATTAATCATTACATAATTTTTATGTCATTGTGATTTCATAATACTTAATTTATATTCATATCATATTTTACTTTTTACCAAAAAAATCAACTTTATGGGAAAATTATAAAAAATTCATTTTTCGCTATTTTTGAATTTTTTATTTCAAATTAAAATTCATTTTTTATAAATAATTCTATATCTTTATAAATTTTTTTTATATGAAAAAACAAATATGTATTAAAAAATCATTCATTTGGGGATTAAAATACAAAAACACTTCACATTTTTTATGAGAAAAATGTGATTAAATATTATTATTCATTAATATATAAATTATTAATTATTAATTATATCACTACGAAAAGATTTAATTATAATCATTTTAACTTATATTTTCAATTTTATTTCATTATTTTCTGTTTTATTATAATTTGTTATATTATTATTATAAAATAATTAAATTTCCAATTTCCTATAATTTTTTTGTTAAAATAATTATTTACATTGATTAAATCCACTAAATTATATTCTACACTTTAATTATTGTAATCTTTTAAATTTGGGGTGTACATAAAAAATTAAAAAATGAGGTTAATTCATTATCATTTCTTCCTAAAACTTTTATTTTTATTCACACTTGTGATACCCCTAAGGTACATTCACTAGTCAAGTATTTCGATTCTGTAACACTTTCTATAAAGTGTCAAGAATATGTAGAGAATATTTGTTATATGATAGGTGAAACTCTAAATATATTTCATTATTGGCGAGTACATGAGTAGGTTCTACCATATACTACTTTAACATATAAGTATATATTATATTTTAAAATTTATAGTTGTTGGGTGAAAAATAAAAATGATAAACAACAACTTCAATTCAATATAAAATCTAAAAAGTCCCAGTGTACCTTGAACATAGATTCCCCTTTCAACCAAACCATATAAATCCCTTCCATAGAGATAATTTCAATATTCCATGTTTTCATATTAATATATCAAAATCCTTACTCTTATTATCATGAAAGCATTTTTATCTACTCTGATCATTGTTAATATGATTCTTGAATACTCACACATTCTCAATGGTTTCTTCAATGAGTTCTGCACAATCTACCCTCCTTTCTACAACATCACCCCAATAGGTTGGAGTATGATATATTTTCTATACAAGGCCTCACATTGTGCCATTTAAATTACTGTATAGAAGTTATTATTATACAAAAAATAAATTATAGGAAGTTATTAGTCCAATATTCCAACGATGTAAACATAGAATGACATCAACATATCCTCTAGGGTTTGGATATATCACTATGAATTTCCATCAGATTGAGTATGTTAGTTGGTTCTCAAATGAATATCAGTGTCAGAAGGATTTTGAATAATTCTTTAAATATTTTTTGTGAAATGAAGGTCATGATAAAAAATATTAGATAATGTTTCACCATGAATTATTATAACAACATTGATGTAAATCTGTTCAAGACACTCATGTGGTAGATCCTCCCTTATTTCTAAGAAATTTATAGACATTGTAATTCAATCCAAAAGACCCATATATAGTCATTCTTCTTAAATTTTATAGGAATTCTAGTAATAAATTCTATATTGGTGTTATCCCACTTATGTATTGGAATAGGGAGGGTCACATGATACCCTTTCCAAGTTGTCTCTCATCCTTAACTAATTTTCATTCTAGGAATCATTAGACATAGTCTATAATTTCCTACTTCATGTTTTCCTACCATAAGTAATATTTTATAACCCTATACATATTTTAACTACCATGGTGTATAGAGAATATTGGAGAAATAAGATTTATCTAGTAATTTTCTCTTTATCTATGGTACTAGTGATACACATAGTCTATTTTCAAACATCAACACACAATCATATTAGATTATGTAATTTAGTCTCTCATATTTACATGATTTTAGTTTTGTTTGTAAAACCTTTTAATCTTGTGGGTACATCATTATCTTCTCCAGTAAATTGATTTCAGAAGTTATTTAAAAATTGAATGATGCAACATATTCACTAATAGGTTCCATATCAAACCATACTATATCAGTGAATATAGGATAATTATCTTTCATCATCATGGATAAAACACAATGACACATCCCCTTCATTTCATCTTCCAATTTATTATCCTTCCCTGGGTGGTAGTGTATTTCATATTCATAGTCCTTGAGCATCTATATCCATTTCCTCCGTCGAATTCGATGCTCTTTTTGAGTGAATATATACTTAATATTTTTGTTATATTTATATACCTAAAAAAATAACTTATAAATATTTTACCTCTATATTTTTATGAAAATATTATCACTAACATCTCAATATCATAAGTTATATATTTTTTAGGTGTGCACAATTTCCTCAGGGTATAATAAAAAACTTTATCATTTTTCAAAATGACACACACTAGTCCTTTATTTGATACATAACTATATATAATATTATTTTCTTTGTAGATATTAAGGTCAATACTAGTGTATTGGTATTTATTTTATTTCAATCACAAAATATTTCATCATATTCATTAGACCATGTGAATTTGACCGCTTTACGTGCCAACATAGTTAATAGATTGGCTATTTATGAAATATTTCCAACAAATCACCAATATTAACAAGATAAACCTAATAAATTAGAAATATTATTTAAATTTATTGTAGTGGTATATTCTATTACAATAATTTTATTTGTAAGTCCAACTTTTATTCTATCCATGGAAACTATATAGCTAAGAAATAATGCTTAAAAAAACTACAATTCACACTTACTAAATTTACATATATATCATTCTCTTTTAGAGTCTCAATGATAATTTTTAGATAGCCTCCATGCTCTTTATGACACTTTTATTATATCAATATATCATTTTTATTTACCAAAAAAAATTACTATGATATTCCTTTATTATTTATTAATTAAATCCATGAACACTGAGGGTACAATTTATTTTATAGAAAAGTCATTATTGTGAACTCATAATTCTCATACCATGTACAAATGGAAATATTTGACATGTAAACCATTGTGAGATTTAATTAATTGTTTCATGAATAAAGGTAAATCTTTGATAATTATTTATCCTCTTAATGTTGATCAAAAAAATCATCAATGTGAGATAATTTACACATTCTCTTATTTTAATGTAATTTATTTCTCTATAATCGATGCACAACCTCATAGAACCATTCTCATTTTTCACTAATAAGATAGGTTCTACCTAAGGTGAGTCACTAGGGTATATGTATATCTTATCAAAAAAATCTTGTAATAAATTATTTAATTCTACAAATTTCACCAAATCTATTCTATTTAGAGGCATTAATATGAAGTTTTCTGGATGGATAAGGTCAATAGAGAAGTCAAATTAACTTTCATCTCTACATCCAGGGAGTTCCATGATAAAATCATCAATATAATCCCTCTGAATAAATAAATTTTATATTCTTAGGATATCAATCTTTTTCAATGTTTCATCTTCACAAATAATTTCATTAAGACTAGAAATATTATATGGTTTCGAACAAGACTCTGACAATGATGTATTTCCTCTAAAAAATGGATTTTATTCAATCCCATCCTTTTTTAATCTCCTTTTGAAGATGAAATTTTTTTCATTATACTTTTATTGACAATCCATTCAATGGATTCTATCAAAGTCATCCTTTGATATTACAACCAAGTTTACAAATAAAGAACAATCATGCATCTTAATAAATATAGACTAATATACATTCGTTTCAAAGTGGTTTCTATTTGAGTTATCAAAATATAGATCCACTTTTATGGTAATGGGGTTATCTAATATTTTTAGAAAATATGAAAGATCTAAAAGTGTGTGTACATCTTGAATCATATAACGTACTAGATAAAATCTATTTTTGACCATAATACCTTCTATAACATCATTTATGACTTCATGTTGTGCTATTATTATTGCATAAGCCCAACTATCACCCTTTGGCCTCTTCTAGGGAATATTGACTTGATGCTTAGGGTGTTGATTTGAAATTGTTTCCATATGCTTTAATTGAATAATTAGGCACTAGTAGATTATTTATCTCCCTTTAACTCACAGTCATGATGGATTTTATTCCTTACAAGTACCCTATTGGGATTTTCGTCCCTTAGTTATTTCATTTTGAGAATTCCACCTATTTTTTCATTTTCCAAATTTTTTTGACCATAGTGCTCAACCACCATATTTTTCTCTTTTTTATAACTTGAAAGTTAATAAATTGTATAGTTCATTCTCATTATTTATAAAACCTTCACTATCTCCTCACAAGAGGAAAAGATTTCAATAACTAATTCCATTGGAATGAATGGCTTTGACGTATCAAAGAAGTGGTCAATAATAATTTTTAGATAACATACACAGTCTATACCATATCTTAAAAACAATGAAAATTTAGGCTCATACTCAATAATATCATTCTCTTCCCCTTATCACCAATTCTGGAATTTCCTTTCCATTTATACTAATTGTTCATGAGGAAAGTATATTTCAAAGAATATCCCCTTAAAATACCTTCGTTAAATATTCTATATATCTTCTTCCATTTTGGTGTTTTGAATAAAAGAACAACATTGATTGACATCTCATTTTAGATAATATATGGCCATGATAACTTTATCCATTTCACTATATCACAACAAAAATAATATTTTATCTAGAGACATGATTAACTGTTCATGTACTAGTTGATTCATGTTTCAATTGAATGATGGAGGTCACTACCTCATGATGTTTTGTCACATTATTACAGGATGTTTTTCTTAACAAGCCATTACATAAAGAAAATTTTATTGGTTATAACTTGATTCAATTACAATAATATATTTATAATATAATCTTCAACAAACATTAGATACATTTCCCTATACTAGAGGGATATCCCTATATAGATTATGGTCGTTGACATGGTTTTTGTTCATACCAATGAATGAAATTTCTAAACAAGGGAATATACATAATTAATTAATGATTAATACTATGAATTATAAAAAAATATTATATAACTAATTTTCATTTATTATAAATTCATGTTAAGAAATCTATAATTTTTTTTCATTAAATCATAAGAGTTTTTATAGAGATAAGTTCACTAATTATGTTCATCTAAATCGTCTTTCTATGGTTTCTGTTAAGTGTTATTTTATATCTACTTTGGAACCCTAACTCATGTAACCTATAGTTTTTTATTTTTTAATTATAATGGTACTAAATAAATATATCAAAATACACATAATATAGAATCTTAGTAGTCTTATAAAACTAGATGTATACATGAACATTATATTACATTGAACAAAAAAATAAACATAAATAGAGTAAATGAAAATTTAGTATTTCTAATTAAAAACATATGAGTCACATGTAGTAATATTCATTGTTTCCAGAGAAAATGAGAGAAAATAAAAATGAGTGATATTAAATGCTCTGTAAGGGATAACTTAAAGAAAAAAATATCATGCATGAGAATGTAATAAATAATATTATATGTATACATAAATTCCATAAAAAATGTGTGGTTAGCTTAATATATCCATGTATTACAATCTAAATAAAATCGAGGATATAAATAAGATATATCAGGTATATATAATGAATAATTCTAGAAATTATTAAAATATCTTCACGGTCACATGAAATGATATCATACATTAACAAGTAAGGAATATACCAAATAGCCAATTAGTTTGTCGCATGAGACACACTGATTCATTGAGAGGATAAATAATTTTCAGCCCCACTCATCACATAATAATTCCAATACATCCATTATACGAAGAGAATAACTAAATAATATATATCATAATGTTCTATAAGAAACCTCATACATAATTTTGGATATGTAATAAATATATATATCTATAGATATAAAGGATATAAAAAAATTCAATATTTCCCTATTCAATGGAATAATACAACTGTATAATAGAATATTAAATAATAAAATAGTAACTATTAGATATTCACAATGAAATAGAATTTACATTTATCTATTAAGTGATAATAAAATAATACCTTTGGATGATTTCATGGTTCAAGGATAGAAATATCAATTTTTTGTAACAATATATTGAATTTTTTTATTATTGTTCATAATAAATTGTAGAATCATCCGTAGAATATACCTAATGAGAATCAAACTAGGTGTGTAGTTAGGCCAAAGAGTTGTTTATAAATTTAAGATTTAGTTAATACCCAATCAATAATTTTCAAGGTCATTACCCCTTGGTGTATCTGATCCATAGCATGCATCTACTTGTAGTATCAAAATAGGGATTCCATATCTTGGAAACCACACACTCTACACTTTATCAAAATTTTAGGATGTTTTAGATTTATCCCTTGGGCTTCTAATTATGTTTTATCATTATGAGATCTTATAAATATAGTATAATGAGAGGTAAAGGCGACATATTATTGGTAATATGATAATAAATTCATAGTAATAAATCATAAAAACATCTCATATTGAAATGAAAATTATTTTAATGGGATTATATATATAAAGTATAAGAAGGGATTGATAACATTTATATTAGCATAACAACTGTTTGGGAAAATTATATATTGATACAGATTAAGTAATATATCATAACAAATATATCAAGGGTATGATAATACAATAAAATTTCAATCATGGAAATACATAAAATATAATTTAAATGACATCATATTAATTGTATTATAATTAATATGGAAAATAGTAGGATTGGGAACCCTTACCATGAATTTTAGGTTCTTAATTATTGAGAAGATAACCTTAGAACATTATATTATTCTTTTAAAGACTCTTAATTGGGAAAAATAGGGGATAATAATGATATCTAATAGTATATAGAATATAAATGGATGGATAAGTGGGTATTAATAGGGAATGAGTGAGACTAATTTATTAATATCAAGGCATTATCAATGAAACCTAGTTTAATAAAAAATTAAATCACCATACTTACCATTATTTTAACCAATAGAACATGACATGTAGGTCTTGGTTTTTGGCATACAATTTTTTATGAATTGAAATCTTTTAAAATATATAAATTTGGTTCTGGAAAGGATTATTATTCCTATTGAATTTTTTAAAAGTATTTAATTTACACTTTGGGTTTTCTATGATTATTTATATGTATTGAAATTTAATTTTATTAAATAAAAAAATTATTTCAATGGATAAACCTATTTTTGGTTGAGAAATCCTTTATATTACTCTTTAAAACATTTTTATTTCATTCTGATGACATAATAATGATTATATATCCATATAATATTTTACTTTAAAAAAATTATTTTCATGTTATTTTTTCATGAAAATAATTCTATATTTATTTGAAATTTAATTATTAATTAACAATACTTTTGTTTTTCAAATTCACACATTTGGAACCAAAAATTAAAAAACTCTTCTCATTTTTATTCTGATACACACATGTGTAATCATATTGTAAAACATTAAATTATATTATTAATTATTAATTATATTACTAGAGAATGATTTTATCGGGACACTTTTAGCATATTTATAAATTTAATTTCCTAGTTTTCTTTCGTATGATAATGTGTTACACTATTATGATGAAATAATATAATTTTCATTATGCCATGATTTTTGTTATGAAATGTTTATTTACAATAATATAATCTCTAGTTTTATAGAAACCGAAAATAAATAACATTTAATCATAATATCAATAATTCCCAATAAAACAATAAAAATAGGCTTGATTTCATACATTAAACTAGTTATCAAATAAATAACTTATAATTATAAGACACAAATAATCACAATAAAAAAATGAGTATTCCATAAATATAAGATCATAAATTCTATGAATGTTTAAAATCAAAAATCCAAACATTACCCCAATTATGGAATAAAATTTCTATCAGGGTATTTTATTTAAATTCTCCTCAAGTAAAAGTTCTTTTCATAACTAACACTTCCAGATTCATTAGTTTATATCCAAACAATTAATTGATATGGGCAAGGATAGTCACAAGAGTGCACTAGTAGTAGATTAAGCATGTTTTTATGTGTGAAATTATTTATCACAAATGAATATTATAGAATTTGAGAAGTTCTAAATTGGTCCACAATTATCAATTTTGACATCTAAATTAATGGGAATAGTTATTTATTTAAATAGGATTATTTTATTAAAATCATAACATTTGGAATTATAAAATTCATTTTAATAAAAGTGATTTTTTAAATAGATTATTGAACAATTAATTCTTATACTAAGGTAAATAAATACATTATGTGTTCTTTGAATATATATATATATATATATATATATGATAATATTATTATAAATAATGAGTTTTTACAAAACGTTCCAATGAGGTGATGTATTTTCTTAGGAAAATGGTTATGAGAATATCTACTTTACATAAAAAATATCCTTGTGAAATATTAATTCTAAATTCAATAATTTATAAATCAAACCAATTTTTGTATCAAAATTTATCTTGCCATTTAATGAAAAAAAGTAAGATTTAATCATGAAAATTTTCTTCAATCCTAGATAAAACAACAATCTTTAAACCATCGATGTAATCACTTAACCAATGTTTAAGTATGGAATATGGATTATAATTCATTTGTATAATAGTGGGAAAAAGTTGTTACACATTATACAAGATGGAAAATTCTCATAACATTAAATTATCAATGTATAAAAATCAAATAAGAGTTATGTATAGGGATTAGTTCTATATTTATTCATAAACCTCTACTAAATGATTAAGGGGGTAAATATATCATTATTGAATTCCTGATTGAGCCTTAAGTTAAAAGGAGAATATAAAGGGGGAAATGATTTAGGCACTATGTACTATATGAATAAATATGAATACGTGATGAAGAATGTAAACATGTTAAGGATTTCTATATAAGGAAAACCAATATAAAAAATAACTAGGAATTCTTAGCTATGATTATTTGAGTAAATATTTACATTAATAACATAATATTGTAATTTAATAGTTGTATTCAAGATTATTAATAATTATTTTTAGCAACGGTAAGTGTTAATCAATGATTAGGAATATTTTTAATGAAAATTAACTAAAAATGATAAAATTTTTATGGGAAATTATCATTAAAATCCCATATATTTATAGGTTTCAAAAATCCTTTTTTACATTATTTAAATTTATATGAATATGGGTTAATCTATTCATAAGAAAAGACTAAAAAATTAAACTAAAGGGTTGATACCACCTACCATAAACATATTAAAGAATTCCCAATCTGAAAGAAACCCAAATCATACTATAACAGAAATCAACAACACCCAACAATATTTATAAACAACTAGATTACCAAATAATAAAATTTAAACTTCCCCAATAAATAAATATTATTAATCTTAATATAAACCCATACAGATAACTCGAAAAAAAATTATTGACACAGAATATGAAAAATAAAATGTTAAATCCACTAAATAACATTAATATTTCTTTATTAAATTATATTATACCTATAAAAAATGAAACTCTAAGAACCCAGTATCAAAATTGAAGCAAATAGATGGAAGAAAGCTCATTTTGGATTCCTTTAGAACATGGAATGTAATTCTACAAGAATTGTATGAGTTTTGAATATGGATAAGAGTAGTTTCCTTATGGGTATCCAATATCTACAATATGGAACAATATTTCTCATTTAAATGGTTTGGTTAAGTGTATAACTTCATGTATTCTCTGCCAGAAGAGTATGATCTTGCCCTTCATTGGATGAATCATGTTTTTTAATAGTGTTCTAACATCTATTCTCATGAACATAATCTCTATCCTATGGGTGGATAATTTATTTATTTGGACTATTAAAAACACCATGAATTCTTTCATCCAGGACTCTCAATTGAAGGGGATACACTATTGGATGATGTGGAGTTTATTTTCAAATCCAATCTAAGATGTATGTATCAACCATATGATCTTAAATGATAGCATTTTATTCCTTTAGGAAAATCATTCTTGGGTTATTTACAAGGGTCACTCCCTTCAAGATAGAACTATACTGTCACGACCCGTCCTCGGGGCCCGTGCCGTGACTACCCCAAGCCCGCCTCCCATAGGCCAGGGGCTGGCGACTAGCACCAAGGCATAAATCCCGATAAATAGGGAAGGTGTTGCCTTTGTAAATTAAACAAGCTCCTCAGAGTAAGTGAGAGGAAAAAGTAAACACTAAGTAAAAACAGATTACAACTGCAAGTGCGGAAAGTAAGTGGTCCAGAATACAAACCCAAACTGAAAGTAAAGTACAACTCAAAAGGGAAAACAACAACTGAAACATAAAAGACAATACGCCGAGCTATCCACTGTAAATCCCACCTGAAGGGTGGGTACAGATAGCTCCACTGCTCCTCGGGTCCCGCCGTCTGCTCCGAGTACGTCCCGCCCAGTGGTCCTCCTCCAGGTATCGTTCTGCTCTGCAAGCCTCAACCACGATCAACGATGTCCGTTGTCTGCAACCAACACAACGTAGTGCGGGCATAGCCCGTGCAGGGGTGATTATAAGCTACTCAGTAGGGACCCCGAGACTCCTGATGGTCTCCCAAAATCCACAAGGATAAACCACAAAGGAAAGATACGATCACGAAGTAACAACTGACACTGCTTAGGTATATGCCCATACATATACCTAAGTCAACAATTCCAATACGCTCCAACCTTTGAGTCCAAGTACAACTTAGTCCACACAAGAAAGTATACGCATTCCACACAAGAAAGAAAAATGTAATCCACACAGGATAGCACAACACAATTCACACAGGAAAGCAAATAGGATTCCTCTCACACAGGTTCAATCATGAAGTTGAACCCAAAGCTATTGAGAAACTCCTTCTCCATCAAGTGCAGTGGTTAGGCCACAACAACCAAGCGCTTCCCTCTTACTTTGGACTGCTGTAGTTCTCCACCTATCGGGTACTGTGGGCCTGCTGCTACCACCAAGCGCTCCCTCGTGCCGTTACAACCAAGCGCTCCTCCGTCGTGGGTCTGCCGCTACAACCAAGCGCTCCCCTGTGCCGCTACAACCAAGCGCACCTCTGTCGTGGGTCTGCCGCTACAACCAAGCACTCCCCTGTGCCGCTACAACCAAGAGAACCTCTGTCATGGGTCTGCAGCTACAACCAAGCGCTACCCCATGCCGCTACAACCAAGCGCACCTCTGTCATGGGTATGCTGCTACAACCAAGCGCTCCCCTGTGCCGCTACAACCAAGCGCACCTCTGTCGTGGGTCTGCCGCTACAACCAAGTGCTCCCCTGTGCCGCAACAACCAAGCGCACCCCCGCCGGGCTATCCGTAACACACCGAGTCGTTCTTTCAGCAGTCGTCAAGTCTCAACCGGCTCTAGGGTTTTCGGACACAGCATGCTCGTTTCGGGAGGGTTCACTCCACGAGCTAAGAGGTCGATGCATCAACTGACATGTAGTCTAGAGTTGATGTATCCCAAGATGTACCGTAGTGGTCACTTCCGAAAACACGGAGGATTCCCGTACGGTTTTCATCATCGTCGCAGTCGAATCCACTGAGGATCTCTGTACAGTCATCATCGTCACAGCAGCAGTAGCAGCTAGCTCTAAGGTTCTCGCACACAGAAAGCTCGTTCGGGAGGGTCCACTCCACAAGCCGAGAGGCTGATACATCAACTGACTCAAAGTCCAGAGTTGATGTATCCAAAAGTTCTGTATCGTCAACAGGAACTCAACGTCGCAGACAGCGCGTCAATCGGACGCCCGGTCTAAGAGTTATTGGCTTTTTCGTCCTATGGGCCCGGTTGGTTTTTAAGGCAAACCAACCCGACCATAATCTACCTACATCCAAACCTCGGGCGGAGTATGCCAAAAGATCCGTCTCACTTAGAGGAATCCACCAAAGTCGACGGCATGTCAATCGGACGTCCGGAACTCAAGATATGAGTGTTTCCGCTCCGAGGGCCCGGTTGGTTTCGTGTACGAACCAACCCGGACGAACACAAAGTATTCTGAAACCTTGAGTACGATATACCAAAACGACCGTCTTGATCCAAGGATCGCATCTCCACTGACGGCGCGTCGTTCAGAGGCCCGTAGCTCAAGTTACGGGAAAAAGAACGAAAATGGTCCGAAGACGGGGGGGTCTGGGCCCGGGCCGACCCGGCCCGACCCCCCCTGGGTCGGCCGACCCGGGCCGACCCGACCCGGTACGACCCAGCTGGACCCGGTCCGGTCCGGCCAGGGCGCGGCCCGGCCCGGCCGGCCCGGCTCGGCTCGGTCGAGCGTGGCAGCCGCGGGGCGCCGCCCCCGCGGGATGAGGATGTCGCAGCCCTCGAGGGGCCACGCTGGACATCAATGGACGTGGCTTCTGCCGCGTCCCGTGCGGGTGAGCCGGACCCGCGCGGCCGCGGGTCTGGTGGTTGCCGCCGGCGACCCGCGCCGTCGGAGACTTCCGCGGGCCACCGGAGTTGCTCCGGTGGTCCGTTTTCCTTCTCGTCTGCACCGCTGCTCCTCCCGGGACCCGTTCTTCTCCGCGGAATCATCAAATTGCCTTTTTGGCACGTTTTTTCATTGCCCGCCAAATCCGCACAACAACGAAGAACGACAGAGGGTTTTCGGGCCGCGTTTGTTTGGCCCGCACCCTCCGCGTTAGACGGTATCAATCAGGAGGATAAATCAACACATGACAAATGTATCAAAACAATTTTAATAATTTAAAGTTGCACTTGATCTAGGTTCTTGTTTTAAAAGAAACTATCACGAGGATATAAAAAGGTATTTCCAAAATAAAATCCCTACCTCGTCAAGTCGTCGCACGTGCATTCTTCGCGGAAATTGATCGTCGCGGAAGGAGGGGATCGTCGCTTCGTCGCGGTATCCAGCGTTGCGTCGACGAACTCCGAGGACCAAGAAACAACATATTTAATTATAAATAATTAAATCAGTGTGTTGTTATAAGCCACAAAGGAGGTTTAAAAGAAACCCAAAATCTCTTACCTCAAGCAGTTGGTGATCGAAGATTTTGTTACGGAGGAAGGAACGTCGCAGAAGAACGTCGCAGGAGAGGAAACGTCGGCGTCGCGGCACACGGCGTCGCGTCATCGATTTCCGAGGGATCGGCATTCATCGCGTTCTTTGAGTTCTTCGCGAAGGAGGATGAAGAATTCTTGGTTTCTGTCAAATCCTCTCAATGAGTATTTTTCCTGAAGTCGTGCGTTGGTCTAATTTTATTATTACGCCAACGGATTTCAAACAGGTTAAGAAACGAATGAAATTAATTCATAGAATTAATTTCAACGAAAAACCGCCCATTTAATTCAACGAAGAAAACCACCCAATTAATTGGTGCGTTAAGAAATTAATAAAACACGTTAGTTGACTTTCATAAGGACGGGTTTTCGTGGGTGCGTTACTTAGAGGAAAAGAAACGGTGGGGCTCGTGCCGGCCCCACCTCACAAATATCCTACCAAGAGGGTAGGATATTTTTGGATAGCACCCTATCTGCATATACTCAGCTTAAGCAGCTTTAAGTGGATTTAAGTGGCTTCCAAGTGGCTTAAGTGAAATAAAATAAAGTTTTTCGTACAATTTATTTTATTTCCTAATTTTAAGCCCAAAAAAATTTAAAAACCATACCTGAGCAAACGCAACTCCAGAAGAGGAGTTTCTAAGCAAATACCAGCACTGCGATTCCATTGGTGCCCTCAGAATTTGATTCCGGGCACTGGTTCAAAAGTTAGAAAAACCTGCTCGTCCGTTCACTGAACGTACCCGATCCAAACTTCAGAAAATGATTACGGGAACACCGGGCCTTGGAATCAGGTACCGTTAGAAGTTGCGTTCTTGTAAAATTCCAAAGAAAATTAAGAAAAAAATTTCCTTGAAATTTACGTGTCTTTACACTACTCCCACCACAGGGACTTACGTCCCCGTAAAGCTTCACCACAAACTTAGGGATACAAAGGCGGTACTGAGAACGCATCTAAGCCTCCCAAATTCCCTCCTGAAGGTTCCCAAGATGCTATCTGAAGCACACTAGAGGAATCGATCGTCCACATAGGACCCGCTCCTGTCGATCCTCGATCTCCACTGGGACCTCCGCAAAAGCCGCCCCATCATCAAAGACCAGCTCTCCATGGTCAAAGATTTGTGTCGAGTCGTGCACGTATCTCCTCTGCTAAGATAAGTGGAAAACATCATGCACCCGGTGCAACTGAGGTGGTAGAGCCAGGCGATAAGTCACCTCGCCAAATTTCCATAAACCCCATCTAGGTGAGACCTGCAAGAAGACATGGTCGCCATCCTCGAACTCTAGCAGCCTCTGCCTCCTGTCAGAAAAAGACTTATGTCAGCTCTGAGCTGTCCTCATCCACTCCTGGATGACCTGGACCTTCTCTGTCATGGCCTGGACCATCTCTGGTCCCACAAGAGCTGCTAAGATTTCTCCCTTGCCGATAAGAGAAATCTGGTCTCATCCCCTGGATGAACCACTTCCTTTGCCTAATACAGTCAATCCCGACATGGATGTTACTAATCCATACCAAATATGACGTCGCAAGGCCTCGACGCTACTACCAAGAGATCCAACCATTACTCTCGCCTCCAAGGGTTGAGTCATTCTGTCGGCATCTTTGTGTGGTAACTGGGTCTCCTCCAGTAGATGTCTCACAAGCGAGGGTCAAGTCAACAGTCTAAACCGGAACCTCTTAGTAACAACACAAGAGAGGACAAGGAAGTAAATGCCACAAGAAAAGGTGTCTTTTATTACTGTAGCTCAAGTACAAAGACACAAAGAATATACAAACATACATCAACAAAACTAGAAGCAACATGAACAAAAGTCTCCAGGTCTGGAGCTAGTCCCGCTCCTGTCCATTTCCTCCCGGAGCTCCATGATCGTAGGCCTCGACTGCCTGAAGCTGAGCTCTCCCTTGTTCTCCTGTCCCCTGCGGTCGGGGTGGACCTCTTGGTGGTGGTGGTGGCAACACCCCGAAGCGTCGTCCACCTCCAGCTGCATGGCCAGCTCCCCTTCCATGGCCGCCTACTCCTTGCAGCCTGCCCTGATCGAACCTCTGCCTCTGCCTGGGGGGCCCTTCGTCCATCTGCTAGTCATCTGTATGGCAGGTCGGACAGTCACGAGCCATGTGACCAATCCCGCCGCAGGAGTAACACTGCCCTCTCATGGAAAGTCGTTGTCCACCCCGAGTGCCTCGCACAAACGATCCAGAGTCATGCTGTCGACCACCTGTAGGTCTAGTCCTCTTGGACCCCTGCGTCATCTGTCTACTGCCCGCTGTAGAAGACTCTGCCGCATGCCGGCAAGTGGTGGGTCCTGCTGCTGAAGATTGCTCAGCAAGGAAACTCTCCACTAAGAGGGCTCGCTCCAACACCCCTGCCTGAGTCAGAATGTTGAGGGAGATCATTGAAGCCCAGATCTCGTGCCTCAGTCCCTGCTCGAAGGTCCGGGCCCGGAAGAATGGGTCCCGTACCATATATGTGGAGTAGCGTGAGAGATCAGTAAATCTCGCCAAGTACTGGGCCACTGTCATGCTGCCCTGCCGCAGCTGTAGTAGCTCCTAGATGCGCACCGCTTGGAGGGTGGCTGGGACGAACTCGGAGCGGAAGATGCTCTCAAAGTCCGTCCAGAGGAGAGATGTCTCGTCGTGCACCTGGAGCATCAAGCTCCACCATCTGCCTGTTGCCGCGTGCAGGAGGCTCGCTGCGAGGATCACCATGAGGTCTGCTGGTGTCCTCACTAATCTGAAAACCCATACAACTGCCTCCAGCCAGTCCTCGGCGGCCTGAGGGTCTGTCTCCCAGCGGAACCTGGGCGGTCACTAGCGCTGGAACTCATGCAGTGCACTAAGGCGACGTGCATCGTCAGCGGCTGGGGCTGGTAGCATCGGTGGCTCGGCGGGTATAGGTACCGCTGGGGCCTCAGCTGTCAAAGGGCCCTGTACCGAGTCCTCGACGCTCGGTGGGCTCTCGCCACGCACATCACTCGGAACCCTAGCTGGCTGCCGTTGTGGGGCCATCCTGAAAAGGAAACAGGTGTGCCACGGTCAGAACAGTATACCTGGTGAGCTGACATAAAGTAATCACAAAGAAAACTTGAAACACGCATGCAATCAATGTTTTCGTGCATTAAGTCAGAAATAAGACGTCAGGGTCCTGGTGTACGGATACGTCGGCCGCCACACCAACACTGGACTCCCTGGACTGATAACCACACCCAATACACTAAACACTATTGCTTCACATAGAAGAAAGATCAGAGTCTGCAGTATAACCGGCCACCTCTGATACCAATTTGTCACGAACCGTCCTCAGGGCCCGTGTCGTGACTACCCCAAGCCCGCCTCCCATAGTCCAGGGGTTGGCGACTAGCACCAAGGCGTAAATCCCGATAAACAGGGAAGGCATTGCCTTTGTAAAGTAAACAAGCACCGTAGAGTAAGCGAGCGGAAAAAGTAAACACTAAGTAAAAACAGAGTACAACTACAAGTGCGGAAAGTAAGTGGGCCAGAATACAAATCCAAACTGAAAGTAAAGTACAACTCAAAAGGGAAAACAACAAATGAAAGGTAAAAGCCACTACGTCGAGCTGTCCACTGGAAATACCACCTGAAGGGTGGGTATAGATAGCTCAACTTCTCCTTGGGTCCCGCCGTCTGCTCCGAGTACGTCCTGCCCAGTGGTCCTCCTCCAGGTACCGTCCTGCTCTGCAAGCCCCAACCACGATCAACGCTGTCTGTCGTCTGCAACCAACACAACGTAGTGCGGGCATAGCCCGTGCAGGGGTGAGTATAAGCTACTCAGTAGGGACCCCGAGACCCCTGAGGGTCTCCCAAAATCCACAAGGATAAACCACAAAGGAAAGATACGATCATGAAGTAACAACCGGCACTGCTTAGGTATATGCCCATACATATACCTAAGTCAACAATTCCAATACGCTCCAACCTCCGAGCCCAAGTACAACTCAGTTCACACAGGAAAGTATACGTATTCCACACAGGAAAGAAAAACGTAATCCACACAGGATAGAACAACACAATCCACACAGGAAAGCAAACAGGATTCAGCTCACACAGGTTCGATCATGAAGTTGAACCCAAAGTTATTGGGAAACTCCTTCTCTATCAAGTGCAGTGGTTATGCTGCTACAACCAAGCACTTCCCTCTTACCTTGCACTGCTGTAGTTCTCCACCTATCGGGTACTGTGGGCCTACTGCTACCACCAAGCGCTCCCCCATTCCGTTAAAACCAAGCGCTCCTCTGTCGTGGGTCTGTCGCTACAACCAAGTGCTCCCCTGTCCCGCTACAACCAAGCGCACCTCTGTCATGGGTCTGCCGCTACAACCAAGTGCTCCACCGTGCCACTACAACCAAGCGCACCTCTGTCATGGGTCTGCCGCTACAACCAAGCGCTCCTCTGTGCCGCTACAACCAAGCGCACCTCTGTCGTGGGTCTGCCGCTACAACCAGGCGCTCCCCTGTGCCGCTACAACCAAGCGCACCCCCGCCGGGCTATCCGTAACACACCGAGTCGTTCTTTCAGCAGTCGTCAAGTCTCAACCGGCTCTAGGGTTTCCGCACACAGCATGCTCGTTTCGGGAGGGTCCACTCCACGAGCTAAGAGGTCGATGCATCAACTGACATGTAGTCCGGAGTTGATGTATCCCAAGATGTACCGTAGTGGTCACTGCCGAAAACATGGAGGATTCCCGTACGGTTTTCATCATCATCGTAGTCGAATCCACTAAGGATCTCTGTACAGTCATCGTCGTCACAGCAGCAGTAGCAGCTAGCTCTAAGGTTCCCGCACACAGAAAGCTCGTTCAGGAGGGTCCGCTCCAGGAGCCGAGAGGCTGAAACATCAAATGACTCAAAGTCCAGAGTTGATGTATCCAAAAGTTCTGTATCGTCAACAGGAACTCAACGTCGCAGACGACGCGTCAATCAGACGCCCGGTCTGAGAGTTATTGGCCTTTTCGTCCCAGGGGCCCGGTTGGTTTTTAAGGAAAACCAACCCGACCATACTCTACCTACATCCAAACCTCGGGCATAGTATGCCAAAAGATCCGTCTCATTTAGAGGAATCCACCAAAGTCGACGACACGTCAATCGGACGTCCGGAGCTCAAGATATGAGTGTTTCCGCTCCGAGGGCCCGGTTGGTTTCGTGTACGAACCAACCCGGACAAACCCAAAGAATTCCGAAACCTTGAGTGCGATATACCAAAACGACCTTCTCGATCCAAGGATCGCATCGCCGCTGACGGCGCGTCGTTCGGAGGCTCGTAGCTCACGTTACGGGCAAAAGACCGAAAATGGTCCGAAGACGGGGGGTTTGGGCCCGGGCCGACCCGGCCCGACCCCCCCTGGGGCGGCCGAACCGGGTCGACCCGACCCGGTCCGACCCGGCTGGACCCGGTCCGGTCCTGCCAGGGCGCGGCCCGGCCCGGCTCGGCTCAGCCGAGCGTGGCAGCCGCAGGGCGCCGTCCCCACGGGATGAGGATGCCACGACCCTCAAGGGGCCGCGCTGAACATCAGCGGACGCGGCTTCTGCCACGTCCCGTGCGGGCGAGCCGGACCCGCACGGCCGCGGGTCCGCTGGCCGCCGCCGCCGCGGCTTCAGCCGCGGCGTCCCTGTCCGGCGGCGCGCCGGGGCGCCGCCGCCTCCGGCAGCCGGCGACCCGTGCCGCCGGAGACTTCCGCGGGCCACTGGAGTTGCTCTGGTGGTCCGTTTTCCTTCCCGTCTACGCCGCTGCTCCTTCCGGGACCCGTTCTTCTCTGCGGAATCATCAAATTTCCTTTGCAGCACATTTTTTCATCACCCGCCAAATCCGCACAACAATGAAGAACAGCGGAGGGTTGTCGGGCCGTGTTTGTTTGGCCCGCACCCTCCGCGTTAGACGGTATCAATCGGGAGGATAAATCAACACATGACAAACGTATCAAAACAATTTTAATAATTTAAAGTTTCACTTGATCCAGGTTCTTGTTTTAAAAGAAACTATCACGGGGATATAAAAAGGTATTTCCAAAATAAAATCCCTACCTCGTCAAGTCGTCGCACGCGCGTTCTTCGCGGAAATTGATCGTCGCGGAAGGTGGGGACCGTCGCGTCATCGCGGTATCCGGCGTTGCGTCGAAGAACTCCAATGACCAAGAAACAAAAAATTTAATTATAAATAATTAAATCTGCGTGTTGTTATAAGCCACAAAGGAGGATTAAAAGAAACCCGAAATCTCTTACCTCAAGCAGTTGGTGATCGGAGATTTTGTTGCGGAGGAAGGAATGTCACCGAAGAACGTCACAGGAGAGGAAACGTCGGCGTCGCGGCACACAGCGTCGCGTCGTCGATTTCTGAGGGCTCGGCGTTCTTCGTGTTCTTCGCGTTCTTTGCGTTCTTTGCGTTCTTCACAAAGGAGGATGAAGAATTCTAGGTTTCTGCGAAATCCTCTCAATGAGTATTTTTCTAGAAGTCGTGCGTTGGTCTTATTTTATTATTACACCAACAGATTTCAAACAGGTTAAGAAATGAATGAAATTAATTCATATAATTAATTTCAATGAATAAGCCACCCATTTAATTCAACGAAGAAAACCGCCTAATTAATTGGTGCGTTAAGAAATTAAGAAAATGCGTCAGTTGAATTTCATAATGACGGGTTTTCGCGGGTGCGTTACTTAGCGGAAAAGAAACGGTGGGGATCGTGTGGGCCCCACCTCACAAATATCCTACCAAGAGGGTAGGATATTTTTTGATAGCACCCTATCCACATATACTCAGCTTAAGCAGCTTTAAGTGGCTTCCAAGTGGCTTAAGTGAAATAAAATAAAGTTTGTCATACAATTTATTTTATTTCCTAACTTTAAGCCCAAAAAATTTAAAAACCATACCTGAGCAAACGCAACTCCGGAAGAGGCGTTTCTAAGCAAATACCGGCACTGCGATTCCATCGGTGCCCTCAGAATTCGATTCCGGGCAGTGGTTCAAAAGTTAGAAAAACCCGCTCGTCCATTCACTGAAAGTACCCGAGCCAAACTTCGGAAAATGATTCCGGGCACACCAGGCCTCGGAATCAGGTGCCGTCAGAAGATGCATTCTTGTAAAATTCCAAAGAAAATTAAGAAAAAAATTTCCTTGAAATTTACGTGTCTTTACACTACTCCCACCACAGGGCTTTACGTCCCCGTAAAGCTTCACTACAAACTTAGGGATCAAAGGCAGTACTGAGCACGCATCTGAGCCTCCCAAGTGCCCTCCTGAAGGTTCCCAAGCTACTATCTGAAGCGCACTAGAGGAATCGATCGTCCACATAGGACCTGCTCCTGTCGATCCTCGATCTCCACTGGGACCTCTGCAAAAGTCGCCCCATCATCAAAGACCATATCTCCATGGTCAAAGATTTGTGTCGGGTCGTGCACGTATCTCCTCTGCTGAGATACGTGGAAAACATCGTGCACCCGGTGCAACTGAGGTGGTAGAGCCAGGCGATAAGTCACCTCGCCAAATTTCCGTAAACCCCGTCTGGGTGAGACCTGCAAGAAGACATGGTCGCCATCCTTGAACTCTAGCAGCCTCCACCTCCTGTCAGAAAAAGACTTCTGTCGGCTCTGAGATGTCCTCATCCGCTCCTGGATGACCTGGACCTTCTCTGTCGTGGCCTGGACCATCTCTGGTCCCACAAGAGCTGCTAAGATTTCTCCCTTTCCGATAAGAGAAATCTGGTCTCATCCCTTGGATGAACCACTTCCTTTGCCTAATGTAGCCAATCCCGGCATGGATGTTACTAATCCATACCAAAGATGACGTCGTAAGGCCTCGACGCTACTACCAAGATATCCAACCATTACTCTCGCCTCCAAGGGTTGAGTCACGCTGTCGGCATCAGTGTGTGATAACTGGGTGTCCTCCAGTAGATGTCTCACAAGTGAGGGTCAAGTCAACAGTCTAAACCTGAACCTCTTAGTAACAACACAAGAGAGGACAGGGAAGTAAATGCCACAAGAAAAGGTGTCTTTTATTACTGCATCTCAAGTACAAAGACACAAAGCATCTACAAACATACATCAACAAAACTAGAAGCAACATGAACAAAAGTCTCCAGGTCTGGAGCTAGTCCCGCTCCTGTCCATCTGCTCCCAGAGCTCCATGATCGTAGGCCTTAGATGCCTGAAGCTGAGCTCTCCCTTGTCCTCCTGTCACCTGCGGTCAGGGTGGACCTCCTGGTGGTGGTGGTGGCAACACCCCGAAGCTTCGTCCACCTCCTGCTGCACAGCCAGCTCCCCTACCATGGTCGCCTGCTCCTTGCGGCCCGCCCTGATCGAACCTCTGCCTCTGCCTGGGGGGCCCTTCGTCCATCTGCTGGTCATCCGTATGGCGGGTCAGACAGTCACGAGCCATGTGACCAATCCCGCCGCAGGAGTAACACTGCCCTCTCATGGAAAGTCGTTGTCCACCCCGAGTGCCTCGCACAAACGATCCAGAGTCATGTTGTCGACCACCTGGTGGTCTATTCCTCTTGGACCACTGCGTCATCTGTCTAATTCCCGCTGCAGAAGACTCTGCCGCATGCCGGCAAGTGGTGGGTCCTGCTGTTGGAGACTGCTCAGCAAGGAAAATCTCTACTAAGAGGGCTCGCTCCAACACCCCTTCCTGAGTCGGAATGTTGAGGGAGATCATTGAAGCCCTGATATCGTGCCTCAGTCCCTGCTCGAAGGTCCGAGCCCGGAAGAACGGGTCCCGTACCATAACTGTGGAGTAGCGCGAGAGATCAATAAATCTCACCGAGTACTGGGCCACTGTCATGCTGCCCTGTCGCAGCTATAGTAGCTCCTGGATGTGCACCACTCGGAGGGTGGCTGGGACGAACTCGGAGCGGAAGATGCTCTCAAAGTCTGTCCAGAGGAGAGATGTCTCGTCGTTCACCTGGAGCATCAAGCTCCACCATCTGCCTGCTGCCGCGTGCAGGAGGCTCGCTGTGAGGATCACCATGAGGTCTGTTGGTGTCCTCACTAATCTGAAAACTTGTACAACTACCTCCAGCCAGTCCTCGGTGGCCTGAGGGTCCGTCTCCCCGCGGAACCTGGGCGGTCGCTGGCACTGGAACTCATGCAGTGCACTAAGGCAACGTGCATCGTCAGCGGCTAGGGCTGGTAGCATCGGTGGCTCGGCGGGTATAGGTACCGTCGGTGCCTCAGCTGTCAAAGGGCCCTGTACCGAGTCATCGACCCTCGGTGGGCTCTCGCCATGCACATCGCTCGGAACCCTAGCTGGCTGCTATTGTGGGGCCATCCTGAATAGGAAACAGGTGCGCCACGGTCAGAACAGTATACCTGGTGAGCTGACATAAAGTAATCACAAAGAAAACTTGAAACACACATGCAATCAATGTTTTCGTGCATTAAATCAGAAATCAGAAGTCAGGGTCCTGGTGTACGGATACGTCGGCCACCGAACCAACACTGGACTCCCTAGACTGATAACCACACCCAATATGCTAAACATTATTGCTTCACATAGAAGAAAGATCAGAGTCTGCGGTAGAACCGACCACCTCTGATACCAATTTGTCACAACCCGTCCTCGGGGCCCGTGTCGTGACTACCCCAAGCCCGCCTCCCATAGGCCAGGGGTTGGCGACTAGCACCAAGGCATAAATCCCGATAAACAGGGAAGTAATTTCCTTTGTAAAGTAAACAAGCACCTCAAAGTAAGCGAGAGGAAAAAGTAAACACTAAGTAAAAACAGAGTACAACTACAAGTGCGGAAAGTAAGTGGTCCAGAATACAAACCCAAACTGAAAGTAAAGTAAAACTCAAAAGGGAAAACAGCAAATGAAAGGTAAAAGCCGCTACGTCGAGCTGTCCACTGGAAATCCTACCTGAAGGGTGGGTACAAATAGCTCCACTGCTCCTCGGGTCCCGCCGTCTGCTCCGAGTACGTCCCGCCCAGTGGTCCTCCTCCAGGTACCGTCCTGCTCTGCATGCCTCAACCACGATCAACGTTGTCCATCGTCTGCAACCAACACAACGTAGTGCGGGCATAGCCCGTGCAGGGGTGAGTATAAGCTACTCAGTAGGGACCCCGAGACCCCCGAGGGTCTCCCGAAATCCAAAAAGATAAACCACAAAGGAAAGATACAATCACGAAGTAACAACCGGCACTGCTTAGGTATATGCCCATACATATAACTAAGTCAACAATTCCAATACGCTCCAACCTTCGAGCCCAAGTACAACTCAGTCCACACAGGAAAGTATACGTATTCCACACAGGAAAGCAAAATGTAATCCACACAGGATATCACAACACAATCCACACAGGAAAGCAAACAGGATTCACCTCACACAGGTTCAATCATGAAGTTGAACCCAAAGCTATTGGGAAACTCCTTCTCCATCAAGTGCAGTGGTTATGCCACTACAACCATGCGCTTCCCTCTTACCTTGGACTGTTGTAGTTCACCACCTATCGGGTACTGTGGGCCTGCTGCTACCACCAAGCGCTCCCCCGTGCCATTACAACCAAGCGTTCCTCCGTCGTGGGTCTGCCGCTACAACCAAGAACTCCCCGATGCCGCTACAACCAAGCGCACCTCTGTCGTGGGTCTACCGCTACAACCAAGCGCTCCCCCGTGTCGCTACAACCAAGCGCACCTCTGTCATGGGTCTGCCGCTACAACCAAGCGCTCCCCTATACCGCTACAACCAAGCGCACCTCTGTCGTGGGTCTTCCACTACAACCAAGCGCTCCCTTGTGCCGCTCCAACCAAGCACACCCCCGCCGGGCTATCCGTAACACACCGAGTCATTCTTTCAGCAGTCGTCAAGTCTCAACTGGCTCTAGGGTTTCCGCACACAGCATGCTCGTTTCGGGAGGGTCCACTCCACGAGCTAAGAGGTCGATGCATCAACTAACATGTAGTTCAGAGTTGATGTATCCCAAGATGTACCGTAGTGGTCACTACCGAAAGCATGGAGGATTCCCGTACGGTTTTCATCATCGTCGTAGTCGAATCCACTAAGGATCTCTGTACAGTCATCGTCGTCACAGCAGCAGTAGCAGCCAGCTCTAAGGTTCCCGCACACAGCAAGCTCGTTCGGGAGGGTCCACTCCACGAGCCGAGATGCTGATACATCAACTGACTCAAAGTCCAGAGTTGATGTATCCAAAAGTTCCATATCGTCAACAGAAACTCAACGTCGCAAACGGCGCGTCAATCGGATGCCCGGTCTGAGAGTTATTGGCTTTTTCGTCCTAGGGGCCCAGTTGGTTTTTAAGGAAAACCAACCTGGCCGTACTATACCTACATCCAAACCTCGGGCGGAGTATGCCAAAAGATCCATCTCACTTAGAGGAATCCACCAAAGTCGACGACACGTCAATCGGACATCCGGAGCTCAAGATATGAGCGTTTACGCTCCGAGGGCCCGGTTGGTTCCGTGTACGAACCAACCCGGCCAAACCAAAAGTATTCCGAAACCTTGAGTGCGATATACCGAAACGACCGAATCGATCCAAGGATCGCATCGCTGCTAACGGCGCATCGTTTGGAGGCCCGTAGCTCAAGTTACGGGCAAAAGACCGAAAATGGTCCGAAGACGGGGGGTCTGGGCCCGGGCCGACCCGGCCGGACCCCCCTGGGTCGGCCGAACCGGGTCGGCCGAACCAGGTCGACCCGACCCGGTCCTAACCAGAATGGTGTTTTCACTATAATGTTCTGGTTTCATGTTATTAAAACCATGTTAGACATCATATTTTGGTATTTGTTTCAACTATTATCTTCTTAGAGATCTTGTTTATAAAATTAGGGTTTTCAATAGACATCCAAATGTTTTTTGTGTCAATTATAAAAGGTGTTTGATGTATTTTACTTATCTGGGGAGTGGAATTGGACCGGGCACATGTAGAGTCTGATTTTGAGCTACATGGGAACCGGGGATGACAAAAAAAACTTAAACATATTTCAATATGGGTGGATTTTTTGTTTTATAGGCTTAGTTAATGGAGGATTTATCCAATTTCATGGTTTTTTCCACATGTTTTGGGATTCTTTGGTCTACATGGAATGAGTCCAGAGTGTTTGGATTTATGGTATTATTGATGGGTTTGAAGGTTGTGGTGAATGTGTTGATTGTGGAGATAAGTGGAATACTAAAATAGAAGGATAAGCCAAAGGATGTCTATCCTCTCATTGGTTTTACTATCCATAGATTGTTATTAGAGATTGGGAATGGACAATGGCTTCATTAGCGTCCCTCGTGATAGTTTTAAGAAGAATATGGATGGATCAAGTATGATGTTTTTGACGGGAAAAGGGTTTTTTGTCAGAAATATAGGGGAAATGATTTTGGAATTTTTTTTTCAATGGGAAATGATTTTTTTATTATGGAGGCTGAGGCCTTTCTATTTGGTTTAAATTTATGAAGGTTATTTAATTCCTAGCTAAATAATGCGGATCTTGACTTGATATGAGTGACACAAATGATTCAACGTATTTCTATCCCTCACTGGTCAATTATATAGGAAACTATAGTCTATAGATGAATCATTGACCGAAAAATGGTCATATCTCACAATCATAGATAAGGGAACATAAAACAAGATCATCTGGACTCCAAGGGATCCCTGTTGGACCCACTTATTGTTTTCTTTATTATTGAATCCCTTAAACAAGATAGCATTATGTTTTTATGGATGATTCCTTACAGATATATCACCTTTGAAATTCATTATTGAGGGGATATTATTATATAATATATGTATTTTGAATAAAATGAACCCCAAACTCAATATTTTATTTAACCATTCATTATAAAAATCCTAAAATCAAATATCTAACTAATAGAAAATAAATTAGTTGAATGGGAAATGAAGAGGGCGAAGAGAGTCTAAATAATATTTTAACCTTATTTGGTAGAATAAAAAATACTTTTTATTCCATGTAGTTGAGATTTTATAATGAGATATTGAACAAACTAATGAAAATCAAAGGGAGGGTGTTGTCTAGGGTATTCACACCAGTAGTTTTTTTTATGTGGATCTAAATTCCAATGGAAGGAAATCATTTGGGTAAACTAATGAAGCATTGATTTATCTTTTAAGGTAAAGAGTGTAGAAGGTCAGATCATCTCACGAAGGTTATTATTTTCTATTCTAAGACAATATTATACATTTAATACATATTTAAGAAATACTTCCTTGCAAAAATATTAACTCCCTAAATCATAAAAGATATTTCTTTTCACTATATAATGACATGAACATCTGTATATTTTAGATGTTCTTGATATTTATAAACGATATGTTCTACATCACCCATTTAAAATTTATTTCTGAATATATTAAGTCAATAAAATTCAACACTTGAGATTTAAGTGGCATCCATAGAGGTGATAAGTGATGTAGAGTCAGAATCGATCCTATGAGATGGGATTTATATGAATCCTTAATGTAGTGAATCCATGTTGAGAGGATTTATTTTTAAGTTCATATATATTAAAAATAAATTATGTATTTTTTTCATGTTCATAATAATAGTATAATTTCCAAGTACTTTAATGTCATGAAAAATGGACTAAAAGGATAAAGGTACATATGAATGGCTTGTGTGGGGCATACACATTACAGACCTTATTCTAGTTTAACCTCTCTATTGGAAACTAAAAAAGGGAGGGTATGGTTCAGGTTTCCACTTAGTAGGATTACTAAAGTGTTTATTTATCATTCATTTAGAACTGTTATTATATCATCAATGGGAACATGATTGAGTCTTACACATAGTAGGAGGCCCACATATATTCAGCCACCTATTATAAACAAATCAATATATAGGGAAGATGGATTGAAATCTCGAGTGGTGATACCCAATGATGAAGAGTGAAGAATTAAACATTATTGGAAGACTAATTAGGTATCTATAGAATTCATTGGATATAAAGGTGGATGATTATGGAATTAGTTAGGTGTTAAGGATCATGGTGAAATTAAAAAATGACCATGAGATAGAAGCTATGGGGATGATCATATAGAGTCTTAGCTAAAATATTTCAATTTAAAAAATAGAGGCTAAGCAATTATATAAGGGGCTTGAGTGGTTGGTTTAGAGAAAAATAGTTGAGTTTTCTAAGACAATAATAATTTCACCAGATGGTTATGGATATGAACCCTTGTTATCATGAGATTACATGACTGTTAATACCCTTAGGATCCTATTCATTAGGCAGGAAAAACAAAGAATAGAATTTTGAAGTGTTTAATTCTCAATATCAATGGGATAAATAAAAAAATAATATCACAAAATCATTCATGACAACCCATTCATGTAAATATGATTAATTTTGAGAAGGAATTGACTGAATAGGATTTTTAGAGTTTTGAATATAATAGAATGCAACCGATATGGTCATTTGGATTATCAATTCATCATAGGAATCTTACTTGAGATTAGGATAGGCTATTAAGGTGGCCTATATATCTACACTATAGATCCCTCATGAAGTACCTAACAAAATATCAATCATTTCAAGATGATAGACCATAGGAAATTGGTCAATATATAACATAAGAATTAAGGACTTTACAAAAGATTTTGGTAACTATATGAGTTAGTGGGGTCCACTAAGTCTTGGGTGATTAAGTTTGGACACTCAATAAGATACATATGATCAGTATACCTATGTGAAGGAATAATGAGAGGTCCTTCAAAAAAGATCTTAAGTGAGCAGTGCTGTGGAAATTTTATGTAGAGGGAATGAATCAATGTGGGGGCCTTCCAACTCTTACAAACTTAGTTTATAAATATATTAAAAGTATTTATTTAAAAACCTATGTAATGGATGAGATATCAAAAAATATAATTTTCCATTATCATTGTTTTGCAAAAAATCACTCATCCTAAAAATGTATGTTGGGGGTAGTATATATATGCAATTTAAATAACCACTCCCTTGAGACCTATAAAACCATCATCTCAAAAAAGTTGTGTGGACACATAGGTTTTCCAACTCAATGAAAAAAATAAATCTATATGTATTTCACATAACCATATGGTATCAACACCTTGATGCTGAAAATAATTACCCTTTTATATGGTTTTTAGGCAGCCATAAAAAATCACAACTAAATCTCTAAAAACTATTTCTATGAGGCATGTATTTCATGAATCTGTAAATAAATTTTATTATGATTTCTCATATGGTCAGACTTCAATATAATGTTTACATTGTCCATATAGTTTATTTGTGAGTAACCATCATCTTTATTATAAAATGAATGAAAACATAAAACATTCATAAATTTTTCTCTAGGTGTTGGTTTGGGCTCTAATAGATATCAAATAAAATCTTGTGTAAAAAATAATACATTATTTGTCAATTTTACCAATATCAATTGTTTTTTAAATCCATATAATTTATAAATAACATTAAAATGATTTTTAATACTTCAATTACATTTTTTATCAACAATTATTGTAACACATGGCATACTCACAATAATACTTTCTAACCACCACATCACCTGAACATGGAAAAACTATGGGGAATCTTTATCCCCTATTGGGTGATAAATCTTGTGACACATGGAGATCTCACTTTATTCTTCTTCATGGAAGAATAAAATTTTCTAATGAAACATTAATTCTATCGTCTAGATGAGGGTAACATAATAACTTTCATGAAAAATTGTATGCAAAACATATTTTAGTTATAACAAGATGACCCCCCCAAAACAAATTTGTTAGATTTAAAATAATATAGTTATGATATATAATGAACCACTTAATCAAAGCCTTTGAATATCTATATTTCAATATTAATGATGTGGATTTCATGGAGAAGGATATTAACAGAACGTGTTGCATTATTACACACTCTAATGAATTAATTGTGAGTTTCAGAAATTAAGAGAGTGTGATTGTAATGATACGTCATAAATTGGGTGGTATTTTCATTAGTTTATTTTTCTATTAATTCCAAACACATTTTTGAATCTAATTAATTTAAAAATACTCTTATATAGTAACATCAATGTAATTAAATACAGAAATCATCCTAAAGGAATATACATTTGTATTGATATATGTGGGATTGATAAATGAAATGTTTTCCATTACTGTAATGCAATGTTAGTCAATTCAGATATGGTAAACTGTATGACTCAATAGATCTAAATTTAGGAAATGTGTTTCAATAGAATAATCGATAGTCGAGAAGGTTCATGTACCCTAAAATTACATATTTATTATCTTAACATAGATAATATGAATGAACATGTTTGTGAGATAAATATGAACTCACTAATTTTACCCAATATCCATAGAACCATTGATTTGAAACAATGTTTTCTAGTACCAAATGGATGCCCCTACATGTTTTATTAATTTTCATTTTATCCCTATCATTTTTATATGTTATGATAGGGAATATCTTAGTATCATAGAACATGGATTCTATTCAGGATTCCCTATATAGTTTTTAACCTAACATTGATTTTTTATTTTTATCAATCAAACACATAAAATGCTTCCTTATTTGTGTAAGACACAAGCCTAGTGAGAAGGTACTCATCTCTGTCCTTATATACCCTTTGTAGGTTTCCAGCCTAGAATGTATCACGTTTATTCCTTGTATAGTTTAATTTCTTCCCATTTTAACCAATGTGGGATGATATTTATTTTCAAATAGTTTTAACCAAATGTTTTTGGGACTTATTATAAGGCCCCAGCCTTAAACCTTACTTAATCTTGAGTTATTACAAGATTACACATTGAGGATCTTTTCAGGTTTAGAGTTTTAGAGAATTAGATCATGAAAATTGCATTACATTCCACATTTAAACAAAGTGGTTACATAAAAGACAGTATTCATTCTTCCCATCAATGGAAACATATTTAAAATATAACACGGATTCTTTCTTGACACATCCTTGACACTATCATCACATCATGTACCTTTCCCTTGACCTGTGAAAAACATTTCAAAAACTTGGGATGAGCATAAAAAGATCAGTAAGGGTTATAAAAATATGGAAAGGAAACATGAGTCCATATATACATTAGAATGAAATCACACTTTACCCATAAAACATAGGCATATCAAATCATGAATAAATCATAGAAAACATAAGACATAAAGGTAACTTGAGGCATTCATAACATTCTTACGTAGGGAGTAACCCTCTTGGTTACGTTTGGAATACCCATCATAGTATATTCCCTAAATCTCTTCGGAGAAACCTTAACGTTTCACTCCTTCGCGTTACCCAATGCATTGGAGAGCTATAACGGGCTCACCCGCCCTTAGTTTATCACGGAACCACCCGTTCTTCATAACAATGCCCAAGGACCATAACATAGTCATATCACATAAAACATGCATAAAGGAAACATATAATTTCCACATTTCAATCACAATATAACATTTTAGTATATTGAAATAATGAATCCATTCTAAAAGAAACCATTTCCAAAACCATTTAAAACATTTAATAAAGAGATTTTTGAATCAAAGTGTCCCATACCACCTTGAAGCTTAAAATTTTAAACCATTAATATCCATATAAATAAATCCTTAAAACCATTTTGAAAACATGGATATTAATAAGAACAAATAATTAAAACATTTAAAACGATATTTTGGTTAAAGGGGTTTTACCAAAATTAGAGGCACTTGAATACAATAATTGAGGAATAACATTTAGTCAGAACTTTATAATATCATGAGAATAAATTGATTCATGATATAATACTCCAAAGGACAGTATATACACCATATAATAGTGAATTGGTGCATAACAACAATGAACCCTCAATAGAAATGTCAAATGTAATGAAATCCCTTATAAAGAAGGTATCCTTAAATTAAGGACAAATCAATCTCAAAAATATGTGTGTCAAATATAAATACACTCAATATAAGTGGATATTAATTGTAAAACAATAAAAGGTCATTCACACATATTCAATGGATGACATATTCAATGACTACATGTTGAACCCAAAGAAATCGAAATTGGGTTAAAAAGTTCCCTTTACAGCCTAACGGCATCACATCAAAATGAGTTGATGAGAGATAAAAAGTGTATCTCATCACTTGGACATAAAATTTACATCAATAAAGATATATTAGAACATATCCCATCATAAAAATATGTAAATCAAAAGACCCAACAAAAGAAGTCTTTTAAAAAAAAGGAGGGTGAAAGGTTCCCTTACCGACTTGGGTATCTTTCAAAACATACACCCCATGAAAGAAAGACAATAGGTCATTGATGTAAATACTCATAAACGAAAGTATATTACACAAAGAGTAGAATAATGTGCAGTACATACACCACTCAATGGAATTTGTGGAAAATGTAGCATAAATATCACGAGAATAAAAGTGAGATGAAAAATCCCTTACGAAAACTCGGCAGCCTAACGGCGCCACATAAAACTTCCGAATGTGGATTGATGAGATCAAATAGAGTATCCCATCATATTACAATAGAATTTACAGCAAGTGGAATATAAAAGAAAATCCCCCAACATTGCAAGGAGGAGTTTAAATGAAGTGACATAAAGGAGAGTACTTAAAAAGAAAGAGAGAGGTTAGATCTCTTACGAAAGTTCGGCAGCCTAACGGCGCCACTCAAAACTTCCAAAATGGATTGATGAGAGAGAATAGGGTCTCTCATCTCAGGAACATAAAAATTACAGTAAATGTAATATAAAAGAACATCCCAATCATAAGAAAGATGAGATTAAAATAAATGACATAAAAGAGTGTACTTAAAAAGAAAGAGAGTTGTAGGATCCCTTACCTCGGGTCCGACTTGACTCGATCGTTCTTTAATCTCCTTTAAAAGTGTAACTCCTTTTGATTTGAGCCTAAAGGCTTCCTTTGAAATTATTCTGCCCAAAGGGAATCCTCTAGGATGAGGAGAGGTATGTGGAGAGAGTAAATGGGCAGGGGTTGGCCGAGCCAAAGGCTTGAGGAGTGTGTGAAAAGAGGTAGAGGTGGGGGCCATTTATAAGAGGAGAGGAGGGGCACTTTTGGAAAGTAAGGAAATATTACTTTATTTGAAAATGTGTTTCGGTTTTAAAAGGTCCCACATTGATATAATTCGTGGATAAGGTTATAAAGGTTCGAAATCCACCCATCCAATAAGTTTCGGACATGTGTAGTTCATAGATTTTACATTATCTTTCCATTTTATTTTAATCGTTAAATAATGATGTCATCATTGCATCATTATCATGTTATAAATAATTTAATTTATTTAATGTCTAAAAATTATAAAAAAAATTACTATGATGTAGGAAATCTTTTTAGCTTTCCAATGACTATTTATAATCAAAAGGATGACTTGTATAACCCCACTTAAAAATTGTTTTAGTAAAACATATCATGTTTGTGTCATTTTACTTTTACATTAAATAAAAATATATTATTGTCATTTTCCAACTAAAGTGGCTCCATGGGGTCCCCAAGTTGGCCCATGGATTGTCTTGGTCGGCCATGACTCACCCAATAGGTGCAGGACAAGTGTCATGGTGTTTTCACATTCTTATAATATCATTTTTACCTTAAACTACACTAATTACCACTAATCGCGATTAAAAACGTAATAAGTTACTATTCACCAAAAAAAATATTTTTATCCCATTGAACCACATTTTACTTCTTAATTACAACCATGTATGTCGGATTTTGGAAATTCAAAACACAATGATGGCAAAATTTCATTTAAACGGAAAATCAGTCTTTATAAGTACCACTTAGTGGTTTCACTATTCATCAAAAAAATTGAAGTTTTTCAGAAAATTACCAAAAATTCACCCTAAGCTATATTTGATATTCTGAATTCAAAAATGAAGTCTATTTTACAAAATTCAAAACATATTAGTCACATTAATTAATTTAATAATTAATTCCCGTTGTCATGACAAATAGCGTGTTTTTATGAAACAGTAAGTATCAAAAGATTGACACTAGTTTAAGTCCGATTTCAAAGTGAAATTAATTCCAACGACCACTATTGGATTTAATGGTAAAAATATTTTCTAATTTCACTTTAAAACCAATTCAAAATATTATCTAATCATATAAATAAATTAGATTAAAAAGAGGTTTTGAATTAAAACACAACATTTTACACTATTCATTAAAAAAAATGAACTTTATTGGAAAGATACCAAAAAATTACACAAAGTAAAATTTGATGTCCCAATTCTTAATAAGAGTTTTATTTGGTCCAAAAGAATGTATAAGAGTGATCAAAACTATATTTAATGACGGTTCGCCATCAAAAGGCGACAAGTGAACCTTTAGTGAAAACTAGGGCATATACGCCTAAAATTGAATGCTTTCCGTATTTTAAGCCTTTATCTTTTATTGGATAAATGTAAAAACATTTAAAAACATATATAATCATATTTTAGTTATTTCTATCCATTCCCGCCATTACAACGGCTACATGTTAACTACCATTTAAAATAATATTATTTTATTATTAGAGTGCAACGTAAGATTCCCAAGAAACTCGTTGTTGCGTGTTGGGTACGCCATCGAGCATAGAGTCCCCTTTAAAGTCATATTAATACTTTATTCACAAATATGGATAAATATGAAAATGTCGTATTCTTTATTTACCTGGGGTGTTACATCCTTCCCCCCTTTTGGGAATTGCGTCCTCGCAATTTTAAAAAAAATTGAGCTTGGAAACATCCTTGAAAGTCCCACATCGGAACAAGAGTCGGTAAAACAATCACTTTAAAATAAAGAAAGATAAGTACAGAGGTCACCCGAGTTAACCCATATGAGGACTCCATGTAGGAAAACATGGACATGGAGGAGAAAACATAGGGTCATGTTCTGATGGAGAGTGATAGAAAACATGTTTAGGAGAAAGTTAACAATAAGAAAATCACAAACTTGTGATGGGTTAAACGGTGTTGGGTTCCCCAGTAGGAAAAGTTAATAGACAACATTTTTTTTAAGTTACTTTTATTGAGGAATTTTATTCATAAGGAAACATAATCACTTATCATGTTGAATTTCAACTTTTACTAGATTCCTTAATCAAACTCATAATTTTTCCAAAAGACAAGTATTTAGGGAGACTTGTTCGCATTAAGAGTACTATAATCAACTTCTAGAGAATCACCTAATCCCCAAAAGAGAACTATATACATCCCATGTATTTAGGCTTTAACCAAAACCAAAACCAACAAGGTTAGTACAAGATCAGATAATCCAGAAAAGGATAACCCATTAAAAAGAAAATCTATTCTTAATCTCCAAAATTTGTCAAACAAAACCCAAAGTTCAACAAGGATCATCCGATAAACAATTTGTCCATAAAATTCTTCAAAGTAAACCAATATAAGATTGAAACCCAAATATTTTAAGGATTTAGTCACATAGTCTTCCAAGTTAAATCGTAACATTTATCTCCAAACAACATCAGTTGCTCCTAAAGTCTCGTATTGAAAAGTAATTAACCTAATCACATATCCTCTATGATAGGTTAATAATTTTCATAAATAACCCAAAATCAACTTACTCTTAATTCATAAAATCATATAACTAAAAATAATCAGTCAAACTAACCAGGGACTTCACGTAGTCCAGTGGTAGGCGATAAATACCAGTCGCACTTTGGTTGTGGGTTCGATTCCCGCAGCTTTGTCCGACGTGACGGGTTGTCACACGGTCTGCGTGTTGTCCTTTTTCCAAAACTATATAATTCTTAAAACATTCCCCAAAATGAGATAAAATCTTCAAGAATAATCATAACATATTTTAACCTCAAGTTTATCTCATGCCCTTCATTTTCCATCATATCATAGAGTAACCCATAATTACCTAAAAATTAAGTATCATATAAACCCTAATGGTTACCTTAATAATTATTACCTGAATTTCCACATCGAGTTGGCCATCTCGTACATGATGCATTAGATAACTCACCAAGGTTGAAGTGGTTGATCATGACTCCTTGATATTTGGTTTAGAACAACCACGAGTTTCCTCATTGAATCCTCCATTTTATCTAGTATCTTAATCAGAGAACCACCACAATTTCCTTCAAACCTGTTGTCTCTTTGGTGCCTTCTAGATCAATCCATTCACTAAAAATAGAAATGTCAGTGTGAGTATATCAACAAAATAATCATGTACTAATGAGGAAGGTAAACACTAAGATACACTTACTCATTCACTTTATCTAAAACTAGGACTCTTTCTGAAATCCTAACCATTATGGTAATGTCACTTATGATTAAAGAATACCCTAACCTCTAAAGTTATCTAAACCTCCCTTTGATACCAACTATAAGGCCCCAGACTTAAACCTTACTTAATCTTGAGTTATTACAAGATTACACATTGAGGATCTTTTCAGGTTTAGAGTTTTAGAGAATTAGATCATGAAACTTGCATTACATTCCACATTTAAACAAAGTGGTTACATAAAAGATAGTATTAATTCTTCCCATCAACGGAAACATATTTAAAATATAACACGGATTCTTTCTTGACACATCCTTGACACTATCATCACATCATGTACCTTTCCCTTGACCTGTGAAAAACATTTCAAAAACTTGGGATGAACATAAAAATCTCAGTAAGGGTTATAAAAATATGGAAAGGAAACATGAGTCCATATATACATTAGAATGAAATCACACTTTACCCATAAAACATAGGCATATCAAATCATGAATAAATCATAGAAAACATAAGACATAAAGGTAACTTGAGGCATTCATAACATTCTTACGTAGGGAGTAACCCTCTTGGTTACGTTTGGAATACCCATCACAGTATATTCACTAAATCTCTTCGGATAAACCTTAACGTTTCACTCCTTCGCGTTACCCAATGCATTGGAGAGCTATAACGGGCTCACCCGCCCTTAGTTTATCACGGAACCACCCGTTCTTCATAACAATGACCAAGGACCATAACATAGTCATATCACATAAAACATGCATAAAGGAAACATAGAATTTCCACATTTCAATCACAATATAACATTTTAGTATATTGAAATAATGAATCCATTCTAAAAGAAACCATTTCCAAAACCATTTAAAACATTTAATAAAGAGATTTTTGAATCAAAGTGTCCCATACCACCTTGAAGATTAAAATTTTAAACCATTAATATCCATATAAATAAATCCTTAAAACCATTTTGAAAACATGGATATTAATAAGAACAAATAATTAAAACATTTAAAACGATATTTTAGTTAAAGGGGTTTTACCAAAATTAGAGGCACTTGAATACAATAATTGAGGAATAACCTTTAGTCAGAACTTTATAATATCATGAGAATAAATTTATTCATGATATAATACTCCAAAGGACAGTATATACACCATATAAGAGTGAATTGGTGCATAACAACAATGAACCCTCAATAGAAATGTCAAATGTAATGAAATCCCTTATAAAGAAGGTATCCTTAAATTAAGGACAAATCAATCTCAAAAATATGTGTGACAAATATAAATACACCCAATATAAGTGGATATTAATTGTAAAACAATAAAAGGTCATTCACACATATTCAATGGATGACATATTCAATGACTACATGTTGAACCCAAAGAAATCGAAATTGGGTTAAAAAGTTCCCTTGACAGCCTAACGGCATCACATCAAAATGAGTTGATGAGAGATAAAAAGTGTATCTCATCACTTGGACATAAAATTTACATCAATAAGGATATATTAGAACATATCCCATCATAACAATATGTAAATTAAAAGACCCAACAAAAGAAGTATTTTAAAAAAAAAGGAGGGTGAAAGGTTCCCTTACCGACTTGGGTATCTTTCAAAACATACACCCCATGAAAGAAAGACAATAGGTCATTGATGTAAATACTCATAAACGAAAGTATATTACACAAAGAGTAGAATAATGGGCAGTACATACACCACTCAATGGAATTTGTGGCAAATTTATCATAAATCTCATGGGAATAAAAGTGAGATGAAAAATCCCTTACGAAAACTCGGCAGCCTAACGACGCCACATAAAACTTCCGAATGTGGATTGATGAGATCAAATAGAGTATCCCATCATATTACAATAGAATTTACAGCAAGTGGAATATAAAAGAAAATCCCCCAACATTGCAAGGAGGAGTTTAAATGAAGTGACATAAAGGAGAGTACTTAAAAAGAAAGAGAGAGGTTAGATCTCTTACGAAAGTTCGGCAGCCTAACGGCGCCACTCAAAACTTCCAAAATGGATTGATGAGAGAGAATAGGGTCTCTCATCTCATGAACATAAAAATTATAGTAAGTGTAATATAAAAGAACATCCCAATCATAATAAAGATGAGCTTAAAATAAATGACATAAAAGAGTGTACTTAAAAAGAAAGAGAGTTGTAGGATCCCTTACCTCGGGTCCGACTTGACTCGATCGTTCTTTAATCTCCTTTAAAAGTGTAACTCCTTTTGATTTGAGCCTAAAGGCTTCCTTTGAAAGGATTCTTCCCAAAGGGAATCCTCTAGGATGAGGAGAGAGATGTGTAGAGAGTAAATGGGCAGGGGTTGGCTGAGCCAAAGGCTTGAGGAGTGTGTGAAAAGAGGTAGAGGTGGGGGCCTTTTATAAGAGGAGAGGAGGGGCACTTTTGGAAAGTAAGGAAATATTACTTTATTTGAAAATGTGTTTCGGTTTTAAAAGGTCCCACATTGATATAATTCGTGGATAAGGTTATAAAGGTTCGAAATCCACCCATCCAATAAGTTTTGTACATGTGTAGTTCATAGATTTTACATTATCTTTCCATTTTATTTTAATCGTTAAATAATGATGTCATCACTGCATCATTATGATGTCATAAATAATTTAATTTATTTAATGTCTAAAAATTATAAAAAAATTAATATGATGTAGGAAATCTTTTTATATTTCCAATGACTATTTCTAATCAAAATTATGACTTGTATAACCCCACTTAAAAATTGTTTTAGTAAAACATATCATGTTTGTGTCATTTTACTTTTACATTAAATAAAAATATATTATTGTCATTTTCCAACTAAAGTGGCTCCATGGGGTCCCCAAGTTGGCCCATGGCTTGTCTTGGTCGGCCATGACTCACCCAATAGGTGTAGGACAAGTGTCATGGTGTTTTCACATTCTTATAATATCATTTTTACCTTAAACTACACTAATTACCACTAATCGCGATTAAAAACGTAATAAGTTACTATTCACCAAAAAAATTATTTTTATCCCATTGAACCACATTTTACTTCTTAATGAAAACCATGTATGTCGGATTTTGGAAATTCAAAACACAATTATGGCAAAATTTCATTTAAACGGAAAATCAGTCTTTATAAGTACCACTTAGTGGTTTCACTATTCATCAAAAAATTGAAGTTTTCCAGAAAATTACCAAAAATTCACCCTAAGCTATATTTGATATTCCGAATTCAAAAATGAAGTCTATTTTACAATATTCAAAACATATTAGTCACATTAATTAATTTAATAATTAATTCCCGTTGTCATGACAAATAGCGTGTTTTTATGAAACAATAAGTATCAAAAGGTTGACACTAGTTTAAGTCCGATTTCAAAGTGAAATTAATTCCAACGACCACTATTGGATTTAATGGTAAAAATATTTTCTAATTTCACTTTAAAACCAATTCAAAATATTATCTAATCATATAAGTAAATTATATTAAAAAGATGTTTTGAATTAAAACACAACATTTTACACTATTCATTAAAAAAAATGAACTTTATTGGAAAGATACCAAAAAATTACACAAAGTAAAATTTGATGTCCCGATTCTTAATAAGAGTTTTATTTGGTCCAAAAGAATGTATAAGAGTGATCAAAACTATATTTAATGATGGTTTGCCATCAAAATACGACAAGTGAACCTTTAGTGAAAACTAGGGCATATACGCCTAAAATTGAATTCTTTCCGTATTTTAAGCCTTTATCTTTTATTGGATAAATGTAAAAACATTTAAAAACATATATAATCATATTTTAGTTATTTATATCCATTCCTGCCATTACAACGGCTACATGTTAACTACCATTTAAAATAATATTATTTTATTATTAGAGTGCAACGTAAGATTCCCAAGAAACTCGTTGTTGCGTGTTGGGTACGCCATCGAGCATAGAGTCCCCTTTAAAGTCATATTAATACTTTATTCACAAATATGGATAAATATGAAAATGTCATATTCTTTATTTACCTGGGGTGTTACACTTATCATTTTTCATCCTTGATAGAAATTTATAGGATTTTATATTCATATAAGCTTAAATGATTGTGAGGGGTGGGGATACATGTTGGTTAAAAATGAAAAACTGACTTGATGTATCTTATATAATAAAAATATAACTCTTAAAGGTAATATGATTTTTTTTTAATTTTGTATCATGTATACCAATGTAGGTATTCTTCTGGTCCACATACCACTGATAAAAGAATATATGGAAGTTTATTGGAAAATATGTGTAAGGTGATAACCTAATGTGAATGAGTAAGTGAAAATACCAGTATAAATGATCTACGGGGAAATATTCACATAGATTACTTAAAACATTCATGGGTATGTGAAGAGTCATGACAACCCAAATTGGATTTTCAAGAATTAGAATCATTTAAACACTTTTTAATAACAGATGTGATTGATGTAAATCATATCTTTGATCCAATGAGTTTGGAAATAATTAAATGAAACAAGAATTCATAGGATAAATTATTGAGAAATTTCAATGATAGGTTACACTATAATAATTTTAAGGGAATATGTGTTACATGATCTTATCTAAGGTAAAAAACAGGCCTGTTATTGGTAAAATATTGTTAAGATATACGATATGAATATTATTACTATGAAAAAGTGTAATTTTTAGGAATACAATACACTCTTTAATAATATAAAAGAAAGGTTTATTGTGATTCAAATTTTCCGGTAAAGAATAATAGTAAATAAAAAGAGGATATTTAAAATGTGATTAAAAAACAATTTTTCAGCAAACCATGATTGAGTGGATATAGTATTCTAGAAGGAAATAAAGGTATATGAAGGATTATGGTTTGTTATGGGGTAGATGTCCCACAAATCACTACATATCCAATGTGTAACATACTAACATGGAATCCAATTAACCTATGATTTGGACTAGTGTGCCACATGGCCTCAGGAATGCCTCACTATAAGCCAGAGGCTTTCGACTAGTAGCATGGACCTTTGAGGATGATAGAGGTTTATGGTTGGGTATGTGGTAGTTGGACTAAAAGTCACAATATATCCTATGAGTAAGATGAAACCCTAGAATCCAGTGGACCTATTCTCTTGAATGAATAACTGCAAATCCATAATCACACCTCCCCATACATCATAGGCTTCTAACTAGTGGCGAGTCCCATGAGGTTACCATGGGCTGACTATGGCCTTGTGATCAGAGTGTGAAACAATAAATAAAATAAAAGAGATATCATCCATCTAGAAAAAAATTGATAAAATAAGGATTAAATAAATTAATAGTTAAATATATAACCCATTTAAAAAAAATTAATGGTACACACATCAGTGATTCATACATATCAAAGTCATATATACAAGTCCCAAACTTTTCATAAGGTCAAAAGAAGAAAAATATCCAAATGACATAAGAGGTTTGAGTACTAGCATGGTACTCATCTCAATGTTCTATCGCATCTCAAATGTAGAGTATGTTATATGTAACTTTTCCTTTTCCAACCCTCCATCCATAAAGTATTCATGGCTACCAAAGAGATTCCCTAGAAGGGTATAAGTATGACTAAATATTTCATAACCAATGGTGTTAGAAATCATATCCAATTTGATAAAATATAATTAATGATTAATTATTTAATAAGTAAGGTAGATAATGAAATTAAATAAATAAAATAAAACAACTTCGATCCATGGGCTCTATAAAGACATGTGGCTTGAACATACCTTCTTCATCAAGTGTAAGATGTCTCTTAACACATGAAAATGACTATAAAAACCATAGAAACCAATTTAATTATAGTTTATCATCATGAAATTAGAAATATAATATATTATATATAATATTATTACTCATATTGTCATTCCCAATCATCGGGTATAATGTGGAATACACAGAGATCATCTTACTATTCCTAACTCATTTACCCAAAATAATTCAATGATCTCATCATGTAATTCAAATATATATTGAATAATATTTCTTATGGAATCCAAGGATCTATTATTAACAATACAACTTATGTATCATCATATAAAACATAGAATCTAAGGAACTAATCCCAATATTTACATTAATTTATCTTTATATATCACATAGAATCCAAGGATCTCATCTAAAAATTCACATTTATTTTTAGAATAAAAAACATAACCTTGCATCCCATTGAAATAAATTTTCTCCCAAGGAAATAGTATAAATAATTACCATTTTTTCAATTTCTATACATCTCAATTGCTTTTTAAATTAAAAAATGTTAAACCTGTAGTCCATTTTTATGTCTAAGACACACCATAGGTGTCTCTTTGATATTAAACGAACTATACATAATCTAAGGTCACCCTATTAAGGTATCTAATGGGAAACATCAATTTCCAAAGGATTTGTTCTTATTTTTGGGGGTTTCTATGATCAATTTATGGAAAAAATATCTAATTCTAGTTTCTAGGTCGAATTCATGACAAACCATAAAGTCAACACACATGGAACATAATATATAATGGTGAAACCTTGAGGCTTAACTCAAGGAACACCTACTTAGGTTAGATGATATTCACTAGTGATGTATTGGAATTCCTTTTGAGTTTAAATGGAAGGAAAAATAGATTTAAAAAAGACTATAGTTATGGAAAATCATCCTTAAATTTAAATAACACATATGGTAGTTTATTTAAATAATTAAATAGGAAGGAAGACTCTTATACTTACATTGAGCCTCTATTCATCACAATTTGAACAAAAATTGTTTGAAAAATAAGAGAGATACTCTAATAATGAAGTTTTATAAGATGGGATATGAATGTGAGGATCCTATGAAATAGAAGAGGGATGAATTTGGATGATATTAACATGTGAATAGGGGGAATACCAAATTAATCCATAAAAAACTAACTAAAACCCACCAGCTCCTAGGTGGGTTTCTTAGTGGCTCTGATAGCATATAGGAAGACCATTGGCTAGCCAATGTCCCTACAACTTATAGGATACATACTCAGACTTCCTATCGAGCCTCCAAAATACCTTTGGGAACCCCAAATCCCTTTTCTCATTACTTAAAGAAAAATAATATGTATGTTTAATAAAAATCAAATAGTTTTGTACATTAAAAAAGGGTTGTGTTCTTACAATATCTATACTATAGAATAACACTTCTTTGAGATACTACCAAAAATATCATCAACCTCCTCAATGATTAACTATGTCCATTAGAAAAAAAATTATGATTATCAATCCCACTTTTCTTCTTGAACACAATAATATTTTTTAAACACATGGAGCAAAGGAAAAAAATTACCATGGATCATCTTCTTACTATAATCCGCAATAAAAACTAGATGCTCGGAAAAGGACACCTCATCCTCATAAACAATATCATTTATTAAGGGAGTTTTATATGGATCATGAAAGTACCATATAAGCTAAGATACAAGAAAAATACAATACGTGGTACTGAATAAGTATGGAAGGGAAAGTTTGTATTTCACTGGGAAAACCCATTCTATAATCTCAAATGGCCTTATGTACCTCGACACCAATTCCCCCTACCACTGTATGTTATGATATACCAATATAAATGACACATGAAAGAATACCAAGTCACCTATCTCTAACTCAAGAGGATGAAAATGTAAAAAACATTTTATTTTTACCATCTTTACACCATTACTATTCATACACAAATCATCTAGTCATTATTTTCCATATCATATACGAGGAGTTGTCTATTAGTTGTCATATCACCTATAAATAAATAGAATAAGTGTGAACAACATGGTCTCCCATAAAAATCCTAATAAGTCTCCATCTGAATGCTCTCCTTGTAGTTTTTATTATAGTCAAATTTTATAATGGCAATGTGCTTATCTTATGATCCCCCATAATCAAGGATTCATGCTCTCAACATGTACTCTAGGATCTTTATGGTCTACTCTGACTGGCAGTTAGTCAATTTTTTATAGGTAGTGATCATAATCACTAATGTACCCCTATATTTATGTAAATAATTAAAAAATAGAGACATGGAATGACAATACCTATTTGAGTCTATGGTATGATCATACCCATGTAACCACACAAGATCGTGAAAATAATTTTTCTCCAAATAATCCACTAAGAAGGTCTCTCAGATAGGAAAGAAATGGAAGACCTTAGTTGATAAATCAACTACCATCCATACAGTGTCATTTCCTGAAGGTGACCTTAGAAGAATAGTCATGAACTACGTAGTAACATTATACCTCTTCCAATAAAGAATGGGAAATGATTTTTGGAGACTTCTAGGCCACTGGTGATCATCCTTCACTGACTGACAGGTAGAGTACCTCAATAAAAAAACCTATATCTCTTTCCATATACATAGCCACCAATATTTTCAACATATATCCTTACACATTTTTTATCCTAGGGTTCACCAACCTCTTAAATAATGACATAGTATCATTATATCTATTCATATACCCAAAGAAACCAAGACACACCTATGAACATTAAGGATCATCTCCTCAATAGTAGGATAATCGTACGGTGCCTCCCCATCATAAATAATGTCCTTCAAGTATATGAACTTTGGATTAGATAACTGATTCCACCTAATTCAATTAAAAACTAATGTCACAACACATATGGATATTAGGGTTTCCTGCCTATGATAATCCTACACTCCTAAATTCATCTCGGTGAATAGATACATCAATCACCATTCATTACAAGAGTCCTAAAAAACCAGAACATGAGTCTTCCTTCTTAATTCATTAGAAACCATGTAACCCTATCCAATGCTATAGACCAACTGAAAATCAAAATATTTGAGGTACTCTACCCACCTGTGTTACTAGAGATTTAAATCCTACGGTAAAAATATAAAATTTAATATTTTCTAGTCTATATAAACTATGATCGTATAACCCGTTAGATAATTTAACCATCATATCAAGGAACACATGATGTCTACAAGATCCATGACGTTTTTTGGATATTTTTATTAATCTGTTATCAATACCTCAGACCTTTTATCCATAACATGAACTCCATGCATAAAAAATACTCCCAGACTCGTTATTGAAGCATCAACATAAACAGTATACTCCCTACTAGGATTGAGTAGGGTCTAGATCTATTTTATGGTAAATATCATCTTTAACTCTTTAAATGTATCCTAACTTGACTAAGATAATGAAAACTTCATCCATTTCCTTGTTAGTCCTTTAAATAATGATTCTATGGGAAATTAGACTAGAATAATCCTCTCTATGTATCCCATAAAGTCTAGGAAACAACATATTTCAAATACATTTTTTTCCTCCCAAGTCACTAAATTTATAACCTTATCTAGGTTAATAGAGACACTAGTCTTAAAGATAATATAACCTATAATATGAACCAGGTCTATCTATAAAATACATTTATAGATATTGTCATAGACTTGATGATACCACTATGTTCATAACACAACATCCAAATAATAAGAATTTTTTTCCCTTAAATTAAAGTACGTGAGGAAATCAATAGTAAAAAACCATTAATAAATCCAAAAATGGGAAAAATTATCACTTTCATTAGGGATATAAGGACAGTTGTATCATTTATTAAGCTGAAAAACATAAACAAAAACTCATACAACCATATCTACTTCAAAAAACTGTATGACGTACATTTGATGGTCTCACCCTAAGATGGTGATATCCCCATCACAGATCAACCTTGAAAAAAACCCGAGCACCAAATAACAATTCAAACTTGTTTTTGATCATATGAAGTGTGTATTGGTTGTTTTATATCATTAGTTTGGGCTTCATTTAATCTATATACAACTTTAAGGAACCATCATCATCTTTTTGAAAAATGGAATGGAGAGACCCAAAGGTATGTTCTCATCCAGATTAATCCTTTTATTCCATGTCCTATATCTAAACATTTGGTACACAAATCCCTTTTAGATCCATCCTATATCGTGGAATGGGAACATTCTATATTCCATGTATAACCTTGATAAAGGAATTGATTATCCTATCATGTGGTTTTCCTAAATATTCCATTGGAAATATATCCTATAACTCATCTACCATGGGAGAAAATGTGTCCTAATGAATCTCTATATCATTCAACATCATATTGGTGACCTGGGTTGTCACATCACTTAGATTTTGAAAATTTGATCGTTTATGACCTTCCTTTATGTCATATTATCCAACATGTATGTGTTAATGAACCGTAGGTGATGCGAAAATCACCCACTTATGGTTGAATTCAATATAGTCTTGGTATAAAAATAACTTGTTCATAATGAGAATTAGTTCAATGGTAGTAACCTATAGTTCAATAATATGTCATAGAAACTAATTTCCCCCACTCTATAGGGAACCTTCTTGAAAATGGATGATACCCTCTTATTATTTTACTGATAGAGTGTTTATGGACATAAATCCATATGTTTTACCCACATCCATGACTAATCCTTCCAAAAACTGAGAAAATATGAATGAGTGGGAATCCCCTATATAAAAAAAGCATAAGATAGTATGGAAGATATCAAGATCATTCCTTAGATTGTGGACATCTCAATATCATGATCAGTGGGAGAAGGTTTCACTATATGAAATTAGTAAGAATTATAGCCATGTGATCCATCCTGACTCCCCTACCTAGAAATTACCTTCAGTAACTACTCCTAAACTTGGCCTCATGAACTATACTTCATCCTAAATAGACCATAGAGAATCAACTACCAACCTATCACAATGTTTCCAAAATTAACCCAAAACCATATACTAGTCTAGAATTCCTTACACATGGTGGATACTACACCATCCAATAAAACCAATTTTAGTGACCCGACATTCCCCATTCTTTCCACTACATTGGTTCCTAGTCACACTATGATCCAATATATCTCCATATATTACATTGGGTACACTATGGTGAAATGATTCCCTGGATACCCTATATACTTATAACCTAGAGAGCCTCATTGTAATGATGATTTTATCTATCAGACGAACCACAATTAGTCCCCATAGGAGTCACCTACACAAATTCGTACAGTTTAAGGGGAAATATTTTCATGTCTATATTTCATTAATTATATGCCACGACTAACATGCCCCCATTATCAATGAATATAAACCATCTTTCCCTATCAACCCCATGGTTCTTCGAAGAGAAAGGATAATAAAAATTATATTTCAATGTACCTCTAATACATGCCCATATGTTTTTTTACCTTGACTAAGATGTCCCACTAGAGCCTCACTGATCCCCACAACATATAAACAACCAACATCACCATCTTTTCCCAAACTATTTTGATATGTTCAAAGATTGTATGAATGGACTAGATCAAATACACAGTTTCCCCAAGGGTACCCAACCACATGATCATTAGTGGATTCTAGAACTGAAAGGCCATGGATAACTCTAACATAGAAGGAATAGTGTGAGGATCATCCCTCTCTATCTCATATACAACATACAATAGAATCTATTAGAGCTAATTGTCTTCAATTGCACCCAACAAAATAAAAGGAAGTGGACTAGAACCCAAAGAGTCCTGATCATTGACAACCTTTGGGAACTCATCAAATGGATAGCATATAGGTATTCCTATAAAATTCCAAATACACATATCATATCACCATAACATAACAAATCATGATATTAATGTTCACGAAAAGAAGAAAAATGTAAATGCGATTTTTTTCATTTTTCATGGAGTTCATGGAACAAAAATGTCATTAGAATCATATAAATTTAAAAAGAAATATTAATGATGATATTAAAAGAAAATTAATTCAATAAATACGAGAGGATTCTATTGGCCAATTTGAAATATGAGTATATTTATTTACCGTAAATAAAAGATATTCAATATTTCAATAATGAAAACAATATTCACAATATACAGTGAATATATAATAATAGGAGAAGAATAAGAGCTAGATTTTATAATCCACTATTTAATTATGAATATAATATATCATCTATATAATGAAGATAAATGTCTACAATATCAATGAAGAATCTCATGTGCATCGAGGTAGAAGTAATATGTGACTTGTAATATTCCTTTATCAAAGAAGACTACTGAGATATATAGTGATCGACTATTATTTTTTATGATTATACCTTATGTTTAAAATATTACTGGTTTAATATATGCAGTGATTGAATATTATAATTATATTGAAGTGATAAATTATAGTTGTCCTTAATAGAATTATGATGTATTGACTTGAAGGAGAATAAGGATGAATTTATACTACATAACAAAGAATATGGTGTTAAATAATGGTTCAAGAGTATTTAGTGTAACTTTGAAGTACTAGTGTGTAATACCGCATGATTTTATGGCATTTCTTCTTTTTTATAGTTAATCTTGTTGACAGCTTACATTACATGCAACACCAAGCATAAACGAAACAATAATATACTATTAATATTTTTATTTTAAAATGAAATTATCTCATAACTGTTAAATTAGTAGTTATTAATAGGGTTAAATATATTATGAAAATATATTATTTAATTAATTGGATACCAAAAAATTTACAATAAATATAAACCAATTTACTATACATGAAATGTTTTTACAGAAACTATTATTATGCGCCAAATGTGTTTCATCCATTTAAATTAAATTAATTACTATCAGTGAATGATCATGATTACATTTACATTTCATATTTTAAGTCTAATTTTTATCAATAATACAATGTTATTTCTATAAATGATATAAAATTTAATCCAATTTTTGAATATAAAAATCCATATTTTTATAAAGGAAGATTGTCCAACTTTTGGTGGCCCACATATTTTAAATCAACATTTTAGAACATTTATAAATTATATTTAAAAAATAAAATTAATATTTTAAATAATAATATAAAAATTTACTTTGTTTGAATATTTGGAATTTTCTAGATAAGTTTCATGTTTTTATGATTTGTAAAATGATGCAGAATTTTAATTGAAAAAACATTTTACATCCAAACAATTATTCATGTTAAATTATATTTTTGATTTGTTTCAAAGTATAATGAGATAAATTTTTATCATTTAATCCAATTTGGTCATTACAATCAATTTCACATTGTATTTGGATATAAAAACATTTCAATCATTTAAACGTTTTAAATTTAAAAACATGTTTTCTTTTCCACCAACGGTATTAATTTGAAATTAATTATTGCAAATTTTGTGTTTGGAATTTAGAAAGATGGATTCAATAATTTGAATGAGTGGGAGTAAATTATTTTAATTTTTTTATTTTCTTTTTGGTAATTATTAATTGTATGTTTAATAATTTTTTTAATAGAGTTAAAGGTAAATTGATTAAATAAGGTTAAAAATAATATTATAAATATTATCAAATTACCATAAACTTATCTATATCTCTTTGATGAGTGGGTGTTGACCTATATCATCCATGTGATGAGATTATAACCTTGTGAAGCTTCTTGGATTAATTAAACCATTTTTTAGAATTTTATTTTAAAAAAATCTAAATACGTCATACTCATATCTTCAATAACAATATCATTTTCAGTATAGGGTTATAAAGAAGCTAAATTCGAATATAAATAGTAATTTTAAAACTAAAATATGTTTCCTATTCATGATAATTTATTGGTACGTTTTATGAAAAAAATTATTTCCATTAATTCTTATATAATGATGATTCAGTAATTAATTAATTATTTAAAATTTTAAATAAATGACATAAAAATATTATAATAAAGAAAACTTTAAATAATAAATGTCCTCCACAAATTTTATAAAATAATTTTCCATTTTAGTGATATATTATTTGTTTTAATTTAAACATATCTTATTTTATTAATTTTTTTAAATGTCAGAGTATTGAATAGTTTCAAAATTGTCATTAATGTTATATTAAAATAAATAATAGTTTACTAAATAGTATAAAATTCATATAAATATAAAACTAGCACAAATTATTTTCATGAAATTAAATATGACATACATGATATATTTAAGGAAATTTTGGAATTTTAGTGTAAATATATTAACCCTTAACGAATAAAAACACATGTTGTCAGGGTATGATTTAAAGGCTTTAAATAATGGTTAAAACTAAAAGATATGGGTAATAATAGCACCTAAAATTATATAAAAATTATTGGTTGAGATAATGTAGATCCATAATCATATTATATTCTATATATCTCAATTTTTAGACTTTTTAATTAAAAATTATTTTATATAAATTTAATATTTCTAACATTTCCAAAACTGCTCCTCATTTCTATTGTAAAAGTGCACCTCCTAACTCACATCCTCAAAAACATTGAGAATTATAAATCTACCAAAACATAATCATTTTTTATCCAAACATACTTATAAAATTTATTGAGGTTTTGGTCTTCCAAAAATTAAAACTCTCGATATGTGGATAAGAGATTAAATGGAAGTCCACCGAAGAAGATGTAATTGTTTTACAAAACCATTCAAGATCATTTATTATTCTCCTTCTTCGTAATGGGTTGTTTCCAAACTAAATTAATAACTATAGTATTATATATATTATTATATTTTATTATAATTATTGGAAAACCATATTCCTCTTTTTATCTATCCTAATAAAAATGAAAGCACCATGCATACGTACATACGACTTACCATCTCTACACTATGGTGTAATTTGTTTTTTCCTTACCATTTTATTTGGATAAGTATAATTATTGAAATAATATATATATATATATTTTAAATATAAAATGATATTTATTCTTTATAATTAATATATCATCCAATTCCTTACCCTTTATCCATTAAGGGAATGATATCGCCACTCGTGTGTACGCACAACATATTGTCTCCATGACGCGTAGCGATTCATTTTTCATGTTAAACATTAAAAATGATTATATAAATATATAAAATGATTAAATATGATATATTTTATCTTAATATACTTATGGAAATGAAATAAATATAGCATATACATAAGAAAATGGACTTAAATGACAATAAATGATTAGGAAATGAAGCAATTATCACCTGAAACAAGTGTAATAACAATGTATTATTAACAAAAAGATATAAAAATATTATATATTATATCATAAATATGGATAAGGTTATGGTATAAATTAATAATATTCTTTAATCCATTATACAGAATTTTAAATCTTATTCTACTAAAGGAATGTTCAAGGAAAATTTTAATTTCATAATATTATTATTATTCTGGATTGCTTATATGTAAGTATCTAATGGGGAATATTTATCATCAATGTACATGTTTTTAAAAAAAATCCAAAATATTTTTAATATTATCCTATGATTCATCAAATTCTTTTTTATTGTAGATTGACTTTTTATAAAATGGTTTTAAAGAATATTTTTGTCTTTTTCTAAAGAATGTACTTTATGACCATCTCAAAAAAATACAGATTGAATGTTTTATTAAATTATATTCCATTTGATGATTTTATTTTTTTCAGGACACCTTAATGTCTTGAATCTTCCATTAAATATTTTAAATGGTATTTTCAATGAAAATTTATTATTTTAAAATTTCATGACTTTTTAAATTAATGTTTTCAATTAAAAAAAAGATATTTCTCTCAACAATTATCAATTATTTTGTTAATATAATTTCATATATGTCAACATATTTTGTTGAATTTTATGCTTCATTGAGGTTAATCTATTATGAAATAATCTATCATAATTTAATAAATATTTTATTATCAAATTCAATGTGGATGTTCTATTTTGATATCATTCATTGTTTATGGTTAATGTACATACATTTCGTATGCTAGTTATTCAATACAAATGGTTATGTTGTTTATGTTTCACGCTTTTCATGTGAAGAATGCACTGGACTTAGTATGTGATGTTCAAGGCCCACTATATTTCCTAGATGGATCAGTAGTTCATAAGAGAAAAACTAGTATGGGTATTTGCCAAGGCCTTACCAATTTATCAATGGTGTCTTGGCTGAAGCCTTGAAAGTATGTCTATAATATATGACATTATGAATTCCGTCATTATGGGATCAATTATTGATATTCCTTGTGATTATTCGATTAGTAGAATATCAAGATTATTACTTATATATGCATGTTTTTTATTTTCATTTATTCGTTTCATATTTTTCACAATATTATTTTTAAATGTCTTGTGTTCTAGTTATACAACATTCCTTAATGTTTGTGGTTATTTATTCATAATATCCTATTTTTTACTTTTATCCTTACTAAGCATTAGAGACCACCCCTTTTATATTTTTTTTTCAGGATGTCAAGGTGAGATTTTACAACTGATATGCAGTGTTAATCTTGGATAATAATGGTGTTCTCAAAGTATTCTCTATTAGTATTTTATATTTTAAATAGTAATTTAAGGTTCATGTATATTATCTGGTTTCCAAAAATGATAAATTGATCAGTACTTTGGGATTAGAATCTTGTATATATGTCAATGTAATATAGTAAGGCACCAACTCTAGGCTATTGGGGTCAGGTTTGTTACATTTAATGTTTGATAACGTTTAGTAAAATGATCGGAAACTAGATTTAGTACAACATAGATTATAGAGTGAAACCCTTTAAGAAAATTTGGAAATATATCCATAGAAGGATAAATTATGATTTAAAGACTATTTATACCTATATTTTGAATTTAGGATAGGTGATTCACTCATTCTGAGATTATACATTATTTTTCATAACATAATAATCTAATATAATGTATGCAATTTATTTAGAAATTGTGCCTTGTAGAAGGAATATAAATTGTATCAATGCATGTAGTCCATGTAGGGATTTCCCTCCTATGAAAGATAATGATGTGGGAGCTGGAGATACAACTAGTGATGAAAAAATTATAACTATATAAGGATAATTTTATCTTCTATGCATAATAACTTTACCCGTATAGAGAATCCTAACCTTTAATGTGGAGGAAAAATGTTAGACTGCTTAATGAGACAACAACTTACATCATTCATTGGGACTAAAAATCCATTTATAGTTGTAAAGTGGATAATTTCCATAGAAAAGATATTTCTCACATTGGTATGTAAGGAAAGAGGGAATGATTTCCTGGATTTTTATCATCTTTTTGGATATTTGGATAAATGATGGTCATTTATTCAAAATACTAATGTGGATGATGAAATAAAAAACACGGAATGAAAGGATTTTAAGAAATTTTTATAGAAAAATATTTCCCTTCAGAAAAGAGAGCGGATATAGATTTACAATTCTTGAATCCCAGACAAAAGAGGGATAAGAATGTTTCTAAATATGAATCCAACTTACCTTGGTTATAATTGTATGATGTAGACTACATACATAAACCAATGAGTAATATTTTTTATTTCCTTTATGCATTAAATAAATTTCTTGGATTGGCATTGGTTTCCCAAAATTTCTCGTTATATGATGATATAGTATCATGTGATAACAAGATAAATGAGCAATACAATAAGAATTATGATTTTAAGAGAAATCAAAGGAAGAATAGAAGGGTTGATCAAGATAATGATATAATGGGAAATGAGAAAGAAGGATTTTCCTACATGTGATAATTATGGGAAGGAATAACCTGATATGTACACGAAAAGAATAAGATTTTGTCACAATTATAGAAAGAAATGTCACCATATTCATGACTATATGGGAAAGAAAGTGTCATTAAATGTGAAATTTTTCAAATATAAAAATTTGGGACACTGCGAAAGTTAATTTCCCAAGATTCAAGGAATATAGCACAGAAAAATAAAATTGATCAAGATCAATCATATGTTGTTACTTTAGTAGAAATGGAATAATTAATGTATTTGTGTTTTTTGGATTGAAGTGTTATGTTATGATATTCTAGTTATAAGAATCATGAGTTATATTGTCATGACCCATCCCTTGGGGCCTGTATCGTGACTACCCAGGCACACCTTCCATAGGCCAGGGGCTGGAGACTAGCACCAAAGGTGTAATTCACTAAACTGGAAAGGAATTTCCTTTAACAGTAAACAAACACAACAGAGTATGAAACTGGAAGTAAAACACTGAGTGAAACTATATACAAAAGAGTGTGCTGAAAGTAAAGGGGCCAGAAATACAAGCCCAACAGTAAAGTACAATACAAATTAAATGCTAGTACAACTGAAGAAAATAAGTAAAGTAGTTATAGGGTCATCCTCTGGGGTTCCCACCTGAAGGGTAGGTACATATAGTCTCCTTAGCATCCCAAGTACGTCCGTCTGCTCTGTGTATGTCTTGTCGAGGGGTCCACCTCTAGGTACTATCCTATTCTGCTACTCTCTGCCCCGATCAGTGCTGTATGTCATCTGAAACCAGCACAACTTGGTGCGGGCATAGCCCATGAAGGTGTGAGTATAAAGATACTTAGTAGGGAACCTGAGACCCTCAAGTTCTCACAAAATCTAACAAGGATACCACAATTTATGAAATCAACGGATAACCCTTACTTAGGTGCATGCCCATACATATACCTAAGTTATTTAGTAACCCATCTCAATCATGAGGAAAAACACAAAATTCATTGACCCAGCTCAAAAAGAGTCTCATCCCAACCAAGTTTTCAGTGAAGTATAGAGGTAAAGATGATTAGTCTCAAAGCTAGATCATCTTATTCTATCAAGAGGCACTGCTTCTGACCATACGAAGTCTGACCCACACAGGATCCATAGGTACTAACCCCCCGTAATCTCCCCCATAGGATCTGAACCACAAAGGATCAGTATGCGCTGACCCACACAGGATCACTGAGTGCTGACCCACACAGGATCCAACCCACACAGGATCAGTATGCACTGACCCTCACAGGATCTCTGAGCGCTGACCTTCGTATGATAGGTCTCCAACCTCCACCTCACTATCAGCCACTAGATTCCTCACACCTGGTGTGCTCGAGTTCCGTAGAAACTACCCCTGAGATATCGGTCATACCTCAACTTCCACTAAACTCCACAAAGTAGTAACCCAAAGGAACTTCATTTCGTAAAGGTTCCAACATGACAGACGGTGCATCAATCAGACGTCTGGTCTGTGAGTTATTGGAATTTCCGTTCTAGGGGCCCATTCGGTTTTTATATTAAAACCAACCACATCATACTCCAAATGTGTCGAAAACTCAAGTGGGGTATGAAAAAACAACAGTCTCGCTCTGATCTTTCCGTCTCCACAAACGGTTCATCGATCGGACACTCGTAGCCCAGGATATGGGTGAAAAGGTGTAAACTGGCTATAGCAGGTTCGGTCTGGTCCAACCCAGTTGGACTGACCTGGCCCGATCCGGCTCTGAACCGGGGTCCGACCCGGTCTGAGGAAGCGACCCAGCCTGAGGGCGGCCCCGCCGAAGGTGGCCCAACGGCTTGCCCTAGCTGCGTCTAGGGGGAGGCGTGCACCCCTTGGAACCTGAACGGTTGAACCGTTTGGGTGGAACCGAAACCGGTGCCAGGTGGCACAGGTCCAGCACACGCAGGACCCGACGGGGTCCTTCTCCTTCCGGATGGCTCGAGCGGCCAGCCGCTCTGCGCCACTGGTGCGGTGCGATGGCACCGCTCCCCTCCACCACGTCCCACCCTGGTCGCGGACTTCTTCTTGCTTCTGTGCGGTGCGACAACGCCGCGCGCCTTCACCGCGGGCCATCATGGTTGTGGCCCTCCTTCCATGCGGCACGACGGTGTCGTGCCCCCTTGGCAACCCGGTGACCTTGCATCACTGGTTCCTTCACGGTAGGATTTCTTTGCAGTCGTCCCATCACTGGTCGTCGTTGCACTGCCTCCTTCATCAACAAAAGAGAACAACAAAGGCAGAGGGTCGGCCGTGCTTGTGCGGTCTGAGTCCTCCTCGTTGTGGTGATATCAATCAGCAACAAAGTGCTCAAAAAACGATGATGAACGGAGGGTAAAATTCATACATAAAACAACTCACACCCGCCTACATCATTTGTCGATCGTAGACGAAGTCGCGGGAAAAAGGCGAGCATCAATTTGTCATTTGTCGCATTCGTCACGCACTCCCAATTCTCAAGATCGTGTGTTGTAAAGTGTTCGGAGGTGATGAAGTCAAAGATAGTGTTCTTCGCGTTCTTCATTGGAGTGTTCTCCTTCTTCTCCCTAAGCTCCACCAAAAGATTATTCCAACCACAAAATAATAAAATAAGACATCTTATTAATTCATTGGCATAAAGAATTCAAATGGGGAATTAATTAAGGGGGGCTCCACTTAATTAATTCTTCTGTGTAGGCACAATTTAATTAAGGGAGTTCAAAGGTTTCATGGGTGGTTGCCCCATAAATGGGGATTCCAAGGGTCTCCACACTTAAATGGGGTGTTAAAAGGGGTTAAGAAGCTTGGGTGGGCCCCACTAAATAATATCCTCCCAATGGAGGTTATGGTGTGGTGGTCGCCACCACTAACCTCCTCTTGGAGGTTTCAACCGCCATAAAATAAAAATATAGTTAACACTTATTTTTATTCAATTTAACTAATAACCCCAATAGCTAACTTCCATTCTCATCAGAATGCAACTGCGGTGAAGGTCTCACTAAGAAATCAACGATGCTGCGAGCTCAACGGTGCCCTCAGATTTCAATTTCAAGCACCGGTTCAAAAGTTACAAGAACCCGCTCGTACGTTTACTAAATGTACCCGAACAATACTTTAGAAATTGATTATGGGCACACCGGGCCTCAGAATCAAGTGCCGTAAATTTTCGCAGACTTGTAAAAAATCCATGAATTTAAGAAAAACTTTTCCATTGAATTTTTGTGTCTTTAAATTCTCCCCTCCTCAGGGATTTACGTCCTCATAAGCTACAACTCACACTAAGGGAACAAATGGGGTTAATGAGAACACATCTGAGCCTCGCGCTCCCATGTGCTTTCCTGGAGGTTCCCATGCTACCAACATATGCACACTAGAGGTATAAACCATCCACATAGGACCCGCTCATGTCGATCCTCAATCTCTACTAGATCCTCCATGAAAGTCGCCCCATCATCGATGTCCAGCTCCCCATGGTCAATGATATGGGATGGGTCATGCACGTATCTCCTCAGTTGAGATACATGGAAGACGTTGTGCACCCGGTGCAACTGAGGTGGAAGAGATAAGTGGTAAGCCACCTCGCCTACTCTGCTGAGGACCTGAAAAGGTCCGATGAATCTCATAGATAACTTTCTGCCTCGGCCAAATCTCCATAGACCTCATTGAGGTGAGACACGTAGAAAGACGTGGTCGCCATCCTCAAACTCTAGAGGTCTCCATCTCTTGTCATCATATGACTTTTTTCTGCTATGTGCAGTCTTCATCCACTCCTAGATGATCTTCACCTTCTCTGTGGTAGCTCGTACAATCTCTGGTCCCACTAGTGCTGACTTCCCTGGGTCTGTCTAGCATAGTGGCGATCTAAAAGGTCGACCATAAAAGGCCTAAAAAGGTGCCATATCGATGGTGGTGTGATAGATATTGTTGTAGGAAAACTCTACCAACGTTAAGTGATCCTCCCAACTACGTCTGAAGTCGAGGACACATGCACAGAGCGTGTCCTCGAGGGTCTAAATGGTCCGCTCAGTCTGACTATCCGTCTGAGGATGGAAGGTGGTGCTCAAGTGAAGATGTGTCCTGAAAGCCTTCTGTAACCCCTTCCACAGCCGAAAAGTAAATCATGCATCACTATCAGAGATAATAGAAGAAGGTACTCCATGCAAACGCACAATATTCTGCACATAGAGGCATCCCAAGATCTCTACTGAGCCCTACTATCTGATCAGTAGGAAGTGGGCCGACTTGGTGAGTTGTTCAACGATCACCCATATCGAATCGTGACTCCTGGATGTACGTAGAAGACCCATCGCAAAGTCCATGGATATCCCATCCCACTTCCACTCGGGGACCTCTAAGTTTTGAACCAAGCTTGTTGGTACCTGGTGCTCTGCCTTAACTTGCTGACAAGTGAGGCATCATGAGACAAACTATGCTACTTCCTTCTTCATACCTGACCACTAGTTCTATTGTATGAGGTCCTAATAAATCTTCTCCACACCTGGATATATCGCTAGAGGAGATGTGGAACTCCCTCAACACTTCCTCATGAAGTGCAACTAGTACCATGGTATGTCCTCTGAAAAGAATGGCGTGCTCCCCACCTTCAGAAAATCCATCAGGTGCCTACCCTATGGATATCTGAGCACGTCATGTCTCACAATTAGTGTCCCCATGCTGTGCCTCCCTGACTCGCTGAATAAGTGGAGGAGTGACTGTAAGAGACTGTAGATAGGTTTCCCCATCCCAATCCACGAAGGATATCTGTAGGGCAGCCAGTTGCTCTGTCGCCTCTCCTAGAAGCTGAATGTCTGTTCTCCTACTGAGAGCATCTACTACAATGTTCCCCTTCCTAGGAGTATAGACTATCTCGAAGTCATAGTCCTGAAGGACCTCAAGCCTACACCGCAGTCTCAGGTTCAGGTCCTTCTGAGAGAAGACACACCTGAGACTATTGAGATTAGAGTAAACAGTAAACCCTTCCCTCAATGAACTATGGGTGAGACTAGCCAATTGTAAAGAACTCTACTACACCCTTCTTTGCCTATGTCCTACAAGAGTTGCTAAGATTTCTCTTTTTCCAAAAAGAGAAATCCAGTCTCATCCCCTGGATGAACCATGTCCTTTGCCTAATACATTCAATACTGACATGAACAGTTCTAATTCATGCCATGGACGACGTCGTAAGGCCTTGACTCTACTACCAAGATATCCAACCATTACTCTCACCTCCAAGGGTTGAGTCACACTGTCAGCATCAGTTTGTGGTCACTGGGTCTCCTCCAATAGGGATCTAGAATGTGGGGGTCAAGTCAACGGTTTTAACCAGAACCTCTTAGTATTAACCACACAAAAAGGCAAGAAAGCAAATGTCACAAGGACAAGTGTCTTTTATTACTATAGCTCAAAGTAAAAATACAAAAGGCAATCACAAACAATGACATCAACAAAGCTAGAAGCATCATCAACAAAGGCCTCTATGCCTGGAGCCAGTCCCGCTCCTGTCCACCTGCTCCCGGAGCTCAAGGAGAATCGTCTAGGGGTGGTGGTAGAAGTGATCGATGACTCTGACCACCATATGCTGAAGGACCTACTCCACTACCTTGTCCACCGCTCGGCTGATGCTCAATCTCCTACCGCTACCTCTGTCTCGGTGGCTCCTCTAACGTCTCCTGATCAACTGTGCGGGGAGTCGTGTAACACCCGAGACTTTTATGAGAAATATTTTGTTTTTATGTTATATAAATCATCAAAGGAATATTTAACTACACACAACACTAGCTTGGCTTGATTTATACACAATCGCGACCTTCCTCGATATCTTGCGTTGTACGCAATATAGAGTTTCACTAAACAATGATATGCTATTAAAATATTACTAAAACTAGCTATTATGAATAGTAATACCCAATTTTTGAAATTTTGTAAATTTTATTTTTCAAAATGGACTTCATTTTTGGATTCAGAATATCGAAATTAGCCTAGGGTGAAATTTTGGTACTTTTCTGAAAACATTCAATTTTTTATGAATGGTGAAAACACTAGGTTACTATTTAAAAACCGACTTTTTATTTAAATAATTATTTATTTTATTTAAATTTATTTTAGGTCAAAATTGATACATAATACCTATATAAGTTCAATTCAATTAATTTGAGTCATTTTATAATAATTTTAGATATATAAAAAATTTATTGAACTTTTCACCGTCTTTTTACCCACCTCCTAGGAGAATTTGAAAATTTACATAAAACTTAATTTTACCGCTTCTGTGAGTGGAATTTGGAAAATCCGAGAGACACGGTTAATATCAAGGACTAAAATGTGGTTCAATGAGATGAAAATATTTTTTGGTGAATAGTAACTTTTTACTTTTTTTACCACGGTTAAAAATAAATAGGGAAATTAAGGGTAAAAATGTTATTATTATTACCCTAAAACATGTCCTAATTCTATTGGATAAGTTTAATTCGACCAAAAACAACATTAGGAATAAAATATGACCATTTAGGCCCACTTGGATTAGATTAGGACATTTATTATTAATTTATTTAAAGAAGGGTTTAAATAGTTAAAATCAACGTTTAATAACTAAATCATTTTTAATATATGGTTATACATAAGATACTTTCGACTATAAATATTAATTAGAAATATAAAAAATATTTCCTACATAATGGTATTTTTTTTGTAATTTTTAGAAAATAAATAATTTAATTTATTTATGACACAATGATGATGCAATAATTATCTTATTAATGAAATACTGACATAATTGATGTTATAATTATCTTATTAATGTCCGTTACTGATTATTTCAACTTTATTTCTTCTTCCACTTATTCTTCTTTAGTTGTTTCATTATGAAGTAATAAAATCAATATCACTCATATACTGATATGTTATTATAAGTATGAAACAACCCTATTTCACCATCTATCCATCCTACGGAAAACGAAATCACCGCACGTACGTACGTACGGAATACTGTCTCCACACCGTGGTGTAATCTATTTTCCACCACCACCTTACTTGGATGGGTATAATGGTGTAAATAATAACTATATATGATTATTTTAAATTTATATTGATTCTGAAATAGTATACATACACTCCAATATAATTCCACGATCATGGGAATGATATCATCGCTTGTGCGTACGTACGGAATACCGTCTCTACGATGTGATGCGACTCGTTCTACATGATCTTCATTGTATAATGATTATATAAATGAATTTAATGAATTATTATGATATATATTACACTAATACCATTCTGTAAATGAGGTATCTATAACCTAAAGAGAATAATAAGAATTTATTCAACAAAACATGCATAAGAACAAAAAGTAATAAACACCCGAATAACAAGTAGCAATGAAATATTACTAATAAGAAGATAATAATATGGACATATATGATATCATAACAATGATTATGATTCTGGGATAAGTCAATGACATTATTTAAATCATTATACAGGAGGTTTGGACACTTACGAAGCAAATCAGACCTAAGGTAAGGGAAAATCTCGCAATCTCATTTTTATCCGAGATTGTTTATACTTCAGAATTTACTGGGAAATATTTGTCATCCACATCCATGTTTCCTCAATATGTAATATTTATATCCTTCTACAATATTTTATATCCAATTTTACCCTTCAGTGAGTTTTTAGTAAAAGATATGAAAGGAATCTTTTGTTGTTTTTCGTACGAGGTACTTTTTGACTTTTCCGACAAAAGTACGAGAAGAATGTTTTTTTAACTTATACGGCATGAATGGATTTTTAGAACATTATTTCCATGAATCTTCATTTAAAAGTTTTCAAGTTTATTTTAAATCAACTTCTTTTAGTTCAAAATTATATGACATGTTAAGAAAGGAAAATGTTTTTAAAGTAGAAAGGATATTTTCCTCAAGAATGGAATTCAAGTGTTTTATCAAAATTATTTTCCATATAAGATAATATAGGGTTATGTTTCTATACCTATGTTTACATTGATTTGATTATGTTATGATGTAATTAATTTTATAATGTCCTTTTTATCTTATATGATTTATGTTATGATGGCATGATGTTTAAGAATCCCATTTTTATTACATGGGTTATGCTATGATGTATGGTTTATGAATTTGTGGCACACATAAGAATGGTATCATTATAAGATGGGTGGGACCTATATCTCCCTCCAATGCATTGGGTAAAGATTTATATCTCATGAGATAGACATGGCTGAAACGGCAGGTTAAACCGGTTCAGTGAAACAGGACTGAAACGAGGAGTGATCTCGGTTCAGAAATGGACTTTGTCTGATAAGATAGTCTTGGCTATGAGTCTTGACTACTAAGAAATGATTGTCTATGATTATGTGTGTATGCCACAAAGTTTTATGTTTTAAGTTGTGATTATTGGGATTACATTTCACTACTATGATTTATCCCATGTTATGAAATTATGATCTCTTTTGCAGGTTATGATTTCCAAAATGTTATGTTCGTATGAATATGATGTGATTGATATTTCTTTTGTATACCCTTACTGAGCATTTGAGCTCACCCTTTTGTATTTTTTCTTTCCCCAGGTCAGGAAGAAGGTTATTAAGTAGGAAATGCCAAAAGGGACTCTAGATATGATGAAATAAATGGGAGACAATGTAGATTCTTTATGAACCAGTTGTTTATGTTTCCCAGTTTCTAAAGACATTATACATATACGGTCCTTTCCTGGTTTTGTTATATGTTTTAATAAGTGTGCCTCAATTTTGAATTATTAACAATGTATGTAAAGTATGGGTTATTATAAGTCGGACAATCACGCGCTCTGTGACCTTATCCCCTACAGGAAAAACAAACCATTCTCCGTTCAAATCTCCCCCATCCTCGGGTGCCCCACACCCCCGATGCCACATCTTGGGGTTGTCTAACATTAGATCTAACCCATTTGTTCCCCCCGTTTCATCTACCTACTACCTGCTACAGATGAATCGGCTACTGTCAGAATGCCCTGCGGCAAGTGCAGCAGCTCCTGAGCATGCACAAAGCATAGAGTCACTGGTACTAACTCTGCCATGAAAATAACCTCAAAGTTCCCCCAGGTGAGGGTCTCCTCATCGTAAAATTGGAGCATGAGGCTCCACCATCTCTCAACTACTCCCTGAAAGAGACAAATAGCTAGGTGCACCATCAAGTCAGCGGGTGTCCCAATTGTGTGGAAAACTTGTCCTACAAACTCCTGCCAGCACCCAGCCATCTAAAAATTTGTCTCTCCTCGAAACCTCAGAGGCCTCTGTCATAGGAACCCATGAAACACGCTCAATAGTTGCACACCCTCTACTACTAGGGCTTGTGGAAACAGTAGCCCAACCGGTAGTGGTATCGTTAGTGCCTCCGCTGTGATGGGGCCCTACACCGAGGCCTCATTTCTCGGTGGGCTACCATCGCGCTCTCCACTCGAAACCTGCAATGAATGACTAAGTGATACATCCTGAAAAGAAACAGGTGATCCATGATCAAAAGTATACCTAGTGAGATGACCTAGTTGAGCCGATTTAAAGAAAAACTTTTGAAACACACAAAAAATCAGTGTTTTCGTTCACTAAGTCAGAAACCAGAAGTTAGGGTCCTGGTGTACAAATACGTCGGCCGCCACACCAACACTGGACTCCCTGAACTGAAAACCGCACTCGGTACCCTTATTATTATTGCTTCATAGAAAATAAATATCAGAGTCCTAAGTTTTGCGGTAGAACCGACTCCTTTGATACCAATTTGTCACGACCCATCCCCCGGGGCATGTATTGTGACTACCCCAAGACCACCTTCCATAGGCCAGGGGCTGGTGACTAGCACCAAAGGCATAAATCCCTAACTAGGAAAGCATTTCCTTTAACAGTAAAAAAACACAACTGAGTACGCAACTAGAATAAAAACACTAAGTAAAACGGTATACAAAAGAGTGTGCTGAAAGTAAAGGGGCCGAAAATACAAGTCCAATAGTAAAGTACAATAAAACTGAAATGCTAGTACAACTGAAGAAAATAAGTAAAGTAGATACATGGTCATCCTCTAGGGTTCCCACTTGAAGGGTAGGTACAGATGGACTCCTCAGCACCCTAAGACCGTCCATCTGCTTCATGTATGTCTCGCCGAGTGCTCCACCTCCAGGTATTGTCCGGTTCTTCTACTCTTTGCCCCGATCAGCGTTGTCCATCGTCTGCAACCAAACCAACAGGGTGAGGGCATAGCCCGTGTAGGGGTGAGTATAACAATACTCCGTAGGGACCTCGAGACCCTCAAGGTCTCACAAAATCCAACAAGGATACCACAAAGTATGAAATCAATGGATAACCCTTACTTAGGTATATGCCCATACATATACAAAGTTGTTTAGTAACCCATATCAATCATGAGGAAAAACAAAAAAGTCATTGACCCAGCTCAAAAAGAGTCTCATCCCAACCAAGTTTTCAGTGAAGTATAGAAGTACATATGATTAGTCGCAATGCTAGATCATCTTATTCTATCAAGAAGCACTAATTCTGACCATACAGAGTCTGACACACATAGGATCGATAGGTACTAACCTACCACAATGACCCACATAGGATCTGACCCACACATGATCATTATGCGCTGACCCACACAGGATCACTGAGCGCTGACCTCCGTATGATCTGTCTCCAACCTCCGCCTCACTATCAGCCATTGGATTCCTCGCACCTGGTGTGCTCGAGTTCAGTAAAAATTCCCCTCGAGATATCAGTCATACCTCTACTGCCACTAAACTCCATAGAGTAGAAACCCAAAGGACCTTCATGACTTATGGGTTCCAATGTGATAAACGGTGCGTCAATCAGACACTCGGTATATGAGTTATTGGTATTTCCGTTCCAGGGGCCCAGTTGGTTTTTAGGTTCAAACCAACCCGACTGTACTCCAAATGTGTCCAAACCTCATGTGGGGTATTCCAAAAGAACCGTCTGACTCTAATATTTCCGTCGCTGTAAACGGTTCGTCGATTGGACACCCGTAGCCCAGGATATGGGCGAAAAGGTGTAAACTAGCCATAGCGGGTCTGGTCCGGTCCAACCGAGTTGGACTGACCCGGCCCAATCCGAGTTTGAACTAGGGTCTGACCCGGTCTGTGGGTCCAACCCAATCTAAGGAAGCAGCCCGGCCCAAGGGCGGCCTGGCTGGGGGCGGCCCGACTGAAGGTGGCCCGACCGAGGGCGACCCAACCGAAGGCAGCCCAGTGGCCTACCCTAGCCGCGCCCAGGGGGGGATACACGCACCCCCTAGCACCCGAATGGTTGAACCATTTGGGTGGAACCGAAACCAGTGCCAGGTGGCACCGTTCTAGCACACGCAAGACCCGACGGGGTCCCTCTCCTCCCGGCTGGCCCGAGCAGCGAGTCGGTTCCTGCCACCGGCGCGACGCGACGGCGCCGCGACCCTCCCTGGCCGCGGCCTTCTACTGGCCTCTGTGTGGTGTGACGGCACCGCGCGCCTCCACCGCGGCCCTTCCTGGCCACGACTCTCCTTTCGTGTGGCATGGTGGTGTTGTGCCCCCTTGGCGACCCGACGTCCTTGCTCCACCGGTTCCTTCAATGTAAGATTTCTTTGCAGCCAGCCTGTCGCTGGTCGCCGTTGCACCGCCTCCATCATCAATAAAAGAGAACAATAAAGGGGGAGGGTCCATAGTGTTCATGCGGTCTGATCCCTCCTCATTTTGGTGATATCAATTGGAAACAAAGTGCTCAACAAACAATGATGAACAGAGGGTAAAATTCATACATAAAATAACTCAAATCCCCCTACTTCGTTTGTCGATCGTAGACGAAGTCGCGAGAAGAAGGCGGGCGTCGATTCGTCGTTTTCCGCATTCATCACGCACTCCCAATTCTCAAGCTTGTGTGTCGTAAAGTGTTCAGAGGTGATGAAGTCGAAGATAGTGTTCTTCGCGTTCTTCGTTGGAGTGTTATCTTTCTTCTCCCTAAGCTCCACCAAAAGATTTTACCAACCACAAAATAATAGAATAAGACATCTTATTAATTTATTGGCATAAATAATTCAAATGGGGAATTAATTTAGGAGGGATCCAATTAATTAATTCTTGTGTGTAGGAACAATTTAATTAAGGGATTTCAAGGGTTTCATGGGTGGTGGATCCATAAATGGGGAGTCCAAGGGTCTCCACACTTAAAATGGGGTGTTAAAAGGGGTTAAGAAGCTCGGGTGGGCCCCACTAAATAATATCCTCCCAAGGGAGGTTATGTGCGGGTGGGCCCCACCACCATAACCTTTCATAGAAGGTTATGGTGTGGTGGCCCACACCACTAACCTCCTCTTGGAGGTTTTAACCACCATAAAATAAAAATAAAGTTAACACTTATTTTTTTTCAATTTAACTAATAACCCCAATATCTAACTTCCATTATTGTTAGAACACAACTGTGGTGAAGGTCTCACTAAAAATCACCAACGCTACGAGCTCAACGGTTCCCTCTGGTCTCAATTTCGAGCACCGGTTCAAAAGTTACAAAAACCCACTCGTACGTTTACTGAACGTACCCGAACAAAACTTTAGAAATTGATTCCGGGCACCGTGGGCCTCGAAATCAAGCACCGTAAATTTTCGCAGACTCATAAAAAATCCATGAATTTAAGAAAAACATTTCCATGGAATTTATGGGTCTTTACATATATAAGGATTTTACAAGAGTACATCTTCATTATAGAATTTGAAGAATGCATGTTTTCATTATGGTTTTAAGGTGATTAAAATATTCATACATTTGGTACATGAAAAATAAATCTATTTATTTTATTTGGGGAAAATCTAATGTAAATATGATTTTGGAAATTTAGTAACCTTCCTTATAAATATTTGGACTATGAATTTGGACAGATGTATTTTGGATGACTATAAAGGTTTAAATGGATTAAATTGAACACTGGATATTATTGTTTGGGGTTATAGTATCAGTTATCATATTGGGTAACCACTGATAACCATTTTTTTGGTAAATATATAAAATCTAAAGGAATTAATCATGGATATTATGATTCAAAAAGTTCTTCAGGTGTGAAAAATTAGTTTTTAAAATTCATTTCTTGGTGTAAGGGTTGAAGTGAAAATAGAATTAAGAACATCTAAATGACGATACTATGCTTATGACATGGAATAAAATAAATTGCGTTTTTATATGAATATTAAAACAATATTTTAACTCTAGGAAATTCATTTTTCAGAAAAAAAGACATTATCTTTTTTCCTTACTATTTGATAAATCAACGGTCTTTTAGCTGATCAAAAATTTATTGTTTTTTTATTATTATCATTCTATGGACCGTGTTCTCTATCAGTCACCATCAGAACATGTTAGTTTTTTTCTCTTCCATTATAATTTTTTCCAACATGGAACCCCAGTATTCGTTATCATAGGTGAAATTCATGCTTCTCTTTCTTTATTTTTAAATTGGATGTTTCTTTAACCCTATTTCTAAAGTGGGTTTCTGAAAAAAGAATTTTCAAGTATCATCATTTAATTTTTGAAGTAAATTTTAAATTTTGACGATGAAATTTACTGAAGTAGGGTATAATTTCACTCCCTATTATTTTATGTTATGTCTTGTTTTTTATGGTTAATCATTTTGATAGCCTATATTGCATGAAACATGTTCCCTAAACGAAGTTGTGATATACTGTCAACATTATTATTTAAAATGAAATTTTTTCCTGGAAATTATATTGATTGTTATGAATAATATTAAACATATTATATAATATATTTTTGAATTCATTTTTTTCCAAATAATGAAAAAAAATAAAAAAAAAATTAATATAAAAGAAAAGTTTTTTTTATAGAAAAGTATTATTATGTGGAAATGGTGTTTTAACCTAATAAATTTAATTAATTACTATCAATGAATGATCCTAATTAAATTTATATTTAATAAATTCAATTTAATTTTTATAATTAATCTTATGTGATTTCGATCCATGATAGAAAAATAAATTCAGTTTTTACACATAAAATTTATATTTTTATAAAGGCAGTTTTGCTGCCTTTTGATGGTGTAATTATTTTGATTCTTTTTTTTGACACTTTTAAAAAAATTATATGAAAAATTAATCTTATTATTTTAATTTAGTACATAAAAATGTACTTTGGTTGATTTTTTTTACTTTTTTGATAAGTCTATTATTTTGATGTATAGTTAAAAATACAAAATTTTAATTGGAAACAACTTTTTGTCCAAATATTTTATAGTGTTAAATTATGTTTTTAATTTTTTTTCAAGAATAATTAGATTTATTTTTCATCATTTAATAAAATTTATGTCATTGGAAACAATTTCACATTGAATTTGGATATAAAAACATTTCAATATTTTGAATGCTTTCACATTAAAAATTCATTTTCTCATTCGGTCAACAGGATTAATTTTGAATTAATTACTAAAAAATCTCTATTTTGAAATTTGGAAAATTTGTTTAATATTTAGAGTTTTTTGGTCCAAATTATATTAATTGGTTTTTTTTGTTTTTGGGTATTATGAATAGAAACATTAATTATTTTTAATTAGCATTGTTTAAGGTAAATCGAGCAATTAAGGGTAAAAATAATATTATAAATATTATAAAATTACCCAAAAAAATATTGAAATCTCATTTTATGAGTGGTTGTAAAAAAATATCATAATTTTCTTGAGATAATAACATTTTTAATCAACTTGGATGAATTTAACCCCTTTATAGTTTTTTATTTTATGACAAGTTAAATATGTCATACATATATCTTTAATAACTATATAATTTTTAATATTGGGTTATAAAGAAGATATATTCTACTATAAATTGTAATTTTAGATATAAAATATTTTTCTTCATCATGATAATTTATTTTAATTTATTTTTAAGAGACAATTAATATCCTTAAAATCTTATACAATGATGATTTAGTAATTATTTATTTAATTGAAATATCAAATAAATGATATTAAAAATATTAAAAAAAGTATTTAATTAATTTTATCCATGAATTTTAAATATAAATTTTACATGTTAGTGATATATTTAAATCATTACTTGAAGAGATATTGTTTTATTGTTTTTTAATTCAAAGTAATGAATAGTATAAAAATCATCATTAATGTTATATTAAAATAAATAATCGCTTATTAAATATTAAAAAATTCATCAAAATATAAAATTCAAGAAATAGATTTGGATAAAGTTAAATATTTCATAAATTATATGTTTATGGTTCTATTTCCATTTTAGAGTAAATGTATTAACCCCTAATCAATACAAACACATGATGTCACAATAAGAGTTAAAGGGTTTAAATAAGGCTTAAAACCAAAAGATTAGGGTGATAATGAGACCTAAAAATGCCTAAAAATTTATGGTTGAGTGTATTTATATCCATATTAATCTTATAATATAAATTAACCACCTTGGAAACTTTTTCAAATGAGAATTAATTTATATTAATTTAATATTGTTTAGGATTTTTGAAAGTACCCCTCACCTCAATTGTAAATGATGTCCTCCTCCATCACATATTCACATTACATTGAACCTTCTAGATCGACCACACTATAATAATATATCCAAAAAATATCCTTATAAAATATTTGGAGGTCATGATATTCCAAAACAACCAACTCTATATCCCTTGATAAGAGATCTATGGAAGTCTACCAAAGAAGAGGAAACTATTTTACCAACTCATTCGAACTCAATTCTTATTCTACTTCCTTTTAATGTTTTATTTCCGTACTAAAGTAAAATATATTATAACATATATTCTGAAAATTTATTAAGATTATGGTAAAATTATATTCAACCTTTTATCCATCATACAACAAATTAAATCACCATATGTGCGTATGTACGACTTTCCATCTCCACACTATGATCTTATTTGTTTTTCATCGCCAGAATATTTGGATGTGTATAATGAAGAAAATAATGGATATATATATAGTAGTTATGAAATGGTATTTATTATTTATAATTAATATACCATCCAACTCCTAACCCTTTCACCATTAGGGGAATTATACCATCGATCGTGCGTATATACAACCTACCGTCTCCATGATGCGATAGAATTCATTTTTTGTGATCACCATTCAAGAATGATTATTAAAATGTATATATTGAGTAAATAATATAAATATGAAATTAATATCATTATGGATATGAGATAAATATACACTATTCCTAAAAAATAAGGCTTACATGTCAAAACATGAATAGGAAAATGAAGTAGTTAACACCTGACACATGGGAAATAACAAAATATTATTAAAAAAAGATATAATATGATCCAATATGATATCATAAATATAGAAATGGTTCTATTATAAATTAATAACATTATTTAAACCATTATACATAATGTTAAATCTTGTTAAAATAAAGTAATGTGCAAGGTAAAGGTTAATTTTCCAATCTCATTGTTATTCAAAAAATTTCATATGTAATTACCTATTGGGGAATATTTATCATCCATGTACATGTTTCTTAAAAATGTGTTCCAAAATATTTATACTATTATTCTATTAATTTTTAATTTCTTTTTTTACCCATGTATAAAATTTTATAAAATTATTTTAAAGGAATATTTTTTTTCATTTTCCAAAAGAGGTGCTTTATGACATTTTTGAAAATATACAAAAGGAATGTTTTTTTAACTTTTATGGAATAAGGTAATATTACCATTAACATGACTCCTTAATTCTTTGATTCATCTGTTACAATATTACATGTTTCTTTTCAATGATAATTTTTTATTTTAAAATATCATCTCTTTTTAAATAAATGATTTCAATGTAAAAAAGGAGTATTTCTCTTAATGATTTTCAATGATTTTATTAAATTATTTTCATCTATGTAAACAACCATTGTTGAATGTTATGATTTTTTATGGTTTATATATTATGATATAATCAACCATATTTTATTAAATGTTTTATCATCATTTCGATTGTCAGTGTACTATTTTGAAACCATTCATGCTTTATGGTTAACGTATTCACATATTATATGCATGTTTTTCAATACGAGTGATTATGTTGTTTATGTTTCAACCTTTTCATATGAGTAATGTAGTGAATATTGTAAGTGATGGGAAAGAATTTTTATAGCCCATTGATGCATCAATAGGTATCCTGAGAAAAACTAGTTTAGGTATTGGAAAAGGCCTTACTGGTTTATGTATGGTTTTTTGGTCAAAGCCAAGAAGGTATGTTTATGATGTCCATCATTATGCATTACCAAATTGTGTGATTATATATTGATATTTTGATTGATTACTTGATTATTAAAATATTAATGTGATTAATTATATGGTATTAATTTATTTTTATTTATTATTTCAATATTATTCTCAAGATTATGTTTAAATGTATTGTGTTTCAGTTTGACACCTTGCCTTAATGATTATGATAATTTTTTCATAATATATTCTATTATACGCCTACACTTAATTATCATCTGAGCTCACCAGTTTCTTATATTTTATTTTTTCATTGGATTCCAATATGTATATTATGACTGATATGTAGGGTTAAGCTAAGAGAATAATTGTGTTCTCCAAGGATTATCTATGTTTTAATATATATTTTAAATTGTAATGTATGGTTCATGTGTTTAATCCAGTTTCCAAAACTAAAAAATTGGTCGGTCTTTTGGGTTACAAATATTATATCTATGATAATGTAATAAAGTGAGGTACCAACTCTAGGATAATGGGGTCAGGATCATTACATGATGGTACTTGTCTACGTAATGGAATTTTAGTCATAATTAATGTATATTATGTGATTTTGTTATTCGAGTGTGATCCTAGAATATATAATCAGATTTTGTGTAAATATGAGATTCATTGTAGGGTCTAGGGATATACATGCCCATTTTTTACTATGCTCATTTATAGTGGAGAATCAATTGTTTGGGTGAATAACTAATCCCAAAAAGTATTATATTTTCTTTTATGGGTTAATCATTATTAATAAATTTTATGGCCTTTCATTATATTACATATGATAAATGATGAGATATTATTAGAATAGAGGATATAACTTTAATTATTCACATTGGTTTATTTAAAAGTCATGAAATCATTAAAAGTTGAACAACTGATTCACCCCCTCTCCAACTCAGTGATAAAACTAGACCTAAACACTTTAATATTAAATTTTAGAATATTTTATTTATGTTTTATATTATCTATTTAATTTATTTATTATGTGTTGTCCCAAGACTTTTTCAAAATGAAGCAAGTTGGAGTGAATTGTGTGCTTCAATTTCACACCAAATTAACACTTCTATCTTCTTATGAAATTTAATATTTTCATTTATAAAACATACATGCAGTGGAAAGTATATACAAATAAATATACTGAAAAAACATTTTTAGGGGTTTGGGGATACAAGAACCTCCTTGATTCCATTCCACTAACACTTTGAGCTTGCTAATTTTTGTTCAGATCATTTTTATAGGGATTTTATAACTAAGTGTAAGAAATAATTACATATTACAAATAATGAAGATTTTTTATAACCCTCTGATAAAATACATATCCATTTTAATTATAACCATACTTACTATATTTGTGTGTATTAAAAAAGATTATATAAAATTGTAGAAATGAAACTCCAGTTGATAGTTCATAGTAGTAGAAATATGAAACTGAATAATGATAAATTCTTGAAGAGAATAAGTATTTCTCCAAAGTGTATATCTAGAAGGATCACATAAACTATTATAGAATACTTCATGTTAGCATAATAAGCAACACAATTCTTCTTCTTTATCCATTCTTAATCGCACTGAACAATAAGAACTAATATATGTAGCACAAAAAAATCAAATGTGTATTATCATTATAAATGTTCTATAACTTGAATATATTTATTTTGTTTTTGTATCAATATCTATCTCAATATCGTAATGTTTATAAAAATATATATAATATTCAGAAATAGTCTATTTCATATTTTATTAAAAAGTTATCCATGAAAATATAACTATCCATCAATTGAAAGAAGTCATCCATCTCCCATAAAATGTTAAATCAACTAGACATGGCCATGACACCTTGAAAGATATTATAGTTTGATAATATTAATGAGTGGGATGTATTTTATATAAATAATCCATAATAAATCCTTTCTTAAAATTCATTTATATTTAAATTTCAAAATTTTCATGTCATTTTATAAAGGTAATCATTCATTCTATATCATTAATCTATTATAACTTCAGATGTTTCATTTCATACAAATACATGATATCTGTTTCATTTAACTATGTAAGAGTTATTTCTTCAGTAAAAGTTATTTCATCTAACATCATAAGATTCATTACCTCTAACCTCATAATAGTCATTTTTATACATCATAATAACCAATATCAATTTTCATATAGATCAATATGATTATCATATGATTAATTTTATCTTTAAAAGAGTCATTTAAAACTATAAAAGGATCACTCTAATTTTTATAAGACTTAATTAGACTTCATACGAGTTAATACATTGAAAAATTTCAAATTATAACTATTTTTTAAGTGTCATTCTAGTATTTATAATGACTTTTCTCATTTCCATAAGAATCCTTCAAACAAAATAAATTCACTCAAAACTAAACTCCATTTTAGGAAAAATATAAATTTAAACAAACATATAATCAAATCTTACATAAATATAATAACTCATTCATAAAACAAATAGTACTTTTGTGCGCATAAAAACATATGATAGAATTATATATATTGTAATAACGTAAAATAATCAAATGAAATCACAATTTTTTATGTTTAAAAAACCATAAATTGTTTAAAAAATTATATATTTAATAAGTGTAAATACGAATATAACGAAAATATAAATAATTTTCTTTTAGTGTGGATTAATTTTTCCTATTTGAAATTATTTTTACCCATCTTATAATATTAAAAAATATTAAATTAATGGAAATAAAACATTAATATAGAGCATTGATATAATAAACAGTTAGAATATATTTCATAAATGAATTAGAATAATAGAATTTCTTTTTATTAACTGATTAATCATTGAATTATATAGAAAAAATATCAAGTAAAAAAGTTCAAATAACCAGAAAAAGATCAATCTTAATACTCAATGTGGTGTTTAGTATGTGGTTCAACATCTCCTCTAATATAGATTCCATGTTCAGGTAAGTATATACTATGTTTATCACATTTAAATCAAATTTCAATGGTTTAATAAGTGTTATTCCTTTTAAATAACATGATATCATCAACAAATATCCTTAATCAAACCTCATAATTCCTATAAATGATAAAAAATTTCATCATTGGAGTAGGAGAAGTCGATAAAGTGGCATATTCACTTCTTCAAAATAAAAAATATTCCATATCTTGTTCCATATAGGATTTAGGTGATCAAAAAAGATCACTTAATCTCTTCATTATAGTGGGATATCTATATTATGGAGTGGGTCCAAGGGTTAACTGGTCTAAAAAACAATATTTTTCTTTCTCACACATATATCATATCTTCACAATACCATTCTTGTAGTAATCCAAAATAACTGAAAATACTTGTATCTAAGAATATCCATAATTCTTTTAAGTTTTTGTAATGTCATATGTCATGACATAGTTACTTTTTAAATGAATAAAAATATACAACTGAGATATTATAAAAATTGATGTAGTGATATTATTAGGTAAAATTTCACAAACTAACCTAGGTACTCTAGAAAACTGATAACCGAGCTAGTCCCGACATAGCCTGAAGGGTGTTCCCAATAACCATTAGTTGGAGACTAGCACCTGGAATCATACAAAATAAAAGTGGGAAATTTTTTCCCAGAAACATTACAGAAGTAAAATAATCAAAACAATATGCATATAAAAAGAAACTCCACTGGTAGTAATGTACCAGAAGTAAAACAAGCCTAATAACCCATGTACTACAACCATGTACTAGAAAACAGGATAACTACCCAAGGTCAATATAGATTCAACTCTCCAATTCCATGCATCAACAGTTAGAACCAACTCTAAGTGATCCTTTAACCTTTTCAATCCTTGAAGTAGGTAATCAAAAAAAACATGAAGGCACAAGTAGGGTGCGTGAAAAATCCATATTGGATTTCACCAAAATATTCTATAATAAGATTTCAATTTTAAATTTACCAAGAAAGTGATTTTAATTTTCAAATAAATATGTTTTGAATTTCAATAGATTATTTAAAAAATCATGATTTAAATTTCATATGATTAAAATACTTTATAAATTCATGTTTCACCTTTTAAATGATGGAAATACATTTTAAACGATGAAATTACATTCAAACTAAGTGTTTATTTACAAAAATGGTACATTTCAAAAATGTATTAAATAATTTTTTTATATAAAATAGTTTATAGAAATCATAAGGCATATAAAATAGTTTACAACAATGTCATATATTCATGTGAAATAAAGAATAGTGACATATATTATCATATGCCAAATAGGTTTTATAGTTCTAGGATATAAGGACCCGACAATATAAAATAAGAAATATGTACATACTCCCCTTTGGTCCTAAGGCCAAAGGGGGATAATCGTCATCGCCAAAGGGATTTTATCTACTGATATGAAAATTTAGAGAGTTACATGTCATAATGTTCTACCAAAAATAACTCACAAACTACCTATGGATTTCATGTTCTCTAGTAAAACAAATGATGGAAAATTTATTTCAAGTCTTCTTAAAATAAAATTAGTCCCATTATACATTTCAAATATGCCGATTTTATGTTTAAAAACATTAACAAATTTTTAATCAAACACATGTCTTTTCACAAAGATGAAACTATAAATTTTACATCAAACTGTTTTTAATACTTCTTTCAAAAAAAATATTTGAAACTAATTAATGAAATTTAAAAATTCATTTCCCAATTAAGTTCTTCAATTTAATTTTTATATAATTTTATAAATTTCATCACAAACCTCAAATTTCATAGGATTGGGGAGTTTTCAAAATTTTCCCTCAAAACCATTTCCACAATTAAATTCAAAAATTTAATGAAATCAATTTCTATCAAATACACATTTTAAATTAAACAATTTAAAATTTTAAAACTTCAATAAACACACCCAAATTCAATGGAATTGGGGGTTTTCCAATTTTATGGCAAAAAACAATTTTTCATAAAATCCTCAATTCAATGGATTTGTAGTTTTCCGAAAAAACAATTAAAATCCATTTATTCAAAACCACGAAATTGAATTTAATTCAATCAATTAAAATTAAAAAAAAACCATTTATGGTTAATGTAAATTGGCCATTGTAATAGAACAACCAACATCTGAGTCTCTATATCTCAAAACATCAAACCCTAAATTGGGATTTTCTAACGAAGAATGATAAAAACAGAAACGAGAATCAAACCTTGGTGTAAGATTCCAAAAATAGTGGGAATTATATCCATAAATAAATATGGGGATCCATGGAACCCTAGATAGAAAAATAGAGACCATGGGAGAAAGACATCTGGATGAGGAAACATACCACGAGAAGATTGATGGTTGTTTCTCTAGATTTGCATCGATTCTAGGAGGGTTTTGAGGGTCCACAGATCCTTCATGGGAGCTATAAGGTTGGATGAAACTTTCTTGTGGGCATACCAATCTATAGAGGACCTAAAAGAGGGTTTTATAAATTTTAATAAAATGTCGTATCAAATAAAATCCAATCCGCATTGTTTCCTGGGAAAAGGCACACATCTTCAAAAAACCATGAACAAGATTTGAAGAAGTTATAAATGGGTTGCACAGTTTATCATAATCAGGAACAAAACTTTACTAACCTTGTACCAAATGTTCTGAATCACACTATAATGGGTCTCACCAATTTCACTAATAGGGTACATGGTTTGGGAAAACCATTCGCCAACCATGCACTAGCCCATAAAACATAATGATTGAGAAAATTCACATGATGAAACTACAAAATAACCCAACAAAATAATGGTAAAAAGGTGGGGTTTAGAAAAACATAAAAATAATAATAGGTTGTTACAACCTCCCCAATATAGAAACATTCTGTCCCCGAAAGGCCTCCAAAGAAGTTTCATTGCCTAAAAGATGTGGCCATCCCTATGTCCGTAATTACCCCTTCTCTCACTTATCATGATTATTAGAGCCATGCTACCATACCACTCAAACCAAAGCTATCATCTTCCCATGAAGTTCATTGATTTTAGGATCAACTATCCTAATTGTTCATTCAGTCATGGATTAATCGGGTTCAAATTCAAGATCACACCAACTCAGAATATGAGATGGATCAGATAGATACTATCAAAGTTGAGATACATGAAACACATTATGTATCGCCATTAGTTGTAGTGGGAGTGAAAAATCTTACAAAACCTTCCCCGCCTTCTCAACAGCCTCAAAATGACAATGAAAATTGGAGAAATATTCTCTTTCCTCCCAAGCCATTGATGACCCAACCAGGGTGAATCATTCAAGAAAACCTGTTCATCAACAAAAAAAATCAAAAATCTATGAATACGGTCAACATAAGACTTATATTGGATATATTCCATTAACATTATTTGAGAAATAAATTGAATATTTGTCATGTCTTGGTCACCAGACTTTCTCCAACAAAATAATTCTCACCAGTATTTGATAAAAACAATGGAGATTTACAAGTCTGGTATTATACAGATTCAAATTAGCCATCTTGATCCTATAATAGTAACTGTTTTTATAAAAAAAATCAACCAGCCCCAAGTGACCATCCCATGCCCTCGAAAAGTCAAGAACATAAGAATAAATCATCCCTCTCTAATATGTATAACTATGCTTTTCTGAGTATCTGACTACGGATGTTATTTTATCCTCAAACATATGGGAGATCCCAATGCCTCATGATGGCCTCTCCAAATATTGGAATTGAACTAAGGATCCATATTAGAGACTTAAATAAAAAGAACTCAATATAAACTAACAATCTCTTTCACATGTAATATTTCATATCTCTTAAATTTGGTTCTATCATGAATGGGTAAAACATTATATTATTTAGTTAGAAAATAAATCACAACCCATATCAAATTCTTTATTCACTGGGTAGGTGAAAAACCAACCACAATGTCTACAGAGATCTTATCCCACTTCCATTTAAGGACTGGAAGTGTTTGGAGAAAGCTGAAATGTTTTTGCTGCTCGACCTTCACCTACTGGGACATATAAAAATGAGAAACAAACAGAGTGATTCCTCATATCATTCATGTCCACGAAAAACACCACCACATGTCCTAGAACACATTCTTGGTTATTGGGCGCCCATACCATTGGAAACTATGGAAATACCCCATAACTTATTTCCTTACCAATGACGGTACCACAAAACGGTTTTGAAATCCCATAAAAACCTCTTTGGGGAATGACCAATAATGCATTTTCACCCAACCATCAAAAGAGTCTCTGATGCTATGAAACTCTTCATCATATTTTTGTTCTTTTAAAATAAATTCGACAGGAGAGTATGATAACTAGACACTATCCATGGAAACCTCAAACCCTTTCTCTTGAACTGCAATATGAAACTATCGAAAGCGATCCCCCAAAATACACTCTTCTATATTTTCTTTTACTACATGGGTTGGAAGATTTATACTCACAGAATCTATGATGGAATTATATTTCCCTAGGGTTTAGGTTATGAAAAAGTTGTAGGATTTCATGTATTCCACCCAATGCCTCTGGTGGTGATTCAAATATTTTTGAGAGTATATATAAATTCATCTCTTGTGTTCTGAAAACACATTAATCCTTTCTTTATAAAGGTAATTCCACTAACTCTTAAGTGTGTGCATCATTGCTGCAAGATCATGTTCATGGGTTTGATAGTTCTTCATAGGTGGCCTAAGTATAAGATATCCATAAGCAATGACATAATCACCTTACATTAGAAAAGAATGAAACCTTGAACATAATGCATCAAAAAACACCACAGAGAAATGCATAGACATTGAAAGAGTCAACAAAGAATCAGTAGTCAGAAGATAATTTACCTTAACAAAATAACTTGTATATTTAACATTCCAAGACAAATTTTCTCCCTTTCGAGTTAGGGTATTCATGGGTGAATCCAACTTTGATAAGTCATTAATGAACCGGAGATAATAACCACATAAACCTTGGAATCTATGAATCTCGAAGACAATATTTGGTTGTTCCCATTTCATAACAACCTTCACCTTTTTAGGATCAACTAATATACCATGCTCTGACACCATTGGTAACAATAATTTTATTTCCAAAATCTAGAAATTGAACTTATGAAGCTTAGTGAATAGTATGTGATTTCTCATCCAACTCTGAACTATTCATTGATTATTCACATGTTTCTCCTCAAACATAGAGTAAATAAGGATTTCATCCACAAATACTATTACAACAAAAAAGAAATATTCATGGAAAATCAGGTACATGAAATCCATGAAAACTATTGGAACATTAATTATTCCAAAGGGAATAACAAGGTACACATAATGAATATACCTACTCTAAAAGACAGTTTTCTAAATGTTAGATTCCATTATCCTCAACTGACGGTAATAAGATCAAATTATGATATTTGATAACCACATTTCCCCATTCAACTAGTCAAAAAAATCATCAATCCATGAAAATGGATACTTGTCATTTACTCTAACTCGGTTGAGATTTTTGTGATCAACACAAAGGATAAGTGAACCATCATATTTCATTGAAAATAGAACTGGTGTTTCCCATGGTGACACACTTGGGAATATGAATCCATTCTCTAGAATATCATCCAACTGTGACTTTATCTTTTTCAGTTCAGCTGGTGTCATGTAGTAAGAGGGAATAGATACTAGTTGAGTACTAGGAATTAAGTCAATAGAAAACCCAACTTCCCTTACTAGTGGAAAACTAGAGAAGTCAAAAGAAAAAATGTTAGGAAACTGAATGAAAATTGGATGGAGAACAAAACATATTTATTCCTACTGGATATCAAAGGCATACACATATATTACATTACCCAACTCTGGATAAGATTTTTTTCGCTATACTTGACCTTGGGTCACATTATCCTTGAAAGACATGGCACACACCATCATGTTTAGAGTAGGAGAACAATCAAAGATAACAATCAACCCATGCCTTATTAAAAATGATTCAATCTATATCAAAAATTACAACATGCATTTTCTTGTTGAGTTTTAGAAAACTCCAAGAAAGCTCGATATCTGTGTGGGAGAAAACACAAGTGGGACTAAAAAGACACTCCTTTATCATCATACCATGGGGTGTAGTAATATTCATTAAAGAATATAAAATCTCAATTGGAATATTAAGAAGATTAAAAATATAGGTTTAAATAAATGAATGAGATGAACCAGTATCAAATAGATCTGATAGTAATGATGAAGCTATAGTAATGGTACCTGTTAGTCGCAGGACCCATATCCACTTCCTCTAGAGATTCTTCCATTATGTGAAGAATCTTTGTTCTCTATGCCTATGGTTGGAACCCTTTTCCACGCGAAGCATCTAATTGCATCACAGTTTTAGAAGATTTAGATGATCCTGTTCTATGGTGTTGTGTCACGCCCCGACCTATATAATTATTTTATTTTATCATTTCTATGGATTTTAATTTTTTTCTCGAGGTTCGGGTTGTATCCTGAGCGAGATTTTTAAGTTTTTTTCAAAAGGCACGTGTTGTTGAGTTGACGTCGTTCGACGCACGGGTAGAGAACATTTTGGCAACCCCACACGACATCGCCCATGAAACGACATGATCCACTTGTCTTTAAAAAAATTTAAAAAGGATTAATTGGGTAATTTATTGTGTTATTTAAAATTTTTGTTATTGTTGATAATTTTATTATTATTACTATAGTGAAATGAATGTTTTTATCATTTTAATTTTTATCATTATGATTATGATTATTATTATTAAAAATTATCCTTAATGTTATCATAATTATTAAGAATGTTACTAATATTGTTATAATTACGAACGATAAAAATGTTAATGCATAATTTTAATATTAAATTATAATTATTAAATAATTGTTGTGGTAATTTTTTTTATTTTTATCATTTATTCTTATTATTAATGTTGTTTTTATTTTTATTAGGTGTATTAATAATATTATTGTCATTAATGTTATTATTATTATTATACTTATTATTATTATTATTATTATTATTTTTATGGTTATTATATTTATTATAGATCAATGTTTATTTGATTTACTTTATTTGTTTGTTTTTTATTTTTTATTTTTTTATTTTTTTATTTTTTTCGCTTAACCCTAATATTGTGCCTCTATTTATTTATTTTTTTCTCTCAGGCTACCACCCCTAGATTTCTCCTCTCTTATTGCACTCCCCAACTCCCCTCGTAGCCCCCTCCATCTCCCTTGTTGTAGTGAGATCTGCACCCAGGCGCCTCCGCATTGCTGATGCGCCCTCGCCGACCTTCCCTACACCGACACATCCCAACATATTCTCCTCCCCCCCGCTGCTAGCCATCATGCCTCTCTCAACCTGCCGACACCCGTCTCCAGCCGTCCGTACAAGCAGGAAACATCCCTCCCATATTCCCTCCGACCTTCATCCCACTGCCAGCCACCTCCGCCTCCTACCGTCAATGACCATCCAGCAGGCTGTCGTCCCTCCCCCTCTCTTCTCGCCTACTCGTCGCACCTTCGGTGCCCCTGCCCTGCACCGACCAGCCTCCCGCGCACCATCCCTACACTGACCTCACCTCCCGCGCCAATTCCCTTCACTGTCTGCACAACCTCGTCTGGAAGAGACGTCACGCGCCGCTCTCTCTTCATCGGTCGACCGGCGTGCACCCGGCCTTCTCCCGCTGTCCGCACAGTCAGCACCCGCCGCCTGGACACCACAATGCCACCCTGCTCCAGAAGGTAGCCATCGTGTGCCTCCCTACCGAGTCGCTGACGCCGTCCCCTTTCCATTTCCCATGCAGCGACCCCTTCACTAGCCGATCTCCTTCTGATGCGCCTCCATTATAGCTGTGTAGTGCCCAGTGACCCCTTCGGTGCATTTTCTGATAGCTGCCATGCGCCCCCTTGCTTTGTCACTGGCGTCGTCCCCCACTGCTGCTCCATCTATCCATTTTCGGAGCGTCGTTTACTCATTTATGTCCGGTGACAATCCCTATTGGTGTGAGCCTCCCCTTTCTAACTTTCACGCGACCCGCTAGTCGAGCGTGTCTCCCTGTCAAGGTGAGGTTTGCACTGTTTCATGCTTTAATGTTAGACAATTAATTTGAAATGTTTTTTTCTTAATGAGTTCTTGGAAAAGTTTAGTTTATAATTGATCATTGTTTTCATTTTATATCTTATAGGATGCTAATGTTGAATAAGGTTTTTTCTTGATGAAAACAGATCCTGAGCTATTTAATCTCTTTTTATAAATTGTGCAATTAGTTTATTTAACTATGAAAGTTGTGCATATTTTGTTTTACTAGGACATGGGTGTGCGTTTGACAAAAAAATGTGTTTGTTGAATGAGTTTTGTTTATGTAATGCCTTGGGTTTCTCTTTTGAATTGTTTAATAAATTTTAAATTCGTTTATTAAATATTTTAGATGGTGTGAGTTGTGTTTTGAAAACATGACGAGGGTGTTCTTTTTCACTCTTTGTTTGTTTTGATTATTTTAAGTCCATGATTATGTATTTTAGTTGTGAATTTTCGCAGTGTGTCGGTGAGGAAAACGCAGGATACTGTGGTCATCGATTTGCACATGCTTATGCGCCTGTGCGAGGTGTGTCGTGTTGCCGTGTACGAGCTGCGAGTCAAGGTAGGTTTCCCACTACACTTGTCTTTAAATTTATAATTTATTAATTACATGATATATCAATGATTTGAGATAAATGAGAAATAATATTAGATAAATATTTTTGGAATAATTATTTTATTTAAACGAAGCTGTTAATTTTATGCAGGGATCTTGAATCATTTTCTAGATGAATTGACACATACTAGTGAAAGATTGCCTATTTTTCCATTGAACATTATTGATGATATTTCAATTGTGATTATGGATTGATGTTAAATTCTTTTCTTCTGACGCAGGATAAAATGTATTGGTTTCTTTTGAGAAATGATTTTTTCCTTTTTAAAAGTTACATAAGGCCCATTTGGCACGTTAATAAAATAAATTATTTTGAAAACTCCCTTTGGGATTACTGAGGGGGTGATATTGCTCGGTATGTTAGTTGCGTGAGTTGTTTTGTGTGATGTTCATGCATTGGGGTTGGTTACTTGATTGAAGATGTTGACTCAACCAACTGTACATTTAGTACTTGGTATGGGAACCTTGCATAGTAAGTTAATATTCTTAAAACGATTGTTACATTAGTTTAGATTATGCACTGGATAGTGGCTCTTAGTATGAAAATTTCTCTTCTAGGGGATTGACCCCCTTAGTTAGGTCGAGTAAGGAAACACCAAACGTTTGGGTGTTATGACATCATTTAGTAAAGAATGCCTTCAGGATGAGTCACATGTATAGTATGTTCTTGGATAGTTCACGAGCTCCTAGATTCAACCCATGTTTTCATTAGCACTTATTTGTATGTGGTGGATGATTGAGGTGATTAGTTTAGTTGTCGTCCCCCCCCCCCCCCGTGTGCCACTTTTTACATTTCCCTTCTTAATTGTTGTGTGTGCGTATGGTTTTCCTCTAGTTTAAAAACTAAAAATCAGGATTTTAAATTGTTCATAGAAATGTTTTTAAAATGTAATGCATCTTTTTTCCTTCAAACCTAAAACATGCTTTTAAATTGAAGAGGGAAATGGGCTGTTAGCATGTTTTAGAAATAAAAGTGTGCAAAAACACATATTTTATACAATGTAGTTCAAATTTGAAATTAGTAAAATTCTTGATTTAACAGTAGTGTTTTGGGAATAGATTTTTGGTTATGCCTACTTTGTTTTAATACTCACGTCTATAGTGTCTTCTTATTTTTAGTTTCTGTTGCAGGTTCGACTCTAGATTTCTCACCCTGAGAAAGAGTTAGATGTGGATTGGTGAGTGACTCTCAGGGTCACGAGGAGTTCTGGTCGTGGTTAGGTTAGTGTGTCATTGTTGTTGTTCTTCCTTTTTAATATCATTTATTAACTTTGTGCTGTTTTAATTTTATGCAGCAATATTTATTTTCATTTGGGTGAAATCATTCTCACATGCTCTCTGTTGATTCCCTAGCGCTTGTCGCCATCTCAAGAGGATAGGGAATGCCTCTCGGGACTTTCCGCAGATAGAATTGGGTGACCGGTTCAAGATCAACTCAGGTTGGTTCATGACAAAATGGTATCAGTGGTAGGTTGGCACTTGAGCGGACCTTTTTTTAGAGTTCCCATCGTTATTTGGGGTTGTCATGGTAGAAGGTGTAGGATTGTCTAGACTCGAGGTGTAGGGATGGGAAGGACGTCATGAACCCTTTCTTGTTTTGAACCTTGTATTACCATGGAATGTCTAGGGTTTTGGGGTTTTTTTGGTTCCTTTGAATTGTTTTATGTTGGGAAATGAAAAGGGAGTTAGGAAAGTATCCCCTTGAGCTTGTATGGCCTAGAAATCCATGTGGATCTGGGGAAAGTTCCCTAGAATGCTCTTTGTGACGGTGGCGTGACTAGCATATGGCCGCCAGCCATATGTCTGAGTCACCCATCGACACAAGTTTCCCCTTTTGAATCACTTGGGTCTTCATTATTTCTAAATATTGTTTGTAAATTATTGTTTTGAATTGTGAGAAGTTGAATTTAGAATGGTAGTGACCTTGTTTTGATTTTTTTCTTTCTTTCCATGTTCTATAGTCTTCTCCCCGATGAATTTTTGATGGATTCCCAAGGTGCAGCTTTGGCTGGTGCATCCTAAGAAAATACTCAAGTTTACCAATCTACAGAATATGTTTTGGAATTATGGATATTGAACCCTCCCCAGTTTTATGGTCAAGAAGATCCCCTTGAGGAGGAGGAGTGGTTGTAGAGGATTGACTGAAACATCAGTTTCATTGAGGGATAAGTTGGATACCTTTATACTTAATGTCCAACCTAGAAATGGTGGAAGTCCATGTATCGAAGAAAACCTGGAGAAGAACTCACATGGGTGTTCTTCACGTCTTCATTTATCCAACAATATCTCTCTGTGTTGACGAAGCTGAGGAATAGGATAGAGTTGTATTGTGTTCAGCAGGGCGTTGAATCAATATTATAATTCTATCGACACATATTATACCTAGTTTCAAATGACCAATGGTTTGTTGAAAATTTTCCAAAAAAGGATAAAAAATTTGAGTTTGCGCTTTGACCTAAACTACAGTCGAAAGTGGAATAGATCATCTTAACCACCTTCTCAGATGATGTGGGGAAAGACTTTCTGGCCAAAGCCGAGTTAGCAAGAGGACATGAGGTGGAGAATCCACCCTCGTCCTTGGGAAGATGTGAAGAGGATGGCGATAGGAAGAACTGGAAGAGACCTAATGATGGTGGATCTAATAGAGTAATCAAGAGGCCTTTAGAACATAAGTTATCTTCTTCACATTGCAATGTCATGATCTGTCACCAGTATGGTAGGTAGGGTCATAAGAGTTCAATGTACTTGAGTGCTCCGATACCCTGCCACACCTGTGGATGTCTGGGTCGCTGGTAGCAATTCTGCTGAGGAGTTTCCAAGAAGCGCGCTAAAGTCAGACCTGGCTCATCGAAGGTCACCTCAGCCCGTCAGCAAGAGTAGGGCGATGTTTGGGGATCAGTTTGTGTTTTCGCTTTGTAGTGATTCTTGGATGTAGTAGTAATGACCTGTAGTGTTTTGTGGTGTTTCTTTTCCTTCAGTTGTAATAATATTTAATGTTGAACCTCTTCAAACTTTTATTTTATTGGACATGTGTTTGGTGAAATTCTGGTTCATGTGTTATGTTTTAGAATTTATAAAGCCTGACTACAGGACTGGAGGTGCTTCAATCATCGGTACTGCAGCCATTGGTCCCAGAGTGAAGGTAGTGCATAGACAAGAGAATCCCAACAGTGAAAAATGGAATTAGTTTAATCTTTGTCCTTACTGTGGCATGGTTTGTGTTTTTCCAAGGGTTTTATGTTGTTGATATTGCGAAGGTGGTAGTTTTGATGCCCTATTAGTTCGGCACTTCCCTTTCCCACTCATGGTGGAGTTTTTAGCATATGTGGGAAGTTTAATGTTCGGTTAATATCGTTAATTCTTATGGTGGGGAGACCCATAGTTGGTATTGCAGAGTTACACCTGACATAATTTAGTGTTAGCCCAATCCTTATGTTGGGGTGTCATTTTAGACCTCCGTGTGTCAATATCAAAGTTTCTTTTCATGTATTGTTTGGTGGAGGGTGGTCTCTTACAAAACCAACTAATCCTATGTTCTTCCTCTTGGGAAAACTTTGGGATTGGAGTACACCCAATGGTTCCATTGGACCAAGATTATGGGAATAAGTGTCAGAGGTGGTTTAAGTTCATTCGTTCCTTATTTGTAATGGATGGTTTGGGTTCTGTTTGGTAGTTGTTAAGGTGCTATGTTTTGAGGATGAGTTGTAACTCATGGGAATTTTGTGATCCTTTGGATTGATATATTAGAGGCACTTAAACTCTTTGTGGTGGGTGACACTTCAAAAGTTTTATCTTATAGTCTATATCTTGTTGTGTATTTCTAGGAACAGAAAGCATTGTGGTGGGGATAATTGTCACGCCCCGACCTATATATTTATTTAATTTTATAATTTCACTAGCTTTTATTTTTTTTTTTGTCGAGGTTCGGGTTGAATCCTGAGCAAGATCTTTCAGTTTTGTCAAAATGTGTGTATTTTTGAGTTGACGTCGTTCGATGTATGGGTGGAGAACATTTTGGAAACCCCACGCGGCTTTTCCAAGACAATGACATGATCCTCTTGTCTTCAGAATAATTTAATATATATAAATTTTGTAATTTGTTTTGTTATATAAAATTATTATTGTTGTTAATAATTTTTTTTATTATTACTAAAATGAAATGAATATTTTTACCATTTGTATTTTTATCGTTATTATTATTATTATTAAAAAGTTTCATTAATGTTATCATAATTATTAAGAATGTTATTAATATTATTATTATTAGGAATGAAGAAAATGTTAATAAATAAATTTAAAACAATTTTACAAGTATTAAAGATTTTTTTGTTAAAATTATTATATTTATCATTTATCATTATTATTATTAAAGTTATTATTATTATTATTAGGTGTATTAATAATTTTATTATCATTAAATTCATTATTATTATCATTAAAGATTAATTTTATTTTTATTATTGTCATTAGTATTCTTATTCTTCTTATTATTTAGAGTATTATTTTTATTATAGATCAATGTTTATTTTATTTCATTTATTTGGTTCTGTTTTTTTAGTTTTATTTTATCCTAACACTAATCATGCGCCTATTTCTTTCTCATTTTTTCTCTCATGCTGCCACCCATAGATTTATCCTCTCCCTTAGTACACCCAACACCCCTCGTAGCCGCCTCCTTCTCCATTGTTGTAGTGCGCTCTGCACCTTGCCACCTCCTCCATGCTGCTGCGCCCCCGTTGAACTTCCATTCACCGGCACTGCCCGACATATTCTCCTCCCCATGCTGCCTTCCTCCGTGCCTTCCTCAGCTGGTTGGCACCCACCTCTCATTGCCCGCATGAGTAGGACACATCCCCTCCCACGTGCCCTCCAGCCTCCGACCCGCTAACAGCTGCTTCCACCTCCTACTGGCAACCGCCGTCCTGCAAGCCACCTACCCTCCCTCTCTCTTCTCGCCAGCTCGCCGTGCCTCCGGCACCCCTGCCCTACACTGACCAGCCTCCCTCGCCCTTTGCCTACTCTGACAGTACCGCCTACTCCGACTAATTTTTTTTTCTGGATTTTAAAAAAATTAAAATATGATAAAAGGGGTTAGGGTTCGGATATTTTTAAAAATGGGTCTGGGATGCGTGAACGCCGTTCACGCATCCTTCGCCGCGGAAGGATGCGTGAACGGCGTTCACGCATCCCGGACCCCGACGGTAATGCGTGAACGGCGTTCACGCGTCCTTTGCTGACCAGCTAAAGGAAGCGTGAACGCCGTTCACGCATCCTTGCGCGGGAAAAGATGCGTGAACGGCGTTCACGCTTCCTTCCGCGGCGAAGGATGCGTGAACGCCGTTCACGCATCCTTCGCGGACGAGCTGAAGGATGCGTGAACGGCGTTTACGCATCCGGCCGAGAAAAATTATAAAAGGAGGGGTCCCCCCCCAATACCCATTGTTCTCCTCTGATTTTTGTTGCGAAGCTCTGCAGAAATTCTTTCTCAACAAATATTTGCTGCTTTTATTGAGGTAAAATTTCTATTTAATAATTTAATTGTTTATTTGTGTTTATTTATTTCATTTGTATGTTTAATTGTGTTTATTTATTTCATTTGTATGTTTAATTGTGTGTATGATTTATTTATTTCATATGTTATGCATGAAATGTTTTGTATGATTTAATTTTCTTGATGTTGAATGTTCGTATGATTTAATTTTTTGAATGTCTGTTGTCTAAATATTGAATGTTTTATGTTATGTCTAAAATTTTTAATGTTTAGAAAAAGTAATTTATGTTAGAGAAATTTATTTTAATGGATGGTTTTGATGTAAGTGTAAATTAAATTACTTTTATTTACTAGTAATAATATTTTTAATCAATAAAGTATAAAATATATTTACTTATATTTTGAAAAGTAGAAGAATGCCCTAAAAACATTACAATTTCATAAAATTTAAAATAACAAAAGTGTTTATTATGTAAATCTCAATTAGATCAGTTATAATAAAATTTATTTAATGTTTTTAATAAATATATATATATATATACACATGAAGTTAAATTTTTGTAAAAGAGGTGTAGTATTTAATATAGATTTTATATAATACGGATAATATAATAAATATACCAAAAAACACGGTATGAGTGATGACTGATCTTGAGATGACCGACCATGCATAATTGAAATTGCATGTTTTATTTTGTGTATGTTGTTATTCAATTTGTAATAATTGCATTTTTTCAGTATTGATGACCTGCGAGTCATCTCTCAGTAAGTGTAAGGACCTGCGTGTCCATTTAAATTAATTTATGTATTTCATACCCCTAGACCCTCTCACATGCATGTGAGTAAATTTGTAATTAAAAGACTGACGCCCCAAAGAGGTGTCGACGAAGAGGCATCCCCGAAGAGGTGTCGACGAAGAGGCATTTGAGAACTCGTTCGAGAGGAGGCGTTGCTGTTTGACAGGAGATTGGCGGTTGCTGCAATATTTGATAATAGAGACAGGAGTTTACCCATATAAATTGTGGTTAGTTTATCAGATAATGATAAACTAATCGCAAGTCTCAAGATCAAGTCATGATTATATATTCATAAGTAATCAAACTTTATGAAACATTATATTAAATTTGCTTTTGTGCTAAAATCACAATCACTATACCTTAACAGTGATAAATCAATACATAAAAACGTCTCAAGATAATCAATTATTCAAAACCAAATTAAATAATTTAAAATTTTAATGTAGTGTATAATATTTTTAATTTTTTTTAATAGGTAATTATGTCTGCTCAAATATATTGCAACGGTGAGGTAATTTGTACCGAGCAGGGTTTTAGCTACAGTGTGCCACCTGTCAAAGTGGTAAATCTCCATGGTTGTATGACATTGGATGCAGTTCGTAATAAGATTCATAGTCGGTTAAAATTGAGTGCAGGACAAGCAATCACTTCAATTAGATACCAACATCTTCAATATCCTGAGCGTATGTGGCACAGCGACTACCCTATAGTCGATGATGAGGATTGGATGGAGGCTTCTCAGTTATTCAGGCAACGGTGTATTAATGGTTTGATGGAATTATTTATTGTCATTTCTGATATTGATGTGGTGCAATCGATTACTACAGAACCATGCTTTGTGACCTCTATAGAAGTCGGTCCTTCACAACAGTCTTCTTCATTGCCTCCTTCTCATACGACTCCTGTGGAAGAATGTAATGAGGAAGATCATCAAAATTTGGAAGGAAATGTAGATGACATCCCTTTCTGTGCTGATATAGTGCAAGAAAGTTTATCTGAGGAAGAAGAATCTGGGGAGTCAGCAGGAGATGATGTGGTTGGAAATGAACCTTCTGAGGTTCCTTTGAGAGACAGACATCCACTACATCCACCAGTTAGTGGTAATCAGCCTTCAGTTTTGAGTTCCTTAGTTGGAGGAATGTCTCGTGAACAACCTTTTGATTGGGATGTCATTACACCAGCTTCTGAATTCCCTGGCATTATAGGGAATATGCCTGCATCAAATGATAATGCCATATATGTTGGGCAGGAGTTCGAAAGTAAACAGGTCATGAAAAATGTGATAAAGCAATACCACATTGAGCGACATTTCACATTTGTGGTTTATGAGTCAAAGAAGACCAAATATCTCATTCGTTGTGAAAAATATGGGTCAGAATGTAAATTTCGATTAAGAGCACTATTTGATAAATGTTATGGATGTTGGAAGATAACCAAATTAGAAGGCCCACACACTTGTCTGCATCCCAGCTTGGCACAAGATCACTCTTCTCTTGATGCAGAGTTTATATCTACTGTTATTTGTGAGATGATACGAACAAGTCAGGATGTTCCTGTTTCCCTTATTCAGGAAAGAATTCAACAGTTGTATAACTATAAGGTATCATACAACAAAGCTTGGAATGCAAAACAGAAAGCCATTGTAAAAGTGTATGGTGATTGGGATGAGTCTTATGCGTTGTTGCCACAACTTATGGAATTGTTGTCTCTCAATAATCAGATTGTTTATCAGTTGGACAATGTTGAGTATGTATCCCAAAATCATCTAGTTGATCGGTCAAAGGTGAAGTTCAAGAGTATTTTTTGGGCATTCAGACCGTGCATTGCTGCATTTCCCTTTTGTAAACAATTTATTCAGGTAGATGGAACATTCCTTTATGGAAAGTATACAGGTGTTCTACTCATTGCTGCCACACAGGATGGTAATCGCGCTCCTCTGCCACTTGCTTTTGCTGTTGTTGAAAAAGAAAATTTTGAATGCTGGAGCTGGTTCTTGGCATGTGTACGTGTTCATGTCACGCAGAAACAGGGCGTGTGTCTGATATCTGATCGTCATCGAGCGATTATAGAGGCCGTGAGTAGTGATGGGGTTTCTTGGACTGAGCCGAATGCTTATCACCGTTATTGCATTAGACATATTGCAAGTAATGTGCATAAGCAGTTTAGAGATGAGGCCATAAAGAAGGCGATCCTCAAATTGGGTATGGTTTTCTAAACTTTCTTTTTTTAACAAAATTTACTATCCATTTTAATACATTATTATGTTATGATTTCAGCATATGAACCCCAACAAGAAAGGTTTGATCGACGTCTTGAAGAGATCCGAACAGTTAATGAGGAGGTATATGAATATATGGTACAAATTTCAAAGGAAAAATGGTCATTAGCATACGATGGTGGCATGAGATATGGGCATATGACCACTAATATAGTAGAGTGCGTAAATGGGGTCCTCAAGGGTGTGCGCAAACTCCCAATCACAGGGTTAGTGCAAGAGACATTTTTTAGATGTGTTCACTACTTTGTTGACCGGTCCCAAAAGGCCTACCAGAGGATGGAAAATGGAATGCTTTTTACTCAGCATTTTCAAACTGATATTGACCGGATACGGAATGAGGCTTCACGATGGAATGTTATAGCCTTTGACAGGGAAAAGAGGAGTTTTCGGGTAAGAAAGTGCTACGACCAGGGTGCATGCACTAATGGTGGAGTGTTTGTCGTGATGTTGGATAACAGGTACTGTGATTGTGGCATCTTTCAGGCATTGAGATATCCATGTGTACATGTTATTACAGCTTGCGCTTCGGTAAATATATCGTGGGAGCCATATGTTGACCCGGTGTATCACATGAGAACTTTGGTTAACTGTTATAGTGCTGCTTGGATGCCTGTTGGTGACTTCCATTCTATCACATTTCCTGCTGATCAACCGACCATTTTCCCTGATATTTCCAGGTTTTCATAAGTCGGTTTTGGTATCATTTATAATTTTTTCAATGTGTGTCATTTTTAAAATTATTGGCTTCATGCTACTAGGTTGCGGCCTCGAGGAAGACCGAAGTCAACTCGCATCAGAAATGAGATGGATTGGCCTCAGCAACGAGGAGGGAGAATACGATGCAGTATCTGCCACGCAGAAGGACATACTCGTAAGAGATGTCCCCAAGTGGCAGGACAGAGTTCCAAATCTCATCATCCATGATCGAATCTGTGTACCTGCTCTAAGAGGAAGAGGTTGTGGTTGGTGTCGATGATGAAGAAGAAGAATAAGAAATAGAGGACGAGGATGAGAAGAAGTAGAAGACTAAGATGAAGAGGTTGTGGTTGAATAACCTATTGTGGAAGTTTCTATAGTTACTTAGGAACTTGATCTATTTGGAATAATGTTAATGGTTATCTAATGGATAATGGATAAATTAACAAACGTAATTTCACAAATAAGAAGAAATAATTAATTTTTCACTTTTTCCTCTTAATTTTTAATGTGGAATAATGTTAATGGTTATTTAATGGATAATGGATAAATTAACAAACGTAATTTCACAAATAAGAAGAAATAATTAATTTTTCACTTTTTCCTGTTAATTTTTAATGTGGAATAATGTTGATGGTTATTTAATGGATAATGGATAAATTAACAAACGTAATTTCACAAATAAGAAGAAATAATTAATTTTTCACTTTTTCCTGTTAATTTTTAATGTGGAATAATGTTGATGGTTATTTAATGGATAATGGATGAATTAAAAAACGTAATTTCACAAATAAGAAGAAATAATTAATTTTTCACGTTTTCCTGTTAATTTTTAATGTGGAATAATGTTGATGGTTATTTAATGGATAATGGATAAATTAACAAACGTAATTTCACAAATAAGAAGAAATAATTAATTTTTAACTTTTAAATTATGGTTTTCTTATAAGATGTCTAGTTTTAGTAATGGCATCTGAGTGTCTGAGCATCCTTAACTAATGTTGATTGTGAGACTAGGCTAATGTTGATTGTGACACCAAATAAAAATGAATATATCATGATTCCACTATTAATAAGTAACGATGATATCATGTGTGCAGATGACAGGTTTTCCATTGCTTACATCTCAGGCTACTCATGTATCACGACTGCTTTTAGAGGGACGTCCTGTGGCTCCCTTGAGTGTACGTAGATCTCACCATTTCCATCATACTGCACCACCTCCCGCTATCGTCCCAAATCTTTGTCGAGCTGGATTTTATGGAGTAGCGATGTGCGACTTCACGTTTCTTGATCATCAGCTCATTGCCGCACTTGTCGAGAGATGGAGACCAAAGTCACATACTTTCCATTTCAGTGAGGGAGAGATGACTATTACATTGCAGGATGTGGCTATTATGTTGGGCCTCCCTATCGACGGACATGCTTTGACAGGACGAGTTCCATCAGATTTGCCTGAGCTTGTTCATAGACTTCTGGGCATAGAGGTCCAGGATGATGGCATGACCATCGTCGGTGGTAGATTGTGGATGCCTTGGTTAGACCAACACTTCACACATTTACCAGATGATGCTGATGACATCACCGTGCTGCGCTTTGCACGTGCATATATTTTGAGGCTGATCGGTGGCACGCTTTTTGTTGACCACTCTACTACTTTTGTGCACCTGATGTATCTAGCTTTTTTAGAGGATTTGGACCAGGCAGGTCGATATAGTTGGGGGTCTGCCTACCTAGCATATACATACAGAGCCCTATGCAGCACATGTCGCATCGACAAGATGCAGATCACAGGATGCATGGTTCTTCTACAGATGTGGGTATGGGAGCACATACCTCGTTTAGCTCCACATGCCCGTGCGCCATTACCCGTAGATATTGTAGCAGAGGCTCCACGTGGACGTTGGTATGTTATTAATTCTTTCTAATATCTAACTTACTTGTATAAAATTCTTTTATGAAATGTAAAAAAAAATGTTATCTACAGGTGGAGTCAGGCGCATCGACATTCAGATTCTCCCAGACATGATGTTCACGCCTACAGACTTATGCTAGACAGCATTCAACCAGACGATGTAAGTGATTATTATTTATATTGTTAAATCTTTACTCTTTACTGTAAATCTATTCATTTATTAATTGATTATTCATTTTTTCTTTCAGATTACATGGATGCCACATACAGATGATATCCTTCAGAGTCTGCCCCCATACTGTACAGTGATGCTTGATATCGGCTCCTGCATGGTTCCACTGATTCATTTTCATATAGTCGAGTGGCATCAGACGGATAGGGTTATGAGACAGTTTGGATTCCTTCAGCCAGTTCCTGACCCGCCCAGTCAGTTGGATTCATTGCATTCCCTGAAGATGTCAGGGAAGAGAGATTTTGATTGGAGGAGCTACCATGCGAGATATGTTGCGTTATGGGACAGGCGACGGGAGTCCCAGTTGCGAGGGGCAGGGACAGTACGCTTTCATTTGATGGATCAGATGGATTATGCAGGCTGGTACATCAGGTCTCCCGTCAGATTTCTGACACGGCACGGACGGGGCTTCCATGACTTGGTATGCATTCTTTCTTTCACAGTTCAACATATTTTTTATTCAAATTAGTTAACAACAGAATTTGTTTTTGCAGGATGCTCGTATTTGTCATCTACTGCATATGTCTGATCCAGTGGAGAGAGCTGCCTTTGACCCAGCATATTTTCACAGCCTTGTACGACAGATGCTACCGTCGATGGACAAGATTTATCATGGAATTTTCTTTGATCCACCACCTGCTGCGGAGGCCGCGGAGCCTGCTGCGGAGGCCGCAGAGCCTGCTGAGCCTCACATAGATGTACCTGGGGGTGACGACCCTGTTATGGATGCTGTTGTTCCACAGGATGAGGCTGCTCATCTTGCTCAGCAACATGATATTATTCCACTGGAGGAGGGTGTTCAGCATGATCAGTCATATGCTCCTACAGGTTCTCAGGCACAGCCACAGGTACTTACAGACGCTGACTGGATTGAGTTCGATGTTTTATTGCAGTCATCTGCAGGAGAGCAGCCATCTACTTCCTATATTGGTGAGAGTTCCAGCCAGCTTCCACTATCCTTAGATGCAGGCCAGGGTACAGGTGGTGAGACTGTACATCCACCGTCTGTCACACAGGAGGATGTGGAGGTGGCTGTCGATGAGGATGCGCAGCGTACGCCAGAGCACAGACGTAGACAGACACGGCGTGGACGCATCCAGAATACGCCTGACTGTGGGACAGAGGAGCATCCACACCGGAGGCGTAGATTAGGTTGACATTTGATTTATGATACGTTTTGTATGTGTATTACTGTTATCTAGACTTCTATTATACCTTTAATAAGTGTCTTACTGTTATCAAATTATCTACCAATGTATATATATATATATATGTGTGTGTATAATAAATAATATGATTAAATTAAATTATAAATATTAATTATATTAATTATTTTGAATTGCAATAGAAGTGGTCACAGTTATGATGAGTGATGGTTCAGTCCAACCATGCAAAATGCATATGCTGATAAGAATAAAAGGCCACAACAAGTGTATAAGAATGGAACAATAGTTGGAAAATCTTCCATTGGGAATATGCAAAACAATTAAGTCAAGAAAACTGTGAAAGAAACTATTTCCAAGAATAAGTTTGAGCTAAAATCCAAGGATTATTTCATGACAAATCTTGAAATTCATATCATCTCAAGAAGTTGAAACTTGAGGTATTCAAATCACACTTTATCCATTGTTCTTAATTATATTTCTCATTTAAATTAAGGGGGAGAGCTTTATTGATGGAAAGATGGGATGAAAAGGGGAGATTTATCTTTTCACTTGAACTTTTTAATATATTTGGTGAAGTATGTGCAGGATTTAGCATTTCATTGATAATTTTGATTATCTACCCTTGGTTAATAATTGATACACTCTAAGCATGATTTAACATTTATGGTTGTTTATGGACAACATTGAAAACTACAATATGAATTAGAAGTTCATTTGGCCAATTTTGAGAAGATACATATTCAGACTTTATAAAAGGAAACGATTTATACTGGTACGCAATCTAAAGAGTGAGATTATTGAGTATGCATCTCAAAACTTAGGTCATGTCCATGACATAACTTCTTCCACCTTATTTAGATAAAATGATATTTTTTAGAGAGCACATGCCTTAAAAAATATTACTCTTGGATCTAGAGAGCACATGCCAATATGGTGGTTTAATATTCTAAACTCTATATGAAGTAGTAGGAAGAAGAGAAGTTTGAGATGAAGATTGAAATTGGAATTCTCAGATCAGAAATTCCATAATACTCATATAAATTCAATAAGTTCAAGATAAAGGTTAAATAATAATCCAAGGCTATTTATTTTATGAATAAAATATTAAAAGACCAAGTAAAATGTATTGAATAACTTTAGGAGGATTTTGTTGGCCTACAATTAAATATAGGATCAAGAGAAACTCTTGACTCCTAATATGATATTAGGAAATTAGGTCACACAAGTGATGGAAAAAAGGGAAATTATGGTTCATAGGTCCAAAAAATAGTTAAAAAATGTTTAGGGAAGAAAATGATACATCGTAATGCCACAAATGGTATGGTTATTGTTCATAAACAGAAAGTAGTAATGATTGGTGTCAGAACACAAGAGCCTGTTATGTGGATAAAGATTTATTTTGGTATGAATTAGAATCAGAATATTTAGTGATCTTAAGGAATAATGAGTGGTGTATTAGTGATGCACATGAATAAACCATTTATCAAATATTATTTTTGTGGAAATATGGGGAATTCTTAGAATGCTCATTCCATAGCCTTGAGGGTCACTATTTTATGTTTAGAGGATTTAGACACATGGAAAAATATTTCTCATCAATAATGTAGAGAAATTTACTAAAGTATACCCAAAGTGGTAATATGAAGTAGATCAAGGGATCATCAAACAAGATGATAATGAAAAATAAATTTGCATCTTTTCAGGATGACGTTAGACCATAATAATTTGATTAAGATTGATAATATTAGTCAACATCAAGTATGAATTCAAATACATGGATCAAAAAGAATATTTGAGAAGGTAGTGATTGTAGAGATTTCCTTTAAACCATCAAATCACACAATATTATAGATCATTTATAGTGGATGCACCTCCCATATGATGAGAAATAAGGATCTAGTTATAAGAATAATGTATGGAAGGTAAGGTGTTGATATATTTTTCAATGATGAAGGCCTGATGATTATTGGCTTGGGAGAAGCCAAATTTGGGGGTGGGGATGAGATAAGCTGATTTAATGGTTGTTGAAGGTCTCAATAAAAACTTGTTAAGTGTTAGTTAACTATGTGACTTGGGACACACTATAATATTTATAAATAAGGTGTGTATTATCAAGGGAAAATATAGTGGAGTTGTTTTGTAAGGAAAACACACATAGGGGAATCTATATCTTGTGAGTGGACAAGAAGATATGTATTTTATATCCAAAGAAGAAGAAAATAGGTTGTGGTATAAATTTATTGTTTATATGAGCCAATCATACATGGAAGATCTGTTGAAATGTGACACTGCTCAAGATCTCCCTAATTTATCATGTGATCATACTAATACATGCGATTCTTTCTAACAAGGGAAGATTATTTGAAATATATAAAAGGTTAAAGATCAATGGTCAATAAGAGTGATTGAACTAATGCAAATTGATGTGTGTAAACCTATTTCACCAAGATCTATTGATACGAAGAGATATTTTTAGTGGCCAAGGATCAATTAGGTGGTAATGAGAGGGAGGTGAATCAGTGGTAGCCTTATTTTACTAATTCTTTTTTTAAATTCAACCTATTGAAATTTGTTTAGGTTTTTGATCCACTCAATATAAACTCTCAATCATTCCTCAAGTGTAGTTGTAATGAAATAGGGAGAATCACATGTTATTTACAGGGTTATTTTGAAAATACTACTCATTTCTATATTGGTTATACCCCCCAACATGTATTATTCACTATCTCCCCAAGTTAATACAATGACATATAATCCATTTTTCCTCTCTATAACAAAAAATAATCCACTATACACTCTCTTTCTCCATAATACATTGGAGATTCATTCTACTCTATAATCCAAAAGATACATCTACTTCCAAATTTAGGAAGAAGTTCTTCTTCAAATAGACTTACTCTATAAGAAATCTAGTCACTCCTACCTTGTGTACTTTATCAATAATTTTAGAAATCATTATATTAAGACTCTTTTCAGATTTTGTGCAATCTAGATTCTCCTCAATATTCAAATACTCAAGAACTCATCAATTCATATTTCTGTATTTACCTGATACATTGTTGTATCGAGTTATCAGAAATAATATTTCAATTCAACACAGAGTCTTCATCACCTTCATACACACTTTATTCACAAAACAAACAATAATTGTTCATGGGTAATATATCATTATTACATGATTTAAAATCAATCATTTAAATCCTTATTTAAATTTGTTTAGTAATAACACATTTAATTACACATTTATATATGAATACTCATCAGTAGTGGTATCATATTTTCCTCATATTGAATGCCCCATTAATTTCTATGGGCATTTTGTTTCATGCAACTCATAAAGAATACTAGAAGGATTAAGGTTCCCCTCTTTCTTCTTAATTTGGTGTCTATCTCTATGAATCATTATCTATATTCATACATGTAACTCATATTTAATTACATAATAAAATACAAAAACTCATCAAAAATACCCAATGCTCGGGTCTTCTCCATTCTTCACATAAATGTTACAACTCATGTAAGAATCTGATTCACGTGGATTCATCAAAATATGATCTTCTAATCACCCGAATACTTATGTTTCACATTTCATCACATAGGATATTCATTTTAGAATAAATTTTTACTCTCATCACATGAACTATTCATTTTATTATTTAAATTATATTAATGAAATTGTAACTTCATGAATATATTATCATGATTGTACCTTGGCATTAAATCTAGATCTTACTTCATTTGAAGACTCTATTTCATCAAAAGTCTTGGGATCCTTCAGTTCATGCACGACAATGCATGAATATTGAACATGACTTGTTCTTGGATCATGCTTGGATATTATAAGTTCATCATGGACTTATTAATATGGAAGGGTCCTTGGTTTTATCCAAGGATTCCCAACCATGATTTTTGTGACTCATCAATGGTAGATAACCATTGCTCTATAAAACCCTTGAGAAAGGGAAGAAGGTTCTCACTGATTAGACAACTTGAAAAAGTTAGATCAAACTGTTGTGTAAATGTCTGCATGTTTTTAGTGGAGAGACAATGATTGTGTCACCATTTTCCCATATAATAATATCACTCGGTTGAGTGCTTCCTTATTTATTTTATCATTCCTTCAGCTTGGTAGAAGTGATTACTGGGGTACGCTCTCAAATCCTCACTGGCATCGACCCATGTTGTCTTCTCTAACACCATTCCACTGCACATGATTGAACCACCACTCTAATACCATGTGCCTCATGTGAATTCATGCTCGCCTACCATTTCTTCCCATACAATAGTCAACTCCAGTTCCCACCTCAAAAGTGGCTACACCTAATTCCCTTATCTAGCTAGTTGGATGGATTCCTTTTTAAATAAAGTTAAAAAAATGTGTTAGATAAAATATTCCACCAAATTCCATATTCACTCCAAATACCAATCCTTATTCTTCATAAAAAATATAAATAATATATTTATACTTTTTTCATATATCTCTTCATTCATGCTTTAGTGAACATTTTTGAAAACTCCTTTGCACATTTTTTTCTATTTAAGATAATCTTAAATAATTCTCACTTTTAAAACATGGATAATTATCCAAATATGAAATTAAATTACATAACATGAATCCATAAAAATTATCCAAGCACCACCACTTCACATATTGACATATTGATAAAACATACAACCATTTTTTACAACAGTCTCCCCATTTATCTTCTGTTGTTAATATCCATTCATATCATAAAAGTTAATATGTGGTAACATCAATTATTCTCCCCCTTATTTAAAATAAAACGAAAAGGATAATTGGACAATTTTAAACTCATATTTCTTCTCAAAAAAATCTTCACATATATTTTAAATAAGGGGATGATATGACATGATACTTGGAACAAAGCCTTTAGTTAATAAACACTATATCTATATGATCCATCCTAGTGTAGAAAGAAATAATTAAATAACCAATATAATATAATCTACCTATAACACATACTCATATGTGATATTAAAATTAGATATTCTCAATTATCAGGATGAGTAATTTTAAGATAAGAAATACATGATCCTGCACACACTTCAAAAAACACATTAGAAAGTTCAAGTGCAAGAACAAATCCCCCTTTTCTCATTTTTTCATTAAATAAGTACTCAACCTTAATGAATATAATTAAGAAAAAATGTAAGATAATGTGATTGGAATACCTCAAATCTCTTATAAGATCCTCCTTAAGAGATGAACTCATTCTTTATCATGGGAATTTATGTACTCCATGATGAACAATACTTATCCTTCAATTCCATTCAAGTAAACTCATAACACATAAAATAATAAGGAATAAGGAGGAACCTCTTGTATTCTATAGAGGAAACATTCAATGTGAGAGTTTTCTCTCATCCTTTATTTCTTCTTATTTCTAAGCCAAGCATGTGATGTGATTTATTTCTTATTACATGCTTCATGGATTATGCACATATTTCCTTCCCATGAATTTCCTCTTTATTTGGAATACATTTTCCCCCTCCTCCACAGCTGGTAAAACCTCATTATTTTTCTTCCAAATTTTTCATCTTCTCTTCCAAGATTCTTATTACGAGGGATTTGATTTTGGTTCTTTAAACACCATTTTTTGATACTCGTTTTTATCTTTAAAAACATTGAACTTATTTTCTATCTTAATATGACTTCTTTCAGGATACAAAAATTCCTTGTAAGTCATATGAGTAGAGTTTCTCCACATAGATTATTTACCCTTGCATGTTTTCCTCTAAGTGAAATACCTTTCCATATGATCTAGGTTAGAAAAAATGAATCATTTAGGTATTCTGTGAGTTGCGTGAACGCCGTTCACGCATCTCTTCTCTCGGGAAGATGCGTGAACGGCGTTCACGCCCCTACCCTACACCGGTCGTGCAACCCCATCCGACACTGATGACCCACGCCGCTCCCTCTTCACCAACCGACCACTGCCCACCCGACCTGCTCCCACTATCCGCAAAGCCGACACCCACCACCCGACCACTGGGACGTCTCCCTACTTTAGTTTAATGATTCTGTATGCCTCCCTGTTGAGTGGTCGGTGCCATCCCATTTCCCTTTCCCGGCCAGCGAACCCTTCGCCATTCATCCTCCTTCCGGCGTGCCTCCGGTTTTGCAGCGCGGTGCCCTGTGACCCCTTTGCAGCATTTTCCAATAGCCATTGTGCGCCCCTTGCTGAATTGCCGAAGTCATCCCCCTTCGTTGCTCCATCCATTCCTCACCAGAGCATTGTGCACTCTTTTCTGGCTAGCGTACCCCTATTCGACTGGCGTGCAACCTGTTGGTCGAGCGTATCTCCACATCGAGGTGATGATGGCTAATTTAGCGTGTAGAGTTGTTTTTTTGTTTTTTTTTTCAGTTTAATGGGTTAGGGTTTTTTTTAATTTGAGAAATGGGTTTGTTCAACACCACTTCAAGTGACGCTTTGACCCCACACCACCCCCAACCCCCATTTATATATATATAATTATATATTTATAAATATAAGAAATTTATTTATTTATAATAAATACACGAATAAATAAATTATAATAAATTATATTTTTTATAATAAATTTATTTATTTATATTTATTATAATTATAACACATACATTAATTATAATATATTAATTATAATTATATATTTATTCTATTTATAACTATACATTTATTATAATTCTATATTTATTATATTTATAATTATGTAATTATTATAATTAAAATTATGGAATTATAATAAATTTATAATGATAAAAATAATAACTATAATAAATATATAATTATGATAAATATATAATAGTACTAAATAAATAAATATAATAAATATACAATTATAATAATTAGAGAAATATAAATATAATAAATACAAAAAATATAATAATTATATAATTATAGTAAATATTAATTATAATAAATATTTAATTATAATAAATGTATAATAAAATAAATAAAATAAATATATAATAATATTTATTATTAATTATACATTTATTTAATAAATGTATACATTATTAAATGTATTGTATTTATTAAATAAATGTATATTTATTAAATGTATACATTATATTTAATAAATGTATTGTATTTATAATAAATTTATATTATATTTATCAAATACATTTATTTAAATATATTGTATTTGTAATAAATGTTTATTTAATAAATGTATATTTATATTTAATAAATGTATTTTATTTATAATAAATTTATATTATATTTATAAAATACATTTATTTAAATATATTGTATTTGTAATAAATGTATATTTAATAAATGTATTATATTTATTAAATACACTTACTATAATAAATGTATTATAATAAATGTATATTTATTATATGTATTGTATTTATAACAAAAGTATATTTATTAAATGTATTAAATTGTATTTATAATAAATGTATATTTATTAAATGTATTATATTTATTAAATACAATTATTAAATGTATTGTATTTATAATAAATGTATATTTATTAAATATATTTATAAATATAGTTCATTTATTAAATAAATGTATTTAGTAAGTGTATTTTATAAATGCATTATAATAAATGTATTTAATAAATTTATTTTTTATAATAAATGTATATTTATTAAATGTATTTCAATACATTTATTATTATATTTATAAATGTAATACAATTATTATAAATATACATTTATTAAATATATTTATAAATACAATACATTTTATAAATATATATTTATTAATTTATATTTATAATAAATGTATTATATTCATGAATATTTATTTATAAATAAATTTAAATTATATTCATATAATTATATTTATTTATAATTATAATTATAAATATATTTATTAATATAAATATATATATATATAAATAATGAATATATTTATAAATAAATATAATTATATGATTATATTTATAAATATATTTAAATAAATATATTTATTTATATAAATATATATATATATAAATAATGAATATATTTATAAATATTATATTTTTAAAGGTATAATAAATTCAAAATATATATTTATAAATTTATATAAATATATATATATAAATAATGAATATATTTATAAATAAATATAATTATATGAATATATTTATAAATATTATATTTTTAAAGGTATAATAAATTCAAAATATATATTTATAAATTTAATTATAAATATAAATATAAATAAACATATTTTAATAAATATATTCATTAATTATAAATATTATAATTATAAATATACATTTATTAATAATATTTATTTATTATAATAAATGTATAAAATAAATGTAGATTTATTATAATAAATAAATATATATTTATTATAAATATTAATATAAATGTATATTTATTATAATTAAATATTATAATATTTATTATAATAAATATACATTTATAATAAATGTATTATAAATATTTATTATAAATTTATTATAATAAATATTATAATAATATTTATTATAATAATATTTATATAAATGTATATTTATTATAATAAATAAATGTATATACATTTATAAATAATTACCTATTTATTATAATAAATAAATGTATATTTATAATTATATAATTATAGTATATAATTATTCATAGATATGATAATTATACAATAAAGATACATAATTACATATTACATTTATTATATTATAATTAAAAAATAAATTTATTGTAATATTTATTATACATTTATTATACGTATTTATTATAATAAATGTATAAAATAAATGTAGATTTATTATAATAAATAAATTTATATTTATTATAAATATTAATATAAATGTATATTTATTATAATTAAATATTATAATATTTATTATAATAAATATACATTTATAATAAATTTATCATAAATATTTATTATAAATTTATTATAATAAATATTATAATAATATTTATTATAATAGATATTATAAATGTATATTTATTATAATAATATTCATTATACATTTATTAGATATTTATTATTATAAATATTATTATATTTAATTATAATTAGTATTTATTATAAATATAAATGTATTATAAATATTTATTATACATTTATTATACATTTATTGTGCATTTATTATAATAGTATTTATTAAAACATTTATTAGATATTTATTATAATGAATATTATAATATTATAACATTATAATATTTGTAATAAATGTATAATAAATGTATAAAAAATGTATATTTATTATAATAATATTATAATATTTATTAGATATTTATTATAAATAAGTAAATTTATTATAATTTTTGTATTTATTATAAAAAATATAATTATGTATTTTTTGTATTTTTTTATATTTATTATAATAAATAAATTTATTATATATATATATATATATATATATATATATCGGGTTTGGGGGGAGTGGGGTCAAAGCGCCACTTCATGTGGCGCTTTTCTCTTTTTTTGTCCAGCGCCACTTCATTTGGCGCTGGACAACCCCATTTCCCCAATTATTTTATAACCTACCCCATAAAACTAAAAAAAAACCCCTACGCCTAAAATAGCCAGGTGATGATCGTGTTATTTATTTCTTGAATGTTAGAAAATTAATTATAAATGTATTGTGATTAATGAGTTCGGTGTGAAGTTTAGTTTTTAAGTGAACTTAGTTTTCATGTTATATATTATAGCATTGTTATGTGGATTCTGGTGTCTTTATGATGAAATCCAATCCTAATATGTTTAATCCATTTTCATAAATTGTGCAATTAGTTTATTTAATGGTGCAAGTGGTGCCTATTCTATTTTAGTATGATGTGGGTTTGCATCTGACCGACAAATGTGTTCGTTGAACGAGTTTTGTTTATGTAAATATATGGGTTTCTATTTGAAATTGTTTTATAAATTTTAAAGTGGTTTATTAAATACTATAGACGGTGTGAGTTGTGTTTTGAAAACATGTCGAGGTGGTTCTTTTGCACAGTTTGTTCATTTATATTTTTTTAATCCTGTTTTAATGTAATTTAGTTTTTGTGAATTTGTTGTAGCTCATCGGTGAGGAAATCCCACGATACTATGGTCATCATCTTGCGCGTTCTTGTTCCCATATGCGAGACGTGTCGCGTCGTCATGTTCGAGATGCGAGTCGAGCTAGCTTCCCCACTACACTCGCATTTAAATTTAGAATTTATTTATTACTTTATATTTCATTGATTTTCGATAAATGAGAAATAATATTATAGAATTATTTTTGAAATAATTATTTGATATAAACAAAGCTGTTTATTTTATGAAAGGCACTTGAATCATTTTCTGGATGAATTGACGCACACTAATGAAAGAATACTTGTTTGGTCTTTCAACATAATTCAGGATCATTCATGTGTGGTTCTAGTTTTATGATAATTTTTTTCTTCTTATGTGTGAAAAATTTATTGGTTTCTTTTGAGAAATGATTTTTCCTTTTTAAAAGTCACACACGTCCCATTTGGTACTTTAATAAAATAAATTATTTTGAAAACACTCTTTGGGGTGACTCATGGGTGATCTTGCTGTGTATTATGGTTGTGTGAGTTGTTGTGTGTGATGTTCATGAATTGTAGTTGGTGACTTGATTGATGTTTTTGACTTACCCTCTGTTCATCTAGTACTCGGTATGGGAACCTGGCATAATAAGATAATCTTCTACGAAATATTGTTGCACTTGTTTAGATTACGCACTAACTATTGTCCCTTAGTACAGACTTTGATCTGCTAGGGGATTGGGCCCCTTAGTTAGTCTTGGTAGAGAAACACCAAGCTTTAGGGTGTTATGAAGTCATTGAGTAGGTAATACATTCCAGATGAGTCCCATGTATAGTACGTTCTGGATTGTTCGCGAGCTCCTATGTTCGACCCTTTTTTTCATCAGCGCTTATTTGTATGTAGTGAACATTTGTTGTTCTTAGTTTGGTTTCTATCCCCCATGTGCCACTTTTTCCATTTCCCTTCCTATGTGTTGTGTGTGTGTTTGGTTTTCTTCATGTTTAACAACTAAAATCTAGATTTTAAATAGTTAGAGAAAATGTTTTTAAAATGTAATGCATCTTTTCCCCCCAAACATTAATCTTGAATTTAAAATTAAAAGTTAAATGAATTGTTACTTGTTTTAGAAATTAATGTCTATGAAAATTCATATTTTATATAATGTAGATCAAACATGAAATTAGTAAAATTCTTTATTTAATGGTAGTTCTTTGGTAATAGATTGTTAGACACACCTACTATGTCATAATACTCAATCATATAGTGTTTTCCTATTTTTAGTTACTGTTGTAGGTTTGACTCGAGCTTTCTCGTCGTGGGTGAGAGCTGGTTGTGGATTACTGAGAGACTCTATGGGTCACAAGGAGTTTTGGTATTTATCAGGTTAGTGTGTTGTTGTTGGTTTTTCTTCCTTTTTCTTTTTCATTTATTGACTTTGATCTGTTCTACTTTTCTACTGCTTTATTCATTTTTATTGGGGAAAATCATTCCCACTTTCTCTCTATTGATGCCCTGACACTTGTCGCTAGCCCAGGAAGATAGGGAACACCTCTCGTACCTTTCCGCGAATCAGATTGGGTTACCGATTCAGGGTCAAATCGGGTTGGTTCATGACACGCAGAGTAGAATAAACATGAAAGAACCTCTACAGGTGACCTGAGCATTTGCATGAGCCACAATTTTTGGGTTCCTTAGTGAAAAACCCCTTTGAATCTCCCATCATTCTATACTATTAAAAAACTAAAGGACATATTCTAGGCACTGCAGGGGTTTAGAAAAACCCCTTCCAATGAAAACCACCACATGATTCACCAGGCATCCAATTTCCCTTAAAAGAGTGCACAATTCTACTGGGAGAGATTGAAACTCCCAATAACCTTGACTTTCCAACTAGGTCCATATCTAACATCATTACTCTATCCAATACATCATCACGAGAAGGGATATTTAGTAGGAAATATAGGTAGAAATTATCTTATTAAAGTCCGAAATCGAACATTTGATCCTTCTTCTGTTAATTTCATAATATATTAGGTGAGAAATGCATAATCTTAGGAAAATAGTTTGTATACTATTTCACATTTCTATCATCCTTCTTGAGATTGAAGAACACAGTTACATTGACTAACAACATAAACTCTAGATAGAACTAGTCACTAAAAAGAACATTGAATTATTTCCACTCTAAGACTTCATATTCATTCACTGTCACAATTATGTCCCACCATCTCCTACTCAATCCTATTAGAATGAAGGTCTCACACTTCACTTTGAGTTCCTCGAGTGTGTTAAAGGACCCATCCAAGTGCTCCATTCTATTCAAAAATTCCATAGCTTATTGAGGATCATTTGAACCATTGAATGGTTCCGGATTTTGTGAAATGAACTATTGAGATCAAATCATGAGAATGTCCCTCTGAGGTTCCAGAACTAGAGCCTGAATGAGAATTAGAGTTTGTTCTTGTCCCAGATCATGGATAGTGCGTAAAATCACCTCTACAAGATTCAGATCTACAACATGATTCTCTCTCTATGGATCAACAACAACTTCCTCCTGGTTTGGAATCACATGTATTCTCAAATTCATAATGCTGCACAACATTAGAATACAATAAGAAAGACTCAAGGATACACTCAAATAGAAAAAATGGTTAAATTAATCACAAAAAATAGAACTACAAGATTTGGATTTCTATTATGTCCAAATCAAAAGAATGGAAAAGAATAAAATGAATCAACAAGAAAAAATTACATAACCACCCCTAGAAACATAATTTTTATTTTAGTGAGTGATGGTCAAGAAATTAATAAATAATACCAACTATGTCATGAAAAGAGTTCACAATTGCATACTGAATTCAGGACATGAATTTCAAACTAGATCTGATACAACTTTCTCATGAACCAGTTTTGGTACTCTGATAAACTGATAAACGATCCATTCCTAACATAACTCTAAAGAAATTACACGTCCCCATTGGTCAGCGACTAGCTCCTGGAATCATATAAAATGGATTTGGGAATGTTTTTTTTCACAAAATGTGGGAGAGTAAAGAAATTAGAGAATATTCATATTAAAAGAAACTCCACTAGGAGTAATTTACCAGAAGTAAAATAGGCTAAAAAAACTAAGTACTACAACCAAGTACCAAAAAAATAGTATAACTGCACATAGTCCCTAAAGACGCAAATCTCCAAGTCCACAGAACAACACTTAGAACCACCTCCCAGTGATCATTTTCCCCTTCTTGAACATAGAGGTAGATAATATAAAAACACATGAAGGAACAAGTAGGGTGTGAGCCAAAGCCTACAATTATTTCACCCAACGATTCCATAATAGGATTCCAATATCAAATTAACCAATAAATTGCTTCCAATTTTCAAATAAAAAAGTTTGTAATTTCAAAAGAATATTAAATCAAATCATGTATTCCCTTTCAATGTATGAAAATACTTTCAAAATTCATTCATTTCATTTAAATTATGGAATTAACTTTAAAAAAGGGTTCTTTTCACAAATGTCTCTTTTCAATAATGGATTAAGTAAAAACTTTTATATAAAATATTTTTTTAAAATCATAAGGAATTTAAAACATTTTATAAAAAATATATTTATTTGAAATACAAAAAAGAGAGCTATGTGGGAATATGCCAAATAGGTACAATAGTTCTAGGCTATAAGGACCAAAAACTATGAAATGGAAATCATGTACATATGTCCCTTTGGGACTAAGGAAAAAGAAGACTCATTACCACCACATAAGGGATGTGATATTCTGAAATGAAGTTTTAGAATGTTGTAAGACATAATGTGCCACCCAAAATAATAGACTAACTACCTAAGGGTTTCATGTTCTCCAGTAAAAAAATTATGGGGAATTTATTTCAGGACTACTTAAAATACAATTAATCCCATTATCCATTACAAATATGAATATTTCCCCTTATAAATCATAATGTTTTTTAATGGAAAACATTCCATTTCACAAATATGAAGCCATATGATTTTCATCGAAGTATTTTATGAAAATTTTCACAAATAAGGTTTTGAAACCAATTCATCAATTCGGTTTTTATTCAATTCCATAAATTTCATCAAAATCCCACAATTTAATTCAATATGGGGTTTTCAAAATTTCCCATCAAATCTATTTTTAGTATTAAATTCAAAAATTCAATAAAATAAATTTCCATCAAATCCATAATTTAAATTAAACACTCTAAAATTTTCAAACTTCCATAAACACACCCAAATTCAATAGTATTTTGTGTTTTCCAAATTCGTTCCAAAAAACCATTTATAATAAGAACCCCAATTCGATGTAATTGGGTTTTTAAAACAAAACAATTTAATGAAATTTAATAAAAACCAATAAATTACATTTAATTTAAACAATTCTAATTAAAAAAAATAAATTTTAGGTTAATTTAAATTGGTATATATAATATAAACACCTACCTAGGTGTTTCTAGATCTCGAAGCATCAAACCTTAAATCCAAAATATCTGAAGAAGATTGGAAAAATTGAAATAAGATTCAAACCTAGGTTTAAAATCAAAAAATAGAGTATATTAGATCCATAAATCAATATCTGGTTCCATTGAAACCTAGAATGATGAAAAGTAACTTTGGGAGAAGGATGCCTAGATGAGGAAACTCACTCCATGAGGATAAAAGGGAATTACACTAGCTTTGAATCTCTTCTAAGAGGGATATGAGGGGCCACGAATCCTTCTTAGGATATCTAAAGTTGTGAGAAAATTGTTTGGGGTCGTAGCAGTCCATTGGGGACCAAAAAGAGGGGTTTGTTAAATTTTAATAAAATTTTTGATCACATAAAATATTATCTGCATGGATCCCTGTGAAAAATAGAATGGTTTATATGAACTGTGCACAAGCCATACGCTAGTTATATATAGGACTCATAGTTTCTTCTATTAGGGATCATGAAATGACTGACTGTGCACCAACCGTTCCAAATCCTACTACTATAGGATGAAAATTTTTCTCTAATACGGTTCATGGTTTTGGAAACAAGTGCACCACCTAAGAACTAGCCCAAAAAATTCTATGTTTTCAAAAATTCATTTGAAGAAACCCAAAAAAAACCCATCCAAGGCCTGGTAAAATATATGAGTTTAGGAATTCCCAGAAATAGTAATAATATGTTATATTAAAATTATTGAACATTATACACAACAATCTCTTTCCATTTATATGTATGTTTATGGACTTTAGGATATTCATTAATAGATTCTTCAGAAGTTGTGTTAGTATAAGGCCCTGACCTTAAACCTTAATTAATATTGAATTAAATGAATAATTCACATTGAGGATCTTTTCAGGTTTAGAGTTTTAGAGAATTAGGACATAACTGTTACATCTCAAAAGGTTACAAAGTAGACACTTCTACTAAGTTTCCATAGAATAAAAAAAACTCTTAAAAAGAAACATGTATAGTTCCATGTTTTATATAGCATGACTTTCCCTTGATCCCATCCTTGACCCTACTCCACATTAAGTACTGTGAAAAACATTTCAAAAAAAACTTTGGGTGAGCATAAAAAGCTCAGTAAGGGATACACAAATAATGAAAACTGTTAGTTTATCAAAACAATAAGTAAACCATGTATACTTTATCAAAGTAGTAATTTTCACCTTTATGAAGTAGTAAAAACTCTTCACTGAATAAAAGATCATTACTTACCCTTTTGTAACCAAATGATTACTATAAAACCCATATAAAGATATCATAACATATAAAGGTAACTTGGGACATAAACATACTTAAGTGGAATAACCATACGGTCGACTTCCACACATATCACTTAATAGAATAGCCATACGACCAAATTCCATATATACTTAATGGAATAGCCATACAGCCGATTTCCATACCCAATGCATTGGAGGTTATAACGTAACCACCCGTCCTGGTATTCACGGCACCACCCGTCATATGGTTTATCACGTAACCACCTGTCAAATGTCCAAGTACCATTATAAAATCATAAGACATAAAAAAAAAATAATGGAAAGAAAAAGTTTCCACACTTTGATCACAATATATCACTAAAATATATTGACATAACAAATCCATTATAAAAACCATTTTCAATACCAAAATACATAAAAGAGTATATGGTATTTATTTCATTTTAAAAACATCACGACTTGTTGAGGAAGCCAAAGACCAAATAATACTCGTGGCGGCGGAAAAGTTCATTGTCACCATGTACGTTAAAAGAAACATTCCTTTTTGTCATTTAGTAAAACGCTTCATAAAAAAATATTCATTTTGTATAAAAGTAAAAGTCAAAGGGGTTTATACACCATATAAAAGAAAGTTGTGTATAAAACGAAATATGCCTCAATGAAAGGAGATTGAGACGAAGTCCCTTACAAAGATAATTTTTTAAATAAAATAGAACTATTATGTGTATTCACTATATTTACACATAAAGAAAGTATAAATACCAGATAGGACATAATAATATCATGACATAATTTGAAAGTAGGAGATTTACCCAAAGAATGGAAATTGGGTTAAGAAGTTCCCTTACCTCGGGTCCGACTTGACTCGATCATTCTTTAACGTCCTGAATAATAAACTTGAGTTAATTTCTACTTTCTTAAGAACCTTTTTCAAGTTCATTATTCCTTTTATATCACTTATTACCATGTCATGAACACTATGTAATTATTTAAGTTATTAACGGTCGTTTTAACGATCATTGGTACTTGAGTCAAAAATATTCTCTTTATAATTAAAAGTTGTTCATGTATCCATTATATCCAGAGTTATACTCATGATGTAGATATCATATATATCATATATATCCAGTATATAAATGAATTTATAATATTACATATTCATTTAGAGGTAAGAAATGAAATGCACCGTTCATGGAGACGGTAAGCCGTACGTACGCATGAACGCTACTTTCATTTCTATGTCATATTAATGGAATTAAAACTAAATGAGAGGTATGTATATTTTAATTCTATAATTATACTAATCATTTAGATGTAACATAAATCATATATATACATTATATATATGTACTTATAATAGTACATTACATTTGGGGATAAGAAATGAAATGCACCGTTCATGGAGACGGTAAGCCGTACGTACGCAAGAACGCTACTTTCATTTCTATCTCATACTTTAATGGGAAGAAATAATAATTATATAGAGGTATATTATAATTCCAGTATAAAATCATATATAATAACTTTAAATCCATCCTTTATACGTCCCACATATGGCATTAACGAATCAAATCACTTTGAGGGGGCGGTAGTCCGCACTTCCTAAAATGAAATTACCGTGTTTACCCATAATGGAAGCCATAAAGGTATGATAAAAATGAAAAATACAGAAGCTTAAAGAAAACATAAACATATTATATATCATATATAAATATAGTGTCATCTTAATGACCACCTTTGAAGGTGTTAAAATAATGTTGAACAATCATCATTTCGGGAGGCAGAAATTCGCCATCCACGGAAACAGTATGTTCTTTAACCATTAGATGTAGGTGTGTGTAAGTGTAGCTCGAATACTTCTTATAACAACATCCTAGTATAATGAATATACTATATTTGTTACAAAAGAAAATAATAAAAAGTGTTTAGGGGGTTGGAGAAGAAAAATAAAACAAAAGGACTCAAAAGAAGACATTACCTTAAAATCGGGTAAATCCCTTTGGTTTGAGCTCAAAGGCTTCCTTGGGAAGACTTCTGCCCAAAGTGAGGATTCAAGGAGTAATAGAGGGATGTATAGAGAAAAAATGGGCAGGGGTTGGCCGAGCCAAAGGCTTTGGAAGTGTGGGTAAAGAGGTAGAGGTGGGGGGCTTTTATAAGAGGAGAGGAGGGGCACTCTTGGAAAGTAAAGAAAAGTTACTTTATTTTAAAATGATATTCGGTTTTAAGAGGTCCCACATTGATATAATTCAAGTATAAGGTGATAAGGGTTCGAAATATACCCATTCAATAGGTTTTGAACATGTGTAGGTCATATATTTTACATTATCTTTTCATTTTATTTAAATCCTTTATTAATGAGGTAATCGCTGCATCATCATGATGTCATAAATAATTTAATTTATTTAATGTATAAAAATTATAAAAAAAATATCATGATGTAGGAAATCTTTTTTAGATTTCTAATTAATATTTATAGTCAAAAATCTGACTTGTATAACCACATTTAAAAATTGTTTTAGTAAAACAACTCATGTTTGTGTCATTTTAATTTTAACATTTAATAAAAAGTTATTTATGTCATTTCCCAAACAAAGTGGATCCATGGGGTCCCCAAGTTGACCCATAGATTTTATTGGTCGTCCATGACACATACAATGAGGGTAGGACATGTGTCAAGCTCATATCAGTTTATTAAAACATTATTTTTACCTTAAACTACACTAATTACCTCTAATCGCAATTAAGAACTTAAAAGTTACTATTCACCAAAAAATTATTTTAATCTCATTGAACCACATTTTACTTCTTAATGACAACCATGTATGTTGGATTTTTTAAATTCAAAACACAGAAGTGGTAAAATTTCATTTAAACGAAAAATCAGTTTTTATAAGTACCACTTAGTGGTTTCACTATTCATCAAAAATTGAAGTTTTTCAAAAAAATACCAAAAATTCACCCTAAGCTATATTTGATATTACGAATTCAAAAATGAAGTCCATTTTACAAAATTCCAAACATATAAGTTTCATTAATTAATTTAATAATTAATTCCCGCTGTCAGAGCAAATAGCGTGTTTTTATGAAACAATAAGTACCAAAAGATTGACACTAGTTTATGTCCGATTTCAAAGTAAAATTAATTCCAAGACCACTATTGGATTTAATGGTAAAAATATATTCTAATTTAACTTTAAAACCAATTAAAAATATAATCTAATAATATAAATAAATTAGATTAAAAAGAGGTTTTTAATTAAAATACAACATTTTACACTATTCATTAAAAAATGAACTTTATCGGAAAAATACCAAAAATTTACAGAAAGTAAATTTTGATGTCCCGATTTTATAGAAGAGTTTTATTTGTTCCAATAGAATGTATAAGAGTAAACAAAACTATATTTAATGATGGTTCTCCATCAAAAGGCGATAAGTGAACCTTTAGTGAAAATTAGGGTATATATGCCTAAAATTGAATTCTTTCCATATTTTAAGCCTTTATATTTTATTAGATAAATGTAAAAACATTTAAAAAACATATATAATCATATTTTAGTTATTTCTATCCATTCCCGCCAATACAACAACTATGTGTTAACTACCATTTAAAATAATATTATTTTATTACTAGTGTGCAACGTAAGATTTCAAAGAAACTCTTTGTTGCGTATCGGGTACGCTATCAAACATAGCAACCCCTTTAAAGTAAAATTAATATTTAATTCATAAATATTAATAAATATGAAAATGTTTTATTCATTATTTACCTGGGATGTTACATCCTTCCCCCCTTTTGGGAATTGCGTCCTCGCAAATTTATTCACTTATCAAAATAATTGGGGGTATTTATCCCTCATAGCATTTTCAGATTCCCACGTTGCCTCTTCAACAATATGGTTTTTCCACAAAAACTTTACCTGGTGAATTACCTTATTTCGCAACACTTGCTCTCTTCGGTCAAGAATTTGGACTAGTTTTTCTTCATAAGATAGGTTCTCCTCCAGCTGAACTACCTCTGGACTCAAAACATGAGATGGATCTGGCATATACTTCCTCAACCTCGAAACATGAAAAACATTGTGTACCTGAGATTAACTCGGAGGTAAAGCCACTCTGTATGAAACTGATCCAACTCTCTCTAGAATTTCATATGGTCCAATGAACCTTGGACTCAGCTTTCCTTTCTTACCAAATCGCATCACACTTTTCCATGGAGAAACCTTGAGAAAAACATAATCACCTACCTCAAAAGATAGATCCTTCCTCAAGTTATCCGCATAACTCTTCTGCCTGCTCTGAGCTGTTCTCATGTGTTTCTGAATCAATTGAACTTTTTCTGCCATATCTTCTACCAATTCTGGTCCCATCAGATTCCTTTCACCCACTTCATCCCAAAATGCTGGAGTTCGACACCGCTTCCCATATAATGCCTCAAATGGTGCCATCTCTATACTGGAATGAAAACTGTTATTATAAGAAAACTCAACCAAAGAAAGATGTTGGTCCCAACTTCCCTAATAATCCATCGAACAAACTCATAGCATATCCTCCAAGGTCTGAATTGTTCGTTCTGACTGCCCATCTGATTGCGGATGAAAAGCTGTACTAAAATTTAATTCAGTACCCAATGACTTCTGAAGGCCTTTCCAAAAGTTAGAAGTAAACCTGAGATTACGGTTAGATACAATGGAGAGAGGAAATCCATGTAACCTGACTATCTCTTTAAGATACAAACGGGAAAGTTGATCTAGTGAAAAAGTATCTCTTATGGAAAGGAAATGAGAAGATTTAGTCAATCAATCAACAATAGCCCAGATTGCATTATTACCTCAAGATGTCCTCGGTAATCCCACAACAAAGTCCATGGATATGTTTTCCCATTTCCAATCTGGAACTGGTAAAGGCTGAAGAATCCCTTTCGGTAACTGCCGCTCTGCTTTAACCTGTTGACAAGTCAAACACTTCATAGTAAAATCAGCAATATCCCTTTTCATTCCATCCCACCAGTAATTCTCCCACAGATCCTTGTACATCTTAGTACTTCCAGGATGAACTGAAAATGGGGAACTATGAGCCTCACATAACAACTCATTCTTCAATTGTGAATCACAAGGCACACATAATCTCTTACCAAACCTTAAAACACAATCATTATCAATGTTGAATTCAGGCAAATTACCCTTCTGAACCAGCTCTACCTTTTTCTGCAACTCACTGTCTTCCCTCTATGCTTGCTTAATTTTGTCTGATAGGGATGATCTCACTGATACCTGAAACAAAACAGAAGAACTTCATGCACCAACAACTTCTATGCCAAATTTCATCAAATCAAAAACCAAAGGATCTCGTTCCAAACGTAGCATGGATAATGAAGCATTACTTTTTCTACTCAAAGCATCGACCACTTTATTTGCTTTTCCCGGATGGTAATGAATTGTACAATCATAATCCTTGATTAATTCCAGCCATCTCCTCTATCTCATGTTCAATTCTTTCTGAGTGAATATATACTTTAAACTTTTGTGATCAGTATATATTTCACACTTTACTCCATAAAAATGATTCCTCCAAATTTTTAGAGCGAAAACAACATCAGCTAATTCCAAATCATGTGTAGGGTAATTTACCTCATGAGTTTTCAATTGACGTGAAGCATATGAAATTACCTGATCATTCTTCATAAGGACATAGCCAAGTCCCTTCAACGAAGCATCACTGTATATAACAAACTCACCATTCCTGGAAGGAAGTGCCAAAAATGGAGCATTCACCAATCTTCTTTTCAACTCCTGAAAACAATCATCACATTATTTTGTCCAGATAAACTTAACACCCTTCCAAGTTAGCTTAGTCATTGGACTAGATAACCGTGAAAAATTTTCAACAAACCTTCGGTAGTAACCTGCCAAACCAAGGAAACTACGGATCTCGGTTACATTTGTGGGTCTTGGCCATTCTTCAACAAATTTAGTTTTAGCAGGATCAACAGTTATCCCATCTTCAGAAACAATACGACCAAGGAAAGAAATTTGTTGCAACCAAAACTCACACTTGCTGAAATTTCCCATACAATTTATTTTCTTTTAAGGTTTGAAAAATAACCCTTAAATGTCTTTCATGCTCCTATTTACTTTTATAAAACACCAAAATATCATCAATAAAAACAACCAACATTTTTCACCTGAGTCAACTGAGCCATCACTGCAACAAACTGTTTAGTTCTGATTCTGACCATCTCAGGATACTGATTTTAAAGGTCATTTCCCTCTGTATGCCTTCCCAGAAAAGATGTTCTGTTTCCTCTATGAAAAACCATTCTTAACACAGAAATATCTTAGGCGAAGCAACATGGTAATCTTTAAATGCTATATCATTTCAGTAATACCATAAATTAATTTATAATTTAACACTTTTCTAACTCCTAAATTTTTCTAAACCGACCTCTGATACCAACTATAAGGCCCCGACCTTAAACCTTACTGAATATTGAATTAAATGAATAATTCACATTGAGGATCTTTTTAGGTTTAGAGTTTTAGAGAATTAGGACATAACTGTTACATCTCAAAAGGTTACAAAGTAGACACTTCTACTAAGTTTCCATAGAATAAAAAAACTCTTAAAAAGAAACATGTCTAGTTCCATGTTTTATATAGCATGACTTTCCCTTGATCCCATCCTTGACCCTACTCCACATTAAGTCCTGTGAAAAACATTTCAAAAAGAACTTGGGGTGAGCATAAAAATCTCAGTAAGGGATACACAAAGAATGAAAACTGTTAGTTTATCAAAACAAGTAAACCATGTATACTTTATCAAAGTAGTACTTTTCACCTTTATGAAGTAGTAAAAACTATTCACTGAATAAAAGATCATTACTTACCCTTTTGTAACCAAATTATTACTATAAAACCCATATAAAGATCTCATAACATATAAAGGTAACTTGGGACATAAATATACTTAAGTGGAATAACCATACGGTCGACTTCCACACATATCACTTAATGGAATAGCCATACGCCCAACTTCCATTCATACTTAATGGAATAGCCATACCACCGATTTCCATACCCAATGCATTGGAGGTTATAACGTAACCACCCATCCTGGTATTCACGGCACCACCCGTCATATGGTTTATCACGTAACCACCCATCAAATGTCCAAGTACCATTATAAAATCATAATACATAAAACAAACATAATGGAAAGAAAACGTATCCACACTTTGATCACAATATATCACTCAAATATATTGACATAACAAATCCATTATAAAAACTATTTTCAATACCAAAATACATAAAAGAGTATATGGTATTTATTTCATTTTAAAAACATCACGGCTTGTTGAGGAAGCCAAAGACCAAATAATACTCACGGCGGTGGAAAAGGTCATTGTTACCACGTACGTTAAAAGAAACATTCCTTTTTGTCATTTAGTAAAACTCTTCGTAGAAAAAGATTCCTTTTGTATAAAAGTAAAAGTCAAAGGGGTTTATACACCGTATAAAAGAAAGTTATGTATAAAACGAAATATGCCTCAATGAAAGGAGATTGAGACGAAGTCCCTTACAAAGATCATTTTTTAAATAAAATAGAACTATTATGTGTATTAACTATATTTACACATAAATAAAGTATAGATACCAGATAGGACATAATAATATCATGACATAATTTGAAAGTAGGAGATTTACCCAAAGAATGAAAATTGGGTTAAGAAGTTCCCTTACCTCGGGTCCAACTTGACACGATCGTTCTTTAACGTCCTGAATAATAAACTTGAGTTAACTTCTACTTGATTAAGAACATTTTTCAAGTTCATTATTCCTTTTATATCACTTATTACCATGTCATGAACACTATGTAATTATTTAAGTTATTAACGGTTGTTTTCACGATCATTGGTACTTGAGTAAAAAATATGCTCTTTATAATTACAAGTTGTTCATGTATCCATTATATCCAGAGTTATACTCATGATGTATATATCATATATATCATATATATATAGTATATAAATTCATTTATAATATTACATAATCATTTAGAGGTAAGAAATGAAATGCACCGTTCATGGAGACGGTAAGCCGTACGTACGCATGAACGCTACTTTCATTTCTATGTCATATTAATGGAATTAAAACTAAATGAGAGGTATATATATTTTAATTCCAGAATTATATTAATCATTTAGATGTAACATAAACCATATATATCCATTATATATATGTACTTATAATATTACATTACATTTGGGGATAAGAAATGAAATGCACCGTTCATGGAGACGGTAAGCCGTACGTACGCATGAACGCTACTTTCATTTCTATCTCATACTTTAATGGGAAGAAATAATAATTATATAGAGGTATATTATAATTCCAGTATAACATCATATATATTAACTTTAAATCCATCCTTTATACGTCCCACATATGGCATTAACGAATCAAATCACTTTGAGGGGGCGGTAGTCCGCACTTCCTAAAATGAAATTATCGTGTTTACCCATAATGGAAGCCATAAAGGTATGATAAAAATGAAAAATACATAAGCTTAAGGAAAACATAAAAATATTATATATCATATATAAATATAGTGTCATCTTAATGGCCACCTTTGAAGGTGTTAAAAGAATGTTGAACAATCATCGTTTCGGGAGGCAGAAATTCGCCATCCACGGAAATAGTATGTTCTTTAACCATTAGATGTAGGTGTGTGTAAGTGTATCTCGAATAATTACTATAACAAAATCCTAGTATATTGAATATACTGTAGTTTTTACAAAAGAAAAGAATAAAAAGAGTTCAGGGGGTTGGAGAAGCAAAATAAAACAAAAGGACTCAAAAGAAGACATTACCTTAAAATCGGGTAACTCCCTTTGGTTTGAGCTCAAAGACTTCCTTGGGAAAATTTCTGCCCAAAGTGAGGCTTCAAGGAGTAAGATAGGGATGCGAAGAGACAAAATGGGCAGGGGTTGGCCGATCCAAAGTCTTTGGAAGTGTGGGTAAAGAGGTATAGGTGGGGGCCTTTTATAAGAGGAGAGGAGGGGCACTCTTGGAAAGTAAAAAAAAGTTACTTTATTTTAAAATGATATTCGGATTTAAGAGGTCCCACATTGATATAATTAGAGGATAAGGTGATAAGGGTTCGAAATATACCCATAAAATAGTTTTTGTACATGTGTAGGTCATAGAGTTTACATTATCTTTTCATTTTATTTAAATCCTTTATTAATGAGGTAATCGCTGCATCATCATGATGTCATAAATAATTTAATTTATTTAATGTCTAAAAATTATAAAAAAAATATCATGATGTAGGAAATTTTTTTATATTTCTAATTAATATTTATAGTCAAAAATCTGACTTGTATAACCCCATTTAAAAATTGTTTTAGTAAAACAACTCATGTTTGTGTCATTTTAATTTTAACATTTAATAAAAAGTTATTTATGTCATTTCCCAAACAAAGTGGCTCCATGAGGTCCCCAAGTTGAACCATGGATTGTATTTTTCGGCCATGACACATAAAATGAGGTTAGGACATGTGTCAAGCTCATCTCATTTTATTAAAACATTATTTTTACCTTAAACTACACTAATTACCTCTAATCGCAATTAAGAACTTAAAAGTTACTATTCAAAAAAAAATTATTTTAATCTCATTGAACCAAATTTTACTTCTTAATGAAAACCATGTATGTAGGATTTTTTAAATTCAAAACACAAAAGTAGTAAAATTTCATTTAAACGAAAAATCAGTTTTTATAAGTACCACTTAGTGGTTTCACTATTCATCAAAAATTGAAGTTTTTCAGAAAAATACCAAAAATTCACCCTAAGCTATATTTGATATTCTGAATTCAAAAATGAAGTCCATTTTACAAAATTCCAAACATATAAGTTGAATTAATTAATTTAATAATTAATTCCTGCTGTCAGAGAATATAGCGTGTTTTTATGAAACAATAAGTATCAAAAGATTGACACTAGTTTATGTCCGATTTCAAAGTGAAATTAATTCCAAGACCACTATTGGATTTAATGGTAAAAATATATTCTAATTTCACTTTAAAACCAATTCAAAATATAATCTATTCATATAAATAAATTAGATTAAAAAGAGGTTTTGAATTAAAATACAACATTTTACACTATTCATTAAAAAATGAACTTTATCGGAAAAATACCAAAAATTTACACAAAGTAAATTTTGATATCCCGATTCTAAAGAAGAGTTTTATTTGGTTCAATAGAATGTATAAGAGTAAAAAAAACTATATTTAATGACGTTTCGCCATCAAAAGGCGATAAGTGAACCTTTAGTGAAAATTAGGGTATATATGCCTAAAATTGAATTCTTTTCGTATTTTAAGCCTTTATCTTTTATTAGATAAATGTAAAAACATTTAAAAAACATATATAATCATATTTTAGTTATTTCTATCCATTCTCACCAATACAACAGCTATGTGTTAACTACCATTTAAAATAATATTATTTTATTACTAGTGTGCATTGTAAGATTTCAAAGAAACTCTTTGTTGCGTATCGAGTACGCTATCGAACATAGAAACCCATTTAAAGTAAAATTAATATTTAATTAGTAAATATTAATAAATATGAAAATTTTTTATTCATTATTTACCTGGGATGTTACATTTAGACACAAAATAATATAATTCATTTTGAGTCTCTAATTTTTTTTTGCATCTAAAATTTTGAATGTTTTATTAAGAAGGACATCCCATTCCATCAAAAATTTGAAAATATTTTTTTATTATTTATGATTTACAACACACTCTACTATAGAGAAGTAAAATTTACCTCCTCAAAAGAGAAAATCTCAATCCATAATATTTAAATCTCTTTCATATCATTTTTTCATTTTCATTTACACTTTTGACCTCAGTAATTAAATAATTATTTAGATCTTGAAATGTATCTACGGATATGATATTATAGTGTAAAAAATGAAATTTATGATTTAACATACAAAAATATGATGAAAAATTAGTTCATATCTAATAAATTTGGATTCATTCGACAAAATTTGAAATACCTATTTGAATAGGTTGATATTTTTCCATCACATCAGCCAAATCTTTTAAAATCTACTTTAGTTTTCTGAAATAATTTTTAGAAACTATTTGATATTTATTCCCCAAATTTGATTTTGAAATAGGATCATAATTTCATCCTTGTAATTGGTCCTTTATTTCTATATAGACATAGTTGAATCCAATTATTTCTTCTTCCATTAGACTGAACTAATATAACCCTTATGTAGAAAAACATTTAAAAATATATCATTAAAATTAGACCACATATACTATGGGCACATATACTACTCCCTAATCTCCAATAGGTGAATTAATTTTATCATCCAACACTTGTATGTTTTTTCTTATCAATGGAATACTAATATTTTTATCTTATAATCCTTAAAATAATAATATAACATTCTAAATATAACCATGTTCATTCTTTTAACGCGATTCTTCAACCATCACATCATCAATAACATTTCACTTAACAAAAAAAATATCCAACTCCAAAAACCTAAAACTCACCAGTAATTGGTTCTATATAGGAATTAACTTTATAATCTATAAAATCCAAAAAATAGTAGGTATTTCCATTCTATCCTAGATAATGCATCTCATTCTGTAATTTTTTCGCACAAAGTATCCCCCTCAACATGTTCAAGGATCTCCTAATCTACAAACTCTTATATTTTCCTATTAATAGAAAAAATATTATTCATAGAAACATCCATAATGATTTAAATTCTTCTTAATAAAATGGATGATAAATTATTACCGTGTTTACACTTTACACCCTCAAGCTCATTGCACTCAACATCTTTATTTTTGAAAAATCAACTCAACATCCTCCAATTAGAAAAAAATGAATCTTCTATTTTTTTAAAACAATGATTCATATAATGGTTCATGTATCTATAAGAATTATCTTTCTTTTATTTAACAATAATATATAAAATTATAAATATCTTTATTAATAATATTCTAAAATTATATAGTTATCTATACGATTCTGCTTTGAATAAAATTTGAAAGAACCTTTTTTAATGGTTCTAATTCTTTCATAGTCATCTTAATCAATACACGAGATAAAAAAAATAAAAAATTATATCATAAAAAATCACAACATCATAACCAACCAAAGAATGGATGAATAGAAAAATTCATTCATAAAGACATTAAAAAACATCATATGTTTCTAAAGAAGTAAAAGATATCACTTTTCTTTATAAATTGTAATTTACTAATTGATAATTCTTTTTTAAACCACACATTCCTGATATTTTATCACCTTTAAATAAGTAAATTTCTTTGATAACTTACAAAAAATGAAAAACTGAACATAAAAAACTATTATATATTGATATAAAATATAAATATTTTAGTATGATAATTAAAAACTAGGCATAGAATTAGTGGGAATGAATACGAGTAACCTGTTTATAAAATATTTATTGAAATATAATAATGGATACTTTTAATATGAATGAAATCCAATTAGTATGGGATAAAAATCAATGATAATAATTTTATGCATAAAATTATATTTTTCTAAAATTTGTTTCTTATTTTAAGAAACTAAGTATATTTTGATTAGGAAATAATTTTTTTTTCATAATACAAAAAATATATTAAATATAATTTTATTAATAATTTATATGATATCAAATTAAATAATTGTTTACATTTTAAAAAGTTAATTTATAATATGATCCATTTTTCACAATATTGAAGGATTTTGATTATATGTTGAACTATCAAATTTTCGAAATTTAATTTCAAAAACTAATCATCAATTTTTGGATAAGTTATAATATTATAATACTATGATTATTTTTTTAATAAAAATATTGATTTTTAGGAGAATAGTACAAAATATATTTTTTATAAATAACATGAATTTTATGAAATTTTTATTATATAAGTAAGAAATTGAAAATCATGGAAAGTTTTCATATTACCATATTTTTATTTTTATGCTACTTTTTTATTTTAAAAATGTTTTTTAATTCATTAACACCTATATTATAATTTAGATCATGTGTAATATTTTTTCGAAAATTATTTGTAATACATTAAACATTATTATTTTAAATTTTTTTCTTAGTTTTATAAATTGAGTCAAATTAAATTTAATTGAATTTTAAGAAATTTCATTTAAAATTCTATAATAAGTACAAAAATATTTATAGGCGTAATGATTATGTATCCTTAGTTAAAAACTATGTACCTTGGTAAATACTAAAAGGATAAAAGTAATAATCACAGGGTAAAGGCCTTGAATCAAGATAAAAATATGTCTATAATTTATTTTTTTACATTTTGATAGACCCTATATCTTCCCACAATTGATTATTTCAAAATTTTTGGGCCACCTAAAATGTGATATCTTTATATAATGTTAAAATATTTACAAAAATATCACTCTCGAATTCTATAAAAGGTGCCTTTCACCACCACTTCAAGGAAATCCAAGAAATTCAGTTTCATCCTAAAAATATATAGTTCCCCTAGAATACTATTTCAACCTTTTAAGATTATTATCATATGATATTATCCTTTTCCATCCATTTTAATGGATATTCTGAGGAAAACTTATAGTGTTTAACATGAGAAATAATTTTTACATAACTTATTTCTTTTCAATATTCATTTTCCTATTATTAATTTCAAATACCATGGTAGTTAAATCATTATCAGTAATATAATTATTGTAAATAATCTATTTTTATAACCATTAATCACCATTCCCCGACCTATTAAGAAAACAAATTGTCGCTCGCACATTGTGCAGACCACCACCTCCATGATGAAAAGTGTTTATTGTTCATTTGTCCCCTTACATGGATGGTCTAAAAGTGTCATTTAATAAATAATTATGATATTTATTTAATTTTTATAATTCTTAAATAATAATCTATATTACGTATTTCTCATGTTCTATGAAAAATGAAATCATCAGCCTTTCATATGTGTTGACTGTTTCCTCCATGGAACTATAGATTTCAATTTTGTATTTTTTTAAAAAGAATTCATGGATGGTCATCGGGATGGGATTAAAAGATAAATTATAATTTTATGATATAATTATGTTCCTAGTATGAAAAAATGGATAAATAATGAATGATATCATTAATAAATTTTTATCATTAATTATTTCTTTCAAAACAAACAAACTAGGAGGAAACTGATATCTTCTTTCTCAGTAATGGATTTGAAAAAATTATATTATATTTAAAATTATATTAAATTCTAATATACCACACTAATAAGCACAATATAAGGTCATTATTTTTTTTATAATTATATTACAACTAAACCATAAAATAATCATCCATTAATCATGGTAGGTTCATGTTTGGGTAGGTTTAACTACCTTTTTGATAAATATTATAAATTTATATAATTAATGTATATGATAACATTTTTACTAGTATTAAACGATATAATTAATTATATAATTAGTTTCTGGTTCTAGTAAGGTTATATCAATATTTAAATCAATAATTAAGGAAAAACCTTTCATTTATTAAGAAACACTAAAACAATATATTCACTGATTTCAACCTCATATATCATAACAAAAACCAATAGGAAAGAAAATTATTGATTTATAAAATATATTGTAACATCTATTACAATAAATTTACTTATATTGTAATAATTCAAATTGTAATAATAAATAATACCAACACCATTTTTATGAAACTAGTTTAAAGAGACAATCATTACTTACACCCAATTTTGAAAATAGGAAAAAACAAGGTAATATATATATATATATATAATTATAATAAATTAAGATTGTAGATGGTTATAGTTATGAATAAGGTTATTTGGTACCTATTTAATGAACGAAATATAATTATTCAAGAAATTTTTTCCATGTGTAAAATGAATCAGGACTGAGGTAGGGGTTTTCTTCTCAAATCCCTCTCTTTGAGATATATTTGGTATTATGCTCCAATTTTAAATTTTGTGTTGTGTACAATACCTAATTGATATATAATATCTATAATTATATTTTAATCATGGTATTTTAATATAAATTATATGTTCACTAGTTGAATATTTTTTTTTCAAAGTGTTTGACTTCCTGTAAGGGTTTTCATGGTCATAATTCTGATTCATTGAGACATGTTTCATGTAATGAACTGGGTAACACTTATATTTTTATATTAATTTATTATCCCATGAATTATTTATAATATATATCATTGTAATTAATGTGATAAAAAAATAAAATTGTGATCTTTTCTTTAAACATATTTTAACTCAATTGTATCCCCAATTGTAAGAGTTTTAAATGAATCAATTTTCAGTCCTTGAGTTATTATCATCCACAAAAAAATTTATGTAGGGTAAATTATTACCACAAATTTTATTATGTGTTATTCTATCATTGATAAAAATTTTATTACATAAAAACATTTTCTAATGATTAATATTTAATGTAGTACATTTCTCATAATGGATACTGATATCTCAAGTATCCTTCCTTGAGTTATAATGTTTCATCATGAAACACATACTTACATTATTGGGTTCTCCCACCCTAATATTTTATTAAATGGAATTTTATAATGATGTTTTGGAAAATTATGTTTTAATAAAAATTAATGTTTTTTATTCTTTTTACAATGTTATTTTTATGCTATGTTATTATTATAATAACTAAAAGTGTTTTTCCTTTCACATTCACATATATATTCTTACTCTCCTCATTTATCCCAGAAAAAAAAATTATATCTTTTAATGGATATAATATTACAGAATATTTTTAAAAATTACAGGTTTTGATGTATTTTTGTAAAACCACATTTAATGATAGAATACATAATTTTCTTTCTTATTAACATGAATAATATATTTATATTGATTATAATTTTTTTTGTAGTTTATAATTTAAAAAGGAATCATTTTTACATTAAACTCAATTATTATAAGATTTTATTTTAAATTAAAATTTCAAAATTATATAAATTTATTTTTTAAAAAAATTATATAATTTTTGATGTCTAAATATTATAAATAACTTAGGTTGAAATTTTGGTATTTTTTGGGAAAATATTGTTTTTTTCAGTAAATAGTGAAAAATATAGATTTAAAAAAATGAAAATTATTTTAAATAAATTGAGTAGTTTAAATTAATAATTAAGATTTAAATATTATTTTATGTATCAATTGTTTTATTTAGTTATATTTAAATCAATTAATTTCTTTTTTATCAACATTATATTTTCTTTTAGTATAAGTTTATTTTGTGCTTTACAAATGGGTTTTTTTAAAAATATTTTAATGTGGATAATGCCTCCCCAATTAAATCAATTTTAAAACCAAAAATATAGAATTATTAAAATTTAAATAATTTATTTTCTATCAATAAATATTAATTGAAATTCATAAAATGATTATTTCTATTCATAGAGTTATTATAAAATCACATTTTACATAAAAAATACACTTCTTGAAACCCTGATTTTTTGGCGCATCCATTGGGTTAATTATAAATTAATATTTTTCATTTATATGAATTGAATTTGTTAAAATACAATCCATATTTTTAATAATAATAAATTATTTTATTTAAAATAGATAACCCAATTTTCTACTATACTGAATACTGAAAATAGTAAAAATTACTTATCGTGGTTAAGGTAAAAATGGATTTACCAGGGGTTAAACAAAAAATATATGGTTTAAAAAAACCTAAAATCTTGTAAGAAATATATTATTTATATTTATTTTAACCTTGTAATAGCTAAGTATCTATAATGGTCTATTTTAGAGCCTTTTGGTATTTGAAAACCGTGGATATGCCTTTTTCTTTTCAAAAATTACAAATGTACTACTCACCACACTATTAAAAGGACACTCGTCTCTTCTCTTATTCACATATTAAAATCATTTTATGAAGAAAAATAAATGCCCAAATATATTACTATATTCCTTCCCAATACCCTATAATACTTTTATTGATTATAGAGAAATCTTTAGAAGGATTTTTGTGCTAGCCAAAGGGGGTTGTCTTGAGAATAAGCATCATGCTTAACCACACATTTTTTATTTGTTCTTATAACTACATAAAATCATTCTAAATTATGATTATATTATAAAAAAATTATTCCCAATGTAATGATTTGATATTATGTTAATTTCATAACATGAATCCACCTCCTCTTCCATCAAATGGGATATAAAATTAATATTCGTGTGTATGGTGGACTACCACCCCCTGAACCAATGAAATTCGTTTTATATCATTTCCTCTCATAGATTGTCATAAAAATGTATTTAATATATATATATATATATATATTAATAATATATATATAATTACGAAGTTATTATATCACATATAAATTCATTCTATCTATTTTGTGGGGGGGGGGTATGATAACGTCACTCGTGAGTATGGCGGACTAGCACCTCACGAATCTATGTTATTCATTTTTCAAAAACACTTTACAAGGATGGTAGAAAGGATAAATTTAATGAATATATCGCACATAAATGAAATAATTATTTTATTAATTATATATTAACCCCTCAAAAATGTAATACATCAATATCTTTTATACACATAAAAATGATAATGTCATTCATGCGTATGTGTGCACTACTACCTCCACAAAGCAATGTGATTATTTTCTTCATCAGCCAAAAAAATGGATGATAAATAAGAATATTAAATCAAATAATATTTGATTTATAACATGGATATTATTCTATATATATAATATTACTTACCTTTATTTCAAAATGGTTATTTGTAAAAATAATCAATACATATGCATACATACAGAATCCAAACTCCATAATCATATCATTAATCATTTTTAAAACCATAATTCATTATAGGATTTAAGATTAAAATTGATTAATATAAAATATAATTATTTCATTATTATTATTCTATATATGTTTAAATAATGACCACTTTGACCAATATTTAACCTACTGAAGACATTTTTGATACATAATCCAAATATCGCTGGAACACCCGATTTAAATATAATTGATTATGTAATTGAATGTAACACTATATTAAGTTAAATAAAAGAAATAACATAAAAAATTTCATAAGAAATTAAATAGTTAACATGAGTTTTTTATTTATGAATATAATGAATGAATGTGACAAATCAAACTTGAGGTAAGGGACTTCATCTAATTTTTCTTTCATTAAGGCATATTTTGATGTATTCCACCTATATTATATTATGAAGTGTATATACATACCATTTAATATGTTATTTTAAAAATTTATATATAATGTTTATATTTAAAATGTTGTTTAATGATATTCATTCATGAATATTACGATTCAATTATTTCCAAAGTGGTAAGAGACTTTTCATTAAAAATTTATTTTAAAGGTATACTTATAACTATATTTTTCATCGATATATATGTATTTAAAATTATTTTTTGAAAGGTAATTATTTTTATAAGATATTTAATAAATTATTTTTATTTCATTATTTAAAATTAATTATACAAATAAATCTATGTATGAACGTTTTGGCTTTATTTATAAACGACAAATGAAATTTTCTATTTTATCATATAAGGTGACAATGAACTTTCCCACCTCCTTAGAAATTATTTTATGTTTGGATTGTTACAAAATATTTCATGTCTTATTCAAATAAAAAAACCATTTTTTGCAATTGTATTATTCAAGATGTGTTTGAAAAGGAAAATGGTATTTTAGTATTGAAAATGGGGTTTTAAAAGAAAATGTATTTTGATATTTGAAAGAGATTAACATAAGAGTTTAAAAGTTTTTTACAAATGTATTATAATGAAAAATATAAATAATAAAATGTTTTATTATTGATATGGATGGTTGTAATTATATGAAATGGGTGATCCAAATATATCATATATAATGGGTGTTCCCAGATAGTGTCAGGTGAGACCCATATAAATTACATGATGGGTGTGCCCAAATAGAACCTAGTGAGTCTGATATAGCTTATACAATGGGTGAACCCAGAAAACACTCTAATGAATTAGGTAATGTTTCTTGTCATAATAGTAAATAAGTAGGTAGTTACTAGAGGGTTTCTCCTATAGACTTAACTAAAATCCAGTTATTTATTACATGGTTTTAAAATGAGTTATGAATGTTATGAAATAAGTTTCCAAAAGTGTTTTTCATTTTCCTGATATGGGTTTTAATGATTTTATTTGATAAAAATGAGTGTGTGTTTTTCATCTGAAAATTATTTATTTAATTCCCTCAACAAAAATTGAGATAAAAGTAAAACATTTCATGGGTTTTTATTTTTATTCTTAGGAAAATTTGATTTTTTTTTATATCTTTTAATGATCAGTTTATACTCATCCCATGTTTATAAATTGTTTTTATTAGGGTTTAAGGATTTTCATGGGAATGGAATATTCATTTTAAATATCTTTAATCTTTTCCATGAAAATAAATCATACTTTATTTTAAAAAAGTTAGGAGAACTAGATACTGATTAAAAGTGGCCACATTGTATATATATAATTTTGTTAGGAAATAGTTATAACATATCTCTCTAAAAAACAAAACTTAAATTTTCATTGGGAATGAAAGAATGTGAATTTATGTTCAATGTCACTATAATATGTAACATTTAATGATGGTTCCTTAGAGTCGATAAAAAAGAAAGGGTTTAGATAAATTTATAGGTTACGATATTGGTTATTCAATTCCATTAAATTATTTTTCTTTATGGTTAAAATTAAATTATATATCATTTTATGATTACCATGTAACATCATCTAAAAAAGTTCTCATCAAAATGATTTTCTATAGAGGAAATATGAATTTTGTAGTGGGAAGACACCCTGATCAAAATAAACTTCTAGATTAGTATCTTAATATAGTTGGAATTGTAAAAAAACGATTTTATATAGTGATGTATTAGTTGAAATAAGCTATAAATGGTGGTGGTATCCTTGTTAGGGAGTATGTAAATCAACCAAAGAGGAACATGTAAGTAGTGAAACATTTTTTGAGAAACCATCCCACATCATTAAGTAGAACATGTAACCATGTGGTACACAAAGGATAAATCAATGCCTTAAAGATTATATTTTATGTCATGGGATGTTTGTAACATCTAAAGGAAATCGTTTTCTTTTATCATTTTTATGGTGAAAGTAAATTATTATGGTATTTTTCTATGAATACCAGAGAGAATTAATATCTTTATTTTATGGAAAATAAAAAATTTAAGAATATTATTCTACATAAATAATTCAATAAGGGTTTTATTAATATTATGGAGAAAAAATTCCTAGAACTTATGAAAAAAGATAAGGATTATATATATTAATATTAAGAAAACATCGAATTTTATTTAGGTATGTGCCTGATTTTATTTTGGAAACTGATAGAAAAATTAATAGATTTTACACATTGTTGAAACCAAATTTATGACGAGATTTAACTAAACAATAATTTAAATGTTATTAGATTTTTTTATGATAATTTTCAGACTGGGTTTATTGAAACTTTTGTTCCATGAGATGACAATAGTAGGAAACAATCAATATGGAAGGCCACATAGAAGTAACCAGCTATGAATTCTGATGTTAATTCCCCAAAATTCTCTATGTACGGTAAACAAAATTTAACAAGAAAAATAATAGGATATCAAAATTATTTATCACGTGTTCAGTTTTCTCACATGTCTTGTGACTATAAAGAAAATATTCCTGAACAATCAAAGAATGTGGTAACTGATTATCATCCAATAGTGAGGTGTTTTAGTTACAACGAGTTGGGTCATTATGATAGATTATTTTTGCAGTTATTTTCATAGGATGAAAATCATAATGATCAGAAATAGAACAATGTATAAAATTCATTTTCTACTACTACATTTGTTTTTGGACTATTTAATGAAGTGTTGATAGGTATTATACTTGTTTATTTTAATTATAAAAATTCTTTACAGGACTCTAGATCTTCACACTCTTTTATATATAATAAATTTCAATGTAAAATTAGAATATCAACATAATAAAATAATATACATCTTTTTTGAAAATGATTAATGAAAATATTAAAGTAACCATGATTTATAGGAATATTTCTATTCTCATTACTCGAGTTCTCATTCCACAAAAACTTTTTGAACTACTAATAGTATATTTTGATATCATTATTGATATGGATTGTCTTTTAGTTTATTATGCTATGATATATTGAAGAGATAATAAATTTTTGTTCAATAATTTCATCTATCTGCCCCTCCAACTAAGGATACCCCTCCTGGGATGTAAATGAAGAAAGGTAGATAATGAACGTCGAGACCCTCCTTGAGTAGGCCTTGAGTTGCCGACTAGCACCAAGGGTATACAAATATCACAATATGGGAGGAAGTATCCTTTATAATGAAAACAATATTAGGAGATAGGTTGTTTCAACCAAAACCAACTCCAAGAAATTTATATAAGAAAAACCAAAAAAACCTCCCATAATGTATGTGTAAATAGAACAGATACAAATAAATGTATAGAAAGTAAATAACCAAAACAAACTAGAGAATAAACACAAAAAATGTACGAAGATCTGAGCTTGTAATGTCCTGCATTGTCAACGTAGTCGTCCTAGAAACCTGAAAACAACTTTATATGCATAGGGTGAGCATAAAGGTATACTGAGTAGGAAAATCAAAGTCTCCCAAGCACATGTGGATAGATCATACTAATGAACCCATTTGAAAACTATGGAATAAAACAACACATAATAGGTAGACTATCCATAAGTCCAAGCTCAACAAGGCACACTTACAAAATAATGAAAAACATGTAATATAATACAATATAAATCACATCGATGATAGGGTGACCTACACCACTTTCACACTAATTAGATATTCTCAAACCCCAACGACATACTTCCTGGAACTCCCACCTCATTCGAATATACCACATCACATCCCCCCGACACACACCTGGGTCACACACCACAACATATATCGCTTTCACACACTAGGGCCACACACCACAACACATCGCACCATCACACAACAAGCCCTCACACCACAACACATCACAACTCATCCTAAAGACACATAGAACACCACATCATAACTCACCTGAAGATGTTTTGGGCCATCATAGCCTGGATGAGGGGGAATGGAAGAGAGAGTGTCCAATCATTCATCAACCCACCAAGATGTTGGGAAAGACACCCCCATGTGACTATGTGGGTGTTCAGCACATCGTGCTCAATGTGGGTGGGGTGCGTATAGAAAAAATAAGGTAAATAAAAGTATATATATATATACTATCAAACAATCAGGCCCTACCTATGGGTTCTTAGACAAAAAAAAAACTCAAAACATAGTCACCTTTGCTTCCACATCTAAATGCATCTATTATTATCTATAATAGTCATTTCAGAAGGCGAAGAGACGTAATAATATAATGTGGCTTCACATTTCTTCCACATTTAACACCCATTAATTTTAATATTTTTCATTGACCTAACATAATTACCCAACCCATCATTTATTTTTCCATTGAAAACTTTCCATGTCATTAACCAAACCAACCCATGTAATTTAAAACATTATTGAACACTCATTTATTCCATCACTACCTAGGCATCTAGATGAAAGTAACCATATATCAGAAGAAATCTATCATCCCCAACAATATCTCATCACCACCCAAAAAAATTTCTAAAAATCCACATTTTACCCCAAAACCCATTACAATCACACATCATCTGTGACAACTGGGTCCCGGTGACAACACAACCACCCCGCCTTAACATGGCTGTTGGGTCCTAGCCCGCCAGGTACCACCAGTTTCCCCACAAACACGTGGTCCCCACCCTATGGTCCACACACATGTCTGAATGGTTCATCTGACTAATGAAAGTCCCCACATGCCAACATTTTTCCTTTCCAGTGTGCTTTGTCCTCACTCACACACACCCTGGGAAGCTTCCCAGGTGGTCAATCATAAACACCAGAAACCTATCCATAACACCTATAAAAATTAAAACATACCATGTAAGAAACTAGGAGGGCACATTACATTACATCATATACATATCAAACTATTTACACCCTCATGAATTTAAAACCCACTAAAAATAAATGAGAGGAAAGGTCCAAACAACCATCCCTCAAGATACCTCTCAAGGGTCTCCCCATACCACAAATTCTACCACCAACCAAACACACCAACCCAAACAATAAAAAAACACTATACACAACAACATCACCACAAATACAAGTTACCTCATCACACACAACCACACAACCACACAATCACTGCATAGCCATATCAAACTCCACATAGTCCAAACCAAAAACCTCTACAACCAACGAACCACATCATCATGAACACACAAATCAGAGAATTATGTATTTTATGTCAAGATATTATCCACTCTGGTTGACACTAAATCACCTAGAAAAGTTTAATCACATCATTTTAATGCATATTGATTAGGAATTGGTTCATCCCTTTTTCTTATGTCATTAATTTATCACACATCCCACAACACACATTGTACAACAAGGGAAACATCTCATCTCATAAAACAACAAGGTCACAAACATCACATCACAAGGAAATATAGAGCAAGGAAAATTTAAAACAAATCCTAGTAATAAAATTCCATATATATCTCATTATCCTAGGTAATATCCTCTATTACACCATGCCTCTATAAAACCCGAACTTGGGGAATGGTTAATCCTTGAACCACATTCTATTGATGGTCATGGATCTCCTCTAGATTCTCTATGAAGGCTGTTTCATCCTCAATATCTGACTCCCCATAGTCAATGAAATGGGATTCATTGTGAAGTTAATGACAGAGCTAAGATATGTGAAATACATCATGGATCCTTTCAAATCTAGTGGAAATGAAAACTGATATGACAACAACCCAACTAGCCCCAAAACATCAAAAAGGCCCAACAAACTAGGGTAACAAATTACTCCCCTTATCGAACCTTCTCTATCCACATAGAGGGGAAACATTAAAAAACATATGGTCTACAACCATCAACTATAGGGGCATCCTTATGTGATTATTATAATATTTCTTCTAGTATTATGCTCATTTCATCCTCTATCTAACCAAATAAACTTTCCCTATTTTTCTATGAACAACCTCATAACCAAGAACTTATACCTCCCAAAACTGAGTCTACCACAAATTAGAACGACATGATAATCCATAAAAAGCGTCAAAAATCATCCTACCAATGAAATATTGATATTTTTTATTATAAGAAAACAAAATGAAGGGAAGGTGTTGTGCCCACGTTCCACCAAATTCTACGACACATGCCCGTAGGATACCCTCCATGATCTCGATAGTCCACCCTATCTTTTCATCTATTTGAGGGTGGATGGAAGTGATGAGGTGTAATTGGGTGCCAAAATAATGATCCAATCCCCTCTAGAATCATAAGGTAAATTATTCATATTAATCTGATATAATGGAACTTGGAACTCTAGGAAAAATTAAAACCTCATATACATACCTTTATCCAAATAATCCACTGCACCTGACTCCTTGATGGCTAGTAAGTGGGAGAATTTCTTATATGGATGCATGATCACCCAGACAACATCAAAATATCCTTGATCTATGGGTAACCCTATGATAAAATCCATTGAGATTTCATCCCATTTACACTCATGAACATCCTAGGGCTGCAACAAACCCCTAGGAACATGATGATCAACGTTTACCTATTTGAAAAATAGACACCAATCTACAAAATTTTCCACTACCTGTTTCATTATAGTCCATGGAAACTATTCCCTTAAGTCAGGGAACATTTTGGAGAGTCTTGTGTGTAACTAAAAAGGTGAACTATGAAACTCAAGAACAACTCCCTTGCACAGTGCCCCTAGAAAATATACCCTTACTTGTAACAACATTTGGTTCTTACTATCATCTAACCATCCCTATAGAGCATAATTATGCCCAACATGATATCACATCACCTCTACCTTTAAGTCTCCCCATTGAGACTCCCCCACCTGCTGCATCAGAGAAGACTGTATAGTTATATGAAATAAACATAATCTACCACCATCAAACCAAGATTCTAAGTGAAAGGCTACAAAATTCTATATTGATATCCAAGCATCCCCATACTTCTGAACAACACCCTTCCATGACTAACTGCTCAAAGAATCAGCCATGAATTTCCTATTTCCTGTGGTGTAAGAGATCTCAAAATAATAGTCTGGATGGGACTCCATACACCTCTTCTATCGTAGATTCAGGTCACACTGGGAAAATATAAACCTTATACTCTTGTGATCTATAAAGAACACAATGAACTCACAAATGTGGTAATGTCTACACAAATTTAGTGGAAAAAAACTACTGCTTCTTCTAGATCATGTGTGTCATTGTTAAATTCATGAGGGTGTACCTGCCTAGACCCAAAGGGGATCACCAACTTTTACTAAATCATAATGAACCCTAATCCCAGATGGGGCACGTCACAAAACTTCTCAAACTTCACACACTCCTCTAGAAGCTGAAGCCTTAGATTACTGACCAAATCCCACTGCAGGTAACTGAGATCTACTTGGCATTGATCAATACTCATAAAATCTTGTTCCTTCCTAATAAAATCTATCAACGATGCTACAACTTGAGATAAATTAGGTAAAAACATCTAATAATAACCTATGCGGCCAAGGTAACTAAGACCATATACCACATTCATGGGTGCTTACCAAGAAAGAAGTGATTCAATATTCAATGTGTATACTTCAAAACCCTACTAAGACACCAAATTACTATGTAAATACATCTCTCATGTCCAAAACATTCACTTGTACAACATTCCATAGAGCTGGTGGAGAAAAAGAACATTCAAGATAGTTTTGAGATGCTTGGCATGCTCCTCTTATGACTTTGAGTAGATTAAGATATCATAGATGAATTCGATGAAGAAAAAATATAGGAACTCATGGAACATAGAGTTCATAAGACAAATAAACATGAATGGTGCATTTATAACACCGAATGGCAGGACTACAAACTTGAAATGCCCAACCCTAAATCTGACGGAAGTCATTAGGATATTGATATCCATCACCATCAACAGTTGATATCCAGATCGCATATCAATATTAGAAAACCAAATCACCCTTCTCATCTGGTTGAATAGATCTTCTATCCTCAGAAATGGGTAATTTCTCTTACCATCACCACATTCAACCTCCGGTAGTCTACGAACTACCTCATAATACCATCTTCCTTTATTAAAAAAACGCTAGAGAACAACCCGATGACACACTAGGCTAGATAAAACCCATCTAAAAAGATCATAAACATAAACCCTAAAATAATATAACTCAAAGGGTTCCATACGATAAGGATCCATCAAAAATAGAGAAGCCCCAGGCTGCGAGTCTATCACAAAGTCAGCATCACATTGAGGGGGTAGTGTCGAAACCTCCTTAGGAGAAACGTCCAAGAACTCCCTGATGACCTTGGGAACCTATAACTTCGCAACATCTATTGATTCCACTGATAGATCACCTTACTAGGAAATAACAGGATCCATATACCATCTGCCAACCTGATAACTCCACTCACTAAGGAAATACAAGCACTAGACATCCACATCCAAAAAACATTACTCTCCTTCGAATGTAGTCAATAATTGCACACATAGAATACAACCAATAAATCCTAAGGATGAAATCATATGACTGAATCTAAATCATGAAAAGATCCTCATAGGAATGATGTTGTCCCGTCATTATTCTATAACCCCCGAACACATCAAACAAGGTGGTCTAGCATCCAACTAGCATATTCAACACCAGGGGTATGTGAAGCATCATTAGGTCTAGTCTCAAAGAACACGCTAAAGGGGGTGAAATAATGGAGTTATATTTTCCTGAATAAAATAAGAAACAAACAATTTTAGATGATAAAATGATCATAAATCTAACCATCACATGACCATCTAGTGCTGCTACCTTCGTTGAATGAAACTTACCACACACAGCTCCCCTACCTCTCGACTGATAGCCTCCTCCATGACCATGATCGGGATGAGGCTCCAGAGCACTAGGAATATCTTAATGTTGGAATATACCTGCTCTATCATAAGTATATGGACTGTAATCTTGTTGTTCCTACTGTTGGAATGGCCAAGCTGGTAACTGCTGTTGAGGCTGATGTTGAACATTTTTTCCTTGGTCAAAATAATCTTGGGAATCTATTGGGATCTATTTCTGATGATTTCCACAAACCCCACAAAATAAATAAATCATACCCAATCCCAAAATATAGCCACATAAACTAGAATTTCAAAAGTGCAGCTATTGAGGTCGACTCTCTCCCAGTCAAAACATCAAAGGCCCCAACACTCAAGGCGTGACACCGACAACTCTTATCTTTATAAAACTGTATTGGTTCCACTCTCATGGAAGAACTCCAATTGATATAATCCTATCGATCATCTTTTCCTTCTTATGAACCTCCAGATACATCAGAAAAATAAAAGGAGTAACTATATACTAGGTTGAAGGATAGATTACATCCTCAAGACACCTTTCTCGGGACACTTCACCCTTAAAATGATTAGGGGAAAAGTGTATAAGGTCCTTAAACATGATCCCAATATTTCTTATAGAAATACTCTATTATTGAAGGGAGAATAACTCCTTCCTATTATCATCATTAATTAATGATGAAATGAGAAATCCCTGAAACACTTTTGGGAATTAGACCCATGAAACACCTTCCTCTTTCTACATACCATGATACAACGTGCACCAATGATTTGAAACTACTCACATTTGACTAATTTTATTATGGGACCCTTTAACACATTAGGGTTCAGATCAAATCAAAAAGTGATCTCTATATCCTCTATATAAATCTCGGTTTACATATCAGAAAAGAGAACTCATACCATTCTGAATCATGAAACTAAAAGTCTTATTACATCCTTATCCACTGAACATCATCCTCAACTAGATAAAGCCTCCATTGATAAATAGAGTCAGCCTGCGGATCCTCCACTACTTGAGCTACATGCAGACAATGACTCGGAGCCATAATAGAATGATATAAAATGATTTCATAATACCATTAGTATGGATTTTTATTATGATATATATTAATTAATATTAATCCATTTAATTTATTTTACCCATTTTGAAATTTCCAAAACAAACCAATTAAATCAAGAAAAAAAGTCATCATGATGCATGCAACTCTCTTAGGTCTCCACCCTACGAGCAGTCCCATCTCACTTGGTTAGTCAATAAGATCAGAATCTGTAAAATAGGTCATTGGGGTCCCTAAAATCCCATTTTATAGCTAATCTTTGTGATATATGTCACACACCAACAACATCTAGCACCTTTTCTATACCAACCCATGCATTCCTCACTGTACCTAACCCCAAAATCCACAATAGTACTCCCTCAACTATAGGGAAGTGGTGAGGTGTGAGTCCCTCCTTTCTCTCTCATTACAGAGGATACATGTGGTGAATACTCTATAGAAGTGATCAATCAACTGTGTAAATTAGTGAGGGGAGGGACTATCCACATGAGTTATTAAAACCATGCACAAGTCATAGGTTAGTGTTGACAAGGGCTCTGGCGTGGGGCATAATAGTTTGACATAGTTATTTGTTCCTAATAGAGTTCATTCTCTCAAACGTACCATAGGGAATAGTATAGCATTTTGTGATGGAGTGTATCTATCATATGTGTTACATTAAGGAAGGTAGAGTTCATCAAGTGTGTTCTACGGGTTCTGTGTTCCCTTGAGAGCCTCATGTAGAATCATGTAGCACAATATGATATTAGAACCTCATGAGACCTGGAGTCTAAGATGAGTATATGAGGGTGATTTTTATAGTCATTGTTGTGTTTCCACGTGAATGGGTTAAAACCCATTGTGTAATGAGATGATTTTTCATATATAGATGATGATGGTTTAGGATAGAGTTTATCTCTCGATTAGGTTCCCTTTTTTTTGGTCGATCATATTGTTTCCATTCAATTTCACCCTTTTATTTTTGTTTTGGGTGTTCCTACTCGGTATTTTCAGACTCACCCCTGGATGGGATTTTACCAAATATTTTTATTCTTCTACAGAACAAAGGATTTTAAAAAAATTCCCATGAGAACCCAAGGCATGAAAATCATAGTGATCTAAACCAACATAGTTGTTTAACAGACCTGGGATGAGGATCTCTCTAGAAGTTTCATCTGATAGTAAATCCCTCCTTCTAATAAGGTTGGATTATTTAATAGTTTTTGGTGGGCATGTGTTTTTTTCCTTTTATCGTTAATTGTTTCTTCATTTACATTATTTTTGGATATATGTACGCATGAGTTTTATTTTCTAACATTTTATATTTATGCACTATTTCATGGAGGTATTTGTGGGTGCATGCATATAGGTACTTTAGGAAGTGATGTCTCATCTGTGTGATATGCCTACACGGTGCTAGTTTCCATCCCTTGGACTATGCAAGGTCGGCTTGGGTGGTGTGACCCTGGATATGCTGGTTCGGGCCATTAAAAAAGGGAATTAGAATTTCGGAATAATTTAATTCACTAGGAGATATTTTTATGGAAATATTACAAGGTTGAATGTGTAACATGGGAATAATATAATTCTAGTTAGTAAGGATGTCCCCAATTGAATAATAAGAGAATAAAATTTTGTAGAAGAAATTTACTAAATTGGGAAGAATATATAAGCCTAATGAAAGATATAATAAATAATTTTTAGGATTATTAATATTAGTTAGATAGTTATATTCATTATAAAAATATTATGTAATTTTTAAATCATAAAGGAAATAATATTTTATAAAATATTTTTGTTATAAAATTTTATTAAAAAGATTAGTTTATAAATTATATAATTTTAATTTAGAAAAAATTAATATAATTTTTCAAATAATAATATAAAAACTAACTTATTTTGAATTTTTTTTATTTTTTAAAAAATATTGATATTTCATTGAATAGTGAAAATACCTATTTTTGTAAAAATGAACTTTGTTTTCAATGATTTGAATAATTTAAAAGTTACATGATGTTTTTAATGTGATTTAAATTAATATAATTAATTTTTAAATATATTTTATAAACATATTTTATTTTGAATCATCTTTATATTTAATTTAGGTATATGTTTATTATTGGGTTTAAGAATGAGCTTTATCTGAATACTTTATGAATGTGCATACTGTTTTTCCATTTCAATTTTTTTAAAAAAACTTTTATGAAGAAATATTTAAATGAAATTTATATATAATATATAGAAAGAATTAATTTATATTTACAAAATGATTTTTAGTTTTCATAAAGTTCATATAAAATCATTTTTCAGAAAGACACTTCTTGAAAACCCTCTTTTCCACCGCATCAATGGGTATAATTTTAGCTTTAATTTTTTTCTCATGTACTAATTTAATTTGGAAAAAGGTATTCCATAATTAGAATAAGAATAATATATATATATATATTAAATAATAAGTTAAAATTAAATTTTTACCATAATCAATATTGAAAACCAGTAAAAATCAATTATTACAGCTAAGGTAAAAATCATTCTTCTAGGGGTTAAACTATAATGATATTGGATAAAAAGACATTAAAGTTTTTCTAAAATATATTTTATGACTATATTTCAACCATTAATGTCTAATTATTGATAATGGTCCATTTTTCTGTCATTTTGACCAGTGAAAAAAAGGATTAAACCTTTTTCTTTTCAAAACATATATGCGTGTCCCTCACCTAACTTATAAAAGGCCACCAAATCTCCCCACTCATTACAACACAAATACATTATTATCAGCCAATACCATACCAAATATATTTATTAATTCTCTATAAAAATCATAGAATCCATTTTTTGAATATAAATCCACCCTAACATGGCTTTTAGTTATAACTTAAGGAGGTTGTTCAAAGAATAATTATCACACTTGATCTAGAATTTTTATTTTATATCTCCTTCCACACCCTTCAAATATTATTAAATTATTATTATATAATAAAAAGTATATTTAAATTATATTAATATATTATTATGTTAATTTCATATCCTAAATTTATCTTATTGGTCATCAAATGGGATACAAAATCATCATTTGTGTGTAATGTGGACTACCGCCTCATGAACCAATATAATTGTTTTTCGTTATTGCCTCAATATAATTGTAATAATTCCGGATTTAAAGTATTTATATTATATTTTAAACATATCTATACTTATTTAGTTATTATATATATATATATTCATTACATTCCATGGGAGATACAATAACATCATTAGTGTCTACATGGTACTACGCATTGCAAAGAGTTGTGATTAGTTTTTCACAAACACATTACATAAAAGGTAATATGGATATATTTAATGAATATATGTGATAAAAATAAAATAATGACAATATTAATCACATATTTAATAACATTTATAGACAATATATCATTTTATTTCTTACACGAAAAAATAATAACGTTGTTCGTACATACATGTGGACTACCGCCTTCACAAACCGATTTTATTTGTTTTCATCATTAAAAAAAATGGATGATATATATAAGTATATTTAATGAAATAATATGGTAATTATGATATTTTTATAATTTTTAAAATATAAAATATAACTTACCTTCATTCTATAATGATATTTGAAAAATGGAAATGTTACTCAACAATATATACATCATACCCTCTCCATGATTGTAATATAAATAATTTTTATAACAATAACTAATGATTGTTTTTAGAAGTATGATTTATTTATAAAAATTATAATTATTTCATTATTATTGAGATGCTGAACTAATTTTATCTTTGACCACAAGTCATCCTTTTGATGTCATTTTTGATATATACTCCAAATATCTCTAAAACATAAAATGCAAATATGATTGATTAAATATTGTATATAACATTGTAATAAGTAAAATAAAAGGATTAATATAATTGAAAATTTTTCTCAGGAATGTCAATAATTAACATAATTATGTTATTCATGAGGATAAATAATGAATGTGGAAAATAAAACTCAAGGTAATGGTCTTTGCCTCAATTTCCTTTCATTGAGGAATATTTTGATGTTAAGGAACTATATTATTTTTTAAGGTGCATATAATGATAGTTTAACATGTTTTATCCTGAATTAATCGATTCTAATTAAATTTAATGTTTTTAATGGTATTCTTTCATGAGTCTTGTGACTCAAATGTTTTCAAAGAGGAAAGGGACTATTCTTTAAAAAACTATTGTTTTAATGTGTCCTAAATATCATTTTATTCCTTATGAAAGTTTTTAAATAGATTTTTTTAATATCATTATGTGGACATGATAGTTTAATAAATGAAATTTTTTATTTATTTTTGTGTTTTTTAAAAAATTATTCTTTGTACATATTGTTTCAATTTTTTTACAAACATTTTTTTTCTATTTTAACATATACGGTGATAATGAAAATACATACTATCATAACCATTATTTTATGTTTAGATTCCATTAAAATATTTGATTTTTTATTCAAATAAACCCCCATTTTCAACATATTTTGTTATCTAAAAAGTATTTTTAAAATAAAAATGATTTTTTTATTGAAAATGGGTTTCTAGAAGAATAATCCATATTGATATCTGAATGAGATTTACATATGAGTTAAAAGAGTTTTTCAAATGTTTTTTGATGAAAAAATTCAAGAATAATTTTTTTATTCATGATATGGAAATAAGTAATTATAATAAATTGTTAATCCCAGTACAACTTATATGATTGTTATGCTTATAAATCAGTAGGTGAGCCTGATATATCTTATACGATGGATGCACCCATATAGATTCGAGTAAGCCATATATTTATTATAAGATAGGTAAACCAATATAGTGCTCAAATGAATTGGGTAATGATCCTATTTTTAGTTATAAAGGATGGATTTACCATAGGGGTTCTCCTACTTATTTAATTTGGCTCCATATATTTTGGAAAAGGGTTTAAAAAGGATAATTAATGTTATTTTCTAAGTTTATAATAAGGTTTTTGATTTTATTATGATGCGTTGTAGTGATTTTATTTGAGAGAAAAGTGTATTTCTTACATGTGAAAGTTATTTATTTCATTCATTAAAAATAATATTGAGATAATGGTATAGATTTCACAGGTTTTTTCCCCTATACTAGTTGAATTATTATTTTTATATACATTTTTGAGAATTGTGTGATCATACAATGATTTAAAATGTTTTTAAAAGGGTTTAATAATGGTATGGAAATGAAAAAATTCAACAAGAATATATTGAATATTTTCTATGAAAATAAATCATGTTTTATATTGTGTGAAAAATGAATACTATTTAAAAGTGTACACATTGTATATATATATGTGTTTTTTATGTAATGGTAATGACCTATATCACTAAAAATCTAAATCTAAAAGATATTTGGGCATTTAAAAAAGTAAAATATAATTAAAATTAACTAATATATCTATTGTTTAAGGATGATTCCTTATGATTTCACATAATGTTTTCAAAATTTACCTTTGAAATAAACATGTAAATTTTAATTTTACGTTAATGATAAAAATGTTTTCTAAAATATATTTTATGTTTTAACATCCATTTCCCTTTTCATAATCAAAATTATTCACCCTAATGGAGTTTATTTTCCATGATTTATCCTCTAATATATATTTTTTATCTTTTGGGGAATTAAACTCATAGTATCAAACAATTTGATTCTTATAATACCGTTTGAAGAATTATTTTATGAGGGTGTATTTCATTTATGTCAAAAAACTTCTATGTTTACTTTATTGAATTAGTTTTATGTTATTTTGAAACTATACTTCTTTTTCATATTGATGGGTTATGATAATGATATCCCTTTAAATTTTATTGGGAAAATTATTGGCATTTTGTATCTAGTTATTCTAATATGGATGATTACGGGAAAATTGCTACATATTATTAAACCATCATCCTTATTCTTCTGGATGGGTTATGGTAATGTTATAAATTTTATTAAAAAGAGTAAAATTTTGAAAAATATTTATTATTATTGACTTCTAACATAGGTTTATTATTTAATGAAATCTTGTATCGTTAATTATACAGATAACCATATATTTATTCAGTAAGAGGTTACATATGGAATCATATGAATGGTCTTGTTGACTCTTGTGGTGAATTAATTGGACTTATTTTCTAATGGGAGGGGATACAAATTTTATATAACCTAAATGAATCTATAGATCTCATGAAGAATTTTTGTTTGGTATTTGGTGTATGTTTTCCCAATTCAGCATGATGTCTAGATTAAAGTCTCTACGAAAAGTAAATGACTCTACATAAGGCCCAGAAAGATTATTTTTATATATTGAATTAACCATTCATTAATTGATATAAATGTTTTTTTTATAATTTATATATCATGATATCTATTTTTTTCATTATGAAGTTATTCAGATTAATTATTCCTTTCGTATTATGTATGAAATTATTATGTTTTGATGGCTTCAATTATATGTTTCCTTTACTAAGTGTATATGCTCACCCATTTCTTATGTTTATATTCCCGAGGTTACGATGAAATGTATTAAACTTGATATGTATAATATAATAAAATATATAGAAATTCATTTGAGATGTTGAATAATTATTATGGATTAATTAGTTACCTATATAGTTGAAAAATATATATCAATCTGTTGACAAAGACATTTGTTTTTTAGTTTATGTTTTTTCTCAATACCCTAAATATCTAACCCAAAAGGTATTGGGAATATATGTAAATAAATATTTTATTTAATTCATGTAATAATGGGGTATTTATATTGTGGCGTTAATAGTGGGTATTGAAGACAATATGTAATGTATGTGTTTATGAACACTAGATCTATGAGTTCAGGTCTAGGGTGTCACATTTGGTATCATAACAATGTTTTGATAACATTAGAGATTATTATTTTTGTAGTGGACACATTAATGGTTGATAAGATAAGGATGACTAAAATTTCAACAGTCTAGATATCCCATTATGATGGTATAACATTTAATTTTAAGGAAATAATGAAACTTTTCTATGATGATTAGGAAAATAAAATGTTAATGAAAAGTCAATGATTAAGTATAAGAAATAATTATAAGTATACGATAAAATTATGATGTTTTTTAAAATAAATATTGTGTAATTTTACTAGAAATTAAATCCCTATATGAATAATAAAATTAGATATAGGCTCTAATATAATTGTACCTAGGAAAGATAAAACTGAAAAGGGAAGAGTGGGTATTAACACAATTATGAGATGGTGCACAAAAAAATGGTATAACTACACACCTAGTTTGATACACCTAGGGGATATTATTTGGATAATCAAATTGTATTTAAAATCCATTATAATATATTTAAGTATGATATTAACAAATTATGATATAACATTTAATTGGAAAATGATTGTGGACAACCAAGGATTGAACACATAGGTTTTTAGGTAGATATGAAAGAATCATATATGAAAAAATAGTGTCCATAACAACCATTCACTTTATTTCTCATTAATAAATGATTTATTACATAATGTTACTCTTAATCCATCCCAAAAGATAAATAATTATAGTGTATTTTGTAATTAGGTAAATTATATAATAATTTAATACTAGAAAAAAGATCATATTTATTGAAAACTTCCTTGACATGCTCGCACTTAAAACTGCATGGGATAACATGGGTACTGACATAAGAAAGGAGTGAACTTTAAATCTCATTAATGGAATAACCATGGAATAATGTGAACTGAATATTTCATTTTAGAAAATAGGTATATCAATGGGGCATAAAAATTGAATGAGTCATAAACAAGAACAATGAGACATGATATAGCATGATAATCATAAAAGAAACATGTGAAATGTGGAAACAACTTACAACAATGTATCATAAACATAGATCAAGGATAAATTCCATGAAACTATGATGGAAAATTCCCATAAAGTAATCAGGTTCACTCCCTATCCCAACAGGAAATGTCATTAGACTAAACATTATAAAATTAATTGGAGTGATATATAATTCTAGGCATCACATTCAATTCATTCTCATGCATAAGTGTGCCACATATGTCATACAAAATGGAATATTTTTTTATCAATTTTTTTATATAATAAAGTATTATGTAATATATACATTTATGTTGAAAATAAAATATAAATGGGTTTATAAAGGTGAACACCCTTGATAAGAATTGGGTATGGTTATTCACTACACATTTTTTGGTATAGAATCTCATAGTGAAATTTCAGCAGCATAACGAGGGAACATAAATGTTCATGAGAGGGATTAATGAGAATGAAATGGGTCTATAATAATTTATATATCATATGGAAATTATATGGAATGTGTTACACACCCAAAAATTAGGAATTAAAAATAAAAGGGCATAAAGTGAAAAAGATTCTTGAATAAGGGGAAGAAAAATAGGATCCCTTATTTAGGTCTGTTAATATAATTGCTCTGGAGGAGATTATTGAGATATTGGGTAACATTGGGTGGAATAAATATATGGGAGGGTAAATTAAGGGAGTTAATCAAGGTATTTGAGTGAATTTAAATAGAATCTTTGGTGGGTTTATATAGGAAATGAGTGGGGATTTATTTATTATTTCTCAGACATAGGATTTGGACTCTATATAATAAAATAAAAAAACCAAAATAAATCCCATTATTTTTCCAAGGATTTCAACCAAATGGGAGTATTTTTAATTATTTTATATTTTAAATGGTAGGAATTAAGAAAATAATAATTTTTTTGTGGAAGTTATTCATTCTCTTTAAGAATGGATTTTAAAACATTAAAATATTGTATATGTATTGGAGGAATCATAAATAATTTATATAATATATAAAATAAACCTAAAATCACATTATTTTTAATTTAAAACATATATTTGGTCATTTTTACATTTTATATTATTTATTACATCGCATTTGGGTAATTATGATGTCATAATACACACAGTATATTTATATGGCATTTAATTTTTAACTGACTATTTGATTTTCTCTTAATGTTACGAAAATTTAAATATTGGATAATTTAAACATTATGATTCCAAAAATAATATTAATATTATGAAAATAATTTTCTAAATATATTCATTTTCACTTTTAGAATAATAATCATAATTTATTGATAAATGATTGTAATTTTGACAATAACAATTTTTTGAACCCTTATAAATATTACATTTGAATTCAAAAAAATTATATGATCATTTATATTTATTAAAAATTATTTAGTAATGATATTTTATTAAAATATTATTTATTTAAAAAATAAATTAATTCATCAAAATAAATTCTTTTATTGAATTTGAATATTACTCAGAAAATCCTATTTGGGTTTGGTTGTATAAAAATCATTTGTAATGTAATAAGAATAGGATTAAAATATATTTATTACTATATGAAAAATAAAGTACATATTATAATTTCTAGGCTCTTGATACAAATTCCTTTACTACACCAGAGGATAATAAATGAGTAAGGAGTGTGATGGTGAATCATTTATGGGGTTGTCAGGGATAGATGGTTTGCGTCATGATCACAGTGATATTGAACTTCTCCTATAAACAGTTTCACTCATTTTTATGTATTTGGATATCATATTGGGATTTGTCGAGGGAAAATCCAAAATATGCTATCTCCCTCATAAACTCCAATAAATGGGATTCATAGGGTATAATCCTAAAAATTGAGGTCATCACTTCATTTTTTTGTGTCAATTGGATATGTTAAAATGCTATATTTATACTAATCATGTATACAATATTCAATAGATTTATTATGAATGGTAATGAATCTTAATGGTCATTTAAATAGCCTACAATAAAACCAAATTAGTGAATTTTTTTATAAACATATTTAATTAAATCATAATGGAAATTTTATTTATAACAGTTCAAGTTGTTACAATCATTCGCACTTAATAAATTTCACCCTTAAAATTTTCATATCCCACACTAAAACAAATGAGGGTATCTTTGTTTCATCACCTCCTCTAATTCCCACTTTGCTTCCCCAATCTTGTGGTTTCTTTATATCACTTTTACAAGGTTCTTTGTCTTATTTCGTAGAACTGTGTCACTATGATCTATGATCTTTACATGCTCTTATTCATAGGAAATGTCATTCTCCAATGGTACAACCTATGGATATAGTACATGTTAGGGGTTTTTATGTACTTACTCAAGAGGGATATATAGAATACAACATATACTTGAGATAGGTTAGGTGGGAGTGCTAGTCGATAGGCCACCACCCAAATGTGATCAAGGATCTCAAAGGGGCTGACGTATCTTGGACTAATCTTTCCCATCATCTGAAATCTGATAACATTCTTCCATTTATGTATGCAAATGATAACCAGGTCTCAAAAATAAATCTCTAAGTCTCATTGATTATTATCAGCATATATCATTTTTTTGACATTGAGCAGCTTTGATGTGCTTCTGAATGGTCTTAACCCTTTTCACCATTTCATGGGAAATTTAAAGACCTATAAGTTTCTATTCCCCAACATCAACCCAACATGAAAGTGTTATTCCCCTATTACCTTAAATGGATTTATAGGGATCTATTGGGATGCTCGAGTGAAAACTATTATTATAAGAGAACTTGACTATAGAATGATTTTAGTCCCATCATTTTTTCAATTCAATTGCATCTCTCAACATTTACTAAAGTATTTGGATAATACGCTCATAATCACCATCATTTTGTGGGTGATAATCCATGATGAAGTTGAACAAAATGTTTAGATCATGTTGTAAATGTTTCTAGAACCTGAAGGTGAATCTTGGATGTCAATTGAATACAATCGATAATGGTAATACATGAAGACCCACAACTTATATGATGTATATCCTTTCATGTCGATCCAGTGAGAAGTCCTCTCGTATCACAATGAAGCATTCAGTCTTTTTTAAGATGATCCAGAACAACTCATATAACATTGTTTTCTTTTGTTTTACTTTGTTAGTTTTATGAAAAAGTATATGGTGATGTTTTAACATTTCTATTTTGTTATGGGAAATGGTTTCATCATCACCTTGGAAATATTTCTTTCATCCTCCACTTGATGACATACAAGGCACTTTTATGTATAATCAGTGATCCATTTGTTTATATTTTCCCACCAATACTTCTCTCGGGGATTTCAATAAATCAATTTTCTCCCTTGGTGAATAAATAAAGTTGACCTATGTGCATTAATCATAAGATATCTATTTATCTATTGATTTTACAGTAAAAATATTTGTGAAAAAAATCTTACAACTTCTTCTTTATTAATATTGAACTCTGAGAATTTCCAATTTAAAAAATTTTCCACATTCTTCTAAATTCTGACCTCATTTATTTGCACATCCTTTATCTCTACAAAAATATATGGTTGAGATAATATTTATAAATGGATTGAAGATATTTGTTCCTTTATGATTCACATGTCCTACCTCTTTATGTCTAATAAGATTGGATCCCTCTCTATTCTCATTAATGATAGAATTTTTGGATCCTCTATACATAGATCATATAAAAATTTATTTTCCTTACTAGAATTGTAGTGTATTGGGTAGTCATTTTACTTGATCATATCGAACCATTTTCATGAACTAACTCAGGTTAACCCTGAACTAGTTATCCGAGCTGATCTATGGAATGACCTGACTGGAGTCCAAGATACCCACGGACTGATTAACAGTGCTGGTCTTCAACAAGGTACAAGAAGGTAAATATTCACCCAAAAAATATTAAATAAAAAAATAGTCCAATGAAAACCACCAAACCAATATATATATATAAAAATGAGTTGAAAATCATTTATAAAAAATGTGAGCATTTACAACAACTTCACAAAATAACAAACTAGGCAAAAAGACAACACAATCTCTATGTGACATCACTAGTCACTCTCCAACACAATGATCACTCATCACCCAAGCTGACAGAACTCAAGATAAATCCTTCAAAAGGGAAAGAAATATAAATGAACTATAGACATGATTATTAAAACTTGGTAGGCTATCCCAGTAAGCTACTCCCAATGAACACATTTTAAAATAAAATAAACATCAATTCCATTTTTGAACTACAATATATAAAAGTAAGGTTTTATAATAAATTTACAAAAAAGAAATGTACAACTCATTTCCCTTAGTTATTTCCAAAAACTTGTTCATTAATGTAAAATTGGTATTTCCAAGGGGAAATTGATGTATAATAATTATTTCCAGATTGTAAAAAGTGGATAAAAAACTTTTCATTGAAAAAAAATTTCATAAGACTTATTAAAATAAACACATCAATTTCCAAGATAAACATTACATAGTAATGAACAATAGTATTCACACAATAAGGGAAAGGGAAATAATCATATAAGTATCACATTCATCACTACAAGAAACTAATAAACAATAGACATAGGTGAACCTAGTAGATCAAGAACAATCAAGAAGACACCAATACCTGAGACCCCATCAATGGTTTCATGACACACATGATGATATCAAAATGCCCAATATATTCGGACACCATTTATCAGGGCAGGATGAGGGAAAATCCCATAGTAATAAACCTAATATATCAACTACTATGGGCCACTAGTCAGTACCGTGGCCTAAAAGTGTAGTAATCATTCATTTAGAATTCTTTCAATATTTCAGGTTCCAATGTATCATGTATTTAATGGGATTGGGACAATTAATGACTGCTGAGCATCCAATAACAACATATATATTACAAAAATAATTCATAATGGGCATCACCATGAGTCACTCCATGGACCGATCTCTAGACACATAACAAATGGAACATAAAGAGTCTAAATCGAGGAACTCTAATAATGGATCACAAGGATTACACAATAAGGAAATCACATCCATTATATACACATACTTGGAATGAGAACATATAATGGTGGTTTTCCATTCTAAACACATTCACCATTTTCACAATGATTCCAGACGGTCCTTTAAGAATTTCCCATAACTAGAATTTATCAAGGGTACAAAATATACTTTTTATAAACAATTTTAAACACACCATTTTCATGATCTAAAAATTTACATAAAACCATTAAAACATTCAAATTATATTTTCAAAACACATCCATTTTTATAAAAATTCCAAATGGGTTATTCGTCGAAAACTAATACGAAATCACATTTAAAGAAAAAATTCATTACATTTTAAATTCAAAACCCACTTCAGAAACAATTTAGTTATCCAAAATAAAAATTCACTTTCTTCCAATTCATTTATAAATCCAAGAAAACCATTTATATCAAAAACAACCCATAAAACCCGACCAGGCATTTTGTTGAACACATGGCATGCAAGAGTTGACAAAATAGTTTCATTTAACACTCAAAAATGTATAAAACACCCATTTTCATGACATAAATTTATTCAATCTATTAAAACATGTTAAAAATACTATAAATCTTGTGTAAAGGGTAATAAATCATTTTAAAAATAATGATGTGTGCACAATTTCAACAAAGCAATCCAATTTCCCATAAAACTGACCATTAACTGCTAATTTCAACACCTAAATAGTTTTCCAGCTCTTTTATATCAATATTCAAAATGTAAATATGTGTAAAAAATAATAAATTATATGAATGAAAAATTATAAAGGTATGTGCATGGGATAAACTATCTCAAATCCATGGTGGAAAGGAACCACACACCTGAAATCACACGACACGATTTAAAAAACACTAGATCAATGAGGAAAATCCATAAAAGAACAACCCCACCTCACAAAAATCACGGGAATACCGAACCATAGGTCGATAATTAATATGGGATATGAGAGAACAATGAAAAAATAAGAGAAGTAGGATGAGGGAGGGGATAAGAGAAATAAAAATACCATGGAATCTAGCCAACCCATCAAATTCTCTTAGATGTACAACATGGGAGGAGGGAGAAAGAATTGGGAAGAAAAAGAGAGGCTTCCTAAGTCATTAAGAACTAGGGGAATAAGTTTTTGGTGCATTTGGGTCTAAAAATATAGAGGGTGAAAAGCTGGAAAAATAAAAGTTTTAGTTCTGGACAGACTCACATGGTTAGGTCGCCAGTTTTATTAAACTTTGTGCCAAACCATGCGGCAGAAACATGAGAGAATTTATAGTCTATCCTAATTGACTTTAATCTCATGATCCATCCATACATTAGGTTTTATACCTACCTCACTGGAACCTGGGATTAACCACATGGTTTATCAAATAGTGCGCCAACCGTGCGTAGGGCCCATTTAGGCCAAACATTCATGTTTTCTCCAAAAAACCATTCAATATTGGGGCCAACCAAGAGGGAAATATTATAAAAATAAGACACATCAAAACAAAACACTCATCACACAAAAAAAGGAAAATATTGGGATTACTAAGGAACCAGAACATAATGAAAAACATGAAAAGTTGGGTGTAACAATTCTCCCCACCATTAACACTTACTATATCTTGAAATCCATAACACATTCTAGCTGGATGATCAATGCCTAAATATTCCACATCAACATGATCCAACCGATTAATCCATGAAAATTTCAATCACCAAAAAATGAACTTAAACATCTATCCCAGAATAAGACAACAACACACAACCACTTCCCTCAAATCTAGTGAGGAATCAAGCCATTACATCCACATCTATGATAAGAAAGTGATTGCAGGGCCTTCTCCCAAATATCATAATGATATCCCACACCAAAGAAAACCCATGAGAGATAATGACTTTAAAGGAGGCCGGAATAGACTTCCCACAATTGAATGACAACTAGCACATGAAGGGGTTTTTTAATGAAATATCAACAGGACCCATAGTGGGTCTCCCCACCATTAAAGAAAATCAAAGAATGAAGAATGGAGGATCCGATTTGATATAGAACAGGTACATTCCCTCATAGTCCAAAAAAAATCTTCCACCATGACCCACCCATTCTATGAAGGACACAAACTAAAAAATAACATTTCAGGAGAATTTGGACTACCCACTCCTAAATGGAGGGGAGAAGAACTAAACCAAAACTCCCTACACTGATCAAAACCCCCCACCACTCGAGGAGGGGAGGGAAGTCCCCCAATGATTGGACCAATGAAACCATAACCAAAAACTACCCACCAATCTCTGAAAAATGAGAGCAAAGTCACGTCATTCAGAAACCACAATGAAAACACAAGAACTATAGCACCATAATGGGGGAGGCATGAACCTAAACAAAATTTTTAAACCTAAAAGTTTCTTGAATTTGTGCCAGCATCACTTTGGGTTCTATGGATGAATCTATGATGGATGAAGCCTATACTTCCTTGCAATCAAGAACAACTAATCCCAAACTGAGACATGCAACACATGATTAGATAAAAGAGAATGATTATAAATTTCTAGAATAGAAACCACACTTCAATTGAAAATAAAACATCAAGGGAACCACACCATCCCTTACATTAACAATACCAAAACACCATTGAAACCACAGCCATGGAAAAAGATCCCTTACACTGGAGGGAAACTTACAAAAATAAACTTAAAACAACACTCCAACAGCACATGACTTCTAAGATTTTCCTATATGTTTCCTTCTAGCAATACCTCGACAGAATCACGAAAATAACCCATGAATCCACAAGAATGGAAGGGGTTAGGAGTAATTGAAAAAAAAATCATCCTGTGAACCATCATTACACACTAATAACATAGAAAAATCTCATTCCTAGATGTGTTTGATGAAAGATCCAGAGGACTTTTGATCCCATGACCTACTCCATCAACTATCAACTATTTTTTCATCCACTAAAAGAAATATTCAACACTACACCTAGGAATTGATGTTGGGATGAATACCTTGAGAACTCCATTTGTCATATCTTTGACATGAAAATATTGCCTCAACACTTCACCAAACAATGTTAGATTGAACTGTAACACCTTCGACTGTAAATCAAGATGGAGCCCATCCTCTAAATGTCGAACCTACATAGACTCAACTGTGGTAAACCAGAATCATACGGGACTAGATCTACAAAGTGATATATATACTACAATAATGTCCCATCACCTTATTGTAAACATTCTATCTCCACCCCCTTCTCACACTTTCTCTATTAGAGAAATACTGATGAATGAAAAAAGCATAGAAAAAATCCATAGTATGATCTCCATGAGTCTTGTGCTGCGACACCTACTTCCAACACTTCCATGGAGAACCTTCAAGAATGAATGTAGAAAACATAACCTTCAAAAATGCATGAAATTCGATGAGGCTATGTTTACTTTCAATCATTCACATCCACTCTTCCTCTCTGAGAGGATCTACTTGTCCAAAAAAGAGTGGTGGATAAGGCTTCTAAAACTCAAGAATGAAATCCCTAGGTTGATCAGTCCAAAATCCTGCTAATGTGGAATCACCCATAGATAAACTACGATCACCCATTGAAGCTCCATGGGGACAATTGCAGGACAAGAAAAACCGATAACTAAATGAACACCAACTCAACAACAAATATCTTCAAGAATAAACACTTCATATGTGAAAAGATTTGACCATAGAAAAAAATCCATTAGAACATCATTTTTTTTAAAACATGATTAATTTAAATAAAACATAGTGGGTTGATTTTCCTCCATTGGTATTACATAGATTCTCTCTCACATGGATGTTTTCATGCCACCCCGAACTCTCATCCTCCATGAAACTGGGGGAATCTTATCACATTACAATATACCACCGTGTATATAAGCACCCATAAGAACAAAAAGGATGAAATAAAAAATTATCATTTCCTAAAAAATATTCATCCCATTCCATAAATCGTGAACCTTCTGAAGGAATACTAACCACCATGTCAAAAAAAATTTCATATTCACATATCAAACCATTTTACCATACATGAAAAATGTAATCCCATAGATTTTATCAAAAACCCATTTCACTTTTCTAAAAACATTTTCCTTCACCTCAAGAAACCTCATTTCCTCAAACCATTTGATTAAAAGCTCACCCATTTATCATTTAAAACAACATCCAAAACAATAATTCTAATTCCATAACCCAAAAAGTAATTTTAAAAAAACTGATTTTCTACTATCTTCCACAAATTAAAATATATAAATTTCTTTTCCCCACATTCAAAAATCTAACCATTAACATAAAAATCTAATTTTACACAAATACAACATAAGGGGGTTCAAAAAATTAATAATTAAAGGAAGAATCGAAACATCTCACAAAAGGAAACTAGTGTTAGTGGGTGACATGACCATATGATTGGAAAACATATTCCAAACAAGCCTACAACATATAAATCCATTTAGGACCATTCCCCTAACTTCACATATCATTCTAGGCCCTATGAGCTTAGGGAGACCAATAGTCCAACACCAATTGTCATATCCCCATAACCAAACAATACCTAAAGACCAAGAAACTGAAAAAACCAGACATCCTATAGAAACATGAGGATAAGAATGAACAAGATTTCATGATGCTATTCCAGCACATACCCATTAGGTCCTGAAAATCCTACTATATCTACTAGGACATCCCCATGTAACAAAGGGTACCATGAAAAGTAGGGTCTGCTACGAGCCGACCACCTTTGATACCATTTTTTCACGAACCAACCCAAGGAAAACATGAACCAATTACCCAAGATGATCTGTGGACTAGTATAAAGGGCGTTCCTAATTCCCATGGGTTGGAAGAGTGTCTGTCATTAACAGAGTAAAAAAATAGAACAATTTCTCCCAATAAATTATAAATAAACAAATTTCTAAAAGAAACCAAACAACCAAATATATATAAAAAATGAGCTCAACATATTTTATAAAAAATCCCAAAATTTAATTAAAAAACAACCAAATAGGAAAGAATACAATGCTATATCCTTATGACCTCACTGGTCGCTCTCCTACACAATGATCACTCATCACACAAGGAAACCGAACTCAAGGTGAAACCTTCACAAGGATAAATATTGATAAGAACTATATGTGTGAGTATTAAAAATCACTAGGATAGAACAATAATATATTCCTAATGCACATCAATTAAAATAAAAGAATCATCAATTCCATGTTTAAACTACAATATATAAATTTAGGTTTTTCATCACATTTTACTTAAAATAAATTTACAAATAATTTCCCATATTTATCTCTTAAACCTGGTTCATTACATTAGCGAGACATTGGTATTTTCAAGAAAACATTGACGTCTAAATTATTTTTAGATTGTAAAAATGGGATAATACACTCTTTTGGGAAAATAATTTTTATAATCCCTATTTAAATCATCAAATCACATTCCATGAAAAAAATTATAGAAGAAGGAAGTATAGTAATCATATAACAAGGGAAATTTAAATAATCATATAATTGAACATTCATCACTACATCAAACTATGAACCAATAGACATAGGTTAACTGATATGATAAATAATAATCTAGAAGACACCAATACTCGAGACACCATCTACTGTATCATTCTAGACATGATTTAATCAAAATGTACAATATGCTCGTCCACCCTTCCTAAGGAAGGTTGGAGGGAAAATTCCATAGCAGTAAACCCACTATATCTACCCACTTTGGGCCACCAGAAAATACTGTGACCTACCATTGCAACAATAATTCCTATAAAATTCACTCAATATGTCAGGTTCCTATGTATCAAGTATTTAATGGGGGGGTGAGCCAACTAATTCCAATCGATCATCCAATCACACACATATATAATAATAATAATTCTCAACAACCATCACCATGAGTCACTCCAAGGAATGATATCATCCCACTTAACAAACGGAACACAAAGAGTCCAAAATAAGTCACTCTAATAATTTATTCTATAGATTCTACAGTGATCAAATAAAATAAATTATATACACATACTTGGCATGAGAACTTCGAAAATAATATTTCCATAATAAACACTTTAACCTTTTCACAATTTTCCAAATAGTCCTTTAATCATTACCCAAAACATGCATTAATCAATGATACAAGATCCCCCTTTTAAAAATATGTTTAGACACATCATTTTCAACATATAAACATTTAAATAATCGCCTTAAAACATTCAGGATATATACTCAAAATAGAACCATTTTAAAAAAATGCCAAATGATCCATTCACCGGCTGCTCATGCCAAATCACATTCAAAACCAAAACTCATTAATTTATATAGAAAAAAAACACATTGGGAAGAATTAAAGGGATCCAAAATAACATTTCACATGCTACCAATATATTTAAAAATAAAAAAAATCCATTTATATCACAAATAAACCATAAAAACCAATAGGATAATTTGTTGAACACATGGCTTTCAACAATTAACAAAACAATTTCATTTAACCCTCAAAAGGCATAAAACACCCATTTTCATGTGATAAATTTTTTTAAGCTACCAAACCATGTTCAAAATAAAACAAACCATGTGTGAAGGGTAACAAAAAAATTTAACAAACATGCGGTGTGCACAATTGTAACAAAATTGCATGATTTTCCTAAAAACTAACCATTAACACCAACTTTCCACACATAAAAATTTATCTAAGTAAATTATTTGAATATTAAATATATAAATAAGTTAAAAACAACAATAAATAGATTAATAATAAATTATAATGGAATTTTCATGGGATAACGTACCTAAAATCCATAGTGTAATGGAAACAAACACCCGAAATCACCCGCCACGCTTTCCAAAGCCCTAGATCTACAAAAAAACATCCCTAAAATAAGAAAACACCATAAAAAATATTGGTAAAATAGATCCCTAGGTCTCTCATGAATAGTGTAGAATATTTCACCAATAAAAATAGGAGATGGAGGAAGAGGGAGGGGAGAAGAGAAGGAAAAGTACATTGGAATATTCCCAACCCTTCAACTTCTCTTTGATCTACACTATGAGAGGAAGGGGAATGTCTTAGGAAGCCATGTAATGGCTCACTAGGTCAGTATGAACCTGGGGAAGAATATATGGGCACATATTGGTCTAAAAATACTAAGGGGGGAAAATTGGAAAAATACAATTTTAAGTTCCGGGTAGACTTCCACGGTTTATTAAACCGTGTGGCAGACACTATACGCAAAGACCCAAGTATTTATATAATAAAAACATTCCATATCTATTAATATTTATTAATATGATATTAATTTTATGATAAATATGACACTTTTTCCAATAGCGTACTCAACCCACAATAGTGGGTTTCTCTGAAATCATACGTTATACACATAATTGAGTTATACTGAAGAATAATATAATTATATTATTATTTTGAGTTTTATTTAATGAATAGATGTTATATTTCTAGGAATTAACATAAATAACTTCATTATGATTAGAAATTTCTTTACATGTTTTTACATTTATTCAATAAATTTTAGGGGCTTAAAATAAGAATGAATCCGATTTGAAGCATGAAAAACTCTATTTTTTAAATGGTCGTTTTACCACCTTTTAATAGAGATACCCTTTAAAATATATTTTTTGTCACTTTTATATGTTTTATTTTATTAAATAAAATCCTTCTTTGTAATCGGGACATCAAAATTTACTTTGTAGGAAATTTTGGTATTTTACGGATAAAGTTCATTTTCTAATGAATAGTGAAAAACACTACAATTTAATTCAAAACTGCATTTTCATCTAATTTATTTATATATATAGATAGTAATTTTATTGGTTTTAAATTATAATTGGATTATATTTTTATAATTTAAATCAATTATGGTCATTGGAAGTAATTTTACATGTTAATTTCACGTAAACCCATGTCAATCTTTTGACAGTTATTACTTCTTAAAAACCCACTTTTTAGTTTTGACAACAGGAATTAGTTTTAAATTAATTTTTAAGAATTATGTGTTTTTAATTTAGAAATATGGATTCCATATTTGGAATCAGGAGGTCCAAATTGTGTAAATAGGTATCTTTTATTTTAATTCATTATGAATAGTAATTTCAGTAAATTTTTTATTTACCATGGTTAAAGGGTAAATTTGGTAAATAAGTGTAAAAAATAATATTATAATAATACTAAACTACCTTAAAACATGTCATAACCCTATTTTATGAGATATTTATGACCGTGGGCATCTTTGGGTCGATTTTAGGACCCCATGGGGCCACTTGTTCATGAAAATGACAATTATGTGATTTTAATTTAATGTTAAGGAAAATATACCCTAAACATGTATCTTTTACTAAAAAAATATTTATATGAGGTTATATATGAGATATCTTCAACTATAAATATTAATTATAAATATACTAAAATTTTCTACATTATGGTATTTTATTTATAATTTTTAGAAATCATATAAATAAATATATTTATGACACAATGATGATGTAGTTTTTTTAAAGGTTGGGGCCGAAGCCTCATTTATTATTTAAAGCAAATACCTCTTTCAAATTGGGTATAGGGGGACCCATTATGTTTCTCGAAGGCCCATGACCAAGTGGTCTGAATACAAGGCCTAAAAGCCCATTTTTTTGGCCCAAGAGCCCTCTGGTGAATAGTACTGCTACAATACCAGGGCTGCTACAACACCTGCTACAGTACCACCGCCGCTGCAGTTCCTGCTACAGTGGATCCACTGCTACAGTGCTACCGCTACTACAGTCCACGGCTGCTATAGTGACCTGCTACAGCGCTGCTACAGTACCCAGAAATTAGTCCCTGCCTGGATACAATGATGATGTAGTGATTACCATATTAATGAATGATTTAAATAAATGATATTATAAAAATTAAAATAAATTTATTTGGAAAGTTTTTATTCCATACTTTAATTTTAGGGTTTATTATTTCCTTATATCTTTAAATTAATGATTTTTTTGAAATAATCATGTTCAAATGGATTTTTAAAATGTCATGATATGAATAGAATAAAAAATAAAATAATTGTATTTTTAAAACAAATAATATTTTATTAAAGGATATAATAGTCCTACAAATCTATGATTCTGAAAAATTAATTATATAGTGTTTAAAATGTCATTAATGAACCACTTTAGGTTCAATTGGAATTTTATAGTAACTATATTAACCATATAGTATGTATATACAATAAGACATGAAAAAACTTAAATAAGTTCACTAAGGGTTAAAGCATAAAGTTAAGGTTAAATTTGTGACCTAGAATTTTCCATAACCTATTGGCTGAGTGGGTTTTGACCCAAAATAATAATATATTGGAAATTAATGACATGGGGACTTTTTCAAAGTGAAAATAATTTTATAATAAAATAATACATTCAAACATTCTTAAAGGGCCCCTCCTCCCTCTTATAAAAGGGAATCATATATAACCATTACTCACACCTCTAAATCCCCCTTGGATCAGGCACAATATACCCAAATAATCCTCCAACATCCCTCTCTGACTCCTAGAATCCTTAACATGGGCATAAGTCTATTCAAGAAGGCCTTTTAGCTTAATTCAAAAGGAGTTACCAGATTTGAGGTAATATCTTCCCTCAAGCTTGTTCCAATTATTTTTCTTATCAAACCACCTAAACTATCTTTATTACATTATTTTATAACAAAAAATGTATCTTCTGTATAATAGAATATATTTATGAGAAGGATTATACCTAAACTCACACACAACTCTATCTAAGGGATTTAGAACAAACTGTTTCTCTTTCTGTGGACGACGAACCAATACCTCATGAAACGATGATTGTTCAATTATCTCTTACTGGATATCATGAAGACCATTATGATGGAACGATATTGATATATGACATATATTATATTCAAATTTTATATATAATTATGTATTATTCATTTATAGTATACCTTTATGCTTTCCATAATGCATAAATACAATAATTTCATTTGAGGAAGTGCAGACTACCACCCCCTCAAAGTGATATGACTCGTTCATGCTATAAATGGAAAATTATTAAGGATTGAATATATGAACTTATGTAACATATTTAACATAGATATTATACTGGAATTATAATATACCTATGTATGATTTATTTTTCATTCCATTATACATGAAAAAGAAATGAAAGTAGCGTCCATGCGTACGTACGACTTACCATCTCTATAAAAGGTGTAATTCATTTATTATATCCAAATGTTATGGACTATTATAATTACATATATAATATGTATATATGATATTTAAATCATGAATAAAATTATGGAGATAATTTAATTTTGAACACAAGGACAATTTTTAATTATAACAAGTTTATTTTTGACTCAAGTACCGAACATCGAAAAAACAACCGATATAAACTAGAATAATTATATGATTGTTATATAAATATAATAAGTGATATAAAAATAATAATAAAATTGAAAAAGGTTATTATGTAATTTTAGATTAACTTTAGTTTATTATTTTGGAAGAACAAGGTACATACATGACGAGTCAGACTCAAGGTAAGGGAACCTTTCACCCACCTTTTTTAGTCAAAGACTTATTTTATGTTATGTATTTTAATTTAAATTTTCATATGTTGGGATATGTTCTTCTATATCAATTTTTATGTAAAATTTTTGTCCAAGTGATGAGAGAACCATTTTTTCTCTCATCAACTCATTTCTGGAATTTTTATGCGACTTTATTAGGGTGGCGTATTTTCATAAGGGAATTTCTAAACTAAATTTCCACTCAATGGTTTTTACGCATAATTTTGTTGATTATATTATTCCAAGATTATGTTTAGAATAAATATTTATTTATTTATGTTGTAATTTACGCATACCTTTATGTGGATATACTTTTGAAACACATAATCACCCAATTGATAAATTATTACGTAATTTGTACGAACTTTGTAAGGGAAATCATATCTCAATCTCCATTCATTGAGTTAAATATCCATGTCATTGGTTTTGTTTTTTCAAGAAAATGTGTGAATGTCCTATGATTTTTTTACAAATAATATAAAATTATATTGGGTGTATTTATATTATTCGCACATAATTATATCATTAATTTATCCTTAATCTAATTATATGATCTTTATATGGGATTTTGTCTCAATTTACAATCCATTGATACTTATTTGTTGTTATACACCAAGTAACTTTATATGGAGTATATACATCCCTTTAAAATATTATATCATGAATCTCATTATTCTCATGATATTGTAATCTTTGTTTAATGTTATTTGGTAATTATTTTTATTCAATTATTTTCTCAGGTAGTAAGGGAAATTTTAAACATAATTTCCATTATTTGGGTTAATTTTATTTTTATCGAATATGTCGTTTCTATGACTATGTGTGAAATAAATTTTTTATATCCTCTATTATATATATATATATTTTGTGTACTTATTGTGAAAAATCATAATTGAACTATTTTGTTTACAAAATGATCATTGTACGGGACTTCGTCTCAATATCCTTTCATCAAGGCATATTTTGGTTTATACACAACATTTATTTATATGATGTATAATTATACCATTTTTCTTTTAATTTAATTCAATAATTTTAAAAAAGAATCTTTTTCTACAAAGCATTTTACGAAATGAAATAATGTTTCTTTTTAATGTATATGGCGACCACAACCTTTCTGTTTCTGTGAGCATTATTTGATATTCTGATTCCTTAATAAGCTGTAGTGATTTAAAAGGAAAATAAATACCATATACCCTTTTTATGTATTTTGGTAATGAAAATGGTTTTAATAAATAATTTATTACGTTAATACATTTAAATGATATATTGCGATTGCAATGTGGAAATTTTGTAATTTCTCTATGATTGTTTTATGTGTTATGATTTTCTTATGTTTCTTGGGAATTGTTTACATATGCGGGTGATTCCATGATAAAATATGGGTGGGTGAGCCTGAGATCGACCTCCAATCCCTTGGGTAACGTGATAGAGGAAAATGTTAATATTTCTCCTAAAAGATTTAGGGAGTATACTGTGATGGCTATTATGAACATTACAATCTATGTATGTTTGAAATCTATAATGTAAGAATGATTTGGATGACACAAGTTTCTTTTATTATTTATGATTTAAAATTTTTATTCACAAATCTAATGATTTCCTAAGGTATGTTAAGGATCTTATGTTTTATGATTAATAAGTACGATTTCATTAATTTTTATATATTGATGGACAATTGTTTTCTTTCCTTATTTTATAATCATTATTGATACTTTTATTCTCATCCCATGTTTTTCAAATGTTTTTCACAAGGTATAAAAAGGTTAAGAGAAAAAAATTATTCAATAAGATTTTTATTAAGAAATGAACTCCTATTTTATTTAATGAGTTTTATTATTGTGAAAATTTTGGGATAGAGTAGAAGTGTCTATATTGTAATTTTTGAGATGTAATGTAATAGTTACTGCCTAATTATATAAAAATATAAACCTTAAAAGATCCTCTCTTGACATAACACAATATTATGTAATTTTTAAGGTTGTGGCCTTATTGTTGGTATCATAGGCCAGTTTAGATAACTTTAGAGGTTAGGGTGTTATCTGGGTGTAGGTAATGGATCCCATATAAGCAAGAGGGTTATTATCATATGGAAACTTTTGGAGGGTTATTTTAGAATAAGGTTATTTGGATAAAAACCAAAACAATGGATATATAAGGAGGTTGATGGTTTAGTGTATGATAAAGTTATTATGTTATCTTTATCCTATAAGGGATTCTTTTTTTTTAATTATAATATTTTGTTTCATGTTTCTGTGTTGATTATTTTCAAAAAATTAAGGATCATTTGTCAAGATGTAAGGAAAGAGATCTTTCACAGCCTTCATATCCCTCCCTGGTGATTTGATCATCACTATTATTGAAAAATACAATTTTAATGATTTTGACAGTTTCTTGAGTATTCAAATCACTACAAGTAGTTTTTTGAGCTATCCAACAACTACTCATTTCTAAAACAATTTTATGGGTCATGGTTTATTTTTCATATGATTTCAATAACTCAACATGTCCAATTCTATCGAAAAATAATATTGCAGAAGTGGAGAAAACATTTTCTTTTTGAATGTATGACAACATGCTGAAAGAGAAAGGGAACATACTAACGATCATGATATATAGATTCATGGTATTATATATTTTCATATCCATAAAGAATGAAGCATATTTGGATTGATATTTATAAATGATTAGGATATTAGATCTGTAGGAATGATTTATTATAAAATAAAGTGTAAATGCATAGTTAATGGATTATGTCAACCGCTGAATGAGTAAAAAGTCTACATATAAGGGATTCAAATGTTATGTTAGGTTGTAGGATGAAGAAATTTTTAAAAGTATTAATTCTATTTTGATGATGGGATTAATTTGGGAAGAATATTTATAACATGAGTAAACCAGATATTTGATATGTGGAAATTTTATTCAAGGATAAATTATTTCATGTCACCTCAGACAAAAATCGAACACTGAACCATCACCCTGCTGCAATCATCCCATACCCATCCCCTTTCTCACACTTTCTCTCTCAAAGAAATACTGATGTATGAAAAATGACTTGAAAAAATCCCTAGTAATATGTTCATAAGGATTGTTCTGAGACACAGACTTCCACCACTTTAATGAAGGACATTTAATCATGAATTTTAAAACATTACATTTAGAAACTCAAGAAACATGATGAAACTAAAGTTACATCAATTTTTTTTCATAAACTGTTCCGCTTCAAGAGTATATTCTTTTCCATAAAAGAGTGGTGGATCTATATTTTTAAACTCATGGATTAAATCCCTTGTTTGATCAACCAAAAATCCCACTAAGGATGGATCACCTATAGCCGCACTACAATCACCCATTGAAGTTTTATGGGGAAAACCTCTAGAAAAGAAAAACAAATAACTAAATCAATGCCAGCTCAACAACAAAAATCCCCATGAAAAACACCACATTGGTGACAATACTTAATCCTTGGAAAATAGAACATTAAAACATCAAAACATTCCTTTTTATAAAATTCAATAATTTAAAACCAGTATGGTGGGTTGATCGCTAACTATTTGTATTCCTTAGAGTCTAACTCACATGCATTATTTCGTGTCACCTTGGACAACAATCCTTAATTCCATTCCAGGAATCCATTCACATTCCCATATACCACCATGCATGTAAGCACCCATAATAATACCATGTCTGAAATTAAACATTCCCATTTAGCAAAACAAATAATTTAACCCATTTCCAAAATCATGAACATTCCTAAAGAACACAGATCACCATGTCAAAACCATTTTCAGATTCACCCATCAAATGAATTTTCCATACATGAAAATGAAATCCCATGGAATTCCATAAATAATCCATATCACATTTATAAAAACATTTTCCAACACCTCATTCAACTTCATTTCATCAGTCCATTTGATTAAAAACTCACTCGTTCCTCATTTAAAAAAACTTCCAAAACAACCATTTGCATTCCATGACTCCAAAACATAATTTTATGAGAACTCATTTTCTAAGGTCTTGCACAAATTAAATAATGAATATCCTTATTCAACACTTTCCAAAATCAATATATTACAATAAAAATCCAATTTTCCACAAATCTCACATAAGGGTTTTCACACAAAAATCAGAATTTGATGAGGACTCAAAACATCTCACAAAAGGAAAATAATGACGGTGGGTGACTTGACCATATGGTTGGAGGCTAAATTCCAAACACACCACCAATTCCATGAACCGAATCTGGTCTCCATCAAAACCAGAACCCGACCCTACCCATGACAAGGCTAAAAGGGTGTTCCCGATCCCCATAGGATGGCACAAGTGCCCTGGTATCATAAACTAAAAAATGGGAACGTTTTAACAGAGTTTATAAACATAAAACTACAAATAAATCCAATAAAATGAATTTGTATTTTTCAAACCAAACAATCTTTTACAAAAATTTAGAACTGAATTACATAGTTTAAAACATCTCACCAAGACTATAACAAAGGTACAAAACAAAAAATAAACATCCCAATAACCCTCATGGTAAGGGGAATCTCCCTCAAGCTATCTCCACAGCACATCACCACCAAGGACCTTCTATAAACCCGAATCACTGGCACTAAAAACATTACCCAACCTACGACAAAAATAAAAACCAACTCTACATACACCCAAAGGTGTAAGTAGGGTGTGATCCAAATCCTAGTAGGATACCCCTAATAAGAAATTCCATGTGATAAAAATTTAAAGATGAAAAACATGCAATTTTTCAAAACATGAAAACCTATCTACAATTTCAAAAGATATGACTTAAAAAAAACAGTTACCAAGTGGGCTATTTTAAAGAATCAACACATTGAAATAATGTAAAAGATACTTAATTTTCCAGCCAAACATACTGTATTCCGATGGTAAGCACAGAGTAACTAATGAGGACAAGTAACGAGAAATTAACTCCTAGGCACTAGCTCACAGTGGGTCCCAGGTACCTCGTATCTTGGTGAGAGTAACCATCATAATATCCATTCTCATGCATGAGAAACTAGTAGGGAACATACCCATAACCTATTTTTCCCCAATCGTTATCATCATAGTTTAGCAAGTGTTGTAAAAATCAATATTGCTATGTGAAAATGAGGCAAAACCCCACGGGATCACTAGAATTCTAGTACACATCCACCCACCTAGATACTCGAGTTTCCCTCTTGTGCTCAAACAAGTTCAACTAGCCAAGAAATATAGTTTTCACATGAAAATACCACTTACACATAACAAATTAACCAAAAATCCCCATGTATATGACACAATTCACATAATCCACTTTTTCATTCAAATGCATTTTGAAATCAAACTCACACCAAAAATAGCCCACACAACTTTTTTCACATTTCATTAACACTTCCACAAATCCATTAAAAATTTTAATAAAACATTTCCAAGGTGATAAACATCACATAAAATCCCACACACACATTCCACATAATACCCCTTTTTACCTTCAAAATCATTTTATCATCAAACTCACACGAAACATCCCACAAACATGTTTCGCAACCACATCACAATTTAATAAAACATTTCAAGAATTTATAAAACATTTTAAAAATGTTTGAAATTTTAAATCACCACATTACCTTTCAGAAACCAATAGTAGGTTAACACACACACACATTAAGTACATATACTCCCTTTTCCCATTTTTTAACGAACTAAAACAATTTCAATTTTCACAAAACGAACCCAAAGGGTGTAACTATGTCTTGCACAAAAAACCCATTTCAAAACCCTAATTCAATGGAAAAACCATACCCATACCAATTAAAATAAGAATTAGAATCCCTAGAAAAATTTATTAAAACCCTCTCAAGAATTATAAAATTCCCTCATTTAATAGCACACAAGATACACATGAAAACTCGCATTTTCATAAAAACACCTTATAGAAGTAAAACTAGGATTCACACCTAAAACCCATTCAAAACCCCCTTTTAAGCCCAAAATCACACCAAGACCCTACCGTAGAAAAATTGGCAGCCCAAAGAACATTTACTAAACCAATTCCTTATGTTATAAAATAACCCAATTAATACCACTTTAGTTACACCAGAAAAACACCCAACTTAGAGAAAAAATGCAACTATGAAAATAAATACTTAACCAAATCCATCAAAACTAGTTTTCACACCACATAAAACATATGAGGATCATGAAAAATAAGTATTTCATGAATAATAACTAATAAATAAATTTTTACACATGGAATCACCTACCTTTTTTTCTAAATCCTTGATTATTGGTGTGAAACCTCAACTGCACCTTGACCGCACCACAAGGGGTTGAAAACCAACCTAAAAAATCAATATTAGACCAAGAACATCGTAGGAAAACCCTACGTACGAAGACCTAGTTTTTGGAAAATAGTAACATAAAAAAGAGTGGAAGAATACCTAATGAAAAAGAATAAATTGAATATAGAATGGCTTAATTTCATATTTTTTATGTTTCCCCCATCAAATCTCCCTTCAAAGATGTGGTCCAAGGGAGGGGAAGAAACCTTGGAGACTGGACATGGAGGTGTAGAACTAAAGAGAGAAGAATGGGGTAGATTTGGTTTTATTCTAGAAGATAAAAATTGGAAATTAAAAATTATTTTTAATGAACTAGACATACCTTCACGGTTTTCCTACAAAGTTTGGAACCGGGCGGCAAAACCATGTGGCATGTTCTAGCCACCCAAAAAGTGTTGGTTTTACACCAATTCCAAGGGGGTCCAAGGGGGAAACCATAGGGGAATTATAGGACAAGAATATAGGAGAAGAGGTCCCAAAAAAACCATCCTATTAACCCCAAAACTCATCCAACTAAAGTGTACAAACCACCTCAACAACTTACCCCTTAGGTGGTGCAACTAGGAGTGTCACAAAACCAACTCAAAATCACCACAACCTAACACTAAAAAATTGAAGAAAGAGAAGTCCAATTACAATACAAGACCCCAATGAACAATGTCATAGGTAATGAACACAAGAGACACCAAAATTTCAAACATAGAACACTTAGAAATCTAAGTGAAATCTATGATCCAAAAGAGGATTTTAACAAAGTCTAGAATTGAAAATCTGCGTGAGAAAATTATCCCCACCATAATGATTTACACCCTTGGAAAGCCACAACAAGGACAAAAAAATAACCAACCCCAACAAATAAGTCAAGATGCACTCCCTTTTCATGATTCACCTCTCAAAGGCGAGGACACCTCCAGTGATCAATTAAGGAAGGAATTCTCTCACAAAAAAAAAACTTACACCACTTTCCAGAAATTTTCCAAATTTATCCCAAAAGAAAACTCCACAATAATTATCCGAACAATACTCCACCAACCTACCCAATAAAACAACAAAAACAAACATGGTTACACTTACCATTATATAACTAGACCATTGGGCATTCTATAATCCCAACGTTTACCCAAGGAAGATGTTTGTATTTAGATAGCTCCGAATAAGACTACCTACCACCAAGCCAAGACCCTAGACCAATCAAAGTTACTGTTATGGGGAGACAAAAATGGGCTCCCCACTATAAGAGACAACTTGAAATTTCTAGAGACAGAATCGGGACACTAACAGAAGGAGGCCTGAACAGACCCCTAGTACAAGGGTTAGACTCCCATTAGACACTTCCAAAGTAACACACATGAGACTCATAGTGGTTCTCCCAGCCATAAAAACCAACCATCTTAACAAACAGCATGATCCGACATAGAAAGACCTGAAAATTTAAAAATATGGGTTGGCCACATTTTTAGTCTACACGATTTGATAAACCGTGCACTAACTGTGGGGATCATTCATTCCGTATGGCTTCACATCACTCAGTCACTACAAATCGTGCACAAACTATGTGGTCAACCATGAGGACACTAGAGATGTAAAATATTCCCATATTTTATACTAAGGATAAGACTTTGTTAAAGTTTTTAGATGACCCTAAGATTCCCCCTGACTACGTTCCGACTTCTCTCTGGGACCTATGGCTTGAGCTCAAAGGATTGAAGCATTTTTAGCCGCGTACTTTGTCTTTAGAAACACCTAAATAGAACTTCTTCCTTCAGTGATACAAAAAACCATGCCATAAACCCTGATGGTCTTACCAAGACAACAAAAAATACAAAAATAACTTTACCCTAACCCAATATTTTACTAAAACAAGGTCATAGAGGATGCACACACATCACACCTTATTTCTTCGGGTTAGAAACAATAGAAGAAAAGGGAACATATAAACACCCTCTTATAAAATGGGGGATTTTGATGTTTTTCCATGAGATACATACTCCCAAAATGATAGAGACTCTCATAGGATTGCACAACTTCACCATTACAATAAAACGAGCATGCTACATCACAACAAATCACCGAACTTGAACAAAGCAACTGATAGAAACAATACATAGAGATGGAACTTATACAATGTACCCTATCATCAAAGAATTCTAGAAAGTGCTCATAATAGCCTCTCATGACCATATTTCCTACACCGATGTTTTTATGTGAACTACTACTTCAAAGAGACTATGAAGGACCTAGAGGTCATCTTAGACACCATCTAGACACTCATCCACACTAACAACCACTGAGAACTTCCACCTTCAATGAATCAGGAAACATAAGAAACTAAGGTCTCTTTCAACCTTCACGAGAACTCTCCCACTACAAGAGGATCCAAAAAACTAAGAAATGAAATTTTTTATACTTAATCTCCAAACCTTGAGAAAAATATTCCTTATATTGATAAACTAGATTATTTTAAAACAGTCAAAAAATCTGGGTTTCACTTCAGTCGTGCCCTAACCCTTAGTGAGGGTGTACCTTATCCATCAAGAAACCCAAGGAACCAACCAAGATATTCCATTGGTCAAAAAATTACACAAACCAAATCTAAACACATGAAGGGAACCACCTTAAAGGCTTCCCGAACATTTCTCAGAAGAGACTACTAACCGGTTCTTCTACCCATCTTACTGAACAAACCCAAACCCAAAATACGATTCAATAGGGGGAGGGGGGTTCTTGGACTGAAAACATCCCACAACATCAAAATTTTCCAAAAAACAAATAATAAACACTATACCAATCCATTAATCAAGAGATCATGTTTTCCTTTAAAAATGTTTCTTTGAAATCAAATGGTTCATTATTTAGCGTATCCACAAATGGTACCCCATGGGCCTCGCACATGCATGCTTTCGTGCCACACCGGACACACTCCTCATATCCATCCCGACACACATACAGACATGACATAAATCATCCATAGTCCCATATAACCCCATGATAGTGGTTTCTCTCAATGAAATAAATGTTTAAATAAAAAATTCTTTCCACTTTTCAAAACCTAAACCGTCAACCAATACAACTTTTTCTCATGACCGCTAACCACGAAATCAAACCCAAAATACAACATAATTTTCTTTCCAGAAAGGCACAACCATTTATACAAGAACTCACTTTGAATTTATTTATATCATTTTCAAAACATCTCATCCCATTAAAATACCCTTCAATTGTTTAGTAAACTCTATTGGAAACAATTTTTCAAAACCAACTTCAATATAGTTCCTGTTTCAAAAAGATGTGTAATCACACCATTTTCCATTTAACAAAAATTATGAAAATTCATTTCAGCCATTTCAGAAATATAAAAATTCCATATTTGTAAGAAAATCATTTAAGAATAACATTAAAAATATTAAAACCATATCATTTTTACTTCAGAACTGAACTTCCAAGATTTCAAAACTTAAGGACACGAGACAATGTGAGAAGAAACTAGTTTTGGTCGGTGACTTGGAAATATGGTTGGCAGACATATTCCAATCACTTCACCAATACAGAGAGTATTCTAGGGAATATCCCCAGATCCACATGGCTTCCCAGGCCTTTCAATCTCACTGAGATAGTAACCCAACTCTCTTTTCATTTCCCATAATCATCATCAAACCAAGAATGAAAATGGAATTAGATAAGTCCTGACTTCCCCTGGAAACATGAATACTATCATGAGGTGTGGTGATCAGGCACACTACCCATAATTGTAATGCCATGTCCCAAAAATTCTAACTCTAGACTATTTCTAATGTTCCCCAAATAACGGGACCCAAAGAATTAACCTGAACCTCCATTGATACCATTTTGTCACGAACCGAATCTAGTCACCATCAAAACTAGAACCTGACCCGGACCGTGACACGTGCCGAAGGGGGTTCCCAAAACCCATGGGTTGTCACAAGTTCCCAGTTATCATAAACTGAAAATTGGAAATGATTGACCTAGGATTATAAACATAAAACAAGAAATGAATCCAATAAAACAAATTTGGATTTTTCAAACCAAACAATATTTTAAAAACATTCCGAACTGAATTAAATAGTTTAAAACAACTCAGCAAGACTATAAAAAAGGTACAATACCAAAAATAAATATCCCATGAACTCTCATGACAAGGGGAAATGCCCTTAATCCATCTTTATAAGACATCACTACCAAGGAACTACTTGAAACAAGAACCAATGGCACTAAAAACAGTACCCAACCTGTGAAAAAAATAACCAAGTCTACTTACACACAAAGGTGTAATTAGGTTGTGATACAAAGCCTAGTAGGATACCACTACAAAGAGATTCCATGTGATTAATATTTAGAGATGAAAATCATGCATATTTTCACAACATGAAATGCTAGCTACAATTTAAAAAATGTGACTTTAAATAATTTTTTTCCCATGTAGGCTATTTTAAAGAATCAACACTTTTAAAATAATTTCAAAGATACTGAATTTTCAGCCAACCATACCATTTGTCGATGGTAAGAAAAAAGTAACTAATGAGCACATGTAATGGAAAAATAACCCCTAGGCACTAGCTCATTGTGGGTCCTAGGTACCTCATATCTCAGTGAGAGTAACCATCACTACATCTATTCTCATGCACGATCCACTAGTAGGGAACATTACCATAACCTAGTAGTCCCCAATCATCATCATCATAGTTTATTTAGTGTTTTAATCATCAATCATGCTTCGTAAAACTGAGGCCAGACTCCACGGGATCACTATCATACTAGTACATGTCCACCCACCTAGATACCTAGGTTTCCCTCTTATGCTCAAAAAATTTCAACAAGCCATGAAATATGGTTTTAACATGAAAATATCACTAAGAAATCACACATTAACCAAAAATCCCAATGTATATCACACTATTCACATAATCCATTTTTTCATTCAAATGCATTATGAAATTAAACTCACACCAAAAATAGCCCACAACACTTTTTCACATTTCATTAACACTACCACAAATCTTTAATAATTTTAATAAAAAATTTACAAAGAGGTACACATCACATAAAATCCCAGACAACGTGCAAAATATTACCTTTTTTACCTTTAAAATCAATTTATCATAAACCTCACATGAAATAGCCCTCAAAAATGTTTCACACCCACATCACAATTTAATAAATCATTTTAGAATTTTATAAAACATTATAAAAATGTTTGATATTTTAAATCACAACTTTACCTTTAAAAAACAAATATTATGAGAACAAAGTCACCAAAAAAGTACATGTACACACTTTTACCACTTTGTTTAACCAACTAAAACATTTACAGTTTTCATAAAACAACCCCAAACGGTGTAACTATGTCTTGCACACAAAACCCATTTTAAAACCCTAATTCAAGGAAAATACCCAACCAATAATTATCCAGAGAAGTATTTGAGGCCCTAGAAACATTTATTAAACCACCCCCAAGCATTATAAAATTCCCACACGTAATAACACAAAAGATACACATGAAAACACATATTTAAAAAACAAACCATCATAAATTAAAACTAGGTTTCACACATAAAACCCATTCAAAAAACACCTTTTAATCCCAAACTCACACCAAGAACCTACTGAAGAAAACCTAAAGAAATGGAAGAAATTAAATATAGAATGACATACTTCTATAATTTTGAAGTTTACCCAATCAAATCATCCTTCAAAGATGAGGTCCAAAAGAGGGGGAGTGACCTTGGAGGCTGGTCATGAAGGTAGGGCACGAAATGAAGAAAAATGGGGTAGATTTGCATATATTCGAAATGGGAAAACATGGAAATTCAAAAGTATTTTTAATGAGAGGGACATACCTGCATGGTTTTCCTTCACAGTTTGGAACCGTGTGGCCAAACAGTGCGACCTTTTCTGGCCACCCAAAATGTGTTGGTTTGCCTCCAATTCATAAAGTTTTTATGGGGGAAACCATGGGGGAATTATAGGGAAATAATAGGGGAGAACATGTACCAAAAGAAACTATCAAATTAACCCCAAAACCCATCTAACTCAAGGGTAAAAACCACTTCAACAACATATCTAACAATTGGTAGCACTAGGAGTGTCACAAAACCAATGCCAAATCACCACAACCTAACACAATCACTTTGACAGAAGAGGAGGAAAATTACCGTCCAAGTCCCCCATGAACAAATTCATAGGTCAAGAACAAAAGAGACACCAAAATTTCCAACCCAAAACACATGAAAACCAAGAGAAAGATATGATCTAAAAGGGGATTTGAACAAAGAATAGAATTGGAAATCTGGGTGTGACAACCAACACAAAGAAAATTTTAGGACCATGCCCCCAGTTCCACATAGATTTAAAAGCCCTGTGAGCTCATAAGGACCACTAGTCCAACCCTCATTGTGATATCCCAATCGAAAAACAATACCTAACAACCAAGAAACTAACCAAACTAAAATTCCCATGGAAAATTGAGGATCCAAACGAGAAAGTGTTCACAATGATCTTCCCACACCTAATTATCAAGTCCCAAAACACCACTCCATATACCAAGAACTCCGCATGTAATAAAGGGTGATATGAAAATTAAGGTCAGTTAAGATCTAACCACCTCTGATACAATTTTTTCACGAACCGACCCAGGTCAACCCTGAACCGGTTACCCGAGATGATCTGTGGCAAGGCCCAATGGGTGTTCCTGATCACCAAGAGTTGTCAAATAGTTCCCCTTATCAACAAAATAATATAGGGGAATGATTTCAAAAAATAGACAATAAGTAAATAAACAATAGAATGAAACCAAATATCTATATATATATGAGATGAACATTTTTTATACACAATGTGATAATTTAAAACAAATACTAAAAAAAACCTATCAAACAAGAAGACAACACTATCTCTCAATGTGACCCTTATTGTAACTCTCCATTATAATGATCACTAATCTCCCATGACGATCAAACTCAATATAAAACATGAAAAAGTGATAAAAATAGAGAAGAACTATATTCATCAGTATTAAAACTCAGTAGGCAAGCCAATAATCTATTCCCAATGCAATTCCTTTAAAATAAAAAAAATAAAAAATTCAAAGATTGAAATAAAATATATAAGAGTACAGTTTTCAACACGTTTTATATAAAAACAATGTAAAACTCATTTTACTCATTTATTTTCAAAATGAGGTTCATTCCATTAGTGTAACATTGGTATTTTTTAAGGGGAAAGTGATATCTATTTTTTTTTTTCAGATTGTACAAAGGTGATAAAAATACTTTTCCTTGAAAATGATTTTTATAATCCCTATTGAAATCAATAGATAACATTTGATTAAAAACATTACACAAGAAGTAACTATAGAAATCACACCATAAGGGAAATTGAAATAATCATATAAGTATCACAATCATCACTACAAAAACTATGAAACGATAGACATATGTGAACCCATGAGATCAAGAATAATCCAGAAGTCACCAATACCTAAGACCCCATCTACGATATAATACCACACATGATGAAATCAAAATGAACAATATGCTCATCCTCCCTTTCTCAAGATAGGCCGAGGGAAAATCTCCTAGAAATAAACCCAATATATCCACCTACTGTGGAACAATAGTCAGTACTATGACCTACCTGTGCAACAATCATTATTATAGAATTAATTCAATATTCTAGGTTCCCATTTCTCAAGAATTTAATGTGTGTGAGACAACCGATTCTAGACAAGCATCCATTCAATATATATATATATATATATGATAATAATAATTTATAACATGCGTCACCCCGTGTCACTCCAAGGACCGATCTCTGGCCACATAACAAATGTTATACAAAGTATCCAAACTGAGGAACAATAATAATGGAATGCATGGAATCCACATCGAGGAAATCCCATCAATTATAAACACATATTTGGAATGAGAATATCCAATGTAAGTTTTCCATAATAAACACTTTCACCATTTTCACAAATTTTCCAAACAGTCCTTTAATCATTTCACAAAACAAGCATTTATCAACGGTACAAAATCGACTTTTCATAAAGTGGATTAAATGAACCATTTTAAGTATCTACAAATTTACATAAACCCCTTAAAATGTTTAGGATACATTCTCCAAAAATAATCATTTTAAAAAAAATGAAAAATAGGCCACTCACCGACATCCCATGACTGATCACATTTAAAACCAAAACTCATTACATTAGAAAGAAAAAAAAAACACTTTTTAATAAATTTAAATAATCCAAAATAACATTTCACATGATTCCAATATGTATATAAATCCAAAAAAATCAATTTTTATAAAAAAACAACCCATAAAAGCCATTCAGACAATTTATTTAACACATGGCATGCAACGTTTAATAAAACAATTCCATTTAAAACTCAACAATGTATAAAACACCCATCTACCTGCCATAAATTTATTCAATCTTCTAATAAATTTTTAAAATACCCCAAAACCACGTGCGAAGGGCAAAAAATATTTTTAACAAACACGTGGTGTGCAAAATTTTAACAAAACAACACGATTTCCATAAAATAGATCATTAACCAGAACATTCCACAACCATAAATTTCACCAAGTCTTGTATATAGATATTTATAATGTAAATAAGGTGAAACATAAATAAATATATGAATAATAAATTACAAATAAAATTTAATTGGATAACCTCCCTCAAATCCATGGCTGAATGAAAATACAAACTCGAAATCACCCTCAGAGTTTTCCATCACCCTAGATCTATAAAGATCATCCAAAAGAGAAAAAAAAATCATAAAAATCATAGAATAATAGAACCATAAGACGGAAAATAATAGGTGTGAAGTTGTAATAAAGAAAGAATATGAGATGGAGGAAGAGGGAGGAGAGAGATCAAGAAAAAATACCTTAGAATCTAGCCAACCCTCCTACATCTCTTAGATCTACACCATTTGAGGAGGGGGAATGGCTTGGGAAGAAAAGGAGGGGATGCCTATTTCTAGAAGAACCAATGAAAGAATATTTTGTCTCATTTCCTTCAATAAATCATGATGGATAATATTGGAAAAATAAAATTTTATGTTATGGAAAAACTCGCATGATTAGGCCAAAATATTTATTGAATTATGTGCCAAATAGTGAAGCAGACATATGAGAAACCACATAGATACTCATAAGAGTCTGAATTCCCATGAACTAACCATATGGTAGGTTTTATACCTGCCTCCCAGTTACTTGGGCTTGACTGTATGGTTGATCAAACTGTGCACCAACTGTGCACAGGTCCTTTTTAGTCCAATCTTGTATTTTTCCTAAAAAAATACCAAAAGAACCTGAGACCCACTAAGAGGGAAAGATTAGAAAAATAATACACTTCATAACACCACAACCAACCCACCTGGATCCTTATAAAAAGACTTAGATTCCCAATTACCAAGAAAATAATCCCAAACATGAAAAACTTGGTGCGACAACCATTATCTTTAGTTCATATTCAAATATTTCTCTTTGAAAATATACTTTAGGATTTTATTATGCATATATGTCTCACACATATCCCCAAATATATAATTCCTCTAGACTTTCAATGAAAATATCACTTTATAAAACACTAGATCATGTGTTGTTTAATTTTATTCAGGAACATTCATCAGTCTCAAAGAATAGGCTATGACTTTTTAATATTGAATTAACACACATCCCAATCCATTCTTCAAATAATTTCAAATTACTATGAATTTTTTTCCATATATGGGTAGTGTGAGAACCGGTGTAGGGATAAGACTCATTTTCAAATTCTTATATCTCTCTTTACATTCATCAATCCAAGAAAACATGACTCCCATCTGAGTAAGCTTATTTTGAGGGTTTGACAGTCATGGGAAATTTCTCACTAATAAATGATAATATCTAGGTGGACCATGGAATATATATATATCTATCATATATTTTGGCCACATACACCCTTGCATTGCTTATATCTTTTAATATTCCACATATATCCCAATTCTTTTGTTCATATGACCTTATAATTTAATTACCTCAATGAGTTTTCAGTATTTCTTTACTTTTCATAGTGATTCTCCTTTTGTATGGAATTTATCACAGTGCTCAGATGATCTCAATGGTCCTCTTTAATTTTATAGTATATTAAATATCATCTATAAAGACTATCAAAATATTGTCTACATAATCTATAAAGACTTTATTCATAAACTCCATGATGATTTTTTGGAGAATTTGTTAGTCTGAACGACATTACTATGAACTCATAGTTTCTGTACCATGAACGAATATAATTCATGGTTATATCATCATTATTCACCCTAACATGGTAATATCTAGACTTTAGATTCACCTTGGTGAAGTATTAATCCCCATAAATCTAATTGAACAAGTCATCAATCTATGGAAGTTGATACTTGTTCTTTATTGTGATCTATTTGAATAATTATAATCAATGAAAAGGCACATTAAACTATCATTCTCCATAAAAAAGAGAACTGGTACATCCCATGGTGATGAACATGGGTGTATGAACCCTTTATCTAGATTCTCTTTTAGTTTTTTTAGCTTCTCAAGTTCCAAAACAACCATTCTATATAGGGTCTTGGATAATGGTAATGCCCCATGTATAATCTCATTTGAAAATTCAACCTCTCGGCTAGGAGAAAGAGTAGGAAACTCCTCAAAAAACAAATTATTGTACTCCCTAACTATAAGGATGAATTCCAGAGTGGTTATTTCCTTAGACTATATTATTTGTGCTAGATACAAATTCATTTAGGGAAATAATATCCATACATGATATGTTGGTTATAAATAATATTCAGACTCCTCCTTGTACATGTAATAAATCGAGGGGTAGATTCAAAATTTGGATATTGGTTTCCTCATCATATAAATTTATCTTGGCCCTATATTGGGAATGTAATCCATAACCAAAATTTCATCAAATTCCACCATAGGAAGTAGGAAAATTTTCTCTGGAATGTCCATCCCACAAATTGTTATAGGGTTTGAGTTATATATATAAGATGTAATAATTCCACCATTTTTTTATTTTCACAGATAACTCCACTTCCATTATTTTTGCGGGTTTCTGAAAAGTTAAACTAAACATTTGTTACATTAAAAAATGCATAAAACTAGAATAAAAAAGTATGTTCACTATTCATGAATAAATAAGTAATGTAATTATCACCACATCATTTTTGGGATCCACCTCAGTGCTAGTGATGCAAAAATATCACCCTTTCTACCTTAGTGGTTTTTGGTTGTCTCTGAAAAACCAAGGCTTAGTGAATTGATTTACAAAGATCCATGGGTCCTTTCAGTTGAAGTGATGAAAAACATGTTTAGGGTTGAATGGATAATTCCTTTCCCCCATCGCATTTCTGGTTCTATCTTATCAATAATATCCATATAGAGTTATTATCCTTAATAACAAAAGAATTTCTTCATCCTCCTTAAGAAATTTCTAGAGTTATTCTCTCCACACCATTGACAAGTGGGATGCTGAAATTTATTGGCACCATTAGATTTATCCATAGGACCACTAGAATTAAACTCTATTTTCTAAATCTAATCCCAATGACACCCCTGAGATTATTCCATCCCCATTTTTAAATTGAGGTAATATCATAAAATTTCCTCATAGCTATCAAAGTCACGGATCATAAGTGATTTTCATAGACTAGGTTTTGGCCCAACAAAGAAGTGGTAAACCTTAAATTCAAGGGTAACAAGAAAGACAGAGGCATATCATGCAAGTATTATGACGTTTTCCTCATAATACCCAATAGAGTAATCATCTTTTTTTACTTGAGGTAAACGAAATCCATTTCCATTTCAAGATAGAGAGTGTGAGGAAAATATTTATAAAAAAAATTCAGAATTCCTTACACCCCATTTCTTTGATCTCTTCCTCTAGCTTCATATTCATTATAAATTTCAACCACTAATCATCTTCTCCCACCATTAATTAAATATATAGTAAAATTTTATCTTGTTCAAAATAGTTAAGTATTTATAATATCTTATCAATAGAGTTGATCCGTTGTTTCATGATTAACAGATCAGATTATACATTGAAAAGAAGAGGCATTCTTCAAATAAAGGACTCAATTTCATCTATTTCATTATTAGGGGGGTTTAGGCTCTCCTACTAATATAGTATTTTATTTAAAACCTGAATCATCTGAGAGAGTATCATCAAAGACTTTGTGATTCTCAGTCCCATAGGGTTGGGTATCTCGTTGGGGCACTCATCAAATTGCATGTTTCATTAATATTTTACCTGATTCATCAAATATCGAGACATTGTATTGAATGAAGGGAATATTAGGGATGAACATTTTTAAACTATTAAACACATAAATATTAGTCCAATGAAATTAATGGTATAACTTATAACTTATATTTAATTCCACAACTTATTAATTTCGTGGTTTCAATCTATGTAATCCAAGATCTGTTTATTGAAATTTGTCCTAATGGGAATTTTTTCCCTTAAAAATGGTTCATGAAGAGATAATTAATTTACTAATGAATATCCCATAATATTTTCAATCCAAGTGTCTAGTAAGGCTCTTTTTTATGTAGCGGATTATACCGAGTGACACTCGACACATCTTGTTGGTGTTATTACCCCTAGGTACATCTGTTCTTAAACCAAATATCCATATAGTATCTATATAGGGATATATCATCATGATAAAACACTTACTCTATACTTTACAAAATTTAGGGAATTTTATTTATACTTAGTATTATCCCTATGGAATTCACTATAGTTTTCTAATCCTAATCCCAAAGATAAATAAACTTTTCCTTTGATTCCAACAATGACAACCCAAATCCTTATATTACAATAATACAAGATTTATTACATAAGGATACACTTTATACAACTTAAAAGAATGATTATTATATTTTATTTGTGAATAAGATATGTTATGGAACAATTGAAAATAGGAAAAAAATCATCATTATTGAAAACATTTTTAACATGCTCGCACATAAAACTGCATGGGATAACTTGGGGACATACATAAGAAAGGGGACATATATAAAGCCTAATAAGGGACTAAAAATTTATTAAAGTGAAGATAATGATACATGTTTCATAAAATGCATATCAATGGAACCAAAAAACAGTATTAATCATAAACCCGAACAATGAGACATGATATAACAAAATAATCATAAAGGTAACATGGGAAATGTGGAAACAACTTAAAACACTGCATCATAAAAATATTTTAAGGATAAATTCCAATACACAAGATGGAAAATTCCAAAAAAATTAATTGGGTTCACTCCCTATACCAACATGAAATATCATGAGATTAAACATTACCCAATTCATTGGATCAATATATAATTTTGAGTGCACCTGTCACTTTCATTTCATTCACATGCTTAAGTGTTCCACATAGATTAGAAAATATGGAATAATTTTTCAAAAACATTTATTAAAAAAGAAAGAACTATATAATTCATACACAAAAAATACTAGAAAAATAATTATTGGGGAATAAAGGTGAACACCCTTGATAGGAATTTGTTATGGGTATTTACAACACTTTTCCCCCCAGAATACCAGGATGAAATTTCAGCAGCATAACAGTGGCACATAAATGTTCATGTTTGAGATTAATGAGATTGAAATGTGTCTATAATAATTTAAAAATAATATTTATGTATTGGGAATGTATAAAAATATTCCCCAACATAATAAATCGAAAATAATAGGGCATAAAATGATAAAGATTCTTGAATAATGGGAAGAAAGAGTGGATCCCTTATTAGAGTGTTTAACTCTAAATGTTTGGGAAAAGATTATTGAGAGCTTGGGTTTCATTGGGATGATGGTAGAGATGTTAAGGAAGATTATGGACGTTCATCATTTTTTGTGTGAAGAGAAATGGGACATAGTGTAGGTTTATATAGGAAATGAGTGGGGATTTATTTTTTTATTTCTCAAACATAGGTTTTGGACTCTATATAATAAAATAAATAAAACCCAGAACATTCCAATGGGTTTTACCATGGTCTCCTCTAAATGGGAGCGGTTTTCCTTAATTTATAACTTTAAGGTCCTAAATTAGTAAATTAATTCTCTTTCCTAGGTGGAAGTGAGTAATACTCTTTAAGAAATTATTTTAAAACCTTAAAATATATTATCAGTTTTGGAGGACTCATAATGGATTAATAAAATAAATCAAATAACTATAAAATAGAATAATTTTAAAGGGAACCTATATATTGGGTCATGGATACCATTTATAGTATTTATTACATCACTTTTGGGCCATTATGATGTCATAATACACACCTTATTTTATACGGTATATAATTTTTACAAAAACATTTGACTCTCCAAAAATTAAGAAAACTACAACATTGGATAATTTCCTCATTTTAATTACCAAAAAAATATTAATTTTAACAAAATATTTTCTTAAATATTTTTATTTTAACTTTTAACAAAATGTTCATCATTTATTAATAAATACTGGGTTCTTTTGATAATAACAATTTTGAACCCTTATAAAAATCCCATTTTACTTCATAAAAATTATATGATCATTTATATTTAATAAAAATTGTTTAATAAAAATATTTTATTAAATTATAATTTATTTAAAAATTTAATTAACTCAAGAAAATTAATTCCATAATTGAATTTTATTATTACCCAAAATACAATTTTTTTGTTTTATTGTATAAAAATTATTTAAAATGAAACAAAAATTGGATTAAAATATATTAATTATAATATGAAAAATAATTTACAAACATATATTTCTAGGTTCTTGATATATATCCCTTTAATACACTAGAAGATGCCCTAAGAGTAAGTTGTGTGGTGGTGAGACTTTTATGGGGAGGTACATCATACATAGTTTGGACCCTTATCTCGATGAGCTAGAACTTCTCACATAAAATATTTCAGTCGTGCTTAAGTTGTGGGATATAATATTTTGATTATTCATGAAAAAATCATAGATATATCCACTCTCATTGAAGCTCTTATAAATGGGATTAATAGTGCATGATCCTACTTGTTGAATTCATCACTTCCTTTGTTTGTGTCAATTGGATTTGTCAAAACTCTATATTTATACTAATCACGTGATCACTATTAAATGGATATATTATCAATAGTAATGATTCTAAACAGTCACTAAAATAGTATATGATAATAATGAATAATTTGATGAGTTTTTTATCCATATTTAATTAAATGGAATGGGAAATTTTAGTTAATATAGTTTAGGTCGATATAGTGTCATTAAGGATGACATGTTTGAATTTCTATTTATATATTAATATTTTTTATATTATCATTAGCATTTTAGTTTTAGTATTTTTTTGATATATGATCACTAAGATAGAGCTAAGAAAGGAAAGTATTTAGAAAAACACTATGTCTTATAACAGAAAAAGGGAGAATATGTAAAATGTTAAGAATTTTAGTATATGGCTATTATCATATAAAAGGAGAGTTTCCACATATTTTATATAGTGGTGAGGTTGATATCATAATAGAAATTAATTCAAGATACTATTATCCATTTTAATTAATGAAATGGTATTTATCGATGAAATTTATAGATTATTGTAAATTTTGTTGAGGATTATATGAAAAATATAAGAATTGTGAACATGTAGTCTTAGATTAATGGTTTAACATAGTATATTAAAGTGTAAAAATAAAGTTTGGAATTAATTATATGATAAGGATATATTTATAGATATAAATAATGATGAAAAAAATTCTTTATGGATGGATAAGTTTTATGTTTAGTATATTTTTGATTTCATGATAGTAACGAGTTGTTTAATTTTGGATAAGTATGTTAGAAAATGATAGAAACTCTGGGATTAATAATTGATTAATTATATTTTTGATTAGTTTCATTGAATTTTTGGGATTATGATATAAATTGACTATATTGTGACACTATCAACTAGTGGTTAATTCCATTTTAGGGTTAATAATCGAGTTAATTCCATGGATGAGTATATAACTTCATTGACGTTTATTAACATGAAGGTTAGCATGTTTTTCAGAAATTTTCATTATGTATAATATATGCATAGGGTGTGTAAATAATTGGTATTATGTTCTTTTGAATGGATATTATAGTTTTGAAAATTATATTAACTTTATATATCCTAAGGGATTATAATGGATTCTATATTAGATGTTATACCCCCATGATGAATATGTTAAGAATACCCTCAACTGCTTTCTTTAATGAGTAGTAATTAAAATTATGAGGAACTAATTTATTTTAGGGGGAATTTAACAAACCATGATCTTAATTTATTGTTCCATCTGAATAATAATTTTTTGATAGGTTTCACCATATGCAACACTGAACATACTTGAAATAGTGATATATCTAGACAAAATATAAATATTTATGTATGTCCATTAAAACCAATCCATTGAAATAAAGGTTATGAGTATGGGTAACCTATATATTAGATATTTATATAAAAAAATATTTAATACCTTTAATATGAATTAAATTCAATTAGTATGGATAAAAATACAAAAAATATCATTTTATATTTAAAAATACATTTTTATAAAATTTTTGTTTTATTTGAAAAAATATTTCAAATAGGAAAAATTTAAATATATTGATAGTATGAATAATATATTATCAATAAGTTAATTAATAATTTATAAGAAATAATTAGGGATAGTTAACATTTTAAAAATCAATTTTCTAATTTGAACAATTTTGGACTATATTTTAGGATTTTTTTAAGTATTTAATTTTTAAATTTTGGAAGTTTTATTTTAAAAAATGAAAAATAATTTTTTTTAAAATAATAATAATATAATATTATGATTAATTTTTTTTATGTCTCTAAAAATAATGATCATTAGGTGAATAGTGAAAAATATCATTTTTAAAAAAACATGACATTTATTACATTATTATTATATAAATATGAATTATAAATCAATGAAAAATTTTTATTAGAAAAAATATGCCTGTTAACTGTACATCCAAATTTAAAAATTCTGGATTTAATTTACAAACCCATAATTGATATTTTAAAATATAAGTAATATTTTCTTAAAAAAATTATACTTTATAAATTTTAATTTTAAAATTAATTATTATTTATTTTATAAATTGAATCAAATGTAATGGATTTAAAATTTATAATCATTTATTCAAAATTATATAATAAATTACACTTATTTAGTCATATATATTATGTTACCTTTGGTAAAAACCAGTAACTATGGTAAATGTTAAAAGAGAAAAGGTAGTAATTTAAGGGGTAAAGGGATTAAAACATTATAAAAAATGTCTATATTTGAGTTTATGATATTTAGATAAAATTGGTAGCTTCTCAAATAAATTATTTATAAATTTTGGATCCACTTCGTTTGTTAAACATGTGAACCCTTAATATAAAGTAGAAATATTTACAAAAAAAATCTATTGTCAACACTTGTAAAAGGGGACTATCACCCCCTTCATGGAAATCCTATAAAATAACTTCATCTTAAAACTAGGCAATATTTCATTCGAATAGAACACTATTTCACTCAATTTATATTTTTTACAATATATTATCATATTCCATACATTTCTAAGGGATCAACCCAGGAATCCTCCAAGCGCTCAACCTGAGTAATCATTTTTATACAATATATTTATTTTATATTTTACTTTTAATATTATAATTTTATCGTATATTTTTAATTAAATAATTATAATTCATTTCTATAACTTCATTATTCTATGGGAAAATTAATTAATCACATTTTCCCTTTTCTGTAATGAAAAACAAAATCATCACTCACGTGTTGTTTAAACTACCGTCTATAAGATGCAATGTGTTTCATTTTCCTTCACTAAATTACATGGATAATTGGTATGGATAATTTGATAAATAATTAATAAATTTATATAATTTTCATGATTTGGAAAAAATAAACCATATTACCCTTTCTATCAATCTAGGGAAATCAAAATCATCAACTGTGCATATATATGGACTATTGCCTCCATTGAATGATTGATATCTATTTCTCCTTTAGCCACCACATTTGTTGGTTGTTAATTTGGATTGGATAAAAGGAGAAATATTATTTTTATTATATAATTAATCTCATTTTATAAAAAATGGACTTCATATTAATGATAATATCGACAAACTATTATTGTTAATTCTATCTTTTAAAAAGACCAAACTAAGAGGAAAATGATATCTTCTTTTTATGTAACAAATTTATATATAATTATCTCATCTTTATAGAAAATTAAATTTTTTATATATCATACCAAGAATAACCGAATAATTTCATTATTCTTCTTTTATAATTATATTACAACTAAACCTCCTCATTTACATTTCTTAATCAGGGTAAGTTCATGTTTAGGTCGGTTTAACCATATATTTGAAAAATACTACGATTTTATATAATGAATGACTAAGGGAACATATTTACTAATATAATATGATATAAATATGAAAATAATTTTTTTACTATTAGGTTATATTAAAATTTATTTCATTAGTTAATAAAAGATTTTTCATTCACTAAAAAACATCAAAATATGCATATTAAAAATTTTAACCTCATGGATTGTAACCAAACTACCATGATTGGAAATTATAGCGTTATAGATTTGTAAATATATTAAAATAACATTAATTATATTGTTATTATAAACTTTTCTCATATAATTAATACCAACACCATTTTTAAAAAAACTAGTTCAATGTAATAATGATTTTTAACACCTGATGTTGAAAATAGGTAAAAAGTACTTAATATATATATTGAATATAAATATGTTGAGTTTATGGTTACAGTAATTAATAATGTTCATGGGTACGTATTTAATTAAAAAATTTAATTATTCATGGAATTTGATCCACATGAAGAATAAATCAGTACCGAAGTTAGGGTTTTATTATAAAATTTGTCTCTTTGAGAAAAACTTGGTATTATATACATTAATTAATTTATGTTCATTATATAATACCTATTTTAAATATAATATCATTAATTATATTTCAATCATGGTATTTTATGTTCATTTAAAATCCCACTCATTTAAGGGGTTTTTATTTATGCATTACTCAATCCTCAGGGGTTTTCTCGGTCTCAATTCAAATTCTATGAGACATGTTACATATTATAATCCATGATTCCTTTGAATTTTTTTCTATTGATTTACTATACCATTAATTATTTAAACTTTATTTCATTATGATTTATTATGTAAATTAAGCCAAATCAAGATATTTTCTTTAATCCTATTTTGAACCAATTATTACCCCAGTCATAAGAGTTTTTGGTAACTCAATTTTCATTTAATGAGTTATTATCATCATATTAACTAATAAGTGGGTTAAATTATGATATTTTATTATATTATGTGGAATTTTATCATTTTTTAAATTTTTACAACATAAAACCACTTTCAAATGATTCATGTTTAATAGAGAATATTTCTTTTAAGGGATATTGATAGCTAAAGTCTCCTTCATGGAATTATCCTGTTTCATCCTAAACATATTCCATTCATCTATGGGTTATCCCAACCAAATATTTTATTATACGGTATTTTATAATCCTAATTTTTAAAATTATGTTTTAATAAAAATTAATTTTTTTACTCTTCTAACAATGAGTGTTTTAAACAAAGATATTAAAAAATAATAAAAACGATTTTTTACTTTTACATTCACATGTTTTGTATTCCTCTCGTCATTTATCCAAGATTAAATTTATGTCACTTCAAGGATCTATTATAATATAATTTTTTATGTTATCTTTTCAAAATTAACATTTGGAAGGGACATATAAATTTTTATTATATGTTAATGTTATTTTTTTTCTAAAAGCTCTTTTAAGTTTTCATTTCATTTACCTTATAATTTTGGAAAATTATTCAAATTATTGGTGTTCATGTTTCTTGATTTATTCTATAATATATATATTTGTGTGTGTGTGTGTGTTATCATTTGGGTGATTTAACTCATAGTATGAAACAATTTTATTCTTGTAATATCATTTCAAGTATTCTTTTGTTTGGGTGTTTTTATTTATGTCAACACCGACCAATATTTAGTTTATTTTACCAGGGTTATAATTTTTTTAACTATCCACCTTATTACTATTGATGAGTTATGATAATTTTATCCATTTTATTGATATGGGGAAAATTATTAGCATTATTTTGTTGTTTTTCCAATAAGTTGATTATGGGGAAGTTGATAATTTATTGTTTTATTAACTACCATCTTCATTTTGATGGGTTATGATCATGTTATCTCTTTAATGTTAGTGTTGGTTTATTATGTATTGAAATTTTTTATCATTCATTTTATATATAGACATAGATTTTTTTAGTAACGCATTTCATAGGGAATGGTGTGAATGGTCATGTTAACACTTATGGTGAATGAATTGGTATTAATTAGGTAATGGGTGTGGAGAAATGTTTTATACCCATTTGATGCATTAATAAGTATCACAAAAAAACATATTTTTGTATTTATTATATGCTTCCTCAATTCCACATTTTTTTCTAGCTTAAATCTTGAAAAATTTATTTTCTTATCACATGGCCTCAAAACTTGTTTTTTATGTCCAAAATTATTCATTCCATCAGTATTATTGAAATATATGTTTTCATTTAATATCATTGATATATAACACTCTATGATTAATTTTATTGTGAATTTATTCATATTATTCATTTATGCCATATTAAGTATTCCATGCTTATGTTTTTACAGCTTCAGTTATTTGTATCCCTTATTGAGCGTTTGATCTCAAACCATTATTTTTGTTTCAATTAACCATGTTATGAAAAAATTAGTAAAAATGATATTTCTTATAGTATATCCCATGTTGATAGTTTCTGAGAGATTTTAATGAATTATTATTGATCAAATAGTTTCTTATATAGTGGAAAATTATATCCATCAGTTGAGAAAGTCATGGGATTTTTTAGCTTATTTTTTCTTGAATTATATGATTCCCTAAACCTAAATGGTATTAGGAATATATGTAATGTGATATTTTCTTCATGTTATTTATAATGGGATAGTTATTTATATGGATTTGTAGTTGGTGTCGAGGATAGTATATAATGTATATTTTAATGAGCACTCAATCTGGGTGTGTAGGTCTCAGGCGTGACGTATTGTATGAAATTAAATTAATCATTATATTAGAAAACATAAAATTACACTTCAAAATCTATTTCATTGTAATTTATATAAAAAACTAAACCCATTCCATGAAAACATAAAACATTCTTAAAAACCATGTTTTTATAATTTTACCAGGTTAGTTAATAACAATACCATGTACGACTCATCTTTCTTAAGATATTTTTAACTCTTTGAACTTCTAGAAGTAAAATCATCTGATATATTCAAATTTACCATTATAGTAATATTTTAAAGGTATAATGGTTTTAGTTTTTTGAAATGGGAGATAAATTTTATTAGTGTCTCAATCTAAAAGGATCCATACTAAAACAAATATTGATAAAATTAAAGAAAATGTTTTTCAAAGGAATACTAAACATTATTGATGTATTGTGCAATGAGATAATTTGAAATTATACAAAATATAATAAAATAAATAAATCTAATTAAAATTAAAAGGTAATAAAATAATAATAATACAATATAAATTAGAAAGAAAAAAAACTCAATTAAATTCAAATAATACCAATTCTCCCTTAAAAAATTCAATATCATTAGGGAAAAAAGCATAGTGAAAAGATAAGCTAAACAATGTTTGGTATCAGTAAATTCTAGAGAAATATAACCTTCTGAATTTTATACCTCAAGATATAATATCTAATATAATTTATTCCATTACTATAAGAGATTATCTAATTTCTTGAAATGATTATTGAATAGTGTTTTTCTATTTGATATGCACCTCCCAAAATCAAACCAAAATCATTCAAGGCATGTTTCATCCATGCCACACTTATACAATAACTACTAGCTATAATTTATTTATCATTAGTAGTAGATAATGAAATAGAATGCTTATTATTACCATAATAAGAAACTATTTTTTGCAAAAAATTAATGATTCCTTAGGTTATCTTCCTATATAATATTTAACCCCAAACTCAGTATCAGAATATGAAATTAAATAAAATATAGAGTTTTTTAGAAATATAGAAAATGATAAATAAAACCATTCAAATATATTAATATTATTTGGAATTTTAAAATCAGATTCTTCAAGATTATCATTAAATCTAGAACAATTATGTAACAACATAATATATGGTCTACTTGTAGTGAAATAAAACAAAATCCAAATTATTCATCGATACAAATTTTTATCAATTGGTATCTCATCTTCATCATAATAATTTTTAATATTAAAACTCATATGAGTTGTATATACATTATTATTTTCATTTTAAAACCTTTTTAATATATCATGTATATATTTACTTTGTTTAATCACACTCGAAAAGTCTTATTGAAATATTCAAAACCAAGATAAAAATTCAAAATATCTATTATGCTCATTTAAAAGTCTTGGTTCATAATTTTATAAAATTCATTATATTACTTATAGTTAGTTGAATGAATAAACAAATCATCAACATATGTATGGAAAATTATAATATATAAAGAAATTAATTTCTTGAATAGTGTAGCATCTTATAAGAAAATAAAAAACTATTTGGTTAAATAAATGAAATAATATTTTTATACCAAGGTCTTGGTGTTTGTTTTAGAACATAATATTTTTTGGTAAGTTTGAAAATATAATTTTGAAAACATGGATTTTAAAACCCTAGAGACTATTCAACATAAACATCATCCATAGTATAACCATTTAAAAATAAATATTTTACATCCATCTGGAAAAGATTGAAATTCATAAGGGATTTATAATCTAAGGGAATTTTAAGGGATTCTAATCTGGTTATAGGTAAATATTTAACTCTTTATATATATATATTTTAGGTATAACATTTATCCAATAATATAGACTCATTTATAAAAATCACTCCAAAATCATCATTTTTTATAAAAAAACAATTTTGTACAACTAATAATATAATCACAGTGTCTATCATCTAATTATCAATAATTATTTCACTAAACTACTTTAACAATTCATGCCTTTTTAAAACCAATTCTCATTAATATGTGATTATTCTAGAGTTTTTGGTTCAATATATGAAATTTTTTTGGTATATTTTGAAATGTTACCTTCACTCCTAGTACTAAAAAAATCATCTAAAAAAATATAAAAAAAATTTATACAGTGGTTATTAATCATAATAGGATATCCAGGTAACACAATATCATGTTTATTACTTTATAACCATTCATGACTGGTTTTTTCATGAACACTGTTCCTCTTTATCATCCATTATATTGTCTATATGAATATCAAGTCTAAACATTTTAAAATTTTCATCAATGTCATCAATATGAGTTTTCTTGGGGTAAAGTGGATCACTTTAATAAAACATCACATTAGTTGATTCTTCCAATATCCTTGAATTATTATTAAAAATACCAAAATCATTAGAATTAATAAAATAACTTATAATAATTCCTTTAATATAATTTGAATAAAGTATAACAATATTATCATTGATGTTTATGTTATAATCCTTGCATCCAAAATATCTAAAGTATCTAAATTTTTTTATGTTTTTCCATAACTCATATGGCCTTTTCTTTTTGATAGGTACTATAAAGAAAATATTTACTATATAAAATGTTTTTTTAACAACCTCAACCAAAAAATGAATAGGCATACTATATTTATTTAACTCTATTACTCAAATTTTGGAAAATTCATATTTCTCTTTTCAATTACTCCATTATATTGTGGTCTCCAAGGGGAAGAGAATTTATGTTTAATAAAATTATTTGATCAAAATGAATAATATTCATCGCATTCAAATTATTCATTATGGACACTTCTCAATGGAATACTTTTGGAATGTTTTTCATTCTGAACCAGTTTATAAAAATTCATGAATACAACACAATATTTACTCTTACTATAGAAAAATAAAACCAATCTAAAATTTAAAAAATCATCAACTATAACCAGAACAAATTACATTCCACCAAGACTATATATTCAAGAGGATCTAAAAATATCCATGTGGATAAGTTCTAAATGTCTTATTTAAGTAACCTTGTAGATCGATTTAAAATAATATATGTGGTTCATTTTTATTTTGAAAGCATCACATATCCAATTTTATTAGAAAAATTAGAAAATATAAATAAAATATCAAATTTTTATTAAACAAATTTCGTAAAGAATAAACATTACAATGATAAATTATTATTTTCAATATATATGATTCATTTATTTTAGTATTTAAATAGATTAATGTTTTTCTATAAAAATAATTATAATATAAATTGTATATATTTTCAACTCTAAGTGCCTCAAATTTAATTAATTTTTATTAAAAAAATTGAACTTGAATTATTAGAAAAATAACACACTCACAAATTTTAGAAATACATATCATTTTGTGATTTAAGATTTCAACAAACAATACTTTTTTATGATGACTAAGTATCTATTTCCAATAGAACTAACTTTGGTGATTTCCCCTTTTTTATTTTCTCTAAATATGACATAACCTCCATCAATATTTTAAAATGAATGAAAATTTTAAAAATATCACTCAAATTTCTTAATCATACAAAATCCATATACCCTTCTTTAGTGTTTTTCATGTGACTAATTTTTTTTAAAAACTAACCAATAGGTGTTTGGGTGCCAAAATACTCTTGGGACAAGTAGTATTATCAAATAAATATTTTAGTAGTCAGATCTATTTATAGTGAGAAAATTTTTGATCCTTATCATTGATTATACTTTTAAAAACTTATGCATCTTTAATTATTAAAATTTTAAGTCTTTTAATGAAATAATAATTCACATACTAAACAATATTTCCATAATTAAATAAAATAATAGAGGACATAATTTTAATTATAGATCTATGTACAAAATAATTTCTATATGATTTTTTTTCATATTTCCTATTGTCACATGTTTTACATTATTGTTTTTATCAATTTCAAATATTTTATTAAGGCAGTACGACCCCTTAGTAAACATTCTATCATCCGACATATGATGTTCAAATTCAGCTAATAAATCTTTTATTATATTGTCATGAAAAGAAGAATTAGGCCCCCTTTAATCAATCTTAGAATTTAAATCCAAAATATTATTAGAGACAACATATTTTATTAGTAATAAACATCAATATATTTTCAAAGATATGTATATATCATATTAGGTGATTAATATTTATCATCCAATATAAAAAAAATGTTCATACAATTCAACAAAGAATTAATATTTATAATATGAATCAAGAAAATGAGATTAAACATATTTTACATCTTTAGTGTGAACCATAAAACAAATGTTATATTTTTTATTTTATTTCTTAGGTTTGGATATAGAATTTCAATCATCACTAGAGTTTCTCGAAGCACTCTATGTGGATTTCATAACTCTTTAGACTTTATTCTTAAATTCACTTTTCAACTATAACTTCTTCTAAAAATTATTCTTTTCATTAAGGTGGGGACATTTAGTCCTGATATAACCATGATTAGTCCATTCATAACATCTCACATACATAACATTTCCATCATTCTTCTTGAATTTATTAATAGATTTATTGAATCAACTTGTATTCATATAAATCCTATTTAACATCCTCTCAAACTAAGAATGTTCATCACCAAAACTAGAATAACTTGATTATCCTCTATCAGATGAATTAAATAGTACATATTCATTTTTTCTCATATATTTAAGTGGATACTTTAATGTCATCATTTTCCTTTATAACTAATATATGATCATCTAATTTAATTTTCATTTCAATTTCATACACCATAATAGTCCGAATAAAAATTTTCATTTTCAGATATTTGACTAAAGTATATTTTATGAATCCACTGATATCCCACTCCACCATGAATGTAAAAAATATAATAACTTTCTTATATATATATATATATATATCAAAATATGGTAATACATCTCTTTTGGAAGAAGAATTATTCAAAATTTCTATAAGTCTTCAATTCATTTGAGTAATCATTTATCCATAAAACATCCTAAAATTATCAAACATAAGATTATTAGTGTTTTATATCAATTTTATTATATTATTTTTCACTTCATAAGGAATTATAATAATCACCCACATATCATGATTTATATATTCATTAGAAACTATATTAAACTAATTACAACTTAAACTATAAATAATGGCATTCATAGATTTATAATTAAGATCATATTTGGGCACATTTTTTATGGTTTGTTGCTCTTGATTTCTAATAGGAACATTATATGGTTTTATAACATTCATATAAACATCCAATCCAATATTCTTAAAATAAAAAATTTATGATTTGTAATATATGTAGTTTTCTATATTAAAATAAGTTTCTTTTTATATAGACATTATTTCTCTCATATTAGCCATTGTAAAAATAGAAATTGATATCTGGATTTCAAATGGTTAGTTTTTAGAAATCAATAGTTGGGTTTTTATATAATCTATCACCCCAACATTATTTCATAATTAAATAAGAGTTGGTGAATTAGTTTCTTTAATTCCACACTAAATAAAAACATCCCACATCTTAGGAAATTATAATATTTCATTTCATTAAAATATTATGTAGTTGGAAGTAAATAAAAAAGAAGAATCATATGATATAATTTTATATCAATTCACGACTATAAGAGCCTACCTTAGTTTACTACATTGACATTCAATGTGAGTTTGGTTTTTATTTGTATTATTTTTTTAGTGATCATGTCTATGAGTGTAAGAATTTGTTACTTGTCAAATGACTTCAATATATTTTCTTGGGATCTCCCTTAAAATAATTATCTATATAATATAAAACCACAATCATCTGAAAAATATATACATAAAAATATTACAAAAAACGTTGAATGTAATCCCATGTTGACAGTGAACAGTTGTGCACACAGGAAAATGCAAAATAATGACATCTTATGATTAATAAGTATTTATCCAAAGTGTAACTATAAAAATATTTTAGCAACTATAGTAGATGTAACACACCATAATGATAAATAGTTAAATAACTAAATTATATGACTCATGTCAACAAGGTTCACTGTAACACCCCGAGCTTCCACAATACACCTCTCTTTCAATAATGCAATAGCTTGCATTGTACGCAAGTTCGAGTTCTAACACACCGTGACTAATCAAAGTAGGCATTATGAATAGTAATATCCACTTTTTAAAATTATAGAAATTTTATATTTCAAAATGGACTTCATTTTTTTATTCTTAATATCGAAATTATCCTAAGTTGAATTTTTTGTAATTTTCTGAGAACTTCCAATTTTTTATGAATAGTGAAAAATACTTAAAACGAAATTTTCAATCAAAATAATTTATAGTGATAAATTATACTATTTAGTGGTTTTAAAGTATAATTATAATATATTTTTACGATTTTATCCAATGGTGGTCATTATAATTAATTTCACTTTGAAATTGGATATAAACAATTGTCAATCTTTTGATATATATTGTTTCTTAAAAACACGCTATTTGTTGTGACAGTGGGAATTAATTATAAAATTAATTAATTCAACTTATATGTTTGGAATTTTTTAAAATAGACATCATTTTTGAATTCGGAATATCAATTATATCTTAGGTTGAAATTTTGTCATTGTTCTGAAAAACTTCAATTTTTGATGAATAGTGAAACAACTAAGTGGTAGTTAAAAAACTGATTTTTCGTTCAAATGAAACATTACCACTTCTGTGATTTGATTTTCAAAAATCCAACATACATGGTTGTCATTAGGGAGTAAAATGTGGTTCAACTAGATTAAAATAATTTTTGGTGAATAGTAACTTTTATGTTTAATTAATCGTGATTAAAGGTAATTAGTGAAATTTAAGGTAAAAATGATATTATAAAAATATGAAAATACCTTTACACTTGTCTTAAATCTATTGGATGAGTCATGGACGACCAAGAAAATCCATGGGTCAACTTGGGGACCCCATGGAGCCACTTTGGTAGGAAAATGACATTAAAAACTTTTTATTTAATGTTAAAATAAAAATGTCACAAACATGAGTTATTTTACTAAAACAATTTATAAATGGGGTTATAGAAGTCATATTTTTTACTATAAATATTAATTATAAATATAAAAAGATTTCATACATCATGATATTTTTTTTATAATTTTTAGACATTAAATAAATTAAATTATTTATGACACCATGATGATGCAGCGATTACCTCATTATTTAACGATTTAAATAAAATGAAAAGATAATGTAAAATATAATACCTACACATGTAAAAAACCTATTGGATGGGTGGATTTAGAACCCTTATCACCTTATCCTCTAAATATATAAGTGTGGGACCTTTAAAATCCGAAACTCATTATATAATAAAGTAACATTTTATTACTTTCCAAGAGTGCCCCTCCTCTCCTCTTATAAAAGGCCCCCACCACTACCACCTTATTCACACCTTCCAAGCCATTTTCCTCGGAAAACCTCTGACCAAATACTCTCCCAACTTCCCTCTATTACTACTATAAGTCTCATTTTGGGCAGAAGTCTTCCCAAGTAAGCCTTTGCCTCAAATCAAAAAGAGTTACCTGATTTTAAGGCAATGTCTTCTCTTATGTTATTTTTTATTATTTTTCTTCTCCAACCCCCTAAAATATTTTTATTCATTTATTTTGTAACAAAAACAGTATCCTAAATATACTAGGATGTTGTTATAATAAGGATTCGAGCTACACTTACACACAACTACATCTAATGGTTAAAGAACATACTGTTTTTGTGGATGGCGAATTTCTGCCTCACGAAATGATGATTGTTCAACACTCATATAACACCTTCAAAGGTTGCCATTAAGATGTCACTATATTTATATATGATATATAATATGTTTATTTTTTACATAATATTCTTTATTTTTAATTTATGGCATACCTTTATGATTTCCATTATGGGTAAACGGGATGATTTCATTTTAGGAAGTGCGGACTGCCGCCCCCTCAAAGTGATTTGAATAGTTAATGCCATATGTGGGATGTATAAAGGATGGAGTAAATGGTATTATAAATTATATTATACTGGAATTATATTATACCTTTATATAATTATAATTTCATTCCATTAAAGATGAAATTGAAATGAAAGTAGCATTCATGCGTATGTACGGCTTACCGTCTCCATGAACGGTGCATTTCATTTCTTACCTCTAAATGTTATGTAATGTTATAAATGAATGTATATACTGGATATATATGAAATATATGATATCTAAATCATGAATATAATTCTGAATATGATGGATATTTCACCACATGAACAACTTGTAATTATAAGAAGTTTATTTTTGACTCAAGTACCAAAGATCGACAAAATGACCGTTATTAACTTAAATAATTACATAATGTTCATAACATGGTAATAAGTGACATAAAAGGAATAATGAACATGAAAAAGGTTCTTATGCAAATAGAAATTAACTCTAGTTTATTATTCAGGAGATTAAATAATGATCGAGTCAAGTCGGACATGAGGTAAGGGAACTTCTTAACCCAATTTCCGTTCTTTGGGTTAATCTCCTACTTTAAAATTATGTCATGATATTATTATGTCCAATCTTGTATTTGTACTTTATTTATGTGTACTTATAGTTAATACACATAATAGATCTATTTTATTTAAAAAATGATATTTGTAAGGGACTTCGTCTCAAATCTCCTTTCGTTGAGGCATATTTTGTTTTATACACAAATTTCTTTTATACGGTGTATAAACCCCTTTGACTTTTACGTGTATTCAAAAGGTTTTCTTTTATAATTATGTTATTTCTAAATGATTTCAAAAAAGAGATATTTCTCTAAAATATATGAAAATCCAGTGCAAATGTATACGTATTTAATGTAAGCTTAAAATGTTTTCATAAAACCCGACTCTCGAGTGTGGTAGACAGGAAGGGATTGGGGGTGGACCCATCATGGCCTGTAATTAGTCGAGCAGTCTCAGAATTAGTTATTTTGTTTTCAGAAGCTTGCATAATGTTTTTAGAAAAACACTGAAGTGTATTTGAGCGATTTTAAACGTAATTATTTTCTAAAAAAATTGCATCGGCAGGTCTCATGAGACAAACTAGTGTCTTGGCATGAGGCCTTGACAAAATCTTATTTGTGGTCTTGGAACGAGGCCCTAGCTACAAGGTTATGATAGTCTGGAATTATGCATTCCATCATTATGAAAGTGGTTATTGATATTGCATGTGATTATTAGACTAGTAGAATATCTATGTGAGTAAGTAAATGACATTATTTAATTTTATTTTTGCCATATTATGCTGAAGTTCAAGTTTAAAAAGGATTTTATTTTAGTTATACATTGCCTTAAATATTAATGTTTATTTATGAAAGCTTTCGCTATATTGTTATCCTTACTGAGCATCTGAGCTCACCCCTTTCAATGTTTTAATATTTTCCAGGATGTGAAGAATTATTTTATGAATGACCTATAGGGATAGTCAGAAGGGGATATGAGTGTGGAATATGGAGACCATGTTATTATAGTTTTTCACTTTATGATGTAATGTAACTTTTATGAATGTATCTAGTGTTTCCAAGGCTACTAAACTAATCGGTCTTTCGAGACTTGATCTTTTGTGATCATGCCAATGTTATGCAATAATGCACCGACTCTGGGTAGCTGGGGTCGGGGCATTACAGTTGGTATCATAGGCAGTTTAGTACTAACCTTGGATGCTAGATTTAGATAAACTCTGATTAGAATAGATAGCCCTAAGATAGAGATTGGGGATTAGTATAGAAGAACTTCCTAGAATTTCGGTATTATAGAGATTTTGTGAGTTTTCCAAGCAATACATCCCTGTCTGGATACGAGAAGGTAGAGGTGGCTCTAGAACAGATGTACATAGGGGTAATACTCGAAAACACCACTTTGATCTAGACTCAAACGGGAACTGGTGCACGACAACGGGCCTTGATGCACTCTTGGTTACGACACTCCTGGGGGATACACTTAGGATAATTCTCATTTTCTTTACCAACCATTATGAAGGGTTTATGAGTATATACTTCCTCAAAGAAAACATTTTTATGATTATGGATTATATCCATAAATAGTTCAATTTATGTTAAGTGTTTTACAATTATGGAATTATGTATTTTAATTCATAAACTAATCTAGTTTATGCCATTATTTAGAAATGGTGCCTAGTGGAAGGAATGAAAACCATATCAATGTACGCACTCCATGTAGGGATTTATCTCCTGCTCAAGATAATTATTGTGGAGATTGAGATACAACTGGTGCTGATCAACTTATTACCATACTGGGACAACTCACTTAGGTTATGAATAATAACCTTACTCGTATGGAGCACCCTGATCTGCAACATGGAGGATCAATGTTAGAATGCTTCATGAGGCAACAACCACCAACATTTAATGGGGGTACAAATCCATTAGTAGCTGAGCAATGGATAAACTACTTAAATAAAATATTCCACGCCTTGGGGAGTAGCGAAAGGGAGAAGGTTATCATGGCAGTTTACCGCCTCACTGGAGATGTCGATCAATGGTGGTCATTGATTCAAAATACAAAGGAAGTTGAATAAGTATCAAATATGGAATGTAGAGAGTTAAAAGATCTTTTCTTAGAAAAATACTTCTCTCGTGACCATAGAGCAGATATGGAAAGGCAATTTCTGAGTTAGAGGCAGAAGGAGGATGAGAATGTCGCAAAGTATGAGGCCAACTTTACAAGGTTAGCGAGACATGCTGCAGATTATATACGTAACCCATGAAGTAAGATTGATCGTTTCTTTAATGGGATAAAACTGTTTCTCTGTCGAGCCTTAGTCTCACAATTTTTCTCATCGTATGAAGATATTGTCTCATGTGATATCAAGACAGAAAAGGAATTCTCTAAATCTTATGACAATAAAGTAAAGAAAGAAAATAAGAGAACAGTGGAACAAGAGACAGATAAATGGAATAAGGGAAAGAAGGATTTTCCATTATGTGATAAGTGTAGGAAGAATCACCCCGATGCTTGCCTAAAAGGAATGGGAGTTTGTTATAAATGTGGAGAAAAAGGTCACCTGGCTCGTGATTGCAAGGGAAAGAAAGAGGCTATCAATTTTGAATGCTATAATTGTAGGTAAATGGGGAATTATGCAAATGAATGTCGTAAGCTCCAAGGAAACTTACCTCAGAAAAGGCCAAGGGATCAAGGACAATCTTATGCTGTTACTACAGTTGAAGTGGAATAATTAATGTATTGGTGCTTTTGGACTCAAGGATTATATTCTGGTTATAAGAATAATGTGATATATATAAGGATTGTACTGTAGTACTTGTTTTTTTTTCATTACGGTTTTAATATGATGAGGGTAATCATATTTTTAGTATGTGACAATAAGAGAAACTTTACTTTGTTTGGGGAATCTGATGCTACAATTGATTTTGGAATTTAGAGACCTTTTAGAGAAAGTCTGGACAAAGGTATTTTGGATAACTATATAGGTCAGAATGGATTAAGTTAAACCTTGGATAGTATTGTTTAAGGTTAAAACATTTCTGAAGATTATTTTTGGAATATTATAATACTATAGTTTTAGGAAAAGGACAACCTGCAGGTCGGGGTATAACCCGTTGCATCGGAAAAAGCTCCAGGAATCGAAACCACAACCATAGTGCGACAGGCCTTTATTACCTACCACTATCCTACATGAAGTCTCTGGTTATTATAAATGGTTTTCCTAATCTAAATGGTATGTGGTAATATTTTGAACCATATACAATTAGGATAAATAGAATATTTTTGAGTTCTATTACCATTTGGAGTGAAAGATGGGTTTGTGGTAAAAAATTTATTAAAGAATGAATGTCTACATGACAAGTAAGTATATTTCCTTACATTCTTAGCATTTCTCTTAAATAAATTCCTCAACTTTATGAAAGGTAACTTAAAACAAAAACGTTGTTGGTTAACTTTTCCAACTGGGGATTCAATGACCGTTTAACCAATCACAAGTTTGTGATTTTCTTGCAGTTAACTTTCTCCTAATAATGTTTTATACAACTCTCCATCAGACCTTGATGGTTTCTTTTCCTCCATATCTATATTTTCATAGAATCCTAGTATGGGCTATCTCGGGTGACCTTTGTACTTCTCTTTATTTCTTTTAAAGTTATATTTTTATTAACTCTATTTCCGATGTGGGTTTTCCACAAAGGTATTTTCTATTTTCAACCATTTATTTTCAAAGAAAAATTTCAAATTGCGAGGACACAATTTATTAAAGGAGGGGAGAATGTAACACCCCGAGCTTCTACGATACGCCTCTCTTTCAATAATGCAATAGCTTGCATTGTACGCAAGTTCGAGTTCTAACACACCGTGATTAATCAAAGTAGCCATTATGAATAATAATACCCACTTTTTAAAATTATAGAAATTTTATATTTCAAAATGGACTTCATTTTTGTATTCGTAATATCAAAATTATCCTAAGTTGAATTTTTTTTAATTTTATGAGAACTTCAAATTTTTTTATGAATAATGAAAAATACTTAAAACAATTTTTTTAATCAAAATAATTTATAGTGATAAATTATACTATTTAGTGGTTTTAAATTATAATTAGAATATATTTTTACCATTTTATCCAATGGTGGTCATTATAATTAATTTCACTTTGAAATTGGAATAAACAATTGTCAATTTTTTGATATATATTGTTTCTTAGAAACACGCTATTTGTTGTGATAGCGGGAATTAATTATAAAATTAATTAATGAAACTTATATTTTTGGAATTTTTTAAAATAGACATCATTTTTGAAATCGGAATATCAATTATAGCTTAGGGTGAAATTTTTCCATTGTTCTGAAAAACTTCAATTTTTGATGAATAGTGAAACCACTAAGTGGTAGTTAAAAAACTGATTTTTCATTTAAATGAAACATTACCACTTCTGTGATTTGATTTTCAAAAATCTGACATACATGGTTGTAATTAGGAAGTAAAATGTGGTTCAATGGGATTAAAATATTTGTTGGTGAATAGTAACTTTTAAGTTTAATTAATCGCAATTAAAGGTAATTAGTGAAATTTAAGGTAAAAATGATATTATAAAAATATGAAAATATCTTTACACTTGTCCTACCTCTATTGGATGAGTCATGGACGACCAATACAATCCATGGGTCAACTTGGGGACCCCATGGAGCCACTTTTGTAGGAAAATGACATTAAAAACTTTTTATTTAATATTAAAATAAAAATGTCACAAACATGAGTTCTTTTACTAAAACAATTTATAAATGGGGTTATACAAGTCATATTTTTGACTATAAATAATCATTAGAAATATAAAAATATTTCCTACATCAGGATAATTTTTTTATAATTTTTAGACATTAAATAAATTAAATTATTTATGACACCATGATGATGTAGCGATTACCTCATTATTTAACGATTTAAATAAAATGAAAAGATAATGTAAAATATAATACCTACACATGTCAAAAACCTATTGGATGGGTGGATTTCGAAACCTTATCACCTTATCCTCTAAATATATAAGAGTGTTACCTTTAAAATCCGAAACTCATTATACAATAAAGTAACATTTTATTACTTTCCAAGAGTGCCCCTCCTCTCCTCTTATAAAAGGCCCCCACCACTACCACCTTATTCACACCTTCGAAGACATTTGGCTTGGAAAACCTCTGACCAAATACTCTCCCAACTTCCCTATCTTACTCATAGAAGTCTCAATTTGGTCAGAAGTCTTCCCAAGGAAGCCTTTGGCTCAAATCAAAAAGAGTTACCCGATTTTAAGGTAATGTCTTCTCTTATGTTATTTTGTTTTATTTTGCTTCTCCAACCCCCTAAACTCTTTTTATTAATTTCTTTTGTAACAAAAATAGTATCCTAAATATAATAGGATGTTGTTATAAGAAGTATTTGAGCAACACTTACACACACCTACATCTAATGGTTAAAGAACATACTGTTTCTGTGGATGACGAATTTCTGTCTCACGAAACGATGATTGTTCAACACTCATATAACACCTTCAAAAGTGGCCATTAATATGTCACTATATTTATATATGATATATAATATGTTTATGTTTTACATAATATTATTTATTTTTAATCTATGGCATACCTTTATGATTTCCATTATGGGTAAATGCGATGATTTCATTTTAGGAAGTGGGGACTACCGCCCCCTCAAAGTGATTTGAATCGTTAATGCCATATGTGGGATGTATAAAGGATTTAGTAAATGGTATTATACATTATATTATACTGTAATTATAGTATACCTTTATATAATTATAATTTCATTCCATTAAAGATGAAATATAAATGAAAGTAGCATTCATGCGTATGTACGGCTTACCGTCTCCATTAACGGTGCATTTCATTTCTTACCTCTAAATGTTATGTAATGTTATAAATGAAATTATATAATGTTTATATATGATATATATGATATCTAAATCATGAATATAATTCTGAATATGATGGATATTTCACCACATGAACAACTTGTAATTATAAGAAGTTTATTTTTGACTCAAGTACCAAAGATCGACAAAATGACCGTTATTAACTTAAATAATTACATAATGTTCATAACATGGTAATAAGTGATATACAAGGAATAATGAACATGAAAAAGGTTCTTACGCAAATAGAAATTAACTCTAGTTTATTATTCAGGAGATTAAATAACGATCGTGTCAAGTTGGACACGAGGTAAGGGAACTTCTTAACCCAATTTCCGTTCTTTGGGTTAATCTCATACTTTCAAATTATGTCATGATATTATTATGTCCAATCTTTTATTTGTAATTTCTTTATGTGTACTTATAGTGAATACACATAATAGATCTATTTTATTTAAAAAATGATATTTTTATGGGACTTCGTCTCAAATCTCTTTTCATTGAGGCATATTTTGTTTTATACACAAATTTCTTTTATACGGTGTATAAACCCCTTTGACTTTTACGTTTATTCAAAAGGTTTTCTTTTATAATTATGTTATTTTTAAATGATTTAAAAAATAGATATTTCTCTAAAATATATGAAAATCTAGTGCAAATGTATACGTATTTAACGAAAGCTTAAAAATGTTTTCATAAAACCTGACTCTCGAGTGTGGTAGACAGGAAGGGATTGGGCGTGGACCCATCATGGCCTGTAATTAGTCGAGAAGTCTCAGAATTAGTTATTTTGTTTTCAGAAGCTTGCATAATGTTTTTAGAAAAACACTGGAGTGTATTTGAGCAATTTTAAACGTAAGTATTTTCTAAAAAAATTGCATCGACAGGTCTCATGAGACAAACTGGTGTCTTGGCACGAGGCCTTGACAAAATCTTATTTGTGGTCTTGGCACGAGGCCTTGGCTACATGGTTATGATAGTCTGGCATTATGCATTCCATCATTATGAAAGTGGTTATTGATATTTCATGTGACTATTCGACTAGTATAATATCCTTGTGAGTAAGTAAATGGAATTATTTAATTTTATTTTCTCCATATTATGCTGAAGTTCAAGTTTAAAAAGAATTTTGTTTTAGTTATACATTGCCTTAAATGTTAATGTTTATTTATGAAAGCTTCCGATATATTGTTATCCTTACTGAGCATCTGAGCTCACCCCTTTCAATGTTTTAATATTTTCCAGGATGTGAAGAAGTATTTTATGAATGACCTAAAGGGATAGTCAGAAGGGGATATGAGTGTGGACTATAGAGACCATGTTATTATAGTTTTTCACTTTATGATGTAATGTAACTTTTATGAATGTATCTAGTGTTTCCAAGGCTACTAAACTAATCTGTCTTTCGAGACTTGCTCTTTTGTGATCATGCCAATTTTACGCAATAATGCACCGACTCTGGGTAACTGTGGTCGGGGCATTACATGCACCTTCCTTTTTGGGAGCCTATCTGGTTATTACTCCACAGTTAAGTGTTCTTGTCCTAGAGTAGTGATTAGGTTGAGTGACCTTCTGGGTAGTTTCCTAGGGTGTGTGAGAGTTTGGACAAAGAAAACTGGAAAGGACATGAGTTGGCCTGTGGGGACTTTCATTAGTCAAATGACCAGTTCAGGCATGTGGGTGGGCCCTTGGGTGGGGAACACGTGTCTGCGGGGCAACTGGTGGTACCTGGCAGGCCAGAACCTGACTACCATGTTAAGGCGGGGTGTTTGTCCTATTAGTGGGACCCAGTTGTTACATTTGATATCAGAGGTGGTACCCAGCCTTATGTGCACTGCACTACCTGGGTTGAGATGTAGGGCCCACAACGAGGACGTTGTGCTCTAGGGGGGGGGGGGAGGGGGTGATTGTAACACCCAATAATGATAATCGGTTAAATGAAAAAATGTTATGGATCATATCAACAAGGTGAACCTTCCTTTTAGAAGCCTATCTGGTTAGAACTCCATAGTTAAGTGTTCTTGGCCTATAGTAGTGATCAGGATGGGTGACCTTCTGAAAAGTTTCATAGGGTGTGTGCGAGTGAGGAAAAAACACACTGGAAAGGACATGTGTTGGCCTGTGGGGACTGTAATTAGTCAAATGACCTGTTCAGTCATGTGGGTGGACCCTTGGGTGGGGACCACATGTCTGCGGGGCAACTGGTGTTACCTGGTGGGCCAGGACCCAACGACCATGTTAAATAGGGGTGTCTGTGCTATCACTAGGACCCAGTTGTTATAGTATAATCTATTAGGTTATAGTTGGTTAAAATAAACACCATCTTCTTCATTTATCTGTTTAACTGTATATTAAGAACTCATTTGTATAGAAAGATAAATCAAAATTTTATAATCATTAGAGATATTCTATAACATTTATATCATTACTCCATTCATGTGTCAACACACACACACACACACACAGATATATATATAATTTAATTTTATAAGAATATATATAATATCCAAATTTAAAAAAATCATGACTATTTGAATAATTTTATAGGAAAAATAGATGACTATCTAACCATTGAGAGAAGTATTTAGTGTTACTTAAAAACAAAAATCAGTGGGACTGAGTTAAGATTCATTAAAATATATACTAATTTTATATTAATATGGGAGGATAAATTTTCTCTTATATATTAGAAATATTATATTCTTCCAACAAATTCCATGAAATTTGAATTTCAATTCCTGACTTAATTTTTTAAGGGTTTTACATCATTTCATAAGAGTTTTCTATTAAAACACTATAATAGTAATTTTTAACTACAACATAAGAGTCATTTCCTATAACATTATAAGTTCCATTTCGTTTAACCCCTTAAATATAATATCAACAAAGTCTATAAGTTTCATCTCCTCTAACTCATTATGTGTCATTTTTAAGACATCCTATGAGTCAATATTGATTCTTGTGAGGTTCAATGCGATTTTTGTAATATTCAACTAATCTTAAAAAGTGGAATTTTTCATTTTGTAAGGATGATTATGAATTTTTTAATATTATGGTAGATTTTGTATGATTGAATACTTATGAGAGTTTACAATTATGAATACTTTTTTAAGAGGCATTCAGATATTTATAAGTACCATTTATATTTCCTTAAAGATGATCCACTTAGAATATTTTCACCGAAAATTTAACACTCCTCCAAAAAATATATATTTAGAGAAACTTATAAAACTATTTAACAAACATGGAAAAACAAATTACTAAAATGGAAATGGAATTTTGATCATAAAAAACAAGGATGAAATTATATTATTTTATCAATTATGTTTTCATTTTTTGTTACATTTCATTTATACATTATTATATCAAAATTTATATTTGTTTATTTATAGTATTAATGAAATATGTATTGATTTTTTGTTATAAGAACAAAAATAAATTTTCAAAGTGGGTTTTATCCACATAGAAGATATCCTATGAGTTAGATTTGTTTTTTAGTTGGGATTATAAATATAATTGTTTGTGATGAATTACACATATCAATGTGATAGTAATCTATTGGAATGTTTCAATATAATTTTTTTTTGTATTCAAATGTTCCATTGAAAATATGTTTTTTATTATGTGAACATATTTAAATTTTTAAATTTATTTTTGTCTTTTTGAGTGATGATTTTTGTAGTTTTTTTTCATAGAGTAGAACACTATAGAAGGTGGGGATTTTCTTAGTTCTATAGATATTTATAATAAAAGAAAACTTTTTTAGAATTAATAATATATATTTTTATTATCACTAACTATATAACTAATAAAACTCGATGAAATTCATTATCATTCATTTTAACAATGATTTTAAGGAACTTACAATGGCCTTTGGAAAAATTTTAAAATAAAATTATACAGTAGTGATGTATTGAACTAAGATCCCATCTTTTCCACAAACCGATTTCTTCTTGACTGTAAAACTATAGTTCCAAAAAAGTTTTCTGCAGATGCACTAGAAATACTAAGTGGATAGAAATAACAATCTCATTGGTAGAAGGGATGTATTACCTCTTATTAATACAGATAAATCTCTTATGATATAGATCAATGAACCATGGATCCCGATGACCATGAAATGGGAAGACTGTATGGAATCTCAGGATTGAATTGATCGATTTGGACTAGACATTTCATAGGTTCGATCATACATCAATGCTTTCCATTATCCCTATAATAAATATTCAATTTTTTCCAAACATATTTGAGTATAATTATAAAAAACACAATGATTTTTTGAAAAAAATTCACATGAAAAAAATTGAAATATTAACATTTCAATCTAATTTTTTATTAATTATATATATAAATAACACATTTATTTAAAAAATAGTTTTTAATAATATAATTATTTATCCTTTATTTAAATCTAAAATAATATTTTCATACTGAAAAGAATAAAAATAATATTTTTTTAATTTTAATATCCATATAAGATAAAGCATAAAAATTAATAACATTTCCTATTTGCTTATAAATTATGTGAATTATTTATCATTAATATCATTTTAAAATTAATACAAAAATTTAGTAAATTAATTCCCCAACAAATTGATTTTTTTACTTCTTGGAAAATCATTAACAACGAATTTCCACAAAATCGAATTCAACAGACCAAAATAAACTATTTTTTCAAAAAACATCATTATCAAACATTTTCATCACATATTTTTGTAAAATAATTCATTCAAAGAAAACAAAATTATTAAAACATGAGGATACGTTTTTATAGAGAAAATATGTACTCTAGATTTGAAGAGTATCTTGGATAAAATTCCCATGATATTTATTTCACACCATATAAAATTCATGCAACTTAGTTATCCACATTATAAAATAGTGTTATGAAATATTAGAATAATCCAAGAACATTATCTAATCAAATATATAGAAAATTAGGACAAATGAATCATCATATATTTTCTAAAACATCAATCAGAGTAAAAACCCTTGGATGATGTAAATATCAAATGTTTACAAAAATTATCAAAGATTGTATTTCATGATTGATTGAATAATTAAAAGTTCAAATGTATCCATTTGAATAATAAATTGATGATACACATGTATACCAAATAACATATTCAAAAAACCAATATAGAGTTAGGGAAATAAATTTAATATGTCCATCCATGTTTTATTATTCTTCTTCTATTATTCTATAATCTAATTTCATATGAATCCCATGTCCAATAATCCCATCTTATCATATTCATCCATGGACCCTTTTATCCTTACTTATTAGAGAATTATTTTTCTCTCTCTCTATAAAGAGATTTTATTGTATTGTATTTCACAATTTTGAGTCATATAAGCTTCTATAGGTTTGTTGTTACTCTTATATCTTCACAATTGGGGTTAAAAGTTATATCAATCATTAGGTATTTTCAGGTATAGTCTTAATGCATAGGGTTGGTAGCTAATAATGTTAAAATATAATGTTTGAAAGAGGATATTTACTCTTATGTCGAAATTCAATATGTTCAATTCATCTTTAGATAGAAGTGATATCAATAGTTCATTTACATAGAATATATTTTATGACACATTTATTTCCCCATTTTATACTTTAGGTCGCAATTCTATATAATATAATCTAATGGAACAGTTACCCTCTTTATTTTCCACACTTTCTTTTTCAGGAATTTTTATTTCAATTTTTATCAATATTATTACTTATATAGATATTTTAAATGTAAATATATTTTTCTTTATAGAATAATAGGGTAACATAATGATAATGATATTTAACTATGATTCATTCTTTCTCCTAACCGATAACATCCTACCCTAGAATAATCATTCTTTCAAGGATAAATTCTATATGGCCTAAAGTGAACACCCTAATCAATATATGCTAGTGACCAGTTCTAAAGCTCTTAATCTATTTCTTGGAGATAAATTTACCCAACGAAGGATCATTTCATCAAAATGATACATAATTAGATTAGAAAAAAACACATAAATTGATACCAATAAATCATAATAAAACGCATGACAAATTTTTAGTAATTCCACTCGTTTCCTACAATATAACAACCAGATAAATATAACCCAATACATGAATTACAAAAAAAATACAATTTAATAAATTAATGTTAATTAAATGGGATAACTAATCTCCATTAAAACCTATAAGGTTCATCCTTATCATATTAGTGATATAGGCTCATAATTCAAACTACTCTGGTTTATTCCCATTCATGTAAAAAATATATATAAATTCTTTACCATGTTATGTGGACATATAGGGTGTCAAAAATAAATCTCGGTAGGATAACACTAATATAACAAACAACTTATTTATAGTATACATATTTTTTATAGTGAAACTACATACTAGAATTTAAAGAATTAAACTAAATGAAAATAACATAATTAAATTATTACTATCCTAATTTTGATTAGAAAATTACTTTATTAGCTTATACCCACACATCCATATTTTAATGATCTCAAATAATATTTACCAAGATATTAAGGAATTTAATGTTTTCTAATTATAAAATATTTTCAAGCTAAAATGTACACAATGGATATCTCTGGAACTTACCATCACACCCTACAACATGTGTAATGTACTTACCATGTTAATCATTTTAACTGATCATGAAGGTCAATTTACCATATGGAAACTACCAGATGTTGTAATTCACCTGAATGCATGTATAAGTTCCCTATCATGTTTTATATTAGGAAATTTTGACTATGTAATAACCCTACCATGCGATGAAGATGGACCTACCATGTGATAAATAATCTATTGTGAATTCATGATCACCTTAGAGCATGACCAACCAACCTACTGTTTGACTTGTAAGTCAAATCACCTTAGTGCATGACCAACCAACCTACTGTGCGACCAATAAGTAAAATATTTTATTAAGTATTGTATTGAATTCGTGTGTTTATATTTATTTTTATCACATAAATAGATTCATGAACCATGATAAAGAGAAATTTTTTTTCAATGTTATGAAGATACCATGTGAATTAGTGAAGTGTATAGATGAAGAAAACTGCCTACCATATGAAGGAACCATGTTACCATTCCTAGGTTAGTTAATATTTCACCATGTATTTTATTGATTACATGTATTATTGTAGTGAATTTATGAAGAATCATTCCTACAGAATGAAGTTATAAACCTACCACATGATCAAATAGACTTACTACATGATGGAATAAACTTTCCATCCCTATTTTCTGTATGAAATTTTCATGTCAATTAACTGTGTTGAACAAATGGGATCTGAACTAATAATGTATCATGTGAATAGGTTTGACTGTATTTAACATATCATAAGAGAATTTTTAAATCTATAATAAATAGTTAATTATAATTAATTGATGCGTATTGGTATTTTAGTATGCATTGATAATTCCCCAACCACTACTTTTGGATTGAGAGATTATAAAGAAGGAAAATAAATCATATGAAATGAGTATAGACATATTCTCATATATAGAATAATAGAGGAACCTACATGTGAACATTTTTTACACATAGGACTCATTCATGACACATAATGACACTCTACTTACTAGAAATGTCTACGCATCTTGTTTAGGCTTCATTCAAAGACAAATTTGACACTTGGAGAACTAAATTCATTCATATTAATCTTCACATCATCTAATTATCACAAATATAATTCTATTTTTTATGCTTTACACTCTAGATATATTTTGTAGTACATTTATTATTTTCAAACATACTTTCCATCACATAATGGAAGAGTTCTTGCTACTCCCTCTCAAATAAATTAATTTTTATTTCCAAAAACATCTATGGAAGAGGTTATGTATGGATTTTACTTGTCTTATCCCACATATAACCATTGTAGAGGCTATGTTCGTGGATATACTAATTGGTTGTTGTTCTTAAATCCTTATACAGGTTGGGGATTAGTTTATTTGTTAGTAAACTACTTGTAAACAAGTAATTTTCAATTGGAGGGGATGAGGTCTTTCCTTAAGACTAAACCCCTTATTTAAATTTCCATTATATTCATTATCTGTATTATTTTCATTGTTTTAATTCAAACCAAAATCCATTTTCTAAATTATCAATAAAAAATTTACTCTGATATCATTCCTTTAAATTTTTTTTGTATACAGTTTTTATTTCCAGTTAATTAGTTTCAATTGTTAGAAAGAGTTTTCAATCATATTTTTAACTGTGTTCTGGTCATACTGATGAGAACATTTTTAAAATAAAAAAATAAAAAAATTATATTATTGTAGTAAACTTATCTTATATTATTAATTTGGGGATTTATTTTTTGTAATATTTTTAATCATAATTTTTATTATAACTTCAATTCACCCCCACCTCTTAATTTTTCCACTGGGAAAAACACATGGTATCATAGATTTCATAAAATAAATTTTTTTACTTTGATCAATTTGTATTTAAAGATATTGGATTTTAATTATATTTAAATTTAATTTCATATGGATAATACTAATATTGAGGGAGTTTCCACTTATCATCGTATTTATTTTAAGGGAAATAATTATACATAATGGAATATTATGTTGAATATCTATATTCAAAGCATGGGGTTTTATATATATTCTCCAATTACAGAATAATATGAAATAACCAAAATTGGAAAAACCCATGAGATATTACTATAAGCAGTATCTATGTTTCAAATTTTTAATATACAAATGCATTGTATTTATATTTATGTATGGATGAGTTCAATAGAATATCTGTCTATACTATTACATTTAAAATTTGTAATATACTAGCTATTTATCAAGAAGTAACCTCTAATGAAAAATAAATTCACTTCAATACCTAAAATATTAAATATGTAAATTTTAAAACAAAGCTTTATGAAACCATTTCTTATATGTAAGTCTTGTTTAATTAGATATTCAATACCATGTGTGCACATAGAAATATAGATTCTAAAAAGGATTAAGTCGTTTTATTACAAATATTTCTTCCAGATATGTGGAGATGAATACATATCTCTATTAAACAATCATACAATATTAATATTTTTCAAATAAAGTAAATTTTTATAAAACTCATCTATAATGAGGCAGAACATAAAAACAATAAGGAATTATAAGATGAACCAAAGTTGAATTTTTTATCATTTTTGACTTCTTACTCAATGAAAAAAAGATAAGATGAAAAATGAAAGTTCAAGTGATGTATCATCACCCTTAGCATGTAGTGATGAAATGAATAACCAATCCAAATATTTAAAAAAATTTAGGAATACGAATTGAATCAAAAATACAAATTAAAGAGTAAAGTATGATAATAAAGTGAAACAAATGAATGAATGGAAAAAAGATGACTCAACAAATGGAATAACATGCTACAAGTGTCAATGAAAATAGAATATAAAATAATTCTATCCAATGTTGAAATATATGAATAAGTATGAGGAATGATGGAGAAGATAAAAAAGGCTATTAAAGTCATCTAAAGTTCCTCATATGATAGATCATGTCATTTAGACATAGCCCGAGAAAAAAATGATAAAGAAAATATTTTTTTATTACAAACAAATCTAATGTATCAAATATTTTTTATGCATCCCCTAAGAATATTGAAAACATTTATAAAACTAAGAATAATGATGAAAATATGTAATGTGAGGATTTATTTGAATACTAAAATTTTATGGATGTAATATTTAATTATAATAAGGATAAATACAAAGTTATAAAGATGTATAATCATGCCTAATAAAATTTTGTTATAGAAAAATACAATAATGATAATCTATTAATAGAAAAAAAGGAACCTAAAAAATTTAATGATCAACTTAAGAAATATCTTGATACATTCAATAATGGTAGAAAATACTAAATCACATTCGTTGAAATGAAATACCTCCAAAATATACTATTGGAATTGGTGTCCATCTTGGATGGAGAAACATTTATAATAATACATCTGTTCTATGTTTTTGTTCTACTTGTTATGTTAATGGTTCTTATTCTACTAGACATAATAGAGTGTTTATTTATAAAAGTTTACAATCTGATTATTGGAATATATTTAAAAAATTATAGATTTCTAAAGCTCTTATTACTAACAACATATCTAGACCCAATAAAATATTGGATCCAAAATCATTTCTGGTTTAAATATGTTTTATAAAACCTTCTTGAAGATTATCAGTAAGAACTTATTATAAATGGATAGTGGATATTATAGAAATTATATTGGGGACTACTCAGATTTTAAGGACATAATAAATGTGGATGGTGTACGTGTAACTTTTGGTGACATTTATAAAGGAACAATATGTATATTCAGTCAATTTGGTACCTCTAGTACTATTTTAATTTCAAAATTTATTATTTTTATATGGATTCATATATTATCTTTTTAGCATCTCATAATTATGTGATGATTTATACCATGTTAGTTTTTTGAATAATTCCTATATGATTAGTGATTCTAAACATGATTTATTTTTTACTATTACGTGACATGACAATGTATATGTTGTTGATTTAAATTAACTATTTTCTCAAAATATTTTTGATTAGGTTCATTTCACTATGAATCATTTGTTTGGAATAAGAGACTAGAAAATTGCAAAATACATTCACTTATTAATCTAACAAAGAATCTTTTATAGTCCTTACAATGTTTCTAGTTTATCATGAAAACATAATGATTATATTATAGTTCATTATTTTTTAGTATATAGAGGGGTATTTTCATTTCTCATAAAATATAAGTTATTCCCTATTTTTCTAAATATTATAGTTATGTATAAAATCTAAGTGGACATAGAATTAATAACCTATGATGTGATCATGCCAATGAATTTTAAAATCATGAGTTCGAATCATTATGCACAAAAAATGGCTATAGTAAAAAAAATTCTACTCCTAGTATGCCAAAGTATTATGGTTTAGTGGAAGGAATAAATACACCCCTTAAAGAAATTATCTGAACTATGCTCAGTAAGAATGATTTAAAGGTTTATATTTTGCAAAAGATTGTGATATAGCTTTTAATATAATTAAGAGAGTTTTAATTGAACCTCTTTTATATAAAACCCCATGTGAATTATGAAATGGTAGAAAACAAAAAGATTATTACTTTAGTGTTTTTCCTTGTAATGTCTTTATACTCAATAAAAAATTGAATATATAGAAATTTTCATCTAATTGCGTGGAAGGAGTTTTCCTTGGAAATTATATATCTAGTAAATCAAAAAGTGTATTTAATAAAAGGACCATGATTGTAGACAAATTTGTAGATTGGATGTTTCATGACATAGGACCCCATGAACCTAAGATACCTTTCGAAAATTTTAAGGATGATTTTTATAATATGTATTTTAATTCAAAACCTAGTGATAAATATGTCAAATAACCTATGAAAAAATCATCCATGATAGATGAGATTCTTGAAACTGAACCTATAGATGAAATTTTAGTGTGAAATATATTTATCCCTATAGTTTTTAGACTCATATATAACATCCTTTATATACATATGTAAGATACCAATATAAATGAAAATATATTATTGATTCTATTAGAAACCAAGTTGAATGTCTAGCTTCCCTATAACAGATTAAACCTAAGAACATCATAGAATAAATTTGTGATGAAATATAAGTAATATAAATGAATGAAGAAATAGATTAATTTGAAATGAATAAATTTTGATATGTTGTTGAAAGACCTATGGACTGCATAACTATTGGCATTAAATGGGAGGTTAGGAATAATATTGCGGAGTCTAGAACCATTATTTGTAATAAATAAAGACTGGTTACACAAGGATATAATTAGGAAAAAGGAATTGATAAGAATAAAACATGTACACCATTACCACTATGTTAATCCATCACAATGTATATTCCCTTTACAACACATTAGTATTTTGAATTATATAAAATGGATGTTAAGAGTAAATTATTTAATGGTTCTATAGTTGAGGATGTTTTTTTTGGAAACAACCCCTACATTATAAAGTCCTGAAATTTCACATCATGTTTTAAAATTAACAAAAGCATTATATAGTTTAACACAAGATCCTTGAGCTTATTAGGATAGTCTTATCTCATTTTTTATTTCAAAAGTCTTTACTAAAGTAATATATGAGCATTATCTGTTAATTAATTTAATTTTAAAATATTTTATTAGTAGCAAAAGTCTTTGTTGTGGATATTATATTTTGATCTTCACAAAATTATTTATATAATGAATTTTATGAAATGATGAAAAGTAAATTTAAAATGAATTTGATGGGTGAAAAAAATATTTTTATTGGTTTTTAGATTTTTTAATATAATGAATTATTTTAAATAAAAGAAACTAAACTAGTGATCTCATAAAATATTGTGGTATGAATAGTTTTAATGTCAGTGAAACTACCATGTGTGCAGGCTATAAATGGATCTTGATGAAACTACAAAGCCAGTTGATCAGAAGAGTTATAGAGGTATTATATGAAGTTTAATATAATTAACTATTATCCAACAAAATATTATGTATAGTGTATGCATGTGTGAAAATTTTCAATCAAATCTAAATGGGACACATTTAAATGGGGTGAAAATATTTTTAAAATACCTTAAAAATAAAATGAGGGAATATTTTATTCTAAGGGATGCATAATTAATATTGTAAGTTATTTAGATGCTTATTTTGGTTTTAGTATGTTAAATAGAAATAGAACTTCTGAAAAATATAACTTTTTAGAAATTTCACTAGTTTTCAGGGTATTAAAATAAGAAATTATATTTAATTTTCCACTACTGAAGATGAATACATATATGTAGTATGTTATTGTGAAAAATTTATATACATGAAAAATTTATTACTAGACTATGGATTTCAATTCAAGAATGTCCCTAAAAATTGTGATAATATAAGTGTGATAAATAATTCAAAAAATATTATATCAAAATATAGAAAAAAATATTGATATAATAAATAACATTTTTTGTGATCATTTGAAATACGGTAATATAAATATTGAGTTCATTGGTATAGAACATTAGCTTGATGATATATTTAAGAATCCAATGAATGTTGATAAAATCAATTATATCAGACATTAATTGGGTGTGATAAATTAGTTCTAATTGTTTTAATATTTTTATCCTTTTTAGTTAATTAATTATTGATTTAAATGTTTAAATTATGCCTTCTTTGATTTTTTGGATGAAAATATGAAATATAGTGCACTCGACGACTATATCTACCATGACTATTCAATAAAATGGTAAATTATTTTTCACTATGAATATTTTATTCATGTAGTTAGCATACCTATTATGAGGCCATTGTGTTTACTCCAACCATCCCTTTGTTTCCACATATCTGAAACCTGTAAAAATAACCTGTCCATATCTATTCTTATAATTATTTGTGATACTATTTTTCAAATATTTCACTTATGTTTATTATTATTTTACACCTAATTTTTTTAAATTTTACCTTGAATGAAAATAAAAATCAAGGTCTATCTTTTCCCCAAAATATATTTATTTCCTTAAAATCCTCACTTATAATCAAAATCCCTCCATCTCAAAATCTCTCTATCCCTCTCTATTTTTAACTTAAATCTTCTAGTACTGATCATCTCTCATGAACATGAATATTTTATGAAATCAAATTTAATCTAATGCTTCAAGGATGAAGAAAATGTTAGAAGACACTTTTATTATCCACTCACTTCATTAAAATTTGTTTAATAAATTGAAATCTAGCCCGATTGCATCAAAAAATGATGATGAATCTACACCTCATCAATTTTCTAGTTTCTGAATAAAAATAAGTCGATGAAAAGTGGTTGTAATTGGGTGAAACTATATTCTAGTTTGAAATTATGTTTTTTGGATATATTAGTAGATTTAAATATAATTAAAAGACATTATATCTAAAACTTGTTAAGGAATTCTATGGAAACCTAGAATTTGTTCCTAGAGAGGAAAAAGATATTTTTAAGGTAATTATTAACGGTAATGTTATAGAATTCACTTCGAATAGATGGGAAAAGAACTTCATTGTGCCTCCGAAAGGAAAATTTGAGGATTACCAGAGATCAAATCCAATTTATAATAATCTATTTGAGTTTCAAGTTTCCTTAGAAGAGATTACTCATAATGGGACCCTTTGTGATAGTTGGATGTAGATAAATGTTGAGAAATCAGATTGCTGGTTAAATTTAACCAATGACTGTTTTTTATAATAAAATGAGATTTTATCATCTTGAGGAACTAGGATATGTTATTCTTATTTGTTACGAAGAATTATTTTAAAATTAATCAACCAATATTTTATGAGACATATGTTTGTGTTTTGTAACCCTACTTTAATGTTTAGTTTTTTTACCTTTCCCTAAGCTTATTCCATCATTTCCAGAATTTAATGGCTTAAATACTCATGGGGAGGAATTGATAAATTTTTATATGGTATTTTACCTATATGTAAAATCTATAATAAAATGAAGTATTAATGTAAACCATGGAAAATAAAATGTTTATTTGACCAAGAAATGTTTTATGAAAAGATTGATCCAATTAAGTTTCATATTAGACCAATAGATCATATGGATATAGGTCTTCAACTAGATGAGATTGGTCATTATTCTTATAGATATTTTTTATAGAATAATTGGATGTGTAGGAAGATCACAAATAACAAGATGAATAATAAGATAAATATATGGTTAACTTGGATAAGGAAGAAAGAGCTGCTCATAAGGACAACATGGCAGCCTCTCATGTTACATCCTTTAATCCTCCTAAAACTCTTCCTAATTTCCCATCACATGAGGTGTAAATTCTCTCTGAGGATATATTTGTCATAGATTTATTTATCAATGTCTATAGTATAGATTCAGATAATTTTATTGGCTCTAATGAAGGTTTTTTAGGTGAATATCATATCATCGACAGTACTCCCTAAGTACCTACTATTGATTACCCTTCTAGGGGGAATAATTCCACTAGATCTCTCATCTTAATAATATACTATCAATATTACGATGATAATAATGGTGGTAGTCCACCTAGACATAGTGTACCTACCATCCCTCTTCTCAAATTGTAATGGAGGGACCTCTCATTGCTGCTATTGATACTCAAGTGAGGCTTGATATATCTCCTATGAGAATATAGACGGACAAGAATTTATAAGAAATCATTGGTCCTACTACCAAAAAACAAGCTAAAAAAGTTGATAAAGTTGATACTATTGCAAAATATCATGAGGACATTAAACCTGTGATGCATGAAGAAAATATTTAATTTATTGAGAATGGTTCTTATTAGGATTTTTTATGAGGTTTGAAGTGAAGATCATTTTTTGAGAGCTAGTCTGGTTGAGTATATACCTATGATAGATGGGGGGAACATGGATTATAATATATCAACCTTTATTACTTTAACATCATATATTTGTAAGGATTATTTTAATTAATTAAAAGAAAATATAATAGGTGTTTTTAATAATGAATTTATGGGATTTTTAAATACATTGGAACCCACTAGAGAAGAAGACATCATAAGGATAGTGATGATTTTGATTACTTATATTCATTTAACATTATAGGTTGAGATTATTTTTCTAAATAATGGGATAGAATATCTAAAGGAATAATTAGGTGAATTATAGACAAATCTATTTTATGTAGTTTTCTATTATATTAGAGGTTCATAAATGATGTGTTTTAATCTCCCAATGATATTATTTTTGTACCTCCTCGTTCTCCTCCTATTAATTCAATTTTTGATAAAGGGATTATTAGAAAACTGATAAGGTATGAGTTGAAGGATTTGTTTGATGTGTTCAAACATGTTTGCTAACCTTGGTTTGATGGTTTTCAAACACATGATCCAAAGACCTCGAATGTGATAAAAGAATGTGACAAGAAAGATGAGAATGATATAGAACCAATAAAGAGGGATATTTATTTCTATATAAGAATAATATTTACCATTTCATATTTTAAGGTTATATCTAGAAATCTTCCATTATATTTTAAAATGAAACTTCTGAAACATAATTTTTAGTCACAATTTGTGATTTTCAAAGCTCTATCACTAGTTTTAGAAGCATTCATAGAGAACCAAAATGAAATTATTTAGGATTTGGAGAATTATTCATAGGAATTAAGTGATTTCTACAGGTTGATGGAACCATTCTTTTACTATATGAGTAGAGAGATAATATTCTATCCCAGCAGGAAGGTTCCACTATAAAGATGGATTGATAGAGGACTCATTCAGTAGTCTATCTGGATGTTTCACTGTAGTACACCCAGTTTCTGGTATGTAACCCTTACTTGATACTTTTCTTGGTTTTAAAAGTTTTGGGTGATGTATGGGAGAATCGGGAGATCCTGGAGTGAAGTTTGAAGCAAAGGGGAAGGCACACAGAAGGTGCATAGTTTGTCAAACCTTGCGGCCAAACCGCGTGTGTCTGACTGGGGAGGAAGTAGCTTCTGCACGATTGGCACACAATTAAGGGAAACCGTGCGATGAGGTCATGCATGAAGGCTGGTCAAGGTAGAAGGTAATGCACGGTTAGCACACCGTTTTTCAAACTGTGCGGACTAACCGTGCGATCACTTAAATTTAGATCCTAAAATTGTATATCTAACTTGTTTTGCCTTTAATTACCTTTTTTAAACCTCCTAATCAGCCCTAACTTAGAATTACTCTCCCTTAAAGGTTTGGAGACTTCTCCCAAGTGTTCCGGAGGCGATCCAAAGGCTTCTCTTGGTGAATCGAAGCCGGTTTCTTAAGGTATGTGATCTTTCTTGATCGTTTTCTTAGATATACTTAGATATACTTCTCTTTTTCTCTCGGTTTCTTAGATCTATGATATTTATGGGTATATCTAAGTGTGTGGATTCCAAATGTGATGATTTTTGATCTTTGTTGTGTTAGGAGAAGAGATCTAAGGTGGGTTTTCGGAGTTTTGACCTGGTGTTCTTGAGCGTTCTTTGTCCGTTGCTTGGTTTCATCTCTTGTTGAGGTAGGTGGCTTCACTATCGATTCCTCTTTCTTAGAACATGAAGGATTAGTTCAAATTGTTTTAATCTCTTGGTTTGATTGTGAAATTGTGGTGAAAATCATGTTATAAATATTCTTTAGTGATGATTTATGGGTTTTGATGAAATTGTGGAAATTGAAAGAATGGTTTGTGAAAAGTGTTTTGGTTTCTTGATTTTAAAATAGAAATTTTAAAATATGGATTTTTGGGATTTGGAAAATGGTTTGTGGGAAAAAGTTTTTCAATAAAACGGTGTTTTATTGAAATGGTTTTGGCATGGTTGAAATGGTGTGGTTTTTGGGCATACTTGGTGTGTGTGTTCATATTGAATTTACGAGTCTTGGTTGAAATATGAACTTGTGCTCAGTGCCAAAAGTGTAATGGCACATGGGGAATAATTACCTTGTGACGACTTGGTAGATTGATGAGAGACTGTTCATGAGTATGGAACTTTCATAACGATGCATGCATAGTGGATTTTCACGGGTTGTGAAATGGTTGGTTGTGTGGATTTGTGAAATGGAATGAAATTGCCAAAAATGGAAATGTGTATTTTATTGGGAAACTTTTCTTGGTTGCTTTTTTAGAAAAATGGTTTTTGTTGGAAAAATGTCTTTGACAAGGATCTTGCTATATTGTGAACTGTTTTGGAATTGTTTTATATAAATTGTTTTATATAAATGTGCTAACATGTTTTATCCTAGAGGCATGGGTTGGGAAGTCATCAAGGAAAACCTACTGAGTTTCATTACTCACCCCCTAATTTGGAACATTGGTGCTTTTGTAGATGTCATATACTATGATGTTGGCAAAGGTAAAGTATCACATGTTTATAGCACTACTTCGTGACTCTTGGGACAGTTCTTGATGTTGGAGCTTGGAGCTTGTGGGGCATGGAGTTGGGTTGTCATCTTGAAGTCTTGTAGTTGTCTTTTCATTGTTTACTCTGATTTTGTTTGTACTCCATTGTTGCACTTGGTTGGGTTATTTTGAAAATAATGGTTGAGTTGTTTTGGTTTTAATTCATGCATCATATAGTGGTTGCTTGGAGATGTTTATCTAGGTTGGTTTAGTGGTTGGTTGTTTCCACTTAAAGGGTAAATCGTCCCCCATGTATTTTTGAAACCCTTTGGCATTTATTTCCATCCTTTGGCGCCTTGGGTATGTCAATTAATGCCAAGTAACCTTCACCACCTCCCCAAGCCAATAAGGTAGGGGCGAGGCATTACAAATGGTATCAGCTTGTTCGGTCCTTGCCTAACAAGTAATCATCGATGTTCTTGGTCTTGGAGTTGAAATTACTTCTTGTTTATTCCTTGGGTGGTCATATTAGATAGGAGTAGGATTGTCAGAACATGAAATGTATATCATAAAATGATGTCGCTAACCTGTTTATGCTGAACTTCAAGTTACCAGGGTGTTGGGTACATAAGTGTTTTGGATACACTTATAGAATGTTGGAAATCTCATTGTCATGGGTTTAGCCAATGAGATGAGAATGACATGCATTATAGAGGAATTGCTTCCCACTAGGATTGCATAAATCATTTTGAGAAATGGATTATTGTTTGATGCAAAAGTGTGATTTCTGAAAATTTTAAGCACGTTTTCAAATGAACGATTTTGAAAAGATAATGGTTGGTGTATTGTGAAAATAGATTTATTTTCAAAAGAAAGAAAGGATCTGTTTTAGAAATGTTTGGAAATCGATGTTGTGATAGTGGAGTAATAGAGATTGAAATTCTAAGCCTTCAGTTGCCAGGAAGTGAGACTAACGATGTTCATTGTTTGTATAGAAAATGGAACCCATTAGACGTCGTAGAAACCAAACGGAAGAAGCTACAGAGAATGTGGTTTCACCTGAACCGCGTGTGAACCAAGAGCTGGTTCAGAGTATCGTTCACGCATTTCAGGCAGCGGACACGGGGAATCAGAGGGATGAGTCAAGGAATGTATACCATTCCGTCCAGTTCTAGAAGTAGAATCCACCCATCTTTCGGGGTGATTCTGAACCAGAAAGGGCAGAGGTGTGGATGAGTAGGATGAATCGTATCTTTGATTTCATCGGCACACCAGCAGAACTGAAAGTGAAGTTGGCAATATATATGTTGGAGGATCTTGCACGATAATGGTGGGAGATAGTGGTGTAGGCTAAGCTGGATCAAGTCCTTGGCTGGGAGGAATTTGAGGAATTGTTCAATAAACAATTCTATCCTCACACGTTCAAGATCCAGAGGACGACAGACTTTTTCAGCCTGAAGTAGGAAAATATCTCTGTCACAAAGTATGTGGCTAAATTCATGAATTTAGTACGCTTCTCACAAGAACTTGCTGCAAGTGAGTCGCTGAAGGCACGCATCTTTGAATCAGTATTATGGCAGGAGATTCACTCTGAGATAGTTGTGCTCTGTATTACGGATTATATGGATATGGTAAACATAGAAATAGTAGAAGAAAGATACATCTCGGGAGTAATGGGAGGAGGAAGTAGGATGATACCCACTGGAATGGGTGAGAACTCTAATGCTAGGAACAAGTGGAAGATGGACACCTACTTCCAAGGTGGGAGTAAAAATCAGAATCTGATGGCTAGATCAGTGAATCTTCCTCCACGACCCATGATGAAAGTTGGGTGTTTTCAATGTGGCCCGATTGACCACATTAAACAAGAATGTACAACACCACCAAAATCATGTCACAATTGCAAAAAGATGGGGCATCTTCAACGATATTATTGCAGTGCTCTGATGTCAGGTGCACGTGACACTTCCCAGGCATCGCAAGCATCTTATGCTTTGACAGGGCAAGGACAGAAAAATCAGCCACTCCAGCAGAACAGAGCTAGTTATGGTGATTCCAGGAATACCATGACACCTCAGGCATGGAAATATCAACAAGGAAATAAGGAGAAAAGTGCAGCGACAAAGAAATTGTATGGAGCGGAACAAGTGATTGTGGATAACCAGTCTGGACCGTCTACAGTGAGAGGTAATATTATTTTGAATTTACCATCACCCAAGTGTTGTCCGATACTGGCGCATCCCATTCTTTTCTTGCTTCTCGGATTGCTGAATTGCTAAACTTAAAACTTGAAATGATGTCTTCTGTGTTAAAACTACAAACTCCTCTGGGTGAAAGAGAATGTTAAGCCTTCGTGTCTAGAGCATGTGCTATAATGATTAATGGAGCTGAGCTGAAATGGAATTTCTCTAAGTTGGAGATATATGTCTATGATATAATCCTAGGTATGGATTGGTTGACAATGTTTAAGGCTCACATCGACTGTTATGGTAGAAAAGTTAGTTTCATGTTGGAAGACAGAATCGACCATCTCTTCAGAGGAGAGAGGATGGTAAAGAAAGGTGCAAAGAGCTTGTTGACACCAATGGTGGTAGCGATCACTTACCAATTGGCAGTGTTGACTTTGGCATCATTGGAAGAGAGTGAGGAAAATAGATTTCCAGCTGTGGTGGATCAATTTCCTGATCTTTTTCCTAAAAACTTATCAGGGTTACCACCTGTAAGAGAAGTGGAGTTTACGATTGATCTCCTTCCAGGGACCAGTCCTATCTCACTTACATCTTATAGGATAACACCAATGGAGTTAAAGGAATTGAAAGTGCAGTTAGAAGAGCTGGAAAGCAAAGGTTTTATTCGGACAAGCGTGTCTCTGTGGGCAGCACTAGTTTTTTTGTAAAGAAAGCAGATGGAACTTTGAGACTATGTGTGGATTATCATAAACTTAACCAAGTTAAGATAAAGAATAGATATCCACTTCCATGCATTGATGACATGTTTGATCAATTGATGAGAGATCAGTGGTTCTGTAAGATTGACTTGCGATCAAGATATCACCAGTTGCGAGTTCAAAAGGAGGATATTTTGAACACAACCTTCAGAAGAAGATATGGCCACTACGAATATGTAGTCATGCATTTTGGTATTACGAATGCACCAGCGGTCTTCATGGCTTTGATGAATCATATATTTATTCCTTATCTAGATTCTTTTGTTGTGGTGTTTGTGGATTCCATATTGGTGTATTCAAGAATAAGGGATGAGCAAGAGAAACACTTGGAAATAGTGTTGGAAATCTTGAGGGACAACCAGTTGTATGCCAAATTATCAAATTGTGATTTTTGGATACAATAGGTACGTTTTATGGGACATGTTGTTTCTAAAAAAGGTTTTTCAGTGGATCCAAAAAGATAGAATCTGTTCTTTCTTGGAAACCGCCGAAGAATGTCTTTGAAATACGAAGTTTTCTTGGTCTAGCTAGTTATTATAGATGCTTTATGCGTGACTTCTCATGACTAGATTTTCCTATGACATCATTGACAAAGAAAAATAGTGCATTTCAATGGATTGAGGAATATCAGAGATCTTTTCAAGAGTTGAAAGTTTTCCTTACATCAGCACCCATCTTGATTTTTCCGGAATCAGGACAGGGGTATGTAGGGTATTGTGACGCTTCGGGAATAGGGTTGGGTTGTGTTCTCATACAAGGAGACCATGATGTCGCTTATGGTTCAAGGCAGTTGAGGGTGCATGAGAAGAATTACCCAACACACGATTTGGAGTTAGATGATGTTATCCATGCCTTGAATACTTGGCGTCATTATCTCTTTTGTGAGAAGTTCACTGTGTTTACGGATCACAAAATCTTGAAACACATTTTCTCACAGTGAGATTTGAATCTGAGGCAAAGGAGGTGGATGGAGTATCTTCAAATGTTCTACTTTGACTTAATGTATACACCGGGTAAGGGGAATTCGGTGGCCGATGTATTAAGCAAGAAGTCGTATGCTCAGTTGGAAAAAGAAGCTTCAGATGAATGGCAGTTGATGTCGGTCTTAGCTGACATGCATGTGGAATGTGAAGACCAAGGTGATTTTTCGGTTTTCTTTCCAGTTGCGCTTGTTCCTGATTTGGTAGAGATAGTAAAGGAGGCACAAGAATCCGATGTAGACTGTATTGCATTGAGTTCAAAAATCAATGGTGGGGAGACCATTTAGGGAGGGAAGCTGGATGGGAGTTCAGTCTTGTGTTTCAGAAATCGGATGGTTGTACCCATGGTTTTTCAGGAACAACTCCTTCATGCTTACCTCCATTCAAGATGGTCTGTACATCCGGCTACACAGAAGATTTATAAGGCACTAAAGGGGTAGTTTTGGTGGAGTGGCATGAAAATTAAGGTGGCTGAATTCGTCTCACGATTCTTAACTTGTCAGCAGGTTAAAGCAGGGAATCAAAGACCGGATGGTATGTTACAGTATTTACCTATCCCAGTGTGCAAATGTGAGCAGATAACAATGGATTTTGTTATAGGTCTTCCATGAATGGTCCAGAAACATGATTCCATTTGGGTGATAGTGGATCGTCTAACCAAGTCGGCCCATTTCACCCCAATTCGTGAACCCCATACGGTGGAAGATCTTTATAAAATCTATATCCGAGAAGTGGTAAAGAGACATGGTGTACCGGTGTCTATCATCTCAGATAGAGATCCAAGGTTCACATCTCGTTTCTGGAAATACTTACAACAATCCCTTGGGACTCAGTTGACTATGAGCATGGCGTATCATCCTCAGATGGATAAGAAATCTGAGAGGATGATACATACATTGGAAGACATGTTATGGGCTTGTGTAATGGATTTTGGCGGCTCATGGGAGGAGCATATACCCTTAGTGGAGTTCTCATACAATAACAGCTATCAAGCCTCGATACGCATGGATCCGTTTGAAGCATTGTATGGGCGTCCTTCTCGTTCTCCACTATGCTGAGTGGAAACTGGTGAAACTTCAGTAGTCGGGCCGAGCCTTTTCCAAGAAACAACGGAGAAGATTCTGTTGATTAGGAGGGGGATGGAGACGGCTCAGAGTCGTCAGAAATCTTATGCTGATCATCACCGAAGACCGTTTTCATTTGCAGTGAGTGATCATGTCTTCATGAGGATCTCTCCAAGACTTGGACATCGTTGTTTTGGGAAGTAGGGAAGGTTACCTCCTCGATATATAGGCCCTTTTATGATACTGGAATGGGTTGGCGAGGTGGCATATGGTTGGCATTACCACCTCGGTTCAGTGCAGTGCATAATGTGTTCCATGTATCTCAGTTGAAGAAGTATCAGCCTGATCCTGACCATATTATCATATGGGATCACGTTGACCTAGAGCCGGATGCTTCATTGGTAAATATCTGGGTGCGAATTGTGGATAGGAAGGATAAAATCTTTTGTGGAAAAATCATCGGCCTAGTGCGGGTTTTGTGGCAACATGGTCAGATTCAGGAAGAGACTTGGGAATGCGAGAAAGATATAAATGAGCAGTGGCCAGAACTCTTTCAGTCAGGCAATGGTTTTATACTTTCCAGGGACGGAAAGGCCAATGGTGGGGAGAATTTAGTACCCTTGTTTTCTCTTATGTAACCCGTACTTGATACTTTTCTTGGTTTTAAAAGTTTTGGGTGATGATGGGAGAATCGGAAGATCTTGGAGTTAAGTTTGAAGAAAAGGGGAAGGCGCACAGGAGGTGCACGGTTTGTCAAACAGTGCAGCCAAACCATGCGTGTCTGACTGGGGAGGTAGTGGCATCCACACGGTCGGTGCACAGTTAAGGGAAATCGTGTGATGAGGCCACACTTGAAGGCTGGCCAAGACAGAAGCTAACGCACAGTTAGCGCATAGTTTGTCAAAACGTGGGGACTAACCATGCAGTCACTTAAAGTTAGATCCTAAAATTGTGCATCTTACTCATTTTGCCTTTAATATCCCTGTTTAAACATCCTAAGCATCCCTAACTCGAGATTACTCTCCCTTGAAGGTTGGAAGACTTCTCCAAAGCGTTTTGGAGGCCATCCGAAGTCTTCTCTTGGCGAATCGAAGTCAGTTTCTTAAGGTATGTGATCGTTCTTGATCGTTTTCTTAGATATACTTAGATCTACTTATTGTCTTCTCTTTGTTTCTTATATCTACGCCTGTTATGGGTAGATCTAAGTGTGTGGATTCCAAATATGATGAGTTTTGATCTTGGTTGTGTTAGGAGAAGATATCTAAGGTGGGTTTTTTGAGTTTTGACCCGGTGTTCTTGAGCATTCTTCGTCCCTTGCTTGGTTTCTCCTTTTGTTGAAGTAGGTGGATTCACTCTCGATTCCTCTTTCTTAGAACTTGAAGGCTTAGTTCAAATTGATTTAATCACTTGGTTTTATTGTGAAATTGTGGTGAAAATCATGTTGTAAATCTTCTTTAGTGATGATTTATGAGTTTTGATGAAATTGTGGAAATTGAAAGAATGGTTTGTGAAAAGTGTTTTGGTTTCTTGATTTTAAAATAGAAATTTTAAAATATGGATTTGTGGGATCTGGAAAATGGTTTTTGGGAAAAAGGTTTTCAATAAAAGGGTGTTTTATTGAAATGGTTTTGGCATGGTTGAAATGGTGTGGTTTTTGGGCATACTTGGTGTGTGTGTTCATATTGCATTTATGAGACTTTGTTGAAATATGACCTTGTGCTCGGTGCCAAAAGTGTAATGGTACATGGAAAATAATTACCTTGTGATGACTTGGTAGATCGATGAGAGACCGCTCATGAGTATGGAACTGTCATAACGATGCTTGCATAGTGGATTTTTATGGGTTGTGAAATGGTTGGTTGTGTGGATTTGTGAAATGGAATGAAATTTCCAAAAATGGAAATGTGAATTTTATTGGGACACTTTTCTTGGTTTCTTTTTTAGAAAAATGGGTTTTGTTGGAAAAATGGCTTTGACAAGGATCTTTCTATATTGTGAACTGTTTTGGAATTGTTTTATATAAATTGTTTTATATAAATGTTCTAACGTGTTTTATCATAGAGGCATGGGTTGGAAAGTCATTGGGGAAAACCTACTGAGTTTCATTACTCACCCCCTACTTTGGCACATTGGTGCTTTTGCAGATTTCATATACCAGGATGTTGGAAAAGGTAAAGTATCACATGTTTATAGCATTACTTCGTGACTCTTGGTATGGTTCGTGATGTTGGAGCTTGGAGCATATGGAGCATGGAGTTTGTAACGGCCCGAAATTTTGAAAAACTCTTGTTTCCTAATTTCATGTGTTATTTTATTTTATTTTTATACTCAAAAAAAATCTTTTATTTGATAAACATGATTATAATTAAAATGAGACCATTGGGTTCTGACTGTTATATGACCATCGGTCAATATGACCGCTGTGAACAAAATGTTTTGATTATTGTCTCTAAATACAAGTAATCTTGGTTAATTATTATAGAAAGAAGATTCGATGGCCTCACCTAGTAGTCATGGACCGATCGAAGCCCATCTAACAGAACTTGGGAAGGAGGTAGCACCATTGGGCTTTGCTCTGGACCAAACCCAAGCCGAACTTCATCATGTGAATCTAGAACAGAATCACCTTCGCGAGAAGTTCAAACTGATAGAAATTACTACTCGGGCAATGTTGGCAGAGCCTCCCTCAGACTCTCTCACCTTAGCACACCTTACACTTAGGTCCTATGCTGGTGTGATAAGGGGCTATGTAAGGATACCGTAACTGCCTTGTGTAATCCTTTGTTTTAAATAAAAATTGGGATTTATTCTTATGATGAAGTTTATGAATTTTCAAATGACCGGATAAATATAGTATGCATATTTTTGATGAATTATAGAAAAAGGATATTTTAAAAATGTTTATGTAAACCTTAAATAATTATAAATGTGTAATGATTTTCAAAAAATGGTCTTCTACAATTATGTTCAGTACAAAATTTGGAGTCTAATAAGATCAACTTGATTTTTGATGAATAGTAAATTATGAATAGTGATTTTATAATTAGGATTAGTAATATTACCAAATGGATTAGTAATCTCACTTAAAGAAAGTTTTAAAATAATCTAGGCACCTTGATTAAGTAATGTGATTCAATAAAATGGTTAAATAACGGTTTCATAAATTATTATTCAAGTATTAGTTTTTTTGGGTGAATAGTGTTATTTAATTAAAAATTAAATTAAAAATATTTAGAAAATTATTTTTATAAAATGGATTTCATTTTTGAACTCAGAGCACCGATATTATGTTATGGTAATTTTTGGGGCTTTTTTTCTGAAAAATGAATTTTCGGTGAATAGTGTATTTATTTAAAAATAATTTTAAAAATATTTATAAAATTATTTTCATAAAATGGAGTTCATTTTTGAAATCAGAGCATTGATATTTGGTTAGTGTGAAATTTTGGGATTTTTCTGAGAAAGTTGAATTTTCAGTGAATAGTAAAAATGCAGTTTTAGGGTTTCGGTATGTTTAATGACATCATAGCTGTGTCATGATGATGTCATGAGATATTTTAAGGGTTGTCCGGACAAGGGTGATGAATTATTGTTTTGGGGGCCCCATGTGGCCTAACTCCATGGTAAATGCCAAGGGAGAGCACATGGGTTTGAGAAAAGCACATGTGAGGTGTCCCTTGGCCATTAATGCTTTGTCCCCTCACTTTCCCTATAAATACCAAGCCCTCCTCTCATCCATTCTACTCCCCACTCTTCCCCAACGAAGTTCTGGTCTCATTACCTCCCAAGGAGTCCTCCCAAGGTGCCCCCAAGCCCTCAAGGTCCCAACCTTTGAGGTTTAAGAGTTACATTTTAAGGTAAGGGATCCGACCTCTCTCTTTCTTTTCATGTAATCTCTTTTATGTCATTCCTTTTATGATACATGTTCTTATGTGATAGGATGTTCTTTTATATTCCTCTTACTACCCTTTTCATGTTTATATGATGAGAGATCCACTCTTACTCTCATCATTTCATTTTATGAAAGTTTAAGTGACGCCGTTAGGCTGCCAAATTTTTAAGGGATCCTTTCACCCTTCTCATTTTTCAAGTTCGATTTTCATATCAAGTCTTTCAAGTTCCTTTTTTATTATGTTGGGGTATGATATCTATATCTATCATACTGATCTCTTATGATCATATGATGAGAGACCCTATTTGATCTTGTCAATTCATTTTTTTGAAGTTTAAGTGACGCCGTTAGGCTGCCGAATTTTCATAAGAGAAATCTAATTTTTGTCTTCCTTCCATGTTTTTCATTTCAAATGTTATGTCCTCCAAATTTCATTACCATGTCCATATATCCTTCTTATTTGGTTCCCCTACTGTTTTATGGATCATTTATGAGTGGGTGACCCATGTCCCCTCTCTTTTCAATGTTTTCTAAAACCCCGAAACATAGCCGTTATGCTGCAGAATTTTGGGTCTCAAAATGCCTCTCTCTTTTATCAAAATTATTTTATGTTATAAAGTGAATACTCAAAGATATTATTTCTACAAGGGTATTCACATATATATCAAAATGTTCTATTTTAAATTCTGGGATTTACATACACGAGACCCGCTTTCCCTTTCCGTGGGTTTAAAGTGCCGTAAAGATCATGTCTTTAAAGCAGTTTTTAAAATGTTATGATTATGAAATGAAACCCATTTATTTTATGCTATGTGGGTTATTTATGAAATGTTTGACGATGATATATGTGGCTCACATGATAATAAAGGCAAATTTAAGGGTGCGCCCTGATAGCGCTCCAATGCATTGGGTAATGATGTAACCACTAGAGATTACAATTTTCACGATACCTTGGTGAATAACCTTGGTAATTTTCAAATGACACCTTGGGGATGGACCTTGGTGATATGTTCATGATTGTCTATGTTAAATTATGTACCCACATCTTCATTTTATGAAAAATGTTTCTTTTATTATGATATATCTCATGATTTCTTTCTCATGCCTTAAATTTCTTTTCATGACCTTATTGAAGTATCTCAAGTTCACATGTAAAATGTTTCTCTTGTTTTCCTTACTGGGCCTTCTGCTCACCCTTTCCTTTGATGTATGTCCCCAGGTTCTGAGATGCAGTAATGAACCTAGGATGAACATAAGGAGAAGCCTTTCAAGTGTTTAAGAAGAATGTTTTTTTTGTTGTTTCATGTTTTAAGTTCCTGGTTTCCAAGACACTAAACCTTAAAGATCCTCAGTTTTGTAAAATGTAATGAAGGTTTATGTGATAAAAAGGTGGGATTCTATAGTTGGTATCAAAGGATGGTTTAGTTATTTGTGGAAATTAGGATATGAAAACATTAGGAATAAACCTATAGAAAAGTATATATATAGGAAATCTTCCTGGTATTTTGGTGAGTATTGAGTAATGGGTTGCCAAGAAAATAAATCCATGTCTGGATACGAGCAGGTAGAGGTGGCTCTGGCATAGATGTACATAGGGGTAAAACCCAAAAACACCGCTTTGAGCTATACTCAAACGGGAACTGGTACATGACAACGGGCCTTGCTGCACTCTTGGTTACGATACTCCCGGGGGATATGCTTTGGTAAATTCATAAGCTTAGTATGAACCATTGTTAAAGGAACAAAGATAAAATAAAATAATGATTCACATAAGAATATATGATCATGGATAACCTAGATGGGAACCTAGGGGATCACAAGTTAGGGTATACTTTTCAACTACAAGTTATCCTTATATACTTTAAGTTTCTTTTCATGATTATTGGATAAGTATTTAATCCCCTAATTATAGTTTCTTTTCTTAGTTAATGGCGGGAAATGGAAGAACATGTCTCAACAACCAATGTGATAGGAAATGCTACGATTGCTGTATTAATATGACAGAGATGATTAGTGGATTAAAATATGATTTTTATTTTGGAAGATGTTCACTATTTTGGGGACCCTATATGATCGAGGTAAATATATTACAATGGTATTTTCATTGAGGAGTAAGGTTGACTTATATTTTGAAGAATCGATGAATTTAAGGTAGACTTATAGTAACTTATTTTACTTACGGGAATGATTAACCTATCTTGGGTAAAATATGTTTAGGTTAGATACTTTTTTTATAAGATGTTAGTAGTGGTTGATGTTGTTTGGGGATGAACAATGAAGTTTATTTTGGAAGACTATGTTATCAAATCCTTCTTGTATTTGGGTTTCAATCTTAGTTTGGTTTATTTTGAGGAATTTTAAGGACTGTTATTTATGGAATGGACTATGATGAACTTTGGGTAGTACCATGGAACTTTGAAGATTTTAAAGTAGTTTCCAATCCTATGGGATTATTTCTTTTTGAAGAGTTGTTTTACCTTACCCTTTCTATTTTTGGGATAATGTTTAAAGATAGAAGAAATAGATAGTTAATCTTTTGTGGATTATGTGACTCTCTAGAAGATGATTCTTATGTTTTGATGAGACCAAGTAGTTTTTAATCCTCATAGTTTGGAGAAAAGATTAGTTTTGGGTAGAAACTTATTAAAGGATGAAAATCTACATGAAGATAGGTATATTTTCTTATGTTTTTGTTTTATGTTGTAAATGAATTCCTCAAAATTATGAAAAAGGAACTTAAAACAAAAACGTTGTTGGTTTACGTTTCCTACTAGGTAATCAAAGACCTTTTTCACACATCATAATTTTGGGATTTTCTTATGGTTAACCTTCTCCTAATCATGTTTTCTATCACTCTCCTTTAGGACGTGACCCTTTGTTTTCTCCTCTATGTCCATGTTTCCTACATGGAATCCTAGTATGAGTAAACTCGGGTGGCCTTTGTACTTCCTTTTCTTTCATTTAAAGTAATGGTGTCACATAATCTTTTTCTGATGTGGGACATTCAATGAAATTTCAAAACCCAATTTTTAAAATTGCGAGGACACAATTTCTTAAGGGGGGAAGATTGTAACGGCCCGAAATTTTGAAAAAATCTTGTTTCCTAATTTCATGTGTTATTTTATTTTATTTTTATACTCAACAAAAATGTTTTATTTGATAAACATGATTATAATTAAAATGAGACCATTGGGTTCTGACTGTTATATGACCATCGGTCAATATGACCGCTGTGAACAAAATGTTTTGATTATTGTCTCTAAATACAAGTAATCTTGGTTAATTATTATAGAAAGAAGATTCGATGACCTCACCTAGTAGTCTTGGACCGATCGAAGCCCATCTAACAGAACTTGGGAAGGAGGTAGCACCATTGGGCTTTGCTCTGGACCAAACCCAAGCCGAACTTCATCATGTGAAGCTAGAACGGAATCGCCTTCGCGAGAAGTTCAAACTGATAGAGATTACTAGTCGGGCAATGTTGGAAGAGCCTCCCTCGGACTCTTTCACCTTAGCACACCTTACACTTAGGTCCTATGCTGGTGTGATAAGGGGCTATGTAAGGAGACCGTAACTGCCTTGTGTAATCCTTTGTTTTAAATAAAAATTGGGATTTATTCTTATGATGAAGTTTATGAATTTTCAAATGACCGGATAAATATAGTATGCATATTTTTGATGAATTATAGAAAAAGGATATTTTAAAAATGTTTATGTAAACCTTAAATAATTAAAAATGTGTAATGATTTTCAAAAAATGGTCTTCTACAATTATGTTCAGTACAAAATTTGGAGTCTAATAAGATAAACTTGATTTTTGATGAATAGTAAATTATGAATAGTGATTTTATAATTAGGATTAGTAATATGACCAAATGGATTAATAATCTCACTTAAAGAAAGTTTTAAAATAATCTAGGCACCTTGATTAAGTAATGTGATTCAATAAAATGGTTAAATAACGGTTTCATAAATTATTATTCAAGTACTAGTTTTTTTGGGTTAATAGTGTTATTTAATTAAAAATTAAATTAAAAATATTTAGAAAATTATTTTTATAAAATGGATTTCATTTTTTAACTCAGAGCACCGATATTATGTTATGGTAATTTTTGGGGTTTTTTTTTCTGAAAAATGAATTTTCGGTGAATAGTGTATTTATTTAAAAATAAATTTAAAAATATTTATAAAATTATTTTTATAAAATGGAGTTCATTTTTGAAATCAGAGCATTGATATTTGGTTAGTGTGAAATTTTGGGATTTTTCTGAGAAAGTTGAATTTTCAGTGAATATTAAAAATGCAGTTTTAGGGTTTCGGTATGTTTAATGAGATCATAGCTGTGTCATGATGATGTCATGAGATATTTTAAGGGTTGGCCGGCCAAGGGTGATGAATTATTGTTTTGGGGGCCCCATGTGGCCTAACTCCATGGTAAATTCCAAGGGAGAGCACATGGGTTTGAGAAAAGCACATGTGAGGTGTCCCTTGGCCATTAATGCTTTGTCCCCTCACTTTCCCAATAAATACCAAGACCTCCTCTCATCCATTCGACTCCCCACTCTTCCCCAACGAAGTTCTGGTCTCATTACCTCTCAAGGAGTCCTCCCAAGGTGCCCCCAAGCCCTCAAGGTCCCAACCTTGGAGGTTTAAGAGTTACATTTTAAGGTAAGGGATCCGACCTTTCTCTTTCTTTTCATGTAATCTCTTTTATGTCATTCCTTTTATGATAAATTTTCTTATGTGAGAGGATGTTCTTTTATATTACTCTTACTTCCCTTTTAATGTTTATATGATGATATATCCACTCTTACTCTCATCATTTCATTTTATGAAAGTTTAAGTTACGCCGTTAGGCTGCCGAATTTTTAAAGGATCCTTTCACCCTTCTCATTTTTCAAGTTCGATTTTCATATCAAGTCTTTCAAGTTCATTTTTTATTATGTTGGGGTATGATCTCTATATCTATCATACTGATCTCTTATGATCATATGATTAGAGACCCTATTTGATCTTGTCAATTCATTTTTTTTAAGTTTAAGTGACGCCGTTAGGCTGCCGAATTTTCATAAGAGAAATCTAATTTTTGTCTTCCTTCCATGTTTTTAATTTCAAATGGTATGTCCTCCAAATTTCATTACCATGTCCATATATCCTTCTTATTCCGTTCCCCTACTGTTTTATGGATCATTTATGAGTGGGTGACCCATGTCCCCTCTCTTTTCAATGTTTTCTAAAACCCCGAAACATAGCCGTTATGCTGCAGAAGTTTTGGTCTCAAAATGCCTCTCTCTTTTCTCAAAATTATTTTATGTTATAAAGTGAATACTCAAAGATCTTATTTCTACAAGGGTATTCAAATATATATCAAAATGTTCTATTTTAAATTCTGGGATTTACATACATGAGACCCGCTTTCCCTTTCCGTGGGTTTAAAGTGCCGTAAAGATCATGTCTTTAAAGCAGTTTTTAAAACATTATGATTATGAAATGAAACCCATTTATTTTATGCTATGTGGGTTATTTATGAAATTTTTGATGATGATATATGTGGATCACATTATAATAAAGGAAAATTTAAGGGTGCGCCCTGATAGCGCTCCAATGCATTGGGTAATGATGTAACCACTAGAGATTACAATTTTCACGATACCTTGGTGAATAACCTTGGTAATTTTCAAATGACACCTTGGGGATGGACCTTGGTGATATGTTCATGATTTTCTATGTTAAATGATGTATCCAAATCTTCATGTTATGAAAAATGTTTCTTTTATTATGATATATCTCATGATTTCTTTCTCATGCCTTAAAGTTCTTTTCATGACCTTATTGATGTATCTCAAGTTCACATGTAAAATGTTTCTCTTGTTTTCCTTACTGGGCCTTCTGCTCACCCTTTCCTTTGATGTATGTCCCCAGGTTCTGAGATGCAGTAATGAACCTAGGATGAACATAAGGATAAGCCTTTCAAGTTTTTAAGAAGAATTTTTTTTTTGTTGTTTCATGTTTTAAGTTCCTGGTTTCCAAGACACTAAACCTTAAAGATCCTCGGTTTTGTAAAAATGTAATGAAGGTTTATGTGATAAAAAGGAGGGATGCTATAGAGTTGGGTTGTCGTCTTTAATTCTTGTAGTTGGCTTTCCACTGTTTACTATGATTTGGTTTGTACTTCGTTGTTGCACTTGGTTGGGTTATTTTGAAAATAATGGTTGAGTTGTTTTGGTTTTAATTCATGCATCGTATAGTGGTTGCTTAGAGATGTTTATCTAGGTTGCTTTGGTTGTTGTTTGTTTCCACTTAAAGGGTAAATCATCCCCAATGTATTTTGAAACCCTTCGACATTTATTTTCAGCCTTTGGCACCTTGGGGATGTCGCTTAAGGAAAAGTAACCCTCACCGCCTCCCCAAGACAATGAGGTAGGGGCGGAGTGTTACATCCACTATAGGGGAAGATAACCCATTCCTTGTCCCAATAAGAGGGTTCAAATAAAAATTTGGATAGATAGAGGATCCACACCCTAGTAAATCAGGGAGTTCCACTCTAGGGGTGGAGGACCAACGCACTACCCAAAAAGGGGGTTCTACTATAAAGAAAGCTAGATAGAGGACTCATGACCTAGTCCATCAGGGGGTTCCAATCTAGGGGTAGATGACCCATGCCCTCTCCCAACATGAGGGTTCCTCTATAATTATGGATAAAGGACCCATTCCCTACACCATTAGAGTTGTTACACTATATAGGTTGAGGTCCCATGACATCACCTAATAGAAGGGTTCCACTCTCATGATCTTAATTGATCACTATTATCATTAAACAACACCAAAATAGGTGTAACACTTTGTACACCTAACTTAGTATCTAAAAAATCCACCATGAAGGATTCCATCATGTTATACATGAAAAAACACTCATGATAGGCTGCATGCTGGCCAAATTTTGAGTCCCAACGAAGGAGATATAAGGTGTAGATGATCCCTCAAAAGGATAGTACCTGAAATGTAGGGGACCAATACGGTGTATGGGTTCTCTCTACTATCTGGCCATTTCTATTACATCACATGGATCACTAGCCATATATATCAACATGATATAAAAGTGGACTATGCAGTGTGTCTTATACATACTGGCTTGGAATATGTTCTCCTGGTAATATTGATGTCCTTCGGGTCGTGTCTGTGTAGATTTTTTATGCACCTAGTTTTGCCTATGTCTATTCAATCCATCAGTAGACACCAGGTCACTATCAATAGGACACATGGTTCATGGGATTCCCACATGGTGTGTGATATTTATGATCTCCTGAAAGACCTAAAACTGAATATTTCTTTAAAACATGTTGTGTGTTATTCCAATATACATGACATATAGTCACGATTTTCACAAAAATTCAGATCTACCACACACATCACAATATATTCCTTTACCACATTTAATATCACATGATTTTATCCCCATATAGAATGGGGAATCCTTGTTCCATAAATTCTATCCCTCTTGCGGTCAGAAACCATATTTCTATTGGTTCGTTAAAACTTTTGTTCCACCTCACATGCCTCTTGTGGCATGGAAAACACCTCTTATGATCCTAAATCCAAAAATATATCTACTCAGCCACCAAATCATCCCAATCCATCCTATAATCCCAAATATATTAACCACTCATGAATCTATAATGAATTTTGTGGTTTTATCATGTTCAATCCTACCAGGAAGTTCCAAAACATAGTCCACATAGGTCAGCATCGATGATCATGAAGAACTACGGTGGAAAAAATAGAAGAAAAAAAGGTAATTTTTTTTGGTAATGCATTATGGTACAATGAATATATATTAGGGTTGATTGGGTGAGAAATCCTGGATTAATAAGTTAAATTAAATAAATAATTAAATATAATATGAGGTAATATTAAAAGGCTAAAAATAAACATAGATAAAAGAAATCGGTTTGATTTTCCTAAATATTTTAATCATTAGGGAAGAAATCCAAGTATGATGAGTCCTATCTTATTTGTATAGATTGATGGTGAATAAACTTGTGGAAAAAAGTGAAGAATATTTGTTTTGTTCGTTTCACCGCAATACGCCTCAATCTAGTTGTCGATTTTATTGCCCGGTCTTGGTTCGCCAATGATGGGTGAAATTCCCACATTAACAGGCCCAATGTTATGGGGATAACTTTGGGGATCCGCCAAAATAATTAATTTATATTGGGAAATATGTTTCAATACATTTAATGAATTATTGAATTAATTATTTAATTTATCCACTAAAAGAACCTTCCAACTTCCACATTATCTGAATTCCCCACACTAACCAGCATTAGGGTGAGTCTCAGGTAAACCCCCCACTTTGGCATAAACCATAGTCTCATATTTTCTATTAGAGAGTCTATTTAAGAGTTATTTCATTATTTTTTAAAAACCATGCGTGCATAATATATAATATTTTTAACATTTTAATAAAATTAATTTCAAACTCAAGTTCCCTTATAATCACATATTGTCTGATCTCCTAGCTCTGAAAATATTTCAAGATATTTTTCAAAGAATTATACTGAAAAAATAGGTTATCTACATAATTAAACCTCTAAGAAGTAGATATCAATAATCCATACAAAAAAATAAAAATTATTCCATATTTGAAACTAAACCTCACCATCTTCTAAAAAAAATACTAATTCATTCCATCAAAGAAAATTCTTCAATCTAACCTAGTCAATGGACCATAAATACCCTAAAAATATAGAATATATCACCTATATAATATTGGTAGAAGTTGAGAGATATTTTAGAAGATGAATGCGAAGGTAAACAATCATAAATGTTAAAAATCAGAATAAAATCCTAAAAATCATGACAATGAAATGAAAAAATATCCTCACTAATAATATTCCCATTAACCAATCACGTACCCTATACATATCCATCAGGTACATAATTTAAATCCTAGGTTATACCTACCTTTATTATCTATTTTGGGTGTCTGGTTCCCTCTATCGAGTAACCATTCAAACCTTTTAGAGGAATTCCACCACATTCTAACTTCTTCCTCTCATGCAACCTCCATTTTTTATTTCAATACCACAAAAATAACTGAAAATAAATGAAAATACATAAAAAATAAAAAAAATAAACATACCTCTAAAAACATGTTATATTACCAAATATCCACTATAATACTCGTTTTCCTTGAGAAGAATCTTGATTTTATATATTGAACAAATTCATCACCAATATATCAATTTTCATCCAATGCCCAAACACTGGAATGATCAGTCCCCACTCAACTATTAATTACAACCACACCTATCTCTACACCATATGAATTCTCATAAAAAAATGAATATTTAACTAGTTTCAATTCCTATATTAAGATATATAAATTGTATCACCCCATGAAAACACTCTTCATCCCCAGATAACAAACCAAAATTCAATTTATAATTTTAATTGATCAATAAAGAAACCAAAACAACCCCACACCTACCATTGATATGGTTATAAAATATATTCTCCAATTTCCACCATCAATATAAGTCATGAATTCATTAATATAAACCATAATTCCCATTCCACACTAACAAAGAAAATACACCATAATGAATCATTTAACAAGATTGAAAAATTCATTGAAAACACATTAATTAAGAATGAAGGATTCTTCAATAAATCATATAATCAAATTAAAAAACTGTGAATTGAATTTTAACTCAATAAAACTATTTAAAACATATATTATTCCTCAAAAAAATCATTCTATTAAATAGGAATTCATAAAAAAATTTCTTAATTTTATCGCATGATTTTACCAAAAGAACACTTCTTTAAAAAATTCAATAAACACCCTACATTCCCATATTATAATAAATTATATTTAATCTAGAATTATAATTATAATAATAAATTAATATTTAACAATATTATATATTCCATTTATATAATTTTTTAAGGATGATCTTAATAAGAATTATACAAATTCAATAAAAAATCCATATTCACAATAATTACTTCAATTTAATATTCTTTTTAATAAGGCATTCATATTATTGTAATAAATATTAATTAATAATTCATAATAAAAGTATGCATACTTGAATATAAATTTTTAATTAAAAATGATAACAAGATAGCTAATACTTAATATGTTATTATCAAAAAAGTATAAAATCTAATTAATCTATATTATTTACAAAACTGAACACTCATCCATTTTATTATCACGCTGAAAAAAAATTAATCATTGTTCATGAAAATTAATCTTTTAACACAAACCATAATATCCCACTATGCCTCCAATTTATAAATTTTTTAAATCAAAACATCTGAGTACTACCTTCTAACTCAAAAAATAATTATTCATAATCATTTTAAAACATGAATAAACTATTTACAATAATTCATATATATATATAAAAAATACAAACACTAGAACAAACAATTAATACTATATTGATTTATGAATTTTTCAAGTTAAAAATCAATCTAATTAAACAAAAACATAATCAAAATTTTATTTCATTTACTCTAATAATTATTCAAACTTGAATGAGACATTTATTAATTATTCCAAAATAAAACCACTCATTTAAATTGGTAGTTTTCACATAATAAAAATTGAAATAAAATTTCATTGAAACCAAAATCTACACATAAAATTTATATTTATTATATTATTTCATTATTACCCATTAATATAAAAATATAAAATATAATTTCTTAATTATGATGAATTCAAATAAAATATCTTGTACACATTTAAAAAAATAACAAATTTTTATTTACCATGATAATTTTTTTAATTCTTATATAATGTTTCAATCAAAATATTCCATTTAAATTATTCCATTGTTATATTTATTATATATTCATGTAAATAAATCACATAAAAACCCAATTTTAATTCAACATCACCTTACTTCAATAAATAATTATATAATCCCAATTCTAAAGATACAATTCCCAATTAATATCCAAATAATATCACATTAATAGAATATAATCCATTATATAAAAATATAATATTGAATCATAAAAAACATTCATTTTTTTATTCAATAAATTCAATATTATTAAACTATTCAGTAAAAAAATTATTACATTACAAATAATTTAATTATTTAACAAAAATAAATTTCTTGATTCAATTTAAAAATCATGAAAACTCATATGTGCATTCACTTACATTCCATTTCCATATATTCCAAAATGTGGTATGTTTATCTAACTACTGACACTCATTGTAGTGAGCATTATATCCCAAAATCTCATTTTTAAATGAAAAAATAACTTCTTGTACATCCAAGGAAATATGGACTTATATTTTTCTCCTTCTCTAGGAATACACACATAACATTCATACCATGTACTTACTCTAAATAATTATTATAATAGTGTCCCAAATATCATTACCTAAACAAAATAACCACTCTTACAACTCAATTAACAAAACACATTACATGAATTGATAAATCATACAACCAAATTACTCAATGTAAAATAAATGTGAGTACCAACATCCATTAACACAACCAGTCACCTATGGTATCATCCACGTGATCTCGGGATCTTACTCCAACCTACATATAGTCCATTCCTAGTCTTCTATAAAAATATATACAAATTCATTCCCATAATATGTGCATGTATAGTGTGATACCATGAATATCTAAAATGACTCCTCGTATCCAACATAATTGAAAGGGTATAATGAAAATTCTTACATGAATTTAAATTAAGAAACTAGATTATAATAACTTTATAAAATTCTTATAATCCTACTTTGGTTTAGAAAATATCTCCTTCATCCATTTCTAGTATATATCTCAAAATATTTATCAAAACACAACATAAAAAAAATTTATGGATGAAATTGATATCCCACCAAACTCATGGAAAAATAACCTAATTTTTTGAACTCATGAAACATCATCATATAGAATCCCTCTAACATTAATAATCACTATTAACAAACTCATTGAAATATTATATCCTCACTAAAAGCTTTCCCCAGAAAAAACTTCTGGAAAATATCCTTTGAAAAAACATTCAAAATATATCATATTATCACACATTAATTACATTGACTCCATAACAATACACATTAATATATCAATACATTTAAAAAAATATTCTAACATAAATATTTTATTGACACTAAATATAACTTTTACTCCACAATATATAATGGACTCCATTTTGGTCATACAAGATCAATTTTTCAATATATCAATTTATTTTAATTATTGACATCATAATTAAATAACCATTTTACAATATTAAATTAAATTTCAAATATTACTTCCTATATAAAAAAATATTATTAAACTTGTTACATATTAATGAATAATGGCAAAAAATTTAGTACACTAACTTGTGGAAAACATCCCCATTAATTTCCCAAAAAAATTATTCTCATTTATTCTTATTAAATAAAAATGATTAAAACATATTTTCCAAACCCACACATTTAATATAAATAAATATATAAATTATATTCACATTATATTATCTAAATAAATATTACTTATTATCCACTCTTACCTAATAAATATATAACAAAATATCATTAATTAATCCCAGTTCATGAATTACAAACTTATTCATCAAATTTTACAAAAAAACATTATAATATAAATTTTCATAAATGATCCCTTCACTAAAAATAAATCAAAAATAAAAATTTTCAATAAAAAATGATTAATAAGAACACATTTAATTCATATTGAAACAAGTAATTCAATTAAATTCATTTTAAAATTTTTATTCCATTGATTAACTAAACCTAATTTCAACCACATATTTATGTGTACAAAATTAATAATAATTCCATAAACACACCATTCAGTAATTAATATCTAGGATGTCATCTATTAGTCATTTACATTTAAATTTAAAATATCATAAATATGCATTTTCCATTATTGATTTAAACTAATCCTCTTCCCATTGATGTTCTTTACAAATTATATGAACCATTAAATCACCCATGGAAACCTTGATTAACACTAATAAACACAAATAAGATTAATGGATAAAAACTCATATTTTTAAAAACAAACATAAAAAAATACACATTACATCCATGTATCTACCACCCTTAATTCCCACCCAATAATACATTTCCTCTCTTTAACCCCAATTCAAGATTTAATCTCTTAATCCATACTTTATCATCATGTGTTAATAATTTCAACCTCAAAGATTAAATTATTAAAGAAAAAATGTAACATAATATATTTAACATAATTTATATACCCAACAACCAATTTAACAATTTTAATAACTACAATAAATAAAAATGAATCAATTTCATCCAATTTTCTTTATTAAACTAAAAAAATAGATAGTGAAATAAAATTCCTAATAATAATTCAATAAATTATACTTTCAAAAACTCTAATGATTACATCATGGGTTTATATTATATAAGATCATGTAATTATTTTTAAATATATAATAATCATCTATAAAAAATATTATTTCATTCCAATAATTCATCACATAATTATCTCTTAAAAATAACCATTAATTTACCAAATTCATTCATAAACACCAACACTTAAAACATTTTATTTTCAATTAAACACAACTTCATAACATAATTTCATATCTAAGTCTCTTGGTTAACTAACATAAAATCATATATTTAAATTACACTTGAATTATAAACAAATTTTATATCAATAAGCATAAAATAATTAAATTCAAGTATCAAGTTATCCTAAATACACTAAAGCGTTGAATTTTAGGGCTAAAGAAGGCTAACGCCACCCTCATCACAACCCATCAACAATCCATACAAGGAATATAAGCCCAATTCCTAACCAAATAATTGGATATCAAGAATATATCTATAAAAAAATAAAATTGATAATTAGAATATATAAAAAACTAATAGTTACCACCTTATAAAAAAACCACTAAGAATTTTTTCTTTTCACAATCACCATTCCAATGAATAAAAAAATCCATCATGAAAAAAATTAGATGTATCCTCTAGAATATTGAGAGAATTAGAGAGATATTTGAGACGAAACTCATGAGTTGATACTATCAAATGTGATAAATTAGAATAAAAATACATTTAATGTGACTGTTAAATATGACAAATAAAATTATTAAAAAATCACCCAATGTTTCATCTTGTACCTAGAACATTGACACTTGGTACCTAGTGGATTTCTATGCCAACACCCAAGTATTTTCTAAAAAATACGGTATTCCATGTATAACCTTCTGGAATAATTATAGTTACATCCACTATTTTCTTCTCATCTTTACTCATTCCACATATATAACACCTAATATTAATATAAATTTAATATATATAATTTTAAAGACATAAAAAATAATCATAATCATATATCAAAAAACCCTAGGATGTTACAAACTCTCCACCATAATTATTTTAATCCCTGAGAAGAATCTTGTGTTTCTCATGTGAATAAATTCATCACCAAGAACATAATTCACATCCCATCCACAAATAATAACATGAAAATTACCATCTCAACCTCTAATGAATCCCATTAAAGCCTCAATAACACAAGAATTTCGATTACAAAATAAATACTTAGAAAAATTTACTTAAAATTGAAGTTAAATTAATATTATTTCTCTATAAAACCTCCCCTATTAATAATATAAATATTCCAAAATTAAACAAAAAACATTAAATCATTATTGAATTCAGTAAAACCATCATAAACCCACTAATTTATAAGGTATTGTCTAAATATATATGAATTCCACAATCAATATAACTCATTAAGTCATTACCATGACCCATGTTTCCAATGCCACTCTATGAGAAGAAAAACACCCAAATAAACCATTTGACCATGGATAACCAATCCTTAAAAATGTAATTAAAAATAAATTATCTTCATGAAATTATAAAATAAAATTAAAACTATAACTATACATATAAAATGTCAATATTAAAATAATCACAATCATCAATAATTATTTTTACACAACTAATAATATCATTTAATTTAACAAGAATGTAGAATAAAATTAATATCATTATCAAATTATTTTACCAATATTTATGTTATTTAAAATATTAAATAAACACATATAATGCTTACCAAATAAAACATTAAATTTAATATAAATTTATCATTATTAGAATAAAAAAATTAAAAAAATTAAAAATTCTATTTCTATTATTTAATTCTAGCTTTCTATTTATAAGATTTATTCTACTTCACAAAACACTTTCTATATTAAAATTAATCCCTTCAATTTAACAATAAATTTAATTGGTTAATAATATTCTGGTAATAAATATCCCTTAACAAACATGGTCTAATAAAAACACATGTTTGAATAAAAATTTTAAATTCAACAAGATCTTATTCTAACAAAACCCACTAATAAGTTTTAAATCAATAAGCAAAAAAATTAAATTGCATAAATATTTTCATAAAACTAAATACCCATCCATTTTATAATAATATTAAAAATAATAATTTACATTAGATCATGAAAATAAAACATCGAACACAAAATAAAATCTCACATTATACCAATTTTAAAAAAATTAAATCATATCTTTCAAGTATTATCATCCAACTCATTAAACAATTAAACACCCACATTCAACATTGCTCAAAATATTTATAATAATTAAACATTCCAAACCTTTCTAAAAATAAAACAAACAATAAAACCTATCATTATTTTTGAAATTATTAAAATCATAACCTATCAATTTATAATTATAAAAAATCAAAATTTCATTTTATGTACTCCAATTCCCATTTAATCATGCCTCAAACATATATTATCAACTTCAACATTAAAAGTACTCATTTAGCATTTCATTTTTCACATAAAAAAAATGATCATAAATTACCTTCATTCAACCCAAATTACACACATCAAATACATATTGATTATTCTCTTTAATTATTTTTCATTAATGAAAATATTTCCATAATTTTACAAAGTTATGATACATTAAAAAAACATAGTGATCTAAAAATAACTAACCAATTATAAAATTTAATAAACAGTACCCTCTTTAAAATTTTCCATGTAATACATGTATGAATTATTCCAAAATTTATAAGAAAAAACATTCTATTAAAATAATTACAATATTATATTCACCTTATATTAAAGGAAAAAAATACACAAACAATCGAGTTTAAATTCCACTAATGTTAATTTATTAAATAATTATTTAATCCCATTATTATTTCTTTATTTTAGAACATAAATTTATTCTCTGTTATCCATATCAAATAACATCAACATAAAATGATGAATTTAATCAAAATAAATAACACTTAATTATCAAATTGATCAATTTCATTAATGTTAAGAAATCAATAATTAATAACCTATTCAGAAAGAAATTAATTATTTTATTAATACTTAAATTTTTGAGCTAAAATAAATTTCTCAAATAAATAGACATTTCAAGTATAACCATACACGTATTCACATGAATATAATGTACTTATTTTATTATGTGGTACATTAATATCCCAATACTCACTCTCGATTGAGTGGTAAGTATATCAAAAAATCACATTACTAAACTAAAAAAATTATAATCCCATACATTACTGAAAATATAGAATTCTAATATAGCTGTTCTTGAAATAAATACACACATATATTTCATACCTCATCTTGACTCATAATCTTCAATCTAGGAATATACCAAATATCAAGAACATATAAAATTAATGATTCTTATTATATTATATAATAACATGACCTCACATTACTACTTTACCAAGTTGGAATTCCACATAGACCAAGTGTTCCATCCAATCAATTGATTATAAAAACTATCATTGTTTAAGGATATCACTTTGGGGAAATTACATAACAAAAATAGAAACCAATAAATAAAAATAAAACATAAGAAAATTTCCCTGTAATGACTCACATGTTATAATAAAAAAATATAATAAATAAAACCTAATACTTGAATTAATAAACCATACAACTAAACAACTAATATAATTAATGTAACGGAGACAAAAAATCTCCATCAACACATTTAATCTCATACTAATCCATATTACTAATCCAAGGATCCAAATAAAAATGAATTAAGGTCCCTACCTATTCTTGTATAAAATTATTTACAAATTCAATCACATTACATCGAAATATATAGTGTATGAGAAACAAATATTAGTAGGATACCACGAAGATCCCAAATATCTCAAAGTTTCCAATGTACTCATATGAGTATAGTGAAAATTAATATTAGATGTTAAAGTAAACAACCAAATTACAATTGTAACATAAAATTTTTACCATTATAATTTGTCTTGGAAAATATGTACGTCGCCCATTACTGGTATAAATCTCAAAATAAATATCATAACACCATATATCCAAACTAGTGGCTTAAATAGTTAAATTTTTGAACACCTGTAAAAATACCCTATACTTGTTAAACTCAAGGAATATATCTATATAGGGTATCAAAATTCTTAACCTTGATCATAACCAAACACATAGTGATCTCATGGCCCAACTCATGGCTTTCCCTTAAAACAAAGTGAATATGCTGTGCAAAACAACATGAACATATCATATTATCACACAATGATAACTTTGATTCAAGAACAATACACATAACAACATTATGGAATCTTGAAAACAAAATTATAACATATTAATTTCACTATCAACTAACATTATTTTAACTCTATAGTAAATAAACTAATCTAGTTTCATCTTATGTGATCATTTTACACTTATATCCATGTCATTCTAGAATTTACATCATAATTAAATCCTCCTTTTACTATCTCAAAACATGTAATGACCCATGTTATTAGACTAGGATATTCAGGTATAACATTGGTTTGATCATGTGTATTTGGACCTTATTATGTTGTCATAGGTATTGAATGATCACTACTATAAATTGTCCCTCTAACAGTGCTAGTAATGGGCTTTATCAATGCTATATAATTGCTGATAACATGAGATATGTTGAAGGGTTAATTTATCAGCATTTTTTAGAACTGAAAAAGGCATCATTTATCTGTGACTAAAAAGTGTTGTTGATGGCCCAACTTTTAAAGGGGATAAATTTCTTCCCATGAACCTTTTTGTCAGTGCTTCCCCCATGAGTTCTTTAGATAATTCCCCCACCCCATGCACGTCCCTGCCTCCAGTGAGTTTCAAACAGGAGACTCCATTTTTTATTTCATTTCCTCTTGCACTCACCTATATATTTTTTTCCATTTTATTATATATCTATATTTTTATATATTTTTCGTTATATTTTTTTAATTAATATATTTATATATATATTTATATATATATATAAATATATATATACAAAATTTTGTGTGTGTATGTCTATGTTTAAAACTTCCAACTTTCAGATATATGTCTAAATATATATGTGTGTGTGGGAATATATAAATATAAATATATATATTTATATTTATTTAAATATATTATAATTACATATATGATTTTTTTATTTGTGTGTTTATAAATACATATATATATATATATGCATCTATAAATATAATTATTCATCTTTATATTTATTTATATATATTATATATGAATATATAGGAGGATATATTAGAAGATATAATTTATATATATATATATTTTTTCAATACACAAAAAAATAAATATTTATATATATAAACAATGTACATACATTAATGGTATTGGAATATAAATATTTATATATTTTTCTTTAAAATAAAATTGATATTAGTTTTTATTTATAAAAGGATTATATATTATGAAATATATTTTATGTTAAAATAAGATTAAATATTTGTTTATAAAATTTAATTTTTATGTGTCAATATATAAAAATATGTATATATTACTACACACTTTATTATAAATAACACTATATTGTGAAAAATAATAAAATTTAAAATCCATAGTATCTATATGAATGTAATCCAAGAGAACAAATTCTGTCCCAACTAAGAAAGGGGAAAATACCCCCTTAAACGAGGCTAGAAATCCATCGACAATTAGAAAATTGGGGTATCCCAACTTAAAAATCAGTTTTGGAGGCCATATAGGCCTTTTATGGCCTCTAAAAATGTGACCAATGATTCCCCATATTAAAATGATGTAGATATCATCACAAGATTTAATTTTATAAGTGGTAGAGCCCAAATGGACACCCTAATCAAAAGGTTTGTTTGTTTGAAGTTTGAGTTATGTTTTGTAGCTTATTTTCGATATTATATTTAATTTTTTTTCATTAAATTGATACTAAACTACTATTGCATGAAAATAATTATCAAATTATTAAATAAAAATAATTTTTAAAATATTTTATAATCTATTTTAAATAAATATCTTATATATTACGAGTAAATTTCTATTTATCCTTATATGAGACCTATTTTAAAATTATCTATTATATTTTCATCAATATAAGTATATTTATATATTTAAAAATATTTTTTCAAGAAATATAATTATTTTGGAAATATACTCTTCACTAGTTCTAGTAAAACCAAACTAATAAATAACTCCCCTCCATTTATATGCACTTTTTAAAAAGCTTTGATAGAGGACCTCCTTTATCTATGATTTTTTACTAGCACTGATAAAGGCCCTCCGTTATTAATGGTTTTTAATAGCGGTGCAAAAGGGGGGGCTTTATTAGTGTTTTTTACAATTTATGATAAATGTCCTCCTTTAATAGGTCTTTTGTAGCATCATTAAAGCCCCTTTAACTTCACAAAAAAGTCACTAGTAATGACACCCTTTAATAAAACATTTTCTAGCACTGAAGAAAGGAGTTTCAAATAGTTATTTTTGTTAGTGTTGTTCATTCTTGAGCGTTGGATGATTCTGGTTTTGTAGTAGTGGATGCAAAGATCTAGATTTTAGGTACTTATCTAGGGTGTAAAAATATTCTTCTTAATTACAGACAACACGATGTACTTTATGGTATTAAAATGGGTACCTGTTCGGTGAATACAATGAGAAGATATCCCTAGAGAGTAACTAGGTTTTCAACAGCCTTGGGATAAGTACTCGGTGGTAGCTGATTGGGTACCTGATGGGTTCTTGATTGAATTTTAAAAAACACGGAATCAATTATTTATTATTATAATTATTTTATTAAAATGAGGGGCATCATCATTTACTTGGGGGTAAGGACAATTTCCCTTCATCCCCCTCTCATTATCCCCTCCTCTAAGGGGTAATCTTCTCTATTTTAGGTTGGGTCTAGAAGCCATCTATCCATAGAGATTTTTGTGGGCATTTATTTGGGATCCTTGATTTATTTTTATATTTTTATCATTATTTATTTGTTCTTATCTAGTTATATATGAAATTGTGTGCTTTTTTAGGTTTTTTGAGTTTCCTAAATTGGATGTGAATCAATGGAAAATACTGTAGAAGAAGTCCAATATGAATTCTTATTATGTGGCCCATAAATTTCCTCTTCTTTTGTATGCAAGTATGTGGGACATTTTATGAAGGTGGTAAAAAATTATGTGATATGATATCAGGATGGAACAAATGACTCCCTCCATTGACCTCAATAGGTCATAAGTACAACCTACCGAATATAGTGACCAATGTATCCTGAGAAGGATTGTAGGGGTCACCGAATATGATGGTATGAATATAAGGTGGGTGTGTGAGGTGTGTAACTAGGTTTTAGTGTTTCATATGAGTGGTAAAATTATTGGAATACATGTATAACCTTCATTGAGTCTATCTTAGATTGATGGAAGTTATCACATGGAAGCATCGACTATGATACAAGAGTTAGTTAAAATGGGAACTTGGAAATGAGTGGTAATTGGGAATAAAATAGTTAAACGAGTTGAATGAGGTTACTCAAGGTGGTATGTATGAATCACATCAATAAAATACTCAAGGGAAGTGAATATTGAAAAACAAAATAATAACTAATTTGATCTATAAAGAGTGATCTTGGTTCTAGTGTGGTAAAATGGAATGTGTCATGATCTAACCAAGGTTATCACTGAACTGGATTCCCATTCCATACTTTTATAATTTGTGAAGGGTGTTCCCAATAACCATGAATTGGATTTTTTTTGGGAAATACTTTGTTTGTTCATGAAAATAAGGTATCAAGACCCAGTTTTATTACTAATATTTTGGATGAAATTGTATATAGAATATTGGATCCTTAGCGCTTAAGTGGTCGATTATGATTGAGTTTTCGACCAAAACTTATTGTACTATCCCTTATATATCCAGGGGATATTTTGAAATGTGTATTATGAAATATATTTTTATGTCACTTCCTATTTAGAGGAAATTTATCTATAAAATGGTATGTTTGATGGGTTTTTGAAGGCCGAATGGTTTAGACACATGAGCTACAGACCATCCGCATGCATGAAACCTGTATTGGTGGAGACCGATAGTGTTCCTTACATGTTTAGTTCATAGTTTGGAATGTTTTGTAACAATAAAATTTAACCAACCGCCTCCTTTTAGTCAGACTTATATAATTGGCTCATAGTTTTGAAAATCATATGGAATAACCATGCATAGTAAGATTTTTTATTTTTTTCAAGTGTTTTTTCTATTTTTAATGATTTCATATGATCCTTATAGTTTTTTAGATGTTTATAGTTTTATTTTATTTTATTTTATAATTTTAATAGTATTCTACTCACCTATTTGATTTAATGTAGTATCATGCCCCAATTAAGATCCCATGTGAAACGTTCATATGGATCTATGTATAATTTTATGAAAGATAATTCTCAATCAGACCATTATCATATTAAGGAGGTGGTGAGAATGACCTAAATTATAGACCGAGTAGAATACCATGGACAATATCATGCTAAAGAGGCAACCCTGGGTTTGTGTAACGATATGGACTAGTATTAGGCAATTATTCACCATCGATAACCATCCTTTTTAGGAAAAAATAGGACTCAATATGTAAAGGATTGGTTACAGATGGTGGACACGGTTTTTGAATTCCATAGAACACCATAGGTTATCATGTGAAATATATGTCACTTATTATTGAAGAACCAACTATAAATGGTGTGAGTCTATTTTTAAATCCAATTTACATGATAATAAACAGTGGAAAACATTAAATTTATGTTCATGCAATAATTAAATCCCTAAAAAATGCCCATGGATCTACCATATGAGTTTGAGTGCATATATTAAGGAGATTTTATAATTATGGAATATGAAAACCAATTTTCCCAGATCGTCCATTTAACATACAAGATGATGTAAAATTATTTGTTCAAATACATATGATTTAAAATGTTCCTTCAGGCTTATATATGATCCTATTTCTTTCTGTTGAAGCCTCCCACCTATGTGGATATGGTGGACCTATACATGTTGGTGTTGATAGACGAGGGAGATATGTTATGGATGATTTATGATCTTTCCATGTTTTGTTTAAGTGGATTTGGATTTTCAAAAATAATAGGAAGCACAATGAATCTAGAAGGGGTATAGGAAGTGGTTTTATCAACCCATCTTAGTGAGCTTCTCCATTTCTGATCGGAGGAAAACCTCTAGTCATTCATCAGTGTGGTAGTGTTGGGAATATTTTCTCATAGTCCCACATGACTTTTCATGATTTTTATTTTGTTGACCATCTTGGGAGTCTTCGTAGATCTAACCACTATTCCCGAGGTGGTGTGGGATCATTATCTCAAAGGGGATATATATATCAAATGAATTATTATAAATAAATAGGGTCCCAAACACATGGGTTTAAGGGTATTATTTCTTCATCTTAAGGGAAGATTCATTTAAGTGACAATCATCAAATTAGTAGGAGGCCATAGGCCCATTTACATACTTGGAAGTTGAATGTGGTGGAGTAAGTGGTCATGGGATCTTTGATATAAATGAAAATCGTGAAAGGTACCATTTTTATTACATCATATATAGATAATGCTTCACTTAATTCTTGTTCCTCCCATTCATTAATATCTTCCTAGGTCCTATATTTTTATAATCCTTCATAAGATCTTTTTTTATGTGTCATCAAAACATATACACCACTTTGCAAGAGAAATTACCATGGATTCCAATTTCCATTATGCATTGTATCAATATATATGGTGGACATATTTCATATAATTAGACATCTCAATAAAAAAACATATTACCTGAATTTATAAATCATACAACCAAATAACTAAATGTAAAATAATACTGAGTACCACTCTCCATTAACATCACCAGTCACCTATGGTATCATCCACATGGTCCAAGGATCTAACTCCAACCTACATATGGTCCATGCCTAGTCATGTATAAAAATATATACAAATTCATACCCATAATATTTGAATGTACAATGTGATACCATGAAGATCTAAAATGACTCCTGGTATCAAACATAATCATAAGGGTATTGTCAAAATTCCTATAGAAATTTAAATTTAGAAACTAGATTACAATAACTGTATAAAGTTATTATAATCCTTATTTGGTTTAAAAAATACCTACATCATCCACTTCGATAATAAATCTCAATATAAATATCAAAACACCACATAAAAAATTTATTGATGAAATTTATGTCCTACCAAACTCATGGAAAAATACCCTAATTTATTGAACTCTTGACACATCATCGTATTGAATCCCTCTATCATTAATATTCATTATTACCAAACTCATTTTTATCTTATGGCCTAACTCAAGGCTTTCCCCATAAACTATTGATTGAAAATATACTTTGAAAAAAATCAAAACATATAATATTGTCACACATTATTAAAATTTATTCCATAAAAATACACATTAAAATGTCAACCCATTAAAAAAAATTATGCTAACATAAGTATTTTTTATCACTTAAAATACCTTTAACTCCACAAAAATAATGAAATCCAATTTTGTCATAAAAGATAGATTTCTCCATTAATCAATATATTTTAATTATTGACATCATAATTAAATAACCATTTTACTATCTTGAATTATATTTTAAATATTACTTCCTATATTAGAACATATTATTATCCCTGGTACTTATTAATCTATAACTAAAAAAATTTATTACACTTACTTGTGCCTAACACCCCCATTAATTTCCCTAAAATAATTGTTCTCATTTATCATTATTAAATCACAATGGTTATAAAAATAATTCTAAAACCAACACATTTAATATAAGTAAATAAATAAATTATATTCCAATTATATTAACTTAATAAAAATTAATTTTTATCTATTATTAGACAATAAATATATAACACAATATCATTAATTCATCCCACTTCATAAATCACAAACATATTGATCAAATTTTATAAAAACACATCATAATAGAAATTCTGAAAAGAACATTACATTACTAAAAATAATTTTATAATAAATTTTTTTAATACAAAATGATTAACAAAACACACATTTAATTCGTATTGAAACAAGGAATTCAATTCAATTCATTTTAAAATTTTCATTCCAATGATTAACGAAACATAATTTCAAACACATATTTATGTGTAAGAAATTAATAATAATTCCCTAAACACACCATTCTATAATTCATATCCAGGATGTCATTAATTAATCATTTACATTTCAATTTAAAATTTCATTAATATCTATTTTACTTTATTGATTTCAACTAATCCTTTTCCTGTTGATGTTCTTCAACAATTATATGAACCACTAAATCCCCCATAGAAATATTAATTAACACTAATAAAATAAAATAATATTAATGGATGAAAAATCATATTTCATAAAAAAAACATAAAAAATACACATTAAACCCCTCCATCTACCACCCTTAATTCCCCCTCAATAATACAATTTCTATCTTTAACCCACATTCATGATTTAATCTCTAAATCCATACTTAATCCTCATCGGTTAATAATTTCAACCACACAAATAAAATTATTGAAGAAAAAATGTTACAAAACATATTTAACATCATTTATATACACAAAAACCCATTTAACAATTTTAATAACTGAAATAAAAAAGTAATCAAATTTGACCACAAAAAAAAATTCTCAAACTAAAACAAACTCATAATGAAAAAAAATTCATAACAATATTTCAATAAATTATAATTTCAACAAATCTAAAGATTACATCATGGATTTATATTATTTAACATCAAGTAATTGTTTCTAAATATATAGTAATCATGTATTCACAATATTATTTAATTCCAATAATTCATCACATAATTATATCTAAAAAAATAACCATTAATTAACCACATTTATCCATATACACAAACAATTACAAATTTTATTATCAATTAAACACAACATCATAATATAATTTATTATCTAAGACAATTTATTAATTATATAAAATCATATAATTAAACTACACTTTAATTATAAACAAATTTTATATTAACAAACATAACCTAATTAAATTCAAGTATCAAGTTATCCACAATACACTATAGTTGTTAATTATATCGCTTAAGATGGCTGACACCACCCACTTCATGAAACATCAACAATCCATACAAGTAATGGAAGCCTAATTCCTAACCTAATCATTAGATATCAAGAATATAACCCTAAAAAGAATAAAATTGAGAATTAGAATATAGAAATAACTAAACCAAACCACCCTTTTCAAAAACCAGTAGGAATTTGTTCTTTTCACCATCATAGTTCCAATGAAAAAAATAAATCCATCATGGAAAAAAGGATATGTAACCTCTAGAATATTGAGAGATGTTGAGAGATATTAGAGATGAAAACTCAATAGTTGATGCACTCAAATGTGATAAATTTGGATAAAAATATATTTCATGTTACTATTAAAAAACAAAAATAACATTATTAGAAAATCACCCATCGATTGATCTTGTACCTGGAACTTAGCCACTAGGTACCTAGTGGATTTCCAGGCTGACCCACTATGTACTTTATACACTACACAGTATTCCATGTATAACCTTATGGAATAATTCTAGTTACACCCACTATTTTCTTTACCTCTTAACTCTTTCACTATCTATTACAAGTAAAATTAACATAAATTAAATATAAATAATTCTAAATACATAAAAAAATCATCATAATCATACCTCAAAAACCCCTAGGATATTACAATCATCCCACCATAAGTATTTTAATCCCTAAAAATCATATTTAGTTTATCTAGTGAATAAATTAATCACCAAAAAAACAATTAACTTCCCATCCAAAAATAATAAAATGAACATTACCATATCAACCTTTAATTAATACCATAAAAGCCTCGATAACACAATAATTTTGATAAGAAATTGATCACACAGAAAAATTCATTTAAAATTGATGTTAAATTTAAATTAGTTCCCTATAAAATTTCTCTTATTAATAATATAATGATTCCAAAATTAAAAAAAAAAGATGAAATCATTATTAAATTCAACAAAACCAGTCTACACGCACTCATTTATAAGGTATTGACTATAAATATCTGAATTCCACCATCAATATAACTCATTATGTCATTACTATGACCTGTGTTTCCAATTCCCCATTAAGAGAAGAAATAATCCCAAATAAACCATTTAACCATGGTAAAACAATCATTAAAAAATTAATTAAATAACCATTATCTTCCTTAAATTATAAAATAAAATTAAAACTATATCCATACATATAATATATATCAGTATTAAAATAATCACAATCATTAATAAATATTTTTACACAACAAATAATATCAATTAAATTAACAAGAATTCATAATAAAATTTATAATTTTATCAAATAATTTTACCAATATTTATCTTATTTAAAAAATAAAATAAACACAAAAAATTATTATCAATTAATAAATTAAATTTAATATATTTTTATCATCATAAGAATAAAAAAATTAAAAATATGCTAAATTCTATTTTTATTATTTATTTCTAGCATGATCTTTATGATATTTTTGCTAATTAAAAAACTCTTTATATATACAAATTAATCACTTCAATTTAACATTAAATTTTTTAGGATAATAATGTTATGGTAATCAATATCCCTTAACAAAACTTGTCTAATCATAACATATGGTAGAATAAAAAGTTGAAAATCAACATGATCTTATTCGAACTGCACACACTAATAAGTTTGCTGTCAATAAGCATAATATTAACTTGAATAATGTTTTTAATAAAACTAAATACCCATCCACTTTATAATACTATTGTATATAATAATTTACACTATATCATGAAAATTACACTTTGAACACAAAATAAAATATCCCATTGTACCTATTATTCCAAAAAAAATCATATCATTCATGTAACATCATACAACTTATTAAACAATTATTAATACTAACATTCAACATTGCACACACTATTTAAAATAAATCAAAATTACAAAACATAGTTCAAAGAAAAGAACCAATAAAAACAATCATTATTTATGAAATTATCAAAATCATAAACCAATCAATTTAAAATTACAAAAATAAAATAAAAATTTCATTTGATTTACTCTAATTCCCATTTTATCATGCTGCAAACATATATTAATTACATCAAAATTAAAAGTACTCATTTATCATTCTATTTTTGTACATAATAAAAAATGATGATAAATCACCTTTATTTATCCCAAATTACACACATCAAATACATATCGATTATTCTCTATAATTATTATCTATTAATTAATATATTACTATAATTTTCCAATGTTATGATACATTAAAAAAACATAGTGATCTTAAAATAACTAAACAAGTATAAAATTTAATAAATAGTACTATCTTTTCATTTTACTATACAATACATGTATGAAATATTCCAAAATTTCTAAGAAAAAAAATTCGATTAACATAATTCAATTATTATATTCACCTTATATTCCTAGAAATAAAATAAAAAATCAATCAAGTGTAAATTCAACTTCATGTTACTTTATTAAATCATTATGCAATCCCATTATTATTTTCCCATTTTAGAATATAAAATTATTCTTCGTTAACAATACCAAATCACATCAAAAAAAATGTTGAGTATAATAAAAACAAATAACACCTCATCATCAAATATATCCATTTGATTAAATTTAAAAAATAAATAATTAATAACCTATTCAAAAAGAAATTTATTATTTTATTAATAAATAAATTTTTGAGCTAAAATAAATTTCCCAAATAAATACACATATGATGAATTACCATATATTAATTCACATAAAAATAATATAATTATTTTCTTAAATTTTACATTAATATCTGACTAATCACTCTCAATTGAGTTGTAAGTATATCCTAAAATACAATTAATAAACTAAATAACTATAATCCCATACATTATTGGAAATTTAGAATTCAATTATGGTAATTCTGAAATATACACACACATAGATTTTATACCTCTTCTTAACATTTAATCTTCAATCTATGAATATAAAAAATATCAAGACGATATAAAAGGAATTTTTTTGATAATATTTTGTAATAACATGACATCACCTTACCATTTTACAAAGGTGAAACACCACAAGGACTCATGTGTTCTATCCAATGAACTTATTATAATAACTATCATTGTGGGTTTAAATATATCATTTTGGGAAAATTGCAGAACAAAAATAGAAACCAATAAATAAGAATAAAACATTAGAAAAATTCAATGTAATGAATCACATGTTATAATATAAGAAAACATAATAAAGAAAACCTAATACAAGAATTAAAATACCATACATCTGAACAACTAAAAAAAATTAAAATGATAGAGAGAACCAATCTCCATCAACACATCTAATCACTTACTTTGTCATCTTACTGATCAAAGGATCCAATAAAATAATCAAGGTCTCTACCCGTTCCAGTATAAAATTTTGTACAAATTCAATCCCATTAGATCTGAATATATTGTGTATGATGAAAAAATCATGGTAGGATACCACCAAGATCCCAAATATATCTTAGTTTCCAATTTACTCATACGTGTATAGTAAAAATTAATCCTAGAAGATAAAGTAAACATCAAAATTAAAATTGTAACATTAAATTCATACCATTATAAATTGGATTTGAAAATACCTACTTCACCCTTTACTGGTATAAGTCTCAAAATAAATATCATAACACCATATATCCAAACTCATGGATTAAATATTAACATTTCTAAACGTCTATAAAAATACCCTATATTTGTTAAACTCAAGGAATTACTCTATATAGGGTTTCAAAAGGCATAACCTAGATCATTACCAATCACACAGTTTTCTCATGTCCTAACTAATGGCTTTTCCATTTAAAAATAGTGAATATACTATGAAAAAACAACATGAACATATCATATTATAACACAATGATCACTTTGATTCAAGAACAATACACATAACAACATTATGAAACTCATGAAAATGTAATTATAACATATTAATTTCACTATGACATAATATTATTTTAACTCCGTAATAAATAAACCATTCAAGATTGATCATAAATTCTCATTTTACATTTATATCCATTTAATTCTAGAATTGACATCATATTTAAATCCCCCATTTACTATCTCAAAACATGTAATGACCCAAGCTATTAGAGTAGTTGAATCTGATCTAACATTGGTTCGATCATGTTTATTTTGACCATATTATGTTTTCAAAGGTATTAAAGGATCACTAATACCAATTGTCCCTCTAACAGTGATAATAATGGGCTTTATCAGCGCTATTGAATCAATGATTACATGAGTGATGTTAAAGGGTTATTTTGTAAGAATTTTTTATAAATGTAAATGGAATCATTTATCTGTGATAAAAAAAGTGTTGTTAAATTACCCACAGATAAAGGGGATATATTCCATCCCCGAAACCTTTTTGTCAGTGATTACCACCATGAGTTCTTCAGATAATTCCCCCACCCCGCGCGCGTCCCTCCCTTTAGTGAGTTTCGAACTGGAGACCTTTAGGTCTTACTTAATTTTCATTTCCACTCCCCTATATTATTTTATTTTCCATTCTATTATATATCTATATATTTATATATAGTTAATTACTTTTTTAATCAATATATTTATATATATGTTTATATATATAAATACGTATATATGATATTTTTTTGTTTATGTGTGTGTTTATAACTACATATATACATATATATGATTATATAAATTTATATATATGTGAATCGATAAATATAATTATAAATATTTATATTTATTTAAATATATTATAAATACATATGTATAATATGTTTTTTTATTTGGGTGCTTATAAATAAATAAATAAATACATATAGATATATATATTTATATATAAATGCATGTATAAATATAATTATTCATCTTTATATTTATTTACATATATTATATATAAATATATATGAACATATATTAGAATATATATATATATATATATATATATCTTTGCGTGTGAGTGTGTTTTTCCATACACACAAACAAATATATATATTTCAATATATAAACAATATACATACATTAATTTTATTGGTATATAAATACTCATGTATTTTCCATTTAAATAAAATGGCTATTAGTTTTTATTTCTACAAGGATTATATATTGAGAATTATATTTCATGTGAAAATAAGTTTAAATATTTGTTTATAAAATTAATATTTTTGTGTGAATATATGAAAAATATATATAAATTACTACATATTTTATTATAAATAACATTACATTGTGAAAAATAATAAAATTTCAAATCTATATTATCTATAAAAATGAAATCCTATTGAATAAATTCATTTCCAATTGAAAAAGAGAAAAATACCCCCTTAACCGATGCTGTAAATCTGTCAACTATTAGAAAATTGTGGTATCTCGACAAAAAAATCTGTTTTGGAGGCCATATACACATTTTTGGGCCCCTAAAAATGCGACAAGTGTTTCCCAAAATTAAAAAGATGTAGATCTCATCACAAGATTCAATTTTATAAGTGGTAGAGCCTAAACAGACACCCTGATCAAATGTTATGGTCGTTTAGAGTTTGAGTTATGTTTTACATATTATTTTAGATATTATATTTAATTTTTAATTTTTATATATAAATTGTTACTAAACTATTATTACATGATAATAATTATCAAATTATTAAATGAAAATAAATTTAAATTATTTTTTAATCCATTTTCATTAAATATCTTATATATTATGTGCAAATTCCTATTTTCCTTATATAAAACATGTTTTAAAAATATCTATTATATTTTTATCAATATAAGTATATTTATATATATTTTTTCATGAAATATATTTCTTTTGGAAATGTACTCTTTACTAGTGCTAGTAAAAAAGAAATTATAAATTCCTCCCCTCTATTTATAAGCACATTTTACAAGCGTTGATAAAGGACCTCCTTTATCAAGGGTTTTTTACAAGCACTGATAGAGGCCCCACTTTATTAGTGCTTTTTTAATAGAGGTGATAAAGGGGGGCATTTATCAGTTCTTTTTCAATTTCTGATATAGGGATCCCTTTAATAAGGATTTATAGCACTATTATATACCCCCTTTAACATCACCAAAAAAGTACTAGTAATAATAACCTTTAATAACACATTTTCTAGCACTGAAAAAGGTGGTTTCAAATAGTACTTTTAGTTAGTTCTATTAATTCTCGAGCACTGGATGAATCAATTTTTGTAATAGTGGATTCCAAGAGATGGGATTTAGGTATTTATCTTGGGTGTACAATTTTTCCCCTAGAGTACAGACAACAGGATGTACCATGTGGGATAGTAATGGTTACATGGTCGGTGAATATAGTGAGAAGGTATCTCTAGAGAGTCCTTAGGTGGTCAACAACCTTGGTATAGGTACTAAGTGATTGGTGATTGGGTACTTGATAGGAGATCAATTGATATTTTAAAACCATTTAATTAATTATTTATTGTTATAATGATTTTATTAAATGATGGGTTACCTCATTTATCAGGGGTAAGGGTAGTTACCCTTTCCCCCCTCTCATTCTCTCCTCTTCTAAGGGGTAATCTCCTTCATTTTAGGCTAGATCGACAAGACATCTATCCATAGAGTTTGTTGTGGGAATGTATTAAGGATCCTTTATTTTTTTTATATTTTTCTCATGAATTAATTGTTCTTGTCGAGTTATACCTAAAATTGGGATGTTTTTTTAGGTTTTGTGACTTTCAAAAATTGGATATGAATCAATGGGAAATACTGGGCAAGAATTCCACTATGATTTTTAATAAGTTTGAACATATATTTACTCCTCTTTTATATTCATGTATGTGGGACATGTTATGAATATTGTACAAATTTATGTGATATGATCTCAGGATAGAAAAAATGACTCCCTCAATTGTCCTCGATAGGTCCTAAGTACAACCAAGGAAATATAATGACCAATTTAACTTGGGATGTATCTTAGGGGTCACTGAATATGATGTTATGAATTGAAGGTGTGTGTGAGAGGTGTGTAATTAGGTTTAACTGTTTCATATGAGTGGGAAAATTATTTGAATTTATGTAGAACCTTCATTGAGTGTAACATAGATCGATGAAAGTTATCATATGAAAGTATCGACCATGTAACAAGATTTAGTTAAAATGGGATTATTGACACGAGTTGTAATTGGGTATAAAATAGTTAAAAAAGTTGATTGAGGGTACTGAAGGTGGTATGTATGCATCACATCTTTGAAAAAAACAAGGTAAGTGAGTCTTGAAAAACAAACTAATAACTGGTTTGATATATAAATAGTGATATTGGTTCTAGTGTGGTAAAAAAGAAAGTGTCATGATATAACCTAGGTTATCCTTAAACTAGATTCTTATTCCATTTTATTATAAGGCTTGAATGGCGTTCCCAATAACCATGGTTTTCAATAGTTATTTTTTGGGATGTCTTATGTTATTTCATGAAAAAATGGTATCATAACCCAGTTTTTATTTCTAATTACTTTAAAATACTTTTTATATCGAAGATTGTATTTTGAAATATATTTTTAAATCACTTACTAGTTGGAAGAAGTAACGCTATAAAATGTGGGGTTAGAGTGATTTTTAAGGTAGAATGCTTTAGACACTGGAGCTGCAGACCATGCACAGGCTTGAAACTTGTACTGGTGGAGATTGATATTATGCCTCACATGTTTAGTTCATAGTTTGAAATGTTTTATTTCAAGACCATGTAACCAACCACCACCTTTTAGTGAGTCTGGTATAGTTGTCTCATAGTTTACAAAACTATATAACATAACCATGCATAGTTGGAATTTTGATTTTTTTCAATTTTTTTACTATTTTTAATTATTTAATTTGATCCTTATAGTTTTGTAGATGTTAATTGTTTTAATTTATTTTATTTTCTAATTTTAATAATATTATTTTCTTCTATTTTTTTCATATAGTATCATGGCCCCATGAAGTACCCATGTGAAACCTTCATATAGATCTATGGATAATTTTATGCAAGATAATACTCCATAAGACTATAGTTTTATCAAGGCAGTGGTGAGAATTAACCATGTTATAGAACAATGGGAAAACCTTAGACTAGATCGTGCTAAAGAGGCAAGTCTGGGTTCGAGTAAAGATAATGAATATTCTATGGAAATAATTCACCATCAACCAACATACTTTTTATAAAATAATAGGCCTCAATAGGTATAGGGTTGGTTACAAAATATGGACATGATTTTTGAATTCCATTAGACTCCAGAGGCCATAAATGTCAAATATATGGAACTTATGATTGAAGTAGACAACTATAAATGTTGTGAGTATATTTTTAAATTCAATTTACATGATAATATCGAGTGGAAAACATTAAATTCATGTTCACCCAATAATTAAATACCTACACAATGTCTATGGTTTTATCTTATTAGTTTGAGTACATATATTAGGGAAACTAGAAAATAATGTAGTATGAAAACCAATTTTCCATGATCATTCATTTCACACCCAAGATGATTTAAAATTATTTTTTCAAATACATATGATTTAAAATGTTCCTTCAGACTTATATATGGTCTTATGTCTTTCTGTTAAAGCCTACCACCTATGTGTAAGTGGTGGACCTATCCCTGTTGGTGTAGATAGATGAGGGAGATATGTTATGAATAATTGATGATATTTCCATGTTTTGTTTTAGTGGACTTTGGATTTTCAAAAATAGGAGGATACACAATGAATCTACAAGGGGTAGTGGCAATGGATTTATCCACCCATCATAGTGAGCTTCTCCATTTATAATTGGAAGAAAACCTCTAGTCTTTCATTAGTGTGGCGAGGTTGCGAATATTTTCCCGTAGGCCCACATGACTTGTCAAGATTGTTGGTATGTTGACCATCTTGGATTTTCTATTAGATCCAACCACTATTCCTTAGGTGGTGTGGGATTGTTATCTTCAAAGGTATATATAGATCAATTGAATTATTATAATTAAATGTGGTCCCAACCACATGGATTTGGAGGTATAATGGGTTTATCTTACAAGAATATTCATTTAAGGGCCAAACATCAAATTAGTGGGAGGTCATAGGCTCATTTAGATACTTGGAAGTTGTATGTGGTGGAGTAAGTTGTCATGGGAGCTTAGATAGAAATTAAAATTGTGAAAGGTAACATTGTTATTACATAATATATAGAGAGTTATTCACTTGATTCATGTTCCTCTCATTCATTTGTATCTTTCTATGTCCTAGATTTTTTTATCCTTTATCTAATCTTTTTTATGTGTTATCATAATATATACACCTCTTAGCAAGAGAAATTAGCTTGGATTCCAATTTCAATTATGCATTGTATCAATATTTAAGGTTGACATATCACAAGACTCTATTGTTTTTTTATGGTCTAATTTGATATTATTTAAAAAATGGATTAGATGACCACATTTGAAGCCTATATTTATTTTTATTTTCAGATGGTGACATCTACTATCTATGATGGTTTCTATTGTTAATTTCAAAGAGAATTGAACACATGATCAAGTTGGGCTAGACCTCCTTGACCCAAAATAATAAAGTGTATAGGTTAGATATCATCATTTTGATTAGAGGATAATGAAGTGATATTTTAATGTTAGTTTCCTCTCATGGTTATAGGGTTTTTTGAAAACATTCAGATAACTTCTCAGGTTTATCCCTTGAGTGGTATATTCATATTTATATTAATTTAGTGAGTTGGATGTAACCGTTTTCATTACAATCATATCAAATGTATTGAAATGAATAAACGAATTGATTTTTCTATTGGGGGACTTAGAATAGAAGGGAACCATTCATCCTTATGAATCTACATGGGACACTCTACTAATATTTTATAAGAAAGAGGATTCAACTAATTACTTGTGGACTAAAAACAATATGTTTAATAATGGAACATAATGAATAAATACCTATTTTATCATATTGATGACCACTATGATTAATTTTAAGGGGAATGGTGGTTCTCTAATATTGAACACTCATTATGTGACACTATCTTAGGTTGAAGGGTTCTGATATTCTCCAGAACAATATTTGAAGTTTTTATGAACATTATGAGTATCTAGAAATTCATGTTATATTAACCGATGATTATTTCGTATTCATGGAACTTATGAAATAGAAATTTCATAAATAAATTGACTCCTTCATCAGATTATTCATGGATATCATTTTTGTTAAATCTATAATCTAATAGGAAATAAACTTGGAGGAAGGTTATCTTGGGAAGCTCGATCGACGCCTAACCATGCCCTATGTGGTGAGGGGTTTTACATTGGCCCTCCACCCCTATGGTGGGGGAGGGTCCTTTTCTAACTCTTACTGGGGTATGATATCCACTCTTTGTTAAATTATTTAACCCTACATTTTTACCTTATTTCCCTCCTATTTCTCTAAGACCTAATGTTCTTGAATAATTTGAAGGTACTTTTGAACTATTGATTTCAAATTTAGAATTCAAAGACACATCATCCATTGTGTAGTTAACTTTAATTGCATGCTGAAAAATCATATTCCATTGGCTTATTTCTTCAATCAGCGGATTTTTGAATCATGGGGTCTATAGGAATGATAAATGGTAGTGCTTCTTGATTTCAAAAACATTATGATTCAGTTTGCATATATGGATGGCCTGCTTATTTCCTGGTTGAGCACTCCGCACACCTATGATTGAGTTATTTTTTATCTATTCATGAGGTTCTATGACATCCATATGAATAGGGAGTATTCAAATGTGGGGGTCTGGGTATGATTTCTAGAGTTTCCTTTCCCCTTTAAATCCCCATTGATTCATCAAATTCTTGGTAAAATGGATTGAAAATACCTATGTTCGGACAGTAGGAGTAAGGTAGTATATCACCCGATATCTCGAAGGATATTATTCTAAGTTTTTCTTTTTATGATTCATGTTGAGTCTCATTTCATTATTATGGACAACATGTTCTGGAATATGATGGTTGTTGTTTTGAGTCATGGAGTGAGTTATATTTGTCGTGTATAATATTGGGTCACAGTATAGAGGATTTTAGGCACAAGGCGGTTGAAGCATTCAGGTGCTTGTGATGTTCTAGTAACTCATTATTTAGTTTATCCTTATACTGGTAATATATTGAATGTGGATTGTAATGTTTCAACTGAGAATTTTGATGGTTCGGTATGAGTGGATGGAAAGGCTTCTAGTATGAGTAATTCAAATGATGTTATGGAAAAAAACAAGAAGTGGTGCCACATTTGAACATGAAGGTCTTTGATATTTTAAACTGGTTGGGATAGGACCTATCTATTTTTTCAGATCATAATGCATAGAACAGAACTGATTGTTCCAGAGTGTGTGCTAGCTTCTTCTAGAATAAGGTTTCTAGGAGTGAGGTCCAGATAAATGTGATTAATACTATTGTCGCACAGGTGGAAGGTTGTGATGAGAATGTTACTGGAGAGGGGGTGATTGAAATGGTTGGTCACCTTTCCTAATACTTTTCTACTTCATTTATTGAGGACTTATAATTGGTTATTGGTGCCTTTCTCCTGGAGGGAATGTAGGGGACTGTCCAGTATGTGTCTAATCTAACCACTTTTGGAAATATAGGGGGTTCAAGCCCTGTGAATTGGACTCTAATTCAAATGGGAATTTTTTAAGGCCTAGATGTAGAATGATTGAATATAGATCAACTAGGCTCATTCCAGGGAAATGAAGGGGTTTGTGAGAATGAGTCTAGTGAAGACGATAATGATTTTTCTGAAGGTTATCCTACGAGCCCAAGGAGTAACAGGAGGTAGAAGGTTATCCATAAAGGGACAGATTACTCCCTTTTACCACCTCTAATGGAGACGTGATCAAAAAATATTTTCAACACCAGAAGATAGAAAACTATTCCATTTTCTAGTAGATTTCAGGTGGTGTGTGTGAAAAATTATTTTAATTTCTATTGATATTGGAATATGAAGTGGTTGAACATGTAATATTACTCAATACCTCTGAAGAAGAAGAAGCTGATAAAAAAATGGTACTGTCACTAAGGGTGACTCTAATTGAGGATTTGTACACCTGGATCAACAACATAGACTTGATTATTTTTTGGGGTCTTCAGTAATGGGAAGATTAGCCTGGCGATGTATATCACATACTAGGACAACATGTCCATTGAATTTGAAGATCTGATAATGGATGAACCCAACATTTAGGTAACCACTATGTCATTGTAATTGTTTAAGGGGATTATTTCTAGTAATAATTAATTTTCCTTCAATGGATATGTTATCTCTTTTTTGGGTTGAACACATGGTTCCTCACTTTTTACATTAATTTGTTTGAAATAATTAAAATTTAATTTTCAGTCTAAAATCGAAGAGGATCATGGGAATCACTTCATGATTGATTTGGGGAATCATTACGATCATTGTATCTATGATAAGTTGTCAAATTTTAGGTTTTTTATAAAATAAGTCATGTGATTTGGAAATAGGGTGTCTAAAAAATAAATTTCAATTGATCCTAAGAAGTGGAATTCTATTATGTTTTAGTAGGAACCAAAGAATGTTTTTGAGATACATGGTTTTTTTAGTATAGTGAACTACTATCTAAAATCCATTAAGGAATTATATAATATTTCAATAACTTTGGAATCTCTACCTAAGAGAGGTGTATAGTTTCTATATAGCACTGAATTCCAAGTGTATTTTGATGATTTGAAGTACCATTCACTACTAGAAAAGGGGGCATTGGAGCCCCCCAGACTCGGGCGACCGCCATTGGCGGTCGCTATAGCTAACCATTAGCGACCGCCAATGGCGGTCGCTAACCTACATAAAAATATTCGGGGGGTTTCTGCGCCCCCCCCCCCCCCCCCCGCGCCCTCGATCTCCCTCCGCCCTAACCCCCTCCCTCCCTCGCCGCCCGGCCTCCCCCGCCGCCTGCCATCCGGCCTCCAGCCGCTGCCCTCCGCCCTCGGGCCTCCGGCCGCCGCCCTCCGGCCTCTCGGCCCTCCCCCCCTCCCCACCCCGGACGGCACCCGCACCCCGGACAGCCCCCGGCGCGCACTCCGGACCGCCCCCCGCACCCCGGACTCCTCCCCGCACCCCGGACAGCACCCCCCCGCGCACTCCGGACCGCCCCCCGCACCCCGGACGCCTCCCCGCACCCCGGAAAGCCCCCCCCCCCCCCGCGCACTCCGGACCGCCCCCCACACCCCGGACAACCCCCCTGCACTCGGACACCCCCCTCCAAACCCGGACAGCCCCCCCGCACCCCAGACAGCCCCCCCCCCCCCCCCCCGCACTCGGACACCCCCCCTCCGAACCCGGACAGCCCCCCCGCACCCCGGACAGGCCCCCCGCACCCCGGACACCCCACCTCGCACCCCCGACAGCCCCCCTGCACCCCAGACAGCCCCCCCTCCCCCGCACCCCGGACACCCCCCGCACCCCGAACACCCCTGCCCACACCCCTGACAGGCCCTCGACACCCCGGACACCCCTCCCCGCACCTCGGACAGCCCCCCCAACCCCGGACACCCCCCCCCCCTCGCTGCCCATCCCCCGTCCCCTCACCGCCTCCTCTCCTCCAGATCCCCGCCGCCGCCGCCGCCCGTCCCCTCCCTTGCCGCACCGCCTTTGGCTCCGGCTCCCCTTCGCTGCCTCCTCTCCCTCGCAGCACCGCCTTCGGCTCCCCTCCCTTTCAGGTTTGTAGCTCAATCAGGTAACATGAGCTTTCAGTTACATTATTATTTTATCAATGGTTCATAAACAAATGGTTAATATTTATTTTAAATATAGTTGATTTGAAAAATGTAAATGTAATAAGTATTGTGTAAATATTTGTTATACAGATATTATTATGGATAAGAGTTGGATTGATCTTCCAAATCGAACGTCTAGAGAATATTTCAATGGCATTATGCAGTTTATTGACTTCACGAGAGGATTTGAAAGTGACTATATTAGTTTTCCATGTAGAAAATGTGCTAACAGATATCAATTCACACGAGATACTGTGAGGGAGCACATTTTCTTTAATGGATTTCTGAAAAATTATAAGAGTTGGACTCGTCATGGAGAAGAATATGTTCGTTGTCAAAATACAGATGCAACTCAGATGGATGTTGATGCAAGGATGACTGATCCAATGCATGAAATGCTTACTGAAATGGTACGTGGGTTTGATCCTGAAGGCATTGACATCCAGAATCTTGATACCGGTGAGATAAATCTTCGCTCTGGTGCAGATCGTGATTCGAGGAGGTTTTATGAAGTACTTGATGATGCGAAAACAGAATTATATCCTGGATGTACTTCTTACAATAAACTGTCGTTTATCGTGGAGTTGTTGCATTTGAAGACTTTGAATAATTGGTCAGACACATCATTCGACATGCTTTTGGTTTTATTGAAAAAAGTTCTTCCTGTCGACACTAAGATTCCTGAGTCGTATTACTATGCTCATAAGTTGACAGAGAACTTAGGTTTTACATATGAGACTATAGATGCATGTGCAAACAACTGTATGTTGTTTAGAAATGAAACTGCTCATTTGGATATTTGTACGGTTTGTGGCGCTTCCAGGTGGAAAGAGATCAGGGGAAATAAGACTCATCAAAGTCAGATTGCGATACAGGGGAAACCGATTTCCGTAAAGAAAATGCGTTACTTTCCCCTTAAACCGAGGTTGAAAAGATTTTTTATGTCATCTAAAGTTTCTAATTTAATGAGATGGCATGCAGAAAGAGTTCATGAAAGTGACATGTTAACCCACCCGGCAGACTCTCATGCATGGAAGGATTTTGATAAGAGACATCCCGACTTTGCTAAAGATGTTCGTAATGTCCGATTGGGATTGGCAGCAGATGGTTTCAATCCATTCAAGTCTATGGTTGGTGCAAATCATAGCACATGGCCCGTGGTGTTGGTTCCATATAATCTTCTTCCGTGGATTTGTATGAAGCAACAATTTATATTACTTTCCACTCTTATTGATGGACCTAAAAGTCCGGGGGATAAGATTGATGTTTACCTTCAGCCATTGATTGATGAGTTGAATGAATTTTGGGGCGATGGTGTGATGACTTATGATTGCGAAATGAATGAAATGTTCAAACTGCATGCTTCTTTATTGTGGACAATCAATGACTTCCCAGCTTATGCAAATTTATCAGGCTAGAGTACGAAAGGGGAATTTGCTTGCCCTTGTTGCAATAAAAGTAAAAAATTTGTATGGCTTAAACATTCCAAAAAATGGGCATACATGGGTCACAGGCGTTTTCTCCCTCCCCAGCACAGGTTCAGAAAGGACAGAGTGGCATTTGATGGTTCTAGAGAGTTCAGCCCAGCACCAAAGATCATGACAGTAGTCGAAATGTTGTTGTAGATTGAGGAAGAAAACATCCGCACGGTATATGAAATTCAGGATTTAGTGGCTCCTCCAGTACGTAATATTCGTGCTGCGGGTAGGCAGCGCAGTCACAATTGGAAAAAGAAAAGTATTTTTTATAGTCTTCCGTATTGGAAAACTAACACGTTGAGGCATAATTTGGATGTCATGCACATTGAAAAAAATGTTTGTGATAACATATTGTGTACCATTTTAGGTGTCAGTGGAAAGTCAAAGGACCATGTTAATGCACGCCGTGATTTGGAAGAAATGGGTTTAAGGAAACAGTTTCATTTACAGTTAGCTGAGGGAAACAAGGCATATATGCCTGCTGCACAGTATTCGATGACTACAGAGGAGAAAGAGACATTTCTTTCCATTTTGAAGATGGTCAAGGTGCCTGATGGTTACTCTTCTAATATTTCAAAGTGTGTGAATCTGACGAGCAAGACATTGCAAGGGTTGAAAAGTCATGACAATCACATATTACTTCAGCAGTTGATTCCAATCGCAATTTGTGATTGTTTATCCCCCAATGTTGTTCAGCCCTTGATTGAGATGAGTAATTTTTTTAGACAGCTTTGTTTAATAAATCAACGAATGAGTGATTTAAAAAGTTTGCAGGACCGAATTGTACTTACGCTTTGTCACTTTGAGAAACTCCCCCCCCCCTCATTTTTCGATGTTATGGTCCACTTGACAGTGCACCTAACTGATGAAGTAATGGCTGCTGGTCCAGTGCAATTCAGGTGGATGTATCCTATTGAACGGTATTTGAGTACATTGAAAAGATTTTTACGCAACAGAGCTCGTCCAGAGGCATCAATAGCCAATGGTTATTTGATGGATGAGTGTACTACCTTTTGTGCAGAATATCTTACGGATGTTGAAACAAAATTAGATAAGCCCTCTCGGATTCATGATGGTCCAGTTGGAGAAGGAACCACATTTGATATGGACAACATCGAGTGGATACAAGCACATCGATATATCTTGTTTAATACTCCATCAGTTGCACCATTAATGCAGTAAGTATCTTATCAATGTGCTTGTATAACTTTTACATGTTTTCTTTGCATAAATTGATCTTTTAAACATCGCGTAATAATTTGCAGGAAACACATTAATGAGATAAAAGAAGAGATGCATCGTGCGACTGAGTTGCAAATTCAACAATCTCATTATGCAGCATTTCATGATTGGTTCAAGGATTATGTATGTATAAATTGATTTTCATTATGAGTGAAGTATTAAACTAATTATTTCTGCATATATCAGTATTTATTTTTATAAATTATGTAGGTTCGTAAGCTGAGGGAGTTAGGGGACCCCACGCTACCTGAAGTATTTATCCAACTGGCTGAGGGTCCATCTATAACGGCTCGTCGTTATAAAGCTATTGATGCTAATGGTTTTCGATTTCGCATTAAAGATGTTGACGACAAACGAGCAACACAAAACAGTTGCATCGGTTGTCCCTTTGTCGATTCTGGTTATTACTATGGTCAATTGATAGACATCATTGAAGTTGTATACACACACGGTTTGAAGTACATATTGTTAAAGTGTAATTGGGTTGATACAGTGCGTGGATGTAAAGTCGATCAATATCAGTTTTCATTGGTGAATTTTAACTATATGTTATACAGAAATAATGAACGAGTTGAGAATGAACCTTTCATTTTGACATCACAAGCGGAACAAGTATTCTTCGTTACTTTGCCTTCAGATCCAAGTTGGCAAGTTTTTGTCAAAATGTATCGGCGAGGAGTGTTTTTATTTGAAGAAGATGAACCCGAGACTGTTCCGTTTGTTTACCAACAACTTGATCAACATACCGTAGTTCAACGTGAAGAAGATATTTATTGGGTCAGAGCGGCTGTTGAAGGAGAAACGGTCGATTTTCATGCTTAATGAAAGGTATAATTGTTTTCCCGCAATTCAGTAGAATGTCCTAGGATATCATAAATTATCTAATCATTTTATAAATCCTTATAAGTTTTAATCCTCACTTTTGTAAGTTAATTTAGTCATAAATATTTAGGTTGATTAACTTTCTGATTTTTTAAAATTCATTCACAACTAATTATTCAATCCATTTTTTGTTTGATTAACAGTTGTACAAGTTTGATTTATTAAGAACAATCCAATTTATCTTTTAAACACTTTGGAATCATTACTGATATTTTGTATGACTGCAGACATGTCAGGGGAAGAGGCAGAAAATCCACATCATCCATCTGAGGCATCTACGTCTCAGGGTCGAGGTATGTTTGAATGTCATTGTCTATATTTTTTATATAATTGACACACACACATATATATATATATATATATATATAACATTTGTCAATTTATATATAAAATTGTTTTCAACAGGATCAGACTCGGCTGCTTCTTCCTCTCGCAGGAGAGGCCCTGATCGTGGCATATTATCATGGAATTCCGACACGATGATAGATGTTTCATTTGATGAGGTATTTCATCCCGTGGGACCGAATGCCCCGGCATTTATTCGTCAGCTGGGTCATATCATACGTGACCCACATCGATTTCCATTGACCACGCGTGATTGGGCTTCTATCCCTCAGGACACATTAGATCATCTATGGAGAGAGGTTCAGGTAAGAAAATAATTTTACTTTATTTTCTATTTATAAATAATACTAATATGTTTGATTATTTTCATTATAGCAAAATTTGAAAGTATGCCCTGAAGAGTTTCGGCCCGTGTGTATGAGCAAATGTCGTAAGCTGTGGAAAGATTATAAAGGCAAAGTGAAGAGGGACCACTGGGTACCAAATGTGGGTGCCCTTGACATTTTGGAAAAAGTCCCGAGAGGTGTCCTCCCGGCTCAGTGGCGTGACTTGGTTGCATATTGGTCTACTGAGGGTGTTGCGGTTTGTATATTAATTATTTTGCTGTATATATATTTTCAAGAATATGTGATTTGTTTGAAATTTGAATGAATTGAATGTAGGAGGTGTCAACACGCCATTCGGAGAATCGAGCGTTGCAGGGACCATCTCACAGGCTCGGGACTCGTCACGTGTCTCAGATCTGACATGCGGTATATATTATTCATTTTTTAATTTATTAATTAATATGGTTTTGTGTTTATATTCTTTTAATATACAGTTGCGAGGGCAAGGTGCAACAACTGATAAAATGTCGGTGTGGATAAGGACTCGTGATCGCAATGATCCAGAGGTTGCAGCATTGATAGTAAGTGTCTGTACTTACCAATAATTACATAAATCTATATATTAACATATATATATTTATATATATTTAAATATTTCACAGGATCAATTTGAAGCTGAGTTAGAACATCTGCCAGAGGACCAGCGACAGCTTCCCATGCGACGGGATGAGATCTTTCATCGCATTATTGGTCGGGACGGGCATGGCTATAGTTTGACCTATGGAGCAGGGATTCCTCGTTCTGTAGTGTCACGCGTTGCGGTTGTCGGTCCTGCTGTTGCTCATATGACACAGCAGATGTCAGATTTTGAGGCACGGCTGCGCGCTTCCGAGGAGACAAATGCGCAATTGACAGCTGAGGTTAGAGCACTGCGGGAATATGTGCGTCGAGCTGATGGTACAGGGGATCATACGACGCAGGTATATACTGTATTTATTTATTTAATTTAAATTATTTTTGTTATTAAAATATTTATAATGTTTATTTGTTGTAGGCACCTGGCCCACCAGAAGGAGGTAGCAGTGATGGCAACGCGTGACGCACCATATATTCACGAGATATGTTTTCTGTTTTTACTGGTAGGGTTGACATTGATGTAATGTATTTATTCATTTAAGTAATGCATTATTACCATCCATGGTGGTCTTTTAAATATTTTATACACATATTGAGTTTTTGATCAGATAATCTTGAATGATTCTACATTTGAAAAAGTCAAACTAATTCCAACAGATCAATAAATCTGATATTATAGATTATGTATTATCCAATATATTTTTTATAAATTTCTGTATGGTATCGATAAAAGAAATATGTATTAATTAGATGTTATCACTTTTATTTTTCACTTTTGTAATCAATGGGATGGCCTTTGCACCCCCGGAGAGCCCCCCGCACCCCCGTACAGCCCCCCGCACCCCCGTACAGCCCCCCCCCCCCCCGCACCCCCGTACAGCCCCCCGCACCCCCGTACAGCCCCCCTGCACCCCCGTACAACTTCCCACACCCCCGTACTTCCCCCCCGCCACCCCCGTATAGGCCCCCGCCACCCCCGTACAGCCCCCCGCCACCCCCGTACAACCCCCCCCCCCCCCCCCCGCACCCCCGTACAGCCCCCCGCACCCCCGTACAGCCCCCCGCACCCCCGTACAACCCCCCTCACCCCCGTACGGCCCCCCGCCACCCCCGTACAACCCCCCTCACCCCCGTACAGGCCCCCGCACCCCCGTACATCCCCCCCGCACCCCCGTACAGCCCCCCGCACCCCCGTACAGCCCCCCCGTACAACCCCCGCACCCCCGTACTGCCCCCCGCCACCCCTGTACAGGCCCCCGCCATTGGCAGTCGCTAAAGGCCTCTAGCGACGAGGCAACAGCGACCGCCAATGGCGGTCGCTGCGCGGCCGCTAAAGACCTTTAGCGACCGCCAATAGCGGTCGCTAATGGCCTTATTTACAGTAGTGATTTGAAATCTGATATTATATGAACTCTACCTGAGTCTAGTTAGGGTAATATAGTTTATTTTCATGAATTAAGTGTGGGATTGGGATTATTTATCATAAAATATGATATTTTAGTGGAACGTGGTTCTACCAAACTATATACACATGAAATTAATTACCTAAATAATTCCATTAATTTTGTATTAGTTATGCACACTATCAAATATTGATGACACAATCTCTTCAGGAAGAAATTTATGGAGTATTTAGATCATTAATGTTTGAGTTATATAATATCATAAAAATAGTTTGAATTTAGAAAATGAAAATCTAAGGAATAACTTCATAAATTTAATTTTGACATAACCTATACACATTGAAATGGGAATTTGGTCACTAATTCTCTAAGATGGTAGTTTTTATCCCAAATTTTTAAGGAATCAAGAAACAATTGGAATCTAAAGAGCCTCTTCATTGAGATGCACATAAAAGTGAATAATGAGAATGGGAACTTATTTATAGACAAAAGTTTGTGGAAATATTCTCTTAATAAGATTATTCATCCAAAGGGTAAAGTTTATGAGGTATTATAGAGTATCAAGAGGACCTTATATGGTGTGGAGACACCAGTTAGTGGTTTCTAACATTCAAGGGTCGTCTCTATTTTAGGGATTGTTATATTGTTCCTCTATACATGAGAAAGGAAGTGATGATTGATTTCCATCACTCTCAATCATTATTATATCCATAATACATTATGATGTTTTACTACATGATATGATGATATTTGTTCCCTAACGCATGATGTGATATATTAGATTTTGTATTGTGATGTTATACCTATCATATGGTTAATGGTGAAAATCAAAAATCTTATGATGTTATCCAACATATTTATTTCCCAACATGGAAAGGGGATGAGATATGAATGGAATTAATTATTATGATTACTTATAAACATTTGGTAAAGAACACTATATGGGTTGTGATTGGCTAATTGAATAAATTATCTTAATTCATTATAATAAAAGATACAACTAAGGGGTAGAATCTTAACAATATTTATGTGTAGAAGATTATGAAACCATACATAGTGAATTATAATAACATTACTAATAGAGATCCCCAATTTACCAAATTTTTTTGGAGAGGCCTTCAAGACCTAATTTTTTTCCATGTGAAATTTAGCACAACTTATCATCAAAAAGTAGATGGTAAGAAGGAGCGAGTGGTCCATATTCTGGAGGATATGTTTTGTGACTATGTATTAGATCTTGGATTCCCATGGGATACCTATTTCACATTTTTTAATTTTCCCTAAAATAATATATATTATTATTATATCCCAATGGATCATTTTTAGTCATTATATGGTTCTATATTATAGTTTCCCCTCTGTTGGACTGAGGTGGGAAAACAAATTATTGGTGGGACCAATCCACATTGAAGAGATTGCTGCTATGACTCGGATAATATAACAATGACAAGTGATTACCCAGTTCCCCCAATATTCTTACATGGATTGGTATCACCATCCTCAATATTTTTTGGTTTTTAGTTGGATTATTTTAAAAGGTATCACCTCATTTAGTTCACTAATGTCTTAGGAAGGAAGGGAAACTCACCTTGAGGCATGTGGGGCCCTTTAGGACAAATGGAATGATCAGGAAGCTTATGAATTAGTTAAAATTTTCTCCTAGGAATACATTTATTTATAATTTCTTCCACATTACATGTTTGAACATATATTATCATAATCCCCCAAATATTTAGTTCTGATGAACTCTGAATAGATTTAAATGTCTTGATGACTTAGCAACCGATCCAAATTGTTGACTCCTTAGATAATTTATTACTATTGAAATACATTTATTTTGTTTGGGTATTTTGGTTGTATAAGTGTGACTCATAGAAGACATGGGGGTAGGAATCCTTTATGGGGGATCAATGGTCTCACATCATTGTTGAACATTTAACTCCAGGTCAACATTCTATAGGATGAAAGTGATACGGTAGGGGAGAATTGTCACACCCATGGCGTCATATTTTATTAATCAATTTTTTATTTATTTTCATCTTTAATATTTATTTATATATATTTTAATTGGTAATATTTAAAAATATATAAAGCATGGTAGGGTGAATAGCTAGCACATGGCTAGTTCTAACTCTGCACCTGGACTGTGTAGAGGGAGACGATGCTTCCCAATTTAATTTCCATGATTGGAGAAGGGATCACTAATATTTGTAGATTAATTTTATATATTAACATACCCTATATGGAGAAACATGTTTTCTTGTATTTCGTGAAAAACCAAGAGGTTACCTTTACATATGGTGAATTCTTCACAGTGATTTCTATTTAGTTGTCGCATGGTTTTCCAAACCATACAAACTTCCCAAAAAAGTGAAAATGTTAAATGAATATCCTACCCCAACTTAATTTAACTCACTTAAGAATCATCTCTCTCCCATTTGGACACCACAAGGCTTAAATTTCAGTTATCTTATTTCTTCCCCCATATTACTTGATTTTAATGATTCTTTTTCCAGTAATAAATTGGGAGTCACTATATAGGTGACTTTACACCTCTACCTTGCTTCTACTCACTTGTAATTATTTTTTTTCTTATTCTATTATGGCTATGGTGTCCAAGGTTTTGTGATGGATGATCCTTAAGATATGGTTTCTTGATAGTAGGGTTTTTCCTCACCATTTCTAGTGGTTCTTCACCATCGACTAGTGGTATCATTAATTTAAGGTAGGTGACTCTATGCAGATCCATTGTTTGAAGAACCATATGTACTTGATTTTCAAAAATGATGTTTTAAATTGTTTCAAATCACTATATACCATATTTTTTATAATTTTAAATGTGTTGTAACTATTTCTATCCTTTTTATTTTTTATATGATTTACAAAGTGATTTTAAAAGAATTTTTTTGTATGTAAATTGACATTTCATGTCATGTACTTGATGAAATTCCTTATTTTATGGAAATGGTTTCATGATGAAATGTTATAACTTAGAAATGATTATTCCCTATAGAAACCATATCTTATTTGAAAGGTAACCTTGGATATGTACATCTTCAGTAATGATTCAACTCCACCTATATTTTTTCTGCCAAGCTATGATGCCACAATGGCTATCATAGATTACCTTTAGTTTAGTATATCTCTAAGGATATTAGATATTTCTACTATTTTAGTACGATAATATAAATATTATGTGTATTTATAGTTAAATATGTTGTATTTGGGTTGGTAAAATGATCCCGTAAGGTCTGTACCAAAGTGAACCTAGGGAGTTATAACATCAAATAAAAACTTACCCGCCAACCTTTAAAAATTAAATACATTCCCTAATACACCCCTAAAAAAATCCTCCTCTATACTTACCTTGAATGAGATTCATGAAAAATTATATAATATTTTTGTGAGAAAATATTTATTTCTTGTAATATAACTTACTTCTAATATTATTCATGGTCACTAAGGGATTAAATAAGGATAAATATAATAGGTAGTCTTAAATGGATAAAAGGGGATTTTAAACTCTTACTTGGTAATTTTAATATAATTTATGAACAATAATAAATATATAAAATTGTACGAAAAAAATTTCTATAATACAAAACGAATCACAAAAATATCTCTCACTAAAAAGGTTATATGAAGTAATGTTTATAATAGGTTTAAAGACATCACAGGGAGGTGAATAATTGAAATTGGATAGTAGTACATCAATGAACTTCAATGATTAATAAAAACTAATGAATTTATTTTATAATCCTGATCAAATGATGAAAAATAATAAAACACATAGAAACCATAAATTTATAAAAAAAATAACCCCCTATACACATGACTTGGTGTAAAAAAAATTGGATATTCAATCCATCCCAAAGAGTGTTTGAAACATATAAATGAAAAAAAGATTATTTAACAACACATAGAAATAATTTTTTTTATAAAATCATTACTAAAAAACTAAAACAGTACATTAGAATGAAAAAAATATAGTGAAAAACATAACAAATTTACTAATCCCCACAATTTTTTTAATTATCCTCAATAATAATAAAATAACATCTTTATATTTTCATAAACAAAATTAATAGGAATCAAGTTAATGATTGAATAAAAAATAGAAAACCATTTGACCAATGGTGATTGCAAACAACCTAGGATATAAGTAATACAACCTATATTTACCATAAAAAATTGAGTAACTGAAAAAGATATTGTAATTTTGTTTTGATACAAATGAAAATAATTATATTAATAATATGATATAAAATATTAAATAAAATAAAAAAACAATGGAATGAAACTTAGGATTCCTTTCAAGAGAGTATTTTTTTATAGCTTCAATAAAACATATTCCAAAAAGGTTTACCCATATCCCATTAGAAGAAGACATAAACTTGGACTTTTCCTTGGGAGTTTCTTTTTCCTCAAAACAAACTCACTCATTTATTCCTTAAAAAACTTATATTTGTGTTTTTTTGTTATTAAAAAATTTATTCATAAATAATTTTATCTAATTCAGTTTAATCATTTTTATAATAAATAAAATTAAAATATAAAACAATTTGTATAATTATCATATCTTTGAAGTGAATATCAAAATTATAAACATTAATATTAATTGATAAGTTAGTTTTTATTTTATATAAAAATATAATAATTTTATTTCAACCTCAATCATTATATACTACACAAATAGGTAATCACTAACCACATCCATTTATTTTATACGTATAGGTTTTTCTTATAACATAAGTATACTTAAATCCACCTCCGCATTTATAATTTTGTGAACAAGTTAACCATATTTTTTTAAAGGTGTTTAATTTCATTTAAAGTGTCTTATATGATTTTATCACTACATCTCCAAAATGGAGTATCCAAATAATCACACTTTTTGAGATTTGAAAATATTTTTGTATACTTTTTTATAATACCTTCAATTTCAATTTGATCAAATTCAGAATTTTTTTCCTTTAATAACTATTAACCCAAACAAGTTTTCTTCATGTGGGGTGAATGTTCATAACCAATCAGTAGAATTTATTACCAAATTATCCATATTATTTTTTTAAGTTTTATATTTTTGTTAAAATCATTTAATGGAAAATGGATTAACTTAATCAAATGAGAAACTCAACAAGTGTATCTTATAGTGTTTTTGATTCTAATTGAATAATAGAAAGTGACATGTTTTGATGACTAGAATTTACACATACTAAATTATATCAATCAAAGGATGTAATCTAATGTTTTCCATTTTTAATTATGCTAGAGGTAATGTGGAAGACATAAATGACTTTAAAGATGGTAAACTTAAGATATGTAAGATCCAAATTGATGAAAAATATAATAACTTTCATGGATTTTAAATAAATTATAATTGTTTACTGGAAAAAGGATTTTATGTTTTCATGTCATTTAGCATGTAAAGGGGGTCCCCGCATAGATATGAGAAATGTTGAATCACTCATTTGAAGATAATAATGCAGTGGTGATTGATTACACTGACTAGTTCCAAACAAAAATAGTAATAGGTATCATTTTATTTGTATTAATGAAATTTATATCATTTTCTAATTTCTTAATGAATATAATGTATCCCCCATAAATTAGGACTCATTCTTGAACCATGAAAAACTTTTTTTCATTCATTTATCATTCTTTCATTTTATCATTTTATTTTTTAAATATTATCCTGTTTTTTCATGGATGTTTTATAATTTCATTGTGTTGGTTTAATTTTAGATTATCTTCATTGTTCTGATCATCATAACATAGGATCGTTCAGGTACTTTATTATTATCAATATATTCTACTGTTTGTATCAGAATACTACCATGATACTAACAAGTTATATCAATGATTTAGTGAAAGGATATTTGGATAACCAGACCCTTGTGAAAGTGATTGAAATATTATTTATGTATTAATATTCTTCTATTTTCCTTGAAGTATAGTTCTAATAATAATTTCATTTTCCGTATTATGAGTTCCAAAATTTAGTGGGAGTTTCTTAATTTTCATCGAAATAGGATTTGATTAGATAATGTTCTTATTAGAGAAGTTCAATAAAAAAATTTGGGTTCTAGAAAATAAATATGGAGGATTGTACACTATATAAGGACCATGATCTTCTATTGATGAATACTAACCCTAAAGTGATGAAGAACGAATAATGAGAAGATAAAAAATAATGAAATTTAACTGATCTAGATTTCAATATACCATAATTGTTTTATAACATATGATTGGTGATAAATACTTAAAAACTAATTAATGTTCTTGTTGATTTTTATGAGAAACTAAGTATATTGAATATTGTGTTCCTTTTATAGAGGTTTTTAAACATGTTGATGTCAAATGGAAAACAATGTTCAAATCATTTCAATGTCATCAACATGATATGGAGAATGTTCAAATCAGTCGATTTAAACTGTGGAGATTTAGGGATGGATTTTGTGTTACATTCATCACTGCCTAAATATTGGTATATGATGGCTGTGATGGTGAGAAATTCATGTGGTATTAAATACCTTCTATTTTCTGAATGTCAGAAACCTATTTTTTGAATAAAGAACATCATCAGAAAGAGATCATGGTATCCTTTAGAAATTATTATAATAAAATATAAATGGTACATCTCATTTCATGTAAGGAGGATAAGAAAGGTAAATTAATAACATGTTAGTGTAGGATTAGCTTTGAAAAAGGTAGTCCCATGTGTTGGTATTTTCTGAATAAACTTCACCTAAAGAAATATTAAAATGTGAATATTGTAAATTTCAAAATATATTCATTCAGAAGTGGATCTATACATATTGTTTTTGAAGATATAATAAGTTTGTGATTAAGTGTCGTAAGTTCACTTGAGTCTTGGATTATAGAATCTGGAAATTCATTTCCCTCATGTTACAAGAGTTGGAATCAGAAGAACTATAATTCCAAAAGAATTATTTAGGTGAAACATACAGATAGTTAAGTAACATAAATTATTATAAAGGGTGATTATTTTATCCAAACCAGGAATAGAAGTCTAGTTGATTTGTGTGATATGAAACAAAAAATTGTATTGAGAAAAACATAATTTACATTTAACAGTTATATAAAACAAGATTCTATACAATATTTGAAAATGATGCAAGGAAAATGTAACATGGTTCCATAGATTTTCCTAATGAAGTGAATGATGAAGTTTCATACCTAAAAGGATCATTGAAAATTTCAATTATTTCTTAGGACATAATGTTCAAAAATTTATGACATACCCATTTGGGTCACCTAAATGAGAAATTGATGAAACTCTTCATCGCTTATGTTACGATGACAACTACAATATTGTCATTTGAGATGTGAAAAGATTATATATTTATATGGCGACAAAATGTATCCTTCCAAATTGAAGGAAAGGAAACAAAGAAATAAAATTTAATCAATAGTTTTTAGTTTTTATAAATTTCATTTAGTGGAGATCTGCAGTGGAAAATGATTCTGACTATAGACGTAAGTGTTAGAACTATGGTAATAGTGGGGAGTATACAAATAGGGATTTGTGATGATTTTGTCGATCAATTTTAATACATTTTGAGATGGTTTTACCAGGTTCTTTGTAACATAGTAGAGTTTTAGAGTGTAAAAATCAAACATTGGTTGAAAAAGAAAGAATTATGATAATTCAAATGTGTTTCCCCAATGTGATTTTAGTGGAATCGGTAAATTGTGAGACATACTTGATCAACATAGGTCCACCTTCCTTATTAGAGAATTAACATCTATAAGTATGTTATTCTAGATGAAAAATTGATATCAACCACCACAATGTATTTAGTATAATCAACTAAATCATTTTGATTCTAATAAATGGAACAATATTGAAGATAATTCCCATGAATGATATGTTTTTTTATATGAAGATGATGCTTTTGGTTTTTAACCATGGCATAAAAACTATCAAATAGTTTTTAAATGTTGAAATTTGTCTTTTAATGATGTGATCTTATAGAATGATCAATACTAAGCTGAGGTTACTAATAAGGGAAATGAATAATTTCATGCTAAAGGTCAAATAAATGGTTTTTTGGATTGTTGTGATGTTCTATTTTACAAGGTATATATGTATCAAAAAAAAAGACTGTCCAGATATATATTGGATGAGAGTTAAGTTCAAAATGGTATTTTAAGGATAAAAATACAATAGAGGTCATCTACTATGGAATTTTTGGGAAGAGTTTTTAAATATAGAGAAGTTAAAAATAAAACAATGGATGCTATAGTACTATAATATGTTGAGTTATATATGGAGTTACAAATATCTATCATAGATAGGTTCAATTTGTAAGAATTTGGAATTATCTTTCAATACATGCTTCTTGAGGATGATGGAAAAAACCAAAATCCAAAAATAGGCTAGAATGATGAATGATACAAATCAATGTGATTTAAAAATAATGGATGAAAATGATTACCTTAGTGTCAGGATTAGGGGAGTTAACAAAAATTCTTGCATGGAATACATTTCATTAGAAAATTGGAGTATCAGGTAAAGGAATTAAAGAATGGTTTATGGATATGTAAGACATGGATAGACATAATAAGGTTTCATCAATCAAAAAGTGTGAATTTATCTATGATTTTATCATCAATAGTTAAAAACAAAACTTTTTAGATGGTACTTATTCTGATTTATATGTAGATTTTTCATCTAGATAATTTGGATTTCAAGAAAACAATACTTCATTGGGGAATAGATGAGTAAATACACACAGAGAATCCTACAAGTTCAATTGATAAATGGAAACTTAGATATTGTGTGAAAGATTAACTAAAGCCTTTAGAATTTTAAGTAAGATCCATGATACTAGAATAAGATATTTTACACCTTCATGGTAGAGTTGATGTTTAATTGGAGAAATAATGACCATTATTATTATTATTATCATTGTGTGTTTGATGATGGGAGTTTCATTATCTTACTTATCTATGTGTATAATATTTTTATTATCTAACAAAAAAGGAATGGTTTGATGAGAATAAGGATTAATTTTCTAGAGGATTCATGATGAAGGGAATAGTCCAGCTAAACAGATATTAGGGATGATTACTTTAAACGACATTTGTTTTGGTACTTTTTCTTGACCTAGCTATGTTAAATCTTAAATGTGGTTAATTTCTATAAAAAGAGAGAATAAAAACCTACAACCACTCCCTTAATTGGATTTTTCAAATTTTACAAGGATAATTCTCCAGGAATAGAATATGGGGTAGAGTAAATAGTTAGGATTTCCTATGCATCAATAGTTGGAAGCCAAATGTATGTCATCATTTTTTATTCAACCATAAATTGTACAAGTCGTGGGTATTGTTAGCAGGTATATCTCAAATTCCAAAAAGAAACATTTTAGGTTTTTTATTGGATTATCAAATTCATAAATGGTTCTTGATCCTCGAAAAATTTCTTCCAAATATAAAATTCATTACAATGTTCTGATGATATAAACTATGGGGATATGATGGCACTTTTAAGAGCTCCATCATATATGTGTTAAATTTTTAAGGAATAACTATGAACTGGATGTCACATTTTCAAAAGTTGTATTCACTCTAAAAAAGTGATTTATAGTATATTTCTAAATGAAAGCTTAGAAACATCTAATTTAGGTAAGATGTAGTTGTAATATCTCAAAAAAATAAAAGGTAACATGATCTTATTCAAAAATTCATAGACTTTGTTTCACATGCATAAAAGTTCATTGTTTCATTCAAAAATAAATAATACTCATTAAAAGTCTCACTAAATCTCAAAGTTGTTGGAGTATAGAGTGTTGGATCTATAGTAGATAAAAGGATGTTGAAATAAAGTAGATATACTGACAAATGTCATAGTTTGGATTTTGTGGAGGTGGTGTTACAATTCAATGGGGATGATATGATTGGAAACATGGTGGGGGAATCATGTGGATTAGAAGAATGTTTTTTGATTGTGACAATGGACATTGTGGAGAATAATATAAAATGAATCCCAAGTGAGAGATTGTTACATTTCATTAATGTGTAAAATCAAATTTCCGACTAAAGAAGTGACCTAATATAAAGATTGACTATGAAATACTAACATATAATGGATTTTATTGAGATATAGTCATTTTAAGTGACATGTACATAACACTATAATTTATGTATACTATATAATGGTAGCCGTAGGATGAAATAAAAAGTTAGCAATTGTTTACTTCTATTGGTGACAAATTGGAATTGAAAAATATTTAAGAGTAGGTAAGTCTAGGATGCATGAGACTGATCTTGAAATAATATAAGATTATTTTAAATTGGAATCATGAAGTGGGCACTATGTACTAGATGATGGAGTTTAGGTGGTGTAAAGATTTAAACATGTAAAGGGGATTCCCACTTATATTGTAGTATTATGGACTCACTGATGTAAAAATCAAAAGATGTTGGTGACTGATTTCACCTGCTAGTTTCTTCTACAAATAATAGGATAAATCATTTGATTAATAATAATAAAATTGTAACCATCATTTGATTTTATAATAAATTTAATGTAAATATCAGTCATGAAATATGACTCAAACTTCAAGAACAGAAAAAATTATATTTTTAATTTCCATTAAGATATTTCAATCTCCATCTTTATGAAATATTTGTTCGGGATTTTGAGGATTTCTTCCAATTGTGGTGTGATTATTTAGGTGCATCATGTATTACATGTTTTTAAAGCCATATAGTGGGATCATTTCATTAATTTTTTCAACCCAATATGTTTTGATGGAAATATTACCATAATTATATTGGAATATATTTTTGACACCAAAATTATTATCTCCTAATGAGTTATAGAATCTCACAAAAAGTGATATACAATAGTTATCATTTGTTTTTCATATATTTAAAACACATGCTTCCTGAATTTTTTGGACACTCTTTCACACAAAAAATAAATTAATGTTTTCATCCAAGACATATCAATCATATTTTCTTAATCCCACATAAAAAATAGTATATGATCATTCTCAAAAGGAAATGAGTCAATGAATAAAATGGTAGTCATGTTCCAAAGGACCAGAATCCTAACATTGCCTCATGATAAACCATGTCTCTAGTAGACCGGTTACAGAACAAAAAAAAGGTAGATAATATTATGTTTTTGGAGATAGATTTTATATTACAAAATATCTACAATGTAGAACCCCAATATTTTATGGTATTACTCTTTTAAAATCTACATATTTGAAACTAATATTTCATCCAACACTGAATTTGAAACCACAATATACTATTAAATATTTACATTACTATTTTAATAGAAATTTGATAGCTGGAATAATTATCTGGCCTTTGAATTATAACCCATCCTATAAATTTATAAATAATATTTTCATATCTTTCAAATCAAAATATTATATACTTATATCTTGAATTAAATAAATAAATGTTTAAAAAATGATAAATTAGGTGTTGGTATTTTCGTGACATGTAAATGCTTATTGAAAATTTAATAATTAATATAATGATTTAAATGAAAATTTATTTTCATTAAATAGATTCATAATTAATATTTTTTTCATTATAATTATAATATAATTTTATGAGACCATAATTAATTTTTCAATGTGTCCCAAAATGTGTTATAATTATAAAAACAACATTTTTTTGTATAAATGATAATTTTATTTAGAAATTTATCATCTCATATTTAGAAAAATATTTTCATAAAATAGTTTCCATTTTTAAATATGGAAATTGAAAAATGGTTACTATTAATTTTTTAGATTTTTCTAAAATAGTATAATTTTTTGTGAATGGTGAAATACGGTAATTTACAGTATTTAACATTATAAGTAAATATATGAATTATTATGCTAGGGATGATGTAGGGATGAGTTAAGAACCCATTAGTTTGAATTCAAAATATCTACTTATTTTAATTATTCACAAGAGTCAACACTATTTATAGTCTTCATCCAAAATAATAAATAAATGAACTAAATAATCAAAAAACATCCCTCTCCTCCCCTATGAATACCACATCTCACCACCAATTCTCCTAAAACCTTATAAGTCTCAAATATTATCTAAATTCTACCCAATTTACATCCCAATACTCATCCTAATGACCAATACCTTCTGGTATTCTCAAAAGATAAAATCTATGTGTCTTATAGAGCTTCTGAATGAGATGATATCCAAGAGGAAAAATACTCATTATTTCTCATTGTGTTTCATTCCTTTTCTTATCCTCTCATCAACTCTCTAATGAAAAGTTTCATCTTAACTATAGTATCATATATATACTATAATTTCATTGTTCCACTATAATATCCCTAATAAAATCTCTTCTCTTCTCCTTTTATATTTTAAAAATGAAAACATCATCCGTGATGTGTCAATTCACGACCTTCAAGGAAAATGAGTTTTATTTTTTCCATTACCTGCATAAATTATGGTAATAGAACAATTATTATAGTTATATAAGATTTTAATGTACATATAATATGTTATATCATATTATAGAACCAATTTATATGCATAATATTAAATAAAATGACACAAGTTCATTATGATCATAAAACTCACCAAAACTAATTAAGACATTTTCCTCAAAATTTTATCTAATGATTCATCCACATACCAAATAAAAAATAGATATATGTGACCATTTAAACATAAATAACATCATCAATACTATATAATTTCACTTTGAGATAATTTATTCCCTTTTGATAAGAACTCCCTCATTTATACTCAAGGGAAACAACCACTAAACCATGAAACAAACACTCATGATACCAAAAAATTAAACAATATAAATCACATAAATAGTCATGAATCATATTTATAAAATTATATTTAATAAAAAATATATTTAAAATTTTATTAATTATGTAATTAATGAATCAAATTTTATTATCCAGGACATTAAGTACAAGTGAAGAAGACATTCATACATAAGGAAAGGGTTTTTTATTCTCACTTTTTTTTGTGTGATATGCCTTATTTGCCCCTTTTTCATTGTTTTCGGTGTATGTATACACCCCGTTGTCTTATCATAAAAATAATATTCTCATATTCATGGAATATAATGTTTGATTTTTTAATAATTAATTATATGGGGTGTATGGTTTTACTGATTCCAAGGTGTTAAGGGAATTCTTAAACCAATTTCCATTCTATGGTTTAACCTTATACTTCATTGATTGTGTCATAATATGATTATTCGTAACATCCTATTACCTTGATAATGTAATTTTCCCCCCCTTTTTATAAGTTTCCCTTTTGATTGATTGATTTTTGAGGCATTTTTTTGGATAACCACAGGCTTTAGAACAAGTACAGGTCATGTTATTGAGGTACATGTTATTTACCGGTTGATAGATACATATCGTGAAGGGGGAGGTTACACTGTGAGCTTGCACACATCATTAATTCGGGTTACATGTCATTTAGGGTAAAAATGTGGGGTCTTAATCTGAGGTGACATGTTTTTCAGCGTAACTTATCTATCATGGACTACACATCATAACCCTTTGGTACACGTCATGACCTAACCCACACCCAACATTATGCCACACATTTTGTAGTTTCTCTTAGTTTATTCCTTCCAAAACTCATGGATTTTGACCCAGAACTCAACCTAGTCATTACTCAGAGGCTCGCCTCCTTTTGGGTTGATCTGATCGTCTTTGTACTATCATTTCTCTTGTGATGTTTTTCCTAGGTAAGCTCTCTCACTCATCTTTCATGTTTATCTCTTTCCCTCTTCTGGGTTTCTGATGGATCATCTTGGGATTGATAGATCCATTCCCTTTGGTGTCAGATCTTTCATCTAGGTTGGGTTCCAAGATCTCTTTCACCTTAGTTCTCATTAACACATACCATTGTGAGTGTAGTTCTTTGAGAAATATATAGGTTGTTCAATCATAATTTGGCCAATTTGATTACCGTTGTATAGCTTGATTTACATTAACTGCTAAGATAAATTCAATTTCAAAAACATGATTTCAATTTCATTGATGAAACCCAATTCCTGTGAATTGGGATATATTAAATGGTTTTGGCATGAATGTTTGGAAAAACCTCAATTCTATTGAATTGGGGTAAGTTTTTAGAAATCTGCTAATTTAAATTTTGGAATTTAAATTTTATATTTTATTGAAATGTTTTCAATTAAATTATAGATTTTCATTATGAAAATGAATTGTGTAAATTATGGAATTACTTTTAAATGGATTCCAAACTCATGAAAATGGCTTAAAATGATTTTATTGAAACCGAGTGGGTTTATCTTATGAATTATGAATTCTTTTTAATGGAACCTAAATTGGTTTTAAATGGAAAGAAATTTGAGATTTTGAAATGGATAAATGGGATTTAATGTATTTTAATAAGTCATATATTAAATTACCCCACATGTAAGAGAACATGAAAGACTTAGGTATTTGGTGAGTTATTTGGATATATTCTACACTATGCCAACATTATAAAACAATCCTTCAGTGGGTTACATATCAGATGGAAGGCTGAAGAGTTACCTCTATACAATGTTAGGGGGATGTGAGTACACTAATTTTGAGGTTTCCACTTAGAGAGTGTGGAATCCTATAGCTGGTTAATAATATCGTACCTTTTTGTAGATGACCATGTTGTTCATTTGATTATTTATATTTTAGATATAAATATACATAAATGTTTTATAAACTGATTTACATGACTGCTGAATATATATAAAGTGTTTTGTATACATGTTTAACATAAGCCAATGTTTTAGAAATATTCCATCACTTTTGTAGAAAAGGCTACGATTTAAATGTATTTTCCATCATTTTAACTATATAACAAGATTTGTTTAAATATTATTTAAAATGAAAAACCAATTTATTTTTTGTTAAAAATAAAAATTTTCATTGGATAATCATAACTTTGAATCTGTTATGTAATCTTCGGTGACATCCTACTAGGATTAGGCTCACACACTACCTTTGCCTTTAGGTGTTTTTAGACACTCTTCTTAACGATTCAAGCAATGGGAAGGGATCCCTTCTAGGTGGTTCTAGATGGTGAACCATGGTCTTGGTGAGTATTGTCCTTAGGGACCATAGGGTTGCTTTTTCCCATTTTAGTTCTTATGTTTCAATAATTGTTTTTATTATGCCTCATTGTATTTTGGTACTTCACTCCCAATAGATTTTTCATTTGATATGGATATTGTTCTTGTTTTCTTTTTCATCAGCATTCTAGTGGAAAAAATAATTCCCATTTAAATGTTGTATAATTATAGGTAATAGTCACTAACCTGAGTGGACCGAGAACACCCTTGGGCCTATGTTAGGGCTGACTAGATTATCGTGATTCTCCGGTACCCAGGATGGTTTGTGAAAAAACTTTATCAGAGGGATGTTGTTCAGCATCTTTCCTTGATGATATTATGAACTTTTGAAGACTGTTCGATACATAAGAGGTAGTTTTGATTGAGTTACTAGATATATATCACGACAATTAACCTTAATTCAACAATATTGGTTAGGTAAAGTCATATTGTGGTTTATTTCTAGTATTTTCCATATTTATATTTGGATAGAGAGAAATCCAAATCATGTTTTTTCTTATGAAGAGAATAATTTCTCTTGTTACTCAGGTTGAGAGAAATTCTAATGTATTCCTTTTAACTATTGATGTTGTGTAGAATCATGACTCTGAGAATACGTGAGAGTCAAATATAGTGAGAGGATGTTGCTGAATCTCATCAAACAAATCTTACAATTGATCTGAATCTAGTTGAGGTGATTTTACACACCTTCCAAGATCTGGGAAAGAAACATCCTCTAGTCCCCAATCAGGCCCCAGTTGGGGATACTCAGGGAGATGTTCTTCAGAATCATTCTCAAGAGATCCTTTTCCAGAATCCCCCATTCATTTAGGGCTCCAATGAACCACAAAATGTTAATGAATGGATTGGAATGATAGAACATCTTATTTAGTTCTTGGAGACACTAGAAGTGATCCTGGTGAAGTGCTCCACATTCTTGATGGAGGGATCGAGTAGGAGATAGTATGAAACGATGATGACAACATGGAAACACGAGGGATAAGAGTGGAAAGACATCAATGTTATTTTCACCAACCAGTTCTTTCAATAGTCCATTATGTTTGCTAAATTTATAGAGTTCTTCAAGCATAAGCAGGCTGACCAAACCATGACAGAGTATTCAAACTAATTTACTGAGTTGGTGTATTTTTCTCCTGATACTATATCTAAGGAGAAGATGATGGCTCGATGGAACGATTTGGGACTTCAATTATATATCCATTATTAGTTCTTATTATTGAAGCTTCCCACATATGTTGATGTACTGGATAAGGCGATGATGGTTGGGAATGACCTAGATGGGACGTCAGGGTTGATGGGTGTTCCATTATATCCAAGTGGCAGTGTTGGTGCCTCCAAAGGGAAGAATAAGAATGATTATTCTTACTGAATTTCTAGATAGAGGAGTCATTTTAGACATCCTACACCTATAGGAGGAATTGGTTTGGTCTTTTTTTAGTGTGGGAAGCCAGGACATAGGGTTTTCACTAGGGAACCCAAGGAATACATTTCCTATGGATGTTTGGGTCACATATAGAGGTTCTGCCATCACTTTTCTATACTATGTAGTGGGACAAGATCATCTAATCCTCTTAAAATCATGGGGGAAAAAATACATCACGTTAAAGAGGGTTCTGGCAATAGGCATCCATAAATAAGATTTTTCATGCAGTGGAAGAGTCTCTAGAGGAATAAGACATGGGTTCCAAAACTATTAGAGCTACCATTACCATTTCTTCTTTATTAGTGAAATCCCTATTTGATACTGGGGAATCTCACTCTTTTGTTTCAACCCATATTTTAAATCTATTCAATATTCTTATGGAGCATCTATCTTGTGAAATGGATATTACTACAACCCTTGGTACAAAGTGAGAGCATGATCTTCATAGTAATTTTTCTGTATTATCTCTATCAAATGTCGAGCTAGATATGAATTTTATGGTTCTTGATATGAAATCTCTTGATGTCATATTTGGAATAAAATGGTTCATTTCCAAAAAATTATGAATTTATTGTTATCTTCAATGGTTCTACTTTTCTACACCCTATGGTGTGGTTCTTGACTTTCTAGGAGAGTGGGATCCAAGGTAGATAAGATCAAGACCTACTTATCTAGGGTTGGGGAAAGAGAAATCAGTGTTTTCTTTTGATCTAGAATGTGATTAGATGGGTGGTGATAATCCTCCAGTCTTCGTTGAGTTTATCGAAATTTTTCCTAGATATTTCTATGGTCTTACATCAGTGTGAGGGGTTGAGTTTTCTATTTACTTAATTATTGAAACTGAACTACTATCTCTTACCTGTTACCAATGTATTTGGCCAAACTGATAGTGCTTAAGTACTAGAAGGACGATCTTATTGAGAAAGATTTTATTCATCCATGTGTGTCTCCTTGGGAGGCATTGGTCCTCTTCTATAAGAAGGATAATGGATAGCTTCACCAACATGTCAATTATTTAATGTTCAATTATGTTATGATAAAGAAAAAATATACATTGCCTCATATTGATGATCTTTTTGATTAGCTGAAAAGGGAAAAGATGTTTTCGATGACCGGCCTTCGATCGGGATACCATCAGTTGAGGTTAAAATAATATGACATTTAGAAAGCTTCCTTTCATATCATGAATGGACAATATGTGAACCTTGTTATACCCTTTAATATGACCAATTCTACTAACTTTTTATGGCCTTAATTAACAAGACATTCCCAAAGTATATGGATAGCTTTGTGGTAGTATTTGTGGATGATATTCTTGTCTACTCCAAGTCTGAGGAGGACCATGTTAAACATATGAGAACTATTTTTAGTATACTGATAAATCAATGAATTTATTCCATGATTTCAATGGGTTATTTCTAGATTTATGATGTGAAATTCATGGGACACGTGGTATCATAACATGGTGAATCAATTTATCCTAAGAAGGTGAAGGCAGTTATGACTTGAGAACAATCATGAAATGATTTCTATATTTGATTATTCTTGGGATTATCCAGATATTACTGCAGGTTTGTGAAATACTTATCGATGTTCGATTCTATGATGAATTATCTATCTCGAAAGGGGATAAGTTTGTGTAAGATAAAAAAGCCAGAGTTCATTTGTTAAGATGAAACATCTATTGACTACTATTCTAGTGTTGAATTTTCTAGAAGTCAGGATGGGCTATGTGGTCTTTTGTGATGCATCAGGTTCAGTCTTGGGAAGAATTCTTATGCAGGGTCATCAGGTAGTAGCTTATGGATCTATTAAGAATAGGACACATGATAATAATGATCCTACCCATGAACTTGAATTTGCATAATTGATTCACATTCTTAAGAGTTTGTGATAATACCTTTTCAGAGAATGGATTAATGTATATTAAGACCACAAAATCAGGAGTTATATTTTTTCTCAAAAATATTTGAATCTTTGGTAGATGAATTAGGTTGAATAACTAAAATCATTCCACTTTGACATTTCCTATACCCCATGGAAATGAATATTCAATGTAGTTTCATTTAGTAGGAAACATCCAACCCATGCAGTGAAATAATACTCAGAAGAGTGGAATTTGATGCCTCTCTTTGCACTATTGCATATTAGAGTTTAGGAAGAAGGGGATGAGATTTCGATGTATACTATTCAGTTGAAATCTACTATTATCGAGATGATCCTATAGGATAAAGAGATTGATGATGAGTTCTATATAATTAGAGACTCTCTTTATGATGGGGAGACAATTTCCCAGTGGTCATTCTCCATAGAGTGCATTCTATGCTATTATAATCTCTTCATTGGGCCATTAACATCAAGGAAGGCAGTGATGGTAGTTTTTCATAACTCCCAGTGGGCTATGCACCAAGGAACCACTAACATGTTGTATCACATGAGGCATATTTTCTTGTGGTCGGGTATGATTTAGGACATTAATGAGTTTGTCTCTCATTAATATATGATCCAATAGGTTATGTGTGAGAATTAAAAACATTTAGGTTTACTTTAGCTACATCATTTCCCTAAATGGATGTGGGATGAGATATCTATGGAAATTATGGTTGGGATTCCATATACCCTGAGAATTATGAATACAAGATGGGTTGCAATTGATAGGTTAACCAAGTCATCTCACTTCATACCCATTCAAGATACGACCAAACTTTAGGATTTAGGAAATCACTACGTGAAATATATTGTTAGTATGCACAAGGATACTTTTGATATAGTCTCTGATAGAGATCCACAATTTACTTATCTCTTTTGGAGAAGCCTTTAAGAGGAACTGGGATCTCATGTCCATTTGAGCACAAACTACCTTTCATATTTGGATGGCCAAATAGAAAGACCTATATATATTTTGGAGGATATGCTTCATGCATGTGTTCTCAAATTTAGAGGGGATTTGGAAGATTAATTTGGGATGGTTGTTTTTTATTACAAAAATAGATATCAATCTATAATCATAATGGAACCTTTCGAGTCCTTATATGGTCGGCCTTGTAAATCATTTTTGTGTTGGTCGGAGGTTGGTTAATGTTCCTTGGTTAGGCCAGGCTTTGTGAAAGAGATGATAGCTAAGATTTATCCAATTCATCATAGGATGTTGACAACACAAAGCTGATATAAGTCTTATGATGATTGATGTTTTAGACCTTTAGAGTTTTATGTTGGTGATCAGGTGTTCTTAAAGGTTTCACCTCAGTTGGGTCATCGACAGCTTGGGAGACAATGTAAGATTTCTCCTCGCATTGTGGGACCTTTTGAGGTTGTTTACCTGGTTGGAAAGGTTGTATACCATTTAGAACATCCACCGCAGCTTACATTGATACATAAAAGGTTCTATTTATCAAAAATAAGAAAGTACATATCCGATACATCTCATGTTTTGAGTAGGGGTGATATTGAGATCGAGCCTGAATTATCATTGAATGAGAAACTAGTCAGGATTTTTGATTCTGAGGCATAGATACCTCAAGGGAGGATGATACCTTTGGTTCGTGTACTATGGTATCATGGCTCTGATAGTCACGAGATGTGGGAATTTGAGGCCCAAACGAGAGATATGTGGCCTCATCTCTTTGGAAAGGTAGATTCTTCATAGGCATTCTATGGGTAGAATGTTTTTATGGTGGGGAAGTTGAAACATCATGTTACATTGATCTGGTATGTTTTTACCTTTCCTAATGTGTCCCCTTTGGTTCATAGATTTTATAGGTATTTTTCGAGGATTACTTCTAGTTGTAGAACATGTACATGTCATGTACCTAAGGTACACAACATGTACTAGTTGCTGTATACATGTTGTGAAGGGGAGGTTATGTTGTGAGATTGTACACATTGTGAATGGTGTGTAAACATCTTGTTTGGAGAAAATTTTGTGTTTTTATTTGAGTCAATGGGGTTTTCAATGTAACTTATCTAGAATGGACTAAATGTATAGACCCTTTGACGCATGTCATGATCCATCCCACACCCAACTTTCAGTCACATATTTTGCAGTTCTGCTCGATCTATTCTTTTCAGACCTCTTTTTTCTTGAACCAGAACTCTCTCTAGGAGTTTTTAAAAGGCACACCTTCTTTTTGATTGGTCAGATTAGATTTGGACCGTCTTTTTCCTTGAGGTTTGATTCCTGAGCATGTGTTATCCCTCTTCCTTCATGATTCTATCTTTCAATCCACTGGGGTTTTTGATGAATCATCTTGGGATTGATAGATCAATTCCATGTAGTGTTAGATATTGCTTCTAGGTTGGTTTTCAGGATCCCTTTCACATTCATTCCCATTAGCGGGTGCCACTGTGAGTGTCATTCTTTTGGAAATAGGTACATGGTTCTATCTTTATTTGGACAATTTGATTACCATTGTATTTCTTGATTTATAATAATTTATGAGTTAAATTTAATTTCATAAAATTTCTTCTAAATTTCTTTTATAAAACCCAATTCTAATAATGTGGGAGATTTGAAATGGTTTTGGAACAGAAATTTGGAAAACACCAAATTCCATTAAACTGGGGTGGTTGTGTGGAAATTGGATAATTTAAATTGTTGAATTTTAATTGAAAATTTGATGGAAATTTTTTCCATTAAAATATTGATAATAATTATAAAAATTAACTGTGGAATGGATAGAATTTGTTTTGAATGGATTTCAAACTCATGAAAATGGATTAAATTGATCTAATAGAAACCGAGTGGTTTTTTCTTGTGAAAGAGGCATGTTTTTTTAATAAAACCTATTTTGGATTTAAATGGAATTAAATGGGAATTTTTGAAATAGAATAATGGGACTTATTTTATATTAAGAAGTCTTAAAGTGAAATGATCATCATGTAACAGAGCATATAAGACTTAGGTAGTTGGTGAGTTATTTGGATACACTCTACGTCATGAAAATGTTCTAAGACAAACCTATAGTGGGTCACATGCATTATTGGAGGGTGATGAGTCACCTCTAGCCAGTGTCAGGGGGATGTGAGTATACTCATTTTGTTGTTTCCACTTAGTGAGTGCAGAATCTGATAGCTGGTTAACACTATCGTACCATTTGGCATATGACCATGTTTCTCTCTATTTAATTTATATTTGATATATAAATGTATAAAATTGTTCATTGAACTTGTTTACATGCCTGATAAATTTATATATACTGTTTTATATAAATGTTTTTTCATAAGCCATTATTTTAGAAAAATTCCATATCTTGTGAAGTAAAGCATGTGCTTTAAAAATATTTTCTGTCATTTGAATTGTATAACATTATTTGTTTAAATATGATTTAAAATTACAAACCTATTTATTTTATTTGAAAATTGGATTCTTTTTTGGATAATCTATATTTTGAATATTTTATTGAATCATTGATAATATAATACTAGGATTAGTCTCACACCCTAATTTTTCCTTCAGGTGTTTATAGAATATCATATTCTAGGTTTGATCAATGGGAAGGAATCTCTTAGTGGTGGATCAAGATTCTGAATTATGGTCTTGGTGAGTTGTGTTTATAGGGACCATGGGATGTTTCTTCCTATTTCAGTACACGTATTTCAGTACTTTGGTGTATTATTCCTCATGTATTCTGGTACATTTCTCCCAGTGGAGTTTTCATTTGATATTCATACTGTTCTTGTTTTATTTTTTTACTACATTGGTGGGAAAAAATCATCCCCACTTGTATGTTGAATGATTCTAGGTGTTAGTCACCAAATAGTGGGGAATTGGAAATGCCCTTCGATATATGTTAGGGTTGGCTTGAATATCTGGTTACCAGGGTACCTGGGTGGGTTTGTGACATTATTTTTGAAATTTATTCTAATTATATTATGTTATATTATTTAGATTTCGAGTGAATAAACATATCAATTAATTTTATTAATTCTCACATGGGTGACATGATATATGTGAGGAAATTTTCTTTAAACATCATCTTTAATGTATCTTTTTACAAAAATAGAATAGAATGTTTTTTAAAATATAATTTTATGCGATTCTCTTACCAATTTGATGAATAATTAATTTATGACGCTTTATTTTAAATATTAGAAATTTATTTTCAAAATAAATTTGTTCTTATATAATTGTGCAGATTTTTAATAAAAATTGATTTCAAAGTTGAAAAAGGATATTTTCCTCATGAAATTTTCTATGATAATATTAAAATATCTATGTCTATATTATATTTTGAATTATATTTTTTATTTATTTTGATCTCATATGACACAATTTTGCATTTAATAATTTATGATCAGTTTGAATGAGGATTTATATTTTTTACATCATTCACCATATTTCCAAGGATGGTTTATGATGATGTTTATTGAAAGAGAAAAGTATTTAAAAATTTTATACTAGATTTAATATGAATTTTTATATTGATTATGTTTCACCTTTTTCATACGAGGAATACATTGGACATTGTATGTGAAGGTTGGGACCCACTATAACCCCTCGATGCATTGTAAGGTCTCATGAGACAAAATAGTTTTGGTATTAAGTGATTATTACCTGATTATGTATGGTGTCTTTTTTAAAGCCTTTATGGTATGATTATGAGGTCCCTCGTTATGAATGACATCATTATGAGATTAGTTATTGATAATCCATGTGATTAATATTCTAGTAGAATATCCATGGATAAGATTCATTCACTTGTCATTATTTATATGGAAATATTTGATTATCCATTATTAATGACATAATATTCTAATGATTATATTTTAATGGAATGTGTTATTTGTTCTTATCCTTGACTTATTGTTTATGTTTCTTTATGATAGCTTCAGCTGTATTCTTAACCTTACATATCATCTAAGATCACAGATTTCTTATGTTTTATTTATCAAAAGGAAGCCTAGATTTATATTATGATTGACATGAAGGGATAATATACTATAATTGGGATATATCCAATGGAGTTTATATGTTTTATTCCACTTCATGTTGTAATTTAAAACTTATGTTTTTATCTTTTTTTACTAAATATAATAAACCATTCAGTCCTCTGGTATGTTATCACTTGTACTCAAAAGTAATAAAATAAAGTAAGGAACCGACCTCGAGATAATGGGGACAATGTCAATAAAGTTGGTATCAAATAAATTTTAGTATAAAAATTGGAAACTATATTTTATTAAATTTAGATTATATAAATATAACCTAATAACTTATTTTGAGAATATTCCCAAGGATACTATGTTTATGATTATGTGTTTTTTTATAAATAATTTTTTTTATTCTTTTAGCTAGTATTAAAATTTCATAATCTAATTTATTGTATGACATTGTTTAGAAATGGATCCTAGTTGGAGGTTTGAAAACAATACTAATGCATGTATTCCTTATAGGGATTACCCTCCTATACAAGATAATGGTGTTTGATCTAGATTTTAACATCTTATAACTATGCTGAGAAAACTAACTCATGTTATAATAAAATAATTTACTCTCATAGAGCATCCAAACCCAAAATGTGATTTTAAGATGTTAGAATGCTTCATGTGGAAACAACCACCATCAATCAATGGGGATACAAACTCATTTGTAGGTAATAAATGGATAAGTGCCTTCCATAATATAAGTATCTAATTGGGATGCAATGATAGAGATATGGTTATCATGGAAGTTTATCATCTCTTAGGAGATGAATATCAATGGTGGTTGTTTATTTAAAACACAAAGGATGGAATAAAATTGAAAATATGAAATTTAATGATTTTAAGGAAAATTTCTTTGATAATTAGTTCCCTTGATAATGGTGAGTAAATATGGAGAGTCAATTCATGATTCTTAAATAGAAATTGGATGAAAAATTTTCTATGTATGAAGGAATCTTTAAAAGGATATCAAGGAATTTTGTGGAATATATATATATAACCCAAGGGGAAATATTGATCATTTATTTGAGTCCTTTAAAAAAGTTCAATGAAGTGAATTGTCTCCATAATAATATCATCAAACAAGGATATAGAATCATGTTCCATTGAGATGGAGAAAGAATTTTTCAATCTGTATGGATTTGATGAGATAAATGATAATAAGAGGGATGCTGAGTACTATGGAAAAGGAAATAAAGAAAAGGGTAATAATTGAAGAATAGAATTTCCAACCTGTATTAAATTTGAAAAAAAAACATCATGGAACATGGTTATTAGGAATATTATTTTGTTAAAAGTGTGGAAAAAATCCCACTATGCCTGGGATTGTAAAGGAAAGAAATAAGTCAGAAATTTACAATGAATCACCTATAAGTATATGTGACACTATGATAATGATATTATTATATGTCAATGATAATTTCCACAAAAGGTACATTAGAATAATTCTATGCTTATAGAATCTCAACAACTGAGGTTGATGTTCTTAAATATGTGGTGGAAGGTACTTTAATTATCTCGTCTAATTTAGCAACAATACTATTTGTTTCCAAATCATCACATTATTTTATATCATATTATTTTGATATGAAAATTTGATATTTCCAACTCACCGTAATAAGTTATTTTTCATTAAAAATATATTAGTGGAACATTGTTACAAAAAATATGTGTCCATAAATTACTATTATGACCCATAAAAGTGATCTAATTGGGGATTTTATTGTCATGCCTTTGGTTTATTTCTATATAATTTTTAGTATTGACAATATTTCAAAATATAAGATTGAAATTTATTAAAATGTGAAGTAAATTATGATTTGATTTAAAGATATGTAATTTCTTATCTTTAGAGGGGAGACTACATGATTTTAATTATATATGGATCCACCTCCAATAGCTCTTTTATATGAGATTCATGGAGAATAAGATAAGATAAAAGCTACTGATGAAAAATGAGATATTCAAACTGAGGATATACCTATTATACATGATTACATTTAAGTATTACCAAATGAATTGTGTATAAATTCTCTAGAGTCGAAATCTGAGGTTTCTACTGATTAAATCACAAATGAAAGATCAATATCAATGAATCGCTATAAAATATCCATTCTGGAGTTTACAGAGTTTAAAAATGACTCTAGGAATTGGGTGGTAATACATTTATACAACCCATTATACCACATTTGTGAGCTCATGTTGTTTTTATTATGATGAAAATTTTATATATAAGGTTTTTCATTGACTATAAAGAGATCAATGTTATTTTGGTAAAGTAAAATTATCATCTACCTCACATTGATGAGTTATTTAACCAACTTCATAGTGAAAAATATTTCTCAATGAATGATATTAATTCTATATATCATCAATTACATGAAATGAAGTAATATAATCTGTTTATTTCATTTTGAACAAGGTATGAATATTACGAGTTTACAACAATTTGATTTGGACTAGCTAATGAACCCTCTATTTTTAAGGATATAATGAATAGATTATTTAATGAATATCTTGATGATTTTTTTGGTGATTATTGATGATTTATAGGTGTACTCCAAAAGCTATGATAACCATGAGAACCATATGCATATTGTTATGTATACTCTTAGAAGTAAATAGTTATATGGAATGTTCAAAAATTGGGTATTATTACATCAAAAAATTTATTTTCATGGCCATATTTTCTACATGGATGGAATAATAGTTGATCCTACGAACACAAAGAAGTCTTGGAATAAAATACAACAATGAACATAATTGAGGTACATGGTTTCAATGGTTTCGTAGGTTAATATCAGTGTTCCATTTAGGAATTTCCCAATTATCAAACCCTTTAACAAAGATTACTCGTAATGGGGTTAATTTTATTTAGACAATGTTATGTGAATAATGATTTGAAGAATTGAAGTGGAGATTAGTGAATACTTATATCTTGACTCAACCGTTAAGAAATTTATATTTTTATCTATAGTAACGCATCAAAGAAAGGTTTTCATTTCATCTTTAGTGTTATTTCTTATGTATCATGACAGTCAAAAACTCAGGAACATAAATTTACAACTCCTGATCTTGAGTAAGAAGCGGTAATATCTTCTACGAACATATGGAGACACTATCTCTATGATAAAATATGTGAGATATATACATATAACAATAGTTTAGGATATATCATCTCATAGAAAAAACTCGACATGAGGAAAAGGTGATGGATTGAGCTACTCATGGATTACAATTGTGCAATATACTATAACCTAGGGAAGGAAGATAACGTAGAAGATGCATTGATAATGAAGGATCATGGAGTTATAAACAAAATGAGGATTGATAGGGACCCTATGTACATGGATCTAGGAAATATGGATATGGGAATTACCAAGGAATGTGAAACATCTCAACTTTTTCAAAGGATTTACCATCCATCTTTGTTAGAAAAAATAAAATATTCTCAATATGATGATGAGAATTTTCAAAAGAAAATTAAATCTTTAAATGAAGAGAAATAGGTAGGATTCATATATAAAGATGTAATTTTGAAATTTTTGAAAAGGATATGTGTTCCCTCTATACCCATGCTAAAAGTTGAATTACTTGACGATGCTCATATATCAAAGTTCTCTTTACTCCTTGGTAGCAATAAAATGTATAGAGATTTGAAGGAAATTTTTTTGTGGGATAATATGAAGCTTGAAGTTGCTGATTACATATCAAGATGTTTTAAACTGGTGATGGATGAAAGACAATGTCCTAGAGGATTCATACAACCTAACCCTATTATTATATGGAAATGATATGTCATTACTCTATATTTGTTCACTGTATTAGAAAAGAATCCAAGAAATAATGATGCAAAATGTGTAATAGTTAATAAATATACCAAAAATATACATTACCTCACTATAAGGTAGGATTTCCCACATGATTTCTATGCATCAATATTCATTAATGATGTTTTAAGACTTCATGGTTCACCAATTTCAATTGTGTGTAATCGTGAAACATGATTTACAAAAAAATTATAAATGATTCTTCTTAATGATATTGATTATGAGAATCATTTGAGTACTTATTATCATCCTCAAACACATAGACATTCAGAAAGCATGATCCAAACATTAGAATACATGTAGAGTTCCTTCTCAATTTACTTTCAAGGTATTTTGGATTAGTATATACATTTCCTAAAAATTTCGTATAACAATAGTTTCCATTAATGTATTCAAATTGTGCCATATGAAGCATTATATTGAAGGTGATGTGGCACTAAAAAATTTTTGGAAGAAGATTGTGAATGGAAAATTGTAGGACAATAATATATAGAGGAAACAACAACAAAGTTAAGGAATATTCAAACACATATCAACGATGATCAAAGTAGGAAAAAGGTTTTATGGTGAAAAATGAAAGGGTATTTGAAGTTTCATGTGGGAGATCATTTCATTATGAAAGTGTCTCCATGGAGGGGTGTCATAAGGTTCGGTAAGAACGGGAAACTGATCCCCAATTACATAAGACCATTTCAAATTCTGGAAATAATTAGATATGTGGATTATCATTTTTTAAATCCACACAGCCTTTCTATTGTACATGATGTGTTCCATATATCTTCATTAATTAAGTACATGCTATACCCAATGCATGAACTCTATTATGAAGAAATAGAATTAGAACCTGATTAATCTACTAAGATGATCATATCCACATTATATAATCTAGATAATAGTTGTTGGGTAATCATATGACTCAACTGGTAAAGATACATTAGAAAAAACATAAAATTGAAGAGGTGACATGAGAACCCGAGGAAATTATGATGAAGAACTTCCCAAATCTTTTTATGAGGTCAAATTTCGGAAAATTTGAGGATAAAATAATTAAATCAAGGGATAATTTAACACCCTCATATTTTATGTTATGTCTTTTTTAAATTTAACATATTTTATATCTTATGTTATATGGAACACTTATTTTAAAACAAAATTAAAATATTAAATATAAGAAGACTGATTGAATAGTAACACGACGATTAGGAATAATAATAAAACCATTAGAATAATAACATCACCTAAGAAAGTATAATTAAAATTTAGTTATCTCATATATGAAAATATGATATATTTACATCAGGGAATAAGTAAATAAATGTTCAAAAATTAGTAATTAATTGTTTGTATTTTTGTGAAAAGTAAATGTTTATTTGACATTTAAAATTAATATAATGAATTAAATGAAAATATATATTCATAAAATAGATTCATAAATTAATAATTTTTTATTATAATTATATCATAATTTTATGAGATCATAATTAATTTTTCAAAGTGTCGCAAAATCAATGTTAATATTAAAATAAATATTTTTTTGAATAAATGATGATTTTATTTCAAAATATAATTTCTCATATTTAGAAAATTAATTTTAAAAAATGAGGTCCATTTTCAAAATCTACACATCTAAAATTGTTAGGGTGAATTTATGGGATTTTCTAATATAGTTGAATTTTTTGGAAATAGTGAAATGCGGTAATTTTTTATGTTTAACAGTATAAGTAAATAAATATTTTTTGAGATATGGATGATGTATTAATTGGTTAATTTCTAATTTTTTCAAACTCAAATTCTTTATTAACTCTAAATATTCATAATAATTAATAATATTGATGGCATTGAGCCAAAATAATAAATAAACGAACAAATAAAAAAACATATATCTCCTTTACTATAAATAACTCCCCTCACCACCCCTAATCCCCACACGTTATAATCCTTTATGATTACCTAATTTTATTTCAATTACCTTCTTGCGCATCTTCCTTAATTCCAAGACCTTCTGGCATTACCAAAAGACCGAATCCATGTTTCTTAAAGAGGTTCCCGAGGAGACGATATCAAAGAGGTAAAATCATTATTCATTCTCTTTTAATTTCTTTTCTTTTATTATCCTCTCCTCGCCTACATAATCCAAAGTCGCATGGAAAATAAAATATCATATATATAGAAAAATGTTATTGTTCAAATGGAATATCTATCATAAAATCTATTCTCATAACTTTTTAATTATTAAAAATGAAGATGTAATCCGTAACATGTTGATTCACATCCACTAGTAGAAAAAATGTTTATTATGTCCAAATTTTCATGTCAGCTATTTATAACCAATATGAAAATATTTTAATTTTAATTTTTGAGGTCAGTATCCATAAAACCGATGTGAAAAAGAGTATATTTGACACTCTTTCACATCAGTTCTATAATTTAGTTAATGTGAATGTTAAATTTTTTTTGTTGAATATATTATAATCGACATGAAAGTGATTTTAATATCCAAAATTCATGTATGTTGTAATATAAACAACATAAAAAATCTTTTAAAAATTTATGAATTGGATGAGGTTTCATTACGTGACATTCCAATATCACACTGCATGTCTCGTTTATCTCTCACCGAAGCCCAAAATACCTTATTTCTTCATTATGGTGGTCAAATATCACGTTCCAATCTTAATCAAGCCTCATATTTCTTTATACTTATGTTACAAATCAAGGATATATCTAGTGTAAGCCTAAAAAATTTTCATTTCTATTTTTTCAGTCATTGTTTGTCTTGGAATATCTAACCAATGATTGTTTAATGAAGTGTTTTTCATTAATATATTACCATCTTAATGCATTTAGGGTTTTTCCACTTCATCATTACAAAATTGATTATAGATATTCTAGTCTCCAACTAGGTAACCTTAAGGTTTGAATATATTTTATACTGTGTTAATAAGTTGTTCTTTTTTTCTAGAATGAGTTAGTTGTTCTCATTCCATATTTTTTCCTTGATAAGATTACATTGAAATTATGTTATAGAATATGTCATGCTAAGGAGTATTATTTAGGAGATAAGATAGGTGGATTTTGTGTATTTATACATTTCCATTCAGGTCAATGTGTTGGGTTTATAATTAAATAGGTGTTGATATCAGAGTCGGTTCATTTCAGTTTGGATAATGTTGGAATATGAGAGAGTTTATAATTTTTTGCGGTAATTTTACATCACGAGATTGTTTTTGTAATGGGTTTTCTTATTTTAATTCAGTTTATGATTTGTTATGTGTTAATTTAACTATAAAATTAGAGTTTTTTTTATAAATACTAGTTGGGAGTTTAAAATTGTTATAAACTAGTTGTGTATCAAAGAACATGTAATGAGAAATATTATTCCTTAATGTGACATTATAATATCATTTATTTATACCTTATTGATAAATTTACATATATAGTTTATTTTAGATACATTGTTTAAATACTTAATCAAGGGAATTATATTCCTTATTTTTACTCATTTTAATCTTGATAAATATTATATATGAATAATATAACAATTATAATGGTCTTGTTACTTATCTAATATTTAGGATACTAATATAATGGCTAGGATACTATTTAAATAATCATATAAACTATATAAATTATAAACACCTCTAATTTCCATCATTTCTCATTCAAAAAGTTTTTCACTCAAGAATCTATATAAATCATTTAAAAAATTCAATTTTATCTCAATTGTTTAATTATTTTACATCATTGATCACAACTATGATAAATATCAGAAAACTAAAACTATGGGTTTTGAATTCATAATCATGTTTTTTTGTTTTTATTATAAATTTGTAATATTTTAAATACTATAGAACTTATTTATCATTTTTATATAATGATCTATATGGATAAAATAAATTATATTATTAATATTTGGTGCATGTTATTTCTTTATTACATTTGTTTTTGATTTTTTTTATAGATAATGAATCAAATATGAATTAAGGAACCTTAAATAGGTGATGAATATGAGGAAGGTGTTGGTGATTTTTGGGGATTTTCTAAATTAAATGTTCTTAAAAATGAAATGTTTTTCTGTACATACCTGTAATTCATAAATTTGGAGATGTTAAAATGAACAGATATCAACAATCATTTAATTTTTCATGGTTTTAATTTAATTTATAGACCTTGGATTTATCTAGGTGAAACCATGTAGAATTTAAAATCTATTGATGATGGTGCTTCGCAAGATGAAAAATCTGATAAACATGATGAAATGATTCATGATATTGAAGTTGAGGAAATAGAGAAACAACTTACAATTAATCATTTCTATGGTGATGCTGAAAAACATTGTATCTAGGATCTACAAAATATAACATTTTATTGACGGTATTAAAATCGATAAACGTAAAGGTGAAAAATCGATGGATTGACAAGAGTTTTATAGAGCTACTACAGTTGTTGAAATCCATTCTTCTTGAAGATAATTATATTCTTGATTCACATTATAATTCCAAGAAAATATTATTCCTGATGGGATTGGGGTATAAGAAATTACAAGTTTTTGAGAAAAATTGTGTACTATATAAGAAAGAGTAAAAATTTCTATCAGAGTGTCCAAAATGTGGGATGTCACTATATAAGTTGAATGAAAATAAAATTCTGATTTAGAAGTTTTAGAGAACCCTACCAAGTAATTTTGGTATCTTCCTATAATTCAACATTTGAAACATTTATTTTCTAGTTTATATGATGCAAAAAGGTTAAGAGGGAATGCATATGAGTGGATATGTGATGAAAAATACATCATCTAGATAATTTTTCCTAGTAGATGAAAATTGAAAACTAGTTTCCTAAATTTAGAAATGATGTTGGAAATATCAAACATGGACTATGGGTGGATGGAATGAATCCATTTCTAAGCCTTACTAGAACACATTGTTCATGAACTATTTTATTTGTAATTGATAACTTATCAGTTGAATTTTTTTAGGTAGTGAAAATATGTCTTATTAATATTAACGATCTATATACCAAAATAGGCCAGAAATGACATTGAAGATTTCTTGTCACCATTAGTTTATGATTTTAATCATTTATGAGAGGAAGGTTTAATGGTTTATGATTCATATAAAATGGAATATTTTCAGATGAATGCAATGATTATGTAAAACGCCCAGACCCTCGATACCCAGAGTTAGTTCATTAATACATATCATTGGAATTATCACCGAAGATCACATCCCCAAATAAAGATTAATTTAGTATCCTTGGATGTACTATATACATACATAACATTTACATTACATCATGAAATAATGAAAAAAAACATTGTATTCCCTTTAAACACACTCATATCCCTTAGCCTATTCCTACAGGTTAATCATGTTATACTTCTTCACATCCTGGAAAAAATAAAACATAGAAAGGGGTGAGCTCAGATGATCAGTAATGATAACAATATAATGGAAACTTTCATAAATAATCACAAACATTTAAGGCAATTTATAACACTAAAACATAAGCATTTTAATCATAAATTTCAGCATAATATAGAAAATATAAATCAAATAATTCCATTTACTTATTAATATGGAAATTATATTGGTCGAATAATAGTATATAATATAAATAGCCAATTTTATAATGATGGAATGCATAATGTCGGACATCATAACCTCATAGTCAAGGACTCATTCTAAGACTACAAATATGATTTTTCCAAGGCCTTATGCCAGGACACTAGTTTTTCTCATGAGACCTAATGATGCATCAAGGATCTATAGTAGGCTTCACCCATCACTTACAAAGTCCAATTCATTCCTCATATGAAAATGGTGAAACATAATCTAAACATTCGTATTAAAACTAGAATATGAAATATCAATACTTTAACCACAAATAATGAATGGTATAAAAGCATCACATCCATAGTCAAACATAACTCATTAAATAAAATATGGATGATTGTATTATAATAAATCAACCTTAATCAATAATAAAATACAATGAAGTATATTTCTATAGATGAAAATAATCAGTAAAACTATTTGAGAGAAATATCCCCTTTTTCTTGAAATCATTCTAAAGTATCACTATTTATCAAGAAGTCATTTAAAATAAATTTTTGAATTAATGTTTCCCATATCATGTTGAAACATTTAAAAGGAATTTAAATTTTAAAACATTCATGTCCAAATAAATAAATCCAATAAACCATTTTTAAAATATGGACATTAAAGAGAATGATTTTGAATAATAAATCTTTAAAACACTTAGAAAATATTTTAGTTATTGTGTTCCTAACCAAATGAAACACACAAGAACACAAATAATAGCATTAATAAAAAAATTAAATCATGAGAATAATGGGTTTCATGATATAATATGTCAAAGGACAATATATACACCATAAAAAAGTGAATTGGTTCATAACTACAAAGAAGTCTCAATGGAATGTAAATTGTGTTGAAATCCATTATAAAGATAGTATCCTTAGGATAAGGGTAAGTCAATGACATAATTATGTGTGAAAAATATATATACACTCAATATTATTCTATATTCAGTGTAAATCAATCAAAGTACATTCACACATATTCTTGTAAAAAAAGACAAATGACATGGATGTTTAACTAAATGAATTGAAATTGTGTTAAGATTACTCTTATCATGTTCATATCGATAAATTGAGAATTTATCAATAGATTGATTATGTGTTTCAAAAGTATATCCACACAATGGTGAGTGAAAATTACTACATAAATAAATAAATAGTTATTTCACACCTAATCTTGGAGTAAAATTATCAATGAAGTTTGCATAAAACCCAATGAGTGGAAATTGAAATTAGAAATGCCATTACCGATTTGGTAACTTACGAAATATAAACACCATGAAAGAAGGATCATACAATGAGGATTTAAATACCCATAAATTAATATATATTACACAAAGAATACAATCATGGGAAGAACATACACTACACCAAAAGAAATAGTGGCAATATAGCATAAATCTCACAAGAATAAGAAATGAGATGAAAACCACTTACCTTGAACTTTTACATAGTTGATGGTACGTGAACCTCCTATATAATTGTGAAATAATTTTTATTAAATTATAAAAGAAAATTATACAAAAATATGATATCATATATAATCTTTTAATATTACTTTGTTAATAATATTTTAGTAGTATCAATGTTTCGGGTGTTAACTTATTCATTTTTCATTATAATTTTAGTTACATATGTTATGTTTTTTATGGATAGGATGTATTTTATTTTATAAAAAATGATATTATGTTCATAAATTTTTTTGTTTTAATCATAAAATGATATTTATTATTGAATGTTTATGAAGGGGAATGAATCTCATCGCGTTCCTGGAGATGGTAATCCGTACATACAGACGATCCACAATACCATTCTATTTATGGTGAAATCTTTGTAATTGGATGGTATATCATATATACATAGATTCATTAACATGTTGTCTTTATTATTTAAATCAATTATAATAATCATTATACCCATCCAAATAATTAAGTGTTGAATAACTAACTACACCACAACGTGGAGACGGTAAGCCGTACCTACACACGTATGGTGAAATTTTCATTCATAGGATAGATAGAATAAAGAATATGGTTTTAACATATTAATAATAAAATCACAGTATTTATAAGGTACTTGATTTATTATTTTGGTATGGAAACAGCAATGAAAAAAGAAGTGGAAGAAGAAAAGAAAATTGAAAGAGGTGAGAAAATAATTACCTCTTCTTTGGGTGCATCCTTTTGATTTGATCAAAAGGGATATAAAAGATGGAATTATGATCAAATTAAGGCCTCTAGGTTGAAATTAGGGTAGTTGGAAGTATATTTGAGCAGGTTTTGGCTGAGCTAAATGGATTTGGAGATTTTATTTTGAGAGAAGGGAAAGTACCCTTTTATAAGAGATTGGAGGGTCAGATTAGGAAAACCTTGAAATATTAATTTATTATACAATCATATTCAGTTTATAATGGCTCCAAATGGATTTAGTTTGAGTCTAAGGTGTGGATGGGTTGAAAAAATCTCACCCAATTGGTTTTAGACAAGTTTAGGTTACCATATTAACCTTATCATTTAGATTTAACTCTTGGTTAAATAGTTTAACATTTACCATGTCTCCATATATTTTTATATTATATGGTTAATAAACGTACTAGAAAATGCCAAGAGAACCCAAAGTGGGTCATTAATGAAATATATATTATTATATAATTCCTTTTGAACATCCTTAGATTTTTAGGATTGTTATATCATTTAATAATATAACATTTGTTTTAAAAACTCATTAATGTCAATTTTGAAATTATTTAGTATTTGGTTTTTGTGAAAGTCATAAAAATCATATTTATCATAACAAAAAAAAAATCGAATCAACCATAACATTTAATATTAACCTATGAAATTTCTTTAATGCATCAAAAGTCTCAATTTACATTTATTTTAATATTTATAATATCAATTATTTTAATCTTTCATTAATAAGGTAGTTACTACATCATCATTGTGTCATAATTAAATTTAATTACTTAATGTATAAATATTACAAATAAAATACCATGATGTATTAAATATTCTTATATTTCGAATTAATATTTATAGTCAAAAGTATCTTATGTATAACCCATTATTAAAAATGTTTTAATTATTCAAAGTTGAATTTAACACTTTTAACACTTCTTTAAATAAAACAATAATAAATGTCTTAATCAAAACAAAGTGGACCTAAAGGATCATATTTTACTATTAAGGTTTATTTGGGAGCAAATACATTTATCCAGTAAAATTATGACATGTGTTTGGGTAATTATAATATAATTTTTACCTTTAATTACCCTATTAACTTTTAATTGTGGTAAATAAAATTCAAAAGTTACTATTAAAAAAATTGTTTTCTTCTTATTGAACCACATTTTACTTATTTATTCCAAACTGTGTTTATAATATTTTTGGAATTCAATTCACAGAAGCCGTAAAATTATGTTTTATGAAAATTTTCTAACATGCCTAGATGGTGGGTAAAAGACGTTTAAAAATTCAATAAAATTTTATACATCTAATTTTAATATAAAATTTCCCCAATGAAATATATTGAAATAATATAGGTATTATGTATCTATTTTGAATTCAAAAAAAATTTATATAAAATAAATAATTATTTAAATAAAAATTCGTTTTTTAAACAATAACCAAGTGTTTTTCACTATTCATCAGAAATTGAATGTTTTCAGAAAAATACAAAAAATTAACCCTAATATAATTTTGATATTATGAATCAAAGAATGATTCCAATTTTAAAAAATTAAAAACATATAATTGGGATTAATTAATTTAAAATTAATTACCATTGTCAAAAACGAAAAACAAGTTTTTGGGAAGTAAAAACTATCTCAAGATTGATTTGTGTTTTTATCCGGTTTAAAAGTGAAAATACTTCCAATGACCAACCTTGGATTAAATGATAAAAATATAATCTAATTATACTTCAAAACCATTTAAATGTATAACTTAATTCTATAAATTATTTTGACTAAAAAGTTTGTTTTCAATTAAATTTTTTTATCTTTCACTAGTCATCATAATATGAATGTTATCAGAAAAAACACCAAAAAAATCTCCAAACTAAATTTTTATGTCCTACATATAAAAAAGAATTTAATTTTATAAAATTTAATATATAAGAGTGTTAAATATTAAATTTATAATGCATTCTATATTAAATGGTAAAAAATATACTTTTTTTAAATAGTATTTTTATCTGAAAAATTGATTTTTCCTTATATTATGTCTAAAAATCACAAAAGATGAATGTTAAAATTATATGGGATATATATAAAATTCATAATGTGGTTATTACTATTTATAACCACTTTCAAAATGGCTAGTTTGATAGATCGTGGTGCACTTGAACTCATTGTTACGTACATCACACACTATTGTATTTTTCGAAGAGAAGCATACCGTGGAAGCTTGGGGTGTTACATTATTCCATAATTCAATAAATTGTGTTCTCGCAATTTGAAATTGTTCTTTAGAAATAAAAGTTTAAAAAATAGAAAATACATATGAGGAAAACCCACATCAAAAATAGCGTTAATAAAATTTATTCTTGATAAGAGGGAAAGGAAATGAAAAGTCACCACAAAATTAAGATTTTTAATAGGAGAACATTGGTGGAAATTATTATTGGAGGAAAAACTTAAATATTTATAGGGAGTGATTGAAGTCATCAATCACAAACAAGTAAATGGAAAATTAAGTGCCTAACATCCCTAAATCTATTACGAATAATGTAAGGTATTAGGATAATACATTTTTGGGATTAATATCCTTTCCTTATGGTTTAAGAATTAATTTATTCATTGAATAAGAAAAAAATACTTGATTAGTAGAGTTCCATCCTTTAACTAATTTCTACCACAAACTCATCATTCAATTCAAACAATGAGTATTCAAGATGACTAGGTCACACCTAAAGTTTTAGAATCAACTTATAGAGAACCAAATAATCCACAAATGAAGAACTATATATTTCCCTTGACTTTAGAGATTAACCAAAACCAAAATGGTTAGTACATGATCAGATAATCCCCAAAAAGGATAGTCCTTTACAGAAAGATATAGTATTCAAAATTTAAAAAATTAAACCAACAATACCCAAAGTTTAATACATACTATTCTATAAACAATTGCCCCTAAAATCATTCAATATAATCCAAACTATGATTGAAACCCAAAACTCAGAAAAATTTGATTACTTAGTATTCCATGTTAAATTGTATTTGAAAATAACATCAACAACTCTTAAAGTCATATACATAAAATTAATTAACCTAATCATATATTTTCTATGATATTTTAATATCTTCCATAAATAACCCAAAACACTATAAATTAACAATAAAAAAATATATAAAAATCCACCATTACTCCTCAAATGAAATCCCATAGTATTCTATTTTCTTTAGGCATATAGTGATCCCAACAGAGTGAACATCATCTAAAATAAAATTTATCACTTAATCACCAAATAATTTTCCAACACTAAGTATATCCATTTCACAAAGAAAAAGGTTCCCAAATCAACTTATAATTGGTCAATAAAATCATTTAACTAAAATAATTAGTCACACTAACTAGGGACTTCATGTAGTCCAGTGGTAGGTGATAAATCCCAGTCTCAAATTAGTTGTGGGTTCAATTCCCACGGCTTCATCTGATGCGACGGGTTATCACACAACCTATGTATTGTACTATTTAAAAAACTATAATTTATAGCATTACCAAAATGAGATAAATTCCTCAAAATAACCATAACTTAATTTAACCACAAATGTTATCTCATACCTCACATTTTCATCCCAAAAAATAATAACATTTAATTGCCTCAAATTCAAGGATCATATAAACCAAAATGGCTATTTATAACTATATCCACAAAATAAAAGATAATTCTTCCTCGAATTTAATTTTCACATAAAAAACTGTGGGGTTACACATACAAGATAAAATTATTCCAAAGTAATCCAATTAAAAAATATCACTAATACTTTTAAACTTTTCACCATCCATTTGTTTCCACAAAGGTTATTCTTTGACCAAGGGGTATTCCTATAGAATAGGTCATTGACTAGGGTAATGCCTAGGTCACCTACATTTACAGAACATGACTATAAATGGATTTTTGGGATCATTTTTATTTTCTTCTAGAGTACTCTTCATTTTTCCTTGGAAATTCTTTACTTTATATCATTATTTCCCACACATAAAGCATTTGTTTGTTCTATTGAATCACTTTTCTGGGTGTCACCTTACAAATTTTCTGCAAGTTGGAAATCGATCTTTCTTTTCCCCATGGTCTCCACTGTTGGAGCTCTTATCATTTACTACCTTTCTCTTCTTTGTTGATTCTGAGAGTTATTTAATATATACGTTGTTGATCGTATTTTTGGAAAACTGATTCGACATGAACACGATATCTTTTATTCCTATCAACATTTCATTTTGTTTATCATTTCCACCACTGTGTCCACCTTGTACATCATGTTCAATGTTACTATGAATTCATCCGAATCCAGACATTGACTAAAACTAGAAAATCATTATGTGAGTATCAATAGTCATAAAGTCATTTAGAGAATATAATGACACCTTATTTTCAATCTAAAACACCTTAAGATTAACTAAGGTTATTTATTCTCATTTTATATTAAAATCCTTCAAATCAGTTTGTAAAAAAATGTGAATTATCCAAAGCAGATCCCCAAGGGGTGTTATAAGAACGTGTGCAGTAAGGCCCGTTGTCATGCACCAGTTCCCGTTTGAGTCTAGCTCAATGTGGGGTTTTCGGGTTTTAGCCCTAGATACATTTGATTAATATTTGTGTCTACCTACTCGTATCCATATAGAGATGTATTTCATGGAGAAACCACATAATATTTACAATACCAGAATTTTTGGATGTCATTCTTTATAAATATTCAATGTCTATAATAGGGTAATGTCTTCTAATCAGTGTTTTTATTCTAAACCTAGTTTCCATGGTTTGTACTAAACTTTCTCTGATACCAATTGTAACACCCTGAAACTAGTTAGCCAGAGTTAGTGCATTATTACATATCATTGGCATGATCACAAGAGATCAAGTCTCGAATGACCGATTAGTTTAGTATACTTGGAAATACTAGATATATACATATGTTTTACATTACATAATGAACAAAATAAGAACAACATTGTATCCCCTTTGAACACAGTCATATCCCTTAGCCTATTCCTACAAGTTAATCATGATATAATTCTTCATATACTGGGAAAAATAAAATTAATAAAGGGTTTTTCTTCGATTCTTAGTAAGGATAACAATATAGAAGAAATATTCATAAAAAGAATAAGCATTTAAGGTAACATATAATACTAAATCTCAAGCCTTTTAAACATAAATTTTAGCATAATATGTAAAATATAAATAATATAATTTCATTTACTTATTCACATTGATATTATAATGGTCAAATAATCACATTTAATATAAATAGCTAATTTCATCATTATGGAATGCATAATGCCAGATATCATAACCACATAGTCAAGGCCTCGTGCCAAGACTACAAATAATTTTTTTAATTCTTTGTGCTTAGACACAAGTTTGTCTTATGAGACCGACCAATGCATCGAGGAGATATAGTGGGCTCCATTTTTCACTTACTACATCCAAGGAATTTTTCATATGAAAATAGTGAAACATAATCTAAACATTCTTATTAAAACTAGCATACGAAATGTAAATACTATAACTATAAACCATGAATGGTGTAAAAATAGCACATCCAAAGTCTAACATAACTCATTTAATAAAATATGGAAGATTGTATTATAATAAATCTACCTCAATCAATTACAAAATATAATGAAGGATATTTCCATAGAAGAAAATAACCAGAAATACTATTTTAGATAAATATCCCATTTTTCTTGGTAACATTTAAAATTCTCACTATTTATCCAGAAGTAGTTTAAAAGAGATTTTTAAATCACATTGTCCCATACCAATTTGAATCATTTAGAAGGAATTTTAATTTTAAAACATTAATTTCCAAATAAATAAATCCATAAAACCATTTTTAAAACATGGACATTAATGGTAATGATTTAGAAGAAAAAATCTTTAAATCATTTAAAACAATATTTTAGTTAAAGAGTTCCTAACCAAATGAAAGACACTTGAATAAAAATAATAACATTAATCAATTTTTTTATACCATGAGAATAAAGGGATTCATGATATAATATGTCCAAGGACAATATATACACCATATAAAAGTAAATTGGTGCATAAGAACAAAGAAGTCTCAATGGAATGCAATTTGAGATGAATTCCATTAAAATGACAGTATCCTTAGGTTAAGGTTAAATCAATGACATAATTATGTATGAAAAATATAAATACAATCAACATGATTGGATATTCAGTGTAAATCAATCAGAGGACATTCACACATATTCTTGTAAAAACAGCACCAATGACTTGGATGTTTACCTCAATGAAAGGAAATCAAGTTAAGGTTACTCTTATCAAGTTCATATCGATGACCTGAGAATTTATCAATAGAGTGATTAGGAATATCAAAATTATATCCACACAAGTGGGAGTGGAAATTTCTACATAAATAAATAAATATTGACTTTACACATAATCTTGGAGTAAAATAATCAATTATGTTTGCGTAAAACCCAATGAGTGGAAATTGAAATTAGAAATTCCCTTACCGATTTGGATACTTACGAAACATAAACGCCATGAAATAAGGAACATACAATGAAGATGTAAATACCCATAAATTGTTTTATATTACACAAATAATACAACCATGGTTGGAACATACACTACACAAAAGGAAATAGTGGCAATATAGTATGAATCTCATGGGAATAAGAAGCGAGATGAAAGCCACTTACCTTGTCCATTTACTTTTTTTAGGGTACAATAACCTCATGTATAATGGTGAAATAATTTTTATTAAATTATACATGAACCATATACAAAAATATGATATCATAAATGATCTTTTAAAATTTCTATGTTAATAATATTTCAGTAGTATCATTATTTCAGGTGATAATTGATTTGTTTTTATTTATATTATTTGTAAGGTTAGTAATGTTTTTTATGGATAGAATGTATTTTATTTTTATCCAGAATGATATTATGTTCTTAAAAATTATTTTTTTAATCATAAAATGATATTTATTCTTGAATTGTTATGATGAGGAATGAATCTCATCGCGTTCGTGGATACGATAACCTGTACCTACACACGAGCGACAATACCATTCTATTAAGGGTGAAATAGTATGTAATTTGATGGTATATCATATATACAGAATCATTAACATGTTATATTTATTAATTACATCAATTATACTCATTATTATACCCATCCAAATAAATAAGTGCTGAATAACAAACTACACTGCGACGTGGGGACGACAAGCCATACGTACACACGTATGGTGACTTTGACATTTATAGGATAGATAAAATAATGAATACAGTTGTAACATATTTATAATAAAATAATAGTATGTATAAGGTACAATATTTATTATTTTGGTATGAAAAAACAAATAAAAAGTGTGTGGAAGAAGAAAAGAACATTGAAAAAGGTGATGAAATATTTACCTCTTCTTCGAGTTCTTCCATTTGATTTGATAAAAAGGGATCTATAGGTTGCCTTTATGATCAATGTAATTCCTCTAATATTAATTGAGGGTAGTTGGGAGGATATTTGAGAAGGGTTGTTCAGAGCCAAATGGCTTTGGAGGTGTGATTTTGAGAGAAGGGGAAGTACCCTTTTACAAGACAGGTGAGAGCCTCTTTAAGAAAGCCTTGAAATATTATTTTATTATACAATCCTATTTGGTTAATAATGGATAAAAATTATTTATTTTGAGTATAAGGTGGGGTGGGGTCAAAAGGTTCTCAACTAATTGGTTTTAGATAGGTTTAGGACACTATATTGACCTTATCTTTTAGATTTAACTCTTGGTTTAATAGTTTAACATTTACAATGTATCCTTGTATTTTCATATTATATGGTTAATAAACATTCTATAAAATGACAAAATAACCCAAAGTGGGTCACTAATGACATATCTATTATTATTTAAGTCTTTTGGCCGAAAAATATATTTTTTAGACGATTATATCATTTAATAATATAGTATTTGTTTTAAAATATCATTTACGTCAATTTTGACATTACTTAGTATTTCATTTTTGTGAAAGTCATAAAAATATTATTTTCTATAAAACATATATTGAATAAACCCTAAAAGTTAATATTAACCTATAAAATTTGTGTAATTCATCAAAAGTCTCCATTTATTTTTCTTTTAATATTTATAATATCAATTATTTTAATCTTTCATTAATAAGGTAGCTACTGCATCATCATTGTGTCATAATTAAATTCAATTATTTAATGTATAAAAATTACAAATAAAATACCATGATTTAGGAAATATTCTTTGATTTCAAATGAATATTTATAGTCAAAATTATCTTATGTATAAACCTTTATTAAAAATGTTTTAGTTATTAAAGGTTGAATTTAACACTTTTAACTCTTCTTTAAATAAAATAATAATAAATGTCCTAATCAAAAATTAGTGGACCGAAAAGATCATATTTTACTCCTAAGGTTTATTTTATAGAAAATATATTTATCTAATAAATTTATGACATGTTTTTGGGTAATTATAATATGATTTTTACCATTAATTACCCTATTAACTTTTAACAGTGGTAAATAAAATTCAAAAGTTACTATTAATCAAAAATTATTTTAGTCTTATTGAACCACATTTTAATTTTTTATGTAAACCATTTCTCTCAGGTTATTGAAATTAAATTCATATAAGTGGTAAAACTAAGTTTTATGCAAATTTGATAACGTGCATAGAAAGTGGGTAAAGGACGTTAAAAAATACAACAAAATTTTATACATCTAATTTTATGATAAAATGAATCCAATTAATTATATATTACTAATATGGGTATTATTTACCTATTTTTACATCAAATAAATTTAAATAAAGTAAATAATTATTTAAATAAAAATTTGGTTTTTAAACAGTAAAGCAATGTTTTTCACTATTCATCAAAAATTGAATACTTTTAGAAAAATACCAAAAATTTCACCCTAAGATAATTTTGATATTCCTAATCCAATTTTTTTTATATTTTACCAAATTTAATACATATAAATTTCATTAATTAAATTAAAATTAATTCCCATTGTCAAAACCAGAAAGCTAGTTTTTAAGAAGTAAAAACTTTCAAAAGATTGATATGTGTTTATGTCCATTTTGAAAGTAAAATTACTTCAAATGACCAAAATTGGATTAAATAATAAAAATATAATCTAATTAAACTTAAAAACCATTCAAATTTATAATTTAACACTATAAATAATTTTTATTAAAATAGTTTTTTTCAATTAAAATTTAGTATCTTTCACTATTCATCAAAATATGAAAGTTATTAGAAAACACCAAAAAATTATCCAAACTAAATTTATATGTCCCTATTCTAAATAAGAATTTAATTTCATCAAATTGAATATATAAAGGTGTCAAATATTGGATTTATAATGGTTTTCCCATTAAAAAGTAGAAGAACTATATTTTTTGAAAAATAATTTTTTATCTGAAAAATTGAATTTGTCCTTATATTATTTCTAAGAAAAAAAAATATAAATGTAAAAATTATATGGGATATATATATAATTAAAAATGTGGTTATTACAATTCATAACCACTTTTTAAATGGCTAGTTCAATTGGTAGTGGTGTGCTTGAACTCGGTGTTACGTACATCACACACTATTGTATTATTCGAATTGAAGAAAACAATGGAAGCTTGGGGTTTTACATTATGTTCACAATAATGTACTTCCTATCATATGGAAATTTGTCAGGAAACTATGTTAAGGGGAATAATTATTTTCCAATTTGTGAACAATATCCTTCATATTAAAAAATTCATCATGGGAGAATAATATATACATGGGTGATTGAATCTTGTTTCCTATGGATCACTCTTATATAAGATTAAAAAGCCCCCAACAGATCACATAAATTTGATATAGCTCCAAAACCATTATAAATTTATCATTAATTTTAGAGTGTGAAAAAAATTGATTTTACATTAGGAAATACACATAAATCTTGTAATGATAGAAATATTAGGAAAACGTTGAAAATGTTTTAGCTACCATATTGGAAATATCATGAGGTGGTACATAACATTGATTTAATTGATGTGGAAAATAATATCGATGATTTTTTTATGAGAATGTGTTTATATTGTTAAGGAAAGGATAAATATGGGTTGAATACAAGAACGGATTTACTCTCAATTGGAATATATTTAGAGTTGGCTTCCTCTTCTGATTGAAGGTAAAAATCCATACCCCTGGTTTGTTCTAACTTATCCAAGAGAGATAAAACTATCTTTTATCAATCCCTTCATGATATCATAGTTCTAGATTGTTATTTTTCAAATGTATAAAATTTTGTGTCATGAATGGATTTATATATGATAGGAATTAAATATCATGAGTGTCACATCATGATGAAATATCTCCTTCCATTTTCATTATGTGGAATATTTCCCACCTAGTTCGGAATGAAAATGATGAAGGTGTGTTATTATTTTAATTAATTTGTAATAAGTTTATTGATTTGAATTCTTTAAACATTTTAGAGAATGAAGTTATTTCAATACATTATCAATAGGAAATGTATTTTTCTCCATCCTTTTTGGATATCATGGTATATTTAATAGTTCATTTGGTGTGAGAAATAATGAATTTTTTGGCATGTATATCTTTGTTGGATGTATCCTTGTGAAAAGTATATAATGATATTGAAATTTTTCGTTAAGAATCTATATTCACCTAAATAATCAATTGTTTAGAAGTATATTCCTAAGGAGGATTTAATGTTTTTCTCCAATTTCCTGATGTGGATCACATCATTTTTCCTACATCTCTCCATGAACGAGTTAATTATGGGGGAATGGGGATTCATGGATTGAATGTAAAATCATTGATAGGGTATTAGATAAATAAAGTACAATTATATATCTTTAATAACATAGATGATTCTCAACCATATATAACATTTAATATTAATGAGTTGAAAAAAATTATCCAAAGAATAATGATATTTGGATTTTGAATGAGCATAAAAAAACTTTTATTTCATTGGGTTAAAGTGACAATTCATGGTAAAACATATGCATCAGAAACATTAAGATGATTATTGTGTGGTCTATTTTTAAATTTGATAACATGGTCCGATTATGAAATTAATGGATAAACTTTTCATAAAAAATTATCGAGATAAGAGATGTGCGGCTTAGAACATTAGTGTGCTGGTGTTCGCAGAAGCAATGCATTTTTTGGGTTCCAAAGACAAAAACCCATTATTCGGATCAACTGTATATTATTAATTCATTGATGAAATATGATAGGTTGATTACATTAAATTCCAAGTCCCATTGTTAATGTGTAAATGGTATAACGATGACAATAGTGTATAACATGATCAATTTGGAATGAAACTTGTTAATCTGAATAAATTAGAATACACAAATGATTCTTTTATCATGGAAACAAATGAAAAAAAATTCAACGTTCTGGAAAAATAAGATATGCAGTGTTATATTTTCTTACAAGAAAAAATTAGTATGATATTGATGATAAACTTTATGAAGATTGTGATTTATTTTGATATCCCTACAACCATGGAATAGTTAACAATTATTATTGAGGAAAACAACAAAGTCTCGGATTGTTACATATAGAACCATCTTGATGAAGTAATATAGGAAAACAATATTTATTACATTCTTAATATTATCAGAAACACATGTTTAATTATCGTATAACTTTTAAAATATCATAATTTAGATACATTAATTTGATTTTTCCTTATTAAAACATGTATTATAACTAGTAAGTTAAATTGTTTAGTTTCTATTAATATACTCCATTTCATCTCTCATTAATATTGTTATAATTTATTTAAATATTAAAAATATTAATAAATATGTTCTAAATTTTCTAAAATTTTATTTATTTTTTGATAATTTTTAATTTCTTTTTTATATTTTTATGTAATTTTAGAATTTGTATATTTTTGTACAAATTGATATTTCTTTTATTTGTTGGAAAATTAATGATCAATCCTCAAATACACAATATATTTCTAGATATGATCATAATCATACCTATGGGGAGGAACATACACATTCTCTTATTGATGAGCCTCCTCATCCTACATTACATGATACATCTACTTCCATACGAGAAGAAAAGTTCAAGGATTGGTAAAAATGGAATGAAACATTTAGAAAACATTTATATTGCTTGTATCCCAGAATAGAGGATAACAATAATATTTTATGATAATTATATTATAGGAGCTCCAATATGAAATCAATTCAATCATTCTGTATCGATACAAGATAAAAGAAAAGATAGTAATTTTTCATTGAATTGTGTAGTTTTGATAATGAAAAATTATCAAAATTTTGGGAGACCATTTTAGGATGATTGTTTTTTATTATTTTAAATATCATGAAATTCTTATAGTAATATGTGTTTTTTCACTTCTTATCAGATGAAATATGATATACATGACATTGGAGGAGTCGGGGGGAAATGATTATCCTTGGCTACTAGGAGATGGTGGGATTTTAAATCATCATTCACATCTCAATTTATTTCTGGTAATTTATAGAATTAAAATCCATGTAATATATATACATTTATAGATGGAAATACATGTAAACAATTTTTCGAAGGAAAACTATGGGAAATTGTTTTGTTACGCACAAAGTTACATTTTTATATTTTTTTACAGTACAAACAATGATATTGATTTCTTTATTCTGAATTCTGTATTTATTACAATCAAGGAGACATCATTAAGAGATTATTTCTATATATTTATACCCTCATACATTATCTTGGGGATGGTACACATTATTGGAAGAACACATGATAGAAAAAAATTTCAAAAGATGATAGTTGATTCATCAGGTTCTACAGTGGTTCCCCATTCTTCAACCCCCTAAATACATGAAAAATGAATGAGGGATCAGATGAGAAAAAATAAAAATATATTATAGAAGAGTAGACATGATATTTTAGCTACAACATTGGGAAATCCTGAACACATAGGTCATGTATGAGGATACCCGGTAGGTGTATCGGTAAGAAAAGTGTTTCTATGTTTAGAAGCTTCTTCAGTGGAGAATGTTTTTAAAATATAGAATCCTTGGAATCCAAATGTCATGATTTTCAAGTGATGATGGAGGAAAGGATCCGAAAATTAGTACATGAAATGTATGTATACATGAAAGGGATGTTTTAGCTAGAAGATCCAACTCCTCCACCTCCACTCGTAGATCTCAGTCCTCCTGTTTATCATACTCCCACATCTATGTTTTCAAACCCCATTACTTATCCTACCCCAACACCCACTCCTTCATATCCTCAATGTTACTCTGAATTATATATTGATGATCCTCATTATATTCCTACATATGGGATGATATATAATATCAGCAACACCATGCAACATATCTAGAATTATATAGAGCATAATAGGGTAACTATACATGATATTATATATATATATATATATATATATTACAAAAAAACCATGCCCAACAGATGAGTTGAGTACATTTTAACAAATTATTAGTGATTTTTTATTTTTTCAATTTATATTACTTCAATATATTACTATAGAGGTATATATATACGTTATATTTTATTTCATTTATTATTAAATTTGTTTTCACATTTTATAGTTTAAATATTTCTTTTATTTTTTATATTAATTATTTAATGGTAATGAAATACTATATTTAAAACAAAGGATTTAATGTTCCATGACTTTAGATAAATACTCTTCTAGTCTTGATTGATTTTCAAGACACTCAAATTTGTTATTGGAAGTATTTGATATTCTAATTGATAAAGCTATTTGTTGGAGTGCAATGACTATGAAACTTTTAAAAAATGATAGTATAGAGCTTGTATCTAGATAAAAATTGAGCATCCACATGAAGTAATTTTTTACATGTATGTCAAGTAAGAAAACATTTTTGTTCCTTTAATTTATTAATAATTTATAATTATGTCTATTTTGTATTAGGTATCTAAATAAAATTTGTATAGAGCAAGAAAAGATAGATGTATATGGATTTATGGACCAACATTTTAATTATCTTGTTGTGTTGATAATAACTAATGCTGAAAGGATAGTTTATAGAGAATAATGTTTTCAGAAGAATGTCATCATTCAGTTTTGGATGATTCTATATATTGAATTGTACGTATGAAATCTTTTTTTCGCACAATTTTTTATATATCAATTAATATATAAAAAATTAATTTTAAATTTTTATTTATATCAGTGTTCATTGGATTTTTGGTGTTTTTTTCCACGATATATGACATTGTATTGGAAATGCACTATCCATAGTGAAGTGATAGAAAATATTAAGAATGTATTGAGTACGTAAGTTTTCTTATATTTATACTTATATGTATTATAATAAATAAATTTTCTTATATTCATTTTATTTTCAACTATTTCATGGAATTTCATTAGAGAGATGATAAGAAAGAATATCTGCAAGCTAAAATTTGTAAAAGATATGGTCAATTTTAATTTAAAATTACTAAATTTTGTATATATTAAATAAAATTTTTATTTTGAATTTAAATATATTTGAAAAAGATTCTTAAACAATAAGGTGGAACTGAATGTGGAAATTAGGTTTTAAGATTCATGTTTGATTTAATATGAACTGGGATTGTTACAAAGTTATATAAGAATAGATTTATTTATAAATATTTATGTAATATTAAATATGTTTTATTGAAAACTCATGTCAAATTCGTTCTATACTATTTTTCTATCCCATTGATAATGCATGGTCATATAATGTAGAGGAGTTGAAACATTTAAAATCAAATAGTCAAATAATTTTACGTGTTTGATAATTTTTTAGTTTATTTTAAGGTTCAATTGTATGTTTCTTTTGCTGGACTTTATGAATCTTTTTCTATTGCATTCTCTATTATTCTTTGGCTACTATGGTGGTGGATGATGAATAAATGTATAATCTTCAAAAACAATTTCACATCGGTTCTTTAATAACTAATGTGAAAAAAATTAGGAATTCATTTTCAGGTCATTTATCAAAAATATGACACAAAAATTATCATGTTTGTTTTTTTAAAATAACCATCATGATAAAAGATTTTCCACATCTGTTATTAGATAACTGATGTGAAAAACAACAACTAATTTATTTTTCACATCCCTTATCCAATAAATGATGTGAAAAACTAATTAAAAATTATTAATTTATAATGTTATATTTCTGTTAAACTACATGAAAAATATTTACTACATCACCTCTACTAATTAAAATTAATAACTTCTGTGAAAAATCATAAAAATGATATGGAAAACCGTTTATGCATTAGTGCTCCTTCATGGATGATGAATTTTCATTTTACATTAACACATTCAAATATGGACATAAAACCATTATGATGATTAAATTATATTTTAATATATATATTATAAGTTATACCATGTTCTAGGACCAATATATAATCATTATATCAAATAAAATGATAGAAGTTCGTGATGGTTGTAAAAATTATTAAAATAAACAAGTACATTTTCATCAACATTTTATCTAATTGATAATACTTATACAAAATAACCAAATGATATATTAGAACATTTAAATTTTCTATTCTCACTAATACTATATATGTTCACTTATGGAGATGTTTTTTCCATTTTACAAGAACTCCCATATTTATACTCCAGGGAACCGACCATTAAACCATGAAATGAATGCTCCTGGAACAACAAAATTAAACATTTTAACTCATCAAAATGGCCATAAATGAATATAATAAAATTATAATAATTAAAATATATGTTTAATAGGTTATTAATTAAGTAATTAATTTATAATATTTTACTATCTAGAAAATTTATTATAATTGTAGAACACTTTGGAACAAAAGGTATGGGTTTTATCATCTCATTTTTATGTTTGTGAGAAATTTCTTATTCACCACTTATTCCTCATTACTGGTTTATATACACATCCCTATAAATTATCATATCATGAATTTCCTTATCTTTATATAATAAAATTTCTTATTTTACGATCATTAATTTTATGGGGCATACAGTTTGACTTATTACAAATTGGTAAGGGAATTCTTAACCCAATGCCCGTTCTGTGAGTTAACCTTCTACTCAATTCATTATGTCATCAAAAGATTATTATTTATATTAATTTTAATTATATTATATGGTTTAATTTTTAATTGTAGTGAATACATATATTCTATTCATTTGAATAATTCTCACTTCCCTGATATGATTTTTGTTGGGGACTTCATTAAAAATACTCTTTAATGGATCTTTTTATAAAATCAGAAAATAATGTTTTTTAAAAATATAATGAAATAAGAATCTTTTCCAACATTCAGGAAGAATTGTTTTTTAATGATTCCATTTCAATATTACAATGTTATTTTCAAAATAAATGTTTTCTTTTATAATTACTCATCTTTTTATTAATAACTGTCATCCAAGATAAAAGTGTGTTTTTTTCAAGAATTTTTCAGTAATTGTATTAAAATATCTATGTCAACATACTTTGTGGAATCCCATTATTTATTGAGATTTATCTCATATGATAAAATTTATCATTTAATAATTTATGATCAGTTTTATTGGGGATATACTATTTTTACACAATTAAGACAATTTGTCTATATGGTTAACAGTTATGTTTATTGAATGAGAGAAATATTTGTATTTTGAATGATAGATTTAATACAAATTATTTTGTTTATTTTTTTATCCAGATTAATTTAAGTAATTCACTGGAGAATTTATGTGATGGTTCGGACCTGCAATTCCCCTCGATGCATTGGTAGGTCTCATAATACAATCCATTTTGGGTATTGGAAGATGTCTTACCCGATTATGTACGATGTCATGGTTGAAGACTTGATTATATGTTTATCATTCCCCGAATTATGAATTCCATCATTAGGATATTTGTTTTTGAAAATCTGTGTGATTAGTCTATATATAAAAAATGCATGGTTAGTTTTCATTATAATGTGATTATTATTTCAAAAATATTTTATTATCTTTTATTCATATCATATTATGCCCATGATTATGTTTTAATAGCATGAATTTTTAGTTTTTTCACATAACTTTATTATTTATATTTATTTTTGATATCTTCCATTGTATGATTACCATTACTGAGGATCTTATCTAACCCTTTTGTACGTTTTATTTTCCTAGATGATTCTAAGATATATATTATGATTGGAATATAAGGTTAATCTTTGAGAATATATATGTATCCAATAGAGTTTATATGATGTATTACATTTCAAGTGTTAATGTTAAATATATGTTTGTATCTATTTTTTACAAATCAACTAAACTATTTAGTCCTTTAGGATGTGATCACTTGTACATTGTTCCAATGAAATAATGTATGGAACAAGATCTGAGCTACTAGGGTTAGAGTGTTTACATACAATAAAAAGTTTATACCCAAGAATATGATATTTATGATAGATTTTATAGGGAGATATTATTGTAGAAGTTTACTCAATTTAATAATCTTAGGTCTAAACCATGGATGGTTATGGGTAATTTTATCTATATTTCATCCTGTGAGTATAGTTTTTACCCTGGGTAAGTAAAAATGTGGGATCTCTACCCCAGGTAAGTATGAATTTTTTTCAAGTGGATGCCCTGGGGATCATTACTTTATTCCACACTGATTCTTTTGTGGAGGGGTCTATTTACCATTTTGAATAATAATAAAAATTCAATTTTTGATCAAGTATAGTTTTTCCCACTATAAGTTCACAATTATAGATATTTAAGAGATATATAATTTTAAGATATCATACAGTACTGATGAAAAAACCTTTTCCAGATGTTTATACAACTAATATAATAGACAAAATTGAAATATAATTTTTAAAAAGTTAGACATAGTTCATGATAGATATCATTAGTGTACTAATATTTAGGATTATTATATTCTGTTTCATCTTCCTGGAATCTAATTTCAAAATCAAAGTATCATTAATATATATAAAAAGCATAAATTTGTTTATACTTTCAAAATTATAAATTTCTAGTGTAATGGGGGTATTTTTTTCTTTTGGTCCATCACAACTAGGTCTCTCACTTTCATCCTACTTATCTTTATTTCATTTTCTAGAGTCTCAAAGCTATAAAATGTTTCATAATGAAATATTTTATAAGAGATATTCAGTCTTATCTCATTGTATTGACTACGTTTTAGATTATTTATCCCATATACAATAGAAAATAATTATAATCTCAAGTGATGAATCTATTTGTATTAAGGAGATGATATTGATAAAATAACTGAAAAAAATCTTAATTTTAATGTATTTTTCTTATGAAAAGTATTATATTTTTTATGATATATTTTGGTGATCTCAATTATAAATAATTTCATGCTTATATCAAGGATAAAAAATCTATAATTTTTATTAGTATAATTTAAAATGATTAGGATTCTTAGGTCTAATCCCTGGTGGTTGTCAAATATATGATCCTTGGGTTTTAATCTAACCTTATGTGCTCCCTAGGTCCTTCTTGGTATATTAACCTCAATCTTTACAAATATATTTTAGAGGTTCAATTTATTTATCTTATTAATTGTGACCATTTCTCTAAATAGAAAATTAATGATTCAATTTTTTATTGGTAATTATAAATGCCTAAGAAATAGTGGGTTTTCCTCTTATTTTTTCAATGAATCTTCGGAGATTTTGGGCTCTTGTTTCTTAGCTAGTTGAGGGATGTTTCCGAATAATAAGATCCCTCAAATTTTTATTTCCACCATTATTTCTCTTATTCCATAGGTAAATAGTACTTATTGTCCTAATGATTTTATACCTATCTCTTATTGTAATAATATGTATAAATTCATTTCAAATGTGATTGCGTGTTCTCTTAAAAAGGTTCTTCCCAAGTTGGTATGGGTGGAGTAGGGTTATTTTGTCTATTTTAATAATATTTATCCCATTATTTTTCTTGGTATAGGAGATAGTTCAAAATTATTCATGTAGGAACTTTATCCCATGATATGTCATGAAAATTGAACTTTCAAAGGCCTTTGATTCCATATCATTTTTTTTTTAAAAGTTTCCCCTTTTTTGTTTTTAATTTTAATATTTTCAAACGGGATACGTCTTATCTGAGTTCTTCTATATACATTATTATACTTTAGGGAGATGTGTGGGTTTTATCATGGTATGAATGTATTGAGACAGGGTGATCCTATCTCACCCATTATTTTCATACTTGTAATGAAACATTTCTCTAGGATTAGTAATAAAAATTTAATTTCAAAAGGTTTTAGATTTTATTCTATGTGTCACTAGACAGTGATCACTATTTTTTTTTATTTTGGATCACCTTTTCATATTATCTATAGCTATAATTGTTCTGTTATATTGATCTAAAATGATCTTAGTAGTTTTTTATCAGTCTATATACTATCTATTATTTATAGTAAGAGTTTGTTATTTTTTTGGTGAATGATACCAATTGACAATTAGAGGTATTCTCAGCTTGTTAAACATTCAGTGGGATTTTTTCCTATTAATTATTTAAGATTTACCCTATTTTATATAGTTTTTCCATCTTGAACTGCCTCCCCACAGTGAAGAAAATAACCTCTTGTATTTATTCATGTTCCTCCAAACATTGGAGTGGTGACGGTCTTTGTGTGCCTATTAAATATGTTCTAAATACAATGTTTCTTTATTGAAGACATATTATTTCTCTCCCAAAAACTATTCATATAGTGAGTAATAGCATGGGTCATATTTTTATTTCAATGGTAATAGATAAATCCTCAAAAACTACTATCAAATGAGAATATATGTTTCTTAATTTCAAATATAGTGTCCTTGTTATTAAGTGTGATCTTAACTCTAATGTAATTATCCTTATTCAACATATTTAGATTTTTATCCTTTGGATGTACTATTTATGGGCTAAATGGATTCATAATTATTACATAAGAGTCTTATATTTTTGGAATATTCCTTTCAAGGATTCTTTCTCATAGGGTTTTTAGAAAATACATAAATTTGATGAAAAATATTTAGGTTTTATTGAGATTTGTGATAGTGTTTTAAGATAGACTGGATGAGGGATGGGTAATCCTTCATCTACTATGGACATAGATGTTGTTGTGTTCCCAATAAACACAGGTCAATAGAGTTGTTATGTGGTGTATTATGGACATTTTTTCACCATGAATCATTGTTTAATTATGGGGATTATTTATATAAACTGGTCATCTACCTGAGTAAGATGTTAATTTTTTGTTTTCATGGATTTTATTTTATATCTGTTCTATGACAATTATAATAAAACTAGAGACTATATTTTTTTATCTTGTAGTTTTACTTGTATATTTATATGTTTTATTAATTTACTATTTTAAATATCTATTTAAATTTTTAAGTTACATGTTATTTATTGTTACATGGTATTCTATATGGGATCATCCTTTACTTACCATCACATATGGATGAGTTGGGTTTGAAGGAAAATGTATCTTGTTTATAAGGCCAGAAAATTACAAGATAATTCTAAAAATGTCGTTAATCTACTCATTATTATTTAATGACCATAGTTTTTTTAAATGTAGATTACCATGATCACATCAATGAAATATTTTTCTTTTAATTTTTATTGGGAATGATATATATCTATTTATACATTTTTTCATTGTCTTTTTATTGTAAATTACCTTTCTCATTTTTTGAGGATAGATTTATGTGTGTTCAAGGTTCTATTTTAGTTATTTTATTACTTTTGATCTTGGTTTTCCCATAGTGGGTTGTTGTTTGGCATCGTCTAAGGTGATGATGTGGTTCATGTGTTGATCAACCCTGACTTGTTTTGGATTGACTTCGTTCTTTAGATTTTAATTTTACTAGGTTATGTACACATATTTTTTTATACATAATGAAATTGATTTTTCTTTCTTCCAAAATGATTATTACACTTAGTGTATGTTGTATTTTTTTTTCAAGGAATGATTTTTTTTTAAGTTATTTAAAATTGATGTGAAGAAGAATAATATTAAATAAGGGAACCAAAGAAGTGATTTAATGACTATAAAATATTCCTATAATATTATGTTTGAAGGAGTTACATCCATGTTGTCTTAGAATACTTAAAAATTTTACATGGATGATGAATGTTTTTTTAAATATGAAATGATCCTAATTATTGTGTCACCTTATTGAATATTTAACTTTTAGATGAAACATGAATTAGAGGATTGGTTTAATGTTATAAATAGATGGTTTTATTTCTATTAGATCATTTAACTTACGTATTATTTAAGGGAAAATATAATTTGATGATTTTGAGTTGTTTCATCATGGTGTTAGATGAAAACTAAAGGAAACCAATGGTAAAAGGTTATAACATTGGAGTGTGATCATAGGAGATGCAAATATTAGATGCTTTCTTGAACATTTAATGATAGGAGGAGATATTATGAATATGAGATAAGAGAAGGTTGACATGTCTTTCCCCATAATCATTTCATGTCCAAGTATTTTCAATAGGACTTCTAGGATTCTGAGAATAGGTGATCTCTAATTCATCTAGCTACAAATCAGTTGATGCAAAGTAATTTTCTTTTATACTTAATAAATTTTGGTATAAAAGTTATCATATTTTTTGTACTATGTTCTTGAGGGAATTTTGAAAGAATGTATAATGAATTTACATATGTAAGATGATGTTCGAGAAGTCAAGTGTATGTATAATGAATTTTCCAATAGGCATGTAAGAAATTCACATAACTGATTAAGCAAACTAACTAATTTATGTTGTTGAATGGTCACACTGATGATTCACATAGTCAATTCAGCTATGTGACTGATTCAAATTATTTTAATGTTCACATATACAATTCATACTTATTATTCATCCATATAACTGAATTCACATAGTTGAATGGTCACATAGAGGATTTACATACCCAATTCAACTATGTAACTATATTTAAACAATTGAATGTTCATATATAATATTCACATTGTTGATTTCTTATACATAGGAAAATGATTTATGTAGTACTTTTTAGTGATGTAGAGGGTTTAATCATGTTTCCAAATACTTCAAGTAATGGTCGATTGGGTCTTCCATTACATGAATAAGGGTAAAATATGTGATGAAACCGAGGGAAGAATACCTAAATCATTAATGTATTTAAATGAATGTTTATGGATGATTTATCATGTCTATGAAACCACCATGATCCTATTATAATGATAATTAGGATATCCAGATTGTGATTCGTGTTGCACTCTTGAAGAAGAAATCATGAGGGAAATATTGAGCGAGGATCTCCTGTGATGGAGAAACAAACACATAAATTATTAATATTATTAGCACACACACACACACACAGACACACACATATATATATATATTTCATGTTGTTGATGAATTATATAAATATCTGTCATTTCTGATCCGATATTATAACGCCCTGTGTTTTTAAAATTGGAAAACTAAATTCAATGGTGTATGTGATATTCAACACTGAACCCAAAAAAATATTTATTTAAATGTAACCATTTTTTTATTAATTATATTTAAAATATTATTATATATATATATATATTTTATCAAGATGAATTTATTGATAAATTCTTTGTAAATAATCAATAAATCTTTGGTAATGCCTACAAAATATGCTTTCTTCCAAAATGAATATTATTAAATTATATAATCATTTTTTAAAACATTTATTTTTTTTTTGATAAAATTAATTGAATTTTATATATCAAAATATCAAAATTAACTTATGGTAAAATTTTGATATTTTTTAAAAAATATTGATTTATTAGTGAATAGTGAGAAATACAAATTTATTAAGAAACATTCATTTTTGTTGGAAAATTATGGAATATAAAAGTGAAATTTTAATTTTAATTTGAATTAGAAGTTACAAAATTTTTCTTGAATTTTATTTATTCCAATTAATTACATTTATGTCACATTTACCGCTATTTTTTGAATATATTTATTTACAAGCTTGCAATTACTTTTATTTTCAAATGTATAATATTTATTTATTATTTTTAATTAAAATAACCCTTAATGAAGAATAATTTATTGGAAATTATTATATAATATATCTATATTTATTAAATAAAATTCATATAATTAAGATTAATAGATATATAGTTAAATTAAAATCAAATTCTCATTAAAGAATTTACTTTCAAGAAACATATTTTTCATTGTGCTTGCACATTTTATTTAAATAAAATTGTTAAACCTCTTTAAATGTATTTAAATAAAAATTATTACAATATATAATTATCATAATTACTAGTAATTAATGTGTTTAATTTAATTTTTTGATAATATGAATTATAACCATAGTAAATATTTATTACCATGTTAAAAAGAAAATTTGTAAATTTTGGGTAAAATTAATTTAATAAGTACTAGAAATAAATTATTCCTAATATTATGAATATTTTTAATTTCATTTTAATAAAATAATTAATTTTATTGTTACTTAATTGATGATTAGATAATAATTTTGAAAAAAATTAGATTTATATGTTAAAACATAAAATTTATTTGGGGTAGTATATAGTTTTATCCAAGAATATATTTTTGATTAAATCAAGTAATTTTGAATTAAATGTTATTGTAATTTAATAATACTATTAAATATTATATTAAATATAAATTATAATATATTTTTTTATAAATTCAAATGTAACTATTATAAGGGTTTGAAAATTTTTATTGTCAAAAAGCCATCATTTCTCAACAAATGTTGATTGTTTCAATAAATATGAAAATTAAAATTTTAGTAAAATTATTTGGATTAAGTAAATATTATTTTTGATATCATAATGTCGAAATTATCCAATAGTGATTTTTTAATAATATTCTGAGGCATTCGATTTGTTGGGTAAAAATTATATACGGTATGAAAATACAGTGTCTATCATGACATCATAATGACCCAAAAGTGATGTCAAATTTGATATAAAGGGTATATATGAAAAAGTATATTTTCCTCTTTAAAATTATAGGATTTTAAGATTAATTTTTTTATTTTATATTGCCTTTATGAATCCTCCAAAACCTATAAAATATTATATGGTTTTGTAATCATTTCATTATGATCTTGTCTCACATACAAATCACCAGCAGTAATATTATAATGAGTTTAACCCATCTAATTATGAAATAATGAAATAAAATTCTATTTTTCATAACTCGTTGAAAAAAAATAGAATGGTTTGTGGTTTTGATTATTTTATTGTATATATTCCAAAACCTATGTTTGGGAAATAATAATGAAATCCCCTCTCTTTTCATATATAAACCCATCCAATATACCATTCCTCTTCACAAAAAACATTGGAGAATGACCTTATTCTTCCCTTCAATCTCTAGAGTCCTCCTTATGTTCCCCAATTCCCTTAAGAAGTTCCTCCCATTCTTTTATGTTCACCCTCTCAAGGTATGGGATACCCCACTCTTTTTTTTATTCAAGAACCTAATTTATGTTGTTCCAATTAATTTTTTTTTAATGTTTTCATATATGTTTATACATCTATATTACTACTATTTTTATTTCCATGTGATTATGAAACCATTTAACTCTCATTAATCCCTACCAATGAATCTTTATGTACACCCATCATGCTTCTGAAATTGTCCTAAAATTTTCCGTTAAAAAATAAGGGATCTCCCTCTCTTCTTTTTATTCAATATCCTTTTTTATATTATTCCACTTAATTTACATTTGTTATTGTTTGGGAATATTTTTCTACATACCTCCAGATACCATTATTTTTACATGTGATTAGATACCACATTTCACTATCAATAATTCCCCCAATGAACTTTTATATACACATATTATTTCATCCAAATTTTCCAACGGTTTTCCAAATCAAAAGTAAGGGCCCTCTCTTTAATCACATAAATTCAATATCCTCTTCTATATTTATACTTTTTAATCCCAAATTAATTTTTTATTATAACTTTAATAATTCACTTATACTTCCAATTGTATTTCTTATCAATGAGAGATTATTTATCCCATATCATTATACTATTTACCTAAGCAGTTACTCTACCGAAATTTATTATGGGATCATTTCATTATGCTATTTATTCAAGCATATTATTAATTTTATGCATTTTATATCCAATTAATAATGTTGGCATATGTTTTCTCACATCCATATTAATATACATTTATTTTCAAAATGATGATATAGCCCTTTCCCTATCATTAAACCATTTTTTTAATCTTTAAGTACTGTCGTTATGCTATTTAAATTTAACTATGATTTTTCCATTGCAAACCTTTGTATTTTTAATACCGTCTATATTTTTATTCAAGGGTATTAATCTAGACATACATTTACAACTTATATTCTTGTATTACATGTATATATTCTACACTTCTTGATCATTGAATTAAATTTTATGAAATGTGATCCTATATTGAATGATCGTTAAAGCACACTTACGCATGTACATGATATGAAAGCAATGGGTGCACAAGAATTAAATATCACTCTAATAAATTGGGTAGCAAACCAAATCCATATTTTTATTTTTTTCCCCATGTTATAATTTCATGGATGTTATTCTTGATCTATTTTTATGATGTCGTGTTTAATGTTGTTTCCATATTTCCAATGTTTCCTTTACAATATTATGTTATATCATGTCTCAATGCTCATGTTTATAATTGTCACAAAATTTGTATCCTATTAAAATTACTATTGTCTAACATATAATATATTATTCATGTTATGCTATGTTTATTCCCTTATTGGGTTTTATATTTCATCCCTTTCTAATATATGTCCCTTGGTTGTCCCATTAAGTTTGAAGAATGCTGGAAATTTATGAGTATGTTACGGAAGTTTGGAATAGTACTGATTTACCCCATATTTTATATAATTATGAAATCTATCAAATTACTGAATGATACTAGATTACCCAACCTCTTAGGTTTTATTTAGTGTATTATTATTTAATAAATCATGAATTTATTTTTAATAAAAACACAGGTCATCATAGTTCGTATTAAAGGATTATCTAGTTATTTTTGGATTATGTTTACAAAACTATAGAGAAATACATAGGGATAAAATTTGGTATAGGAAAAAATCCATAGGTTTGGGTAATGTATATAGTATGTTTTTTCAATGAAAATACATCCTTTTATGGATACTAAATGTAGATGTGGATCTAGCATAGATGTATCTAGAGGTAACATCCTTAAATACACCGTATCGAGATAGAGTAAATCAAGAACTAGTATATGACAATGTTCATCTCTACACACCTGGTTTAAAACACCTAGGGGAAATGATTTGGTAAATTCACAAGATTATTATGAACCATTTTTAAGAGAAAAAATGCAGATATAATTCTATTTTAGGAAATAGATCCTGGATAACATAAATTGAAAAATAGAAATTTAGTAGTTAAGGAAATACATGTCACTTATATATAGTTCCTTTAATGTTATTGTCTTACCTTTTGCATGTTTAATAATTTAAAAGTAATCATTTTTAATTATCCCATTATTATAGTAAATTTATTGAAAGATGAAGAATTGAGTCAACAACCAATGTGATGGGAAATGTTATGAATTCACAACTGAGATTCCTAAAATTATGGGTTCTCATGTAAGGCATATTTTTATTATTCAAAACCATCTATCAAAAATATAAATTAATATATGAAACATAGTTGAATGTGAAAATTCATCAATGAAATGGAGGATAGTGTTTCAAGGATGTTCATTAGAAAAATGTGATAAAGGAAACAACATTCAATTCCTTATGTGTAATAAATATGGAAAGTGATATTAACTAAAATTTCACAGGAGAACACCATGGGGTTTTAAGTGCAAAAAATATGCATTAATGTATCATGTTTTCATAAAAAAATTAAGATTATAGTGAAGGGAATAAATTAAATCCTATAGAACCCATTTTTTCAATGTATTATGTAAGGAAAATATGGGTATCATCCAAGTCAATGCCTTAATTCAAGGGTTAAATCCTAGAATACGGATGGACTTGTGTTATTGAAATCTTTTAAGTGTAAGGGTTAATGTGTTTATGTATTGGAATATAATAATTATGTTTAAGAAATAGTATATCAATGATATTATGGATATATGAATCAAGAAAAAGAAAAGGATTGTTCCAAATTATTTTCTCTTTATGGATTTAAAATATATGTTGAATGGTACAAATATCTTATGAAAGTAATTTAGTGATAAGGTGATATTTTGGAATCCACATAGTATAGGGATTGATTTCCCTAAATACGTGGATAGTGCAGGGATAAACCTAAAGGGTATTTGGATGATATGTCTATGTATAATCATATGTTTAAAATAATTGATTCAACTTTTTGGACATTTAGGTGATGTTAGATAATCATTATTAAGCATACTTTTGGGGACATATTATTATATCAAACATTTTTTTGACATTGAAATGATTAATGATATTTCAGGATATATTTTATTGGTTTGAGTTATATATATCCAATAGGTTAAATATGATGTGTTATTTGAGAAAAATGCTATTATGTTTTTAGAGGTATATAATAAATTTTTTCTGACAACCTTTGAGGTTAAAACATTATTTAATGTCGTGATTACATTTTTATTTTGGATATTGGGGTATTTCATTATGGAATGATCTTGGTTAAAATGATGGTATTTTTTAATAGTTTGGATATTAATTTATTATGTTTCATCCACCTTATGTATTATATTTCTCTATTCTAACCATTTAGGATTTAATAATGACATGATGAATATATTTTTATTCTTTAGTGGATTATGTGATATTTTTGAAACTTATAAAAATGTTTTAATCATAATAAAAACATCTTGAAAAATCATCAATTGGTTTAAAAGATGCAATTGTAGTGGAAATTGATTAATGGATAAATTATACATGTCAATAAAGTATATTACTTTATGTTCCTATCCTAAACAGTTATGTAATTTCCCAAATATAAGAAATCTTCCAGGAAACAAAAATCTTGTGAGATTGTGAATCGTCTATCTTTTCACCCATCACATTTTTAGGGTTTTGTGGTCATTGTATTTATCTGAACCATGTTCTCCATCACTCTATATCAAGTCATGGGTGACAGTTTTTTTATTCTATGTATATATTTTTACAACTCACTAATGTTCTCATACCTCGAAACCTTGTTATGTGATGACCTTCATACTTCCATTTCTCTCTTTTCAAATTGATTTTTTTGTTAATTGTTTTTACAATGTGGGGTTTAAATAAGGATACTTTTATGTTTCAAAACATTTCGTACCTATAAAAATTTCCAGTGGGGAGGATTAAATTTATTATTTTGGGAAATAATGTTACACATCATGTTTTTAAAAGGGAAAACTATGTTTTATAGCGTATATGATTTGCAACACTAAACCCAAACAAACAATGTTTATTTAAATATAACCATTTACAGATATGAAAAGGATTAACTAAATTATTATTATATATATATAGATATTTTTACTACTTAAAATAAATATATTGGTAAATTCTTATTAAATAATCACTCAATTTTTTAATGTCTTTAAAATACGTTTTATTCGAAAATGATTTTTATTTATTTTTTATAAGAAAATATTTTAATTATTTAACAGAAATATTTGAAAATGTTTTTGATAATATTAAATTAAATTTTCATGTCATAATATAAAAATTATGTTGCGGTGAAATTTTGAGATTTTTTAAAAAATATTTATTTTTCAGTGAAGAGTTAAAAATACCAATTTTTTATATGGATAATTTCTTTTACTAAATTAAGAAATATAAAATTAAAATTATTATTTTAATTTTATTTAGAATTTAAATAATTTTTATTGAGTTATATTTAATCAAATTATTTAAATTTAAATCATTGTTATCCCAGTTTTTAGGATAATTTTATTTTTATGGTTGCAAACAAATATTTTCATAAAACTGTTTTAAAATGAATAATGTTTATCAAATATAGTTAATTAACAAAAAATAAATAATAATTATTTAAATGAAATTATATATATTTTATATCTACCAATACAAAATCCTATAATATAGAATTATTATTTTAAACTTAATGTAATACAAATTTTCTTTAGAAAATTCCTATTTCAGAGAACCACTTTTTGTTACGCTTGTTGGTTTTATTAAAATTGGATTATTCAACCTATGTGAATTGATTTTGATTAAATTTATTCTATATTTGGAATAATCATAATAATTATTATTTAGTAAGGTTAAAATATTTTTTTATAAAATTTGAATATTAACTATAGTAAATATTTATTAACACCATATAAAGAAAATATGTTAATTATGGGTATAAATAATTTACCCTATACTATAAATAAGTCACCCTAATAGTATGGGTATTTATATTTTCATTTATATATAATAATTATTTTTTTTAATTTATATAATATTAAATAATTATTTTTGTCAAATTAGATTTTTTATACGTTCAAACATAAATTGCATTTGTAATATATAATTATATTCAAGAAAATACTTTTGATAATTTTTTTTAAAATTATATTTTAATTCTATATTATTATTAAATATTATATGAAATATAAATGATAATATAATATTTTATAAAGTCAATTGTAATTATTATATGTGTTTGAGAAAATTTATAATCAAAAGCTAGTATTTCTCAATAAATATCGATTCTGATTTTAAAAGTGAAAATTAAAATATTTAGATATTATCTAGTTAAAAAAATATTATTTTTTGAAATAGAATTTTGAAATGATCCAATGGTTTATGTTTTCTAATTTTCAAAAATACTTAAATTTTTGGATAAAAATTAAATGCGGTATAAACATAAATTGTGTATAATAACATCATAATTGACTAAAATTGATATAATAGATGCTATAAATAGTATACACAACTAAACCTATGTTTCTATATTAAAATAATTTTATTTTCAGGTTATTATTTTAAAATTTATACATCTTTCATGAGTCCTCCAAAATAAATATAATATTTTAATGTTTTAAAATCATTTCTTTTTTATCACGAGTCACGTCCATATCCCAAGTGTAATATTTTAATTATGTTAGTACTAAACCATATAAAATAATGAAAAAAATCATCTTTGGATGAATCCATTAGAAAAACATGGCGAGGTATGTGGTTTTGATTATTTTATTATATAGAGTCAAAAACTTATGTTTGAGAAATAATAAAAAAACACCCCTCTCTTTACAAATATAAACCCACCCAACTCACATATCTATTCGCTGAAAAACCATGGATCACATCATCACTCTATCCAAACTCTATAGATTCATCCCAATGGTATGTCAAGATCTCAATAATCTCCTCCCAATCTTTTGGAATCACCCTCTCATGGTAAGAGATCTGCCTCTCTTTTTTATAGAAGAACCCATTTTATGTTCTGCCTCTAAATTTCATTTTTTATAGAATTTTCTGTTTTTGTACATCTATAATACTACCATTTGGAAATAAATGTGATTCAAAATCCCCTCCAATCTCATTAATCCCTCCCATGAACATTTATGTATGCCTGTTATACAGATTATATTGTATTTCAATTTTTCATACCAAAAGTAAGGGATCTCCCTCTCTTCATTTATTAAAGATCCTCTTTCATTTTATGAATCTTAATTTTCATTTATTATTGTCAAGGTAAGATTTTATATTTACCACATAATTAAATTTTTATTTTTATGTGATTATAGTCCCCTTTAATTCTCTTTAAGCTCTCTCATGATCAATTATTTTCACCCATTATGTTGCGGAAATTTTCCTATGATTTTCAGTACCAAAATTAAGTGACCTCACTCTATTTTTTTCAAATAAATAACCTCATTTGTATTTATCCATTTGAATATTAATTTACTCTGTTATCAGTACATTATAAATATAATTATACTATTCGATTGATTTCATATCGTTGATAGATCATTTTTTCCTTATCATTTTAGTATTTACCAAATTTGTTAGTATGCTAAAATTTAGTGAGGGATCCATTCCTTCTAAAATTTATTAAATAATATTTTTTATTTTATTCAATTTATTTCCAATTAATAATTTTGTGATATGTTTTACACTTCACACATACTTAATATTTAATTTCCAACTGATAATACCCATTTCAGTTTCGTTAAACCATTTTTTGGATCTTTATATACTATTTTAATGCTGTCGAAATTTTAATATGAAATTTTTTGCCAAAACGTTTTGTTGTGAATACCATAACTATTTCCAATAATGGGTATTCATCTTGACTTTCTAATAATACTTTCATTGTGGACAAGAATTTATATATTCCACACTCCTTTACCATGAAATTAAATTTGATGAAATATGATACCATATTGAAATATCTAGGTAGAAAACTTATGCATGTACATGATATGAAAGTAATGAGTGTGTTAGGAATTATATTGTCCTCCAATGCATTGGGTATTATTTTAGTCTCATGATAATTCATGCACTGGATTAAAGAGGTAAATTAATTTATAGTGGGACTTTTTCCACCATGTTATGATGTCTTAGTTGTTAGAGTTGACCTATGTTTAGGATTCTATGCTTATAGTTGTTTTCATATTTCTCCTCGTGCCCTTATATTACCTTGCAATATCTTGTCTCATTGCTCATGATTATAATTCAAACTCATATTATGTCCCATTAAAATGACTATTTTCTAAAATGTAATAATTTTTTCATTTTCCCATTGTTTATTCCCTTACTATGCTTTATATCTCACCCCTTTATTATGTATGTCCACGGGTTAACCCATATAATTTTATCTACAATGGAAAATAATGAGAATTTTAAGGAAATTTTAAATAGTTTTGATGTACTCCATGTTTTACATTGTTATTAAATGTACATAATTTAGAAAATACATTATAATTATTTATCTTATGTATTGAATTAAGTTTATACTTTTTTAATAAATCTTAATTAATTTGTAATAATGAAATTAGTCTTCATAGATACCGATTCTGATGGAAATATTCTCTGGAATTGAAGAAGAAAGGAGAGAGTTGACTTTATTCATCCACATAAATCATAAAGTGTCAAAGAAGTAGAATGAGATCTAGTGCTATATGTTATGATGTTAAAATAAATTGTGAAGAATATTGAATAGAGAAAGTTATTTGTGAAGATCTATTTTCATATGAAATATAATTTGGAGAATAATTGGGTGAGTTGGTCATGAATTTTAGAGAGGGAATAATATTGTTGTTGAATCCTAGTTGAAAAGGATAATAAGAATAAATAATTTATTAAATAATAAGTGATAAATGAAATATGGATTTGTTGAATATGTTTTAGCTAATTTAAAGAGAATAAAAATATGTTGTGTCAAGTGTTGTGTATACAAATAGAAGAGGAGTCCTGCTACTAATCATGTGATGATGAAAAAGGATAGGTACATCAACAATAGTTTAAAATTATATCTTGTTGTAAAAATATATTATTATCAGCCAAAAAATAAATCGTAAAGGTATGATATGTACATGAGTTTGGGATACACCAAACAAGTGTGTGGAATAGAAACTCTAATCTGTTGGGAGGAAACAATATAATGATCACAATTTTTTTGTTATTGGTTGTGTGACCACAGGTTTTACAAGATTACACTATGGATTAGAGTTATCTTTATAAAAGATGAACCATTTAAATCATTATGAGTCTTGTGTGGGTGTGATTTTTTGTGTAACTAAAAAACAAGATAATGTAAAGGGAAAAAGAACTGGAGAATCAATTCACCTCAACCAGGAAATATGGTAAAAGAATAGGGAAAGAATGATAAAAATACAAATTTTGTTTTTGAAAAAGGACTAATACTAATTCAACCCCTAGACATTATCAATTGTATCCCTACTTGGATCCTAAACATAATCGTATAAATATGTTTTAAATGGTGTTTAACCATTTCAATGAAACTATTCTATGAATAATAAAATATTCATTGATTTTATTGAGTGAATATAGTGATTTAGTGTAAAAATATCATAATTTACTAACTTTATTGTATACCAATTTATTCTCATTGCTATTTTTTTGGTTTTTTTATCAATTTATTACACAAGACACAACTTAAATTTATATAAATAGAATGAACCAATTCAAATTCAACACTGAAAGAGGTAATTTTAGTAACACAAATTTAGTTTTTCATTTACAACAAGATTATAAGTAGATAAAAGATTATTTTTTGTATGAAAATGACTCTAGTGAGTTGAAATTAATTTTTAGTAACACTAAACAACAATAATAAGTAGCATGAATTAAACGTAATTTCACCATTATAAGAACAACAAAGATTCTTAGAAAAAATTTGTTTTATAATAGTTGTAAATAAATTACAAACATAATCTTAAGAACTACTATTACTATTCTATGTATGTTACACAATATATGATATCTTACACTCACATGTGGTAGTAAAAAGGGTTTTGAAACATATCAAATACCCCTTTCCCCAATGGGAATTTAACCACTATCAATTTTTTAAAAACTATTGTGTGGTTCAGAAGAACAGGGAGGAGACTGATGGTGAAGGAAAAGTGGTATCTTATTTAAAAATAAAAAATGTGAAATGATATCGATAGGGACTCATGATGCATAAAAATATATTTTTGATATGCTATGGCGGTGTAGGATGTGAGGAGGAAATAATGAGCTAATGTGAGGAGTGAACACCATTAAAGTAAATTTGTGATGATGGATGAAGGAGGATATGATGAGGAATGGTGATCTTCAATGGGTTTTCAATGACATAAAGGGAATGTGTGAAGTTCTATGGTAATTTTTATATGACTTGTGATTGAAATCCAACAATAATGAGTGAGAAAAATTACTCAGTGTTGGCCAAGGTAGTAACCTGGACACAACAAAACATCATAAGGGTGGTGAGTTGATATTAATTGGGGGTGAGGATGGAGAGAAGTGAATAATAGAGAGATGAAGGGTGGAGTAAGAGATCATGAAATTTTGTAGTGGGGTGATGAGAGAAAATGCTGGAAGAAAAACTTTGATTGATTTTTTGTATTATTTTTTATGATCATCATTAGTAGTTGAGAAACCATCTATTTGTAACCAAAATTTTATTCATCCATTTTTTGACCAATATGAAGTCCAACTAGTGCCACTTTCATTGAGAGGTAATTTTAATAATATAGGAAAATAAAAAAAGGATTATATGAGATTCTAACCAATACGAAATGTTTATACAGAAACAACAGACTTAATTTATAAACATGATATGGGGAGTTGAATTGCTTTTTGTAAAAGGTGCCACCAAACTGGTTACTATTTCAATGATATATGGTATAACTTGTAACAAAATTCATTAATGTACCTCTATCCTAAGTAGTTTTCTACTTTTTTAGTTTCATATCTCTGTTGGGTTGGGAATCAATGTTAATGGGACTTGAAATTTGTCTTCACTATTGGAGATGGATCTATCTAATGCTAAATAAGTTCTTCATACTGCTATGAACAGAGTATATCCACATTAAGGAATTTACATAAGGATTTGGTGGGAAAAAATTTATCTAGGTCACTATAACATATTTCAGGTTGAATATGAATTCAATTTGAGGCATAACTGGTTATAAAAAAAAATTTATATAAACTATTTTGATTCATTGATCACTAATAGATGATAAGATAGTTATAATCCAATATTTAATTCAAAATGAATAATGATTAAAATAATATTGCAATACCTCAATATGTCACTATCATAAATGGAGCTCTTTAAACTCTCTCTAATACAATAAAGTTCATTCTTAACTCCAATTTTGATTTCTGATATAGGCCACTAAAGGACTCCTTTAATCAGAATGGTTGGAGGTGACATGTTGGACACAACTCTCACCAGTCCCCCACCAACTATTGACATTTCCTATGTCTTCCAAAGGAAAAATATTTTCATGTGTATAATGTTAAGAAACCATGTGGGAATTATTATATTAGTGATGTTGGTGCACCTTCAACCTATTAAGGTAGTTATAAATAAATATCCTATAATTCTCCCAATTAACTTTAATCCACCATAGATCAGACATAGTTTAGATTCTCCCAAAGTAATGTTTTTTCAGTATTATTTCTAGGTTCACCTTTGTGTGGATCTACACAAGTCAAAACAATTGTTTCCCCAACACCATTCATATCAAATTATAATGAATGTAGATATTCTACATGATATCCTTTTGGATGCCCTCATCAATTTTTAAAAGGTACTCTGAATATAAATATTTTTTAATGAATTCATTCCTTGTATTTTTCTTTGAACCTAAGAAAAGTTAGTTTTGGGAAACATGATATAAGTAGAATCCAATGATGGGCTTTCAACACATGTTTGATAGGATTGAGTATCCAACTACTCAATATCCTCCCTGATACTTCCTAGTCCACTACTGATTATTCTTCTTAATCCACCTCTTGTTCAGTGGTATGTGGTATTGCAAGAGGTTTTGGATTAGGAATTGGGTTTTCAACACATTCTCTTCGATTCATTTGGGATTTTGAATGTCCATGTTTTTTTGTTCTCATGGAATACAACATTCTATTTTCTATCCACCTTAATAACATTTTGCTCTAAAATCTTTAATTTGATATACTCATCTCCATAGTCGATGAAGTCACATATGGTAGATCTATCATTTAACTTCTTAATGAGCTCTCTACATACCTTTTAATGAGTAAAATGTCTAAATACTCATAAATTTATGTAATTTTTATTTTTATAAGACCACTGATTCTATGGAATCTCGATATTTAGTGAGGCTAATGGTGATATATTGATGGGAAATCAATTGACTCAAACAGATTCTCCCCGTAATTTCTTACACTTTTTTTTGTAAACTCATCATTCTCATAATCCTCTCCATAATTATTCTTTTCATCCTTTCTAAAACATCATTATGTTTTTGGATATTGGGGACTATCCACTAATGTCAAATGACCTGACTCATATAATAAATATAAAACTCCCAAGATGTGAAATCTCTTTTGTTGTATGAATGACTACACATTAGATTATTTTATGTTCTACACTCCACCATGGAATGAAACATCTTATATTACTTCAAATCATGTCTATTTATCCATAAGAAGAATTCCCGTGGTTTTTGAGATTCATTCCCAATGATGTTTAGAAAATATTCATTACCTCCCATTGAATCTAACTTTATGGGACTACATACATAAGCCCACAGTAGATCTAGACAATCTAATCTATATAGTGAAGCATTAATTAATAATTATCTTTTATTATTCCTATACAAATATTAGTTATAATGATCAAGTGATACATATTTTTCAACACTGATATACTTCTTTTTGTTTTTAAGGTATACAACCCTCTTTTACTAATATATTCAATTCTATTATGCCATAGATTGGATGAAACCTCTCATTTTACAATTTTGAGGCCTTCTCTATATATAATAAAATTATTTTTGTACAATGTGTCACATTAGTGTCCATGGGTGATGATGATTGATCCTTGTATAATCTTCCATGTACCATTGTAGAAGATGTGGTCTTAACCTTTTCTATGAATGTTTATTCTTGTATACATGTTGTGTTCAAGAATTTTATCCTTCCAAAAACTGTTCATAATTATTTCATATACAATGTTTTTCTTTATTTAGATATCACTCATGCCATCAATATTTATCGAACTGGTATTATCCATCTCTATTGCACCAAAGGACCCTTGGTAAGTCACAAAATAGTCATGATGCAGATTGATGTGGTACGTTGCTACAGTATCTGCCACCCATTCTATATAATGGATTCAAGTGTGAAATCAAGAATCTAATTTAGTTATGGGAAAAATTACAACTTCTCTAGTGACTATCTTGTGTGCATATTAATTTCTTCTTTTTTAGTCTCTACCATGGACCTCTCTTGAAGTAATTTTAGGTAGTTCTCCACCATGTGTCCCTCCATACCAAAATGGTTGCATTTTTAATTTTGTATCTTTCCATATGTGGAACTTCTCCTTCTATTTCATAGACCTAGATTTCTTCCCCTCATCCACCTCCTTTTTATCTCCCTTGCTTATCCATCATATAGTTGTAACTCACATCCTTCCATTTATCCTCCTCATAGAATAACACCCCTTGTACAATATGCATGGTATATTTTCCTCCTATCATTGAGTTATTAAGGGAGACCATAAGTGTATCCAAACTATTGGGAAGTATGAATAGTAAGTGGTTCAACTAATTTTCATTAGTTAATGATTTACCTACACACAATATTTGATTAACCAATCTCTTGAACTCTCTAGTGTGTTTATTTTTAGAGATTTCACTTTATAGTCAAAGTTACACAAACCAATTTATCAAGAGAATATTGTTTTGAGTGTTATTTTTATTGTTACATATTAACCATCATTATCTAGAGTTTTAGGTGAAATTTTCTTGATAAATGTGGTAGTAGACGCAATGATATATCTTTTTGAGGGTTTATATGGTCTCTTTTTTGTTTAGTTTCTTATACTCATCATATTTGATGGCATTGGGGTTAACTCCCTTATTCTCATTGGGGTAAAAGATATCCTTAACATTAATGAGAACATATAATCAATACATCCAAATGGATGAGTCTAAATAATTCAACCTGATCATCCCTCCCATGGATTTCCCCTCAATTGAAATTTAATTATATGAAAATGCATTTGAATTTGGGAATATAGAGATAACTCTAATTCCCATAACATTTGAGAATAATTATATTGACTCATAAATCATCAAAATAAATCTTCTATTGAGAATGATGTGATCAAAATGGAATCAATGATAGAGGTTTAATGATGAGGTGGTGATGACATATCATGAAGGATTAACTACTCGAAACTCAAAAAATATGTCATTACATATAGAAAAGTACATTATTCTCTGGTAAGGGGGTACTATAGCACTAGAAATTTGACCAAATGTTGACCAGGTATATGGAATATATATTTTTTTTTATTGTTCCATTTGTGCCATTGGAACCATATTTTCATAATATTTTATATTTTTCCTTCAAAGTACAAATTTGAGTAACTTGAATTTTTTATTCACTGGAAAACATCCTCTTCTCACCGGCATTTCACCACCAATGACTCTAATACAAATTGTTGTGATTCACCGATCACAAGATGAGAATAATAGAGAGATAAAGTGAACATTATTTAATCAGTAATAATGATTACAAAAATTCTGTATATGAACCTCTGTATCTCATATAGAGCTCTCATATGTCTCTTTAATACATCATTTCTCTATAAAATCAAATTTTTTTGGATAATATAATCTCCTCAAATACTAATTTTATAAAAAGATGTGGGAGTTTTCATGTTTGTGACCACTCTCAACAATCCCCAACCTACCTTGTACTTCTCTTATAGATACTAATGGAATATTGTTTTCACATATAAAATTTGAAGAAGCAATGTTGGATGTCCTAGGTTAGTTCACCTTCCACCTACCCAAGCAGCTGGGAAAAAATATCCTTCATAAACAAGTGTTTCTTGGTTATTATCATGTCACAGTGGAAATTCTTGCTACAAGAAAACATGAATTGACACATATTGGTGTATCATAATAGTTTCACATTTCTAGAAAATGCATACATCTATAGTAGTGTGTCACCCAGCCAATCGCATGAACAATATCTTTATATGGATCCAACCAATAACATGTATCTTATAAATTATGATCTACTCATAAAATTCATTTTTTAGTTAAGATTCCTTTTATTGTTTTCTCTTAAAATCATAATTGTTTTAAACACAAGTTTTTACCCTTATATAGATTTTATTGGAAGTAGTTAACTTCATGTGGTTTTCCACATACTTTTACATATCCATTTTCATTAAACCATTTACCCTTATAAGGATTCAATTCTAACATTATGTGAGTTTGCTTTTTACTATTACATGTGTTTGGGTGTATAGCTTTGTACCTTTTCATTGAGGCTAAATCACCCTATATTGGATAATCTTGGATGATTTTAGATTACCCAAATGTATCCCATTTGGATAGGGTTTTACCCTTACACAACCCACACTTAAACATTATGGGGTTTAGTCTAGGTACTTTTACACAAGGATTTATTTATCCTTTAGGTATCTTATTTCTGTGTTTTATTATAATTATATTAGGGATTATTCTTTCATGGATGTACACAAGGTTAATGATTATTTTTTGAATGATACACCATTCCTTAGTTGTTTAAATTCTCCTGGAGCATCAATTCCCTAGAAGGAATTTTATTGTAATAAAATATATATTCTATCTCTCATGCTCCTAATCCATTATGTTTCATGGATACAACCCTATAGTGAAAATATTATAATGTTATAGATTCTCCCAATTTTATTTCTCAAATTTTATCCATAGAGGACCATTGCCTCGATTCCATTGCTATCGAGGATATTCATTCATGGTGTATAGGTCCAGTGGGGATCTAGTTCTTATACCCTGTGAGGAACATCATTTATTCATGAATTTAGATCTAGAAGAAATAAGTCATTCATCTTAAGCTCATTTAATGTAGACTAGTCAGTGGTAAGCCGCCTTGATTTTAAGGTTCCTATTTTAGTTTCTTTTAACTTAGAGTACATTGGTTTCTTTTATACTTTTTTCGATCTATTTTTTCGTGAACATATCTTTTATTTTTTCTTGAGCATAATAAAATACTTGATTTAGTGGTATTAATACAATACACGCATGACTAAACTGGTCTGATGGATGTTTAAACGTTTTTTTATTTATACATTATTTTTCTTTCATTGTTCATGGATCATCTCATCCCAACTCACCAAACAACTTCACTATTTCATGAATTGTTCTATTCACATGAACTTAATTGAATCTATGAAAAAATATAATAGATCCTATGTCATGGTGTGGGGTATACCACTCAATGATGTCGCCAACAATTTGTATTAGATATCCAAGATAAGAAGTTGAATTATAATATGAAGAAAATTGAAATGATTGATGGTGATAATGACTTTAATCATTAGCTATTCAGTACGGTATGAAAACCCATATCTTGTAAAACTACTTGGGATAACCTGGAATGAATATAAGAAAAGGGTGAGATGTCAATCATAATAAAGGAATGATGAAATAATAACATGATTGATGATACCATATTTTCAATGATGATTTTGATATTAATCAATTTTATTTAAAAACATTAAATGATTAAACATTCCCGCACATATTTTTTTTCATGGTAGTATACAGCGATTTACTGAAAATGAGCCTAATGGAAGTGATTTCATCATGAAAATATGTCATGTAATGAGTGAGAATTGAATGATCAAGTTCAAGGATTAAAATTAAAGAACTAAGTTAAAATAAAGAATAACTAGCTAAAAAACAACCATTCACATCATGAAAATCAATCATCACACGATCCTTGTAAGAATACATGATTTGAAGGAATGTAATGAAAAAAATGAAACATTATGGGCCAGGACAACATTTGTCATGGTGTGGCACATCTAGTCCTACTGTGACATAACCGCAAATCACTATGAGATACTTTAGATTGTGAACCATGTCGTGAGTTGTTCACCACCACTCATTTAACATTATGAAAACACTATTCAGGATATAAAACCTTGTAATGGGACTCATAATATTAATATCTAATGAAATTAATGATATTTTCATATCTTATGACCCTTGCTTCATTAGGATTGGTTAGAATAATTTTTTGACCCATTTATGATTTTATATATGACATCTTTTTAATGATATTTACAAATAAATAAAAGGGAATGGGGGATTAAAAGAGATCGGTCAGTGAGGGGTGCTCTGGATGGAAGAATGATGTTGCGCTACATTCCATTTTTTAATTTATTTTATATTCTTTCAATTATTTCATTGTCTCCCCTCTCCTAAATCCACTCAACTTCCCTTTCCAGGGACTGTTAGTTGATGTTAGTGATTTGTAAAGGGGTTGTTGGACCAATATTTATATGATCGATTTTTTGTTTTTAACTAAATAAAAATATATTCTCTCTTCTTCTTTCTGGTATAAATTTTTTATAGTACTAATTTCCTCTCTCAATTGGGAAAGGTTTTTATTCTGTTATTGATTATTTCCCTCATCAATGATCATAATCTCCCTATACCCAAATTCTGATCTATTCAATATTGAGTCGATTAGGGTTGGGTGGTGAGTTCTCATTGATCTAAAGCACATGCAAAAAATTATGGTAGGAACAATATTCACTTTCGGAATTAAAATACCTGATTGGGGATTTCTCTAATCAATCGATATGGCTCAAATCATTAGCACTCTCATAATAAAGAGAATATAACCATTTTTTATTAGAGTTTGGATTATTCTCAACATCACCATATAGACTGGGGAGAGAAATTAATCAACTGAGAAATATATATCTTACAAAATGGATGAATAATGATTTGAAATGATTGAAAAACAATGATACCATTGCACTTGGTCATGCCACAGCCGATCAGATCACCCATTCATACATATTTTAAAATCAATCAGTTTAACTACTACCATAAATTCCCATTTTTTCAAAAACAAACTAATTAAAATATAATTTTAGAATAAACAAAAAGTTAGAAACAATTTTGTGTTCACACCTCCTCAGGATACTACTAATGTAAAATAAAATGAATTCTTTTGGAAATAAATTATATTATATACCCAATAATATGCATGTTTGAATCATGGTTTCATTGATAGGGATCTAGTGCCTCAAAACAAAAAAAAATTAAATTTTAATGACCTATAGTTCAAAAGACTAATTAATTGAATTTATCCATAAATTGAAAAAAAACTAACCAAATAGATGAAAATAAAATTACAATCATTATTCGAGAAAATAAACCTCACTAATTAATGTTACATTTTCAATATTTACTATGAACCTGAAACTATAGTTGTAAATCCCATCCAAATTCTTATAGAACTAAAAAATCAAAAACAATTAACCCAAAAAAATCAACTGGAAGTTACTTCTTTTGAAAATGATGTGGAATTGCATACAAAAATGATCCAAGTGCTACCAAGGATTCATGGAATTAATGGAGTGGAACTAAACAAACAAATCCATAAATTATATTATATCATACAAGGCTTAAAACCTTGAGTTGTCATAGAAGAACAATTTATGTTGGGAGAATTCACATTTTCAGTAGAGGGATTTGTAAAAAAATAGTTTTATAACTAACAAGAATGAGAATTCATCAACTAGAATGATCTAAAAAGAAGCTTCATGAATATATTTTCCTTCATATCATAGACTAAATAATATATAAAGATATTTACACAATTTGATATATGACCAACGAGACATTGTATGAGTACTGGGGGAGGTTCAAGAAGCACCGTGCTTTCTTCCCACATCAAATCATGGAAGAGCACCATCTTCTTGTGTTCTTATAAAAAATAATATTCAATAATGAACATTACCTACTCAACATGTAATCTAGAGGATCCATGATTGATAAATTTCTAGCATGATCCAAATGGATGATTTATAATATCGTGTGGAAATCATAGAAATTTGGTTGAGAGGTATAGACATGAGGGAAATCAATGAGTTAAGAAAATTTGATTCATCAACATTATTTAGAACTCAAATTTATGAACTCAACAAGATAGTGAGACAAATTTTTGTAAACCGTGTAAGAGAAAGAAATGTATTTTCATAGGAATATGGATTATGATCTTATACCAATCATTACATTGTCAAACATCTTTAGGTATAGGGGATGTAATGTTGGGTAGCTAGATTTTGCGCCACTGAGATTCTTGCATAATCAAGTAAACCCCTTCTATTAAAATCAATACCAATCATAGCCTCTATTCCCGTAGTAGAAAAACTAAAATCCACACTACCGACAAAATTCCATTAAATCACCACAATTCTAATATAAAATAAATTTAAAATCATCAAAAAGTTCATAGAAAACCCATTAGGGATCATAGATTGAAGAGATAAAGCACTCGGTAAAAGATTTGACCAGTATGTTTGATAGTCTTATATACACTTTGAGTAAAAACTAGAAAATATAACATCTCAGATAGTTTTAAATCCCAATTTAATCATAATAGTGATAATATCAAGAAGAAGAAAATATATCCATACCCCTGAATAAATATGTTATGGCAATTAAGGGAAGAATTCTAAAAAACAACCAGGAGTGAACAAGAAGTTAGAAGACGAAAGAACAAGGATAATAAAAGAAATTCCAAAAACACCCTTCCAAAAGAAACAGTAAGATGATAATAAAATTCCAAACCCATTCCCATATATTATTATTGATTAAAACAAGTTTGAAGAGTAGAATCGTCAAAAAGTGATTGAGGAATCCTTTTAAAAAGATGAGATCAACATTTTTCCACCTAAAGAAATTTGAAAAATCCCAAAGTATGAAGAGTTAATCACTACGATATACATAAAAATAAGTTAACTAGAAGAAAATGTGTGCATCATCCTAGGATGAATAATCATAGTAATGATCATACAATAGATATCAGAAAAATTTCAAGATCCAAAGACATTATCTATATATTTCACTATTGTACCATTGAAATTTACTGATGCTGAATGTGATCTAGGTTCCTTGATAACTTTATTTCAACACTATATATTTACATTACTGTATATTAGAAAATTCATGGCCACCAGAGTGGTGTTCCATCTTGAAAACATATACACAGTATTTCTAAATGGATTTTTGAATTTTATCCTTATGATGATGAAAGATATACTATTACCAAATGATATTTATGTGGTGAACATGGTATAAGATAAGATTTCTTTACATTAACCCATCATTTTAGGGAGGCCATTCCAAAAGAGAGTAAAAATATCATCAATGTATGATAAGGAACACTTTCAACGGATCTTGGAGATAGTCAAGTACAATTAAATATACTAGACTCTATGAAGCTTTTGTTAAAATGTGATTCCCTAAATCAAATATACCAAATATTAGGTATAGAACCATCATAATAATCATGATTTATTCACTAATTATTATCAATAGAATATTATTTTCACAGAAAAAATATCACATAACATGTATTTTAACAGTTATCTAGAAATAAAAAAATCATCTTTAAAAATAAATAACATATAATTTTTTATAGTTTATTAAAAAAATTATAAGAATCAACAAGATAGGACAATGACATAAAGATGTATGAGATTAAATAATATGATAATGGAAATATTATCATAGATATCAGTAAGGAACTGGTAAAAAAGGAATAAAAATTGGTTATGATGCAATTCATATGTCTCATTGTACAACATGAACAGAACATGGTTATAGAAAATTTCATTAAGACTGTAGAGGTAGGTGGAGAATCTTCTCATAACAAAAATAAGAAAGGATAATGAAAACATGGTGAATCTATAATCCTTCAATTTTCAAATAGAATTGTTTTTAGTGCAGAGATAAAAACCAAAACCAAGGCTATGTGGGTTGAGAAAACTGGGGGGAAATATTAAACAATAGGGGAAGGGAATAATAATAAAAGGATTCCCCAACACCCTAAAAAAGTTTGGTTTTTATTTCAACAATACATTAGAAAATATCTGGACAGATCAAAAACTAACATAGAGGAACAAAATATTAAGTAATGTTCTGGTGTTTTGTTAAAAATTCATTCAAATTATGTTCTCATCGGTTTAACATATATTTAGCAAGAAATGGGAAAGAAAAATGGGGGTATTTTGGTACGATATTCATGGATTACCCACATATAGAGGTTCCCTGTAGTGTTAATTGGATTCAGATTCATAATAAATACAATATTAAGAATGTCCACAAGGAATTCCATGTAGTTTGGACATATAAATTGAAATTGGATAAATAATTGGGGGAAGCTAAAGAACATGACCAAATGAAAGGAGAGTGTGGTAACCTACCTCAAGAACCAGTGCATGATATTTCACTATAACCCTAATTATCAATGAATACCCACTAGGATATACCATTCCTTCACACTTGATTTAAATATAGTGAAATGAGATTAAATATAAATAATTGAATAGTCAATCCAAATGCAATGTGGACACTGAATAATTTATTATGGGGGAGGTAATCCTATAGTCTATGATTTATTTAAATTTTCCATTTTTGATTTGAGACAACATTGTTAAAAAAATATTCAGGTGAAAACCTATGTTTTTTCCTTATTACACTCTTCCCCTAAGTCGTATTTAATAATTATTGACTTGGATTTCATTATCATTTATTGATTTATTATTTTTTGTAAGGTATTTAATGAATTAAACAAAATACTACAGAAACAATAGTGAATACAGATCATGAAATTGGAATTTACATCATGAAAATGGAACTGAAACTATGTAATGGATGACTTAGAATGTGAAATGATACAAAATTGAGCTATAAAAAAACATTCACATCATGAAATGTATTCCCATCATGAAAGGGATAAAATATAGAACCAAAGGAATGTGGAATGTGTAACTAGACTACAACAACATTTTAATGTTGATTTTTTTACATTAATTATGTTTTGAATTCTGTATATATTTTTTTTAAAATATATTTTTAGATTTATAATAAAATCATGTTCCCATAGTTAGATTTAATTATTTACATGACTAGTATATAAGGTATGAGTTTATTAGGAATCTTATTATTCCTTTTTTAATGAGTTTATATTAATGATATTTAATGAGTATAATGGGGAAATGTATAATTATAGTGAAGAATATATATTAAATAGATGACTCATGATTTCATAAAATTAGTTTATTTAGATAAATTAAATTTCCCGACAATTTTGGTACTTTTAATTTTTGAAATTTATGTGGATTTATTTTTCAAAATTATCGTATTCCATGATTGGTTGTCCCAAAATTCAATTTTTACATTCATGAGATGATTTATATAATAGATACATTCAATATTATCTAGGGGAAATTTCTTGATTGTTCAAGGGGCATACAACCTACTAGAAATTTCATTGGAACGTGTCAAAGAAATGACTATGAAAACCCACACAAAACATGATTGAGAAGATTTTTATTGTTAATAACTTATCCTTGAGACATTAATTTACATCAATCCTTGTGTATCCATTAGAATCTATGAATGACCTCTCTTGGAATAAGCTGCATTACAAGACACTTATATTGGTTCATATATTTTTCAATTTATATTTCATGATAAAATCAAGATTAAATGAGTGGATGTGGTATGCATTGAATAATAGGATGCATTTTTGTATGGTAAGAGAGTGTAGGTGTGATTTTTGGTATCTATATATGATCAAATTAAATCCATTGAAGTTATAGTTTCCTATTCCTTATATAAATAATGGAAAATGAGAAAAATTGATATGTTTTGGGAAAATAAAAAATCAATATTTTTAAACTGGTAAGATTGTATTTATTTAAGAGGTTGATGTTATATTTTTTCCAATAATAACATTCAAAAAAAAGAAACAAAACATAAAAATATATCAAGAAGGTGAAATTATTTCATTACACTTACAGTGATCATGAAATTAATCAATTTTCTGGTGTAATGTCTCAAAAATTCCATGTAAATTTTTTAATTTTATTATATGGAATTATTTCCAGACCAGGCACTAAGACAGTGAGTGATTCCAAGGCCTGAAGTTCCCAAAATGATCTGTTAAAAAATCATAAGTTTTAAACAGTGCGTGTGGGAATTTTTTATGAAAAATTGTAATACCTCTTAAATGGGTACCCAGATCCGAAATATGAAGGCACTGTTGTGTTCAGGATGGGAGGTTTACCCTAGGCGTGTCTTAAGTTTTGTCGGCGCATGCCTGCAGTGAGAAAACCGAAAAATGGCATAACTGTAAATAAAATAAACAAATAAAATTATTTTTAATTTTCAAATACTTATAACTCATGAAAAGTGACTCTGAATAAAAATACGAGTCCACTGCTGACCTTGTGGGGGTATTATTTCATTAGTAAGATCCTAACAATGACCGACATGGGACAACATGGGATGTTACTTTTTGGCCATAAATAAAATAATTAACAATTATTTTATTTTGAAATAATTATACCTCATAAATGGTAACTCAAATAGGAAATATAAGAGTAAAATTGAGCTCATGAGGGCCTATTCTCCATAGTAAGATCCTAACCTCAACTGACGCGGGTCGAGGGTGAAATTTATGTTTTGAACTATTTTTTAGGTTCTTATAAATAAGGTGTGACAAGGTTTTTTTAACTTTTAAAATGGTGCTCGGATCAAAAATCTGAGGGCACCAATGAATTTAGAACTCTAGGATTCACCTAGTAAGGGCCTCACCTCAACCAGTGTTGGTTAACCAAAAAAGATAAATTTTAGACTTTTTGTGAGAAAATAAAATAAACATAAAACAAATTCAATATTTATTTTATTCAAAATGTTTTCTCTACGACTCAATGACCAGTTAGCATTGCAATGCCCCGATGAGGAAACACTGTATCATTAATGGACCTCATTAATGAGGCAACATCATGATGCACAATTCCCTCTTTTCATTAATTAACCAGGGATCCATAGTTGAAACACAACCCTATGAAATCCTCTGACGAATGTGGAATCTCTCTCTCTATCTCACTCTCTCTCTCTCTCTCTCCGAAGAGGAACTCCATCGAGGAATTTCATTGAATCAAGAATCGACAAATGATGGTGAGATGGATTTGAGATATGAAGAGCGATGATGAATGATAAAGGATTGAGGATCGACGAGGGCTTAGAGCTTCATCCCTTGTCCATGATGGATCCTCAATCCAGGTAGGGGTTTAATTGTTTTATGTTTTCCACATTCTTAATCTAAAACAATGAACAATGAGCAACCCCTGAACATGTTGATATTTGGATCTTGTGTTTTAGAGGGAGGGTTTTTTCCTTGGGGGTTTTACATCGATATTGATGATTATCTGATATAACTATGATCCCAAGTCTCCCATGTTTTTAAACATCTAATGTGGAGGGCATGGGATGATTCAAACAATGCATGAGCCCCTCCGCTTGTGCATTCTTCGTGGATGCATCCTTGAAATGGATTCATGGAGGATATGAGTCCATGGAAATGATGGTTGTGACCTAAGAGGCCTAAGGGAGTAGACAGATCTGAGATCATACCAATGGGGAAACACCACCTACGTAGAAGAACAGGTAATCGGCAGTGGATGCAGGCAGGAGGTGGTGCCAACCCAGGAGCCGCATGCGTGACGAAGCGACCGGCCCTCACTGGTCACGCTAGAAGAATAGGTGCCCTCGGTGCATGCCATGGCAATGGAGGGATACCTCCCATGTGCCTCGATGGCTGGTTGGACCTGACAACAGTGTGTTACCATGTATGAGGATTGGTCTGATCCATGCCGGTTGCATGTAGACCAAGGAAGCCACATGATGACCAGCCACACACACCCCCAATAAGATCGTCTTATCCGAACCTAGTAGAACCACCCGAAGCATTGGACCGGGCCACCCGATTGGTCCAACTAAACATTCTAGTCGGGTTTCTTTAAAAGACTGTTTCGATGGGATAAATTTGGGTCATCAGCCGACCCAGGCTCGGAAAAGAGACCGGCCCTCTAGTGCCAGCTGGTCTAGATAAATTTGGGTCACATGGGGACCAACTAGACTGGACCAACGTACAACCTCTTCTAGGGACTAGTGGGGCCCAATGGCCCAGGTAGACTAGATCGGGTCATGCGGGACCCCGAGTCGCGTTGGTCGGGTTAGTCCAAACCTTTCGGTCCGGGCCCAGACGCAACCAACACTGTTTACAAAAAGGAATGTATCTCCCATACCATGCGTTCGATTTTTGTTTAGTATACATCATTGGTACCCACATGACAAGGCAGTCCTTATGAAATACTATGAGTAAGTTTTCATGGATGTTGACCCATTGAGGATATGTGACTCACGTACCCAGCTGGACCCATTAAATAACATATCTTCAAGACTCTGTGACTCAGCTACCTAGCAAGACTTCATGACAAAGATATCAGTGAAACTCAATGACCCAGCCACCCAAAAAGACTTCATAACTGAGTTATCACCAAGAATCCATTACCCAGCTACCCTGTGAGACTCTATGACTCAACTACCCGTGATACTCTTTGACTCTGCTACCCAGCGGGGCTATGTGAATCTTCTACCTAGCGATGATATATGACTCATATACCCAACAAGCCATTATGACTCGCCTACTAAAAAGGACTAGGAGACCTAGCTAGAAAAAAGGACTCATTGAGAATGAGTTCATTTTCAGTTATTGATGTTTAGTGTTTTGAATAGTTTATTTTTCTATCAACTCATTATGTTATATCTATGTCGAGATGAATCTAGTGACTATAATCATTGTGAATTCTTTTGTGATTTCCTTTATGGATTTCTATGACACCTGAGTTGATTTTGGGGTCCCTACTGATTATTTCTTCACTCACCGCTACACAGGCTTCAGCCACATGTGTTGTGTCCTGTGTAGATGACTGATGACTTGGTGGAGGACTTTGTGGCCTAGTACAGGGTTGTGCCCAATGAGGTTAGGTAGATGGGATGTGCTTCTATGGATTCCAACAGCTACTCTATACTTACCAATCAGGTGGTGTTTCAAGCTGACTGGATTTCAGAGTCTTCTAATATTTTTTTATTTTTATTTCATCCTTTGTTGGGATTGTGTCCTGGCCCATTTGACATACAATTTTTACTTTTAATCAGTGGTTGTTTAGTGTCATTATTGTTTACCTTTTCAAAATTGGGGTGTGGGTGTGTGTGTGCATACATGTACTTAGGAAAATGCCACTTGGTTGCAGGTTGATGCCTTCAGCGCTAGTCGCAAACCCCTAGCCTTTGGGAGGCGGGCTTGGGGTATGTCATGACATGGTCCCCATAGGACGGGTCTTGAAAAGGTGTTCTCATAGGTGGTCTATTCAATAAGAATTAATAATAGTTTGTAAATTTGGATGGGGAAACAATGTTAAATGTTTCGAGATCGGATTTCATGTCAGGGAGTCTGGTTTTAGTGTGGCGATTGACATATCAACACACCAGTATCCTAAATTAATTTTTCTGACCCGATACATAATAACACTAGTTGCATTCATTTTTTATTTTTCCCAGTTCTTTGGAGCATGATTCAGATCACCATGTATAATATATTGATCATGGTTCATCTTGATTCTCTTTCAATATGCCTCTACATAGACGACCATCTAGGATTCAAATGCGTGATGAAGAGGATGGTCCACAGAGTGATGAGGCTTCTATATAGGGTTATTTTCTGAGATAGTACCTTTAGAAGGTGTCCCAATGATACCACTACTTGATGGTAAGCAGTTAGTACCAACACTACTGGTAGGGGACACATGTAGTCTAACTTCCTTAGATGAGTTTTAGCGACAGATATGCCTCAAGTTTTGAGAAAACCCCAATCACAGGTGGATAAAAAATTTCATAAGGTTATTACTAAGTTTCCATCTATCTAGAGAACCATTAGATCAGATGACAGTCAAGGTAGTGAGACTTCTATGTGGATCAGTAGGGTGATGATATGGTTTAGATTAACTGATCATAAGATGATGTGACATTTTCCTAGATAGAGCATCAGAACCATTCTCAAAGAAAGGTCTCTTTCAATAAGCTAAGGGGTATGTGTGCCCAAGAGATTCTAAAAAATGACATTTTAGTAGCTGATTATTCATCAAAGCATGATGACTTTTCTAGGTACTCGATGAATATGATACGACCAGGGCTTCAGGGCATGGACCTCTGAAAACGGTGTGTTTAGGGACATCCGAGCAGGTGTTATTCCACTGTACATTCTTACTTATTCAAGGTGATAGATAGAACCTATGTGGTTGGAAGTCCTTTGGTGGAGAAGAAACATCCAGTGGATTTTAATAGTGGTAAAGCAAGTAGCTAATGTCAGTCTCAAATACTTGGACATGTGAGACATTCTGAAAATATGTCCCAATGTTGGGGTTATAAACCTTAGTGCTCATAGGGAGAGTCCAGTCGGCCTAGGAAGAGGTAAATCTTTTCAAAATATGGTTGGGTATGTCTCCCTGGAAATTTTCTAGCCCATCATGTGGACAGTGAAACGGTGTATGGTCCACCAGGGGTAGAAGAAGTTATAGGAACAAATGAATCTGATGGGTGGCAGACATGGAAGAGAAGATAAGGGAGCAACATGAGGTGGTATACATTTTGACATGTTACAACCACCACCCCAACATGGTCCACACCAGGCATAGGGAGCTCGAGATTAGGGGAAGGGTGTTGCTACATGATGTCAATGAGTATGACCTGAGGTCTCTATGAAGGATTAGAGGTATTGTATTTGCATAATTCTAGTTGCTTTTTTAATAGACATATGTTCTAATCATTCATTCTTGTCAAGAATCTTGTTCAAGACCTAGAGTTTCTTGTTAAACCTTTGACAAGATCTTTAAATCTAGAGATACCTATGGGAGGAGACTCGATAATTACACTTATACATATAGTTTGATATGACCATTTAAGCGGGATTTTCAGTTGGATCCTAGTGGTGGAAGCATCGAGGCTTTACGTCGTTAGTTTGGGTATGGAGTGGCCATCCACAGTTCATGATAAGATTGGTTGTTTTAGGAAAAAGGATATGGCACATCCACAATGTTGGAATGGTATTTTCCTTGGTTGGTGAAAAATGAAACCCAAGAATAACGAGATAACTCATACATAGGAGGGTGAAACCAATCACTCTTGAGTCATCCATACTTAGCCTCATGGCTGAGGATGTATTGAGTTTTCAGTTCCAAATAGTAGAGTCAGAGTGCGAGAACATCCTTTCAAAATATGTTATGAGGATTAACTTCCTGCAAGAAGAGTGACTTCTTTATCATTATACTCCCCAAGATAGCACCGATATCAACATCAGTATATTAGAGGGAATTCGTTGAACTTCACAATTAAGACCTGTAGGTGGGGGACTTGCAGAGGAAGGGATCAGTAAGACCCAGTTTTCAAGGTTATGTGTGGATTACATGCTCTTTAACCAAGTGGACATGGAGAACAAGTACCAACTACCAAAGGGTCTATGTGCACACCAATCAGTTCAAAGGGGTACCCTTTTAGCATTAATGGAATGGTCTCCATAGGCTTTCCAACAGTTGAGATAGTAATGATGGTTGAAGTTCCTCTAGGACAAAGACTTTGAGATATTCTATACTCCTAGGAAGGGTAATATGGGGGAATACCCGTTCAGTATGAGGGCTTGCATACAGTTTTTGAGTGATGTGATAGAGTAGTTAGCCGCGATACAGATATCCTTCCTGGATGATGATAGAGCTTCTTAACTTCAGTCAATTACATTCAATCACCCACTCTTGTAGTGAGTTAGGGAGGCACATCTTGTGAATGTTTACTACGAGGCCCAATGTGCTCAATTATCCTCAAGACAACCTCCTAATGGATTTTAGATATGTGGGGATCACATCAACCATTTCAGTGAACATGTCATAGTACTAGTGAATCTGTTGGAGGAGGTGATAAAGGATTTTCATACATCTCATTTGGTAGTACATCATGGTGTGGAGAAAATATATCATGACCTCCAACATCCGTACTGGTGGCCAGTGATGAAAAAATTAGTGGCAGAGTTTGTTTTACAATGCCTCAATTGTTAGTGAGTAAAGGCTAAGCATCTGCTTCTAGCAGGCTTGGCACAAAAAAATGAGGTATTGAATTAGAATTGGGATCGTATCTCGATATTTTTCATGAAATGAATACCATGCATGTACAAGGGAAACAAATCTATTGGGGTGATCGTTGACCGACTCACCAAGTCATCTCACTTCCTACCCATTCAATAAGAGAGTTCAGTAGAGGTCTTGTGACGCCTATACGTGTAGGATATAGTTCGACTCAATGGATTCCCATCTATGATAGTCTCAAATCATGATACATGCTATACAACCTAGTTGTACAAGGGGTTGCATGTGGCCTTTGGGATTCTGTAACACATGAGAACATCTTTTCACCCCCAAACATATGGTAAGATGGATCAGACCATATAGAACATGGAGGACATGCTTCGTTCTTGCATCCTTTACATTGGACGTTGTTGGGAGGACCACCTACCACTGGTGGAGTTTTCATACAACACAAAATTTCACTATACCAATGGCTTGACACTGTTTGCGGCCTCTTACAGGTGGCAATGCAAAGCACCTATATGTGGGATAGACCCAGGGGAGTCAGCACTCATGGGTCCATAGTTGGTACAGGATACTACTGAGAAGATGCAGATCACCTAGGAGTGGATGAGTACTGCACATAGTAGGCATATATTGTATGCTGATAGAAGACACAAAATAATGGAGTTAGAGGATGGAGACCATGTGTTCATTTGGGTCCCACCCTGATAGAGATTGTGGAGATTTTTCCAGGGAAACAAGTTATCTATGAGGATCATCAAAACCTTTTTAGATTCATAGAAGATTTGGTGAGGTGTAATACCACCAATCTATTCCCCCATAGATTCATTGGGTTCATGGTTTTTTTTCACATTTCGATGCTATGTAGGTACATGCAAGATCCATTGCACATCATCTACTGGGCAGAGCTGGATATTGATGATGAGGATATATTTGAAGAATTCTTAGTGTAGGTAGAGAATCGATATGAGTGGGTATTTTTTGGATGGACGATTTGTCTGGAGAGGATCTAGTGGAAGCATGAGAATCTCTAGAATATCACAAGGGAGATGGAGGCTCAAATTATATCTCAGTTCCCACCATGTGTTTGTTTATTCTTTTTTTGTCTTACTAAGAGATGAAGCCAGAAATGGGAGAGTAATGTAATGTCATGGATATTCCATGTATTTTTTTTTATTATATGGATTTATTTTGAAACTAGGTATTTTGACGAAGAGCGATTCTGAGGACCAGAGTTCCCAGAATGATCCATCAAAAAAAGCTATGTTTGAAATAGCGGGAGTGAGTGTTTTTCCTCAAAAAGTTGAATAACTATTAAATGGATACCTGGATAAAATATCTGAGGGCACTGTTGTGTTATGGATGGTGGGGTTAACCTTGGTGTGACATAAGTTTAGTTGGTGCAAGCCTCCAGTGAGAAAACTGGGAAATGTAATAATCATAAGTAAAATAATTATATTTTTTTTCAAACACCTATAACTCAAGAATGGTGACTCGAATTGAAAATCTGAGACCACCATTGAGATTTTGAGAGTATTATTTCCTTAGGAATATCAAATAATTGGATAGAGTAGTCCAACCGTGGAAGATAGTTTTTGTCCTTAAATAAAATAATTAAGTAACAATTATTTTGTTATCAAATCCCTATAACTTCGACATGGTAACTCAAGTTGGAAATCTTATAGTACCATTGAACTCATGTGGGTGTGTTCTCATTAGGTGGATTCTATCCTCAACTAATGCAGGTTGAGGGTCAATGTTAATTTTTAAACTATTTTTTATGGTTCATTTAAATAACTGTGAAAGTGGGGTTTTTTAACATTTAAAATGATTCATGGATAAAAAATATAAGGGTATTGTAGAATTCTTAATGCCAGGATTCACCTATGAAGGGTTTAACCTTTTTTTTTAAGAAGGTGTTGCCTTAGTCCAAAGACCAAGGAAAAATTTATTGAATATTAAAGAAAGGAGTTACATGAGTCTGAAGGATGAGAGTTTCTTTCAATCTTTGTCATACAAATGATGAAATTCAGGAGGCAGGGTATCAGACCATGTTAATTCATGGTTGATACCTTTATTGGAAAGATCATATGCAATCATGTTCACCTCCTGATATGCATGTGTGATAATGTGGTTGATATCCCAAATCATATCAAGACATCTCATCCAACGGGTGGTAAGAGGCCAAGAAAGATGAATCACCCCATTCCAGATAGAATGGATGATTGTGGTCGAATAACTCTCAATCCAGATCTTCGTCCATCCTTATTGAATAGTAAAATTGAGATCATGTATTACAGATAGCATTTCTGCTTCAAGGGAGGAGGTCATGCCACAAGTACCATAAAAGCATCCATGGAATTGATCCATGTAATCTCTGAAAGTAGCTCAATAACCTGTAGGGCCCGAATTTCTTTTTGAGGCGCCATCAATGTTCACTTTAATCCATCCAGAGAGTGGGAGTTGCCAGAAAACATTAAGTGTATGTTTTGGTTGCTTGAAGATGCCAATAATCTGAAGTTTTCAAAGAATCTAGAATTCATTAACAGAGTTGTTGTAGTGCGCTTTCTGGATTGAAGCTACTTCTTGCACCACAATTAGAATTATAGCTTTATCTACATTGAGATTTAGTGAGCCTTTGTCGTGAATAAAATTATTTCTATCATACCAGATCACGTGCATCAATTCTGCAACTGTAGCAGATAACACATTCTTAATTTTATAAGAGGCATAGTGATCGACACATCTTTTAATCCGAGAGATGATATAGTCAGTAAAAGTCCATCTGTAGTTAAAAATGTCAGAGATGTAATTCCAAAGAGAAAAGGCATTGGAACATGAAAGAAAAATATGATTAACTTCTTCCCTGTGTTGTATGAAGGGATTAACCTCGACCGGTGCAGGTCAAACAAAAATGATAAATTTCATAATTTTAGCGAAAAAAATAAAATTTGTATAAAATAAATTCAATGTTTATTTTATTCAAATTGTTTTTGCTTTGATACAATGACCAGTCAACGCTTTAGTGTTGCAACAAGGAGATTTTGCATCATTATTAAACCTAATTAATGAGATGGTGGGGTGAATCACAACGCGTCTCATACCATTAATTAACCATGGACCCTGAGTTGAAGTACAACCTTAGGAAATCCTCTGATGAATAAAGAATCTCTCTATCTATCTATCTCTCTCCAAAGATGATCTCCATCGATGAATGCCATCGAATAAAGGTTCCATGAACATTGGTGGGATGGATTCCAAAGAAAAAGAACAAAATAGAATTCTAAAAGATCAAGGATTAATTATAACTCAGTGCATCACCCCTCAACAGCGACATATCCTCAATCCATGTAGGGCTTTAATTGTTTTATATTTCCCTGTTCAAATTCTAAAACAACAAACGTAGATCAACCAATGAATAGGATGATCCTCGAATAATGCGTTATTAATGGAGGGTGCTTTAATTGGGGTTTTTTCAATGAGATTGATGATTATCCAATAGAAGTATGATCCCAAGCCTCTATTGTTCTTAAACTTCTAACGCGGAGGGCGCAGGCTGACACGAACAAGGCCTGAGCCCCTACGCTTGTGAGTTATTTGTGGTTGTATCCTCAAAATGGCAGAAATGGGGATCCGAGAATGTGGCAGTGATGCTGGGAACCCGTGAGAAATGAGGGTGCATGAAAATCTGAGATCAGACCATCGAATCGGACCTGGGGGCCCAAAGAAGGTTCCACTGGCATGACACCCCGGTTTGGCACCCCTAGTGCAGCGACAATGGTGATCTATGGTGGTGGCCATAGGTGGGAGTTAGGGCCACTACAAGAACCTCATGAGGGACGAAGCGGCCAGATCATGCTTTCCGCACTGGTAGAGGTGGTACACTCAGTGCGTGCCATGCCGAAGGAGGGCCACAACAACTAGCTAGATACGGCTCCGGCATGGCGCCCTGTAGGAGGAGCGGTCTGCTCCATGAAGGCCACCTCTTGACCATATGGGGAACCCGGTTAACAAGACTAATGCACCCAAACAATACTTGTCGATCTGGTCTGAGCCTCCAGGCTGACCTAGATAAAAATTTGAGCAATTCCACTTTAGCACACATGGACGACAAGAAAAAGATGGGCCTCGCGGTGGCCTATGCTAGGAAGAGAGACCTGTAGCAACCCAATATTGACATACATGGAAATTAAATTAATTTTTCAGAATACCTAATACATAAATAAAGAGACACCGAAGGATCGTAATAGTTTAGTGTCTTTGGAAACTCAAAATATAATCTTCTAATCTTGGTGAAAGATCTTCAACATCTCCCATAAAGATCTTACATTTTTTTCTTACCTAAAACCTTTATTTATATCTTGGGGGAAAAGAAAACATAAAAAGGGTGAGCTCAAATGCTCAGTAAGGGTAAACATAGGGAACATAAAACAATCCCTAAACATTTGATTGTAAAAACATGAACATATAATCTAAACATCAAAATCTTGAGCAATGACATAAATCTTGGAAGTACGTAAGGCATATATCATAAAGGAACATCAATAATGATAAAATATCATGGTAATAGAACATGTAATTGTGGAAAACCATTAAGCACATGATATTATTTCCATAGTATCCAAGGAATTGCTGCCAAGACCATCTTAGTGGACAAAGTCCCTTTCTGAATCGAGTTCACTCCTCGTTCCAGTCTTGTATCACTGAACCGGATTTACTTACCATTCCAGCCATGTCTATCTCATGAGATATAAATCATTACCTAATGCATTGGGGGGAGATATATTTCCCACCCATCTCATAATGAAATAATTCTTACGTGTTCCACAATATAAACATAAATCATTCATCATAACCCAAAGAATAAAATGGGATTCATAAACATAATCTCATCGTCACATAATCCATATAAAAACAATGGATATCATTTCATCATAATAAAAATCAAACCATTTAAATAACATATACATTATACTTTAAACATAAACATGCTAAATAATGTCATCTTATATGGAAAATAGTTTTGATAAAACACTTGAAATTAATTCTTGAGGAAAATATCCTTTCTTCTTCAAAAATCATTTTCTTTTCTCAAAATGCCATGCAATTTTAAAAGAAAATTATTTAGTTGAAAATAATCATGAAATATTTTATAGTAAGATTAATGAAAATAATGTGTTATGAAATCATAAAAATCCATTCATGTCGTATAAGTTAAAAAAACATTTTCCTCATACTTTTGTCGGAAAAGTCAAAAAGTTCCTCATATGGTAAACAAAAGAAATACTCCTTTCATAACAGGTGGTAAAAGTCAAAAATGGGTAAAAAGGAATTTAAAAATACATGAAAACACTTTTAGAATACATGGACCTGTATGATAACAATAACCCCAGTAAATACTTACGAATAAACAATCTCAGATAAGAACGAGATTGGAATAATTATCCCTTACCTTAGGTCCGATATGCTTCGTACGTATCCGATCCTCATTTATAATGATTTAAATAATGTCATTGACTTATTATAGAATAATATTAATTGTTATGATATCATATATGGTTCACTTATGACTTTATATTACCCGTTCTTTTGTAAATTCCATGTTAAAGCAGCGTTTTGGGTAAAATTGTATTATTTATCGTACGTGTTTGGACTTGTTGTTCTTGATATTATTATTACTTATATTGTAACACCCTGAGATTTTATATATTCTTTTAATTTCATTAATGTCTTGTGTTTTATTCTACACCAAGATTACCTTGCGCTATACGCAACACCGTATTAGCTTGCAGTATACGCAACACTATTCTTGGATCGTGTTACACACAATTTTGATAATAGTTATTCTACGCAACATTGAGTATATATATATATATTCAATGTATAAATGAAATATGGTTTGATTCTGTTATATGAAACAAAAAAGGATTCTTTCACAACACGCAACCCTGACTTGGCTTGCATTACACGCAATCACGACCTTCCTCGATAGCGTGTGTTGTACGCAATACTGAGTTTTAACAAACAACGATATATTATTATAATATTGTCATGAACTAGCCATTATGAATATTTTTAACTAAATTTTGAATTTTATAACATTATTATTCATCTTACACATTTTCTAGAACATGGTATAAGAACAAAATAATTTTTTCGGGTAAAATAAGTATTTTTAAAAAAATGTAGTTTTGCCGCCTTTTGATGGCGCACCCACTTTAAATCTAATTTTTTACATGTTTATAAGTTCAATTTGACAAAATAAAATTCTTCTTTTGAATCAGGATATAAAAATTTACATTAGATAAAGTTTTCATATTTTTCCGATAACTTTCATATTTTAATGAATTGTAAAAACCCGCTATATTTTAAATAAAAAAAAACTTTTTTCATTATAATATCTTATGTGGTTAAATTATAATATTGAATGGTTTTAAAGTATAAATAGAATATATTTTTACCATTTAATATAATGTATGACATCATCATTGATTTTACCTTGAATTCGTAGGTTAAATCAATTCAATCTTTTGCAATGTTTTAAAGAAAACCTGTTTTCTTTCGACAACGGGATTAATTTTAATTTAATTTCGACAACTTTTGCGTATTGAATTTGGAAAAATGGATTCCATATTTGGAATCAGTGGATCCAAATTATGTTAATAAGATACTTTTTATTTTTGTGAATTATGAATAGTAACTACGGTAAATTTTATTTACCATAGTTAAAGGTAAATTGGGTAATTAAGGGTAAATATAATATTTTAAAATTACCCTAACAAATGTAAAAATCCTATTGGATGACTAAAAGTCTACCCATATCACCTAAAGGTCGGATTAGATTTATTTAATTAAATTTTGTCAACGAAAATAATTTAATTATTATTAAAACCAAAGAATGTGACAACATGTCACTTTCTTAAATCTTATAAGTATAATAATTTTAATCTAGTGATAAACTTCATGAAACTTCAAACATTAATAGTCTCTAGAAATCTAATACAATTATATACATCATAGGAATTTATTTATAATTTTTAGGGATTAAATAATTATCATTTATTATGACACAAAGATGATGCAGTAATTGTCTTATTAATGAAATATTGACATAATTGATGTTATAAATGCGCAAATAAATGTAATTTGAGACTTTTTATGACTTAAACTAATTTTATAGGTCAATATGACATGTTATTGTTGATTTAAGTAACTTGGTTATAACTTATAATTCTGTTATAAATTTCAAAAAAATCATGTACCAAATAGTGTCAAAATTGACATAAAATAGTTTTTTAAAACAAATATTATATTATTAATTGTTATTTTATTCCTAAAAATCTAAGGTTCGGCCAAAGGACTTATATAAGATTATATATATTAATAATAAACAAATTGGGGTTCTTTTGGCTTGATATAGTAAGTTTATTAACCATATAGTGTAAGAAAACAAAAAGACACGGTAAAAGTTAAATTATTTAACTTAGAGTTAAATCTAATTGATAAGGTTAAAATAAAACCTAAACTTTTCTAAATCCTATTGGATGAGAGGATTTAGACCCATCCCCACCTTATCCTCTAAATAAATCAATTTGGAGCTATTTAAAACCAAACTTGACTTTATAATAAAATAATATTTTTGGTTATTCCAAAGGTGCCCTTCTCCTCCCTTATAAAAGGACACCTCCTCCCTCTCTTCCTCACACCACTTTGAACCTTCAAGCTCGGCCAACCCCTGCCAAATTCTCTTCTCCACTTCCCTAGAAACATCCTATAGGTTCTTGTCTTCCTCAAAGACCAATTTTAGTGCCCTAAAAGGAGATCTCAAAGAGGCGCTTCAAAGAAGAGGTAATTTCCGTTACCGATTCTTTCAACTTTATTTATTCTTCCACTTATTCTTATTAGGTTGTTTCATTATGAAGTAATAACATCAGTATCACTCATATAATGATATGTTATTATAATTATTAAACAACCCTATTTCATCATCTATCCATCCTACGGAAAACGAAATCACCGCGCGTGCGTACGTACGGAATATCGTCTCCACGCCGTGGTGTAATCTGTTTTTCCACCAACACCTTACATAGATGGGTATTATGGTGTAAATAATAACTATACATAGTTATTATAACATCGTAATGATTCTGATATATTGTATCATCCACTCCAATTCAATTCAATAATTATGGAAACGATATCATCGCTCGTGCGTACGTACGGACTACCGTCTCCACGACGCGATGAGATTCATTCTCCATGTTAACCATTTAAGAGTGATCATAAAGTATATATAAGAAATAATAATGAAATATATGACATTATAAAGCTACTTGATTTATGTATATATGTATTTCATCTACTTAATTCCATTCAACTCAATAAGGAAACGAAAACAGCGTTCATGCGTACGTACGGCCTACCGTCTCCATGAACGGTGTGTTTCATTTCATTTATCTATCTATTATATATATATATACTGAATATATATGATATATAAATCATGTTTTATATTCTGGAAGTATGTAAATCATGATATAAGTAATAATAATGTCAATAACAACAAGTCCAAACTCCTACGATAAATGAAACGATTTTACCCAAAACGCTTCTTTAACATGGAATTTACAAAAGAACGGGTAATATAAAGTCATAAGTTAACCATATATGATATAATAACAATGAATATGATTCTGTAATAAGTCAATGACATTATTTAAATCATTATACAGGAGGTTCGGACACTTATAAAGCAAATCGGACCTAAGGTAAGAGAAATATCACAATCTCATTTTTATCCGAGATTGTTTATACTTTAGTATTTACTGGGGTGTATTTTATCATCCACATCCATGTTTCCTCAGTATGTAATATTATTTCCATCCACATAAAATTGTTTAAATCCAGTTTTACCCTTCAGTAAGTTTTTAGTAAAAGATATGAAAGGAATCTTTTGTCGTTTTTCATACGAGGTACTTTTTGACTTTTTCGACAAAAGTACGGGAAAAATGTTTTTTTTAACTTATACGGCATGAATGGATTTTTAAAACATTATTTACAAGAAGATTCCTTTAAAGGTTTTCAAGTTTATTTTTAATCAACTTCTTTTAGTTTATAATTTTATGACATATTAAGAAAGGAAAAGTGTTTTTGAAGAAGAAAGAATATTTTCCTCAAGAATGGAGTTCAAGTGTTTTATCAAAATTATTTTCCATCTAAGATAATAAAGGGTTCTGTTTCTATCCCTATTATTACATTGATTTGACTATGTTTTGATGGAATTATGTTTATTAATTCCTTTATCTTATATGAATTGTTTTATGATGTCATGATGTTTAAGATTCCCATTTTTATTTCATGGGTTATGTAATGATGTATGATTTATGATTTTGTGGCACACATAAGAATGGTATCATTATGAGATGGGTGGGACCTATATCTCCCTCCAATGCATTGGGTAAAGATTTTATATCTCATGAGATAGACGTGGCTGGAATGGTAGGTTATACCGGTTCAGTAAAACAGGACTGAAATGAGGGTGACTCGGTTCAGAAAGGGACTTTGTCCACTAAGATAGTCTTGGCAATGAGTCTTGACTAATAAGATATGATTCTCTATGATTATGTGTGTATGCCACAAAGTTTCGTGTTTTAAGTTATGATTATTGGGATTTCATTTCACTTCTATGATTTATCCCATGTTATGAAATTATGCTCTCTTTTGCAGGTTAAGATTTCCAAAATGTTATGTTCTTATGAATATGATATGATTGATATTTCATTTGTTTACCCTTACTGAGCATTTAAGCTCACCCTTTTATGTTTTCTTTTCCCCAGGATATAAAGAAAGGTTTTAGGTAAAAAAAGGGAAGATCTTTATGGAAGATTTTGAAGATCTTTCACCACGATTAGAAGATTACGTTCCGAGTTTCCAAATACACTAAACTATTACGATCCTTGTGTGTGTGTTTTTGTTATGTACTATGTATTCCACAAAAGTAATGAAATGTATATGTACGTTAAGCTTCGGGTCTATATATATATATCATGATTTATATACTTATAGAATGTAAATCATGATTTATATATCATATATATTCAATATAGATATATATATATATATAATAGATAGATAAATGAAATGAAATACACCATTCATGGAGATGGTAGGTCATATGTACGCATGAACGCTGTTTTCCTTTCCTTATTTGACTTGAATGGAAGTAAGTAGATGAAATATATATATATATAAATAAATAAAGTAGATTTATCATGTCATATATTTCATTATTATTCATTATTATTCATTATATATACTTTATAATTATTCTTGTATGGTTAACATGGAGAATGAATCTCATCGCGTCGTGGAGACTGTAATCCGTATGTACGCACGAGCGATGATATCGTTCCCATAATTATTGAATTGAATTGAATTAGAGTGGATGATATAATATCTCAGAATTTTTATGATGATATAATAACTATATATAGTTATTCTTTACACCATTATACCCATCCAAGTAAGGTGGTGGAAGAAAAATAGATTACACCACGACGTGGAGACGGTATTCCATACGTACGCACGCGCGGTGATTTCATTTTCTGCAGGATGGATAGAAGGTAAAATGGGGTTGTTTCATATTTATAATAACATATCAGTATATTATTGATACTGATATTATTACTTTATAATGAAAAAACTAAAGAAGAAGAAGTTGAAGAAGAAAGAAAACTTGAAAGAATCAGTAGAAGAGATTACCTCTTCTTCGACACACCTTCTTTAAGATTCCTCTTAAGGAACTAGAGTTGGTCTTTTGAGGATAAAATAACATCTATAATGTTTCTAGGGAAGTTGATAAAGTAAATGGTCTGGGGGTGGCCGAGCTTGAAAGCTCAAAATTGTGTAAAGAGAAGAGGGAGGAGGTGCCCTTTTATAAGGGAGGAGAGGGGTACCTTAAGAAAAACTTAAAATATTATTTTATAATAAAGTCATATTCGGTTTATAATTGCTCAAAATTGATTTATTTTGAAGATAAAGTGGGTATGGGTATAAATCCTCTCAACCAATAGGTTTTATACAAGTTTAGGTTACTATTTTAACAATATCATTTAGATTTAACTCTAAGTTAAATAATTTAACTTTTACCGTGTCTTCTTGTTTTCTTACACTATATGGTTAATAAACTTACTATAATAAGCCAGAAGAACCCCAAGTGGTTCATTATTAATATATATAACCTTATATATGTCATTTGACCGAAAAATATATTTTTAGGAATAGAATAACAATTAATAATATAATATTTGTTTTAAAAACTATTTTATGTCAATTTTGACACTATTTGGTAATTGATTTTTTTGTGAAAATCATAACAGCATGACTAGTTGGAAAAAAATTAATTAAATCATTACTAACATGTCATATTGACCTATAAAATTATTTTAATTCATAAAAAGTCTCAAATTACATTTATTTGGGTATTTATAACATCAATTATGTTGATATTTCATTAATAAGGTAATTACTCCATCATCATTGTGTCATAAATAAATTAAATTAATTAATGTCTAAAAATTATAAATAAAATTCCAATATGTAGGAAATATTTTTAGATTTATAATTAATATTTATAGTTGAATTTATCTTATGTATAACCCTATATTAAAAATGTTTTAGTTATTAAACTTTGATTTTAACCCTTTTAACTCTTCTTTAAATAAAATAATAATAAGTGTCCTAATCTATTCCAAGTGGACCTAAAGGGTAATATTTTATTTTTAAGGTTGTTTTTGGTCGAATTAAACTTATCCAATAGAATTAGGACATGTGTTAGGGTAATAATAATATCATTTTTTACGCTTAATTACCCAATTTACTTTTAACCGTGGTAAATAAAAGTAAAACGTTACTATTCACCAAAAATTATTTTTTTCTTATTGAACCACATTTTACTTCTTGATATTAACCGTGCCTCTCGGATTTTCGAAATTCAACTCACAGAAATGGTAAAATTAAGTTTTATGTAAAATTGTAAATGCTCATAGGAGGTGGGTAAAAGACGGTGAAAAGTTAAATAAAAATTATTATATATCTAAAATTATTATAAAATTACCCCAATGAATTACATTGAACTTATATAATTATTATGTATCTATTTTGACCTAAAATAAATTTAAATAAAATAAATGATTATTTAAATAAAAATCTAGTTTTAAACAAAAACTCTGTGTTTTCACTATTCATCAAAAATTGAAAGTTTTCATAAAAATACCTAAATTTCACCCTAGGCTAATATCGATATTCCGAATCCAAAAATGAAGTACATTTTGAAAGATAAAATTTATAAAATTTCAAAAAGTGGGTATTACTATTCATAACAACTAGTTTATATAATATTTTAATAACATATCGTTGTTTAGTGAAACTCGTTATTGCGTACAACACACGCAATCATGGATGGTCGTGATTACATGTAAAGAAAGCCAAGTCAGAGTTACGTGTAGTGAAAGATTCCTTTTTTGTTGTATATAATAGAATCCAACCATATTTCATTTATACATTTAATATATATATATATATATATACACTCAATGTTTCGTAGAATAACTTCTATCAAACGAACATGAAATTTTGTGTAACACGATCCAAGAATAGTGTTGCGTATACTGCAAGCTAATACGGTGTTGTGTATAGAGAAAGATAATCATGGTGTAGAATAATAAAATAAAACGAATATGGAACGTAACGGTTACCCAAATAGTGTTGTGTATACTACAAACCAGGGACTTCCTATAGGCCAATGGTAGGTGATAAAGGCCTGTCGCACTTCAGTTGTGGGTTTGATTCCCACAGCCTTGTCCGACGCGACGGGTTGTCGATCATCCTATGGGTTTTCCTTTTTCTAAAACTATACTATTATAACATTCCTGAAATAATATCAAAAAATAAGTTATATCCTTAAATAATACTATCTGATGTCCAAAATAATCCATTCCAAACTTTAGGCTTATCCAAAATACATCTGTCCAATCTCATAGTGTAATGAAAACGATTACTTGAAAGATCACATAACAAGCATGTGAATACCATCATTTATCCCCACATATCATAAGATATATCTTGTTGGTCACATTCCAAACATGTGAATACCTTAATCATGTATTCTTTTGAAACATGAATTACCATAGAACCTTAGTGAAAACATGAATTCTATCAAAAGTTAACTATTTCCACATACCAAAATCCCAAAATTTCTATATTCTCAAACCATGATATCAGTCATGAGCTCATTTCATTTTCTCTTTATCCCTTCATTATGCGCATATCATCTTCTTTCAAAAAATATTTCAATCACTTTTCATGGTTACTGGTAAAATATAATTATTGAAAACCAATACATAGATATTTTAAAATTCCACAACACCATAAATGAAATTCCATGATACTATTTTGAAATCCCATTACATAAACACTTAATCATTCCACAATATCACTTTCATACTCAACATCTCAAATAGTGATCGCATGTGACATCCCTTTATCCTTTTCCTTAAGAGGTTTCTCATTTCGATCATCATTAACCCTTGGATTAGGGCATTGATTAGCATAATTCCCCATTTCCTTGAACATGAAGCATTGAAGTGTTGGTGGAGCATTCTCTGTAGTCTTTTCTCTATTCACATAATTAGCTACCTTTTTTCCATTACTTCAACACTCAACTGCTCTATGACCTTATTTTCCCCACTTAAAACATTTTCTAGTACATTTTAGGAAATATCTACCATGCTTCTTTCCACACTTTGAGCATAAAGTAACATTCATCTTCTTTTCACCATTATTCTGAGATTTTTCCATGAACTCCATCTTTTGTTTCTTATCAAAACCATGAGATGTATATGTAACACCAAATTCCAGTTCTACCTTGATAGCACAATGCACAATTTCTTCATAGGTACTGAAGTCTCTTATAGCTAATGGCCTTCAAAGACATGGTTTTAAGCTGCTGAAGAATTGATCAACTTTACTTTCAGGTTGTATGATAATACCAAATTCATACCTTGAAATCCTTGTAAAATTCGCTTCATATATACCAACAGATTCATCATCCTTTTTCTTAAGCTCAAGGAACTCCTTTTCCATCATTGTTTGAAGAATACGAGGGAATTACTTATTGAAAAATAAGTTCTTGAACTCATCTCATTCCATGGATTCAATTTCATCTTGGGGCCTTGTATTCTTAATTAGAGTCCACCACTGGTCTGCTTCACCTTCTAAACAGTAAACAACCAAAATGACTTTTTCATGTTCTGAATAGTGAAGTATAGAAAATATCTTTTCAATGGTACTAATCCATTGTTCAGCAACAAGTGTATCAGATGATCCACTGAAAGAAGGTGGACGTTGCCTCATGAAGGACTCAATAGAATATTGTTTTTTTCTATCCTCATTTGGAAGTCCAGAATGATTCATAGATTGTGTAAGTATAGAAATAAGATATTTTACTCCATCTCCCATAACATTGGTTTGTTCAAGAGGAAAATCATTTCATTGTCTATTATATTGGTCAACATGGTTCCTTTGGGTTCCAGCCATTGTCTAAAACCCAAAAAGAACAGTGTCAGAGGAAAAACCCATGCTAGGAAAATAGCATAATAAAGGGGATTAATTTCAATATATAACATCTTAGGTTTAATTCTAATATCGTCACTATAATTCTAGGACTATAAACTATGCGTATACTTATCCTTAGGGACATCCCTAGACATACATTAGAAATATCTCTAGGTATTTCACTAATGTTTTGCATCCTAGTTTCCAAAGGTTAACTTAACATTTCCTCTGATTCCAACTGTAGAGACCCAATATTGACATACATGGAAATTAAATTGCTTTTATATAATACCTAATACATAACAAAAACAGACACTAAAGGACCGTAATAGTTTAGTATCTTTGGAAACTCAGAATATAATCTTCTAATCTTGGTGAAAGATCTTCAACATCTTCCATAACGATATTCCCTTTTTTTCTTACCTAAAACCTTTCTTTATATCCTGGGAAAAAGAAAACATAAAAAGGGTGAGCTCAAATCCTCAGTAAGGGTAAAGATAGGGAACATAAAACAATCCATAAACATTTGATTGTAAAAACTTGAAAATAAAATCTAAACATCAAAATCATGAGGAATGACATAAATCTTGGAATTATGTAAGGCATATATCATAAAGGAACATCAATTATGATAAAATAGAATGGGAATAAAACATTTAATTATGTAAAAACATTAATAACATGATATTATTTCCATAGTATCCACGACATTGCTGCCAAGACCATCTTAGTGGACAAAGTCTCTTTCTGAATCGAGTTCACTCCTCGTTCTAGTCCTGTATCACTGAACTGGATTAACTTACCATTCCAGCCATGTATATCTCATGAGATAAAAATATTTACCCAATTCATTGGAGGGAGATATGGGTCCCACCTATATCATAATGAAATCATTCTTATGTGTGCCACAATATAAACATAAATCATTCATCATAACCCAAAGAATAAAATGGGTTCCATAAACATAATCCCATCATGACATAATCCATATAAAACCAATGGATATAATTTAATCATAATAAAAATCAAACCATGTTAATAATAGATACATTATACTTGAAACATAAACATGCTAAATAATGTCATCTTATATGGAAAATAATTTTGATAAAACACTTGAGACAAATTCTTGAGTAAAATATCCTTTCTTCTTCAAAATCATTTTCTTTTCTCGAAATTCCATGCAATTTTAAAAGAAAAGTATTTTTTTGAAAATAATCATGAAATATTATACAATAAGCTTCATTAATATAAGGCATTATGAAATCGTAAAAATACATTCATGACGTATAATATTAAAAAAACATTCTCCTCATACTTTTGTCGGAAAAGTCAAAAAGTTACTCGTATGGTAAACAAAAGAAATTATCCTTTCATAACATGTGGTAAAAGTCAAAAATGGGTAAAAAGGACTTTAAACATACATGAAAACACTTTTAGAATACATGGACCTGTATGATAACAATAACCCCAGTAAATACTTATGAATAATCAATCTCGGATAAGAACGAGATTGGAATAATTATCCCTTAACTTAGGTCTGATATGCTTTGTACGTATCCTAACCTCCTATATAATGATTTAAATAATTTCATTGACTTATTAAATAATAATATTCATTTTTATGATATCATATATGGTTCACTTATGACTTTATATTACCCGTTCTTTTGTAAATTCCATGTTAAAGAAGTGTTTTGGGTAAAATCGTATTATTTATCGTACGTGTTTGGACTTGTTGTTCTTGATATTATTTTTACTTATATCATGATTTACTTACTTCCAGAATGTAAATCATGATTTATATATCATATATATTCCGTATATATATTTATATATATAATATATAGATAAATGAAATGAAATACACCGTTCATGGAGACGGTGGGTCGTACGTACGCATGGATGTTGTTTTCCTTTCCTTATTTGACTTGAATGGAAGTAAGTAGATGAAATATATATATATATATATACATAAATAAAGTAGATTTATCATGTCATATATTTCATTATTATTCATTATATATACTTTATAATTATTCTTGAATGGTTAACATGGAGAATGAATCTCATCGCATCGTGGAGGCGGTAATCCGTATGTACGCACAAGCGATGATATCGTTCCCATAATTATTGAATTGAATTGAATTAGAGTGGATGATATAATATTTCAGAATCAGTATGATGTTATAATAACTATATATAGTTATTTTTTACACCATTATACCCATCCAAGTAAGCTGGTGGAGGAAAAACAAATTACACCACGACGAGGAGACGGTATATCATACGTACGCACACACGGTGATTTCGTTTTCTGTAGGATGGATAGAATGTGAAATGGGGTTGTTTCATATTTATAATAAAATATCATAATATTAGTGATACTGATGTTATTACTTTATAATGAAACAAATAAAGAAGAATAAGTTGAAAAAGAAAGTAAACTTGAAAGAATCGGTCGAAGAGATTACCTCTTCTTTGACACACCTCTTTTAAGATTCCTCTTAAGGCATTAGGGTTGGTCTTTTGAGGAGACAAGAACATATATAATGTTTCTAGAGAAGTTGATAAGGGAAATGGACATGGATTTTCCGAGCTTGGATGCTCAAAATTGTGTAAATAGAAGAGGGAGGAGGTTCCCTTTTATAAGGGAGGAGAGGGGCACCTTAGGAAAAACTCAAATTATTATTTTATAATAAAGTCATATTCTGTTTATAATAGTTCAAAATTGATTTATTTTGAAGCTAAAGTTGGGATGGGTATAAATAATCTCAATCAATAGGTTTTAGAAAATTTTAGGTTACTATTTTAACCTTATCATTTAGATTTAACTCTAAGTTAAATAATTTAACTTTTACCGTGTCTTCTTGTTTTCTTACACTACATGGTTAATAAACTTACTATAAAAAGCCAAAAGGACCCCAAGTGGTTCATTATTAATATATATATAACCTTTTCTATGTCATTTTTCAGATACTTATATTTTTAGGAATAGAATAAAAATTAATAATATAATACTTGTTTTAAAAGCTATTTTATATCAATTTTGACACTATTTGGTAATAGATTTTTTTGTGAAAATCATAACAGCATGATTAGTTGGAATAAAATTAATTAAATAAAGACTAAAATTTCATATTTACCTATAAAATTAGTGTAATTCGTAAAAAGTCTCAAATTAGATTTATTTGGATATTTATAACATCAATTATGTTAATATTTCATTAAAAAGGTAAATTCTCTATCATCATTGTGTCATAAATAAATTAAATTATTTAATGTCTAAAAATTATAAATAAAATTCAACTATGTAGGAAATATTTTTAGATTTCTAATTAATATTTATAGTTAAATTTATCTTATGTATAACCCTATATTAAAAATGTTTTAGTTATTAAACTTTGATTTTTACTCTTTTAACTATTCTTTGAATAAAATAATAACAAGTGTCCTAATCTAATCTAAGTGGACCTAAAGGGTAATATTTTATTCTTAAGGTTTTTTTTTGGTCGAATTACACTTATCCAATAGAATTAGGACATTTTTCAGGGTAATAATAATATCATTTTTACCCTTAATTACCCTATTTACTTTTAACCGTTGTAAATAAAAGTAAAAAGTTACTATTCACCAAAAATTATTTTTATCTTATTGAACCAAATTTTACTCCTTGATATTAACTGTGTCTCTAGGATTTTTGAAATTCAACTCACAGAAGCAGTAAAATTATGTTTTATGTACAATTGCAAATGCTCTTAGGAGGTGGGTAAAAGACGGCGAAAAGTTCAATAAAATTTTTATATATCTAAAATTATTATAAAATGAATCCAATGAATTAAATTGAACTTATATAAGTATTATGTATATATTTTGACCTAAAATAAATTTAAATAAAATAAATCATTATTTAAATAAAATGTCGATTTTAACCAATAACTCAGTGTTTTCACTATTCATCAAAAATTGAATGTTTTCATAAAATTACCAAAATTTCACCCTAGGATAATATCGATAATCCGAATCCAAAAATGTAGTCCATTTTGAAAGATAAAATTTATAAAATTTTAAAAAGTGGGTATTACTATTCCTAACGGCTAGTTTATATAATATTTTAATAACATATCGTTGTTTAGTGAAACTCGGTATTGCGTACAACACATGCTATCATGGAAGGTTGTGGTTGCATGTAAAGCAATCCATGTCAGGGTTTCATATATTGAAAGATTCCTTTGTTGTTTTGTATACTAGAATCCAACTATTTTTCATTTATACATTGAATATATATATATATACACTCAATGTTTCATAGAATAACTTCTATCAAACGTACTTGAAATTTTGTGTAACATGATCCAAGAATAGTGTTGTGTATACTGCAAGCTAATATGGTGTTGCATATAGAGAAAGATAATCTTGGTGTAGTATACAACACAAGACATCAAATAAATTAAAATAATACATCTCATAAAATCTCAGGTTGTTACAAGACCGACCTGCCAGTGTAGTTCGAGGTAGATAAATTTGGGTCACCAGGTTAGCAAGATGAATGGACCCGCGACTAACCTCAGCTAGGTCCAGTGAGGCCCAATGGTCTAGTAAAATTGGCTAGACAGACATGATCAGGTCATGTGGGTCCCTGGGTTAGGTTAGTCAGGTCGGTTTGAACCAGTCGAACTAGGCCTCGACGCAACCAACCCCTATTTACAAAAAGGCACATATCTCCTAGACCGTGAATCCGAATGACTCAGTTATCAGCGAGATTTCATGACTCAGCTACCCAATGAGACTACATGACTCAGCTACCCAGTGACATTCTATGACTCAGCTATCAGGGAGACTCCATGAATCAGCTACCTATAGAGACTCTGTGACTCAGCTATCGACACGATATCATGAATAGACTACCATAAGAGGCTCTGTGACTCAGCTATCACCGAGATTCTATGACTCATCTTCCCACAAGGCTTCGTGAATCATCTATCTGTGAGGCTCCATGATTCAGCTACCCAATGAGGCTTCATGGCTCTAGTACCGAATAGTTCTAGGTGACTTAGATTTTCTAAAGGACTCATCAGGGATGAATTCCTTTTAGCAGTGATCAACATTTAGTGTTTGCAACCATTGGTTTTGATATCAACACATTAAGTTATCCCTGTGTCGAGCTAACTCTAGTGACTCTAAAATTTGTGCATTATTTTGTGATTTCCTATAGGAATTTCAATGAGACCCGAGTTGGTTTCTAGTTCCCTACTGAGTATTTAATTACTCATCCCTGAACATGCTTTGCCCGAACATGTTGTGTCTGGTGAAGATGACCGACGACTTGGCGGAGGACTTGGTGGCCCAGGATGGGGCAGTACCCAATGAAGTCAGGCAGGTGGGATGTGATTCTATGGCTTCTGGAATCTTCCCTATAATTAACCATCCAGTAGGGTTTTTAGAAGACAACTATTATAATTTCTTAGTGTTTACCTATTTTTATTTCTTCCTTTTTTGGGTCTGTATTCTGGCCCATTTGACCTACAATATGTACTTTTACTTTGTGGTTGTTTAGTGGATTTCATGTTTTCTTTTATAGCTTTGTGGCGTGTTTGTGTGTGTGTACATATAGGTACTCAGGGAAATGCCACCCATTTGTAGGTTGATTACTTCAACGGTATTCACCAACCCCTAACCTTCAGGAGGCGGGCTTGGGGTATGTCACGGCACGGGCCCCAGGGGGATGGTCGTGACATCTTGTAAGTTGGTGTTATTATTTTGAATGAGAAATTTTCATTGCACATTACATTATATTTATTGTAGTATTAATTATAGATAAACCTTATATTTTTTTACATTGACATTTTTAACATAAATCCCTACCATCATTATGGTTGAGAGTCACAAAAACCATTATTTTAATCCATCAATATTTTATTTGAATTCCTTTACTCCGAATTAGAAAATGTATATCCATTATAATAAGATATAAAAATAGAATTTTATAATGATAATATCATTAGATTAATTGAATTTGAATCAAGAGTGATGAGAGAAAATAATATTTTTTTAGGTTAATCAGGATTTTACATGTTTGATTATAATGAATTGTGATATATAAATTAATAAAAGGAGAATATAAGAAAATTTTCAATGGTAAAGAGTAAAATAATTGGGTTTACTTGTTTCGTTGAGATGTGTTAAGTTGAATTTATGTTTGATGAGGATCTTTAATTATTTATCCGTCATTAATAATAGTTTTAATTAATTTGTTTATAATTTTAATGTTGGTAACATTTTGTTCCTCTATTATTTATTTTTAGATTACATGCTTAAGGAAATTATGTTCTAAGTGCGAGGGAATTAATAGATCAGTATTTTTCTTGATGATTTTGATATTAAACATATTTATTAGGAACTTTAGTGATTAAAATTATTTTTATTTAATTATTTTACTATTTCATTACGGTATATAGTGATTTAATAAAAACAAGCCTAATACTGGTGATTTAATTTAGAAAAATATTCCATGTTATGATTGAAAAGTGAAGGACGAAGGCCAAAAAGTGAAAGTGATGAAATGAGATGAAATAAATAAAAAATTTATGGAAAACACCAATTCAAATTTTAGATATCATTATTGACTTGAACCTTGAAGTAATACAAGATGTGGACAAATGACAAGAATAAAAAGAAGCATTCGATGCGAAAACTTCATGTGTCATGGCATGAAACATATGGTAATACTGTGTAAACACCTCATATAACCCTGATAACTTTTCGAGTGTGAACCAATATGTGATTATTTTGGTCCCACATATTACATGTTGTGAAAATACTACCATTGACATGAAACCTTAAGATTTGACCTCAAATAATTTGATTTGAAGAAATTAATGATGCTTTCACCTCATATTTATGACCTGTGAACACACATGATTAACAAGAATATTTTTTGACCCATTTAGGAGGCCAATTATGGTATCCTGGGTCTGATTTATGCCTATAAATAAAAGGGGATATGTATTTAAAGTGAATGATTTGATAGTGATGCTCTGGATGATAGATTGTTGTTGTGTAACTTTCTAGTTTTATTTACCATATTTATTTCATTTAATTAATGTGATGTTTCCCATATATAAAAACAATTAATATTTTTATTCTATATATGGGTACTTTATTTTTGTTATTAGGAATTTTTAAGTTTGGAACAATGTTTCTATGTTTGGTTGTTTATGGTTAGCTAAAAAATCATGTATCTTTTATTGATTCTAATATCAATTCTTCATAACATTAATTTACTCTTGTGATTGTGTAGGGTTTTGATTTTTTTAACAATTAATTCCCTTGTAAATGATCATAATAACCCTCTACCAATTTATTATTTTTATTAAATGGAATATATTAGGGTTGGGCATTCATTTCATGGTGATCACCAAAAAGTGAGAGGAATTACAATAGGAATTATTGGTTTTTTGGGAATAACAACACCCGATCTAAGATTTCCATAATATATCAATGCGACATACTTCATTGAAATAGACAAATGAAGAATAATAGACCAATAAAATATTTGAATTAGGGTTATTCTCAACATCACCACTGATCCATGTGTGAGAAAAGAATCAATAAAGGATTCTCTCTCTTACAATATGGGAGAATAGGAATTGGTAATAATTGAAACACTGTGATAAAATTTCACTAGGTGTAGCCTAAACCATTATAATCATCCTACCAATTTTTTTTAAATATTAATCATTTTAGGTACTTCCTTAAAATATAAATTTCTAAAATCAGGCCTTTAAAATCAATTTTTATAATCAACCAAAAGTGGAAATCCATTTTTTTGTGCAATCCTATTCAAGAGACTTCCTTGGTCAACTAATATACTATATCTAGGTAATAAAAATTTTATTTTACATTTCCCAAAATAGAATTGGTTCAATGATGAAATTAATTCATGTTTGTCAAGAGGTGTGTCAAGGTGATATAATGTGGGAGATAATCATAAATATGAACATTGAAGCGTGATATAAGATGATAATATGGAGACAATATATTAATGTGTTAACATCATAAAACATGAAATTATATGCATAATTCAAGGATTATTGTCAATAAATCATAAAATAATGTTATTAGGATGACCTCCCATGTATCATACATGGATTATCATGAGATAAAAAAACCCAGTGTATTTTAGGGTTATATAGTTCTGATCCCTATAATCACATTCATAATATGTACATCCATTAGTGTTCCACATAGATCATACAAAATAAGAATGAATTTAACCACTATTAATCCCATTATTAGTAAGTGTGCGTTATACACATAGAATTCCCTAATAAATTATTTTGGTTAATATCTATTTTAATACACTTTAGTTTAAATTGAGATTGGTATTCAATTCCTAAGTGTTTGGAATAGAAAACCACATCATGATTTTAGTAGCATATCAAGTGTACATATTGATTCATGCAAGGGTTTAATGATATAAAATGGTGGTACATAATTATATTTAATACATTTGGACTTGAAAATGGATGTGTAAAAACATATTCACAAAATGGAAATTTTGAAATCCAAACTCATAACTCGGAAAATTCATGAATAAACAGGAGGAGGATGATATAATCCTATAACATTGATAAGACACTTATAAAAGCTTTATAAGAGCTTCATAAGATATTGGGAAGAACATGGTAGAGATTTAGAGAAGGGTAGGGATATTAAATTCATGATAAATTGGTTTTCATTCAATTTGAGTCGGAGTTTTTTGGGAATTTGTTTCAAAAAAGAGTTTTTAATTTATTTATTTCAAAGATTAGGTTTAGTGTCTATAAGATCAAATAAATAAAACCAAAAACCATATGCTGTTTTTGGCCCTTTGATCATCCAAATAATATTTTTCATAAATATTTAATAATGCTTTTGAATAAACATATTAAACTAATATCAATGGTGATGCAGAAGTTAGTTAGGTCTATAAATAATTGATTTTGAAATCTTAAAATATAATATAGGTTTTGGAGGATTCATTAATGGTTTATAAAAATAATATAATATCATAAAAAACACAATATATATAAGGTTAAATATATATTTTTTCAGTAATTAATTTTATATCTTTTATTACATAATTATTGGGGTATTACGATGTCATAATACAATCTATATATTTATAACTTATTTAATTTTTACTAATTAATTATACGGTCTCAGAAAATTATAAAATTTTTACCATTAACTAATTTTTATGACATGGGTTCAAAAAAATTATTCATTTTTTAAAATTAATTTTATTAATATGAGTATTTTAATTTTAAAATAAAAGTGACTATTTACTAGAAAATACTAATATTGATCATATTAACAACTTTCTAACCCTTATAAAAATTAAAAAATAGTTTATTAAATTATATAATCAATTATATTTAGATAAATATTACCTAATAAGAATATTTCCTTAAAATAAAATATATTTAAAAAATTATTCAAATTATCAAAAGAGTGTCTTAACTGAGAGTATATATTTCCCAAAAATATAATTTTGTCTTCATATCAAAAAATAATTTTAATAAAATAGATTATATATATCATTTATAATTTAAATCTAAAATGGCATATAAATAATCATTATTTAATTAAAAATAAATACATAAAAATCGATATGACTATAGTCAAAATACATAAAACCTTATTACAACATCCTATACCTTAACAGTAAGGTGTGAGATAGTGGTTCTTTCATGGGGTGGTTTGGAAAACATGGTTTGGGTTGTCTTCCTGATAATATTGAAGTTCTATCGTAAACATATTTTATCAAATTTTATGTATTAAATATTGGATTGGTATTTGTAAAGGTAAAATATTGTTGATTTCATCTCACTCAGATGGTCTGATTTATGGGCATCATAGGGTATGATCATACTGGTCGAGGCCATTTCTTATTCCAACCATGTCAATTGGAATTTATCAAAACCCTTCATATATACTAATATTAACAATCACAATATAATGAAAATAGTATTAACTATTAATATAATTAATTTTATTTTAATTCTAATGTGTTATATCATTCCCAAATAATAAAAGTTGGGCATGTGTTTTCTATAACTATATGAGTAAATATTGTTGATTCATATGGGAATTTCATTTAAAAAAGTGTTGGTCATTACATTCTTCCCCATTTCATAAATTTCACCCCCGAAATTTAATTTTTTACAATAGAAGAAATGAGACTACATAAATTTCATTTCCTCTTCATATTACCATGTTTCTTCCTAAAAAAATTGGTTCTACCACAACACATTAACCGGGTGAGTTGTATTATTTAATAGAAATTTGTCTCTATGATATCAGATATTTACCAACTACCCCTCGTATGAATGGTAATTCTCCAAGTGTACAACCACTGTATTTAGTAAATTTGAGGGATCTGGAATGTACTTCCTCAAAGGGGGATACATGGAACACATAAAGTACTTCAGATAAGCTAGTCATAAGTACTAATAAATTAGGTATAGCACTGATGAGATCAAGGATATTAATGGGGATGATGTATCTGGGACTATTCCTTCCCTTCTTCCCAAACCTCATGAATTTATTTAATGTTAATATAAAATGTATAACCTTACCTCCGACCTCAAAATCCAGGTCTCACTAATGATTTTATGTATAGAGTTTTTGTAGACTTTATGTTTATTTAATATAAATATGAATGGTTTGAACCTTATCTATCATCTATTAGTTAAGATGAGGTCTCACATGTTTCATATCTCCAAATTCATCCCAATATGATGGAATTCGACAGCACTTCCCATATAGAGTCTCCAAAGCTTCCATTTAAATGATGGAATGGAATGTATTTTTATATGAGAACACTAATATGGGAAAGTGTTGATGACAATATCCATGATAATCCATTGAAAATTATCTTAGTATATCCTCTAGAGTTTGAATGGTTCTCTCATAATGAACAACCATATGAGGGTTATAAGTAGCACTAAAACTCCACTATATATATTATACATGATAAAGGATTCTCCAGAACATTGAGGCAAACCTCTGTTCTCAATTAGATACAATAGAGAGTTTCACTTGATTTATTCATTCCACATACCTTGTGTATATATTGGCATGTAGGTGAATAAAAGGATATTCTTTGATAGCAAAGAAATGAGTTGACTGTGTAAGGCAGTAGACTACCACCTAGATTGAATTAATACCTTTAGATGTCATGGATAGTCCTATGATAAAATCAATGGTTATATTTTCCCATTTCCATACTGTAATGGGAAATGGTTGTATCATACCCACAGAATATTGTTTCCCAGCCTTTTAATTTGGGCATACTATGCATCAAGCTAAAAATTCTATAATCTGCCTCTTCATGTTATCCTATAAAAATTTTTCCTCAGGTCTTGATAAATATTTTTTACTCCTAAATGAATACAGAAGCATGAGCTATGAACGTCATCCATAATTTCCTAATGTTCCCCTAAAAAAGGATAATAATAATTTATTATATTTTATTATTAATTTGCTTCACTGTCTATACATACTAATTTTAGTGTATTTCATAGATTGTACTTTATTTCTCATCACCTGTGAAATTCATGTTTAATGTGACGATTTGGGAAAAATCAATTATATATTTGTGGAAAACAATATATTAAATATTTGAATTTAATATTTTGGGATATTAATTATTACCTTGTTTAGATGTGTTTATATTTTAGGATCATTGGATTAATCAGAAGGGAATATGGAGATATTTGGAAATGAATGTATAAATTTATAGACAAAGCAAAGTGGAACTTAAGCCCCTCAAGTAAAATTGGGGCCCAAAATCCAAGCCCAATGATGATCAAATTTTATAAATAGAAGGATAAATATATGGGGATTATTTCATTCAAATATTTCCAGATTTAATTATGATTTTGTCATGGTGATCCAAGCGATCAAAGATGAAGATTTAATGAATCTCCTGGTCTGAATGCCCATAATGTCAACCCACAATTTTGAGCATAAAGTCTATATAGATGATTAAATTTTTATGAAATTCAGTAAGACATTAGAGGATAAATATAAGAGGATATATCTATTCTTTTAACATCAAATATTCATCCATCTAAAATTACTTATTTTCACACTAAGAGGTTGGATGAATCTGGACCTATTTTCTGGTAAATATTAAAATTCCCAATTTCCATTATTCTCACCCTGATTATGACTATTATAATTAATGGGGATAAAAATTATTTTTAGTTTCTATACCTAAGCCTCCTATTTTTTCTATACATGTAACTTATGGTTATGGTATTGAGGATGCATCGTATTCTTTCAATTGTAATTTTATGCATCCATTTTGTAATAATATATTCAATTTTCCCCATGAATGATTCTCATTCTTCATCATTTATGAATAAATGTTTGTCATATTATTAAATGATTTTATTATTTTCTACTTCAAATTTATCATTTTTAATTAATTTATGAACTTATTCACATCTACACTTATGAATTTCATCACAAAATGATGGATTGATCGTTATTTCAATTTATTCTTCTTCACTTCAACTCTAGTAAGACTACATATTGATTCCATTAGTATAACAACATAAATTGTGGGATAAACCTATAGTGGGTTGATCAAAGGGAGTGTAAATGGGAAGTTCTAGATTTTATTTTACTTTTTAATTATTTATAATCAATTTGTTTATAGATATTTTCATTCGATGATGTACTCTCACCATTGATCTCACAAAATTTAAGGATACACATCTATAATGATAAAATGGATCATATTCCATGGAATTCTCATGAATATGATACTACAAGTATATATGGGATTATAATTTGGATAATGATGACTAAAATACAATGAGTCAGTTTTGAAGTTCATATTTCGTTGAAAGAAACATTCAAATTAAATACATTGAAACCATTAAATTAAATTTATCCAACCACCCAAGAGACAAACTAGGATCTAATAATATTCCATAATTGTTTGTATTTGAATATTTAGGTGTTTAATTGTTTAATTAAATCTCTTATTCAAGGTATATTATTATTTTAGTATCACATGTTAAATAAACTACAAATTTTTCCACTTCACAGCCAATTTCTCTATACAATGTACGTGCCACTAGGTTTCTTCTTCGGCCCATGGGGATTGGATATGTACTTGTACCTTAATGACTACTACAACCAGTAGGGTAAATTTGGGCACAACAAAAATTTGGCGTTGTTTCCAAGGATCCATGTATATTATCTTAGACACTCACCTTCTATTTCTCACTCAACTTCTCTATTCTCACCAGATTTTATTTATCATTTCTTATTTATGTTTCTGTGTGCTGAAAGAATCTAAAACCATTATTTTCTCCCACTCTAATGTAATATCTTAAATATTACCCATTCATAAACCAAATATGGAATAAAATAGAGAATGAATATTGGGAATAAAAAATATTTTTTAATTTCATTGAAAATCCTTTGAATGAATACCCCACACCAGATGATATGTACAATCAATGGGATGATGAATGTTTAAAGGATAAAATCCTATCACTCTCAAGGAATTTTGAATAAATAAATCCTATCAATGTATATTATTTAAAAATTATTATCCATTAAAATTCTGAAAAACCCCTTGATCAATTTTGGAAAAAATAGAAAAATGTATTAACAAGTTTCATTACAATGAATATTTCTACAATGATATGAAATGTTTCTAGAACCCATTCCCACTTGGGTTAAATATTCCTAATAATTGATATAATAACCTTTTCCCATTAAATATTATTATGAAAAACACTAATATGTGAAAAATTATATGAGTGTGAAAATAATGAAACACCTAATGTAATGATTCCCAGATAATCAGAGGCATTAAAATTAGATGAAAATTTTGAATAAATCACATTAAAATTTAAGAAATCAAAGTTGGTTGATATGTTTATATAGTTAGGTAATTTTTAAATTCAACCCGAGGAACAATTGGATACTCTTAATGATAAATCAAATCATGATGAAATTGATTTTTGGAATTCTGAAGAGGTGAATTAGACATCATGGATAGAGTTTCAAGAATATTTCTCGATTATTAATTTTTCAGAACCAAAAATTACTACACTATTTAGAAAAATCATCAACACAGAGTCATTGAAATCCCTAACATTGAAAATTGAAAACCTGGGGGTTGAAACATATATTCATAAGAAACCAATTCATTATAAATTTATTTGATAAGAAAATTATTTTGATTAAAAATTATAATATTATTTAGTAAATTTCCATTAATTCAAATTGAAAATCATTGTCATTACATCCCCACTAAATTATCCATTCATAGAGTAAAACTAAGACCTTGTAGTTTTCATTCATCTATCTATTGAACCCAATAATATATGAATGGTCTGTGATGTCTTATATAAGACTAAAAAAGAAACTTGATCAACTATTTCTAATATTCCTTGGTTTTTCCCACTCATGGTAGAACATAGTATTGTACATTAAAAAAAATTCTAAAAAATAGTCAATCGCAACAAACTAGAAATGGAGAAAAATAGGGCTCGTAAAATGATGAATGTTGGTATTGGATATGTTAGGGGATTCATTTTAAGTTAACGACATTAAACTACATGATTTTGGAGAGGCAACCCAACCTCTATCTTTTTTATATTTTGTTTGTTTTTTTGTTATGGGATCCCCCTTTGGGTTTACAATGTGGTCTAATGTCTCTCATGTGTGAGATTTAGAAGTTGAATCTTTTTTAGTATTTCTAAATAAAACCCATGACATCTAGAGTTCACGCCCAACCTTCAATCACCCTAAAGGTGTCTATATGTGAGATGGTGCCAAAGTTATTGATATCTTAATAATGGGTTATCATCTTAAAACTAGGTGATTTTTCCATTATTTCATTTCAAATCACCTCTCTCCTATTTCTTTCAAATTCCAAACTCTCTCTTCTCTTCTCTTTCAAGCACTGAGGCGGTGGTAATTCAATGTTTGGGTATTGAATATCTTGGATTTTGGAAAAAATGGTGATGTTATGGTAAAAAATTAATTTAATGATAAAATAAAATTTAATTAAATATCCTTTCATGCATTAATGAACAATTTAAAACATTAAAACAGATTGTGAAATGATTTTGAATGCCACGATTATGATTTTAATTCATTTTCAAGTTTTGGAGCATTGTTTTTTTGAAAGTGTTGTAGTGTGATGATATTTTTCAATGTTTAAATTTACATCCTTTTAATCAAAAATTTATAGTGCATTTGCATTGTATTTTGGGTGTATTTTTGGGTTCTTGGGTCCCTTTTATCATATCATAGGGTTCGGGGATAGTTTTATTTCATATAATGGTCTTCATTTTTCAACACATGTGAAATTCATGTATAAAGTGAAAATTTGGCATAATCAATCATATGTTTGGGGAAGAAATTATATTTATTATTTGAATTTTTTATTCTAAGATATGATTTATCACGTTTTTAACATTTTATATTTTAATATTAATGGATGAATTATAAGATAGGATGGTTATTTTTGGAACAGAATTATGAAATTATTGGAAAACACATAATGGGCCTTGGCCCATCAAGTAAAATTAGTGCAAAAAATCCATGCCCAATGAAGCTAAAATTTCAAATTCAGAATGATAAAATTTTGGGTCTAAATTTATTCAACAGTATACAAGGCTAATTATGAATTTTATAGTGATACAGGTAGTTATAAATGAATACTAAACTTATGGCCCGATCAGAACTCCAATGAAGTCATCCCACCATTTCGAGCATAACATCCTAACAGATAATTCAATTATCATAAAATTATTACAAATAATATAGGACACATGTATGAAGATATTAATTAACTTAGATGATAAAACAATCATCTGTCTATAATGACTTTTTTTCACTCCAATAGGGGGATGAATCTAGTCTTATTTTTGTGGTCAACTTGAAAATCCAATTTCCTTTATTCTCACTAAGATTTTGACACTCCTAATGAATGGGGATGGAATTGATTTTTTTTGGGGGGGGGGTAAAACTATATATAAAAATATACATATATATGGAGATTGTGGTTAATGGGTTTAGGATTCATGTTTTTATTTCAATTGAAATCTTTTGCTTTCATTTTGTAATTGCATATTCAATTTTTCCCACATAAATTCGTCATTTGCCTTTATTTATTAATAAATGTATTTTCTAATAGTATTTTATTTTTTTCATTTCGATATCATTTTGATATTGGTGAATTATTATGTGATCATATTCACACAAACAATTATTAATTTCATCACACAATGGTAGAGTGATTGTTATTTCAATGTTATTAATCATCAATCTGTCCCCCGTAAGTTTTTTTCCTTCTTACATTATTAGAATATAAAAAATTGAGAGATAAACCTATTATTTCTTCATCCAAGAGAGTATATAGGTAATGGATTGGATGTTATTTCACAATTTAATAATTCATAATAAATTATGTTATTGATATTTTCATTCAGTGACGTGCCTTCTCCTTTGATATCACTAATTTTAAGGCTACACTTATTGATTGATACAAACCACCCTATACCTTGGAGTTCACTACAATATAATCCTACAAGTTTATAGGTGTTTATAAATAGTATATGTAAGTCTAAAAATCAATTATTGATTTTATAAGTTCACATTTCATTGAAAGAAACAATCAAATTTAAGACATTGAAGCCGTTAAATGAAATTCAACTAATCAAACCAAGCCACAACCTAGTATCAAATCATATTCATTAATTATTAAATTTAAAATATATATGTATCTCATTATACCATTCAATTAATTCTCATAGGAATACTAGTATTTTAGTATCATAGTTCAAATCAACCACAAATTTGTCAACTTCATAGCCAATTCCTCCATAGAATGTATGTGTCACTAGGTTTCTGCATCACTCCCTATAAAAATGATCCCTACTTGTATTCCCAGGAAACATTCTACCAGTAGGGTAAACTTGGGTGAAAAAAGATCCCTCTTTATTATTTTTTATGGGACTCATATTCAGGTTATATACCATATATCATTATCCAAGATGAACTCTATAATAATTTATACCTTTTAATATAACTCCACATAATCATTCGGGGACTCCTTGATCATCTTAATAGTGGATGGTTGAGCTGTTATTTGAGAAGTGTAAAATGATTATCATTTTATTATTTCCATTCCTATCCTATTTAGTTATATGAATATTGGACGCCTTTTAGCCCTGATGATGTATACAGTTTCAAGATCTTTTCCACTCAGACTATCTTCCACTTTTATTACTTCCTACGATGGTAATTGACTAAACAACCATAATACACTATTATCTATAACCACCTAAATTGGTTCATATTGTGATCTTTTTTTTGAATATATATATGAGGCCTTTATGATACATATATATGTCGCACACCTCCCGGTAGAGATAACGACTCCAAATATTCAACACGAAGATCACAACATCCAATTTCAAATAAATTGTTATGTAGTTCTACTAATGATCATTTTCTCAGTGAGAGCCACAGTCTATCACATTTTCATATTTCATGAGTATGCAACCCAATCCATTTTTGGATGCATCATTGTATATCAGGAATGCTTCCCTAGTGGTGGGTAATGTGAGAATAAGTGAAATTATTATCCACTTCTATGACACTTTAATCTCTCCTCACATTCATCAATCAAAAAAACATCACTCTCTTTCAAGATAATATATTAGTTTGTGGGATTAAAAATCATGACTAGTTTATGAAAAATCGATGATAGAACCATGTTTGACTAAGAAAATTACTAGTATCTATCATAGATATTGGTCTAGGACTTCCATCAATAGGATATATTTTTTAAGAATCCACAAATATACCATTTTAATGATACATTCTGCAAGAATGTTATATGATCTATCCAAAAACTGCATTTGTTGTTCTCTTTATATAAAATTCCCTCTCTCAAGGTCTTCTGTATAACATTCAAATGATCCTCATGTTCCTATTTTATTTTGGAGTATATAATAATATCATTGATAAAGACTACCATTTCTTTAGGTAATCCATAAAAACTCTATTCATTACGTCCATGAATATTTTTGTAGATTTAGTGAGTCCATATAGAATCCCTATGGACTCGTAGTGATCAAACATTTCACAAAAATTATTATTGGGGATATCCCCCATTTTCACCTTTATTTGAAAATATCTCAACTAAAGATCCACCTAAGAAATTTAATGAGATCCATATAGATTATGGAAGAATTTACCAATCCATGGAAGATGATACATTGTCTTTATCATGCTCATGTTGAGATAACAATAATCAATTAATAGGCACAATGACCCATCCTTCTCCATGATGAAGAGGACCGATGAACCCCATGGAGAAGAACCTGTGTGTATAAATCCTTTATCCAAATTATCCAATAATAACCTATTAAACACTTAAAGGTTAATAGTGTCCATTCTAGATGTATTCATGGATATTGGAATAGATTTATGTATCAAATCTATTATGAACATGACCTCATGGATTCTAGGAAGACCAAAAAAATACACTGGGAAACTTATAAGAATATTCCCTATCCTTGGAAATGTCATCAGGGTTATCTTTTACTTAGTCTCAAACATTTGAGATAGATAGACTTTATCATAAGGAAATAATATCCATTCTTGAGATGATGATACCAATGGAGATTCATCCTTCTCATTCCACTTGAATATAATTAGAGGGAGATTCAGGATATGATGGGTAATTTACTCATCCTAGAAATATATTTTTTACCTATATAAGAAAAGATAATCCATAACGAAAAAATTATAAAATTCTATTAATGATATTATCACAGGGTTCACTAGGAAGTCCATCCTGAAAATACAGAACAACAAAAATGTAATATAATACATATTAAATATTTTTCCCTTTTTTTGTTTTCATCGATAGATCCACTTCAATGTATTTAGGTGGTTTTGAATATTTATACTAAGCATACATAATATGAAAGAATCCATTTATCCAGAATAAAATGGTATGTTCTATATTGTTTAATGAATAACTAACATACTTGTCACCACTTTTTTGTTGGGATCCACCTCAATAGTTGTTATGTCATAACCTCTACCTCAATTTGTTGTATTTTTTTTTGGTTATTGTCATTGTTTATATTAAAAACCCATTGTCTTAGATCATTTTTTCATAGTGTCTATGTTCCATGAATATGAAAAATTGAACAAAAGGATGAGGGTTGACTAGAGAATTCCTTTATTCCATCACATTAAAGGGTTTCTACCATCATCATTTTCAAGCAATGTGTCATTCCTTCCCATACACAAATCATTTCATTATCGCCATCATGTAACATCTAGGATGCTTATTCCTACATTTTTTATAAGTTTGATGATAGGATTTTTTCTAACATATAATTTCTACATCATTTCTATTCCATTATATTCTTCCTATCTCCATACCAATGAGACCTTTAGATTCATTTATCTCAATTTCAACTGTGAGGGAACATCATACAATTTTTTTATTGATGCCTAAGTCTAAAATTTCCAAATCATTTCAAAGACATGACTTGGTCCCACCAAAAAGTAATTCAACATTATATTTGGGATTAGTGATAATGTTTTATGTGTATCTTGAAAGTCATGTGATGTTTTACTTTTACAACATGATGGATTTATCAACCTTCTTCTGGAAGGGAAGAAAATCCCTCTCTATTTATGTCAAAGAGTGTGAGTAATTTTTTTTTCTAAAAACATCTTTCAGAATACTTTCCACTCTATCACCGAGATATGACCCTTAGGATTCACAGTTTTTTTCAATTTCCATCATTGATCAGCTTATCTCACAATATGATAAATATCCAACATAGCCTTCTATTTCCCAGGGTAATGAAGGATAGGGAAGATATTTTAAATAGTATTAATCCATTATTCCATGATTAAGGGATTAGAAGATCCATAGAATTTTTGAGGCATTTTCACACAGAGGACTCAATTTCAACAATTCTCTTTCTTTGGGACATTTGGGGTTTCCCCCATGATTTAACTTTATATTAAGTAATTGGGTTAATTTAGCTAGTATTGTCATGAATTTATAGACTCTTAATCCAATTGGGTTGGGAATATCAATTGGATATTACCCATCACATTGGTTTTTGACTCAGTTCCTCCAGTTTCCATTCATTAACTAAACTAATGGGAAAATTAGGGATGATAATCATTAAAATATTAACCATGTAAAAGAAAAACTATGAACCTTTAAGGGATAACTCGTACATGACATACATTACTAAACCTATGAATTTATTAGTTTCAATATAAGTTATCCAAGGTCTATTTGCAGACATAAAATTTTATGGTCACTTTTTCCCTTCATGATGGTTAGTAAGAAGCATGGGAATTTACAAATAAAATTTCAATGATTGGAAAAATTAATGTAGAGTAAAAACTCTTTTTCATGTACTAGGGGAATATCTATTCAATTACTAATGTTCCATTTTTTGGGGTATCTACCCCTAGGAAAAATAGTTTCATAGCCACATCCACATGTGGACTCTAGATTGGGATTTTGTTAATTTCAATCCACTTTGTCTATAAATTACCATAATTTAGGTATGTTTTCCTATGTTCGGTATTATCAATAAGGATTTCAATAATTTTCTAAATCCTAATACACAAAATTAACTGGACCTTTCTATGATAACAATAATGAAAACCTATATCTTCTTATAATCATTAATTCATTATTTATTACATAAAGACACACATAATAAAATTTCAAAATATTGAAAGGCATCGTGTATTTGGGTAATTAGATATATAACCTAGTAGATTATAATAGAGATACAACCACATTATTAAAAAACCCTTAACATGATCTTAAAATTTGATTTCTTTTTTAAAACAACATTAGATAACCTGAGGAGGAATATATAAAAGGGTGAGCTATAACGATATGTAAGGTAATAATAAAATAATAACATGATTAAAGTAATACATGTTACCCATTAGGTATCTCAATGTGACATAAAATGGGATTGAATAAAAAACATAACCAATGAAGTAAGATATATGATGATAACATCAAGGAAACATAGGAATGTGGGAAACCCAAAAAATATAACATCATAAACCTAATTCAAGGATGATCACTGAGAAATAATAATATATTGTGATTAAGATAAACTATTGTACATCATATATGTAATATCATGAGATAAAAATATTTCCCAATGCATTTATGGTATATATAATTTCAGGTCCACCTGTCACATTCATATCAAGTACCATCATTAATGTTCTACAAAGATCATACAATATACGAATTCCATTCATCACTTCTAATAATATGATTAAGGATTGTGGTATGAATAAATAGAATTAACAAATTAATTAATTATAGTTATATCTAGGTGTTTACCTGAGATAAGAAATTGGAATGGGAATTCACTACACAAATGTTTGGCATGGAAAATCAAGGGATATTTTTTTGTACCAGGACAGGATTACATAAATATTCATGGTAGGATTTGAAGAGAGTGTAAAGTGTTCTCAAATTAATTTTAAATAATAAATAAATTAAAATAGGTGTGTAAACACATATTAACAACAAGAATAATGGGAAATCAAAATGTATAACTCAAATAAGGAGTTTAAATAAAGAAAAGGAGGAGAGAATCACTATACCTTGAGAGTACTCTTCTAAAATTGTGAGTGGATATTTTTAAGAGCATTTTAATAACTTGGGGGATTTAAAGAGATTGGGGAAGAGAAAATTCTTGACCAATGGGATTTTAGTGAATATTTGAGGGAGTTTGGGTGGATATTTTAATCAAAAGATATGAGATTTATTTATTAATTTATTAATTTAGGTTTTGGACTCTATGTGATAAAATAATCTAAACCCTAAACCATACCATAGTTTTTACCCATGATTTCTAAAAAATAGATATTTTAAATATTTTCTAATTTTATGAACCAAAAATATTAATATAATACCATTGGTGATGTGGAAGTGGTTTGTGTTCATACAAAATTCATTTAAAAAAAATAATATAATATAGGTTTCGGAGGATTCATTAAAGGTTTATAAAATTAATAAGACAACATTAAAACACATTATTTTAAATTTAAATCAATGTATTTTATTAGATTCATTTTGTGTAATTTATTTCATAAAAATTTGGATATTATGATTTCATTGTACAGACCGTATATTTATACCATATTGAATTTTTAAACAAAATTCGGAGGTGTTAGAAAACTATTAAAAATTCACCATAGGATAATTTTTCATGTTGATTTCACAAATAATATTTATTTTATCAAAATGATTTCCTAAATAAAATAATCGGACTTTTAAATAAAAACCCATATTTATTAAAAAATTATAGTTTTTACGATATTAACAACCTTCTAAACAATATATTAAATATATTGAACGTTATTAAGTTATATCATCATTTATATTTAAATATATTTTATATAAAAATATTATTTTAAAAATACCTTTATTTCAAATAATTTGAAAATTAAAAAAAGAGTTCCTTAATTTAGAGTATATATTTCCCCAAACTACCATTTTGATTGCTTTATATCATAATCTAATTTAGATCGAAGTCTTTGTATAATAATTTATAAAATAATATTAAAAGAGGATTACCATAATAATTTTTTTATTAAAAATAGTAATATACAAATTCATATTGCAAGGGTCTAGATTCAAAACACCTTATTACACCAACATGTGCTCTATGAATAATTTGTCCGATAATGAAGATTTTGTGGGGTAGTTTAGAATACATTGTTTGGTTCATGATCCTAATAGTATTGAACTTCTTCCATATGAGGTTCATATCGATATTTAGTTGTTGAGTCTCAAGTTGGGTTGAGTAATGGGAAAAGGCCAGTGATTCCATCTCCCTTAGGAGCTTCTATAGATAAGATTTATTGTGTATGATCTTACTGGTTGATACCATCCTTCTTCAGTCTATGTAAATATGACATTATCATAACCCTTGATATATACTAATTATAACAGTCATTGTAAAAATCTATATTATGAATTCTTATGATACATTATGTTATTTTAAATCAAATATTATTTATCAGTCCCAAATAACAAAATTTCTTCGTGTGTTTTCTGAAAATAAATTACTTAATAATGTATTTATTCATTGAGAAGGTAATTTTATTCATAAACATTCATGTAATCACAAAAAATTTCTTTTCATATTTAACAACTGATCATTGATTATATTTGTGGACCTAAGAAGCCTTTGACTGGCTAGTCCCCTGATGGATAGACCACTACCATATGCAATGATAAGTATGATGATGTTTTTATTAAGTCCCATTATTCCCAATTATTATCTTTAAGTGATAATGTTTTATGAGAAGTTTTATATGAATTTTCTTATTACGGTATCAGGGAAAAAAAGATAAATTTTATATGAATATATCCTTAGATTTCCATTTATATTAAAATCATGTATTTTTTACCATCAAAAGGATTCTTATAACACCCTTCAGAGTACATTGATGAATTTAACAAAATTATTCTTAATTAATCCAATATTCATGTATCTATTCTTGAGTAATATCAAGTAATTATTCTTTTTATTTCTCAATATAATTTATATACTACATTAGTTGAGACTATGATGTATGGCCATGAATCCTTAACTTGTAATGATTTGAAGATGGACTTATTATATAAAAAACATTATAATTAACCTAGGGTTTTTTTTGAGGCATAAATTCTACACTCTAAGGGTATATTAGATAATAATTTCATGAAGATGTGTAATCATAATTTTGATTGAATGAATCAGAACCAAAATCAATCTTGATATAGTTTATCTGTGTCTTGGTCTATAATGGAACTTGTGATAATTGTGGTATATCTGAACACATTATTCTATAATGGTGCACATATAAATAAACAAAAAACCAAATCATCATAATGATCACTCCATATTTGTAGATAGTACCGAGGTTATAAATATGTGTATGAAATGTTTGTTGGATTAGTAGTTCTTAGACTCTAGGTGTTTCATCCACATGTGTCTCAATATATTGTCCATAAATTTGATAGAGAGTATATAAGGAGAAGTTATCTTAAGAAATAATAAGAGGATTCAGGTCCATTGTATAAGTTATGTTTTGTAGGATTTTAATGACCAACTAATTGTCACTATAATTGATGTTAGGTTTGTTGATCACAAGAGGTTCTAAAATGGTTTTTATTTTATATAAGCTGTAATAATTGGTGAATATGATATGATTGATGTAACATCCCGACTCCGGATCCCCTCCACTGGTGCCCCGTACCCGGTTTGCCACATGACCTCAAGCGCGTTTCCCCGAACGCCAGAGGCTGCCGACTAGCAGCGAGGGTCTTGGTGAGTCGGTGGGGAAACTATGCCCTCATTCGGTAAGGTATACAAGGTAAGAAAAAAAAATAAACAGCGAAAGCAGTAAACAACATGCATACCAACAGAAACCAACAGCGAAAGCAATGTAAATATATAGTTATGATGGCAATGATGCAGCAGGTACAAGTATCTAAGGAAAACAGAAAACACAACAACGTGCTGAAATACAACTGAAACAAAGTCCAAAAGAAAACAAAGTAAGCTCCTCAGCATCATGAGCCACGGCTCGGTCCCATGCTCCGCAGCTCCTGGTGCAGTCAAGACCCTGAAGTAGAAGGGCACTTTCCCTTGTCTATACCTGCAGCAACATAGTCTGCTTGGGCCCAAAAGCATGGCCCAAATAGGGTGTGAGATACAATCCCAATAGGAAATCACCCAAATATTTGTTCCTAACAGTCAATGAATACATGGCAGTAATAAAACAAGAAGCAGTAAACGGAAAAGCGCAAAAAGCTACAGTCCACAGTTCTAACAAGTATAGCAGTCATCAACAAGAAGAAAACAGGTAACCCTCTGGGTAGCTCTCACAGTCTAGCCCCTATGGTTCAACCATTAAGTACAAGCAACCCTCTGGGAGGCACACACAGTCTCACCCCTCTGGTTCAGCTATGTAATTAAGCAGAATCTCTGGGGAAGCACTCACCGTTAATTCCCCCTATGGTCTCGTATCGTGATAAAGGCTCTCTAGGGAAGCACTCAACGTCAATTCCCCCTATAGCCCGCGTCGTAAATAAAAGACTCTCTGGACAAGCCCTTCCGTCAATTCTCCAATTGGTCTCACATCGTGATTTAAAAGACACTCTGGGGAATCCCTTCCGTCAATTCTCTCTTTGGTATGCTACTCTAGGTTCTCACAGTACTGAGAAACTAAACATGCTCAGCGCGTGTGTATCATCCAAGTAAACCTCAAGAACTACTTGTCTATCAAATAAGGCTCAACAGTAAAATAAAACAATAGTTCCACTATTCTACGACTAGGAATGGCAACTGGAAAATGCAAAACAGGCAGAACAATAATGGAAAAGCAATCTGAGCACAAAAAAATTACTCTAATCACAAGCAATAACCTCTACTAAAGCAATCAAGAAAAGCAGGCAAGAAACAAGGGTAAAACAGGAAACACGCAATACCCCATTCAAGGGTATTGGTGGAATTTTCAGAAAATACTCCAAGAATTTCTACAGAAAGGCACAAACCACCTACCTCGATCCTAGGAGATCGATATATGTGAACCTCGATGACATATTCCCCTTAGAACGATGTAGATCTGAGAAAACTCACAAAACGTTCATCCCATGATAACTTGAAAACAAGGAGGAATCAAGAAACAGGGCTCAAGAAGAAGGAAGAACTCACCGCTGCGATTCCAACGCAATCGACCGTGCTCAAATCGGAGGACGGACGGTGAGGTAGGACTCCGTCGAAGATCCGGTCGTACGGATGCTCCCGGACGGTCGAAAATTGGAGAAGAAGACGTATTTGGGGGTTAAGTGCGACCCCGGTCCATTTAATGAAAAAAAATTACACAGTGTGTACTTTTAGAGTACACAGCGTGTACTTCGAATTTTCCGTACTCTGAAATATCCGGCCTCCACCTCAGCCTTACGCACCGTGTGTGTGGCCCCGACATGGCCAGCACACGGCTTCAAGCCAAAATAGAGTACACGGCGTGTACTCAGAAAGTACACGACGTGTACTTTGAAAATTTCCAGAATACAATTTTTCTTAAAAACACCATAAAACAAAAAAACATACCTGAACGAAGGTCCGGGTTCTTACAAAATTCCCCCCTTAAAGAAATTCGTCCCCGAATTTCCCTAACGAGGTGGAGAAGAAGGATCCCCGAACAGCTCTGGCCACTACGATCGTACATCGGCCTCCCTCTCCAAGGTCTCGTCCTGTACTCGCCCGTGCTGTCATAGCACTCGTACTAGAGGAACAGACCACCCACGGAGAACCTTTGTACTACAATCGACAATCCGGATAGGATTCTCCTCGAACGACGCATCCGCTTCAAGCTTGAATTCCTCAGGCTGAAAGACGTGAGATGGGTATGAAAAGTAACGTCAGAGCTGAGAGATGTTGAAGACGTCGTGCATGGCCCGATACCTCTGAGGTAGCTGCAACCGATAGGTGACTGGCCCCACTCTCTCTAAGACCTCAAACGGCTTGACATACCGCGGAGAAAGCTTACCCTGTCTCTGAATCCTCTTGTGTCCCAACCTAGGTGCGACACGTAGGAAAACCCGATCACCGACCTCAAACTCCAGAGGTCATCTCTGTTGATCCGCATAAGACTTCTATCGAGACTGCGTTGTATCCTTCCTCTTCCGAATCAGCTCTATCTGCTCTGAAGTCTCCTGAACAAGATGAGGTCCCAGAAAAGCTGCCTCTCCTGCCTCTAGCCAACATAAGGGTGATCGGCATGGCCTACCGTACAAAGCCTCGTATGGTGCCATCTGGATGGTCACCTGGAAACTGATGTTGTAGGAAAACTCCACCAGAGGAATATGCTTCTCCCAAGAACCACCAAAGTCAAGGATGCAAGCTCGGAGCATATCATCAAGCACCGGGATCATGTGCTCGCACTTGCCATCAGTCTGGGGATGGTATGTTGTACTCAAAAGTACCTGTATACCTAAGGCCTTCGGAAGTCCCTGCCAGAATCGAGAGGTAAAGCACGCATCTCTGTCTGAAACAATAGAGCACGAAACTCCATGAAGACGCACAATCTCCCTGATGTAAAGTCGTCCCAGATCATTGACACTAAAGGTCTCCTTGATCGGCAAGAAGTGAGCAACCTTCGTAAGCTTGTCGATGAAAATCCAAACAGCATCATTCCCTCTAGGTGATCTCGGCAACCCAGTCACGAAGTCTATCGCAACATCGTTCCACTTCCACTCCAGAATGAGTAATTGTTGTAAGAGAACTGCTGGTCGTTGATGCTCTGCTTTCACCTACTGACAAGTAGAACATCTCATGACAAAACCAGCAACATCCTTCTTCATACCTGGCCACCAGTACTGGAGATTAAGATTCCGATACATCTTGGGGACGCCAGGATGAACTACCCAAACTGAGGAATGGAAATCCCGCATCATCTCCTCGTGTATCTCTGCTGGCACCCATGTACGTCCTTGGAAACGCAAGATCTCATACTCACCCACTGTCCATCTAGGAAGAGGGTCCTCTCCTAACACACTCTCCCGCAGGACTAAGCCTTCCGAGTCTGATAGCTACCTCATCCTTACCTGATCAAGTAGCGTGGAGGTAACAGCTAAAGAGGAAAGAAAAGTCTGTCCCCGTCTGTTGTGCACCTATAGATGCATCTCAGATAATAGAGCCATCAGATTCCACTATCTACTGGCCTCCTAAACTACCTGAATCTGAGTTATTCAGCTCAACGCATCTTCCACAGCGTTTCCCTTTCCCGGCGTATAGGCAAGATCGAAGTCAAAAGACTGTAGATACTCAACCCACCTGCGCTGCCTCAGATTCAGATCATGCTGAGTGAAGATATACTTGAGACTCTTGTGGTCAGTGAATACCACAAAGTGCTCTCCCAGAAGATAGTGTCTCCAACAGCGCAAAGCATGAACAATAGCTGCCAACTCCAGATTGTTCGTAGGGTAGTTCATCTCATGTGGCCTCAGCTGCTGAGACCCATACACAATGACTCTGTCTTCCTGCATAAGCACAGCTCCCAGCCCGATACCCGAAGCATCACAATAAACAGTGTATCTCTTTCCTGGATCTGGAAAGACTATTATCGGTCCTGACTTCAACCTCCCTTTCAGCTCCTGAAAGGCTGACTCACAAGAATCTGACTATAAGAACTTCGCCCCCTTCTTGGTCAGACCTGTCAAAGGTGATACTAAATGGGAAAAGTCCCGAATGAAGCGTCTGTAGTATCCAGCCAGCCCTAGGAAGCTCCGTACCTCAAAAAAGTTCTTCGGCTTCTCCTAGGAAACTACAGCTCTCACTTTCTCTGGTTCCACAGATACTCCTTTCTCTGAGATGACGTGACCCAAGAAGTGAATCTGATCCATCTAGAAGTGGCACTTCGAGAGTTTAGCATAAAGCCAATTCTCTCTCAGTGTACTCAGAACGATCTCAAGATGGGTGTCATGGTCGTGCCGAGTGTGAGAGTACACCAAGATATCGTCCACGAAGACCATGAAGAAAAAGTCCAAGTAGGGTTGGAACACTCGGTTCATCAGCGACATGAAAACTGCAGGTGTGTTCGTGAGACCGAATGGCATGACTGTTTACTTGTAATGACCGTACCTACTCCTGAAGGCTGTCAGAGGTATATCTGATGGTCTAACGCGCAACCGATGATAACCAGACCTCAAGTCGATCTTCGAGAACACCCAGGCTCCTCGAAGATGATTGAAAAGTTCATCAATCCGCAGAAAAGTATATTGGTTCTTGACCGTCAAATGGTTCAGCTTCTGATAATCCACACAAAGATGAAGGGTACCGTCTGACTTCTTTGCAAACAGAACAGGTGAACCCCAAGGATAAGTACTGGGTCAGATGAAACCCTTAGCATGTAGCTCCTCCAACTGCTTCTTGAGCTCCTTCAACTTAGGTGTGGCCATCCTATAGGGAGGAATGGACACCGGTGCCACTCCTGGCATGAGATCAATAGAGAAGTCTACCTCACACTCTGGAGGCAAACCCGAAAAGTCTTCTGGAAATACATCCCTGAAGTAATCCACCATTGGAGAAAATTCCAACTGTGGAGTCCCCTGATCATCCAGATAAAGACTAGCAATTTGGACTGTCACCCCTCCTAGCCCAAGATTCTTGAGTCCTACCCAACTCGCCCAAACGTCCCACTCGCCTTTATGAAGAAAGGACTCACCCTCTGGTGAAATGAAACTCACTCTGTGGCGATAACAGTCGATGACTGCCTAAAAGGGAATCAACCAATCCATGCCAAGGATGACATCATAGTCTGTCATCTCTAGGACATAGAGATCCCAGAAGAAGTGATACCCTGCAACCTTGAGAGGGAACTCTCTACACTGGCGTATACTAGATGTCCTCATTCCCAAAGGTGTTTCTAGTGTCAACGAGTCAGCAGAAGAAAAGACACAGAGTCCAAGGCTCTCTACTACAGGAACGGAGATAAAGCTATGCGTAACACCAGAAAACGGAAAAACATACCTGAACGAAGGTCCGGGTTCTTACAATTTAGTTGGATGGACTTTTCTATCAATACATAAATCATATTCTATGTTTTCATAACATGATTCCAGGTCAAATGATCTTCAATGTTATAAACATCATTATTGGTTCATCATGATTCAAGCACCATAATTCAAGTGTTTCAGGAAGTGGTGAAGACCCTTGAGAAAAAGGGGGCCACAACAAGATGTCCATGCTAATAGTGGATGGAATTATTTATAATCCAAGAAAGTCCACACCCATAGAGTGGGGTGTTTTGTGATGTCCATGGATAAAAAGAGAAAATGGAAATTGACTACACCTATAGTGGACCCCCCAAGTGATCATCCATTATGCCTATGTGTAGTGGACAAGTCAAAAATGGTCATGGGGACGACATTGGTTCCTCCCAATATGAAATGTTGGCATACAAAACTGACTTCATGGTATCCAATGGTGACCATTGTAAATAATAGAATATTCTTAATCCCACTGACAGATGTAAGAGACTACAACCATTTTTGAACATGTTGTGGTTGATAGGTGAAGTAGAAAAATATGAATTAATAAAGGGATATTCATGTAGAGGTTAGTGTTTTGAAGAAACAATGTCCACATATTTTGAACATGGCCATAGGGCACGCCATATTGGGAGGATTATCTCATTTATGATTATTTTGGATGATGTGAATTCATGGGTGATGTAAGGGAACTCAAAATAGATCTATGAAGTCATTTTTTGAAGAATCAATAGGATCTAGAGGATCCAACATGATCTAATGTCTCAAAATTAAGTGGGAGTAGTTGATTTTGTTGAAGGTTGTTGTTGGTTTGAAATCGAATTTGAATATTATAATGGGCTTATATAATTTTCAAAAGCTTCTATGAAAATCATATGTGGTTGGTGAATGAAAAGAAAAACTGTGATTTTGTTGCATGGGAAGTAGAAGAAGAGTTAAGGAAGAAGATTAAAATAATAAGAAGATAAGATGAAATGAATGTGGATGTGAAAATTGGCATATATTGAAGATTTCATACTTGAATATCGATAGGTTGAATAAGAAGAGGAATAGAAACAATACATCAAGAAATAAAAGCCATTTTTGTAAGGCTTTCTCCTTATTTATATAATGTTCATTATCATTGTCAAATTATGGGAATCACTATCATAATTGGTAGACTTATTGTTACATGAGTAAAAAATAAACCCTTCTCATTGTACTTATATGTTAAACTAGTGGGTATTATGGTCTAGGTGAAATATAAATCATTCCAGGGGTTATCCATCTCATTTTGAGAGGTAAACATCATAAATATTCATTTCCCTTCATGTGTGTCTGTGTGTTGGATAGAAATAAAGATTCACTTTGATAGGTGATGAGGTTTTATCACTGAGGAAAGATGAAAATAAAATGGATAACTAATTCACCCCCATCACTCTCAGGGATTATTCTATGATCTAGTATGAGCATATTCATGATTTATTATAGTGTAAGGTTTCCCTAATTATATTTTTTCTGTCCATAGTTTGATAATGATTTTCTCTCTATTCAAAGTGTTTATCACTGAATTTATGGTGCATGTGATGGACAATTATAATTCAGTGAATGAAAAGTGGATTCCTATGTTTGATGAAAGAATCCATCATATATAGAAAGACAATATATTACTATACATGTTATCTATAAATTATGAGTTATTGTAAATTACTAGTAATCAGTTTGTTCCCTCAGATAATGGTGTTTCTACCAAAATAACAAATAAGTGTAATTTGAAAAATTATCATTATTCAAAGAATGATTTTCAATCATCACTCTCATGTTGTGAGTATTTAAATTTTCAAGGACTCAAAACCACCAAATAAATATGGGATAATATTTAAAATATATGTGAAAGAAATAAAAAAGTTAAGAGGAAAAAATTGTAGTTTGGAGACTTATGTGTTAATATATCCTGATGTATAATGATGAATCTATTGATAGTTTCTTCACAAGGTTTAATGAATATGTGATAACGACCAGATTATATGGTGATTAGTTATAAAATTCCGATATTGTTGAAATTCATTGTATTTATTTATAAGATTGATTCCAATGTATTTTATTTATAAGAAAAATATCCAAGTGATATTTATCTTGATGAATTTCATAGTGTTTTAATATTTTATTAAATAAGGAAATATATAGTTATCATGAAAAAGGTAAAGGATAAAAAAGAAATATCTTTCTTGGACCTAATGAAATATAATAATAAGATGAAACTTAATTATAACGATATTGATTATTCAGATTTGGATTTTGATTTAGATCAGAATATTAACAAGATGTTGTCTCTAATCTCTATAAATATATTATGTAGAATAGTTTGTTTAAAATGTATAATTCCACTAAAATTTATTAGGTGTGGATTATTAGGATATTTATTTTAAAAATATTTTTATTTAAAAGAATATAGTATTAGTGATGATTAATAAAAAACCAAAATAGATTCTTTAAGAAGGGATCATCGAAGGGAAAAATCAGGGGTTTCTTATAAAGGGAAGGGAAATAATTTTCAAAATCCAAGAAGTAAAATTTTATATCAATTGGTAAAAGTAGTGATAATGGTGATGAAGAAGAGGAAATGAAGATTCTAACAGATTTTGATGAACAACATATCATTTATATGGTAAATAATTAATAATTCACCAGAAAAAGTCATGTTGAAATAAAGAAAAATAAAGAAACCAAGACAGAATTATTGTTGAAAAGAGGAATAACAACATGTCTCATAATGTTATCATTGTTGGAAGAAAAGATAAAATATATTAAATAGTAATACTAATATTCCATAAGTAGAGAATAAAATCATATTAACTTGAAATTAAAGTGTTAAAAACAATTTGATGAATTAAATAAACATATTTTTAAATAGAATAAATTAAAATAAATATACAAGTAGTGAATAATAATGATAATAATTAGATATGTTTCAATAAAAATTAATTATTTTAGTAAAATAACATATAAAATCTATGTAGAATTTTAATAACATCATTCATGATTGTGATGTCCCGACCCCAGTTACCCAGAGTCGGTGCATTATTACATAACATTGGCATGATCACAAAAGATCAAGTCTCAAAAGACAAATTAGTTTAGTAGCCTTGGAAACACTAGATAAATTCATAATTATTACATTACATCATAAAGTGAAAAACTAAAACAACATAGTCTCTATAGTCCACACTCATATCTCCTCAGACTATCCCTGTAAGTCAGTCATAAAATACTTCTTCACATCCTGGGAAGAATAAAACATAGAAAGGGGTGAGCTCAGATGCTCAGTAAGGATAAAAATATAGCAGAAACTTTCATAAATAAGCACAAACATTTAAGGCAATGTATAACTAAAACAAAAGCCTTTTAAACTAGAACATCAACATAATATGGAAAAATTAAAATGAAATAATGACATTTATTTATTCACATGGATATTCTACCAGTCGAATAATCACATGAAATATCAATCACCACTTTCATAATGAAGGAATGCATAATGTCAGACTATCATAACCACAAATTCAGGGCCTTGTGCCAAGACTATAGATAAGATTTTGTCAAGGCCTTGTGTCAAGACACTAGTTTGTCTCATGAGACCTACCGATGCATCGAGGAGCTATAGCGGGTTCCACCTGTCACTTACTAAGTCCAATGCATTCCTCGTATGAACATGTTTAAACATAACATAAGAATTCATATTAAAACTAGCATAAAAAATGTCAATACTTTCTCCATAGACCATGAATGGTATAAAAATAACTCATCCACAGTCAAACATATCACAAAACCTTAAATAAAATATGGAAGTTTTGTATCATAATAAATCAACTTCAAATAAGCTTAAAATCCATCAAAGGATGTTGACATAGATTAAATCAAAACTATTTTTGAGAAATTTCTCTTTTTTTGAAATCATTTAAAAGTAACATAACTATAAAAGAAAAAATTTAATTTGAAAATATTATTACAATCTTGTAATGGAAGCTTCGACTATTTTATAATGGCGGAAAATAGCCGCACCCGCCGTATAAGTTAAAAAAAGATATTCTTGCCTTAATTTTGTCGAAAAGGTTAAAAAGGACCTTGTTTGGAAATTGACGGAAATATTCCTTTATAAACATCTTATTAAAATTAAAACAACGGTATAAATGACTTTAACCCACATTCTATAAAATATTAATAATGTTTTGAAATAAATTTTTAAGAAACATGGATGTGGATGATAAAGAGGTCCCAGTAGATACTTTCGTAAAAACAACCTCGGATAATAAACAGATTGGTAAATTAACCCTTACCATGTACATTTCTTTGGTAGATGGTAGGTTAAACTCCTTTATAATGGTGAAATAATTGTTATTAAATTATACAATAATCATATACATTAATATGATATCATATATGATCTTTTAACATTACTTCGTTAATAATATCTTAGTATTGTTGTTCTTTCAGGTGTTAACAGATTCGTTTTCCTTTATATTATTTGTTTTGTGAGTCATATTTGTTATGGATGGGATGTATATTATTCATATCCAAAATGATATCAAGTCTTTAAATATTACATTTAATCATAAAATGAAAATTAGTCTTGAATGGATACGATGGAGAATGAATCTCATCGCATTCGTGGAGACGGTAATCCGTACGTACGCATGAGCGACAATATCATTATTTTCATACTAAAATAATATATAATTGGATGGTATATCATATATACAGAATTATTATCATGTTATATTTATTATTTACATCAATTAAACATCATTATTAAACCCATCCAAATAATAATGTATTGAATAACAATTACACCACAACGTGGAGATGGTAAGCCGTACGTATGCACATATGGTGACATGTTATTCAAAGGATGGGTAGAATAATTAATATGGATGTACCATATTTATAATAACATCACAATATATAGAATATACTGGAGTTATTATTTTTGAATGTAAATAAAAAATAAAGAAGAAGTTGAAGAAGAAAAGAACTTGAAAGAGGGTGGTGAAATTATTACCTCTTCTTCGGGTTCTTCATTTTGATTTGATCAAAAGGGCTTCTTAAGTTGGATTTATGACTAAAGGAAGGCCTCTCGGATGAAGTGAGGGAAGTTTAGAGGATACACTACTGGAAAAACTACCTATACCCATGGTTCAAAACCGTGGGTATAGCCCAAAAAACCGTGGGTATAGGCTATACCCACGGTTTTGGGAACCGTGGGGCTGAGTGGCGTCGGTATAGGGTTCTTAACATATACCCATGGTTTTCCAAAACTGTGGGTATATATTTTTTCCACTGCATCAAATCCTCATCCACATGTCAAACTCTTCTATCTACGGTTTTAAAACCATGGGTGAAAATTTTAAAAAGATGCAGCCTCCGGGATTGAACCCGCAACGCCACACACCTATGTACCTGCATTCCGTTGGAATTCACCACTTCAGCTGCGCCACATATGTTAATATAAATCTATATTTTTAAATATATATTACTACCTGAGCGTGTTACGAAAAAAGGAAGTCCACGGGTATCGAACCCGCGTCTAACGAATCTCTCTTTCACCACTTAACCAACTGAGCCACCTCGACAACATTGTTATTAATCGGCATTTATATTAATATATTAATTCGCTTCTGTATTCAAAAAATAGAGTCCAGCGATATTCGATACCGCGATCATTCAACCAAATACAAAGCACCTAACCAACCGAGCCAGATAATTGATTTGTATTTAAATTTCTATTAAACTAAATATATTATTTCGGATGGTGGGTATAAGTTTTCCCACCAAATTGTTTTTGTTTCCCACCCATTTTTTTTCCACGATAATATGTTGAAGCTATCCCCACGGTTTTCGAAAACCGTGGGTATATGTGTTGGAAAAAAAATATTTATCCCCACGGTTCTTCCAAATCCGTGGGGATAGGCTTTGAAATAAACACCTATACCTACGGTTTTACAAAACTGTGGGTATAGGCCTTCAAAAAAACTCTATCCCCACTTTTTTGTGGAAAACCGTAGGTATAGGTGACCTATACCCACGGTTTTGGAAAACCGTGGGTATAGGTTCTCAAACTATACATATACCCACGGTTTTGAAAACCATGGGTATAGGGCACCCCTATACCCACGGTTTTTGGAAAAACCATGGGTATAGAGCTATCTTCTAGTAGTGATATTTGGGTAGAGGATGGCTGAGCCAAAATGATTGTAAGGTGTGAATTAGAGAGAAGGGAGAGTTCCCTTTTATAATAGGGGTGAGGGGTACCTTAAGAAAATCTAGAAATATTATTTTATAATAAAATCATTTTCGGTTTCTAATAGCGCCAAAATATATTATTTAAAGTATAAGGTGGGGATGGGTCTAAAAACACTCAACCAATAGTTTTTAGATAGGTTTGGTTCGCTATATTAACTTTATCATTTAGATTTAACTCTTAGTTAAATAGATTGACATTTACTATGTCTCTTTGTATTTTTATATTATATGGTTAATAAACTTACTATATACTTCCAAGTGAAACCCAACTGGTTCATTAATGATACACCTATAATCATATAAGTCCTTTGGCCAAACCTTATATTTTGAGGAATATAATATCAATTAATAAAATAATATTTGTTTTAAAAACTCTTTTGTGTCATTTTTGACACTATTTGGTATTTTGTTTTTTCTAAATTCATAACAGCATTATTACTTTGAAAAAAATTCATCTAACAAACCCTAATATGTCATATTAACCTATAAAATTATCTAAATTCCTAAAAAGTCTCAAATTACATTTATTTTTATATTTATAATATCAATTATTTTAATATTTCATTAATTAGGTAATTACTCCATCACCATTGTGCCATAATTAAATTATCTTATTTAATGTCTAAAAAATATAAATAAAATACCATTAGGTAGGAAATATTTTTATATTTATAATTAATATTTATAATAGGATTTATTTTATGTATAATCCTATATTAAAAATGTTTTAGTTCTTAAACTTTGATTTTAACTCTATTAACTCATCTTTGAATTAAATAATAATAAATGTCCTAATCTAATAAGAGTGAACCAAAGAGGTTCATATTTTATTCCTAAGGTCTTTTTGGTCGAATTATACTTATCCAGTAGAATTAAGACATGTTTTAGGGTATTAATAATATCATTTTTACCCTTAATTACCCTATTTACTTTTAACCCTGGTAAATAAAAGTGAAAAGTTACTATTCACCAAAAATTATTTTTATCTTATTGAACAACATTTTACTCCTTGATATTAACCGTGTCTCTCGAATTTTTAAAATTCCACTCACAGAAGCGGTAAAATTAAGTTTTATGTGAATTTGCAAATTCTTCTAGGAGATGAGTAAAAGACGGTGAAAAGTTCAATAAAATTTTTATATATCTAAAATTATTATAAATTGACTCCAATGAATTACATTGAACTTATATAGGTATTATGTATCTATTTTTACCTAAAATAAATTTAAATAAAATAAATAATTATTTTAATAAAAATTCTGTTTTAAACTATAACTCGGTGTTTTTTGACTATTCATCAAAAAATTGAATGTTTTCAGAAAAATACAAAAAATACACCCTAATCTAATTTTGATATTCCGAATCCAAAAATGAAGTCCATTTTGAAAGATAAAATTTATAAATTTTCAAAAAGTGGGTATTACTATTCATAATGGTTAGTTTGATTGGTTGTGGTGTGTTAGAACTCGAAGTTGCGTACAACACAATCTAATGTATTATTTAAAGAGAAGCGTACCATGGAAGCTTGGGGTGTTACATTATCCCCTACAAATAATTTCAACCTAGAAATTTCTAGAATATTACAACATAAAAAGACTCGGGTGGTTCTTCATCATAAGTTCCTCGGGTTCCCACGTTGCCTCTTCCATCTTATGGTTCCTCCATAGAACATTTACCAAATGATTCGTCCGGTTTCTCAGCACTTGTTCCCTTGTATCAGGAATCCTGATGGGCTCTTCGCAATAAGACATATCAGGTTCCAATTCTACTTCCTCATAGGTGAGTATATGCGTTGAGTCAAGCATTTATTTTCTCAACAGTGATACGTGGAACACATCGTGAACTTTTGAGAGACTTGGTGTCATTTCCAAATGGTAAGCTACAACCCTAATTCGTTCCAGAATTTTGAAATGTCCGATGTAACTGGGACTAAATTTTCCATTCTTACCAAAATGTATAACACCCTTCCATGGAGATACTTTCATGAAAACATGATCTCCTACATGAAATTCCAAATCCTTCCTTCGGTTATCGGTATAGCTCTTCTACCTAATTTGAGCTTCTTTGATGTGTTTTTGGATAACCTTCACATTTTCCATCGATTACTCCACCAGTTTTGGGCCTATGAGTTTTCTTTCACCAAAATCATCCCAACAAGTTGGTGTGCGACATCTCTTTCCATATAATGTTTCATATGGTTCCATCTGAATACTTGAATGGAAGCTATTGTTATAGGAAAATTCTACCAGAGGTAAATATTGATCCCACATAACTTGAAAGTCAAGTGAGAATGATATCAACATGTCTTGTAAGGTTTGAATAGTCTGTTCTGATTTTCCATCAGTTTGGGGGTGGTAGGCAGTGCTCAAATGAAGTTTAGTATCCAGGTATTTCTAAAGACTTTTCCAGAATCAGGATGTAAAATGTGGATCACGATCAGAATCAATCAATAGGGGTACTCAATGGAGACTCAATACTTCATTAATATATAGTCTTTCTAGACGTTCAAGTGGTAAATCTTCTCTTATATCAAGAAAATGTACTGACTTGGTAAGACGATCAACAATGACCCATATTCCATCATTCCTTCTAGGAGTCTTTGGTAGTCCCATGACAAAGTCCATCATAATATTATCCCATTTCCACTACGGTATCGGAAGAGGGTGCATGAATCCTCTAGGTTGTTGCCTTCCATCTTTCACTTGTTGACAAACCATATATCTTGACACAAAATCAACAATCTCCCTCTTCATGTTGTCCCACCAAAAATGTTCATTCAAATCTCTATACATTTTGGTGCTCCCATGGTGTATAGAGAAATTGGAACTATGAGCATCATCTAACAATTCCCTTTTTAGATCAGGTATATCGGGAACACAATGTCTCTTCCCAAATTTCAAAATTCCATCTTTATACACAAAGTCACTCAATCTACCATCATTCACAACTTTAATCTTCTTTTGAAACTCTTCATCATCAGTCTAAGAACTCTTAATCCTTTCCAGTAAAGATGGTTTTCCAACCATTTGAAAAATTATTCATGTTTCACCTTCCATGGTTATTCCCATATCCATCTTTACAAGATCCATTAAAATAGGATCCCTTTAAACTCTCATCTTGTTCAAAACTCCATGATCCTTTCTTCACAAAGCATCTACCACCTTATTTTCCTTCCCTGGTTGGTAGTGTATCATGCAATCACAATCCTTGAGTAGTTCAAGCCATCTCTTTTTCCTCATGTTGAGTTATTTCTATGAGAAAATATACTTCAAACTCTTGTGATTAGTAAAAATCTCACATTTTTCACCACAGAGATAGTGTCTCCAAATCTTCAAAACAAGGATTACAGCTGCTAACTCAAGATCATGAGTAGGGTAGTTTTTCTCATGAATTTTTAGCTGTCGTGATGAATATGCAATAACCCTATCATTCTACATAAGGACACAACCAAGCCCTTTCTTTGAAGCATCACTATAAATAACAAACCCATCATTCCCTGATGGTAGAGTCAATATAGGAGCATTGACTAATATTATCTTCAGTTCTTCAAAACATTCTTCACACTCTTTTGTCCAAACAAATTCTACCCCTTTATGTGTGATCTTTGTTAATGGGTTATCCAACCTGGAAAAATTCTGGACAAAACGTCGATAATAACCTAATAAAACAATAAAACTACATACCTTAGTTATACTTGTCCACGCTGGCCATTCTTGGATTGCCTTGGTCTTTGAAGGATCAAAAAATATTCCATCCTTATAGATAATATGGCCTAGAAAAGAAATCTACAGAAGCCTAAATTCACACTTGCTAAACTTCCCATATAATTCATGTCTTCTCATAGTCTTTAGAATAATGTGCAAGTTATTTTCATGATCCTCGTAGATTTTGGATTATACCAAGATATCATAAATAAATACCACTACAAAGTCATCAAGATATTCCTTCAAAACTCTTTTCATTAGATCCATGAAAACATAGGGTGCATTAGTCAGCCCAAAAGGCATTATTGTAAACTTGTAATGCCCGTACCTGGTTCGAAATACTGTTTTCGGAATGTCTTCCTTATTCACACACAACTGATGATATCTAGATCGAAGGTCAATATTTGAAAAATATTGAGCTCCATGAAGTTGGTCGAATAAATTATCAATGTGAGGTAAGGGATACTTATTCTTTATTTTTATAGCATTGATCTCCCTGTAGTCAATGAACAACCTCATAGATCCATCTTTCTTATTAAGAAAAGGAACAGGGGATCCCCATGGAGAAACACTAGGGAGAATAAATCCCTTATTACTCAATTCCTCTAGTTGTTTATTTAGTTCCACTAATTCCATAGTGTCCATTCTATAAGGGGTCTTTGATATGGGCCTTGAACCAGGAATTAAATCAATAGAAAACTCAATTTCTTATTTTGGAGGATGTCCATGTAAATATTATGGAAACACATCAACATATTCTCTCACAATAGTTACATCCTCTATTTGAACCTTCCTTTCCTCACCCACAGTAATTTCATTCTTTTCCACCCCAATAATTGAATTTAGTTGGGCTATTGGGGGTGGATCTAGATAAGAATCAGGTGGTGATGATTCTTCTCTAAAGATAAGGTGTTCCTTACCATCGTCATCAAAAAAAGTAACCTTTTTCCTCTTATAATAAATTTTTGCATCATTGTCCGAATGCCAATCCATATCGAGGATTATATCAAATTCAATCTTGGGTATGATGATGAGATCAGCATATAAAGAACATTTATATGCTCTAATGGGAATATATTCACAAAACTTTGTTGGGATGATACATACCTTAGGAGTTTTAACTGACAACTCCATTGTTAAATCAAATTGTAAATATCTAATTTTCTTAGAAAACTGGGAAGATATGAAACAATGTGATGATCCAGAATCAAATAAAGCATTTTCTAAACTTGAGGAAACCATTAAATTACCTGCCACCGTGTATTTCGGAGATTCTACCTCTGCAGTAGTGATAGCATATGCTTAGCCTTGATCCCTTGGCCTTCTCTAGGTGAATTTCCCCTTACTCTTAGGACATTCATTTCCATAATGTCCCATCTCCCTGCAATTGTAGCATTGAACATCGGTAGCTCCTTTCTTCCCCTTGCAATCACGAGTTTGGTGGCCTTTTTCACAACACATGTAACAGACACCCATTCCATTCAAGAAAGTACCAGGGTGTTTCTTCCCACATTTACTAAAGTATGGATATTTAACTTTTTCCTTATTCCAATTATTTCCATTTCTAGAGTGATAGGTAGATCTCTTCTTCTCTTTGTTTACTTTAAAGTCGTATGACTTATATAATTCTTTTTCCATCTTGATAGCACATGAGACAATATCATCGTATGACGAGAAGGATTGTGAGACTAATTATTGACAGAGAAATGGTTTTAACCCATCAAATAAATAATCAATATTACTTCTTAGGTTACGTATAAAATCTACAGCATGCCTTGTTAACCTTGTAATGTTAGACTCATACTTTGCAACATTCCTGTCCTCCTTTTTCCTCACACTTAGAAATTGTCTTTCCATGTCCGCTTGATGGTCATGAGGAAAGTATTTTTCTAAGAAAATATATTTAAACTCCATCCATTCCATCTTTTATACTTCATTATCTTACTTCTTGTTTTGAATCAATGACCACCATTGATCAGCATCTCCAATGAGTTGGTAAACTACGATGACAACTTTTTACCTTTCACTACTCCCCATGGTTTATAATATTTTCTCTAAGGAATTTATCCATTGCTTAGATACTAGTGGATTTTTACCCCCACTAAATGTTGGTGGTTTTTGCCTCATGAAGCGATCTAACATTGATCCTCCACGATGTGGATCAGGGTTCTCTATATGGGTAAGGTTATTATTCGTAACCTGAGTGAGTTGTCCCAGTATGGTGATTAGCTGATCAGCACTAGTTGTATCACTAGATCCACTATAATTATCTTGAGCAGGAGAGAAATCCCTAAATGGAGTGCGCACATTGATATGGTTTCCATTCCTTCCACTTGTTTCCATTTCTAAACAATGGCATAAACTAGATTAGTTTATGAATTGAAATACATAATTCCAAACTTGTAAAACACTTAACATAAATTGAAAAGTTTATGGATATAATCCATAATAATAAAAAATGTTTTCTTAGAGAAATTATATACTCATAAAACCTTCTTAATGGTTTGTAAATAAAATGAGAATTATCCTAAGCATATCCCCCGAGAGTGTCGTAACCAAGAGTGCAGCAAGGTCCGTTGTAGTTCACCAATTCCCATTCGAGTCTAGCTCAAAGTGATGTTTTCAGGTTTTACCCCTAGGTACATCTGTGCCAGAGCCACCTCTACCTACTCATATCCCAACATGGATGTATTGCTCAGAAAACTCACAAAATATCTACAATACCAAAATTCTAGGAAGTTCTTCTATACTAATCCTCAAAGTTCATCTTAGGTCTATGTTCTCTAATCAGAGTTTATCTAAATTTAGCTTCCAAGTTTTGTATTAAACTTCCTCTGGTAACAACTGTAACGCCCTGACCCCACTTACCCAGAGTCGGTGCATTATTACATAACATTGGCATGATAAAAAAATATCAAGTCTCTAAAGACCGATTAGTTTAGTAGCCGTGGAAACACTAGATACATTCATAAATCTTACATTACATCATAAAGTGAAAAACTACAACAACATAGTCTCCATAGTCCACACTCATATCCCCTCAGACTATCCTTGTAGGTCAGTCATAAAATACTTCTTCACATCCTGGGAAGAATAAAACATAGAAAGGGGTGAACTCAGATGCTCAGTAATGATAACAATATAGAGGAAACTTTCATAAATAAGCATAAACATTTAAGGTAATGTATAACTAATACAAAAGCCTTATAAACTTGAACTTCAGCATAATATGGAAAAAATAATAGGAAATAATACCATTTACATATTCACATGGATATTCTACTAGTTGAATAATCACACGCAATATCAATAACCACTTTCATAACAAAGGAATGCATAATGCCATACTATAGTAACCACATGGTCAAGGCCTTGTGCCAAGACTACAAATAATATTTTGTCAATGCCTTGTGCCAAGACACTAGTTTGTCTCACGATACCTACCGATGCATTTAGGAGATGTAAAGGGCTCCAACCGTCACTTACTAAGTCCAATGCATTCCTCATATGAACAGGTTTAAACATAACATAAAACACCAAACATTTTTTTTATTATTTTCAAATAAATCACTTTATGGTTGAGTGATAACCAAACAAGAGCATTCCCAAGGGGATCCGCCATTATAAATATATTATTTGAAGTTGATTTATTATGATACAAAACTTCCATATTGTATTGAATATAATATGCTTTTTGGTTATATAAATTAAATTATTTAATGTCTAAATATTATAAATAAAATACCATTATGTAGGAAATATTTTTATATTTATAATGAATATTTATAATAAAATTTATCTTATGTATAACCCTATATCAAAATTGTTTTAGTTATATAACTTTGATTTTAACTCTCTTAACTCTTCTTTGAATTAAATAATAATAAATGTCCTAATCTAATCCAAGTGGACCAAAGAGGTTCATATTTTATTCATAAGGTTATTTTTTTTGAATTATACTTATCCACTAGAATTAGGACATGTGTTAGGGTAATAATAATATCATTTTTACCCTTAATTACCATATTTACTTTTAACCGTGGTAAATAAAAGTAAAAAGTTACTATTCACCAAAAATTATTTTTATCTTATTGAACCACATTTTACTCATTTATATTTACCATGTCTCTATGTTTTTCAAATATCTACTCAAAAAAAGTGGTAAAATTATGTTTTGTGTGAATTTTCAAAATCTTTCCTAGGAGATGGGTAAAAGACGGTGAAAATTTCAATAACCTTTTTATATATCTAAAATTATTATAAACTGACTCCAATGAATTACATTGAACTTATATAGGTATTATTTATCTATTTTGATCAAAAATAAATTTAAATAAAATAAATAATTATTTAAATAAAAATTCGGTTTTAAACTATAACTCAAAGTTTTTTAACTATTCATCAAAAATTGAAAGTTTTCATAAAAATACCAAAAATTCACCCTAAGATTATTTCAATATTAAGAATAGAAAAATGAAGTCCATTTTTAAAGATAAAATTTATAAATTTTCAAAAAGTGGGTATTACTATTCATAATGGCTAGTTTGATTGGTTGTGGTGTGTTAGAAATCGAAATTGCGTACAACACACGCTACTGTATTATTCAAAGAGAAGTGTACCGTGGAAGCTTGAGGTGTTACAATGATGTTGAGGAAATCTCATTTAAATAAAAGGATCATGTACTTTTTAAAAGATTAAAAATAAAAAGGGATAAAAACTATAATAGAACTTATTATGTGTCTGTGAAGAATAATTAAATGAAGAATAAAATGTTTGTAGAAAAATAATCTGATTTTAGAAATTTTTTAAATTACTAGGGCATTTCATTTAACAAAAAAAACTGCTAAAATTGGTGAAGAAACAAATTTGGAAAAAAAGATTGATGTGAATAAAAAAGAGTCAGGATTTCACATAAATTTTTGTTTTTAAAAATAACCCAATACTAATAGTGGGAATAAGGTTGATAGAGAGGTTTGATGTTCTACACAACATGACAGTTTTACTAAAAAATATGTTTTTATTGTTATTTTTATCACTATAAATTGTATAGGAACATGTAAAATATGTGTATGGTTAATTACAAATAAAATTATGAGTTTTAATGCTTAATAAGATAGAAATTGAGTGTAAGTCACCCTATTCCAAGGAAAATTCTTTATGGACAATTTTAGAAATCTAGATTGAAAATTGAAAATTTATTTCAACCATTAGAAGTTGTTTTTGAACAATATGACCTACCATATCATCCTAAAATGGGTTTCTTATTGTGATTCCAATTCAAATTCACACAATATTTAGTGCTAAGAAGTCTTAAAATTAGATAGAAAAATAAAAATAGAATTGTCTAGTTTGTGAAGTAACCTTCAAAGCTTCCAAAGGAGAATATCTATAAGCATTGTATAATGTTTGTTCCTCAATATGATAGGTGATTTGAATCTCCTTATATATTTTTAATAATGTAGAGAAGGATATGTGATCATTATAAATTATTAGCCACATGTAATAAATGATTAAGGATCAATATTGATTATTAATGATTAATTGAAATTCAAGATCACATTATATGTTGAATTAATGAAACAAAATATTCAAAGTGTGCCACTATTTTTTATGAAATAAATTAAGTGATATTTTAGAAATATGGTCTTATTTTGACGATATAGAATGATTATATTTCTTAACAAGATGAAAATTTAAATAAACAATTAGTTTCTGATAGGTGATGTTATACATGATTGTTTTTTAGCATTAAATAAGAATATAAAAATTTGCATCAAAGAATTGGCTATCTAGGCTAAACTAATTTGTGTAATATTGTTCATGGATAACTTTTTTTATGTTCCTAAGTTGAAATGAGAAAATAATTAAATTTTTAAATAATATGAAGAAAAATAATGTGAATATTCCACATAATAATGTTTAAATACAACCAACTCAACATTTATTATTAATTAACTTTGACATTTGAGTGTCCCTGATAAGAAATAAAAAAATTATTATAATAATTATATTTCCTATATTTATTAATTTCCTCAAATTATATATATTATTTGTGTGATGAATAAATAATATTCTCTTATGTGTGTTATGTTTTTTATATAAGTGCTGAGAAAGAGTGTTGTAACTCCTTGATGAAGATTAAATAGAAAATGGTGTTTAGTATAGTAGTGTAAAATATTAATCTATCACTAAAATCATGGAATCCATCATGAAATAAATGGTATGAACACCACAAAAAAATGGTGTGTCTAATTTAATGAATAGTGGTCATAGGGATATGGCTAAAACTAAGTTATTAAAGAATAATACAACTCTTTTTCTGGATACATGCTATTAAACCAATGGTTCATAATAAATGTAATTGTATTTATAGTAAAAATTCAACTATGTCTTAATATGTGATTTATTATAATCAAAATCCCTGTTTGAATTATCATAAGAGTGTTTGGAAACCATTTTGTCATCAGGGTTAACGGTTAAAATCAAATAATAGTTTAAAGAAGAGGTGTTTATTATATAATCCTAGGTTATCCAAGAAATGTAAGAGGATATCATTGTTGAAAAAAATAAAAAATAAATATTTTGTATTCCATTTATGAGATATTTATTGAAAAAAAATAAAGTGAAATCATGTTCCAAAAGTGATGATGATGACACTATTTTTTTTTACAGTAAAGTGATGTTTCCTAGTATATAGTGAATTAAAAAAATATAATGTTTAAGAAGATGGTTTAGAAATTCCATGTGATGAATATAAATATTTTTCATATCATCAATGGATGAGAATGAAAAAAATAATTGGAAATCATGGAAAATATATTCACACTAGAATAAAATTGAGGATATCCTCTCATATCATATTATTCACTCATGTTAATCCAAAATATGTGAAGGAAGTAATTAAACAAAAAGATTGTATTGATGCTATGAATTAATATTGATATCAAGTATAAAAGAATAATTCATGGGAGTGGGTACATAGTCCCAAATAGAATAACCTTATTTGGATAAAGTGGGTGTTTTGGAACATGATAAATGTCTAATATGAAGTGGTGAGTAATAAATAATTATTTACATGTAATGTATATCCATAGGATGAAGGAGTTGAATATAATGAGACCATTTAACCATGTTTAAGGAATGAAAAAAAAATACAATTTTTTCCCTTGAATCATAAAAGAAATTAAATATATTTCAAATGTCTATAAAGTCAACCATCTTTTATGGTGAAAACGTAGAGGTGGTTTTTATTGAAATACCATGTGTTTTATTTTTTGGTGAAGAAGAGAATTGTTTTTTCATGTTAAAAATTGTTTATATGGTCTAAATCAATCCTTTAATGTTTGGTATTCTAAGGAAGAAACCTTTTTGAATAAGTTTCAACTAAAATTATGAGTAGTTGAAAAATATCTACATTAATGTTTATAAAGAGGAATTTACCATAATTATCATTTATGTAGATGATTTAATTTTTCTGGTAAATTATGATAATGTTTGTGAGAAGATTTATAAATAAATGAATAATCCTATTTAAATTTATATACTGAGTGAGAAGATATAATTTATTGGCTTGTGAATTTATCATGAAAAGGATTAAATTCTTCTATCTAAAGAGAAGTATGATAATGAAATATAGAATATCTTTTGTATGGGTAATTTGAATCTTGTTTCAATATTAATTTCATTTGGAAAGAAGTTAAATAAATAAAAATTAGTAAATGACATTGATCCATGATAATTATGTAAGCTTATTGAAAGTTTACATTATCTAACTACTTCATGACCAGATATAGTTTATATTGTTCAATTTATGCCAGATATCAATGTGTACCAAAAGTGTCACCTTTCATTAATGGGAATATAATACTAAGATAAATAAATGACACATAAAACTATGTGTCTAAATATTATTTAAAATTAAATATTGATCTATTTTATTTCAATGATATATATTGGAAAGTAAGTTTTGATTATAGGAGGACTATATTCGGGGAGATTTTATCTTGGATAATGGTGGGTTTATTGGCATTCAAGGAATAAAAATTCAATCACCTTGGGAACTAATGAGGATGAATATGTGGTTACCCCTATACCTCAACATGACTGATGTAGATTAAATATCAATAAGAATATTTAAATTTTAAAGACAAGTTTCCATTACTATAGTAATGTTATAATCAAAATTCTATTAATATTTCAATAAATATAGTTCATATTTCAATATCTCATAACATTTATTTTAAATATCACTTCTACAATGATATAGTGGGGAAAAATTTGTTAAAATTGGATTTTACTCCTATAAAGTATCATATTATTAATGTGTTCACAAAACCACTATCAAAAGAAGAGTTATATAATCTAAGGTTAAAATTAGGTGGTCTACCTCATTCATTATAAGGATAAGGGATGGTGTTTTCATCCACTATCAAATATTGTATTTATGAATTTGTGTCAAATGGGAAAGAAATCAGAAAACATAAATATTTCCACATATTCTTATTATTTTTCAAAGGGGGAGTAAATAATATAAGGGAGTATATTTTTATTTTTTTTCTTTCTCTTAAAAGAAATAATCTATTTAGATTCATTTATTAAAAGTTTTAGTCTATGATTTCATCATATGGTGAACTTTTTTAAACTATTATTTTTTGTGGTTGAATAAATTTTTTTGTTTTGATATTTTGATAACATTATGATGATGTTTTCATTTATGCATGGGAGGTTTATGATAAAGTTGCGTATTGATCGCTATCATTGGATAATGTGGTATTATTTGTTATATGTTTTAATTTACTACATTGAGTTCACTAAAAAATGCATAAACATATTTAGGGTCTATATATTGATAACATTTCAGAGTTTCATTGTTATTTATGTTCCATGGATGAAATAAATCCAAATAGGGTGATTTCAGAAAACAATAATTGTTCAGATGGTTGTTTTTTTAATAATTTCAAAGAATTAGTGAATAGGATATGATTGAGTGTGTTGAATTTATTTATCATTAAATAAATCATATTATATGTTTTAATCATATTATACCCTATGATTTGATCTTCATGGTTATTAACATCATTATTGGTTCATTATTATTCAAGAATCGTGATTTGTTCATCATTATTCAACCATTTCATGAAGTTTTGAAGGCTCTTGGAAGAAATAAGGTTCATGCCGGGATGACAATGCTTACAATGGATGGCATATTATAGAATCTAGGTATGTACATGACCATAACATTAGGGTGATTTGTGGCGTTCATTCACAAAATAGGAAACAAGAATGGGAGTACACTTATAGGTGTCCACGTGGTGATCTTCCATAGCCTCTGTGTGAAATGGTAAATGCCAAAATAGTTATATAGAATGTCATGGTGATTCTTTAAAAAAATAGGGATACCCAAAAAGGAAATGGTGGGGTCCATTAGTGTCCATCTTCAACAAGTTAATCCTCATGGAAGAATAATCAGATACGAGAGATGGTACCCATGGAAGTATAAGTCATGGTCAACAGGTTAAGTTGTAAGAAAAAATGAGTATAAATAACAGGAAAATGCCCATGGTGGTTGGCATTTTTAAGTTGAAAATTAAAATATTTTTTTACTACATGTTGGGACCAAGTTGTATGGAATATTTTTCTATGTTGGATTCTAGAAGACGTGTTTTTCTTAATGGTATTGTATTTTTATATTTACGAAAAATCAATTCACTTTGTAAATTTTGGTGATCAGATGATTTTGTATTAGACTCATAATATCAGTTGTATATTTTTTTAATAAAGTTAATCATTGATATTCTATTATGAAAATGTATTCTATGTAATCGTTTTTTTAATATCATGTTTTCTAGATTGGGATTTTGTATTAGATTCATAATTTCTTTAGAGACGTATGAAATTATAATCTGATGATGCATTATGGTGACTAATTTTCTCAGCATCTTATGTTTTATAAAGACATCTGATCTATGATTTTTGAATGAATGGGGGAGTAAATGTGTTTTGGTGTAAAAAGTGTTTTTCTATGAATTTATGGGAGAATAAGTCGGAAGATGCTCTTCCGATCTCAATGTTCTCAACACCATGAATAATTCATGATACAAGATGGAGTTTGTATAATAAAGTAGAATATGATGTAAAATTATTCATGTCACAGATCATCAGATTGAGGTAAACCATATGAATAATTATTTGGAATCTAGACATTTGAATTCGATAAATTCAGAGGTTTGGATAAACTGTTAACTAACTAATTCATCGTATGGGCTCGTCCATTAGATGAACTGATCTATCAGGTAAATCACAAGTTATTGATTTTCAAGAAGGAAGAATTCACATTTGGCATCGAACCATTTAAATAGTTTCTAGCATCGATCTATTATATGACTGGATTATATAGATAATGCATAAAATTAAAATTTCCATCATAGGTAGAAAATTTAACTTTCCAAGTCATATCAAATAGACCAAAGTTTTAAGGTGATAATGAGAATATAATTTGTTATCTTTGATCAACAATTTGAGGTTTCAGGTACCAATGAAAACTAAGGGATTTAAAGGCCAATCAATCAGATGAATTTAAATAATGTAGTCAACCATTTTCATATTTTTTAAATAATAAGAGTGAGGTCACAAGTTGTTTTGTTTTAATCTAGGTCTAGACTCATTTTACAAAATTTTACACTGACAATTCATCAAAGGATAGGTTTAATCAAACAAAGTTCCACCATTCTGAGGAGCTATTGAGAAATTAAATAAATGGGGAATCATATTTATGTTTCCATCAGACTCTTTCTAAAGGGTTCAAAAGGGTTTATGAGTTGCAATTATGTTCACAGAAAAATTGTTTCAGTTGGTTTGAAACATCTAAGTGTTAATTCTTGATAAGTGATTCAGAATGAAAATTATCTTATTCTTGAGAGTTTTTAGACTATTAATCTTTGGATTAAGAAGTAGATATATTATATTGAATTTAATAAGGTTCTAGTAGAATCCATAATAGTTAAGAAGCATTGAATAATGGTCAAATGACGTATCAACTTATTAATTTATACAAAAGTATGTGTTTCATTGAGTGGGAAAACTATTTTCAGTTCTAATATTTTATTTTTTGGAAAAAAAATATATAAGTGGTTAATAGTAAAACAAAATCCAAACCTATTCAGGCATGGTAGAGAGTGAGAGTGCTAGAGTTATTTTGATTTATTTTTAAGAAGAAGATTCCTGTAATGAATAAGGGATTAGAAGAGTAGTCATCTAGATTTTTTAGATTGTATCATATTGAAAATTTTATGAAAAAGACAGAATTGAAATAGACTTGGTTAAAGATAATTGAATCAGACATATCTCTGGATTGAGGAATCAAACTAAAGAATCAGATTAAGTGATCAGAATAAGTATTTCTATGAAGTCCATATAGGTTGTTCATACCTACCATTGGGTAATAAAGTGAATATTTTTTTCACATAATTACAAAAGTGAATGTTATTGAAGAAATAAAGTGACATTTTCAGAACCTATTCATGAAGCTTTCTAAACTGGTTACAACATCTTATTTACATATTTCATTCCAGAAGTAGCACATGAATCATTATATTGATCATAGTGATACACTAGTGTAAGGTTATTTTCTTCATACTATATCCAAACAAAAATATTTATTTATAGTGTATTTATTGGTATTGGACTATTTCTAAACAATTTTAAATGTCAAGCTACACTTATTGAGTAATGAACTTTTTATATACATTTGTTATTTTTTATGCGTGTTTTATTGATTTTCAGAAATGTGATAAATCTTTAACAAGATTTGAAGGTTATTTTATAATAAATACAACCTATAATAAAAATATATCACTATTTCACACCGTTCCCCTCTATCTTATTACCTCATCCTGGTTAGACCTTTTCAATTTTTATTATAAGAAATTCCATTGGATTACTCTTTGCATAATTTTTAAGATAAGTTATAATGTAGAGATTAAATTATCTTATAATTAAGAGAATTATATTTTTTAAATGTAAAAAAATATCATATATGAAAATATATAATGTTTCCATATGTTATATATTCTAGTTATGATGTTTTGTAATCTCATACAGATGGAGTTCTCACTCTTCTTGAAAATTTTCATCTTGCATATATTAATAATACAACTCTAGAGAATGATCGAATGGATATTATTTTACTTTAATATCTCTATGAAATTTAATTTCATAGAGTGAATGGAGTTTGAAGTACTAATGGTATTTGAGAAATTTTGAAAAATATATATATTAAGAAATTAAAAAATATAATAAGGAAAAGTTACTAATCTGGAGGCCAAAGTATAAAGATTTAAAAAATGGGTGAGTATGTATCCATTATACACTTATTTACAAGGATGAATAAATTTATTAGCACAATAATTTTACTTTGTTATAAGATATAAAATTTAACTATTGTAGTAATGATCATATGAATTCTTTCTAACAAGCGTGATGTCAACATACCATCTTTCTATGATAGATATCCATGAACTTTATCTCTGGATGACCATTATAGTACTCTAATTACATAAGAAATTTGAAGAGATAGAGCTATCTAAAGAAAAGAAAAAAATTGATGATGAAATACCTTTCAATTATTTCATTGAAATTCTACGAATTTTCTCAATGATGAAGAATTTTGTGACTCTGACTCTGAATATGTTGTTACTAACAGTTTGGATGATGTATTTTCATTATTTCCCAAAAATTTGAGATAAGGTATATTAAACTACAATGTAAAGATAACTTTAATTTTTTTTTAAAATTTACAAATTTAACTTGATGAAATAATGATGATTAAATTGAGTAAATTAATAGAAATCCAAGAATATCATTGAAGAAACATATTGACAAATCAAAATATTTTACCAAGGTAATAGATAAAAAGTTATTTAAATCCCAAAGTATAGGTTTTCTCTCTAACTATGATGAAGATTATGATAGTGAAGTAGAAACTAAAAATTCACAAAATTTGATGGATGAAACACATTTATTTAATATGTAAATAAAGATGTTTTTCATGGGGATTAAAGAGTATTTTTTAATAATAAGAGACATAGTAAGAAGTTGATAAGAAAATAGAGTTTAAAGAATGTATCATAATGATTGTAAGACTTGAATGAGAAGTCAAGAAGTTTAAAAAGGAAAGTTATACTAAAAATTTTATAATAATTTCTTAAAGAGAAAGTCAAATTTTCAGAAGAGATTTATCAAATAAAGAAATATAATGAATAAAAGGAATCATAATGAAAATCGTGAAGTAAAAAAAGCGATGGAGGAAGAGTTGGGTCTTGTTATGTTTTTTCTCTAATGATGTGTAGGGATCTATAGGTTGTAATAATTCAATCTCTATTGTTGGTGAATGTTTTGGAATTTGTGAACCTAAAAAGGAACATAACACTACTGGAATGGAGAGATATACTAACAGTTTGGTGCCAACGGTTTTAGAAAACTGTTGGCATATGTGGATTACAGACCTCTTCGCCAACGGTTTCATTAAACCGTTGGGATATCTCACTATTGGACAACTTTTACCAACGGTTTATGTAAACCATTGGGAAATCTTGATTTCAACCAGCTTTTACCAACGGTTTACATTAAACCGTTGGCATATCTAAGACTTTTCCCAACGGTTTAACAAAACCATTGAGAAATCTTGACATTCAACCACATTTTCCCAACGGTTTAGTAAAACCATTGGGAAAGCTTCATATCCCAACGGTTTTTAAAAACCGTTGGGAAACATTCTCTCCAAATACAGTGAGCCCAAAATTCTATCTTCGTGCGACTGCAGACCTAAAATTGATTCTCTCCCGACGCTCTCTCCTTACGGGTATTGGAAACTGCATCCATCCTCTTCAATCAAACAACTTTTCTATTCAAGACATCAGATCTGTAAGTCCTACCTCAGTTCTAATTTTCTTCATCTATCATTTCTATTTTCTATTTTTTATTTGACCTAAATGTGAGCGATCTCTCTATACCCAGATTGAGAAACTCGTTCCACTTGATAGATCTATCTTAAATCAAAGAATTTTGTAGTTCTACACTCTAAATCTGTAAGTACTAACTTTGTTTAAATGTTTTGCATCTATAATTTTCGTTTTCTTTTTAATTTGGTATAAACCTTTTTGTGATGTTTATGGCATGGAATAACCAACAAGTGCACTTTGATTTTTTTTTTGTATTTCTTCAATACTTATGTTTCATGATTGTATGGATCAACATTATTTGAAGTCTACATAGCCAATCCTTTCCTATATTTAGTGAACCATATGAAACAATGGAGGTGCTGGTGAGATGTATCCCCACTCAAAGATGATAAAGAGTTTGTTTAGTCATATTGTCTCGAGGTATGTAATGGATATAAGTATGCTCCATGTGAAGTGATTGTGTACGGTTGGGGTAGTGGCATAGGTGGTTTTCCATTTTTTTAGTGGGGTGATATGGTAGTATCTATGGACATTAGTTTAGTTCAAAAAATGGATATGTGTTTTGTATTTATAGTTTTTGTTTAAGGAATAATGGGAAGGTTACTGATATTGAGGATGAATTGGATGTTGGTTGGGTGATGGATTGGAATTGTGATGTCGTTGGGATTGGGTTTAGATAATTTTCAAAGAATTATATGGGGATTTCCTCTCTTTAACAAAGCCCCCCTCCTCCTGGACCATGGACACCCCCCTCTTGGACCCTAGACACCCCCCTCCTGGAACTTGGATAGCCCACCCCCTCTTTCTTGAAACCTGGATAGCCACCCCCTCCTGGACCCTGGACAACCCCCTCCAACCTCCACCCAAGACCTTGTATAGTCCCTCCTCCACCCTCCACCCAGGACATTGTATAACCCCTCCACCCTCCTCCATGGTCCCCGGACAGCCCCCTGGACACCCCCTAGATAGCCCCCACCCTCTTCCTTGGACCCCAGACAGCCCCCCCCCCCCCCGGACATCCCCCCACGCTCCTCCTCGGTCCCCGAAAAGTCCCCTGGACAGCCCCTATACATCCACCCCACCCTCCTCCCTGGACCCCGGACAGCCCCCCGAGCACCCCCCAAATAGCCCCCCGGACTGCCCCCGAACAGCCCCCGGTTAACCCCCAAACCTCCTCCTTGGTCCCCGAACATCCCCCCCTCCTCCTTGGTCCCCGGATGACCCCCCGGACAACCCCCTCCTCCTTGCCCCCGGACAGCCCCCCCCCCCCTATCCTCCTTGGTCCCCGGACACCCCCCCAGACACCCCCCACCCTCCTCCCTGGACCCCAGACAGCCCCCCCACCCTCCTCCCTAGACCCTGAATAACCCCCCAGATAGCCCCCCACCCTCCTCCTTGGTCCCTGGACAGCCCCTCGGACATCCCCCCACCCTCCCTGGACACCGGATAGCTCCCCGGATAGCCCCCCACCCTCCTCCTTGGACCCCGGACAACCCCCCGGACATGAATAACATTTTCCTTTTGTACCACTATGTATGCAAGTTAATGAGACTCATATGCCTTATGTATAATTTTATTACAAGTTGATTAAATGCTATACCTCATGGATGATATGTAATTGTAGGAATTTTGATTTCACATGACTTTTTTATTTCTATGATCATGCAATGTTATTTAGGATTATTCAATTTTTTTATGTCTTGAAATATATGAATTTCTTGGTAAGCTTATCAATTCATGCTCATCAAATGCATGTGATTATATTCTTTAATTTGAATACAAATCCTTGTTGTACATTCTCCATGTTATGTGAATTATGCCTTGTTTGATTTGGTTTACTTGTTAATTGTTAGGATAAGACATGGGTTACAAGTTATGGACTCAGGGATGGACTCGTCATGCTTAGGGAGAACGATTCATGAGTCATATGTGACGTGTATGAGTCAACCCCGCCAAAAACTGATCCACGGTGTGGCCGGGACTACTCGAACCGTATCTCTTTGGTTAAAAATGTACTAAATTGTAAGTGAAATCAACAACTGACATACGGGAAACGGACCAAATGCCTTTAGATTCTATTGAAACGTTAGGAAAATGATCCATGGGTCATATGTGATGTGTATGAATCAACTCTGCCTTAATCTGAGGCACCGTGTGGCCGGGACCACCCAAACTGCTTCTCTTTTGTTCAAAATGGACAATATTTTACGTACATACTCCAAACTGATCAAACAGATTCTGATTGTGTTTAAACTTTATGAAAATTATACCTAGATCATATGTGACGTGTACGAGTCAACCCCGCCTCAATATGAGGCCCGGTGTGGCAGACACCACTCAAAGTGCCTCTCTTTTTTTAAAATGTATTTAATTTTAAGTGAAAACAACAACTGACATATGAGAAACCGACCAAACGCCTACAAATTATGTTTAAACTTTATGAAAACAATCCATTAGTCATATGTGACGTGTACGGGTCAACCCCTCCTCAATCTGAGTCCTGTTTTGGCCGACACCACTCAAAGTGCCTCTCTTTTGTTTAAAATGAACTTAATTTTAAGTGAAAAAAACAACTGACATATGCCAAACTGACCAAACACCTACATATTCTATTGACACTTTAGGAAAACGATCCATGGGTCATATGTGACGTGTACGGGTCAACCCCGCCACAAACCGAGCCACGATGTGGCCGAGACCACTCAAACTCTCTCTCTTTTGTTCAAAATGGACTAAATTGTAAGTGAAATCAAAAACTGACATACGGGAAACGGACCAAACACATTCAGATTCTATTGAAACGTTAGGAAAATGATCCATGGGTCATATTTCAGGTGTATGAATCAACTATGCCTTAATCCGAGGTTCCGTGTGGCCGGTACCACCCAAAATGCCTCTCTTTTGTTCAAAATGGACAATATTTTACGTACATACGCCAAACCTATCAAACGTATTCTGATTGTGTTTAAAATTTATGAAAATCATACCTGGCTCATATGTGACGTGTATGAGTCAACTTCGGCTCAATCTGAGGCTCGGTGTGGCCGACACCACTCAAAGTTCCTCTCTTTTTTTAAAATGTATTTAATTTTAAGTGAAAACAAAAACTAACATACGAGAAACCGACCAAAAGCCTACGAATTATGTCGAAACTTTAGGAAAACAATCCATGTGTCATATATGACGTTTAAAAGTCAACTCCACCAAAAAATGAGCCACGATGTGGCCAGGACTACTCAAAATGTATCTCTTTTGTTAAAAATGGACTAAATTGTAAGTGAAATCAACAACTAACATATGGGAAACGGACCAAACGCATTCGGATTCTATTGAAACTTTAGAAAAATGATCCATGGGTCATATGTGATGTTTACGAGTCAATATCGCCTCAATCCGAGCTGCGGTGTGGCTGGAACCACTCAAACTATCTCTCTTTTGTTTAAAATAGACATAATTTTAAGTGAAAACAACAACTAACATAAGAAAAACCAACCAAGCGACTTCTTATTCTGTTGAAACATTACTAAAATGATCTATGGATCAAATTTGACGTGTACGAGTCAACTCTACCTTAATCCGAGCTGCGGTGTGACCGGGACCACTCAAACTGTCTCTCTTTTGTTCAAAATGGACTAAATTGTAAGTGAAATCAACAACTGACATACGGGAAACTGACCAAACACCTTCGGATTATATTTAAATTTTAGTAAAATGATCCATGGGTCATATGTGATGTGTACGAGTCAACCCCACCTCAATACGAGGCACCGTGGGTCCGGGACCACCCAAACTGCCTCTCTTTTGTTCCAAATGGACAATATTTTATGTACATACGCCAAACTGATCAAACGGATTCTGATTTTGTTTAAACTTTAGTACAATGATTCATGCCCCATATGTGACGTGTATGATTCAACACTACCTCAATCTGAGGCCTGGTGTGGCCGAAACCACTAAAAGTGCCTCTCTTTTTTTAAAATGTACTTAATTTTAAGTGAAAACAAAAACTGACATATGGAAAACCAACCAAACACCTACGGATTCTGTTTAAACATTAGGACAAAAATACATGGGTCATATGTGATGTGTAAGAGTCAACCCCACCTCAATCCGAGCCACGGTGTGGCTAGGACCACTAAAACATTCTCTCTTTTGTTGAAAATGGACTAAATTGTAAGTGAAATCAACAACTGTCATACGGGAAACCGACCAAACTCCTTCGGATTCTATTTACAGTTTAGGAAAAAAATCCACGGGTCATATGTGATGTGTAAGAGTCAATACCACATCAATCCGAGGCACGGTGAGGCCGACACCACCCAAACTGTCTCTCTTATGTTAAAAATGGACAATATTTTACATACATACGCCAAAATGATCAAACAGATTCTGATTGTGTTAAAAAATTAGGATAATGATTCATGGATCATATGTGACATGTACGAGTCAACCCTGCCTCAATCTGAGGCCCGGTGTGACCGACACCACTCAAAGTATCTCTCTTTTGTTTAAAATGGACATAATTTTAAGTGAAAACAACAGTTGACATACGCTAAACCAACCAAACACATTAGGATTCTATTGAAACATTAGGAAAACGATCCATGGGTCATATTTGATGTGTACGAGTCAGACCTACGTCAATCCAAGCCACGGTGTGGCCAGGACCACTCAAACTGTCTCTCTTTTCTTCAAAATGGACTAAATTGTAAGTGATATCAACAATTGACATACGGGAAACAGACCAAATACATTCTAATTCTTTTAACGCTTTAGGAAAACGATCCATGGGTCATATGTGATGTGTACGAGTCAACCCCACCTCAATACGAGTCACCGTGGGGCGGGTACCACCCAAACTACCTCTCATTTGTTCAAAATGGATTAATATTTTACGTACATATGCCAAACCGATCAAACGGATTTTGATTGTGTTGAAACTTCAGGAAAATGATCCATGGATAATATGTGATGTGTACCGGTCAACCCAGCCTCAATTCGAGGCATGGTGTGGCACTTATTGAGTCACAAGTGATGATACTCCTATGAAAATACATTTTCACCATATATTCTAAAAGTGGTTGTCGTATGAAGATTGAAATGGGTGTAAATAATATTTGATTTGTTGAAACTCTGATTCAACTATACTGGATTATTTTTGTCATATGAAGATTCAAATGGGGAATTATTCACCATGACTCTAATAAAATAGGTGGTGTAATCAAATAGGTGGTGTTCTTTTTTGTTGTTTTAAGTCTGTCACTGTATTTAGTGCTGTTTTTTATGCAGGTGTATTCACTGGAGGGGCTACTGGAGGGGCTGCTGTGCAACAATTCTGGAAATACAGAATACCAACGGTTGTAAACCGTTGGTATACTTTGAGAAATAATTATACCAATGGTTCAATAAACCATTGGTAAAAACCATACTTAAACATATCCCCACAGTTTCATTGAAACCGTTGGGAAAACATCTATACCAACGGTTGTAAACCGTTGGTATAAGATCAAAACCATTGAATTCCCAACAGTTTTATGAAAACCGTTGGGAAAAATACTATACCAACGGTTGTGAACCGTTGGTATAAGATTAGAATTATAGTATTCCCAACGGTTTAGAACCGTTGGGTAAAGCTATAACAACGGTTCAACAAGAACCATTGGAAAATCCATACCTAGAGTGGGCTATACCAACAGTTTACTACAAACCGTTGGTATATATCTTTCCCCACGCCTTACTTCCCTACGGTTTGGACAACCGTTGGTATAGAATATACCAACGGTTCTCCAGCCTATACCAATGGTTTAGAACTGTTGGTATATCCTTTATTTCCAGTAGTGTAAAAAGTTATCTAAAAAGGTAAATGTAAATATTTAATACTTTATAAGAAAAATAAATCATAGAAAATCATGTATATTTCTAAAACTAATAATGTCAAAAATTCAGAAGTTTCCAGAAATTCTATATCCAAAAAAGGTTGGTACTACTTCTGATTCCATTAATGTTAGGAAGAAATCCAAATACAAGAAGAATATTTCAATTGATAATTGGAAGTGTGGGGATTTACAAATTTCTAATGTGGATGGAAATAAATTTGTAGAAAAAATGGCTTATAATTCAAAATAGTATGGAAATTACAGAGGAAAATATTATTTTATTATAGATTTTTTGTATTTTGGTGGATTTTTCCATACCTCAAATATACTTTGGATAAATCAACAGCCCTATAATTATCCCATGAGTAACAAAAAGTGATGTATTTATGGGATTAAATACTCTCAAATAAGGAATTTTTAGAAAATTGTTTCAAATATTTAGACTATGTTCCAACTTATAGAAAATATTTATAAAAGATGTGAAAAAACTGGACATCATTATAAAGAATTTATTGTTATTATAATGGAAGAGAAACATGTGTATAACAATTATCAAAAGCTGGATGTGAAGGAAGATATATGGAAATAAAAATATCTTATTGTAAAAAATACCCTCAAAGATACAAAGGTAAAATGTCCCTATATTTTGGATAGTGGATTATCCTAAAAAACGAAAGTAAGTTTAAATTTTTTGATTAATGTGAACGTCTTTATGGAAGTAATAAATAAATTTGACAATTATAAATCTCTCAGAATAAAAGGTATTGGATTCTCTATTATTGGGTAAGAAAAATTAAAATCTATAAGTTCCTTTTCATTAATGGGATGAAAAAGAACTTTTTATTTGTTTCATAACATTTTGATGATGGAAATAATGTTGTTTTTAGAAAATATTGTTTCATTGTAAAAATAGTAGAACATAGAAAAATTTTCCTGGGAGACCAAAATAAAAAAGGAAACAAATTGCAATTTGGTAATGAGCATAATTCATGTAATATAATCATGGAGGAAGAAGATAAATTGTGGAATGAAAGGTTGGCACATAGGTGTTAGAGGAATATGAGTAGGATATCAAAATGAGAAATTGTTCCAAATATTCCTGACTTGATAAGAATAATCGATGAATTTAGTTCCATTTTTTAAAAATGTGAAGATTACAAACTCAGTACATAATAAAATGAGATTCATTCAACTCATCCCCTACAGTTGATTCATTTTGATACTTTTGGACCCAAAAGAAATAATCAAATTTTATAGATAATTTCTTTATTTCATACTTTGATGATTTCATTCTAATTACATATATTATGTATTTGATATATAAATATGAATCTTTAAAAATATTTAAGAGTTTGAAGAGTAGAGAGTAAAAGAAATTTTGATATTATATGATGACTTTGTGAACGAATAATGGTCGTGAATACAAGGAAGAAAAATCCATATGTTATCTTGAAAAAATAGAATTTATCATGAGTTTATTGTACCATACACATGAAATGGGAATGATGTTGTTGAAATAAATAATATAAGTTTGGTTGAGATGGGATGAACTGTGTTAATTTTACAAGGTGTTTCTCACTAAATGTAGAGGCATGAAATGAGTACATCAGTTTCAATTCAGAATCAGTATCTCTACATAACAAGTCCTAAATTTAATCCTTATAAATTTTTCTACATTGAAATTACTATTTCGGAAGACTTAAGGGTATTTAGGAGTCCCTACATCATAATGAACAAATGTGGAAGTCTTGAAATGATTTTTCAAATTGGTAAATATGGAACATTTCTTTTCTATTCTCAAAATAGTAAAAGATATAGATATTTATATAATGAAACATTAAATATTTTTGATTATATTGAAGTAATATTTCAAGAAAAATAAGAAGAATATGTTTCAAAAATACATTCATAAAAGAATGATTAAGAATGAAAAAGAGTTTTTGTAGAGAAATATTGAATGAATTCAAATAATAGTGTTGCTATAAAGATATATGAATCAAAGTCCACTATTTCCATTTATGAGGAATAACATTATTCATCTCATCCTAGGTTGAGAAAATAGGTTCCAGTTGAAATTATCATTGGTGAACAATAATGAAATCAAACAATAAAAACATCATAAAAATTTAAATTTACTTGTTTGTTTTTAAATTTGATCCCATATTTGTAAAACGATATATTATTCATCATGAGTGGATTCGTGATATGTATGAATAGTTGTATCAAATTGTGAAAAATGATACATCGAAACATGTTCCCAAAACTAGTTATGAAAATGATATTGGTACAATGTGTGTGTTCTGGAATAATTTGTATAAATATGGGGAAGTGATAAGAAAAAAATATTGATTATTTTGAATAGGTTAATCATATATTAAACGTACTTATTTTTTATGAGAATTTTTCTCATATTGTATAGTTATAAACGATCAGAATATTTTTTTCAATTTCTACACAAAAAATATACAAAATAATTCAGTTGGATGTGAAGTCATATTTTCTCAATAGATAACTTGATGAATCAAATTTTCATTTCTCAACTACGTGGAATTGTAATTGGAAATAATAAATTTTAAATATGAAAGATGATGAATACCTTGTATGGGTTAAATAATTCTATGAGAGATTGTCATTCCAAAATTGATACCAACAAAAGGAAGTTAATCTTTATAAAGAGAAGAGTCGATATAAATCTATACATCAATTCAAATCAAGATATTTATCTCATTTTTATTATATAAGTTGATGATATTATATTTTCATGGAAGTATGAAATAAATTGAGAAAATATTTCTGAAGAGATAACAAATTTTGTTTAAATGACCAATTCTTGGTGTAATGAAATATTTAATTGGCTTAAAAATCTCACAATAGATTAAATCAATTTTCTATATCAAGGGAATTCAGCTATGTAATATATTAATAAAATTGTAATGGTGAATTCAAAACCTATTTCCACACCAATTTTTATGAAAACCAAGTTGTCTAAAGATGGAGATGTAATGGAAGTGGATTTTAAATAGAATCAAAAGATGACTAGATGTTATTTATATCTGACTTATTCAAGAAAAGTTATTATATATGTTGTAACCTTATGTTCAAGATTCAAAAGTGCCCCAAAATAATATCATCTCTTAGATGAAAAATGTATTCTTAGATATATCAAAGGCACAAGAGATCTCAGTATAAAATTTGACAACTATAGAAAAATGTATTTTTTTGGATATACAGAAGTTGATTGGACAGAAAGTATGGATTATATAAGATCTACATATAGTGGAGTTTTATTTCCAAGGGAATGTTTTGAGAGTTTTTATAATTAAAATAATATCTCAATAGCTATTAATACAGATAGAGCTGAATATATTTCTTACACTAAAGATACAATACAACTTATCGGGATGAAGACTCATTTTGATGATTCAATAGTTAAGGTGATGTTACCACTTGAATTGGATTTTGATAATAAATGTGTTAAAATTATAACTATAAATCCAGTGAAACATTATCATTCAAATCATATTGATATCAAATATCACATCATCAAAGACCTTGTGGAGAAGAATAACCTTGAGAAGTAACATGTTCCTACAACAGAATAAGATGTTGATATACTCACAAAATCTTTACTGAAGGAATAAATTTAAAAATCATAGTTGACCATGGTAATCCAACCTATTTCCCTAAAATTTGATGTATTTGTATCATCTCCTATCTTATCTAGTGTATTGATAGTGTTTTTCAGGGCGATAAAAATGATGTTTCATTAATCTAACCATTGTTATGTGGTAAATCATTTAAGGAAACATGTATTTAGGAGTAGTTTTTAAGGTGTATTCTCTTATCTCAACTTATTAGTGTTTAATATATTCTAGTACTATGATAAATGTGATTTTAGGAAACCAGATTTTATAAGATAACATAATGAAGTTATGGCGTGGTAGAATATTTGAAAGTTTGATGTTCATGAAGACGATTCTTATGTCACAACTTATGGGCAACATGGTTTTACAGCTCAAAGATTTTTTTTCTAATAATGAGTTCACTAAAATAGGTGAATAATTGTTTATTAGTGAGACATATCTTGAGTTTCAATTTTTTTATAATGGTTGGTTTACCAAAAATTCCAAATAAGTTGATTGTTGGGATGATCTTAGCTAGAGCATATTTTTCAGATTATAGATGTTAGAAAAGTTGTTTTATGGATATTTTTATTTTATTATATTATAATTATGAGAAATCACTTATCTTTTTAAATTTTGGTTATTATAAGAAGTTTTCATGGACATATAAGATAGTACATTGGATTATTAATAAATTCCATTGTTTACCTCTTTTTGTTCATTAAATTTTTTAAAGGTGAACATGTTTTCAAGACATGCTAGTTTTCTAAAGTGGGAAGTTGTTCCTGATTTCAAATTTATTAGATACATTCAACAATAAAACCTATGATGCATTTTTTTGATAAAATTATTCAACATAATAAGTTTTCTAAAGAAATTTAATCCAAAATTTTTGAATGAAAGGTGGGGAAAATGTTAATTATTGAATATAGTATTTCTTTTAGAAGTTAATGAAGAATATGTATGAAGATACTATGTCAATCACAATGTTATAACCATCATGAAGAATCGACAATAAAAGAAAGAGTTTGTGGAAGAAAATAGAATATTATTTCGATGTTTGTTGTCCACATTTCATCAGTAAGAGTTTTACTCGATGTACAATTTTTTTTAGAGATTTGGTGTTTGAATTTTATGAAGTAAGAGGTTGTGTAAAAGTATAAATCGCTTGATATGTCATATGGGCCAACCAATTAGATGAACCAATATATTGGTTGAATCATAAATTACTATGTTTCAAGAAGGAATAATTCACAGTCGACAGAAAACCCATAGAGGAGTTTTTGGAACTGATATATCATAAAAGTGGTTGATAATGATAAGTCATCAGATATAGAGTTCCATTGGTGATAGAACAAATATCTTTCCATGTCGTATCAAATGAACTGGATTTTCTAAGGTTGAAAAAAGAAATAATTTCTTTTCACTAATAAATAAGTTTACTTTTTTGTACTTATGAATAATAAGGGATTCAATGAATGATAAATCAGTTTAAATTCAAGATTTTAGTCAACCATTCTAATGTGTTCATAATAATCAGAGTGGGGTCTCATGTTTTTTTACCTTTGGTAAAAATATCATCATATATGACATCGATATGTTATCGAATAAAGGGTTTCATCAGATGTTATTCCATCTATTTGTGGAGATTTGGAATAATTTATGAATATGTTAAACTTATAGAAGTTTCAATCATACTTTTACTAAAGGGTTCTTAAGTCTTTAGATGTTTTAATTATTTTTACAGAGAAACATTTTTTTTTCATTGTAACATCATTGTGTGATGTCTTAAAATTTTAATTGGAATGGAAAATAGTTTTAGAGTGAGAGTTTCAAGACTATAAATCTATAGAATATAAAATATTATTATTATAGATCATGAAGAAGGTTAAAGAAGATTCTAGAAAGGTTGAACCTAATTGATAAATGGTCAAGTTAATTTTTAATTTCTAAATTCATTATGAATTTCATTGAGTGGGAAAACAATTTTGAGTTCCCTAAATTTCTATTTTGGGTGTATCTATATAAAGGGATCAATGTACAAAATAAATTGAAACTGTTCACATGTGAGAGAGAGTTAGAGCACTGGAGTTTTTGAGATAGATTTTGAAGTGGATGATTTTCGAACTGAAGAAGTGATAATAAGATTTATTTATTTAATATTCATGATTATAATGAGAAATAAAATAGAATGTTTTTGGAAAAAGAAATAATGGAATCAAACTTGTTTCCAAATAAGTAAATCAAGCATGTTTCTGGACTGAAGAATCAGATTGAGTGATCAAACTACGTATTCGTATGATGTTTAAAGATTTTTTCGTACCTTCTATTGGGAATACAAGTAAATATTAGTTCTTTAAACAAAGAAAAAGATTATATTTCTAAATAAACAAAGTGAAATTTTGAGAACCTATTGGTTAAGGGTTTAAAACTTATTACAAAATCATATTTTCATCTTTCACTCAATAAGAGGAAAATAAAATATTTTACTAATCATAATGATACACTATTTTAATGGTATATACTATATATTTTATCCACAAAAACCCATTATTTTCTAGTGTATTGTGTGTAATTGGATTATTTATAAACCATTCCATGGACGATATGAACTTATTGAGTAGTGAACCTTGTAAATACTTGTATTCACGTGGATGTCTCATTGATTGATGTTAAAAAAAGTGATAAATCTTTAACAAGATTTTAAGGTTGTTATACAAAAAAGATAGAATCAAAGAAAAATATGTCACTCATTTACCCCCTTCACCTCTATGTGATTACATTGATACTGTTTGGGTCTTTTCACTAGTCCATGGTTCAATTTTTTTTGAAATTATTATTTTAGTTACATATAGTTTTGATTTTGTGGATTTATGAGTGACTCAATGATTATGTAACCCAATCTATGAGGTTTTTTTGAAGAATAATTGTATTATTGAAGATCCAATAATATTTTATGGATAAAAATAATGTGGGAGTAGTTGGGTTGGTTTAATGATGTTATTGGTTTCAATTGAAATTGAAAATATTTATTGGATCATATACATTAAAATTACTACTATAAAATGTCTGTGTGGATGGTGAATAAATAGATAAATAAGATATTTTATCATGTAAAATGAAAGTACAGATAAGGATGAAGAAAAACATAATAAGAATAGAAGAAGAAATAGAAGCAGTTGTGAAAATTGGTATAGAGTTAAGAGTGCATATATGAATTTATATAAGTTGATGTAGAAGTGGAAGTGCAACAATAAATCAATAAACGAAAGGTATATAGGGAAGTATATATTCATAATTATATCAAATTATTTATTATTTTAATATTTTTGGAAGCACTATAATATTCAAAATAATTATTATAACATGAGTACAGGGATAAAACTTTGACGTTATACCAACATGTTGAAACTATTGGGTAGCATGGCCTTAGTGAAATTTGAATTATAAAAAGGACTTATCTTATCTTTTTTAGTTCTTAACCTTATAAATATTTTTTTTCACATCACATGTGTTTGCTATAATACAATCTAGATTCAATATAATTAGTGACAAGTTTTTTTTCAATAAGGAAACATATAAATAAATTAGAACAGTAATTCAACCTCTTCTCAATGATTTTTCACCAATCAAGGAGGTTATTTTTTAGGGTGGGTTCCCAAACTACATAAAATATTATACCCTTAGGATAATAAAATATTTATATTTTCTTTAAATAATAATGGGTTGTTAGAATATTTCAAAATTCTATTGTACTATCATAAAAGGATCTCCAACTAATGGGATATATGTGTTATTTGGGAAAACCCATTTAATGTAGCTAGAAAATACATATGTGAATAATAGTAAAAATAATTTTTTATGAAATATGATGTTAGTGAATTTTTTCTCTAAAGGTATATAATAATTAAGTAAGTAGGGTTTTCTAAATTATATAACTCTAATAATATCACATTTTTGGAGGGTTTTATATTGGGAAATCATAGAGAATGAGTTTTAATAGATCATGGTTTAAATCCTACAACCCACTTGAGTACATCCTCGTTGACATTTCCAGTTTTTGGAAGATTTATTCCCTTGATGGAAGAATATATTTTATTATCTTTGAATATTGTCTTTCTAAAAAAGTATGGATCTATATCCTCAAACATTAGTCTGATGTTTTTGATACATTCATAACCTAGAAATCACCTATTAAAAATGAAACTAGAAGAAAATTAAAGCAATGATTATTGATAATGATGTAGAATTATTATTATATGATTTAAATCAATTTTTTTATTTATATGTAATTATTATAAATCATACTATTATGGGTAATTCCTAATAAAATATTTTTCCCGAACAAATGAACTACACTATTTTAGAGTGGGTCCACCACATTCTTTCATGTGTGGTACTACCTAAATATTTCTATACATCATATGAAACTATTGTATATTATATTATTAATATACATTCTTCTATTTATAATTAATTAAAAACACAAAACTAAATTTTATATAATTGACATTCTTTTTATGAACCATTGGTGGTATTTTGGGTAATAGATTATTTCCAAATTTAAATGGATATATTGGAAGATAGACCAATTAAGTTCATATTCATAGGTTATTCTAATGTTTTCAAAGGTTATAATATTTGGGATAATAAATTTGGCTATAAAAAATGTTTAATTACCTGTGATGTAATATTCCCTAAAAATATATCTCCTAAGTCTTAGTCTCCCACTACAATAGTGTAAGTGAACCCCTAATGGAATATAATAAAACTAGGAAAATAACCCAGTTTGAGGCTCAATGTAAGCCCTCCCAACCTAATCCTTAGATTATGTCCCAACCAAAATTTACATCTAACATTGATTAAGACAATTCACCCACTTATACTGAAAATAACAACTAGTTCACTAGAGATTGAAATGGGAGCTTCATTTGGCCACTTTTCCATTACGTCCATTATGATATGGTCTATTTTAAATTAATTATTTCCTAGGATATTATAATTGAGTATAATAAAACATATAAACAATGAATTGGTTATAGTTATTCCAAACATTGGATCACTTCCATGAATGATGAAATTAAGTCCTTAAGAAAAAACTATACATGATCTATTACTAACAACTAAATAATTCTAAAGTGGTCAATTGTAAGTGGATTTTAAAATGGAAAAAATAAAAAATGGGATATGAAAATTAATTATATTGTATATACCATTATTCAAGGTATTCCTTCAACCTAAAAGAATTCATCACTCTGGAATTTATCTCATGTTGTGAAGCATTCAACCATTTGTTTAGTGATCACGTTTTATTCTTATCATGGCCTTCTTATTGAGTATCATGACGTTAAAACAAATTTCTCCCTAGTGATGTTGATTTTATGTTTTATGTGAATCCTACTAATAGTTTCATGAATGAATTAATGTACCATATGGTGTAGCAGATAAATAAATCATAGTATGGGTTAAACCCAAATTCATTCCAATGTTCTATTAAATTTTATTCATTCATGTTTGATAATCAGATTAATAGGGGTAAATATGATGCATGTACCTAGTAAATTTATGTTATAAACTCCGTCATTTTTCTTCTTCTATATGTTGATGAAATTTTTATTGTTTATTAAGTCATAAAACTAAAAAATATTATTAATTCATATATTTTTTTAAATAAATGACCATTGGTATGATAAATAGATTTTTGAAATAGAGATAGTTGGAGATATAAATAAAAAAACCTCTACCTATATCAGAAATCTTATGTCTTGAAAGTTGTCAGGAAGTTCCTGTTTAATTATCTTAAACCTATTAATGTACCTTTTTCACATCAATTTAAAATATCTTTTTCTAGTTACCTACCATAAAGGATGATATTTAATACTGAGTAAAATTTCATATGCCTATATTGTGTGTAACATTATATATCCTATGGTTTTCACAAGACTGGATGTTTCCTTTTTATACCTATACATAATGTTGTTTTATGTATAATTAAGGTAATCTATATTGGAATTTCCTTAATTGGATTCTTAGTTATAACTTATTTACATAAACATTATCTCTTTTTTATTATATATATGCTTAATCTAAGGAATTAGATACTTTTTTTATTCTTACTATGTAGGAAACATTGATACCAGTATGTCCCTTACTGAATATGTGTTTACATCTTATGGGAGAACCATTTCTTGTAAATTAAATATGCAATCTATGATTTCATTATCAACCACTGAGGCTGGATATATTGTATTAACTAAAGATATTAAAGGAGATACATGAAAAAACATGTTACACTATACAATATCTTATGAAATTCTATTATTTGTATTCATAGTGTCGTTCAATAATTATTTCATTTGTCTAAAAAAGTATTTTTTTAATGGTAAATCCAAACACATAGATATTATGGTACATTGTATTATAGAAATTATTGAAGTTATAATGATGTGATTTAATAATAAAAAAATAGAGAATACTTCAACAAATAGTATGAATGAGGTTTTTTCATAGTCTAAGTTTATTCAATGTTAAAATATTTTTAACATAGTTCCAATTAAATAATATTATTTGAAATAAAATCACCGAAATTTATTTTATTTATAATAGTTGTATATTCGTGACTTATGGTTTACTAATAAAATTTATTTTTTTATTAATATTTCATTTATTATTGTAATTCTCATAAGTAATTAATTTTCACATAATTTTTACCCTTTGATAGCTTTTATTCATAGTAGATACCTATATGTGGTTTTCCAACAACTTGTATATATCCCTTTTATGAAACCATTAACCCTTATATGAGTCAACAACTAAAATTATAATGGTTTTGTTTTTACTCTTATGTGTGTTTTGGTCTTAAGTTTTTTAGCATTATATAGGGACTGAGTCACACTAATGTAGGATCATCATGAATTATTTTGGATTACCCTTACGTATCCCATGCATATAAGTGTTTACCATTACATGGTTAATGTTTGACCTTCATGGGGACTCAGTATGAGAAAATTTACAGAAAAGTATTATTTAACCTTTATAAATATTAGTTATCTAGTTTTTTATCATGATGTTAGGGTTTCTTTTTTTACAGTTGTTTATGTGATTTTTGATCATTTTTTAGGTTATCACACCACTCCTTCACTATTAATCTTATTCAAGTGCATTATATCCGTAGATTTCTATTGATTTCTATAAATTTTTCATTAATTATCTCATGATACTAGACCTTTTAGTTCCAAGAGAACCCCCTATAGTGATAAGGATAAGATGCTTGATCTTTTTCCCAAGCTGCTTCTCAAACGCTATCTATGGAGGACCCGAGACTCAGTTATGTCAATATATTAGAGTGTTATTCTTGGTTAATATGTATGATATAGATCTATTGTTTATTATTGGTAAGGAATTTTGTTCATGTGTGATTTTATATCTCAATCCAAGAACTCAATCATATTATTCTTTATTAAAGGAATTCTAATCAGTGTTAAAATAATTAGATTGTTTGTTTCTTATTTTAGTTTCTTACTACATTGATTTTTTTGTTTGTGTTGTTATATTAATGATTTGTTTCATCTAAATCATATCTTTTGTTTTGTTTTATTGAGATTAATAAAAAACATGAGGATGTGGCTATATTTCTATAAACATTGGACTAAACTGGCCTCAGAGCATGTTAAATAATCATATTTATTTATTCATTAGTTTTTTTATTTTTTTCATAGTTTATCTCTCTTAGATTGTTGAACCTCTTAAATCTTTAATTAACTTATCTATTTATGTCAAATTGATATAAATTTTGTGAATATTTAGTAGATACTAGGCCTTTTATGGGGCATACCACTCAATGGTTTCCCTAACACATCATAGACCCACAAATTTGATAAAATCCTTGCGATTAATAGCACTTCCCATCCATCTTTGGAAAAACTGATAAAATCATTATAAATTTGTAGTGGACATTCCTTGATCCCTAACAGCAAATCAGATTGATCAAACCAATAAAACTCAAATGTGTCCTATAAAAATCATATAAACACTACTCATCCACCACGTTTTCCACCACCACTAAAAAGTCTATAAATTTACCTATGAGAATTAGCGACCACCAAATTATGGTCACTAAAACTTGGAAAAAATCTAGACCCCCCCCCCCCCATTACTCTAATTTACCCGCCCATACCATCTACAATACACCAACACTACACCCAACACCACGATCACTTCTGTCATCACCCTTGATGACTCTCAAATTCCCAAATCATTACTGAAAATCCTTGATATATGTTTGGTAATATATTGGTCACCAACTCAACTTCCCCTCATGAAAGCACAATTACCCCCAAACACTTTGGTTACTGAATATTTTTCATGCCCAAAAGTGGATTTTTTTTTTAAATCCCCCCACATCAACCCCCAGACCCTCTATATAATCAAATTCTCCAAGTACCCCATGTGTTTTGGAGAAATAATATTAGTTTCCAGGAACAGGATTTTGCTATAGTATTTAATGAAAAAAAAACTTCATCCATTTTGTAGTTGATAAATGATTTTTTTGACAATTTTGACAGTCACTAAATCCCATATTTCTAGTGTTGAATGACCCAAGCTCCTCTATACTAAAAACCCATAACTCAATCCATCTCGATTGTAATGACCCCAAAAATCCCCAGTAAATGGCTACGAAAAACACTTTTTACGAAGTGATAGAGAACCTCTTTCCCATAGATTATTCTTTTAAGAAGTAGGTTAAGGATAATAAAATTTTATGGAAAAATATTTCTAGGAAATAATTCATTCACATGAAAATATTATATATAATCATATCAATAAAAATTTTGTATTAATTTAATTTTATAATAAGACACATATATTTCCAAATATGAATATAAAAAATAAATTCAGAAATAATTTATTACAATTACAAGAATATTTTCACATTAATATCCATAACAATCCTAGTTTTCAACATTTATCATCCAAATAGCTTGAAAAATAGAAAATAACTTCCCTTTTGCAGTTAAGAAAATTATTATTATTATTTCGTATTAAAAAAATAAAAAAATTAATCATAATATTTATGTAATAATAACACTCAGATCCATTACTAATCAAAAGGGGTTCGAGTGGATATGGGTTTTGAATTTTTAATATAAGGGATAGTGTTATAATTTTTGGATCCATTTTAGATTAGTAATTGTTTTTGATTTTTTTGGTTCGATGCTGTAAAGTCTCACTTTAACACTATATTTCAAGTGGGTCAATGAGACTGAAGAAGACATTGAAGGGTTGTGTTAATCCAATGTAAGAAACATGATAGTATACTACACATATTTAATATTATTTTTGAAGGTTGTGAGGTTATTTCACAACCATAGATTTATTTTATTCATTATTTTATTAATTTAATAATTTATATCCATGTTCAATTATTCATGGTTGAAATCAATTTAAATTTTAAAATTTTAAGGTTTTAGGCCATTAAGATTTGTGCATAGTTTATGTTAATCAGGAATCCCATCCATAAAAAATATAAAACATGTTGCATAAGAGATTGTGTGTTTGGAACATATTTTTATTAAAAATGTGTCCCAAATCACATGACATCCTAGGTGTGTCTAGTAGATGGTTCATGGTTGGAACATGGATTGAAAAACTATGTGATTCACTAAGAATCTTAAAAATAGTGAATTGACATATCTACCCCCACACAATTTTAACCCTTTAAGACTCCCTTCATGACCCTTTTTTCTTTATTCAAATATAATGATCTATTGTTTTTTTATCCCTTTCTTCCCCCCATCAATATTGAGATTCACTTTTGGATTCTATCTGGATTATCTAAGTAAGACCCCCGTTCCTTCACTCATTTTTTGTTTATTCCTATTTTTTATTCATCCTATTACTAAATGAATATTGTTTCCAAACCCATAGTGGGATATGGTGTTAATAATTTGTGGTTTTGGTTAATCAGGTGAAAATACTCTTCTACCAATTGTTTTCTCTCTATATTTTATGGTTTTTCATTTTCTACATTGGACATAGGAATGTTTTTCCATGTTTTTCTCTTTTTTATATACAAGACATGTGATTTTTATGTTTTTAACATATTTACCCAAAAATATTATATTCTATGGACATCATTAAAGACTTAAATGGATTATTTCAAAGGAATGAGTACATTAAAAAATGATTTTAATTAAAAGAGAATATTCATGGTGGATTAGGGGATTTTCATTGGGATTCATTTAAATGAACATATACAGTTGTTTTGAAATATTACATATATATTTATCAATTATACATGACTATAGTGATTTTTTTATAATTTAATGATGTTTTACCTCACTGTTTTATGGTTCTTATGAGCTAAGTTAGTTTAAATGTGGAGTTATTTCCATGGTTTCAAATGTGTTCTCCAATGTCACTTGACCTCAAAATAGGATTCAAATAAGATATATATATATATATATATTAGTATTTTTATAAAAAATTAATTTTTAATTTGATGTCACATTTAGAATTTTAAAAGGTGACCTCAAAATATTAATTTTCTTGAAATATATTTTTTAGTAGATTTGGGAAAATAAAATATTACATTAAAATTAAAAGGCCCAATTGGATCTTTTGGTAAACTGATTTTCTAAAATAAGGTAATCTTTTAGCTAAATCCCAATGTATTTTTGATTAAATAATTTTTATGTTGGATGAGAATTTAGTTATTTTTAGTATGAATTGGGATGGGGGCATTTATTGAGGATTTTATGGGTGAGGGTGGGTTGTGTTTTGATATAGGGAAGGCTTTCTTTGTATTCTATTACTGAGGTGTGTATGATATGTATCAAATCCTTATGAAACCTCACTTTCTATGATTATTGGGATCATAGGGATGTTAGTGAGACATTAAGATATGGTTACTATACTGTTCATGATAATGTGAACATATATCATATAGCTTAGAACTAGTAATGGCTAGTGGGATGCCATTAGTGAGGCTAGTTTAGAGTAATCTATTTTGTTATAGACCATGATTTCATCATTAGGCTGGAATATGATTATGTGTGATTACATATAGGATCTTCTCACTAGATTTATAAGTGTTTCCCATGGTTATAAACACTTTACCTTATCATTATTATTGTTATATAAAATTATTATTTTTTCTCTAGTAGTTTTATTTATGCTATTTATTATTATATAGCTTTTGTTTCATCATATAATAAGGATAATTTAAAGGTTACTATTGTTTAGTAGTTCCTTGAAGATTCATTCCTTTGGTTTATGACTACTATTGATTTTTTTTATTCATGTCACAAGTTTCATTTTTATTTACACTAAATAGGTTATATTAGTGTTATTTATTTTTATTTGGGGGTAGAGTTATATTTATAGTTTATTTTTAAAAATTTTGTTTGGAAATTTTTTGGAAAAACTATAATTTTAAAATGGGCATTAAATAGAAGGATTATAGTTTTTTGTGCTCTCTATGATTTCTGATAAGGGAAGTGAGTAATGGTTGTGCATTTTTTTTAAAATTCTTAAAACCAATTTAAAAATATTATGTTTCAAACTAGAATGTATGGATATTTTTTTAAGATGTGAAAGTATAGAATCTTTGGTAAATTAATATTTGGTTGTTACGGTCACATCCAACGTATACCACTCAATTTCTACAGACCGAGTGGTTTTCTTATAGGTTCATGTTTTAGTTTTGGTTTTGGATCACTCATAGAGAGATCATGTTGTGAATTGATAGTGACCTTGTAGTAATGAAGATATGATTCATAGTTATTTGTTTTTTTCCTTTTAAGTAATATATTTAATGTCTAATTCCACCATTATGGTATTCTATATTATTTTTTCCCTTATAAATGTTTTGTATATTTATTATGGTTGCAACACATTTGGATATTTGAAGTTGAGACTTATTATTGTTTTAATGCATGAATGTCTAATGTTTAGAAACACCATTCTTGATTTGTGGTTGAATTCTGTTCTATGATACATATTACGTATCTGTGTAAAAAAATTCCCAATAATTATATTTTGATTCCCTATAACTATTTTTCATCTCATTGGGATCCAGACTGCTCTTTGGGCCTTTCTTCGGCCTAACCCGAGTTCCAAAATTAGAGGTGACCCAGGTTGGATATGATAAAATATTATCAGAGATCCCTTTATATTTGGGAAGTCTAATAAATGAGATATATGATCATCTAAGATCATGATATATGCCATGTGTATGAGTATGGTCACCGCCTCTAATGATGAAACCTAAGTTACCATGGGAGGCTTTTATTTTAGTTTTTCTTCCAAGAATTAATTTTTATTCTGATAATTTTTTTTATTTGAATTAATATTGTTCTGATTCTTTTGGGTGTTTTATTTATTATTTTTTTGGATATTATTGAATTTTCGTAAAATTGTGAAAACAACTAGTAGTGAATAATTGTTTCACACTAAATAACCAAATTTGTGATGCCCATGAACATGGTTCTATAAGGCACTCGATATCTTTTCAGATATTTGGTGTATGTTATATCAAGATTTTTGGGAAAACAATTCACAAACTGAAATCCCTTTAAATTTGTAGATTGATTTTTTATTTAGACTTATTTTGGTCTTGTATTATCGTTATTTTAGATGGATTATATTGAGTTTTAAGGTATGTTTATGTCATTTAGTTTTATATTGTTAAAATTTTATAATGGAAATTTTTTTAAAAGGGAATATATTGGTTTTAGAAATTCATAAATAAATTTTCAAAAGATTATTTTAAAAAAAAGATGTATTTTTTTAGTTATAAAATTAAATTAGAAAAACTGTTGATCTAAAACTTTTTTTTACGTGAGGTGAAATGGTATTTAGAGGGATTTCAAAAGTGATCATTTAAATTTTTTTATTATAAGTGGAATTTCTCTATGAATTTCCATTATTAGACTTCATGGGTTATCTTTTAAATTTTATTGTGTTTAAATTTATGTGTTTTGATTTATTTTTATATTTAATTTTTTAATTAAGAAAAATCCATAAAAAATCCTTACTGACTGTATGATGTTTATATCATGGATTATTCCTCAACATAATCTCTCTTAGGGTTTGGATGTGGACTTCTCCCTATCAACCCTACAAAAACTATAAGTAGAGTGGCAGATTTGACCCCTTCGTAATTTTCACTTTTTTATATAGTGGAAAACAACCTCAAGTGGCTATGATGTGGATTGAGAAGTTTGAAGGGTTCATCAATTTATTTAATACTTCAAACCATCATGTGTGAAACTAATTTCATGCCTATTTTAAAGATCGAGTTAGTAGTGGTAGAGGATTATCATTCTACTTTAGTTGTAGAGTTACGTGTCTTTGTAATTATTTAGGTAAAAATTTATTTACTATCAATATCATTAGAAGGTGAAAGTGGAGAGTGAATTAATTTTATGATCCTCTAAAATAGAATTTATTTCATGGAGTATGTAAACCATTTTAACCAGTTGATCAATTTATCTCTTAAGTTAGTATTTGAGGACTATATAAAGGATTGTATTTTAGAAAAGGGACACCATCCTAACCCTAGTTGTAGTATTACTTCATTTAATCATACTTCACTTTAGGATATGGTCAACAATTACATAAAGGTGGAGATAGTATCTATGTTCCAACACATTAGGGGAAGTTACCCTATTTCTTTTGGTATCATTGAATGTTAAATATATTGTGTTCCATATAAGAAGGATGAACACAAAATAAAAAATAGAATGACCCTAGAGATTATTCCTTTTCTCATTCCTTTAGTGATTAGTTGATTCCAATCAAGTAATTAATTTTTTCATCCTGGGTATTCTATGGACACATATTTAAATACCCCAAAGACCATCTATATATGTGGCTTCTAGGGACATCTTTATGAGTTCTTTATGTTTAAGAGTGGATGAAATAAGGAATATTTATTTTATCTTGGATCTCATAGGTAGTCTAACTAATCTCATTTAAGTTTATTCTATTTACCTTAACATAATTATTAAATATTTTCAAGTCATCATCTATGTTTTATTCTTTGGTTATTTTACTCCTTATACAATATTGGATATATGTTTTTATACTGTGATTGAACAATTTATGAGTTGTAGGTTTTGTTTTTGACTTGGTTCTCATGGTTGAAATGGGTAGGTAGTGTTTTATGTTGACTACCACTATGACCATCATCCATGATATATGGAAGGATTTTATAGTGGTATTCCTCTTAAAGGTATTGGTTTTTCAATCTCTATTTAAATTATTCTCCTTGGTTTTTATGTTATTGACTTTATCGCCGAGTTTTGTAGTGGGTTGTGTTTTGTTTTCCATTAATTATATCATATTTTCTTCAATGTATTTGTCTTTATGTGTTATTATGTTAGTTTAGTGAATTTATGTGAGAGAAAGTGTTATTGTGTGGATAATTCTGACACCCTAAACTTTATTTTCTCTATTATTTTATTTATTTATTCATAACCTTTTCCTTTAATCATGGGTTGAAATATTCTTAAGTATTCTAAATTTTAAGGTTTAAAGAAAAGCATCTACTAGACAACGGTTTAGAGATTACAATTCATATTGAATATTCAAAACCTAAAAAATATTTCACATATGCTCACATGGGTAGTGCACAGTTTTCCTAACATTGAGTTTTAACCCATGAAGCATCCCAGGTGTTTCTAGTAAAGGGGGGCATATTTCGTGCACCATTTTAAAAAAAAAATCATCTCATCATTAATATTAAAAAAGATGAAATGACTTATCTAACCATCCTTTATATTAATCCTATCAGCCTCACTAATTCCCTCATTCACATGATGCCTCTAGGAAGACCCTAAACATTCACTCCCATGCTTCCCCTTTAATTTTGAGATTTCCCTTCTGATTTTATATGGATTCACCAAGGTATGACCTCCATTATTTCTTTCTCTCTATCTCTTCCTTAATTATTATTCATTATTATTCTTATTAATCTAGGAAAAGTTTTCCAAACCCAAGGTAGGTTATGGTCCTAATACCTTGTGTTTTTGGTTCTTAAGGAGTACACAATCATATTCAGACCTTCCTCGCTTCATATTTAAATGTTTTTCGTCATTTGTGTCTTACCTAGGAATTTGTTTCCATAATTTTATATTTTTTATTTATAATAAAGGATTCTCTTTTTTTCGAACATATTTTCCTCACAAATTATATCTGTTGTGGACTTCTCAAAATTATTAAAATGAGTCTTTTAAGGGAAATATTTTTTTAAACAGATTTTTTTCAATTATAAGAGGATTTTCATGGGAGACAAGTGTTTTTCATTTGGGATTCTTTTTAAATGAACTTATATGTGTGTTTTCAATTTTTTTCTATTTTTATTTATTATAAATATTTATGGTAGTTTTATTAATTATTTAATTTTAAAATTCTATATTATTTTGTGGTTTTTCTAAGCTATATTGCTTTAAAATGGGTTTTCTCCTTGGATTCCTATGTATTTTCAAAAGTAAATTGATTTAAAAAATAATATTTCTGATTATATATATATAATAATTGGTTTTGAATAGGAAGGCTTGTTTTTCACATGAGAATGAAAAATTTAAAAATCTGTGCATTTCAAATTTCATATAAATGATATTTTACAAAATATATTATTAGATTCAAATATCAAGTCATGGATGGAACATCATGAAATTTTGATTTTCCCAAATGATTTATACTCTTGAATAAATCCCTACATAAGTATATTTGAATGAGTTTTATTTTGGATGTGATTACTATCGTTATTTATTTGACTTGGAATGTGGAGATATAGTGAAGATTATGTTTGTGCAGGTTGGTTGCGTTATAAAATAGGCATGGTTTTCCCTATATCCTATTATTGGTATATGTATGTTATGACACAAATATTTACTCATAATATATTTTGTATATCATAGGGTACCAAGACAAGTTATTCATAGATTTATAGATATTTTTGATACTTTTACTGATGAGACAATCCTATATCATATAGCATTAGACCAGTAAAAGCTAATCGGATTCCACTAGTGAAGCTAGTTAAGAGTAGGCCATTATATTATATTCTAGGAATGCATCGATAGGCAGACAGATGATTCCACCTGAGCACATCAAGAATCCTCTTAATGGATGTTTAGTAGCTTACCATGATCATATACACTTTACCATGAATTCTTTAATGTTATATTTAATTATGATTTATTTAAACTCATTTTATTTATTATCCTATATATTACACAACAATTTTGTTGTCACAACTTATAGATTTTAACAATATATAATTTTCATAGTGGTTCAGGATTGACACACGCCTCTAATTTATGACTTATATTGATCTTGGTTATTCAGGTCACCTATTTCTTTTTAATTTCTATTACATTGATATATTTGTGTGATTTAAATTTTTTTGTGGTGGATTTCATTCCATAGTTGTTTTAAATTTTTTTGAAATATTATTGTACAATTTTACATTTGAAAGTTTATTTAAATAAAAGGATCAATGTTTTAGATTTAAGCAATATTTGATTTTCATGGATTGGAGTGAGTACAGGATGTGTGTTCACTTTCATAAAATGATCAAAAAAAATTTTAAACTACTATATTTAAACCTATATTTATTGAATTTTTTAAAAAAGGTAATTTATAGACTCATTTGTAGAATCATACTGGTTTGTTATGGTCATGCCCTATTTAAAAAACTTGTTGTTTTTAGAAAATGTGGTTTTCTTATAAGATCACGTTCAGGTTTAGGATTTGGATATCTCAAGGTGTGGGAGAGCTATTGATAGAGGGCGACCTTGGCTTCATGAGGATATGTTTCCTGGTAATTTGGTATTTCATTTATATCATAGTTGTATTAGCCAAGACTACTTTCATGGTTTTCTGGATTTTTTTGTATCATTATTATTATTGAGTTGGATTTTTATTCTGGTTATTCCTCATTTGGTTAATTTCTATAAAAATCTTATTAGTATTTTTATAAATGGATGTATAATGTTTGGATGAACCATACTGGATTCATTGTAGAATAATTCTCTTTGTTAGATAATATTTATCTAGTCGAAACATTCCTAATGATTTTATTTTGATTCCCGAACACAATTTTCCAACATGTTGGGATCTAGAATGTACCTCATTTATTAAAATGGGTCCCTAGAGCACACATAAATAATTATTTTATATTAACATATCATGTGTTCTATAAGTTATGTGGGATGTTTCCTGACCAGAATTTCATTTATACTCTTTTACTATAATTTTCATGGTAATTTCCTTATATTATTTATTGTATGAACATGTTATAATTGTTTCCAACAATAATGAAAACAATTAAAAGATATGAAAATAATATTAAACATAAGTCTTATGGTATAAATACATCATACTAAATGAACAAATATTATGATTTATTATAAATTTTTAGTTTCTCATAATCAATGGGACTTATTCTCAAGAGTTTCTCACTTGGATATCTTGAGTAAATGATATCTTAATAGCTGACCCACCAATATGAACACCACATGTTTTTTGGTGTGATTGGTTTTTACTATTTATGAGCATATTTATTGGTCTGTAGAATTGATATAATTATCAATGTGTACCAATTTATCACATATTATGATTTAATATGAAAATCATGACATTTATATCATGAAGATATAGCTTGAATTAGGTGAATCATTGGTCAATTGACATCATTTGAACGGTTAAGCTATAATTTATCACTTCCAAAAGGAAGTGAAATCATGGTCCTAGTTAAAAATGATGATAATACCTTTAATAAATATATGGATATGGTAGAAGATGGTAATTTCATCCAGTATGTTCATAAAATAATAATGCCATATAGGATTATGACATGAAGGTGCATCTTGATTTATGAGATAATATGAGACAAAGAGATTATATTACAATGGGGGAGTTCATTGGACATTACTGCTTCTATGACTAAACCTTATAACATTAGGGTCCTTGATGAGATGATATAATCTGTTTCAAGTATATGAGTATCTGTCTCTACTATCGAGATAAGGGACTAGAGGGTCAAATTTAAAGCATATAATAAAGCTTGGGCAATTTCAGTGAATTGGAGTTGAAGGTGTGGTGGGCCCTGAAGTGTGGTTTAGATGATCTACGGGTTTATACAATCATAATGGAATAAATAAATTCATGATTATCCATGTATAGAATAATAAAATTTTAATTTATTTACTTATTGTATTCACAAGTTATTCAGTGAATATAATGAACAATATTTTTCACATGAACATTTAATATTTAACATTCTAAGATCTTCTAATATTAATGGGATTGGGGAGTAGAGTTAATGATTCTTATTTTATCACATATATATTTTTAGATGTTACATGTATATGATAGATTTTCCATGATGTTGGTGATGTTTTTTCAGTGTCATATTAGTCAAATACACCGTAATTTCAAGGTTTTTTTATTAAAGAACCATGTTGAAATTTTAATAATTGAAACCATACCATATATATATTAATAATCCAAATTTGAGTTGATTATTCATCTACTCAAAAAATATCTCCCCCCAATATCTCTCTCAATTTTTTTGAGATAAGAAGGAATTATGATCACCCAAATACGAGTTCTTCTTTTTAGACCAAAGAAATGGGTTTTAATTGATCACATTGACATTAAAGAGTTATTCATTGGTCTAAACCAGCAGTTGATGATAGAATAACGATGTTTAAACAAGTGTTTGGAACATATGTGGATGATCTAGAGGGTTCTAGGTTTGGTTCTCTCAAGTTATGATCAAAAAAATGATTAAAACACATTTCATATTGAAAACACAGAAGGTATAGTTAAAATAAGTTGTCATGTTTAACATAAATTAAAAGGGATCTAAGGTTGGTTATCGGGTTGAGATTACACTGAAAATGATGTCAATAGATCGAGTGTAGAAAAAAAATTAATTCCTGACCATTAGTGGCTCCACTATAAACCCAGTAACAACATGTGTATCAGAGTTACCATGCCATTAATTAATCTCAAAAAAATTACAAATTTTCTGAATTCAAGTAGAGGGTATCATAATGGTCCCAATACCTTTTAATGTGTATCGATCTGATGTGGATGAATAAGTTATCGATTTATGAATATTAAAATTAGATTGATACTAAAATTTACAAGATTTAAATTTAAATCACACACACACACACTGACATATATATATATATATATATATATTCGTAGTGTGGGATGACTTTTTTGTGACCACCGACATTCGATTGTTGAAACTCAAAATACGCGGTGGTCTAACATTAGATACATAGTCAAAATAATAATTACCAACTAGTACTAAATCCCAAATGGTTGTATATTTTTTTTATAAAATAAATTTTATAAGGTTAACATAATATTCCTTAGAAAACAATGTATGCAAAAAATAAAGAAAAATATATATGAGATATTGGGGGTAACCACATGACAAAGTGGGATTAAAATATAAATATAACATGTGAGTATTGACTTTTTCTGGTTGTTGTATTTAAAATATCCCCCTACCAACATTTTGGGGGATGTTGACCTGGAGATCTAGGTACATATGTTAGTGGTAGTTTGTTAAAAAAAGATATTTCTTAAAAATATGAGAATCATCCATGTTTCCAATTCCCACCTTCCTTCTATTTTACAAACACGATATTCTAGGTGACTAACACCGATAGTCCCAAAGGGTTGAATCAACCCTTGGAGGGGTAGATAGGGATTTTACTGAACCAGAAAGCACTCTAGTGTTCCATTTAAATATCAGAAGACCTGAAAAATGAAAAATAAATTCAAAAATTTGAGATAAAATGTTTGAATTGTTTTAAAATAATCTAGGAAAATATGATTTATAAAATTTTGATTAAAATAAAATTAATTTATTTTAATTCTTAATTTATTCCCTTGATATTAATTATCAACTTATTTAATTTTATGACCTGATTTTAATGCGTAACAACTAATCATGATCCTCGAATGTAAAATTCATGTTTGATTATTCTTTTATTTATTTAATTATATCAATGTGTTGTTTGGAATAATTATTTAATAAAGGATCATATTTTCATCAACTTTTCTGTTGTTATATATATAATTTATTTCAAATCCATTTTGAAAATAATTTATTAGTATATATCATTCCTGAGATCCCCTCACCTATGTGCAAGTATTATTTATGTATATTGAAAAGATAAAAATTTGATGTACTTCACATTAAGAAGTGACAAGAAACCAAATAGTGGTTGGATGTGTTTGATATGGCAAGTGCTCCAACTCGAGGTAGACAAGATGAGAGGTGAATAAAGGTGTTAACCTAGAGACTTAGGTAGATTTGTTATTCACTCAATGGATTAACCATTATAATGGTCTCATGATGGAATATTTTTTTTTAATTTATTAATGATTTATTATTTTTTGTATGTGAATATACACATTATCTCATAAAATAATAAAGAGCGTGCATAGAAAAAATGAACATGTGTGGTGAATGTTTTATATTTAAATAATGAATATGTTGTTATTGTAATCACATAGATAAATAATGATAAAATAGAAATGGATTACATTCTCCAAGAGAAACTAAATCCCCTCCAAGAAAATTTTATGTTGTTAAAACCTTCAATCATTTGAGTATGAATGATACATAAAATTTGAGGTTCTCATCGTCCTTAGTTGAGGGAAAATATTACAACCCGGCAGCTCTTTTAAAAGTAATGGGTTGACTTAATTGAATTTGAAAAAATATAAATAGTAAAAGTTGTCTTATTAAAAATTTACTGTCAAAGTATTGAGTATTACATGGTTATTCATTGCAAGAGATGTGACTCCACCCAAAAAATCAAGGATCCATTAGTTAATGTTGTTGGCTATCCAAAATCCATCATGGAGAATCCAAATTTAGTGTTATATCCATATATCTGGGTATAATAAGATTTATTAAAGATAATTTCTACTATAGTAATTAATATAATGAGTATTCTAAATCTAGTAGTTCAGATACAACACCCAAAGTTTTTATAAATTTTTTTCAAATAATTTAAAATTATTTGTTGGGTTACATTGCATGTTGTACAAAGTAAATATTTCTGTTTATAGAATCTTTCACTACACAAAACATATAGTTAGGATTTCATTACCAGCAAGACTATGTTTTTCTTGTGTTATATATATCAATGAGTTCCATTGATAACTTGTGTTACACGAATTTCCAATTTTTTCCAAAAAATAGTATATTATATATTTTGATACTTATACCTTATCCCTTGTAATGATAGGATAAAAACAGATTTAATAATTTAGAAAATAAATTATTGGGTTACCAATTAAATTAAAATGATGATAAAAACCAATTGAAAATAAAAGTATGTTCTTTTTTGAAAAAAAATTCTTATTCCCAAAAAAAAATATTATATTAATAAATAAATTTAATAAAAATTATTTAATGATATTAATGAGATTTATATTCTCAATTATATTTTTTATAATTCATACAATATGGTTTATAATTTGAAAATTAGAAGAAATAAAATTTTAAAAATAAAAAAAGTTGTATTATTCTAAAAGGTTGTTTTCTAGCCTTTTAAGGGAAGAATTATTTAAAAAACATTTTGAAACTTTTATAATTTAAATTTCTAAAAATATATATCTTTTTTGAAATTTTAATGTTATAATTTTCTTAGGCTGAATTCTTTGATTTTTTCTGAAACGTTACATCTTTTGATGAACAGTGAAAATACCAATTTTAATTTAAAATGGTCTTTACATTTTATTAATTTTAGAAGGATAAATTATATTTTTAATTGGTTTTAAAGTCATAATTGTTCACCTATAACTTCATTAATTCAATTTATTTCATTCAAATCATTTTTTATTATATATAGATATACAAAATTATCTTACATTTGAACATTTTGACTTTAACACCCATCTTTCCCTTCCCATCGACGAGATTAATTTATAATTAATTTTAGTCACTTATGTGTCTTTTTTTAAATTGATTCCATATTTGTAATGATAAGGTAAAAATTAATTTAATAGATCAATTTTATTTTTTAACTATATGAATAAGAATATTAGTAATTTTTATTACCACAGTTAAGTGTCAATTGGGAAATTAATGGTAAAAATAACATAATAAATATTAGAAAATGATCCTAAAACAAATCCCTAATTTTTTAGTATTTTTTACCTATAATAATTAATGTATCATTTATGTTACGATTTATAGTCATTTAAATGAGATTATAACCATTATAGTATTTGATTCGATGAAAAGTAAAACATGGTGTACTCTGGTTTTAAAAAAGTTAATTTTTATAATATGGAGTAATATAGAATACATTTGAGACTATAAATCAAAATTTTAAATAAAAAACTTTTACATACATCATGGATTTTTTTTATTTTCTTGAAGAAATAATTATCATAATTAATTAAAAAATGATAATGAATTATTTATTCAATTAATGAAAAAATCATTTAAATGATATTATAAATATTAAATGAAATATAATTTTTATTAATTAAGGGGATCCAATAATTTTATATCTGAATATTTCATTTTGTGGTTGTATTAATTTGTTTCATTCCAATATACCTTGTTGTCTTGATTTTGTTAAAGTAAATGTAAAAATTGTAACAAACATGACAATAATGATATTTTATGAAACTAATATTTTATTAAATTATTTAAAAATAAAAAAATAATGAAAATAGAATTATTTATTGTAATAAATATCATAAATTTTCCAATTATGGTCTAATATACTCTTTATATGTAAAAATTTTGTCCTATTAATATAAACTTTTTTGCTACCATAGTTTATATTAAAATAGGTTAATTAAGGGTTAATCAAAATGATAAGGTTTAAAATAACACAAAAACACATCTAAAATATATTCATTGATTATATTACATCTTTATAATATCTTATATTCTAATAAGTGGCCATTTGGATGTATCTGGAATAAGATTGAATTTATTTTAAATTACACTTTTGAGAAAATCCAAAAGCTACCATCCCCTCTCTTATAAAAGGGAACCACTTTTCGACATTTATTCACCCAAAAAAATATTTGTTTTAGAAAAAACCTAAATAAATATCCTCCCAAAATTCCTCCATTCATCATAGAATCCTTTCTTGGGGCAGAAATCTATCCGAGGAAGTACTTTTGTGAAACCAAAAGGTGATATCTGAAGAAGAGGTAACGTTCATGATCAAATGTTTTTGTTTTATTTATTACGTAAACCCCTTAAATTATTTTTATTTAATTATTATAAAAAAATTTATATTATGTATACTGATATTTTGGTATGTTAAGAGTATGACCCAAAAATTCACACACTTCCATCAAATGGGATACACAACCATCATTCGTAGGTACGATGGATTACCGGGCCACAAAAAAATGCAATTTGTTATTCCATTATCAAATGTAATGTTTGGGAATATTAAAAGATTTATAGTTTATATATTATATATATTATTACTATTATTTTATTATGATTCTGGAATTGTTATATCATGCATACCTTCATTCATTCGATGTTGAAGGAATAAGATAATGTTATTCCAATGTACGTCAGACTACCACCTTGCAGAGCGATGTGATTAATTCACAATTTACATATAATTTATTAAGGATTTCTTAAATAAACATATGTGATATATATTACATATAAATTATTCTATAATGATAACATATCATATACTTTTATTTCTTTTAATCTGATAATAAAATGAAAACAACGTTCAAGCGTACATACGACCAATTGTCTCTGTGAACGATGTATTTAATTTTATACAACTACCTTTTATGAATCACCATAACTAAATATATTCGTAATATATATAAATTCATGACATATATATCATGTTTATCATTCTAGATATTATTATATCATGATCTATGTTAGAGGACCTAGAATAAAATGTCAAAACTTATACAGAAAACAATGTAGTAAATTTTACATGGATTTTTTAAGAAATGATTAACATTAAGCACAAGTAAATCATATATGGTAATATATATATGAATATGTTTCTTTGGAATATATATTAGTACTTTATTTTAATTATATTGGAGGTTTTAAATATTATGAAGGAAGAAAAGACTTAAAGTAACAAGATTTCTAGTCTCACTTTTATTTTAATGAGACTTATGCAATATTCACCACTTATTTATTTTGTGTGGTGTATATACCACCCATTAATGTAATATATGATCATTATCCTTAAATTTACTAGAATCTACATATTCATTTTATGATATCTCTTTCATCGTGTTTCCATTTCAAAAGTTTCCAAATCGTAATGGGAATTTTGTCTCAATTTTCCTTCATTTAGACACATGTTATTGTATGCCCCTATACTCTTTCACAATGTTTATAAACTAAAATTTTACATTTTTTCTAATTATTTACTTCTTTTCATTGTATTAAAAGTTTCATGTAATTTTATTCTCTCTTCGGTTGGAAATTGATTTTCCTTGAAAACATTGATTTCTAAATACAATTAATTTTGTTTTGAATGATATTTTATACATGTTCAATGAAAATTATTTAAAGGATGATAAAAATGGTTTTAAAATATTCTTTTATAATGTTTCAAGGTTATTTTCAATAAAAATTATTTTATAATTATTTTATGATTTTAAAAGTTTTTTTTCAAAGATGAATTGATATTTTCCTCAAAAAAATGTTTAAAAAGGAAATTTTAAAATTATCTTCCTTCTAAGATGACTTATGTTGGTGTTACACTTACATTAATGGGGATGTTATCCAAGGTTACAATTCATATTGTTTATATGAATGGTTTATGTTTTGATTACATGATGTTTATGAAACCCATTTCTATTCTATAAGTTATTCCATAATTTAATAATTATGAAACCAATCTCTTTTTATTGGTTATTATATGAGGAATGTTATCAAATTTAGTGGAACAATTATGTATGATTTTATTTTATGATTGGTGATACATATATATCCCTCTGATACATTGGGTAATGATATATATCTAATGAGATAGACATGGATTAAATGGGGAGTGGACCTGATTCAATGAAGTAATTTATCCTCCACGATGGTCTTGGGAGTAAACGTTAACTTCTAATACGATATTGAGAGTGAACCATTGTAAAAACCAGACACAAAAAGTCCATGTCCAGTACATTATTTTAATTTATCGGCAGTACTACAAGGAATCGGTCCCTACGGATTGATTCGTTTAGGAGTTTTGGAATTCCATATCACAAACATGAACCTTCCTTTTTTTATTGAAACTATAAAATACAATATAGTCAATCCTTTGAGAGATTCAATATTATCTTATTTTAACACTACATATAATTCATGATACACTAATTGGAATCCTGGGAAAAATAAAACATAAGAAAGGGGTGATCTCATATGCTCAGTAATGGTAAGAACACAACATAAGATATCATAAATAAGTATAACCATTAAAGTAAGGTGAATAACTGGAGAACAAGCCATTTAAAAACACCCATGAGAATAATATGGAAAGAATAAATAATACCAAATAAAATAATCACATGAACTATGAAACATAACCATGGATATTCTACTAGTAAAATAATTACATGGAATATCAACAACAAATATCATAATGTGGGAATCAATAATGTCGGACATCCTAAAAATATCATCAATGCTTCGGCCAAGACATGAAACATAAACGAGTATTACATAAGCCAATACCCATACTAGTGTTGGATCAGAATATAGATGTATATGTATAGAATATGGAAGAATAAAAGTGGGGGGGGTGGATTGTAGGTTTAAAATTAATGTATTTAAAACACTCAATATAGAAAATAGTTTAATGGGTATTAAACTAATATAATTCACAACAAATAAGAATGATCTTATGGGTCATGTATCCGATAGATAATATATAATGCTATAACAGAACTAATGAAAAAACAATTGTATTTAAATTGAATACAATGATCAGAGTATTAAAAAAGTAATTGATTAAATCATACATTTTATAGAATCTCTTAATAAATATGTAATGAATGAGTCATATTTGAAACAATTACAATTATAAAAGAATATGAATTAAATGAATAAACAAAGTGATTACCTTTCTATTGAAATTAGAAGTAGAAATAAAAAGGTATTACAATTATTTTATCCCAAAGGGTAGGGTATCCTTTCACCTATGATAAAAGGTAAGTCTTACTAAGATCTTAGTAAGCCCTAAATATGATGATCAACCCGACAGTCTTCATATCACTAGAATCCCACGAGTAAGAAGGTAATCGACACAACAGTCTTTCAAACACTTGAATTCCCTCTGTAAGATGATCAAAAAAATGTGTTCCTATCCCTAGAATCCCTCAATCATTCTCACAATTATTGAATGCACAAAGAAAAAAACAAATCACTTATATAAATAAAAGAACATGTAATAAGTTGTTCATTTATTGTATCCTCATGGATTTCGAATGAATAAAGAGATTAGTCACACTATCTCTCTTTAGAACCTGATAGACATAAAAGTTGTACTATTTGGTTCATATGACCTCCTATTTGTAGCCCTCAGGTTCCAAAAATAATATTTCCACCAATGTCCATATCTCTAGGAAATAATCGGAGGGACTTGGACATCTGGTATTACAATGGAAAAAAACTGAATATAAGATATCACTTCGTTTAATGTATTACTAACTCACAAACATTGTTTCAGTCAGATTTTAGTATGTACAAAAGTATGAAATATTTAGTATGAGAAACATGTAATTGATATTGAAGTTAATACATGAATTAAATACATTACATGAGTATAATTAATAATATGTTCACCATGGTTGTCATGATTACTATGCATATAATAGTTATGATACATAACATGGTTACGATGTTTTACATGAATAAGATGCATATCGTGGTTATTTTTTATATAATGGTTATGATGCATGATATGAATACAATGTATATTATGGTTACTATATATGGTTATGATGCATATTATGATTATGATACATATCCTAGATATTATACATGACTTTTTTACGATACATGTGGTTATGATGATGTGGTTATGATGCATGTGGTTATAATGCATGTGGTTACAACGCATGTGGTTATGAAACATTTATTTACGATGCATTTGGTTACGATGAATAACATGAATATGATACATGACCTTGTTACGATGCATGATAATTCTACATAATATGTTCTTGTGATTATAAAACAGTTTATATGGTTACAATGAAAAACAATGTATGTGATTACGATTTAAATACAAACAACCTAATATTACACTTTAGATCAACAATATGTGTGGTTATAATGGAAAAAAACTATGAGATTATGATTGTAAGTGACTATGATATATGAAATTGCGATAAGAATACAACATATAAAATTATATAAAAAACCAAATGTTTGTGAAAAGAATACATCATATATGAAAAACAATATAAGTCATTACGATTATAATACAATATTCATGATAAAAAATATATGTGATTATGATATTTCTGATTTGTGATTTCTTAAGATATTATCAATGGGAAAGTCAAAACAAGTTTTGACTGAACAATCTCCCCTTTTAGGAATGCACAAAAGAAAACAAACCAAAAGAACTTATCCCCCTGAGTTTAATAACCCTTCTAAAAGTAATAGTGAATACGATAATTTCCATCATAGGTTTAAACAAAACACTAGGGATTATATTATCTTTTAAATTTACTTATTATTTTTCCACCTTAATAAGGTATTCATCAATTTATTATTTTCCATACTATTCTCTAAATTTGTGATTTTGAAACATAATAAGAGAAAGTATTGTTTTACTATAAAAGGTTAGAGAAATTGCAAATGAAACAACTGTTATTAGTTGGAATGGAATTAAATTATATTAAAACAATATTTATGGAAATAATTATTTCCCATTTGGTTTTTCAAAATGATTGAACATCATAAACTTCATTTTCTTGAACTCTTTCATATCCTCCATCAGCTTCTCAATATCTTTTTTCTCAGCCTTCATCTCCACATTCTGTTCAACAATAACCATTCCTTTCTTTCAGATCCATTGTTCTAGAAGCTGATTGATTACATCCAAAGCATTAACTTATACTTCATGAGAGATGATATCATCCAATCTGAGTATGTAGCCCTTTTCTAGTATTAAACCACTATTTGAGATTAAAAACCCTCATCACTCTCATTCACTACATTTTTTCCTTTAGATTAAAAAAATTTTAAGTGGATATTCCTTGTGAGGAACCAAGTCTTTGAAGGACATCATTTTTTTTTATTCATATCAGTAGCCATCTTTTGATATAATGAATACAGAACATTTTCCTGATGTACCAATTCATCATACTTGTCCAGATGATTATTGAGACTATCATCAATGTTGTATGACCACTTGACAACCTTATTACAAGACAAGCTCTGTTTAGCAACACGTTCTTTAAAAATATTGAAATCAACATCAAGACATATAAACCTATCCATCAGAACCTTGACTGAGTTTGTTCTATCATTATGAGCATTTGAAAGGATATTTAACTTAGATTCAATCTTATGAATGAATGGAATCATCTTCTATAATCTATTCAAAGCTTGTTTGATGTCCAAAATTCCCTTCAATGTAATTGATATTTCATAATCCGTATCCTCACTATATTTAGGGAGATCACAAAAATGAGTTTTAGTACCAATTAAATGAGATGGATGATTCTAATTCTTATCAGATTCTTCCTATTCTTCTTCTTTATCAACAATCATAAATACCATCTTCAAGGAATACCTTTGAGACAGTTTATTAGTAGTCTACAGACTAGGTGATGGAAAATTAAATAATGGAACTTCTGATGATTTTGTTGTTTTCGTCTTCTTTCTCTTCCACTTATATACCTTTTTTCCTTATTATTCTTGTCCTTATTATTATTTCCCTTGTTCTTTTTATTCTTCATACTCATCCTCATATTCTTGAATAAGAGATTATGTAGCCTATTGTTCAGAATCTTTTTTTTCTTTTCCTTTTTCTAGTGGATCCAATTGAGTGTGAACAACTATCTCCCTTATTATAACACCGGTTTTTTCTTGCTCAGCTAATTTTAGAAGACAATCAATGTCTATAGGTTGGGCCTTTATCTTCTTCAATATTTTCTTCTTTTCTTATTAATTTAAAGTATATTGTGATCTAATTTTCAAAGCTAGTGCTTCAATTGGATCCAAACCAAACTAAGGATCCAATTATTTCATTACATACTTTTTCTTTCTCTACTCTGCATCAACATCATCAGATACCTCATTTTGTTTCTTTGATGCCTTGGTATTTTTAGTCATAAATACCTTTCATTTTCTCGAATTTATCTTGGATGGATTTAAAGGTTTATCACTACCTTCAACTACTACCTTTTTATTATCATCATCCGGATCTTTCTCAAACTTTTTAGATTCCAGATTGAATCGTTAGTTGATCATTCTTATTGTATCCTTAGTGAGTAAGATCTCTTTGAAGAATTTCGAATATGATAAGATTAAAACATTACAAAAAATCAAGCATTCCTTCAGAAACATACTAATAATGGTGGGAAACATGACCATCTGTGATTTTATGGCAGTAGATTTGTGCTTCAAAATTTTCAAGAGAATGAATCTCATTAGATTGAACATCCTCATGTTCGACAAATAATCATGCACAACACATTTGAAACTTATAATTCTTTCTTTTCACATTTTCTTAGCACTAAAAACACTTAAATCTAGAGGGATATGAGTCTATTATAACTTGATAAATGACTCACCTTTCTCTTGTCCTCAAGAATCCCCAAAAGTGACTCTTCAGCTTGACTCTTATCAATAGATCCATCAGATTCAAGTAATTTATGAGAAGGAAAAATGGAATAACCCTTGAATATTACCCCTAAATATGTAGCTTCTTGTTTTTTGGATGTTTTATACTTCTTCTAATACACCATAAAATAAACCTTAAGACCTTTATCTACCTCCATTGATTTATAAAATTGTAACACATCTTCATGATTCGCATAATCTTGATTAGAATCTAGTCTTTCAAAACAAAGATATTCCCAAACTTGGAAGAATATTATCCTTTCCATAGATAAATCAAAAGTATCATAAAATTCTTGGAGACAAACTATTAATCTCTAAAGGTCATGGATGTGAAATCTTTTGGAGACATATCCTTTCGAGATGAAGTAGTAGACTATGACATGAAAGGAAAACTCGACCCTCAAAATTTTTAGTGGTTACGAAAGGTGAGTAAATATCTGATTATGAAAAATCAAGTAACTCTAAATAGGTCCCTTGCTGAATATTTATTAAGCATCAGGACATGAGTGAAAAACAAAGGAGTTCCATCTGGGATTTGTAGAGAGGTTTCTTTAAAAACAATAATTATGGAGTGGATTAGATCTTAAAAGATCCAATGGTTGAGAATGATTTCGACTGTTTATGATTTCTTTAAAATAAAATCATATTCAGATAGAAACTGACTAAAAGAAAGAATTGAAAAACCACTAATTGATCAACCAAAATAAGGTAAAGAAATTGTACCTTTCAGAGTATTAGGATAGATTTATTGATTTCAGTATATTGTTCTTTTGATTATAATTCAATCAATATCAAAAAAAATGAGACTCATTATAATTATAAAACTGCTAGAATAGAATTATCTGGGTACCACTATTCTAGTACTGATAATGTTATCCAATACCAATAGTGTAGAACTGATCTAATATTCGATAATCCAGAACAAAAAAAATCAATAATCAAGATTCGATAAAATATTTTAATTCCAATAATCTAGAACCGATAAAATCAAAACCAATACATGTAAAACTAATATATGTAAGAATGTAAAACCAATAATGGTGAAACACATTAGAAAAAAAATTGATTGAAAGGAGTCAAATTAAAGTTAAACCAATAAACATGTAAAACAAATAAGTGAAACCACTAAAGTATAAAACTAATAAGTGAAATGTATACCACCCCTCTGAAAATGAGTATCTTTAATGTAAGGAGATGTTTTAAACAAGAAATATATGTGAATTATTACATTACAGTGATCATTACTTATTTCTTTTTAATGTATTCAAATCTATCAAAATGTAATGGTTTTGTGAAATTTTCAGCAAGTTGTTCATGCATTCTGGTGAATTATAAAATAATATCTCTTTTTTTGTGATCCCTACGAATGTGATGCCTAATATCTCTGTGTTTTCCCATGTGTGATCTGTAGGGTTTTTAATAATAGATATTTCACTAGTATTATGACATTGTAATTGAGTTTTGAAAAAACTCATACCACAGTTAGTGATTATGTGTTGCATCCACAACACCTGAGTACGAAAACATCCAGCTGCTACATATCCATCTTCATCAATGGAAAGTACTATTGAGTGTTACATTTTTCATGAAAAAGAAACTAATGAATCCTCTAAAAATGACATGTTCCATATGTAATTTTTATATCCCTTATAAAACCACTAAAGTCAGGATCTGAAAAGTAGTTAAAAAAATAATTTCTTGAAGAATAGTATAGTCATTAATCCATAGTTCCATTTAAGTAGAGAAAAATATTTTTACTTCTTTTAAATGAGATTAATTTGTATTGGATTGATATCTTGCACATAAGCAAACTAAAAACATTATGTATGGATAACTAGCTGGTTAGTATAACAAATTTCATATAATAACTCTAAAATAATTTTGATCTACTGGTTTCCAAGAATTATCAAGATCAAGTATATTTGAGGTAACCATTAGAGTTCTAATACTTTTAGTTGTTTTATATCCATAATTTTTTAATAAATCTTTGATATATTGTTGATTGGATATATCAGTTCCTTCTAGTTTTTGAGACATTTGAAAACCTAAAAATACTGGTAACTCACCCATCATACTCACTTCAAACTCAAATTTCATTAGATTCGCAAAAAATAAGTTATATATTTCTTAGTTGATCCAAATATAATGTCATCAACATGGATTTGAATAATTAATTTTTTCAATTTTTTAAAAATAGTTGGGTCTATAGTACTTTTTTAATAATTTTTTTAAAAGAAATCCTATGAGTCTATCATATCAAGCTCTAAGGGCTTCTTTAAGGAGATATAAATATTAGGTATGTTTGAAAACATGGTCAGGATGTTTTAAATCTATAAAACCAGAAGGTTGTTTGACAAGAAAATCTTCTTCTATAAAACCATTAAGAAAATAAAATTTTACATCCATTTTAAAAATTTGAAATTGAAGTATGCTGCAAAGGCTAATAGAATATGAATGGATTCAAGTATAGCTACTAGATCATAAGTTTATTCATACTCTATTCCCTCTTGTTGATTATATTCCTTAGCAACATGTCTTGATTTATTTCTTATAATGAATCCATTTTCATCAAATTTGTTTTTAAAATCTGATTTTACACCAATTATAGTTTCTTTGATAGGACATTCAACCAATGTTCAGACTTGATTCATTTAAAACTCCTTTATTTTAACATTCATTTATTTAATCCAATATTTATCACCTAATGTTTTAGTTGAAGTATTCAGTTAAAATTGAGATATAAAAGAAAGATGTTCAGTTTCATTTATCAAGGAATTTGAAGTCTATATGGGTAGATTTAAATCACCAATGATATTATTACTAGGTTTACTCATATGAAACAATTGATTTGGGTTTGGAAAAACCTATTCACCAACACAAGATAGAATTACTTCTGGAGTCAATGTTTCTAAAACATTTTCTTGCGTATTTACCTTTTCAAAAGAGTTTTCAATCAAAGGTTGATAATTAGTTTGTGAAAACACATATGTTGATGTAGGATAGGGTTGGTTAAAAACAAAGGGGCCAATTTCATCAAACATAACATGCAATGTTTCCTCAAAAGTACTGTAATTTTTGTTAAAAACACTATAGGACATAGAATATTCGGAATAACCTAGAATTATTCATTCATTTGATTTGGGAGTGAAATTTTGTAGATTACCTTTTAAATTAAATATGAATAAATTTCATACAGATACGCTGAAGTGAGAAATTTTCGGTTTTCGACTAGTCCACAAGTCATAAGGTTCTTTTTTTAAGAAAAGGTCAAGTTAAAACTTGATTTATAGTATAACATGCAGTACTATAGCTTCAGCCCAGAAATTTATAGCAAATGAGTATTCACTCAACATTGTTCTTGACATTTCCAGAAAAATATGATTTCTTCTCTCAACAACACCATTTTTTTAGAGGTTCATAGATTCAAAAAGTTGTGAGTAATACCTTTTTAAACACAAAAAAGTTTCAAAATATGAATTTTGAAATTCTCTAACACAATCACTATAAATAGTTATTACTAGTAGGTTTTTCTCATTTTTTACATCGGCCTTAAAATATTTGAAATTCAAAAAAGGATTTATATTTCTTTGCAAGAAAATTGTCCCTTATAAATCTACTGAATTCATCAACTAAAAAAAATTCATAGTCTTTGCCTATAATGTTTCTAGTTTGTGTAGTAATTAAAAGATCCTTATGCACTAACTATAATGCATTAGAAGTTGAAACTCCATTAATTTATTTAAAGCTATCTTTATATTTCTTAACATATTGGAAAGGGTCCCAAACTTTTTAATAATCATACCTAATATCCGGTAGATCATTAAAAAGTTTTTTCATTGAGAATTTACAATGTTTCCTGGGGTTATATTGTCCTAACCATCTATTCCATAACCAATATTGGTCTTCCATTGCACATAATCATGGAAGGTCTTGGCTCATAAGGCCTTCTAAATTTTGTGTGTCAAAATTCTCATTTCAATGGGTAGAAAGAATTAATTCTTCCATGGTTTTGTGAAATAAACATTTATCAATCCTATAATTAACATGGTAACCTACATCACATAATTGACTTATGATTATAATGTTTCACATACTGAATTTAACAAAAAAAAATTGAAATTAAAACATTTCCGAAAAGAACAATATTACATAAACCAATGATCATTCCCTAAGCATGATCTCCGATGGTAACTCGTCTACATTTTATTTTAATAATATATTCAATGAAATATTTATTTCTATTCATATATCAAGAACAACCACATTACTTGTACGAAATGTTCTTGTTGTTGGTAAAAAATTCCAGAAAAATAAACAACTATTTTTTCATAACCCAAACATTTTGGATCGGGAATGTTAGATAATAGAATTTTACGAATCCAAATTTTCTTGGAAAGCTGAATATTATGAAATCTTAAATATTTTGTTTTATTAAGTGAGATGTTTCATTCCCAATTTCCACCACATTGACATTTAGTGAAATTTTTTGAATTTTGGGGAATAAAATAGTTATTGCTAAAAATAAATTTTGAATTGGTATAACTAATTCTAGTACCATTCTTAAGAGGTAAAAGTTTTTTATACATTATATAAAATTATTTACATACTGTAGTGAAACTTGATAAAATTTTCATTATAGAAAGTATTTTAGATTTTAGTTTAATGAATAAATTATCATTCTCATAATAAATTATTTTGGAATTGTTTTTTTTTTTTAAAAATATTTTTTATAAAAATTGGTTCAGAGTCCATAGATCATTTATCCTTCTAAATATTCACTTCAATAAGTTTTTATGATATATTTTAAAAATAAAGAGTTTTTTAACTAGATCTAATGAAATAATTGATAATTATTTTGTAAGGATAAATGTTCTAGAATTTTTCTTATAAAGATTTTTATTGAGTTTGGAATTTTCATTTTCATATAGTTTAGAAAAAAATAGAAACTTCTTCAAAAGAAGGAACATTTTCATCTACTAATAATGATTCCTAATCCTAAGAATTAGGGTAATTATAATTTAATGATACATTAATAAGATATTCTGTATTGTGTACCTTAGCCAAGAAATAATTATTTTCAGTCGGTAGTATGGATAAGAGTCCTATATTCTTCTGACTAGGAGATTCATATTATGAATATTTGTATGATGAATCACCACCACATTTAGTCCAATTATCATTTTTAAGACATTCTTTGTATTTGACTTATAGTATATTTTCTTGTTTCTTTCAAAATGGTTATCCTTTCTATATTGTGTTTTATGATAAGTACAATCTTGTCTAATGTGACATACTTTCTTAAATTCATAAAACTATACTTATGAGTTTCTCTTTTTATTTTCTATATTTCTTTTTTAATTTTTAGTGAATGTATTTATTTTCCACATTATTTTTCATTCTTTTAGAAATACTGGAAAAATATTTATCTGAGTGATCACTTTAAATATATTATGATATAAAAACATCTTTCTTAGAATTAAATATTGTTATCATTTCTTGTTTCATGGATTTGGATGTTGTAGTAAAATCTACACTTCTGTTACAATTCATCATCATGTTTAAATAAACATATCTTTTCATTATTGTCTCATGTTTTAAGAGAGTTCTAAATAATTCATCAAGAGTGGTCTGAGTTACATTTTTATTCTCTTCAATAGATGTCCTTTTTGATTCCCATTCATTTGGAATGATATATATCATCTTCCCACAAGATATTCATCATGAAGACCGTTTTATCACATATATTGAAGAATATTGATGATTGTCATATATCTTTAGTGCACCTTTCATACCGGTTCTCCATAAGTAAAAACAAATCCCTGGTATTCAGATAGGAGAATGGATTTTCTTATTTCTATAACATTAGATGTACCAAAATGTGTAACTTCTAATTTCATCCAGATACAATTTTCTGATTTTAATGAAGATATATGACGATATATATTCATGTTCAGAGAACACAACAATGTATTTCATACCTTGTAGTTTAGTTGATATTCTTGATTCTCTTGATTTGTGAAAGTTCTGACTTCCTTGTCTGGAATTTTGTAATCTCCAATAAGCATGAAAAATTCTTCCACTCCAATATTAATATCAAAATTCTACACTCGATATATCCAGTACTCACAATCATTCCCATAAAAAATAGTTGGTCTAGTTGGGTTAATGTTTTTAATTGATCCAGTATTAATTCCTTTCTCCTTATAAAACAATACTTTTCCACTCCACATGTTAGTTTAGTAAGTAACAAAATATTTGTTGTAGAAATAAAATTTTCTTAAAATAATAAATAAAGTAGATAAAACAAATCAGTGGAAACCTTCTTTGATACCAATATTTTTATCATAATGTCTATTTATTTGTATAGGAGATGGCACAATATAATAGGGGGTTGAATTTTAGGTTTAAAAACATTGAATTTTAATCACTCACGAAAGGACTTTGTTTAATAGGTCATAAACTTATAGAACTAACAACTAATTAAAATGACCATATGGGTACTGGATCTGATGGATATCATATGATGTAAATCCACAAGTAATGAATAAACTCTGGTATTTGAATTAAATAAAATGATCAGAGTAATATAAAATTAAATGATTCTACCATACATCATATGGAATCTCTTAATACAATATTTAATGGTTGAATCGTAATAGAAACAATTACAACAGTGAAATAATATGAATAAAAATAAGAAACAATGTGATTCTCTTTCTATAACAAATAGAATCATAAATAAATAGGTATTACAATTATTTTATCCCAAAGAGTAGGGTATCATTTCACCTAGGATAGAAGGTCATTCTTACCACCACCTTGGTAATCCCTTGATATGATGATTGGAATGGCTATTTTCTTATGCCCGGAATCCCTTAATAAAGAATTTAATCAGCATGTCTATCTTTCAAACCCTTTATATCCATTAATATGATGATCACCATCCCATCTTCCTAACCCAAAATACCTCAATCGTTATAACAATGATCAGATGCACAAAGCAAAATAAATTCACTTATAGAAATACAAGAACATGGGTCAAGTTGTTCACTTATTTTACCTTCAATTATTTTGCACGAAGTAAGAGAGATGTCACACTATCACAGTATAGAACATGAAGGAAGTAAATGTTATACTGTTTGTTTCGAATGCCCTCATATTTATTGGCCTCTGGTTCCAACGACCATATTTCCTCCAACAGTCATATTTCCCTGAAAAAGTGGGAGGGACTTGAACACCTATCATTACAATGGATAAAACAAACAGAATACATGACATCATTTTTTTATTGAATTACTAACTCAATGACATCGTTTTATTTTGAAAATAGTATGTACATAAGTATAAAACAATGAGTATGAGAAGCATGTAATCATTATTGAAGTTAATGCATGAGTTCAATACATTACATGAGTACGATTATTAATATGGTGATAATGTTTGTCGTTATTTCAATGGATAAAATATTTATGATGGAAAACATGGTTACGATGCTTTATATGAAATAGATGCATCTCGATGATACAGTTCATATCATGGTTACGATGCACGATATCATTACAATGTATATGATGGTTACGACATATGGTTACAATGCATATTATCATTACGATACATATCTGGGTTATTATACATGACCAAGTTATGATACATGTGGTTACGATGCATTTGGTTATGATGCATGTGGTTACGATTCATGTGGTTACGATGCATGTGGTTACGATGCATAACATGAAAATGACACATGAACAGGTTACGATGCATGATAATGATATGTAATATGTGGTTACGATTATAAAATAGATTATGTGGTTATAATGAAAAACAATATATGTGATTATGATTTAAGGATGAACAATATAATATTACACATTATATCAACAGCATGCGCAGTTATAATGGAAAACAAAATCCTTGATTACGATTGTAAGTGACTACGATATATGTAATTGCGTTGAGAATACAACATATAAAATGATTTAAACAACATAAATTATTAGTATAAGAATAAAAAATATATGAAAAACAATATATGTTATTAAGATTGTAAAACAAGATTCATGATAAACAATATATATGATTAGGATATGTGTGGTTTTTTATTTTAAAAAAAAGATCAATGGGAAAGGAGAAGCACGTTTTGACTCGACAACTAGTTTTTCTCATTTTACCTATTGATTCATCAATGGGCTATAATAGAACCCACCCATCACATACTATGTCTAATTCATTTCACATATGAATTAGGTGATTAAACATAATCAACATTAACATTCTTATAAAACTAGCATATGCAATGTGAATACTTATACCATTAACCATGAATTATATCAAAATATCACATTCATTGTCAAAATAAATCATAAAACATTCAATGAAATATGGTAAATGATATAATAATATATCAACCTCAATAATCATTAGATACAATAATGGATTTTGACAAATATGATAATACTCTAATAAAAACATTTGAAGTATCTTGAAATAATACAATTTCTATTTGAAATCGTTTATTTAGAAGCCATAAATATAAAAAATAATTTTATTTAAAATTATCATTGTAAAATTGTAATGGATTATTCAAAACATCATTGCTTCATGAATGTGTTAAAATATTCTCATGTTGTATAAGTAAAAAATAGACATTCTTTATGAATTTATATTAAAAAATTCATAATGTACTTTATTTGGGAAAAGATAAAAAATCATTTCAAACCATTTTTTAAAAAGTAAAACATAGCTAAAAGACTCAATGAATATGTAGGATGATAGAAAAAATATTTTGGAATATAATTTTAAGAAAAATTTACATGTATAATAAATATTCCCAAGTAAATACTTATATATAAACAATCTCAGATAAAATGAGATTCTGAAATAACTCTTCTCTTACATTTCCTTATGGGTGATCTTACTTTATCCTCGTGTATAATGGTTTAGAAAATAGTAACTTATTTTAGAACCATATTAATATTGTTGATATCATATATTATTTTCATATATCGTTCTGTTAAAAATATTCTCTTATTACTCTTATTTCGGGTGTTAACTCCTTCATTTTCCTATGCATGTTTTGTCTTTTGAGTCCTATTTATTATTCATAGGATATATATATATATACAAATATATATATATATAATCTAAAAAATGATATAAAATTCATATATATTTTATTTACTCATTATATACATTTTTAAATCATTATTAAATGGTTAATAGTGCATATTAATCTCATCATATCTTTGAGATGGTAGGTCGTACATACGCAGAAGTGACGATATCATTCCCTTAATAGTGAAAGGGTGAGAAATTGGATGGTTTGATAATTATAAATAATAAATATCATGTAATATATAGTATTTATATATTTTATATCTATCATTATATCAATCCAAATAATTTATTAATGAAAAAAAGATTACACCACATCATGGAGATGGTAGGTCGTACGTATGCATACGTGGTAATTTCGTTTTTCATTGGATGATTAAACGGTGGAATATGATTGTCAAATATTAATAATAAAATATCATCACATATATGATTTTGTAGTTATTACATTATAAATGAAACAAAACATAAATAGTATGTATAAGAAGAAATAATATTTATAGATTTGGTAACGACAATTACCTCTTGTTTAGAGAACCACCTTTGGATATCATCTTAGAGACAATTGTAGTTGTATTTTTGGAATAATAAACCTCAAAAACATATTGTTGGACTCCTCATGTATTAATCATGTTTTAATGATCCCAAATACTATTCCTGTTAATTAATCTCAATCTTCATTGCACATCTTTCTAATTCTCTTCAATTTCAATAATAACTACACATCATGTTTTAATGATAGCAAGGCTTATTGATTATTTACAAGTCTTATGCATGATCACAAATCTCACTTATGTTATCAAGCCTTTATATTTATGATTCAAGTTCTCTTACTCTCTAATGATTAAGCTTAATCTATATTCTGCATATTACTGTCGAAATCCAAATACATATATTTTTCTAATTATAGAGACAATGTGAAGGACTCACCGTGACCCAGACACCGTGACCCAGACACTGTGACCCAGACACCGTGACCCAGACACCATAACCCAGACACAGTTACCCAGACACTGTGACTCACACACCTTGACCCATTCACCATGAAGGACTCACCGTGACATGGAGACACCATGACCTGGAGACACCGTGAAGGAAATACCGTGAAGCACATACCGTGACCCCATACCGTGAAGACTATACCGTGAAGAAGACACCATTTACATAATCATTGTGACACAGTTTCTTAACTTTTTGTCAATATTATTTAAATAATGCTAATGGTCATATTTGATGTTTTTAATGCAATTAATATTATTTAATGATAGTTGTTGTCATGTCAGGAAACCGTATCTCATACCTATGAAAAGGGAATCATTCATACTGCTAGAACTTGTGGAATATAAAGAAGTTTGAGATGCAGTACACGTGTGGTGTGCAAGTGTGACGATACAAAAATAAGAACTTACATACACCCGAGAGTACTGTGCTGAACAAGGAGAACAATCCCGAGAAAGAAAGAGATTGCAAGACCTTCAAAAAACTCTCCTAAGTGCAATCCAACACCACTGAAGAACACACGACAAATCAATAGATCTTTTTCAATCCTGTAGAACACAAGATGAACTACAACACTCTATTTTTCAACAAAAAAACCAGAGAAGGACTCATAAGCATTCCTACTGAATCCAATGAGTCCAGAGCTGTATTGATAATCACTAGAGCTTTCTAAACTCTTATCCATCTTCTCTAAGTGATTTGTTTATTTACTTTCGAGCAGTGTGGTGTACTCTGTATGTCTTACACACACTATCTCCTGCACTGAACTAGAGGATATCAAAATCCTCACTCCAAAACTCTTAACTCCTGTTTACCCACGTCAACTGTGGAAGAGGTCCTTGTGTGGACTGGTCTTTGTTTTTTTTCCCATGAAGAATAGTGGTAGAGGTCCCTGCGTGGCCTGGATAGTTTTGTAAACTTTTGTTAACCCCAATCCAGGGTGTGGATAAAATTTATATAAATTTGAGAGGACTAAGTCTCGGATTGAGACTGAACCTCTTGTTATATCTGATGTGCATATTTAGTTTAAGTTTAAAGTATACTATATATATCTTTTATATTCCTCTGCTATTACTTTGAAATATAAATCTATTTTAATGATACTTTGATAGTTAAATTAGAAAGTGTTTATACTTATTGTAAACCAGTAGGTTAGTTTCAAAAGTTAGTTTAATCTTGTGGTTAAATTAACTGAGACCTAATCAATCTTTGATAAGTTAAGTGAACATCTAAAATATGTATAAATTCACTATAGTTTAACTTGTTTTATTAATTGGAGGATTTTAACTAGACAATATTTTAATAGAAATTTTAATTGGAACTCAATTCACCCCACTCTTGAGTATCCACTCCAACAAACATTTGGTATCAGAGGTTTTTCTTTTGTTAAAGGATTTTTGAAATACTATGTTTTTCAACTGTGATTTTTGTTACGTCTTTAAAGATCTTAAATTTCTGTTAGTTCTAAATTTTTATCTCTTTAAATTTACTTTCTAAAATATAGTTATGGATAATAGACTAGAGGGTGCTGCTTCTAATAGGCCACCTTTCTTCAATGGTATAAACTATGCCCAGTGGAAGCTTGAAATGAAAATTCATTTAGAGAGTATGGGTTTTGATATCTGGACTGCTATAGAGTCACAATATAAAATTCCAGAAACTGAAAGAACAAATTGGGATGAACCTACTAAGACTGCTTTTAATAATAATTGTAATGCCATGAATGCCATGTACTGTGCTCTAGGAGATGAGGAATTTAACAGAATTTCTGCCTAAAAAACTGCTTTTAAAATATGGGATACTTTGGGTGTTTCTCATGAAGGAACAAACAATGTTAAAGAAATGAGATTGAATAAATATACTATTAAATATGACAATTTTAAAATGAAAAATGATGAACCTATTTCTGATATGTATCTCAGGTTTAATGAGATATTCAATACAATGAATTCACTCAGAAAGGTTGTTCCAACAAAGGAACAAATTATGAGGATATTGAGGTGTCTACCAGACCGATGGAGAGGCACATCTGTTTCAATCAGAGAGTCATGTGACATTGCTGTTATACCTTCCAAAGAACTCATTGGTAAGCTTATGATGTATGAGGAAGAACTCAAGGTAAATAAAGAGGAAGAGGATGAACCAAAACGAAAATCAGTGGCCTTCAAGACTACTGCTCCAAAGAACAAGGACAAAGAAAAAGCTCAAATACAAACTGAAAATTCAACAAGTGAAAGCTCAGACTCTAATAGTGATGCTGAAATGGCTCAGATAGCCAGAAGGTTTAAGAAATTTTATAGGAAGAAGAAATTTTTCAGAAAATCAAATTACATAGGAAAATATGACAATAAGGGACATTGGAAGAAGGAATCGAAAAAACCAGATAGAAGCGATGAAGTTGTTTCCTATGAGTGCAAAAGGAAAGGACACATTAAAGAAGACTGTCCAAAGTTAAAATTCAAGAAGAAATATGATTACAAAGATAGTAAGTACAAGAAAGCTATGAAGGAAACCTGGAGTGCTTCAGAAGACAGCTCAAGTGAATCATAAGCTACTGATTCTGAACGAAATCATGCCAACATGTGTTTTATGACTAACACATCCAAGGTAACCTTAGATACTCCTGCTTTAAATTCTTATTATTCTGGAGATGATGCAGAATCTGATTCTAATTCTGAAGACATGACTAAAGATGAATTATCTAAATATTGAAATATGTTGGAAGAGACATGCAATGAACTTAAGGATAAATACAAATCATTAAATAAACAGCATGCTCTCACTACAACTGTTAAAACTGAACTTACTATTGAAAAAGGGAAAAATTCTCAACTGTTAAAATAGAACACTGAACTGAAAATGTCAAATGAGAAACTTATAAAAGACTTAAAGAAGTTCACAAATGGAAAGGATACACTAACCCAAATGCTAGGAAAGCAAGTGGCACCAAAATACACTACTAGAATAGGCTGAAAACCTGGACAGAGACAGATTACTAAGAATAGATTTATTCCTAAATCTGGACAGAATACTGCTAGTTCTAGTTCTGGACATTCATATGCTTCAACTAGTTATTCACATAGTTATCAATCAAGTAGAGTTTATCTTTCAAAAACTTTTGATTCTATAAATTATATGAGACCCATAAGACAAATTTGGGAACCAAAAACATTCATTGCTAACCTGTCTGGACGCAAGAAGATATGGGTACCAAAATCATACTCTATCTAAAACTGTTTTGTAGGAAACCTATTTGAAGAGTTCCCACAAGAAGACATGGTATTTGGACAGTGGATTTTCAAGACATATTTCTCGGGATTACTCATGTTTCAAGAGTTTAATAAAGTTTGATGGAGGTCATGTCACCTTTGGTGATAATTATAAAGGAAATATCATCAGCCTAGGCCAAATTGGTAACACTGATTCATTTTTAATTTCCAAATTTATATTTGTTGATGGACTAAAATATAATCTATTAAGTATTTATCAATTGTGTGATGATGGTTTTAATTTCAAATTTGAAAATGATTCTTGTAAAGTTTTTAATTCTAAAAATGTTTTAGTATTTTCTTCTTTAAGAAATGAAAATGTTTATGCTGTTGATTTAAATTCCTTAGCCAAGAAAAATTTTACCTATTTAAATTCTTTTCATAAAGATTCCTGGTTATGGCATAGAAGATTAGGACATTGCAATACACACTCACTTAGAAAACTAACTAGGAAAAACTTAGTTAGAGACCTACCTAAGCCTGAGTTTCTAAATGAAAAAGTTTGTAATCCCTGTCAAAAGGGAAAACAATATAGAGTTTCTTTTAAATCAAAGAAATAAGTTTCAACTTCTCAACCTCTCGAGTTGGTTCACATGAATTTGTTTGGACCATCTATAGTTTCTAGTTTAAATGGTAAGAACTATGTCTATGTCCTAGTAGATGAATTTTCTAGATATACGTGGGTTTACTTCTTAGCTCACAAAAGTGAAGCTTGTTCTTATTTTGTTAAATACTCTAAGTCTATAGAAAATCTTAGTGTACTTAAGATTAAAAATATAAGAAGAGATCATGGCCGTGAGTTTGAAATTCATGAATTTGAATCCTATTGCTCACACAATGGCTATACTCATAACTTTTTTTCTCCTAGGACACCTCATCAGAATGGTGTAGTATAAAGAATAAATAGAACCCTTTAAGAAATAGCAAGAACTATGCTTAATGAGTATGACCTGCCTATTTACTTTTGGGCTGAAGCTGTGAATACAGCTTGTTATATTATTAATAGAGTCTTAATTAGAATTGTTCTTAAGAAGACCCCATATGAGCTATGAAATAATAGAAAACCAAAAGTTAGTTACTTTAGAGTCTTTAGCTGTAAAGTCTTTATTCTTAATACGAAAGATAATATTGATAAGTTTGCTTCTAAGAGTGATGAAGGAATCTTTTTAGGATATTATTTAACCAGAAAATCTTATAGAGTTTTCAACAAAAGAACCAAGTGTGTGGAATAATCCGTTCACATCAAGTTTGATGAAACTGATCCACATGAGCCTAAAACCTCTCTTGAAAATCTTGAAGAATATTTATCTGTTCTGGACCTTAATGATAAAATCAATGAACCTGCTATAAATACAACCAGTTCTGGACTTATTCCAGAATCTGCTCCTAATGAACCCGAACCTAGAGAAGAACCTAAAATTTCTAGCCCTACCTTTACTAGATTAACTATAATTCTAAAGAATCATCCTTTAGATGCTATTGTAGGAAATCTAGATAGAGGGACACAGACTAGAGATTCTCTTAGAAATCAGGTTGAAAATCAAGCCTTCTTGTCACAACTTGAACCTAAAAACATTGATGATGCTATTAATGAGGAATTTTGGGTAATTTCTATGCAAGAAGAACTTAATCAGTTTGAAAGAAATAAAGTTTGGATTCTTGCTGAAAGACCTAAGGACACTTTCACCATAGGCACTAAATGGGTGTTTAGAAATAAAGTAGATGAATATAGAAATATAGTTAGAAAAAAATCTAGGCTAATTGCATAAGGATACAGTCAAGAAGAAGGTATTTACTATGAGGATAATTTTACTCCAATAGCCAAATTGGAAGATATTAGGATTTTACTTGCTTATGCTGCACATCTAAATTTCAAAATATATCAAATGTATGTCAAGAGTGCATTCTTAAATGGATATATTGCTGAGGATGTTTTTTTTGAAAAACAACATGGATTTACAAACCTTTATTTTCAAAATCATATTTTCAAATTATCAAAAGCTTTATATGGTTTAAATCATGCTCCAAGAGCTTGGTATGATAGATTAAGTACTTTTCTAATTTCCAAAGGTTTTACAAAAGGTATAGCTGATCCTACTCTTTTTATAAAACGTATTTCTAAAGATGTTTTCGTTGTACAAATTTATGTAAATGATATTATTTTTGGATCTTCAAAAACTACATTATGTACTGATTTTTCTAAAATGATGCAGAAAGAATTTGAAATGAGTTTAATGGGTGAACTGAAATTCTTTCTTGGATTTCGAATCTTTCAAAATAATGATGGAATTATTTTAACTCAAAGTAAACATACTAGAGATCTTTTAAAATGTTTTAGATTGGATAGAATAAAAATTAGTGACACTCCCATGAGTACCACCTGTAAGTTGGATCTTGATGAAGATGGTAAATCTGTTGATCAAACCACTTATAGAGGAATGATTGGAAGTCTACTCTACCTAACTGCTAGTCATCCTGATATTATGTTTAGTGTGTGTATGTGTGATCGTTTTCAAGAAAACCCTAAAGAGTCACATTTAAATGATATAAAAAGGATTTTCAAATACCTCAAGCATACTCATAATTTATGACTGCTCTATCCCAAAGGACAATCATTTGAACTAGTTAGTTATTATGATGCTCATTTTGCTGGATGTAAGTTAGATAGAAAAAGAACCTCTAGAACATGTCACATTTTAAGCAAGTAACTAGTATCATGGTGTAGTAAGAAACAAAATTTTGTTGAATTATCTACTGTAGAAGCTGAATACATAGATGCTGGAAGTTGTTGTGCACAAATTTTGTGGATGAAACACACATTACTAGACTATGGATATCAATTCAGAAATGTCTCAATAAATTGTGACAACACAAGTGCTATTAATATTTCTTAGAATCCATTTTCTCATTCTAGGAAAAAACATATTGATGTAAGACATCACTTTTTGAGGGATCATTATCAAAAAGGTGATATCACTTTGGAATTCATTGGTACTGAATATCAACTTGTTGACATATTCACTAAAACATTAAATTCTAAAAGATTAGACTATATCATACATGATCTTGGTATGATTAATCATAAATAGATATCTTACTAATCTTAATGTTTAATACCTTACTGTATTTTACTTTACAGTTTCATACTCACTATTTTACAGTTACTGTTTCATGCTCACGGTCTCACTGTTAAGACCTTGTGCTCACGGTCTGTCAACTCACTGTCTCACCGTGACTACATAGAATGGTCACTGTCTCACCGTGATGACCACCAACTGTCTCACCGTGATGACCGGTTTGCATCACACCGTAATACCTACTCATGGTCTCACCGTTAAGATTATTTATATTCTTATTTTAACCCGTATCGTGGTAATTTTTATTTCACCTCTATTTGATTTCCCGCATTTTTTTTATGACATTTGACATTCTCAAATGATAAAACTTAAGGGTTTCATTAAATTCCTTACCCAAACTCTCTCCTGAACCTTCTATTTCTTGAAAACCTTCTCCTCTCTCCCTCGAACCTTCAGTGGATGCCAAGGATGAAGCGTCCATATTCACCCTCATCTGAGAAGCGCCGCTCTAAGAAACAGAAGAAGATACCAAGGATAGCTCCTGAAGGACCTCTAAACCCAAACTTCGTAAGCCGTACTGTCATACCTGAAAAGGATATTTTCCTTGAATGGATGTTGTCTATAAAGTCATTAGTTTTGAAAGTTTTAAGAGAACAAGGATGGATTGAATAGTTCTCAGGACAAAATAGACCGATTTACCTGAGGATGGTATCTCAATTCTATCAGTATGTGAAGTTTTCCTTTGAGTTTGGAGAAAGATTTATGGTGACAAGCTAGATAAATGGTCAGAAGTGCTCTTTCTCTTTGAGTTTGTGGGTTGCATGCCTAATAATTCCTCATGAAGGAGTTTTTGAAGACTACCAGAGAGACCCTCCTCCATCATCTGATATATTCGATCTGGAAAATGCCTTGGAAATTATAACTGGTAATGGAACCAAGCGAAGGGATATTGCTGCAGAGCTTGATAGAGAAACTAGACTTCTATCCAAATTTTTTCAGAATTTGATCAGTCCAAGAAAAGGGGATTTTAATAGAATGAAGTATCAGGATGTGTTCCTGATTCACCTGTTGAAGAATGGCCACAAGATGAATCTTTGTAAGTATGTTATTAACCATATTTGTGAACTGATTAAAGTCACTTCAAAATCCACCTCCTTGTTTTACTCAAGGATGATTTCATCCATACTAGTTGCAAAATGAATGGTTGGAAAAAATGAAGAAAAGTTAGAGGACTTTGATTTTTGCTTACCCATGCCTATCATCAGAAGGATGAAGATTAGCTGGAACCCCTGGAAGAAGCAGTGGGTTGAGGATAATGATCAACTCTATAAAAAGTTTAATCCTGTTGACTATCTAAGAAGGCCTAAGAATCTAGATGATCCTGGTTTGGAACCAGATGAAGTGTCTAAGTATTAAGAAGAAGAGGAAGAAGAAGAGGAAGTGGCAGCTGAAGTATCACCTAGAGAAGAAGCTGGAATACCTCCAATGGAAACAGCTCCTGTTGAAAAGGAAAGGACTATTTTCCCTGCTATTATCCCTACTAAAATAACTCAAGGAGAGGAAGTTGTTGTTGGTTTGAGAGAAGAGGAAGCTACTGCTTATAGTGAGGATGTAAATCGAGAAACTCATCCTACGAATGCAAGAAAAATGTTTTTTCCTGATTTAGAATAGCAAGCAACCATAGAGATAGATCCTGTTGAAGAGGATCTCCCTGTTGAGAAAGAAGCCAATCTGGAAGCACAACCAGTGGACCAATCGGTTCCTGAGTATATTCCATCTACTGAAGAGAGGATGGAAATGGCCTTTCAGCTGGCAAGGCAAGAGTTTTCTGAAGAGATTATAGATGATCTTGTGGATCTTGACCATGTTGCTGAGCCTATAGTCTCTAAAATGGAAGCACAATTTGAGGGGGATGAACCTCAAAACCATGAGATTATAGAAGCTGGATCTGCTGAATCTTCTCAACCTACTGTCTCATACTCTGTGTACACCCGTTATGTTTTCCCAAGATTTTATGATGTGAATGAGTCAGCGCAAGTGACTACAATAGGAATGGATCTCTCTTCTGTGTTTCAACTGAAGTCTGTAGCTCATCCAGAACTAGAACCAGAGCCCCATTCTCAATCTGAATCTGAATCTGAGTCTAAAGATGACTCTAAACTGCAACTAGAACCTGCTCCACTACCTTTACCTACACCCTTACCCGAGAAACACTCCTTTGTGACTAAAGATGATCTAAAAGTTTTTTGAGAGACTCTGTTAGCTGGAGTTGAGAAAATTGTATCCACTCAACCTCATCCAGTAACTCAGTTAAGTCAAGAAGATGCATCAATTATCTTGGAAAATATTATATTTTATATTCAACCAAGGATGATCAAAGAAATTCAAGAAGTCAAAGTGGAAAATAAGCTGTTGAGTGCTGATGTTGCAAATCTGAAAAATATGGTAGCAAACTTGCAGAATGAGTTGTCTTTGAGATCAGAGACTGCTCCTGTTTCTTCCCCTGCACCTGTTGCTACTTCTCCTGAGCCATCTGATTCAACCCTTTATAGGGAGATTGTGTCTCAATTTCATCCATATCTACTGTCTTTTGATCAGAATATTGGAAAAAGACACACAAAAATGCTGGAACGCATGAGGGAACTTGTGGATAATTTGAATAAGCTCACAGATGAATACATTGGATGCCTGCAAAAAGTTCTGAAACAGATCAATGTTCTATCCATAGTTGTCAAGACATCTTCTGCTTCTATTAAGACCTCCACACCTTCTTTGGATGATTCTCTACTGAGATCCATAATCAAGGAAGAACATCAGAATTCCTTCAGTGGCTTGGATCTGTCTTCTTTGTCAGAAGTGGTTAAGAATAGTGATCGAGCATTGGACTTAGTTAGGATTCATTCTAAGATAGACAATGATTCTCAATAGGAGATCACCAAGAAAATAGATTTTTATCTCACACAGATTTTCTCTAAAAGTGATATGAAAGATCACGTTAGATATGTTGTGGAAAACCTAAAAATCCCTCTGGTGACTCAAGCTTTCAAATATCAAGTTCATAAGCTTACAGAGTTCACCAGATTATTGGACAGATTTATGGAGAATAAGGACGATTTTGAAAAGGCTATGCAATATGGTGGTGAAATCATTACTGATTTCATCAATATTTTGAAGTTGTATCTTCATGTGCAGAGTACTGCTATAGTTTCTCCAGCTGCTGCACCCCTTAGACATGGTCTACCTGCCTTAGCCTCAACTACCATGATAGTCAGCCAAGCTCTTTCTTAGATCTGGCCAGTCATTCTTGACCAACCACAGCCTAGATCTTCTACTGCTCTTTCTTTGGCTCCATCTGTTTTTGAAGGTGTACCCTTACCCTCTTTGTCTACCACATCTATGCCTTCTTCTACATCGGCACTATTTCCTGCTACTGATAAAGGAAAGGAAAAGGTGGTTCCCTGAATAGTCAGCCAAGATCTTTCTTTTTGAAGGTCTACCCTTACCCTATTTGTCTACCAAATCTATGCCTTCTTCTACTATGATACTTTCTTTAATGTTACATTTCATTAATATTTTGACCATACATGATTTGTGATCATCAAAAAGGGGAATATTGTTGGACTCCTCATGTATTAATCATGTTTTAATGATCCCAAATCCTATTCCTATTAATTAATCTCAATATTCATTGCACATCTTACTAATTCTCTTAAATCTCAATAATAACTACACATCATGTTTTAATGATAGAAAGGCTTATTGATTATTTACAAGTCTTATGCATGATCACAAATCTCACTTATGTTATAAAGCCTTTATATTTATGATTCAAGTTCTCTTACTCTCTAATGATTAAGATTAATCCATATTCTGCATATTACTGTCTAAATCAAAATATAGATATTTGTCTATGTATAGAGACACTGTGAAGGAATTACCATTACCGAGACACTGTGACCCAGACACCGTCACCCAGACACCGTGACCCAGACACCGTGACCCAGACACCGTGACCCAGACACCGTGACACACACACCATGACCCAGACACCGTGAAGGACTCACCGTGACATGGAGACACTGAGACATGGAGACACCGTGAAGGGAATACTGTGAAGCACATACCGTGACCACATACCGTGAAGACTATACCGTGAAGAAGTCTCCATTTACATAATCATTGTGACACTATTTCTTAACTTTTTTTCAATATTATTTAAATAATGTTAACGGTCATATTTGATGTTTTTAATGTAATTAATGTTATTTAATGATAGTTGTTGGCATGTCAGGAAATTGTATCTCATACCTATGAAATGGGAATTATTCCTACTGCCAGAACTCATGGAATATAAGGAAGTTTGAGATGCAGTACATGTGTGGTGTTCAAGTGTGACGATACAACAAGAAGAACTTACATACACCCGAGAGAACTGTGCTGAACAAGGAGAAAAATCCTGAACAAGAAAGAGATTGTAAGACCTTCAAAGAACTCTCATGAGTGCAATCCAACACCACTGAAGAACACACGACAAATCAAGAGATCTTTTTCACTCCTATAGAACACAAGCTAAACTACCACACTCTATTTTTCAACAGAAAAACCAGAGAAGGACTCAGAAGCATTCATGCTGAATCCAATGAGTCCAGAGTTTCATTGATAATCACTAGAGCTTTCTAAACTCTTATCTATCTTCTCTAAGTGATTTGTTTATTTACTTTCGAGCAGTGTGGTGTACTCTGTATATCTTACACACACTGTCTCTTGCACTGAACTAGAGGATATCAAAATCCTCACTCCGAAACTCTTAACTCCTGTTTACCCACGTCAACTATGGAAGAGGTCCTTGTGTGGCCTGGTCTTTGTTTTGTTTCCCATGAAGAACATTGGTAGTGGTCCCTGCATGTCCTGGACAGTTTTGTAAACTGTTGTTAACCCCGATCCAGGGTGTTGATCAAATTTATATAAATTTGAGAGGACTAAGTCTCAACTTGAGACTGAACCTCTTGTTATATCTGCTGTGCATATTTAGTTTAAGTTTAAAGTATACTATATATATCTTTTATATTCAACTGCTATTACTTTGAAATACAAAACTATTTTAAATCTACTTTGATAGTTAAATTAGCAAGTGTTTATACATATTGTAAACTAGAAGGTTAGTTTCAAAAATTAGTTTAATATTGTGGTTAAATTAACTGATACCTAATCAATCTTTGGGAAGCTAAGTGAACATATAAAATCTGTATAAATTCACTACAGTTTAACTTGTTTTATAAATTGGAGGATTTTAACTAGACAATATTTTAATAGAAATTTTAATTGGAACTCAATTCACCCCCCTCTTGAGTATCCACTCTGACCAACACATATATAAGAATTTTTATAGGAGAAATGGGTAGGAATTGGTCAAGAAAGAAGAATGAAATTGGTGTGAGGAAGTGACGGAGGATGTTCTTTTTATAAGATAGAGGAGGAGTAATCTTGGAATTCATTAAAATATTAATTTAATGTAAATTGGTTTTTGATTTAAAATACCTCAAAAGTAATTTATTTTTATGATAAGATGATTATGGGTGGAAATCCTCTCAACCATGTTTTTTTAGATATGTTTAGGTCATAATATTCACATTATACTATGGATTTAACCCCAAGCTAAATCCTTCACCACATACCATGACAACAAGGATTTTTTTCTCGTTATGGTTATTATAGTTACAATAAAATTACAAAAGAACCAAAAATGTATCCTTGATGAAATATTTAACCTTATTCTTGTTAGTAGGAAGAATTTTATAATTAAATAAATTTTATATCATTTTATAAAATATCATTTATTTTGAATTATCATTTATATCAAATTTGATATTATTATTTATTTTATATTATTTCTTGAATTTATCTTTATTGGAACCCTATATTAAAAATTATATATTTATTAAAAATATGATTATGAACATTTTAAATTATCTTTAAATAAAATATAATAAATGTCATATTCTTACCAATGTACCTTAAAAGGTTTATAATTTCCACCTAAGGGGGATTTTTTGTCGAAACCCACTCATCCAATGATATTAGAATTTGTGGTAGGGTAGCTTTGTAATATTATAATATTATAATATTATTTTTACCTTTAGATACATAATTTACCATTAACCGTGGTAAATAAAGATGTATTAAAGTTATTTTCATCATATCCAAAAAAATAATTTTATCCTATTAGATAATAAATATAATACTAATTACAAAAATGTATGTATATTTTTTCAAATTTAATTCATATAAGTGGATAAATGATGTTTAACACTAATCATACAGATGTGGCGAGAAGGCAGGTAAAAGAGACATTCAAAAGTTCAATAAGTTCTTATATATAATTTTAATGGAAAAATTATTTCAATTATTTCAATTGGATTAATATATATATTATTTATTTATTGTTATCTTACAAATCAATATAAAATAATTTAAAATGGAAAGACAGTTTTTTACTACAATCGAGTATTTTTCACAATTTATCAAAAAATTAAACATCTCGAAAAAATAAAAAAAATCATCCAAAGTTAAATTCGATACTCACATTTCCAATAAAAATTATTATTTTTCAAAATAAAATATATAGATGTGTCAAATATTGTATTTAAAATAGGTTCTCCCTCAAAAGGCAGTAAAAGACACTGTTTAAAAAATGTGTGTTTTTATGGGAAAAATTTGGTCTGTGCTTATGTTATACCAACAATATCTATTTAATTAATATAAAAATATATTTCATTAATATAATTTATTAATTTTAATTAATTAATTTTATTAAGAGAAAACACTTTTGGAGCATAAAAATATTTTCTTTATATTCAGTTGGTTTATATTTTAGTTTCTCATAAATTGGTACCAAATCAACTAATCTTATTTTTTTAAAAACCATATATTTTCAAATGTTATTTTAAACTATTAATCACTTATAATTCAATGTGTAGGTTATAATGGAAATATTTAAATAATAATATTTAGTTTTTTGTTTAATATTGATGTTGTTTGAGATGTAAGATATCGAAGAAATTGAATTTTAAAAAAGACAAACCATAAAAATATTGTGGTGTAACATTATCCCCTCCTTCAATAAATTTCACCCATAAATTTTTTGAAATTTTCATCAATAACAAATTTTTGATTATTCAAAATATTTTTATTGAAATCCCAAATTGAAATAAGGCTTGATAAATTTTTCACATTAAAATATTGAATGTGAAGTGGGAAATTCATTATAGATAACACATACTATGGTTCCATGTAAGAAAACATGGACATGATAGATAAATATAAACATCATGTTATTGATTGAGATTTATTGAGAACATGTTCCCAAGAATGTTAACAATCACAAAGTTATAAATATGAAATAATCTACGAGACCATTTGATTAATTAGAAAATAAGGTACTAGGATATCCTTTTTGGTTTTATGATACTCTCTATAGAGTTAAAGGATTAATTTACATGAATAAATAATAACATAAGTAATCATACTTAATTGAAAAGTAGAGCTTAATAATTTTATCAATTTCTAACCAAAAAATCATCTTTTGGTTGTGCTTAGATCTATTTTGTCATCATCACTTAAACATGGAAATGAATTTTCCATATGAATTTTTCATGCCTGAAGAACTTTTATGAATCATAATATCGAAGAGTCATTCCTTCATCCTTTAAAGTTATTAAAACAGAAAAAAGGCTAGAACAGGTTATCCAATATTATGGATCATAATTTATCCTCAAACAATAATATATAATGTTTAACTTAATATATTCCTACCATAAGGCACATCCAAAATACTTCTATCCAAATTAATATTCCAAAAGGGTCTCTAAAATTTCAAAAAATTTATTCACATAAAATTCTCTAAACAATGTAATGTATCTATTATTTTAATATTTTATATATTTTATAACCTTAATATCCATAATGAAAATTTTCATGATTCTGAATCCTTAATGTAACACCCCAATCATCCATAATACGCTTTTCATTAAATATCATAATAGCTTGTGTTATATGCAACTTCATGTTCTAACACATCATGAACAATCAAACCAGCCATTATGAATAGTAATACCCACTTTTTGAAATTATATAAATATTATTGTTCAAATTATAAATCATTTTTGGATTCTGAATATCAAAATTTTCTTAGAGTAATTTTTTGGTATTTTTCTAAAAATATACATTTTTTTATGAGTAGTGAAAAACAATGTGTATTGTTTAAAACTGACTTTTTATTTATATAATTCGTTATTTTATTATAATTTATATTAGTTAAATGTAGATACATAATATATATATATATATATATTTAATGTAATTCATTAGAGAAATTATATAATAATATTAGATATATAATATTTTATTGAACTTTTTACTGTCTTATACCCACCTTCTAGGTGCATTTGGAAATTTGCATAAAATGTAATTTTACCACTTCTATGAATTGAATTTAAAAAAATTTAGAGAAATGGTTTACATCAGTAAGTAAAATATGGTTCAATAAGATGAATTTTTTTTGGAGAATAGTAACTTTTGAATTTTATTTACCACTATTAAATGTGAATAGAGTAATTAAAGGTAAAAATGTTATTATAATTACCCTAACACATATCTTAATTATATTGGAATAGTTTATTTCGACCAAAATAAACCTTAGGAATAAAATATGATCCTTTTTGTCCACTTGGATTAGATTAAACATTTATTATTATTTTATTTAAAGAAGATTTTAAAGTGTTAAATTCAACATTTATAACTAAACCATTTTTAATATAAGGTAATACATAAGATAAATTTGACTATAAATATTTATTGCAAAGATAAAATGGTTTCCTACATGATGGAATTTTATTTATAATTTTTATACATTAAATAATTAAATTTATTTATGGCACAATGATTATGTAGTAACTACCTTATTAATGAATGATTAAAATAATTGATATTATAAATATCCAAATAAATGTAACTTGAGAGATTTTATGAATTCCACTAATTTTATAGGTTAATATGACATGTTAGGGTTTATTAAATTAATTTTTTCGAAGTGATAAAGTTTTTATGAGTTTCAAAAAAAAAAATACCAAATCGTGTAAAAATTGACATAAATGTGTTTTTAAAACAAATAATATATTATTAATTGATATAATATTCCTAAAAAAATAAATTTCGACCAAATGAATTATATAATATTATATATATAATTTATGAACCACTTGGGGTTCTCTTGGAATTTTATATTAATTTTATTAACCATCTAATATAAAAATAAACAACGACTTTGTAAATACAAACTATTTAACTAAGAGTTAAATATAAATGATAAGGTTAATATGGTGAACTAAACCTGTATAAAACCTATTGGTTGAGAGGTTTTCTACCCTTCCCTACCATATCCTCTAAATAAATAATTTTAGAGACATTATAAACCAAATATAATTTTATAATAAAATAATATTTCAATCTTTTCCTAAAGTGACCCCCACCTCCCTTATAATTGGGTACTTCCCATTCTCTTAATTTCACACCTACAAAGCCATTTGGCTCAGCCAAAACCTGCTCAAATATCCTCTAAACTACCCACACTTATTCCTAGAGGCCTTACTTTGATCATAAATCTTACTTATGGATACCTTTTGATCAACTCAAAAGGAAACACCAAAAGAAGTGGTAATAATTTAACCACCTCTTTCAAAGTTATTTTCTTCTTCCACTTCCTCTTTCAGGGTTGTTTCCATACCAAAATAATAACTCTAGTAAATTATAAATAAATTTATGTTTTTATAAATATTGTTCAACAATATTCCGTATTTAATCCATCCTATCAATGATAAGTCACCATATATGTGTACGTACGAGTTATTATCTCCACATCATCGTGTAGTTTTGTATTCAAACACTTTATTATTTGGATAGGTATAAAAATGAGTATAAATGATGTAATTAATAAATATAACATGTTTATAATTATTTATATATTATATACTGTAACACCCCAAGCTTCCACGGTATATTTCCCTTTGAATAATGCAATAGCGTGTGTTGTATGCAACTTCGAGTTCTAACACACACCACAACCAATCACTGTAGCTGTTATGAATAGTAATACACACTTTTTAAAATTTTATAAATTTTATCTTTCAAAATGGACTTCATTTTCAGATTCGGAATATCAAAATTAGCTTAGGGTGAATTTTTGGTATTTTTCTGCAAACTTTTAATTTTTGATGAATAGTGAAAAAAACACTGAGTTATAGTTTAAAAACGAATTTTTATTTAAATAATTATTTATTTTATTTAAATTTAATTAATGTAAAAATAGATACATAATACCTATATAAGTTCAATATAACTCATTGGAGTTAGTTTAGAATAATTGTAGATATAAAACAATTTTATGGAACTTTTCACCGTCTTTTACCCACCTCCTAGGAGAATTTGGAAATTCACGTAAAACTAAATTTTACTGCATCTGTGAGTGGAATTTCTAAAATTCGAGAGACACGGTTAATATCAAGGAGTAAAATTTGGTTCAATATGATAAAAATAATTTTTGGTGAATAATAACTTTTTACTTTTATTTACCATGATTAAAAGTAAATAGGGTAATTAAGGGTAAATATTATATTAATATTACCCTAACACATGTCCTAATTCTATTAGACAAGTGAATATCGACCAAAAACAACCTTAGGAATAAAATATTATCATTTAGGTCCACTTGTATTAGATTAGGACATTTATTATTATTTAATTCAAAGAAGAGTTAAAAGAGTTAAAATCAATGTTTAATTACTAAAAAAAATTAATATAGGGTTATAAATAAGATAAATTCGATTGTAAATATTCATTAGAAAGATAATAATATTTCACACATAATGGTATTTTATTTATAATTTTTATACATTAAATAATTTAATTTATATATGACACAATGGTGATGCAGTAATTACCGAATTAATGAAATATTAAAATAATTGATATTATAAATATCCAAATAAATGTAATTTGAGACTTTTTATGAATTAAAATAATTTTATAGGTTAATATGACATATTATTATTGGTTATATTAATTTTATTCGAAGTAATAATGCTTTTATAAATTTATCAAAAACAAAATACCCCATAGTGTCAAAATTGACATAAAAGAGTTTTTAAAACAAATATTATATTATTAATTGATATTATATTCCTAAAAATCTAAGGTTCGGAAAAAGGACTTATATAATTATAGGTGTATCATTAATAGACCAATTTGGGGTCTCTTGAAAGTATATAGTATGTTTATTAAATATATAATATAAAAATACAAAGAGACATGGCAAATGTCAAACTATTTAACTAAGAGTTAAATCTAAAAGATAAGGTTACTATAGTGACCCAAACCTGTCTAAAATATATTGGTTGGGTGGTTGTAGACTCATATCCACCTTAGATATTGCATAATCCACTTTTGAGCCATTATAAACTGAATATGAATTTATTATAAATTAATACTTTAAGTTTTTTCTAAAGAGCCCCTCTTCCCCCTTATAAAAGGACACCACTTATAAGCAATTCCTCACACCTCTCAAGCCTTTTGGATCGGCCAAACTCTTCCCAAATATCCTCCCAAATTCCCTCACTTCAAAATAGAGTCCTTAGTGTGATCATAAATCCAACCTAAGGATCCCTTTTGACCAAATCAAAATGAAGAACCCGAAGAAGAGGTAATGTTTTCACCACCCTCTTTCAAGTTCCTTTCTTCTTAAACTTCTTCATTCTTTGTTATTTCCATTCTAAAATAATAAATACAGTATATTATATATACTGTGATGTTATTATAAATATGGTACAACCATATTCAGTATTTTATCCATCCTTTGAATGACATGTCACCATACGTGCGTACGGACGGCTTACCGTCTCCACGTCGTGGTGTAATTGTTATTCAAAACATTATTATTTATATATGTATAATAATGATGTGTAATTCCTGTAAATAATAAATATAAAATGATAATTATTCTGAATATTTGATATACCATCCAATTATATATGATTTTAATATCAAAATAATGATATTATCGCTCGTGCGTACGAACTGACTACCGTCTCCACGAACACGATGAGATTCATTCCCCATCATATCTATACAAGTCTAATTATAATTTTATGATTAAAAATAATGTTTAAGTACTTAATATAATTTTGTGTATGAATATGATACAACCAATCCATAACAAAAACGACTTATGTAACAAAATATATAAAATAAAACGAGTAAGTTAACAATCGAAACGTCGATAATACTAAGATATTATTAACAAAGCAATGTTAAAAGATCATATATGGTATCATATTAATTTATATGATTCTTTTATAATTCAATAAAAATTATTTCATCATTATACAGGAGGATAACCTACCCTTGACCAAGGAAAAAAGTACACTTGTAATGGGTTTCTTATCTCAGTTTTAATTCCGTGAGATTTCCATTGTTCACCACTTATTTATTGCATGTGGTTGTGTACTGCCCATTATTATATTCATTGTGTAATATACTTTTATTTTTTAATATCTAAATCATCATTGTATGATACTTCTTTCATTAGTGTTTGTTTCATATGTTACTAAATCGATAAGGGAATTTGAAATTTCAATTTCCATTCATTCAGCTTTACGCATACTTCATTGATTATTTTACTCCAAGATTATGTGTGGAATCAGTGTTCATTTTCTTATGTCATAATTTCCACTCCCATTTCTGTGGATATACTTTTGACACACATAATCACTCCATTTATAATTTCTCAAGTCATCTATATGAACTTGATAAGAGTAATTTTAACTCAATCTCTATTTATTGTGTTAAATATCCAATTCTTTGGTGTTGTCTTTATAAGAATATGTGTGAATGTCCTATGATTGATTTACACTGAATATTCAATCATATTGAGTGTATTTATATTTTTCACACATAATTATGCCATTTATTTATCCTTAACCTAAGGATATGGTCTTTATAAGAATTTTCATCTCAAATTTCATTCCATTGTGACTCGTTTGATGTTATACACCAAATCACTTTTATATGGTGTATATAATGTACTTTGACATAGAATAGCATGAATCCCTTTATTCTCATGATATTAAAAAAATTTGATTACCTCAATTATTTGTATTCAAGTGTCTCTCCATTGGTTAGAAAATCCAACTAAAATATCTTTTTTCAATGTTCTGAAGATTTATTCTTCTAAATATTTCTCATTAATGTCCATGTTTTAAAAATGGTTTTAAGGATTTATTTATATGGAAATTAAGGTTTTAAAATTAAAATTACTTTTAAAAGTTTCAAAGTGGTATGGGAAAATTTTATTCAAAAATATATTATTAAATGGATTCTTGAAAAATAGTGCGACTTTTAAATGATTTCAAGAAAAAGGGGGATATTTCTCTCTAATAGTTTTGATGATTATTTTCATCTATGTAAATATCCTTCATCATTATCTATTGAGGTTAATTTGGTACAATAAAATCTTCCATATTGTATCGAATGTGTTATGTTTGACTGTGGATGTACTATTTTTATACCATTCATGGTTTGTGGATAAATTATTGACATTTAGTATGCTAGTTTTAATACGAATGTTTATATTATGTTTCAAACTTTTCATATGAGGAATGCATTGGATTTAATAAGTGACTGGTGGATCCCGCTATAGCTCCTCGATGCATTGGTAGGTCTCATGAGACAAACTAGTGTCTTGGTACGAGGCCTTGACAAGATCTTATTTGTATTCTTGGCACGAGGCCTTGACTATGTGGTTATGATAGTCTGGAATTATGCATTTTTTCATTATGAAAGTGGTTATTGATATTTCATGTGGTTATTCCACTAGTAGAATATGCGTGTGAATAAGTAAATGGAATTATTTCATTTTATCTTTTCCATATTATGCTGAAGTTCAAGTTTAAAAGGCTGTTGTTTTAGTTATACATTGCCTTAAATGTTTATGCTTATCTATGAAAGTTTCTGCTATATTGTTATCCTTACTGGGCATCTGAGCTCACCCCATTCAATTTTTTATTTTTCCCAGGATGCGAAGAAGTAATTTATAAATGAACTCCAGGGATAGTATAAGGGGATATGAAGACAAGATGTTGTTTTAGTTTTTTTACTTTATAATGTAATGTAAGACTTATGAATATATCTAGTGTTTCTGAGACTAATAAACTAATAGGTCTTTCGAGACTTGATCTTTTGTGATCATTCCAATGTTATGTAATAATGAACTGACTCTGGGTAACTGGGGTCGGGGCGTTACAATTGGTATCAGAGGAAGTTTATTAAAAAACATGGAAGCTAGATTTAAATAAACTCTGATTAGGGCACATAGCCCTAAAAATGACTTTGAGGATTAGTATAGAAGAAATTCCTAGAATTTTGGTATTGTATAGATTTCGTGAGTTTTCCAAGAAATACATCCTTGTCTAGATACGAGCAGGTAGAGGTGGCTCTGGCACATATATACATAGGGGTAAAACCCAAAAACACCGCTTTGATCTAGACTTGAATGGGAACTGGTGCATGACAATGGGCCTTGCTGCACTCTTGGTTATGACACTCCCGGGGGATATTATTAGGATAATTTACATTTTCTTTACAAACCAATTTGAAGTATTAAGAAAGTAAATGACCTTGGTTGATCCTAATGTGTTTCAAATTGAGAATATGGTTACATGATATTCTCTAAATGATTTTATGACTACTGTCACTCACACAATGATTTCTGGTTTTTGTCAATGGCTGGATTCCAAGGAAGTCATAGTGACTTTGAGAATGATGTACAAGGTGGGAATGATGGTGGCAATGAGCAACAAAATGGAATGTTGATAGGTGTAAAAGATATCGTCTTCATGCCAAATCAATTTTCCAAAAATAAGATCAACAATATATATATTAACCAATTCCCAGACTCAAAAAAGAAGAGAAATGTGATGAATGATCAGAGCTCCATTAGTGGAGACCATGGAGAAAAGAATCCTCAATTTCCATCATGCAAGAAATATGGAAGGAGACACCCAGGAAAGTGTCTCAATGGAACAAAGAAATTCTTTACACGTGGGAAGGAAAGACATAAAGTGAATAATTTCCAAGAAAAAATGAAGAGTACAATGGAAGAAAATAAAAATGGTCCCAAGATTCCAATTACGGTCATTTTTCATAAATTTAAGGGACCTTGGAATCACCCAATTCAATTCCCTATTCTATAGGATAAGCTCTTGGTCAAGAAAGAACCTATGTGGAAATAAATGGATGGCAAAATATTTAAAGGTATTAGTGCTCCTTGTTTTTGAGATTACTTTGAGTGAATTTTCCCTTATATGTGTAACCCTGCAATTTATCATGTGAGAATGATATTTGAGGAATACTTGTCCTTTCTCTTGTGGATATAGTTATAAATAATCATTTGGTTTTATATGATCACTGGGTTTGAGGCGATTACAAGTTATTATATTTTGTGAAGAAAATTCAAGGTATGAGATAACATTTGTGGTTAAATTATGTTATGGTTATTTTGAGGAATTTATCTCATTTTGGTAATGTTATAAAATATAGTTTTTGAAAAAGGACAACACGCAGACCGTGTGACAACCCGTCGCTTCGGACAAAGTGGTGGGAATCGAAACCACAACCAAAGTGAGATAGGGATTTATCGCCTACCACTGGACTACGTGAAGTCCCCGGTTAGTGTGACTAATTATTTTTAGTTAAATTATTTTATTGATCAATAATAAGTTGATTTGGGATATTATGTCTTATCATGTGAATACCCTTAGTATATGAACATGATTTGGTGATTAAGTGATAAATGTTATTTTGGAAGGCGTTCACTTTTTGGGAACACTATATGCCCAAGGAAAATAGAATACTATGGGATTTCATTTGAGGAGTAATGGTGTATTTTTATCTATGTTTTTATTGTGGATTTATAGTGATTTGGTTTATTTATGGAAATGATTAACCTGTAATAGAGAATATGTGATTATGTTAATTACTTTTAAGTATGTGACTTTAAGAGTAGTGGATGTCATTTGGAGATACAATTTAATGTGGAAGACTACATAACCAAATTCTTCTAGGTTTTGGGTTTTGATATTAGTTTGTATTATATTGAAGGGTTTTAAGGACAATTGTTTATTGAATGGTATTTATTTATCTTTGGGGTATTGTTGGTTTAATTTTAGAAATTAAGATTAGGGTTTCTTTCTCTTCTGGAATATCCTTTTGGGGGATCATCAGATCTTATACTAACCATTTTGGTTTCGATTAATCTCTAAAGACAAGGAAAATATATATTTTATCCTTCGTGGATCATGTGATTCTATAAGAAGTTTATTATATCTCTTCCAGTGTGACCAAGCCTTCTTGAATACTCATTGTTTAAAAATGATTTAGTAGCAGGAATTTATTAAAGAATGAAACTTTCCTCAAAAAGTATGTATATCTCTTAATGTTCTTAGTCAATCTCAAAAATTAATTCCTCATCTTTATGTAATGTAACTTAAAACATAAAAAAATGTTGTCTATTTACTTTTTCTGCTGGGAAACTAATGACCATTTTTCCCATCACAATTTTATGGTTTTCTTATTGTTAACTATCTCCTGATAATGTTCTCTATCCCACTCCATCAGAATATGACACTTAGTTTATCATCCATATCCATGTTTTTCTACATGGAATCCTAGTATAGGTTATCTCAGGTGACCATTTTACTTCTCTTTCCTTCTTTTAATGTGATAGTTTTATTGACTCTTTTTCTGATATGGGACTTTCCATTATATTCCCAAGCCCAATTTTAAAAATTTCTAGGACACAATTTATTGAATGAGGGGGGAATGTAACACCCCAAGCTTCCACGGTACGTTTCCCTTTGAATAATGCAATAGTGTGTGTTGTACGCAACTTCGAGTTCTAACACACACCACAACCAATCAAACTAGCCGTTATGAATAGTAATATCCACTTTTTGAAATTTTATAAATTTTATCTTTCAAAATGGACTTCATTTTTGGATTCTTAATATCGAAATTAGCTTAGGGTGACATTTTGGTATTTTTCTGAAAACATTCAATTTTTGATGAATAGTGAAAAAAACACTGAGTTATAGTTTAAAAATGAATTTTTATTTAAATAATTATTTATTTTATTTAAATTTAATTAAGGTCAAAATAGATACATAATACCTATATAAGTTCAATATAATTCATTGGAGTTAGTTTAGAATAATTTTAGATATATAAAAATTTTATGGATCTTTTCACCATTTTTTACCCACCTCCTAGGAGAATTTGGAAATTCACGTAAAACATAATTTTACCGCTTCTGTGAGTGGAATTTCTAAAATCAGAGAGACACGGTTAATATCAAGGAGTAAAATGTGGTACAATAAGATAAAAATAATTTTTGGTGAATAATAACTTTTTACTTTTATTTACCACGATTAAAAGTAAATAGGGTAATTAAGGGTAAAAATGATATTAATATTACCCTAACACATGTCCTAATTCTATTGGACAAGTGTATCTTGACCAAAACCAACCTTATGAATAATATATTATCATTTATGTCCACTTGTATTAGATTAGGACATTTATTATTATTTAATTCAAAGAAGAGTTAAAAGAGTTAAAATCAATGATTAATTATAAAAACATTTTTAATATAGGGTTATACATAAGATAAATTCTATTGTAAATATTAATTAGAAATCTAAAATTATTTCCTAAATAATTTTATTTTATTTATAATTTTTAGACATTAAATAATTTAATTTATTTTTGACACAATGGTGATTAAATAATTACCGAATTAATGAAATATTAAAATAATTGATATTATAAATATCCAAATAAATGTAATTTTTGACTTTTTATGAATTAAAATAATTTTATAGGTTAATATTACATATTATTATTGGTTATATGAATTTTATTCGAAGTAATAATGCTGTTATAAATTCATAAAAAAACAAAATACCCAATAGTGTCAAAATTGACCTAAAAGAGTTTTAAAAAAACATATTATATTATTAATTGATATTATATTCCTAAAAATCTAAGGTTCAGCCAAAGGACTTATATAATTATAGGTGTATCTTTAATGGACCACTTGGGGGTCTCTTGGAAGTATATAGTAAGTTTATTAACTATATAATATAAAATTACAAAGAGACATGGTAAATGTCAAACTATTTAACTAAGAGTTAAATCTAAAATATAAGGTTACTATAGTGACCCAAACCTGTATAAAATATATTTTTTTGGTATTTTTAGACCCATCCCCACCTTTTCCATTTAATAATCCCCTTTGGAGCCATTATAAACCGAATATGAATTTATTATAAATTAATAGTTTAAGTTTTTCCTAAAGAGCCCCCCCATAAAAGGACACCACTTATAACCAATTACTCACACCTATCAAGCCTTTTTTCTCGGCCTAACTCTTCCCAAATATCCTCCCAAATTCCCTAAATTCAACCTAGAGGCCTTAGTTTGATCATAAATCCAACCTAAGGATTCATTTTGATCAAATCAAAAGAAAGAACCCGAAGAAGAGGTAACGTTTTCACCACCCTATTTCAGGTTCCTTTCTTCTTCAACTTCTTATTTATTTGTTATTTCCATTATAAAATAATAAATTCAGTATCTTATATATACTTTGATGTTATTATAAATATGGTAAAACCATATTCATTATTTTATCCATCTTTTGAATGACATGTCACCATATGTGCGTATGTACGGCTTACCGCCTCCACGTCGTGGTGTAATTGTTATTCAAAACATTATTATTTAGATGGGTATAATAATGATGTGTAATTCATGTAAATAATAAATATAACATGATAATTATTCTTTATATATGATATAACATCCAATTATATATGATTTTAATATCATAAGAATGATATTATCGCTCGTGCGTACGAACGGACTACCGTCTCCACGAACGCGATGAGATTCATTCCCCATCATATCTATACAAGTATAATTCTAATTTTATGATTAAAAATAATGTTTAAGGACTTAATATAATTCTTTATATGAATAAGATACAACCTATCCATATCAAACACAACTTATGTAACAAAACATATAAAAGAAAATGAGTAAGTTAACAACCGAAATGACGATAATACTAAGATATTATTAACAAAGAAATGTTAAAATATCATAAATGATATCATATTAATGTATATTATTATTGTATAATTTAATAACAATTATTTCAACATTATAAAGGAGGATAAACTACCCTTGACCAAGGAAAATTTTCAAAGTAAGGGGTTTCTTATTTCACTTTTAATTCCGTGAGATTTCCATTGTTCACCACTTATTTATTGCATGTGGTATGTGTACTGCCCATGATTATATTAATTTTGTAATATAATTTAATTTGTCGATATCTACATCATCATTGTATGATCCTTCTTTCATGGGTTTATGTTTCATATGTTACCAAATCGATAAGGGAATTTGAAATTTCAATTTCCATTCATTTGACTTTACGCATACTTCATTGATTATTTTACTCCAAGATTATGTGTGGAATCACTATTCATTTTCTTATGTCATAATTTCCACTCCCCTTTCTATGGATATACTTTTGACACACATAATCACTCCATTTATAATTTCTCAATTCATCTATATGAACTTGATAAGATTAATTTTAACTCAATCTCCATTTGTTGTGTTAAATATCCAATTCATTGGTGTTGTCTTTACAAGAATATGTGTGAATGTCTTATGATTGATTTACACTGAATATTCAATCATATTGAGTGTATTTATATTTTTCCTAGATAATTATGCCTTTGATTTATCCTTAACCTAAGGATATGGTCTTTATAAGAAGTTTCATCTCAAATTACATTCCATTGAGACTCCTTTGTTGTTATACACTAAATCACTTTTATATGGTGTATATAATGTACTTTGACATAGTATATCATGAATCCATTTATTATCATGATATTACAAAGTTTTTATTACCTCAATTATTTGTATTAAAGTGTCTCTCCTTTGGTTAGAAACTCTAACTAAAATATCATTTTTTAATGTTTTGAAGATATATTCTTCTAAATCTTTCTCATTAATGTCCATGTTTTAAAAATGGTTTTATGGATTTATTTATATGGACATAAAAGTTTTAAAATTAAAATTAATTTTAAAAGTTTCAAAGTGGAATGGGACACTTGGATTCAAAAATATATTTTCAAATGGCTTCTTGACAAATAGTGCGACTTTTAAATTATTTCAAGAAAAAGGGGGATATTTCTCTCTATTAGTTTTGATGATTATTTTAATCTATGTCAATATCCTTCATTATTCTCTATTGAGGTTAATCTGATACAATAAAATCTTCCATATTGTATCGAATGAGTTATGTTTGACTGTGGATGTGCTATTTTTATACCATTCATGGTTTGTGGATAAAGTATTGACATTTCGCATGCTAGTTTTAATATGAATTTTTATATTATGTTTCAAACTTTTCATATGAGGAATGAATTGGACTTACTAAGTGACGGGTGGAGCCCTCTATAGCTCCTAGATGCATTGGTAGGTCTCATGAGACAAACTAGTGTCTTGGCACGAGGCCTTGACAAGATCTTGTTTGTAGTCTTGGCACGATGCCTTGGCTATGTAGTTATGATAGTCTGGCATTATGCATTCCATCTTATGAAAGTGGTTATTGATATTGCATGTGGTTATTTGACTAGTAGAATATCCATGTGAATAAGTAACTGGAGTTATTTCATTTTATCTTTTCCATATTATGCTGAAGTTCTTGTTTAAAAGGCTTTTGTTTTAGTTATACATCACCTTAAATGTTTATGCTTATCTATGAAAGTTTCCACTATATTGTTATCCTTACTGAGCATCTGAGCTCACCCCTTTTAATGTTTTATTTTTCCCAGGATGTGAAGTATTAATTTATAAATGACCTGCAGGGATAGTATGAGGGGTTATGAAGACAAGTTGTTGTTGTAATTTTTTTACTTTATGATGTAATGTAAGACTTATGAATATATCTAGTGTTTACAAGACTACTAAACTAATCGGTCTTTCGAGACTTGATCTTTTGTGATCATGCCAATTTTATGTAATAATTCACCGACTCTGGGTAACTGGGGTTGGGGTGTTACATATACCATCCAATTATATACTATTTCGCCACCAATAGAATGATATTTTCTCTCATACGTACGTACGGATTACCGTCTCCACGAATGCAATGAAATTCATTCCACATAATAACCATTCAAGAATAATTTTCATTTTATGATTAAAAATAATTCTTAAGAATTTAATATAATTATTTATATGAATCAAATACATCCTATCCAAAACAAACCTGTTATACATAACAAATGATATAATGGAAAATGAACTAGTTAACACCTGAAATAATGATACTACTGATATATTATAATCATTGAAATATTAGAAGATCATATATGATATCAAATTTATGTGTGTGGTTCTTCTATAATTTAATAAAAATTATTTAACTATTATACAAGAGTTTAAAGTGCCCTAGATCAAGGAAAAGTACAAGGTAAGCGTTAATTTTACAACCTCTTCATTATCTGAGGTTGTTTAAACGTGAGTATCTACTAGGTCCTCTTTATCATCCACGTCCGTGTTTCTTAAAAATGTTTTTAAAAACATTTTTACTATTTACGATACCATGGGTTAAAGAAATTTAAACCATAGTTTGACTTTTTATAATATGTTTATAAAGGAATCATTCTGTCATTTTCTAAACAATGTCCTTTACAACCTTTTTGACAAAATTAAGAAAATAATTTTTTTAACTTATACGGCAGGTGCAGCTATTTTCCATCCTTATAACACCTTCAAACCTTCCCTTACAATATTATAAGAATATTTTTAAAATAAATGTTATCTTTAATAATTACATGACTTTTAAATGATTTCAAAATATAAAGAGATATTTCTCTCAAAAAGTTTGGATTTTATCTATGTCAATATCCTTTGATAGATTTTACACTTGTTTGAAGTTGATTTATTATGATACAATCTTATATATTGTATTGATTTCTTGGTGATATGTTTGACTGTGGATGTGTTATTTTTTAATGATTTAGCGTTTATGGTTAAAGTATTATCTTTTTGTAAGCTAGTTTTAATGTTAATTTTTATGTTATGTTTCAACCTTTTCATATGTGGAAATCATTGGACATAGTATTTGACGAGTGGAGCCTGCTATAGCTCCTCGATGCATCGGTAGGTCTCATTAGACAAACTAGTGTCTTGCCACAAGGCCTTAACAAAATATTATTTGTATTCTTGGAACGAGGCCTAGACTATGTTGTTATGATGTCCAGCATTATGAATTCCATCAAATTGAAATTGGTTATTGATATTACATGTGATTATTCAACTATTAGAATATCCATGAGAATAAGTAAATGGAATTATTTAATTTATAATTTCCATATTATGTTGTATATTATGTTTAAAAGGATTTTGTTTTAGTCTTATACATTTCCTTAAATTTTCATACTTATTTGTGAAAGTTTATACTATATTATTATCCTTACTGAGCACCTGAGCTCACCCCTTTATATGTTTTATTTTTTACAGTATGTGAAGAGTATATTAAGACTGACCTATAGGGATAGTCTAAGGGAGATTAATGTGTCAAAAAGAGACACAATTTTATAGTTTTTCATTTCATAGGATAATGTAAAACTTATGTTTATATCTAGTACTTCCAGGGATACTAAATAGATCGATCTTTCATGAAATGATCCCTTATGATCATGACAAAGTTATATAATAATGCACTTACTTAGGGAAACTAGGGTAAATGGGTTATAATTAGTATTAGAGGAAGTATAGTAAAAACCTTGGAATCTATATTTAGAAAAATTATGATTATAGAACATTAACCTAAGATAGATATTGAGGATTAGTATAGAAGAACTTCCGAGAATTTTGGTAATGTAGTGATTTTGGGAGTTTTCCAAGATATATAATCCATTTCTGGATACAATATAGTAGAGGTGGATCTGGAACAAATTTACCTAGGAGTGAAAACTCCAACAAGGAGTTTTGGGCTTGACCTAGGGTATCCAGGTACATGACAATAGGTCTTGCAACACTCTTGGTTACGACACTCCTAGGGTATATGATTTGGATAATTTAAATTATCTTTACAAACCATTATGAAGGGTTTATGAGTATATACCTCCACAAAGAAAACATTTTTATGATTATGGATTATATCCATAAAATGTTCAATTTATGTTAAGTGTTTTACAAGTTTGGAATTATGGCTTGTGATTCATAAACTAATATAGTGTATGCCAATGTTTAGAAATGGCTCCTAGTGGAAGGAATGGAAACCGTATAAATGCAAAAAAATCTATGTAGGGATTCACCTCCTACTCAAGATAATTATAGTGGTGCTAGTGATGCAATGGGTGCTGATCATCTTATCACCATATAGGGACAACTCACTCGGGGTATGAATAATAAACTTACCCGTATAGAGCACCCTGATCCAAAATGCGTAGGATAAATGTTAAACTGATTCACGATGCAACAACCACCATCATTCAATGGGACTATAAATCCATTTGTAGCTGAGAAATTATTAAGTTCCTTAGAGAAAATATTTCATGCTTTCAGGAGTTGTGAAAGGGAAAAAGTTATCATGGTAGTTTATCACCTCTAGAGAGATGCAGATCAATGGTGGTCATTAATTTGAAACAAAATGGATGATGAATGAAGTATCAAATATGGGATGGAGGGTGTTTAAAGATATTTTATTTGAAAAATACTTTCCTCGTGACCATCGAGCAGATATGGAATGATAATTTCTGAGTCTGAGGCAAAATGAGGATGAGAATGCCGCAAAATATGAGGCTAACATTACAAGGTTAGCAAGGCATGCAATAGATTATAATATAACCCATGGAGTAAGATGGATCAATTCTTTGATGGGTTAAAACCATTTCTCCATTGAGAATTTGTCTCACAATCCTTCTCATCCTACGATGATATTGTATCATGTGCTATCAAGGCAGAGAAAAAATTCTCTATGTCATACGACTTTAAAGAAAAGCAAGAGAAGAAGAGATCTGCAGAACACTCTAGAAATGGAAATAAGGGGAAGAAGGGAACAGTTTTATTTCCATCCAGTGGTAAATGTGGGAAGAAACACCCTGATACTTTCCTGAAGGGAATGGGAGTATGTTACAAGTGTGGTGGAAAATGCCACCAAGATCATGATTGCAAGGGAAAGAAAGAGGATTTCAATGTTTAATGATACAATTGTAAAGAAAAAACGAATTATGAAAATGAATTTCCGAAGCACCACAAAAACATACCTCAGGAAAGTCCAAGAGAGAAAGGCCAAGATTATGTGATCACTAATGCTGAGGTTAAAGCTTCAAATGAGGTGGTGGAGGATAATTTAACGGTATCCTCAAGTTTAGAGAATGCATTATTTGATTTAGGATCATCACATTCTTTCATATATTCCCAGTTATCTATGAAAATTAGATATTTCCTATTTGATTTAACAGGGAAGTTGTCAGTAAAAACTCATAAGGGAAGTATCATTACAACAAAGTTTTGTGAATGAATTAACATTAGGGAATATAAATGTTCTTTATATACTGATCTTATCCCCATACCCATGATTGCATTTGATATAATTCTCTGTATGGATGGGATTTCAGACCATGATGCAATAATTTATTATAAGAAGAAAGAGGTTACAATTTTTTATGGCGATAAAGAGTACCTTGTATTTAGAGCAGAAACATCACCACCTAAATCTTATCTAGATCCACCACCAGTAGCTATAATAAATTCAATTATTGGGGAGGAAGAGAATAAAATAAATATTGGTGGGGAAAAGAATGTTCAAATAGAGGACCTACCAATTGTGAAATAATATATGGATGTGTTTCCAGAGGATTTACCTGGACATCATCTAGAACGAGAAATTGATTTTTCCATTAATTTAATTCCTAGTTCAAGGCCCATATCAAAGACCAATTATATAATGGCCATAATGGAATTAGTTGAACTAAAGAAACAACTAGAGGAATCGAGTAATAAAGGATTTATTCACCCTACTGTTTCTCTATGGAGAGCCCATATTCTATTAGGTAAGAAGAAAGATGGATCAATGAGGTTGTGCATTGACTACATAGATATTAATGTTATTATAATAAAGAAAAATTATCCCCTACCTCGCATTGATGATTTATTCGACTAACATCATGGATCTCAATATTTTTCAAAGATTGACCTTCGATCTGTATATCATCAGTTGTGTGTGAAGAAGGATGAAGTTCCGAAAACATCATTTCGAACTAGGTATAACCATTATGAGTTTACAGTAATGACTTTTGGACACACTAATGCACCCTCAGTTTTCATGGATTGAGTGAATAATTTTTTCAAGTAATATCTTGATGAATTTTTTGTGGTATTTATTGATGATATCATAGTATAATAAAAAAGCTGCGAAGATCATAAAAATCACTTGCACACTGTTCTGAAAACCCTTATAAAAATGAATTATATGGGAAGTTTAGCAAGTGTGATTTCTGGATTCAAGAAATTTCATTTCTTGGCCATATTATCTCTAAGGATGGAATCTCTGTCGATCCTTCAAAGACCAAGGCAATTCCAGAATGGCCAGCACCGATGAGTATAACTGAGGTACATAGTTTTATTTGTTTATCTGGTTATTATCGACGTTTCGTCCAAACATTTTCCAAATTGGATAACCCATTAACCAAGCTCACACGTAAAGGGGTTAAATTTGTTTGGACATAATATTGTGAATAATTTTTTGAATAACTGAAGAGAATATTATTCAATGCTCCTATCTAGACTCTACCATCGGGGAATGATGGGTTTGTTCTTTATAGTGATGCTTTGAAGAAAGGAATTGGTTGTGTCCATATATAGAATGATAGAGTTATTTCCTATGCATCATGATCACTAAAAATTCGTGAACGAAACTATACATCTCATGATCTATAGTTATCTTTAGTAATAATTGCTTTGAAGATATGGAGAAACTATCTCTATGGTAAAAAATGTGTGATATATACCAATCAAAAGAGTTTTAAGTATATTTTCTCGTAAAAGGAATTCAATATGAGGAAAAGATGATGTCTTGAACTACTCAAATATTATGATTTCACTATACAATACCACTCGGGGAAGGAAAATAAGGTGTAAGATGGTTTGAGAAGAAAGGATCATGGAGTTTTGAACAAGATGAGTATTGAAATGGATTCTATGTTCAGGAATCTAGTAAAGATGGATATGGGAGTAATCATGGAAGGTGAAACATCAATACTTTTTCAAATGGTTTCCAAACCATCTTTACTAGAATGGATAAAAAAAATTAAGACTAATGATGAAGAGTTTGATAAGAAAATTAAAGCTGTGAATGAAGGGAGATTGATTAACCTTTTATTTGAAGACTGAATTTTGATATTTGGGAAGAGGCATTGTGTTCCTGACATACCTAATCTAAAATGGTAATTGAAGGATGAGGCTTATTTCTCCAATTTCTCTATAAATCCTTGTATCACTAAGATGTATAGATATTTGAAGGAACATTTTTAGTGGGACAACATGTAGAGGGATGTTTCTGATGATGTTTCAATATGTATGGTTTGTAAATAGGTTAAGGCTCAAAAATAACATCCAAGAGGAGTCATGAAACTTCTTCCCATTCCTGAGTGGAAATGGGATGATATTATGATGGACTTTTTCATGGGGCTACCAAAGACTCCAATAAGGAATGATACAATATGGGTCATTGTTGATTGTTTTACCAATTCAACACATTTTCTTGCTATAAGATAAGATTTACCATTTTAACATTTTACAAGACTATATATTAATGAAGTTTTAAGACTTCATGGAGTACCCCTATCGATTTTTTTTTATCATGATCCTCATTTTACATAAAGATTTTGGGAAAGTATTTAGAAGGCCCTAGATACTGAACATCATTTGAGCACTGCTTACAACCCTCAAACTGATGGACAATCAGAAAATACTATTCAAACCTTAGAAGACATGTTGAGAACATTCGCACATGCCATTCAAGGTATGTGGGATAAATATTTACCTCTGGTAGAATTTTCCTATAACAATAGCCTCCATCCAAGTATTCAGATGGAACCATATGAATCGTTATATGGAAAGATATGTCGCACACCAACTTGTTAGGATGATTTTGGGGAAAGAAAACTCGTACACCCATAACATGTTGATAAACAATGGAAAAGGTGAAGATTATGTGAAGACCTATAAAAATTCAAGGAAATTTTTTTCTTAATTTTCTTTTGAATTTTACAAGAATGTAGTTTCTGACGGCACCTAATTCCGAGGCCCGGTGTTCCCGGAATCTTTTTCTGAAGTTTAGCTCGGGTACGTTCAGTGAACGAATGAGCGGGTTTTTCTAACTTTTGAACCGGTGCTCGGAATCAGATTCTGAGGGAACCGTTGGAATCACAGCACCAGTAATTGCTTATAAACACATTTTCCAGAGTTTCGTTTTCTTGGGTGTGGTTATTAAATTTTCTAGTTTAGTAAATGAATAAAATAAATTGGTCGCACCATTTATTTTATTTAAGTTTTTTAACCTAAGTTAAGGGGTTAAAGTGGGACCCACAATATCCTACACCACTAGGTAGGATATTTTTGGGGTGGGGCCCACACGAGCCCCGCCTTTTTCAACCCCCCTCCTTTAATTAAGAAACGCACCCGCACCCCCTATTAATGAAGTCAACCATTGCGTTTATTCTGGTTAAGAAACGCCTCATTAAGGTTGTGGTTTAAGCATTGCAATTAATTCACTTAATTGCTTCTTTCGTTTTTGAATTTCAAAACGCAAGTCTTGTGAAATAAAAATAATACAACTCTTATTTTTATTAGGTTGGTGGTGTTGAGAGGCTAGGGAGTTTTCACTCAGGCTCTTGAAGATCTTCTCTTCCTCGCGAAGAACGTGAAGAACGCGAAGAACGACGGATCCTCGGAAATCAACGACGCTTCTTTCGCGACACTTCTTCTGCGATGCTTCTTCCGCGACGCTTCTTCTGCAATGCGATGATCCCCCTTCTGCGACGCCTTCTTCCATGACGTGGTTTTCCACGACGAACCCTCGCTCAACAAATTCGACGAGGTAGGGGTTTTGATTCAATTAAATATTTGTGATTTATACCCATGGAATATGTTTAAATATTTTTCGGAAGCCTTTTTAAACCACTAACGCGGTGGGTGCGGACCAATGAACAAGTCTGAACCCACGGTCCCTTTGTTCTTGGTGTGCGGATCGGTGAGCGACGATGAAGCAGGCCGCACGGGCGTTGTGAGGTCTTCGCAGTGAAGAACCAGTCCTGGGAGGGCCGTTGGCGAAGAAGGTAGGAAAATCCGACCACCGGAGCCCATCTGGTGGTCCGCGGAACATTCCACCGGCACACCTCGTCGGCACGGCAGCGCCGGCGACCGGCACCGGTCGGCCGCCGGGAGACGGCGGCAGGCCGCTAGTCCCGCGACCGCGCGGGACCGAAGGAGGCGGGACGCGGCGCTCGGCCAGGTCCGTTGGCAAGGATCGGCCCTCGTGGGGCCGCGGTGAGCAAAGCAAGTGGGGGGCAGTGCCCCCCCCCCCCCCCCCCCCCCCCCGCGTCTCAACGCTCGGCCGTTTCGGTCGAGCCTCCTGGCCGGTGCGCCAGCGCGCCGTCTGGCCAGACCGGACCGCCAGGCCGGGCCGGGCCGCGCCAGCCGGGTTGGACCCGGACCCGGGTCAGGTCGACCCGGTTCGGGCCACCTAGGGGGTACCGGGCCGGGTCGGACCGGGCCCGAACCCCCCTAATACCGTACTTTTCGTTCTGTTGCCCATAACTTGAGTTATGGGCTACCAATCGACGCACCTTCAGTTGCGTAGAGATCCTTGGATCGAGACGGTAGTTTCGGTATATTACACTCAACGTTTTGGAGAACTTTGGGTTCGGCCGGGTTGGTTCGTACATGAAACCAACTGGGCCCTCAGAGCAGAAACGCTTATAACTTGAGCTCCAGACGTCTGATTGACGTGTCGTCAACTTTTTTGGATTCCTCTAAGTGAGACAGACCTTTTGGCTTACTCTGCTCGAGGTTTGGACGCAATTGGAGTATGGTCGGGTTGGTTTTGACTTAAAAACCAACCGGGCCCCTGGGACGAAAAAGCCAATAACTCTCAGACCGGGCGTCCGATCGACGCGTCGTCTATCGCGTTGAGTTCCTATTGACGATATGAAACTTTTGGATACATCAACTTCGGACTATGTGTCAGTTGATGTATCAGCCCCTCGGCTCGTGGAGAGGACCCTCCCGAACGAGCTTGCTGTGTGCGGGAACTCTAGAGCTGGCTGCGACTACGACGACGATGATGACTCTACAGAAATCCTCCGTGGATTCGACGGTGACGACTACAGCACTCAGCGATCCTATGTGGATCAGTGCTACCGATCCTGTGTGGGTCAGCGCTCAGCGGTCCTATGTGAGCCAGCACCTACAGATCCTGTGTGGGTCTGATCCTGTGTGCGTCATTGAGAGGGTTAGTTACCTATCGATCCTGTGTGGGTCAGATCCTGTGTGGGTCATTGCGGGGGTTAGTACCTATCGATACTTTGTGGGTCATTGCGGGGGTTAGTTACCTATCGATCTTGTGTGGGTCATTGCAGGGGTTAGTACCTATCGATCTTGTGTGGGTCCAATGGCTTAGATGAATCAGTTGCTATATCTGATCATCTCTATCGTCATACGAAGAAGTATACCTGTGTGAGATGAATCTTGACTTGCTTACCTATATGTATTACGTTATGCTTTCCTGTGTGGATCGGGTTGTGATTTCCTGTGTGGATGTGATCGAACTTGGGCTCGGAGGTTGGAGCGAACTGGAATTGATGACTTAGGTATATGTATGGGCATATACCTAAGTAGAGTCGGATGTTACTTTGTGATTGTATCTTTCCTTTGTGGATTATCCTTTATGGATTCTGGGAGACCTTCGGGGGTCTCGGGGTCCCTACTGAGTAGCTTATACTCACCCCTACACGGGCTATTCCCGCACTACGTTTTATTGGTTGCAGACGACGGACATCCCTGATCATGGTTGAGGCTTGCGAAGCAGGTCGGTACCTGGAGGTGGACCATTGGGCGGGACGTACAAGGAGCGGACGGCTGGACCCGGGGAGCTGTGGAGGATATCTATACCCACCCTTCAGGTGGGAGTACCAGAGGATGGCTCGTCATAGCGGCTTTACTTTTCAGTTGTTGTACTTCCTTTCAGTTGTACTTTACTTTCAGTTTGGGTTTGTATTCTGGCCGACTTACTTTTCCGCACTTACTGTTGTACCCAGTTTTCACTTTGTGTTTACTTCTACTTGCTTGCTCTGTGGTGTTTGTTTACTTTACAAAGGCAATGTCTTACCTTTTTACCGGGAATTACGCTTTAGTTCTAGTCGCCAGCCCCTGGCCTATGGAAGGTGGGCTTGGGGTAGTCATGGCATGGACCCCGAGGACGGGTCGTGACCGATTATCCAAACCCACATCAAAGAAGCTCAAAGTATGAAAAATAGTTGTGTCGATAATTGATGAAAGGATTTGGAATTTCTAGTAAGAGATCACGTTTTCTTGAAGGTATCTCCATGGAAGGGTGTTATACGTTTTAGTAAGAATGATAAATTATGTCTCAGGTATATCCGACCTTTTGAAATTCTAAAACGAATTGAAGTAGTAGGTTATCACTTGGAAATCCCGCCATGTCTCTCCAAAGTTCATGATGTCTTCTACATATCATTTTTATGAAAATACATTCCTAACCCAACACATATACTCACCTATGAATAAATAGAACTATAACCCGATCTTCTTTATTGTGAAGATCTTGTCAAGATTCCTGAAACCAGAGAACATGTGATGAGAAACCAGACGACTTGTCTAGGGAATGTTCTATGGAGAAACCATAAGATTGAAGACGCAATGTGGGGTCCTGAGGAAGTTATGATGAAGAACCACCCAATCTTTTTATTCAGTAATATTCTATAAATTTTGAGGATTAAATTATTTGAAGGAGGTAAGAATGTAACTCCCCAAGCTTCCACAGTACACTTCTCTTGGACTAATACAATAGCTTGTGTTGTACACAACTTTATGTTCTAACACACCACGACCAGTCAAACTAGCCATTATGAATAGTAATTTCCACTTTTTTAAATACTATAAATATTATTTTTGAAAATAGACATAATTTTTTGACTCAGAATATCAAAATCAGCTTAGGGTAAATTTGTTGTTTTTTTCTGAAAACATTCAATTTTTGATGAATAGTGAAAAACATAGCGTTATTGTTTAAAACTAAATTTTTATTAAAATAATTAGTTATTTTCTATAAATTTTTATTAGGTAAAAATAGACATATAATACCTATATATCTTAAATATAATTCATTGGAGTCATTTTATAATAATATTACATATAAAAAAATTTATTGAACTTTTTACCGTCTTTTACCCACCTTCTTGGCGCATTTGAAAATTTGCATAAAACAAAATTTAACCACTTCTGTGAATCAAATTTCAAAAATATGAGAGGCACGATTGACATCAATAAGTAAAATTTGGTTCAATAAGATGAATGTTTTATTGAATAGTATCTTTTGACATTTATTTACAACAGTTAAAAGTAAAAAGGGCAATTAAATGTAAAAAATGAGATCTTAATTACCCTAACACAAGTCCTAATTCTATTGGATAAGTGTATTTCGATCAAAATCAACCTTTAGAATCAAATATGATCATTTTGGTCTACGTGGATTATATAAGGACATTTATTAGTATTCTATTTAAAGAAGAGTTAAAAGTGTAAAAAATCTATCATTTAATAACTAAACCATTCTTAATATGGGCTATACATAAGATAAATTTGACTATAATTATTTATTAGAAATATAAAATGATATACTAGATAATCATATTTTATTTATAATTTTTAAACATTAAATAATTATATATATTTATGAAACAATAATGATGAAGTAATTACCTTATTAATGAGAGATTAAAATAATTGATACTATAAATATCCAAATAAATATAAATTGAGACTTCTTATTAATTAAAATAATTTTATATGTTAATATGACACGTTATGGATGATTAAATAAATTTTTTCTGAAGTGATAAAGTTGTTACGACTTTCACAAAAACAAAATACAAAATAGTGTCAAAATTTTCATAAATGAGTTTTTAAAACAAATACTTTATTATTAATTGATATAATATTTATAAAAATATAAAGTTTGGCCAAAGGACATATTTAATAATTTATATGTCATTACTGAACCAATTTGGGGTCTAATGGCATTTTATTGAATGTCTATTAACCATTTAATTTAATAATTCATGAAGACATTGTAAAACATAGTCTATTTAACTAATAATTAAATCTAAACGATAAGGTTAATATGGTGACCTAAACCAATATAAAACCTATTTTTTGAGAGGTTTTCAACCCAAACCCACCTTATCCTCTAAATAAATCCATTTAGAGCCATAATAAACCAAATATGATTGTATAATAAAATAATATTTCAAGCATTTCTTAATGTGAACCTCACCTCTCTTATAAAAGGGTACTTCTCCTTCGATTAATTTCACACCTAAAAAGCCATTTGGCTCACCCAAACCCTAATTGAATATCCTCCCAAATACACTACCATACACCTAGAGGCCTTACTTTGATCTTACATCTTACCTATGGAGCCCTTTTTATCAACTCAATAAAAAACACCTGAAGAAGAGGTAATAATTTCACCACCACTATCAAGGTTCTTTTCTTCTTCCAATTACTCTTTCTTTGTTTTTTCCATACCATAAATAATAACTAGAGTACCTCATAAATACTTTTATGTTATAATAAAAATGGTACCACCGTATTCATTATTCAATTCATCTTATGAATGACATGTCATCATACATTCGTACATATGGCTTACTATCTCCATATCGTGGTGTAGTTTGTTATTCAAACACTTCGTTATTTGGATGGGGATAATAATGAGTATAACTGATGTAAAAAATAAATATAACATGTTAAGTATTATGTATATATGATATATCATCCAATTACATATGATTTCACCATCAATAGAACGATATTTTCAGTCGTGCATACGTACAGAAACCGTCTCCACAAAGGTGATAAAATTCATTCCCCATCATAACCATTCAAGAATAATTTTCATTTTCAGATTAAAAATATTGTTGAAGAACTTAATATCATTATGGATTTGAATCAAATAAATCCTATCAATAAAAAACATGTCTTATGTAAACATGTATATAAAGTAAAATTAATCATTTAACACCCAAAACAATGATACTACTAGAAATAATATTAACAAATCAATATTGAAAGATCATATATGATATCATATTTATGTATGTGGTACTTTAATAATTTAATAATTATTATTTAACTATTATAAATGAGGTTAACATACACTCAATCAAGTAAAGGTACAATGTATGGGATAATTCTACAATCTTTTCATTATTTGAGGTTGTTTATATGTGAGTAACTACTGGTACCACTTTATCATCCATATATGTGTTTCTTGAGAATTTATTTCAATTTTTTTTACTATTTCCAAGACTATGGGTTAAATTCATTTATACCCTTGTTTGACTTTTTGTAAGATATTTATACAATATTCTTTCTGTTGTTTTCCATACAAGGTCCTTTACGACTTTTTCGACAAAATTAATGAAAAAATGTTTTTTTAACTTATATGGAGGGTGCTGCTATTTTCTCCCATTATAACACTTTAGAAGCATCCATTACAAGCTTATAAGAATATTTTTAAACTAAATGTTTTCTTTTATAAATACATGAATTTTAAATTATTCAAAATATAAAGAGATATCTCTCTGAAACAGTTTTGATTTCATCTATGTCAACATCATTTGATTGATTTCACACTTATTTGAAGTTGATTGATTATGATAAAAGTTTCCATATTATATTGAAGGTTTTGTGATATGTTTGAGCATGGATGTGTTATTTTTATACCATTCATGGTTTGTGATTAAATTATTTACATTTTTAATGCTAGTTTTAATACGAATGTTTATGTTTTGTTTCATCCTTTTCATATGAGAAATGCATTGGACTTAGTAAGTGATGGGTGGAGCCCGCTATAGCTCCTCGATGCATCGGTAGGTATAATGAGGAAAACTAGTGTCCTTTCAAAAGGCATTGAAAAAATCATAATTTTAGTCATGACACGAGGCCTTGACTATGTGGTTACGATGACTATAATTAGGAATTAAATCATTATGAAATTGGTTATTGATATTACATGTGATTATTCGACTAATAGAATATCCATGTGAATAATTAAATTCCATTATTTGATTTATCATTGTAAAATTTTGATGATGTTTATGTTTAAAAGGCTTATATTTCAGTCTTATACTACTCCTTAAATTTTTAATATTATTTATGAAAGTTGATGCTATATTGTTACCATTATTGAGCAACTGAGCTCACACCTTTCTATGTTTTATTTATCCGAGGATGTGAAGAAGTATATAATGACTAACATGTAGGGATAGTCTAAGGGAGATTAATGTGTTAAAAGGAGACACTATGTTATTGTTTTTCATATCATAATATAATGTAAAAATTATGTTTCTATATATTACATCCAAGGATACTAAACTGAATGGTCTTTCGGGATTTGATCCATTGTGATCATGATAATGTTATGTAATATTGCATTGAATCTAGGAAACTAGGGTCGGGGTGTTACACTTAATGAAAATCTTTCCTTTTACAATCAGTATTTATTTCCATAATTCAAATAACTAGTATATAATTGATAAAATACCCAAATGGAATTTTTTTCATCTAAGCATAATGACATTAATCATTCCTATTTTACTATGGTAAGATCATTAGTTATCCCACTATTAATTATCATCCCTTGTGGTATATTGCCTTGACATTTGGGGTAGTTATTTTCATAGTTCCCCACTTCACAATAGTTGAGATTATAAATAGTATTATTTTTGTTCTTCCATTTACATTATGTTTCCTAGTGAACCTTTACATTGCACATACAAATAACTCCAAAACCTTTCATGCATTTCTCATAGTGATTCCTTCCATAGTTATCACATGACGTAAAATCATTCTTTGTCTTCCTTCCTTTATCTATCTTATTAGTAGTTGTATTCTTATTCTTGTACTTCCCTAAAGAACTATAATACCTATAAGATTATTTCTCTATATCATTATAATATTATAATGTGTCTTCAAATGATAAAATGGTTTGGGAGACTAGTTTTTTTCTAAATATTGTCTTTTGACCATAACAGATGTGATTCTTCTTATAATTTGGATCACATTCATTGGTGAGGTTTCTATTACTTATACTAGGACCATTTTCTAAATAATGGAATACAATAAATTTTGTTATGAATCAAAATACATAATTTCTAAATAGTAAAACACTTCATATAAATTAAAATAAATTATGTATAGCTAATTTCAAGATCATAAACATGGTTTTAATGGGGACATATTTATTTGTAATTCCTCTATAGTGTTTTGTAATGAAAATATGAATTATCCTAAGAATATCCTATGGGAGTGTCAAAAAAAATTTATAGCGAGGCCCATTTTCATGTATCAAGATACACAGTGTCAGGTCCATCACACCTTATCCTAGTTCTTACCCCTATGTAAAATTGTTCTAGAACCACAACCACTTATAGTATATACATACAAAGATTTATTCTTAGGAATACCCACATACTCTATAAATTACCAAAAATCTAGTAATTTCTTCAATAATTATCCTAAAAGTATATATTAGGGATAGGTTCCCTAATATTTTATTTATAAATTTATTTTATATGGTTTCTGCAAAGCTTCCTCTAATACCAAATATAATTCCTTAACCCCAAAATCCCAGCACCGGTGCATTATTTTAATAAATTGAAATGATTATAAAGAAGAAAAAATCAAAGGATCGATTAGTTTAGAAGTTTTGGAATTACATATTACATAAATGAACCTTACATTACAATTGTAAATATAAAATACAATATATTATATGCATTGAGAGATTCAATATTATACTTTCTTCAACCTGCATATTAGTCATAATATAGTTATTGGCATCTTGATAAAAAAACATAAGAATGGGGTGAGGTTAGATGCTATGTAAAGGTATGTGTACAAAATAATATTTCATAAATAATAATAAACAATAAGGATAGTGAATAGATGAAACACAATCCATTTATTCATAGTCCTAAGCATAATATGTTACGAATAAATAATAACATATAAAATAATCACATGAACGAGAAAACCTAACCTTGGATATTTTACTAGTCGAATGATCACATGGAATAACAACAAAAACTCTCATAATGAGGGAATGCATAATTCTAGACATCATAAATATTCCATTATATATTCAGATAAGATACCATATATAAAAGAGGAAAAAATAAGTCAATATCCACCCTAGTTTATCTCATGAGAACTACTGATGCATTGATGGGCTATAGCAGGCCTTCCCCATCTCTTAATAAGTCCAATTCATTCATAATATTTATGTTCTGACGAATCATAATCAACATAAACATTCATATTAAAATAGTATATGTACTGTGAATACATAAACCAAAAACCATGAATGTTATCAAAATAACACATCTACAGTCAATGAAAATCATAATTAATTTATTGAAATATTGTATATCATATCATTAGAGATCAACCTCAATCAATGTTATTATCCAAAAAAATATGTTGACATAGAATAAATTACTCTAATATAATCACTAGAAATATCTTAAGAAAAATTCATTTTTTCTTTGAAATCATTTATTTAAATGTTGTTCATTTATAAAAGGTAATTTTTTTAAAAAGAACCTTTTAAACATGTGATGGAAGATTCAAAACATCAAGGCTTCATGATGGTGGTAAAATATTCTTATTCTGTATAAGATAAAATAAACATTATTTCCATATTTTTGTCAAAAAATTCATAAAGTACAACATTTTAAAAATGACAAAAAAATTCCATTCAAATCGTTTTATAAAAATTCAAAAATTGGTGAAATACTTAATAAATTTGTAGGATAATAGTAAAAATATTTTTAAGAGGCATGGAAATAGATGATAATTATTCCCTGGTAAATACTAACTTATAAACAATCTCAGATATTAATGAGGTTTTGAAATAACCTTTATATTTTGACTTTATCCCTTAGTTAATCACTTTATATCTTACGATGATAACAAGGTTTTTAACCTTTATGGTTAATATAATTACTATAAAAGGACAAAAAACCTCAAATAGACCATTGGTGACATATTTAACATTATTATAGTGATTTTTATGTATTTTAGATTTTTATAAAATTTCTATCATTTAATAAAGTATTTTTTATATTATACTATAATTTATGTAAATTTTGATACAATTAATTATTTTTCTTTTTAAAAATTACCTAAAAATATGATAACTATGAAAAAAACACTTCAAATATATAAATGAAATTTTAAATATATCTATAGAATTATTTTATGTCATTAATTATGTAAAATTATTTTAATTTTAAAATTTTATTATCGTTTATTTTATATATCTATTAATTAAACTATTATTGAATAATCATCATGTCTGCCTTTAATTATATTATTTGTTCTCTAAATATTAGTAAAATATCATGATGAATATAAATTTTTATATTTCCAATTAATATTTATATCCAAACTTATATTCAATATAACCTGACATTAAGAATGATTTATTTATTAAAAATATGAGTATGACATTTTTAACTTATATTTTATTAAAATATAATAAATGTATTATTCCTACCCGAGTGGATTATAAATGATATATTTTCTGTATAAGGTTTTTTTTGGTTAAAAAACACTCATAAAATGAAATTAAGACTCGTGTTAGGGTAAATGTATTATTTATAATATTATTTTTCACATTAATTACTATATTAACCTTTAGAGTGGAAAAATAATTTTTTTCTAATGTTACCAGTCATAATATAAAAAATTTATGTTTATCATAAATGAATATAAATATAATAATTATTTCAATATTTTATTTCCATTTTAACAAATATAATTCACATAAGAGGATACCTTAAGTTTAATGCCAATACTGCAGATGCGGCGAGAATGTAGGATAAATAGATGTTCAATAGATCAAAAAGATATTATATCTAATATTAAAATAAAAAATTTAATATAATTACCTAAATTGGATTAATATATATATTATTGATCTATTGTGACTTCAAAACTTAGTTTAAAATAATTTTAAATGAAAATTCGGTTTTTAACTACAATAGAGTATTTTTCACTATTCATAATAAAATGAAACCTCTTAAAAAATACCAAGAAATCACCCAAATTAATTTTTTTATAAAACTATTTAAAAATATAATTTTACTTTTTTAAATATAATATATATATATTATTCCAAAAAAAAAAATTGGTTCTACATTAAGAGGCGGGAAATCTTATTTTTTGAGAAATATTCTTTTTTTGGTTAAAATTGTGTATGTTCTTATGTTATACCTACAAAATCTATTTGATGAATATCAAAAGTACTTGATTGAATATATATCAATTATATTTCATTATTATAATTTAATAATTTTAATTAATTTAATTTATTAATAAAAAACTCTTTTGAGGGCATAAATGTTTTCCTTTATATTCAATTAGTTAATATTTTCATTTCAAATTATTTGGTAACCAATGAATTAATATTATATTTTTATAAATAATTTATTTTAATAAATTATTTAATATTAATCATTCATGCTAATTTAATGGTTAGATTATAACTGTAACATTTAAATAATAATATTTAGTTGTTTGATTAATCTCGTTGTTGTGTGCAACGTAAGATATCAAATAAATTGAATTAAAAAAGCCCATACTGTAAATATCATGTGGTGTTACACCGTTTAATAATAATATGGTTTTGAGAATTAAACTATTCCACTAATATTTCTATAGCCTCGATCCTTTACTATAATGGAAATCATTTTATCGATTTACACGTCTTCCACAATTTAGTGTCTTATTTCAATATTATTATTTTATGGTATATACTTTTGACTCTCTTATGATTCATGTATTATGATCGGACAATATTTATTCAATGAATCATGTATATGATCTTTTATATGAAGTATAAGATCCAAAAAATGTATTTTTATGTTCTCACACCCTTAAGTTCATGTTATGCCTACATATCTCCATTTTTACCCTTATTGAGCATCTAAACTCACTATTTTTTATGTTTCTTTTCCCAAGATATGAATAATGGTATTAAGTATGATATGTTAAAATGGGTTCTAGTTATAAATATATAGGTGTGAGAATATGTAGATTTATTATGAACTAGTTGTTTATGTTTCCAATTTTCAAAATCCCCTAAACTAATATGGTCTTTAGGCACGTGTTTATGTAATGTATGAAATATTATGAAAAAATGGTATAATTTCTATAGATGAAAATCTAGTTTCATTTTACTTGGTATTAGATAAAATTTATAGTGCACATTTAGAAACTATAATTAGAAAACCTTAGTATGATCCATAAGGATAAGTATTTTTATATGTTACAATACTATAATTCTAGTAGTGTTCATAAATAACATAGGATTAAACCTATGATTTTTTAAATTGAAGGTAATTTTCCTTGATTATGAGGTATTTCTAGTGTGATTAGTTTTTATCATGCTATTTATTTTCATTTCAGTCAATGGATGGAACACAAAGGAACATTGTTAATAATGAATATAATGGGAAATGAAATGATTTATCTCCTCAAAAACCAAATGTTATCAGTGTTGGAATTAAAAATATTATCATTATACAAAGACAATCTATGAATTATGTCTTAATTATAAATTAATAGAGGAGGGAACAAATTTATGTTGATCCCTTTATAAGCCAATGTCCACATTCTTTTTTGGGTTTCCTGATTCACCTATTATTGAATAATGGAAATGTACCAATGAAATGATATTTTCATTCCTTCATGTTTTAGAACATGAAAAAGTCATTTTGGTTATTTAACATACAGATGGAGAAATATTTTAGTTTTAGACTCTAATAAAGAATATGAGGTAGTAAGATGAAATTTAATCCACGAATTTGGATTAGTTCAAGAACTTATTCTTCAATAAGTACATTCCATATGTTCTTCATATGAAGATGGAGAAATATTTCCTTGAGTTAATGAAAAGGGGTGATGAGTCTGTTGGAACTTATGAGTCTGATTTTACAATACATAAAAGTTATGCTCTTATTATTATCATCCAACCTTAATGTAAGGTTGATAGATTATTTAGGGGATTAAAGCCAAGCCTTCAAAAAATTTTAGTAATAAGTGACTTCAGTAACTATGCAGATATTTTTTGTTGTTATATCATTGTTGAAATTGTAGTTGGGGTGACATATCAATCTCATGATTTTTATAACAAATGTTTGATGGAGATTAAAGTAACATATAAAAACAATACAGAAAATAAGATTATCTTTCCTTTATGCTCAATTTTTCGTAAAAAACATTGAAAAAATTATCTTAAGGGGACTGGTGAAATTTTTCAGTGTGGGAAATAAGGTCATAAGAAATTTGAATATTCAAGTGATAGGAATAATTCATATAATTATGTGATTAGAGGGAAGGACTCAGATAATTAAACACACACACTTGAACTCTTTATGTGTAAGGAAATTGAGAATTACGATAATCAATGACCAAATCTAAGGGTTAATGATGATGATCAACATCAACAACCTCTTAAGGAAAAATAAGAAGGGAAATCTCATGATATAACTATTAGTGATGTATAGTATGGTAAACAAGTGGTGGAATTACAGAGTGTTTAGGTATTGAAATTCAATAATAATGTTGTATAAGTAGTTTTATGGTTTTTTAGAATAATGAAACATCTATGGATTGGTCCATTGTAGTTTTTCATTAAGGATTTGAAATCATCTATTTAGTGGTACCAGTACCCATGACAAGTGATTTAGGTGGTCCGGAGATATTTTTTTAAAACAAAAGATTAATGTAATGATAAACCCTAATATGTGCATGATGATGAAAAAATAATTACATAATGCGATGTTTTATTGTCATTAAATAAATGGGATAATATTGATGGCCTCCGAACGAATGACAATGTGTTTCATGATATCATGGATTGAGTTAATATAATATTTGAATTTATGGTATGAGGAAGGAGTTAATATTTTAAATCATGCATGTTTTTACTATGGTTTTTATGGTAATTCATGTTATTACAATGATTTGAGAGAATACATGGTTAGGTCTACACATGTTTTGGGATTGAAAATTAAGAGCTACATTATGTTGTTTTGGGGATTAGTGATAAGTTGATTTTTGATATTTAGTAGCCTTCTTTTTAATGTATTGGATATAATTAATTTTGATGGTACATAAGGGTAACTATTGATGAATTTTTTTAAACTTTTTGATTATATAATTTAATTTTTTACCTAACCATATGAATATTTATGTATATTGGATAACCTATGTTAAGAATTTTGTTATGATAACTAGAGATAGAAGGAATAACTTTTCATCCCATTATAGATCTTATGATCCACTAGCACTTTAGGACTTAAAATTTCAACCTCGTTTCTTGGAGTAAGATATGAAATGAAAATTGACAATGCATAAATGAATCATGTTATTGTGGTTACATAATTGAATAAAATAATGTAAGTATATATTCTTGTGAAAATTATTCAACTTTAGGAAATATATCCTGAAACAAGAATGTCATACTAGTACATTAATTTATGATGAATCAAATGTCCCGTTAGATAATCACATTTTTTCATTCTATAATTGTTAAATGTATATTGACCATGTTATCTATCACTCTTTATCATATCTTCATAATTATAATTTTATTCGTCTTCCATGTTTTTACTTTTTTGTGAGTGTTCTCCCAATTGAAATCCCACATTTGTAGTGATATTCAACTTTTAATTTACCTATTATAGGAGGAATCTTTTTTATCCATTTTTTACTATGTTGTTTCCCCACAAATTAATTGTTCAACATCCAAAATTGATTTTTGATGTGCAATTTTATATTGTGAAGATGATTTTTTTGAGATTATTGATTGTATGAGGATAGTGAAATATCAATTAGAGATTCCACAAAACATCTATCATGTCCGTGATGTGTTCCATGTATCTCTAACGAAGAAGTACATACCTGAACCTTTATATGTACTGAACATAGAGGTCATTACTGATGAGCTTGATCTTTCTTTTGAGGAACAATGGGTACAGATTCTGGACCGAATGAAGAATTTTCAATTAAACAAGACCACTCACCTATTGTATGTTTTGTGGTGAAATATATAGATGGTGAATATTTATGGGAACTTGGAGATGTGATGAGTAATATCCATCCTCATCTATTTTCACTACGGCAAAAAAGGCATTTAGCGGCGGTTTTGAAAAACCGCCGCGAAATCGTGCGTCGGGAAACTATTCACGGCGGTTTTATTTATTTATTTATTTACTTTATTTACTTTATTTATCCATGCATTCACATCCCATACAATATAAAGAAATTCTGCATTTGGTGAGATTTGAACCCCTAACCTCTTGCATATTTTCCAAAGACTTTACCACTCCATCAAGCTCGCCATGTGGTTAATAAACAGAATTTAATATACTTATATATATTAATTGAAAAAACAAATAATACATAAATAATAGATATAAGCTCAATAATAATAAATAATAAACAATAAATAATAAATAATAAATAATAAATAATAAATAATAAATAATAATTAAATATAAATAACAAATAATAATTAAATATAAATAATAAATAAATAATCAATAATCAATAATCAATAATCAATAATCAATAATCAATAATCAATAATCAATAATAAATAAGGAATAAAAAATAATTAATAATTAATAATAAATAATAAATAATAAATAATAAATAATAAATAATAAATAATAAATATAAATAAATATAAATAACAAATAATAATTTAATATAAATAAATAATAAATAATAAATAATAAATAATAAATAATAAATAATAAATAATAAATAAATATAAATAATAAATAATAAATAATAAATAAATATAAATAATAAATAAATATAAATAATAAATAAATAAATATAAATAATAAATACTAAATAATAAATAATAAATAATAAATAATAAATAATAAATAATAAATAATAAATAATAAATAAATATAAATAATAAATAAATAAATACAAATAATAAATAATAAATAATAAATAATAAATAATAAGTAATAAATAATAAATAAAGATAAATAATAAATAATTAATAATTAATAATTAATAAATATAAATAATAAATAATAAATAAATATAAATAATAAATAAATATAAATAATAAATAATAAATAAATATAAGTAATAAATAAATAAATATAAATAATAAATAATAAATAATAAATAAATAATAAATGTAAATAACAAATAAGAAATAAATATAAATAATAAATAAATAATAAATAATAAATAATAAATAATAAATAAATATAAATAACAAATAATAAATAAATATAAATAATAAATAAATATAAATAATAAATAAATATAAATAATAAATATAAAGAATAAATAATAAATATAAATAATAAATATAAATATAAATAATAAATATAAATAATAAATAATAAATAATAAATAATAAATAAATATAAATAATATAAATAATAAATTATAAATAAATATAAATAATAAATAAATATAAATAATAAATAAATATAAATCATAAATAAATATAAATAATAAATAATAAATAAATATAAATAATAAATAATAAATAATAAATAATAAATAATAAATAATAAATAATAAATAATAAATACAAAATAACAAATAATAAATAATAAATAATAAATAAATATAAATAACAAATAATAAATAAATATAAATAATAAATAAATAATAAATAATAAATAATAAATAATAAATAAATATAAATAATAAATAAATAAATATAAATAATAAATAAATAAATATAAAAAATACTAATAAATAATAAATAATAAATAATAAATAATAAATAATAAATAATAAATAATAAATAAAGATAAATAATAAATAATATATAATATATAATTAATAAATATAAATAATAAATAATAAATAAATATAAATAATAAATAATAAATAAATAGAAATAATAAATAAATATAAATAATAAATAATAAATAAATATAAATAATAAACAATTAAATATAAAAAATAAATAATAAATAATAAATAATAAATAATAAATAATAAATAATAAATAATAAATAATAAATAATAAATAATAAATAATAAATAATAAATAATAAATAATAAATAATAAATAATAAATAATAAATAATAAATAATAAATAAATATAAATAATAAATAAATAAATATAAATAATAAATAATAAATAATAAATATAAATAATAAATAAATAAATATAAATAATAAATAATAAATAATAAATATAAATAATAAATATAAATAATAAATAATAAATATAAATAATAAATATAAATAATAAATAATAAATATAAATAATAAATAATAAATAATAAATAATAAATAATAAATAATAAATAATAAATAAAGATAAATCATAAATCATAAATCATAAATAATAAATAATAAATTATAAATAATAAATTATAAATAAATATAAATAATAAATAATAAATAATAAATAAATAGAAATAATAATTAAATAAAAATAATAAATAAATAAATATAAATAATAAATAATAAATAATAAATAATAAATAATAAATAATAAATAATAAATAATAAATAAATATAAATAATAAATAAATATAAATATAAATAATAAATAAATATAAATATAAATAATAAATAAATATAAATAATAAATAAATAAATATAAAGAATAAAGAATAAATAATAAATAATAAATAATAAATAATAAATAATAAATAATAAATAAATATAAATAACAAATAATAAATAAATATAAATAATAAATAAATAATAATTAATAATTAATAATTAATAAATAAATATAAATAATAAATAATAAATAAATATAAATAATAAATAAATAAATATAAATAATAAATAATAAATAATAAATAATAAATAATAAATAATAAATAATAAATAATAAATAAATATGAATAATAAATAATAAATAAATATAAATAATAAACAAATAATAAATAATAAATAATAAATAATAAATAATAAATAATAAATAATAAATAATAAATGATAAATAAATATAAATAATAAATAATAAATAAATATAAATAATAAATAAATAAATATAAATAATAAATAATAAATAATAAATATAAATAATAAATGAATATAAATAATAAATAAATATAAATAATAAATATATATAATAAATAATAAATAATAAATAATAAATAATAAATAATAAATAATAAATAACAAATAATAAATAATAAATAATAAATAATAAATAAATAAAAATAATAAATAATAAATAAATAAAAATAATATAAATGATAAATAATAAATAAATATAAATAATAAATAAATAAATAGAAATAATAAATAATAAATAATAAATAATAAATAATAAATAATAAATAATAAATAAATATAAATAACAAATAATAAATAAATATAAATAATAAATAAATAATAAATAAATAATAAATAATAAATAATAAATAATAAATAATAAATAATAAATAATAAATAATAAATAATAAATAATAAATAATAAATAATAAATAATAAATAATAAATAAGAAATAAGAAATAATAAATAATAACTAAATATAAATAAATAATAAATAATAAATAATAAATAATAAATAAATATAAATAATAAATAATAGATAAATATAAATAATAAATAAATAAATATAAATAATAAATAATAAATAATAAATAATAAATAATAAATAATAAATAATAAATAAATATAAATAATAAATAAATATAAATAATAAATAAATATAATTAATAAATATAAATAATAAATAATAAATATAAATAATAAATAATAAATAATAAATAATAAATATAAATAATAAATAATAAATAATAAATAATAAATAATAAATAATAAATAATAAATAATAAATAATAAATAATAAATAAATATAAATAGCAAATAATAAATAAATATAAATAATAAATAAATAATAAATAATAAATAATAAATAATAAATAAATATAAATAATAAATAAATAAATATAAATAATAAATAAATAAATATAAATAATAAATAATAAATCATAAATCATAAATCATAAATATTTAATAATAAATCATAAATCATAAATAAAGATATATAATATATAATATATAATAAATAATAAATAATAAATAATAAATAATAAATAATAAATAATAAATAATAAATATTAAATATTAAATAATAAATAATAAATAAATATAAATAATAAATAATAAATAAATATAAATAATAAATAAATAAGTATAAATAATAAATAATAAATAATAAATATAAATAATAAATAAGTATAAATAATAAAAAAATATAAATAATAAATATAGATAATAAATAATAAATATAAATAATAAATAATAAATAATAAATAATAAATAATAAATAAATATAAATAATAAATAATAAATAAATATAAATAATAAATAATAAATAAATATAAATAATAAATAATAAATAATAAATAATAAATAATAAATAAATATAAATAATAAATAATAACTAATAAATAATAACTAATAACTAATAAATAATAACTAATAAATAAATATAAATAATAAATAAAAATTAAAAAATAATAAATAATAAATAAATATAAATAATAAATAATAAATAATAAATAAATATAAATAATAAATAATAAATGAATATAAATAATAACTAATAAATAAATATAAATAATAAATAATAAATTATAAATAATAAATAAATATAAATAATAAATATAAATAATAAATAATAAATAATAAATAATAAATAATAAATAATAACTAATAAATAAATATAAATAAAAAATAAAAAATAAAAAATAAAAAATAAATATAAATAAAAAATAAATATAAATAATAAATAATAAATAATAAATAATAACTAATAACTAATAACTAATAAATAAATTAAAGTATATTATAAATAATAAATAATAAATAATAAATAATAAAGGAAACACATGAAAAAGTATGAAAAGACGTGATAAGGGATGAAAAATCATGAAAACGCATGAAAAAGGATGGAGAAACATATGAAGAATGAGGTATTAGAAAGAATGAGAACGCATGAAAACTCGTGACAACTCTGGAAAACTCCTTAATAAATCAAAATAATCATCATAATAACCCATAAAAAACAATTGATAAAGATAACAAGTCATGGAAGCCCAAATAAATAGTAATAAATGGAGTTACCGTTAAAACCCGTCAAAACGGTCATAAAGAGACTAAAACATTGGACTCACATTAACGGAGATAACTTATGGTCCGAGAGTCCGCTTTAGATCCGCGACGTGTCAAATCAAATATCCTGAAATGATCTTCGACCTGAAAGGTGAAAGAGTCCGAATGGACAGGCGGATCGGAAGTTATGACCATTTAAAAAAAAGCTGACGGGGAACGGGTGCTAGAAACGAGGCATTGAAAAACATAACAAACTCGATACCCGCTAAAAAGGCCATAACATATGATCTAGGAGTGCATGTGGGCGCCGTGACCAGTCAAACTAATGCTCATGGAACGAGCTATGATCTGGCAGGTGGAGGAGGCTGAGCTGACACGCGGATCGAAAGTTAGGTCTGTTTGAAGACAAGTTCGACGGGACACTGGTGACAGAAACAGGGTTTTGGAGGCCTTCGGAGGGGTTTTGGGGTCAAAAAACATGATAGAAGCTTGCTTGTGTCAATTTGGTGCGTAGCTCTCTTCGCTGGCTTCGATTTGATATGTGGTAGAGCCCAAACGGACACCCGGAGCGAAAGTTATGGCCGTTTGAATTTGGAGAACTGTTTTCAACTTTCTTATAACTCTAATATCTTCCACACCTTAGATCGTCTCATGGTTTTGATTATATGTGACTCTAGATCTCTTCATGAGCTTCGATTTGACTGGTCGTGGTGCTTCAACGGATGCCCGGATCAAATGTTATGGTCATTTTAGTGATTTCGGGGTTTCTCGTGTTTTTTTTATTTTTTTCATTTCATTTCGCGGTGGTTTTACTGAAACCGCCGCTATTTCGCGGTGGTTTTTTAAAAAACCACCGCTAATCCTCGAATAAAATTAAAAAAAATTAAAAAAATTAAAAAAAAAATGATTTTTTTTTTTCGTTTAGCGGCGGTTTTTTCACGGCGGTTTTTAAAACCGCCGTGAAACGGTGGCCCGAAACGTGTTTCGTGGCAGTTTTCTTGTAGTGTTTTATCCAAGTAAATAATTTTTAGATAGATATTAATTTTACCGGGGGGAGTGAATGTGACACACTGGTTTTTTGTGATGAATTTTTTAAAATATAAAATAAAATAATTTGATATCTTGGGTTTTAGGATAAAACAAGTCAATATTTTTTATACAAAATATTTTTATTCAAAAAACATGGAGTTAGTATTGTGGTATAAGCAATACTATGTTATTCTTGTGTTATACAAATCAATGAGTTCCTTTAATATCTTGTGTTACAAGAAAGATTTAGTTTTACTAGACTACAATATACTATTTCTTATGATAGTTTTCACATAGATGTTGGAATAGAACAAATAATATGACATATTTTATTATAAATTTAATTATTGATTTACAAAATTAGATAAATAAAAATAAAAAATAATGGATGTGTTTTTATGAAAAACATTTTATATTCCCCTAAAATAAATTTATTTTAATAAATTTAATTATTCATTGTTATTGAATTATACTAATGAAATTTATTTTTTCAATAATATTTTTTTTAATCTATCAAATATTTTTTATAGGAAGAAAATAACAACAATACCAATTTTAAGGGTAAAAAAGTTATATGCTTCAATTAGGAAGATTTGTATCCTTTTAATGGAATAATTGTTTTAAAAATAATTATTAATTATTTCATAAATTTTATTTTCATAAATAATTTTTTTCTAATATCATAATTTGGAAACTATCTTAGGATGAATTTTGGGGTTTTTTTTAAGGTTTCATCTTTTGATGAATAGTGGAAATACTGAATTTTAATTCAAAACAGGATTTTCATTTAAATAATTTATAATGTTAAATTATTTTTTAAATAGGTTTTAAATACCAAATATTTAAATTATACATCCATTAATCCAATTTATGTCACTGAAATCCTTTTTATATTGAGTTTTGATATATAAACTTAGTGAACTTTTGAACGTTAAAAATGGACTTTCTTTTCCCGTTTGAGATATTAATTTTTGTTTAAATATATCCACATATATATATTAAATTTTTTGAAAATAGATTCCATATTTGGAATTAAATGTTCCAAATTTATTAAATAGTTCCATTTTATTTTTTGATGATATTACTTGAAATCATAGTAATTTTTATTAACACAGTGTAGGGTAAATTGTTTTATTAATGGTAAATATATTATTATAAATATTATAAAATAACCATAAAACATTCCAAAATTTTATTTTATGAGTAATTTTTATCCATAATCTTGAAATTTCCAGTTACATTACAATTTATGTCCATTTATATGATATTATAAAATTTATAATATTTTATTCAAAGTAATGTCAAACTTTTCATACTCATGTTTTTAACAATTTTAATATTTTTAATATGGGGTTTTCTAGAAGATATGATTGACTATAAATATTTATTTTAAATATAAAAAATTTATTTTAATAATTTATATTTATTAATTTTTAGGGAAATTTTTTTTATCATATATAACCACACAATGATGATGTAGTAATTATTCAATTAATGAAAAAATACCTTAAATAGTATTAGAAATATTAAAATATATTTAATTTTAATTAATAAATGTGTTCAATGAATTTTGTATATTAATATAAAATTTTAGGGGTGAATTAAGATTTTTGGTTTGAGTATATATTGTTTCCATTATTTTATTATAGTAAAAGTAATGAATAGTGTCAAAATTGATAGTAATGATGTTTTACAAAAATAATTTTTTTATAAATTTTTAAAAAGGTATAAAAATATTATATAATGAAAATGGAATTATATATGGTCGAAAATATCATAATTTATTCATTTATGTTTCAATTTACACTTTATATGTAAAAATTACATCCTCTTGATATAAAAGCATGTGTTACCATAGTTAAAATTAAAATGGGTTAATTAAGGGTTAATCAAAATTATATGGGTTAATATAAATCTAAAAAAATTTCAAAATATATTTCTTATGTGATTAAGATATTATAATATATTATCATAGAATAATTTCTCTTTTGGTGTTATTTGGATTGATATTGAATTTAATAAAAATTAATCATTAGAGAAATTTTAAAAGGGAATCTCCTGTATCTTATAAAAGGGAACATCTTATCCTATTTTCTTTTCACATAAAAACATATTTTCTTCAAAACAACCTATCAAAATATCCTTCCTAACTCTTTAATATAATCTTATAATCCTTACTTCTTAAAATAATTCAACTATGGAAGTTCATTAGTGAAAACCAAAAGGAGATACTTGAAGAAGTAGCAATGTTCATCAATGAATATTTTTGATTAATTTATTCCTTAAAAACATGTATTTATTTTTATTTCATGATTATATAATAACCTCATAATTTTAAATATACTGAGATTTTGTTATGTTAAGTGTTGTAACATCCCACCCCAACCCATTTTCTTGAGAGGGCATGGGAAAGCTAATTGGCCTTAATCGAAGTTCCCAAGCCGCCAAAGGCAGGTAAAAAATGTCAAGGGCTTACAGAATCATTGGGGAACGACGTTACCTTAAGATAAAGTCATCCTACAAATTTTTCCACTAACAAAAAACAATATGATGCATGAAAAAAACAACCAAACTCATACATTACCATAAGACAACCAACGATTTCACATGAATTCCCAAGAACCAAAACAACCAAACACAATATCAGAGTGGCATGTGGAATACGAAACAAGAGACACACAATAAAACAAGACACACTCTAAAGCTCCACACTAATCTCCATGTTCCAATCCCCACCACATATCCCACGCATCACTACAAACCAATATCCATGAGATGCATTACCTTTACCTATGTCCTGGAATACTACATCTGCAAAAGCACCCAAGTTCCAAAAATGGGGGTGAGTACTAATACTCAATAGGTTTCCCCCAAATGACTTCCCTACAAACACCACTAGGATAAAACCATTATCACATTTATATAAAGAATTTTATATAAAATAATCACAAGGTAAACCATTACCACAAGCCAAACACACCCTTACCAAGCCACCTCACCCAAACCAAGCACCCAAGGGAAAGCGAAAAAAACAGGCCACAAGCCATTTCATCATTTACACATTAGCACAATAATTTCTATCATTCAAAGAAATGATCTAAAAGGCAACCAAAATATTGTATTTTCCATCCAACCCGTTCAACCATTCCTACTAGTGGTACTTCCCTCCCACTTATCCTTTAATGGTTTCCCATCCATCCACTAACCATCCTTTTATTATAGTGGTAATTCCCTCCCACTTCCACACAAAATTTAAAACAATACATAGGAAAGCATATGACCCACTAAGGCCATAATGATATACAATCAACCATTTCCATTACATGTAAATCCACTTCAATAAATCCAACATTTATTGAAAACACTAGTAAATATATTACAATAAAAAAATTAAAATATTTATGAATATATCCAAATCCAATTAAAAAATTATAGGAATATAAATGATTAAAATATTTAGTGAATGAATAAAAAAGTGTTGAATAGTGTATATGAGTATTTTGTAGGGGTGTAACAAATTAAAAAAAACATGAATAACATTATCATAAAATAAAAATTTAAATCCATATATGATGATTCATATAAATCAAATAAATATATTGAAAATATAATTTCAATATTTCAGTATAAATTGCCTATACTAGAGGGACATATTGTGATATAATTAATTGATAATAGAAAATATATAAAAATAACAAGTATAAAATGAATACACTAGGGATGGATCGAGGAAAGGAGGGTGTGTCATCATAGTGGGGGATGTGATTGAGGGGAGGGGATAGAATAATTATCTAGGGGAGGGTAAGACATCATAGAGGCTTGTTGGGGGCATTTTGTTGTATAGTGGAGTTGGAAGGGTGTATTCAAGATGAGAATGAGGGGAGGGGGAGATTTTAAAAACTGATGCAAAACATTAACTTGGAATCTACCACCATTAATAATTAATAAGTGGTTGTTTAGGTAAATAATCACTAATCACTCAATAAATATTTTATTTTTAGTATTTCATGGAGTTTCTATAAAACCTTCCTGAATAAATCACTACAAATATCTTTTTTTAGTAAAGTGGTAAGAACTTCATTCCTTATCTCATTATATCCTTTCATATTCTTTTATCTTCTTCTTCCTTTGGGATGATTTTGGCCAAAACATAGGTGGTTTTTGATAATAATAGATCACTTTTTTTTATTAGAGTGTTCCATTTATTCTATGGAAATTCCTCTCTCTATATTTGATGATTTTTCGTCATCTATGTTTGACCGTGGTAGGTGTTTCCATGCATTATTCTTTTTTTGTTCACAATCCATGTGATGGTTATGATTACCATAAAATTATATAAGTTATATAAAAAAATAAATTCCTTAAAAATTGTTTGATCAAATTATTATGTTGAAAAATAGTTTTTTTAACTACAAAATTATTTCCATGTTTCATAAAGGGGTTTTCTTAGGGATTCATTTTAAATGGACTTATGGGGTTTTATTGAATTGTATTTCTGTTTATTATCAATTATACATTTTTTGGTTATTTTGTAATTATTTGATGATGTTTCACCTTTTATTATTCCTATGAGCTATGTTTTATTAAAAATGTGTTTTCCCCTTTGTTTCAAAGGTTTTTTAAAAATTTACCTGATTTCAAAATTGTATTTCAAAAAATATATGTTTGTATATATATAAATATTACTTTAGAAACCAAAGCCACATTTTTCAATTGTAAAAGAAACATTAAAATAATATTCTTTATGAAATGGCTTTTAAGAAGATTTTTGAAAACACATTATTAGTTTCAAACATCAAAGACCAATTGGCACATTTTGTAAATGGATTTCCACAATTAAGATACATTATTCGCTAAATTCCAATGGATTTATGTTAGAATTTGTTTGGTGTTAGATGTAATTGTATTTATTATTGATATATGTGGAGTGGTAGATTGAGTGAGATGTGTTTTGTTAAGGGTGGGTTGAGGTTTGACATGTTTGGGATTTCTTTTACACTATTATTAGTGTGTTTCTAATATGGAACACATACTCACTCACTCGATATTTATAATATTGTGGGGATCAATGTATTGTTAGTGATAAATCAAGAGGTGCTTTCTATACTTGTCCTAGTGAGATGGAATTATTTCCTGTAGATTTGTTCTAGTGTTGGATATAGGGATACCACTAATGGGTCATGTTGAGAGTCAACTTGTTGGTTATATATTAAGAATGCATTGAGAGGACAATATATGATTCCACATGATTATATCTAGGATTATCTCACAGGATATTTATGATTTTTCATTGATTATATACACATTACCTTATCCTCTTTATTAGTATATTGAGTAGTTATTTTGGTATACTTTTTATATTTTTTCAAACATATTATGTATCTTTTTTATCAATACTACATATGGTGATTTAAATTTATCATTTGTCTAATTGTTTTTTATTGATAAACAATTTTAGTTATTAGTATTCTTGATCATGGTTATTAATGTCACATGTTTCTTGAGTATTTTTATTTTTCATTAACATTAGTATGACTGATGTTTAATTGGGGTTGATTTTTTTCATAGTTTTTTTTAAAGTTTTTTGTATATATTTTTATAAAGGTAGAATTTAAAATGGGGTTTCAAAGAAAATTTTCATTTTTTTGGTTTTAAGAACTATTTGGTTCTAATAAAAGAAACTGTGTCATTGTTATGTGTTAATTTTTTTAAAATGATCAACCAAATTTTAAAATAACATATTTCAAAAACGTTTTTATATAACTTTTTTAAAAATGTAAATTCATAGAAACTTTAGTGGAATATTACTCGATTGTTATTCTCTCACCTTAATTACAAAATTCAATGCCTATAGACCGAGTTTTTTTCATGTAGGTTCTAGTTATGGTCCATGTTTTGGATTACTAGTAGAGTGAAAATTTTATGGACATACAGTAAACATGGAGTCATTATGTGGTTATACCTGGTACATTGGTTTTTAAATTATATCATAGATGTATCATCCACATCAACCTTCAGGGTATTGTAGATTTTGAATATTTCCCTATTAATACTGAGTTAGATATTTATTCTGGTAGTTCCTTGTCTTTTTTATTTCTGTATGAATTTGGTTATTATGTTATGCATGGAAATATAATGTATAGACATAAAACTACCAATTATTGGCAGAATACTGCTATGTGTGGGATAATATTTATCTGGGAAAAATTCACATTGAGTTAATTTCTGTTGTTCAATATAGAGTGTTGTAGAGTAGGGTTAACAGTGTATAAAATAAAAATTTATGTTAAAAAAATTAAAATAAAAATTCCTGAATTTAGAAAACACTTATTTAATTGATACAGTAGTTATAAATAATTTAATTTTGTGAAATAACCTCTCATGGTATTTATCAAAACTTAGTTAGACTAAATTGGGATTATCCAATCTTTATAAATTAATATAATCACATTAAACAATACATATATCACTATTAAAAATTAATTATAAATGAAATATAATATCTATAAATATTAATGTTAAAATAAATAATAAGAGAGTAAATGAAATTGAACATTCAGAAAAAATAAGAGTTCTAGTCTCAATCCAAGACATACTTTACCCCACCTTAGAGTAATCCATTTTCAAGAAGTTATATTATAAAAACAGGATGATCTATGATCTTGATCTTTTATATAGATTATAACATCATAGAAGATTTTCCAAGGTATCACTAAGACTCTTCTATAATGATTTAGTGGAATAAAAAAATTGAAGGAATTTAATGAAATTGTACTAGAGTACTTTTCAAAATGAAACATGATTATGTGATAAACAAAAATCAAATAAATTAAGTAAAACTCAAAAGTAAAGTAATATATATATATATATATATGAAATTGAGATTTGATTTTACTTTGACATTGATCATGTTTTGGTTGATCTTCATGGTTATCATTTCATTCCAAATGTCATCCTCTAGTTCTAAGAGTAAACAGAATGACCAAATGTCTTATCTCAACTTTTTTAGTGATGCATAAAAAATTAGACTATTATAGATTTTTAATTAGATAACTTCTATGTTTTTTCCACTTTTAATTTTTTATTTTTTTCTCATTGGATTCTTTCTAAACATAAATGGAAAATATCTTCTTCTTAATATATGTTGAATAATAATCATTGATAAATTCTCATATTGAACATGAGTTCCAAAATTATCAAATGCCCTAATTTTTTTAATTCTATAAAATTATCCATTGGAATAAATTTTAATAAATATAACCCCACGTATACATAGATGATCCATGCCATCGATGACATCATAACATATCACAGTTGATTCTATACTTAAAATAAAATTATTGTTTGATTTTCATTATTATCCATGTGGTTGATCATTTAAAAATACATGATACTCATTTTATCATGTGTTCATTTCACTTGAACATTAATTCACTCAAACTCATCATGCAGACACTTCAATACTTTACCATATCTCAATATCAAATGTGGTCTATTGGTTTTAGGTCATGGTAGATCAGTCATAATATGTGGTCACAATCATGCTTTTTCATATTACTGATATGGTTGATTGGTTATACCAATTGCTATCTCTATATTATCTTATTGTCACTTAATTAAATATTGTAATCACTAGAAGAATTTGTGTGGTTTTCTCCATGGTTGATCAATCATTCATATAATCAATTCATTTATCAATGTGTACATTTACATCACTTGTAAAAAAATAAAAAAAAATAGAATGATTTAGATGGTACATTGTTGGTTTTAATGTGGTACATTCAAGGATTTATAGTTTCATTGACACATGATAAAATCTTCATAATTATCCAAAAAACCAAGAATACTAACATACAACATAGAATTTATTAATAATAAAATAATCATGGTTTGGATCATTAAAATAAATATTTTCTAATTTAATACATCAACCTTTACATTTTTTATGATCTGAAATCAAGGAATAAAATAATGTACTCTACTAAATTAATTAAACATTCTATCATACCATTAATTCTTCACCTTTTATGATTATAAAAAAGATAGATAGTTAGGGTAATATAATGAAATAATTATTCTATAAAGAAGTGGAAAATTAAATGATATAAAGTGAAAAGATATATTGGATTATTCATATATAATACATAATTTGTATCAGATGTCATAATCAGATTCTAATCTCGTTGGATATTGAATTTTGGGAGGATCAATAGGTGATGTTCTTTTGTTTATTTATAGAGATGGATAAGGTGGTGGTATAGGTAAAATTTAATAATGAAATCTTAGTATAATAATTTTTATAGGGACTAGTTTGATATATTTGAGTGTGTGATAGAATAATATGAACAAAAGGAACAATGAAATTTGGGGAAAGAGGTACTGGTAGAAGTGGAAACACTAGTCATAAGAAGAGTTGGAGGTGCTACAATTTCAGTGTTGGTATTAAAATAAAAGTTTCCATGTGTTGAGTGATATCGGTCCCCACTCTAGACCCATGCTCTATTATTTTTTAAAATCCATCCTTTTCAGTCATAAACTAATCCAAAAAAGGTTCCATTAACAAAAAATTATTACGCAATAGACTGCAATTCACAGGTTAAAGGAGGAATCTAAATATATTTAACTAATGATATAAAAATTTTATTTTGGTCAGATTTGGTGATGATTTGTCTCAGGTAATATTGATGAACTTCATTATTAGTTCATTTTTTTAGTCTTAACTACCTTTTCCTGCAGCATATCAAAAATATTTTCAATAAGAGGCTATATCCATATGCATTAAATTATTATATTCATTAAAATTATCCAAAATATCAAAAAAATTTACATGTGAAATTCTTCAAATGAGATCCTCCACAATTAATATATGTGATAGAGGGATGAGGAATTATAAAGTCACAAAAATTAGTAATAAGATATTTATGGTCTATATAAATATTCATGTCTATAAAATATTATTTTACAGTACTATCATATTATCTCTAACTTCCAGTATCATGATTTATATGATAAATTTTTTTAGAAACTACTTCATCTAAATGTGAGAATAAACACTAGAAATAGTAAATGTAATGTCTTCTTTTCAACCACCATCTGGAGCAGATCCAAAAAATAAAAAATATTTCCATAAATATATTAAATAAATTATTTTTAATATGGATAATGACTACTGAGGAAATGAAATTTCAATAAGAAGTTGTAAGATATGGGATATGGATATGGGTGGATTTGATAACATCCACATATAAGGGTCATAACATAGTCACATCATCATTAGATAAGCCAAACTCAATTATATCATTTTTTTGAAATGAACTATCAGATACTTCTAGTAACAGAAAATTCTATGTATTAGGAGAGGAAATATAAACCTGATAACCGTTGATTAATCCATTAGAGTAGTGGGCTAATAAATATTTATGAACTTATTTCTTAGGAGTTGGACCAAACATGCATTATTAAACATCATTAACTATGATATCGAGTCTTTTCTCTTCCCAGAGAATGGTTTAAGATGCATCCTTATCTACTCTATATAGATCACTGAGAAAAATTGGTAGGCATGTACACCATTTCTAGATGTAATTACACTGTTAGGATCATTTTCTTCATCACTTTCCAGATAAAAAAGTCTCATCTTAATAGGATCAGTTTTAGAGGACTTATCCAATCTAGGATTTATAGGGTCAAATATTACTTATCCAATTATATAAAATTATTTGGAACTATCTGAAATTATTTAATAATTATATTCATTATCAAAATCAATGGGAAAATTTACAAAATTAATTATCTTGGGATATCATGCTCGTTAAGTGCTACAACTCCATCTATGGGTCTTGTATCCGTTTTAAATTCTGGATAAGGAGAGAAACTCTTTCTTTCATTATAACCCCATAATGATAACTCGTCAAGGTTAAAAGTTATATCTTATAAAATTTTATCAGTATAATAACCAGAATCAACCAATTCATTTTGTTCTAAACTATGATGCACTATATCCTTTGGCCTTTTTTTATTCTCCACCAAATTTTATTACTCATATATTTTATTTTTATCCTCAACCCAATTTTTCTTCAAACTGTTCCATACAAAATTATTCATTTTTAATGTGGTTTGATTCAAATAAATACCACAATAAATAGAATAATTTTCCTCCCCTGATGAATTAGCCCATTTATCTCAATCAAATTTGAGATAAGCCTAGGATAAGGGGGTGAATTTAACTAGATAAATTAATTATTAATCCCCACATATATATCATAATATATCTAGATATATTTATCTTCACTCTATGTACTATTAGATATATAAATAACAGTTCCTGATGAATCAAACCACACAAATATACTTTCATAGGATATATATAATGATAAATAAATTTATTTAATAGCCTACACTCACCATTAAATTCAATAACAGTAAGCATTTGTGGGTTTTTATCACCAATATTCTCTTGTATATCTCCTTAAAAATCAAAATGAAGATTCCTCAAAGGGTAATAACTTTTTTAACTCCCCTTATTCACTTTGATGTGATAATCCTAAACTCATTTACCACAAAATTGGATAGAATACATAATCTTGAGAATGAACATTAATTTTAATGTGATTCCTATTTTTAAAAACATCAAAAAGAATATTCACACATAAATAATTTACTATCTGGGGATTCAAGGGTTTATATTTTTTATATAAACCATTAATTTCAGTATTATATTAATACAATCCTCTAAAATAATGATCTACATGATCTAAACAATTATAAATCCACTTCCTTTTCAGGGACAACTTTTCGAGAAAACATATGTGGATCTTAATGTTTAATGGTCCCATTAGAGATTTATTTCAATATATTGGGCATACATAAATTTTTAGAAGATACATATTCAAGGGAAAGATTCATTATAACTACTTGAGAATGAAATTTTATGTTTTAAAAAATAGGTTTTGGTTAAGAATGAGAGTCCATGTTTTGAGGAAGCAGAATTAGGGTTGGTTTAGGTCTTCAAAGAAGAGAAGAGATTTAGATTATATTTAGGGATATTTAAATATAATTGATAGATTTGTACATTATAAATCATGTGAAAATAATACAATATTATTAATATAATTTAAACACAAATTATAGTTCATGATAAGGAACAATTTTATTTTCCTACATATTAACAAAAATAAAAAAGGCATAAAATTCAATTGAATGTACATTCAGCAAGATTGAAAATTAGTTCAAAAATTTATTTTATAGTTTAAATTCAATTTTCAATGTAGATTAATCATGTACATTAGTAACTATATACTACCATATTAAAGATTTAAAAATAATGTACATTACTTAATTCATATCAAAAGGCGGCCTTCTGTTAACATAGTAATTAAATTTTAGATATATTAAATTAATTAGAGGGTAATTTTATGTAGGTAATAATTTCTAATTCTTGTATGATATAATTCAATATCTCAATATTCTAATGAATTGTAATGTTGTAAAAAAATTGACGTTTAGTACCAATTAATTCAAGATAGACATCCTGTTTTTGAAAATAATATCTTGAAAACCGATGTCTTATATAAATATGCTTAGTATTGGAATGGGATATAGTATTATTATAAATTTTCATATAACTTTTATTTTCACAATTTATAGGAACATGTCTTGGTTGATATCCATAATCTAGCAATGTATGTTTAATCCAAAAAAAAATTGTATAAAAAACATCAGATTTCATTATATTCATCTTCAAAATATGATAATGCAATAAAATTATTCCTTTTACTACACAATTATACTAAATAATTACCCAAAATGTTAAAATTTATATACGTGGTCTTTCTATCTAACATAGAAGAAAAAAAATCAGCATCACAAGAACTAACTAATTCAAAATTGTGACCACTAAAGTAAAACACTCAAAAACATATTTTATTACAAATTTACATTGATATTATGTCGACTATATTTTGAAGACATTACCTATTGATTTCTAGAAAACAATCACACACTCACACACTACACATAATATCTGACTGGATTGCAGTTAAGGGTAGTAAACATCCAATCAATCCTATATAAATAGTTTGTTCAACAAGATTTCATTTTCAACCAAATATAATTTATTTTTTTTACTCATAGGAGTTCAACTAAGTTTTTTATATTCATTCCAAAGGGATTTGAAATATCACTTTTCTATTTGTTTTTATTTAAAATAATTTATCGTTTCATAAAATTGAAAAACTAGGGAAGAAATTTAACTCATCCATTAAACTAATTTCAAAATAATTTTACATAATTTTATTAAATTCAATATACAATTATTTTTTGGATGATCTAAAAAATATTATCAGTATATATATGATCCACTAAAACATATTTTTAAATCCTTCTTATAAATGGGTTATAATTAGGAATCCTTTGGAAAAAGCATTAGAAATATAGAAATATCTAAGAATATCATACCATTCTCCAAGATCTTGTTTTCACCCATAAATAGAATTAGGAATTTTAAAAAATCAATTTTAAAATAATGAATTTGAAAAACTAGTGGGGTTTTCGAAAAAATCATCCTCAATAATATAAATTTTTTGGAATGTTCTCTTAACATCCCTTTGATATAGTATGAGATTTAGATATGCTACATTTGAAAATAGTATTTTCATGGATTCATTTTTATCTATATGTGAAAAAGATTCCTTATAATAAATTCATTCCCCTTTATCACATCCTTGTGAAAACCCATATAGATATATTTTTAGCTATAGTGAAAAATATATCAGCCTTATTTCTAAACACCCATTTAGTACCAATAGTAGGGTACTCTTTAGATATTTTAACTAGTTCCAATTATTTATTCCATTAAAATTTATTGAACTCTTCTTGCATATCCATGGAAAAAAATTATCATTTTGAGCTTCGACATTTTTTTAGGTTCATGTCCTGATAATAATACTGGATGATAAACGTAACTTCTATGATAATATATATTCTTGGAACCATTATTTAAATATTTAAAAATAATATATAAATTATGTTCAACATGAGTTATAATGGTTCTAGAAACATAATTAAATGGTTCTATTAGGTCTTCCTCAGAGACAAGTTGGTCATATTGGTATGTACTGGGTGATTTTTTTAGTAAATCAATAATTGAGTCACTAGTTTTTGATGTATTATTTTTATTTAAATCATACATATAATCCTAAAAATTTTATACTGATATTTTTGAATTATATGAAACAATTTATTCAAATGTGGCATTCAAATATACTTTCATAACTATGGTTCTTTTATTTAACACTATATTTGATTTTCTATATCTATAATAACCTAGGAAAATAACTTCACCTCTCTTTAGAGAAGATTTATATAGATTAATTTTTTATTAATAATATTAACATTACATTAAAAGACATTGAAAAATAACATTAGGGTTTATATAATTTTATAATTCATAGGGTCTCTCCTTTAAAAGAGGTATGATAAGAATCTTATTAATTATTTGACAAGTTGTTTTGATGACATCTACCCAAAGGTAAATATCCCAATTATACTCATTAAGCATAGTTCAAGAAATATCTTAATGATTTATATTAATCCATAAACAAACCATTTTTTAAGGAGTTATAGGATTTGAGATGTTGTTATTATAGCCATGTTGTAAGCATATGGTATCAAAATCTTAATTTTCAAAATCCCAACTGAGATAACTTTTCAAGGTTTTTATGGTGATTCTTATAGGATTATCTATTTAATTAGAATATTTTGAATGAAATCTACAATATTTAATTTTATATTCCTAAAAATAAAACAATTTGAATATTGAATAATCATTTAGAACTAAATAATAAAAATTATATCTTATTAATCTAGAAATTATATATTGTTTAAAAAACCAAGTTAACTAACTCAATGTGTTGATAGGAATACACCAACTTCTGTAGTTTGGATGAATTTTTGGGATACTTTCTTTTTTGAGATGGATTGCATAATTTTTCTTTTATGAATATTTGTTTGGGTAGATCCTTCAATAAAACATTCTTATGTATATTTATAAGTTAGTGAATATTATTGTGGAATAATCTCTTTTTCCACAAACATGATTCTTTATGAAAGTCACATGAGAAATAATTTTTTTGAGAAATAAATGTATCTATATTAAGAATAAACACATTATAATTCCTTATATAATTAAATACTAAATAATAACTAGATTCATAAATATAACATGCATTATTTTCAAAAATAACTTGAAAAATACTAGGAAATAATTTTTAAATGATATTAAAATTATATTTGAAACCTCAAACATAAAAATCTTTAGAATTTATGATAAGTTTATAGTTATTGTTTTTTTTCATGAATAATTATTTATCCATTAGAATTATAACTAAAAGTGACAAGTCCACCATCCACTTTCAAAATATTAATGAAACTTTTTTAGTATCCACACAAATGTCTATAACATCCACTATCCAAATACCATAATTCTTTACTGGCACTGTTCAATCATTACACATACACAAAATTAATTAAGTAACTATTTTGTACACATAATTCCATGGATCTAGAAATGATAGTGTATAATGATTTTGGGATCAATAATTCTGAACTAATCTATCAATATGATAATTAATATTACATAAATAAAAATTATAAATGGAACAAAATAGTATGATTTATTTGAATAAATAATTTATCAGGACCTTGGAACAATGTTATTTTTATGAAAATCTGTTCGACCAGGTTGTTAACATGTTCCATATTTCTATAAGTGTGTATACTATTATCCTTAAATAATAGTCAATGTATATCTTCCATGTGTTAAATTTTCAAGGTCCTTCTTATTTTGTTCATTCTACAATTTATTTTTATTTTTTTCCATTAAAAGTGAATCATTCTTTTCCATTACAATAGTTTGATAAGTTTTATCAGTAACCCAAAAAACATGAATTTTTTTAGATTTTTATACTTATCATAATGTTCATTCATAGTGACTTTCATCATGGAGTAATATTAAAATAATTATTCATTATCATGTTTTAATTATATTAGAATCTATTTTTAAAAATTATTGATGTAGTATTTATGACCTCATCCAGTGAGTCAGAATATTATAGAATGTATTTCTTCATATCCCTATTTCTAGAACAATATAAATCCATAAATTTTCTTCTGATGTACTCGAAGTATATTTCATTTATTTATTTTGTTTAATTCCAATGTAATCATACTTCCCTTTAAATTACTTTATTTATAATCTAATTTATTATTCCTTTTTTCTTTTTCACTCATAATAGGTTACATTAATAATGTATTCATCCTTCTTCTAATATCCTTTCTTATCGAACAGTCCCTTTAAATTTAATATCTTGAAAAAGTTTTTGTTCTTGTAAAATTTCATAATGATTTTTGCTATATAGTTAATTTATTCATCACTATATATGTTGTATTCTCTTCAACTTGTTCTTTAATCATTGATAACATCCTTTCACAGTGAAGGATATTCTTTAATGGCAATAAATTTTTTTTAGGTTAAATATTCTCATCATTCTATACATTAAATTCTTTTACAAGCATCATCAATTTTCCAATTAGTTTACAAAAAATTTACTTATGTCGCATAATTCAATAATGGATATAGTAGTTCCTCTCTAATAATCTAGTATATATATCTATACCACTAGTACTTGATCTTTTTCGTCCAACTTCTATTCATATAAATGAAATTGTATTAATGATTTCATTGAACTTTATATACATGAAAAAAGTAGATTCCTCCTGTTTAATTTTAAATGAATCATATTTAATAACATATTTATTTAATATCATTTATTTAACTTTACAATTATCATCATTTGATACAAAAATTTTATACCCAATTTGAAAATTAGTATCATAAGAAAATATTTTACTTAACTAAACCTCTTATAAAGTAAAATATAAAGAATAAATTACATTGTGGTTGTAGTGAAAATATTATTTACTCAATTCATGTTGAGGAAGTTTTATATTTTTATACTTATCTTCTTTGATAATCAAAATGTAAAAACCCATTATATAAGGATGTATTTTAATTTAAGTATCTACTAAGAATAGTTTTTTCATTAAGGTAATATGGTCTATTTATGTCATGTCTTTCTGATCTTGAACGATCCATGTGTAAGGATTTATAATAATAATGGAAATAGAGATCTTTTCTTATTGACATGATTAAATTATTATATAATGAATAAAATCAAAAAAGGGGAATAAATAAAATATAATTCAATAAAAATGTTTGTTAGAGTGGACTGCTTAAAGTGGGGGGGTGAATTAAGAATCAAATAAAAATTTATATTAAAAATTTTATTAAAATAAAATCCCTTAATTTAGAAAACACACAATTATATGATAAAGAATGTATAACTAATTTAATATATATAAATAAACCATTAAGTCATTGTTTAAAACATAGTTTTAATAAGTATAGATTATCCAAAATTCCTTCATTAGTCAGATAAATTTAAATAATATATATGTCACTAGTGGAAGTTAACTATAAAAGTTATTTAAGTTCAATAAATATTAAGGACAATATATTTCACAAGAGAGTAAATGAAAAAACATAGGAGGAAAAATCAAGAGGTTAAGTCTCAAGATGAGACATATTCATCTCCACCTAACAGTAGTCCACTATCAAAAAAATTTATTATAATAAATAGGATAATCTATAACCTGAATCTGATATATTGAGTAAAACAACACACAATGCGGTCAATTTTATCACCGAACCAATTCTCTATATGTTTATTGATGTAAAAAAGTTAAGGATATCAATGAAATAATATTAGAATACTATTAAAAATGATGTCAGAGTATGTTCTAAACAATATTCAATTAAACAAAGCATAAATAAAAAATAAAGTAAAATAAAGAGTGAGAGAGAGGTGAGATTTGACATTGCTTTGGCACTGATATAGTATTGGTTGATCAATAAAATACTCTTTTATTTCATTGAATATTAATTCAGTTCTGAGAGTATATGGAATGATCAAATGTGTTATCTCATATATTTTAGTGATTCACAATAGAAAAAGTGTGTCCTATATTTTAAATCATAGTAATAGATCTTTTTTCCACATTAAATTTTTATATTTATTTCTCCATGACATGATTATAAACACAAGTAGAGAATCTGTTCTTCAAAAATATTCATTGAAGTATAAAAATTTACTAATCCTTGTATTCAACATTAATTTTAGAAGTATTAATTGTGTTATCATCACATTTAATTCTCTAAAATTATCCATTAGAAAATTTAATTAGACACTATCAATCCATTTAATCCATGTCAACTTAACAATTTATGATTGAATCTATACTTAGGAAGAAAACCTATTTTTTGGTTTACTTTATTGGTCATGTGGTCGATAAGATTCACATGCAGTTGGCTCATTTTAACTGATGGTCATTTCACATGAACATGTGGTTACTCCAATTCATTAGATGGTTGTGTTAATACATTTCCACATTACTAACTCTTTAATACAATCATGTGGTTTTAATTGACAGATGATCAGTCATGACATGCGTTTACTATGACACATTGTCATGTTACTAATATGGTTTATTGGATATATCATTAATTCACACTATTTTACATTTGATCTCTTGATTTCTAATTATCATCGCATTAGAAGTTTGTGATATTTTTAGCATGGTCGATCAATCAGCCAAGTAATTAATCCACTTATCCATGTATTAGCTTCCATCCTTTGTGAAATTTTCATGATTTTCAAAATCCTTTATGTTCTTTAATGAATGGGATCATTTTTTTATTCATGGAATTTATGTTTCTTTGAAACATATGAAAATTTTCATAATTATCCACAAAACTAATATTGTTAACGTAAAATAACAAATTTATTATTAGTAAAATAATTATGATTTTGGATCATTAAAATAACTAACACTTAGATTAATACAAAAATTTCGATTCCATGTTACTAGTTTCCAGCATATAGGGGTTAGGAATTCCCTTAAAGCCTTGAAACTAGTTGGCTCGAGATCCCAAATTAGGGGTGGTAAAGGTTAGTTCATGGTGTGTAGAGACAAAAAAATGGAAAATAAATCATTCTTCTATGCACTCATGTTTTATTTTTTGAAATGTTATAGGGATTTAAAATAAATTTATATATAATGAATTTAATGGGAATCCATATCTTGGGTTAAGGTGTTTATTTTTTGTATTTTCAAGGAAATTTGGTTGAAAATGACAGCATGAATTTATTGTTATTGAAGTATAACAGGATTATCCATTTGATTTTATACCTATCGACACTAGAAAAAATTATACAATTTGTATAACATAACAAAAGATTCAAGGTTAATGTCTACTAATGTATAAATTATCTTATCCAAATAAATAGATGTATAGTGGGATATAGAGAATTGATAAGTATTTTATTATGATCAATGTGAGGATAGAGAAATGGATTCCTTTGACAATGAGCATATAGAGGGATATGACTCGAAAATAGTTGATCACTTATCCTTATGATCTAGATGATTCATGTGTTATATATGATATTATTAAGAGTAAATTCAATACTAGTTTTTTTATTTTATATAGAAGGGTACATGATAGTAGGATTTATTCCCCATATAACTATGGTGATCTTGTGTATGGGTATTTAGTTTCAAGTTTATAAATATTCCCTCTTATTTTATGAATCTATTACTAGTTGATATAGAAAGGAAATTAAATTTTGATAATTATTTATTCCCATATATCCAATGTTATGTAAATTTTTTTACATTATTAACCCATATCTAATAATTAAAGAATGTAAATAATATGAAAATGTTAATATAATTAAAGGAACATAATTGATATAGATGGAATCTAATAATTTCAAGAGTGAATTAGAGAATAAGGGATCTATTTTTAAAAAAATATTAGGTTCCAACCAATGATAAATATTCCCCATACAAAATTCTGTTATTTCATTGGGGTCAGTAGTTCTTAGAGATATCTGAAAACATAGAGTTTTTTATTACAATTTAAACCATTAAAATCAATATTCTAGGTTCCATTCCTTTATAACTGGTTATAGTGGGGTCAATGGCATGTTCATGGGAGGTTCCTGATAGTTTCACCTGTAGTTACCACATAAGAATTATTAGAAACACCCAAGTTCTCATATTTTTATAACACATTTTGGTGAGGGTGTAGGTATAAGATAGCCTTGAGATATCCCCCATGATCATAGACCCTATAATATGTGTGGAAGAGGTGGTGTACATCATTAAAGGGTAATGTGTAAGAGGTGTATGACATAGAGAATTACATGAGCTATTGTTACCAATTCCAAGAGGACTCAAGATAGTTTTTGGTAAAATTTATCATTATTATACCATTGTTTTTGAATATATGAGTATATGATATTCTCAGACCTTTATTTCAATTGGAATAGTCTATATGTTGGGATATATGGTGGAAAAAAATCCTTTAACCATTATGTTATCGACACCTAAAAAAGGATAGTCTAGATTTAATAAGGTTTTTCCAATGTATTAGTTGACTACTGGGAAACATCAATCTATTGGAAATTACTTCATAATATAGACACATCTATAAAGAGTCATCCTCAACACGGATTTTTTTATTATGTTCATACTATTATAAATTTATAATTGAAAATAATGATTTTATTGATATGAACTATTTTTATTTTTCATTTTTTTGTGATCACGCTAATCATAAGGATTGATAACATTGCTACACTATAACCTTATAGCTAATTTGATTGATATTGAGTTGATAAAAAGAAAATTTGATGGAGTTTCAAAGTGTTTAATGGTAGTTTTATGATTTTTACCATAATTTTTAAGATATTAACCCATCAAATTGAGATCTAGTTAAGTATAATGTTATAGAATGATATTTTTAAAATTTCAATTTCACCTTGTTGGATGGTAAAATTGGAGTTGTGGTAGTTATAGTTTCAACATGATGATCTATTTCAGAAGGGATTCATTGGATGTAGTGTATCTCTGTAGGGTTCTTGTGAATTGTTTTTGAAGAATGATGATGGTATATTTTACTAAAACATAAATTTTTTGTGAAAAACCAAGTGATGAGGAAGTACTATTATACAATCTTGAAGATTAATGACTTATTTAATCAATTAATGTAGGCTATATAGTTCTCAATGATTTATTAAAAATTATGTTATTTACAGATTTGTTATATGAAGAAATATTTCTTAAATATAGATTTTAATTGTCTCTAATGAAAATTTCATTTTTTGGTGATTACATTAATCATCACAAACAAACCAAAATTATGAGTGGTATTGAAGAATTATGTGTTTATGGATTTAATAACCCATTTAAAGGCAATTTTCATTGAATAAATATTGGTGTATTTTAGTTTTTGAGTGGAGTTTTTAGATAATTATTTAGTTTACTTATAAATCCTTAAAATATATTACTTGTATAAAAATCTATCCAAGTATATGTTCTTGGTGATTGAGGTGTTCATAATTTGACATGAACTGTCATATTAGGATCTTGCTATCGATCCATCGAAGATCGAGGGGGATATATCTTCGATATCACCATAAATCATTGTTGAGGTGTGTAATTTATTTGTTCTTATGGGGCCATAAATGAGTTTTGTGTCTAAATTTATTTCCAATTATATAACCCTGGATAACTTTGATCAGGAATTATAGGGTTATTATATGGATGAATCCCTTTTAGGTAACATTTTTTATTCGATTGATAAGTTATTTAGTGAACCTATACTATTATTTCATGAGGAATGATTTATGGTTAATTTGTATTTTGATTCTATATTTCTTTTCTAGGTTTATTATTGATGAAAGGGTTCATGGTGATATCATATAGGTCTCGAAAGTAGTGTAACCATGAACATAACTATTCTACCCAAGATCTTGAATTTGGGGGTGTATTATTCACATTGATGTAATGGTTTCATTATATAATCATATAGTGATTTATAGCCTTCCTTGATTATAGGGTCCCATGATATATCTTCTCTCATATAGATATAAATTTTTATATAAAAAATAGTTGGATTTCTTGCAGGATAATAATTTTGAGATCAGATATACTATATAAAAATTTAGTTTGGATGTGGATTTATAATAATGAATTCCAATGAAAATGTTTTTTCTAAGCATATAGATGAAAGAGGATAATAAATGAGTTATATATTTTTTATTTAGATGTTAGGGATGTTATTTGTGTAACATTCTTATACCTGGTGATAGAGCACTCCCATTTTATTTAGAAAGTGGAAAAATCTCATTTATCCTGAGGGTAAATTGTAGAGATACCATATCATTTTTTTATATTCCCATGATAATTGTTCATAGGATTGTGATCATTGTTTTTTATTCCATCGGACTGTATTTATTCTAATAGTTGTCAAAACAGTTGATTCTTCTTGAGTTTTATAACTCACCTTAGGTGATGTATCTCATAATTTTTTACCTTTTCATTCATTAAATTAGTAGTTTTGGTGGTAGGGTGTTAAGAATATTATGGTAGAATTAGTGAGTTCATTCTATGTATTTCAATGTGTTAAATCAAATATTTTTGACCTAATCAGTTTTTTATAGTCTTTGGATATCTCTGATAGAAGTGGGAGAACAACTTTATAGATTTTGTTCTTACAGTTCCTTGAGTTTTGTGAGGATATGATTCCATTTGGGTTATTATGGAATGATTGAATAATTTATATTATTTCAAATCTGTTAAGGATTATTATAAAACAGGTTCATTTGGGATGAAATATGTGGATAATTTAATGAGGTTTTGATGTTGATTTATTTAACAAATGTTTTCCACAATATTATGTATAATTTCTGGTTGAATTGATAGGTAAAATGATAATTTATTATTAAATTATCTATTTTTAAATCTATATAATGTATGTAATTCATTTTAAAATAGATTGAAATAATTTTATCTAGTTTTTAAATGGTTAATTATCATACATTATAATTTTTTAATTTTTTTATTAAATACTTCTAATGAATATTTTTTTGAATTTAAATTGAAATGAAGTTTGTTGATGAAATTGGTTGTTGTGGGACATAGAATAATTTTTTGATCGAAAGAATATTTTCTAGAAAATATTTTTATGTAAAATTTATTGATTAAATTTTGAAAACTGATTTGCTCCAAATTATTTATAATATATTGTTATTTAAAAATTTAAATTAAAAATAAATCTACAAAATTTAACTGATTGATTTAATTATCGCTATTTATTTTTTAATGATTTTAATCCAATTATTAATTTTGTTTTTTCAATTTCATTTTTGTGTGGAATATTCCTAAGAACATTCAAATCACAAGTTCATATATAATAATAATATAACTACATATATTCAAAAAAACATCAGTTTGGGAAGGGACATACAAAATTATTTGTTTTTTGCTATATAATAATAGTTTTTTGATGTATATGAATATGTCGGGCCACTATGTAATGGTAAATTGGATAACATTTTTTATTTATAAAAAGCGTATCTCTGTTTTAGTAATAATAAATAAAGTAGAAATGGGTTTTAATAAAATTGACTCATCATAAAATCTATAAATAACATTATCTTAGTCAAATAGAATTAGTTAGTAGGATTAAATGACAATGAAATTAAAGGACCAAAAGAGGCCCTTAATAACATTTAAGAAAAAATTATGAAATTTCTAATAAAGAACCCTTTATATTTAATTTCAATGAGAAAATGACTTTCATACCATCCCTTATTCCTCAAAAAAATTATTATCTAACCTATCCCATCATCATAATCCTCTCTCGCACTTTTCCCATTGTTCAAATCCCCTCTCTTTCTCTTCCCATAATCTCCATCCTCTTCCATGGATAACATCTCACTATTTTCTCCTCCATTCATCCTTCTCATCCTAGAGACATATTTCTCTGGGGATCTCCCTCCTCTCATCATATGTTCCTCTCCCACCAATAACATTTTTCCCTCACCCTTCGCCTAGTTCCTCCTTTATCACATATATAGGGGTCTTCCAATATTATGGAGAGAATGTTTTCAAAAACCAATATTTTTGGTAATCTAGTTATATCTGAGTCTAGTTTCTTAATAAATTTTATACCCCTATATTAATGTTCATTTTTTTGTTAATTTATGTAAATATTAATAGTTAATGAGTATTAATATATTATATTCTTTAATGTTATAGGATTATTTATACAAGTTGAAGAAAATTTATTTGAAAAAAAATTATGTTATATTTATTTTTCTAGGGTTTCTATTATTGATACACAGCAAAAAATTAATTAATAAGGTGGGAAATCATTTATTATAGTTTAAATATAAGGAATTTAATTTAATGATATATTATGATAGAAATTATTGATTGTGTAGTATTAAGTTTAATTGAAAGATTCAAAATGCACATTAATGTTTGAAAATGGCATATTTTTTTACCATATTGATGATGGGGGAGTTGGGAAATTTTTCACATTCAATGAAAATTTTCCCATGACTACACTTTTTGTCTTTAGATGAATTATTATAGTAGAGGAAATAGTTCAATGGTAGTAACATTTTTAAAAAAATATACAAATATTTTCACACTTGTTAAATATTCATTGACATTTTATATTTTAATTCTAGGATTGAAGAAGATTGTGGGTACTCATGATAATGTTTATCATTTAATTTGGATGTTTAAATGAAACATTGATCAGTTATTAGTGTTCTCTATTTGATTCTATAGAGATATTCTACGAAGTTTAATTAATTATTAGTGAATTTTTGATAAATTGTTACTTCATCAAAAGAATTTTGGAAGAAAATGTCCAATTTTAGCATCAAACGTAGGTTTTATGATGAAGTTTTAGTTAATTTCCCTAAAAATAATATTACAAATTGAAATTATGAGATATTCACATGGAAGTTAAGTAAATATGTCATGGGGGATTCAAATCCAATTTTTGTGTGAAAATTTTCAACATTATCCTATTCCCTGAGTAATAGATAGACTGATTGTCTGTCACAAACCAAGGGAAATATAAATTTCATCAATCATTTTTTATGTAGTGAAGTATAATGATTAAAAATACACAAATGAGATTATAGTTTACCTAGACAGACACTGTGGTATATCCCTTACTAACTTTTAATCAATATGATCGAAAGAAAAATGTATTTTGTGAAATATATTGGGTTCTTGTGTAGTAATTTATGCAAATCCCATAGATATTCAAGAGAATAATGAAAATTGATATAGAAATAATATACTAGTGTTTTATTTATAAAATGGATGATTTGTAAGATTATTCATTACATATGGGTGTTGTATCATAGGTTTCTTATTTAGTGATCGACCAGTGTTGTTTGGAGAGGGGTGTTACCTCAGTGGTCCTTATAAAGGTACATTGATTGAAGAATAAATATATGACATGGATAAAAAAACCTATTCTTATGGTAATATTATATTATTGGGGGGGGTGGGAACATATGATTATTGGACATTGTTTTTAAACAACATAAAATTAATTATAATTATTCGTTAACTTCTTATTGTATCTGAACAACATTGTGAAATTAAGGGTTTTGTAAGAATAATATTTTGGGTGAGATATACATGTATATTTTTACAGTCATGTGAATGAATATTTTATCTTTGAAATTAAAAAATTATATATTGTAATAAGAACAGGAACTAATAAATATGAATTCAAAATTATTGCATGCCATTACCTATTATCAATTAAACTATGTCCTCTGATATTTGTAAAATAAATTTGATAAATTTATTTCTATCATTTAAAATATTGGTACAAATGGATGGTAAATTTTATAGATGGTAATTTTCATAATATCCACATTGTTAATGGGATAATATCACAACCAATTTAGTCAAATCATTAAATGTTGGGATATTTAAAGAGAGGAGGCACAATATTTGTGTGTTGATTAATGAACATCATGATAATTTGACTAAGAATATTTTTACACCATAAATGATATAAAAAATTAGAGAAATGGAGTTGGCCCCAATATGAATATATTTTTCATTTAAACCATCAAAAAATTATCATTCTCCTGGAATATCATATCAAAATCATATTTTATCTCAATTATAAAAAAAAGATATATCATTTTTATACTGTAATGAATTTGGAAACTCATGAAAAAGGTGTACAAATATCAATCCTAGTGGATTTATATGCTATGATAACGTTCTATATTTTGTTTTAGGTGACTAAACTATGGGACAAAGTTATTTAAATACAATTAATTTAAATTTTGCTGTTTTTCATTAATAATTATGATGTTTAATTATGAGTAATGATTTTTTTTCCTAAACAATTATTTTTGGGGATGAATTTAAATAGAATATTGATCATTTTTTTTATAAATCATCTTTTTAATGAAGGTTATGTTAGAGAATACTGTGATGGAAGACTAAAAAACTCAAATATAATTCTATTTTAAAATTTTAGTTTTTTTATTAGTAGTGAAATGTAAGACTGTAATATTTAAATAAAGTTAATTTGTTTTTTACTATGGGTTTTGTGTTAATTATGATGATATTGACATGAGAGTTATCCAAAATGTTCTTAATTTCATTGATACAACTAGTAAGATGAATGATATTCTAAAATTTTAACTATGTAGTTAATTTTATTTGAAATAATTTATAGTTTTTTATATTGATCACCTGGATTTGGACATGGATTTTTCACATTTAAATTAAATTATTTTAGATTTTATCACTAATAAATTTTTTAGAAATATTTAAATCCAAGAAATTATAGACATTAATATTGTAATAGAATGTTGTCTTTTAAATCCTATATTTCGTAATTATTTTATTACTAATAATTATAATTAAAAAACTGTGAAAAAGGTGTTATATTTTCTAGTAATAACCATTGAATTTTTTTTGACTACTATTAAAATCATAAAACATTAAATTTGATTTTATTATAGACAGTTTGGAATAAATATGTAAAATTTCCTTCTTTGTGGCTTGTAAAATTTTTCACATGATTTATTTAGAAAATATAGATTCTACAAGTTTTTTATCAACAACGATGTTGGTAAAGTGTGTTTAATTATTGTTTTCCTAATGAATATTTGGTTGTTGATAGATTTAATATTTTGAATGATAATTGATTTATAAATCCAATTTATAAATATGGTAATGTCAAGCCAAGATTTGATATAAAATTGGATGAACTCAAATAAATTCTTATGGGAAAATGTTATTTTTGTTTCTAGTGGCTGATTTATTTTTGAAATTTTAATAAAATTAATTTTTTTTCTTATGTTTTTTCATTAATTTAAATGACTATAAGGTCTTTGTAATCAATAATAATTATAAATTCATTCATGTGGTCAGGAAGATGAATTGAATAGTAACTTTTAAACTAAGTAATTAATTTGATATGATATAATTTATAGTTTTTATACAAATATTCTAGAATTTAAAATAGATTATTAAGATTTCAATATTATTGTTCTAAATTTTACCCATTTGAATTGACATAGAAATATTTAAATCCATGGGACTTTATACAACCAAGAACCCAACAAACCCATATAATTGTATAATAGTGAAGTTATAATTATATAAATCTTTATATACTTATATTGTGAAAATTTTGATTGAAGTTGATCCAAATGGTCATGTATTATAGCAAGTGATATGATATTCATATTATATTTATAAAATAAAAAATCAATCATTAAGATATGTGGGATAAATTTTAAATTTCAATTAATTTTTCTCTTTAAATATATGAATCGTTTTTTATGATACAACTATATTCCCGAAATAAATCCCAAAATGTGTGACATTCGTAATAGTCCATGTTAAATTATTTAAACATATGTTAAAATTATACCACTTTTAGATTAATAAAAAACATGAATCTATGAATTATTTTTCAGGTACAACTATGTGGATAATAAAGAAGTACAACCTAGAGCCCACCACAGCTGTCCCAATATTCATCTCTGATGCATAGTTTCATTGATCCTAATAAATAACATGTTCAAAAGGGTAACATCTAAAAAAATTAATTACCTTTTTACATTATTGGAATTTTTTACCAACCACTATAGTAAATATAACCTTTTCATCTAAAGATGATTATAGAAAAAATTAATGAAAAAAATATAAATAACATATATACCACAACATATATAAATAATAATAAAATATATTTGCAAGTATAATCAGTTATCTCTCTTATATTGTCCCTTCAAGGAATCTGATCAGGTGAATTTCACCATTATAACTAAATAATAATTATTATTATCCATAACTGATAATATTATTGTATTTATAAAATGAATTTTTCAGGAACATATTTTCCCAATTACATTCCACTTGAACATATTAATATAAAACATTAAATTTTGATGGAATATAATAGTAATTTTATGGTAGATATCACAACAAAAAAACATGTTATTCGAATCTAAATTATGATTATCTAATATATAAATTATTTTTATTAACTACAAATAAATATAGAGTATGTTCGGTTGAAAACTTTTCATGGGAGAAATTATTCACTTTTCAATATTAGTATATTTTATACCAATAGATTCATGAACTTGTAGCTTCACTATAGATATGTATGTATAGTGGTAACAATTGTGACTATTCAGAAGCATAAGGGAAAAATGAGTTGGAAATATTTTATTTTGTACCCAAGAACATTTGGCATGAAATATAGTAAAATATTTTTCATTTTTCATTCCAACTTGAAGAATAAAATTTTCTCCCATGAAAATATATGATGAAGATAAATTACAAATAATATAATTTTTTTTACATTTACTTATTTCAAAAATTATTACTGTGACTAATGAATAAAATATGTGTATAGACACATTTCTATAAGACTTTTGATTACAATTTTTCTTACAATCAAAGTAACTTTTTAAGATTCAATTATTATCATTTATGTTGTATTGATATATTTTATGAAAAAATGCTTATTACATTGGAAACAAATATAAATATTATTACTAAAGTATTCTTGGGGGACCATGAAATGAAACTATACCTCAATAATATTGTCATTAAGCATTTAACAATAAGTATAAATACAAATTAAAAGACATAATTTTACCAAACACATTCGAGTAATCTATTATTCTATAACAAGGTTCAATATTATAAGAGCCAACTAATATGTACATTTATGAAATCTTCATAAGATGCACCAGTTATAAACCCTTTTTTATATCACCACAGCCTCTACAAGGATATTAAATGTTAGGTGACTATTTTTATCTTCTTTAAATGTGACCTCCATAGAGTTATGCCCTCATATGACTCTCCCAATCCTAGTTCAAATTCATCTTTATCCACTTCGTCCTGATCTTATTTTTTTTCTTTCACCACAACACCCTCATCCTCATAATCTTCCTTACTCACCTCCATTGTTTCTTCCTCCACTAAAAATTCCTCTATCACATCTCTTACATATTGAAATTTCATTTCTTCATTGGTTTCCAAATCAATATACTCTAAATACTCCTTAAAGACTCCCTCTTCTTATACTTATTCTTATTTATTATCATCAATTTTCCAACATAAATTTTATAGGGTTCCTATAATTAGGATCCTTGAACTCTAAGAATAATATGTAGCTTATCATTGACACATTTCATGTATACATCATGTAGTAACTTGATATCCTACAAGAAATAATAGTTAAAAATCTATTTATAAGGGGATCTTATTTTTTAACAACATAATTCCATAATTTAATAAAAACCCTCCATGTAATTAACATTAATAGTCTATATTTGGACCCCAATCTTCCAAAATTTAACAATTATAAAAATTTGAAAACTGCATATCTAAATCCATTAAAACATTTAGTTTCATATATGTTATAAAAAACACATATTTGACACTAATATTCCATATTTTAATAGTAACCATCAATATTTTAACACAAAAATTCCAGATTTTAATAGTAAAAATATAGATTTTAATAATAATATAGCATATTTTAACGATATGAATTCATATTTAATTATGAATCTTTCAATAATTTAAACACTATAATTTTAGGTTTCAATACATAGTATAATTTTAACATTATCACATTTTTTGAATGGTTATTATTGATTGATAAAGAAAATTTATCCCTAATAAAGTTATAGGGAAATATAAGATTCATTTTTTACTACTTCTTTATAACTTGAATCATCATTACACATTTTCTTATTCACATAATAATAAAATTTTTTGGCTATCGTAATTAATAAATACCCAAATCGAGAAGTAGAGGGAAAAAATTGTTATAATGACGTATAAATATATTAATATTAGTAAAATATATTTTTTAAAATAATAAAAATAAATCTAATACATTTCTATATTTTTTAAAAATACCAATTATATCACTAAAAAACCTCCCATGTATTTATTTCATTGTATTTTTGTATCAAATTATTTCAAAAATCCACATTACAAAACAACTCTATCAAAAACAATTCTAACCAATCAAATTATTTAACATTATCATAACACCCCTATCAACATCCTAATATTTCATTAATTGAAAAAATGAACATGAACTAGTATTTTACAATGCATCCATTGTATAAAACATAAATTTCATAACGAATAACTTCCCCCTACAACTATAAAAATATTTACTTTAGTGTAATCAACTTCTTTCCCCTCTAAATTTTTTCCCTTAATATGTACTCTGAAATCTATCTTTCCATAATTATATTTCTCCCTCTAAAATTAATTCCAAATATATAATTGGAATCTATCAAATTAATATTAATCAATTTATTTCTATAAGATATTATACATGGTGTATGGTCAAAAGAATTTCTATGCTTCTCACAAATCACTCTCAATGGGAATTTAAAATACAATAATGCAGGAAATCCAATTTTTATAAAAAATTATCTTGTCCATTAATCTCTAAAAATTTAATAAAAAAATTATTTAATTATTTTTTGTTAACAACAAGATTTTAAAATATAGTGTGGGCCAAATCATTCTACTATTACAGTATACATAACATCCTTTACAATCACATTATATTTTTTCATATGACTTTTTTAATGTTTTGAACATGCAATTAATATATCAGTATTAGTATCCTTGGAATTTGTATATATAATTTTTTTTAAATATTAATATTACCAAAAAAAATTATCACACAAAATTAATAAGTCATACTTGTATAAAACAAATAATGACATACTATAAATAAATTCATAAGTGAATTTGGTAATCATAGAAGATCCATTCCTCCCCATTTGAGGACCCTCTACCCTGGAACCTAGATGATCCCTTCGTCTCTATTTGAGGCTCCTCTACCTCATAAAATAACTAAAGAAAATAATTTTTTCACAACAAAAATTAATAATCAAATGGTAAAATATATAATGGATCATATAACTTATAGAAAAAATGGCCTCAATCAACCCACAATAATATTTTGATAGTAAGATATCACACATTTAACTCATAGTTTAAAATATTTCACACTGAGTTACAAGTAGGATAGGACTGTGTGTCTAGATTTTAACACCAATGTTCAATATTTTAAAAAACTACAATATAAAATAGAATCATAAAAACCTAAAAGAAATAAATGATATTAAAATAGTGGATAAATACATGAATGTTATTTTAAATTTAAACCATATAATAATTACATCACTAGAACACCAACAACTCACCATAGAACTTTCACTATAGTCCTTATTTATTTCTCAACCCAGAAAAAGTAAAATTTCATCTATATAACCATATAAAATACATTCAAACATTAATAGAAATATAGGGCAAGTTTGACTCCCAGTTTCTATATTTTATCACCAAACAATCTTAAAGGTAACATTATAATTCAATATTTTAACCCCATTAATTTACATTTCCATATATGCATATATAAAAACAAAAAATGTGAATTTTGAAACAACAAAATGATATGAAGAAAACAATCAAATTATTGTAATTTTTTAAAATATATATAATTTAACAATGACAACATAAATTCTCCGTCAATGAACCAATTAACATTCACTATAGCCCATAGATTATTCCCATTATAAAATTGTTTGATTTCATCTATATAAATAGAAAACCCACTTATAAATTTTAATAGTAAGTTATTAATGTTTTCAATATAGTTTTAATATTTTATTAGTAATCTACGAGAAAGATAACACATATATTGGATATTTTAACACATTTATTTCAAATTTTAAAAGATTCATAAATGAAAAATGTAATGGTGATACATAATGAAAAAAACTATATATTAAAAAATATGAAGTATAATGAAATATTTTTAAAATCTAACTCAATTAACAGTAACATCATAAGTGCACTAAAAATGCACCAAATATCCATTACTATAGATGTTAATTGTTTCCCATGCCAAAAAATTTAAATTTTATCGATGTGACAAAAAAACCTCAATTTTAAATTTAAATAACAATATTTCAAAATTATCACACCACTCTGAAAAATTATTTTTTTTATTTTATTTAAAATACACTTTGACGGTTAGTGGGAGCCTACAGAACCATTCCTTCAAAAATAAATCACACCCTAAAAACCGACATTACAAAATTAAAATATCAAAATAATTAAATAGAACCGAATAACCATTCCAATACCATCATCATGCACCATATTTCAAAATTCAAAACATCATCACTGTAAATCATACAAATCTCTTGAGCCAACTGAGGAAACTACGTTGACTCCATCGAGGAAAATTATGTCTAGTCTACACTTCATCACCATCATCCCATAACCTTACCATTATCACTGGTGTCCACCACCACAAGACGTAACAAACAACACAAGAACACCATTAATGTCTATCAACGTCATCATAATCACCAATTAATCATCATGCCTAGAGAAAACTGATCACCAGATACTATCGTCGCCCGAAATAAATAACATAATAGAACATCAATGAAACATATAAATTAAAATTAAGCTGCAAAAATGAATGCAATCTTACTCTTGAAGTGTTTTTATACCCTTAGAATGATGAACCAAAAATCAAAAAACCAAGTAGTTACCACTACTCCTGATCCAACTAAAAGAGGCCCATAACAACTTGCAGTCAAAGTAGGTTGAGCAGCCAATGATCTCTTCAGCACACACCTGTTGTTAGGCACAATAATAATTCTTGAAAATATTATTCGTCGACACAAATTGGAACTCGAGCACCATCACCAAGAAGATTTTATGATAAATACCAAAATCCATATAAGAACACTATAGGAAAAGAGAAATAAAACTGAATCCCACAAAACAAAATCACTCCCACTTTGGAAGCACTTCTAATCTCTTCAAAAACCAAAACAAAAATCCCAAAACCTTTTAGTTAACTCTAAGATTTATCTAACTAAGAGTGTAGCATAGTCACTTAGGGTTATAGTAGGATTAGAGACCAAATATATCTTCAACACAACACCATTATTAGGCCCAAGAAGCCATCTAGGAAACAGTCTTCATCGATACAAAAGGAACCATAGCAGCATCAAATACATGTGGATGGAGTACGAAAAAGGAGAAGGAGGTGAAATGTAGGAGAATGATGTAAAAAATGATCTAGGGTATTATTGGAGTAGAGAGATGGGATAGAAATGAGGAAGCTCACTGGAAGACTTCGAGAAAGGGGACGATAGGATAGGAAAGAGGATGAGGAATTCCAAAGAACTTTAACCGCAACAGGGATACAAGGGGAAAGATGTGGCATTTCAAGGGAACCCAAGTGTTAGGGGAGAGTGGAAACACTAAGATTGAGGATCCCTAATATTTTAAACTTTTAATTCCAAGTTTTTATTTTTTAACGCTAATCTACGATAAAGTTATCACTTATTTTCTATATTTTTACACCTCTATTCATGATTTTAACATCTATAAAAATTGAAAACTATAATTATAAAACCTAAAAAATTTATAATAGAACATAATGTAACTACATAAATGATTTTTTACATTTACACCATTTTACAAAAAAACCACATGGGCACCAATAATGCACCAATGTACCATCACTATATCCCATAATGACTTCCCTTCGGAAAAAATGTAAAATTTCATCTATATAACAAAATAAATCATTTTCAATGTTAAATAGTAATTTTTTCCACTATTAGATCCTATTATTCTTGTTTAAATTCTACACTACTATAATTTTAACATTATGCTTCTCGATTTTAACACATTTGTTCTAAGATTTAATAGTTGATCAAATTTCAACTGTAACTATGAAACCTCATATAAAAATGATATGAAAATAATAGAGAACTATATGAAAGATATTTTATATTTTAATATTTTAATTATAATATTATAAGAACAAATGTAATGAACTAAATAACCTTCACTATATCCCCTAAATAATTCCCTTACCCAAAATTAATTTCCCATATTATTATAAATGTGTTATATTTTTTTCCAAATATGTTTAAAATAATTTTTTTTGAGATGAGATGTAAAAGATCATAAATATGAGGAATTATGTCCATAGGATTTACTAAGTTCCTAAAAATATCAAGGAGCCATAAAGATTTGTAGGATTACTAGATGAAGTTCCATAATTTCAGTCAAAATATTTTTTTATTGTTAGTTCTTTAGAAGAACATCACTTTGGTGAAGGAAAAACAGTGTCTCAAGTTGAGTTGGTTGAATGATCAATGGAAAAAATAACAATTCATGTAAAAATTCAATAATAGAAATATAAATTGGACAAATGATTTCACTTAAATGTGTAGTAATTTATTGACATAGGATTAGTTGTTTGAAAAAAATTCATTGTATGGTAAAGCTCGAATGCAGTGTAAGTGTAATGTATTCAGACCACTGGAAGCACGAATTTATTTTGAAAACTATTATAAGTAATGGGGACTATAATATGACTATTTTATGTTATGTAAATGAAGAACAATACAATGATAAAATTAATTTAAATGTAATTATACCCACTAGAAGATTTCAAGTGACTTTACATAAACATTTTTAAACCCTAACTATTATGATGATGTTGAGATGGACTGCCATTATTCAAATTTTCATGAAGAAAACTTATTGATTAAATAAAATATCTATTGAATCTTAAAATAATATTGATGATGAATTTTTTATAGGATTTTATAAAGTAAAAAACTAAAATTTCATCGTATTTTATTTAATGTAGTGAATCTATGTCTTGAAGTGAGAAACAGTTTGAAATTATAGACTATGTGTTACCAACTTTTATCATAGAAAGATTAGTTATATAAAGGGGTAAAAATATATGAGATAATTATATTTTTTAAAATTTGAACTGTACTGATATATTTTTTATCATCCAGATATTCAAAAAAATACTATGTTCGATGGCATACAAGATATGCAATATCAAGGTTAAACAAACAAAAAATTAATTTTATTTAAATTTAAAGATTATATCCTAGATATTAAATAGGTGGGAATGAATAGAATTAACTTCTTTGTGAAATATATACTAGTCCTAATAATTTATAGTTCATTAATTTATTCTTTTTAAATAAGTAATCAATTTTTTAGTAATGTTATTTTTTCTGTAATAATATATATTCTTTAAAAATTAGATTTTCTTATTTTTATGAGTGAATAACATAATTAATTTATTTATGTTTTTGGGTAATTATTGGAAAAAATTAATTTCACTTTTATATTCATCATGTTAATATTGTATTTTTATTATCATCTAATAATTTATGGAATGATTAATTTTTTAGAGAATTGTGAAAAATATTGATTTTTATAAAACAATCATTTTAAATATATTAAAAAGTAGATTTATGATTTTAATTTGATCTAAAATTAAAATAAGTACACTATTGTTATTCATAATATAAAAATTACTTTTTAATCATCCTTATAACTTATTTTTATATTGTTTATTTTTTATATTAAAAAGACATTTTTCCTGAAAACTATTTTTTGTTGTGTTTTGGGGGTTAATTTAAAATTATATTATGATATATATATTTTTTATTTATGAACATTGTATTTCATATTTGGAATAAATTTTTCCCAAATTAATCAATAGTTAGCTTTAATATTTTACAATATTAATAGAATACAAAATATTTTTTGTTACCACGAGAAAATGTAAATCATGTAATTAAAGATAAAAAAATACGATAGTGATATGTAAATTACCCTAAACATGAATTAATTTGATTATGTGAGTAAATTTCATCAAAAACCACCCAAGATTTGGTTATATATATTTTTAGGCCATTTATATGTGAGTGTTTCCATTATTATATTTCAGATCTAGATAATATATTATTTTTAATATTTCATTATTCAGTGGATATTTTTATCTATAAGAACATTTATGAAATATGAAATATTTATCATAATCAGTTTAAAAAATTCTTATTTTTAGTGAAGAAATAATTGCCTTAAATTTTTACATAATGTTGATGCAGTAATTATTCAATTAATGAAAAAATAAATTAAATTATATAAAAATATTAAATGTATTTTATTTTGAGAAAATATTTTAATAAAATAAAATTTTAGATTACAATGTCATTTTATTTATGTTTTAAAATAATATTTTTAAATTATAATTTTTATCTTCGTATTATTAAAGTCAAATTATTTAATAGTTTAAAAAATTAATATCACTTATATTTAAAAAAATAATATTTTATTAAATGATATTAAATTAAAAAAACTATTAATTCAAGTTATTATGATATGGGTTTTATTATTATTAATGGTCCATTTATGGGATGTTTCATTTATATTAACTATAATTACCTTCAATGTGTAAGAACTCTTACTGTCATGACATGTTTTAAAATTGTTAATGTGGGGATAAAGCTAAAAGATAAGCATTAAAAGATATTAAAAGAAATAAAATTTTCATTTTCTATGATTATTTATAACCATAATCATCCTATATTCTAAATAAATAATTGTGTAACAACGTATAATTAGAAATTAAATTGTATAAGTTTAATATTTCGAGGAATTACATTAGTAACCCTCCCATATCTTTTAAAAGGAATCCACTTCTTAAAATTACATTGTTTATGCCAATCCATACCAAAAAACCTTAATATAGTACCTTATTTAATTATAGATGCATTTTTTTAGCCATTGCACCAACCTTAGAAAGATTATAGTGTTAATCAAATGAGGTTTTCCAATGAGGAGGTATATTTTTTATCTTCTTGTTTTAGGTTTGTTTATTCTTACACATTAAAATATTCTTAAAAGATGTTAAAATAATATGTCAATTATCCTCTATTTACATATTTTTTTTTATTTTAGTATAATAACCTATATCATTATCCTCTTCCATCTAATGGGAAACGAAACATGCATTAGGGTGTTTGGCGCACTACCACCTCATGAACCGATGTAATTCATTTTTATCACAGTCTCCAAGGAATGGATTATAATGATCTGATTAATGATTATATATGTGATTAATGAAAAAAATTTCATTATAAAACGATAACATATCATTTATCTTCTTACATTTCCATTCACTAAAAAATTATAACGTTTTTCGTGCGTTCATGGGGACTACTACCTCTACAAAGGTATGTGATTATTTTTTCTTCACCACATCATATAAATGAAATATCTATCAATATTTAATAAATTATTATTATATTTATATTATTATAATAATTCTTTAAATATTAAATAATACATACCTGAATTTTTTAATGACTATTTAAATAATTGAATCGTTACTCATGCGTTTGTGCGGCCTACCATCTCTATGATTGTAACAAAATTCAATATTCATAACCACATTTAATGTTTTGATTTAAAATTGTAATTAAAATATTAAAATGATATTTATTTTAGGATTATGATTATGGAGATGATGGGTTAATGACCACTTTGACCATAGCCAACATACCTAATCCGTTTTTGACTTATGAAATGAATATCATAAAAATATCCAATGTGAATTTAATCTATTAAATAATTAAATATCGCATGGTAATAGATAAAATAAATGGAATTGTACAAACTAAAAAGGTTTTTAGGCAAGTAAATAATTTCCCTAATTTAATAATTATGGAATATAAATAAAGTATCTGATGATTCAGACTCAAGGTAATTGACCTTATTTTCAAAATTATATTTTCTGATTTTCCTTAAAATGTGTTTTTCTTTCATATCCATATTTTCTAAAAAAATGTTTCAATGAATTTTTTTAATATTCTAAAATAATTTTTAAAATTCATTTTTACCCAATTTTAACTTCTAACCAAAGTATTGAAAGGAATATTTTTTTTCATTTTCTAAATGATATTCTTATGAATTTTCTGAAAATTGTACAAAAATAATGTTTTTAACATATACCACATGATTATATTTTCTTTCCTTAATTACTAATGTTTTATTTAAATATTCCATTACAAGATTAATATTTTTTTTTGAAGAAACTTTTCAACATTATAGGTGAACCATTATATTTTTAAATAAATGATTTTGAATTAGGAAAGTTATTTCCCTCAAGGAATATATTTATTATGCAAGTATTCTATTTTCATTATTATATTATGGTTCTTGGTAATTCAATATGATGATGGGTGGTTATGTAATAAACCCAATATGAGTTGGTCTATGATATCCCTGTAATGCATTGCTTAGGTATATGTTTGATGTTTACTATGATGGTTATTCCATGCCAAACTATATTGGTTACTTTAATTATAAATGTTAGGTTTATATCATGTGTAACCATGAGAGTTACTCCAACTGAAGCCATGATGGTTAATATATTGGTATGTTTTTTTAGAAAAAATATTCCCCAAGATATATATATGTATTATTTATCCTTTATATGGGTTTTTTACATAAATTTCTTGTATAAACACAGTATATAATTACGATTATGTTCAAAGGAAAAAATATTCTATTTATTATGATTTAAATTTAGATCATTGTGAAAAAGTTATAAGAAATTTTTATTATTTCAAAGAAACCATAATGTGTTTTTTCTTTCCTTTAATATTTATTTTGAAATGTTTTAAGAAAATATTTTGGTACTAAATGTGATTTCTTGGGTAAGAAAATGTTTATTTTGAGATGAATGTTTATTTTGAAAAATGGAAAAAAAATTATACGTATTCATAGAATAATTTTTTTCTTCTTCATTTTTATGTACCATAATGATATTTTTGTGATCAACCCACATTTTAAGAAAGTGTTTCTTAGATTAAAAGAATAGGTAAGAAAAAGGATGATATAAAGTTCAAATCATATAGTTTTTTTATGAAAATTAATCATGTTTTATTTTAAATAGCTGTTATGAGAAAAATTAACACTTAATAAAAGTGTAAAATAATAATTTATAGGTTTTTATGTTATATTTATGAAATAATTATCTAAAAATATAAACCTAAAATTCATTTATTAATAAAGTAAATACAATTTTATTCTAAAATCACTAGAATATGTAATGTTTTAGGATAGTTTCATATTGTAGTTATTACAGTAAATTAGTGATTTTGATCATTGGGAACTCTCACATGTGAACATTAGGTGAATCATATATCTCCAACCAAGGGATTCAGTAGGAAAGTTCAATCATTAGGGATGGTTATGAGGGTCATACCTTGGAAGTGCATTCTACTAGGGAGTTCTCTATTAGGTACCAATTGTATCCCACTGGTAATAATTCTAGACCATTACAATTGAAATTAGAGTAGGTTTTAAATAACAATAGAGTTTAGAATATTATTGGATTATAAGTTAAAAGTATTTATAACATTAGAGTTTAGGATATTAGGGATGGTTTCATTTTTAATGTTTGTAGTTTTTATTTCTCATTAAAAGTAATGGGATTATCATAAGGATGTAAAGTAAAAATTGTTAAATAGTGATGTTGAAGAAGATGTTTAAATTACACATTTATAAGGATTCATACTTGATGAGTATGATATTATATTATACAAACTAAATCAATAATTATATAAGTTAATCATTTCCCATGTGTAAAGATTATAAATTATATATTTGATTTAAGATATTTAACTTTTCTAATGTAAAATATGATAGAAACTTGTACATGACTGAGGCATATTACATAACTATTAAATTCATTGTTTATCTTAATGATATAATCTTTTCTTGTGATAATTATCATATATGTGATGATTTATAAAATAAAATGATTAAAAACATTGAAATTAAAATGATTTAAAAGATGGATTTATTTCTCATCATAGAGATTTTTCAAAAAATAAGTTATATCTTCCCACCACAAGAAAATCCTTCCAAGGGGTTATTGAGGAAGTTTAACATGATGGATTCTCAGGATGTTCATACTCTTATTTCCATTGGTGTAATGCTGGGAAATGATGGATCAGGTAAAAATTATAAAAAAAATAGGCTTCTATATCATGATCATAAGTTTAATATATCTAACTACATCTTCATTGTATATTGTACATATTATCATGTGATATGTCAGGTATCAAATTTACCTAAAGGAATCACATTTTTTGGATGATGAAATAATTTTTAGGTGTGCTTAATAAACATAAAAATATTACTAGATGTATCAAATATGTAGTAATTCAAACATACATTGATTCATAGATGTTGATTGGTCTGGTGATTCAAATTAATGTAAATCAATATCTAAAAGAACATCCCTTTTAGGAGAGAGTTGTGTGTGTTGGAATAGAAAAAAGAAAAACATAGAAAATTTAAGTACAACATAATAAGAATATTTTTTTGAATCCATTTTTACACTCAAAGAATGTGGATTAATTTTTAACTAGAATACTTGAATATAAATTTTGAAAATGAATTGATAACATTATATGATAATCAAAGTGAAATTATTATTTCCATGAACCTAACTCAACACTCTTTATAACAAACATATTTATATCATGAAAGGATAATTTTATTTCCATGGAAGAAATGATTGTTCAAATTTAATTAAAGGATCAGATTTAGGATATTATCACTAAAGTGATGCAAATGTAACTGTGTAGGTGTCTTTGGAAAAAAAATCATGTTCGGCCTTCCCCTTACACTAAACTGATGTCAAGAGAGTTCCCCCACTGTGATTAATATTGTATTGAAAAAATGGAGATATAATTGAAACTATACATTAAAAGGATAAGAATAAACATTTCTATCATCCGATGACATGATCCTGGTGTTATTATAATGAAGGGGGAGAAAAGGTATAGTGTGTGAATTGAGTGGGGATACATCAAAATAACTTTGTCGAAATTTACATGTCACCTAGAGATGGAATTATCTCAAAAATAATTATTTATCAAGATATGGGGTTTTAAGAATTTTCCACACGATAAATGATATGATATAATATGATATATAATAAAAGTATTAAAATTTTAAAAATAAGTCTATTACCAATAAATAGAAAAGAGGATATTAATGTTCCCTTACGATTATGATGGTTTTTTATTTTTTTCAAATCCGTCTGAATAAATATTTTTGAGTTTGGTTGTAAAAGGTTTTTTATCTAGAGATCTATTTTTAAAGGCATTATTAATTTAATTGGATGATAATAGAGTAATTTAGAGTTTTAGGTTTATAAAAGGATGTTTTGTAAGTTCAATATTATGATGACTCATTGTTTGTTAATCTGAAGAACATCACTTTGGAGTAAGATCAATGGTGAACTAATCTTAGTTAGTCAAATGATCACTCAATAAGAATAAAGGTCGATGTAAAATCCCTATAGGAAGAACAAAATTGTGATATCTTCTTTCCTTGGAAAAGAAATGAACATATAGTAGATTGGTTGATTAAATTTTTTTTCATGCTAGGAATTGAATAAAATATATGTGAAAAAAAATCATACCACCAAAATCAAATTTTTATTACAAAAACTATTTAAAGTATTGAAGAATTCATGAGGATGATTTTAGCTGAATAAAATGTTTTAACGAATGTTGAATATATCAAATTATAATAAATTAAATAAATCAAAATTTTCTGAGTGACTTTAAAAAAACATTTTGAAGTAACAACCATTGTGACACTATAGAGATGGATGGTAAATGTTTTAGTTTTTATGAATTAATGTTCAATATTTAATCCATGTTCTATGGAAGAGTAAAACATTATTGAAGATGAGGTCTTGAAAGGATTTTATTAAGTAAAAACATTGATATATTTGGATGTTACTCAATGTTTTTGAGTTAAGGATTAAAGTGAGAGGGTGCTTCAAATCATAACCCACATGTCCCACACTTTTACCAAATCATGATTAGTAATACAAAGGGGGAAAAGTATTCTAGTTAATATTTATGATGTTATTATTAATTACAATGTGAATTTGTAGAGAGAATTATTATCAAGATATTGGACTATATTCAAAAAAAGATATATTAGGTCAAAAGTGTTTTCTATGATGGGGTAACCAAAATATGAAGAACAAAAGGTTAATTGTTAAAAATGGTAAAGTTACAGAATATTATGTTTGTGAGAAGAAGATTATTTGTTATTCAATAGGATTATAGGATGATCCAAATATATTTATTGGTGGGAACTAGTATAATCATCTTGTTAGGGTTCTATTGTACGAGATTCACTTTTATGTAAAATATTATCCCTTCCCATTCCATAATAATTAATGATTGATCATAGTGAAAAATTTGAGACTCCAACATACTAAGTGTTTTAAGGAGTAGTTATCTATATTGGGGATAATCCGTGTAAAACTATATATGAAAATCCTCAACTTGAACCACTAGGTGAAATCTAAAGGGTCACCTGACCTCATATGTGCCTCCCCTTACAAAAGTGGATGCCAACTAGAATTGAGGATTTAAATCCATTATGGATAATATTGTACCCTCAGTGTCATGTCACAACACAAATAATAATAATAAATATAAAAACAATAAAACGAGAAAATTTAGAAATATAAGGATGACATACAATTTATTCAAATAAATGGTATCCCAAACTAGAAATCCAAAATAATTTAATAAGTGAATATAAATAAATAAGGTCCTCTAAAGTCTATCTTATTAATCTAGAACTTCCATATTCCTCTACTCAAACGTTCACTATAGTTCCCTTTCCCTTAATCAGATCTGTAGTCTTAAAATCTATGTGCACACTAAAATACATGATTAAGGTGTTATAACAAGGCTTAGAAGGAAACCATCAATGTATATTTAACCAAGTGAACTCATGTATATAGGTTCATTCTAGGAATAAAATAATTACATAAGAAGATTATGTACAAAAAATCCAAAATAGAGTATCCATTCTCTAAACATGCTTATAATGAACCTTGATAGAAACCTCTTTAGATCCATGTTAGATGGATAATAATAATAATAATAATATCTCAAAAAGTAACTAAAATCAATCCATGGTGAGAGTACATCTGTTTCTTGAAAACCTCATGGAATCATGAATACATGTGTCTTGTTTCGCGTCTGATCCTCATGTATGACATTATTTAACAAAATCACTAGGCATCGACTTTGCTACTCACAAATCGACATGGCATTGAGAGTGATTCTCACAATTCAACTAGGAATCGACTACACTACTCAAAAATCCACTAGTGATTGAGTAACGCGATACATGGATTCCATTTCCCCGTGTCAATCCTCAACATATCTCTATTGTATCATCATATTTCTACTCTATTCATTGGAAGAATTTCACCATCATTAGAAGTCATGTGTACTCCTCCTCTAGAGGACAATAATTTCACGATTTTCTACCAATTATAAGAACTAAAAACATCACCTATGATTGTCTGGTAATATACAAAAAATGGTATGATATACATGAAAATCATATCAACTTTCATATAAACTATAAACAGAAAACACCATGTTCTCATTAGTAAATTTGAAAATAAACTACACTATAAATTATCATGGAATCGATATTATAACATGTATCATTGGATACACACACCCATATGTGATCAAAATAATGAAAATTATCAATTATAACATTGTAATATGTGTAAAAAATACCCAATTGGTAAGAAACATCTTATATAAATTTTTTTGATGTCAAAAGAAAGGACAATCCACCCGATGTGGTTTGAAAGTAGTAGGAGAAACATCAACTGTTAAGAAAAACCCCTCCAAAACATACCATTATATTTTTTTGACACATCAATGATGGATTTCTGTCAAGGGTTCCTTGAACTAAAACCATATATTTTATTTAATAAGTAAATAAAGTATCATATATAATGATACATTATCTCTTCTGTACAATTACCTAAATCATCCTTTTAGGCCAACACATGTACAAGCAATCACCACCTCAAGAATAATAATAAAACCACACATAAAAATATATATCTCTATATCAATTTTGGATTATATGTTCTAGTTCTTTATTATTATTTTTTTATGAAACTATATTGTTATCCTCAATTATAATTATAATTATCCATTGATAATTTTCATAAAAGCTCCTTTAATAATTTTATAATTAATCATTTTATAATTCGATGTAAGTGTATTTTGTTAATTTATATACTTATCTTTTGATAATTTTATGTTATTATCATTTGAAAAAATTTAAGGATTTTCAATTGATAATTTTAAGGTTTTATCATATTATATTAATTCAATCATATTTTATATAATTTACAAAGAAACAAATATAGAATGGAACAAATAATAGAATAAAAACCAACATAATAATCATATTATGTTCATTTACTATAAATAAATGTGGGATAAGACATATGCCTGGATCCTGAAAATGGTATCAAACCAATCAATGGAGTTTAGACCGATGAATCACAAGGGATATTTGTGGTCTCTCAAACTCAGCAGTATTGAACCCCACTAAAATCCAAGTGGTTCATCAATTTCAATCCCAAAATTCATTTCCATCCAGCATTTATAAAATAAAACAAAAAATAAAAACATGTTATAAAATTTAAATTCAACTGAAAATTCATTGAAAAGTGTTTAATATCACCTCATTAAGGTATTATAATTTTAAACGGGTCAAAATGAGTTGATTTGGTGGATTTGGATATAATTTAATTGAAGTAAATGATGGTTTTTTTAATTCATGGAATAGAAGAAGAAAGAGGGGAAAACAAATAAAAAATAAATAATGGAATAAAAGGTTAAAAGGTAAAACATAATTACCTTACATGAGATTTATCTAAATGACTAAATTGAACATCTCTTACATCACACTTAGGGTAAAACCCGCATTCTATATTTAATTTTAGTATTATTTTTATCATCAAATAAACCATTCAGGATATATTATGTTATTTTAGAAAAAAGTGTGTGTGTGATATAGATTATTTAATACTTTTATTACATCAAAAAAAGGCTCATGGATCCCTATAATTGTATGTTAAGTCCATGATAACTCTAATCATATTAAATAAAATATTTATAACGGTTTCAGGTAAAATTATAGTAGTTAAATTTTTAGGGATTTTACAATTATGTAAATACATAAATAACACATGTATATAAAAAAACATTAACATAAAAGTACATATAATTTATTAACAAAATAGGGTTAAAGGATCAGTTAAAAGTGAGAATATTAAAATTATCCACCATTACTGACTTCTCATCTCAAAGAAGAATCTTTAAAATAATGATAATATTAGGAATATAAATATACATTCACCAATATTTAGTATGTCATATGGTTATCTTAGAAGTTTACAAAAAATCCATGGTATACCCCTACCAGTAATAACATTATTTTATTTCCTTAAATGTTAGTCATAATCATCATATATATACTAACACATAATAATATTAAAATTTTAACTAATTAAATGCAATAGTGATATATCAAAAAGACATGGAAATAGATATATATCACTTAATAAGGAATTTATCCCAAATAGATATCATAAATCAAGGGATTATAATTGAGAATTATTTGGTAGCAAAATAATGATATATATATATATATATGTATAATTTGAACATAAATGTATAGTCATGATTCATGATCACACCCAAAATCTCAAAAGAATAGTAACAACAATCCATTAAGGGTAACTTAGATATTCCACACACATGTGATAGATAAGAAAATATAGAATCCCATACCAGAGTCCCACACATCTATATTATTACTACCATGTCTATGGTTAGTCTAAAAAATAAGAAAACTAGTTCTATGAAACTATTTTTGCAACACCCTGTATTGAACCAATGGATATATGATGAAGGGTCGCATAACATTATGAGTACCTCCAATTATAAAAGAGGTTGTCAAATAGCAGCAGGGGTCTAATTCCTTATGTGGGGAGAATATACCCTTAGTGAAAATTCATGACACAAATAATAATAATAAATATAAAAAATACAATCATTGTACAAGTGGAAATAATATGATTACTTACATGTAATAAAAATTAATGGGTCCCAAAGTGGAATGAAAAACCAGAATATTAAGTGTAGATAAACAAAAAAATTAACATTGGGTCCTCTAGAGACTATCCTAGTATGCGGGTAGCTCTATACTCCTCTTCTCTGTCATCCACTATTGGCCCATTTCCCTTCATTTGATCGATAGTTATGAAATATACAAGTTCACCAAAAATCCAAAGTAGTGTATCTCTATGTGACATAGTAAGACACCACTAATGTTTCCTTAACCAAGTGTAATAATGTATATAGGTGCATTCCATGAATTAAAAAACACATAATAAACATACATATATGTAATCAAAAACTGATTGGTTGTGTGGTAATAAAGCCACACCAAACTTCTAATTGTATATACATTTTTCCATTCCATAAATATAACAAAAAGATGATAGACATAACCATAATCTATCAATGGGAAGGTTTATCTGTTTCATGGATGTAACACCCCAACCTTCCACGGTATGCTTCTCTTGGAATAATAGTTTAGCATGTGTTGTATGCATCTTCGAGTTCTAACACACCACAACCAATCAAACTAGCCACTATGAATAGTAATACCCACTTTTTGAAATTTTATAAATTTTATCTTTCAAAATGGAATTCATTTTTGGATTCAGAATATCGATATTAGACTAGGGTGAATTTTTGGTATTTTTTTTAAAACTTTCAATTTTTGATGAATAGTGAAAAACATTGAGTTATAGTTTAAAACCAAATATTTATTTAAATAATTATTTATTTTATTTAAATTTATTTTAGGTCAAAATAGAAACATAATACCCATATAATTTCAATGAAATTCATTTGAATCAATTTATAATAATTTTAGATATATAAAACTTTTATAGAACTTTTCACCGTCATTTACCCACCTCCTAGGAGAATTTGAGAATTCGAATAAAACATAATTATACCGCTTCTATGAGTTGAATTTCAAAAATCCAAGAGACATGGTTGACATCAGTAAGTAAAATGTTGTTCAATAAGAAGAAAATAATTTTTTTTGTGAATAGTAACTTTTTACTTTTATTTACCACGGTTAAAAGTAAATATAGTAATTAAGGGTAAAAATGATATTATTATTACCCTAACACATGTCCTAATTCTATTGGATAAGTGTAATTTAACCAAAAACCATAGTAATAAAATATGATCCTTTAGGTCCGGTTAGACTAGATTAGGACATTTTTTATTATTTTATTTAAAAAGGAGTTAAAAGAGTTAAAATCAAAGTTTAATAACTAAAACATTTTTAAATATAGGGTAATAGAAAATATAAATTAGACTATAAATATTCATTAGAAAGATAAATTGATTTCATAAATAATGGTATTTTATTTATATTTTTTAGACATTAAATAATTTAATTTATTTATGACACAATGATGATGTAGTAATTACCTAATTAATGAAATTTTAAAATAATTGATATTATGAATGTCCAAATAAATGTAATTTGAGACTTTTTTTGAATTCCACTAATTTTATAGGTTATTATGACATATTAGGGTTGGTTAGATGAATTTTTTCAAAGTAATAATGCTGTTATGAATGTGGAAAAAAAATACCAAATAGTGTCAAAATTGTCATAAAAGAGTTTTTAAAACAAATATTATATTATTAATTGATATTATATTCCTAAAAATCTAAGGTGTGGAAAAAAGAATTATATAATGATAGGTGTATCATTAATGAACCACTTGGGGTTCTGTTGGAAGTATATAGTATGTTTATTAACCATATAATATAAAAATACAAAGAGACATGGTAAATGTAAAAATTATTTACCTAAAAGTTAAATCTAAAAGATAAAGTTAATATAGTGACCCAAACCTGTCTAAAACCTATTATTTGAGTGTTTTTATACCCATAACAACCTTATCCTTTAAATATTCCATTTTTGAGCCATTATAATATGAAAATTATTTTATTATAAAATAATATTTCTAGCTTTTCCTAAGGTGCCCTCACCCCTCCTATAAAAGGGAACTCCCCCTTCTCTATAATTAACACCTTCAATGCCATTTTTCTCGGCCAACCCCTTCCCAAATACCATATCAACTATCCTACCTTCATCCTAGAGGTCTTCCATTAGTCATAAAGCCAACCTAAATATCCCTTTTGATCAAATCAAAAGGAAGAACCCGAAGAAGAGGTAAATATATCACCACCTCTTTCAAGTTCCTTTCTTCTTCCACTTCCTCTATATTTGTTGTTTACATTCTAAAATAATAACTCTAGTATCTTCTATATACTATGGTGTTATTATGAATATGTTACAACCATATTCATTATTCTAGCCATCCTATGAATGACATGTCACCATACGTGCGTACGTACGGATTACCGTCTCCACGTCGTGGTGTAATTGTTATTCAATACATTATTATTTATATTGTATAATAATGATGTGTAATTGATGTAAATAATAAAAATAACATGATAATTATTATTTATATATGATATACCATCCAATTATATATTATTTTAAGAATGATATTGTCGCTCATGCGTACGTATGGATTACCGTCTCCACGAACGCGATGAGATTCATTCTCCATCGTATACATTCAAGACTAATTTTCATTTTATAATTAAAAATAATGTTTAAAGACTTGATATAATTCTAGATATAAATAAGATACATCCCATCCATAACAAATATGACTCACATAAAAAATAATATAAATGAAAATGAATCTGTTAACACTCGAAATGACGATAATACTAAGATATTATTAACAAGGCAATGTAAAAAGATCATATATGATATCATATTAATGTATATGATTCTTGTATAATTTAATAACAATTATTTCACCATTATACATGAGGTTAACCTACCCTTGACCAAATAAAAGTACAAGGTAAGGTTTAATTTCACAATCTCTTCATTATCTGATGTTGTTTATGTGTAATTATCTATGGGGACATATTTATCATCCACATCCATGTTTCTTAAAAATGTATTGAAAAACATTATTACTATTTTATATAATATGGATTAAATTCATTTATACCCTTGTTTGACTTTTATAATATGTTTATAAAGGAATATTTTCGTCGTTTTCCAAACAATTTCCTTTATAACCTTTTCGACAAAATTAAGGTAAGAATGTCTATTTTTAATATATACGGCGGGTGCAGCTATTTTCTACCATTATAACATCGTCAATGCTTCCCTTAAAAGTTTATAATAATATTTTAAAATATAAATGTTTTCTTTTATAATTACTTGATTTTTAAATGATTTCAAAACAGAAAGAGATATTTCTCTAAAAAGGTTTTGATTTCATCTATGTCAACATCCTTTGATGGATTTTAAGTTTGTTATAAGTTGATTTATTATGATACAAAACTTCCATATAGTATTGAAGGTTTTATGATATGTTTGTCCGTGGATGTCTTATTCCATACCATTCATGGTTTATGGATAATGTATTGAAATTTTGTATGCTAGTTTTAATATGAATGATTATGTTATGTTTAAACATTTTCATATGAGGAATGCATTGGACTTAGTATGTGATGGGTGGAGCCCGCTATAGCTCCTAGATACATTGGTAGGTCTCATGAGACGAACTAGTGTCTTGGAACAAGGCCTTGACAAAATATTATTTTTAGTCTTGGCACAAGGCCTGGACTATTTGGTTATGAAAGTCTGGAATTATGCATTCTATCATTATGAATGTGGCTATTGATATTGCATGTGATTATTAGACTAGTAGAATATCCATGTGAGTAAGTAAATGGAATTATTTTGATTTTATCTTTTCCATATTATGATGAAGTTCAAGTTTAAAAGGCTTTTTTTAGTTTTATACATTTCCTTAAATGTTTATACTTATTTATGAAAGTTTCCACTATACTGTTATCCATACTGAGCAAATGAGATAACCCCTTTCTATGTTTTATTTTTCCTAGGATGCGAAGAAGTATATTATGAATGACCTGCTGGGATAGTCTATGGGATCTCAGTGTTTCTTATGGAAACAATTTTGTTGTAGTTTTCCATTTTATGATGTAATGTAAACCTTATGAATGTGTCTATTACTTCCAAGGATACTAAACTAATCGGTCTTTCGAGACCTGATATTTTGTGATAATAAAAATGGTATGTAATAATGTACCGACTCTCGGCTTCTGGGGTCTGGGTGTTACAATTGAACCTGATGTAATATAGCATTCATGCAATTTATTTATCTCATGAGCCTCATGTATTGTATGGAGCTCCCAAATCACAAGGTATCAAGTACGCTACTCACAAATCAACCAGGCATTGAGGGAACTACTCAATAATCAACCTAGCATAGATCATCCCAATACTTTCCTTAATGACTCCTGAATGTATCAAAAACATGGATCCCTAGAATCATTATATCTCCACCCTATTCATTAGTATAACATCACCATCATCGCAAGTCATGTGTACTCTCCCTCTAAGGGAAAGTCATTTCATGATGGTCCACCTATTCTGTGCACCATGAACTAAACCCTTGAAGGCAAGTTAAAATACATAGAAAGGTATTAAATAAAAGTAAATCATATCAACAAGAGTATAATGTAGCAACATATTACAAAATTAAATCATAATCAAACTTGAAAATAATCTACCCTGAAATTATAATGGAATCAAAATCATAATGGGTCTCACTGGCTACACCTACACACACCAACATGTGATCACAATACAATACAATTATCAATTATTCCAACACATAAATTATAACATGGAAAAATGTATAACAAAATCCCAAATTGGAAAGGAACATCCTTCCTCAATTTATTCAATGTTAATGATAAGAAAATGCCACCCTATGTGGTTCAAATGTTAGAGTGAAAAAAATCAATAGTCATGAAAATTTCCTCCAAGCCTTATTATCATATTTTCCAACATTTAAATATTAAGATTTAATTAATTGATCCAAGAAACAAAAAAATCATTTTATTTTAAAAATAATAAATCCATTGATGTGAAGATACATTATCTCTCCGAGATAGATTTCTCAAATTTCATTTTCCTTCAATACATGTGCTGTAAATATTATCCACAAGAATAATTATAAAACCAAACATAAAAAATATATCTCTATATATTAGTTTGATATTATATGTGGCCATTAAGTATAATTATTATTTTATAAGACTACATAATTATCCTTGATAATATTATTAATTATCCTTTGATAATTTTCATAAATCATCCTTCGAAAATTTTCTAAATTATTCTTTAATAATTTCAAGTAACTATGTTTTGAAAATATATATATACGTATCTTTTGATAATTTTAGGAAATTATTCTTTGATAATTTTTAAGAAATATCATTTAATAATTTTTAGTTTTTATCATCTTATATTAATTTAATTAATTTCTTCCATAATTTAGGAAGAACGAAATATGGAAGGAAAAGAATTAAAATAGAAAAACAACCCAATAACCATCTTATGTGTAGTACCTACAAATGAAAGGAAAGATGATTTACGCACATAGATCTAGATAATAGGACCAAACAAGTCTACTAAATCATGACTGATCACACACAAGAGAGATTTAGGTTTTCTCAGACTCAGTAGGATCGAAACAAACTGAAATCCGAGTGGCTCATCTATTTAGAACTCAAACCATGTTTATGTTTGGAATCTATAAAACAAAAAAAAAATTGACTATTTTAATTTTCAATTCGACCAAAAAGGGAGTGTGTAGTGTTAAATATCATACCATTAATGAATTGGAAATTTAAAGGGGTCAAAATGAGATGATTTGGTGGATTTGGATTGAATATTGTTTTGGAAATTGTTGGTTTTCAATATGCATAGAATGGAAGAAGAAATAAGAAAATGGAAAATAAAATATAAATAATAAATAAAAGGTAAAAAGGTAAAAAAAAATTAACCTTACATGTAATTTAACCAAACACCTTTCACATATAAATGTTATGTCATGCCTAGGGTTAAACCCACATTCTATATTTAATAGAGGACTTAGATTTTCTATCTGAGACACCATTCTGGAGATATTCTATAATCTCTAAAAAAATCTATGCGTGTGATATAATTTTTATAATAATTTTATTATATCAATAATTATGCTCTATAAGCCTTGGATATCTATGCTAACTCCATGCCTAACTCTAAAAATTATCATTAAATAATCTAAATAGATTCAATGAAAAAATAGAGTCATTAAATTTATATGTATTTTACTGTTAAATAAATCCCTAAATAACAAAATTATTGAATAATTTAAATTTCACATAAAAAGACTTGTAATTTATTAACAAAATTGGCTTATATGATCAGTTAAAATTTAGAATTTTACACTTGGTGCCTTACTCTGTTGTTTAAATCACTGTATGTATGTGACAGTGAGTTTATTACTGAAGAATATTGAAACCTTTGAAAGTAATAAATATTATATTAATGTTAATGTAATTTGAAAAAAGTAACTAATGATTCTACCCCACCCTTAATTGGTTCAACCAGTACTATTTATAACAGAAAAAATTCAAATTTCATCTATGTAGAATAACGAACCACTTTAATCTTTTATAGTAATATATCTCATTTTAATTCTTATTTTATAAGAGATAGTCTTAAATAATTGAATATCTCCCTTGTGAGGGGGTGGATAATTGTAGTATATGTTTTATTATTTCTTTTTTTTATTAAAAAATAATATTGTGATTGATTAGGATTTGATTCTCTCACTTTAGTGATCCCACATAACCTTTGATGGTGAATACAGAATAATAAATAAGTATAATGTACACAAATGTTTTTACATGGGTGGAATTCAATGTGAGAGACTATTCATTGATTCATTTGGTTATTATCTCATGCTATAGATTTAACACTAATATTTTTTTATCAATAAAATTTGGTTGGTAATTTATTACTGGTGATCCATGTATCCTAGTATATACACAGCTCTTTCAGATTTCACTATCTCTCGACAGTTACAATGAATGTAGATAAAACCAGTTAAAAATTAAATTCAACAAATATAAAGATTTATTCAACATCTAATTTGTGTTCTTAATATTTGATATAGTGTAATAAATTTAAAATAACTCATGATCACTTCTTCAGGTAGTGAATATAAAAAATCTATTTTGAGAGATTCCTCTAGACCACCCTTTTTAACTAAATAAAACCCTTTGGGGTTCAATATATTCTTCTCCTCCACAAATCAACACAGTAATCTTATGAAAAAATATATTTTAGTCACAAAGTAACTCGACATAATTCTCACCTTCTCTTTCATCTCTATGTATTAGTATCACACCCATACACCACTAGGTATTCAATCCATGTTCAATTTCCCACTAAAATGTATTTTATTTTATCTAAACAAAAAAAAAATTATTTTTTGTTGATATTATTTTCCAATACAAGTGGAGAAATTAATATGTCAATTATTTTCATCTTACTCAAATTATAATTCTCAAAGATCCATCAGGACCATGAAAAAAAACCATATATCGATTTTTCATTATCCATGCCCTCATGGTATCTTCTCATAAATCCCAACATGTAATTCTGTAATACATATCCCAATATCTCTAGGGATATACATAACCAATTTTAACATTCAAACTAGTATCTTCAAGGTTTAACGTGATAGTATTTTTCAATCTATACTTTTTTTTATAGTATTCTTCATTATAGTCGTAGGTGTGGTGCAATAAATTTAATGGTCCTTTGATATGTGATCATCGAGATTTTATTTTTTATTGGAGTTTTGAAGGGTGTATGAATTTTGATGTTGATTGTGTGGTTTTAGTTACACCATATGGAATGAAATTTCTAGAGAGGTTATTTAGGAAGGCATTTTTTCATAGACAACCCACTTGTTTAAAATGAGTAAGGTAAAATACCCAGGATGTTTGGCATTTTAGAACATCGTGATATGGAAAGTATGAGTGCACAAATGATGGATTAAATGGTGAGAGAGGGGTCTTTACACAGTATAATTTGGTTTTTAAGGTCAAAACAATGAGGAATTTATCCATACACCATTTTGGTGGATATAGTAGATATAATGGGTAATATTTGAGTCTTCAATGAAGGTAAAGTGTGTTTTGATTAGATCATGCATGGGTGATATAGAATCTCACATATGGGTAGCCTAGCCCATTATATCATAATGTAATGTTATATTTGAGTCATGTCTCAATATGTAGGTATTCTGGTGTGATGTTAGTGCTACACATTATGGTGGTATTGATGTCTCATGTGATGTTCATCATTATACATAAGGGTAAATTAGTTCACCCATATGTAGTGACCCCCTTCACGTGTAGATATTTTTTGAAGAATTGAACATCTGAAATATTCTTATTCCATACCTACATCAATATTCAATGATTGTAATGGAAATAAATGGAACTAATAATAGGAAATTTTTTGTTTAAATATATTGTGTAAAATATGGATTTAAGAATTTAACATATTAATTTACAAGAGACTAAATTTTACCAAATGAGGAATATTAAAATCAAACTGAGAATAATCTGAATAAAAAAGGATTTTTTTGAGTATCTTATAAATATCACAGAGAGAGATATATAAATATATTTTCTATTTTCTATATTCATTCAAAAATAATTGGGTTTCCTTTACCTTTATGTTTCTTCATTTTATCTTGGATCTGGGTGATCCAAATACTTACATTAAATATATATTTATCTTCTTCCATCATATGAATCCCTTCTAAATGTGTGTTTTGGTCTGGGAACATTAAATTATCTTCTATTATTTGTGTGTAATAATTTTGAATCACCCTCATGAGTTAGGGGATTTATGATATCTCTCTTAACTGTTTAAATAGTGGGGCTATCATTATTTTGTTTCTACATGGTAATTAGTAGTAATTAACTTAAAAATAAATTAATTAATTAAAAAATGTTAGAAAATAGTTGATTTATTTTTATGTATTTTCTTGCATGTTTTTATATTATTTTATGCCTTTTTTGATTTTATCTTTTAGAAATAAATTTTTATTAATAACTAGAGGAATATAAAATTAAAATAGTCCTAAAATATTTAAAGATAATGTGGAATATTATTCATGATATTTCTATGATATGTAAGCCTTCATAGTTTGAAGAAATAATCTACATGTTTACTCATTGAGATGAGTCCTTTTTTATGGTTGTGAACTGATTTCTATTTAATGTTATCTTGTTGCAATGATTAAATATTATGAATTGTTCACATGAAATATTATCATGTTTAAAAGTTGGAATGAATTTTCATAATTACATAATAATTAAATTCATTAAAATATTAATTAGTTGAATAATAATGACTTCAATGATGTTTATGTTTGACCTTGTAATATAGATTTTCAAAAATATCAATCTTATATATTTTTTTTGGTTTAAGAAATGATAAATGATGTTAATGTGTTGTAGATTTCTGGTAGTGTGAAATGATTCTATAACAAATTAATGGTGGGATATTAATCTAAATTTGTAAAAGTGATATGGGGTTAAAATGAATAGGTTTGGAGTGGAATTTCATAAATGGTAACTAGTTTAAAATTTAATGATGATATATATGGGAAGATAAAGGATGGAATAAATTTATGTGGTAGTGGATAATGGATTTTCATTAAATATGGTAATAAATGTCTTAGAAACTAGTAATTTTTGAAAATAGTAAATTTTTTAATTTTGAAAGTGATTTATTAAATGAGAAGATTCAGCTATTTGTATATCTGTTTTTGAATGATTTTTGGATGGGTTGTTTTATGTAGGTATCATAGGTTGTGGATTGGTAGTGGTGATGAAATAGTTGAATAGATGAGTTGTTTTAAGGTTGTTTGTGTATGTTATTTGGATAAGATTATACCATCTTGTTACTCGTTTTACTTACCACTATACCATTATATTGATAATTATTTGTTTTTGGATTGTATTAGTTTGTTTTGGGTAGAATTAGTTAATTTTGTAAGGTTTTATTAGTTGTGCATAGCTGGAAAAGGGTTTTCCTAAATAACGTGCCCCTCTGGTGAAAACTACACAAACATGAATATTAAGTGTTTTCATGTCTAGCACATAGTTTTAAAGACATTGTGCACACTAAGTGGAAACCATGCACCTTTAATATTGAGTCTATTGGGGGTGCACTATTAGGTTGAATGTTTTTTTATAACCATGTGACCTTACCCAGATAACCATCCCACCATAATTTTTCATTCCAAATAATTATTAAATCTCTTTGACACTTATTTTATTACTCGATCGACCCCAAATCTACCTAAAACAATTTCCATGGATATAAGGGCTATATATAGGTTCTTTTGGCTCATATAACACCATTTAATAGTGGAATAAATCCTGTAAAATATCATTCTCTATCCATCTGGTATGTGAATCATATATCACGAGTCTTATCCATCTCTGTATTTCTATCATCCATAGAGAGTGTTATATTATCATGTTGTTGATAGATATAAACTCAATTAAATTTAATCTTGACTACAAGTATGATTAAATGATATCCTTTTTCTCATTCTTCATGGGAAAATATTGTTGTAGGTGTTATACATCATGATTTCCATGATGGAAGGTTGGTGGTTCCATTTTAGAATGCTCTATATAAATAAACCTTGATTTTCTTGAATTTTTTTAAATATCTATCAATTGATTTATGAAAACACAAAATGATATGACTTTGAAATTTACTTTGAATTAGTATGTGGTTTGGGATTACCCCCCAATTCTATGGAAATTGGAATTTGTGGTGTCATTTTAAAATGAATGAATTTGTGAAATGATATGAGAAATGATTATGGAAAATGGATTAAATTGAATTGATAAACATTTATAATTGGTTTTGTATTGAAAATTAATGAACTGATGAAAAACCCATGACTTTATTTTGAAATTTATTTGGCATATTGAAATTGGAAATTGGGAAATTAAATTATAAATAATCATTTTATTTGAAAATAGATGATTTTTTAATTATTGATTTATTGATTTAGATCATGTGAGCATGGGTAGTTTGTGTTTTATTTGGGACAATCATGATATGATGGTAATTCCCTAGTATCATATTGACAATGAAAACTCTAAATAATATTGAGTTTTTTTTATCATAACCCCGATGGAATATTGATGATTCAAACCCGGCATGAGCATAAGGGATGTGTGTACACATATTTTCAGGAATACTGATATGAGATGTGTGAGGATATTATAACTGAGAACTATCATACCACAATGTTGGTAACCATGTGTGTTGTTGATATTGTTGTGATATATATTCAATTTTTTTGAAACTTATTTACAAAATCCTACTAGTTTATTTAATCTATTTTATTTAAGTTGTTCATTTATTATAAGTATAAAATGTTTTCCATCATTTTGTAATAAAAGAATGTTTTTGTTTTAAATAATAAATTATATTTCCATGCCACTTTTAATTTATATTTAAAGAATTATTTGAATTTATTATTATGGAAACATTTTATGAAACACATGGTGATGCCCTACTGGGATTTATAGATCACACTATACCATTTCCTTCGAGAGTTTGTATATTTCCTTATTCTATGTCCATTTAAAGGGTATGTGCCACATGGGGGTGGTGGATATTCTTGATCTCTTGGTATGGAGTGATGATTACTTTGGTATGTTAATGTTTTATCTTTATAGTAGTTGTGTACATTGATTATATACTACTTTAGTTATTTGATATATATTTTTCGTTTCACGTACAATGTTCCTTCAGAGTGCTAAGTGTACTGACGTGTATCTTTATCTTCTGCCATGTTGTGGAAAAATCATTTTATCTTTTATATTGTATGATTATAGGTGCTATTAACCAACCCATGGGATATGGAATTACCATTAGGTCATTTATGTGTCATCTCGGGCATCAGGGTACCAAGGTATCTAGGGTGGTTCAAGAAAAAATTGGTATCAAAGTAAAAGGTTGAGAATCATTCCATGAAGTTATTATACATTTTAATATATCTTGTCTGAACATATAAGGTAGTTTCTTGTGAGTTCTTGTACAAATCTCATTGTAACAAGACTTAAGTAACCATGGGTGGTTTGTAAAAATAATCTTGAGTAATAATTCTAGTATTTTCCATTATTTTTATTCGAATAGGTTGAAATCCAAAATCTATTTATCTAATCTGATGGGATAAATTTACCCCTATTCTTGTTGGATTTTTTGATATGTTTAATCATCCAATGACTTCAATATTATCTTTTGATGTTGTTTAGAGTCATTACCATGAGTATATGTGTGAATATGATCCAAGAGGAATCTTTTGATGAACTATAGTGAGTGAATCCTCCAATGGACCAGAATTAGGTTGATATTATTTTGTGTGTTGTCTAATATATAGGATGGGAACTTGCACTGATTCTGTTTTAGGATATAGTTTTAGAACCATTAAGGGATGAATCTCGGGATTATTCTCACGAGTTCCTTCACTAGAATACACCAAATTTCCAAGGATCTAATGATCCTCAAGAGGCTAATGATTGTTTGATAATGATAGATCTTATATTTGATTTCTTTGAAACACATGATTTAATTAAGGTGAAATGTTGCACCTTCAATTTAGATGGACCAAGGAAGAGATGGTGGGATCCAGTGGTTACGTAAAATATGCAAAAGGTTTTCGACTAGATGTAATTTAATGTTATTTTCACAAATCAGTTATATCTAGAGTCTATGGTTTTGGATAAGGTTATGGATCTTTTAAAACTCGAGCAGGCTGACAAGATCGTGATAGAATATGTAAATTGATTTTCCGAGAGTGTACAGTTTACACCTAACATTTTATCGAGTATGAATATGACGTATCAATAGTTTTATATGGGTTTACTACAAGATATTCATTATTTTGTTTTTTGTTAATCTCACATCTTATGTTGTCGTTCTAGATAGGGCCTTGATGGTTCATCTTTACATAACAAGTAAGTCATAGATGATGAGAGTTCATTTTTTTCCTAGTGGTTGTTCTGTGAGTTAAATTAACATAAAGATAATTTTTTATGAGATTCATGGTGAATTTCAATAGATGTTTTCTTCTATACCTCTTTCAGTTACTTGAAGATTTCCATTGACTTGAATCCAGTGTAACAAGATTGGGAATTTGAAACGGGTTTTCATTGAGACATTGAAGATATACAGAACTTGTGGACTCTAAATTCACTTGAAGAAGTTATATTATATATTAATTGATCCACATTATGGAACAATATCTTCAGTACCTAAAATTACATTAGTGAAACCAGATTCTTCATAAACAATAAGGTTCTTATCATAAGCATCTGAAATGAATCTTCTTCATATAGTGGATGATTCTCCTGAGGATAAAGATATGATTACAATGACTATGAGAGATAACATCACTATATATTCATTTGTATAGAATTATATTATTTGATACATATGTATCTCATTATTTTATATAGACCCATATTGTGAACCCACATAATATTCCTATGTAGATTTTGTCTTATGTGATGGATATTATTACTACCCTTAGAATGAAGAGAGGAAAGGGTCTCTATTGTCATAATTGTTATTTATATTTATAAAATAAAAAATTACATGGTATTTTTTGGATCTCTATGTGAAACCTATTAATTTCATTCTTGGGATTTATTAGATCATTTTTAATAAGTCCTGAATTGATAGTTATCTTCAATGGGTTTCCTTTATTTCACTTGATGGTGTATACCATAACATTAAGGGATAATGGGACTCGAGGTTGAGTATAGTCTGACCTAATTATCTTAAGTTAGAGAAAATAATATCAGTGTATGGTTTTCATATGGAGAAAGAATATCAGAGTGATTATATACCTCTATTTGTTATAATGTTTCCTAATGTTTTTTCATTCTTCCTTCTCTGGTTTTTTCTTCGTAAGAGAGGCAGAGTTATCTATTGATTTTGTGATTAGTAATCATTAAATATCTACTCTTTCTTACCACATTTCACAAGATGGACTGAATCCATTGATGACTCACTTGTATTATTTGTTTGATAAATGCTTTATATGCCTGAGTGTGTCACCTTCAGTAGTGCATATTCTCTTCAGTATGAAAGATGATGGAGCTCTTCACCTATTTATTATTACTAAAAACTCACTAGAGGAATTGAAAAGAAAAGGTTTATGTTACCATGAATTTATGATCTATTTGACAAGATTAAAATGGTAATTATTTTCTAGAATTTTGAAATTTGGTTTGGTTATCACCAGGTGAGAATAATGGAATCTGACTTTTATAAAACCACCTTCTAGAGAAGGTATAGACATTATGAGTATCTTGTCATGTCATTTAGTCTAACCAATCATACTAAAATATTTATGGGTTTAATTAAAAGGAAATTTTATGCATATTCAGATACTTTCATTTAGTTCTTTATTGATTATATCCTTGTTTACTCTATGATTGAGGTGGAACATGTGTGACATCAGAGAACAGTTCTGGAATTGTTGAAAAATCACCAAATATATATCAAGATATTGAAATGTGTTTTCTAGATTCAGGATGTGATGTTCTTGGGAAATTTGGTCTCAAAGGATGGAATCATAATAGACCCTTAAAGGTATAAGTTTTTATGACATATAGAAACTGCATAATGATTTTTAGATACAGTGATTCTTGGTCTTAGTATGGTTTTATCCTTGATTTGTAATGATTTTCTCTAGGTTGAATACTTTAAGGACCACTCTCACTCAAAAGGGGGTGAAGTTATCTTAGAATGAAAAATGTCAGAGTTTTTTTGTTGAGATGGATTTTATTTTGAATTATGCATCATTTTTAAATCCTACAGAGGTCTGGAAGGTCTATGCGATGTTTTATAACACACCAGGTTCAGGTTTGAGCTATATTCATATGTTGAGTGGTCAATTAATTTCTTATGGCTTAAGATAATTTAGAGAACATGGGAATAATTACCCCAACCATGATTGTAAAGTCATATTCATGTTCCATGACCTTATGATTTAGAGGCATTTCATTTTTTGAGAATAGATTATCATTTATTATATAAACAAGAGCTAGAGTTATTACTTCTCCCAAAAATATTTAAATCTCTCCTAAATGAATTTTTTGGAGTACCTACAGTATTTTGATTTCAAAATTTCCTATACCCTGGGGAAAGATAATTTCATTACTTATTCATTGAGTATAAAACTTCAAACCCATTCCATAAAATAATCATCAAAAGAGTGGAAATTAATGGATATTTTTTCACAGCATCATTTAGGAGTTCCGAAAAAGTAGCTAAGGTTATATTTTATTGTTATTTATTGACCTCTACTCTTCTCAAGATGATTCTTATAGAGAATCATCTTGATTAAATGTTCTATTTCATTAGGGAATACCTTTATGGTGGGGATACCATTTCTTAGTGGTCATTATCAGCTAAGGGAATTATTTTTTAGAATTATTTTGGTGTGTCATTATCCGTGAGGAATTATATGATTGGGGATTTTTGTAATTCATAAGGGGTTTTGCACCAAATATCCAAAAATATGTTCTATGACCTATGATGTTGGTTCTGGTATCCAGGTATGAGATGATACACCACCAATTTTGTTTCACAATGCAATAATTTACAATAGGTCAAGTCTAAGTACAAGAGACATTCGTGTTTGAATCATCCACTTCCAGTTCCTACTTGGATGTGGATGAGATCTCTGTGGAATTTTTGGTTGGGTTCCTATGTACACCACATGAGAAGAATGAGATATGGGTTGTGATTGATAGGATAAGTAAATCAACTCACTTTATACCCATACATGATACCATAAATGTTGAGTAGTTGGTAAATATAAATGTGAAAGATATTTTTCATTTTTAAAAATATAAATCTATTATTGTAAAGACCTGGAATTCCTATGGAATTTTTTTTAATACATGGGAATTTTACGAGCCCGCAGTTTTTGACGGTGCTTGATTCTGAGTCCTGGTGTGACCGGAATCAATTTCTAAAGTTTTGTTCAGGTACGTTGAGTAAACTTATGAGCGGGATTTTATATCTTTTGAATCGGTGCTCAGAATTGAAATATGAGGGCACCATTGAACTCATAACGTCAGTGATTTCTTAGTGAGACCTTCACCGCAGTTGCATTCTAACGCGAGTGGAAGATAGTTTTGGGGGTTTTTAAAATAAAAATTAAATAAAAACAAGACTTAACATATTTTTATTTTATGGTGTATAAAACCTCCAAGTGCTGGTTAGTGGTGGGGGCCACCGGCACATAACGTCCCTTGGGAGGATTTTATTTAGTGGGGTCCACACGAGATTCTTAACTCTTCTAACTCCCCATTAATTTTGAACACCTCTAACCCCCCATTTATGTGGGTTAAACTCTCCACCTTCCCCCAATACTTTAATGTGACAACTATCTCACATTTAATTAATAAAACCCTTGGAATTAATAAATTAGATCCTTTTTGAATTATTTTGAATTCTTTCCAACCATTACAAAAATAGCATGTCTATTATTTTTGGTTTTGGTATAATCTTTGGGTGGAGCTTGAGAGAGGGTTTGGAGAATTGAGATAACTTCATCCTCTCAATAAAGAACACGAAGAACAATCCTTCCACTGAAGAATGACGAGCATCATCTTCTCCCTCTTCACCTGGAGAAAGTTGAGAAAACAACGCCGCCCAATAAGAACATCGACTCCATCCTCAGCTTCTTCTTTCCCAACGTCAACGAAATGACGCCGCCTTTTCCCGTGACTTCGTCAATGAAAAATTGTCAAGTAAGGTAGGGGGATTTGTATTGGTTTTATTCTCGTTCTCCGACGTTATATTTATGGATTATGTTATGCCATTTGTTATCAACTTAACGTGGGGGGGGGTCAGACCGCACGAACACAACCGACCCTTCCCCTTTGTTGTTTTTAATTGATGATGACGGCATGGCAAAGAGGCGACGGCGAACAAAGGCCACGCTACCCGCGGCCTCCGCGAACCACACCATCGACCAAACGGTCCCCAACCCGCACCCCACGTGCTGCTCTGAGGCCCTACTGATGGCCCGCTGTTACTTGCCGGCGCACCGCCCACGCCCCCGGCGTGCTGTCCGGCCCTTCTGGTGGCCTTCCCGCACCCCACGGTGCCCTACCGCCCTACTCGGCGCCCATCCGCGCTGCTCGGCCCACCCAGCGGCTCCCTACCGCCCTGCTCGGCGCCCCCCTATGCCCTGCCGCACTGCCCGACGCACCCTGTCGCACCCTGTCGCCATGCCCGGCGCCCCCTGATGCCTTGTCGTGCTGGTCGGCACCCCGACATCCTTCCTGACACCCCCGCGGCCTACCCTGCAGCCAACCGTGCCCTGCCCGGTGCATCTGCGGCCTTCCCTCTTACCACCTGGCCACTAGCCTCTCGAGCGGAACCACGATGTCCCCTGTGGTGTCACTGGATGAACTGGCCCGGTCTTCCGGGCCGAGTCACTGAGCCGCCTACGTGATGACTACCGGGCCGAACCGCCCTCGCAGTCCGCTGGGACGGGCTCAGCGGACCGGGTTAAAACTTAGCAGGCTGACCCGCCCATTGGGTTGGGTCAGACCCAGCAAGTCTGACCGGGTCGACCCAGACTGGGTCATCCCAGCAAGTCTAACCAGTTCAGACCCAGCAAGTTTGACCAGGCCCATTACTGACCCTTTACTTGCTTTGACCATATCATTAGGACCGAAAGACCGTTTAACGAATCGTCTGTGGCGCCAGTATTATTTGAGCATAACCATCCATTTGAAAATACCCCAATGGAGTTAGGTGTATAGTTGGGATACAGTCAGGTTGGTTCGTACACAAAACCAATCGGGCCCTCAAGACTAAAAGGCTAATAACTCACAGACCGGGCGTCTGATTGACGCATCGTCTATTGCGTTGAGACCCCTATGACGTGGCGGTCCTTTGAGATACTTCCACATGAGACTTCGTGACACTTGGTGTATCTACTAGTAGCTTTTGGAGAGGATCCTCGTGGAGATGAGAAGACAAAGTGCAGAGACCTAGTAGCTGACAGACTTGATGACTGCTTGACCAATTCGACTTGGAGTGATTCGACTAGCCCAGTGGGGAGCGACCGGTATTTGGCGGCAGACCCATGGCATAAAGAGCGCTCGGTATTTGGTGTCATACCCGCAGTACTTGACAGGAGGAGTACCTTTGTAGGCTATTAGGGGGAGCACTCGGTATTTGGTGGCAGACCCACAGCAGTCGGAGCACCCGGTATTTGGCAGCAGACCCACGGTACTCGACATGAGGAGTACCTATACAGTCCAAGGTTAGTGAGAAGTTCCTCGGTGTCATGACAGGCCCACTATACACGAATGAAGAGGAGTTCTCCAGCATCCATGGCTTCGATAATGAAAATCATGGTTTAGCTGAATCAATGACCTTTGTGTTTTCCTCATGATTGAGATGGGTTACATGATAAAGGTATATGTATGATAATATACCTAAGTAAGGGTTATAAGTTGATTTCATACTTTTTTGGTTTATCCTTATTGTATTTTGGTGAGACCTTGAGGGTCTCGGGGTCCCTACTGAGTATCGTTATACTCACCCCTGCACGGGCTATGCTCGTACCTCGTTGTGTTGGATGCAGATAACGGACAGCGCTGACCGAGGCGGAGTTTATGAGGACTGGATGGTACCCAGAGGTGGACCTCATGAAGAGTCAGTACTCGAAGGAGACGGACGAACATGGAGCACTGAGGAGGCTATCTGTACATATCCTTCAGGTAGGATCCGTGGTGGACGATCCAGGAGCTGCTAGACACCATCCAGCTATTTTTCTTTTTAGTTGTACATGTTTGACCTTTCCTTGTACTTTACTGTTGGGATTGTATTTCCGGGCCCTTTACTTTTATTACACTTGTTATACAGATTTTACTTAGTGTTTTCTTCCGCTTGTACTTTGGTTGTGTTTTTTTACGTTTTATAAAGGCAATGCCTTCCTAGTTTTAGGGAATTACGCCTTTGGTGCTAGTCGCCAACCCCTAGATTATGGAAGGCGGGCTTGGGGTAGTCACGATACAGGCACTAGGGGACGGGTCGTGAGAAATTCATATCATAGAACATCGGTTATACCGCAGAACTTAGGACTCTAATATTTCTTTTATGTGAAGCAATAGTGTTAATTGTACTAAGTGTGGTTTTCAGTTTAGGGAGTCCAGTGTTGGTGCGGCAGCCGACATATCCATACACCAGGACCTTGAATACTGATTTCCAACTTAGTGCATGAAAAAAATGATTGTGTGTGTGTTTCAAATGTTTTTCTTTAAATCAACTCAAACCAGGTCAGCTCCCCAGGTATAGTCTTTTGACCGTGTCGCGTCTGTTTCTTTCAGGATGCCTCTCTACAGACGACCATTTAGAACCCCGAGAGTTGTACGTACTGACAGCCAACTGAGAGACAAGGCCTTAGTATAGGTCCCTCTTCTAGTTGAGGCACCAGCGGTACCACTCCCCATTGGTCCACTGATTCCACTAGCCCCAGCAGCAGAGAGTTCACGCCGCTTGAGCGCACTTCACGAGTTCCAGCGCTAGAGGCCACCCAGGTTCCGGGGAGATACAGACCCGCAGGTGGATGAGGATTGGATGGAGTTTGTGGTGAGATTCTTCAGACTGGTAGGGACATCAGCCGACGTCATGGTGATCCTTGATGCCAGCCTCCTTCAGGTAGCAGTAGGCAGATGGTGGAGCCTGATGTTCCAGATAAATGAAGAGGTGACACTTCTATGGGCAGACTTTGAGAGCATGTTCCTAGTGGAGTTTGTACCAACCACCCTTCGAGTGGTGCAGATACAGGAGCTACTTCATCTACAGTAGGGAATCATGAGTGCATCTCAGTACTCAGTGAGGTTCACCGACCTCTCGCACTACTCCACTGATATGGTACGGGACCCGTTCTTCAGGGCCCAAACCATTGATTAGGGACTCATACGAGAGATCAGGGCTTTAGTTATATCCCACTACATCCTAACGCAATCAGGGGTGTTGGAGCGATCCCTCCTAGTGGAGAGTTTCTTTACTGAGCAGTCTCCAGCAATGAGACCCACCACTATTCGACTTACAGTGGAGTCTTCTGCAGCTGGCAGTAGACAGATGACGCATGGGTCCAAGAGGACCAGACCCATTGGTGGTCGACTGCACGACTCAGGATCGGTTGTACGGAGCACCTAGAGTGGAGACAGAGCTAGACATGCTAGGAGCGGATAGTGTTACTCCTGCGGCAGGCTTGCTCACATGGCTCGTGATTGTCTGATCTGTCGCACTGATGATCAGCAGTCAGTTAAGGGACCCCACAGACAGAGGCAGAGATTCAATCGAGGTGGTCCATAGGGTGTAGGAGGATGTGGTAGAGGAGATGGTCGAGCAGCTGGCGTTGGACAGCGTTTTCAGGTGTTGCCACCTCCACCATCAGGAGGTCCACCCCGACCGTAGGGAGCGGGTGGATAGGGCAGAGCTCAACTTCAGGCAGTTGAGGCATATGACCATGGTGCTTCGGAGATGATTCGAGGTACGATCTGTGTCTACTCCACCATAATTGTAGTTCTTATAGACACAGGTTCCATTCACTCTTTCATATCCACTTCCCTCGTTTGGAGCTCAGAGATTCCGATGGAGCTGTTGGCTCAATCCTTATGGATAGAGACTCCTACAAGAGCAGACTTGACAATTACACACTGGTGATGGCAGTGTGAGCTTACTATAGTTGGAGAGAGCTTCAGCTAGGATCTCCTCATAGTGGCGTCGAGGCCTTACGAAGTCATATTGTTTATGGACTAGTTATCTACAGTCCATGCAAAGATCTATTGTATTAGGTGCAAAGTGTGGTGTGTCTGCACGGATGAGACCAGGTTCACCTTCACCGGAGAGAAGGGAACCTTTGCAGTGCAGGATGGACTTACTTGGAGGAGGGTGCATCCAATCACTCACTAGTTGTCTTGCCTCACCCTCAGAGCTGTTGATGTGGAGAGTCCGACTTATCCTGTAGTGGTGGACCAGTATGCGGATGTTTTCCCTGACGATGTTCCAGGTCTACCTTCGCATAGAGAGGTAGACTTCTACATTGACCTGTACCCTGAGACAACACTGATATATACTCTAGCATATCTTATGGCTCCTACTGACCTTCGTGAGCTGAGGGTACAGCTGGAGGACTTGCAGGAGAAGGGATCCATCCGGCCTAGTGTTTGTGCAGCCCAGATTCTCTTCGCCAAGAAGGAGGATGGGAGCCTGAGGCTCTATTTCGACTACCATCCCCTAAACCAGGTGACCATTAAGAACAAGTACCCACTCCTGAGGATTGATGACCTCTTGGATCATCTCAAGGGAGCATGTTGGTTCTCGAAGATAGACCTTAGACCAGGCTATCACTAGCTCAGAGTTCGAGACGAGGATGTGCAGAAGACAACCTTCAGGTGTCGTTATAGTCACTATGAGTTCTTGGTTATGCCCTTCATCATAACCAACACTCCAGTAGTGTTCATGTGTCTCATGAATGGGATATTACATCCATAACTCGATCGCTTTTTCATGGTCTTCATCGACAACATTTTGATCTACTTGACTACTGAGGAGGAGCAAGCCTACCATTTATGGGTAGTACTAGACACACTCCGAGAGCACCAGTTTTATGGTAATCTCTTGAAGTTTCAGTTTTGGATTTGAGAGGTTCACTTCTAGGGACACGTCATCTCAGAGGATGGAGTTGCAGTGGATCCATAAAATATCTAGGTGGTACTTACTTGGGATCCACCCAGGTGTATGATGGAGGTTAGGAGTTTCTTGGGATTGTCTTGATACTATCGGAGATTCATCCCAGAATTATCCAGAGTTGTAGCACCACTATCATCCTTGACGAAGAAGGGGAAACCCTTTTTCTGGTTGGAGAGATTCCAGTAGAGCTTTCAAGAGTTGAGGTAGAGGTTGACTAGTGCCCCATATTGAGGATTCCAGAGGAAGGCATAGGGTACGTAGTCTACTGCGATGCATCAGGGACCAGACTCGGATGTGTCCTAATTTAGGATTGAGCTGTGATCGCATATGGTTCTCGGCAGTTGAGACAGCATGAGAAGAACTACACTACCCATGACTTGGAGTTAGTAGTAGTGGTCTTCACCTTGAAGATGTGGCGTCACTATCGGATGGGCGAACGTTTTACTATGTACTCTGATCACATGAGTCTCAGGTATATCTTCTCTCAGATGTACCTGAACCTGAGACAGCGATGTTGGCTTGAGTTCCTCCAGGACTATGACTTTGAGATAGTCTATACTCCTAGGAAGGGGAATGTTGTTGCAGATGCTCTCAGCAGGAGATATGTTATTCAGCTACTAGGACAAGCGACAGAGCAGCTGGCTGCCTTATAGATATCCTTTTTGGATAGAGATGGAGCAGCCTATCTATAGTCTCTTATAGTCACTCCCCCACTTTTTCAGCGAGTCAGGGAGGCGCAACATTGGGATGTTGACTGCGAGACACGATGTGCTTAGATATCCACAGGTCAGGCACCTGATGGATTTTCTGAAGGTGGGGAGTATGTCATACTCTTCAGAAAACATACCATGGTACCACTTGCACTTCAGGAGGAAGTTTTGAGGGAGTTACTCACTTCCCATCTAGCAATAAATCTAGGTGTGGAAAAGATGTACCAGAACCTTCCACGACAGCATTGGTTTCCAGGTATGAAGAAGGTGGTAGCAGAGTTTGTCTTATAATTCCTCACTTTTCAGTAACTGAAGGTAGAGCACCAGGTTCCCACAGGCTTGGTTCAACCCTTAGAGGTCTCAGAGTGGAAGTGGGATGGGATATTTATGGACTTCATGATGGGTCTTCCACGTACATCCAGGGGTCATGACTCGATTTGGGTGATTGTCGATTGGCTCACCAAGTCGACCCACTTCCTACCTATCAGGGAGCAGGGTTAAGTAGAGAGACCGGGACGCCTCTATGTGCAGGAGATAGTGTGTTTTCATGGAGTACCTTCTTCTATTGTCTCTGACCATGATGCATGGTTTACTTCCCGGCTATGGAAGGGGTTGCAGGAAGCGTTTAGGACACAGCTTCACTTGAGTACCGCCTTCTATCATCAGACTGATGGTCAGACCGAGAGGAACATTCACACACTTGAGGACATGCTCCGTGCATGTGTCCTTGACTTCAGTCGCAGTTGGGAGGATCACTTGCCTTTGGTGGAGTTTTCCTACAACAACAACTTTCACTCCACCATCGGTATGGCACCCTTTGAGGCCTTGTACAGTCGACCTTGTAGATCACCATTATGTAGGACAGACCCTGGGGGGTCAGCACTGGTGGAACCAGAGATGGTATAGGCTACGACAGAGAAGTTTCATATCATCTAGGAGCGGAAGAAGACTACACAGAGTAGGTAGAAGTCGTATGCTGATAGGAGACGGAGACCTTTGGAGTTTGAGGATGCCGACCACGTCTTTCAATGGGTCTCACATTGACGAGGTCTGCAAATATTTGGATGAGGTGGCAAGTTGTCTCCACGATTCATCAGACCTTTCCAGGTCCTCAGTTGAGTAGGCGAGGTGGCTTACCACTTATCTCTTCCACCTCAGTTGCAACGGGTACACGACGTCTTCCACGTATCTCAGCTGAGGAGATACGTGCACGACCCATCCCACATCATCGAGCATGGGGAGATGGACATTGATGATGGGGAGAATTTCATAGAGGTTCCAGTAGAGATTGAGGATCAATAGGATCGGGTCCTAAGTGGACAATACATACCTCTGGTGCGCATTCGTTGGCAGCACAGGGAACCTCCGGGAGAGTACATGGGAGTGGGAGACTCAGAGGCATGCTCAGTACCCTCATTTGTTCCCTTAGTGTGAGTTATAGCTTATGGGGACGTAAAGCCCTAAGGTGGGGAGAATGTAAAGACCCGGAATTTTTGTGGAATTTTTTATTTTAAATACATGGGAATTTTATGAGTCTGCAGTTTCTAACGGCGCTTGATTCTGAGGCCCGGTGTGCCCGGAATCATTTTCTGAAGATTTTTTTGGGTAAGTTTAGTAAACGTACAAGTAGGATTTTATATCTTTGGAACCGGTGCTCAGAATTGAAATCTGAGGGCACCATTTAACTCGTAGTGTTGGTAATTTCTTAGTGAGACCTTCACCGTAGTTTCATTTTAACGAGAGTGGCAGATAGTTTTTGGGGTTTTTAAAATCAAAATTAATTAAAAATAATAATTAACTTTTTTTTATTTTATAGTGGATAAAACCTCCAAGTGGAGGTTAGTGGTGGGGGCCACCCGCACATAACCTCCGTTGGGAGGATTTTATTTAGTGGGGCCCACACAAGTTTCTTAGTTCTTCTAACTCCCCATTAATTTTGAACACCTCTAACCCCTCATTTATGTTGGTTAAACTCTCCACCTTCCCCCAATACTTCAATGAGCCAACTCTCTCACACTTAATTAATTAAACCCTTGAAATTAATTAATGAGATCCTTTTTGAATTCTTTTGAATTATTTCCAACCATTAAAAATAATAGAATGTCTATTATTTCTGGTGTTGGCATAATCTTTGGGTGGAGCTTGAGAGAGGGTTTGGAGAATTGAGAGAACTTCATCCTCTCAATTAAGAACGTGAAGAACACTCCTTCCACCGAAGAACAATGAGCACCGTCTTCTCCCTCTTCAATCGGAGAAAGTTGAGGAAACACCACTGACCACGAAGAATATCGACGCCATCCTCAGCTTCTTCTTTCCCGATGACAATGAAACACCGTCGCCTTTTCCCGTAACTTCATCAACGAACAATCCTCAAGAAAGGTAGGGGGATTTTTGTTGGTTTTATTCTCATTCTCCGACGTTCTATTTATGGAGTAAGTTATTCCATTTGTTTTCAACTTAACGTGGGAGGGGGGTCGGACCGCATGAACACGGCCGACCCTTCCCCTTTTTGTTCTTGATTGATGATGATGACATGGAAAAGAGGAGACGGCGAACAAAGGCCGTGCTACCCGAAACCACCGTGAACCGCACCATCGGCCAAGCGGTGCCCGACCCGTGACCCATGCGCTACTCTGTGGCCCTGCCGACGGCCCGCCGCGCCTCGCTGGTGCGCTTCCCACACCTCGTGGCGCCCTTACGCCCTGCCTGGCGCCCCCCGACGCCCTTCCTCGTTGCTCGGCGCATCCCACAGTGCCCTGCCACCCTGCCCGGCGCCCCCCGGTGCCCTATCGTGCTTCTTAGCGCGCCCCCGCACACTGCTCGGCACCACTCAGCCTGCCCCGTGGCCTGTCATGCCCTACCCAGTCCACCCGGGGCCTATCCAGTGTCCAGTTGGCCTGCCTGTGCCCCACGCGGCCTGCCCTCTAACCACTCGGCCACTGGCCTCCCAAGCCGACCCGCGGAGTCCCCTGTGGTGTCGCTGACTGATCCAGCCCGGTCTTCTCGGCCGAGTCACCGAGCTGCCTACGTGGAAACTACCGGGTTGAACCGCCCTCACGGTCCGCTAGGTCGGGCTCAGCGGACCGGGTTAAAACATAGCGGGATGACCCGCCCACTAGGCTGGGTCAGACCCAGCGAGTCTGACCGGGTCGACCCAGACAGGGTTAGCCCAGACTGGGTTGGGCTGAGTCTATCCGACTGGGTCGGACTAGACCCTGGCCCATTACTGACCCTTTGCTTGGTTTGGAAATATATTTAGCACCGAATGTCCATTTGATGAACCTTCAGCGGCACCTGTATTCTTGGAGCATAATCGTCCCTTTGAGAATACCCCATGGGATTTCGGGGTATAGTTGAGATATGATCAGGTTGGTTCGTACACAAAACCAACCAGGCCCTCGAGACTAAAGGGCTAATAACTCACAGACCGGGCATCTGATTGATGTGTTGTCTGTTGCATTGAGACCCCTATGATGTGGCGGTCCTTTAAGATACTTCCATGTGAGACTTCCTAAAACTTGGAGTATTGATCAGTAGCTCGTGAATCTAATCCTCCCGGAGACGAGCAAACAGAGTGCGGAGACCTAGTAGTTGACAGACCTAATGACTGCTTGACCGATTCGACTCAGAGTGATTAGACTATCCCAGTGGAGAGTGTCTGGTATTTGGCAGCAGACCCACAGTACTCGATAGGAGGAGTACATCTATAGGCTATTAGGGGGAGCGCCTGGTATTTGGCGGTAGACCCACAGTGGACGAAGCTCCCGGTATTTAGTAGAAGACCCGCGGTACTCGACAGGAGGAGTACCTCAGCAATCCAAGGTTAGTGAGAAGCACCACGGTGTCGTGACAGGCCCACTGTAAATGACAGATGAGGAGTTCTCCAGCATCCATGGTTTCGATAATGAATGTCCTGGTTTGAGCTAAGTCAATGACCTTTGTGTTTTCCTCATGATGGATATGGGATACTTGATAACTTAGCTATATGTATGGGCATATACCTAAGTAATGGTTATCCGTTGATTTCATACTTTGTGGTTTATCCTTGTTGGATTTTGGTGAGACCTTGAGGGTCTTGGGGTCTCTACTGAGTATCGTTATACTCACCCCTGCACGGGCTATGCCCGCACCTCGTTGTGTTGGATACAGACAACGGACAACGCTGACCAAGGCAGAGTGTACGAGGACTAGACGGTACCCAGAGGTTGACCTCACGATGATTCGGTACCTGAAGGAGACGAATGGACATGGAGAACTAAGGAGGATATATGTACCTACCCTTCAGGTAGGATCTGTGGTGGACGATCCATGAGCTGCTAAACACCTTCCATCTGTTTGTCTTTTTAGTTGTACATGTTTGACCTTTCCTTGTACTTTACTATTGGGCTTGTATTTTCGGCCCATTTACTTTCAGTACACTTGTTATAAAGCTTTTACTTAGTGCTTTGTTCCTCTTGTACTCTATTTGTGTGTGTTTACATTTTATAAAGGCAATGCCTTCCCAGTTTTAGGGAATTACGCCTTTAGTGCTAGTCGCCATCCCTGGGCTTATAGAAGGCGGGCTTGGGGTAGTCACAATACGATCCCCGGGGGGACGGTTCGTGACAATTATTGTCTATGATATATATCCACACTTGACATCTTGTTTTTTTGGGGGGAATTTAGGAGGCGATGGGATCTTGGGTTTGTTTGAGTTTAACATACTATTTGTTGATGGATGGAAAAACAGAGACGGATATACATATTCTCAAAGATATTAATTATTATTGTGTCCTCATTTTTTGGTGAATGTTCACACTCCTTTTCGTCACAGAGTCTAACAACTAAAAAAAGGGAATACTTTAAACACAAAGAGATTCATCCTTTGAAGAAATATCAAAAAATGGACAAAGGTGTGAACAAGGATTTTTTTACACATGGGTCACGCAAGTAGACTTGTGCGCCACATATTGGTCGCGCAGGTGACTTTCCCTCCCTAATTGATTTTCGCCCAAGGTCTTCAGTAGCCTATAAATACCCCTTGTGGGCCCCCCATTTCGGGGATGAAAAATCTAAAAGTCAGATTTTAGCTCTCGGGGCCCTAGTCTCTACTTGAAGTATTACGAACACTTCTAAAGTACTTTCTTACCTAGAATGGAAGATCTAAAGAGAGGGAATAAGGCCTAAGTGTTGAAATTCATCAACACTTGCACGCCTAAGTGTCTAGTCCTTAAGGGAAAATGGCCAAAAATGCACGCCGCCTTATTCATTCAACAGAACTTGTGTGCCACCGTTTTGGAAGCCTTTAGGTATAATACTAAGGGCTTGAGCCAAGCCTCTCCCAAGTATTACCTTATGGGTTAACTGTCGCGCAAGTGCACATGTATCACACAAGTATACTTGCGCGACCAGGACTTGCGCACCCAAACAGAAATTGTGCGCCTACCTCTTTTTGGGTGTCTCTCCTACCAATTAAACTCTTTTCTTCGAATCCACCTCTCCTATTCAAGATTTAGCCTTCAAAACCCTCTTCAAAGCCACTTTTGGCATGGTTCCTTTGTTGTCTTTCATATATGAAAGGAATTCTATGGAACATCTCTCAAAACCTAGTGATTTACATATCTTTATGTCACTAAGGTTTGATATTTCCTCCATTCAACCTCATCCTCTAAGATGTGAAGATCTTTAATATGAGCCTCTTTTTCAGAAGTAAGCCCCAGATCACAAGTTCCCTAACTTGGGCCTCCTTTTCATGAGTAAGCCCCAGATCACAAGTCCCCTAACCTGCAACTCCTTTTCAGGAGTAATCTCCAGTCATAATTCCCCTAAAATGGGCATCCTCCTCAAGAGTAATCTCCAATCCATGTTCCCTTAATAAGGGCATCCTCCTCATTTGTAAGCCCCAAGTTCCCAAATATGGGCATCCTCCTTAGAAGTAAGCCCCAAATTCTAAATTTATTTTAACCGGGGCCTCCATTTCAAGAATAAGCCCCAATCTTAATTTATTTTTGATTTGGGATTCCTTTTGAGGAATAAAACCCAATCATAAGTCCCCTCTAATTTGGGAATCCTTCTCAGGAGTAAGCCCTAAGTTAAGTATAAAAATCTCCATAAAGCACATATAACTTTATGGACCTTGTTCCCAGGTTTCTTCCATGAAGTAAATCCAAATCCACATCTATCTAGGAATTCATACATACGTAAGCCCCACATCATTTCATATGATTGCATCTTTCGTGGCACAATCGTCAGGTTTTAATGATACCTCTTATTTCTCACACCGAGCATGACTCAAGTGAGCTTAGAGTGTAAAAGTAATTATGAAATCTTTCTGTGGGTCATCAATCATGCATAAACTCCATATTTCTTCAGTCGAACTACCTGGGTTCTGATTCCTTTTCTAAAAAAGGATATGTAGGCAGCCCATCTCCGGGTATGATCCTAACTCTAAAATAATCCATGTCCTTCTTAACGACAATAAACTTCAAGTGCCCCACTAAGTGGCTTTAAAACTAGTATGGTTATCATAATGACCAATAGATTTCTATATAATCTGTTGAAGGAAACCATTGACTAAGAATCTATAAAAAATACAGATAATTCTCTATCGATGAATAACCTCAAATACATATAAAATATTCTATAAATTTCAAACATATTAATCATTGTGTGTCAGATCTAAAGGAAAGATCATTTTCATACAAGGTAATTTAATAAGGATTTAGGAACATAACTCAAATATATAAAGAGAGTCCCAGAGTAGACAATAATTACCCCCAAAAAGGTGTGATGAGTCTGAACTCCCATCCTATCGACCAATGCAAATTCATAAGCCTCATTGGTCCACAACTAATGAGCACCTACCTTTGGAAAGTAGGTCCAAATGGATATATAATCATTGGATGTTTCTGGTTCTACGAATAAACCCGTTAGAAACTGATTGGAATGTTTGAACCTTAAACGAACAAGGTCATCTCCATTTCTAGAGGAAACAAAAAATGGTGAACCCGACGTGAATCCTTAACCAAGTTAAAATGATGTTTTACTTATTTGTTAGGCCCCTATTTAATTCAATGTGAGGGCTAAAAAAGAAATTAATAAAATATGTGCTCATCCAAAAGATTTAGTGGCTGAACTTATCTTGATTATGAATGTTATCTCAAATAGGCCATCATTTCCAAGATCTCTCTGTGTTACAAAAATGGCTTCTCTAAAGTTCACACCTGTGAATGCATCTACTGCTACTCTTGTTGGATCCTCGTCCGCTCTGAGGATGACATCACCTACTCAGCATCTTCAACGCTGGGTATCAAATACACTGGTTAAGGAATACCATCAACATGGTACCATTCTGACTCTGGAGGCCACTCGATAAGCCCTCCAAGTCAATAATTCACCCTGGTTGTCCGGACAGTGATGATGAGGAATCAAGAAGAAGGTTGTTCCAACCAACGTTTCCAACCATTTCTGTTCGTTATCCCCAGAATGCAATCACCAGTCCCTCCCATATTATGTGTAGGTGAATGAGAAGGTCACTCAAGGCCTTAATTCAAGGAGACATGAGTCCTTCCTGAGGGCTCCCATCAATAATCGCTGCCAGACTCGTGTGGTAGTGCGCCCTCAACATGATGAGGGTATCACCTTTAGAGGTTCGGCTCAGGTTCCTTAGACCTGAGTCTGCAAGACGAACTGCCAGAGGTGAAATATGGTCAACAGGGAGCACGTTCTCACTTCCGCCCCCTCCAGAGAAGTCCATCAAACAAACTTGATGGAAAATAACGAGCGGGCATATACACTCATCCGTCCTGATGTAACTACCCAGCAGACTCGTCTAGCAGTAACACGCCAATCCTGCCAGGAAATTCCGACAGAGTATAATAGGAAGGCATATACACCTATTTATAACCCATCAGCTAGTCATCAGGCTCGTCTGACTACAATTAAAGAAGCTCACCAATCTAATATGGTGGCAACTGATAAGCAGAGACATACACCTATTAACAATCAATAATTCTGTCAGCAGTATCGTCTACCAGTATTGAAGGAAATTCATCAACCATACTTGACGAAGAATACATATCAGTCACATACACCTACCAATATTCATCAATCCTACCAACAGTCTCATTTTTTAGCACTCGAAGAAGTCAGTCGGAAAGCTCCGACGACAAATTTAGAGCAGACTCAACTCTCTTCCCCCACACATGAGTACTGTCAGAATTAACTGACAGAAAAAGGAGGACATGAGCAGGAATACACACCTACTCCAATCATGGAATGGAAGTATATTCTCATTCTGGCAGCTGAATTCACCAAGCACATTCTAACAATGGTGAAAGAGTATAAGCAAATCCCTGCTCATATTCTGGATTCCTGTCAGAATATTATAACAGTTTCGGCAGCATCACAGGGAAAGAAATGAAAATTTGTCCCTACCAGTGGAGTGACAGATCAACATATCACTCCGGAACAGATACACACCTTTGTTCCAGTCCAATAGGGTTGTGGGGCATACTCCCCCATATCATACGGACAATCAAGTCAGACACATACACCTGATTTGAATGGAGATAATCAGCCTAACATGACTATTTCTCTTGAGCAGACATATACACCTGCCCATAATAACCACTTTCATCAATAAGTGGTTCCCAAAGTGAGTAAGAAGACGTCTAAGAAAAAGACATGTTCAGAACAGTCAAAAAATCAAGAACCAATTTTTAATAAGGCTTTGCTCGATGCTGGAGTTCTTGAATCCCTCAGACAATTATCTATTGGAACACAAGATTCTACTCTCTCATTTCCTAATAGTAGGAAAATTAATTCCAAAGTTCTGCATCAGACAGTTTCTCATGAAGGCTTTCTTCATGACAGTTCGGTCGATCTCAAAGTATCATCTTCAGATGAGAGTCACGATAACCCTCTATGTGGCCATAAGATCAAGGAGAAAAATGTTTCATCTTTTGCTGTAACCCAGCATGGTGGTCCTCCCCATGATGATGAATTTAGTCGCAAAAGTCCTCTCCGTAGTAGTAATTCGCATTGCCTATAAAATTCATCAAAGGACAATATAGTAATGATAAAGTCCTATTATCTTGAGTCACTTGAAAATGTGAATATAGTCATGTCTGATGCTTTACCTCTAGTAGGTGAAATACTTTCTCAATCAGAAGATATCCTAGGGTGTACGTCATTCTCCAAACCACCCCTAGGTCATTCATCTTCTATTTTCATAAATGAATTCTCTACCAATCTTGTTGAATCTGATGAATAAACAAGGAAGAACCAGCTTTGGTCTAATCAGGTAGAAGAATCTTCATCAAATGATAAAGAGGAAATGCTGAATATGAGAAAACAACTAGCGAAAGGTGACGTACTAGTCCTGTTTTGGCCTTTGGCTGACTCTCAGTATGATATTACAGAAATGTTGACGGAAGATTGTATTCATGATATTCGTCTCAACGTGTGGAAAACTCTTTTTCAATTGAAAAAGAAAATATTATATTATGATGAATATGAAAATCATTTCAAGATAATAGAAGGGTTACAACTCCAAATTGACTTGGAATCACTCTCAGTTTCTTGATATTCGAAGGCTGAAAAGTAGCAGAGACCCCTTCAGCGTTCATGACTTGGCGCACTAAAAAAATTGTGCCAGTTAATTTCCAATGCCCCATCTGTTATTCATATCAGGGGATGTGGTGTTCATGGAGCACTTCATTTCACTGTACTCTCCAGTCAACAAATCCCACCAATAGTGGTCTCATGAAACGTTATTTCCTAGAATTGGCCACATCTAGCTAGTTTTGTGCATAATCAAAGGCTTGCTCAAGAACATGCCTCAACTGGTTCTTCTCAAAGTCAGGCATACAGAAAACAAGTTGTCTAATTACTCTTGCATCAGGAAAATTAGAATATAGAACAGGCTTCTCGTTTAGAGCAGGCGCATCATCAGGTGACAGAAGTGTTAGAAATAATCCAACAGTCTTTTGAGCCAGGTGATTTGAGTGGATGTAGGTCGATGCATTCAGCCAACTTCCGAACTAATGTCCACAAAATCAGGAGATATTTTAAGAAGGTCTCAGATGTAGCAGCTCAAGAACCACCCCAGCTTACGAGACTGGGGACTCTTTTAAATCAAATCTCGGAATCAACAAATAGGATTCGAGGAGTTGAGTAGGAACAGCAGGAACAGCCCCAGTCCACTGGACTGGGGACATTTTCAAATCCTCAATCTCTTCCTTAGATAAAGTTAGTCTTCTATCAATTAGGGAAGACTCCACAAGAGGAACAAAGAGATGAATTATCAGGAGATTCCCTCCAAATTATGGTTCGTCAAGAAGTTCATGAGGGATCAAATCAACAAAATTTAATGTCTCATCAAGGACATGGAAGAAGAAAATATCGTTGAAATGCCGATAGAAGGGATGTAATGCATTATGCATCAATAAATGTCATCAATTCCATTGTTGTTGATCCTCCAGAACATGAGGCTCACTCAGAGGGATCAGATGAAGAAGATACTTCTCAAGAGGTTGTGCACATAGAGGAAAATGAAGAAGGTGTGCGAACAAGAAATCAAAGGCTTACCAAGATTCTTGGTATTCCTTCAAATAACCAACTTCCCCCTATATGAAAGATGTCCAACAAGGGGAAAGGAAATAATCAGGTTACATACCCTTCCTCTAGAGAAGGTCAATCACTCCCACTAGAGAAAAGGTTCGCACAACAAGAGGAGGAAATGAAGGAATTAAGGAGGTTGAATGCAGAACTACTTCAAAGTAGTCTTCCTCCTAAGCGTTCTTGAGTTATTCAGCCAAGGGAATTTGTTGCAGCTACTGAGATGGATCAAGAATATCCTCCTTTTCCAGTACACCCTCACAAGTCTAATCCTATGGGTCATCCGCAACAATAATCGATGGTGCTACCATCAGTTGCAGTACCAGCCACCACACCTGTCCAAGCTCAAGTTATTACACCTGCTCAGGTCCAAGATCAACCGGATGTTTCTCAAAAGTTAATAACTACCATTGAGTCATTAACAGCTCTGTTGGAAGCTATGTAGGGAAAACATGCACAAATTCAACTAGAAAAGAGATCTTACCCTGAATGGGTTAATGCAATTCCTCCCCCATCAAATTTTGAAAGTAACACATTCCCAATTTTTAATGGTTCGGGAGACCCAGAGCAACACTTAACACATTTTTTCCTCGTTGCGATCCTATGATGGGAAATCTTCAGCAACAAGAAGCAGTTAAACTCGTGTGTTTTGTATAGTCATTACAAGGTCCTACTTTTGTCTGGTATACAAGCTTGCAATCCCGGTCAATTACCAGATGGGAGGATCTCTGTCAATGATTCCTTCTTCAATTCAGCTCAACTTTTCCAAAGGCAACAGTTTTTGATCATAAAAATTGTGAGCAAAGGGATAATTAAAGAGTTTCATATTTCATTTCTCACTAGAAGGGATTATCATATTCCTAAATCCTAGCACTCCCTCAAGAAGATTTGTTGTCAATCTATGTGGAAAATTTGCGTGATGAATTATGCACACCGTTGATCCCTATAAAATACACAGGAGGGTTTCGAGACCTTACTTCAATCACTCAGTAGATCGAAGACTCTCTTACAAAGATTAAGGATAAAACTAGTGTAATTCCATCAGCTCCAGGAAGGAGAATTGGTAGAGCAGAGACTTCTACAGTTATGATTAAACAAGCACTTGTACCTGCTTCTACTTAAAAACCTTCATATTATCGAATGGATCCACCTCTTGAGCATCAACAGCAAAGGCCGTTTCATCAATATTATCAAAGAGAACAAATACAGAAACAATTTGAGGAGTTAAAGAGAAAAGTTTATTCTTTCTAAAATGAACAAGATCTTGGTTACTTCATTTTGGATCTGGAAAATAATTTGGTTTAGTTTCCAAGGCCCAAAAAGATGAACAAGGAAGGACATGAAGACTGTCCCAACTATTGCCCATTTCATCAGATGTTGCGGCATCCCATTCAGAAGTGTTTTGTCTTCAAAGATCTCCTAAAAAAGATGTTGGACTTGGGACAAGTACAACTGAAAGGTTCTTCAGCCCAGGTAGCATGTGTTACTACTACAGATCCAGAGGAAGAAGGCGAATGGAAAGAAGTCAAAAGAAAAAATACACAAAAATATGATTGGATGGTCAGAAAAATGATCAATTGAACTCATGCCATTTTACGGATGAAATTGAAGAAACCAATTGTGTCTTATGCTATGAATACCACAGCAAAACCTCATTCATCAAAATAAAACTCCTCAAAGAAACGGCATAATTCAAAGAAATAAGAGCAGTCAAAAGAAGATGAGATCGTGTCAAAGCCCAAGTTGTCTTTGAATCTTGCAGATTTTATGTAACATCCTGGGCCTGGGTGCCACTCAATGGGTTCCCCGAACCCGGTTCGCCACATGGACTCAAGAACATTTCCCCAAACGCCAGAGACTGCCGACTATCAGTGAGGGCCCAGGTCTGATAGTGGGGAAACTATGCCCTCATTTGTCAATGTGTAGCGCAGCGGAATAAAATAAAAAGCATACAACAACAGCGGAAGCAATAAACCATACACATTTATAATAATAAAATGCATTAAAGATAACCATCCATTTATATAGATATGTTGCAACATGTCTCAAGTTCTAAAAAAATAGCCAGAACATGTTACACAACAAACCAGTACAGTACAATACAGAGTACAGCAAAACAAAACAAAACATCTGGTAGCATCATGAGCCTAATCCCGATCCCATGCTCTGATACTCCTCAGAAGCAATCAAGTACCTGTATAAGGACCCTTTCCCTTATCCACACCTGCAGAAACGTAATCTATTTGGGCCGAAAAGCATGACCCAAACAGGGTGTGAGAAATAATTCCCAGTAGGCACCCACCAAAGGCCCGTGCTCAACTGTGTGTAAACATGCAACAATAGTGTGCAAAAGTAAAAGCAATAAACTAAGAAATACTCAAAAGTAAATAACTTTGCTAGTTATATTTCCATTTTATTACTCATGTAATCATTCATTATAAAGAAACCACCACAAGGAATTTCTATATAAACAGTCAGTGTCCTCAGACACGCAAACCCATACCCTCAGGTAATTAGAATCTAACCCGTAGGTAATCAGAATATTTCCCTCAGTAATAATAGGAATTGCCCTTAGGCGTACGAAGTGTCACCCTCAGGCATAAAGTCTATTTCCCACAGGCACGGAAGAATTTTCCCTCATGCTAAAAGATGCACTGCCCTCAGGCTAAGTAAAGCACTACCCTCGGGCTAAACAAGTAACTGGGCCATGCCCAACATATAAACAAGTAGTTCAAATACAATTCCTCTCAAGGTAGAAGTAATGAATAATATAATCAAGGCATACCCTTGGGTATCCTGGCCAAACAACTAAACATAGGAACGCACCCCCGAGGTGGTCCTGGATCTAAGCAGCAATCCCAAACTACATTTTAATATCACATTTAATTACCTATACAATTCTAGGCATTTAATTCAACAAGGCCTCAGCCATACGACACCCCATCCATGGGTGTGTATCTCAACGGTACACAAAACGCACATCAGTTGGAAAGTTAAACACAAAGCCACCTACCTTTAACACCCATGACCGATATATGCGAAAGACGATCCTAGATTCTTCCTAGAATGATGTAGATATGAGGTGAAATAAAACCTCGTTCAAACTTAAATAACTTCCCTATGGTAAATAATTGGTAAGAACTACTCCAGGAGAAGGGAGAGCTCACCCGTGCGGTTCCATGGAGATTGACGGTGCAGAAAATGAATTCCCGACGTGTGCTCGGAGGATCTCCAAAGCTCCGGCCTCCCTCTTCCATTCCTTCTTCCTATTCTAAGCCTTCCATGTGAACAGGAGAGGCTACTGCCTATTTTAAGTGAAAAAAAATTACACGACGTGTATTTCCAAGTACACGGTGTGTACTTCCCATTTTTTTAACTGTTCCCCTACCGGTTTCCCGCCAATGTGGCATTATTCCTCTGCTGACATGACTACACGGTGTGTCTTCTTGAGTACACGGCGTGTCTTCTTGAGTACACGGCGTGTTCTGTCGCACAGTTGGCCACTACCTTACTATTCGTCTGCCGACTGACTACACGGCGTGTAAATATCCACTACATGGAGTGTAGTTGTTTTTTACACCCTTCGTCTCCGACATGGCTACACACCCTGTGTAATCATCCCACATAGCCAAAAGTACACGGCATGTGGAAAATTACACAGTGTGTACTTCCAAAATTTGGGATTTTCCCCATTTTCCTTATTTTCTAAAAAACACTTAAGGATAGAAGAAAATAAGAAACCCGTACCTCAAAAATAAGAACCAGGTTCTTACAAACTTCCCCCTTTAAATCAATTCGTACCCGAATTTCCCTTCCATGGGTGGTGAAGATAAAGCTCAGAACAGTCCTGGCCACTAAGCACGTACGTCGGTATCCCACTCCCAGGTCTCGTCCTGCACTCGGCCATGCTTCCATAGCACCCGTACGAGAGGAACTGACTAGCCTCGAAGAACCTTCGTGCTTCTATCAACAATACGAATCGGATGCTCCTCAAAGGATGCATCTACCTCCAGCTCAACCTCCTCGGGATGAAAGACGTGAGATGGGTCTGAATGATAGAGGCACAACTAAGATACATGGAAGACATCGTGCATGGCCCGGTACCTCTGAGGTAACTGAAACCGATAGGCAACCATCTCAACTCTCTCTAGAATCTCAAATGGACCCACATACCTCGGTGAAAGTTTACCCTGTCACCTGATCCGCCTATGTCCCAACCTTGGTGAAACACACAAGAAAACCTGATCCCCAACCATGAACTCCAATGGTCATCTGCGGTGATCAGCATAAGATTTCTGATGAGACTCTACGGTAACCAACCCCCTCTGAATCAACTGGACCAGCTCAGTAGTCTCCTGCATGAGACGTGGTCCCAGTAAAGTTGCATCACCTGCCTCTGACCAGGACAAAGGTGATTGGTATGGCCTACCATATAAATCCTCGTATGGTCCCATCTCAATAGTTTCCTGAAAGCTATTATTATAGGAAAACTTGACCAGGGGCATGTGCTTCTCTCAAGAGCCCCCAAAGTCTAGGATGCATGCAAGCAGCATGTCCGCAAACACCTGTATCATACGCTCTGACAGGACATCGGTCTGAGGGTGGTAAGTTGTGCTCAAAAGCACTTGTATACCCAGTGCCCTCTGAAAAATCTGCCAGAAATGAGACGTAAAACGGGCGTCCCTATCTGAAATGATAGAATGAGGGACCCCATGAAGACGTACGATCTCTCGAATATACAACTTCTCGAGTTCGTCAACACCGAAGGTCTCCTTGATTGTAAAAAAGTGAGCTACCTTTGTGAGTCTGTACACAAAAACCCACATGGCATCATTGCCTCGAGGTGACCTCGGTAATCCAGTCACGATGTCCATTGCGACATCATCTCATTTCCACTCTGGGATGGGTAACTGCTATAACAGTCTGGCTGGCCTATGATGCCCTGCCTTCACCTGCTGACAGGTGGAACACCTCGTAACAAAACCAGCTATATCTCTCTTCATACCCAGCCACCAGTACTGACGTATCACGTCACGGTACATCTTGGTAACTCCGGGATGAACTGCCCAAGATAAATCATGAAACTACCACATCATCTCCTCATGTATATCCCCAGGAACCCACACTCATCCATGGAAATGCATAATTTCATCATCGCCTACCATCCAACTAGAAGGAGGGTCCTCAATTGCCACCGACTCCCGTAGAACTAGGTCTTCTGGATCAGATAGTTGTCTCATCCTCACTCTATCCAGGAGGGTAGAATCCACAGCTAAAGATTAAAGATAAGTTTTCCCCTGACTGTTGTGCACCTCCAAATGCATCTTAGAGAACAAAACCATGAGCTTCCACTCATCACTGGCCTCCTGCACAGCTTGTATCTGAGTCTTCCTACTCAGTGCATTAGCTACTGCATTACCTTTACCAGGTGTGTAGGAAATCTCAAAATCAAATGACTGAAGGTATTCGACCCACCTTCACCGCCTCAGATTCAAGTCACACTGAGTAAAATTATAATTGAGACTTTTTTGGTCGGTGAAAACCACAAAATGTTCTCTAAATAGATAATGTCTCCAACAGTGCAACGCATGCACAACTGCAGCCAACTCGAGATCATGCATCGAGAAATTCCTCTCAAGTGGCCTCAACTGCCGAGAACTATATGCAACAACTCGATCGCCCTGCATCAGCACTGCTCCCAGCCCAATACCTGATGCATCACAGTAAACTGTGTAGATATTCCCCTACTCTAGGAGTATCAGGATTAGTGCTAATGTCAACATTCCCTTTAGGTCCTGAAAGACTTTCTCGCAAGCTTCCGACCAAATGAACTTCACACCTTTCTTAGTCAAACCTGTCAACAGCACTGCTAAGCGGGAGAAGTCTTGTATGAAGCATCTGTAGTAACCAGCCATCCCTAAGTAACTTCGTATCTCAAACACGTTCTTAGGCTGCTCCCAGGAAACTACTGCTCTCACCTTCTCTGGGTCTACTACAACTCCAACCTCTAAGATGATATAACCCAGGAAGTGAATCTGTTCCATCCAAAAGTGGCACTTTGAGAGATTAGCATATAGCCTATGCTCTCTTAGTGTACTCAATACGATCTCAAGATGGGTGGAATGGTCATGTCGAGTGCGAGAGTACACCAAGATGTTGTCCATTAATACTACCACAAAATAATCCAGATAAGGATGGAACACACGATTCATCAGAGTCATGAAAACTTCTAGTGCGTTCATGAGTCCGAACGACATAACCAAGTACTCGTACATACCATATCTTCTCCGAAAAGCTGTAAGCGGTATATTTGATGGTCTCATGCATAGCTGATGATATCCTGACCTCAAGTCAATCTTCGAGAACACTTGTGCTCCATGAAGTTGATCAAAAATATCATAAATCCTTGGTAAGGGATATCGGTTCTTAATGGTCAACTGGTTCAGCTTCCGATAATCCACATAGAGTCCGAGGGTACCATCCGCCTTCTTCGCGAAAAGGACCAGAGAACCCCAAGGAGAAGTAGTGGGTCAGATAAAACTCTTTGACTATAACTCCTCTAACTTCCTCTTGAGCTCATTCAAATTAGGCATGGCCATCCTATAAGGATGAATGGACACAGGTACTACTCCTGGAACAAGCTCAATAGAGAAATCCACCTCTTGCTCCGAAGTTAGACCTGAAAAGTCATCCGGGAAGACATCCCTGAAACGATCAACCACTGGAAGGAAATACGTCTGACAAGTCCCCTGATCATCTAGATATAAACACACAATCTGGGAAGTGACACCACCTCTCCCATGATGCTCTGGTCCAGCACGACTCGCCTGAACATCCCATTCGCCCTTGTATAGAAACTCTCCGCCCTCTGGTGACGTGAAACTCACCCTGCGACGATAGCAGTCTACAAAGGCTTGAAAGGGAACCAACCAGTACATCCCGATAATGAAGTCATAAGCTATCATCTCTAAGACATATAGGTCCCTAAGAAAGTGACACCCACCAATCTCAAGGGGGAACTCCTTACACTGACACACACATGTCGTTCTAGTTCCCAACGAAGTGTCTAGCATCATAACCACAGAAGAAAAAGAAACACAGATCCCAAGGATCTCCACAACGGGCACATATATGAAGCTATGTGTAGCACCCATATCGAAAAGTTCTGAATATAAAACAGAAGCTACTAGAATAGTACCATTGACAGTAGAAGGTCCCGGATCCTGCTCCTGCTGGGTCTGTTGCACTGCATATGCCTGCCTAGTGTCACGGCCCTGCGACACAGCCTGGATACTCTGAGTTGTCCTGCCCTACTGCCTCTGAGATCCTAGTGTCTGGCTACCACGGTCATGACCACCATCCCTTCTTGCACGCCCTGACGTATTCCAGTTCCCCGACTGGTAAGAAGATGTTGGTTCTGCTCCTACACGCGGAGTCTGTGCAGAACCCCTCTCACTATCCTTTGGTGGAAACGCCCTGCAAAAGCGTTTTAGATGAACCATCTTGCCACAAGCTCGGCACTCCACTGGATCACGTTGACACTACGGTCTCTTATGCCCCTCTTTACCACACTGGTAGCACCGGACCTGTCCACCTGAAGAAATCATCTGGCTGGTACTTCCACCCTGAGAGAAGTCCATCTGTGTCTTCCTCTTGACCATAGAAATAGTACTAGGAACTGGTGTTGAACCACCCTGGCCCACACCACTAGCTTCCCGCATGTTCCTCTCTATAATCAGTGTCGGGTTCACAATATCATGTACTGAAGGCAACCTAAAAACACTCACCAGTGCTCAGATGTCATACCGAAGACCATCATCAAAGTGTCTAGCTCTCAACGTCTCATCACCCACCAGAATGGGTGCAAAACACTGAAGCTCAATGAAATGAGAAGAATAATCCATCACCAACATTGCACCCTTCTACAAATTCATGAACTCTTGAGCCCTATCTACCCTCAGCGTATCTGGAAAGAATAATTCATAGAAGACTACCTGAAAATATTCCCACTCCATGTCCTTGTGATGTTCTGACTGGGTGGTAACATCCCACCACCTCTTGGCGGAATCACGCAGCATATACATCATGAGCTTGACCCTCCGCCCTGGAGGCATCTCAATATGCTCGAAAATAGTCTGCATTGACCCCATACAAGACTCCGCAGCCTGTGTTCGGTCATCCCTTGAAAACGTAGGTGGATGCTTCTGCTGGAAGATACGAGTCAGCTCAGCCATAGATGTGGCAGCTGGCGGTGCTCCCTGAAAGGTCTTCATGAACCGCATAAAGCCTTCATGGAACTACGCCTCCATGCCTGTATCCGGTATAACAGTTGGAACCGCATCTGGCTCTGCTGGAGGATCCACTGGTTTCCCATGGCCCAACATCTCTAGAGTATAATCATCGCCGCTCTCCTGGCGAACAATGCGTTGTCATCTCGGTGGCATGACACTACAAGGTCAAACGCACAACTTAGATCCACATTTATAATAGACTGAAGTGAAGGAACCCTAAAAGGAAACAGGAGGAAGAAAGAATTCAAAATTTGCAAAACAAGACTACACAGCGTGTATAATGACCACACGTTGTGTACTTGACTTCTCTTCCCTTGAACGAGTCCTTCTACATAGCTAAGCTACATGGCTCATGTTGAACAAAACTACACGGCGTGTATATAATCTACAGAGAATGTATGGGGTAATTTTCCAACTGTCTGTGTCGTTTGTGACACGGATGACTACTCATCTTGCTACAACACAGCGTTTGACACACGTACAAGGCGTGTACACCAAATCATTTCCCAGCCACACGGCTAAGTCCACACGGTCTGTCCTTGGACAAGACTACACGGCATGTCCCACGGGAACACGGTGTGTACTGGATGAGCTCCGCCGACCCGTGTTATTCGTTACACGGACAGATACATAGCTCAAACTACATGGCATGTTCTACATACAAACAGCGTGTACACTAAAAGGATTACACCGACCCGTGTTGTTAGTTACACGGTCGGGTCCCAGGTCAGACTACACGGCGGGTTCAATAGTATACACGGCATGTATGTCTTAAGGTCTCCTTCATCCGTGTTGTTAATTACACGGGAAAACTCCAGGTCTACACTACACGGCGTGTGTATCTGGTACACGGCATGTGATCCCCAACATTTCCCTTCCCTGTGTCTCCACCCACACGGTTTGTGACATGGGAAGAGACTACACGGCGTATACTTAGGGTACATGACGGGTACTCAAAAAGTTTTCTTTTCTCCCCGAACAGAAGAACAGACACGGCGTGTTCAACGAACCACACGGCATGTATACTGGGTTTTCCAGAAAGTATGCCTTAAAAACTTCCCCGAAACCCAGAAAATACTTAAAACAACACCTAAGTGCCAAATTCCGATCTGTGAGGGCCCATACTCCCCACGAATCAATGTTTGGAATATTATCTGTGTTATAATAAAATAAACAGTTAATGATCCACCAAATTCCAGTAAATGGGGGCCCATACTCCCCAAAAACCAAAGTTTGGCATTCATTATCATAACTGTCTCACACAGAAATACCCTATCACAAAGCAGGTATTTATCAAGCAGCTATCAAAACAGCATGCTTCTCTAGCACAAAAATTATCACAATAACATGCAATTTCTAATGCACCTACATGGCATGTGATCTCTACCATGTTCCTAAATGATGCATGAAACAGAACACCCTCATCTCATCGGGTTGCAACTAAATAGAACCCATAGATAAAATATAAACAGCACAATCCCAAGTGCATCACCCAATGGTGAAAATCGAATCAACTGTAAAATTTATAAAATCAATAAAATTACAATAAGAGGTAAATTGGATTTTCCTTGTACACGGGTTAGCTACTCCCGGGCACATCTTATTACCAAATACCATTTCCATCCTATCCCTGACTAAGGCTCCAAATAGTAGGTCAAAGAAAAGAAAGCCTTTGATACCACTTTGTAACATCCTGGGCCCGGGTGACACTAAACAAGTACCCCAAACCCGGTTCACCACATGACCTCAAACGCATTTCCCCAAACACCAGAGGCTACCGACTAGCAGTGAGGGCCCAGGTCTGATAGTGGGGAAACTATGCCCTCATTTGTCAATGTTTAGCGCAGGGGAATAAAATAAAAAGCATACAACAACAGCGGAAGAAATAAACCATACACATTTATAATAATTAACTGTAGTAAAGATAACTAGCCAGTTATATAGATATGATGAAACATGTCTCAAGTTCTAAGAAAACAGCCAGATCATGTTACACAAAAATCCAGTATAGTACAATACAGATTACATGTAAAACAAAACAAAACAGTCGGTAGCATCGTGAGCCTAAGCCCGGTCCCATGCTCCCCTACTCCTCAGTAGCAATCAAGTACCTGTATAAGGACCATTTCCCTTATCCACACCTATAGAAATGTAATCTGTTTGGACTGAAAAGCATGACCCTAACAGGGTGTGAGAAATAATTCCCAGTAGGCACCCACCAAAGGCATGTGCTCAACTATGTGTAAACATGCAACAACAGTGTGCAAAAGTAAAATAAATAAACTAAGCAGTACTCAAAAGTAACTAACTTTACCAGTTATATTTCCATTTAATTATTCATTTAATCATTCATTATAAAGAAACCACCACAGTGAATTTCTATATAAACAGCCAGTGTCCTTAGACACGCAAACCCTTACCCTCAGGTAATCAGAATCTAACCTGCAGGTAATTAGAATCTTTCCCTCAGGCATAATATGAATTGCCCTCAGGCGTACGAAGTGTCACCCTCAGGCACAGAGTCTATTTCCCATAGGCATGGAAAAATTTTCCCTCAGGCTAAAAGATGCACTGCCCGCAGGCTAAGTAAAGCACTTCCCTTGGGCTAAACAAGTAACCAGACCATGCCCAACATATAAAAAATTAGTTCAAATAAAATTCCTCTCAAGGTAGAAATAATTCATAATATAATTAAGGCATACCCTCGGGTATCCTGGCCAAACGGCTAAACAGAGGAACGCACCCCCGGGGTGGTCCTGGATCCAAGCAGCGATCCCAAACAGCATTTTAATATCACATTTAATTACCTATACATTTCTAGGCATTTAATTCAACAAGGACTCATCCATACGGCACCCCATTCATGGGCGTGTATCTCAACGGTACACAAAACCCACATCAGTTTGAAAGTTAAACACCAATCCACCTACCTTTAACACCCACGAACGATATACGCGAACGACGATCCTCGATTCTTCCTAGAATGATGTAGATCTAAGGTGAAATAAAACCTTGTTCAAACTTAAATAACTTCCCTATGGGAAAGAATTTGTGAGAACTACTCCAGGAGAAGGGAGAGCTCACCCGTGCAGTTCCAGGGAGATCGACGGTGTAGAAAACGGATTCCCGACATGCGCTCGGCGGATCTCCAAAGCTCAGGCCTCCCTCTTCCATTCATTCTTCCCGTTTTAAGACTTCCTTGTGAACAGGGGAGGATACTTCCCATTTTAAGTGAAAAAACAGAGTACACGGCGTGTATTTCTAAGTACACGGCATGTACTTCCCATTTTTTTAACTGTTCCACTGGTGGTTTCCCGCCAACATGGCACTGTTCTTCTGCCGACATGACTACACTGCGTGTCTTCTTGAGTACATGGCATGTTCTGTCACACAGCTAGTTACCGCCTTACTATTCGCCTGTCAACTGACTACATGGCGTGTAAATATCCATTACACGGCGTGTAGTCAATTTTTTCACCCTTCATCGCCGACGTGGCTACACACCCTCTGTACTCATCCCACACGGCCAAAAGTACACGGCGTGTACTTCCAAAATTTGGGATTTTCCCCCATTTTCCTTATTTTATCAAAAACACTTAAGGAATGGAGAAAAGAAGAAACTCGTACCTCAAAAATAAGAACTGGGTTCTTACATTTTATGACATCTACTTCAAATCCACGGGCACCACCCCACCAAATGGAACAAACTAAATTGGCTAATCAGACAGAGTCTTGATCAAGTGAAGAGTTGATCTTTGCTTTTGTTAATATGATTCACTGAATAGATCTTTATGCCAGTCACAGTTTCGATCTTGATGATTCTGAGTTCCCTGTATCAAACATGGTAATTAGAGGGAGTTCCAGATGTCTGGGATACAGAGGAAGACATGGATATCCCAGAAGCCACTATTCCAATTCTACCCCAGCTAGAACTGTGTATGCAGTAGAAACTCATGGCAGTGCCCTTCAGCGGGATGAACAAAAACAAGGAAGTTCTTCCATGCATGGTAGATTCAGTCCTGGCACAATTATTCTGGAGGACCAGTTGGAGGTTACACCTTCTTCCTCTCAGCAACTAAATAGACCTATTTGGTCTAATCTTCCAAAGCCTGTAGTATTTCCAACTCCTACCCCGATACAAGAATCATCTACTTCCAAAGCATCAACATCTATGGTACCTTCGAAACCACATGTTCCAGTTGGAAAATGCAAACCTTTGGATCAAAAATAAGATGTCTTCAATCATTTGGCCCAAGTACCGGCCAAGTTATCAATTCTGGATTCCTTGAATTTATCAAAGGATCTTCGGGAGGCACTCATTGATTCTTTATCAATTCCTCTGGAATTAAAAACTGAAATTATTGCGGATGAAGTCTACCATGTAGAGAATGATCCTGCAGAATGTCATGCAGTGATATCTTTTACAGATCAAGATGAAGATGATGTTGTGCATGGACATATTATACCTTTGTATTTATCTGGAAAGGTCAATGATGTAGACATCCAAAGATATTTCATTAATAATGGTTCAGGATTCAACCTCATCCCCATTCGTACACTTCATCGATTGGGCCTCACCGAATCTGATTTATCTCCTTCTACTTTGATGTTGTAAGGATATGATAAAAATGAACAAGAACCTCTGGGTGAGATCACACTAAAAACTCAGTTTGGAGATCTTATATCCAATTCAGATTTCATGGTTGTTTATCATGACACAGACTTCAACATTTTGCTTGGAAGACCTCAGCTACATCAACATACGGCTATCCCTTCATCATACCATCAATGTCTCAAATATTGTTTCAATGGTCAAATTGGGACATTGTATGGTGATAAGGCCCCATTCAAAACATGTGAATCTCAATACATTGAGGCAGAATTCTATCACATGGAGGGTAATGAGAAATCCACAATAAGGAATGTTACCAAAGTTAATAATCCACAATAAGGAAGGTTACCAAAGTTAATGCTACATATGGTTTGGAAAAGATTCCAGTAAACCCATTCATACATGTGAGTACAGATTATGTGTTGCCTATTAGTCAAATTGACAGGATAGACCCAAATCTAAATACTCTTATGGAAACTTCCATAATGTCAATTACGGCAATCAAGCCAGATAGCATGGGAAAAATTGGTGATTCACCAAGCAATTATGTAAGCTCAAATAGAGATGTCTTCATTTCATCCACTGAAATCTAGCAACACTACACTTTTCCAACCAGGCCAGAAGAAGTTATAGAAATGTAAGAGATAAACGATGATGTCGATTCTCAATCCACCATCTCCTCTTTATTACCCATGGAAGACCCTTCATCATTAATAGGGTCAGAAATGGTATCTTATTCTTCAAGATGTTAAAATTTTAACATCTCTCTTGATCATGGAAATTCTGCTTCATCATCTACTATGCAAGTAGAAGCAGAAGAGATAACACATGTTGAAGAAGAAGAGGAAGATCTCAGAGATTCTCCTCCAGCATTTGAAGAGGATATCTCTACCATTGTGGAAGAACTCAGAGAAATAAATCTGGGTACAAAATAAGATCTACGCCCCACTTTAATTAGTGCGACCATGACTCTTGAAGAGAAAGAAATTTATATTTAATTTTTAAAGAAAAATCGAGATATATTTTCTTTTAACTATACATAAATTCCAGGGCTTTATCCCGATGTTGCTACTCATCATTTGGGTTTTCCAGAAGAACATCGAGGATTCAAGCCAGTCGCAAGAAGAACACACCCAACTTATGCTTCCAAAATTGAAGCTGAAGTGGATAATCTTATCAAATCTAACTTCATCAGAGAAGTTCAATATCCCAAATGGTTGTCTAATATTGTCCCTGTGAAAAAGAAAAATGGAAAAATTAGAGTTTTCATTGATTTCAAAGATCTTAATAGACATTGTCCCAAGGATGATTTTCCAGTTCCGATTACAGAACTCTTAATTGATGCAACAACTGACTATGAAGCACCTTCCTTCATGGATGGATATTGTGGGTATAATAAAATCTAAATGGATCCAAAATATGAAGAATCTACAGCCATTAGAACCCCTCAGGGTTTGTTTTTTTATCGGGTAATGCCTTTTGGCATGAAGAATGCAGGCGCAACATATCAGCATGCCATGCACTGTATCTTCAAACCCTTTTTAGGGAAATTTTTTGAATTTTATGTGGATTATTTTGTGGTTAAATCCAAACAATGTTCTAATCACTTGGATGATTTGGAAGTCATATTCCACAAACTTTGACAACACAATTTGAAGATGAACCCCTTGAAATGTTCTTTTGGGGTAACCTCAGGAAAATTTCTCAGCTTTTTTGTACGCCATCGTGGTATCGAAGTCAATCCTAAGAATAAAAAGTCAATCCTCGGTATGTCACCTCCTAGAAATTTGAAGTAATTGAGAGGACTTCAAGGAAAATTAGCCTATATTCGGCGTTTCATCACCAATTTGGCAGGAAAAATTTTACCCTTCACCAAATTGATGAAGAAGGGAGTCACTTACCAGTGGACTGAAGAATTTCAAGAGGCATTCAATATTCTCAAGAAATATCTCTTGAGTCCACCAGTATTAATGTTACCTATTGAAGGAAGGCCACTTATTCTTTATGTGACATCTTTAGAGTGATCATTGGGTGCCTTCCTTGCCCATAAGAATGATGCTGGGAATGAAAACAGCCTTCACAATCTCAGTTAGACTATGCTTGAAGAAAAAACCCAATATTCAAGTATTAAAAAGTGTTGCCTAGCATTAATATTTGCAGTTCAAAAGTTGAGACACTACCTGCAACATCATGAGGTCCATTTGTTATCTCGCAATAACCCTCTCAAATTCATCCTTAGTCGTTCAATGCTTACAGGACGTCTGGCAAGGTGGGCAACTATTTTGCAGCAATTTGATATCCAGTATGTGTCTCAAAAGGAAATAAAGGGCCAAGATCTAGCTGATTTCCTTGCCAAACATACTTTAGTAGAAAATACATCATTAGATATTGAACTTTTCGATGAGGAAGTCTTTTCTATTCAAGATAATCTTCAAACATGGGAAATGTACTTTGATGGTGCTTCGAGAAGTCCAACAGGGAAGAAAATGGAAGATCCTAAATTCAATAAAGTTGGGTTTGGAATTGTGCTTATTTCCCTAGAAAAGTCATCGCTACCCTATTCCTTCTTATTAAGGTAAGGCGGTACAAATAATGAAGTAGAATATCAAGCTCTCATCACAGGATTGGAGTTAGCACTTCAGGCACAAGTGAATCACTTAAAAGTGAAAGGTGATTCAGACCTGGTAATCAAACAAGTAAATGGGGATTATTCCCTCATAAAAGAAGAGTTAATACATTTTTATTATTACTTAAGAGAGTTAATGGCGGAATTTCCTTTAGAACCAACATTTTCTTATGTCCCGCGATCACAAAATGCTCAAGCTGATGCACTGGATAATATAGCCACAGCTCAAAAAGATCCAAATTGGGACGAGACAATCATCATTATTTCCCACCATCGTACAATTTAACCTTATGTTCAAACCAGAATAGATTAAATCAATGAAATTAGTCCCATTTATAAACCATATATTCATACTACAGGATGGATGACACATATCAGGGAATACCTTCAAAATGGGACACTCCCACCTAATAGAGCTTGGAAAGAACAAGTCTGGCGACCTGTGGCCAATTTTAATATTTATGATAGCCTTGATCACCTAGAGAAAATTATCTACAAAAGAGGTTTTGATGAAATTCTCTTCATATGAATTGATGGTGAATAGACAATGGTTTTCATGAAAGAAGTACTTGTAGGAGTCTATGGTGCCCACCAGTCTGGACATAGATTGTCTGATCAAATTCAAAGGCTTGGATACTTTTGGTCTTCAATGATACAAGATTGTGTTGATTTCACAAAAACGTGTCATTCTTTCCAAGTATGTTCCAACTTCATTCATCAACCCCCTAATGTGCTTCATACAGCTAAATACTCACAGTCATTTTCCACATGGGGAATGGATGTAGTGGGACCTTACCCTTTAGCTACATCCAAGTATTTTAAGTATATTCTTACTGCTACTGACTTCTTTTACAAATGGGAAGATACAATACCTCTCAAATAATTTAGTTCTAAAAGTATTGTTAGCTTCATCAAGTCTAACATCATTACCAGATTTGGTATCCCTCATACAATATTGATGAACAATGGCACCAACTTCTGTTCATCCGAGGTAAGAAAGTTGTATTAAGAATACAACATCAAATTCAACCATTCATCTCGGTATCATGCAGCGGCCAATGTACAAATAAAATCCTTAAATAAGACTCTTTCAAATATACAGCAAAATATGGTGGATAAAGATAAGAAATCATGGCCTGATAAACTTTTTCATGCTTTATGGGCTTATCAGACCACCACCCACACTGCAACGCGGTCAACTCCATATTCATTGGTTTATGGAACAGAAGCAGTCTTGCCCATTGAAGTTCAATTAACTTCGCTCAGAGTGGCCATTGGTGATCATTCATCTACAGATGAACAATATCAAAAGCGATTGGATGAATTGGCATGATTAGATGAAAAAATATTGTGCACCCTGTACCACATGGAAGTCTATCAGAATAGAATAGCACGAGCTTTCAACAAAAAATTCATATTCATTCATTCATTCAAGGAGAATTGGTATTAGATATCAGAACTCCAATGATACCAGAAAAGAAACCTCCCAAACTTGAAACAAAGTGGGAAGGACCTTATTCAATACATAAGGTATACTCCAATAGAGCTTATTTTTTAATCTCAATAGATGGAGAACTCATAACGACTCCAACCAATGCCAGATTTCTGAAGAAGTATTTTGTATAACACAAATAATTTTATTTCTAGCAAGACGTTAGACTTCATAACCATCGTCCTAGATATACGACGTTAAATTGTGCACCTATTCATCCCACATGATGTTAAACTATGAAAAAGTTCCTAATACATCCAACATGGCATTAAACTGTGTCCCCATTGTCCTCACTGCAAAACATTAAACTGCATAGCCTTATGTCCTAGCTACATGATGCTAAATTCTACAACACTCATCCTTGTTATATGATGTTAAACTATACATCCCCTCTTTTTTCCTTACTACATGACATTAAACTGCATAGTCCCCCCCCTAAGTCCTTACTGCATAACATTAAACTACACGGTCCCTTATGTCCTACATGACATTAAACTATTCATTGTTAGGGTTTTTGCTACCTCTTGTTTCTCACACCGAGTATGACTCACCTGAGATTAGAGTAAACATCAACCATAACACCCTCTCTGGGCCACTAACCATGTGTAAGTCCCAACACCATTTTTTGGGTCGTTGTTCTCAAAAACAACTTGATCACCAATTCATTCTTTAATCGAACTACGCGGACTTTGATCCTTGTCTTCTAGGCTGGGTACGTAGGAAACCTCCTGAGGTTCAAGCCCAAAACAAATCTATTCACATCGGTTCTCCTCCATCTCATACGATGTTGATTCGTGAAGCCGCCCCCAGAACCAATATTTTTTACATTGGTTCACCATCATCCTTGCTATATGATGTTAAAATATTCGCACTTTTGGTCCTGTATGACAATAAACTATAACATTCTTTGACACCCTCACCTAAGAGGGAATCATTACTTTCATTTATCTCCAATCATGTTATCTTCCAAAGACTACGTGCATACATGGAAATTTCTGAACCTTTAATCTTGGGTCAAACCATCATTGCACTAAAGTCCACTTTCACCCTTCACTTGTACGAACCAAATCTATACAGAGGGTATTTCAATAACATCATGCAGCTTGATTCCCATCCTTATGGGATATGTAGGAACATTCGAGCATCCCTTGAATCTAGCACCAAGTCTTTGGGCCTAACCCCAAATTCCACTTTCAGTCCCTTGGCTGAAAAGTCCCCCTGTGAAAACATGAATGTGGTATGAAAACCCTGGTCTTCATTCACATAAGGTTTATAAAACACAAACTGTGTATTCCTTAGTATGGTCCGAGCTCTATGACACTAAACTAAGATCTCTATAAATTATCATCCCACATGACATTAAACTGTATTTCAAGAACTATGTATGGATTTATTCCCATCCTTATGGGATATTTAGTGAAGTCCAGCACCTCAATTCAGGACCCATCCACAACATGATTATGGTCAGCATTAGTCTATGTATCTCCTTCATGAATTGGACAATACTCATTTTTATGTGTCATAATCCTAAACATAAATACTTCCAGATCTCATAACCCTTTTCTTGACTTCATGTCAAAAATGTCTAATACCTGGAAATTATTTTTCCTGACTATGCAGCATGTTCCCTTAGGCAGACTTGCATAAACAGTCTAAATAACAGACTTTTCAGCCAAAAGATGCTATTATTTGACTATGCAGCCAATGCCCTTAATTGGCCCTGCATAATTCAACCCCCTAACGGGTTTTTTAAATAGTGGTAACTTCATTCTTGGGAGGAAAACCTATTTTGTGTTTATTTGTCTTAACTACAATATGTAAGGATCCTCAAAAAGTATCCATCCTTAACATATTTGTCCCATACTCTTTTTCATGATCTAAAAGTATTTAAGTCTATGGTTTATATTTCCCTTCCCTACGTTTGGGTTAGACCTTCGCAGGATGGACATTCATCCAATTCTTTGACAATCTAGATTGGAAATATCCTCTCCATATTCAAGTACCCTTCTCCATACAGTAGACTATGTGCTTTGGAAAATTTGAATCTCCATAAACTTTCACCGGCTTTTTGGAAATAGAAAAGTAAAATTTCTGAGAGTTCTTTTTCTCGACTATGCAACACGTGCCCTTAGGAGGCCTTGCATAAGTATTCTACATAATGGACCTATCAGCCAAAAGATTCTATTATTTAACTCTGCAGCCAATGCCCTTATGTGGCCCTGCATAATTCAGCCCCCTAACGGGTTTGTTAAATAATGGTAACTTCACTCTTAGGAAATACTTCTTCTAAGGTCTCTTATCCCTTTTTTATATCATTCCTAAGATTAAAAATTTCTTAAGTCATAGTTTACATGTTTTCCCCCATATTTGAATATGGTAATATGTTTTCAGATAAATTATCAAGGAATTGAGTTGATTTTAATCCATTCGGTAAAATTTATTTGACCTTAAACATTAGCCTTTTTATGTCTGACATGCATGACTTTAAACTACCCACAAAAGACAAGGGAACTCTGAACAAAAGTCAAGTCCCAGCTAACTAAACATATATTTTGAATGATTTAGGTAATATTGAGAAATAAAAAAGATGTAAAGTTTGTAGGGTTATTTATATAATCCCAAAAAAAGTCAAACTATGCTTACTAGGACCATTGGATTAAGTAAAAAATTATAAGCAGGTAGAAAAATAATGCAGGCACAAATGATTGAAGATGAAAGTGTTTTTCATTGATGCACAAGAGTTAGAAGGACATCCACAGACTAGAGCCTCTTCTTTTTTTCAAGTATTACAAGAGACTTTCAAAATAACTCTTCATTTGTTTTACGGAATCCTGAGCTTCATCAGCAACCACCTGGAATTCATTCATTCAACTGGATACAATAAGAGATACAGTGATACCAGCTCTTCTTAGAACAATTGTAAAAGAATGTTCTTGAGTGCGGTTTGAGAAATTTTTCTACTGATCAAAAAGTGACTCTGTTTCTATCCAAGAGACTTGGAAGATAGATACATGGATTTGAGAATGGAGCATTGGATGTAAAGATCCATTTAGATAGAATACTCTTTTCAGATATTGTTCTAATGCCATGATAATATTTTCTCCACCATCCAGCAGCGGAAAACATTTCAGCCCATGGGTTTTACATTTTCATATATGCAAGGAAATGGAATGGAGGAAAATTTTGAAAGTTCACATCTTTGTTTTTTCTCTTAATGCACAGCATAACCGAAATAGAGGAGTAGCAGTGTTGTTGCATCTCTGGCAGATAGTTCTTTGGCTCTAGAATATTGACTTCTTGCAGATGACCATGCCCATACAAAGGCATGTAGATGCTTTGTGGGAAATTAAGATGATATTTCTTCAATTACTTGTCCAAATATTGGAGAGTGATGTCGCAAATATTATAATATTCATGGACAACGATGTTCATCATGTCATCAATCCACTTTATAGCCAGCTAATTAGTCATTCCGTTTTTTCTGGGAGCCATTGAATCTGCACAAAGATCGAATAAATAACTCTTAAGTAAGTTGATTTTTCATGAATTTTGTGGAGAAAGTGAAAAAAATGGCTAAGGCATTAAGGCACGCAAGTCCTATGTCAGCTTGCAAGTCTAGTATGGTTGGGAATGTTTTGGCGCGCAGGTATTACTGTGCAAGTCAAACTACCTCTGCAGAAGCGTGACACGAACAGAATCAATGAACCACGGAAAATCAAGACACTTGCACGATGATATCCACTTGCACGAAGAGAGCGAAGTGCTTTGAGACCCGGTTTCTTTGCACGAGAATGGCCTCATATTTATAGGCAAAGGTCGTACCCAGCGCGTCGCTACCTACGCGTTCAAAACTTGTGCGGTGTAGTTTCTTGGTTTTCTCCTTTACCTTAGAGTCAAATCCTCCTTCCTTTCAGATCCAACTCTGAGTGGGGAATTTTCTTGATGCTCTTTTTCATCACAGATTCTAACAACTAAAAAAGGGAATACTTTAAACACAAAGAGATTCAACCTTTGAAGAAATATCAAAAAAATTGAAAAAAGGCATGAACAAGGATTTATTTACACATGGGTCGTGCAAGTTTCATCATGGTCACGTAAGTAGACTTGCTTTCCACATATTGGTCACGCAGGTGACTTGTTCTCCCTAATTGATTTTCTCCCAAGGACTTAAGTATCCTATAAATACCCCTTTTGGGTCCCCCATTTCGGGGACGAAAAATCCAAAAGTCAGACTTAAGCTCTCGACGCCCTAGTCTCTACTTAAAGTCTTCCAAACACTTTTAAGGTAATTTCTTACCTTGAATGGAAGATCTAAAGAGAGGGAATAAGGCCTAAGTGTTGAAATTATTCAACACTTTCATTACTAAGTGTCTATCCCTTAAGAGAAAATGGACACACTTGCGCGCTTCCTTATTCCTTCAATAGAATGTGTGCGCCGCCATTTTGGAATCCTTTAGGGATAATACTAAGGGCTTGAGCCAAGCCTTGCCCAAGTATTACCTTATGGGTTAACCTTTGCGCAAGTGCACATGTGTCGCGCAAGTGTACTTGCACGACCAGGACTTGCACACCTGCATATTTTTTTGTGCCTCTCCTACCTATTCAACTCTTTTCTTCAAATCCACCTCTCCTATTCAAGATTTAGCCTTCAAAACCCTCTTCAAATCCACTTTTGGCATGGTTCTTTTGTTGGCTTCCTTATCTGAAAGGAATTCTATGGAACATCTCTCAAAACATAGTGATTTACATGTCTTTATGTCACTAAGGTTAGAGATTTCCTCTATTCAACCTCATCCTCTAATATGATAAGATCTTTAATATGGGACACTTTTTCAGGAGTAAGCCCCAGATCACAAGTTCCCTAACCTGGGCCTCCTTTTCAGGAGTAAACCCCAGATCACAAGTCTCCTAACCTGGGCCTCCTTTTTAGGAGAAAGCTCCAGTCATAATTCCCCTAATATGGGCATCCTCCTCATGAGTAATCCCCAATCCAAGTTCCCTTAATATGGGCATCCTCCCCAGGAGTAAGCCCCAAGTTCCCCAATCTGGGCATCCTCCTTAAAAGTAATCCCCAAATTCTAAATTTCTTTTAACTTGGGCCTCATTTTCAGGAATAATCCCCAGTCTTAATTTCGTTTTGATTTGGGATTCCTTATCAAGAATACAACCCAATCATAAGTCCCCTCTAATTTGGTCATCCTTCTCAGGAGTAAGCCCTAAGTTAAGTATCCAAATCTCCATAAAGCACATATACCTTTATGGACCTTGTATTCGGGTTTCTTCCCTGAATTAAATGCCAATACTCATCTATCTAGGCAGTAATACATACGTAAGCCCCACATCATTTCATATGATTGCATCTTTCGTGGCACAATCGTTAGGTTTTACTGATACCTATTGTTTCTCACACCGAGCATGACTCATGTGAGCTTAAAGTGTAAAATTAATTATGAAATATTTCTTTGGGCCATCAATCATGCATAAACTCTATATTTCTTCACTCTAACTACGTGGGTTCTGATTCCTTTTCTAAACAAGGATACGTAGGTAGCCCATCTGCAGGTATGATCCCAACTCTAAAATAATCCATGTCCTTATGAATGAAAATAAACTTCCAGTGCCCCACTGAGTGGATTTATAACCATTATGGTTATCATAATGACCAAGAGATTTCTATATAATGTGTTGAAGGACACCATTGAATAAGAATATCTAACAAATACAGATGATTCTATATTGATGAATAACCTCAAAAACATATAAAAGATTCTCTAAATTTCATACATATTAATCATTGATTGTCAGATATAAAGGAATTCTCATTTTCATACTTGGTAATTTAATAAGGATTCACGAACATAACTCAAATCTATAAAGAGAGTCCCGGAGTAGAAAATAATTCCCCCCAAAAAGGTGTGATGAGTACGACCTCCCATCCTCTCGATCAATGAAAATTCTTAAGCCTCATCGGTCCAAAACTAATGTGCACCTACCTTTGGAAAGTAGGTCCAAATGGATATAGAATCATTGGATGTTTCTGGTTCTATGAATAAACCCGTTAGAAACTGATTGGAATGTTTGAACCTTAAACGAACAAGGTCATCCCCATTTCAAGAGGAAACAGTGGATAATTGGATGAACATTTTGGATTGGTTGAGCAATCATATAACAATAGTTCCATGTCCTCTATCGGGATGGATCCTTCGGAGTTCTTGTATAGTAGTTCGTGAAAATATTAGTTGTGTTGTCGGAGATTAGTGAGGGCTATGTAGTTAGACCATGACTACTCAAAGAGATGATAGAAAAGATTTATTTAATTCGTCAAATAATTTAGATGGCATAGATCTTGTAGAAATATTATTCTAATCATTATCATAGATCATTGGAGTTTTTAGTTGGTGACCAAGTGTACATGAAATCCTTATCTCGTTCAGGTCATCAATGTATTGAGATGAAAGGGATGATTACTCCTCATTATGTGGTACCTTTTGAGCTTATTTATCTTTTAGGGAAGATGGATTACTATTAACCAATTACATTTAATATTACATCAGTACATAATATTTTCCATGTATTGTAGCTTTGAATGTACTTTCTGAGTCATATTATGTATTGAGTAGGGAGGATCATAATGTCTAGATTGATTTATCCATGAATGAATTTCTAGTTAGTATTATTTATTATATGATGAAAAACCTTCAGGTAATTATTACTCATTTAGCATGTGTTGTTTGGAAGTAATGATATGATATGCATGATACATCAGAGAGGGAGGCACTGGTTAGTTTCCTCATCATTTTGATCTGAAAAAATTTAGAAAAGCTTTATAAGGATATAAATTTTTTATTATAGGGAGTCTCTAACATATTTTTATCGATTTTTCAGTTCTCTTCGACCCATATTTTGATAATAATTTGGTTTTTTATTGTCTTAGGTTTTATGGGTTGTAATTTTCAAAACTTGTGGAGGTTTTTTGGGCACTGCACGATTGGCACATAGTTCTCCCATATCGTGTTCTCTTCCATTGAAAATTGTGAAACCATAGACTATGAGGGTTTCCATGGATAGAATATATTTTGATAAACCATTTTCCCAGAAATTAGAAACATTTTTCCTTGGATAGTGATTCTATATAGGGAACACAGTTAAAGTGAATGGATTTTCTGAGAGTTCATAATTTAAATTTTTATTCTTGAAAATTATGAATGTTTTTGGAAACCTCTGTTTATGATCCCTATTAACCCCATATCAACCTAAATTAACCTAACTGTCTAGGAGGGATCTCATAAGGTTATTTTGGCTCATCAAAACACATTCCAAGTTAGATAAAACCATTAATGATCTTGTTCGATCTACTTTAGGTAAGTGAATCTCCTCTCATGTGTTTTCTCTTACTCTACTTTTATCTACTCCTTATATAATGTTATATCTTCATACTGTATATGTATCTAAATTCCATTAAATTTAATCTTGATTGTTGGTTTGATTTCTTGAACATCGTTTCCATCAATCCTTCTTGGAAAATCACATTGTGGTTGTTGTACATTACGATATTTGTGACTGAAGGTAGGTGGATGAATTTTAGATTTCCCCATATAATTAATCCCTAATTTTATAGACATGTTTGAAATAGATTTTAATTATTTTTTGAAATCCTAAATTGATATTATTTGTAATTTCAATATTAATGGGATCATCTTTTAGGAAAAATCACAATTCAAATACATTTTCAATTTGGGTCCTAATTTGATATTGTTGGAATTTTTCAAATGATTTTGGAAAATGATATAAATTGAATTGATAAAAAAATATTATATTTTTATTGAAAAGGAATGAAATGTTGAAAAAACCCAATGTCTTCATTCTTAAATTGATTTGGAATATTGAAATGTAAAATTGGAAAATTGAATTATAAATGATGATTTGATTTGGAAATGAAATTATTTTCCCATTATTGATTTATTGATTAAGCACAAATGAACCTAACTAGTTAGCAGGTTATTTTGGGAAATCACACTAGGGTGGTAATTCTATAGTAATTGATTGATGATGAAAACATTAACAAAAAAATAGTTTGACAGATCTTATCCCCTATAAGATGTTATTGAGTCATATTTATCCTGATCTTAAGGGATGTGTGTACACATATTATAAGGATCACATGTAGTAGATGCGTGAGGATCCAATAACTAAGGACAATCATACCACATAGCAAATAACCCTGGTGCTCATTGTGATTTTTTTGATATATATTCTACTTTTTGTGAAACTTCTTTAATCATGCCGTCAAATTTATATGAACTATTTTATATAAAATGTTTATTTAGTCCTTTATTAAAAAAAATTCAATAGTTTTAAAATGAGATAATGTTCGTTTAAGTAGGAAATTTTACCTCCATGCCATGATTTTCTAAATGGAAGTTTTTATTTGGTTTATTATTATGGAGCCTTTTTGTTGAAAACTTAGTTATACCCCACTGGGATTTATATCTCATACCATACCTTTCCCTTCTGGGTGGTGTATATTCTTGTTCACTTGTATTAGTGTGATGATTCATTTGTGATGTTTGCTTTTTATCTTTTATGTTGTTGAGTACATAAATGATATACTATTTTGGGTTTTTTGATATACCTTTTTGGTTTCTAGTACTATCTACCTTTGGGGTGTTGAGGATACTAACATCTATCGTTATCCTATATTGTTTTGTGTAGATATTCCCTTATTTTATCATACATGATGATAGGTTTCAGTCACTAACATTTAGGGTTCAAGAATTCCCTTTGAGTTATTTTAGTGTTGTTTTGGGTATATGGGTTCCAGGGTATCCAGTTTAGTTCTTGACATATATCAATGTGATATTGAATATTCATGTATTCTCTTATGTTTACTTAATGCAACCCTCCTGAGTCGAGTATCTTATACCAACATAAAATTCATTGGATTCAAGTGTTTTATCCAACATACAATTTTGTTAGAACAGATGGCTAAATACCCTTTATTCCCCACTCTCAATATATTCATAAAGCAAACTCTATTAAATAGAGGTTGTTATAAACATGTAGGGTGTGTCTGTTAAATGTGGCATACAAAATTATGTGGAATGATGGTGGTTATCTTGTCAGGTCATTCATGATAATAGGGGAGAATGTTGTTTACTCACTTCATGTTCACAATACCATAATTCATCAGTTCAAAAGTGATAGATGGGGATTTTATGTGGTTAACATGATATAATGGGATTTGTGGATTTTCCATGATTTTAACATGATATGGTGGATCTTAGGAGAGTTAGGGTGGGTAGGGTTGTGACCTGAACCACATCAGGTGGGAAGTTATGGGAGTTTAATACATTTTATATTGGAGTGTTAGTTCATAAAACCTATGGGGGTGTGGTTGTGGGGTTCCTATGATCATATTATTATGATATTATTGTAATACATCATGTATGTAATACTTTGGGATGGAGCCTTGGTTTGGAAAGGAATGTGCAGTTTCCTTAATATGTTTCTGTTTTTTTTACTCTTTATGCCCTAGATCATTAGTATACTTCCCTCACATTTAAATAAGAGGTCCTAATGTGGATCCCACTAGATATACATGTCCTTCTAAATATATATATATATAGGTGTTTATGAGGGGTTTCGCAACCGAGAAATCTTAGAGAAGGAGTAACATTTTGTGCTTCTACTAATGAGTTGTTCTGGTGTTTTATTTAGGAGATACATTCAATATGAGAAGAAATGAATTAATGAACTTATTTTAATAGATTTTGGATTGTTTTATAAGATATATAATTTATAGGTTTTGAAGTCTTATATCTTGTCCAAAAAAATTTATTTGAGGGTAATTCTTCTCATTTTATTTTTATACCCTCAGTGTTAGTCATCATCTCATGGACTATTAGAGGAATCCCATGAATGTCACGCCAATTTATTATAAATACATTAAGGGTAATAGTTGAGGTAGGGTCATGAAATAGTGGTATCAAATATTATGGGTGGGAGATATTATTGAGATTATATATTGGAAATATGAGGATTATTTTCATTAGTTGGGAGCCTGGTGCATGAAATAGGCTATGAAGACTGTCTAGGACTTATGATTATAGTTCCCCTTGGTCTATCCTAAGGACTATTAGTATATTGAATGATCTATTTAAGTGGAACTACTTATAGGATAGAGACCAAGTAATGGTACATGCATCAGGTCTTTTTTCAATTTTGTTTGAATGGGGTGATATTGGGGATTAAATAAACAAAAATAATTGAACAAAAATAATTTACTTCCAAATATGAATAGGTATTTTTTATGATGGTTATGTATGTAATGAGTGAAAGCATGCTAATTAGGGGAAATATCTTATATCAGGAATCATTATTTAATGACATGTTTTAATACATGTAAGGATGTCAGGACCACCCAAAGTTACCAATATCATGATTCTATGGATGGATTCTATTGATTTTTATGTTGTGAAAGCTCTATTCATATTGATTTTGAAGATATACTCCTAGATTAGTGTTAGTGTGTGAATTGATGTTTACTTCTTCTTTTTTGACGTGACTTGGATACTGGCGCACCTTTTTTCCGAAACAAATGGTCTATAATATTTTAACAATAGTTGCAATGATTCTAAAAGTGTCATTTTAACTAGTTTAAATAATTTTATGGAATGTTTTATAATACTTTTTTTTAAAATAAAATTTAATATACTCATAAAAAATTGTTATGGAGAATTATTTAATGGTTTACCATAAAAAATTTTCTAGTTTCATAAAATATTTTAAACCCTGTTATTCAAGGAAAAAATCTTGTTTTAAAATTGATGTTTTGTTTTATGACCATTCCATGTTTTACTTAAATTGATTCAAAATATAAAGGTGAAACATCATTTTCATATGTTGTATTTAGATTAAAATTTGTATTTCTAATTATATTTAATTTCTTAGTGTAGTCCTTAAAACACTATTTGAAATATAAATTATTTCATGTTAGTTAAAATATTAACTTTTTCAACTATTGTCATGATATAATGATTATTCTACCTTTCATCATATGCCATGGTAGTTCTAAATTAAGGATACATACATGTTAATTAATGATTTTGTGAATCATGTTAATATTTTTTCATGAGATACATCAAAAATATTATACATTACATGCATAAATTTTTTCTATAATCTTCTTGATTAAAACATGATCATGATAATTTACTATTTTTAATGTTTAATGGAATTATATGAAATATTTTAATCAACATATTTTAGATTTTAATAATTATATCATGTAATATTTACTCAATTTTTTTGAGTAATTTTAAATTTGTGATTTTTTGTAAATAAAATATTGTTGGAAATATATGTACATTTAATTAAAAATCCTTCTAAAATTTATGATCTCTTGATTATATTTAATGAATAACTAAAGAACAATCAAAAAAATTTCCCAATGAATGATGTATTTAAAAGGAAATTAATGGTCCTTCATTTAAATTGATAAATGGAGTACTGAACATTATTGATATGTACAATTATAAAATTATAATCTTAGCATGATATCATAGGAGATAAATGGTTTCAAAAATGTTAAATATCACCAGTTAAAACTGTCATGAATTGAACTATTTCATGATTCATTATGATATGTCTGGATTAAGTGTTAAAAATAATTTTCAAAAAATGTTGAAATTAAGTGATAATGTGAAATAATGTTGTACCTTATATACATGAAAAAATGTTTTCCTTGATAGTACGATGATTAAAAAATCATAGTTAAGCTTGACCAGCATGAATCATGAATGTAATGTTTCTATAGATTTATTTTTAAATCTAAATGCATGTTTCCTATTTTTTATAGTGTTTATATAATATTTCATATTAGTTTTTCAAGAATTATATTAGAGAATAATGTATGTGCATATGTTCATTAGATAACATGCCTCAATTTAATTGTTGAGGCGTTGAGTATGAGAATTAATCTAAATTAGTTTAATGAAACTTTTAATGGAATACGATGTGTTATTTAGTTTATGATTAACTTTTTAATAAGTTATTAATGAAAAATTATTACCTAAACCATACATGAGCATTATTAATTCATAAGAACATGTTTTTTTCATATATAAAATCTTTCCCCTAATGTTATAAGATTTTTATTAGAATCAGTTTAAAGTGGTTTTTTTCTAGGATGTTTTATGTGAGTATGATTATGTGTAGTTTTTGTGGCTAGAACTTTAGTATCACCGTACATATAACGTTAAAAATTTAAATCCATTAATGAAATAAATATTTATAAATTTGAAATTAGGGTTTGAAATTCTTTTTGGATATACACAATTTATGTTGAAAGGATGATAAAATCCTGAATGATATAATTTTTAGGTTTGTTATGATATGGTTTCTTTATAACCCTTATATTTTTTGTATTATTTTAATAGTAATTGTTGTGGTGGTGTGAAATTTTTGAACCTTTGAACAATTTTTAGAGCTTGGATCATTTTTTATAGAGAATTTTCTGTTTCAATGTTATATCCCCTGAGAGTGTGGTGGGGCTTTTTTTAAATTATTAAAAAAACTATACTTCTTAATTAGTGATTTTGTTTTGTTTATATTTCTTTATCTCAAACATATATCCTGAGGTTGTTTTTTTGGATCCCCTTTCTCTTTCCCTTTTCAGTTGTTTAAATCCCTGAGGATGGGATTATTTTTATAGGTATATAATATAAAGGAATGTATTTAGTGATTCCTACCTTTAACATTTCTATATTACAACATGCGATAACAATAATTATAGTGTTTATCATATTGAGTTACTTATTGTTTTTACCACGGGGAATTTGATTTTGGCTATGAATTTTGAAAGGGTGATCATTTTTATGTTTCTTTTGTGGTGTTGGGTTCACCATGGGGAGTTAAATGGAATGTATTCCATTTTGGAAGTAATTTTTCATGGGGAAACCACATGTGTAAAATGGGAGAGAAATGATTCTTATTGAGTTGGAGTGTATATTCATGATGTCATGATGAGGTAGTGTGCATGAGTTTGGGATGAAATAGTGATTATATGGGATCTAAAAAAAGATCTTGAGTGTGGAAGTTCAATACTAAGATAGATTTATCCATACTCAATGGTGGAGGCCATGTTAGTAGTCATGGTTTGTCTTTGAGTCATGGATTAAGGTATGTAAAGTTTTGTTGGGCTAGTGTGTGGGTGATCTAGAATATCCTATGCGGGTAGATTTGAATATTCTATCACAATGTGAGGGTGGAGGTGAATCCAATCCTAATGTTTTGGGAGTGACTCATAAGTTGTAGGTTATTTCACATGAATGTAGCTTCTCACATAAGGGTTGGTTTGAAGTCTCAAGTGATATTTGTCACACATCATAATGGTAAATAAATTCACACATATATAGTGATCCCCAATAATGTATTGGTAGTGTTTTACGATTATATTTTCCATAATTAATTTATTCCAACCCTATTTCGATCAAAAACTATATTAATAAAAGTAATAATGGGAAATCATGGGAAGAATTTTATTTTGAGGAATGTAAATCAAAATATTTTACTTTAGAATTTATAAGATATTAATTTGGATTGTGTTAGGATAATTAAATTCAAACCAAGAATATTTTAAATTAGAAAATAATTTTTTTTGAGTCTCTAGGAAATTTCTAGGGGAGAGAATTCATATCTTTTATCTTCATTCTAAAACTAGAGGGTATCATTTCCCTTTTAGTTTTATGATTTCTTCAAGATCTGAGGGGATGAATATATTTACTTTCATGATATGTAGATATTATTCTTTAATTCAAACCCTTTTTATAAGAATTTTGAATATTTTTCATGTTCTTTTCCCCTTTGTTTTTTACGAAAAAATTATATTGCTTTGTCCATAATATAAGAGATTCATGATATTCTTTCTTTGTTGTTTAAATTTTTTATTTATCATAATTTTGTTTCTTCTAGGTAATTAGCATGAATAGAAATAAAAATAATTAAGAAAATTGGACGAATTGAAGAAATGTGTTTGTGTTTTTCACATGTATTATACACCATGTATTTATATTGTTTTATATGCTTTTATGCTGTTATTTATTGGAAAAAATTAATATTAACCACCAAAGTGGGATATAGTAGTAAGTGAGATAGAAAATTTATAGAGATAATGTGACATATTAAACTTGATATTTTTCTGATCGGTAATCCTTGTTAATTTGATGAAATCATATAAATGATTGGTCATTGTGATGAAAACCACTTTATGGTTGTGAACTAATTTCCATTTAATACATGATTTTTCCATGTTTAAATGTCATCAAATATTTTCATGAAAAATTATTATTTTTAATTCCAGAATCTCTTCACATAATTTAATAATAATTAATATTTGTAATTAAATTATATATTTGAATAATCAAGACATGAATTATATTAATTTTGAATCACGTAATATAGTTGTCGAGGAATAGGATTATTATTAATTTTGGTGTGCCTATGGATTTCATAAATGTTATGAAGGTGTTATAGATGCGTGATAGTGTAGAATGAGGCTAGAAAAATGTAATTTTGGGGTGCTAATTAAATTTGGTAAATATATATGGGGTTGAATTGAATAAGTGTAGGTTGGAATTTAATAAGCAGTAGATAATTTATAAATTGATTGATGAAATAAATAGAAACATAAAGGCTATAATAAATTTATATGATAGTCAAAAATGGGTTGTCATTAAAAATTGAATTAACTGTCTTAATGAATAATTACTTGTCAATAAATTTTTTTCAATAATTCTATAAATAAATGCATAAATATGAATTTTTAGTTGTTTATAACACTATTTTTGAATAGTTATTATTCAGTTTGTGTTGTAGTGGTAGATGTGGTTATTGATGGGTGGTGGTCGTGAAATGGTGTAATTAATGATGTTATTTAAGAATTTTTTTGTGCACTCTAAGGATAGGATCTGGGTGAGACTATATATTTTTGTATTTTCTTATTCTTATTAAACACACCACACCTAATTCGAATATTTGATATAGATGAATAATATATTTTCTCTATGTATTTTTCTTGTATCTAGGATGGTGAGGGTGGATGGATAACTACCCATATTCCCCACGTTCCCCTTAGTAGTAGACTATTTTTTATTGGTTGAGTTTAGTATGATCACGAATGGTGTGGGAGTGGAATGTGTTGTACCCAATAATGTGCAGGGATGATTGTTATGTGGTGGGGTTCATACATTGTAGGAGGAAGGAATGAGGTTAATGTGTTTCTTGTTTAGGGATACCTACTATTCTATTTCTGAAGTGGTATATTTGGATGTGACACTATAATAATTATTGGAAATTGTGGAGGATTTTTAGGATTAGTTTCTAAAAAATACAATAGATATTTAAATATTATTAATAATGTGTTTTCAAGAAATGATTTTTTAAGAAATCAATAATAGAGATATATACCATTTTTTTATTAACTGGATCATATCTATTTGAAAAAAATAGACCTCAACCTCCCACTATCATAAAAAATATCTCTCTTGATGCTGGACCCCACCCCTCCCAAATGCCCTCTCCCCTTACCCACACATTTATACCCTCTCCACCTCACTAATACACACAATGGCACCTAATGTATGACCCCCGTCAAATACCCTCTCCTCATCACTAATATCATAGTCCTTCTATAATGTTCTTTTTTACAATGATGTTTCATATAATCATTAAATCAACATTATGCATGTTATTTATTGCATAATGTGTTGTTAAATGAAATATAATTGATTGATGAAATGTTCTTAGGGAAATCATATGATGAAAAAAATGGATTTATTAAATTTTATTTTTAATGTATGTCATTTCCTTGATAATATTTTTTATTTTATTATGAAATTCATATATATTAAATTATTTAATGTAAGGTTTAAATATCAATTTACTATGGTTTTTTATTGATAAATTTGTATAGGTGTGGTATTTGATTTTTTTTGAATTGTTTTTAGTTATTATATTATATTGATAATAAATCTTATGAGAATACTTAGAGTACCTAAAGAGGGTAATATGGTGATTAAAACACTACTAGGTTATGATTCCACAATTGCATGCCTTATTTCCTACCATACATTGATTTTATAAAATTAGAGATGTTCTATATTTGAATTCTTCTTTAGATAGTTTCATTTTAATATTTCATTATATACTATTTTAATATTTTACATTAAATATTAATTTATTGGAATATTAAAAATATAGTATGACTACGGGCTTATATACTAGTGATTGAAAGTTTTAATGTTATGATACTTGATCTTTGATCCACCGTATGTTATTTACACTCACATAATTCCTTGAATTGAACTAAATTATAAATATATTTTTATATATGATTTTACTTATATATCTATATGTTAGTTTAAATTTAGATAACATGTAAAACATTAAATGAATGGTATAAATTTGTTTTTAAATTTTAAATAATTTTAAAAAATATGGATTTGTACTTTCTAAATTATTCACATACAATATGTATGTATGTAGATGTAGTTTTATAAATTAATGTAAGTGTAATGAACCATAATTTTATGGGAAATACGATATAGTTTTTATTTTTATTTGGAGTAGTTTACTAGTGGGTCATGAAAATATTCACATGGATATTAATAACACTCGTTTATTTTGTCACAATTTCTATTATGCATTTTTTGTATCATTATTTAGTCAATATATTATATCTTCAATCCAAAATATGAGAGACACATTGGATTTATATATTATAGATGGTTGTATATGGTAATTTTTCCTTATTTTCCATTTTTATATCTTTTTTGTTTAAGTTTCATTGAGTAGTCTATTTTTCTAATGTTCCTAATTCTAAATGATTCAATTTCTAATGTGACATTATTGATATGACATCTATAATATATCTGTCATTCATGTTCAAATATAATTAAAAAAGTTTTTTTCTTCTGATACTAATTTCATAAAATGGATTTCATGAAAATATGGCATGTATTGAATAATTTAACCTATATTTACAGGTATGTTTCACCTAAAGTGGTTTAGTAATAATACACATTGTACATCACAAGATTCACATTATCCTTTTATGAAACAAGGTAGATTTCATCACATACAATGCACTCATATGTTAATATCATTTCATATATAGTAATTACTTATACTAATTTATTTTGAGCGATCAAACATAACACCTATGATGGATCTGTTTGGTAATCTTGCCGATAGTCAGTTTCCATCATGATACTTTTAGAGGGACACAATCATCATTATGAAATTCATTTTCACAACATGAAATTAATAAATATTTATGATATTGAATAATTTTTATGATAAACATATGAATATAATAATATATAGGATAGAAGCATTAAAAGTCAAGATGATTGTAATTTCCTTAATGTAATGTTAACTATTTATTTTAATGAATATAAAGTACTCAATCATTGTGAAACAAGTAGTTTTTAGTAGTTTATAGGTAATTAGGAATGTGATGTGGCATCCCATCCTATGGAAATTTTATATTAGAGGTACATTCCAATGTCTTAGATAAATTCATTTTCTGATTCTCAGATAATGTTATTACCATCATTATGAATTCCTATATTATTAAATTAATAATTTTTTTGTAATCTATTAATAATATAATTAATTTTATGAATTTATTTATTGGTGATGTTAAATTTTTATGTGCAAAAATAAATTTCAATTCCATAGAAATTAAAAAATATTGGTAGAAAATGAAAGGATTTCAAGTGGATATTATGATATGAATTTAAGAAAACACATCTGTCAGTTTCCTAAATGTATGAGAAATTATAGAAAGGAATTCCGTAGGTACATGTAAATCAATCGTTAACAGTCATCATGCCGAATTACATAATGTGTTTTATGAAATTACAATATATTAAATAAAATGGTTTAATATCATTTCATGTTTTATTGTGATGTAATTTCTTTAATTGATTTGTACAAGAAATGATACCAATTGAGAAAGAAACCAATTTACCACAATTTGGGGACAATGAGTTTCACTGGGAATTGAAATGGAAATGTAGAATTTTATTCATCCAAATAGATATTTATAATAATTCATGTAATTTAATTTTATTAAATTTTAGTGATGTAAATGGATTCCATGTTAATTTTTTTATAATTTTCTAATTTAGTTTTATTTATTTTTCTATCTTATTTTATATTTTTATATTATTTTTTAGTTTTGTATTATTTTATATATTTTACATTCTTAGTTTGTTTATATATTAATAATAGTAATTTAATATTTTTTCGTTATATTAAATTTATATATTTTATTTTTATTATTTTATTATTAATATTAGTTCCTTTAATCAAAGTTTTTTTTAATAAAATTAATTATTATATGTTTTAATTTTCTATATTGGCATTTTATTTTATTTTATTTTATTTAGTACTAATAAACTAGTATACTTATCTATAGTTTGTTATTTTTCTTTGTTTTTTTTAAAAAAATTATTCATTACATGTGCACAAATATATATATGTATGTATTTACCTTTTTAATATTTTCTTGTAGTTATTTTTATAATATTTAACTATTTATTCATATTATTATTTTTATTATATTATATTTAGATTTTACGATTTAACTATTGTTTTAAATTTAAATTTTTAATAACTTATTTCCCAATTTTTTATGTGTAGGAGGGTCATCTTATTTAATGTGGTGGAAAACCCCAACATACTCTGTGGGCGCACCAGCTACCGACCAAACTACCTCCACCATTCTATAAATCTCTCTCTAGCATCACCACTCCCTATAACCCATCCCCCCATCCTACTACTCCCACCCCCCATCCCCATACCTCTCATACCCCCTCTCCCTCGTTGCTCCCAATTCACCCCCCCCCCCCATCACCACTACCCCCATCACCTCCCCCCTTATCCCTCCCTCTCCCCCATTCCCCCAACACCCCCCATCACGTACCCTTTCTCCCCCACCCCATATATCACCCCTCCCCACTTCCCCCTCCCTTACCCCCTTCTTTCCCCTGTACCCCTCATTCCCGTGTCCCTCCTACATGATAAAGCCATATATACCAATAGCAGGTCTCCGCTCATCCCTCGTCCTAAAGGATAAAATAATGAATCACCTAACCATCATATGTCCACGCACCTCCAACCTCTCATAAAAACAAATCCATCATGTCGTAATTCCTCTTGCACTGCCACTGACCACCATCATCGTCATGTACGCCATCCTTCTCTACACCAGGTGCACAAGGGTGGTTCAGGTGTGGCACCGGTGAATGAAAAAAGAAGAGCTATGATTTTTTTGTGCAATCATCGATGGAGGATTGCAGTGATCATTTCATCAACACACACACACACACAAGGTGAATTATTTTTATCATTTTATGTGCCATGTTTGCGTAATGGTGGGAGAATTATTTAGTATGAGTTTGTGATAAATCTGACGGTGTGTATAGGTCTTTAATTTATATCCATCTTCTATTTCCTTTTAAATTAATTATGTTTAATTGGATGTTTATTCAATTAATTATATATTAGTTTCAATTAATTATCATTTGGACCCTTAACACATTCTTTGGTACCCATTCGTGTGATACCTAGTAAGTAATCATCGGTGGTTGATCATCAAAGAATATATTTATCTAGAAATCAATCGTGTACATGAGAGAACTGAAAATCACACATGATAAAAAAATTGAATATATAAATATATTAATTTAATATTTAATATTTTTTGTTCTTTATCCTTCAAACCTGCATGAGTGATACCTAATAAGTATTCCCATGTCATTAAACTAGGAACAGATATATAATTTGACTTTTTGAGAAATGAGCTTTTGTATTTCACCAAGTGATTCAGTGCTATAATGGTGCACAAATTATTAATCAAGACATAAAATTAAATGACATGTGTTTTTCAAAAAAATTATAATAATTTATAACATAAAATAAAGGGGCCTAATTGTATTTTTATTAAATTTGGAATCAATGATAATTAAATAAATAAATAATCAAATATGGAAATAGAATAATCTGAAGTGCATGCACCTGAATAGAAGTTAGAACTCTGACCCTTCCATCTCAACTTGTTTCCTTTGGTAGATTATTTTAGTTCACATAGATATTGTTAGTTAATTTAATTTAAAAAAAATTAATATTCATTTACTTTTTATAACTTTTTAGTAGTTAGTGACATTAAGAACCCATCTTTATGAACATTATTACAATAGTATATTCCAAGTGTATACTCACATTCTCTTTTTGGTTCAACCCATCTCACTACTTCTATAGTTGTTAGTAGGATTATAATTTTCCAAATTGGGCATGTTACGAGTAACATTAAATATTTCTTTCACACTTACTGGGGAGAATATTAGAATTATGAATTCCTTAAAAAGAGTTATTTATATAAAAAATAAAAAAAAATATAAAACAAACAAAAAATGCTCAGTTAATAACTCTGGGAATTTTTCATTTTAGGTAATTTCAAGACACCCCAAATTTTTGAATTGTGTGGTTATTACCATATGTATACAATAAAAACCCTCCCAACATAATGATTTAGTTTACATGGACTATCTAGGTAACCATTTTTATTATAAATTTTTTATTTAATTCCATTTCATGATCCATGAAAGTTTTTTTCACCATATTATACTTATAGATCCTACCCAAAATTTGATTAAATTCAGTGTTAATACATGCGTAAAAATTTTGAACATGATAAATCATGTGAAAAAATGATTCAATAATTGATCACATGCTGCAATAATGTATCGCTAAGAAAAATAGAATGTTTTAACTTCATGATGAATTTAATGAAATTCTTCTTTCCTCAACAAAAGATCTAGAAAGTTCCCTATATCATCATGTCCATATAGCCACATAATTTCCACTCGATCATCAAATATGGAACAATTCTTTTGATAATAGAGAAGTATAGGTTCAAATTTAACAACATACAGTTCAAAATTTGGATGATGCGACTTTGTTGATCAATACTTCTTCCCATCATACCATTGATGACTCCTATCCCCCTCAAATTAATTCTTATAATATAATCATATTTCAATAATTTTATACCTCAGTCTTCAACTCTATTGAATATAATGGTCCCTCAAAAAATGTGACTTAATGTCTTTATTCTCTATGTTCACAACCCATCTGTCCCGAAGTGAAAATGGACACATTCAATGTTCATCAAATTTCACATTTTGAAGATGAATAGGACATTGAACTAGGACCCTTTTTTACCATCATAGAGTCAGAAATAAACCAAGATATCATGAATCACCACACACAAGTGGACTTCACTTCAAAAGACATAAAATCACATATTATGGAAAATCCACATGGGACTATATTTTTTTCAAATTGGAGACATATATAACTTTTCATTATTTAGAAAATCTATTAACATTTTTAATAGATATCACTCATAATTTAATAGAAATAATTCAAGAATTGGATTCCCTGGAGGGTCCTTAGTTTATGGTTCCACAATTTACAATTGAGAAGTATGATGAGGCTATTATAAAATTGTATTTTGAAAAAGATATCATTTTTGACACAATAGAGTCACCTACTAAAGTTGAACCCACTTCTATTTATCCATGGGATGAACATGAATTGATTCTGAAACCATTGTATTTTTCAATGCTAGTGGATGGAGGTGAAAAAAAATTAAGATCCATAATCAATTGAAAAACTTCATTCATGGATATGATGTATATAAGTTAGCTACAAGAATATTCTGGTATGTGAATTTCTTCTCTTTTGTACATTAATTGAGGTAATATTCATACTCTTCCAAATGAATCCATTTCCACAAACATCAATTATTCTATGAGTATGTATTTAGCTGAGTTATATTCATTCCCTTATGAGATAGGATATATTAATTTCATTCTACCCATCAATTTTTCTGATAATTTTCCATTGATATATAGTAAAAATTCCAAGATGATGTCTTTTTCAATAAATTGATTTCATACACATATTGGAAAAGAAACAGAGGCATGGTATACATTTCTTTTTTATTATATTTGAGATTCACCAGTGTTTGAATAAAGATGATGTAAACTTAGTACTCTATGGGAGGCAACCCATAATCTTTTTATTTTCTTTTCACAGTATTTAGTTTCATTTTATTTGGACTTTATATAATAAAATTGAATGAATTTACTGAAACTATTTTCTCTTTGAAATAAAATGGATTTTAAATCATCAAATATATTTTTTTCATTTATATGATTCTGATTATGGTTTGAATTATTTGATATTATTTGGTTATAAGAAGTCCATGTGTAGATTTTATTGATATATCATTTCTAGAGCTTCATCCAATACAAGATACCTTTTCATATCTATCTTCACTTACATAGGGTTGTGTTTTATTTTTACCATATTTTATGCTTCCAGAAACACCATTAAAAATAAAAAAATAAAAAAATGACAAAATTAATTAGAATTACATTTTTATCTTGAAACCACTTGAAAATGTATCCCTTTCTATAATAACAATTTTAGGTAAATACCACCTGTATCCCTGGAATGTTTTAGTGCATGATTATTTTTTGGAATACTTTGATACTTGTTACGTTGATTAAGATGATTACTGATATTATTTCAAGGATTGAATTTTTTTTTCATAAACATATATATTTTTGGGGAACCAATTTTCCCTCATTATCATATGTACTATTGTACATATTATTTACATACCTGTAAGGATTATATATCAAATTTTCATCATCTCTCATTTATTTTTTTTCTTTAGGTAATATCTTCCATGATATTTCTTCTAGAAATTTCTATATGTTTTTTTCAAATTTATAGAAATTGGAATGTTACACTAAAATGAATGATGAATCTATTTAATTCATCATTCCCTTAAACAAACTGGTCTAACCTTATACTTTCACCATCATGTATCCCTAGAATCCATGAAGCATACTTTTAGGATGATCGCATACATGAAAAAATTCTCATCCCATTTCATAAATATTTTCAGGGTGATTTTTAATATATGTGTAGGGGATATTTTTTTCATGGAGAGGGTTTTTGATGGACATTGAGGAATTTGATGCACATGGATTCAAATTATCTCATCCCGGTCATATGTATTATATTTCATAGTAGCCACTAATTTTTTGTTCTAATAATGAGTACATCTATTATCATTATTTGGTAACCCTTTCTTTTGTGGATACCTATAAAAGTGGGGAATCTTTACTCCATGAGCTAGAGATTTTTCTATTTTACCTACTTTCACTAAGATTCTATAGAGCATGCACGACTTGTGTACATTTCATTGGGATTTGGTTTAACATTTATCTCATGGGGTTTTGGAGTTAATACTCATTAGTTTTTGTACGTCGTCTTATTTTACTGATTTCTTTCTTAAAAAGTGAAGATATAAAAATCAATGATTAAAAAACAGATCAAAAAATTGGATAATAATATGCTTAGTGGAATGAAAAACATTAATTGTGGGGAGTGGGAGTTCATATAAATCATTATTATTTACATTTATAATGATTATATTTCAAGATTCATCCCACCTTTTCTCTAAAAAAATGTTGAATTTTTATGACCCACTATTTAATATCCTTATAGGCTATTAAACATAATGTGTGGTCCTCAGTATTGGTTTTATATTTTGATTTTCACAAGTGAATATGTGATATTCATGGAAATACTTTGTTAATAATGAATTTGTATAAGAATTGATAAAAACATCAATCAAATTGTTTTAGAGATGAGAGAGATGGTAAGGTGAGTGAAATGATGCATGGGTGTAGGTACTTATTTTGGTAAGAATATAAGTGTAAGAGAAACAATTTTGAACATTGAAATTTTTAATGTGCAGTGAGATTTTTTTGGTGAAAGGGATTGAAAATTTTTGAACATATAATTTTGATTTTTTGATTTGTTAATGGGTGCACTTACATGTCCTTTATGATTGTTTTCCCTTTGAGTGAAAAATGTTTATGTGTGTGGGATTTGATGTACATGGATTATGAAAGTATTTTTTTATAATAATCAAATTTAGTATTAATTTTTTTTCTTACCACTTTTAGCATTTTTAGATTGTTTTTGATGTTTTGTAGTATTTTAGACATTTTAACATGTTTTAGTTAATTTATATATTAATATTAGAAATTTTATATTTTTATTAGTAATATTAACAACATATAGTTTATTTAACATTGTATTATTATTAATATTATTTTCACTAATCAATATTATTTACTAATATTTATTAGTATATATTTTAATTATCTATATTTTTATTTTATTTTGTATTTGTCTAGTATTAATAAAATATTATATATATTTTTGTTTGCGATTTTTATTTGTCTTTATAATATTTTATTTAATTATAAGTGAATAAATATATTTATATATGTATTTACCTTTTAAACATTTTCATTTAATTATTATTATATAATATTTAATTATATTTTTCTATTATTATTATTATTATTTTACATTAAGATGATAGTATTTTACTTTTTTTTAATTTAATTACTGAATTACATTTTTCCCCATTTTCATTCTATGTGTATGAGGTTAATCTTATTTTTTGTAGCGTAAAACCATAACGCACACCATGGGCACACCAATAGTTGGCCAAATGGCCTCTTCCATTCTTTCCATCTCTCTCAGGCATCTCCACTCCCTAGAACCACCTACTCGCTACCCCATCCCCCTTTTCCCTCTCCCCACCACCACATCCCCCTACCCCCTCTCCCCACACCCCACCCCTACACCACTCCCCCTTATCCTTCCACTTCCCCCATACCCTACCCCTTCCCCCTTCAACCCCCTCCCCCATCCCCTATTGCTTATCATACCCCACATCCTTTTTTCAACCCCTTATCGCCTCGCTGCATCCCCCATTCCCATATCCCCTCCAAAAAACTAAAGCTACGACCACCAGTACCTGACCTCCACTTCTCCATCCTCTTGAAGGCATTCACCAGGAAACACGGAACCACCAGATAATAATGTGCCTCTTTCCTCTTGTAGAAACCAAAACATCACGTGGGCCACCCTCTAGCACTATAACGGACTACCATCGTCATCATCTACAATAATCTCTTCTATTTTGCATACACATGGGTGGTTTGAGTGTGGTTTCGATGACTACATAGATTGGATCAATGATTTGTATTGGTAAATGATTGACGATGGCTTGCAGTGATCATTTCATACATGGTGTCTTCTATGTACCATTTTTATATTGTGTTTTTTGAATGGAGGACTTATTCCTCTTTGTCGGGTTGTGGTAAATGTGACGGTGTATCTAGATCTATAATTTATTTCATATTTTATTTTTATTTAAATTAATTAATTTTAATTGGATATTTATTTAATTTATTTTTTCATTGTTTTAATTAATTTTAATTTGGACTCTGTACACACACTTTTGTGCCCGTTCATCTTCCTAATAAGTAATCACAGTCCGGAGATCATCAAAGAATTTATTTATCTGAAAATAGATCACGTGGGTGAGAGTATTGTAAATCACACATGGTTGAATTATGAATAAATATATATTTTAATTGAAAAGATAATATTTTGTTTGAGTTATCCTTCGAAAATGCCTGAGTGATACCAAAAAAGTATTCTCATGTGAGAAAAACCATCAGAGATAGATACTTAGAATTTTTGGGAAACAGGTTGTGGTATTTCACCAAGTGATTCAGTGCTACAATGACACACAAATTCAGCATCAAGGACGAGAATGAAAATATGGGTGATTTGTGTAAAAATTATATTACAATATAACATCATATAAGGAGACCTGATAGTATATTAGAAATATTTGGAATCGAGGATAATTAAATGAATAAATATTCCAATGTAGAAATTGAATAATTGGCATCACATACACCTAAATGGCGTCACAACTCTAACACTTCAATTTCTATATTTTTCCTTCCATAGATTATTTTATTTCTCTTAGATAGGTTTATATATATTAATTAATGAATTTTAATAAAAATAGTTGTTATAGTTTTTTACTCATTAATCACATTAAAAACTCATCTTCTGGAACATTTATATGGGTGGATATTCATATTTTATTCTCACATTCACTCTATAGTTAGACACTTATTTATGCTTGTATAATATTTAGTATGATAAAAAAGTATTCAAATTGGAGGTGTTGCGATGAACACTCCACTTAGTTTTGTAATTTTTTTGAAATAGGTGAAAGAGGGTGATCATTCTATTGGAACAAAGTTGTGGTTTGATGTCCATAGAAAAAAAGATATCAGTTAAGCCAATAATACTACAAAAAACAATGGGGTAGAAAATTTTAATTATTATTTTGTGTTACTAAATTATATTATATTTTAATATTATTCAATTTATAGCGTAAAATCAATGTAGCATGGTATGCCTACCCTAATTTATCAGTTTCAGTATCCATATAAAATGTTATGGCTCGAGTTCATAAAAATGAATTTTGTTCATGTGAGGGGGATGAGTTGTGGAACATCTCCATAATATGTCTTAGGTAGATCACATGTATCTTTTTAATGATGTTACAAGGAGAGGGGTTCTATGTTTTGGTGATCTTATTGAACAAAAGAAAACACATGCACTGAAAAAATACTATTATATAGCACGAATCACTTATTCAAACATATAATGATCGAGTCTCAAAATTTGAGTGTGAATTGGATATTATGTTTCAGAGGATGACTGAAAGTATTCCTATATGAATTCCAACACTCATAGGACGTTCATGATTAGTAAATTACCTAAGTTTTCACTTAAATTTATAATTATAGTGGTTAATTTTTCGTTAAATATTGAATATAATTCTTTAATTCTTTATTTTTTTCCATTAAATATATAGTTATAGACTTAGAATGAAAAGATATAATTGGAATTTCAGTAAATATATTTATATGTGTAAACATTGTTCATTATTTTAATTCTTAATATGGTAGATTTTCACTATGAAATAGTTAACTTATTCTATTTGTGGAGGAAGTAAAAAATTTAAAATGAGATAAAGTAATTTCAGAGATTCTATCCTTGATAAGATATCATAGCAGGGATGGTCCTAGTTATGGTTTGTGTTTATAGAGTTTAAATCTTGAGTATGTGATAAAATAAATTAGCATTTTACAATTAAATTCATGAAATAGATGAATAAAGTGGGCAATTACATTAAATGTAGGCACCTGAGGCAATAAGTTGGTATGTAGATGATTTGTAGTATCAGGATCGAGTATTAGAGAGTGTGGGACATGTTTATTTATAGGGTATATAATCTTGGACTAATTTCATTATTAACATTATGTTAAATATGACATTTTTTACATTATAATATAATATTATGTTGTATTGAATCTTATGTGGTTTTTTTATACTTGTAAATTATTATTTTTATTAAATTGTATTGGATTGATGATATTCTTATAGAAAATTTATGTATTAGTTTTAAGTTGGTCGTACTAAAATGGAATGTTTATTTTTTAAATATGTTCTTATTTCACAATGGTTTTAATCATTAATAGTTATTTATTTTGGATTTTAAATATAGTAATTAAAATAGTGGCAGTTAAAACCTTCTCTAAATGTGGTATATTACCATATTTAGTAGTGGTTAAAACCACTTCTTAAATATATTCTATAGAAAAACTACATGTGATTTAAAAAAATAATACTAAATATTATATCATGTAAAATCACCAATATGAAATGAACCACTTCTAAATATGAATATTTTTATTTAAAAAGGAATAATACGTACAAAAAATCTGTTAATTTTTCAATAACACGCCATTTCACAATAGTTATGAAAAAATGCCTCTAAAACCAAAAAAAACCCATTGAATTTAATATAATTCATGTATTGTGATGATTTTTTGATATGATAATGTGATGTGTATATTTTTTTATTAATTCCAACTTGAAATATTAGACCATGTGAGAGTTAGGGAAGGAAGGTTTATGGCCCGACCCACATCGGGTAGGAAGGGATGAGATCAAAAGATTATTGTAATTGGGTTGTAAGAGTAGAAAATTAATGGCGGAAGTTTTTATGGGGTTCCCATTATTATATTATTCTAATATTATTTGAATATTCCTTGGATTTTTAACTTGGTCAATGAGCCTTGATGAGGTTAAAATGGGTTCCTTATATAACAAGTGCATGTAGTTTGTAGTCTTTATTTACATGATAATTAATATTTATTTCTATCATTTACATGACAGGTCTTAAGGAAAATAATTTTGATTTTACATTTGATGGTTACCTTAAATATATAAACTATTTCTTAGGTGTTAAAGAGAGTTTTTGGATACCAAAATGGATCGGGTTATCTTAGATCTGGAGTTTTTATATGGAGATTCAACATATGATTTGTTATGGTTTTTTATTTTTGTGATTATTTCTATATGAAATGACTTCCATTATTGTATTTATTTATATGGATATTTTTTTTATTTTATATAATATGGTGTTGATTAGTAGTTTTGTCATATATCTTGTCCTCTATTTCATATATGATGGAAATTCCTCCCATTTTTTGTTTTATACCTTCGATGCTAGTCAACAACATGGGGCCTATTGGAGGAGGAACTATAAGGTCATTTCTTCTATTCATTTCAAACAGAGTAGGTGTAATAATAGAGGGAATTTGGGATAGATCATCACAATATTACTCAGTAGAAATAAACTAATCAACCATAAACACTTTAAATAGAAATCATTTAAACATATATATTCACTAATACCTAGATAATTGTCCCTCACATCATAAATTACATCGCATGGATCAACTACACTTGAAAACTCATAATGAAAAAAAACACAAACATGAAAACTAAACTAGATTTAATCATAGAAATATTTTCAAATGATTATAGAAATTATGATATTAATGAATTATCCTAAAAACATATTTATTGCTCATGAAAATAGAATAAGTACTTTTTTAACTTCATTAATATCCATCACATTCAATTTTACTAGTTGATAATTGTGTTATTTAGGATTTGAGGACGAAAATTTATTCATGTGGGTTAAATCACATTCAAAATATGATGTTTTGAACTTTGGATAATAGATTTGGTATCATTATAATTAAACTCTTTAGAAAATCTAGATTCTAAAAACTCATATTTTAACCAATATAAATCCTCAAAATTTTCTAGGCCCTGATTTTTACACAAGCCTACATGCTTGTCAGAGATCATGCTTATATGGAAGTTAGGATTATTGAACATTATGGAATGATCATTACAGTGATACACAAATGACCCCTAAGGTAAAATAATCCTTACTATCCATGAATTCATTCTTATAAAAATATATTAATGCTTACATTGAATGATTGATGATTATAGACTGATCATACATAAGGTAACATTTTTTTATGAAAATGAGCCATATGGTTCTCATGATTACATAGACTCAAAAACTGTGCTCATATAGTAGCAATGATATTTATATAGTAGTGATGATCCTTACATAACTCAGTAGAATCACTATTATGCATAATGTACTTTTCCATTTTTCCAAATTTTCCATGCTGAAATGATTTTTATACATCCATTCGTACTAATGATGCCCATGGAATGATCCTTATAAAAATTTAAACACATTGAATCTTTTTCTTGAATTCATAAATTATATAAGTCTTTATTTAAGATCTAAACCCCTTCAAAATGCATCAAAAAAATCTCAAAAACAATAAATCACCAAAAAAATTATTTAATTACTTGATTTACAAAAAATAAAACAAAGAAAAAGTGAAAAAATATTCCTTCCATCCAAAGGGTTCTTTAATCCCCCATTTGGATTTCTTTTCAACCCTTTTTCCAATATTTCTCAATATATTTATACTCATCACTAATTTTAATACTCTTTCTAGAATCATTAAATTATATCCTATATCAAATTTGATGCATCTTGACACCAAAACAAAGGATAATCTAGTTTTTTTACAGAATTTATTCCCTCTATGACAATTATTTTTTTCCAACTTTTTGAAATTGGTTTTTTTAAATATCATTAAAATTATAAAACTTAATCCCTCTTTTTTTAATAACCACAACTCTAGATAAAAATTTAATTGGACACTCCTATTTCCCCTTTAATAAATATGATTTATAGTTGTGTCTATTTTCTATCCCCATTTTAAAATATAATCCAAATAATTATGAGTGTATTATCTCTATGCGTGTTTAAGTAGGTAGAGTATATTGAACATAAATGTTGATCCTTAATTAATAGAACAACCCCTTCATAATTTATTTGGTGAAATATATCGAACTAGTTCATTATTGAAAATAAACTCATGTTTTTAATCACTGTATACCAAATTTTATTTAATTAGATGATATATATTATCAATGTGATTTGATATAGTTTTCTAAACTAGTTCATGGAATGATCTAAACATCATTGAATACAACACATAATGAATAATGGATTCTCAACCTTAACTCTCATGTTAACTAGTTGAACCTGTATCAATATCATTTGAGTGTATACATGTGTGGTTTCTATATACTTGACATTAGATGTAATCAATTACACTATACTTTTTTCTTTTTATTCAATTATACACAAATTTATCCTATGAAGAATTTTCACCTGAAGTGGACTTCATATCACTGAAATCCCCAATATAGTCAGTATATGTATAGCCATGTATATTGAAATAAAAATTATTCTTGTATAACATGGTAAATACCAATTTTATTTTGATATATATTATAATCCACATTGATTGAAACATGTTTGACTCCTTGGGATCACATTTAAATTGAGAATATAATGCCATAACAAAAACATTATCAGGTCTGTAAGATGTTAGGTATAGAAGGCTATCAATAAATTTTTTACAATTCCTTTGATTCAAACAAGTAAAAAACTCATCATTTTCCAACTTAGTGCCAAATACTATTGGATTATAAATCCCATAAAATTCCCTTATTCTGAACCTCTATATTAATTATCTATAGTATTTTTCTTAGGGTAAAAAAACATAATCAACTCCCTATATGACTTGAAATCCCAGAAAATATGATATCTCATCAGGTATAAGAATCTTAAAACTACACATCATATATTCAAAAAAAATCTCACAAAGATATTTTTTATCACCTATAAAAAATATTTCATCGACATATACAATGATAATGTGAATACATGTGGACATCTCCTTTACATATATATTTTTTTCATCTTTTATATTAGAAAAATTCATTCTTATCATGAACCCATCTAGCTTGGTATACTAGGATCTTGGGGCATGATTTAAGACATCTAGATCCTTCCTGAGAATTATTCCCATGCTTTTATCCTTTTAATGAATAAAATCCATATGTTGTTCAAGTTAAACATCTTCTACAAGATACCCATTTAAGAAGATATATTACACATCTATTTTATGAATCATATAATATTTTTGAGTATCCAATTCCATGAAAATCTTAGTTGTCTCAAGTCATTCCACTGGTGTAAGGGGTTAATTAAATTTAACTCCATTTATTAAATTATAATCATTTCAAATTACAGTTATTCCTCATTGGACCACATACATCTGAATATTTGAGATTCAATGGTCTAGTGGATTAAATAATTTCATTATTATGTATCCCTTAAAGTATCTTCATTTTATACATGTGGCTCTCTCAATTTTTAGTTTGAGAAGGTCTCACACCATGTAATTCTTGACAATATTACATATTTTTTTTGAGAAAATATTCCCTAGTATTTTATTCCATAAATAATTCTTATATTTTGGAACTCATATAGCATGAAATTAATTATTATCCATTTTGAAACTAATTCTCACCATCTATTTCACCTATTATAATCAATATTCTATATTTGAAAATATTGAAAATTCATGAGTTCTTTTAACCCCCCCCCCCCCCCCAATTTATTTCATCACAAATTATTCTATTCATAATAAAATCGTGCTTTAATAATCCCATTAATAATATATTTTTTGACTCGAGACCTTTTGAATTAATTTAAGCAGTTCCAACACATTTGATTCTCATAGAGTTATAATTTTCAAATGTAACTATTCCATACTTCATTATATGTCATATATTTAAATATATTGGTGTCTCTAGACATACATGGAGAATACCTATTGTCCAAGATGAATGATATTCCTTGATTTCATGCTTCCAATGCTACTTACACTGTAAATGATTTCCCTTCTTGATTTTTCATATCAACCAATTTTATGTTTCCATTATAGGATAACTAACTAAATATATTTTTTATGAACATTATCATCATTATTTCATAATCTCTTTTATATATCATGGGGGTTTTCAACCTTTCAAACATTTTCTATATAGGGGTATCAATAAGATTTTTTTTCCATAGCCTAATTTTTTGTAGATTCATCATTCATTCACTTCAAAGTTGATCCAAAATTATTTATACATTATTATATGTAAGGAAATGTGGTGGTTTAATGTATAAGTTTTTTTTCAAAAAAATAAAACAAAACTAACAGTATCCATGTAGTCAGAATCTTTTGTTAAATTAAAAATTATATTTAAAAAATTGTGTTCTAGATTCGTGCATTTCATATCCAGATCTACCATACTTTTCCTTTTTTTATGTAGTTTGATTGTTCTTGAATTATAATTTATTTATTAAATGTTTAAGAGTTTATCTCATAGTCATTTCTTCACCAAACATGTAAAAATTTATAATTTTATTTTTACTATTCTAAAAAACTTATTCAACTTTTTGGAAAATTTTAAGTATAGTTTTAACCTAAATTGATGTTTTAGAAATCTAAACTATTGTTGATGATTTAGAAATGTATTCAATAAAAAAATATTAATTATTTTTTCATCAATTTTATATCTTATTGAACTATAATGATTTTTTATTCCTTATTTAACATTTCTTATTCTTTAAACATATGTTTTCTCTCAATATCATTAGGGATTTTTCATACATATTAGCCTTCAACTTGAATTTATTTATATCGTCAATAAATTATTTTTCTCATTTGAGATATTCTCCATTTTATTCAACTTTTTACCCATTATATTTCTTAATGGTTTATTCTTCCTTCTTAAACATGGTATTTTTCTCATGACAATCCTCTAACTCAGATATGAGCCTATGATATATATAATTAAATTCAGCACCTCCCCTGTAACTTCTTTTGGATGTTTCTTCGTCTTCTATATTATCCATAAATTTTTTAAAATATTTAGTCAATTCATATTCAAATTGATACTGGAAGAAGAGAATTAAATTTATTCGTTACTCATTAAGGTAATCATTTCTCTTATAGAAAAATATATTCTTATTTTATCCTATTTTGTTCACTAATTTGAATCCATGTTACCATTTCCTCTTTTGATGTTTTTTCTATGTAATTTGCATAAAAATTCTTGTTTTTTCTTTGGAAAATTAACTGAAAAGTGTCCAATGACTTCATGTTTAATGAAATTAAAGGATAGTTCACCTAATATTTTCTCTTTCCATTTATAAAATTTTAGAAGATAAAAGACACTTTCTCTTATTGGAATTATATATATCATCATCATTATTATCAGAATCAATAGATTATTTGGGTTATTCTTCATTCAAATTATTTTTTATAATTTCTTCAAAATCTAAATCATATTTTTCATTATTTTTATATGTAGGTTAATTTCTCATTTATGATGAAATAAGAATTTTTTTAAGCTCATCTACAGATAAATACTCAATATATTATTGAGTATAAAAATTAGGATCAAATCTATATAAAAATTTCCTCATGATTTTATTTACAAGAATTGAATCATCTAGTTTTCCACCAAATCATCTTATGTGTCTCACAAACTCATTGACTATAGAAAAGAATTAATCAATGGATTCTTGCTCATTAATTTATATATATTCATAAAAATTTGTATAAATTTTTATCTCTACCTCTTTACATATAATGTTTCCTTCATAACTGATTTAATGTTTACCCCAAAACTCATTAATAGTTTGTAATTCCTTCACTTTGGTTAATACATTCCTAGAGTTAGACATAAATATGAAACTCATATATCTTAAATTAATTTGTAATTCTATATTATCGCTAAAATTCATTTTTAACCTCTTTGAATTGGTGGATACCCCACAGTAGCTAGATCAATAACTTCAAGGCCAAGAGAAAACAAAATTAACAATGTTCTATTTTTTAATCATGTGAATTTTTTTCCATAAAACGTAGTAACTTGTATACTCTTCATAGAGATAATATTATCCATCTTTCTCTATGAGATAATATAGTAGAGGGGTGATTTTTTTATGGTACCAATTTAATTATCAAGATAATCAAATAGCTGCACTAAGATATGATAAATAAGTGTATCCAAACTTTTCAATTTTCTTTTTTGATTAAAAAAATAACCTCTATAATAATTGAAGTTATGATTCTCTCATAGTAGTGATAACACACATCTATAGAAGGAAAATATTGAATAATAAGGAAGATCATTGAACACATATGTTTTAATAAGCTTGGGCCTCAATGTGAGAGCCACTCTTTATTTTATCTAGTTGTTATCTGATGATACTGGATTTCCACTAATATCATATTATCAATACAAGTCTTTGAGGCATTTATTATCCTAAAAATCAGGCTTCAAAAAAATACACTACTCCCATAGGATACATTATCACTTAGTTATTATAAGAAATAAAAGTACCACCATATTAGAAATACCCTTGATAGATACAAGTTTCTTTAGAAACCGACAAGTGATTTTCCACTTTGGGCCAGTATATTAAATACATAAGAACCCCTACTCACAAAGTAAAAAAATAAATCTTAGAAACTCTATCTAGAGATAAACCTTTGAACCTACCCTTCCTCACTTCATGAAAACCCTTTTAGGAACTACTTATTCTTCTCCTTCACAAATCAACGTTATAAGCACAGGTAAAAATATATTTTTTGACAAAACATACATCAACCTCACTCTCATAACCATCTTCTTATTAATTCATCGATATCAGACTGAAAAACCCATATATACTCTATCATTAAATGGATTCCATATCAGAAGTAATTTATATTCTAGGCACATCAAATTTTATATTTCTCCTATTTTTACATTTATAAGAGAACCCATTAATATATCCATTCTTTTGAGATTACTAAATATATAATACACTTTATTTAATCCATCCTATCAAATCCTAGTCAAATGATCACTTAACAATTTTTAATCATCCATGATCTCATTGTATCTTCTCATAAATCCCAAAAATGGATTGGTTACCAATAAAATTTTGTCTCATAGTTTCTCTAGTACTTTCCATGACTATGGATCTAGCATCTTTTAGGTTTAAATTATATCTCGATAAAAAGAAACTCATAGATCATTAAAATAGTCAATAGAAATCATTTAAACTTATTCATGAATAAAACCTAGCAATCCATTACTCATTAAATAAATTGAATCTCATGGATCACCTACTATTGACACCTCTTCTTCTAAATAACTATGACTTGAAACAAACTCAACCTGAATCATTTTAATTTTTTCCAGTGATTATGGAAATGAGGATCAACCAAGAATCATCCCAATGAAATCTTAATTATTCATGAAACTATAATAAATTAATTTTTAGCTTCATTGAGATATCCCTCATTCACTTGTACTATTTTAAAACCTGGTTCATCATGATGTGGGATCATATATTTTTTATGGCGCTTGAATCACATTTTAAATATTATATTTTGATAGTTATAAAATAGATATTGAATCATCTGATTTGAATTCCATGGAGAATTCAAATTCTGGAAACTCATAAATCAACCAATATGAATACTCAAATTTTCAAAAGGCATGAGGCTTACTCATACCTTCATGCTAACAACATATCATGCTTATGTGATACCCATGCTTATATAATATCATGGAACAGTCTTCATGGTGAAAATCAAATAACCCTTATGAAAATCATTCTTGTAGGGAAATGATCCTCAAAATCCAAGCATTCATGATTATACATCCATATTTATTCATACATGGTGAGGGTTAGTGATTATAAAATTATTATTCATAGAAGAAAGTGATATTTACAAATATGACCCTCATGGCACTCCTGCTTAGCAGACTCAACAACAATGTTTATAGAATAATGTTTATGTTTACATAGCAAGGATGATACATATTTAACTAACTAGAATCATTCTTATTCACAACCCAATTTTCAGTTATTTCTAATTTTTTTGGCTGGAATTATGATTAAACATCCAGTCATCCTTACAATGAACATGGAATGATCCTTTCAAAAATTTCAAAGCATAACCATTTTTTTCCATGAAATGAAAAGTTCCATAATTATTCATATATGATTAGTACTAATGAAAAACACATTATAAAAACCATGAAAACTATAAATATCCTAAAAATACTTCAATTAATTCATTGAAAAATGAAACAATGAACTATAAGTCACGAAAAATTCCTCCATGATATAGGGTACTTCAGCAGAATTTAGCACTATGATTATAGAAATGTAGTACTAATCTTTTTGATTTTAACACTAATTTGACGTGTTTTAACAAATGTAGAAACTAATGATAAAAATATTATACATGAAACAATAAAATTATATGAAAAAAGTCAAGATTTATCAAAAACATGTTTTAAATATAAACCATTTAATAATAACAACTGAATAATTTCACATATCATTTTCTATAATTAAAATCCATCTTTTAGAAATTCACCTCAAAATCAAAAAATTATCTCCGACTAAAAAACCACCATATATTAAATATCCATATTTAAAAAAATCATTAATATACCTAAAAATAAAAAATACAAAAAGAATATAAAAAAATCTAGAAACAACATTGAAGACCATATTCCCATAACAAAAATTTCAACTCTTAGAACCAACTATACAATATTTAACGATTCATATAATTAAGTCAAGAAATGATTTGGGATTGTACTTGAAGACCTCATACATACAATATATTACATAAGAATAAGCATAAAGAATTTCATATTTACATAACTATTAATAATTTTTATATTCAAATGAAAATATTAAACTAAAGAATAAATCCAATCAGAAAATCATTAATATGGGAGAATATTAAAATATCAAAATAATTGAGTCACTACTAAGAAAAATAATATAATATAATTAATAGAATTTTAACATAAAAAAATTACTAGATAAACTCAGTAAAATATATATTTGACACCATGGATGGACACTACCCACACAAAATTAATATCTCCTTGAGGTCATTGAAAAACATGAGGTATGAGGGTTTTCTAGGGGAAATGAATTATATTTTTCATATAGATATTACAATATTTATATTTTTCCATTTCAATTAATTTTATTTCCCATGCATGAAAAATGCATTATTTTAGAGTTTTTATTTATATTCTCTATTGAATTTGTTGGGCCGATGGTTTGTGCATTGGAGTATATATTTGGGTCATCATATTGGCCTACATATTTTTATTGCTTAGTTATAAATTGATCCTCAACCACATTATTTTTTTTTTCCTTTTTAACTTTATCTCTTTTAATCGCATTTTTCTATGTATATTTGGGTTCCAATTATTGGATTTTTCTAGATGTTTGGATCTTTATGTGTGGTGCATTTTGGTTGGATTACTTGTTTCATGGAGATATGGTGGGTCAGAGTATTGATGACCCCTACAAAATTCATCTTTGGAAATTATGATCACTCAGATACCTCCCAATTTTACTCCCATTTCTCCTATGATGAAACCCTACGTCTAGAATGATTTTCTCCTTCGATAAAACTAGGATTATGAGCCTGTAGTGTCCCCATTGGTTCTTTTTGGTTCACCATTTTTGTTGTATCACAATGATGCCTCCTTCATGAATATATTTGGCTCTATTTGATGAACCCTTAATAACTAGTGAGCTACGCATTTTTGGTATAGTAGATCAAGGCCTTTAACTTATTTTGGGACCTAGATCAATTGTTTTATAGAACAAGAAGATATGTGGACCCTAAAAAATAATTAAATTAGTCTGGGTTTATAATTTATTAATCCCACTTTTATTTTCGATAAAAGAGGATACTTGATGTTCATTTGATATGGTCTATGAATATTTCTATTGGATTATATATTGTATCATGTTTCATTAATGAGTTTAATAAATCATGTTTGTAGTTTTTTCCATTTAATACATGTAGTTATAAACAAGGCTAAATCATATTTAATATTTAATTCCATATTTAATACTTTCTTATTTCTTACATCTTGAATGTTTTGTTTCCATTTGGATTTGAATCTTGTGAACAAAATAACCAATTTGATATTAGGGTTCATTAAAATCACCCTTTGAAAGTTAATTTCACTCAAAAATGTGGTATTAGATCCTCATTTGGTTCTATTTTATTTTTGAATCTTTTTCTTTATCCAATTCAGTTTCAATTTAATTTCACATATCAATTGTTTATTTTTTTTAAACCTGGCATTTTTTGTATAAAATTAAAATCATTATAAACTAAGACATATTTTGAATTTTTATTCAAAATTTTAGACTCATTAATATCTATTCGTCTTGGATGGTTCATGGGGAATATTCTTTCACTATCGGCAATAACATTTTATCAGATCTTTTGTAAAAAAGGAAAATAAATAGGTTTGAAGAAAACATTAATGGTGAAAATTACTTCATTATATTATGTGTTAACAAGAGATATATTCTACTTTAGAAAGTGTTAATTACTACCATGCTTGTCCCTATGAAATTAATTGTTACTTTGTTTGAAACTATACTTAACTCCACTATTTATCATGATGTATCCCATGGTGTCCATGTTAAGGATCTCAGTTTCATTCTACTTTAATTAGGTGATAATGTGTTCAAAAGATGTTTCTTTTGGAACTGTTTTTTCTAGTATATGGTTTAAGTTAGATGAAATGTATACGAAAACATCAGTTTTTTGTAAACACTATAATAAACATCACATTTTTAGATTTAAAATTAAATATGGTGTTCCAATAAAATCCCATTTAGATGAATTTGATATATTTATTCCATATTTAACCAAAATAAATGTGACTATTGGTGATATTGATAAAGACATGACATTTTTTTAATTTCTTTAGATAATTACTACAGTATACTAGTAGAGACAATGAAATATGGTTGTGTTTACTTATCCTTAAAGGAGGATAATAAATCCCTACAATCAAAGTAATTTCATTATAAACATATATTTAAAAGTGAGGTAGATATTATTTTTATAAGAGGTAGAAAATAGTTTATGGGTAATGAATAACAGTGTGAGGAGATTAAATAGAAGGAGAATAATCAACCCTTGTCCATGTATAAGTCTAAGAAAAAAAAGCTTCTATTGTGGTATTCATGGGCACACTAAACCTAATATATGAATGTTTTAAAAATACATTGAGACTAAAAAACATACTAACCAATAGCATTTAGTGGATTCTTGTTATTAAAATTCTATATTGTTGAATGTATACATCCATGCACCCACCCATGAGTGGGTTCTAAATTCTGTATCCTCATTTCATATGTGTATCTTTAGGGAATCTTTCATTGATTTCGTAGGAATGGTAGAAGGATATATTATTTTCAAAAATAATATGAGTTATAAATTCATTGGAAGTGATTTTGATTTAATAGAACTAGATGGCCACTCTATTATTAAATTGTTAGATGTTAGGTATGTCCATAACCTCTTTATAAACTCGATATCCATTGGAATTTAAGAACAACTGATCTATAATTTTATATATGAATCATGTTTCATAAAAATATCCAAATTCTATTGAACTATCATCATGGGTTCCATTATTAATGAGTTTTATGTCTTGAATAGGAAGACCCATTCATGATTTTTGGGTCGCGTGTATAAAACTAATACTGATAATACTCTAATATGGCTTAGGATATTGGACCATGTAAATTCCCATTGTCTTTAGGAACATAATAAATAATTTATGTTGACTTAAATTTCTCCTAGTAACCTTCACTTCTATGATATTTTTGTAAATGTTAAAGCTAAGAGTGTTATTTTTAATATGATTTGCTTCCAAGTGGGTTGTCTCATAGAATATGTTCATTATGATTTATGTGGACTAGTTTAGACTACCTCCTATAGTGGATGATTCTATTTTATTACCTTTTTATGACATATCTTTAATTGTTTTGATTTACATTATAAGGATAAAAAATTTTGTTTTTGAAATCATTAGAACATAAAAATCCATATTGAAAATCAGCTTGGAAATAAAATTAAAACTATATGAACTGATAATGGGTTAAAGTGAATCTCTAATAAATTAATTCAATTCAATAAATCTAAGAGTATTTCAAGGGACTAGAATACATGGTAAACCCATAAATATAATGGATATGTCAAAATAAATAATGTTTCTATACTTTAGAGAGTCTAAATAATGATTGAATTATCAATTATCCCCAAATCTGTCAAGAAAGAGGATTCCAATATGGATGTGTATCTTATAATTATATTTCCATTCTAAGAAAATCACTTCAACTACATATAAGAACATTAGAATATCAATCCAACCTCTTATAATCACATTATAGTCTTTGGATGCACTACATATTCCCATGTTAAGAATGATAATATTGAACCAAGATATCTTATGTTCATTTTTGTGGGATACCACAAGGATGTTAATGATTATAAACTAGGGGATGATAAACAAGATTAAAAATGTAAAATTAATAGAGATGTGGGGTTTCATTAATCTTGTTGTCCTAAATCTAAATATGTCACAACCAATTGTGATGATGCAACCATTTATAGGGATTCTAAAACTGAACCATCAACCCAATTTGAGGTTGTTGTATAGCCTCCTCCACCTTATCATCATCATGTGAGTAGAGCTCAATCATGATCGAGTTCAAATTTAGATTCATAGAATTGAGCCACCTTCCAATAATACTGTTGACCAATTTTCCATTGATATATTTAGTAGGGTCCCTAGAAATCGTACTTGGTTTAGTCAATATGATATGTATTCTTTGGCCTTTCATTTTTTTCAATGATGTTATTGACAATGAACCTTAGATTTAGAATTAATCCCTTAATGACATAGATTCTATATTGTGGATCATATCCTTATATGAATAAATATACTCCTTAAATAACAATCACATTTTGACTATTATTGGTAAACCTCCCAATGATAAATTATTTAGTTGTATGTGGATTTATAAAAAAGGACACTGGAAAAAATGAAAAAAAATTTAATGTCAAATTAGTCACCAAAGGGTTCATCTAACAAGAAGAAATATACTATTATGTTATTTTTTTACTAGTTGTGAAGCATTATTCTATAATCCCACTTCTTTATTTTCTATCCTATAATGAACGTCACATTGAATAGCTATATGTAAAAATAGAATTCCGTCAAAATGACCATAGTGAGAAATCATATATGAAGCCTCCTTAAGGTTATTTTAAAGAAATTAAATATATAAAAGTATTATTTTTAGATAAATCATTATAACGTTTAAAAAATGACTTGAGGTATTGGTATATAATGTTTTATTATTTTATACTTAATAACTATCTCACTAGTCCTATGAGCCTACACTAAATAAATAATGCTTCTTGAGTATGTTATCCCCTTGGGGGTATATAGACTACCTTTCTAGCCTATGTGCGAGGTGTGTGTGTGTTTAATTTTAATTTCTCCCCCTATACCGTAATATATATATTTATGCATTCAAAAACATAATGTTTATTTTTTCTATTAAATCTCAATTAAAAAGTGTTTTTTAAATGAAGGATATAGAGGCATAAAAATAAGTTATAGGTGTTGAAATTATGAGGCATATACCCAATAAACTGTCATATCTTTCCCAAAATGCTTATGTTCTGGAAGATATAAAAATACAACTATTTGAATCTCTCAGTCCAATTAGTGCACCTTTTGGACACCATTTTAATCTTGTATGAAATCATTAACTCACTGATGCTGCTGATATGGAGTTTATTTTTAAAATTTTTGATGCCACCAAAGTTAGTAGTGTCATCTATTCCATTATTTTCACTAGACCTAATGTATATTTCATAATTTAAACCCTTAACATATTTATGGCCAGTGCAAGGATCCCACATTTTTGTGACCTGAAGTGGTTGTTGTGGTATTTTTCATGTACTACCAATTAATATATGTGTTATGGTATAAATGTTGATACTACTTAAATAATTGTTGGATAAATAGATTTTTACTATATAGGTGATATTAACACTCAAAATATCATTAACTAGGAATTTCTCATTTATTATGGAGGCCTCAATTCCTAATAATATATTATGATATTATTTGTTACTTTTTTAACCATATAATTAGAATACATCACATTGAGTAAGGCTAGGAAAGAAGACTTATATATCAAGGGTTTTTCATCTAAACTCAACCTTTATGATTCTGTTATTACTATTTATAGTGGAAGACAATATTCTCTACATTTATAAAAATAATTGTATTCCATGGTACATACAAACACATAGATATTAGAAAACTTTTTATTATAGATCTTATAGAATATGGAACTCTATAACTCAATAAGATAAACAATGATGATAACCTAGATGATAGTTTTACTAATGCAGTGGTATTATCTAAATTCAAATAAAATTTTAATAGGAAGAATATGGTTATAATTTAATAACATTATGTGTAAAAAATAATCAATTTCAATTGAAAATGGTGGAGATTTTAGAATTATTGTTTTTATATCAAAATTAAAATATCAATATTCTTATATTTAAATTCTTTTTATTTTTAATTCAAGAAAAAAATTTCTTTATCTCTAATATAAATATGCTAAAATAAATTTTCGACCATTGGTTTGGGAATTGGGATTCAAGATTGGCTTTCTAATTTTGGTTTACATGTTCCTGTGATTTGAGAGTCATTTATCCTTTATGGATTTATTCCTGGTCATCCATTTTCACTACAACCCTTTTAATCATATACATCCACTTATATTGGGGTATTTGAGATTTGTTTTTCCCATATGTTTGGATCTCTTTGTGTGGGATGTTTTGGATGATGTCTTGTTTCTATGAGTTGTTGTGTGTTGGGGGAATGATGATCTCATCATGATTTGGATTCACGCATTACGATCAAATTTTTATCTCCCAGTTCCACTCTTGTTTATCCACTAGTGAAACCTTATGACTGGATCGAATTTCCACTTCAATAAAACTCTAGTTCTAATCCTATCATCTCCCCATTGGTAATACAAGTACACTATTTCTAGTGGAGTGTATTACATAGGTCATTCCTTGGTGAAGATGTGTGGATATATTTGAAAAACCTAGATGAACTAGCGAGTTACTATTTTAGGGAATTGTAGATTAGGACCATGAATATCCATTAGATCCTGGACCAATTTATTAAAGGAACAATAAGTGACATGGACTCACATACACAATTATGACTTTTCATTTTTCTAGGTTCTTCTTCAATATTTTGTTTTTAGAAAAAGTGGCTAATTGAAGTTCATTTTTTATATTCTATTCATATTTATGCTATATTATATCTTGTATATTGTTTTATTATGGTGTTTAATAGATTCTATTTTTTTGTGGTGTTATTTATGTGCACATAGGTCTCAACATGACCCAAGAACGTTAAATCTATTCGTTGATATTTAAATTATTCTTTTTTCATTCATATTGAATGTTCTGTTTTTATTTTGATTTGAATCTTGTGAAAAAACCACCAAAATGGCCCATTTAGGTTCTTGTGAACTATTATCTCGTAGTGCACCTAGTAATGAGAAATGGGAGTGGAGGGTTGGGTGGCTAATTCCCCATGGGGTTGTCTGTTGAAGCCCACATATTATTTGAATAAAAAAATTCAAGCTTACCCCACCCTACATAAGTCCATGGGTATCCCATGGGATTTTTTATAATTTAAAGAAAATTATTTATAATCATTTAGATAATTTATATTTTTTTCTCATTATCCATGATAGTTCTGGGAAGAAGTACGGATCGACCATGTATATTGTTTTATAGGATGAGGTGGAGTATTTTTTGTGGGTTGATGGTGGAATGTGGTGACATTGATGTGCTTGCAAACTATTATGATGAAAAGTAGGTTAGTGATCAGTGGGGTGTTATGGAAGATTATTTGGTTGTGTGGTAATTAAAATAGCTAAACTATTGATTGAATGATGTCTCCCCATGTAGGGACATGTAAGGGATTAGATATATCTATTTCAAACCTATTTGTTATTCTAATGTATGAGGTTCTCAGAGGATTCCTAGAGTAGGTTTCGAGGTGTTTGGTTGCTAATATATTAAATTTGGGACAATCCCTGACATGTAAGGGTCTGAAATAATGAATATACTATTCATTGCTATTGTGATGATGTTTTATGGGGATCCTCATCTGTGAATTTGTCACGACCCGACCTCGGGCCCGTGCCGTGACTACCCCAAGCCCGCCTTCCATAGGCCAGGGGCTGGCGACTAGCACCAAGGCGTAAAATCCCAGTAAACAGGGAAGGCATTGCCTTTATAAGTAACAACCACACAGAGTCAGCAAGCGGAAAGTAAAGTGCAGAAAAGTAAAGGGGGCCGGAAATACAAGCCCAACTGTAAAGTACAACTGAAAAGTAAAGTACAGCAACTGAAGAAAAGACGGCGGCCTCGTGTCGTCCACTGGCAATCCCACCTGAAGGGTGGGTACAGATAGCCTCCAGGCTCCTCGGGTCCCACGTCCGCTCCGAGCACGTCCCGCCCAGTGGTCCACCTCCAGGTGCCGTCCTGCTCCACGCCCCAACCGTGATCAGCGTTGTCCGTCGTCTGCATCCAACACAACAAGGTGCGGGCATAGCCCGTGCAGGGGTGAGTATAAGCTACTCAGTAAGGACCCCGAGACCCCCGAAGGTCTCCCGAAATCCACAAAGGATATAGCACAAAAGAGAGATGAAATCACGAAGTAACATCTGACTCGACTTAGGTATATGCCCATACATATACCTAAGTCCCCAATTCCAGCTCTGCTCAGGAGCTCAAGAACAACTCAATCCATAAAGGAAAGCAAGACTCAAATCCACCAGGAGAGTAAACAGTAAAATCCACATAGGATAGTTCAACACAATCCACAAAGGAGAGTAACATACGATTCAGCTCAACCAGGTATACTTTTTCAGATGACGTCAAAGATGATCACTGATCCATCTAAGTCGTCGGACCCACGAAGGATCGATAGGTACTAACCCCCGCAAAAGACCCACGTAGGATCGGGCTCACACAGAACCTGTAGGCAGTGGCTCACACAGAACCGGTAGTAAGGACCCACATAGGATCGGGCTCACACAGAACCTGTAGCACTGATCCACGTAGGATCGCTGAGTGCAGTAGTCAACGCAGTCCACTGAGGATCTCTGCTCTGTCGTCGCCGCAGTCCACGAAGGATCTCTGCTCTGTCGTCGTCGCAGTCCACGGAGGATCTCTGCTCTGCCGTCGTCGCAGTCCACGGAGGATCTCTGCTCTGTCGTCGAAGTCACAGCCAGCGCTAGGGTTCCCGCACATAGCGAGCTCGTTTAGGAGGGTCCGCTCCACGAGCCGAGAGGCTGATACATCAACTGACACGTAGTCCGAAGTTGATGTATCCAAAAGTTCCGTATCGACAACAGGATCTCAACGCAACAGACGGCGCGTCAATCGGACGCCCGGTCTGAGAGTTATTGGCATTTTCGTCCCAGAGGCCCGGTTGGTTTTTAGGAAAAAACCAACCCGACCGTACTCCGCCTGTATCCGATCCTCGGGCGGAGTATGCCAAAAGTTCCGTCTCACTTAGAGGAAACTACCATAGCTGACGGTACGTCGTTCGGACGTCCGTAGCTCAAGTTATGAGCGTTTCCGCTCCGAGGGCCCGGTTGGTTTCATGTACGAACCAACCCGGACGAACCCAAAGTCTTCCGAAACCTTGAGTATAACATACCGAAACGACCGTCTCGATCCAAGGATCGCGTAGCCGCTGACGGTTCGTCAATCGGAGGTCCCAGGCCCAAGATATTGGCAAAAGACCGAAGAGGCCCGAAAACGGGGGTTCTGGGCCCGGGGCGACCCGGCCCGAACCCCCCCCCCCCTGGGTCGGCCGAACCGGGTCGGCCCGACCCGGCCCGACCCGGCTAGGCCGGGTCCGGTCCGGCCTGGGCGCGGCCCGGCCGGCTCGGCTTCGGCCGAGCGGCCGAGTGAACCGCCGCGGGTTTGACCCGCGGCTTTGGAGAAACGCGGCCCGCGCGGGCCGCGTGCTGGGTGGCCGGACCGCGTCCGCGGTCCGGCGGTTCGCCGCCGCCTCCGGTCGCCGGCGCCGCCGCCACCTTCCGCGGGCCGCCGGAGTTGCTCCGGTGGCCCGTTTTGCCTCCCGACTGCGCCGATGCTCCTCCCGGGGGCTGATCTTCACTGCGGGATCAACAGATCGCCCCTGCCACGCGGTTCGTCGTCATCCGCCAAATCCGCACAACAAAAGAGATCGGCGGAGGGTTTCCGGGTCTTGTTCGTTAGACCCGCACCCTCCGCGTTAGTCATAATCAACGGGAGGAAAGGCTACAACAATTTTTAATCAAAGATAAAAAAAATTGTTCACTCCTTTTCTTTTAAACGGCATTTCAATTTTTAATTAATTGAAATTATTCATGCCGGTTCTTTATTCAAAAGAAATAAGAACACGGGAATGAATCATCAAGAAAAAATAAACCCCTACCTTGTCGTCGTCGTCGGACGAGAGGTCGTCGCGGGATCGCTCGTCGCGGAAGAAGGGGGGATCGTTGCGTCGTCGCGGTATCCGGCGTCGCGTCGCCAATCTCCGGATCAAGAACAAACGGATTTAATTAATTAAATCTGTTGCCATGAATTTTTAAAAAAAAGAGAGAATTTAAACGATCCGAGTCTCACCTTAGTTGCCGAACAAGGATCGGCCGCGGAAGAAGAGGCGTCGCCGAAGAACGTCGCGGGTAAAGCTCGTCGACGTCGCAGATCTCGGTGTGCGTCGTCGAATTCCGGTCGCCGGCGTTCTTCGCGTTCTTCGCGTTCTTCGCGTTCTTCGCGGGGAGATGAAGAAACAAAGATCCTCTCAAATCCTTTCAAAGGATTTTTAGGTTGGTCTTATTTTATAAACATGCCAACAAACGCAAAAGCGTAAGTAACGACCCATCAGTTCGTTGAATTAATTCAACGAGTGAAACAGCCCATTTAATTCACGAAAGAAAAACAGCCCATTTAATTCACGAAATAAACCGCCCAATTAAATGGTCTGTTAAGAATTAAAGAAAACGCGTCGATTGACTTTTCAGTTACTTTGACGGGTTTTCGCGGGTGCGTTACTTAGCGAAAGAAACGGCGGGGCTCGTGCGGGCCCCACCGCACAAATATCCTACCAAGGAGGTAGGATATTTTCTGGATAGCATCCTATCCAGTTCAACTCAGTTCAAGCCGCCCTTAAGTGGCTTCAAGTGGCTTCCAAGCAACTTAAGTGAAATAAAATAAAGTTGTCGCACAAACTTTATTTTATTTCTAACTTAAAGCCGCAAAATTTAAAAACCACGTCTGAGCAAACGCAACTCCGGAAGAGGCGTTTCTAAGCAAATACCGGCGCTGCGATTTCATCGGTGCCCTCAGAATTTGATTCTGGGCACCGGTTCAAAAGATAGAAAAACCCGCTCGTCCGTTCACTGAACGTACCCGAGCCAAACTTCGGAAATTGATTCCGGGCACACCGGGCCTCAGAATCAGGTGCCGTCTGAAGCTGCGCTCTTGTAAAATTCCAAAGAAAATTAAGAAAAAAATTCCTTGAAATTTGCGGGTCTTTACATTACTCCCACCTCAGGGCTTTACGTCCCCGTAAAGTTACATCAAAAACTAGGGGAACAAATGGGGGTACTGAGCATGCATCTGAGCCTCCCGCTCCCAAGTGCTCTCCTGGAGGTTCCCGTGCTGCCATCTGACGCGCACAAGAGGAATCGACCGCCCACGTAGGACCCGCTCCTGTCGATCCTCGATCTCCACTGGGACCTCCGCAAAAGTCGCCCCATCGTCCACGTCCAGCTCCCCAAAGTCGATGATGTGCGTCGGGTCGTGCACGTATCTCCTCAGCTGAGACACGTGGAAGACGTCGTGCACCCAGTGCAACTGAGGTGGTAGAGCCAGGCGATAAGCCACCTCTCCTATCCTGCTGAGGACCTGGAAAGGCCCGATGAAGCGTGGAGACAACTTGCCACCTCGGCCAAATCTCCGTAAACCACGTCGAGGTGAGACACGCAAAAAGACGTGGTCGCCATCCTCGAACTCTAGTGGCCTCCGCCTCCTGTCAGCATATGACTTCTGCCGGCTCTGAGCTGTCCTCATCCTCTCCTGGATGATCTGGACCTTCTCTGTCGTGGCTCGGACCATCTCTGGTCCCACGAGTGCTGACTCCCCAGGGTCTGTCCAGCACAACGGTGATCTGCAGGGTCTGTCGTACAACGCCTCGTATGGTGCCATCCCGATGGTGGAGTGGTAGCTGTTGTTGTATGCGAACTCCACCAAGGGTAGGTGGTCCTCCCAGCTGCGACCAAAGTCGAGAACACATGCACGGAGCATGTCCTCGAGTGTCTGTATGGTCCTCTCCGTCTGACCATCCGTCTGAGGGTGGAAGGCTGTGCTCAGATGGAGCCGCGTCCCGAACGCCTCCTGCAACCCCTTCCAAAGCCGGGAAGTGAAACGAGCATCTCGATCGGAGATGATAGACGATGGCACACCGTGAAGCCATACGATCTCCTGGACGTAAAGACGTCCCAATCTCTCCACTGAGCCCTGCTCTCTGATGGGTAAGAAGTGTGCCGACTTGGTGAGTCGGTCGACAATCACCCAAATGGAGTCGTGACCTCGGGAAGTGCGTGGAAGTCCAATCACGAAATCCATAGATATGCCATCCCACTTCCACTCCGGGACCTCCAAGGGCTGTACCAAGCCTGCTGGTACCTGATGCTCTGCCTTCACCTGCTGGCAGGTGAGGCATCGTGAAACGAACTCTGCCACAGCTTTCTTCATGCCCGGCCACCAGTGCTGTCGCCTGAGATCCTGGTACATCTTCGCCACTCCAGGATGTACCGCCAAGGGAGAAGTGTGAAACTCTCTCAGCACCTCCTCTCGCAAAGCGACTGGTACGAAGGTACATCCTCTGAAAAGGATGTCGTGCTCTGCTCCAAGGGAGAAGCCATCAGGCGCCTGACCTGAGGATATCAGTGCACGCCGGGTCTCACAGTCAGCGTCCTCACGCTGAGCCTCTCTGACCCGCTGTAGAAGTGGAGGAGAGACTGTGAGAGACTGAAGAAAGGCTGCTCCGTCTCTATCCACGAAGGATATCTGTAAGGAGGCTAGCTGCTCCGTCGCCTCCTCAAGTAGCTGAATGCCCGTCCTCCTGCTGAGGGCATCGGCTACCACATTCCCCTTCCCAGGAGAATAGACTATCTCAAAGTCATAGTCCTGGAGGAACTCAAGCCATCTCCGTTGTCTCAGGTTCAGGTCCTTCTGAGAGAAGATATACCTGAGACTCTGGTGGTCAGAAAAGACTGTGAAGCGCTCGCCCATCAGATAGTGTCGCCAAGTCTTCAGAGCGAAGACCACTGCTGCTAACTCCAGGTCATGAGTGGCGTAGTTCTGCTCATGCGGCCTCAACTGACGTGATCCGTAGGCGATCACGGCCCGCTCGTGCATCAGGACGCATCCGAGTCCAGTCCCTGATGCATCGCAGTAAACTACGTATCCAACTCCCTCCTCAGGCAACCTCAAGATAGGTGCGCTGGTCAACCTCTGCCTCAGCTCCTGGAAGCTCTGCTGACATCTGTCTGACCACACGAAGGGTTTCCCCTTCTTTTTCAAAGCTGAGAGTGGTGCCGCAACTCTGGAGAAGTCTGGCACGAATCTCCGATAGTATCCGGCTAGGCCCAAGAAGCTCTGCACCTCTGTCACGCTCTTGGGTGGCTCCCAAGCTAGCACTGCCTCGATCTTCGCGGGATCCACTGCAACTCCCGCCTCAGAGATGACGTGCCCCAAGAAATGGACCTCACGTAACCAGAACTGGCATTTTGAGAGCTTGCCATAAAGCTGGTGCTCTCGGAGTGTGTCTAGCACAACTCGCAGGTGGTAGGCATGCTCCTCCTCAGTCGTCGAGTATACCAAAATGTCGTAAATGAAGACCACGACAAATCGGTCGAGGTATGGCTGGAAGATCCTGTTCATGAGGCTCATGAACACTGCTGGAGCATTGGTTACGCCGAATGGCATTACCAAGAACTCATAATGGCCATACCGACACCTGAAGGCCGTCTTTTGCACGTCCTTGTCTCGAACTCTGAGCTGATGATAGCCTGACCGGAGGTCTATCTTCGAGAACCACCGCGCTCCCTTGAGCTGATCGAAGAGGTCATCAATCTGTGGCAGCGGATACTTGTTCCTCACTGTCACCTGGTTCAGGCGACGATAGTCGACACACAGTCGCAAGCTCCCGTCCGCCTTCTTGGCGAACAAAATCGGGGAAGCCCAGGGTGAAACACTGGGTCGGATAAACCCCTTGCTCTGCAAGTCCTCCAACTCTACCCGCAGCTCTCGAAGCTCGGCGGGGGCCATCCGATATGCTGGAGTAGATATCGGGGCTGTCCCGGGGTACAAGTCGATGTAAAAGTCTACCTCTCTACGAGGAGGTAGCCCTGGAACGTCGTCGGGAAAGACGTCCACGTACTGGTCCACCACTGCAGGAAAAGCCGGACTCCGCACGTCCACTGCTCCTAGGATGAGGCTAGCCAACTGATGAGAGATGGGCTGCACTCTCCTCCGCGGAAGTCCATCCTGTGCTGCAAAGTTTCCCTTCTCGCCGGTGAAGGTAAACCTGCTCCCGTCGGTGCGAACACATCGTACCTTGCGCCTAAAACAGTCGATCTGGGCATGAACCGTGGATAGCCAATCCATGCCCAAGATGATGTCGTAAGGCCTCGACGCCGCTACAAGGAGATCCCAGCCGAAGCTCTCGCCTCCTAGAGTAAGCTCACACTGCCGGAACCAGTGCGTAATCGTCGAGTCTGCTCCCGTATGAGTCTCTAGCCGTAAGGATCGAGCCAACGGCTCAGTCGGAATCTCCGAGCTCCGAACAAGGGCAGAGGCTATGAAAGAGTGACTCGCTTCTGTGTCTATAAGTACTGCAGCAAGGGTGGAATAGACATAGATCGTACCTCGAATCATCTCTGGCAAGTCGGGGTCGTAGGCCTCCACTGCCTGGAGCTGGGCCTGTCCCTGCCCGCCAGCTCCATGTGGTCGAGGTGGCCCTCCTGGTGGTGGTGGGGGTAGAGCCTGGAAGCGTCGCCCACCACCCGCTGATCGGCCAGCTCCTCTGCCTCGTCCGCCTCCTCCCTGCGGACCGCCACGGTCGACCCTCTGCCTCTGCCTGGGTGGCCCCTCTACCGTCTGCTGCTCCTCTGGTCGGCGAGTCGGGCAGTCACGAGCCATGTGACCCTGCCCGCCGCAGGAGTAGCACAACCTGCCTCTCGGAAGGCTGGCACTCCGCTGTGTGCCCTGCACTGCTGAGCCGGTGTCCCGAGGCCGTCTGCGTGGGGGTCTGGTCTGCCTGGACCCGAGAGTCATCCGTCGGCTACCTGCTGCCGAAGACTCAGCTACCTGCCGCCCTGCGCTAGGTCTCGCTGCTGAAGAAGGCTCTGCCAGGAAGCTCTCGATCAGGAGGGCTCGCTCCAGCACTCCCGCCTGGGTCGGAATGCTGAGGGAGATCAGCGACGCCCAAATCTCCTGTCGCAAGCCCTGCTCGAAGGTCCGGGCCCGGAAGAAGGGGTCCCGTACCATGTCGGTCGAGTAGCGAGATAGGTCAGTGAACCTCGCCGCGTACTGAGCGACCGTCATGCTGCCCTGGCGCAGCTGGAGAAGCTCCTGGATGCGCACCGCTCGGAGGGTGGCCGGGACGAACTCAGAGCAGAAGAGGCTCTCGAAGTCCGCCCAGAGCAAGGATGCCTCATCGTGAACCTGGAGCATCAGGCTCCACCATCGTCCTGTCGCTGCCTGCAGGAGGCTCGCTGCGAGAATCACCATGAGATCCGCTGGTGTCCTCACTAGCCTAAAGATCCATACCACCTCCTCTAGCCAGTCCTCGGCGGCCTGGGGGTCCGCCTCACCGCGAAACCTGGGCGGTCGCTGGCTCTGAAACTCATGCAGTGCCCTGAGGCGACGTGCATCGTCAGCGTCTGGTACTGGCAGCATCGGTGGCTCGGCGGGTAAAGCTACCGCCGGTGCCACTGCTGGCAAAGGGCCCTGCACCGAGGCCTCGTCGCTCGGTGGGCTGCCGTCGCGCCCTACACTCGGAACCCTAGCTGGCTGTCGTCGCGGGGCCATCCTGAAAAGGAGAACAAGAGCACCACAGTCAGAACAGTATACCTGGTGAGCTGGCACAAGTAATCACAAGGAAAACTTGAGACTTTCATAAAGCAGATCAGTATACCCGGTGAGCTGACACAAGTAATCACAAAGAAAACTCGAAACACACACGCAATCAATGTTTTCATGCATTAAGTCGGAAATCAGGAGTCAGGGTCCTGGTGTACGGATACGTCGGTCGCCGCACCAACACTGGGCTCCCTGAACTGATAACCACACTCAATACACTAAACACTATTGCTTCATATAGAAAGAAAGGACGATCAGAGTCTGCGGTAGAACCGACCGCTCTGATACCAATTTGTCACGACCCGACCTCGGGCCCGTGCCGTGACTACCCCAAGCCCGCCTTCCATAGGCCAGGGGCTGGCGACTAGCACCAAGGCGTAAAATCCCAGTAAACAGGGAAGGCATTGCCTTTATAAGTAACAACCACACAGAGTCAGCAAGCGGAAAGTAAAGTGCAGAAAAGTAAAGGGGGCCGGAAATACAAGCCCAACTGTAAAGTACAACTGAAAAGTAAAGTACAGAAACTGAAGAAAAGACGGCGGCCTCATGTCGTCCACTGGCATTCCCACCTGAAGGGTGGGTACAGATAGCCTCCAGGCTCCTCGGGTCCCACGTCCGCTCCGAGCACGTCCCGTCCAGTGGTCCACCTCCAGGTGCCGTCCTGCTCCACGCCCCAACCGTGATCAGCGCTGTCCGTCGTCTGCATCCAACATAACAAGGTGCGGGCATAGCCCGTGCAGGGGTGAGTATAAGCTACTCAGTAAGGACCCCGAGACCCCCGAAGGTCTCCCGAAATCCACAAAGGATATAGCACAAAAGAGAGATGAAATCACGAAGTAACATCTGACTCGACTTAGGTATATGCCCATACATATACCTAAGTCCCCAATTCCAGCTCTGCTCACGAGCTCAAGAACAACTCAATCCACAAAGGAAAGAAAGACTCAAATCCACCAGGAGAGTAAACAGTAAAATCCACATAGGATAGTTCAACACAATCCACAAAGGAGAGTAACATACGATTCAGCTCAACCAGGTATACTTTTTCAGATGACGTCAAAGATGATCACTGATCCATCTAAGTCGTCGGACCCACGAAGGATCGATAGGTACTAACCCCCGCAAAAGACCCACGTAGGATCGAGCTCACACAGAACCTGTAGGCAGTGGCTCACACAGAACCGGTAGTAAGGACCCACATAGGATCGGGCTCACACAGAACCTGTAGCACTGATCCACGTAGGATCGCTGAGTGCAGTAGTCGACGCAGTCCACTGAGGATCTCTGCTCTGTCGTCGCCGCAGTCCACGAAGGATCTCTGCTCTGCCGTCGTCGCAGTCCACGGAGGATCTCTGCTCTGCCGTCGTCGCAGTCCACGGAGGATCTCTGCTCTGTCGTCGAAGTCACAGCCAGCGCTAGGGTTCCCGCACATAGCGAGCTCGTTTAGGAGGGTCCGCTCCACGAGCCGATAGGCTGATACATCAACTGACACGTAGTCCGAAGTTGATGTATCCAAAAGTTCCGTATCGACAACAGGATCTCAACGCAACAGACGGCGCGTCAATCGGACGCCCGGTCTGAGAGTTATTGGCATTTTCGTCCCAGGGGCCCGGTTGGTTTTTAGGAAAAAACCAACCCGACCGTACTCCGCCTGTATCCGATCCTCGGGCGGAGTATGCCAAAAGTTCCGTCTCACTTAGAGGAAACTACCACAGCTGACGGTACGTCGTTCGGACGTCCGTAGCTCAAGTTATGAGCGTTTCCGCTCCGAGGGCCCGGTTGGTTTCGTGTACGAACCAACCCGGCCGAACCCAAAGTCTTCCGAAACCTTGAGTATAACATACCTAAACTACCGTCTCGATCCAAGGATCGCGTAGCCGCTGACGGTTCGTCAATCGGAGGTCTCAGGCCCAAGATATGGGCAAAAGACCGAAGAGGCCCGAAAACAGGGGTTCTGGGCCTGGGGCGACCCGGCCCGAACCCCCCCCCCCCCCCCTGGGTCGGCCGAACCGGGTCGGCCCGAACCGGGTCGGCCCGACCCGGCTAGGCCGGGTCCGGTCCGGCCTGGGCGCGGCCCGGCCGACCGGACCGGCCGGCTCGGCTTCGGCCGAGCGGCCGAGTGAGCCGCCGCGGGTTTGACCCGCGGCTTTGGAGAAACGCGGCCCGCGCGGGCCGCGTGCTGGGTGGCCGGACCGCGTCCGCGGTCCGGCGGTTCGCCGCCGCCGCGGCTCGGCCGCGGCGGACTCCTCCGGCGGCGCGCCGGGCGCCGCCGCCTCCTTCCGCGGGCCGCCGGAGTTGCTCCGGTGGCCCGTTTTGCCTCCCGACTGCGCCGATGCTCCTCCCGGGGGCCGATCTTCACTGCGGGATCAACAGATCGCCCCTGCCGCGCGGTTCGTCGTCGTCCGCCAAATCCGCACAACAAAAGAGATCGGCGGAGGGTTGCCGGGTCTTGTTCGTTAGACCCGCACCCTCCGCGTTAGTCATAATCAACGGGAGGAAAGGCTACAACAATTTTTAATCAAAGATAAAAAAAATTGTTCACTCCTTTTCTTTTAAACGGCATTTCAATTTTTAATTAATTGAAATTATTCATGCCGGTTCTTTATTCAAAAGAAATAAGAACACGGGAATGAATCATCAAGAAAAAATAAACCCCTACCTTGTCGTCGTCGTCGGACGAGAGGTCGTCACGGGATCGCTCGTCGCGGAAGAAGGGGGGGATCGTTGCGTCGTCGCGGTATCCGGCGTCGCGTCGCCAATCTCCGGATCAAGAACAAACGGATTTAATTAATTAAATCCGTTGCCATGAATTTTTAAAAAAAAAAGAGAATTTAAACGATCTGAGTCTCACCTTAGTTGCCGAAAAAGGATCGACCGCGGAAGAAGAGGCGTCGCCGAAGAACGTCGCGGGTAAAGCTCGTCGACGTCGCAGATCTCGGTGTGCGTCGTCGAATTCCGGTCGCCGGCGTTCTTCGCGTTCTTCGCGTTCTTCGTGTTCTTCGCGGGGAGATGAAGAAACAAAGATCCTCTCAAATCCTTTCAAAGGATTTTTAGGTTGGTCTTATTTTATAAACATGCCAACAAACGCAAAAGCGTAAGTAACGACCCATCAGTTCGTTGAATTAATTCAACGAGCGAAACAGCCCATTTAATTCACGAAAGAAACAGCCCATTTAATTCACGAAATAAACCGCCCAATTAAATGGTCTGTTAAGAATTAAAGAAAACGCGTCGGTTGACTTTTCAGTTACTTTGACGGGTTTTCGCGGGTGCGTTACTTAGCGAAAGAAACGGCGGGGCTCGTGCGGGCCCCACCGCACAAATATCCTACCAAGGAGGTAGGATATTTTCTGGATAGCATCCTATCCAGTTCAACTCAGTTCAAGCCGCCCTTAAGTGGCTTCAAGTGGCTTCCAAGCAGCTTAAGTGAAATAAAATAAAGTTGTCGCACAAACTTTATTTTATTTCTGACTTAAAGCCGCAAAATTTAAAAACCACGTCTGAGCAAACGCAACTCCGGAAGAGGCGTTTCTAAGCAAATACCGGCGCTGCGATTTCATCGGTTCCCTCAGAATTTGATTCCGGGCACTGGTTCAAAAGATAGAAAAACCCGCTCGTCCGTTCACTGAACGTACCCGAGCCAAACTTCGGAAATTGATTCCGGGCACACCGGGCCTCGGAATCAGGTGCCATCTGAAGTTGCGCTCTTGTAAAATTCCAAAGAAAATTAAGAAAAAAATTTCCTTGAAATTTGCGGGTCTTTACAGAATTAATATGAGTCCAAATATTATAAGGTGATTTATTTTTCATAGGAATTAAAACCTAATATGTTTAAATTTTGAAATTTCTTCATGCCATGAAAATTTTTGGTGTATTGCACCTTTATATGTTGTCGCACCTTGGGTTTTCTCAAACCCTTCAACGTTTCTCCAAAACCCTCGGTGGACAAAGAATATATCCACAAGATTTTTGGAATCCCTTTTACATGGATTGATTCTCACCTTCCTATGTTCAATCCCTGGTGATTCTAGGTACATTGTACATTCTTTCCCTTTTCATTATTTGATAGAGATCCTCTCACTTCTTTTTTCCATGAGATGGTAGATTATATTCGTCATTTTAATGGTTTTTTTTGTTTATTGGTGTAACACCTTAGATATTTTAAGTAAATAATAACCAAGTTATATATTAAAATATTTAATAATAAATGTGATTTCATTTTTCATTATGTAACTATATATAGAAATAATATAAATTAATACACTTTTATATAGTTTTTATGAAATAATATTTTCAAACATGTTGTTTTAAGAAACAAAACAAAATAAATGTAATTAAAGGTAATAAATAAATATATATATATATAATTATAATTTTTTGAATTAAAATATCCTACAACAAATAAAGATTTGAAATAGAGGTAAAAATAATAATTTAAATAAAAACATTTCATTTTAAAAAAAACTATTATTAATTTATTTTAGGATAAAAAATTATGTTGTGATTTTATTTAACCCAAAAATATATATTATTTTAAAATAATATAAATTAATATATGTTTAAATTATTATTAATATGAATTTAATTAATATTTATGAATTAAAAATGTTATATATATATATAATAATATAATAAAAAGAAAATGATAAACAATTTAAATAAAAAAAGAATAAATTGAATTTTAATATTTTATATGTTGATATATATATATATATCATTGTTAATTATATTATATAGAATATTTTAATGAATTATATATATATAATGGTGAAAAAAAATTATGAATATGAAAACGTTAAAAAAATAATAAAAAATGATAAAAAAACAAAAGATAAAATGTGAGTGGGGTTAGGGATTTTTTCGAGTAGAGAAGCCATCAATGGTATTTTCGAGAGGAAGAGAGGTCAAGTGAGAGCAAGAGACTTCATCCACAGTGTGGATTTTGAGTGCAAGGGAGATATCAGGTTGAGCGAGGAGCGATGTTGAGCACAGGTCATTGTCGAGGAAGTCAAATCCGAGAAAAATCACGGTTCGATAATATATATGGCAGCTTATGAAAGTTTCGACCACTGAAGATCCAGATCGAGTTCGGCTCTAGGGTTTGAGGTAGAGTTCCGAGTGCTGTTGTAGGAAAATCGATGCACAAATAGGGTTATTAATTCAGTTTAGAGCGTCAAGATAGATGGAGATCTGGTCATGTATTCCTCAAATCTAGAAGTAAGTGTGATTTTTTTGATTTCTGGATCCTTAATAAATCTCATCTGCTAAACTGATTTCTTTATTATTCAAATCGTTATCCTATCTCTCTTAGTGTTTAAAATTTTTATAGAATTTTCATTTTCCTTAACTGTCGATGTCTGTTGTTCCATTTATGTGTATTAATTTCTCCAACACTGTTTCAATATTTCCATGGTTTTGTGTCTTCTTCAAAACATAGTAATGGTTTAATGCTATTCGAATTGATTTTATACAATTCATTGTTTATTGTATGGATGAGGTTTGTTGTGTCGTACCAGTTGATCCATATCACGTGTATAATGGCACCAATTTTCCAATTAAATTTTTTTAGAAGTAGAAGTTATTAAATGTTATATATCTACAAAAATTAAATTGGATATTCTATACCAATTAAATATAAACAATTTGTCAGATGCTCTGGTTGTTTTATTTATTCAGATAATACGGTTGTATAAAATATTTATATCTCTCTATTTAATCTTACTTTGGATAGCTTGCACTACCAGCTCATTAACAAGTGTAAATAAAATATTCAAATAGTTTAGTCTCTCTAAATGATTAAATAGCATATTATAGGAGGAAGTGTGCCATTTTTTTTATCATTGTGTTTTTTTTTGTGTTTTTTGGTCCTGAGATACGAGCATAAGATTGATGGAGTAATGTGATTTCATCCTTCATCCAAAATCGGTATGGGATAAATATTTTTTTCAAAAAATTTATTTATTTAAGATCTTATTTTAGTAAGGGATTATATGTTTTCAAATACGTTTTGTGAAATTACATATTATTATTTTTTTAGGGAATTTTGTTTATTGATTTTCAAATTTATAAGTACTATTTTTGCGTAAATGAAAAAAAATTGTTTTTCAAATATTTAGTTTTATTAATGAATTTTATGTTCAATATTGATTTTGATGGCATTAGTGTTCATTTGAATCTATTTAATTTCTATTAAGTGAATAGTACATTTAATCATTGTTTCTTTAATTCCATATAAAGATATTCATTTATTTAATTTTTAAATTTATCATTTCCAATTTTATTTGCATGAGTAATCCATCTATTTAAATATTATTATAATGTTATACATATATATATATATTTTTATGTTTTACTCAAATTTATCAAAAGGTTGGGTATTTATTTTGATTCTAATTGATTTTATGTTCTTAAGAAAATTGAATAAGGAAGAAAATTACCTATACGTTTAATTCAAAAACCAACAAGTATTTGTATTTTCACTTATCATTGTAATCTAATATTATATATATATATATATATATTTATACTTACATGATGTTCAAGTATATAATTGTTTTAAATAAATTAATAATTATATATCAATTAACATATTAATTTATAAATTAAGAATGTCAAAATTTTATCATGTGCATAGCATATAAAAGTCAAGATTATAACCATACATCAATGATTTTGTTATCATGAAATTTATACATTAATATATATATATATATGTACTTAAAGTCATTTTCCTTAAAACATAAGTTCATATAAAAAGATTATTATATTTTGTAATGAAATGTTGCTTTAGTGGTTTTTTTTGTGTGTGACACATAATTATCTATTGTTCTCGATTAATTTTATAAAGAGATAATTATATGTTTTCTATTGAAATTAGTTTACCTTCATATATAAAAGAAATTTAATAAATATTTCTTTGAAATTTCAAGTGTGGGGATGTTTATTTAACTTCCATGTGATTATGAAAAGTCATATAGCATGAGATCAGATCATACAAAGTTATAATTTTCAGTAAAGATTGATATTTATTTGTTCCAAACATGATTATAAATATATTTTCAAAACTAAACCCTGGTGATATATATATATAATGCAAGCTAAAAAAGTTTTAAAAAAACCGATTCTTGAAATTTTTTAATATGATAGGGAATTGGATAGTGAATTCATCCCTCAAGTGGGTAGGCCCAAGATATCCTTCAACGTTACAAGTGGCCTTAATTGTTTTGTTTTAGGATCTTGCATAATATTTTCAATTGAATCATTGGATTAGTTTAAATGCATTTTTGTAGTATAATTATTTATCCAATCATAATTTTATTTTTTAATGGTTGTTTTACAAATGTATTTCTAATTAAATATTTCAAATGTATTATCAAAATGGTATTTTCAAAAGGGATTTATCACATGTTTTCAAAACCCCGTACTGGGCAATTGAATGCGCACCCCTTTGTTTTAAAATGATTTTTCATAGGAATATTAGGAGATTATCGTAGATGTCATCGCTTTTGGAGATAGTGTGTGTGGAAGCATAGTGGATAGTTGAATTGTTTTTCCTTCAACTCTGATTAAATTGGAAATGCATTCTAATTTATTCATAACCTAGATTGGTAAAAGGTCCTCATTTTGTATAATGTGTTGTGTAATTATTTATCTTCTTTTAAAAAAATAACACAATGTTTTTCAAGCACCAATTCCGGAAGAGCGGTCTCAGGGAGTTATAATTTGTATCAGAGGAACGGTCTAGACCACATTGGAGATTAGATGTTGGATTTTAAGGAATTAAAAAAAACTACGCCTTATATTTTTCATTGGATAGTTAATTTCCCTTAGAAATTCATTAATTATTAAGATGGAAATTCAGAATTCTCAAAAGTCCGATGAATTTCGAGGGCACAATTCATTTAAGGGGGGAGAATTTAACGTCCTAAATATTTTAAGTAATTAATAAACAAATTATATATTAAAATATTTAATAAAAAATGTGATTTTATTTTTCATCATGTCACTATATTTAGAAATAATATAAATTAATTACACTTTTATATAGTTTTTATTAAATAATATTTTCAAACATGTTGTTTTAAAGAAACAAAACAAAACAAAATAAATATAATTAAAGGTAATAAAAAAAGTAATATATATAATTATAATGTTTTGAATTAAAATAACCTACACAAAACAATGATTTTAAATAAAGGTAAAATTAATAATAAAAATGAAAACATTTCTTTTAAAAAAACAAACTATTATTAATTAATTTTATGATGGAAAATTATGTTGTGATTTTATTTAAAAAATATATAAATTATTTTAAAATAATATAAATTAATATAAGTTTAAATTTTTATTAATATAAATTTAATTTATATTTATGACTTAAAAACAATATATATATATATATATGTATATAATAATAATATAAAAAATAATAAATGATTTAAATAAATAAAAGAAAAAATGAAATTTTAATATTTTATATACTGATATATATATATATATATCATTGTTAATTATATTATACCGAATATTTTAATAGATTATATATATATATATAACAGTGAAAAACATTTATGAATATGAAAACATTAAAAAAGTCATATGAAATGATAAAAAAATAAAAAATGAAATGTGAATTGAGTTAGGGATTTTTTCGAGCAGGGAAGCCATCCGCGGTATTTTTGACTGTAAGAGAGGTCATGTGACAGTAAGAGGCTTCATCCACTAGGTGAACTTTGAGTACAAGGGAGACGTCGGGCTAAGCGAGGAGTGATGTCGAGCGCAGGTCACGATTGAGGAAGTCGAATCCGAACAAAATCACTATTCAATAAAGTATATGGTGGCTTCTGAATGTTTTTACCACTAAAGATCATGATCAAGTTCAGTTCTAGGGTTTGTGGAAGAGTTTCAAGTGTTTTCATAGGATAATCGATGCGCCAATAGGGTTCTGAGTTTTTTTTAGAGCGTCATGATCGATGGAGATCTGGTCGTGTCTTCCCCAGATCTAGAAGTAAGTGTGGTTTTTTTTTGAAGTCTGAATCCTTATGAAATCTCATCTGCTAAACCAATTACTTTTTTATTCGAATAGTTATCCTATCTCTCAGGGTGTTTCAAATTTTTACAGAATTGTCATTTTATTTAACCTTTGATGTCTGATATTCTATTTCAGTGTATTAATTTCTTCAATTCCATTTCATTATTTCAATGGTTTTGCATCTTCTTCAAAACAAAGTATTGGTTTAATTCTATTTGAATAAATTTTAAACAATTCATTTTGTATTCTATAGATGAGTTTTTTTGTGTCATACCAATTTATTCATATCACATATATAATACTACCAATTTTTCTATTACATTTTTGTTTGGATGTTGAAGTTTTTCAATGTTATATATCTGCAAAAATCGAATTGGAGATTCTATATCAATTTAATATAAACTATTTGTCAGATGCACTTGTTATTTTCTTTATTTGGATAATACAGTTGTATAAAATATTTATATCTCTTTATTTCTTCTTACTTTGGATAGCTTTCACTGCAAGCGCATTTTCAAGTGGAAATAAAATATTCAAATAGTTTAGTCTCTCCAAATTCTTAAATAGTACAGTCTGTGAGGAAGTGTTCCATATTTCTTTCTCTTTGTCTTGTGTTATATTTTTTAATCCTGAGATATGAGCAAAAGATTGATGGAGTAAAGTGATTGCATCCTTCATCTAAAATCAGTAAGGGATAAATATTTGTTTCAAAACATATATTTATTTAAGATCTTATTTTAGTAAGGGATTGTTTATTTTCAAATACATTCTATGCAATTACATATTATTGTTTTTTTTAGGTAATTTTTTTTATTGATATTCAAATTTATAAGTTCTATTTTTGCATAAAGGAATAAAATTTGGTTTTAAAACATTAATTTTTGTTAATGAATTTTATGTTCAAAGTTTATTTTGATGGAATTTATTTTCATTAGAATATATTAAATTTTTATTAAGGTAATAATACTTTTAATTATTGTTTCTTTAATTCCATATAAAGATGTTAATTTATTTTATTTTTAAATTTATCATTTGCAATTTTATTTTCATGAGTAATCTATCTCATCAATATTATTACTATGTTATATATATATATATATTGTTATGTGTTACTCAAATTTATCAAAAGGTTGTGTTTTCATTTTGATTCTAATTGAGTTTATGTTCTCATGAAATTTCAATAAGGAAGAAAATTACCTATTCGTTTAATTAAAAAATCAACATGTATTTATATTTCAATTTATCAGTGAAATATAATATTATATATGTTTATATTTATATATATATATATATATACTTACATGATGTTCAAGTATATAATTATTTTAAATATATTAATAATCATATATCATTTAACATATGAATTTATAAATTAAGAATGTCATAATTTTGTCATGTGTATGACATATAAAAGCCAATATTATAACCATACATCAATGATTTTGTTATCATGCAATTTATACATTAATATATATATATATACATAAAGTTATATTCCTTAAAAAATATGTGTATATAAAAGGATAATTTTATTTAGTAAAGAAATTATGCTTCGATGATTTTTTTTTGTGCATGACACATAATTATCTATTGTTATCAATTAATTTTATAAAGATATAATTACATGTCTGCTATTGATATTAGTTTACCATAATGTATAAAAGAAATTTAATAAATATTTCTTTGAAATTTCATGTGTGTGGATGTTAATTTAACTTCTATGTGATTATAAAAAGTCATGTATAATGAGATCAAATCATACAAAGATATAATATTCGGTAAAGATTAGTATTTATTTGTTCCAAAAATGATTATAAATATATTTTCAAAACTAAAACCCCAATTAAATATATATATATATATAAGGAAAGATAATTTTTTTTATAAAAACTGGTACTCAAACTTTGTAAATATGATAGGGAATTGGATAGTGAATCCATCCCTCATGTGGATATGCCCAAGATAGCCTTCAAAGTTATGAGTGGCCTTAATTTTTTTGTTTTAGGAGATTTCTTAATATCTTTAATTGAATCACTATATTAGTTTAAAAATGTTTTCGAAGTATAATTATTTTTCAAATCATAATTTTATTTTATAATGGTTGTATTTCAAATTTATTTCTAATTAAATATGTCAAATGTATTATCAAAATGATATTTTTAAAAGGGATTTATGAATGGTTTTTAAAACCCCTTACTAGGAAATTGAACGCTCACCCCGTTGTTTTAAAATGATTTTTCATAGGTATCATAGGAGATTATCGTAGAATTCATCAGTTTAAGAGATAAGGTGTGCGGAAGCGTTGTCGACAGTTGAATTTGTTTTCTTTCAACTACGATAAAATGGGAAATGTATTCTAATTTCTCAAGAACCTATACCAGTAAAAGGTCATCATTTTTTATAAAGTGTTTTGTAATTGTTCATCTTCTTTTAAAACAATTACACAACATTTTTCAAGAACCATGTCTGGAAGAGCGGTCTCTGGGCGTTATAATTGGTGTGATTATGGTATGTAACCCTTGGGGGGATTCATATATTGTGGGAGGGGTGATAGGGATCTATGATGCTGGTATGTTATTTTGTGAAGAGTGTCTAAAAAGTTTAGATAGGGGATTCATTTAATCTCTTATTTATTTATGTGTAATATTAATGTTAAAATGGATTATTCCTTTGGATGGAAATGGAATTAACCTAATAATTATTTAACTAGATTAATAATGAATTGGATTGGGATCCTCAGTCATTGTTTGATATAATGATAGTTATTTTCCTCCTGAATTAGTAGATACTATGTTATAAATGTTATTCTTCTTAGCAAGAATTCTGATTCTATGGATTAGCATAACGATATCAATGGAACATTGAAAAGAATAAAAATCCATTGATTGTTAATTGGTTGGATAAATAATTAAAAAAGAGACATGTCAAATGAATATAGTGTTTCTTATAATTTTATGAAAATTATAATTTATTTAATATTCATGCTTAATTTAATGTTTTCTTTTAGATAATAAAATTTAATAAATAATGTGGAGCATTATAATTCTTGTTATGATTATTGAATCTAAAAGGCATGTTAATGAGAGTGTTACTTCTCAATGTATTTTGAAAGTGTTTTTTATGGTAAGAGAATATTTAAATTTTGATGTATTTTTATAGATTTATAACTTAGGTTTCCTATAGTTAGAACCTATGAATAATTAATAGTTTAATTCAAAATGGAATAAAAGATTGGGTGTTTGATAAATACAGTTGATAGAGCATGAGTTCAACATCATAATAAGAAGGCTATGTTCCTTGAGTTTGGAGTCATGAGAGATTTCTATGTGTGAATGTTGAATTCCTAATTTTAGGGCCCAGATTAACCTATTGAATTTTCATTCTTATTTCTTACTATGTTTTTGATGTGATCTGGATTTGAGTTTTTCATTATGATGTGATATGATCCAAGGATTGATGACCCTAGTATGGTTGTTGTGATGTGGGTGGGGAGGCTCAGATGATGTGGTAGTAGTTTACAACTGTGATGGAGAGATGCATCGAGATATGCTAGTGGGTTTTGGGGTTGGAACAAGAGGAGATAGAATGGGTTTAAGCTATTCTTACTCATTGATGCGGTAAATCTGGATACTTTCATGAAATGAATTTGTTTGAGGGTTGGTGAACATGTTTCTTGTTTTATCTTTATTTGTTACCCCACATCATGATTTAGTTAGATGTGATTGGTTACATTCTTCCTCTTGGTGGTATATTAGGATGTTTTCCTAAATTACCTAGTATACGGAATGATGTTAATAATGAATAATAAATTAAAACTTAATTAGTTTGGTTTTTATGGAGTGTAAATGCTAAAAATACATTAGTCTTGAGAAACCATGGACTCAATTTTTATTATGACTGGAGGGAATGTACTTCATGAAGATGTTTAATTAATGTTAATTGAAATAATTTTAATGGTTAATTTAATGAAAACAATATTAATTAAAAAAATGAAATGATAAAATGAAAGTTAGTAATTAATGTTTCTCTTTAAATGATTGTGTGCTTATAGGATATATAGTCCCCAGCAGTGGTAGCCTGGTGTCTGAAAGATGATAACTAAAGTTGATCTTAAGACTATATTATTCCTATAGTGTGGTTGTGATCTATATTATATCTTGTATATTATATGATTTCATACACTACCACACCCATGGTGGTTAGGGATACTAATAACTAGTGGACTCTGGGATGATTTTTTCCCTAACATCCTTATGGGGGATGGATGGATGACAACCCCATATGTCCCTCCGTATTCTCTTGGTACTTACTTGTGTTGATATTCAGGGTGGTTAGTTTTCCTGTATATTAGTGTGGAGGGGTTTTATGGATTTCGAATATTTCAACCGCATGTATCTCTATGTATAGTATACAAAGGATGATTATATATATGACGTGTATGGGTTGTGATGGATTGAGGTTCCTTACTCGGTGCATAGGTTGTAACGTCATTAGGTATAATAACTAATGTATGATTTAAATCATACATGATATGGTGGATCCTAGAAAATATATGTATACTATATGGAGATGTGATATGAGATGATTTGATGTATGAGGTTCATGTTGTGATGCCTTTCCTAGGATACTTCAGGGAGAATTATTTTAGAGAGAGATAACTTAGGATGTGTGACATTGGGTAATATCAGCAAACTAGTGGAAAACCGGTAGTGGGGTACCCATAATGATTCATCATTATATTATATTCTCTCTAGTATTTGATAATTAGAGAGAGATATACATTGGTAGGCTAGGAACATATATTACCTATTTAGGTGATGTGTTATTTTCACTGTAGTTCATTATGCTTCAGTATTTTTTCATTATATTTTCCTTGAGAGACTTCACGGATGATCCTATTGATAATACATTTATTCTTTCCATATATATCTGTAAACTACATTCAAGTTAGTAGTAGAAAGTTAGATATCATGTTGGATATTTCAAGCTCATGGTTATTGAAAAAGTTGTTTTGGATTTGTGTTCTCTTTAGTCTTTACCTTTTGATACCTATAGTATCTTTTTCAATTGTTTCAATACTAGATGAAATATCATGTTTTCACATGGTATATATTTATATATATTTCTTATCTGGGTTTGATTAGTCTGTCTATCATACCTATCTATTCAACATGTTCTATTATAGTTTAATGCATCCCATATGTTTGTTTACTGTACCCTTAGCATTAGTCTTCAAACCAGGGCCTAATGAAGGCAGGACTCAGATATTAATAATCTCCTTTCTCTCATTTATGACCTTGGATGGGTACCATTTGGTGGGAGGGGTTCATGATAGATTCATATAATATGTTCATTTTTAAAAATGGAATGGATTTTGGAGTTAATAACAAGTTATATTTCATGTGTTAGTATAAAAATAGTCTATCTATGTTTAGTTAGAAATGTAGACATTAGAGACCTATTGAGACATGGGTATTTATGAACCCTTGGGATCTAATTTATAGAAATTTATGTTCACTAAGCCTACTAAATTATTTTATACTGGTTTCACGGTGGAAACCATGGTATGGATCATGCATCATTCTTCTTTGTAGCACTGTATAAAATGGGTGGACATTAAGATAGGTTAAAACATATATAATATTGTAAATTAATTTATTAATGGATTTTAAATATTTCATATTCTTGGTTTAGGAGTCTAAATGTTTGTAATTTTTGTAGGCATAGCCCCAGGTTGATGTTTCTATCATTTTCATGATGAAGATGATTAGCGGGATGTTCTAGCATATCAACGCAGAGTAGAGGTTAATGATGAAAAAACATGGGGGATGACACTCCATGAGTTTTAACACCATATTCTATAGAAGTATGAGGGTTTTGTTTTAGATTAAATCACTGAATACTGGTTATATTAGGATAAGATAGCATTCTCTTAGATCCATACTCATAAGGATCACTGGGTTTTATTGATTTTAATTTTATTATTTAGAGTAGTGAGGTGTTGTTAGTTCTTATTACTCAGGGATCATGGGAATTTATCAGTCACATATAAAAAATTCCACGAGAAAATTCGAGTAGATTTTCATTCTTCATCCATAATGATGTCGGGTCACCAAGACCATCTTACGCTTCGATTGGAGAGTTCCAATGTGTGAGAGTTTGGAATTTATTTTAGGAACCTTATGTCATATTATTTAGATTTATTTATAGATTAGGAGTCTAAGGAATATAATTTTGATAATTATTTTTAACCATAGATCTAGTATCGGGTCACCTAGTTTATGATTAAGATTCTCCTTGAGGTTCTTTCAAGAGTAGAAGTCATTGAGAGCATGTTGACCAGTGCCAGATCGTCATGGGGGTGAGTCATCAGGATTCCATGTAAAGTAAATATATGGTATAGGGTTCCAAGATTCCTGATAAAAGAGATTCCAGTTAGCTAGGGGTATGATTTAGTCATCATAATCTCATTTTTATGGGGGGGTAGGTATCAGATATTTTCCAAGTGATCAAATGAATTTTTTTCTCATAAGGATAGAGGCCATAAATCATGATATTAGATGGAATTTCTGAGTCTTCAGTGTGTGTAAGGTGTTCCACTTTAGGTTCTTCCATTGAGATAGTTTTTGTCTAGTAAGCAGTAGTATGCTCTTCCAATTTGGGATAGCATAGAGGATATGGGGAAGGCAGAGTACCATCCCAAAAGACTCTTCTTCCCTAGAGAGAAGTGTGATTCCATGAAATTAGTCATCAGTATGTTCATAGAGGCCATATAACAGTCCATGTTTAGAATCATGCTTCATATTTTCTAATGTTAGGAAATTTGTACTTTGTTTGATGTACCCTTTTGTATTTCAACATGGGTACATTCTTTGTTTTAATCAGGATAAGAATAATACTTTATATCACACACCCTCATCTATGATTTAGGACTCGAAGTAGATAGGCTTCATGTTACCTTGGAATTGACTATGATAGTTTGAGGAAGAGATAACATTTATGATTTATGTAGAGACTTAGACTTAATGTTGCGGTTTCCCTGGTCTTGAGGATATTTCTTATGTTTACAAATAAATAAATACAACATCATCCTTGGAATTGATTTGATGTATTCAGTGTATGATATAGTGGATTTATTATGAAGTAAGGTTTAGTTATATGATCCTAATAGAGAGACGGTTGTTTATTTTAGTGAGTGAGACCCTCATATCGGTTAAGGTATGTTTCTTCCTTATATTCCTTGGTGTTAAGTTCATCAAAAGTTTAATAGTGTGTGTTTTCTAGTGTCATAAAAGAGTACCCTAATGTATTTCCAATGTAGGTTTTAGTGTGACCTCATTGATGAGAGATCGATTTTTCAATAGAGAAACATTTGGGAATATATTCTATATTGATGTATTCATATAGGATGATTCCTACTGATTAGTGAGATTTTGGAGTATAGCTCAATGATCTGTTGCAGTAAGGTTTTTTTGGGAGTGTGTGTCACCTTTGGGTGCATTGGTTTTGTTTATGAATAACTATGATCGTGGTTTGTGTATTTTTATCAATTTTCATCACATAAACCATGTTACTATGAATAATATCTATCATATTTTAGGGATGGATTATTTGTTAGATCAGTTGAAGGGAGAAAGTTTTTTCTCAAAGATCTACATCTGGTTAGGATATCATCAAATGTTGGTGAAGGATGAGGATATTCAGAAGGCTACATTCTATATCTTCATGGGAATTTTGAGTTCATTATGATGTAGTTAATTATGATTAATTATCCAAAAAAATTCATTGGTTGATGAGAACAATGTTCAAAGGGTTCTTCAATAAGTTCACGATGGTTTTCATTAAAAATATCCTTGAGTACTTTGAATCTGAGGAGGAGCATTCAAAGTATCAGCGTTCTGTTTTGGGAGTTCTTCATCATGAGAATCTATATATGATGTTGTCTAAGTGTGAGTTCTAGGCTCATTAATTCCATTTATTAGGTCATGTTGTTTCCTTATAGGGAGTAGTTGTGGATCCTTAAATGATATAGGTGATTGTTTCTTGGGAATCCCCCAAGATTATAGTAGAGGTGAGGAGTTTTTGTTGTCTTGCATGATATTAAAAGTGTCTATTACCCAATTTATCTTGGGGATTGATTTATATAAAAACCTTTTAACGAAAGGATTATGCATTCTTATAGAGATACCAATGTTAGGAATATTTCGAGTACCTAAAGAGAAGTCAGTTAGCGATCCAATCCTTTGTTTTCAAGTCGAGGGATTTTAGTTTAAAGATTTTTTAATGATTCGTGTTTTGGATTATGTTTTTATGACGTTGTAAACATTAGTTTTTTCTTAATTCTCCCAGCAATTATTTTCCAATGAGCATGACTATGGAACCCATTATCTTGAGTTGGTAGAAGTTGTGTTTGATTTGAATTTTGGGGACTTTACCTCATTGGTGAGAATTTAGTGGGTTTTACAAACCATAAGTGCTTATGGTATTTCTTCTCCCACTATAACTATAACATTTTTCAGGTAAAGTGGATGGAATTCTTACATAATTATAAAATTATAATTTTATATATTCTAGGAAAGGGAAATGTTTTATCCAATACGATGAGTAGGTTGTCATGTAATGGTGTCATGTGTAAATCTGGATATTTTTAGAGGGATGAGATAAATCCCATTGATTCATCTAGATATAAGAGATGATGGAGGAATAGGTTTTATTTTCTAGATATTGGTTAAATATACATTGATGTTATAGGTGGAGGAGTCTTATATAAGGTATTCTAATATGGATGTCAATAGGGAATGAATTGATTCTTGAGATACCCTTGATGATTGGTTTAAGGAATTATTACAACATGTATTGTTTCAAAAAGGGATTTTGGTCCCTTTTATGATGCATGAGTTGTTTTACCTTGAGTTATATAGATTAACCTTGGTGGTACATTCAATAATTATGAAGATGTACCAAGATATAAGATGCCATTTTGGGTTTCCTGGATTAAAGCATGAAATTACAGAGTTTATTTCATGATTTTTGGCCTTCTAGAAGGTTATGGTTGAGCACCTTGTTCCTAGTGATTTTCTAAAACCATTAAATATTCCCCAGTGGACATGTGAGGACATCTTGAGGGACATTTTTAATAGTTTACCTTGATATCTGAGAGGATATGATGTTATATGGGTGATAGTGGATCATTTGAAAAAATCATCTTACTTTATAGTGATATGGGAGTCGATATCAGTGGATTGTTTGTCGATGTAGTTTCTGGAGTAGGGATTTGATTCCATGGATTCCCAAGTTTGATCATATCTGATTTTTATTGACATTTTTTCTCTAGGGTGTGTAGATATCTCTACAATGATTGTTGGGTCTCGGTTGTGCCTTAGAATTTCCTTTAATTCATAGACTGGTGATCAGAGAGAGTGGACCATCCATATACATAAAGACATGTTGCGCTTATGTGTCTTGGATTTAGGAAATTCATGAATGTGGCACAAACCCTTGATTCAGTTTTCATAAAATAATATTTTACACTCCACCATTGTTTTGGCACTATTTTATGTTGTGTATGTCTGACCATTCAGTTCACCATTATGTTGGACTGGGGTGGAAGAGGCAACAATTTTATGGATAAAAGTTGCACAAAATACAACCATGATGGTTTATGAAATCGACAGAGTATGATAGAAATATAAGATCATCTAAAAACAAATTTCAATCATAGGAGGAGGCATATGGAGTTCATCATTAGAGATAATGTGTTCTTAAATTTTACTCCTCACAGTGGAAGTGAAGGATTGGTCATGGAAATAATATTTATACCTAGTTTGTTGGGAAATTAGAGGTTTTGTCTCATGTTGGAGTTATGGAAAATATGATTGGAATCCCCCTATAGATGATATGAATATAATATGATTATCATGTGTTTTATCTTTGTTGTTACCTTCATGTAGGCTCTCATTTCATCGATTGGGCCGAGATCGATGTTGATAAATATGTGACCATTGAGGATCATCATTTATAGATCCAATAATGCCAAGATATGGTGCTTAGTAAGAATTATATTCCCATGTTTCATGTATTATTGATTAATTGGGGCTTATAAGAGAGTACATATGAACCTGGGTGTTATATGTGCACTCGTTACCCCAAGTGGTTTGAAGTGTATATCTTCTATTGTAACCTTTTTAATTTTATGGATGTTGAAATTTCTTGATTATATGATAAGGTTCCATATTGTTCCTTATTGGAATCCTTCCTATCATTTGATATTTATCTCCCTAATGAGGGTGTTTAAGAGATTTTTGTTGATTTTGTGTGGTTCTACACTATTCTTCTAATGTGGCGGTTGAGCTATTATGATTGAGATATTCTTAAGTTGTATTTATTGGGGCGGTTGATCGGATGAACCCTTTTCATATTAACTCAAGGATTTGTTTTAGATTATTGATGATGATAATTGATTGAGATTTATCTGATGAATGAACTCATATATGTCTTGTTTGAATATTTTCATGTTTTTGAATCTTGATGTTCTCAGAGGGGGACTAGAGTAGGTCTAGAAGTGTTTGGATAAAAACATTGGAATTTTTTAGATTCCAAAATGTGTAAGTGATTCACATCATGAATATGAGGTTCAAAACCCTTGCAAGGAAGCTTCATGGGGTTCCTCTTGACATAAATTATTTTGGAGCCAAATGGCCTAAGGAGATGTGTTTTTTGGCCGGAACTATAACCTAATACTTTCTGGATGTTAAAGGGTGACAAACTATACAAATGTTCTATGCAACATGACCTTATAAGTAATAGTTCCTGATGTTTTCTCAAACCCTACATCTTATCTACCAAACCATGGGTATCCAATAGATAAATCTTCTTATTTATTTTAATACCTTTCACATGGATCGATTCCCATCTTCCATTATTGGATTCATGGTGATCCAAGATATATCCTAACTGTTTCTCTCTTGGTTCTTTGATATAGATCCTCTCACTTCTTCTTCCCATGTAATAGTGTTTTTTCTCAATCATTCTAATGGAGTTATTTTTTGGTTTTTGTATGGTTTTTATATGGTGTGGCATACTTTGAGGGATGAAACACTTGAGGTAGGGGAGATTGAGATCTATTTCATTGGTCCATTCTCATGTGAAGAACAGTGATGCCTTTGATGTTGGATATTTTTTCTCCTCCAATTTATTCACTGACAGTCAAAAAGTTGGCATGGATTATCCCTTTGGATATAAGTGGATTTAATATAAAATTGAATTAACTGGATGAATTATGAATCATATTATGACCACAAGTTAATGTTTGATACTGTAATTATGTGTTACCTCTTGATTTTCTAGAAAGTGTTATATATATGTTATACTTGTTACCATGTCTTGTGATGATATAGATTTTCATGTTGATCTTCGTGAAAATTGGTAAAGTACATAAAGATGGTAATTTCTAATTGGTTAGATAAATAATTAAACAATAATAATGTCAAATGAGTCTATTTTTTGTAATTTGGATGAAATTAAAATTTATGCAATTAACATGCTTAATTAAATGTTTTCCACCATGGTAATGGAATTGGTAAAGAATGTGATGTATGATAATAATTTTTTATAAAGACGAAATGAAATAGAATGTTAATGAGAGTGTTACTTTTTAATGTTTGATGAATGTGGTTTTAATTCTAAGATCATGTTTATCTTCTGATAGCTTTTCATAGTGTAAAGACATAGGTTTCCCATAGTTGGAACCTATTAATAATAAAAAAATTATTTAAAGATTGAATAATAAACTAGTTTCTTGATAAATGTGATTGCTAAGTATTGAGTTTCACATCTTTTTTAGAAGGCAGAGCACCTTGAGATTGGAGTTGTGAGATCTGGTTTATGTGTGAAGGTTGGATACCTTATTTCAGGGCCTAGATTTCACTACTTTCTTTGTTTTTTTTATTTCCTACTACTTTTCTGATGTGATCTGGTTGTGAGATTTTCTTCGTGATGTGATATAATCCTAGTATGGTTTATGTGATGTGGGTGGGAAGGATCAAATGATGTGGCAGTAGTTGACTCCTATGATTCTATGATGCATTAGGATATGTATATGGTTGTCAAGGATGGTAACAGAGATAATTTAATGGGTTGAAGTTGGGATTACCCATTGATCTAATAATGTTGTTTTCATTCTCTATGGGAATTTATTTAATGGATTATGGCTAAGTTTCTTGTTTTATAATCATTCATTTCCCCAAAACCTAAGGTAGATGGATGTGCTTGGTTTCATGTTTCCTCAAGGTGGTCGATTGGGGTGGTTTTTCTAGAGTACCAAGTATATGGAATTATGTTAACGATGACTAATAAATGTTAAACCTAAAGTGATTGTGCTGATGGAATGAAAATGAAGAAAAAAATTTAATCATGAGAAATTATGTACTCATCTTGGATTATGCTTAGAGGGAATGGACTTTTCAATGATGGTTAATGAAACTATCTTGGAATAATATTAATGGTTAATTTAATATCTAGTAAATTAAATAACAAAAGGAAATGATAAAAATAGAACAATCAATTGATTTACAACATTAAATTCTTATGTTCTTAGAGGATATATAGTCCATAATAGTGGATGATGGGTGTAGAGGTACAATTGTTGTAGTTTATCTTAGGACATGGTTATGCCTATAGTTTGGGTATGATATATATTATATCTTTTATATTTATAGGTTTTATATGAAATTTAATCCATGTTGGTTTGGGCGACTAACACCTAGTAGACTCTGGGAGGGTATTTTTCCCATCATCCTAGTTGGAGAATGGATGGATGACTACCTCCTCTGGCCCCACTCTCTTCTCTTGGAAATAGTTGTGCTGGTATGAACAACTATTAGTTTTCCCATATATATATATATATATATATATATGGTTTTGAGGGATTTGGGATATTTCACACACATTTTTTTCTAGATAGAGTATCCAATGTAAGATTATAGGTATGATGCATATAGGTTGTGATGGATTGAGGTTCCTTTCTTAATGTATGAGCTATGATGGATTGATGTATAATACCCGATGAATGATATGCATCATATGTGCTATGATGGATGCTAGAAACTACTTGGTTACAATATGTAAATATGTTATGGGATGATGTGATGATGTGATGATGTGCATGTGGTGATGCCTTTCCCCAGGGTCTTCAGGGTGGATTATTTTAGATAGAAATGGCCCACACTACTATAAAGTTGAGTTTTTGTGTCCCTTGAAGGGGGTGTCCGCCCATAGTGGTCGCTATTTCCTAATATCCACCACCATCAGTTGTGGTCTCTATACCTAAAAAATACACCCCAATCTCCCCACCCCATCCCCACGCACCCTCTGCCATCTTCCTCACTATATCCCCCTTTCCCCACCCTTACGGCACCAGCTTCAAGGATGTACCCCCCTACATTCATCTCCCTCACAACACCCCCTACCTCACCCTCGCCACACCAGCTTCATAGCCACCTCCCCTCCACCTCTCATCACAGGAACCCATTCTAACATCCCCATCATCTCCCTAACTTGATTTTTACACCCCTTACTCGAGCCACTACCACTCCTCTCTACCACCACCCTCGATCTGGACAAAGCTTCCAATAATCTCCATCCCATCGGGTTGAGGATTTTCTAATTTTGGATATATCACATGGTTCTAGATTTTTTTTAGGTAAACCCAAATTTTGGCCTCTAGTTAGTATTTATTTCTTTAATTATATCATAACACCTGAATAGAAAACCTATTTTAATTTTATCTGAAGCCCCAAGACATAAAAATAATATGTTATCCAATTCAACCTCGATAACATTATTTTTTTTATTCAAATGAATTAATTTCTCTATGAATATATGGTTGTGGTGAGTAATTAGATATGGTTTTTATTTTTCCATTCAGTTGTTTTGTGATTTTTTGATAATAGTTTTATTTTATTTGAATCAATGGTCATATAAAATAAAATGTACAAATCATGGTGTTAAAAAAAGGTGGTAGGTTTGATAGCAAATACTATAGCTTTCTTCGATAAAATTATATTTTAAATCCCATTATCTCGCTTTGGGTTTTATTATAATCTTTTTTACCATTGGAGTTAGTTTTTTATTTTTTTCAGACATATGATAGGAGATTAAAGGTCATGTTGTTAAAAAAAGTCCATTTTTTGGTAATAAGATATTATCATTAATTTTTTCATTGGATTGAAATTTTTTATCGAATTAAAATTCCCTCAGATTTTTGAAATGGAATTCCATTTTATTTGAAAATCATTAATTATAGTCAAGAATGAAAATTGGTGAAATTTTGTATTGTACTTGATAGATTTATTGTATTTATTTATCTTTTATAAGTTATCTTATACTTCATGAAGCAGTTATATTGAAGCTACAATTGGTTATACATTTTTTTTACATGGTTGAAAAATAAATATGATGGTTACAGATATTTGTAAAATACATATCATTATATACTATAAATATATATGTTTTTTCCCTTACTAATTTACTTCTATTATATTAAATTATAATTGTATGTACTATATCAAGGTCCTTAAAATAAAAAATTCAACAACCAAGACAAGTTTAAATTCATAAAATGTCCTCTACTAATGATGGATTAACAAATTCTTGATGATTTCCGTTACCAACTACAACATTACATGTTTGTTTTACTTTTTTTCCTTCCAAATATTTTATTTCTTTCATTATTTTTGTTACATGGCCTTATAATTATTTAAACTATAATGAGCATATTCAGTAGTGGGTGTCATAGAATTTTCAACCATGTTATATGTATTAAATTTTTTAAAATTTGGATTCCAAATATATCTATAAATTAGTATTTATATTTATTTTTTCATTTCTTTTATGCTATTCTAAAGATAGTGATGTAATAATAATCCTCACATCATCACGGGAAAACAAAAACCCTATGATATATATTATATTAATTTATTTTTAACACATATATCATGTTCATATCCTATTAGATATATTAAATGCATAAAATTTTTATATATCACAACCCTTAATCATTTTTGAATAGTTATTAAAAAGCATGAACCTTTCGAAAGGGGGTTGTCTTGAAAAATACAATTTTTTTAATTCATCTAGTACACATTTATTTTACATTTTCATTTACATATTTATATTTAATCATAAACTATTCTATCATTTTTAATTAAAATTTTCAATTATATTCAACTCTTAATCATTATTTACCTTTTTTCCTTTAATATTTAGACATGATTTTTTTTAATTTATATTTTTATAATATTCATTAAGTTCTTCATGAATGGAAGATAAATTATAAAAATTTCATTTATAACTCACTCAAAAACTTACTCACCCCATATATCTAGGACTAAATTATAATTTAAAATGTTTAGTCACATATATCACATGAAATGATTATTTTTCCTATTAAGTAATTAGTTTGGAAATAAATTCTAGTGTAAACATTATGTAATGAAAACCATTTAAATTAAAATGATACAAATTCATCATACAACACTTCATGATTATCATATATATAATTGTTCATTAAGAAGAACCACATTCAGGTTATAGTTTATCATCAACCACTAATTATGGGGATCTTTTAGATTGTAGTGATGAAATCAGTATGCACACTAGTCAGTTCATCTTCTATATCATCCTATAATAAAACTATTTTAGGAAAAATTTCATACCACAATGCAAAATCACCATAATAAGTATTTGTAGTTATAGTAGCAACACCATTATTTTATAAGGAATCCATTAGATGAAAAGTATCATTTGTTTCCCTGTAATTCACCTTGCATAAAAAAATTTATCGACAACCTTCCTTGGTGAAACCCATTCAAATTATAGTGATGAAATGAAACTATATCAATATTTCATGTTTTTATGATATAGAAAATTTGAGTTACATTTAAACATAAATATTAAATAACGATGCCCCTTTGGATCTTATTGATGAATCTCTTAGTCTCGGCAGTGCAAAATTATTCTTTTGTAGGATCCTTATTTGATTAAACTCATTCAGTTTTTCATTCATTGTAATATTTTATGGTTCTATACATTATGATCAACCACAAAATTTTATTGTATTCTATCCACTTGTCTATAAAATCATTTAATATGATATCATTATAGGGAACCTTGATACTTAACCATGTATCCCAAAATTTAATCTTTTTGGACATTTCCAAATGGAAAACATTAATAAGTCCATATGATTTCTTACCTCTAGGACCACTTGAATATGAAAAGTGTCCTTCAAAAATGAATGAAATATTTTCATAAAAAATCACTTTGATCATTAGTCATGCAGTGTTCCCCATATCATTGGATAACTCAATGTTGTCATCCACAGTAGACAGACCAACAATATAAGTTATCCCACACACATATAAATATCAACAATGACTTTTGATAATTTTCTATATCTCACCCACTTGTTTTCATTACTAAAATTTATAAAAAATGTTAAAGAAAATAATACACTATTTTCTATATAGCCTCAAATTTCCATTAAAATTCTCTCTAACCCATCAAATTTATTGTATTTATCATCTATTTTCAAAATGACACACCCAATAATGGAATTTTTACCCTCTCTATGTTCCATATCTCTACACTATGATTCAAACATAAATGAAATGTTTATTCGGTAACATAGTTCATTTATCTATTTGTCATAAATTCATAAGATCTTCTCAAATTTGATCCAGAACTCCAAAATATGTGCAATATTATTTCTTTATTATTTATTCTATATTTTTATTCTCTTACATAATGCATAAATGTCGGGAAACAAATGAAAATGTACAATTTTGATAAATTCAATGATATCTATAACCTTTTCTTTCTGATTTATTCTATAAGTGTGTTCTTTTATATTTTTAAATTTTAGTCCAACTATATCATATTAAACATATAATATTTCAACCATGTGTTTTTTTATTTTAAAACAAATAATCTTTCATAACATGGATGTTTGATGAAAATAATGGGGGGATATGATTAAATATTTTTCTTGTTCATGAATTGTTCTTTATTTAAATTTAATGGTAGATACACCTATAGGGTATGAATTGATAATAATATGGTTTTTTTAGACCATGTCATCATTTTAATGGAATCGTGATGAAATGTTACCTATAGTTATGCAACCTAATACCCTTTATGATAATTTTTCTCTTATAGGAATTAGGCATGTCTCATTACTATTTTATTGTTATATTATGTAATGGAAATATAGTTTCAAAACCCCAATATAATTTATGAAATATTTTTTAAATGAATAAAATGTTCACAAGTTCGTTGTTGTTCACATTTTATGGAACTATAATATGAATTGAATCCTTTCCATACTAATGAATTCTATGATTGTATACATGTCTGGGGAACTGATTTGGTGGAAAAAATATGTGCTTAAGAGGAGGTAAATGCGTAGCTATTGGATGAGGTTAGAGCACTATGGGAATATGTGTATTAGCTTTATTATGTAAGGGATCCTATGATGTATGTTTATAATGAATTTTTTATTTATTTTTTATTACATTCATTCTTATTATCTATATAATTTTTATTTTTTGTGGGCCCCTACAACATCGGATAAAGGGATAAGCAATATCCCCGCATTACGCATCAGATTTAAATTGTGTGTTTTTTATCATTTTGGTATCTCATTCAAATTGAGTTTCTCATTTTGTTTTTTGTTTTTAATAAATTCACAAATCATGTATACTTTTACATTGAAATGTAATTTGACCATGTATGTATTCAAAACCAACTAATGACATTTATATTGATGAGAAAACATAGGAAAATAATCATGAAGTATTTATCAGCTATAAAATTCAACCGTGCGTCACATGTGGAGCATACAAAAATGATAGTAGTTGGATAACATACATAATAAAGTGAAATTATATCTAAAATCAAGGGAAGAATTATACTTTACAAGGAACCTATGTTCACCACATAGCTAGGCATTATATTAATATTTTACTCTTTTATTTTAAAATTTTAATATCTTTCATAGATTTATCTAAATAATCTAATATAATAAGTTGAGTTCTTCATGTTCTTGTAAAAAATAATCATGGTGTCGAAAAATCATACACAACCCAAAAACTCATTCCATATTAGATCTAGGTTAACTATTTCTTCTCATTAAAATATTATTTTCCTTCCTTGATGAATTTGGTTTACCGCAACTCATCTCATTTAGTTGTATAGTATTCCTACACAAATTTTCTTTTCTCATCTATTGTGTTGAAAATTTAACTCAAGAAATAAATTATCTTCTAATTCTTCTATTACTATAAATATTATTCAACCATTACCATTTTACATGTATCATTTTTAGAAAATTGTAGAAATGTAACTCACATTCTGACACATTCTACACAACATCTCATGAAATTGGTGTTCTAAATTTACCTCTTGTTCATATGAGTCTTCTACTAACCCAATCTAGAAATTTATATCTTCATAATATCTGTTTCTTTCTTATCAATACCTTTTTCTCCAACTAATTAATATTATTATCAATAAATCATAATGTTTCTGGCTCCTCAATAAAAGTTAAATATCATATATTTTTAATTTTATACATACATGTCCATGTAGATTCATGTGACACAATATTCTTTTGTGTATATAACTCATACATTTTTTTCAACACTTCACATAAGTTAAACTCATCATCAAGTTCATTTTTCTTCTTCATTTTGTATAAAATTATGACTTTAATGTTATATTTTACTCTGTTAACAGTCATATACATATAGTCCTCAACATCACAAGTCTTATTATACATCAATGAATGACTCCCCTTGCTTTATTACTTATTTATATCATTTTAAAACATTAATTATGTGGGAAAAATAATTCTTTATGACTAAATAATAAATATCGTCATTATTAGTCTTTAAACTATTCTTTTCCACCTTGGAATATAATTTTTCTGGAATATATAGCTAACTATTTCAAAAAAATATGCCTCTGTTTGTGCCTTGACTGAGTAGAAATTTTTTTATCCACTAACATCCCTAGAAAATCTAGAACATGTGTTTTGATCAGTGTAACACTTTTTAATTTAAATATTGTATTCAATTTGTTTCATACTATAATTTTCATTTTAGTAATCTTAAAAGATTCAGTATAAACCACTTGTTCATTAATAAAATTAGTTATAAACTTCATAAATATATTCTCAACATCATGTAAACTAGAATAAGGGTTTATTTGATCATTTCCCATAGTAGAAACATCAACATCAAGGAATTATTTATCAAAACTGGACCAGAATAGGATGAGGAAATCAGGGTTATATTTCATGAATAAAATGAATATAATATTATAATTGAATATTATGAGAGTAATGAGTATATATCGATCCTTCTATGAGATCCTTTGACCATTAAAGGCATAACAACTTTTTCTTTCACATTACCTTGGATTCATTCAAGAAACAAGATTCACTTACATAAAAGTTACAAGGATTCTTGAATTTAATTCTATAGAGACCCATATTATAGTAATCTAATAATATTAAATCTAGGATTTTAGTAGCTCTCAGGAAAAAAATATAATATTTTTTGATGAATTATAATCTAGTCATCTTCCTTTATCTAAATAGAATTTGTAATCATCTTTATTGCTTCCACCTGAGTTCTGATTGAAGTGCATTTCAATCATTTCATCTTCTAGTAATCTATATCATATAATATTATCGATTATCATAGTTTTGGAATATTTAATTATTCATAAATACTCAAAAACATGTATCTTATGGTCATTGTGATCAATTCTTGAATGTTTTTTACCTTAGGTGATTTTCAAATATCAGCATCCTTCCACTTACTCAAAACAAACAGAATCATTGAACCTTTTGTACATGATTTTTCATGACAAAAATATTTTATGCTTATGGAAAGCATCATCTTCTAGTTGACATATCTTCTACTGCTAGCACCTACCTTCAGTAGCTCACCATATTACAATAACATTTGCATCAGATTTAATGACCTAGTTCATGATAACTTTGGATGAGACACTGTTGTTACTCAACTATTGAAGGCATGGTATAATACTAGTGATGCAATATTTCATTCTATTCACCTTATATCATTTAGTTCCACTAAACCTTAATCATCTCAAATGATCCCTCCTACTCACATGTAATCATTATCAATAAGAACCATTAGTATTGAGTTTGAATCTGTGACCCACTTCTTCCATGAAACTATGTGACCATGAGATGTTTGAATGGAACCTATAATGGGATAAAATCATTGAATTAGGGGAAAATAAGAATAAATTATTATAATTTTAATTCCTCATAACATTTATCTGGGGATGTTTCTTTGGCATCAAGGGAAACATGTTAGCCCAATTTCCATTATGCCTAGCCTTATTCCAGGTTTCAAAAAAAATCCATCACACTGTTGAAAAACACACACAGGACAACTAACATTCAGTAATTGAGAGGCCAAAATTATGAAAAAATAGTGAGTAATTTATTGATATAACCCAGAAACAATGGGATACTTAGGTAAATTCCTAGGAAGTAACAAAAGAAATATTCCTAGTCCCCACTGATGAAAGTGGTATTTATATTAATGGATGTAATGGAAGAAGAATGAACACTTCAACTTTAGATGGATTTCCTTCCACTAGATGTAGTTATTGGTAGGGACAACATTTTTTTTATTTTACACACTAGTAACCTAATCATGATAGTAATAAATTGTTAGCACAAAACCTTAGACCAATTATCTAAACCTTATTAAACAGAAATGATATGTCGATATACCAGAGAGCAATAATTTTTAAAAGAAAGATCTAACACACATCAGTCTTTCTCCTATGCCATATTGGTATTTTATGGAAAGGCTTTTTTTTAATAATGGAAAAATCATGTGTGCATGGGTCAAAAATGACCAAACTATATCTGATTGACATCAAATCCTAGGACAATAATTTTTATGTAATTTAAATGTTTTAGGAAGTTTCATCACATGGATTGGACACCTAGTTTCTCGATATTATTAAAAGTGATGTTTCCCTGTAGATTTGGAGATGTTTGAAAAATAACATAAAAATGATACAATACCATGAAAATGAACATCGATTGATAATAAATTTTAGGAGAATGAGCGTAAATCTATTTTTTATCTATAGGAATAAACTCTAGATTTATCAGATGCTCGTGTCATCCTGAATGATGGAAAATAATGGATAACATTCACTAGTGTTGTTAAAATGACATATCATCCAATAGGGGGTCATAAATAAAAAAACAAATTACGATTGATGTGAGAATCTATGATAAAATTCCTCAAATAATATATTATATATTGGAATAAATTGTAGGACAATCTAATGCTCAGGTTGATTAGTAAATCCAAAATCCCCTTTTCACATTTATTACAATCTTTTCAAAAATGGGAAAAATCATGTGAGTAGGGGTCAAAAAATACCAATCAAGCATTGATTTACATGAAATCTTTGAAAAAAAAATATTTAATTCATTGAAAATATGTTTGAAGAATCAACACGTAGATCAGATATTGGAATTTAGCAATATGATTAAAAGTGATTCTTTTTCATTAGAATTGGAGTAATGTGACAAATCGCATAAATGGGGTCAATACCTAGAAAACACATATTTATTCACATGAAAACATGGGATAATGACCACTAAACATTTTTTGATTTTGTAGGAATCAATTCCACATCCATGAAATGCTCGTGTCTCCCTGTATGATGGAAAACGAACGGTAATGTTGTCTTGTGTCATTAAAATGGCATATATTATTCCAGGGGGTTAAAACAAAGAAAAAAGATTTATTGAGGTGAAATTGTTGGAGAAAATTTCATGAATCTTATATGGTGTATTAGAATCACATGTGGGTGAATATGATACTCTAGTTTATTGATACAATTATAACTACATTTTAACATTAATTAACACTTTTCTAATAATGGGAAAATCTTATGTGTAGGGGTCAAAATTGGAAAAATGATCTTTTATTGATTTGAAATATTTGGAAAAAGATTTTTATGTCATTTAAAATATTTAGGAAGCATGTGCACAAGTATTAAATATTTTAATTGATAAGTATTATTAAAGATGACATTTTTCCATGAGATTTGGAGTTGAATGACGAATCATGTAAAAGGTGTTAATATCATGAAAAATCACATGGATTGATATTAAACAATGGTAAAATGACCATCACACCATTTTTTATCTATAGGAATCAATTCTCCATCAATCGAGTCCTCCAGTTTCCGGATATTATGGAAAATGAAGGGTACCGTTGTCAGTTGTTATTAAACTGACAAATCATCCATCATGGAGTAAAAAAAAATAAAGAACTTCTGATTGATGTGTAAGGTAGGGAGAACATTCCTCAAATCATATACGATCTATTGGAATAAACCTCGATTCAATCAGATACTCGTGTTGATCGGAATATGGTAATGATAGTTTCAATTTGTAATATTTATTGCATATTTGTTTTAAAAAGTCATTATAAATTAACTTGTTCTCATTCTTGTATTTATGATGTTTTGTTACCTAGAACTGTACACTATTTTTATTATTCTATATATATATATATATATATATTATCTGAATATATTTTATTGATATAAAATATATTAATTTGCGTTAACATTGATAAATTGTTGTTTATATCGTACTGGCAAGATGATTGAGATATAATATTGGATGAATTTGTACATATTTGGATTTCTAGTTTTGTTTGGATTGTTGGTATTTATATTTTTCAATGAGAGGTTGTTTTTTGGATATTCGGTTTTTATCAAAAGGTATATTTTTTATAAAAAAAACCGTGGTTAGGGATTTCCATCAACGGTCAATAATGATTTTATTTTTTCGGAGCATTTTCGACCACCTCAGGTGGTCACTATGTAGTATCATGCAACATCCACTTTTGGAAACTACTACTTTCCCTCTTGGCGACTTCCATTGTGGTTGGCTGTGGAGTCCCTATAGCAATCACTAATGGAAGTCACTATTGGATGTTAGTGATGGGTCAACTAAAACTTCCATTGTCATTCGGATGGTGTTTGTTGATGAATATTAGTGACCTCTTTTGGTGGTCTATAATGGTCATCTTTATAGGACTGTCAAGACGTGTGATGTTGGGACAGAGTGAAAAAAATGTGGAGAAGCGATATAGGGGTACACCTGATGATTGATTATTATATTATATTTTCTGTTGTATATGATACTAGGTGAATTATAGTCATGATGAGGCTAAAAACATAGCATATCTATTTAAGTGATGAGTTAATTTCACTGTTGTTCATTGTAATTTAGTTTTCTTTATTTTCCTTTTTGAGGCTCCAAGGATAATCCTAATGAGTATATTTTTATTCCAAACCTATGTATATATAAAAAATTTTATGGATAGTAAAATAATGTTGGAGATCAAGCTATATATTACTATCTCGTGGTTTTTGCAAGAGATGTTTGAGTTTTGTGGTTGCTATCATCTCAACAATTTGGTACATGTGGTTTTTCTTGTACTTTCACTACTGTATGAAATTAATTTTTTTTCACTTGGTATTTTTTAATATATATATATATATGTCTGATTATATATTTATTGTTTCATCAGTATGATCTCTCTCTTATGCATGTTCCCATAGAGGAAAATCTCTCCCATATGTATATTTATTCTGCCCATGGTACTTGTCACTAACATGGGGATTACTGGAGGTAGGACTCAAGAAGTCACCATTTAACTTCTCTCATTACATGTGTGGGAGGGGTACTCATTAGGAGGAGTTCGTCATGACAAGGCCAGTTTCAGATTAAGAAATTAGGGTTCCCATCTGGTCATTTATTATTCTCTAAATAAAACAATAATGTAAAATAATAACAAATAATAAATTGATCCAAAAAAATATTTTGAGTATAATAACTCAATATGAATTGAAACCATGTGCAAGTGAGATGATTTTAATTTTCCCAGAGGTAGGATGACACTTCATATGAATATGGATAATAATAAATCTATAATTGTTATTATTATATTATATTAAAAAACTAAATATAAACTTCTCTTAAGTTCACATGTGAATGAATGATTAATTAATATGAAAATTATGGTGATAAATCAAATGTCTTGGTTTAATCATTATTTTATTGTCAGAAAAACAAAATTTTCAAATAAGCATTCCTAGTAATAATATTATAGTTTTTTAATATAACCCACAAGAAAGCTCATGCATGTTCACACTCAACCTGAATTTTTTCCCACCCGAGCAGGTTCAACCAAAACTATAAAAATGGGTTTTATCACCACTTCAAAAGGACTTTATGAGTTCTAAAAAATGATGATAATCGAGGAGTTATTAAAAGTGGGGTCCATTTTATCAACACTAGTTTAAATTTTCTTAAAAAAGTATATTTAAAAAAACATAAAATCGAAGACCCTCTATTTAACAGTGCTTGATCCCCCCACTAACATTGATAGGGATCCACGTCTGCCCCCCCCCCCTGACACCCCCTTTAAAAGTACTAAGAACACCCACCTACCCATTAATAGCGCTATACCCCCAACACTTGCCCACGTACCCCGACCTCTACTTGGATTTGAAATTGAGACCTCTCCACTACACTTCTATTCCATTACAACTCACCCTACTTATTGTGTTCTCCATTTAATTATATATATATATAGTTATATTTATTCATATATTAATATAGATTTATATTAATATATATATAGTTATATTAATATATATATTTATTCGTATATTAATATATATATATACTTATATTTTTTTATCTGTATATTTATTCGTATATTAATATATATTTATAATATTAGTTTTAAATACATTTATAAAATCAGTTTTTTGAGTGTTTATAAATAAAAATATATATAGATACATATATACAACATACCCACACATGTATATATTATATATATATCTGTACCTATAACTATAATTATATGTATTTGTATATAATTAAATATATTATATATTCATATGTTAAAATATATGGATAATATATATTGGTTTGTTAATACAGACACACACTAATATATATATATATATATATATATACACAGACTCACCGACACATTATATAGACATATAAATATTCAAAAAAAATTAAAAATGGATATTATAAGGGTTATATATTGAGAAATATACTTTATATGTAAATATGATGAATTTTTTATTTATAAAATTAATTTTTTATGAGTTAATTTATAAAAAAAAGTATATATTTATATATACATGATTATAAATAATATTAAATTGTGAAAAAATATAAAATTTCAAATCCATTATATCAGTATGAATGCAATCCTTGGGAATAAATTTATTCCCTAATGAAAATGGAAAAAATACTCCTTTAAACGAGGATGAAATGCCAACGAATGTAAAAACATTTGGGTATCTTGACGAAAAACTTAGTTTTGGAGGCCTTATTCGCTTTTTTTGTGTCGAAATATGTTAGAGAAGGTTGTGTTCTGTCACTAGTGTGTAGAGATCATCACAAGCTTTGATTTGATAAGTGGTGCTGCACAAATGGACACCCTGGTCAAAATTTATGGTTATTTGATGTTTTTGTTACGTTTTTAACATATTTTACATCATTTATTAATTTTTTGATTTATTTGTGTCTTTAAATTGTTAGTAAATGATTATTACTTGATAATAGATAGAAAATTATTACTTTAGGATATTTCTAAAAATATTTTTAATCAATTTTCACTAATTTTCTTATATATTATGTGTAAATATCTATTTATACTTATCTAAAACATATTTTGAAAATATATATTAAATTTATATCAATATAAATATATTTATATATCTATATATTAATATATTATCTTTAATGAATTTATTAAATATAACCTTTACCAGTGCTTGTATAAAAATCACTCATAAAGACCCACTTTGTCAGCGCTACTAAAAAAGCACTAAAAAAGGGGGCCACTTTAACAGCATAAAAAGCACTAAGAAAGGGGTAATTTTAACATATATTTATTAATCAATATTAAAATAAATCATTATCAGATCATTTTTTAGAAATAATAAATATACCCCTTTGTCATATTTTTTAGCGTTGTTAAAGGGTGGTGCTACGAAAACCTGTTTTTATGGTAGTGAACCTACCATGAGTTACAATAAAAAAAATTAGTGTATATACTAGGATGTTTTGGATCCCTTTTTCATTACTAGTTTCTCCATAACGTGGGATATTGTGGCAATAGTTCGACTATAGGATGAGAATATTGAGTGTATGAGACAAAGATGATAAGTCTTCCATAAGAGAGGGTGACAATGATAAGAGAGTGGAAGAGGTGCGACAACAGTCTAGGGTTCGATCACATTTTTGGAATGAGAGTCATTTTCTTAAAGTATTTATAAGAAATTTTCATTGGTTGAAAACATTCTAGTATTTTTATGCCTTCATATAGCGTAAGAAATTGACATCTATGCTTGGAAGGATCTTGGTTGGAAATAGAATAAGTAAAGTTACTGCTTCACCGAAGGAGATCATAATGGACCAACCTAACTTCAAAGTCTCAATCAAGAGGAGGAAGAATAATTTTGATGATCGAGGAGATGAATCAAAGGGAAACCAAACCGTGTTCCCCAAAAAAAATAATTTAGTCAAACCTCAAAGAATGAAAATGGTTTAGGGTTTTATGCCAAACCTTGGATTTGGGTTCGAAACATTGTGATCAAAGACAAAGGAGGATTTGAGCTAAGACTAGTGACCAATGAGGAGAGTGGGCCTAGTTAGATGCATTTACGTGGGAAATATTTCATTCGAATGAGAAAAATGAATGTTGATTATGGTGCACTTGGAGATCTGAGTTCTGAGTTGGTTGATCTGAGTTCAAGAGGAGGACTTCTGTTTGCTGATACCTCTTTTTTTAATGGTCAGTGTCACATTATTTAATGTTTTATAATCCCTAATTTAATTTTCTATGACTCATAATGTGTTGTAGACTTTTTGGATATGGTGAACATCCTTATAAATAAGATGAAATATGACCCTTTTTTAATCCTATGAGAATCTATATGTTTTCTTCATCATAACACCGAAACACCTTGACTTACTTTTGAAATTTTTTCTTATCAACCATAATGATGTCTTTTTTGGTGAGTCGAAATTCATACATTTCATTTTCCTTTTACTTAATTTTGATAATCACAAACACATTCTTAAACCATTATTTTTTAACTTTATTAATCCCAAGTGTTTTAGAAATTTTCTTAGAAAAAATTATTTTTCATGAACATAGAAATGGTTATAATGAAAAAAATATGAACTCTTATTATTCTACTAGATCCAACAGATTGATAGTGCATCCAATGTATCAGATTGACTAGTGTTATGTCTAGTGGATATAAAATTGTTCTACCTTTCTAGATTTCCAAAGTCCTAACCATTAGACAAAAAAACGTATCAATAAATCAAACTAACATTTTTTAAATTAATCAGATAGATAAAAATAGTATATTCCATCAGACTATTAAAGGTTTATAATTGGAATATTTGGAATTCTTTCTATCAAACATAATTATTTATTATACTAGTATAGTACTACAAAAAAACAAAATCAGATAGTGAGACACTGTTCATTCTTAGATTTCATAATTAGGATCAAAATCATTATGAGCTGCCAAAGTCTAAACTATTCGTGATTGTTAAAACCAAATGAAAAATATGATCATTGAATATTTTTCTATAAATGTTAGGTTATTTGATGTGCTAATAGAAAATATATTTTCAATTCAACATTTCTAGATATCACTATGCATGAAAATCATTTTCATATGCATTGTAATATTTTAGAGAGTTTTAGTTCTAAGGAATTTGTTTGAGGGTTGTAATTTCCATTGTGTATTTTAATTTTGTATCACATTGTCCGATGATGGTATTAATCGAGGGCTTTTGGGGATGATATGATAGGTGAATATGAACCATCAGATCTAGGTGTTAGGGGCTATGATGATAAATAAATATCGAGCATCATATCTGGGGATTCTAATGGATTGGAAGACATAGACTTTCTGATCATCGTATCAAGGACATTCCTTGTAAGGAAAGACAATCCATTAAAGTTGGTATTGGAATTATAGATATCTTATGTCTGGATATATGAATTACTTAGAACATATGGTTAAAGAGTAATGTTTCCTTTTATAATTATTATAATCCATTCTTACTGTTATGTTCTTCTATTTTTCATTTTTGTGCAAGTTTAAATTTCTGTTGTGCATTAATATTATAAAGTTTTTACATTACATGTATTTTTAATAAACTATTTTATCAGTGTGTCTATGATAATGATAAAAAATATTATATATCCAATATATATTTTATCAATGTTTAACACTATAATCATCATATTCATTCTATGTTTTTTCTTTTCCACTAACATGTTTTTTGTTTTATTAGTGTTAAATTTTGATAAGATCACATATTTGAATGTTGGCACGATTGAAAATATGAATTCAAATTGACCACATATTATGGATGGGATTGATTACGAATACTGGAGAGATAGATTTAAGACCCTTGTTATCAATATTGGTGTGGATAGCCATGTCATTTTAACTGGAGATTATATGATTCTAGAGAAGGAAGTCTCTATTTTCATGATTCAAAAAAATAATATCAATTGACTTAGAAAGTAAGGAATACACTACTTTGTTTTATGATAGGAAGTATATATAATCAAATTTATTCATGTGAAGCAGAAAAATGTATATGGAATAAGTTATTGGTTTGTCACTTTGTAACTTCAAAAGTTATTGAAACTAGAACAGCTATGTTGAGAGATGATTATCATGATTTTTACATTCTACATGAAGGGTCATATGTTAATATGAATAAAATATTTATGACCATTGATAAATTTTTACATTCTATTAGAGATAATTATTTATTAGATGGAATCTTAGTTATGAATATTATTGATATTATTCTAATTGATTGGTAATCTAATAGGACTGATTTAGAAGGAACTAGAAGTATTAGAAATCATGCTCTAGATGATCTCATTGGTAGAATTATGTAGTATGAAGGTACACTGAAAAGGAATAAATAGAAGAAAAAAAAGCGGAATGTATGAGTTTATTTTTCAATTACATCTAATGTTCCTATTAAGTTTATATCTGCTAAAAATTTTCTGAAATAATTTAAGTATAAGAATGTAATTTTTGAATCTGATACCAGTTCATCAAAACATATAGGAAATGAGTTGGATAATATTTCAAGAAGTATGAACAAGATTTTTGGAAAGAAATATTTACATTAAAGATATAAGAAGTGTCATAAGGATATGGGTGATAAGAAATACACTTTTGAGGAACTATATTATTATTTTAAGAAGCAAGGACTTATAAGACTTGATTTTTATAAGCTAAAACGAATGGATAAGAATGAAAGGAATTCTGACCAAAATGCTAAGAAGTACTATAATCATAAAAGAAAGAAGATTATGAAAGATTCAAACGCATGGAGTAAAATTATAGGAGATAGTTATTCTGAAATTATTTAGATAATGAATGTTCCATACAGAGAAATATTAGTTTACATATAGATTTACCTAAGGTGGACAATTATCTCAAGAATAAGGTTTCCATTGTTGAATATTTTTCTAATCTTATTTTAAATTAAAATTTCCTCGATTGTAATGATGATAATAATTATACATATTTCAATGAAGAATCTTCCTCAATTTAAGAGGATAATACATTACTAATTAATGAAGGAGTATCTGGGTTTTCTAGGTTACTTGAGAGTGAAAATTTAAATGTTTATAAAAAACATGATGTAACTCATGGTTATCTTGTTAATGAAAATTAGATAATTACTACACAATAAAAATAAATATTAAATCATTCCAAATAGCATGATAAGACTAATTTAGAAAATTGTATTCTATCTGAAGATCATTAAAAATCTATTTTCAATAAAAACATGTTTATAATATGATTTTGTAAAACATTGTATGTGTGAAAGTTCTACAAATGATAAAAACATAGTTGTAAAAATAAAATATTAAATTTCTTATTTTGAGAATCTTTAGTCTAATTTTACGACTAGAATGAAAAACATTTATAAAATTAATATTCAAATAAAATGTCAAAGAGATGATTCTGAAATGGTTTTTCCTAAAAAAACATATTTTAAGTAATAATTAATTTGTTCTAGATAGTGATCCATTTTACACTAAATGTAAAAGTGGTGGACACTGTATGAATAAATTTTCTTTGAATAAATTTTATTCCTTAGGATTTCATAATGCCCATTTTTCAAAAGAAATAAAATAAGTCCAAAATAATGAATCTGAAAAAATAAAGATACATATGATTTTACTTTCAGATAATATCAGAGCCATGAAGGTTTGGGTTCCGATGAACCAATGTTTTTTCTTCTTAGAAAAAAAATAATGTTCCAACAAAAAAAATATTTGTTACATAGATAGTTTTTATTCCATACATATGACTTGAAACAATGAATTATATGATTAGATCATAAAAATAAAAGGTGAAAAGTTATTTTAGGGGATAATCCTAATTGAGAAATTATCGGTATAGGTGTTATTGTTATTCTCAGAAAGACCTTAATTTAAAATGATTTATTTTTTGTTGGACTTAACCCCAAACTTATTAGAATAATTAAATTATGTGTTGAGGTTCATAATTTTTACATTAGGAATGATAAATGTATTGTTCATATATCTAAAGATGAATTTATTCATTCCTCAAATTACAAAGAGAATGTGTATACTTTAAACATAGAAGAGAATAGGATCTAAGATCTACCTTTCCTTAGTTAAATAGAATATTAGTCTTGGTTATGAAAAAAAATATTATGACACTATAATCGTTGAAAATTAGCTAGGTTTTCCAATAGTGGACTTGTTAAGGACCTACCCGATCATAGTCTTTATTCTTAAAAATTTTGCGATCCATGTCATTTTCGTAATTAACATAAGTCAAGATTTATATTTATTAGTTCTCTAAAAACTTCTGATGTTGAAAATTTAGTGCACATGAACTTATTTGGTGCTAATGATATTGGATGTATTAAGGTCAAATATTATATATATTTTTTAGATCATTATTACACTAGATATACATAGGTCTATTTTTTAGAAATGAAATCTAATGCCTTTAATCATATTTATAATTTTGTATCAATATTTAAAAATTCAAAAAACCACTCCACCATAACTATTCAGAGTGATCTTGGTTAAGAATTTATAAATTCTAATTTTTAAACTTTTGGTAGATAAAATTGTATTATGCATTAATTTTCATCACCTATTTCTCCACATATAAATGTTTTAGTGTAATTAAAAATAGAGATCTTCAAGAGATTTGTAGAACCATGGTGGGTGAATACATAGTAGGAATTTTATGTAGAAAACAACATGGTTTTGAAAATACAAGATTTTCCAGAACATGTTTTTAAACATACTTAGGCTATATAAGGACTTAAACAATACCTTAGAGCTTGGTATGATAGGTTAAAAATGTTTATTATAGAACAATTTTTTAAGGAAGCTATAGATCCAAAAAAATTATAAAACACTTTAATATCAATATTATTATTGTAAAAATGTTTTTTGATGAAATTATTATTTGATCAATTCAACAGTATTCAAAATACTCCTTTGTGGATCTTATGAAGTATTAGTTTGAAATGAGTTTTATGGGTGAGTTAATATACTTATAGGATTTCAAATATCATAAAAACTAGAATGAACATTTATATCTAAACATAAGTATATAAAATATATACTTAATAAATTCGTGTATGAAAAATGTAAAATTATTAATAAACTTATCAAAATCTCAAAAAATTTAGAAATTGATGAAGTTGGGAATCCAGTTGATCAAAATACTTTTAGGGTTATGATCAGATGTTTAATTTATATAATATCTAGATGTCTAGATTTAATGTTTTAAATATGGTTATGTGAAAGATATCAATACAATCCAAAAGAGTTTCATTATAAATATATTAAATAAATTTTTCATTACCATAATGTAACTATAAATTTAGGTTTTTTACTCTTTTATAAATGTTTTTGAGTTAAAAAGATCTTTCAATGTGGATATTATTGGATATAGAGTCAAAAGAAAATTACATCTCAAACGTGTTATTACATAAAATATGCTTTAGTTTTATGATCTTGTAACAAAACTCAATAGTACTTTCCACTACTGATGCTGAATATAGAGAAGTTGGAAGTTGATGTGCTCAAGGGTTTTGGATGCAACATAAACTCACTAACTGAAGAATGACGTTAATAAAAACTCAAATATAGTGTGATAACACAAGTCTCATTTGATTAAGTAAAAACCTAAAACATCACTCATGTTCTAATAATAACGATATAATAAACCATTTACTTTGGCATCACAAAAAAAAAGGAGATATCATTATTTTATTCATAGGAATTCAAGAAAAACTTGATGTAATTTTAATAAACTCATTTCTTACAATAAATTAGAAAGTATTAAAAAAATCAAAGAATTTTCAATATCAAATGATTATTCATATATAATTGATGTTTATAAAAATTTATATAGTTTTGAACTCATTTTCAAATGGGGAGTACATATGTTTTAGTTTTCTAAAATCTTTAGTGTTATAAAAAAATCCCATTTTTTTAAAGTAAAAAATCATTAAAAATATTTCAGAATAAAAAAATATATAAACTTTTTGGAGTCTAAATTTTTCCAAAAAAATTAATTTGTTTCAAAAAATTTCCTGAAAATATTTTAGTTATAAATTTATCTTTAACAAAATAATATTACAAAACCCAAAAAGAATATATTAGTCACACAAAATGTAAGCTTTAACTCCAAAATGTACTCTTCTGGTATTTTTTTGTACATATACATTACATTAGTTTATAAATATTAATTTTACATATTCATCTAAGGTTTAAAATTCTTCATTTTATTTTAAAAATTATAAAAATATATGTATTCATACAATTAAATATTCAGATAAATTGTTTTCATAAAAAATATATTAATATTTGAGATTTAATTTCAAATCATTCTAAGATTAAATCTCAATTATCAGATCAAAAAAGGGTTTCTAATCTCAATTGTTGGATATTCATGAATTTGAACTATCTCCCTCCATGACTTTATAATGGATAGTCATCCCATGTACCACATTTATTTTCATTTATTTCATTATCAACTTTATCCACCATTCCTATTGTTCGGTCCAATTATTTTCTATTCACCTGATCAGTTCCTTAGTCTGATTTCTGATACTAGATTTAGTACGATGGTCAGTAAGGAGGATTTTTATAAAAGAGAAGTTATCATTGAAAGACTCAAAACAATGAACTAGTATGAAATGAAATATTCTATTAATTAAAATATTATTACATTTCTTGTATGAGAAAGAATATTATTGGAAAAAGATGATTTTTATAAACATCACCCATGGACTAAAAGATAGTTTTTCGAATTAGTAGAGTTTCATTCATAACTGGATAAGGAATAAGTTGTTTTTACATTATTTAGTTAAATTTTCAACATTTTGTATCAATAATATACTGATCTTTTTGAAGTACCCTTATAAGTATATGTGTATATCTATTATACCAAGATTCTGGAAAAGCTTCGGAGTTTTGTGAAGTCAATGGAAGAAGAATATTTGTTCAAATCATCCACATATTAATATGGATGCATAGGTGGTAACCATATTGATATAGGGTTACATGATGCCATGAAAGGGTTATAGAGATACCCTTAAAGTACAAGAAATGTTTGTCTTATACATTATAAAAAATACGAGGTAGATAAATTTTTTGACAATTGTTTTCCTCTCAGTTGAATCAATTATGAAAGTGTCAATGAATTTCAAGATTCAGATGTTTCCCTACTTCATTAAAAAATTAGTGAACTGTATGGATGCTTTCTGTATCATAAAACTAACTTATACTATGTGGGATCATATTTCTCTTATTGAAGAAGATACCATGACCGATATGAAGTTTATTTTTTATTCAATGTTAAATAAGTTTGTCGGTAAAATAGACAGATCTATATCTGTAACCGAAATGGTTAAAGATAAAGGCATAGAAAAATGAAATAGGAAGGTTGATTCCTCATCACCTAAAGTCAAAAAAAAGAAAAATACAATATAAGACGATGAATTCAAGAATATCACAGTGTATAAGGCATAGAAGAAAATGGGTGATCCCTTTTTTTTAATTAGATAAGGATGAGGCATTTACTTTTATGATTGATTTGTAAAGCTGACAACTTGAAGGTGTCTGAAAAGAAAAATAAATAAAAGAAATGTTTTTTGGTGGAAATAATGATATAATGGTTATTGAAGGGAGTTGAAAAGCCTCAGAATCTCCACTTTTATATGATTCCCACTTATCAGTTGTAAAACCATTCCAAGGGTCTAGAAATGTTCCTCAATTCAAATAGATATTTCTTGATGCTGGTTTAGATTTTTTAGAAACATAAATAGCTGCATAGTTTTTCCCAATATTTGGTCATGAGGGAAATAGAAATGAAAATGTTGAATTATTTCATGTTGATAAGTCAACTCACATTTCATCACTGATACCTATTGAGAAGATAATTGAATAGAATAAACCAAAGTTGATTCCGAAACATGCTAATGGATTAATTATAATTGTGAGGCATTTAGAATAAGAACATGAAGAATAAGTGGAAGATTTAGATTAAGTAGAAGAAACAGAATCATATGAATAGACCAAGGAAAAAAAATTCATTGGACCCATCTTTTAAATCTACCATGTTACTATCCCAGTCTAATAAAAAAACCGGAGTTAATTGTTGAATTCTCACACAAAAGCATCATTCAAGTATAAAATTGGTAATGAATTTGATATTATAAAATATTGAGAAGAATAAAAATTTCAAAAGAAATAATAGTCAATCATTAGACCATCCATACCACATGTTTTAGAGGTTTCAATATATTCAATTGAATCTTTGAACTATGAGCCTCAAAATAATATTAGAAACATTTTTTAAACTATAAAACTATTAACTAATTTTATCCCATACATACCAAACATTGAAGATATGTGTAAACATATTCCAAACTCTCAGAATAAAAAAATGAATCCTTAAAGATGCTAAATGACACTGTCATCCTAAATGTGGTGGAAATGAAAACCTTCAAATGTAAATCAAAGGCCCTCAATATAGTTTTTAACTAGATGGTGTAATGGTCTAGACAATTTGATAATTAGTTGAACGATCATGATGACTAGATAGATGAAGATAAGTTTTATTTTCATGAGTATAATTATTGTTTTGAAATGTTTTCATCTAATTTAAAATACATAGTAATTTTCTCAATTGTTAACAGATATGAATGATTAAAAAAATTAATATATAATATTTTTGAAAGAAAATTTTTTAAAATATAGAAGAATAAAAAACCATGCACCATTATTTAGAAGGTGACTTTCTCATGCCTAGGTAGAAAAATAAGAAAATAACCTTTCATAAAGAACAACTTGAAAGAATGAAGATTGAGATTAATCGAAAATTTGTTTTGGAGGAATGAATTATGGAGCTTCAATCCTCAGTTAATGAATGCATCAAAGATCATGACGATTTCAATAAGTTGGTCTCAATTTTTATAAATTTAATTAATTAATAATAATATTTTTATTGAACAGTTAATGTAATTATAACTTTTGAATTAAATTAATTTGAATGACTCTCCTTTTAAAATATTTATGTCTGAATGTTTTACAATTAATTATTATTAATGTTATTAAATTTATATATTTTAGTAATAGTTAATTCAATCACATTGGTTATATATATAATGTTTTCAATGCTTTTTAAGAGATTACACAATTTCCCTATTATTTTTTGTAAATCACAAATAGGGAGACTTTTCTTAGAAAGGGAAGTATTAGACATAGGTGGAAAATTTTGGGAGAATTTATTCTAGGCTGAGGAAATAATACATGGAATATATTTCATTAAGAATGGGAATTTGAAGTAACAATACTTTATATCAAATCAACTGTGATGAATTGAAATGAATATATTAACTCATTGGGAGTAATTATTTGAGGTATATCTTTGTTGTTATTAAAAAATGGGTTGTAAGTATTTCAATGTTAATATTTTTTATTTTATGAATTTTACTCTTTTTATTCCTAAAAGGGGGATATTATTGAGTTGAAATTCATACTTTCTTCTTTTCCTTTTCTTAGTTTTATAAATCACAAACACTTTCTTAAAAATCTATTTTACTAACATTATATATCACATGGTTTTAGTATTTTTTTTTAGAAAATATTCTTTTACACCAAACAATTAATTTTATCTAATGTAAAATTTAAAAAAAAATTATTATTCCATCAAATCCATCAGACTAATGGTGCATTTGATACATCAGAACAAAGATTATTATGACCAGTGGTTAGACAAGTATTCTTCCCTTCTGACTAACCAAAGTCCTAACCAATTGTTTTAAAATAGTTTCATTAATTTAGAATAACCTTTTTCGGTTTATCAGAATGATTAAAAATAGTTTAGTCCATCGAGATATTAATATTTAATAATTAGAATTATTGGAATTATTTCTATCAAGAAAACATTATTATAGAAATTTGATGGTTCCACCAAATATAACATCTAACAATAATGTATGGTTCATGATTAGATTTCAAGATCACAATAAATGTCATTACGAGCTGTAAAATTGAAAGCTATCATAGGTGGTTGAAACCAACAAATAATTATGACCATTAAATATTTTCCTATAAATAGGTGGTCATTTGATGAGTTGGGAGATGATGCATTTACAACACAACATGTCTGAATATTTCTATATATGAACAACTTTTTACTAAGATTAGTAATATTTTAGAGAGTTTTAGTTATAAAGAATCTATGCGATGGTTTTAATTTTCTTATAGGTTTTTGTTTTTATATTTTCTATGTCCAATATTGGTACTGATGAATGGATTGAATGGATAGGAAGAATAGTGAATCTAATCCAGTAGATATAGGTGTTCTGGGGCTAAGAAAATGGAAATAAACATATCATCATATTGAGGACTTCAAAGGGATTAGAATATAGATTCATTCATGATCATATTATTGAGGTATTTTCCTATAAGGAAATACTTAAAATTATAGTACGTGTTGAAACAATGTATATCTTATGTTCGTATTTCTGAATTCAATATATCTTAAGATTAAAGAGTAAAATTTCCTTTTATAATACTTGTAATTTATTATTACTATAATATGGTTTGGTTTTACTTGTTTATAAAAGATTAATATTATATTTGGCATTAAAATTAGAAATTTTATACTTTAAATATATTTCTAATGTACATTTATAACAGTGTTTCTATGAAACCAATAACAACTATGATATATCAGATGTTTTCTGGATTTGATTTTAACACTCTGATCTTCAAACAAATTCTGAGTATGGTCTTTTTGACTAAAGATATTTTTTATTTTTTATTCATATATATTTTTAAACTAAAATTCACCACATATTTTATCTATCATATATTCTTATGATCCAACATTTTTTTCCTATAAGAAACATAGCGTGGATCTGAAAAAATTATTAAGGATCATGTGATTTCATGACTCTGCACAAAATCACATTTTCTATTTTTGACAAAAAAACATAATGATATGGACCCAAAATTATGGATTATGTGTCCATAAAGTACTAGAATCAAAATATTGTCAAGATCGATCAATTTGGAGATAATAAATTCTCCTATTGAAAGGACAAGAAATAATTACTCTCTAAAATATTAAATATATTTTACATTATCGAAACAAAATCTGCATCCCATCCCTAACATGCAAAGTCCAAATCCTAAAAACACTACCAATGATGTGACATAAGTCGAGAATATTCACTCAATGAGGAAAAAAATGTGAAGATGATGAGGGATGTTAATTTTAGAACTAATATGATCAGTATAAATGAGAAAAATATTTTTTATGGACATTTATTAAAATGAAGGATTTTTTAATACTTGATACTATTTTAGTTATTAAAGACAGAAATCATAGTGGGGGTTATTAATTAAATTAGTCTCATTACATTACAGAAATGATAACTGTTTTGATCATATATGTTTCAAATATTCTAATACTTATTTTTGGTCTAGTGTTAAATTATTTACAAATATTACCATTGTAGTAATACAATATGATTATGATAATGAATATTTTTATTTAACACATGAAATAAATTTTATTAAACATCATATTTAATTTTTATTATATAAAATGAGATGATATATTTTTTATCTTACTATAGGTATTTGGAAATATATAACTAGAATCATTAGAACATTAATAATGATCAAAGAGTTAAGTTTATACAACAATGATTTTCTTAATTTATTTGAAGGATGCACCAATGAGAGTTGGACTAATTATATCTGGGATAATCAATTTACATCTAGATGATTGTTTACTATTGAACATTGTACTATTTTTTGGGTTAGAAAAAAAATCTCGTATTTAACATTCAACCATAGAGTCATAATTTATTGTCTTAGAAACATTGGGGAAGGAGGTTTACTGGATTAGAGATCTATTACAAGATATTAATTTATGACCTAATCCAATGCCGCCTATTTCTATTCATTGTAGTTGAAAATATACACTATCATGAACAAATAGTCAAATGTATAAATTAAACTCAATATATATATGTTTGAGACATGATTACACGAGGCAATTATTACAAGATGGTACCATAATAATTTTCCATGTGAGATCATTTAAAAACATTATTAATAGATTTAAAAAATATCTATATAATGAAATTATATGAGATGATAATAGATATATGGGATTGAAACACATTGAATAATCATTTGGTAATGGTGACCAAAAACTCTTATTCGGTAAATCTTGATTAATGTGCTTGATGGGTTAAAAAATTATCATAATGATTTTTGATATTGACAGTTTTTCCAAATATATTTTATGTAAATATCACCCATTATAATTCGAGGTTGAGAGATATATATCAATGAAATAATAATACTCCTAGATTTATGTGGAGATATTAATGGGGTTAACCAATAATTATTTGCCTATATGAACAAACAAGTGGTGTAGCATCTTATGAATGTTTAGGGTTTGACTTCCAATAGATTTCATGAAATTATTAAAGAACATTTCAATAATAATGCAATCCATTTATGATGTTGTGATTAATTATTATTTTTTATATATGCAACAACATCAGTGATGTTGTAAATATAATTATCTTAATGATCATATACCATCAAATCTAACGTCACATTGAAATGTTTACACTATGTAATGGTTCAAATAATAATATACCTTTATTATGTTGGATTTGATTCACAAGATACAAATTCTACCTATATTATGATTACCTGTATTCATAGTTTTTAAAATTAGTAAACTATTTATCACATCATGATTGTTCTTATGTGTGTAATATAATGTGATAGTTACCCAAAAGTTATTATCTCACTAAAAGGTCAGACCATTTATCAAATATGATGAGAACCTAGAATTTTCATGAAAGTAATAACAAATATATGTTATATATCCATATGAAATCATTTGAGGGACCAAAAAGATATAGATTATTATGAGTGGTGACTCATAAGACATTGATGCACCTTTTGATGTTGTATTCCCTTAATGATTTCAAATGAAGGAGATTATGAGAATGAGACTTGATAGTATGGAATCCATAATTATATGTGTCATTGGACGTTCCTATATATAGTTTTGTGTATGGATCCATATAAATTTGGATTAGAATTAATGGATATTATGAGTCCCATAATTTTATGTATTCAAGAAAAATGTGATGGCATATGTTTGTGGTGAAGTAGGATTTGATAAATTTTTCCTGAGTTATATTTCATTAATAAATAATAAGAGAACATATTTTTACCATCTGTTATGTATCTAAAGATGATATCTATGGGAATTTGGTGTAAATGATATACCCTAATTAAATCCATGGCCACAATGTTTTTTTAGGATAGTTCAGTTTTCAAAAAGTCAAAGAAAGAGACATCAAGAAAATAGGATGATGACACAAGCATGAAACATACATGAATAGAAATATCATGATAAAGTGATTATTTTGTATAATAGATTTTTGTAAGAGGTTTTATATCATTGTATCATTAAATTCTGTCTTTATGGGTAACATGGAATGTTGGTTGACTATAACCATAGACATTGGGCTGCTTTGCCTAATATCACAGAGAAAATGGCCTAGAGGGTCACAGACAAAGTGTATCCAAAATCTTAGTTAAATAAAAATATTATTTATTATTTAAATTTTTGAATAAAATATTATTCCTCTACATGGTTTAATAATTATTCATGTTTTATTGATCACAAATATTTACTAAACCCTTATTCGAGAGGTATTTTTTAGGTGAGTATTTAATAAATACTTTTTTTCTATTTATTGAATATAATATTTATTTTATTATTAAAAAATAATGCACTGATATTAATTAATTAATTAATTAGTCATTATTCATGGATCAATAAATATTGTGGTGGAATGGGGAATAAATTTTCATATTCCAGTGAGAAATAATATATATTGAATATTATTTGAATAAACATTATTTCATTAATTCTGATGTATTTCAGATGCTAAGAAATAATAATAGCATAATTATCATTATAGAAAAAGGGGTTTCTAGCATTAAGAAAACAAATAATTGTGCAAGATAAATTTTTATTGTATAATCATAATAGTATATAAAATAAATTATATTATTTATTATAGAGGTTGTTTTTTTTTTGCACAACAACATTTGGAGAAATCTGTCGATGCACTAGAGAGATACATTTTCTAAGAATGCCCTAATGAACAGAGAATGATATTTCTCCCCCACGACACTCGATTTTAAAGAGATCAAAAATAAATTTTCTTGATGTAATTCTCGTGGAGATCAAAGGAGAATGATGTAACCAATAGGATCTTTCATCCCTAGAACCCATATTTTCCTTTGGCAGAATTCAAAGGATCATGGAGAACATGTGGGTCACCATTAGAGAGAATATACTCTCCATTCATGTTATGTATTTATTATATAATATAGAGAAATTTACTTATTTATTAATGAAGATATACTTCATTGCAAGGTAATTATTTAATTTCTTAAATTAATTATATATCATTATGTGATGATCATGTGTTTGGTTCCAAAATTATATCATCAATAAATCTTTGTTGTTATTCAATTGGTCTTTATGGTTATCATCGATGTACATATTGTATTAATAATCAATAAAAAAATATGATTTTGTTATACCCCATCCAGTTCTTCTCTAATTCTCGAAACCATCGACTGATATTAAATGGCCACATAATTATTTATAATTATTAAAGATCCATGTTTGATTCCTGCATTTATCATTAGTTTTCCAATCATGTTTAATCATTAATTCATAAAAATCTCCATATATTCTCTTCTTCCACTTTTTTTAGAAAATATAATAAAAATCAATTAATTTTAAAGAAAAAATTAAAATAACTCATTCAAATAGACCATTTATTCTATCTAGATGTCTCAAGAGTACATTGGATGAACCTCATTGGTACACGCCATGCACCCATGTTTAGCGCACCTAGATCTAAAATAGAATTAAATTAAGCCATGTGCATTTATTACACATGGTGTGCATTTAATACATCATGTATTAAATGACCTAGGATGGACTACAGTCATCTGGACTACATAGTGTGTAACTTTCATACATGATGTGTAGTCCTTTTGTAAAATACACGCCATGTATTTTTTACATGGCCTACATAACTGATAACCATGTAACATAGAAACAACGCACCATGTAGCCCATATACATGTCATGTAATCCATTATTTTTTTGTGTCATGATTACATTACAATTTCCTAGGATTTTTTCGAAGATATATGGTAAGAAATATACACACAATATAGATTTATATTACATTTCATGTATACTAAAAAATTATGAATCATTAATAATCAATTTATCATACATCTAAAACCTTGTCAGCATGTGTTCCATGTGTCATTTATTTGACTATGTACATTCCCTATGATTGGTTTATATATATGTTTGTGTGTGTTAAATTTCAAATTAATTTATATGTAATTTTTTGAATTTCATATCATGTATAAGTTGTAATATAGTCATTATTCTATTAGAATTGAAACATAAGGTAGTATGTAAATAACATGTGTTCCATGTGTCATTTATTTGACTATGTACATTCCATGAAATTATGTGATAATTCCTATGTGATATATTCCACATGAGTAAATAATATACAAACATAAAACATGTTGGGTAGTTCTAATGGGTAGTCATCATGTTTCATAGAAGGTACATATTTTTCACATAGTGAATTTTAATTAAATTTATTTAATTTTAATAAAATTAATATGGATGAGAATATAATGATTATTTGGATGAGAATTATGATAAATTAATTGATTAATTAAAAATTATAATTAATTTATTTTATCATGATTTATCTTAAATAAGAAAGATAAAAAATGAATGATTTTTTATTAAATTCATAATTCATTGCATTTATTCGGGTGATCATGAGAATAAAATAGATGATTGTTTGTGATTGGTTTCATTTAATTTATTAAATTTAATTTAATTGATTTCTGATGAGCCCTCTCTCCATTTAGTATGTAAGGGGATGTGTGACCATTGTTTCTCTAATGTAATCCCCTTACCAATTCCTTTGGTTCCACCCACCTGTATGTGGGTACAATCTTATGTAATAGGTAGAGATCCCAAGTGAGTGGAGGTAGTTCATGTTTGGATCAGAGGTGAATGCAATCCTTGCGGTACAAGGGTGGATAGATGAAATGTTGTAACACAAAACATTTCATGGTTTAAGGTGTTTTCCTTTAGGTCGATGCTTAGTTTATCATCAACTAGAAAAATAGACAATTAGAAAAATATCATGATCATACCACTTAATTATTTTATTTCTGTAAGGTTTCACGGTAAATTTTATTATGGATATTTTTTCATGTTCATGTGAATTAATGAATCAATGATCATGAAAGATAATATTAAAATAAAGTATATTATGCATAAACATTATCCAATATATAGTTAATCACCTAAATAAATCAAGTTAATTTTAACAACCACATAATAAATATAAAATGGGCTATTTATTTATAATAATAAAATACCCCCAATTACATATATTATGTTATTATAGACATATAATACTTAATTTAAAATCAAACCATATTTCAAAGTGATTTATCAACCCATGTTGGGGTGCATTCAATTATTAGGGAATTATAACATAAAATTGTGGGTTGAATTAAATTAGTTCATATAAAGGGATGAATTGTGAAGAAGGAATTGGTTTAACAAAGAATAAAATGGTTAGGAAATACAATTTAACAATTTTTTGATTATTTATTCCACTAAATAGGATAAGTAACTATGTGTTAATGTAATTTTAATTTTTAATTCCAGCCTAAAACCAATCAAATAGAATGTCAGGACCATGTATGGGTAATGATAAGGGGAATATGGGTCCTTTCCACAATAATGTCCAAGCAACAAGGTATTTTGAAGCCAATGGTGAGGTATATTTTCATATGATAAAATAGTGAGATATTAATAAATATAATATTTATTAATGTACTTTTATTGGGTGAATTGCATTATCTATTCTATTCTTAATTTAATAATCGATAATAAATATGTCTTAGACTATTTCATTATGATCCCTTCTTGAGAAGGATAACATTCTCATCAAAACTAACTTCTAATAATGTAAAATGTGCTTACATGTTATCCAATTCCATAAAAGAAAACTATATGTGTTAGAAGAGCCTATTACTAAATCAACTAACCAAATAGCTATTGAGGAAGAGTTGTCTAACTATGAAAAACATTTGAAAAATTCCATAAATGTTCAATTTTTAATTATATAAAATATTATAAATGATATTATAAAGAAACATGAGGACATGTATGTGTATCAAATGTTGTATTACCTTCAGGATATCTATCAAGAGTAGGTGATATAAGAGAGATACAAGGTCTAAAATTCTTTTTTTACATTCCATCTTAGAGAATCAGTCCTTGTTTGGCCCCATATGGTCTAAAAAATTGGCTACATCAAATAGTTAGACATATTGGGGATTACATTCCTACATGAGAATAAAATAGATCTCCCGTATTCCTCAATAACCAAGTCTTTATCCTGTTTTATTGTTAATTATAACATGGTAAATAGTTAGAATAGTCTTTTCATGCTTCTTACCCTCATTCTCAATATGGAAAATAACATGGAGAATGGAAAACTAGTGGTCTATAGAGTGAATAAGAAAATAAATAATAAGGAAAAGTTACATGAGACTCATAAAAAGACTAAATCTCTACTTTACCATCCTTCCAAAAAAGTGGAAGATTCAAAGGTAGGGAATGGAAAATGAAGTTGTATCTTTTTCTTGGGGTGAGGAAGTCTAATAGAAGAGGAACTAAACCTGGATGAAAGGGTAAGCTTAAGGTTCATTCATTATCAAGTGTAATCATTTAATATCAACACATTGGGTCTTAGATATAGCTTTTTGAGATGAAATATATATAAAAATAATGAAAACATGTATGTTTTAAATGATTTTGAGAGGATAAGTAGATTTGAGGGCTACAAATGGTACAAGGGTGGGTTATATAGCTATTTGAGACTAAAACATTTCTTTGCCGACATGAATATTATTGGTTTTAAGTGGTTTTTATTTTTTTACCAAATTTTAATATTTTTTATCCTTACTAGAAAAAATGGATTTTTCTAATTTATTCTATAATAGATGATTAGTTTATAATGAAAACATATGTTTTCATATCCCACTTTTAAAAAAGTCTTTAAATGTTAAATTATGATAACCAAGTATTGGAAACAGCTAGTGAATCATGTTTGAAAGACTTATATGACACCTAAATGTGGCATTAATGTCTTGGTCATAGAAACGAGAAGCATTTGACAAATATATATCAAGATGGTTATTCAGAATATTTGGATCTAAAACAAATTGAATGATTCCATTAATGTTTACATGAAAAAATGGATAATCCACTATTTAATAAATAGGTCTAAAGTACATAGATCTTCTAAGATTGTTACACACTAATGTGTATGGACCATCTCTAATAGAATATAGTGGTTGGAATTTTTTATTGATAACATTTATGAATTAATTGTGTATATAAAGATATGACTACAAGATATAGTATTAGTATAAGTCCATTGTGAAATTAAGAGAATTCAATAATGAAGTAGATCATCAAAATGGAATGAATATAAAGAAACATCAAACATTTCGAGGTGGTGAATATCGTAAACAAGAGTTTATTAACATTCTATATGTGTTCGAGATTCATTCCCAAAGCACACCACCTTTTACACCATTGTGGAATAGTTTTAGTGAATGGAGGAACCATACCTCTGTTGAAATGGTAAGGTCAATGAACAGTTATGTATATATTCCAATATCCTTTTTCAGATAGTCATTACAAACTACGGAATACACTTTAAACCAAGTACCAAATAATACAGAAAAAAATTCCCTTGGTGTTATGGAGTTGAAAGAAACCATTTTTCACATACACATGTATGGGGTTGGGAGGAATTTTTTAATGCCATATTGTGCAACAAAATTTCACCCTGAGGGACTAAGTGTATCTTTATTGGATATCCTAATGAAAAGGTAGATAATATCTATACAACCCCTTGGATATGAATTTCAATGTTATTAGAAAAATATTTCTTTCTTGAGAGGGATCAAATCCATTCGAAGGATAGTGGATGAAAGATTTAATTTGATGAAATTGATACTCAATATATACATGGGTTGGTATAGGAATTTATTACACATATCATTTTTGGTGAATTTAATCTTTAAACAGATGTTTGGGGATAGAGCACAAAAGAGGGAAGAGATCTAGAGTGATATTTTTTTCTAGTAAATGATAAAGGTGACACATTATTGGTTGAAAATATTGAATTTATCTCCTAAAAAGAGGTTATAGAGATCACAGAGGCTATGTGATAGAAATAGTACCTAAATTTTTTAATATATTCCATGTATTAGAACCATTTTTGGGTTCTAGTCAATCTTTCATTTGATGTAAACCCTATTCCTTGAAAATGTGTATTCAAGAGAAAACTAGACTTGTAATGTAAATTAAGAACCTATTAAGAAAAGGCTAGTGGGTAAAGAGTTTAATTATTATAATGGAATTGACTATGATGAATCCTTTTCTCTATTTTTAATGTTTAAATACATTATAATTATACTTTCTATAATAACTAACCATGACTATGAGATTTGGTAGATGGACATTGAAAAAAAAATCTTTAATGGAAATATTGAAGATGAGTTTAATATTACACAACTGGAAAGGTTTATGACTACTAGTGAATCACAAAAAATATATGCATGTTAGAGAGATCCATTTATGGATTGAAGTACGTATATAGTTCATGAAAAAATTTATTCGATGAAGCTAAAAATGAATTTTGTTTCATTAATTATAAATGTGAGCCACGTGTTGTCAAGAAGTTTAGTGGGAATGTGATTATTACCCTTGTAGTGTTTTTTGATGTAATATTACTTATTGGAAATTTCAAACATGAATTACCATCTATTAAGGATTGGATAAACAAATTATTCTCTATCAAGGATGTAGGTGAATCAGCCTATGTTTTGGGGATTAAGATCAATAATGATAGATCTAAAAGGCTTCATAGACAATGTCAAGGTACATACATTGACCAGATACAAATGAGATTCATTATAGAACAATACAGGAGGGGATAAGTTATAGTGTTACATAATATACATCTTTCCATAAAAATATGTCCTCTGAAACAACAGGAGAAAGACAGAATGAGTAAGATCATATTTTATTTAGTTATAAGATCGATCATGTATGTCATATTATATACTTGACTTGATGTTTCCTATGAATTGAGTATGTTAGGAAGATATCAAGTTGAAGGATGTGAACAACATTGGTCATATATTAAGGATATCCTTATGTATCTTAGAAAGAATATGGATGTGATCCTATGTATGGAAGAGTTGAGGAGCTATCCATCAATGGTTATATTGAGGCTTGTATTTAGATAAATCAAAAAGATATAATGTGGCAATCAGAATATGTTCTCAGTATCAATGGAAGAGCTGTGAGATGGAAGAGTTCCAAAAATCCTTTTCAAGACGATTCTATGGTGGAGCCTGAGTATATAGTAGTTTTTGATACATCTAAAGAATCTAACTAGATAAAAATTTTGTTTAACTACTTGATGTGGCACCTCGTAGTAAATCGCCAATCAAACTACATTGTGATAATACTATAATGGTGGATCATGAATAAGAGAAAGGATGACACCGAATGAAAAATAATATACTCTATTAGTATAACCTCTTGATGGATTTTTCTCATAGGGGTGAATTTAAAGTAAGTAGAGTTTACATAGAAGAAAAAATGGCAGAACCGTTGACTAATTCATTATCTCAGCAGAAGCATGAGTATCATGTGAGATCTTGTGAATTGAAGCTTTTTTGTAGTTGTATCTATTACAAGTGGGATTCTTTAGGAGTTGTTTCACAAAAAATCACTTCTATTTAATTTATGAATTATTTAATTCAAATTTTTTAATATTAATAAACCACTAATCCCGTAATGAATATTCTTTTGCATGACATAATATGTGATAATGTACTAAGTGTATATTTTACATATAAATTTTTTAATAGTTCTCATTTATGATATGAACCAATAAGTTTCAAGAAATTAATATTAATTAAATTTTATTTATTTGAATGATTTCATTTTAGTGACACAGATGATATAGGATATTTGGGGTGGGGTAACATATGACATTGATGTGCCTTCTCATGGTTCATTCCCTTTGTAATATAATATTTATGAGATAATGAGAATGGGACCCACCAACATGAAATAATTATTTATATGTGTTATTGGATGTTTCTATCTATGGACATGTGTATTAACCCTTATACATTATGATTATTATTAATGGATGTTATGAAATTTGTACTTCAACGAATCAATGAAATCCATAATGATATATGTTTATGGTGATGTATGATATGATGGGTTCACCATGAGTAGTATTTCACTAACGAATAGTGAGAGAAATGATTTTTTATTATGTTATTTAAAATAAGATGGTATCTTGCGACCTTTGATGAAAATGATATAGCCTAAATAAATCTATTTCCATAGTGTTGTATGGAATGTTCAGTTTTTTGGAAAGTCAAAGAAAAATACATGGACGATATTGGTTGATGACACAAGCATGAAAACCTTCATAATTAGAGATATCATAATAAATGGCTTATGATACATAGTGACCATCTATATGAAGTTTTTTGACATTTAAAAATTAAATTTTTTTCTTTATAGGTTCCTTAACATGTTTCTAGACACTAACATTGGACTTTGGGCTACTATTCCTAATGCTACTGAGAAAGATGCCTAGAGGGTCATACACTAACCGTATTTAGAATCTCTATTAAAAAATATAATTATTTATTATTAAACAAGTTTGATAAATATTATACCCACTATGGATTAGTAATTATTCATGTTTTTGTGATCATAAATATTCTGTCACCCGTTATTAGAGAGAATATTTTATGTGCAGAATATTTAATAAATAATTTTTTCAATTTAGTTATTATGAAATATATTAATTTATTGGATAATAATAAAAATATATTTATTTCTGAAATAAATGGTCATTATTTAAATCCTAGTAAATATAATGAAGGAATTAATGGTTGAGTTTTATTATCTGTTGTAAAATAATATTAATTGATTATTAATTAAAAGAATAATATTTAATTATATATAAAATTTGGTTCATGTGAGGAAATAATAATAATGATATTATTATTATAAAAAAGGGGTTCCAAAATTATTTAAAAAATAATGAGGCCACATGTGAAATTTTTATTTTCTAACCCCAGTATTATATAAACCCAATTATATTATTTATTATGGAGGTTTCAATTTTTTTGTTCCTAACAACAATAACTAATTTATCTCACATAGCTAGAGATATCCACTATCCAAGAACACTATCAATAATATGGAGAGATCATCCTAATCCACTACTCTTGATTCTAGAGAGGTCAAAGAGATTTCATCTTAAGGAAATTCTTAGGGTGATCAAAGGTGAACAATGAAAGTGTTAGGAACTTCAATGATAACACATGGTGATTCCTACAAAGATATTTAGAGGCTCGTGGACCATGTTTGGATCACCATTAGAGGAATTCTACAAATGACTCACCCAACACAAAATTTTTAATATATAGAGATGTTTTTAGATTCAACAATGAAGTAATAAATAACCTCAAGGTAATTATTTAAATTTTAAAATTATTTAAAAATCATCATGTCAAGATCATATTTTTTTCCAACATTCTTTCATAAATTAACATTTGATTTAATTTTTTTTGTTCACAAAATTTATCATTGATACAAATCTCATATTAATTATTGATTTGGAAAAAAAATTATGTTGGGTATACCCCATATGTTTCTTTTATTGGGCCCGAAACCTTCATATTACACATAAATATACGTTTGAAATTTCAATATTTAAGCATGAAAATAATATTAAAAAAGTTGAAGAATTTTGTATTTATTAATGATATTTTTTAAATATTATCCACATTGGAATTTATATTTACTGGGGTTAAAGAATCATAATAGTTTTAATTCATCATATAATGAGTAGTGAATCTTCACTTAATGAGTTATAAACCAAAAATCTGAGTTGTGTGATGTGTGTGGGAATTTTGAAAAATGGAAAAAATCATTATAAATAATTTTAAATACAGACTCGTTTTTTTATAATTTAGTGATAATCACTATTTTTCCTCATTATAGCATAGAAACACCATGACATTCTTTCAAGATTGTTTCTTATAGCATTTCATAGAATCCACAAGGAGTTCCGTTTTTCATACCTGTAGCATAGTGTGGATAGAACTATGATCTTATGTATTGTACACTAACATGACTCAGAATAGAACCTTCTATTAGAATTTATCCAACATTGAAGATGAATATTTTTTGTAGTTGATGAAGTTGCGTTTTGGTTAGAGGATCTTTGGGTCATGTACTGTGAAGGAGATGAGTGTAAGAGGAGGATAAAATAATAAAAATATATAAATAATTTAAAATAATAATAAAATTGGGAAAATAAAAAAATAAGAATGAAATTAATGTTTTAAATTTAAATGGAAAATAATGATATGTTTGTGTCGACCAACTAAGAATGATGAATAAGTTCTTGAGTGATGGAATAACCAAATTATTTACAACCACTTTAGGTTGGTGGTTAGAGTTGGTGACTAGGAGGATATTAAAAGGTGTTAAATTATATTTTTTTAGGATTCATTATTTCTACACAAAATAGGGATAATGTGCAGGCAAAGAGTGATAGAGTTTCATTAGTGTGAATGAAAAGTAAAAAAACGAGAAAACAGAGTGGGAATACCTCTCGACCAAGAAGGCATATTTTATCCTTATCTTATTTTTCTTTAATAATTCCATGGATTTAATATTTGATATTCATTATGATTTTTACATGTGTGGATAAATTATAATTTTTTTTAAATGGATTGAAATGGATTGATACTTTTTATTTATTTGGGTCTTTTATTTACGTGATTGTTTTTTGTTCTTATCAGACTATCTCTTAATAAAAAATTCTTTTACCATTATTGAATGAAATACAGATGGGTTGTAAAGACCCGGAAATTTAAAGGAAATATTTTTTTTAATTTTCTTTGGGATTTTACAAGTACGCAGTTTCTGACGGCGCCTGATTCTGAGGCCCGGTGTTCCCAGAATCATTTTCTGAAGTTTAGCTCGGGTACGTTCAGTGAACGAATGAGCGGGTTTTTCTAACTTTTGAACCGGTGCTCGGAATCTAATTTTGAGGGAACCGATGGGATCGCAGCACCGGTAATTTCTTAAAAACACCTTTTCCGGAGTTGTGTTTGCTCGGGTGTGGTTTTTAAATTTTTGGGTTAAGTAAAGGATTGAAATAAAAATGGTGCGACCAGTTTTTATTTTACTTAAAGTTGTTTAACCTAAGCTAAGTGATTGGAGTGAGACCCACAATATCCTACCCACTTGGTAAGATATTTGTGAGGTGGGACCCACATGAGCCCCATCGTTTCTTTTCTTCCTAAACCCCCTCCTTTAATAAGGTAATGCACCCGCACCCCCATTAATTGGAAGTCAACCCTTGCGTTTATCTGTTTATGAAATGCCTCTTTTAATTTGGCGGTTTAAACGTTGAAATTAATTCACTTAATTGATTTTTTCATTTTTGAAATTCAAAATTTTGGCTTGTGTGTTAATAAAATAAGACAACTCTTATTTTATAAAGGGTTGTTGGGTTGTGAGAGTTTTGAGATAAATCACTCAAGCCGTGAAGCACTCCTTCCTCGACAAAGAATGCGAAGAACGTGAAGAACGTGAATAACGTGAAGCACGCGAAGAACGCCGACCTCCAACGAAGGTCAACAAGAACGCCGGATCCTCGGAGATCGACGACGCGACGCCGATGAATCCTTTCTCCGCGACGCGACTATCCTCCTTCTGTGACGCTTCTTCCATGACGTTCCTTCTTCCGCGACGTGCAATTCCGTGACAAACCCTCGCTCGACAACGCTTGAGGTAGGGGTTTTTGTTTCAATTAAATATATGTGATTTATATCCTCGGCATGTGTTTAAAATTTGTCGGAAGCCGTTTAAACTGCTAACGCGGTGGGTGCGGACCAACGAACAAGTCCAAACCCACCGTTTCTTCGTTCTTCGTGTGCGGATCAGTGGGCGACGAAGAAGCAGGTCGCAAGGGAATTATGAGGCCTTCTCAGTGAAGAGCCGATCCCGGGAGGACCACTGGTGAAGACGGCAGGCAAAACGGACCACCGGAGCGCGTCCGGTGGTCCGTGGAAAACACCGCTGGCGCGCCTCAATGGCAAGGCGGCGTCGGCGGCCGGAGGCAGCGGCTGGCACCGGCCGGCCGCCAGGAGGCGGCGGCGCCCGGCGTGTCGCCGGGAAGGGCCGCTGGTCCCGCGACCACGTGGGATTGAGGGAGGCGGGACGCGGCGCTCGGCCGCGTCCGTTGGCAAGGGGCAGCCCCCACGCGGGGGGTCGCGGTTTCATTCAAGGGGGCGGTGCCCCCCTTTTGTGTGGCCGCTCGGCCAGCGCCGAGCCGACCCACTCGGCCAGGGCCGGGCCGCCCCGGGCCGGGTCAGACCGGGCCCAGACACCCCATTTTCGGACTGTTTCGGTCTGTTGCTCATAACTTGGGCTACGGACCCCCGATCGACGCACCATCAGTTGTGATGCGAACCTTGGATCAAGATGGTCGTTTAGGTATATTACACTCAAGGTTTCGAAGAACTTTGAGTATGGCCAGGTTGGTTCGGATACGAAACCAACCGGGCCCTCGGAGCGGAAACGCTTATATCTCGAGCTCCGGATGTCCGATTGACGTGTCATCGACTTTGTTGGATTCCTCTTGATGAGAAGAAACTTTTGGCATGCTTCGCCTGAGTTTTGGATGCAGTTGGATAATGGTCGGGTTGGATTGTACCCGAAATCCAACCGGGCCCCTGGAACGGAAAAGCTGATAACTTTCAGACCGGACATCCGTTTAACGAACCGTCAGCGGCGTTGATGATCACGTTGAGAAACGGTCCCTATGAGCATACCCTATGAGAGTTCGGGGTACATTCGAGATACGGCCGGGTTGGTTCTCACACGAAACCAACTGGGCCCCTGGGACGAAAAGGCTAGTAACTCACAGACCGGGCGTCCGACTGACGCGCCGTCTGTTGCGTTGAGACCCCTATGACAAGGCCGTACCTTGAGATACTTCTTCGTGGAACTTTGTGATACTTGGAGTATCGACCAGTAGCTCGTGGAGCGGACCCTCTCGGTGACGAGCTAGTAGAGTGCAGAGACCTAGTAGCTGGCTGAGACTTGACGACTGCCGATCTATCGACTCGGTGTGTTTCGGATAACCCAGTGGGGAGCGCTTGGTTGTAACGGCAGACCCACGATGGAGGAGCTCTTGGTAGTAGTGGCAGACCCGCGGTACTCAAAAGAAGGAGTTCCTCTGGAGGCTATGAGGGGGAGCGCTTTTAATGACCCGTAAAATTCAAGGGAAATTTTTTCTTAATTTTCTTTGGAATTTTACAAGAGCGCGGTTTCTGTCGGCACCTGATTCTGAGGCCCGGAGTGCCCAGAATTAATTTCCGAAGTTTGGATCGGGTACGTTCAGTGAACGAACGAGCAGGAATTCCTAACTTTTGATCCGGTGCTCGGAATTGAAATCCGAGGACATCGATGAACTCGCAGCGCCGATATTCGCTTAAGGAGACCTTTCCCGAAGTTGCATTTATTGCGGGACGAAAGTTAGTTTTTGGGAGATTTATAAAAAGTTGAATAAAAATGTGGAACACTTTTTATTTTTCTTACTTGTTGGTTAACTCCTCTCAAAGGAAGTTAAAGGTGGGACCCACATCCACTTAACCTCCCTTGGGAGGATTAAGTGTGGTGGGGCCCACACGAAACCCAACTTTCCATCTCCTCTCAAAACTCCCTTAACTCCCCTTTTAAATGTAATTGACAACTTAACTTATTAATTAGGTTGAGTTGTTTAAACTTTTTCAAACCTTTGAAATTCAAATGGTTTGGTTGAGTAAATAAAATAAGCCCTTAGCTTATTTTATTTGGTTAGAATTGTTTAGCCATCTAGAGAGGATTTGAGAGCTCCTCCTTCTTCTTCAAACCTTGACGAAGAGCGCGAAGAACCTTCGAGCTCCGACGAAGAACGCCGCTCCTCTCTTCTTCGTATCCGATTGTATCCGAAGATCGATGACGCCTTCCGTGTCAACGAAAAGGGAACGCCGCTTCCTCCTCGGACTTCCTTCGTCGACATACGAAGATTCTCCAAAGACGTACCTCTTCGTCATCGGATTTGACGAACGATTACCGCGACGCCCGACCTCCGCGACGTTTTCTTCCGCGGGTCGTTGACAATCTTCGAACTTGAACCCAAGGTAGGGGTTTGTTGTGGTTTATTTTTCTTTACTCTCATTCTTGGTTCTAGAATGATAATTTGTGATTAAATATTTAAGAGTTATCATCTAACGAGAGGGGGGTCGGACCGCACAAACACGGCCGAATTCCCCCCTACTTTGTTCTTGGTTATTTATATAATCTTGTGATGAACGAGAAGGCGTGGTGCCATCGCACCACGCGGGAATCGGCCGGCTTATTTACGCGACGTCGTCGCGTCACGCCGTGGATGGATTATCAAGAACGTGACGCCGTCGCGCCGCGTCGAAGGGAACCGAAGGCGCCGCGGCCGGAGCGGGGTCGCGGCGGAGGGGCGCGGTGCCGTCGCACTGCGCCGGACGATGAACACCGCGGCCGGTTCCAGGCCGCGGCGGGACGAGAGGACCGGCGGCTCGCCGGGCCGTCGGCATCGGGAACCGGAAGGGGACCGGCTTTGCCGGTCCCATTGAAGAAAAACCGGCCAGCCAGGTGGGCCGGCCGGAAGGTCAAAGACCGGGGGAATTTAATTCCCCCGGTCAACTCAAAAGCCCCCCCTTTATTTGGGGGGGCGGTTTCATTAAGGGGGGGGGGGCAGGCGGCCCCCCGGTTTCCCTCAAGCAGGCCCCCACGAAGGGGGCCGGTTCATTTAAGAGGCGCGGCTTAAGCAGCGCCGCCTGCTGGAAGCGGGGGCCATGCCCCCCGCGCGTGGCACCCAGCGGCGCCAGGCCGCGCCGCCGCCGGACCGCCGCTGGCCAGGCCGGGTCGGACCCAGGTCGGGTCGACCCGGTTCGGGTCGACCCAGGGGGGGTCGGGCTGGGTCGGCCCGGACCCGGACCCCCCGTTTTCGAATTGACTTCGGTCTGTTGGCCATAACTTGAGCCACGGACCTCCGATTGACGAACCGTCAGCGGCTACGCGATTCTTGGATCGAGACGGTCGATTCGGTATATCGCACTCAAGGTTTCTGAATATTTGAGTTCGGCCGGATTGGTTCGTTTACGAAACCAACCGGGCCCTCGGAGCGGAAGCGCTCATATCTTGAGCTACGGACGTCTGATTGACGTGCCGTCAGCTTTGTTGTGTTCCTCTTAGTGAGACGGATCTTTTGGAATACTCCGATCGAGGTTTGGACGCAGGTGGAGTACGGTCGGGTTGGTTTTTCCTTAAAAACCAACCGGGCCCCTGGGACGAAAAAGCCAATAACTCTCAGACCGGGCGTCCGATCGACGCGCCGTCTGTTGCGTTGAGTTCCTGTTGACGATACGGAACTTTTGGATACATCAACTCTGGACTTTGTGACAGTTGATGTATCAGCCTCTCGGCTCGTGGAGCGGACCCTCCTGAATGAGCTTGCTGTGTGCGGGAACCCTAGTGCTGGCTGCGACTGTGACTATTGCTACTGCTACTGCTACTGCTACTGTGACTACGACGACGACAGTACAGAGATCCTGTATGGATTCGACGACGACGACTACAGCACTCAGCGATCCTACGTGGATCAGTGCTACAGGTCCTGTGTGGGCCCGATCCTGTGTGGGTCTTTTGCGGGGGTTAGTTACCTATCGATCCTTCGTGGGTCCGATGACTTAGATGGATCAGAGATCATCTTTATCATCCTTTGAAGAAGTATACCTGTGTGAGCTGAATCCTGTTGCTTTCCTGTGTGGATTGTGTTGTGCTATCCTGTGTGGATTACGTTTTGCTTTCCTGTGTGGAATACGTTTACTTTCCTGTGTGTACTGAGTTGTACTTGGGCTCGGAGGTTGGAGCGTATTTGAAATTGATGACTTAGGTATATGTATAGGCATATACCTAAGCAGTGTTGGTTGTTACTTCGTGATTGTACCGTTCTTTGTGGTTTATCCTTTGTGGATTTTGAGAGACCTTCTGGGGTCTCGGGGTCCCTACTGAGTAGCTTATACTCACCCCTGCACGGGCTATGACCGCACTACGTTGTGTTGGTTGCAGACGATGGACAGCGTTGATCTTGGCTGAGGCTTGCAGAGCAGGACGATACCTGGAGGTGGACCACTGGGCGAGACGTACTCAGAGTGGACGGCGGAACCCGAGGAGCAGTGGAGCTATCTGTACTCACCCTTCAGGTGGGACTTCCAGTGGACAGCTCGGAGTAGCGGCTTTTACTTTACAGTTTTTGTTTTCCCTTTCGAGTTGTACTTTACTTTCAGTTTGGGTTTGTATACTGTCCCATTTACTTTTCTGCACTTTCAGTTGTACTCTGTTTTTACTTAGTGTTTACTTTCCTCTTGCTTACTCTGTGGTGTTTGTTTACTTTACAAAGGCAATGCCTTCCCTTTTTACCAGGATTTACGCCTTGGTGCTAGTCGCCAGCCCCTGGCCTATGGAAGGCGGGCTTGGGGTAGTCACGGCACGGACCCCGAGGGCGGGTCGTGACAAATTGGTATCATAGGAGTTCGGTTCTACCACGAACTCTGATCTTTTCTATGTGAAGCAATAATGTTTAGCATATTGAGTGTGGTTATCAGTCCAGGGAGTCCAGTGTTGGTGCGGCGGCCGACGTATCCGTACACCAGGACCCTGACTTATGATTTCCGACTTAATGCACGAAAACATTGATTGCGTGTGTGTTTCAAAGTTTTCTGTGTGATTACTTTATATCAGCTCACCAGGTATACTGTTCTGACCGTGGCGCACCTGTTTCCTTTTCAGGATGGCCCCACGACGGCAGCCAGTTAGGGTTCCGAGAGTCGAGTGTGACGACAGCCCACCGAGCGACGAGGCCTCGGTGCAGGGCCCTTTGTCAGCAGTGGCACCGGCGGTAGCTCTACCCACCGAGCCCCCGATGCTTCCAGCACCAGCCGCTGACGATGCACGTCGCCTCAGCGCACTGCATGAGTTTTAGCGCCAGCGACCGCCCAGGTTTCGTGGAGAGACGGACCCCCAGGCAGCCGAGGACTGGCTGGAGGCAGTGGTACGTGTGTTTAGGCTAGTGAGGACACCAGCAGACCTCATAGTGATCCTCGCTGCGAGCCTACTACACGCAGCAGCAGGACGATGGTGGAGCTTGATGCTCCAGGTGCACGATGAGGCATCTCTACTTTGGACGGACTTTGAGAGCCTCTTCCGCTCGGAGTTCGTCCCAGCCACCCTTCGTGCGGTGCGTATCCAGGAGCTTCTTCAGCTGCGGCAGGGCAGCATGACGGTCGCTCAGTACTCGGCGAGATTTACTGATCTCTCGCGCTACTCGACCGACATGGTACGGGACCCATTCTTCCGGGCCCGGACCTTCGAGCAGGGTTTGAGACACGAGATCAGGGCATCGCTGATCTCCCTCAGCATACCGACTCAGACAGGAGTACTGGAGCGGGCCCTTTTGATCGAGAGCTTCCTTGCTGAGTCTACACCAGCACCGAGACCCACTGCAGGGCGGCACGTGGCAGAGTCATCTGCAGCAGGCAGTCGACGGATGACTCAGGGGTCCAGGCAGACCAGACTTTCGGGCAGACGACCTCAGGACACTGGCTCAGTAGTGCGGGGAACACAGCGAGGAGCCAGTCTTTCGAGAGGTTGGCAGTGCTACTCGTGCGGCGGGCAGGGCCACATGGCTCGTGACTGCCCGACCCGCCATGTAGAGGAGCAGCAGACGGTTGAGGAACCACCTAGGCAGAGACAGAGGTTCGACTGTGGCGGTCCGCAGGGAGGAGGTGGAAGAGGCAGAGGAGTTGGCCGAGCAGCAGGTGGTGGGCGACGCTTTGAGGCTCTACCACCACCACAACCAGGAGGTCCACCCCGACCTCAGGGGAGAGCACAGCTTCAGGCAGCTGAAGCTTACGATCATGGAGCTCCAGAAGCGGGTGGACTAGTTCGGGACTAGCTCCAGGCATAGAGGCCTTTGCCCATAATGCCTCTAGCTTCGTAGTTTGTGTTACCTTGTGTCCTTGTACTTTAAGTTGAATTAATAAAAGTTACTTGCTTTGGTGACTTTTTCTTTCTTGTCTTTTGTTTGTTTTTACTAAGAGGTGCTGGTTAAAAACTGTTGACTTGACCCTCACTTGCGAGATTCTTACTGGAGGAGACCCAGTGACCACACACTGATGCCGACAGTGTGACTCAACCCTTGGAGGCGAGAGTAACGGTTGGATATCTTGGTAGAAGCATCGAGGCCTTACGACGTCATCCATGCCATGAATTAACTAATCATGACGGGATTGACTGTATTAGGCAAGGAACATGGTTCATCCAGGGGATGAGACCGGATTTCACTTTTCGGAAAAGGAGAAATCTTTGCTGCTTTGCCGTACGTTAAGGAGGAATGGGAAACCCTTCGTGTGGTCAAAAAAATGTCAGCAGAGCTTCCAGGAGCTGAGACAGAGGTTGACTAGCGCACCTATCTTGAGGTTGCCTGAGGAGGGAGTAGGGTACGTAGTTTACTGCGATGCATCAGGGACCGGACTCGGTTGTGTTCTGATGCAGGAGTGGGCAGTGATCGCCTATGGATCACGTCAGTTGAGGCCGCATGAGCAGAACTACGCTACCCATGACCTGGAGTTAGCAGCAGTGGTCTTCGCTCTGAAGACATGGCGACACTATCTGATGGGCGAGCGCTTTACAGTCTTTTCCGATCATCAGAGTCTCAGGTATATCTTCTCGCAGAAGGACCTGAACCTGAGACAGCGGTGATGGCTCGAGTTCCTCCAGGACTATGACTTTGAGATAGTCTATACTCCTGGGAAGGGTAACGTAGTAGCCGATGCCCTCAGCAGGAGGATGGGCATTCAGCTACTTGAGGAGGCGACGGAACAGCTAGCCTCTTTACAGATATCCTTCATAGATAGATATGGAGCAGCCTTCCTCCAGTCTCTCACAGTCACCCCTCCACTACTGCAGCGGGTCAGAGAGGCACAGCGTGAGGACGCTGACTGTGAGACACGGCGTGCACAGATATCCTCGGGACAGGCACCTGATGGTTTCTTTCTTGGAGAAGAGCACGACATCCTTTTCAGAGGACGTACCATGGTACCAGTCGCTTTGCGAGAGGAAGTGCTGAGAGAGTTTCACACTTCTCCTTTGGCGGTACATCCTGGAGTGGCAAAGATGTACCAGGACCTCAGACGACAGCACTGGTTGCCGGGCATGAAGAAGACAGTAGCAGAGTTCGTTTCTCGATGCCTCACCTGCCATCAGGTGAAGGTAGAGCATCAGGTACCAGCAGGCTTGGTACAGCCCTTGGAGGTCCCGGCGTGGAAGTGGGATGGAATATCTATGGACTTCGTGACTGGACTTCCACGCACTTCCAGAGGTCACGACTCTATCTGGGTGATTGTTGACTGACTCACCAAGTCGGCACACTTCTTACCCATTAGAGAGCAGGGATCAGTGGAGAGCTTGGGACGTCTCTACGTTCAGGAGATTGTGCGGCTCCACGGCGTGCCATCATCTATCGTCTCTGATCGAGATGCTCGCTTTACTTCCCGGCTTTGGAAGGGGTTACAGGAGGCGTTCGGGAACCTCCAGGAGAGCACATGGGAGCGGGAGGCTCAGATGCGTGCTCAGTACCCTCATTTGTTTCCCTAGTTTTTGATGTATCTTTACGGGGACGTAAAGCCCTGAGGTGGGAGTAATGTAAAGACTCGTAAAATTCAAGGGAAATTTTTTCTTAATTTTCTTTGGAATTTTACAAGAGCGCGGTTTCTGTCGGCACCTGATTCCCAGGCCCGGAATGCCCAGAATTAATTTCCAAAGTTTGTCTCGGGTACGTTCAGTGAACGAACGAGCGGGAATTCCTAACTTTTGATCCGGTGCTCGGAATTGAAATCCGAGGACACCGATGAACTCGCAGCGCCGATATTCGCTTAAGGAGACCTTTCCCGAAGTTGTGTTTATTGCGGGACGAAAGTTAGTTTTGGGGAGATTTATAAAAAGTTGAATAAAAATGTGGAACACTTTTTATTTTTCTTACTTGTTGGTTAACTCCTCTCAAAGGAAGTTAAAGGTGGGACCCACATCCACTTAACCTCCCTTGGGAGGATTAAGTGTGGTGGGGCCCACACGAAACCCAACTTTCCATCTCCTCTCAAAACTCCCTTAACTCCCCTTTTAAATGTAATTGACAACTTAACTTATTAATTAGGTTGAGTTGTTTAAACTTTTTCAAACCTTTGAAATTCAAATGGTTTGGTTGAGTAAATAAAATAAGCCCTTAGCTTATTTTATTTGGTTAGAATTGTTTAGCCATCTAGAGAGGATTTGAGAGCTCCTCCTTCTTCTTCAAACCTTGACGAAGAGCGCGAAGAACCTTCGAGCTCCGACGAAGAACGCCGCTCCTCTCTTCTTCATAGCCGATTGTATCCGAAGATCGACGACGCCTTCCGTGTCAACGAAAAGGGAATGCCGCTTCCTCCTCGGACTTCCTTCATCGGCATACGAAGATTCGCCAATGACGTACCTCTTCAAACGTACCTCTTCGTCATCGGATTTGACGAACGATTACCGCGACGCCTGGCCTCCGCGACGTTGTCTTCCGCGGGTCGTTTACAATCTTCGAACTTGAACCCAAGGTAGGGGTTTTTTGTGGTTTATTTTTCCTTACTCTCGTTCTTGGTTCTAGAATGATAATTTTTGATTAAATATTTAAGAGTTATCATCTAACGAGAGGGGGGTCGGACCGCACAAACACAGCCGAATTCCCCCCTCCTTTGTTCTTGGTTATTTATATAATCTTGTGATGAACGAGAAGGCGTGGTGCCGTCACACCACGCGGGAATCGCCCGGCTTATTTACGCGACGCCGTCGCGTCGCGCCGTGGATGGATTATCAAGAACGCGACGCCGTCGCGCCGCGTCGAAGGGAACCGAAGGCGCCACGGCCGGAGCGGGGCCGCGGCGGAGGGGCGCAGTGCCGTCGCACCGCGCCGGACGATGAACACCGCGGCCGGTTTCGGGCCGCGGCGGGACGAGAGGACCGGCGGCTCGCCGGGCCGCCGGCGTCGGGAACCGGAAGGGGACCGGCTTTGCCGGTCCCATTGAAGAAAAACCGGCCGGCCAGGTGGGTCGGCCGGATGGTCAAATACCGGGGGAATTTAATTCCCCCGGTCAACTCAAAAGCCCCCCCCTTTATTTGGGGGGGGGTTTCATTAAGGGGGGGCAGGCGGCCCCCCGGTTTCCCTCAAGCAGGCCCCCACGAAGGGGGCCGGTTCATTTAAGAGGCGCGGCTTAAGCCGCGCCGCCTGCTGGAAGCGGGGGCCATGCCCCCCGTGCCTGGAACCCAGCGGCGTCAGGCCGTGCCGCCGCCGGCCGGGCCGCGCCGCCGCACCGGACCGCGCCGCCGTGCCGGTCCGCGCCGCCGCACCGGACCGCCGCCGGCCAGGCCGGGTCGGCCCGGACCCGGACCCCCCGTTTTCGAATTGACTTCGGTATTTTGGCCATAACTTGAGCCACGGACCTCCGATTGACGAACCGTCAGCGGATACGCGATCCTTGGATCGAGACGGTCGATTCGGTATATCGCACTCAAGGTTTCGGAATATTTGAGTTCGGCCGGATTGGTTCGTTTACGAAACCAACCAGGCCCTCGGAGCGGAAACGCTCATATCTTGAGCTACGGACGTCTGATTGACGTGCCGTCAGATTTGTTGTGTTCCTCTTAGTGAGATGGATCTTTTGGCATACTCCACCCGAGGTTTGGATGTAGGTGGAGTACGGTCGGGTTGGTTTTGCCTTAAAAACCAACTGGGCCCCTGGGACGAAAAAGCCAATAACTCTCAGACCGGGCGTCCGATCGACGCGCCGTCTGTTGCGTTGAGTTCCTGTTGACGATACGAAACTTTTGGATACATCAACTCTGGACTTTGTGACAGTTGATGTATCAGCCTCTCGGCTCGTGGAGCGGACCCTCCTGAACGAGCTTGCTGTGTGCGGGAACCCTAGTGTTGGCTGCGACTGTAACTACTGCTACTGCTACTGCTACTGCTACTGTGACTACGATGACGACAGTACAGAGATCCTGTGTGGATTCGACGACGACGACTACAGCACTCAGCGATCCTACGTGGATCAGTGCTACAGGTCCTTTGTGGGCCCGATCCTGTGTGGATCTGATCCTGTGTGGGTCTTTGCGCTCAGCGGTCCTGTGTGAACCAGCGCCTACAGGTCCTATGTGGGCCCGATCCTGTGTGGGTCTTTTGCGGGGGTTAGTTACCTATCGATCCTTCATGGGTCCGATGACTTAGATGGATCAGAGATCATCTTTATCGTCCTTTGAAGAAGTATACCTGTGTGAGCTGAATCCTGTTGCTTTCCTGTGTGGATTGTGTTGTGCTATCCTGTGTGGATTACGTTTTGCTTTCCTATGTGGAATACGTTTACTTTCCTGTGTGGACTGAGTTGTACTTGGGCTCGGAGGTTGGAGCGTATTTGAAATTGATGACTTAGGTATATGTATGGGCATATACCTAAGCATTGTTGGTTGTTACTTCGTGATTGTACCGTTCTTTGTGGTTTATCCTTTGTGGATTTTGAGAGACCTTCTGGGGTCTCGGGGTCCCTACTGAGTAGCTTATACTCACCCCTGCACGGGCTATGCCCGCACTACGTTGTGTTGGTTGCAGACGACGGACAACGTTGATCTTGGCTGAGGCTTGCAGAGCAGGACGATACCTGGAGGTGGACCACTAGGCGGGACGTACTCGGAGTGGACGGCGGAACCCAAGGAGAAGTGGAGCTATCTGTACTCACCCTTCAGGTGGGACTTCCAGTGGAAAGCTCGGAGTAGCGGCTTTTACTTTACAGTTGATGTTTTCCCTTTCGAGTTGTACTTTACTTTCATTTTGGGTTTGTATACTGGCCCATTTACTTTTCCGCACTTTCAGTTGTACTCTGTTTTTACTTAGTGTTTACTTTCCGCTTGCTTACTCTGTGGTGTTTGTTTACTTTACAAAGGCAATGCCTTCCCTTTTTACCAGGATTTACGCCTTGGTGCTAGTCGCCAGCCCCTGGCCTATGGAAGGCGGGCTTGGGGTAGTCACGGCACGGACCCCGAGGGCGGGTCGTGATAGCGCTTGGTTGTAGCGGCAGACCCACGACGGAGGAGCGCTTGGTTGTAGCGGAAGACCCGCGGTACTCAACAGAAGGAGTACATCTGGAGCCTATGAGGGGGAGTGCTTGGTTGTAGTAGCAGACCCATGGTGGGAAGCGCTTGGTTGTAGCTGCAGGCCCACAATACTCAGCAGGTGGAGTACTACAGCAGTCCAAGGTTAGTGGGGCGTGCTTGGTTGTAGTGGCAGACCCACTATACTCGAAAGAGGAGGAGTTCGGCATGCTTGGTTGTAGCGGCAGGCCCACTGTACTCGACAGAGGAGGAGTTCGGCATGCTTGGTTGTAGCGGAAGACCCACTGTGCTCGACAGAGGAGGATTTCTCCAGCAGCCGTGGTTTCGACATCATGAATAAGATCCTGGTTGAGCTGAGTCTATGACCTTTGTGTTTACCACATGATTGAGATGGGTCACTTGATAACTTAGGTATATGTATGGGCATATACCTGGGTAGTGGTTATCCGTTGATTACATAAATCTTTGTGTTACCTCGTGATTGAGATGGGTTACTCGATAACTTGGGTATATATATGGGCATATACCTAAGTAGAGGTTATCTGTTGAGATATTCTTTGTGGTTATCCTTGTTGGATTTAGTGAGACCTTGAGGGTCTCGGGGTCCCTACTGAGTATCGTTATACTCACCCCTGCACGGGCTATGCCCGCACCTCGTTGTGTTGGTTGCAAACGATGGGCAGTGCAGACAGAGGCCGAGTGTTCGAGTACTAGACGGTACCCGGAGGTGGACCTCATGACGAGACAGTATCTGGTGGTGGACTTCACGATGAGGTGACACTCGGAGGAGGTTGACAGGCGAGAGTGTTGTAGAGGCTATCTGTACCTACCCTTCAGGTAGGATCCGTGGTGGACGATTCAGAAGCTACGCTATCTGTACCTACCTTTCAGGTAGGATCCAAGGAGGACGACCCATGAGCTAATTCCTTTTTTCCAGTTGTTGTCTTTGTTGTACTTTCTTTCAGTTGTAGTTATACTTTTGATTGGGTTTGTATTCTGGCCCATTTACTTTTCATCACTTCCGTTTTGTACTTAGTGTTTTACTTCCGCTTGTACTCTGTGGTGTTTTGTTACTTTTATAAAGGAAATGTCTTTCCAGTTATCGGGATTTATGCCTTTGGTTCTAGTCGCCAGCCCCTGGCCTATGGAAGGTGGGCTTGTGGTAGTCACGGCACGGGCCCCGAGGACTGGTCGTGACAAATTTGTATCAGAGGAGTTCGGTTCTACCGTAGAACTCAAGACTCTAATCTTTTTCTATATGAAGCAATAGTGTTAAGAGTATTGAGTGTGGTTATCAGTCCAGGGAGTCCAGTGTTGGTGCGGCGGCCGACGTATCTGTACACCAGGACCCTGACTTCTGATTTCCGACTTAATGCACGAAAACATTGATTGCATGTGTGTTTCGAGTTTTCTTTGTGATTACTTTATGTCAGCTCAACCAGGTATATTGTTTGACTGTGACGCACCTGTTTCTTTTTAGGATGGCCCCATGACGACAGCCAGCTAGGGTTCCGAGCATTGTGCGGGACAACAACCCACCGAGCGGCGAGGCCTCGGTACAGGGCCCTTTGACAGTAGAGGCACTGGCGGCACCTCTACCCGCCGAGCCACCGATGCTACCAGCCCCAGCCGCTGACAGTGCACGTCGCCTTAATGCACTGCACGAGTTTCAACATCAGCGACCGCCCAGGTTCCGTGGGGAGACGGACCCTCAGACAGTCAAGGATTGGCTAGAGGCAGTTGTGCGAGTTTTTAGGTTAGTGGGGACACCAGATGACCTCATGGTGATCCTCGCAGTGATCCTCCTACACGCGGAAGCAGGAAGATGGTGGAGGTTGATGCTCCAGGTGCACGACGAGGCATCTCTCCTTTGGACGGAATTTGAGAGCCTTTTCCGCTCAGAGTTCGTCCCAGCCACCCTCCGTGCGGTGCACATCCAGGAGCTACTACAGTTGCGGCAGGGCAGCATGACAGTAGCCCAGTACGCGGCGTGGTTTACCGATCTCTCGCGCTATTCCAAGGATATGGTACGAGACCCATTCTTCAAGGCCCGATCCTTCGATCAGGGGCTCAGGAGAGAGATCAGAGCTTCAGTTGTTTCTCATAGCTTTCCGACACAGACAGGGGTGTTGGAGCGAGACCTCTTAGCGGAGAGTTTCCTTGCTGAGCAGTCTCCAGCAGTAGGACCCACCACTAGCCGGCATGCGGCAAAGTCTTCTGCAGCGGGCAGTAGACAGATGTCGCAGAGGTCCAAGAGGACTAGACCTATAGGTGGTCGACCGCATGACACCGGGTCGTTTGTGCGAGGCACCCGGGGTGGACAACGTCTTACCATGAGCGGACAGTGTTACTCCTGCGGTGGGGTTGTCCACATGGCTCGTGACTGTCTGACCCGCCATATAGATGACCAGAAGATGAACGAAGGACCTCCCAGGCAGAGGCAGAGGTTCGATCGAGGCGGACCGTAAGGAGCGGGAGACCGAGGCAGGGGAGCTGGCCGTGCAGCTAGAGGTGGGAGACGCTTCGAGGTGTTGCCACCACCACCACCAGGAGGTCCACCCCGACCGTAGGAAACATGTGGACATGGGAGAGCTCAGCTTCAGGAAGTTGAGGCCTACGATCATGGAGCTCCGGGAGCAGATGGACAGGAGTGGGACTAGCTCCAGACCTGGAGACTTTTGTTCATGTTGCTTCTAGCTTTGTTGATGTTTGTTTGTAGATGTTTTTTGTCTTTGTACTTTGAGCTACAGTGATAGAAGACACCTTTCTTGTGGTGTTTACCTTCCTGTCCTCTCCTTATGTTGTTACTAAGAGGTTTCGGTTTAAAAACTGTTGACTTTACCCTCACTTTGAGATACCTACTGGAGGAGACCCAGTGACCACACACTGATGCCGACAGTGTGACTCAACCCTTGGAGGCGAGAGTAATGGTTGGATCTCTTGGTAGTAGCGTCGAGGCCTTACGACGTCATCCTTGGTATGGTTTAGTATCATCCATGTCGGGATTGACTGTATTAAGAGAAGAACGTGGTTCATCTAGGGGATGAGACCGGATTTCTCTTATCGGCAAAGAAGAAATCTCAGCATCTCTTATAGGACTAGAAAGGTCCAAGTCATCCAAGAGTAGATGAGGACATCTCAAAGCTGGAAAAATTCTAGTACTGACAAGAGGCGGAGACCACTAGAGTTTGAGGATGGCGACCACGTTTCCCTATGGGTCTCACCTCGACGTGAGTTACGGAGATGTGGCCGAGGCGACAAGTTATCTCCGAGGTTCAACGGACCTTTCTAGGTCCTCAGGAGGGTAGGCGAGGTGGTTTACCGTTTGACTGACCCACCTCAGTTGCACCAGGTGCATGACGACTTCCATGTATCTCAACCGAGGAGATACAAGCTCGACCCTTCGCATTTCATCAACCATGAGGAGCTGGACTTGGGAGATGGGGTGACCCTCACGGAGGTTCTAGTGGGGATCAAGGAACGATAGGAGCGGATCCGACAAGGACGGGTCGATTCCTCAGGTGCTCTTTCACTGGCAGTACAGGAACCTTCAGGTGAGCACATGGGAGCGGAAGGCTCAGATGCGTGCTCAGTACCGCTTTTGTATCCCTAGTTTTTGTTAAATATTTACGGGGACGTAAAGCCCAGATGTGGGAGTAATGTAAAGACTTGGGAATTTTAAAGAAGTTTTTTTTTTAATTTTTTTTTTAATTTTCATTGGGATTTTACGAGTACGCATTTTCTGACGGCACCTGATTCCGAGGCCCGGTGTGCCCGGAATCATTTTCCGAAGTTTAGCTCGGGTATGTTCAGTGAACGAAAGAGCGGGTTTTTCTAACTTTTGAACCGGTGCTCAGAATCAAATTCTGAGGGCACCGATGGGATCGCAACACCGGAAATTGCTTAGAAACACCTTTTCCGGAGTTACGTTTGCTCGGGTGTGGTTTTTAAATTTTTGGGTCAAGTAAAGGATTAAAATAAAAATGGTGCGACCAGTTTTTATTTTACTTGAAGTTGTTTAACCTAAGCTAAGTAATTGGAGTGGGGCCCACAATATCCTACCCACTAGGTAGGATATTTGTGAGGTGGGACCCACACGAGCCCCACCGTTTCTTTTCTTCCTAAACCCCCTACTTTAATAAGGTAACGCACTCGCACCCCCATTAATTGGAAGTCAACCATTGCGTTTATCTGTTTATGAAACGCCTCTTTTAATTTGGCAGTTTAAAAGTTGCAATTAATTCACTTAATTGATTTTTTCGTTTTTGAAATTCCAAACGTTGGCCTGTGTGTTAATAAAATAAGACAACTCTTATTTTATTAAGTTTTGTTGGGTTGTGAGAGGTTTGGGAGAAATCACTCAAGTCGTGAAGCACTCCTTCCTCGACGAAGAATGCGAAGAACGCGAAGAACGTCGGCCTCTGACGACGGTCGACAAGAACGCCAAATGCTCGGAGATCGACTACGCGACGCCGAAAAATCCTTTCTTCGCGACGCGATGATCCTCCTTCCGCGACGCTTCTTCCGCGACGCTTCTTTCGTGACGTTCCTTCTTCCGCGACGTGCAATTCCGCGACAAACCCTCGCTCGACGACGCTTGAGGTAAGGGTTTTTGGTTCAATTAAATATATGTGATTTATATCCTCGGCATGTGTTTAAAATTTGTCGGAAGCCGTTTAAACTGCTAACGCGATGGGTGCGGACCAACGAACAAGTCCGAACCCACCGTTTCTTCGTTCTTGGTGTGCGGATCGGCGGGCGACGACGAAGCAGGCCGCAAGGGAATTATGAGGTCTTCGCAGTGAAGATCCGATCCCGGGAGGACCACTGGCATAGACAGCAGGAAAAATGGACCACTGGAGCGCGTCCGGTGGTCGGCGGAAAACACCGCCGGCGCGCCCCGCCGGGAGGCGGCGGCGCCCGGCGGGACGCGGCACTCGGCCGCGTCCGTTGGCAGGGGGCAGCCCCCACGTGGGGGGCCGCAGTTTCATTCAAGGGGGCGGTGCCCCCCTTTTGCGCAGCTGCTCGGCCAGAGGAGAGTCGACCCGCTCGGCTGGCGCCGGGCCGCGCCGGGCCGCGCCGGTCGGGCCGGGCCCAGACCCCCTATTTTCGGACTGTTTCGGTCTGTTGCCCATAACTTAGGCTACGGACCCCCGATCAACGCACCGTCAGTTGCGATGCAAACCTTGGATCGAGAAGGTCGTTTTGGTATATTACAATCAAGGTTTCGGAGAACATTGAGTGTGTCCGGGTTGGTTCGGATACGAAACCAACCGGGCCCTCGGAACGGAAACGCTTATATCTCGAGCTCCGGACGTCCGATTGACGTGCCGTCGACTTTGTTGGATTCCTCTTGATGAGAAGAAACTTTTGGAATTCTTCTCCTTAATTTTGGATGAAGTTGGATAATGGCCGGGTTGGATTGTACCCGAAATCCAACCGGGCCCATGGAACGGAAAAACTGATAACTTTCAGACCGGACGTTCGTTTGATAAACCGTCAGCGGCATTGATGATCACGTTGAGAAACAGCCCCTATGAGCATACCCTATGAGACTTCGGGGTACAGTCAAGATACGGACGGGTTGGTTCGCACACGAAACCAACTGGGCCCCTAGGACCAAAAGGCTAGTAACTCACAGACCGGGTGTCCGACTGACGCGCTGTCTATTGCATTGAGACCCCTATGACTAGGCGGTACCTTGAGATACTTATTAGTAGAACTTTGTGATACTTGGATTATCGACTAGTAGCTCGTGGAGCGGACCCTCCCGGTGATGAGCTAGCAGAGTGCAGAGACCTAGTAGCTGGCTGAGACTTGACGACTGTTGATCTATCGACTCGATGTGTTTCGGATAGCCCAGTGGGGAGCACTTGGTTGTAGCGGCAGAACCACAACGGAGGAGCGCTTGGTAGTAGCGGCATACCTGCGGTACTCAAAAGAAGGAGTACCTCTAGAGGCTACGAGGGGGAGCGCTTGGTTGTAGCGGCAGACCCACGACGGAGGAGCGCTTGGTTGTAGCGGAAGACCCGCGGTACTCAACAGAAGGAGTACCTCTGGAGCCTATGAGGGGGAGCGCTTGGTTGTAGCGGCAGACCCATGGTGGGAAGCGCTTGGTTGTAGCAGCAGGCCCACAGTACTCGACAGGTGGAGTACTACAGCAGTCCAAGGTTAGTGGGGCGCGCTTGGTTGTAGCGGCAGACCCACTATACTCGACAAAAGAGGAGTTCAGCGTGCTTGGTTGTAGCGGAAGGCCCACTGTACTCGACAGAGGAGGAGTTCAGCGCGCTTGGTTGTAGCGGCAGGCCCACTGCACTCGACAGAGGAGGAGTTCGGCGCGCTTGGTTGTAGTGGCAAACCCACTGTACTCGACAGAGGAGGAGTTTTCCAGCAGCCGTGGTTTCAACATCATGAATAAGATCTTGGTTGAGTTGAGTCTATGACCTTTGTGTTTACCTCATGATTGAGATGGGTCATTTTATAACTTAGGTATATGTATGGGCATATACCTGGGTAATGATTATCCGTTGATTTCATAAATCTTTGTGTTACCTCATGATTGAGATGGGTTACTCGATAACTTGGGTATATGTATGAGCATATACCTAAGTAGAGGTTATCTGTTGAGATCTTCTTTGTGGTTACCCTTGTTGGATTTAGTGAGACCTTGAGGGTCTCGAGGTCCCTACTGAGTATTGTTATACTCACCCCTACACGGGCTATGCCCACACCTCGTTGTGTTGGTTGCAGACGACGGGCAGCGTAGACAGATGCCGAGTGTTCGAGGGCTGGATGGTACCCGGAGGTGGACCTCACGACGAGACAGTATCCGGTGGTGGACTTCACGACGAGGCGACACTCAGAGGAGGTTGACGGGCGAGAGAGTTGTAGAGGCTATCTGTACCTACCCTTCAGGTAGGATCCATGGTGGACGATCCAGGAGTTGCGCTATCTGTACCTACCCTTCAGGTAGGATCCAAGGAGGACGACCCGGGAGCTGCTTCCTTTTTTCCAACTGTTGTCTTTGTTGTAATTTCTTTCAGTTGTAGTTGTACTTTCGATTGGGTTTGTATTCTGGCTCATTTACTTTTCAGCACTTCCTTTTTGTACTTAGTGTTTTACTTTCGCTTGTACTCTGTGGTGTGTTGTTACTTTTATAAAGGCAATGTCTTCCCAGTTATCGGGATTTACGCCTTTGGTGTTAGTCGCCAGCCCCTGGCCTATGGAAGGCGGGCTTGGGGTAGTCACGACACGGGCCCCGAGGACGGGTCGTGACATGGGTGATGGTTAATGATAGAAATTTTCTTTAATGAGAAATTAACTAATTCATCATCTACATAGATATGGATGGAGACAGTGAACCATTAGGAGAACAATGGAGTGAATTCTTTAAGTTATATTATCACTTTCAATTTTTTCCTTAGAATCTATTTTACACCATTTCAAGTATAAATGAGAGAATATCCATGAATAATTAAATTGAAAAGTGTTAACTAATGTATATAATTTATAAAAGTTTGAAAATTAATATTTTCCATGAAATAATAATTCATCAAATAAATTATGGTTAAAAAATTATTTGGTGAAAGATAATAGATTAAATTTTGGTTAGATAGATAATGCGAGGAGATACTAACTATAGTCATTCGTTGATTTTTTACAATCATGATAGAATTTAATGTAAGAAAAAAATATTTTTCATCAATCCAGATCAATCCGGTCTCCTATAATTCATCATTTGATCACGACTATTTTCCCTCTGATTTTTCTTCTTTCTTATTCAATTTGTTTCTTATGCTTCTTTCTCCTTTTTCATTCACTTTCATCACTTGTATCACTTCATCATGCTTATGTCTTTAGTATTTTTTTGTAGATATTTTTAAAATCCAAAAATAAATCCTCCTTATTAATGGGATTTGAACTTACTTCTTCTATAATAACTATAGTAGGTTTTAAATTATTTAGTTTAATTTAATATTCAATTATGATTCTTGAAGTATGAGGGACAATAATCTATGTCCATGATTCTTGTTTCACATATACGTAAGGATTTTCGACACATCATTATCTCTAAATTATTACAAAGAATAAAATTTTAACCTTAGATGGATGGAAAGACAGAGTTTAAAATCTAGGCAATGTGTGACATATTATATACATTTTTCCTTGACATTCATGGTTCTTGAGTGAAGAAATTCATTTGGATGAGTTTTTTATAATATTAAATTTCAATATTACATTATCAGGTCACCATTTGAGGGATTGTATGAATGACCATGTAGTTAACCGTTTTGTTTAGATTAGGTTAGGGAGTCAATGGTCATTGTACTAGATTTGAAAAATCTGATTTGAGCAGAGATAAAGGCTTCTCAAGATCCTTTTAATTATCATATTGATAATAGGAGGCTATATTTAGTGTTTGTGGATGATGATAATGTATTATTTAATTTTTATCATCATCATAGATAATATAAGTATGGCTATGGGTGTAAAATTTCATAATGGTTTGTTGAAATTTTTTGGTGTTAAAGAATGTTGGAAAGGTAGCATGCCCATTGGAATTCCCACCCTCAAAGGATTTAAGTCATTAAATCTTCCATGTGACTCACCATAAACGATATATTCATGATGAATCCCATGTCAATTATTACAATGTGTTCGATATTAAGGAGGATGTTAGGTATGTGAATTGGATTATACAGATTCAAGATCGTCAGGTGATGGTTCAGTAAGGAAATATCATTCCTTTAGTGGATTTCATATAGAAGAATGAAAGAATGTTTCTTGGATAAATTTACTTGCGAGAAAGGGTTACGAATATAGGTTTAAGAACTATATATATTTTGAACCATTGATTATTATAGTGATGATGATATTGATTATGAGTTGAAGTCATTTATCTTACCCCTTCACTAATATACTTTTTAAACCTTTTTTAGGGAACTGTTACTTTTTGATAGGAATATCAGGTTTTAGTTATTTTTTGGAGCCTATTTTGATCTATCATGTATTGTTTTAATTCATAAGTAAAGGAATCATTTAATAGGTGTCTAATGTATTGAAATTAAATATTATGGTCTTGAACATTATAATTTAGAGGTGTTGAAGATGGAAAAAATGATTTTTTGAGGTGAGATGTGGTTGATGCACGGATAACATTGGTTTTGGGGTAAACTAACCCATAATTTAGTCATCAGTAAACCATATTTTTTTGGTTTTTCGTGATTATTGTTTTCTCCAGGATGTGACATTTTAATTTTTCTATAAGAGTTTTTTAGATACCATTAGTGAACATGAGGAATAAATAGAGTATTGTTTTTTACAACTATGAAATGGTTTTAAAATAATGACCATTTCTATGTTTTAGATTGGACTTGTAATTTGGTGAGGTATGAGTTCAAAATTGAAATATTACACTTCAAAAAAAAAACTTTTTGGTGGATGGATGCGGGCAAGAAGAACGTGGGTTACGCACCGTCTTCATTTTAAATCTTTTCGGACGACGGCGCATCTCTCGGCCCCAACTCCTGATATCGGCCCATCGTCATCGGTTCCTCCCTCGGCATCCCAAGGAATTCTGACCTGCCTCTTCCTATTAGGGCTCCATCTCTGGTTCCTTCTCCCTTGGTGGGAAATTTTTGTTGGAGGGGGTGTTTTTATTTTATTTTAATGGGTCGATGATTGGAATAATTTGGGGAATGGGTGTTTTGAGTGCCACTTGAAGTGGCGCTCAAAAGATTTTGAGGCCGAGTGCCACTTCAAGTGGCGCTCGGCCATTTCCGCGGAAAACAGCTTCAGCGCCACTTGAAGTGGCGCTGCCTTCAAAAAACTAAACATTTCAGCGCCACTTAAAGTGGCGCCGAAACACCCCCACCCCCTATAAATAGGAGCCTCCCCCACCCCATTTTCCCATCTTTTCCCCACACCCCTCCTCTCCTTTCTCTCAAACTTCTCTCTAAAGTTTTCTGCGGTTGATCTACCTACGCCGCCTGCCTCGCCTGCCTCTTCGGTTGCTCTGCCTGTGTAGCTACCTCTCCACAAATTTGAGGTAAATTTTTTTAAAATTTATTTAATACTTTGATTTAATAATTTAGTTGTTGAATTTATAGAATTAGTATATAATGTTTGTATTTTATAAATAGTATAGTTTTTTTAAATGTAATTAGATAATGAAATGATTAGTTAGTTAATTAGTTAATCATAATTAGGTAAATAATTAATGATAATAAGGTTATTAATTAATCATAATTAGGTTATTAATTAATTGTAATTACATTATTAATTAATCATAATTAGGTTAGATGATTCAATAATTATAAATAGGTAATTAATTAATCATAATTAGGTAATTAATTAATCGTAATTAGGAAATGAATTAATCAATATTAGCTAATTAATTAATCATAAATAACTAATTAATTAATCATAAATAGGTTATTAATTAATCGTAAATAGGTTATTAATTAATCGTAATTAGGTAATTAAGAAATCGTAATTAGGTAATTAATTAATCAATATTAGCTACTTAATTAATCATAATTGGGTAATTAATTAATCGTAATTAGGTAATTAATTAATTGTAATTAGGTAATTAAATAATTTTAATTAGGTAATCAATTAATCGTAATTAGGTAATTAATTAATCGTAATTAGGTAATTAATTAATCGTAATTAGGTAATTAATTAATCGTAATTAGTTAATTAATCAATCAATATTAGCTACTTAATTAATCAATATTAGCTACCTATTTAATCAAAATAAGGTAACTAATTAATAATAATTAGGTAATTAACTAATCATAATTAGCTAATTTATTAATCATAATTAGCTAATTAATTAATCAATATTAATAATTAATCACAATTTGTTAATTAATAAATCACAATTAGGTAATTAATTAATCATAATTAGGTAATTAATTAATCGTAATTAGGTAATTAATTAATCGTAATTAGGTAATTAATTAATCGTAATTAGGTAATTAATTAATCAATATTAGCTACTTAATTAATCAATATTATCTACCTAATTAATCATAAATAGCTAATTAATTAATCATAAATAGCTAATTAATTAATCGTAAATAGGTTATTAATTAATCGTAAATAGGTTATTAATTAATCGTAATTAGGTAATTAATTAATCGTAATTAGGTAATTAATTAATTGTAATTAGGTAGTTAATTAATCGTAATTAGGTAATTAATTAATCGTAATTAGGTAATTAATTAATCAATATTAGCTACTTAATTAATCAATATTATCTATTTAATTAATCATAAATAGCTAATTAATTAATCATAAATAGGTTATTAATTAATCATAAATAGGTTATTAAATAATCATAATTAGGTAATTAATTAATCGTAATTAGGTAATTAATTAATCGTAATTAGGTAATTAATTAATCGTAATTAGGTAATTAAGTAATCAATATTAGCTACTTAATTAATCAATATTATCTACCTAATTAATCATAAATAGCTAATTAATTAATCATAAATAGGTTATTAATTAATCGTAATTAGGTAATTAATTAATCGTAATTAGGTAATTAATTAATCGTAATTAGGTTATTAATTAATTGTAATTAGGTAATTAATTAATCGTAATTAGGTAATTAATTAATCGTAATTAGGTAATTAATTAATCATAATTAGGTAATTAATTAATCGTAATTAGGTAATTAATTAATCGTAATTAGGTAATTAATTAATCAAAATAAGGTAACTAATTAATAATAATTAGGTAATTAACTAATCGTAATTAGCTAATTAATAAATTGTAATTAGGTAATTAATTAATCAATATTAATTGTAATTAGGTTATTAATTAATTGTAATTAGGTTATTAATTAATCATAATTAGGTTATTAATTAATTGTAATTAGGTTATTAATTAATTGTAATTAGGTTATTAGCGAAGTAGTTATATTAATCAGCGAAGTAGTTATATTAATTAGCGAAGTAGTTATATTAATTAGCGAAGTAGTTATATTGATTAGCCAAGTTGTAGTAAATTGCTTATAGAATATACCTTTGCATTACATTCTAGGTATGATAATGAATTTAGTTTCCAATCTACCTTGACCTCAGTTTGTAATTGAAGTTATGAACTTGAATGTAGTAGTTCAATATATTTTTTGCATATTAAGTGTTAGAATTATCATGAAATGATTGCTCTCTTGAGTAAAGTATCCCCGGGTAGAGGGGCTTTGGGTCGGACCACCTACTTTCCTGGAGGCTTGCCTTGTCTAGGAAAGTGAATGGGGTTGGCTATCTGTCGCTCCGGGCTTACTCATGTGGAGACTTTCAATTTAATATAACTCTATGCTTTTACATGACGTGTTCGTGTACCTCATGCATATAATGCATGTGGATATGTATAAATATATTTGACTTCTATTTTTGGGTAAGTAACACAAACTTGTGGGTTGTGTAAATAGTTACACATCAATATGGTTTGAACATATTGATTTGGTGGAGGGATTAGGATTCCAACCAAAATTACTAGAAGCATGCATACATAAATTGATTCTTTAATCAGATTTAATTAATAACAGTGGTTTCTTTTAGATAAAAAAGATGGTCGCCGCTTATATTTATTGCAACGGTCAAATAATTGAGACAGAAGAAGGATGTAGTTATAGTATACATCCAGAAGCTGTTGTGATGCTTGGAGGATGTACTACTTTGGAAGCTGTGCAAAGGAAAATTCATCGGAGGTTAAAACTGGCGAGGAATCAAGTGATAGAGTCCATCACATTCAGACATCTTCAATTTATAGATAGGTTTTGGCATGGGCCCTATCCGGTAAATGATGATGATGATTGGGAATATATACTTTCATTGGTTAAGTATATACCTGAGAATCAAATGATGGATTTGTATGTCACTATAGCTGCAATGGAGGTTCCATCGACATTGGAAGTTGACCCATCTCAAATTCATGAGACTATGTCATATGCTCCTTCACATCAAGACGTTCCATCAGCATCAGTAGTTATTCCATCATTTCCATCAGCCACAGTTTCAATGGATAGTCCTCCACATACTTTAGATGCATTGGTTGATGAATTTGAGGATGATGACAATTTTGAACAAGATGAAGAGGAAGTTGAAGAAGAAGAAGAGCATGCGGAAGATCAGTCTGTACCATCTCATGTGACGTTCAACCGACCATTGAACCATCCTCCACTATTGGCTTCATGGTCGACTGAAGGCATGAATCACTTGCCAGAATTTGATTATTCAGTTATCACTCCCAGTTCAGAATTTCCAGGAATCATTGGTAGCATAAATCGAGTATCAGATAACGGTGTTCTGTATATTGGCAGAGAGTTTGAGAGCAAAGAAGCAATGAAAAATGTGATAAAACAATATCACATTGAAAGACATTACTCATATGTTGTAGAAGAGTCAAAGAGATCTTATTATTTGATCCGTTGTGACAAATATGAATCGAACTGTCAAATGCGTCTGCGAGCTATTATTGATAACACTTTTCACAGCTGGCGCATCACTAGATTTACTCCACACACATGTGTGAACCCAAGCTTGGCACAGGAACACTCTTCATTAGATGTTGAGTTTGTTTCAACTATTATTGTTGAAATGATTAGAGCATGTCAAGACGTCCCCGTGGTTCTGGTCATTGAGCGAATCAAGCAGCTTTTTGGGTATCGAATCATTTCTCATCCCTCAAATGATTCGGTGCATTTTAGAACATTGAAATGTGTCGAATCATTTCTCATCCCTCAAAGCATTTTGTATTATTGAGGCGGGGGTTAAAAGTGGTGGTTTAATAGTGCATCATTAACTTTGGTAAAAATGAGGGTTGTCCACATTTAATGAAACTGAATTGGGGGGTTAATATGGATGTAGGAAGCTGTGGTGGTGTGACATTTCATTTTTTTGAAAAACTACTTCTATAGGAGTTACCGAAGTTGGTTGAATGGGTGGAAGGGGTGGGCGTGGGGGTTGATGTTTCCTTGTCATCCCCATTATCCTTCAATTCCATGGTCTAACAGTTTTTCCCCTCACCAGAATTAACTAATTACTTTTCTACTACTTCTTATATGTTTAATCTATGATCTAAGTTTCATTTATATGAGTCATTAAGTTTATATTTTATAGGCTTTCAAAGTCTCATATCTGAAATATTTTTGAGTTGAAAGAAGTGTTTTTGAAAGCTTATAATTGTATTTCATCAGCAATTTTTAAGAAATGGTTTTTATTTTCAATTACTTATTATATGTTTAATCCATGTTTTAAGTTTCATTTCAATAGATCTTATGGTTTATATTTTATAGGCTTTCAAAGTCACTTACTTGAAACATTTTTGAGTTTCAGAAAGGTGGTTTTGAAACCTTTTAAATTATTAATCAGATGAAAACACCAATGATTCCACATAGCCCAGTCAAAATGGATTGGAATCTTGCTATTGGGTACTTACACTATTTGTATCATTCTTACGTTAAGGGGTATTTCAGTGAACATGAGATTAGTAGTTTTTCTTGCAAAATGATGATTTTATATGTTCATGGTAATGTGCATATTCAAAGGAATGAGGTTTTACTTCCCCATAAAGTAAACAAATTGGTTGAAGTGTTTGACATTAATCCATGGAAGACATAAGGCTATGTGAAACTTAAGGTGGATTATCTCCAGCCTGAAAATTTTGAAGAAACATGCACATCTAGTGGGGAACTGACACATTTCATCTAAAGTTTTGTCATAACATTGCACATTTCTAGAATCTCTCTTCCTGATGGTATAATACCTCCCTTCTCATCTCACCTTACCAAGAAAAATTATCTAGAGCTTTTGAGGTTGATTTATACTCAGGGGCATGACAAAATTGCAAAGATGTTTATATTGTTACTAGACACATAGGGCAATCATCTAATGGTTCAAATGAATCACGTACTCTATCAGTTACTGTAAAACTTTGTACATGTAATTATTTTTATCATTTCACCATTTTTAATCATATTTGTTGTACTTGTAAATAGGGTAATTTTTGGAAAATGTACCACGATTTCACGTGACATTTTTTATCGAACGATCAACATTACATGAGTAGCTTTAAACAAACAACACCAACTCAAAAAAAGGAATGTACCTGTATAAGAAACCAAAACCATTTGAACTATTAAATGAAAATGTCATCAGTTTTTTATAATGAAAGATGAACTTACAGTGACTACAAAACAAAAACGAGGAAACTCTGAACGTCTTCACCCCAACACCCCAACACGGGAGACAACAACTAACCCAATGTGTTTATGCTTATTTCAAAATTATATGATAAATTATATATCTTACATGATAAAAGTCATAACTTACATGAAATTAATGTTTTATTGTTTGCACATTCAAATGGAGTAGCCACTTTTATCTTTCCAGGAGACGCACGTGTCGCGCGATGTGTTGGCGCGACGACCTGTTAGACATCTTCATGTTCGGAGAGCGCACTGTTTCCATCATGAGGCACCGCCGACATCTATTTGTCCATACCTTAGACGTGCAGGCTTTTATGGAGTCGCTATGTGTGACTTCAAGACCATCGACCATCATTTGATAGCTGCATTGGTTGAGAGATGGCGGCCAGAGACACACACATTTCATCTCCCAGAGGGGGAGATGACTATTACATTAGAGGACGTCGCCTACATGCTGGGGTTACCTATCCATGGAGATGCAGTTACGGGGGCCAGTACCGGCGATTGGGTTGCAGTCATACAGAGGCTGCTAGGCATTGACGTCATCGGCACACGGGGTGTCCTCCAGGGTTCGCGCTTGCGAATGAGGTGGCTCGATCAGCATTTCGACGTCATTCCAGATGATGCAGATGAGGAGACGCTTCTTCAGCATACACGTGCATACATTTTGCGGCTGCTCGGAGGCATGTTGTGCGTCGACTACTCCACCGCTTTGGTACACATGATGTACCTCCCATTACTTGAGGATCTGGATCAGACTGCTACATACAGTTGGGGATCCGCTGTATTAGCACACTGGTATCGACGACATACCATCATGTACCTTACACATCAGGGGATTGGCATTCAACAATTGGTATGTTTACTAAGATTTATTAATTTTGTTTAACTCATTTTTGATATTAATTTGATTGTCATTTCATTTGCAGGCAGACGTCATTGGTCAGCTTGCACATTCCACGCAGCCTCAGGAGCATGCATATATTCTGCGGGAGGTAGTTCATCGGGATGTGGTGGCTCTATTGGATCATCTCCGGTTGATACATGACAGTTTTTTTGATGAGGAGCCACAGATATATCCTGATCCATATCTTCAGGCAGATGCACCTGAGGATGACGATGTCCCTGCTATGCCTGCTGAGGAGGATGCACCGCCACCGCCGCCGCCAGCTGGACGACAGAGACGAGCACATCCGGGGGGGCAGAGGCGACCACATCGACATCCGAGAGCGGCTCCTGCAGATGTCGTCGCACCACAGAGAGACGATCTCGCCCAGCCGACTGATGATTTTGCACAGCAGGGAGACATTTATATACCGCATATGGCGTCTCCGCAGACTACTATGGACTTCGATCTGGGTGCAGTCACACAGCTTATGGCGGCCCCCTCTCCTCCCGACGAGGCCTTCTTCAGTACCCCATTTCTACCATTTATAGGAGCTTCAGAGCCATATGTCACCCCATATGGTTTTGGGGCATCCTCACATGATTTTGGGGCGTCCTCACATGATTTTGGTCAGTCCTCTACACAGCATCATGAGGAGGCACCAGAAGCACCGGAAGAGGAGGAACCTGCAGAGAGGACACCGGAGCGACATGGACGTCGGACGCGGAGAGGACGTGACATTCAGACACCGCGTTGTGGTACCGGGGGGCATCGTCGTTGATGTTTTTGGATGTAATGTTGTATATATTAAAAAACTTATTCACTATGATAAGTAACTGTTGTTTAAGTCAAATAACAAGAAAATCAAAAATCTATTAAATAAAAACTTATTCCAATTAACTATTAAATTATAAAGTATAGGTACAATATAAACAAAATTTGTCACAGCGAGTTAACCATTAATAATTAATAATTATAATGACAAATAATAATTAATAATTATATTACTAACTAATTAATTATTGTATATAAAATAATAATATTTTATAGACGTTTAAAGTCACATAGTTGAAACATTTTTAAGTTACAACTAGGTGGTTTTGAAAGCCTATAAAATATTTTCTATCGACATTTTTACGTAATTTTTTTATTTTCATTTATTCAGTATATGTTTAATCCAAGTTTCAAGTTTCATTCATATTGGTCATATGGATTATGTTATATAGACGTTTAAAGTCACATAGTTGAAACATTTTTAAGTTACAACTAGGTGGTTTTGAAAGCCTATAAAATATTTTCTATCGACATTTTTTACGTAATTTTTTTATTTTCATCTATTCAGTATATGTTTAATCCAAGTTTCAAGTTTCATTCATATTGGTCATATGGATTATGTTTTATAGACGTTTAAAGTCACATAGTTGAAACATTTTTAAGTTACAACTAGGTGGTTTTGAAAGCCTATAAAATATTTTCTATCGACATTTTTTACGTAATTTTTTTATTTTCATCTATTTAGTATATGTTTAATCCATATTTCAAGTTTCATTCATATTGGTCATATGGATTATGTTTTATAGACGTTCAAAGTCACATAGTTGAAACATTTTTAAGTTACAACTAGGTGGTTTTGAAAGCCTATAAAATATTTTCTATCGACATTTTTTAAGTAATTTTTTTATTTTCATCTATTCAGTATATGTTTAATCCAAGTTTTAAGTTTCATTCATATTGGTCATATGAATTATGTTTTATAGACGTTCAAAGTCACATAGTTGAAACATTTTTAAGTTACAACTAGGTGGTTTTAAAAGCCTATAAAATATTTTCTATCGACATTTTTTACGTAATTTTTTTATTTTTATCTATTTAGTATATTTTTAATACATGTTTTAAGTTTCATTCATATTGGTCATTTAGATTATATTTTATAGGCTTTCAAAGTCACATACTTGAAACATTTTTAAGTTTCAAGTAGGTGGTATTGAAAGACTATATGTTTAACAATATTTCAATTTTTTTTATAAATAGTTACTTATAACTATGTAAATATATACATGTACAAATATATAATTATACATATACAAGTATAACTATAATTACAATATAATTCTAAATATAATTATAAATATAATTCTACACACACACATACACACACAAACATATATATATTTATATATGAATATTAAATATATTTATAAATAAATTTTAAATATATATGTAACAATATTTTCATAATTATATATTTTAAATATATTCATATTCATATAATTATAAATATTTATATTTAAAGATTAGTTTATAATTATATAATTACAAATATATTTTTTATTTAAAATATATATATAAATATATTTATATTTATAAATATTTATTTTTAATTATATATATACATAATTATATTTATACACACACATATAATTATATATATACATCAATATAATTTCATAATTATATAATTATAAATATAATAATAATTAATTTAGCATTTTTAAATACATATTTATAAGATTATTTTTAAAATTTTATTTATTTATTTTGAAATTATTTATTAAAAAGAGATGAGGTGGAAAAAAACTAAAACAAAAAAAAAGAAAACAAAATTTTATTTATTTATTTTGAAATTATTTATTAAAAAGAGATGAGGTGAAAAACAATTAAAAAAAAAAGAAAACAAAACCAGAAAAAAAAAATTAAAAGGGTGGCAAAGCGCCACTTGAAGTGGCGCTAGCCACCCGAGTTGTTGAGCGCCACTTCAAGTGGTGCTCAATAAACCCTTTTTCTAAATTAATCTAAACCTAGACCCATTTTAATAAAAAAAAAAAAAAAAACATATCCGCCTAAAAAACCCCCTTGGTGCCTTCCACCCGTCCTTCCTTTCGCGACGCCCTGTGCAGTTCTTCTTCGGCTGTCGGCCGTCCTTGTTTCCCATTGGTCTTACTGGGGCTACCTCAATCGTCGCGTAGTGGATCTCAGGTCAGTCTGGAATTTTATGGATCTTCCTTTGCGGAGGCTTCGACATGTTTTCAATTCACCAAAATTGCTCGTTTCGGGGTGCTCTCTTCCCCCTTGATGTGTTTCATCGTTGTGTGGATTCTTGGGGGCTCCGGGCTCCAGCGACGATCTCTATCCTCCACAGTAAATCCTTCTGCATAGTCCTCGCGTCGATGGAGGATTTCATTCAGGCATGGTGTTGGGCACCACCCTCGTGGGGGCGTTGGAAATATATCCTGACAAGGTGGTCAATGGAATCCCATTGGGGGAAGGAGAGTCCTTTAGCCACGGTGTGGATCAGCCTCTTGGGGCTGCCTCTTCCATTCCAGAACGAAGGACTTCTTTAGGCTATTGAGGCTCCCTGGGGTGATTCTTGTGCTCTGATCCTTGGACCAGCCATTGCGCGGAGGCTCATGTGGCACTCATTTGTGAGGAGATGGACCTTTCCCTTCCATTGCCAGACAAGATGGATCTCCCGGTGCCGAATTCCTTTTCTTGGGTTCAAGACATAGCTTATCCGGTGTTTCGAAGATTCTGTTCTCATTGCCTTCTTCAGGGCCATGGTGTGCTGGCGTGTCATCGTCGTCGTCAGGATGGGCTTTGACGCCATGCTCTGGGATTTCATGCAAGAGGTGCTTGGTTTGCCCCGGTCACCGGAGAGCTCTTAGGCATGTCGATTAAGGAGGAACATGTTTCCATTGGAGGCCTCATTCCTGAACCGGGGGACATGGATCCAGGGATGCGCTCTGGACCAGTTGTGGTGGGTGGTTCAGATCCTTGCTCGGATATAGTGCCCTTCATGCCACGATGCTTGCATATGGTTTTGGAGTGAGGCCTCCCCTTTCTGCTTTTTCTTCTCAACGGCCGGCTCGGTTTGATATCTAAGGACACCCTCCTTCCATGGGGTTCCCTCTAAGGGGAGGAGAGGCCCCTGGATTTGGTACCTCCGGGATATACCTTTGAAGGCACCCCTTCTACCGTAACTGCTACCCCTCCTTGATCCCCTTCTTCGGAACAGCGGGTGGATGGTGGCTTGAAGTGGAAGGAAACATCCAACTTGGGATCTGGGGGTAGGTCTCTATATCGATCTCAAGGATATGGGTCTCCTCCAATGGCGAATACTCCCAACATTGCTAGAATATGCACCAGATCACAATCCATAAATCATAAGGGGCGGGTGGCATCCCACTTTGAGAAGGCCACGGACTCTAGGGCCAGTCCGAGGAGCGTATTTCCTCAATGATTCCTATGATCATCTGTAGTGCCAGAGGCTTGGGAGGCCGCATCAAAACGGACTTCTTAGCTTCGGAGATGCCGAGACACAAATTCTCATTGATGGCTATCCTTGAGCATAATCAGGCAAGTAGAATCATGGAGTTTTCCAAGGGGATCAAAATGCATGGACACATGCATGGCGAGCCTTCCAATAAACATATCTGGATTTTCTGGAGTGCTTCGGTAGATCTGGATCAAGTGGGAGACTAGTTTATCACAATCATGGTTAGTCATGATTCCCATTTCTTCTTTGTCACCAGCATCTATGAATGTTGTGATTCCCAACAAAGGGAGACTCTGTGGAATGATCTAGATGCGTTCGATCTTGGTGGCCTTCCATGGTTCATGGGAGGGGATTTTAATGTTGTGGCTGACCCAGGAGAGGGGATGGGAAGAGGTCCTTTCTATAGGAAATCTAGCATCTCTTTCGCTCAATTCTTGGCGGGAAGGAGTCTCGTGGATCTCAAGTATTCCGGGGATCAATTTACGTGGTGTAATAATCAACGAGGGGCTCATAGGTCATGGATCTGTCTTAATAGATTTGTGGCCAATATTCTTGCAGTTTTAGAGTTATCCAACACATGGGTGGTGCATCTGTCGCGTGGCATATCAAACCATTCCATGCTTCTGATTACTCTTTCCGATGGACTTGACGATCCCACTCTCTTTCATTTTAATTTACACTGGTCTCTTAACTTCAGGTATAATTTTGTGGTACAAGAATTCTGGAGTGGCCCTTCTAAGGATTCCTTATGGTTCGGTTTGCATAATAAACATAGAAGACTTAATCCCCGCCTTCATATTTGGGTAAAGGATTTTTCTATGACTGATAAAGAACTGGAGGGTGTCGTGCAGGATGTTTGTCGGCTCAAACAGAGTCGTTTAGGGGATTGGGACGATATATTATTTGGGGATCTATCTGGTCGGACAGTGCTTCTGTTAGACTTTCACCTGAGACAAGAGCTCCAGGCTAGCGAAGAGACTATGGTCCAATGGCTTAAGGAAGGCGATCAGAACACAGTGTTATTTCATGCATGTTTGAAGGAGAGGAAAATATGGGCTAAAATTATCATTCAATTGGAGGATGGTTCCAACTCTGATGATTGTGAGGTGGTTGGGGAGATGGCTAGCACCTACATTCATTATTTGCTTGCAGGTTCCAACGTTCAGCATCCAAATTGATACCCGAGAGGTGATGTGTGGTCTTTGGAGTTATCAACTCTGTCTGTTCTGTGCAAGATAATGAGGCCCTAGGAACCATCCATAAAGAGGATGAAATCTATATTGCCATGTAGAGTTCGAATCCTAATAGCGCGGCAGGACCTGACGGGTTCTTGAGAGCTTTCTACATAGCCTCATGAGAGACGGTATAGGATGATGTAATCGATGCTATCCAATATTTTTTTAGGGGGCAGGTCTGTTACCTCGTGCTGCTTATGCTACCATGGTTGGGCTTATTGCTAAGATCAAGACTCCAACTTCTATCGAGAATTTTCACCCGATTAGCATGTGTAATGTACCATATAAGATCCTTGCTAGTATTATTAATGCTCGGCTATCCAACCATCTCTCCAACTGGATATCCCTAGAACAACATGGATTTGTGAGGGGGAGCTCCATCCAGTAGAAATTACATTGGCTCAGGAACTGTCCAGAGATATAATCATCAAAACACGGGGATCTAATACGGAGATCAAGCATGATATGAGAAAGTAATATGATTGAGTGGATTAGAGCTTCATCATCAGAGTTCTGGAATGTATGTGGATGTCTTCAAGGAATATCGATATCTTGTTTCGGTGCTTTTGTTCTGCCTGGATGTCAATTACGTTATTGGGTAAACCCATCGGCTTTTTTAAGGAAATGTGAGTTTTTCGACAAGACGATCCTATAGCCCCAATCCTTTTAATAATAGCACAGGATATGCTTAGCCAGCTCATTCATAGCAGAATCAGCAATGGTTGGATCACTCCATATCGTAGAAGGATGCGCCTTACTTCGGTTTCTCATCTCATGTTCATGGATGATTCCATTAATTTCACTAATGATTCATGTAGGTCTATTAGGGGGATGAATAGAATCTTGGAAGACTACAACTACTAGAGCAGACATGTTATAAACAAAGCGAAGAGTAGATTCATTATTTCTAACACATGCTCTGTCAGCAGTGCCCTCATGGTGAGTAAATATTTTGGTATGCAGAGAGGTGACATTCCCACATTTTATCTAAGAACCCCTCTTTCATCGAAGAGGTTGTGTATCTGCGACATTGATTCTCTTGTTTGTAAAATTAAAGAGAGGATTCTCAACTGTATGAATCGGTATTTGTCCATTAGGGGGAGGATTGCGCTTGTTTACAGCGTGCTTTTGGCGAATCCTGTCCACATTCTTTCAGTTGTCAAGGTCCCTAAAGGTGTTATCCGTAAAATCGATAGTATTCTTGTTGGTTTTGTATGGGACCCGATGTCCGAGGGTAGAAGACACAGGGCATCTTGGCATAAGATGGCAAAGCCTATTAGTGAAGGCGATATCAATGTGTGGAGTCTGAGTGATATCATTGCATGCAAGCATGCCAAACTGGCATGAGAGGTGTTATAACGACACACTTTATCAGGACAATCCATGAATGCCTGTTTTGCAGGGAAAGGGGATTTTCCGAATGACCATGCCTCTCCTCTCCGGAGTGAGATTGGTCCCATTGTTTCCTCGCCGAGTCCTCACAGATGAGAATATTAAACGATGTGGGGTGAGCACAGTGTCCAGGTGCATTTACTGTAGGGGGTATAAGGAGGAAAGCTAGAATCATATGTTCATCAAGGGGGATGGGGCGAAGGAGGTCTGGAAGTTCATTGGAGATTTCACAGCATTCATCGTTCCTGGTATGTCTTAGCTGCCATTCATTTTTCACTAGTTCCACGGCACGAGGAAGGAGGGACCCAAATGTAGGGCGCACACCTTAGTCTTGCAGGCAGGCTGTCGTTGCTTGTGGTAGGTGTGGATAAAGTGGCGGCACGAAGGGATGGTGTCATCCATTCACCTGATTATCAACAGAACAAGAACCCTGCTGCTGGATATGGTCTGGAATCTCACTTCATGGTGGCAGGCCCCCACTTTTCAACTGATTAGTTAGGCTTTAAAAGGTACCACGTCGAGCATGAATACTTCTATTGGTAACAGTGTCTGTTGGAACCCTCCTGCCCAAGGCCTTAAATTGTACACTGATGGTTCATGTTCCAATGGAGTCATGCGTGGGGTGGGGGAATTGTGTGTGATAGCCATAGCTTGGTCATCATGGCATTCGCTATCCGGCTGGGCCAGGGAATATCACTACTAGTGGAGGCTAAGTCTATACTGATGGGTCTTATCGCTTGTATATAGAGGAGGTTGGACCTTAAGGAAGTGGAAATAGACTCAAAGCTGGTTTACAACGCCATCCAAGTGCTAGGTGTCATGCCGTGGTCGATTGAATACATTATTTGAAAATGTCGTGGATGTATAGGAAACATCACCAAACTGTCTCATAGATAGCGGGGGAGGGGAATGGGGCTATGGATTACCAAGCCTCTCTTGACAATCCAGGCTCGAAGAGCCTTGTTTTAGATAACTTTGTAACCTTGAAGCCGATGAGGATTAATTTCATTAAAGGGGGCGCTCTCGGTCTTCACCACATTAGACCCTTGTAGTTGTGTTTTTTTCTTTCTTTCTTCTCGGGCCCTGCGTGTACTCTTTTGAATAAAAATCTATATATATGATGAAATATTACACTTCAACATTCGTCCTCATATTTAAAAAACAGTGCGGGTCTTTTAGAAATCCTCTATTGTATAATCATTTTATGTAAATAGGAAACCAATAGAAATATAACATGGATTATTGACCATGATATGTTATTGGTCTAGTACATATTTTTATAAATAGAACAACTATGAAATTTTAGGAGATTATTTTGATTCCTGGTGTTTTAGGATCTCCATTTACACACCTTAGAATCAAAGTAGTTTGGGGTACTACACCGTTGTTTAGTTGATCTAAATTATAATATAAACCTTTGAGACCCATTTTTATTTAATATGATTAATTTACTATCCTTGAGTGCCAAAATGTATGAGATCACTCTTTTAATGGTAATTTCGTGTACTTTGGTGTATTTATGTGTTCTTAATCTTTTTTGATTAAATCTTCATGATCCAATACCTTTTTAAATAATATATCCTCATTCATTACTATTTTTTTTTAATTGTCGTTGGGAAGTGGTTTAAATTTTTTTATATGAGGATTAATGTTTGGATGATTGGTTATATATTCAAATTTTTTACTAGAGAATGTGGGGATATTAGGACATTGAAAATTTTCATTTAACGAAATAATGGTTTATGATTGAAAGGATGTAAGTTGTTAATAAATTCCCCATTTTTATATTAATATGGATTAGTGTAATATTCTTTTATTTGGATTGATTGTTCGGAGTGTAAATATCTATAAAAACATGAAAGGAATATTATTAGGGATATACTATTATTATCTTAATATATGTGATATTTTGTTTACTAGTTTACATTGTTGATTTATTATATACTGGTGTGGTGGAATTAATTTTTATGAAACATGGGGTAGTCTAATAATTGTGATAAATTTTTTAATGAATGGGGATTTGGTGTAGTTTGTTTGGGATGTTTATATAACACAACCAGAATTGATTAGGCATATTAGATTCCCGATATATGAAAATAAAATGGACAAATGAATTCATTTTAAGGGAGCCTATATTGGATGTGTATGAATAAATGACATAAGTATGTTCTGTATTAATTAAATTGACCTAGCGATAAATATTTTTGTCAAAGTATAATTAAATGTATAATTTCTTTATGAGTTTAATGGTTTATGTGAAATGTAAATAGTGAATTATATAGATGTATAATTTCTAGATATTATAATTTATTGTAACATTAAATGAATTGATAGATGATTGAATTTAATTATGAACTACAAAAAATAATGATGTGAAACGTGAAATTATTTAGATGAAAAGAGGTGGGAAATTTTTTTATTAGTCGTACTGGGTGATCGGTGTGATGTCATGTTGTGCAGTGATAAGTGGTAGTGGTTGTTGTGTTGTTGTATTGATGTATATTATGGGATGTGTTTATAGAAGAATCATGATAATATTAAAAGATATTTAGGGAATGTGAGTGGTATTGTATATCACTGTATGTTTAATTATTTCTTCCACACTACCATTTGAGCTAGGTAACATAATTGATTCCTATATAAGGTTTTGAGTGCATGGTGAACCCCTAATATCTATGATTTTGGAGAAATAGAATTATAACAACACCCATTTTCCAATCATCCTTCTTCTCATAGTATGGGTATATAGAAATTATAGTGTTTTCCATATGTGGTGGAAATGATTGTGGATTGTAAATGTGATATATATTTACAGTATGTGTTTATAATTTCTGAATTTGAAAAGTGGCTATGATATGCTGATATCAGAAGGGATGTGAGTGAATGGAATTTTTTTTGGGCTATGAGGGTGAATAGATCTATTGGTAAGTTAGTGGTATATACCTCATTTTCTGTATTTTTTCAGTATATATTTTAATTACAATGTAATCATATTTATAGAGTGATCCTATAGTGATATGATTTTTTATATTACCTAGGATGGGACATGTCTCAATTTCACTTTTTATTCCTTAATTATTTAGTATATAATTCTAACATTAACACAGGAGTATCTAGGGAGGAACTTATTTAATATACACGGACACTCACACATACATCATGGTATTACTATTGTAGATTTTTATGATAGTGTTGGAGCTAGGGGTAGAACCTACTATGAAATAATTACTACTATATCTTAGAGAAGTCTTTACTTCTATAGGATTTTTTTCTTTTGTTATTTATATTGTAAATGTGATGTTTTTTATGATAGTACATACATTATTTTATCATTATAATTATTTTTCATTTATTTTATATGTTGTGTAAGGGGTTGGTGTATGGACTTGCGTATTCCCCCTTAGATTATAGAGAGTAATGCATCATATGTTTCATGTTATATACCCATAGAGATATTCATCAACCCATGTCCTATTAGAGACTAATTTTAAGGGTTAAAAATTACGTTACTACCAACAATGCATTGGTTTATATGAAAATGAGTTGTGATAGTATAGACTAATTTATATATAAATTATATTTTAGAATATGAGAAGGAAAATATCAAACTCATAACATAAATAAAATCCATGATAAATTCAAATTAAATAGTTTCATAAAAAACAAAATAAAAATAAAAATATATAATCATAGATAAAAATAAAAAAATATTTAAATACATACAAATTATAGAGCATCAAAATGTATCCAATATATAATACCTAATAGGAAAAAATACAATATTGATGTGTCTATAGAAGATAAATAAGAAAAATATAATCTAGCAGCATATTATAAAAATCAAATAAATATGAATTTGATATAAAAAAACATTACTTTTTTTACATATTTGAAAAGTTCGAAACACTAAAAATAATTCAAAAATTATACAATCTTACTTTTGAATTATATTAAACGAAAACCCCCTATATTTTATAATTATAATAGTAGTAAATCATTCTTTATGGAATAAATTTGAAAAATTAAAATTAATTATAATAATTAACCTATATATAAAAAACAGGTACTAACAAATTAAGAAAAATAATATAAAAATAACATAATTAAACACAATAACATAAAAATAAGTATATAATTATTAACAAAGAAAGAGCGTTAAAAAAGTTTTAAAAAGCATATTAATATTTGTTTTTTAATGTTTTAAATTTTTTAATTTTATGAATTTTTTACATTTTATTTTTTATTTTTTAAATGGAAAATATATATATTATATCTCATTATTAATAAATATTTAATAGTTGGTGACATAATCCTATAATCACATTGATTCACTAGGCCTTCCGGATAGTTCATGAGCCTTTGGGCTATGTAATGGGCTTGATGCCAACTAGGCCTTCAAGCCATGTACTGAATAAACAAGGCTTCCTGGGTGGGATGTCCATTGGGGGGGGGGGGCTGGTCTGCATTTCTGGCCTATGTGTGTGGTGGTGTATTTTTTTAATGTAATTGTGCCCAAGAACCTAATATATAAACTAACAACGATTTATTATATTACATAGACATAAACATAGACACCAATTTTACAAAAAAATTTAATGAACAAAATTTTTCTCAATACATGTACATAAACTAAAATACTGATAAAATATTTACATAAATAAAAAACATTTTTTCAAGATTTAATTTTATTAAAAAAGAAAAAATATAATAGTAAACAAAACATGTATTTTTTTATAGAAAAGACATCTATGTTGAAAAACAAAAATATAATTGTATAAGAAAATATATAAAATCAAAAAAAATATTCGATCAGATTATTTTTAAAACAATCAATTATTTGAAGCCGCTTTAAATAATTTTAATTATTTTTGAGCTTTTATCCTTTTCAGATTATGGAAAACAATATATAGTGAAAAAATAATATCATGTATTTTAATTTTATATTTCTTTTTTCAAAAGTTTATCATATTCAATCGTATTTAAAATGATGGAAATAGTAATAAACTAAAACAACAATAATTACAAACAGATTGGGATTTTAAAACCCCATTTTGTTAGTGAATCAATGTAATCGTCTTCCGCATTGTTCAAATGTGATTTTTGAACCATACCGTTTTCTTGACCGTTTATGTTTGACTACCCTATTGAATCATCACAAAACAATCTCAAAGACTAATAGATAAACTATTAGATTTATATTGTATGTAAGGGGAACATATATTTCAAAATTAATATATTTTAAATAATAATGTTGAGAAAAATTTATAATCAAATCATTAATAAGGAATTTGACCCACTTGATTTTTTTTAAAACAAATTTTTTTGAAATTACTTTCATAACTAGGGTTCATCATTTCATATATTTTTCCTTTAATTTCAAAATTATTCTGAGGAATCACTATTTCATTCTCATTATACATAGAATACCAACATGAAATGATAAATAATATTGCATCAACAAATTAAATTTCACATTTTAAAAAGTAACTTAATGAAATTCATCCACTTTTATAATTTTAAAATAATTAATCATTATTAAAAACAACATTAATGAAACACTCAAATTTATATTTATATCATTATTAACCTATATTAAACATTTAGTTTACTTTTTTAAAAACTGTAAAATCGATTCATCATAGTAGTCAATAAATTTTTTCTTTTTTGAATAATTTTTTTTATAGCAGTGAAAAATCCTGAATTCTGTCATTTTTATTTTGATGTTAAAATATTATTAATTAAATTTAAATGAATCAAATTGAAATTAATGCTTAATAAAATCATAATCTCCCTCAAAATAAATTTAGTTATTATTAGATATGAAAATAATTTCATCTAAATTGACAAGTAGTTTAAAAATTCTATGTTCTTTTTAATTTAGTTGAATGAAAAAAACTGGTTCAGTTGGATGATTTTCAAGTTCTAAAATTTTGATATTATTTAATTAAAAAAACATCACAAAATAAAATATAACTTTCAGAAAAACAAATAAATTATGAAAAATATAATTTTTTCGCATAAAAAATAATCTATATTTAGTAGAAAAAACATTTAATTTTATAAACCAATCAATTCGATTTCATGTGGATCATCAAGAACATGAGTCAATTCCTTTATTTCCAATTAATGTTAATATCATTCAATTTTCTTAAAATTTCAAATTCAAACAGCATAAAAAAGTTCTATAATTTAGTTTTAATGATTTTATTCTTTATTTGAATAATTATTAATATTGAAATAATTAATCTCTATTCATACTAATTTATCACAAAAATAATTATTGATTATCTAAAAAATGAATATATTATAGTTTGTTTTTAGAACAAATAATCATTTTTAGTATAAATATAATATGAAAGAGAATTATTAGAAAAGAATGAATTTATTATCCACCTAAAAAGGTTCATATAGAAAATCCATGAATAAATGATTTAGATTGGGAAGATTAAATGTAAAAGCAGCTTCAAAATATTCTTTATTATTCAATAGTTAATTTTTTAATTTATTTTTTATTATGTTTTCAATATTCTCTAAAATTTATAAATTAATTTAGGATGATATAAAAGAGGTAATTTAATTTATTATCTTAAAAACATTTGGTTCAATATTTTAGATAATATTTTTTTGAGAACAAAGTTGAATGAGTATTTTATTTATGTTGGAATTCATAATATTTCTAGCATTGGGAATTTCCATCATAATTATTTTTCAATTTTTTAAAGGACTATTTTTAATGAACTCTTGGTTGGTAAAGAATTTTTTTTTGTTTATTATGAACACTATCATTTTTATATTAATATTATATCATTGGGTGATTTGATTAAAAAAAATTCCCATACCCACCACAAATTTGAATATTTTGAAATGTCTATAGTTAATTATGATTTTTTAAACAATTTTTTTATTATAAAATGAATATTTAGATGAAAAAGGATTTCATGGGTGTTCTATGATTTATTTTTAAAAATATAAATTTATATTTTCTTAATAAAATTGGTTTTGTTAAAATAATTTGATGGTGTTTCGTTACAATTAATTTTATTTTTATTGGAAAACTATTTTAGTTTTGGAATAAAATATAGCTTTTAGAATATTTTCCAAAGGAATTATGATTTAAATTAATTTCAAATTTTCTAAAATTAAAATATTTGGTGTAATTAATTATACAAACCATTTAATTGAAATAAATACCCCCTTAATATAAAATTTTAAAAATAAAACATGAGTAAAAATTACTCACACAAGTGAAATTCAATAATCATTGGATGTAAATTCGATAAACTACTACATGTATATGAGAATTGTAAGTAATTATCATATTTTCTAATAAAAAAACAAATATTCGAAAAAAACTACATAAAAATATATGAAGATGAAATACAATGTAGTTTACATCATTAAAGATATTAATTTAAGATATAGTAATTTAATGTTATGAATTTATATGTTTTTTAATGATTTAATTTATTAAATAATTTTTTTCAGAAATATTTTTTAAATGGAATGTTTTCCTCCACTAGAAATAGAACCAAAATTTATTGTGATAAGTAAATAAAACAAAATTTACTTTTTTTAGTATGGTGGATTTCAAATAAATAAATATTTATTTGCATTGAGGCCATATATTATGAGTAATGTTTGTAGATCAAATGGAATTTAAAATACTAATTGGAAATTTATTATACTTGATACATATTGAATTTTTTTTATTAATTTCATGACTTCATATGCATGGCTGAATATAAAAATTATGCAATCACATCTAATTATAGTTAATTGTATCTTATGATCGATAAAATGAACTCTTCAGTATGTATTATAGTATGAAAAAAAATTCAATTCAACTATATGGTTATACAGATACAAATGAAGTAGGTGACGTTTGAGATATAAAATCTACTCATGGAATATAATTTCATATAAGTGGAAGTTGTATTTCATATAACTCCAATAAGAATAAAATATCCACCCTATGCACCAGTAAGGATAGATATGTTTGGGAATATCTAGATATTAAAGAATTATTTAGATGAAATCTCTTCATGAAGGAATTAGTGTAGTAGTTTCATGTATATTGGTAATTATATGTGATAAATAGAGAGTAAAAACTGTTATAATTAATATATTAAAATATTCTAAATCATAGAATGTTAAAATTAGAAACATTTTTATGAAGGATAACTATTTATTTATTTATCTCATATTGCAGTATATTTCAACAAATGTGAATGTTTGGGGTATTTTGATGAACATTGAAACATCTGAAGAAATATAGAATAAATAAATTGTATATAAATGTTAATTATATGGAATATATTAATATTACTAGATTTTAAGAGATTTAATAGAATTATAATTATTTAATTTAATACTTAAAATTTTATTATGAATATAAATGAATTTACTTAAGAGAAATTACCAATTTTATATCGTGAATAAGGGTAAGATGTGTTTTCTATGTTTCATAAAGGCAAGGTATATTTTTCATTATATGGATAAGAATCCTTGTGGGAATTAATTACATGCATCATGGTAAATACTCATCCCATTCTCAAGTCACGATAAGAAGAAGCTTATGTAAAGTTGCCAATATACTGTGTAAGGGTCGCTAAATGCCACATAAAGGTAAACCTCAACACAATGCTATATATGGGCACACATCATGCTATGTAAGGGTATTCACCCACACCTAAGGGATAGAACAATGATATATAAAGGTAATCATTACCATACAAAACTGTTATCCAATAAAAAGGGTTATGTAAGGCTAACCTAGTCATCACTTAAAAGTAGTTCATAGCTACATAAGGATAGTCTACCTAAATCAAAACATACATAAAGGTAATCCAAATAACCAATGAATATATTAGGGTCATGAGACGCCCATATAAGGGTCATCATGATAATAGAAACCCATATAAGGGTAATGAGGGACATACATAAGTGTTAAAATGGTTTATAACAGCTACATAAAGGTAATCCTCATATCACGTAAATGTTAAATCAATGTTACAAAAAGGTAGGAATTCCCCTGAATTTTAACCTACTACATCACATCATCTTCCCCATGTGAAATATGGAAAAAATTATGAATATATATATTTATATATAATATGTCATTATCTTATCATGTGATGAATTTTTTTTATTTAAAAATATACTTTTGTGAGAAAGTGGGAAACTTCATAAGATTAGAATATAAATTCCTCAAAAATAATAATAAATCCAAAAAATTAAATATGATTTTACAATTATTTTAAATATATTCCCTATATAATCTCCATTTATGTGTGGTTACCTTTTTATCTAGATCACCCCTGATAATATATTCAAAATGATAATCCATCTTGTTCCAGGTATAAATATACTATTCCAAATTGATCTTCCTATATTGAAGCATCTTATCAAATAGATATCATGTTTGTTGAGCTGTAAACTATACTTCTCATTTGTAATAACTAAAATCATTCTCTCAAACACCCTCATAAAATCTTCCTATGAATCATTGATCTAGAAATCCGCCTTCGATATTTATTCATTGGAGTAGATAATGAGATCCAAGAATTTTTCTACCACCTCCAATCCTACAGCCCAATTTAAATAATTAGAAATAACCTTTTTTATCATCTTTAACCATGGATCCCCCTATATTGGAAGTAGATCTTACATCTATTCACAAAAACTGTCTTGTTCATTAGAATCACCCCACTAAGCCATTTGATTTCAAAATTGACAATTCAGCTTCTACATACAAACATGGTCATGAGATATGGGTTTTCAATTCCACACCTTGGACCTAATATGTTTAGAAGACCATGTCACCATGGGTTTAGATTTGTGAGTTTAGTCCTTATGACCATTATATTTCTTCACCTCAAGAAGAATGCAGCTCCCAAATCCCAGGTCCCCTTCTCGCCTTTCTTCCTCCTCTGGATGTGAAGTCCTCTACTATACCTTATATCTTCACTATCCATTGAGAATTGACTAAATATATCATCTCCAAACTCTTCCTGATATAATCCTTAAGATTCAATGATCTTGTCCTCTAGTATAGGGGCTTGGTTTCTAATATGTGCATGTACTAACTCCCCTTGTACATTAAAAAAGACTTTATTATACATAATTTCAAAGATATTGTGCATATTAAAATTCAAAATGGTTTTTTAGAACATATTTTGTATTCTATATTCACCCATCCCCCATTTCAAATAGTGGTGTCTTACATTGAGCTTACATGGTCCATTCAATCAGATGAACCTTTACCAATTTCATCCTTTATCACCCCATCATGCGTATATTCATCCCCAATTCTCGATGCCTATTCAAAAAGTTAAAGGATTTTGTATTTTCATGTTCAGTTTCAATGCACTTGTAATATTTACCCCTCAAACCCCTAACCCAGATGCGACCTACATTGCCGACTTCTGATCAAACAAATCACACCTCAAATTGGAAAAAAAACACATGACCTTCATATAAGGATTCAAATGTCCTTCCTTTTTCATAGGAGGGTCAGTATATGTTGTATCATTAGTAACCATATAACTACTTAATAGGCATGTGGGTTTCTCTATGCTGATCTAAAAGTTAGTTACCGAGTTAATCTCCCCATGATGATCCCTACTCCTTTTCTAGCATTCTTAAAACAAGTGTCACAAATGTTTACAATATGGATAGATATATGGAATAGGGATCCAATAAAGTGATCCTTAAAAGATAACTACAATTATAAGTAAATATAATGGTAAGTGAAAAATTATTTTATTAAAAATTATTTTTTCTTTCAAGGGATAATGTTTTTATTAAACTTCTAATTTTCAAAAACTGTTTTTAAGGGAAAAATATATTACAAATAAATCATCTATTTAAATGTTTTACGAACCACTTAATTTTAAGGGGATAATTTTAAAATATCTATTTTATTGTTTTCGAAAAAATTATTATTATTAAAAGTAATTTTTTTATCATCACTATTTTAAGGGGAGAATTTTGTTTTAAAATATATCTAATTTCAATAATGTTTTTTAGAATTCTAATATTTTAATTTTTTATGTGTACAAATTATCTTTTAAATTTGAATAATTTCATTAATTATTAAATTTATTGTTTTATTATGAACTTTATTTATCACTCATAATGGTATGGAATATATTTTCTAATGATTAATTTATTTTTCAAGAATCAATTATAAGATTTTCTAGTGAATTTTAGACTTCTTATAATTTTTTTGAATATATGGATTTTCCATACATGAATAATTTTTTAATGTTTATGTGATAATTAATTATTTTCCTCTTTTAAAATAACATTCATATACACAAATTTCTTGGATGGTTATTTTAATAGATTTATAAAGAGAGAGAAACAATTTTAAAAATTGTTTTATTTAAAATTTTGTATTTTGACATTAGTTATGGTGATGAGAAATGGGAAGTGAACTCATTATATCAATGAGAATTAAACCTAAAAGTGTGGTTTATACCTTCCATATTTATAGTATACAAATGGTTTTTTTATAGTTTTCTAACTATAATTATATTACATAATGAGATATCATTTTCAAATGTAATGTTATGAAGTATCAAATGAAGAATATTGTTTTGTTTTAAAGGATTTTATGTTTTGAAATAGAATGTAATTCAAAAAAAAAAATTGTCTTTTTATAATTTTTTTTTAAATATTATCTTTTGGATTTTGAAAAGTGATATTTTTATTTTGGGAAAATTTAGTTGTAATATCAAATGTTTTATATATTATATAAAATGATTTTTTTTCAAAGATGTTTTTATAACATTCTTGAAGAGGAAGGATTTCACCTATTATTTTAAAAACTATTACTAAGATAGTTTGTGCTCACCCCATGTTTTGAAATGATTTTCAAATGTAAGGGGATGAGTAGAAGATCAATGGTGAATGGTAACAATTAATTATATAGATTGAGTGAAGTTGGATAAGAGTTCATATAATTTTTTTGTAAACACTAAAGTGTAATATGTTTTCCCAATCCCAAAAAACTCTATACCTAAATATCTTTCATTATATAAGTGATCCAAATTTTTTTATAAAATATATTTTTATAGGTTGATATTAGTTCATGTTTATCGGTATTAATACAAAAATTTAATGTATATGTTTTTAGCATCAGATCTAGGAGTGTTGGTTTAAGTCTATTCAATTTGGTATCAGAGAATGGATTAAAAAACATTTTAGATTAGTATGTTTTTGTTTATTTATAGTTTTTTATTCATATAATTTTAGAGATTGTTCTTAAAGCTAATGATGATATTTTTTTTGTTAATGAGAGATCCAGTGATCTTATTTTTCATAATTTTGGGAGGAATTTATAGTAATATAACTCCTATGTTAAGTATCTACTTTAGTAAAAGGGTTTATTTGAGGAATAATGGTTTTATATATTATATAAATAATTTCAAACTTATTCATAACTTTTAGGGATTATATGATCATTGATTTTGAGGTTATTGGGGTTAATTATGAAATTATTATTTTATGGATTGTATAAATAATGAGGATGAAATTTCATTAGGAAGAATGTAACTTACCAACATTATATCATACATTTATTTTATATAATATTTTTAAATGTAAAAAATTAATATTAATGGATCATAAGGGTGTTAATAGAATTATAATTGTAGAATTTAATACATAAAAATATATTATTCATATAAATGAATTTACATAAGACTAATTTCAAATTTTATATATTGTGTATGGGTAAGAAGTGTTTTATTGAGTTGAATAGAGGTAAGGTAGATTATACATTAAAATTTTAAGGGTACTTTTGGGAATTTTTTACACATATAATGATAAAAACTAAGCTTATTCCCATGTAATGTTATGAATCTATTCACTTAATGTCACTACTACTCAACATATGGGTCCCCATACCTCACATTAAGGTAAATCACTACACTCTACAAAATAATGGTACATAGTATGCTACCTAAGGGTAGTCAAACACATATATGTTTCAAACCATGTATATGTAAGGGTAATCACAATCCCACATAAAGGAATGACAAGAAAATAAATGGGCTATGTAAGTATAACATAACTCGCACATAAAATTAACTTGTAGGTATGTAATGGTTGCCTTACTAAATTAATATATAGTAAAGATACACCAAAACTAAAAAATCATATGTACGGTTCATGAGATGCCAACTTAAGTACAATCCATAGAACCCAAAAAACACATAAGGGTAATGAGGGACTTACATTAGGGTTAAACCAAGTTATAATTGGTATGTAATGTTAATATCAATCTCACATAAAGGTAAAATAAATGACCTGTAAAGTTAATCACACAATTAAATTTAATCCAACTGCAAATGATCATCTTCCTCCCATGAAACATGAAAATAAAACCAACTAATATATATATATATAAATAATAAGTCATTAAATTATCAATATACTTTCAGTTTTTGTTGTCAAAAGGGAGTATGATTAATGAAATAGGAAACAAATATGGTCATTTGATTTATAAAACATTGATGTATTTATCAGAGTACACTGTAAGTCAGTAAAAATCAACCACACTGAAAGATTTATGTTTATTTTATTATATGATATTAAATGGTTATGAAAATATAGAATGTTGATTTGTGTTCCTATATACGTGTAGTATAATAATGGAAATTCTATTTAATATAAACATAAATGTAAAAGTGTTTTATCAAATATGTAGTGGATGGGGTACTATAACCATTATATACGTAATATTAAAATATAAATATATTATTTATGTTTGGCTAAAAAGGTGAACCTTCCTTCTTGGATAAAACCAACCAAGCCTCTATAAGCAATTTTACCAAAACACTTATCTTTGTTCCCAGCTCTCAGTTTAATGAGAGGGATAGTAAAAATAAGAATTTATATTCATAGGAAGCCTATATTTGAAGAAGTACTGTTTTACAAGGGATGTCCTAGGATTCCATCAAAGTTGTCCTTAGGAAATAATTCAATTTACAATCAGAACCTAATGTAAGGGAAAAAAGAATTTTAAAAACCATTTTTCATGTATAGGATAATATTATTTATTAAACTTCTAGTTTTCTAAAGCTCTTTTAAGGGTAAAATATATATTATATAAAAAATATTTAATAATGTTTTCCAAACCCATTATTTGCAAGGATTTTATTTTAAAATCTATATTTTAATGTTTTCAAATAAGTTTCCTTATTCTCAAAAACAAAAGTAGTTTTGTCACACCCTTTTTGGAAGTGAATATAATTTTAAAATATATCAAATTTAAAATAAGATTTTTTAAATTTTAATTTATTTTTTTTATGTGTAAAAATGATATTTTAAATATTATTAATGTTATTAATTATTACATTTATTGTATAGACAATTACTATATTTATCAGTTACATTCCAAAATTTAATAAATTTTCTTAATATTTTTAATAACATTTCATGGATCATTTATATGTGTTGCCTATTAATTTCCATTTAATAATATCTATGAATGTATGTATTATCCATAAATAATATTTTTAATGTTTGTGAGATATGAAATTATTTACCTCTTTGAAAATAAATTATATATATGTGATGTTTTTGCAAGGTTATTTTAATAGATTTCGAATGATAATGCCAATATTTATAAGAATGAGAAGCATATAAAATAATGGGTTTTCATGACTAGGTTAGTGTTAACATTTATTAATTATCATAAATTTTTATAAACATGTTATGTAAATGGATAAACCTATCCCCACTTTGCAACAGTCAACTAACATTAAATGTTTCATGAGGAAAAAAATTCAATGTTTTATTCTGATTAAAAATCAATTGAAACCAAAGTAATAATTTAAAGTTGTGAAATACATTTTCATAGTGCTACATTTTATATAAAATTATAATGTTTAAATGGATTGTTATTATATAAGGGATGATGTTGATAAAAAGTGGTTATTTGTCGAAAAATCTTTGAATGAGGAGGAGATATAAAATATATAGAATAGTATTTGAAAAATAATAATTTTAGGGTTTTATTTATATTAAAAGAAAGTATGTGATATAGAAAGGGAAATAATAAATTCATGATATAATAATGATGATATGTTAGGTTATTTATAAGAAAATTTCATTATTTTAACAAATAATGATACATAGTATGTACACATCCCAATGTATAAAACTTAAATCCTCTAATAGGACAAAAATATTATCTAATTTCCTATATATTAAAATATTATGATAAGTTCAAGATATATATAAAAAGTGTTCTCCAAATATTACTTTCCTAGAAATATTCTATTCATGAAAGGGATATTATAGTAATAGGAAAATTGACTAATTTTTTGGGATATGAAGACAAGATACGAGTCCATAACATGAGAATACAATGTGAATAAGAACTATAATGAATATATAAATGAATTATTTTTATTCCATAATTACATATAAATTTGCCATAAAAAAATTAAGGTTAAATTGTAGAAACTCACAAAAAATTTCAACTATAAGGATATTAGTCACTATTATAATCATTTTCCCAATCATCTAGTAAATATTCACTTAAAATTCCTAGTGATAAGTAATTTTTTGTGGTTTCTAAATCAAAAGTTGATGTTCAAAATGATTTTACATCAACTATGATAACCATATACTAAAATATTTCTAATTCATTATCTAATTAAAAATTAATAATTTTTTTTCATTTCCCCCCACATTTTTATAAAATATTGAAAAAACAATAAATATATTTTGAAAGGATTGATATGATAGAATAGAAATTAATACTATAATTAATTAAAATATATATTGGGTTATTAAAATTATAAATAGTGGATATTCTTTTGTTGAATAACTCAAAATCATTAAAATGGCATAGTTTTAGGTTTTTAAGGGGATAAAGTAACTACAAAAATTGGATGTGTAATTTTATTTCATACAAATATTGGTTATAGATTTTATGGTGATGTAAAAATAAATTTTTATTTGATATAATTTTTCACAATATTCATCTTAAAAAAAACACCTTATCGTAAATATTAGTGAAATTTTTCATCAAAATATTTATGATATTCATCTAAAAATGTTCCTCATGGGTAAACCATAATATATATACTTCTTTTGGAAGTAATTATAAATATTTATATAAAAAAAATTTAGTTTCCCTTAACCAAGAATTATAATTTTTTTATCAATATCATTCCTATTGTGAAATCAATATCTGTTAACCCATAATAAATAATTCTAGTGGATTTAGTATAGATAAAGAAGAAAATAAAACAAATTTATGATAATGAATTAATCTATCAAAGTGTTTCAATATATGTAGTCATTATCATATTTAAAAATTAGAATGATAGGTAAATATTTTTGTGTATTGCTATACAGGTATAAAAAATATCATCATATAAATAGAAATTAACTCTGTGTTTTGTTGAATTAGTGACCAACATCAAAAGAGTCAATATTACTAAAACAATTATTTTCTATCATGGTTTAATTCAGAAAATATGATTAAGGTTGATATACCAATGATATAATTTCATACTAGCTATAGTCATTCTAAATTACTTGGTATTCTATTCATATTAACCAATTCACCTTCACATTTATAGTTTATATGAATAAAATTGAAGTATATAATCTAGATAAAAATGTTATGGTCCTTATTATTGATGTACAAATATACTCTATGTTTTATAATGAGACTGATAACTATTTATAAACTGCAGTGGAAACATTTTGATAAATGATGTTATAAGAGAAATGTATCAAATACTATTTTTGGATTCAATAAGTTACGTTCATTGGAAATATTATCATCAATGACAGTATATTTATTGACACATAAAAGAAAGGGGGGGGGGTTAATAATTACCAATACAAATGAATATAAATAAAATATATAAATTACATGGATTATTTGGAAACATTTACTAGTTTTTCTATCATTCCCTACATTGGCCCTATTTTTGATGTGTTGGTTTATATTTTTTAGTCAATAGAATAAAATGTAAACACATATAACACATGATCATGAAATATAGAATAAAAATATCCTATAAATTTAAAAATATTTATGAAATCCTTTTATAAATTGGTATTTTCTATATTTTTTAATTCAATTTCATTCCACTTGAGCAGGAATAAGAACATAAATGTCCGAGTGAAGTGATATTTAAAGAAGTGAAATGATAAACGAAATTAAAATTTTCCTATTATTCTTGAAAATGGAATTTTATGATCGTCAAATAAAAAATATTGAGTGATCTTTAGTTTAATATCAGGTAATAATGAAAACTATGATTTGAATATCTAAAATGGTTATTTGACAATTTAATTTCATAGATAATATACTCCATAGTTATAATTCATATAGAAGGATGCACACATAATTTAATGATATAAAAAATATCATATAAATTAAAATATCACATGAACATTTTAAGAGTAATTTGTGAGTTTAAATTTTTTTATTAAATATATAATTATACTCTATAGTTCAATAACATATAATAAGTTTAAAAGGTCATTTTGGATTTTAAATTCATCCTAGATGGTAATAATGATAATCTTTTAATTAAAGTACGAAAAAATTGTGATGACAATTTTAGAGTTTAATAATGTAAAAAAGGTGATAAGGTCGTAATATTATTCTATGATATATATAAAATCTATGTATTTCATTTTGAGATTAATTCCATATAAAAATGTAAAAAATTGGACCTACCATTTAATTTATATTGGAAGATGAAAAGGTAAATTTTTCAAAGTAATTTGAAAATTATATGTGATTTAATATATGATCTAAAGTCATATATAATAATTAAAAAGGTTACTTCAATGTTTATAGGTATATGGGAATGAAATAATGACATCCTTTGGGAAGTATTGGAGAAAAGATATATATATCAGGGAGAGTTGTTGGAATAATACGACATCATTAGGATAATGCTAATTGATAGAATGGAAATGAAATAGATGGGTTAAAATAATTTTGGGATTTAACATCATTAGGTATTTATATTAATTCAATTTAATGTGAATGAAATCCCATGTTGTTCAAAGGGGTGTAGATACATTGTAAATCCATGTTATAGTTTTATGATATTTGATCATGAAAACGATTCATTCAATTTAATTCTGTTTAAGTAGGTTTACGAAACTATCATAAACAATTAAATTTCAATTTATTTTCATTCAAAAATTCATTCCATTTATTATAAAATATTATATAATCTATTACATCATGAAATTTATGGTCCTACTGGAAGGAACTTATCTATATAGTTCTAGGTCATATGGAATGGAACCTAGGAATATGAGGTCGTATAAGATTGATATTGGAATATGAAATATCTATTAAAACCTATGATGCTTGAGAATTAATATGAGATTACATATTCAAATATAGTTAATGATGAATATTGGATATTATAGGTTAATGGGTTTACAGAAAATTGCTTGTTTTTTGGAATATATATGATCACATAATTTGTAAGCATGAAGAATATATGAAACATTCCCAGTTGATTCATGTGAAAAAATACCTTTATAATGAATGAACATTAGGATCGAAGTAATAATATATATAAAAATGAAATCCTTCAGTAATGATGATGTTTTCTTAAATGAAAAATTATTTAGAGATATTATATTAAATTTAGAGTGGGTTATGAGTGTTTTTTTCATGTTAGCCTCTTTTTTAAATTTCCCCCCAATGTTATATTTTTAATGTATAATATGGAATTCGCCAATTTAATTTATATTCTAGTAAAATTATATATGAATAAAATTGAATGATACTATTTTTTGACATGTGTGTCTTCCTTAATGATCAAAAAATAACCCATTGGAGTTTTTTCTATACAAATTCATGGAGTAGCTTCTAACATATGTGGATCTTATTTGTAGTCCATTCAGTCTTATTATTTTTTACCGGTCTATTTATATAAATATTTTATCATCATGAATGTTGTAAAAGTATTTGTATTATCAACACCTTCATAGATACTGGGTTTAATGATTACATTGGAAGTGGTTAGAAACCCGTAGTTTATTTTTATCAAACTGGTCTACTTAAATACCTATTAATAAATGTGTGAGAAATTATGAAATAACTGGTGTTTATATTTTTTCATTATGGATATTTATATTTGTATGTATTTGAATTGAATCATTTTAGCTACGAAAGTATTATCTTGTAACTTTCATAAAAAAATATATGCCATATTTTTTTACTATAAATTACCCCTTAGAATTAGATTCTTTAAAATAATGGAATATAATTTCCAATCTCAACAGTTCAATCTGACTTATACTATCTATAACAGGTATGTGTAAAGATAATTTTATCCCTTATATATGATAAAGGTTATATAGAGGCATATTCAATAGTAATTTCATGGTTTTTTCTGAATCTAATTTAAAATATTTAAACGATTTGACTATATAAGAAATTACACATGTGGAAGAGGAAAAGTCTAAACTATCGTTTTTATTACCTAAAATTAAATTATTATATGAAATTCCAAAAATAACTCAATGCCATACAGTATATAATGGTTGAGCCGTCAACAAGGCCATTTGATACAGAGAAAGAGGATAAAATTATAGAGTTTTAGAATAAAATTGATTATTCTGAATTGAATCTCATACCATTCAATGAGTGTCTTTAAGATGGAAAGTTATCTTAAATATTGCGCTTTATTTTGTTATTACACTAACCAATATTTATTCCCAAGTGTATCCCTCCATAGTGTCGGGCCATGAAAGACAAATTCTAAGATTCTATCTGAGCCTATATATCCTCTAGATGGTGTAGTTCCCTCATATGTATAACCCACGTCTTGAAGTCCTATAAAAAAATTGCAATGATAAGGCCAACCTATTTCACTTTCTTATGGGATATAAATAATTGAAGAAATGGGAGATATATCAAATAAATCCAAGTATAAAAAACAACATATTATATTGTATCATTTCATATCTATTGATTAATAAATTTTATATGTAAATTTTATTATACCTACTAGATTTATGTAAATCCAATCGATATCTAATCTGAAATCTTAACTAGTTGAAGTAATGGGGGGAAATACTATTTTCATTCTAGTATAATAAAAAATTGAAAATTTTGGAACTTTAATATGTGATTTGGTTATATATTACCTATCTATCCCTAAAATGGTCTTTAATTCATTCATGGAGTATTCCCGAATTCAATAGAGGAGTGTGTCATGGGTGAGAAATATTATAAAGTGGATAGTCCATGAGACACCCCTGATGATCTTCATTTATAATTACATCACCTAAAATATATGTCTTCCATTTATGTTATGATATGTTTGTTTTCCATGTAATCCAATATTGAATAAGGGATATTATTGGTACCTAAGAATGTAAAAAGGTTCTCTAGTCAAAGAATGTAGCTTCAGAACCAATGGATTACTTCATCATTATTAGAAACATTTTTTTAATGAAGCTTCCAAACAAGCAGTGATAGATGTGGAGTGGCAATATCAGACCATAAAATGGATTTCCTAATTGGATATAATCTTTCAAGAGTTAGCTATTACTAAATGCGAATAAGAGGATAAATAATAGCTAGTGGAGGAGGTTAAGAATGTAGGAATGGATGCTTCTTTAAGGGAATATGATTTTTGGATTTATGTAAAAATAGAAGATGTAATGTAATCAAAGTTGTTCCATGGTATAAATGAATCATGAAAACTATTTATTTAACTATAAGAGTCTGTTTGGTTATCCTTATAACAAAATTCATATTCAATATTCCTTTTTTATATAATGAGAGAGAGATGCTAAATTATAGATGATCCCCTCTTTTTTTGAATGGTGAATGACATAGTTTTACTATTTCAAACCAAAAAAATTGTTTTATATTCCCTATGGTTTCAACTAGTATTATATGATTATATTTTTTACTAATGAATATTAATATCATGATAAATTAATTCATCTAAACATTGTAAGTAAGTTTACAATGCAATTTATAATGTTAAAATGCATTTTCTAGTGATGAAAGTTGAATCAAACCATTTTGTCATTTGGATTTGTTCCCTCAGATAGAATTGTGTGGGGGAAAATATGGTAACATGTGTACATCATCATAATACATGGTTAATCAGTTATATAAAGGGAAATTAAATCGTGTTTCCATCAGAGTGTGTTCACTTTGATGAATATTGGTGGGAAAAATATAGAGGAACATGATCCATCACCATAAGCCATGGTTTTCTCATTTACATATGAGATATGGATCCCTTTTATATGTATGATTTTAGAAGAGTATAGCTGAGTCAAATATGGTGACATATATAACATCACTATAATACATGGGTAGTCTATTCAATCATGAGAGAGTTAAGGGAATCATTATAATTAGAATCGTGCCATGGTTTTTGACATAAGGATTACAATGTTCAAAAGTATCAGGTACACTAAAATTAAACTTTCATGCATTTCACACAAATCATACAAAAAAATATGTTAAAAAGGGGGTGATCTATTTTTTCCTAGGTCTAGGTTCCTAGTACGAATGTATTAACTTTTCATAGGGCTATAAGTTGAATCCAAAAAATTATTACCTACTTTTTTAATTGATTCATAAATTTTTCTTAAACCGTGGATGAAGGAGGCTTTATAGAAATAGAATCATATTTTACTAAAAACACACATTATGGGTGTTCAAACTACATTTTTTGTGATTTTTTTAACAAGTGAATTTTCCTAGGTTAGGTGCGGTGAATTCCTAGTGGGTGGAGACTCAAAATTTATCATCATTATTCCTTTGTGGGTTTTCATTATAGTGACTAATATATTTCATTCCTTGTATAGTTTATAGTATTTCATGTCAAAATATCATGTCTTGAAGTAGATATTTTTTTGGATGAGGAACACTCTAATATGTTAAGATTTAAATAGAGTGTAGTTTGGTATTATGATGTTTATAGTCACATGGAAAGGACCATCATGTTGTGTAGTTTAGGTTCGTGTGATGAGAGTCATTTAAAACAAATTTAGAGTCATATTTATTCAACATAGGTGTCATTTAGTTTATAGTTATATGATAAGGAACATTATGTCATGTAGTTTAGTACCATATTATGAGGACTATGAAGTGTCTATGAATATATGTCATAATCTTTATTTGACTAATGGGAGAGATACAAAAATGTGTTACCTAAAGAATACTTCAATCTACATTAATATTTCAATTATGGAATGTGTAAATCCTAACATGTTGTATTTGAATAGAGAAAATATGTGATAGAACAAGTATACAGAGCATGAAGGTTTAACAAAATAGAATAATGAGTTTCATCGTAATGTTTCCAGTGGTATACAATGTTAGATGTACTTCTAATCAGGATGGAAAATCCCTCTGGTTGGACGTGATGAAAACAGTGGTGTAAATATCATTACCATGTATAGGTATCCATTGGAGTTAAATTCAATTAATACTGATATCCATGATAGGTCTCCAAATATTCAAACACTTGTGAAATGATGCTGGTTTACATAGAAAATGATATTCAAGAAGGGTATGAGAACCCTAAAATTTATTCCACTATGTGTTAAAATAATTATTTTAGAGAAGGTATATAACATTAAATTTATTGATCATTCATTTGGGAGAGGATATATAAGGGATTATCCATCTATTTATTGGACAAGTGTGTATGATGAGTATAGCATGAAATTTTTAGGTCCATATTTTGGCCCCACACGATTTTTGTAGTTTTCATACTAAAATATTATTTTATCTTAAACCATAAAAGTGAATGACATATTTTGTAGAGAATTCAAATTTTATTAGGACCCCCTTTATGGGTTATCAACCTGACATGCCTTTATTCCTTTCCACTTCTAGTTTAAGAGTCTTGAAATTTAGAAAATCGAGGGTTTAGTTTTACAATCAGAAAGCTTTAACCATTAAAGAAGTTTAAGGCCATATAACATTGACCAAAATATGAGGTTGTATGCCTATATGTAAGGTAATAGTTTAACAAATAGGAATAATAGACCAATTCATATAATGAATACAACTTCAATGAATGGTGAAATCAATTTAATGTCATACTTATTTGAATTTTTTTTGGTGTTTATGATCCTATAAATATGTCCATGAGATGAGACAACATATATATAATGGTTTGGATGAATATCTAATTTTAATGAGGTCCTAATTCCAATATAGTCCATCTTTGATATGGGAACATAATTTTAATCATCATGGTTATTGGACCACTGATGAGGAGTGAGATATGATTAACTATTTGAGGATCAAGAGATTTCATTTCCCAACATATTTTGAATATGAAGTAAAGAAGATACAAATCATTACCCTATAAATTTGAACTAATAACTAATGAGATGAGATTATTATGATGATATTGAACACTGGTCAATATTAAAATGATAGGTTCCACAATAATGTATTTAAATCCACATGGGGGTTGAGGACCTTCTCCTCAGGATAAAATATGCCTTTGGTTGATAGTGATAAATATGAAAACATAGATATCATTAACAAGTAGAGGATCCCATTAGATTCACATCTTATAATTACTAGTATCCTTGATATATTTATCGTTATTTAAACCAATAAACATGTAATTTTTTTAATGGAAATGGGATATAACAATTGTTATTGGGATACTCCTTCCAAGAATTAACCATGGATATATTGTTGTGGGATATCCAAGTGTAGTGGATATGGATGATGATACATGGATGGGTCTAAATTATTGGAATTATAAAAATCTATGTGACTTAAGATAACAAGAATAAATCCACATGTAGTTATTATTAAGCAGTATCAACTTGGATCTATCTCACAACCTGTAAATTGATATTTTTATTTGGTTATTGAATAGGTTGCAGAGGAATCTCTATAGACCATAACCACAATATGAGATCTGGGTTAAACTAGGAATGGGGTATTTTTACCCTAGTGTAGTTTTATTAAAAAAATAACATACACCAAGAACCCTTACTTGTATTTGGATATTATGTAGGGATCTTTGGGTAATGTAGTATGAACCACTCTTAGTATTTTAAATCATTTTAGATTTGGTCATATTTAATGTAGTTTAACATCATATGACTAGGAATAATATTTTATATTGATTAAGGTTTCATTATGGGGACTAATTTCATTCATATTATTGTCAAATGGTGTAGGCCTAGGAGTCATGTGATTTACGATCTTATGATAAGGAAATTTATGTGTAGTGTTTTCTGTCGATCAAACTCATTAAAAAATAAAATAGATTAATCATAATGATGAATCTATAAAGGAAATCCCATCTTAAATTAGTGAGGAGTCAAATTTCAATATGAACCAAGGTTTTTATTATGGTGAGATTTATGATTGGGCCTAATAACCAAGATATTACTAGATATATTAAAATATTAAAAATTAATCTTGTAACACCCAACCCTAGTTTCCCAGAGTATATGCATTAATTTATTAATTGGTATGATTTTAGGGAATCAAATCCCAAAGGAATGAAAATTTGTAGTAGTTCTAGAAACCTAAATCATACATAAGTTCAACATTGCAACATGAATGGAAAAAATATATAACTCTTTTGACTACATATATAACTCCTAGGTTATCCCTATATGTCATTCATAATATACTTCTTCACAACATGGGATAAAATAAAAAATGGGAATGGGGTGAGCTTAGATGATCAGTAAGGGTAAAAATACAACAAAAGATATCATAAATCTAAAAATTTGTCCTGGAGAAAAACTAAAAACTCATTCTTTTCAAAATAAACTTGAAAAAATTATGGATGGAATAAGAGATGAATAAATAATGCCATAATAATGCATAATCATGGGTATTCTATTATTCAAATAACCACAGGGATATTCAATTACTATTTTCATAAGGAGAGAATGCATAACACCAAACATCATATCCATACCGTCAAGGCCTTGCGCTAAGACCATAAACAACCAATTTGTTAAGGCCTCGTGCTTAGATATTAGTTTGTCTCATGAAATATACTGATACATCAAGTGGCTATTTTGGGCCCCACCCATAACATAATAAGTAAAATTCATTTCTAATATGAATGGGGTGAACATAATCAACATATAAATTCATATTGAAACAAACATTTGAAATGTAAATACTTTCCCCAATCATTAAAAATATACACTAACCATTAAGAGTAATGTGGTGAATTCAAGATAGCACATACATAGTCAAACTAATCAAAAACCCTTATACAAAGTATTATTGATGATATCATAAGAGATAAACCACAATGAATTACCAGACTCAATAAGTAATTTTACAGAGATAAAGATTCTTTTAAATGATACCATTGAAAATTTCACGAGTAAATAATCCTTATACATCCTGAAGTGTCCCATACCACCTTGAAACCATCAAATCATAATCCATTAGAATATCATACTAATAAGTAGACTCTTTATAAAATATAAAAAAGGTCAGCACATTCACCACATGTAAGGAATAAGTGGGGAACAAGGTGTATATATCATAAAAGTTAAATTGAGAAGATAAAAATCCCCTTTACTTGTGAAGAAGAGTTAATTTGAAAAATCATTTGTATTATTAATCAAATTATATATTCAAAATTGTATACCTAATAAAATAAGAGGCAATAACCCTGAAATTTTGTTTGAGACATAAATGTTGACCTAATTAAGTGAAATCTTGTAAAAAGAGTTTTTAAAGAAACTTTAGAAATACTACATTTTATTAAAATTTATGAAAATATTAAAGAAGTTTTAAATTGGAAAGGAATGATAGATTTAATTAGACCATATATGAACCAAGGTTATTTTTCACAATAAAAATTCTTATTTTAAAAAATTATAATTTCTTAAAATATATTACATAGTACACTTGAAAATATGTTATAATTCGAGAAGTTCCCTCGAAACGGGGTCGTTTATTTGGAAGAATTTTTGGAAAGATACTTTTTAAACACTTAACTCTCCCTAAAGTAATGGAGTTTTATGGTTGGTACTCAAAATATTTAACATTAAATTGAATTTAGGATGAGTAAATTAGAATAAATAAAAATTTAATTTAGGCTATGAGAGACAAAGAATAACCTGAATGAAAATGGAGGTTTGGGAAGAAAACCCTTTCCACTTTGTAATCAATCGATTCACATGCACCAAAACTAATAATCATAAAATGATACATTGAATACCATGAAATTAAATAGATTAATGATATGATACATTAAATGTATGTATACATACTTCATACACAATTAGTAGTAGTGAATAAGGAATGACTCACAAAAATTGTAAGTGAGATGAGGAAACCCTTATCTTATGTACGATGGTGCTCTTCACTAGATTTTACTATCATGAATAAGAAAATTAAATTAATTAATTAATATTTATAGAATATATTCTTTATATAATTTTTTATTTTATCCTTATATGTTCATTCATGTCTTTCTTGATGGGTTTAAGAGGATCAATTTTATTGTTTGTGAGCGTTTTCTTCCTTGGTAGTCATTACCAGTTTACTTATATAAATGTAAGGATAAACATGTAAGATGATAGTGGTTATAAGGAATATAATTTTTAATTTATTCATTAAAATTTATATTATTTCATGTTTATATAAGTAATTTTATTATTGAGAGTGAATATGAATCTTACATAAATCAATAAAGATAATTTTTCGGGTTAATTGGCGGTTTTGGAGTGCAACGAACTCATTTTGATTAATAAATTAATATCTTATGTAAAAAATAATTAGAAACCTTAAATAAGTTATAATATATATATTATAGTCTGGATAAACCATAGAAATTGGTTCATGAATAGAATTGAAAATGGTAATATAAATTGAAAACCAATCTTTCTTGAATGTGATAAATTAACTCATCTCAGATGGTGTTTTGATTTATCGAATAAAAGAATTGGAAATGAGAGATGATGATTAATTATAAAATTATCACAAAAACATTACACTACATGTATGTTACTAATGTTATCATAAAATTTGGATGAAAGTATGAGAGGAAATAAAAGTAAAAGAAAGGAACTTGAAATAAATGAAATGTTAATAAATACCTTATGATAATTCGGCAACCTAATGACATCACAAAAAAATCATAAAATATTTTGATGATATAAAGGGGTATCTCATCATTATTACATAATATGGAATAGGTTTCTCTCATCATTATTACATAATATGTATCATAATGGGGTATATAATGATATATCCCCACATAAGACAATTGAAATTAAAAGAGCATAATATAAAAAGTGTTCCTAAAAAAGAGAAAGGTGATAGATTCCCTTACCATGAATAGTAACTCCTAAAAAAAGATGGTTTGGGGAATGGGGGAATGAGGTCACCATAAGTGTACTCCTTGGGAGGTAAAACTAAGAGATGTTGGAGGAGGATGAATTTGTAATGATTGAAAATGAATGAAGGGGGTATAATTATAGTAAAATAGTGGGAGATTTCTGTTAATTTCTAATAACACATCATTAGTGTTATATTCAAAACCATGGGATTTCCCATGATATTTTCCCTAGATATTGGCCACATGGGACACCTCATATCATTTTTTATTACTCAAGATTCGACAAGAAATATTAACTCATGATTTTATCCTTAATGATATCATTAAACACAACGAATTCCCAAACTGTATTTTTTACTATTCACGAAATACTAAATTATTTTATAAAATTATCATAAATTTAGCATAACCTAATATCGATGTTATAAATTATGAAATTAAATTTATTTTATCATAATAATTATTTAAATATTAAAATTTTAACTTTTTTCTATGAAAATAATAATTTATTAAAATAATAGAGGACATAAAATGAATAGTAAATTGCATAATAATTTTTTTTTTGAAAAAAAAATTATAATTTTTAAATAATAATACTGTTTTGACAAGTATATTTCATTATTATAAACATTAGTAAATCATTAGATTGATAAAATAATTTAAATCTCTTAGAAATGTTCAATTTTTACCAGAAAAATCAATTTATCAATTTCGACATATTTTTATGAAAAATCAAACTCAAAATAGAAAGGATAGAAAAAAATATTTATAAATTCTTAGATAAGGTTACTACTCTATTGGTAATTTTAAAATTCATAAGGGTAATTTAAAATTCATAACGATAACTTACTATTTACTAAAAATTAAGTTTGTCTTATTAGACTCTAAATATCTTAGTGAATGCAACCATGTTTGTAGGGTTTTCGAAATTAAAATCAAAGAGGTGGAGAAATTTGGTGTACTTGAAAGGTTATAACAAAGTGATATTTTTTAGAGACACATTGATTCACTATTTCATTAATAAATATATTTATAACTCCTTTGGGTGTTGCATTCTCCCCTATTTACAAAAGTTTCATCCTTAAAATTTTAAATTGAATTTCAAAAGTTAAGGTTTGATACTTGAAAATTACCTTGTGGAATACCCTTTTGAGAAATACGGTTAAAATATCCTCTTAATAATATGGAACGGGAAATACATTGGAAACAAAAAAACAATGCATTCTAATTGGACGACATTGTCATGGAAGAATAATCAAATGATTATGTTCTTATAGAAATTGATAGAGTACACGCTTAGATGAATGATAATTACCAAAACACTATTCATTCTAGTCGGTTACTTTTGGGGAATATATTCTTAATAATGGATTCTATAGAAAATATTATTTATCATAATCATATCCCCCGAGAACATCAAACCAAGTGCGTACTAAGGCCTATTATCTTGTGCCAGGTTACATCGGGGGAAGCCCAAAACACCATGTAGGAGTTGTTAATTCTATGTACATCTATGCCAAAACCACATCCAATTGTTGTATCTGGACAGGAATTTATTTTATACCAAGATCCACATAATATATAACTTACCAAAATTCTAGTATGTTATTTTATTCTTATCCTTGATGTCGAACATAGGGTTTTGTTCCCCAATCTAAGTTTTCTAAATCTAGATTATAGGTTTTTACTAAACATCCTCTAATACAGACTTTAACACTCTAACCCTAGTTTCGCAAAGCTGGTGGATTAATTTATTACATTTTAATGATTAGAAATAATCAAATACCGAAGGAATGAAAAGTTTAGTAGTTTTAAAAAACAAAAAACATACATAAGATCAACATTACAACTTGAAATAAAATACAATATATAATTCCATTAACAATATCCATAAATAATTAGTTGTCTGTATATGTCAATCATAATATAATTTTCAAAACATGTGGAAAAATAATAAATGTGAAAGGGGTGTGCTCAGATGCTCAGTAAGTGAAAACTATACAACGGAATATATCCTAAACATAAACATTAGGCATGGTCAATAACAAAAAACACATTCCCTTAAAAATAAACATGAACACATTATGATATGAATAAGAGTTGAATAAATAATGATATATAAAATAATATTCATTGGTATTCAACTAGTCGAATAACCACAATAATTTTCAATTACTAGTTTCAAAATGAGGGAATTCATAATGTCAGACATCATAACAATACCGTCAAGGCCTCATGCCCAGACCATAAACAACCATTTCGTCATGGCCTCATTCCAAGAACGTAGTTTGTATCATGAGACCTACTGATGCATCGAGAGGATATCGAGGTCCCCACCTGTCACATACTAAGCACAATTCATTCATTATATTATTGTCGTGAACATAATCAACATATATATTATTATTGAAACTAACATAGGAAATGTAAATACTTTCCTCATTCATTAAACATAAACACAAACCATTTAGAGTAATGTGGTGAATGGTATCAAGATATCACATACATAGTCAAAATAATTAGAAAACCTTAAAAAAATTGTATATGATATAATAATAGTTACACCTAAATGAAATACAAGATACAATAAGTATTTTGAAAAATATGAATATTCTTTTAAATGATATCATTGAAATTTTCTTGAGGAAATAAACCTTAAACATTCCAATGTGTCCCATACCACCCTGAAACATTCACATCCTCATCTCAATGAATATCATCAGAATAATAAGACTCTTGATATGATATAAATAAGGGAATTACAAAAATCACTTGAATGGAATAAGTGGTGAACATAGCATATATCTCAAAAAATTTAATGTGAGACGAGAGAATCCTTTCTTACTTTGTAAAGAAGATTATTTTGGAAAATCATTTTTATTTTCATGAAATTGTATATTTAAACAATTATATCTTAGAGAAAAGGAGTCAAAAACATTGAAATTATATTTCACATGTTCATTTCTTTCCCACTGATTTGAAATCATGTAAAAATTGGTTTTAAAGAAACATTGTAAACAAAATATTTTAGTGCGATTTTAGGAAAATATTAAAGATATTTTAAAAAGGAAATGCATGTTTGATTTTATAAGACTATAAATTAACCAAGATGTTTTTCCATGATAAAATTTGTGATATTATAAAAATAATAATGGCTTAAAATACATTACATAGTGCATTAAAAATAGGTATGAATTTGTGAATATCCCTTGAAAAGAAGATATTTATCAGGAATCAGTTTTTGAAAGGTATTTATAAAAAATGTAAATCCCTATAAAATAAAAAATAATTATGGTTTTTACACATATATTGATCAATCACACAGAATTTATGATGATTACATAAGAATAAATATGAATTTAATCGGTGTTAGGAGAGAGAAAGAGTAACCCTAATGGAAATGGAGGTTTAGGTAAAAAACTCATAACACTTTGTAATCAATCAAATCATATACCCCAAAACTATTAATAATAAAATACAAAATTTTATACCTTGAAATTAAATTGATTAATGATATGATTCATCAATTTTCAGTATACATACACCATACAAAATTAATAGTAGTGAATAATGAATGTCTTGCAAAAATGGAAGTGAGATGAGGAAACCCATACCTTATCTCTGATGGTGTTCTTCACAATATCTTAGAATCCCCAATAAACAAATTTAATTAAATACTTAATATTTATATAAACTATAATTAATTTAATACATTTATTATAGAATTATTATGTTCATTCATGGAATTCATGATGAGTTTAAGAGGTTCAATTTTATTGTTCACGAGTGCTTTCATCCTTGGTATTCATGACTATTTTACTTGTATACATGTAAGGATAAAAATGTAATATGAGAATGGTTATCCTTAATGGAAGTTTTTTTTGTTATCATATAGAATATTTAATGGTTATATAATTCATTTTTTTGTTGGGAGTGAATAAGGGTAATTATATAATAATTTAATGATAATTGATTGGGTTAATTGGCATTTTTGATCACAACGAACTCATTTTAATTTATAAATTTGTATCATGGGTACAAAAATATTCTAAAACCATAAATAAGTTATAAAAAAATATTATAGTATTTTTCAACCATCAAAATGGATTCATGATGAGAATTTAATATTATAATAGAAACTGAAAACCCATCATCCTTGAATGTGATTAGTTATCACATCTCAAATAGTATTTTCATTTATAGAATAAAAGAAGGGTAAAAGAGAGATGATGATGAACTATTCCATTATCAAAAAAAATCTAGTACATTTAAGGGACTGGAGGAATCAAAACATTTGGATGAAAATAAGTAAGGAATGTAAAAGAAAACAAAGGAACCCAACATAAAATTAATGTTGGGAAATCCCTTACAAAAATTCAGCAGCCTAACAACTTCACATAAAAATACATAAAATATTTTTATGATAGAAAAAGGGATCTCACATGATTATTAAATAATATGGAAATTAAGGGAAATATGGAATGACATATCCCAATATAATCCAATTGAAGTTAAAATAGAATAACAAAAATATAGTTATTGAAAAAGAGAAGGGTGATAGATTCCCTTACATTGTAGAGTAACACCTAAGAAATAAAGTTTGGGACCATGGGGGATTTAGGACACCTTGGGAGGTCCACAAAGGAGGTAAAACTACCTGACCATCTAGGATGATGAATTTGGAATGAAGGAAAACGGAATAATGTGTGGGTAGTTATAGTAAATGAGATGGAGTTTTTTATAAATTTTCAAGGACAACCCATTAGAGGAATTTTCAAAACCATGGGGTTGACCATGGTTTTGGCCACATGGGACACCTAATAACATTTTTTATTACTCAAGAGTTTACCAGAGTTGTTACATCATGATAAAATCAATAATGATATCATTAAACATATTGAAAACTCAAAACTGTATTTTTACTATTCACAAAAAACTAATGTATTTTTAAATTTCTCATAAATTCAGAGTAACCAAATATTGATGTTATGAATTAAAAAATGAAATTTATTTTATCATAATTATTCTCTAAATATGGAAAATTTATCTCTTATCTATGAAATTACTTATTTATTAAAAATAATAGTGAACATAAAATGCATAGTAAATTTTCGACACTTAAAAAAATTAAATTATTTTATCATTAGTAATTAAAGAAGAGTGTTTAGGTAAGGTTATTTCATTATTATAAACATTAATAAAACATTATTTTGATATAATAATTTAAACCTCTTTGAAATTTTCAATTTTCACCTGAAAAATATATTTATTAACTTTGTTATATTTTCATGAAAAACTAAACTCAAAACAGAATTGATGGAACAAAAAATTTATTTATACTTTCATAAATGAGGTTAATACTCAATTGGTCATATAAATATTCATAAGTGTAAGTTGATATTCATAAGGGTATGTTTCTATTCACTAAAAATTATGTTTTCATTATCAGACTATAAATATCTTATTGAATGCAACTATGTGTGTTGGTTTTTCGAAATTCAAATCATAGAGGTGAAAAAATTATGGTAAATGGCTAAGTTATTACAAAGAGATGTTTCGTTGAGATTCATTGATTCAAGCATTCAATAATATATTTATTTATAAATCCATTTGGGGTTACAATTCCACACATAGTTATCATAATTTCCTAGAATACATGCCATTAGAGAAAACTTGACATAAATGGAGAGCCTCATACTTGGATAGACATGGGTTGAAATTTATGTGTTTTTTGTATGGGCCCATGATTAGTGATCTAGGAAATACTACTACCATATGACAATAGGAATAAATCACATAGAAACCTTAATAAAAATTATACTCTCCACATATATGAGTCTTAAACATGGGGACATAGTAATGTAGTGAACGACTATCCATGTGTGAGAATGTAGGAAACCCGATGTGAACAAATTCCCCCACAAAGACAATATAATGTGGTCCCATTATACTTCCTGAACATTGCAAGATTTTATGTGAGTTTTTGGTTGTCTCATCCATCAAGTGATGTCCTTCATTAAACGAAAAAATGCAACTACTTTTGGGATGACATATCTATGTGTTAATATGTATCCCGTGATGATTAGAATCAAGGTAAAGATAGTTATAATAAGGGAAAATTTTGAGTTAATGGTTTGGTGAACTATGAAATCAATATTAGATAGTATATCTATAACCCTATAATCCCTATGTAATTAATGAATCTTTTATATATCATGATTTTACAATGGTGGGGAATTTATGGTTTGAGATTGTATGAAACAGACCCCTCAAATAAGTTTACGGTATTATGGGATGGACCTCTCCAAATAGTTTAAATTCATATGAGATGAACTATATGTTATGTTGTTTCAATTCATGTGATAAGAACTATGTTCTATGTATCTTTCCATCATTTATCTAGGCAATTTCAAAACCAATATAAATATATGGAGTGTATTTTTAAGGAAACCTTCCATTAGTGTGTACCATAATATTCCCTCTATCCATTTTAATCAAGGATTATGCTCTATTGGATTAAAAATTTTGTATGGAATATGGTCCATCAAATTTTGGATCTAGTTGAAGAAGATTATTCCTAGATATCATGAGGGTTCTCAGAGCCATCACTATTTATCCTTTAATTAATGAAATGAGGTGATAATTATTTTTGAATTCTCACATGACATGATTCTAATGTTTTTGAAGATTTTGAAATGTGTGAAACAATTTCCCATCAATTATATCCAACTCATACACCATTATTTAGGAATTGTCATATTTAGAATACTAATTTTAGATAGTGATAATAAGCAAGTAAAATTTTGACATTATAGGATCAACTATTATTATCTTGTATAACATAAAATATTGGGTTGTTTATGTGTATATATGAGTTATAGTGTAATAATCATAGAGATAATATTAGAGATTTCCAAACAATTATTTTTTTCCCTGTGAACCATCATATGAAAGACATTATATTATATTATCTAGGGCCTATATTTATTTTTTATCTACTATATAGTAGAAGGAATAATGATTGGATTGGATATAATACTTCTCATATAGGCTCATCAATTCAGACGCATATAAATAAATACTATTGTTCATCAATATTATTTGATAGAAACCAAATTTGGTAATTATATGAGTCTTCAGGATGTTGATGACAACCATTATCCATACTTCCTTAAGGGATATAGACTCATCTAGGTGGAGAAGAAATTACTGGCAGTATAGATGTACATTACCTCCCTTGATATAGAAATGGGATATAGTTGCACGATATATATTCAAAACATGGAAAATTAATAAGAGTATGTGGATATATGTAATTGTTCTAGGTGCAGATAGATAATATTTTCATGTATCTAAAATCATGTAACTTCTTTTTAAACTCCATGTAGTGTGGAACCATTGAAGCCTATAAGTATCCATTAGGCTTAATTTAACAAAATATTTTTGGATCTTGGATGGTGGGATCTACTATAACCCCATTTAATTCCATAATAATATTTTGGGAATATCCTAATTTAATTAATATGGGGATGACTTCATTAGATCCTCATTTTTAGGGGTTTTTTGATAGTTCAATCCATCATATAGGGTGAAACTTTCCACCTAATGACAAACATGTTACTTCTTCTATCAATACAATGGGTAAATCCCATTGTACATGTACTCTACTATAGGATCTATCAATCCAATTATGGAATCAGTATGTGATAGGATAGGTTCACCTATATCATGAATTCTTTTATCCTAATTAATCACTTTTGTACCATTGTTGACGAATGCAAATACAACCTTGTGATTTATAATGAAAATGAAAATCTTCTCCTACTTTGGATTTTCTAGTTACATAATTAAATTTACAGTTCATATGGTTAGGAATTTTTTGAATGTTGGATGTGAGACAGTGTTTTCTCTGTAGTAAATTCAACCATTAATCATCAAATATGACCAATAATGGTAATCATAACTTTATTCTTGATAGCATTTTTTACATTGATTTTATTGTTCCCCAACATCAAATTTAATTTTTTGTTTATTATGGACCCTTATATCTATAGGAATAAATCCAATATTCCAATGAGATATTGGTATTCTAAATAGTTTCATAAGTATCCCTAAGATAATAGGAATGAGTATGGAAAACCTTACTTCACCGGATATTTAAGAAAAATCCTTAGGATAAAATGAATTAGATTAAGATTTTTTATCCTTTAATTTATTAGTATTCTATAATAATTATCATAGTACATATTTGATTCTTAGGAAGTTTCATGGATGGAGAATACATAATCATCAAGGATCATTATTTTTAAATTTGACTTCTCTAAAATAGTGTAAATCGTGATGACGTATACTATCACATTGTATTTAATCACTTAATGAGACCTAAACTAGATGTAAAATATTAAATAATGACTTCCCACAATGATATATTCCAATTGAACATTATAATACCAAGGATATATTTTGGAAGGACAACATGAGAGAATAAGTGGACCTCATGGTGCATCAGGTAAGGTCTTAGATTCATCAATGTGAATGATTAGTGAATGGTAGTTCTTATCTATATCATAGAATCAAGTATCAATATCCAAAATTGTTATGATGAGATATTAGTGATTACCTTCCTTTATGGACTCATCCATATGAGAATTGAGGGAACCAAGTTATCATTATAGGGTTTCCACATAGTGGATTATAGGGTTCCCTTCTACTACTTTAATCAAGACTTGTTGATATTTTGATACTTCATTATATTTTCAAAGGCATTTTGAAAATATTAATCCCTTGGATAGGTAACCCCTTTCTTCATCATCTTTGTAAAAATAATAAAATTTCCAATCACTTTGGATATAAATACCCTTATATAGGTGAGACTCCCTTAAAGACCAATAAGTTATTTTATGTTTTTAAGAGGGGGAATATAAATTATCACAATATTATTTTTAGGTTTGACATTGATGCCATGATGACAAACTTGTATGTCAATAAAATTCACCAATGTTACCAAAAAATAGGATTTCAAGGGATTTATATCCAAGATATATTTCCATAATTTGTTAAAAATTAATTTCAAGATCATTTAAATGATTACATAAATTTTTGGACATGACTACTAGATTGTAAATGAAGTATTTTATTATATTACATTAAAGTGGATTAAATATTTAATGTATATAATGTTTAATATATAACAGAAATGTTATTTAAGATAATGGAAATTACATTATAATAGTTTACGCGTTGGGGTTTCTTAATAGTAGTGGTATTCTCATATTCTTTAGAGACTCACATTATATTTTAACTAGATTATACTTCCATAAAAGAGTGGGCAAGAAGATATCCACATTAGTGGTCAGTGGCTATATGATCAGGTCTAGAAATCATTATATTTGAAATTCAAGTTGAGATCCTAGAAGCCAATGCAAACCCAATTTTACTAATATATTTTTTTAAAGGGGAATATATTAGAATGCAACATCAGCTTTTGAATTTTTATAAAAATTATTTCCTTTATGATATAATAAACTTTAGTTATCTTCTTGGAAATATTTTTTAGATTCATTCTCCTAGATGATTATTTATAACTGTGTTGTTGATTCAATAAACCCAAATAATGGGTTACCACATTGGGCTTTATTCTAACAATAACTATATATTTCCCCACAAATATTACTCAATATTTCATCATAAATAAGATAAAGTTTTTATATTCTTATGAATCCATGGTTTCACTAACCAATTTTTACCATGGATCTCCCTCCGTACCCATGTTAATTTTTCGATGTTCATCAATAGTGGTTTAGGTGACATCATTGTATGATGAAGGATAATTCATGATATACTTTTACTTATATTATTCTTCATCCTAAATATTTTGAAAATAATAATTTGTGATACCATCCTAAGATCTTGGATATTATATTGGGAGGTATTTATTCCCATTGAAATATTATTCATCCTTTGAACAGAAAAGATATTATAATAAAAAATACCGTGAGGTTGAGAATGAATGTTCCTAAAACCCATTCTCTTATTCACATTTTAGGATAAATATAATGTTTTTGGAAGATTATAATATCATTTTAATAATTATTGTCTAAAAAAAACAATGTTAATGATAAATAATGGTTAGGTTGAAATGAATGGACTGCAAATAAGTATATTATTTCCTTGGTGATAGTTCCTCCATGGAGTTGTCTTCTTCAATTGAATATGAAATTAATCTAATTTTATTCATTATTTTATTTTTTTTATTTTTTCCATGTGACTTTATGAATAACCATATATATGGTATTCTCCCCAATTTATTTTATGGAATATACATATTCTTTTCTGAGTTCAATCCATAGATTTAATGGAATGGATTTCGCAATTTTTTGAATAATAATTTGAATGAAAATATTTTATTCTGCTTCATTCCACTCCCTTTTACAGAACCATGAATATATATATTGAGATTATTAGCACTCAAATATAAAATTATCATTGTATATTACTCTATATTACTTAGTAATATTGTACTTAAAACATTGATGATGTGATGAAGGAACTGAAACATGCACATGAAGCTGCAATCTTCCAATATTTAAATTGAAATACAAATCAAATAGAAAAACTATGAATATATATTCATAAACGAGATCTCTAAAATGAGATTCATGTTTTGTCCTCATATGTGGTTTCTTCTCAATATTTTCATACCCTTGGATAATTAGGTTGAGAAGTGATGAGTAAAATTCACTTTACTCTAAGCAATGGAGGGTATATACTTGTATGAGATTGATCTTAAAACCATAATCCACAAAATAAAGAGGAATGACGACTTTATTGAGTTTTCCTGACATGAATAAGGGTTTGATGAATCCCTATATAGTATAATCCTGGTCTTATTTATTGAAGTAAATGATCATATGATATTCAGTGAAGCTAGTCTCTAATAGATATGTCTTAAGTACAACAACATAGACCTCAAAATCATGAAGGCTTAAGAAGGCCTTAATAAGATATTCTCTATGATTTATAAATATATAAAGGGGATATATGATATAAATATTATTATGATTAAAAAAAGTTATTTCAAGGTTCCATACTTATGGACTAAAGGTTCACACATCCTATTATGTGATTATTCCCCATATTCTATCTTAGTGGGAGAAGATGACTATTCCAGTGAGTTGTTTTCTTGACTAAAATTATAGGATTTTTTTAATATACAGGTTGAGTTAATATTTACTTTCCATGAATCAATGTTAGTAAAAAAATTACGTTCTCTATTTAGTCATCAAATTTAATTTGTTCAAAACAAGCCATATGTGATTTATGATAAAACCAATGTTCCATTTTTTCTTGTTAGAGTTTATACTGTCATGTTTCTATAGTGTATATGGATTAGTAAAATTGGTTCATAATAAATGGGTTTGATTTTACCCTCTTCTTCCATAACCATCTTGACCTATTAAATCTATTCCCTAATTATTGGTTGGATAATCTGATTTGTATGAATTCCACTAAAGGTGAACGTGGTTTTAGGTGGATAACATTAATAAATCAATATTTTTTCTCTTCGTTTGATGAGAATAATATTTACTATGGTTGTTACCATCATCTAATTTAGTGGGATAAATCATATCATTCATGTTTTGTGGGAAATATGTCAAAAAGGATCTGAACCATTTTGGTACTAGTAAGGGATCTTCCTACCATTCCATATTTTACTCACATTAGTTACATAAAATCTTGTAATATTGTGATGATAATGATTTTTTCTCTAACATTTCACGAGTAATTGTGGTCACAAATGGATGTTTTAGATGATCCTTGAGTATGGGATATTTATAGTTGATCGATTCCCTAGTCATCCAGTCATAAAATATATGGACAAGCCTATTTGATACTTTATTCCACTTTCCTTATCTTTCACCAAAGGTAGTAGAACCACTATCCATCTGTGAATGGGGATTTTTCAACTTGAAAATCATAAAATCAACCATTTTATAGAGTATATCCTTGAAGATAAAGTTATTTTAGAAATTGTGTCCCAATATTCTGTGATAGGGGAATTAATCTATTTGATCATTTAGCATAACTTCATTTTATTTTGTAATATCTGATAGATTGAAAAGTTTATTCTCTACATCTATGATGAAATGTTTTTGAACTTATTCTTTCAAAAGAAATAAAATTTATTCTCTCAATCCTCATGTTTCAAAAGACTACCCCACTTCATTCCATCCTAATAGTGGTTTTGTTGCATCCATTTTTAATTAGAATGTTGAACTTCATGATATTGACTAGTTTTGGGGACTAAAGTTGTCATTGGAACATGTTTGATCATGAAAATTTAAATATTCACTTTACTATATTTCATTCATTTTTTCAATTACATTTGAAGTGTCCCAGATTTAGAGTACCGGATTGCATCCTCTAGAAACTATGATACATCTATAAACTCCTAGAAACCTCCAGGGTACTATTAGGGAAATAACAATGTTTAAAACTGAACAGATATATTTTACAAAAAAGTCTATAAAATATTATATTGAGGAATATATATGATAAATGAAAAGTTTTAACATTTACACATGTTAGTGAAATATAAATCCAACTCATTATAATGTTGTTTGAAGTTTGAGAGGTCATATATAGTTATATAATTTAGCTTCAAGACTAATTAATTGATTAAACTTCATTATAAATATTTTCAATTGGAAATGGATCCTTCTAGTATATTACTTTATCCAATAAAAACTAGTCCCTCTAGTGTCTAGAGGAAAAACCTAAGATTTTTAATTTCCTTTTACTTTGGGTTTCTTTCATGAAACCATATTAGGATCCAAAATGCATGATATGATTCTTGGGATCTCTTATTCCATTGAAAATTTGGAAGGTGTTTTTTTAAATTAGGTGGTTGAGGAGGAAATTCCACCCATTTTGGACAATTTATCTTCTCAAAATAGACCAGTTCATATCACCCTTCCATTTATTTTGTCTAGAAGGAATGGAAATTGATGGAATCAATATGTTTTTGAGGGACTATCATCTTTTTAGGCTCTTTAGTGGATGGTCTTGATAAAATATCGGTATGGATGGCTCATCTATGTTTTTTTTCCAATATCTAGATTGGGGTGGCCTATGGTAGCTCTCTTGACATTTTTTGTAGTCATTTCCCTAGTAGAGGGTATTCCTAATAATCTATGGACACTGGAGTTAGATAAAGCTATTATTTGGACCTAGATCTGGTTGAATGGTTGATATATTCACTTATTATATGATAATATATTTCTTGATGAAGGGGATCCACTAGTGTATATATATATTTATCAATATGAATGTTTCACTAGGTGTTCATTTTTATAAAAATTATATTAGTATTAATCTTCTTCAGTTCATCAAACATGATTTCATATTAATAATTTATATGCTTATTAAAGAGTGACTCTGCTACTTTAGGTGTTGGGTGACATCTATCCATTCATTTCCCTTTGTCATTTGACAAAGATTATTAAATGGGAAGTAATGATATGTTTAGAGGATCTCTATATTTCCATGTCATCGTATGACATTGGGTATTCAGAACTTCTTCAAGGACATTAGTATAGAAAAAATATAAATTAATCATTTCCTCATTTCATTCTTCTATTTTTTTATCTTCATATTATCCATATGGTAGAATTTAATGCCATTTATTGACATTAATCAAATAGAAATAATCATATCATCCTCAGAGTTATAAGGGGATTTGTCTTCCTCTAAATATTAATTGAGGGAAAATGGAACTCCTCCTTGATATATTCATTTATCATTTATAACCCCTTTGAATATATCTGTTTTATTTTAAATGTTCTTTATCATGTGGTTTATATATGGTTATCATGAAGAAGTATTAATTTGATTTAATTTAAAATGATCATACTGAATGAGATGTATCATAGTGAATGAGAAACAACAAGGGAACCTATTATTATGTTTATCCCATCCTAGAGAACATTATCCTCCTTGGAGGAGGAGGGGGTAACAATGTTCATAGTGATCTGGGTTTGGTTTGACTTGTTTTTTCAACCATCATTACCCTATTTCACTATGGATTTTACTATATCATATGTGGTAGTGGTGGTTCTAAAAAAACCTCTAACCTTATGTTTTGGGGTCACTTATATAATGCAACCGAGGAATATGGTATTGTGGAATTCATGGAATTTTAGTACAGTATTTGGATACAATATGTATGTAATATACATGTATGATGGAATATATTAACTATTCATATATTTTTTATGGTAATGGGATTAATATTCCAAAAGAAAAATTGGAATGTCTGATTATCCACTAAATGAGGATAATATTCATTGTTAATTTATATAATATTCATGTGATTTATTATTTATAAACACCATTTTAGTGCATTTTACACTTTGAACATCATTTCACATTATGATTGTAATTCCTTCTTAAAATTCACTATTATGTGGTACATTTTTTAACATCATTTAAAGTACCCAATGATCTTTATTTTATATTCATATTTAATTTTCAGGTTTACAATTATATTGGGAACATTTCATATTTGTGGAGTGTTGGAAGATCCATATTGGAAGACCACCAAAATGGTATTTCATGCAAACAATTCTGGAAAATTCAGATTGGACACCATCCCACTGATGAGAATGTGGGGAACAACATAAAGGCCCAATGAATTCCAAATTTCGTGGAATTATAGAAGACATGTAGTATAATAAATCATTCTTCATGATCCAGTGCTATTTCGACAACCATGGTGGTTATTAAGGCGGCCCAATTTGGAAATAAAATTCTGGGCCAGATTCTGCGGCCCAAAAAATATCATACCAATCTAATAATATCTCGGAATACACAACTACAAATGGGCCCAAAGATTACAAGAGGTTAGGAGACATCCGTAGATCCATTTTCTTCTTCTATGGTCCACTCTAATTCGTCCATCTAAAAGTTCTTCCAAGCACGTCTGTTCGGTGGTTTCAAGCTGGCTTCCACCTCGGGTCAAAAGTGGAAGAGTCCAAGTTCCACAAGATTTCCACCACCCTAGGCCTACCATAATCAATTGGGATGATTTTTTACTACTTGAGGCTCGAACCAAGGCTCCAAAAATTCCTATTTAAGGCAGTGGTTATGGAGGAGTTTTCATCTTTGGTGCTTGGATTCATTGTAGTGTTATGCTGCCGCTTAGTGTTTGTAATCGCATGTCTTTCTCATGTAAGTTGTTTAATTCACCTTAGTTTCTTATTAAAAGTTCTTCCTTTACTCTTATTATGTTCTTATACATATCACGTTGATACCCTTGGTTAAAGGTTCAAATTTATTCACACCATACTTTTTGATATTTATCACACAACAGTGGATTGATCGGTTTTTGTTATTATTTTTACTTCTTCAATTCCACCTTCGCAAGTATACTTCCCGCTTCCGTTTAAGACATGTCATCAATGGAGGGCTAACTATTTTATGGGTTGATCCAAGGGAGTGTCAAGGGGCTGGATTTTAGGTTATTTATCTTTCCATTAATTCCTAATCACTTCTTTTAAATGAGATTTTTATTTGATGATTTTAAAACCGCTTCATCCTTATTGAATTTAAGGTCACACATTTCAAGTGCTAATACGAACCATTACCTTGGAGTGCTCCAAACTTTTATCCTTCAATTGTATAGGTGATTAATATTAGGGTGTGTAGGTATTAAACTAGTAAGTGATGATTTTGTTTGATCTTCTTAAATGAACCCATCTCAAATATAAGAAATTGAAATCATTAAAAAAGAAATTCATCCTATCCACACCTAGTGATAACCTAGGATCAACTCATTACCTTAATTTGAATTAACTTAAATTTGTTAGTGATCCTTTAAAACCATCTTAAATCAACCCAATTTGGCCACTTCATAGCGAAAAAAATCCATAGAATGTACGTTTCTGTAGGTACTTCTTAGCTCTCTGAGGATTCGACAACCCAAGCTAGACTACAAGGGCCATCCTACATTCTTATTTTGGGTAAATTTGAGCGTGAATCAAATTTTTTTCTCCATTTCTAGGTACCCAAGTAATTCATATAAACACCCATTCTATTCTCCCCCATTTCTTATTTTCTCATCCAAATTCACTTATCTTGTCCCATTCTCGTTTTTTTGGCGCAAGCCTGCCTACACCCACGCTCAATCAAATCGTCTAGTTAGGGTGGATAGTCCTGGGGTTGGGGAGTCAATTACACCAAGGGAACTCTTTTCATTATATCCTAATCTTCCTAATACTCCAGAGTAAAAAATTGAGCCTATTTCAATGGATGGTCTTCAAAGAAACAAACTCATAAACTCGGGTGGGAACCAAAATGGAAACCCAAATGAGGTATCCCCAAACATGGGGAATGAAGTTGATCAAACCATGAATGACTACCTCACACCTTCATGGACCAATGAACCCTCATGCATTAGACACAATTTTCTAGGAGATTCCAACTACATATTTAAACCCCATGACCTAAACCACCTTCCCACATTCAATGGAATGGAGTCCAAGATGCCCTACTTTCACGTTAAAGAATTCAATGACATTGTAGAAACCATGTGTCCCCCACATCAACTAGAATCAGCTAAGATGAGGCTATTTCATTTTTCTTTAAAGGATCAAGCTAAAAATTACCTAAACAATTTGAGACCATCATCCATCAACTCTTGGGACCAACTACAAAGAGAATTCTATAAAAAACACTTTCCCCACCAAAAAACAATTGCACTTAAAAAGATCATCCAAATTTTTTTTGAAAAAGAGGGAGAGTCATTCTATGAAACATGGTAGAGGTTAAAAGACACCCTAAACATGGTTCCACACCCGAGTTTTTCTATTCCTGAACAAGTGAGAATTTTCTATGAAGGGTTGGGTCTGGGGAACAAACAATTCATTGACATGATGTTTAATGGAACCGTTAAAAACAAATCCCCAAATGATGCTTACGAGTATTTGGAAAGCCTTTATAAACAAAACCAAACATGGGGAACTTCACATTATTCAAAAAAGGCACAAAGAACTACTAGAATTCATACACTTAGAGTAGAGGAAATCATTAGGGCTAAACTCGTAGCACTCTCTAAGAAGTTTTAAGAGATATACCTTAGGAAAGTCCATGAAATCCAAACTGTAGACCTTGTTTGCACAATTTGTGACAAAACATTACCATAAGACAGACAACTGTCCAACCATTCCATCCATCAAGGATGTTATTTTAGGAGGACCCCCAACGGAAGTAAATGATTTGAACTTTCAAAAGCCTCAATACCAAAACAACTTCAACCCAAGGTATAATGACTACCCAAGCTTCTGCTGGAAAGATAACCAACAGCCTAGCCAACCACATGGACAAAATCCTTACCCCCATCAGAACTACTAAACCCATAACCAGTTCCAAACCCAACCTATCCAATACCAACAACCATCGATACATTTTCAATAAACCATCCCACCTCCAAAATATCACCCTGGGATAAACCAATCTTCTCAAGTACCAACCCAAACTGTTCCAAAAAGTCTACTAGAACAACTGTGAAAATAAATGGAAAGGATGAACTCGGAAGTCTCTTCCCTAAAACAAGAACTTCAAACCATCAAAACTGGAAAGGTACCCATGCCTACTCAAGCGGTAAAATCCTAAACTTCAATGGGAGTCAATTTGTACTCAAAAAACTCATGAACAACTAAAGGTTGTGACTGTTTAAAGAAGTGGGAAATCAATTGAGAAACCTGAACAAATAAGTCATAAACCATGTGAAGATTAAAACTCTAATGAAAATTAAAATGAACCACAAGATCAAACTGATGAAACTGATAACAATGTGAAAGAAAAAACTCTTCAAAAAACAACCCCACAACCTGTAACATTTCCTCAATGCATGATGGGGAAAACAAGCCTGAATTGAGTGAAACATTGAGGGAAATCTTCTAACAAGTCCAGTTGAAAATTACCCTTCTCGATGCAATCCAAACCATACCTTCCTACTCAAAGTACCCTAAGGTCTTTTGCACTTTTAAAAGAATTTTTTCACATAAAAATCATGTCATTTTGGATACTAATGTGAGTACCGCCATTCAAGGGACCATTCCCCCTAAGTTTAAAGACCAGGGTTTCCCATAAATCAATGTTGAAATAGGAGAGAGAAAAGTTATCAAGGCCTTGTGTGACCTAGGTCCTAGTGTCAGCCTTATCCCCTATGTTTTGTACTCCCAGTTAGGCCTAGAAGAGCTCCAAACCACATCTGTCACACTTCAACTTGCTGATCATAGCATTACGGTTCCAAAGGGGATTTTAAATGATGTTCTCATAAAGGTTGAAAACTTATTCTACCCGGCTGACTTCATTGTCCATGACAACCATCCAAACATAGGAAATAAGGAACAAACCCCAATTATCATTGGTCATCCATTCCTTGCAACAATCAACTCTTTTATCTGAGTCCAAAATGGGAACATGACCATCACCTTTGGGAACATGAGTCTAGACTTTAACATCTATAATGCAAGCTCACAAATAGGGGATGATGAAGACATTCATGAAGTAAACATGATATTAATCATTGATAATGAATCCATAGAACATCATGAAATATTTTATGGATGTTTAAGTTGGGATGAGATTGATTTCCTTTGTTTACATGATGGAATTTTATCTCCTTGGATTGAATCATTTTCAAATTTCTCTTATGATTAAGTCTTAGGTCCAACAATCAGTTAAAACTTTCAGGAATCCACTTTCATGGAGACCACTCCAACTTCCTTGCCTAAATCTGATAAAGTCAATATAGTAGCTGAAACTTCTACATGTGGGGAATCAATCTTATCTAAAACTCTAGGAAATAAAATTGATCTTGATCCAATATCCCAATCCTCTGTTGAAATTTTGAACCAACCTGATATTGAATTGAAGTAACTTCCCGCTGCTCTCAAGTATGACTTACAAGGGGACAATCAAACACATCCTATTTTCATTTCTTCTTCTCTTGAGAATATGCTTCTAGATGTCCTTAGGAAACACAAGAAATCCATTGGTTGGACCATGTATGATATTCATGGGATTAGCCCACTTATCAAGACTCATAGGACTGTTCTTGAATCTGATTCAAAGCCATTTCATCAACCTCAACGACGACTCAATCCTAATCTCATGGAAGTAGTGATAAAAGAACTTCTAAAATTGTTAAAATCTGGTATCATATATCTCATAGCTGATAGTGAGTGGGTCAGCCCAATCCAAGTGGTTCCAAAGAAGGTAGGAATCAAAGTGATAACCAATAAGGATGACGAGATTCATCCAACCAGGGTGAGTAGTGGATGGAGGGTCTGCATTGACTTTAGGAAGCTAAACACATTCACCAAGAAGGAATATTTCCCATTACCATTCATTGACCAAGTCCTTGAGAGAGTGGAAGGTCATGCCTTCTACTGTTTCTTAGATGGGTACTCAGGGTATAATCAAATTGAGGTCTCCCTAGAGGATTAAGAGAAGACTAAATTTACATGCCCATTCGACACCTTTTCTTTCAAAAGCATGCCCTTTGGGTTATGAAATGCCCCTAGAACCTTCTAGCGGTGCATGATGGGAATGTTCTCAGACATAGTAGGGGGTTTTATTGAGGTCTTCAGGGATAACTTCTCAATGTCTGGGGATACATTTGAGGGATGTATGAGGAATGTGGAGAGAGTCTTTTCAATATGTGAAGAAAAGAATCTGGTCCTAAACTGGAAAAAATTTAATTTCATGGTTAAAGAGGGACTATTTCTAAACCATCTAGTCTTAGGTAGGGTGATTGAAGTTGATAAAGCCAAGGTTGACATCATTCGTCACCTTCCATCACCCAAAACTTTCAAGTAAGTGAGGTCTTTCTTAGGACATGCTGGTTTCTATAGATGATTCATTAAGGATGTTAGTTCAATATCTTGTACCCTTTGTGCTCTTATAGTAAAGGATGCTCCATTGGTTTGGACAGAAAGCTGAGAGGGTTCATTCTCAACCCTCAAATCCTATCTCACCTCTCCTCCCATTATGAAATATCTAAATTGGAACTATCCTTTCGAACTTATGTGTGATGCTAGTGACATTGTTATAGGAGCTGTGTTAGGACAACGTTGTGAAAAAACTCTTTATGTCATTGCTTATGAAAGAAAATAATTAAATTATGCCCAAATAAATTAAACCACCACCGAAAAGGAGTTAATTTCTATTGTGTTTTCCTTATAGAAGTTTAGGTCCTACCTTTTAGGATCACCCATAACTGTGTTCACTAACCATTATGCACTAAAATACCTCTTCCAAAAACAATATTCTAAGGCAAGACTAATTAGGTGAGTCCTTCTCTTACAATAATTTGAACTCACAATCAAGGATAAAAAGGCTGTTGCAAATGTTGTAGCTGATCATTTCTCTAGGATGGAATTCAAAGACAACTCAAATAACCTTTCTGTGTCTGATTCATTTCCTGATGAACACCTATACTCTGTGAGTGACTGCCCTTGGTATGCCAACATAGCCAATTTCTTAGTTACAGGAGTCATTCCAAAATTCATAGGGACTCAATCTCGAAGGAAATTAATTTCTAATGTTAGACACGATGTGTTTGATGATCCATACCTCTATAAGTTCTACCCTGACCAGGTCATTAGGAGGTGTGTCCTAGAATATGAACAAGAGTCCATCCTTAAATTATGTCATAGTGAGGCATGTGGAGGTCACTTTTCCTCTAAGAAAACATCTGATAAGATTCTTCAGTGTGGTCTCTTCTGGACCACCCTCTTATGGGAATCCTACACATTTTTTCAAAACTGTCCTAAGTGTCAACAAGTAGGGTCAATCACAAAATGGAATCAAATGCCACTCACTCCCATCTTAGTGATTGAAATATTTGACTGCTGGGGAATCAATTTCATGGGTCCCTTACCCAACTCTAGGGGATACCTCTACAGCCTCTTAGATATTGATTATATCTCAAAATGGGTTGAATCCATCCCCACCAAGTCTAATTCCCATCATGTTGTGATCCAATTTCTAAAAGAGCACATATTTTCTTGATTCAAAATTCCTAAGGCTATAATCAGTGATCAAGGAACCCATTTCTACAACCATCCATTCTCTTCACTCATGTCTAAGTATGGTATTTCTCATAAAGTTTCCACTGTGTACCATCCTCAAACCAATGGTCATGATGAGTTATAAAATAGGTATATTAAGAATATTCTTGAAAAAACTGTCAATCCTTCTAGGAAAATTGGTCCGAGAAACTCTTAGATGCTCTTTGGGCCTATCGAACCGCATATAAAACCATTTTAGGAATGTCCCCATATAGGTTGGTTTATGGTAAAGCATGCCATTTTCCAGTGAAGATTGAACATAATGCCTTTTTGGAAATTAAGAAAATGAATTATGACCTCTCATTGGCCGAAACAAAAAAGAAATTAGATCTCAATGAACTTGAGGAAGTTATGATGGAGGCTTATGAAAATTCAAGGATCAATAAAGATAATATACAAGCCTACCAATCTATAAATCATAGAACCAAACACATTGTACAAGGTAAACCTATTCTTTTGTATAGTAATAAACTTCATTTACACCAGGGAATGTTTAGGTCTAGATGGTCTGGTCCATACATAGTGCATAAGGTATACCCCCATGGGGCTTTAGAAATTCAAGATCCCACCAATGGTCAAACCTTTAATGTTAATGGTCATAGAGTCAATCCATTCATAGATCCATTACAAAAACATGAATTTGATGAAGAATTGTGTGAACCAACCTTATATGACAAAAATAATTAATCAATTAGGGGTCCAAGTCGAGCTAACGACGTTAAACAAAGCGATGCTTGGGAGGCAACCCATGGTTTTCAAGTTTCCAATCATTTTGTTGTTTTAATAAAATTTATATTTTAAATAGGATTAATGAATCATTTTTATATTTAAAATTAAAAAAATAGACTATTGACATGTTCTTCTATTATGAGTATGGATGGGTATGAAAGGGGAGCGACATATTCATCTCTGTCATGTGGTGTGATCCTTGAGTAATACCTTACCCAGAAATTTAAAAAGAAGACAATATATCATTAGTTTATTTTATTTTATTTTTATGTGTTTGTAGGTTAAAATAAAAATACAAATAATAATAAAAATATAATAATAATAAAAAAAGGCCACATCGTAGGTCGTGTGGTAAACCCCGTCACAACCAGCAAAGTCGCGAGTACATAAACCCAAGACCGAAGGGAGACAGGGGAACACACTTACCACTGACCTACGAATTTTTGTGCTTCCTTATTCTACAATTTTATTATATATACTTATATTTTACTTTATTTATTATATATATATATATATAGTTTTTTTTATTTTTTTCTCCACTATGGAATTCTCAGAGTGACATCGAGATCAAGGTATTAAAAGGGAGTAGCAAGAATTTCAACTTCAACCACCAGGTGACTTCATTCCATTATCCTCATTTTCAATTTATTTTTTGAAATATCATTCTCTACCTCTACCCCATTCTAAATTTTCTTTTCATTAAACACTAGGGACAATCTAATTTTGGGTTGGGGGGGAGATAAAATAAAAAAATGCTTTAGTGTCAAAAAATGAATGATTTGAAAAAAAAGTGTGCCTTAATGGAAGGAAAAATTTCATTAACCTTGATCATGGTAATACACATTGAACACATTGAAACTGAATATCAAATAATTTAGCATGCCCTGATTTTGATCTTAATACTTTTATAATTTCATGAGCATAGATTTTGGAAAGTGTGGTTGTCCAATGTGATATTTCATTGTTTATATTTTCATCCAAATAAAAAAAAGATCGCAATGCACGTCCTTTGGATAGTGGGCTATTAGTTTGAGTTCATGGGGTCACCCAAATAAATATCATAGTTTTGGTGACAATTTTAGTTTTAATATGAGTATTCAATAAAAGAAATTAAAAAAACAATAAATTTACGCGTAGAGCAATGAAATGACCTAATGCGTGGATTTTGGCACTTGGGGATCAGGACTCCATAGTTGTATTGCCCAGAGAAAGTAATTTTATCTCTATTTTTGGTAATTTGAATTTTTTTTAATGAGTTAACTCGAGATGATTCATGAGTATGTGGGCTTCACTTGGTTACCTAAGGTCTTTGAGCCTGGGAGTCATCGGTAAAGTCTCGCTACAGGGGTTGACTCTTTTGAGTGCAATTTCAATTAGCATAGAAAAATGGAAAACAAAATACAATAATAATTTTTTTTTGAATACTCATATAATATTGAAATGTGATTCCACCTAGCACTTCCATCATTTCCCTCTTGAATAAAGATGAACCCCTATGTCTAATGCGATGCACAACACATCATCACTCTTAATTGATATTGGATGAAATATTGCGATGAATTTGAACAAAGGAATGGGATTCGGATTGGGATATGATTATGAAAATATCATGAATTAAAATATTTTGATGGGTTTCATGATTGTTTGGTATAAGGGTTTTTGGTGATCATTGTGTATTAAAATGTTTTTGGAAATGGGAATTCGAATTTCATATTGGTGTGATATATTTTTCTCGGGACTAGAAAAATGAAAATTGGGGGGGTGTGATTAGACACTAAATGAGGAAAATATTCATTTTTAATTTATATAATATTCATGTGCTTTATTATTCATAAACACCATTTTAGTGAATTTTACACTTTGAACATCATTTCACATTATGATTGTAATTTCTTCTTAAAATGCACTATTATGTTGTACATTTTTAAACATCATTTAAAGTACCCAATGATCTTGATTTTATTTTCATATTTAATTTTCAGGTTTATAATTATATTGGGAACATTAAATATTTGTGGAGTGTTGGAAGATCCATATTAGAAGACTACCAAAATGGGATTTCATGCAAACAATTCTGGAGAAGTCAGATTGGGTACCAGCCCACTGATGAGAATGTGGGGCCCAACATACAGGCCCAATGAAGCCAAAATTCCATGGAATTCTAGAATACATGAATAGAAACAAATAATTTTTCAGGATATAGTGACATGTAGGCCTCCATGGTGGTTATTAAGGCGTCCCAATTTGGAGATAAAATTCTGGGCCAGATTCTGTGGCCCAAAAAAGAATCATACTAATCTAATAATATTCGGAATTCACAACTTTTCATGAGCCCAAATTGTACAGGCGATTAGACTACATCATGTTCTCCATTTTATTCTACTATGGCCTACTCTAATTCGGCCATATAGAAGGTCTTACAAGAATGTCTGTTCGGTGGTTTCAAGCTGGATTCCACCTCAGGTCAAGGGTGGGAAAGTCCATGTTCCACAAGTTTTCCACCACCCTAGGCCTACCATAATCAAGTGGGATGATTTTTAATACTAGAGGCTCGACCCAAGGATCCCAAAATGCCTATTTAAGGTAGTGGTGAGGGAGGAGTGTTCCGTCTTTGGTGCTTGGTTTCATTGTAGTGTTATGCTACCACTTTGTGTTTGTAGTCACATTTCTTTCTCATGTAATTTGTTTAATTAACCTTTGTTTCTTAATAAAAGTTATTCCTTTAATATTATTTTGTTCTTCTACATATCTTGTTTATATCGTTGGTTAAAGGTGTGAATTCATTCACACCATACTTTGTGATATTTATCACACAATGGTGAAGTGATCGATTTTTGTTGTTATTTTTACTTCTTCAATTCCACCTTCGTAAGTCTATTTCCCGCTTCCGTTGAAGACATGTAATAAATGGAGGGAAAAATCTTGTATGGGTTGATACAAGGGAGTATCAAGGGGCTAGATTGGATGTTATTTCTCACTCCATTAATGGATAATCACTTCTTTTAAATGAGATTTTTATTTGATTATTTTAAAAACTCTTCATCCTTATTGAATTTAAGGTCACACATTTCAAGTGCTAATACGAACCTTTACCTTATAGTACTCACAAATTTGATCCTTCATGTGTATATGTGATTAGTATTAGGGTGTGTAGGAATTAAAAAAGTAAGTGATGATTTTGTTTGATCTTCTTAAATGAACCCATCTCAAATATAAGAAATTGAATTCATCCTATCCACCCCGAGCAATAACCTAGGATCAACTCATTACCTTAATTTAAATTAACTTAAATCTATTAGTGATCCATTAAAACCATCTTAAATCAACCCAAGTTTGTCACTTAATAGCCAAAAACAATCCATAAAATTTACGTGTCTGTAGGTACTTCTTAGGTTTCTGAGGATTCAACAACCCAAGCTAGAATACAAGGATTGTCCTGCCTTCTTCTTTTGGATAAATTTGAGCGTGAATCAATGTCTCACCTTTATAGTAGTTTTATACCAGATTCGTTTAATTAATCATTCTTATAGAGCATTTCTATTATTGGATTTCAGAATAATTTATTTATCTAGATGGACTAATAAAAATATGAAGATCTTGGACCCGAGACATGACTTGAATCAATGACAATGTATGTTAATTTTCATGATGGTCCTTGTTATCCCGTGAGTACAGTGAAATGTAGAGCTCCATATTTACCTCAGTCTTTAATATGTACATCAGAGGGATTATCAAAGATTATTTTGTATATTTTTCTTACACTATTAAATAAATCATGTTAGAGGCATTCCAGGTTCATACCTAACTTAGGGTCCCAAGATATTGAGAAGGTGGTCATGTATACTCATCAATAGATTCTACTAAATGTCTCAATGTTAAGAATATATGTTATCACATATATTTCATACATTCATAACTACCCAATACCTTATCTAGTTTAATTTTTAATTAAAATTTTAGAAATAATTATAAGATTATTCAAAAACATATTTCATTGATTATCAAAGTAGATATGAAAATGAGGCCTAAAAATCTTACAATCCTTATATTGAATAATAAAATTATTAACATGGAAAAGGGGTCAATGACTCATAAAAAGTAAAAATCTTCTGAGAACCATCCTTCCAAGAAGAATAATATCCATAGAAAATGAAATAAAATGGAGGTAGTATATTTTTCATGTGGAAAGTAATGCCATTGAAAGAGGAACGGTTGATCAAAAATCCCTTAAGGAATCATTGAAGCATTTATTAGGTGATTGTGTTTATTGAGAAAGTGGGCGTCCATGTTGTGTTTGTTGAAAAAGCAGACCACGATGTATGAGTGTGTTGACAAAGGGGGTTTACATGGAGATTTTTCGGGTTCAAGGGATGCTTTCAAAAATCCATGATTGATTGAAGAACGTCGATAAAGGAATGAACGATCTGGATGCGGTACAAAAAGAGAAGATACAATGTGGTGCAAAAAATATACTGGCGCGTGAAAAATCAGCATGGTATGTGAAAAAATAAAGTCTTGCATGAAATATTTGCACGGTGAACGCAAAAGGAATGTGGTGCAAGAAATATTTGCATGGTGCGTGTAAAAGGAATGTGGTGCATGAAATATTTGTGCGGTGCGTGAAAAAGGAAAGTGGTGTGCGAAATATTTTTAGGATGCGTGAAATAGAGGGGTGAAGTTTATTGCGCAAGAGCTTTTTTGAGGTATGATTCTAGAAAATTGGAAAATACATGAGGTGTGTGAAATATTGGAGTTGTGCGTAAAAAATGGTGTTGCACAGAAGATGTGTTTTTCGTACTTGAAGAGAATTATGCACTCAAGAAGTATTTTTCCCGCAGGGTCGATTTTGCCTATAAATATGAAGTGACTCCCTCCATTAATTGTAGCTCAAGACATAGAGAGTATCCAAGATATGGCACGTGAAATTGGAGTGCACAAGAGAGTTGCATGAAAACAACAAGTTTACATGTAAAATAATTTTTTGTGCGTAAAAAGTATGTTGCGTGTAAAATGGGTGTTGCCCGAAAAGGGAATTTCACGCAAAATCAGAGAATTACACGCAAGGTAGTATAGAGGATACATGAAAAATAAGTGGTTGTGCATAAACGAAGTTGTTGCACGAAAATTGTATTTCGTGCATGTCAATGGAATTTTGCGCAAGGTGTAGTAAGGGCTACGCACAAAAATTGCAGTTGCCCAGTACACTAGGTACAAAGTGAGATTCATCATCAGGTGAAAGTTGGACATCAACAGAGAATTATCAACAGATAAGGATGTAGATTTCATTAGAGATAATGAAGAGACCTATGGGTCTATAAACTATGAGCGGATCTTCTGAAGAAGCAGTTATCACACTTCAGTTGAGAGAGCAGTGAGCATTCATTTTGTGTGTTGTTGTAAACCAGAAGGGATAGTGAGTCTGCTCTGAACTTGTAAACAATAGTGTGCTTATAGTGGATTAGGTACATCAGCACACTGCCGATGTTTTCTCCTTGAACATAGCCCAGTGAGGATGAACCAAGTAAAAATTATTGTGTCATGTGCATGATTTAAAGTATATTCATACTATGAAAGGTAAGGAGAGAGAGAAGAGGGTTTTGTCTAATAGAAAAACAAGATCAAAAGGGGAAGTTGTTTCAATCTGTCATACCCTGATCCACCCCCTTCTTAGGGTATCTAGCCCAGTGGACCTATAAGAACTACACCTATAAGTAAGGGGAAGCTAAATGTGAGTTTGTTATCAAGCCTATTATTTAAATATATATATATATATTCATTGGGTATTAGAAACAAATTTTTGTGCTCATATTTGTAACCAAATGATGGAACCAAGTAGATTATTAAATATTTCTATATGAGTAGTGGATTTGTGGGTTTTCAATGGTATGATTATATCTATTCTAGCTACTGGTGAGTTATAAATTTCATTACCAACTTGAATGATTTACATTCCAATGGATTTTTATTATGTACCAATGGTTACTGAAAACATAATTTCTTTATAACATCAATATGAATATGGGTTTATTTAAATTTTTTAAAATAACAGTTCTTTATTTTATAAAGACATAATATGTTATGGCATGGAAAATTTAATGAATGGTCTTTATTTATAAAATTATGAAAACCATTTATTGAAAATCGATAATGAATCATGGCCACACAAATCCTATAACACCCATATACAGAATCACCATCAAGGTCATGAAAATGGGAATCAATTATAAAATATCTATCAAGACGGTTATTTAGAATCTTCTAAGGTAAAACAACTTGAAATATGCTATGCCTGTTTACATGGAAAAATAACCAAATGACTATTTGGTGGATTGGTTGAAAGGGCCACAAGGGTTCAAAGATTGGTAAAAACCAATGTGGGTGGACCATTTCAATTAGAATCTATAGGTGTGTTTTCTTACTTCATAACATTTATTGATGACGTGATTAGATGTGGTTTTTTCTACTTGATGAGGTATATGTCCGATTCCGTTTATAAATTCATGATATTAATTAATGAATTATAGAATATACATGGAAATAAGATAAATAATATTTTATTTTATTGATTTGCGGAATATCTTAACAAAGAGTTCTTCAATTATCTATGGTAGTTTGTGATTCCATCTCAACTCACTCCGCATTACATAACGTAGTGGAATGATGTTAGTGAAATGAGGAACCGTAACTTGTTAGACATGGCAAGGTTGATAATTTGTCATAAAGATCATCCAATATCCTCTTGTGGATATTTATTATAATATATGGCATATAAATTAAACGAAGTACCAAATAAAGTGAAAAATGTAATTCCCTTTAGGGTAGAGTGGAAAGAAACATGTTTTTTCATATATATGTATGTGGTTGCAAGGATTTTTTAAGGCCTTCTCAGGAATGAAACTAGAACCCCGGGGCACTGTGAGAATATTTTTAGGGTATCCCAAGGGATCAAAGGGTTACTACCTATAAAACCCATCATATTAGAATGTGTATGTCTCTATAAAATCTATATTTCTTGAGAGGGAGCACATCTATAGATAGGATTGTGTGGGAAATATTGACTTTAATGAGGTTGATTCTCAAGATAAACAAGATTTGTAGAGGAAAATATTCCATAGGTCCCCATGGAAGAGTTTTTTCCTAAAACACAAGTACTACATAAGGGAACAAGAAAATTAATGGAACCAGAGAGATATAGTTTCCTACTCAACAAATATGGTGAATAATTATTAGTTTACAATGATGAACCTCTCTCCTATAAAGATGAAATATAGATATTAAATGTAGTAGGATTTCAAGAAGACATGAATTATGAAATGTATTCCATGTATCAGAGCCATGTTTAGGATTTGGTCATTGATACAGTTGATGTAAATCCTATAGGGTGAACATGGATATTCAAGAGAAAAATGGACATGGAAGGTAAATTAAATACGTAAAAATCATTGATAGTGGCTGATGGATTTAAAAAAATGTCTTGGAATTTTCTATGATGAAATATCTTCACCAGTTTCCATGTTTAAATATATAATAATTATAATTTCAATAAAATCATGCCATGACAATGAAATTTGGTAAATAGATGTCAATACTACTTTCCTTAATGGGAACCTTTAAGAAGTTGTCTTTTTGGCAATACTATAATGGTTTGTGAATCCAGGTGATGAAAAAAATATTTCAAAGTTATACAGATCCATTTATGGAGTGAAATAATAATCATTTCAATTGAACATTATATTTTTAGAAGCTATAAAAGAATTTGGTATAATAAAGAATAAATGTGAGTCATGTGTTTAAAATATGTTTAGTGGGAATGCAATCCTTATCATAGTAGTACATGTGGATGAAATATTATTTTTTTGGGAATGAAATACCAGTATTACAGTCTTTTAATGACTAGGTAAATAAGAGTTTCACCATGAAGTAAATAAGTGAAGTAGCCTATATTAAATGGATAATGATAATTTTTGATAGATCCAACGGGTTTCTTATACTAATTCAAATTAAATATATTGACTAGTTACTAAATATATTTTTATGGAATAATACATGGGGGGATTTGTTCAAATTTCACATGGTTTACATCTTTCTAAGAAAATGTGTCCCTAAATAGAAGAAGAGAAATATAGCATGAATAATATCCCATACACTTCAATGATAAGAGAAATAATATATTCCATGTGTACTAGAATTTTTGTTAACTATGCACTTATAATTGTAGGTAGATGTCATGAGGATCTAGTAGAACAATATTGGTCTACTGTTATGACAATCCTCATGTATCTGAGAAAAACTATTGATATGTTTCTAGAGTATAGAGGAGATAAGGAGTTAGTAATCATGTGTTTTATAAATTATAGTTTAAAAAAATATTATAATGAGCTGAAGTCAATGTAAGTATATGTATTCTTTCTCAACAGAAGAATTCTGAGATGTAAGAGTTCATAAAAGCTAGTTTTTGAAGATTCCAAAATGGAGCCTGATTATATATAACATTTTTATATGGTTAGGAAGAAATTTGGATCTGTAAATTTTTCTAGTAACTTGATGTGGTACATAATAGTAAAGACACTATCACATTGTATTTTGATAATACTACAGCGGTGGCTCTTGATAAAGAGAAATATTCACATTAATAGAGATAATGTATACTCTGAAAGAATCACCCCATGTGGGATTTTTACTATTGGGATGAAATTTTACTAACAATAGTTCCAAATAATGAAAACATGGAATACCCCTTTACTAATGTCCTATCTCAACAAGAAACATGAGTATCATGTGATAGCCAATGAACTGAAGGTTGTTAGCAGTTGACTCTAGTGAATGTGGGAGTCTGTTTGAGTTTTTTCCCTAGAACCGACTTCATTGTACATTATGATTACAAGTGTTAATAGTTTTTAATTTTAATAAACTCCTTATCACAACATGATTATTATTCTACGTAACTTAGATTGTGATAATGTCTTAAGAGTAGCTATCCAGCTGAATGGTCATGGAATTTCCCCATTATAATGAGAACCTAGATGAGCCTTGATAATATTCATAAATATATTTTATATATCCATATGATATCATTTTATGAAAAAATGATAATTTCTATCAAGGGTGGGGACTCATAAGACATTGATTCACCTTCTCATGATGTATTCCCTTAGTAAAATCCAATGTTGGATATTATAAGAATGAAACCCGCCAATAGGAAGACCATATTTATATGTGTTACGGGATGATATTATCCATAGAAATGTGTATTTATCCGTAGCATTTATGAAATTATTAATGAGTATTATAAGTCACGTACATTGAGGTATTTATGATAATAATTGCTACATATGTTCATGGTGAAGTTGGAAACATTAGGTGCATCTCGAGTGACATTTCATTAATGAATAATGTGCGAAAATATTTTCTATTATATTATTCAACGAGAGTTTAAATCTCATGAATTTCACTGTAAATGTTATAGCCTAAATAAATCCATGGGTATCGTGTTCTATAGAAATGTATTATTTTCGAAAATTTAAAGAAAGTGATGTCGATCACTTAAGTTGATGGCATAATCATGCAACCTTCTTGATTAGAGATAATGTGATAAAGGGATTACATTACGTAGTATGTGTATGTATGATATATTATGTAATTTTGACATTAAATTCCTTCTATCTGTGTTTCTTGGCATGTCTCAATATGCTAACCTAGGACATTAGGCTCCTTCATCTAATGACACTGAGAAAAAGGCATGCATGGTCATACACCAAGTGTATCTAAAATTTAGGTTAAATGGTACATTATTATAAATTATTTAAAAAGTTTAATAAATAATATTCTTATATGTAGTTTAATAATTATTAATGTATGATTGATCACATATATTATGTCAACAGTAATTCAAGAGAACATTTTTTGAGCATAATATTTAATAAATATTCATTTTCTATTTAGTGAAAATAATATCTTTTTATGGGAGAATGATGTTGTGATATTAGTTTATTAAATAAGTAGTCATTATTGAAGAACTAATAAATATTTCTTCGAAATGGAGGAATGAGTTTATAGGTCCGGTGAGAAATAATATAATTTGAGTATTATTTTATTACATAATATTTAATTTAATTCTAAAGTAAAGAGAATTTCGAGGTAATAGAAATAATATTTGTATTTTAAACATGGGGATCCATAAGGGATTAATGAAATATTAAATGGATCTTTTGTAATTTTTTATTTCTAAACCCCTCTGGTATTTGAAACAAATTATATTATTTTCTAGGAGATCCAATAATTTTTTTTGTTCTCAATAAACACAAATAATCCTATTGAATCCTTTATGATCTCCCTTCTCAGTGAATTCCCCCAAGAATCAAGTGAAATATTCATCCACCTCCCACTCTTTAGTCTAGAGAGATCAAGGAGAAATATTTGGAAGTGATTATTATGGAGATCAAAGGAGAACGATGTAAGGAATATGATCTGTCAAGTTAGCACCTTGAGATTCATATATCGATTTTCAATGATTTTTCGAACATTTATGGATCACCACTAGAGGTAATTTACTTTTGATTACTACAATACAATGAAAGAAAAATGAATATATATTTTCAAATCCATCAATGATGAAATAATTCCCTCAGTATAATTCTCCAGTTGATTAAATTAATTATAAATAATATGTGATGATCATGCACTTCGTTCTGGTGTTTAATCACTAGTTTTTTCATTGATTCCATTCCATTGATCACAATGTTTCTCATTATGAAACTATTGGATTGATTATCGATCATAATAAAAAAATAAAAGTTGGGTATGACCCATCTTCTGCTTCACTACTACAAAACTAACATTTAACAATGCTGATATTTATCACCAATAGAAAAAAGTGATGAAAAATGGCATGTTCACCAGTGCTAAAGAAAGAGTAAATAAATCAAACTACTTATCAGTGCCTTAATTTTTTCACTGTTAAATGATACACTTTATCGGTGCATTATTTTTAGCTCTCATAAATGAGTTATTTATCATGTCTTTTTAGCCCTAATAATGGTACGAATAAATAAAATGAAATAAAAAAAATAAATAATGAGTTTTGTAAAAAAATTATATATTTTCTTAATTATATAATTATTAAAAAATTAAAAAAATTATTATTATATATATAAATTATAAATACTAATAAATAGTATGTATTAAATATATATATGTGTGTGAAAAATTAAATTTAAACAAATTAAAATTAAAAATAAATTAATTAAGAAAAATAATTAACATTTTATTAATTAGATAATTATAGATAATGTTAATAAGTAGTGTATTTTTATTATATAGATATATATTAATGTATATAAATATGATATATATATTAAAAAAAATTTATGAGCATCACATTAAATGGTCATATATTTAGTGAATAATGGTTTATAATTAAAAAATAAAATGAATTAAAAATACTGACTAATTGCATTGAGTAATAGACATAATTGAATGTAGTTTGATTTTTCAATTCAAAATAGATCAAATTTGTGGTATATTGATTTCACATATACATAATTAAACATTTTTATATATAATGCACACATAAAAAACATCTCCATTTTTTCAATATAATTAAAGTGCACTTAATTTTTTTATTCAATTTCACTAATTTTTAACACGTATACACTTAAAATTAGATATTTATTAATAACATTAACCAAATATTTGTTAGAAATTTTTTATAAATAATATATATAAATAAATATAGTCATAATTAAATATATTTAAAAATGAACATACTATATTTATAAAATTAAATGTATATAATTATAAATAAATGAATATTTTTTTTAAAATATTAATATAATTATAAATATATATATATATTTAAAAAATTATAAAAATTATAAAAAATTTACATAAATAATGAATATATTTACTATATTTCTATTTATATGTATTTATTATATATAGATATAAAAATATATAAATATATATAAATATATAAATATTATTTTTAAAAATATATATATAATTATATAAATATATAAAAATTATTTTTTCAAAATATTTATATAATTATAATAAAATAATAAAATATTTAAATAATTATAAAACTTTAATAAATATATATAAATAAGGAATATATTCACTATATTTATATGTATATATATTTATTAAGTATATATATATTTATATTTTTTATTTATAAATATAATTATAAATCCATTATCAGTGCTTTCTTTAGCATTGCTAAAGACGATGCTTTATCAGCGTTAAATAAGAACCAATAAATATGCCTTTTATCTATACTTGAATAATAAGAACTAGTAAAAAACTCTTTAAAAGCACTATTAGGAATTAAATGATTAAAATAACCAATTGTAATTTAAAAAACCTAACCAATTGTGAACCCATCGCGATATTTGAAGATTTTCGCATAATCCACCAACTGTCGGTGCGCCCCCTTGGTGAATCAAATATCTAATATTATAAACCCACTGGAATCACACATTCCCACTACCTCCCATTTCTCAATCATCGTTCAATATCCGGTGTTCTGTAAAATTTAGGGTTTCCAAAGAAAACATTGAGATATGGATCTGAGTGTCTTGTATTTTCCTTAACCTAGCGAGGTAGCTATGTTTTTTCTTTGTAGGTTCCAATTTTCATTCTTTATTTTTCATTTCACTATGTAGAAATGATTTTTTCCTATTTTTCATTGTAGTTTGATATTTTATTTATTTATTTGTGCTCCATTTTTTGTATTCTCATTTTCTTTTTTTATGAAATAGTATTTTCTTGAAAAATGTTTTGTATATATTGTTTTTTTCTATTTAAAGTGTTGTTGTGAATCAATTTTCTTCTCTGTCTACACATATACCCCATATTGCTTCAATTTTTTGAATCGATTTCCTTTGTTGGCTCTATGAAAATTGATTTGGCAAAGAAATTATCAATATGACGATGGTGTGAAGAGGAAACAAAAGAAGATTTTATGAAATTCTAGTAAGGGAATTTATTTCCTTAAATATTATTTTAATATTCTAATGTAATTTTTTTTCTTATAATTGTGTTGTTTTATTTGAAGATAAGTCTTTGTAAGGGAGATAACATATTTATTTATTTTAAATGGATCATTATTTTCAAAATTTGTAAGGTGTTTTTTTTATTTTCAAAAGTTTGTGATATTATGCTATAAGTGTTACATATATTTTTATCAATTTATGTTTATTTTATATAGATATATATACAAAAATATATATCTGTAGTTATATATCATTCTATCTATTTATACGAGGTTTTAGAAATTATAATTTTAGGGTGATTTTAAAATTATATAATCACTAATTACTGATCTGGATTTCCAAATTAGCAAGGGATTATTTATATTTTCATAAAAAAAAATTTAATGTGATTTTGTTTTTCAATTTTGTGTATTGTAAATTCCATGATATTTATATATGTGTGTGTGTGTGTGTTTAAATTTGTTGGGGATAGACGTTGTAAGGGTTGGTGTGTTTTTCACCGTTGTTCCTGATATGTCATGTTGAGGTGTATTATTGCTTTATTCCAACTTCTTTATGGTCCTCCATATAAAATCAAGGATGGTTCAATGTGTATTAGATGGTCTCCCAAGAATCCTTATGTTGCTAAATCATTTGTTCCAAAAAAAATAGAATGAATGTTATCAAATTCTATATAATAGAAATTATTTTTATGAATTCATCATTTTAGGTGTATGTCTACATTTTAGGTTTATATAAACATTTAGTTAATAGTAATATAATTTATAATTAATTTACCAATAAAATATTATAAACTCATGATACAATCAAAATAATATTATTAGGTAACTATATATACATTTTTAAAAAAAATTAATCATTCAAACGTTGAAATTATTATATTTTATAAAAAACTACCCAAAATAATAATTATTTATAATTAATATAATTTAAAAATTAATAATATTAATATATTTTTAATTAGAAAAAAATAGTGTTATATATATACATAGAATAATATATGGTATATTTACATAAATTTAAATATGATATGTAATATATATATACATATAATTATATTCAAAAAAAGTTATTATAATATATATATGTACAATATATATATATATATATATATATATATAATATTTAGGTTGATTTCTATTATTTATCTATGTTTCGAATGAAGAATGACCTCCATTTTATAGTTTTTGATGGAAAAGGCAGGAACCTTGTTCATGTTTATTCTCTTTCAAGGTAATTTTGAATAAAGTAAAAACCCCCATCAACCTATTTGATCTAATCATATTAAACCCTATCATTTTTTAATAAAATAAAACTTATTAAAACCCATGTTTTATCACAAAAATAGTAACAAATAGTCCTCAAAAAATTATTTTATAAATGTTTTATTTGGATCCTTATGAAAAATATGAGGATAAAAATTAAATTAATTCATCACTGACTCGACCACCTCATCAAATCAAAAAAAATTAATTTCAGTAACATACATTGTCACGACCTGTCCCCAGGGGCCCATGTCAGGACTACCCCAAGCCCACCTTCTATAGGCTAGGGGCTGGAAACTAGCACCGGATGGAATATTCCCTAAAACAAGAAATCATTTCATTTAAACCTGTACAAACACATGGTCCAAGAACACAAAAAAAAGTAACTGTGAAGTAAAATGCTATAGTAAAAGGGTGTTGAAAGTAAAAAAGGGGTCGGAATACAAGCCCAACTATAAAATAAAAAGTACGATTGAAAGTAAAATACAACTAAAAAAAATGAAAACAACTATTGGGTCATCCTCTGAGGTTCTTACCTGAAGGGTAGGTACAAATAGCCTCCTCAGTACTCCACGTCCGTCAGTCTCTTTCATGTCATGTCTCGCCAAATGGTCATCCTCTGAACACCGTCCAGCCCTAACTCCCTCAGCCTTGATAAACATTGCATGTCGTCTGCACTAGACACAACAAGGTGTGGGCGAAGCCCGTGCAGGGGTGAGTATAATGATACTCGGTAGGGACCTCGAGACCCCTGTAGGTCTCCTCGAGTTCCAGAAAGAAAAAACCATAAATCAATACATCAACTCTATTTAGGTATATGCCCATACATATACCTAAGTTATCAAGATATAGTTATCTCTTACATAAGGGAATGATACCACAATGGTAATACCACAAAGGTAAAGAACCACACCGGTAACAACACAAAGGTAGAAGTACCACATAGGTAACACCGCGAAGATAAAACCATGAAGGTAACACCCTAAAGGTAGAAGTACCACCCAGGTAACACCACAATAGTAGAAGTACCACATAGGTAACACCAAGAAGATAATCACCATTAAGTTAACACCCCAAAGGTATAAGTACCACATAGGTAGAAGTACCACACATGTAACCCCACAAAGATGACACCACAAAGGTAGATGTACCACAAAGGTAGAAGTAACTCACAGGTAACACCACGAAGATAACAACACAAAGGTAGAAGTACCACACAGGTAACATCATGTAGATAACACCACGAAGGTGACAACCTGAAAGTTGAAGTACCACACATGTAACACCATGAAGATAACACCACGAAGGTAGAATTACAACACAGGTAGAAGTGCCACACAGATTGAAGTACCACACTAGTAACACCATGATGACAACCCACGAAGGTAGAAAGACTCATCTAATAATGAGGTATAACATAAGTACAGAAGTACAGATGATAAGTTGTAAACTAGATCATCTTATTCTATTAAGAACCACTACTGCTGACCCATATAGGATCGATAGGTATCTAACCCCCACTGACCCACACATGATCGATAGGTAACTAACCCCCGCTGACCCACACAGGATCTGACCCACACTAGATCGTTATGTGTTGACCCATACATGATCGCTGAGCATTGACCCACATAGGATCTGACCCACATATGATCGATATATGCTGACCCACATAAGATCGATGTTCTTTCATCACATTATACCCTGCCACAGGTTTCCTCGCACCTGGTGTGCTCAAGTTCTATAGAATATTCCTCTCAAGATATCGTTCATACCACAACCTCCAATAATCTCCACAATGGAGTAACCCAAAGGACTACCATGTCATAAGGGTTCCAAGGTGACAGATGGCGCGTCAATCGGACACCCGTTCTGTGATTTATTAGCGTTTTAGCTTCGAGGGACCGGTTGGATTCAGGTTCAATCCAACTCAACCATACCCCAGATTATCCAAATCTAAAGTGGTGTACACTAAAAGGACTGTCTCGATCCAAGGATCCCAACACTACAGACGATTCATCAAACAGACATCTAGTTCTCAAAATATGGCATTTTAAGTGTTTCTGGATCGGGTTGGGCCTGGGATTGGTATGACCTGGTCAGACCGGCCCGGCCTGACTCGGTCTAGGCTGGGCCATGCAGGACTCGGCCCACTGGGCCAATGTCCAGTCTGGACCACAAGAGGGGTGGCCCATAAGAGAGGCCCAAACAAAATAGGGTGGCCCGCAAAGGGGTGGCCCGGCCCGCGTGGGACGGCGACCCTCTAGGCGGCGACACGGTCTGAGGGCGGTGGCCCGTAGGGGTGACGACCCACTCGGGTGGTGGCCCGATCCGAGGGAGGTGGCCTGATGGGGCGAAAGCCCAGTCTGAGGGGATGGCCTACTCTGAGGGTGGCAGCCTGGTCTGAGGGCGGTGGCCCGATCTGAGGGCGGCGGCCCGACTTGAGGGCTGCGGCCCACTCTGAGGGCAGTGCTTCAGTTTGGTCTGACGTACGGGTGTGTAACCCCCTGGTCTCATGGATTCCCAAATGGCCCAGAGGACATTTGGTTGGCGAAGTGGTGGCACCGCGAGGGAACCCCTCGATCACTGCGGAACACGCTAGAGGTGGGTTTGGCCTCCGCCGTAGCTTCGGTCGCGGCTTCCATTCACCGGTGGTGCGGTGATCACGCCGCCTTACTTCATGTGGTCTTTCGTCATGCTGGCCACCTACTCTATTCACCGCAGCTGACGAGCCTCCAGTCTCCTCTTGTGGCATGCGTCGACATTCTCGCGGTCTTCCAAGGTGGCATAAGGAAAGCATGATAGTAGAGGGTTCTGTCCATGTTTGTTAGGCCCATGCCCTCCGCGTTAGCTCATAATATGGAGTATGTTATGGGAGTTAGATAAACTATTTAATTGAACCCATGATTAACCCCGCAAAGAAACCCCACATCAACCTCCCGCAAAGATGAATGAATTGATGGTCAACCCATTAGTCGGTTAACCCATGTTCTTCCTGTAATTTCAATAATGGGGAAGATGAAATCAATAATGCTCAAATGGAAATAACCCCTACCTTGAAATGTCAGAGAACAGTCAACGCTTTTCGGTGGACCGTGTTCTTAGTTACTGCGAACGACTCCCAAATTCTTCACTTGCACATCGCCCATTAGTGGCTCGGTGTCGTTTTTCACCTCCCGCTGGGTTGGCTTCATCATCTAAGGGTCTGGCGTTGCGGCATTCCTTTTGTTATTCATTACTTGTTGATTCTCTCTGATACCCCTTCCCTAGATCCAAATTTATAGGAGAGGGGGAGGGTAAGTAATGATGCAGGGAGTTAATGGGGATAATTAATTAGGAAGCTTCTTAATTTCCCCTAATGTTGTTGTTACTCATGTTGGAGGGTCAATCCATTTATTGTCTTGACACGTCATTGGTCCCACCTTTCCGCTTCACCATTGGAGGAATAGAATAAAAATAAAATAATAAATTTATTTTATTTATTCTATTAAAAAGTTCTAAAAAATAACTTTTTCTCCGTACCTACTGCAGTCAAAGTGAAGTCTCCCTTAAGAAAATCTCTGATGTGGATTCAACGGTGCCCTCAAATTTTTTATCCGAGCAACGGTTCAAATGTTAGAAAATTCTGCTCACACGTCTTCTGAATGTAACCGAAAAAATGATCAGAAAATTAATAACAGTCACCCTCGACCCGCACTGGTCAAGGTTAGACTCTTCTTATGTGAAAGACGCCCCAACGAACCCAACCGTACTCTTGTATTTTTTATCTGAGTTACAGTTTAGAAGTTATGAATTTTTACAATAAAATAATTGTCACTTAATTATTTTATTTACGGCCAAAAACTAAATTTCAATACGTGACCACATAATCCATGGTTAGTATCTTCCTAAAGAAAACATAACCTCATGAGTTCAGTGGTGGTCTCATATTTTTAAACTAATTTACCATTTTTGAGTTATAAGCATTTGAAAAATAAAATTATTTTATTTAATTATTGTATTTACGGTTATTCCATTTTCGGGTTTTCTCACCAGAGGCCTACGCCGACCAAAATTAAGTCATGCCTAGGGTAAACCTACCATTTTGAACACAATGGTACCCTTAGATTTCTGATCTGAGAAATTGTTTATGATTTATTCTACTTTTTTAGGAAAACTTCTACCGTGCATTAACTAAAGCATAAAAAAACATCGACGGATCATTCTGGGAACTCTGGGCCTTAGAATCATGCGCCGTGAGATTTTGAGGTCTTAAAAAATTCCATATAACTAAAAAAAATTATACATAATTTTTGGGAAATTACATTCTCCTCACCTTAGGAATATACGTCCCCGAAAACCAAAAGAAAGGGAAAACAAACAAAAGAGGGTACATAGCACGAATTGATTCTTCTTCTCCCATGTGCTCTTCTGGAGGTTCCCATGCTGCCATCAAATGCGCAACAGTGGTATCAACCACCCATGAAGGACCTTCTCCAGTTGATCCTCAATCTATACTATAACATCCTAAAATGTCACCCCATCATTGAAGTATAGATTGTCGTGGTCGATGGCGTGAGATGATCCGTTCATGTATCTCCTCAGATGGGATACATGGAAGATGCCATGAACCCTCTCCAACTACAACCAAAATCTAGGACACATGCACGAATCATGTCCTTAGGCATTTGAATGGTCTGTTTCATCTGACTATCCATCTGAGGATGAATGGAAGTGCTCAAATGCAGCTGATTCCCGAATGCCTCCTGCAATCCTATCAACAACTGAGATGTAAAATGAGTCTCACAGTCAGAGATGATTGTCAATGGAACCCCATGAAGCCGTATAATCTACTTTATGTAGATACATCCCAAGCCCTCTACAGATCCCTGCTCTCATATGGGTAGGAAGTGGGTCGACTTGGTGAGTCTGTCAATGATCAACCATATGGAATCATGTCCCCTGGACATATGTGGAATCCCTGTCACAAAGTCCATGGAGATCCCATCCCACTTCCACTCCAGCACCTCTAGTGGTTGAGCTATGCTTGCTGGAACCTGATGTTTGTCTATCACTTGCTGAAAAGTGAGGCATCATGATACAAACTCCTCCACTACTTCCTTCATCACTGGCCACCAGTGCTAACGCCGGAGATCCTGGTATATCATCACCACACCATGATGTACCACCCGAGGGGATTTTTGGAACTCCCTCAAAACCTCCTCCTATAGCGCCACTAGTACGATGGTATGTACACTAAAGAGTATGATGTGATCCCCACCTTCATAAAATCCTTCAGGAGGCCATCCTGAAAGTATTTGAGCACGTCAGGCCTCGCAGTCAGTTTCCACACACTGCATCTCCCTGACACGTTGAAAGAGTGGGGGAGTAACCCTCATAGACTGGAGGTAAGCCACACCATCTTTATCCACGAAGGATATATGCAGTGGGACTATATAATCTAATGCATCACTCAACATCTGTAGAACAAACCTCTGGCTGAGTGTGTCTGCTACTTCGTTCCCCTTCCCAGGAGTAAAGACTATCTCAAGGTAATAGTCCTAGAGGAACTGTAGCCATCTTTGTTGTCTCATCTCTTGAAAGTTCTTCTGACACTTCTTTGTCTACAGGAAAGGAACCCCCTTCTTCGTCAAAGCTGAAAAGGGTGTCACTACTCTGAAGAAGTCCAGTTTAAAACTTTTTTAGTACACAACAAAAGTAGAAGTCCCTCTCCCTTCATGGAGGTATACCTGGAAACATCTTTTAAAAAGATTTCCCGACACACTTCCACCACTGTTGGGAACTAAAAACCCAAAACTCCTTCTTCCACAAGGGTAAGGCTAGCCGACTCAAGAGTGATAAATAACACACTCTTATGAATGATTTTATCCTATAATTCCTAGGTATCCTTTTTTTTGCCGACCAAGGAAAACCTCATTCCAACATTGAAGATAAACCACAACATTTTTACCCAATACAATCAATCTGATTAAGAACTATGGATCTCCATTCCATACCCAGACTAACGTCATAAGGCCTCAATACTTCCAACAAGAGGTTCCAACCAAAACTCTCACCTCCTAGGTTAGATCAAACTATAGGAGTAAGTGTGATTATTGATTATCCTCCCAAATGTATCTCCATATGTGTGGGTCAAGTTAGCAGTTTAATTGGAAACTCTCGACCTTAGAAAATACTCGTGGAAGGATGGAATGATTGGTGTCCATGTTAATTAATATGGTAGATAATAGTAGACACAGAATATACCTCTAATAATTCATGGAACCATTGGGTCACACTCCTTGACCGCATGCAGCTACTCCCTTCCCCTAGCCTCCAGCTCCCTAAGCCTGGTGGGGACCACATCGAGGTGGTGGTTGTAACATGTCGAAATTTACACCACCTCATGCTACTCTCCTAGATCTACTTCCACATCTAAAGCCCTTAAAATTTGTCTTTCCCTATCATATCCTCTTCCCGAAACATTTTACACGCCCAAGTCTTTGAGAATGGTGCCCGTTTCCTACTTTCCCACTGTTAAAATTCACTGGATGCATCAGCTCAGCCAAAGAAAATTCAACCAAAAAGGTTCACTATAACATCCTAACATAAGTAGGAATGCATAATGGAATAATGCTGGCTCAGATGTCCTTAAACACACCCCACTCGGAGGTCCTAGCCCTGAAGCATTGATCGTATCGTATTCATCGAGTACAAAGAATGGTTGGTAAGCCTTGATGAATACTCAAATACCGACATGTCATCCTGTTGAAGCTGTAGGAGCTCTAGGGAACTCTCAGCCACCTCCTCAAGCCATTCCTTAGCCACCAGTGAGTCAAGCTAGACTCGGAACCTGAGGGGTATCTGATGATAAAACACGTGTATGGAACCAAACCTATACATGTCCTCTACCAGTATAACTAGTTGTAACTACTGACCAAGGGGTTGTGATATAGCTTCCAAACTACCTAAAGGTACAATCTCGGGCAACGGTCCAAGTACTGAAGCCTCATTACCCTATGGACCATCCTCATTGTCACGTACTAGAAAAGACTAGCAGCTAAGAACACCATTTGCTCCACTGGTGTCTTAACTAGGAGGAAAACTTTAGCCACACTCTCCAGCCAGTCCTCAGCCGACTGCAGGTCCATCTCGCCTCAGAAACATGGAGGTCTATCCCACTGAAACTCATGCAATGCTCTTAGTCAGTGTGCACCCTTTGCTGGTGGGGCAGGTGGCAAGGACTGTCCAACAGGCAGTGGTGCTTCTGGTAGACCACCCGAAGGTTACAATGCCATAAAGGGGCCCTGCAAAGAAGCCTCATCACTCAGTGGGATGTTATCATGTACTATCTCATAAAATCTAGGTGGCTATCATTGTGGAGGAATCATGATAAGGAAAATGTGTTCCATGGTCATTAAGTTATACCTGGTGAGATGACTTTAAATAAATCAAAAAAACTTTTCCAAAACACATGCAATTCATGTTTTCATCCGATGAGTCAGAAATCAGAATTCAGGGTCATGGTGTATGGATACGTCGGCTGCTGCACCCACACTGGACTCCCCAAACTGAAAAACACACTCATAACACATAACCCTATTGCTTCATAGAAATGATCAGAGTCCTAGTTCTTCGGTAGAACTGAACTCCTCTAATACCACTTTGTCATGACCCATCCCCTGGGGCCTATGCCATGACTTCCCCAAGCCCACCTTCCATGTCCCAGGGGCTAGCGACAATCACAGAAAGAGAACGGGGAAAAGGAAAACATTTAAAAAGAATAAACGAATAAACCCCCTACCTCAAAACGTTGGAGAGTGCTCGCAGTTGAGGGAGTCTCGTTGTCCGCCATCCTGAAGGCAATCGGGCCCTTGGATTTATGATCCGAGAAATAGTTAATGAGTTATTCCACTTTTTCAGTAAAACTGCTTATTCCCACAAATTAAAGCTTAACAGAACTGATACAGATCATTCAGGGCACTTCGGGCCTCGGAATCGTGCGCAGTCAGATTTTGCGGTCTAGAAAAATTCAATATAATTAAAAACAATATATGGAATTTTGGGGACATTACATACACTCGTAAGCTAAAATTACACTATAGTAACCCAAGACCCCCAGGATGCATAATACTACTGTTTCATATTGTGATTATTCCATCTTTAACCTCTTCATTTCTTTCCTTCCATTCACTCTATTGTTTATCTAGTTGTGTCAATAATTTTGTTGTAAGGAGTTGGTGAAAATAGTGGTGTGGATTTAATAACTTTTTTCAGTGGTGTAATTGGAAAAAATTGTAGACATTTCTCCTTTTAGAGAACACAATAATGTATATGTGAGGAATTTCCTATTGTACTTCATAGTGTTCTCTAAAAGGTGAAATGCCTCCCATTTATGACATTTACACTATTGAAACTAGTTATTAATAGGATGCCTCCATTGCAACCACTCCTTCCAGAGAAAATCTCCAAACATCTAGAGAATTGATAGAGTGAAGGGAGATAAAGAAATGGAGAGGTTAGTGATGGAAGTATCAGAATAAGAAACTACAGTGTGGCGTAGCCTAGGGGAATTGGGTTGCAATAGTGTAATTATAGCTGATGTGCGTACATTGCTGAAATTAGATTATTTGATTTGATGTAGTGTCACATCTAATAATGAATTAAATTAATTTTTTATCATATAATTTATCCACAAGGATTGAAATAAAAATTTAATAAAACAATTATTTGAGTATTTTTTTAATATATTGTTTTTTATAAAACTATGTTTTTAATAGGTTTTATTTAAAAAAATTATATGGTTTTATATGATTGGAAAAAAGTGGTCGATAGAGGCTTTTACTTTGTTCACACTTAGGGAAATGATAAATATATAATTTGAGATAGGTAGGAATCATTCATAACTCAATCTAATGCATGGTGTGACCAGGATGACTCCAGGTGCCTCATTTTAATTAAAAATGACATCAATTTTCATAAAAAGGAAACATAACCTTCTTAAAACTGAGAAAATGTATTCATATTATTTTTATAACTTAGGGAGATGATCCATATGTCATTTTGGACATGTATTAATCGACCACACCTCAATCTGATGCATTATGTTCTCAGTATGAATCAATTTGATCGAAATGTGTTTAAGATTTATAGTTTAGTTTAAAAAAATTCACTCATTGAAAACTAATAAAACATGCTATAATATTATTTATAATTTAGGAAATTATTTCATAATAAATTTATGATGTGAAGTAATCTGTCTCCCATAAAACCAATACACGATGTGATCTGTATGAGTCAAAGTTCTTGTTTCTTGTTTAAAATGATATTTTATTAAGAAGAAAAGTGGCATACTCAAAACTGAGTAAACACATTCCGACTATATTTTTAATTTATGAATACAATCCATAATAAATTTGGGAAATGTAAGAATTAGTGTCACCTCAATATAATTCACAGTGTGACTGATATGATTCATAGGGTGTCTTATTATTATAATTAACATCAATTTTAGTAAAATGAAAACTAAACTACTAAAAACTAAGAAAAACATTATGATTATTTTGACACATTAGGGAAATGTTCCATATGTCATTTTTGACATGTAAGAATCTGCCTCACCTCAATATGACACATGACATGACATGTATGACTCTAAGTACATTTTTTTATTATATAAGTATCATTCAGTTTAAAATGAGCATCACATCGCCAAAACTGAGAAAACGAACCTAGATTTCATTCTCCTCATTCATATTCTATATTCAACTGAGGATTAAAAATTCATTGGTACATAAAAAATAGTTCATACCAGTACCAATTGTCATGCACTGTCCTCGGGGCCCGTGCCGTGACTACCCCAAGCCCGCCTTCCATAGGCCAGGGGCTGGCGACTAGCACCAAAGGCATAAGTCCCAATAAAAGTGAAGACATTGCCTTTATGATAGTAAAAAAACACAATAGAGTACGTAAGATGAAGTAAGAACAAAGTAATACTGAACACAAATTAACTGTCAAAAGGTAAATGGGCCAGAATACACACACGATTGAAAAGTACAGTACAACTGAAAGTCTAGTACAACATTAGTAAAGTAAAGCAGCAACCACCAAGTCATCCTCTAGAAATACCACCTGAAGGGAGGGTACATATAGTCTCCTCATTACATTGGGTCCGTCCTTCTGCTCTGTGTACCTCCCGCCATGTGGTCCACCTCTGGGTACCGTCCATCTCCACAAGCCTCAACCACGATCAGTGTTGTCCGTCGTCTACAACCAACACAACGTAGTGCGGTCATTGCCCGTGTAGGGGTGAGTATAATGATACTCAGTAGGGACACCCGAGACCACTAAAGGTATCCCAGAATCCACAAAGGATAAACAAAAAATGAAAGATAAAATCATGAAGTATCAACTAACTCTACTTAGGTATATGCCCATACATAAACCTAACTCATCAATCTCAGTTCGGCTCCAACTCCCGAGCCCAAGCACAACCCCGTCCACACAGGAAAGAAGTCAATCACAACTATGGTAATGATTGAAAGTAAAGACTCAGCTCACACAGGTATATATATTTCATAAAGTGATAAAGATGATCATATGTAATCACTGATTCATCTAAGATGGAGGACCCACGTAGGATACTAGTCCAGCTAAGCTGTCAGACCCACGTAGGATACTAGACCATCCACTCTGTCGGACCCACATAGGATACTAGAACAGAAGTCAAACTATCGGACCCATGTAGGATATAAGAATATTAGTCATCACCATCAAACCCACAGAGAATTTCCAGTACGGTATTCGTCGTTTCTGAACCCATAGAGGATTCCGGTATGGAAGTCGTTGCAGTCGCAACCAGCTCTAGGGTTCCTGCACACAACACGCTTGATTCCGGAAGGGTCCGATCCTCAATCCAAGCGGGTTGATACATCAACTATCACGTATTACATATTTGATGTATTCTGAAGTTCTGTATCGTCAAAAGGAACACAACGTGACAGACGGCGCGTTAATCAGATGCCTGGTTTGACTGTTATTAGCATTTTTGCTCCGAGGCCCCAGTTGGAAATACACTCGTTCTAAACTCGGAAATTTTCCAAAGTTGTCCAAAACTCACTTAGAGTATTTTAAAAGGACCACCATGTCACTAGGGTCTCTATGCCGTAAACGGTGCGTCGATCGGACGTGCGGTATTCGAGTTATTCACCTTTAAGTGAAAACGAGCCCAACCCGTTAAGCCTAGTGGGCTGCGGGTCGGGTAAACCTGGTTTTGGCGGGCCTGACTAGGCAGGGGGGGGGGGGGGGGGTTGGACCGGACTGATGAAACGCGCGGCCCGACCCAAGGGGGCGTGGCCCGACGCAGCGGGGCGCGGCCCGACCCAGCCGGGCGTGGCCCAACCCTGCCGGGCACAGCCCAGCCGCGGCTCGAGCGGCTGGCCGAGTGTCTTGGCCCGAGGTAGCCGAGCGGTCCGAGGCGAGGGGGTGCAGCCCCCAACTTCCCGAACCGGTGGTGCCAAGCGACACTGCCCTCCCTAACCGGCCGACCGAAGCTGGCCGGCCCTCTTTGAGAAAGCAGCCCGCATGGGTGGGCCGCGATTCGTCTGGTGCGGCGACGTGGGGCGTCACGATTCCTCTATTTGGCCCAGACGGCTATGGCCAGACGGTTCTTCCTCAGTCGAGTGGCCCGCGGTTCCGGGCCGTGGTTCTTCTGCACGTGGCCGGCTCATGGCCGCCACTTCTCCCATCATCGCCTCCTCCAATGCGCCTCAATCGCAAATAATGAGACTACAGAGGGTTGTCGGGCCATGTGCGTTCAGCCCGCACCCTCTACGTTAAGCAGTAGAAATTGGCCAAGGATAAACAAGGTTTCATGAAGGACAAAGAACAATTTTATTCAAATAAAATTGAAGAAATCCACCCTACCTTGGAAAAGATTCACGGTAGCTGTGCGTCGTGGATAGCGGTGTCGATTCCGTCGTCATCAGAGTGCACCCGAAGAAGAAGTGGCGTCTCCTCTCTTGTCACGGAGAAAAGAAAAGAAGGCACATCATTGTTCTTCATGGAATTGGCATTCTTCGTCAAAGAGAGTGTTGTTCTTAGTCGAAGGCATTCTTCGTCAAAGATGGTGGTGTTCTTTCTTTGAGAGGAGAACACCCTTCTCAAATTCTCCAGAGCTTCCACCAAATTCCTAACACAACAAGTTCCACAATAAAATAATAGCTAAGCTATTATTTTATACACACAAGTAATTTAAAATTCAAACAACTTAATTTAATTAATTAAAGAGTTAGAATTCATTGATTAACATGTGTCGGCAAACATTAAAGAAGGAGAGAAGGAGAGGAAGAGTTATCATAGTTAGGGGGGGGGTTGTTGTAATAAAGGAAGGGAAATTAATTGGGGAGTTTGAAGAGAGTTATGGGAGATGAAAGGTTGGGGCTCATGTGGGCCCCACCTCTCAAATATCCACACATGGGAAGTTAGGTGGGTGTGAGCCCCACTAATAACTTCCAATGGGAGGAAATAACTTCCCTAGATATATAAAATTATTCTAAACAATTTTATTTAACTTCTTAATTAAACCCCAATTTTTAACATTCAACCCGCACGAAACGCAACTGCGGTAAAGGTCCCCTTAAGCAATTACCGGAACTGCGATTTCATCGATGTCCTTAGATTTCAATTCTGAGCACCGGTTCAAAATATATAAAAACCCGCACGTACGTTTACTGAACGTACCCGAACAAAACTTTTAAAATTGATTCCAGGGACACTGGGCCTCAGAATCAAGTGACGTCAGAAGCTACAGACTCGTAAAATTCAAAATAATTAAGTAAAAAAAATTTCCTTTAAAATTATGGGTCTTAACATTACTCCCACCTCAGGGAATTACATCCATGTAAAGCTACAACACACACTAGAAAAACAAACGGGGATACTGAGCTAGCATTTGTGCCTCCCACTCCCAAGTGCTCTCCTGGAGTTTCTCATGCTACCAGCGAACGCACACCAGAGGAATCGGCCATCCACATAGGACCCGCTACTTTCAATCCTCAATCTCTCATGGGACCTCCACAAATGTCACCCTGTTATCGATGTCTAGCTCCCCGTGATCGATGATGTGGGTCAGGTCATGCACATATCTCCTCAACTGAGATACGTGAAAGACATTATGCACCCGGTTCAACTGAGGAGGAAGGTCCAGGTGGTAAGACACCTCGCCTACTCTACTAAGAACCTGGAATGGTCCGATGAAATGTGGAGATAACTTGCCACCCCGACCAAATCCCCGTGGACCCTATCGAGGTGAGACCCGTAAGAAGACGTGGTCACCATCCTCAAACTCCAGTGGTCTTCGCCTCCTATCAACATAGGAATTCTGTCTGATCTGTGCAGTCTTCATCTGCTCCTGGATGATCTACACCTTCTTCGTCATAGCCTGAACCATCTATAGTCCTACAAGTACTGACTCCCTAGGGTCAGTCCAGCACATAGGTGATCTGCAAGGTCAGCCGTACAGTGCCTCGTATGGTTTCATCCCGATGGTGGAGTGGAAACTATTTTTGTATGCAAACTCCCCCAAGGGTAGGTGATCCTCCCAGCTGTGACCAAAGTCAAGGACACATGCACAGAGCATGTCCTCGAGTGTCTGTATGGTCCTCTCAGTCTGTCCGTCCGTCTGAGGATGGATGGAGGTGATCAGATGTAGCTACGTCCCAAAGGCCTCCTGTAACCTCTTCCAAAGATGGGAAGCAAAGTGAGCATCTCGATTGGATACAATAGTCGATGGAACAAAAAGCTTTATATTCAACCTGGTTTCTCATAGAAGCTATAGTTTGTGTCCCTTGATTTAAATCACCTACTACAACATCTAAAGGATGATTCCTGAATGTTCCAATGCCTCTAGAAAGAGTTAAACTAGACTCCTCATGATTGTCTATTGGTTTAGACTCCACAGGTGCAGATTCGGGAAGATTCCCAGAACATGTAACTTTTACAAGGGATTCACTATCTTTATCATCAAGGTCCAGAATTCACATATCTTCCTCAAGATATTCAAGAGAGGTTTTGGGTTTATGTGGATCGGTATCATCAAATTTGGCATGAACTGACTCTTCCACACATTTGGTTTTCTTATAGAATACTCTATAGGTTTTACTCGAGATTGAGTAACCTAGGAAAATTATTTCATCAGTTTTAGAGGAAAACTTGTCAAGATTGTATTCAGTGTTATGGATAAAGACATTGCAACCAAAAACTCTGAAGTAGTTATCCTTAGGCTTCTTATTGTTCCAATGATAATAATGGGTCTTCTTAAGAACAGGTTTAATCATGACTCTATTGATGGTATAAGAAGATTTATTTTCAGCTTCATCATAAAAATAAATTGGTAAATCATACTCATTGAGAATTTTACCAGCAATTTATTGAAGGGTCCTATTTCTTCCTTCCACGACTCCATTTTGTTGAGGTGTTCTTGGAGTAGAGAAATTGTGACTATATCCATTGTGTGAGCAATAGGATTCATACTCCTTATTTTAAACTCATGGCCATGATCACTTCTCAATGTCATAATTCCAAGTCCACTAGGGTTTCCTATAGACTTGGAGTATTTGAAAAAATAAGAACAAGATACACTTTTGGGAGACAGAAAGTATACCCATGTGTACCTAGAAAAATCATTGATACGAACATAAACATAGTGCTTCCAATTTAATCTTGAAACTCTTGTGGTCTAAATGAATCCATGTGAACCAATTCAAGCAGTTGAGAAGTAGAAACTTTTTCTTTGGTTTGAAAGAAAATTTGTGTTGCTTTCCCTTTTGACAAGGATTACACACTTTGTTAAGAGGGGATTCTAATTTAGGTAAGTCTCTCACTAAACCTTTCCTAGTCAGTTTCCTAAGTGAGTGCACATTTCATTGTCCTAATATTTCATTCCATAACCTAGATTCCTTATAAAAAGAATTTAAGCAAGAAATTTTTTTCTTGGATAAGAAATTTAAGTCAACAACATACACATTCTCATTTCTAAGTGCAGTAAATATTAAATCATTTTTATAATTAAAAACATTACATGCATCATTTTCAAATTTGACATTGAAACCATCATCACATATTTGAGATATATTAAGTAAATTGTACTTTAATCCATTAACAAAAAGTACTTTGAAAATTAATATAGTATTAGGGTTTCCAATATGGCCTAAGCCGAAAATTGTTCCCTTTGAATTGTTACCAAAAGTTACATGTCCACCATCAACATCGATTATGCTCTTGAAGAATGAATAATTTCCTATCATATTTCTTGAACATCCACTGTCCAAGTAGCACAAAGTCTTAAAGGAACTCTTTAGGAAACATCCCTACAAAACAGATTAGGAATGTGGTAAATTTGGTACCTAGATTTTTTTGGGTCCAGAGAGGCTAGCAAGTAAGAATTTGGGAACCCATACATGTCTCACAGATTTCCTATAATCAGCAGATATATTTTGAGAGATAAAAAATTCGTTGGGTCCTTTAGATAATTTTTTTTTCAAGAAATGGTCCATAACTTTAACTAGCTAAGAATTGTCCAGATTTTGAAATAAATTTAGTTTTAATGATCCTTCTCTGTCCTGGTTGATACCCTAGACCAATTGTATATTTTGGGGGTATCTATTTTCCTAGAAACTGAGTCAAGGTATCTATACCTGAAGTAAAATTCTCATGATCTATTTTTAATTTTTCATTGGATAATTTAAGCTCAGTTTTTCCTTTTAACATTTGGGAGAATTTTTCTTTTTTTATATCCATATTTGACTTATAATTTCTTTATAAATCATGATGTCTCTTTAATGATTTATATTTGTCCTTGATCTCATTAAAGGTATTCTCAAGCATTTCACAGTATCCAAATAGTTAATCCTTAGTCATATCTTCATCATTATGTGACTCACCCTTGTTCCCAGAATAATATGCATTATATATAGGAGAGTTAAGTGTTATGTCATATGTTTCTGTCATGAAACATAAGTTGGAATGATTGTTCTGTTTAGTATCAAAAGCATTAGATCCACTGGACCAGTCTTCTGAAGCACTCCAAATATATTTTATAGACTTTTTATAACTCTTTCCCTTATCTTCATATTTCTTCTTAAATTTCATCTTGGGTAAGTCTACCTTCACATGACCTTTTTATTTTCCCTCATAGCAGATTATTTCATTGGAGTTGTCATTCCATTTTCTTTGTTTCTTCTATTGTCCTTTACAATCATACTTTCCCTTGTAGTTTCGCTTCCTAAATAATTTATTCTTTCGATAAAACCTTTTGAAACTTCTAGAAAGATGAGCCATCTCCTCATCACTATATGAATCCGACTCTTCACTAGTAAATAATTCTACTTGAAGTTTTTCTTTATCTATGCTCTTTGAGGTTGAAGTCTTGAATTCTACTGACTTCTTCCCCGATTCTTCTTTTAATTATTTGTTCACGTTAAGTTCTTCTTCATACATCATAAGCTTTCCAATTAGTTCCTTCACTGGTAGTTTGACAATGTCATAAGATTCTTAGATGGATATAGAAGTGCCCCTCCATTTTTCAGGTAGGAAACAAAGCGGTCTCATGATTTGGTCCTCTCTATCGACTGGTTTTCCAAGCAGACTCATAGTGTTCACTATTTCATTGAACCTAAGATACATTTTTGAAATAATTTCATCAGGATTCATTTTAAAATTATCATATTTAATAGTGTATTTATTTAGTCTCATTTCTTTAACCTTAGGTGTTCCCTCATGAGAAGTAGATAAAGTATCCCAAATTTCATATGCACTTCTACAAGAAGATATTCTATTAAATTCCTTGTCACCTAGAGAACAGTACAAGGCATTCATTGGTTTATAGTTATTATTGTATGTAGCTTAAGTCAATTGAGACCATGTGTCCCTAGTAGTAGCAGGAAATACATGTTGTTCTTCAATTGTATCCCAGATTTCTAGTCCCATGCTCTCTAGATACATTTTCACTTTTAATTTCCACTGAGCATAGTTTTTACTATTAAAGAAAGGTGGCCTATTATTAGCAGCACCGTCAAATCTAGTTTCCATAGTTACTAAGAATTTAAAGAACTGGAAATTTAGATATGATTGAAATTTTATGATCTTTACGATACAACTAAAATCATAGTTTAAAAGAGTGTGAACAATTGAAAATAAAATCCTCTAATACCAAATGTTGGTTAGAGTGGATACTAAAGTGGGGGGTGAATTGAGTTCCAATTAAAATTTCTGGTAAAAACATTATGATAACAATCCCCCAATTCAAAACAGCCCAGTCAATTAAGGTAGTATAGATATAAATGTTTAATTTCTCAACAAGTTTCTCTATGTTTGATTAGTCCTTGTTGAGTCAATGAAATCACCAATTCAAATTTTGAAACAGGTTTACTGAATTTATCATATATACACACTAACCAAAACTAACTATCAGAGAGAATGTAAAAATAGTTTTCTGTCTTTGAAAAATATAAGCAGTGGATTAAATAAAACAGATTATTTTAAGATTAGCATAACAATGTAAAAAAGAGGTTCAGTCTCAAGTAGATACCTAATCCTCTCTAATTGGTGATCACCTTCCACCAATCTGTTTGTATAAATAAAAATGATACACAACCTGTATAGGTTTTCACAACAGTTTTTACACTATCCAGGTTCTATAACCTCTACCACATTTCTACATGGGAGAACAAGAAACCAAGCCACACAAGGATTCTTCCACAGTTATGCGTGGGAAACAAGGTGAGAGAGTATTGAGTGTAGATTTTCAGTATCCTCCAGTTAAAGCACATAAGACAGTGTGTGTGTGTGTAACAAGCACACACTGCTCCGAAATGTAAAATAAGGAACACATTAGATCCAGAGAAATGAAGATGAAGTTTAGAATTCTCTATGTGTTTCAAGGTCAGCTCTGGACTTCTTGCATTTGAGGAAATGACATTTTTTGTTCTTCTCTACAAGTTATCTCCAAAAAAAGAGTGTCAAAACTTCAAGGTACTAGCTTCCAGGTACTGAGATGTTCAACTTCTTGGTATAAGAGTGTTGATGAAGCACATCAGGAAAACCTTTAATATGTTCTTCAAAATGATCTTTGTGAAGATCTTGGTTTTTCAGTATAAGCACTAGAGTGTTATTCTTCTTGTTCTTCAGTAGTTTCTTCCTTATGAATTTGACTTGTGAACTTCACTCTGCACTTTTGTTTTTCTCTGTGCCTCTATGTATATATCTTCCTTTTCTTCATTATTTTTCTTTCGTATTTGAGGTATGACAATAGGAGTACGTACATCATGTGCAATCTTTCTCGTACCTTGTACTATCAAGAGATGGTCTCCTGACATGTCTCCAAACAATATTAATTAATGTTAGATGCATTAAATCAATCAAATATGACCATTATGATAATATCAAGAAAAGGGATATTGTATAGAATATGTTATCAGTAGACTGGTAAAAGTATCCTACCAGTCGGTATCATCTTTAGCAGCAAGCTCAAGCCGCAGTAAAATTGTAACAATAGGTGTATCCAGTGGTAGGATTCACCAATGGTAGGATTGTCCAACTGTAGGCTTTGTCTAACTGTAGGCTTTGTCCAACGGTAGGCATTGTACAATGGTAGACTTCATGAATGGTATACATCACCAACAATAGACTTATAAATGGTAGACTAATCAATGATAGAGTTCACTAAATGTAGACTTCACTAACAGTAGACTTCACCAATGGTAGACTTCACATAATAAGTCTGACAGTGGTATTCTAATAGAAACTATTTGTAGTAGCAACCTTGTCACAATAGTGACATATCACATTGAATTAGCATCTATATGTTTTGGTAAGTACACCAACAGTAGGCTTTACAATGTGACCTTGTACTGGTGACTTTTAATGGTATCTTTATAACTATATCTTTTATAATGGAAACCATCATCAGTAAGGTCTTCATCGGTGATCTTTTCACTTGTGACCTCTTACCAGTAACTTTCAACAATGACCTTGACGTAGAAATTTTTTATACTATAAACTGATTTTAGTAAAGTCAGGAGATTAAAATAGATTGAAGTATATTTTCAAACAACTAACCGTTTATAAACTTAAATATGATTTGAGATTATCAAAATAGGTGAATTAAACAGAAACCAATACAATAAATATCATATAAAAATGTCCACAAATGGATATAAATATTCCAAACAATGTAATTATAAAATGATCAATCACTGTTAGTTTTAGAAATTTGATAATGGAGTAGGTCTACCATGTTGCCCAAAAAACATAAACATACTATTTCCAATTTCAATACCTGTGAATCACGAAATATAATCATATATAATCATGAAATCTTATTTTAATTCTTAGGCACATAAATGCAAATAGAATAATCATATCTGCCCACTCACATGCAATAACATCATTAAAACAATACCCCTTAGGGTCCACCATTCCATATCAAATAATTTCATATATCCATACCCTCAAGGATAAATTTTCTATATCTTAGCATAACATACATATATCCCCTCAGGTCCAAATATGATATATCATTGAATATCATATCCCAACCCACCATAAGCCTCCTTTATGTGAACATTTTTATATCTTTACATAGCACACCATGGAATATGAAAAGCAACTCAAAAAACAAATAAAATTACACCATAGCATTTTTTATCGAATTAATTAAACCCCATTCTTTGATTCTATTTCAACTATATACCATGTTCAATAGATATGAAAAAAACAAAATAAAACACCAACCATTTTTTTAGGAAAATTCATATTAAACCACCACAAAGTTATCAATATATTTAATTAAAATATATGGTCATTTACTTATCATTTACCCAAAAAATTAATCTATTATTCCAAGAATGTTACAATTTAAAACATTCTATTACCCTTGTTTCATTTTCCCAAAAAAAAAAACAGACCCTAACTCAAAAAAACATGATATTGACTTCCTGGGTAAGCATGCTACCTTGTTCTGAGATAAATTCCTCATTATATATATAAAATATGTTATTATAGAAGAAACATGACAAATTAATCACACAATAAAATTTCAAATTATATCAGTTGCACAAAAATTAATCCAAAACTCACTACATCTTTTTGTGTGTAATATTTATTCATTTATCAAAACAATTATCCCGTTATTTTATAATTCCATCCATGTTTAGCACTATTATACACCATGTCATTATCATTTTAAATCAAACATTTTTTTTGTATCCTTATCTACCAATATCAACATCTAAATTATTGTTAAATCTAAATTCCATCCCCAAACCAATGCATAGGAGTAACATTAACCCTAAAATTAATCATAGAAAATTCACTTCTAATAAATAGTAATAATTTCAAAGCTAAAAAACATAATGAAAAAATTTAACACTAATAAACCCACAATTAACATATAAACACGTTTTGAAATCCATGATGATGTAAGAGGTCACATAACATGAGGAATAAAAGAAAACGTTCCAAGTTATGGGCCTCTAGAAAATCTCAGAACACATTAATTATAGATCCTTGTGAACTAAAATTAATAAAAATAGAATTAGAATCAGACTATAATATAATCCCCTTTGAATTCAAAAAAGTTATTATTCATAATGAAGTTATATTGATAAAAACAATATAATATTTTGATCTAAAATCCAAGATCAAATAAATCTATAGATGAAGCTTGAAGATGGATAATGAGTGAAATAATTTATTACCTTAAATGTAAATCAAAATCAGTATAAATAATACCTAAATCAAACAGATCCCAACATAAGAACCAAATACATGAGTAAAAAAATATTGAAATACCCCTAATTAAAAAACCCCGCATATAAATTACTAGGAATTTGGTTATCCACCAATGGGTACCCAATTATAGTCCAAGTCTTACATGGACAATTTCCCCTTTAATGGGTACATAGTAACCCACAATGGGTGAAAAATGGAACTTTAGGTCCTCAATTATTCATGTTACACTAGCAAACCCCTCTCAAAATGGTTCACCACCTCATGGTATACATTACAACACAATAATATCTCAAATTAAATAAATGGGAATCAAAAATTAAAATAAAAAACATACCATAATGATTAGGGTTGTTAAAAACTTCCCACCATAATGCTTCTCATCCATAAGAAGTATCATCATGCATCACAGAAGAGTAAATCTAGCCATTTTTACTTCATATCATATTATCATTCATGGTCCTGTTCTTATAAACTCTAATTCTTCCATAGGACTCATACATGAGGTATAACCTTTCCCCCAAACTAATTCTCATTATTATAAAAAATCATCAATGGATTCTCCATAAATGAGGTATCTGCATCTATCCCCACATCCTAACATTGACGACCATGAGGAGGATTCTATTCATACATCCTCAATTGGAACATGTGAATAAAATCATGTATAACACCATCCATCAGTGGTAGTTATAATGAGTAGATGAATTTCATGATAATCTCTAGAACCATAATTTTTTCAGTATACTATAGAGCTATCTTTTCTCATTAGCTGATTCTCCATCACCCTAACCAGTTTGAGACTTGAAAAAAAACATGATCCCCGACCAAAAATTATAGATTCAAATATTTGTGGTTGTGATAAGAAAAATTTCTACTTTGAATGGTAATAAATATATTAATAATCATATGCACATTATGAGAAATCTTTTTCACCATGATTGGTCAAATGAAGTATTCTTCCCCTGATTCCATCCAATACTGAGTGGTGTATAAATGCCTAACATATAAATCCTCCAAAGATTCCATATGAATCAATTTGTGGTAGATATTATCATAAAAAACTCCACAAATGGAACATGATCATCCCATGAACCACCAAAGTTATGGACACATTCTTGAAATATATCCTCATGGGTCAAGTTGGTACTCTTAAACTAGTTATCCATATGTAGATGATAATAAGTACTCTAATTGAATTGAGTGACTAAATTTTTTTATATATTAAAAAAAAACTATTACATGAAGGTCAAATCATGATCTGACACAATATTAAGTGGTCTTCCATGAATCCTTACAACCTCATATCTGTAGAGTTTAATAAACTCATCACCTATATAGGTATTCTTGATTTACCAGAAATGGGAAATATTCAACAACCAATGAATATTAAACTATTACACATCTTTACCATTCCACAACATCATAAATCCTATCAAAAAATCCATAGTGACATTATCTTACATCCATTATTAAATAATAGAGAATTTCTGTTCACCAACAGTACCCTTATTCTCAATATTAAACCATTGAAAGATAAAGCACCTCAAAAAACCCGACCATATCCCACTATATTATTAAAAAATAGTTTTTTAATCATACACCATTATATATATCATTCAATTTGGGATAATATATACACTATAACATATGTTTTTATATCATTCACACTTCTTTCTAAGACATTGGACCATAAATCTGCCCATGGGAATACAAGGAATAACCAGTTATAATATTCCATCTGAGTATCATCCTGCCACCAAAAATCATTCATTTGTAAACATAGAACTAAAGATCCAAATCATGAACTTAAACCACCCTTTATACTAATGAATAAATGATATAAAATGGATCAATTATAATATGTCATTGATCCCATGAAAAATAATTATACATCCTTATTAAGGGAGTCAAAAGTTTCCACTCCTCTTCAAATTCCTGAATAATTGCCACTTAGGAATTCCTCCTTAAATAATTAGTGACAAATATTCATTACATGGGTGTACATATCATCTTAAATTCAATTGATAAAGAATATCAACCCATATTATCTTCCAAATATTTTTATCCATTTAATATAATATATAACTCAATTTATTTTCGCCAGTGAACACTATATGATTATCCTAGAGATGATAGTGTCACCAAATCATGAAAACATGAATAAAAATCACCAACTCCAATTCCTAAGTGGGGTAATTATTCTTCTATGACCTAATATATTAAAACCATAAGAAACTAAATTTCCTTCTTACCACAAATCTCATAAAAAAATAATACGAGAACCATCATAATATACTTGGTATCATTTCTCTTGATCCAGTAATGTGAGTATAAGAATGGATTCTAACCTTTTATCCTACTCCATAGATGAAAATGAACACTAATCACACCACTAGAACATAAATTTATTTCAAATAATTTATTTCATAATCATATCTAGGGAGTATAATTCCTAAATAAAGTTGTGGTAATATATCCCAAGTCCTAACAATTAAAAACAATATCAATAATACCCCTTAAGTCTTGATTTATTACACAAAGGTAAAAATTATAAAATCCCATAAGTTTATTAATACTTATTGAATGTGTGGATTAGGTACATATAATAAAACACATGGACCATAAATACAATGAAATTATTCAAAAACTTCTTATTATGTTAAAAAAATCAATAGTTCTTCTAAAACTGCATGAGATAACCTGGGGACGTACATAAAAAAGGGGTGAGCTATAGACCCAGGTAGGGGAATAATAACATAATATCATGTGGTAAAGTAGTACATGTGATACAAGAGTCATAAAAAGGTATAATAATAGTGTTTAGAATCATAATAATGAATAATGTGGAATGATATAACATGTTATCATAAATGCAACATAAGAATGTGGAAACAACATAAAACATGACACTATAAACATAAGTCAAGGATAACCACCCAGAAAAAATAATGTAGTGAGATTATTACAAACTACCATGCATGATACATGAAATATATTGTGATAAAAATATTACACAATGCATTGGATGGATATAAAGCTTTAGGCCCACCCTCCACTTTCATATCATGTACATGCATAAGGGTATCACATCAATCATACAAAATGAGGATGTATTTGACAATTTTTAATACAAATATTAAAGAGTATGAGGTTAAATAAATGTAAATAATAATTAAATGATGTATATGAAATATTATATAAATACACTTGAGTTGAAATGGATACTGGTATTCACTTGACAAATGGTTGTCATGGAAAATCACAGGATAGTTTGGACAACAAAAAACGTGTACACAAAGATTTAATGAAGGTGATAATGATAGTTAAATGAATATAAAATTAAATATAAATCATAAAGATATTAATAGATATGTAATAAAACATATCTGAAAATTAAAAATTGGGAATACAATGGCATAATATAAACAAGGTGCTTGAATAAAGAGGGAAAGTTGAAGATCCCTAAACATGAGAAGACACTTCTAACAGCTTGAGAGGAGCTTCATAAGAGATTAGGGGAACCATGGTAGGAATAATTAAAGGAACATTTAGTGTAATTTCCTTCTAAACGAGTTTTATGTGTAGAGGAAAGGGATTTTGGGTGGTTCAACATTGCAAAAGAGAGTATAATTCGTTTTTAATTTCCAAACATAGGTTTTAGAATCAATATGATAATGTAATCCTAAAGAAAACTATTCCCATGGTTTTTTACAATATTTTATACCAAAGAGTAGTTTTTTTAATTATTTTATATGTATTATACCTGACCATATTATAATAATTCCCTACGAAATGTGGAAGTGAGTCATGTTTATAAATAAATGATTTTAAAACCCTTAAAATATAGTATTAGTTTTGGAGGATTCCTTAAGGGTTTATAAAATTAATCTACTAACTTCCAAAACCAATTTTAGTAAATGGGAAACATAATTTTTGTGTGTATACCCTTTTTAAAATATATTAAATCACTTTTTTTCATTATGATGTTATAATGCATACTGGGTACGTATACCTTGTTTAATATTTACAAAAAAATAAAACTATATCAGAAATTATTGTAAAATTAGTTGTTAGATAATTTAAATGTGATGAATTAGAAAATAATATTTATTCAATCAAAATAATTATTTTAAAATTATAATTTAAAATTTTAAATCTGAAATCCCCACTTATTAAAAAATACAAGTTTTTTTAATAATAGTTTTATGACACTTATAAAAATTATATATGACGTTATAAAATTAAATTGTAATATTTATTTACTTAATATTATTTATAAAAATATTTTATTAAAATATAATTTATTTCTAAATTTAATGAATTTATCAAAATAGTTTCTGTTTGAAGCTATACATATCCCAAAATTACAATTTTTTCATCTGATCAAAATCAAGTTTTAACAAACATATTATTTAATCACTATAAAATTAATAAGAAAATAAAAGAATAATTTTATTGAAATAATATATAAGAAGTCATACTGTTAGGGTTTAGTTAAATAGACCTTTGTTACACTAGAGAATTCACAAAGGGTAAGGTGTGCGATGGTGGAATTTTCCTTTGGTGGTTCAATAAACATGGATTGTGACGTGATCACGATGAGAATAAAATTCATGAATAGATGGTTTCTATCATGATTTAGTTAATGAGTATATTCTTGGGTTTGGTAAAGGGTAAATCCTGGTGATGATATCTCCCTTAGAAGCTCTGATAAATTCACTTCATAATGGATGATCCTATTGGTCGAGGACATCACTTACTTTGTCTTTGTCAAATGTAATTTATCCTAGACATAAATATAATAATATTAATGATCACTATAAAATTACTATACTATCAATGGTTATTAATCATACTAGTTTTTTAAAATTTGATAGATAATCGATTTCCAAAATAACCAAATGATGGAATGTGTTTTCTATAACTTGATTACGTGATATGAAATTTATAAATTCAAAGGGGGATTTCATTTATAAAAGTTTATGTCATTATATTATTCACCCATTTTAAAATTATACCCTCAAAATTTTCATTTCATATACTAAAATAGGTGAGATTACTTTTGATTCATCCCCTCTTTTAGTTCCCAATTTTCTTCCTTGAGCTTGTGGTTCTTCCACATCACATTTACCAAGTGAGTTTTCTTGTTTCAAAATAATTTGTCTCTAAAATATATGAACTTAACCAAAGGATCTTTGTATGAAATATTATCATACAATTGTACCAAATGTAGATTCAGTACATGTGAGGGTTCTGGTATAAAATTCCTCAATAGGGATGCATGGAACACATGATTTACTTGAGATAGGATATGTGGGAGTGATAGTCAAAATACCACCACTCTGATATGATAAGATACATCAAAGAGGCGAATATATCTATGACTATGATTTTCATTCTTCCAAAACCTCATGAATTTCAACCATGATATTATATGATTGAAAATTTTATCTCTGAACTCAATCTTCATGCCTCATTGAAAATTGTTTTAAAAGAATATATATCAAATTTGGGTAGAATTCAAAAGATTATGAATATTTTGATTATTATCTATAATATCATGGATAATATCATTTCTTAATAGCTATTATCTACAACTTAATCCAATCACGTCAGTTTATGACAGCTATTCACATATAGAGCCTTATAAGATTCCATTTGAATGATATAATGGGAAATATTGTTATATAATAACTCTAATAGGTGATGGTGTTGTTCAAAAAATACATATAAATCCATAGAACACAATCTAAATATCCCCTTAAAAGATTGAATGTTTCAATTGGGATGACCATCTATCTAATAATGATAAGCAGTTCTAATGCTCATTTTTATATATAATAATATTGGATGTCCTATCCAGAACCTTGTACTATACCATGGATCTCAATAAGATACAATAAAGAGTGAAACTCCATGAAATATTACCACTTACCTTATGTATATCATGTAGAGTTGGCCAAGATATAAATATTCATTGTTGGAAATGAAATGCACTGAATTTGTAAGAAGATCAACTACCAACAAGATGGATTTATTACCTTTATTTGTCCCAGGGAGTCCTATGATGAAATATGTGGTTAGGTTTTCCCATTTCAATATTGTAATGGAAAATGGGCTCATCATAACCATCAACTTTTTTTTGATATGTCTTGTAATTTCAGTATACCATGAATCAATATACAAACTATGAAATCTCCCTCGTAATGCTATCTCACCTGATTTTTTTTCTTCAAATATCTATTTTTAGTAGTTATTTATATACAGATAGAGTACTATGGTCTATGTACATCATCTTGAAGTTACCTGTTCATTTCTAGTTTTGGTGGTATAAATATCTCAATTATTTGGAAAATTCTAGATAGAGAAGGTTTCAGGAAGTTAATGAAGTTTCTTTTTCAAAGGTATTGCCTTATGTTTTCAAAGGAGTTAGAGAAAAACAAAAATAAATCTCCTCGCATTTTATTTTGTAAAATTCTTACTAAACATCATATTTGGATAATTAGACTAATAATTCTTGATAATATCCATTGTATTCAGGATAGGCTAGCTAGAAAAAAATCCACATCAAATTCACAATGAACCTGGAATGAAATGATTGATCATAGTGAGGAAGAATTAGTGTTTGTATGATTATGATGAAAATGAGATAATCCTTTTCTAATACTGGAGTTCTCATTAATCATAATTATTTTGTAAATCTAATGATTAAATATTATTGAATGAAAGAGGGAGTGAAATAGATGTTTTCCATCATATCCATATTGATTGTAATCTTGTCAATCATATTTAGGCTAATTAGGTATGAAATATGTTACTGGAGGAATATGATGGTACATTGTGTTCCCTTGTCTATTCGATGATGATGAAAATGACCTCAAATATATTTCAAATCATGAATATTGTCATGATACAAGTATATTTTTGTGAATGAAGTAATTTTATGATGTCGATGTTTCTAAAGTCTATGTATCTCAATACCAATCCAGCGTATTCAGCGCAACATCATATTAATCAATGGAATAATTTTTTACATCCTGACCAATGGTAAATAATGTTTGATGCTATTTAAGTAGATTCAAAACATAATGATATATATTTATCAATATTGTAGTCTACCATTTTCATGCGATACATACATTTCCCTTCATCATAATAATATAGTAATAAATGTCAATAAGAAATTGAATCAGAATTGAGTTTTGAAAGAGTGTGAAAGAAATGTTTGGATGTGTTATGAAAAGGGGGAGATTGAAAATTGATGGTTGGAAGGATTTTTGGAAATGGGAGAAATGAGGGTACTAATTTTTAGTTAGACCAAAAGACAAAAGACATAAATCTATAGGGAAAAAGTTTTATGGGTATCATATTTAGAAGATAATGAAAATATTTTATTTGTTATCAATGAATTTCATCAATTGAGTCAAGAGCTATCAAATGGGAGTTGATACTGGATCACAGTCCTAAAGAAAATAAGAACTAGAAAAAATTGATGAAGTATTCAAGTAATAAGTTATCTTCATCATAATAGAGAAGATTTCAATGAAAAAATTGGATCGTGCATATTTTCATTCTTTTTATGAAGAAAAAAATAATGGAGAAATCATATTGGGAAAATCTGAATTGGTCTGGTGATTGTGATTAATGTCAAAAGAGAGATGACGTGCATAGAATATTCAAGAAGAATTGAGAATAAAAGATTATAATATAGAAATGTTTAAAAAGTTAAGATAAAAATGGAATTCAATGAGACATAAAAATTTGGGTAATTTTATTGAGCAAGAATTTTCTTTATAATCCCTCACAAACCACACTTGGGTTTAGTATAAAAGGATAAATATACGTTGTACCTTTTTGACAAAAGTATTGTTCATGAGTTGTTGAGAGAATGAATATCTATAGAGAGATGAAGGATTTACTGATTATTTTTCTTAAATAAATTGAATCATATAGAAGTAAAAGGAGAAGTGACAACATCACAAAATATTCAGCTAATCATAACATCCATCGGATTACCATATTCAGCTTGTCATTCTATTTGGCTGATCGTCATATAGGGTTGGATATTCTGATTGGAAATTTCGTATTTGTATTTTTCAAAGTAGGAATATGTTTTTTATAATTGTGTCAATCATATTCTGACATAGGTGTATTTTCTATATTGAGTAATCAGACTGAAAAATAGGGATGGGAATTTTATTGAGTTTTATTACAAAGTCTATGACATACATTCCAGGTTCTAGGTAAGAAACTGAAGATTTATTTCAAATAATACATCTATTCTTTTTGATAATGAATCACAAATAACATGTTTTGTTACAAAATCCTTTTCTTAAATCATTTGTTCTAGGAGGAGAACACACACTATTGGATTATTTATGGTGTTCTACACAAGTGAAAGGAATATCTTACTACTTGTATTCCAAAAAAATGTTTTTTTCTAGATTGTGTAGTATTGGATTATTTTAAAGCCATACCAATGACATATCTATTCTTATTGAATAGATAACCTTATAAATAATTATATTCCTATGTATGTGTGTTTGATTCATTTTTAGTAGAGAAAGAAATATCTAATAGTAGGTGAAGTTTTTTTCTGTTTTGAGGAAACATAAGAGAAAAGGTTATCATTGATTCACCCCTACCCCTCTTAGAGATAAAATCATCTTGAATAGGAATTAATAACTGGTATTAGAGCATTGTTTTCCTTCACTTGTTCTTTGTTAATGTTTTTAAGAGAAGTTGATGGAGATTCTGAATTGTGTGAACAGTAAAGGATTTTTTATTTTTTGATAGAAATAATTAGCATATTTGGAAAGATATAATTCTTCCTTATCTCATGTCTATTGTAAATTATGTAATTGTGGTTAAAATAAACCAGTTTCATCATATTGAATATATTTTTTCTCTTAAATATGGTGATAAGTGGACTCCTAATAATTATGGAAGGGATAAGAATGATTTATTATCACTAATTTCTGAAAGTGACTTATTATGAGTGAAAGGTGTTTACAAAACAATTGTATATGGGAAAACATAAAAAATATGCTAAGGAAATACAAAAGTGAAGAATGAAAAATTAAATATCTGGAGTCTAATGTTTGTAGATTTAAAAAATTGGAGAGTATAAATTTATTGGGAACATATTTACCATGGTAAATTAAATTGATAGCACTATCAAATGTCTTGGTGAAAAGTTGGATGAATCAATAATTGTTGAAAATATATTGACAATCCTTCCCAATAAGTTTGATTCAAAATTTTATTATTTGGAAGATAAATACTAAGATACATTATCTAAATATGATTTTTATTACACTCTCATCCCTTATGAAATGATAGGGAAAAAGATATAAAAATTAAAACAAAAGTTGATAGAGAGATTTATTTCCAGGATATAAAGAATGAAAAGTCAATGATTTTTCTTATTACTGAAGATGCTAGTGATTCCAACTCCAAAAACGAGGTATGTAAAGACCCTGACAAAATATTATCATTGTTTTCTAAAAATTTAAGAATAAGTATGGGTAAATACAAAGGAAAAAATCCCTTTAAATGCTTTTAATACAGAGATATTGGTCATATTATGACCAATATTCAATGAATAAATAAAGAACAAGATAGTGAAGAAGAATAAAGAATGCCAAGAAGGTTATTAACTAAAAAGGGTGATGAAGAAAATGTGTGACAAAGGAAAATCATATTCCACAGGGAATGATAGAAAATTCTACAAATCAAAATAGAGGAGTTTCATGCGTAAAGATGAAGAAGAATATAATATAAATTAATCCAGAAAAACTATTGAGCATGTTGGTGTGAATAATTTTATTTCTATAGTGAATGATGAAGAATTTGTAAGTAATAGTTCAGATAAAGATGGAAGTCAACATGAAATTCATTTGAATGAAGAATTAAAATAATTTCTACGAAAGATCAGAATCCTTAAAAAAAATTATTTCATGATTAATGTTTCCAAAAAAAATAAAGATTTGTTTTTAGAAGATAATAAATTGAAGCTTCTAGATATTGATGATTTGATGAAATCTCTTAAGGAAGAAAATAATCGTACTATGTACATGGATGTAAAGATGAAGGTAAAAGAATATGAGGTGGAAATTTTCCAACAAATACAAAATACATTATAATTTGGGAATATATGTTTCAAAAATTATATATCAAAAGTTATTGAGTACCTAAATAAGGGTAATCCAAATAAGCATAAACAATATTTACCTTTAAATGTTGAGCAGGAAGATGGAACTATTTATGGAAAATAAAATTGTAACATCTCAGATCCAGATGCCAATCAAAGGTGCCTCATTACCAGTTGATCATATGGTATCATGAAAATTTCCTCAAACACTATATTTTATTGACTAGTAGTGATGGACTGGGTTTTATTGTGGGGAAATGTTTCACTCATTAGTAGAGTATAACACATAATAATAAAATAATATATAGATAACAGAAGCAGTAATACCATACAACATGAGTAAATAGTGTAAGACTAATAATAAAAAATAACCAGATTTCACATAATTTAATGGTTGATATTGTATGTCACTTGTTCTTGGAAGAAATCCAAAATAGGTTACACTGCAGTAATACATGATACATGTACAAAATGTAAAAATAGAAAAAAGAAACTCAGAAGCATAACTAGCCTCAGCTTTAACCCAAGAACTCCTTCTCCTAAACTGTAAATCAAGTACCTATAGAAGGGTTCTTACCCTTATCAACACCTGAAACAATATAATCTAATTGCTCCACAAAACTTTAGAGAAACAGGGTATGAGACTAAATCCGTGTAGGCAACCACCCATGATCAGTTCCACTCTATCAGTGAATATATATAACAGGTAGTGTACCATAGTAAAAGAAGTAATCTATGATATACTCAAATGTAACCAGTCTTACAATAATTTGTATTCATTTACATTCATTTCATGTTCATTAATTAATTCAATTACATTGGATTATATAAGGCTTCAGATCTTTCCTAAGCCTAGAAACCCCTAGGTAAAAGAAATCTCAACATATACCTCAGAAGTATATCTAAACAAGTAAGTGAAGACCGAATCAATGCCTGTGCTTTGGCTTGGTAGACATGTCATAAGTCTTTTCATTTAAATATTCAATTTTTAACTCATGCTCATCCATGACATTCCTAATATTTAATTCAAGTATCCCTCAATGTGAATCTTAATCTACAACCTACAATCTTGTACCAGTGAATCTCTATGGAAACCTAGTATCACTTTAGGTGAAAACCTACCAACATCCTACTAGCACATCAAGAAGAACCTCTCTAGAGTCCCAGTATCACTCTAGGTGTAGAATAATTCCATGTCAACAATGTCAGTTTCTGGAGGTGATATACAAAAGCCTCAGGTATCACTCAATACATGTAAACAAGGAAAATAGAGTCAATCCATGGAATCCCTCTATGATCCATGTTTTACATAGAAAAATAACTATATCCTCCATGAGCCTATATGCTACACCCATGGATCATTCATGAGTTTAACATAATAGCATGACCAAACTCATAAGCCTGGACTTTTGATTAATTACATGGTAAAATCAAAAAGTAAGAAACACATGTTATTAGAACTATTACAGGGCTTTAACTATAAAAAACACTTGTGGGAAATTCATATAACAATCAACACATGTAAATTGCAATATTCCATGGTTTAAATAATAGTAACTCAGATGGAAACATTTCATATAAGATACCTATCATGAAATTTAAACAATCACAATGCTGAACCATCAAATATCTAATGTGTAAAAATAATTTATATAACAATTTCATTTAAAACAATGCAAGGTAGGGAAATCAAAGGCATTCCCATTGGCATCCAAGGCCAAACGACCATAAACAATTATCCAAGGGAAAACGAACCCATGGGGTGGCCCTAATTAAAGGTAAACAACTCTAACACACTTTTAATAACATAATAAATTTCCTAAATAATGATAAGAAATAGAAATAGAAAATTGATTTATGGAGGCACCCTAAAAATGGGTGCGCAACATTCTGGATCATATAATCAATTTGAAAATTAGCAAAAGGGAAAATACCACTTACCTAGTAGTCACACAATTCTCCTCGTCCATAACCGACCATTAATTCAACCTAGATGATGTTATATCTATAAAATGTGCATATATTCTCAACCTTTTCTAACTATTTCAATATATGAAAGCATGAATAATGGATCATGTGGAATCAAGAGCTTACCTATGGGGTTCCAATGTATCTAATTTTGTTCAAATCAGATTTCGAATGTAAAACCTAGAGAAAAATCAACCATCACTGATGAAATTTGAGAACCAGTGGGTTATCCTCTCTCCAAAAATGAGAAAACAAGGCTATTTCCCATTTTAACAAAACAAATTACATGGAGTTTACTTGATAATACATTTCGTGTATATTCCATTTTCCCTCCCTATTCTGACATGCCTTACACGTCATAAAAAACATGGAGACATCAATACATGACATTTAATGGGATTATATGATGTGTAACCTTCAATAATGTTGTTAAACAATTTTTCATTCAGACCTAAACCTCTTTTTCTCTTGTTTTTATAAATAAAAACTCAAAAGAAAATATATGTACCTCAATAGAAGAACATGGTTCTTACAAAAATACACCCTTAATGCAATTCATCCCTGAATTTCCCTTTCAAGGGTGATGGAAAAAAAATTAAAATAACTCTGGCCACTACGACCGTACATCAACCTCCATCTCCCATGTCTCATCATGCACTCAGTTGTGCTGCCATATCACCCTTACTAAAGGAACATACTAACCATAGAGAAACTCCATTCTCCTATCAACAATACGTATCAGATACTCATCAAAGTATGTATCAACCTAAATCCCATCATCCTTATGATGAAAAATGTGAGACACTTCTATGTGATAGTGGAACAACTATGATATGTGGAAGAATTCATTTATTGATCAATACCTCTGAGGTAACTTCAATCGATTGGAAACCGACCCGAAACTCCCTAGAATGCCAAATGGGTCGACATATCTCGGTGAAAGTTTACCATGCCTATTGACCCCCTTGTGTCCCAATCTCGGTGCACTAGGTAAAAAAACATGATCCTTGACCTCATGCTCTATAGGTCATCTATGATGATTTTTATAAGATTTTGGATGATACTATGTAGTTTCCATTCAATTATAAATTAATTAGAGCACAATAGAAGTCTCATGCACAAGACGTCGTCCCATTAAAGCTTCCTCACCTGCCTCCATCAAAAAAATGGTAAGACAACATGTATGACCATAAAAAGACTCATAAGTCTCCATATGAATAGTAGAATGAAATCTATCTTTATAGGTGAAATAATCCAAGGGTTTTTATCTCTCCCAAGAACCCTCATAATCTAGGACGTATGCCCAAAGAAAGTCCTCTAGCACCTGAATCATTCATTCTGACTGGCTATATTTCTGAGGGTGGTAATTTTTGTTCAGAAGAACTTGTGTAACCAGTGCCCTCTATAGCCATTTCTAGAAATGATAAGTAAATTAGGTGTCCCTATCTGAAAAAATAAAATTAGGCACCCCATGAAGTCATAAAACCTCACAAATGTAGAACTTTCCAAGATCATCAACACAGATGGTTTTCTTTATCAGAAGGAAATGTGAAACCTTCGTGAGCCTGTCAACAACAACTCATACTACACAATTACCTCAAGGAGACCTCATTAACCCTATCACAAAATCCATCATGACATCATTCCCTTTCCCATCAAGAATTGGTAACTGTTTTTAATTTTTGGATGGTCATTAGTGTTCTGCCTTCACCTGCTGATAGGTGGAGGACCTCGTGAAAAAACTTGAAACATACCATTTCATAACAAGAAATCATTATTGATGATGTAAATCCCGATACATCATAGTGAAACCAGGATGCACTGCCCATATAGAGTCATGAAAATCCTGCATTAGCTCTTCATGCATGTCTGCTAAAACCCAAACACAACCATGTACGCACAAAATTTCATCCTCACTGATGGTTTATCTAGGAAGTGGGACATCACCTGACATACTCTCTGGTCGGAATAGGAATTAAAAATTAGTTAGATTCCCTATACTTACTTTGCCTAGTAGGGTAGAGGAAACAAGTAAGCATGAAAGTAACATATGTCCCTCAATGTCATGCACCTCTAAATGCTTCTCAGAGAACAAATCCATAAGAATCCACTCACTACTGTCCTATTTAATAGCCTACATCTAAGCCCTCCTACTTAGGTCATCATCCATTGTATTTCCTTTACCAGTCATGTAGGCATGATCAAAGTCCACATACTGAAGGTATTCTCCCCAATTTTTCTGCCTCAGATTAAGATCAGGTTGAGGGAATTTTTACATAAGGCATTTGTGGACCGTATACACTAAAAAATCTCATCCAATAAGTAATGTCTACAAAAATGAAATGCATGAACAACTGTAGCTATCTTGGTATCATGTGTTGGATAATTTCTCTCATGTGGCCTTAGTTGTCTAGAACCATACGAAACATATTGATCCCCTTGCATAAGAAATTATTCTACTACAATGCCATATGAATCTTAATAAATGGTGTAACTCTTTATTTGATATGGATAAATCAATATTAGAACCTAATTAAATATCCATTTCAACTCCTAAAAGGCCGTGTCTCAGGAATCTTTCCACACATACTTCATACCATTTTTAGTCCATTCTGTCAGTGGAGATACTAAATGTGAGAATTCCTCTATGAAGTGCCTATAGTATCCAGACAGCCCTAGAAAACATCACACCACAAATATGTTCTTGGTATTCTACAAGGAAACTACTAATCTCACCTTCTCTAGATCCATTGATACTCATATTTCTGAAATGATGTGACCCAAGAAGTGAATATGATGCATCCAAAAGAGAAACTTTGTGATCATAGAAAATAACTGATCCTATCTCAGTGTACTCAATACAATATCATGATGTTTTTCATGGTCTTGTCGATTATGAGAATAAACCAAGATACCATCCATGAAAACCAAAAAAATGAATCAAGATAAGGATGGAACATTCAGTTCATCAGTTCCATGAAAACTGCTTGTATGTTCGGGAGACCGAACGATATAAAAAGATACTTGTATAGATTATACCATATTTGAAAGGATGTGAAAAGTATGTCTGATGGACTAACACACAACTGATCATTATGAGGTCTCAAGTTAATCTTTAAGAAAAATCATGCTCCTTGGAGCTGGTCAAATAGATCATCTACTCAAAAAGAGGATTTGAGTTTTTAACTATCAGCTGGTTCAGTTTCCAATATTCCACTCATAGCCTAAGGGTACCTTCTTCCTTTTTCACAAAAAGGTCTCGTGTACCCCACAGAGAGTACTGGATCAGATGAAACCATTTTCATCTAAATCCTCCATTTACCTATTGATCTCTTACATCTCCGTCATTTCCATCCAATAAGGAGGAATGGATAATGGTTCACCTCCTGGAACTAGCTCTATAGTGATCTATAATGATCTCATAGGAGGTATGCCTGAAAATTAATCTTGGAAGACATCCCCAAAATGATCAACTATAGGAGGGGAATCCATCTGACATGTTCTATAATCTTCCAAATACGAACTCACAATCATGGCTATCATCATAACCAACCCACGATACTTGGGTATAACTCTTCTTTTCAAGACATCCCATTCACAATTATGTAGAATCTATCTTCCCTATGTTGATGTAAAACTCACCCTTGGTAAATAGAAATCCAAAAAGGCATAAAAGGAAGCCAACTAGTCTATTCTGAGAATTAAATCAAAGCATTTCATCCTCAAGGGGGACCTGCTTGCATAGATACAGACATTCCATTCTAGTACCTAATAGATATTATTGCATCAAAAAATCATTAGAAGTAAAAACATAGAGCCCATGGATCTCCATAATAGGCTCAAGTATGAGACTATTTGAAGGCAGTGTATCAAAAAGTGCAGAAACTAAAACAGAGGCAACTAGAATAGTACCTCCAACAGTAAAGGGCTCAAGATCCTTCTCCAACTAGGTCTATTGGATTGAATATGTATAACCTATACTATGTCCCTATGACACATCCTAGATATCCTAAGCTAATACAACCTATTGTCTCTGAGATCCTGAGGTTTGTCTACCACATCCACAACCATCACATCAGCCTGAATGTCAAGATACATTATAGTTTGTTGACTGATGATAAGATGATGACCATTCTCTTGAATGTGGTGTCAGTGTAGACCCACTGTCACTAGATACTGGTGGAAACATCTTATAGAAGTGATGAAGATGACCAATCTTGCCACAATATTAGCACTCAACTGGTTTCTATGGAAAATGTGGACTCGTATTCCCTAGAATACCGCACTATAAGTATCTCACATGGCTTCCAAAAAATACATTTTGACATCTATTGTCACCATGAGAATGCTCTAATAGATGATTCTTAATATTAGTCGAGACAATACCAGATCTCCATGCCGAATAGCCATATCTCACACCTCTAGATTCTCTTATATTATGCTCAATAATTAGCGCATGATTTAAATTAGTATATACATAAGGCAACATAAATACATTCACCTATGATCAGATGTGCAACCTATGAAAATCCGTGAATCTCCTAGCTTTTGATACATCTTCACCCATAAAAACAAGTGAAATCACTAGATCGTAGTAAAACGGATGTGTAGTCCATCAATGACAACGAACCCTACTCCAAATTCATGAACTCCCAGGCTCATTCATCCCTCAACATCCTGGGATAGAAATAATAATGAAATACTATTGGAAAATATCCCCATGCCATATCTTAATGATGATTTTCTAATTGATAACATCCCAAAATCTCTAGGGGGAATCACAGATCACAGCATAGTGAGATTTACCCTCCCCTTGGGAGGTGTCTCTAGCTGCACGCAGATCGTTTTCATGTACTTCATACATTACTCTATAGATTGTGGTCCGCCATCCCTTGAAAATTTGGGAGGATGCTGCAGCTGTAACACTTACGTCAGCTATAAAATATACGTGAGAAGTTGTGGTGTATCATAAAAGGTTTTCATAAACCTCATAAAGCCTTCACGAAACTATGAAACAACACCTCATCCAGTATAAAAGCTGGTGATTCAACTGGAATGAATAAAGAATCCACTGGTATCCCTTGTCCTACCACCTATGGGGAAAGATATTCATCACTCTTGTGGTGTAATGATTGAGGATGTTGTGGAGGTATGGTTCTACGTGGTCAAGAAAACACCTTAGTTCAATTGAATTTTAAATTTTCACAGTTCAAGAGATTATGAACTAAATAGGAGAATAAAACCTTCAACATATACAAAAAGTGGAGTACATGATGTGTAGAAACAATACACGACATGTACCCTCAAGCTCCTACCCGGGCCTATACTTCCACTAGCCTGGGCATGTAACAAACAGAGATACATGACATGTCTAACTGATACACAATGTGTAATAGAGTCTCCCCTCTTGGCCATATACTTTTACATGGCCAGAACCACATGGGTTCAACCTGAATAACACTACATGATGTGTACCTAGAGTACATGGCCTGCACATACCGAAAACCATAATTATTTGTACTCCATAAAATGGTCGGACACACGGTCACTTACCACATGTTGTATACAAATATTTCAAGGTCTGTATTTATGAAAAGTGTTAATATCAAATTGAATAATACATTGAGTGTTTTCATATCATCACACATCGGGTTGTGGGGGTTTCCAAAAAGTAAACCTATGAATCTTCACTAGATCCCTTGTTTTTAAAATAAAAACAATGGTATTCCAAATTCCGATCCATGGGGTCCATTCTTCCTGCAAAATAATGTTTGAAATCCAAATATCACAATGTCATAACATCATTAAATACAATTCTGAAACATGATCCACCGAATTTGGATCCGAGAGTGCCCATACACACAAGGGACCAAATTTTTCCATCTGTCCAATTCATACCAAAACTTGTACTAATTCACCTATAACAACAGCAAGAATATCAATCATGGAATTTATCACATCAATATACATATCTTGCACGACATCTATCATAGCAACATGCAATCACATATACACTCTAAATGGCGTGACAAGAATGCATGGAATGTGATTTCTAAAAATTTCCTATTTGATGCATGAGATAAGATATACTAACTTCATCGAGATGCATAATATTAAAACCCAAATGATGTAAAAAATAATTTTACAAAATAGGTGCATCCCTCAATGAGAAATCGAATATACTATAACAACTAAAAATCCAAAAATCATAAGTCAATTTGAGGCAATTTGGATTTTCCCTATACATGGGGTAGCTAATCCTAGGAATAGTTTATTAATGAACTCTAATTCCTTCCTATACAAATATAATATCACCAAAAAATAAGATAAATCAAAAAATACTACTCTAATACCACTTTAAAACGTCCCTAATCTGGATAACACTCAAAGGCAACACATACCCAGTTGTCCACATGGACCCAAGAACATTTCCCCAAACACCAGAGGATGTCGACTATAAGCGAGGGCCTATGTGTGATCATGGGGATACTATGCCCTCATTGGTAGAGTATAACACCTCATAATAAAATAATAATCATATATTGGATGATGTAATAACACACAACATGGGTGAACAATAAAAGACTAATAATCCAAATAACTAGGTGTCATTACATTTAATTTATGATTCCGCATGTCACATGTTCTAGGAAAATATCCAAAACATGTTTTACTTCAGAAATAAATGATACATGTGCCAAATGTACAAAAAGAAAAAAGAAACATAGAAGCATCACAAGCCACAACTTGTTCCCATTCTCTCTCGCTCCTAAGTAGCTAATCAAGTATATGTAGATGAGTTCTTACCCTTATCGACACCTGCAAAAATATAATCAGTTTGGGGCCAAAAACATGACCCAAACAGTGTGTGATACTAAATACCTATTGGAAACCACCCATGACCTATACCAGTCTATCAGTGAATATATATAACATGCAGTGTAAAACAACGATAAATGAAAGCTTGGAAGTACTCAAAAGTAAATATTCTTACAAGAACATGAATTAATTTACAATACATTCATGTTAATTAATTAATTTAATTGAATATAATTATATAAGTATTGGGATATACCCTAATCCTGAAAAACACCATGTAAAAGAATGAAAAACATATACCTCAGAATGACATCAAAACAAGTAAGTGAAGAATTAATACATGCTTGTTCTTGGGGTTGATAGATGTGTCATAAGTCATTTCATTTAAATATTCAATTTAAAACCTGAGACCATCCATGATAAACCTAAGGTTGAATTCATGTATCAACAAATGTGAAATTCTATATACAACCTATAATATCGCCTTGAAAAACCTCTCTAGAAATTGGGTATCACTCTAGGTGAAAACCTACCGACATCCAACAAGCCCATCCCGGTGAACCTGTTTGGAAACCTGGTATCACTCCAGCTGTGTTATAAGTCCATGTTAACTAATCCCATTACTAGATTTCTTGTAAATAATCCCTAGGTCTTTCTTAATACATATAAACAAGAAAAATAGAGTATGTACATGGAATCCTTCAATTATCAATGATTCGCATTGAAAAATAAGTAATGCCTCAATGATCCCAACGGCTACACATGTGGCTCACTCACAACATGAACATAACATCTTGACCATCCTCATAAATATTGGGCTTTTGATTACTCACATGGGTAAAATAGAAAACAATAAACACATGTAATTTAAACTATTACAGGGATTTATCAATAATAAATATATGTGGGAAATTCATATAACTAGAAACACATGTAAATTAAATTATTACATTTTTTAAACAATAATTACCCACATAGGAACAATTAATATAACAATCCTATCATACCATTTAAACTATAACAAGACTTAACCATCAAATATATCACGTGGGAAATCATTTATTAAAAAAATTGCATTTCAAACAACCCAGGGTAAGGAAATAAATGGAATACCCATAGGCATCATAGGAAAAATGGAAATAAACATTCATCCAAGGTAAAACACACCTATGTGGTGTCCCTAATTAAATGTAAACAGTACTAACATGCAATTAATTGCATAATCAATTTCCTAAATAATTAATGGAGATAAAAATTGGAAAATTTTCTTCAAGGATACACCCCATCAATTGGCACGCGGCACTCTGACACATATAATAAACTTGAAAATTAGAGAAATACACAAGACCTCCTACCTTACAGTCATATAACTCTCCTCATCTAGAATGATGTAAAACTAAAAAATGAGAATAAACACTCAAGATATGTTAATGTGTTTAAGAGAATATATCATGAGTAAATTATATGGATTAATCAATATCTTGAAAATGGGGTTCCAATGCATTTGATGATGTTTGAATTAGAGTTCGGACAGACAAATGGGAGAAAAATTAGGCATTTGAATTCAAGAACTAGTTAGTGAGCCTTTTTCTAAAATTGAGAAAACAAGGATACTGCCCATTTTAACAAAAAAATATTAAATTTTATGTCAAGTACTTGAGAATACATGTTGTGTATATGCATGTTTTTCATCCTTCTACCAACATACCTTACATGTCATAAAAAGGATTGTCAGCATCAATACACTATGTGTACTAGGATTACATGACATGTAACCCTTAGTCACATCATGAAACCATAATGCATTAATTCCTAAGACTATTTTTCTCAAATTTTATAAAATAAAAATTGAGAAGAAAAGATCTGTACCTTAAAGGAAGATCCAGGTTCTTATAAACATACCACATACCTCAATTCATCCTTGAATTTCCCTTCCAAGGGAGATGAAGAAATTTTTGAGATAAAATCCGGCTACTATGATTGTACATCAGCCTCATTCTCCCAGGTATGGTCTTTCACTCAGCTGTGCGACCATAGCACCCATACTATTGGAACAAACTGACCTTGGAGAACCTTTATTATTCTATCTACCATAGATATCAGATTTTCTTCCAATGATGCATCACACTGAAGGAAAACCTCATCAGGACCAAAAATGTGAGATAGAGCTGAGTGATAATGGAAGAGTTGAGATAAGTGGAAGACGACATGCATGGATCGATACCTTTGATATAATTTCAACCAATATGAAACTGAGCCAACTATCTACAAAATCTCATATGGCCCGACATATCATTGTGAAATTTTACCCTATCTTTTAATCCTCTTGTGTATCAATTTCAGCACAACATGTATAAAAACATGATCCCCAACCACTAAATCTAGAGGTCATCTGTGGATATAATCATTATATTTTAGATGATACTGTGTAGTTTCCATTTATTTTTGAATAAACGCGACCTACTAAGATGTATCCAACACAAGACAAGGTTCATGTAATGATTCCTTACCGTCCGCCAACTAGAACAAGGGAGAATGATGTGGACTACCTTAAAAATACTCCTTAGGAGCCATACGAATGGTATACTGAATGATATTTTTATAGGTGAACTCAACTAGGGGTATGTGTCTCTCTATATAACCCTTGTAACCAAGGATGCATGCCCGAAGAATGTCCTACTACACCTGAATCATGCGTTATGACTGGAAATCATTCTGAGTGTGGTACGATTTGATCAGAATCACCTATGTAACCAATAAACTCTATATCCCCAAACATAAATGAGAATTAAACCAGGAATCCCTATATGAAGTAATAAAATGTGAGACCCCATGTAGTCATACAACCTCATAGATATACAACCTCCAAAGCTCATCTACAACGATGGATTCCATGATCAGCTAAAAATGTGAATCTTTTGTGATCCTATCAACAACAACCCATACTACATAGTTACCTCAAGGAGACCTTGGTAACCCCATCATGAAATCCATCATGACATTATTACACTTCTAGTTTGGAATGGGTAGCTGTTGTAAATGTCTGGCGGTTCATTGGTGTTCTGCCATCACCTACTGAGATGTGGATCACCTCATGAAAATACAATCGACATCCCTTTTCATACCTGGCCACCAACTCCAAATATGTAAATCCTTATTCATCTTGGTGACACTAGGATTCAATTCCCATACAGAGGCATGAAAATACCATTTTATATATTTGCACATGTTTGCTGAAACCCGAAGGCAACCATGTAAATGCAGAACATCATCCTCACAAATAGTCCAACTATGAGGAGGGTCATCACTTGAAATACACTCCCATAGGACTAAGCATTTAGAATGTGATTTTTATGTTATTATTACTCTATAGAAACATGTATAAATAATAGCTATGGATGAAATAAATGAATTCCACTACCTATCATACACTTCTAAATTCATCTCAGAGAACAAAGCCATAAGTTTCTACTACCTACTAGTATGTTTCTCTGCCCGTAGCTGAGTCCCCCTACACAGTGCATCAACCACTACTGAATATTAAATTTTTATTATTTAAAACAATTTTAAGGGAAAAGTCATAATCCAAATGTTTAACCACAAAAAATTGGTGATAGACCCATTAAAAGAAAATTTATGTCTATAAGTGTTAATCTCCCTAAAAATTACCTCGATAAATAAGTTACTTGAGTGTTTGGTTCATCCATTATTAGATCTTTATAATTATAGGACATCTTATCCAATGACATTATGTACTCCTAAAGGCTAATCTTCCCATTATTGAATCTCCCAACAAGGATCAAATCCTACTAGTTAGCCACTGCCTGGCCTTTACCAGCAGTGTAAGCAAGCTCAAATTCAAAATACTGAATGTATTCCACCCAACTTCACAACCTCAGATTAAGATAATTTTGAGTGAATATGTAGTTTAGGATATAACATTATATATACACCAAAAAAAACTCTCTTAATATGTAATGTCTCCAATAACGTAATGCATGAACAACTGTAGCTATCTTGAGATCGTATGTTGGATAATTTCTCTCACGTGTCCTGAGATGTTGAGACCCGTATGTGACAACCCAATCCCCTTGCTTTAGCATTACTCCTAGACCAATACCTGATGTGTCACAATACATGGTCTAACTCTTAATGGATCTTGAAAAATTAGTATCACCACTGATGTTAATCTCTCTTTGAGCTCTTTAAGGGCGGTCTCACAAGAATCTATCCATACATAATTCACACCCTTTTTAGTCAGACATGTCAGTAGTGATTCTATGTGTAAGAATTCTTATATGATACACATTTAGTAACAAGTAATCCCAAAAAACAATTCTCTTCAAAGAGTTTTTTGGGATTCTTCTAGGAAACTACTTCTCTCAGCTTCACTGGGTCCAATAATACTCCTTCATCTGACATGATGTGTCCCACAAAGTAAATCTGACCCATTCAAAAGTGGCACTTTGTGATCATAGCATATAACTAATGCTCTCTTAGTGTAATAATAATATCTCAAGATGTTTGGAATGTTCATTTTGATTATTATAATACACCAAGATATCATCCACAAAACAACAACACACAAATCTAGATAAGGATGGAACACTCGGTTCATCAGTGCCATGAAAATTGTTGGCGTGTTCATGAGACTGATTGACATAACAAGTTACTCGTACAGACCATACCACCTCTGAAAGGAAATGCATGGTATGTATGATGTCCTAACACAAAACTGATGATAACTGTATCTCAAATCAATCATTGAGTAAACTCGATCACCTTAGAGCGGGTTAAATATGTCTTCTATTCACATCAGAGGATACCAGTTTTTAAATATCAACTAGTTCAATTTTCGATAATCCACACATATCCTGAGGGTACCATATAATTTTTTTTTTCAAAAAGGACCAGAAAAAACCCATAGAGAAGTATTGGTTCAGATGAAACCCCTTTCCTTTAAATCCTCTAGCTGCCTATTGAGCTCTTGAAACTCCTTTATTGTGATCCTATATGGAAGAATATATACTGGTGTCGCTCCTAGCACTAGAATGATATAGAACTATACCTATCTCACTTGAGGTAGGCTTGAAAAATCATCTTGGAAGATGTTCCAAAAATAATTAACTAGAGGAGGGAAATCCATATGTCATTTTCCCGGGTCATATATATATAATCTCGAAATATGTGTTGTCATTCCACCCAACCCAAAATGATCGGATCCAGCTCAACATGCCTAGACATCCCATTCACCTTTATGTAGAAACGATCAGACCTCTGCAGATGTAAAACTCATCCTACAGTGATTGAAACCAATAAATTCCTGAAATGAAACCAACTAGTCCATATATTAGAATGAAATCAAATCATGTCATCTCAATGATGTATAGGTCCCATCAGATGTGACTCCCACAAACCTTAAAGGGAAACTCATTGCACTAACGCAAACCTAACGTTCTAATCCCTAACAAAGTTTCTAGACTCATAACATCATCAGAAAATAAAATACATAGCCTAAGGCTTTCCAAATTGGCCACCAATATGAAACTATGTGTATCCATTGTATAAAAAAGAATAGAATATAAAAAAGACAAAACTAGATTATTACCTCTGATAGTAGAGGGTCTGGGATCTTGATCCTACTAGGACTATTTTACTACATAATTATGACCTATAATGCGACCCAATGACACTGCCTGGCTACCCTGAGCTGATCCACCATACTATCGGTGAGATCCTGGGGTTTTTCTACCTTGACCACAACCAACACATCGGCCTGAACAACTTTATGTGTTCTCATTCACAAACTAATGAGAAGATGTTGAACAATCTCTTGAATTTGTAGTCGATGCAGATGACCTCTAACTAGATACCAGTGGAAATTTCCTACATAAGCACTAAAGATGACCCATATTGTCGCTATATCGACACTCAAATGGGTCCTTCAGACACTATGCCCACTTATTCCTTAGCATACCACTCTAGTAGAACCTCACCTAGATACCTGAAGATACTTTTTGACTACTACTTCCACCACGAGAAATCTCCAGATGACACTTCTTACTACCGATCAAGACAGTACCAAATCAAATTGCCGATACACCCTTACTCACACCCTCATATTCCATCAAAATATCCTCAGTAATTAGTGCCTTATTATCAATAAATGATACATAAGGAAACCTAAAGACATTATCTTATGATTGAATGTCGAACCAATGAGAAGCCTCAAATTTCCTAGACATCAATAAATCATCACCCATCAGAAGAGGGAAACATTGATGGACCTTCATAAAATGAGCCACATAAAACCTTCATGGAACTATCCATTAGAACCTGTATCTGATATAATAGCTGCTACTACAAATGGAATGACTGGAGGATCCACTCGTTTCCCATGGCCTACCACCTCTTGGGTATCACAAACATCACTCTCCTAGTGTATTGTTGGAGGTCATTGTGGAGGCATGACTCTCTATGGTCAACCACACACCTCGGTTTAATTTCATTTTAAAATTTTTTAATCCAATAGAGAAAGAACGAAACAAGATAATAAAATCATCATAGGATACAAAAAAAGGAAAACATGGTGTGTAGAAACCACTCACAACATGTACCATCATGATTTTTCCCAGGCGTGAACTTCCATCGGTCTTGGTGTGTAACCATCCAAGATACACGGTGTGTGTGACTAATATGCAACATGTAGTCGAGTCTCCCATCTTGACCATGTAATTTTACATGACCATAACCACAGTGGTTTTTCATGAGTAACATTACACACCATGTACCTATATAACACGACACACACTTGCCGAAAACCTTAATTCTGTGTTATCATTCAAATTGTTAGACACACTGTCACTGACCACATTTCTTGTATATATATTACATGGCGTGTACTTGAGAAAATTGTTCTTTATAAATAGATTAACTCATGGTGTGTAACACCCCGAGATTTTATAAGATATATTATTTTTAATTTTTTTCATATCTTTTGTTATATGCTACAACAAGATTATCTTGCGCTATACGCAACACCGTTTTAGCTTGCAGTATATGCAACACTATTCTTGGATCGTGTTACACACAATTTCAAGTTTGTTTGATTGTAGTTATTATATGAAGCATTGAGTGTATATATATATATATAAATATTCAATGTATAAATGAAATATTGTTTGATTTTGTTATACGCAACAACAAAGGAGTCTTTCACTACACGCAACCATGACTTGGCTTTAATTACATGCAATCACGATCTTCCTCGATAGCGTGTGTTGTACGCAATACCGAGTTTCACTAAACAATGATATATGGTTATAATATTATTATAAAATATCCATTATTAATAGTATTAATTAAATTTTTAATTTTATAACATTCTTATTCAACTTACACATTTTCTAGAACATGGTATGAGAAAAAAATAAAATTTTCGGGGAAAATAAGCATTTTTCAAAAAATGCAGTTTTGCCGCCTTTTGATGGCACAACCATTTTAAATATAATTTTTGACAAGTTTATAAGTTAAATTTTAAAAAATAAACTTCTTCTTTTGAATCAGGATATAAAAATTTACATTGGATAATGTTTTGATATTATTCTGACAACGTTCTTATTTTGATGAATACTAAAAACATGCTAAATTTTACTTAAAAACAACTTTTTTCATCGAGATAATTTATATGGTTAAATTATAATAGTAAATTGTTTTAAAGTATAAATAGAATATATTTTTACCATTTAATATAATTTATTTCATTTTCATTGATTTTATATTGAATTTGTAGGTTAAATCATTTCAATCTTTTGCAATGTTTTAAACAAAAACCCGTTTTTTTCGACAATGAGATTAATTTTAAATTAATTACAAAAACTTTTGTGTTTTGAATTTGAAAAAATAGATTACATATTTGGAATAATTAGGTCCAAATTATGTTAATAGGATACTTTTTATTTTTGGGCATTATGAATAGTAACAACGGTAAATTTTATTTACCACAGTTAAAGGTAAATTAGGTAATTAAGGGTAAAAATAATATTATAAAATTACCCTAACACTTGTCTTAATATAATTTGATGATTATATTTCGTCATAAAAAATATTTGGGTCAAAATGGAATCCATTAAAACCCACTTGGATGTGATTAAGACCTTTAATTTATTTTATTTTTGAGAAAGTGAAATATGTCTCACTCAAACTTTAATAATTAGATTATTTTTAATATAAGGTTATACAGAATATAATTTCGATTATAAATAATCATTTGAAAATAAATTATTTTTATTTATCATGGTAATTTATTTGTAATTTTTAAGAAATATTTAATTACATTAACAGCATATACATTAATGATGTAGAAATTATTTATTTATTGAAAAATCAATAATATTGTTTTTATTAAAATAATAATACCTATCAAAAGGACCATAAACTTGAAAAACCCTTATTTTTCGAGTATATATATACCATAATCATCCAAGGATCTATTTGTGGAACATTTGGATAGTTATAAAACATATTAGGACATTTATATTATTTTATTTTAAATGATGTCAAAGATGTCACCTTCATAATTTACTAAATATAACAATTTAAATGCTGTGATTTTATGATGATAAATTATAGTAAAAATATTATTATGAAAGGTATTATATTTATATTCATCATAGGCTTTTAGTTTTCATTTTTATGAAACTAATAAGTATATTAAATGATTATACAAAAATGATGTAGTAATTGTTTTATTAAGAGAAATATCAAATAAATGGTTTTATAAATATTAAAATAAACCTTATATGAACTAATTAATGTTCTACACAAATTTTATATGTGCATATGACATGTTATTAATCTATTAAACATTTTTTTTGAATATATCCTCCATGTGGATTTTATTTAAATTCAAATAAATGAATAGTGTCAAAATTAACACTATTGTTATTTTATAAATATAACATATTATTTAATTGTTTAAAAATCACATAAATATTTAAAAATTATAAATTTAAATTTATATGGTCTAAAATGTCATAAAGTACCCAATTATGGATAATTTAAAACACATAAGTAATTATTTATAACAATTTAAAATTTAGAATATTATTACAACAAATAAGATTAAATAAATTAAATAAGGATAAATAAAATTGATAAGGTTTAAAATAATTTTCCAACATGTCTAAATTTTATTGGTTGATGATATTACAACTATATATTACCACATATCCTAATTATGGTCACTTTAGAAGTTTTTATGTGGGGTTTGAGTTTATTATAAATTAATATTTTTGAGGTTTCCAAAAGTGCCCCTCTCTTCTCTTATAAAAGTTCACCTCCTCCCTCTGCTCCTCACACCACATTGAGCCTTAAGGCTCAGACAAACCCTTCCAATTTATCTTCTCCACTTACCTAGAAACCTAATAGAGGTCTTTTTCTTCTTCCAAGACCAAATTATGTGCCCTAAGTGGAGGTTAAGAGGAGGCGCGTCGAAGAAGAGGTAATATCTTCTACCGATTATTTCAAGTTTCTTTCTTCTTCAAATTACTCTTATTTAGTTGTTTAATTGTAATGTAATACACTAAGTATCACTAATATAATCATATGATATTATAAATATGAAACAACACCATTTCACCTTCTATCTATTCTACAGAAAATGAAATCACCACGTGTGCGTACGTACGACATACCGTCTTCACGTCGTGGTGTAATCAGTTTTTCCACCACCACCTTAATTGTATGGGTATAATGGTGTAAAGAATATATATATATGGTTATTGTAACATCATACTGATTCTGAGATATTATATCATCCACGCCAATTCTATTCAATAATTATGGGAACGATATCATCGCTCGTGCGTACGTACGAACTACCGTCTCCACGAACGGGATGAGATTCATTTTCCATGACTAACCATTAAAGTATGATTATAAAGTATATATAATAAATAATCATGAAATATGATACATAATAATAATACTGGATTTATGTACATATACGTTTCCATTCAATTCAATAAGGAAAATGAAACATCGTTCATGCATACGTACGACCTACCATCTCCATGAACGGTGTATTTCATTCCATTTATCGATCTATCATATATATTTATATGCTGAATATATATTATATAAAAATAATGTTTTAAATTATGGAATTATCTAAATCAGGATATAAGTAATAACATCAAGAACAACAAGTCGAAACATGTATGATAAATGAAACGATTTTACCCAAAACGCTGCTTTAACATGGAATTTACAAAAGAACGGGTAATATAAAGTCAAAAGTGAACCATATATGATATCATAACAATGAATATGATTCTGAAATAATTCAATTACATTATTTAAATCATTATACAGGAGGTTCGGATACATATAAAGCATATTAGACATAAGGTATGGGATAAATTTTCCAATCTTGTTTTTATCTGAGATAGTTTATTCATAAGTATTTACTGGGGTTATATTTATCATTCATGTACTTGTTTTATAAAAATGGTTTCTGGTATGTTTAATGTTTTTTTACCCATTTTTGACTTTTACTACATGGTATGTAAGTAATCTTTCTTTTTTTACCATACGATGTACTTTTTGACTTTTCGGGAAAAAGTACAAGAAGAATATTTTTTAACTTATACGACATGAATGTATTTTTACGGTTTCATAATGCCTAATTTTCATGAAGCATCCTCTACAAGATTTCATGAATATTTTCAACAAAATCCTTTTCTTTTAAAATTTCATTGCATTTTGTGAAAATAAAATGATTTTGAAGAAGAAAGGATATTTTCCTCAGGAATTCATTTCATGTGTTTTATAAAAACCATTTTCCAACTAAGATGAAATTATTTCATATGTGTATTTTTCAAGTATAATGTCTCTAGGATTTACATGGTTTCACTTTTCTTATGAAGAAATGATATCCATTGGTTTTTTTGGATTATGTTATGATGAGATGATGGTTATGAAACCCATTTTATTCTTTGGGTTATGATAATGATTTATGGAGATGTTGTGGCACACGTAAGAATGATTTCATTATGAGATTTGTGGGACAAATATCTCCCTCCAATTCATTGGGTAAAGATTTATATCTCATGAGATAGGCATGGATGGAACAGAAAGTTAATACGGTTCAGTGATACAGGACTGGAACGAGGAGTGAACTCAATTCAATAAGGGACTTTGTCCACTATGATGGTCTTGGAAGCAACGCCTTGGCTACTATGGAAATCATAAAATGTGCTTAATTGATTCCACAATTACATGTTTTATTCCCATGCTATTTTATCAAGATTGATGTTCCATTATGATCTATGCCTTATGTAATTCCATGTTTTATGTCATTGCTCAAGATTTTGATGTTTAAACATTATGTTCATGTTTTTAAGTTCAAATGTATTTGTTTTGTTTTATTTTCTCCATGCTTACCATTACTGAGAATTTGAGCTCACCCTTTATATGTTTTTTTTATTAGGATATAAAGAAAGGTTTTAGGTAAGAAAAAAAGGGGAAGATCTTTATGGGTGATGTTGAATATCTTTTACCATGATTTGAAGATTATGTTCCGAGTTTCCAAGAAAACTAAACTATTACAGTCCTTGAGTGTTGGTTTTTTATGTATTAAGTATTTTGAAATATTAATGTAATGTCCATGTTCATCAAGTTTGGGGTCTCTATAGTTGGTATCAAAGGAAATTTTTAGTTAACCTTTGGAAACTAGGATGCAAAAACTTTAGTGAGATCCCTATATATATTTCTAAGGTATGTCTAGGGATGTCCCTAAGGTTAAGTATAAGTATAGGTTATAGTCCTAGAATTATGGTAAAAATCATAGAATTAAACCTAAGATGTTAGAGATTTAAATTACTCCCCCTTGATTATGTTGTTTTTATAGTACAAGTATTTCCTCTCATACTATTCTTTTTGGGTTTTAAGAAATGGCAGGAAACAGGAGGATTCATGTTAATGCAGAATATGATGGACAATGGAATGATATTCTTCACGTGCAACCAAATGAAATGGGTTTTGGATGTCCAAACATCATTATTATGCCTAATCAGTAATCTCATAATATGATCAATTATCTCAACATTTATAAGTTTCCTGACTCAGCTAATAATAGAAAGATGGAGTTTTATGATGATCATAGAGGAAAGAAAGTTCAATTTTCCACATGTAAATGATTTTGGAAGAGGCATCAGGGAGAATGTTTCAAAGGAACTGGAAGATGCTTTGGGTGTGGAAAAAAAGGATACAAAGCAAGTAATTGCAAAGGAAAAGGTTCAGTTAACACCATGTACAAGGATAATGGTATTTCTAAGATATCAACAACCGTTAAATGTTTTAATTGTGGAATTTACGCGCATTATGAAAACCAATGCCCTAAGGGAAAGTCTCATGAAGAGAATCATCATGGTCGTATGGGTAGTATTTATATTGATGATGATGGAGAGACTAAAAATGATATATGAGATGAAATAATTGTTGAAGCTCGGTCAATGGTTTAAGAAGGTAGTGGAATGATTTATGTTTATCAAGAGGTATGTTGTATAGGTAATGGTACTATGGAATAAAGACAAATCTAAGGATTGTTACACTATTATTTTTCTTAAAGTATTTGAAAGTATATGATGAATTGTACCGGTAACCATGAAAGGTTATTCAGATATTTTTGGAAAGAAGATGATATGTGCATAATAAAGGGATACAGAGAAAATTATAGTATTAACAAGCTCATGATTGATATAAGGAAAAAGTGAAATCATGGTTTGAGTATATAGAAATTTTGGGATTTTGGTATGTGGAAAGAGGTAATGTTTGACAGCATTCATGTTTTCACTAAGGTTATATGGTAATTCATGTTTCAAGAGAATACATAATTAATGTATTCACATGTCTGGAATGTGACCAACACGATATATTTTATGATATATGGGGGATAAATTATGGTATTCATATGCTCGGTAGATGACATTTATAGTAATTGTTTTCTTTATACTATGAGCTTGGAAAGAAGTATTTTGGATAATCCTAAAGATTGGAATGGATTATGTTGGACATAAGTTAGTATTGTTTAAGGCTAGATTTTTTTTTTGATATTATTGATGGGATGTTATAATAATGTAGTTTTAGAAAAAGGACAACCTGTAGGACCAGCGACAATCCATTACATCGGACAAGGTTGCGAGAATAAAACCCACAACAGAAGTGTGACATGCCTTTATCATCTAACACTGGCCTAAAATAATTCCCTGATGAGTAGAAAGTAGTTTTATTTTATTAATAAGGATGATAGATGAAATATAAGATCATTTTGGAACAATATCTGATTAATATCACCATAGATGGACTTATGTATATAAATTTTGCTAAATTATGTTTGAGACAGATGGAATGACCTATCATTATATCGTATGATCTACTAAAACTACGTGAAAGACAAATTCAACTTCATTTCTTTAATAAATGAAGTGGAAATTGTTCGAGGCACGAGCAATGTTGAGATTGTACCAAAATCAAGTAAGTATTTCTTTTAATTAAAAAAATATTTATCTTTAGGGAAATGATCTTGAAAACCAAAAATGTTATCCTAGTGTCTTTATATCCGATGAATCAGATGGTACCTTATATTATCACAAATTTATGGCTTTGTGATTGCTGGATTTTCCATATCCACGTTCTCTACCACTCTCCATCAGAAATTGATTGTTAAATTTCTCTTTCATATTCATATTTTCACCTATGTTATCCTATGTGGAAACCCAATGATTAGTTAATTTGGGTAACTGTTATGTTTCATACTTTAGTTTCTAAAGATAAGTTTTGGTATTTCTTTTTATGATGTGGGTTTCTAAGAAAGAAACTCTCATGTAATAAACCATTTATAACCCCGATGAATTTCGAGGGCGAAATTCATTTTAAGTGGGGTAGAATGTAACACCCTGAGATTTTATAAGATATTTTCTTTTTAATTTCTTTCATATCTTCTGTTGTACACTACATCAATATTATCTTTCACTATACGCAACAATGTATTAACTTGCAGTATATGCAACACTATTCATGGATCGTGTTACACACAATTTCATGTTTGTTTGATAGTAGTTATTCTATGCAACATTGAGTGTATATATATATATATATTTTCAATGTATAAATGAAATATGGTTGGATTTTGTTATATTCAATAACAAAGGAGTCTTTCACTACAAACAACCCTGACTTGGCTTGAATTACACGCAATCACGACCTTCCTCGATAGCGTGTGTTGTACGCAATACCAGGTTTCACTAAACAACGATATATGGTTATAATATTATTATAAACTAGACATTAGGAATATTAGTAACTAAATTTTGAATTTTATAACATTATTATTCAACTGACACATTTTCTAGAACATGGTATGAGAAAAAAATAATTTTTTTTGGGTAAAATAAGTATTTTTCAAAAAATGCAGTTTTACCGCCTTTTGATGGCGCACCCATTTTAAATATAATTTTGGGCAATTTTATAAGTTAAATTTTAAAAAATAAAATTCTTTTTTTGAATTAGGATATAAAAATTTATATTGGATAAAGTTTTTATATTTTTCTGACAACGTTCTTATTTTGATGAATAGTAAAAAGCACGCTAAATTTTACTTAAAAAAAACTTTTTTCATCGAGATAATTTATATGGTTAAATTATAATAGTAAATTGTTTTAAAGTATAAATAGAATTTTTTTTTCCATTTAATATAATTTAGGTCATTATCATTGATTTTACATTGAATTCGTAGGTTAAATCAATTCAATCTTTTGTAATGTTTTAAACAAAAACCAGTTTTTTTAACAACAGGATTAATTTTAAATTAATTACGGAAACTTCTGTGTTTTGAATTTGGAAAAATGGATTCAATATTTGGAATCAGTAGGTCCAAATTATGTTAATAGGATACTTTTTATTTTTGGGCATTATGAATAGTTACTACGGTAAATTTTATTTACCACATTTAAAGGTAAATTAGGTAATTAAGGGTAACAATAATATTATAAAATTACTCTAACACTTGTATTAATATAATTTGATGATTATATTTCTTTATAAGGCATATTTGGGTCGAAATGGAATCCATTGGAACCCACTTGGATGTGATTAATACCTTTAATTTATTTAATTTTAAAGAAAGTGAAATATGTATCACTCAAACTTTAATAATTATATTATTTTTAATATAATGTTATACACAATATAATTTCGATTATAAATACTCATTTTAAGGTTAAAATGTTTTTATTTATCATGGTAATTTATTTGTAATATTTAAGAAATATTTATTTACCTTAATAACTTATACATTAATGATGTAGAAATTATTGATTTAGTGAAAAATCAATAATATAGTTTTTATTAAAATAATAATATATATCAAAAGGACCAGAAACTTGACCAAACCTTATTTTTAGAGTATATATATACCCTAATCATACAATTATCTATTTGTGGACCATTTTTATTCTTATAAAATATATTAGGACATTTATATTATTTTATTTTAAATGTTGTCAAAGATGTGACCTTCATAATTTAATAAATATAACAATTTACATTTTGTGATTTTAAGATGATATATTCTAGAAAAAATATTATTATAAAAGTTATTATATTTATCTTCATCATAGGATTTAATTTTTAATTTTATGCCACTAATAATTATATTAAATTATTATACTATAATGAAGTAGTAATTGTTTTATTAAGAGAAATTTCTAATAAATGGTTTTATAAATATTAAAATAAACATTATATGAACTAATTAATGTTCTCCACAAATTTTATATATGAATATTACATGTTATGAATCTATTGAACAATTTTTTTTAAATATATTCTCTGTGTGGATTTTATTTAAATTCAAATAAACGAATAGTGTCAAAATTAACACTATTGTTATTTTATAAAAATAAAATATTATTTAATTGTTTAAAAATAACTTAAATATTGAAAAATTATAAACTGAAATTTATATGGTCTAAAATTTCATAAAGTACCCAATTATGGATAATTCACTACACATAAGTAATTAGTTATAACAATTTTATATTTAGAATATTATTACCACAAATAAGATTAAATAAATTAAATAAGGATAAATCAAATTGATAAGGTTTAAAATAATATCCCAACATGTATAAATTTGCCTGGTTTATGTTATTACAACCCTATATTACCTCATATTCTAATTTGAGTCACTTTGGAAGTTTTTATGTGGGGTTTGAGTTTATTATAAATTAATATTTTTGAGGTTTCCAAAAGTGCCCCTCTCTTCCCTTATAAAAGGGTACCTCCTCCCTCTCCTCCTCACACCACATTGAGCCATAAATCTCAGCCAACCCCTGAAATTTTTTCTTCTCCACTTTCCTAGAAACCTACTAGAGGTCCTGGTCTTCTTACAAGACCAACTTAAGTGCCCTAAGTGGAGGTTAAGAGGAGGCGCATTGAAGAAGAGGTAATCTCTTCTACCAATTCTTTCAAGATTCTTTCTTCTTAAACTTCCTCTTATTTAGTTTTTTCATTGTAAAGTAATACAATAAGTATCACTAATATACTTATATGATATTATAAATATAAAACAACCCCATTTCACCTTCTATCCATCCTTCGGAAAATGAAATCACCGCGCGTGCATACGTACGAAATACAGTTTCCATGCCGTGGTGTAATTAGTTTTTCCACCACCACCTTACTTGGATGGGTATAATGGTGTAAATAATAACTATATATGGTTATTATAACATCATAACGATTCTGAGATATTATATCATCCACTCCAATTATATTCAATAATTATGGGAATGATATCATCGCTCGTGTGTACGTACAGACTATCGTCTCCACGAACGCGATGAGATTCATTTTCCATGATTAACCATTTAAGTATAATTATAAAGTATATATAATAAATAATCATGAAATATGTTACATAATAATTATACTAGATTTATGTACATATATGTTTCCATTCAATTCAATAAGGAAACGAAAATAGCATTCATGCGTACGTACGGCCTACCATCTCCATGAACGGTGTATTTCATTCCATTTATCGATCTATCATATATATATTTACATGATGAATATATATTATATATAAATCATGATTTAAATTTTCGAATTATTTAAATCAGGATATAAGTAATAACATCAAGAACAACAAGTCAAAACACATACGATAAATGAAAAGATTTTACCCAAAACACTACTTTAACATGGAATTTACAAAAGAACGGGTAATATAAAGTCATAAGTTAACCATATATGATATCATAACAATGAATATGATTCTGTAATAAGTCAATGAAATTATTTAAATCGTTATACAGGAGGTTCGTATACATAGGAAGCATATCAGACATAAGTTAAGGGATAACTTTTCCAATCCCGTTTTTATCCGAGATTGTTTATTGATAAGTATTTACTGGGGTTATATTTATCATTCATGTAACTATTTTCTAAAAATGGTTTCATGTATATTTAAAGTCCTTTTTACCCATTTTTGACTTTTACTACATGGTTTGTAATGAATCTTTCTTTTGTTTAGCATACAAGGTACTTTTTGAATTTTTCGGCAAAAGTACGAGAAGAATGTTTTTTAACTTATACGGCATGAATAGATTTTTACGATTTCATAATGCCTAATTTTAATGAAGAATATTCTACAAGATTTCATGAATATTTTCAAAAAAATCCTTTTATTTTAAAATTTCATTTCATTTTGTGAAAAGAAAATAATTTTGAAGAAGAAAGGATATTTTCCTCAAGAATTAATTTCAAGTGTTTTATCAAAACCATTTTCCATCTAATATGAAATTATTTCATATGTGTATGTTTTAAGTATAATGTCTCTATGATTTACATGGTTTATATTTTCTTATGAATAAATGATATCCATTTGTTTTATATGGATTATGTTATGATGGGATGATGGTTATGAAACCCATTTTATTCTTTGGGTTATGATGAATGATTTATGGTTATGTTGTGGCACACGTAAGAATGATTTCATTATGAGATGGTTGGGACCTATATCTCCCTAAAATGCATTGGTTAAAGATTTATATCTCATGATATAGGCATGGTTGGAACAAAAAGTTAATCTGGTTCCGTGATACAGGACTGGAACGAGTAGTGAACTCGATCCAGTAAAAGACTTTTTCCACTAAGATGGTCTTGGCAGCAATGCCTTGGCTACTTTGGAAATAATAACATGTGCTTAATGAATGCCACAATTACATGTTTTATTACCATGCTATTTTATCATTATTGATGTTCCATTATGATCTATGCCTTACAAACTTCCATGTTTTATGTCATTGCTCAAGATTTTGATGTTTAAACATTATGTTCTTGTTTTTAAGTTCAAATGTATATGGTTTGTTTTATTTTCTCCATGCTTACCCTTACTGAGCATTTGAGCTCACCATTTATATGTTTTCTTTTTCCCAGGATATAAATAAAGGTTTTAGGTAAGAAAACAAAAGGTGAAGATCTTTATGAGAGATGTTTAAGATCATTCACCATGATTAGAAGATTATGTTCTGAGTTTCCAAAGTCACTAAACTATTACGATCCTTGAGTGTTGGTTTTTGTTATGTATTAATTATTCCACAAAAGTAATGTAATGTCCATGTACTTCAAGTTTGGGGTCTCTACATGGTGTGTGTCCATTGAATCACACACTGTGTTGTCTAGTTTTTTAGATAGTAACCCTCTAAAACATCTATGGAACCGCTATTTTTGAATTGTAAAATAATGGTATGCCAAATGTCAATTTGTGGGGGGACATAATCCCCCTAAATAAATGTTTGGAATACACATGTAGAAACATTCTAACATTATTCAATACATTTTTGAATCATGATCCTCCAAATTCTGATCCAAGAGGGCTCATAAACCTCAAGGACCAATTTTGAAATCCATCCAATTCAAACCATAACACAAAAAAATACACCAATCAAAAAATCATACATATCTATATTGATATATACAAAAATAGTGAATATATCACAACATCATGAAATCACTAATTCTCTCTAAATGTCTTGACAAAAAATTCATATAATGTGATTTATAACAACGTCAAATATGATCCGTGAAATGGCATACCCTCATCTAATCGGGTTGCATAAAAATAGAACCACAATGGTATAAATAAACACAATAAAAAATAACTATGTTACTAAATAGTGAAATTGAATCATCTGTAACAACTCAAAATCCAAAAATCTCAGTTCAATTTGATGAAATTTGGGATTTCCTTATACACGGGGTAGCTACTTCTGAGAACAATTTATTACAAAACACTATTTCCTTCATATCTCTGTCTAATGTCTCCAAAGAGTAAGAAAAACCAGAAAAGAATCCTTTGATATAGCTTTGTGATGTCCTAGATTCAGATGCCACTCAAAGGTTCCCCATACTCGGTTGGCTATATGGACTCAAGCATATTTTCCAAAATTCCATAAGATTCCGACTATCAGTGAGGGCCTAGGTGTGAGAGTGGGGAAACTACGACCTCATTGAAAGAGTATTGCATTGATGAATAAAAAAATATTCAAATAGCAGAAGCATTCATACAAAACAACATGATTAAATAATGGGATACTAAGAATCAAAATAACCAGATATCACAACATTTATTGGAAGATGTTTCAAGTACCATGTTCGAGGAAAACATCCAAAATAGTTTACACTAAAGTAATACATGATACAGGTACAAAAATTTAATATAGAAAAAATAATATCAGAAGCTTTGCAAGCCCCAGTATGGTGCCATTCTCTCGTTCTCCTAAATAGAAAATCTAGTACATGTTTAAGGGTACTTACCCTTAATGACAACTACAACAATATAATCTTTTTGGGATGAAAAACATGACCCACACATGGTGTGACACAAAATATAAATAGGCAACCACCCTAGATCTATGCTAGTCTATCAATGAATATATACAATAAGTAGTGTACAATAATGGAATTTGTAAGCTAGGAGGTACTCAAAAGTAAATAGTCCTACAATCACATGTATTCCTTAATATTCATACCATGTTCACTAATTAATTCAATTACATTGAATTATATACGTCTTGGATCCGGCCCAAACCCGGAAACACCCGTGTAATAAAAATCCCACCATATACCTCAAAAGTCTATCTAAAAAGTAAGTTAAGAATGAATCCAATCTTTTTATTTTCCTTGGTAGATGAATCATAAGTCATTACATTTAAATATTCAATTTATAACCCAAGACAGTTCAGGAAATTGCTATGTTGGAATTCATCTATCACTCCAATTTCAATTATATTTGTAACCTACTAGATTGTCTCGATGATACTATCTATAAACCTAATATCAATCTATGTTAAAACCTACCAAAATACTAAAATACCATCCCTACGAACATCTCTGGAATCACAGAATCACTCTAGGTGTTAAATAAGTCCATGTTAACTAAGACCATTACTGGAAATCCTATAAGGAATACCCATGGATCACTCAATAAATGAAAACAAGGGAAATAGAGTACGTCCATGACATCCCTCAAAAATTCATGTTTCACTATAAAAATGAGTAAGTCCTCTAGGATCCCAAATTCTACACTCATGGTTCACTCGCGGCTTGAACATAACTACCTGACCAAACTCAAAAGTCATGGAATTTCGACTACTCACATGGGTAAAACACAAAACTATATACACATGTTATTTTAACTATTCTAGGGCTTTAACAATAATAAACTCACATGAAAAAAATCATATAACAAGAAACATATGTAAATTACACTATTGAATAGTATAAAAAATAGTAACTCACATGGTCACAATTAATATAATAATCCAATCATGCAATTTAAACTATCCAAAGGACGAACCATAAAATATCTCACATAGAAAAATCATTTATATAACCAATTAAATTTTCAACAACCCAATTTAGTGAAATAAAAGGCATGCCTATTGGCATCCTATGCCAAATGGGCATAAAAAATTATCCAAGGGAAAACACACCCATGGGGTGTCTATAATTAATTTTAAACAAAACTAACATGATTTTAATGACACAATAAATTTCCTAAATAACAATAGGCAATTCAAATTAAAAAACTTCATTCATGTTGACACCCAAAAAATGGGTGAAATGTACACTATAACATAAAATCAACTTGAATATTAGTTGAAGGAACAACACCAACTACCTAATTATCATACAATTATTCTTGTCATGAATCATAATCTAATTCAACCTAAAATGGGTAAGATAAAAAAACCAAGAATAATATCTCAACTATTGATAACTAGGTAACGATAAGAAATAAGGAATAACATATCAAGAGGAATTGAGAGCTTACTGATGGGGTTCCCATGCATCAAACTTCATTCAAATTAGAGTTCAGACTGAGAAATGGAAGAAAAATATTCCCTCAACACTGTAGTTTGAGAATCTGTGGGTGAGACACTATCCATAAATGAGATAATGAGTCTACAGAATATATTAATAAAAAAATAAATTCACATGGAATGTACTTGAGAATGCACGTCGTGTATATGCCATTTTCCATCCTACTTCCATACCTTGCACGATATAAAAAGTCCTTCCAATATCATAACACGGGATGTACAGGGATTACAGGGCATGTAACACTCTATCACATTGTGAAAGAGTACTAAATTTATCACTAAACCTTATTTTCTCCATTTTTCTTAAATAAAAATGGAAATGAAATGATCTGTACCTCAATGGAATATTTGGGTTCTTATAGAAATATTGGAATAGATATATATGTTTCTATGATAAAAAAATGGAGAATTCAAAAGTCTCATAACACGATGAATCTTAAATTTTTTATTAACATTCTGAATTATGAAATGTTTCTAATACGTCTAATTCTGTTAATGCTGGAAATAAAATCGAGCTAAAAAAAAGATATTGAAGTTCCCAGTTAGGATCCAAGTATCACTGAGAGGGGGAGGGGGTGAATCAGTGATATCTTTTTCTTTTTAAGTTTCCCCTTTTTGAAACAACCTTCGCCTCCTGTTAAAGATTTTCTTCCCTGGTGAACACACACAACCACAAGAACACAAGATTTACAAGGATCACTACTCAACAAGAGTAGCTACGTCCTTGGTATGGTAAAAAAACAATCTAGTACCACACAATCCACTAGAAAACAATCCTTTTGATGTGGAATAAAATGAGTAGGATATACCCTTACACTCGTGCAACACTTTGAAAACAATACAATATTGCGTGTGCTCCCTCTTAACACAAATAGAGTAACACAATGGATCAGTGCTTCTTAATGAGCTTACAAAAATCATACCTTTCAAAGAAATTATTCACTTTCCTACCCAGAAGCTGGCAGGAACCCCTGGAGAAAAACAACCTGCACGCCCACTTGGACCTGCGCGACCTATACCTGCGCGCCTTATACTTTCACGCCTCTTCTTCTTCTTTCATACCCAAAAGATGGGAGGAACCCATGGAGTAAATCAGCCTACGCGCCCACTTTGACCTGCGCGGCCAAGTCCTGCGCGACCAAGACCTGCGTGCCGGGAACCTATGCACCTCTTCCTATGCGCTGGCCTTCAGACGTGCTACCTTCGTGCAGCCTGTGCACCAACACCTACGCGCCCACAACCTGCGCGCCCCTAACCTGCGCGCCCAACTCTCGACCTGCGCGCCCAGAGATAAAAGATAATTCTCAAGTGTTGAGCCTTATGAAATGAGGAGGCGATTCGTCTATTTATAGGTATTTTGAGGACTTGCATGACCTAGACCTGCACGCTAATACCTGTGTGCCACCACCTGCGCGCCATCACCTGCGCGCCAATACCTGAGCGCCACTTTCTTTCCTTTGCCATATTTCTGAAATAATACCACTTGTGCGCCACCACCTGCGCACCACTACCTCCGCGCCAGCACCTGCACGCCAATACCTACGTGCCACTTTCTTTCCTTTTCCATATTTCTGAAATAATGCCACCTGTGAGCCACCACCTGTGCGCACCACCTCTTGCCTTTGTCTTTGTTTTGGATAGTATGATGTTGAATTGTGTTCTGCCAAAAACACTTCTTTACTCTCTTTATCCTTCATATATCTTGCACCACAAGTTCTCCAAACTTTTGATGATTGTAAAATAAAAATCAGCAAAGCAACGTCTCATTTCTGGTCCTTTTACAAAGTGAATTTATTTATCTTCTTTGACAACAAAACACAACACTCTGTAAAGGCTAACTTTTCAAACTTCCTTCTCCATTCAACTTGGTCCCAACAATCTCCCCCTTTTTATTTTTTTGTCAACAAGGTTTCATAAATCACTAAACTTTGTAACCTTATGAAATGGATTACTAATAAAAAATTCTAAGCCTACGTGAGCTAACTCATTGTAGGAAACAAGAATTATTGACAGCCACAATCATGCTGTCCAAAAGCTGTGACTATGAGAACTCCTGAGCGTACCTCCTCAGCCTTCTTTAGATCATCTTTCAAGCTTTTACCTCATCATTATTCACTTCGTTGACTTTCCTAGAACACTTGTTTCCTACAAATCCACATGCTGGATTCACAACATACCCACAAATCCCCCTTTATGCATGCTTCCAAAAGGATAGATTAATGAAACAATTCTCCCCCTTAACAACACTATCCAAAGGCAAGATGGGAGTGGGGACAAAAACACGTTCCTTAACCTTGATGAGAAGAAGGTTGGACACCCATGTTCAACCACAATTTTGCAAATGGTTCCTTCAGTAATGGTTTTGTAAATATATCAGCAACTTATTCAAATGTAGGAACATACTCTTGCCTCAATTCATTCTTCTACACTTGCTCTTTGATGAAGTGGTACTTTATATCAATGTGTTTTGAACGATAATGTTGTACTTGATTTCTTGAAAGATTAATTGAACTCTGATTATCACAACCCAAGAGAAATGGTAGCTTTACTTCAACAAGTAGATCTTCTAACTGAGTCTTCATCCACATTAGTTGTGTTGCAGCTTGAGTTGTAGAAACATACTCAGCTTCAGCTGTGCTAAGATTTACTGAATTCTGTTTCTTGGTATGCCAACTAACACAACTTTTCCCCAGAAAGAAAACTCCACCAGATGTGGATCTTCGATCATTAACATTTCCTACCCAATCAGCATCAGAATACCCGAATAGATCAATATTTTCAGAGCCGTCATACCGGATTCCAAAATTTGTTATGCCTTTGATATATCTGAGAATTCATTTTCCAGCAATCAAATGTGATCCTTTAGGAGCACTATGAAATCTTGCATATAAAGTGACAGCATAGACGATGTCGGGTATTGAGGTAGTCAAATACAACAGACTTCCAATAATCTTTCGAAACTCTTTCTAATCAACTTCCTTGCCTTCTCCATCTTTAGACAACTTGGTTCCCACTAAAATCAGTGTGGAAACTGGTTTCGAATTTTCCATGCCAAACTTCTTTATAAGTTCCATAGCAAACTTTTCTTGAGACAGAAAAACGTGATTCTTCTTCTGTGAAATTTGTAGCCCAAGAAAGTACTTCATTTCTCCCAGCATGGACATCTCAAATAACTTCTTCATCTCCTCAGAAATTTTTTCACATGATCTTTCATCATTTACAGTAAATATAGTATCATAAAAATAAACAATAACGATCAGTGAAAACTCCTGACATTCCTTGATGTAGAGATTTCTATCAACTCTCCCTTTATTAAAGTTCATCTTCTTTAAGAAAGTATTTAATTTAGAATACCGTGCTCTCAGAGCCTGTTTTATCCCATATAAATCCTTCTTCAACCTGCACACATAACTTTAATCCTTTCCAATAAAAAATCCACAAGGTTGATCAATGTAAACTTCCTCGTCAAGGTCACCATTCAAGAATGCGGATTTTACATCCATTTGAAAGATTTTTTAACCTCATTGTGCTGAAATAGCAAGAAAGATTCTGATTGTTTCTAATATTTCCACTAGAGAAAAGGTTTCATCAAAATCAATGCCTTCAATTTGTGAATACCCTTTGTAGAGAAATCTTGCTTTTTTTTCTTATTACTTTACCTTCTTCATTCATCTTGTTCCGGAAAACCAACTTTGTACCAATAATGTTCTTGTTGTCTGGCTTGTGTACAAGTTCCCAATTATCATTCTTCTCTATCTGATCAAGATCTTCATTCATAACATGATCCCATTATGGATTCCCAAATGCTTCATTTACATCATTTGGTTCAACTTTTTAATAAAGATAAGTATGTGATATAGCATTTGTTGTTCTCCTTGTTTTGACCCTCTGATTTTTATCTCCAATAATGTTTTGAGCCTCCAATTGCTTCCTCAACCTAGGATGAGTTGTTTGAACTTCATCCTCATCACTTGAGATCTTTGAGTCAGATTCCTCTTCTTGAGTAGGATTAACCCAGTCTGAAGCATTATCAGAATTGTTAACAAAATCTTCTCTATCCTGCTCAACTTCAACATCAACATATGACTAATTTTCTTTCTCAGCATTTTCAACAACTTTTACATCTGAAGAATCAATAATTCTTCATGTTTCTTTATTGAGGCATCTATATCCTCTTCCTTCCAGAGCATAGCCAAGAAAAATTCCGTCATCTCCTATTTGCTCAAACTTTCCCAGGATTCCATCTTTCTTATTTATAATACATGGACTCCCAAATACTCTCAAGTGTTTAAGACTTGGAGTTTTTCAATATAACAATTCATATGGAGTCATATATGAGTTTGTCCTATAGAAACATCGGTTCTGAATATACACAACAGTACTCATGGATTGCCTCCAATAATAATGGAAAAGACTATGTTCAAGTAACATAGTTCTCCCCATTTCCACCAGACTTCGATTCTTTCTTTCAGCCACCCCATTTTATTGAGGTGTGTATGGTGAACTGAACTCATGAATAATTCCATGTTTCTCAAGATAACATTCAAACTCTTCATTCTTATACTCACCACCATTATCAGTTCTCAACTTCTTCACTGAATACTCACATTTCTTCTCTAATTTCCTTATGAACCTCTTAATCATTGTCAGAGCATCTAACTTATGTCTCATGTACATAACACAAGTAATGCGAGTAAAGTCGTCAATTAAATTAATGAAGTAATTATCTCTATTTGAATATTTCTTGCTCATTGGTCCACATATATCTGAGTGTATGAGTTCCAGGGATCTTTTTTAGTGAATTTCAACTCTTTTGTGCATAAAATTAGTAATCTTCCCTTTATCACAAATAGTGCAACACCAATCTCTTTCTCTTGATAAATCAGGCATATGCCGAACACTGTCTCGCTTTGATAAATTGCACATATTTCTCTAACACATGTTCCCCAACCTTTTATGCCATAATTTATTTTCATCCACCACACTCATGTAACAATAGTTCTGCACATCACCAACTTGGAATATATTCCCTCTTGTACGTTGTCCTATTGTGACTATATTTCCATCATTTTCACTTTTCACAAAAAATCTATCTTTTCTGAATATTAATTTGTTTCCCTCATCACAGAGTTGTGACACACTTAACAGGTTATGTTTTATCCCATCAACATGTAGTGTTTTCCTGGATTTCATCTTTTCTTTTCCAATAATGGCTAATCCAACACCTTTGATCCTTAGTGATTCATCATTTCCAAATGTCATTGTTCCTTCTTTGAAGTCTTTCAAATTTTTCATTAGCTTTATGTCTCCTTTCATATGAGAGGAACATCCACTATCAAGAATCTATGAACGTTCTCCTTTTTTAGCTTTAAAAGCATTTTCGACAACAAGAGATTTTTGTTCTTCCTTTTCCTTCACATTCTGTTGTGCTTCCTCCAATTTCTTAGTCAAGTCAATGTGTTCTGGCTAGACAACCATGCACTCTTTCTTTTCAGAATTATCAGAGCTATCCATTTTATCTTTTAAAAACTCTATATTTTGAGAATTATTAAGAGTCTTTTGTTGCTTTGGTAACACACTAAGGCAGCCCTTGGCAAGATGTCCAGGTCGATCACATCTTTCACAAACAGTTTCCAGTGATTGGAACCTATTCTCAACTTTCACACCAGTCTTCTCAAATATCTTCTGAAATTTATTTAGAGACTTTCTATTTTGAATTGACTAACTCCCCCTCAATCCTTGTCTTTCAAAACTTGTGGAATAGTTGTAATGTTGTTGATTAAACCAACACATGTTGGCAGTGTGTCTGAATCCACCACAATACCAGCAGTAACCATAAAATGAATATTTTCCTTTGAAACTTCAATACTGACTAGAGTTGTGAACATGCTTCTCAATAGCCTTCTTAATAGAACTCTGATGACCATCAACCTTTTTGTTTTCAATAGTAACTTTCCTTTTCAGCTTAGATTTCTGTTCAAACTTATCAGTACCAAAAGTAGTAGAAATATTTCTAAACATAGGATTTTTATGTTCTTCTGATTTTTCAGCATTACTAACTTTGGCCACATACATAGCCTTTCCAACTTCATTCCTATTAGAACCAGTTCCATCTTTCCTCTCAACTTTTTAAGGTAAATTCTATGGACCCTTTACTGGTTCATTCTTACTAGAACATTCACCAACTTCTGAGATAGAATGTCTGAAACTGACATTCATTTCTTTAGCTTTGGATAGTTTCTGTTGGAATAGTTCAAACTCTTCTTCTTTTGCTTTCAGCTTTACTTCAAGATGATCATTACGATTCTTTACATTTTCAAGATAATTCTTCATATCATCAATCTCTTTTTCCATCTTGATTTTCACCTCAGGAAAACCTTGTTTATTGTTTAATATGGAAATTTCATTTATCAACTTTTTGTTTTCCTTATCAAGCCTTCTGATCTTCCTCAAACATTATTTCAAATCTTCTTTCAGATGATATACAAGTTGAGTTTCTTCTTCTTCAGAACTGTTTCTCCCATAATCTTCATTATTCACTACTGCAATAAAGGTATTCTCTCTATCTTTCTCAGTAGATGATTTCTCAGATTCAGCTTCACTGTCTTCTTCTTTATCTCTAGATAAAAAGTTTCTTCTTTTTGATTTGATGAATTTTTTATCCTTACCCTTTGAAAAATATTTATCTTTTTCAGTTTTTTTCTTCCATAACCTTCTTAGCTATCTCTCATCATCATCATTGTATTCTTCTTTATTCTTTTTATGATAGTTAGCCGCAAAGTGACCAACAACTCCATATTCAAAACATTTCAAGGGAAGTTTCCATTTGTATTTCCATGTACCTCTTTTCATATTTTTATAAAACAAGGATAAAATTTCATCAAAATTTTTACAAACCTCATCTTCAGAATCAGATTCAACCGCATCATCTTCAATAAGAGTCTTCTTTGAATTCTCTCTATTTGAAGCCTTGAATGACATTTCTCTATCTGGTTTTGTTTTGGTCTTCATAGTATTCTCCCTTCCCATTTCATAAGTAATGAGAGTGCTATGAAAGTCATCCAGAGATAATGTCTCAGGGTATTTATATTCCAATTAAGTCACTTTAGCATCAAAATTTTCTGGCTGAATTCTCAAGATTTTTTTCGACAACTGTAGAATACTCCAACATGTCACCAAGACATCTGGTTGTACTGACAATGTCATTAATCCTAGTAAAGAAGTCCCCAAAAGATTCAGATTCTCCCATTTTCAAGTCTTCATACTTCAGCCTCCAGATTTGTAGTTTTTCCTTCTTCACTTTTGTATTTCCTTCATAGATGTTCTTCAACTTATCCCAGATGCCTTTAGCTGTAGAAACACCTTTAACTCTTAGAAATTCAATCATAGAAAGAGATGAGAGTAACACATTTTTCTCTCTTCCATCATTCTCAAGGTTCTTCTTATCGATAGGAGTAAGAGGAACCATGTCATCAATAGCAAGAAATCCATCTGTTTTAGTTTCAAGAACTTCATATCCAAGATGCATAAGATAAGGCATCATTCTGTCCTTCCAAATGTTATAGTTCTTTCCATAAAAAACCAGGATCCCCTTACTGTTCACACAATTTAGATTCTCCATCACAACTTCTCTTCAACCACTTCATCAAAGAATAAACGAAGGGAACCTATCCCTCTGATACCAATCAATGTTCCCAGTTAGGATCCAAGTATCCCTGAGAGGGGGAGGGGGTGAATCAGTGATATATTGTTCTTTTTAAGTTTCACCATTTTGAAACAACCTTCACCTCCTGTTAAAGAGTTTCTTCCCTGTTGAACACACACAACCACAAGAACACAAGATTTACAAGGTTCACTACTCAACAAGAGTAGCTACGTCCTTGGTATGGTACTGAAACAATCCAGTACCACAAAATCCACTAGAAAACAATCCTTTGATGTGGAATACAATGAGTAGGATATACCCTTACACTCGTGCAACACATTGGAAACAATTTAATAGCGCGTATACTCCCTCTTAGCACAAATAGAGTAACACAATGGATCAGTGCTTCTTAATGAGCTTACACAAATCAAATATTTCAAAGAAATTCTTCACATTCCTACCCAGAAGCTAGCAGGAACCCCTGGAGCAAAACAGCCTGCGTGCCCACTTGGACCTGCGCGACCTATACCTGCGTGCCTTATACTTGTGCGCCTCTTCTTCTTCTTTCCTACCCAGAAGCTGGGAGGAACCCCTGGAGCAAAGCAGCCTGTGCACCCACTTTGACCTGCGCGACCAAGACCTGCGTGCCGGGAACCTGTGTGCCTCTTCCTGCGCATTGCCCTTTAGACGTACTGCCTTCGTGCAGCCTGCACGCCAACACCTGCGCTCCACCAACCTGCACACCCCCAACCTGCGTGCCTTCTAACAACTATCATCCTGCGCACCCAACTCTTGACCTACATGCCTAGATCTCAAAGATAATTCTCAATTATTGAGCCTTAAGAAATGAGGAGGTGATTCGTCTATTTATAGGCATTTTGAGGACTTGCACGACCTATACCTGCACGCCAATACCTGCGCGTCACCACCTGTGGCCATCACCTGCGTGCCAATACCTGTGCGCCACTTTCTTTCCTTTGACATATTTCTGAAATAATGCCACCTGTGCGCCGCCACCTGTGCGCTGCCACCTCTTGCATTTTTCTTTGTTTTTTATAGTATGATGTTGAATTGTGTTTTTACAAAAACACTTATTTACTCTCTTTATACTTCATACAGCTTGCACCACATGTTCTCCAAAATTATGATGATTGTAAAATAAAAATCCGCAAAGCATCGTCTGCTTTCTGGTCCTTTTACAAAGCGAATTGATTTATCTTCACTGACAACAAAACACAACACTCTGCAAAGGCTAACTTTTAAAACTTCCTTCTCCATTCAACTTGGTCCCAAAAAATATTTATTGATAAAAGAATGGTTTATAATTCAGATTAGAAAAGAAAAATTGATGTTGAGAAATATAATCAAACATCCATTCAGTATATAAGTTGTATAGTTAAAATTTATTTTTATGGATACTACTTTTATTGGTTTGGATTTTAACATATGGATAATATTTGTTGGTTCAACCAGAACATTACTATTATTCCTCATGTAATGAAAGGAAATGTTTAAGGGGGAGTCAATCTCCTTAAAGAAAGAAGTTTGAGATGGTTGTTTTGAATAAAACTGATAAGGTTAGAGTAGATATTGAAAATAGGTTCCAACCCCTTGAAACTATTTGTGAATGGTGTGATAAACTTGTAAACCTTGACAATGTATGCCTTGTTTTGTTATCATCACCATAAAATATTGGATACAACTCTTAAAAGTTGAAAATGATGAAATAAAATGATCTTGCCGTTGAAAATTCATTTAAATCTATAAAAGGAGAATGAAAATGGATTCTTCATTATGAGTGTACTTCTCATATGAACGTGTATTTGAGATTTTTGAATAATGTAAAAGATTTAAATATATTCCTATGGAATTCGGCAATGATGAATCATTAAGAATCAAAAGTGTTTTATCTACTATCATTGGAAATAAAAAATTGAAATAAATGAAAGATTTATATATTGATGGGATAAAACAAAAAATGATTAGTGTTTAACAATTGTGGGATGAGGGTAACAAAGTTACTTTAAAAAAAGAGGTATTTTTTAGAAAAGTGAAAATGATGGATTGATAGTTACAAGAGGCGAACATACAATGGGAATTTTATTTCATGTTGGTTTAATACAAAACTCTTGTTACATTGGTATAGTATAAAAAATAAATTTAGGAATAAAATGGTGGGATAAATGTGTCATAAAAATATGAAAAGTATCTAAAAGAAATAGTGTATGAGAAAATTTTGATTTTCCAAGAGAATGATATTAGTGTTGTACAATTTGTCAGAAATGAAAGAATACAACTTCAGTGCATAAGAAATTTGACATTTTTTCGAAATAACCCCCAGAACATAACAGTTCTGATATATGTGGGATGATGAGAAAATAATCAATAAATAGAGATAATTATTTCACCACTTTAATTGACTAATTTCCTCTCATTATTTATGTCATGTATATGAAACATAAATTAGATGCTTTGAAAATATTTAAATGTTTTAGGAGGAAATATGAGATTGAATGTGAGTACTCAGTTAAAATGTTGAGAAGCAAAAATGTTGGTGAATATAGAAATGATGTATTTAAAAAATATCACTAAATGAATAGAATTCCTAATGAGTATAATTCCTCTTAAAATTTTCAAATAATGGGATTTATGAAAGAAAGAATATAATTTTGGTTTAAATGGGGAGAACTATGTTACTTGAAAATAGTCTTTACCATAACTATTTTTTTCATGCCATGAGTACTATTATATACATTCAAAACTAATGTTTCTATATGCAATGTTCTGATACTACTCTATATGCAATGTTTTATGAAGGAACTCCATGTTTGAAACACCTAAGAGTTTTCAGGAGTCCATGCATTATAAAGAATAAATGTGGAATCTTTAGAATGTTTGAGAAGAATGGTGAAGGTGGAATTTTCAATGGATATGATTTGGAAGGTATAGGATACAAATGTTTCATAAAAAAAATATGATTTTTTTTATCTATGATGTGAAAGTTACTGAAATTATTAATGATGAAAAACATACTTATTTGGATAAGAAAGTCGAGTAGGGTAATGAAAAAATTTAATAAGGATATAGATAATTTTAATCATACTCTTAAAGAAGAATTGAACCCAGATATTTCCTAAGATGAGGAAAATATATTAAAATATCATCCTAGGTAGAGGAAACAAGTGGAAGCTCATTATATTATTTATTATTAACAATAATAGATTTAAACTATCAAAACAACAAATGCACTTACACATAGTTTTTTGTATTAAAAATTCGATCCAAAGGATATGGTTGATGATTTGTATTATCTAGAATGGGTTTAGTCTAGAAATAATGAAATGTATTAGATAAAAAAATGAAACATGAGAACTTGTTCATAATATTGATAAAAAAATGTTATTTATACATAGTTGGTATTCAGGAACAACCTGAATGGAGAAGGTGAAGGGATATGAAAGAAATCAAGATTAGTATGAAAAGGCTACTCAAAAATTATAGTTTTTTATTTTTATGAAACCTTTTATCTTGTGAAAAGGTTATAAATAATCAGAATATTTATTCCGATTATGGCACAATGATGTCACAAAACATTTCAAATGGATGTAAAGTCTGCATTTTTAGTGGGTATCTTGATGTGGAAGTTTATAATGAAAAATCATGTGGATTTCTTGTTGTAAAAGATGAATGTTATGTTTTTGGATTGAAGAAATCCTTTTTTGGGAAGAAAAAAGTTCTAAGAGCATGATATTCCAAACAGTATACATTCTTAATGAAGATGAGTTTTATGAAAGGAAGTGTTGATAATTTTTTTTACATCAACTAAAGTTAAGAGACCTCCCTCATCATAATTGTTTATGTAGATGAAATTATATTTTATAAGAATGATGAAAGCTCTTGGGAATGATTTTATAATGAAATGATTGTGTGTATTGAGATGTCCATACATGGGGATATGAAATACTATATTAGGTTAAAAAAAGTAAAAAAGAAGAATCAAATTTTTTTTCTCAAGAAAAGCATGTAGAGGAACTTGTTATGAAATTTGGCATGGAAAACTAAAAAAATATTTTCACACCAATTTTAGTTGGATAAATGTTTTCTAAAGATGGAAAATGTATAGAAGTTGATCAGAAAAGATTTCAAAAAGAATATTGGATGTTTTTTGTATTTGACATCATCAAGACCCGATATTATATTTTTACCTTATGTGAATGATTTTAGAGTTCTCAAAAAGAATCACATTTACTTACTAAAAAAACAATTCTTAGACACATCAAAAGGAACTAAAAAATTCAGAATTGGGTATGATAGCTCAATATTTACTTATTTTTTTGGGCATTTAGATGATGATTGTGTAGGAAATGTTTATGATAGAAGATCCACATCTGGTGGAGTATTCTTTCTTGTGAAAACATGTTAGTTAGTATATAATGAAATAGATTTTAGTAACACATAGTACATCTAAGGTCTAGTAAGTTTCTTCTACTCAATATGCTACCCAATTCATGTGGATAAGAACTCAATTAGAAGACTTACTTATTAAAGTGAAGTTATCCTTTATCTTTGGTTGTGATAATGAAAGAGCAATTAATTTTACAGGGAATCAGGTTTATCATTCTATTTCAAAACATATTGACATCAAATATAATTTAATTAATGAGAATATGGATAATAATTTATTATAGCTAGAGTATGTTTCGACATAAAAAAAATATGCTGAAATTTTCAAAAAACTGCTACCGAAGGAATCCTTATCTAAATTTTGGTAGAACACATGCTTCCAAAATATTTCTCATCAAGGTTGAGGTTTATGGCATTTTATCCTATATAATATTAAATTTTTATAGTGTTTTAAATAGGGAGAGTAATTTCATAAATCTATTCTTATGGTAGCATGTTAAAGGGGGAGTTGTGGTTAAGATATCAATCCAACATTCTATGTGTATGAATTATTCTTAATGTTTATCGGAGAGGTTATATGATTAAAATTTTCTATATTCCATGGAAGATTAAGAAGTGGAGAAAGATAAGGAAGAATGTTGTTAAGGTAAGTATAAGAATGATTTTATGATAACTAATTTTGCACTTCATGGCTTTGCTACTGATAATTCTAGTTTCTTATAATGAGTTAGCTCATGTAGGCATAGAATTGTTGATAATCAATCCATTACATGAGGATACAAAACTCAGTGATTTATGAATCATGGGTGAAAAAAACATCAATAATGAGAGATTTTTGGGACCATGTTGGCTGGAGATTGTTTGAAGAGTTCTTTTCAATAGTATTGCCTCTTGCTGTCAAAGGAGTTAAACATGTCAAGATATCCCCTCAATTTATATTTTTTGAAATTTAGACTGACCAACATATGTAGAGAATCAGACACACAATTCTTGAAAAAATCCATTTTATTTGTGATAAGATGGATGGAAGAAAATGATCATATGATTCACACTAAATCCGGAATGAAAGGATTGATCATTGTGAAGAAGAATTAGAGTCGGTATTACTATGATGAAAATATGAAAAATCAATGTTGATCTTAGAGTTGACATAAATCATAATTGAGTTGTAAATTTTTTGATGTAAGCTTACTAAAAGAAATGGGGAGTAAAAAATATGTTGTAAATCATATCTAGAATGATCGAAATCATGTGAATCATATTTAGGATGAGCATGAAAGAAATTTGTTGCAGGAGTAATGGGAAGGTTCAATACTTTCTCTTGTAATTTGGATAATGTTTGATGTGGCTCTATTTTTACATAGTTTTTCCACATCATTTATTAAATTTTTATCAATTTAATTAATTATTTTGACACTTTTTAATAAATAATGGAACTTTTGTATTTTTATCACTAAATCTCTTAATTAATCATTTTTTATAATTAAATATGTGTTTGTAGTCTTTTTATTTAGTCATTATAATTATCCTAATTTTATTAAATTAATTTTTAGTTTATTAATCTTAATCTTCTCACATATTAATAATTTTCCATTTATAATAAATAATCATTTATTTTCTTTATTTGTGTTTTAATTAATTTAGATTATTTTTTAATATTTTATGCTTTACTTAAGATTTATTAGAATAAACTTACTTTGTTAAATAATGCGTTTAACCATCTTTCTTAATAAATAAGGTAACAATTTAAGGTAATGTTTAATAAATTAAAGTGTTTTTAATTTTATGTTATCATTTTGTTATTTAATTAATTAACATCGTTGTTTAATATCTTTGGTTAATTTTAATCATTTCATGTTTGCGGTTAATTATTTTTATGTGTTTTGCTTTTATTTATATATCTATTTAATTAATCTTAATACTTATATTTTTAGTTAATAATTAAGTCAATATTATTTTTAGTTTGTTATATAATTTAGTCAGTTTTAGTTACAGTAAATTAATTAGTCTTTAAAAAATTAATTAATTTTACTTTTATGTTAATTAGTTAATGTTTTATTCTTTTTATTATTTGTTATAAATTAATTTTAACGTTTTAATTTGTATTATCTGTGAGTGATGCACCGATTCATTGTCACACTGATTCTTTGTCTCACTGGTTCTTTGTCTCACTGATCTTTTGACACACCAAAGTTTTTCATAACTATCGGTGAGTCGTCACACCATTGTTGCAATGCATCGATTCATTTCATTAGTTTTAGTTTCTCATTTCACCGGTTTCAGTTTCTCATTTCATCAGTTTCAGTTTCTATTTTCATCAGTTTCAGTTTCTTATTATTTGTCGTGACACACTGATTCTGTTCTCCTTTCATCGGTGTCTCACGCACTCACTGATACTATTTATTTCTTTTTGTCCCGCTGCGACCGATTATTATTCCTTCTATCGATGATTCATGACTCACTAATGCAAAACTTCCATCAGTTTCACATCACACTGATTACTCTATATTAAAATTATCGGTGACTTATTATCACCAACCCTTTCTTTATATATCAGTGCCTTCTTTTATGTTAACTATTGGTACCACCCCTTGGCACCGATATATTTATTCAATCAGTCTCTCGCTAACACTGATCCCACATCCCCCTCATCGGTTTCTCCTTACTGCCACTGATCCCCAACATCAGTCTCTCTTTTCAAGCCCAGCAACCGATGCGACACCTTTAACCTTCGCAACACCCCTGTTTTTCACTCAGTCGTCTCCTTCCATATTTTCACAAAATTCTTCTATCATTCCTTTTCTTCTACCCTAAAACTCATTATTAAGACACCTGTGATTTAATTGTCAAACCAAACTCAACCGGTCTTATACGAAAACCAGAGATTTACCAATCAGAATAATTAAATCAAATAACTTCAAAGAAGACGTGCTGCAGGAGAACCAAAAATCCCCAAATCATTCAGTTAAGAAACACATTGTGCCACTATGCGCTGGACCATGGGTTGCTATGATGAAGGAAGATGCGGACTCCACTCTTCCAAGGCAGATCACACCACTGCGAGAAGGAGAATTACTTCTGTTGTAGATGTTCCTTGGACATTGGGATCGGGAAGAGGAACAACACTGAAGGGAGGACACTCCCGTCACTGCTTTTCAGATCTCATCACCTAGGAGTTTAGGGGGGGGGGGGGTCGGCACGAAACTTTTTTCCCAACCGCTGGAGTAGAATTCGAAGCCAGCTTGAATTGATGCTTCTTTGATGGAGATGGTCACCACACCTCAGATCTGGAGCCAAACCATCTTCTAAAGAGGAGGTTGACCTGAGTTGGAAGTCATGCCACTATGTAGAGGGACCAAGATAGATCTGCAACAACTGTCTTCAGGAGGAAGATGGACCCTACTTCCTCCCCAACTTGCACCGATTAGGGGGGAAGATAAAATTATCATAAAAAAATTATCATAAAGAAACTATAATAGAAACCAAAAAAAATTAAATTAAACTGTTAAACATTAATAATTGTAAATAAATAATTAACATAAGTTATTTAATAAAACATAATTATGAAACATAAATAAAATTTTATTAAATTAAAAATTAATTGGTAGTAACTTCTAAAACTAAATAAGAATAGCTTATTAATTATAATTTAATACTATGTATTAATTATTAATTAATAATTCAAATTTTTAATAAAATAAAATACTAATAATAAGTTATAAATTTAATTATAAAAAAACTAAACTAGTAAATTTAGAATATTATCAATGTTAATTTTCAAAGAAATAATAAACTAAATGTTTATAATTTAATTTAAAAATGTTAATTAATAAAAAATAATAACTTATAAAAAATTTGACACCAAAATTAGTAATTTATAAAACATTTTTATTTTTAATAATAATATTAATAATAACTCTATTAATTACAAATTAGATCAACCTATAAAACATAAATTATCATAATTTTTCTTTTATAATTAATAATAACTAGTTTTATATCATTATAATTAATTAAAATATAATTTATAGTTTTTATTAATGCTAATATAATAATTTATTTATTAATATTATTCAAAAGTATATTATTTTAAAAGACTTTCTAATAAACTATTTTCTTAAGTTATAATTCTTTTTATCCTTCGTGATTTAACTCTTTTGCTTTTTTATCTTGCAGGTTCACACCAATGTCTTTATAACATCCAGTTTCTCACAACTAACTCACTCAACGTTAGTTACAAGGGAAAAATTAGGGCGACGTTCCAGTCATGAAAAAAACGCATGTGTGCGGTGCAATAGTGAAAGATGAATTCAAGTCGGTGAAGAGTTCTGGTGACATGCTGTAGAAGACAATGGCTACTTAAGAGAGAGAAAGAAGAAGATTTAGGATACGAACATTCAGGGGGTCGACATTCATTAGAGATTCGATCATTCACTCAGAAGTAGAGCAAGAACCTTGGAGGTGAATTCTGGATCAACTCTCGGAGAACCATTCCTTGGAGATCCGAGGTCCAAGAGCAGCAATTCTTGCTAGCAGAGGGAGTTTCCTTCCTCTTTTTTCTTTCAATTCTTCTCCATTTTTATTGATTTTTTTAGTATATGTATTAGAGATGCTGTCTAGATGAGTTTCTAGTTTGGGGATATATTGAAGTTCCACTGGTTATCATTAAATTCTCATTTCACTTTATCATTTTAATGTATTCAGTATTGATCGACAACATCGATACTGAATTCATTTAATTTCATTGTTCCAAAAAATATTAATTTCAAAATATCATAGTTAGTTGGAGAGATTTATTATGGAAACACTTTTCAATAGATAATAGATTCAAAAGACTTCAAGACTTACAATGAGTTTTTCTTACTCTTAATTTTCAAATAGTTCACAATTAATGAATTTGGGAGTAGCGAACTTTAAATTGGTTGGATTGTGTGACTTAACTCCTGGAGAGGGAGATAAGTCATTTTATTTATAGTGGTACACTTTAACAACCTATAAATGAATTTAAACACCTTCAAAACTAGTAGAATGGAGATTACTCCCCGAGCATTTTGATAGATAGTTATTTTTATCAGTGTTCTATATCTATGTTATTCAATGTTTTAGAAATGTCTCTAGCTTCAATTTAGTTTTTAAACATGTTTTCCAATATTATGTCACTCTAATGTTTATAAAAATAAATAATAATAATAAACAAAATATATAAAAAGTGAAAAAATAGAAAAAATCACTCCACTGCTGACAATAGTGGAGTTTAGAAAGTTTTTAGAAGACTAGTGGGCAAATTTACCGTCCCTGTGGGTTCGACCCTACTTGACACATATATAGTAGTTAGTAGGAATATAAATTTTAAACATTTACTGACTTCAACGATAGTACATTTCATGTTTTTGGCTCCATTTTTGGGGAAGGCATGATCCATTGCTTCAAACAAAACACTACAAAAAATACATATATAAAAATATTTAAAAAAAAGGAAAATTTTAAAAATTGTAAAAAATTCTATTTCACTTCTTACTGAATTGTTACTACTGAGTACTAAATTTTTTTATTTGTATGAGCACAAGACACTCTGCTGTTAGTCTAGAGCCACTGAACATCAAAATAGACAAACATCTCACTGCTCTAAGAAAGAAGAACAAAACTGAAATGGAAAATTCAGATAATAGAGTTCCTATGCCTAAAAATTATCAAAATAAACCATAACCCTAAGAAGAAAATGAAAGGCCTTGGATGAGGGAATTCCAAATCCCAAAAGTTTACAGTAATCCATCATTTATTAGACTATCTCGTAGGGCCAGAAATTATAAACTTAAACAATCACACATTTCTCTGTTTCCTTCTTTTAATGAGATCTCTAATTAGGACTCCCTTTCCTTCATTAGAGACTTCTATAACATTGTGCATCAATTAAATCTTCTAGTACACCCATAAAATGAACTAAGAATGAGAGTCTTTCCCTTTTTCCATAAAGGGAATGCTAGAAATTGGTTTCTGAGTTTAGATGAGAACATTTTTGAAAATTGGGATCAAGTGTATAACTATTTCATTATGAAATTTTATCCTAAAAGACTGAAATGATAACTTAGAACAAAAATCACTAGTTTTTATCAAGAGGATGGAGAATATTTTTATGAAACTTGGGGTAGATTTAGGGATTTTCTTAGATAGTATCCCCATCATCAACTCCCATCACACCTTCTTATGGCTGCATTCTATGAAGGGATGTCCTCCTCTGGAAAGAATCTAGTTGGTCAAGCTGCTGGGGGTAATTACAAAGATAATATAGATAAAAAACTCATACAAATTTTTATTAATCTTGCCCTAAATTCACAACATAAAAATTCAGGAAGAAAAAGAGTCAATTGAAATGTTAACCCAAACACTGGTTCAATGAAAGAAACTCAAGCTCAACTTACTGAAATCACCAACCAAATTCAATCTTTAATGAAACAGAATTCAAAACAAATTTTTAACCACCTTGGATATCAAAACACCAACGAATATTTAAGGGAACAGTGTTTCCAATGTGGTATGTTTGGGTATATTGAAAACGTATGACTTAATTTTGATATTCCATCCCAACAACAAGAAAATTCAAACTTTGTTAACTATGGTCCTAGAATTCCCCCTAAAGAAGATCCATTTTAAAATAATTATAATTATGGCTATAGGAACCACCCTAATCTATCTTGGAAAGATCAAGTCTTAATTAAACAATCCACTACCCCTAACTATTCTAATCTACCTAGACCAATTTTTCAAAATAAACAATGGGGTGAGTCTTCAAATTTAAATAAAAACAATGATAGTCACATGTCTTCTAAGATTGATCTCATTTTGAACAAAATTAACTCCCAAGAGGAATTAAACATGACTCATCTGACCAAACATCAAAATCAATATTGGTCAGATAAAATGAAAACTGATGTTAGAATGAAAAACATGGAAACACAGTTAGGTCAACTAGCTAGAGATTTTTCATCTAGGGGAAAAGGTAGGCTTCCAAGTAACACTGAACATAACCCTAAAAGGAATTACATGGCTATTGTCACTAGAAGTGGGCTTAATACTCAAACTGTTACTGAAAAAGACCTTGAAAATGCCCAAAATGAAAATCTGATTCAATCTGGTAATAGAAATCTACTCTGCACACATACTGGAAATCCACAGAAATGTATTGAAAATGATCTAAATATGAATTTATCACCTGAAAATCAAGCTAAGACTTCATTTAAAAATTAAAGGTATAAAAGGAAAAGGAAAAGTTGAGGAAGAGGTAAGGGATATACCTATTGTCCTGAACTTTTCCCCCACCCATACCTTTCCCTGAGAAGCTGAAACCATAAAGTAACACTAAGGATAGAATTATTTAGTTCCTTGGACTCCTTTATAAACATCAAGTGAAAATTTCTTTCATTCAAGATTTAATTCAAATACCATCTTACTTTAAATCTCTTATAAAAATTGTTTGGAACAAAAAAACTCTAGAATAATTTTCTACTTACAACCTCACTAAAGAGTGAAGTGCTGTACTCTAAAAGAAAACCCCACATAAACTAAAGGACCCAGGTAGTTTTGTCATACCTTTCACACTAGGAAACTCTGATCGACTCAATTGTTTGTGTGATTTAGGTGGTAGCATTAATCTTCTCCCATACTCACTATTCCAACAGCTGAGATTGGGTTACCTTCAACCCACCACAATTATACTGCAGCTAGCTAATAGATATTTCACACATCCTGTGGGTAGGTTAGATGATTTTCTTGTTAGGGTAGGGAAACTGTTTCTACCTGCTCGCTTTTTAGTCTTGGATATATAGTCTGTTCAAGAGGTGCCCATCATCTTGGGTAGGACCTTCTTGGCCACAGGTGGTGCTGTCATTGATGTCTCTAGGGGAAATTAATTTTTAGAATTTGAGAACAACAAGAAGAGTTCAATGTGTTTAAAAATGTTAAAGGACCAATGATTTATGAAAATTGTTCAATGATAGAGTCCTCAGAAGATGAGAACTCAACTGAAAATATCAAAAAATCTGTAAATCAATCCTCTATTGGTGAAAATATTTGTGAAGCTAAAAATCCTGTTCAATCTGCTTTAGAAATTGAAATTTTTTCTCAAACTCCAAATCTGGAAAATTTCCCAAAATTGGAAAACTGTCTAATTTTTGCTGTGGAAGGGTCCTCTATTTCTGAATGTAGGAGCATTTTGAGTGAATTTGAGGGTGTTTCTGTTAACAACATCCTTGATGAACACTTTGATGATATTGAGGGAAAAATTATAAGACAAGTAGCTTATTATGATTTGATAAACTTGTTAAATTTTGATATAGAATACTTAGACAGTGTACTGCCCACTTTGGGCAGCAGCACTGTTACTTATGAATCAGAGCATGAAATTGAAAAAATTTCATCTTTCAATACTCCTTACAAGAAATATGTTAAAGATCATGGACCTCCAAAGCCTAAGAGTCTTCCTTCTAGTATATAACCACCCACTCTTGAACTAAAGCCAATCCCTGCTCATCTTAAATATTCATTCATGGGTGAGAACTCCACTTTTCCTTTTATAATTTCAGCTGAACTTAATGAAAACCAAGAAGAAATACTGTTGAATGTTTTGAAGAAGTTTAAATTTTCCATAGGATGGATGATATCTTATATCAAGGGTATTATTACCTCATTATGTAGTCATAAAATATCTATAGAGCCTTATCATAAGCCTAGGGTAGAGTTTCAAAGAAGATTAAATCCAAATATGAAAGAAGTTGTGAGAGAAGAAGTGATTAAACTGCTAGACACTGGAATGATATATCCCATTTATGATAGTTCTTGGGTCAAACATATCTAGGTTTTCCCCAAGAAGGGAGGTTTCACTATAGTTAAAAATGAAAAAAATGAAGAAGTCCAAGTTAGGAAATCCACAAAATGGAGAGTATGTATTGATTATAGGAAGCTTAATGTATCCACTAAGAAGGACCATTTTCCAATGAACTTCTTGGATCAAATTCTTGAGAGGCTAGATGGCAATGAGTTTTTCTATTTTCTAGATGGGTATTGTGGTTACAACTAGATTCATGTTGATACAGAGTATCAGGAAAAGACCACTTTCACATGCCCCTTTGGGACATTTTCCTACAGGCGAATGTCCTACAGGTTGTGTGGAGCTCCAGAAACCTTTCAAAGTTTTATGATGGCTATCTTTTCATATCTGATTGAGATAATTATTGAGGTTTTCATGGATAATTTCTCCATTATGGTTAGTACTTTTGATACTTGTCTTGGAAATCCTGAATTAATATTGGAAAAATGTATTGAAACCAACATTGTTCGTAATTGGGAGAAATGTCAATTCGTGGTTACAGAAGGTATTGTTCTTGGTCATAAGTTTTCAAAGAGAGGTCTAGAATCTGATACTGCTAAGATTGATGTTATTCAAAAACTACCTCCTCCAGTAAATGTAAAAGGTGTTATAAGTTTCTTAGGGCATACCGGTTTCTACCAGAGACTCATAAAATATTTTTATGAAATAAATAATCCATTTTTTTCCTTACTGGTCAAAAATGAACCTTTAAATTTTGATTAAAACTATTTGAAATCATTTAATTTGCTTAAATAGAAACTCACTACATCACCCATCATCACTGCACCTGACTGGAAACTACCTTTTGGGGTTGTGTGTGATGCAAGTGACATGGTTGTTGGTGATGTCCTTGGAAAGAGGAAATATAGGAAGCTACATATGGTGTATTATTCTAGTAGACTACTAGATGGTGCTCAAAAGAATTATACCACGACTGAAAAAGAATTTTTAGCTGTTGTGTTTTCTTTATAGAAGTTTAGAAAGAACTTGTTAGGTACTAAAGTCATTGTTTTAGCTGATCATTCTTCTATAAAGAACTTGCTGTCTAAGAAGGAAACTAAACCCAAGATGATTAGATGGATTCTATTGTTAAACGAATTTGATTTAGATATTAGGGATAAGCAGGGAGATGAAAATATAGTTGTTGACCACTTATCTAGGCTTCCTCTTACTCAATCTGAATCTGAAAATTCTAGGGAGATTTAATCTTCCTTTCTTGATGAAAATATGCTTACTATGTCAATCAAGAAATCTTCTTGGTTTTCTGATTTTTCCAACTTCCTGGAAATAGGTGTCTTTCTCAAAAATCTGTCCAATAACAAAAGAAATAAATTCATTTCTGAACATAAATATTATCTTTTGAGTCATCCCCTACTGTTTAGGAGATGTGTTGATGGTATTCTTAGGAAATGTAAACCTGGGGAAGAAATTCTACCTGTTTTAGAGAGTTTTCACTCCTCACCTTGGGGAGGTCACCATGGTGGTGAATGAACTGCTCAAAAAATCTTACAATCTGGTTTGTATTGGACTTCTCTTTTTAAGGATGCTAGGAGCATTGGGGTTGGCTATGATAGATGTCAGAGGCTAGGAAATATGGGTACGAAGAAGGAGTTACCCCAAAAAGGAATTCTGGAAGTTGAAATTTTTGATGTTTGGGGTTTATATTTCATGGGTCCATTACTATCATCTCATGGGAATGAGTATATTCTTTTTGATATTGACTATGTTTTGAAATGGGTTAAGGCAGTGGAACTGCCCAAAAATCAAGCCAATTCTATAATAAAATTTGTGAAAAAGAACATCTTTACAAGATTTGGAGTCCCAAGAGATTTTATCACTGATAATGGATCACATTTTAAGAATTATACATTTAATGATTTAATGGAGAAATATGGTTGTGTTCATAAAACTGGTACACCTTATCATCCACAATCCAGTGGACATGTGGAAATTTCAAACAGGGAACTGAAACAAATACTAGAGAAAACTATGTCAAATTCAAGGAAAAACTGGTCTCTTAAATTGGATGAGGCTTTATGGGCATATAGAACTGCTTCCAAGACCCCAATAGGTATGTCTCCTTAGAGGCTTTTGTTTGGTAAATTTTTTCATCTACCTATGGAGTTGCAACACAAGTCTTATTGGTTAATTAAGGCTCTGAACAATTATTTTAAGAGTGCTGGTGAGAGGAGGTTACTTGAGATGAGTGAACTTGATGAGATTTGGAGATAGGGTTATGATAGTTAAAGGATTACAAAGAAAAGACTAAAACTTTTCATGATTCTATCATTAAAACCAAATAATAAAAACCTGGATAGAAGGTCATTCATTTTAACTCTTGACTTAAACTTTTTTCTGGAAAGCTAAAGTCCAAGTGGTATGGACGTTTTACAATTGTGAGAGTGCTTATGAATGTATTTTTTGAAATTGTAGGTGATGAAAATAACCCCATGTTAGTTAATGGGTAGTGAGTGAAACTTTATTTTGAGGGACAACCGTAGGGATTGGCTACCTTCACAATTCTTGAAAACTATTCTTGAAAAAAGTCCGGATGGGGACATTAAATCTTGTGCGGTATAGGAGGCAACCCATGGTTCTTTTTGTCTTTATGTTGTTTCTTTTTTACCTTGAATAAAATGCTTCTCATGTGCTCTGTTTTTGTGAAATACCAATTACTGCTTGTTTCTTGTTCCTGGTTTTCATGATTTATGTTTTCAAGAAGTTGCTTCTTTGTCATTTAATGGAGTGGAATTCCCATGATGAAGGAGTAATGGAAAATCTAGTCAGGGAAGTATCTTTCTATTAATTTTAATTTCATTATTCTGTACCTCAATGCTTTAGGGAAAAAAATCTGATGCATTTCTTTCATAATTTTTTTGTTCTATATGTTGTGGCTTTAAAATAAATTCTGCTTAAAAAAATGTTGCATGTTTGTTTCCACTACAAAAGTTTGATTTTATTTAAAAAATCTGCATGTTCCTACAGATGTGAACTGTAATTCATTGTTTAAAACCCATTCACTATATGAAACTAAGTGTGGGGGTACATGCTTGCTGGTAGGTGTGTTTTTCATTGGAACCAATTATTCTATAGGGTGTTTAGCATGCATCTTTCTGCAATATTGAACATTCATTTGAATCATACTTTTTTAAAATGCTTACACCCAATTAATTGTGCACCGACACCTTATATGCTACTTTTGAGCTATATTGAAAATATTTGTCACTGACTTAAATGTTAATGCATGTACATTTAAATGAACGTACAAATTATTTATTATTTGTGGAAAACAATATTTTTGAACTTCAATGTGACCTTTATACATATCTTCATTATATTCTATTAAAAATATATTTTGAACCTTAATTATCAAATATTTCTTCTCCATATTTTTAATTCTACTTTGGAGACAAATTTGGGTTTTATGTGAGGGGGAGGGGGTCAATTCTTGACTATGCTAAACCATGCTTAACTAAAAGATCATCAATTACCATTTCACTTCTATATTATTGTAAAAATGGATAAAATATTTCAAAATTACTGCACAATTTTAGGATTTATACTATACTCAATTGGGTCTTTCCTTAGGACAATTACCTTTCTAGTTGTTAAGATTTGTTTTTTATCTGAAAGGAATGAGGTTTGATGATTTCTGAGTGGTTGTACTTAGTGATTTGATGTAAATTTGGTTTAGGAACTATTTATGAAAGTGATTTGGGGTTATAAGTTGGTGCAGTTATGATCATAGCCTTGGAAATAGAAGTTTGATTCTAATTCTAGGGGCATATTTCATCCTTTAATTATAAAAAGTAATTACCTTAGTGACACAATGGAAATGATATTCATTAAAATATTTTGAAACTGGAATAGTTTGGGGGTCTGGGATCCCACAGTGAGTCTCTAAGACCCTTGATGCTGGGTGCATTTCTGTTTACTATAGGCCCTCTGTACACTTTCAATAAGTGCATTGCATAGTGCTCAACAAAAAGGTACAAGGCTTGGGAAAAATAAAATAAAGTTTCTAGGGTCAAAAATATGTTCATTAAGGTGAGGGGAATGATGTACGCTAAATGAAGAAGGGGTCAATTGGTTTATATGGGAGTCATTTAGGTTATATCATTTAGGTAATTCAAAAAAAATATTTATTTTTGGAACCTAGGTGAAATATTCAAAGTACAAAGTTCCATTTGTTATGTTCTTAATTACACATAAATTTTACTTCTTGTTACCCTCAGACTTTGGACATGAGCCTGGATTGAAATAAATCATTAAGTAGGATCATATATGTGGCATGAAATCTTCTTTTATGGATGGTATTTGCTTTCTTAATTACCTTTGAGTGTTTGTTTTAGGCAAGACTTGATCTAAAAATTTATTTCCTTAAGCCTAAATCAATTTCCAGTCCTCTATTTTTAAATGGCTGAATATGTTATAGTGTGATCTTAATGATAATTTCACTTTACTATTTTTCAAAGTAAATATAACATGGGATCGTTTGAGGACAAACAATGATTATGTGTGGGGGAATTTTATGTGGTTCTATTTTTACATAGTTTTTCCACATATTTTATTTAATTTTTATCAATTTAATTAATTATTTTGACACTTTTTAATAAATAATGGAACTTTTGTATTGTTATCACTACATCTCTTAATTAATCATTTTTTTATAATTAAATGTGTGTTTTTAGTCTTTTTATTTGGTAATTCTAATTATCATAATTATATTAAATTACTTTCTATTTTATTAATATTAATCCACTCACTTTTTAATAATTTGACTGTAATAATAAATAATCATTTATTTTCTTTATTTGTGTTTTAATTAATTTAGACAATATTTTAATTTTTTATCCTTTAATTAAGATTTATTATAATAAATTTACTTTGTTAAATAATTTGTTTATCCATATTTCATAATAAATAAGTTAACAATTTAAGGTAAAGTTTAATAAATTAAAGTGTTTTTAACTTTATGTTTTCATTATGTTATCTAATTAATTAAATTTGTTGTTTAATATCTTTGGTTAATTTTAATCATTACATGTTTGCGGTTAATTATTTGAATATGTTTTACTTTTATTTAGATATCTATTTAATTAATCTTAATATTTATATTTTTAGTTAATAGTTAAGTCAATGTTATTTTTAGTTTGTTATATAATTTAGTTAGTTTTTAGTTACAATTAATTAATTAGTCTTTAAAAAATTAATTAATTTTACTTCTGTGTTAATTAGTTAATGTTTTATTCTTTTTATTATTTGTTATAAATTAAATTTAACGTTTTAATTTGTATTATCGGTGAGTGATGCACTGATTCTTTATCACATAGATTCATTGTCTCACTGATTCTTTGTCTCATTGATATTTTGACACGCTGAAGTTTTTTATAACTATCAGCGAGTTGTCACACCACTGTTGCAATGCATAGATTCATTTCATCAGTTTTAGTTTCTCGTTTCATTGGTTTCGGTTTCTCATTTCATAAGTTTTGGTTTTGGTTTCTTATTATTTTTCATGATGCACCAATTCTTTTCTCCTTTCATCGGTGTCTCATGCACTCACCGATACTATTTATTTCTTTTTGTCCTGCTGAGACCGATTATTATTCCTTCTATCTGTGATTCATGACTCAACAATGAAAAAATTCCGTCAGTTTTACGTCACACCGATTACTCTCTATTAAAATTATCAGTGACTTATTATCACTGACCCTTTTTTTATCAATTAGTGCCTTCTTTTAAGTTAACAATTGGTTCCACCCCTTGGCACCAATCCATTTCTTCAATTGGTCTCTCGCTCACGCCGATCCCTCCCCTACCCCCCTCATTGGTTTCTCATTTCTTCTACTGATCCCCATCATCTGTCTCTCTTTTCCAGCCCAGCAACTGATGAGGCACCTTTAACCTTCCCAACACCCCTGTTTTGCACTCAGCCATCTCTTTCCATATTTCCACCAAAGTCTTCTCTCATTCCTTTTTCTTCTACCCGAAAACTCATTATTAAGACACCTATGATTTAATTCTCAAACCAAACACAACTGGTCTTGTACAAAAACCTGATATTTACCAATTAGAAAAATTAAATCAAATAGCTTCAAAGAAGATGCGCTGTAGGAGAACCACAAAAACCCCAAATGATTTAGTTAAGATACACTTTGTGCCAATGTGCGCTGGACCACGGGTCATTGTGATGAAGGAAGATGTGGGCTCCACTCTTCTAAGGCACATCTCCCCACGGCGAGAAGGAGAATTCCTTCTGTTGTAGATGTGCCTTGGACAGTGTAATCGGGAAGAGGAACAACAATAAAGGGAGGAGACTCCCGTCACTGCTTTTCGAATCTCATCACCTGGGAGTTCGGGGGGGGGGGGGGGGGTTCAGCACGAAACTGGTTTTCCAACTACTGGAGTAGACTCCGAAGCCATATTGAATTGATGCTTATTTAATGGGGATGGTCATCACACCATAGAACTGGAGCCACACTATCTTCCAAAGAGGAGGGTGACCCGAGCTGGAAGTTGCATCGCTGGGTAGAGGGACCAAGACAGAGCCGTGACGGCTTTCTTTAGGAGGAACACGGACTCTACTTCCTCCCCAGCTTGCTCCGATTGGGGGGGGATATAAATTAATCTTAAAAAAATTATCATAAAAAACTATAATTAAAATTAAAAAATTAATTTAATTAAACTATTAAACATTAATAATTGTAAATAAATAATTAGCATAAGTTATTTAATAAAACAGAATTATTAAACATAAATAAAATTTTATTAAATTAAAAAATAATTGGTTGTAACTTTTAAAACCGAATTATAATAGCTTATTAATTATAATTTAATATTATGTATTAATAATTATTTAATAATACAAATTGTTAATAAAATAAAATAATAATAATTAATTATAAATTAAATTATAAATAAACTAAACAATTTAATTTAGAATGTTAACAATATTAATTTTCAAAGTAATAATAAAATTAGTATTTATAATTTAATTTAATAATGTTAATTAAAAAAAATAACTTATAAATAATTTAACATCAAAATTAATAATTTATAAAACTTATTAGTTTTAATAATTATAATAATAACCCTATTAGTAACAAATTAGATCATCTTATAATACATAAATTATCATAAATTATCTTTTATAATTAAATAATAACTACTTTTATTTCATTATAATTAATTAAAATATAATTACTAGTTTTTATTAATACTAATATAATAATTTATTTAATAACATTATTCAAAAGTTTATTCTTTTAAAATAATTTCTAATAAACTATTTTCTTAAGTTATAATTCTTTTTACCCTTCGTGATTTAACTCTTTTACTTATTTATCTTACAGGTTCACATCAAGGTCTTTATAACGTCCAGTTTCTCACAACTAACTCACCTGAAGTTAGTTACGTGGGAAAAATTAGCGTGACGTGCCAGTCACGAAAAAAACGCATGTGTGTGGTGCAATAGTGAAAGATGAATTCAAGTCGGTGAAGATTTCCGGTGACATGTTGTAGAAGACAGTGGCTACTTAAGATAGAGCAAGCAGCAGATTTGGGAGATGAACATTTGGGGGGACGACATTCATTAGAGATTTGATCATTTACTTGGAAGCAGAGTAAGAACCTTGGAGGAAAATTCTAGAGCAGCTCTCGGAGAACCATTCCTTGGAGATCTGAGGTCCAAGAGCTGAAATTCATGCTAGCAGAGGGAGTTTCCTTCCTCTGTATTATTTCAATTCTTCTCTATTGTAATTGAATTATTTTATTATACATATTAGAGATGATGTCTAGTTAAGTTTCTAGTTTGGAGATATATTGAAGTTCCACTGGTTATCATTAAATTCTCATTTCACTTTATCAATTTAATGTATTCAGTATTGATCGGCAAGATCGATACTGAATTAAATCAATTGCATTGTTCCAAAAAAGTTTAATTTCAAAATATCACAGTCATTTGGAGAGATTTATTGTGGAAAAACTTTTCAAAATAAAATAGATTCAAAATACTTCAAGACTTACAGTGAGTTTGTCTTGCTGTTAATGTTCAAATTGTTCACAGTTGATGAATTTGGGAGTGGAGAAATCTTAAATTGGTTGGCTTGTGTGACTTAACTCATGGAGAGGGAGGTGAGACGTACTCTTTATAGTGTTACTCTACAACAACCTATAATTGAATTGAAACACCTTCAAAACCAGTAGAATTGAGATTACTCCCTGAGCATTTTGATAGACAGTTCTTTTTATCAATGTTCTATATCTCTATTATTCCATGTTTTACATCTATCTCGAGCTTCAATATAGTTTTTAAACATGTTTTCTAATATTCTATCACTATAATATTTATAAAAAGGAAAATAATAATAATAATAATATTTAAAAACTGAAAAAATAGAAAAAATCACTCCACTGCTGACAATAGTGGAGTTTATCGAGTTTTTAGAAGACTAGTGGAAAAATTTTACTTCCCTGTGGGTTCGACCCTGCTTTCCACATATACAGTAGTTAGTAGGAATATAAATTTTAAACTTTTACCGACTTCAATGATAGTACAGGTCATTGTTGAAGCTAATATCAAACATTTTCAAAGTCATGAAGGAAGGCATAATGCAAATAGAATTTTTTGAATGTAAGAAGTTGATGAATTTGTTGTCTAGGAATATGAAGTTTCCCAATACTGATCTATATATTCAGCACACCATCATATTCATAAAATGTATAATTTTTTAAATCCATACCAGTGGTAATGAAATGTTGAAACTTTAGAATTATATTCAAAATTTAATGATATCAATTGAAAAACAATGTAGTCAACCATTTTTTAAGAGAGATATACCTTTTTCTTCATCTTAATAAGACAGTTTGTAATTTCAATCACAATTGGAATCAGTCATGAGTTTGGAATGTGTTAGAATGATAAGTATGAATGTTATATCAAAAGTGGGAAATTGGAAATTGAAGTTTGGGAAGATTTTTGAATAATATGAGAAAAATAAGGTACTAATTTTATGTCAGACCGAAGTCCAAAACATATAAATCCTCATAGAATGAAGATAATGGGTAACATATTCAGAAGAGAAAGAAAAGATCTGATTTTTTTTCAAAGGATTTCACCAATAGGGTCAAGGTCCATCATATGGGAGTTAATATTAGATTATAAGGATGAGTAATAGTAGAAGTATAAGCGATTGAAAAATTACTGATAGAATATGTTATTCTTATTATAAAAGAGAATATCATTACTAAAATTCATATTAGATATATATATTTTCATTTGGTGAAGATAAATGTAATTGATAAATAATATTAGAGAAATTGGAATAATTAATGTTATTGTGATGAATATAAGAAGAAATAGGACATTTTTAAATTTTCTGAGAAGAATCACGAAGAAACAAGCAGTGTTGAAAAAAATTGAAAATTCAATATACAACAGAATTTCATGGAGACCTGAAAATTCAGGTAATTTGGTTGAGTATGAAATTTTTTAGGAATCCTACCCAAATAACATTTGGTTCAAGTATAAAAGGTGAAAATACATTATATTTTTATAAAAAAATATATTATTCACAAGAGGTTGAGAGAAGTCCAAGTTATAGAAAATATAATCATTTCCAGATCGTATTTCTTGAAGAAATTGCTCTGGATAGAAGTGAAAGGATAAGAGACCAAATAAAAATTCATACAACTAATAATAATATCTAGATGATTATCCTATTCAACTTGTCATCATATATGGATGATCATTATATCAGGCTGTATAATCAGACTAGATTTTTTTTTGGATTTCCTGACTGAGGAAGAAGGTGTTCATATTTTTTCAAACATATTTTTATTGAGGGATATTTTATATAACGAGGAATAGGACTGTAAAAGATATACTTGGGATTATATTGAGTAATATACAATGGCCACTATGTTCTTATGATCTTCTAGGTAATAATGAGAATAATTTTTTTAAATGAAAACATTTGTGCATGTTGATAAAAAAGCACATGTGATATTTTTTTTCAAAAGATTTGTATTACATCATTTGTTCTAAGAGGATCATAGACACTATTAGATAGTTTATATAATGCTACATGATTGAAAGGGTATATTCTATTCGTTGTAGTCCAAACAATAGAATTATTTTCTAGTCGATTGTGTGGTTTTGGATTTCTTCCAAACCATACCAAGGATTTATCTATTCGTACTAAATACTGGTCCTTGTAAATACTTGTGTTCCCAGGGATGTTTGTTCAATCTATATTCTATAGGGAATGAAAATATTTAACAATTGGTGTATGATGTTTCTTTTTCAATGAAACATAAAAGTAAAAGTTATCTTTAATTAACCCCTAACCCTCTCAATGATAAAATATTCGTAATTGGATATTAACAGTGGTTCCAAAATTTTTAACTCCATGTTCAGAAAATATGAACTCTATAATATTCACTATGTTCTTCAATTGAGATTTATTGTATTTTTTAGAATCATTGATCCCATAAATAAAAGATGATTTAGAATTTATTTGATAAATTTATGAAGAATGTCTATTGATTATTCACATGCATGTCCTTTTCATGTCTAAGAATATTTGATCCCATTCAATCATCATTATGGACAGGGTTACGGAATCCATTATAATCAGAGAATCTAACACTTTATTTATCTCTCATAGTGGTAATAGATAGAAAAATAATAATCCTTGATCAGATCTCACTATTTTCATTGTCATATATTAAAATAAATTTGTGTGAATATGTACTTGAGGATATTATGTTCCATATATATATATATATATGTCACACTTTTATCTATATAGATAATGTCACTAAATATTCAAAGTTAGGATGACGACAAAGAATTCTATATCATGAGTTGGGTAGTTAGGTGCATGTATACATAAATGGAGGGAATCATAGGCTATCACTTTTTCATATTTCATGAGTACACAACCCATTCCATTTTTAGATGCATCAATGTATTTCAAAAATAATTCCATGTGGGTAGGAAATGTGAGTATAGGTGTATTTACTATCCTCTTATTCAAGTATTTAATGTTCCAATAAGATTATTCAGTCCATAAAAACAAGAATCATTTTTGAGATACATTGGTTAGTGGGATCATAAAAAATTATAGGTTTCTCACTAATTGATGATTGTACTAAACAAATATATGGAAACTATGTATTTCCATCACAGTTTTGGGTTAGGTCTAATATTCAATTGCCTATATTTTTAAAGGATCCGCAAATATCCCATTGTGTGTGATATCATAACCCAAGAAAATTACCTTCTCTAACCATAACACACATTTAATATACATTGTATATAAATTTTCTTTTTGAAAGTTAATCAATATATTATTAAATTCTCCTCATGTTTCTCATTTATTTTTATGTATATAATAATATCATATATAAAGCCTACCTAATTTTTTCAAGGTAATCCCTAATTTATCTATTCATTATTTCCATGATTATTGATGGAGAATTAGTGAGTCCAAATGGAATCATTATGAAATCTTAGTCCCTATATGTCCTAAAAAAATATCCATTGTGATATCTTCCTTTTTCACCTTTACTTGATAATATCTAAATCAAGATCCACCAAGTAGAATTATTGTTCTCTACAGACCTGATCAAAAGATTCATCAAATCCATAGAATATGATACTTCTTCTTTATCATGATCATTTCGATCACATGATAATATACACAGAGGAACATTGACCTATCCTTATTCTTGATGAAAAGGACTGGTGCACCCCATGGTGAAGCACTTGGGTGTATATACCCTTTATCCATATTTTCCTACAATTGTTTCTTTATATCCCCAAGTTCAGAAATGAAAATTCTATATGAATTCTTTGATATTTAAAAATCCTTGGGCATAATTGACAACTCAACCTGAATGCTTTGAGGAAGGACAAAAAATTATTCAGGAAACACATTAGTGAATTCCCTTAAAATGTGAATGTCATCAAGAATGATCTTTCCATTAGTATCGATCAATTTTTCTAGATACACTTACTCATAAGAAAATAATACCCATTCAATAAATGTGGGTAAAAAAGAAGATTCATCCCCATCCTTATACTTGTATAGAATCAGAGGGTGATTTGCGATGTGCATGTTTATTTACATATCATATAAATTTATGTTGGTTCTATATAAGGAAAGCCAATCCATGTCCATAATATCATCAAATTATTCTAAGGGAAGTATAACAAGGTTTTTTTGTGAATTTAGTACAAAATTTTGGATAGGGAAGAAGTTATTCTCTTAAGATACAATAATTGACCAATTTTTCATCTTCACTGATAATCCTACTTACATGTTTTGATATCATGTTTGAATAGTTCAACTAAAAATACATGATATGAAAGAATTTATAGAACCTTAATAAAATTGTACACTTTCTATCCTAAATTTAAAAATCTACATACCTATAATAATTTTTTTTTCAATCCATCTTAGTAGTTGTGATGACCTACACTCTCCCTTTTACTCCGGCACATATAGATTTTTTATCCTCAGGTATCAACAAAAACACTTTTTTGAGGGAATTGATTCACATAGTGTCCCTATTCCATGTAATTGAAACACTAGAAAACATATTTAGGGATTAATAAAGAATTACATTCTACCTTCACATTGATTATTTTCTCACATCAAAAATTTAAAGTAAGGTTCTTTTCCTTCCCACACCTAAGTCATTTATCTTGTCCCCTTCAAGAAATTTATAGGATGTTTCATCCCACACTATTAACACATGGGATGATGAAATATCTTAATCCCCAATGATTTTCCCATTGCACCACTAGAATAGAATCTATCATCTTCTTCTTTTCTTCTATCCTAATATACACTTGAGATTCATCGACCTCTATTTTTTACTTTCAAAGCACATTGGAAAATTTCCTTGTAGATATCGAAGTCTGGAATAGTTAGTTCTTTTCAAAGATTTAGCTTTATCCCTCTGAATAAGTTTTCAAACTCAGTTTTAGGGGAAATTAAAAATACAAAGGTGTATCATAAATGTCTTCTAAATTTTTAATCTTTCACACTGATTGATTCATAATCCTTTTTATTGAGACTAATGGAATCCCTCTATAATTTATGTCTAAGAGTGTGATGAAAATATTTAATGAATTTTTTGTGAAATTCCTTCCACTCCATTTCTTTGATCTCCTCCTATAGCACCATTTTTTTTACCGACATACACTATAAATGTTACACCCCACAATTATTTAGTACATCTCTTTCTTTGATAACTTATATTGCACGCAATAACATTCTTAAACAAAAAATTATATATTATTATTTACATTTTACCATTATAACCAAGAAATTAATATCGTACTTATGAAAAATATCATCTAAGTTACGAAAATTTATGGTTAATGATATTATATGATATATTCATTTGTTAAAAATTAATTAGAAATGGAATTATAAACTAATTAAATATAATATAATTATTTTATAATCACAATGGTGTTTTTTCATATAAAATTAGATTAATTACAATTATTAAATGATATTAATAATAAATATATATAATATATTAAGTAATATTTTTATTCATAAAATAGATTTTATAGGTCTATGATATGAACAAACACAATTTAATGCCTAAAAGCCTATATTTTCTAAAGGTAGTTTCACCACCTTTTAATGGAGAACCTATTTTAAACACAATTTTTAACACATTAATATATTCTATTTGAAAATTTAAACTTTTTATTTTAAGTAGGATTAAAACAATTTTCTTTGGATGATTTTTTTCTGATAAGTTTGATGATTCGATGTATAATGGAAAATAGTAATTTTTAATAAAAAAAATCATCAAAATAATTTATAGTGTTAAACTATATTTTAGATTGGTTTTAATGAAAAATTAGATTATTTTTTATCATTTAATACAATTTATCTCATTGGTACCATTTTTTATATTGAATTTATATATAAAAATGGTTCACTCTTTTACATAATTAAAAATTAATAACCCATTCTCACACCTAGTCTACATGATTAATTTTAAATTATTCATTGAATATTATGTGTTTTGAATATTTAAAAATATTTTTAATATATGTATTAAGTGGGTCTAAATAATTTGAATAGTCTTATTTAATTTTTTTTCCATACAGAAAGTATTATTAGGAATATTTTTATTACCATGGTTAAGGGTAAAGAAATTAATTAAAGATAAAAATAATATTATAAATATTATAAAATTACCCTTAAGTATATAATAATTACATTTTATTAGTGGGTATCAACAGAAAAAATAATTTTGTGGAAATAATAAACATTTTGAGGTCACATGGGTGAGAGTATGACATTTATTATATTTTATTTAAAGAATGGTAAAAGATGCCATGATCATATTTTAATAAGTAAAACATTTTTGTAACATCCCAGGTAAATAAATAATAATAAAATTTCAAATTTATTAATATTTATGAATTAAATATTAATTTTAATTTTAATGGGATGCCATGTTTGATGGTGTACCCGATACGTAACAACGAGTTTCTTTGAAATCTTAGGTTGCACATGACATTGAGTTATACCAAAAAAATAATATAATAGTATTATTATAGTAGTTAATGCATATCCATTGTATTGGAGGGAATGAACATAACAAACTAAAATTTGATTATACATGTTTGTTAAATGTTTTTACAATAATACAATAAAATTTAGAGGCTTAAAATAATACATAATCCAATTTTAAGCATAAATAATCTTATATTCATTGAAGGATTGATTTATCACCTTTTGATGGTGAACCATTTTAAAATATAGTTTTTTTCACTTTTATATGTTCTATTTGAGAAAATAAAATTCTTCTTTAAAATCTTGACATCAAAATTTACTATGGGTAAATTTATTGAACTTTTCTGATAAAATTTATTTTCTAATTAGTAGTGCAAAATACTATATTTTAATTCAATACTACCTTTTAATCTAATTTATTTATGTGAATCAATTATCTTTATATTTAGGATTAAAGTTTAATTATATTATATTTTTACCATTTAATCCATTTTTGTTCATCGTAAGTAATTTCACATTAATGTTTGACAAAAAAAAGTGTCAATCTTTTGAAAGTTATTATTTTTGAAAAACACACTTTTTAGTTTTGACAACGGAAATTAATTTTAAATTAATTTCTGAAAATTCTATGTTCTGAATTTGGAAAAATGGATTCCATATTTGGAATTGGGAGGTTTAAATTTTTTAAATAGGTAACTTGTATTTTTTGACATTATGAATATTTAATTCGTTAAATATTTTATTTACCATGGTTGAAGGGTAAATATGGTAAATAGGGATAAACATATATAATAATAATAATATTAAATTACCCAAAAATTTGTCATAATCCTATTGGTTGATATATGTCTGACCATGGGCATCATTGGGTCATTTTGGGACCCCATTGTAACATCATGTTATATTTCCAGGTACTTTCGATGTTTCTAAGCACCTCTGTTTTGGAGTAGTGACTTGGGGGTGCGTTTGGGTGATCTTTTAAGTAAAATAAAATGGCAATGGCTTGTGCACGGTTTGCACATGGTTTGATATACCGTACGACCAAACCGTACCAACCAAGCAGCACTGGATAGAGAGGTACACATGGTGTGTGCACATATTGACAAACCCTGCGACCAAATAGTGTGGACCGTGTATCTCTGGACAGTGATGTCTGCACGGTGTGTGCACAGTTTAATAAACAGTGCCCCTCTGCCCAGGTAAATCGTGTGCGCGGTTTTTAATTCCAAATTTTTCTTTTTAAAACTAACCGAACCCCCAGGGCTTCCATAATTTCGACCTTGGCTCGAGCTTGACTCATTTTAGGTCTTTCCAAAGCCTCCTAGAGATATTCCAAGGCGATCTAAACATCTTTCTTCAAGATTGAAGGCTCAGATTGAAGATCCACTCTCTTCCTGGTAAGTGTATTTTATCCCGTTGTGTTTCTCGTTTATTCCTCTATCTTTCCTTGATCCATTCATGGGATATTTCCTTTGCTTCCATGGATATAAACCTATGAGTTAAGGTATAGATCTAGGATTGTGAATCTAGATCTAGTTTTGAAAGATCTTGATTCCATTAATCTTAATTTTGGTTTTAAGGATTTGGATCCAGATTTTCATAGACGTCGTTGTGCCGCTCAGTTTTTGGGGTTTCTCGTTGGGCTAACTCCCGTCAATAAATCAAGGTAGGTGGTTCTATCCCGACTTGACAAATTGATTATCATTGTGTTTTCTTGATTTATTTAAATTGTTTATTTTAATTCAATAGCTCAAATTTTCTTTCAATTAATTGATAGAAATTAGATTCCATTGAATTGAGGTATTTGAAATGGTTTCGGCATTGAAATTTGGGAAAACCCTAATTCCATTTAATTGGGTGTGTTTATGGAAATTGATCGATTTAAATTGTGGATTTTATGGAAATGATTTCAATTATAATTTTGAATTTAATTGTGAAATGAATTGTGTAATGATGGAATTGGTTTTGAATGGATTTCAAACTTATTAAAATGGCTTAAAAAGGATTTGATAGAAACACCACTGGTTTTATCTTGTGGAAAGGTATGTTTTGAATAAAACCTGTTTTGGTTTTAAATGGAATGAAATTGGTACTTTTTGAAATGGGAGAATGGGATTCATCATATTTTAAGCATTCTTAAAATAGTTCTCCCATCATTTAATAGTGCATGCAAGCCTTAGGTAGTTAGTGAGTTATTTGGACACACTCTACGCTACGACAATGTTCTAAAACATTCATGCAGCGGGTCACATCCCCGACGGGTTGGTGACGAGTCTCTTTTGGCTAGTGTCATAGGGACATGTGTATACACATTTTTTTGAGTTCACATAGAGAGTGTGGAATCCTATAACCGGTTATTACTATCGTACCTTTTGGCAGATGACCATGTTGCTCGATTGTATATTTATATTTGACATATAAATGCGTGCCAATGCTCGTGAACTGCATTACATGCCTGCTGAATTTATATAAACTGTTTTATATAAATGTTTCACATAATCCATTATTTTAGAAATATTCCATCATTTGTAAAGCCTTTGCTTAAAATATGTATTTTCATCATTTAAAAATGTATAACATATTTCCTTAGAATATGATTTTGAATTGGAAAACCTGTCTATTTAAAAATTGAAACCTTTTATCTTGATAATATATATTTGGAATCTATTACGGAATCTTTGGTGGCATCCTACTGGGCTTAGGCTCACACCCTACTTTTTTACTTCGGGTGTTTGTAGACTTTCTTCTTCCAGGCTCGAACAAAGGGAATGGATCTCTGATAGGTGATTCCAGCTGCTGAACTTTGGTCTTGGTGAGTTGTGAGTCTTTGTGACTGTTTTTCCCTTTTTAGTACTTGGGTTGTAGTATTTAGGGCTTTTTATTCCTATTTTTGTTCTGGTACATCACTCCCAGTGGAGTTTCTTTTCTTATGCATACTGTTTTGTTTTCTTTTTCTTCCGCATTCTTGTGGAAAAATCATTCCCACTTTTATGTCGTATGATGCCAGGTGCTAGTCTCCAACCCGTGGGGATTGGGAACGCTCTTTGGGCTATGTCAGGGCCGACTCGGTTATCGGGTTACCAGGGCACCCGAGCTGGTTGGTGACAAAATGGTATCAGAGGAAGGTTAAACATCTTTCCTTGATGACAATATGCATTTGAGTATTCTTGTCGGGACTTAGGAGGTAGTTGTGATTGAGTGCCTGGCCAGCTCTCACTGCAATGAACCTTATGTCAGCAGGGTTGGTTAGGGAAATACAACTTGGGGATTAGTTCTAGTATTTTCCATGTTTTGATTTGGATAGAGTGGAATCCAAATATTTTTAATCCATTCTATTAAGAATAGTTTTCCTTGTTACTCTATTTGAGTGTTAATCAAATGTATTTTTATGTTGTGTAGCAACATGCCTCTGAGAATACATGAGAATAGGATTCAAAAAGAGGCTGCTACCGAATCTCCACAAGCGATTCCTATTGTGGATCCGAGTCTGGTTGAGGTGATTGTTCGCACTGTCCAAGCTCTAGGACATGCACCACCTCTAGTTTTTGTTCAGACTCCAGCTATAGATCCTCATAGTGATATTCTTTGAAGTCATTCTCAAGAGTTCTTATGCCTGAAGCCACCAGTTTTCAAAGGCTCCACTTATCCTCAACATTCTGAGGAATGGTTGAGTAATATTGAACGTCTTTTTAGGTTCTTGGAGACACCTGATGTGATCAAGGTGAAGTATTCCACCTTCGTACTGGAGGGATCAAGTAGGAGATGGTGGGACACAATGGTGATGGCTGGGAAACATGAGGGTTTCGAGTGGAAAGACTTTAGGGTTCTTTTCACTAACCAGTTCTATCCAGAATCAATGGTGTTGGCTAAGGCTATGGAGTTTTTCAAGCTTGAGCAGGCCAACAAAACCATGAATGAGTACTCAAATCGCTTTTCTGAGTTGGTACAGTTTACTTCTAAGATTGTATCTAATGAGAGGATGAAGGATCGATGATTCAAGTTGGCACTTCAATCAGATATTCGTTCCAAGTTTTTCTTACTAAAGCTACCCACTTATACTAATGTGCTGGATAGGGCCATGATGGTTGAGTTGGACCTGGCAGGGAAGTCAGGGTTGAAGGAGGTTCTTTTCCCTCCTAATGGAAGTGCTGGTTCCTTTAAAGGAAAACGGAATCGTGATGTTTCGTATGTCCATTCTCGACAACATAGTCATTCTAGACCTCCGGTAGTAATGGGAGGGGCTTCTTTGATTTGCTATCAGTGTGGAAAACTAGAACATTCTAAAAGGGTTTTCACTGAGGCACCCAAGAACTGTAGCTCCTGCGGACATTTAGGGAAATTTACAGAGATTCTTCCATCACTTCTCTACTTCACATAGTGTAACAGGATCATCAGCACCTCTAAATACTGTGGGGAAATCAAATTATTCACATACAAAAGGGTTCCAGCCATAGGCATCCAGAACGAAGCATCTTCACGCAGTGGATGAGTTTCCTGAGGTAGCTGATGTAACTCCTGCAATTGTGAGAGGTACCATTACTATAGATTCATCTTTATTGACAACTCTTTTTGATACTGGTGCATCTCCCTCTTTTATTTCAACCCATGTTGTTAATATGATTAATCTACCTATGGAGCTTTAATCTTGTGCGATGGATATTACTACACCCCTTGGTACGATGAGAGAGAAGGGTCTCCATAGTACTGCTTGTGTCTCATCTCTATCAGATGATTAACATTCTTGGAATTTCTTGGTTCTCGACATGAAATCTTTTGACGTCATTTTTGGGATGGATTGGCTCATTGCCAATAAATCCCGGATCGATTGTTATCTTCGACGGGTCTATCTTACTACGCCCAGTGGTGTGCCCCTTGTTTTTCAAGGAGAATGGGACCCAAGGTCAAGAATAGCTGGACCCTCTTATCTAGAGTTAGGGAAAGTATATCAGTGTTTTCTTTTGATCTAGAGAGAGATTTATTGTGTGGTGGTCTCCCTCCAATTGTCGCTGAGTTTCCCAACGTGTTTCCTTCTGACTTCTCTGGTTTTCCACCAGTAATAGAGGTTGATTTTTCTATTGACTTAATGCCTGGTACTCAACCAGTTTCTATTCCCTCTTATCGAATGGATCCAACAGAACTGAAAGAACTGAAGTCTCAGTTAGATGATCTTCTTGATAAAGGTTTTAGACGCCCGAGTGTGTTCCTTTGGGTAGCTCCAGTTCTCTTGGCTAAGAAGGCTGATGGTTCTCTTCGCTTATGTGTTGATTATCGAAAGCTAAACCGAGTTATGATAAAGAAAAAATATCCGTTACCACGAATTGATGATTTGTTTGATCAATTGAAAGGGGAAAAGTGGTTTTCAAAAATTGATCTTCGATCGGGTTACCATCAGTTGAGGATAAAATAATCTGACGTTCATAAGACCACTTTTCGGAGTAGGTATGACCATTATGAGTACCTTGTTATGCCCTTGGCCTAACAAATGCTCCTGCAGTTTTCATGGATTTAATGAACAAGGTTTTCCGTGATTATCTAGATACTTTTGTGGTAGTCTTTGTGTATGACATTCTTGTTTACTCCAAGTCTGAGGAGGAACATGTGCATCATCTGAGAACAGTTCTAAGTCTTCTAAGGAATCACCAACTTTATGCCAAGCTTTCGAAGTGTGATTTCTGGATTCGAGAAGTGAAATTCTTGGGACATGTGGTGTTAGAACAAGTAATATCATTTGATCCTGAGAAGGTGAGGGCGGTTATGACTTGGGAACAACCACAAATTGTTTTCGAGATTTGGAGATTCTTGGGCTTAGCAGGATATTATCACCGGTTTATTAAAGACTTCTCAAAGTTAGCTTCTCCAATGACTTCTCTGACTCAAAAGTGTAACGCCCCGACCCCAGTTACCCAGAGTCGGTGCATTATTACATAACATTGGCATGATCACAAGAAAAATCAAATCTCGAAAGACCGATTGGTTTAGTAGCCTTGGAAACACTAGATATATTCATAAGTTTTACATTACATCATAAAAAGAAAAACTACTACAACAACATAATGTTTCCACAGTCCACACTATAATCCCATCATAATATCCCTGCAGGCCATTCATAACTTACATCTTCACATCCTGGGAAAAATAAAACATAGAAAAGGGGTGAGCTCAAATGCCCAGTAAGGATAACAATATAGCGGAACATTCAAAAATAAGCATAAACATTTAAGGCAATGAATTACTAAAAAAAAGCCTTTTAAACTTGAACTTCAACATAGTATGACAAAAGTAAAATGAAATAATTCCATTTACTTGTTCACATGGATATTCTACTAATCGAATAATCACATGCAATATCAATAACCACTTTCATAATGTTTGAATGCATAATGCCAGACTATCATAACCACATAGCCAAGGCCTCGTGCCAAGACTACAAATAAGATTTTTTCCAAGGCCTTGTGCCAAGACACTAGTTTGTCTCATGAGACCTACCAATGCATCAAGGAGCTATAGCGGGCTCCACCCGTCACTTACTAAGTCCAATGCGTTCCCATATGAAAAGGTTTAAACATAACATAAACATTCGTATTAAAACTAGCATACGAAATGTCAATAATTTCACCATAAACTATGAATGGTATAAAAATAGCACATCCACAGTCAAACATATCACAAAACCTTCAATACAATATAGAAGTTTTTTATCATAATAAATCAACTTCAAATAAGCGTAAAATCCGTCAAAGGATGTTGACATAGATGAAATCCAAACACTTTTTAGAGAAATATCTCTTTCTATTTTTGAAATCATTTAAGAGCCATATAAAATAAAACATTTTCTTGAAAATATTCTTATAAGCTTGTAAGGGAAGCTTTGACGATTTTATAACGGCATAAAATAACCGCACCCGCCGTATAAGTTAAAAAAAACATTCTTATCTTAATTCTATCGAAAAGGTTAAAAAGCACCTTGTTTGGAAAACGACGGAAAGATTCCCTTATAAACCTCTTATAAAAGGTCAAACAAGGGTATAAATGACTTTATCCCATATTCTTTTAAATATTAAAAATGTTTTGAAATACATTTTGAAGAAACATGGACTTGGATGATAACGAGGTCCCAGTAGATAACTATATATAAACAACCTCGGATAATGAAGAGATTGCGAAATAAACCCTTACCTTGTACTTTTCCTTTGTTGGGGTAGGTTAACCTCCTGTATAATGGTGAAATAATTGTTATTAAATTATACAAGAATCATATACATTAATATGATATCATATATGATCTTTTAATATTGCTTTATTAATAATATCTAAGTATTATCGTCGTTTCGGGTGATAATCGATTCGTTCTTCTTAAATGTTTGGTTACGTAAGACATGTTTGTAATGGATAGATTATATCTTATTCATAATCAGAATGATATTAACATTATTTTTAACCCTAAAATGAGAATAAGACTTGAATGGATACGATGGAGAATGAATCTCATCGCGTTCGTGGAGACGGTAGTCCGTACGTACGCACGAACGCTACTTCCATTTTATTTTTATTTTTAAAAGAATCGAATCCAAATGATACATAGGTATATTAATATTCCAGTATAATATAATATTTTATATATGTTACTTAAGTTCATTAACACCATCCTTTATACGTTCCATGTGTGGTATGAATGAGTCATATCATTTTAAGGGGGCGGTAGTCCGCACTTCCTCAAATGAAATTATCGTATGTATATACAACATGAAACGAATAATGGTATGAAATAAAATGGAATTACAGAAGCTTATATATAAAATATATATCATTAATATCATATTTAATTACAGTGCCATCATAATGGCCACCATGAGAGGCGGTAAGATGTATCTGAACAATCATCGTTTCGTGAGGCGTTAGTTTTCCATCCACAGAAACATTATGTTCATCATCCATTAGATGGAGTTGTGTGTATGTGTAGTTTGAATACTTCTTATAACAACATCCTAGTATATTGTGGATACTGGTGTTATTACAAAAGAAAGGAAATAAAAAGAGTTTTGGGGTTGGAGAAGCAAAATAAATGAAAATAATTTAAGAGAAATCGTTACCTTTAATTTAGGTAACTCACTTTGGTTGGAACCAAAGGACTTCTTGAAATGCTTTCTGCCTAAGGGGAAGCTTCAAGGAGGAGGAGAGGGATGTGGGGAGCTTATTTGGGCAGGGTTTGGACGATCCAAGTGTCTTGAGAGGTTTGAGGAATGAGTAGAAGTGGTCTCCTTTTATAAGGGAGAGGAGGGGCTCTTTAGGAAAGAGTGAAAGTATTACTTTATAATATAATTATATTCGGTTTATAATGGTCCAAAAATAATTGAGGTCGACGATAAGATGACTCATATTCTAAATAACATCAACCAATAAGAATTGGACAGGTTTTATATAATATTTTAATCATTATAATCTTATTTATTTAAATGATTTATTAATGAGGTAAACATTGCATCATTATTGTGTCATTAATAATTTAAATTATTTATGTCTAAAAATTATAAATAAAATATAATTATGTAGGAAATATTTTTATCTTTCTAATGAATATTTATAATCGAAAATCCAACATGTATAACCCTATGTAAAAATTGTTCTTCTAAAAGATGTAAGCTTATGCCATTTTTATTTTTATTTTAACTTTATTAATATAATGTGTCCCTACCACATACAAGTGGCTCCAAGGGGTCACCAAATCGACCCAAGGATTCCCATGGTCGGTTATGTGTCCACCAATAAGGTTAGGACACGTTTTAGGGTAATTTTGTATTATTATAATATTATTTTTTAACCCTTATTTACCGGATTTACCCTTTAACCATGGTAAATAAAATATTTACCGCAGTAATTATTCAAAATGTGTAAAAATAAAAGTTACCTATTTACATAATTTAGACATCCTGATTCCAAATATGTAATCCATTTTTCCAAATTCAAAACACAGAAGTGGCAGAAATTAATTTAAAATTAATTCCCGTTGTTAAAATAAAAAAGCGTGTTTTTAAGAGATAATAACTATCAAAAGATTGACACTTGTTTATGTCTGGTTTAATTGTGAAATTATGTCCAATGACAAACATTAAATTAAATGGTAAAAATATATTCAAAATATACTTTAAAACCACTCAAATTCATAATTTATCAATATTAATTATTTTGATTAAAAAAGTTGTTTTTAATTAAAATTTAGTAATTTTCACTATTCATCAAAATATAAAAGTTATCCGAAAAGTACCAAAATTTCTCCCTAGGCTAATTTCAATATTCCAAATCCAAAAATGAAGTCCATTTTGAAATATAAAATATATATGATTTCAAAAAGTAGGTATTACTATTCACAATGGCTAGTTTAATTAGTTGTGGTGTGTGTTAGAACTCGAGGTTGCGTACAACACACGCTATCGCATTATTCGAAGGGAAACGTACCGTGGAAGCTTGGGGTGTTACATTCTCCCCTCCTTCAAATAATTGCGTCCTCGCAATTTCTAGGGTATTACTGCATAAAAAGACTCGGGTGGTTCTTCATCATAAGTTCCTCGGGTTCGCACGTTGCCTCTTTCATCTTATGATTTCTCCATAAAACTTTTACCAGACGCATCGTCCGGTTTCTTAGTACTTGTTCTCTTGTATCAAGAATCCTGTCAGGCTCTTCACAATAAGACAGATCGGGTTCCAGTTCTAATTCCTCATAGGTGAGTACATGCGTTGGGTCAGGCATGTATTTTCTCAACAGAGATACGTGGAACACATCGTGAACTTTGGAGAGACTTGGCGGCATTTCCAATCGGTAAGCTACAACCCCAATTCATTCTAGAATTTCGAAAGGTCCGATGTACCTGGGACTCAATTTAGCTTTCTTACCAAAACGTATGACTCCCTTCCATGGAGATACCTTCAGGAAAACATGATCACCGACCTGAAATTCCAAATCCTTCCTTCGATTATCAGCATAGCTTTTCTGCCTACTTTGAGCTGCTTTGATGTGATTTTGGATTACCTTCACCTTTTCCACCGTTTCCTCCACCAGTTCTGGGCCTACAAGTTTTCTTTCACCAACCTCATCCCAACAGGTTGGTGTACGACATCTCTTTCCGTATAACGCTTCATATGGTGCCATCTGAATACTCGAATGGAAGCTATTGTTATAGGAAAATTCTACCAGTGGTAAATATTGATCCCACATACCCTGAAAGTCAAGTGAGAAAGATCTCAACATGTCTTCTAGGGTTTGAATAGTCTGTTCTGATTGTCCATCTGTCTGAGGGTGGTAAGCAGTGCTCAAATGAAGTTCAGTATCCAGGGATTTCTGAAGACTTTTCCAAAATCTTGAAGTAAAACGGGGATCACGATCAGAAACAATCGATAGGGGAACTCCATGAAGTCTCACAACTTCATTAATGTATAGTCTTTCTAGACGTTCCAGGGGTAGATCTTCTCTTATAGCAAGAAAATGTGCTGACTTGGTAAGACAATCAACAATAACCCATATTGCATCATTCCTTCTAGGAGTCTTTGGTAGCCCCATGACAAATTCCATCATAATATTGTCCCATTTCCACTCCGGTATGGGAAGAGGTTGCATGACTCCTCCAGGCTGTTGCCTTCCAGCTTTCACTTGTTGACAAACCATACATCTTGACACAAAATCAGAAATCTCCCTCTTCATGTTGTCCCACCAAAAATGTTCCTTCAAATATTTATACATTTTGGTGCTCCCAGGGTGTATAGAGAAATTGGAACTATGAGCATCATCCAGCAATTCCCTTTTCAGATCAGGTAAATCGGGAACACAAAGTCTCTTCCCGAATTTCAAAATTCCATCTTCATACACAAAGTCTCTCAATCTCCCATCATTCACAGCTTTGATCTTCTTCTGAAATTCTTCATCATCGGTCTGAGAACTCTTAATCCTTTCTAGTAAAGATGGTTTGGAAACCATTTGAAAAAGCATTGATGTTTCACCTTCCCTGGTTATTCCCATGTCCATCTTCACTAGATCCATGAAAATTGGACCCCTTTCAATTCTCATCATGTTCAAAACTCCATGGTCTTTTCTGCTCAAAGCATCTGCCACCTTGTTTGCTTTCCCCGGGTGGTAGTGTATCGTGCAATCATAATCCTTGAGTAATTCAAGCCATCTCCTTTGCCTCATGTTGAGTTCTTTTTGTGATAAAATATACTTCAAACTCTTGTGATCAGTATAAATCTCACATTTTTCACCATAGAGGTAGTGTCTCCATATCTTCAAAGCAAAGATCACAGCTGCTAACTCAAGATCATGAGTAGGATAGTTTTTTTCATGAATTTTCAACTGTCGGGATGCATAGGCAATAACTCTATCATTCTGCATAAGGACACAACCAAGTCCTTTCTTTGATGCATCACTATAAATAACGAACCCATCATTCCCCGATGGTAGAGTCAATATAGGAGCATTGACTAATCTTCTATTCAGTTCTTCGAAACATTCTTCACACTCTTTTGTACAAACAAATTTAACCCCTTTACGTGTGAGCTTTGTTAATGGGTTAGCCAATCGGGCAAAATTCTGGACGAAACGTCGATAATAACCTGCCAAACCAATAAAACTATGTACCTCAGTTATACTCGTAGGTGCTAGCCATTCTTGGATTGCCTTGGTCTTAGAAGGATCAACAGAGATTCCATCTTTAGAGACAATATGGCCAAGAAAAGAAATATCCTGAATCCAGAATTCACACTTGCTAAACTTCCCATATAATTCACGCCTCCTCAGAGTCTTCAAGATAATGCGCAAGTGATTTTCATGATCTTCATAGGTTTTGGAGTACACCAAGATATCATCAATAAATACCACCAAAAATTCATCGAGATACTCCTTGAAAACTCTATTCATCAGATCCATGAATACAGAGGGTGCATTAGTCAATCCAAACGGCATTACGGTAAACTCGTAATGCCCGTACCTGGTTCGAAATGCTAATGTCTTCCTTTTTCACACACAACTGATGGTATCCAGATTGAAGGTCAATCTTTGAAAAGTATTAAGCTCCATGCAGTTGGTCAAATAAATCATCAATACGAGGTAGGGGATACTTGTTCTTTATCGTTATATCATTGATCTCCCTGTAGTCGATACATAACCTCATAGATCCATCTTTCTTTTTAACAAAAAGAACAGGGGCTCCCCATGGAGAAACACTAGGGCGAATAAATCCCATATTACTCAATTCCTCTAGTTGTTTCTTTAGTTCGACTAACTCTACAGTGGTCATTCTATAATGGGTCTTCGATATAGGCCTTGATCCAGGAATCAAATCAATGGAAAACTCAACTTCTCGTTCTGGAGGATGTCCAGGTAAATCTTCCGGAAATACATCTACAAATTCTTTCACAACAGGTACATCCTCTATCTGAACATTCCTTTCCTCACCGAAAGTTATTTCATTCTCTTTCTCCCCAATAATTGAATTAAGTTGAGCTACTGGGGGGTGGATCTAAATAAGAATTAGGTGGTGACGATTTTACTCTAAAAATAAGGTGTTCCTTATCATTATCATCAAGAATCGTAACCTCTTTCTTCTTACAATAAATCTTCGCATCATAGTCCGAAAGCCAGTCCATACCGAGGATTATATCAAACTCAATCATAGGTATGATGATGAGATCAGCAGATAAAGAACATTTATGTGCTCTAATGGGGACTGATTCACAAAACTTTGTTGCAATGATACTTCCCTTAGGAGTTTTAACTGACAACTCCCTTATTAAATCAAATTGGAAATATCTAATTTTCTTAGCAAACTGGGAAGATATGAAACAATGCGATGATCCAGAATCAAATAATGCATTTTCTAAACTTGAGGAAACCATTAAATTACCTGCCACCACGTCTTTCGGAGCTTCTACCTCAGCAGTAGTGATAGCATAAGCCTGGACTTGATCCCTTGGCCTTTTCTAAGGTAAGTTCTCCTGACGCTTAGGACATTCATTTGCATAATGCCCCATCTCCCTGCAATTGTAGCACTGAACGTTGGTAGCTTCCTTCTTCCCCTTGCAATCACGAGCTTGGTGGCCTTTTTCACCACACTTGTAACAGACTCCCATTCCCTTCAAGAAAGTACCAGGGTGTTTCTTCCCGCATTTACCACAGGATGGATATTCAAACATTCCCTTCTTCCCCTTATTTCCATTCCCAGATTGATCAGCAGGTCTCTTCTTCTCTTGCTTTGCTTTAAAGTCATAAGACTTAGAGAATTCCTTTTCGGTCTTGATAGCACATGAGACAATGTCTTCATACGATGAAAAGGATTGTGAGACTAATGCTCGACGGAGAAATGGTTTTAACCCATCAAAGAAATGATCAATATTACTTCTTTGTTTACGTATATAATCACCAGCGTACCTTGCTAACCTTGTAAAGTTAGCCTCATACTTTGCGACATTCTCATCCTCCTTCTGTCTCAGACTTAGAAATTGCCTTTCCATATCTGCTCGATGGTCGCGAGGGAAGTATTTTTCTAATTACAGATATTTGAACTCCCTCCATTCAATATTTGATACTTCATCATCTTCCTTCATGTTTTGAATCAATGACCACCATTGATCAGCATCTCCAGTGAGGCGGTAAACTGCCATGATAACTTTTTCCCTTTCACTGCTCCCCAAAGCCTGAAATATTTTCTCTAGGGAATTTATCCATTGCTCAGCTACTAAGGGATTTGTACTCCCATTGAACGTTGGTGGTTGTTGCCTCATGAATCGATCTAACATTGATCCTCCATGCTTCGGATCAGGGTGCTCCATACGGGTAAGGTTATTATTCATAACCTGAGTAAGTTGTCCCAGTATGGTGATTAACTGATCGGCACCAGTTGCATCACCAGCCCCACTATAATTATCTTGAGTAGGAGGGCAATCCCTACATGGAGTGTGTGCATTGATACGGTTTCTATTTCTTCCACTAGGCGCCATTTCTAAACAATGGCATAAACTAGATCAGTTTATGAATCAAAATACATAATCCCATACTTATAAAACACTTAACATAAATTGAACTATTTATGGATATAATCCATAATAATAAAAATGTTTTCTTTGAGGAAGTATATACTCATAAACCCTTCATAATGATTTGTAAAGAAAATGAGAGTTATCCTAAGCATATCCCCCGGGAGTGTCATAACCAAGAGTGCAGCAAGGCCCGTTGTCGTGCACCAGTTCTCGTTCGAGTCTAGCTCAAAGCGGTGTTTTTGGGTTTTACCCCTAGGTACATCTGTTCCAGAGCCGCCTCTACCTGCTCGTATCCAGACAGGGATGTATTGCTCGGAAAACTCACAAAATCTCTACAATACCAAAATTCTAGGAAGTTCTTCTATACTAATCCTCAAAGTTCATCTTAGGTTTACGTGCTCTAATCAGAGTTTATCTAAATCTAGCTTCCAAGGTTTGTACTGAACTTCCTCTGATACCAACTGTAACGCCCTGACCCCAGTTACCAAGAGTCGGTGAATTATTACATAACATTGGCATGATCACAAGAAAGATCAAATCTCGAAAGACCGATTGGTTTAGTAGCCTTGGAAACACTAGATATATTCATAAGTTTTACATTACATCATAAAAAGAAAAACTACTACAACAACATAATGTTTCCACAGTCCACACAATAATCCCCTCATAATATACCTGCAGGTCATTCATAACTTACATCTTCACATCCTGGGAAAAATAAAACATAGAAAAGGGGTGAGCTCAAATGCCCAGTAAGGATAACAATATAGCGGAACATTCAAAAATAAGCATAAACATTTAAGGCAATGAATTACTAAAACAAAAGCCTTTTAAACTTGAACTTCAACATAGTATGGAAAAATTAAAATGAAATAATGCCATTTACTTGTTCACATGGATATTCTACTAATCGAATAATCACATGCAATATCAATAACCACTTTCATAATGTTGGAATGCATAATGCCAGACTATCATAACCACATAGCCAAGGCCTCGTGCCAAGACTACAAATAAGATTTTTGCCAAGGCCTTGTGCCAAGACACTAGTTTGTCTCATGAGACCTACCGATGCATCGAGGAGCTATAGCGGGCTCCACCCGTCACTTACTAAGTCCAATGCGTTCCCATATGAAAAGGTTTAAACATAACATAAACATTCGTATTAAAACTAGCATACGAAATGTCAATAATTTAACCATAAACTATGAATGGTATAAAAATATCACATCCACAGTCAAACATATCACAAAACCTTCAATACAATATAGAAGTTTTGTATCATAATAAATCAACTTCAAATAAGTGTAGAATCCGTCAAAGGATGTTGACATAGATGAAATCCAAACACTTTTTAGAGAAATATATCTTTCTATTTTTGAAATCATTTAAGAGCCATATAAAATAAAACATTTTCTTGAAAATATTCTTATAAGCTTGTAAGGGCAGCTTTGACGATTTTATAACGGCAGAAAATAACCGCACCCGCCGTATAAGTTAAAAAAACATTCTTATCTTAATTCTGTCGAAAAGGTTAAAAAGCACCTTGTTTGGAAAACGACGGAAAGATTCCCTTATAAACCTCTTATAAAAGGTCAAACAAGGGTATAAATGACTTTATCCCATATTCTTTTAAATATTAAAAATGTTTTGAAATACATTTTTAAGAAACATGGACGTGGATGATAACGAGGTCCCAGTAGATAATTATGTATAAACAACCTCGGATAATGAAGAGATTGCGAAATAAACCCTTACATTGTACTTTTCCTTTGTTGGGGTAGGTTAACCTCCTGTATAATGGTGAAATAATTGTTATTAAATTATACAAGAATCATATACATTAATATGATATCATATATGATCTTTTAACATTGCTTTATTAATAATATCTTAGTATTATCGTCGTTTCGGGTGATAATCGATATGTTCTTCTTAAATGTTTGGTTAGGTATGACATGTTTGTAATGGATATATTATATCTTATTCATAATCATAATGATATTAACATTATTTTTAACCCTAAAATGAGAATAAGACTTGAATGGATACGATGGAGAATGAATCTCATCGCGTTCGTGGAGACGGTAGTCCGTACGTACGCACGAACGCTACTTCCATTTAATTTTTATTTTTAAAAGAATCGAATCCAAATGATACATAGGTATATTAATATTCCAGTATAATATAATATTTTATATATGTTACTTAAGTTCATTAACACCATCCTTTATATGTTCCATGTGTGGTATGAACGAGTCATATCATTTTAAGGGGGCGGTAGTCCGCACTTCCTCAAATGAAATTATCGTATGTATATACAACATGAAACGAATAATGGTATGAGATAAAATGGAATTACAGAAGCTTATATATAAAATATATATCATTAATATCATATTTAATTACAGTTCCATCATAATGGCCACCATGAGAGGCGGTAAGATGTATTTGAACAATCATCGTTTCGTGAGGCGTTAGTTTTCCATCCACAGAAACATTATGTTCATCATCCATTAGATGGAGTTGTGTGTATGTGTAGTTTGAATAATTCTTATAACAACATCCTAGTATATTGTGGATACTTGTGTTGTTACAAAAGAAAGGAAATAAAAAGAGTTTGGGGGTTGGAGAAGCAAAATAAATGAAAATAATTTAAGAGAAATCGTTACCTTTAATTTAGGTAACTCACTTTGGTTGGAACCAAAGGACTTCTTGAAATGCTTTCTGCCTAAGGGGAAGCTTCAAGGAGGAGGAGAGGGATGTGGGGAGCTTATTTGGGCAGGTTTTGGACGAGCCAAGTGGCTTGAGAGGTGTGAGGAATGAGTAGAAGTGGTCTCCTTTTATAAGGGAGAGGAGGGGCTCTTTAGGAAAGAGTGAAAGTATTACTTTATAATATAATTATATTCGGTTTATAATGGTCCAAAAATCATTGAGGTAGAATATACGATGACTCATATTCTAAATAACATCATCCAATAAGAATTGGACAGGTTTTAGATAATATTTTAATCATTATAATCTTATTTATTTAAATGATTTATTAATGAGGTAAACATTGCATCATTATTGTGTCATTAATAATTTAAATTATTTGATGTCTAAAAATTATAAATAAAATATCATTATGTAGGAAATCGTTTTAGATTTCTAATGAATATTTATAATCGAAAATCCAACATGTATAACCCTATGTAAAAATTGTTCTTCTAAAAGATGTAAGCTTATGCCATTTTTATTTTTATTTTAACTTTATTAATATAATGTGTCCCTACCACATACAAGTGGCTCCAAGGGGTCCCCAAATCGACCCAATGATGCCCATGGTCAGGTATGTGTCCACCAATAAGGTTAGGACACGTTTTAGGGTAATTTTGTATTATTATAATATTATTTTTTAACCCTTATTTACCGGATTTACCCTTTAACCATGGTAAATAAAATATTTACCGCAGTAATTATTCAAAATGTGTAAAAATAAAAGTTACCTATTTACATAATTTAGACATCCTGATTCCAAATATGTAATCCATTTTTCCAAATTAAAAACACAGAAGTGGCAGAAATTAATTTAAAATTAATTCCCGTTGTTAAAATAAAAAAGCGTGTTTTTAAGAGATAATAACTATCAAAAGATTGACACTTGTTTATGTCTGGTTTAATTGTGAAATTATGTCCAATGACAAAAATTAAATTAAATGGTAAAAATATATTCAAAATATACTTTAAAACCACTCAAATTCATAATTTATCAATATTAATTATTTTTATTAAAAAAGTTGTTTTTAATTAAAATTTAGTAATTTTCACTATTCATCAAAATATAAAAGTTATCCGAAAAGTACCAAAATTTCTCCCTAGGCTAATTTCAATATTCCGAATCCAAAAATGAAGTCCATTTTGAAATATAAAATATATATGATTTCAAAAATTAGGTATTACTATTCACAACGGCTAGTTTAATTAGTTGTGGTGTGTGTTAGAACTCGAGGTTGCGTACAACACACGCTATCGCATTATTCGAAGGGAAACGTACCATGGAAGATTGGGGTGTTACAAAAAGGGAGTGAAGTTTTCTTGGAATGATAAATTTTAGAGTTCTTTTGTTGAGATAAAGAGTCTTTTGACTACTTCTCTGGTGTTAACTCTTCCTGAGGCTGGGATAGGTTACGTGGTCTTCTGTGATGCATCGGGTTCAGGTTTGGGATGTGTCCTTATGCAAGGTAATCAAGTTGTTTCCTATGGATCTCATCAGATTAAGCCTCATGAGAATAACTATCCTACCCATGACCTTGAACTTGAAGCTATAATACATGCACTTAAGTGTTGGAGACATTACCTTTATGGAGAAAGGTTTACCATTTATTCAGACTACAAGAGCTTGAGTTATATCTTCTCTCAAAAAGATTTGAATCTTCACCAAAGGTGTTGGGTGGAGTACCTGCAATCCTTCAACTTTGACATTGCCTATACCCCAAGGAAAGGGAATGTCGTTGTAGATGCGTTAAGGAAGAAACTTCCTACTCAGGCTGTGAAAAAATCTTCAGAAGAGTGGAGTTTGATGGTTCTTTTTTCTTAGTTGCATATTGGAATTCAATGGAAGGGGAATGAAGTTTCATTAGCCAGTGTCCATTTGACATTTGCTCTCCTCGAGTTAATTCCTCAGGAACAACAACTGGATGATGAATTCCATAGCATTAAAAACTCTCTTTATGGTGGGGAGACCGATGCCCGGTGGTCATTCTCCAAAGAGGGAGTTTTGTGTTATCGAAACCGGTATGGTGTACCGTTATCGACAAGGAATGATGTGGTGGGGGATTTCCATAACTCATAGTGGGTTGTGCATACAGGAAATAAAAAAATGTTCTATGACATGCAGCGGAAGTTCTAGTGGCCAGGTATGAGATGGGACATTGCTGAGTTTGTATCCCATTGCTATACATGCCAACAGGTGAAAGTCGAGCACCAAAAACCTTCAGGTTTTCTTCAACCAATTCCAGTCCCTACATAGAAGTGGGATGAAATTTATATGGACTTTGTGGTTGGGTTACCTCATACTCAGAGGAAGAGGAACATGATATGGGTTGTGATCGACAGGCTGACCAAGTCGGCTCACTTTATACCTATTCAAGATACAACCAAAGTTGAGGAGTTGGGAAATAACTATGTGAAAGAAGTCGTTCATTTGAATGGAGTTCCGTCTGCTATAGTCTCTTATAGGGATCCTCAGTTTACTTCTCATTTTGGAGAGGCCTTCAGGAGGCACTAGGATCTCAGGTCCGTTTGAGTATGACCTACCATCCACAGTCAGATGGCCAGACAAAGAGAGCTATTCAGATCCTTGAGGATATGCTCCGCGCATGTGTTCTCGACATTGGTGGGAGTTGGGATGATCATATGGGGCTAGTTGAGTTTTCTTATAACAACAGTTATCAGTCTGCGATCAAAATGGCTCTTTTTCGAGGCTTTGTATGGTTGTCCTTGTAAATCTCCTTTATGTTGGTCGGAGATTGGTGAATGTTCTTTGGTAGGACTGAGCTTGGTCCAAGAGACGACAGCTATGATCCAGCTGATTCGTCAGAAAATGTTGACAGCACAGAGTCGGTGGAAGTCTTATGCTTATCTTCGCCGTAAACCTTTAGAGTTCTCAGTTGGTTACCAGGTGTTCTTGAAAGTTTCACCCCGATTAGGTCATCGATGGCTTGGGTGGAAAGGGAAGCTTGCTCCTCGTTCTGTAGGACCTTTTGAGGTTGTTGGTCTTGTAGGGAAAGTTTCTTACCGTCTAGGTCTACCACCACAACTGATGTCAATAAATAACGTGTTCCATCATAGCTGCGAAAGTATCTCTTTGATCCATCTCATGTTGTGAGATGGAGTGATCTTGAGATTGAACCAGATTTATCTATGACTGAAAAACCAGTCAGGGTTGTTGATTCTGAGACCCAGGTACTTCATGGTAGAATGATATATCTGGTCCATGTGCTATGGAAGCATGGTTTTGATTTTCATGAGATGTGGGAAAGGGAGGCACTAATGAGAGAGCAGTGGCCTCGTATTTTTGATGTGGAAGTTTCTTCATAGGATTTCTGGGGACAGAAAGATATTATGGTGGGGAGGTTTTAACATCATGTTACATTTCTAGGTACTTTTGATGTTTCTTAGCACCTATATATTGGAGTAGTGACTTGGGGGGTGAGTTTGGGTGAAATTTTAAGAAAAACAAAAGGGAAATGGCTTGTGCACGGTTTGCACATGGTTTAACAAACCGTGCGACCAAACCGTGCCAACCAAGCAGCACTAGACAGAGAGGTATGCACAGTGTGCGCACGGTTTGAGAAACTGTGCAATCGAACCGTGCAGACCGTGTATCTATGGATAGTGAAGTCCAAACGGTGTGCACATAGTTTGATAAACCGTGCCCCTCTTCCCAGGTAAACCATGATCACAGTTTTTAATTTCGAATTTTTCTTTTAAAACAACCCGAACCCCCGGGACTTCCATAATTTCGACCTTGGCTCGGGCTTGAATCATTTTAGGTCTTTTAAAAGCCTTCTAGAAAGATTCCAAGGCGATCCAAACATCTTTCTTTGAGATTGAAGGCTCGGATGGAAGATCTTCTCTCCTCCTGGTAAGTGGATTTAATCCTGTTGTGTTTCTCATTTATTCCTATATCATTCCTTGATCCTTTCATGGGAGATTTCCTTTGCTTCCATGGATCTAAACCAATGAGTTGAGGTATAGATCTAGGATTGTGAATCTAGATCTGGTTTTGCAAGATCTTGATTCCTTTGATCTTAATTTTGGTTTTAAGGATTTGGATCTAACTTTTGATCGACGTCGTTATGCTGCTCGGTTTTTGGGGTTTCTCGTTGGGCTAACTCTCGTCAATAAATCATGGTAGGTGGTTCTGTGCCAACTTTCTAAATTGTTTATCATTGTATTTGCTTGATTTATTTAATTTTTTGATTTAAATTCAATTGGTCAAATTTTCTTTCAATTAATTGATAGAAACTCTATTCCATTGAATTGAGGTATTTGAAATGGTTTTGGCATAGAAATTTGGGAAAACCCCAATTCCATTGAATTGGGTGTGTTTATGGAAATTGTCCAATTTAAATTGATTAATTAAAATTTTGGATTTTATGGAAATGATTTCAACTAAATTGTTGAATTTAATTTTGAAATGAATTGTGAAATGATGGAATTGGTTTTGAATGGATTTCAAACTTATGAAAATGGATTAAAAAGGATTTGATAGAAACCCGTTTGTTTTATCTTGTTGAAAGTAATGTTTTTAATAAAACCTATTTTGGTTTTAAATGGAATGAAATTGGAACTTTTTGAAATGGGAGAATGAGATTGATCATATTTTAAACATTCTTAAAATAGTTCGCCCAAAATTTAAGAGTGCATGCTAGCCTTAGGTAGTTAGTGAGTTATTTGGATACACTCTACACTACGATAACGTTCTAAAACATTCATGCAGCGGGTCACATCCCCGAAGGGTTGGTGACGAGTCTCCTTTGGCTAGTGTCATAGGGACGTTTGTATACACATTTTTCTGAGTTCACATAAAGAGTGCAGAATCCTATAACTGGTTAATACTATCACACCTTTTGGTAGATGACCTTGTTGCTCGCTTGTTTATTTATATTTGAGATATAAATGTATTCCAATGCTTGTGAACTGCTTTACATGCCTGCTGAATTTATATAAACTGTTTTATATAAATGTTTTACATAAGCCATTGTTTTAGAAATATTCCATCATTTGTAAATCCTTTGCTTAAAATATTTATTTCCATCATTTAAAAATGTATAGCATATTTCCTTAGAATATGTTTTTGAATTGCCAAACCTGTTTACTTAAAAATTGAAAGATTTTATGTAACAACCCGATATTTTATGATAAGTATTCTCTTTAATTTATTTGATGTCATGTGTTTTATGCTACAACATGATTATCTTGTGCTATACACCACACTGTATTAGCTTGAAGTATACACAACACTATTCTTAGATTGTGTTACACACAATTTCAAGTTCGTTTTATAATAGTCATTCTACGCAACATTGAGTGTATATATATATATATATTCAATGTATAAATGAAATATGGTTGGATTCTGTTATACGAAACAATGAAGGATTCTTTTACAACACGCAACCCTGACTTGGCTTGCATTACACGCAATCACGACTTTCCTCGATAGCGTGTGTTGTACGTAATATCAGGTTTCACTAAACAATGATATATGGTTATAATATTATTACGAACTAGCCTTCATGAATAGTATTAACTAAATTTTGAATGTTATAACATTTTTATTTCATCTTACATATTTTCTAGAACATGGTATAAGAACAAAATAAAATTTTCGGGTAAAATAAGTATTTTTCAAAAAATGTAGTTTTGCCGCCTTTTGATGTGGCACCCACTTTAAATATAGTTTTTGACATGTTTATAAGTTCAATTTTACAAAATAAAATTATTCTTTGGAATCAGGATATAAAATTTTACCTTGGATAAAATTTTCATATTATTCTGATAACTTTCATATTTTAATTAATAGTAAAAACACGCTATATTTTAATTAAAAACAACTTTTTTCATCGCAATAACTTATGTGGTTAAATTATAATATTGAATGGTTTTAAAGTATAAATAGAATATATTTTTACCATTTAATATAATGTATTCCATTAGCATTGATTTTACATTGAATTCGTAGGTTAAGTCAATTCAATCTTTTGCAATGTTTTAAACAAAAACCCGTTTTCATTCGACAACGAGATTAATTTTAATTTAATTTCTGCAACTTCTGAGTATTGAATTTGAAAAAATGGATTCCATATTTGGAATCAGTGGGTCCAAATTATGTTAATAAGATACTTTTTATTTTTGGGAATTATGAATAGTAACTACGGTAAATTTTATTTACCATAGTTAAAGGTAAATCGGGTAATTAAGGGTAAATATAATATTATAAAATTACCCTAACACATGAAAAAATTCTATTGGATGGATAAAAGTAGACCCATATCACCTAAGGGTCGGATTAGATTCATTTTATGGACTTTTGACCATGAAAATAATTTAATTATTATTAAAACCAAAGAAAGTGACAACATGTCACTCTCTTAAATATTATAAGTATAATAATTTTAATTTAGTGATAAACATCATAAAACTTCGAAAATGAATAGTCTCTAGAAAGTTAATAAAATTATATACATCATGATAATTTATTTAGATTTTTAGGGATTAAATAATTATCATTAATGGTGATACATTAATGATGCAGAAATTATTTATTAAGTGAAAAATCAGTAATATAGTTTTTATTGAAATAATAATACCCATTAAAAGGCCCAAAATCCTGAAAAAAACTTATTTTTAGTGTATATATATAACATAAGCATATAATGACCTAATATATAACCGTTTTGAGTCTTATAAAAGTGATTATGACACTTATATTATTTTATTTTAAATGATGCCAAAGTTTTCACCTTTATAATTTAATAAATATAACAATTTAAATATTGTGATTTTAAGATGATAAATTTGATTAAAAGTATTATTGTGAAAGTTAATAGATTTATCTTCATCATGGGATTTTAGTTTTAATTTTTATGCAACAAATAAGTATATTAAATAATTATACAAAAATGCTGTGGTAATTATTTTATTAAGAGATAAACCAAATAATTGGTTTTAAAAATAATAAAATAAATATTATCTGAACTATTTAATGTGATCCACTAATTTTCTAGATACATATGGACTTTTATGAATATATTAAAGCTTTTAGTTCGAACATATATTCTGTATATATTTTATTTAAATTCATATAAATGAATAGTGTCAAAATTGACACTATTGTTATTTTATAAAAATAACATATTAGAAAATTGTTTAAAAATCACAAAAATATTTAAAAATTATAAATTTAAATTTATATGGTCTAAAAGATTATAAAGTATCCAATTATGGACAATTCACAACAAATATGTAATTTTTTGTTATAATTTAAAATTTAGAATGTTATTACCACAAATAAAATTAAATTGATTAAGTAAGGATAAATCAAGTTGATAATGTTTAAAATAATTTCCTAACATGTCTAAATTTTATTGGTTGATGATATTACAACCCTATATCATATTATTTTAGAATATGAGTCATTTTTGGAGGTTTTTAAGTGGGGTTAGATTTATTATAAATTAATATTTTTAAGATTTCCAAAGGTGCCCCTCTCCTCCCTTATAAAAGGGCACCTCCTCCCTCTCTTCCTCAAACCAATTTGAGCCTTTAAGCTCAGACAAACCCTGCCCATTTCCCTTCTAAACTTCCCTATAAACATCCTATAGGTCCTGGTCTTCTTCAAAGACCAATTTTAGTACCCTAAGAGGAGGATTCAAAGAGGCGTGTCAAAGAAGAGGTAATATCCGTTACCGATTCTTTCAATTTTCTTTCTTCTTCAACTTATTCTTCTTTAGTTGTTTCATTATGAAGTAATAACATCAGTATCACTCATATAATTATATTTTATTATAAGTATTAAACAACCAAATTTCACCATCTATCCATCCTATGGAAAATGAAATCACCGCGCGTGCGTACGTACGGAATACCATCTCCACGCCGTGGTGTAATCTATTTTCCACCACCACCTTACTTGGATGGGTATAATGGTGAAAGTAATGAATATATATGATTATTGTAAAGTGATATTGATTCTTTAATATTATACATACACTTTAATACAATTCTATGATCATGGGAATGATATCATCGCTCGTGCGTACGTACGAAATACCGTCTCCACGACGCGATGAGATTCACTCTCCATGATAACCATTCAAGAATGATTATAAAGTATATATAATAAGTAATCATAAAATTTATGAAATAATAATGCTACTGGATTTATGTATATATATATTTATGTCATCTACTTAATTCCATTCAATTCAATAAGGAAACGAAAACAGCGTTCATGCGTACGTACGACCTACAGTCTCCATGAACAATGTATTTATTTCCATTTATCGATCTATTATATATATGTATATTATGAATATATATTATATATAAATCATGTTTTATATTATGTAATTAAGTAATCATGATCTAAGTAATCATATGAATAATTATAAATCAAAACACAGACGACAAATGAAACGATTTTACCCAAAACACTCTTTAACATGGAATTTACAAAAGAACAGGTAATATAAAGTCATAAGTGAAGCATATATGATATAATACCAATGAATATGATTTTGTAATAAGTCAATGACATTAGTTAAATCATTATACAGGTGGTTTGGATATGTATAAAGCATATCGGACCTAAGGTAAGGGATAATTTTTCAAATCTCATTTTTTTTTATCCGAGATTGCTTATACGTAAGTATTTACTGGGGTTATTGTTATCATCCATATCTATGTTTTCTAAAAGTTTTTTTATGTACGTTTAATGTCATTTTTACCCATTTTGAATTTTACTACATGGTATGTAAGGAATCTTTCTTTTGTTTACGTTACGAGGTACTTTTTGACTTTTCTGGTAAAAGTACGAGAAGAATGTTTTTTTAACTTATACAACATGAAAGGATTTTTATGGTTTTATAAAGCCTTATTTTCATGAAGATTCCTAAAAAATATTTCATGACTATTTTCAACAAAATCATTATATTTTAAAATTGAATGGAATTTTTTGAAAATAAAATGATTTTCAAGATGAAAGGATATTTTCCTCAAGAATTCATTTCAAGTACTTTATCAAAACCATTTTACATATAAGATGACATTATTTCATATGTGTATGTTTCAAGTATAATGCCTCTATGATTTATATGTATTCACTTTTCTTATTATGAAATGATATCCATTTCTTTCATATGGATTATGTGACGATGGGATGATGTTTATGAAACCCATTTTATTTTTTGGGTTATGATGAATGTTTTAAGTTTATTTTGTGGCACAAGTATGAATGATTTCATTATGAGATGGGTGGGAACTATATATCCCTCCAATGCATTGGGTAAAGATTTATATCTCATGACATAGACATGGATGGAATGACAAGTTAAACCGGTTCAGTAATACAGGACTGGAACGAGGAGTGAACTCGATTCAGAAAGGGACTTTTTCCACTAAGATGGTCTTGGCAGCAATGCCTTGGATAATATGGAAATCATATCATGTGCTTAATGGTTTCCACAATTACATGTTTTATTCCCATGCTATTTTATCATTCTTAATGTTTCTTTATGATCTATTCCATACGTACTTCCATGTTTTATGTCATTGATCAATATTTTGATGTTTAAACATTATGTTCATGTTTTTATGTTCGAATGCATATGGTATGTTTTATTTTATCCATGCTTACCATTACTGAGCATTTTAGCTCACCCTTTTATGTTTTCTTTTCCCCAAGATATAAAGAAAGGTTTTCGGTAAGGAAACAAAAATGGGAAGATATTTATGGGAGATGTTGAGGATCTTTCACCACGATTAGAAGATTACGTTCCAAGTTTCCAAAGACACTAAACTATTATGGTCCTTGTGTGTCTTTTTTTTAATGCACTAAGTATTCCACAAAATTAATGTAATGTCTATGTACGTCAAGCTTCAGGTCTCTACATTTTATCTGGATAATCTATATTTGGCATTTGTTACGGAATCTTTGGTGGTATCCTACTGGGATTAGGCTCAAATCCTACTTTTTTCTTCGGTTGTTTGTAGACTTTATTCTTCCTAGTTCGAGAAAAGGGAAGGGATCTCTGAGAGGTGATTATAGCTTCTGAACTTTGGTCTTGGTGAGTTGTCTCCTTAGAGTCTTTGTGACTATTTATCCCTTTTTAGTACTTGGATTGTAGTATTTTGGGATTTTTATGCCTCTTTGTGTTCGGGTACATCACTCCCAGTGGAGTTTCTTCTGTTATGTATACTGTTTTGTTTTCTTTTGATTCCGCATTCTAGTGGAAAAATCGTTCCCACTTGTATGTCATATGATGCTAGGTGCTATTCGCCAACCCATGGGGATCGAGAATGCCCTTCGGGCTATGTCAGGGCCAGATCGGTTATCAAGTTACCAGGGTACCTGGGCTGGTTTGTGACACCCATGGAGCCATCTGGGAGTGATAATGATACTTTATATTAATTAATATATTGTAATGACAAAAATGACATAAACATATATATTTTAGTAAATAAATTTTGACATGGGGTTATATAATTTATCTCTTCGAGTATAAATATTAATTTTAATTCTAAAATGATTTCCAACATCATGGTATTTTATTTATAATTTTTAGATATAAGAACCCGAACCTTCTTTTCCGACATGTTCTCATTTTCTGGTCATTTTTGAGAAAAAGAGAAATTTATAAAAATATCCAAAGTACACACCGTGTACTTTATGAGTACACGCCATGTACTAGGTTACCATGGGGAGTCGTGTGTTGGCCTTGTAGTGGCCACACACACAGCCATGTGGGGTTGACTTGGAGGCTGCCTAAAGAGGAGTACGGAAACAGAAATTACACACCGTGTACTTCAAAAGTACACACCATGTATTTTTTTTCCTTAAAAGCACTAGGGTCACGTCTAATGGCCATAAACATCTTCTTTCAGGTTTCGTTCAGCCGAGAGATCCCATACGACCGCGATCTTTCTCTAAGCCTCCAACCAAGCATCCAAACTCCTATTTGATCATCATCCAATACATTGGAATCACCTCGGTAAGCTCCCTCTTCGGCTTGAGCATCATTTCAGGACTCATACTCTTTCTCAAGTTATCATCTGTTGAATGTTTTAGATGTTTTTGTAGATCATCGGTATTCTAGGGTGATTCAAGCTTCGAGGCTGACGTATATCATTCCTACGATGCCAACATATGTGGTTTGTGCCTTTCCGTTGAAAGTATTTGAGTAATATTTGCAAATTTTTTCCCAATACCCTAGAACGGGGTATTTTAGATTTAATGTTTTACCCTTGTTATTTTCCTGCCATGTTTGTATGCTTGCGTAGAGGTTAATTGGATATGAATACGGTTGATTGGTTTTTCTTGGATGTGTTTTCCCATGCTTTGTTTTGTTTACGACTGTTTGGTCTTGTTTAGCATGTCAGGCTTCCTTGATGTTCTTCCCATGCCTAGGATAGTATGATGGACTGATTATTTTTATCTGAAAAGTTTGATATGATGTAGAATGATTAACTAATTATTTTTTTGGTTTACTTTTTCTGTATTGCTTTGATATTCTCTTTTGATTTACCCAGGGCCGTGAAAAAATAGTGTAGTAGACTATAAGAGGAATTGACTTAGTATGCTTCCTCAGAGAGTCTTTGAACAATTTAGGCTATATGGGGAATTGACCGAGTGAGTTTCCTCAAAGAGTCTTTGATAACTTTAGGATATAAGGTTAATTGACCGAGTGATCTTCTTTAGAGAGTCTTTGAACACTTTAGGCTATAAGGGGAATTAACCGAGTAAGCTTCCTTAGAGATTCTATGACCACTTGGGGTTACAGGGGGAATTGACCATGTGAGCTTCCTCAGAGAGTCTTTGAACCACTTCTGGTTATAAGAGGAGTTGATCGTGTGAGCTTCCTATAAGAGTCATTGAGCACACATTGCTATAAGGGGAATTGACCACACAAGCTTCCCCAGAGAGTCATTTATCACTTTATACTATTAGGAGAATAAATTGTGAGTGCTTCCTCAGAGAGTCATTATATATTCTAATGACTGAACTAGAGGGGATAGGCTGAGTGTGCTTTCCATAGGGTTACCTTTCTTGATTAGCCGCTTATTTGATATGTGGAACTGTTTATTGTTGAGTACTTTCTAGTTACTACATATTTGATTATTACCTTCCATATATGATCACGGACTGTTAGGCATAGGTCTTTGGGTGGTTTCCTACTGGGATATAGTCTCACACCCTGTTTGGGTCAGGATTTTGGTCCCAAATAGATTATATTGTTTCCAGTATGGATAAAGGAAAGCGCCCTTCTACTTCAGGTTCTTGATTGAATGTGGAGTTGGAGAGCATGGGAGAAAGTTGTGGATTGCAATGCTAAGGAGTTGTTTACGTGTTTTCATTTGTATTTGGTTTAGTACTGTTGTGTTCTAGCATTGTGAATTTGTTTGGATTCTTTCCTAGAAATATGTATCATGCATCATTCATATATATATGTGTGTGTGTGTGTGTGATCCAGTTTATTATTCTCCAGTCTTCCGCTGTTACTTTTTTATGGATTATTACTGCTTCCTTTATTGCTATTTTTTTCTTATATTGTGTTACTCTGCCAATGTGGGGATAGTTTCACCAAAAATAAAACCTGAGGCCCTCACTGCTAGTCGGTAGCCTCTAGAATTCGAGGAAATGCGCTTGAGTCCATGTGACCAACTGGGTAAGGGGAACCTCTGGGTGGATTCCGGAACCGGGACGTTAGAAAGTGGTATCAGAGGAATTATTTTCTTCTTGACTTACTGTTTAGAGCCTATAGCAAGGGATAAGAAGAAATAGGTACTTGGTAATAAGCTTTGTCCGGGAGTAGCTAACCTGTGTACAGGGAAAATCCAATATACCTTGTTTATTGCAGTTTTTCTGGTTAGAAAATTTACAGTTGATTTGATTTCACCATTGGGTTTTTCACATGTTTTGTGCTGTTACTATTAATGTAATTGGGGTTCAATTTCTATCGCTACCCGATGAGATAAGGGTATGCCATCTCATGCATCATATAGGCACTTGCTAGAAATCTCATGTCATGCATTCTTGTCATGCCATCTATGATGAATTAGTGATTGCATGTTGTTGTGATAGATGTTTTGTAGACTATGCATGCTGTTGTGATAGATTCCTTGATTAAAATACCTTCAATTTGATAGGGTATTGTTTGTGTAAGGTTTTTTTTGAAAGAAAGCCAAACTATGGTTCTTGAGGTGTTATGGGCTCTCATGGACCAGAATTTGGTATATAATTACCTTGTTTTCCTTATTCCCACATGTATAAGATTCCAAACATTGATTGTTGGGGAGTATGGGCCCTCACGGAACTGAATTTGGCACTTTCTATGTTCGTTTTAGTGTTTTTTTGGGTTCTGGAGTAGTTTCTGATGCTTACTATTTAGAAAAATCCAGAATACACAACGTGTAATGTTAAGTACATGCCATGTGTTCTTCTGTTCATGAAGAAACTTTCTTTCTTATGTACATGTTGTGTAGTCTCTAATCGTGTCATATGTCGTGTGGGCAAAGACACGAGATAGGGAATTTGCGGGAACATGTCGTGTACCGGTTGTACACGCTGTGTGGTGTTGACCCTATGTCCGCCTATGTAACTAACAACATGGATGGATAAACTATAAGATATACACATTGTGTTAGTCTTCCACATGCTGTGTACTGTGATCTGGGAGTTCATTCATGTAATTAAAAACACGGGTCGGTGAAATCCTCTAAGTACACGCCGTGTCCATCTAGAACACGCCGTGTAGTGTGAGCCGTGTAACAGGCCATGTAGCTAACAACATGGGTTGGTGATGTTCGTCTAGTACACGCCATGTAAAGAATAAACACGACTTGTATTCTTTTTCTAAGAGAAACTGTGTGGTTTAGCCGTGTAAGGGAACTCGGGCAGGGAAAACAGATTCAAGTACACGATGTGTAGTGTACATAAACGTCGTGTATACGTGTTCTGTAAAACATGGAGGCTTTCTTTCTCATGTTCCCTTCTTGTGCTTCTATTTTTCAGTCTATGATAATCTTGTTTTAAGGTGTGTGCTTGAACATGCAGAGCCATGCCACCGATACATCATCTAGTTGTACGCTAGTTACTAGGCGGTGACCAGACACCGTACATGGCTGATAAGGGACTTCCAGTGGATTCTCCAGTTTTGGAAGTCTTGGAACTAGTCGTTATACCTCAAAAATGTTCTGGTGCATAGTTCAGAGAGGGTTTCATGAGGATGATGAATACCTTTTAGGGAGCACCGTATCCTGCCCTGTCGATGGCAGAATTGATGTGGGTATTTTAGTAGCAGCATCCTTCCACTTTCTCGGGGAATGGATGACCCCAGGCTGCAGAGTCATGGCTAGAATCCTTGCTGACGATCTTCGAGCAACTGGAGATATCTCTAGAGAGGAGGGTGAATCTTGCTATATACATTCTTTGAGAATCCACCAAGAGGTGGTGGGATGTGGTCTCACAGACTGGATGGCAGAAAAATTTGGCTTGGGATGAGTTTCAATGCATCTTTTACAGTTACTTCTATCTAAATACCTTGAGGGATGATTGTGCCCAAGAGTTCATGAGTTTGGAGTAGGGTACTCTTTCTGTTATGGAGTATTCCTCTTGCTTCACCAAGCTACAGTGATTTACACCCTTTATTGGGGGAGATGAGTTGTTCCTTTCATGGAAGTTTTAGGACGGTCTTAAGTAGGATGTCTGATCCCATGTGAACATCATCAGGTTGACTTCAATATCCTCTATTTTCAACCAGTCGCTGATTACGAAGTGTAATTTGAGGGATTCTGGAGCTGTGAGCTGGGGCGGTTCGGCATCCAGAGTTAGTATTCCTCCAACTGATAGCAGGAAGTTCAACTGAGAGACTGGATGTGGATATCAATGTAGGTGGGATGTATCTTATTATAGTTAGGTGGTGTGCTACCAGTGCAGAAAGAGCGGTCATATAAGGACACATTGCCCAATAGACCTAGTGGAGTTCCGATCTTGAGGGAATATGGGTCACCTTCAACATTTCTGTTAGACCTTCTCACCATTATCTGGTGATGGGGGTTCTTCAATGACTCCTCATTCAAGAGCAATGCCACCAGTTTCTCACCAGTCGGGGAACTGGATTTCTTCCGGCCGTTCAGGCCGAGGTGGAGGTCGTGGCCATGGAAGTCGGTCACCGGTCCTTCAGTGACAGAAGGGTGGATAATCTAAGAGTTGTCAGGCAGGGTAACAAGGTCGCGGTGCAGGCCAAGCTTTTTTAGTGGATCAGAACCAGCAAGAGTAGGATCCCGGACCCTCTACAATTCGAGGTACGATCTTAGTAGTATCAGTTTTAGCTTCTTCACTTTTCGATACAAGGGATTCCCATAGCTTTATATCTGTTTCTACTATGGAGATCCTTGGTCTTTGCATCTTTTCTTATACTGATATCTTGATACTAGACACTCCGTTGGGGATGAGAACAGTTAGTGTACATTAGTGCAGGGAGTGACCTCTAGAGGTTGGTGGGTGTCACTTTTTATGGGACCTCTATATCCTAGAGATGACAGGCTATGATGTCATTCTCAGAATGGATTGTCTTGTTCTCATCCAGGTAGTCGTCGACTGTTATCACTGTTGTGTGAGTTTCACATCAGTAGAGGGTAGATCATTTCAATATAGGGGCGAGTGATATGTCCAGGAAAGTAGTGTACGACCCGAGCATCATGGGATGGGAGGAGTTACATCCCAGATTTCAAGTCTATACCTGGATGACCAGGGGAATTCCTAGTTAGACTTTTCTCCAGTGGTGGATCATATCAGGGATTTCTTGCCAGAGGAATTTTTAGGTTTTACTTCGAAGCGAGAGGCATACTTTTCTATTGAGCTCATTCCAGGAGCAGCACCGGTATCTATTCCTCCTTATAGGATGACTACACTAGAGTTCTATGAGCTCAAGAAGTAGTTGGAAGAGTTACAGGTAAATGGTTTCATCCAATCCAGTACTTGTCCTTGGGGTTTCCCTATCATGTTTGTGAATAAGGTAGATGCTACCCTCAGGATTTGTGTGTACTATCAGAAGTTGAACTAGTTGATGGTCCAGAACCGATATCCCTTTCCTAGGATTGATGATCTATTTGATCATCTTTGAGGAGCTCGGGTGTACTCAAAGATTGGCCTGAGATCTGGTTACCATCAGTTGCATTTTAGACCATCTGATATACCTCTCACGACCTTCTAGGGTAGGTATAGTCTATACGAGTATGGGGTTATGCCGTTTGGTCTCAGGAACGCGCCTGCAGTTTTCAGGGCACTGATGGATCAATTGTTCCATCCATACTTGGATTCTTTCATGGTGGTCTTTGTGGACAATATCTTGGTGTACTATCACACTCGACACAACCATGACACACATCTTGAGATCATTTTGAGTACACTGAGAGAGCATCAGTTATATGCTAAGCTCTCAAAATTCCACTTTTGGATGGATCTGATTCATTTATTGGGTCATGTTATCTCAAAGACAAGAGTATCAGTAGACCTAGAGTAAGTGAGTGCAGTAGTTTCTTTGGATAAGCTGAATAACGTCTTTGAGGTGCAGAGTTTTCTAGGGCTGGGTGGATACTATATACGCTTCATACAAGGCTTTTCGAGAATAGCAGTCTCACTCACGAGTTTGACTAAGAAGGGTGCAATGTTCTTGTGGTCAGATTCTTATGAGTCAGCCTTTCAGAAGCTAAAAGAAAGATCAACTTGATCCCTGATACTAGTCTTTCCAGAGATGGGCAAGAGTTATAATGTTTACTATGAGGCATCTGGTATCGGGCTAGGAGTTGTACTTATGCGGGGAGAAGGAGTCACTGTGTATGGGTCTTGGCAGTTGAGGCCACATGAGAGGAATTACCCGACACACGATCTTGAGTTAGATACGGTTGTTCATGCTATACAGTATTGGAGACATTATCTGTTAGGAGAGAATTTTTTGGTTTTCACAAACCAAAAAAGTCTCAAGTACATCTTCACTCAATGTGACTTGAATTTGAGACAGCGAAGGTGGGTTGAGTACCTTTAGTCATTAGACATTGAGCTTGCCTATATTCCAGGGAAGGGCAATGTAGTGGCTGATGCGCTGAGCAGGAGGACCCAAATACAATCAGTTCAGGAGGCCAGCAGTGACTGGCAGCTTATGGCTCTGTTCTCTGAGATGCATTTAGAGGTGCATTATAGACAGGGGAAGACATTTCTTTCTTCTGTATCTGTCACCTCTACTCTTCTCGATTGAGTTTTAATGATCCAACTATCAAATTTTGAAGGCCTAGTCCTATGAGAGAGCGTGTCATGAGAGGACCCTATTTGTGGATAGACCATAGGCGAGGATGAGATCTTGTGTTTACAGGGACACGTGTGGGTGCTAGTAGACATACGTGAGGAGCTAATGCAGGACATCCATTCCTTAGTTTGTGCAGTTCATCATGGTGTCACTAAAATGTATCGTGATCTACACCATCAGTATTGGTGGCCAGGAATGAAGAGAGATGTTGCTAATTTGTTATGTGGTGTTACACCTGTCAGCAGGTGAAGGCGGATCATTAGTGGCCAGGAGGGATTTTGCAGTAGTTACCCATTCCCAAGTGGAAGTGGAATGATGTCGCGATGGATTTCATGACAAGTTTACCGAGGTCGCCTTGATGGAATGATTAAGCTTGGGTTTTCATTGAAAGACTCACAAAGGTTTCCCACTTCTTGCCGATCGAGGAGACCTTCAGTGTTGATGAGCTGGGACAGTTGTACATCTGTGAGATTGTATGTCTTCATGGAGTTCTACACTCCATTGTTTCAGACAGAAATTCCCATTTTACTTCATAGGTCTGGTAGAGGATTCAGAAGGCTTTGGGTACATAGGTACTTTTGAGTACATCTTACCACCCCCAGACAGATGGCCAATATGATTGTATGATTCAGGTGCTTGAGGACATGTTCCGAGATTGCATCATGGATTTTAGAGGTTCTTTGGAGAAGAACATACCTCTTGTGGGGTTTTCCTTCAATAATAGTTTCCAAAAAGCTATTTTTGATGGCACCCTATGAGGCTTTGTATGGTAGGACATGATGATCAATTTTATATTGGATAGAGGAAGGAGAGGAAGCTTTGCTGGGACCTCGTCTTGATTAAGAGACCACAAAGTAGATAGAGATGATTCGGAAGAGGATGGTTGTTGCACAATCTCGACAGAAGTCTTATGCTAGTCAGCGGAGACGACCTCTGGAGTTTGAGGTCGAGGATCAGGTTTTCATGCATGTCACACCGAGGTTGGGGAACATAAGAATTAAGATACAGGGTAAGCTTTCCCTGAGGTACGTCGGGCCATTTGAGGTTGTGGAGAGAGTTGGACAGGTTGCCTATCTGTTGTGGTTACCCTAGAGGTACCGGGCTATGCACGATGTTTTTCATGTTTCTCAGCTCCAACGTTACTTGTCTGACTTGTCTCATGTATTTCAACCTGAAGAGGATGAGCTCGAAGTGGATGCATCGTTTGAGGAGCATCTTATCCGGATTGTTGATCACAGTACAAAGGTTCTCCGTGGCCAGTCTGTTCCTCTAGTATGGGTGCTATGGCAGCATGAGCGAGTACAGGACGAGACTTGGGAGAGGGAGGCTGATGTACTAGCATAGTGGCTAGAGATGTCCGGGGTTTCTTCATCTACGCTGCACTAGGGAAATTCAGGGATGAATTTCTTTAAGGGGTGAAGTTTGTATAAACCCGGATCTTCTTTTCAGGTATGTTTTCCTTTTCTAGTCATTTTTGAGAAAAAGATGAATTTCTAGAAATTTTCAAAGTATAAGACATGTACATTATCAGTACACACCATGTACTAGGTTACCATAGGTAGTTTTTTGATGGCCGTGTAGTGCCCACACACATGGCTGTGTGGGGGTGGCTTGGAGGCCGCCTAAAGTGGTATACAAAAACGGCATGTACACACCATGTACTTCAAAATTACACATCTTGTATTTTCTTTTTTTTTCATTAAACACATTGGGGTCACGTCTAATGGCCATAAACACCTTCTTCTATGTTTTGTACGTTTGAGAGCTCTCGTACGACCACGATCTTCCTCCGAGCCTCTGACCGAGCATCCAAACTCCGATTCGACCACCGTCGATTGCGTTAGGTTCACCTTAGTAAGCTCTCTCTTCAAAATGTGCTTCATTTCATGATTCATCCTCTTTATCATGTTATCCTCTGCTGAATGTTTTATAAGTTTTTGTAGATATTCGGCGTGCTAGGGTGATTCAAGCTTCAAGGTTCATGTATATCACTCCTATAATGCCGAGGTAGTTGGTGTGTTCCTTTCTGTTGAATGTCTTTGAGTAATATGTAGATTTTTTCCCAATACCCATGAAGGAGGTTTTACAAATTTACTGTTTACCCTTGTTATTTTCCTTCCATGCTTGTATTCTTGCGTAGAGGTTATATGGATATGAATAGGGTACATTTATTTGTCTTGGACGTGTTTTCCCATGCTTTGTTCTGTTTACGACCGTTTGTTCCTGTTTAGTTTGTTAGGATTATTTGATGTTCTTCCTATGCCTAGCACTGTAGGATGGATTGATTATTTTTATCTAACATGTTTGATATGATATAGAATGATTAAACAAGTAGTTATGTAGGTTTACTTTGGTCGTATTTCTTTGCTATGCTCATTTTATTTACAAAGGGCTATGAGAACTTGGTGTAGTAGACTATATAGGGAATTGACCGAGTGAGCTTCCTCAAAGAGTCTTTGAGCACTTTAGGCTATAAGGGGAATTGACCGAGTGAGCTTCCATAGAGAGTCTTTAGACCTTTAGGATATAAGGGGAATTCACCGAGTGAGCTACCTCAGAGAGTCTTTGAGCACTTTAGGCTATAATGGGAATTGACCGAGTGAGCTTCCTCAGATAGTCTATAACCACATGGGGATATAAGGGGAATTGATCGTGTGAGTTTCCTCAGAGAGTCTTTAAACCACTTTTGGATATAAGGGGAATTTACCATGTGAGCTTCCTCAGAGAGTAATTTACCACACTTGGATATAAGGGGAATTGACCGCGTGAGATTCCTTAGAGAGTTGTTTATCACCTTATACTATAAGGGGAATTGACTATGAGTGCTTCATCGGAGAGTCATTATATATTCTTATAACTGAACTAGAGGGGATAGGATGCATGCACTTTCCATAGGGTTACATTTCTTGATTATATCCTTGTTTGATATGTGGAACTCTTTATTGCTGATTACTTTCTTGTTACTGCATTTTTGATTATTACCTTCCACATATGCTCACTGACTATTAGGCATAGATCTTTGGGTGGTTGCCTACTGGGATTTAGGCTCAAACCCTCTTTGGTTCATGATTTTGGACCCAAATAGATTATATTGTTGCAGGTATGGATAAGGGAAAGTGCCCCTCTACTTCAGGTTCATGATTGACTATAGAGCTAGAGAGCATGGGAACAAGCTGTGGCTTAAGATGCTGAGGAGTTGTTTACGTTCTTTCTTTTGTATCTAGTTTAGTACTGTTGTGTTCCAGCATTGTCATTTGTTTGGATACTTTCCTAGACATCTGTATCATGCATCATGCATCATTCAAATATATATATGTGTGTGTGTTTTCTAGTTTATCATTCTCCAATAGTCCACTATTACTTTTGTATAGATTATTTCTGCTTCTGCTAGTGCTATTATTTTTCTTCCACTATGTTACTCTGCCAATGTGGGAATAGATTCCCCACTATCACACCCAATGTCCTCTCTACTAGTCGGTATCCTCTAGCGTTCAGGGAAATGCGCTTGAGGCCATGTGACCAATCGGGTATGGGGCGCCTCAGGGTGGCTTCCGAAACTGGGATGTTACAAAGGTGGTGTGAGAATCCCACATCGAAGGAGGAGGCACATGAAGCACCCCATTATAAGGTAGTGTGGATATCTCTACCATCATGATGCCTTTTCCTGGGGGATGCATGAGGGCCAGAGCCCAGGAAAAAAAAAACTGTGCGGGCTAGGCCAAAAGTGGACAATATCATGATCGGGGGCTGGACTGGGCCATTACAAATGGTATCAAAGACAATGTCCATTCGATGTGACAGGGAGGACGTTGGGCCCTTATATGGGGGTGGGTGTGAGAAGTCCACATTGAAGGAGGAGGCACACGAAGAACCCCTTTATAAGGTGGTGTGGATACCTCTTCCATCACGAGGCCTTTTCCTAGGGGATGCCTGAGGGCTAGAGCCCATGGAAAACAAAACTGTGTGGGCTTGGCCCAAAGCAAACAATACAATGATCATGGGATGGACTGGGCCTTTACATTAGACATCAAATAAAAAAAATTATTTATGACACAATGATGATGCAATGATTACCTTATTAATAAATGACTTAAATAAATGAGATTATAAAATTTAAAATCTATCCAAAACCCGTCCAATTTTTATTGGATGATTTTATTTCGAAAAAGAGTCATCTTATCTTCTATGTAAATAATTTTTGGACCATTAGAACCCAAAAATTATTGTATAATAATATAATATTTTCAAACATTCCTAAATATCCCATCCTCCCCCTTATAAAAATCCATCACATCTAACCCATTACTCACACCTCTAAAGCCGCATGGCTCATCTATACTCTTCCCAATTAATCTCCCTTCACCCCTATCTTCCTCCTAGAATCCTTCCCCTAGGAATAAAGAAATTCAAGTAAACCTTTTGGTTAAAAACAAAGGGAAATACCTGATTTAAAGGTAAGGTCTTATCTTAAGTTCTTTTTATTTATTTTACTTCTCCAGCCCCCTAAACTCTTTTTATTAATTTCTTTTATAACAAAACTAGTAGAATATATATACTAGGTTGTTTATATGATAAGGAATTTACCTACACTTACACACACCTCCGTCTAATGTGTAATGAACATATTGCTTTTGGGGATGGAGAATTACTGTCTCACAAATCGATGGTCATTCAATCTTCTCCTACCACCTATTATGGTGTCCATTAACATAACACTATATTTATATGTGATATATATTATATTTATATTTTTTGGTTTCTTATAAATTTTTCATTTATATAATACCTTTATAGTTTCCATAATTGGTAAATACGATAATTTCAGTTGAGGAAGTGCGACACATGATCCTTAGCCCAGTTGGTAAAGACATCATAAGTGCATCCAAGCAACCCAGGATTAAATCCAGGAAGAGGCATAATTTCCATGTGTTGTAGCAGTACTGTAGCAGGAACTTCGTAGTACTATAGTAGGTACTTTAGCAAGAACTGTAGGAGGTACTATTTGGCACTGTAGAAATCGGGAATATGCCCCCTTTTGGGCCTCCAGGCCACCGATTTGGGCCCCGATTCCTTCAAGGCCTTCATGTCAGTAAAACCTTCGGGCCACCTCAAGGATTTCAGGCCACCTTAAGTGCAGATGCAAACCAAACAACCTACAAGGAACAAGATCTACAAGGAGAATGAGCAATGGAGCTTTCACTACAGCAGAAGCTAAATGGATTGCAAGAATGAGAGGGTATGGAACCTGCCATCGGGACAAGCATGTGCATGCATGGTAGTGCCTAGCTGAATATCCATGTGAAGGTGGAGAGTTTATTTCACGATGAAGATACTGGGGAGGAGCAGTTCCAAGTAGTTAGTCTGGGTTGTATGTAATTTTTGAAATCCTATGGGAAATGAATTATTCTAAGGCCTATGTGCCATGTAATACTTACACTTACGGGACTTTTAAGGGTTCCACCTCACCCCTTGAAAGGTGGATTATCAAAAATAAATAAAATATTAAGGCCTTTGGTCCATTGGATGAGTTGAGGAAGTGCGGACTACCACCCCCTCAAAGTGACATGAATCATCCATGCCTTATGTGGAACATATAAAGGATAGAGTTAATGAAATTATATATGATATTATAATAGAATTATAATATACCTATGTATAATTATGTTTTTATTCCATTAAATATGTAATAGAAATGAAAGTAGTGTTTATGGGTACGTACAACTTACTGTCTCCATGAACAGTGCATTTCATTTCTTATCTCCAAATACTATGTACTATTTTGAATACATATATTTACTAGATATATATATATATATATGATATATATGATATCTACATCATGAATATTATTCTAGATGTTATGGAATTTTGACCACATGAACATCTTGTAATTATAAGAAGTTCATTTTTGACACAAGTACCAAATATCTATAAAACGACTATTATTAGATAAAATGATTATATAATGTTCATAACATGGTAATAAGTGATATAAAAGGAATAATAAACATGAAAATGGTTCATAATCCATTATAAATTATATTTATATTATTAATTAGGAGATTAAATAATGAACGGGTCATGTCGGGCATGAGGTGAGAGACTTTATCTCATTCTCATTTCATTAAGGCATATTTTTTTTATTCATGAATTTATTTTATACAGTGTATAAACAACATTGAATTTTAATTTCATTCAAAGTTAGTCTTTTTCTATGAGGAATTTTACTAAACAACCAAAGAAAATGTTTTTTTAACATAAGCGGTGACCACAACCTTTTCTACCACCATGAGTATTATTTGATCTATGGCTTCCATAACAAGATGTAATGCTTTTAAAAGGAAAATAAATACCATATACTCTTTTACATATTTTGGAACTGAAAATTGTAGTACCCCCAGTTTCTGGTATGTAACCCTTACTTGATGCTTTTCATGGTTTTAAAGTTAAGGGTGTTGAATGGGAGGGTCGGGAGAACTTGGAATGATGTTTTGAGGCAAAGGGGAAGTCGCACGGGAGGCGCACGGTTTGTCTAAACCATGCGACCAAACCGTGCGCAGTGGGTCTTGGAGGCAGTGGCTTCTGCACGGTCAGCACACGATTTATCTAACCATGCAGCCAAACTATGCGAGAAGGGTGGCCGAGGTAGTAGCTAACACACAATTAGTGCACAGTTCGTCAAACTGTGCGAACTAACCGTGCAGCCACTTAAATGTGATCCTATAATTGGGGATCTCACGCTTTTTCACCTCTTAATGCCTTGTTTAAGCTCCTAAGTGGCTCTAACTCGGGATTTTGGTTCTTCCAAGGTCAAGGAAGGTTCTCCCATCATTCTGGAGGCGATCCAAAGGCTTCTCTTGATGAATCGAAGCCGGATTCTTGAGTTATGTGATTGTTCTTATTTGATTTCTTAGATCTAATTAGATATATTTCTCCTCTTCTCTCAGTTTCTTAGATCTATGCCTGTTAGGGGTAGATCTAAGTGTGTGGATGCCAAAAATGATTAGATTTTGTCTTGGTTGTGTTAGGAGAATAGATCTAATGAGGATCCTTGGTGTTTCGACCGGGTTTTCTTGTGTGTTCTCCATTTTTTAGGGTTTTCGTCAAAACTGTTGAGGTAGGTGGATTAAATCTCAATTTCACTTTCTTCAAACTTGAAGGGTTAGTTCAATTTTATTTAATTTCTTGGTTTTGATTGGGAAATATTGGTGCAAATCATGTTATAAATCTTCTTTAGTGATGATTTATGGGTTTGATGGAATTGTGGAAATTGAAAGAATGAGTTGTGAAAACTGTTTTGGTTTTTGAATTTTAAAATAGTGATTGTAAAAAATATGGATTTTATGGTTTTGAAAAATGGGTTTTCTTCTTGAAAGGAATGGTTTTCAATAAAAAGGTTTGATGCTTTATTGAAAGGTTTTGAACACACTTGGTTTTGGGCATGGATTTGCATGGGTTGTTGTGTGTGTTCATATACATTGGGATGGATAAGGGTGAGAAGTCCCCCTATCAAAAGGTTGGGATGGATAAGGGTGAGAAGTCCCCCCATCACTATGTTGGGATGGATAAGGTTGTGAAGCACCCCCATCAAGGTAGTTCACTAAGTGACGACTTAGCGGAAGGATAACTCACCACTCACGAGTATAGAGAGGTCCAAGTTGCATGCATGGTCAGTTGTGTGGATTTGTTGAATGGAATGACTGTGCCAAAATGGAAATGTGAATTTGATTGGAAACCTTTCTTGGTTGTTCTTATTGAGAAACATGGTTTTTGTTGGAAAATGGTTTTGACAGCGAACTTAATTATTGTGAACTGTTTTGGAATTGTTTTATATAAATTGTTTTATATAAATGTGCTAACATGTTTTATCCTAGAGGCATGGGTTGGGAAGTCATCGGGGAAAACCTACTGAGTTTCATTACTCACCCCCTGCTTTGGTACTTTGGTGATTTTGTAGATGTCATGTACCCGGACATTGGAAAAGGTAAAGTGTCATATACTGCTTCGTGATTCTTGGGTTGGTTCGTGATGTTGGAGCTTGGAGCTTGTGGAGCAGGGAGTTGGGTGGTTGTCTTGTGGTCTTTGAGTTTTTCTTTCAGCTGTTTACTTTGTTTTAGTGTTGGTTTCTATTTTGGTACTTTTGGTTGGTTTTTGATAAAATAAATAATTGAGTTGTCTTAGCTTTTAACATGCATAATTTAGTATATTTGTTTGGCTATGGTTGTTGGCTCTGTGGTATGTTCTTAAATAGTAAATTGTCCCCTACTTGTTTTGAAACCCTTCAACATTTATTTCCAGCCATTGTCACCTTGGGGATGTCACTTAAGGCCTAGTAATATCTCGTTGTACTCTCAAGCCAATGAGAATTGGCGGGTCATTACAAATGGTATCTACTTGTTTGGTCCTTGCTTAACAAGTGGTCATCGATGATCTTGGTTTTAGAGTTGAAATTCCTTTTCGTATATTTCTTGGGTTGGAATCTTAGACAAGAGTAGGATTGTCAGAACTTGAAATGTATAGCATAAAAGGACGTAACTGACCCGTTTATGCTGAATTTCAAGTTACCAGGGTACATAAGTGTTTGGGATACACTTCTAGAATGTTGGAAATGTCATTATCATGGGTTTAGACAATGAGATGCACATGACATGCATTGTAGAGTAATGACTTCCCACTTGTATTTAATATCTCATTGTGAGGAATGTGTAAGGACTTTGTGTAAGGTGCCAATTTTTGAAAAATGCAGAAATTGTTTTTAACTGAAAGACTTTGAAAACAGGGTATTTGGTGTATTTTGAAAATGGTTTGATTTTCAAAAAGTATGTTGAATGTTTTAAAAAATGGTTGAACATGGGAAAATGTTGTTTTGGGAACAATGTTGTGATAGATGATGTGATAGAATTTGAAATGCTAAGCCTTCAATTTCTAGGAAGTGAGACTAACAGCGTGCATTGTTTGTATAGAAAATGGCACCCATTAGGCGTCGTAGAAACCAACCCGACAAAGCTGCGGAGAATGTGGTTGCTCCTAAACCACGTGTGAACCAAGAGATAGTTCAGAGTATCATTCAAGCATTCTAGGCTGTGGACACGGGGAATCAGAGGGATGAGTCAAGGCATGTAGACCATTCTATCCAGTTCTAGAAGCAGAAGCCACCCATCTTTCGAGGTGACTCTGAACCAGAACGGGCAGAGGTGTGGCTGAGTAAGATGAATCGTATCTTCGATTTCATCGGAACACTATCCAAAATGAAAGTAAAGTTGGTGACGTATATGCTGTAGGATCTTGCACGATAGTGGTGGGAGCTAGTGGTGCAGGCTAAGGTTGATCAAGGCCTGGGCTAGAAGGAATTTGAGGAGTTGTTCAATAAACAATTCTATCCTCACAAGTTCAAGATCCAGAGGATGAGGGAATTTTTCAGCCTGAAGCAGGAGAATATCTCTGTCATGGAATATGCGTCTAAATTCATGAATTTAGTGCGCTTTGCACCGAAAGTTGCTGCAAGTGCATCGTTAAAGGCACACATCTTTGAATCAGGGTTGCGACAAGAGATTCTCTCGAAGATAGATGTTCTCTGTATTACGGATTATACGGAGATGGTAAACAGAGCAACAGTAGATGAAAGAGACATCTCAGGAGTTATGGGAGGAGGAAGTATGATGATACCCACAGGAATGGGTGGGAACTCTAATGCTGCGAACAAGCGGAAGAGGGACACCTACTTCCAAGGTGGGAGTGCGAATCAGAATCAGACAGTTGGATCAGTGAATCTTCCTCCACGACCCATGATGAAAGCCGGGTGTTTTCAATGTGGCTTGACTGATCACATAAAGCGAGAGTGTACGGCGCAACCTAGACAATGTCACAATTTAAAGAAGATGGGGCATATACAGCACTATTGTAGAAATACTCTATGGTCGGGTGCACGTTAAACTTCCTAGGCGTCCCAAGCATCGTATGCTTCGATAGGAAGAGGAAAACAAATTCAGTATCATCAGCATAACAGATAAATCCATGGTGATTCTCGAAATACCATGACTCCTCAACCAGGACTATCTCATCAAGGTAACAAGGAGAACAGTGCAGTGACAAAGAAATTGTATGGAGCTGAGTAGATGATTGTTGATGATCAGGCTGGACCATCAATAGTAAGAGGTACAGTTGTTTTGAATTATACCTTTGTGCAAGTGTTGTTTGATACTGGTGCGTCACATTCCTTCATTGATTCTCATGCTGTTGAATTGCTATGTTTGAAACTGGAAATGATTCCTTCTGTCTTGAAACTGCAGACTCCTATGGGTGAAAGGGAATGTCAAGACTTCATCTGTAGAGCATGTGATATAAGTGTTGATAGAGCTGAGCTACAATGGGACTTCTCCATATTGGATATGGATGTCTATGATGTAATCCTGGGTAAGGATTGGTTGGCAAGGTTTAAGGCTCACGTTGACTGTTATAGAAGAACGATTAGTTTCACGACTAGGGACGACATCGACCATCTCTTTAGAGGAGAAAGGATAGCAAAGAATGGTGCAAAGATCATGTTGGCAGAAATGGTGGGAACAATCTCTCATCAATTGGAAGTGTTTACTTTGGCTTCAATGGAATAGATTGAGGAAAATAGTTTTCTAGCTGTGGTGGATCAATTTCCAGATGTCTTTCCCAAGAAATTCTCAGGGTTACCACCACTAAGGGAAGTGGAGTTTATGATTGATCTTCTTCCAGGGACCAGTCCTATTTCCCTTCCGTCTTATAGGATGTCACCAATGGAGTTAAAGGAATTGAAAGAGTAGTTATAGGAGCTGGAAAGAAAGGGTTTCATTCGGCCAAGCGTGTCTCTGGGGGCAGCACCAATTTTGTTTGTAAAGAAAGAAGATGGAACTTTGAGCCTATGTGTGGATTATCGTAAACTTAACCAAGTTACGATAAAGAATAGATATCCACTTCCACGCATTGATGTCATGTTTGATCAATTTAGGGGAGCTCAGTGGTTCTCTAAAATTGACTTGTGGGAAGGATATCACTAGTTGTGAGTCCAAAAGGATGATATTCCGAAGATAGCCTTCCGAAGAAGATATGGCCACTACGAATATGTAGTCATGCCTTTTGGTCTTACGAATGCACCTGCAGTCATTATGGAATTTATGAATTGGATATTTCAGCGATATCTGGATTCTTTTGTTGTGGTGTTTGTAGACGACATATTAGTATATTCAAGAACAAGGTCTGAGCATGAGTAACACTTGACGATAGTGTTGGAAATCTTGAGAGACCATCAGTTATATGCCAAATTATCAAAGTGAAATTTTTGGATACAAGAGGTACGCTTTCTAGGGCATTTTGTTTCTGAGAAAGTTGTTTCAGTGGATCCAGAAAATAAAGAAGTTGTTCTTTCTTGGAAACCGCCGAAGAATTCCTTTGAAATATGAATTTTTCTTGGTCTATCTAGTTATTACTGATTCTTTTTTCATGACTTCTCATGAATAGATTCACCTTTGACAACATTTACAAAGAAGAAAAACTCATTTCAATGGACTGAAGAATGTCAGAGATGTTTTCGAGAGTTAAAAGTTCACCCTACATCAGCACTCATCTTGATTTTTCCAGAATCAGGATAGGGGTATGTGGTGTATTGTGATGCTTCGGGAACAGGGATGGGTTGTGTTCTCATGCAAGGAGACCATGTGGTTGCTTATGGCTCAATTCAGTTGAGGGTGCATGAGAAAAATTAACCAACACATGATTTGGAGTTGGCTACAGTCGTCTATGCTTTGAAAACATGGAGACACTATCTCTTTGGTGAGAAATTTACTGTGTTTATGGATCAAAAAAGATTGAAGAATATTATCTCACAGTGAGATTTGAATCTGAGGCAAAGGATATGGATGGAGTATCTTCAAATGTTCTACTTTTACCTAATTTATACACCGGGTAAGGGCAATTCGGTGGCCGATGCATTAAGAAGGAATTTATATACTCAGTTGGCGAAAGAAGCTTCAGATGAGTGGCAGTTGATGTCGGTCCTAGCCGACATGCGTATGGAATGCGAAGACCGAACCGATGTTGCAGTTTTATTTCTAGTTGATATTGTTCTTGATTTGTTGGATATAGTAAAGGAGGCACATGCATCTGATGTAGACTGTGTTGCAATGATTTCAAAACTCAATGGTGGGGAGACCATTGAGGGATGGAAGCTGGATGGGAGTTCAGTTTTGCGGTATCGAGATCCAATGGTTGTACCTTTAGTTGCTCAGGAACAACTCCTTCATGCTTACCACCATTGAAGATGCGTTGTACAACTGGGTACACAAAAGATGTATAAGGAGTTGAAGGCACTGTTTTGGTGGAGTGGCATGAAACGGAAGGTACCTGAATTTGTATCAAGGTGTTTAACTTGTCAGGAAGTTAAAGAAGATCATCAACGACCAGCTGGTATGTTACAATCTTTACCTATTCCAGTGTGGAAATGGGATCAGACAGTAATTGATTTCGTTACTGGTCTTCCAATAACGGTCCGAAAACATGATGCCATTTGGATGATAGTGGATCGTCTAACCAAGTCAGATCATTTCATCTCGATTCGTGAAACTCATACGGTGTAAGATCTTTCAAAAAACTATATCTGATAATTGGTAAAGAGGCATGGTGTACCAGTGTCCATAGTCTCAGATAGATATTCAAGGTTCACATCTCATTTCTAGAAATCATTACAGCAAGCCCTTGGGACTCGGTTGACGATGAGCACGTCATACCATCCTTAGATGGAAGGGCAATCCGAGCAGACGATACAAATGTTGGAAGACATGTTTCGGGCTTGTGTAATGGATTTTGGTGGTTCGTGGGAAGCGAATGTGCCTTTTGTGGAGTTATCATATAATAACAATTATCAGGCCTCGATACGCATGGCTCCGTTTGAAGCATTTTATAGGCATCCTTTTCATTCTCCACTTTGTTAGGTGGAAACAGGTAAGACTTCACTAGTTGGGCTGAGACTTATCCAATAAACAATGGAGAAGATCCAGTTGATTAGAAAGAGGATGGAGATGGCTCAGATTTGTCAGAAATCTTATGCGGATCATCGCCAAAAACCATTGTCGTTTTCAGTGAGTGATCATGTCTTTTTGAGAATCTCTCCAAGGATTAGACATTGTCATTTTGGGAAGCATGGAAAATTATCTCACCGATATATAGGCCATTTTGAGATACTGAAATGGGTTGGTGAGGTGGCGTATTAGTTGGAATTACCACCACAGTTCAATGCAGTGCATAATGTGTTCCATGTATCTCAGTTGAAGAAGTATCAGCCCGATCCTGACCATGTGATCAGATGGCATCACGTTGACCTAGATCAAGATGTTTCATTGATACATATCCTGGTACAAATTGTGGAAAGGAAGGATAATGTCTTTTATTGAAAAATCATCTGTCTAGTGCGGGTTTTGTGGCAACATGGTAAGATTCAAGAAGAGACTTGGGAACAAGAGAAAGAAATGAAAGAGCAGTGGCCAGAACTCTTTCAGGTAAGCAATGATTTTTTACTTTCTGGGGACAGAAAGTCCAATGGTGGGGAGAATTTATTACCCCCGGTTTCTGGTATGTTACCCTTACTTGATTATTTTCATCGTTTTAAAGTTAAGGGTGTTGAATGGGAGGTTCGGTAGAACTTGGAATGATGTTTTGAGGCAAAGGGAAAGTTGCACGGGAGGCACACGGTTTGTCTAAACCATGCGGCCAAACCGTGCGTAGTGGGTCTTAGAGGTAGTGGTTTCTACACGGTCGGCGCATGATTTATCTAACTGTGCATCCAAACCGTGCGAGAAGGGTGACCAAGGCAGTAGATAACTCACGGTTAGCGAACAGTTTGTCAAACCATGTGAACTAACCGTGCGACCACTTAAACGATATCCTATAATTTTGGATCTCACGCGTTTTCACCTTTTAATGCCTCTTTTAAGATCCTAATCGGGCCTAAATCGGGATTTTGGTTCTCCCAAGTTCAAGGAAGGTTCTCCCATCATTCCGGAGGTGATTCGAAGGCTTCTCCTGGAAAATCAAAGCCGGATTCTTGAGGTATGTGATCGTTCTTGTTTGATATCTCAGATCTACTTAGATCTACTTCTCCTATTCTCTTGGTTTCTTAGATATACGTCCGTTATGGGTAGATCTAACTATGTGGATTCCAAATATGATGAGATTTGGTCTTGGTTGTGTTAGGAGAAGAGATATAAGGAGGATCCTGGGTGTTTCAGCTGGGTTTTCTTGTGCGTTCTCTATTTGTTAGGGTTTTGTCAAAACCATTGAGGTAGGTGGCTTCAATCTAGATTCCTCCTTCTTAGAACTTAAATGCTTAGTTCAATTTGATTTAATTTCTTGGTTTTGATTGGGAAATTGTGGTGCAAATCATGTTATAAATCTTCTTTAGTGATGATTTATTGGTTTCATGGAATTGTGGAAATTGAAAGAATGGGTTGTGCAAAGTGTTTTGGTTTTTGAATTTTAAAATAGTGATTGTAAAAAATATGGATTTTATGGTTTTGGAAAATGGTTTTTCTGGTTGAAAGGAATGGTTTTCAATATAAAGTTTTTATGCTTTATTGAAAGGTTTTGAACACAGTTGGTTTTGGGCATGGATTTTCATGGGTTGTGGTGTGTGTTTATATACATTGGTATGGATAAGGGCAAGAAGTACCCCCATCCAAAGGTTGGGATGGATAAGGGCGAGAAGTACCCCCATCACTAGGTTGGGATAGATAAGGTCTTGAAGTACCCCCGTCAAGGTAGTTAACTAAGTGACGACTTAGTGGAAGGATAACTCACCAATTGTGAGTATAGGGAGGTCCAGATTGCATGCATGATTAGTTGTGTGGATTTTTTGAATGGAATGAATGTGAAAAAATGGAAATGTGAATTTTATTGGAAACCCTGCTAGGTTGTTCTTCTTGAGAAAGATGGTTTTTGTTAGAAAATGTTTTTTAAAGGGAACTTGTTTATTGTGAATTGTTTTGGAATTGTTTTATATAAATTTTTTTATATAAATGTAATAACATGTTTTATCCTAGTGGAATGGGTTAGGAAGTCATCGAGGAAAACCTACTGAGTTTCATTACTCACCCCCTGCTTTGGTACGTTGGTGATTTTGCAGATGTCATGTACCAGGATGTTGGAAAAGGTAATGTGCTGCCTACTGCTTCGTGATGCTTGGGCTGGTTCGTGATGTTGGAGTTTGGATCTTGTGGAGCATGGAGTTGGGTGGTTGCCTTTTGGTCTTTGAGTTTGTCATTTCGTTGTTTAATCTATTTTAGTGTCAGTTTCCATTGTGGTACTTTTGGTTGGTTTTTGATAAAATAAATGGTTAAGTTGTCTTAGCTTTTATCATGCATCATTTAGTATATTTTTTTTGTTATGGTTTTTGATTCTGTGGTATGTTCTTAAATGGAAAATCATCCCCCACTTGTTTTGAAACCCTTCAACATTTATTGCCAGCCTTTGGTGCCTTGGGGATGTCTCTTAAGGCCTAGTAATGTCTTGTTGTACTCTCAAGCCAATGAGAATTGGCGGGTCATTACAAATGGTATCAGCTTGTTCGGTCCTTTCCTAACAAGAGGTCATCGATGATCTTGGTTTTGGAGTTGAAATTCCTTTTCATCTATTCCTTTGGTCAGTATCTTAGACAGGAGTTGGATTTTCAGAACTTGAAATGTATAGCATAAAAGGACGCAGCTAACCTGTTTATGCTGAAATTCAAGTTACCAGGGTGTTGGGTACATAAGTGTTTTGGATACACTTCTATAATGTTGGAAATCTCATTGTCATGGGTTTAGCCAATGAGATGCGCATGACATGAATTTTATAGGAATGACTTCCCACTAAGATTTCATATCTTAGTGTGAGAAATGAGTAAGGACTTTGTGTAAGGTGAAATTTTGTGAAAAATGCAGAAATTGTTTTTAACTAAAATACTTTGAAAACAAGGTATTTGGTGTACTTTTAAAATGGTTAGATTTACAAAAATTATGTCGAATATTTTCAGAAATGGTTGAACATGGGAAAAGGTTGTTTTGGGAAAAATTTTGTGATAGATGATGTGATAGAATTTGAAATGCCAAGCCTTCAGTTGTTAGGAAGTGAGAGTAACGACGTGTGTTGTTTGTATAGAAAATGGCACCCGTTAGGTGTCGTAGAAACCAACTCAAAGAAGCTGCGAAGAATGTGGTTGCACATGATCCACGTGTGAACCAAGAGCTGGTTCAGAGTATCATTCAAGCATTCTAGGCTGTGGACATGGGGAATCTGAGGGATGAGTCAAGGCATGTAGACCATTCTGTCCAGTTCCAGAAGAAGAATCCACCCATCTTTCGGGGTGATTCTGAACCAGAACGTGCGGAGGTGTGGTTGAGTAGGATGAATCATATCTTCGATTTCATGGGAACACTAGCAGAACTAAAAGTAAAGTTGGCGACGTATATGCTGGAGGATCTTGCACGAAAGTGGTGGGAGATATTGGTGTAGGTTAAGGTGGATCAAGGCCTGGGGTGGGAGGAATTTGAGGAGTTTCTCAATAAACAATTCTATCCTTACAAGTTCAAGATCTAGAAGAAAATGGACTTTTTTAGCCTGAAGCAGGAGTATCTCTCTGTCACGGAATATGAGGCTAAATTCATGAATTTAGTGCGTTTTTCCCTGGAAGTTGTTTTAAGTGCATCACTAAAGGCATGCATCTTTGAATCAGGGTTGCGACAAGAGATTTTCTCAAAGATAGCTGTGCTCTGTATTACGGATTATATGGGGATGGTAAACAGGGAAAAAGTAGATGAAAGAGATATCTCAGGAGTTATGGGAGGAGGAAGTATGATGATACCCATGGGAACGGGTGGGAACTCTAATGATGGGAACAAGCGGAAGAGGGACACCTACTTCTAAGGTGGGAGTGCGAATCAGAATCAGACGGTTGGATCGGTGAATCTTCCTCCACGACCCATGATGAAATCCGAGTGTTTTCAATGTGGCTCGACTGATCACATAAAGCGAGAGTGTATGACGGAACCTAGACAATGTCACAATTGCAAGAATATGGGGCATCTATAGCACTATTGTAGAAATACTATGAGGTCGGGTGCACGTGACACTTCCCAGGCATCACAAGCATCGTATGCTTCGATAGGACGAGGACAACAGAGTGAGTCTCATTAGCATAATAGAGCTAGCCATGGTGATTCTCGAAATACCATGACCCCTCAACCAGGACAATCTCAGCAAGGCAACAAGGAGAACAGTACAACGATGAAGCAATTGTATGAAGTTGAGCAGAGGATTATTGATGATCAGGCTGGACCATCAATAGTAAGAGGTATGATTCTTTTGAATTCTACCTTTCTGCAAGTGTTGTTTGATACGAGTGCATCACATTCATTCATTACTTTTCATGATGTTGGCTTTCTATGTTTAAAACTGGAAATGATTCCTTTTGTCTTGAAACTGCAAACTCCTCTGGGTGAAAGGGAATGTCAAGCCTTCGTCTGTAGAGCATGTTCTATAACTGTTGATGGAGCTGAGATGGAATGGGACTTCTCCATGTTGGATATGGGTGTCTATGATGTAATCCTGGGTATGGATTGGTTGGAAAGGTTTAAGGATCACATTGACTGTTATAGGAGAACAGTTAGTTTCATGACTAAGGATGGCATCAACCATCTATTTAGAAGAGAAAGTATAGTAAATAAGGGTGAAAAGAGGTTGTTGGCACCAATGGTTGGAATGATATCTCATCAATTGGAAGTGTTTACTTTTGCATCAATGGAAGAGATTGAGGAAAATAGTTTTCCAGCTGTGGTGGATCAATTTCCAGATGTCTTTCCTAAGAACTTCTCAGGGTTACCACCTCTAAGGGAAGTGGAGATTACGATTGATCTCCTTCCAGGGACCAGTCATATTTCCCTTCCGTCTTATAGAATGACACCAATAGAGTTAAAGGAATTTAAAGAGCAGTTAGAGGAGATAGAAAGCAAGGGTTTCATTTGGCCAAACGTGTCTCCATGGGTAGCACCCGTTTTGTTTGTAAAGAAAGCAAATATAACTTTGAGACTATGTGTGGATTATCGTAAACTTAACCAAGTTACAATAAAGAATAGATATCCACTTTCACACATTGATGTCCTGTTTGATCAATTGATGGGAGATCAGTGGTTCTCTAAAATTTACTTGCGGGTTAGATATCACCATTTGCGAGTTCGGAAGGAGGATATTCCGAAGACAGCCTTCAGAAGCATATATGGACACTATGAATATGTATTCATGCCTTTTGGTCTTATGAATGCACCAAAAATCTTTATAGCATTGATGGATCATATATTTCAGTGATATCTGGATTCTTTTGTTGTGGTGTTTATGGATGACATATTGGTATATTCAAGAACAAGGGATGAGTATGATCAACACTTGAAGATAGTGTTGGAAATCCTAAGAGACCATCAGTTATATGCCAAATTATCAAAGTGCGATTTTGGATATAAGAGGTATGATTTCTGGGGCATGTTGTTTCTGAGAACGGTGTTTCAGTGGATCCAAAAAAGATAGAAGCTGTTCTTTCTTGGCAATAGCCGAAGAATGCCTTTGAAATACGAATATTTCTTGGTCTAGCTGGTTATTACTGATGCTTTGTCCATGACTTCTCACGAATAGCTTCTCCTATGACAACATTGTCAAAGAAGAATAGCACATTTCAATGGACTGAAGAATTTCAGAGATCTTTTCAAGAGTTGAATGTTCACCTTACATCAACAACCATCTTGATTTTTCCAGAATCAGGACAGGGGTATGTGGTGTATTGTGATGCTTCAGGAACAGGGTTGGGTTGTGTTCTCATGCAAAAACACCATGTGGTTGCTTATGGCTCAAGGCAATTGAGGGTGCATGGGAAAAATTACCCAACACATGATTTGGAGTTGGCTGCAGTCGTCCATGCTTTGAAAACATGGAGACACTATCTCTTTTGTGAGAAATTTACTGTGTTTATGGATTACAAAAGTTTGAATCATATTTTCTCACAGAAAGATTTGAATCTAAGGCAAAAGATATGGATGGAGTATCTTCAAATGTTCGACTTTGACCTGATGTATACACCGGGTAAGGGAAATTCAGTTTCCGATGCATTAAGCAGGAAGTCGTATAATCAGTTGGCGAAAGAAGCTTCAGAAGAGTGGCAGTTGATGTCAGTCCTAGCTGACATACATATGAAATGTGAAGGCCGAATGGATGTTGCGGTTTTCTTTCCAGTTGTGCATGTTCCTGATTTGGTAGAGATAATAAAGGAGTAAAAGGCATCTGATGTAGACTGTGTTGCAATGAGTTCAAAAATCAATGGTGGGGAGACCATTGAGGGATGGAAGCTGGACGGGAGTTAAGTTTTGTGGTATCGAGATCGGATGGTTGTACCTTTATCTGATCAGTAACAACTCTTTCATGCTTACCACCATTCAAGATGGGTTGTACATATGGGTACATAGAAGATGTATAAGGAATTGAAGGTGCAGTTTTGGTGGAGCGGCATGAAACAGAAGGTAGCTGAATTTGTTTCAAGGTGTTTAACTTGTTAGCAAGTTAAAGCAAAGCATCAGCGGCCAACTGATATGTTACAATCCTTACCTATCCTAGTGTGGAAATGGGATTAGATAGAAATGGATTTCACTACAGGTCTTCCAAGAATGGTCTGTAAACACGATGCCATTTGGGTGATAGTGGATCTTCTAACCATGTCAGCCCATTTCATCCCGAATCGTGAAACTCATATGGTGGAATATCTTTCAAAAATATATATCCAAGAAGTAGTAAAGAGGCTTGGTGTACCATTTTCCATAGTCTCAGATAGAGATTCAAGGTTCATATCTCATTTCTGGAAATCATTATAGCAAGCCCTTGTGACTTAGTAGATGATGAGCACAGCGTACCATCCTCAGATAGATGGGCAATCTGAGCAGATGATACAAATGTTTGAAGACATGTTGTGGGCTTTTGTAATGGATTTTGGTGGCTCATGGGAAGATAATGTGCCTTTAGTGGAGTTCTCATATAATAATTGTTATCTGTCCTTGATACGCATATCTCTTTTTGAAGCATTGTATGGGAGTCCTTTTTGTTCTCTACTTTGTTGGGTGGAAATAGGTAAGACTTCACTAGTTGGGCCGAGCCTTGTCCAGGAAACAATGGAGAAGATCTAGTTGATTAGAAAGAGGATGAAGATGGCTCAGAGTCATCAGAAATCTTATGCGGATCATCGCTGAAGACCATTGTCGTTTGCGGTGAGCGATCATGTCTTTTTGATAATCTCTCCAAGGCTTGGACATCGTCATTTTGGGAAGTAGGGAAAATTATCTCATCTATATATAGACCCTTTTGAGATACCAGAACGGGTTGGAGAGGTGGCGTATCGATTGGAATTACCACCATGGTTCAGTGTAGTGTATAATGTGTTCCATGTATCTTAGTTGAAGAAGTACCAGCCCGATCCTGACCATGTGATCAGATAGGATCACGTTGACCTAGAGCCGGATGCTTCTTTGATACATATCCTGGAACGGATTGTGGATAGGAAGGATAAAGTCTTGCGTGGAAAAATCATCGGTCTAGGGGGGGTTTTGTGGCAACATGGTCAGATTCAGGAAGAGACTTGAGAATGCGAGAAAGAAATGAAAGACCAGTGGCCAGAACTCTTTCAGGAAAGCGATGATTTTCTACTTTCTCAGGATGGAAAGGCCAATGGTAGGGAGAATTTATTACCCCCGACTTCTAGTATGCAACCCTTAATTGATTATTTTTATGGTTTTAAAGTTAAGGGTTTTGAATTGGAGAACATGGAATGACGTTTTGAGGTAAAGGGGATGTCGCACAGGAGGTGCACAGTTTGTCTAAAATGTGCGGCCAAACCGTGCATAGTGGGTCTTGGAGGTAGTGGCTTCTGCATGGTCAGTTCATGGTTTATCTAACCATGTGGCCAAACCGTGCGAGAAAGGTGTTCGAGGCAGTAGCTAACGCATTGTTAGCGCACAGTTTGTCAAACCGTGCAAACTAACCGTGCAACAACTTAAACGAGATCTTATAATTTTGGATATCATGCGTTTTCACCTCTTAATTCCTCGTTTAAGCTCCAAAGTGGCCCTAACTCGGGATTTTGGTTCTCCCAAGGTGAAGGAAGGTTCTCCCGTCATTCCAGAGGTGATCCGAAGGCTTCTCTTGACGAATCAAAGCCAGATTCTTGAGGTTTGTGATCGTTCTTGTTTGATTTCTCATATCTACTTAGATTGACTTCTCCTCTTCTCTCGGTTTCTTAGATCTACACCCAGTATGGGTAGATCTAAGTGTGTGGATGCTAAACATGATGATATTTGGTCTTGGTTGTGTTAGGATAAGTTATCTAAGGAGGATCCTTGGTGTTTCAGATGGGTTTTCTTTTGCGTTCTCTGTTTGTTAGGGTTTTCGTAAAAACCTTTGAGGTAGGTGGATTCACTCTCAATTCCTCTTTCTTAGAACTTGAAGTCTTAGTTCAATTTGATTTAATTGCTTGGTTTTGATTGTGAAATTGTGGTGAAAATAATGTTATAAATCTTCTTTAGTGATGATTTATGGGTTTGATGGAATTGTGGAAATTAAAAGAATGGGTTGGGAAAAGTGTTTTGGTTTCTGAATTTTAATATAGTGATTGCAAAAATATGGCTTTCCTAGTTTTTTAAAATGGGTTTTCTGTATGAAAGGATTGTTTTTCAATAACAAGGTTTGATGCTTTATTGAAATGTTTTTAACACACTTGGTTTTGGGCATGGATTTGCCTGGGTTGTGGTGTGTGTTCATATACATTGGGATGGATAAGGGAAAGAAGTACCCCCATCAAAAGGTTGGGATGGATAAGGGTGAGAAGTCCCCCCATCACTAGGTTGGGACAAATAAGGTCATGAATTACCCTCTTCAAGGTAGTTCACTAAGTGACGACTTAGTGGAAGGATAACTCACCACTCGCGAGTATAGGGAGGTCTAGATTGCATGCATGGTTGGTTGTGTGGATTTGTGGAATGGAATGAATGTGTCAAAAAGGAAATGTGAATTTTATTGGACAACTTCCTTGGTTGTTCTTCTTGAGAAAGATGGTTTTTGTTGGAAAATGGTTTTGACTGAGAACTTGTTTATTGGGAACTATTTTGGAATTATTTTATATAAATTTTTTTATATAAATGTGCTAACATGTTTTATCCTAGAGGCATGGGTTGGGAAGTCATCGGGGAAAACCTAATGAGTTTCATTACTCACCCCCTGATTTGGCATGTTGGTTCTTTTGCAGATGTCATGTATCAGGATGTTGGCAAAGGTAAAGTGTCACATACTGCTTCATGATGCTTGGGTTGGTTCGTGATGTTGAAGCTTGGAGCTTGTGGAGCATGGAGTTGGGTGGTTTTCTTATGGTCTCTGAGTTTTTATTTACTCTTTTTTACTTTGTTTTAGTGTTGGTTTCCATTGTGGTTCTTTTGGTTGGTTTTTGATAAAATAAATGGTTGAGTTGTCTTAGCTTTTATCATGCATCATTTAGTATATTTTTTTTGTTATGGTTGTTGGCTCTGTGGTATGTTCTTAAAGGGTAAATCGTCCCCCACTTGTTTTGAAACCCTTCGGCATTTATTTCCAGCCTTTGGCACCTTGGGGATGTCGCTTAAGGCCTAGTAATGTCTCATTGTACTCTTAAGACAATGAGAATTGGCGGGTCATTACAAAAATGTTTTTGATAATGGATTTGTTATGTCAATATATTTAAATGATATATTTTGATTGAAATGTTGAAATTTTATCTTTCCATTTTATTTGTTTTATGTTTTATTAATATGTCATGGTTCTTGGGAGTTGTTTATTTATATGGGTGGTTATATGATAAACCATGGGTGGGTGAGCCCGAGATATATCTATAATGTATTGGGTAATGTGACAGAAGTAAATGACAATGTTTCTCCTATGAGATTTAGGAAACTTACTGTGGTGGTTATTCCAAATGTAACTACCTATGTATCTATGAAATCTACAATGTATGTATGTTATGGATGCCATAAATTACCTTTATTATTTGTGATTACTATGTGTAATTCATAAATCATATGATTTCAATAGGTATGTTAAAGAGATTATGTTATGTTTGTATTGATAAACTGACGTTTTCGTTCATTGCATTATAACCCTTACTGAGATTTTTATGCTCAACCCCAGTTTTGAATTTTTTTTCCACAAGTCTTAATGATGAATACGATCAAGGATGAGATCAAGGAAATGTCATTTTGTCTAATACATGGAACAAGAATGGGTCTTTTTTTCAAGATTTTTTATTTTATGAAAAATGGATACTTTTTAGAAGTGTATACATGTAATATTCACATTGTTATCTATATATTATGAAATAATTATATGAATCTCTAAACATGAAAAGATCCTCGATGTGAATTATTAACTTAATTCATGATTATGTAATGTTTAAAGCTCGATCCTTATAGTTGGTATCCGAGGTCAGTTTAGAAAACATTAGGAGTAAGAATATTGTTAAATTAATTTCCATAAATTAATTTATTATATGATTGAAATGATATAGAATTTTCATATTACCATGTTTCTTCACTTAAGATGTTTCTATGTTTAGAATTGTTTTCCACAGAGGAAACAAAGAAGCTATGATGGGGCGACATCAAGTGGAAGACAACCTTCCAAATCAGCAACCTGAGATGGTCATAATTGGACATGAAATGTTAGTTGTAGTGATGGAATAGTTGAATCATGCTATAAATGGTGGTAATATACATGCACAAGATCATCCAGATCAACTATAGAGAAACATGTCAGTAGTGGAGCACTTTACGAGGCAACATCCCCCATTATTCAGTGTATCATCTGATCCTGTTCTAGTAGAAGCATGGATTAAATCACTAGAAAATATTTTTTATCTCATGGGGTTTTCATAACATCAAAGGGATAGACTTTCTATTTACCATTTTGAAGGTGAAGTCAATCAGTGGTTCTCGATGGTGAAAAATATCAGGGATATTCAGGAGATTGATGCTCTTGATTGGGATGAATTGAATGGTATATATCTAGATAAATAATTTTCTAAGGTGGTTCATCTAATGATGTGAAAATAATTCTTGGAATTGATGCTAGAGGATGACTCAGTGGATACTTATGAAGAAAATTTCACTCAACTGGCAAGGTATGATCTAAGGTTCATATGAGATCTTGATAGTAAAATCAACCATTTTTACTCAGGATTAAAGCCAATGTATTGAAGGGATTTAGGTTCTCCTGAGTTTAAAAGTTATGAAAAACTTGTTCGATATGCAGAGAAGGTGGAAATGGAGTTTTCTAAGGATCATATATTCATTGAAGAAATACAGAATAAGAGGTTGAGGTAGCAGACAAAAGGGATGAACTCTTTAAAAAAGTATTATGATATAAAAATTAAGTTTACAGTTTGTGAAAATTGTGGTAAAAATCATGTTGGGGAATGTCTTTTGAATTCTGGTATGTGCTGCTGATGTGGTAAAATGGGACATAAGGCTCGTAATTGCACAGAAAAAGATCAAGTTAATGCTATGATAAAATCGGATTTACAGTCAGTAAAATGTTTTAAGTGTAATGAAATGGGTCATTATAAAAGTGAGTGTCCAACGAAAAACTCAACTGAGGGAATGAAGCTAGACTACAAACAGAAAGGGCTGGGGAAATCCTTTGCAACTACTTCCACAGATGTTGGGCCATCAAATGAAGTAGTATCGGGTACACTGTTTGTTTTTTCAGATTATGCCAATGTGTTGTTTCAATTAGGGTCTACACATTCGATCATTTATGAGAGGTTTTCTAGTAAATCAGGATTTTCATCTCAAGATATGAATCCTACAATTATCGTAAAAATAGTAGGGTAAATTTTGAGACAAAAAGAAATTATAAGAAAAATCTTGTCCTTGTGTACAGAAATAATCTACATGCAACCCTTATTGTTTTTCCTCTAGTAGAGTTTGATGTTATTTTGTGTGTAGATTGCATTTCCGATTATCATGAAATGATTGAATATAGAGCTAAATAGGTATCTTTTCAGATTGATTTTCTGTTTCTATACAAGAATGAACCCTTAATTTTGATAACATATCAGGAAACATAGAAACTAGAAAAACATTGAAATGAATGTTACCTTGCATAAATTGTTGAAAACAAAGGAATTGTTCAGATTAATGATGTTCCAGTGGTAAATGAGTAGATTGATGTTTTTCTTGAAGAGTTTCGTAGTATAATACCTGATCGAGAAGTCGAATTTACTATTGACATAGTTTCTGATGCTAAGCCAATTTTAGACCCCCCTTATCAAATGGATCAAATTGAACTTTTAGAGTTAAATAATCAATTTAAGGAGTTGTTAGATAAAGGTTTTAATTTTCCTAGCACATCACTATGGGGTGATCTTATCTTTATTTTTATAAATAATGATGGTTCAATGATACTTTTTATAGATTATAGATCATTGAATAACATCCCTGTTAAGAAGATGTATCCTTTGACTCATATCGATGATTTTTTGGATCAGCTCTAGGGAGATCAGTATTTTACGAAGATTGATTTGAGGTCGGGGTACTATCAGTTGAAAGTAATGGAATAAGATATTCTGAAGACCACATTTCATACAATATATGGCCATTATGAATTTGTAGTTATGCCTTTTGGGTTAACCAGTGCACCTTCTATATTCATATATCTTATGAATAGAATTTTCCGTGAGTTTTTGGATAAGTTTGTGGACATGTTTATTGATGGTATTTTGGTTTATTCCAATAGTAAAGAGTAACATTAATGTAATTTAAGGGTTTTATTTAAAACCTTAAAAGAAAAGAAACTATATGGGAAATTTAGAAACTATGAGTTTTGGTAACAAAAAATTTCTTTACTTGGTCACATTGTTTCAAAAAATAGAAAAATTGTTGATCCTACTGAAACAAAAGTTGTTGAAGAATTTCCAAGAACAACCAATATCATAAAGATCTGTAGTTTTCTTGGTTTAGCAGGTTATTACCATAGGATTGTTGAAAATTTTTCACGGTTATCTAGCCCAGTGACTAAGTTAACTCGAAAAGGTGTTATGTTCATTTGGAAAAAAGAATGTGATGATTGTTTTTAGGAACTGAAATGAATATTGTTTAATGATCTAGTTTTGGAACTGCCTTCCAAAAATGGTGAGTTTGTTATCTACAGTGATGCTTCATTGAAAGGACTTGGATTTTTTACTTTTTCATAATGATCATGTAATTCCTAATGCTTCACTTTAGTTAAATCCTCCTGAATTAAATTACCTTACCCATTATTTGGAATTAGTTGTGTTGTTTTTTCTTTAAAAATTTGGATGCATCGTCTGTATGGAGTATAATGTGAAATATATACTGACCTCATTAGTTTGAAGTATATATTCACTCAGAAATAATTGAAAATGAGACAAAGCAGGTGGACAGAATTAATCATGTATTATGATTTTATAATTCATTATCATCCAAGAAAGGAAAATAAAGTGGCAGATGATTTATGTCAAAATAGTAATGATTCATTTACCAGGTTATGTCTGGAACGAGATCCTTTGGTTTCTTATTTGATGAACATTGGTATAGATGATTTAGGTGTAAGAAATTTCTCTGTTTTGATTTAGGTGTCAATGAAATCATCTCTATAAGACAGAATTATGAAAGCATATATAGAAGACAATGAGTTGCAGAAAAAGTTAGAGTTGGTTTAGAAGAGTATGTTGCCTGATTTTAGCATAAATAATGATTGTGTTTAGAGGTTTGGGAAGTGATTATGGGTGCCTTCAGATTCACAGTTGAAGAAAGAGTTATAATGTGATGCTCATAGTTATCCATTTTTAGTTCATCCTGGAAGTACTATGATGTACATAGATATTCAGTAGTATTACTGGTGGGATGGAATGAAAAGAGATATTGCTAAATTTACAGTGAAGTGTCTGACTTTTCAACAGGTTGAAGAAGAGTGGCAGTAACTGATAGGGATGCTTTGGTCTTTACCGGTGCTAGAGTGGCAATGGGAAAATATATCCATGGAATTCGTTGTGTAATTACAAAATAAATCTTGATTTAATAATGAAATTTGGGTTATTGTTGATCGATTGACTAAATATGCTAATTTCCTTCCTATTCAAGATACTTTGTCTTTAGATAAACATTATCGGCTGTATGATAAATAAATTTTCAGGTTTCTATCTGTTACCCTCTCCATTGTATCATATCGTGATCCTAGGTTTACTTCTAACTCTTGGAAAGGCCTTCAGAATTTATTGGGTACTGAATTAAATTTTAGTATAACTTTTCATCCTCAATCAGATGGGAAATTAGAATGAATAATTCATACCCTAGAGGATATGCTATGTGCATGTTCACTAGATTACCATGGATGTTGAGACCAATATCTTTCTTTGGTTGAATTTTCGTACAATAACAGTTTTCATTCCAGTACACAGATAGCTCCATTTAAGGCATTATATGGGATGCACTTTCAAACACTAGCATTTTGAGATTATATAGGTGAGAGGAAGTTGATGGGACAGGAATTGGTAGAAGAGATGGATGAAAAAATTCAGTTGATTCATAAGAACATGAGAACAACACAGAGTAGAAAAAAAGTTATGTGGATAACCTAATGAAGGGACTTTCTTTTGAGTTAGGTGATCATGTCCTTCTCAAAGTTTTTCCATGGAAATGTGTTATGAATTTTGGTAAGAAGGGAAAGTAGAGTCCAAGGTTCATTGTACCTTATCAAATCCTAGAAAAATTTGGATCAATTTCATAAAGAGTGTATTTTTATCCAAGTTTATCCCAAGAACACAATTTTTTTCATATTTCAATGTTGAGAAAGTATTTTCCGGATCTATATCATGTTTTGAGACCAGAGGTAGTTATGTTGGAATAGAATCACTCTTCTGAGGAACTAGTATTCCATATTCTTGACCGAAAAGATCAGGTTTTGAAGAATAAGGTAATTAATCGGGTAATGGATTTGTGAAAATACCATATGGTTGAAGAGGAAATATGGGAATCAAAAAATGATATAAGGGATAAATACCCCCACTTATTTGATAAGTTAATAAAATTGCGAGGACGTGATATCCAAAAGGGGGGAAGGATGAAACATCCCTTGTAACTAAAAAATAATAAATTTTCATATTTCATAATGTTTGTGAATGAAATAATAATTTTAATTTAAATGGGATGATATGTTTTATGGAATACTTGATACATAATAATGGGTTTTTTGAAATCTTATGTTGCACACAACGTTGAGTTATACCAAAAAAAATAATATAACAGTATTATTATGGTAGTTAACGCCTAGATGTTGTATTGGCAGGAATGAACAGAAAAAACTAAAATATGATTATAAAATTTTGTAAAATGTTTTTACATTTAACAAATAATATTTAGAGGCTTAAAATAAGAAATAGTCAAATTTTAACCATTAATACTCAATTATTATTTAAAGGGTTGATTTACCGCCTTTTGATGGTGAACTATTTTTAAATCCAATTTTTGTCACTTTTATATGTTCTATTTGACAAAATAAAATATTTCATTAAAATTGGGATACAAAAATTAACTTGGGGTAAATTTTTGGTATTTTTCTGATAAAAACCATATTGTAATGAATAGTAAAAAATATTATATTTTAATTCAAAACTACATTTTAGACTAATTTATTTATATGGATAGATTGTATTTATAATTGGTTTTAAAGTTTAATTAGATTATATTTTACCCATTTAATCCAATTTTTATCATTGGAAGTAATTTAACTTTAAAATTGGACATAAACAAGTGTCAATCATTTGAATGTTATTATTTCATAAATACACGCTTTTTTATTTTTTCAACGGTAATTAATTTTGAATTAATTTCTGAAAATTCTGTGTTTTGAATATGGTAAAATGGATTCCATATTTTAAATCAGGAGGTCCAAATTGTGTAAATAAGTAACTTTTATTTTTAGACATTATGAATATTTACATCAGGAAATGTTTTATTTTCCATGGTTAAAGGGTAAATATGGTAAATAAGGGTAATCAAATATTATTATAATAATATTAAATTACCCTAACATCTATTCTAACCTATTGGTTGATACATTTCCGACCATGGGAATCTTTGAGTTGATTTTTGGACCTCATAGAGCCACTTGGGAGTGATAATGACAGTTTATATTAATTAATTTAGAGTAATGAAAAAATGACATAAACATATATCTTTTAGTAAATAAATTTATACATGGGGTTATAAATGTTATCTCTAAAACTATAAATATTTACATGAAATCTAAAAAAATTTCCCACATCATGGTATTTTATTTATAATTTTTATACCTCAAATAAATAAAATTATTTATGACACAATGATGATGTAGTGATTACCTTATTAATAAATGATTTAAATAAATGATATTATAAAATTTAAAAACTATAAAAAACCTATCCAATTATTATTATAAGATTTTATTTCGAACAATAGTCATCTTATCTTCCAATTAAATACATTTTGGACCTTTAGAACCTAAAAATCAATATATAATAAAATAATATCTTCAAGCATTCCTAAAGAGCCCCCTTATAAAAAGATATCACCTATAACTATAAGGACCCGACCTCAAAACATTACATAATCTTGAATTAAATGAATAATTCACGTTGAGGATCTTTTCAGGTTTATATTTTTAGATATTTAGGCCATAAATATTACATTTCAAAAAATTACAAAGTAGACACTTCTACTCAGTTTCCATTTTTTTCATAAAATAAAAACTCTTTGAAAAAAAGAGTCATGTCTAGTTCCATGTTTTAGACAACATGCCTTCTTCTTGATCCCATCCTTGACCCTATTCCACTCTATCTCGTGTGAAAATCATTTCAAAAACTTGGGATGAGCATAAAAAAGCTCGGTAAGGGATACACAAAGAATGAAAACTGTTAGTTTTTCAAAACAACAGGTAAACCATGAAAACTTTATCATAAGTAATACTTTTCACCTTTAGGAATTAGTAAATAATCTTCTCTGAATAAAAGATCATTATATACCATTTTTTTACCAAAATATTACCATAAAATCCATATAAAAAACACATAACATATAAAGGTAACTTGGTACATAAACATACATAAATGGAATAAATATACAGTAGACTTCCACACATTTCACTAAATGTAATAGCCATACGGACGACTTCCATACCAAATGAATTGGAGGTTATAACATAACCACCCATCTTAGTATTCATGGAACCACCCGTCATTTGGTTTATCACATAACCACCCGTCAAATGTCTAAGTACCATTATAAAATCATAAGACATAAAACAAATATAAAGGAAAGAAAACATTTCCACATGTCAATCACAACATATAAATTAAATATATTGACATATCAAATCCATTATCAAAACCATATTAAGTACCAAAATACATAAAAGAGTATATGGTATTTATTTTCTATTAAAATCATTACGAATTGTTGAGGAAGCCAAAGATCAAATAATACTCAGGACGGTGGAAAAGGTCATTGTCACCGCTTACGTTAAAAGTTAAATTATTTTTGTGGATTAGTAAAATGATTCATAGAAAAAGATTCTATTTGAATAAAAGTAAAAGTCAAAGGGTTTTATACACTGTATAAAATAAAGTTGTGTATAAATGGAAATATGCCACAATGAAAGGAGATTGAGATGAAGTCCCTTACCTTGTGATCGACTTGACTCAATCGTTCTTTAATCTCCTGAATAATAAACTAAAGTTAATTTATACTTTATTAAGAACCATTTTTCAAGTTAATTATTCGTTTTATATCACTTATTACCATGTTATAAACATCATGTAATCATTTAAGTTAATAATGTTCATTTTGTCGATATTTGGTACTTGAGTCAAAAATGAACACCTTATATTTACAAGTTGTCAATGTGGTCAAAGGTTCATTATATCCAGAATGATATTAATGATTTGGATATCATATATATCATATATATCTATCATATACATGTATTTATAATAGTACATAACATTTAGAGGTAAGAAATGAAATGCACCGTTCATGGAGACAGTAAGCCGTACGTACGCATGAACGCTACTTCCATTTCTATTTCATATTTAATGGTATTAAAACATAATGATACATAGTAGTATTATAATTACAGTATTTTATAATATATAATATCATTAAATATATCCTTTATACATACAACATATGGTATGAACGAGTCATATCACTTTGAGGGGGCGGTAGTCCGCACTTCCTCATATGAAATTATCGTGTTTACCCATAATGGAAACCATAAAGGTATGCTATAAATGGAAATTACAGAAGCATAAAGAAAACATAAAATTAATATATATCATATATAAATATAGTTCTATCATAATGTCCACCATGAGAGGAGTTTGGAGATATTTGAACAATCATCGTTTCTTGAGGCGTTAGTTTTCCATCCACAGAAACATTATGTTCTTCATCCATTAGATGGAGGAGTGTGTAAGTGTAGTTTGAATAATTCTCATAAAAACATCCTAGTATATTGAGGATACTGGTGTTGTTACAAAATAAAGGAATAAAAAAAGTTTAGGGGTTGGAGAAGTAAAATAAAAAAACAAATTAAGAGAAACTGTTACCTTTAATTTGGGTAACTCCCTTTGGTTTGAACCAAAGGACTTATTTAAGTTCCTTCTGCCTAAGGTAAGGATTCTAGGAGGAGTATAGGCATTTATGTAGCTTAATTGGGTAGAGGTTGGACGAGCCAAAAGGCTTTAGAGGTGTGAGGAATTGGTTAGAAATGGTCTCCTTTTATAAGGTGGGAGGAGGGGCTCTTTAGGAAATTGTGATAATATTATTTTATTATATAATGATATTCGGTTTTTAAAGTTCCAAGAATCATTAAAGTAGAAGATAAGATGTCAAATATTCCAAATAAAGTCATCCAATCAGAATTTTACATGTTTTGGATAATATTTTAATCATTATAATCTTATTTATTTAAATCATTTATTAATGACGTATATAATGCATCATTATTGTGTCATAAATAATTTAATTTATTTGATGTCTAAAAATTATAAAAAAAAATACCATGATGTAGGAAATAATTTTATCTTTCCAATGAAAAATTATAGGAAAAAATATTACTTACATAACACCATATAAAAATTAATTTACTAAAAGATTTTTGTTTTTGTCAATTTTTCCTTTACTCTAAATTAATTTATCTAAAGTGCCATTATCATTCAAAAGTGGCTCCATGGGGTCTCAAAATCGACCCAAAGATGCCCATGGTCGTCCATGACTCATCCGATAAGGTTTGGACAAGTTTTAAGATAATTTTGAATTATTATAATATTCCTTTTACCTTGAATTACCTTATTTACCTTTAACCGCGTTAAATAAAAGTCAAAAGTTACTATTCACCAAAAATAATTTTCATCTTATTGAACCACATTTTACTTCCTAATAACAGCCATGTTTGTCGGATTTTTTAAATTCACTTCACAGAAGCGGTAAAATTTCATTTAAATGAAAAAGTCAGTTTTTAACTATTACTAAGTGGTTTCACTATTCATCAAAAATTGTAGTTTTTCAGAAAAATACAAAACATTCAGCCTAAGATATATTTGATATTTATAATTCAAAAAATGATGTTTATTTTTCCAAATTCAAAACATAAATGTTTCATTAATTAATTTTAAAATTAATTCCCGTTGTTAAAACAAATAGCATGTTTTTAAGAAATAAGAACTATCAAAAGATTGACACTTGTTTATGTCCAATTTTAAAGTGAAATTAATTCCTATGACCAACATTGGATTAAATGGTAAAAATATATTTTAATTACACTTTAAAACCAATTAAAAAGATAACCTAACCATACACATAAATTATATTAAAATGTAATTTTGAATTAAAATACAGCATTTTTCACTATTCATTAAAAATGAACTTTATCAGAAAAATACCAAAAAATTACCCAAAGTAAAATTTGATATCCCCATTCTAAAAAAAGATTGTATTTTGTCAAATATAATTTATTAAAGTGACCAAAAATATATTTAAAGAGGGTTCACCATTAATAGGCGATAAATCGACATTTTAATGTAAATTATGCTTAAAATTAGATTCATTCACTATTGAAGCCTCTAACTTTTATTAGATAAATGTAAATACATTTAATAAACATGTATAATCATATTTTAGTTAGTTTTTTTCATTCCCTCTAATACAAAGGCTATGAGTTAACTACCATTTAAAATAATATTATATTATTAGTGTGCAACATAATATTTTAAAGAAACCTATTGTTGCGTATCAGGTACGCTATCGAACATAACAATCCATTTAAAGTAAAATTAATATTTAATTCAAAAATATTAATAAATATGAAATATGTCTTATTCTTCATTTACCTGGTATGTTACATCCTTCCCCCCTTTTGGGAATTTAATCCTTGCAATTTTACTTATCAAAATAGGTGTGGGTATTTATCCCTCATAGCATTTTCTGATTCCCATGTTGCCTCTTCGACCATATGGTTTTTGCATAAAACCTTTACCTGGTGAATTTCCTTATTACGCAACACTTGCTCTCTACGGTTAAGAATCTGGACTGGTTGATCTTCATAAGAGAGATTCTCTTCCAACTGAACTACCTCTGGGCTCAAAACATGAGATGGATCTGGAATATACTTTCTCAACATCAAAACATGAAAAAAATTGTGTACCTGAGACAAACATGGAGGTAAATACACTCTGTACGCCACTGATCCAACTTTCTCCAGAATTTCATAAGGTCCAATGAACCTCGAACTCAACTTCCCCTTCTAACAAAAACGCTTCACACTTTTCCATGGAAAAACTTTGAGAAAGACATGATCACCTACCTCAAAAGAAAGATCTTTCCTCCAGTTATCTGCATAACTTTTCTATCTTCTCGGAGCTGTTCTCATGTGCTTCTGAATCAACTGAACTTTCTTTTCCATCTCTTCTACCAATTCTAGTCCCATCAGCTTCCTTTCACCTACAACATCCCAAAAAGATAGAGTTCGACAATGATTTCCATATAATTCCTCAAATGGATCCATCTGTATACTAGAATGAAAACTATTATTATATGAATATTCAACCTAAGAAAGATGTTGTTCCCAACTTCCCTGGTAATCCATCGAACAAGCACGTAACATATCTTCTAATGTCTGAATTTTTCATTCTGAATGCCCATCTGATTGAGGATGAACAGATGTACTAAAATTTAATTTAGTACCCAACGACTTATGAAGGCCTTTCAAAAGTTAGAAGTAAACCTGAGATCACGATCAGATACAATGAAGAGGGTAACTCCATGCAACCTGAATATCTCTTTAACATACAACCGAGAAATTTTATCTAGATACAAGGTATCTCGAATAGGAAGGAAATGACCAGATTTAGTCAATCGATCAATAATAACCCATATTGCATTATTACCTCGAGAAGTCTTCGGTAATCCCACAACTAAGTCCACAAATATATTTTCCCATTTACACTCTGGCACCAGTAAAGGTTTAATCATCCATTTTGGTAATTGACGCTCTACATTAACCTACTGACAAGTTAAACACTTCACATTAAATTCAGCAATATCTCTTTCCATTCCATCCCACCAGTAATACCCCCAAAGATCTTTGAACATCTTAGTACTACCAAGATGAACTGAAAATAGAGAACTATGAGCTTCACATAACAACTCATTATTCAACTGTGAATCAAAAAGCACACATAATCTCTTTCTAAACCTTAAAACACAATCATTGTCAATGTTAAATTCATGCAACTTACCCATCTGAACCAACTATACCTTTTTCTGTAACTCACTTTCTTCTTTCTGTGCTTTGTTTATTCTGTCTGATAGAGATGATCTCACTGACACCTGATACAAAATAGAAGAATTTCCTAAACCAAAAACTTCTATGCTAAAGTTCATCAAATCAAAAACCAAAGGATCTTGTTATAAACATAGCATGGTTAATGAAGCATTACTTTTTCGACTCAAAGCATCAACCGCTTTATTTTTTTTCCCCGGATTGTAATGGATCGTGCAATCATAATCCTTGATTAATTCCAACCATGTCCTCTGTCTCATGTTCAATTATTTTTGAGTGAATATATACTTCAAAATTTTGTGGTCACTATATATTTCACATTTTAATCCATTCAAATGATGCCTCCAAATTTTTAAAGAAAAAACAACAGTAGCTAATTCCAAATCATGTGTAGGGTAATTTAACTCATGTGGTTTCAATTGACGTGAAGCATAATCAATTACCTGATCATTCTGCATTAGGACACAACTAAGTCCTTTCAACTAAGCATAACTGTAGAAAAAAAACTCACCATTTCTGGATGGCAGTGCCAAAACTGGAGCATTCACCAATCTCCTTTTCAAGTCCTGAAAACAATAATCACATTATTTTGTCCAAATAAACTTAACACCTTTTCGAGTTAACTTAGTCATTGGACTAGATAACCATGCAACATTTTCAACAAACCTATGGTAGTAACCTTCCAAACCAAGAAAACTACAAATCTTGGTTATATTTGTGGGTCTTGGCCATTATTCAACAACTTTTGTTTTAATAGGATCAACAATTATGCCATTTTTTGAAACAATGTGACCAAGGAAAGAAATTTGTTGCAACCAAAAATCACACTTGATGAATTTCCAAAATAGTTTCTTTTCATTTGAGGTTTAAAAAACAACCCTTAATTGAATTTCATGTTCCTCCTTACTTTTAGAATAAACCAAAAAATCACAAATAAATACAACCAACAAATATCACCCGAATCAACTGAGCCATTACGACAACAAACTGTTTAATTCTTGTTCTGACCATCTCAGGATGATGATTTTGAAGTTCATTTCCCTCTGTATGCCTTCACTGCATAACTTCCATGTTTCCTATAAGAAAAACCATTCTGAACAAAAAAATATCTTAGGCTAAGCAACATGGTAATCTGTAAATGCTATATCATTTCAATATTACCATAAATTAATTTATGAACATTAATTCAACAATATTCTAACTCCTAAAGTTGTCTAAACTGACCTCTGATACCAACTATAAGGACCCGACCTTAAAACATTACAAAATTTTGAATTAAATAAATAATTCAGGTTGAGGATATTTTCAGTTTTAGAGTTTTAGAGAGTTAGGCCATAACTATTACATTGAAAAATATTGCAAAGTAGACACTTCTACTCAGTTTCCATTTTTTTCATAAAATAAAAACTCTTTGAAAAAAAGAGTCATGTCTAGTTCCATGTTTTATACAGAATGACTTTTCTTTGATCCCATCCTTGACCCTATTCCACTTTATGTCCGGTGAAAAAAATTTCAGAAACATGGGATGAGTATAAAAAAGCTCAGTAAGGGATATGCAAAGAAGGAAAACTGTTAGTTTTTCAAAACAACAGGTAAACCATGAATACTTTATCATAAGTAGTACTTTTCACCTTTATGAAGTAGTAAATACTCTTCACTGAATAAAAGATCACTAAATAACCTTTTGTAACCAAAAGATTACCATAAAACCCATATAAAGAACACATAACATATAAAGGTATCTTGGGACATAAACATACATAAATGGAATAACCATACGGCCGACTTCCACACATTTCACTAAATGGAATAGCCATATGACCGACTTCCATACCCAATGCATTGGAGGTTATAACGTAACCACCTATCCTGGTATTCACGACACCACCCGTCATTTGGTTTATCATGTAACCACCCGTCAAATGTCCATGTACCATTAAAAAATCATAAGACATAAAATTCATTAATGAAATTAATTATATCAAATTATATTTATTTTAATATTTTTAATAACATTTATTTGATTCATCCAAAAATAAACAATTATAGCATCATCATTGTGTTACCATTTAAGGCAATTATTTTATAACTAAAAATTATAAAACAATTACCATGGTTTGTATAAGTAACTTATCATAAAATTTAAGATTTAGAGTAAAATTTATCTTCTTTTTCACCCTATATTAAAAATATAAGGACCCATCCTTAAAAATTACATAATCTTGAATTAAGATAATAATTCACATCGAGGATCTTTTCATGTATAGAGATTTAGATAATTTGTTCATAAAATATACATAAAAACTTCAATATTATAAGTAGACACTTCTAAACAATATCAATTTTTTCATAAAATAAAAACTCTAGAAAAAAAGAGCCATGATTAGTGCCATGTTATAGACAACATGACTTTTCCTTGATCCCATCCTTGACCCTATTCAAATTTAATTCCTGTGAAAAACATTTCAAAACATGGGATGAGCATAAAAATCTCATTAAGTGTTATAAAAAAAATAAAGAAAACATTAGGTAATCAATACCTACATAACATATTTTGTTTGAAATACCTATTGAAATCATTAGATTTATGAATAACACATAGTAATCAAAAATCATAAAGGTAACTTGTGTCATCCATAGCATACTTATGTTATAGAATTCATAGCTACGTAGGGTGTTACATATGGAATAACCATCATAGTATATTCCCTAAAAATATTAGGATAAAAATTATCATTTACCTCCATCACATTACCCAATTAATTAGAGAGCTATATTGGGCTCACCTGTCTTAGGATTATCACAGAAGCACCCGTATATGTAAAAAATTCTCAAGAACCATAACATATTCATAAAACATAACACAAAAATAAAAGATTTATATAATAAAATATATGACATTAATGAACCAATTGGGGTTCTATTGGAATTTTATAGTATGTTTATTTACCATATATTGTTAGAATACAAGAAGACACAGTAAAAGTTAAATTATTTAACTTAGAGTTAAATCTTTATGATAAGGTTAAAATGGTAACCTAAACTTGTCTAAAACCTATTTTTTAAGAGGATTTCAACCCATACCCACCCTAGACTCTAAATAAGTCACTTTGGATCCATTATAAACCGAATATGAATTTATTATAAAATAATATTTTAAGTTTTTTCTAAGGTGCCCCTGTCCTCCCTTATAAAAGGTTACCTCCTCCCTCTCCTATTTACACAATTTTGAGCCCTCAAGCTCAGCCAACCCCTGACAATTTCTCATCTCAACATATCTAGTTATATCATAGAGGTTTTGGTCTTCTCAAAATACCAACCCTAGTTCCCTAAGAGGAAGTTTAAAAGAGGCTCGTTGAAGAAGAGGTAATATCTTCTACCAATTATTTCAAGTTCCTTTCTTCTTCCACTTCCTCCTTCTTTGTTGTTTCCATTATAAAATAATAACTCCAGTATATTCTATATAATATGATTTTATTATAAAAATTTTACAACCATATTAGTTATTTTATCCATCCTATGATTGAAAAAAGTCACCACATGTGCGTACGTACGACTTACCGTCTCCACATCGTGGTGTAGTTTGTTATTCAAACATTTCATCATTTGGATGGGTATAATAATGAGTATAAATGATATAAATAATAAATATAAAATCATTATGATTCTGTATATATGATATACCGTGTAATTATATACGATTTTAATATCAAAAGAATGATATCATCGCTCTTGCGTACGTACAGACTACCGTCTCCACGAACGCGATGAGATTCATTTTCCATGATTAACCATTAAAGTATGATTATAAAGTACATATAATAAATAATCATGAAAGATATTAAATAATAATGATTCTGGATTTATGTACATATATGTTTCATTTACTTAATTCCGTTCAATTCAATAAGGAAATGAAAACAGCGTTCAGGCGTACGTACGACCTACCATCTCCATGAACAGTGTATTTCATTCTATTTATCGATATATCATATATATTTATATTCTGAATATATATTATATATAAATCATGTTTTAAATTCTGTAATTAAGTAAATCAGGATATAAGTAATAATATCAAGAACAACAAGTCAAAACACGTACGATAAATGAAACGATTTTACCCAAAACGCTACTTTAACATGGAATTTACAAAATAACGTGTAATATAAAGTTATAAGTGAACCATATATGATATCATAAAAATGAATATGATTCTGTAATAAGTCAATGAAATTATTTAAATCATTATAAAGGATGTTCGAATACGTACGAAGCATATCGGACCTAAGGTAAGGGATAATTTTGCAATCTCATTTTTATCCGAGATTTCTTATACGTAAGTATTTACTGGGGTTATATTTTTCATCCATGACCATAAAATGTTTTTTCATAAAGTATTTAATATTATTACATGTATTTTTAATTTCATTTCTACCCCACTTTTAATTTTACTTTGTGTTATGGAAGGAATCTTTCTTTTGTTTACCATAAGAGGAACTTTTTGAATTTTTTGAAAAAAGTATGAGGAGAATGTTTTCTTAACTTATATGGAATGAACGGGTTTTTACGGTTTCATAACAACTTATTTTCATGAATCATACTCTACAAGATTTCGTGACTATTTTCAACAAAATACTTTTCTTTTAAAAATACATGGAATTTTGTGAAAACAAAATAATTTTGAAGAAGAAAGGATATTTTCCTCAAGAATTCATTTCAAGTGTTTTATCAAAACCATTTTTCATCTAAGATGAAATTATTTCATATGTGTATGTTTCAAGTATAATGTATCTATTATTTACATGGATTCACTTTTCTTATGATTAAATTATATCCATTTGTTTTATATGGATTATGTTATGATGGGAGGATGTTTATGAAACCCATTTACTCTTCGTGTTATGATGAATGATTTATGTTTATTTTGTGGCACAGGTAAGAATGATTTCATTATGAGATGGGTGGGACCTATATCTCCCTCCGATGCATTGGTTAAATATTTATATCTCATGATATAGACATGGCTGGAATGGGAAGTTAATCTAGTTCAGGGATACTGGACTGGAACGAGGAGTGAACTCGATTCAGTAAGGGACTTTTTCCACCAGGATGCTCTTGGCATCAATGCCTTTACTACTATGTAAATCATGTCATTTTCTTAATGGTTTTACACAATTAAATGTTTTATTCCCAAGATATTTTATCATGGTTAATGTTATTTTATGATCTATTCCTTACTCACTTCCAAGATTTATGTCATTACTCATGATTTTGATGTTTTATGTATATTTTATTACGTTCAAATGTTTAGGGATTGTTTTATGTTGTACCATGTTTACCCTTACTGAGCATTTGAGCTCACCCTTTTTATGTTTTATTTTCCCCAGGATATAAAGAAAGGTTTTAGGTGAGAAAAACAAAGGGGAAGATCTTTATGGGAGATGTTTAAGATCTTTCACCATGATTAGAAGATTATGTTTCGAGTTTCCAAAGACACTAAACTAATACGCTCTTTCGGCGTCTGTTTTTGTCATGTAATAAGTATTCCGCAAAATTAATGTAATGTCTATGTACGTCAAGCTTTTGGTCCCTACACTACATCTCTCTTTTCCTCCTAGAAGCCTTACACTATGAAGAAGTCAATTCAAGTAAACCTTTTGGTTCAAACCAAAGGGACATACCTGATTAAAAGGTATCATCTTCTCTTAAGTTCTTTTCTTTTATTTTACTTCTCCAAACCTCTAAACTATTTTTGTTACCTTATTTTATAACAACAAAAGTACCCATAATATAATTGGTTTCTAATATGAGAAGGATTCAAACTATACATACACACACCTCCGTCTAATGGGTAAATAACATACAGTTTCTGTGGATGGTGAACTATTGTCTCACGAAATGATGGTCATTCAATCTTATCCTACCACCTCTTATGGTGAAAAATAAGATAGAACTATATTTATAGGTGATATATATTATATTTATATTTTTTCTTTGATTATAAATTTTTCATTTATATAATACCTTTATAGTTTCCATAGTGGGTAAATACGATAATTTCAGTTGAGGAAGTACGGACTACCACCCCCTCAAAGTGATATGAATCGTCCATGCCATACATGGAAAATATAAAGGATGGAGTTAATGAAATTATATATGATATTATAATAGAATTATAATATACCATTTTATCATTTTTTATTCCATTAAATATGTAATAGAAATGAAGGTAGCATTTATGCGTACGTACGACTTACCGTCTTCTTGAACGGTGCTTTTTCATTTCTTATCTCCAAATGTTATTTACTATTATAAATACATATATATAATGGATATATATGATATATATTATATCTAAATCATGAATATAATTCTGGAGATAATGGAATTATAACCACATGAACAACTTATAATTATAAGAAGTTAATTTGTGACTCAAGTACACAATATCGACAAAACGAACATTATTAACTTAAATGATTACATAATGTTTATAACATGGTAATAAGTGATATAAAAGGAATAATAAACATGAAAAAAGGTTCTTAAGAAATTATAAATTTACTTTAATTAATTATTCAGGATATTAAAGAACAAACGAGTCTTGTTGGACTGGAGGTAGGGGACTTTATCTCAATCTCCTTTCATTAAGGCATATTTTGTTTTATACATGACTTTCTTTTATATGGTGTATAAACACCATTGAATTTTATTTTCATTCAAAGGGAATATTTTTCAATGATAAGTTTTATTAAGAAATAATAAAAGAATGTTTATTTTAATGTAAGTGGTGACAAATACCTTCTCCACCACCACAACTATTATTTGATCTACAACTTCCTTAACATGCTGTAATGTTTTTAAAAGGAAAATAAATACCATACAATCTTTTATGTATTTCGGTATTGAAAATGGTTTTGATAATAGATTTGTTATGTCAATATATTTAAATGATATATTGTGATTGAAATGTGGATGTTTTATCTTTCCTTTATGTTTGTGTTATGTTTTATGAATATGTTATGGTTCTTGAGAATTTTTTACATATACGGGTGGTTCTGTGATAATCCTAAGGCAGGTGAGCCCAAGATAGCTCTCTAATTAATTGGGTGATGTGATGGAGGTAAATGATAATTTTTATCCTAATATATTTAGGGAATATACTATGATGGTTATTCCATATGTAACACCCTACGTAGCTGTGAATTATATAACATAAGTATGTTATGGATGACACAAGTTACCTTTATGATTTGTGATTACTATGTTTTATTCATAAATCTAATGATTTCAATAGGTATTTCAAAGAACATATGTTATGTAAGTATTGATGAACTAATGTTTTATTTATTTTATTTATAACACTTAATTATATTTTTATGCTCATCCCATGTTTTGAAATGTTTTTCACAGGACTTAAATTTGAATAGGGTCAAGGATGGGATCAAGGAAAAGTTATGTTGTCTATAACATGGCACTAATCATGGCTCTTTTTTTCTAGAGTTTTTATTTTATGAAAAAATTTATATTTTTTAGAAGTGTCTACTTGTAATATTGAAGTTTTTATGTATATGTTATGAACTAATTCTCTAAATCTCTAAACATGAAAAGATCCTCGATGTGAATTATTATCTTAATTCAAGATTATGTAATTTTTAAGGTTGGGTCCTTATATTTTTAATATAGGGTGACAAAGAAGATAAAGTTTACTATAAATATTAAATTTAATGATAAATTACTTATACAAACTATGGTAATTTTTTTTATAATTTTTAGTTATAAAATAATTACCTTAAATGGTAATACAATGATGATGCTATAATTGTTTATTATTGGATGAATCAAATAAATGTTATTAAAATTATTAAAATAAATATAATTTGATATAATTAATTTCATTAATGAATTCTATAGATTACTTTGGCATATTATAGACGTCTAAATATATTGTTTTTGGAAAATATCATGTTTTTATGATATTTTTAAAAAGTCAAGCAATGAATAGTATCAGAATTGATCCTAATGATATTTTAAAATACATAATATTTTATTATATGATATAAAATTCTTAAAAATACAAAATTATGTCAAATTAATGTTATAAATTTAATTATGTCATAAATGGTCAATTTATGGATCTTTTAGGATTTTAGAGTAAATATATTAACCCTTAAACTGTAAAAATTCTAGTGGTAACTATAAGAGTTAAAGAGTTTAATAAAGGGTTAATGACAATAGATGAGGTTAATAATATTACATAAAAACGTCTTATAATAATTTTTTGAGATTATTTAGACCAATAATAATATTATATTCTAAATAAATAACTTTATATCATTTTTTAATTTGAAATTAATTTATATTAATTCAATATTTAGAGAGTTCCAAAAATTTCCCCTCGCCTCAATTATAAAAGGGAACATCCTCCCTCATTTAATCACAACACTTTTAGACTTATAGTTTACCAAACCCAAATAATCTATTCTAAAAAAATTATTAGGCATGTTTTAGAGTTCTTAGTCTTACAAAAATACCTACTAAATAACCATTGATAATAGATATAAAGGAAGTCCACCGAATAAGAAGTAATTGTTATACAAAATCATTCGTGTTATTTTCTTCCACTAATTCCCATTTATTTGTTTTATCCTTTATAATGTACTAAATATAATATTATCTATATTGTGAGATGTTATTATTATTATGGTACAACCATATTCCATCTTTTATCCATTCTAAGAGAAAAGCACCATGCGTGCGAATGAACGACTTACCATCTCCAAAACGTGATGTAATTTTTATTTATCACCACTTTATTTGGATGGGTATAATTATGGATATAATGGATATAAATATTAAATATTAAATTATATTAACTATTTTAATTAATATATCATCCAATTATTTACCTTTTTACCTTTAAGGGAATGATATTCTCACTCATGCGTACATACTGGCTACAGTCTCCACGACCCGATCTGATTCATTTTCCATGTCTTCCATTAAATAATGATTATGAAAATGTATACAATAAGTAAATTTAATATCTTTGAACATAATATAATTCTACATTTGAAATAAATATATCATATTCCTAATAAACATGACTTACAAGAAAAAACTTGTATAGGAAAATAAAGTAGTAAACACTCGAAACAATAGAAATATTGAAATATTATTAACAAAATGATATAATAAGATTATATATGATGTCAAAAATATGTATATGTATATTTTATAAAATTATGATGCGATTTAAACCATTATATTTGAGTTTGAAGCACACTTCACTAATGGAAATTACTATGTTATGGTTAATTTCACAGTCTCATTATTATTCAAGATTGTCTATATGTAAGTATATGTTGGGAAATATTTATCATCCATGTCAATATTTTATAAAAAAATTAAAAAAGGGTATTAATATTATCTTATTAATTTTAAAGGACTTTTTACCCATATTATACAGTTTATAAAACTTTTTAGGGGAATCTTTTGGTCATTTTTGAAATGATGTTCTTTTTGACTTTTTTGATGGAGGGATGGTCTTTTAACTTTTGAGATGTGAAAATATTTTTACATCATCCTGAAACCTTAATGTTTTCATGATTCCTTTATATGTTTACATGGTTATTTCCAAATAAAATGTATTTATTTTTAATTGTGTGTCTTTTTAAATAAATTATTTCTACGTAAAATGGGGCATTTATCTCAAGACATTTCAATGAATTTATTAGAGATTTTTTATCTATGCCAAAATTATTTTTTGAATTGTATGTTTTGTTGACGATGATCTAGTATGATATCATCTAGCATTTTATAGTTAATGGTTTATGGTCATTTTGATTGAGGATATTCAATTTTGTTACCATACACCATGTTACTAAGAATGGTTTGTGATTATGTTTTCTGATTGGGAAGTGTTATTTAAATTTCATATGTATATATTTTTTGGACCATATTCATGTGGAGAATCCATTGGACTTATCAGTGAGGCCTGCTATATCCCATAAATGTACAGGTAGGTTTAAGGAAATTAATAAGATATGTACATGCCTAAATCTTTTCCCATTTATTTGTAGATAAATATTTGGTCGAGGCCTTACCCATTTATTTTTAGATGTCTCGACCAAGGCCTTGTTAATATGTTTCAGATGTCTTGAATTATGCATTCCATCATTATGATATTAGTTTTTAATATTCCATATTGTTATTCAACTATTATAATATCCATGGTCATGTTTCCCAGATCATAAGATTATTTAAATGGATTGTGTTTCAGTTATTTATCATACCATATTGTTTATTTTATATTTACTCATAGCTTACCTTGTATGATTAAACTAATTGAGAATTTGATCTCACCAATTAATTATGTCATATTTTTTCCTAGGATATGAGGAAGTGTTTTTATATTTATATAAATGGTTTAAATAAGAATATTAATGGAATGATTGAAGAAAATTATTTGTTTGTTTTTAATTTTAGATTGTAATGTGAATTTCATGTTTGTAATGTTGTTTTTAAAACTACTAAAGTAATCGGTCCATTGGTATTTGAATCTTTATTGTATGATAATGTAATAAAGTGAGGCATTGGCTCTAATCTACTAGGGTTGGGTTCATTGTCATTGGTATCTGATGATGTTTAGTAGAAATCGTGGAAAAAATATAATGAAACATATCCGTAGGATATAATTTGAAGTTAATCATAGAATAACATAATAAAATTTTTGTATGGTAAAAATTATGTGGGTCTTCAAAGAAATATATCCCAATCTGTAGACTATATGATAATGTGGTACTAGTATAGATATACCTATGGGTAAAAAATATTACATGGTATGTCGGGCCATACCCGGTGTAACATGGTACACAATAATGGGCCTTACTGTATACCTTTCTTGAAACTCGTCATAGATATTTTTTGGATAAATAAAATTGTCATTACAAACAATTATGAAGGATTTAAATGTAAATATATCCCTAAATAAACCATTTTTATGATTAAAATATTAGCAATGTATAAAATTTTCAATTTATGTTATGTGTTAATAGTGATTAATTATCCATTATGATTCATAATCTAATGTATGAAATTTTTGAAAAATGGAGACACGTGGAAGTAATGAAAATTATATCAATGCCTAAAATAAATACAGGGATTTGCCACCAATGCATGATAATGATATTGGATATGAAGTTGAAACTTTTTATGAACTTATTATAACTATACAGGGAAAAATGACTTAGCTTATAAATAATAACCTCACCCATATTGAGCATCCTAATCCATAAAATTGAGGAGAAATTTTGTACCGCTTCATGAGAAAACCACCTCTATCATTCAATGGGACTAAAAATACATTTTTTGCCGAGGAATGGAAAAGGTCCTTAGATAAGATATATAATTTCATGGGATATCGTGAAAGTGATAAGGTTTTCATGTACGTTTTTCATCTTTTGGGAGATGTAGATAAATAGTGATCATTTATTCAAAACACAAATGAGGAACAAGAAATATCGATCATGGAATGAAAGGATTTTAACAAAATTTTCTTGGAAAAATATTTCCCTCATGAACAACATAAAGATATGTAGATACAATTCAAAAATCTAAGGCAAAAGGAGGATGAGAAATATTCAATGTATGAACAAAACATTACAATGTTATATTGACATGGTACAATATAAATACATAACCCAAAGAGTATTATTGAATGTTTATTTGATGGTTTAAATACAATCCTCCAAAAGGAATTGTTATCACATACATTTTTATCAAATGATTATATAGTATCATGTGAAATCAAGACAAAAAATAATTCTATAAGTCTTATAACATTAAAAGAAAACTATATAATAAGATAATGGTAGATAGAGTGGAAAATAAATGAAAAAATTGAAATAAGGAATTTCATACATGGTATAATTTTTGAATGAAACACCATGATTACAACTTAAAAATAAAAGAATATTTCTTCAACCATGGTTTGAAAGTCCATCATTCTCATGATTAGTAGGGGAAAAAGAAGCCACCAATGTTCAATGTTACAATTATAAAGAGATGGGACATTATAAAAATGATTTTCCTATGAATCAATAAAATATAGCTCAGAAAAAGAAATTATATCTAGCTCAAGCTTATGCTGCTACTACACTTGAAGTGGAATAATTAATGTATTTGTGTTTTTGGATTCAATAATTATGTTATGATATGATGTTTTTGAGAATTATGAGATATATAAGGATTGTTCTTTAGTACTTATTCCTTAAATATTTTTATGCATAATTTTTTTCATTTTGTTTTGAATATGATCACGGAATTCATATATTTTATACGTTATAATAAGATAAACATTATTTTGTTTGAGAAAAATATGATGTCAATGATGATTTTGGAAATTTAGTGATATTTTCGGACTATTAATTTGGACATAAGTATTTTTGATGAGCCTGATGGTTGAAATTGATTAATTTGAACATTGGATATTATTGTTTTACAAATAAAAATTAATTAATATCTAATATATTATGGTTATTTATGGAATTTTAAAATGATATTGTTTTATAAAAAGTAAATCCCACAGGTCAGGCAACAACCTGTCGCATCCGGAAAGGTCGCGAGACATGAACCCGAAACTGATGGGAGAAGAGGGTTCATTAACTATCATTGGCCCACATGATGTGATAGTTAGTATAACATAGTTTTATTTATTGGAAATATAAGAATGTTGATATATAATTTCATTTTTGGAATGCTATACGTTTCAGATAAATAAAATATTTTTGAATTTTATTATCTTTGGGAGAGAAATATCAGTTTTTTGTAGACATTGATTAAAAGATGAAACTCTAAATTTCAAGTAATTTTGGTTCCATATATTCCTAGTATATGAAGTAAATCCTATTATGATGAATCCAATATTCCCTAAGATCATCATAGATTTATAGCTTTGTGTTTTTTTGATTTATCCTGATCATTTTCTCTATCACTCTACCCTAGAACATGATTGTTGTATTTCCATTCAATTTTCATGTTTTCCTACATGGAATACTAGTGTAACGTCCCGGTTCCTGGTACCGCCATGAGGTGCCACATACTCGGTTGGTCAAATGGCCTCAAGCGCAATTCTCCAAATGCCTATGGATTCTGACTAACAGTGAGGGCCTTGGGTGTGATTGTGGGAAAACTATTCCCTCATTGGAAGAGTAACTCAGCAGATGTAAAACAGATAACAATAGCAGAAGTGGTAAAACATGAAATAAGTAAACACAAGAAGTAATAAACTACTACAACACACATATATATAAATGATTCATGATACATATGTCTAGGAAAATAGAAAAACAAATTAAAAGTTTGGAATAAATCACTAAACCAAAGTAAAAATGAAAAGAAATAATAGATCCACAACATTGCAAGCCTCAGCTTGGTCCCATGCTCCCTAGTTCCACATCAATCAAGTACCTGAAGTAGACGGGCACTTGACTTTATATAGACCTGCAACAATATAATCTTTTTGTTCCCAAAATAATGACCCAAATAGGGTGTGAGATGAATCCCAGTAGGAAACCACCCAAGGATCTAGGTCTTATAGTCAGTAAATATATATGGTAGGCAATAAGAAAAATAAAGCAGTAAACAAATAAGTACTCAAAATTAGAAAGTCTAACAGTTTCATTTACAAACATTATCTTTAATATATTTAATCAACCAAAATAAAATACAAGAAACACTATGGGTGGATCTCACATCCTATACCATCTGGTTTAAAATACAATGGATGATATATCAAAGACACTCTGAGGAAGCTCTCACTGTCAATTCCCCCTATAGTCATGTGTGAATAAAGACTCTCTGACGATGTACTCACCATCAGTTCCCTCTATAGTCTTTTAATAGAAACCCATAGACACTCTAAGAAATCCCTCAACATCAATTTCTCTTGTGGCCTCATAATGTAATTATAGAGACTCTGAGGGAGCACTCAACGTCAATTCCCCATATGGTCTCACAACTACATAATTATAACATACACTCTTGGAATGCCCTCAACGTCAATTTCCAATATGGTCTCACTACACCAGGTTCCTGCGGCCCCATGTAATATAATTTTTCACAAACAATAATCATCAGCCAAATTAAACCTCATGAATTACATGGCTAAATAAACTACAACATATCATAGCATGTCAGATAATAATCACTCCACCCTAACAATACTAGGCACGGAAAAAAATATAGAATCCTAACATGAAAACCTAGACCAAATAATAAAAAACAAGAAAACATGGGAAAAATAGACATATCATGGAAAAGATAAACATATTCCCAAACAATTAACCTCAATCCACTCAAACAATCCATAGAAGTCAAATAAAAGGGCTGAAACCATAAACACACAATACCCCGAACAAGGGTATTGGGCACTTTTGCACATATAACTCAAATAATAACTACAGAAAGGAACAAACCACCTACCTCGGCTTCGTGATATCGATTTATGTGAACCCAAGGCCTTGAGTCACCCTGAAATTCCATAGATCTTCAAAAACGCTAAAAATGTTATACCGTGGATATCTAGGGAAAGAGGAGAAATTAAGAAATGAGGTTCAATAATAAGGAAGAACTCACTGATTCAATTAAAACGCAACCAACAGAGTTCAATTCAGAGAACGGATGACGATTCAGGGTGTCGATGGATATATGGGGCTATACGGATGCTCCTGGATGAGATAGGATGAAAAGAAGTGTGTTCTGTCCATCAGAAGTGACCCTGGTCCATTTAATGAAAAAAACTACAAGGTGTGTATATTCAAAGTACACGATGTGTAATTTCCTTTTCTAGCCTCCACTTTATGTGATCTCTTGGTCACCCTACACAGCCATGTACTCAGCCGTTACCCGAACAAACACGGTCACCCATGGCAACTGAGTACACAACATGTATTTATAAGTACACGACGTATACAACTAAATTTTCCAGAAACTCCTATTTTTCCTCAAAAACAACAAGAATGCAAGATTCATAACTTAAATGAAGATTTGGGTTCTTACAAACTTCCCCCCTTGAAAAAATTCTTCCCTGAATTTCCCTAGCAAGGAGGTATAGAAGAAGAATCCTTGAACAACTCTGCCCACTATGATCGTACATCAGCCTCCCACTCCCAGGTCTTGTCTTGTACTCACCTTTGCTTCTATAGAATTCATACCAGAGGAACAAACCTACCCTAGAGAACCTTCACACCTCGATCAAAAATCTAGATATGATGCTCCTTGAACAGGGCATCCACCTCGAGCTCAAACTCCACGAGTTGGAAAATATGAAATGGGTCTGAGAAGTAATGTCGAAGCTAAGAAACATGGAAGACGTCATGCATATCCCGGTGCCACTGATGTAATTGCAATCAATTGGAAATAGGTCTGACTCTCTCTAAAACCTCAAATGGCCCGATGTACCTCGGTAAAAGCTTACCCTGTCATCTAATCCTCCAATGTCCCAACCTCAATGTTACATGTCGGTAATCCTGATTTTTGACCTCGAACTCCAGAGGTCATCTCCTCCAATCAACATAAGACTTCTATTGTGACTGTACAGTGGCCATCCTCTTCTGAATAAACTCTATTTACTCTAAGGACTCCCGGAAAAGACGAGGTCCCATCATAGCTACCTCTCCTGCTTGAAGCCAACAAAATGGTGATCAACATGACCAACCGTACAAATCCTCATAAGGATCCATCTGAATGGTTCCATGAAAAATATTATTGTAGGAAAACTCCAAAAGAGGTATGTTCTTCTCCCATGAACTACCAAAATCTAGGATGCATGCCCAAATCTTGTCCCCAAGCACATGAATCATACACTCAGACTAGCCATCTGTCTGGGTATGGTAAGCTGTAATCCGAACAATCTATGTAACCAGAGCCCTCTGATGCCCCTGCCAGAACAGAGATGTAAAACAATGTCCCTATCTGAAACAATTGAGTGTGGAACCCCATGTAGATGTACAATCTCTCAGATGTATAACCTTCCCATATCATCCACACTAAAGGTCTTGATGATAGGAAAGAAATGAACAACCTTCGTGAGTCTATCAAGGACATCCCATTCTGCATCATTCCCTCAAGGAGACCTTGATAAACCCGTCACGATGTCCATCATGACAACATTCCACTTCAATTTTGGAATGGTTAACTACTTCAAAAGCCCTACTGGTCTCCGATGCTCCTCCTTCACTTACTAATGGGTGGGATATTTGATGACAAAACCAGCAACATCACTCTTCATACCAGGACACCAATACTAATTGTGTAGATCACGATACATATTGGTGACACAAAGATGAACTTCCCAAATAGAGGAATGAGAGTCCCACATCATCTCCTCACGTATGTATGATGGAACCCTCATGCGCCCATGAAAACACAATATCTCTTCATCTCCTACTGTTCATCTAGGAAATAGGTCCCCTCCTAACACACACTCTCATAGGATTAGGCCTTCAGAATCTAAGATTTTCATCATTCAAACTCAATCATGTAGAGTAGTGGTAACAACTACATAAGAAAGAAACATCTACCCCTGTTTGTCATGCACCTTCAAATTCATCTTAGAGAACATAGAAATAATATTCCACTCACTACTGGCCTCCTGAACTACCTATATCTGAGTCCTTTTGTTTAGCGCATCAGCCACAGTGTTTCCATTTCTAGGCGTATAGGCAAGCTCAATGTCATAGGGCTGAAGTTACTCTACCCGCCTTTGTTGTATCAAATTTAGGTCACGCTGAGTGAAGATATACATGAGAATTTTTTTTTCTTCAAAAACAAAAAATTATCCCCCAGTAGATAATTTTTTCAATAGCGTATAACATGTACAACTACAGCCAATTCGAGATCATGCGTCTAATAGTTCCTTTCACGTGGCCTCAACTGTCGAGACCCGTACACAATGACCACTTCTCCATGCATAATCACTGATCCTATCCTAATAACTAATGCATCATAATACATAGTATATATCTTGACCAACTTTTGAAAAACTTGTGTTGGTACTGAAGTCATCCTCCCTTTCAGCTCTTGAATGGCTGACTCATAAGAATATGATCACAAGTAATTCACACCCTTCACAGTGAGACATATCAGTATTGCTTCTAATAATGAAAAGTCCTGTATGAAACTTCTTTAGTAACTAGTCATCCCTAGAAAAATCAGCACCTCAAAGATGTTCTTTGGCTACTCCTAGGAACCTACTGCACTCGCATTCTCTGGGTCTACTGATATTCCTGTCTCTGAGAAAACATGACCCAAGAAGTGGATTTGGTCCATTAAAAAGTGAAATTTCTAGAGCTTAGCATATAAATTATGCTCTATCAGTGTACTCAAAACAATATCAATATGGTTATCATGGTTGTGTCGTGTATTACAGTACACCTAGATATATTCCCTTAAGACTACCCCAATGGAATCCAAGTATGGATGGAACACTAGATTCATTAGTGCCATGGAAACTATAGCCGCATTCGTGAGACCGAATGGAATAACCACATACTCTTATAGACCATACCTACTCTGGAAGGCTGTAAGAGGTATATTAGAAGGTCTTACGTGAAACTTATGGTATTCAAATGTTAAGTCAATCTTTGAGAACACTCGGTCTCCTTGAAGCTGATCAAATATATCATCAATCCTTTTTAGAGATATAACTTCTTGACCATAAACTAGTTAAATATCCAAAAATCCACATAATGTCTGAGGGTACTTTCCACCTTCATCGAAATAGGACAGGCGAACCCCAATGAGAAATACTGGGTAAGACGAAACCCTTGGCCTGCAACTCCTACAACTGCTTCTGGAGCTCTTGCAACTTTGGTGTAGCCATCATATAAGGAGGAATGGACACCAGTGCCGCTCCTGAAAAAAGATCAATAGAAAATTATAGCTCTCGCTCTGAAGGAAAACCTGAAAAAGACCTCAGGAAAGACATCCATGAAGTTATAAGACACTGGGGGAAAATTCTATCGATGAAGTCCTATGGTCATCTAGATATGGACTTGCAATCTAGGCTGTAACTCCTCCAAACCCATGATGCTCGAGTCCCGCTCTTCTCACCTGGACATCCCATTCACCATTTTGAAGAAACAATCCACCCTATGGTGATGTGAACTCACCCCATATCTATAGATGTTTACAACAACTTGGAATGGAACTAACTTGTCTTTTCTGAGAATGACATCAAAACCAGTCATATTACAGACATAATGGTCCCATAAGATGTGACACCCAAAAACCACTAGAGGTCACTCCTTGCACTGACGTACATTAGCTGTTATAGTCCCCAACAGAGTGTCTAGTGTCAAGATATTAGCAGAATAAAATATATAGAGCCCAAGGATCTCCACAACAGAAACCGATATAATTCTATGGGAAGCCCCTGTATCGAAAAGAGAATAAGTTAAAACAGAGGAATCTAAAATTGTACCTTGAATAGTAGAGGATCTGGGATCCTGCTCCTGTTGGGTCTACTCCACTGCAAATGTCTTACAAGCACTGCGGCCCTGTGACCCTTCCTGACCACTCTGAGTTGATCCACCAAGATATCATTGAATTCCTATAGACTGGCTACCACAACCACGACCTCCAACTCAGACTAAATGGCCAGAAGAATGCCATTACCCTAACTGATGAGATACTGGTGGCGATTCATCATAACATATAGTCATAGATGTACCCCTGTCACTAGCTGTCGGTGAGAAAAATTGATAGAAGCGCTTAAGATGACCCATCTTACCGCAAAATCGGCACTCCACTGGGTCTCTCGAGAAATTTGGCCTTATATGCCTGAACTTCCCGCACTGTTATCATACTACCTGTCTCCATGAAGGTGCATCATGCCTACTCGAATAACCACGTGTAGACTCCCTACAACGATTCCTACTATCGGCTAGAGAAATAACAACTATCGATGCTGAACCGCCATGGCCCATAGCTCCAGAATCCCACTTGTTTCGCTCTATGATATGCACCTGGTTGACAATAGAATTGATGGAATTCAATATGAAGATGTTCAGTTGATCCCAAATTTATTTTTTCAGACCATATGAAAACATCCTCGCTTGGAATAAGACATATCCCACTAAAAAGGGTGTGAAGCACTGTAGCTCTATGAAGTGATAAGAATACATCATAACAAAAAGAGTACCATACTCCAGAGTCATGAAATTTAGGGCTCGATCGACCCTCACCGTCTCTTGGTTGAAGTAGTCATAGAAGGTATGTTGATACCCGTGCCATGACATAACCTTCTGGCCTCCCTCCTCTGAGATCACATCCCGCAATCTATTTGTAGAGTTCTGATGAATATAAGTAGTGAGTTTCACCATTTTATCTGGGGGCATCTCCAGATGTTCAATGATCATCAGTATGGATTCTAGCCATGACTCTGTAGCCTAAGGTCCTCCACCCCCTGAGAATGTGGGAGGATGCTGCTGTTAAAAGACACATGTGAAATCTGTCATAAACGGGGCAAGATGCAGTACTTTCTCAAAAGTATACATAAACCTCATAAATCCTTCTTGGAACAGTGCATCAGCACCTGTATCCGGGATAACGGTTGGATCCAAGACAAAAACAACTATAGGATCTACCGGTAGTCTCTGATCAGCCATTTTCGGTGTCCGATCATTTCCCTATAACTGGCATACAACAGGAGGTCATCTCGGTGGCATGACACTACAAGGTTGAGCGCACACCTTAGATCAAGATTATCAAGGACTGATACTTATAAGTGTAATAAGGAACAAGAAAAATAAATCACACATGTTTTTAAAAACTTGGATACACGGTGTGTATGATGCCTACATGGGGTGTTACCTTATGTCTTCACATGGGCATGTTATTTTTTCAACCCAGGTCATGTAACACCCCATTAACATGTGCGTTTTGTCCATACACACCACGTGTATTTGAATCGTCTTCCCCTACCTGAGCTCCTTTACACGGCTAAGACACACATTTATCCTAGAAAAAAACTACATGGCATTTTAGTGCCAGACACGATGTGTACTAGATGAACATCATCAACCCGGTTGTTAGTCACATGGCTGGTTAAATGGATCACTTTTATAATGCATGTTCTATATGGACATGACATGCACAACTCTGACTTCAACTGCCCGTGTTGTTAGTAACACAAGTTGACACATGGGTGACACAACACGACATGTTTATTCCAGACACGATGTGTATAAGAAGGATTTCCAACGCCCCATGTTGTTCATTACACGGTCGGATACAAGGGTTACACTACACGGAGTTTTCAAGCTTGACACGACATTTATAACCTATGTTTTCTCCATCTGTGTCATTGTTCACACAGGTGGACACATGGTCTACACAACACGACTTGTACATACAGAACACGGCGTGTTCCACCAAATATTTCCCAACCTCGTGTCTCATCCCACACAACCAGTGATATAATTAGAGACTACACGACATGTACATACATTACACAGAGTGTAACTAAGGAAAACTATTCCTTAAATAATAGAAGGACACATGGCATGTATTTATCATTACACGATGTGTATTCTGGGTTCTTCTAGATAGTAAGCCTTAGAAATTACTCTAGAACCTAGAAAAACACTGAAACGAACATTAAAGTACCAAATTCCGATCTGTGAGGGCCCATACTCCCCATGAATCAAAGTTTGACATCTTATACATATTATATATAACTATAGCAGTGCAATGATCCACCAAATTCTGGTCAATGAGGGCCTATAAAACCCCATGAACCAAATCTTGGCATTCAATCAAAATAAATATTTACACAAATTAATACCCTATCAAAAAAAGGTATTCTTATCAAGGCATCTATCACAACAACAAGAATATCTGAAGCAACTTCTATCACAACAACATGCAATTTCTAATGCACCCTAAATGGCATGTCAAGAATGCATGAAATATGATCTCTAAGAAGTTCTTGTATGATGTATGAGATGGAATAACCTCCTATAATATGGTTTTAATAGAAATAGAACCTCACTAACATCAATGATAATATCACAAAATATGAGATTCACCCAACAGTGAAATAAAATAAAATGTAAAATTGAAAAACAAGAACAATTACAATAATGAGGTAAATTGGCTTTTCCCTGTACACAGGTTAGCCACGCCCAGGAAGAACTTATTACAATGAACCTATTGCATCATATCCCAGGCTATAGGATCCAAGTAGTAAGTCAAGATAAAAATAATCCCTCTAATACCACTTTGTAATGTTTTGGTTCTAGGTGTCATCCAGAGGAACCCCGTACCTGGTTGGTCACATGGACTCAAGTGCATTTCCCCTAATGACAGAGGCTTCCGAATACCAGTAAGGGCCTTGGGTGTGATAGTGGGGAAACTATGCCCTCATTGGAAGATTAACACAGTGGTAGTAAAACAGATAACAATTGCGAAAGCGGTAAAACATGAAATTATTAAACAACAGATGTAATAAACAAATGGACCACACATATATATAAATGATGCATGATACATATGTCTAGAAAAGCGGCCAAACAAATCACAATGCTGGAATATAGTCATAAACCAAAATACAATGGAAAATCAAGTAATTAGCTCCATATAATCGCATACATCAGTATGGTCCCATGCTCCCCAGATCCACAACAATCAAGTAACTGAAGTAGAAGGGATCTTCCCCTTATCTAGACCTGAAACAATATAATCATTTTGGGACTAAAAGAATGACACAAACAGGGTGTGTGAAGAATTCAAGTAGGAAACCATCCAATGATCTGGGCCTAATAGTCAATGAATATATATGGCAGGTAATAAGAAAAATGAAGTAGTAAACATGGATGTACTCAAAAGTAGATAGTTCAATAGTTTTATTTACAAAAATTTACTTTTAATTATTTAATCGACCAAAAAATAACAAGAAACCCTCTAGGTAGTTATCACAACCTAACCCCTATGGTTCAAAAGACATGGGATGATATATCATTTACTCTCTGAGGAAGCACTCACCATAAATTACCCTTTTAGTTATGTGTGAACAATGACTCTATGAGGAAGCACTCACCGTCAATTCCCTCTATAGTCTTTTAACAGTAACCTACAGATACTTTGATGAAGCACTCAATGTCAATTCATCACGTGACTCATAATGTAACTATATAAACTATGAGGGAGCACTCAACCTCAATCCCACTATGGTCTCAAAATGTGATAATTACAACAGATACTCTGAGAAATCCCACAATGTCAATTTCCCTTACAGTCTCACTATACTAGGTTACCACAACCCCGTGTAAAGAAATCATGCACAAACAATAATATGCATCCAAAGTAATCCTAAATAACTACTTGTCTAAACAAACTACAACATATAATAGAATTTCAGATATTAATTAGTCCACCCTTACAATACTAGGCATGGAAAGCAAAGCAGCTGCCTAACATGTGAGGCTAGACCAAACAGTCAAAAACAAGAAAACATGGGCAAAACATCTATAGCTTGGAAAAGATAACATGAATCTAAAACAATTAACATCTATCCAATAAAACAAGGAATAATAGGGAAATAAAAGGGATTAAACCATAAACACATAATACCCCAAACAAGGGTATTGGGCACTTTTTCCAATATATCCCAATGAATAACTATGGAATTGCACAGACCACATACCTCTGCTGTGTGAGATTGATATATGTGAACCTCAGGCCAGGAATCGACCATGAATTTCATAGATTTTAAAAACACAAAAAAAGTTCAACAGAGGATATCTCGAGAAACATGAGAAATCAGGAGATGGAGTTTAAGAAGATAGAAGAACTCACCGATGCAATTCCAACACAACTGACGAAGTTCGATTCAGAGAACAAATAGTGAGTTGGGGGATCAAAGAAGATCTGTGGTCGTATAGATTCTCTTGTATGAGATAGGATGAGAATAATTGTGTTTTATTCCATCAGACGTGACCCCTGTCCTTTTAATGAAAAAAATACACAAAATGTATTTTAAAAGTACACGGCGTGTACTTGCCTTTTCCAGCCTATACTTTAGGAACTATCCAGGTCAACCCGCATTTCCATGTACTCGACCAGTATATGGTCTTCTACAGAAACCAAGTACATAGAATATATTTATAAGTACATGGTGTGCACTCTTGAATTTTCCAGAAACTACTCATTTTCCTCAAAAACAACTAGAAAGAAGATTCATACCTGAAAAGAAGATCTGGGTTCTTACACTTAGTATATATTACCTCTAGTGACCTTCATACTTCCATTTCATTATTTTAAAATTGATGTTTTTCTTACCCTTATTCTGAAGTGAGATTTCAAATAAAGTATTTTGAATAGTAAAACCTTCCTTAACGAACCTAAATTTAAAAATATTGAGGATGAAATTTATTGATAGAGGGTAGAATGTAACATAATAATATTTTTATGGTATTTATCTTTTATTGATAGCTTACAATGCACAAAATATGAACATAGATAAATAATTGAATATTTATATTTAAATGTTTCTATTATAACCTAGAAATTAAATTAGATCTTATTAATACCATTAACAAACATATGAAAATATATGGTTTTTAAATGAATAAGATAAATTAACTGGTTATGAATTAATTAAAAACAAAAATATAATCCAATTAAGTACAAAAGAAAATATTTTTATTATTATGCTTCCAAAGGTGTTTTCACTTAATAAATAATATTAATAAAAATTAGTAAATGATATTAGTGAAATATATTTGTTATATATTCAATAATTTTTTCAATATTAATACAATATATTCTATAGGCATAAGACATGAACAAACACCATTTTATATATAAAAACCAATATTTCCCTAAAGGTAGTTCTACCTCATTTTAATAGAGAACATATTTAAAATACAATTATGGACATTTTTATATATTCAATTAGAAAAAACGAACTTCCTCTTTAAAATCGAAATGATTAAAATTTATTTTTTTTGAATTTCTGGTATTTTTCTGATAGGTTTCATGTTTTGATGAATGGTTTAAATACTATTTTTAAATAAAAAAAATTCTTCATATTAATTTATTGTATTAAATTATATTATTGAATGGTTTTAAAGTAAAAAATAGATTATTTGTTATAATTGAATCGAATTTAGGTCATTTTCATCAAAATTAAATTTAATTTAGTTATAAAAAGGTCTCAATATTTTGCACGATTAAATAGTAATAACCTATTTTCTCATCCCATCAACATGATTAATTTTAAATTAATTACAGAACGTTATGTGTGTTGATTTTATAAAAAGGATTCCATATTTGGAATCTATGGGTCCAAGTTATGTAAATATGTTTCTTCTATTTTGGTTCATATGTATAGTAACTATAGTAGCATTTTTGTTACCACGGTTATGGGAAAATCGTGTAATTAAAGGTAAAAATTATATTTTAAATATTATAAAATTACCCTAAAACTAGTCCAAATTTCATTTTACAGGTTGGATTTCACAAAAAAAATTACTGGGAATAAAATAGAACCATTTTTATAAAACTTTGGTAAGAGTATGACATTTATTATATTTTATATAATTATTAGTTAATGATGTCATAGTACTATTTTAATAATTAACAATTTATAATATAGGGTTATATATAATAATTTTTTCAAATAAAAATATTAAATTTAATGATATTTTTTTTTTCTATAAATCATGGTAATTTATTAACAATTTTTTGTTATAAAATGATTATTTTAAATGATGACACAATAATTGTTTAATTAGTGGAAGAATAAAATAAATGATATTAATAATATCAAAATAAATATAATTTTATATATTTAATGTAATTTATGATTTTTATAGAATAATTTTGCATATTTTAGATGTATTACAACTATTGGGTTGATGATATCATGTTGATATGGTATTTTTTTAAAAACCAAGTAATGAATAATGTCAAAATTTACAATAATGTTATTTTAAAATGAATAATATTTTATTAAATGATATAAAATTTATAATGATATATAATTTTTCCAAATATTTGGTATATAGTTAAATATATCATAAATCATCCATTTATGTATCGTTTGTCATATTTGAGTAACTGTATAAACCCATTAAATGTAAAAATAAAAATTGTCACATTAAGAGTAAAATGGTTTAATTTGGCATTAAATTCAAAATGTTTGGTTAATAATATGACATAAAAATGTATAAAATCGTTAATTCAATGTATTTAGTCACATGCGTAACTTATATTTGAAATAAATCACTTTGGATCCTTTTTTAATAAAAAATTAAATTATATTAAATTAATATTTTGAGACTTCCCAAAAGTTCCCCTCATGTCAATTATAAAAGGGAATCTTGTCCCTCACATCCTCACAACACATTTAGACTTCTATCTCGACCCAAACCAACCAATTTATCCTCCAAATATACCTATCCATAGGTCCTGGTGATACAAAAATACCAACTCCAGATCCCTTGATAATTGATCTAATGGAAGTCCACCGAAGAAGCGGTAATTCTTCTACAAACTAATTCAATTTCATTTCTTCTTTGGGTTAATATTTAACTGTTGTTTCCTTTGTAAAGTAAAAAATCTAGTATCATCTATATGATTAGATGTAATTACGGTTATGGGAAAAAACATATTCCACCTTTTATACATCCTATAAAAAATCACTGTGTGTGCATACTAATGACTTATCGTCTCCATTCCATGGTGTAATTTGTGTTTTTATCACCACATTATTTGGATGGGTATAATGATGGAAAAAATGAAAATAAATTTTAAATATTACATCATATTGAATCTTTATAATTATTTTACCATCCAATTATTTACCCATTTACCATTAGGGGAACGATATCGTCGAACATGCGTACGTATAACCTACGGTCTCCAAAATACGATGTGATTCATTTTCTATGTTAACCATTAATGAATAATTATATGAATGTATATAATTATTATAATTAACATATATATACTTAATATAATTCTGCTTCTGTAATAAATATATTATATTCATAATAAGGACTTACATGACAAAACATGCATTGGAAAATGAAGCAGTTAAAGCCAAAACAAGGGTAATAAAGAAAATATTGTTATCATAATGATATAAGAAGATCATATATGATATAATAAATTTTTATATGGTTATGGTATAAATTTTTTATATGATTAAAACCATTATAAATGTGTTTAATACACACTCAACTAATGGAATGTATAAGGTAAGGGTTATTTTCAAAATCTCATTATTATTAGGGACTATTTATACATACTCTTTATTGGGGAATATTTTTCATCAATATAAAAATTAATAAAAAACGTTTTCAAAAAGGGTTCAATTATTATCTTATGATTTTTAATGTATTTTTACACATGTTTGGAGTTTTATAAAATGGTTTGAAAGGAATCCTTTTGTCATTTTCTTAACGAGATATGTTGTTACTTTTTCAATGGAAAAAAAGTTTTATAACATTTGAAATGTGAGCGGATATTTCCCCCATCATGAAACCTTATTGTTTTGAAGTATCATTACAAGTATGAATGTTTTTTTCAAATAAAATGTCATCATTTATAATTGCATGTATATTTAGATAAATTATTTCAATATAAAAGGGGTATTCCCCTCATGTCTTTTAAGGATTATATTAGAGTTTTTTTCATCTTTATCCACATACTTCATTTATTTTTTAGTTTCATTGATGGTGATATATTAAGTACAATATAAAATATTTTATTAAATAGTTTATGATAATTTTGAATATGGATGTGCTATTTTTTTACTATTCTCTATGTTACTGAGAATGGTCTATGATTATGTTTATTGATTGGGAAATGTTATTTACATTTCATATGTATATGTTGTTTTACCCCATTATTGTAGGGGAATGAATTTGACATTATAAGTGACATAAAGGGACCACTATATTCCATATATGAATTAGTAGGTCTCATGAGACAAACTTGATATGGACATGGACAAGGAGTTGCCCATTTATTTTCAGATATGGATTTCCTCAAGGCCTTAACCATTTATTATCAGATGTCTTGGATGAGGCCTCGATGTTATGTTTTAGATATCCAGTATTATGAATTCCATTTTTCTGTGATTGTTTATTGATATATCATTTGATTATTAAAATAGTATAATATCCATAGTGATTTTTTTTACCACGTTATTGATTAAAGGGCTTGTGTTTCAGTTATTTACCTTTCCATATTGTTCATGACATATTTACTCATAGGTTCACTTGTACGATTACCCTTACTGAGCATTTGAGATCACCTATTTCTTATGTTTTTTCCTCTTGATATGAAGAAGTGTTTTTGTTTTGATAAATAGGGTTACACAAAGATAACTAATTTCATTCTTGAAGATAATTATCTAGGTTTTTTTTGTTTTAATTTTTAATGTGAATTTAAAGAATGAAATATTATTTCCAAAACTTCTATACTGATTAGTCTATTATGATTATAATTTGATATCTAAAAAATTGAAAAAAATAAAGGCATGAGATTCATGATACTTCGGTTAGGTTGGTTAAAATTAATCCTATTATCCCTATATACGATGAGTAATGAATGGTCAAGAATATCTTTTCAAAGGAGTTGATATATTGATCAATGAATAAGGGATCATAATATCTACAGAAATTTGATGTCCTTTATTACATAAATGTATCTATTGGAAAATTCCATTTCTTAGTGGAATTTGGGTGTTCCTAATAAATAATATTTTATTTATAAACATGAGTTAATTGAGAGAATAATATCAAAATGTTCCTACTTCCAGCTCCCATTAGGTTGAGAATCTCAATTTGGTCATCATCACATTACTCATACATTGTTTGTTAGCTTCGTTTAACCTATTTTCATCCATTAACTAAACATAAATACAATATTAGGTAAGATTATTTTTAAACTATTAAAAAAATAAATAGAAAACAATGAATATTAAAGTCTTAACTCATAAATGGAATATATTCTTTAACCTTTGATTTTTTTGGTATCAATATAAGTTATCGATGATATATTAGATAACATTAAATCATATGGGTATTTACATTTCCTTAATAATGGGTTATAGGTATCTTATAAATTTTCCAAATCATATCCCCTAAGAGTATGAAACCAGGTGTGTATCAAGGATAATTTTCATGCAGTAGGTAACAACCGAGTCCATACCAATATTCCCTTTTTTGGTTATTACCCCTAGGTACCTCTATGCCAGATCCACATCCATTTATAGTATCTTGATAGGGATTTATTTTCTTAGAAACCACAGAATCTATATTTTAACAAACAATAAGGGTTTTTTAATTTTTAGTATTACCCATAATGATTTCACTAGTGTTTCCTAATCATAATCCTAAAAATTGTTTGACTTTCCTACGATACTAACTATGATAACCCATATCTTTAATAAATAATAATTAATGATTTATTAAATAAAGTAACACATCATACAACCCCATAATGTCATCGAACCTAGTGTATTTTTGAAATTAGTTATATAGAATAACAAATCACAAAATAATTTCAATTAAATTATTGAAAACTTATTTAACATGCTCTTAATATTTCACCATTATTCTAAATATGCATGTGAAACATGGGGATATATAATATAATGGAATGATCTATAAATCCCAATATCAGAATAATAAAATCATAGATTGAATAAAATGAGTACATGTGATGTAAAGGGAATATAAAGGTAACATAGTAGGGTGATAATTATAAATATGAACAACAAGTCCTGATATATCATGATAGTATAAAGGTATCATGGGAATGTGGAAACAATATAAAATATATTTTCACGAAAGGAAATTAAGGTTAACTAAGAAAAAATATAACATAGTTTGAATAGGATATCTTCATCTTCACCACATATGTTATCTTAAGAGATAAAAATATTACCAATTATATTAGATGGATATATAATTCAGGTCCACCCGTCAATTTCATATCACGTACATGCATATCTGTGCACCTAAACAATACCACATAAGGGTGTATTTAATAAATTTTAAGCACATGATTAAGCAGTTTGGGTTTTGTAATTGTGAATAGAAAATAATTTAATGTTAAATAGAACTTTTTGAAAAAAATTCAGCAGAAATGTAGATGGGTAATCACTATAATAATTCTTCGCATGAAAAATCATAGGAAAATTTTGACAGTATAATGGGTGTACATAAATGTTTATTGAAGGGTTTGATGGTAGAAAAAGATGTATCTAATTAAAAGGGAATAATAACTAATGTAATAGGTATGTGATTATAAATATCCTTACATGAATAATTAGAAATATAAATGGATAATATAAATGAGGTACTTTAATAATGTTGAGAAGGTTATGATCCCTAACCTTGATTAGGCACATAAAAAAGTTTGGGAGGATATTATTAAGATCTTAGGGGTATATTGGGAGGAATATAGGGAGGTAAAGGTGGATTAGTTACTTTAAAAAACTTTTGTTAGCTAATTTTAATGGGATTTTGGGTGTGTTTATAAAGAAAATGTTATAAGAATTATTTTTTAATTTATAAACATCGGTTTTAGTATCTATATGATTAAGGTAATAAAAACACCAAACATATGAGGGGGAATTACCTTGTATTCCACCAAATATAAGTGGTTTTAATTATTTTATAAGGTTAGTTACCAAACACATTATGATAATTCACTCAGTGATGTGAAAGTGAGTCATGTTTAAAAATTATTGATTTTAAAAACATAAAAAATAATATTGGTTTTTTGATGAATCATTATTATTTAATAAAATTAAAAAAATAAAGTCAAAAGAAAATTATTTTAAGGTGGAAATATAATTTTGTCCGTGTATTCATGTTATGTCATATATTACATCACTTTTTGGTCATTATGAAGTTATAATACATACAGTGGATTTATACCGTATTAAATTTTATCCCAAAAAATCAATTGTCATTGAAAATTATGAGAAATTAAAAATTCTATATTTTGGATGTGATAATTTAAATAAAAAATATTTTAATCAAAATAATTATTTAAATATCAGAACATAGACTTTTAAATTAAAAAAATCTATATATTAAAAAATAATGGGGTTTTTACAATAACAATATTCTAACCCTCATTAAAATTATATTTGACATCATAAAATTATGATATCATTTAGATTTAATAAATAATATCTAAAAATAATATATTATTAAAATATAAATAATTTTATAGATTATTGAAATCATTTAAAAATTTTTCTTCATTAAAACTATATACATCCCAAAAATATAGTTTGTGTTTCATCGTATCGAAGTCCAATTTTTTTCAAAATTATTTTTTAATCATCATAAAATTAATAAGAACAGAAATAAATATTTTATGAAAATAAAATTCAAAAATTTATACTCTCAGGGGTAAAGATAGAAAGCCATTGATTACATTAGTGAATTTTCTAAAGGTATGTTTTGGGATGGTGCTATTTTCATTAGGTGGTTCAGTGAAGGTGCTTTGGGTTGTGATATGAATGATTTTGAACTTACCCCATAATTTTTTTCCTTGTACATTAGATACTGAATCTCATCATGGGCATGGTAATTGGAAAATCCCAATGATTCTCTCTCCATCAGAAGCTTCGATAAATGGGATTCTTAGTGTAAGAATCTACTAGTCAAGGTCATCACTTCCTTTTTCTGTTTTAAATGGTCTTTATCATATTCCATAATAAATTAATCTTAATGGTCAATATAAAATGGTCATATTTCTTGTGGGTATAATTCTTAAAGTTCATTTAAATTTGATAGACCATATGTGTCCAAAATAACCGAAGTAGTGCATGTGTTTTCTATTACATGATTATGTAATGAGGCCTTTATTATTTTAAGAAGGTAATTTCATTTATATAATTTCTGGTTATTACAAAAATAAATTCCAAATCTACAAAAAATTATTGGGAACCTACAATGATATCAATGAAACCACCTTATAAGGATCCATCGATATGCCGCACTATAAATCAATATGCCAGATGAAATTTACCTATCAAATCTAGAACTATCCTTTCAAAAAAATGTTATTAATGAAATGAACTATCAATATTTATAAGTCTAGTAATAAATTCTCACTATGATTATAAAATGATAAATATAATATCATAATATCCTTATAAACACAATCAATATAGAATACAGATAGAGATTAAAAACATGTTCCATCATAGCCATGATCACTACTAGTGTGATTTTTGATAAGACTCATACTACAGTAGCCCATAGATGATGGTTACATTATTACATGGGAACTAGTTAGAAGGTATTAGATCCCCAAATACAAAATTGTTTTTCAGTCATGGTAAACTAGATACGTACATTAATATCACATTACTTTTTATAACTTGAAGTAAAAAACATATTGAAAGTAAAAATTCTAATCCATGAATTCATTTAAACATTCTTTATTCATATCCTAGGGAAATGAAAAAAATAAGGATGACAATAGATCCTCCATATAGTTTAGGTACATTAGAATATATTATGCATGAATCCGGACTAATAATTATGGTATGGTGAATAAAAGAATAAATATTTCATTAAATCAAAAAGAAGAGCATGGAATGCATCATTAGGTAATATAAATGCATAAATATAATAGATGATAACAATTTAATTATTAATTAAGGAAATGATTATTAGGATATGTAATTATTTCAGTCATAATGATATTAATACTATAAAATACTTATTCCAATATAATTTTATCAATGTGTAGGTATACACTACAAGCCCATTTAATGATAGCTTACAAAGTTGTCTCATATGACCTGACATTGTATTGTGGGGCGATCTATAATTGGGACCCACACATCACTGCATTTTAAATGAATTCATCATATATTTAATGATAAATGAAATTCATAAATAATATTCCTTAACATATAATGTCCATATTTTTTAAATAATAAAAAATATAAATGTTTCCCCAGTTAGTCAAATAACATTCATTGCACATACACATATATATAAATGGTATATCATTTAAGAATCTATCATATCTTCGATAAGAAAATATAGATATTTAATAGAAATTTATTGCACAATTATTATAAAAATGGGAATATTTCTAGAGAAAAATAATAACTAGAAAATTAATCTAGAGCAAATATCACTGTCAATTAAACAGAAATGAAGATTTTGTAGTTAATTAAATCCTTTTAAAGAATATAAGAAATAATATCATAAACATTTAAAATATGTTTTCAAAAATAGTTTCATTTTTAAAATCATGGAATTATTATAGAATAAGATAAAGGGAGTAAAACAATTATGGGAGTGGGATATTCTATTAATGATGTATACATTAAAAGTATAACATTCATTTTGACTTTTATTTTAAAAAAGGTCAAAATGTATCATTTGGTAAAAAATTATATTTATTCATTTCAAACCATGTAAAATTTCAGGGAAAAACTAAAATATACATAATAAATAATTTATTTAACAAAATTTAATATCAAAAAGTAATTTTGAAATGTATAAAAATTAAAGAAAAAATAAACAATCAAAAAGAGAAATAAGAACCTATTTTTTATTAAAATTATATCTTAAAATTTCTAATTAAATTGAATCAATAATAATTATGAATAAAATGATTTTCATGTTAAATAAATCAATGTTCCATTATATACACCACATAGAAATAATATGTACATAATATCATATATGTCTCAATAGAATGGAAATTGAGACAAAATCTCTAAAAATGATGTTACTGTTGAAGTGAGAATTAATCAATGAATTGGTTATGTGTATAAAATGTAAATCTAAAAAGCTAGTGTAAATATAACATAAATACTCAAAATTATTTACAAAGATTATCTTTTAATATCACATACTATGTATAAGTAATATAATCCAATTTAATGAAATTGAGTTTTGAAACCCCTTAACTCATGTCCACCTCTATTGTACGTTATTTATCTTCATAAATAATGAACATGTCACGAACCGACCCTTCCCGGGATCGAGCCGCAACTACCCCAAGCCCGCCTCCATAGGCCAGGGGCTGGAGACCAGTACAGAAGGCACAACAACTCGGGGAGGCCTTTTTCTAAGTACCTGTACACACACATGCATCACACTCAATGAAAAGTGCAGGGTAAGGTAAAGGCAAGTAAAGAAAAGGGAAACTACTATATATATACCAAAAATGTGCATCGACCTCTAAACAGTACAAGTAAAGCTAAAAGTAAACTGGAAAGAAAAGGGAAAAAACACACACCCAACCAAAAGTGCCACAACCTGGCAACAGGTGAAACAAAAGAAACAACTGGAAGTGTTCCCCACCAGGAACCCGACTACGACCACCGCACGTGGTCCAAGCTACCGAATCCTAAGCTCCTCTGACGTCACGACCAACCTGTCCGTCGTCTGCAAGGGCACACCAAGTGCGGGCAAAGCCCAAGTAGGGGTGAGTATAAAAATACTCAGTAGGATACCCCGAAGGCTCGAGGGAGCAACAAAGGAGGTACCAAAGGGTGAGTAGTAGAGCGAATGGGGAAAATTAAAGGAGTACAACCAAAGGTGCAGTAAATTATACAGTAAAGAGTCCAGCTCAACCCAACAAGAGAAAATAAGGTAGACTCGTCTAAACACAAGGAGCTGGAAATGGTGAGAAGATGAACTTCCCGTCGAGTCTTCACTACCTATAGTAGGAGATTAGACTCTTCCGACCATGAGAAGATATACATGGAAAGCACGTGGCATACCCTCTGCGTCTTCGTCTCTCCTCGAAGGAGAGTAACCAAACCCAAGAAGTGGGTACTAGAACAAGGTATATACAAGTCCATATGCTCAACAAGAAGCCCAAACAAGGTCATAAGGGGATCTCCGTCCTGTAGCTCAACCCAAGAAAAGAGTAGCCAATAGTCCCAGAAGTAAACTCCATCGATGCCCAACATCCCGCACGTCTGCCCCGAACCGCAAGCCAAGGGGATCAATCACCGCACCTCGACACTATTCGCTTTGGGAGGCACTGAATCGCCTACACAGTTTTAGATCGCGTCACAAGGACACGTCCTAGTGGGGGAAAATCTCCTCGTACTTGAGAGTTCTGGGGGAACGTCAACCAAAACTCGTCACTGCCCCACAGTCGAGAGGTCTGCTGAAAGTCGACAGGAGACCCCCAGCCCAGCCCCGCTGGAGGATCCCTAGAAGTCGACGGGTTCCCACTACAAGGATACCCCGAATGTCGACGGGTGCCACACTACCCAGTCCCGTAACAGGGTAATCCACAGGAGGGCGACCCGGCTAAAGTCGGCAATGTGACCACTACCCAGCCCAGCTGGAGGTAACCCGACATCAGAGACCACTGCCCAGCCCAGCTGGAGGTAATCCTGACATCAGGGACCACTGCCCAGCCCAACTGGAGGTAAGACCGGCATCGGGGACCACTGACCAGCCCCGCTGGAGGTAAGCCCGACATCGGGGACCACTGCCCAGCCCAGCTGGATGTAAGCCCGGAACTGCTCTGGCCATCCCTGCTGGATGGTACTACTCGGTGAACACCGCTGTACTGGCCATCCCTGATGGATGGTAACCCACTGGCGAGCTCTGCTCGAAACAACCTCAGCCCTACTGGTAACAACCACAACCCTGCTGGAAACAACCTTAGCCCCACTGGAAACAACCTCAGCCCTGCTGGAAACAACCTCAGCCCTGCTGGAAACAACCTCAGCCCTGTTGGAAATAACCTCAGCCCTGCTGGAAACAACCTTAGCCCTGCTAGAAACAACCTCCTGGGTAGAGGATCGGTGCCCGCGTAAAGTGTTTGTCACACTGAATCCACAAGAACTCTACCAGGGAACACTGGGTGATGGTAGAAACTCACCAGGCCTCACAAGGTGATCCCGCTCCAATCCTCTGAGTCACTGTCGAAGCGAACCGAGACATCTCATCCCAGAAAGTGGGGAAAACACCCACGATGCATGAACACCCGTAGTCGCAAACAGTGCCGTAGATCGGTGAAAGGGCACGGTACTGAAATCCCTCACAGTTGAAGAAGCAGAGGAACCAAATCATTTCTGTCGGCCAAACCATCGAGTACAAGACCAGGGGGAGACCACTCAACCCTTCTGGTCAGACAAAAGAGCACCAGGTCAGGGGAAAATCCAACATGATGGTCAAACAAATGAGCGCAGAGGGACCCTCTATGTCGCGAGAGGTCAAAGTACGTAAAGCAAAACACGACACGCACATGGGGCCCACACGACATGTGGCCCCATGTCAACCCCAACCAAGCGCACAAACGTTCTAAGGTACAAACCACACGTACCTCTATGCGCTCCCGTATACTCCCAGGGTATACCTCATTCCAGCCCAAAGGCTATCGTGCACACGGCACCCAACGTCTAGGCAAAGGTGTGACGTAACAACTCCACCTCAAAGGCCCAGGCACGACCAACCACATCTCGTGAATCATTTATATCACTCTCCCAAGAGTGCGTGATCACACGCCAAGGGTCCGCTACAAACATGGTAGGGAGAACCACCACCAGAGCAACTTTCATGCATCCACATTTAATAAGATCATGCAAGAGGCTCCGCACAGTCAAACAGATCATACCGTTGTAATTATCATAGAAAAACACGCGAGATAGAATACTTACTCGCCTCAAATGGATATCCGACAGAAAAGTCTCCAACACCGCCTCACGCCCGAACGACATCCCGTGATCCCGAGCCTCGACCCCGAAAATAGTCGGGGGCATCGCACCATTGCGATCCCCTCGGGAAAACACATAAAAAAGACTACTCACTTGAGCGCAACAGATATCCGGAGAAAAAGATGCATTCCGGCGCACCGCACACGAGCGGTGCTATGTGGGACCTGTATTTCGGTCCCGAAACTCAACGGACGGATCACACCATTGAGATCCTCTTGAAAAAGCACACGAGATGGACTAAACACTTGTCCAAAACGGATAACTGGTGATAAATATGGAAAAATCACCGTCAACGCCCAAACGGCCCTTGCGGGGCCCGCACCATCATGCGGAATTACAGCAGGCAGACCGCGCCAATGCGATGCCCTCAGAAAAACACCCAACATCGACTTCTCGCACGCCCCGAACAGACATCCGATGAAAAAGTCACTAAAACGCTGCACGCAACTCGAAAGACGAGACATGGGGCCCGCGCCTCAACTAAGACCTTAGCACCTGAAACTACCCTGGAAAGCTCCGCCTCAGTGACAGGGTCCCAACTCCACTGGCAGCGCTTAAATAGGATGTCGGACGCATCCGCGCCTTCCAAAACAAGAATCCCCGGAAAAAAATCCCACCCGCTTCACGGTGTGTCGCGCTTCCAAGGCCCCTTTCTCGGGGATTAAAATCACCCGAAACCATCTCGAATTATTCCTCTCACTCCGAGGCACGCGCCGCCACAGACGGCTCAAGAAACCTACTCTCGGTTTATGATTTATTAAATATAAATCATTTTACAATAATAATAATAATAATAATACATTATTATTATTATTATAACTTCCTTTTTTTAAACAAAAACCAGACCGGCCAGGAGGGCCGGTCTTCTTCCACAACCGCCAGCAGGACCCGCTTTCTGCGGGTCCTCATCTCCCATCAGACCGGCCAGGAGGGCCGGTCCTCCTCCGCACTCCCAAGGTCGACGCCTCGGGCTCCCCCGCTGACCACGCCAGGCCGGTGCACGCCTGCTCCCTCGCCCAGCCGACGCCGCCTGCAGCCCCAGTGGACCGCTGTCGCAGAAGGGAGTCGCTCCGCCTGAGGAGACCCCCGCCACCGCGTCACCCGCCGGAAGCCGCCTCCGCCGTCCTCCTCTCGCCGTCCATGAACCCCGACCAACACCCTCAGCAGACCGAGGCTGAACACCCCACCGCCGAGTGTCGCTGCTCACCCGGCCACCACGCTCGGCCGCTCGAACCCGCTGGAAAATCTCAAAACCAGTCGGAAACAAAACAAAAACCCGCAACTTTTTCCAGACGACGAAGATCGCCTCTGAACTCCGATTTAAATTCCGAGAAGGTAGATGGATAGCTCATAAATTATACTACACAATTATGGGATTTGTTTGAAGAAATAGCAACAATTTGATGCAAATAATCAAACTCAAAGAGGGGTTCAGGATTTAAAACTCAAACGAACACCGCCTACCTAGATGGGCTCCGCCCGACGCTTCCCGCGCGATCCGCCATCGCCACAATGCACCACCTTGAGGAGGATAGGATGGAGGAGGCCTTGGTTGAGACTCCTTCCGCCAGGAGGAAGAAACAAGGGAAGAGGGGAGGGCTTTACTTAAATAGAAATTAAATAAATTTTAATTAATTAATTTCAAAACACCCCAAATTAACCCGTAACCAAAACTCCCGACGGGGTCAAGGTTAAGCCTCCCCTAGGGTAAACACCACCTCTCGAGTAGAACGGTGGTCTCGGACTTTGATTCCGAGCTTCAGTTTGGAAGTTATAAAATTTAACGTCCGAAGTCGCTAAATTACGAAAATGCCCATGGCGTCATTTTTCACAGACGGGCTGCGCCAGTGAAAGTTACACCCCTCCTAGGGTAAACCGAATGTTTAGAACTCAACAGTGCCCTTGGTTTTCCAATCCGAGCCACCGTTTGAGAGATAATTGAGCTTCAACCTTAAACGAATTAATTAATTAATTAATTTATCCGTTTGACGTTCCGAAAGTGAGCGATGGGTCCAAACGTCCCGTGCCGACAATTTTTATGTCATTCCTAGGGTAAACACCCCATTCCGGACCCATCAGTACACTCAGATCTCTGATCTGAAGCAAAATTTAGAAGTTATCACATTTATTTGGCGTTTCTAGTGTGAACGCACTGAAAATTTAATTCCGGCCACTCCGGGGCTCGAAATCGCATGTCGTCTGAAGGCACTCCTCTAGAATATCATCAAGAATATTCCAAAGTCTTCTTCAGTAGAAACTGGGTTCTTACATCATTCCATCCTTCAAGATTTTTGTCCCCAAAAAGCAAAACTAGGGAGAAACACAGGGTACTAAGCCCACACCTGGCTTTCCCATATCCAGAAGAACCCTCGCACAGCTCTACGTCACCGCACACATACCAAAGGATTGATCCATTCACGAGAGGTCGGCCCTTGCCGATGTCGTTCACCCACTCCAGAATTTGGGGTTTGGGGCAAGGCGGTAGGGTAACTCGCCATCCCTTTGCACAATCTCAAATTGCCCGAAGGCCCTCGGGGGTAGCTCACCTCCGCAGTCGAACCTCTGCGTCACACGCCGCGACTGGAATCACCGCCCGCACCTAGAACAAGGCCCGGTGATTCCCTCCTTCAGAATATCCATATGGTGGAACACCCAAGGATATCTGGTCACACAAGATTCCACAACCGAGTCTCTCTTACATGCTCGAAAGGCGAAGGAGTCGACACCATCGACTACATAAAAAGGTCCCACACCTCTCATCATACGAACACAGGGTTACACCGACGCCCCTTTCCACCCTGGTAACACCTCAAGCAAGGAACAGGGAGGAAATAATTCCACACACTGAGTCTAAAGATTCTACTGCAAAAAGTAGAAGAGCTGTAGAGCGTACCTCTTATCACCTCATGCTCTGCAGGATCGTAGACATCCAAAGCTCGCGGCTGTCTGCGGTCCCAACTGTCAGCTCCCGGAGCCTGACGTGGACCACCTAGTGGTGACGGGAAGATCTCATAAAGCCATCCCCCACTACCAAATCCTCCTCCTCTGCTAGCACCACCTCTCTGGGAACTACTCCGATCACGGCACTGCCTCTGTCGTGGTGGTGCACCTACTACCTGCCCGATGTTCTCAGCAACTCGGGTCGGGAAGTCTTGTGCCAGGTGACCTCACCCATCGCATGTATAGCACCGGCTCTCTCTGGGCTGCACTGGTGCCGTCCGACGCCACTATGGTGTTCGACCACACCCCTGAGTCCGGTTGTCAGAAATCCACCTGCGTCGAGGTTCTGCTTGCCGACACCCGCTAGCTGTGGCAGACGTCTCGGCTCCAACGTGCCTGCTACCACCACCACCACTAGAACGTGACAGGAATACCTCTGTCACCAGCACCTGCTCTATCACCCCGGCATATGTGGAAATTACCAAGGGTACTATGACAGCACGAATCTCTCGGCGGAGACCCTGCTCAAACTTTTGCGCTCAGATGTTGTCATCATGGACCAAGTCTGGGTAAAAGCATGCAGGGTCTGCAAAACTAGACGCGTACTCAGCCACCGTCATCCCTCCCTGCTGAAACTACAAGAGATCCTGAATCTGAAAAGATCGTAAGCAGGAGGGGAAAAACTACTCACGGAACAACCACTGAAAGCTGCCCCATGAAAGCGACGACTCGTCAAGAAGCTGAGTCACTAGACTCCACCAACGCCAAGCTGATCCACGGAAAAGGATGGCTGCCAAAGCCACTCTCTGATCTGTCGGTGTCTACATAAACCTGAAAAGGAAAACCACTACCTCTAGCCAAACCTCTGCTACCTGAGGGTCTGGCTCACCACTGAACCTCAGCGGTCTCTGCCGCTGGAACTCACGGAGCGCGCTCAACCTGCGCTCAATCTCAGCCTGCTCTGCTGAAACAGCTTGTTGCTCAGCAGGTGGGGGTGCTACTACTGGCCAACCCGGAGAAAGGGGATCACATGATGGGTCCTGGACTGAGGCCTCATAGCTCACAGGGTCGTCGTCACGAACCAAAGATGGTATCCTGGCTGGCTGTCTTCGCGAAGACATCCTGAATATTATCAAGGAGTGTCGCAGTCAGATGAGCATATATGTATATACCAATAACAACAACGATGGGGAGCTGACTCAAGAAGGATAGTCAAAGACTCAATCCTATGTGATGCACAAAAATTTTTTCCCTGCAACAAGTGTCTCAACATGTCGTGTCGACAAGCGGGTTATCAAGGTCCTGGTGAATTGATACGTCGACCGTCACACCATCACTGGACTCCCTGGCCTGAGAGCCGCTCTCGAGACACGTTGACACTGTTGCCCTAAATCCCAACCATATCCTTTTATTTTAGGGACGTCTGAACAGCGTCCCAAGGAACGAACCACCTCTGATACCACTTTGTCACAACCTGACCCTACCTAGGCTCGAGCCGCAACTACCCCAAGCCCGCCTCCATAGGCCAGGGGCTGGCGACCAGCGCGGAAGGCACAACAACTCGGGGAGGCCTTTGCCTAAGTACCTGTACACACACACGCAGCACACTCAATGCAAAGTGAAAGGTAAAGTAAAGGAAAGTAAAGAAAAGGGAAAATGCTATATATATACCACAAATGTGCATCGAACTCTAAACAGTATAAGTAAAGCTGAAAGTAGACTTGAAAGAAAAGGGGAAAAACACGTGCCCAACCAAAAGTGCCACAACCCAGCAAAAGGTAAAAACAAAGAAACAATTGGAAGGGTTCCCCACCTGGAACCCGACTACGACCACCGCACGCGGTCCAAGCTCCCAGCTCCTAAGCTCCTCTGACGTCACGACCAACCTGTCCGTCGTCTACAAGGGCACACCAAGTGCGGGCAAAGCCCAAGCAGGGGTGAGTATAAAAATACTTAGTAGGATACCCCGAAGGCTCGAGGGAGCAACAAAGGAGGTATCGAAGGGTGAGCAGTAGAGCGAATAGGGAAAAGTAAAGGAGTACAACTGAAGGTGCAGTAAAGAATAGAGTAAAGAGTCCAGCTCAACCCAATAAGAGAAAAGAAGGCAGACTCATCCAAACACAAGGAGCTGGAAACGGTGAGAAGATAAACTTACCGTCGAGTCTTCGCTACCTATAGTAGGAGAGTATACTCATCCAACCATGAGAAGAGAGACATGGAAAGCACGTGGGATACCCCACGCGTCTTCGCCTCTCCTGGAAGGAGAGTAACCAAACCAAAGAAGTGGGTACTAGAACAAGGTATATACAAGTCCATATGCTCAACAAGAAGCCCAAACAAGGTCGTAAGGGGATCTCCGTCCCGTAGCTCAGCCCAAGAAAAGATTAGCCAATAGTCCTAGAAGTAAACTCCATCGATGCCTAGCATCCTACACGTCTGCCCCGAACCGCAAGCCAAGGGGCTCAATCACCGCACCTCGACACTATCCGCTTTGGGCGGCACTGACTCGCCTGCACGGTTTTAGATCGCATCATAAGGACGCGTCTCGGTGGGGGAAAAGCTCCTCGTACTTGAGAGTTCTGGGGGAACGTCAACCACAACTCGTCATTGCCCCGCAGTCGAGAGGTCCTCTCAAAATCGACAGGCGACCCCCTGCCCAGCCCCGATGGAGGATCCCTAGAAGTCGACGGGTTCCCACTACAGGGATACCCAGAAAGCCGATGGGTGCCATACTACCCAGTCCCGTAACAGGGTAATCCACTGGGGGGAGACCTGGCTAAATGTCGGCAATGGGTCCACTGCCCAGCCCAGCTGGAGGTAACCCGGCATTTGGGACCACTGCCCAGCCCAGTTGGAGGTAAGCCCGGCATCGGGGACCACTACCCAGCCTAGATAAAGGTAAGCCCGACATCAGGGACCACTTCCCAGCCCCACTGGAGGTAAGCCCAACATTGGGGACCACTGCCCAGCTCAGCTGGAGGTAAGCCCATAACTGCAATGGCCATCCCTGCTGGATGGTACTGCTCGGTGAACACCGCTGTACTGGCCATCCTTGCTGGATGGTAACCCACTGGCGAGCTCTGCTCGAAACAACCTCAGCCCTGCTGGTAACAACCTTAGCCCTGCTGGAAACAACCTCATCCCCGCTGGAAACAACCTCAGTCCTGCTGGAAACAACCTCAGCCCTGCTGGAAAAAAACAAAACCCTACTGGAAACAATCTCAGCCCTGCTGGAAACAACCTCCTGGGTAGAGGATCGGTGCATGCATAAAGTGTTGGTCACACCAAATCCACAAGAACTCTACTAGGGAACACGGGGTGACAGGAGAAACTCTCCAGGCCTCACAAGGCGATCCCGCTCCAATCCACTGAGTCACTGTCGAAGCGGACCGAGACATCTCATCCCAGAAAGTGGGGAAAACACCCACGCTGCACGAACACCGGTAGTCGCAAACGGTGCCGCAGACCGGTGAAAGGGCACAATACTGAAACCCCTCATGTGACAACTGGGTCCCGGTGACAGCACAACCACCCCACCTTAACATGGTCGTCGGGTCTTGTCCCACTAGGTACCCCCAGTTGCCCCCACAGACACGTGGGGCCCACCCCAGGGTCCACCCACGTGCCCGAACGGGTCATCTGACTAATGACATTCCCCACAGGCCAACACATGTCCTTTCCAGTGTGCTTTGTCCTCACTCACACACACCCTGGGAAACTTCCCAGAGGGTCACCCATCCTGATCACTACTCCAAGCCAAGCACGCTTAACTGTGAAGTTCTAATCAGACATGCTCCCGAAAAGGAAGGTGCACCTTGTTGACATGAGTCATATCAATTAGTCATTTAACCCTTTATCATTTGGGGATGTTACAATCACCCCCCCTTTAGAGCACAACGCCCTCGTTGTGGGCCCTACATCTCAACCCAGGCAGTGCACCGCGCACTTAAGGCTGGGTTCCTCCTCTGATACCAAATGTGACAACTGGGTCCCGGTGACAGCACAACCACCCCACCTTAACATGGTCGTCGGGTCTTGTCCCACTAGGTACCCCCAGTTGCCCCCACAGACACGTGGGGCCCACCCCAGGGTCCACCCACGTGCCCGAACGGGTCATCTGACTAATGACATTCCCCACAGGCCAACACATGTCCTTTCCAGTGTGCTTTGTCCTCACTCGCACACACCCTGGGAAACTTCCCAGAGGGTCACCCATCCTGATCACTACTCCAAGCCAAGCACGCTTAACTGTGGAGTTCTAATCAAACAGGCTCCCGAAAAGGAAGGTGCACCTTGTTGACATGAGTCATATCAATTAGTCATTTAACCCTTTATCATTTTGGGATGTTACACCTCACAACTGAAGAAGAAGAGGAACTAAATCATCTCTGCTGGCCAAACCATCGAGTACAAGACCAGGGGGAGACCAGTCAACCCTGCTGGTCAGACAAAAGAGCACCAGGCCATGGGAAACTCCACCCTGCTGGTCAAACAAATGAGCGCAGAGGGACCCTCTAAGTCGTGAGAGGTCAAAGTACGTAAAGCAGAACACGACACGCACATGGGGACCACACGACGTGTGGCCCCAAGTCAACCCCAACAAAGCGCACAAATGTTCTCAGGTACAAACCACACGTACCTCCATGCGCTCCCATATACTCCCAAGGAATACCTCGTTCCAGCCCAAAGCCTATCGTGCACATGGCACCCAGCGTCTACGCGAAGGCGTGACGTAACAAATCCACCTCAAATGCCCAGGCACGGCGAACCACATCTCGTGAATCATTTATATCACTCTCCCAAGAGTGCGCGATCACAAGCCAAGGGTCCGATACAAACATGGTAGGGGAACCACCACCGGAGCACCTTTCAGGCTTCCACATTTAATAAGATTGTGCAAGAGGCTCCGCACAGTCAAACAGATTTTACCGTTGTAATCCTCGCGAAAAAACACACGAGATCGACTACTTACTCGCCTCAAACGGATATCTGACGAAAAAGTCTCAAACACCACCTCACACCCGAACGACGTCTCGTGATCCCAAGCCTCGGCCCCGAAAACATTCGGGCGCATCGCACCATTGCGATCCCCTCGGCAAAACACGTCAAAAAGACTGCTCACTTGAGCACAACGGATATCCGGGGAAAAAGATGCATTCCGACGCACCGCACACGAGCGGTGCTACGTGGGACCCGCTTCCCGGTCCCAAAACTCAACGGACGGATTGCACCATTGCGATCCTCTCAAAAAAGAACATGAGATGGAGTAAAAACTTGTCCAAAATGGACACCCGATGATAAAGAGGGAAAAATCACCGTCAACGCCCAAACGGCCCTTGCGGGGCCCGCACCATCGTGCAGAATTATAGCGGGCAGACTGCGCCAACACGATGCACTCAGAAAAACAACCAACATAGATTGATCGCACACCCCGAACGGACGTCTGATGAAAAAGTCGCTAAAACGCTGCACGCAGCTCGAAAGACGGGCCGTGGGGCCCATGCCTCAACTGCATCCTTAGCGCCTGAAACCACCCTGGGAAGCTCCACCTCGGTGCCAGGGTCCCAACGCCATTGACGATGCTTAAATCGGACGTCGGACGCGTCCACGCCGTCCAAAACAAGAATCCACGGAAAAAAACGCCCACCTGCTTCACGGTGTGTCGCGCTTCTGAGGCCCCTGTCTCGGGGATTAAAATCACCTGAAACCATCTCGAATTATTCCTCTCACTCCGAGGCATGTGCCGCCGTAGACGGCTCATGAAACCGACAGTCGGTTTATGATTTATTAAATATAAATCATTTTATAATAATAATAATAATACATTATTATTATTATTATTATAACTTACTTTTTTTTAACAAAAACCAGACCGGCTAGGAGGGCCAGTCTTCTTCCACCGCCGCCAACAGGACCCGATTTTTGCGGGTCCTCGTCTCCCAGCAGACCGGCTAGGAGGGCCGGTCCTCCTCTGCACTCCCGAGGTCGACGCCTTGGGCTCCCCCGCTGACCACGCCAGGCCAGCGCACGCCTGCTCCCTCGCTCGACCAACGCCGCCTGCAGCCCCAGCGGACCGCCGTCGCAGAAGGGAGCCGCTCCGCCTGAGGAGACCCCTACCGCCGCATCACCCACTGGAAGCCGCCTCCACCGTCCTCCTCTCGCCGTCCGCAAGCCCCGGCCGAAACCCTCAGTAGACCGAGGCCGAACACCCCACTGCCGCACGTCGCTGCTCACCCAGCCACCATGCTCGGCCGCTCGAACCCGCCGGAAAAACTCAAAACCAGCCGGAAACAAAACAAAAACCCGCAACTTTCGCCGGACGACGGAGATCGCCTCCGAACTCTGATTTAAATTCCAAGAAGGGTGATGGAAAGCTCATAAATTATACTACACGATTATGGGATTTGTTCAAAGAAATAGAAACAATTTGATGCAAATAATCAAACTCAAAGAGGGGTTTGGGATTTAAAGCTTAAACGAACACCGCCTACCTCGATGGGCTTCGCCCGACGCTTCCCGCGCGATCCGCCGCCGCCGCAACGCACCACCTTTAGGAGGAGAGGATGGAGGAGGCCTTCATTGAGACTCCTTCCGCCAGGACGAAGAAACAAGGGAGGAGGGGAGGGGTTTAATTAAATAGAAATTAAATAAATTTTAATTAATTAATTTCAAAACACCCAAAATTAACTCGTAACCAAAACTCATGACGATGTCAAGGTTAAGCCTCCCCTAGGGTAAACACCACCTCCCGAGCACAACGGTGGTCTTAGAATTTGATTCTGATCTTCCGTTTGGAAGTTATAAAATTTAACGTCCGAAGCCGCTAAATTACGAAAATGCCCCTGGCGGCATTTTTCACAGACGGGCCGCGCCCACGAATGCTACACCTCTCCTAGGGTAAATAGCATGTTCCAAACTCAACGGTGCCCTCAGTTTTCCAATCCGAGCCACCGTTTAAGAGATACTTGAGCTTCACCCTTAAACGAATAAATTAATTAATTAATTTATCCGTTTAACGTTCCGAAAGTGAGCGAGGGGTCCAAACGTCCCATGCCGACAAGTTTTATGTCATTCCTAGGGTAAACACCCCATTTCGGACACATCCGTACACTCAGATCTCTGATCTGAAGCACCGTTTAGATGTTATCACATTTATTTGGTGTTTTTAGTGTGAACGCAATGAAAATTTAATTCCGGCCACTCCGGGGCTCTGAATCGCACGCCGTCTGAAGACGCTGCTCTGGAATATCATCAAGAATATTCCAAAGTCTTCCACAATAAAAACTGGGTCCTTATAGAACATATGTAATTTTTTTAAACTAATTTAGGAATATTTTATCTTTTATTATTAATTTTATTTTATGTAATATTTGTTTTATATTTAACAAAATATTCAATTAATTTCACGACAATGTTTTGATGATATTCCATTCATATGTCCAAAATGACTTCGGTATGTTGACTATAGTAAAAGAGGACATTATTACATAATATAAAAATAGTAATAATGAAATAATTATAATTTTTTCTATAAATTATACTTTTTTAAAACAACTATAAAATATGGTTATGAAAAATGAACTACATTACAATCATGGAGACGGTAAGTTGTACGTATGCATGAGTAACATTTCCATTTTTCAATGACCATGATGAAAATAAAATAAGAGTAAAAAATTATTTAGGTAATTAAAAAAATAACATAAATAAAATAATATTTTTTATGTACACATATATATAATAGTCATGTGAAGTGGCTATGAAAACAATAATCACATATCTTCTTAGAGGTGCTAATGCACATGTATGGATGAATTCCATTATTATTTTTAAATGAATGGAAAGGTAAGAAATTATATGATATAGTATTTTTATAAAATGATAAAAATTTCATTTATATTGTGTATATATATATATATATATATTAAACCAATCATTAAAACTATATATGAGGGGTGGTTTTAGAAAAATAATTACATTAGTTTGAAAAGTGGTAGTATGCCATACTAAAGAATGACAATTTCGTTTCCAATTTGATGGAATTGGAGATGGATATAGGGTGTTCTTCTAGAATAAAAAATATTAGTATATGAAAGATACTAATTTTATTATATTATCATGGTTTAATACTATTTTAAGGAGTTCGATGAAGAATTAAAAAAAATGTTATGTTATGAACAATACATCTTCTTCATACATCCACTTTAGGGTAATACACAAATCCTTCCAAGGTAGAATTTATTATAAAATATACTCTAGAATGTGGTAATTTAGTTAATTAAAGTATTTGTCAACATATTGGAAAATATAAAATGATTCTTAAGTGTGAATAAAAGTGGATAAGATGATCTCTTTTATATGTGAGGGGAGGGGAACTTTTGGAATTAAATAAAGTTTTTAATTAATATAATTTATTTATCATGAAAAAAACTATCTTAAATGATATATTTTGAATATTGCATCTGGAATGTTTAAAATAACGTCATAAAATAATTTTTTTTACAAGTTTATATTAGGTTTCCCTTTATTTTTTTGTTTTAACCCATGATAACCATTTTTGAAAAATACCATGATAATAATGTTTTTACTCTTTAATGATCAACGTAGATAGAATTGAATGTAGATTGGATATTAAATGAAACATGGTTGAAATTTTTTACTATATACTAATCTCATGTCCTTGGATATAATTTTTAATAGTTTTAAATCACTTGCTAAAATTTTATTTATTAAAAATATCTTTAGTTCCATTTTTGGAACAATTTATTTTATTTTACCATAATAACATAAAGATAAAAATATAATTTGAATATAATCAACTAAAATTTCAATAAAATGGTTTAACATTCAATATAATAAATTTAACATAATAATTCAGTAAAATTATATTACTCAAATCCTTTTAAAAATAATTTTTTTCTATTAATTGAATAATTAGTGTGTCAACATTGTGTAAGAATCCACCATAATTATTTCATCTATAAAAATAAAAAATAAATAACATGATAAAAAATAATTTTTATTGAAGATAAATATTTATAATAAATAATTGGGTTTCTATATCATTGTAATAAAATAATATATAAATTAAAAGCAAAAAAGAGACATTTTTTTATTTTTCTTTATATAAAATAATATTAAAGTCAAAATCGTGGATAAAATGGAAATAAGTAAATATATTTTAATTATGGATTGTTATGGACGAAATTAAATCATCCAATAAAATTTAATAATGGGTTATGTTCATTTTTCTGTCTTCATCGTATTATTTTTAATGTTAATTACCTAATTTAGCCTTATTTTTGAGATAATTATTTATTATAATTTTTATCCAAAATGAATAAAAATAAAAAGGTTATATATGAAAATTCGTTCATTCTAATTATAAATATTTATAAAAATTTATTAATATCTATATAAAATTATTTTTAGAATTTAATTTAAAATTATTCTCGCAAAGCGTGACGAAAAAATGATTTTTCCATAAAATACATTAAAATAAGATGATATTACTTAACTATGTGAATAATAATCATCATTATATGAATTAAAATTAATATATATATATATATATTATTGAAATTTAATTTTAATAATCAATCATTATTTGTTTTATTAAATAATTAAAACGGACAAATTATTATGCACATAAAAATAGTTTTCACGAAAATGTGTTTAAAAAACTGATTTAAACCATAATAATGATAAATGGTGATTAAAATGAATTAAATAAGATGATAATAAATAAAAATTATAATATCTAATTTTATGAAAAAATAAAAAATATAATCATATGTTAAATTACTTGATTAAATGAAATGAAATGAATGTTTTTCCAAAATCAATATTTTTCACTATTCACAGGAAATGTGTCTTTTTAGAAAAATATGAAAATTTTGATGTAGGATAATTTCAATATGATTATTTCAAAATTTATTTTATTTCTATAAAATTAAAAAATTTTGTAGAAATTAATTATATTATCCACAAAAAAAATTAATTAATATCATTTTAGAAGAAAATGTATTTTTTTGAAGCAAAATGTTACTTTACTGAAAATTATGTACTTATTTAAAAAGAATTAATCAATAAATTTTCATTTATTAGGACCCATATAAATATAATTGTAATTCATAATGTGGTTAATCATATTTTTACCTTCGAATTCAATGAATACATTATAATAGTCATATTTATATAACATATTTCATGGGTCATTTAATCTTTATTTTTCATGCCATATATGATATAAAATATAATTTTATTATTTATGAATATTAGGGTATTATGGTTTTTCCAACTTCCATAATATATTTCCAATCAATTGAAACTTTTTCTAGAAAATTGATGGTTTACATATTTAAATTCTATATGGAAAACCCACTTTCTAAAAGGGTTAATAAAACATCGCCATAAAAATAGAGAAAGGAAAATATGAAGTTTATCTAGAATAACAAAATATTATGTCTCCATATAGGATGAAATTAATAGTAAGTGAAAAAATTTACATATAAGAGATAACTATTTCCTATCGAGTAATTGTGAGTGATATAGAACATGGTCAAGAGAAATATAATGTCCACATGGCCATAAATATATTATTTGTATAAAGACCATCAATTCATTTAGAATGGAGGTAAATGTATTAAATTTTTATTTCTATACCATTTTTCAAAAAAATTGTTTTTATTTTACTATCAAGATATAGATGACAAAAAAATAATATTACTATTTTTTTATTTCATAAATAGAACATTTTCCTTTGGTTGTGCTTCAAAAAAATTTCAATTCATTTATTACCCCATGAAATGAAAACCAAAGATGTTTTTTATATATGAGGAAATAAAATTAAATTTTAATAGACTATATATCCATAAAATAGTGTAAATTATTTCAGTTTTTCTATAATTATTTTACAAAAAATTGATTAGTAGAAGTTATCCAATATAATACATTAATCATTAAAACTTCAATAGTATCACCCAAAGTTCAACTTAATCTATTTAATAAGTATTTATCCTTTAAAAACATCAAATATCAATCTGACCAAATTCAAATTTTAAAATTGTTGAAAGGAGTTCAATGAATTTCAAAAATATTATCAACAGTAACCCCTTAAAACATCATAATGGAACAATTAATGCCACATACCAAATATTTGAATAAAATGATCACAATAAATTCATAATGAAATCATATCTATTCCAATATTAACTATATACATATTCAATCAATTAAATCACTGATAATTTAATATATTCTAAGAATCGGAAAATGTAGTAAACTTTGTCATAAATGACATTGTCACAAAATCACTAATCATTTTCAAGGTCACCATTTCCATATGATTCACTTCATCAATTTCAGTCATACCTTTATCCCAAATATACATTATTACTCCAATATTAAGAACATATTAACTGTTACCTTTCCCCAGTTATGTGTTTTTTTATAAAATATCACATTAACATTAAATACATGTCTATTTTATTCATACCATTCAATATATGATTTCCAATCCTAAAAGAATATCTATTAAAAAACAATACATAAATGATTTAATATTTATATATCAAAAATATAATTGATGAAACACTTCAACAATATAATTATCACACCCGAATACATAAACACATTAATCTGTCCATTTTAGTGATTGTCTTGACATCATTACTTTGCTGATCTAGGTGTTTACACCTGTATTATGGAATTGACTTAGACAATTCCCATATTCCAAAAAACTAATACATTTAACTACTAAACAATTCATTTCTATATTTACTTTATTTCCTAACGGAACAATTCTTAGTCTTCCTTTGACACATTCTACCGGGTGTCTCTTTCCACATTTCTATCATGAATAATATTTTTCTCATTTCCTCCAAGGTCTCTCCTATCTAATATCTCTAAAAAAATACAACCTTTTATTATTTGAGGAGTCTATGATTTTGTTAAGGTGAAAGTTGTTAATTTAATATCATGATAGCTAGTTAGGTACAATCAAAATATCATTATCTATAATCATCATCTAATTTGGATGCTCATAATCACCACATTGTCTATAAAATTTAGTGTTGACAAGATTTTTCATGGCTCCATAAAATAAATAAATCAATAAATGATTAAATGAGTAATAATAGTCACAGTGGGAAACAACATAATCATTTATAGTATGTCTAAATCATGTGTCTTCATTTCAATATAAGAAACTGTATGTTTAAACTAGGCCATTTATATTCATAATATATGAAAATAAATTATAATTGTTCATAATGAAAATCTGAATTATCCAAATAATATCTCCTATGAGTGTCAAACTGGGTATGCATTAAGGGAAACCTCACCACACACCATAATAATGGCCAATTTATACTCATCCAGCTCTTTTCATGATTATTACCCAAAGATGAATCTCTTTCTGAAAACATGTCAAATTGTAGTATTCAGATAGGGATATGTTTCTAGGAAAACCACATAGTCAATACCGTAACAAAATTTTAGGACACTATCCTATACATAGACTCATACTCAATGTCAGTCATATGGTTATGTTAAATAATATATGTTATCCTAAATCTTATTCTCAAGGGTTCTACTAAAATTCCTATGATACCAACTGTAATGACTCCAAATACAGTGGAATCTTTATTACATTGTTACTGGATACATTGAATAATATCTCAATGGAAATAATATTTTATTAGTCTTTATAAACTATATACATATTTGAATCTCATGTTATATTTAAAAAATTAAAATAAAAATCATAGTGAATGTAAATATTCAACATCCTTGAACTAATTTAATGATTTATTATTCCCATCATGGGAAAATGAAACAAAATAAGGGTGATCTTAGATGCTCAATAGGGGTTACATAAATTGGAATCTATCAAGTGTAAATATGAATAAATCAATATTTAATGTAATATAGCTGATAGTGATTTCCATTTAATCAATAACATTGGAGAAACATAATTTACACATAATCAAAATGTAGAAATCTCATGGAAAAAAATTACTAAACACTCAATAAAGGAAGTGATCGGTATTGTATAAAATTATTTCAAACATCCTGGTATCTATCCCATCAAATAAATGTTCCAATAAATTTTAATCAATTATTAAGTATACACCAAAAACCCATTTAATGCTAGCTTACTATTTTTTCTGAAGAGATTTATCGATGTATCGAGGGGTTATCAATAAATGGTACCAACTCATCAGTGCATATACAATTCATTCCAAATATATTTAATTATTAATTAAATTCATAGAAAAATATTCCTTGACAAAAATTATTCATATTGACTAAAGGGTATTGAATTTCCAGGATTCCCCTTTTAATCCAAAAAAAATTCAATGTAAATCACTATATGCAGAAATTGTATATATTTATGAAATAATCATACCCATGATTCAAAAAATATGGATATTTAAGATAAATTTAACGTACAATTATTAAATGAAATTGAATGTTTTAATATAATATTAATAATAAAACAATTAATTAAATGATAAAAGATGTCATCAAATTCATCAGAAAATTTTATTTTAAAATAAAATAAAGTCCTTTAATGAAGAGAAGAACTTGTAAGTAAAAAATTTAAATTATTCTTTAAAAAATAATTTCCATTTATATTTTTAATATAATATAATTTAATAATGGTTGTAAAATGGTTATGGCGGTGTTAAATTCAAGTAACCCCATATACATTAAAAACAAAACATTCCTATTGACTTTTTATAATAAGGGTTAAAAATAAACCATTTTTGGAAAACAATATAAATATTCATTTAAAACCATTTAAATATTCATAGAGAACATAATATTTCATTCATAAATCATTTGAGTAATTATAAGGACTTTTGAAAAATAATTTTCTAAAAATATAGACTTAGAAGAAAAATATACCTTATTAAATAGAGAAATAAGATTGGGGTTTCTTTTAAACATTACTCTTGAAATAATGACATTAGATGAATAATTATAAATAATTTATAAATGTATATTCATGTTAAATACCTATAATGGGATGTATTAATACAACATAAAATTATATAGGTGAAAAATATCAAATATGTATTAATTGAATTGAAAGTAGGATGTAATCACTTACAAATATCATACAATCAATGTGACAATAAGTTAATGAATTGATTATGTGTATAAAATTTTAATCCTCATAAAAATAGAGTAAATAAAATATAAACTAACAAAATTAATTACCCACATTATCATAGAATATACAAGAAAATAATTAAGTAATATAACCGAATGAAAATAAATTTCATTTTGAAACCCCTTACCTCAAGTCTGACTCATGACATATGTTCTTTATATTCATGAATAATAAAATTATGTAAATACTTTTTTAATCAAGAAGAAAAATCATGTATTTTATTTATGTTATATTATTTAATAACATGCTATATTTATTTACTTAATCAATTAAGTTCACATCATATGTTTTGATGATATTCTATTCGTATGTCCAAAATAACATCGGTAGATTTACTATAGTAAAACAGTCATTTTTAAATCATATACAGTATAATAACCAAAAAAGTATTATAATATTGATACATAAATTATAAATACTAATCAAAAATTTAATTATGGTTATAAAAAATGAGCTTCCTTACAATAATGGAGATGTTAAGTCATGCATACACATAAGAAACATTTACATTTTTCAAATATCTTTATGGAAAAATAATAAGTATTATTTTATCTTTCCAAAAATACATATTATAATTTAAATATATTATTATTATTTAAATAAACATATATATAGTATTCATGTGAGGTGGTTATGAAAAATGAGTCAAATCACATTTTAGAGGTGTTATTCCACATATACACACAAATGATGTTATCATTTTTAAACCAATGGAAATGTAAGAAATTATAGAATATAAAATATTTATGGAATTTTAATTGTGTCATTAATATATAATGGTTTTCAGAAATCTGACATTAATTCCAATTGTTATAGGAGGTCATAAAAATGTGTTATATCAGTTTGTGAGGCGGTAGTCTGTTGTACACACGAACAACGATTTTGTTTTACATTTTTTGGAATAGGATATATATATATATATATATATAATTACATTAGAATAAAAAATCTAACTATATTTTATATAACAATATTATTTGATAAACAAGGTTAAATAATATTCTATTTATATATAGGAAGAAATAAATCAAAAAGGCTCAGTTGGGAATGACATATCTTATCATGAAAACACCATTAGGATTACACCAAAAGCCTTCTAAGGAGGTTTTATAATTAAAAAAAGACTTTAAGAAGTGGCAAGGGAAATACTTACTGTATTCTGATATGTCTTGGATGAACCAAAAGTATTTTGATGTTTGATTAAAAAATGGGAGGATGTTCCATCTTGTAAGTGTATGGATGGGCACTATCAGTGTTTAATAAGTATGAAATTAATATAAATTATTAAAGATTGGTAATTATTTAAAAAATGTAAAATTTAGAATATATTTTGTGTATGGGTTAATATCCTAACATATAATAAAATTTTTATATATTTATATTAGGGGTTTTGCATTATATTCTTATCCTTTATTAACTGTTTTTAAAAAACTTATGATAACATGGTTTTACTCTTTAGAGTTAATGAATGTTACAATAAAAATTAAATTTTCCAATAAATATATTGTGGTTAATATTTTCAACTATATACCAATCACTTGGAAAAATATATGATTTTTACGAATCTTAAATCATTTAATAAAATATTATTTATTATAATATATCATTAATGTCATTCTTTGGTACTATTCATTTACTTTGATCATAGTAACATCAATAAAAAATGATACTATAATAAATTCAATTTTTTATAAAATGATATATTAAAATAAATAACTAATAGGAAGCTATAATTAATTTCAATTATATTACAAATAAAATTATAAATAAAATTCATTTTTTCTATAATAATTGAATAAATATGGTGTTCATGTTGCATTATAATTTATGGTAATTATTTTAAACCTAACAATAAAATATCAATTACCATGATAAAAATACAAGTTACCCTTAAAATAATTGTTTTTAGTGGAACATAGTTTTTATTTAACCCTATCATAAAATATTATAAAAAAATAATCAAGTATGTAGAGTTTTTAAATTTTGTTCAAATAAAATAATATAATGATAAAAAATCATGAGAAAATAGAAAAATCGTCATATTTTATAATTTTGGATGTTTATGGATGAACTATACTCATAAATAATAAATATGGAAATATTTTGTTTTTTCATTTTTAGTTCATATCATATTATATTTAACCTTTATTACATGACATACCCTTACCATGGTGAAAATTATTTACTATAGTTTCTATTTATAATGACAATAAATAATAGGGGACTCTTTACCCAATATAGGCATCATGATTTCTCATATATAATCCATTTTTCCTGATTCAATTCATAGAATTGGAAAATGTTAATTTAAAATTAAAAACATAAAGCATGATGAAATGATATTTTTTAGGAAAATGTATTATTCAAGAAACGATTATTTTAAATTAACTCAATAAATAGTAATATTAAAAATATGAATTCAAATTAATATATATATATATATAAATTTTATTTAATAATTCCTCATCATTTTTCATTTTAATTAATTAAAATATAAACAACATTTATAAATTAAAAAAAATCTTCAGGAAAATATGTTATTATGGGTAAAAATAGATTTATACCATAATCTTGAAAGATTATGATTTAAATAAAATCAATAAAATTATTATAATTAAAATCGATCATATGTAATGTTACGACCAAACATAGAAAAATAATAATCCATTAAATTACGTTATTTAATAAATATGAATGATAGTTTTATAAAAAATAGATATTTTCACTTTTCATTGAAAACCATTTATATTCATAAAAATAAAAAAAAACATTATGATAACTTTGATATGATGATTTAAAATATTATATATTTTTTTACAAATTACCATTACTAAAATTACTATAAATTAATTATGTTATCGGCAAAAAAATGGGTTTTTTGAAGAAAAAATATTTTTGAAGCACAAATTGAGTTTAATAATAATTATGTTCTTATTTATCAGTAATTCATTGATAAATATGTATTAAATATTTCCATTAAATATATATATATATATATATTTCATATCACGGTTCTTCTTATTTATTTCTACCAATCTATTAGCTATGTCATAATTGCCAAATTTAAAAAATATATTTCATCGGTTGTTTAAGATTGTTGTTGACTATCTTATATTTTATTGAATATAACATTCAATTTTTAAAATATCATGGGGATATAATTTTCACCTTGAGAAAATTAAAAAAATCAAAAATTCCAAAATATATTTGGAAATATATCTTAGGAATATGTTCATCTTTCACCCTTAGTTAATGATAAGTAGACCAAATGTCAATCTAAAAAACTCTAAAATCTCTTTATCTAATCAAACTTATCACCAATAAAAGGTAAATTATATTTTTTCTTGATATATACCTAGTTCAACATGTGGAAATAAATAAAATACCATTAAATCTAGTGATATTTCAATGGAGAAATTACTGGATAATCAAGATGAGATATATTTCGTCGTATGAGTCCCTTTATCTAAATATCTTCCAACTATGTATTTAAAAATAGAAGGCTCAGTCAAAACCATTTGATCAGAAAGAATATAAATTGGCACAATACCCAGTACCAATTAAATCATAAACACCACCTCTTCCTCAGGTGCTTATATTATGAAATTCTTAGGAAAACATACTAATATAGATCAAACACTAAGGGAAAAATAAGACCGATTATCACCCTCAACTAACTCAAGATACATCCCCACCCCCTGAGATTTAATCTTCTTCAACAGAACCAAATCAAGACCAACCCTATTGTTGTGATAAACCACTCCCCTATAAATACATGTAACTTATCACTTGGGGGATATAACATCACATGTAATTGGTATCCATTAAGTTGAGATCAAAAATTTCATGGCTCGACCTGCTGAGGTCTGACCCATGACTACTTCAAGACTACCTCCTATAGACTAGAGGATATTGGATAGAACAAAGTAGACATGTCTCCCAAGTGGGAGGAATTATCCTAATTTACATGTACACATGAACACGTCATTAAGCCCAGACAATATTCAAATGTACGATAACTGAGACAATACATCCATTCATCTAAGATCCCACAAATGATTTCCATAAAAAAGTATTAAAACCAAAAATTGGGCAAAATATAATCCCAAAAAAATGATCAATGTTTCTAGTCTGCTCTAAGGGAGAGTAATAAGTGTATTTGATGATCTCGGTAACCACCATTGTCTACAAAGATCTATCTACATGCAACCAACTCCCTTTTATCCTTGGAAACCGTCAAAACATCATAAACTTCATCAGACATGACACATGCTGGAAAATCCCATATAGGAGTAAGTATAGTAATACCCAGTAATACACCCCAAAAATACTAAACATGAAGAACCATGTACAGTCATATCTATACAATATATATTATTCTATATATAATAGAAACATGCATATATACTTATTAAAGACACCATGCCCCCAGAGAATCATAACCAACCATCTTCCATAAGATTCTACTTGAACAAAACTCATTCCAGGATAATCCAATCCACGAGCCACACTATCCTAAGTGACTCTCGATGAAGAGGTCAATATATTTGGTCTTCTCCCAACAAATCATAGTGGTCTTTAAATACCCTGATGCACAAATAAGGTGACAAACCCAAAACCACTGAGGGGGACACTGTTAATCCAATCTGGATCTACCTGATACATAGGGAATAATATGTAAAAGATACCACAAACCCTACCATTATATCCTACTATATATAGGATCAATTTTTTACTTAGGGAGGCCACTCTGATTCCACAACCCAAACCCAGGGAATAATGATGATAGGGGATCACACTCCAGTCAAACTAAGGTACAAAACAATTCCATCAGAGACATGACCACTAGAATGGTTAAAAATCCAACAATGTGTATGTAATATTTCACTATAAGCATTAGGGTTTTAATTAATGTTAAATGATCAACCTATAATATTCCAAAATAAGGAAACTAAGAGTTGAAAACTCTATTAAATAGATATATTCTGTCAACCTGTGGTACATGACATGTCCATTATCACCAATCATCCCATGTGCAAAGCCTCACAAGACATGCAAGTCTCCATATACAAAATATATAGATGATATACATGGTTTGTAGATAGACACATCATATTACCTGTGTTTCTTGTCCATGTCCTTGTATAGTGGCAATGTCTATAAACCAGCTTGTCTACACTCGGCTGTGTTCGTGTCCATGTACACTACATGGAACTTCCCATGCATTTTTTCCCATGTCAATATCATTTTTGAAGTATATTTTGAGCCAAATGGGAAGGTCCACATGTGTTTTCACATGTGTGACATGTTTTGTGATCCTTATCATCATTCCAAAACCATATCTTCTACTGAATAAGCCCCACATGGTGTGTAATACTAATTTACACACCATGATTCTAGATATTTTCTCGATATGGAGGATTCGACTCATTTCTTAATTATATTTCTTTTCCGCCTCTATTTTCACTTGAAAATCTCCATAGATCTCATATCTAGGTTGAAATAGCCCTAAAATCGCATGGCCACCATAATATTTCTCTTGAAGTGTATTGAAAATGTATCCCCGATTTCTGATTTGCCATGCATCGCCTGAGAGGAAGAAGAAACCTATATCTGGTTTTGTTATCCCTCTATCCACCCACCATTATCATATATTCCCAAATAGAAATATCCTTCATATTCTGTACCTATGATTTTGATCAATTTCGTAGAAGAATAGTCTTGTAATGATTGGAGAACTGGTATTGGTAATGCCACTGGACAAAATAAATACAAATGATGATGAAGAGAATTAATTTGTCGAGAAAGTGACAAGACACATAATAGAAGAATAAAACTTAATCGTTGGACATTTGGAATCAATTTTTTTTTTCATATATGAAGATGAATAGATATTTATAAATCAATGAAAAAATAAATAATAATTCCATCATTTTAATTCTATGGGCATTTCCCATATCAATTCCATTTATGGAATTGATCTGTGATCATCATGGATTAGAAAATGGGATGGAAGTCACCATAAAATGCATTAAATGAATTTTTTATTGATCATTTATGAATAATGCCTCTTTATTGGCACTGTCTATGAGATCCATGAACCCATTTTGTACAGTGATCCATGATTTGATCCCGATCTGTCATCATTATCCATGAAAGCTCTCCAATAGTTCTCTAAATTTCCAGGGATTGAAAAGACAACCCTATGGAAATAAAATTATACTATCATTAAAGGATAAAATAATCACTACATCAAAAAAAAAAAAATAACTTTATTAATTCATTTTATTTATTTATGTCCACAATGAAATTTTTACATATGCACTATGGTGAAAATGATTATGACACATATAGGGTAAAAATAGTATTGTAAACCCAATGGTGCCCAAATATTTCTTATATGGGCCCCCTGTTTGGGAGTTATTCCAATATTTCATGAAACTAACACACAAGTTCTATTTAATATATATATATATATATATAATATTTCTAATATGTATTCCAGTCACACCATGCCTTGGAATCATACATAGTATGAGCACCTTTTCTCGAAAACAATACATATATCATCCTAAAATAATAAAATAAAATTTCACCCATTACATTATCCCCAAATTAGATAATTTATTCTCGAAAAGTGAAAATTAACCTACCATAAAATATTAGGTTACTAAGATCACATATAGGTATCCCACTCCCAAGTGTGCTCTTGAAAATTATTTTACTTCCACTACACACAAAATGGGGTTCAAATGACATGAAGTGTTATCTAATTGGATCCACAGTCTCCAGTGGTTACTAAACAATGGAACTCAATACTAAATGTTTAAATCACCCTATTTTATAATGTGTTACAAGTCATACACACACCACCTCAGCAGCGACACGTGGAAGTCATCGTGTACCTAGTCTAACTGGGTTGGTAGAGATAAGTGATATGCCACCTTACCAAATCTATGCAATATCTGGAAGGGAATAATGAATCATGGAGAAAATATACCTTCATATACAAATAACCTCAATCCATGCTGATGTGGGAATTTTTGGAATATGTGGTTTCCCTCCTCAAACATTATAGGTCTCCATATTATGTCTGTTTAAGACATATGACTGATCTGTGTTTCCCTCATCCACTCCTAGATGATATGAATCTTCTATGTAGTAGCTAACACCATCTCTGAGCCCATGAGGGATGAATCATCTAGATCAGATCAACACAGTGGTGACCCAAAGGGTCACCTATAAAAATCCTAAAATGGGGGAATACCAATGAAGGAATGATTGATTTAATTATACGAAACTCCACAAAGGTTAGGTGTTCATGCCAACTATGTCCAATGTCCAACATGCATTCTCGCAACATGTCCTCTATGACCTTAATCGTTTTCTCTGTCTAGCTATCACTAGAGGGTAAAATGTTTTTCTCAAGCATAACTAAGACTGTAAAGCCTCCTGAAATTCCCTTTATAACAGATATGTTAAGAAAGTATCACACATATATACAATCATCAAGCTAACTACCTAGATTCATAATATCTCCTACATTTAGAGATATCTGAATATCGCTACTGAATGATTATATTGAATAGCTAGGAAGTAGGTCAAATTTGTTTGTAAGCATACGATCACCTCAATGGCATCATTTCCCCTGAAAATAAATGGTAAAATTGTCACAATGTCCATGGATAACACATCCAACTTCCACATCAGAGCCTCAAGGGGGAGGGATAAACCCATTAGAACCTGGTGCTCAACCTTCACCTACTGACAAGAGAGGCATCAAGAGACAAACCCTCCAACTCCCTTCATCATAACATGCCACCAAAAAAGACATTAGAGGATCTAGTAAATCTATTCCACACTTATATTTACCCCCAATGTGGATGTATGCAACCCACATAATACCTCCTCCCACAACACCAAAGGTATCATCACCAATCTTATGAAAATGATAGCATGCTCCACACGTTCAGAATACCCATTAAAAGAATGTCTAATGGATATGTAAGTGCACAATTTCCCAAATTTTTTATATCAAAGTTGAGATTCCTGAACATGATATAAATGTTCTAGGGTAATAAACATTGACTAAAGATATTATATACCATCTAAGACCATGAACGAAACATATAGTGAAGATAACTACTCTGATGCCCTATCCAACAATTGAGAACAAAATCTCATACATGGAGTCTCTCCCACCACTTTCCCTTTACCAAGAGTATATAAACTCTTAATTTAATAGTCATTGTGGAACTATAGGCACCACCTATATCTAAATTTAATATCCTTCTAAGAGAATATATAGTTGAGACACTTTTGGTCAGAGTAAAAACTAATCATCTCACTTGTCAGGTTGTGTTACCACATCTTCAATGGAAATAATACCACTGCTAACTTAAGATCATGGGTCCTGTAGTTCTTCTCAGGTGATCTAAACTGATTTAAACCATATGAAATAATTTTATTTCTATTCATTAGAACCAAACCATGTCTGGTCCCTAATGCATTGAAGAACACTACGTACTTGACAACCTCCGATGAAAATCCCAATATGATATTGCATTCCAACCTCTACCCCAACTCTGAAAAATTCACCTAAAACCGCTACATCCACATGAAATACCTCCCCTTATTATCCAAATATATCATGTGTAATTATATTCTAGAGTTATTGGGTGAAATCCTATGATAGTATCATAACATCCTAAGGAAAATTTGTTCCTTGGTAACACTCTTTGGTGCCTCCCAATAAAGTATTGCCTCAAATTATTCCTGTCCTCTACTAGTCTATCCTTTGAGATGAAGTATCTATGGAAGTGGACCTCTCGATTCCAGAACTGACACTTTGAGAGATTTTTGTAGTGCTGGTACTCTCAGGTTATGTCTAGGGACATTATCTTGTGTCTCTCATGATCCTCCTTGTATGATGAATCAAATAGGATGTCAACAATAACAACCACTACAAACCATTCAATGAAATACTAAAAGATCTGGTTCACATGTCCCATGAACATTGTTGGGGTGTTCATCATGTTGAAAAACAACACCATGTACTCATAATAACCATTGCAACATATGAAGGTTGTATTCATTTTATCCTCATCCTGTACTCATAACATGTGATATCCTAATTTGAGGTCAATATTTGAGAACCATCATGCCCCTCTCAATTGATCGAAGAGGTCATCGATCCTTTAAAGTGGATTTTTATTCTTCATAGACACCAAATTCAAGTACCGATAATCCACACAATACCTCAAGATCACATTATCCTTCTTGGGGAAGAGTACTGTGGATGCATATGGGGAAGCATTGAGTCTCACAAAACCCTTATCTTATAAAACATCCAATTGCACCCTCATCTCTTAAAGATCTGCATGATCCATCTGATATTATGGTGAAAATTTTGGTGTTTTCCCAAGATGAAAGTCAATGTAGAAGTCTATCTCTCAGTAGGGTCGTAAACCTAGTAAGTCCTTAAGAATGTTATCCACATAGTCCACTTACACCAAATGAATCTAATATCCATAAGAATATATTACTCTTAGAGTCATTCTAGCCAAATAGTGAGTATTCGGTTGCACTATTCTATGCCTGAGAACATCCTGCTCTACCAGGGTTTCCATTTCATCCATAATGGATAGCCCTATTCAGTCATTACTGACACACTGCATCCTGCTCCTAATGTAGTGAATTTTTTATGAACTGTAGATAATAATTCAAAACATAAGGTGAAATCATAAGGCCTCATGACTACTACAAATATATTCATTACAAAACATTCACCTCCGTGCGTTTGATTACACTATCGACACAAGTGATTATTAGTTGATTCACCACCCATCAGAGTCTAAAACCACAAGGGCTAAGCCAATGGATCAACCAAAATATTTATGTTTGGTAATAGAGAGGTTATAAAGATAAGAATGACTCACACCTATGCCTATCAATTATATTGAAAATGTAGAGAATATAAATATCAAACCACATATCATCCCTAGAGAATTGGGTTAGTAGGCATCCATAACTTACATATAGCCTTTTCCCTACCTACCATATCTCTAAGCCTAGTGAGAACCACGTGGGGGTAGTCGTGGTAATAGGTTGAACCATTGACCACATCCTACCACACCGATAGCCACTATTCAACATATGATACTATATGGAACACCCTTCTCCATACTTTGTCTTTTCCTTGGTTTCCCCTCATCTATTTCATTATTAGCTATATGACAGGTTATATAATCCATATCTAGAGGTTCCTGAGTATCATTGGAGAAACACCAACAATCCCTTAGTTTAATCAAGACACCCTGAGATCCCTACACTAGTAACCATATTTCCTGGTATCACCACCTAATGTTTTTGAAAGAATTAGATTCCTACTACTTCTTTTAGCTACCTGATTATGAAGTATTAGTTACGGGGTGCCCACTACTATCTCCCACATCTTATTCCTTCTTTGAGAGAAAAATATCCACTTACATGGGTCACTCAAGCACCGCAATAGAAGGGGAATTTAAAGGGATACATTGAATCCCCGATGTATTAGCACAAAACCTACTCAAATTTCGTGGCACTGAATAATTTATCCATAACTATTAACAATGCGTAACAAAAGAGATCAGTAAAACTCGTTGAGTACTCATTCATGGTCATACTACCCTACTACAGATGCAAAATCTCTAGTATACACATCGATCTCAATATGGATATATAAAGCACCTACAGGAAGAGATGTTAAATGTTTTTCTAAGGGAGGCCTATCTTGTCCTATGACTAAGTCACTAGGATCCACCACTTCGTATTAGATCCCTAAGGAAGACTCTCCGTGAGGACCTCCATCTGATCTAAAAGAATCCTTAAAAGGTATAAAACATGAGATATGGCCTCTATACATTATTTATCCACCTGATGGTTTGGATCAACCTTAACCATAGGGGGTTTCTTCCTCCAAATTTTTTTCAACACACTCAACTTGTGTGTATCCTTTGATGGAATTCCCAATACTAATGCTGCTCAACTGGTGGTGGTATAGCTGGTAAACCACCCAGAGGTTCTATCTCTAGCAGAGGCCCCTATACTGATAGCTTTTCAATAGGTGGATCATCCTTGTGATAAAATAGTAAAATTATGGATGTATGTTTTCATAGAGCCATCCTTAAATAAAAAATGATATACCATGGTCAAAAGAGTATATATGGATAGATGAATGAAGAAATTAATGGAAAAAATAGCCATTATTATATGATTCATGTTCCAAAGTTTTTCCCCTTTAATCAATTTGAACATGTACTATTTGAAAAGGATTGTTACAGAGTCTTTATGTGTGGATACGTTGGCTAACATACCAAAATTGGAGCCCCTGGTCTGAAAACTGAACATAAAACACTAAAAATATTTCCCTAAACAAATATCATAAAATCTAGTTCAAAAATATAATTTAATACTCTAATACCACTCTATCATGACCCGGTCTATTGAAGTCTCACCCATGAGTACCTCAAGCCCACCTCTAATATGCCTGGGGATAGTGACCTGCGCTGAGTAGGCTTGTCCCAATAATGAGTGGAATTATCTTAATGTTAATATAAACACACACACACCTACAAGACCACAAAATAAGGACATTTAAAATAACTAAAACAATTCATGCATACATCAAAGGTCCAAAAACTGAGTCTGACGGTATAGTATGGAAACCAGAAAAGGGACCAAATACAATTCCAAAATAAAATTATAAATAGTTCAACATAATCCATAGTTGAGGACAAATTAAAATGAAAAATATTGGTAAAACCTTCAATTTGAATATATATATATATATATATATAATCCACACACTCCCTATCATCTAGTGATTCCATCAAAATGGTTACATTCTTCATAAGACGTGACATGTGTTGGGAAATCCCAAGTAGGGGTGAGTATAATAATACCCAGTAGGAAACCCCAAAACCAGTAAACATGAATAACCATTTATTTTAAACTCAATAAAATATATAGCAATAATTTTATAAGATAAACACCAATATATACTTAGTAAAGACACCACACCACTAGGTGATCAAAACCAACTGTTAGCCACAAGATTGTGATTGAAGAAATGCTCATCCCTATAGAATTCACTATATGATCCATGCTATCATTAGAGACACTCGAAAAAGTGGTGAATATCATTGGTCACTGACCAAAAAATCCCAATTTCCTAAGAAGACCTAGATGCACATATATGGGTTCACACAAAAAACTGCAGGTGGGATACCATAAGAAAAATCTGTATGAACATGCTACATAGGGGATAATATGCCAACAATAAGGAAATCCCAACCAATAAATCCTAATATATGGAGGTTCCAAAAAATTATTAGGGATTTTACAATGTTTCCAAAAACCCCACATAGGGGAAAATATAAAATAGGATCATGCTCCAATCTCATAGTGGTAAACCATAACTCTATCTAAGACTCAACCTCTAAATGGGATTGATACCCTATGATGTGGATATAATTCCCCACATTACCCTCAAGAGAATGGAACTAGGGAAAAATCTCAACATAGACTAGTAAAAACTAATGAATGAATATGGTAGAACACTCTTGAAGTTGGTACATAGTGTGTACCAGGTGTTACACATCATGTCCAACTATCTCCAAATATGGTCATGTAGTACATATTCACATGAAATTTATGTATCTATATACAAAGCCTGTATATTAAGTAAACTATGTATAGATGAACATTAAATCCTTCACTTTTTTCATTTGCGTGTCTATGTACGGTGGTTGTGTCTGTCTCCTAGATCGTGTAATCTAGGCCATGTATGTTTCCAATTACATGACGTGTTACTTTCTATGCAATTTCACTCATATCTTTGTACTTTACAAAGTACTCAATGACTCAAATGGGAAGGGCCACATGCCATTTGAAATTTGTCACATGTCATGTGATCTTTATCTTCATTTTAAAGCCATAACCACTGCTATATGAGTCTCACACGTCGTGTAACCCAATTAACATACAATATTTCTCAGTATTTCCCTTATCCAAAGGTTTCTCTTATGTTATTCTTCAAAATAATTTATCGCCTTGATTTTTCATCGAAAACAGTCCATATATCTCATATATAGGTCAACTGAGACCTTCCATTGCTTATTCTCTAGAATCAATTCCTCCAAGTGTATCAGAAATGTAACCCTGATGTTCGATTCGTCGTATGTCACCCAATGAAGATGAAGAAACATCGATCCATTATATTAATCACATAATCCATTCACATTCCCCATTAATTCTAAATCTGAAAAATCCATCACATGTAGTACTTGTATTTTTGATCTATTTCACTAAAGAACAGTCGCAAAATGATTAGGAACTGGGTATTAGTTGAACTGTTTTCTAAAAAAAATACCAATGATGACTAAGTGAAGAAATTTGCAGAGAAATACACATGAAAAAAAACTATGTAACTAACCTTGGTTATTATTCGTTTGGCCTCGATTCGATATCATATAAGTAGATGAACATATAAAGATAAATCAACGACCAAATAAATATTTATTAAGTAAATTTAATTCTACTGAAGATTCTTATATCAAATCTATTTTTGGAATTCAGTCGTGTTTTTATGAGATTAAGAAATAATATGTACATAAAAAACAATGTCTTACCTAGAGTTTATAAAAATTATTAAAGAAGAATGGTTCTGTTTTTTTATCATTGATGAGATGTATAAACTCAATTGGAATAATGATCCATAATTTGATCCTGTTACGATGTTGTTATCTAAGATCCTCTTTAATGTTTTTTTGAATCTCTTGGATTTTATTGTCCAACCCTGAGCAAATCCTATAACAATATATTTGATGGATAAAATATCCAATACGTCAAAATAAAAAATATATTTTATTTATTTACTCTTGTGATGAATTTTTGGCAAATAACTCTTGTCGACAAATATTATGTTTCACCGTGGATGAAATCCATTTTCTGAAATCAATAGATCCCTAGGATATCAGATATGGTCACCATTCAGAAGTTATTCAATTTTTTTTGGAAAAAAAATAAATTATATTTAATATATTTAATATATTTTAAATTATTATATTAGGATCAGTGAGTCTAGAAATCGTACGCCCTCTCAACACATGGTCTCAAAAAATAATTCATATAATATTCAAAAATCATACACAGAAAATATGATTCATTACAAAAAGTGGATAAGGAAATCCAACCTAATGAACACATTGAAACATCACACATCTATAAAAATAAAATCCTAGAGAGTAAAAAAACCAAATATATCAAAAAAATTGGAAAAAAACCTTTTAATTAGGTTTTTCCACCTCACTAAGGGGGATACATGGATAAAAATCCAAAATGTATATCAACTAGAAAACCAAGTGTAGATACCTTATAAATAGGCCCAAAAGAATGAAATGATCCAGAATCAAATTGAACAATAGGTATGGTCGTGGTAACCAAAATCTTACATCTCACTGCCAAATAACCCTTGTAGATATCAGCCAATAACTTCTCAACTACAATCAATGGCTCCAAGATAGGCTAATGACCCTTCACTTGATCCACCTGGTTACCATTCACTATATAACATCACTACGATTTCCCCTAAGATCCTCTAACAGTACCTTTACCCAACCTCTCTAGTGAAATAATTCTTATCTTTTAATATGGAACACTAAACCCTGATCAAGATTCATAAGTAGAATACAAACCCCAAACTCCCATATCCTCATAATCCTATTAACTAAACATTCAAATAATTCCCCTTTTAAAACAAATGTTATATTATATTATCACAAAAGGATAAAAAACCATGTTTAAGATGTTTCTACACTAAAATCATATATTCAAAACATTTTCTCAGAGGGAATAATGTGAGAATATCTTCCTTTGAACCCCATAACATCCTCCATATCTACATAAATCATCAACTTTACCATTTTTACCATTAAAATATTCACCTAATACTATCCAAACCCACTTCTATTACACTATGTAATTCTTATCCATAAAATTATAGTTCACCATGTTTATAAATTGTAATAAATGTGGTGATATAATCCTTATAATAGATCTATATCCTCAATAAAAAATCAAAACAATGAGCATTAAAAAATATTATCTCCTCTAAACGAGGGAGAAAACTAAAGTAATATTATAAATATGGAAGCTTAAAGAAGAAAAATATATTATAACATCTTTGTCTATAGTACATTCAACTGGTTCCCTCTCCTAGCTCACCACCTGGCCTTAAATACATCTTCTTGTGTGATAGAGGTTACTGACTAGTAGTATGGGTCTAAGAAGACACCATGGGGATACCTCCTATATTAGAGTGTAAAACATAATACAAAATATCGAAACATTATCCATCATAATAAATTTAATGTTGGAACAATAAATTTAAACATGAAAATAAATAAATAAAATGAAATAAAGGCCAGAACTTACATGCTATACAAACTATAGGCGACCAACCACTAGGAAGATCATATATACATAATATTTTAAAGAAATAAATGAAAATGGCTCCATAAATGCACTTAGAGTCACCTTATCCCAATTTCAGACATCACCCATGTCATCCACTCGACCATGCTATCTTGAGCATCTAACCATCTTATACATATAATAACCATGTGAATTCTACTCAAGTACCCATGCTCAATGGTGGCTTGGGTATGTTGTGATTAAAAATATAAATAGGGGGGAAAGATTGAAATAATGTACATACTGATATATTTATTATGACATAAGCATGAGACATGCTCTATGTGAACAAAAAACCAAAAAAAAGAAATGAAATAAACTAATTTTTTTGGATATATGGAGGAACGTATCTAGGAATGTTTGGTGGACCATACCAACCAATATACCAACAATTAGAATCTATGAGAATTTCAATAGACCATGTCAATCATATAAATATGTGACCCTAGAGTAACCTAGGAATCTATCATATCTTGGTTCAATGACCAACATGTCAAGGTAAATAGATTCGTTAACATATCCCCGATGTCCTGGGAATCTATCATATATCTAGATATAAATAATGGCTGCGGTTTGATTCCTAACATCCAATGTAATCATTGAATAAAACCTGTCCACTAAGTCTCTATGGAAAATGGCCATATCCCAGACATCCAGATAAATATAAAGCAATATCATTAGGCTCAACTAGTCTGATCATAGGGCCGGCCAAGGAATCTCATCATAACAATAATAAAATAAAAACATTGATCACCTTCCACAACACTAAATGGATATATCCTAGATAAGAATGGAATCATAGGGACTCAAGACACATAGTGCATCCCATATTGTCCTAAGGTCGAATCTCAGTGCCTCGAGAATTCTTCATTTGGATTTATAGTCATATACCAGGTGGCACTAGACCTCTACAATGACACCATAATCCAAGAAATCTCTCACTCATATCGATTAATGCCCAAAGCTGGATCCCAATAAGAACATTTAAGAATCCATTATACCATCATCACAACATTAGGGCTATAAGATGGTTTATAGTAATCACATCTTGGAAGCGTGGATCTTTCTAAAATAACACATAATGTGAATTTGAATGTTATGGGTTATTTGAATTCTTAACCCATTCTCATCATCCCCAAAAAATTAGGATTACATGTTTGGTTTAGGTTTTATGGAGACACCCACAACCTTTTATATCCAAAAAAATGTAGCTTCTCAGGGTTGGTCAGTTACCATGGAACACACTAGGTTCCACTAATAGAAAATTAGTAGTGGAACCCTCACATGAGTCCTCAGTCTCAGTCTATGAATCAGGTTGATACCCGATGCTCTAAAGATGTCATGTCCTAAGGAATTATCAGTAGTGTATCATATCCTTGTCAACCATAATAGAACTTACATACAAGGAAACACACAATATATCCCCATGTCCCATATCAATCCTTAAGGTGTTACTCATTTTATTCACTCACCCAAACCATGTCCAATCCAATTTAAATATTGAAAACACCCGTCAAAGCGATAAAATCTAATTCCATCAAAAATCAACGATCAAACCCTCGACTATTGGTGATCGAGGAATCAAGCCTGGGTAAAAGGGCCTTTCATGTCCCTTATATCTCCATAGGGTTCATGGGATCTCATTTATTTATTTAAAAAATTAGACTACAATTTTATTATTTTATAATATTACTAATTCAATAGTCTTTATCCCTAAGGTGGTGAGGCCGAATTGTACATTCCATGTAATAAAGTTCATAAACCATAGGTTGTGTACACAAGACCACCTACCTTTTATTTCAGACATCCATTTATGTTTAATGTCAGTTCAAACTACCAAGGCACACCCAAGGACTAACCAAGTTCATAAAAGCTCAGACCTCATTATAATCCCCTATCCTAATAAATCCAAAATCAATAAAATAACCAAATTCCATCATCTGAAAAAGTTCACCCCTGACATTATTCTGGGAAAATCCCTATGAAATGACATTTATTCCAAAATAAACATAATTATAATGTAGGGAATAATATAGAACATACCAAATAGATACATACCTAGAGGAATGATTGAGAAACACGGTGCATATGGAATAACATGACACCCTAATCATAGAAAGAATGGAATCCATATCATCAACATATAATTCCATCATGGTCTTATAGAACAAGAACCAAAAAACCCAACCAGAGAAACCAAAACTAGGATGTAAGGGATGATAAGATCTAATGAGATTATTAGAGTTGGAGATGAAAAAAATAATGTAATAATAGCTTCAAAATTATACCTTATTCATGATATAAGAGAAGGTTGGAGGTTCTATGTTGACTTGGGCATGCGAGTGATCTTGATGGATAATAGAGGAGGATCCCTTCTAAAAAAAAGATGGGGAAATAGTAAAAGGAAACTTTGAATGAGCTGCATGATTTGGTTATGTAGTTTTCTAAACTATGTGACAACCATGTTATAGGATATGTTTATGTACACCCCTCTCATATGCTCAAGCCTCACAGTTTTTTGAAATGTACTCTTACTATTCAAACTAGAACTACCACAATATGCATTATTTTTCATGGTCTGTCTATAACTACACAGAAATAATGTTCCAAGACCCCAAACAAAATAACACTTCATGTTTTCTCATTGATTCATCATATTTTCCATAAAATCACTCACTAACTCTGTCAAATAGCCATGATCAATTGATGTTTAATAAGAAACCATTAAACACTCTGGATGTTACTCAGTTTTTCTAAGACCATTCCAATAAAACAATATCCTTTGAAATATACCTATATAACTCCGAAAAGAGAACTCAATGATATTTAGTCTTAGCACAACACCCTATCTACCTATAAAGACCCATACCATATCTAAAAACATCACCTTATAGAATTATAACTATAGAAATACAATTTCAGAACACTAATAAAAATTAGACCCTCCAACTTGATTGAAAATTAATATTTATTTAGGAAATATTGAATTCTATGAACCTAGTTTCATTCAATCTCCCAACCATGACATTTATCATAACATAGAATTCTCAGTGGGCATCTAACCGCCTACTCCAACCGGTTCTAATCATCAATTTATCATTAACATAAAATTTCCAATTTTAAAATGCTAAACATGATTCTAATGACCACAATCATAGTTAGGGCACTAAAATCACCAAACCAAATGAAAAATCATGTATTAATTTTCATGAACACTGAGATGATGGTCCATAAAACCCATCCATTTTGAGACATGAATAGATGACTGTCGAATTGATAATTCTACATATTTCCATCCCCACTATAGATCATAAATCATACTTTCAAATTAAGATTATTTAATTTATGAACCATTGGTATTTCCCTTTGGAACTCCATACACATTTTACATAAAAAATTAGGACATGGTTCCTAGCTCACCATACCGAAACATGGATGAAAATTATAGTCAACAACGATGAGACTCACATCATGAATTCTGATCTAGAACCATTGTGTGTCACCACCCATACAAAGGGTCTCTAAAATAAATTATTTATTATGTTAAGACTCCAAAAAACCCAATATAAAACATCACTCTAAAAATTACATTATCAATGTGTTTTATACATTCCCATATTCAAAGACATGAAATAACGATAGTCAGACCTCTTATGGATGACCCATCACAAAGTTGCATGGCTTCAACCTTCTAAATGCATCCAAATTACCCAATCATGGCACCTTTAATATTTATATCATCCCATTATCATCCTAGAATACTCACCAATTCCCATATCTGACATCAAGTGATGTAGTATATTGATCCAACCATTGTAAATTTCCACTATTTTGTTGCACCACGAGAGCTCATAAACCACTAAACTGCTTATGTTTGAGTCACCTAGAATTCAACCCAGTACTGATGTCCATGATTCGACTCCACCTGGTGAATTACCAAAATGTTCACATGTAATTCATTAATGAATCCATTTTTACTCAAATCCGTATACTCGTGGATATCCTAATGTATAAAATAACACCCAATGACTAGTCTCAAACACCCATGACCACTCTATTGTGATAACCATATTTCCACGACCATTCTCACATGCACCTTAATTGGAGTGAAAATATCTTCAAATCTGATACAATTTTATATATCCTCTACAACAATGGGATGGTTATTATTACATCAAAACTCCTAGAAAATAATTCCTCAAGTAGTGAACCAAATTTATTGATCATCATTCCATTTAAATCCTTAAACTATTAAATACATGAAATTGGTAGCACACATAATCAATCCATATCATTATTATCCTATCATATGTACTGGGTGTATCACCCACTACGTCTCTTATGTCATGATCTCCTGAGTTTTTCACTATCTAAACAAGGGTGATGTGAAATGTCACTGACCATTACTCATTGATAAATCGTTTCATCAAGATGACCATATGATTAGACACCATCAACTATTGTTTCAAATACTCAATCATCAAAACATTCTCCCACCATTTTGTAAAAATGTATTCAAGACAACAAGGCTTGGTACTCAAACCATCCTGTGTTTTGAATCTAAACTGAATATTATAGAACAAAAGACACTTTATCTCTATGAGAATATTCTATTACCAAACCTAAATTAGGTAATGAATTGAACCTCTATGAATCAATCTCAACATGATCATACAACCATGCTTACTTCCACAAAATGAACCACTAGTTTTAAATACTTTCATGGATTTCCCTGATCAAACCAGTTATCAAATAACTAAGACCTAAGTCATCTATAAATGGTCTCTAGGGTATCCTTCTTAGCAAAAAAAAATCCATGGAGGATCATAACTCAGGGCCAATACACACAACACCCACCTCAACATCACAAGACAACTCACGTTCCAAAACACCCACTATAGGGTCTCACAAAACAAAATCTCACACCATATTCCTGACCATCAACCCACTGGGAACTAATTATCACTATGCTTACACCTATAGAACTACTCCATTTATAATTGAGTTCTCATTAGTCATTGCTACCATAGTTGAATACATCATCCTAGATGATCCACACCAAGTGAAAAAAACAAACTCTAGATTTTTTAAGTACTATTTTATTCGATGATATAGGGGGAAAACGGTATAGGATACTACTGAGACATAACATTACCAGTCCAAAATGACATACAATGGACTCCACAACTCTTGTTCGCAATGAATACTACATCATCAGCATGAGCCCAAATGTTAATTCACATGTAATACCTTTAGATGGAAATATATTTACAAAATTAACCCAAATGGAGAATAATTACACTATGTACTTATGTTGGAAAATGAAATATGGGAATTTTTTAATACATAAAACTATTGAGCCTTAGTCTTCTACAAAATCACACTAGATGAGAAATATCATAAGAATCCAACATGACTAAAATGATACATGATATATCTCTTACACCTACTTGCTAATATCCAAAATGCTCAATAACTAACCTCACACTAGTAGGATATGATATAGGATCCATAATCCATAAATCATAAACTCAAATTTCATTTGATTCATGGTAGGAAAAAATAATAAATAACTAAAATAGTGTGATCCATGAACATCAATCCCATAACCATTGTAACATGTACTTTATTTGGAAAAAGGTATTCATGATGCATGAGCTTTGGTTCAATAAAATGGTCCAAAAAATTATAAATTTCCATGATAACATCTCCAAAATAGTAATATAATAGAAAAATTGGCTCTGATACTGCTTTATAATATCCTTTTCGAGATTGTAGTAATCTGGTTCTCCAACTCAGTTCTCCACATGACCCCATGAATACCTCCCAAAACTGTAGATGCTATCAAATAGTTGTAGGGGTTTAAAAAAGAACCATATAGAAGCTATACCATTCTTTCCAGTTTGATAAATAGAATATAATATAACCATAAGTCACCCATCATAAGAAATTAAAATTTCATGTATTAAATATAAATAATAGTGTTTATAAATGAAATTAAATAAAGGATCAAGAGTCCATGATATACAAAAAATATATAGAAACCCCTAGTTTAGTCACATAAACATACTAGTAAAAAGAAATAATATACATTGGATCAATGAATAAATTTTTCATCCCCTAATATTGATCTATGATCTCTACTGAGGTAATTTCTTGATCCGTCAATCTTAGGCCTCTTCCCTACTCATGCCTATAGTAACCATGTAAAAGCTACTCAAGTACCCAAGAAAAATTTTGGCTTGAGTAGGTTTTGAGTATAAAATGTAGTAGCGATCCACCAATGTAGTCGCATACTATTTGATATATTTTATGATATTAACATGTTACATTCTGAATATAAATAAATAAATTCCGAGTAATAAATAAAATAAACCAAAAAATAATTTCTTTGAATTGATGCAAGAATTTATTTCAGCATGTCTCATGGAACAGGTATACCCATGTAATAACAATAATATTATCGATCCTTAGAACCATAAAAATGATCCACCATACCTATTTCATCTTGTGTCAGGGTTCATTCGATCATTTAATGATATCATTTCAACCATATAAATATCAGATCCTTGTGTAACATAGGTACCCCCCATATCAAAGATCAAACAACAACATATAATGATAAATAGATCGACAAAAAATCCATGGTGTCTTGAGAATATCCCCAATATCTGTATGACCATGGCTAATTATTGACATACTTGAAAATCATTGAATAAAAATCATCCCATAATCCACCATGCCAAATGGATGGATCCCAAGCATACTAATCAAGATCATGTAATGTCCTCATTATCAACTAGATATATCATATAGAAGATTGAGGAGTCTCATAATAGTATTAATAAAATTAACATATAGTCCCCATTCCTACTTGTGTGGATCCTAAACATGGTAGGAATCCTAGGGACCTGATGTATCTTGGGAATCCCATATAAACTCAAGGAAAAATCCTGAAATCCCATGCATTATTCCCATTGCTCAAAAGCTAGATCCCTGGTGAGACTAGGAATCTATGGTGATATCATCATACAACATGTATCAAAATAATATCACATATGTCTCAAGGATGGATCCTAATAAGAACATACTTGCATTCCCTATACATTAATCACCACATTAAGACTATTGGATGGGTTCCCAGAAGAAAATTTGGGAACCATGTATTCATACAAAATAGCATGTTATGTGAAATGAATGTTAGGGGTTGGCCAAATGCCTAAACCATTCTCATCACTATAGCCCCTTTAGTCATATAGGTTTGGAACATGTTCTAATATTATATATGATATCATATCTACACATTCCATAAAAAACAACTTCGGTTCATTTAGTTACTTATAAACCAACTAGGGCCCCATGTCCACATGGAATTAGAGGAACTATCATGTTGTTCTTTAGTCATGATATAAATTTCATGTCAATTTCTGAAGATCTATGGAGTACACATCCTATGAAATTATTAGTAGCATATAATAACTTTGTTGTCCATAATATGTTTTTCATACAGTGAAACACTCAATAAATATAACAAAACAATTCATAATCATGAACGTTTCACATAGTCAACATACTAATTCAAACCATGTCTATTCCAATTTAATTATAGGAAACACACCTTGAGGTAATGGTATGAGAGGCAACTTAAATTAACAATCCTAAACAAGGCCATTAATTATCGAGGAGTCTATATATGGAACAAGTTCCCATAGTGTCTGTTAAATATAATTAGGGTCCACAAGATCTCATTTAATTAAAAAATATAAAAAATTATAAATTGATATTTCAATTTAATTATTTAACTATTATTATAATTCAAATAAGGACCACCATAAAATTGTCAGGCCACATGCAACTATGCATATAATCCAATCTATAAAAAATAGGATTTGTATGAAAGACCACATATCTTTTATTTTAATCTTCTTATTTACATATGGCGACCAGTATATGCTTTTGAGTTTCAAAAAATTTCCAACATATATCATCAAATCTCAAATAACATTCTAATCCAAATAATATAAGATAAGAAACATTAAAAAATAAATTATAGCATGAAAACCAATTTTATAATTATTTTTAAAAAGGGAATAATCATTGAATATCTCATTTTCTATCTCATTACATAAAAAATGTTAAAAGACTCACACTAATAACCCATGGAATTTCCCTAAACTCATACAGAAAATACCTTACACATGGCACTGTTTTTAAAAATAAATAAATTAGAATAATAGAAAAAACATAAGAAATTTCATTCATAAACATAACATGTTAAAATAAAAAGATACTAGATGTAGGTTTAATATTAGGATGCCCTCATTAATAGAAGAATGAAATTACCCTCATTAATATCCTATTTCACCATACTGTGCATGAATCAAAACCAAAAACCTAGACCAACGATTGTAATGATTGTTAAAAATTGAGAAGAACAACTAAGGAGATTACTGGAGTTGAATACATACCACATATCAGTGAATACTGATAAAAATCCATTTTCATGTGATAATGGATGAACTTAGGGTCTCGTTCGGCTTAGTCCTGCATATGAATATGAGGAAGAAAATAGGGGGATCCACTATTAAAACAGAAAATCGAAAATGGTAAAAAAAAAATTTTAATGAGCTATATTTTTTGATCACATGTTTTACCAAAACATGCACCAGTAGTTTAGTAGTATTTTTAATCACATCCATATCACATGTATAATCCATGCTATTTCACAAAATATGCACCAATAGTTTAAACTATCTTGGCCAATGTCTACAATATTATACCTCATTTATCTGCTACTATATGCAATGTATCCCACTGAAACCAAGTCTCAAAACTTCCCATTTATTCTATATGGTTTCTTAAAAAATGATCTAATCATTCTATAAAATCATTCTCCATATGAGTTTTTCTGTAAACCTCCTCACACTTTGGGTGTCACATTGTTTCTCTATAACTGTTCCCATAAAATAGTGCACCCTAGTTAGAATCCTCAAGAACATGCAAAAAAAACCCAAATATTACATGACATTCCCAAGAACATAATTTACCTACCAATTCTCATACCACATCCAAAAAATCACCTTATTGGTTTTTAGATCATCGAATCCCAACCCAGCCCTCTAATAAAAAATCAACAAATCCCCTAGTTTGATAATTCTACTTTCTTGTAAAATTTTAAAAATGTATGAAAATATGATATAACATAGACTTACATTATTAATCTCCACAAACTCTTATTATATATACATTATCAATGTCCAAGGGTAAAACTACTCAATTAATTGTGGTTATAATGAATCATAGGATAGCTGCTCGACCCTCCTCACCAGAGACAAGATATCCCACTATTGTTGATCATGTCCCTCAATCATAAATACTAACACCATCACCCTCATCCATTATATAGAATAATTCAATTAAATGATAAAAACCATTTCCTATAACAATTATTTATGTAACTAAGGACCGATATCACCTATTAAAATGAAAGGATTTGGGGATAGAAAATCACAAACCACACCCAATACCTCCATCATTTCTTTGGATGGCCTCATATACATGACCTAGATAAACATCATCTTGATCATATTGATATTTTATTCTATTAGGGTCTTGTATTTTTCATCTAGGAGAAACATGTTCTACTTCCCCCTCCACAACCCCCTCAAGAAAACACACTATATCAACTTCATTTCCCTAAGGACCGTCAACACAACTCAATGGTTATATAATTCTATAATAAAGTCAATACACTCATTATAAATTATAAATAATTAACATAAAACAAAGATATCAGAAATATCTTCCAATAAATGTTCATGAGATTTTTAGTTATATCAAATAATTTCACAATATATTCTTAAATACACAAACACACACACACACACATTCCCTGATCCTATGTTCCATGTATGATTCATGAATTACATACTACCCACCCTCAATAGAGTGAGTGTCAACTAATAATATTTAGTAGACTATAAAAATACAATACCATACTCCTAGTTAAAGTATACTTTCACAATGGTCATGATGGATAGTTACCCACACAAAAATTCAACAAGAAGTCTCGACACTTAGACTATACATTAACAATAAGTAAATATTAGGACTCTAAGAAATAATTAATCCAATTTTTTTTAATATCCCATACTAGAAAAACCATTACACTAAGGTTAAATTCTTCAAGGACTAAAATTCACTCTATAATGTATATAGGGTATAGACTAGCATCAATTATCTAAAATGTCAATCAGGGAACTACTTTTCCTCTAATGGTTAATTACTTCGTATAAACTTATTATAAACATGAAAACATAAATAAATAATCAAATACAATGATTTTAAAAAAATTAGCACATAATTATGTCACAAGGTGGATAAAAATTTCATATATCCAACCAAAACACAAAGGTAAATCATATGTGCATAAACATATGCAATAAAACTGAAAATGATGATGAAAAGAATCGTAGAAAACCCACTCTAAAAGACTCTATGAACTCATGAACTAGTATATGAAGTGTCTCTATACTACAACTCGTAGTTAAAAATAACCCATTAAATTTCCTAAAATATAATTCATGTAAACTATATAAACCAGATATATGTGCCTACAATTTGTGAGAATAAAATCCCCAATAAAACCACTACAACACATTCCAAATCATGGATATATTTTATGAATATAAATATATATAATAATTTAATGATAAAATAATACAATTACTATTAGTATTAGAAATGAAATAATATAGTAGATGTACCATGTCCACAAAAAAGTCATACCTTCTTAGACAAATTCCAGTTCCTAAAAATCAATAAATTTGTTCATAGATCATCTAGAAATTGAATCTTAGACCTAATCAAACAATGAATATAAAATAATATCATCCAGAAGTTTATGAACCATAATATAATAAAAAACTAACCCCTTAGGGTCTAATATTTCATTCCATATCATATCATATAATGTAATATCATATAACTATCCCCTCAAGGCTCACTATTCCATATTTTGGAATGACATACATCTATCCCCTCACAGAAAACAAATCCATATCATCGAATATCATATCTCAAACCACCATATGACACAAAAAAATGATATGTTTCATTGATAAACATAACACAACATTGTTCATGATAAATATATCACTTAACCTATAATTCATATCATAACATTCTAGTTTTAACCTATAAAAACCAATGTTGTTATCTCATACCCCCATACATAGCATGCACTATCAATATAAGAAAGATACATATCCAATATCAAATTACATGATCTCAAGAATACAAAACAAATTATATCCCTAGATAAATGATAAATATATCATATTTTAAAACAACTTAATATTCTTAACATCAATTGGATAATTAATCTATTTAATCATTAATTATCCAATTTACAGGTTTCGATTACCTTTATTTCATTTTAAAACATGCACAGCCTAAGCCCAAGGCATGGGGTTAGATACCAGGAAAACCATGTTACTATTTTCCCACATAAGTGGAAAATATTCTTACTTTAAATATGGTATTATAGTAGAAACAACACACATTAATCACACAAGGAAGTTCTGAATTATCTTAATCACATGAAAAATATCAACAAACCCAAGTCACTTTGTTTTATTCTAAATAAAATCTTGTTTTACGTTGAGTGTAAACTCATTCAAACCATCCTACAACTTCAAAGTAAAATTCTATATTCCAAAATAGAAATGAAAATTCTAACCCCAAAAACAAATGAAATTTGAAAAAACAGCCACACAAATTGGACTGAGATTGAAGGTATAACAAGAAACCAATGTATGAAATCCCACTCCTTCAATGTTTAATAATTAAAATATGAAAATATTTTACCCATTTTAATTAAAAATTACATTGAGGTATTTATCTTCTATTTCATCATCTAAATCATTGTTATTTATAAATTCAATACCTAAACCAACACATTGGGTCCTCATTAACCATTCAATTAATCACATAAAATTCACTTATTATTAATAAGGATGATTTACAAGGGATGAAATATATGAAAGAAATTAAAACACTAATAATCCCATAATTCAAATTTAATCACCTTACAAAATACTTGACGAATCAAGAGGTCCCCTAAAAAATGATGAAATGAAATATACAAAATGAATATGATTTTATAAACTCCAAGAACTAAAAAATTCAAGATAATAGAAAACTAAATGAAGGATAAATAAATTTATAATAACATAGTCATGTAAAACCCATCATAATCCCACCAAATGATAAGATTCATGAATAAAATTCTATGATAAATCCCACACACCAATCACATATCAAGTCTAAGATCAAACAAATCTAGAAGTTCATCTTAAAGCTAGAGAATTATGGGAGGGATTTATATATCAAAAAATTTATGAAAAGTCAAATAAATGATCCCTAAATAAAATGTTCCCAACATTAAAAAAAATTACACACTATAAAATTCAAAATATTATAATAATTAAAAAATAGAAATTTGATATAGGGAGTACCCAATCATCAACCTCCTAGTAGCTACTTGTATTATATGTATTACTTGGCTATTTCTATAAATCAACGGGTACTCAGTACCCAACATCAGGTAATGGGTTTAATAATAGATCTCAAATCATGCATGTTATACCATCCACCCTCACGAAAACAAGATTACAAACTCATAACCACCAAATAAAAAACAAAACATCTCCAAATGAAATTAATGGAGTCCAATAATTACAGAATAATTTCACCTTACTGATAGAGGTCATTTTAGAATATTCATTTGTTATGAAAATGAGCTATTCATTAAAATAATTTCTCATTTTAATTGGTGAAGGATACCTTTAAAAACATATTTACATGTATTATTTTACTCTCCCCAAATATCTATGATATTCCTTATTTAGTTATCCAAAATTACCCTAGTAACATTCATTCAAACATCCATAAAACATACAGAATAGTTTCCATGTATACATGCTCACATGAAAAAATAACAATGTGGTATGAAGATTCTAATCATAATGAAATATTTTTCTTAAAATATAAGAATAAATCAGAATTTAATCATAGATTAATAAGTAACATTCTGACATTTAATGTAACACCCCGAGATTTTATGAAAAATATTCTTTTTAATTTCATTAATGTCTTGTGTTGTACGCTACACCAAAAGGATCTTTCTCAACACACATCCTTGACTTTCCTTGTATTACATGCAATCACGACCTTCCTCGATAGCGTGTGTAGTACGCAATACCGAGTTTCACTAAACAACGATATGCTGTTAAAATATTATTAAAACTAGCCGTTATGAATAGTAATAACCACCTTTTAAAATTTTAGAAATTTTAGCTCTCAAAATGGACTTCATTTTTGGATTCGGAGTATCGAATTTAGCCTAAGGTGAAATTTTGGTACTTTTCGGATAACTTTCATATTCTGATGAATAGTGAAAATTACTAAATTATAATTAAAAACAATTTTTTTAATAGAAATAATTAATAGTGATAAATTATTAATTTGAGTGGTTTTAAATTATATTTAGAATATATTTTTACAATTTAATACAATGTTCGTCATTGGATGTAATTTCACATTAAAACCAGTCACAAACAAGTGTCAATCTTTTGATAGTTATTATCTCTTAAGAACACGCTATTTGTTTTGATGACGGGAATTAATTTTTAAATTAATTAATGCAACTGATATGTTTTGAATTTGATAAAATAGACATCATTTTTGAATTCATAATATCAAATATATCTTAGATCTAATTTTTGGTATTTTTTTGGAAACTTTCATTTTTTGATGAATAGTGAAACCACTATGTGGTAGTTAAAAACTGAATTTTTCATAAAACTTAATTTTACCGCTTCTGTGAGTGGAATTTCGAAAATCCAATAGGCACGGTTGATGTCAGTAAGTAAAATGTGGTTCAATGAGATAAAAATAATTTTTTGGTGAATAGTAAGTTTTTACTTTTTTTTACCACGGTTAAAAATAAATAGGGTAATTAAGGGAAAAAATGATATTATTATTACCCTAACACATGTCCTAATTCTATTGGACAAGTGTAATTCGACCAAAAACAACCTTAGGAATAAAATATGACCATTTAGGCCCACTTGGATTAGATTAGGACATTTATTATAAATTTATTTAAAGAAGGGTTAAAATAGTTAAAATCAAAGTTTAATAAGTAAATAATTTTTAATATGGGGTTATACATAAGATAAATTAGACTATAAATATTCATTAGAAAGATAAAAAGATTTCATAAATAATGGTATTTTATTTGTAATTTTTAGACATTAAATAATTTATTTTATTTATGACACAACGATGATGTAGTAATTATCTTATTAATGAAATATTGACATAATTGATGTTATAACTACCCAAATAAATATAATTTGAGACTTTTTATGAATTCCACTAATTTTCTAGGTTATTATGACATGTTATTATTGTTTAAATTAACTTTTTTAGAACTAATAATTCTGTTATGATTTTCACAAAAATCAATTACTAAATAGTGTCAAAATTGACATAAAATAGTTTTTAAAACAAATATTATATTATTAATTGTAATTTTATTCATAAAAATCTAAGGTTCGGCCAAATGACTTAGATAAGGTTATATATATTAATAATAAACAACTTGGGGTTATTATGTCTTGATATAGTAAGTTTATTAACCTTATAGTATAAGAACACAAGAAGACACGGTAAAAGTAAAATTATTTAACTTAATGTTAAATCTAAATGATAAGGTTAAAATATGAACCTAAACTTGTCAAAATTCTATTGGGTGAGAGGATTTCGACCAATCCCCACCTTATCCTAGAAATAAATCAATTTGGAGCTATTTAAAACCGAACTTGACTTTATAATAAAATAATATTTTTAGTTATTCCAAAGGTGCCCCTCTCCTCCCTTATAAAAGGGCACCTCCTCCCTCTCTTCCTCACACAACTTTGAGCCTTCAAGATCGGCCAACCCCTGACAAATTCTCTTCTCCACTTCCCTAGAAACATCCTAGAGGTTCTGGTATTCCTCAAAGACCAATTTTAGTGCCCTAAGAGGAGGTCTCAAAGAGGTGCTTCAAAGAAGAGGTAATTTCCGTTACCGATTCTTTCACCTTTATTTCTTATTCCACTTCTTCTTCTTAGGTTGTTTCATTATGAAGTAATAAAATCAGTATCACTCATATACTGATATGTTATTATAAGTATGAAACAATCCTATTTCACCATCTATCCATCCTACGGAAAACGAAATCACCGCGCGTGCGTATGTACGGAATACCGTCTCCACGCCGTGGTGAAATCTATTTTCCACCACCACCTTACTTGGATGGGTATAATGGTGTAAATAATAACTATATATTATTATTTTAAAGTGATATTGATTCTGAAATAGTATACATACACTCCAATACAGTCCCACGATCATGAGAACAATATCATCGCTCGTGCGTACGTACGGACTACCGTCTCCACGACGCGATGAGATTCATTCTCCACTTTAACCATTCATGAATGATTATAAAGTATATATAATAAGTAATCATAAAATATATGACATAATAATGATACTGGATTTATGTGTATATATATGTATGTCATCTACTTAATTCTGTTCAACTCAATAAGGAAACGAAAACAGCGTTCATGCGTACGTACGGCCTACAGTCTCCATGAACGGTGTATTTATTTCCATTTACTAATTTATTATATATATGTATATTCTGAATATATATATATAAATCATGTTTTATATTCTGGAATTAAGTAATCATGATCTATGTAATCATATGAATAATTACAAGTCAAAACACAGACGACAAATGAAACAATTTTACCCAAAACGCTCTTTAACATGGAATTTACAAAAGAACGGGTAATATAAAGTCATAAGTGAACCATATATGATATCATAACAATGAATATGATTCTGTAATAAGTCAATGACATTATTTAAATCATTATACAGAAGGTTCATACACCTATGAAGCAAATCGGATCTAAGGTAAGGGAAATATCACAATCTCATTTTTATCCGAGATTGTTTATACATTGGTATTTACTGGGGTGTATTTTATCAACCACATACATGTTTCCTCAATATGTAATATTATTTCAATCGACCTAAAATTGTTTAAATCCAATTTTACCCTTCGGTGAGTTTTTAGTAAAAGATATGAAAGGAATCTTTTGTTCTTTTTCGTACGAGTTACTTTTTGACTTTTCCGGCAAAAGTACGAGAATGATGTTTTTTTAACTTATACGACATGAATGGATTTTTAAAACAATGTTTTCCAAGAATATTCCTTTAAAAATTTTCATGTTTATTTTTAATCAACTTCTTTTAGTTTAAAGTTGTATGACATGTTAAGAAAGGAAAAATGTTTTTGAAGCAGAAAGGATATTTTCCTCAAGAATGGAGTTCAAGTGTTTTATCAAAATTATTTTCCATCTAAGATAATAAAGGGTTCTGTTTTTATCCCTATTATTACATTGATTTGATTATGTTGAGATGAAATTATATTTTTATGAATTCCTTTGTCTTATATGAATTGTTTTATGATGCTTAAGATTCCCATTTTTATTACATGGGTTTTGAAATGATGTATGATTTATGATTTTGTGGCACACATAAGAATGATATCATTATGAGATGGGTGGGACCTATATCTCCCTCCAATGCATTGGGTAAATATTTTATATCTCAGAGATAGACATGGATGGAATGGTAGGTTATAACGGTTCAGGAAAACAGGACTGAAACGAAGGTGAATCGGTTCAGAAAGGGACTTTGTCCACTAAGATAGTCTTGGCAATGTGTCTTGACTAATAAGAAATGATTCTCTATGATTATGTGTGTATTCCACAAAGTTTAATGTTTTATGTTATGCTTATTGTGATTACATTTCACTACCATGAGTTATCCCAGGTTATAAAATTATGATCTCTTTTACAGGTTAAGATTTCCAAAAGTTATGTGCTTATGTATATGATGTGATTGATATTTCTTTTGTTTACCCTTACTGAGCATTTGATCTCACACTTTTATGTTTTCTTTTCCCCAGGATATAAAGAAAGGTTTTAGGTATAAAAAAAGGAAGATCTTTATGGGAGATGTTGAAGATCTTTCACCAGGATTAGAATATTATATTCCGAGTTTCCAAAGACACTAAACTATTACGATCCCTGTGTGTGTGTTTTTGTTATGTACTACGTATTCCACAAATGTAATGTAATGTCAATGTACGTCAAGCTTCGGGTCTCTACAGTTGGTATCAGAGGAAAGGTTTAGTCAACCTTTGGAAACTAGGATGCAAAAATGTTAGTGAGATCCCTAGAGATATTTCTAAGGTATGTCTAGGGATGTCCCTAAGGATAAGTATACGTATAGGATATAGTCCTAGAACTGTGGTAACGATATTAGATTAAACCGAAGATGTTAGATATTGAAGTTACTCCCCCTTTATTATGATTTTTTCCTCTCACACTATTCTTTTTGGGTTTTAGATGATGGCTGGAACCCGAAGGAACCGTGTTGATCAATGAAATGGACAATGCGATGATTTCCCTCCTGAACAAACAAATGTTATGGGAGATGGAGTGCAAAATCTTATTGCTATACTTACACAAGCTATGAATCATTCTGGACTTCCAAATGAGCAGAGAAGGGAACAATATTCTATTGAGTCCTTCATGAGGCAACGTCCACCTTCTTTCAGTGGGTCTTCTGATCCACTTGTTGCTGAACAATGGATCAATACCACTAAAAAGATATTTTCGGTTCTTCGATGTTCTGAACATGATTAAGGCATCTTAGCAGTATATCGTTTGGAAGGTGAAGCTGATCAATGGTGGAATCTTATTAAGAATACGAGGCCAAGAGATGAAATTGAGTCCATGGAATGGGACGAGTTCAAGAACTTGTTTTTCAGTAAGTACTTCCCTCAGATTCTTCGAATAAAGATGGAAAAGGAGTTTCTTGAGCTGATGCTGAAGGATGATGATTCTGGTGGTATATATGAAGCGAATTTTATAAGACTTGCAAGGTATGCATTTGGCATTATCATCCAACCTGAAAGTAAAGTTGATCGATTTTTCAGTGGCCTAAAACCAAGTCTTCAAAGGGCATTAGCTATAAGAGATTTCAGAAGCTATGAAGAAATTGTGCGTTGTGCTATGAAGGTAGAAATGGAAGTTGGTGTTACATATCCATCTCATGGTTTTGACAAGAAACGAAAGATGGAGTTCAAGGAGAAATCTCAAAATAATGGTGAAAAGAAGATGAATGTTTCCTTATGCACAAAGTGTGGAAAGAAGCATGGTGGAGATTATCTTAAAGGGACTAGAAAATGTTTTAAGTGTGGAAAAGAAGGTAATCGAGCAGCTAAGTGTCGAAGTAATGGAAAAAGGGTTTATAATGATGTGAATAAAGAAAAGACTGCAGAGAACACACCACCAACACTTCAATGTTTCAAGTGCAAAGAGATGAGACATTATGCCAATAAATGCCCTAATCCATGGGTTAGTTATGATCGACATGAGCAACCGCTTAAGGCAAAGGACAAAGGGAAGTTACATGCGATCACTATTGGCGATGTTGAATATGACAACGATGTGGTGGAATGATAAAGTGTTTATGTAATGGGATTCCAAAATAATGTTGTATCATGTAGTATTGGAATATTTATGTATTGGTCTAATGTGGTATTCAAAGTGATTGAGATATTTTTTGAAATAAGATGATATGCGCATAATGAAGGGAAAATGAGAAAACGAAATGTTTAACAGTATTCATGAGCTCATGATTGATATAAGGACTAAGTGTTATCATGGTTTGAGTATATAGATTTTTGAGGATTTTGGTATGTGAAAAGTGTTAACTTTTAACTGCATTCAAGTTTTCACTATGGTTCAATGGGTATTCAAGAGAATACATGATTAAGGCCTTTGAATGTTTGGAATGTGACCAACAAGACATATCTTATGATATATGGTGATCAATGATGGTATTAAATCTCTGGTAATCATTTTCACTATATTATGAGAATGGACTGCAGTATTATGTATAAGCCTAAAGACTAGAATGGATTATGTTGGACATAAGTTAGTTTTGTTTAAGGATAGAAGTTTTTTTCGATATTATTGATGGGATGTTATTTTAATATAGTTTTAGAAAAAGGACAACCTGCAGGACGGGCGACATCCCAACGCGTCGGACAATGTCGTAGGAATCGAACCCACAACCGAAGTGCGACTGGCCTACAGGAAGTCCATGGTTAGTGGAAACTAGTTTTATTTTATTAAGCGGTATGATATATAAAGTATAAGTTCATTTTAGGAACTATATAAGATTAATCTCACTATAGATGGACTTATGTATTTTTTGATAACTTTTCTAACCTTTTGTTTGAGACAGATGGAATGACCCATCATTCTATCACATGATCTGCTAACACTTCACGAATCACAAATTCAACTTCATTTCTTTAAGAGATGAAGTGGAAATTGTCCAAAGAACGACAAACGGTGAGACTATACCAAAATCACGAAAGTATTTCTTCTAATTCCAATTTCATCAACATTAGGGAAATGATCTTAAAAAAAATGTTGTCCTAGTGCTCTTATATCTGATGAATCAGATGGTACCCTAGATCATCACAAATTTATGGCTTTGTGATTTCTGGATTTTCCATAGACATGTTCTCTACCACTCTCCATCAGAACATGATGGTTAGATTTCTCTCCCATATCCATATTTTCACCTATGTGGAAACCCAGTGATTAGTTTATTTGTGTAACCGTTAAGTTTCATACTTTTGTTTTTAAAGATTAGTTTTGGTATTCCTTTTTACGATGTGGGTTTCTATCAAAGAAACTTTTGAATAGTAAACCATTTATAACCCCGATGAATTTTGAGGGCGAAATTCATTTTAAGGGGGGTAGAATGTAACACCCCGAGATTTTATAAAAAATATTCTTTTCAATTTCATTAATGTCTTGTGTTGTACGCTACACCAAAAGGAGCTTTCTCAACACGCATCCTTGACTTGCCTTGTATTACACGCAATCACGACCTTCCTCGATAGCGTGTGTAGTACGCAATACCGAGTTTCACTAAACAACGATATGCTATTAAAATATTATTAAAACTAGCCGTTATGAATAGTAATAACCACCTTTTAAAATTTTAGAAATTTTAGCTCTCAAAATGGACTTCATTTTTGGATTCGGAGTATCGAGTTTAGACTAAGGTGAAATTTTGGTACTTTTCGGATAACTTTCATATTCTGATGAATAGTGAAAATTACTAAACTATAATTAAAAACAATTTTTTTAATCGAAATAATTAATAGTGATAAATTATTAATTTGAGTGGTTTTAATGTATATTTAGAATATATTTTTACAATTTAATACAATTTTCATCATTGGATGTAATTTCACATGAAAACCAGTCATAAACAAGTGTCAATCTTTTGAATGTTATTATCTCTTAAGAACACGCTATTTGTTTTGACGACGGGAATTAATTTTTAAATTAATTAATGCAACTGATATGTTTTGAATTTGATAAAATAGACATCATTTTTGAATTCATAATATCAAATATAGCTTAGATCAAATTTTTGGTATTTTTCTGGAAACTTTCATTTTTTGATGAATAGTGAAACCACTAAGTGGTAGTTAAAAAACTGAATTTTTCATAAAACTTAATTTTACTGCTTCTGTGAGTGGAATTTATAAAATCCGATAGATACGGTTGATGTCAGTAAGTAAAATGTGGTTCAATGAGACAAAAATAATTTTTTGGTGAATAGGAAGTTTTTACTTTTTTTTACCACGGTTAAAAGTAAATAGGGTAATTAAGGGTAAAAATGATATTATTATTACCCAAACACATGTCCTAATTCTATTGGACAAGTGTAATTCGACCAAAAACAACCTTAGGAATAAAATATGACCATTTAGGCCCACTTGGATTAGATTAGGACATTTATTATTAATTTATTTAAAGAAGGGTTAAAATAGTTAAAATCAAAGTTTAATAAGTAAATAATTTTTAATATGGGGTTATACATAAGATAAATTAGACTATAAATATTCATTAGAGAGATAAAAATATTTCCTAAATAATGGTATTTTATTTGTAATTTTTAGACATTAAATAATTTAGTTTATTTATGACACAACGATGATGCAGTAATTATCTTATTAATTAAATATTGACATAATTGATGTTATAAATACCAAAATAAATATAATTTGAGACTTTTTATGAATTACACTAATTTTCTAGCTTAATATGATATGTTATTATAGTTTAAATTAACTTGTTTCGAACTAATAATTCTGTTATGAGTTTCACAAAAATCAATTACTAAATAGTGTCAAAATTGACATAAAATAGTTTTTAAAACAAATATTATATTATTAATTGTTATTTTATTCCTAAAAATATAAGTTTCGGAAAAATTACTTAGATAAGGTTATATATATTAATAATAAACAACTTGGGGTTATTATAGCTTGATATAGTATGTTTATTAACCTTATAGTATAAGAACACAGGAAGACACGGTAAAAGTAAAATTATTTAACTTAATGTTAAATCTAAATGATAAGGTTAAAATTGGAACCTAAACTTGTCTAAATTATATTGTATGAGAGGATTTCGACCCATCCCCACCTTAGCCTTGAAATAAATCAATTTGTAGCTATTTAAACCCGAACTTGACTTTATAATAAAATAATATTTTTAGTTATTCCAAAGGTGCCCCTCTCCTCCATTATAAAAGGGAACCTCCTCCCTCTCTTCCTCACACAACATTGAGACTTCAGGCTCGGCCAACCCCTGCCAAATTCTCTTCTCCACTTCCCTAGAAACATCCTAGAGGTTATGGTATTCCTCAAAGACCAATTTTAGTGCCATAAAAGGAGGTCTCAAAGAGGCGCTTCAAAGAAGAGGTAATTTCCGTTACCGATTCTTTCACCTTTATTTCTTCTTCCACTTCTTCTTCTTAGGTTGTTTCATTATGAAGTAATAACATAAGTATCAATAATATAATTATATGTTATTATAAGTATGAAACAATCCTATTTCACCATCTATCCATCATATGGAAAATGAAATCACCGCGCGTGCGTACGTACGGAATACCGTCTCCACGCCGTGGTGAAATCTATTTTCCACCACCACCTAACTTGGATGTGTATAATGGTGTAAATAATAACTATATATTATTATTTTAAAGTGATATTGATTCTGAAATAGTATACATACACTCCAATACAGTCCCACGATCATGAGAACGATATCATCGCTCGTGCGTGCGTACGGACTACCGTCTCCACGACGCGATGATATTCATTCTCCACTTTAACCATTAATGAATGATTATAAAGTATATATAATAATTAATCATAAAATATATGACATAATAATGTTACTAGATTTATGTGTATATATATGTATGTCATCTACTTAATTTCGTTCAACTCAATACGGAAACGAAAACAGCGTTCATGCGTACATACGGCCTACCGTCTCCATGAACGGTGTATTTCTTTCCATTTACTGAATTATTATATATATATATTCTGAATATATATATATATAAATCATGTTTTATATTCCGGAATTAAGTAATCATGATCTAAGTAATCATATGAATAATTACAAGTCAAAACCCGGACGACAAATGAAACAATTTTACCCAAAACGCTCTTTAACATGGAATTTACAAAAGAACGGGTAATATAAAGTCATAAGTGAACCACATATGATATCATAACAATGAATATGATTCTGTAATAAGTCAATGACATTATTTAAATCATTATACAGGAGTTTCGGACACTTACGAAGCAAATCGGACCTAAGGTAAGGGAAATATCACAATCTCATTTTTATCTGAGATTGTTTATACTTTGGTATTTACTCGGGTGTATTTTATCATCCACATCCATGTTTCCTCAATATGTAGTATTATTTCCATCCACCTAAAATTGTTTAAATCCAATTTTACCCTTAGGTGAGTTTTTAGTAAAAGATATGAAAGGAATCTTTTGTTGTTTTTCGTACGAGGTACTTTTTGACTTTTCTGGAAAAAGTACGAGAAGGATGTTTTTTTTAACTTATACGGCATGAATGGATTTTTAAAACAATTTTTTCCAAGAAGATTCCTTTAAAAATTTTCAAGTTTATTTTTAATCAACTTATTTTAGTTTAGAGTTGTATGACATGTTAAGAAAGGAAAAATGTTTTTGAAGCAGAAAGGATATTTTCCTCAAGAATGGAGTTCAAGTGTTTTATCAAAATTATTTTCCATCTACGATAATAAAGGGTTCTGTTTTTATCCCTATTATTACATTGATTTGATTATGTTGTGATGGAATTATATTTTTATGAATTCCTTTATCTTATATGAATTGTTTTATGATGTTTAAGATTCCCATTTTTATTCCATGGGTTATGAAATGATGTATGATTTATGATTTTGTGGCACACATAAGAATGGTATCGTTATGAGATGGGTGGGACCTATATCTCCCTCCAATGCATTGGGTAAATATTTTATATATCATGAGATAGACATGTCTTGAATGGTAGGTTATACCGGTTCAGTGAAACAGGACTGAAACGAGGGTGACTCGGTTCAGAAAGGGACTTTGTCCACTAAGATAGTCTTGGAAATGAGTCTTGATTAATGAGAAATGATTCTCTATGATTATGTGTGTATGCCACAAAGTTTAATTTTTTAAGTTATGATTATTTTGATTAAATTTCACTGCCATGAGTTATCCCAGGTTATGAAATTATGATCTCTTTTACAGGTTAATATTTCCAAAAGTTATGTGCTTATGTATATGATGTGATTGATATTTCTTTTGTTTACCCACTGAGCATTTGAGCTCACCCTTTTATTTTTTATTTTCCCCAGGATATAAAGAAAGGTTTTAGGTATAAAAAAGGAAGATCTTTATGGGAGATGTTGAAGATCTTTCACCAAGATTAGAAGATTATATTCCGAGTTTCCAAAGACACTAAACTATTATGATCCTTGTGTGTGTGTTTTTGTTATGTACTAAGTATTCCGCAAATGTAATGTAATGTCAATGTACGTCATGCTTCGGGTCTCTACATTTAAATCACCTAAGAATGATAAAGAATCTTTCTTTCTATCTTATAATTCACCAATAAACTAATTTTACTCTTACAAGACACATATAAATATTTTATGTAGACATTAAAAACAACATATTACATTTAATAAACATTAGAGTTATTATTACCTACGAATCAATTACTCATAAAAACCCTTGAAACAACTAAATAAATATTAATAAAACAAGATATTACTCTTACATACCTCCTAGATAATATTCTATATGATCGGTTTAGTCATAGATTCCCCTTTTAAATCATAATATTTATTCCATGTATTGCATTAGATAAAACATATAGTCAAAAAATAGAAATATTTACTCATAAAAAAGAGAAGGTTACTCTTATATACCCATAATAAATATATATTTATTCTTATGAATCTCAGATTAATTTCTACATAACTCAACGTTTCTCTTATGCATAAGAAAATTATTCTTAAACAATCAATAATTTTATAAATATTCAAATCTATGAAACTGAATACATTATTAATTATAATCCAACATTATAAAATCATCTCTAAATAGTCGTATCCCATTTAATTCATTTTAAATTACTCTAAATAACTTTATAACATTATCATAACTTGTTTAAATGTATCAATATAGATTCTAAATAATATAAACCATATATAAAATATATCCATTTTTAAATATACTAAAAACATATTTAAAACATATTCAACTATTTTATACTGATATAAAAACTTTTTAGAATTTAAAAACATATTTTATAGTATTTAATTGAACACTGAAAACATTTATTCAAAAATTATTTAACCACCAAATTATATATGATTTTATTGAATTTATCCCTAATATTAATTATTTTACACTTATTCATCAAAAAATAGAACACATTTATCAACTCATATTAAACTCAATTTTTTCATACATAATCATCGAATTATAACTTCTATATATTGTAACAATAATAAATCATGAAAACATAATGATATATCTCCACAGAAAATACATCCAACTTTATTATTCTCTAAACACAATAACATCATTAACGTCATCAAGTAGATATTTTTTTAAAAGGTTGGGGCTGAAGCCTCATTTTTATTAATAAATCAAAGCAAAGACCTCTATTAACTGGGTAGATGGAGACCCATTACATAGCCCAAAGTCCCAGTGGACTTGTAGCCCATTATATAGCCCGTAGGCCCAAATTCTTGACCAAATTCCTATTCTGTGAATAATACCCTTGCTGCTACAGTACCGCACAGTACCGCCGCCGCTACAGTGCCCTGCCGCCGCTACAGTACCCACCGATCAACAGTACTCATCAAGTAGATATATTATTTATTAATCTCCATAATCTATGGATCTCATCAGTATAAAAAAATTACATATTACGAGTCTTATAGACTAGTATAGTCATCTTGGTTCCTTAATAGATATACACAAATCATACATTCTTTATTATCCCCATCACACTACATAGATTCTACAATTGAAACATGATAAAGATGTATCCTAAAACTTCCACTAGCTTTTCCAATCATTAATAAATGAATAATCGACATAGTATATAATAATTTTAACTGTCTTAAAAACTTTATTCCATGATCAAATACCCATTATTGAAAATATACCTTCAACATATATCATAATAAATATTACGTAAGTTAATATCCAATTTACACTTATTATTATATATTGACATCCTTTCTTTTTGACAACAAATACAACACATCATCACCCATTGGAAAAACAATACCCCTTTTTTATTTTCTGTTAATAATTATTATAAAAATGAATATCAATATATCTAAAATAATTTAATTATTTATTACCCATTATTAATAATAAATATTATTTCTGAAATCTTATATGAGTTATCAACTAATTAATTCTATGTAAACATAATAAATTATTTATGTAGAAAACAAGAGTGAATAGTATACTTACAAATATTTTATTTCATAGCTATATATTTCTCAAAATATTCTCAATTTTCTTATCATTGGAAAACATAATTCACCCCATAAAAATTGGATTTTATTCATTAAAAACTAGGATTGGAGAATGTGGAAGACATACCTCACTAATGAACATTTTAATAACTTTCCATAATTTTAAGATTCACATGAAAAAATAATTTTATAGAATCTTTCTCAAAAACTCATCTCCCTCATTGGGTAAACTCCAAAAACCATGTCATTATGTATGATATATGCACTAGGAATCATCTTCATTTGAAGCCTATAATAATTAATGTAATTAAATATAGTTCATTTCAATAAATATCTTACCAACTAATTTAAATATTTCATATAACACATTAGACTATATCTCACTTTCAATGATTCACCATTAATTCACATCACACAATGGAAGCAAGAACAATAAATATGGAAATAAGTTGTATTCCTTTAATACACACCCATGAGATCCAAAGTATTGTAGTTTTTTCTCTACTAATAAACTCTTGTCTATTCTATTTTAATTTTATGATAATTCTTAATGCATGGTCCCTTAGGTTTTAGGAGATTAGTCATTATAAGCAGCATGGTTCTATTTCTGTTTTAATCATAAAGTTTTTATGGATTGTATCTCACAATTAAATACAAAACACATAAATTTCATTAAACCATCTTTATTATATTCAAAATCTCCTATAATGTTGTTTTTACTATCAAAGAACTCTTTTAAAATTCTTATGTACTACCAAAACCATCAAAAAAACATTTCATGTTTAATTGGGATATAATATTTTGAAATACTCTTATGAAATCTGAATGATTATTTTTTTCTTTGAGATGTATTTCACCAAATCATTCATATTATTTGTATGAGTCACTTAATACCACAATTTTTTCCCTATCTTATCATCATTAAAACCAACACTAATGGGTTTTTTGATATAGTTTATGATGTGTCTTTTTATTCATCCATATAAGTAGCTTAGTATCTTTTTTTGGATTTCTTTTTGGTTGTCTTAGGAATATATTGTTCAACATACTTATTTTAGTTACAATATAAGGTAAACACATATACTTTATTATCTTCATTATTTATTATATTTTGTTATATTATTTATTCAAGAGTATATGAATTATGATTTATAGGTATGAACCAATATTCTTCATCATAATGACATCATTTTTTTTCAATTTCCATGGAGGGTTTCAATGCTTCTAATTCTATTTGAGATATATTAATTTTTAGAATTCTTCTTCTATGTACATTATCATAGATTACCACTAATACCCCTTTATATAATACATATTTTTATTCAATTAAAAGACATGTTATTCTAATGAAATTAGTTTTTGTGGGTTTTATAAAATAATGTATAATTTTTATTACATAGGTGCAACATAGTGGGGGACCAAATTCATTATCTAAGGAGTAAGTACATAAAAAATATTAAAGGAATATTTAAAAAACGAAATAAAATAACTTCTAAAAATAATTGGTTTTTTCTGGTTTATAACACATGAATATTGATATTTTAATAAGATTATATTTTTCTTTTTTTTTAATTTGAAATTTTATTGATAAAACTAAACAAGAAGATATTTATTTTAGAAAATACTTATAAAGGGAATAATTAATATAACAATACCTCAAAAATTAATTATTCATCAATTTATTTCAAATTAATATCTATTTAATAATTATCACCTAATTTTATCCCCATAAACCTATGATAGTTTACCTCAACCATGATGGTTATATAAATTGATCCCAAGGGTGGATTCCAAATATACAATCAAAGCACCCAACTTTGATTGACTATATGCAGATATATTTTGGATAGTGGTGTGGTTGAGTTTATATACATATTGAAAAGGATAATTAATTTATTTTAGGGATTATATTCTAAAATAATAAAATAATCACTCTTATTTTGGTTATGGAAATTAAATTTATGGTCTTATGATTATCAAAAAATCAAACTCATGTAAAAAATTATTACCTTTGCGTGTTTATTTTGAAATAAAAAAATAAATTCATTTTTAGTATTATAATTAATTACACTAATATCATTGATTAAAAATACTAAAAAATGAAGGTTATAATTAGAAAGATTGCTATGAATAAATACTCTTCCATGGGAAGTGTCACGACCCGCCCTCGGGGTCCGTGCCGTGACTACCCCAAGCCCGCCTTCCATAGGCCAGGGGCTGGCGACTAGCACCAAGGCGTAAATCCCGATAAAAAGGGAAGGCATTGCCTTTGTAAAGTAAAAAAACACCACAGAGTAAGCAAGCAGAAAGTAAATACTAAGCAAAAGCAGAGTACAACTGAAAGTGCGGAAAAGTAAATGGGCCAGTATACAAACCCAAACTGAAATTAAAGTACAACTCGAAAGGGAAAACAGCAACTGAAAAGTAAAAGCCGCTACACCGAGCTGTCCACTGGAAATCCCACCTGAAGGGTGGGTACAGATAGCTCCACTGCTCCACGGGTCCTGCCGTCCGCTCCGAGCACGTCTCGTCCAGTGATCCTCCTCCAGGTACCGTCCTGCTCTGCAAGCCTCAGCTAAGATCAACGCTGTTCGTCGTCTGCAACCAACACAACGTAGTGCGGGCAAAGCCCGTGCAGGGGTGAGTATAAGCTACTCAGTAGGGACCCCGAGACCCCTGAAGGTCTCCCAAAATCCACAAAGGATAAACCACAAAGAAAGGTACAATCACGAAGTAACAACCGACACTGCTTAGGTATATGCCCATACATATACCTAAGTCACCAATTTCAAATACGCTCCAACCTCCGAGCCCAAGTACAACTCAATCCACACAGGAAAGTAAACGTATTCCACACAGGAAAGCAAAACGTAATCCACACAGGATTGCACAACACAATCCACACAGGAAAGCAATAGGTTTCAGCTCACACAGGATTTTCATTATCAAAAACGTAACTACTGAAGAGCCCCATCTCTGAAGTGTACAGTGTCCTGTCACGACTCTGAGATACTGCTCACTAACCTAAGACTGCTGAGGTACTCCTCATGTCGAGTACCGCGGGTCTGCCTCCAACTACCGGGCGCTCCGTCCGCTGAGGGTCTGTTGCCAAATATCGGGCGCTCACCCAAATAGCCTACAGAGGTACTCCTCCAGTCGAGTACCGCGGGTCTGCTGCCAACTACCAGGCGCTCCGTCTGCCGTGGGTCTGCCGCCAAATACCGGGCGCTCCGTCCACTGGGCTAGTCGACTCACTCCAAGTCGAGTCGGTCGAGCAGTCTTCAGGTCTCAGCCGGCTACACGGTCTCCGTACTCCGTACGCTCATCTCCAGTATCGCGGGTCTGTCGCTACAACCAAGCGCACCACCTCTATCGAGTAAAACAGAAGATTCAGCTCACACAGGTATACTTTTTCGGATGACGTTAAAGATGATCAAAGAACCATCTAAGTCGTCGGACCCACAAAGGATCGATAGGTACTAACCCCCGCAGTGACCTACAGAGGATCAGACCCACACAGGATCGGGCCCACGCAGGACCTGTAGCACTGATCCACGTAGGATCGCTGGGTGCAGTAGTCATCGCCGTCGAATCCACACAGGATCTCTGTACTGTTGTCGTCGCAGTCACAGTAGCAGTAGCAGTAGCAGTCACAGTAACAGTCGCAGCCAGCACTAGGGTTCCCGCACACAGCAAGCTCGTTCGGAGGGTCCGCTCCACGAGCCGAGAGGCTGATACATCAACTGTCACAAAATCCAGAGTTGATGTATCCAAAAGTTCCATATCGTCAACAGGAACTCAACTCAACAGACGGCGCGTCGATCGGACGCCCGGTCTGAGAGTTATTGGCATTTTCGTCCCCGGGGCCCGGTTGGTTTTTTTAAGGCAAAACCAACCCGACCGTACTCCACCTGCGTCCAAACCTCGGGCGGAGTATGCCAAAAGATCCGTATCACTAAGAGGAACACAACCAAGCTGACTGCACGTCAATCGGACGTCCGTAGCTCAAGATATGAGCGTTTCCGCTCCGAAGGCCCGGTTGGTTTCGTGAACGAACCAACCCGGCCGAACTCAAAGTATTCCGAAACCCTGAGTGCGATATACCGAAACGACCGTCTCGATCCAAGGATGGCGTTGCCATAGACGGTTCGTCGATCGGAGGTCTGTGGATCAAGTTATGGCCAAACGACCGAAACTGATTCGAAACGGGGGGGTCCGGGTCCGGGCCGACCCGGCCCGGACGGCCGGCCGGCGCGGCGGCGCGACATAGCCGCGCCATTTTGTCAATCAACGGCCCCCTCCTGGGGGCCCGCATTGAGGAGGATCCGGGGGGCCGCCTGCCCCCCCTCAAGGAAATCGCCCCCCTCATAAATGAGGGGGGGGGGGGGGTTTAAGCTGGCAGGGGGAATTTATTTCCCCCGCCTTTTGACCTTCCGGCCGGCCAACTGCCGGCCGGGTTTCTCCAACAGGACCGGAAAATCCGGTCCCCTTTCCGTCTTCCAACGCCGGCGGCCTTGCCGCCGGTCTTCTCGTCCCGCCGCGGCCCGGAACCGGCCGCGGTGTTCGTCGTCCGGCGTGGTGCGACGGCACCGCGCCCCTCCACCGCGCCTCTGATTCCTCTTGACGCGGCGCGACGGCGTCGCGTTCTTGATGATTCTTCCACGGCGCGGCGCGACGGCGCCGCGCAATATAAACATACAATTATCCGCGTGGTGCGACGGCACCACGCCACCTTGTTTCCACCCGCAAGATAAATCAACAAGAACGATGGAGGGGGTTCGGCCGTGTTCATGCGGTCCGGCCCCCTCACGTTAAATGATAACACAACTTAAAATCCTTACGTTAGTCATGCATGAACCACGAACAAGGATAAATAAATAAACAAAATACAACAACCCCTACCTTGGGTATAAGTTCGAAGATTTGTCAACGTCCCGCGGAAGACAACGTCGCGGTGGTCGAGCGTCGCGGTAGTCGTTCGTCAAATCCGATGACGAAGAGGTACGTCCGAAGAGATATTTCGTTGGCGAAACTTCATATGCCGACGAAGGGAGTCCGAGGAGGAAGCGGCGTTCCCTCTCGTTGACACGGAAGATTAAGAAGATAGGAGTGGCGTTCTTCGTCGGAGCTTGAGCGTTCTTCGTCAAGATGAGCGTTCTTCGTCAAAGATTGAAGAAGGAAGAAAAGCTCTCAAAAGATCTCAAGATGGCTAAAGAGTTCTAACCCAACAAAATAAGCTAAGAGCTTATTTTATTAAGTCAATCCAAACCATTTGAATTTCAAAGGTTTGAATTAAGACAACTCAAGCCATTAATTAATCAACTTGCCATCTTAAATTAAAAGGGGAGTTTAAGGGAGAAGATGAGAGGTTTAGGTTTGTGTGGGTCCCACCACACTTAATCCTCTCAAGGGAGGTTAAGTGGGTGTGGGTCCCACCCCTAACTCCCTTTGAGAGGAGTTAAACTACAAAAGTAAAATAAAAAGAATTCCACATTTTTTTATTCAACGTTTTATAATTCTCCCAAAAACTAACTTTCGTCCCGCAACAAACGCAACTTCCGAAAAGGTCTCCTTAATCGAATATCTGCGCTGCGAGTTCATCGGTGCCCTCAGATTTCAATTCCGAGCACCGGATCAAAAGTTAGGAATTACCGCTCGTTCGTTCACTGAACGTACCCGAGCCAAACTTCAGAAATTGATTTCGGGCACTCCGGGCCTCGGAATTAGGTGCCGTCAGAAACTGCGCTCTTGTAAAATTCCAAAGAAAATTAAGAAAAAATTTCCCTTGAATTTTTACAGGTCTTTACATTACTCCCACCTCAGGGATTTACGTCCCCGTAAAGATACATCAAAAACTAGGGAAACAAATGAGGGTACTGAGCACGCATCTGAGCCTCCCGCTCCCATGTGCTCTCCTGGAGATTCCTATGCTGCCATCTGATGCGCACAAGAGGAATCGATCGCCCACGCAGGACCCGATCCTGTCGATCCTCTATCTCCACCGGGACCTCCGTAAAAGTCGCCCCATCGTCAACGTCAAGCTCCCCATGATCAATGACGTGCGTCGGGTCGTGCACGTATCTCCTCAGCTGAGACACGTGGAAGACGTCATGCACCCGGTGCAACTGAGGTGGTAGAGCCAGGCGATAAGCCACCTCACCAATCATGATGAGGACCTGGAAGGGTCCGATGAAGCGCGGGGATAACTTACCGCCTCGGCCAAATCTCCGAATACCACGTCGAGGTGAGACCCGCAAGAAGACGTGGTCGCCATCCTCGAACTCTAGTGGCCTCCGCCTCCTGTCAGCGTAAGGCTTCTGCCGACTCTGAGCTGCACTCATCCGCTCCTGGATGACCTGGACCTTCTCTGTCGTGGCCTGGACCATCTCCGGTCCCACTAGAGCTGCAAGATTTCTTCTTTTCCGATAAGATAAATCTAGTCCCATCCCCTGGATGAACCACATTCTTTGCCTAAAACAGTCAATCCTAACATGGATGATACTAATCCATACCAAGGATGACGTTGTAAGGCCTCGACGCTACTACGAAGAGATTCAACCGTTACTCTCACCTCCAAGGGTTGAGTTACACTGTCGGCATCAGTGTGTGGTAACTGGGTCTCCTCCATTAGATGTCTCACAAGTGAGGGTCAAGTCAACAGCCAAAATTGGAACCTCTTAGTAACATCACGAAAGAGGACAAGAACTAAAATATCACAAAGGTATGCGTCTTTTATTATTGCAGCTCATAATACAAGACGCTACACAAATGCAACAAGGAACCAGAAGTACAAAGGATGTATCCACTAGTTCTGCTCCCGTCCATCGGCTCCCAGAGCTCCATGATCGAAGGCCTCGGTTGCCTGAAGTTGAGCTCTCGCATGTTCACCTACTCCCTGTGGTCGGGGTGGACCTCCTGGTGGTGGTGGTGGAAGAGCCTCAAAGCGTCGCCCACCACCGGCTGCTCGTCCAGCTCCTCTGCCTCGTCCGCCTCCTCCCTGCGGACCGCCACGGTCAAACCTCTACCTCTGCCTGGGAGGTTCTTCACTTAACTGCTGATCATCAGCATGGCGGGTCGGACAGTCACGAGCCATGTGACCAATCCCGCCACAGGAGTAACACTGCCCACTCTCGGCACGCCTGACTCTGACTCCACCCCGACTTCCCCGTACAACTGAGCCTGAGTCGTGCAGTCGGCCACCGGTAGGTCTGGTCTGCCTGGAACCCTGAGTCATCCGTCGGCTACCTGTTGCCGAAGATTCCGCTATCTGCCGCCCTGCGGTAGGTCTCGCTGTGGACTCAGCCAGGAAAATCTCGATCAGGAGGGCTCGCTCCAGTACTCCTGTCTGAGTCGGTATGCTGAGGGAGATCAGCGATGCCCCGATCTCGTGTCTCAAACCCTACTCGAAGGTCCGGGCCCGGAAGAATGGGTCCCGTACCATGTCGGTCGAGTAGCGCGAGAGATCGGTAAATCTCGCTGAGTACTGAGCGACCGTCATGCTGCCCTGCCGCAGCTGAAGAAGCTCCTGGAAACGAACCGCACGAAGGGTGGCTGGGACGAACTCCGAGCGAAAAAGGCTCTCAAAGTCCGTCCAAAGTAGAGATGCCTCATTGTGCACCTGGAGCATCAAGCTCCACCATCGTCCTGCTGCTGCGTGTAGTAGGCTCGCAGCGAGGATCACCATGAGGTCTGCTGGGGTCCTCACTAGCCTAAACACTCGTACCACTGCCTCCAGCCAGTCCTCTGCTGCCTGGGGATCCGTCTCCCCGCGAAACCTGGGTGGTCGCTGGCGCTGAAACTCATGCAGTGCGCTGAGGCGACGTGCATCGTCAGCGACTGGCGCTGGAAGTATCGGGGGCTCAGCGGGTAGTGCTACCGCCGGTGCCACTGCTGACAAAGGGCCCTGCACCGAGGCCTCGTCGCTCGGTGGGTTGTCGTCACGCTCAACTCTCGGAACCCTAGCTGGCTGCCGTCGTGGGGCCATCCTGAAAAGGAAACAGGTGCGCCACGGTCAGAACAGTATACCTGGTGAGCTTATTTATGTAATCACAAAGAAAAATTTGAAACACACACGCAATCAATGTTTTCGTGCATTAAGTCGGAAATCAGAAGTCAGGGTCCTGGTGTACGGATACGTCGGTCGCCGCACCAACACTGGACTCCCTGGACTGATAACCACACTCAATACGCTAAAAATTATTGCTTCACATAGAAAAGATCAGAGTTCGCGGTAGAACCGAACTCCTCTGATACCAATTTGTCACGACCCGCCCTCGGGGTCCATGCCGTGACTACCCCAAGCCCGCCTTCCATAGGCCAGGGGCTGGCGACTAGCACCAAGGCGTAAATCCCGGTAAAAAGGGAAGGCATTGCCTTTGTAAAGTAAACAAACATCACAGAGTAAGCAAGCGGAAAGTAAATACTAAGCAAAAGCAGAGTACAACTGAAAGTGCGGAAAAGTAAATGGGCCAGTATACAAACCTAAACTGAAAGTAAAGTACAACTCTAAAGGGAAAACAACAACTGAAAAGTAAAAGCCGCTACACCGAGCTGTCCACTAGAAATCCCACCTGAAGGGTGGGTACAGATAGCTCCACTGCTCCACGGGTCCCGCCGTCCGCTCCGAGCACGTCTCGCCCAGTGATCCTCCTCCAGGTACCGTCCTGCTCTGCAAGCCTCAGCTAAGATCAACGCTGTCCGTCGTCTACAACCAACACAACGTAGTGCGGGCAAAGCCCGTGCAGGGGTGAGTATAAGATACTCAGTAGGGACCCCGAGACCCCTGAAGGTCTCCCAAAATCTACAAAGGATAAACCACAAAGAAAGGTACAATCACGAAGTAACAACCGACACTGCTTAGGTATATGCCCATACATATACCTAAGTCACCAATTTCAAATACACTCCAACCTCTGAGCCCAAGTACAACTCAGTCCACACAGGAAAGTAAACGTATTCCACACAGGAAAGCAAAACGTAATCCACACAGGATTGCACAACACAATCCACACAGGAAAGCAATAGGTTTCAGCTCACACAAGATTTTCATTATAAAAAACGTAACTACTAAATAGCCCCATCTCTGAAGTGTACAGTGTCCTGTCACGACTCTGAGATACTGCTCACTAACCTAAGACTGCTGAGGTACTCCTCCTGTCGAGTACCGCGGGTCTGCCGCCAACTACCGGGCGCTCCGTCCGCTGAGGGTCTGCTGCCAAATACCGGGCGCTCACCCAAATAGCCAACAGAGGTACTCCTCCAGTCGAGTACCGCGGGTCTGCTGCCAACTACCAGGCGCTCCGTCCGCCGTGGGTCTGCCGCCAAATACCGGGCGCTCCGTCCACTGGGCTAGTCGACTCACTCCAAGTCGAGTCGGTCGAGCAGTCTTCAGGTCTCAGCCAGCTACACGGTCTCCGTACTCCGTACGCTCGTCTCCAGTATCGCGGGTCTGCCGCTACAACCAAGCGCACCACCTCTATCGAGTAAAACAGAAGATTCATCTCACACAGGTATACTTCTTCGGATGACGTTAAAGATGATCAAAGAACCATCTAAGTCGTCGGACCCACGAAGGATCAATAGGTACTAACCCCCGCAGTGACCTACACAGGATCAGACCCACACAGGATCGGGCCCACGCAGGACCTGTAGCACTGATCCACGTAGGATCGCTGAGTGCAGTAGTCGTCGCCGTCGAATCCACATAGGATCTCTGTACTGTTGTCGTCACAGTCACAGTAGCAGTAGCAGTAGCAGTCACAGTAACAGTCGCTGCCAGCACTAGGGTTCTCGCACACAGCAAGCTCGTTTGGAGGGTCCGCTCCACGAGCCAGGAGGCTGATACATCAACTATCACAAAATCTAGATTTGATGTATCCAGAAGTTCCATATCTTCAACAGGAACTCAACGCAACAGACGGCGCGTCGATTGGACGCCCGGTCTGAGAGTTATTGGCATTTTCGTCCCCGGGGCCCGGTTGGTTTTTTTAAGGCAAAACCAACCCGACCGTACTCCACCTGCGTCCAAACCTCAGGCGGAGTATGCCAAAAGATCTGTCTCACTAATAGGAACACAAACAAGCTGACAGCACGTCAATCGGACGTCCGTAGCTCAAGATATGAGCGTTTCCGCTCCGAAGGCCCGGTTGGTTTCGTGAACGAACCAACCCGGCCGAACTCAAAGTATTCCGAAACCCTGAGTGCGATATACCGAAACGACCGTATCGATCCAAGGATCGCGTTTCCGCAGACGGTTCGTCGATCGGAGGTCCGTGGCTCAAGTTATGGCCAAAAGACCGAAACTGATTCGAAACGGGGGGGTCCGGGTCCGGGCCGACCCGGCACGGCCGGCCGGCCGGCCGGCGGCGCGGCGGCCTGGCGCCGCACGGAGGCAGCACACGGGGGGGAAAAGCCCCCCGCTTCTTCAATTGGCGGCGTGGCATAGCCGCGCCGTTTTTTCAATCAACGGCCCCCCTCCTGGGGGCCCGCTTTGAGGAGGATCCGGGGGGCCGCCTGCCCCCCCTCAAGGAAACCGCCCCCCTCATAAATGAGGGGGGGTTTTTTAAGCTGGCAGGGGGAATTTATTTCCCCCGCCTTTTTACCTTCCGGACGGCCAACTGCCGGCCGGTTTTCTCCAACGGGACCGGAAAATCCGGTCCCATTTCCGGCTTCCGACGCCGGCGGCCCGGCCGCCGGTCTTCTCATCCCGCCGCGGCCCGGAACTGGCCGCGGTGTTCGTCGTCCGGCGCGGTGCGACGGCACCGCGCCCCTCCACCGCGCCTCTGATTCCTCTTGATGCGGCGCGACGACGTCGCGTTCTTGATGATTCTTCCACGGCGCGGCGCGACGGCGCCGCGCTATATAAACATACAATTATCCGCGTGGTGCGACGGCACCACGCCACCTTGTTTCCACCCGCAAGATAAATCAACAAGAACGATGGAGGGGGTTCGGACGTGTTCATGCGGTCCGGCCCCCTCAGCTTAAATGATAACACAACTTAAATCCTTACGTTAGTCATGCATGAACCACGAACAAGGATAAATAAATAAACAAAATACAAAAACCCCTACCTTGGGTATAAGTTCGAAGATTTGTCAACGTCCCGCGGAAGACAACGTCGCGGTGGTCGAGCGTCGCGGTAGTCGTTCGTCAAATCCGATGACGAAGAGGTACGTCCGAAGAGATACGTTGTTGGCGAAACTTCGTATGCCGATGAAGGGAGTCCGAGGAGGAAGCGGCATTCCCTCTCGTTGACACGGAAGACGAAGAAGAGAGGAGTGGCGTTCTTCGTCGGAGCTTGAGCGTTCTTCGTCAAGATGAGCGTTCTTCGTCAAAGATTGAAGAAGGAAGAAAAGCTCTCAAAAGCTCTCAAGATGGCTAAAGAGTTCTAACCCAACAAAATAATCTAAGAGCTTATTTTATTAAGTCAATCCAAACCATTTGAATTTCAAAGGTTTGAATTAAGACAACTCAAGCCATTAATTAATCAACTTGCCATCTTAAATTAAAAGGGGAGTTTAAGGGAGAAGATGAGAGGTTTATGTTCGTGTGGGTCCCACCACACTTAATCCTCTCAAGGGAGGTTATGTGGGTGTGGGTCCCACCCCTAACTCCCTTTGAGAGGAGTTAAACTACAAAAGTAAAATAAAAAGAATTCCACATTTTTTTATTCAACTTTTTATAATTCTCCCAAAAACTAACTTTCGTCCCGCAACAAACGCAACTTCCGAAAAGGTCTCCTTAAGCGAATATCGGCGCTGCGAGTTCATCGATGCCCTCAGATTTCAATTCCGAGCACCAGATCAAAAGTTAGGAATTCCCGCTCGTTCGTTCACTGAACGTACCCGAGCCAAACTTCGGAAATTGATTTCGGGCACTCCGGGCCTCGGAATCAGGTGCCGTCAGAAACCGCGCTCTTGTAAAATTCCAAAGAAAATTAAGAAAAAATTTCCCTTGAATTTTTATGGGTCTTTACAGGAAGAGTAGTCATCATAGAAATTACTTGCATAAAAAAGGTCAAGAACAAGTCATGCCCTAGGAGAGTGTTTCCATCCATTAAGTTGTGTAACCGCTTTGGGAGCTTGGAGAATGAAGGGAATGACTAGGATAAAGATAAGACATAACTCTTCAATCTAGAGCATGGTATCCTACAGAGGAGTCCAGTGATGACTCTTCTAGCCAGCTGTCAAGAGTCAGTGCTCATGTGTTATATGGTAGCGACACATGTACTGTGTGAAGGAGGAAGGGATTGCGTGGACGTATGAAAGGGCACCAAGATTATTCATATCTACCTTCACCAATGGAGACCCGCTTTGATATAAAGGTGAAGGTCCATGAGAGGGATGGTGTTATCAACATAAATGGAAATATAGTTCAAGTAAATGTTGAGGACATTGTAGTCGAGGGGTTTGTTCATATCAAGAATGTATTGTAGAAAAAATGAAAGGATAATGAGTAACACATGGAGCTACTACTTCATTTCCGATAAGAAATGGTGTCACGACCCGCCCTCGGGGTCCGTGTCATGACTACCCCAAGCCCGCCTTCCATAGGCCAGGGGCTGGCGACTAGCACCAAGGCGTAAATCCCGGTAAAAAGGGAAGGCATTGCCTTTGTAAAGTAAAAAAACACCCAGAGTAAGCAAGCGGAAAGTAACACTAAGCAAAAACAGAGTACAACTAAAAGTGCGGAAAGTAAAAAGGGGCCGGAAATACAAGCCCAACTGTAAAGTACAACTCGAAAGGGAAAACAGCAACTGAAAAGTAAAGCAGCTACGCCGAGCTGTCCACTGGAAACCCCACCTGAAGGGTGGGTACAGATAGCTCCTCTGCTCCTCAGGTCCCGCCGTCTGCTCCAAGTATGTCCCGCCCAGTGGTCTGCCTCTGGGTACCTCCACGTCGTATAGTCCACCTCCAGGTACCGTCCAGTCCTCGAACACTCGGCCTCTGCCAGTACTGGCCGTCGTCTGCAACCAACACAACGAGGTGCGGGCATAGCCCGTGCAGGGGTGAGTATAACGATACTCAGTAGGGACCCCGAGACCCTCAAGGTCTCACTAAAACCAACAAGGATAACCACAAGAAGATCTCAACAGATAAACCTTACTTAGGTATATGCCCATACATATACCTAAGTTATCAAGTAACCCATCTCAATCATGAGGAAACACAAGAATTGTGAAAACGACGGATAACCACTACCCGGGTATATGCCCATACATATACCCAAGTTAGCAAGTGACCCATCTCAATCATGTAGTAAACACAAGGTCAAAAGTCTCAGCTCAAACCAGGATTTTCATTATCGAAACCGTAACTGCTGAAGAGCTCCGTCTCTGGAGTGTGCAGTGGTCCTGTCACGACTCTGAGGTACTGCTCACTAACCTAAGACTGCTGAAGTACTCCTCCTGTCGAGTACTGCGGGCCAGCCACCCAAACACAGTAGTGCTTCCCGCCGAGGTATGTCACCCAAACTCCGTAGTGCACACCCCCTAGTAGCCTGCTGAGGTACTCTCCGGACGAGCACCGCGGGTCTGCACTGTCACACAGGTAGTGCTCCGTCCTCCATGGGTCTGCACCTCAGAAAGTAGTGCTCCGTCCACTGGGCTAGTCGACTCACTCCAAGTCGAGTCGGTCAAGCAGTCGTCAGGTCTCAGCCAGCTACACGGTCTCCGTACATCGCATGCTCGTCACTGGGAGGGTCCGCTCCACGAGCTACAGGTCGATACTCCAAGTATCTCAAAGTCCCACGAAGAAGTGTCTCAAAGGTCCGTCTCGTCACAGGGGTCTCAACGCAACAGACGACGCGTCGATCGGACGCCCGGTCTGTGAGTTATTAGCCTTTTCGTCCCAGGGGCCCGGTTGGTTTCGAGTGCGAACCAATCCCGGCCGTATCTCAACTGTACCCCGAACTCCCATAGGGTTTACTCAAAGGGACCGTTACTCAACGTAACTACCAACGCCGCTGACGGCTCGTCAAGCGGACGTCCTGTCTGAAAGATATCAGCTTTCCCGTTCCAGGGGCCCGGTTGGATTTCGGGTACAATCCAACCCGGCCATACTCCGACTGCATCCAAAACTCGGGCGGAGTATGTCAAAAGTTCCGTCTCATCAAGAGGAAGTCAACGAAACAGACGGCGCGTCAATCGGACGCCCGGTCTGTGAGTTATTGGCTTTTTCGTCTCCGGGGCCCGGTTGGTTTTTAAGGCAAAACCAACCCGACCGTACTCCACCTGCGTCCAAACCTCGGGTGGAGTATGCCAAAAGATCCGTCTCATCAAGAGGAAGTCAACGAAAAAGGAAACAACGAACTCAAGAACCCTTACCTTGATAGTCGCACGTTGACGGAGTCGTGGAATATCGGTGTCGCGGAGGAAGAGTCGTTGTCGAATCTTTGTATGCCGACGAAGAAGGTCCGAAGAGGAAGCGGCATTTCCTCTTGTTGACACCGAGGACGAAGAAGAGAGGCGTCGTTCTTCGTCGGAGTTTGAGCGTTCTTCATTATTCGTCAGAGCTTGAAGATGAAGAGGAAGCTCTCAAAAAGCTCTCAAGGGGACAATCCAACAACCCATAATAAAATAAGATAACATCTTATTTTATTATTACAAAACATAAAAGAATTTCAAAAGTTTGAAATTCAAAAGAGTTAACCCCCAAAATTAATTAAGAGTAACTTAAGCCAATTAAGAGGGGGGTTAAGGGAACTTGAAAAGAGTTAAAGGGGAGGTTTTGAGAGAATTTGAGGAGTTGGGGTTCGTGTGGACCCCACCTCACTTAATCCTCCCAAGGGAGGTTAAGTGGATGTGGGTCCCACTCCCAACTCCCTTTGGTAGGACTTAACTAGTTAAAAAAAAATAAAATTTGTTCCTCACAAATTTTATTTAACTTAAACTAAAAACCCAAAAAATAACTTTCAACCCGCAACAAACGCAACTCCCGAAAAGGTCTCTTTAAGCGAATATCGGCGCTGCGAGTTCATCGGTGCCCTCGGATTTCAATTCCGAGCACCGGATCAAAAGTTAGGAATTCCCGCTCGTTCGTTCACTGAACGTACCCGAGCCAAACTTCGGAAATTAATTCCGGGCACTCCGGACCTCGGAATCAGGTGCCGTCTGAAACCGCGCTCTTGTAAAATTCTAAAGAAAATTATGAAAAAATTTCCCTTGAATTTTATGGGTCTTTACATTACTCCCACCTCAGGGCTTTACGTCCCCGTAAAGATACAACAAAAACTAGGGAAACAAAAGAGGGTACTGAGCACGCATCTGAGCCTCCCGCTCCCATGTGCTCTCCTGGAGATTCCCGTGCTGCCATCTGATGTGCACAAGAGGAATCGATCGCCCAAGTAGGACCTGCTCCTGTCGATCCTCTATCTCCACCGGGACCTCCGTAAAAGTCGCCCCATCGTCAACGTCAAGCTCCCCATGGTCAATGATGTGCGTCGGGTCGTGCACGTATCTCCTCAGCTGAGATACGTGGAAGACGTCGTGCACCCGGTGCAACTGAGGTGGTAGAGCCAGGCGATAAGCCACCTCACCAACTCTGCTGAGGACCTGGAAGGGTCCGATGAAGCGCGGAGATAACTTGTCGCCTCGGCCAAATCTCCGAATACCACGTCGAGGTGAGACCCGCAAGAAGATGTGGTCACCATCCTCGAACTCTAGTGGCCTCCGCCTCCTGTCAGCGTATGACTTCTGCCGGCTCTGTGCTGTCCTCATCCGCTCCTGAATGACATGGACCTCTTCTGACATGGCACGGACCATCTCTGGTCCCACAAGAGCTGCAAGATTTCTTCTTTGCCGATAAGAGAAACCTGGTCTCATCCCCTGGATGAACCACATTCTTTGCCTAAAACAATCAATCCTAACATGGATGATACTAATCCATACCAAGGATGACGTCGTAAGGCCTCGACGCTACTACTAAGAGATCCAACCATTACTCTCGCCTCCAAGGGTTGAGTCACACTGTCGGCATCAGTGTGTGGTAACTGGTCTCCTCCAGTAGATGTCTCACAAGTGAGGGTCAAGTCAACAGTCAACTGGAACCTCTTAGTAACATCACAAAAGAGGACAGGAATGAAAACATCACAAAGGATGCGTCTTTTATTATTGCAGCTCATAATACAAGACGCTACACAAAAGCAACATCAACATGGAACTAGAAGTACAAAAGACGTATCCACTAGTTCTGCTCCTGTCCATCGGCTCCCAGAGCTCCATGTTCGTAAGCTTCAACTGCCTGAAGCTGTGCTCTCGCATGTTCACCTACTCCCTGTGGTCGGGGTGGACCTCCTGGTGGTGGTGGTGGCAGAGCCTCAAAGCGTCGTCCACCACCTGCTGCTCGGCCAGCTCCTCTGCCTCATCCGCCTCCTCCCTGCGGACCGCCACGGTCGAACCTCTGCCTCTGCCTAGGTGGTTCCTCAACCGTCTGCTGCTCCTCCGCATGGCGGGTCGGGCAGTCACGAGCCAGGTGGCCTTGCCCGCCGCATGCAAAGCACTGTCTTCCACTCAAAAGACTGGCTCCGCACTGTGTGCCCTGCACTGCTGAGCCAGTGCCCTGAGGTCGTCTGCCTGAAGGTCTGGTCTGTCTGGACCCCTGAGTCATCTGTCGGCTACCTGCTACCGAAGACTCCGCTACGTGCCGCCCTGCGGTGGGTCGCTGCGCTGGTGAAGACTCAGCAAGGAAGCTCTCAATCAGAAGGGCCCGCTACAGTACTCCTGTCTGAGTCGGTAAGCTGAGGGAGATCAGCGATGCCCTGATCTCATGTCTCAAACCCTGCTCGAAGGTCCGGGCCCGGAAGAATGGGTCCCGTACCATGTCGGTCGAGTAGCGCGAGAGATCGGTAAATCTCGCCGAGTACTGAGCGACCGTCATGCTGCCCTGCCGCAGCTGCAGAAGCTCCTGGATACGCACTGCACGAAGGGTGGCTGGGACGAACTCCGAGCAGAAGAGGCTCTCAAAGTCCGTCCAAAGTAGAGATGCCTCATCGTGCACCTGGAGCATCAAGCTCCACCATCGTCCTGCTACTGCGTGTAGTAGGCTCGCAGCGAGGATCACCATGAGGTCTGCTGGTGTCCTCACTAGCCTAAACACTCGTACCACTGCCTCCAGCCAGTCCTCTGCAGCCTGGGGATCCGTCTCCCCGCGAAACCTGGGCGGTCGCTGGCGCTGAAACTCATGCAGTGCGCTGAGGCGACGTGCATCGTCAGCGGCTGCTGCTGGAAGCATCGGGGGCTCGGCGGGTAGAGCAACCGCCGGTGCCACTGCTGACAAAGGGCCCTGCACCGAGGCCTCGTCGCTCGGTGGGCTGTCGTCACGTTCGATTCTTGGAACCCTAGCTGGCTGCCGTCGTGGGGCCATCCTGAAAGAAACAACGTAACACGATCAAACGATTATACCTGGTGAGCTGACCTGGTTTGAGCTGTTTTAAGGGGAGAAAAAAAAACCTTGGAAAACACACACGCAATCCGTGTTTTCGTGCACAAAGTCGGAAATCAGTTGTCAGGGTCCTGGTGTATGGATACGTCGGCCGCCCGCACCAACACTGGACTCCCTGAACTGAAAACCACACTCGGTACCCTTAACACTATTGCTTCACAGAAAGAAAGATCAGAGTCTGCGGTAGAACCGACCACCTCTGATACCAATTTGTCACGACCCGCCCTCGGGGTCCGTGCCGTGACTACCCCAAGCCCGCCTTCCATAGGCCAGGGGCTGGCGACTAGCACCAAGGCGTAAATCCCGGTAAAAAGGGAAGGCATTGCCTTTGTAAAGTAAACAAACACCCAGAGTAAGCAAGCGGAAAGTAACACTAAGAAAAAACAGAGTACAACTAAAAGTGCGGAAAGTAAAAAGGGGCCGGAAATACAAGCCCAACTGTAAAGTACAACTCGAAAGGGAAAACAGCAACTGAAAAGTAAAGCAGCTACGCCGAGCTGTCCACTGGAAACCCCACCTGAAGGGTGGGTACAGATAGCTCCTCTGCTCCTCGGGTCCCGCCGTCTGCTCCAAGTATGTCCCGCCCAGTGGTCTGCCTCTGGGTACCGCCACGTCGTATAGTCCACCTCCAGGTACCGTCCAGTCCTCGAACACTCGGCCTCTGCCAGTACTGGCCGTCGTCTGCAACCAACACAACGAGGTGCGGGCATAGCCCGTGCAGGGGTGAGTATAACGATACTCAGTAGGGACCCCGAGACCCTCAAGGTCTCACTAAAAACAACAAGGATAACCACAAGAAGATCTCAACAGATAAACCTTACTTAGGTATATGCCCATACATATACCTAAGTTATCAAGTAACCCATCTCAATCATGAGGAAACACAAGAATTGTGAAAATGACGGATAACCACTACCCGGGTATATGCCCATACATATACCCAAGTTAGCAAGTGACCCATCTCAATCATGTAGTAAACACAAGGTCAAAAGTCTCAGCTCAAACCAGGATTTTCATTATCGAAACCGTAACTGCTGAAGAGCTCCGTCTCTGGAGTGTGCAGTGGTCCTGTCACGACTCTGAGGTACTGCTCACTAACCTAAGACTGCTGAAGTACTCCTCCTGTCGAGTACTGCGGGCCAGCCACCCAAACACAGTAGTGCTTCCCGCCGAGGTATGTCACCCAAACTCCGTAGTGCACACCCCCTAGTAGCCTGCTGAGGTACTCTCCGGACGAGCACCGCGGGTCTGCACTGTCACACAGGTAGTGCTCCGTCCGCCATGGGTCTGCACCTCAGAAAGTAGTGCTCCGTCCACTGGGCTAGTCGACTCACTCCAAGTCGAGTCGGTCAAGCAGTCGTCAGGTCTCAGCCAGCTACACGGTCTCCGTACATCGCATGCTCGTCACTGGGAGGGTCCGCTCCACGAGCTACAGGTCGATACTCCAAGTATCTCAAAGTCCCACGAAGAAGTGTCTCAAAGGTCCGTCTCGTCATAGGGGTCTCAACGCAACAGACGGCGCGTCGATCGGACGCCCGGTCTGTGAGTTATTAGCCTTTTCGTCCCAGGGGCCCGGTTGGTTTCGAGTGCGAACCAATCCCGGCCGTATCTCAAATGTACCCCGAACTCCCATAGGGTTTACTCAAAGGGACCGTTACTCAACGTAACTACCAACGCCGCTGACGGCTCGTCAAGCGGACGTCCTGTCTGAAATATATCAGCTTTCCCGTTCCAGGGGCCCGGTTGGATTTCGGGTACAATCCAACCGGGCCATACTCCGACTGCATCCAAAACTCGGGCGGAGTATGTCAAAAGTTCCGTCTCATCAAGAGGAAGTCAACGAAACAGACGGCGCGTCAATCGGACGCCCGGTCTGTGAGTTATTGGCTTTTTCGTCTCCGGGGCCCGGTTGGTTTTTAAGGCAAAACCAACCCAACCGTACTCCACCTGCGTCCAAACCTCGGGCGGAGTATGCCAAAAGATCCGTCTCATCAAGAGGAAGTCAACGAAAAAGGAAACAACGAACTCAAGAACCCTTACCTTGATAGTCGCACGTTGACGGAGTCGTGGAATATCGGTGTCGCGGAGGAAGAGTCGTTGTCGAATCTTCGTATGCCGACGAAGAAGGTCCGAAGAGGAAGCGGCATTTCCTCTTGTTGACACCGAGGACGAAGAAGAGAGGCGTCGTTCTTCGTCGGAGTTTGAGCGTTCTTCATTCTTCGTCAGAGCTTGAAGATGAAGAGGAAGCTCTCAAAAAGCTCTCAAGGGGACAATCCAACAACCCATAATAAAATAAGATAACATCTTATTTTATTATTACAAAACATAAAAGAATTTCAAAAGTTTGAAATTCAAAAGAGTTAACCCCCAAAATTAATTAAGAGTAACTTAAGCCAATTAAGAGGGGGGTTAAGGGAACTTGAAAAGAGTTAAAGGGGAGGTTTTGAGAGAATTTGAGGAGTTGGGGTTCGTGTGGACCCCACCTCACTTAATCCTCCCAAGGGAGGTTAAGTGGATGTGGGTCCCACTCCCAACTCCCTTTGGTAGGACTTAACTAGTTAAAAAAAAATAAAATTTGTTCCTCACAAATTTTATTTAACTTAAACTAAAAACCCAAAAACTAACTTTCAACCCGCAACAAACGCAACTCCCGAAAAGGTCTCTTTAAGCGAATATCGGCGCTGCGAGTTCATCGGTGCCCTCAGATTTCAATTCCGAGCACCGGATCAAAAGTTAGGAATTCCCGCTCGTTCGTTCACTGAACGTACCCGAGCCAAACTTCGGAAATTAATTCCGGGCACTCCGGACCTCGGAATCAGGTGCCGTCTGAAACCGCGCTCTTGTAAAATTCTAAAGAAAATTAAGAAAAAATTTCCCTTGAATTGTACGGGTCTTTACAAATGGAGGAGGAATATCATGTGACCAACACTTCAACAGATGATGATAGTGATGAAATAATGGAAAGGACCATCCGAGTGGACACCAATAAGAAATAGAGGGAAATGATTATCAAGAAGAATCGTATTCTAGTAAGAGGTTTCAATGAATGGAAAATCAACCAAGAGGAATACCTACATGCGTGGTACAAACTAGTGCATAGATTTGATGACGTTATAAAGGATGATCTAGAAACATCAGAACCTTTTATTTTCTGGGAACTTCTTAAGGATAAAAATGGAAATAAGCATAAGTTTTATTTTAATAAATTTGATTTTTCTTGTGGGTTTTCACTTTTTTCTTTAATTTAATTTTTTGATAATAATAAAAATTGATGTTGGATGGAAGATAAAGTAATAATTTATTATAAGAACAACAATGTTGCTACAAAGAATAGAAAAAAGGGAATTTTGGAGGTGATCCTATATGGAAAGTTAATATCCTATAATGGTTCATAGAAATGGAAGATAACAGCTTAAAATATGATCATAATCCTCTAATTTACATTTATCCTCTTCCAAATTAGAAAAGATACATTTATATAATGGAGGTAAATCCCTATTAAAATCATTTTAGAAGTGTGAATGATAAATTAGTTCAAATATTTTAATTAAAATTAAAACGATGTGTTGACCTACAAAATGAATGAACAAACTATCCTTCTAGAAGGATGATTTATTTATAATTAGGTCCTATATTATAAGATCCTATTTTTTAATCTAGTGGAAAATTTAATGATAATTTTATCGTTTTATATAGTTGAATGGCCAAATACCTACTCAAACCTTCAAATGAAAATAAAAGAATAATAACACCCAATTGTGTTGTTTTTTGGACATGTTTTAGGGACTAAGAGTGGCATTAAAAGTTAAAATGAGTTTTAGGATCATCTATCCATGAAACTCTCACATTTAAAGAGAATCATACTGAGGAACATGGTGTTTTTTAAACCATGTGTCCCTCTAGGAGAAACTATGCTTCCCTTAAGGGGCATCACATGGTTTGTTAAACTGTTACAATAATGGAACAACACCATGTGGATTTTCTGTAGAAAACTAAAGAGGATGGAATACTATTTGTTCCCAGTTTCCAATCAATAGGCCTAGATCACATGGTTAGTGACACTCAACCATTAACACCACATAATTGGCACACAAAAATCCGTAACCATGGTACCAAACCATGTGGGGTATGGATCTTGGGAAGTGTGGCACAAAATTTTCCAAACCATACAACCTAACCATACACCTAATTGAAATATAAATATCTATTTTCTCCCATCCACCATTAAATGGGTTTTACCCCATTTCCTTGACATATTCACCATCGAGGAATCCCACGCACACACCTCTCCTCCTCCTCTTCCCATGGTAGTTTTTCCTTCATTATTGATATTAATGATGCATCTTATGGTATGTTGAAAACTTATTGTTATGTATAAGAAAAATAATACATATTCTATTTGTTCGTTTATATATCTTTGGTGATGTATTTATAGGATATATTTCTCCCAATTTATAGAGTATTCGAAAATTATTTTTATTTCAATCATTTAATCTCTAATCAAAACTTGATATTGGATGAGTGGAGATTCATTAGTACAAGGTAGGTGGTATATTAAAATTTACATTAATGTTAAATCATTTATATAATATTTCTATTGTTACAAAGTTCATAATTTGAACACGCTAATCCTAAATTATAAAATTCATCAAATTGAATTTTTAGATGATACCCTTGATATTATCTAGACACCTAAAAATGGTTCAACGATGTGACCTCGAATTGGGAAACCCAATAGGGTGTGTATATTTATTTCCCATATTTCACATTAATTTTATTTTATAATTAAATTTATTTAACTATAATAGGGAATATATACATATCCCATGTGATATTATGAAGTAAGCCTTGGTAAAAAGGGAGTTTAATTTGAATGTGGGCTTCATATAACATATTATTATTATGCCTTACTTATGTAAAAAACACCCTCTTATGGTGTGTCAGTATATTAGTAATGGAAAAATTCCATGGTAATTATTATTGAATTATTTAATGTGTATTGTTAATTTCGTTATGCCATGGGGTTTTCCATGGACTTCTTTTTATTATATATGAAATGGTCTAATTTTATAGTTTTAATTGATAATTGTTTAACATGTACTCAATGTCCTTGATTATATTATAAATGAATATTATCATGAATATTTTAAAATAGAAAATGAATTATGATAACTATGTTACACTATTCCATGATCGATGCCGGCTTGCACATTAGAAAATGACTTTGCTAAGGGATCATAGATAAAGTGACAAAACATTATATTGGATTGTTATAGAGGACCCTTTATTAGGTTTGTTAGATAGGGTGCTTCAAACCCCCTTTGTCAAAAACATTTCAAATTGAAATCCTTGTAACTTGGGTTGTTTCTCATAGTTCACATTTCCCACTCGATCATGTTTTCAGGTCGATGGGCATGATGTTCCATGCCCCTTGTTTAGAGTTTTGAACATGAAATTATGACTTACCTACACAAATTACTGGGGATATAATACTTTTTAAAACTAATCCCCTTTAATGTGATATGATTAATATTTAAATACTATGAATAAAATTTCTTATTACACATGATACTTGGTCATGGTTTCCTATACTACCTAATGGGTCACCTGTGACTATGCATTGATGCATGAGTTACACCTCGGGTCCTGAATAGCAGTACATATCAATATATATAGCTATATTTGTTTATATTTATATAGTGAACATATATACATATATATCTATATAAATAACTACATATATATATATGGTGACACTTATTTGTAAACATTATAGCTTGGGCTGAAGCAAGTATGGTCGGTCGGGTATCCTTGATGAACTGGATCCCGTCATGGTTTCAATTACATTTTACAAGTAATTTACATTTGATATATGTATATAATACTTTAATTTTTACAAATGGACTAGATTTTATTAGATACCATTGATGGTGGAATACTGAGTATATGTCACACATGTTCAGGCCACCATTTGGTACACAAATAAGTATGTTTTGGTTGACGGTTTTGGCCCATGGACTGTGATGTGTGCTATTAATCATGTACAAGGGAGACTATGAGAACAAGACTAAGGTGGTCTTATAGATTATCATTTATATATCCTTTAGGTATTTTCTTCTTTTCATTATCTATTTTTATTTATTACCTACTATATTTTTATTTTTTCACATCGTAGCATGTTCATGAATGATTATTCATTCATTGATTATTTATTTCTAGTATTATTATATTTTGATGCTCATTAATTTAAAATAATTCAATTATTTATTGTATTTTATACCTCTATGATACTTTAATCATGATTGTATAGTCTCCTCATAATACCACCATTAGACCCTCAACATTATTAGGAAACATCAGGTGTATGGTGACGCGATCATGAGGCAATATATCAGACTGACTCGAGGCGCCGTTTTAGTGGGTCCTGAGTCAGGATGTTACAAAGGGGTATCATAAGTTGTCTTTATTTTATATTACTATTTTGGATTGTATATAAGAGATTATGAATTTATCTGAACTTGGTAAATAGATTTTGGCAGCGTTCAACCAACCCATGCATGAGTGTAATAACATGTTTTTTTGGATGGGATTGATGTTCATACCTTTAGGACGACCATTTATTAATATTTCACCATGGATGAATGTTTTATTTATTATGTTGATTGATTTAAAAATATTTACCCCTTGATTAGTATGGAATGGAAGTGTTTCTACATGAATCATTGTAGGCACATAAATATCCACCAATTATGAATATGAAACTCCTTGTAGATTACATTTATTAACTTCTTGATTATGTTCCATGTGTATTTGTGAACCAATTTTGGTAAATATTTATTATGATTTACTTTATAACAATATTGTCTCATTCTGTAGAATTATTATTAATAATTATTACTCAATGACAACACGAATTGTTATAATGGTAATAGAATAATTGGTTATTAACGTGTCATCAGCAACCAAAACATTGTTTTCCATAAAACATTATGGTGGCACCATAACTAACCAATTATGGAATTTTTGAGATATTAACCATTGGTTTAATGTTTTGAAACATCTATGTTTTTTATTAAATGGATGATAATAACAATTTATAAATTTTATTGTCCATTTTAAATTGGGAAGCATAACCCATAAAATGAAACAATTATATATGGAACTGTTATACTCTGAAATCAAAGGTGAAAAATGGTTGTAATTACATGAATATCATTTGTAACATATAATCGAATATACATTTATAACATGGAAATTATAATTGATCTAAATTAAAAATTATACTTTTATATTTATGCTAAATTATAATTATTTTGGAAAAAGGTTTCCTTTATAAGGGATATTACCCTTCTTATTTGGGCATGATAGCCTATATCACTATCTTTCTAAATGGATAAATGGACCCAATTATATTAGAGGGGGAGTGTTTCTTATAATATAAACTCATTAAGTGTGTTTTTTTAATTTAAATCTTATGGGTTTCACTTAACAGAAACTAGATTAACATCATTGTAACCATATAGGATACATTACACTTTTTTTCCATGACACCTAACCCCATAGTGGTATACAGATTTTGTATGTGATGGATACATAATGTTCCAGTAGGCACATATACATTCTATGTATAAATTTATGGCGGTATATTACAAAATTTATGACCTATATTTATTAAAGAACTAATATATTCTTTTAAGACATATTATATGAGGATTTAGTTAATTAAAATTTCCAATTTCAAAATAATGTATTTTTTTCTCTATAGTTTTCACATTCAATTTTCATTAACTATTCTAGACATGAAAAATAATGGATAGATTAAATGTTTTAAAATGAGATTATATCATATGTTTCCTACTATGCTGCATGGCATCAGCTAAATAATGTGATTAGTATTGTTTCATTTAAAAATTGTAATTAATATCCATTTTATTTGAGATAATTAAAATCTCATAATAAATTACATATAATAAACAATTTTGGGGATAATTATATCATGGTTTCTCTTTTAAGAGTTTGTTTTAAAATTTTACTCGAGAAATACCTTAACCGGGAAGATTAGTGCTACATAAAGGCTTTATTTATTGTCATATAAACCTAAATGATATGAGCTAGATCCAAGTGAACTTTTTAGGAAAAAACATATTTTTAAATTTGACACCTTTTATTAAAATGAATGGTTATCCTTGTATTGTAAAAATTAGATATGAGAAATTAGTAGAACCTTAAGATAAATTTCCCTACATATTGTGTGCTATCCATTTGGTCTATTGAGTCTCTTTGGACACTTGGTTAAAAGAAAAACCTCAAGTAGGTTTCTGGTTATCTGGTGAGTTAAACTCTGAGAAAGTAATAACATATGTATATTTATGATGAGTTAAAATAGATATCATATTATTTTTCATTGTAACCCTTCTAGGAGCACTCTTGTCTTTAGATTCATAGTGATAATTTGGGCCTGGTTGCCCAATATTTGGAAGGTGATGTCGTTATGCATTTGACGATAGATTCTAACACATATAGGCTTATTCTTCCATTACTATTTAAATAAAACCATCCTTAGGAGAGATTTTATAAGTGTTATAGATTCTATGTGATATTTTCCCTTAAAATATGTTATGGTTCTTGTGTTGGATACCTTACGACTAGGTGGGAGACCTAGAGGATCTCACTTTTGACAAGACCCTAGTAGGTCACTGAAGTTTTGATTAATTAATGGAAACCTATAAAAAAGGTTTTATCATAGATCAAGTTTCCTAATGAGTAATGAGGTTGGTTTTAGGCATGTTTAAGGACCAGTTAATGGAGGGTGATAATTTTTTATGATATAGGCATAGTGGTGCCTTTTCTTTTTAGAAATCACCTCGAGTGCTTATTCATCGAAAATAGCGTCCATTGGAATGGTTATTTAGGTTCTTTTCCCTATTAAGAAGTGTTTGTGCTATAAAATCTTTATATTTTCGTACTATACCTAGAGTGGGGTGATATTTGATAAATCACATAATTGGTAATGCCTGATTCTAAATAGGTGTTTCATGGGAACTCTAGATATTGTAAAATATAGGCATTCCATTAAGAACATATAGTTTTCTCTTTTTTAATGAATGAATCTTGAAGGTGTGATTCAGGTTTTTAAATATAGTGGTAGATATTGTAAACATATTTTATATTATATGTTATTTCATAAAATTTACATATAATAGCTATTTATAATTAAACATTAGTTTTTTGGATAGGTGAGAGACAATGACTGATGGTTTTAGGAATGTAACTGTTTAGTGAATGGTGACCTAGAGATTTTTGTAAATTAAAAATAAATGCCTATGATATTGGTTAATCTAGAATGGGTCTTGTTAGGTGGGTAGTTAATATATTAATTGATTAACGAATTTATGGTCAGGAAATGTGGTGCCGAGAGTTAAAAAGCTAGGTGTGGCATAGTGGATGTGAGCATCGATCAAGTGATATATACACACCTTATGATAAAAAATTCAATGTAATCCCAGTCTAGATGAGATCATATCCACTCAATTGATATTTACTTTAGTATGCTGAGAAATATGTCACTATAAATTGAGCTACATATCTACCCTCTTATTGAATAATGTGTAGAGTATGTGGGAGCTAAAATTGTGGAGAGGTTTTGAGAAAACCCACTTGGTGTGTGGTACACTAATGGATGGTTAAGGGTGTTGACCCTCAAGAGGTTTTTATTTTTTGACAATAAACCATATCTACTATTCTCAAAGAGCTGAAATGAGTCATGGGTGAAATTATGTAACTTATCCAGAATGAGTGGGTTTTTATCCATGTCATCATAATGTTCATAAATTGATAGGATATAGGATGTGGTTATAATTTATTTTTTAATAATTGATAAGTATGATCATAAGGTGGGGGAAATAACTTCAGTCACTAGAGTGTGACCCTCATGTGAGAATGGATAGGTAAATATTAAGACTAATTGTTGGATGGTTATTTTGGATCTCATATTCCATTTTAGATTATAATATAAGCATTCATTATTTTCGTAGTCGATTTCAGGTACATATTTGAATATATGTTTTGGTGAAATCAAGATGTGGGTCATAAGACCATGGTATCTTATTGAAATCCATTGATTCTTGAAGTTGGGTTGGTTCATCAATGGGAATACCCTAAATGAACTCATTATTCTTTGTAACAGGGCTCCAAAATTCTAAATTTACTGACACATTAGTTTTCAGATCTATGCATTCTCAAAAATAGTCATACAGAGGGGGTTCAACATGAGTTTACCCAAATAGTTTGATATAGTTAGAGAGGAACTCCATCAGGCCTGATGAGAGGATGAGATGGGTGCATTTTAATTGTTGTCTAAGGGTTTTTAATGAATGGTTTATGTGACTAGTATAATATAGGTCCATTAAAGTTAGAAAATTTCAATATAATTGATTAATGACATACTATCCTTGATTATTATGTGATAAAAGATCTATGAGTGTTTATAAGAAAGAAAGGTTGTGCTTAAATGGGAAAATCAGATGGTGGGAGCACCATGACTCAGATTTGGTCATGAGAAATTATAGAACCTATAATGGGGAATGAGATTAATATATTGGTGGAAGGAGAAAATTATGTGATCATATCTTGAGTTATATGGACTCGGGTGATCATCTTCATGAGGTTTTGGTTTTTAGTGTGAGTGTTTGACCAGGTTTTAGTAACATAATTACAATGTTTTTAATGTGATTCCTAGAGGTTTGTTTGGAATTTTGAGACTTAATGTTTTCATATGAATGAAAATTCCAGACCCAAGTAGGTTGAGTGATTTTATTGTTTTCCAAGGCTTCTCAGGGATGATACGTTCAAATGTGGAGATATTGTAAAATATGGTTTTTAAACTAGATTTAAATTTCAAGATAATTTGAACATTTAATTTCGTATACGGTCCAAATATTAAACTGAGAATATAAATGTAAATATGAGTATAAGAATTGGTAAATGTTTTTTTATATTTTGTTTAAGGACCTAGTGTGGTGTTGGGGGTTCAAATGAGTTTCAGGAGACTTAGGACTTGAAACTCACACAGTCTAATAGATTTTGATAAGGGAACAAAATTTATTTAAGAATAAAAGACTCAAAGATAAAATATGAATCCCTAAAGGGGGTGCAACATAGTTTGTTAAACCATGACAGGATGGGCACATGGTCATGCATAGTTTTTCAAAAAAAAACTACAGATATGGACGTATTGATATCACGCTACATGTGGAATGATGCACCAAGACCTAGTGGTTAGTTCAACATAACTAGTAGCACCTTGTGGTTTGTACATGGTTAGAGAAAACCATGCGACCAAACCATGTGGGGGAATGGATCTTTAGTAGTGTGATTTTCTTGATTGGTGCACAGTTAAAAAAACTGGGTGGACTAAATATTTGCCTCACTTAATGTTTAAAAATGATTTTAATTCCCCTTCTAACCTAACTTGGGTTTATGCAATTATCTTCTCCCATTCAACAAGGGGGCCTCTAGTACACACACCTCTCCTCTACCTCTTCCCTTGGTGGTTTCTAGCACATTTTTTGTTGCAATTAAAGATTTATTGGGTGAATTGGATGTGAATAATTATGTGTAATACTCAACATCATTCCTTCAATCATTTATTTTTACTCTTTAATGTTATCTTCATGTGATATTATTCTCTTATTTTTAGGGTGTTTGGTGATTTTTTGAATTTCTCTCATTATAGATCAAATCAGGGCCTAGTATTCGAAAAGTGGAGCATTCTAAGTATGAGGTTTGTGGTTTATATGAATAAACCCTAATGTTGCATCATTTCTATAATATTTCCACTATGTTTCATATTTTATGTTCCATTATTTGTTCAAAAATTACTAAACATTATACATTAAATGTCTAGACCACACAAATGATATTCTCTAGACCCCTTTACCTTGTATGAGGGAGTAAACTCAAATTGGGATACCCATGTAGTGGTTTCCATTGATTTCCCATATTGGAAATTTTGTGAATGTAAAAATTAAATTTATTTAACTATAATAGGGAGTACATACATTTCCAAAATTAAGATACGATGTATGACTTGGTTAAAAGGGTGTTACATTTGATAATGGGAGTCATATAACTTACATGTTATGATTATGAATTACCTATTTAATCGAACACCCTATAAAGGTGTTTCAGTATATCACTAATGGAAAATCACCTTAGGAATGTTTAATGTAATTATATAAAGTGAGTGGTTAATTGTGTTATGAAACGGGATTTTCCCATGGCCTTATTTGTTGGTATAAATGAAATTATATAATCGTATAGTTTGAATTGATAATATTTTGGTGTTTAGTCATTTTTCTTGATTATATTTTGAATATTAGATCTCATGGATTATTTAAAATATTAAATGAAATATGATAATGAGGGTACTCTATGATTTGAATGATAATGGGTTCTTCTTTACAGAACAACTTGGATAAGGGAATATAGGTCAAGTTAGAGTATCTTATATTTGATTACTACGGAGTGATCTCATTTACGGTTTTTGTACATGTAACATCAAAACCAATCAGTTGAGGATATTATACATGGTGATTCTAATCACATGGGTTTTTGGGATTGGAATTCCATGCCCCTTTGATTAGGTTTTTGGGTGTGATTATCCATTTTACTTTAGGTTCATTACCATGACATTCCATGCCCCTTTTTTAGATTGACATACAAAGAATTGTGAGTCCTCTGCATAGATTTATTGGATTATGACCCTTTGAAAATATGAACCACTTACTATTATTTTATTTATATGGAACTACTATACATTATGCCCCTTATTACTCATGATATTTGGGCATGGAATACGTTACTACCTTATAAGACTCTAGTGACTATGCATGGATGCCTGAGTTACTCCTCAGGTCTGGGATATCACTATGAATCTATATATACATATAGCTATATATCATACTTGTATATATTGCATGTACATTCATACATATTTATATATATTCATACACACAAATATATATATATATATGGTGGACCCTGATTAGTGGAATTTTATCTTAGGATGATGCATGTATGGACATCCAGGACTCCCTAAAGAACCAATGCCTAACATTGTATCATTTACATGTTACATCACTATTTCACATAATATATACCTGTACACTAGTTTATTTTATACATATAGACTATCTTTCATTATACATGATCGGTGGTGTTCTACAAAGTATATCTCACAATTGGTTCGACCAACATTTGGTACCCAAATAGATATCATATGGTTATAGGTTTAGGTCCATGGATTATGATATGTGTGGTTATTCATGTACCTAGTAACTTAGGAGTACAAGACTTTGCTCTTGCCGAGGATTCTTACGAAGTCCACATTTAAGTTATTTTATTTTCATTCTACATGTTTATGTACTTTCTACTATCTTTTTATTGGTGTACATTGAATCATACTCATGGATGATTATTCATTAATTATGTATTTATTTCAATTATTATTATATTTTACAATTTATTCATTTATATTATTTTTTTATTCTTTTCTTATATATATACTTATGTCACTTTGATCATGAGGGTATATTCTCCCTCATACCACTATTAAACTTAATATTCTAGTGGGAATAAACTATTGTATGAGGCGATGAGCTTGAGGCCACATAGTGAACTGGCTCAGGGAAACAATTTAGTAGATTTTGGGATTAGAAATTAAATATATCTACAATCCAAATTTCATCCCAATATAATCTTGAATAGATTATATATATACCAAATGGTTAAGTGTTGTCTATATCGATGAGTCAAGTCCAATGTTGAATTAATGGACTATTTTCTCCCATCAAATATGTGACCTAGAAATGATGGAACATATTAACATTTTGTACTAATGAGTTAATAATACTATAAAAAATTATGTATCCAAATATGTGATCGAAAGAAATATTTATTTCAAAAATCCTAAAGTGTACTTAAAATGGTTAAAACAATAATTTTATTCAAAATTTTAAATGAATGTTCTAATAAATTTTTTTCTTTTATTAAACTTATTTATCGTTATGTAGAGAAATATGTCATTTATTATAAATAAAATATTAAATGAAAATATGGTTTATCAACTCCTCCACACTTATCCTTTGACACTTCATAGGAAAATAACATATATCTAATTCGTACTCTATACCAAAATTAAAAGTGTGAAATTTTAAAAGATTCTTGCAATCTTAAAACATTCATGTATTATTTGTGAAATCAATTATACCTTCATTTTCCTTTTATCAGTAACATGTTTTTCCAACATAATTCATCCACCCGTTGAATATGTTGCAACCTACCTCATATGAAATTCAAATTATCTCTACATTCAAATGAATTTATTTAAATTTAATTATATTTATACATGGAAATGAATATTTTTATAGGATTATGAATACTCTCATATCTCTAAACCATGATGCATGATATACAAACAATCAGGATGGATAGAAATATTTTTTAGTTGCTTAATTTTGGCATTTAAGTGTTAAAAAATATCATCCAAAGTAACAAAGGATTTAATATTTAAATTAAAATCATAATCAATCATTGTATCCAATGAAGGTCCCATTAACTCAATCCCCATTACATAAAGTGACTCTCGATCATTCACAACTCACGAGACAAGAAAATGAACATAAAATGTAAATTAAAACTTATTATCATTATTCCTTTATTCATGGTTATATATACATTGAGGATAATTCGTTTTCAATTGAGTATAATAAATGGAAATTCATGCAGTTTTAGTGGATAGTGATATGAATCAAACATATATGAGTAATAGCTATTCCAATATCATATCCATTTTCATTTTTTTAATAATAGTATAATAAAAATTTAATAAAATGGATTAAAATTACTCAATCTCATTTATCTCTTTCATATTCTCCAAAATGATGGCACAAACCTCTCACTTTTCCCTTAACATATAATTATCCCCAAAGGAAAACACATGAAATGGTTTTTATAATTAAATTTATCATTAATATATATTTTATAGAAATGGATGTTAAAGAAGTATTTTCCCCATAATGGGGTTTAATCCTATATTGAAATTCATTTTTATCTATGGGATTAACATGGATTTAGGTTCAAATTTAATCTCAAAGATATATTACAGAATAGCTAATTAAATTTACTCAACCATGTTGAAAGTATATAATCATCTCTACAAATATGAGAGGGATGTTTCAAAATATATAGTTCATTTTTTTCAAGACTCTTCAATGAAGTGAGTGTATTATAAATATCATGTTAAAGTGTTTCACAATATCTATGAATCATAGGAATAAAATTATTAGTTAGTGTTAATAATGCATGTGTTTCGAAATTCCACTAAAATCCAATGAAAGTTTTTAAAATTAAAAATCTAAAAAATAACCAATTTAAATACTCATTTGATTTATATTAAAAATATAATGAACATCTTTACAATTGACTCATTCTTGTAAAAGTATTTTGGAGAATAAATTTTATATTGATGTTTTTTGGGTTTTTTGAAAATGAAGAAAAACTATAAAAAATTAAACATCTTAATCGAGATACACCAAAATTTTGTCCCTTCTGTAACACAGAAAATTATACATTGTTCTCAATGTCATCATATGAAATGGTATATTCTTATGGAATGAAAAATTTTGAATGGGAAAAATAATATAAAGCTACAAGGGTCAAGGAAAATATGATGTTTTTATGTGATAATGGGGTCATACGGTATGATTAAATCATCTAAATTTGTGGGATGTCCCTCAATATATTACATTTACATCATCACATTGACTATAAAAATCCATCATATAGACTCTTGTGTGATCTCTATTTCACCATAGAGAAAACAATAGATTCAACATTATGACCTAACCATATAGAACAAAACATGCCTAGAATCAATATAAATATTGAAATGAAATGATTAAATTTATTAACCTAATGAAACTGCCTCTCCTAGATCATTTTTCATGGGTTTCTTTTGGAAACTCTTCATAAATACTTGGGTTCTCATCTGATGATTGTTTGATCTCATCAAGCTATTAATATTGAAACATACATTGATATCACTATATGAGATAAATTCATGTTACACATCATTATCAATGAAAATTAATGATTATTGAATTCTAAGGGGAGATAATAGGAAATCCTAATAAATATAATATGGGATCATATTGATAGAATTTTTTTATTCCATCCTATAAACCAAAAGTGCATCGTCTAAATGCTTTCTCAAATATTTTATATTTAATAATAAATTAGAAACTTTATTGAAGCTATATTATTAGTGGTTTTAATAAGTACAGGCTTTGTGTGTCACCCTATAATGTTGAATGAGTGAAGCCAAATTCATTTTAAAAATGTGTTTCCCTTATACACTGATTAGAGCCTTTAGTTTTAAAAACCTATAAAAAAATATTCCCTTGATAATTACAGTACAACATGAGAATAATCATTCTTAGTGGCCTTGGAACATAACTGTTATTTAATATAATCAACATGAATAATGATATATATGAAAATTTAAGGATCTAGGAAACAACCGAATAAAATTAATTAACCCGAACATAAAAGATATCACAGAATAATAGGGTTGTTGATGAATCTTATGTCCCTCAAAAATATTACCAGTATGCTTATTATATAACTTAAAAACATATGGCCAACATAGAATATACAAGGTAAATATAAACATGAGTATAGGACCCTCATAACTATCTATTGGGGGATAAATCATTTTCCTCAACCAAGTGTATAATAGAAATTTAGAATAAAATCTAACTCACGACCATGAGAACAAAGAATAATATCATGGTCACTTTTCATGCACTATGGGTATGGGTCGAACAAAATATAATACGTAAAATCATTTTTAATTTTTTATTATGGTTTTTCTTTAGTTTTGTATGAATTTTATATGATACAAAGTAATTTACTAAATTATCATACATAGGGAGTCTAGGTGAGTGAAAGTATAGATGATCACTAAGAAAATTGTCTCAAATTTTTACTTGATATAAGGTGTCATTCTATAACATGTGATTGATAATACTCATGTGTTCATTCACTATGTTATCTGATCCTCCCTTTCCATTTATCTCAATGTAAAAATCCTTAAGAAAGAACATACAATGACTCTGTATTAGATTTTCATTTGGTTTCTTCTACTCGTAATCAAATATGATTGATTTGAGAAGACAACTACTTTATTTTCCATAAAATAACAATAAACTTTTTCTAAATAAAATATGACATTATGAAACTTCATTTCCATGGTCATGTTGTTTTTTAATGTTCAATAAAATTTCCCTTATATATAAGAAATCAACTTAGAATTACCTTCTACCCTTTGATACAATACATCCCTAGCCTTATCATTTACAAAAGCACCTATTAGTTCAAATGGAATCTCACACCATGGGGGATGAATGACAGGAGGTTTGGTGAGAATTTTATTCATTTCATCAATAGAATCCCTTTAAGAATCATCAAAAACAAAATAAAAATCCTTTTGGTGAAGTCTCAATAGTGGACGAGAAATATTTCTAAAAGTACTGATGAAGAATCGATACAAACCGGAATTCCACAAGAATGATTCAATATCACACACAATTAGTATATATAAATTTATAAATAATGTAAATTTTATATCTATACACCTAAATTCCATGATAAAACAAATTACCTAGGAAAATTTCTTTCTTTACCTTGATATTAAGAATGTAAAATTTCAAAATTAGTTTTTTCTCACAAACAATCTACATGATTGTTCCCAAGATATAGTGATACTAATAAAATTATGATCCAAATATGGAATATTAATCCATTAATACCTCCATAAATTCCTGAATAAGATAAATTAATATGCTTACCATATATCTATGGGAGTCACATGGGGTATTATAAAGACAGAATAAAATCTTTTGATATGAAAATATAAAAACTGGACATGTGAAAGTTGACTTATCCTAGACATCTAGTCAAATAAGAACCTAGAAAAAACCAAAGAAGTCATAGAACAAACAATAGTGTTCCTAACAAAAAAAATATTTAGAATTTAATCAATGATTGGGAGGGGAAATGGTCTTTCTTAGTGGATCGATTTAGTTTCTTATAATAAATGTACTCACATGAAATGTTTTTTACCATCATTAGAACTAACTCTTCCCTATAATTTTTTACAACTGTGAAACCGATTTTTTTAGGAACATCCTGAATGGGGATAACACACTATGAATCCATGATTGGATAACTTATAACTAAATAATTCAATTTATCATCTTGTTAATTTAAGACTTGTGATAATTTTAGTTTAATAATCATTTGTTGTTGTCTAATTGGTTTGTAAACATCCTTCAAATTAATCATGAGCATGGAAATAGAAGGCCTAACACCTACTATGATATCTAGGATCCACCAAATAGCCTGGATGTTCTCGTACAAAATATATAAAAATATTATTCTTGTTTAGTAATGATATTTTTAGACATAATTACATGAAATTTCACACCACTCGAAAATAAAATTATTTAAGAATCATTGGTAATATATTGAGTTCCAATGTGTTTGGGTGTTATATAGATTAATGAATTGATGAAATAGAAATAAGTTAACAATGAATAATCTGATCTGAATATATATCAACATGAATAGAAAATAATGCATCCAATACATCAACATACTCAACAATTTCATCATAATTTGAAAGTATATGGTTATTATTAGTATATAAATCCACATAAAAATTAAAAACAAGAAATAATTGATCATGTAAAACAAATGTGGAAATATTCTTATACATAAATCTATAACTAATTCTTAGAATCACTCTATGAATGGAGTAATTATATTTTGAAGGGATTTTACAATATGTGTCAAAATGAGAGATATAAAAAATTAAATGATCCCTTATGGGGTACTTCATAGAGTCTATATTATTAAATCACACATCTTAATCTCCAAAATATATTAAATTTATACCCTCATGGAAATTTTTGTTCCTGTTTTTAGTTTTGTGGAAGGTCCTAACCAAGATAATGTGAGAATGATCATGCACATAATCATCCTCACTGTTACGCATGATGAAATATGATGGAAAGATAATGTCCCTTACCTTAACAAGTACATATTCAAGGACAACCCCCATATATGTGATTGCTAAATTTTCCAATTGCCCCTCAACTATTTTTACAATAAAATAATAATTCTAAAAAATATGAAAAAAGTGAGCCATTATATTTATTGAAACTCCAAATTCACCTAAAACATTATACAAGTGAAACTACCAAATAAGTAACAGTATGATGAATGTATTTGGATTCTTTTAATTTGTAGGAATTTATTGAGTATATTTAAAGAGTGTTGACACATTTCATCCATGAATTAATTAATCTCTTACATTGATCCCTATATTGTTCGTAAATTGTTCTAACAAGAATTTAAAATACCTTGGGGTCAAATTAATTTCCACAGGACGTGTGAAACAGATCTCAACTCTTCTGGATTGGTTTGACACATCTTTATTTAATTTCATAACTAACCATATTATCCATTTTTATGAAATTTTAAGTATAGGGATGTGGTCTTGGTGGTATATAATTATTATTTTTTTATTTTTCTTATCCATGTTTTCTCATCTTCTTAGTGTGATGGTGTAATCTCATAATCACAGTTGAATCCTCATGGATATCATGGAAAAACTTTATTTCCTATTTGTTTCTCAATCCTCAATATGAATGAAAATACATTCTCTTTGGGATTTGGAGTAGGTTTTCTAGGTATAATTATAGATTTATTTCTTACCAGTTAATAGAGAGAAGTGTAAAAATATATCATGTTCATCGTTAATTCTACAACTTATGGGGTTTTTTTTTGTTTTTGCTGATATAGTCACACAAAAAATATAGATGTACAATATTATTCCACTTTAAATTGTTAGAAACAATTGGATTGGTGGTTTGATTCATCAGAAATTCCATATGGACGTTTAAGATTGGTTTGGGATGTGTTTTGTTGAAAATAAATCTAACCCAACATAGTGGTATGTTCATCCAACTTATTATGAATTAAATGATTCAAAATAGAAGATGTGATTATCTGATGTGATTATCTGACATGTGGTGTTTCATAAAATCCATTTTTTGGAGTTTTATTCAATATTGGAAATAAATTAATGTACAACTATGGGTGTTTTTTCTAAAAATTCTCCTACTATCACACAATACACCATTCACCTTTCTATAAGTGTTATTAATTTATATAAATATTGGATGAGGAGTTCCTTACTTCTTTGGTGATGTGAGAACCTTGGAAAAACACATCATGAATAACTAATACTTCCCACCAATTGAATTTATTTATGCCTAATTGATCTTAAAGACCCCTTTAATAATGTTTGTGGTCCTTGATTCAATAAGAAAACTTACAAATAAATGAAAATTCAAATCATTATAACATGTTATATATTAAGGTTTTAAATAATACATCCAATAATTTCAATTTACATCAAATAATAATTGGAATTATCTTATCTTTATATGTTCTTTTGAGAAATTCATTGGTTATATGACTAAGAAAACCACATTAAAGTATTCAGATGTTTGTTTGGAACCTCAATAAAGAGCCCATGACATTTTAAATGAACGTGTATCAATCCAAATTTTTATTCAATATTTTATTTTATGTATTGGTATGAAATAAAAGTTGGTAAATAGATAATATTTGATGTACCTAATTCATGAATGGTTTTATCATGTTCATTTTATGATTTATATCCATTGGTTCTATTTTTACGTTAGATTCAGAAGCAATTCCATTTTTAATGTTCCCAAAATAGTGTAATTCCCCAAGGGGTGTATGTTGACCCGTCCCCTAGACTGAGACCACATGATTATATTAATATGTTTTTATTCAATCATAGGGTCAATATCAAATATATAATCATGACTTGTTCTCTAATAAAAAAATAAATATAAAATTAAGAAAAATGAACAATAATATAAATATAAGATATATTAATTGATGCCCATAAAAATGAAATATCGAGAAAAATAGATATAAATAATAAGAAGAAGAGAAGAAAATAATGAAATAAATGTAAAAATAATTACCCATAAGTAGTAAAATAAAATAATTTACTCCTTGAAAATGAGGTTAAATTGAAAGGTGTGTTGTTGGTGGTCTCAATTGATCTACAGTTTTTTGTACTTAGGAGTAGTAAACTCGATTAACAAGGTCATTCTACAAGGATAAAGGACATAAAACCACATATTAAAGGTATTTAAAAAATAAATTTAAAAACTATAAATTGAATATTATTGGGGGTTTTTAATTTTATAAAAATAGAAAATGTTTACTAGAAGAATTTTTTTTGGAAACATTATTTATAAAACACATTGAGGAGATTAAATTTATGAAATATATATAAAATAAATAATTGATATTTATTTTCCTAATCACATAATTATTAATCAATATAACTAAAATAAAAATACACAAAATTTTGATCCTCTAATATTATAACCTCTCAACGCTATTTGAATTTACATCAACCATAAAAAAGAAATGAATTGATCAGTAGGACAAATTTATAACGTGGAATCATAGGACCATGTTTTGATTTGAATTTCAAGGATTGAATAAGGTTATTATTTAATAAGATACATATAAAAATTTATAATCTGTTTTAAATGAGGTATATTATTTTATATTAACTCTAAAAATAGATACTTTTTTTTGTTTTGACTTTAATTTTCACGTTCTTACGATTCACACAATCTCGACCTTTCATGTAAAATTATGTTCACTTAATTGGTTTTCTAAATTTAAAAATAAAATAATGTATTATTTTACTACTATTTAAATTAACAGAATTAATTCAAAAAAATAACTAAATGAGGTTAGAATTTGAGTGATTATTAAGAAAAATCACCCTTCTATGGGTGGAGTAGTCATCATAGAAATGACTTACATATAAAAATGTGTATACATGTTATATAAAAAGAATTTTTATAATGTTGATTTAATAATTAAATAATATAGTTATATATGAAGAAAAATTATATAAATGAGGTAAAATATAAGATAAATATATAATTTTTCTAAATATTAACAAAATCACAACAATGAGGAGGAAAATAAGAGAATTTTGGAGGAGCAACAATATAGAGGGATTCCATCAATAAATGGTGGGTAGAAATATAACGGGCCAAATTTTTCATATTCTTAGAATATTGCAGTTAATGAAAAAATATGTATAAAAGATTTATACACACATTTATAGGGTGGGGGTGGCTAGGTTTAAAAGAGTTTACATGTTTGAATGTGAAATTTATCAAAATATGTTTTTCCACCTTGAAGAGACTTATTGAATTCCAAAACGTGTAAAACAGATTTGTTTAAAAATTTATAATTTGTTTCAAATTGTATCCTTGATATAATTCCAAAATATTATTTCAAAAGAAAACTTAATGAAGGAGATATGTCTTAAATGGTAATGTTGTGTCCATGTTTATTAGTCAAGTACAACATTGAATTCATGGAAAAGGTTTCCCAATAAAATGTGTGATCGAGCAATGATTTTTTGAATAAAAATTGTATCCCAAAGGGATAAGAATCAATTTACCAAATTTTAAGTCCAAAAATTTATAAAAAATAATTATGATAAAAACAAAATATAATTTTTTAAATGGTTAAAACTAGATTTTTTATCAATAGTTTAAATGAATGATCTAATAAATTATTTTTCACAATTAAACATATTTATAACTATGTAGGGAATATATTTTATTTATTATCATTAAAATATTCATTATACATTTTTTTTATTATCCAATAATAAATATTATCAATCTTGAGCCTTTTTAAACAATAATAATATCCAATGATCCTTGATCACTTTTTTTGGGCACAATCATTCCAGTTTTTCATTCATGTTGTTGTTTTTTAAAACATATTTCGTAAGATAATATTTTAGGGATATAATATTTTTATCTTGATTCTATCCACCTTTGATATAATGGAGTGTATTTCTAAAATTTTCAGGTAGAAGTTTTATTCATAATTTTTATTGTAACATGTTTTGTTCATTGAAACAACATTAAAAAACAATGTTTTCTAGAATAAGGTTCTCAATTTACTAAGAGATTGTTGTAGATATATCATTAAATTATCTCAATATCAACATGAAAATATTGGATGTTTTTAAACACTATTCCTCACCATAATAATTTGTGGGTTCAACTATTTTCTTTGGGGATTATGAAGACTCAAAATTTTTCACTTCTATATTTTATAGTTTAATTTCTAGTTTAGGAATCATAAAATTCATACAATTATATTAATGTTCAATATAAATAATTATTTAATAAATATATATTTTTATCCTCCAAATATGATTATAATGTCTTTTAGGAATATTATTCTTCTTCTTGTAAATATTTTTCATGTTCCATTATCTTATGTACATTGATTTACTGTTGATCCCAATTGATATTAATAAAATGTGTTTTTTTCTTCCAATGATTTGATATTTTCTACATGAACATTCAGGGATTCTCCCTCTTCATTATTTCGTTAAGATTATTATTCTCTATTTTTTAGAAATCATATATATTAACCAAATTCATTTCACTTTTGGTCCAAACCTATTTGATGGTATTTATACATGTCAAATATTTTATTCTAGTGCTTCACCCATCATATTTTAAGTTTCTTAAAGTTGGGTACTTTCCACTTTGAAGTATTTAATATAGACTCAAATTATAGTGGAAACATATTTAGCTAAAATATATAGGATTATTTAAAGAAACATATGTATAAATATATAATTATTATTAATTATTGTCTTCTCAACACGTACATTATCAATACAAAGGAAAATCATGGAATGAATAATCAGTTACCAATTTTTTAGTTAAGGACCAAAAATCAATTATGCTAAACATTTATTCAATCTTTCAAATGCATTATTTTACCATAATATCTTATATGTAAATTCTAGTCATTATTTTTATATGATTAGTATATCTAGGTGAAATGATTTATTCGTTTTTTCATATGATGGATTCTTTATTTATTATTTAATCTCATTCTTCTTTTTATCCTTTAGTTATTTTTTAGAGATTTAATTTTGATTAGAAATAGACTAATTTTCCCAGAAATTTAAAATCATCATGACTTTTTAAAAATAAATTAAAAACATCAAATATTTATTTATTTGGAATCCAAGTAGAGGTATAATCTAGATATTTGATACTATTTTCCCCAAAATATCGATGTAATTACATCAAGAGTGGGGATGGGGTGAATTAGCGTGAATGGGTTTTTTGATTAAAGACAATATTATTTTATTCCACTAAATTAACTAAGGTGGATGGATTCTAAAATTTCATCCCACACATGAATATCATGCACACAATGAACATAAAAACCATATAAGAAAAATCCTAAAAATTCACATAGTGTGGATATATTATTATCATGAATAAACATTAGAAAGAAATTGACTAAAAAACATTGTATATAACACCAACCATATTTCATGTACTATATCTCTAAATGAATATTTTTTGTTTGTATTTTAAAAATTCCATTTTAAGGTTAAATGGTAACTGTACAATTCCAAAACAGAAACCATAAAAAAAATTAACATTTTTAGAATATTTAGAATTCAAACCCGTAAACCCCAAAACACCATAAGTCAAAATTTGGAAAAAAACTACATATATTGGTACACCAAAAAAACACCTATGCCCATGAGAAATATACCATGAAAAATTTATCCTTTCTCCTGAAAAAGAATCACCATCATCATGGAAAACAAATCACCATCTATTGATTACCACTAATCAACATCATCAGCATAAAAACACTAGAGCTAATAACCAGTGGTTGTTTTCTAAGAAGAAGAATCACCATAAAAAATTACACCTTTAACACCATCATTGTCAAAACACCAATTATGTCACCAAGATCTAACACCAAATGAGATCCCCACTATACAAGAAAAAACATTAACACAAATATAAAAGAAACCTGAAAAAACTATTTCCAATATCTATCAAAGGATTCATTGACACCACATAATCATCACACAAATTCTTTGAAAGCTCATCTGAATCCGATGAAGAAGAAGCTGCCACCCTAAGAGAAACTCTGATGATATCATTGAAAAATTAAAATCTCATCAAAAAACACCAGATAAACCACTGTACAATTTTGACTCAGAGAAGAGTGGTGGAATCACAGAGTCAGAGCATATTGGGGATTAGACCAAAACGTCCATAGAGTGCTCATCTCCATAGGCACCCAAAACCGATGGATTCCACCACATTCAAAAACAAAAAAAAATAAAAAAATATAACACAAATTGACAACCATCATCAGAAGATATTTCCAAATTAGGTCACATTGGGACATTGTAAACTGCCAATCCCTACAACCCAAAACCATTATGTAACTGCCACTACAAATCTGACTAGGATAGTTGCAGAGCCACAATGGGTCATAGTTGTGGTTGAGTGTCCAAGAGAGAAACAAAAGATAGAATCACAATTCACCTGGTAGAAATAAAAATATTCGATAGGAAAGTGGAAAGGAGAAATAGATAATGAATAAATTGGGGGGATATGGGGATTCAATGAAGAAAATGGACAATCCTTTCTCTCCTGATTTCCACTGATGAAAACAATAGGGTTAGAGGAAAGGGGATATACACAGTTCAGATTAATTGATTTCATGTAATATTTAAAATAGATTTCATTAGAACAAACACATTTTTATATAAGAACCAACTATGATATTTATAAGCACTGGATTGTGATGTGAAAAAATACAAGAAATATTCTTGAATAATTTTTGTAAAACTATGTATTAGTCTCTAATGGACTAAAAATTATGATCTCTTTCCTCAGTTACAGAAATCTACATGGTTACCTACCCAATTCTCTTATAAAACCTAATCCATAGCTATGTCAATAATTCTTCATTGAGAATTTTTACCCTCATGATCTTATAATTCAGTATAAACATGTCAATAATTATCAAATTCCTATTTTTCATTTATATATAGTATATATTTGAACAAATGGAAAAATATTCTGGCAACTCTCTCTTAAACAATCCTCTACACATGAAAATATTAATAAGTAGTAGCATGGTATTCTCTAAAATTACTCAAATACTCTTCAACTAATATTCTTATGATATAATTCCATATTATTTCATTTGGATAATTCTCATATATTTTAATATTTAAATCACTATTAGTTGTGATAACATGATCATTATTAAATTTTTAACTCATATAAATTGATAAGATATATTTATAAGGATCTATTTAGATATCATCTTCGAACCTCCTCAAATATCTATGATATTCCTCATTTACTAACTAAATGGACCTTCATAATATTCCTTGGAATTTCTACAAAACTCATAATTAATTTTTTCACATGTAAATACATTCATGAAATAATAACATTGTGCAGTAAATATTTTTCTCACAGTAAAATATTCATCATAAAATATCATCATTAATGTTAGATTGAATCCAAAATCAATCATAAGCATCATGATATTTAAATAATATAATAAAAATATAATATTGTCTTTTTTACATCTTATGATTCACCTAGAAAGATATTTTACTATTACACAACCTTTGCATCTTTTAGTCTAATTTTATATATAAATAGACTACACGTAAATAAATCATTGTTATTATTCTAGTAGATCAGTTTAACCATGAACACCCTTTTATATTTGTGCGTAAAATATCCTTATGGGAATCCTTTCACTATATATTCATATGAAATAAATATTTAATCTTATAAAATATTAGGTTATTTTTACGTAACCTATAAAAATATAAAGATATTCTCACAAATATCATATTTGTTCATACATAACTATAATATAATATTATACTCATTATGATTATTCATAACAGAAAATGGTTTTCCAAATATTAAAAAATTTAGAACTTAATACTTTATAATTCGACTCAAAAATTCTTGACACATATATAAATAATTTTAGAATCCTTAATTTGTTTCAAAACATGATAAATTAATTTATAAAGTTTTAAAAAATCTTTCAAAAACATTATGAAAATTTAGAATTGATATATATCAAATATAAACTCCATAATTTTTGTATTAAACTCAAAACATCTTCCAAAAATGACATTTATTTTAGAATAATCCCATTGAGTTTATAAAAATTAAGAAATTATTTTTTAGTATTTAATTTAACTAGAAAAAAAATTAATTCAATATATATTCAACTACCTAAATTTTTTATTATCATCATATAATTTTTAGATTATTCATAATTCTAAACTTATTCATCAATAAATCTATCACTTCTCTCAACATAGTGCCAACTCAATTCCTTCACACCTCATCATCCAAGTATTTCATCAATATCTTGCAGAAATATTCAATCATGAAAACCCATAGGTGGATCCCCACTAAAAATATGTTTTTATTTATTCTTCTCTAAATTAAACCATATACTCATCTTTTTTAAAGAGTAATAATTTTTAGCAATCTCTATATTCCAGGGAACTCCTAAATATAATATAATCTCAAATAATTTTTAAACACATTAAGGATGTTTTTTTATTTCTCATAAATTTATTAAAATGAATTTTATATAATAACTATAATATATTTTAAGTAAAAGTGGTAGTTTTTAATTAGTGTAGATAATATCTAATATGGGTGTTGGATGTTCTTAGGGGATTTCATGAAGGTTTGAATTCATACATAACATCAATGATTTAATTGAAAATGTGGATATTATTTAGAAATATATCATACATGAAAATAGAAAAGGTATTAGAAATATTTCATTGAGATATCTAATATACACTTCATTATTTGTAATATCAATTAGGTGATTACAAATATTATCCATGTGATACATAAAATATTTTTATAATACATAAGATTTACCATTTTATGTGTAATATGTTTATAAGGATATTCAATATTTCCCAAAAAAATATGGATGATATAATTAATTTTACTGAAGGAAAATAATATGTTGTATAGGATATGCAATATCCATTATGATGTTACATAAGATTCTAAATATGGGTTCTGAGGTGTGTTGTAAGATTAATTGAAATGAGACTTCTCTATTCATCAATAATAAAGATTAATAATATTTAAATTTAACAATGACTCAAGTTGTGATGAATTTGATATATAGTGAAAAATATTATACTATGAATTGAAGAACTACACCACAAAATTTATTTTCATGATATCATGAACATGTATAATTACAAAATATAAAGTTATTGGGATCTTAGATTAGGTATTTAGAACTTTAATAAGTTAATTAATTTATAATTATAAATAATTAAATTAAAAAATAATAATAAGAAGAGGTTGAGATTTATGGGAAATCAAAGATAGTGATTCAAGTTTAATTGGGGTAAACATTTAATAATACTTTATAGCTGTGTTTGGATATTTAAATTCAAATTTAAAAGGAACATATGGTGGATACCTCATTATTTGATTTATATGAATTTAATATTGTAGAAATATCCTTCATTATTTCTTAGGGATTTCAAGAAAATTGGATCTGATTTTCTAAAAATAATTAAGTATCCATCTAAAAGAAATGAATGAAAACCTATCTTATTTTTCTTGGAATTGGTGTCCTAGATTCTATAAAATTATTTATAACACCATGTTGGACTACTATATGGACTATTTATTATAAAAGGTATGTATAATGTGATGGAATGGAAAGAAAATATCCGCATTATCTGTGAAGAAAATTACAAAAGTCATGGGCTTCCAAATTGATAAGTAAATATGGACTAATATTTAATGAATTTGTATATAAAAAATGTAAATTAAGAAAGGAATAAGCATAGAAGGTGTTATTTAAATGATTTTAGAATTAAGTTAGATGAATATATAGATTATTTGTTTATAATGTTATTATGATTCACATTACTATCAAAATATATTGATAAAATCTTGAATAATACCTAGTAGGAAAGAAACTCTTGATAATTATTCTAGAAAAAATATGTAAAAATATATTCTCTTGAAGAAATAGATATGGATGATCTTATAGTTGATAAATTATACACCTATATAATTTATTATGATATGATAAGAGTCCCTAATATTTAATTAAAGGTCAGTAAGGATAATGAAATTGAAATTTAAAGACTTCAAGAATTCCTAGAACGAAATATAAGTACATTTTCTCTGATGAATAAGAGCATATAGGTGGCTTTGATGAGGTCTTATACTTTTCTAACGAATCATTCAAAGGGTGAAATGAAAGAATCAAGGTAAAATATGCATTAAAAGTTACAAATATAGGAATACTTATCAAGTATATAAAATTTTATTCTGAAAAAATATAAAAATAAATATGATGAAATATCAAAGATGTACTTTAGTAAATTATTTTCCTTCAAGAGAAATTATTTGAACTAAAATTGAAATAAGAATATTTCATTTAACTATTTTATAAAGAAATTTTTATCTATTTTAAATTGGTATTTTAGATTGTGATGAAGGTTGTGGTGATCATAAAACTTCTAAGGGTTCTCATAAAAATCATTTATGTCTCAAGAAAATGATGAGTATTTGTTTTGAAAATGATGAGGGGAAGCCCCCATTATTAAACATTAAAAAATAGATACCATTTATAAAAAATACGAAAAGGGTAAGACAATTATATGAAAACGATATAGAACATATTTAAAAATATTAATTATGGCCCATAAATGGTCTCAAATTTTCAAGAAGAAACATATATCATTACATAAAATAACCATTATTGACATCACACCGTTGTAAGAAAATATATAAGAGATTTTTATCCAATATGTTTCACTTCTCCTACTAATATTGTTTCCATGATGGTTACATTACATAGAAAAAAATACTCAACCCATCCCTAAACTATTCTTGGAGGACCAGACGATATGTACCAGAAAACCTATCTCTCTCTTAATACACCCACCCAACGGTGCTTGCAAGGCCCTGAATCCTCTATCAACATGATGAATTGCAAAATCAAATAGAAATACCCATGAAAAAAAGGAATGATAGTGTGCACATATTCCCATCAATCTTGATTTATAATGGTTGAATGATTGGTGTCAACACATCCATCACTCTTTTGAAGTCTCCCACTGGGCAACACATACCGGAAGTACAACCGACTTCAAAATGTTACAAGAAAAAGATTGATATTTCATGGACATATATGTCCCATCAGATAGATATTAAAAAAACCAAGTATTCACAAATATAAACTAGAAAACCATGAATGATTATCCTATAGAAATATAGAAAAAGATTCCATACATCCCAAAACAATGTGTTTACCTTCCATAACCACATTGGATACCACTAGATCCCGATGACTGAGCAAGTCCAAGACACCCAAGATAAGCTGATGTAAAAAAGAAATGAGCGCTAGAGAAGACACCATGTCTTCTGCTAATATGATACCATCATCATACATAGACCTGAGAACCCAAAGATCTACAACCATAAATCAAAATCCCACTACTTCCCTCCACAGAAGCATATGATGAACACCCTGACTCCTTGCTATGTCATTTACCATGAGTGAAAAATTTTATAGAAATATAGAGATTCCATAACACAGGTGGTTGAAATGAATCTTTTAAAAATCATTATCACTAAATACATCAGATGAAACCAATCCACAATCCCTCGATAGGGATCTACTGTTGGGTATCCAGATTTAGTATGACCATCGAAACCAAAGGAATTACCCCTAATGAGTTGGGGAACTAGGTCTAGGATTGGATCTCTCATGAAGAAAATCCCCCAACCAATATGGGGGTCAGTTCTAGTGAAACCCTAGATGAGAGTTCCTTTCATATGAATTAAATTCATTATTATAGACTAAAAAAAAATACTAGTTCTATTTCTATTTAAAATAGATAAATATCCATGGAATACACAATTATAATTGAGATCAAGATTCCCCAAAATTATATTTAATAAATATAAGATAAAAATCCACATATCAAGAAATTTTTTGTTGGAGTTAATGGATTATGATTGAAAATGAATATATTGTAATATTAGATGATAATTACTAATTGAAAATTTTAATAAAATAAAGATAATTGATGATGTTACTTCCACTATCATTCTCATGGTTTAATAGGATGAATCAAATTATGGAATATAATAATAAAAAGTAAAAACACATTCATTATTATAATAAAATGTTCAAAAAAGTGTTGAAGTATCTATGAAAACTGATAAGAAAATAAAATCTACATAGTAGATGAATTATTGTTTTATTAAACTATAAACAAAAACAATTAATGAAAAATAATGTTTTAAAGAATGAAAGGAGTTTCTTTAATTTAACATCTTAAAATAAAATCATTATCTTAGGTGAATCAATTGATAAAGATAATATATATGAGATTTTATTCCTAAAATAAAATAACAATTATCTCTTATGTAGAACAAATAAAATTATGAATTTTTTACATAAAACACAAATTTTGAAAGAAAATTAATTCCAAAGGTTTTTGTGAAATCAGATCATTGAAGGTCTAAAAATTAAGTTGGAAGGGTATAAAGAACAACCTATTGAGTGTTTGAAAACATTTTTATGATGGTAACAATATTTTTTTATAAATAATTGTTATTTAAATAAAATACCAAATGATGCATCAATGATCTCAACAGGTTTGGGGAATAAAGGGATCTTATTTTATATTGGATAATTTAAATAAATTTTCAACAAGCGTATATAATCATTGAATAAGTTTTAGCATTAAAAAATTTGTAATCTTAGATTTAATTTTACTGAGTAATTAATTAGAGAAAAGGTGATGATAAATATTATAGTTTTGAATGACTACATTATTTCCATAGGGAAGAGGCAACCATGATTTGAACACTATTTTTTCTGATGCTTTATTGTGCAGGGTTTATTTATTTTCAAATTATTAACATCAGGTTACAATTTTCATTATTAATGAAAACTCCCAGAGGAACCATCATCCATAATAAGGTATATACCTTCTTTCCACAGGTAGGAGGTCAATTATGGATTCCAACATAGTGTGGCTTGGGGACTCACATTTTTCAAGAGGATGGGAGGCGGGGATCATCACACCTTTTTGGGAGGAATTGTTTCCTACTACAAGACTCTTGTATAGAATGAAGAAATTTTCAATAATATTTTCCTAAAGCTGATACGTGGCTTGTTACCCTAAAAAATTACTGGTTAAATATCTTTTGATCATAAAAGAAAGGGGGAATCTCATTATTGAATCTATGTATATGTATATGAGGTGCTTACTCCATTTCCTAGTAATGAATAGATGGTTCATATGATAAATCCGTACTAACATATACTTTGGAATTTTGTACCACGCTAGGAGGTGGTTAATATTCTGTGGATAGAATTGAGACATATGTGGTTTTATACATATCTTAGTGATTTCATGAATTGGAACCCATACAGTTTTTTAAAATCATTTTAGTTTAATGTCATATAGAAAGGACATAAGTTTGGTAATTTGGGTGATGAATTTTGGGTTGTGGTTTGGATGGGATGACATATGTATCCTACTTATAGTTGGATTAAGAGTTATTATAGTTCTATAATTCCCTTTGGACTAGACCCAATGTATATTTACTCATATAGGAGAGGATTATATCATTTCACTCATCTAGACTTACATTCTAAGACTTCCATATATGGTGTATATTTATGATTCCAATTAGGCGTTTCTTGTGATTCCCTAAACCTGCGTGAGCTATGCTCAGTATGGGAAACATGGGATAATAAGTGACCAGCCTCATTGCATATGGATTTGTACCTTATGTATTTTGACACCCATTGGGATGTTTTAGTATGGACCTCTATCCTTAGGAAGGAATCTAATGTATCCTGTTTATGGATGGAATCATAGTCATCATAATTTAGCTGTTTTCTCATTTCGCTTAGGGATGACGTAAGATTCTCATACCATGGTAAATTTTCATTTCTAATGGTTTAAATTTCAAGTAAATGGTTGGTATTATAGTGAAGTGGGAAGTCGTTTGATCTTTGGATCAAACCATAATAATGCATCTTATGTATCCTAGTTATGAGAGGAATCAGATTCCTAGTAGCTGAATGGTATCAAGGCTTGCACACTAATATTTACCTTGTCCATATATAGGAGTATGATTAAAATCTTATGATGATTGAAAATACCTATGACCATGTGAGTTGTGATAGGTTTGGGAAATAAGGGATGGTAAATAATAATTCTAATTGCTTATGTGTGCGAGACTTAAGTACAAGGACATACCTTTAAAGGATTCTCATTGGGCTAGGTTATCAAATAGGCATTTTACATATCCTAGTTATGGCATGAATTAGATTCCTCATTGTTCAGTTGATTGGGAATTTCATATTGATGTCACCCTTATAATAATTCTAAACAAACTGAGGATGAATGAGGTTATCAAGTCCTAGGATTACCTTAGGACATGACCTAATTTCCTACCTAGAAATCATTTGTTTTCTGCTCAACATTCCTTGATTTCATTATTTACATGTTTGAGGATGTCTATGAGTCATGTTGTTAGACAATCACATGATCCAATTGAATTGTTGGAGGGAAACCATGTATCTTTGATGTAATTTCTGAGAGGCATCACATGATCATGGAGGAATTATCCATACTACACAACAAGACCTGGATGGCTTTATCTTGTTTCCATCAAATATCCCCGACAAAAAAATCTAGAGGTTCTCCTACGATCCATTCGACATGTCCCAGTTTCATCACGAAAGCTAGAAGAAACCTTGGGAGGATTTCATGCATGTTAGTGTGACATTTCTCAGAGGGTGTCACATGTCTTAGATGACATGTTTGGATGGAATCGTAAGACTTGGTTGGAATTACTGGAGGGAAACTCATGATCCATTTGACAGGTATTGGTGCCACTACAGGACTTGGCTAACATACACTACTATCTCCATATGAGTCGGGTGACATGTCAAAAGGACACCATGAGGTCTGGATGAAAATACTATAGGGATTCGTGATACACAAGTGGACTTATGATGGGGCATGACACAAATTTCTTTATCATGTCCAAAGGACTTTGCATTATCCAAATTTTATACCAAATGAGTGTAACATGATCTGGTCAAGATGTCCAGGTGATTGTGTGTGTCTTCGATGGTTCACATTATGAACATGAGGATCATCATACATTTTTTTTTCTTAACCATCTCATTTTGTTAGTTTTTTAGACTTAATATTTCGAATGCCATTTATTGGTTCAATTCTAGCTTTTTTGAAGTCTATAATGAACTCGCATATATGTGGGATGTTTTGTATATCCTTTTAGAGATCCTTCATGTGATCTATGATGATCATACAAAGTGTTTATGCATGTTGCATGATCAAAATAAGTGTTCCCCAGATCATACCTGATGAGAATATTTTATGTTCATAGGATTAGTCATTTTGATAAATATTCTCTATCACCAATGTATTTGAATGCAAAAAAAATAACAACATGCATCTGATAGTGGAACATATGTGTTGTTCTTATGGAGATCCTCCTTAGGAATTTTTCATGCTAGGGTGGGGGATTTATAGGCATAAACACCCATTTTATTCACTTTTTTGTGCAACATATCACTCACATATTTGGGATGTAGTCAATGAAGGTCTTCAACATCACATATCTGTACATGTCACTAACATGGAACACTACAGGGTCATCACCTAATTTTCTGAATCCGTATGTCCTTCCTATAAATTCTCCATTAATTAGATTATTTCAAATTAAATGGGAATTGTTGAATTATGAAAATACACCAATGGAACTTTATAATTTCATATTGATATTTCCAATGGATGTTGTGGGATCAGGTTTCATGTCGAAATGCCATTGTGTGACCTCAAGTGGTATGTATGGGGATTTTAATGAGACAAGGATAGCTTGTCAAAAGGTTCTTCATGGGATCATGTCGTCTTGACAAGGGGTCTTGTGAGACCGTACTGCAGATAGAAATTATGTGTCGTGAGAGTTTTATGACTGTGATGGGCTCCTGCCTCTACCCTTTTTTATTTCATTTGTTTTATTGTGTAAAGATTGGGGTTGATGAATGATTTCACAAGTATTATCGAGGAAAACTACTATATTTATAGTGATGTGTCATGTGAAAAATAAAAGTTTCTTTTGGATATGCTAGAGATTTTTATGGAAAATTCAATTCATATTTCCTCAAGGAGCCAAACAGTGTGTGCATGGTCACAAGGACATACCTGAGGCTCTTCGTTTGATGGGGATGTCTTGCCAGCAATGTTTCACGAGTCAAGACGAACATTCCACTGATGTATCTTGATTCCTTATGAAACATTAGGGGAACCTTACATGACTTTTATGACCTTTAGTGGGTCTCACATCCTCCTCTTATTCCATTTTCAATACTTTGAGAAGGTCCAGGGTCTCATGAGTTTGGTTGGATGTTTTCGAAGACAATAATCCTCCCCATTGATGATGTGTCATGTGATATTTATGACCGCTATAGGATCCCACGTTTTTTACATGGTTATTGAATTTATGAAGTATTTGTGTATGGGTTTTATAGTGCTCACTGATTGAAAAACTGTGTGGCCTAGGGGAACTTATCTGGAAGCCTCAGCATAACCCCTGGTTGTCTAGGGTGATTTCATGAGAGCTTAAGGATCATTAAAATGACTTGCAATAGACCTCTTGTAGGTTTTACACGTCGCATGAAGTCTTCATGTGGCAGAATGATGGTCTTGTGATTGTGAATCCCTTAGAAGCTTAGACGACTAGCTAGTCATATCCACCCTCTCATCATTTTCTTTTACTTGAAAGATAATATTAATTTTAATATATTTATTAATTTGTAAATTTTCTGATATTCATTTGGTGAGCGTTAACAAACACAATAATTTTTTTCATTAAAAATAAAAGGAAAATATATTAAATATTCATATAAAGAGATAAGGGATCTAAACTACAAGACCATTTCATATTGAAAACAATTATTTCTTTTGAGATGATGAGAATGAAGTCAATAAATAGAGATAATTATTTCATCATATCCAATGGTGTCTTACAATGAAGGAAATTAATTATGTTTATGTATCAAAAATTTTATTCATTGATGATATTTTAGACTTATAGGAGACTGTATCAAAAAAGAAAACATTTGTTATTTTATAATAGTAGAGATCTAAAAATTAATGTAAGGATTCCATTTTTTATGAATATCCAAATAAAAATTTCATAATACATAAATCTAGTATACATTATAATTCACAATAAAATAATGTATATGAAAGGAAAAATAAGAGTCTTGTTGATATTTAAATAACTATGAAAACCATGTTTGAGACTTCATGACATATCAGGTTACAAGGTTGCACTATAGTATTAATTATTCTAAAAATTTAGACCAACCCCATAAAAACCAATACATACTAGGAAGAAGGTTATGTGTGAAGAAGGTGGTTTTTAGGACTTTATCATCAAGGATTAATAGTGTACAAGGCTTGATGACAGTCTCTCTTTGGTGACAGGTTCGTCGGGATCCTTGAAGATGGAAGGTGATTAAGAAGTTCACAGTGACGGAGGTTGTTATTCGGTTTTTCAGAAATGAAACCATTGATGGGAGATATTTATGATGATGAATCAGAATTGGTGATGGTGATGTGGCATCCACAATGGACGGATTGGTGGTTGGAAGGATCTTTTGAGATGATGGCGGTTAATTCTTCTGGAAAAAAGATGTTATATCCTCGATGGTTGTAGAGGGTTCTATCTTAAGGGGTCTACTTTGACAAAAGGATGAGATTTAATGTGGAAAAAAATAAAATGTTGTTAAATACTCTAGTGATGTCTTTGATCAGGCCAGGACAAAAATATATCAACGACAATGCACACAAGATTAAAAGAATGTGATTATACGAATTTTCTATTAGTACCAAGCCCCATGAAATCCTACATATGGATTAATTTCTATGTTTTGTTGTAGGTAGGTTTATTTGGAGAATAAAAATTTAAAAAAATTAGCTAGGGTGGGATTTTTTTAGTTTGTATAATCTAAGTGCATTCAATTATAATATTTTGGGGCTTGTTACTTGGGTTATACGATCATGTAAGGTTCCCCCTCAACCAAATTAAAAATTTGGTTAACCAAAATTAATAAAAAAAGGATTTCTAGATTTTATGAAGGGATTAAATTCTTGATCATTACGAAAGAAAACATTGGTGGAAATTTTTATTAGAAATATAATAGTGTATTTTTTCTTGGTTATCCACAAAATAGAAGATTATATAAACACTAAAATAATAAATACGAGACGATAATTAAATATGTTGATAGAGGAGGTATTAACGATTAAAATAAACGTATTACATCAATCATAGATGATGTTTAGGATGATGTTTGAAATACTAAACTAGAAAAATTCCTTGATGTAAATATAGAAATTTTAAATGATGATGAAAATTATACTTACTAAATTGATGAGGATATAAATTTTTGAACTATATGGAAAATTCAATAATTTAAAAACATTTTAATTATAACAATATCATTAGATAAAAAATTATGTTGTACAAATAAGAATAATTATCATAATATCTAGTCACATAATTTTTATTTCAAAAATTTAATACCATATAATTGATTTCACATTTGAAGGCATGTAATTCATTGATTTAATTCATGGGGAAATAATTCAGATTGAAAATAACGAGTGATTATACCCATTCATAAAAGTATAATAATCATTTCCACAAAATGCGTCTTTAAAAAAGATAATTGGAAAATGTGTGGCAATTAGAAATAAATCTTTATTGGTTTTAAACAATTCCTTCTTAAATGAGGGGATTTATTTTTTATGAAATTTTTACCCATATATCCTAACATGTTATTTTTAAAAAATTTCTTTCCATTTCATATCTGAAAATTTAAACAACTACCTAATTATTTTAAGTAATTATTTTTTAATGAATAGATGAATTAAAAATTTTTATATGAGGAAACATGGAATATTAATGCTTGATGAAGATGGATGAAATGTGTGAAAATTTATAAAATCTTATATGGGCTGAAATATGATCCAAGAAATTTGTATTTAAAGCTATATGAGTACATAAGAAGATTGGAAATTATGAAATGATAGGTGGTGTGAAAACTATATGCAATGAAAATGATAACCACATCACTCATTGTGATTATGAATGTTGGTGAAATTACATTTTTCTAGAAAGAAGGAGAAATTACGTGAATAGTTTTCCATAGAAAGGAAGAAGAATCATGATATGTCCTTTCTTGGTGTGATAAATTATTTTGGGATTAAAAATATCCTAAATTATTTTTATTATCGTTCCCTCTCATGAAAATATGACAATGAGTTATCAAAATGATTTCAAATCGGTGAATTAGGAGGATTGAATACACCAATTGAAGTGGTCATAATGTTTTGTAAATTTTTTGATGGTATGGTTTCTAATGGGAAATAATTTAGCAATTTGATTCATATTATTTTACACATGACTCCATCAAATAAAAATATTGTTTTTTTGTTTCTCTTTGTACTAGGGATTTATCTAATATAAAAAAATAAAATATCGTAGTGTGACAAATAATTCTATGAAATGTTAAAAATAATTCCAATTATGGACATTTTCATAAGAAGAATGGTGATTTTGATTTCTAAAGCTTAAAAGATGATAACATGGTTGGTTATATGGATCATCAGAAGTATAAATTAGGTGAATCATTAATTACTTTTCAGAGATGTGTGTCCTAGATTTATAAGAAGAAATAATTAATTACATTGAGATTCAATAAATTAGAGTGTGTTTGGTTTATGAAAAGTATTTTACGCCATTTTGAATCCATAATTTGTTATCCAAGAAGATTATATTATTGATATTCTCATAATACCTCTTCCAGCTAAGTCTTTTGGGTAGTTGAGGGTACAAATTAGTGTGAATCTCGTCACCCCGCACCAAATTGTTTCTTTATAATTCATAGACTAAATATTATATTTCAATTATTTAGAATAAATGTGAAGAAATAATTTTAAAGGGTGATAAAACAACTTGTTAATAAATGTTTTTATTATGATTTTTTATATGTCTATTTCAATTAATTAAAAATATATTCAAGAATTATTAACAGAAAAATATGAGTTGGTTTCAACTAATGAATAAATTTATAAAAAATCGTGACGAATGAATTCATTTTAATTTTTTCCATGCTGATTTATCACATATAGACATAGAGTTTATTGATTTATGACTAATTTTTTAAGAAGGATAATACCAAAAAAATTTAAAATACATTTTCCATCATTATCAATAATGGAAAAAAGCCAATGAATAATTTCCAGGGATAAGATAAAATATTATAGGAATGTTTTTGAATAAAAAATAAACATAAATTCATTGTATTGAAATTAAAACTGAAGGGAGAGTGTAACACATGATATATTTTATTTTATATTTCTATTCAAAAAATCTAATTTCTATGATTTCTTTCTTTAAATGAAGCACCCATTTTGGAAGAATTATGTAAAATTTTTGACATATTTTTATGTGATAATTATATCATTTTATAATCATTTTTTTATTTTATTTGGTTCAATTTATTGGATTTTCCATAAAAAAATTATTTTCCATTAAGTAGTGTAAAATTCCATTTTTTTAAAATGTTATTTCTATTCTTTAAATCATGTAGATTTAAAAGTTAAATTATATTTTTTATTTAGTATTAATGTTATATAATATCAAATTTATTTAATATAATATAATCAATGATATTAGGATAAAATTTTAATATGATTTTTATATAAGTCACTTTTTAGTATCAAAGAACATTTTTAAGGAAATACTCTATTCATCGCATTTGATGGCATATTTTTAAAATAATTTTTAAACTTATAGGAATTAAATTTCATAAAATGGAAACAATATTCCAAATTAGGGGTTTAAAATTTGGAAAATGGACCTATTTTAATTTAAGAATTTATGAATAGTAACTTTAGTCAAATTTATCACCATAGTAAATGGTAAATAGGATAATTAAGATTAAAAATATCATGATAAAACATTATAAATATATTAAACAGTTGAATTTATTTTATTTTATGAGATTAATTTTACTATATCTATCCTAACTTCTAATATATGAAATTTTTGTTCTATTCTTTATTAATAATTACATTTATATTATTTTAATTTTTAAAAAATAAAAAATACCACCCTTTTTCCATTAAATATATAGTATATGTTAACAAAGGAATAATTTTTTTGAATGAATATTAAGGGTTATTTCTTTATAATGATAATATTTTTAATATGGTAATTTTTTCTTATTTTTTAGGGATTATATAATTACTTTAATTGGTTATACAACACTAACATAGTGATTGCAGAAGCAATGGAAAAATAAAAGTAATTTCTTTTAAAAGTATTAAAATATTTTTTGGGTAATATTTATGCTTATAAAATAATTTAATAGTAAAAAATAATATATTATTTATAGTTTAATGGATTTTATTCTACTTCTATACTTTTATTGATGAATTTAAGGTCAAATTAAATGAACAAATTCAAAAATAAAATTAATGATATCTTATGGAAAATAATATTTTATTAAATCATTTAAGCATTATAAAAATATTGAAATAGGATAGGTTGGATTAGATAAGGTATAAAACTTATTAACTATTACATTTAGGTGAAATTTTTTATCTTATTGGAAAAAATATAATACATTAATATTAAAAATATTTTACAATGGTTAAGGTTAAATCATGTTCAACTGGTGTAAAAGCATAATATATTAACACTTTTTCCAATTAAATTTGTCGAAATCCAATTTTATGTAATTTTTTTGACCTAATAATATCATTTTTAATACATAACCATTTTTATGAATTTTTATTTAGAATGATATAATTACATTTTAGTCTTTTATGATATTGTAAATTCACCCGTTCTCTCTCTTAAAAAAATATTCCCATTATATTTTATGTTTACACCAATTTGATCAGTATATCATAGTTATATCCTATGAAATTATCTTATATAAATTATTTTCCATGAATTATAGGTCTAATTATTCTTAAAATACAATTTCAAGGGCTCTCGATAAAGAATCTAAAGTAGGCCAATAGAAGGATTTGTAATCATTCTACAAGATTTATTTAAAAATATTTCTTTATTTACCTCCTTAAATTTTTCGTATTCATCATATCATATCAAATTAATTATAAATAATATACATAGGTGTTATTATTACCATTTAAGAGACATTATTCAATCTATTTTCCATCAACATGGTAGTTAAATAATTTCTCGTGTGTATATGTGAACAATCACCTACTTTTAGTGATACAAATAATTCTCCATCACCATATTTAAGGGATGGTTGTTATGACGGGTTTAGTGTTTATATTTTATATTTATGAAAATATTTTTTCTCTTTTATTATAATATCATATCAACATTCTTACCTTAAAATATGGTGGAAATTGATAGTGTCGCTCGTGCGTACGTGTGGACTACAACCTCTATGAAGCAATGCAATGTTTTTTCATGTCCTCGTTACATGGAAGGTAATAAGGATATATTTAAGAATATATATGATACATATGATATATGATATATTTATAATTCAATAAATTTTAATTATTATTCTAATTTCTTTTTTCATCCGTTTAAAAGTGAAAACTGCATTCATACAAACGTACGACCTACTATCTATATGAATGGTGTAATTCATTTATCAATATAAATATTTTATGGAATGTTATAAATAAATATTTAAAATAAATATATATTATATTAATAGTATTATTAAAATGTTGGAGATGATAGAACTATAACCAAAATGTACATGGAATAGAACTACCAAATAAAAATTCTTCTTAAAAATTGAAATGGTTAACACCCCAAAATGACGATTTTTACAAGGAATCAACAATATAATGGTTTTTAAATGTTATAATTGGATCATATATAATATTATAACCATCTAAAAGATTTTTTTAATGAATTATAATAAATTCAAATTTATTATACCATAGGTTAGATCACTTTTGATGAAAGTGGCACTTAAGGTAAATGAATTCATCTCAATTTCTACACCATTAATAAATATTTTGTGTTATGCACCTCTTTATATTTATTTTTTTGTATATAATATAAATTTTATGTATTTAAAATGAATATATATTTTTTCATAATGATTAAATATCCAGTTTTAATCTTTCCACAAGTTGTAATTTAAATGTTACCTAAGAAGAAATGATTGATTTTATAATCACATTTTTTGGTATTGCCCTAATCTTCATGAAAGGAATATTATAATATATTATTAATAAAATCCTTTAATTTTCTTATCCAATCGATATTTAAGGATTTTCCAATTTTTCATCCAACTGTTACTCTCTTTGAGACATTAATTAAGCAAAAGGCTCTTACAATAAAATTTTATCTTATTTCTCTTTTGATTAGTAATGTTTTCTTCTATGTAATTTTTTTTAATTTTTATTGAAAATTAGTATTTATTTATTTATTTTATTTATTAATTAATTTTTATATCATCCTATAATTTTTATAAGTTTTTCGTTGAATCATTCTAAATTTTTCCAAAAGGTTAATTTTTTAATTTCTTTATAAAATTAAAAAGTATTCTATTTAACATATACAACACTAATAGATTTCACCACCACCATAATAGTTTTAAATACTTTTACTTGTTATACATGTTTTCAATGGTTTTATTGAGAAGAATATTTAATTAAAGTGTAATGTTCATGATGTAGTTCCCCCTCAAGTGATTGATCAAGATGGCTATGTGACCTCAGGTGCACCTCTATATCTACCTGTGGTTGCTGATTACTAGTTAGTGTATAAAAAATATAATGGGAAGAATATTTTCCATGGAAAATATTTCCAATGAATTTAGTAGAGGGGAAAAACAGAGAATAAAAATTTAATGAATAATCAGACCTCTAAAGCTGAGAAATGACCAACTAAAAAATTCCAAATAATAAAAGAATAATTTACTAACAAGATGAATTAAACAAAATGACATGTTTACTATCATAAAAATTAAAGACTATGAATAATTAATTAAAGACTCCAAATTCCCTTGTCCTGAATCCAATTTCAATCCTATCCTCAAGCTCCGACCCATCCAATAATCCATTAATCAATAATAGGGTCCCTTGAACTTGTCCAAACCTACATCCATGAAATTTATTAGGGTACCAAATGATGACCTTTCCAGGGTGTGCGTAAATATCTATAGGAAAACACCATACTATCTAAACACATAAAGTCTGATAAATATTTTTATGTAAATAAAGGAAATAACATGGTATTAATTTCATAAAACAATACTAAATATTAAATATTCATTTGGACCCTCAAGTTTTGGGGTGACACCTGGGGCCATCCTAAAACCTACATTAATGCCTTTTAGAATAACTCAATCAAAGGAATAATACTCCTAAATTAAGAAAGATCACCCAATTAGTGGAAAATTCTCCCTATAATAATGAATCACTCAACCATCAAATTCAAAAATGGATTCTACCTATAGGATATCTAGAATCTCACCATTGAGTGTCAAGTGAATGTGAATTCAGTCCTATGAAATCTGATATAGTCATATACTCTAACATTGGGAATCATGTACTTATGGGACTAACCTTAAATTGATATGAAATAATTCACCTTACCCTTAGGTAATGACATAAATCATTATTCGTATCCTAAAAAACTCAATGTTCTATAAAGAATCCCACCCTCAGAAATCATTAAATTCAATTTCACATAAACAAAAACAATAGACAAGCAAAAACATATCGAAAAAAACACCCAATCTTGAAATATATTCATAAGAAAAAATGAACAAAATAAAAAATAATCATTTTTCCCGGCTAGTATATTTCTTTAATTCAGGTTCACAATTATGATTATAATTATTTTAAACTATTTTATTTATCATTTAATTGTATTTTTATTAACATATCAGTTAGCCCAATTTAGATGATGTGACTCTACAATAACCAATAAAACAATATACATATTATTCTAATTCATTAAATAATGCCAACAATAAATAAATTTATCCATTTTATTATAGGGTTGTAACCTCAAATTGACCATGTCTTAACTTGGTTCAAGGTTTTCACACTAATTGGGTGCCCTTAGGTCCCAGTCTCTAAGACTATTGACCAAACGAGACCTAATGGATTTTATAAAATAAAATATATAATTTAAAATTTATTATTAATTTTTATGTTCAAGAGCACAACATACTTTCATTATCATACATATTTCACATACTGGGGAAAAATAAATTAGACCTAAGGGATATGTTTTAGACCAGCCACCTTAATCGAGGATTATGACAACACTTCAAACCACTTACATCAACAAGAAGGATGTAACAAAAGATAATATGGAAGAAACTAGATAAAAATTATCTAGATCAAAATACAAACCATACAGGGTCAAGAAATTTCACCACCACAACTGCAGAACAATAAATTATAGGGAAATACCTAAACAAAAAAAACTCATCAGAGATTCATAACGTGAACGAGAATTATTTAAGGGAAGATGATACTAAAAATTACTTTGAAATAACCTAATGATCAATCTAGGGGGAGTTATAGTTGATAAATATTGAATTCACATACACGTCATGGCTTTAAAACAACTAATCTTGATAAATATATAACGTGTAATATTTATATATCATGTAATTTTTGATTTATGACTTGTGCTGAAAAATGTGTAAAATCTGGTTGAAATAACTCTAATCAAACATTACATGACATGATAGATATTCCCATAATTTATTCATTTCAAATCTTTAAATCATTTCATGGAATCTTCTTTATGGATATTACATGTCATGTAAATTTTATATGGCATGTAAATTTTCTAGAGACAGCTTTAGATCCCCCTTTGGAAAAAGTTCCCAAACAACCCTAGAGCCTTAAAAACTCCTGAAAAAATTTTCATAACCCCCTTTAACATAGTAATAGAAAGAATACATCAATAAAAAATATAGATCCCCGAACATTAGGTCATTTTCCTAGAAAAAATTATTTGTATTCTAATGAGTATTGACCACCATGTTTTAACAAAGAAAGGGAACCAAAACGAAATAAGTTTAATGAAAAATTATAAGAGTGATGTACAAAAAAATGGAGATCCTAAGACATCTACAACATATAACAGATCTTTATCTAGGTGATTCAAGCGTCAATGTGTGGTATTAAAGAATAGGTATGGCCAATTTTTTTGCATATTAGACTCCCTCTCTCAGGTCTCCCCTCGAACATGTTTGTGATGAAGGACCCTCGGTCACCCTTAGAGGGGGTGAATCATGGTGTATACTTTTCCTCCCATTTATTGGATCTTATTAACACATTGGTAGGAACTTAATTAAACCTGTATGATGGATATGTGAAGAAATTAAAACATTCACATGTAGATGTAAAACAAAACACCTTTACGTGGTTCACCACTAATGGATACATCCTCGGAGCATACACCAATAGGTTTTAGGTCGTACCTAATTCCACTATTCTTCACAAGTTGTGGATTACAAGGATTGGGTATAGTTAGTCTATCTCAGGCACACAACCTTTACAAAAGTTCAGGGACAACTCACGGCTTCCCTAGGATCACTTCCATTGAATCCCCCTTTCTCACTACATAGGGTAATGTCACACTCAATTTAAGGTCATGAAGGTCCCATCAATGTATAGGCATGAAAGTCTTAGTCTCATGTTTATCATGATAAATTTCTTGCATTGTGGTCCAGATTTTATGCTCTTTAACATTAAATATTCTTCTCCAGTGCAAGAAACAAATGTAATATGTTATCTTATTCTTCTTGGCCAGAATTACAAATTCTTTTGTGATTATTCAAAGACTGAAAATTAGTTCACAAGGCATCATCAGAATAAACTCTTCTTATTCCATTCATTCATGTGACCATACAAGATATTATATATATGTGCCCCGACTCTTCACTTATTTACACATGTTCACCCATGATCATGTCTCTTTCTTTAATTGTCTTCACATATGTGAGGGATCATACAAATTTTCTCCAATATTTAATTCTTCTTACTTAAAAAATGCACCCACATGAAACCTTGAATATCTTCAAATGAAAAATTAATTCACGCGTATAATTTCTTTTGTATTCTTATCAAGGGAACCCCCAAAGCATTATTTATTTCATTTAATTGTATGTATCATGTATATGATTATCCATGAATCTTTTTGAACAACCTGAATGGGGGTAGTACACTATTTGGTTTATTCTTCCACACATGGGAGTCTCAAATCATGCATAAGATTTTCATGTGCATCATGTATGGGATCTCTACTTGTTCCTTAAGCACAATAACTGCCTCAGGGTTATTATTGTGTATATGATTTCCCATTTGTTTTTCACCCTAAGGGTATGGAGTTCTTCTTTGGACAAAATTTATAAGCCTCCTTTGAGAATCAGGATGGTTCATGGCTCCTCCTCATGCAAGAGATGCACGGTCTTCTTTCATGCACCTCGTGACACGCGGTTCTCCTATGAAAACTGGGTGGTACACCAGACTTCCCCTCAAATGACACTCTTCACCATGAACCAGAGCGGTACACAGTCGATCAGAGTGGTATGTAGGAACTCTGCGCAACAAACCTAAAATGGTACATGTGCTATTCTCTACACGAACCAAAAGTGGTTCACAGATCTTCTTCCTCAAGATACAAAGTGGTATGTGGTTGACCTATTCGTGAACCAGATTGGTACGTTGAATACGCTTCATGAATGAAGAATGTTTCGTGGTTCATGCATGCACCTTCTTGAACATTAAATATAGAAGAATATTTGTTTCTATGAACATGAGCTCCTGAATGGATTGGAAGTAGCAACCTCTTCTGGGATTAGTGGAACCCTTTGTATCAATAGAGATCTAATCATTTCCCACGTCCAAAAAATACACGATACACACTAAAATATTCTTCCTGGAATAACCGAGATCTTCTGTTATTTTATATATTCAAACCTGTGTGGAGATATGCCTCATAACATAGATGTTTAATTATTTCAACTCGTAGCCTTACCGCTTATCCATCATGTAATCAGGATGGCATGTATCACTTTTTGAATCCCTATTTGAATCCATGTGGCCGTTGAATCTTCATTTTTATTGTAAAATCGCTTTTCTTCATTCTAATATCATTTAGGGAAATGTAATTGCATTAATTAAATCATAATAATTAGACGAGATGAACGGGATTGGCCAGATCTCAAATGTTGTCTAGAGTGGTGAGATCATTATTAGGCTGGAGGTCCTGGTTCACAGGTGCTGTATATGTCCAAAGGTTGAAGATGTCCACATTCGAGTAGATCAAATGACTCTGATTGAATCCCACACGGTGCGATGATTATAAATAGCTCAGATTATATTTCTAGATGCAGGGTGTTATGTGTGTCTGAGATCACAGTGAGATCAGATAGATTGTCCGGATTGTGTCTGCATTTTTAAAACATTTTCCCACATCGAAACACTACACATTCTTTGACTTATTTAAATAATAAGATTCTCTATCATTCCACATATAATCTCCTCTCCCACTTCTGGTTCCGCCCTGCCCTAGTTCCCTACGTGCTTGCTTAGCGCCCACTCTGCCTCCTCGAGCACACACTTAGCACCCACATTGCATACCCTGGGGCTTATACATGGCCCCTAGGTGACTCTTACGGGTTGGCCAGGTTGGCTTCCCCATGGGTGCGGTCGACCCCTCTGGTCTCGCAAGAGCCTTAGGTTGACGCTGGATGGCTAGCTAGTGGGATGACCTTATTTTTTCGGAAGTATTATAAAAATACATAGTAGAAAACTATGTATGCATGGAAATTCATGGCCACTTTCTATCTCAAAACTCATTCATGTACACCTTGCAATTCCAATCTCCCTCACACCCTCATATTCTCATTTTCATTTACTTCATCTGAATAACACATATGATTAGTGCATTCTGAATGCCATTCCCAATTTCACATAAAATATTTCTTTTCTTCATGTTAATCAACATTGACATCCATTGACACCCAGTGAAAAAAATACAATCTTCATATGCAAAGTGGTCCCAAAAATCTCCCCCATTATGTTTTATATCAATACATCAACGTTATCTAAAAGGAGCATGTTAATGCTAAACTGAGAGTCTCATATATTCTCTATCCCTTTCACTTTTCAACTTTATTCCAATTTCTCTCCCCTTATTAACATGAAATCAAAAGTTTATGATAAATATGGTATCTATCCATATTTTATAAATTATTCCATCAATAATTTCACACTAAGTCTACATGAGAAATGGCCTATGTAGAACACAAGAGTATTTTATCTAGAAAACAAATTTTTCCATTATCCCTATATCTCAATACCTTATTATGATGGGAAGTCATTGATTTTTATTCAAGGTAAATTAGAATTTTCTAATGTCACAGATTGATTTAGTTACTCCCCCATTGTAAAATAATTTTAACTTTGAGTAACTAAGGAAAATCGATTGGGAAATGTCATTTCTTTCCTAATGACATGTTCTTCAGACAGTCTTCAGAGTAATTGAATTTTATACAAATTGATGTTGATACTAATTTAAATAATAATAATGGTAGCTTCTTTATGTGTCTCCCCCTCAAGGGACAAATTCTTAGGTTCTCCCCATGAGTGCATACTTCACCTTCAATTCCCTATAAAATTAGTACAATATAAAAATTGATAAGGGATTTAGGTGGATCCACCTTCCTTCTTCGATATGAGTTAGGTGAATGAGATGATTTTTTTGACCAAGATGATGTGTTTTCTCTACTCCTTACACATTCACATTTGATAATAATTTCTAACTTTGGTTGTGTGGATATCAATATTTCTTCCATCTATTTGTTTGTGAGTCTTTTTTCTTCATGATATTTCAAAGCATTAGAATCTACTGGTTCAACTTTCATCATCCTATGGAATTCTCCATGGGCTGGAGTAAAAGCACTGTAATTATTAACAGTGTGGCCATACTTGTTGCACCTCACAAACATGACTTCTCTATATTCATGTGGAATCTTCTTATTTCTAATTTCAGTATCCCTAGCTTGTTCCTCTCCTTTCATTCTCATTATTTTAAAATATTAAGGCTAGATTACCAGTATGTCTATGGGAATAATGGAAGTATGTTTGGTATGTCCACATGGACTCTTCTGAGTGTCATCATTTTTAGGAATTCATTTGGATGTACCACTCTTCAATTTCTTAGATTTTGAATCCAAGGACTTCTCACCCTTCCTTTATGGAGTCTTCTTGGGAGAATTTTCTTCTGCAAAAGTCTTATGATTTATTCCCAAGGTAGCTTCTTGTTTCGTAGCTAGATTTTGTGACCTTTTATTCTAATCAGCTCTCGACATATGATGAGATAAGCATTCTCCAATATTGTGACCACTCCCATTGCATATGTCACATATCATGTCTAGCATTCCAAATATGTTCACGGTATAAAGATGCTTCTAGATATGTTTATGTTTCTTTTTCTTCTCTGGTTTTTCCCTTTTGACATAGGCTCTCTCTATGCTTTTTCATTTAAATTATTGAACCAACAATCTCATGCACAATGCCCAAATCCATTGGAGAACTAACATTGAACCAAAAATCTTATCTTCTTGATATCCTCTATTTAAGGGTGTTGGGCCTTCTTTTTAATGTGATGTGCTCTATCTGGGGAACCATCTTCCAGCTTCATATTCCTAAACACCCTAGCTATGGTGTTAGGTTTCTTATCCTCACCTTTCCTCATTCATAATTGTTTAGAATTTTTCTTCCAACCGGATCATTAAGTAGAAAAATATTTAGAAACAATAGTAAATTTTTTTTATGGATGGTACCTTCACTTAGTCATCTTCTTATGACAGATCAATGAGTGAAGCCATGAACTTCTTATTGCATGTCAGATGTCTTTTGTAATTTGAATCTTCTAGTTAGCATTGAATAGAAATGGACATAGTTTCTTGAGATGGATAATCAAGAGTTGTCATAATATTATTATCATGTGTTGGAGGTATTTTTGATTTAGAATCCTCCAATGAGAATTGAGTACTATCATAATCTATTTCATTCTTTTCTAATGTGTCAATTTGTGTCTTCCCAAAATTGTTCAACTATGCATCCAATTTTATACATTCCATATTGGGGATGAGCTTCTGATGTTCAATCATGATCATCTTCTCATCACAAGCCTTTTTCAATATTTCATCCCCATCATCATGAAACATGATTTTTGTCACGACCCTCCTTCACTAAGAAGAGGGAAGGGACAACATATTTCCAGACCCTTCCTTCTTCAAGATGAAGGAGAGATAATGACCCCCGAGACCCGCCTTCAATAGGTCTCAGAGTGGCAAATAACACTAAGGGTATAAAATCACATAATAAATGGAAGGCATTACCCTTTTTCTTCTAATAGGATCGGGATATAAGATAGTAAATCCCACAACACCAAAACTGAAAGTACACATACGGATGAAAGTAAACCATTATCATATGAATGTTCAAAGGTAAAAGATACAAGCCACAAAACTCCAAAGGTAAAAAGATACCAAGAAAAGTAAATCAACAACTGCAACTGCCCCAAAGGTCCGAGCTAGTACGATCCAGTACAATCCCTGGAGTCCTTTTGGAGACCTGAAAGCAGTTTTTTATATGTTGGGTGAGCATACAAGTATAATTAGTAGGGAAAACCAAAGTCTCTCGTGCACAAGTGAGGAGACATTACAATGTACCGTGGAAAAAGAGATAAACAAACACCCAACAAGGAAAAGATATCCACCCGAACCTTACCAAGGCACCCTCCCCAAATAACGTAAGTCAAGTAACATATAGTAAAAGCACATCGATATTTGGGTACCCCGTGCCACTTTCCCACTGGTTATTGAAGACATCCTATGCATCGAACCAATCCAGCCATTCTTACCGCAGTATCACAGCCACACCCCGCCCGCATACACCAGGGCCATAACCTCACCGTAGTCCCACTTCCAAACCCCACCTGCAGACACCTGGGCCACAACCACCACACGTAACCACACCCACAAACACCTGGGTTAGAACAACTACTGCCATGCCCGAAGACACCTGGGACTCATCCTGAAAACACTTTGGAAACAACCTTCCCACAAACACCTGGGCCAGAACAACTACTACCACACCCGAAGACACCTAGGAATCATACCGATGACACTTGGGAAACAACCTGCCCACAAAAACCTGGGCCCACCACCACAACTACCCTGCCCAAAGATTATTGGGCTAATAATGGACTTCAGGCCATCACAGCCTACCCGAAGAGTCTTGGGCTATTCGGGAAAGGGATTAGAAAAGGAGCTAATAACCATCCACTCATAGGAGTGTTGGAAAAAACACCCTCCCCCATGAAATAGGACTATTTGGAACTTAAGTGATCAACTTGGGAGGGGCGCAAATAAGAAACATAAAATATATAGATATAGGTAAAGGTAACAAGCACTCATCCCAACCTAGGGGTTTCAAAAACTAAGCACAAACACCCTTGTTAATAATCATTCATGAAAGAATTGTACGACACTCACGGCCAAGCCAAAACTCATTTCCAAAACCAATTAACATTTAAAATGTTCCTTTTTTCATGTTCATGTAACTCCGTTTAGGTTAATTCTACAATACTGGGCAATTAACAGGAAAAAAACGCAAGCCGGAGAAATAAGACAGTCAAACAGCTGATTAAACATTCACACCCGGTTCTCTTGTAAAGTCACAACAACAATGGGATAAGTGAGATCCCTCAAAGTACTGGAACCAAATAAAACCCCGAGACACAACCCCATGTCCCCAAAATCGAGGAGGCAACAGTTTCTCAACAACAGAGGATTCCACCCCAATTCGTGATATAAGCAGAGTAACCACACAGCCTCATATTCACAACCAGCGAAAGTATAACAACAGGGGATCCCATCCCCACTCATATCACCCCAGAAATCGGCCCGTGAAAGAAACAACCAAACTGCTACCACTAACACAAGGAAGGCCCATGCAGGTATTTTCAGATTTAAAAGATTTAACACACTCAATGGTTTCAATTCCACTGTGCTTTAACCGGGGTTATCACAGAAAAGGGTTGATCCTTGTGATTTCAATTTATTTAACCGAGTATAGGTAATTAACCAATTCCATGTTACAGTTATTTAAAAATCCAGGAGCACCGAGGTTCATTAGTGCATAGAGAAAGACCACCAACTACCATGATTTTCAGTGAGCATAGGCCTGTACAATTCACAACACATAAAAACATAAAGTGTTCAACAGAACATCGATCACACCCCCATTTCATTCTTTAAAGCACTGTTAATTTTCTTCATTAAGTATGGTTTCATCAATTTCCATAGAGGAAAAATCATTCCCACCCCGCAAGATACACAGAAATGAGAGACGAAGGAGATCCCTACCTGATTGATCAAGGATAGATGTTTTCTCCATGCACCAAGAACAGGGGATGCACGATTTGCAGGGGAGGGACATCGGGAAATTCAAGGAACTCGAGCGCAGGCGCACCAGGGAGAAGGAGAGGAGTCGGACAAAATGAATAAGAGAAGGAAGAACTTCCTCTGCGATATATAGATAAAATCTTGTTGTTACGGGATATGGGGATTTTGAACACCTTGAAAGTAGGATCGTGGTTTCCCACGTGGTTTGGGAAGTTACACACGATGGTATTAAGTGGTTATTTAATATCCCCCATCGAGGACATTTCTTGGGATTTTTAGGTATTAATTATGTTATTTAATATGGGTAAAATAATTAATTACTACGGGAGCAGAAAGGTAGGGAACTGAAAAAGAACCAAGAGAACACGGTGCCACCATCATGGTGTCACCCTCACGGTTGAACTGTCACGGTGTCACCCTCACGGTGCCACTGTTTTGGTGGAGCCTCACTTTTGGCAAAGTAATAGGCCATGAGGGTCTGGACCATTACATTAGATACCTCTCAAAATATTCCCACCCTCGAGAATCAAAACAAACCAGAAGAGAAGAGAGGGTCCGAACAACCACCTCGAATGATACCTCCCAAGAGTGATCCTCATCGTTATCTAGAAACACCTCCCTCTCAAGAACCAAGCAACATACTAGGGTCAAACTGCCCAGTCATATGGGTTGGGAAGTCTCTTCCCCCAAGTCACGATACTATCCACTTTGGGCGGCACTGACTTGCCCGCACGGGTTTAATCGCATCCACCTTAATGCGTCTTGATTGGGGATCGGGTCCTCCCCTACCCATAGCCAGGAATTTTCACACACATTTAGAGAAAAAGGAAAACCACACATTCCATAGTCAACAAGGTGAAGAGTTCCATCACAAACAAGTATAAACAGAACAACAAAAAACTCAAAATAACTATGCATACTGGGCGCACATCTGTGCTTCACATTCCCAGGTACTCTCCTCAAGCCCACCATGCTTCCACAACACTCGAACTAAAGGGATGGTTCAGCCACGAAGAACCTTCTCTTCACGATCCTTGATCCCCACTCGTCTTTCCACAAAGGTCATGTCATCCTTGAAATCTAGATCTCCCCAGTGGAGGACGTATGAATCATCGTGTAGATACCAACGGAGCTGGGATACATGGAAAACATCATGTATCCTCAATAGTGGCGGTGGTAAAACTAGATGATAAGCCACTTCACCGACCCACCGCAACACTTCGAAGGGTCCAATGAATCTAGGAGAAAGCTTACTCCCTCTACCGAACCTCCGTTGTCCGCGCTAAGAGGAGACCTTCAAGAACATGTGGTCTCCAACCTCAAACTACAATGGCCTCATCCTACTATCAGCATACGACTTCTGTCGGTACTGGGCCACCTTCATCCTTTCCTGTATATGATGAACCTTCTCTGTCATGCTCTGCACCACTTCCGAGCTAAGAATGCTCGTTTCCCCAACCTCAGTCCATCACACTGGTGAGCGACATGGCCTTACATATAGGGCTTAAAACGGAGCCATGCCAATGGTAGAGTGATAGATATTATTGTAGTCAAACTCTACCAGAGGAAATTGTCTCACCCACGATCCTCCTGAGTTCAGAACACATGCCTGCAGAGTATCCTCCAAGGTCTGGATGGTGTGCTCTGTCTGTCCATCTGCCTAGGGATGGAAAGCAGTGATAAGATGTAGCTGGGTTCCAAAATCATGATGCAATCCTCTCTAGACTCATGAGGTAAATCGTGCATCCCTATTCGAGACTATGGATCTCGGAACTCCATGAAACCGCACAACCTCATCCACGTACCTTCGTGCTAAGGCATCTACTGCACCTGACTTTTTGATCACCAGAAAGTGAGCCTACTTCGTCAAACGGTCCATTACTACCCAGATAGTGTCACAACCTCCTTGAGCCTTAGGTAGTTTTGTGACGAAATCCATCAAGATTTCATCCCACTTCCACTTAGGAACATCTAGAGGATGTAACAAACCGCCTAGAATATGGTGTTAATCCTTCACCTACTGACATACCAAGCATTTGGCCACGAAATCTGCCACCACCTGCTTCACCCCGGGCCACCAGAACTGACCTCTCAAGCCCCAATGAATCTGGGAAACTCCTGGGTGCACTGCTAGGGGTGATTTTTAGAACATACTATGGAATCTCTCGTGCATCGCCTCTAGAAAAAACAACTTACCTCGGAAAAGCACCAGATTATGACCATCCTTCATCCACCCTTCTGGAGCATCCCCTTGGTTAAATTGGTCACACATCACCTCACTTTCTGAGTCTCCCCATTGGGACTCCTATACCTGCCGCAACAGAGAAGATTGCATTTTCATCTGATATAGGAAACCTCTACCACCTTCCATCCCTGCTTCTAGGTGCAGGGCAACCAACTCCTCCATTACCTTCCAAGCATCTGCCGACTCCCGGAACGCATCCTTTTGTGATTTTCTACTCAAGGAATCAGCTACCACCTTCCCCTTTCCTAAGGTGTAGGAAACCAAAAAGTTGTAGTCCTAAAGGAAATCCATCTACCTCCGTTTCCGTGAATTCAGGTCCCACTGGGAGAAGATATACTTCAGGATCTTATGGTCCTTGAAGACTACAAAGTTCTCCCCAATGAGGTAATGCCACCGCAACTTTAGTGAGAACACGACCACCGCAAGATCTAGGTCATGGGTGGCATAGTTACGCTCATGGGGATGTAACTGCCTAGACCCATAGGAGATCACCCCTTGCCGCTACATCAGCACACATCCAAGGCCTTTCCCTAAAGCATCACAGAACACCTCATACGCTGCCCCTTCTTCTGGCAACCTCAGCACTGGGGAACTTACTAACCTTTCTTTAGATAACTGAAGGCCACCTCGCACTGTCCATTCCACATGAAAGCCTGGTCCTTCTTAGTCAATGCTGTCAAAGGTGCCGCTAATTTGGAGAAGTTGGGAACAAACCTCCGGTAGTAACCTGCCAGCCTGAGGAAACTATGAACCTCTTCCACGTTCTTGAGTGCTGCCCAAGAAACAATTGCCTCGACCTTCGATGGGTCCACTATTATCCCTCTCTCGGACACCACGTGCCCAATGAAATGCACCTCTCGCATCTAGAACTTTCACTTGGACAAATTCCCATAGAGCCGGTGCTGTTGGAGGACCTCTAAAACCATCCTCAAGTGCTCAACGTGATCCTCCTCCGATCTTGAGTAGATCAAGATATCGTTGATAAACACGACTACGAACCAGTCTAGGTACTCCCAGAAGAGGGGGTTCATGAGTCCCATGAACACAGCTGGTGCATTCGTAATGTAGAACGACATGACTACAAACTCGAAGTGCCCATATCTTCACCTGAAGGAAGTCTTTGAGATTTCACCCTCCTTCATCCGCACATGGTGATATCCAGAATGCAGATCGATCATTGAGAACCAACCCGCTCCCCTCAGCTGGTCGATGAGATCGTATATCCTCAGGAGGGGGTAGCGATTCTTGACCATCACCTGATTCAGCCTCTTGTAGTCTATGCATAGCCTTAGACAACAATCTGCCTTCTTCGCAAACATCACAGGAGCACCCCACGGTGACACACTTGTCCGAAAAAATCCCTTCTTCTTTAGATCGTCAATCTCGATCCGTAACTCCCGCAGCTCAGAAGGTGCCATCCGATAGGGAGAAATCAAAATCGAGCAGGCACCAGGTTGAAAGTCTATCCCAAACTCACCATCACTTAGAGGGGGTAGAGTTGCCACCTCCTCAGGAAAGAAGTCCATAAACTCACTGACGATTCCTAGGACTTACTCCATTTCTGCATCTACTGACTCCATTGATAGTTCGGACAACAAGGAAAGGAGGGGCTCCTCTCGCCTGCTGCTTCTCTGACAACCCCGCTCGCCGATGAAGGTTACACATTGACTGCCCAAATCTAAAAACACAAACCTTCCTCAGAAGCTGTCAATGACAGAACCCATAGAGAAAAACCAGTCAATGCCTAGGATGACATCGTATGGCTGTATCTGCAACAATAGAAGATCCCTCATAGACTGATGCGGCTCTATCATCAGTCTACACCCTCGGCAATCAAAAGATATGTTGGTATGGCCTCTGACTAGCGTGATCAACACCAGAGGCATTGAAAGTATCTTGACGTTTAAACCCAAGGCACGGTCTATACCGGGTGTGACAAAGGAGTGCGATGTTCCGGTATCGAACAAGGCATAGGCAAGAGTACTAAACAAGCTGATCGTACCTCGAACGACCTCTGGCCTTGCTGGAACTTCTGCCTCTGTGGCGTGCAAATGCCCACACCCAGCTCCTCTGCCTCTCTGTTATCGTCCACCTCCCCGAACAAACCCTAGCTGAGGTCCCTGAGGGGAACCCTGAGGTCGGCCTCCTCCTGCAATGTCTGCCCTGAAAGGGGCGGGAGCCTGCTGCCCCTGCTGCTGCTAGAAGGGCCTAGCTGGAAACTACTGTGGCTGAAGTGGGCGCTGAACCTGCCCACCCTCGCTGTACTGAAATCTACCCGGGCACTGATTCTGAAGATGTCCATGGCTCCCACAGACGAAGAACCTCGGTCCTGGGCCCGAAAGGAAGGGACGAGGACCGGGGGATCGGAACTACAACTGATGAGGCCTGCTTCCTGCCGGTCGAAACCTAGAGGGTCCAGATGTCGGGGGCCGGCTGCTGATAGATTTCCCCTTCGACGGGCCCAACTAGATCCCTTCTTGTGACACACCTTCCATCGTGTGCATCCTCTCTACCAATTCAGCCTTCTTCTACACCTCCAGGTAAGTCGGTAAGGAAAAGGGAACTACAACATACTGAAGAGGAGGTCAGAGTGCCTCCTCTAGACGTCTCTCTCGAGACTCCTCATCTGGAAAGAGGTCTGGAGCAAAGCGAAGGTGATCCTAGAAATTGATCCCCAACTCTCTCACTAACATAATCCCATACTGGATGGAGAGTAGCTTATGTCTCTTCTCAGCCTTCATCGTGGAAGAGAGGAATTCTGCCCAGAACTCCTTCTTGAAGTCAGCCCACGCAACCTCAGTCTCCCTCCTCTCTCCAAGATAAATCGTCTACCACTGACGCGCTGCTCCCCACATCTGGCTGACGGCCATAGGCACCCAGTACTCTGTCGGAGCCTGAATCAAGCTGAAAGCTATCACTAGCTCCTCGAGCTAGCTCTCCGTCTCCACATCTGAGATGATGCCATCATACTTCCTGAGGGACTGTCACTGAAAATCTCAAAGCGTCTTCTACCACCGGTTATCCTCCTCCTCTCGGTAGATCCTCTGTCAATCGGCCAAGTCAACCTCTTGGGCCTCGATCATCTGTACTAATCGCGGTCTCCTCCCAGGTGCCATAGCTTCAAGGTAAACAAGGAATGCCTAAGCCCGAGTAGTGTAGAATATTGTTCTTAAAGTTTCTCAGACTTAGTCATTTATTTTGAACTCCTAAGACACCCATGAAACACGAAAAAACAAGTCATTATGATGCATGTAACTTTCCTAAGGTCTCTACCCTGAAATCAATGTAGTCTCCCTTGGTCGTTTGATAGGCTCAGAGTCCTTGCATCAGATCACGAGGGGCCCTAAAATCCCATGTCCTAACCGGTCCTCCCTGGTCTATTTCACAAACCAAGATCACCTAAAATTGTTTCCCTACAATCCCATGCAATCATCACTGTGCCTAACTCTTGACTCGATCCTATCCCTCAACCATCCTCTGATACCATTCTGTCACAACCCGCCTTCACCAAGATGAGGGAAGGGACATCAGATTTCCAGACCCTTCCTTCTTCAAGTTGAAGGAGAGATAATGACCCCTGAGACCTGCCTTCAATAGGCCCCGAAGTGGCAACTTGCACCAAGGGTATAAAATCACACAATAAATGGAATGCATTACCCTTTTTCTTCTAATAGGATCGGGAGATAAGATAGTAAATCCCACAACACCAAAACTGAAAGTACAAGTATGGATGAAAGTAAACCATTCCCATATGCATGTTCAAAGGTAAAAGATACAAGCCACAAAACTCCAAAGGTAAAAAGATACCAAGAAAAGAAAATCAATAACTGCAACTACCCCAAAGGTCCGAGCTCGTACGGTCCCGCACGATCCCTGAAGTCCTCCTGGAGACCTGAAAGTAGTTTTATATACATAGGGTGAGGATACAAGTATACTCAGTAGGGAAAAAAAAGTCTCTTGTGCACAAGTGAGGAGACATTCTAATGTCCTGTGGAAAAAGAGATAACCAAACACCAAACAAGGAAAATCTATCCACCCGAACCTTACAAAGGCATGCTCCCCAAATAACGCATGTCAAGTAACGTATAGTAATAGAACATCATTATTTGGGTACCCCGTGCCACTTTCCCACTGGTTATTGAAGACATTCTATGCATCGAACCAATCCCGCCATTCTTACCGTAGTCCCACTGCCACTCCCCGCCCGTATACATCTGGGCCATAACCTCACCGCATTCCCACTGCCAAACCCTGCTCGCAGACACCTGGACCACAACCACCACGCGTAACCACACCTGAAAATGCCTGGGTCAGAACAAATACTTCCATGGCCAAAGACACCTGGGCCTCATCCCGGACACACTTGGGAAACAGCCTGCCCGCAAACACCTGGGACAGAACAACTACTTCCACACCCGAAGACACCTGACCCTCATCCCGAAGACACTTGGGAATCAACCTGCCCGCAAACACCTGGGCCAACCACCACAACTACCTTGACCGAAGATTCTTGGGCTAATAATGGAATTCAGTCCATCACAATCTGCCTGAAAAGTCTTGGGCTATTCGGGATGGGGAGTAGAAAAAGAAGCTAATAACCAGCCACTCATAGGAGTGTTGGAAAAAACACCCTCCCCCATGAAATGGGAGTGTTCGGTACTTAAGTGCTCAACATGGGTGGGGCGCGAATAAGAAACATAAAAGCTACAGATATAGGTATAGGTAACAAGAACTCATCCCAACCTAGGGGTTCCAAAACCTAAGCACAAATTCCCTCGTTACTAATCATTCATGAAAGAACAATACGACACTCACAGCCAAGCCACAACTCATTTACAAAACCAATTTCCATTTAAACTGTTCCTGTTTTCATGTTCAAGTAACCCCGTTTAGGTGAATTCTACACTATTGGGCAATTAACAGGAAAAAACCTCAAGCTAGAGAAAGAAGACATCCAAATAGAAGCTTAAACATTTACACCCAGTTCTCTTGTAAAGTCACAACAACAAAGGGATAGGTGAGATCCCTCAAAGTACTGGAACCAAAGAAAACCCCAAGACACAACCCCATGTCCCCAAAATCTAGGAGCCAATGGTTTCTCAACAATAGAGGATTACACCCCAATTTGTGATATAAGAAGAGTAACCACATAACCTCAAATTCACAACCAGTGAAAGTATAACAACATGGGATCCCATCCCCACTCATATCACCCTAGAAATCGGCCCGTGAAAGAAACAACCAAACCGCTACCACCAACACAAGGTAGGCCCATGCAGGTATTTTCAGATTTAAAATATTTAACACACTCCATGGTTTCAATTCCACTGTGCTTTAACTGGGGGTATCATAGAAAAGGGTTGATCCTGGTGCTTTCAATTTATTTAACCGAGTATATGTAATTAACCAATACCATGTTATGGTTATTTAAATATTCAGAATCACCAAGGTTCATTAGTGCACAGAGAAAGACCACCAACTTCCATGATTTTCAGTGAGCATAGGCCCATATAATTCACAACACATAACAACATAAAGAGTACAACAAAACATCAATCACACCCCCTTTCATTCTTTAAATGTCTGTTCATTAGCTTCGTTAAGTTTGGTTTCATCAATTTCCACATAGGCAAAAGCATGCCCACCCCGCATGATACACAGAAAGGAGTGACGAAGGAGAAAATCCCTACCTAATTGATCAAGGATCGACGTTTTTCTCCACATGCCAAGAACATGGGATGCACGATTTGCTGGTGAGGGACGTCGGGAACTCCAAGGAACTCGAGCACAGGCGCACCAGGGAGAAGGAGAGGAGTCAGCCAAAAGGAAGAAGAGAAGGAAGAACTTCCTATGCGATATATAGATAAAATCATGGTGTTATGGGATAAGGGGATTTTGAACGCCTTGAAATTCGGATCATGGTTTCCCACGTGGTTTGGGCGGTTACACATGATGGTATTAAGTGGTTATTTAATATTCCCCATCTGAGACATTTCTATGGATTTTTAGGTATTAATTATGGGATTTAATAAGGGTAAAATAATTAATTACTGTGGGAGCAGAAAGGTTGGGAACTGGAAAAGAACTAAGAGGAAATGGTTCCACCGTCACGGTGTCACCCTCACGGTGCCACTGTCACAGTGCCACTGTTTTGGTGGAGCCACACTTTTGGCAATGTAATGGGCCAGGAGGGTCTGGGCCATTGCAATTTTGGTTTGTTACAATAAGCCATGTTCTATGAATTTCATGGATATTTCTTCCAAATTTGGAACCATGAAATTATTTATCTTTTTTAGCTCATCATTAAATGGATGTATCTTTTCTTAAAGAGTCATGTTGACTCCCACTTTTTCTAAAAATAGTTCAATCCGTATGGAGATATTTAAACATTCATGTATTTTTTCTTCCAATACACTTTCCATATTATTAGATTCTCATTCTAGGAAGGTGATCTCAACCTATATGCATTGAAATATTCTACAAAAAATTGAAAATATTTCTTCAGGATAATCATGCACGTAGGCTCTTAATTTTTCCATTGTATTCCCACGTGAAGTAATGGTTTGATCATAATCACCACTTGTGTTGGAATACTTTCTTTAGTTGGAAACCTGGGCCACCAACTCTTTAAAATTTAATGTAAATATTATTTCATTATTAATAAGGCATGGATAATAACATATTGCATCTTCTTTAGGCATGAAGGACTTATTAAACTGCTACTTCTCTTTATTTTTCCTGTCCGTCATGGTCTGGCATGGTATAGAATTTTGCTCAAAGATAACCAATATTTCATCAATATTGCTCTTCATTATTAAATTAGGATATAAAAATAAAATACCCTTATAAATAGAATTACTATGGAGAGTATCCAACATGCATAAACCTTTGGATCTGATACCAATTTAAGGACCGTAGGTCAACCAGGGGAGGGGGAAATTAGGGTGTCAATTTTTTCTGCTGTTTATTGGATCTTTTTCCCATGTTGGTAAGAATATAATTAAAAATTTATTATGGATATGTGAATTAATTAAAACATTCACATACAAAAGAAAAATACATCACTTTTACTTTGTTCGCCACTAAGGACTACGTTCAAGGAGCATATGCCAACAGGTTGCTAGTTGTACCTAATTCCACTATTAATTACTAGCTATGGATTACATGGTTTAGGTACAATCACTTTTTCCTAGGGACACTGCATTTACAAAAGTCTAGGGACAACTCACTTCCTCCCTCAGATCACATCCATTGACTCCTCCTTTCTCATGGTGTAGGGTAAATGCACACATAGTTTATGGACATGAAGGTCCCTACAATGGATATGCATGAAAGTGTTTTTCTCATGTTCATCATGAGACTTTTCTTTCATTGAGGTCTAGAGTTGATGCTCTTTAATGTTCAATATTCTTCTCAAGTGAAACAAGAATATGTACTAAGATATCTTAATCTTCTTGCCCAGAATCACAAAATCATTTTTGATTATTCAAACACTGAAAATCAATTCACAAGACATCCTTAGTATCAACTCTTCTTATTCCATGTATGCGTGTGACCATGCTTGAGACAATATAGTTTTTCTCCTCCTCTTTACTTCATTACACATGTTAACCCACTATTGTAGCTCTTTCATTAAATTTATTCACATATGCAAGCAAGCATTCAAATGCTCTCCCCATTTAATTATTCTTTCTTCAAAAATTCACCCATATTCTGCCTTTAATTTCATCAAATGAAAAAATGCATGCATGTGAATACATTATTTTTTCTTCTTATCAAGGGAAGTCCCAAAGCCTTTTTTAGTTTAATCAATTATATGTATCATGTATATGTTTATCCTTGAATCTTCTTCAACAACCCGAGTGGGGGTATTCCACTATTTGGTTTATTCTTTCACACTTGGGAGTCTCAAATCATGCATATGATTTGAATGTACATCATGTATGTGATCTACACATGATCATTAAACACACTCACTGCCTCAGGATTATTATGGTGTTTATGCTTTCCCGTTTGTTTTTCACCCTGACGGTATGGAGTTCTTGTTTGCACAGAGTATGCAAGCCTCCTTTGTGAACCTGGATTCTTCAAGGCTCCTCCTCATGAAAGAGATGCATGTGCTTCCTTCGCGTTACTCATGACACATGGATCTCCTCTGCGAACTAGATGGTATACATGACTTCCCCTCACGAGACACCCTTCACCGCGAACCAGAGAGGTACGCGGTTGATCCGAGTGGTTCACGGGAACTCTTCTCCGTGAACCCAAAACGGTACGCAAACTCTTCTCTTCATGAACCAAAAGTGGTTCGTGGATCTTCTTCCTCATGAACCAAAGTGGTATGTGGATCAACTCTTTTCAATCTAGATCGGTACATGGAATACTCTTAACGAAACTAGAACGGTCTGCGGTTCATGAATGTCCCTTATTATACAATAAATATAGAAGAACCTCTATTTTTCAGAACATGATATCACAAAAGGTTTTGAATAATCATCCTCTTTTGGGATCATTTGATCCCTTTTTATCATTAGTGATCAAATATTTTTCCACATCCCAACAAAACATGATACTCTTTTCAAAATTCTTCCTTGAATAACCTAGATCTTCAGTTCATTAATATCTTCAAACCTGCGTGGAGATATGCCACATATCTTGGATGTTTCCTTGTTCAAAATCATGGAATACTTGCTAATTTTTCATGTATTCAAGATGGAATGTATCACATTTTGAATCCTTGTTCAAATCTAGATGGCCTTAGAAACTTCATTTTCCTTGTCCAATCACTTATTCTTCGTTTCATTCACATGCATGAAAATGTAAACACATGCCTTGAATTGTGAAAATTAGACGAATAGAACAGGATTGATCAGATCTTAAATGGTGGTCGGAGTGGTGAGATCATAATTCAGATGGAGCTTCAGGTTCATAGGCGCAGTGGTTGTCCAAGGGTTGAAGAAGAACATGGTCGAGGAGATCAAAAAGCTCTGATTGAATCATATGCGGTGCGAGGAATATGAACAGCTTGGATTATATCCTTGGATGTGGGATACGATGTGTAGTTGAGGTCATAGCGAGATCATATGGTCGTCCGAGATTGCATAATACTTTTTAAAACCTTGCCCCAAATCTAAATGTTGCATGTTCTTAGGCTTCTTTAAATAGTAATCTACTCTTTCATTCATCCAGAAATCTCCACTCCCCCTTCCGGTGCCGCCCCGCACCAGTTCTCTATAGGCGGGATCTTTGCGCCCACTCTGCCTCCTCTGGCTCTCATCTAGTGCAAACTAAACTTAACCTAGGGCTTATACACATCCCCCATGGGCCTCATGTGGGCTGGCTGGGCTGGTTTCCCCATGGGCATGGTCGAACCCTATGGTCCCGCATGAGCCTTAGGTTGATGATGGCTGGTTGGATAGTGGGATGTCCCTATTTTTTAGGAAGGCTTATAAAAATACTTAGTATAAAAATAAGTAATCATTGAAATGCATGAAAAATTTCTATCTTAAAACCCATGAATAACCACCTTGAAATTCAAATCCCCCCTCACACCGTATTCTTCTATTTTTCTTTCACTTCTTCCAATGAACAGATAGGACCAGTTCATTCTGAATTCCATTCTCCATTTCACATAGATTTGGTCCATTCTTCATGTTGGTCATCATTGAAATCTATTGACACCCATTGGAGACAAATTCATTCTTCATACAAAAATTGGTCCCAACACATGATTCCATTGTACTAGAACGATAGTTATATTCCTACCTCATTGATACTAGTCACCCTATTCCCCAATTATAATTGGATTCTCCAAAATGAAATCATATACACAATGCTTAATGTCATCAATATATACCACATGATAATGGTTATAATGTTATATCCAAATCTATAACACATGAAACACAACATGCATAGAGCTTTAGAACCATGTAAAAAAACAATATGCAACTAGAATGACCCATTCCACTATCTCAATTGGCTCAAAAAACTATAAAATTTCATTCTATGTTTCCTAACAAATCATTTCCCAAACCTAGGTGACACCTGAAAGAAAAAATAATCACCAACCTCTAACACCAAATATTATATCTGAAAGGATGAGTATGCTTTTTTCTATCTCTACATAGTCACCACAGACTTTTTGATTAAATTAACCCACTCAATCTTATCCTGCGTAAGACTTGGACCAAAAATTGATTACTCAACTATAACTAATTATCAAATTGGGGAAAATAACTTCTATAGAAATCCTCAAAAAATTTCATTTGGATCAATGCATGGAACATTTATTAATCACAATCTCAATAATCTGCATATGATGCACCCAAAACCCACAAAAATCTGAGAAATCAGCTCATAACAAATAATTCAAATTATTAATAGTCCACTCAGATTGACTGCTAGTATGAGGATGTTAGATTTTACTTAGTAGAACCTATGATATCAAGGACTTATATAAACCCAAGAAAAACAAAGAATTGAAATTAAGATCTTAATTAGAATTAATTCTCCTTAGAACAATGTGCAACTAAACTATCTCACACATATAATGACTACCCAAATCATTATGGTGAAGGTATCCCTAATGGAAAGATGTTGGATTCTACTGTTAGTCAATCCATAGTCACCCATAATACATCATTTTTATAGGATTTATTGTGTAATAATGTCACAAAAACCATAGTGAAATCATCCCACTTCTACTCTAGAATAATAAGAGACAATAACAACCTAGCTGGACTATGATACTTGGCATTTACATATTGAAAAGTAAAAAAATCTCACCATAAAGCCTACTACCCCCTTATTCATTACAAGAAATGAGTACTATATATATAGATCATGATGCATATTTTTCAATCTATGATGTACCACCCATCTAGAATCATGAAATTCCCTCATCAGATCTTCCCACAACACCATAGGAACCCAAACTCCACCACGAAATAGAATAACGTCACTGCTGCCCTAATACCTTCCAACTAGTATATTCCCAACATATATGATGTCCATTAAAGATAATCCTTCCATATCATAAAACATATCTATCATGATATAGTCAATATGGAATTGTATATAAGATGTCATCTCATCCCTGGGACTCATGAACATAAATATAAATATCTCTAAAGTGTCCCATTAGCTTCCACTCATCATATGATTTCCACACTACCTATTTTAGTGTCTTCTAGCTCATGTCAGCATTAATGAATCATCCCTTGTCTTTTTTGATAACTAGATAAAATTATTAAGGATGAATATACATATACCACCTCATCTGCTAATGGTTCTATTATCATTGAGAAAATATATAATTGAGTATCTTATGGTCACTATACAACACAAGAAACTCTCCAAAAAACATAGATTCCTAGAATCTATAGTAATGTACCACTGTTTTTAACTATAGATCATGAGTATGATAATTTTTCTCCTGATTTCTCAACTACCATGAGCCATAACAAACCACTCGGTCCACCTATATTATAAATAGTATAATTTGAACTATTTATGTATAATATTACATGACATATTCCTTTTATGGAAACATAAAGGTAAGGATTGGTTTTAAGGTCATCTTACCTTTCAATTCCTTAAAAACTCTCTCACAAAAATATAAACAAAAAAAATCACACTTTTATTGGTGATCCTGGATATCAGGGCTACTATATGAGAAAATAATTAGATGAGATACTAATAATAACATGGTAAATATTGAAAACATTGAATCTCAAATACTTTCTTAAGTCACTCCCAATAAACCAAAACTGCAACATTCTCTGGGTCCACTAATACTCCATCCTCTGTGATTTCCATGAATAATAAGATAAAATAATCAATCTCGAAACATTATTGAGACATCCTAGAATAAATATGAATATCACTCAATTTAATCATGATGATATCAATGTATTGGGAATTATTTTCTACCGAATGAGAGTATAAGAATATTTCATAGACAAAAAATACGAAAAAACCATCAATAAAAGGTTGAAAGATCCAATTCATCAAGGAAATGAATTCAACTGATGCATTATTTGAACAAAAAAACATCACTTCTAACTGATAAAAGCTGTTCCTACTCCTAGAATATGTTTACGGGATTTATGATGGTCCCTCCCTCAACTTTTGGTACCCAAACCTCATGTTAATCTTGGAGAAAATCATAAAACCTCTATGAAAATTATAAATATTTTCAATTCATGTAAGGGGATACTAATTATTGACCACCATATTTCTTATTATATGATAATACACACAAAAGAAAAATTTCCCATCATCCATCTTGGTGAAAATAAAAATATAACCTAATGAAGTTGTATTATTCATATATAACCCCTAGATTGTATATCTTCTAACTTAACATTCAAATCATTATGCTCTATTGTCGCCAACCTAGATGGTTGGATAGTAACTGTATTATCTCCTCACACCATTTCAATATTGAAATCAAACTACTAATTTGGTTTAAATCCATATGTGTTTTTATGATAGAAATACTAAAATTTTCATCCATGGGAAGAAAATTACCCAGATACATTCATCTAGTATCTAGAACAATGATTTCAATATGAGCCATGATAAAATCCAAGCTACCTTTAATTGGTCCTACATGACTATCATAAACATCCCATAACCCCTAGGGAGTATAAATTCCTCTGTATAGTGAAAAAAATGTAACTATACTATGATAATAGTCAATATGTGTTTCATATAGAACTATCCAATCTATGCTAAGAATTAAATCAAATCTCGTCATTTCAAGTAGAAAAAAATTTACAAAATAAATGGAAACCACCCATTTCTAGGGAACACGCACTACAACATTTGATATCCTCTACAACACTCTCTAGGGTGTGTTAATGGTCAAGACCCAATATAAGATATCCATAGAAAACCCAAATACATTTTTTAAATGGAATAATATAATGGAATGCAGTGATCCAATATCAAAATAATGAAATATATTATAGATGATACAAGAATCATAACATTGAGAGTGGAAGCTTTTGAATCCAAAAAAATCAAATCAAACTATTTATCCTGTAGGTGGCACACCGCATTACATTGATCTTCAGTCTGAATCCACTACACTATTCCCTCTGGGTGTTATTACCGCTACTATAGTGGGGTATCACATCCCAATATTTGGTTAGAATGGATTGAGGAACTATAGATAACATTATACTTAGGTGTATTTGAGCCCCTCCCAGACTCAGGTGTCTATCATAATCTCTTACCACTTATCTAATTTGGAATGTTCCCACAAAAGTTTTGATGATTACCGAACCAGCCATAGTCATGAAAATCCACTGTAGGATGAGGACACTCTAGGTTCTTGTGGCCCAGTTACTACACTGAATGTACAATAACTAAACAAAATAATGTTGAATAATTCCACACTATTAACGACTCTTCCCGCAAATACCCTAGGGATTAAAATCATCAGTGCCCTTCTATCCACTAGAACAAAGTTTCTTGGATCATCCTGATGAAAGTATTTTTACACCAGTACATGCCTATATCAGATTACATTATGTGATGAGAGAGTAATTCATCCTATTCAAAATTATTCTCAAGAAAATTATGTTCAATTTTAACTTGATCTTATAACGAATCCCATCCTAAAAACTTCCCACCCTAAAAAATCTCATCTTCTTCTAAGGATGTTGCAATGAAATATAGGTTGATGAAGCATGTTTCATAGACCATTACTAAAATTATATTCTGTTTGAGGTGCATGAACTTATGTGCCTCCTCATCCATAAACATACAATGATAGTATTGTCACTGAAACATTACCTCAATGTCTGTATAGAATAACTCCTATTACATCATGGATTACTCTAGAATGGCCTACCAATTCTTGGAAGTTCCATGAAGTATGTATGCAGAAAGCTTCATCCTAATATCTATGGGTGTTTCAATGTTCATGAAGAACATTTAAAAAAATAAATCCATAAATCAGATTTCTGGTGACCACCATCCCTAGTGAATTTAGGTGAATGTTATATTTTGAACAATCACTTCATCACATACATCAAAGGAAATGTGTGAATAGTCTCTCTATCCATGGATCACATGACCCTTAGGATGATTTTTTGAAGCTGAATGTACATCTTATTCTATGACCTACATGAATATCAAGCTCAACTATGTTAGGAGAATATTTATTTCCACCATAACTATGCTCAATTCAAATATGAATACATGGTATTTTATTTATAAAACAAGTAAAAATCCTTAAAATACTATATAAAAACAAGTTAAACCACAATATTTGACCCAATATATAACTACTAAATCATTTTATCTCTATATGTGACATAAAAATTGACTTTTTATTACATATCAACTCTTATATTCCTTTTTTAATCAGATATAATAGACATCTCATTTCACAGTTCATACGGGAAAATCTATCAGTTGTAATAAACATGACACTATCATGAACAATGCATATCAATATATATCCATATTCTCCTACCATGAATCATTTATATTCATCTTGTGTATTCTATCTCACAATTATAAATCTCAATAAAGAATAACATCCCACAAAATGTGAATCACCCAATGTGAAATAACATCAATCCATAACAAGAGAACATCATGAAAATCAATTTATTACTTATGAACATGTATTTCCCCCATACATGTGTAAGCTACTATTGTGACACATATTTTGACTTGTAAGATTTTGGAAATTTTATAATAACATTTTTGAACAAAGGTGCTGATTCGGCATGGGATTTTTGGACCGAAAGAGCCTAGATGTGATGATTTAAAAAATAAATATTTTATTATCGCATGAGGTATGTTTCATTGGGAATATTAATTAACCTCTACAGGAGTCTCAAATCAAAAATATGAGGCCATGATTGAGTTTAGAATGTGGAGTTCACCCAGGGCGTGACCTAAAAGTTTTGGCACATAGTGTTTAGTTAATGACGTGCCATTTGAGGGGTGTTAAATGGAGGATATTGTATTAATAAAATTGAAAAATATAACTTATACCCCATAACGTTGGTGTATAAGACAAAGTGGATATGATCCTCTATTTTACCCACCTTTAGAGTAATGGAGATACAATAGTGAGGAGGTGCCTCTAGATACGATTTTTGACACCCATCATTTTTAGATCATGAATCTGGGTATTCCGAGCATTGTTTTGGTCTTGAATCCTCGGTGTTTTCCTATGAAATAATATGATTTGAGTTTTAATACCTGATACCCCCTCTTTATGTATTTATAACAGTTTTTGATCAATTAGACAATTTATAAGGACCTCATGAGGGCCGATATATGTGTATTAGGAAGAACTGGGGTGATTCAGGCTTCTCATAGGTAAATTCTTGACAAAATTACCTTCTACAGATTTGTAGTGTAGTGGAATATGTTATATCTTATTACAATTTGAAAAGATTATTTTTGGGAAGTACACATTGAGTAGCAAGGTAAAATTACAGGTAGTGCCCCCATGTCCAATGGAGATGGTATATGTCTAGGGAATTCATGTGAACATACACAACCATGTGGATGCACAAAACCAAATTACCATAGCATGGAGTTCCAGATATGGGCATGATCAGGAGACAATGACAATTGTCTATTTATCTAGGAATCATTGTGTACTATGGCTACACGCCATGTGGAATACACCTATCTAAATGTCATGTGGTGAAAGACAAGGTTAGTGGCCTAGGTGAGGAATAGAGCACCACGTACCGAATGTACACACCATGTAATCCTACCTAGAAAGATAATATGTGTTGCGTAGGATAGAAATGGGTTTTTAGGTTGGGTCACAATTGTTGTAGACCCCCTCACATTATATGTAGTCTCCTCTATGAGATTCATACAACTTATGTATCTCCTTCTTCAGGCATAAAATTCATAATTCTGGGTAGCATATACTATGATTTATTTCTCATAGAATGTGATCGTGACCATGGATTGGGCCTATGAGATGTGATGCCAGGTGATGTGGTGGGTTTCTCCGTATAGTGATGTTTTCACATGAAGTGCATGAGTGAGTCCCCATGGTCTATCCCTTGGTCTATCCCTACAAGGGTACAATGTTGAATTGCCTCATAGGTACAATATTATTTTCCCCTTTATGGAATGAGATTGGATAGAGTTGTATTATCCATCCTAAGAGCATAGGGTGGGATCCTATATTGGATTATTAGAATTGTAGTATCCATCTTGAGAGGATGGGGACCGATCCTCTAACATATCATTTTTCCCAGATCAGGTTAGTAATATTGTAATGACTAACACTACATGGCTAGTGATCCCATATATAGTATGATAGCTCTATAGGGTTTGTTGCATCGTCAGGAATTTGATCCCCCACATAGTGGGTGATATTGGTAGGTTTGTGGAATCTAGTGGTATGTGATCACCTAATTAGTAGAAGATTTTTGTAGGGTTAGTTTAATCATCATTTATACAATCCCCTATGCGGTGGTGGTATCATTATAGTTTCTGGAATCATTGGAGATATGATCCCCAACGACACAAGTCATTCCAAGTGGGGTTTTTTGTATTAATGAAACCAACACTACATGGGAAGTGATCCCCTATCTAATAAATATGATCCTTATGAGTTCATATTAGGTTTCGGTGTCCCAGAATATATAATGGGAATGATCTCCTTTCTATGTGATTTTTTTGTGTTACCATATTAGGTTCATCGTGTCAGCTATATGATCCAATGTGTGATCCCATTTCTGAGAGTTGAGACCTTTTTGTTGATACAGTAGGGTTACTGTATCCCCCCATCAAGGATGTATGAGATCAACTATCTGAGTATCAATATCCACTAGCTTTTATAATGACCATATTTGTGTTGAGATATAATAAGCTTTTTCTATATGATGAATTAACCTTGGGATGGTTTAGTTTATCATTTGGATTTGTGAATCCTGATTGAGTGGTATCTCTCAAATGTTCCATCAGGGAAGGACGAGTTGTACCCTAATAGAGTGGTATCTCATATATTTTTCATCAAGGATCGATGTTTTGTTCACAATGTATTGTATCTCTTAGATGGGTTTCATCAAGGATGATAGATATGGTGATGTTACTTGTTGAGTGTTTCATAGAGCGTCAATTATAATCTGGTTACTAGATTTGAGGTCGGGCCCTAAAGAAATGTGGATACTGAGATGAGTATATCTTGGTTTTTCATTCTGGGATCCCTTGAGGTGATATCACATATTATTTTTTTACATGAAATGACGTATGAGATGACTATCCATGTATATCTGAGGATGTTTAAGATAGATCCCCCCCTCATTTGGGTTCCTTTTGTTTATGTCATATAGAATGTTTCATTTTAGTTTCTCCCTTTTATTTTTGGGTATCTAGGTCACCTACTAGGTATTTTCATACTGACCCAAAAATGATCTTTTCCACACATTTTATGCCTTTTCTAGACCACAATAATTTATATGGAGTCCCTATAGGACCTAGAGATGGTGGATCTTAGTGATCTACACCAATCGGGGTGTTTACCAAAGCTTGACAGAGAAGTTTACCAGTAGTTTCATTTGATAGAGATCCCATCCTACGATGTTTGGACGTTTTTATAGTTTTATTTTGGTTGTCTAATTATTTTAACTTCTAGTTAATCTTCTGAACTCAAGTTTTTTGGATTGATGTATGCATGAATTTTAGTTTCTTGCTTTATATATATATATATATATATTAACTATTTCATGGAGGTGTATGTGGGTTCATGGGAATATTTAAAAAAGGATAAGACCTCCAATTTTTGTGATATGACTACTCAGTTATAGACGCCGGCCAATGGACTATAGAGGTTGGTTTATAGAGTCTCAGATTGAGCCTTGTTGGGTTGGGTCATGACTGATTGGTATCACATAAGGTTTCAACATTGGGATTGTAGTTTCATGAGCTAGGATTTGGTTTCATAGAGATAATGTTATAATGTTTTGAGTTTAAATTTTAGGACATGGACTCTAGTTTTTGTGTGGCAGAAAATGTATCCATTCACCGGGACATTGAAAACTTGCCTTTTAACATAATCAATGTGGGAATTAGTCACAATGAATTTTTGGTACATGAATATTATAGGACTGAGTTTTGGTTTTTGTTGTACTTCTTGAGTCAACTCCACAAATATACTTATTTAGAATGGGATATCTTGAATTTATTTTTTCATTATTATGCTATGATAAGAGGATAGGGTTCTATGGAGGGATTTGAGTGAAGATACACTTTGTGGTGATACTTCAATTTAGGGAACTAGGCACATTGAACTACATTTGTGTGGCCCACCAGTTGAGCCACCCCTATTAAGATTTAGGTTTTTCCAAAAGTTTACTAAGATAATTTTTAGAGGCTTGGTGAATTTCACGAGTTCAATAGGTATTGAACTATGTGTTTTTAGGGTGATCCAGACCCCCTGGAAGAAAATTAATGGCTAGAGGCAATCATAGGTTTTTGAAAATTTTTGAGGACACCTCCTGATCAAATGGTGGTCCTTACAGTGATCCTTCACCTGTGTTCATCCTGGTGAGGTTTTAAAATGGTGCTGAAACCCCATGATGAAGAGACAATCACTATGGAAGAGATTGAGTTTATCTTCAGAAAATATTTCTTTCTAGCCATGTTGTGATCGGTGCATGTCTATGATATTCGGTAGCTTTGAATTGATAGAACAACCATTGTAGATTAGTCTTAATGGTTCATAGACCTACATCATTACTATTTATATAAGGGTTTAAATCATTTATTTAGAGTGATGCCCTTTGAGTAGGGCTTGCACTGGGATCTCAGAGAATTAGTGGTTCTATTTTGTATTCCCACTTATGCTGGAGTACTAGAGTGTTCCTTAGTGGTGGAGAGATTTATAGCTGAGCAGACTTCAACCAATAGTGCCTGACAAATGGGATATGAAACCTTGAGTACTGGTATCCAATGGAAGGATTAGGGATCCAGATTTGTAACACATTTCATGAGTCTATCCCAGTAATGTGGGTGTAAGGATCATGGTTTCTAGGAAGGTTATGGATAGTCTCATGAGATGTTTTGTTCTCTTGCAATGATTGTAAACATCTATCTATACATTTTTTGACCCACTGTATTTGGTGAGAGGGATCTAGTTGATGTACTATCCTAGAAGAGGTAGCTTTCAGAGTGGGGATTTCTATATTAAGGTATATGTTGAAGCGGAGCAAGGATGAATGTAGGATGTGGAAGATGATACATGTTTCCTCCACCACCCCCAGGTGGTAAACACTAGTCATAGGGAGGTATAATATATGGGATAAGTCAAATAAAATATGAAAAGACTTATGACCATTAGATAATAGGGTGAATATAGTAACAATCTAGGTCATTTATACTTTCTCTAGTTGCATTGGTAGACATTATTTTGATCTTTTTATTTTATGCTACTTGCTCATGGATTTTTTTATGTAACACATGACATCATTAAAATCCTGTGTTGGTGTTATTTGGAATAACCTCAAATGAATGTGTAATGGGAATGCTTCCCCCACCATGATTTATTTTTTTATGTGGGAAAAATGGTGCGGTTGTGTCTATGCTTCCCAGAGAGGATAGTTCCATGTTGTGTTAGATGAGCTCATTGACTTGTATGATTGGGTTTGGGTTGTGTGTTGGAGGTTTTGAAGACTGAGGGACTAGTAAGACCTAGTGTGTTCATGTGTTAAGACCTATGTTGTTCATTGGTACCATCATGTGCTCTATGTCATATTTGTCTGTGAAATTCTTCATAAGGATGTTGTGCGGTTTTACATGGCTTCAGGCTCACAATAATTAGCGATAAATCCCTCACTAAGAGGTATTATTTAGACATGATTTAAAATCATGTGGTTAATTTATTAAATCCAAAAGTAGATAATATCCATATTGGGTGGACATGTTCCTTATACATTTGTTTTTGAAGTAGTGTTTTGTTGGTATCTATGTCAGGTTAGTGAGGTGGTGTACTACTAACCCCTTTGACTGTAGATGGACTGGGTGATTTGTGTTTACCACATATCACAAATGAGGAGATATGTGGTAACAGTATAGAATGATGTATATCTAGTACATGTTTTACTAGTGTGTGATTTTTCCTTGTGGTTACCATGAGTGTGTTCATTGAGGTAGTATAGGAACCCTTGTTGAGTTTCCTGGCCTAGGAGTCTTAGTGTATAGCTCATGTTTCCCCTATTATCTAGGATTTCTCTTTTATAGGATGAAAAAATTGGGTAGAGGATGTAGTGATTCATATTTTTTCTAGTAACTCATCAGAATATTTATAAGAATATTTATGAATTTGGGAGCTGAGTCGTCATGGGATTTAGGGCGACAAAGAGCTTAGGTGTGGGGTTTTATGAATATTAAATTTATATTATCACAGTTACATATTTTATTGGTAGACATTAAAAAATCATGAGTGGTTTCTCAAATCAAAAATATGAGGTTGTGGTTGAGTTCAAAATATAGTATTTACCCCAGGTGATACATAAAATTTGGCAGCCCTGGGTGTTCAGTTGGAGAAGAGTTTTGGGTAGGGTATTAACTAGAAAATATTGTTTTATTAAAATTAAAATAGTATAATTTATCTCCCATACCCTTGGTTTTCATGAATGATAGGATCCAAGCCCCACTCTAGTCCCCCTTTAGAGAGATGGATGAAACAAGGTTGTAAAGGTGCCTCTGCATCCCGTTTTTTAGGATGATCTTTTCCATAAAGAGAACCATCATGTTTTGAAATTTATTTTGGACCTGAAGAATTATAGTATCTCAATGAGTTATAAGGATTTTTGTTTTATGTCCCGATCCTATTTATGATGAATCTATTTATAGTTCTAGAGCCCTTGAATAGTTTCTACGGATCCAGTGAGGGTTGATTTGTGTGTTTTTTAAAAACAACGGTTATTTGGGTATCTTGTAGGGAAATTCCAGAGGTAATTTCCATTTACACTCTATGTAGTACCATGGATCATGATATGTGTTCGTCCCATTCCAGGAATATGTTTTTTGGGAACTACAAACCACATATCTTGGTTACACACTGTGTATTGACCCTAGTTCCTATATCCAAGGGACATGGCCATGGAATCTGGGTGAACGTACATGGCCCTATAAAATGGCACGACCAAAGAACACATGAACATGTTTTTGCATACAAGAATGGGAAAGAGACATGTCAAAGTGGCTGGTTAGGTGGGACACACCATGTAATTGTGTTATACGTATTGTTCAATAAACGGCCGGCTATTTTGTGTGTGGAAAGACATAACCAGGGGCCTTGGTGAGGGGAGACACACCGTGTGTAGGCTGTACATGATGTGTACGCCTACATGGAATGTCAATCCATATAGAAGAGGAAAAGGCTGGATGTTTAGGTGGGGTCACACACTGTGTGGACCCCCTTACACACTGTGTAGTCTCCACCCCGATATTCTTCACTGATTCATATCTTCTCCTTCTGGGAATGGATTTAGGACTCTGATTAGACTATATTTGAGTAGTTTTCCTTGTATTTAACACTATGGTACACATGGTTTGGTATTTTGAGATTCAATGCAAGGAAATGTGGTGGGTCACTATGGTTAGCAACATCTGAACCAACTGTGGTTGGGTGAGTCCCCTTGTTTTATCCCTAAGAGGGTATAATGTGTTATTAAATCCCTAAAAAAGTATTGTGATCTCCCCGATTAAATTATCTGGGATAGAGTTGTGGTATCCCTCTGGAGAGGCTGAACCAGGGTCCTCTATCATATCGTTACAGATTTACTATCCTTACAAAGAGGCTATAGTGATATCGTCGATTGTATCATTTTCCCCTAGACTAGGTTCTTATTATTGTCATGAACATAAAAATATGGGCCCCAATACCCAATCATATAAGATAAACATGTTGGTTTGTGTCATATTTGAGAGTACAATCCCCTATGTAGCATGTTTCATCAGTAGGGTTGTGGTGTAATTTGGAATATGATATCTTAGTTAGTAGAAATTTTTGTATAGTTTGTGGCATCATTGATTTTACAATACTTTATGTGGTAGGCAGTTTCAGTAGGGTTTGTGGAATAATTTGGTTTATGATCCATTAATTCATGAATCATATTATGCGGGGTTTGTGGACTCTCCATGACAAACACTACATGAGTGATAATCCCTATCTGAGAGATATTATCTTGTGAATGTCATATTGGGTTATGGAGTCCCCTATAAAATCCCAGGAGTGATCATATTATTTATTGAGATCTTTGGGTTACCGAACTAGGATCATGGTTTCCCCCATCAGATCTTGGTTGTGATCCCCTATTTGATGATATGCGGTATTCATTTTTCCAAATTTGGTTCATAGTGTCCCCCAATGGATCCTAGGAGTGATCCCCATTTGGAAAGTTTAGACCTTTTTAAGGATCTAATACAGTTAGTGGCATCCCCCATCAGGGATGGGTGAGATCCCATATCTGAGTATCGAGATATTCTAGGTTATGGTGTTACTTTATTCAATGAGATATCCAATGAGCGTGTTCTCTCAGATGTATCCCCCGTGGTTTGGAGACGTTGTGCCATCATGTTTTTATAACAAATTTAGTGGTATCACATAGATGTACCATAATGTCTGGATTAGTTTTACCTGATATAGTAGTACCTCTCAAATGGTCCATTAGGGATGGAAGTGTTGTTCTCAATGGAGTGTATATCTCAGATGAATTTCATATGGGATAACAGATAATGGAGAGTGTGTGATACTGATCAAGATTTTCAAAAGCATCTAGATGAATCCTATCACTTATTATGTGGTCATAACCTTATGAAACTTGGAGTATGACTGAATTATATGTGTTTTGTATTTTGGGTTCCCTTGTGGATTTATCCAATTTTCTTGGTTGACATTATTGCAGGTATGAGTTGACTATACATGTATAGCTGAGGATGTTTGAGATGAAGTTTCTCTATCATTTTGGTTCCCTCTAGCTTGTTTGAGAAGAGTGTTTAATTTTAGTTTTTACATTTTTTTGGGTATTTTGGGATCCTATGGTGTATTTTTTTACTCACCCATCCATGCGCATTTCCCACACATGTTATGTCTTATACATACCACATACCTTTTGATGGAGTCCCAAGATGACATGATGTAGATTAAGAATATTTAGATAGACTAAAAGGGGTGTTTACCAGATCATAGAGGAGGATTTTACTAGAAATTTATGTTGATATATATCCCCTCCTTCTATGTATGAAGAAATATTTTTAGGTTTTCTTTTGGTGGGTCGTTATTTTTATCTTTTTTTCTTCTTCGGTACTCTATATTTTGGTATAGATGTATATATGAATTTTAGATTCCATCTATTTATATCACTATACAATTGAATATAGGTGTATTTTGGAGGGTTCATAAACATAAAATTGGCTAAGGCCACCCATTGTGTGATATTCGTAGTCGGCGCTAGACTCTTGGCCCTAACCTATAGAGACGAGCTTATGGAGTTGCGACACAAGCCCCATTGGTTTGTGTCTTGCCAAATAATTTCATTTATAATATCATTACCAATTACTTGAATATATTAGTCAATTTTATACACATACCAAATAATAAATTAGTAGAAAAGAAACATGATATTGTCGATACCACATTTTAAGGTTCCTAACCTAGTGATCCGTCAAGTTATTGATCCAGTTGGCTACATGGCCTTAGGTGAACCTCCTTATACACTAAGTGATAGTGACTTGTTGTGATGTTATAAAAAATAGAGTGGTGATAGTATAGACTTTAGTAAATAGATTAAATTAAAGTGGAAAATAATAAATGTGTATAAAAAACTAGTGCAAAAATATAAAAAATACCAAATCCAAGAAAGTAATAACAAAATAAATAAAAACAATTAATGAATAATGTAATGAGAAGTTGAATGAAACAAAAATTACTAGAGAATTTAAAATAGATACAATAAAAAAATGGTCAAATAAATAAACCAAAGAACCCATTTTCTAACCCTATGTAGGTCTTTTATCAAATCTCCAACCCAACCGACAAGTCACAAATCAATAATAGGGTCCCTTTCACTTGTCAAAACCTGTAATCCTAAAATAATTCCATCAAATAAACAGAGGCCCATATAGGGTGTGAGTAAAACATAATTGGCTTAAAACAACATGTCTAAAAAATATAGTAATATAAATATAGTGCATGAAATAACAAGAAAAATAGAGAGTTAATATAATAATTGAATACAACATATGAAATAAACATGTTGACCCCCATTTTCTAGGGTGAGACATAGGGCCATCCCAAAAACTTCTTGGGAACCATTTCAGAAATATTTTTATAAGGAAGGATCCCCCTAAATTAGAACAGATCACCCAATCAGTGGTAGATTCTGCATCCAAGGATGAATCACAGAAAAATGAAATTCCAAAATGGACTCTGACCAGAAGTTATTTTAATATCTCCCTTGGGAATCTAGAATATTTCCCTCAGGCATCTAGTGACCATGCATCGAGTCCTCAAACATTATATATAATAATATACTCAGCCATTGGGAATCATGTTCTTGAATGCCTTTCTCTTAGGTGGTATGAAAACATGCACCATGACTATATGCATGAGCATAAGTGATGAGTTGTATTCCAAAAAACTTGACATGGCACAAATAATCCCACCCTCATCCATCAATCATAGAAGTGTCACAAAAACACAAAAGACAAGAAATCCATCAAAAGGAAAAAAATATAGGATATATATATAATCATAAGACATAATTATCAAATTATAAAAATTATATTTTTTATAATAAATTATATTTCTATAATTTATATTCCCAATTATCATCATTACAATATCAATCCTATCTCATTTAATATTTATCCCTATAGTGATTAATATTTATGTTAACCCAATTTAGATGAGGTGATTATAAAATAAGTAATAAAAAATATCAAGGTTATAAAAAATAATAGGATCCAATAATAAATCAATTTAACTAATTTATTACAAGCCTCTAACATCAAATTGACCTTGTATTAACAATCTCCAAGGCTAGTACACAAATCGGGTGGCTGCAGGTCTCATTCTTTGTGCATATGATCCAATGAAAATGTAATGGATAGTATAAAATGAAAAATAATAATTTAATAGGTATTATAAAATTTATTTGGTCATATACATGACATTCCAGGGAGATCACACAAATATCACATTCTTAGGATAATCATGTCACACAAAAGAGAAAATTTTTATACAACCCACCATATATTATGATTAAGAAAATTCTTTCAACCAATAACACCAAATATAAATACTGCACAAATGAACATAAGAAATAACGTAGATAAGAAAGATTATGGTAACAACCATAACCAACCATCATCAACAGTCTCCATTTCCACACCCAGAGAATAATGGAAGAGATGGAATAACATAAGAAAAACAATTCACTAGAGATTGAAAACATGAATGGAATATCTGGAAGGGTAGATGGGACTTGAGAATGTATTGGAAATTTCCTAGGGATTGAGAGAGGGGGACTTTATGTGATGAATAATGAATTTACATGCACATTGTGGATTTAAAATTATCAAGACAAAGATGTAAAAAATGTGTAATATTTATGTTGTGTGTGATTCTCAATTTTGTACTTACACCGAAAATGTGTCACCTTAGTTTAAAATAACAATATTTGAACATTACCCGATGTTCAAAAATTTCTTGGAATGTATTATTTCCATTTCATGAACCCAATTCCTAGAATCATCCCCATAGAATTTACACATCCTGTAAAATATACAAGGTATATAAATCCTCTAAATTCAAATTTAGAACCAGATTCTACAAAAGCACCAGAACCACCCAGAAGCCTTCTAATATCATGGAAAATCCCATAATCCCATTTTACAAATCATTACTGAGAATCCATCAAATAAAAAACTATATATCCTTTAAGTTTATTTTATTTGACCATAAAAATGTATCTGTCTTCAAATGAGACTAGGACACCATGGTTTTAAAGGTCAAAAAACCCCAATGTAATACATTTAATGGAAAACAAAAATAGATACATTCATGAAAAAATAAAGATCTTACATAAAGAATATTTTAATGTTTCACTTCTATTTTATTTATTTTTAAAAAGGAAATTTTTTGATTATAAACATTTATTAATGATGATTTGATCATCAAAATTTATTGCTTATTAATTTTTCGTCATTTAACATTCTCTTGAGTCATTTACTCTATTGTTATCAGTTTCAATTTTACATTATTGTTCTATTAATTATAAAAATTCGATGTATCATGGATATACTTATCTCATAAAATTTATAACATTTATACATATTTTTTTCACAATTAACATTATTTTATTGATTGTGGAAATCATATTATTCATCGTCATTTACAGAATATAGTAATTATATAATAAGGATTATTTTTTTTATAAAAGTAATTATTCATTAAATATGTGTGGAAATAATGATATATGGAGTGTTTTGTGGGGTCTGGTTATACATATCACTACAATTCATAATAACGTCTCTTATGAAAACTCGTTAAAAAACATTTTAATCATTTTCTTTATTGATAATTCAGTTATTACTATACCTATGATTATTTAAATGATATTATCTATGTATGTGTTTAATGATAACGTTATTGACTAAGTGGTATGTGTTATCAGATATCTCCCCCCCCCCCATATTAATTATGCCATGTTTATTTTTGATTGAATCCACTACATGTAACCTGTATTGATTATCTGAGCTCAACATTTATTTGTTTTCCTTTCATGTGGGTATGAAGAAGTATATTTTCAATAATATCAAATATTCATGATTATTCCCTATGAAAATTAGTTTATATTTATAATGTAATATAGGAATAATGTATGTATCTAATTCTTTTGGTCTAATAAACTGATCAAAATTTCATGGGGATATCCATTATATCATAAATTGTTTTAATAACTTCGAAACCAACTCTAGGAGTCTAGTGTTTTGTTTTTTATAAATATATAGTTAAACACACAAAGCATGATGTGTTATATGTTTTCAATGAATGTGAATTAATTGTGTGGATTACCATGGAGAAATTTGATGTGGATGAGGTTTTTTGAGTTCTATTGAGAATTCTAGAGATTAGTTTTGGGAGATCTATGGTAATTTAAATACGTTCAAATTTCATTTATAATATCATTGATTTTATATAAAAATTGAAAAGGAAATTTTATTATCCCCCAAAAAATGGAAAATTAAAGGGAGGATTACACTAATATATGTAAATTCTATTTGATGATATGTAATATCTACCCATTATTATGAAATATTTTTCAATTGATGCGTGAAATCTTTTCAAAAAAATACAAGACCTTCAAGGTAATGTGTAAGATTGTTCTAGAGGTATGTAATGATTTTTTGATGATTAATAAGAGTTAACTAGTGATCTATAAGGATAAATTCTAGGTTCAAGATCATAATAAGATCCATTATGATGGTATGTAAGATTATAAATGGTTTATTAGGTGAAAAAATAAGATTTATTTGAATGATCATTTTATATTCTTTGGGAAATTTACATCACAATCATTTATATTACTTATGATTCAAGATGATATTATTTTGAGAAAAATAGAATACTATTTTTCCTTGAAAAGTGGTTTTACACCACTATAATGACCCGACCCATACCGGGGCTTGAGCCAAAACTGTAACACCCCAAGCTTCCACGGTACGATTCTATTTGAATAATACATTAGTGTGTGTTGTACGCAACTTCGAGATTCTAACACACCGCGACCAATCAAAGTTGTCGTTACGAATAGTAATACCCACATTTTGAAATTTTATAAATTTTATCTCTCAAAATGGACTTCATTTTTTGATTCGAAATATCGAAGTTTTCCTATGGTGAAATTTTGGTACTTTTCGGATAACTTTTATATTTTTATGAATAGTGAAAATTACTAAATTTTAATTAAAAACAAAAATTTTAATCAAAATAATTAATAGTGATAAATTATGAATTTGAATAGTTTTAAAGTATATATAGAATATATTTTTACCAGTTAATAAAATTTTGGTCATTGGACATAATTTCACAATTAAACTGGACATAAACAAGTGTCAATCTTTTGATAGTTATTATTTCTTAAAAACACGGTTTTTGTTTTGACAGCAGGAAATAATTTTAAATTAATTTCTACCACTTATATGTTTTGAATTTGGAAAAATGGACTCCACATTTTGAATCAGGATTTCCAAATTATGTAAATAGTTAACTTTTATTTTTAGACATTTTGAATAATTATTTCGGTAAATATTTTATTTACCATGATTAAAGGGTAAATCCGGTAAATAAGGGTAAAAAACTAATATTATAAAAATAATAAATTACTCTAAAACGTGTTCTAACCTTATTTTTTGATACATGTCCGACCATGGACATCTTTGAGACGATTTTGGGACCCCATGGAGCAACTTGTAGGTGATAAGGACACTTTATATTAATTAAGTTAAAGTAAATACAAAAATGACATAAGAATATATCTTTTAGAAAAACATTTTTTACATAGGGTTGTATATGTTATATATTCGACTATAAATATTAATTAGAAAGATAAAAATATTTTCTACATAATGGTATTTTATTTATAATTTTTAGGCATTTAATAATTAAATTTATTTATAACACAATAATGATGCAGTATTTTCATTATTAATAAAAGAATCAAATAATTGGTATTATAAAAGTTAAAATAAATATAATTTTAAAGTTTTGATGCCAGAAAAGAATTTTATTGGTTAATATGACATGTTAATATTTCTTAAATTAATTTGGTTTGAATTAATAAAGTTTTTAAGACTTTAACAAAAATCAATTATTAAATATTGTCAAAATTGACATGAATGAGTTTTAAAAACAAGTATTATATTATTAATTCATATTTTATTCCTAAAAATATAAGATTCAGCCAAAGGACTTATATCATGATAGGTGTATCATTAATGTACCACTTGGGTGTGTCTTGGATGTATATAATATGTTTATTAACTATATAATATAAAAATACAAAGTGACGTGGTAAATGTCAAACTAATTAACTAAGAGTTAAAACTAAAAGATAAGGTTAAAATAATGACTCAAACCTATCTAAAATATATTGGTTGAAAGGGTTTATACCCATAACCACCTTATAATTTTAATAATCTACTTTTGAGCCATTAGAAACCGAATATGAATTATTATAAATTAATACTTTAAGTTTTTTCTAAAGAGCCCTTCCTCCCCCTTATAAAAGGACACCACTTCTAACCAATTAGGCACACCTTAAAAACTTATTGGTTCAGCAAAAACCTGCCAAAATAATCTCCAAACTTTCCTCCCTTCATCCTAGAGGCCTTCCATTAGTCTTAAAGCCCATATAGGGATCCATTTTGATCAAATCTAAATGAAGAACCCAAAGAAGAGGTAATGTTTTCACCACCCTTTTTCAAGTTCCTTTCTTCTTCAACTTCTTCTTTCGTTGTTATTTACTTTATAAAATAATATCTCCAGTATATTCTATATAATGTGATATTATTATAAATATGGTACAAACATATTCAGTATTCTATCCATCCTTTTAATGACATGTCACCATACTACGTACGGCTTACCGTCTCCACGTCGTTGTGTAATTGTTATTCAAAAAAATTATTATTTGGTTGGTTATGATAATGATATGTAATTGATGTAAATAATAAATATAACATAATATTTATTCTTTATATATGATATAACATCCAATTATATTTTATTTTAACATCAAAAGAAAGACATTGTCACTCGTGCGTACGTACGGACTACCGTCTCCACGAACGCGATGAGATTAATTCCCCATCGTATACATGTAATTATAATTCTCATTTTTTGATTAAAAATAATGTTTAAGGACATTATATAATTCTGGATATAAATAATATACAACATATCCATAAAAAACACGGCTTATGTAACAAATAATATAAAGAAAAACGAATCTGTTAACACCCGAAACGATGATAGTACTAAGATATTATTAATAAATCAGTGTTAAAAGATCATATATGATATAATATTAATGTATATGATTCATGTATAATTTAATAACAATTATTTCACCATTATACAGGAGGTTAACCTACCCTCAACCAAGGAAAAGTATAAGGTAAGGGTTTATTTCACAATCTCTTCATTATTCGAGGTTGTTTATACGTAATTATCTACTAGGACCTCTTTATCATCCACATCCATGTTTTTTAAAAAGGTATTTCAAAACATTCTTACTATTTTATAGAATATGGGTTAAAGTCATTTATACCCTTGTTGAATTTTTATAAGATTTTTATAAAGGAATATTTTCGTCATTTCCCAAACAAGGTCCTTTTTAACCTTTTTGACACAATTAAGGTAAGAATGTCTTTTTTAACTTATACGGCGGGTGCAGCTATTTTCTACCATTATAAACTCGTCGAAGCTTCCCTTACAAGAATATAAAAATATTTTCAAAGTAAATGTTTTATTTTATAATTATGTGACTCTTAAATGATTACAAAATAGAAAGAGATATTTCCCTTAAAAGGGTTTTGATTTCATCTATTTCAACATAATTTGATGGATTTTAAGTTTATTTGAAGTTGATTTATTATGATACAAAACATCTATATTGTATTAATGGTTTTGTGATATGTTTGACTGTGGATGTGCTATTTTTATACTATTCATGGTTTATGGTTAATGTATTGACATTTCGTATGCTAGTTTTAATATGAATGTTTATGATATGTTTAATCCTTTTCATATGAGGAATCAATTAGATTTAGTAAGTGACGGGTGGAGCCCGCTATAGATCCTAGATGCATTGGTAGTTCTTAGGAGACAACTAGACGTGGAATTGGTCGAGGCCCTTTCCCAATTTGATTTATGGTTTTGGCCAAGGCCTTAATCATTTTTAGACGTCTTGGCCGAGGCCTTGACAAAATGTTTAAGAATGTCCGACATTATACATTCCCTCATTATCGAAATAATATTGATGGTTCATGTGGTCATTCAACTAATAGAATACCCATGATTATGTTTTATTATGGAATTATTACCTCAACTCATATTCATGCGATAAAATTATTCATGTTTTTTATTGGTAAAGGCATGTGGTTTCAATTATTTACCATGCTTATTATTTATGTCATTTTCCGCTGTATTACTTACCCTTACTGAGCGTTTGAGCTCACCCCTTTCTTATGTTTCATTTTCCCAGGATATGAAGATGTTATTTACGAGTGACATGTACGCATAATCTATGTGGCTTGGATGTTTCTAATGAAATATATTTGTGTTGTATTTCTCTTCAAGTTGTAAAGTTGAACTTGTGTATGAATCTTGTTTCCAATAATACTAAACTGATCGGTCTTTTGAGACATGAGTTCCTTGTGATCATGCCAATGTTATGTAGTTATTCACCGACTCTAGGTAACCAGGGTCAAGGCATTACAGTTGGTATCAGAGTAAGTTTAGTATAAACCTTGGAAACTAGATTTAGATAAACTCTAATTAGAGCACATAGCCCTAAGATAGAATTTGAGGATTAGTATAGAAGAACTTCCTAGAATTTTGGTATTGTAGAGATTTTGTGAGTTTTATAAGAAATACATCCCTGTATAGATATGAGCAGGTAGAGGTGGCTCTAGCACAAATGTACCTAGGGGTAAAACCCAAAAACATCGATTTGAGCTATACTCGAACAGGAACTGGTGCACGGCAATGAGCCTTGCTGCACTCTTGGTTATGTCACTCCCGGGGGATATGCTTAGGATAATTCTCATTTTCATTAAAAAACATTATGAAGGGTTTATGAGTATATAATTCCTCAAAGAAATCATTTTTATGATTATGGATTATGTCCATAAATAGTTCAATTTATGTTAAGTGTTTTACAAGTATGGAATTATCTATTTTGATTCATAGACTGATCTAGTTTATGCCATTGTTTAGAAATGGTGCATAGTGGAAGAAATGGAAACCATATCAATGCACGAACTCCATGTAAGGATTTCCCTCCTGCTCAAGATAATTATAGTATATCTTGTGATGCAACTGTTGTTGATCAGCTAATCCCCATACTGGGAAAACTCACTCATGTTATGAATAATAACCTTACCCGTATGGAGCACCCTGATCCGCAGTGTGGAGGATCAAAGTTATACTTCTTCATGAGACAACAGCCACCAACATTCAATGGGAGTACAAATCCCTCAGTAGATGAGCTATGGATAAATTATTTAGAGAAAATATTTCATGCCTTGGGGAGTAATGAATGTGAAAAAGTTATCATGGCAGTTTACCGCCTCACTGGAGATACTGATCAATGGTGGTCATTGATTAAAAACATGAAGGAAGATGATGAAGTATAAAATATGGAATGGAGGGAGTTCAAAAATCTATTTTTAGAAAAATACTTTCCTCGTGACCATCGAGTAGATAAAGAAAGGCAATATCTGAGTCTGAGGAAAAAGGAGGATGAGAATGTCGCAAAGTATGAGGCTATCTTTACAAGGTTATCAAGGTATGCTGCAGATTATATACGTAACCCAAGAAGTAAGATTGACTGTTTCTTTGATGTGTTAAAACCATTTCTCAGTCGAGAATTGGTCTCACAATCCTTCTCGTCATACGAAGATATTGTCTTGTGTGCTATCAAGAAAGAAAATGAATTCTCTAAGTCTTATGACTTTAAATCAAAGCAAGAGACGAAGAGATCTGTTGAACACTCTGGGAAAGGAAATAAGGAAACAAGGAAGAAGGGAAAAATTGAATTTTCACCCTGTGATAATTGCGGAAGAAAGCACCATGGTGCCTGTCTAAACGGAAAAGGAGTATGCTACAAGTATGGATAGAAATGCCATATAGCTGGTGAATGTAAAGGAAAGAAAGACACTACCAATGTTCAATGCTATAATTGTAGAGAGATGGGACTTTATGCAAACGAATTTCCTAAGTGTCAGGAAAACATACCTCAGAAAAGGCCTAGGGACCAAGGACAAGCTTATGAAATCACTACTGCTGAGGTTGAAGCCCCAAAAGATGTGGTGGAAGGTAATTTAATGGTTTCCTCCAGTATAGAAAATGATTTATTTGATTCTGGATCATCACATTGTTTCTTATCTTACCATTTTTCTATGAAAATTATATATTTCCAATTTTATTTTACAAGGGAGTTGTCAGTCAAAACTCTTAAGGGAAGTATCATTGCTACAATGTTTTGTGAATCAGTCACCATTAGAGCACATAAATGTTCTTTATCTCTAGATCTCATCGTCATACCTGTGATTGAATTTCATACAATCTTTGTTATGGATTGGCTTTTGAACCATGATGCAAAAATTTATTATAAGAAGAAGGAGGTTACTATTTTTGATGATGATAAGGAACACCTTATCTTTAGAGTATAATCATCACCACCTAATTCTTACCTAGATCAACCCCCAGTAGATCAAATAAATTCAATTGTTGGGGAGAAAGAGAATGAAATGACTGTGGGTGAGGAAAGGAATGTTCTAATAAAGGATGTACCTATTGTGAGAGAATATGTTGATGTATTTCCAGAATATTTACCTGGACATCCTCCAGAATGAGAAATTGAATTTTCCATTGATTTAATTACTTGATCAAGGCCTATATCGAATATCCCTTATATAATGTCCACTATGGAGTTAGTTGAACTAAATAAAAAACTAGAGGAATTGAGTAATAAGGGATTTATTCACCCTAGAGTTTCTCCATAGGGAGCCCCTATCCTTTTTGTTAAGAAGAAATATGGATCTATGAGGTTATTTATCGACTAAATGCAGATCAATGCTATAACAATAAAGAACAAGTATCCCCTACCTCGAATTGATGATTTATTTGACCAACTGCATGGATCTCAATACTTTTCAAAGATTGACCTTCGATCTGGATACAATCAGTTGTGTTTGAAGAAGGAAGACATTGCAAGACAACATTTAAATCTATGTACGAGCATTACGAGATTATAGTAATGACTTTTGGATTGACTAATGAACCCTCTGTATTCATGGATCTAATGAATAGAGTTTTCAAGGAATAACTTGACTATGTTGTAGTGGTATTTATTGATGATATCTTGGTATACTCCAAAAGCTACGAAGATCAAAAAAATCACTTGCGCATTATCCTGAAGACTCTGAGAATATATAAATTATATGGGAAGCTTAGCAGGTGTTAATTCTGGCTTCATGAGATTTCTTTTCTTGGCCATATTGTCTCTAAAGATGGAATCTGTGTTGATCCTTCTAAGACAAGAGTAATCCAAGAATGGCCAACACCAATGAGTATAACTGAGGTACACAGTTTTATTGGTTTGGCAGGTTATTATCGATGTTTCGTCCAGAATTTTTCTCGGTTGGCTAACCCATTAACAAATCTCACACGTAAAGGGGTAAAATTTGTTTGTACAAAAGAGTGTGAAGAATGTTTTGAATAACTGAAGATAATATTATTCAATTCTTCTATATTGACTCTACTATCCGGGAATGATGGGTTCGTTATTTATAGTGATGCATCGAAGAATGGACTTGGTTGTGTCCTTATGCAGAATGATAGGGTTATTGCCTATGCATCACGACAGTTGAAAATTCATGAGCAAAACTATCCTACTCATGATCTCGATTTAGTGGTTGTGATCTTTTCTTTGAAGATATGGAGACACTATCTCTATGATGAGAAATGTGAGATTTATACTGATCACAAGAGTTTGAAGTATATTTTCTCACAGAAAGAACTCAACATGAGGCAAACGAGATGTCTTGAACTACTCAAGGATTATGATTTCACAATACAATACCAACCGGGGAAGGAAAATAAGGTTGTATATGCTTTGAGTAGAAAATATCATGGAGTTTTGAACAAAATGAGAGTTGAGAGGGATCCTATTTTCATGGATCTAGTAAATATGGATATGGGAATCACCATGGAAGGTGAAACATAAATACTTTTTCAAATAGTTTCCAAACCATATTTACTAAAAAGGATAAAGAGTTCTCAGACCAATGATGAAGAGTTTCAAAAGAAGATTAAAGCTGTGAATGATGGGATATTGAGTGACTTTGTGTATGTAGATGGAATTTTGAAATTTGGGAAGAGACTTTGTGTTCCCGATATACCTGATCTAAAAATATAATTGATGGATGATGCTCATAGTTCCAATTTCTCTATACACCCTAGGAGCACCAAAATGTATAGAGATTTGAAGGAACATTTTTGGAGGAAAAACATGAAGAGGGAGATTGCTGATTTTGTGTCAAAATGTTTGGTTTTTCAACAAGTGAAAGCTCGAAGGCAATATCCTGGTGGTGTATTGCAACCTCTTCCAATACTTGAGTGGAAATGGGATAATATCACGATGAACTTTGTCATGGGACTACCAAAGACTCCTAGAAGGAACGATGCAATATGGGTCATTGTTTATCGTCTTACCAAGTCAGCGCATTTTCTTGCTATAAGGGAAGATTTACCACTTGAATGTCTAGAAAGACTATATATTAATGAAGTTGTAAGACTTCCTGGAGTACCCGTATCAATTGTTTCTGATCATGATCCACGTTTTACTTCAATATTCTAGAAAAGTCTTCAGAAAGCCCAGGTTACTAAACTTCATTTGAGCACTGCCTACCACCCCCAAACTGATGGAAAATCTGAATGATTTATTCAAACTTTAGAAGACATGTTGTTATCTTTCTCACATGACTTTCAAGGTATGTGTGATCCATATTTACATATGGTGGAATTTTCCTATAACAATAGCTTCCATTCAAGTATTTAGATGACACCATATGAAGCGTTATACAGAAAGAGATGTTACACACCAACCTTTTGGGATGACGTTGGTGATAGAAAACTCATAGGCCCAGAACTGGTGGATGAAATGATGGAAAAGGTGAAGGTAACTCAAAACCACATCAAACCGGCTTAGAGTAGGCAGAAGATCTATGCCGATAACCGAAGGAAGGATTTAGAATTTTAGGTAGGATATCATGTTTTATTGAAGGTATCTCCATGGAAGGGAGTTATAAATTTTGGTAAGAAGGGAAAATTGAGTCCCAGGTACATTGGACCATTCGAAAATTCTAGAATGAATTGGGGCTGTAGCTTACCGTTTGGCAATTCCACTAGGTTTATCTAAAGTTCACGATGTGTTCCACGTATCACTGTTGAGAAAATACAAGCCTTACCCAACGCATGTACTCACCTATGAGGAAGTAGAACTGGAACCCGATATATCTTATTATGAAGAGTCTTCCAATATTTTTGATACAAGAGAGCAAGTGCTGCGAAACCGGATGACTCGTCTGGTAAAAGTTTTATGGTGGAACCATAAGATGGAAGAGGCAACGTGGGAACCCGAGGAACTTATGATGAAGAACCACTTGAGTCTTTTCATGTGGTAGTATTCTAGAAATTTCAAGGATGAAATTATTTGAAGGAGGGGATAATGTAACACCCAAAGCTTCCATGGTACGATTCTCTTTAAATAATACAATAGCGTGTGTTGTACGCAACTTCGAGATTCTAACACACCGCGACCAATCAAAGTAAACGTTATGAAAAGTAATACCCACTTTTTGAAATTTTATAAATTTTATCTCCCAAAATGGACTTCATTTTTGTATTTGGAATATCAAAATTTTCCAAGGGTGAAATTTTGGTACTTTTCGTATAACTTCTATATTTTGATGAATAGTGAAAATTAGTAAATTTTAATTAAAAACATCTTTTTTAATCAAAATTATTAATAGTGATAAATTTTGAATTTGAGTGGTTTTAAATTATATTTTTAATATATTTTTACCATTTAATACAATTTTGGTCATTGGACATAATTTCACAATTAAACCAGACATAAACAAGTGTCAATCTTTTGATAGTTATTATTTCTTAAAAACACGATTTTTGTTTTGACAGCGGGAATTAATTTTAAATTAATTTTTTCCACTTCTGTGTTTTGAATTTAGAAAAATACACTCCATATTTTAAATCAGGATGCCCAAATTTTGTAAATAGGTAACTTTTATTTTTAGACATTTTGATTAATTACTTTGGTAAATATTTTATTTACCATGCTTAAAGGGTAAATCCGGAAAATAAGGTTAAAAAAAATAATATTATAAAAATAATAAATTACCCTAAAACGTGTCCTAACCTTATTGGTTGATACATTTAGGACCCTGGTCATATTTGGGTCTATTTTGGGACCCCATGGAGCCACTTGTAGGTGATAAGGACACTTTATATTAATTAAGTTAAAGTAAATACAAAAATGACATAAGAATATATATTTTAGAAAACAATTTTTTACATAGGGTTATATATGTTATATTTTCAACTATAAATATTAATGAGAAAGTTAAAAGGATTTCCTAGATAATGGTATTTTATTTATAATTTTTATACATTTAATAATTAAATTTATTTTTGACACAATAATGAAGCAGTATTTTCCTTATTAATAAAAGAATCAAATAATTGGTATTATAAAAGTTAAAATAAATATAATTTGAAAGTTTTTATGCCATCCATTAATTTTATTGGTTAATATGAAATTTTAATGTTGCTTAAATGAATTTGGTTCGTATTAATAAAGTTTTTAAGACTTTAAAAAAAATCAATTATTAAATATTGTCAAAATTGACATAAATGAGTTTTTAAAACAAGTATTATATTATTAATTAATATTCTATTCCTAAAAATATAAGGTTCGGCCAAAGGACTTCTATCATGATATGTGTATCATTAATGCACCCCTTGGGGGTATCTTATATGTATATAGTATGTTTATTAACTATATAATATAAAAATACAAAGTGACATGGTAAATGTCAAACTAATTAACTAATAGTCAAAACTAAAAGATAAGGTTACAATAATAACCCAAACCTATCTAAAATCTATTGGTTTAAAGTATTTCGACCCATACCCACCTTATAATTTTAATAATCCACTTTTTAGCCTTTAGAAACTGAATATGTATTTATTATAAATTAATACTTTAATTTTTTCCTAAAGAGCCCCTCCTCCCCCTTATAAAAGGACACCACTTCTAACCAATTATTAACACCTTCAAAGCCTTTTGGTTTTGCCAAACCCTTACCAAATAATCTCTAAAATTTCCTCCATTAATCCTAGAGGCCTTCCTTTAGTCATAAATCCAACATAAGGAGCCATTTTGATCAAATCAAAAAGAAGAACCCAAAGAAGAGGTAATGTTTTCACCACCCTTTTTCAAGTTCCTTTCTTCTTCAACTTCTTCTTTCATTGTTATTTCCTTTATAAAATAATAACTCCAATATCTTCTATATACTGTGATGTTATTATAAATATGGTACAACCATATTCAATATTCTATACATCCTTTGAATGACATGTCACCATACGTGCGTACGTAGGACTTACCGTCTCCACGTCGTGGAGTAATTGTTATTCAAAAACATTATTATTTGCATGTGTATGGTAATGATATGTAATTGATGTAAATAATAAATATAACATGATATTTATTCTTTATATATGATATAACATCCAATTATATATTATTTTAATATCAAAAGAATGATATTGTCGCTCGTGCGTACGTACGGACTACCGTCTCTACGAACGCGATGAGATTCATTCCCCATCGTATCCATGCAATTATAATTCTCAATTGATGATTAAAAATAATGTTTAAGGAATTGATATCATTCTAGATATGAATAATATACAAAATATCCCTAACAAACATGACTTATGTAATAAATAATATAAAGAAAAACAAATCCGTTAACACCCGAAACGATGATAATTCTATGATATTATTAACAAATCAATGTTAAAAGATCATATATGATATCATATTAATGAATATGATTCTTTTATAATTTAATAAAAATTATTTCACCATTATACAGGAGGTTAACCTACCCTCATCCAAGGAAAAGTACAAGGTAAAGGTTTATTTCACAATCTCTTCATTATCCGAGGTTGTTTATATGTAATTATCTACTGAGACCTCTTTATCATCCACATCCATGTTTCTTAGAAATGTATTTCAAAAAATTATTACAATTTTATAGGCTATGGGTTAAAGTCATTCATACCCATTTTGACTTTTTATAAGATTTTTATAAAGGAATCTTTCCGTCGTTTCCCAAACAAGGTCCTTTTTATCCTTTTCGACAAAATTAAGGTAAGAATGTCTTTTTCAACTTATACGGCGCGTGCAGCTATGTTCTACCGTTAAAAACTCGTCGAAGCTTACCTTACAAGCATATAAGAATATTTTCAAAGTAAATGTTTTATTTTATAATTATGTGACTCTTAAATTATTTCAAAATAGAAAGAGATATTCTCTAAAAATGGTTTTGATTTCATCTATGTCAACATTATTTGACAGATTTTAAGTTTATTTGAGGTTGATTTATTATGATACAAAACTTCCATATTGCATTGATGTTTTTTTGATATGTTTGACTGTGGATGTGCTATTTTTATACCATTCATGGTTTATGGTTAATGTATTGACATTGTTTATGCTAGTTTTAATACGAATGTTTATGATATGTTTAAACCTTTTCACATGAGGAATGTATTGGATGTAGTAAATGAAAGGTGGAGCCCGCTATAGCTCCACGATGCATCAGTAGGTCTAATTAGAAAACTAGACATGAAATTGGCCAAGGGCCTTTCCCAATTTGATTTATGGTTTTGGCCGAGCCCTTAATCATTTTTAGTTGTCTTGGGCGTGGCCTTGATAAAATGTTTCAGAATGTCCGACATTATACATTCCCTCATTATGGAAATAATATTGATGGTTCATGTGGTCATTTGACTAGTAGAATACCCATGATTATTTTTTATTATGGAATTATTTACTCATCTCATATTCTTTCTTTAAAAGTATTCATGTTTATTATTAGTAAAGGAACGTGGTTTCAATTATTTTCAATGCTTAATACTTATGTCATTTTCTGCCATTTTACTTACCCTTACTGAGCGTTTGAGCTCAACCATTTCTTATGTTTCATTTTCCCAGGATATGAAGAAGTTAGTTATGATTGAACTGCAGTCATAATCTATGAGTCTTGGATGTTTCTAATGAAATATATTTGTGTTGTATTTCTCTTGAAGCTGTAAAGTTGAACTTATGTATGAATCTTGTTTCCAATAATACTAAACTGATCAGTCTTTCGAGACATGAGTTCCTTGTAATCATGCCAATGTTATGTAGTAATGCACCGAATCTGTGTAACTAGGGTCGGGGCATTACAAAAACTACCCCAAGCCCGCCTCCATAGGCCAGTGGCTGGCAACTAGCACCGAAGGCACAAAAAACTAGGTGAGGCCTTTGCATAAGAAATTGTACACACACACGCAGCTAACTCAATGAAAAAGTTTAGAGAAAAGAAATCAGGATACAACACTTCTAAAAAAGGGAAACCAACATATATTCATTGACCTCTAACCAGTACAATTAAATTGCTGGAATGTAGACTAACAAGTAAACTGAACAGTAGAAGGGGAAAACACGCGCCCAACCAAAAAGGTTCAACAACACTACAACAGGTAAAATGAAAGTAAACTGTTGGTGAGTCTTGCACCTGAAAGTCCTACTATGGCCACTGAATGTAGCCCAAGCTCCGGTTTCATCTATACTTCTATGTAGTCTTGACCGACCTGTCCGTTGTCTGCAAGGGCACACCAAGTGTGGGAAAAGCCCAACAGGGGTGAGTATAAATATACTCAGTAAGATGCCCTGAAAGCTCGAGGGAGCAACAAGGGAGGTACTAAAATGGTGAGCAGTGGACAGAATGAAGAACAATGTAAGAGTACAATAGTGAGAGTACAACTCAACCCAACAAAATAAAGGAAGTGAAATCGTCCAATCAAAGAGGTGCTAGACACGGAAATCACGTGGCATACCCCGCGCGTCTTCGCCCCCCTAGAAGGAGTGTAACTGAACCCATGGAGTTGGAACAAAAGTAGGGTGTATATATATTATCAACAAGAAACCCGAATGATTGTGTAAGTGGATATCTCTCTACAAGCTCAGCCCAATAAAAGTCACCAACAGTATAAGGGATATCCATCATCGATGCCCAACAATCCTGCAAGTAAAAGCTACCTCATAGCTAAACCGTACGACCAAGAGTCCCGCTCCAAAAACCATGGAGAAAAGTCATTGACTAGCCTCATAGAAAGGGCTGAGTCTGAAAGAAGTCATCAAGTAACCCACTGCCCAGCCCAGCTAGAGGGTAATCCCCAAGAGGTCGTCAGGTAACTGATTGCCCAACCCCACTAGACGGTAAACCCTAAGGTCAATGGGTAACCCACTACCCAGCCTCGCTAGAGGTTGAATCCTAAGAGGTCAATGGGTAACCTACTACCCAGCCTCACTTAAGGGTAAACCCAAAGGCCAATGGGTAACCCACTGCCCAGCCTCATTGGAGGGTAAACCCTAAGGTCAACGGGTAACCCACTACACAGCCTCACTGGAGGGTAAACCCTAAGGTCAACAGGTAATCCACTGCCCAGCCTCGCTGGAGGGTAAACCCTAAGGTCAACAGGTAACCCACACCCCAGCCTTGTTGGAGGGTAAACCCTAAGGTCAATGTGTGACCTACTACCCAACCCCATTGGAGGGTAAACCCGGAACGGGTCCGATAACTCCGGACTGCTCGTGCCATCACCCGGTGTCACTAACACTGCTACCATGCGTAGGTTCGAAGTGCGTCAAAGAAACCTCCGACCAACACTCTTTCATGTTTCCACATTTAATGAGATCTCAAAAGAGGCTCTTCATGCCCAAAACTATTACACTGTGGTAATACTTACGGAAAAACATTCGAGATAGACTATTTACTCGCTGGAAACGGGCTCCCGATGGAAAGGTTATTCAACACCGCTTTACGCCCACACGACATCTCGTGGGGCCCACACCTCAGTCCCAAAAAATGTCAGTTGAACTGTGCCATCATGATTGTCTTGTAAAAACATGCCAAATAGACTATTCATATGCCCCAAATGGATGCCTTTTGAAAAAGTCACAATATGCTGCACATAGATTAAAAGATGGCACGTGGGGTCCACGCCTCAACTCTGGCCTTAGCGCCTGAAACCACACATTTTATCTTCATCATGATTCCAGGGTCACAACGCTGATGATGATGCCTAAAAAGGACTCTGGATGGAGAAGCTACAACTCCCCACGTTATACAAACGGGCCCCTGTGGGGCCCACACTTCGACCATGAAACACATCACACAGATCGTACCACTGCGTTCCTTGCAGATAACCATGGGGTGTAGGCTATTCATTTTCCCTGAACATACTTATGAAGCATAAGCCATAAAAATGCAGCATATGTCCGAAAGCCGCCTCATGGGCCCCACGCCTTGGGGTCAAATTTAAGCGAGCAGATTGCGCCGTCACAATCCCCTCAGAAGAACACTTAGAAACGAGTACTCAATCACCACAAACGGATGTCAGGTGAAAAAGTGGTGTTTCACCATAAAACGTGTGAACCATGCCCTATGGGTCCCGCACCTTGTCTCCAACCTGATCAATTTTGAAAGCATCTCAAATTGTCCGCACAAGGACTGGGGTCACGCTGCCGCGGACGTCGCGACAATCGGACATCCCAGATAGGAGTTAGGTCCGACACAAGACTAATTAATTAATTAATTAATTAATTAATTATTCACATTAACCGTTTCATTCCACTGAGCAATGAAACCAAATAGATAAGGTTCTGAACCATCTTGAGAAGGACCGTCTCAACTCCAGTGCCACAACGCATCTGACGGCGTGTCGAACGAACTTCCGACAATCAAATACGTCTGTTGTAAACTTTAATAAAAATTTAATATTATTAAATTAAGGCATTCCGGGTCACCAGTCATCGGGCACAGAACCCCAAAACCTGAAAACACATTTCAAAAGGTCCTTCTCAATGAGATGGACACACAGCCATAGACAGTGCGTCAAACACACGTGCTGTTAAAAAGATACGACCCCTTGATCGCAAGGGGCCCAACCGAGCCGGTTCACTCTGGCAAGCTGGGCCCAAACAACTGGCCCACGACCCAGCCGTGGGTCTGTCCCGACTCGCCACGGCATGCTACAGCTACACCGGACCCCCTTAGGTCCGGTTATTCAGGCAGACCTGCCCTTTCGCCGGTCTTCGTCGCCCAGCATGACCCACAAAGCGTGGGTCCTTGTCTTCTCCGCACACACGAGGTCAACGCCTTGGGTGCCCCCCTACCGAGTGCGACCAGCCACCATCGGACGCCGGTGCCTCCGCCTCCCACAACGCCCCGCTGCGCAACCCCGACTTCACACCGCGCTGCTCCTCTGGCCGCACACCGCCCGCTCGACGCCACCCGCACCGCCTGGTTCTCCGCACTCCGCCATCCCGGCCTACCACTTCCGGCCGAAGTCACCGGCTGACACCCGTCGTCTGCACCGGTGACTCCCGACACTGCCACCTCGTTTGAACCCTCGTCCGAACCTCACCTATGCACTGCGCTCCTAGCCACACCCGCTGCCAGATGCCCGAACCTCGCTGCGCCACCCCGACCTCCGGCCACCGCCCTTGCCGGAGCTGGGGCTTCCGACGGTCGTTGCCACTGCTCCGATGGCCCGATTTCAAAACTGAACGTCGGTTCAGGATCCTTGGGACAAGGCCTTCGCAGCACCTACCCTCGATCGTTGATCCGACAAGATTTGCGCGTCCGAAAATTGGGATGAAGAATGCCCAAGAATGGGATTTAGAATGGGGCTCGGACGATGGTCATGTTCATTGGACCATCGTCCCAATCCCAAAATTAATAAATTAAAATGATGAAAAAAAGGAAAAACTCTATAAATTGATGAAGGGGAGGAAAACCAACAAAACTTCTACCTCGATCTGGTCATTCTTCGTTAGCGATGCATCCGCTACGATCCCACTTCGACCCGCCAGAGTTTACTCCTCAATCCGGTGAAGAACAATGAAGAATTCCGAAGAACAAGAGAAATAGAGAGAGAGAGAGAGATAGATAGAATTGAAATTAGGGGTTTTCCCCTAATTCAACTTTCAAGAGAATTTATAAACTCCCTATGAAACTCAACCGGTGGGTGAGGATTCGAAAATCATCCTGCCCACCTATTTTATATCATGCCTATGCAAAACACTCCATTTTAAACTCAACGGAAGTCTCAGATTTCCATTCAGATAATTTTTTCAAAAGTTATTTGAAAAGAACACCAGTGATAAAAATCACTAAGTCATTAATTTAAAATGACAATTTTTCCCCAGGGTGACATCTCTCACAGCAGGCCTGCGCCCCCACCTTTTACACCCTGCCTAGGGTAAACGACATGCTACAGACACAACAATGATCTCATATATCTGATCCGAGCTACTGTTTAGGAGAAAATACAACCCCGCCACGTGCATAGTATAAAAAAACTTAATATTTATATAAAATTTATTCTGGGCACACCGGGCATCGAAATCGCATGCCGTCTCAGCCCCTATCTTTGGAAATATATGTAGAAATATTCCACAGTCTTTCAAGGAAAAAACTAGGCCTCTAAATCATTCCCTCCTTCAATATTTTCATCCTAGAAAAGAAAAACATGGAAAAACAACTTGGGATACAGAGCTCACACCTAGCTCTCTAACTCCCAAGAAAACTTGCACAACACCATGCTGGCACAACACGCGAACCAAAGGGATGTTCCACACTCATAATGTCTAAAAATTTAGATGAAATGTGTAGGAACACGCACGCCCTTCATCATCTGTGACACGTGGAAGATGTAGTGCGCCCACTCCTACTATTGGGAGGGTAGGGCAAGACAGTAGGCAACCTCTCAATATCTTGCACGATTCCCAAATGGACCAAAGAAACTCGGGGGACTTCCCCTTATAAACCCCTACTTCCCACGTCATGGAAGAAATCACGATTTGTTCCTGGAACATGGTCTCTTGATTCCCTTGTTCATAATACCCATATGGTGAAACACCCAAGGATATCCAGTCACACAAGTTTTCACAGTCGGTGCGTCACAACTGAGACTCTCTTACATGCTCAAAAAGAGGATGAGTAAACACCATCGAATAAAGAAAAGTTGCACCATCCTCGTCCAACACGGTTAGCTTTAGGGACACCAACTGCTCTGAAATGTCCCGCACTAGTTGATCCAGGGACTTCCTACTAAGGGAACCTGCTACAACACAGCCATTTTCCGGAACATAGACTACCTCAAATTCATAGTCCTACATAATTTTCAACCATCACTATCACCTCAGGTTCAAGTATCTCTGGGTGGGACACACCTGAGAGACTCGTGGTCTGAGTAAACCAAAAAGCGCTCTCCCAGAAGATAGCATCTCCACATTTTTAGGGAAAATAATACCACTACCAGCACCACATAGTGAAGCATGTAGTTCTGTTTATGGTGTTTCCATCACCTCGACCTATAATTGATAACGGTATCAAGATAGATGTTTAGCACGCAAGGTACCAACGAACAGGGCAAGTGAGAAAACTCATCCAACTACCAGAGGCTAGACATAGAAATCACATGGAATACCCCACATGTTATTTCCCCTATTAGAAGGAGAGCAATCCCCAAAATAGGTACTCTAACAAACCCACTAGAGAAACTTCAAGCTAAGGGAGGTCAAGCAAAAAATCCCCACTGGAAAACCCAGAACCTACTCTGATACTCCACCGCATGACCCCACCATGAATGCACATGTTAGAGGGACTCATCCACCAAACCTCAATACTATCTACATTGGGTGGTACAGACTCTCCCTCACGGTTTTGATCACCTAAAAAAACGTGTCTTAGTGGGGGAGGAACCCCACTTTCCAGTGCATTCAAAGCTATGTCAATCAACACCAACACTAGGTTACATCGATGCCCTGTGTCACCCTCGGTAACCCCTCAAACAAGGAGATAGATGAAAAGAGTACCTCACGTAGTGTCTTAGATGTTCTACTGAGAAAAGTAGAAAAATCCACATTGCGTACCTCTTATCATCTCTTGCGTTGGATGATTGTAGACATCCATAGCACACAGCCACCCACGACACCGTCCGTTAGCTCCCTGATCCTGACATGGGCCACCTATTGGTGGTGGAATGACCTCAAAACATTGTCTAGAAACCATAGTTCTTCCTACTTTTCTGCAAACACCGCCTCCCTTCAGACCACCCTGTCCTCACCGGGGAGTTCTCTGATCATGAAATTGCCTCTGTCGTGGAGGTGCATCTACCAACTATCTGGAAAACTCAGCACATTTGTCGAGTAGTCTCACGCCACATAACCTCTCACATCACAATCATAGCACTAGTCCTCCCTGGGCTGTCTCGGTGCTCTATACTGCCTCTGACTATGTGCCTGAGTCTCATCAAGGGGAGACCTCCGACGCCGAGGCCCTGCCAATTGACATCCCTCTGATATAAATTTCTCTATCACCAGTGCCTGCTCCATCACCCTGAGATGGATTAGGATGAACAAGGGCACTATGATAGCACAAATCCCCTCTATAGAGACCTTGGTCAAAATTATGTGCTCAAAAGTTTCTATCATGGACTATGTCCAAGGAGTACCGAGTAAGGTCTGTGAACCTAGTCGAATACTCAGCCACATTCATCACTCCCCTCTGAAGCTCCAGCAGCTCCCGAAATCATTAAAAGCGTATGTTGGAGGGGTATTACTCCTCACAAAACAGCTGCTTGAAGTCATAACATGACAGTACCGACTCATCGTGCATCTGAGTAACCCTGGCTCTACTATGCCAAAATGGTTGGTGGAAAAAGTCTGGTTGTCAAAGCCACCATCTAACCTGTCAGTGTCCAAAAAATCCTGAAGTGGTGAACCCCCAACTCTTGCCAACCATTCACTGTCTAAGGGTATGGCTCACCTTGGAACCTATGCGGTCTCTGATGTTGGAACTCACGTAGAGTGCCCAGCCTGCACTCATCATCTTCCTTCACTGCCGGTACTATATACTAATCCATAGGTGGAGCTGCAACTGCGAGTCCTCCGGGAGAAAGGGTAATTGTATGATGGATCTTGAACTAAGGGCTCGTCGCTCACAGAGTCATTGTCACGAAACAGAGCTAGTATCTTGGATGGATATCATCATAGAGACATCTTGATTCTGATCAAGGAGTACCGCAGTCAAATGAGCATATATATACCAACAACGATGGGAAGGTGACTCAACAAGGGCAGTCAAAGACTCAATCATATATAATTCACAAACCAAATTCCCTACAAGAAGTGTCTTTGTGTGCCGAGTCAACAAGAGGGTTATCTGGTTCCTGGTGAATGGATACGTCAGCCGTCACACCATCACTGGACTCCCTGGCTAAAGATCCTCTCTTGAGACATGTTGACACTATTTCCCCAAAACTCAACAAATTCCTTTTTAGGGATGTCCAAACAATTCCCAAAGGAATGAACCACCTCTGATACCACTTTTTCACGACCCGACCCGTACTGGGGATCGAGCCGCAACTACCCGAAGCCTGCCTCCATAGGCCAGGGGCTGGCAACTAGCACTGAAGGAACAAAAAACTAAGGGAGTCCTTTTCCTAAGAAACTGTACACACACATGCAGTTATCTCAATGAAAAATTGCGGAGAAAAGAAAGCAAGATACAAAACTGCTAAAAAAGGGAAACCAACAAACATGAATCCACCTCTAAATAGTAAAAGAAAAGTGTTGAAAAGTGGACTGACAATTAAACTGAACAGTAAAAGGGAAAAAACATGCACCCAACTAGAAAGGTGCCACAACCCGACAATAGGTAAAACAAAATTAAACTACTAGTGAGTCTTACACCAGAATGTACTACTACGGCCACTTAACGCAGTATAAGATCCTATGTCCTCTACGCTCCTCTGTAGTCTCGACCGACCAGTCTATCGTCTGCAAGGTCCCACCATGTGCGGGCAAAGACCACGCCGGGGTGAGTATAAATATACTCAGTAGGATTCCCTGAAATCTCGAGGGAGCAACAAAGGAGGAACTAAAATGTCGAGAAGTAGACAGATCAAGCACAATGTAAGAGTAAAATAGTGAGATTATAGCTCAACCCTACAAAATAAAGGAAGTGGACTCATCTAATCCAAGAGGAGCTAGACACGGAAATCAAGTGGCATACCCTACGCGTCTTCGCCCCTTCTAGAAGGAGAGTAACTGAACCCAAGGAGTGGGAACAAAAGTAGCGTGTATATATATGGTCAACAAGAAACCCAAACGAGTGTGTAAGGGGTTCACTATCTCCATGCTCAGCACAAGAAAAATCTCCAACAGTTAATGGGATATCCGTCACTGATGCTTAACAATCCCGCACGTCAAAGCTGCCTCATCGCTGAACCGTACGACCAAGGGCCCCACTCCAGAAACCACAGAGAAAAGTCACTGACCATCGTCATAGAAAGGGCTATGTCTTAAATATGTCATTGGGTAACCCACTGCCCAACCCAGCTAAAGGGTAATCTCCAAGAGGTCGTCGGGTAACCCACTGCCCAGTCCTGCTAGAGGGTAAACCCTAAGTTCAACGACTAACCTGATACCCGGCCTCGCTAGAGGGTGAATCCTAAGATTTTAATGGGTAACCCACTGCCCAGCCTCATTGGAGGGTAAACCCTAAGATCAACGGGTAACCCACTGCCCAACCTCCCTGGAGGGTAAACCATAAGGTCAATGGGTAACCAACTACCCAGCCTTGCTGGTGTTGAGTCAATAAGGTTTTCCTTATGACTTTTCCATTCCTTCTTGTTTTGAAAATCACAAACACCTTATCTTTAGGAAAATTTCTTTTATAAGGAAAATTGCTTTTATAAGGAAAATTGCTTTTATAAGGAAAATTTCTTTTATAAGGAAAATTTATTTTATAAGGAAATTCGCTTTTGTAAGAAAAATTATCCTTATCATATTTTCATCCATATTTTTCCTAAGTATAAAATTTGGATTCATTTCTGTTTTCTCGGATTTGTTTGAAACTTTGATATAAAGTATTCTGTTTTAGGATCCGAATTCTGGATAAGATTTGTAAGGAAGTTTCACTCCGGATTCCAGATGAGAACTGTAATAAAGTATCATTCCGAATTCCGGTTACGAACTCTGACTAAGTCCTATTCCAGATTCAGGATACGAATCCTTATGAAGTTAGACATGGAATTCTCATTACGAATTCTAATGAAGAATTCTCATTACGAATTCTGATAATGAATTTTCATTAAGATTTATGATGACGAATTCTCATTACGAATTCTGATGATGAATTCTCATTCTGAATTCTGGATACGAATTCTCATTACGAATTCTTAAGATGAAATCTCATTACGAATTCTGATGATGAATTTCCATTACGAATTCTGATGAGGAATTCTCACTACGAATTCTGATGACGAATTCTCATTCCGAATTCTCATTCCGAATTCATTTATTAAACAGAATCTGATCATCTCTGTTTTGTACACTCTTATTTATTCAGACTCCTAATTTTTCACTTCGAACTTTCATTTTACTTATGTCTTTATATTTTGACTACTCTTTATTATTTTCCTTACACTCCGAACTTTCACTCCGAACCTTCACTCCGAATATTTTGAGTTAAATTTTAAACGGTGTCATACATTATGTTACACATGTTTTATTATAAAACGATTTAGTCTATTCTGTTATAAAACTAACCGTTGGCTAAGTGAAACGTATACAGGTCCCTCCGATTTTTAAGGAAAATATGACCGCTGGGAAGGAGGCTGACCTTACCTATAAATAGGAGCTCATTTGAAAGAGCTCGGGGCTACAAAAAGGCTTACTGATCTTCAACTCATGTGATTACATGCTTGAAGTGATTTCTAGATAGAGAGGCTCTTATTAACTCTCAAAGCTTTGTGTGACTCCGAATGTTGGTGATTACATTCGAGGACTTCCGGGGATAGGAAGACAGAGGTGCTGACCACCTTGATGTTCTAGGGATTCCTTGCTGAGGAAGACAAAGGTTGCCAACTACCTTGATGTTGAGGGCTTGCGGGGATAGCAAGACAGAGACACTCCGATCTTCGTATCGAGGGCTTACCCTGGTGTGGGTAAGACAGACTTGCTTGAAAGTATAAATAAAGGGACCTTTATCCAAGGTTGTTGGATACCCATCTCTTTGGGATAAAAGACTATTATCTTGTTACTTGTAGTTCTACTACTTGTTTATTTCCGCTGTATTTTGTATTATAAGGAAAGTATAACTTTCTTATACTTCCTTACTTGTACTCTGTTTCATTTAGATTCTATACGCTTTAAGGTAGAATCTCATATTGTAACTTTTGTTAAGTTTAAATTTCCGGAACCATATTTCCGGAACCTACTTTCGGAATCTCTTTCCAAGTTTGCATTCGGTGTTAGAGGTGTTGTGAATTTTCTTAGTTTAACTTTGTTAAACTTTTCCCTTTCCTTTTCTTAAGGAAAACATAGTTATTTGCAACTAACTTTAAAGGTTCCAAAGGAATTTTAAAGTATACAATTCACCCCCCCTCATGTATATTGAGCATCTACATCACTATTTTGATCCTACAATTGGTATTAGAGGAGGTATCTGAAATACTTATACTTACGAATAAGTTTTTCTTGCTCACTTTTCCATTCCGAACTTTTCCATTCTGAACTTTGTCATTACGAATTTTTTCTGCTAACAAGTTTGTGTGCCGAAGGTTATTATAAGTATGATAGGATTTAATATTGGTTCAATTGATAATCTAAATCCTACAAGACCACCAATCTTTGATGGTAATTATTATGAGTACTGGAGAGATCGAATGAAGACTTTTGTTATCAATACTGGAGTAGACAATTTTGTTATGCTTACTGGTGATTATAAAATTCTTGACAAGGAAGTTAGAACTTTTACTAACCAGGAAAAGCAAGAATATCAACTCAACTATAAGGTACGCAATACTCTACTTTGTTCAATGACCAGAAATATATATAGCCAAATTTCTTCTTATGAAGCAGCTAACTGTATCTGGAAGAAGTTAGAGGTTACACACTTTGGAACTTCTAAGGTGATTTAGACTAGAAGAGTTATGCTCAGAGCTGAATATCATCGATTCAACTTTCCTTATAGAGAACCAATCTGTAAAGTTCAACAGAGATTTATGACTATCGTAAAAATCCTACAGTCTATGGGAGAGAAAGGTTTAGATGATGAAGCTCTTGTGGATAAGATAATTGATATCATGCCTAATGAGTGGGAGTCAAAAAGAACTAATATAGATGAGAATAGGAAAGTGACTCAGATTTCTCTTGATGAGCTTTTTGGAACTCTTCTCCAACATGAAAGAAGAATGAAGAGAGACGCTAACAACATCAAAAAGAAAAATGGAAATGGTACTGTTGCTTTTACAACAACATCAAATCATATGAAAGCTAAGACTCCTGAGAGAGTAACCAGATCTAAGTCTAAGAAGATGGTATTTCAGTCAGATTCTAGTGAGAGTGAAATATCAGAAAATGAATTAGAAAATCTTTCTTGAAGGATGAACAAGATAGCTGGCCAGAGAAATTTCCAATCCAAGTATAAGAAAAAGGAAAGTAAAGATAAAAAGATGGAGAAGTTACTTGTTATGAATGCAAGAGAGCTGGACATATAAGACCAGATTGCCCTATGCTCAAAAAGAAAGAAAGGAAAGAAAGACATTTAGACAGGAACAGAAAGAAATATTATAAAGCAAAATCTAAGAAAGTTCTGAAAGCTAATGACACCTAGAGGGCCAGTGGTGGTGACTCTTCAGATGAATCTTCTGATTATGAATCTTCAGGACAGAAGAATTTTGGTCTTATAGCCAGATTACCTATTGATAATCATTGTCTTATGGCTAAGGTATGAAATGATGAATCATTGAACAATGTTTCTTTAAATTCTAATGACAGTAAGTATTATGACTCTTATGATGAAGAGTCTTCTTCTGATGAAGAAAATACTTTACCTACTTATGAATAAGTCTCTAGGATTACTGAACTTCTTGAGATTGAGAATTCTAAACTCAATAAAAAACATTATAAGAAAAACTCTAGGAATTATATTCTTACAAAAGAGATATCAGATCTTTCTAAAGATCTTGATAAGAAAAATGCAGATTTTAAAAGTATTTCAAAAAATCTTGAGGAAGTAAGTTCTGAGAAGAATAAACTTTCTAAAGAATTAGAAAAAGTAATTTCTAATAAAAATGTTTTCGAGCCTAGCACTAGTTCTAAAACTAATGATTTTGAGGATAAAAACTTGGTTGTAAAACTCAAGTCTGAAATTTTTTCCTTAAAGAAGTGTTTATCAAACATTACCCATGGTAAAGAAAATTTTGATAAAATGTATTCCCAAATACGACCTTTAAGAAATAAATCCGGATTTGGTTATACCCATGTAAAACCAATTTTCAGTAACAATTATTTTGTTCCTCAAAGTGCCCCATTTTGTACCAAGTGTCAATGTGGTGGTCACTGGGCAAAGAATTGTTCCTTAAACAAAACCCAATATCTAGGATTTCACAAAGCTTACTTTTCAAAGAAGATGTGGGTACCTAAAATTTTATTGTCTGGAAATCTCGGATCCAAACAAGTTTGGATTCCGAAAGTCTAATTTTCTTCTTGATTTCAGGAAAATAAAGAGAGTACCAGCAACAATACATGGTACATGGATAGTGGATGTTTCCGGCACATGACTGGTAACAAAAGCTATTTTTAAAAGATTATCAAAACGAAAGGAGGAAAGGTAACTTTCGGAGATAATGCTAAGGTTGAGATTGTTGGTATTGGTAATATTTTTTTCTTGGTAAAACTTTGATTTCAAATGTTCTTTTTTTAAGGGTCTTAAGCACAACCTCATTAGCATAAGCCAGTTATGTGATGAAGGTTACCTTGTGAATTTTAGAAATGATAAGTTCTTAGTTCACAATTCCAAGGAAGAATTTATTCTCTCAGCCAACAGGCAAGAGAATGTTTACACCTTAAATTTAGAAGACCTTAGGATCCAAGATTTACCTTGCCTTAGTGTAATGGAAGATCATTCCTGGTTATGACATAGAAGACTAGGTCATTGTAACCTTAGGAACCTATGTAAACTCTCTAAGAAGAAACTAGTTAAGGATCTACCAGAGCTTAGATTCAATTCTTCTAAAGTTTGTGATCCTTGTCAATATGGTAAGCAACATAAATCTAGTTTTAAATCAATCGGTGAAGTCTCAAAAACAGATGCATTATAGTTAGTGCACATGGATCTTTTTGGTCCTACACAAACTGGAAGTATTGGAGGCAAATACTCTGTGTTTGTACTAGTTGATGATTACACTAGATTTACTTGGGTTTATTTTCTAGAAAAGAAATCTAAAGCTTTTTATTATTTCAAAAGTTTTAGAGCTCAAGTTAAAAATGAGAAAAACCTTCCATTGAAAACTATTCATAGTGATCATGGAGGAGAATTTCAAAATTCTGATTTTGAAACTTTTTGTAGTAAAAAAGGTATTACTCACAATTTTTCAGCACCTAGAACTCCTCAACAAAATGGTGTAGTTGAAAGAAGAAATAGAATTCTTCAAGAGATAACTAGAACCATGTTGAGTGAATATTCTATAGCTAGACATTTCTGGGCTGAAGCTATAAGTAATGCTTGTTATACTATAAATTGTGTTTTGATTAGACCTTTTCTTAATAAAACTCCTTATGAGTTATGGAATGGTAGAAAACCAAGACTACCCTACTTCAAGGTTTTTGGTTTCAAAGTATTCATTATGAATACAAAAGATAACTTACATAAATTCGCACCAAAATCTGATGAAGGAATTTTCTTAGGTTATTCCACAACATCTAAGGCTTATAGAGTTTTTAATAAAATCACTTGTACTGTTGAAGAAACAGTACATGTAAAATTTGATGAGTCAGATCCTTTTGTTTTTAAAACACCTCAGCCTACATCCTCAGATGTGTTTTCAAAAACTGATTATCAACCTTTGATAGAAGAACCTTCTGATAAGGATAATATTCAAGAAGATATTCCTGAAACATTTACCCCAGAAGATTTTCTCCCTATGTTGACGAACAGGCTTTTCAAAACCCAAATCAGGCGTTTCTTAAGAATCATCCCAGTGATAGTATCATTGGTGATGTAAATCAACCTGTAAGGACTAGAAGTTCCTTAAGAAATGAAGTAGAACATCTAGCATTTCTTTCCCAATTAGAACCTAAAAGCACTGATGAAGCTTTAGGTGATGATGATTGGATTAAAGCCATGCAGGATGAACTAAATGAATTCGAAAGTAATAAAGTCTGTACCTTGGTTGAAATACCTAAGGAAACTTCTGTAATTGGAGTCAAATTGGTTTTTAGAAATAAATGTGATGAAAATGGAGTCATAGTAAGAAATAAAGCTAGACTTGTTGCTAAAGGCTATAATCAGCAAGAGGGAATAGACTATGAGGAAACCTATGCTCCAGTAGCTAGATTTGAATCTATCCGTATTTTACTTGCCTTTGCAGCATTCTTTAATTTCAATCTTTTCCAAATGGATGTAAAATGTGCTTTTCTTAACGATTATGTTCAAGAGGAAGTTTTTGTTGAACAACCTCCTGACTTTGAAGATACAAAACATCCTGATTATGTTTTTAGACTTACCAAAGCTCTGTATGGCCTTAAACGAGCCCCACGAGCATGGTATGATAGACTCACTGGATTTTTGCTTCAAAATAATTATGTTAAGGGAAATGCAGATCCAACCCTTTTTATAAAGAAAGATAAGAAAAATGTTTTGATTATTCAAATTTATGTTGATGAAATCATATTTGGTTCAACTCAGCAATCTTTGACCGACTCTTTTGCAAGTCTAATGAAATCTGAGTTTGAAATGAGTATGATGGGTGAGTTAACATTTTTCCTTGGTTTTCAAATTTCTCAAAAACCAGAAGGAACCTACATATCTCAACATAAGTATATTAAAGATCTTCTTAAAAAGTATGGTTATGATAATACTAAGAGTATAAGTACTCTAATTGGTACCTCAAACTCTTTAGATCTTGATGAAGCTGGGAAACCAGTAGATCATACATCTTTTAGAGGTATGATAGGAAGTCTACTATAATTAATAGCTAGTTGACCAGACTTAATGTTTTCAGTATGCTTATGTGCAAGATATCAATCCAATCATAAGGAATCTCATCTAAAGGCAGTAAAAAGAATTTTTCTCTACCTTAAGGGAACCATGGATTTAGGATTATTTTATACTTCTGGAAATGATTTTATCCTAAAAAGCTTTTCTGATGCTGACTTTGGTGGATGTATAATGGATAGAAAAAGTACATCCGGAACTTTTTATTTCTTAGGAGATTCATTAGTTTCATGGTTCTACAAGACGCAACATTCTGTAGCAGTCTCCACTGCTGAAGCTGAATATGTAGCAGCTGGAAGTTGTTGTGCTCAAGTGTTGTGGATGCAACACACACTCACAGACTATGACTTGATTTTTACTAAAACTCAAATTTTGTGTGATAACACTAGTGCCATTTCTCTTAGCAAGAACACTGCACATCACTTCCATGCAAAACACATATATATTAGGCATCACTTTCTTAGTGATCACACACTTAAAGGAGATATTATTCTTCAGTTTATCGGAACGCAAGATCAACTTGCTGATATTTTCACAAAATATTTTCCTTCTGATAGATTTGAATACATTAAACAGAAGTTAGGAATGATAACTATTAGGTAATCATTCTTCATTAACTTTATATTGAAAAAGTCTCCTGACAGCAATAAACTCCTTTTCATAGGGGGAGTACATTTGATTGTTAGTTTAACAAAGTTTTTCAAAAACTGTTTTCAAACTTTTCAGAATTAAAATTCCAGAATGGAATTTCTGGAAGTAAAATATCCAGAATGGATATGTTCATATAGAAGACTTCTGGAATCAAAGACTTCATATTGAACACTTCCGGAATGGAATATTTTCGTACTGATATTTTCATAACGGGATTTTCATACCGAATCTTCTATAATAAGTTTTTCGTTTTCAAAATTTTGTAATAAAATTTTCATACTGAGTTTATTTTTCGTAGTGAGTTTTCCGAATTTTGTCTTTTCAAAATAAATATTTTTTTGTAGTTATCGCAAGAATATTACCCATTACGAATAATCCTCCTAAGCCAATCCGAAATGTACGATTTCCATACTCAAGTTTTCGTAGTCATATTTTACTTGCTGGCATTTTCATTTATTTTGTTTTCAGATTATAGTTTTCTTAATTCTTTGTTTTAATAAAAAACCTCAAAAGATCAGATTCAAGAGAATTGGTTTTCGACCATCAGATCTGATCTCAGCTTATCACAACCGTTTGATCAACCTTGGAAGTTGAACCGTCATCTCATTGCCTATATAAAGGGGACCCAAATAGTTTTCCCACATCGGTTTTCAAGCTCTGGCGTCCCGAAGCTCTACCTATCTGTTTTAAGGCTGTTCCGAACTTCAGTTTTCTCAGTTCCGAAGTTCTCAGAGGTCTTCAGATCCGAATGTCTGTGGAAGTAGTTTCGCAAGACATGTCTTCCTCCAAGCCAATTTCGAAGTGGTTAGTATATAGAGAGAGGCTGGTTCATCCAGATTTCCTCAACAAGTACGATTATCTTATTTCCAAGAATATCAAGCTTAATGGTTGGGAAGATGTTGCGGTGTCAAAACCCGGGAACCAAGATGAAGTGTATTCAGACATACTTGTTGAATTCTATGAGACAGTTTCTTTTCTTCAGGAATATGGAAAGGACAAATTGTCTTTTAAGTCTTATGGTAAGACTTATAACCTTTCATATGCCAAGGCAACCAGCTTGGTAGGGAAAAAGAATGAAGGTGAAGCTGAGTTTGTTTCTCATGTGTTGCCAGATTCTAAAGGTAGATTCGACAAGGAAAAAGCATTAGAAACTCTCGGACTGGCAGATGACAAGGCTCCGAAGATTGCAAGTTTATCAACAAATTTCCGAATTCTGGTGTTATTGGTACCAGGTCTTATCGTACCAAGGAATGGTGACAAAGATAGCTTGAAGAAGAGTGAGATCTACATCCTAGATTTTCTGATAAATTTGAGGAAGTTTAATTTGATGAAGCACATTCTCATTACTCTTGAGAATTTGTAGAAAGGAAATCTAAGATCTCAGATTATTATGTATCCAGCAATCCTCTCCATGTTGATAGTTCGGTGCCTTGAGTATTTCAAGGAAGCTTGAAAATCTAGGCCAAGAGTTCGCAAGATCATGCTTGTGAGTGATGGTACACTCAAAAGAATGGATGTAGCCTTTGACAAGGAGTCTGGACAGTTTATTGATCTACCTGCTCAAAAAGAATCAATTCCGAAAGCTGCTGATCCGGAATCTTCTAAGCCGGTAAGAAAGAGAAAGCTGAAGGAAGTGGAAGTAGAAGCTGAGGATCCCAAGTCTAAGGAAGTTCATTCCGCACCTCCAAAACCAAAAAAGAAGAAATCTTACCCAGATGAGGTTGTTGCAAAATGGAGGGAGATGAAAGAAAAGAGAGTGAAAGGGGAGCCTCAGTTTGGCTTGGACCCTGCGGAGGCTAAGGCCTTGAAGGAAAAAACTGCGGATGAACTAGAAAAACAAGAAAGAGAAAAGAAGCTCAAGAAGAATATGTCTGAGGCTAAGGTAGCTCAGTCTTTTTTAAAATTCAATGAAATGGTTTCTGCGAACATTCCTGTTTCGAGATCCTTTTCATTGGAATCTCTACCTGAGACTCCAGGAAGAGAATTTGTTGCTCCGGAAGAGGCAGTGGCTAATCCAATTGAACAAGGTGAGCAAGTTGAGCAAATGGAAGAAGAAGAAGATGTTGCTGAAGGAAGTGGTGAAACTGGAGATGTGTTGAAACAAGTAGATGATTATAAGGGGACACCTTCGGAACACTTATCGCTCCGAACTTCAGAAGCTGAATCTTCGAAGCTAGTTACTCCAGCAATGGAAGAAGAGAAAGGAGAAGAAGAAGTATCTTATCAGGGAGAAGAAGAACAAATTTTACATGATATTTATCAGATGGAAAACGTAGAGGTTTGTGTTCAGGATGTTGCTGATGAGGAAGATAATGTTGTCCAAGTCTCTGACAGCGCGTCGAACGGACATTCAGCTTGTGAATACATTCGTTGTAAACTTTAATAATAATTTATTATTATTAAGTTAAGGCGTTCTTGGTCACCCTCCTTCGGGTGTAGAACCCCAAAAATCCTGAAACCCATTTCAAGAAGTCTGTCTCAATGAGACGAACCCATAGACGTAGACGGCACGTCAAACGGATGTGTCATTTAGAAGATACGACCCCTTGATCGCAAGGGCTCAACCAAGAAGGTTAATTCAAGCTGGCACGGTCCGAACCGCTGGACCGTAGCCTAGCCACGGGTCCAGTCCAATTCACCACGGCCCTCCAGCCACGACCTGCTCCAGTAACACTGGACCCCCTCGGGTCCGGTTCTTTAAGCAGACTATCCCTTTGGTCGGTCTTCGTCGCCCATCCGGACCCGCAAAGCGCGAGTCCTTGTCTTCTCCGCACACATGAGGTCAGCGCCTCCGGTGCCCCCCTACTGAGTGCCCCTGGCCTCCACCGGATGTTGGTGCCTCCGCCTCCCGCAGCGCACCGCCGCACTTCCTCGGCTACACACTGCGCTGCTCCTCCGGCCGCGCACCGCCCGATCGCCGCCGCTCGCACCACATGGTCCTCCACACTCCACCGTCCCTACTTGCCACTTCCAGCCAAAGTCACTGGCTGACACCCGTCGTCCGCACTGGCAACACCTGATACCACCACCTCTTCTAAACCCCCATTCGAACCTCACCTACACAATGTGCTCCTGGCCACACTCACTGTCGGACGCTCAAACCTCGCTGCTCCACCCTAACCTTTGGCCACCGCCCTTGCCCGAGTCAGGGCTTCCGACAGCCTCTTCCACTACTCTGGTGGCCCGATATCAAAACTGAATGTGGGTTCGGGATCCTCGGGATGATGACTTCGCATCACCTTCCCCCGATTGTCGATCAGACAAGATTTGCGCGTCCAAAAATTGGGACGACGAATGCCCAAGAATGAGATTTAGAATGGGGCTCAGATGATGGTCATGTTTATTCATCCATTGTCCCAATTCCAAAATTATTGAATTAAAATGACGAAAAAAAAGAAAAACACTCCAAAAATTGATGAAGGGGTGGAAAACCAACAAAAGGCCTACCTCAATCTGGTCGTTCGTTGTTGGCGACACGTCCGCTATGTTCCCATTTTGATCTGCCGGAGATTGCTCCTCAATCCGGTGAAGAACAACAAAGAACGCTAAAGAACAAGAGAAAGAGTGAGAGAGAGAGAGAGGGAAAGGAAATTATGGGGTTTCCCCTAATTCCACATTAATGTGAATTTATAAACTCCCTATGAAACTCTAACAGTGTGCGAGTATTCTAAAACCACCGCGCCGACCTATTTTTTATCATGCCTAGGAAAAAACCCCATTTCAAACTCAACAGAAGTCTCGGATTCCCATTCCGAGACTTCATTCAAAATTTATCCGAAAAGAATGCCAGTGATAAAAATCAGTAATTTATTAATTTAAAATGATGATTTTCCCCGGGGTGACATCTCTCACAGCAGGCCCACGCCCAGAACTTTTACACCTCGCTTATGGTAAACGGAACGCTCCGGACACGACCGTGCCCTCAGATTTCTGATCTAAGCTACCTTTTAGGAGAAAAAAATACCCACCACAAGAATTGTATAAAAACAACTAATATTTTTATAAAATTTATTCCAAGCACACCGGGCCTCAAAATCGCATGTCATCTCAGCCTCTATCTCTGGAAATATATGTAGAAATATTCCACAGAATTTTAGGGAAAAAAGGGTCTCTACATCATTCCCTCCTTCAATATTTTCATCCCCAAAAAGAAAAACTAGGGAAAAAACCTCGGGATACGGAGCTCACACCTAGGTCTCCCACTCCCAAGAAAACATGCACAACACAAGGATGACACAACACGCAAACCAAAGGGATGGTTCACACTCATAAGATCTGAAACTTTCAATGAAATGCGTAGAAACATTCATGCACCTCATCAAATATGACACGTGGAAGACTTCATGCGCCCACTCCTACTATTGTGAGGGTAGGTAAAGATGGTAGGAAACCTCTCAATCTCTTGCATGATTCCAAAAACAGCCCAAAGAAACTTGGGGGACTTCCTCGGTCGAACCCCTAATTTCCACATCACGACTGAAATCACAATTTGTTCCTGGAACATCGTCATGCGATTCCCTCCTTCAGAATACCCATCTGGTGAAACACCCAAGGATATCTGGTCACACAAGTTATCATAGTTAATGCATCACAACCAAGACTCTCTTACACTCTTAAAAATCGGATGAGTCAACACCATCGACTAAAGAAAAGTTGCACCATCTTGGTCCAACTGGGTTAGTTATAGGGACACCAACTGCTCTGAAACATCCCACACTAGTCGAGCATGGGACTTCCTACTAAGGGAACCTGCTACAACACTGCCATTTTCCGTAACATAGACTACCTCGAAATCATAGACCTACAGAAATTTCAACCAGCACCATCGCCTTAGGTTCAAGTCTCTCTGGTTGAGGACGCACCTGAGAGACTGGTGGTATGAGCAAACCACAAAGTTCTCTCCCATAATATAGTGTCTTCGAATTATTAGGTCAAATACTACCACTACCATCCCCACATAGTGAAGTCCGTAGTTCTGTTTATGGGGTTTCCATCACCTCGACCTGTACTTGATAACGATATCAATATTGACGTTGAGCACGCAAGGTACCAACGAACAAGACAGGTGAGAAAACTCATCCAACCTATAGAGGCTATACACGGAAAGCACGTGGCATACCCCACATGTCTTTGCCCCTATTGGAAGGAGAGTCATCCCCAAAACATGCACTCTACCAATCCCAATAGTGGCACCTCAAGCGAAGGGAGGTCAAACAGGAAATCCCCACTAGAAATCCCAGAACCTGCTCTAAAACTCCACCGCACAACCACTCCATGAATGTACATGTCAGAGTGACTAATCCACCGCACCTCAATACTATCCACTTTAGGTGGTACTTACTCTCCCTCAAGGTTTTTATCTCATAAGAAAAATGCGTCTCAATGTGGGAAGAAACCCTCTTTTCTGTGCATTCAAAGCTACGTCAGACAACACCAACATATGGTTACAACGATTCCCTGAGTCACCCTCTGTAACCCCTCGAACAAGGATTTAGACAAAAAGAGTACCTCACATAGTGTCTGACAAGTTCTAATGAGAAAAGTAGAAAAAGACACAGAGTGTACCTCTTATCATCTCTTGCGTTGTAGTATTGTATACATCCATAGAACACAACCACTCGTGACCCCATCTGTCAGCTCCCTGAGCTAGACATGAGATGCCTAGTGGTGGTGGAAGGACCTCAAAACGTTGTCTGCCAACCATAGTTCTTCTTGCTTTTTAGCCAACACTTCCTCCCTAGGGACCACCATGTCCTCACCTTGGGATTCTCTGATCATGATACTACCTCTGTTGTGGTGGTGTATCTACAAACTATCTAGAAAACTCCTCACATTTGCTGAGTAGTCTCACGCCACGTGACCTCTCACATCACAATCATAGAACTAGTCTTCCCTGGGCTGCCTCAGTGATCTACATTTCCCTCGACCATGTCCCAGAATCTCATCAAGGGGAGACCTCCGGTGCCAAGTCCCTTCCAATTGACGTCCCTCTGACAGAAATTTATTTGTCACCAGTGCATGCTCCAGCACCATGAGATGAGTGAGGATGCACAAGGGAACTACGCTGGCACGAATCCCCTCTAAAGAAACCTCACTCAAACTTCTATGCTCAAAAGTTCCCATCATGGACCACATCCAAAGAGTACCGAGTAAGGCATGCGAACCTAGTCACGTACTCAGCCACTGCCATCATTCCCTGTTAAAGCTCCAGCAGCTCCCGACACCGTAAAAATCATAAGTATGAGGGGTAGTAGTCCTCACGAAATAGCTGCTAGAAGTCATCCCATGAGAGTACCGACTCGTCGTGCATCTGGGTAACCCTGGTTCTACTACACCAAACTGCTTGGGGGGAAAATACTGGTTTTCAAAGCCACCATCTAACATGTTAGTGTTTGAACAAGCCTAAAAAGGTGAACCACTGACTCTAGCCAACCCTTCACTGTATGACGGTATGTCTCATCGTGGATCCTCAGCAGTCTCTAATGCTGAAACTCACATAGCACACCCAGCCTGCACTCATCATTGACCTTCACTACTGGTATTATCTGCTACTCCACAGGTGGAGGTGCTACTGCCTGTCCTTCAGAAGAAAGGGTAATCATATGATGGATCTTGAACTAAGGCCTTGTCTCTCACAGAGCTTTCTTCATGAACCAGAGCTAGTATCCTGGCTTTCTATCATCGTAGAGACATCCTTAATATGATAAAGGTGTACCGCAGTCAAATGAGCATATATATACCAACAATGATGCAGAGATGACTCAAGAAGGACAGTCAAAGACTCAATCCTATATGATGCATGAACCAAATTTCCTACAAAAAGAGTCTCAGTGTTCTTAGTCAACAAGAGGGTTATTAGGGTCTTGGTGAATAGATACATTGGCCTCTGCACCATCACTGGACTCCCTGGCCTGAGAGCCGCTCTCGAGACACGTTGACACTATTGCCCCAAAACTCAACCAATTCCTTTTTAGGGACGTCCGAACAACGCCCCAAGGAACGAACCACCTCTGATACAACTTTGTCACGACCCGACCTGTACCGGGGCTCAAGCCACAACTACCCTAAGCCCACCTCCATAGGCCAGGGGATGACGACTAGCGTCGAAGGCACAAAAAACTAGGGGAGGCATTTGCCTAAGAAACTGTACACACACATGCAACTAACTCAATAAAAAAGTGCAGAGAAAATAAATAAAGAAACAACACTACTACAAAAGGAAAACCAATATACATGCCTCAATCTCTCACCAGTAAAAGTAAAGTGCTGAAAAGTAGGCTAACAAGTATATTGAACTGTAAAAGGGAAAAACATGCACCCAACCAGAAAGGTGTCGCAACCCGGAAACATGTAAAACGAGAGTAAACTGCTGGTGAGTCTCACACCTGAATTTCCTATTATGGCCACTGAATGCATCCCAAGATCTTGTGTCCTATACACTCCTCCGTAGACTCGAATGACATTTCTATCGTCTACAAGGGAACACCAAGTGCGGGCAAAGCCCAAGAAGGGGTGAGTATAATGATACTTAGTAGGAGGCCCCGAAAGCTCGATGGATCAACAAAGGAGGTACTAAAATGGTGAGAATTGGAAAGAAAAAAGAATAGTGTAAGAGTATAATAGTTATAGTACATCTCAACCCAAAAAAAAGATAGGATGTGGACTCATCCAATCCAAGAAAAGATAGACACGGAAAACACGGGGCATACCCCGTGTGTTTTCTCCCCTCCTAGAAGGAGGGTAACTAAACCTAAGGAGTGGGAACAAAAGTAGGGTGTATATATATGATCAACAAGAAACCTGAATGATTGTGTGTGAGGATCTCTATCTCCAAGCTCAGCCTAAGAAAAGTCGCCAATAGTTCAAGGGATATCCATCACTGATGCCCAACAATCCTGAATGTCAAAGCTACCTCATCACTAAACTGTACGACCAAGGGTCCTGATATGGTAACGACAAAGAGAAGTCACTAACTAGCCTCATAGAAAGGGCTGAGTCTGAAAGAATTCATCAGGTAACCCACTACCAAGCCCAGCTGGAGGGTAATCCCCAAGAGGTCGTCGGGTAACCCACTACCCAACCCCGTGGGAGGGTGAACCATAAGGTTAATGGTTAACCCACTACCCAGCCTCGCTGGAGGGTGAATCCTAAGAGGTCAATGGGTAACCCACTTCCTAGCCTCACTGGAGGGTAAACCCTAAGGTCAACGGGTAACCCACTTCCCAGCCTCACTGGAGGGTAAACCCTATGGTCAATGGGTTACCCACTATCAAACCACGCTGGAGGGTAAACCCTTAGGTCAATGGGTAACCCACTGCCCAGCCTCGCTGGAGGGTAAACCCTAACATCAACGGGTAACCCACTACCCAACCTCATTGGAGGGTAAACCCTAAGGTCAACGGGTAACCCACTCCCCAGCTCCGTAGGAGGGTAAAACCAGAATTGGTCCGATAACTCTGCACTGCCCGTGCCATCGCCGGGTATCACAAACACCCCTACCTTGCGTAGGTTCGGTGTGCGTCAAAGGAACCTCCAACCAACACCCTTTCATGTTTCCACATTTAATGAGATCTCAATAGAGGCTCCACACATCCAAACAGATTACACCATGGTAATCCTCTTGGAAAAACACGTGAGATAGACTATTTACTCGTTGGAAACAGGCTCCCGATGGAAAAGTTATTCGACACCGCTTTAGGCCCACACGTCGTCTCATGGGACCTGCACCTTGTTCTAGAGAAAGGTCAGACGAACTACGCCATCACTATGCTCTTGGAAAAATATTCCAAATCGACTATTCATAAACCCCAAACGGACGCCTGATTAAAAAGTCGCAGTATGCTGCACACAACTTAAAAGATGGCCCGTGGGGCCCATGCCTCAACTCCGGCTTCAACGCCTGAAATGACTCATGTCAACTTCGTCTCGATGCCAGGTTCGCAACAACATTGACGGTGCCTAAAATAGACTCCGGATGTAGAAGCTGCAACTCCCCGCGTTATGAAAACGGGGCCCTGTGGGGCCCACACCTCGGCCCTGAAACACGTCACACAGATCGTACCTCTAAGTTCTTTTCAGATAACCACAAGGCGTAGGCTATTCATTTTCCTTGAATGGACTAATGAAGCATAAGTCGTAAAAACACAGCATACATCCGAAAGCCGCCTCGTGGGGCCCACGCCTCAGGCTTGAATTTGGGTGGGAAAATTGAGTCTTTGCAATTCCCTCAGAAGAACACTCAGAAACAACTACTCAAACACCCCAAACCAATGTCGGGTGAAAAGTGGTGTTTCACCGTAAAACGTATGAACCAGGCCCTATGGGCCCTGCACCTTGTCTCTAAACCGAATGCTTCGAAATACATCTCAAAAATCGTGCATGAGGACTGGGGTCACGCTACCGCTGCCGGCGCATCAATCAGACATCCTAGGTAATAGTTATGTCCGATGTAAGGCTAATTAATTAATTAAGTAATTGATTAATTTTTCGCATTAAGTGTTTCGTGCCACCGAGTAACAAAACCAAAACTCAAATGTTCCCAAACAACTTTGGAAGGACCGTCTCAACTCTAGGGCCACAGTGTCTATGACGGCGCATCGAATGGACATCCAGCTTGTGAATGCGTCCGTTGTAAACTTTAATAATAATTTAATATTTTTAAATTAAGGCGTTCCGGGTCACCCGCCATCAGGTGCAGAATCCCAAAACCACAAAACCCATTTCAAAAAGTCTGTCTCAATGAGATAGACCCACAGCTGTAGATGGCACGTCAAACAGACGCTCCGTTTAAAAGATACAACCTCTTGATCGCAAAGGGACCAATCAGGCTAGTTCACCCAGGCCGGCCCGATCCAACCCGCCAACCCAGCCGTGGGCTTGCCTGACTCGCCACGGCCCGCCGGCCGCGACCCGCTCCAGCAACACCAGACCCCCTCGGGTCCGGTTCTTCATGCAGACCAGCCCTTTGGCTGGTCTTTGTCGCCCAGTAGGACTAGCAAAGCTTGGGTACTTGTCTTCTCTGCACACCCAAGGTCAGCGCCTCGAGTGGCCCCCTGCCAAGCGCGACCAGCCTCCGTAGGATGCCAGCGCCTCTGCCTCACGCAGCACCCCGCCATGCTGCCCCGGCTACACCCCGCGCCACTCCTCCAGCCACGCACCGCCTGCTCGATGCCACCCGCGCCGCCTGGTCCTCCACTCTCCATTGTATTGGCCTTCCGCTTCCGACCGAAGTCCCTAGCTGACACCCACCATCCGCACCGGTGACACTCGACACCGCCACATCGTCCAAACCCCCGGCTGAACCTCACCTATGCACAGCACTCCTGGCCGCACCCACTGCCTAACGCCCGAACCCCACAGCGCCACCCCAACCTTCGACCACCGCCCTTACCAGAGCCAGGGCTTCCAACGGCCACCGCCACCGCTCCGGTGACCCGATTTAAAAACTGAACATGGGTTCGGGATCCTCAGGACAATGCCTTCACATCGCCTGCCACCGATCGCCGATCCGACAAGATTTGCGCGTCTGAAAATTGGGTCGAAGAATACCCAAGAAAAGGATTTAGAATGGGGCTCAGACGATGGTTGTGTTCGTTCGGCCATCGTCCCAATTCAAAAATTATAGAATTAAAACAACCAAAAAAAGTCAAAAACTCCAGAAATTATTGAAGGGGTGGAAAATAGACAAAAATATTACCTCGATCCGGTAGTTCGTCCTTGGCGATGCGTCCGCTGCAATCCCACTTCGATCCGCCGGAGTTCACTCCTCAATCCAGCGAAGAACATCGAAGAACGCCAAAGAACAAGAGAGAGAGAGAGATAAAGAGAGAGGAAATTTGGGGTTTCCCCATAATTCCACTTTCAAGAGAATTTATAAATTCCTCTGAAACTCTTCGGTGGGCGAGGATTACGAAACCACCGTGACAGCCTATTTTATATCATGCCTAGGAAAACCTCCCCATTTCAAACTCAATGGAAGTCTCAGATTTCCATTTTGAGACTTCATTCGAATGTTATTTGAAAATAACGCTAGTGATAAAAATCACTAAGTCATTAATTTAAAATGATGATTTTTCCCCTGGGTGACATCTCTCACAGCAGGCGCGCGCCCTTAACTTTTATACCCCGCTTAGGGTAAACGGGATGCTCCGAACTCAACCGTGCCCTCAGATTTCGGATTCGAGCTACAATTTAAGAGAAAACAGAAACCCTCCACGTGCATAGTATGAAAACACTTAATATTTTTATAAAATCTATTCCGGGTACACGAGGCCTCGGAATCGCACACCGTATTAGCCCCTAGCTCTAGAAATATATGTAGAAATCTTCCACAGTTTTTCATGGAAAAAACTGTGTATCTACAACCACAATATTAATTTTCATGAGACCATGCAGACCTATAATTACATAATTCATGTTTCATGGGATCATAAATATAGGTTTTGTGGTAAATTCAAATAATAAATAAGAAAATAAGTATAGAGAATTAAATCGTGAAAAATACAAGGAAGATGTGGCCAATATTAATGGGGAAAAATACAGAGAGTCAATCTTACAGATACCCAATATTGATTATTAATCTTAAATTAAATTTTTCTATAATTGATAGTGTGATTTCCAATTATTACATGGTGTGTACATATTTATTTTATTTCTATGAATTTAATAAATGAGAAATAATATATTTTATTTTTTTCAGATTTAAAAATAATTGTATTTGAGTTTTTTGAATAAAAATTTTGAAGAATAATAAAAATTGCAGTGATGAAATTGTATTCATAAAAAGAAGACATGAAAATACTAATTTTATCAATATAAAACAAATATTGAATTTAAAAACCCACATTGATTTCAGCAAAGATGAATAGGAATAATCTCATTATCATTTAGCATTATGGTGGCCTGAGCTTTCAACTGGTGATTATTCATCAAAAGGTTTCTATGACCATTTCTATATACAGGTTGGTACATGTATAGAATTATTGGTGACATCAAGTATAGTAAGTCATGGCTTATTATGTTTCCAATAATCTCTACATAATAACAAAATTTTAGGTTTTTATATATTGGATAGTAACCAGTATAAACATATGATGTAGTCATCAATTTTGGATGTGAACCTCATGAATAATTCTCATGTTTTCTAGTTTTATTTTTTTATATCAAGATGATATTCCTAAACATGTTCTAAATATGAATGAGATAATTTTGAAAAATAATAATAAAAAATTTAATCTAATTTATCCCCCTCTTATTTATGATCACATAGATGAGTGATCCAAACTTTTTTCGGTCTAAACAATTAGACCTACAATGTATTGTACTTCCTAGATATTCAATCTCTTCATAAATACCTCATCCTACTACATATATTCTTCACATGAACCACCAATAATAAGTATCCAAAAACATCAACCATCTCTTCAAATCATTATCATTTGAATAATCTACCCCAAGTATAATAATTGGAAATATATTTCATACTTTATTCTATGATCACATCCCCTTATTGATAATATACTGTATGTATATATTAATATTATGTGTAATTAAATCTTCATAAAATCTAATATTCTCATACCATATTGACTATTTTTTTATTGGAAAATAAAATAAACATATAATGTTCCAAATGACTCCCAATTTTGTAAGTAAAAGATAGGATGATATCATCATGTAATTATATTTCAAGAAAAATGAAAATTTATTTATTAATAATATCATGATTATTTTATAATGTATTTCATTTCTATTAAATTTAAACATTGAATTGTTTTTATTAAATTAAATCACAAAATTTATATAATTATTTTAATATAAACACATTCCTAAAAATAAATTAATGGTTTGTAGAAATATAAATATTTATAAATAAGTCGATATAAAATGATATAATGTTAAAAGTGATATTTATAAATGAATTGTTTTTATATGTTTTTATCATTAGATTGATATATTTATTTGAAAAATATTATAAAATTATAATTATTTAATATGACACTAACTTCATTTTTTGTTAATATAATTAATAATTGAGAATAAAATCATTCAATGAAAAAAAGATATTTTATGAAATTTTTAAACAATTTTGATTTTATTATAAAATTATACATTATAACTTTTATAGGTTTAATTTTTTAAAATTTATTCCATAATATGAGTACGAATTTCCAAAATCATTAAAAGATTAAATTTGGTAATTTTTTGTAAAAATAGAAAAAAAGTTAAAAAATAGTGAAATACGGTAAGATATAGTAAATATGACATTATATATTTCTTTTAAATACCGAATTTGACCAGTGATCTAATATTTTAAATAATAATCTTGCTGACTCATTAAGGTAGGTAGTGAATTTCTATGATATGTAGTATAACACTTTTTATAATGGAAAACATATTTATTCCTTTCCTTTTTTCATGTATTCCACTCACTACACCTACAAATACACACTTCTTCTTACTATCTCAATTTAAAAAAATCATTTAGATTTTTCTACATTTTATACCAAAACTCTTCCTCTAATAATAATCTCTCATGTATGGGATATTTGAGTCATAAGAAGGTATCTTAAATCCTACATTTCTAAGAGGGTTTTTAAGAGATGATTTGACTCTTAAACATAAGTTTTATCTTCTCCTTAATCATGATTCCTTTATTTATTCACCCAAATTTACTTAATTTTTTTTAAACATTAATTACATATATTTTACATCCCTATATTTCTAAAAAATATACATTTCAATTATATAATAACATATTCTTAATCATTGATTCACTATAATGCATTCTTACGTCCGGCTATTTTACTACCCACAAGAATGATGGTGTAACATTTCCATTATGAATGACTAATAAATGTTGAACAATTTTAATATGTGATGAAAATTTCTAATTCAAATTTTTTTATAATTATTTAATTAAAAAATATTAATGTATTTTATTAATAAAATAATTTTTTTTATTGAATCAATATTCCGAAAATGAATAATTTTTAACCATTTATTACGAACCATCACAGTAACATCCATGCAATCAACAATTATCTTGAAAAATATATCTAAAATATATATATAATATATATGATCATTATGTATGTGATGATGAAATGGGCATGGATAAGGACTAAATCCACAATACTGAAGTAATCATGGAATAAAAAATGAAATTTTCACCATAACATAAATTTTAAGAATAAATAATTAATAAATGGGTAATAATAAATGATAAAAACATATATTAATTAAAATAAATACAATAGGGTTCATAAATAGATAAAAATAATCCTAAATTGATTATATAAGAGTTTAAAGGTTGTTCGACATAGTGAGAATCCATTGTAATAGTGTTTCGTGAATCAGTATCCTATCATTGAGTTAGAATTTATTAACGTTTACTATAATATTCTAAGAATCATATATTTTGTCCTTTATATATGTAATTTGTATCATCTATTTCACTCTAGGTAAATTATTATTTGAAATCAAAATATCCTTCATTGATTTAATTCTTACGACTTAAAAATATGGTGTTGGTAAGTATAATTCAAAAACCGTTTATTGGCTATTTCTATTTTATGTCAATCTTCTTTCTTACCAAAATAGATTGTCGAAATTATTCATAAAATCACATTTTTATGATATTTTAAAACTCTCAGTTGAATTTTTAATTATTTTCAATGTAATAATTTGTATATAATTCATTGATGTGGAATACTTTTTATAACCTTAAATCAGATTTGAATGTACATCCTTCATATTCTATGAAAATGTTTATATTTTACTTAACATTTGTTATATTTTTCTCGTACTTATTTTCAAGGTGCAATTATTGTGACATGTACATTGAAAAACATGTTTTAAAAATATTTTCCACCACATGAATATTACATCTAATGTGATATTCTATTAAATTTTATGAAATCATCCCAAAATAGAAAAGAAAACTATTTTTATTTTTTATCTTATTTATTTCTTAATTTATAATATTTTCATTTAGGATGATATCATATCATTTATTTATCATAACACAACCAATATTGTACTACACTATAATTCATGATTTTTTATATAAATATATGCATAATAAAGTCTTAAAATATCATCAATACTAGTGTATCTAAAGAATTAGGTTCCTGGAATATCAAATTAAAGAGGAATATGATGATATTGTAGAAAACTTCCATAAAATGTTCTGGAAATTCAGTGGTTCTTCTAAAACTATACGGGATAACATTGGGTCTTGAATAAGAAATTGGTCATCTAGAGAGTCTAATAGGGGGAAAATAAAGCAGAGTATAAGGTAATGTAATACATGTCATCCAATAGACAAATAAATTTAATATTAGACGGTGATAATCGTAACATCATACAATACACAATGATATAATATGACATCATAAAGGCAATATAAGAATGTGGAAATAATATAAAAAATGAAATAATAAATATAAGTCAAGGATAACCACAAATAAAACAAAACATAATATGCTTATGATAACCTCCCCTATAATACACATTGAACCTTATGAGATTAAAACATTATCCATTACCAAATGAATTTGAAGACTATATAATTCTGGGCTCACCCATCATATTAATATCATATACATGAATAAATGATCCACATTAATCATTAAATATTATATCATAATTCATCACATTTAATCGCACAATTAAGGATTTTGGGATAAATACAAGTGACTCCCCAATAATTTTTTTATACATACACTATGGGAAAAATAGGCTTTTGCGACAAGTTATCTGCGACAGGATTAATTCTGGTCGCAAATAGTTCATCCCAGATATTATTTGTGACTGGGAGTTCTTCCCGTTACAAATAACCTATTTTTTGCAACGGGTTTTGGGGTCCCATTGCAAAAGGTAATGCGCGGTTTGGCATTGGATGCACGCAAAAGCACATGAATGTTTTTTGTGACGGGGGGATCCCCCCTTCGCAAATACCAGTGTCGGTAAATGGGTTTTTGTGACGGGCTGTTGTCTCACTGTAAAAGGTGTGTTGGCAGGTCACTTTTTGCGACGGGGCCCATCAGAAATACCCTTTTAACAACTAACAATAATTAATGCGGGCAAAGGTATTTGCAACAGACCCCGTTGTAAAAAAGAACATTATGTGAGGATAATCTCGTCGCAAATAGTCCCGTCGGAACTAATCTAACCTATATATACCCCCTCCATTTTTTTCTCTACCTCTCATTTCTCACTTCCTCTCTATCTCTAAACTGTTTTTTAGAGTAAAAATTTCTCCAAGGTAATTTTTTTACGAAGAAGTTGTGAAGTCACTTACATCAATAGGAGATCAAGTTTGAAGACATTTAAATTTTATTTAATTTAGTATTTATTTCATTTTTATGTTAATTTTAATTATTGTTGATTAGTTGTATTTAAATTAAATTTAAATTGTTTGGTTATCTGTATTTATTTGTAATAATAAATTGAAATTATTAATATAAATTCTTAATAATTATGAATAATTAATAATTAGTAATAATTAATAATTATTAAAAAAAATTAGTATTGTCTATAAATAATTACTTGTAATTAGTAATTAGAAATTAGTAGTTGTAAATTGTAGTTATTAATATAAATTAATGGATATTAGTAATAGATATGTTAAATTAGTAATAATTATGTTTAATTAGTAATAGTTGTGTTTAATTAGTAATAATTACGGGTAATTAGTAATAAATAGGAATAATTAGTAATAAATAGGAATAATTAGTAATAAATAGGAATAATTAGTAATGAATAGGAATAATTATTAATAAATAGAAAAAATTAGTAATAAATAGGGATTATTAGTAATAAATAGTAATAAATAGTAATAAATAGTAATAAAAACTGATAAATAGTAATAAATAGTAATAAATAGTAATAAATATGAATAAATAGTAATAAATAGAAATAAATAGAAATAATTAGTAATAATTAGAAATTATTAGTAACAAATAGAAACAAATAGTAATAAATAGTAATAAATAGTAATAAATAGAAATAATTTGTAATAATTAGGAATAAATTCGAATAAATAGTAATAATTAAGAATAATTAGTAATAATTAGTAATAATTAGTAATAATTAGGAAAAAATAGGAAAAAATTGTAATAATTATGAATAAATAAGAATAAATTGGAATACATAATAATAATTAGTAATAATTAGTAATAATTAGGAATAATTAGGAATAATTAGGAATAATTAGTAATAATTAGGAATAATAAGTAATAATTAGGAATAATTAGAAATAATTAGGAATAATTAGTAATAATTAGTAATAATTAGTAACAAATAAGAATAAATAGGAATAAATAGGAATAAAAAGGAATAATTAGTAATAATTAGTAATAAATAGGAATAAATAGGAATAAATAAGAATAATTAAGAATAATTAGTAATAAAGAGGAATAATTAGTTATAATTAGTAATAATTAAGAATAATTAGTAATAATTAGGAATAATTAATAATAATTATAAATAATTAGGAATAATTAGTAATAACTAGTATTAAATATGAATAAATAGGAATAAGTAGGAATAAATTGGAATAAATTGGAATAAATAGGAATAAATAGAAACAATTAGTAATAAATAGGAATAAATAGAAATAAATAGTAATAAATAGGAATAAATAGGAATAAATAGGAATGAATTAGAATAATTAGTAATAAATAGGAAAAAGTAGGAAAAAGTAGGAATAAATAGGAATAATTAGGAATAATTAGTAATAAATAGGAATAATTAGGAATAATTAGCATTAATTATGAATAATTAGCAATAATTAGGAATAAATATGAATAATTATTAATAAATATGAATAATTAGTAATAATTAGGAATAAATATGAATAATTAGTAATAATTAGGAATAAATATGAATAATTTGTAATAATTAGTAATAATTAGTAATAATTAGGAATAACTTGTAATAATTTGTTATAATTAGGAATAAATAGTAATAATTAGGAATAAATATGAATAATTTGGAATAATTAAGAATAACTAGGAATAATTTGGAATAACTAAGAATAAATAGTATTAATTAGGATTAATTTGTAATAATTAGGAATAAATATGAATAATTAGGAATAAATAATAATATATAGTAATAAATAGGAATAAATCAGAATAAATAGGAATAAATAAGAATAATTAGCAATAAATAGGAAAAATTAGGAATAATTAACAATTACTAAGAATAAATAGTAATAATTAGTAATAATTAGTAATAATTAGTAATAATTAAGTATAAAGAAGAATAATTAGGAATAAATAAGAATAATTAGTAATAATTAGGAATAATTAGTAATAATTAGGAATAATTAGTAATAATTAGGAATAATTAGTAATAATTAGGAATAATTCGGAATAAATATGAATTATTAGTAACAATTAGGAATAATTAATAATAATTAGTAATAATTAGGAATAATTAGTAATAATTAGGAATAATTAGGAATAATTAGAAATAATTAAGAATAAATATGAATAATTAAGAATAATCGGGAATAATTAGGAATAATTAGGAATAATTAGCAATAAATAGAAATAATTAGAAATAATTAGGAATAATTAGGAATAATTATAAATAATTAGGAATAAATAAGAATAATATTGAATAATTAACAATAATTTGGAGTAAATATGAATAATTATGAATAAATATGAATAAATATGAATAATTAGTAATAATTAGGAATAAATATGAATAATTAGTAATAATTAGGAATAATTAGGAATAATTAGTTATAATTATTAATAATTTGTAAAAATTAGAAAAAATTTGGAATAATTATGAATAAATAGTAATAATTAAGGATAATTATAAATAATTAGGAATAAATTGGAATATTTAGTAATAATTAGGAATAATTATGAAAAATTAATAAAAATTAGGAAAAATTAGGAAAAATTAGTAATAATTATGAATAGTTATTAATAATTAGTAATAATTAGTTATAATTAGTAATAACTAGAAATAATTAGTAATAATTAGAAATAAATAGGAATAATTAGTAATAATTAGTAATAAATTGTAATAAATAGTAATAATTTGGAAGAAATAGGAAGAAATAGGAATAATTAGGAATAATTAGGAATAATTAGGAATAATTAGGAATAATTAAGAATAATTTGAGAAAATTAGGAATAAATAGTAATAATTAGGAAAAATTACTAATAATTTGGAATAAATATTAATAATTTGGAATAAATAGAAATAATTAAGAAAAATTATTAATAAATAGGAATAGATAGGAATAATTTGGAATAATTAGCAATAAATAGGAAAAAATAGTAATAATTATTAATAATTAGAAATAATTAAGTATAAATAGGAAAAATTAGGAATAAATAGGAACAATTAGTAATAATTAGAAATAATTAGTGTTAAATAGTAATTAATAGTAATAATTATTAATAATTCAGAATAAATAGGAATAAATAGAATAATTAGTAATAAATACAAATAATTATAAATAATTAGTAATAATTAAGAATAATTAGCAATAAATAGGAATAATTAGGAATAATTACAAATAATTAGGTATAAATATGTATAATTGAGAATAATTAAGAATAATTAGGAATAAACAGGAATAATTAGCAATAAATAAAAAATAATTAAGAATAATTAGGAATAATTAGGAAAAATATGGAATAATTAGGAATAAAAAGAAATAAATAAGAATATTTTTGAATAATTAGTAATAATTAGGAATAAATATGAATAATTAGGAATAAATATGAATAAATATGAATAATTCATAATAATTAGGAATAAATGTGAATAATTAGTAATAATTAGGAATAAATATGAATAATTAGTAATAATTAGGAATAATTAGTAATAATTAGTAATAATTAGTAGTAATTAGTAAAAATTAGTAATAATTAGGAACAAGTAGGAATAAATGTGAATCATTAGGAATAATTAGGAATAATTAGGAATAAATAGGAATATTTAGTAATAATTAGGAATAATTAAGAATAATTTGGAATAATTTGGAATAATTAAGAATAATTGGGAATAATTTGGAATAATTAGTAATAATTACTAATAATTATGAATAACTAGTAATAATTAGTAATAATTAGTAATAATTAGTTATAATTAGAAATAAATAGGAATAATTAGTAATAATTAGTAATAAATAGTAATAAATATGAATATTTAGAAATAAATAAGAATAATTAGTAATAAATAATAATAAATTGTAATAAATACTAATAAATAGGAATAAATCATAATAAATCATAATAAATATGAATAATTAGGAAGAAAATCATTTTTAATAAGTTGAAATAACTTGTAATAACTTTTCACAATTTCTAGTTGATTAACGACACTCCTTTTGCTCGATGACTCTTCTCCTTTCAACTTTCACTGATTCAAAACATTATAAAAATTATGCTTCAATGTATCCATATCCAATCTCGTATGCATGAGTTTGAATATGTAGTCGTAGGACCACTTTTTTTATAATGTCTTCAGGTGGTGACAGTTGCAAGAAGATGATTCATTAATGAAAAGGGGGCTATTTTGTCTGAATGATCATTTACTTGCAACTTTCTCACACAGAAAGCACAATGAAGAATCTGATCAGAGGTACACATATTCATTCTCGTGCATACAAGAATGAATATGCATACCTCTGTGGAGAATCTTCATTGTGGTTTCATTGTGAAAAAGGTGCAAGTAAATGAGCCATCGAACAAAATATTAGCCGTAAATCCCCTGGAAATTGTGTCACCCGTAAGTATTGGTAATTATTAATAAGCAGTTGTAATTTTTATTCATTTTTTCAGATAGTGTTTTTTAAAATTAAAATTATCTAAAAATAGTAATGATTTTATATTTTTTAGAAAAAATGGAAGAAGGAAGTCGACTAGAATCATTATTAGTTGATCACTCTTGGATAAGTCAGCGTAGAAATCCAAACAGTTTTGGTTTAAATCTTGTATATATAGAGGGTGTGGAATATTTCTTTTCATTTGCATCATCAAAACCAGAATATGTTTCAGAAGGCACAATAAAGTGTCCTTGTAAAAATGTTCTATGAGAACATTTGACACATTTGACAAGGTTGGGGGACATCTCTTATGGTTTGGTTTTAAACCAGATTATGTTTTTTGATATCAATACGATGGATGTAGTCCCAGAGAAAATACTAATAACTTGATTCCAGATCCATCACGGTTTTAAAATTTAGTATATGATGTTGCAGGTCTATTTGTTCAACAAAATGAAACTCAAGATGATATTGATTTAACTCCTGAGTTGCCAGCATCCCAATTTTCTGAGTTGTTGAGGTCTGCTGAGGATGCATTATATCCTGGTTGTAAGATAAGAAAATTTGAAGCGGTTGAAAAAATTATTGTTATTAAATCAGATAATGAAATGTAAAACCACTGTTTTGATCAGATATTTTCATTGTATAAAACACGGTTACCAGATGGAAATGTGTTTCCTGTAAATTACTATGAGAGCAAGAGGTTGGTTTGTAATCTAGGCCTTAGTTATCAGAAGATTCATGCATGCCCAAATGTTTACATCTTATATTCTGCTAAAAATGATTCATTGGATAGTTATCCAACATGTGGACAATCGAGGTATAAAGAATCTCAACCAGGGATGTCTGGATCTATTCCAGTAAAACAGTTGAGATATTTCCACCTTACACCCAGGTTGCAACGTTTATTTATGTCTCAGAACACTGCGTCAATGATTTCATGGCACAAAAACAAGATTTCAATTGAAAAATGATTGAATCATCCATCTTATGGGGATTCATGGAAAAATTTTGATCGTCTACTTCCGTATTTTTCTTTAGAAGACTGAAACGTGCGATTGGTTCTTTCTACTGATGGTTTCTATCCGTTTGGTTCTTATGGTAGTCGGTATTCATGTTGGCCTATCTTTATAACTCCGTACAATTTATCTCTATGGATGTTGATGAAGGAGACCTATATCATTTTGACCTTATTAATCTCAGGACATTAGAAAAAGAATATTGATGTTTTTTTTGAAACCATTGATTGATGAGTTAAATTCATTGTGGAGTGATGGTCTTAGTACATATGATGTTGCTGTAAAATAAAATTTCACATTAAAAGATACATTGATGTGTAAGTTTAGTAACTTTATAACATATGACATGTTATCTGGCTAGAGTACACATGGTCCAAAATCATTTCCTTACTATATGAAAGACAATGAAGTCTTTATGCTCATCAATGTAAAAAAACCTTTCTATTTTGACATTCATAACAGATTTTTTCCAATCGATCATCCTTTTTGGAGGAAGAAATCTCATTTCAGAAAAGGTACAATTGAAAGGGATGAACCTTCAAAATGATCTCAGGTACAGAGTTAAAATACGTTGTATTTTAATTACCTACCATCACATTTGGGCCAACAGTAAACCAATAGAAAATTAATGGCTTCAAGAAATAATATAATTGGATAAAATGAAGCATTTTTTGGGATCTTCTATATTAGTCTGATTTGTTGGTCAGCCACATGTTGGATTTCATGAAAATTGAGAAGAACCATTTTGATAATTCATTTCATACAATTTTTGATGCACCAAGTAAGACCAATTTTACTGTAAATGCACGATTAGATCTTACCCAAATTTGCAGGAAACTAGAACTTGAACTATTTGAAAATGTCAAATCAAAGAGGTTAATAATGCCAAAAGCAGCTTATACACTATCCAATGATATTTTGTTACTATTTTTTTAGTGGATTGTATATTTGAGACATCAAGATGGTTATGATTACAATTTGGGAAGATGTGTTAAGAATGGTTATATTACCAGATTAAAAATTCATGATTGTCATGTTATAATGGAAGGACTTATGACGATTAGATTTGGAGGTTTTTTGAATTATATTATTTGGGATTCGATAACAGACATATAATATTTATTTTCTAGAAATGTTTTTAGTGACAATAGACTATGATGTGCTAAGAAAACTGGAAGAAGAGTTTTCTGTAATTATATGTAAACTGGAAAAAATCTTCATTCCGGTATTCTTTGAATCATTGAAATATCTCATATTACAGTTTCCACATGAATCCAAATGTAGAGATCTAGTACAATTTTGATGGAAGTACCCATTCGAGAGATGCATGCAGAAATTGAAGAAAAAAGTACGCAACAAAGCATCAGTTGAAGGATCAATTTCTAAAGATAATTTGCAAGAGGAAATTGATTTTGTTTCTGTTCTCATTATTTTGAATCTCTATATCCCCGAAAACACAATCACATGGGAAAAAATGAAGGAAATGTTAATGATTAAATGGAAAATAAATTATCTGTTTTTAATCAGCCAAATATTGGTTTTGGTGGAGTTCATAAATGATGGATTTCAAATGATGAACATCATAGAGATCATACACATGTTCTGCTCAACGGTGAAGAAATGACATCATTTGTATTGTGAGTTCTTCTATCACATATTCTATAATTTATGTTACAATATGTAAACTTATTTTATTTGTAGGTTATATGATAATCATATCAAGAAAAAACTTCCACAAATTACATCAGTTCCTCTTGAATAATGCAAAAAAAAAATTCTCAATGGTTTAAAAAACCGGTAACATAAATTATTAATGGTTTAATATCAATTCTATTTATTATTTATAACATTGATATTTTTTTAAAAAAATTTCAGGTGTCTCGATATGAAAATAAAATTGATAAGAGACTGTATATATTTAGTAACCCACCATCAAAAATGGTTAATTCTTATAATGTATATGTGGTGAACGGTTTTTGATTTTATACTCATGCATATGGGGAATCAAAAAAAATAATAAACAGTGGAGTTTCCTTGAGAGAATCGCATCACAGAGAAACTGAAGTTGACTTTTATGGAATTATGGATGAAATTATTGGGATGTGTTATCTAGGACAGAATTACATAGTGATGTTTAAATGTCGGTGGATAGATAATGAGAGAGGCTTGCATGTTTATCTAACTCATGTAATCATTGATATTAAATATAAAAGTCTTCTTGTAGTAAATGAACCATTTTTACTAGATCAATAGGCACATCATATTTATTATGCAAAATATTGTGCTACTTTAAGAGACTTGATTGATTGGTGGAGCACAATAAAAATGAAATCTCGAGAAAATTATTTTACTCAAACTGAATGTGGTTCCGCTGAATTGTAAGGAATTGAAATTTTTCAAGAGGCTACTCAAAATACATATTTTTTCACAAAGAGATGTGAATATCGATGATGACCCTCCACAATTAAGGATTGATGATGTTGAAGATGTTAAAGATGTTACAAATGAAAATGAAATGACAAGAGATGATGAAACTGAAACTCATATAGATATTGATGATGCTGAGGAGGAAGATGAAGTCCTTGACATTGACATCTATGGAGATAAGGATGAAGATGAACATTGACACAATAAAATGACGGTTATAATCATAACAAAATATATATATATTTAATATTTATTTTCAAATATCTATTAACAACATTAATTTTGTGTTGAATATTGATCTTGAAAAATTTCGCGAGTTTCAGGAGGCTGATATATTTTGGATTTGGGGGATTGTGGACCATCTAACCCACAACCTACTGACAGTTCAGGGGGTACGCGGAGGGGGTGCGGTCTTGCGTGACTGATGATTCCTGACCCTATCCCTGAGATACGTCCATGTATTGTCTTTTATTGATGCACAAAAAGGTATGGTAACCTGTATATTTTAGTTAGTTTTCATTAATTTATTTATATATATAGTAATTTTTCTTATTATTTATTACTTTTTCACATTTTTTCGCATGTAGCTATTAGACAGGGGAGTGCTATCTTGCGCAATTATTTTTCTCATCCATGGATCACATGGGAACAGATTCCCTTTGATGTGCCGCATGGAACGTTCGATCATTTATGGTACATAAATAAAGAATATTTATTTTGAAATTTATTTTATTAATAACATGATATTATGACTTATTTAAAGTTTTTATTGTATCCCATATATGAGAGCATGCGTGACGCTATCCACGCATCATGGCAGGTGTCTATGTGTGGCCGTTTCCATCAGGTTTTTCACAATTTGAGAAGAAAATCAATAAGAAAACTGGAGTGACAGAATTTGATGAGTCGTGTAGAGCCCACTGACCAGAGTACATTTCATCTCACATCTGGGATGGATTATATTTACACTAGTTGGGTGGTGTATTTCAGAGGAGATCATCAGTGGGATGGCAGAACCGGGGGAGACAAGAGGTGACAGATCGAGCTGGTAGATGTATATTCAGTACGCATAGAGAGAATCTGGTAAGTATATTTTTTATATGTTTTAAATAACTTTAAATATAAATAGTTTATTTTATATTTTTGTAGGTAGTTTAGCATCCCGATATTACGATGTTAGATGGTTATGGGAGGATGTACAGTGATCTAGCCACTAGAGAGATTAGAGGTAATCGCCAGCGTCAGATTGTGGTTAGTATTATTATTTTTAGTTTTAAAATTAACTGCATATAATATTTTCACCATTTTAATTTCAAATTGGAATTGAAGGAGTCATATGAAGCTGCGACCTCTTAGACATAGGCTGAGAGTCAGGACAAGACCATTGAGCAGACCAGTGCCCACCATTTCAATGTTGCGGCTTGGATGCAGGTGACTCAGTTTGGATTTGAGAAGGGACGAGTAGTTGATATCAGATCTCATTTGACTCCTGGTACATATTATGGTACGACTACGATGTCGGTATCCAGCTCAAGAGGATATCGTGGAGAGGCATCATCTTATGCCTCATAGTATTAGGAGTAGTTGCGAACTCAGTCTGAGCTTATAGAGAGTTTTCATAAGCAGTATGAAGAGACGTGTTGAAGGTAGTAGCAACAGCAGCAGCAGCACGAGGAGGAGATGCGTTGATGGCAGCAACAACAACAGCATCACGAGCAGATGGAGTACATTCATTTTCTGACTCGTAGTTTAGGGATAAAGTTTCCTCCACCATCTCTTACAGCTCCTCCTCCTCCTTCAGAAGACGACCCCTAATGATTTGTTTTTTTATGTTAAAAACATTTGAATTGAAGATTTACTATAATATGAACTATTTAGAGTTTCTGTCTTTTATATAGGTGAAAATATTTCATAATATAATTTTTTTATTTTTAATATTTTATTATTTATTATTAGTATTATATTTTTTTGTATTTGTTTATTTTAGTAATAATAATAAAATTATTAGATTTTTTTATGTTTTTTTAAATATTAAGAATTGTAATAATTTTTTTAATAAAATTAATATTAATTTTTTATTAATCATAATTTTATTATATATATTTTTTAGTATTATATTTTTTAATGTTTGTGTATTTTACTAATAATAATATTTTTTTAATTTTAATAATATTACTATAATTTATTCATTAATTATAATGATATTAATTTTTTTTTATTATGGTTATTATTTGTAATGGGACCTTTTTCCATGGGATCCCATCACAAATAATTTAAAAATAATTTTTTATTAGTAGTATTTGCAACGGGATGACGAGCCAGTTGTAAAAGATTTTTTATATATAATTTATATAATGAGAGGCATATTTGCAACGAGTCATTTCCCCGTCACAAATAGTAGTTGAAACAGGACCATCAAAAATGTTTTATTTATATATAATTTATATAATCAGAGACTTATTTGCGATGCTATTTTTTTGCAATGATCTATTTGCGATGGGGCCCCATCGCTAAAGCCTATTTGCGACAGGATCCCATCACAAATAGCCCGTTGCAAATACATCTAATTCTAGTAGTGATAGATCTAGGATAATACCCCTGAGCGGAACATGGGATTTGTATTCATGGCACAATTTGTTGGCATAAAAAATCATACTATGATTTTATAAGAATAAAAATGGTACATAAGGGTGAAATGATTAATTTGAGTGGAAGGGGTCTCTAATAACCTTTAGATAATAAGTAATATAATAGGGTCATTTAATAACATAATAGAAAATGAATAATTTCTATTTAAGAGTACAATAATTGAAGGTTCTTGAACAAATAGTAGATGTAGAGGATCCTATCCATTATCGGGGTGATTCTAAAAGCTTAGGATTAGATTATTGAGTTATTTTGGGAAACATGGGAAGTATATATAAAGAGGAATTTTATATTACTTTCATGAAACAAAAGTTTTTAGTGCATATAAATGTAAAGATAAATGAGTTTATATTTAAAAATAGAAGAGAATTATTTATGAATTTCCAAACATAGGTTTTGGACTCTATATGAGAAAGTAATCAAAACCCAAAAATATCCCATGGTTTCTAAAAAATAGAAGTGTTTTTAATTAATTTTAATGTCTAATAAAAAAAATTAATAAAATTTTACCTTCTATGATTTAGAAGTGATTCATGTTTATTAAGAATTGATTATAAAAAATTAAAGTATAATATATGTTTCGGGGGATTCATTAAGGGTGTATAAAATTAAAAAATATTGTCAAAAAATTATTTTAAATGGTATATAAATAATTTTTATTTAAAACCTAATATATCATATATTACATCAATTTTGGGTCATGATGATGTCATAATATGTATTTTATAGTAAACTATATTATATTTTGTACCAACAACTCAACTTTCTCCAAAAATCCTTATAAAATAAAAAGTAGATAATTTCAATGGGATTATTTCAAAAATAATATTTATCATATGAAAATAATTAGACAAATATGAGAATTTACGCTTTTAAACCAAGATTACCATTTATTGAAAAATACTCATTTTTTGATAATAATTGTTTTCAGAATTTTTAATATGTTTTTCATCTTTTTAAATTTATATTATCCATTATATTTGATAAAATTTTTTTAATTACAATATTTTCGTAAAATATAATTTATTTAAATAATTATTTAATTCATGAAAATATGTATCTTTATTGAAACATATATTTCCATGAAATAAAAATTGCACTCTATCGTATCAAAATTTAATTTTATCAACATAAATGTTTAACAAAAAAAAATTATTATTATAAATGGATAAATATAATAATTTCATTATTAAATTAGAAATATACAAATGCATACAATTAGGGTCTTGATACATTGTCCTTTATTACACAAGTGAATTATTTAAGGGTAAGTTGTGCAACGATGGCATTTTAATGGGATGGTTCTACGAACATCGTTGGAGCTATGATCTCAATGAGCACTACTGGAAAAAATACCCTATACCAACAGTTTGGAACCATTGGTATAGGCCTCCAAACCATTGTTATAGCCTATACCAATGGTTTGGAGAACCGTTGCCAAGTAAGTCGTGTGTATAGGTCTATACCAATGGTTTTGGTAAAACCATTGGTATAGATATATACCAATAGTTTTTAAAATCATTGGTATATGTAATATGGAAATCTATACCAAAAGTTCCATAAAACTGTTGGTATATGTAATTCAAAAAATAATCATTTGGTTGGTTTTTATCCCACCACCTTACGTTTGTGATTGAATGAACAAACCACTAACCTAACTTACTTTTGTGAACACAATTTTCTTAATATATATATATATATATGTATTATCATAATTATTTTAAATTTTGATTTATTTAATGTCCCCTATAAGAAGATTTCATTAAAAATACATATACTTATACAAACGGTTCTCAAAACTATTGGTATAGGTTCTTTGATTTTGGGACCTATACCAACTATTTTGGATAAACCGTTGGTTTAGGGTCTCTATAATGGTCATATACCAACGATTTCATATAAGTGACCTATACCAACGGTTTTGGCCAAACTGTTGGTATAAGTCCAAATTAGTGAACTATACCAATGGTTTGCCGAAAACCATTGGTATAGATCATATTTCTAGTAGTGGAGCCTAAAAATTTATAGAATAAATTTTCATTTAAGGTTTCTTTGATAAATCTCATCCTAGGATTTTTCAAGGAGAAATTCTACTAATTCTCTCTCCCTTGAAATCATTGATAAATGGGATTTATAGAGTATAATCATAATGGTCGAGACCATCAATTAACTATTCCATTTCATGTGGACTTTATCATATCCATTGTTATATAATAATAATTATATAATTTTATAGAATATATACTATCTATGGTTATGAGTCAAAATTGTTTTTAAATCCAATATATGATCTAATGGTCTAAAATATCAAATTTAGGGCATGTGTTTTTTATAATTGTATTTTTTAATAAGGTATTCTCTCAATTAATAATGGAATTTTATTTATATATTTTGGTGTTGGTAAATTATTCCAAACCTCATAAATTTCTCCCAAAAATTTTTTATACACTAAAAAAATGAGGGTATATCTTTTTCTTCACCTCTTGTGGTTCCCATATCACTTTCTCAGAATTTTGGTACTGAAACAACAATTTTACTATGTGAATTTTCGTAATTCATATATCTTTTCTCTATAAAATATGATCATAATAGACTAATACTAACATGAATTTTCATTATATAATGTAAAACTATAGATTCATTTCAAGATAGGGGGCGGTAATTTACTTCCTCATGAGGGATACATCCAACACATCATGTACTTATGATATGTTAGGTTGGTGTTACAATCAGAAGGACTCCACTCTAATGCAAGAAAGGACCTCAATGGGGATAATTTGTATAGGGAGAACATTTAACTTCATCAAACCCCACATACCTTTCTTCCCCGAGGATATATGAATGTACACGTTTTCTCCACCTCAAGCACAATATCACGTTAATGATTTCCAATATAGATTTTCTATCATATTTCAAAATTTATCATATAAAGTTGAATGGTTTAAACATCCAATTTCATTTATTATATAATATCAAGGCCCATTATGTTCTTCCCTCTAACGTTCAAATATTGTGTTGGGGTCCAAATCCTATTCCCCTATAGATCCTTATAAGGTTCCATTTAATTGCTATAATTGAATCTATTGTTATATGAGACTTAATCAAGTGGAAGGGGTTGATCCTAAAATATTTTTTAAATTCATTGAAAATTATCTCAACATGTACTAAAATATATTAATGTTCAATTCATACTGACCATCCATCTGAGGGTGATAAGCAGTGCTAAAGCACAGTTCTATATTCAACACTCACTGAAGTATTCTATAAAACCTCAAGAAAAACCAAAGTTATTGATCTGATGAAACAGTAAGTGGAAATCCATCTAGTATTATTAATTCCAATATGTATATTTTTTTGACTTTATCATGAAAGAAATATTACTTGATATAATTGAAACGTGCTGACTTTGTAAGGCAATCAATTAGCACCTAGATGGAATTATTACCTTTAGGTGTTCGTGGGTGTATTATAATAAAATTAATGGAAATGTATTCTCATTTAAATATTGGTATCAGAAAGGGTTGAATCAAACCCTAAGACTTTCACCATCCTATCTTTAATTATTATCACACCACACATCAAGATACTAACTCCAAACTCTACCACATCATGTTCTCCCACAATTGTTTTTCATTATATATCTATACATCTGAGTAATTAAAGGGTGAATAAAGAATAATAACTATTAAAATAATTTAGAAGTTCCCTATTAAATTATAGTTTATATAGTACACATATGTTTCTTCCAATCCTCCACACTCCATCTTTATGAAATTTTAACTGTAAAATAATTTCTACCTTCTTCTGTAGAAAATCATATTTTTTGGGCTTCCATACCCTCTCAAGAATATATGGTACAATATTTATTTGAGTATGTTAGGAATATGTATTTCTTAACATTTCCATGTCTATTATTTTCATTTCTAAAACTATTTTATCCCTTTAAATCCCCATCATTGATAGTGTTACGATATCCATTATACATAGATATTCTTCCACATTTTCGGATTTCAGAAGATTTTATTTGATTGAACAATAAGAATCCCCAATCATTTCTAGCATCCTTTGTTAGAACATATTATTATCATTTTTTAATATATAATTTAGGGTTTTATAGTTCATATATATGTCAAACATCCCCCTATAAAGATAATGTCACATATGTTTTATTGTGAAGATCCCTTAAGGTAATTCTAGATGACATGTTCGATGACTATAAAAATTAATCTTTAATAAATAGTAGCCATGGACTATCACTTTGTCATATTTCATTATTAAAGAACACATTCCCATTTTATCATCGATATATATCGAAAATATTTCCCCATTTATGGTAAATGTGAGAATAGTTGTAGTGATAAGAATCTTCTATAGATCATTAATGATTTATTGACATTCATCAGTCCAAAAAAACATGACTCCCATATGTGTAAGAGTTTTTGGTCTTTATAATTGTGAAAATTATCTCAAAAATAAAATATATTACCTGGATAATTCAAGGAAACTACATAGTTATATAATATATATTAGTCTATTCTATCATTAAATTTACCCTCTATTTAAAAGATCCATATATATCCATTTCCTAGTGATAACATGGCCTAATAAAGATATATTATCCAACCAAGACTCACATTTACTATACTTAACAAATCAATTTTTCTTTAGAAACATCGTAAAGAGAGAATTAAAAAGACCCCCATGTACCTCCAATATTTTGGAGTATATAAGAGTATAAACTATAAAGACTACAAAATATTCATCAATGTAATATATAAAGACTCTATTCATGAAGTCCATGAATATTTCTAGAACATTTGTGAGTCCTAATGGAACCACTATGAACTCAAAGTCCCCTTAACTTGTATAAAAATACATATTGGGGGATATACCCATTCTCTACTATTAAATGATAATATTCTAAATAAAGATCCACATTAGATAAATATTGGGCACCACATATCTTATCGAACAAGTCATCAATCCATAGACGAGGATACACGTAATATATCATGATCTTATTTCTCTTATGCTAATTAATGAAGAGGTGCATTGACCCATCCAGCTTCTTGATGAATAGTACTAGTGAAACCAATGGCGAGTCAGTTCGGAATATGAACCCTTTACATATATTATTATATATATTCTTCATATATAATCACATTAAACATGATCATTCTATATAGATTATTGGATATTTTCAATGCTCCAAGTATTATCATGATTTCAAACACCACCTCTCTGATAGCTGGAAGTCATGTGAATTATTTAGGAACAATAAAAGGTAATTCCATTACAATATGTGTTTCATCAAGGATGATATTTTATTTATTCTGATTTATTTGAGAAAGATACGATTTCTCATAAGTCAATATAACCCATGATTGAGATAATGGTAACAATAGATATTTATCTCTCTATGTGAACATATATAGAATTAGAGGACGATTTATGAAAGATATGGTGATTTTATTATGTCATAAATTTATTTTGGATCCATAATAGGAAATCCAATCCTCTTAGAGAATAACATCATATTATTCTATGAGGAGTATCATATGTTTTTTAAAAAAATTCATCCCACAATTTTTTAGTGGATGATACATATACTTAGGATGAAAAATTTGACCAATTCAACGTATTCATTGATTACTAATGTTCAACTTTATGAGGATGTGTTTTTTTTTCTACAAAACATGAATGATATGAATGAATTTGTAATACCCGGATAAATAGTATTCCATTATTTAATGATTAACTAGAACACCTATCAACACACCATTGTTAGGATCCACCCCAAAAGTTGTGATTCTATAAGAAAACCCTTTAAATTTTGGACATAGATGCTATTGTCATTGGTTTTTATAGAAAAAGTTTTGCTTAGGGAATTTATTACCATTGTGTACCAATTCCTTACAATTGAGTCATTAGAACCTATGATGAGGGTTGACCAGAGAATTCATTTCTTATATCAAATTGGTGGATTTCACCCAATGAAATACTATATAATGGTTCCTTTCCATCCCAGACCTAAATAATTTTCTTGTCCCATTAATGAAATTTATAAGATGATTCTTCTCACACATTTAAAAATTTGGATAATAGACTTTATTAACCATTTAAATTTTACATTTCACTACTATAATTGAAATCCATTCTATACTTATTGACTCTCGTCCCAAGATACCCTTGAGATTCACTAATTACTATTTTGAAATTGATGTCACATCAGTCAATTTCTTAATAGTGTCCATCCTATCAAATATTCAAATATTTTCACAGATTCAAATTTTGACAACCAAATATGCAGTCAATATTACATCAGGGTGAAATGAAAATGCGAATGACAAATCATGAATGTATTGTAATGTTTTCCTCATATGCCCTGATGTATTCATCACCTTATCTTAGGATTCTAAGGGAGTCCTTCTGCATTTTATATCAGAGAGTGTAATGTAAATATTTTTCTAAATTATTATTTTTTTATTCCTTTCTTTTCACCACTTTTATCTCCTCCTTATGCTACTCATATTTGAACAATGTCTTCCATTGACTAGAATCTTCTTCCTTATGAATGTCAAATAACACAACATTGTATTTCATATAGAATTTATGGATTTAGAATATCTTCCCAATAGATTTGATCAAATACTCCATGACGAAGAGGTCACAAGATCCACTGAAATTTAGAGACCATGGTCACATAAATAACTTAATTTAAACTTTATATTTCTAAGGAGGAATCAGGATTTCCTCCTAATTCAAGTTTTTATTCAAAAAACAAGTCCATAGAGAAAGTATTAACATGATTTTCATGATTCCTACAACCATTGGGTTAAGAATTTAATTTGGGAGCCATTACATTGTTCATCACATTGGTTTTTCACTGGATCAGCCCTATTTACATTCATTGAATATAATTAATGGAATATTTGGGATGATTACTTTTAATCTATTAAACAACTAAATGAGAAATTGTGAACATTAACGTGATAATTCATAAATGACATATATTACTTAACTTATGAATTTCAAGTTTTCTATCGAAGTTATCCTTAATCTATTTATTAATATAAAATATAATAATAATTTTTTCTATTAGAAATGGTTTATAAGGAGCTTGTAAATTGGTGGAGAACAAACTAATTTAATGAATAAGGTAATGACTGAGTCTTTCTCAATATTCCATTTTGGGGGTTATTACACCTAGGTACCTTTGTTCTAGGTCCATGTCCTCTTGTAGTATTTAGAAAAAGATTTATTTTATCGGAAAACACTTAATGTATAATTTAACTAAATTTAGGGATGTAATTCTATGCTTAGTTTTATCTTTGATGGGTTTACTAGGGATTTCAAATCATAATCCAAAATATAACTAGAGGTTGATCTCATACCTATGAAGACAACCCATATTTTTCTATACCTTAATTCATGGTTTATTAACAAAATATTGAAATAATAAAATAATAAAATATGGTGAATCAAAGTGTCTTTGAAAAATTATTTATATAGAATAATAACATGTAATATGAATACAATGATATTTTTGAAAACATCCATAACATTCTTTTAAAATTACATCTTTATTCTAAAGATTCATGGGATAACCTAGGGACTTATATAAATAATTTCTATGATATATACACAATTAATGGAATACACAAATAATATCATATAGTAAATGATTAAATGTGTCCCAATAGTAATATCAAGGTAACATAATTTGGTGAGAATCATAATCTTGAAAAATGACGTATGATATAAAACAATAGAATAGAGGAAATATATGAATCTAAAAAACCTAAAACAATGCTTTATTAACATAATTCAAGGATGAACACAAAGACCACATAATTATGTTTTCTTCGGATAACCTCTTATGTACTATACATGGAATCTCATGATATTAAGGCATCACCCATGGTATGTATAATTACATACACAACTGTCCCATTAATATATTATACATGCATTAGTGTTCCACATAGATCATTCAACATAGTATAATATTTCACGACATTAAATCCCATTATTATGATTTTTTTGAGAAATAATTTTAATTATACAATCAATTATGGATATGAACATTTAGTTGAATAGCATTGAGTAGAAATTAGGATGCAAATTCACTAAAAAAATTATATCGCTTGAAAAATCAAAGCTTTAGTTCAGAAGTATAATGATGCTATATAAGGGCTCATAGAAGTGATTAATAAGAGTGAAAGGATTCTCTAATCACATGAAAATAATAAAGAAAATAAGATGTAAATGTAATAATATAATTCAACCTGAAATTATCAGAATTAAAAGTTATTAGTGAAATAATTTTTTTGAATAAAGAGGTGAAGGATAAGATCTCTTTACTTGAGAGGGTGCTTCCAAAAGATTTTAAGGAGATATTTGGGATATTGGGGATCATGGAAGGGATCTAAAGAAGTAATGTCTATTTAATTTTGTGATTTAATAAGTTTTCATGAATTGGAAAGGGAAATTGGGTGGGTTTATATACAAAAAGTGGTTTTTTATTTAAAAAAATTATGATTATTTTATTATAAATAATAATCAAATATAAAAAAATTTTCTTTTAAATATGAAAAAAAATATTTATCTAAAAATAGTATTTTTTAGATACAATAAAATTTCTAACACTTATAAAAAATTTATTGGGCCATTATAAAATTATTTTTCATTTATTATTTAAATAATGGTGTTTTAAAGGATTATTTAATTAATAAAAACAGTATTCACATTATCTTGGATTATTATAAAAATTGTATATATTTTTGATAAAAATACAGTTATGTTTAATTTGTCTCCAAAAATAAAATTACAAATTTAATCTCAACAAAAAATATATATTATTTAAAAACTTTTTCTCAAGTGAAATTGATAGAATAAAGATTTTATTTATACAATGTAATTTAAACATTATTTAACTAAGTCCTGGACATGTAACCAGTTATTATAGCTACATATTCTTTGACAGTTAGGTGTGTGGTGTTGGTAGTTTGATGGGGTACCTCAACTAACCACAACTGGGTGGTAATCTCCACTTACATGAAATTATCCTTTAGGTGATTTCATTAAATATTCACTTGCTGAAGATTTTTTTGTATTTGGTCAAGGGGAAACCCCAGTGAAGATTCCTACTTCCCATGTTTTGAAAATTTTTCTTCAAACAAGATAAATATACTAGTTGAGGAAATCGATTCTATTTTCTATATCAATTATCATATGCCATTACTTCCAATAGACAAAAATTATAGTGGTAAATTTATCTACCAATGGTACAAGTTATAATATTCATTTTGAATAATAGTCTAACTAAACAATGATCATATAAATGTTGAATCCCGATAATCATATTTACTATTATACCCAATAAATCAATTCATTCTTCCAATAATAATTCACTAAAATATATATTATGAGTATATTTTCACTTCATTAGATATTGATTAGTTTACTAATATTTTATTTTATTTCTGTAGAATTTGAAGTGGGGGAGATGATTCTAGTAGATTGGGGAGATCCTTACTTTCCCATTTTTCTGGTTCTATTTTTTATTTTTTTCATAGAAGTAACTCAATGTTTTTTATTGGTTTCATAGTTGAATAATGTAATGATAATTGTTAAAGAGATAAAATTATGTTGGTTTTTATTTATCTTGTATGTGTTTGATATTACAAAATATGCCATAAAAATTTATTCATGAGACAAATATCATTCAAATAAACATAGTTCGTTTCATTCTTCCTCCGATATAAAATTTAATCCCCTAAATAAAAACACATTTTCTCTATTGAGAAAATATTAGGGTAATTTTATCTCGTTGTATCATAAGGCCCCCCAATAATTTTTCATATTTATGGTTCCTCTATATGACTTTGATAAGGTGGGTAGTCTTTTTTCATAGAAACATGCCTCTATGGTCAATAATCTCAACCAACTGCTCCTCATAAGATAGTTCATGTTCCATTTGTACCACCGTTAGATTCATTAAATGTAAGGGGTTAGGAATGTATTTCTTAATATAGATTCATGTAATAAATCATGCACTTGAGATTGATTCGGTGGAATTTCTAGCCGATAATATACTACTCCTATAAGATCAATTATTTCATAGGGGATAATGTACCCAGGGATAAGTTTCCTTTTCTTCACAAATTTCACGACTCTCTTCCATGGGGAAATCTTAAAGAAAATTTGTATCCAACAACAATATCATAATCCCTTCGATGTTAGTCAACATATCTATTCTACTGACTGTGAGAAGTGTTTATATGATGTTGGATGTAATGAATTTTTTCGGTCATCTCTTAAAAAGATCGATCTTAGGAAACTTTCCCTCACCAAAATCATCCCAACAAGTTGGATTTCTTCATGTTTTCAGATATAGTTTTTCATATGGATCGAATTGAACACATTGGTAAAAGATGTTTCCGTATGAGAAATCAACTAATTATTGATTTTGATCACATCCTCCTTTAAATCCCATTGATAATGTTTATAGCATATACCCAAGTGTATGAATAGTCCTTTCATATTTTTCATCTATTTTAGGGTGATAAGATTTAATGAAATACAATAAAGAGTTCATTGTAGGTTGAATAAATCTCTATAATTTAAATGTGAACCTTTAATTATGATCAGTAATAATAGAATGTGGATCCTCTTAAATTCTCAACACATCCTTTACGCGAATCATGTAATGTTGTTCATGAGATAAATCATCTAAAATAACAATGAAATTGGAAGTATTTGTGGGTCAATACTCTATAGACCATACTGTATTATTTCAATGCAATGTTCTTAGGATACTAGTGATGAAGTCCACAGTGACATTTTCACTCTTCAATTTTGGTACGGGTAGTTGTTACAATAGCCCTTAAGGAATTTTTCACACTACATTCACTTACTGACATACCAAGAACATTGCAGTATTGTTGGCTATCTACATTTTCATATTATACCACCAATAATGATCATGAAGGTACCAAAATATTTTACTTCTTACAGAATGTATAGAAAATGTAGAGATTTTAGCTTCATCTATAAAATCCATTGTTATATCCAAGATAGATAAAACAAAAACATTTTTATGAAATTTCTATACACCTTCTTGATCAATATTGAACATAGAAGACATACTATTCATCACATGTTTTGTCTTCTTTTGTAACAACGAATCATCTATTTGATATTTCATGATATTCTATAATAATGATGGATGAGAAATAATTTGTTATAGGGTTGATTATGTCCCTTACCTTAAAATTCCCATGTCCAATCTTAATAGTTCCATCACTATAAGATCTCATTGAATCCTCAGTATTGATAGCACAATTGGGTCTTTCCTACAAAATTCATCAATGAATTTTTTGTTATTCTATGGTTATAATAATCTAAAATGTAATAGTCTTTAAGAATATCCAACCATCTTCTTTGTATCTCATAAAATTCCTTTAAAATATCATTGGTTGTATGTGCATATATCAAATTTATCCCCATAAAGACTTTGCCACCATATTTTGAGAGAAAAAATAATCATACCTAGTTCCAGGTCATGAGTATGATAATTATTCTCATGATGAGTTAACATTAAAGTTGTATAAGAAATCATATTTTCATTTTGTCATTGGGATTCCCCCAAGTCATTTCAATTATGTTTCACTAAAAATGAATAATCCTTCTCTCAAAGAGGGTAGGATTAAGACATGTGGAGTAACCAATATCTTCTTTAATTAATGGAATCATTCTCCACTATTCTTATTCTAGGTTAAATTATACCATTTTCGAGTTAACTTTGTTAATTGATTAGAAATGCAGTTATACTTTTTTTTCAAAAACCTCATATAATATCATGCCAAACTAAGGAAAATTTTAATCTCAGCTCCTATTGTTGGATGATGCCACATTCTAACAACTATTGTCTTGACAGGGTCAACATAGATTCCATCATGGAAAAATAAGTACCATAATAATGAATCTTATTTTAACACGAATTCGAATTTTCTTAATTTTTCAAAAACATTATCCATCTTAAGGGTCCCAAAATAACCCTTAAATGACCCTCATAATCCTGACTTATATCAGAATATATCATAATATCATCAATAAAAACTACCATTAATTTATATAGGTCATCTTTAAAGACACTATTCCTACAATCCATAAATATAGTAGTAGCATTTGGCAAGCTAAAAGGTATAGCAAAAAACTCATAATGCCAAAATCATTTTTCAAAGGTAGTTATTGTAATATCTTATTTCATCACCATTAATTGATGATTTCCAAATCATAGGTCAGTCAGGGGGAAGAAATGAGACACACAAAGGTGGTAAAATAAATCATCAGTCCTTGGGATAGGGTATATGTTCTTTAATTTAATCCCATTATGTTCTCTATAACCAATGAATATATGCACTGATCCATCCATCTTCATCACACAGATAATAGGTTCTCCCCAAGAGACACACATGTTAGGAAAAATCCATTCTCTATAAGATCTTGAGGTCATATCATTAATTAGTCAAACTCCATATTTTCCATTCTATATGGGTTCATTGAAATTTACTTGGATCAATGTATGACTTTAATGGAGAAATCTACCTCTCTTTTGAGGGGAGGTCCTTGTAAATCTTTATGAAATATATAAATCTATTCCTAAATTATGTGGACATTCACTATCTTTATACATTAATTTAATTATCCCACTTCACTAATCATATCCATAAAAAAGGATATTGGTTGTGCTTCAAGATAATGCTTAGTCCATGACATCTCTTCTTTGAAAATTACTGTGGGTTGTCTATTAAATACAAATACAATTTTCCTACTTCTTTAGATAATATTAGCATTATAATTTCAGATCCATTCCACCCCTAATATAGTTTTAAATTCATAATGGAGATGACTAAAATATTTTTAATGAGATTTTTGTATACAAAGTTAATACTAGAGTTCATATACACTATTGATTAAAAGATAGTCACTCAAGGAATATTGACTAATAACTATACTTCTAGAAGTTCAAGGATTGATTATATATTATTTGGAAACATGGTTGATATAAAGGAATGCATACAATTAAAATAAAAAAGTAATTATTGATTTGATATCACAGTGATTACACCTATGAACACATCATTCAGCACCCACACTTTAGCCATCATAATATAGAATTCATGTCCTTTCTCCCTTGGCCAGAAATGAGGTTGATGGTGGTTCCCCTCTAGTATCTTATCATTTGGTCATGGATTTTCAATGTTCTAAAGCTTTCCAAACAGGAAGTGTGCTATGGAATTTTCTTTGGGTCCAAGCATTCACCATAGTAGGAGGGAGACTAAATTTGTTTCTTATTCTCTTGCAAGCATGGGGCGGTTAGGAGAGGGGATTTTCATTTTTGACAGCTTTGGGTCCCTTCTGTGGGCATGCTATACTTATGCGGAAAATAATTCTATTGGGCTTCACTATTTCCGCCTGCCATGAAAGTTGTTGTTATGGGGGGTTCCTTCTCCCTTTCTCATAAATTAATAAAAAATTAATTTTCAGTCCGTCAAAATAGGAAGCATTGATCTTTTGAATCTGTCAGAATAATATTTCCATTTTCATTAGTGTTGAGATGTTGAGACTCACCTCACCATTACTATTTCAATCAATATAGACATATCTTCTACCCATGTATCACTATAGACTCCTAATAAAGTAGTCCCTAGAATTATTCTTCCTAAATTTGTTTCATGTAGAAAGTTTCACCTTATTTCCTCCTCTTACATGATCAATACTTCTCCTTGAGATTGGATCCATTAATCTCATTTATTCATTTGAACAATGTGACCAATGTGTCTCTCCAAACTATAATTCTACCTTTATTAAACTCCATAATATCTCTTCATAGATTTCACAGTCAAAATTATATATATTTATCAATATACAGGGTATCATTAGACAAAATAATATACAAAACTTTCTCTTATAATTCATAATGATGCGAGATCTCTATCAAAAATGTATTAAAAAATCATCTCACAGTGTCCCAACAATTCTTTTTTCCTTACAATCTGGATCAATTAAATCCTGTAATATTTTTATTTTCAGCAAATGAGGAAAATATTTTTTTGAAAAATAATTCTATTGAACTCTTCCCACTCCACAACATCAATATAACTTCATGGATTTGTGTTTTTAATCAGTGTCCACTACTAATCTCCTTCTCCTTATAAGCGGTATACTTCGAGGGTTACTTTATATTTCTCCAAACAGTTGATGATAGAAAACATTATTCTGTAGTGATTATCCATTATTCAGTTATAAATGGTTCATAGATTCACAAAAAATAAGGTGGTAGTTGATGCATGAAGGACTCAATCGATAGTACTTCCCTTTGATATGAATCAATTCACCCAAGTTTATTCTTGTTGTTTTTCACAACTTTAGTTATTGATTCATTATCTTCATGGATATTTTTGTTCTAAATTCCTTTTAAACACCATCAGTGCATCATCCATTGTACTCATCAATTCTATGGATCCTCATTTATTCAATAAATTTTCAATAAGAAGTAATCCTTAGTTTCAACTATTTTACATTTACAAAAATTATAAGACTATATGGATTTTTTTCCTTAAAACATGATGATTATTTTTTATTAATATCATGTAATAAAAAAACATTCTCTATATATCCTTCCAAAATGTTTATAAAAATATTTTTATTAACGAATGATATCCCTTGTGAGTGTCAGATATGGAGTGAAAAGGTCTTGTTTTAATGCACCAATTCCCATTAAATTTTATATCAAAGTTATTTTTGTGTGTGTTACCGCTAGATACATCTGTGCCAAAATCCATATCCACTTATTTGTATCTACAAATGGATTTTTATTTGAAATGAATTACATTATACTTACCAAAATAATAGGATTTTTTTATATATCTAGAATTTTCCCTAGAGTTTATATTAATGTTTTTATGTACTTATTTCCAAAAATAAATAAACCATCCATTAATACCAAATATGAAATCCTGAATTTTTATTACATAACTTTTCATTACATGGTAAAAAAAGAGGATACTTTTAATTTAAGATTCATTAAAATAAGGTATATAAAACATGAAAACAGAATATATTTTTATAAAAACACTTGAATTAAATATTCAGGGAATCACCCTAGCATACTTTTCCAACTTATCATATCTTTGGGACATACAATAATGGAATGATGTGGGTGTGAATTCTAGTAAGGGAATAATAAAGAGATACATATAACAAGTGATCTTGAGACATATAAATAAGAACTTGAGGCATAATGGTAAGTCATGAGAAAGAGTAATATAACACTAATAATAATAACAACTACATTTATCAAAAAATGTAAATTTGGATAAAATATTTAAATAAGACACTAATAATCAAATCACCAAGGTTTATCACCAAGATTTTATAAATGAAAAATACCAAGGTTTTTCACAAAGGTATCGTAAAAAATGTCCTATTTTGAGATTTCATTATTTACCAAATGCATTAGAGCACTATAAAGGTGAAACCATAATATGTATTAATTTTATGTGAGCCTAATAGATCATAATAAATCATTTTATTATGAACACTTAGTAAAATAAAAAATGTGCTTCTAATAAAATCCTTGGTATACAAAAGTGATTAATGATATGATTGTTATATAATTTTTAACCCAAATAATGAAATTTGAGTTTCATATATTTAAATACCTAAATGAAAAAGAAAGTTATCAAAATATTTTAATAAAAATTGAAAATAAAAGTGGTTTGGGTATTCAAATAAAAAGGAAAAAGTAATTTCATAGGTAAAAGAGGTAAATTTTATAACTAATTCAGACAACATGATTGATTTAAAACACTATTTTAGAAAATGGTAAAAAGAGAGGAGAAAATGGTCTATAATTCCAAAATTTGGATTTATATTGTAATGGGATAATATAATTTGGAAAGAAAGCAATTTTGTTTTCAATAGTAACACATACCACAAAAGGATGTGTGAATGGAAAAGAGAAGTGGAGATTTTCTATTACAATGATGTGTTATTTCTAAAATTGAGGATGAAAACATGGGGTATTGAGGACACCTTTAGGAGACTACTTGAGAGAAAACATTCACAAATAAATTCTTACATGAGAGGATTGGGAGATAATGTTAATAGATAAATGGGCGGGTATTTATAGAAGAGAAGGTTGATTTTTTTTTATAATTTCTAAATATAGGTATTGGAAAACTAAGTTGTAGAAAATTAATAAAATTAGGTTAAACATGGTTTTTAGTCATGGTGTTAGTAATTTGGGTCACATTTTAGGATTATTAAATCCACCAAAACCAAAAACCATTATTTAATACAAATATTGTCATTGAAATGTAATGATTCGATATAGTAATTTTTTTGAAAATGAAAATTTTTCTTTTAAAATTTAGAATATAACATATAGTTTTAAGAACTAAATAAAATGTATTAAAAAATTATTATTAAAAAAAAATATTTTAGAAAAATATCCTAAATATTATTAATTATTACATCATCCTGAAATAAATACGATGTCTTAAAATATACTGAAATCCTAAAACTATATTTTTTATTATTCAAAAAATTTATTTTATAAAATTTTCACAAATTAACCCCAACATAAATACAAGAAAATGATTTGAATTATTTTTCTTCTATTAAAAAACTATTATATATATGATAATCTTATCTTTTAAATGTTTAAATCATTATTTATTTAAAATTGTATATTTTAAGACACCATCAAATTTATGAGATTTTCAAAAAAACATTCCAAGGAAATTATAACATTATTTTGTCATTTATTATTTTAATAATATATTTTTAAAATAATATTTCATCAAAAAATACTATTCAAAATACCGTGGCTATTATATAAATGTATATATTTTCTAGAAAAATTTAATTATGTTTTATTTGAGTCGATAAATAAAATTATCAAATTCATCTCAATTAAAATATTATTTTACGCGGAAAATAATATTCTTATATGGATTTTATGGAATAAAAATTTTATTTCTATTAAGGGATTTACACTTTATGTAATTACGGTCTAAACATATAACACCTTATTACACTCGCATACACCCTGACGACATGGTGTATGATGGTGGTAATATTTTGGGGTGCCGTGACTAACATCAACTGAGTGGTAATCTACACTGAAATTAAATTATTCCATTAGATATTTAATTGAATCGTCACATGTTGAACCTCATCATGGGCCTCACCACGGGTAAACCATGGTGATTATACAACCTTCCCATGTTATAACAAATGGGCATCGAAAATCACAAATATACTAGTTCAGGCCATCGATTCTCCTTCATATTTCAATTATCCTATGTCATAAGTAATTATGAACATCAATAATAATGGTTAAATTATAAACAAAGGGTACAATTTCTAAAGATCATATTTACCAATCGTCATATAATGGTTAAACCCCAACAGCCACATTTACCTTTTTACCCTATAAATACAACTTCATTATTTCACTAAAAATCCACTACAATTTCTCTTATGGATATAATTTCATTTCAGACAATGTTGATTGATTCAATAATATTTTTTTTATTTTTATAGGATTATTAGTGGGGAGACTATTATTTTAGATTTGGGGGATCCTTACTTTCCAATTTTAGATTTTAGATTTTATATTTTTTTTTCTATTAGTAATGTTTAGAATTTTAATTGGTTTCATAGTTGAATAATGTAATGGTCATTGTTAAATAGATAAAATTTCATTGTATTATCTTAATTTTTTACATGTATGATATAACATAACATGTTAAAAATATTTAGGAATAAAATATCATATTAAAAATAATGGGTCATTATACTATACATAATGATTGTTCGAGATCATACAACCTACACAGATTAAAACAAATCAACCTTGAGTTGCACTCCCAAGAATCCCTGAGATTATAAATAAATAGATGAAGACACTAGGACCATATTTCTTTCTCTATCCCCCATGTTTCTTATTGAACATTACCATGATTCCATAAAACTTCAACCAAATAAAAAATTCCCCCCCAAACATTCCCACAAAGATCTACAATAAAAACAATATTCTCCTCGAAGGAAGCATCATCCTCATACTCAATATATTCATCATAAATAACATGAGAATGGTCATGGTTATACTAATGAATATGTCAATCATGAACAACATCATGCATGAAACTATACAGCTTTGGGTGTACCAATCGGTATGCCACTCATCTTATCCACTCTATAATCTCAAATATCCCCACATAACTGGGAACCAATATACAGTGTCTACGAATCCATTGGTGACCCATCCCTGGAAACAGTTTATGAAACACATGATCACCCCACCCCCCATAAAATTAAGAGATCGACAACACTAATCCACACATGACTTTTTCCTACTATGATATATAGTTGTACATTTCTGAATCAACTGAACATCAACTGGTGTCTCTTTTATGAGACTCATCCCAACAACATTGATTCACATAACTCCAACCGTCATAATAATGATCTATGTGGCCTTCTATAAAGACCCGCATATGCTTCAAATTAATTTTTTTCATGGTAACTGTTGTTGTATGAAATCCTCATAAGTGAATAACACTTTCCCATTGTCTAACAAATTCTAGGACACATGCTCCCAACAAGTCCTCTAGTATGTAAATAGTATGCTTTGACTATCTGCCTATTTGTGGGTAAAACGATATTCAAAAAACACATAGGTACCATGATATTGATGTAACCACTTTAATAAGAATGATGGAAATGGTGAATCATAATCCAAAACCATAGTTATGGGCACCATGTTTGACCATACTATCCTTCGAACATATAAATCCCCCAATAGATCCATGTTGAAGGTATATCATATCAGTAAGAAATTTTACACATTGTTCAAATGATATAAAACTACCCAAATCACATCATTCTTCCAATTTATGTTTACAATACCTACCACAATATCCCTTATTACATCATCACAATTTCATTATGGAATGGGAAATGGATGTAACAAAACACCAGATCACTAATGCTCAATGTTCAACTACAGAAATGTGTAGAATCTTATCACGAAACATGTAATGTTTTTTCATCCCTAGACACCAATAATATCTACAAAGATCATGATATATTTCTTTTAAAAGTAGGATTCACTTTCCACACCAAGGAATATAAATCCCAAATCAACTCATCCCACATATAAGTTGGAATGACCAAATGAAAAAAAACATAAATTTTATCATCATGCCCAATAGTACAAACAGATATTGAATCCCTAAATTCAAGACATTTCCTCACATAAAAACACTCAAGATCCTCATATTTCCTCTCCTTGAAATAGCTCAAAAGGGTGGATTCAAATAACATGGATGAAATGTTAAACTATCACTGTCCATATTAAACCTATAAGTGTTTCTCCACAAACAATTATATCATCCTACACTTGGAATGAAATTACAAAATTACATGGTTCTCATCTTTCTGAATCAAATCATCCACAACACTATTCCACTTTCTAGACATATATAGAAGTCCAATATAAAAGGACTGCATGTACTCAACTCATATTCAATACCTTAGATTCAAATCTGATTACATGATGATGTACTTTTAGATTTTATGATTATTATACACTATAAACATATCCCCCCAAAAAATATAACATCCAAGAAATTAATGAATAAACCACCACAACCAATTAATTACCATGTAAGTGGTAATTCCATTCACAAGGACTCAAATTCTATTTCCCATATACCACAACTCAATCACCCCACATCAATCATTACCTAATCCCAACCATATATTCATCACAAAACAATTTATACTCATTACATGGATTAGTAAGGATCAAAATTTGTGTTGTATTAAACTTCTTCAACAACTCTTGGAAAACATTCTGACATTCACCAGAACATTCGAACTTAACACCCTACTTGGTCATGCCCATGAGTGGTGCTTCCAAATAAGATAATTGTTTAATTAACCTTTTATGGTAGCCTTACAAACATTAAAAAATTCACATGTAAAAATAATTCATGGGTTTCTACCATGATACAACCATTATAACATTATCTACGTCTATAGACACACCTTCCTTAGAGGTGATGTGGAAAAAAAATGTACCTTGACAACCTAGAAATGAAAATTGGATAGAATTACCTATAGAAAATGATCGTATATATATGGATTTAAATTTGTTTGGAATAATAATAACGAGTCAGAGATTGAGATAATATTCCATAAAAAAACTCCATATTGATCAATGTACAAGTTAATGATTATGTTCCCAATGGCCATAAATACTACTGGTACATTAGTTAATCTGAATGGCATCACAAAAAACTCAAACTAAATATAACTTCTCTTGTATTAAATTCATTTTATATCATAAGGACTCACCCTCAGCCGGTGATACGCAATTTTGATGTCAATTTTATGGAACACAGAAACACCCCTCAACTGTTCAAAATGATCATTGATTTATAGAAGAAGATATTATTTCATAATTGTTATCTGATTCAGCTACCTACAATCAACAGCAAACTATAAGGATCTATCAAACTTCATGGAAAATAGAACGAGAGATCCCTAGGGAAATGAAATTTGGTGAATGAAGCCCTTTTTATCAAGTTCTCCAATTAAGTTTTATGTTCTTCGAGTTATATCATCTTCATTATATATAGAGGGATAATTTATGTTCTACTCCAAGTAGAAACTCAATTTTGAACTACAAATATATCTTAGGGAATATAAATAAAATACCATATAAAATACATCCTAAAACATATCCACTACAAGAGGAAAGACAAGCCACTCCACATCCCCATCATCAACCACAAGACATGACTCGTTGGCTGTTAGTTCACCCAACCACTGAGAAATAGACATTATATATCCCTATTGGATATTCCACTCTCCATAGTGAACATCTGTTTAAACTTCAAGATATGTTAATGATACCCTATGGTTTTAATAGTAGATATTTTTTAGACAAAATAGAATCGAATGCATCCCCATAATCAGATCAAAACATGTCATATCCAACAAAAACAACTTCCATTGGAAACGTTACCTGCCAGCCTCTACGGAACACTACTTATACTACTGAATATTTTATGATTGGATCCCTAAACATATATCAATCTACATCACCTCACACATATGATAAACATCTAGGCCCAACACACTATAAAACTGAGAAGATATAAAATAATGTGAGGCTCATGTGTCAAATAAATAACTAGAAAGCATTGAATCAATAATAATCCTACTTCGAACAATAGAAGGTCTAACCTTAGAATGTCTAGGATAAGGATGAAATGAATAAATTTTACATAACCATCAACCTTGGGCTCTAGTTTGTGATCCTTGTGATGCATTACCCTACTGTTAAAGACATCGTTGTATTGGAGCACCATCTCCACTAACCTAACTAGTAGAGTCATTATAACTCCAACTACCCACCTGATATGGGGTAACCAACCACCTTCCGACACTTTTTACTAGCCTTTGGCCTCATCATCACCCATATATAATGGTTTCCTTCATATCCTTTTCATATTACCACTCCTAATATACGATTGCCTCTCAATTGATGGTTGGGGACACTACCCTCTCTTGTTTCCCAACCCAACGCTTGTGTTAATAGAATAATTTACGACCAACCTGAGAGGATGGTCCTATCATTAGACTACTCATTCCACCACTATAATGGTTAAATATCTCGAATTGACACTACTCACCATCATAAGTCACACCACTGGTTCTCCCAATAGGAACCACATGTCCACCACCAAGAAGCCACATTGAAGTTTAATCAGAAATAACAGTCATATCAACCACCTTAGTAAACCTTTTTAAGAAGAATATTTGTACCCGGGACATGATATCATGTCTAATTCAATAGTAAAAATGTTCCATCATATTTGTCTCATAAACTGATAATACTAGAACAAATCATTTCCAATAAGTTAAGCGGCTGACGTAATCCATCATTGTCATAGTACCCCTAGTCAAATTATTAAACTCTATAGCCTTCCTTATTCTCAAGGTTCTTGGATAGAAATGTTTCATTAAATTTTAATGGAAAACCTTCTACATCATAAACACTTCCTACTCTGTATGTAACAGAATATCCCACTACTGCTTTTCCGGTACTTGAAACCTGTAGCCCACCAACATGACAATATTCTTAGGAGGAGTATCTCAGTGACCCTGAATCATTTGGATAGACTATATCTATAACTCAACATCTATATGTCCACCCTATACAAAAAACATTAGAGGGAGAAACAACTAAAAATCTCTCTTCAAGTCAATCATACAGTGTGAAAGAATCTTGGTGTCCTATTCCAACATCCGCATAAAATGGGAAACGTTCTCACCAAACTGATCCTAACCTATGTCACACTTGATCAATATGGTCTTATTATATGACAATAGGGGATGATTCTCTGGGATATTCTCTTTCTCCCAACTGACACATGTTGTTTCAATGTAGTTTATCTATAATTCCAAACACACATCTCAAAACATATAAAGAGACAATTCCATAGTTACACAAAAAGGTTCTCTATTAGTAATAAACAACACATTCATCTTGCACTATCTCAAAAAATATAGTTGTGTCTCTATCACTTCCCTTATCCATCCATAACACTTTTTATGGTAATCATGGGTGCGAACACACTAACAAAACTAAAAACCTTTTCATTATACATCATTTAAACAATTTTCACTTTCACTATGTAAATATTTATCTTTTAGGGACCTAATCGTCATTACAAATTATTACAAAGAATATTTTAACCCCTCTATAACATCCCATTTGAAACTATTATTTAAAAATTCTATCACATTGTACCCATTTTCTAATTTGCGTCATCTTATCAGACAACAATTCATTCAAAATTTTCAATGTAAAAAATAAATTAAATCTATCCCTCATGTGACCCATATCTTTCCCAGGTGAACCTAGCACAAAGAATGCCAAATATACCCCTAATATCCTAAATGATTCATGTATACACAACCCCATTCCAATAAAACCATGAGAAAAATATCATAAAATATTAACATCACATGGCATGTGAATCACCCAAGGTGATATATCATACAACTCTAAAAATAAAAGTCATGAACAATTGTCCCACCATGGGTACCTAGATTTTCGACCATACATGGGATAAATAATCCCCTAAAAGAGCTTATTACCAAGACCCTACACATACTAGTATCCCATCTACCATTCCCAAATTGTAACAAAAATGAAAATTACCCACTGATACCAATTTGTAATGACCCAAACATGGTAGCTACTATTCATAGTGCCCTGATCTAGTTCCCCATGTGACCTCGAGTGTGCCTCCCCATATGCTAGAGGCTACTGACTTGTAGTGTGGGTCTAATTTTTTCTTTGGAGAGACTATAACCTCCTAATCAGAGTAATCGTCAACAGTTTGAAATATGAAATAATTCAAACAAAATAACTAATAAACATGGATTACCAAAAAATTCCCAAAACATGTTACAAGTTGAATAAAATAGTAAATATGTTAGGAAATGCACCGTAGTGCAATGTAAAAGGAATAAAATAAGGAAAAGTTGATGAATAGCCAAATGTGTCCTAACTCATTATCTCAATCAATCACCCATGAAAATCCCACGCCAAATCAATCCTCAATAATTGAAAATTTTCCCTTATCTAGACCTACAACCATGATGTCTAATCATGTACACAATAGTGACCCATACAGGGTGTGAGTACAACTTAGTAGGACACCACCAATAGGGTCTGAAAAATATCCAGTATAAACAAATAGTGTATGAAAGTAACATATATATAATAACACAAATCAGATTAAAATATGTTAACATTTAATAAGATTTACATTAAACACTTTCATTTTTTATCCACGGGGTTATGACTTTGATCAATTACTCTACAACCTATGCATGTCAGCAAATATGAATAAGTGGGAAAGTCATGTACCCAATCTCACTAGGTAAAACCTTTAAAAAACAATTACAGAACAATGACCACGAAGACTCAGTATAGGTAGTCTCAACAAATAAAAATGTTACGGGTATAAAGACTCACTATGAATCCCTAACTAGTTCATTATAGGGGTGGTGTATAGAGCCTTAGTCTAACCCAACTTGTGGGAATAAAACCTCAAGTAAATAACTCACATACCACAAAGCCTTGTAAATATGATTCTCTGAACATAACACATTTACCAAACATAATCATAAATTTTTAAAAACTTAGTCATTTATAACAATAGTTCATTCAACACATAATACATCATCATTCCATAATGAATTTAAAAATTATCATTTACACTAAAAAACCATTATCCCATTTTCCTTTCATATCCTAAACCATGTAAAACCTTCCTCATTCACATGACTTGATTTATTTAAAAATTTCCATGAAAAACCATAACTCATTTATAATATTTAATTTAATTCATTTAACCCAATGACATTATACAAAAACCCCCCATTATTTCATGTTAAAAAAAGGTCACAATTTCCATTCGTTTCATTTCATAACCCTAGATACATGTAAAGACATATATCATGGGATATATGCCATAACAATAAAATTCAACCCTTAACCTGGTCTAAATCAACCCTAAAGCATCCCTCATGGATCGTTAGCGGTTCAATTAAATAATTACACAAGAAACTCGTTATTTCTACTAATGAAAACCAAATGGACAACACACAATCACTAATTAATAACTAATGAATATAAATAAGAAACAAGACCATAAGATATAATTTATGAACCAATTAACTTAGTTCAGAAGATGAACAGTCTCTTATCATCAGCCTTTGATTCAGAAAAAAGTAATCTTTAATTAACAAAAATATATATTACATAAAAATGAGGTTTTTACGGATTATGAAAGTGAGGACAATTACACATTACCTAATTTAAGAAAAAGGGGAAAATTGGAGTGTTAGATTCACCTCAATGATAGATTCTCACACACTTTTCCCCAAACAACTTATAAATAAAAGGGATATAACCTTCATAAGCTTCAATTATTTTAGTCATACACTCTTCTTGACAGAGGATGAATATGGGATAAATTAGTGTGACATTTTATAATGTTTGAGTGGGGGATGGTATAATATCACCTTTTTAATTGGGATCATGGTATGATCACATGTTTTGACACACCTGGCACCAAAATCTACCCAAAAGGGGGCCATGTCACATTTTTTCTTGAGTTGCTCGCACATTTTTCCAAACCACGTGGTGACAATGGCCATTGGATATGTCCATGTATGAATGATTTTTCCACACAATTGATTTTTTTAACAACTATGTTGCAAAACTATAGGACATCATGGTTATGGTTCATAGTTACTACTAACCATGAACTTACCATGCAATATGAACTAGATGGCCATATTCTCCCTTTATTCAAGTCTCTAACCACCAAAATATCCTTGAGACTTTTTATGAACCTAGTAAACAATACTGTAACCAAATTTAATAGGCTTATTCCAAAAAATAAACAATAAATTACATAATTAAATCACATGATATTACATTCATGAATTTTATCTTGAAATATTATTTATTCAAATTCATCCTTAAAGCCTGTGAACTTTTCTTAAAAATGTGGGATGATTACAAAAAGTCCCACAAGTGAGAAAAACAAGGGAATTTTTTTGTCTTATAAAAAATATTTAAAAAAATAAAATTTTTACCATTATAATAATATCCATTGAATATATAAAAAATATAACCTCAATGTAAAAAACACACACTTCATTCTCAATGAAAATCATAAAAACTCATAACATTAAAATAGAAGCTATTTTAGAAAAATAGATAATTATACTCAAATCCTATGATAAAATAATATCATAAATAACTAGATACTAATTAAATATGTAGGATAATCCTCACCAGTTAACTCTCTCATTCAATCTTATGAAGATAAAGAATATTACCCAATGCATTGAAGATTTATATCGGGATCAACTATCTTATAAGATGTATCCGACCCTCCCATCGTATAAAATTTATTGAGATCATCAATCATATATGTTTTATCGAGATCACTGATCATCATATATAAATGTAATGTACCATATAAAAATATATATTTTTCTTTTCACCTTAAATCCATTAAAAAAATTCATTAATCATATATTGAAAACATTTTTGGATATCATAATACACATTCCATGAAAAAAAATTAAAAATAATTTTCTCATAGAATGGTAAGAAGAGGTTTTATTTGAACTGATCACTAGACCATGTAATGGAATAAAAATATAATATAATAGTTTCTATAGTGGGGAATTTTTTTAACACCATTTATATTGAAATAGAGCACTCCTTTTTTTGTAATGAAATTAAAAAAATCCCATATAAAATATGTAAATAATTAATTTCTATTACATTTGATTGAAAGTAAAAGAAGATACAAAAAATTTCATTTATAATTCTATTATTTTAGAATATATACATCTATAAAATAATTTTATGAATATGGACATGGATGAAAAATATTTAAAACATAAATATTTAAAACATGTAAAATGAGATTTTATGTTAATGTGTTTATTACCTTGAGTTCTACGTGCCACGTAGTCCCTCTATAATTTTGAATAAAAAACAATATAAATTACTTTCATTCTCAAGAATATTTTAAAATTTTATTATTAATTTTATTTATTTAGTTTCATGTTATATTTTGTTATATAATCATTTATATTAATGTCAGTTGTTTGCATGATATTTTTCTAATATGTCAAAAATGACATTGGTAGGTTTAATATGGTCAAAGATGTAATTATTACAACATTGAGAGAATAATAATCAAGAAATGATAAAAAATAATTATGAATTAATTACAATTTTAATGAAATCTATGAAATATTTTTATGAAAAATGGACTATTTAACGATTAGGGAGACAATAAGTCATACAAACGAATGAGTAACATTTCAATTTTTCAATTATCATTTTACAAAAGAGTAATGAATGGTTTTAAATATCAATAATTACTATTATATAATAAATTTAAAATTATTTATTTAATTAAGATTATATATATACATTTCATATAATGTGGTGATGAATATCAGATCACGTCACTTTGTGGGGGAGGTAGCCAACATTTATTCACAAACGACTTCATAATTTTTCAATGGATGGAATTGTTAAGAAATGGATTGTATATTTTCATTATAAAATGAAAAAAAATTCATTAATATCACTTACATATGTATATATATTTGTGTTATGTCCATTATTATATGAATCCATGAGATGTGGTGAAAAAAACCAAATTAAATCGGCCAACGAGGTGGTAGTAATCTATACACATGAACGATGGTTGTGTATCCAATTTCATCGAAAAAAGAGAATGATATATGATATTAAATTAAAAAACACTTTATAAATATATGTAAGATAGTATTTTTATTATCTAATAATGTTTGAATAATATTTTAATGACTAGGAAGAAATATTAAAAATATAATGCTTGGTCAATAACTATACCTCTTTTTTGAACAAACTCTTTAATTTTATACCAAAATCCACACAAGGATGGTTTTATGATAAAAATATAGATTGTAGGTAATAGTGAGGAATGTTAAAAAGGTCATTGAGTAGTATTTTTTGAACAAAAATGATCATTAATTGTGTAGTGGAGAGGATATGGGTGTTCTTTTTACTTGTGGGGGGAGAAGACACACATAGAATTTTTAAAATGAATAAAATAAATTAATGAATTATTAACAGATAATGGAACCCAGATGGACCATTAAATATTAATAAAGGTGAAAATGTAAACATATGCCCATAATATATAATATTTTCAGGTTTTAAGGTTATTTTAACCCTTATCCCTTAAGTTTAACCGCCATTAAACATATTTTTACATTTATCATGGTTATATATTTATAATTGTTATACTATTTATTACAATAAAATATTATGTTTATCTTATTAAATAATATTTTTTATTTTATTTTTAAATATGTAATCAAATTTTAAATTTTTAATTAATTGAACAGGGAGAATTTAATTTAAAATTAATCCAACAAAATTGGATGAGAAACTATTTTCTTGGAAAATGTCATGTTTAGAATAATAATGAATTCATACCAAATTGAAGTATAATATAGATTCTAATGAAAATAATTTGATTATAAATATTATTGATGATTTAATTTTAATTGTATTACAATTAAATAAAATAATATATTTTCTAATGATACAAATGAAAAGAAATATTTTAATAAAAATAAGTATTTTTCACAATTCATTGAGAAATAAAACCATATAAAAAATAATAATAAATTATTTCTAAGATAATATTTACACAATAAATTAAAAAACATGTTTATATTTTACAAATTAAAATTCTATAATTGCTAAATTAATCTTTTCAATAAAATCTTATAATGCCTGATACCGAATTTTATTTGTAATAAGGGGTTTTTCCTTTTGAATGAAAAATTACCTTATATTCTTATACTGAATATAACTCTCTAATATTTAATTCATGAATTAAAAAATATGAATTATATCTATTTAATTTTAAACATACTTTGGTTTTTACATTTTCTATGTGTTAGAAAAGTTAATTTTAATATTAGTGCATGTAACACGTTGAATCCCATTTATAGATCAAGTGTATTTGTAAGCATAAATGTTAGTTTTAAGAAAAATCTATAAATATTGTTGCTTTTATTGAAATTAATTGATTTATAATTGACTAATGTATAGTTATTAAACATTAAAATAATCATAATACCTAATTTTACACAATGAAAACATAATTAAAAGAAAAATTCAACAAATAGTTTTAATTTGAAAAAAATAATACTACTTATAATAAAGGAGATGGTTATTATAAATCAAAAATAGTTATTTAAATGAATAATATCACACCAAAATTGTATATTTGGTCAATATTTTTTTATTTTATTACCATATACATACATCTTCTTATAGTCAGAATCACTATTATTTTCAATGAAAACATTTTTTCACCATTCAATTGAAAATAAAAAATATCACGAAAATATCAAAAAATAATCCAATAGTAATTTTGAGTTGATGAAATAAAAATAAAAATTTATATTTTTAAAATTTAAATTTTATTTTTTTTAAATTTATCTATTAAATTAAAATATAAAATATAATTATTTTTCTTAAAAAATGATGCTTTTAAATAATAATTGTTCAAAATATTATCTCATATAAATTATTAATTTAGTGGATGTATATAAGTTACTCAATATATAATGGTATTTTAAAAGAGATCAATTTAATTTATTAGGATAAAATATGCAACATTTAAAAAATAATTTTTATGAAAAATATAACATTTATTTATATAATCATAACAAAATATCATTAAAAATAATTATTCATAATATAGAAATTTAATTTTACTAAACCATTAATATTAATATATTTATTTTAATTTTATAAATTCTTTAATTTAGAATTTAATAATATTAATATTACTTATAAAATGTCACAAGAAGAATATATATAAATTCTTATAATATTCTAATATATTTTTTAGTTTACTATTTATTATTTATGAATTTTATCATTTTAAATTTACTACTAACAATACACCACATTAGTAAACCTATTGGATACAATCATATCCAATTACTACATTTCAAATGACTATATTTATAACCATAAGATTCTATTTCTATATATAGCCATACTAAACTCATTCATTACATTCCTAATTCTTAAGTAAAATATTTAATTTCCATATTTTTCACCTTTTATCTCACAATATTCTTTCATGTTTCCAGATTAGTTCCTTGTCATAGGTTTTCATTTGAAATTGGTGATACAAAAGGGTGATCATGATATAAGGGATCTCATACTGTTGAAGATATCATTCTTTTCTATTTATTTTCCCCTATTAATTTATTCAAATATAATGGATGAAAAAATACATGGTGAGTAATAATCCATTATGTGTAATACTTAGGTTTATTTGGTTTTTTTAATGTTTTACTATGAATGAATAATGTTCTGTTAGTTTAATTCCAATCAAGTATGAATTATTTACTAAAATATTTAAAGTCATGTGATCACATATGATTTTTTTGAATTATAAACATATTATTTACAAAAATAATATATTTCTTAAAAACATTGGTCATTACACATGCAAATAGCCTACATGAACTATTTTTGGGACACAAGTTTTTAGTTGAATACCTCTATGTTTTGGGAGATATGTGGTAGTACATGTCCACATTGATTTGAATGTTTTAGTTGTTAATCATGATTTATGTTTTGTTTTTCTATGATTTTATATATTCCATATTATTGATTTTTTTAATCCTTGGATCATGTTTATTCTTACGAATTCACATTGATATTCTGTGGTATATGTTATACACTCATGATGATACTTTTACTATTATATATTTATAATTGACGATTCTTGATTATATTTTCATGTATCATGATTACTTTTTATGGTTCCATGATTTTATTCCTTTAATCATTTTATTTATCCCATTGTTATGGTCCTCTCATGTTTATGATCTAACAATATGATGTATCTGACTCATTATTCCTTTTCTATTACCATTAATTTATGCTCTAATGATTCTACTATATTTTTATTTCTCGTCGAAATTTTGAATATTATTATATATGAAATTTTTAGATGGAAATAATTCATGGAAATTTTTGTGGGAGATGACGAATCATTGTAGTGTAATAAGATGATTATGAAGATAATATTCAAATAGAATAAACCATTGGGTTATGGGAGTGTTATTTAAATATGAGAGTAATACAAAACATTGTAAAAATATGTGGAACCAATATATACCATGTTTGGGACATCAAAAATATCATCAGAAACACTCATTACATTTCAAATGTAGTTTTATTTAGGGTTGGTCACCTGACATGAACAAAGTCTAAACACAATATTATAATTATCATAGTGAAATAATTATCCTAAAATAAAAAAAACATTAAACGGAAATTACTAATAGAAAGAAATGGTATTTAAGTACTTAAAAATTCTGACACAATGAGGTCTCTTATATTTATCTCGATCACATAAATATATAATTATAGGGTGATGTATGTACAATAAAAATTTACAATAGTTTTTAGATCCACTGTGTACATATATTAACTAATTTTTGGAACATAAAAATTACCATAAGATTTCCAAAATAATTTCTTTTTTACTCAAATATTTATATATTATATATTGAAAATTCCAAGTGATCTATGATATTAATGTTTTTAAGACTACCTTTTACTAGTTTTTATCATAACAAGTATTGTGACTATTTTTATATCACTGAAGGTCTTGAATCATAGGCCCATATTAAACTTATTTGGGGAAAAAATTAATTAAATATGTGGCTATGTTAGAAGAAATAGTTATTGGGTGTCATTGGGTATCTTGTGGGGACATAAGCCATTTCACATGATTTTATAGATACAAATTAACCTTAAACTCATATGATATAATAATGGTATAAAATATATACAATTAAACACACATATAAATATTAGGTAGAATAAATTTTTGTATTTACATAAGGTTATAGACTTGAATCAATGAGATGATGATAATATATAGGTTCAAAGTATGTATACATAACACCCTAATAGTGGATCTACCACTTCAATATCTAATAGTGGTTTTTATGATTTTATATGATCTCAATAAATTTTAAAAATTCAGAAGTGTATTTGTAGGATATATTGATGATACTTATTCCATCACTTTATAATGAAATCATAAACTCAAATAAGATATTATATCCAATTCTAGTAGATAAAAAATAGTTAAATGGTTTTAATTATGAAGAAAATAATGTAATTATTGAAGTATTAAAGACACATTATATATTTTTTCTATAATTTATTAGGTGTGAATATTTTTTTTGAGATAATGTGAGAGGTGGTTATATGAAAGTTATATGCATGAAACATGAATCGTAGATACTAAGAATATAAATATCTATGACTTCCAAAAAAGGTATGAAATAACGGGAAGTTTGACTTTTTCATATAACGTGTTATAAAAGAAAAATTACGTATAACTAGAAGTTTATAAGTTATGTGGCTCTTTGAGCCTATGATGAAGATTATCATAATATATTTTTAAGTCTGAGATACCGAAAACTAGAGTTTATATTATACAAACAACTATTTTGTAGAACGTATAAGTAGTGAAATAATAAGTAAAATAATTATATGATATTGAATTAGGAAGTACATCATAGTTCCAAAAGACTTGTTCCAAAAGTTAAAAATAAAATTATAATAACTCAGATATTTCAAATTCTATGTAATTTTTTCTCAAAACACATATAATGTGTATCTGATTGAATAATTTGAAGATGTTGTAAAATATATAAGGAATGTGATGATCCATAAAGATGGTCTATGTATTGATAGGCAGATTAAAATAATAGGATAATGTTTAGATTGAAGGTGATTAAAATATTAAAATATAAGTTTTATTATGTTATAATTATGTTTTGGACGAAGACCAAATATGGAGGTGACTTGAAAAAAATGAACTTCCTGTTTCAGTAAGAGTGATTAGAAATGATAATATATGTTAAAGTTATAGGATTTGGCTAATTTTTCAATGCAAATAATGAAGTAATATCATAATTAGAAGTAATTTTTTAAGATTCCAGAGGTGTGCCTTGAATAATTTCATAATTTTGGACATGATATTATTGAATTTAAATGTATGATAAATATTAATGAATAGAATTTTGGAGTAATGTAAGAATTATTTCAATAGATAGGCATAACATCATGCAAGTCAGGCACTATATTAATTATGGTACATTAATATGATGAAATTCAATATTTAGAGGTGATGTATTTTTCAGAATTGGGATGGGTTGCATAATAGGTATTTTTTCCTATAAATAAATAATAATATCATCATAATATTGAATGAATAATAAATTTATTAGTGATAAGTTGATTATTTTTCATTGAAATATTTTGAAAAAACATTACATACTTCAATACATATATGTGATAATAAATTTTGAAAATGATTTTACATGAAAAAAATTACCCTAATTATTTTACATGTACAAATAGATGTACAAAGGGAATGTTTAATCAGAGATACGAGAAATAGTTTTTCCATATATTTCTATTTTAATAAGATATGTTGTAAAAGATCATATAGTTGAGATAACATATATAAAAGATCTATAAATTGAGGTCATATATAATGAAAACAAGAATTAGATATGTTGATAAGGTACTCATTAAGATTATTCTATAAGCTTAGTGTAAGGTCATCACTTGTCTCTCAAGAAACCTAAAAAGAATAAATATCTTGGTCATTATGTTTGGTGGTAAATTTTAATTTTTTTTGGAATTTATATTACTAATTTTTAGGATACATAAGTATTGGGAAACACTATTGTGTAAAGGATGACACTATACTATGAAAATTATAATCACTTCTAATATTAATGGAAAAAATTTATCTTAGGCACAAACCGAATGCAAAAGAACACAGTCACCCAAAATGTCGGAGAAATTTATAAATATTTTATGTACTTTTATTTATTTATATTTTAATTTAATACTTTCAATGGTGATATATAAAATTTCAGTGGATAAACACTCTACCATATGTTTTAATTTTTTATTAGAAACAAAAAATTGTATTAAACTATCACAGATTCAACCCCCTTCCAATTGGAATATCATATTCCTATTATTTTCATGTGATATTAGAGAATCCCAGGTTTACACCAAAAGATTCTAAATTATTTAGAGATGTAGAATCGAAATTCAGTTAATAATTGAAGTATTATTAAATTATATAGAAAATTATAATTTTTGATAGAATATAGTGATTACTTATCTTCATTCACATGGACTAAATGTAGTTTATTCCATTACTAAAGATTTTTCACTTATAGAGAAATATGATCTTCTGAATTTTATTGCTAATAGATATGTATACGTAGATACTATGGCATGAAATTTTTTTCTTATGTCCTTATCAATAAATGTGTATAAAAATATGGTGGGACTCTGGACAATCATGGATATATATGGGAAATAAGAAAAATGTTATTTTATAGTTATGGAAGAATATTTATAAATATAGAGATTATAATTTAAGGATTCGAGGATGGATGATGATGAAACATTTGATGACATATTCACAAGAATAACTATAATTGTTAAAAACTTATCAGGTTTTATTGAAAATTTATTATGTTATTTTTCTTCATGAAATTGATGAAAAACTTCCATGAAATTTTTAATTCTATAGTTAATGTATTAGAAGATTGGAGTTACTTACCTTTTTATGAAATTCATTTTATAATGTTTTCTTATTATATAAGGAAATATTTATATTTTAAGAAGATTATAAAGGAATAGATTGCATTTGAATAAATGAGAAGTCATAAAATTATGGAAGAGGAAGACAATTAATCTAGTGAATATGAAGATGATGAAGTAAAGGATAACTAGTATAATATAATTATAACTCTTATCATCAATAACTTTTGAAAATTCCACGATAATTTCAAAGGTAACCACACACTATTTTTTTTAAATATAGTGGAATTATGTTATTTTTTATTGAATTGAAAAATAATAAATGTCGTGAGTATGATAAATATAAGGTTGAAATATTTTGGAATAATAGATGAAGTGAAAAATCTATGAAAGATATGGAATCAACTGAAAACTAGAGAAGGGTCACGAAAATAAAATAAAATATGTATGTTAAAAAAAGTATTGGAAGACTACTGTATATCAAGATTCCAATATGTATAATAGGTTTCTGAAAAATTTTGGTAAATTATGAATCACATCAAAATATATGAATAAATCTCATATAGTGGTGAACATGGAATAAAAAGAGAATAAAATTATAGTAATGACTTGTCTTAAGATGATATTAAATACTATATTGATTATAACACACAATATAAGGCAGAAATACAATTTTTAAATTATGATTAATAAAACTATTAAAATAGTGAAAATATTCACAAGAAGGAAGCTGAATATATTGAGTAAATTAAATTTCTCATTTTGGAGGATATAGAAAATGATAAAATGGGGATTAATCATGGTAAAAACATAACTTTAAAGGAAATATTCTATATAAGTCGCAATCAAGGTGTCTTGAAGAAAAAGTACCCCGAAATGACTGAGTGAAGATTTAAACAAATATGTGGATGTTAAATCTTAATCATCCTATGATGTAAGGAAGGTTATCCAAAATGGTTAGGTAAAATTTAATCTTTCTATAAATATAAAAAAATAACTTTTTACTAATGAAAAAGGTTTTAAAACTAAAAATTGGGGACTTTTAAATTTAAAAAATAATGAGAAAAATATTTATAAATCAAAGGAAGATAATTAGAACTTATTAAAAATACATCCAATGAAATAGGAAAAAGGAACTAAAATGTATAGAGGGAAATCAATAATATTTTTTCTAACCAAACTTTTATCTATATGGAAAATCACTATTCAAATGATATTAGTAGTGATTGGGAATCTTATTGACCAAATAATATTATCTCCCATATAAAATTCCTTTCATGGAGTCAAATAAGGCATGGATTGTGGTACTGATTTTTTTTGAGATTATGAAGCATAATAATAATGAGAAAATAGCTATGAATAAATTTCATCAAGATAATCCACTATGAACAGATTTGGCTGATTGGATGAAATTAAATGACTATACCACCAATAGGGTCATTGCGTTGGGACATATACGAATACAATTTAAAGATATTTTATTCATAAATAAAAAACAAAAAGGTTAATAGGAATTAAAAGTATGTATATTCTATATTTATTAAATAGGTTCTAAAATAAAATAGGAAAAAACCCATAGATACTGGATAAATGATTTTCAACACACTTGATAAGAGTTAAAAAAATATTGAATATAATTGTTGAGAAAGATATAGTTATAGTAACTTTTTTTAATAGTAACTCCTCAAAAATGAGATGATTTGGTAATGATGAGACAAAAAATAAAAAACTAAATTCAAAGGATATTATATTGGTAAGTGGGATTAAAAAATTACGAATACAATAAAACAATATATTTATTGGAATAATATTATTTTATAGAAATAAATATCATATAATTAAGTGAAAAAAGATAAATGAATTATCACTAATTTTGAAATAAAATGTTGAAACTTATTCTAAAATGTTTATCTGAGTTTCTCATGATTTAGACAAAAATAAGTTATGAAATAGAATACTGGTTCATCTAATTCAATGAAGTTTGTGAAAAAAATCAAATAAATATGTAGTCAATGATATTCCACAAATAAAGAGTGGAATATATTTTATATTTAAAACATTTCAAATGCATAAGATGGTTTATGGAATTCCTAAATGAGTTGAAATTCTATTCACTATACCACTTAAATTATTTCATTCTAATTTATTGAGGACTATGATACATCAATATAATAATGTTGATATTTAATTTTAAAAAATCATTGATAAATCCACCTAGATTACTAATTCTATATTAATTAAGAACAAGTTGGATGTAAAAGATATGATATAAATATTTAGTAGATAATTTGATAAAAAATTACGATTTTATACCCAGAAGACTATAAAAGATAATATATGAATGTTAGGTAATAATTATTTTGAACCATATATTTTTGTGAATTATTTTTAACATAAATATAGTTCCACTTATACATCCCAGTAAAATAGAGTTTTAGAATGTAAGAATATAATCTTGATTAAAATAAGAAGAACCATTCTTTCTCAATAAAAATAAAAAAAATTTGTAGGGGAAGTGGTATATATAATTATTCATAATCAAAATAGTATTTTATTATGACATATAAAAATGAAAACTTCTTGAGAAATGATGTAAAAAACCAATCCTACAGATAAATAATAATGAATTTGTGTAACTCGATTTTTAATAATTTAAAAAAATTAAAATTTTAAATATCTAATAGAAAAGGATAAGGAACATGTGCTCATTGGATACATAAATAGTAGAATATGTTACATGGGATGGAATAAAAGGGGAAAAAAATTGTTTTATTTCAATAAATTTATGTTAAAAAATGATCTCCAAATAATGTAGAGAGGTTATTGATATTTTTAAGAATTAAATTAAGAAAAAATAGAATTGTTGACAATATTATCAATAAATATGATCATGAAGCTTAAAGAGTTAACACATACTCTTATTTTTCATTTTATGATGACAATATTTTTATGGTAGATGATTAAATTTTTACAAGCTATAAAAAATGATGATCTAAAAAAATCATTGCAAATCAGAAGATCCAGTACAAACTAGAATAAAATTTAGTATTGAAAATAAGTTTTCTATCATTTCAAAATTTAAACCACAATAGATTATAGAGGATTATAGTCTAACCGGGTGGATTAATTCCATGAAGAAAGATCATGATTGGATTGAAAATAGAGATAATTTGGATCATTTTCAAAGTCCACAAGGGATACATGTTATAGGGACACAATGGATGTTATGGAAAAACTAATTAAGAAGGGGAGTTTTCAGGAAATAAGGTTACATTGGTTTTAAAAAGATATTATCAATTAATAGTTATGGGTAATGTATAATTTTTATCACCAGTTGTGAGACATGAATCAATTAGAATGCATTTGGGAGTTTTTCTCATAGAAACAACAATTTTTATCTAATAGACGTGATGCAATCATTGATAAATATAAATTTCAAAGGAAAAACATTTTTAGAAACCTAATGTATTTATACCTAAAAATATGAAAAACATGGTTTGCTGATTTAATAAATAATAATATTTTTTAAAATAGACCCCTAAATCCTTATAAGAAAAACTCGATAGGTTTATGATTTTTTTTACTTTTACAAAGGAATAGTAAAAAATTTTTTATGTGGGAGATGATCAGTATTAATCAAATGGTCATTGTTTATGTTGAAGAAGTAATATTTCGTGGTTACGTAGATTATAATTTTGAAGAAAATATAAAATAAATGTATATGAATTTTGAGACTTCAAATCCTGAATTGATGTTACTCTTCCTGGGATTACTTATTTTATAAAAAAATATGTATTCTTTTCTTAGGTGAAATACTGCATGAAATTATTTTAAAAATTATCTTGGAAGATACTAAGGAAGTATTATTACCCATGATAGTGGGTGTGAATCTAGTTAGAAATTATGTGTGAAAAAGAGTGAATAAGAATGTCATCAGGAGGATGATTATTAACTTTCTTTATCATACCAAAACAAGAATAGATATTCCTTATGTTGTAACTTTATGTGCATGAAATCAATGTTATCCAAAAGAATCCCACATGTTGGATTATAAGATATTCATCATGTATATCAATGGAATATCATGTTACAATCTAACATATAAATTAAGTGATGAACTAATTTTTTTTAGTTTCTCAAATTCTAACTGACCTAGACATTGAAATGATAAAAAATACATAGAGGACCATTATTTATGGGATAATCTTATCTAAGATGGAATAATTTGAAATAAGTTTCAACAAATATTATTAAAACTAAACATGATTATATTACATTAATACATGCATGTACATAAATGTTATGGATGAATATACAACTAGAGTATTTGATTATAAAATTTTAGAAAAACTTTGAATATTAATTTTTATAATAAAAGCTCAAGTGATATTTCCATGATTATAGTGAAAAAAACTATATCAAAACATATTAATCTCAAATATTATATCATCAAATAAAAATTTCATCATTTATATATAAGGTTGGATTATATTAAAAAAATAATATTTCAAAAATCTTTACTAAATATCTATCGAGGGAGTGGTTTGAAGGGTTAAGGATGAATCATCATGCTAATACTTTCCTTCTTTCTTATGGAATTAATTGGATACCCCACTATATATTCTATTATAAAAGGGGAGATACATACCTAAATATATTTGGATATATTTATTTTAGATTTTTTTATTGAAAATATATTTTTATTATAAAATTGGGTGAGAAATGATATGTGTATTGATCAAGGGGAATAATATACAAAATCACTTACCAAAAATTTCATGCCACTTAGATATAGAATTATCTAAAAAAAACTAATTAATCTAATTGGGTGGTGTCATGAAACTTCTATTTTAGAATATGTATGTCTCTATGAAAATTTGATATTTTTTGGTCTGAAGAAATTCCCTTGGGGGATACTGTTTATCCTGATAGAATTATAGAGTTTTAAAATGTTTGTTTTATTTTTTGAAAACATTTAATAGTACGAGAGTATTTTTTTCAGATTAATTGACTATATTGTTTGAATGATAAATTTCTAGATATTGAGAAATAGTTTTTTGATTTTACATGTTCTAAATAAGAGAATTATTTTTATGGGTGTAACATTTTCAGAAGATGAACCACATATACCATGTATATGACTACATGGATGTTCTATAAGAAAGTATATAATATTATAGAATATTGAGTTTTTTGGGAAATTTATTTTAGAAGATAATTTTTATAAGGATAGGAGTTTATATATAAAGATTATCTGCCTACATCATTTAATTAATACTATAAGATATATCTCATATTAAGATTCTGGAATACAGAGTTTTTATGATACTAAATATGAATTTTGAGAATACTTTAGTAGTGAAAGTAGAATTTATGTTGTTATGTGAGTAGGAATCTGGATGTATTTCATACTTACAAAAGGATGGTGCAAGATTTTATAGTCCCTTTCATATTAACACACTGATTTTGTAGGATATGTACGTATGGATTATAACTAACATATATTGTATGTGATTTATTAATTTTAAGCTATTCCAAAAGTTGAATCTGAATGTTCCGTCATGGGATGTTTTTCTAGTCATTCATATTAACAAACAAAATTATTGTTTGAGAATAGTTTATGATCCATATTGAGTCTATATGTTATATTATTTTGAAGATTTGATGATTCATTTCATGATCCATGAAGAAATTATATTAATAGATATGTCAAACCCATTGGGGATCATGTGGTCAATTAAAAAGGGGACACGAATTTGTGAATCTAGGTTTGAGTTAATGAGAAAAATGTTCTTGAATATAATAATATAAATATTTGACATATACATAAGAATCTTCATAGTTATATAAGAGTGTCGTGAACCAATATTAAAGGATGAGCTACATAATATAGATTATTGATCAGTTGAACAAAGTATGTAAAACCCCAAGCTTCTACGGTACGTTTCCTTTTGGATAATGCAATAGCTTGCATTATACGCAACTTTGAGATTCTAACACACTGCGACCAATAAAACTAGCCATTATAAATAGTAATACGCACTTTTTTAAATTTTATAAATTTTATCTTTCAAAATGGACTTTATTTTTGGATTCAGAATATCAAAATAAGCTTAGGGTGATTTTTTGAAATTTTTCTGAAAACTTTCAAATTTTGATGAATTGTGAAAAACACACCTAGTTATTGTCTAAAACCATATATATATTTAAATAATTATTTATTTTATATAAATTTATTTTAGGTCAAAATAGATACATAATACCTATATAAGATCAATGTAATTCATTGGATTTATTTTATAATGTTTTTAGATATATAAAATTGTATTGAACTTTTTACCGTTTTTTACCCACCTCCTTGGAGAATTTCCAAATTTGAATAAAACATAGTTTTACCACTTCAGTGAGTTTAATTTCAAATATCTAAGATACATGGTTGATATCAGTATGTAAAATGTGGTTCAATAATATGAAAATAATTTTTGGTGAATAGTAACTTTTTTACATTTATTTACCACGGTTAAAAGTAAATACGTTAATTAAGGGTAAAAATAATATTATTATTACCCTAACACATATACCAAGTATATTGGATAAGTATAATTCAACCAAAAACAACCTTAGGAATAAAATATGAACCTCTTTCATCCACTTGGGTAAGATTAGGACATTTGTTATTATTTTATTTAAAGTAGAGTTAAAAGAGTTAAAATAAAAGTTTAATTACTAAACCATTTTTAAAATAGGGTTAAACATAAGAGAAATTAAACTATAAATATTCATTATAAATATAAAATGATATCCTACATAATGATATTTTATTTATAATTTTTAGATATTAAATAATTAAATTTATTTATGACACAATGATGGTGTAGTAATTAACTTATTAATGAAATATTAAAATAATTGATATTATAAATACCCCAATAAATTTAATTTGAGACTATATATGAATTAAACTAATTTTCTAGGATAATATGACATGTTATGGTTGAATAAATTAATTTTTTGCGAACTAATAATGTTTTTAAAAATTTAGTAAAAACAGAATACCAAATAGTGTCAAAATTGACAGAAAAGAGTTTTTAAAACAAATATTATATTATTAATTGATATAATATTCCAAAAAATCTAAGAATCAGCCAAATAAATTATATAAGGTTATATAATTTAATAATTAACCACTTGGGGTTCTCTTGTATGTTTATAGTAAGTTTATTAACCATATAATATAACAATTCAAAGAGACATGGTAAATGTCAAACTAATCAACAAAGAGTTAAATCTAAATCATAATGTAAATATAGTGAACCAAACCTATCTAAAACCTATTGGTTGAGTGTTTTTCGACCCGTAACCACCATAGAATTGGTATAAATTAGTTTTGAGCCATTATAAACTGAATATGATTTTGTTATAAAATAATATTTGAATATTTTCCTAAGGTTCCCCTCACCCCTCTAATAAAAGGTCACTTCCCCTTCTCGCAAATTCACACCTTCAAAGCCCTTTGGAATAGAAAAAACCTACCAAAATATCCTCAAAAATTTCCTACCTTCATTCTATATGCCTTCATTTAGTCAGAAATCCATCCTATGGATACCTTTTGATCAAATCTAATGGAAGAACCCGAATAAGAGGTTAATATTTCATCACCTCTTTCAGGTTCATATTTTCTTCCACATCCTCTTTAATTATTATTTCCATTCTAAAATAATAACTCTAGTATATTCCATATACTGTGATGTTATTAGAAAAATGATACAACCATATTAATTATTCTATCAATCCTATAAATGACAAAGTCACCATACATGCGTACGTACGGATTACCATCTCCACATCGTGGTGTAGTTTGTTATTCAAACACTTATTCATTTTAATGGGTATAATAATGAGTATAAATGATTACAATAATAAATATAACATGATAATGATTCTGTATATATGATATTACATCCACTTATATATGATTTTAATATCAAAACAATGATATTGTGGCACGTGCGTACGTACGGATTATCGTCTCCACGAACGCAATGAGATTAATTCCCCATCATATCCATTCAAGAATAACTTCCATTTGATGATTAAAAATAATTTTCAGAGACTTAATATAATTTTGAATATTAATAAGATACCTCTTATCCATAACAAACATTACTTACATTACAAATCATATTAAGGAATATGAATAAGTTAACACCCGAAACGACGATAATACTAAAATATTATTAACAAATCAATATTAGAAGATCATATATGATATCATATTAATGTATATGGTTATTTTATACTTTAATAAAAATTATTTCACCTTTATACCAGAGTTTGACCAACCCTCGACCAAGGAAAAGTACAAGGTAAAGGTTAATTCTACAATCTCTTTATTATCTGAGGTTGTTTTTACATAAGTATCTATGGGGACCACTTTATCATCCACATCCGGTTTTCTTAAAAATTTATTTCAAAACATTTTTTCTATTTACTAGGAAATGGGTTAAAGTCATTTATACCCTTATTTGAACTTATATGTTTTGAAAGGAATCTTTCAGTCGTTTTCCAAATAATGTACTTTACGACCTTTTCGAAAAAATTAAGGTAAGAATTTCTTTAATTTATATGACAGGTGCGGTTATTCTCCACCGTTATAAAATCTTCAAATATTCCCTTAAAATATTATAATAATATTTTCAAAATAAATGTTTTCTTTTATAATTATGTAACTTTAAGTGATTTCAAAAAAAGAAAGAGATATTTCTCTCAAATTTTTTTAATTTCATATATTTCAATATCCTTTGATGGATTTTATACTTGTTTGAAGTCGATTAATTATGATACAAATATTCCTTATTGTATTGAATGTTTTGTGATATGTTTGGATGTGGATGTGGTATTTTTACACCATTCATGGTTTATGGTTAATGAATTGAGATTTTGTATGCTATATTTAATACGAATGTTTATGTTATATTTCAACCATTTCATATGGGGAACGTATTGGACTTAGTAAGTGACAGGTGGAGACCACTATAGCTCCTCGATGAATCGATAGGTATCATGAGAAAACTAGATATGTAATTCCATGAGGCCTTTCCCAATTTGATATATGGTTTTGGTCCAGGCCTTAATCATTTTTAGATGTTTTGGCTGAGGCCTTGAAAAAACATTTCATAATGTCTGTAATTATACATTCCCTCATTATGATAATTATATTGATGGTTCGTGTGGTCATTAGACTAGTAGAATACCAATGATTATGTTTTATTATGGAATTATTTACTCAGCTCATATCTCTGCCATAAATGTGTTCTTGTTTATTATTGGTAAAGGATTGTGTTTTAAATTATTCACCATGATTAATATTTATGTTATCTTCCTCTATATTGCTTACCCTTACCGAGCGTTTGAGCTCACCCCTTTCTTATGTTTCATTTTCCTAGGATATGAAAAAGTTAGTTTTGAGTGACTTGTAGGCATAATCATAGAGTATTGGATGTTTCTTATGGAATAAATTAGTTTGGTATTTCTTTTCAAGTTGTAAATTTGAACTTATGTATGAATCTTGTTTCCAATAATACTAAACTGATTAGTCTTTCAGGACATGATTTCCTTGTGATCATGCCAATGTTATGTAATAATACACTGAATTTGGGTAACTGGGGTCATGGCATTATATTTGGTTTCAAAGGAAGTTTAGTATAATCCTTGGAAACTAGATTTAGATAAACTCTGATTAGAGCACCGAACCCTAAGATAGACTTCCAGGATTAGTATAGAAGAATTTCCTAGAATTTGAGTACTATAATGATTTTGTGAGTTTTCTATGAAATACATCCCTGTCTAGATATGAGCAGGTAGAGGTGGCTCTAGCACAGATGTACCTAAGTGTAAAACCCAAAAACCCCACTTTGAGCTAGACTCGAACGAGAACAGGTGCAGGACAATGGGCCTTGCTGCACTCTTGGTTACGACACTCTAAGGGGATATTCTTGGGATAATTCTCATTTTATTTACAAACCATTATGAAGATTTCATGACTATATACTTCTTTAGAAAAGTATTTTTATGATTATGGATTATATACATAAATTGTTCAATTTATGTTAATTGTTTTACAAGTATGGAATTTTGTATTTCGATTCATAAACTAATCTTGTTTATTCCATTTTTTATAAATGGTGCCTAGTGGAAGGAATGGAAACCGTATCATTGCACGTAATCCATTTAGGGATTTCCCTCTTACTCAAGATAATTATAGCGGAGCTGGTGATGCAACTGGTGCTGATCAACTTATCACCATATTGGGACAACTCAAACATGTTATGAATAATAACCTTACCCATATGGAGCACCCTGATCTACAATGCGAAGGATCAATATTAGACCAATTCATGAGGCAATAACCACCAACATTAAATGAGTGTACAAATCCATTAGTGGCTGAGTAATGGATAAATTCATTAGAGAAAATATTTCACGCTTTGGTGAGTAGTGAAAGGGGAAAATTTGTCATGTAAGTTTATCGCCTCACTGAAGATAATGGTAAATTGTGGCCATTGAATCAAAACACAAAGGAAGAAGAAGTGTCCAGTATTGAATTGAGGGAGTTTAATGGAATTTTATTAGAAAATACTTTCCTCATGACCTTAGAGCAGATATGAAAATGCATTTTCCGAGTCTGAGGCAAAAAGAAGATAAGAATGTCACAATGTATGAAGCTAACTTTACAAGGATATAAAGGCATGCTTTAGATTATATACGTAACCCAAGAATTAAGATAGACCGTTTCATTGGTGGGTTAAAACCATTTCAACATCAAGAATTAGTACCACAATCCTTATCATCATACAAAGATATTGTCTCGTGTGCTATCAAGACAGAAACAAAATTCTCTATGTATTACAACCTTAAAGCAAAGAAAGAGAAGAATAGATCTTCTGAACAATCTGGGAAAGGAAATATTGAAATAGGGAAGAAGGGAAGAATTTAATTTCCACCCTGTGACAACTGTAGAAGGAACCACCTTGGTTCCTGTCTAAAATGAAAAAGAGTACGCTACAAATTTGGACAGAAATTCCATCTTGATGGTTATTGTAAGGGAAATAAATATGCTACCAGTGTTCAATAAAACAATTGTAGGGAGATGGAAAATTATGAAAATGAATTTTCTAAGCGTCAGGGAAACTTACCTCCCAAAAGGCCAAGGGATAAAGGATATGTTTATATGATCACTACTACTGAGGTTGAAGCTCATAAAGACATGGTGGAAGGTAATTTAATGGTTTCCTCAAGATGTTCCAATGCTTTATTTGATTCTAGATCATTAAATTGTTTCATATCTTCCTAGTTTGATAAGAAAATTATATATTTCCAATTTGAGTTAACAAGGGAGTTGTAAGTTAAAAATCCTAAGGTATGTATCATTGAAAAAAAATCTGTGAATCACTTCCCATTATGGCATATAAATGTTCTTTATCTGGTGATATCATCATCATAAACATGAATGAATTATATATAATCATTAGAATGGACTGGATTTCGAATCATGATGTGAAAAATTATTGTAAGAAGAAGGTAACATTTTTTTATGATGATAAAGAGTACCTTATCTTTAGAGCATAAACATCACCATCTCATTCTTATCTATATCAACCCCCAGTAGCTCAAAAAATTCAATTATTGGGGAGGAAGAGAGTGAAATAACTGTGGGTGAGTAAAATAATGTTCACATAGAGGATGTACCTATTGTGCAAGAATATGTTGATGTGTTTCCAGAGGATTTACCTGGACACCTACCAGAATGAGAAATTTAGTTTCCCATTGATTTAATTCATGGTTCAAGGCCCATATCGAAGACCCCTTATAGAATGACCACTGTGGAATTAGTGTAACTAAAGAAACATCTAGAGGAATTAATTAATAAGGGATTTATTTTCCCTAGTGTTTCTCCATGGGGAGCCATTATTCTTTTTGTTAAGAATAAATACGGATCTATGAGTTTGTGCATTGACTAAAAGGAGATCGAAGAAATAAAAATAAAGAACAAGTATCCCCTACCTCACATTTATGATTTATTCAACCAACTTTATGGAGCTCAATATTTTTAAATGATTGGGGTTTGATCTGGATATCATCAGTTGTGTGTTAAGAAGGAAGGAAATCTGAAAACAACATTTCGAACCAGGTACGAGCAATGAGAATTTATAGTTATGCCTTTTGAGATGACTAATGAACCATCTGTTTTTATGGATCTAATGAACATAGTTTTCATGGAATATCTTGAGGACTTTGTAGTGGTATTTATTGATGATATTATAGTATACTCTAAAAGCAATGAAGATCATGAAAATCACTTGCGCACCATTCTAAAAACCCTCAGAAGAAATGAATTATATGGGATGTTTGAAAACTGTGAATTTTGGCTTCATGAGATTTCTGTACTTGGCCATATTGTCTCTAAGGATGGAATATATGTTGACCCATCTAAGACAAGGGCAATCCGAGAATGGACAGAACTAACAAGTATAACTAAGTTATGCATTTTTATTGGTTTAGCAGGTTATTATCGATGTTTCTTCCAGAATTTTTCCTGATTAGCTAACCCATTAACAAAGCTCACACATAAAGGGGTTAAATTTTTTTGGACCAATGACTGTGAAGAATGTTTCAAAGAACTAAAGAGAAGATTAGTGAATACTCCTATCTTTACTAAACCATTGGGGAATGCTGGGTTTGTTATTAATAGTGATTCCTCAAAGAAAGGACTTGGTTGTTTCCTTATGCAGAATGATAGTGTTATTGCCTATGAATCACGACCGGTGAAAATTCACGAGAAAAACTATCTTACTCATGATCTTGAGATGGCAGCTTTAATCTTTTCTTTAATGATTTGGAGACACTATCTCTATGGTAAAAAATGTGATATTTATATTGATCATAAGAGTTTGAAGTATATTTTATCTCAGAAGGAACTCAACATGAGGAAAATGAGATGGATTTAACTACTCCAAGATTATGATTTCATGATACACTACCACCTGGGGAAGGAAAATAAGGTGGAAGATTCTTTGATCAGAAAGGGTCATGGAGTTTTAAAAAGTTGAAAGTTGAAAGGGATCTTATTTTCATGGATCTAGTAAAGATGGATATGGGAATAATCATGGAATGTGAAACATCATTTCTTTTTCAAATGGATGAAAAACCATCTTTACTAGTAGGGATGAAAAGTTCATAGGATGATGATGATGAATTTCAAATGAAGATTAAATCTATGAACAATGGGAGACTGATCGATTTTGTATATGAAGATGGGATTTTCAAATTTTGGAAGAGACTTTGTGTTCTTGATATACCTGATATGAAAAGAGAATTTGTTAGATGATGCTCATAGATCTAATTTCTATATAAACCTTAGGAGCACCACGATTTATATAGATTTGAAGGAACATTTTTTTTGGGACAACATGAAGAGGGAGATTGCTGATTTTGTGTCAAGAGGTATAAGTTTTCAATAAGTAAAAGTTGGAAGTCAATAGCCTGGAAGAGTCATGCATCCTCTTTCCATACCTTATTGGAAATGGGATAATGATACGATGGACATTGTCATGGGACTAACATAGAATCCTAGAAGGAATGATTCAATATGGGTCATTTTTGATCGTCTTAACAAGTAAACACATTTTCATTCTATAAGAGAAGATTTACCACTTGAACATTTCGCAAGACTGTATACTAATGATGTTGTAAGATTTCATGGATTACCCCTATCGATTGTTTCTAATTGTGATCCCCGTTTTACATTAAGATTCTAGAAAATTAATCAGAAATCCCTAGATACTGAAATTTGTTTGAGCACTACCTACCACCCTCAAATTGATGGACTATAATAAAAGACTATTTAAAAATTAGAAGACATGTTGAGATTATTCTCACTTGACTTTCAAGGTATGTGGGATCAATATTTACCTATGATAGAATTTTCCTATAACAATAGCTTTAATTCAAGTATTCAGATGGCACCATATGAGGCGTTATATGGAAAGAGATGTTGCACACCAACCTGTTGGGATGATGTTGGTGAAAGAAAACTCGTATTCCTAGAACTTGTTGAGGAATCTATGGAAAATGTGAAGGTAATCCAAACCCACATTAATGCATCTCAAAGTAGGCAGAAGAGAAATGATGATAATAGAAGGAAGGATTTGGAATTTCAGGTATGAGATCATGTTTTATTGAATGTATATTCCTGGAAGGAAATTATATGATTTGGTAAGAAGGGTAAATTGAGTCCCAGGTACATCAGATATTTCAAAATTCTAGAATGAATTGGGGTTGTATCTTACCATTTTGAAATGGTGCAAAGTCTCTCCAAAGTTCATGATGTGTTATATGTTTCAGTTTAGAGAAAATAAATTCCCGACTCAATGCATGTACTCACCTATGAAGAATTAGAATGGGAACCAGATCTGTCTTATTGCGAAGAGCCTGTCAAGATTCTTGATACAAGAGAACAAGTGTTGAGAAACTGGACGACTCGTCTGGTAAATGTTTTATGGAGAAACCATAAAATATAAGATGCATCGTGGGAACCAGAGGAACTTATGGCGAAGAACCACCTAAATAATTTAATGTATTAATATTATAGAAATTTTGATCACTAAATTTTTTCAAGGAGGGGATAATGTAACACTCTAAGTTTCTACGATACGTTTCCCTTTGAATAATGCAGTAGGATGCATTGTACACAACTTCGAGATTCTGACACACCACGACCAATCAAACTAGCCATTATGAATAGTAATACCCACTTTTTGAAATTTTATAAATTTTATCTTTCAAAATGGAATTCATTTTTGGATTAAAAATATCAAAATTAGCTTAGGGTGATGTTTTTGTATTTTTCTAAAAACTTTCTATTTTTGATGAATAGTGAAAAACACTGAGTCATTGTTTAAAAATGACATTTTATTTAAATAATTATATATTTTATTTAAATTTATTTTTTTCAAAATAGATACATAATACCTATATATGTTTAATTGAATTCATTGGAGTCATTTTATAATGAGTTAAGATATATAAAATTTTATCGAACATTTTACCGTCTTTTACCCACCTCATTTGAGCATTTCCAAATTTGTATAAAACATAATTTTACCTCTTTTGTGATTTGAATTTCAAAAATACAAGAGAAAAGTTTGATATCAGTAAGTAAAATGTGGTTCAATAAGATGAAAATAAATTTTTGTTGAATAGTATCTTTTTACTTTTATTTAACATGGTTAAAAGTAAAAAGGGTAATTAACGGAAAAATTGATATTATTATTACCCTAATACATGTCCTAATTCTATTGGATAAGTATAATTCATCCAGAAACCACCTTAGGAATAAAATATGAAACTCTTTGGTCAACTTGTGTAAGATTAGGACATTTATTATTATTTTATTTAAAGAACAATTAAAAGAGTTAAAATCATTGTTTAATGACTAAGGAATTTTTAATATAATGTTATATGTAAGATAAATTCAAATATAAATATTAATTATAAATGTAAAATTTTTTCCTACATAACTGTATTTTATATTTAATTTTTAGACACTATATAATTAAATTTATTTATTACACAATGATGAGGCAGTAATTACCTTTTTAATGAAATATTTAAATAATTGATATTATAAATACCCAAATAAATGTAAATTGAGACTTTTTTGAATTTCAGTAATTTTATAGTCTAATATGACATGTTAGGGTTGATTAAATGAATTTTATTCGAATTAAAAATGCTTTTATGATTTTAGAGAAAACAAAATACCAAATAGTGTAAATATTGACAAAAAATAGTTTTTAAAACAAATATTATATTATTAATTGGTATAATATTCCTAAAATCTAAGGTTCAGCCAAATGACTTATATAAGGTTATATATATTAATAATTAACCTCTTGAAGATCTGTTGGATGTTTATAGTAATTTTATTAACCATATAATATAAAAATAAAAAGAGACATGATAAATGTCAAACTATTTTACTAAGAGTTAAATATAAAATATAATGTTAATATACTGACGAAAACCTGTATAAAACCTATTAGTTGAGTGTTTTTGATCCATACCCACCTTATCCTTGAAATAAATCATTTTTTAGCAATTAGAAACCGAAAATTATTTTATTATAAAATAATATTTCAATTTTTTCTTAAGGTGCACCTCACCCCTCTTATAAAAGGGAACTTACCCTTCTCTCAAATTCCCACTTTCAATGAATTTTGGATTGGCCAAACCCTCCCCAAATATCCTCCCAACTATCCTACCTTAATCCTAGAGGCCTTCGATTAGTCATAAATCCAACCAATGGAGCCCTTTTGATCAAATCAAAATAAAGAATCCGAAGAAGAGGTAAATATTTCATCACCTCTTTCAAGTTCATTTCTTCTTCCAATTCCACTTTCATTATTGTTTCCATTCTAAAATAATAACTCCATAATTTTCTATATAATATTATGTGAATATAAAAATGTTACAACCATATTCATTATTCTATCCATCCTATAAATGACAAAGTCACCATACATTCGTACGTACAGATTACCGTCTCCACCTTGTGGTGTAGTTTGTTATTCAAACACTTCATCATTTGGATGGGTATAATAATGATTATAAATGATGAAAATAATAAATATAACTTGTTAATGATTCTGTATATATGATATTCCATCCAATTACATATTATTTTAATATCAAAACAATGATATTGTCACTGGTACGTACCTACAGATTACAGTTTCCATGAACGCGATGAGATTCATTCCCAATCATATCCATTCAAGAATAATTTTCCTTTGATGAGTAAAAATAATATTTAGAAACTTAATATCATTCTGAATATGAATAATATACATCCTATCAATAACAAACATTACTTACGTAACAATGCATATAATGGAAAACGAATCAGTTAACACCCAAAATGACGACAATACTAAAATATTATTAACAAAGCAATATTAGAAGATCATATATGATATAATATTAATGTATATAGTTCTTGAATAATTTAATAACAATTATTTCACCATTATAAAGGATGTTAACCTACCCTTGACCAAGGAAAAGTACAACATAAGGGTTAATTCTACAATCTCTTTATTATCCGAGGTTGTTTTTACATAAGTATCTACTGGAACCTCTTTATCATCCACATCCATGTTTCTTAAAAATGTATTTCAAAACATTTTTACTATTTACTAGAAAATGGGTTAAAGTAATTTATAACCTTAATTGAACTTATATTTTTTGAAAGGAATCTTTTAGTCGTTTTCGAAATAAGGTACTTTACGACCTTTTCGAAAAAATTAAGGTAAGAATGTTTTTTTAACTTATACGGTGGGTGTGGTAATTCTCCACCGTTATAACATTGTCAAAGATTACCTTATAAGATTATAAGAATATTTTCAATATAAATGTTTTATTTTATAATTTTGTAACTTTATATGATTTCAAAAAAGGAAAGATATATTTCTCTCAAATAGTTTTGATTTCATCTATATCAACATCCTTTGATGGATTTTATACTTGTTTTAAGTCGATTCATTATGATACAAATCTTCTATATTGTAATGAATGTTTTGTTATATGTTTGACTAATGATGTGTTATTTTTATACAATTTATGGTTTATGGTTAAAGTATTATCATTTCATATGCTAGTTTTAATACGAAGGTTTTTGTTATATTTCAACCTTTTTCATATGAGGAATGTATTGGACTTAGTAAGTGACATGTGGAGCCTGCTATAGCTCCTCGATGCATCGGTAGGTATCATGAGACAACTATATGTTGAATTGGTTGAGGCCTTTCCCAATTTGATATATGGTTTCGGCTAAGGCCTTAATCATTTTTAGATGTCTTAGTTGAGGACTTGACGTAACATTTCAGAATGTCTGAAATTATACATTCCCTCATTATGAAAATAATATTGATGGTTCATGTGGTCATTCGACTAGTAGAATACCCATGATTATGTTTTATTATGGAATTATTTACTCAGCTCATATTCCTGTCATAAAAATGTTCATGTTTATTATTGGTAAAGTTATGTGTTTTCAATTATTCACCATGCTTAATATTTATGTTATCTCCCTCTATACTGCTTACCCTTACGGAGCGTTTGAGCTCACCAATTTATTATGTTTCATTTTCATAAGATATGGAGATTTTAGTTCTAAGTGACTTGCAAGCATAATCTAGGAGGCTTGGATGTTTCTAATGGAATACATTAGTGTTGTATTTCTTTTTAATTTGTAATGTTGAATATATATATAAATCTTGTTTATTATAATTTTAAATTGATCGGTCTTTCGGAACATTATTTCCTTGTGATCATGAAAATGTTTTGTATTAATGCAACGACTCTAGGTAACTAGGGTCGAGGAATTACAAAGTTGTAGTATATAAACTAGAATCTATAGTATAATATACCTGAGTCAAACATTAGATAAGTCATGAAGTCCATAAGCATGATGAATGATGTTCAAATTCAAATCGATAATATTGTGAATAAATTCAGTGAAAGGGAATTACTTTAATGTAATATATGATTAATAACACATAATCTAGGTGAAACAGAACATATATTTCATAAAATTTTAAAAAACATTCTGTCTATAATTTGAATTTTGGAAGATATATACGTAATGTTTTCATCATTCCTTCTGATGAGAAAAAAAATTAAAATTAAGATATTTCTCAATCAATTTATTAAAAAATTTAAAAAATTATGGGAAGTAGTGTAAATAATTTCTATGATACATGAATTTTGGGAAGTAGTTTTAGGTAAGGGGTGATACCTTCCCATTACACTTTTAATCCTTACAGATATTAGTAGGAAGTCTACGTATTGGACTTGACATGAACACAAAATGTTGTAATCACCGTACTTGGGGGGAAACAATTTAAAATATAGTGTTTACTTATATATATATATATATATTAATGGGTGAGATATAAAATTTGAGATGATAAATAATCTAACATGTCACATATAATTATTTAAAAAATATGTTTTGTAAAAATGTATAATCAATTAAAGTACCATCTCAATGATACATAATATTTCAGAGCACTTCACATAGACTCATGTATCGATTACTAGAGGGTGGTTTAAAGAATATTATTTGGGTATATATTGGGTGTGACTTCACATTTTCATCATGTTATTTATTAGCGATGTTATCATGACACAATGGAATTGAATGGGTAAATGAGTAATTTATATTTACATGATCAAGAAATAACATCTCCTTGGAGTTGCAGATGATATCTATATAATAGAAATTGACTATAACTATAAATCATATATGGATTGGAAATAATCTATATATAATTCTAGATAAAGGATCATCGATATATATGTGATTCTTACCTGAGTTAATGATATGAGTATAATGTTCTCATTATGAATGGATGAAATAGTATGGTAATTAGAACCTATATATGTGTATTTGGAATATAATCAACACCATCATGAATTCGGGAATAGGAGATGAGAATGGGTTGTGTTTTAGGGCTTGGAACTATTTATTGCTCGTTGTTTTAAATATTTTGAGAATTAAAATTAAGAGACACATAATTCTATAAGAGGATTCATTGATATTAATTGAAGATATTTGGATGTGATCCCTATTTGAGACCATGAAGAAATATTGTTAGGTAATCAATGTTAAAATGGATCGAATAAATCCAATTGAGATATATTATAACCTATAGAATGAAATGGACATCACTATAATGATGGTGAAATTTTTATGTTAAATTATTATTATTAAAGAGAATATATGCTGTTGTTTTTATATATATACATATATCTAATAAGATTAAAATACCATGGAATTTAACTTTATCAAACCCAGACAATAGAATGCAGAGTTTTTGGTTATATAATAAGGTTTAATGTACTAGGTTTATTATATTCATAAATTAAGAAATTTATTTTATATATTTTAGTAACATGAATTAATAATCATTATATCATATGTTTAACATTTTATAGAAAATATTTAATTCCATTTAGTTCAGGTGAATTTGGTAAGGTCACTTGAAAAATATGAATAATAATATGTTGAATATTACAAAACATAAATTTTAACACATTTTATTTCTTAACAAATCTCATAATGATCATCATCAAGAAACATTCTCTATTGAGGTTGATCATTGAGTAAGGATTTTTGGGGTAAACCATGCACATAATGAATGGATCATCCAATTATTGTATAAATATTAGGGGATTATTCTATAATATTATTTATAACCTCAAATATATCACTAATTCTATATGAATAAATGATGTAAATAAACCTATTATTTAACTCTTATTTTACTTAGTTTCATTGATAATTATAAATATGAAACATTAAAATTTGAATCCAATAACAATTTTAAAGCTCTATCAAGCAAACATAAATATTATTTACCATTAATAAATTTTGTTCATTTGGTATTAGTAATAGTAAGGGAAACAATACCTCAATGAGATATACTACTTTTGTCCCGTATAATAAGGAATATGTGTTCCTATAAGAGGGATTTTATCGCATTGTGTGATAAACACATAATATATTGAATGATTATTATGAAAACTCTACGTGTACTATTCTATATTTTTTATAAGATATTTAGGAAGGTTTCATTTAAAACCATTATCCATTCATTCACAGTCATATGGTAACATGAATAGTGGTTCCACTATATTTCTCAAAATGAGTAAAACCTCCTAAAATCATATTCATATAAATTATTTTCATCATCAGTCAAAATGGAATTTGAAACAAAAATATAATTGATGATTTCAGATATTATGGAATTTATAACAACTATTATTATATCATTATTTTTGGTTAGTTATTTATCCCATAGAGAGAAAAAACAAGGTGGATATAACAATAAACTAAAACTATTAGATATTATCTAAAGGTTAAGATTAAATAACAATTATCCCACACATTATAAATGGATTAATGTATAATGAATCATAAATAAATAATAAGGGTTGATTTTTTCATGGATCTCACAGGTTTGATACTTCTATGTAAATTAATTGAAATTATATACCATGGACAGAATAAATTTCCAATCATTATTTATTAATGTGATAGAATATATATTATTTTATGTGTGGCACATGTAAAGCACACAATTCTTTAATCACTATAGGATCTTACAATATTTAATTTATTTCAGGATAATTCCATCAAATCCATATTAATAATGGATCTTCTCATCATTTGGGTAATCACAATGGATAAAATTGAAAACTGGTATGTTTGAATTCATTATTATATCTTAATATTGAGGAAATAACATTAATATAAAGTCACCCATTAGGTTATCATCTTAACATCATCATTAACATAGGATGAAATAGATTCTCTATATGGTGATATGGCATCAATTTTATACAATTATATATTATCCTTATTCATAAAAGGGGATATCACTATCTGATGCAACATATATTTGAACATTTGTTTATGGTTTGGTCCAATGAAAGTAGTGTCTATGTTGTCCAATAAATGTTTTAGGTATTACAGGGCCTTAAAATATATGAAAATATTGGTTCGATAGTGAAATAACCCTTAAAATAGTAGGAATGATGGAGAAGGGGGTTTCAATTCTTATTTAATGATATTATAATATTATTTTACATACATGAACAATAAATTTATATTTTAATTCACATGAAATTAGGTGATAATAAATTTCATGTAAAAATATTAAATTTATTATAAATTTATTGTATTATCCTTCATTATTGGTGTATCCCTCAAATATTAATCCCATGTGAATCCTATATGGTTTTTGGTTACCCATTCCGTTCACAATTTATCTGAGATAGACATAATTATAGTGTATTTCCCATAAACATGAGGAATTTTTGGTTTAGTATACTTGTTGAAAATGAAGAATTATCTGAAGGGTAGTTAAGTAGGTGAGTTAAATTCCATGGTATGAAATATTTTTATTGCATTCCAGTGATTTTTGTTCATGGATTGGATATCATACTACATATATATTACATATAATCTTTCTAATCATATAGTAAACATGGGGAAAATAATAATTTAATTAAGTTGATTAATGTTATACATTAATGGTAACTCACTATGTTTCATGTAATAATGTATATTCTTAAGAAAAAAATGAAGGTATAATAGTTATTCTCTTTAATGGTATACTATAACATATCCTCAAACATTGAATAATTGAATTTATATGAGCTATTATTTTTTACAATGAAATTTTATAAGCTAATAAATTTTAGTGGTGTCCTTTATGATATTTCATAGAGAAGATACTTTTTTTCCAATATACATTGAATTAATACTGAAGGATAAATTATATATTTTTTTAATGTATTCAATACCATTTTACTATTATCTATTCTGTTCATAGGTAATTACTATCATTATCCTTTTGTGAATTATGGACATCTAATATCAAGGTTCATAATGAATCAACTAATATAATTAATCCATTATTAGAATTCTCTAAACCACTATATGTTCTATATGGAGGGTTATATCAATTATTCCCTATTTTCCCCCCGGGTTGGGATTAATTCCTTTAAAATTAACAATGAATCCCAAGAATATTCTTAAGGAATATCTGAATATTCATTTATAGGGTGTTCCTATTCAAGTAATGTAGACACTATAATAGCTCCATGTCTAGTGACCTAGAAATAATTTCTTTATTAATACATTATTTATAAGAGATAATACCCAAACAAACCGTGTACTTCAATAGTCTTTTTAAAATAAACACCTATATTTTACCCTTTAAGATATGAAGGAAAATAAAAACAATGTAAGTTAAAATATTCTACATTCTTGAACTCATTCAAACATTCTTTCTTCATATCCTAGGGAAAGGTGGAAAATAAATGGTAAGATTAGATAATTAGTTATGGTTATTAATAGTGGAATATATCATGCGTAAATAGTATATAATCAATATGAAAAAGTAAACAACTAGATAAAACATTAAATATTATCAATAACATGTGACTAAAAATTTATCCACGAATTATCAATGTAGTAATCTCATAGATAATCATAATTTCTTTCACAAGTAAATAAATTTTTAATATTATACATTATCATCTATGGCATCATGATATCTTTTCCATCAAATCCTTATGTTAAGATATTTCAATAGATATGAATGAATACACCAAAACCAATATAATTAGGCTTATTACCTATTTTTTTCATGAGACATGTCGATGCATTGAGTGGATATCTTAAATAGGTTCCCACCCATCACTACATGTCCAATGATTTCCTCATACAATAAATTATCAATTTAATTCACAAAAATTAGCTATTCTTAAAAAATATCCATATTGATTTAATAATACAATGTATAATTATTTACCCATTTATTCAAATCAGTTCTATATTTGTATACACATTTTAAATTTACATATAGCCAAAAATCCTCATCAATGATATAAAAATCATGATCCAGAATATTATATAGAATGGATGTATCCAATAATGGAAATTGGTAACTGTTGTACGGAAGGAATTAAATATGCACATTTTAATGGGGTGACATGGCATCAAAGATATTATAATCTTTAGTTATACCACTCACAATAAATTTACTTGGATCCTTATGATGTCTAATCATTATTCTATTGATTTTGTCTCAAAAAAGTTCAACACAATGTTTCTGGATGGGTAATATCACTAACTCTGAAGATCTATTTGGCATGTAATCAGGTACTCATATAATGAAATTATGTATAAAAATACGTGGATGGTCAACATGCAGTCCAATATCCACTTTTAGAATACCCCATGGATGTATAGAACCCTTAATAACATCATGGATATCCGCACACACATATACCAAATGTATGTTTCTCATCTCCTTGCATTTATACGTCACTATAATGAACATGTACCATACTAAATTATCCTAAAAATATAGAGGTATGACTACATATATACAAACAGACTAGTATGGAAACTGATGATGAAAGGTGAATTATATGTCATTTCGTTCAATAATATGAAATTTTATAGCTCCATAATTAAAACATCATGTTTTCTAAAACTAAAGACATACATCATAAAACCGTCAAGGATAATTATTCTATTGAGGATCTAGGAAAATAGAATTCCAATCAATGATCAATTGAAGAGAGATGGACATTAAATTGCATCATCCTACCATATTTGTTTTGGAATAAAAATATTTAAAAATAAAAAGGTGAGAGAACTGGGGATTTTTTTCAGTGAACATGAATAAAGTGAACATGTTCATGACCTTACTCTACTAGCCAAGAACATTGTGATTTATTTTTTCAAGAATTCATGAAATTCTCTCTTATTTTATAACATACCCCCTCTTTCTATGCTGGCATTCATTCCAAGAAGAAATATATTTTTAATACTTATAATGTGAAAATAGGATCTAATGCACTTAACATTATATGATAGTTAGTTGTTTATGTGAAGCCTAGAAAACCATAATTTCTTAGGTATGTATGTTGGATTCCACCAATCACCTAATTTATAATGGAATATTTTGATGGTGATGCCTCTAACATGCTAGGACCCTTGGGTTGTGGAGATGATTCCCACACCAACCATGATTTTGTCAAAGGATACTACCACTATTATATTAGAATTGTAATTACTTATGAAGTAGAGACTGGGACCATGATATGATCCATCAAACAATATTAATATGATGATTGGACATCCTTATGGATTTATAATGAATTTCAAATTTCTGTTAAAAACCAAATGGTCAGAACCAAGAATGTATTATAGAAAATTATTTCTCATTAGATTAAATGTATTCAAGAAGCGTGACACCGCAATATTATTTTTTCACAAGTGTATAGATAATATAATCAAGTGTAGGATTCATTTTATAAGAGAGTGATCATGGAAATGAGTATGATTTGGTCCATTAGGTCCCCAAATTGTTTTGCACCAATAGTGGATGTAGACACTTTCGGTGAGATGAACTCCAATCTTTGTAAACCCACTATTAATTTCAAAAATATTTTTATACTCTTTTTTGATAAGTTGTAGGATTTAATATATCTATAAATTGAAACTTTTTAGGTTATAAGGGTAAAAAAATAACCATTGATTCATTATAAATATGTGTTTTATAATTAAATCAAGAGTTTTGGAGAATAAACAAATATCAAAGAAAACATCAAAATATTTTTTCATTAAATAATTTATTCATAAAACAATTGAATTTTTAAAAGAATATATATAAGATAAAATGGTTATCATAAATGTAAAATCCATTAATAACGTATATGTTAAAAAAACCCATTTTTACTTTTGTAAGGAATGATCAAAATATATATTTTAGAAAATAGAAGAAATATTCCTTTTAAAAATTAAGAAATCAAGAATAACATAAAATTATCTAAATAAATCATTAGAGAAAATTAGATGGATGTTTTAAAACTATTTCTAATAATATGGACATAGAGAAAAATTATACCCAATAAGAAAGATAAAATAAGATCACATTTTATTTTGAACATTAATTTACTTTATTCAACCTACAAATAAGGTGTTTTTAATAAGAAAAATAGAAAAATCCTTAAATATCTAGGAATAGGAAAATATATGGGAATTCTGAATGATAGATTTGAATACTACTTCAAATAAAATAATATTAATCTAAGAAAAATTTGATTGTAAAATAAATTCTTACTAAATTATAATTCTATATATTTATAACCCATTGAAAAAGTAAAAATGAATTGAAAAATTATCCCTAAATAATAGATATATATTTATGTTGATTACATAAATCTGTTATTATATACACCACATTAAAATAAATAGGTTCATAATATTAAATATATCTAAAATCTGTGTAAGTTGTGATGAAATCTATTACATAGAACCTATCATTTAAGTGATACTTAATAAATATTGTTATTATGTGTTATAAATTTAACTGAACTAAAAGTTTAAAAAAATATTATTTAATTATATTTTATTTCCCACATATTTTTGGATAAACATAGTTAACGAAGTATAATTATAACCTAATTTATTAATGTAATATTAAGTAACCCATATCCACAAGTATAACTTTACTCATAAACAATTATGACATAAATTTTAATAAATTATAATTTCATATAGTCATATACAATAACCATTTTCATATTTATAGTATCATATATGATCTATTTATAAAATTTAATTATTATATTGTTATTATGTTTTTTATTATGATCATAATTTGAGGTGATAATCGCTTCTTTTTTCATGCGTGTTTTTATTCGTAGTTTTGGTTATTTTATTTTAGTCAAAGTTCCATAATCTCAACAATTTTATTCGTGATAAAAAATGTAATAGATATTCAATATATTTATTTAAATTTATATTAATACTCAAAATATACAGATAGAATGATAAATTACACCATTTATGATGACGGTAGGTCATGCATACACATGAGCACTACTTTCACTTTTCGACGGATAGAAAGAAAAAAATGTAAATAATAATTCACCATAAAAAGATTATTTTAATATCATAAATATCATAAATATTTATTAAATATACCCTTATTACCATCCATGTAAAGCGTAAATTAGAAAATAACAACATAACATTATAGAGCTAGAAGTCCACATGTATCCATGACTGAGGATATCATTTTCCAATTGATTGGAAGGTAAAATAGAAAATATGATATTATAATTCAAAAATAATAAATATTTTATAAATATCATATATATTCTTTATTTATATATTTATATCTATATTAGTAATGTTTTGATAAATAAATTATATCTTAACATGGAGAAAATAAACCATACATATACTTAAGTGATGTATTCACTTTTCAAGGGACATAAAATAGATGTAAAATAATTTTCCCATAATAATAATGACAAATTAATATATTTATGGTACTGTTTGAATTTATTTAATATGGGTTCAATAGTTTTATAGAATATATAATATTAAATACATTTAAAATATTTAGAAATGATGATTACCTATTATTTGATAGTGTACATTTAGATCACTTCAAAAGAACCCTTAGAATGGTATTTAAAGAAGAAAAAGATATAAAATTCATATTTAAGAAAATTTAGAAGATAATTTGGTTGGGTTTTTTAAGTTAAACTTCCCATGATGGTATAAAGAAAAGAGAGAAACGATACCCTGTTATAAGTGAGGGAACAATTACTCTTAGAATTACATAAATCATTAAAATAATATAAATTAATTTTCATGGGAAAATGCGTCTAGATTGATATACTTACAATAAAATATGAGTATTAGTTAAAATATCACCTTATAATTATTTATTTTTGTGTTTGATAATGGTTTCACCCATATCTCTTAATTTTAACCCATTTTATCCCTTTGGACAATTACAATGATATCTATTATTTTTATTATTTAGGGGGTGAAGATAGTTAATATTAAACTATAAGTAGATCATAAAGGTTCCAATGAATATATTTTCAAAAATATTCAACTAAAATTTTTGATGATAATTTTTTCATGAAATTTAAATACCTTATTGAAATATTTTTATTATGAAATATCATATGTACCATTTTTAAAATACATTAAATATTATAATAGATTGTGATTTTAACTCGTAATAAATTTGTCAATATGACATATATTATAATAAAATGTATATTTGTTCATAATATAATCATTCAATTATATTTTCATAGTTTTAGATATCATTTTGAACCTTATATTTTTGTTTTACCTCTTGGATAACCAATTTCATCCTTGACCATTATAAAAATATTTTTAATATTAATATGATATAATAGTACATGCAAAGTGAAAATGGCATCATAAATGGGGAATAAAGGACATTATTATTATTTATCATCCTAATTATAATATTGAAATATTTATATGATTCATAAATTATTGAATAAAATATATTTAACTAAAAAAATTATTAATTTCATTTTAATAACTCTTCATTTAATATTTAATATAAAACAAAATGAATGTAATGAAATTATAATTTCAATCTTTAAAAAACTATAATTTATTTTATTAATCTCAAAAATTATTTGGAAATTTTATCTAACCAAAAAAAATATTTCTTTTTGTGTTTTTAATATAATTTACCTTACTTTCTTACTCATTTCTCTAGAACTATGTCATCATTACATAAACATTAAAACTAAATATTTCATAAATAATTTTTTTAAACAGATATCATTAAAAAGAAAATAATATTTATCTAAATAACTATTAATAATTGAATATAATTTATTTTTATCCCTATCTAACATTGCCCTCAATGGGCTGCACCAACATTATTCTAGAAACAGTAGTGCAAAAACACAATTTAAAGTCATTTTTTTTATTTTGACGTTGGTTTTTAACCAACGTCTATAAAAGTGATGTAAAAAAATACGATTTTCAATATTAGTTATTAGAAAACAGATGCCAATAATTATTTTCATTAATGGTTTCAACATCAGTTTTATCTAAAACATGCACCAAAAACCAGTCGAAATTGATGTTTTAGCATCTTTGTTTTGTAAAACAGACGCCGAATGTCAATTTGGACTGGGTTTTGGTGTCGGTGTTTTATAAAACCAACACTAAAACCCATTTTCAGGGTCAGTTTTAGATAAAACCGACGCCCAAACCCCAAATTTTTGTATCAGCATTTCAGCGTCAGTTTCTAAAATAACTGACCCCATAAATTAATTTTTTTTTTGAAAATTTAGAAAATTACACATATAAAAATATCAAAATTCCTATAGAAAAAACAATACACAACAATAGTCAAAGAATATTTATCATTCAATAGAAACCTATAACTTACATATACCTATCATAAATAATAAATAACAAATGTTGAAGGTTAAAAAAATTTAGAATACACGTACCTGAAATGTACCTATGGCTCCTTGTATGTTATTGTTGAAGTATTTATTTGATTATTGGTAGGATCAAACACCTAATATATCAAAAGAGTTAGTTTTTTGAACCCATATGTATTATTATTTATAAATATTATAATATACATACCTCCAATCCTAACTAGACATAACAAATAGTTCGCAAAAGTAGATTGAATATGGGTTATACCAGATTGGGAAGAAGACTATGAATCATTGAATACTTATAATAATATTGAATGATATTAGATTAAAAAATAAAATAATATGGTAGAATATATAAAAATATTAATAAAACCAACCTTATGAAAAAATATTGATAATCAGATAGAAAACATCAGATATGATACACATTTACAATCCATTGACTGTGTCATTTCAGATACTAACATGCTTGTGATTTTCATAGACTATAAAGGCACATCTATTTGGGATTGGAAAATGATGTGGGGGTGGGTACAAGTTTTTTATTATAATTCTCACATGTGTTAGGTGTGGTTTGTTGGAGTCAATGTAAAAAGATGAAATTTGATGACAGGATATTTAAGAATTTTTGTTGACCAAATATTGAACCACGTACCAACACATTTAAAATAAAATATAAAATAATAATTGACTAAAATCAATAAAAACATTAAAAGATAAATAATTTATCTAAAAAATAAAAAAAACATACAAAATTGGATGTTTAACCCGAATAGAGATCCTCAATCCCAACTTTGTCTGTATAATGCCTTGAAAAACAAGCACTGAAAAATCTATACCAACATTGATGAAACAAACGAAAAATAACGATAAACAATAACTAAAATCAAAACACATTTAAAAATCATGAAAAATAGTGATACAAAAGAATAAATAAACCGTGGAAGATAGATCAAAGGAAGATAACAAAGAACCTAACCCAAAAAATGTGAAAATGGAAAAAAAAATATTAATAATGGCCATCAAGGATCACAAATATGGATTCGAACTCATTGTGAGTCGAGAGTGCCATCGCGGGATTCTATTTTGAAGAACCAATAAAAATGAGGGTTTCTCAATGAAGACATTTTTTAAATGACTTTCGTCATCAGTTTTTACCAAAACCGGTGCCGAAATTTAAAAAAACCATTCTCGACGTCGTTTTTGGTAAAAACCGACACCGACAGTCTTCGGTTTTTTTGATTTTGGCGCCAGTTTTTTTGGAAAAATGATGCCTAAAAGTAATCATATGGCATTTGTTTTCTCTAAAACAGACTCCAAATTTTTTATTTATTTTTCGCTTTGAAAAAAAAACCGACGGGAAAAGTCATCAATAAATGGGGTTTGGCGTTGGTTTTACTAAAAAACGATGCCAATATGTTCCCACACAAACTATTGGCGTCAGTTTATAAAAAACCGACATTATTACATTGACATTAAATACCATATCTCCATTAGTGTAAGGTGGTGCCCCGAAGGGGGGATGAACCTATAAGGGTATGGACCTATACTAAATCAAGGGAGAAGGTTTTAATCGATGAAGAAGATTTCTATAGTATAGTTATAAGTGATATTTGAAGCATATTGGAGAGGTAGAAAGGGTGATTTTTATACCAGGTAACAACTCGAGGTGGGATTGAATCTTGCAGCTTGAGGAGGTGACACTGGTCTCGATTCATGTATCATTTTTATTTTTATTTTCGAATCACTATCAAGTGGATATATTGGGTTGGGAAATGATGGATTTTTCATTTTGATTCTTTTTGGTGGAATTTATTTCCATAATATTATTTGGTTTGTGTTGTGAGGTTTCACACATAACCTATAAAATTGTATTTCATAAATACCAAAGATATGGATTTAGAGGGAACAAACGGTGAAAAGACTTTTAATTTCTCCAAAATTAAGGTTAAAAGAAGAAATTTTGATTTTAAGATCCTTTTATCAATGTTGATGTGTTAATTTACCTTCATGATATAGAACATGTTAAATATTACTCAGTTGATTTATTTTAATTTCATAACCACCATTACTTTCTTTGGTTGATTCAATGATATTTTATTTCATTAATTATTCAAAAAATTGAATATTAAAGATGAAATTTCCATTCATGGTACAATAAAACTAATTTATGTGGATAATAAGATCCATAAAAAATGTAGCTCATTAAAACAATATCTAGATATTTAGAAAAACAAAGATTAAAATATATTATCCAATATAAAGACATATTATAAATTAATGTCTAAAACATCAACAATATCACTGAATGGTCAACTCAATCCATTCTCAAAATAGTAAATATTTATACTCTTTTAAAATATTTCTAACCAAATTCAAAACCCAACAAATAAAATATTTTATCAAATAATATTTTAGATCAAAATAACTATTATATCTATATAATATCAACCAATCAGAAGTATATATGCTAAAAATGTATACATTGTAGTCATGCAATCAAAAAAAGATGACCATTATTTAAATAAATATATCTAGTGACGACAATTCAATAATATAATCATATTTTCATCCATCAATTAACTCAATGTTTTTTCCTTAAATAATGATTACCTTATTCATATGATATTCACAATATAATTATCTTTTTTAAATTTAACGATAATCACTTAGTCCTGAAATCACATTTCAATCCCATGGTAACTATATAATAAAAAGTTTTTATCAAAATTGTATGATTTTTTATACCAATTAACAAAATTTACCTCAACATAAAAGGTCATATCAACCCTAATTGTTTTAAATTACTTTAAAATATATCCAAAAAACATAAAATAAATATTCTCCAAATATCATTTTCACTAAAATATGTAATTAACAACATATTTTTATTCACCTAAATAGCTATGAAAATATTTGTATTCATGTTAAATCCCATCAGATAAAAAAAATCAGCATCTATTAATTTGAACTTATGATCAAACACAGAATTATCAACCCATGAAAATTAGGATTATCCCATTTCTCTATGGAATATCATTGATTTTGATAAGTTCAATTCTTTCTTTCATTTTAATGGTTTAGAATGAAAAAGTGATATAACCCTAGAATAAACATTAGGAGTGCCAAAAAACATGTTTAGTAAAGGCCCACATACAATTGACTGGAATGATGGTTGAGATATATTCAACCAACACATTTAATGGTTATTAACACTAGATGAATCTATTCTAAAACAACATCAATATGTTGTATCTGTTCATGAATGTGTTGTTTAGAAAACCACATAATCTATACTATACCAAAACATTAATATGATTTTATTTACATAGAATTATCATAATTTCTATCACGGGGTTATGTTTTGTAATCTATTTTTTCCTATATGTTGTTCCCAAGGATACTATTATAAATTTTCTGAAACAAAATATAAGAACCCCAACTATAGTAACCCAGAGCTGGTAAATTATTTGATAAAATTGTACTAAATACAATTTAGTACATCCCAAATAACTGAATAGTTTATTACACTTAGTAATATATATATATATATATCCTATATCGCAATAAAAATAATATATAAAACATAGTGAAGGTAAATATTTTTGATCCTATAACTGATTCAAATATTACTACTTCATATCCTTGGGAAATGGAAAAGATGAAGTGTTGTCATAGACAATTACTAAGGGTTATATAAAATATAATATATCATTAGTAAATAATACTAAATAAATATAGTAACATAAATAATTTAAAAACACAATCTCTTTAATCAATATCTTGAGAATTAATATGCATCCATGTATAAAATCAAGGCATTAATATCATGTACAATAACAATTGACTATCAAAAAAGGAAATTATTAATTTTGGGAATAATGATCTCTAACATAATTATATATTTATTGATGATTCCTTGTCCCGATATAGTTTAATAAGTGTGTAGTTATACACAAAAACCCTATTTGATAATCCATGACAACTGGTTTTTCTTATGAGAGTTGTTGATGCATCGAGGAGATATATATAACAAGACTCTTCCCACCACTGTATTTCCAATTCATTCATTATACATATAATGAAAAATTAAATTCATAAACAATATTCCTTATCCATAAATGTATATATTGAATAAATAATAAATAATTCCAATATTTCCCTAGCCAATCTAATTACTTTTAAATTAAAAAACTCTATGTAGAAATGGTATATGATTTAGGAAATAAACATTTCAATTATACAAATGATTAAAAAATTTAATATATATGCAATATGTAATTAAAAATAATCATAGGAAACTGAAAGTTTCAATAGAATTTTAAGGGCCACAAAATTAATATATGGCATAATATGAAAAATCATTAATTATAAATATATGTTTTCTAATAAAATCATATATTTTGGAGAATAAAAGAAAATGGAATTAAAAAATTAAAATTAGTTTTCTTTAAGGAGTTTCATATTTAATACCACTGAAAATTGTATAAGTTGATTAATTGCATAATAAAGTTATGGAGGTGGTAAAATCTATTAATGCTCTATAGGTTAAAAACATTCATTTTAAATTATTTAATGAATTTTAAATGTGGACCTTTTGTAAAACAATAGATATATTATTTTAAATAATTTTAAATAGTAAAGAATATGTTTAATTTTTTTGAATAAAAAAGTACGATTAAATATAAATGAATTTTTGAAAAAATTTGAAAATTTTGGAAATTGAAGGAAAATATAAATGGTTAAAATGGGAAATTAGATAAGATTTTTATTTTATTAATTATTTTACATGATTCAACTAAAAAATAGATGAAATGTTTTAAAAAACATGGAAATAAATAAATACATAGTAGATAATAACATAGATAGACTTTATAAAGGTTATATTGAAGCTTTCTTTAATTAAAATAAGAGCAATCTCAAAAAATGAAAATGTAAAAAAAATTCATAATTTTTTTGCATGTTTTAAATTTTGATCCCATTAAAAAGTAAACATAAATTTTAAAATTAATAACCATGAATAAGTACATATTCATGTTAAATACCTAAATGTTGTATTAAATTTAACCTAAAAAAATAAAAAGATTTATAATAAAAAATATCTCTCAAGGGTGTGGAAATTTAGATGAAATCTTTTACAATGATCGTAACATTGAAGTGAGAAGTAATCAATTAAGTGATTACGTGTAAAAATTTATATGAAAAAAATAATTGGAAATAAAATATAATATCACCATGTGTAATTTCACAAAAAATCATGGAATAACATAATTGATGTATTAGATGTATAAACCCATGATTGAAAATTGAGTTAAGAAAACCCTTACCTAAAGATTGAATTTCATCATAAATGATTTTAAACTCCTATTTAATAAATTTATATTTATTAAAAATACATAAAATTACTATATACATATTGGAAATATCATATATGATAAATATATTATATTTTATCATCTATTTAAAAATAATATTTTATCAATTCCCTTAATTAAGGTGTTCACTACTTCATTTTTCATGTACGTTTTAATTTTTTAGAGTCATTCCTTGTATATTGATCATGGATCTAAAATATAAAAAAAAATTCATTATAAAAATATAATATATATTCAATATATATTAATTTTTTTCAACCATAAAATACGTTGATATCCAAATTAATTACCCCATTCATGGGACCTGTAGGTTGTACACATGCAGGAACATTGTTTTTAATTTGATAGATTGAAAGAAATAAAGGTAAATAATAATTCACATTTTTTGGATCTTTTGACAACATTTATAATTTGTATATTAAAAAAATATATCCTCATTCCCATACATTTAAATCATAAATGATATTCGAATCACTTCATATAGTGGATGTGGTAGTCCACATATATGCACAAGTGATGTGATCTCTTACAAATTGATTAGAAGATAACATGGTATATATGATATTATATTCACATTAAAAAATTTATTTCAAATGTATAATATATATTCATTATACAAATTTTAATAAACATATATGTAATGTGGTGATGAAAAATAAATTTCACCGCTACATGGAGATGGTATGTCTTACATGAGCATGGGCGATGTTTTCACCATTAATATGATAAAAAAGTGAGGTAAAATGTTTTTCCCATAATCATATTAAAATATCAGAATATTTATGATATTAGATTTATTACATTAGTATGGGTACAATATATTTATATTAAATATAAGGAGAATGAAATATGAACTGGTCGACAAAGGCGATTAACACTTCTTTAAAATACTAGCTTTAGATTCCATCTTAAGGACCCCTATAATATCCTTTTATTAATAAAATAACCACTAATTCATGGATAAGGAATTTTATAAGTGGGCATGGAATGGGTTGGTTAGTGTATGTTTCTCAATAAGTTTTAAAGAAATGAGATAAGTGGCATCCTTTTTTTGTGAGGGCATGCAAATTGATGGATTTACATAAAGTGTTAAATTAATATAAATTTATTTTAAAATTAAAATATAAAAAATTGATACAATTATAATAAAATATGTTTTTAGTATAAATAACCTCATCAAAAAATATTTGTATAATTTTGGATTATTTTTTCACCTAAATCTCTCAGTTTAAACCACCATTAAACCTTTTGACAATCATTGTGTTGTCAATATTTTTCATATTTAGTGGTAAAAAATGTTACAACCAAAGAAAAAGTGAAAAAATAAAGAAAATAGATGATATATAAATCCATATAACAAAATAATGGAAGAATAAAATATATTTATGAATTTTAAATCATTTTATAAAATATTTTTTATTATATAATATAAATAATGAAAATTTTGGAAATACAAGAAATATTATAATATAATATTTTTTTAAACCCTGTAAAATGGTTCCAAAATGAAATTTATTTAATTTTAATGAAATTATTATCTTTATATAATTATAAAAAAAATTTATATTTTTTGGATTCCATTTTAATCATTATATATTTTTTTAACCCCTTGGTTAACAAATTTTAATCTTAATCCTAATAATGTCATTTTAAAACTTAAGGGTTATATATTTAAATATAAGGTTTACAATGGATAATAAATTTCTATGGGATTAATTTTTACGTCATATATAATCTTAATTGTCCTCTGAAAATATTTTTAATCTTTTGAAATTATTTATTAAAAAATATTAAGCATAAAATATTATTAATTTAATTTTATGAACAATTCACTAAAATAATATTTGAAAAAAATGATATATATGGAATTGAAATATAAAACCCTAAAAAATATATAAAATTTTATTTTTATCTAAAAATTCTTGGTAATCCCTTAATAACTACAAAAATATAACTTTAAGAGTTTTTAAAATAATTTACATCATTTTCAACTAGTTGTAGAAGAACTGTGTCAGTGATTCATAAGAATTTAAGATAATTCTATCATCAATAAAAATAGAAAATAAATTACCATTAAAAAAATTAAAATTTCAATATAAATTTATGACCCAAAATATGTTTTTTCCCTATGGAAAAATATTATAGTAACTAAAATTATGAAAGTGAAATTTTTTAATTAATATTTTACAGAAATTATATAATGGTCTAAATCAATGTCAAATGAAAATAAAAGTTTATATGTTCTATGTATTTATTATTAGGGATGATATAGTCATCTAAAATGAAATATATAAAAGTTATTTTATTAACATAAATCCGTATAAAACTACTATTGACTACAATTATCTGATTTACCCTTTAGTGTAGAGATAAATTTTAGGAAAATTACAATTCATAATCCCTAAAATTAAAAGAAATCAATTTTTAGATTTTTAATCTCATGATTCCAAATATGTAATCCATTTTTCTTGATTTAATCTCTTGAAGTGGGTGAAATTCATTTCAAAATAAAACCACAAAACATGATAAAAATTATTTTGGAGAAAAAATGTTTTTTCAATCATAATACATTCCTGAACCAAAAAACTTATAAAATTACTGAAAATAACCTTAAATGGGTAATTGATAATATAAATAAACTAATTTTAATTTTAATACTTTTTTAATGAAATATAACATTTTAAATTATTGAAAGCATATTGTTTTTAATAAAAATATGTATTTTCACTATTAATTGAATAATCAAACTAAGAAAAGTCACAAAATAATTAATCTAAGATATTTTTTACTTGATGATTTCAAAAATGATATCATTTTTATCAAATATAATTTCAAGAATGTCCATAAATTAATTATAATTTTCTATCATAAAAATAAATCAAAACAATTTTTATGAAAACATATCCTTTATAAAGAGACTAAATTTACTGTATATTGTTTTAATATTTCTTATGAATTAATCATTTAATTTTTAATGAGTAATTATTATATATATATATTCATGTAATTAATCCATTTAATACATACTAATTCAACGACTTTGTTATAAATGTAATATTTTAATAAATACATCTCAATGTTTATTTAAGCTCGCTGATCCATATCTTGGACACTATATAATATAGTATTCTTTTAAAATATAGGGATATAATAGTTAAAACACACTAAATACTTACTTTAGTTTAGTGAAGTGGTCATAGTATTCATGTGATTAGACTAATAAATCAACCCTATAATATTCCATGGTTTTTTTTATTAATTTCAAAAATATATAATATAATTATTGTTAACATATTGTACTAAATTTATTCAGAATGAAGGGAATTAAATTATTGAAATACAATCCTCAGAGTACCCTAAATGTCATAACATATTCCTATTTTGGGGATTCTCATGTTTTTAATTCCAGGAATTGACATCCATGAAGGATAATACTAGAATGTAATATACCACACCAATAAATTTCTCATTGAACATATTGAAAAAAATAAGCCATTAAAAATTGAGATTGAGGTATTAAAAGTTGATGCATATTCGGGTTTTATATTTTTCTTTTAGACTACGTAGATGTTAGCTTATTATCTCAGAATTGGAAATCTTGGATAAATTAATATTTGAATGACTATTCAATAAAGTCTTCCACTATAAAATAATATATTTGGTGTAACATTATTTACAATTAATCCAAATTACAATTTATTTGTAGACAAATGTGATGAAAATACATTTATAGAGCCTAATAATATAATTTATGTGTTATTTCATATGAATGTAAAGATATATTTCTTGATAAATTCAATGTATCATAATTTCCCAATAGGGGGGTTAGGGTGAATTGATTCTCATTGGTTTATAGTATTTATCAGTCATTAATTTTAGTTGATTTGGGACATATAAGATGGTAGAGATTATTTATTTTAAATTGGGAGGGTATTAGACCAGTTCTTCATTCATGAGAACATGGTGAGTAGTGGTATAATCCTCCTACTCATATATGGGTAATTTATAATCTAATATAAGATTATTTTTGAAAGGTAAGTCTTATCAAAAGAGACTGTATATGATACCAGTTTTATACAGACCATATTAAGGAATTTTGAAGAGAACAATAAGTTTTACTTTTTCTTATGTTTCTTATCGACTATGTTAATATAATAATAATATCATGGAAGTATCATGATTAATAAAACTCTTTGATACATGATTTTAATTTTTATATTTAATTTCATGGACATAAATTTGTTTTCTGTTATAGGTGTATATAGTTTAACAAGTTTATCTTATTTTATATCATAAAATAAAAACATTATTACTGATTACTAAATTATTGAGAGGAAATATATTATAAAATTAACTTTTAATTGACTATGGTATCCTTTAAATAATTAAAAGTAGTCAAAAATGTTTTATATTATACTAATGGTTTCATTACCATACTTTTTTAGAAAACAACATTAATGTAGTGGAGATATAAAACATTGAGGTTGTAGTATAATCATTAATTACCTATAATTTCTTGCTGATAGAGTACATAAAAAATTAATGGTATGCTGATGGGATGACCATGTATGTATACAACAATGGTTTTTAGAGAAGGTATTTTGAAGTGGTATCCTGATCGACCACCTTGAGCATGGTGTCCTTAAATTGTGACATCAATGGAATCATATATAAGAATTTATATTACTTTTATATTAACCAATGATCATTATATTGAATAGATCTAATTTAGTTTCTCTATATATGGGGAGGTTCATCATTCAATCTAAAATGAAATTTATTTTATAACCATTATCCACTATCACATAAGAAACAATCAAACCATTGATCATTCTAAATGATATATTATAGTTGAATATCTTCTGGAAAGTATACATCTTCATCTTGATCTAAAATAGATATTCGTGGATGAAATTTATGTATTCCTCTTTCAATTTTATGATATTCCACAAAGGGATAAAATTTAATATTATACATATTAGTGTTTTTAATATCCACAACGATGGAATACTTTATTTTATTAAATGTTGATAGTGATTAATAATATAAGTCATTGTGGGAATGTATTGATTTTTTTATCAAAATAAAATAATTTTTAATGTTATATATCTCCCACCATGGGTTTATCTCTAATTAAATATCTTCTAATGTATAGATGGAATGTATGACTCAACGTATAATATCTAATGGGATTTTTGTAGTACATTGTCAATATTAATATTCATTGATTATCATAATTTTTAAATATTAATGGTTATTCTGATTTTTTCAACCAATAGATTAAATAGTCATAAATGGTAAGGAAGTCAATATTGGAATATATATATAATTTTTATTCCCATTGAAATTTTTAGATTTCCGCTAATTTTTTATTTTGTAGCATTGATGTTGTTCTCAAGGATAACCCCTAGAAAATTATTTGTTCCTTAAAAATGAAAACCTTTTCCTCATGATACCACGAGGGATATATTGAAGTGTACTAATTCAAAATCCTCATACCATGGATTTGTGTTTTTTTATATTAGTTGAAAATTTTGGACGAATAAAATGATTATTTATTTACTAGATAAATAATTTTGTTCATAGTTGGATGTCTCTATCCTCCAAAAATCCATGAACAAGATGTATATAATATATGTTAATGACTTGGGACCTTTTAGCAGTTCTTTGTCCTAATATTTTCTGCTAGGGAAGTAAACTGAATTTGATAAATTTATATTCATAAATGAACAGTGTAATTATTGGGTCTGATGGGGGTATAATGGATGTTGCCTCCTAGCTGATTCATGTAATAATTATACAATGTTCATAAATGATACTCAATAATGTTATCCAATATTATTATTTTTAAATAATTTTTTGGAACATCATGTCTCTCTCCCTCATCATCAGTCACTCTAGGAATAGTTTGAGAAGATAATACACATGAAATTTTACCAATTATCTTATATAACTCCACCATAACATTATATAATATTTTATATATCCAATATAATAAGTTAAATTATTCTTGGAAATTAATTCATTAGAATAGATGTCATGAGATTTAATTGATATAATTTTTTAACTACACATAATTCATTTTGATAATGTAATTATACATAAATATTATTTTGATGATAATATATGAAATAATTTATAATATTATTTGGTGCGAAATAATATAATATTATCTTCTTGTACATAATGGTCATGCTTCATTGGTCCTTGAATCTATCCTGTGTTTTTTTGTTAGGATGTGCATGTGATTGTTGAGGATTGGGTAATGATTCCACCAGAAAAATGATAGTTTGAGGATATGATTTTGGGAAAATTTGTACCTCCTAGATTTTATATGTATATTTGTTCTTAGTTTCTACTTTTTGTGGTTTTTTTTTATTTTCCTAACATAGGAAATATTCCCATCATTTTTCTTTCTTTAGGAACTCTAAAAATCTACATGTGAATTATAGAGAATTAGTGTCTCGGTCAGAAAATATCATGTAATATTTATATAGAATTACAAAAATTACATTAGTTGTTAATATATATCAATGGGTAAATAAATTCCTTTCATTGTGTATATTTTCTTTTTCAAGACATCCATTCACCAATATTTTAAAATTCATGAAATCTATATTAATCATAATTCTTAGTGTCATGATGAACTCCTTAAAGAACCATAAACAAATAATCAATCTTTGTTGATTTAAACTACAAACATATGGAACTCTAAATTTTTTTTTAAAAAAAAATCTTCATTAAATCATCTTGTTTGGGTGTCATTACTATATAGATTTTTTTTGTAGAATTCATGTAAAAAGATTTTATAGATCATCCATAACATTGATGGGAATCAATATGAGATTTCATGTGTTTGGTGTTAGTGGTATGATGTTAAAATAGTCATGACTTGGTTTCCCCTAGGGATATAATGACATTATCTTAATAACAAGATATTATAATAATTTTTTTTGAAATTTATTCTTTTGATTTATGTTGTTTATCTATATGTTTGGAAATTTTTTTAGCAGCTGAGTATAAATGTTTAATGGTAATAATTCATAGGAATAAAGTTTTAGAGACCCCATAAGGAGGATATAGGTCATATAAATTTATCATATCTAATTTTTGTTAAACCAATCAACCCATCCCTTATAGAAAAAACTAATTTCTCTTTATAAGGAAGATCAACTGAATGATGGATATGTATTAAACTATACATTCCCTCTAATAGTGATTTGATTGAAAAAAATATCAACATTTAATCTATTTAGGTCCTCAATGTACTAAATTAAAATGGAAATTTTTTAACACCTAACATGTTGTTGAAATTTTATGGTATATTAGAGGATGTAAATATAGTAACCATCATATTTATCAAATAGTTACCACATTCTTATAAAACTAAAAATCAAATTAAAAAATTGATAGGTTTAATATCTTTGATTATTAGGTTTATACAACATTAATTCCTAGGAAGATCAACTAAAAGATGGATATGTATTAATGGATACTTTCCTACCAATAGTTATGTGGTTGTATAAAATATTAACATTTAATCTATTTAGGTCCGCAATGTACTAAATTAAAAATGGAAATATTTAACACCTAACTTTTGGTTGAAATTTTATGGTATATGAGAGGACAAAAATATAGTAATATTTATATTTATTATATAATTACCACATCCTTATTAAAATAAAAATAAAAATAAAAAATGATAGGTTTCATATCATTGAAGATAATGTTTATATAACATTAATTCACATTATACATTAATTATTATTTAATTACATCATAATAAAACACCAACATGATTTTATAATTTTATTTATACATATGTTCCTATTGAGACTCACATCAAAAGAAACAGCGAGATAAAAATCCCAATAAGGTGAGGAATAATAAGAAGGCACTTGAGACATAAATCATAATGAAGGCACTTGAGACATAAATCATAATGAAGGCATAGTTTAATCATAATAACATAAATAGTATTAGATCATAGAAATAAGAATATAAATTTCATTTCAAGGAAATATGGAATGTGGATCATGAGTAATAATGAAACATTATAACATAATTTAAGGCTTATTTCTAAGATGTGATAAAAATATGAATAATGCAAACTACATCACATCCATACATAAAATAATTGACAATGATTGTTGCATCAGGTATACACATAATGATATCAAGAGGTAAAATCCCTTTCTAAATTAATTATATGTTTATATAATTCTAAAACCATCCATCACATTATATCATGATAAAAAAATTTCTACAATATAGAAAAGTAATACACGTTAAACTTAAACCTGAAATAAAACCATGAAAAGCGAATGAATTTCATAAAGATATCCTATAAAATATATCTATGAATAATCATAGTGGTACCAAAAAGGTGAATAAAATATGTTATTCTTTAATATCATGGTTATCTTTAACCCATAATGTCCATATGAAATGAAAATAAGAATAAAAATCATAAGAATCATAAATGAGACAATTAAAATATCATGTAATTATAAAATTTTTTAGAGTAGTATATGAATTAATCCCAATGAAACAGATACATGTATATCTCTTGAATAATTAAAGGTCTAATGATATAATAAACCATAAAAAGAAATGTAAAAATTATTTAGAAGAAAAATAAGGAATAGATATGGAGATAGAGAAAGTATAATCTTGAAGTAAATGGAATTTCATTAATATTCCCCTTACCTTATGTGATATCTTATTCCATTAATTTTAAAACTCTTTTATAACAAATATATGTTTATTAATTTTATTACCATGTTGAATTAAAATTATTGAAGACTGGATGTTGGGGATATGGTGAAGGAACCCCAATACAACATATTTGCCTGTTGGAGGAGGATTTTTTGAAGTGAAGATCACCTGAACAATGACTAATTGATGTTGGTTTGTGATTTTGAGACTATTAAATAAATTATTTTTTGAATCATATTTAATAATATGTCATTCATTGTGTTTTATATAAGGTAAAATTGGTTTAAAATGTTGGATATTTTGTAATAAGTATATAATTTAAATGTTTTTTAAGTTTTTTTATTATTAATGTTGCAATAATTCTAAAATGTAGGTAGAAACACCAAAATAAATGATAAAAAATATTTAAAACTATTAAAGTATAATTAAGACATTCTATATTGCAAATTAATTCACTTCTGTTGAAATATAAAAATCATGATGTTTGGAAATAGTGCTTTGAAACATGGAGATCATGATAGAAGTCATAAGAACATTTTTTTGGGTTCACATTTCTTTATGAGGATAGGTGGTTGTCTTGTGAAGCATCATGTATTGACACGAGGAATGTGGAGGAGGAAAATTTGTTGGTATGAAAAGAGATAATTACACTATAATGAAGTGGTTTTCATTGTGAGGTATATAATACTTACATAGTTTAGAGGTCTTAATATTTTGGTTCCCATTTATATTAGTGTTCAAATGAAGTCACACCACAATTATATAAATAACATATTAAGGAATCTAAAAGATAAAATCAATTGGATTTGTAAGAGTAGTCCGTTTTGTGAAAGTGTAGGTCGTCTCATGAAGTATCAAGTCATAATTTAGCAACCAATCCACGAGTTTTTATTCTTTATCTATTTTGAAATAGTTTAACATTCACATCGAAATGATAACGCGCATTCGATGATGAAGGGATATATCTTGAAATTATTTAAGGTGAATTGGATTGTTATAACCTGAAGCATTTAGTTGTATAGTTCCTATGAGTGTCACAACTCAATGAGAATTGTCATGTTTTAATTGTTTGGAGAATAAAAAACTATAGTGTTTAAATAATATGGATCAAATAGGGGTTCAATTACCACTCCAACATGAATATTTAAACCCCTTAATCACATATACAGTGGACAAGAAGTCTTAGATTTATCTGATGACTTATAATTAAGTAGGAGTAGTTGAATTGAGGCTAGCTATTTGAATTTGAATTTGTAATTCATATCTAAATGGAAATAATGATAGATTATCATTTTTAATGTAAATATAATTAGTTATGAAGAATAGTGAGAGTGTGTGTGTTGTATGCATACATAGTACAATAATAGAGTTAGAATAATAGAACGAGGAAGAAGAACAAAATTATTTCTTTGTAAGTCTAATATGGTTAAATACTCTAATCATGTAATATTATAAAATATATTATCACACTTTATTAGTGATCACATTACACATGTTTGGTGAAAAATAGGTATCATGAGTTCAATAATAATCCATACTCATTATATTAACATTAAGAAACAAGTGGATGAATTGACAATGTGATTTACTAGAACATTCAAGGATGATTCCATTCATTTTATCTATCAGACCTTTTCAGAATATAATATGAATACGATGTATGTGCATAGTAATTATTGAAGATTACTGATAATGATATTTTATTTTTAATATCATAGGTTTTAAAGGATGTTTGAATGATAAAAAAAATTATTTGAATTTACTGATTCACCCCTCTTCATGATAATTCAGTATTTGATTTTTTCCTATTCATGTGGTGTCTAATTAATTTAGGCTTCCTTCCATGGTGAATCATCTATTTGGAGTTTTGTGAAAATATGTTCCACTGTGTTTTATTTTTTTAGTTATCCTTTTCTAGGTTGGATAGGGATTACAGTAATTTGGTTAATTATTAGAGGATGAAAAAAATTAGTGAGAAAAATTATTATATATAAAAAAATTGGAATTTGGTATATATTTTATCAAGAATCCTATATTTAATGGATGATAGTATAAGTTTTTGTACAGATAATACTGAAGGTTATTCAATGAAAATTTTTTATATAAATAATTCATAATATTATAATCATCCACTTAATTCCATCATGTTGTATTTAGAAAAATATATAAAATTTTAATGAATTTTTACATCAAGATGCATTTGAGAGAAATTGGAACACATTTATGAAGGAAATGTTATTATAAATAAAGTGAAGATGTTGTACTGGATATTGAAATATAAATATATCACGATTAATGATGAGAGAATAATAAATGGATTCTTTACTAGGGTCAATAACATTATGAGAACCATTATAGGGTTTATTGAGATTTTAAATGATTTTGTGGTTGTGAAATATATTATATGCATAATTTAAAACAAATTAATGAAAATGGTTCATTTTAGAAAGGACATGATCTCATTAGACATTTCTTGGATGATTTAAATAAAATTATGATGGATTTTGAAATTGGGGAAAGGATTATTTTTTAATCATAAGAGTAAATATATGAAGGAAATATAATTTAAATCTTTTAAATAATAATACTATAAGAAATAAGTTTGAGATGAAGAATATCCTGATGAAGGGGAATATTTGGAAAATAAAAAGATCATTGAATTTAGTTCAAAATAGACGATAAGAGACAATTTAATGAATTTATGAGATATTCTATTCAAATTTGTTAAGTGTGAGGATATTGTAAATCTTATTGAGAATTTTAGAATTTCTAATGACAGAGAAGATTGTGATTATTTGGATGAGAAACCAATGATTTCATTAAATAATAATGATTCAAAATTAAATAATATTTTTTTTACTTAAATGAAAATGATGAGAATTATTCTAATATCAAAAATATAATTTATTATCTATGGTAAAAGATTATGATAATAGTGATGACAATGAGGAAGATGAGACATCTGGTGGAGTAGGAGAAAAATATTTTGTTGTACAAGTTAGTGGGGAAGAATTAAGTAGTAATTAGTTTAACAATGGTGGAAATTATTGAGAAACAAAATTTGAGTTCATGTTAATGATAAAACTCAATTAATATATTTAATTATTATAAAAATTGATAACTAGAATATGAATTTAATAAAATTTAGTCAATAATTTAGAAAAATTGACACTATACATAATTAAAATGAGTCAAATTGATAAATTTCCATGATATCATAACAATTAACTTAAAAAGTAGAGGAATAAAAAGTTTATCATAGAATATAAGTATAAAAAACAATGAGATTATGGTTTATTTTTTTCAAATAAATTATGGAAAAAGGAATCCATTGATGTATTTTTATTATAATTTTGAAATTTATTTTGAATAATTTAAAGAAATATCATAGAAGAAGATAATTGTAAATTTAATTTCAAAGTCACATATTTACAATACTTAATAAGGGGATAATGAAAATTAGTATTAGAAATATATATACTCTAGGAATGATAAATTGAATGTGAAATCTCTTAAAATGGTTTTTTTTGAAATAAGACTAAAAAAATAAGTTTTTTTTTTTAAATTTAAATATTTTTTTTCTAAAATTGTATAAAAAATAATGGTTACGATATAGGAGAATTTATAGAGACATGGGGTGTTTATCAAGTAGTTTTGGAATGAAAATTATCATTTTATGGATACTATAGTTATTATAGCGAATTTGGTCTCTTAGAAAATATAAATTTTTTAAATTAAATATATCACTCTGAAACAATGTTATATAGAATAAAGATATTTTGTCCAGATTCCCCATACTAAAAAAATAAATATTAAAAAATAATTATAACAATTTTAAAATTAGGTATCACAAAATTTATATTTTTAGAGGAAGTGTACAAATGGCGTGAATAAGTAGGACATTTTAGTAAGGAACATATCACCATATTACCTAACTAACAATGTATGTATTAAAATATTCCTATATCCCAAAATAAGAAACAGAAAGGAAAGAAAATGGAGTTAGGGGTTGATATAGTACTCAATGAATCTAAAAAACTATGTCAATTAATTAGGGACAATAGATTCTATTCATATATTATAGGAGATCTCAGTCACTTGAAACATATAGAAAAACACAAGGACATATTGGAGACCATTGATGATAATGGATCACTCAATATAAGAAGATTTTTTTAGGACATTGGATTGGGGAATATAAAGTCGAAGAATACTTAATTAGTTGATGTGTTGAAATAAAACATAAAAAGTGTGTCAAAAATTTATTATAAAGAAAATACAATATTTAAGGAATGAATGGTAGGTTAGGATATTGAATTATGGATGTGTTTTTAATATAGTGTAGTGAACTTGAATTTTTTTTTTGTTTTTGATCCTAAAATTTTTCTCTACATAAACATGAAAGAAAAAAAATTGTTTCATTGTAGACTTGGCCTCATTGGTCTTATTAATATGATCAAAATTAACATTAGAGATAATGTTTCTGATGTTAATAATATATTGAGTGAAGTAAATTGGATTTTCTAAACATGAAAAGGGGAACATTTTTAATTATTCAAAAAAAATGTAAAGATTCAAACATGTCCCCCATTAGAGATGATTTATTTTAATGTTTGTTGAACTATGTGGAATGATCCAATTAACTGAGATATGTATTTTATTTTATTTACTAATTTATTCACACTTTTAATAAGTATTATGTTTATAATTCAATAGTCATTGTCCTTAATAATGATTAATGATTTAAAATATGAATAGAAATTGTGCGTGGTTTCTCTTTCAAAAAGATTTTATAGTCAATGATGCTAAATATACAAGGGAAAAAAATTAAATCTTATCATAAAAAACATTTAATAGTTCCAGACTTCAGTTCACTATATACCCAATAAAATTTTGTTAATTATTGGATGAATATGAGTTTATTTGAAATAAGTCACACCAGGTTGGCAGAGTATGATACATGAAATTATTTATGAATGAGGACATTATAAGAAAAATTCATATTTAATATCATTTCTTATATAATGAAAATTGAATTATACCACTATGGGAGATGTATTTTAGAAATAACCCAATATTAAAATAGTTGAGGGAATTTGGATTCCGTTATATTATTAATGAGAATGTTGAAAACAAGAGTTTATTTGAAAAAAATAGGAGTTAAAGATATCATATTTGAATATCCTCCAAATTAATGTTCTTTTTATTTCCCCAACCAAAAAATAGTAGTTCTTATCAATAATGTTGTTTTCAATGAATTGTAATACTAAAATAAAGAGGTCACTTGTCTAGAAAAACGTTTTAAATTTAAATATGAAGAATAAGAGTTTATTGAAAGGTAGGGTGGTGTATCTAAAAATAATGAAAATTTAAAATAATAGCATGTTAATGAAAAGGTTTTTTTGTGTATAGTGATAAAGGAAAATCTTGTTAAATACATCCAATGTTGAGAACTAAGGTTTACTATAATCTCCCAACCCACCAGGACCCAACATTGGTTCATAATAGGATGAGTGCTCCACCCCAAGCATACCTATAATTGGATATATAATGGATAATAATACCAAACATTCTTGAAAATACATGGGAGACCATAGACTATAAAAACCATAACTATATATATGATCCCAATGCACAAGATAAAACCAAAAAACCACAAACCATATACAATAATAACAAAACTATATTACAAATTCATAAATGTGACAATATATATCTAATACAGTACCACATAGATGAAACTAAGAAGTAAATATGAATTAGATAATATCACTTGGCATGAATGGTAAGAGATAAGGAAGAATCATTTCAATGCTACATGAACATATGAAATGTGAACACCAATAGTAATAATCTCTTTCATGAACCAACAACCATCATTATGCATCACCATGACCAGCTCCACATGCTCTAAAAGAAAAACTAGAAGACGAAAAATTTCTGTATACATGGAATTTAAGTGTACATGACCCTTGAAAGAGTGACTATAAAAATATGTAGTAGGATTCTATAAAAAATAATGGCAAGGATTACTAATATTTTTATTTGGATCCCATGTATAAGTTAAATACACAAATTAATCCTAATTAAAACCATATACTACCTTAAATAAATATAATGATGATAAAATGATGAGTATTAATATTCTCATAAAAAATCTATAAAGATCCATTTTTTGAGATAGTCAAAATATTTAATCTATAACTAATGATTCTTATGCCAATATTCGACAACCTAGCAACATGTAAAATCATGATGGTAGAAAAGAAATTCTGAATGTTTTTTATATAAGAAATATAAAAATAACTCATCACTATAATTATCCAGAGGTCCAATCTCCCATGATCCATTAATATATATGATAAGTGTATGAAACACTAATATAAAAGTTATATCACTAATGTGGGTACCATACATTAGAGAGGAAGAATCCATAACCTATCTTATTTGAAAAACTAACCTATAATGGTGAAGGAACTGCTCCCTAGAACTGGTATACCATTAGTTGGGTTACTGACTCTGCCTGTAGTAAGGGGGCCTACACCTCAATAGTATCAAGGGGGTACCATCCCCATGCTTGAATGGAGGACCAATGACCCAAACATTGAATTCAAAAGCCCTATATATTATAGTATTATTACATACTTCACAAATCTTATGGGGGACCTATGACATATCCTATGATTACATATAAAGCATTACTAGGACCATTAAAACATCAAAATAATCACCCACAAACCGATGTATTACCAATAAAGCTAATTAATTATTAACTATCCATGAAACCTAAGAAACATCATGAACATTTTACTAAACATGCACTATCATTCCCTACATGTAAAATCTCTGAGAATGAACAAATAATGTGTATGATTTCGATCTATGGGCTAGGAAATATGAGAATTTAAAATTTTAATTAAATGACATAAAATTAAGATTAAATTCCATGATATCCTTTAAATAATTAAAAATAAAGTTATTTAAATGTAATTATCAAAATAGAATACATAACTATTGTGTCTTTAAAGGTTTCATGATCTGTTAGTCCCCTTGCAATTATTTTCTTTTATCCAATAAGAAAAGAGTAAAATTATTTTGTTATAAATGATTTGTGATCATTATATATATGTATTTTAAAGCTATGTGGGTCATAAAAAATGTATTATATGGACCTGATTCATGTCTTCAGTAAATACACAACATGTAATTTAACTAGACAATGTGTAGATCATGTAAGTTAACCGATGTATACTACATGTAAATGATAATTTCACACAACTCACAATATTTTGTGTGTGACTCATAATCATATATATTGTCATATTTAACATATATAGATCACAAAAATGTTGTGGAAACATAAATAGTCTTTGAACCTAAGTTCAACACCCTATGTTGTTAGAAAAATTATATAATTCCAGATTTATCATCCATACATCACCACCAACTAACTCTATCATTATCCAAACTTCTTTCAACAATCATAAGTACTTACAAATAGCTCATATCTTAAATAATTTATAATAATGTAAAATTTATCCATATTTTTCAACACACCTCACAGTAGTCCCAAATAATATTATCCAACATCAAACTCACCACCGCTGCTATCAGTTTCTCTGTAACCTAACCCAAGAATATGATATTGATTCTATGTATTACTGGTCCACTTCAAACCATTATCTATCAATCCCTCATTCTACCTCTCAAACACTATCACCACACACTGTCAATGTGATTATGATGTAAATTTACTAGGTGATTGGTGGTGTAACATTGAGGAGGGGAAGGTAGTGTTGAATCAATATTACACTTTTCTGTAATTTATTTTCTACAAAAATCATTATAACCTATTAAAGTTATGATATAATACCTTTTTAATGTAACAATATTCTCTATGAAATATATATAAAAATTTCAAAATATATAAAGGATTATAACAAAAGTTGACTCTATTGTGGGTGAACACATCCTTTCTGTTTGTGGGTTGAGTTTGGGACATAGATTCATTCTTACGATCATAATGTGAACATAATTAAGAAAGTATCATCCTTAACCTAAGAATATATTCTTCAATAGGAAATTTTATTGATTTTTATTTATACAGAATCCATCCTATTAATATTATTATTTCCAAGCAATTAGTTAGAACATGAATATCTAGGTGGTTCAACAGTATATGAATGATATTCTCTTTATGCCTTCATAATATCTATACTGAGTTAATGATTTATTTTTTTTTATCAAATTTGGTCTATATAAATTTAGTATTATCACCAGATTATTGGTTTTTATCTCTAAATAATGATTCTCAATTCTCATAACATATAATATTTTCACAACACATATTATTATATAATATTATACTTATTTTCGGAGAATATTTTCTAAAATTCAAATATTGATAATAAATTATTTTTTACAATATCATCTTTATCGTTCGAAACATGAAAAACATGTATCATTCAATCTATATATTTTATATTTATAAATAGAGAAAATTATTCATTGTGAATCTCTATAATTTTCACAAAATTATGTCCTAAAATATTTACTTCAATTTTTTATATAGAAACTACATCATTATATCCACTCTCCAATAAATTCCACAGATTCCACTCATATATGTATGATTAAATGTGGTAATGTGACTGTGGGGTTGAGATTCTTCTCATGACTGAATCTTATTATTTACAACTCATCATAAACCATGGAGAGAATCCTGACTTTAATCAGTTGATATCATGATATTTACTCAATAAAAAAAATAAACAAAAATAATATCATATAATCCTTGATCAAACCTATTATCTCATACAAAAAATATAATCCTTGATCAACCCTATTATCTCATAAAAAACAAAAAAATATATCATATATTGTTCGAAACAACTGGTCACTCACATACATCCTCAATTTTATATTCGAAATAAATTATCTAATTTTTGAATATATAGAGGATGAATAGAGTTAATATTACAAATCAATGACCTATTATTACACATGCTCTGAGTTACTCCTTTGTATCACATATAAACTATGAGTTACTCAAGTATAGTTTTTCAAAGATCTATCATTTTTTGGGGGATATTAAATATCAACAAATAGATATTACATTTCATCAGTGAGAAGTTAAATATTTGGAAATTATTCTTATACATCATAGTGTAAATTCCAAAATACATTGAATAATATCTACTTATGATATCTTAAAAATTAAATTTATTTTTTTAGGAATATAATGATACTATAATTGAACTCCAAAATTCATCAAATCATCTCATACCCATTAAAATTCATCTCCAAGATTCCGAAACAAAATGAAATAAACTATTTAAAATTTATAATTTATCTTATATTAAAATTATAATATATAATAATATATATCAATGATTCTATGGGTTCTTAATTATCCTTATTTTCATTTTTTAACCATAATTACTCAAAAAAATTAATCTAATAATAACTTTTATAGTAACACCTCGATATTCTGTGAAATATATTTTTTAAAATAATTTATTATTTTCATATTTTTCATTTTACAAAAAAATGTCAATTGTTTTTTATATTAATGTAACGCCCCGACCCCAGCTACCCAGAGTCGGTGCATTACTTCGTAACATTGGCATGATCACAAAAGATCAAGTCTCGAAAGACCGATTAGTTTAGTAGCCTTGGAAACACTAGATACATTCGTAAACGTTACATTACATCATAAAGTGAAAAACTACAATAACAAAGTCTCCATAGTCCACACTCATATCCTCTTCTGACTATCCCTGCAGGTCATTCATAAAATACTTCTTCACATCCTGGAAAATATTAAAACATTGAAAGGGGTGAGCTCAGATGCTCAGTAAGGATAACAATATTGCGGAAGCTTTCATAAATAAACATTAACATTTAAGGCAATGTATAACTAAAACAAAAGCCTTTTAAACTTGAACTTCAACATAATATGGCAAAAGTAAAATGAGATAATGCCATTCACTTCTTCACATGGATATTCTATTGGCCGAATAATCACATGCAATATCTATAACCACTTTCATAATGAGGGAATGTATAATGCCGGACATTCTGAAACATTTTGTCAAGGCCTCGGCCAAGACATCTAAAATGATTAAGGCCTCGGCCAAAACCATAAATCAAATTGGGAAAGGGCCTCGGCCAATTCCACGTCTAGTTGTCTCATGAGACCTACCGATGCACCGAGGAGCTATAGCGGGCTCCACCCGTCACTTATTAAGTCCAATACATTCCTCATATGAATAGGTTTAAACATATCATAAACCATAACATAATCGTATCACATAAAACATGCATAAAGGAAACATAACATTTCCACATTTCAATCACAAGATATCAATACAACACTTTGATATGATAAAAACGCTTTCAAAACCATTTTCAATACCAAAATAAATGAAAGTTAAAACTTTGTATTTATTTTTCATTAAAAAAAATGATGGCTTGTAGAGGAAGCCGAAACTCAAATAATGGTCACGGTGGCGGAGAAGTCGTTGTCGCCGCATATGTACGGAAAGAAAAACATTCTCTTTTTGTCGTTTAGTAAAACGCTTCGTATAAAAAGATTCCTTTTGAATAAACGTAAAAGTCAAAGGGGTTTATACACCGTATAAAAGAAAGTTGTGTATAAAACCAAATATGACTCAATGAAAGGAGATTGAGACGAATTCCTTAAAAAGATCATTTTTAAAATAAAATAGATCTATTATGTGTATTCACTATAGTTACACATAAAGAAAGTAAAAATACAAAATAGGACATAATAATATCATGACATAATTTGAAAGTAGGAGATTAACCCAAAGAATGGAAGTTGGGTTAAGAAATTCCCTTACCTCGTGTCTGACTTGACTCAACCGTTCTTTAACCTCCTGAATAATAAACTAGAGTTAATATATAACTTATTAAGAACCATTTTTAATTTCATTATCCTCATTATATCACTTATTACAATGATATGAACATTATGTAATTATTTAAGTTAATAACGGTCGTTTTGTCGATCTTTGGTACTTGAGTCAACAATAAGCTTCTTATAATTACAAGTTGTTTATGTGGTGAAATATCCATTATATCCAGAATTATATTCATGATTTATATGTCATATATATCTTATATATCCAGTATATACATTCATTTATAATATTACATAACATTTAGAGGTAAGAAATGAAATGCACCATTCATGGAGACGGTAAGCCGTACGTACGCATGAACGCTACTTTCATTTCAATTTCATATTTAATGGAACTAAATCATAATGATATAAATGTATAATATAATTCCAGTATAATATAGTGTATAATACCATTTAGTCCATCCTTTATACATCCCATATATGGCATTAACGATTCAAATCACTTTGAGGGGGCGGTAGTCCGCACTTCCTAAAATGAAATTATCGCGTTTTACCCATAATGGAAATCATAAAGTAAGCCATAAATGAGAAATACAGAAGAATAAGTAAAACATAAACACATTATATATCATATATAAATATAGTGACATCTTAATGGCCACCTTTTAAGGTGTTATATGAGTGTTGAACAATCATCGTTTCGTGAGGCAGAAATTCGCCATCCACAGAAACCGTATGTTCGTTAACCATTAGATGTAGGTGTGTGTAAGTGTAGCTCGAATCCTTCTTATAACAACATCCTAGTATATTGAGGATACTGTTTTTGTCACAAAATAAATGAATAAAAAGAGTTTAGGGGGTTGGAGAAGAAAAATAAAACAAAACAACATTAGAAAAGACATTACCTCAAAATCGGGTAACTCTTTTTGATTTGAGCTAAAGGCTTCCTTGGGAAGAGTTCTGCCCAAAGTGAGGATTCTAGGAGTAAGAGGGGGAAGTTGGGAGAGTATTTGGGCAGAGTTTGGCCGAGCCAAATGGCTTGAAAGTGTAAATGAGGTGGGAGAGGTGGGGGCCTTTTATAAGTGGAGAGGAGGGGCTCTTTTGGAAAGATTGAAATGTTACATTATTTACACAATGCTTTTCGGATTCTAAAGGTCCCAAACTTATATAATTCGAGGCTAAGGTGATAAGGTTTCGAAATCTCTTCATCCAATAGGCTTTGGACAAGTGTAAGACTTGGATTTCGCATTATCTTCCCATTTTATTTAAATCGTTAAATAATGAGGTCATCACTACATCATCATGATGTCATAAATAATTTAATTTATTTAATGTCTAAAAATTATAAAAAAAATACGATGATGTATGAAATCTTTTTAGCTTTCTAATGAATATTTATAGTCAAAATTTGGACTTGTTTAACCCCACTTAAAAATTGTTTTAGTAAAATAACTCATGTTTGTGTCAATTTAACATTAACATTAAATAAATATATATTAATGTCATTTTCCAACTAAAGTGGCTCCATGGGGTCCCCAAGTTGACCCATGGGTTGTCTTGGTCGGCCATGACTCATCCAATAGGAGTAGGACAAGTTTCAAGCTCATATAATATTATTAAAACATTGTTTTTACCTTAAACTACACTAATTACCTCTAATCGCGATTAAGAACTTAAAAGTTACTATTCACCAAAAAATTATTTTAATCTTATTGAACCACATTTTACTTATTAATGAAAACCATGTATGTCGGATTTTTGAAAATCAAATCACAGAAGTGGTAATATTTCATTTAAACGAAAAATCAGTTATTTAACTACCACTTAGTGGTTTCACTATTCATCAAAAATTGAAGTTTTTCAGAAAAGGCCAAAATTTCACCCTAAGCTATAATTGATATTACGAATTAAAAAATGATGTCTATTTTAAAAAATTCCAAACATATTAGTTGCATTAATTAATTTTATAATTAATTCCCGCTGTCACAACAAATAGCGTGTTTTTAAGAAACAATTTATATCAAAAGATTGGCAATTGTTTATGTCCAATTTCAACGTTAAATTAATTCTAATGACCACCATTGGATAAAATGGTAAAAATATATTCTAATTATACTCTAAAACCACTCAATAGTATAATTTATCACTATGAATTATTTTGATTAAAAAAGTTGTTTTAAGTATTTTTCACTATTCAAAAAATTTGGAAGTTCTCGGAAAATTACAAAAAATTCAACATAGGCTAATTTCAATATTAGGAATAAAAAAATGAAGTCCATTTTGAAATATAAAATTTCTATAAATTTAAAAAGTGGTTATTACTATTCATAACAGCTACTTTGATTAGTTGCGGTGTGTTAGAACTCGAACTTGCGTACAATGCAAGCTATTGCATTATTGAAAGAGAGGCGTATCATGGAAGCTTGGGGTGTTACATTCTCCCCTCCTTCAATAAATTGCGTCCTCGCAATTTGAAATTTTTCTTTGAAAATAAAAGGTTGAAAAGAGAAAATACCTTTGAGGAAAACCCACATCGGAAATAAGATTAATAAAATTTAGCCTTAATAAGAGGGAAAATGGAAATAAGAAAGTCACCACCAAATTATGATCTCGATAAGGAGAACATTGGTGGCAATTAAAGACATATAATTGGAGGAAAAACGTAAATATTTGTAGGGAGTGATTGAGGTCATCAATCACAATCAACTGTCAAATTGAGGGCCTCAAATCCTTCAATCTATGTTGATTTAAAATATCATCAGTTCAACAAGACATAAGGTATTAGGATAACACATTTTTTGTTTTAATATCCCTTTACTAAAGTTTAAGAATTAATTTATTCATTGAATAAGAGATAGGTATATATATATTTATGCTTGACAATTAGTGTTTCAACCTTCAACTCATCTTTCACTCAAAAAGATAATAGAACTCAAAAATATTATTATTATCCTAATTGTATAAGGTTCCAAATGTTAACACATACCATTTAGATTAGTAAAATTATATTGTAATAACCAGGGAATTCCTGTAGGCTAGTGGTAGGAAATAAAGGCCTGTCGCACTATGATTGTGGGTTCGATTCCTGCAGCTTGGTCCGACGCAACGGGTTATGCCCCACCCTGCAGGTTGTCCTTTTCCTAAAACTATAGTATTATAATATTCAAAAATAATCTTCATAAATTTTTAACCTTAAACAATACTATCCAAAGATCAACTTAATCCACTCCAACCTTTATAGTTATTCAAAATACCTCTGTCCAGACATTCTCTAAAAGGTCTCTTAATTCCAAAATCAATTTATCAGATTCCCCAAACAAAGAAAAGTTTCTCTTATTGTCACATACTAAAAATATGATTACCTTAATCATATTAAAACCTTACTGAAATCAACAAGTACTGCAGTACAATCCTTATATATATATCACATTATTCTAAAAACCAGAATATAATCCATGAGTCCAAAAGCACCAATACATTAGTTATTCCGCTTCAATTGTAGTCACAGCATAAGATTGGCCTTGATCCCTTGGCCTTTTCTGAGGTAAGTTTCCTTGATTCTTAGGACATTCATTTGCATAATGACCCATTTCTCTACAATTGTAGCATTCAACTTTGACAGCCTCTTTATTTCCCTTGCAATCACGAGCCTGGTGACCCTTTTCTCCACATTTATAACAAACTCTCATTCCTTTTAGGCAAGTACCAGGGTGATTCTTCCCACAATTATCACATAATGGAAAATCCTTCTTTCCCTTTTTCCCATTATCTGTCTCTTGTTCCACCGTTCTCTTCTTCTCTTGCTTTACTTTGTTGTCATAAGACTTAGAGAATTCCTTTTCTGTCTTGATAGCACACGAGACAATATCTTCGTATGATGAGAAGGATTGTGATACCAAAGCTCGACGGAGAAATGGTTTTAACCCATCAAAGAAACGATCAATCTTACTCCTTGGGTTACGTATATAATCGGCAGCATGCCTCGCTAACCTTGTAAAGTTAGCCTCATACTTTGCGACATTCTCATCCTCCTTCTGCCTCAGACTCAGAAATTGCCTTTCCATATCTGCTCGATGGTCACGAGGAAAGTATTTTTCTAAGAAAAGATCTTTGAACTCCCTCCATTCCATATTCGATACGTCATCATCTTCCTTTGTGTTTTGAATCAGCGACCACCACTGATCGGCATCTCCAGTGAGGCGGTAAACTGCCATGACAACCTTCTCCCTTTCACTACTCCCCAAGGCATGGAATATTTTCTCTAAGGAATTTATCCATTGCTCAGCTACTATAGGATTTGTACTCCCATTGAAGGTTGGTGGTTGTTGCCTCATGAAACGGTCTAGAATTGATCCTCCACGTTGCGGATCAGGGTGCTCCATACGAGTAAGGTTATTATTCATAACCTGAGTGAGTTGTCCAAGTATGGTAATAAGTTGATCAGCACCAGTTGTATCTCCAGATCCACAATAATTATCTTGATCAGGAGGGGAATCCCTACACGGAGTTCGTGCATTGATACGGTTTCCATTCCTTCTACTAGGCGCCATTTCTAAACAATGGCATAAACTAGATTAGTTTATGAATCAAAATACATAATTCCATACTTATAAAACACTTAACATAAATTGAACTATTTATGGATATAATCCATAATCATAAAAAGAAATGTTTTCTTTGAGAAAGTATATACTCATAACCCTTCATAGTGGTTTGTAAATAAAATGAGAATTATCCTAAGCATATCCCCCGGGAGTGTCGTAACCAAGAGTGCAGCAAGGCCCGTTGTCGTGCACCAGTTCCCGTTCGAGTCTAGCTCAAAGCAGTGTTTTCGGGTTTTACCCCTAGGTACATATGTGCCAGAGCCGCCTCTACCTGCTCGTATCCAGACAGGGATGTATTGCTCGGAAAAGTCATAACATCTCTATAATACCAAAATTCTAGGAAGTTCTTCTATACTAATCCTCAAAGTCTATCTTTGGGCTATGTGCTCTAATCAGAGTTTATCTAAATCTAGCTTCCAAGGTTAGTACTAAACTGCCTCTGATACCAACTGTAACGCCCCGACCCCAGCTACCCAGGGTCGGTGCATTACTTCGTAACATTGGCATGATCACAAAAGATCAAGTCTCGAAAGACCGATTAGTTTAGTAGCCTTGGAAACACTAGATACATTCGTAAACGTTACATTACATCATAAAGTGAAAAACTACAATAACAAAGTCTCCATAGTTCACACTCATATCCTCTTCTGACTATCCCTGCAGGTCATTCATAAAATACTTCTTCACATCCTGGAAAATATTAAAACATTGAAAGGGGTGAGCTCAGATGCTCAGTAAGGATAACAATATTGCGGAAGCTTTCATAAATAAACATTAACATTTAAGGTAATGTATAACTAAAACAAAAGCCTTTTAAACTTGAACTTCAACATAATATGGCAAAAGTAAAATGAGATAATGCCATTCAATTCTTCACATGGATATTCTACTGGCCGAATAATCACATGCAATATCAATAACCACTTTCATAATGAGGGAATGTATAATGCCGGACATTCTGAAACATTTTGTCAAGGCCTCGGCCAAGACATCTAAAATGATTAAGGCCTCGGCCAAAACCATAAATCAAATTGGGAAAGGGCCTCGGCCAATTCCACGTCTAGTTGTCTCATGAGACCTACCGATGCACCGAGGAGCTATAGAGGGCTCCACCCGTCACTTATTAAGTCCAATACATTCCTCATATGAATAGGTTTAAACATATCATAAACCATAACATAATCGTATCACATAAAACATGCATAAAGGAAACATAACATTTCCACATTTCAATCACAAGATATCAATACAACACTTTGATATGATAAAAACGCTTTCAAAACCATTTTCAATACCAAAATAAATGAAAGTTAAAACTTTGTATTTATTTTTCATTAAAAAAAATGATGGCTTGTAGAGGAAGCCGAAACTCAAATAATGGTCACGGCGGCGGAGAATTCGTTGTCGCCGCATATGTACGGAAATAAAAACATTCTCTTTTTGTCATTTAGTAAAATGCTTCTTATAAAAAGATTCCTTTTGAATAAACGTAAAAGTCAAAGGGGTTTATACACCGTATAAAAGAAAGTTGTGTATAAAACCAAATATGACTCAATGAAAGGAGATTGAGACGAAGTCCTTAAAAAGATCATTTTTAAAATAAAATAGATCTATTATGTGTATTCACTATAGTTACACATAAAGAAAGTAAAAATACAAAATAGGACATAATAATATCATGACATAATTTGAAAGTAGGAGATTAACCCAAAGAATGGAAGTTGGGTTAAGAAATTACCTTACCTCGTGTCTGACTTGACTCAACCGTTCTTTAACCTCCTGAATAATAAACTAGAGTTAATATATACCTTATTAAGAACCATTTTTAATTTCATTATCCTTATTATATCACTTATTACAATGATATGAACATTATGTAATTATTTAAGTTAATAACGGTCGTTTTGTCGATCTTTGGTACTTGAGTCAACAATAAGCTTCTTATAATTACAAGTTGTTTATGTGGTGAAATATCCATTATATCCAGAATTATATTCATGATTTATATGTCATATATATATTATATATCCAGTATATACATTCATTTATAATATTACATAACATTTAGAGGTAAGAAATGAAATGCACCGTTCATGGAGACGGTAAGCCGTACGTACGCATAAACGCTACTTTCATTTCAATTTCATATTTAATGGAACTAAATCATAATGATATAAATGTATAATATAATTCCAGTATAATATAGTGTATAATACCATTTACTCCATCCTTTATACATCCCACATATGGCATTAACGATTCAAATCACTTTGAGGGGGTGGTAGTCCGCACTTCCTAAAATGAAATTATCGCGTTTTACCCATAATGGAAATCATAAAGTAAGCCATAAATGAGAAATACAGAAGCATAAGTAAAACATAAACACATTATATATCATATATAAATATAGTGACATCTTAATGGCCACCTTTGAAGGTGTTATATGAGTGTTGAACAATCATCGTTTCGTGAGGTAGAAATTCGCCATCCACAGAAACCGTATGTTCTTTAACCATTAGATGTAGGTGTGTGTAAGTGTAGCTCGAATCCTTATTATAACAACATCCTAGTATATTGAGGATACTGGTGTTGTCACAAAATAAATGAATAAAAAGAGTTTAGGGGGTTGGAGAAGAAAAATAAAACAAAACAACATTAGAAAAGACATTACCTCAAAATCGGGTAACTCTTTTTGATTTGAGCTAAAGGCTTCCTTGGGAAGAGTTCTGCCCAAAGTGAGGATTCTAGGAGTAAGAGGGGGAATTTGGGAGAGTATTTGGGCAGATGTTGGCCGAGCCAAATGGCTTGAAAGTGTAAATGAGGTGGGAGAGGTGGGGGCCTTTTATAAGTGGAGAGGAGGGGCTCTTTTGGAAAGATTGAAATGTTACATTATTTACACAATGCTTTTCGGATTCTAAAGGTCCCACACTTATATAATTCGAGGCTAAGGTGATAAGGTTTCGAAATCCCTTCATCCAATAGGCTTTGGACAAGTGTAAGACTTGGATTTTGCATTATCTTCCCATTTTATTTAAATCGTTAAATAATGAGGTCATCACTACATCATCATGATGTCATAAATAATTTAATTTATTTAATGTCTAAAAATTATAAAAAAAACTCTATGATGTATGAACTCTTTTTAGCTTTCTAATGAATATTTATAGTCAAAATTTGGACTTGTGTAGCCCCACTTAAAAATTGTTTTTGTAAAATAACTCATGTTTGTGTCAATTTAACTTTAACATTAAATAAATATATATTAATGTCATTTTCCAACTAAAGTGGCTCCATGGGGTCCCCAAGTTGACCCATGGGTTGTCTTGGTCGGCCATGACTCATCAAATAGGAGTAGGACAAGTGTCAAGCTCATATAATATTATTAAAACATTGTTTTTACCTTAAACTACACTAATTACCTCTAATCGCGATTAAGAACTTAAAAGTTACAATTCACCAAAAAATTATTTTAATCTTATTGAACCACATTTTACTTCTTAATGACAACCATGTATGTCGGATTTTTGAAAATCAAATCACAGAAGTGGTAATATTTCATTTAAACGAAAAATCAGTTATTTAACTACCACTTAGTGGTTTCACTATTCATCAAAAATTGAAGTTTTTCAGAAAAGGCCAAAATTTCACCCTAAGCTATAATTGATATTACGAATTCAAAAATGATGTCTATTTTACAAAATTCCAAACATATTAGTTGCATTAATTAATTTTATAATTAATTCCCGCTGTCACAACAAATAGCGTGTTTTTAAGAAACAATTTATATCAAAAGATTGGCAATTGTTTATGTCCAATTTCAATGTTAAATTAATTATAATGACCACCATTGGATAAAATGGTAAAAATATATTCTAATTATACTCTAAAACCACTCAATAGTATAATTTATCACTATGAATTATTTTGATTAAAAAAGTTGTTTTAAGTATTTTTCACTATTCAAAAAATTTGGAAGTTCTCGGAAAATTACAAAAAATTCAACATAGGCTAATTTCAATATTAGGAATACAAAAATGAAGTCCATTTTGAAATATAAAATTTCTATAAATTTAAAAAGTGGTTATTACTATTCATAACAGCTACTTTGATTAGTTGCGGTGTGTTAGAACTCGAACTTGCGTACAATGCAAGCTATTGCATTATTGAAAGAGAGGCGTATCATGGAAGCTCGGGGTGTTACAATTAAATTAATAATTCAAATAATAAATTCACTTGAAACTGACAATTATTTCACTACACGCAACATTGATTTGGCCTATGTTAGAAAAAACACCGAGTTTCTACAAAGCATCATTTTATTGTAATAATTATTTAAATGAGATAATTGTAACATGGAAATAAATAATAGTAATAATAATTGTAATAACTATTTTTAAATTAATTTTTGAAAGCTTTATATATAAAAAACACATTTATAATGAATGTTACAATTTTTGGTAAAGTGATTATATATTTAAAAATACTATTTTATCTAACGAACAATTTTTCATGTCCTTCCACTAAAGTAATAAAATTAACCCAAAAAAATTTATATATTTAATTTTATAAAATAAAATTCATATTTTAAATTCATATTTGGAAATTATCTTGGTGGATTTTTTTATTTTTCTAAGAAACATTATTTCTCAATGATTAGTGAAAAATACCTGATTTTAATTGAAAACTACCTTTGTATCTATTTTATTTATAAGTTATAATTATAATTTAAATTATATTAAAATATTAATTAAGTGATATCATTGGCAATTAATATGATTAAGTTCATTGTAATCCATTTAAAATTGAAATTTAATATAAATACATAGAAAACTTGTTGAACATTTTTTACATTAAAAAACTACACAATCGACTCGACTAAAAGATTAAATATAAATTAATTGATGTCACATATGTTATTGTAATTTTGATAAATTGATTCCATATTTGTATTAAATATATTTTATAATATATAATATGTTCAAATTACTTTTTTTATCTACAAGTACTGGTGAATTTGATTAAAATTAATTACAATGGTTAGGCGAAAAATTATGTTAATAAAGTACTAAACCATAAATTTTAGACTAAAATGACCTATACAATTGTCCAAAACCCATTGCATTTCCATAATTCAGACCTGAACATTAAAATATTGTGCTATTTACGTCTGTTAGGAATTTTTAGGGAAACTTGTTGGTTCACATTACATTCTTATAAAAATGACATTTGTGTTATTTCCCTTCCATATAAAAAGCAACCAACTCTCCCTATTCTTAAAACCATTAAAAACACATAGGTTAATCCAAGGTATTAAAAATATACTTCCCAAAATCCCTCCATTAATATAATAATCATCCACTTTGGAATAATGAAATCAAAGGGATCCTTTTGGCATAAACTAAAAGGTGTTATCTGATTAAGAGGTACCATATTTTCTCGAGATCCTTTCATTTATTTTCATTCTCCACCCAATCCAATATCTTTATTACATGCTTGTATAAAATAATAAAATAATTTAAATATACTAGGTATTTTTTATGAAAATTTTTCTACTTAAATTTACACACACATCCTTCTAATAAGTAATAAAGATGTTGTTTACATGTATGGTGAACTAACACACCACGAAATGATTATAGTTCATTTTTCCTTTTCCGCCTATCATGGTGGAAATTATGATTGAATTTTTTTTTATTTAAGATATTTATTATTTTTATTTTGAATTTTTTATTCTTTAATCCATTTTAAAACATTTATTTAAACATTAAATTTGGTGTAAATATGGTAATTTAGTTTGAGGATGTGTGGACTATCACCCCCTCAAAGCCATGTGATTCATTCACACACTACATGGAATGTATTATGTATGGGTTCAGTGAAAATATATTACATAAATGATATAATAATTCTATTTTAATTATTATATATACAAATATATATACATACAAGTCATTCAATCTCTTTCTTTCAACATGAAAATTAAACTAAACCAACATTCTTTCGTACGTTCTACCTACCATGTCCCCAAATGGTGTATTCCATTTCACACATAATTATTATATAGATTATTATAATACAAATATATTGGAGACAAAAGATATTAAATGCATTTTTTACATTCTATGAATCATTATATAACTATAATTACCAAACATATTACAAATGTAGACACATGTAATAGAGGGAATATTACCCGAAGGGTAACCTTAACATGAAAGCATTAAAAAATGGCTGATTTAAAGTCATGATCAAAATATATATGGTATTATATATAATAATATGGTAATTTTATAAATTTATAAAAGAATTATATTTATTATACATGAGTTTTGTATGAGTATGTCTAGTGTCAAGACACAATGTAAGGTAATTTCATCTCACTTTTTATATATGTGGGATACATGCACTGATCCACACTCTTTTATTTTTTGGGGTATATATACTACCCATGAATATATTATATGAATTTTATAATTAAATTTATTTGTATTTACACATCCTCTTTATGATATTTCGTTCATGGTGTTTATATTTACCATGATAAAAAATCTGAAAATTAATTTTATCTCAATTTGCCTTATTTGAAACACATGTCATCTTATACACTTATAATTTTAATGTTGTGTATATACTATCACTGAAATATTATACCATGAATCTAATTCTAATAATTATATTTTATGATCCAATTAATTTAATTTTCTTACATGGGGACTATGATTCAATGTAAACAAGTGGTATAAGTTTATTGAAATAATCACATCTTTTATCAGGATTTATTATGATTGTGATTGCATTGATGAAACCTTATGATACATCTGTCAAGATAAGTCATTAATTTTATTCTCAAAAGTTTATTCAATATATATCAATGTATTAGTTCCATTTTTCAACTCATTGGTACTTAATACAATTAAAAAAATGTCTTTAAGAATGATCAAACATTATTTATATCTTCGGTCAGAAATATTTTTATTTCATAAAACATGTAAAAAAATATTTTATCAAATTTATTTAAATGGCACGTAAATATAATTTACAAGGTAGAATGATTTTAAAAATGTTTTCAGGTGTTCAATCATTCTTTATATGTTTTGAACGAAATTTTCAATGTAATGGTTTCCAAATAATTTTAAATAATTCATTATATGTTTTGAAAGATATCATCAATGAAATGGGTTTTAAAAAAATTACATTATTTCAAAGTATGTTTTCAAAAAAATTTAAATAATTTTTTTTTTAAATTTTTGAGTATTATTTTATATGTTTTCATGGAAAACAGTTTAAAAAGTTTTATTCAGATTCTTTTATATGTCTTAACATAAAAAGGTTTTGAAAATAATGTCTATACTTTTTTATGTGTTTTAAAATTGTTTTAAAAGAAAATGGATTTTAAAAAGTTTTATATTTTAAAAATCTATTTTCAAATAAGAAATTATATTTTTCTCAAGGAATTGTTTTTAAAAATATTCCAAATTTATTACCCGTCTATGATAACATCAGTTAATGTTACTCATGACTTCCATTGAATTGATCCAGTGGATCCATTCCTATTATTTAATATATGGTGTCTACTTTTTATGAAATGATGACCGTGACACATGTTTACAATCCACAATGTATATTCTTCTGAAACTCACTTATTTTAACTGGTTATGTTTTAGTTAAATGATTATAAAACCTATCTATTCTCCATAAGTTAGGATATGATAAAATGTTAATGATAACCATTAAAATTCATGAGTTATGATTTTATGTCTATAGAACCCATATATTTTCATGGATCATGATATGATGAATTTTCTTAAGAATATTCATGTATGATTTCATTATGTTGCAGGTGTGACTTATATCTCCCTCTAATGAATTGGGTAACTATGGGTGACTCATGAGTATAAATATCATGTGTAAACCTGATTACATGTTCAAAATGGTATGGATGGACCTAGTTACTTGTCCATATGTTTATGTATTAAACACATTATATGTTCTAAATTTTATGAGTGAACCTTATTATATGGTCTTAATGATATTTTTGAACATGATTACATGTTCATAATGTTCTTCCTGGACCAAGTTTCATGTCTACGAGTTTATGTATGAACCTAATTACATGTTCACAATGTTATGCATGAACTAGATTTCATGTTTACAACATTTTTCATAGACCTAGTTACATGTAAATAAGTCTATTAGAGTGCCTGATTACATTTCCATAACTTAATGTGTGTAAGTATTTCTACTTTTACATGGTCACTATGTTATACATTGGTATGTATGCTGAAATTACATGACTTTTTTTCCTATGATATGATTCAATGAATTGTTCTCTTGATTTCCTTATGATTCATCTATTATGAACTGTAAATATTTATTCCATGATTCATGTTTATGATCTTTTATATGCAGGGTATTATCTTATAATAATTGCAATAACCTTTTTGTAAATTTATTTTCATTATATATATATATGAATTTCCTTTATTTGACCGTACTAAGCAATTTAGCTCAACCCGTTCTTATGTATCATTTACCCAGGGAATGAAGAATTTTTATATGTAGAATTACTAAGGGGTAAGATATTCAGGGTATACATTAAAGACATTTCACTGAGTTAGAATATTTTCATCAATGTTTTTAGAGGCGCAGTACTAATATGGTCATTGGGATTCTATTTTTGTAATGTTTTATCTATTCCAAAAATATGATGTAATATTTAATTATTTCAAAATAGTGGGTCACAATATTTATCAATGATAAATATCCTAACATCACTCTATAAGACAAGATAACATTTGGACATAATTCCATCATTTGATGATATGTAATTTGGGGCTAGTGATCTTATGTATCCCCCCTTTAATTAACCTAGAAAATTATCCCCATTATTTCAAAAAAAGTATTTCTATATTCATTTATATACGATCCGTTATATTTTTTACTTTTATGTCACCTTGAGAAAATGAATTATGGGGTAGAAAAAAATTAATCATGTTATATGAAAAATGTAAATATAAAATTTCAACCTCAACACTTCAACTTTATCCCTTGAAATATCCATGGTGATATTGTCTTCAAAATGATACTTTGTGAACATATATTCTATCCTCCCATATTTATTTGTGGTTGTGTCCCTGACAAAATGATATTTGTAATTGATTTTTTAGATATGTAGACTTCCACCATGTCTTTAAATAAATATATAAAACTTTGATGATATAAAACCATTATTAATGTCTTATTAATACTCACCTTGAAGTGTAAAAATTGTTCTCTTATCCAAAAAAAATCTGTGAATATATATGTTTCTTCCACATAATCATGTTATGTAGTACATAATATCACAAAATTATTATTATTTTAAGGAAAAATAAAATAATATCCCCCAATATAGAATGTTCCACATAATTTAGATTTCTTATTATCAAAATCACTATCCCAAAAAATGGAAGTGTTCCTTTATAAATTCAATTATCTATAAATTCTATAAATCAAACCATGAAAAAATGTTTCTTTTATGTATCTAATAATTATATTAGAGGCCTTTATATATGGTTATCTTGGATCACATTGGGGAATTAAACCAAAGGTCACTAAATAAAAAAATTAGGAATTTATGGAGTGTGATACAATAGGTTTATAGTCAGATTCATGATTTTGTTTCATTCAAAATTCCCCCTACATGATCAATTCTCTACATCACACAATCTTTATAGGTGTGAATACATTGTGAGAGTCATTCATATTAATTTTATTCAATAATTACATGATATATTTGTCCTAAATTAAGAAAATATATTTATCTCTATTGACATATAGTAATGGCAACAATAAACTCATTTTTATAAGATGAAAGATTTCCAAAAAAAACATTATTTAGTTTTAAAATCATTGACAATATAACATTATTTTGAAATAAAATAATATATAATATATATAAAAAATGAATATAAGTGTACTAATAATCATAATATTCAAATATATATTTGTTTCTTAGTTCCTTGAAATGTGTTTTCTAGATTAAGAATCACTACTTTTATGTGGTTTCCTTTTGATTTATTTCTGGAACTGGAAACATCTAATAGTTCCTTATCCAATAGGGACCAACTTTCCAAAGGCATGTGTTCGTTATGTTTGAAAGTTACGATACTTAAGAACATGCATTGTCCAAGTGGTTGGAAGGTCAGACTCATCACACCCTTTTGGGGGGAATTATTGTCTACTCTGAGAATCTCTTTATAAATTAAAGATATTTTAATGAATCCTTATCAATTCACCAATTAAAACATATGTTTCCCTTGGAATTTTAAACCACTTATTAACATGTGTGAAATTTAGAATCATCCATATGTATTCGAGGTTCTTCATTAAGGGAGATATGCATATGTATTTGAGGTTATACATCAACAGTACCCTCTCATATACTATTTAGATATTCTTTTAATCGTCTTTAAGATGATAAAAGTTATTAAGACACTTAGTGGGTTACTTTCAAATTTATTACCGTCCATGGAGATGAAGGTTTGTTTTGACATCGAGATTGTACCCATAAAATGGGAAAATTACGTATCCTTGTGAAAGAAATAAGAACCCTCATAGTTAGGTGCCAAATAATGGGACACATAATACATTTTACGGTCATGTGATAAGGACCTAATTGTACAGTTTAATGTCATGTGGTATTTAAATTTAAGAAAAAGGTGCTTAGTCAATGTTCGGTTTGGGACTTATGTTGAAGTAGTCCAATGAACATGGAAATGATATGGGTTTCCATGTAACATTATACCCTATTAGGAATTTTTCCTAGAAGGAACAATGTTTATTTGGATAGTAGGGTTTTAACCTCATAGAGGCTTCCCACATATCCGATTTTGATGGTAATCAATGCCCACGTAGTTCAAATGTCTCATAGGTGATTATGGTCTATTAAGAGAAATGGGATTGGGCATACATCCTTAAAAGGATGCCTTGGTGATTTGGGGGTTTAATTTGGGGCATAATTCTAATGAAATTTACCATATTAGGGGAATTATTGGTGGATTTTTGAATAGAATATCCCATGAGATGGGGCCCCTAGTAGGATTCCTATGTATCCTGATTTGAAAAGAAATATGAGTTCTTGTAGTTCATGTGCTAGAAATGTGTGATCATGACAAATATCTTAGCCCACATGAGTCATGCCCAGTGTGAGATACAGGAGGATGTCATAAATTCAACAAATTCACCAACACTTTTCATCCTCTACTAGTGGATGAAGGTACACCTTTGGCAGTGAGGGTGGACAAGGTCGAGTCGACCCGAGAAGAGGGTGTGGTGACAACACTTCCCTTTGTTTTTTTACATTGGAAAAAGTTACAATATAAGGAATGAGTGAATGTGAAGGAAGTAGAGATGCGAAAGAATAAAACCTCATAATTTAACGGTTAGGTCCATACACCAAGAAGGTTTCCCTAGAAGTTTTCCTTGTAGGGGATGGAGATTTCTATTTGTTCAAAAGGAAAGGAATGTGTGAACCATACCTTCCCTACAAGAGACCTGAGGTTCTCAGTCCTAGTTATGATAAGGGGAGGGTAAAACCCAAACCATAATCATCCCAATAGGGATATTCCCAACACTATTCCTGGGAGAAAGGTCCATGTGACAGTAGATATACGAACCTAGAGACACACCATGAATCCTAAAACCATTGAAAAATATATGTGGGAATCCTCTGACTGCAGATATAAAAACCCAAATATGAGACACCCTGATGTGCCTTTCCCAAAGGTTTGATAAATCACAAGGTTTTGGTGAAGGTCTCAATATAATCCCTTTCGGATAAGGGAGAAAATGAAGAAGAAGCCTTTCTATTAATGGATTTGAAGAGGGATTAATGTTTTGTAGACTGAAGTGAGAATGTGTATCAGAGAGGGGTGCCAAAGTAGGTACTGGTACGCAAGTACGATAGAAAAAGTAGGCTTGGGTGACCTGATATACACTTGAATGACTAAACATGGATATTAATATGTGGGAGAGACCTAACTCAAGGATTTAATAGTATTCACATGTATTCCCAGAGGTGGGATGCTCAAGTTTTTGTGAGAAAAACAGGTGGCGCACAAGTGTTTTTGATTTTTGGGAGGTTAGGTGCTATTGGCACACAATTGTTTCTGATTTTAAATGATAAAAAAACTTATGTATTATCATCCTCCTTCAATTACTCCACTTTATTTTTTAATGAACTACCTTGAATGTTTTTGAGGTCATGGGAAAAGAACTATGGTGACCAGAGGAGCAATTTGGCTTCAGGGAAATTTTTTCATACAAATGATTCCCCATATAACTATTTATAGGCAAAAATAAGACCTTGGGAAAAAGGAGTTTTGGGCGCACAAGTGGGTTACAGGTCATATATAGGCATGCCAGCACCTTGCATGCCGACATCTCCTTGGTCAGACTAAGGCTATCCAAAACTCATGCCATTTCGAATCTAGATTTTCTACTTGTGTTTTCATTTTTTCTAAGGTATATCCCTTTTTAAATTTTTTAGTCTCTTTGATGGAACAACGTTTCAACAAAATCCCCCCCTCAAAAATGGATCTAGAATTAAATAAGGATCCTATAGTGAGGTAAAGTAATGAATAATAAAAAAGTGGGTACTAGGGAACACAAGTTGATGCACACAGGATGAAATGGTGTTCATGGTTACTTGCACCACGTATATATATCGGTTTCACTTCCGTGAATATTCTCACGACATCCATAAATCGTTCTCTCGGTGCACAAGTCTATTTTTTCACTTAGACGCATCTGTTTATTTGCGCTTCTACAATATGTTTTTTTACTTGTGCACTATAACTTAGGTTCCACACATGCGCGTCATTTTATACTGGGGCCCCATGTTTTATACGTGAGTGCCTCAATTCATTTTTCGATTTTTTTTCAATTATTTTTTTGAAACATAAAAAATGAAAATACTTAAGAGATTATTTTTGATCTCTTTTGAAGGATCAATGACTCCCAATATAATTGGAATCAATAATGAACTTTTTAGTAAGAGGAATAATGACAAGATGAATGGTGTCAGACATGACTACATTGATGTCTGTGATTTGACACTTCTAGACACAGAAAAATATCTAAAGAAATATCACTTAAATTTTCCTCAAAGAACTTATTTTCCTCTATATATCTATGGTTATCTATAAGATGTCAACATTCTATACCTGAATAACTATTTCCCACTTTCTCAGTTTCAAGATTATACCAATTTCTCATATTCCTATTTTTGGTGGGATCATTTTCTAATGATGGGATAATAGATAAATCTCATATCTTGCATCATAGTGTCTGGGCTCTAGATTAGAAATCACAATCACCCGAGATGTAGACACTCTATTATTCATTCATATTTTGAGATTCTCAGTTGGATCAATCCAAAGACCAGAGGAAAATTTGAGAAATTATACCTAGGAGGAGGTGCAAAACCTGCATGGATGGGGGAATATTGTTTGTGAAAGATGTGTGAAAAATTTACAGATGACTTAAAAGGTTTTGGGATTTATGAGGCTATATGATTTGGATAGACCTATGTCTATAGGAATGAATATTTTTTTCTAGAGTTACTAAGCCGATGGAGTCCATAAAATATCTTTTTCCACATGACAAATGGAGAAGTAGTCATTAGTTTTTGGGATTTCTACAAGTTCTCTAGAGCTCCAATCCACAGAGATATGTACAATGAGTTAATTCCAACCAAGGTGATGTTTAATGATGTAGAGACGACACCAGCCCCAGTTTGTGAATTAAGGAAAATATTTTATAAACTCAAGAATTAAAACACAATGAAGTCCCACAAATGAAGGTATTTTCATCTAGAGAAGTGGACAGAAATATTCGTTTTAAAGAAGAAGGGAAACAGTTCCACATGCACTTGTATGACCATCTGTCCAAGTGAAGATAAGAGAGGTACCCCTAACAAATTTTTACCAATATTATAGAAAGGAGAGTTTGGAACGTGGTGATATGAATTCAATTCAACAATTCCTACGAAGTCGAATCTTGTAGGTTTCATGGACATGTGGCTCAGTGTGTATTTATTACCAAACCGAGAATCCAATAGAGTTGTGAGGATAAGAACATTTTTTATTGCAACCAAGTTGGTGGAGATAAGGATGGTAGGGTTGGAATCTCCGGTTATGGAAATTATTCATATGACCACACTGCAAATTTATATAGGTATGTATCCTTTTAGAATATGGGGAAAATTCTAGGTGAAATGTGAGTGGATCACCACTCCTTTCAAAAATTATGCTATGCAAAGTGGGGAACTGGTCTTTGGACGTTCTTTCCGACCATCTCTTCAGGATTTTTATGGTATTTCACCTTTGTCTCTGAATTCTTATGATATCAAAGGAAGGTTGAGTGTGCATATTGAATTTCATCCCTTAAATTATGGTAATCTGCCTACAGAGAAATTCATTGATAATGGGATGACCAGTTTAGATCTAAGAGGTTACATGTTAGCTTACAAATATAGCGTATTCCCCACCAGGATTGATGGAAAAATTATATGCATGGCCTATTATTCAAATATATTCACAAGTGAATTAAAATTTCTACAATAATATACTATATCCTCCCTATTCATGTGATATTAGTGAAACATCTGATGGTTTATCGACAACTATTATTTCTCGCATCTGTATAAAATATTGGATAAATATTTAATTTACTTGTCATTGAGGCAGTAAGCACATTGACTATCTGTTATGCTGAAAACTGGGTCACAAATTACCCTAAAGGGGTATTAAACCATGTTGTCCCTTAAGTGGGGATTAAAAGAAGTAGTAGGAAGGATCCCCATAATTTGGAAGGTAATTCTTCATCATTAAGGTCCGACTCCCTAGTGTCAAAAGGTGGAGGTGACGTGCCTCTTAATTCACCGAAGCGATCTGGTTCTAGTTATAATACAACTACCATAGTTAAGAGTTCCACCACATCGATCCGTACAGAAGATATACTTATGAGATCTAGTTTCCATCATTTTGAATAGTGATGAGTCCCAGTTTCTCATCCTCTATCTGCTACTATTGGATTTTGGATGAAACATAAATCCAAGGATTCATGATACTCTTCAAAACCCTCTGGAAAGTACTCTGAATATAAATGACATTAGGTTGTTCAATCCTGGAAAATATTATATTGTGATATTTAATACACATGAATGGATATGTGTAATGGGATGAATATTCTTGCAGTAAGGGATATACATGCCTCTAATGATATTCTATTTAAGGAAAATCCCAATGAAGTGAGAAATTACATCTGATAGCTATAAATTCTCATATATGCAACTAATGAATCAATTCCCACAACAAAGCAGGTGAAGGAAGTGATAGATCTTTATACAACTGAAGGTATTTTTATTTCATTAGATGAATAATTATGTGATTTTGTAGATATTGATGTTGTAAGTTTCCTTTTTCTCACATTCTCTTATACATTTCAATTTGAATTTAGTCAAAGCATTGTCACTCAAGGGAAATATTATCTTAACGTGTAGCTTGTTAAAGGAAAATAACATTAAGATCCATTTCCATGATATAAACTTGGTGGAACTACTCTTTGAACTACTGGATCCCCCCGTGAATCGGGAGAAATATCCCAAATCCAACATGCAATTAAGTATGAGATAGAAAGGGTATTTAAATCTTCAATACCCATCTATAGAGAATATGATGAAAGTCCTTTTAAGAAGGTGATGAAAAAAACATTGAAGAATGAAATCCATGGCTAAATTCTTTCTTAGTAGTGGTAAGTCTTTATAATTTTCTTGAATTCCCACATTAATCATGAAAAAGTGTTTTAAATTCATTGAATTGGAGGGGATTCTTGTGTTTATTCTCTTAAAGAAAATACTGATAAGATTCAAGGAACAATGGTTGGTGCTTATAAATAAGAAAATATTTCCGCAAACCAAGTGGTTCCTGAAGATGCATTGATGTCAAAAGAACCAACGTATGTTACCATCACTAATCATGTTCCTGCTATCAAAAGAGAGAGGTCCACTAGTTAATAAAAATTATTTTATAAGACATCAAATGTAATAACACATGACTTTCATCTTATGATAATTTAGGTTGATCACATACAAGAGAAAATTTCGTGACAACTGATGATAACCCCACAACTGTAGTTGAGGAAGCTGTTTATGGTCAATGGTTTTTGGAGGATCAATGTGAAGAAAACACACTGAGTGCTTCCATAGGTGAGAATAAATTGGGATCTCAGATATCATTGGATGTTATGATGAACCTTGTCATGTATTTTTAATAATTAGTTAAACATGCTAATATACCAAAAAATTTAGAATATTTTGATGTCCCTTGTATAGAATCAACTGGACGTGAGTTTTCATTATTTTTCCTATTAATCATCATATGGTTAAATTTTTAACAATGGTTGGTTGAAATATGAAGTTACATCTAAAGAAACTATTTTTGAGATGATTCTTGACGGTCATATAGATATTTATGTCAATACTATCATTTCAGAAACATTAGGTCCTGGGAATCATTATATAAGAGACCTTACATAGATTCATACTGAGGATCCTATGCTAATTAATGTGATCACTCCCCACCCAAGGACATCAAACAAAACTATTGAAACTGAGAATTTGGGGGATGAGTTATATAAAGCTGTTGACCTACTGCTAGGTTAGAGATACTAATGTTGTGATGGTCCTCACATTTGTTATCCAGTGAAACTAACCCTAAAAATATTTCTTAATTTATCATAGAGGGATATCAAATTCAATTGCATGGTCCCAAGGTGTAGCCTATGCATCTATTCCAACAATATTAGAAGGTGGAGTTTCCATTATCAAGGAAAGAGTAGAACATAGAACTTTTTTAAGTGCATTAATCCTAGAATATGTCCATCCTTATGACAGTGACTCAGAATCATAACTAGAATTGAAAGAGGCCCTATGACTTTCACATCGCAAGGCATGTCAAAATATAAGGAAGATAATATCTGAAATACCCCGTGAGGAATTGCCTTCAAGAATTTCACGACAATCATCTCTCTTTAAAACATTAGGATATGGTGGTTTTGAATGCCATGAAATTCATATAGTAGTAAAATAGATTATCTGAAAGTGGTTTCAAGAGCATTAAATTCATCAAGATATTGAAAAAGATAAAATGTTTATCAATACTAACGAATTCAAATCAGCACTATCCCGAGCTAAGGCTAATCAATCTGTAAAGTAGAAGGAGCCGAAGAAGAAGATTTAAGAAAAGACTGTTCAGTAGATGTGTCTTCAAAAATAATTAGATATCATCATAGTGGATCATGACCAGCTTCATAGATCATTAACAGAAGTCCATAAGGACGGTGAAAAGTACATTGAAGATGCTACGAAATCACTTCATCATGCAAATGGGAATGATGTTATAGGGCTAAACCATCACCAACGGGAATCTGATGGGGATCAACAGGTTGTTAACCAAATGATATGTTATATAGAAAACCTTTTACGACTTCTAAAAAAATAGAACTCCAATTTTTGGATGCTCCTCTGTGAAAGTTTTCTCATAAATAAAAATAATTTCATCATCAATCGTCTATGTTTTCATTCATTATAGCTACATTTTTTTACCTAAGCCAATGGGCCTAGTAAGTGTAGATTTAATTTTTCTATGATTATACATACAAACCCACAAAATATTTATATTTTAACATTTTGTAGCTTAGTATTTTCAAAATCATACAAAACGTACGTTTATTGAGCTGGGACTTGACTTTTGTTCAATGTTCCCTTTGTGGGATCATAATATATTGAGTACCACTTCTCATGTTGTTTGATGTTTAGAGAAATGAATGATGGAATATAAAGGTCTAGTGTTTAGGGTCGAATAACATTGACCATAAATTTTGAAATTAGATTCCAAACAAGAATCAGTTACTAATAATTACTCTAATATTCATTAAATATTTACAAGGTGAATCTTTAGCCATGATTTGTATGGTCACTAAATCTATAACATGTATAAACATAAGGGAAGTCACTTCCTAGAACGAAGATACCATCCATTTATTGACCCATCATAGGAGATGTGTAATGTAGGGATGACTAGGGCATATGCGGTATAGCCAAATAGTGGATCCTTTTAACTAATAGGACTGTTATGTAGGAATCATATGCAGGGCCACCTAAAAGATCTTACTGCATAGTCAAAGAAAAGTTCAATTAAAAATTTAACATATTACTGTTGATAGACAAGGGAAAATAAGATTTGGGTGACTCAAGACCACAATGTGTGGTTTTCCAAGGAAATGGATTTTAAGAATAAATGGTTTTATATGACGACACATGTCGTTAATAGGAAAAAAATTTCTCCACAAATTTGTTGTATGGGGAATGGTTAAAATTTATTAGATAGGGGAATTTATGATATCAGGCTAGGAAGTTTTATGTTATGTAGTGAGTACATTGTACTGTGTAGTTTTTTTGTAACACCCCAAGCTTCCATGGTACGCTTCTCTTTGAATAATACAGTAGCGTGTGTTGTACGCAACTTCGAGTTCTAACACACACCACAACCAATCAAACTAGTCGTTATGAATAGTAATACCCACTTTTTAAAATTTTATAAATTTTATCTTTCAAAATGGACTTCATTTTTGGATTCAGAATATCAAAATTAGCCTAGGGTGAATTTTTGGTATTTTTCTGAAAACATTCAATTTTTGATGAATAGTGAAAAACAATGAGTTATTAGTTAAAAACCAACTTTTTATTTAAATAATTATTAATTATTAATTTATTTTAGGTCAAAATAGATACGTAATACCTATATAAGTTCAAAGTATTTCATTGGAGTGAGTTTATAATAATTTTAGACCTATAAAATTTTTATTGAACTTTTCACCGTCTTTTACCCACCTCCTAGGAGAATTTGCAAATTCACATAAAACATAATTTTACCGCTTTTGTGAGTGGAATTTTGAAAATCTGAGAGACAAGGTTAAAATCAAGGAGTAAAATGTGGTCCAGTAAGATAAAAATAATTTTTGTTGAATGGTAACTTTTTACTTTTATTTAACACGGTTAAAAGTAAATAGGGTAATTAAGGGTAAAAATGATATTAATATCACCCTAACACAAGTCCTAATTCTATTGGGAAAGTGTATCACATCCAGAAACAACCTTATGAATAAAATATTATCATTTAGTTCCACATGGATTAGATTAGGACATTTATTATTATTTAATTCAAAGAAGAGTTAAAAGAGTTAAAATCAAAGTTTATTAACTAAAATTTTTTTAAAATAGGGTTTTACATAAGATAAATTCGATTATAAATATTAATTAAAAAGATAAAAAGATTTAATAAATAATCGTATTTTATTTATAATTTTTGGACATTAAATAATTTAATTTATTTATGACACAATGGTGATGTAGTAATTATCTAATTAATGAAATATTAAAATAATTGATAATATAAATACACAAATAAATGTAATTTGAGACTTTTAATGAATTCCGCTAATTTTATAGGTTAATATGACATTTTATTATTGATTTAATTATGTTTTTTTGAAGTAATAATGCTGTTATGATTGTCACAGAAATCAAATACCAAATAGTGTCCAAATTGACATAAATGAGTTTTTAAAACAAATATTATATTATTAATTGATATTCAATTCTTAAAAATATATGGTTCGTCCAAGAGACTTATATAATGATATTTGTATCATTAATGGACTACTTTGGGGTCTCTTGGATGTATAAAGTATGTTTATTAACTCTATAATATAAAAATAAAAAGGGACATGGTAAATGGAAAACTAATTAACTAAGAGTTAAAACTAAACGATAAGGTTAATATAATAACCCAAACCTGTCAAAATTATATTGGTTTAAATTATTTCAACTCATCCCCACCTTAGACTTTGAATAATCCACTTTGGAGCCATTATAAACTGAATATTAATTTGTTATAAAATAATATTTCTAGCATTTCCAAAGGTGCCCCTCACCCCTCTTATAAAAGGGCACTAACCCTTCTCACTAATTCACATATTCAATGCCTTTTGGCTCGGCCAAACCCTGAACAAATACTCTCTCAACTTTCCTCAATAAAACCTAGAGGCTTTCGTTTGATCAGAAATCCAACCTATGGAGCCCTTTTGATCAAATCAAAAGGAAGAACCCGAAGAAGAGGTAATGATTTCACCACCCACTTTCAAGTTCCTTTCTTCTTCAACTTCTTCTTTCCTTGTTATTTCCATTATAAAATAATAACTCCAGTATATTATATATATTTTGATGTTACTATAAATATGGAACAACCAAATTCATTATTCTATCCATCCCTTTAATGACATGTCACCATATATGCGTACGTACGACCCACCGTCTCCACGTCGTGGTGTAATTGTCATTCAATATATTATTATTTAGATGGGTATAATAATGATGTATAATTCATGTAAATAATAAATATAACATGATAATGGTTCTGTATATATGATTTACCATCCAATTATATATTATTTTAATATCAAAAGAATTATATTGTCGCTCGTGCGTACGTACGGACTACCGTCTCCACTAACGCGATGAGATTCATTCCCCATCGTATCCATTCAAGTATAATTCTCATTTTATGATTAAAAATAATATTTAAGGACATGATATAATTCTGGATATGAATGAAATACAATCTATCCATAACAAACATGCCTTATGTGACAAAACAAATTTAAGAAAACGATTAAGTTAACACCCGAAACGACGATAATACTAAAATATTATTAACAAAGCATTAATAGAAGATCATATATGATATCATAATTATGTATATGATTATTTTATAATTTGATAACAATTTTTAACTATTATACAGGAGGTTAACATACCATCGACTAAGGAAATGTACATGGAAAGGGTTTATTTCACTATCTCTTTATTATCTGGGGTTCTTTTTACGTATGTATCTACTAGTACCTCTTTATCATCCACATCCATGTTTCTTAAAAATGAATTCCAAAACATATTTACTATTTACTAGATAATGGGTTAAGGTCATTTATACCCTTGTTTTACTTTTTATAAAATTGTTTGAACGGAATCTTTCCGTCATTTTCCAAACAAGGTTCTTTTTAACCTTTTCGACAGAATTAAGGTAAGAATGTGTTTTTTAACTTATACAGTGGGTGCAGCTATTTCCTGCCATTATAAAATCGTCGAATCTTCCCTTAAAATCTTATAAGAATATTTTCAATGTAAATGTTTTATTTTATAATTATCTGACTTTTAAATGATTTCAAAAAAGAGATATTTTTCTCAAATAGTTTTGATTTCATCTATGTCAACATCCTTTGATGGATTTTAAGCTTATTTGAAGTTTATTTATTATGATTAAAAACTTCCATATATTGTTGAAGGTTTTGTGATATGTTTGACTATGGATATGTTATTTTTATACCATTCATGGTTTATGGAGAAAGTATTGACATTTCGTATGCTAGTTTTAATACGAACGTTTATGTTATGTTTAAACCTATTTATATGAGGAATGCATTGGACTTAATAATTGATGGGTGGAGCCCGATATAGATCCTCGATGCATTGGTAGGTCTCATGAGACAAACTAGTGTCTTGGAACAAGGCCTTGAAAAAATCCTATTTGTAGTCTTGGCATGAGGCTTTGACTATGTGGTTATGATAGTCTGGCATTATGCATTCCATCATTACAAAAGTGGTTATTGATATTACATGTGATTATTCAACTAGTAGAATATCCATGTGAATAAGTAAATGGAAGTATTTAATTTTATCTTTTCCATATTATGATGAAGTTAAATTTTAAAAGGCTTTTGTTTTAGATATACATTTCCTTAAATGTTTATGTTTATTTATGAAAGATTCCGCTATATTGTTATCCTTACTGAACATCTGATCTCACCCCTTTCAATGTTTTATTTTTCCCAGAATGTGAAGAAGTAATTTATGAATGACCTGTAGGGATAGTATGTGGGGACATGAGTGTGGACTATGGAGACTATGTTGTTGTAGTTTTCATTTTTATGATGTAATGTAAATATTTATGAATATATCTAGTGTTTCCAAGGCTACTAAACTAATCGATCTTTCTCTATTTGCTCTTTCTTGTGATCATGCCAATGTTATGTAATAATGCACTGACTCTGGGTAACAGGGGTTGGGGAGTTACAGTTGGTATCAAAGGAAGTTTAGTACAAACCTTGGAAGCTAGATTTAGATAAACTCTGATTAGAGAACATAGACCTAAGATGGACTTTGAGGATTAGTATAGAAGAACTTCCTAGAATTTTGGAATTGTAGAGATTTTGTGAGTTTTCTGAGCAATACATCCCTGTCCAGATACGAGCAGGTAGAGGCGGCTCTGGCACATATGTTCCTAGGGGTAAAACTCGAAAACACCTCTTTGTGCTAGACTCGAACGGGAACTGGTGCACGACAATGGGCCTTGCTTCACTCTTGGTTACGACACTCCCAGGGGATATTCTTAGGATAACTATCATTTTCTTTAAATACCATTATGCAGGGTTTATGAGAATATACTTCCTCAAAGAAAACATTTTTATGATTATGGATTATATCCATAAATAGTTCAATTTATTTTAAGTGTTTTATAAGTATGGAATTATGTATTTTGACTCATAAACTGATCTAGTTTATGCCATTGTTTAGAAATGGTTCCTAGTGGAAGAAATAGAAACCATATCAATGCACACACTCAATTTAGGGATTACCCGCCTGCTCAAGATAATTATAGTGAAGCTGGTGATACAAAAGGTGCTGATCAACTTATCACCATACTGGGACAACTCACTTAGGTTATGAATAATAACCCTACCCGTATGGAGCACCCTAATCCACAACATGGAGAATCAATGACAGATCTTTTCATGAGGCAACAACCACCAGCATTCAATGGGAGTACAAATCCATTGGTATATGAGCAATGGATAAGTTCTCTGGAAAAAATATTTCAGGATTTGGGGATTAGTGAAAGGGAAAAATTTATCATGGTAGTTTACTGCCTCACTGGAGATGCTGGTCAATGGTGGTCATTGATTCAAAACACAAAGAAAGATGATGATGTAGCAAATATGGAATGGGGGGAGTCCAAAAATCTATTTTTAGAAAAATACTTTCCTTGTGACCATCAAGAAGATATAGAAAGGCAATTTCAGAGTCTGAGACAAAAGGAGGATGAGAATGTCGCAAAGTATGAGGCTAATGTTACAAGGTTATCAAGGTATGCGGGATATTATATACATAACCCAAGAAGTAAGATTGATTGTTTCTTTTATGGGTTAAAACCATTTCTTCGTCGAGAATTAGTGTCACAATCCTTCTCGTCGTACGAAGATATTGTCTCATGTGCTATCAAGATAGAAAAAGAATTCTCTAAGTCTTATAACTTTAAAGAAAAGTCAGAGAAGAGGAGATCTGCTGATCAATTTGGGAATGGAAATAAGGGGAAGAAGGGAATAGTTGAATATCCATCCAGCAGTAAATGTGGGAAGAAACACCCTGGTACCTGGTTGAAGGGAATGGGATTCTGTTACAAGTGTAGTGAAAAAGGCCACCATGCTCGTGATTGCAACGGGAATAAAGTAGCTACCGATGTTAAATGATTAAAACTGTAGAGAGATGGGACATTATGCCAATGAATGTACTAAGAATCAGGGGAACTTACCTCAGAAAAGGCCAAGGGATCATGGCCAAGATTATTCTATCACTACTGCTGAGGTAGAAGCTCTGAAAGATGTGGTGGCAGGTAATTTAATGGTTTCCTCAAATTTAGAAAATGCATTATTTGATTCTGGATCATCACATTGTTTCATAGCTTCCTAGTTTGCTAAGAAAATTTGATATTTCCAATTTTATTTAACAAAGGAGTTGTTAGTTAAAACTCCTAAGGGAAGTATCATTGCAACAATGTTTTGTGAATCAGTCCCCATTGGAGAACATAAATGTTCTTTATCTGCTGATCTCATCGTCATACCTATGGTTGAGTTTGATATAATCCTCGGTATTGATTGTCTTTCGGACCACGATGGAAAAATTTATTGTAAGAAGAAGGAGGTTACTATTTTTTTGATGATGATAAAGAACACCTTATCATTACAGCAGAATCATCACCACATAATTCTTATCTAGATCCACCCCCAGTAGCTCAACTGAATTCAATTATTGGGGAGGAAGATAATGAAATGACTGTGGGTGAGGGAAGTAATTTTCAAATAGAGGATGTACCTATTGTGAAAGAATATGTAGATGTGTTTCTGGAAGATTTACCTGGACTTCCTCCAGAACGAGAAGTTGAGTTTTCGAATGATTTAATTCCTAGATCAAGGCCTATATCGAAGACCCCTTATAGAATGGCCGCTGTGGAATTAGTCGAACTAAAGGAACAACTAGAGGAATCGAGTAATAAGGGATTTATTCGACCTAGTGTTTCTCTATGGGGAGCCCTTGTACTTTTTGTTAAGAAGAAGGATGGATCTATGAGGTTATGTATCGACTACAGGTAAATCAATGCTATAACAATAAAGAACAGGTATCCCCTACCTCGCATTGATGATTTATTTGACCAACTGCATGGAGCTCAATACTTTTCAAAGATTGAACTTCTGTCTGGATACCATCAGTTGTGTGTGAAGAAGGAAAACATTCCAAAGATATCATTTCGAACAAGGTACGAGCATTATGAGTTTACAATAATGCCTTTTGTGATGACTAATGCACCCTCTGTATTCATGGATCTAATGAATAGAGTTTTCAAGGAATATATCGATGATTTTGTGGTGGTATTTATTGATGATATTTTGGTATACTCAAAAAATCATGAAAATCACTTGAGCATTATATTGAAGACTCTGAGAAGACATGAATTATAGGGGAAGTTTAGCAAGTGTGAATTCTGGCTTCAGGAAATTTCTTTTCTTGGCCATATTGTCTCTAAGGATGGAATTTCCGTTGATCCTTCTAAGACCAAGGAAATCCATGAATGGACAGCACCAACGAGTATAACTGAAGTACGCAGTTTTATTGGTTTAGCAGGTTATTATCGACGTTTCGTCCAGAATTTTTCCCGGTTGGCTAACCCATTAACGAATCTCACGCGTAAAGGGGTTAAATTTGTTTTGACAAAAGAGTGTGAATAATTTTTTGAAGAACTGAAGAGAAGATTAGTCAATTCTCCTATATTGACTCTACCATCGGGGAATGATGGGTTCGTTATTTATATTGATACATAGAAGAAAGGACTTGGTTGTGTCCTTATGCAGAATGATAGGGTTATTGCCTATTCATCACGAAAGCTAAAAATTTATGAGAAAAACTATCCTACTCATGATCTTGAGTTAGCTGCTATAATCTTTGCTTTGAAGATATGGAGACATTATCTCTAAGGTGAAAAATGTGAGATTTATACTGATCACAAGAGTTTGAAGTATATTTTCTCACAAAAAGAACTCAACATGAAGCAAAGGTGATGGCTTGAACTACTCAAAGATTATGATTGCACGATACACTACCACTCGGGGAAGAAAAATAAGGTGACATATGCTTTGAGCAGAAAAGATCATGGAGTTTTGAACATAATGAGAATTGAAAGGGATCCTATTTTTATGGATCTAGTAATGTTGGATATGGGAATCACCATGGAAGGTGAAACATCAATAATTTTTTAAATGGTTGCCAAAACATCTTTACTAGAAAGGATAATGAGTTCTCAGACCGATAATGAAGAGTTTCAGAAGATGGTTAAAGCTGTGAATGATGGGAGATTGAGAGACTTTCTGTATGAAGAAGGAATTTTAAAATTTGGGAAGAGACTTTGTGTTCCCAATATACCTGATCTAAAAAGGGAATTATTGGCTGATTCTCATAGTTCCAATTTCTCTATACACCACGGGAGCACCAAAATGTATAGAGATTTGAAGGAACATTTTTGGTGGGACATCATGAAGAGGTAGTTTACTGATTTTTTGTCAACATGTATGGTTTTTCAACAAGTGAAAGCTGGAAGGAAACATCCGGGTGGAGAATTGCAACCTCTTCCCATACTTGAGTGGAAATGGGATAATATCATGATGGTCTTATCATGGGACTACCAAAGACTCCTAGAAGGAACGATGAAATATGGGTCATTGTTGATCATCTTACCAAGTCAGCACATTTCCTTGATATAAGGGAGGATTTACTCCTTGAACGTCTAGCAAGACTATATATTAATGAAGTTGTGAGACATCATGGAGTACCCCTATCGAATAGGTCTGATCGTGATCCCCGTTTTACTTCAAGATTCTGGAAGAGTCTTCTAAAGGCCTTGGATACTGAAATTCATTTGATCACTTCCTAACACCCTCAAACAGATGGACAATCAGAACGGACTATTAAAACCTTAGAAGACATGTTGAGATCCTACTCACTTGACTTTCAGGGTATGTGGGATCAATATTTACCTCTGGTAGAATTTTCCTATAACAATAGCTTCCATTCAAGTATTCGGATGGCACCATATGAAGCGTTATACAGAAAGAGATGTCACACACCAACCTGTTGGGATGACGTTGGTGAAAGAAAACTTGTAGGCCCAGAACTGGTGGAGGAAATGATAGAAAAGGTAGAAGTAATCCAAAACCACATCAAAACAGCTCAAAGTAGGCAGAAGAACTATGCTGATAACCGAAGGAAGGATTTATAATTTCATGTGGGAGATCATGTTTTCTTGAAGGTATCTCCATGGAAGGGAGTTATATGTTTTGTTAAGAAGGGTAAATTGAGTCCCAGGTACATCGGACCATTCGAAATTCTAAAATGAATTGGGGCTGTAGCTTACCGTTTGGAAATTCCGCCAAGTCTCTCCAAAGTTCATGATGTGTTCCACGTATCACTATTGAGGAAATACATGCATGACCGAATGCATGTACTCACTTACGAGTAATTATAACTGGAACCTAATCTGTCTTATTGCGAAGTGCCCATCAGGATTCTTGATACCAGAGAACAAGTGCTGATAATCCGGATGACTCATCTGGTAAAAGTTCTATAGAGAAACCATAAGATGGAAGATGGAATGTGGGAATCTGAGGAACTTATGATGACGAATAACCCGAGTATTTTTATACAGTGATTTTCTAGAAATTTTGAGGACGAAATTATTTGAAGGATAGGAGAATGTAACACCCCAAGCTTCCACCGTACGCTTCTCTTTGAATAATACAATAGCGTGTGTTGTACGCAACTTCGAGTTCTAACACACACCACAACCAATCAATCTAACCGTTATGAATAGTAATACCCACTTTTTAAAATTTTATAAATTTTATCTTTCAAAATGGACTTCATTTTTGGATTCAGAATATCAAAATTAGCCTAGGGTGAATTTTTGGTATTTTTCTGAAAACGTTCAATTTTTAATGAATAGTGAAAAACACTGAGTTATTAGTTAAAACTGACTTTTTATTTAAATAATTATTTTTTTTATTTAAATTTATTTTAGGTCAAAATATATACATAATACCTATATAAGTTCAATTTAATTCATTGGAATCATATTATAATAATTTTAGACATATAAAAATTTTATTGAACTTTTCACCGTCTTTTACCCACCTCCAAGGAGAATTTGCATATTCATATAAAACATAATTTTATCACATCTGTGAGTGGAATTTTGAAAATCCAAGAGAGATGGTTAATATCATGGAGTAAAATATGGTCCAAAAAGATAAAAATAATTTTTGGTGAATAGTAACTTTTTACTTTTATTTACCACGGTTAAAAGTAAATAGGATAATTAAAGGTAAAAATGATATTAATATCACACTGTCACATGTCCTAATTCTATTCGGCAAGTGTATCATGACCAAAAACAACCACAGGAATAAAATATTATCATTTAGGTCCACTTGGATTAGATTAGGACATTTATTATTATTTAATTCAAAGAAGAGTTAAAAGAGTTAAAATCAAAGCTTATTAACTAAAACATTTTTAAAATAGGGTTTTACATAAGATAAATTCGATTATAAATATTAATTAGAAAGAAAAAAATATTTCCTACAGAACAGTATTTTATTTATAATTTTTGGACATTAAATAAAATAATTTATTTATGACACAATGGAGATGCAGTAATTACCTAATTAATGAAATATTAAAATAATTGATAATATAAATACCCAAATAAATGTAATTTGAGACTATTTATGAATTCCACTAATTTTTTAGCTTAATATGACATGTTAGTATTGATTTAATTATATTTTTTTGAAGTAATAATGCTTTTATGAATGTTAAAAAAATCAAATACCAAATAATGTCAAAATTGACATAAAAGAGTTTTTTAAAAAAATATGATATTATTAATTGGTATTCAATTCATAAAAATCTAAGGTTAGGCCAAGAGACTTATATAATGATAGGTGTATCATTAATGGACCACTTTGGGGTCTCTTGGATATTTATAGTAAGTTTATTAACTATATAATATAAAAATACAAAGGGACATGGTAATTGTCAAACTAAATAACTAAGAGTTAAAACTAAAAGATAAGGTTAATATAATAACCCAAACCTATCTAAATTATATTGGTTGAAATTATTTCGACCCGTCCCCAGCTTAGACTTTGAATAATCCACTTTGGAGTCATTATAAATAGAATATTAATTTATTATAAAATAATATTTCTAGCTTTTCCAAAGGTTCCCCTCACCCCTCTTATAAAAGGGCACTCCCCCTTATCACTAATTCACACATTCAAAACTTTTTGTCTCGGCCAAACCCTGCCCAAATACTCTCTCAACTTCCCTCACTACAACCTATATGCCATAGTTTGATCAGAAAGCCAACCTATAGAGCCCTTTTGATCAAATCAAAAGGAAGAACCCGAAGAAGAAGTAATGATTTCACCACCCTCCTTCAAGTTCCATTCTTCTTCAACTTCTTATTTCCTGGTTATTTCCATTATAAAATAATAACTCCAGTATATTCTATATACTGTGATGTTACTATAAATATGGAACAACCAAATTCATTATTCTATCCATCCCTTGAATGACATGTCACCATACGTGCGTACGTACGGCCTACCGTCTCCACGTCGTGGTGTAATTGTCATTCAATATATTATTATTTAGATGGTTTCATGACCCGTCCTTGGGGCCCATTCCATGACTACCCCAAGACCGCGTTCCATAGTCATGGGGCTGGTGACTAGCACCAAGGTGTAATTCCTGGGAAAAAGGGAAGGCATTGCCTTTGTAATGTAAACAAACACCACTGAGCAAGCAAGAAGAAGTAAACACTATGTAAAAACTGTGTACAATAGTAAGTGCGGAAAAGTAAGTGGGCCAGAATACAAACCCAAAATGAAAGTAAAGTACAACTAAAAAAGGGAGTATAATAACTGAAATGTAAATACACAGCCTTGAGCCGTCCACTGGAAGTCCAACATGAAGGGTGGGTACATATAGCCTCCACAGCTCCTCGGGTCCAGCCGTCCGCTCTGAGTACGCCCCGCCCAGTAGTCCATCTCCGGGTACCGACCTGCTCCTCGTGCCTCAACCACGATCAGTGATGTCCATCATCTGCAACCAACACAACGTAGTGTGGGCATAACCCGTGCAGGGGTGAGTATAAGCTACTCAGTAGGGACCCCGAGACCCCTGAAGGTCTCCCAAAATCCACAAAGGATAATCGACATTGGAAAGATACAATCATGAAGTAACATCTGAATCTACTTAGGTATATACCCATACATATACCTAAGTCATCAATTCCAGTTTGGATCCAACATCCGAGCCCAAGTTCGATCACGTCCACACAGGATAGCACAACACAATCCACAGAGGAAAGCAAGTCAATCATATCGAAGATAATTATTGAAAGTCAAGATTCAACTCACACAGTTATACTTCTTTGTAAGATGATAGAGATGATCAGATGTAGCCACTGATTCATCTAAGCCATCGGACCCACACATGATCGATGGGTACTAACCCCCGCAATGACCCACAAAGGATCGATGGGTAACTAACCCCCGCAATGACCCACACAGGATCAGACCCACACAGGATCTGTAGGCGCTGGCCCACACAGGACCGCTGAGCGCTGATCCACACAGGATCTAACCCACACAAGATTGGTAGCACTGATCCACGCAGGATCGCTGAGTGCTGTAGTCGTCGCCGTAGAATCCACAGAGGATTTCTGTACAGTCGTCATCGTCATCGCAGCCGCAGCCAGCTCTAGGGTTCCCGGACACAACAAGCTCGTTCGGGAGGGTTCACTCCACGAGCCGAGGGGCTGATACATCAACTGACACATTGTTCGGAGTTGATGTATCCAAAATTTCCGTATCGTCAAGAGGAACTCAACGTCATAGACGGTGCGTCAATCAGACGCCCAGTCTGAGAGTTATTGGCATTTTCGTCCCAGGGGCCCAGTTGGGTTTTATGTCAAAACCAACTCAACCGTACTCCATCTACATCCGATCCTCGAGTGGAGTAAGCCAAAAGGTCCGTCTCACCAAGAGGAATCCAACAAAGTCGATGACACGTCAATCGGACGTCCGGAGATCAAGTTATAAGCATTTCCGCTCTGAGGGCCCGGTTGGTTTCGTGTACGAACCAACCCGGCTGAACTAAAAGTACTCCAAAACCTTGAGTGTAATATATCGAAACGACCGCCTCGATCCAAGGATCGCATCGCCACTGACGGTGCATTTATTGGAGGTCCGTATCCCATGTTATCAGCAAAAGACAGTGAGGGGTCCGATATTAGGGGGTTCGGGCCCGGTCTGACCCGGCCCGATACCCTCTAGGTCGGCCCGAACCAGGTCGACCCGACCCGGGTCTAGGTCTGACCCATTTGGGCATGGCCCAGCCCAGCTGGCGCGGCCCAGCCCGGCCTGGGCGCGGCCCGACTTGGCGGTCCGGCCTGGCGGCTTGGCCCGTCGCGCTGGCGCTGGCCAGGTGGCTCAGCCGAAAGGGATGAGCGTTGGGGTGCGGGGGGGGGGGGGGGGGCTGCCATCCGACTTTTCGTAACCGTGACGACCATGTGGGGGGACACTCTTGTCTTGCCAGCCGAGGGTCGTAACACCCGGCTCCTCCTCTGACCGGCCGGCCCGCTCCGGCCGGCCGGCTGCTGCCGCCATGGGATCGGCATGGGCCGGTCCCCCTACTCCGTCACCGACCTCCGGTCCCAGCTCCGCCGTGGCCTTGGTCCATCCAGCGCGACGCGACGACACCGCGCCCCTCCACCGTGGCCCCACTCCGGCCGTGGTGTCTTCAAGGTTCTCCAGCGCGGTGCGACCGTGCTACGGATTAGTTTGTTTTCAACGACACAACATGACGACACTGCGCTTCTCCGGCCTTGCTTTAATATTTCTAGCACGGTGCTTCGGCACCACACCACCTTACACGTGCCGCAACAAAAACAAACCAACAAGGGGGAGGAGGGTCGACCGTGTTCGTGCGGTCCGACCTCCTCCCGTTATGGCGATATCAGGCGGCTCAAATTGAAAAGAAGAAAGCGACGAATGTAATCACGAACAAACAAATAAAATAAACCCCTACCTGTGCGTAGTCGAACAAAGGCTCGTCGTAGAAAGGAACGTCACAGAACTGATCGTCGCGGAAGAAGGCGTCGCGGAAGGAACGTCATTGGCGTCACGGTATACGGCATCGCGTAGTCGATCTTCGAGGATTCAACATTCTTCATCGGAGATCGGTGCGTTCCTCGCATTCTTCGCGTTCTTCGATGATGAAGAATAACTTTAGAGTTTCTTCCCCCCAATCCAATCACAACACAAGAAGCTCCAACTATATTAAAATAATTGTTTAGTCTTATTTTATTACCTATGACTTAAGTATTAGAATTTCAAACATTCAAATTAAACTCACACATTTAATTAACATAAGTTATCTAATTAAATGGTTAGTTGAAGGAGTTAATGAATATGAAGGGGTGGGGTTTGTGTGGGCCCCATCGCCCTCATAACCTATCTAGGATAGTTTCCCAACTTCTACATAACAGATAACCACTTAGTAAAAATAAAATAAAATTGAAGCTCAATTTTATTTCACCTTCCACAATTTTTGTTACATATCCTCCCGAGAAAACGCAACTCCGGAAAAGGTGTTCCTAAGCAATTACCAGCGTTGTGGTTCCATCGGTGCCCTCAGAATTTGATTCTAAACACCGGTCCAAAAGTTAGGAATTCACGCTCGTTCGGTCACTGAACGTACTCGAGCTAAACTTCGGATAAAAATTCTGGGCACGCCGGGCCTCAGAATCAAGTGCCGTCAGAAACAGCGTTCTTGTAAAATCCCAAAGAAAATTAAGAAAAAAAATATCCCTTGAATTTTATGGGTCTTTACATTACTCCCATCTCAGGGATTTACGTCCCTGTAAAGATACATCATAAACTAGGGGAATAAATGTGGGTATTGTGCACGCATCTGAGCCTCCCGCTCCCAAGTGCTCTCCTGGAGGTTCCCGTGATACCATCTGATGCGCACTAGAGGAATCGATCGTCCACATAGGAAACGCTCCTGTCGATCCTCGATCTCCACTGGGACCTCCGCAAAAGTCGCCCCATCGTCTATGTCCATCTCCCCATGATCAATGATATGTGTCGGTTCGTGCACGTATCTCCTCAGCTGAGATACGTGAAAGACGTCGTGCACCTGGTGCAACTGAGGTGGCAGTGCCAGGTGAAATTCCACCTCGTCAATCCTACTGAGGGCCTGGAATGGTCCGATGAAGCGTGGAGACAACTTGACACCTTTTCCAAATCTCCGTAATCCTCGTTGATGTGAGACCTGAAAGAAGACATGGTCGCCATCCTCGAACTCCAGTGGCCTCCGCCTCCTGTCAACATAAGACTTATGCCATCTCTGAGCTGTCCTCATCCACTCCTGGATGAACTGGACCTTCTCTGTCGTGGCCTGGACCATCTCTGGTCCCACAAGTGCTGACTCCCCAGGGTATGTCCAGCACAGAGGTGATCTTCAAGTTTAGCCGTACAACGCCTCGTATGGTGCCATCCCGATGGTGGAGTGGTAGCTATTGTTGTACGCGAATTACACCAAGGGTATGTGGTCCTCCCAGCTACGACCAAAGTCGAGGACACATGCACAGAGCATGTCCTCAAGAGTCTGAATGGTCCTCTCCATCTGACCATCTATCTGGGGGTGAAAGGCGGTGCTCAGACGTAGCTGCGTCCCGAATGCCTCCTGCAACCCCTTCCAAAGCCGGGAAGTAAAGAGAGCATCTCGATCGGAGACGATGGATGATGGCACACCATGAAGCCGTACAATCTCCTGAACGTAGAGATGTCCCAAGCTCTCCACTGAGCCCTGCTCTCTGATGGGTAAGAAGTGAGCCGACGTGGTGAGTCGGTCGACAATCACCCATATGGAGTCGTGACCTCTAGAAGAGCGTGGAAGTCCAGTCATGAAATCCATAGATATCCCATCCCACTTCCACTCCGAGACCAACAGGGGCTGTACCAAGCCTGCTGGTCCCTGGTGCTCCGCCTTCACCTACTTATTGGTGAGGAATCGAGAAATGAACTTAGCCACAACCTTCTTCATGCCCGGCCACCAGTGTTTTCGTTTGAGATCCAGGTACATCTTTGCCACACCAGGATGTACCGCCAAAGGGGAAGTGTGAAACTCTCTCCGCACCTCCTCCCATAAAGCCACTGCTACCAAGGTACGTCCTCTGAAAAGGACATCGTGCTCCCCTTCTAAAGAGAAACCATCAGGTGCTTGTCTTTAGGATATCTACGCATGCCGCGTCTCACAATCGGCATCCCCACGCTATGCCTCTCTGACCCGCTGCAGTAGTGGAGGAGTGACTGTGAGTGACTGCAGAAAGGATGCTCTATTTCTATCCACGAAGGATATCTACAAAGCGGCTAGCTACTCTGTCGCCTCCCCAAGTAGCTGTATGCCCGTCCTTCTGCTGACAGAATCAGCTACCACGTTACCCTTTCTAGGAGTATAGACTATCTCAAAGTCATAGTCCTGGAGGAACTCGAGCTATCGTCGTTGTCTCAGATTTAGGTTCTTCTGCGATAATATTTACTTGAGACTCTGGTGGTCAGAATAGAAGGTAAAGCGCTTTCCCATCAGATAGTGTCGCCACATCTTCAGAGCGAAGACCACTACTGCTAACTCCAGGTCACAGGTAGCATAGATCTGCTCATGCTGCCTCAACTGACGTGATCCATAGGCGATCACGGCCCACTCCTGCATTAGGACACATCCGAGTCCAGTCCCTGATGCATCGCAGTAATTTACGTACCCAACTCCCTCCTCCGATAGCCTCAAGATAGGCGCGCTGTTCAATCTCTGTCTCAGCTCTTGGAAGCTCTGCTGACATCTGTTTGACCACACAAAGGGTTTCCCCTTCTTCATTAAAGCTGAGAGTGGTGCCGAAACTTTGGAGAAGTCTGGCACAAATCTCCGGTAGTATCCAGCTAGTCCCAAGAAACTCCGCACCTCCGTCACGCTCCTGGGTGGCTCCCAAGCTAACATTGCCTCGATCTTCGCAGGGTCCACCGTAACTCTCTCCTCAGAGATGACGTGTCCCAAGAAGTGGACCTCGCGTATCCAGAACTGACACTTTGAGAGCTTACCATAAAGCTGGTGCAATCAGAGTGTGTCCAGTACAACCCGCAAGTGGTAGGCGTGCTCCTCCTCAGTCGTCGAGTATATCAAAATCTCCTCGATGAAGACCACAACGAATCGATCGAGGTATACCTGAAAGATCCTGTTCATGAGGCCCATGAACACTACTGGAGCATTGGTTACGTCGAATGGAATAACGAAAAACTCATAGTGGCCATACCAACATTTGAAGGTCGTCTCTTGCAAGTCCTCATCCCAAACTCTGACCTGATGATATCCTGATCTAAGGTCTATCTTTGAGAACCACCGTGCTCCCTTGAGCTGATCGAAGAGGTCCTCAATCCTCGGTAGCGGATACTTTTTCCTCACGGTCACCTGGTTCAGGCGACGATAGTCGACACAATGTCCCAAGCTCCTGTCCGCCTTCTTGGCAAACAATATTGGGGAAGCCCAGGGTGAAACACTGGGTCGAATGAATCCCTTTCCCTGCAAGTCCTCCAGTTATACTCATAGCTCTCAATGATCGGCGGGTGCCATACGATATGCTGGGGTGGATATCGGGGATGTCTCAGTGTATAGGTCAATATAAAAGTCTACCTCTCTGCGAGGAGGTAGTCCTGGAACGTCTTCGGGAAAAACGTCCGCATACTGATCCACCTCTGCAGGTAAGCCATGACTCCGCACGTCAACTGCTCCTAGGATGAGGCTTGCCAACTAATCAGTGATGGTATTTCCTATCCTCTACGAGAGTCCATCCTGTGCTGCGAAGGCTCCCTTCTCGTTGGTGAAGGTGAACCTGCTCCCGTCGGTGCGTACACACCGCACCAAACGCCTAATAAAGTCAATCTGAGCATGGACTGTAGATATCCAATCCATGCCCAAGATGACGTCGTAAGGCCTCGACGCCACTACAAGAAGATCCCAGCTGAAGCTCTCTCCTCCTAGAGTAAGCTCACACTGCCGGCACCAGTGTGTAATCGTCGAGTCTGCTCCAGTAGGAGTCTCTAGCAGTAAGGATCGAGCCAACGACTCTATCGGAATCTCCGAACTTCGAACAAGGGCAGCGACTATGAAAGAATGACTCGCTCCTATGTCTATAAGAACTGCATCAAGGGTGGAATAGACATAGATAGTACCTCGAATCATCTCAGGCGCGCCATGGTCATAGGCCTCCGCTGCCTGGAGCTGTGCCTGTCTCTGCCCGCCCGCTCCCTGTGGTCGGGGTGGACCTCCTAGTGGTGGTGGTGGTAGAGCCTCAGAGCGTCGCCCACCACCTGCTGCTCGGCCAACTCCTCTGCCTCGTCTGCCTACTTCCTATGGACCTCCACGGTCGACCCTCTGCCTATGCCTGGGTGGTCCCTCAACCGTCTGCTGCTCCTCGGTACGGCGGGTCGTGCAGTCATGAGCCATGTGGCCCTGCCCGCCGCATGCGTAGCACTGTCTGCCTCTCGAAAGACTGGATCTGTGCTGTGTGCCCCGCACCTCTGAGCCAGTATCCTGAGGTCGTCTTCCTGAGGGTCTGGTCTTCCTGGAACCATGAGTCATCCATTGACTACTTGCTGCAGAAGAATCTGCTACGTGCCGCCCTGCTGTAGGTCTCGCTGCTGATGTAGGCTCCACAAGGAAGATCTCGATCAGAAAGGCTCTCTCCAGTACCCCTAACTGTGTTGAAATGATGAGGGAGATCAGTGATTCCCTGATCTCATGCTGCAATCCCTGCTCGAAGGTTCAGGTCCGGATGAATGGGTCCCGTACCATGTCCGTTGAATAGTGCGAGAGATCGGTAAATCTCACCGAGTACTGAGCGACTGTCAAGATGCCCCGCCGTAGCTAGAGTAGCTCCTGGATGCGCACCGCACGGAGGGTGTCTGGGAGGAACTCCAAGCGGAAGAGGCTCTCAAAGTACGTCCAGAGGAGAGATGCCTCGTCGTGCACCTCGAGCATCAAGCTCCACCATCTACCTGCTGCCGCGTGCAAGAGGATCGCTGTGAGGATCACCATGATGTCAGCTGGTGTCCTCACTAACCTGAAAACTCATACAACTACCTCCAGCCAATCCTCGGCTGCCTGAGGGTCCATCTCCCCATGGAACCTGGGTGGTCACTGATGCTGAAACTCGTGTAGTGCACTAAGGTGACTTGCATCATCAGTGGCCGGGGCTGGTAGCATCGGTGGCTCGACGGGTAGAGGTACCGTCGGTGCCTCTACTGTCAAAGGGCCCTGTACCGAGGCCTCATCGCTCGATGGGCTGTCGTCACGCACAATGCTCGAAACCCTAGCTGGCTGCCATCGTGGTGCCATCCTGAAAAGAAACAGGTGTGCCATGGTCAAACAGTATACCTGGTGAGCTGACACAAAGTAATCACAAAGAAAAATTGAAACACACATGCAATCAATGTTTTCATGCATTAAGTCAGAAATCAGAAGTTAGGGTCCTGGTGTACAGATACGTCGGCCGCCTCACCAACACTGGACTCCCTAGACTGAGAACCACACTCAATAATCATAACACTATTGCTTCACATAGAAAAATATCATAGTCCTGAGTTCTGCATTAGAACCGAACACCTCTGATTCCAATTTGTCACGACCCATCCTCGGGGCCCGTGCCGTGACAACCCCAAGCCCGCCTTCCATAGGCCAGGGGCTGGAGACTAGCACCAAGGCGTAATTCTCGGTAAAAAGGGAAGGCATTGCCTTTGTAAAGTAAAAAAACACCACAGAGAAAGCAAGAAAAATTAAACCATAAGTAAAAACTAGGTACAATAGTAAGTGCAGAAAAGTAAGTGGGCCAGAATACAAATCCAAACTGAAAGTAAAGTACAACTGAAAAAGGGAGTACAATAACTGAAAAGTGAAGCCGTAGCCTCGATCCGTCCACTGGAAGTCCCACTTGAAGGGTGGGTAAACATAGCCTCCACATCTCCTCGGGTCCAGCCGTCCGCTCCGAGTACGCCCCACCCATTTGTCCATCTCCGGGTACCGATCTGCTCCTCGAGCCTCAACCACGATCAGCACTGTCCGTCGTCTGCAACCAACAAAACGTAGTGCGTACATAGCCCGTTCATGGGTGAGTATAAGCTACTCAGTAGGGACCCCGATACCCCTGAAGGTCTCCCAAAATCCACAAAGGATAATCCACAAAGGAAAGATGCAATCACAAAGTAACATTCGACACTACTTAGGTATATACCCATACATATACCTAAGTCGTCAATTCTAGTTCGGCTCCAACATCTGAGCCCAAGTTCGATCACGTCCACACAGGATAGCACAACACAATCCACACAGGAAAGAAAGTCAATCATATCGATGATAATGATTGAATCTCAAGATTCCGCTCACACAGGTATACTTCTTCGTAAGATGATAAAGATGATCAGATGTAGCCACTGATTCATCTAAGACATCGGACACACACATGATCGATATGTACTAACCCCCGCAATGACCCACAAAGGATCGATAGGTAACTAACCCCCACAATGACCCACATAGGATCAGACTCACACATGATCTGTAGGCACTGGCCCACACAGGACCGTTGAGCGGTGACCCACACAAGATCTGACCCACACAGGATCAGTAGCACTGATCCATATAGGATCTCTTAGTTTTGTAGTCGTCACCATCAAATCCATGGATGATTTCGGTATAGTCGTCATCGTCGTTGCAGTCGCAGCTAGCTCTAAGGTTCCCTCACACGGAAAGCTCGTTCGGGAGGGTCTCCTCCACGAGCTGAGGGGCTGATACATCAACTGACACATAGTCCAGAGTTGATGTATCCAAATGTTCTATATCGTCATGAGGAACTCAACATCATAGACGATGCGTCAATCGGACACCCGGTCTGAGAGTTATTGGCTTTTTCGTCGAGGGGCCCTATTGGGTTTTAAGTTAAAACCAACCCGACTGTACTCCATATGTGTCCAAACCTCGAGCGGAGTAAGCCAAAATGTCTGTCTCACTAAGATGAATCCATCAAAGTCGACGGCACGTCAATCGGACGTCCGGAGCTCAAGTTATAAGTGTTTCTGCTCCGAGGACCCAGTTGGTTTCGTGTACGAACCAACCCGGCCGAACCCAAAGTACTCTGAAACCTTGAGCGTAATATATTGAAATGACCGTCTCGATCCAAGGATCTCATCACCACTAACAGTGCGTTGATCCGAAGTCTGTAGCCCACGTTATAGGAAAAAGACCGTGAGGCGTCCGATATTAGGGGGTTCAGGCCCGGTCCAACCCGGCCCGATGCCCTCTGGGTCAGCCCAAACTGGGTGGACCCGACCCGGGTCCGGGTCCGGCCCGGCCTGGCGGCCTGGCACGCGGGCGCTGGCCAGGTGGCTCGGCCGAAACGACCGAGCGTTGGTGTGCGGGGGGGGGGGGGGGGGGGGCGCTGCCCCCCTCCTTTTCGTAACCACAGCCCCCATGTGGGGGGCCGCTCTTGTCTGGACAGCCGGGGGTTGTAACCCCCGGCTCCTCCTCTGACTGGCCAGCCGCTACTGCCATTGGACCGGCATGGGCCGGTCCCCCTGGTCCGATGCCGGCGGCCCGGAACCGGCCGCCAGTCCCTGCTCCTCCGCGGCCTAAGAAGCAACCTTGGTCCGTCCGGGGGGCGCGACGACGCCGCGCCCCTCCACCGCGACCCCGCTCCAGACGCAGTGTTTTCGAGGTTCTCCGGTGCGGTGTGATGATGCCGCAGATTAGTTTGTTTTCAACGGCACGACACGACGGCGCTGCGCTTCTCCACCCTTCCTTTAATATTTCCCACGCGGTGCATCAGCACCGCACCGCCTAATACATGCCGCAACAAAATCAAACCAAAAAGGGGGAGGAGGGTCGGCCTTGTTTGTGCAGTCTGACCTCCTCCCGTTATTGCGATATCAGGCGGATCAAATTGAAAAGAATAAAGTGACGGAAGTAATCACAAACAAACAAATAAAATAAACCCCTACCTGTGCGTAGTCGAACAAAGGCTCGTCGTGGAAAGGAACGTCGCAGAATTGATCATCTTGGAAGCATGCGTCGTGGATGGAACGTCCTTGGCGTTGCGGTATATAGTGTCGCGTAGTCGATCTCCGAGGATTCTGCATTCTTCATCGGAGATCGGTGCATTCTTCACGTTCTTCGCGTTCTTCGACGATGAAGAAGAACTTTAGAGTTTCTTCCCCCCAATCCACTCACAACACAACAAGCTCCAACTATAATAAAATAAGTGTTTAGTCTTATTTTATTACCTATGCCTTAATTATTTTAATTTCCAACATTCTAATTAAACTCACACATTAAATTAACTTAAGTTATCTAATTAAATGGTTAGTTGAAGGAGTTAGGGAATATGAAGGGCTGGGGTTCGTGTGGGCCCCACCGCCCTCATAACCTATCTAGGATAGTTTCCCAACTTCCACATAACGGATAACCACTTAGTGAAAATAAAATAAAATTGAAGCTCAATTTTATTTTACCTTCCACAATTTTTTTACATCTCCTCCTGAGCAAACGTAACTCCGAAAAAGGTGTTCCTAAGCAATTACCGGTGTTGTGGTTCCATCGGTGCCCTCATAATTCAATTCCAAGCACCAGTCCAAAAGTTAGGAAATCACGCTCGTTCGTTCAATGAACGTACCCGAGCTAAACATCGAATAAAAATTCTGGGCACACCGGGCCTCAGAATCAAGTGCCGTTAGAAACTGCGTTCTTGTAAAATACCGGATAAAATTAAGAAAAAAAATTTCCCTTGAATTTTACGGGTCTTTACAGATGGTTATAATAATGATGTATAATTCATGTAAATAATAAATATAACATGATAATGATTCTTTATATATGATATAACATCCAATTATATATGATTTTAATATCAAAAGAATGATATTGTTGCTCTTGCATACGTACGGACTACCGTCTCCACGAACGCGATGAGATTCATTCCCCATCGTATCCATTCAAGTCTAATTATTATTTTATGATTAAAAATAATGTTCAATGACTTGATATCATTCTGGATATGAATAAAATACAACCTATCCATAACAAACATTCCTTATGTAACAAAACATATATAAGAAAACGATTAAGTTAACACCCGAAACGACGATAATACTAAAATATTATTAACAAAGCATTAATAGAAGATCATATATGATATCATAATTATGTATATGGTTCTTGTATAATTTAATAACAATTTTTAACTATTATACAGGAGGTTAACATACCATCGACTAAGGAAAAGTACAAGGTAAGGGTTTATTTCACAATCTCTTTATTATCTGAGGTTCTTTTTATTTATGTATCTACTGGGACCTCTTTATCATCCACATCCATGTTTCTTAAAAATGTATTCCAAAACATTTTTACTATTTACTAGATAATGGGTTAAAGTAATTTATACCCTTGTTTTACTTTTTATAAAATGGTTTGAACGGAATCGTTCCTTCGTTTTCCAAACAAGGTCCTTTTTAACCTTTTTGACAAAATTAAGGTAAGAATGTCTTTTTTAACTTATACGGTGGGTGAGGCTATTTCTCGCCATTATAAAATCGTTGAAGCTTCCCTTAAAATCTTATAATAATATTTTCAAATTAAATGTTTTATTTTATAATTATGTGACTTTTAAATGATTAAAAAAATAGGTATTTCTCTCAAATAGTTTTGATTTAATCTATGTCAACATCCTTTGATGGATTTTAAGATTATTTGAAGTTTATTTATTATGATAGAAAACTTCCATATATTATTGAAGGTTTTGTGATATGTTTGACTATGGTTGTGTTATTTTTATACCATTCATGGTTAATGGAGAGAGTATTGACATTTCTTAAGCTAGTTTTAATACAAACATTTATGTTATGTTTAAACCTATTCATATGAGGAATGTATTGGACTTAATATGTAACGGGTGGAGCCCGCTATAGCCCCTCGATGCATCAGTAGGTCTCATGAGAGAAACTAGTGTCTTGGTATAAGGCCTTGAAAAAAATCCAATTTGTAGTCTTGGCACGAGGCCTTGACTATGTGGTTATGATAGTCCGGCATTATGCAATCCATCATTATGAAAGTGGTTATTGATATTGCATGTGATTATTCGACTAGTAGAATATCCATGTGAATAAGTAAATGACAGTATTTCATTTTATCTTTCCCATATTATGCTGAAGTTAAAGTTTAAAAGGCTTTTGTTTTAGTTATATATTGCCTTAAATGTTTGTGTTTATTTATGAAAGTTTCCGCTATATTGTTATCCTTACTGAGCATTTGAGATCACCCCTTTCAATGTTTTATTTTTCCAAGGATGTGAAGAAGTAATTTATGAATGACCTGCAAGGATAGTATGTGTGGACATGAGTGTGGACTATGGAGACTATGTTGTTGTAGTTTTCATTTTTATGATGTAATGTAAAACATTATGAATATATCTAGTGTTTCCAAGGCTACTAGACTAATCGATCTTTAGAGATTTGATCTTTCTTGTGATCATGCCAATGTTATGTAATAATGCACCGACTCTGGGTAACTGGGGTCGGGGAGTTACTTTTTTGTCATGCTGTAAGGACACTATGCAGTGCCGTCTTAAGTCATGCAATGAGGGAAATTATTAGATTTAATTTAAAGTATTTAGAATTTACAAAATGTATGAGAATATCCCAATTTTTTGATAATTTGTTTGGTAACATACTGTTATATTCAGGTATGGAATGGAAAATTTTAAACTATGATTAGGGAATTTCTGGATCAGATGAATGGTATGGGAAAAGGGATAAAATCATGAGAGGTTTCCTTTTCCAAGAAAAAATTTAAAATTATTTGAGAAAACCATTATGGGGGATGTATTATGTAGGGCCAACTATGACATACACTTTATAGGAAAATAGTGGAATCTTTTGACTGACGGGCCTATTATGTAAGAAAATTTAATGTAAGGCCACCAAGGGGAATGCAATACATAGTCATGGAAAAGAGCTCTCAAAATATTGAAATTACATTAATAAAAAATGAAGAAAGTTTACGGAGATATGGATTTTCCAAAACAAAGAGTTTGGTTTATGGAGAAAAGTACTTGAATATGATAAGCGTATTTCCAATCGTGATTTCCAGTTAATTGGAGAAATGTGATCTCTACGAAGGTAGGACCCAAATGTAAGAAGTATGGTGTCTATAGTGTCATAGGACTATGACCAATGATGGAAAAAAAATATAATATGTTGTCCAGTGATCCATGGTTATTTAATATTGCATTGAACACATGGAGAGGGAATGGTGTAAAAAAGGGTCTTGAAGACATTTAGATTGAGAGAAAGGTAATGAGAAAAATATACCTAAATATCTTCTTTAATATATAGATTCTTGCATATTTTTATTAATGTTTTAAGGGGAAAAAAGACACAATAACTAAGAACGAAATTACAATATTTTAAAAAACCCGTTATGGAGGTTGTATTATGTAGGTCCAACTTGGGTATATGCTACATAGCCAAATAGTGGTATCCTTTTTCTGACAAGCCCATTGTGTTGGAAACTTATTCAAGGACGCCTAACGGTACAAATTGTATTATGAGGAAAAAGAGTTCTCAAATATTAGAAAATTTTCAACCATAAACCGCAAGAATGATTATAAAGATCTAAAAATATTAAATATTAAGAGTTTCAAATATGGAAGGGGTTAATGTTCAATGAACATGATAAATAATTGAATGAATATTCCCATGAGTTTGAAGTCATTTAAATATATCCGACTCACTTTTAAAATGGCCACTTTCTTTGTTTCCTTTGAATCAATATTATGTTGTGCAGTTTAGAGTCATGTAGTGAGGATATGAATTAATTCCGATGTAAAAATATAATATTAAGGTTGGACCATGGAATTAATCCCAAGTGTCAGTATGTATCTCATATGTATGCGAATCAAGCCATATGTAGTTCATTAAACATTCCCTATGTTGGTTTTACACTTACATATGGAATAAAGGAATTTTTTTATATTGTGAATGGGCCCAAGATTGGATATTTGGGCGTCTCTAAGTATCACATATAAATGAGAATCAACTCATACGTAGTTCTTAAAACAGTAATTTCCCACACCAATGGAGTTTGATATGGGAGATTGGGGCTTTTGACACGTTCTGGAAGAACAGTTAAACTAAAGACAGAAATGGTATGAAAATAAAACTATATATTTTAAGGGAACACTATGTATACATCTGATTCATATATAGGAGGTGAGAAAGAAATAAAATTTATTTGGTTGCTGCCAGGCCCAAGATTGGAGATCAATGAATCTCTATGTAACTCAAATAGATGAGAATCAGTCCACACATAGTTTATGAAATGAGGTCCCTAGGAAAATCTGACTCAGACATACAGGAGAAAGGGAATCATGTGCCACTATGGAGAAGAAATGATGCCAATGATCCTTGTATATGGAATCTCCTAACGTTATTTTGAGAAGATTGTAGTTGTACAATTTAATGTCATGTAACAATGAAAAATTATGTCATGCATTTTAACATCATGTGATGAGTAAATATATGCAACACATTTTATTTTCATGTAGTATTTATGATTATGATTGTTATACAGTTTAATGTCATGCAAATAGGGCTTTGTGCTGTGTAGTTTAGAGTCATGGAGCAAGGACAATGCGTGAAATTTGACAAAGTATTTATTCAAGAATCTTGCATTGGTTAGAGTTGTGATGATCTCTATATACATTGAGATTAAGGCATAAGATAAATTTTTGATGGCCTTATGTATGGAATAAGGTCCTTTAAACAATGGATTATGATTTGGAGGTTTCATTCTGGGTTTAATTGTCATCCTAAGGACCAATTGCAGTTCTACTAGAATAAATAAACAGAGGTGAACATTCTGGTTAAAGGCTCACACTATTCTGTTAAGGCAAAGAAATTATTTAATATAGTCTCCAGATCATCCAAGAGATAAAAGTTTTGTCTAGATTTAACCACTATATCATCAACATAACATTCAAAAGAATTTTCTTAAGAATGGTTTGAAGATATAAAGCATGGCACGTTGATACATTACACATTCATTCTTTAGGAAAAAGGGCATTACCCAATAGTAAAACACACCTTGAGGAACTCTGATTGTTTTAGATTCTTTATATTATGAGGCCATGCATATTTTATTGTGCCTATTGTATCCATCCAAGAAAGAAAGTGATTCATAGCTAGTTATTGCATGAATTAAATGTTCTGTGATCAGATGAGGAAAGTCATTTTTAGGACAGTACCAGTTAAGATCTTTGAAATCAATTCCAAATATGATTTTCCCTCCTAATTTTTCTTTGGGATAGTGATGGATAGCTATTATAGATATTGAAACACCCTGAAAAAGTAGTCCTTGATAAGGTTATCAACTTCAGATTCAATTTTAGAGGCACGTCTGTTTTTTTCTTGTTGTCTTCTTGAATCATTGATGTTCTTCTGGAAAACCCAAATGATGGGTGGCTATATTAGGATTATGACATGGAATTTCTATATAGTAACAAGAAAATATATCTCTATTTTTCTATAGAAATAAAGTATAAATCTATTCCTCTTCATGAGTCATGGCCACACTAATTAGAGCGGGGGCATGGATCTTTTTCTGTACCGAGATTCATTTCTCCGAGCTCATCGACAATGGTAGAGACACCTTCCTCAAATACTGGAGGTGAATACTTGAGATCTTCCTCTTCTTCTTTATTACATTTAACTTATTCTATTTCAACATTCATAGCATATGATGACACAAAACATTTAGATCTAGTGGAGGAGTCAATATTTTTACATCATGAAGAAGAGGCCACCATTTCTAACTCTATTTATGATGAAGGATATTATTTGATTAATAAAGATGAGATGATGGATTGGGAATCAACATTCATGTCGTCCACTAGAATTTCCAAAAATTCTTCTAGTTTTATTAGTGAATCATTGTCTTGATGAAGTTTAGTGGAGGAAATGAAGACATCTCTATTTAATAATTCACCACTTCTTGGTGAATCAACAATTTCTTCCATTCTGTTAGGGGAAATTTCCACCATTGATATTATGGAAGTCACTGGATGAGTGCTTGGATATGGGTTTAACCATTCCATTTTATTGATAAAAACACATTATCTGTAATCAAATGTATGAATGTGTTTTCTGGGATCTTTTTCATGCCTTTCGGAGAGTTGATTCTACTAACCTTTTTTGTCATAGACCTCTTTCCCTTTATGTGATAAACTAATTCTTCAATGTATCGATATTCACACATTTTGAACAGAGCATTGTCACCATAAAATTTTCTAATTTGACAATTGAAATAGTACATGAGACATTAGTGGTATGACAAAGGTATGTATTCATATTTATTTAGACAAGGCCTACCAAGAAAAATGTTCAGGGTTGTGTCCTTACGGGAACCATAAAATCTGAATTAGACCTAAGATCTATGAACTGGGTTTTGAGTGTAATTTCACCCAGTTGTTCCTGCCCATTCTTATCATAACCTTGCAACATCAATGTGGAAGGTGATAAATTATATTTAGTGGGGCCTAATTGAAGAAGTGTACAGATGATTATGAGGTAGACTCTTGATCCATTATCATTGAAGGCTCTTCAGATGCATATGTCAGTAACCGTTCTAGATAGATAAAAGGGATTGATATTACCATGGTGAACATAATCTTCATCTTCATTTATAATAGATATAATGTCATGACATTGTGTAGGATCACTCTGTATGAGGTAGACCTCAGCAGCATCAACTTTAGTTTCAAATTCTTGGGGACTTGACAAAGCCTCAATATGTGCTTCTCGAAAATATTTTGAAAAATTAAAAGCATCCAAAATAGATATCATATCTAGTACATGGGTAGGCTGTTTGAAAACATCATACTTTTAGTCCATAAGTCTGTCTTTACTAGCATGGATATGTGGTTTTTCAAGTTCCTTGGAAGTTGATGCTCCTAATGTAGATGAATCATATATCGGAGTAGAAGTAGGAAAAACTCCTAGATTTGGTAGATTAGAGTGACTAGGTCTATCTACCTACTAATAAAAAGATTTTTTATCCTCTAATCGGTACTCCAAAATAATCATGTTAGGACTAAACCTATCATGCATGGAAGAATCTCCTTGATCTTTTTGTTCCCATTAAAGGGATCTTCCACAAGATTCTGCCTTATATACTGTTCGAAAAAGGATAAAGTAAAAATTATATATTCTAGAATACCCATGTCTTCCCCTATATCCCTGACCATGGATTCTTCTTCTAGTTCCCCAATTTGGTATAGTGAACTCATGTTAATTATAACAATAATCACCATCGGCATAGGGATCCATAAAGTGGATAATGTTAACAAAACCAAATATCATTTCCTCATCTGATGAGGATTCTTCTTGATAGGTTAGTTTTGATTGTACCATTTGGTGGGGTGGTCCCCATCCTATTGAAATAGATGGCATGTAATATTCAACAGTTAAGGACAACATTGGTTTTAAAATTATTTCATCTTCTTCTGACTTATCTGAACCCTTTTATTAGGTTTCTTCATTGAGGATTGACCTTTTAATGAAGGTGGTATTTCTATGGAGGGAGTGGTAAAAGGCACAATCAGTTGTTTCAATTGTTATTATATAATGGAATGTTTTTGGTTGATCATTTTCCTGATCTCCCAATCATCATATTTCTATGAAATATTACTATTAAGTTCCTACCATTCACTTTAATTATCTTAATCACTAGCAGTAACACATGATACTTGGGATGATGAAATTTTTAGATTCACTTGTCCAGAGTCTACCATTTTTTTCTGGAGGCATTTAAAAAAATAATCTTTAATAGGATGCCCCCAACATCTGATGAATGGGACAATAGTTTATAATATCTTCATCTCCTTCTTAGATTGGTTTCTTCAACCTTGGGATCTGAACCAAAATATCTTCCATAGATGATATGAAGTAAATGGGAACCAATTCATTTTGGAATGAATAAACATTGTTCTTTAACTCCTCAAATGATATCCTACATTGATTTCTTTGAACATATTTATGAGGAGGTCATTCCGTTTGACGCTTGGGAGAACGAGCCCAATGATATGATGAAGGTTTTGAAGTGGAAGAAGGTACATGTGGTTGTTTGAGTGTGACTATAAAAGCCTCTAATTTCTCTGTTCTTCTCCCTGGAGTTGATGGAATTACACAAGATTTCTCTTTATTTTCCAGAATGGAATCCTCTACCAGTTTGGAAATTGAAGCCAGGCCTCAAATCCATCATGTTTATTTAATAAAAAACATTAGTGTGCATAACTCATCAGGAAAATTTTCCACACAAATTGGAAACAACTCTTTCTAAGGGATTTCTTGATTTATGAAATATATTAATCCTTTCAATCGAGCAATGACATCTTAAACTCTTTCATTTTACCTTATTTTTCTATTTATAAGATCAAAAATTGTTGTCTTTGGCATTGTTGAAATGAATTCAAGAAGAAATTTTTGATGGAGATCTTCCTATCCAGTAATTGACCGAGTTTGAAACAATTGTATACCATAGAATATTGGGTCCTCGTAATGACTGCACAAAACACATAAGAATTACTGATTCTTATTGTTGAGGAGTCCCCATCATGAGATCACAACAAGAAATGAAATTTATTATGTTTTTCCTAATCTCCGAAACCATTAAATATTGGGAATGTAGTATTCACAATATATGGTGGGGGAGGAATCGTAACCACCCACTCTGGGTAAGCTCTCTTTTCCAAATGTACTAGATCATATTGTTCTTCCATAGCTTCCAATTGAGTTGTTAATTACTCATTTGTGTTCATCCATATTTTGGAAATATCCAAATGATATGGGACCTATACATGCACAGTTTCTAGAGCTCAAACGGGTGAAATGGAAAGAAAATCCACTAGTGGTGGTGTTGCTGGTATTTGACTTGGATAACCCACAAAGAAAATCCTATAATTATGTGTTTGTTCATGCCCTGGTTGTATACCCAAGGAAAGGAATTCATTATCCACATATGTATTTACCAAAAATCTTCTTTGATTATGTGCTCCTATAGGATGTGCAAGTTGAGGATATTCCTGAGGAGTATGTCAAGTAGAAATGCTGCTTCGAAGTAACTCTATATTGAGCCTTTTCAACTCCTTCATATATTCTTCTTATTCTAAAAATCATTATTAAAGAGAAAGAGATTTATATTCATTAGAGGAAAATTGATGTGATTTGACTTTTCCATTCCCCTTGTTAGATGCCTTTCACAAGGGTGGGAGTTGGTTATTTGAGGATATACCTAGATTCTAGGTAAGCCTATAATTACATGTATAAACACCTTCTTCATTTTCATCAGTTTGTACCGTATTAGGGATGAGAACATCTTATTCTGATTCCTCTAACTAGACTCATTTCCTATATGATCTTTGTAAATGGTGTTAATATCCTTTACTAACAAAAAATTCATTGATTTCATTCTATAATTATTTTTGTAAGATCATGTCCTTTTGTATCCATCATGAGACTCTATTATACTATATGATGAATTACCGAGAACTGTTTGGATGATAGTAACCCAAAATGAATCCTCAGATAGTTTAGTTGTGCATTCAATTTTGTAGGTTCATCCCTAGTCGGGTGAAAAATGAATTCCATTGATGAGGTTATTGTAGATGTAAAAAAGATCCCAACCCTACAGGCTGGGAATGTTTATATTCTTCTTCTTCAAACATTCTATTTTTTATTGAATTTGATGGATTAATTATACAAGCCCTTAGTCCTGCAAGCTTGGAAGACTCTTCAATTACTTTGGCTGAGATTCATAAAGTTCCTCTTTTGATTTTGTGATTTTGGTTCAGACATTAGCATGGTGCATTATCCAAATCCCATTCAAATCAGCTATTTCAGATGATCGATGATCTATTTAAGTCATTTGTGTAATTTGACAGCTGAAATCCTCTAAATGGGAAGCCTGCTGAATATTCTCATATGCAGGATGATAATGTAACTCAAAAACATATTTTATTTGGGCCTGAATATTAAGAGATCTAGATGAGGAATGTTCTTGAGAGTATAATTGATTACATACAAAATCTATTTATTGTAGCTGGTCGTGGGCAATAACTTTTCCTGAGACCACTTGGCCAGCTTTGCTGATTATGGAGTGCAGTGAAATGAAATGCTCCATGTACACCAAATCCTATTATATGAACACCTAATGGGGTATCATAAATTAATTGGCATAGTATCTTTAGATAATTGAGGCATGCACGCTAAAGGGTTCTATTCTTCATTCCAACCTTTGGAAATCAGGAAACTGAGAGAGACACCATGTCAATTTGTCCCTCAAACCATTATATTACCTTTACATGATTTTGATATTCATCATAAGGTAATACATTGGTTCTCAAAATATAAAGAGTATTCCATAAGTTTAGGATGACATCATTAATGCAATCTTCTCCAATTAATTATGGAATGTTATATGGATATTTTTCTAAAGGCTAGAAAATGACTAGTATTTCCCCTTTAGCCAATTGTTTTATCATGTTTAACCTATCTTTATCATTTGTACTATAGGTTTCTATACATGATATGACGAAAGTGTGGACTTATAGATTTTTATATTAAAAAAAATTTAATCTGACGTTTTTTTCCTCTGTAGTATTTGAATTCAAATGACCCAAGGCAGGTTTGAAGAATGATCATTACCTTAAGATATCTTCTGGTTTATAGATTATTTCACCCATTAATGACAAGGATTCAGACATGACTAGACTTGTGTTGTCATGTTCCTTGAGATAAGAGATCATTCTCATTAATATGTTGTCAATTATTGAATTATATTTACAATGATAAATACTAATACGAAGAGAACATTCTCAATGAATTCAATCATTAGGAGGAACCCCATGGTTGATTATAGATATTGATAAATCTCTTTCCTTCTCAGTCTTCATGAAACATTGAGGGTTGTTGTGGCTCTCATCCAGTGATAGGCTATCTGGATTGACTGAATTTTCATGATGAAATCCTTTATCATAAAGTATCTGATGGTGAACATCTGAATTACTGTTACTACTCCCATAATTTGGTAATGAGAGGGTATGATTTTGATCTAAAATAAATAAATGATTGAGGGCTTCAAGAACTCCAGCATTAATAGGGACCATATCGAGGCTTGGATCTTGATTTTCCAATAGTTTTTGGTGAGACTTCTTCTTGGTTGCTCTCCTACACTTAGTTGGGGAAACATTCTCGGAGAAGTGGTTATCATGGGAATGTGTATGTGCCTTCCTGGGAGTGGTCATCAGAACAAGATGATTACCTATAATTGGAAAGTGTGTATGTTTTTTATCCGGTTTTCTGTATGATATGAGGGAGTATACCCTATAATCCTCCTGGACCTGAATAGATGCTTGTATCTTCTCTGGGATGGAATTCCAATGTGTCATCCCAGGTTTGGGGATAGATTTATGTGTATGTTCCCCAAGTATTGCTGATGTTTTTATGATATTCTGGCATGGTTCCAGAATATGGGAAAGAGTTTGTGTCCTCACATGCACCCTTGATAAGATTTGTTTGGTGAATTCAGTTATAGGAACAGGAATATACATCCATTTTGTAACTGGAGTAAGTACATGTGCCTGCTCATATCCACCTTTTCCTATCATTGGATTCTGACATTCCTCATGTATGGAGGGAGAGAGTTGAGTTTTCCCAAGTATGTCCTCGGAGCTTTTTAATTGACATTTAAGGGTGATGCCAGAAGAGACTATTGGTAGGTTTGATGAATGTTGGAATGTGCATGTTCCTACTGGATGTTTTTCATCATAAATGGTTGAAAAACTTATTTCAATACTAGCAAATGGGACTGCTGGTAAAATTGATAAGTGTATGTAGGGGTATGTTCTTGTTTACCTATTTCCACCACATTTGATCATAGGGCTTAATTAAATGCAGTCAAAAGAGCCTGCATAATGGCTGATAATTAGTACACAAGATTATGGGCATGTTCACAGTACTCCATCAGATTTTCTTTGCGGGATTTATGAGTTTCTTCCAGACGAGTCTGCAAGTCATCAAAATTAGGGTAGATGGGTGTTTGTGGCTGCTCATTTTTCGTCACCAAGTTAGGTTGATGGACTTCTCTAGAGGGGAAAAAGTTTATAAAATTCTCCCTATTGTCTAAGAGATTTCTCTGGAGGTTGGTATTTCTTTCCCTAGTCTAAGGGACTTATGCCGAACGTCTGAAGGCCACCCCCCACCATCTTGTTTGGGGTTCAATTCCGAACAATTCTTCACATAGAGATTATTGGTTGGAGTCCTCATAAAGGAACCCTAAATCCTTGAATTGAGCCTTGTGTGAACTCTTGATCCAACTCCTTATAGTATGAGAGGGACTAATTGTTGCCTTTTGGGGATAAGGACCGGAAATGGTTGAAGACTGCTGTTTGCACCGTCTACTTCTTGATCATCGATCGTCATTGGTCTGACAATCGAGGAGTGCTATTAACCTCGGGAGCCTATTGGGTAGCCTCAAAAGTTGGGATTATACTATGCTGATGGTACTCCCTTATTAAGACGTTGTAGACACAACGTTGATGATGATGAGTAGATGATGACGCAATTCCCATGGTTGAGGATTCATTTTGAGCGACAGTCTGGAAGTTCACAGATGTCTTATTAAATAAATCCATTATGGACTGAAGGGATTTCTTGGAAAAAAAACGTGAAAACAACAATAAAATGAATTAAACTAACATATTTTAGATTTATACATGTGTGATTGCTTCCATTTTCTGGCCTTCCTTTATCAATTGATATGGGCCTGCCAGGTGGGATACACTATTAACCTAGGATAAGGACTCATGTTGGGTTCACCATTTTTGTTTTGTAGTTCCTTGAAACATGTTTTCAGGTTTAAGAATCACTTCTTCCAGATGCTTTCCATTTGATTTATTCATGAAAACAGAATCATCCAATAGTTCATTATCCAAAGGGGGAATGCATTTCAAAGGCAGATGTTTGTTATGTTTCAACTTTATGATACTTAAAACATGCATTGGTCGAGAGGATGGGAGGTTGAAATCATCACACACATTTGGGGGGAATTATTTTCTACATTGGGACTCTCTTTAAAAATTTAAGATATTTTCATTAATAATTATTATTTCAGAAAGTATAACATAAGTTTAACTTTGAATTTGAAATCACTTATTAACATTTGTGAAATTTTGAATCATCTATATGATTTTTAGGTTCTTTATTAATGGAGATATCAATATGTATTAGAGGTTCTCCATCAATGGTATACTCGAATATAAAATTGGTTTATTCTTTTAATCATCGTTATAATGACAAAAGTTTTAAGCCACTCGGTGGGGAACTTTGGAATTTTTTGTCATCCAGGGAGATGAAGGTTAGTTTTTATATATGGATTTTACCCATAAAATGGCCAACTAATGTATATGTGTGAAAGGAATTTGAAACCTCATAGTTCGGTGCTGCTAAATGGGACACATCATACCTTTTTATGTCATGCGATAATGACCTAATAGTATATATTAATGTTATGTGGAAAGGAAATTTATGAAAAAAGTGCTTAGTCAATGTTCGGTGTGCTACTTATACCGATGTATCCCAAGGAACGTGGAAAGAATATAGGATTCCAGGTACAATTATATACTATTATGAATATGGACTAAGAAGAACACTATTTATTTTGAGTGCTAAGTTTGATCCTCATGGAGGATTCCTATATACCCCATTTGGATGGGAATCAAAACCCATGTAGTTTGATATGTCTCATTGGAGAGTATAGTTTTCTAAGAGAAATGGGTTTGGGCTTACTTTCTAAAAAGGATGCCTTGGTGATTTGGGGGTTTAATATGGGGCTTACATCTATGGAAAATGCCCAGATTAGGGTAATTGTGGTTGGATTCTTTAAGATGATATCCGATGAGCTCGATCCCTAAAAAGGCTTCCGACATATCATATTTTGGAAAGGAATCAGAGTTCTCGTAGTTCAAGTGGTGAAAATTTTGTGATCATGACAAATCTCTAGGACCACGTTAGTCATGATCGGTGTGAGAAACAAGAGGATGTTAGATATTCTACAAAGGAACCAAAACTTTACCTCCTCTGATGATAGAAGAGGGAGCGCCTATAGCGGCAAGCATAGAAGAGGTCGAGTCGACCTGAGAAGAGGGTGAGGTGATGATCCTTCCCTCAATTCTCTTTACAGTGGACAGGGGTCCAATTTAAGGAAGGAGTGAATGTGAGAGAAGTATAGAGGAGGAATAATGAAACCTCATACTTCAATGGATAGAGGATTATACCAGGATTGATACCATAAAATTGGACCTGGTAGGGGTAGGATACATCACCTCTTTACAAAAGGAAATGTATGTGTGAATTGTACCTTCCCTTCCAATGACCTGAGGTTTCGGGCCATACAGATGATAAGGGGAGGTCATAACCCAAAGCCTAATCCTCCAAATCAGGAACAACCCTACACTGTTCATGAGAGAAGGTCCATGTGACTATCAATATACCAACACACATAATCGCAATGAATCCTAACCACATTGTGAAACCTATATCGGAGACCATTGACTACGGATATACAAACCCAAATAATAGACACCCTAATGTGCTTTTACCTGAGTTCTAACAAGTATAGAGATTTTGGTGAAGGTCTCAACATAATCCATTTAAGAAAATGGAGTCAATGAAGAATAATCCTTTCCATAAAGGGATTTGAAGAGGGATTGATGTCTTGTAGTCTGAAGAGTGTAGGTGACTAAAAGTGGGGTGCCCAAGTAGGTACTAGCACGTAGGTATGGGTTCTCCAGTAGGCTTGGATGACCTCATAATCACTTGAGTGAAGAACAACATAGATGTTAATACATGGGAGAGTCCTAACTCATGCCTAGAAGAGTATTCATAGGTTTTCCTAGAAGTGGGATGTTTAATTTCTTACGACACTAATATGTGGCGCACAAGTGTTTCTATTTTTATGGAGGTTGGGCGCTTTAGGAATGAAAGTGTTATGGATTTCAAAAACTAATAAGAATTATTTCCAATGATCCTCCTTAAATTAATCATCTTTAGGTGTTAAAGAACTACCATTAATGTTTTAGAAGACTCAAGAGAAGCACTAGGGTGATCATAGAAGCAATTAAGCTTCCGGGAAATTTCCTAGTAAAATTAAGGCCCCAAGGGTATATTTATAGGAAAAAATAGGACCCTGGAAAGAGGAGTTTTTGGTGCTCATGTGGGTTGCAGGCCAGATTTGCATTCTCAAGTACCTTTCATGCCACTGGGTCCTCGATCAGACTAGGGAGATCCAAATCTCAAGCCTATGAAAAACAAGATATTCTTCACGTGTATTCTCCACTTTTTTCTAAGGTATTTCACTTTGTCATTTTTTGGTCTATATGATGGAACTGAGTTTCAACAATGTTTCTATCCAATTTCCATTTGATGAAATTTATTCATTTCAAATAGTTTTCCATCTTGGAATTCCAAGATATCAGAAACTATTTCAATCCATACAACACCATCTTAAACTTGATAACCATGATTCTATTACAATCGAGGATTAATCTATTAGGTTTCTAATTAAAACATTCTCCATCAAAATACCCATTAATTAAATCTAACTTCATCTCCATTTGATAAATCTTTCTTTCTTGTGAGATGAAACATCTTGTTTCATTTTAATTTATTCAAGTCTTATATTAAGATAAAATATCACTCACAATTAAACAATTTTTTTCTAGAGAATAACCTTTTTAAACCAATACAACATTGTTTATTGAAATATAACCATTTTCATTGATCTTGATTATGTATAAAGACATGGTTTGAATGATATTATTCTTTTCTAGCCTTGGGGAAATAAATCACGACTTATTCTTTTTAATCTCATCTTTCTCCTCTTTCATATTATTTATCAATTTTCAATTCGTAGTGAATCTCCAACTGAATTTGGATAAATTCTCGATACTTGAAAAATTTTATTCTCAAGTCTCAATCTTATTCCAGTATAAACTAGTGATTTATGATTTTTAAGTATATTTTCATATAAAACACGATTTTTATACTTTTTATAATTTATTTTCTCAATTTCTACTACAACATCATTATTACTTTTCAAATTTAAATCAATATCAACAATATTCAATTCAGTTCAAACTACTTATTTTCTCACTATTAAATATTTATGTACTTTTTTTCCATTAATAATTTCAAAATCCACTTCATGTATCCCACTCATATTGGTCTTATCTTCAATGTATTCAAATCATAGTAGTTGAAAAACTTTTGTATTCTTTTCATCATGAAATTTTCCCTTTACCAATGGATAAATATCACATATACATCCCTTAATCGATTTTCATAATTTTTTTTCCAATTATGAATTATTGAACATCATTAACCCTAAAACACATACAACTTTTATGAAAATAAAAGTGCATTTATTCACATACCAAATTTCAAAAGACATAATAAAAAAATTAGGGATAAATCAGAATCTAATTATAACATGAAAAACTATCCTTATATTCCCTCTTAATATTTTTTTAGAGTTTTAATCCAGTGAGAATATTTCATTCAATTTCAACCATGATTCTATTTCCTCATTATAATATTACATTTTACTAGGGTGAATAAGTAGAAGAATTTTAATGTGAAACAAAATTCTTATAAAGTTAGTATTCACATGTATTTCTAGTATACTATATCTTATTGTATTTTGTTGTATTCTTGATTTAAAGTCACATCTATTTCTCAATTTATCATCCAAAAACATTGATAAACTCCAATAGTGCAGAAATATTTAGCATGAAAATCAGTCATAATTGTGAAATAAAAAAATGAATGTATTTAAATAATGATTACTTTTAGTGTATTGATTTTTCATTAGCCCATAGAAATATTAATGTATATATTCAAATGTACTAGTGGATTGAATGAACACTCTTTGGTGACTTATTTGAACCATTTTTCATTCTTTACATTTGTTATAAATTTTATCTCTTTCACTCTTTAGTTAGGGAAGTTCCCTCACCATATCTCCCATTGAGATATTTTTTATACTTCTTTGTTGAATATTGATAATTATTTTATACTAATGTTCCTTAAAAACTTTTTTTAATCTAATAACATGAGTCATAAGAGTTTATAATATAAAATAGGATACCATTAGTAATTATTAACTTATTTATAATTCTTATATATTTAAATATTGATTATGTAATAATTTTTTCTAATAATTAATTAATTCCCACCATCACAATGTTATCTGACACTCAGGAAATTATGTTCGATAATATCTATAAATATGACATATTTATATATTAATTTCTCAGCTAGAAGCTCAAATATACCTAATAATCTATTGTTCAAGGAGATATCATTACCAAATGAAACTAAATATTAATTATATCATATATTTTTATCAATATTATTGTTTATTGTGTGATTTTTTATAAAAAAACTATAAAGTATCCACAGAATGTTTTAATTTATATCAATTAAATCTACATCAATATAGAGTTATCTTTCTATATTTTCTCTTCACTTAAATATTTTATCTTCATAAACATTTACTTTTTGTCTTAAAAGTATATCCATATATTATTCAACACAAATTTCCTACTAGTCAAATCATTCATAGATTTATTTTATATAAAAAATAATTTGATTATTTTATAGTTTTAGTGGAGGTCTTATCATAGTATTCTTTTCCTCATAATTTATTTTCATATTTTCAATGTATATAACATTAATTATTTAATTATTTTAATCTAATGTTAAGAATTTTTTTACCTAAAATCAATGTATTTATTCGTAATTAATCCATAATTTTAATATTATCCTTTAAATGTAGATCTTCCACATTAAAATGAATACTATATATGAAAATATAGTTTTTTTTATAACTAAATTTCGATATTTTTTGTTGAATTTTAACAAGGGGGTTATTAAAATTAACATCACTCCAAAATACCATTAATATAGATGAATATTTTTAATTAATTTTCTCAAACCATAATTATCTAGTTTTTTCTTTATAACCTACACTGCTTGTGAAAATAGATTTAACAATTTTGGGGTTTTTATTAATAGATTATGTCAAAATTATTAGGATAGCATTCTCAGTAACTTATAATTATTTATATTTATTTAAAATTATTTTTTATTTTAACCTATTATACTTTTTAAGGTTTTATTAGCATCAAAACTCTAGGATTGTCCCCTGTTTTACACACATTTTCAGTATTTTTTTCCTAAAAATTATTTCACATGTAGAAATTTTATAAAATTATATCATTGAAAAGCATTAGTTATTGAATTAAATTAGCTTTATTATTGATTAGTTACTTCAAAATTACATATTATCATCAAACACATCATTTATAAATTTTAATTCCTTTTTGAGTATAGTTTTCTAAATTCTAGCATCATGTTCATCCTTCAACATTTTTTCATTATAGATTTATTATTCCTTTTAAGAACATAATTAATATTTTTAATGTCATGTTACATTTAGCATTATGTTTTGTGTTTTCAACTTTTTAATCACTACATAGTGATAATATTTTATCTTCTTCCTACCTAATTTCACTTCCACTTTTTCTTTATAAAAACATAACCTTTTTATGAATAACCTTTTTTCCATTATTCCATATTTTATTTAAACCCATATACTCATATATATCATAAAAATTTCTTTTCTATGGAAAATTAACTTTAAAATGGAAAATTACATCATAATTAATGAATTTTAATAAATTTTTCCCTCTTTATTTTCCACTGCCTCTATTGAATTTAAGAATAGAGACACGATGTTGTTATTATCCACATTATGATTATTGTTATAATTTGATTTATTAGAGTATATTATTTAATCAATTTTATTTTTATATTTAATTATTTATTTCAACAATATCTCATTTTTTACACCATGTTGTTTTAGAAAATAATATACCATAACATTTTATAAGAAACAAGAATATTGGGTTACTCATCAATAGATAAAACCTTTCATTCTCTATCATCAAAAGATGAAATGATTACATCAAATCTATAAAGATTTTTTTTGAATAAATTAGTAAAAATTTTAGACTCTTATAATATGTAATTGAAAAGATGACATTATAAAAATATATTTTATCCCTATAACGACATCATCAAAAGTCTCATTTTCATCCATTATAGTGTCTTCCAAACATTCTCTTCAGATCTATATCATGGATTCATGAACTTTATCATTATATTAAAATATATTTTCAACAATATACTGGATTTATTCACATGTATTGAGTACCACAACATTTTCTATAGTTTTTATATTGGTATATATGGATATCCTTCCTTTCCATACAATCAACATCCATATTCTTGTTTTCTATATGTGTAGTGGGAAAATATTTCTCAACTATAGTTCAACCATTGTTGGAATCATATATAACTTAAAATCTATGATAATGAATATATAAAATCATCATATTCTTTAATCCATGAAAATTATTTCCATAAAGATAGTTTTACACAACTATTGACTTAGTTAAAATCCTCTACTAGTTCATCATTCAAGATATGATGTTTTAGATGGAACCCAGATAGCTCTTGTACTGCACGATATAACAAGGTGTTCGACGGTGTATCACTATGGGTGGGAGGATGAATTACTATTATGTATTATGTATTTTGTTTTTAAAAACCATCTTCTGTGATGTATTAATTTCATGATTCTTTTATTCTATAATTTCAACCTTAACCGTATAAAAAAAATAACTAGAACACAATCCCCATTATATTTTTACAATTTTCACCCCCACTGCGGTTGACTATTTTTTTGATATTTTGAGTAGAAATTGAGAGAAAATTGAATCAATAATATCATAAAGTAATTATAAATTTAAATATATAATCCATAAAAATATAATTATTTTTAATCAACAATGTTTCCTAATTTCGATTATACTAGATTCCTCCAGTTACAAAATATATGACCCAAAACGGAAATTAATGTCTATTCTTAAACCTTTGGGTGATTCATTACTAAATAAATAATCTTCTCTTTAATCTTTCATAATCTTCACCATGACATTTGAAATTATCTTCTTTTAAAAAATATAAATAAAAAATTTCAATAGTAGCAACATAGTGTCAATATTTCTCTTTCAATAATTCTTCTCAATTATCATCACATCTCATCTAATTAAAACTCATCTGATTATATTAAATTTTAGATTGATCATGTGAATATTTTATTTAATTATAATTTTTAATATTCTATAATTTCATAAAATTTATATTTTTATTTTTAAAATTGGATAATTATAACTCATAAAAACTCCATCTCTGACTTCCCAAATTTGATTCTTGTAGTATATTTTATTCTTCAGATGTATCACACCAATATCATATCAAATCTTTACTTTAATTCCACACATATCCTTTTTTATTTATGAATTCAATCAACCACAATAATGAATATTTCTCCAATGTATGCATTATTACATATTATAACATGATTTTATTGATTATCGCCTTCTCAGAACATAATATCATTCTTTAAATCTCTATATAAAAATGTACTTATTCACAAAGTTAATCACTTAGCATCATAATGTTTAATCAATTAATAATACCATAAAATCTTCAAAATTATTGTTAAATATTACCAAAGAAACCTTGTTAATCGTATATGACCATAAAAAATATTATATGTGTTTGTTGAAACCACATATTACCCTTTTATTTCATTAATTTAATTTTCCATATAAAAAATTTAATATTATATATACATAGGATCCCTGGAGTTAATCATATAAATAATTAATCTATTCATTCATATTATCTAATTTACTCTCTTATATAACATGTATTATCTACATTACTCATAGTTATTTTCTCAATGTTCTTATGTACTCTATGAGATATATAATGTATCATGAAATTGATCTTATATATCATCATTTAGATGTTATATATCTTTAAATTATTCTAAAATATTATAGTACTAATTCCCAAATAATTTGACAAAACAATTTCTTATGATATCTTATATATGAATTTTATTATTTTAGAATATTATAGATACTAATTATGACCTATAGAATTATTTAAATAACCTTATAACCTCTTTGACCCATTAATATACTTCTGAACCAACTCAGAAAAATTATTAAAATTTTATTGTTCTTTTCAATTATAATTAAAATAAAATTAAAAAATAAAATAAAAAAATCCATCAAAAATATTTTGGTTCTTCATTAACCATCAAATGGGGCTTTAATTTTCCCCATATAAATAGAATATTGTTATAATAAATGAGAGGGGTGATAAAATAATGGTGTTTGAGAGAATATCTAATCACTTAATTTGGTTTAATGTTTATGTTCATCAAAGAATCCAAAATATTAGGGGATGATAAATATGACTATTAATAGAGTGACATTCATTGGGAGTTCATCATTATTTTCAGGAAAAAATAACAAATATTCATTGATGAAAAGATGTTAGTAATTAATAAATTTTCAGTTTTTCATTAGAAAATCAAGAAAAAATATCTATAAAATTAATTTCCTTTAAATTCAGAATTAAAAAATGAGAAGAAAATGAAAATAATTATTGATGATTTTAAAATAATAACCCATTTTAAAAATTAACGATAAATATTTAATGTAATATACTACATTTAAATTTTATTTTGAAAATTAGTACCATGATCATTTAAAAATAAATTATATTAGATAAATAATTAATAATGAATTCTTTGTCATGTTATTATCATTGTGATTAATGGAATATTTTTTGAATAATATGATCATCGATATCAATAAAACTAATTTAATATGTCATAGTGACCATTCAATGATTCAACTCACCAATTGTTGACACATATGGTTTGGTCGTTAATGTTTTGGGCTCTATTAATTTCACCCGATGATTGGATACACCTCCAAGAACAATATTAACCCTCTCATAATTTCTATAATATCTGTATTTTCAAAAAAATTATGTGATGTATAAATTTATTGGGAACTTACTATAGTGGATTATATAAGATTATAATTATTTAAACTAATCATTCAATTAAATACCGGAAATTTTTTGGTCTAGAACTCAATACCAAGTAACATAAGTAATAACTAACATTGTGTGTAAACCTCATAATAAAGATATATCAATGTTAAATTTACCATAAAATTTGTTTAAGGGATATAATCATTCATGATTATGAAATAAATATATATCTAGTAAATAAAATTGTAATATAATTTATATTTAAACTAGAATGAAAAACTATCAAAAAATTTTACAAGGGTAAATGTCACAATAAAAGGGAAAAACCCAAAAAAAATTCAAAGGTATATTTTATATTCTAAAATTATGATTTTACAATTTTTTTGGGACTCAACCGTTCCTATTGAAAAAAATTATCTATGATAAACCCATGAATATATGATTCATTATATCATACCCACCTTCCAATTTTTCATCCTGATAAAGGAAACAACTTGGTATGTCACACATGGAATCTCCCATACCACCTTATATGGTAAAAAACCCATCCCCAGATGCAGTCCATTTGTCTGTGAGGGTCCTCATACAAATTTCTACTGGATATAATAAGTAGGTACACTGGGGGGATGGTTAAGTAAATGTACACATTTTTTACCCAAAAATATTATTTTAATTTTATGCCCCTTTTTATGTTCAAAACTCTACACCAATTTTGATGAATTTATGATTTTAATTCACAAACACATTTATAGAATATGAAAGATATAATTTAAATGAACAGAACACATAGTATTTTCACACGACACTCTCCAAGGTCAGTGACAATATTGTTATTATTTTCAGGTAAATCCTCATACATGTATTTTCTAATAGAATATTTATATCAGTTATTTTTTTTGAAAGGTATATATCTATATCCTAAGTATTAAATATATTAATCTTATGATATATTCATTATAAAAACTCTCTCTAGTGTGATATATCTCCAGTAAATATTTAGATTGTTTTTATGGGCTCTAATGGAGTCTCCAACGTTTCCTTCCTCAAAAGTACAAAAAATATATTCTATTACCTCTTTATTTACATGCATAAAATTAATTACTGTTTACTTCTATGTTAGGTATTTTACTATAACTAATTATAATTAACAACACCATATTCATGCCGGCCCCATACACTTCTAAATTTTTAAATGCTATAACTTCTTGATCAACTCAATATATAATCATACAATATAGTTTCTAATTCTTTTGAAACATAAATTTGGCATAAATTTTGATCCTTATACATGAATGTGATAATTTTAAATGGATGGGGAATTTCATTTCATTTACTTCTATGTTTACAACTTGTTCAAGGTCTTAAATACATCTTATATAACCACACTGATATTGTATATTGGTCTCATTCACTACATTTGGTTCTTCATCAATTTTACTTCCAAATATAATGATTTAGTGAACTCAATAATTCATGAAATAAACTATATTTTATTCATCAACATTAGGAATTTTTCCTCTCACTACAACATTATTTGTTCCATATCAATGAAATCCAAGCTTCTCATATATTATTCATGCAACTAAAGTATGTAGAATCCTAACAAGATTCACCAAACCATTAATTAATTGTACTATTCTCATTCATGTATAATATATATCATGGGATTAATATAAAATAATTCAATGCATGTGATCACATTACAATTTATAATTGTCAAAAAAAAATATTTAAAATACAACAATTTGTTAACAATTTGTTTGGGAGTTATTTCTTCACGAATATATAAATTGTATATAACTTTAGTATGTGGAACTCATATAGAGAAATGTATAATTAATTAAATATACTCCAAATAATTATTAAAAAATTAAAAAAATGACGTTATTTTTTATTATATGAAATGGTACACAGTATTTGTGGATTATGACTCATTAAATACGTGTTAATGAATCGTTATTTTCATATGTCATAAAAAATTTTATATCCCATTTGTATCTATCATTCACATGAAATCCTTAATAAACACTTTCGTACTATATTATCTTTAGTAAAACATCCACACATATTTTATATAACTTATATATTTTCAAAAACAAAATTTTCATACTGAATTCATGACCTGTTCTTTTCATGGAATTACTAGTATGTGAGTGTTTTTCAGATTGTTATTTTTCCTTCAGGAACAGGGTATAATAAGATTTTAAATACAATCATTGTGAAATGAATATATGCTGAAATAAATTTAAAATATATATAACTACATCCCATTCAACTATCTATACATGAAAACCCTAGAGACCTCACATATTTTAGAACACAGAAGGATGATAAATCATGAGTATGTCATTTCACACACCACGATGTATTTTTTTCAAAGTGTATATAATTAAACATAAAATATACCTCAAATTGAACATTAATTCACTTAATGTATCATTTATTACATAACACACATTACCACCCCCTGAACAACAATTTTGTGACAGCATTCTTGCAGAACTACAAGCCCCTGTGACACCCCATAAGGTTGTGATCCACCTTGAACCACTACATACCCCGATCCATTTTTTAAACTATACTATTCTGGCCCATTACAAACTAAAAAATCTTTTTATGACTATAGTATCTTTAATTTTAGTTAATCATTGATCTTGTATGGTTTTCCCAATAGTGTGAGGCTGCTCGGGTTGATCAAGATTGGATTTGGAATAATTTTTTATGTACCATTTAACATATTTCCTATGTCAACATCATAAATTAAACTAAAGAATAAAACAGCTTCCAATAATCTCAACATTAATAAAATGAATATATAATGTCTCAAAAATTATTAATACATCAATATGAGTATAATTAGCTTCCATGTACATTCATTGAATGTTAAAAAATATATAAGGCCTTAAAATCTTCCAAAAACTTAAATCTCTCTACATGTTATTAAATTTCATATATCTTTTACTAAATAAAGTGATACATAGAAGTATTATCAACACATTCCTTTTACACTTTGAAATTATTAAAAATACATCATATTTATAGGCCACTTATACAGATGTATCTATTAAACATGAAACACTCAATCTTGACACATCTGTTCCTTCTAATGAATTATTCTTAAATAACTTCTAATGAAATAAAATCAATAATCAATATCTACATTCAATGATACTCTTGATCGATCATAATTCACATCAATATCATACTTTCATTGGGATTATATATATTATTCAACACATATTAACATACTTATTGAAAACATATATAACCTATAGAAAAGATTTTGATATTAAATATCTGTAATTAGACTTTTCTAACACCTTAAATAAATATATAACTACTCATATACTGTTGTTAAAATTTCATTATGAGTTATTTTATGTGACTCATATTGATAATAAATGATGAGGTGAAATATTAAGTGGAGGTTTGTCTCATCTGAATACTTGTTAAATACAAATTTTTATCTTCACCACTTATTCATCCAAATTTTTTGTCCTCAAACATTTTATTTTAAAATAGAACATTAGATTAATAGAAACTGTTCATTTTTGATTAACAGAATATTAAATTTCAATTTAGAAATGAGTTTTCAATTATTTTACATCAATTCTACATCAGTAATTTTATGTGTAGAAAATAAGAGAAATTAATCTATAAGGGAAATACATTTACTATGCAATAAATGATATAAACTCAAAGATATTATTTTATGGGTTCTGAAAAATAAATTCTACTAATATCTATTATCCATAACAAAATATATAATAAAGACTAAAATAAGAACTTTTTATACCATTTTCTCAATAATTATATTTTTTTGTAAAATAATCTATTTCAATTTACAGTGGGTTTTGAATAAAATTTCAATATAAGTAATGGAAAAAAAATTCAACGTACATATTCAATGAAAGGATTCAACATCTAGAATTCCAATAATTTGAATAAACACAAACATACTTTAATATAACATTAGTTATTAATGGGATATTAATTGATATATTTAAATCTGGTTAGTATTCCAATTCACCCCCTTATTGGGATACAAATCATCCATATTATTTTCCATTATAGGATTTCATTACGAATGAAATCAGAGAAGAATTTTATTTACAAGTTGAAGAGTTTTTAGGAGGCCACATGACACTAGTAAAATTAAAATAATCCATTATGGATATGTTTTTTGAATGTTTTATAGATTTTAATAAATTTATTTTCAAGGTATCTCTCTAAATATATACATTAACATAAATTCCCTACTTATAAATGAACACATTATATCCATGGTAATAAGGTGGTTAGGACTTTAATTACTAATTAAATAATTAGGTATTGGAGTTATTCTCAATCTATATACTCTTTTATTTACATCTATAAATTTATATATTCTTTCAAACTATATTTTTTAGAAACACATCTCCTCGTGTATAATAGGATCAATTCAAGATATACTCAACCCTAGGGGTGGGGGTTAATTAGTATTGGATACTTTTTTCCTAATTATAACTTCTTATCGCATTACCTATTAGAACTATAGGGATATTTATTACACTATTCTATATCCTTTATTATATGAATGAATATTAATTCAAGTAAAGTATGGAACATAAAATTTTTACACATTTTACTAGACAATATAATTTTCTAGTCCTTTTCATGTAAGGTGACAAAAATTTCATAGATTCTAATATATAATGAGATTAATATTCAAAATTCTTTATCTAGAAAATAATCCTCTACCTTTTTGTGGTTCTATATTGTTTTATTGGGGAGATATGAAAATAGTCCTCAATCTCCAGTTTGGTGATGACCTCATACAATATTAATATCACCTATGGTCCTTTATTCTATTTTTTAAATAGTCTAAAACTTATTCAGTAAATTCTTAACACTAGACAAACCATTCTCATGTTGATAATTTTTTGGAAGTCACAGTGATTCTTTTTTCTTCTTCCTCTATAAATGGTACTTACCCAACAATAGAAAATCTCGTATCATTATTCTTCATAGTACCAAACCGAGTCTTCATGTTTTTAATTTTTTAGACATTTCAATAATATATTTATGGATAATCATGTTTGTCGTTTTAAAATTAATCTTGTGATAATATATTTGACTACATGTTCTTATATTCCATCATAACTAATTCATTCAGATATAATAGTCCATATGATCCCTTCTAATCCATCATTTACCTATTCATTTGATCAATTAAACCCTTTTTTGGTGCTTGAATGCTCCATACACGGATATATCTCCATTCAACACCCCATGATCTATATAGTCCCTCTTACTATAATGATTCAACCAAAATTATAATTACACTAAATCTTCTTGGTAATAAATTCTACCCACCTTTTATGGTTCTTCATCATTTCCCTCAATCTCACCATAAATCATAACACATAACCTAATAGACGAATATTCTTGGCACATAAAATACCTTTTATATATGAATAGTTTCTCTTCAAACCTATAATGATTCTGAAACATAAATTAGAATTTATCACATCCTAATTTGAATCTCCAGATCAAGTCTTTCTTAATTTCACCACATTCAAACATCCAAAAAGATATGATTCAGTCAATAATTGTAATAATATTCCATAGATCTCAATTCCAATATTTTTGATGATGTATCCTAAAATATTGGATATGATCACAATATTAATTCATTATTACTAAAACATTGAATATCAATTTTAGCATCACAATAATTAATGACTTTTAAAAATCATTATAAAGACCTTAAAATAATATTTTGGAAATGAAATCCTAGTATATATTCTATATAGTGAAAATATGATTGGTGTAACTTCACCACTTTGTCGGAATATCATAGAAAACATTGAAAACTGATTTACTTTTTTTGTTAACCTCCTGGTATAATGAATATATCAGATCTATCCATGAATATCTAACCATTTTACATCCCCCAAAATATTCGACTATTAGAAATGGTCTTAAATGATTATTTATTTTCTCTATCTGACGAACCCTTGATGATCTTCTATTCTCCTTCAACATAATGAATTCATAGAACTCTGTTAGATAAATTTTTAATACTCAACATAATGTCATTATAACACTTTTTCTGATGATACGACTCTGTTAATTCTTTTCTTCAATAGAAATAATCAATCTTCATCATTAAAAAACATATATCCTATTTCACTTCTCAGAGACATATTTACATTAGATTTCCTTGGAATCATATGTCAACTGTATTCATAAAATCTTAATTATGAACCTTTATTCTAATAAACATCTCTTAAAAACCTATATTAAATTAATTCATTTGTATACATCTTCACTTAAGGATATTAAAATGATTTCTCTAACAAATCATATGTAAAATTCTACCTAAATACTATTCTTGGTAATATCTATATGATGACTATTATTATCATCCGTCCAAGTACTGGATACTTCCATCAAATTAGTTGAAAAAATTTTATATACTATCTTTTTATTTATTACAAATTCCTCACTTTATATCTTTATATTAATACATGTCTATTTGATTGACTACTTATAATAGTTCTTCTAATAAAAATTCAATCATTTCATTAATTTTTTTCCAGAACACACAATTTCCTCAAATATCACTTTTTATCCAACTTTAGAAAGTATTATTAATTCCTTATAATAGTGATGATGTTATATACATTATTAATAATAAATAATCTTTAGATTCATCTCTTTTTCATAGTGTTCTTTTCTTTTCTACCAAACATTTTCTTTGAATCATATCTATAAGAAATTGGGAGGTTTCAAACAATAATTAATCTATAACCAATCATCTATTGATATAGTTTGTCTCAAATAATATTCTGGATTTAACTATAAATATTATCAGGGAAAATTTTATTTCCAACCTTCATCTGATCAAATAATTTTTTTCACATCATTCCATTGTCATCGTTAAATTTGTTTTAGTAATATCTATATTTTTTCTATTTCTTATTAGACTTTTCTTCATTGAACATCCAATGGATTGTGTTAGAAGTTGTATGAAATATTTATCATCTGTGATCTAGGATGAATTTGTTAAAGTCAATCAATTAGACACTATGTCTAATGGTTCAACTTGATATCCCTTATTAAACTACCTTAGTCCGATCAACTCCATTTGATCACCTTGGTATATTATATTCTAACTTATTTGCGATAGTTTTCGCTTTCACTCATCAATTAATTCTATTTATATTCAGCACCATATTCCCTTTCCTGTAATAATCTATCTAAAATATTTTTTATTAAACACCTTGTGGAATATATATGTTGTTTATATGAAATATGCTTCTCTAGAAATCAAGAATATGTTTTCAATAATAGGATTAGGTTATGAATCATATAAATTTAAAGTCAATTTATTTAATGAATTTTCACATTACATGTAATAAATAATCTGAGTATCTACAAATAGAATGAAAAATTTTATATATTTCTTAATATAATAAGACATGACACCTACAGTATTATTCTTCCATTCAACCATGCTATATTATCATTATTTCCAAAATTGGATACTTCAATCAAACATTCTGATATATTCTTCTTTCATATCTTCTTCAATATATTTACATCAATAAAAAAATTGTCTATTTCAACGACCACCATTGAAAACGAGTGACATACATTTTAATTAAATACAACTCACACACAGTGTGGGACCTTTAATCTATCCCTTTGTCTTTGTTTGTATTACCTTCAATGTTCTCTCAAAAAAATATATAAATATGTGAAAATTTCACTACCTTTCGTCTTAAACACTATCTCGGCTGTGATTTTTCAATATTCCATTCGTTTCAGATTATACCATTATTAAAACAACATAGAATGATTATGTGAAAAGGGTATTAGTTCTTTCTTAATCAATGTTTCAACATATATTTCAATTTGAGTATATATGATCCATAATAAATGTAAAATATAAGAGGAAAATTGTGTCCCCTACAAAATGATCTTGATACCTCATGGAATGAGAAATCAAAAACTTATATTCATGGATTTTCATCATTTATTCTATGATAACGATACAAATTTAGGTATGAAACACTTGTAAGGTATACCAACATAATATTCTTACACTCACGTTAAAAAATATATTAATAACATCATTGTATAACTAATAAGATGAGTGATATTGGAGAAATTTCCATATTTTCACTTCTTTATGTTAATTATTAATTAAATTTTCTCTCTTTTTTGTTAAGATATTCTTTTTTAACCAAGGTTAAGAAAAAACAAATACACCTTTTAAAATGAAATTTCTTTACCATGGATGATATTTTTCATTGTATTCGGTTAGAATTAAAAACATAGGATCAAATCAACATGAATTATTCTTTAAATTTACTGTCAAATATTGACAACAACCGATTTAATTTAATATAGGGTGATCATATTAAAATATTTCTAGTAATTCAATCTAAAAATAATTATAGAATGAAAAATTCATTAATTAATTTTTTCCAAGGAAGATATATATTTCACTATCTGTACTTCCTATAAAAGTCGGTCTCCTAGAAACAATTGGTTGTACATTGATTACATGAATATTTAATATATTTAAGTATTAAACATCTTATTACACATTGTTAATTGTTCTGAATGTCTGTAATGTAATAATGTCCTATAATATTTTTTCGCATTGACAAAGGCATAGTAGTTCCATGTTATGATGAGATCCTTGAAGTGATATGAAAATATTTTTAAATTTAGTCCTGTGGTTTGATGACAAATGGGACAAATAATATACAGACCGTCTGGTGTGAGTAATCATAAGAATATGAGACTTCCTATAATAATATTTGTACATGGTAATCTTTAAGATGGGATATTATGATAAAAGACCTGCCAGTAAGAATTATTTATGTTTTGGTGTCATCGAATAATCCTATCTTCGAGTATTTTAATGATCTATAGAATTTATGATTATCATTAATATGTGTCATGACTCGCATTCTTTGATTTACTAACAAAAACCATCATAGAGACAGTTGACAGGAAGTAGGTTGCGTTGGGTGAGTTATGAGTGTCATGTTATTAATGGATTAGTTGAAGAAGGATTTATCTTGTTCATTTATGGAATTTTATATCTCATACCTTTGATTGAAATAGAACATTCCTGTGAAATTCCAGGGCCATGGAATAATGATGAGTTTATTTCAGGTAATCAAAGAAAGACGAATCATGAACAATGGTTGATGGAACTATCATGAAACCTTCTTGATGAGATATTGAGACAAGGGGATTATTTTACATAGTGAGTGTTTTTATGTGGATGTTTTTGTTGCATCTTTATGTTCTTTCACTTGGGTTCCTTGACCATTTCTTGACATTACTCTTAGACATTAGGAAACCCCTCTTAATTCCAATGAGAATGAATCATAGAGGGTCACACACTAAGTGTTTTGGTGGTCTTGGTTAACTAATATTTGAATTTAATTAATAGAATAAATATTATTCTCAAGACAGTGGAATAATTTTATTCACGTTAAAATGATTGCATAAATTAAATATATATTTATTCAACGGATTCTCGGTATAACATATTTATTTATTTTATTGAACATTTAATAACAATTTATTTACTAGACTATAAATAAAACATTTATTAAAGAGAATATATTATTTATTTATTTATTTTTGTGTTCATTAAATCTAAATGGATTTTAACAAGACCATGGTTAGTCCTATAATAAAATAATTACTTGCATGATGGTAAATAATTAACTAGTTGGAAGAATTTAAAATAATAATAAAAGTTGGATTATTTTGTGATGAAGAATGTTATTTATAATTCTATTTTCACACGTCAACACACCATAAATAACAGTGTGTTATTATTATTAAAATAATTGGGTTTCTCTATGTTTATGAATGTATTTATGTTTAGTGTTGAAATTAAATATTATAACTGAATCCCCATGTTGATAAATTGGCATGTACATCTATTGTTCCATGTACCCAACTGCACTCCAAGTCAATTGAGAATTGACGAGTTAAACGATTCCTCTCTTAAATCCACTTCTTTCCCCTCTAAATAATGAGAGACATTATTTAAGACCCCAGAACAAGCAACCAAGAATTACTAACATAATACACTCGCTTTTTCACGCTAGCACCCATAGAATGAGTGGTGTCGATTGGAGCCCATTAGAGCATGTGTGGATCGCCAATATAGGGATTCTGGTATGGATCCTCACAAGAACAATGAGAAAACCTATAAGGGCCATTCTAGATGATTAACATCATCAATTTAGAGAGTACCAAAGATCTAGGTATTCTTTTCTTTATGAAATTAATTAAATTATTTGAAAATCTGATGTGAAATATCCTCTCTAAAGGATTTGTGCCTCTTCCTTCTTTATCATAATCTTTGATTCTATTCCATAGAGACTAGATTTTATCATTGAATTGGTCCTAGAATAATCATTGATCATGGTAACATTAATGATGGGTGTGGGCCCAACCTCACTTCTGCTTTCCCAAGAACCTTCAAGTGGTATGAAAGGTGTTACATCATAGTTTATAATTATTTAACTTATTCGAAGATAATTTATGGTTTAATAATATATTTTTTCAATTCATGTTAATCATTCTAAAAATCTAAATATTGAGAACTAGTCCTCCTATTATTTTTCTAATGCACCTTACGAAAATGATATTTTCTTTTAATTTTGATTAAAATAAATGATCTCATCTAGAGGTTCCAAAGGATCCTGGCCATATAACACCAAAATTCATGTCATGTTATTGGACTCACACATCGTGCATTATGGTTCAATGCATCAAGAATGGTCAACCAAATGATTTAGTGTCATTGGAGTGTGTCTAAGTCTTAAAGACTCTATGTGTTGACAAAGAAAAGGTGGTAGACAGTTTCTGGATTACACTCGGTGTGGGACACAAGACATGGTGTGTAGTCCCATCTAGTTAGGGATGGAACACGTACCCTAAACACTACTTGGCCAGCTAGAGACCATGTAATGTGGATACTACAAGGTGTGTGGACCACTAGACATGCCGTGTACTTTGAGGATTTATGTAGTACATTTATACAATATTGTATCCCTGCGAACATACTTCTGATGGATTGTAAATGATAGCACACACCGTGTACTAAGAACAAAATGTTGTTTACTCATCCAAATAACACAGATTTATTAAAAATTATTATTATTTTACACAAAGCCTTAAGATTTTTACCATGGTGCTGGTGTAAAGCTAGGGAACTACACATTATTGGTGTAATATATATATATATATATATATATGTGTGTGTGTGTGTGTGTGTTTGTGTATTTAATTTAATATCTACATAATGTTAATTTCCTCTCATTGGGTAGTTAGTAATGGGAATTTATTGTGTCGCCTCAATGGTACAAGTTCCATATAATGATATTTTTAAATAAATTTATTTTTATAAAAATATGATGGATAAGAATATCACGGAAATTTAGAAAAAGTGTTTAAGATAAAATTATTGATAAATTAAATACGATTATAAATTTATTCTAGTGTAATTTATCTTAAACAAGAACAATTAGTGAATTGAATAATAGTTTTAATAAATGCGTAACTCTATGCATGCATGATGGTGATAATGAGATAGACAAATACCTTTTTATGTGATTGTATTCCTTTTAAATTATTTATTAAATTTATTGTAGGCATGTGAGCCATCTATCATCATTAATATATAGGTCCTTCGTGCCCATGGTTTATTTTATGTAAACCCCCATTTTTATCCCTAAACATTATTTGAGATTAAAATAATATGTAATGGATTGAACTTCCAATCAAGTGGTGACAGTTCATGATAGAGTCGACACAAAACCAATCATGGGAGATACAGAGGTGGATAGGTGGAAAGTTGTATACATGAACCCAAAAGGTTCATGTTGTATTTCACCGAGATCAGGGTGAGTTTATCAACTAATAGATAAACTAACAATTAGAAAAGCTCATGATAATTAACTTTATTTTATTTTTGTCAGTTCCATGGTTTATCAATATGGATGTGTTGTTGCGATCACATAATTGAAAAATAAAACAAGGATCCAATATTGAACTAAAATAAATTAGGCTTGTATGTAAATATTATCAAGACATGGTTAATCACTTATGTAAGTTACACTTAATAGAAAAAATCATTTGATAATAATAATAAGAAATTCCAGCCTAAGAGATAAAATCCCTCAAATAAATTATTAAGTAAGACCAAGCCTTCTATTACTTGATTAAGGGAAAAACTCAATAAAACTATTTTTTTGACCAAAACTTGTTGGGACACATACTTTTATTTGGAAATCCCATATGAATGGTATCAGGCTGACTTATCAATACTATATAACGAGGAGTAGACCTTGCTAGAATTTTACTAACATTGGATTCCAGAGATGAGAAAATCCAAATTCAGTATTTCAGGATTGGGGATTCCACTCAATAGATCAATGAGATACAATCCTAGAGTTGGCAAAGACCTTCCTACCTAAATACCTTAAAATAGCTTTACCAACCCTTGTTGGGTTTATGTGAAGGTTAACATGAATCTTTGACACTAGAATGTCATGGTATCTAGACATTATGAGTTTAATGGTGAGGGACATTAGGAGTTAATAAATTAGTGGGAGACATAATAAAATTTATTTATTATTTCTCATAAAATGTAATCCATAAAGTAATAATAATGTTCTTTTTAATTGTAGAATAAAATGAAAATATTTTCAAACACACTATCCATGAGATCAATTATGGATAAAGAAAACATCCTCACTGGATGTAATGTCTATGAAGGGTTTATATTCCTTTGGGGGAATCCAATTCCATGAATTGATGTCTTATGTGCTGGAGTCAGCATTTCCTGATCCTCTACCAAAAAGGCGAGTGATGGAGATTTCTTGGTCTATGAGAAACATATGAATGATGTGGTCATCATTAGATGTTTGATGTTATAATTAATTTCTAGTGAGCTCATGAAGTATCAAGAAAACATGGATTTTTATAGAATTCTCGAGAAACTCTGTGGTCTTTACCACGAGAGATAAATACATTAAATGTTTGATATCTCTGAGGGGCTCTTTCAGAGAAATATTGGATAGGGTGCCCTGGATGGGCCTCATATAGTCAAGCTCATTGGCTACATTGAGTTCCTGGAGGTTCTAAGGTTTACACTCCCTGATGAACTAGGCACTAATCTCATTCTCTCATCACTCCCTCATAGCTTCTCTAGCATTGTTGTTACTTTTAATATGATCAACATTGAGGAGTCACTATATAATCATCTTATCTTCATTCTTCAATTGGACAATGATATGAAGTGTGAAAAGCCTTATTTATTTATTTTTAATAATAGTAAAGGGAAGGAAAAGAGATTTAATACAATATATTCTTTACTCCCTTCCATGAAAAATATGATCTATGGGGATGCAAGGGAATATGAGGCTATATTTTTCACATGCGGTAAGAAGGGCCACTGGATGAAAAATTGAACCCATCCTAAGAAGTAAGGGGAAGCTTCAAGTCCATTTTTCATAAAATTTAATATATTATTTTCTACAAATTTGGTATTAGATATATATTATTGTTCTCACATATGTATCCAAATAGATGAACCATGTAGATTCAAGGATGTTTACTGAGGAGAGGTATATCTTTGAGCAGCCAACAGAGGCAGAATCGCTGTTGTAGTTATCATGGAAAACCACATCACATTGCCAATTGGGATGATCTTGGTGTTAAAGGGTTGTTATAAGGTGTCATCACTTACTAAATACATTTTTTATATAGATTAAACACATAATCGTTTTTTAAAATATTGGAAATTAATGTTTCTTCTTTTACAAAGATGGAATTTGTTTTCCTGGGCACATTTATACAATGGTGTGTGTGGACTATTTCCAGTGGAACCAAGAAGAGGGTACTCATAATTCATAACTTTTACTGGTTATTTTAGCAGATAGGGATATATATACATAATGAGGTATAAGTTGTATTATTTTAACAAAATTCAATGAATAAAATAATGATGTCGAGAACCATCTAGGTAAGATGATTAAGAAACTACACTCAAGCCTATGTGGATAATTTCAAAATAATGACTTCATTGATTACTTATAAGAGTTTTGGATCCTATACCAACTCACCACTACTTACATGAACCCGTGGAATGGTATGATAAAAAGGAGAAACCGAATCCTATTAGACATGGTATGATCAGTGATGATTCATGCGAGTCGTCCATTATCCTTCTGGGGATATTCATTACAAAAAGCAGTGCATATACTAAACCAAATACCAACTAAATTGATAAATGGTATTACACATGAGTTATACATTGAAATGAAACCCATTTTATCAAATTTACATGTGTGGGATGTGATGTGTTTGTTACGGCCTCTTTAGGTAACAAACATGCACACTATGGAACAAAGTGTACCTTAATAGGATACCCCATGGAAACAAGGGGATATTACCTACACAACCACTCATAACAAATGGTTATAGTGGAATGACATGACATATTCCATGAGAGGGAGCACATATCCAAAATAAATAGTGGGAGAAAAACATACCTTGAGAAATTTGAGGCTCAAGGTACACAAGAGTTGGTACATGAACCAATTCCACCAAGCCATGTGGAAAAAATAACAGTTCGAGAGACACAAGAACATAGTAGGAGTATAAGAGAGGATAGAAAACTAAAATGGTACTGTTTTCTAGTTATCGTGGATGGTATATCATTATAATTTGATAATAATGATCCTATAACGTACAAGGTTGATGCAAGAAGCACATATGTTTCCAACTGGTAAGAATCCATTAATTTTGAAATGGATTCAAGGTACCAAAAACAAGTTTGGATTTTTTATTTATATCATACAGTTGATGTAAATAATGTTTGTTACGAATGGTTATTAAAGATAAAACTCGACATGGAAAGATAATTCATTAACTATAAGGAATGAATGGTTGAAAAAGGGTTCAAGCAACATCCGGTTATTTACTACAATGAAGCATGTTCACTAGTTTCAATGGTGAAATCCATAAAAATTCTATTATCCATTAGTGCATGACATTACTATGAGATTTGTAAAATGGATTTCAAAACAGCCTTCCTTGACAAGAACCTTCGTGGAGATATCTACATCACAAAACATGTTGGGTTTATGACTCCAAAGGATTCCAATAAGGTATGCAAGTTGAAAACATTTATCTATGGATTAATGCAATCATCCAAGTCATGGAACATTCATTTTGATGAATCCATAACAAAATATAGGTTTATCAAGAAGGAATGTGTGACTTGTGTCTACAAATGGAGTATTGGGAGTGCGATTATTTTCCAAATAGTATATATTGATGATATAATACTTATTGGAAACAAGATACCGGTCTAACAATTTGTTGAGACATGGTTTAATCAATTATTTTCCTTGAAGGAAATGGGATAGGAAGTAAATATTCTTGGAATCGAGATCCATTGTGATTGATCAAAGAGATTTATAGTCCTATGTCAGTGTACATACATTGATAAGATACTAAATAGATTTAGTATGGAACAATCCAAGATGGGATTGTTGCTAGAATCACATAGAAATCATCTTTCTATGAAATTATATCCTCAAACACATGAAGAATGAATTATATTGTAAAGTAATACCTACATATCAGTGATTGGGTCGGAAATTTATTCCATGATATGTACTAGGTTGGATGTTACCTACACATTGAGTGTGTTAGGAGACAATCAAGCTGACCCAGGTGACAGCTATTGGATGGCATCCAAGACTATGCTAAAGTATATAAGTCATACTATGGATATGTTCCTCATTTATGGAGGAGATGAGGAAGTAGTCATTAGTGGATATGAATATGCTAGTTTCAAGACTAATCAATATGACATGTAGTTGAACATGGGATACATATTCACATTGAATGGAGGTGATGAGAGTTGGAAGAGATCAATGCGGAGTGTGGTGTTAGATTCTATTGCAGAGTCTGAGAATATAACAACTTCTGAGGTCACTAATATAGTAGATTGGATGCAATGATTCATCCAGGATCTTGATGTGATACCTAGCAGTAATGATCCTATCACACATTATTGTGATAATACTATAACGGTGGATCTCGTAAAAGATCCAATGTCACATCAGTGGATGAAGCACATAATTCAAAAGTATCATATCTTAAGAGAGTTTTCTTAGAGGGGTGATGTTGAAGTGAGATATATTTCCGCTGAAGGAAAATTGGAGGACCCCTTGACTAACAGATTGAATCACCAAAACCATGATCATAATGTGAGGTCTAGCAGACCGAAAGTCAAAGGCAGAAGTGTAACGCCCCGACCCCAGCTACCCAGAGTTGGTGCATTATTACAGAACATTGGCATGATCACAAGAAAGATCAAATCTCGAAAGACCGATTGGTTTAGTAGCCTTGGAAACACTAGATATATTCATAACTTTTACATTACATCATAAAATGAAAAACTACTACAACAACATAAAGTCTCAATAATCCACACTCATATCCCCACATAATATCCCTGCAGGTCATTTATAATTTACTTCTTCACTTCCTGGGAAAAATAAAACATAGAAAAGGGGTGAGCTCAAATGCCCAGTAAGGATAACAATATAGCGGAAACTTTCATAAATAAGAATAAACATTTAAGGCAATGTATAACTAAAACAAAAGCCTTTTAAATATGAACTTTCAACATGGTATGGCATAAATAAAATGAAATAATTCCATTTACTTATTCACATGGATATTCTACTAATCGAATAATCACATGCAAAAATCAATAACCACTTTCATAATGTTGGAATGCATAATGCCAGACTATCATAACCACATAGCCAAGGCCTCGTGCCAAGACTACAAATAAGATTTTGTCAAGGCCTTGTGCCAAGACACTAGTTTGTCTCATGAGACCTACCGATGCATCGAGGAGCTATAGCGGGCTCCACCCGTCACTTATTAAGTCCAATGCATTCCCATATGAAAAGGTTTAAACATAACATAAACATTCGTATTAAAACTAGCATACGAAATGTCAATAATTTCACCATAAACTATGAATGGTATAAAAATAGCACATCCATAGTCAAACATATCACAAAACCTTCAATACAATATAGAAGTTTTGTATCATAATAAATCAACTTCAAATAATCTTAAAATCCATCAAAGGATGTTGACGTAGATGAAATCAAAATTCTTTTTAAAGAAATATCTCCTTTTATTTTGAAATCATTTAAGATCCATATAAAATAAAACATTTTCTTTGAAAATATTCTTATAAGCTTGTAAGGAAAGCTTTTAAGATTTTATAACGGCGTAAAATAACCGCATCCGCCGTATAAGTTAAAAAAAACATTCTTACCTCAATTCTGTCGAAAAGGTTAAAAAGGACCTTGTTTCGAAAACGACGGAAAGATTCCTTTATAAACCTCTTATAAAAAGTCATACAAGGTTATAAATGACTTTAACCCATATTCTTGTAAATATTAAAAATGTTTTGAAATACATTTTTAAGAAACATGGATGTGGATGATAAAGATATCCCAGTAGATTATTACGTATAAACAACCTCGGATAATGAAGAGATTGTGAAATAACCCTTACCTTGTACTTTTACTTGGTTGGGGTAGGTTAACCTCCTGTATAATGGTGAAATAGTTGTTATTAAATTATACAAGAATCATATATAATAATATGATATCATATATGATCTTTTAACCTTGATTTGTTAATAATATCTTAGAATTATCGTCGTTTCAGGTGTTAACTTACTCATTTTATTTATACGTTTTGTTACATAAGCCATGGTTGTTGTATCTTATTCATATCCAGAATGATATCTAGTCCTTAAAAATCATTTTTAAATCATCAAATGATAATAATACTTGAATGGTTACGATGGAGAATGAATCTCATCGCGTTCGTGGAGACGGTAGTCCGTACGTACGCACGAGCGACAATATCATTCTTTTGATATTAAAATAATATATAAATTAATGGTATATCATATATACAGAATCATTAACATGTTATATTTATTATTTACATGAGTTACACATCATTATTATACCCATCCAAATAATATTATATTGAATAACAATTACACCACGACGTGGAGACGGTAAGCCGTACGTACGCACGTATGGTGACATGTTATTCAAAGGGTGGATAGAATACTGAATATGGTTGTACCATACTTATAATAACATCACAGTATATGTGAGATACTGGAGTTATTATTTTATAATGGTAAGAACAAAGGAAGAAGAAGTGGAAGAAGAAACGAACTTAGAAAAGGGTGGTGAAATCATTATCTCTTCTTCGGGTTCTTCCTTTTGATTTGATCAAAAGGGCTCCTTAGGTTGGCTTTATGATCAAACTAAGGCCTATAGGTTGTAGTGAGGGATGTTGGGAGAGTATTTGGGCAGAGTTTGGCCGAACCAAAAGGCTTTGAAGGTGTGAAGAAATGAGAAGGAGTGCCCTTTTATAAGAGGGGTGAGGGGCACCTTTGGAAAAGCTAGAAATATTAATTTATAATAAAATCATATTCGGTTTCTAATGGCTCCAAAGCTTATTATTCAAAGGTTAAGGTGGGGATAGATCGAAAACCACTCAACCAATAGAATTTATACAGGTTTGGGTACTTATATTAACCTTATCTTTAAGTATTAACTCTAAGTTAATTAGTTTCACTTTTACAATGTCTCTTTGTATTTTTATATAATATGGTTAATAAACTTACTATATACATCCAAGCGACCCCCAAGTGGTACATTAATGATGAACCTATAATGATATAAGTCTCTGGGCCGAACCTTAGATTTTTAGGAATTTAATATCAATTAATAATATAATATTTGTTTTAAGAACTCTTTTATGTCAATTTTGACACTATTCAATAGTTGATTTTTGTGAAACTCATAACAGATTGATTACTTCGAACAAAGTCAATTAAATCAATCATAATATATCATATTATCCTAGAAAATTAGTTTAATTCATTAAAAGTTTCATATTATATTTATTTGGGTATTTATAATATCAATTATTTTAATTTTTCACTATTATAGTAATTACTGCATCATCATTGTGTCATAAATAAAATAAATAATTTAATGTCTAAAAATTATAAATAAAATATCATTATGTAGGAAATATTTTTAGCTTTCTAATGAATATTTATAATCTAAAATCAAACATATATAACCCTATGTAACAATTGTTTTTCTAAAAGATATATGCTTGTGTCATTTTTGTATTTATTTTAACTTAATTAAAATAAAGTGTCATTATCACTTACAAGTGGATACATGGGGTCCCAAAATCGACCCAAAGATGCCCATGGTCGACCATGTATCAACCAATAGTGTTAAGACACGTTTTAGGGTAATTTAGTATTATTATAATATTATTTTTTAACCCTTATTTACCGGATTTACCCTTAACCGTGGTAAATAAAATATTTACCGTAGTAATTATTCAAAATGTCTAAAAATAAAAGTTACCTATTTACACAATTTGAACATCCTGATTCCAAATATGGAATCCATTTTTCTAAATTCAAAACACAGAAGTGGCAGAAATTAATTTAAAATTAATTCCCGCTGTCAAAACAAAAAGCGTGTTTTTAAGAGATAATAACTATCAAAAGATTGACACTTGTTTATGTTCGGTTTAATTGTAAAATTTTGTCTAATGACCAAAATTATATTAAATTGTAAAAATATATTCTAAATATACTTTAAAACCACTCAAATTCATAATTTATCACTATTAATTATTTTTATTAAAAAAGTTGTTTTTAATTAAAATTTAGTAATTTTCACTATTCATCAAAATATGAAAGTTATCCGAAAAGTACCAAAATTTCACCTTAGGCTAAATTCGATATTACGAATCAAAAATGAAGTCCATTTCAAAATATAAAATATATATTATTTCAAAATTTAGGTATTACTATTCATAACGGCCAGTTTGATTGATTGTGGTGTGTGTTAAAACTCGAAGTTGCGTACAATACACGCTACTGTTTTATTCAAAGGAAAGCGTACCGTGGAAGCTTGTGAAGTTTCATTTTAAATTTTTTGATGTCTCCATTTAGTCAAAAAGTTTTAAATATTGTATTTAAAAAGGTTTCACTAAAATTTGATAAAAGTGCAATACTGAAAATGAATCTGTTCTTGCATTATGACTAAGAAACTCATAATATGGATTCTAAAATTATAAGGATTATATAAAGTTAAAAATGTAGTTAATGCTATTCATGACCTCTTTTAATGGCTTTTTTTTGGTAAGTCATGGTGCAATTGAACTCGGTGTTGCGTTTAGTGCAAGTTATTGAATTATTTTGAAGAAATAACACACTATGAAATCTTGGGGTGTTACATTCTCCCCTCCTTCAATAAATTGCATCCTCGCAATTTGAAATTGTTCTTCGAAAATAAAAGGTTGAAAATAGATAATATATTTGTGGGAAAACCCACATCGGAAATTGGGTTACTAAAATTTAGTCTTAATATGAGGAAAAGAGAAATGAAAGGGTCACCACCAAATTATGATCTTGATTAGGAGAACATTGGTGGCAATTAGAGACATATAATTGGAGGAAAAACGTAAATATTTATAGGTAGTGATTGAGGTCATCAATCACAAAAAAGTATAAAATTGAGGTCCTTAAACTCATCAATCTATGATGATTTGAAGTACCATCGGTTCAACAAAATATAGGGTATTGGGATAACACATTTTTGATGTTTCAAAATATCTTAGTTGAAATCCCACATCGAAAAATGAATTAATGAGGCCTCTATTTAAAATAAAGAGTGGAAAGTATGAAGATTACCGAAAATAACACATACTAGGGTTCCATGTAGGAAAATATGGATATGGAGGAGAAATCTAACCATCAATTATCTGATGGAGAGTGGTAGAGAACATGGCTATGAAAAGGCCAACAATCCCAAAGCCATAAATTAGTGATGATTTAAGGTACCATCTAGGGAAACATTTTTGTTCTAAGTTCCTTTTATTAATGTTGAGGAATTTCTTTATGAGATTGGCTAAGATCATAAGGAGATATACTTACTTTAAAATTAGAGTTTTATCCCTTAATAAATTTCTACCAAAAACTCATCATTCACTCGTAAAAAAAATTCTATTTATACTATTCATAGAGGGTTCCAAAATAAACGAATTTATAATTCATCTACCAGATCTTTTAAAAAAACTACTTTATTTAATCCAGGACATCTCGTGGGATAGTGGTAGGTGATACACCCTTGTCGCCCTTCGGTTGCGGGTTCAAGTCTTGCGGCCTTGCCGGACGCGACGGGTTGCCGCCCGACCTCCGGGTTGTCCTTTTATGGCAATCCAAAATAATCCAAACTAGAACTATCCAAAATACTTCTATCCAAACTCACAGTCCAACATTTATAAGTAAGGTAAACATAATGTAGAACCTTTTTACCCCGTAATAGCATATGAATACCTTCATCATGTATTACCATATTCCTTATTGATTACATTCATGCTCCCTTATTCCATATAGAATGCTGGATATACTTCATCAATCCAAAAATGTTTTAAACCCCAACAATGATGGAATATACAAATCATTAATCAGTTCCAAGGTAGTCAAGAATATCCAATATATTTTTTCCAAAATAATCATGTATTATTCGAAAATCACTACCTCAGTATCAGAACTATATTATGGTTTATCATTCTCTCAACCATATATTTTCCAAAAATTTATCCTGCTACTGAGTCACTTTTCATTGTTCCACACAATCTCAAGTCCTTAATGAAATAGTACTGCAGTACAATCCTTATATACTCCATAATTATTATAACAAGTACATTGTTGATACAACACTCAATTGACATAATCAACATAAGAACTCTAACCATTCCTCTTCATCTGTGGTAGTATCATAACTTGATTATTATCCAATAACATCATTTGCGTCATAGTCTGATGACTGGGACATAGGTTCGCGTAGTGTCCAAACTCCTTGAAAATGAAGCATTGTACATTTGAAACCATTTTATTACCCTTGCAGTCACATACTTTGTGCCCTTTTCCTCCACACTTATAACAAACTCCCATTCCTTTCAGTCAAGTTCCAGGGTGTTTCTTTCCACATTTACCACATATGGGAAAATTCTTCTTTTCCCTCTTCCATTTATCCATATTTCTCTCTTCTATCCTTTTCTTCTCTTGCTTCCCTTCAAAGCCATATGACTCAGTAAAATACATGATATTATTTCTTCATATGATGATAATACATGGGAGACTATTTCTCTTATAAATTCTAGCTTAAGACCATGAAAGATATGATCCTTCCTTCTCTTTGGATCATGTGCATTTCTGGAGTTCTCATTCCTTCTACTGGGCGCCATTTCTAAACAATGGAATAAACTAGATCAATTTATGAATCAAAATACATAATCCCATACTTATAAAACACCTAACATAAATTGAACTATTTATGGATATAATCCATAATCATAAGAATGTTTTCTTTGAGGAAGTATATACTCATAATCCCTTCAAAATGATTTGTAAAGAAAATGAGAGTTATCCTAAGCATATCCCCTGGGAGTGTCGTAACCAAGAGTGCAGCAAGGCCCGTTGTCATGCACCAGTTCCCGTTCGAGTCTAGCTCAAAGCGGTGTTTTCGGGTTTTACCCCTAGGTACATCTGTGCCAGAGCCGCCTCTACCTACTCGTATCCAGACAGGGATGTATTGCTCGGAAAACTCACAAAATCCCTACAATACCAAAATTCTAGGAAGTTCTTCTATACTAATCCTCAAAGTTCATCTTAGGTCTACGTGCTCTAATCAGAGTTTATCTAAATCTAGCTTCCAAGGTTTGTACTAAACTTCCTCTGATACCAACTGTAACGCCCCGACCCCAGCTACCCAGAGTCGGTGCATTATTACATAACATTGGCATGATCACAAGAAAGATCAAATCTCGAAAGACCGATTGGTTTAGTAGCCTTGGAAACACTAGATATATTCATAAGTTTTACATTACATCATAAAATGAAAAACTACTACAACAACATAAAGTCTCCATAATCCACACTCATATCCCCACATAATATCCCTGCAGGTCATTCATAATTTACTTCTTCACTTCCTGGAAAAAATAAAACATAGAAAAGGGGTGAGCTCAAATGCCCAGTAAGGATAACAATATAGCGGAAACTTTCATAAATAAGAATAAACATTTAAGGCAATGTATAACTAAAACAAAAGCCTTTTAAATATGAACTTTCAACATGGTATGGCATAAATAAAATGAAATAATGCCATTTACTTATTCACATGGATATTCTACTAATCGAATAATCACATGCAAAAATCAATAACCGCTTTCATAATGTTGGAATGCATAATGCCAGACTATCATAACCACATAGCCAAGGCCTCGTGCCAAGACTACAAATATGATTTTGTCAAGGCCTTGTGCCAAGAGACTAGTTTGTCTCATGAGACCTACCGATGCATCGAGGAGCTATAGCGGGCTCCACCCGTCACTTATTAAGTCCAATGCATTCCCATATGAAAAGGTTTAAACATAACATAAACATTCGTATTAAAACTAGCATACGAAATGTCAATAATTTCACCATAAACTATGAATGGTATAAAAATAGCACATCCATAGTCAAACATATCACAAAACCATCAATACAATATAGAAGTTTTGTATCATAATAAATCAACTTCAAATAATCTTAAAATCAATCAAAGGATGTTGACGTAGATGAAATCAAAATTCTTTTTAAAGAAATATCTCCTTTTATTTTGAAATCATTTAAGATCCATATAAAATAAAACATTTTCTTTGAAAATATTCTTATAAGCTTGTAAGGAAATCTTTGAAGATTTTATAACGGCGTAAAATAACCGCACCCGCCGTATAAGTTAAAAAAACATTCTTACCTCAATTCTGTCGAAAAGGTTAAAAAGGACCTTGTTTCGAAAACGACGGAAAGATTCCTTTATAAACCTCTTATAAAAAGTCAAACAAGGGTATAAATGACTTTAACCCATATTCTTGTAAATAGTAAAAATGTTTTGAAATACATTTTTAAGAAACATGGATGTGGATGATAAAGATATCCCAGTAGATTATTACGTATAAACAACCTCGGATAATGAAGAGATTGTGAAATAACCCTTACCTTGTACTTTTACTTGGTTGGGGTAGGTTAACCTCCTGTATAATGGTGAAATAGTTGTTATTAAATTATACAAGAATCATATATAATAATATGATATCATATATGATCTTTTAACATTGATTTGTTAATAATATCTTAGAATTATCGTCGTTTCGGGTGTTAACTTACACATTTTATTTATATGTTTTGTTACATAAGCCATGGTTGTTGTATCTTATTCATATCCATAATGATATCTAGTCCTTAAAAATCATTTTTAAATCATCAAATGATAATTATACTTGAATGGTTACGATGGAGAATGAATCTCATCGCGTTCGTGGAGACGGTAGTCCGTACGTACGCATGAGCGACAATATCATTCTTTTGATATTAAAATAATATATAAATTAATGGTATATCATATATACAGAATAATTAACATGTTACATTTATTATTTACATGAGTTACACATCATTATTATACCCATCCAAATAATATTATATTGAATAACAATTACACCACGACGTGGAGACGGTAAGCCGTACGTACGCACGTATGGTGACATGTTATTCAAAGGGTGGATAGAATACTGAATATGGTTGTACCATACTTATAATAAAATCACAGTATATGTGATATACTGGAGTTATTATTTTAGAATGGTAAGAACAAAGGAAGAAGAAGTGGAAGAAGAAATGAACTTAGAAAAGGGGGGTGAAATCATTACCTCTTCTTCGGGTTCTTCCTTTTGATTTGATCAAAAGGGCTCCTTAGGTTGGATTTCTGATCAAACTAAGGCCTCTAGGTTGTATTGAGGGATGTTGGGAGAGTATTTGGGCAGAGTTTGGCCGAACCAAAAGGCTTTGAAGGTGTGAAGAAATGAGAAGGAGGAGTGCCCTTTTATAAGAGGGGTGAGGGGCACCTTTGGAAAAGCTAGAAATATTAATTTATAATAAATACATATTCGGTTTCTAATGTCTCCAAAGCTTATTATTCAAAGGTTATGGTGGGGATAGGTCAAAAACCACTCAACCAATAGAATTTAGACAGGTTTGGGTACTTATATTAACCTTATCTTTAAGTATTAACTCTAAGTTAATTAGTTTCACTTTTACAATGTCTCTTTGTATTTTTATATAATATGGTTAATAAACTTACTATATACATCCAAGAGACCCCCAAGTGGTACATTAATGATGAACCTATCATGATATAAGTCTCTTGGCCGAACCTTAGATTTTTAGGAATTTAATATCAATTAATAATATAATATTTGTTTTAAGAACTCTTTTATGTCAATTTTGACACTATTCAATAGTTGATTTTTGTGAAACTCATAACAGATTGATTACTTCGAAAAAAGTCAATTAAATCAATCCTAATATATCATATTATCCTAGAAAATTAGTTTAATTCATTAAAAGTTTCATATTATATTTATTTGGGTATTTATAATATCAATTATTTTAATTGTTCACTATTATAGTAATTACTGCATCATCATTGTGTCATAAATAAAATACATTATTTAATGTCTAAAAATTATAAATAAAATATAATTATGTAGGAAATCGTTTTAGCTTTCTAATGAATATTTATAATCTAAAATCCAACATATATAACCCTATTTAACAATTATGTTTCTAAAAGATATATGCTTGTGTCATTTTTGTATTCATTTTAACTTAATTAAAATAAAGTGTCATTATCACTTACAAGTGGATCCATGGGGTCCCAAAATCGACCCAAAGATTCACATGGTCGACCATGTATCAACTAATAGGGTTAAGACACGTTTTAGGGTAATTTAGTATTATTATAATATTATTTTATAACCCTTATTTACCGGATTTACCCTTAACCATGGTAAATAAAATATTTACCGTAGTTATTATTCAAAATGTCTGAAAATAAAAGTTACCTATTTACACAATTTGAACATCCTGATTCCAAATATGGAATCCATTTTTCTAAATTCAAAACACAGAAGTGGCATAAATTAATTTAAAATTAATTCCCGCTGTCAAAATAAAAAGCGTGTTTTTAAGAGATAATAACTATCAAAAGATTGACACTTGTTTATGTTCGGTTTAATTGTAAAATTTTGTCTAATGACCAACATTATATTAAATTGTAAAAATATATTCTAAATATACTTTAAAACCACTCAAATTCATAATTTATCACTATTAATTATTTTGATTAAAAAAGTTGTTTTTAATTAAAATTTAGTAATTTTCACTATTCATCAAAATATGAAAGTTATCCGAAAAGTACCAAAATTTCACCTTAGGATAAATTCGATATTCCGAATCCAAAAATGAAGTCCATTTCAAAATATAAAATATATATTATTTCAAAATTTAGGTATTACTATTCATAACGGCCAGTTTGATTGGTTGTGGTGTGTGTTAAAACTCGAAGTTGCGTACAACACACGCTACTGTTTTATTCAAAGGAAAACGTACCGTGGAAGCTTGGGAAGTTTCATTTTAAATTTTTTGATGTCTCCATTTAGTCAAAAAGTTTAAAATATTGTATTTAAAAAGGTTTCACTAAAAGTTGATAAAAGTGCAATACTGAAAATGAATCTGTTCTTGCATTATGACTAAGAAACTCATAATATGGATTCTAAAATTATAAGGATTATATAAAGTTAAAAATGTAGTTAATGCTATTCATGACCTCTTTTAATGGCTTTTTTTGGTAAGTCATGGTGCAATTGAACTCGGTGTTGCGTGTAGTGCAAGTTATTGAATTATTTTGAAGAAATAACACACTATGAAATCTTGGGGTGTTACAAGAAGTCTCTAGTCCATATGGGAGATTTTAAGAGTTGGAGTACTAGAACCAACTGGTTGTACACTGATTACATTAATATTTTATATATTTTAATATATAACATCTTATTACATATTTCTCATTGTTCTTCATAGCTATAGTGTAATATTTTTCTAGAGTATTTTTCGCATTGACTAGGCCATAATAGTTCCCCACTATAATGAGAAACTTGATGTTCTAGGAAAATATTCCAAATTATAGTTATGATGTAGGATGCCATACTATAATGGGACACATATCATATAGACTATTTGGTTTGATTTCTCGTAAGAAAATGAAACATTCTCTCATGATGTTCATACTTGGTAATCACCAAGATGATATATTATGATAACAGACCAGCTAGTATGAATTCGGCAGGTTTTGGAGTCATCATATATTTCTATATACGAGTGTGTGTACTCATCCTAAAAATTTATGATTATCATTAATATGGGTCACAATTCGTGAACATTTATTTTCTGATGAAAATCGTTATGGAGACAGTTGTCGGGAAGTAGGGTACACTGGGTGCATCATGAGTGGCATGTTATTAATAGATTAGTCGAGTAATGATTTTTACCTTCTATTTCTAGATGTATATATCTCGTCCCTCTGATTTGAAATATAACAATCATGAGGAATTCCATGGACTTGGTGTACCGAAGAGTTTATTTCATGAAGTCAACAAATGAATTATCAATCACAATGGTTGATGACACTATCATGAAACCAACTTGATGAGATATTGAGACAATGTGATTGTATTACATTGTGAGAATTCATATGTTGATGTCATTGTTGGGACTTTAAGTTTTTTCTCAGGGGTGCCTTGACCATTTTCTAGATAGTACTCTTGTACTTTAGGCATGTCAGCCTAATGTTAATGAGAATGAATCCTTGAAAGTCACACACTAAGTGTTTCTGGTGGTCTCTATTAAATTATATTTTAATTTAATTAATGGAGTAAATATTATTCACATGATAGTGGAACAATTTTATTCATTTTTAATTTATTGAATTTATGAAATAAATATTTATTCGCATGATTGTGGGAAAAATATAATTTTTTATTTTATGGAACATTTAAAAATATGTATTTACTAGTTTGCAAATAAAATATTTATTTAAGAGAATAAATTATTTATTTAGATATTCAAGTGTTCAATAAATGGAAATCAAGTTCGAGCAGACCGAAGATAGTCCAATAGTAAAATACTTATTTGCAAGATGGTAAATAATTAAATAGTTGGCACATGTTAAAATAATAATAACACTAATATTATTTTGTGATGCAGAATTTTATTTATAATTTCGTTTTGTGCAAGTTGGAACACCATAAATAATGACGCGATATTACTATTAAAATCAAGATTTTTCTCTATGGTTGTGAATTTATTCAATTACTATTACACAATTAAATATTTTAACCAAACCCCATGTTGATAAATAGACATGTAAGTCTATTATCCCATGTACCGAACTGCATGACCAGTTTTATGAGAATTATTGAGTTAAATGATTTATCTCTCATATGCACTTCTTACCCCTATAAATAATGAGATACGTTCTTGAAAAATAAAGAACATGTGATCAAGATTTAACGACGCAAGACATTGGATTCACCGTGCTAGAACCTAGAGAACTAGTGGTGTATATCAGAGGCCATTGGAGTACATGTGGGTCAACGAATGTGGGATTATGGAATGGGTCCTCCCAAGCACAATGCGACAATTCAGAAGGGTGATTATAGATGATCAACATCATCAACAAATATAGAAATGAAGATCCGGGTATTCTTTCCTTTATAAAATTAATTAAATTCATTATAAACATGATCTAAAATATCTTATATAATGGTGTCAGGCCTATTGCTTATTTATCTAAATCTTCTAATCTATTCTTTGGATACTGACATTCATCATCGTATTGATTCTGCAATAATCATTGGTCATGGTAAAAATTAAATTTGGGTGTCGGCCCCACCATTCTTTCACTACGCCCAAATCCTTATGTTCCTCCTTGAGATTATCTCCCTCCTTAAATTATAAGGTGTGAATGTATACATAAAATATACAAAGTATATTGAAAAAATCTGGCTCTTTATTCCGCTATTAATTTGCATCGTATTTTTTTATATTTTCATCTTAACCTTGTTTCTCCACCTCCACCAGTCTTTATGCTTCCACATATGAAAATAATTATGATTTATCTTTAGGTATGATGGAACTACCCACAATCTCTTCAACATGATATATAGTACTTTTCTTCTTAACTGTCTCCATGGATAATACATTATTAATCATTTTATGTAATACGTTCTATTTTGGTAGAATGGTTTAAAAATCTTTCCCACTTTTTCCATTGCTCACATATCTCTTACATATATATTATTTAATATACTAGTTTTTTTAAAAAAACCTTACATATGTTTTCTTCACCATGTGGAATATTTTCTATTTCTTTTTCATTAGTTACACATGATTGTCGTAGGGCATGATAAAGGCAATTAAATTTTCCTAGTGCAGCATAGAGGCTGACCAAGGTCCTCTCTCTTGAGGAGCCTCTTCAGTCAATCACTCACTTAATATAATTTAACTAAACTACTTATTTTTGTTGTTTTTATATTATCTAGTAATGGATTACAATTTAATTAAAATAAAATATAAATCTAATATACAATGACAAAATGCAATTAATTGAGAAAGAACTTGGCCTTAAATGGTTGGATTGTGGGTTTCATCATTCTTCTTGTTGGTATTTAAATTAATTTTGATAATTAAATTATGAGATCTCATTAATGAATTACTATTTATTTATTTATTGGTGTGAAAGCATGAATGCATTTAGAAATCTTAACATCACATCCTCCTATAATCATGGTTGATGGAACATGTCGATCAAGAGTGTGATATCTTCCAAGACCCGGCTCCATCATATGCCATTTCAACCACTGAATGGATCAAATCCATCATATGAAGAGCTTGTATCTAGTAAAAGGGAGGGAAAAGACTTAATAAAACAATATAAATGATTTTGAGATCAGTGTCTTGGTGGACGATTGCCACACCCATGCACATCACTCTTTCTTGTCACATTCGTAATGAAATATAGGAATTTAAGCACAAAATAATTTAAATTGCCACATACCTCCCCCGGGCCATGTCTCGAGTTATCCCCTTATATTTGAGTGTAATAGATCATGATGGATAATATGAGAAGAATAAAAGATGAAAATAACGATAAAATATGAAGAAGAAAATAGGGTGGATGAGTGGACATAGAAATAAAAATAATACATTAATCTGTTAGAAATATAAATTAAAATTGAAAACAAAAACAAAAACAAATAAATAAATTAATTAAAAAATAAATGGGAAAGAATTGTGGTTGTCCTCCCTCTGTGGAGATCTCCTACATGGTGCCTTAAAGGAATGGATGGAGAATGGGATGATTTGGGAAGGAAGTGAGGGCCTCCTTCTATAGGAAAATATATGTACTCCAAAATATTGCACGTTCATGACCCATTAAGTGGAAGTTTCACATGTTGAACCCTTATTAAAAGGTGTTCACAAATATTTTTTCCATTACCCCTCCAAATTTCCGCAAATTTGGACACCATATGAAGGAGTTATGAAATTTTCATTAGCGGTTTCTGATTCTGGACGAAGCTTCAAGGAAGGTTCCTCCAAAAGTATATCATTCAACGGTTTTCTTAGTGACTTCAAAAATATCAATAAATTATTTTAGAGTTGGCCACATCTGTCCTCATGATATCCCAGGTGGAAAAAATCATTTGGATATGTGTAGGCCGTATTTGGGTTCTGTTACAATGGTGGGGTCCTTGCTGTCTGCCCGAAAAAATGCACAACTTCAAATAATTGTTTTAGCCATTTACTTGGCCGAATCAGCTCCTGGTCCAGAAGACAATGTTGAAGGAAATAAAACTAGGATTCAAAAAAAAAAATTAATCACTATATTTGAATTTATATTTTTCAGGAAATGAATAAAATACCCTTGATGTAAAAATCTGTCTAAAATCCAGAATAATGTGTTTTTAACCATTTTACTCAAAACACATCATAAATACAAAATTGATTCATATAAGCTCAAATTGATTATTTTGGATAATTAAAAAAAATTAAATACATACAAAAAATGTGTAAAATATTAGTTCTATCAATTCCCCCACACACAAACTATGCTTGTCCTCAAGCATAAAATCTCAACATGGAACTAAGAGGACACCAATGTTACCAATATTCAAATTCCAAAGTAATAAAATTTAATAATTATCAATGTCAAATAAAACATTCAGAAATCCACATAAAATATCAATTTAATATCCCATTTTGCAGAGAAACAATTAAATCATGTATTTTACTTTTCCCCTTTGAAAAAATGGAACTTCTTCTCTCTTTCATTCAAACTTCTCAATTCATTATTATTAAGGATTCCACATCATGATTTACCACACCATTGAATTTTTCCTCTCATATATGGTGATACAATTCAAGTAGAGTTATGATCATATTATGAGAACATGCACCTTATCCATAATCTTGTAAAAGAACTACTTTCTCTTATTTGTAAAGACAAAAGGCACATAAAATCATGAGTACTTTTCGATAAAGGTTCAAATGACTCTAATGTTTATAGTTGGTAGGATTTGATGTTTTAAAAATTAATGCTCAAGGAGGAGGTTTATCTTTGAAGTACAATGAATTATATTAAAAGTAAAAATGTAATTAAATTCTCCTATTTAATGTACCAACACCCACTTCCCCCAAAACTCAATGTAAGGTCATGATCAAAGTAAAAAAAAATGGATGACTAATGCACCCTCTTTATTTTTTTAAATTTTTATTTTTTATGAAATTTATGATTATATAAAACCACACATCCACCACCTAACCGCATACAATTAGAATATTTTCAGTCTGGAAAATGGTGATTTTTGGTTATCCCAAATCACAACCATTTTTTTCCCTTTTTTTATTTTTTTATTTTTTTCTCATTTTCCTTTTTTTCAAGAGGGGAAAAACAATAGAGTACCATGAATGATTACACAACATTTTACAATTCCCTAAATATCACCCCCACAATTTTTACTTACAATGTAAATCATCCCTTCCACCATGAATCCCTTCACCCCCACACTTTATCTTTAAAATATCATGAAAATACCAAGAGTAGGGTAGGAATGGATAAAAATGGATTGAAATAAGGCGTATCCCTAGAAAGGTCATTCACGGTCTTTATGGGATAAAATAAGGATTGATGTAAAAGTGTTATTTTAGGATAAGGGCTTTTAAAAAGGTGCCTCAATCATTTTAAATATGTTTTTTCATAGTCATAGCTTTGACAAGTTCAAATGCATGTTTTGGTCGGTTACTTGTCCCAAGATCACTCAAGAAATATGATCAAGAATAAATAGGAAGTACTTGGTCTAGAAATCCTCTCAGGAATAAGACACATGATATTGGACAATCACTCAAGGCATGATCAATAATAACAAATTTATTCACATGAATTTCATAAATTCAAAGTATGAAAAATGGTAGGGAAATTTCATTTACATAAATCAACTAATTCCCTTATATTATGAGTTTTCATTTCAATATCCATGATTCACTTTAACCATTCAATTTTCCATTTTACTCATTCAACCTCATTAACATTGAAATCTAAAACATGGCATCACTAGATTTCTAAGAATCTCATGTCACTTAGATAAGTCAGGTTAAGCATTTATTCGAGTGTGGGTATGAAATTCTTATCTTTTAATGTCAAATCATGTTTTTTCACCCCAAGCAATTTAAGGAGTTGAAGAGATAATTATAAAATTTGAACTCCCTTTTGAAATAATGTGTTGGTCCTCTTCGTCCAATGCTTTCGGTTTCATTCTTCCATCATGATCCTATAAAAGAAAACAACTCAATTAAGCACAAAGATCATGTCATTAAAGCTCAAAAAAATAGGGAGGGGTTCTTGCTAAACTATTTTTTTGATAAACTAATTTCAAATCTAAATTACTAGTAATTATGTAAAGATAAATCTTGGTATTATCCCCCAAGTGGGACCTGGAATCATTTACTGCCTCTAGAGGGTAGTATAAGATTTTATTGATAATTTTTCAGTGGATGAATCTTATTTTATTTGAACCACCACATGTGGCTCTTCCCAGCTTGAAATTCATTTTTCTTATTGAGGATGACTCCATGGATAAAGTACACCAGATCTTCCCCTTTGTAATTTGGTATAGCTTTCATGGTGGGGGTTGGATGATATAGGGAACCTCCTCTTATTTTTCTGCTACTTGTGCAACCATCTTGTCTTCTAGTCGCTGGCTTTATGGGGGCTTCAGCCTCTTATCTTATTTACTCAGGCTCAAAAACATGGATCTCTTCATTTTTGGTGTCTTCCAGTAGATATTAAATGACTTCAGGATGCTCTAGGGATTCCTCAATAGCTACATTATTTTCCAAATCATCCTCCAAGGCGTAGTATGAGTTGGACGAATCAGAAAAATCAATAGAATTAGGATAGATACACAAATTAGTTTCAAAAAAATTAAAATAATTTGAGTTCAATATTTATCTCCATAAGTTGGTTAATCATTACTATCATCTTCAAAATAATGTTCCTCTTGGAGTTAATCTTCACTAGATGGAGTTAGGTTGCCAAGCTCCTTGATCTTAACTTCAATTTCCACGACTCAGGTGGTTTCTTCCTTTGGTGTTTCTGGCTCTTCTTCATTGTAAGACTCAGGGAGATCAAGTAGTTCCTCACATTCATTCCAAAATTAATCAAGTTCCCGTTGATCTCCCCCATGTAGCTCAGCACACAATTATTCCTCCCTTTTCTGCTTAGGTTTTTCAATTTCAATGATGAGTGGTGAAATGTCTTCCACCAGTACCACAGGTTCTTTATCTGGCTCAGTGTTGGGTTTCTCTTGGGATGTGATTACATATTCATCAATAAAACCTATTTGGTTCTACATATTTTTCACTTTATCACTACTCTTTTGAAACTAAGCATCAAGATCATTACAAACATTTTCTAGCACATGAGATTGTTCAGTCCATGAAAAATAATTTGAATTAAAATTTATCATGATCAAAGAGATTTGTTTAATGTTTTTTTTAAATTTATGATTTATTTAAATGATAATCTTTCTAAAATGTGAAAATAGAAAAATATATGTAAAATACTAATTGGATCCCAGGCAACGGCGCCAGTTTTGACGCATGCCTGTTTTAGGGTGTGGAAAAAACAATTTAATTTTCCTAGTGCAGTATAGAGGGTGACCAGGGTCATATATCTTGAGGATCCTTTTCATTCGTTCACTCAATTAATCTAATTTAAATAAACAAATTATTCTGTTTGTTTTTATATTATCAAGGAACAGAATACAATTTAATTAAAATAAAAGATAAAACTAACATGTAATGAGAAAATGCAATTAATTGAGAAGGAACATGGACTTTATGGGTTGGTTTGTGGGTTTCATCAATCTCCTTATTGGTATTTAAATTATGTTTTATAATTCAATTATGAGATCTCATTCATGAATTAATGTTCTTTTATTTATTGGTGTAAAATTTTGAATGCATTTAGAAATTTTAACTTCACCTCCTCATTTAAACAAGGTGATGGCACACCTCGATTGAGAGTGTGATATCATCCAAGACATGGCTCCATCATATGCCATTTCAACCACTGAATGGCTCAACTCCATCATATTAAGATCTTGTATCCATTAGATGGGAGGTAAAATATTTAATAAAATATTAGAAATGAGTTTCAGATCAGTGTCGTGGTGGATGATCGCCACACCCATGCACATCACTCTTTCTCATCACAAACTTAATAAAACATAGGAATTTAAGCACAAAATAAATGAAATTTACTCAAACCATCCCTACGAAAAGTCTCAGGTTAACACCTCATTTTTGAGGGTAAGAGGTCTTGGTGGATAATATGAGGAGAATAGAAAATGAAAAAAAGAAAAGTTGAAGAAGAAAATAGGGTGGATGGGTGGACATAGAAATAAAAAAAGCATGAATTTATTAGAAATCTAAATTAAAATTGAAAACTAAAAAAAGAAAAGAAATAAATTAAAAATGAAATGGAGAATATTTTTTTCTGTCCTCCCTAGGTGTACATCTTCTCTTTGGTGCCTTGAAGGAATGGATGGAGAATGGGATGATTTGGGAAGGACGTGAGGGCCTCCTTTTATAGGGAGAAATATATACTCCAAACGATTTCATGTTCTTGACCCATTAAATGGTAGTTTCATGCATGGACCCCTTCCTCAAAGTTGTTTATAAATATGTTTTCCATTCACCCTCCAAATTTCATATCTTTTGGACATAGTTAGAAGGCATTATGAATTTTTCATTGGTGGTTTCAGATTCTGGTAGAAGCTTCAAGGAAGGTTCTTTGAAAATAATGTCGTTAAATAGCCACTTTAATGACTTCAAAACTCCCACAAATTTATTTTAGAGCCGTCCAAATATTTCCCTGTGCTCTCCCCTATGGAAACACCAAATTTGGATATGTGTAGGTTGTGTTTGTGTTCCGTTATAGTGGTGAGGTCCACACTGTCCACCCAGAAAAATGTCCAACATCAATGAATTTTTAGGCCCTTTAGATGGTCAAATAGCTCCTAGTCTAGAAGAAAAAGTTGAAGGAAATACAAAAAAAATTCTATAAAAATTTTAATCACAAATTTTAAATTTATATTTTAATGAAATGAATAAAATATCCTTGATGTAAAAATCTGTCTAAAATCCAGAACTATGTGTATTTCACCATTTTTATCAAAACACATCATAAATCCAAAATTGATTCATTTAAGCGCAAATTGATTATTTGGGATACTTAAAAAAATATAAATACATACAAGAAATGTGGAAAATATTAGATCTATCAATTATTCTTTACAATTTATTATTATATTTTCCACATTCTAAATAATTATTTTTGTGTGATAGTTGGAATATCATTAGTAGCATTGGTATTTAGTTCATTCTATCAACATTAATTAATCTCAGTCCCATTATTATTCATATATATTCTAAATGATACCCTTTTCTTAAACATATATTAATTATAATCCATGTTTTTATCACCTTCCCATATAGAAATATTGTTTGGATATTTTTTTAAAAATAGTTTTTAACTTACATTCTGAGGATATTTATTATTTCATAATAAACTTTTATGGTATACATATCTTATTATATTTTCAAACCAATTGATATGAGAATATTCCAACCTTATTAAAACTATTATTTCCAACAAAAATAATATTTTAAATAATAAAAAAACTATTTTAACTGTATATTTTCCTCCTCATATATGGATGTTTATTCATAATTTATTAATTTCTCCCCCATAGAATGATCTTTCATTTTTATATAAAATTTATAATATTATATCTATAATCCAATGAAAAATGATTAATCTATTACAATACATACTTTTGAGTAATTCTTGGGGAACCGACTTCAACAATAATTTTTTAATCCATTCTAGCCATGGCGGTTGGTTTCCTATAAAATTTCATTAATCATACTTGTACATATATTGTTTTATAACATGCATGGTTCATGAAATTATATTTATATAAAAAATTGTTATAAGTTTAGATGGCACATAATTCTTCACATATCCTTTGTAAAATCCTCTAATTAATTCACGATCTTTTTGTTACATGTTATAGGATTTTTAACATTAAAATCCCCTTATGAGAATTGTGTAGTAGTAAAAAAACATCATATAATTTTTTAGAGATTCATTATATGTCATCTCATGCTTAATAATAATGATTTTCAATTCAATACATCTCATATATAAGTTTTTTTTTCTGATATTCAATCATAATCACCTTATATTATTAATCCTTATTAATTCATTGAACATACTCTTTGTGCAATATAATCTTTTTTGTATTAAAAAGTCTATTTCCATTGTGTTCTTGGATTTTACATCCAATTGAAAAGTACTTAATATCAATTACATTTTCAAATTTTCTTTAAATGAATGTATATTTTTATCTAGTGTCTTATTAACATCATCTTTCTCTTCAAATTCATTGATCCATTTACATTAACTGTTTAAATAACTCATTTAAATCTCAACTTTTCATATCCCAATTCAAACACTCTACCTATAGAGATTTATACATTTTAAAAAAATTTATTTTAGATACTCCAATATATAATATATCTTCTTATATCTGTGTGATAACTTCGTTTATACATTGAAATACTTCACAAATAAGAGATATTGTGTCTTTTGGAATACAATGATATAAAACCATCAATATACTAACTTATATGTCCTTTGATTTTATAGATATATATTTATCACAACATCTACTAGGATATTATTCTTTATAATATTTTCTATAAAAATATTTTCATTCGTCATGATCAATTAACATTATTTACTCAATTGAGGATGAAATGTTGTCTTTGTATTTATAGGATAGTTGAACAACATGTTATTTATATTCCAGGCCAAATATATCTTCATTGTTAGCTTGAAATGAAGAATATGATCCTTAATCTATATTAGAAAAAATAGATACATTTTACATAATTATATTCTATTTATTTATCCAATTCATCATCGTCATTGTAGAAATAGATTTTTTCGTTGATGTAAAAAATGGCCACAAAAAATACACACCATTTTTAATTAAGTAAGAAACTCAAATCATCAAAAAGGAATAACTTTAATAAATATAAGCTAATAGGGGTGAACCAACCAACTGATTCCTACCAAGGGGACCACTACGAGATATAATAAAATATGAGGGGGGAGTGAATCAGTGTTGGATAATTTTTAGCGAATTACCAATTTTGTCCCTTTACCTCTTAAACCAATTTAGATATTGATTATTGTAATGACCCAAAAAATGAATAATGTGTTTTTTCCTAAAAATATATGTTTATTATTTCATTTTCAATATAAATATTTAATTATAATTGAAATGTGACTGTTGGGTTTTGACTATTATATGACAGTTGGTTAATATGACCATTGGAATGAATAATATTTTTTACTGTTATAATTATTATTTATAAACTGATAATGTATAATTAATGAATAATGAAGAGATGATGGCCATATCCAGTATACATGGGCCATGTAAATCCCATTTTCTAGAGATTTGGAAGGAGTTATCATCACATGGAATCACTCATGACCAATCCTAAGCCAAACATCATCATGTTAAACTTGAATGAAATCGCCTAAGGGAGAAATTCAAGTATGCGGAGACTACCACTTGGGGAACGTTATCCGAGCTACTCCAAGAGATCATCACCATCACAAACCTTACCCTTAGGTAATATATAGGTGTTTTATGGGGTTATATTTCAAGGTCCTAGAAAGTTAATTTTTGATATCATTGTTCAAATAAAATTATTAATTCATCAATTGTGTTTTACGAAAAGTATTTCTTAATAATTGTGATATACCTGGGGGATATGATTATGAAGGTCTAAATTAAATGTTGTAGCAACATTTTCAAGTATGATTCATGTTCTTATTTTTATCATAAGACCTTTTTCATTCCTTTATGAAGTTTCTCTTGTTCTTACTGATATTTCTCATGTACACTTGTAAAGAGTTACACTTGTTTTCCCTTACTGGTCTTTCTACTCACCCTTTTCATTGATGTTTTTCCATAGGTTATATGATGAAATAAATGTACGTAGGATATCCCCTGAAGAAGATTTTCAGGTGGAAGAGAATAATTTTTTATGTATTAATTTATTATGTACAATATTTCCCTGAAACTAAACATTAAAATATCCACATATTGTAAAATTTCATGTATTTATATGTTATGAAAAGGCGGGATTCCATAGATGGTATCAAAGGATTGTTTAGTTCTTTGTGAAAATTATGATATGAAATGTTTAGGATGAACCCTATAGGAAATTTCAAATATAAGAAAACTTCTTGGTATTTTTGGGAATATTTATCTAATGTTTTTCTGAAAAAATAAATCCATGTCTTAATATGAATAAGTTGATGTGGCTCTCGAACATATGTATCCAGGGGTGAAACCCAAAACCACAGCTTTGAGATAGACTCGAACGAGAACTAGTGAATGAAAGTCACCCTTGATTCACTGTTGGATTGATATTATTGGGGGATATATTTGGTTAACCACATGTTTTTATGATCCGTTATAAAGTATTTATAGAAAATGTAATTTTTGGTAACGTTTTTAAGAATTTTGTTTTAAGAAAAAAAGTCCTTTAACGCTAAATTATTTATAAATGATAAAAATTCCTCACTATGGTTTTCATATTTTAGTAAATGGCGGTAAATATGAGAAATTGTGTAAATGGTGACCACAATGGACCATGCACTGATGGGCCACATATTGAAGCCAAAATGAATGTGTTCATGAGAATGACGAATCAAATGACTCATGTTATGAGAAATAACATGAATCAACCTCTGATAACGAATTATACAATAATGGAAAAAATTTCCATTGATTCCTTCATGAGTCAAGGACAACCAACATTTATTAGATAATGCATCCCATTGATTGTAGAATAATGGTTAAGCTTGGTTGAAAAGATATGTTTTGTACTTCATAGTTTTGAATATGAGAATATCACCTTTGTTATTTAAATGTTAGTGGGAAAAGCTAATAAATGGTGGGTGTAGATTAGAAACACTATTCCATGATGTGATATTTAAGCTATGGAGTGGGATGAGATCAGAGGTATCTTATTCAATAAGTATTTCTCTTATTTGATGAGAACAAAAATGGAGAAGTAATTTCACAGGCTGAAGTAAATGCGGAAAAATATATAGGATGCTTGGAGAAGAACTTCAAAGGTGATTCAAATTACCCCACAATATTATTAATGTATCATTATATAATGTTTGAAAAATTATTTGGTGGGATAAGACACCGTCAGTCGAAGAATCTATCCTTCCAATTCTATGATCGCTTTGAAGAGATCATGTAGAGTGTTATGAATGTTGAACTAGAGTTTGGTGAGATGGTTTTTTCTCATAATTCTAATGAAAAGAGGATATCGACAGATCTAGGATTGGGGAGGATATTTGATTAGGGAAGATGATGAATGAAAGTGTAACTTACCCCATGTAATAAATTTTGGAAGAAGCATTTAGGGAACATCTTTATTATGAGAGGGAAATAATACATGTATGTAAGAGAAATCCAAATAGCTCGGTATTGTTGTAGTGAGGTAAAACCTCTACTTCCCAACACTAGCGATAAAGGGGTGACGGTGTAGGCCCTACTTGATGTCTAATGCATCAAGTGTGGGTTTCTAGGGACATTTTCCAATCAATATCCAAATCTGATAGTAGTGTAAGGGAATCAACTTTATCCTCAAAAAAGGCCAAGGGAGAGAGGTTTTTCTTTTTCTATCCTGATAGCTGATGTTGAAGCTCCAAATGTTGTGGTGGCATATACTCTTGTTTTTGTCTCAAATATAGAAAGTACGTTGTTTGATTCTGGTTATTTACATTCCATTATTTCCTCCATGTTTTCAATGAATATAGAATCAATTCATGAACATATAAAAGTAGAGTTATCAGTCAAGACTCATGGAGGCATTTTCCAAGAATCAGACATGTTTATAAATACTAGTATTTACTTTTGAGATCACAATCTTATCCAAAATCTAGTTTTCATTCCCATGTTTTTATTCGATGTTATATGAGGGTTGGAGGGGATCTAAAATTATAATTCTATTATAAAATGCAGAAGCATGGAAATATCATTTTTCATGAATGGAAAACCTAAAATTATCGTCCAAGGAGACAAATCTCAACATGATATTTGTCTAGAATTAACTAATATAGCCTTATTTATAGAGTTGATCGGTGAAGAAGAAGATGGAAATGAGAGTATAAAGATAGAGAATATCCACACCATTTATGAATAAATTGATGTATTTCTCAAGTAGTTACCTGGAACTCCCCATAAATAGAGGTATAGTTATCCATTGAACTCATTCATAGTTCTATGAAGATTTAAAAAACCCCGAATAGATTGGTGATTCTGGAGCTAGGGGAATTAACGAAGAAAATACAAGATCTTTTGGATAATGTGATTATCCAGGAAAGTGTGTCTCCTTAGGGGGGACAAGTTCACTTTTAAAAAAATAATTATGGATCAATGTGTTCATTAATTCATTATATATAACTAATTGGGATCATAGAAAAGATCAAGTACCATCTTCTTAAAAATGATGATTTATTTGACGAGCTTCATGGGGATTAGTTTCTTCTCCATGACTGATCTTAGATATGGTTATCCTTAATTGTGGGTGAAGAAAAAAGATATTCTAAACACCAACTTCTGATCAAGATATGAGATTTATGATTTTGTTTTTATGACCTTCCGATAGACTAATGCAACTGGAATTTTTATAAATTTTATGAATATAATCTTTAAAGACTTCCTTGATATATTTTGTATATTTTTTTATGATATTATGAGATATCCCAAAATTAGGGAGAAACATGATTATCATAGAAGTATTTTATTGAAAAATATAAGGAATGGGTAGTTATTTGGAAGTTTTATCATGTATGAGTTATAGTTATAGAAAATTGATTTCATGGACCACATTGTAACCAATGAAGGAATATTAGTTCACCCTAAAATGACAGTGGTTGCAGAGGTGTGTCCACATCATAAAATTGTAACCGAGATTCATAGTTTATGTGGTTTATCAGGATATTATAAGAGGTTTGTGAACATCACTTCATGACATTACAATCCACTAACCATATTTTCTGAAAAAGGCTGAATTTAATATTGGAAAATGAGTGTGAGGAATGTTTCGAAGATACAAAGAAGATATTGGTTACTCCACCAATGTTAACTCTTCCCTCAATTAGATAAGTATTATTTATTTTTAAAAAGATTCTATATAAGGTATTGGTTGTGTCATCTGGAAAAATGGAAATGTCATTTCTTATGATTTTTGATTTTTGAAGCCTCATGATTAGAATTATCATACGCATGATCTTGAAATAGATACAATTGTTTTTGCTCTAAATATGTAGAGGTACTATCATTATGGGTAAATGTGTGATATATACATAGACCATAAATTATTTAAGTATATATTTACACAAAATTAATTGAAAATAAGATAGAGGGGATAGTTGGAACTTCTTGGAGACTTTTATTTTTCAACTATTTATTATCCTGGAATAGAAAACAAAATTGTTGGTGCATTAAGTTGGAAGGAACTTATTTTTCTAGCAATGATGACGATTCAAGGAGAACCTTTGATCAATGACCTAGTAAAACTGGACATAGTAATTTTAAGGGTAGGTATATCATCAACCCTATTTGAGATGATTTCACAATCATCACTACTATAGAAGACCAAGAACACTAATAAATAATATCCTTTGTTATAGATAAAGTTTGAGGTTTTAAAGGATGGGATATTTCATGAGTTATATATTGATCAATATGGTGTATTGAAATTTTTTAGAATAAAATGTGTTCCACATATTCTGGAAATAAATAATGAGATGATGGATGATGCTCATAGTTTCTACATTATCTGTACATCCTAGAAGAATGAAAGTGTATAGGGACCTTTGTGATCATTATAGAAGGGATAATATGAAAAGGGACATTGTTGAATACAATAAAAGGTGCCTGGTGTTTCAATAAGTGAAGGAAGAGTGAAAAATTATTAAAGGGGTATTATAACCACTACCCATACATGCATAGATATTGGAATATATAACTATGAAAATTGTCATTGGTCACCCGAGAAAATTGAAATAAAATCATGAGGAATGGGTTATAGTGGACAAATACTTAAAATTTTATCTATATTTGGGAAGATTTATCTATTTGTCATATTCTAGGATTTACATGAATGAAGTGGTAAGGTTTCCTAGAGTTCCACATTCTATTATATCTATCATGTTCTAAGGTTCACATCAAAATTCTATAGGGGTCCTCATCATTATCTATGTGTAGAATTTAATTTCTGTACAAACTATCACCCCCAAACTGATGGCTAGTTTGACTGAACTATATTGACACATAAGGAAAAGATACAAACACGACCAATAGAATTTAAATGTGTATAGTATCAACATATCCCATTAGTTGAGTTCTCTTACAACTACATCTTTCATTTGAGCATCAAAATATAACCCTATGATGATCTATATAGGAAGTGATGTAGAACTCCATCTTGTTGGGATGAAGCCAGTGAGAAAAAGCTTCTTGGTCCAGATCTTGTGCAACAGATGAGAGAAAAGGTTCATGCCATCCAAAAATACAGTATACATGCTTAGATTCAGTATAAGATCTATGTAGTCAAACATAAAAAGGGACTTAGATTTTGATGTTGTTGACAAGATCATCCTTTGAATTTCTCCATGGAAGAGAGTAATGTGGTTTGGAAAGGAATGGAAGATCATTCCCAAGATCATTGGACCCTATTAAATCCTTGACTGCATAGAAGAAGTGGCATATCAGCTTTCACTAATCTTAAATATATATCAAAATCATGATGTATTCCATGTATCTATATTGAAAATGTACATACCTGACCCGTCACATTTATTGAATCCAGAGATGTTACAATTTGAACATGTCCTCTCTTATGAGGAGTAGCCAATGTAGATATAGGATCGTAGAGATAAGGATCTAAGAAAGAATACTACCAAACTAATTAATCAGTTATCAAGGAACCAAAAATATGAATGAGCCGCGTGGAAACTAGAAGATAATTTATGATAGAAGTACCCTCACCTTTTCTCTTATGACGGTACGAGTTAAAATTTATAGGATGAAATTTCTTAAGGGGGAAGAGTGCAATGACATGAACTTTCAAATAATGGGTTTTTTACTAAATATATATATTTTACTATGCTATAATAAATAAAATATATATGAATAAATTAAATGGGACCATATGGTTTTGATATTTATATGACTATTGGTTTATATGACCATTGGGTTGACCATATGCCTTTTTCTGAGTGAGATTATTTTTATTATTTCATTTTGATGGTGCACATTTATTTAGTTTATTGTATTTGGAATCCAAGGTATTATCACCTTTTCTTCTTTAAATCTTCTTGGGAGAAATTTTGTTTAGAACATTTTTTGGCTTAACTTCCATGGTTTATTCTTATTTATTAACCAAAATTTATGGTCTTTGTTTCTTATTCTAATTTCATACATTACATGATGAGTATAACAAACATTGTGAAAAATATTTATGAATACACCATAGATATTATTAAGAATTCTAAATCTATTTTTACAGTATATATTCTTATTTAACTATGTATGTTTCCTTTACATATCATGATTTCTCCCCAATAGTATGGGATTCCTTTGGGATTTATAATTTAGAGGATTATTTGAATAAAATGGATGAATGAATTTTTGTACAAAAATTGACCCAAAAAAATGTTATTATTATATAAATTTTATTTTATTATTGGTAATTATTCATATAATTTTGGGATATTTATGGGGAAATATATTACACACTCTTTTTCTTATCCACCCATATCATGGTTGTATGCTTCTTATCAAATTTGTTCATCCATATTTTTATATATTTTGTTTTACAACTTCCACTATTCATGAACACATATTTTTATAAAACATTAATAGATGGTATGAATGATACCCATTTCATCAAAACATATTGAGATAGCTTATTAAACATAGTCATGAACTTATTTTAAGATTTTGAAATAATTTTAACATTATATGGCTTCAATGATCATTGTGTTGTATCATAAACATTCTCTTACTTTAATGGAGGCATAATATTTTAATTTTAATGATTAACAAGATAAACTCCCTATTATTGTAATCTCATGTTGAGGGTGTTTTTTTAGCATCAATCATATTCAAATACTCATTAAAATATGTCCTTATTCTTTCAAATTCCTCTCCAAATAGCTTAGTTTTTGTGGTAAATAAGAGTCAAATTTGTTTTCTTATCTTATATTTTACTTCCAATTTAAAATCCTTAAAATAATTTCTTTTTTCAACATTTCAGGAAGTGAGTGTATTTTTTCATTTTGTTTTTTCATGAATCCACCCAAATATTTAATTCATTGAGCCATTTAGTTTTAAATTTTGAGAAACTCATTTCATATTCCAATTTTCATATATCAAAGGTAACACCCTACATAGAGATATTTATACATTATAAAACAGGGTCTTCTAAATACTTCTCCTAATCATATACTCCCTCTTCTAGACAGGTGATATGTTCCTACATACATGGAATGTCTCCCCAAATATGAGATATTGTTTCATAAGGAATGAAATCCATAATATCACTGAATACAGTAAATTATATATACTGAGGTGTTTTAGGTAGATCATCATCACTACTTATGTTAGGATATTCATCATTGTGATAATTTATATAACAAATTTTACCAAACCCATGATTATATAATATTCTTTATTCACCTAATGTAGAGATTTTGTTATAATCCTTGGAAGTAAGTTGTTGATTAATTTCAAAGAAATATATATCACCATTGTTAGAAAGGCCTGGATAATTTGATACTTTATATTATTTAGAAATTTTTTATGTTCTTAAAATTTATTTTATCTTCTTTTTTTCCCATTCATCATATTTTTACAAAAATAGTGATCTTATATGAGATAACGGTATCTTCACAAAAAATAGTACTTCATTGTAAATACGTGAAAAAACTAATATTTTAATAATATAACAATATTAAAATGAAAAATTCAATTGTTGTAAACCAACCCTCTGATACTAAGTGATAGGACCATATCAATTTATACTAAACACATGGGGCAGAGTGAATCATTGTTGGGAAATTTTTATTCAAATATAACATATTTCCATATACGTTTAGATATGTTATAATCTTGATTCTCATATTATATTTTTCGGATTTTATGAATGTATATTAAATAAATTTATATAGTTAAAATGATATTTCTATAAGGTTCACTAATCAATAAGTCTACAGAATGAATTCCATGTATATTGATGACTTGTACATGGATTACCAACAAAAATGGGATAACTATTTACTAAGGTATAGATAGAAAAAAATCAACAGACTAAATGTGGTTCCATATACATTATGAAAGGAAATAAGAAAGAATCATGAATCTCTAGACTAGTGATGACCTCATCCAACCTCCACCCCCTCACTAGTTCTATATTTCCTATGTTGATGGTATCAAACTTTATCAATTCAATTATAACACAATGAATGTAATATACTTATTGATAATTCTTTTGTGTTAAACATTTTTTTATCTTCATCTTGTATAAATTTTACCTATATAGTAGTGAAAAAACAACTCTCCATGTTCACAATAATAAACAGAATGCATATATTTCCTTATGGTTGTCCACATCATATTGGTCCTACGATCTCAATTCAAGGAACATTCATCTGGTGACACTACATAAGATAAATAATTATTCTATTCCTTTTGTGTCTATTTTTTTAGTAATCCCACACAATTTGATCCATTATACTCTACCTAGTACATATTTTTATGATTCGTTATGACATTGTCTGTTCAATGCTCTTCTACTTCCTATGATGCTTTTATTCTATCATGTATATTATTCTCCATTTAATACATATTATAATAATTATTTTTCACAAATGAGAGTTACTAACAAGATTTATGGCAAAAAATTTCTCAAAGTTCTCTAATTATTTCGAAACAATGTACGATCACAACATCACTCATAACCCATAACTTAAAAACATATCTTCTACAAATATAAACTAAACATCATAAAGGGATAGATTCTTTATAAATATATGGATATCTACTAAATAAAATTATAATAACCATTTTATAAAATAGATATCTTACCCGATTTTTTGTCTTTTGATTATTTTAAAAATCCCAAAATATTGGAGTCAAAAAATATTCCTAGGAAACTTCCTTAGATTTATGAATAAATATTACTCATTAACCTTATAGAAATCTTGAATTGTTTGAAAATATTCCTTAATGATTAATTAAATGTTGATTTATAGCTCAGAAACACCAAAATAAATTATATTACACAGTAATTTTCAATAAATTAAAAGTTTACATCATGTAAGTCATTCTAACATCTCTTCCATACAGTGAAAAATCTGAGTGTTGTTTCTTCACCACATCATTTGAACATTTATGAATCCTTTCTAAAGTCTTTTATTTATTTCGATAAAATATTTTTGTTATGATTATATTTGATCTTCCCTTTATTGAATTTCTACAGTACATTCACAAGGCTCTTTCTCCTTCAAATGTATTCTTGTATTTCTGTTAGTTTTCCAACATAAGATGATCACAAAAATATAAATTGTTACCCTTATATATGTTGAATTAATAAAACTATATTAGTTGATTTATTAATACATAACATGATATATTTGTAAAATAAATTTATGAAATTTATCATAGGTTTCTTGATAGATATATTGATAAACTTTCCTCTTCATTTGAAAACTTGTGTCTAATACCACCACTAAAATTACCCTAGAAAGACTTTTATTTAATTCAACGATCTTTAGATGCTTCCTCTAATCAATCATATGTAAACTTCTATTAAATAACTTTTCATAGGGAAATTTTTCTTATGAGATCATTCATCTTATATCAAAAAGTAGATATTTTTTCTGATATTTCAAAAAATGTAAATAATTTCTCCATTTATTCGTTGGTACTTATTTACTTTGTCTCTTGAAATTTTTAAAAGCCTTTCATGTTCACTTAATATATCTATTATTCTAATCAAACATCAATCACCACCTTACAATTTTTGGGAACCACAAATTTCATCCAACATCTTTAGTCAACCTGCATTATAAACGATCATGATTCTATTATATTATTCATAATTTCATATAATTTATGAAGAAAAAATCATTCCCAGATTTATCTCTCTTTCCCATTTAATTTTTATCATATTAAAAAAATTATATTTGAATTAAATCCACCAATCATAGTGTTGTTTTAAACATTACAAAACATACCACCAGGTATCTACTAATATTGTTGGTATGATTATTAGCTATATAATGTAAATGTGAATTTAATTAGTAAAATATTCATATCAATATAGAACTTTATAAAATATATTTACTCAAATTATACTAATGTAATTTTGAACATTATTCTGGTAATATCCATATCTTCACTTTTTTTCCTTTGGACTATACATTTCGGTCTATTTGATAGACTATGATAGATTACTTAAGAAATAATCATCTAATGTAATTGTTTGAGGTCTTTAAAAAATTAGTTCTATTGTAAAATGTATCTGATGTTATGAAATGGAAACCATTGTATGATTACCTATGTACAATCAAATTCATCTAACCACCTTTGTACGCAATACTAAACCATCAGTGTCTATAGTTTCAATTTTATCATTTCATTCATCAAAATCTTATCTATTAATTTTGCTCCACCTTCCTTATCTTGTGACAATATCATTAGAAACATATTAAGGAAATTACTTAAATAAATAATATAACATTTATATAGAAAATTATTTTACAAACCTAAATCACTTGTTGAAGATGATAAGATCAACTCGTAAGTCATCTAAAGTTAAAATCAATTCAATTAAATCACTTTCTCCTTTTATGTAATGAATAATAAAAATCACTACTACAGGCCGAAAGCCATTTGTATATTTTTTATGATAATAATACTTGATTACTTGTTTTTTTATTTATCCATTCATCCAAGCTACATCAACATTATTACCAATCATTGATAGATTAATCAACAGTTTGAGAAGGTTTTTCTTTTTAATGTATTAAACATATTAAAATTAATGAACTATTTATACTTTATTAAGAACCAATTAAAACCATAAAAAAATAAAAATCAAAAAATGGTGGACACTTATAGTTACCATGGAATTATTGATCACTTCTTATTTATTATTAGTTGAAATATTATTCCTAACTTCAGTATGAAAATGATTTTCATTATTCAATTCTTTCTCTAACAACCAATCAAATTCCAACTAATATGGATGGATTATTTGCAATTCTTTTGTCACTTTATCTTATTTTTTCCTGTGTGTAGACTCCTTCTCTGAAAAAAAATTATTAGTAAAATATGTCATTGGTTATTTCCTATTATTCATTAGTAATTCCACTTCTCTAGAAAAACTTTTCATGTAATTGTAGCTGTGTGCCCTGGAATTTTTCTCCTTGCACAAAATTATTCAATAGCGTTTGGGTTTTCCATTTTAGAGAACCTCTCATGAAATTATTTATCTTTATCACTGAATTTTTTTTACCAAGACAACCATTTTAGTCATCTCATAGATATATTTTTTACATTGTCTCAACATTATTACTTCATAAAAAATTCCAATGGACTATTTTCACTTCTTCATGGAAATGAATTTTATATTATCATATATTTATCCCCACTTTGGGTTAATGTCTATTTCAAAATCAATCTAGGGTGAACATTTCTTGATAGTATTTTTTACAAGATTCTCATATTTATTCCCTAAAGATGACGTATTTACTGATATTCATTACTTATTTATGATTTTTATCTACATTTAAAAGTAATTTATTAACTATGATATATTAATATATACCAAAACATATAATAATTATGTCCTATTCAATCCTATTAATAAAATACGTTTTCAAGGAACACTAACATGTGTTTGGAAAACTGAATCATCTTTTTTTGTGGGTTTTTATTTTTCACAAAAAATACTTCTTTGCATCAAATATTCTCCCAATTAATTTTGACCATATATATTTTCAACAATTTAAATATTATTCCAAAATTCAATGATGAGGTGAAAAAAATCCCACCAAATTAAGAGTAGTAAAAAAATACTGATTTATTTATCTATGAAACATTCTCGCTGAATTTGACACGTGGATGTTTTTAGATAACCCAATTCTTCTTCTGAGCTTGATTCATGGAAAAGGAATTAAATTTATTTTCAAAAATACATGTTTAATGATGTGGTAGTTTTATCGTAATAGATTTTTTTTATTATTTCCTATTTTTATTTGTAACCTATAACAGGTAATTACACATCATTATTACAAAAATACACTAATGAAAAAATGGTATCCCTTTTATATGGGCTTATAACAGATTTATTTTTAGATCATATCAAGATATTTATACCAATAGAATGTGTCTATTCAGAGGTATTAGTCATATCAGTAGTATTCATATAATTTTCTCTTCTTCTACTAGTAACTTACTAAGTCTCAAGTTCTACCTCCTATTGAAATCTCAATTTAATTTCTATCACAATAAACTATAAGATGATAATATTAATATTAACCAATAGTAAGACCAATATGTATTTCAATTTAATCTTAAAATTTTTAATTTGATTCTCATTTTATTATATCAGTTCTTTAATGAATTTCTAAAATTATTTAATCATTTGTATTTGATTTCAATTTTTTGTGTACTTAACAGAACTGTATTTTATGTGTTTCTTCAAGTGAATGGAACTCTTACTCAAAAAACTTTTTCAAAAAAAAATTCTCAAATATATTTTGTTCAAATATTTCATGATTTAGATAAAATGTTTTACTATAATTTGTAATTAATTTTTCTTTGGATTCGATTTTTTATAGAGTGTAATCCATTTTAAATTGATTTTCCAATGCATCATTCATTACATTGGTTTCTAACTACAATTATGATTTTAATCATGTATTCCATTGATATATTTATATATATATGTAAAAAATTCTTCTAGGACTATTTTATAGTATATGTTAAATTTATAAAGACAATAAACATGTGATTAATCAGAAACACACTCTTCATACACTTTATAACATTAACATGAACTTGAATCTTTACAAGGACCGGAGAAAAGAATATAATATATACAAAACCAATTTTAATATTTACATTTTTAATGTCATGAATTTATACAATAAGACATTTTTTTTCTTATTCACCTCTTTTTTAATATATTTTTTCAAATGCTTTATCAAAATCTACATGTTAAAAATAATATTTATGTGAATTGTATTTTCCTTCTAAAAAAACTATAAATCTTAATAAAAATAAAATATGAACATCATATATGTCAGTAAATTTTTTTCAAATGCACCCTAAATAAAATTAGAGTTTTATCCTTGAACATTAAAACCAATTATGATGCCTAATGTATCTTGTAGGTACACAGAGAGGGGAGAGAATCTGCATACACAAGTGTCACTAAATACATTTATTTTTCCTTTTTAATCCTTTTTAAATATAAAAATCTTCACATGTTATGATGAATATTTCATTTTCATGAACATATTCATTCTACATATATCATTGAAACTAAATTAAGAACAACACACAATGTTATTAAAATCTTTTCCCCAAGTGAAGTTAATATATCATTTCTTTTTTAAACATATGTCCAAAAAAATCTATTTTACACTAGCATGTTTTTATCAATTAAAATTGGTTAGGTTTGGGTCTATATCCACATCCCGTGACTTCATTATATCACACATGTGTATATTCGTTATACTATCTCCCATTAGTGTAAATTGTTACATGAAAATGTGTGGATTATTGGTATTGTATCCCATGTGTTTATTTGAGGTCCATTTCTCAAAACATTAGAAAATGATATCCTATGAAATCTATAGGTATCTATATTAATATAATGGTAAAATTAATGATATCTAGGTATTTTAATATCAATATATATATAAAATATGTCCATGTAGAAAAATTACTCAAAATAATATTTAAAAAATGAAACTACTAAATCATCTAACTATATAACAAGACAATGTAGTTTTTAATTTTATAAAAACTCCCAAGTGGCCTAAATATTAAAAATTATACAGTATTTGGATAGATAGGCTTGGAATATAACTTCTAGTTCCTTATATTAAAAATTCAAGACTACTTTAAGAACATAAATGAATTTAATATATCACACCAATATTAAAAAACTGTTTCTCATTTATTCCAGTTTATCTATTTAATCATGAAAAAACATTTCATATATGGAAATTATAACTATATAACATAAAAAATGGTTCATCCAACTAATTCCCACAATTCTCTTCCAACTAAATCATTAATGATTCTCGATTAATTCTGTCCAGTTGCTTTATAATTTCAACATGTAACTAAATTATTATGAATCTCAACATGCTTCATGAAGACATTATTTCATGATACAATTTTTAAGTATAATATAACATATATGAATTTTATATCATAATAAGATACATGAGCACACTTAATGAACTATTTTTCTCATAAATCTATTCACCACAAAATGATTCTTTATGAACAATTACATTTTTAGTTATTACTTCTCATACAAGCATTTCTTATACCACCATAGTATGTTTGATTGAACTAGATAAATTTTTCATCACTACCTCTAATATCCTCCCATGAATTATTCACATCAATAACAATGATTTTACGTAGAATGTATAGAAATATGTAAATGTTTTTATTGTTTCATGATTCCCTAAATAATGGTTAACCAATCATTTATTTAATTTCATAAAAAATAACCTCACACTTACATATCTCATTATCATCATAAACAACATTTTTTTCTTCATAAAACATGACCATTGAAGAAAATTTCTCACATAATTATAGTCGTATAAAAAATTTGAAAATGAAAAAATTTCATACTAAATTTGTGTACATTCATGTTCCTATCAAAACATGTACCTAAATATGTTTCCTTTTTTATTCATTTATTTAGATTATCATGATTTTATATAATTCCATTGTATAATAACCAACAAATAACAAAACATAAAAAGTAATATATATGCACCATTTTAATTAATTTTTTTTCATGAAAACCCTACACTCACCATATATTATTATAAAATAAAGGAAGAAAAATCATGACGATTCTGTTTCACATAATGAAACATCTGATCACATTATGGTGAAATATATCCTATATAGAATCTATTTGACATAATAATTAACATTTAACATGGTGTCATTTATTCCCCTACGTGCATTATATCCCCTTAAATACACTCATCCAACCACCCCGCAATATGGCCACATTCCACTATGCCACCAAAGAAGTTATAATTCTATCATTCACCACACCGCGGAATTAATCCCTATGATTAACCATGATTTGCTTTCTTGTGATAACATTTAGAAGTTGTTTTGTAATTCTAGATTATAATATCTTACTTAACCATAGATCTTATCCCATATTATATGGGATATCAATCTTCATGGGTTTATATTTCATGGAGTTGGTATAATTTTTAACACCCTAATCAACATTTTTTTATGTGAATATAAGTAATTCAACTAAATAATAGAACTTCTTCGAATAATGTGAAAAAAAACATATGACATCATAACATCTCGAAAACCTCAATAATACATCTAGATGAGTATCAATATCCTCTAATGGATACCATTAAATTTTGAAAAGAATATGGTCTTCAATAATTAAATACAATTCAATTTCCCCATATGTTCTCCAACTTCATATATCAGGTTGAAAACAATCTGATTATTATATGTAACATTGTATCATGTCTTTTACACCAAGGCTAGCACAATAGTAATAAACTTTATAGGCCTATTTCAAAGAAGTACCTCTTCAACTCGTAGCACCATCTCTTCACCTTGAAACCCCTTTTCGAATTACTGAATCAGACTCAAATGAATATTAATGGTAATAAATCCAATCAAAAATCTAACTCATTCAATGAAACTATTCAATAAATATAAGAATCTTTAAGATCATTCTTTTATTGGAAAAATACTCCATGACCAACATATATTGACATAAAAATTGATAACAAATACAAACAATACTATCCATTAGGTTTTGTATAGGTCAAAAGAAAACCCAACACACATATATACTCAACAATAGACACTATCCATCCAATTTAACACTTATATTCATTTCTAAGTAATATTTCATAAATGGTCACACATCAATATAGAATATCAGAGATCAAGATCGGTCTTATTTTTCTAATAGTATCACCATCTGTGTAAGCACCGTGCTACCCACATTTAAATTGAAACAATATGCTTCCTCACAAAAACCATTTAACCACATGAAATCTTAAAATATGGATTATCACTCAAATAGTACACAAAATCCCATCATGTTGTCTATGGAATAGTCTCCATAGGGTTTGACTAAATTCCATACTAATAATGTAAAATTTATAAGGCCTACAACTTAGATCATTAAGACCTCAACAACCTAGTTCGTTATCTTTCATATGCCCTGAATAGGAACCCAAACACTACCCTACCAATTCCATGCATGACCATACACAACATCAAAACTAACATAATCAGTTTATTGCAACAGATCCTAAAAACAATTTAATATATTATCCAAATAAAAAAATAACCATCTTAGACAATTATAAAATCAATATTTTTCCCTTTGATGACCAATGTCACAAATATTTTATGTGGATGGTCAATACCTATTATAATGAACCTTATTTGTAGGCACCATAATATAGGATTACACCCTCCCACATGAATAACAAAAACCAACATCCTGTGAGAAAAATAAATTACCATATAACTATATCTGTTATACAATTGGTATTAATTCTTGGTTTTACCAAAACCACCATGGATTGCATATTGTAATGGGTGACCAGAGATAAAAAGTGGTACCACATAGCGTGAAATGAGTCTTATATGAGTATAACTATCTTATCCAGAGGCAAGATGATGTACTCCCCATATTTAGTATAATCCTATAATTTTATATTCCTAGAATATAGGACCATGATATTATAAAAATAGTACTTAAATATTGAACTTCCCACACTAGATAAAGTGGGGGTTAATTCCATAATTGATGAGGCATAAAATATCTACTATAATGTGGGTATCTATTCATATATCTTATCAATGAAATAAATAATAAATTTTCACCATGAAATTAACCACATTTCTATTACTAATCTATTATGATATTATTATCCAAGACTAAATATTCATAATATACAAACTTGTATACACCCACAATGGTAGAAAAGTTTCAAATTCATAACTCGTACATATAGGGTCTACACTACCATATGTTTCCAATAAAACGCCTAAAAACTGTAACAATTTTCATCCAATTCATCTTATCGGTTGGTGTTATTAGTCATGCTTCCCTCTAGATATTCACAGATTTTAGAACAATAATGGGATTCTATTTTCTCACAATATTTTCACTAGGATTTCTAAATACACTTATTGATGTTAGATACCACCCATGGAACAACTGGGACGTGATAAAGAAGTGTTTACAAGAAGCCTCACAAATCCATAATATAATATGATTCTCAAACACACAATTATTTCATCGACCACTAATGGATTATTTAATGAAAAATATATGATTTTTATATATCCTAAAATCAAAAACAATATACTGTATATTATCTTGATTAGGGAAACCTAGTAATATCCTCTAGAATGACATTAATGTATTATTCTACCATTATGGGTACTTACCTATGAAAAATTCATGTTGTAACAGGATAGTAAACAACATGAGGGTAATTTCACATAATCTAAAAATGTTCAACCCACCCATATAGCTCAAGTGACTAACTTTCCACAATGAATGAAACATAGGTCCTATACTCAACTATGAAACACCCTAAAATGGACATAGATCATACAAACATTTCATGATTGAAATTATAAGGTGTCATCTATACAAGGTGGAATCCCAACCAATATCTCTTTTTGTTGATGAAAATATCAAAAAATCAATCATTATGGTCATATTAATATCCACAACTTGTAGGAATCTCCAGTTGAAGAGGTCTGACTGGGATCCTCCATCATAATCCTCTAATTCCGAAAGAGCTTCTCCTAAATGAGGAAATAGATAATTATATTATTAATGATCATGACTGTTAGAGGAGATGAAGTAAATACTAATTAAAACTCTAAATTACACTTTATAATCAAATGCATCCTTTTATTAAAACCTTATACAACCAGGACTACTAAAACCCTGTTTTTGATGAAGACCACCTGGAAGAGTTGGGAGTAAGAGTGGATCAAAACAAAATCCACCCATTACCACTTGTATGCCACATAATCCTCCACTGAAATCATCCTCCTAGAATGAAATTCCCTAACCCTAGTTACATAGACCCAGTTCCTTATTACATAACATTGGCATGATCACAAGGGATAAAATCCCAAAAGGTCGATCAGTTTACTGGCATTTGAAGTACATGATACATACATAAATTTTACATTATATTTTAAAATGAAAAATAATAAAATCATTGTCTCCCATGAACACATTCATATCCCTTATACAATACCTTCTGGTCATTCATAATATATTTCTTCACATCCTGGAATAAATAAAACATTGAAAGGGGTGAGCTCATATGCTTAGTAACGATAACAATATAACATAAACATACATAAACATGCATAAAAATTTGAGGAAATGTATAAGAATAAAACACAAGACTTTTTAACATAAAATTCAGAATTATAAGAAAAATAAAACTAAAATAATTCCATTTTTTTATTTACATGGATATTATACTTGTCGAATAATCACATTTAAAATCAACAGTCAATTTCATAATGATGGAATACATAATACCGGACATCATAACCGCATAGTCAAGGCCTCGTGACAAGACTATAAATAATAAATTTTCAAGGACTTGTTCTCAGACACTAGTTTGTCTCATTAGACCTACCGATGCATCGATAAGCTATAGTGGGCTCCAACTGTCAATTAATAAGTCCAATGCATTCCTCATATGAAGAGGTTGAAACATAACACAATCATTCGTATTAAAACTAGCATACAAAATTTTAATACTTTAACCATAAACCATGAATGGTATAAAATAAAACATCCAAAATCAATCATAACACAAAACATTCAATACAATATGGATGATTTGTATCATAATAAATCAACTTCAAATAAGTTTAAAACCCATCAAAGGATGTTGATATAGATGAAATCAAAAATATTCGAGTGAAATATCTTTTTATTATTTTTAAATAAGTTAAGAGTAACATAATTATATAATGTTTTTTGAAAATATTCTTATAAACTTCCATGGGAAGATTCAGAGGTGTTGAATTGGAGGAAAATAGCTGCACTCGCTGTATAATTTAAAAAACAATCTTACCTAAATTCGTCGAAAATGTCATAAAGTACCTTGTTTGGAAAAAGTCAAAAATATTTATTTAAAAACATTTATAAAAATTCAAAATAGGGTACAAATGACTTTTACCCATATTATAAGAAATCCTATCAATGTTTTGAAATACTTTTTTAAGAAACATGGATGTCGATGAAAAAGAGGTCCCAGTAGATACTCACATACAAACAACCTCGGATAATGAAGAGATTGTAGAATTAACCATTACCTTGTACTTTTCCATTATTGAGGGTATGATAACATCATGTATAATAGTAAAATCATTGTTATTAAATAAAAAAATAACTACATATAGAACTATGACATCGTATATGATCTTCTAATATTGATTTGTTTATAATATTCCAATAGTATCATTGTTTCTGGTGTTAACTAATTAATTTTCCTTCATATGATTAGTTATATAAGACATTTTTGTTATTTATAGGATGTATTTTATTCATATAAATAATTATATTAAGTTCTTATACATTATTTTAAATCGTAAAATGAAAATTCTTCTTGAATGGTTATAATGAGGAATGAATTTCATCGCGTTCCTGGAGACGGAAATCCGTACGTACGCACGAGCAAAAATATCATTCTATTGATGGTAAAATCATAAGTAATTATATGAAATATAATATATACATAATAAATAACATATTATATTTACTATTCACATCATTTACACTCATTATTATACCCATAAAAATGATGTTTCTGAAAAAAAACTACACCATGACGGGGAGACGGTATGCCGTACATACACACCTATATTGACTTGTAATTCACAGAATGGATATAATAATGAATATGGTTTTACCATATTTATAATACCATCAATGTATGCATAAGGTAGCAGAGCTATTATTTTGGTATGGGAAAAACAAATAAAGAGTAAGTGGAAGAAGAAAAAGAACATTGAAAGAGGTGATGAAAATAGTTACCTCTTCTTTCGGTGTTTCCTTTTGATTTGAACAAAAGGCTTCATAGTATGGCTTTCTACTAAATGTAAGGCCTCTAAGATGAATTAAGGGATGTTTGGAGGAGATTTGGTTAGGGGATGTCCAAGCAAAATGGAATTAGAGGTGTGATTTTGAGAGAATGGGATGTACCCTTTTATAAGGGAGGTGGGGGTCACTTTAGGAAAAGTTAGAAATATTATTTTATTAAAAAATCACATTAGGTTTTTAATGGCTAAAAAAGGAATTATTTCTAGGTAAATATGGGGATGGGTTGAAAAAACTCTCATTAAATAGGTTTTAGGTAGGTTTAGGTCACCATATTAACCTTATCTTTTAGATTTAACTCTTAGTTAAATAGTTTATGTTTTACCATGTATTATTGATTAATTATAATAAATGGTTTATAAACATACTATAAAAATAAAAGAAAACCAAAAGTGGTTCATTATTAATATATATATTCTAATCTATGTCCTTTGGCTGAATCATTGATTTTTAGGAATATTCAATAAATAAATAATATAGTATAAGTTTTAAAAACACATTTATGTCAATTTTGACACTATTTGGTATTTTGTTTTTGTGAAAGTCATAACAAAATGAATAATTAAAAAAATTCATTTAATAATCCCTATGATTCCATTTAATCGAGAAAATTCTTGGAATTCCTGAAAAGTTTCTGTTTACATTTATTTTGATATTTATAATATCTATTATTTTAATCATTCATTAATAAGGTAGTTACTACATCATCATTATGTAATAAATAAATTTAATTAATTTAAGTATAAAATTTTAAAAAAATATCATTATGTATGAAATTGTTTTAGATTTTAAATGAATATATATATTCGAATTTATCTTATGTTTAAACATATATTAAAAATTGTTAAGTTATTACACATTGAATTTAACACTTTTAACACTTATTTAAAAAATATATAATAAATGTCCTAATATAATAAATGTGGACCAAAGGGATAATATTTTATTACTAATATATATTTTGGTTGATATAAAATTACCTGATATAATTAGGACATTATTTAGAGTAACTGTAATATCATTTGTACATTAAATTACCCTATCTACTTTTAACCGTGGTAAAGAAAAGTCAAATTAAAATATTAACAAAAAATATTTTTCATCTTATTGAAACAAATTTTACATTCTGATATCAACCATGTCTCTTAGATATTTGAAATTCAATTCATAAAAGTGATAAAATTATGTTTTATGAAAATTTGCAAATGCTTCTAGAAGGTGGGTAAAAGATAGTAAAAAGTTCCATAAAATTTCATATATCTAATATTATTATAAAATAACCCCAATTGATTTCATTTAACATATATAAGTATTATGTATCTATTTTTAACTAATATAAATTTAAATAAAATGACTAACTATTTAAAGAAAAATTCGGTTTTAAACCATAATGTTGAGTTTTTTACTATCCATCAAAATTTTTTTGTTTTCAGAATAATACCAAAAAATCAACCAAAGATAATTTTGATACTCCAAATCAAAAAATGAAGTCCATTTGAAAAAATAAAATTTATAAAATTTCAAAAATAGGGTATTACTATTCATAACGGTTAGTTTGATTAGTCGTGGTGTGTTAAAACTGCTTGTTGCATACAACACAAGATATTACATTATTTAAAGGGAAACATACCATGGAAACTTGGTGTGTTACATTCTGCCCTATTTCAAATAATTTCAGCCACAAAATTTCTAGAACATTACTTCATAAAAATATTCAGATGGTTCTTCATCTTAATATCCTCAGGTTTCCATGTTGCCTTTTCTATCTTATGATTTCTTCTTAGAACATTTACAAGATGAGTCATTCGGTTACACAAAACTTGTTCTCTTGTATCATGACTCATGAATGACTCTTCACAAAAAGACAGATTAGGTTTCAGTTCAATTTTCTCATATGTGAGTACATGCTTTAGGTTAGGCATATATTTTTCCAATAGTGATTCGTGGAACACATCATGAAAATTAGAGAGACTTGGTGGAATTACTAAATGATAAGCTACAACTCTAATTCGTTCTATAATTTTGAAAGGTCCAATGAACCGAGACTTAATCTTCCCTTCTTATTGAATCATATAACATCCTTCCATAGAGATACCATCAATAACACCTGATCTTCTACTTGAAATTATAAATCCTTCCTCAAGTTATCGGCATAACTCTTTCTCCTACTTTGAGCTGCTTTGATGTGGTTTTGGATAATATTTACCTTTTATATTATTTTCTCAACACGTTATGGGCCTATGAGTTTTCATTCACCAGCTTCATCCCCACAAGTTGGTGTGCGACATCTCTTTCTATATAACACTTTATATGGTACCATTTGAATACTTGAATGGAATCTATTGTTCTAGGAAAATTCTTTTAGAGGTCAATACTGATCCAATATACCTTGAATGTCATGTGAGCAATATCTAATCATGTATTCTACGGTTTGAATAGTTTTTTTTATTTTCTATCAGTTTGAGGGTGGTAGGTAGTTTTCAAATGATGTTCAGTATCCAAGGCCTTATAAATACATTTCTAGAATCTTATGTCAAAATGGGGATCAAAATCAGAAACAATTAATAGGGGTAACCCATGATGTCATACAAATTCATTAATATATAGTATTTCTAGACTTTTAATTGGTAGATCTTATCTTATAGAATGAAAAGGTGTTGACTTGGTAAGGCGATTAACAAAGAACCATATTGAATCATTTCTTCTAAGAGTATTTGGTTGTCCCATTACAATGTACATTGTAACATCATACCATTTCCACTCAGGTATTGGAAGAGGTTTCATGACACCCCTAGGAGGTTTTCTTCCAACTTTCACTTGTTTTAGAAACCATAAATCTTGACACATAATCAGCAATCTCCCTCTTCATGTTATCCCACCAAATTTTTTCTTCAAATATTAATACATCTTAGTGCTACCAGGGTGTTTAGATATATTGGAGCAATGAGTGTCATCCAAAAATTCTCTTTTTAGATTAGGAATGCTAGAAACACAATGTCTCTTCCCAAATTTCAAAATTCCATCATCATATACAATGTCACTCAATCTCCAATCATTCAAAACTTTAGTATTATTTTGAAACTCCTCATCATTAGTTTGAGAACTCTTTATCAATTTATGTAAATATGGTTTGGAAAACATTTGAAAATGTATTGATGTTTCACCATCAATGGTCATTCCCATATCCACCTTTACTAGATCCATGAAAATATGATCCCTTTCAACTATCATTTGGTTTAAAAAACCATGTTCCTTTCTTCTCAAAGCATCTGTCACCTAATTTTCCTTCCCCGGGTAGAAGTGTATAGTTCTATAATAATCCTTGAGTAGTTCAATCCATCTTCATTGCCTCATGTTTAGTTCTTTAGGTAAGAAAATATACTTCAAACTCTTGTGATTGGTATATATGTCACATTTTTCACCATATTGATAGAGTATCCATAACTTCAATGCAATTATTACAGCTACTTACTCAAGATCATGAGTGGGAAACTTTTTCTAATGAATTTTTAGTTGTTGTGATTCATAGGAAATAACCCTATCATTTTGTCGAAGGATAAAACCAGGTCCATTCTTGGATATATCACGAAAAAAAACAAACCCATTATTTCTAGATGATAGAGTCATGATAAAATCATTGACAAATTTTCTCTTCAGTTATCAAAAAATTCTTTAAAATATTTTTTCCAAACAAATTTTACCCCATATGATGTGAGTTTGGGTAATGGGTTAGACAATCAGGCCAAAGTTTGGATGAAGCACTGATAATAAACTGCCAAACCAATAAAACTGCATACCTTATCTATACTCATCAGTGCTGGCCAATATTTTATTGAAATTGTCTTAGAAGAATCAATAGAGATTATATCCTTTGAGACAATATAGCCGAGAAAAGAAATATCCTAAATCCAAAATTCACACATGCTAAACATCCCATATAATTCATTTCATTTGATTTTTCCTGAGAATAGTGAGAAAATTATTTTCATGAACTTAATATATTTTTTAATATACCAAGATTTAATAACTAAATAAGACTAATAATTCCTCAAGATATACATTGAAAAATCTATTCATTAGATCCATGAAATTATTGGGTGAATTAGTCAATCCAAAAGGAATTACTATAAACTTGTAATGACTGTACCCAGTTCAAAATAATGTTTTCAGAATAACATCCTTCTTCACACACATATGATGATATCCATATCGAAGATAAATCTTTGAAAAATATTGAGCTTCATAAAGTTTGTCGATTAAATCATCAATGCGAGGTTGTGGGTACTTGTTATTTATTGTTATAACATTGATCCCCCTGTAGTCGATGCACTACCTTATAGATCCATCTTTATTCTTAACTAAAAAATAGGGGCTCTCGATGGAGAAAAACCAGGGTGAATAAATATTTTATTACTCAATTCCTCTAGGTTTTTTAGTTCTACTAATTCCAAAGTGGATATTCAATAATGTGTATTCTATATGGTCCTTGAACCAAGAATTAAATCAATGGAAAACTCATTTTATTCTTCTTGAGGATTTCATGGTAAATCCTCCTGAAACAGAAAAAAATTTTCTTTTAAAATAGATACATCCTCTATTTGAACATTCTATTCCTCACCAATAGTTATTTCATTCTCATCCTCCCGAATAATTGAATTTAGTTGAGCTACTAGTGGTGGATCTAGATAATAACTAGGTGGTGATGTTTCTACTCTAAATATTAGGTACTCCTTATCATCATAGAAAATGGTAACATCATTCTTATTACAATAAAATTTCACATCATGGTATGAAAGCCAATCCATACCAATGATTATATCAAATTCAATCATGGGTATGATGATGTGATCAGTGGATAAAAAACATTTATATGCCATAATGGGGAATGATTCGCAAAAATATGTTGCAATGATACTTCCCTGAAGATATTTGACTACAAAATCCCTTGTTAAATCTAATTCAAAATATCTAATTTTCTTAGAAAATTGTGAATATATGAGACAATGTGATGATTTGGAATCAAATAAATCCATGGATAAACTTGAGGAAACCCTTAAATTACTGGCCACCACATATTTCGGAACTTCAAACTCAACAGTAATGATCGCATAAACATGGCCTTGCTCCCTTGGCTTTTTCTAAGGTATGTTTCATTGGTGATTGGGAAATTCATTTTCATAATGCCCCATATCTCTACAATTGTATCCTTCATCACTGAAATTTTATTCAATCCCTTGAAATCATGACCATGGTGCCCTTTTCCACCCCACTTGTAACATAATCTTATTCCCTTCAGGCATGCACATGGGTGTTTCTTCACACATTTACCGCAGGATGGATATTCAACATTTCCCTACTTCCCCTTATTTCAATTTCTAGTGTGTTCAAAAGATCCCTTATTCTATTTCTTTTCTTTAAAGTCATATGACTTAGAGAATTATTTTTCTATCTTGATATCACATGAGACTATATCTTCATACGGTGACAAATATTGTGCGACTAATCCTCGATAGATAAATGGGTATAACCCATAAAATAAAAGATTGATCTTAGTCATTGGGTTACAAATATAATCTGTGGCATGCCTTTCTTACCATGTAATGTTATCCTCATATATTGAGACATTCACATCCTCCTTTTTCCTCCAAATCATAAATTGTATTTCTATATCTACTCAATGGTAACAAGGAATTTATTTTTCTAACAAAATATCTTTAAACTCCATCTATTCCATATTTGATAATTATTCATCCTCTTTTGTGATTTGAATTAATGACCACCATTGACCTTCATTTCTCATTAGTCGATAAACTTCAATGAAATCTTTTTCCCTTTTGTTACTCCCCAAAGCCTAAAATAATTTTTCTAAAGAATATATCCATTTCTCAGTAACTGATTTTTAGTCTCATTAAATATGGTTGGTTTTTCCCTCATGAAGCAGTCTAACAATGATGCTCTGCATTGTGGATTAGGGTTCTCCAAACGGGTATGGTAATTAATCATAACCTAAGAAAGTTGTCCTAGTATGGTGATAATTTTATCATCACCAGTTGCATCCCCAGAATGACTATAATTATCTTGAGTAGGAGGGAAATCCCTACATTGATTATGTGCATTGATACAGTTTCCATTCCTTCCACTAGGTGCCATTTCTAAACAATGTCATTCAATAAATGTGTTTATATATTGTTAACGTGTGAAACCCTTATCATAAATTATAAAGTTTATAGATATAATCCAAAATGATAAAAATGTTTTCTTGGAGGAGTATATACTCATAAATCCTTCATAATGGTTTGTAATGAAAATATGTATTATCCTAAACATATCTCCTAGGAGTGTCGTAACCAATAGTGCATCAATGAACGTTTTCATGTATCAGGATACCCCAGGTCAAGCCCGAAACTCCTTCTTAGTGTTTTCAACCATAGGTACATCTGTTCCAGAGCTGCCTCTACCTGCTCGTATCTAGACAAAGATGTATTTCTTGGAAAACTCACAAAATATCAACATTACAATTTTTTTGAAGTTCTTCTATACTAATCCTAAAATTCTATCTTAGGGTAATGTTCTCTAATAAGAGTTTTTCCAAATCTAGATTCCATTGTTTGTACTAATCTTTCTCTAATATCAACTGTAACTCCCTGACCCCAGTTACCTAGAGTCAGTGCATTATTAAATAACATTGGAATGATCACAAGGGATCAAATCTCGAAATACCAATCTGTTTAGTTGCCTTGGAAATTATAGATACATAAATAAGTTTTACAATAAATTATAAAATGAAAAACAACAACAACATTGTCTCCATTTACCACATTAATATCCCTTAGACTATCCCTACAATCGAGTCATAAAATGTTTCTTCACATCCTGAAAAAAACATATAAAGGGGTGAGCTCAGATGACCAGTAAAGATAACAATATAGTGGAATCTTTCATAAATAAGAATAAACATTTACAGGAATGTATACGATGAAGACACATGCTTTTTAAACTTAAACATTAGAATAATATGGAATATATAAATCAAATAATGACATTTAATTATTCACATGGATATTATACTAGTCGAATAATCACATGTAATACCAATAGCCAATTTCATAATGATGGAATGCAGAATTCTAGACATCATAACCCCATAGTCATGGCCTTGTTCCGTGACTATAAATAATATTCTGTCATGGATTTGTGCCAAGACACTAGATTGTATCATGATACCTAGAGATGCATCGAGGAGCTATAGAGGACTCCACCCGTCACTTACTATGTCCAATGCATTCATCATATGAAAAGGATGAAATATAATTAAACATTCATATTAAAACTATCATACGAAATGTTAATAAATTAACCATAATCCAGGAAAGATATAAAATAAAACATCCACAGTCAAACATATCACAAAAACATCAATACAATATGTAAGATTAGTATTATAATAAATCAACTTCAAACAAGTGTAAAATCCATCAATGGATGTTGACATAGATGAAATAAAAACTATTTGAGAGAAATATCTCTTTCAATATTGATATCATTTAAAAATCATATAATTATAGAAGAAAACATTTATTTTGAAAATATTCTTATAATCGGGTAAGAGATGACTCAGAAGTGTTATAATGGTGGAAAATAGCTGCACCCACCGTATAAATGAAAAAATCTGTCTTACTATAATTAGTCGAAAAGGTCATAATGTACATTTCTTGGAAAATGACCGAAAGATTCCTTTAAAAACATTTTATAATAATTAAAGAAAAAGGTATAAATGGCTTTAACCCATATTTTTGTAAATAGTAAAAATGTTTTGAAATACATATTTATGAAACACATATGTGGATGATAAAGAGGTCTCAGTAGATACTCACATATAAACAACATCTGATAATGAAGTGGTTGTAGGATTAACCCTTACCTTGTACTTTTCCATGATCGAGGGTACGTTAACCTTCAGTATAGTAGATAAATCATTGTTATTAAATTATGCAGGAACCACATACATAATTATGATATCATATATGTTCTTCTAATATTTCATTGTTAATAATATTTCAGTAGTATCATCGTTTCAGGTGTTAACTAATTCATTTTATTTTATATTCTTGGTTAAATAAGCCATGTTTTTATGGATATGATGTATTTTATTTATATTCAGAATTATATTATATTCTTAATAATTATTTATAATCATAAAATGAAAATTTTTCTTGAATGGATATGATGGGGAATGAATTTCAAAGCATTTATGGTGACGGTATTCCGTACGTACGCACGACTGACAATATCATTCAATTTATGGTGAAAACGTATGTAATTTGATGTTATATGATACATACATAATCCTTAACAAGTTATATTTATTATTTACATTAGTTAAACTCATTATTATACCCATTAAAATAATGGTGTGTTTGAATAACAAACTACACCATGACATGGAGACGGTAATGTGTACGTATGCCCATATAGTGACTTGTCAATCATAGGATGTATATAATAATGAATATGGTTTTACCATATTTATAATAACATCATAGAATTTAAAAGGTAATAGATTTTTTATTTTGGTGTGGGAAATACAGATAAAGAGTAAGTGTAAGAATAAAAGAACTTTGTAAGACGTGATAAAATAATTACCTCGTCTTTGGGTGTTTCCTTTTGATTTGAACAAAAGGCTCCATAGGATAAAATTATGCTCATGAAAATGTCTCTAATATGAAGTGAGGGATTTTGGGAGGAGATTTGTTTGGGGGTTGGTCTAGCCAAATGTCTTTGGAGGTATGATTTTGAGAGAAGGGGATGTATTCTTTTATAAGGGGGGTGAGGTTCACTTTAGGAGAAGCTTGAAATATTAGTTTATTATACAATAATATCCGGTTTCTAATAGATCAAAAATGAAATATTTCTAGGATATGGTTGGTTTGGGTCTAAAAACTCTCAACCAATATGTTTTATAGAGGTTGAAGTCACCATATTAACCTTATATTTTTTATTTATCTCTTGGTTAAATTGTTTTACTTTTTCCATGTATTCTTGTATTATAATAAAAAATGGTTAATAAAATTACAATAAAAATCTAATAGAACCCCAAGTGGTTAATTATTAATATATCTAAATTTATCTATGTCATTTTCCGACCCTTATATTTTCTGGATCATTATATAAATTAATAATAAATTGTTTGTTGTAAAAACTCATTTATGTCAATTTTGAAACTATTTGGAATTTTGTTTTTCTGAAAGTCATAACATCATTATTAATACAATAAAAATTCATTAAATCAACCATAAAATTTCATATTAATATATTAAAATTCTCAGAATGCAAAATATGTATAAAATTACATTTATTTTGATATTTATAGTATTAATTATTTTAATCATTCATTAATATTGTATTTACTGCATCATAATTGTGTCATAAATAAATATAATTATATAATCTATAAAAATTATAAATAAAATACCATTATGTAGAAAATATATTTAGATTTATAATGAATATTTATCGTTGAGTTATATTATGTATAACCCTATTTTAAAAATGGTATAGTTATTAAACATTGAATTTAACACTTTTAACTCTTCTTTAAATATAATAATAATAAATGTCCTAATCTAATACAAGTGGACCAAAAGTATTATATTTTATTCCTAAGGTTAATTTTAGTCAAAATGAACATTTCTAATAGAATTAATAAATGTGTTAGGGTAATTATAATATCATTATTATCTTTAATTATACTTTTTACTTTTAAACATGTTAAATAAAAGTCAAAATTACTATTCACCCAAAAAATTTATTTTCATCTTATTGAACCAAATTTTACTGACTGATGTGAACTGTGTCTCTATTATTTTTGAAATTCAATTCATAGAAGTGGTAAAATTATGTTTTACACAAATTTGTAAATGCAACTAGATGGTGGATAAACGACAATAAAAACATTAAAAAAATTATATATATCTAATATTATAATGAAATGATCCCAATGAATTACATTGAAAATATATAAGTATTACGTATCTATTTTTACCTAATATAAATTTATTTAAAATATCTAATTATTTAAATAAAATTTCAGTTTTAAATAATAACGCAGTGTTTTTCACAATTCATAAAAAATTGATCATTTTCAGAAAAATAGAAAAAATACATGCTAAGAAAATTTTGATATTCCAAATTCAAAATTGAAGTCCAATTTAAAAAATAAAATTTATAAAATTTCAAAAATATGGTATTATTATTCATAACATCTATTTTGATTGTCCGTGTTGTGTTAAAACTCCAAGATGCATACAACACAAGCTATTGCATTATTCAAAGTGAAACGTACCATGGAAACATGTGGTGTTACATGGATTTCTAATACATCGAACAAATGAAGAATAATTATTGATACTACTATTATTATTGAAGGACTATTCCTGGAATTTTTTTGGACATATATAGAATGTTAGTAACCAGTTCATAAATTAGTTTGAAACACTCGTAAAAAATCAGTAAACTGTGAAAGATTTATCAAAGGATATAACATAGATGGGGGTGAAAATGTCATAAAACATACATGAATCCCTCTAAGAAGGCATAAATATAATTTATTATCTAGAAGAAACTAGAATTCAATTTCAACAAAGATAACCTCAAATGCATATTTTTTCATGAAATCTGTCTTGATCATGGTACCCTGAAGAGGATTGAACATACTCAAGACTCAAACAATACTCAAAATAGATAGAAAAAACTATCAAGACAAAATATGTATCATTATAAATGATGTAGTAAAGTATTGTTAGTATGTGTACAAATCAACCAGTGTATAAATGTACAATGAATTGAATTTGATACAAGTAACACCATCTAGTTCAGAGTTATCAGAACATGATGAAAGGATCATGGAAATGAATCTAACCAATCCTATTTCTGAGATAAGAAAAAAAGTTCATACAATAATATTACTTATTAATATATAAATATTCATTACATTCTAGAAATACACACAATAGGATCTTAAAGGATTAGTATCATTGGAGACTATTTACACACTTCTTATTTCATGAAATTTCATTAACATCTCCTACAGAGATCTTCCTGATTTTTATTGTTTATAGATATAGGAATCATAGAACATTCATCATATCATGTGGAAAGGAATCATAAGAAATGGTGAGCTTAGATTATCAATAATGGTAAACAAGGATGTTATCAATCAATGATCATATGAAAGAATAAAAGAGTTTAAGGGTTTGAGATATCAAATATAAATTATTGAATTCACCCACAATCAATCATGGATTATAATAATAATAAATATAATTAAACATTATCATTTAAAAATAAATGAATCGTAAGTATTCAAAAACCCCATAAATTAATAATTAACTATAATATCATGTGATATATGTATATAACCATCGTACATATAGAAACCATTTAAAATTTTAATGTTAGTGTCTAATACCATAAAAATATAATGGACTAGGAAACAACACATATTAACCATTTTATAATGAATCATGAATCATCAATTGTATCCCATTGTGGATCAAGACTGTAGACCTATTTTATAGAGTAGATCATGCACATTTTCTTGATTCCCATATCAGATTAAGAACATCATCTTGTTTCCGATTACTATTTCATGAGATATGAAATATTTACTATTTTATTAGGGGGAGATATCGGTCCCACTGATCACATAATCCATAAATTTATAATCCAAAATATCATTAAACCTTCATAATATCAAGAACTGTGATGAATACATGGGAATCATAAACATTTAATAAGGTCATAATCAATGGAAATAAATCGGTTTCATAAATATTTCATCAATTCATTATATCATAACTCATTGAAAATGAATGATTTTTTAAAAAATATTTTTTTCATAACAATAAACATAATCCAAAAATTATTGAATATTGATGGTACCACTGAATAATATCACCTGAAAAACACAATTAATAGAAAATATTGTTTCCTTGGATGAATATAAATTTCATAAAATATAATTAAATCATTCTTGTTAAAAATTTATCATTCATTTTAAATCACTTTTTTAAAATATAAAAATATCTCAATTTTGAAGGGAAACATTTTATTTTAAAATAAATGTGAAAAAATATAATACAATCTTCAAATAATTGATTTGTCATGATGGAGGAATTTTTTTTCTCATCGTACATGTTAAAACAATGTTTCATTCATATTTTCTATTAAACGTAAAGAATATATTATTTAGAAAATAATAAGATGATTTATTATATGTTTTTGGGAAAAAATTCAATAATTGGTATAAATATAATTAAAATGTCATTCAAAAATTTTAAAACATTTTTTAGATCATTTATTGAAAATATGGTCATATAATAAAAAAAATCTTCAACCAAAGAGTGAAATAAATTCGAGTTTTTCCATAAAAACATGATTTTGGAATATTTAGTTCTTAAAGAATGTAAAATTTTAAAAAACATTTTTTTTTTCAAAAAATAAGTCATTTATAAAAACATTCATGTGTTTTCTGAGTGTTATATCATAATATTTTTTTCATCAAAAACATAAACATAATCAATCTTGATAAACATTGAAATTATAACATAAAAATTCTACCACTTTAGTGGCATTTGAATTACAATAAAAATATATGAATTAACCTTATATGGATTTGTAGTTATAATATGTTTCATGTTAATAATAAAAAAATAAATTCATGGGTATTATATATACACCACAAAAAAAGAATCAAGTTTCATATAAGGCATGTGTCCCATATATATAAATTTGAGATGAATATCCCTTACCATATTAGTATCGTTTGAATCATAATTAACATTAAATAATAAAAAAAAGTGAAACATTAATTTTCATTATAGGAAGGAAATTAATTTTGTAAAATTTAAATTTGATAGTATATAAACCAAAAAAAATTAATAGGTAGTGAATATGGAATGTATCACCTAGAAATAAAAAAGAAGACTTGAAATCGAATATAAGCATTGTTACTTTTGAATCATAAGACCCATGATAGAATAACATTAATTTAATAATTATATATCATTAGAATAATGAAATTAATTATATAAAATGTAAATGTGTCTTTTTATACACCACATAGAATAAGATATGTGCATAACATGACATATGTCAAAAGGAAGACAAATTTAGAAGAAATTCCCATACCATAAGTCTTGATTGCCATTGAACACATTGAAAACTCATTTATAATAAATATAAGTTTATTATAACTCTATTAAAGGACCATAATCATATGTATCACGACATATATGATTTACTTAGGACCTATTATTTCTCATTTATTAATAATTCTTTATTAAAAGAACGCTTCATTAAATAACTGCCTTATATTTAATATACATTTTTGTTTGATATTTTTGGTCTTTTTAAATATATGATGGTTTTATAACCTCCAAAATATTGACCACGATATAGATATAATATATATTAAATATATATATAAATTTTAATCCATTAATGTTAGATAGATAAATGAATAACATCGATTATAGAGACAGTATACAATACATATGCATGTGCAATTTTTCCATTTTATTTATAGATGAATCTACGTAACGGTAAATAAGAATATTTCCATTAGTAAATAATTTCAATGTCATATATGTCAAATATTTCCATTAAAACATTTCTTATTAAGAAATATCCTCTAATTTTATGGGATTCTTTCTATTAATGATAATTTAGGGAAGAGTATATAAAAAAATTATTTATCTTTCCTAATAGATTATGTCATAGGAATTGATAATAAAATATTTCCTATAATTCAAATACCACCATGGGGTCCCCTCAACACATATGTAGGATAGAAATGGGCCAACCAAATGGATGGGTCAACCAAGTCCAGTCCGAGTAGTGGCTGGGAGGATGGTCTCCTTACATGGAGGTGGTATATAATGGATAGGGATAAGAACCCACATGACCATGAGTAGAACCACCGGTGTGAGAATGGTTTTTGGTGGGCTATAGGCCTGAAGTGTGTGCGCCTGTGTGTTGTTATGATAAAACCATGTTAATCCGTTGAATCCATCATATAAAGGTAATTAATTTATATATGAGCATGGAACAATGAAAATTTTTTATGTGGGATTGAAGGAAGTGTGTAATGTTCATACCTAGTTTCAAATATCACCTATCTTGTGACTATCCAATCGAAATGATGTCGAAAATTTGACCATCCTTGGAATTTTATCTACCTCTGTCCCCGAATGTTCATCTACTTCTCCCGTACATTGATCTGAAACCTCATTCATCATTCATTCTCATATTGGTTTCCTTCCAATCTATAATCCGGTGAATGGAAATAACAACATGGAAATATAAAAATAATATACTACCAGAGAATATTTTTTATTTTTGAAAACCCACCTTCATGGATTACTTCTAGAGGTTTCAGCCTACAACATATCCCAATCCTAGTAGCGAGCCTAATTTCCGGGGGAATCACTTCTAGAATAGTAACACACATAAATTTGTTAACAAAAATTGAAATTTGGTTTTTTTAATTCAAAAAAAAGGTTTTTTAACCCATTCTATATGGAGAAGTAGATATCTCAGTTGAGGCCTCATAGAACTTGGGTCTACTATTAGGATTTCAATAGGTTCCCTCTTCAACTTCCTAGGCAAGCTATACTAGAACCCGAACCACTTTTTATAAATACGTATGACTATCTACATAGGGAAGTAGAACATCGAGGGAAATACTTTTCCTCATTCCTCCCATGTTCATTTTCTCCTCATACCTACACTGGATGTTAATGCAAGCCACTACCATTTCCCATCAAAGACCTATGAACAAGTAATTCCCTCTCTTTTCCACCTGGTTCAAGCACCCCATGTATGTAACATATTTTCCTATATCCAAATCTTGTAATGGAATATAAATATATAAATATATTTAAATTATATTTAAATTGAATTTTTTATTGTTTAAATCACATTTATATATATTAGAAAATATTATTCAAACCTTGATATATATAACTTATGTTTATTTATTTTAGAAATAATTATCATAAAAATATACGAATTTTTATGATATATATCTCTGTCTGTGTTTGTGTTTTTATATATATATATATATATATATAACTGTATTTATATTTGACTATTATTATATATTTTAAATTTTTGAGGGAAAAAATATTAGTATTTAATGTGTAAACATTTATCCTAAATTAAACTTATGTTTTTTTTATTTCAAATCATGTTACAGGATTTATAATTTTTTTTTAAAAACTATTATATGTAAGTGTTATTCTCATTTAAAAAATTCAAATCCATATTTTTTATCATTAATTCTTCTTTTTTAAAATAATGTAAAATATGATTATTTAAATTTATTTTTATATAAAACACCGTATTAATAAATTATAAATTTATGTGTCATATAAATTCATTTGGAAAATAATATAATATATTTTATAAGAAAAGTGTTATCATTGAAAAAATATATATCACTGGTGATCGATAATTTTTCTAAAACAAATAAATGGAAATTCATGAAACGTTTTTTAGTAGATATTTATAACAAGCCTTTAAATATTTTTCCACTTTTATGATTTGAATTTAAAAAAATGGTCATCTACAATTGTCTTCAGTAATTTATTTGTAGTATAATGGAACGAAAATGATTTGTGGTGAATTATAACATACCATTATGAATAGTAATTTGAATTTTAATATGACCATAATTTAGTGTAAATTATATTAATATTTTATTTTCTTAAGGATTTAAGATAATAACACCTTGGTTAATTTGGCAATGTGATATAAAAGAAGTTGTAGTTTTAAAAATTTTGAATTAAGTAAGATTTTATTTAAAAATTAAATTAATGTTATTTAGAAATTTATTTCCAAAAAACGGTCCTCATATTTGAATTCTACATGTTGAGAAATGATAAGGGTAAGATTTTGGTATTTTTCTGAAATTCTTGAATTTTTGATGAATTGTGAAATATGGTAAAATAAAATATATTCAAATTATCAGTAAAATACAATTTTTATGACTTCATAATTGATTTAAGGACACTTACTTAGACCACACAGTCCATTATTTCTTTTTTGGGTCACATTAATTAATATTATTCATAGTTATTAGCAGAAATATTATAATAATGATTTAAAAAAATTGAAATATCCCCCTCTCCTCCACTATAAATACCACCATCATTACCCTCTTCCTCCCACACCTCTCGAGCCTTTTTCCATACCAAATATATTTCCAATACTCCTCCCAAGGATCTTCCCCATGTCCTAGATCTTCTGGTCTCACCAAAAGCCCAAAACGAATGGCCTTATGTGGGATCTCAAGGATAAGAGATCAAGAGGTAACCATCCTCTTTCATTTTCTTTATTTCCATTCATTTTATGATATTATTTCTCATAACCATAGTATTATGTTGGGATATTTTTTTACATATCCCCATTAATTTAAATATTATGTAATAATTATGAGATTCCCATTTTCTCTAATCAAAATATTTTATGAAAAGTTAAATGACATCTTTAGGCTGCTGAATTTTTGTAAGGAATTTCTCAAATTTTATATTATTTTGAGTTTTTTTCTTCTTCCTTCCTCACATAATATTATCCAAGAGGCATTAAAGCTCTAGAATTTTGAATATTCGGTATGTTCCCATGTTCATGGAAATTTAACCCTCAATCTTCTCCTCCCCACCCAACCACTTATTCAAGGAATTTAAATAATTTTGTGTGATGTGAGGAATTACAGACATCAATGACGATGTGATCTCAATTTGCATTAATTACCTCAAAGATGGTCATGAAACAATTTTTATGGTTGAAAATACTGTAATATATGTATAATTTCTAATACATGGTTTTGGAATCATTTTATACACATGTTATTAACTTACAAAACAAAATGATATTATTACGATCAAAGAATCGCTAAAATGACCTAAAAAAATATCAATAATGTTTTAACTTATGAATCATTCTCATGTACGAATTAAAAAAGATAAATGGTATAATTTATGGGTTATTGAAATATTTAAATACCAATAAATTATAATTATAGTGTCCCACTTCCAATCTATAATAAAATCCATCATGAACCAATCACAGAATTCATGTAAAGAACTCTCCCCAAAACAGTTCAAGGAACGAAATACTAACAATTAAAGGGGGAAATTAAGTAAAGAAATGTTCATATAAGGTATTATAAATATTTATATGTTCCTTTAAGATATTAATAACACTACACTAACCATTATACAATACATGGAAACATGTTTTACTTAAGAAAAACCCGAGGTAAGGGAATTCTTAACCTGATTTCAATTATTTGGGTTAACTTTATACTTCATTATTTGTGATGTATTAAAAATGTTTGTGAGATGAATTCTATTTAAATTATTATCATTTATATTTATTTATAGTTTATATACATATTCCATCCACTCAATTCATTCCCACTTTAATTATATGATATTTATAAAGGGTTTTTTTACAATCCCCTTTTAAAAATTCTATTTTACAAGATTCATAAGAAATGTTTTTATGAAATTATTCATGTTGTATGACTATGTTCTGGTAATTGGGAATTTTTTGTGATAAATATTGGGACCTATATTTCCCTCCAATTCACTGGGTATGTGTATGTTGGAGGACATTCATATGGTTACTCCAAGATTAACTCCGAAGTTTGCACAAATTGCAAGGTATCCCATGAGGGTTACAAATTAAGGATAGCAGAGAGGGTTACAAGATTATGTAAGTAATGCCCCAAGATACCGTTATTATTATATTTATATTCTTATGTGATTTGTAAATATTTTTTAAATCTTCGGTTTAAAAAAGTAAGTATTTATGAGTGACGATTATATCTATTGAGAATGAATTCATACGTTACAATTATTCAAGGACTAATGTGCTCTTTCCTTCTTTTACATCCCCTTCTGAGATTTTTATGTACATATTGTGTTTTTTTAAATTATTTTCATAGGTTATAACTATGTGTAAGACAAGGTATGAATCAATGTTAACTGTTTGATGAATTTTAATGAAATCATGTTTAAAGCTTTAATGTTTTATATTTTAAAAAAATGGAAACCGTTTTTATGGCATCCAATCTGTAAAAATATGTAATTTAATGAATTTATTATGTCCCAATTATCTAAATATCTCAATATTAAAAGATAAGAAATCTAATAGGATGTTATTTCATGATAAAAATCAAGATTATGTAATGTAATAAGGTCTTGTCCTTATAGTCGGTATCAGAGGATGGTTTAGATAACTTTAGGAGTTAGGATGATGTTAAAAGAATAAAATAAATTATTTTTACTCAAATTAATTCGAAATGTTATAGAAGATAAATATTACCATGTTCCTTCGTCTATGATATGTTTGTAAATAGTGGTTGATTGTAGAAGAAACCGAGAAGCTGAAGAGGAGAGGCACCGCCAAAACGACATCCTTCCGAATATGTAACCTGGAATGGTAGGGATTGGAACCTTACAGTTTTTGAGAGTAATGGATCACAGAATGAAAGAAATAAATGGTGGTGGCATCCATTATGTATAACAACCAAAGGTAACACAATGGATCCCGAAAATAGTGGAACATTTTATAAGACAACACCCTCCTGCTTCTAATGGATCCTCTTACCCAGTAACGGATGAAGGATAAATTAAATACTTGGAAATTATATTTGATGTTATGGGATGTTCATAAAATCAAATGTTAAGTATTTCCATTTATTGTTTTGAATGTGAAGCTGATTAGTGGTGGTCAGTGGTTAATAATATCAGTGATAGTGTAGAAATTAATTCCTTAGAGTTGTATGAATTTAAAAGTCTCTTTCTTGATTTTTTTTCTTATGGTGGTGCGCCATAGGATGGATAAGAAGTTACTTGAATTGAAATAGAGGGAGGAATATTTAGTGGAAGTGTATAAAGGTATCTTCACCCAACTAGCGAGGTATACTCCAAATTTTATTATGGGTCCTATAAAAATCTACCTCTTTTAATCAGGACTGAAGGAAAATAATTTAAGGGAGTTGGCCTCTATAGAATTCAAAAGTTATAAGAAAATTGTTCTATGTGATGAGAGGGTAGAGTTAGAGTTTTCTGATGATCACGTTCTCTTTAGAAATAAGGAGAAGAAGACGTTCAGGTGGAAAGTGATGGGTAAGAATCATCCAAATAAATCTTATGGTAAGAAAATCCAGTTTTTATTTTGTGAAAAGTGTGAAAAAAGAACCATGGGGATTGTCGTACCAAAATTGTGAAGTGTTTTAAATGTGGTTAGTTTTGAAATATGGCCCGAGATTATAATTAAAATGATCCAAAGACTAATCCTGATAAAAAAACAATAATGTGTTTTAAACGTGTTGAGATGGGTCATTATGAAAATAAATTCCCAATGAGAGATCCAAATGATGCATATAATCTAGACAATAAGCATAAAGATGTAGTGAGATCTTTTACGAATACATCTGCAGATGCCGAGTCATCCAATAATGTTGTATTAGGTACTTTGTTTGTTTACTCATATTTTTCTAATGTTTTGTTTGATAAGGGGTTTACTCATTCCTTCATATCGGAGAATTTTTTTGTAAATTGGAAATATCAACTCAAATAATTAGACCAGAAATTTTTGTCAAAATACAGGGGGGAATATTATATAAAAGAGGAATTATAATAATATTTATATTGTGTTATGTGGAAATACTTACTGGCAAAAATTTCTGTTTTACACTTAGTCAATTTTGATGATATTCTGGGAACGGATTGGTTTTCTGTATATCTTGATAAGAATGATTCTAGAGCTGACGATGTTATTTATGAGAAATAGTTTTAGTTTGTATACATGAATGAACCCATACAATTGATAACATATTAGGAATCTGAAAAACTTTTTAATGATAGAAATGAATGTTATCTTTCTCATATTGATTAAAACTAGGTAACTATTTAGATTGATGATGTACTTGTGGTAAATGAATGCCTTGATGTATTTTCTTGATGAGTTACCCATTTTTATACATGATCAAGAAGTTGATTATAGAATTGTCTTAGTTCCTAATGGTCAAACAATTTCAAAACCCCCATATCTTATGGATAAAATAGAACATCTTGAATTGAAAACTCAGTTACATGATTTTCTTGGTAAATATTTATTCGTCCTAGCACTTCAACATGGGGAGATCCTATTTTCTTTGTTAAAATGAAATATGATTCCATGAGAATTTTCATTGATTATAGTTCTTTTAATAACATCACTATTAAAAAAAATACCATTTGCCTCATATCGATGACTTGTTTGATTAGCTCCATAGAGCTCAGTTCTTTTCCAATACTTACTTGTGATCTGGATACCATCGGTTGAAGGTGAAGGAGGATGACATCCCAAAACAGCCTTTCGTACTAGATACGAGCATTATGAATTTGTTTTTATTCCATTTCAGTTAACTAATATACCTACTATATTAATTAAACTTATTAATAGAATATTTCATGAGTTCATGGATATGTTTTTGGTTGTGTTTGTTGATGAAATTTTAGTATTTTTTAAAAATAAATAAGAGCATGAAAAACATATAAGGATTGTTTTAAAAACCTTAAAGGAAAAGAAAATGTATGAAAAATTCAGAAAGTGTGATTTTTGGTTGCAATAAACTTTTTTGCTTCCGAAAATTGTAAATAAGGACGGAATGACAATTGATCCTACCAAAACAAAGTGGTTGATGAATTGAGGAGACCCAAAAATGTTATAGAGATTTATAGTTTTCTTGGATTAGTAGGTTATTACAGATGATAATTATGAAATTTGCACGGTTATCAATCCCAATAACTAAATCAACAAAAAGATGGGGTAAATTTATTTGGATAGAAGAATTTTATGTTTGTTTACTATAACTGAATAAGAGATTGGTGAATTCTCTAGTTTTATACTTTCCATTCTAAAATAACGAGTGTTTCATCTATAGCGACGCTTCCATGAAGGCACATGGTTGTGTTTTGTTTTCAGAATAATAAGGTAATTTATTATTCTTCAAGACAACTTAAACCTCATTGGTTAAATTATCCCATATATGATTTGGAATTGGCAGCTATGGTTTTATATTTGATAATTTGGAGGAATCATTTAAACAGATCCAAAAGACAAATATATACTGACCTTAAAGGTCTGAAGTATATAATCACTCAGAAGGAATGAAACATGAGGCAGAGAAGATGGATTGAACTGATTAAGGATTATGACTTCACAATCAATTAAAATCCCATAAAAGAAAACAAAGTGGTGTATGGATTGATTCTAAAACATCATGCATCGTTAACAATGTTACATTTAGGAAATGATCCCATGATTAATGATTTGATGAATTTTCTATTAGATATTGTGGGTGTAGGAAATTCCTCTATTTTGTCTTAGGTTTCGGTGCAGTCATCGTTATCAAAAAGAATTAAGAAAACATAGAAGGAAAACCATGAGCTACAGAAAAAATGTTCAATTAGATAAAATTGGTAAGTGGGCATAATTTATCCTTGATAAAGTTTGTTTTTTATGATTTTGAAAAAGGGTGTGTGTCCCTTGTGATTCACAGTTGAAGAAAGATTTGTTGTGTGAGGATCATAGTTCTATGTTTTCATTTCATCATAGCAGTACTATGATGTACATAGAACTTCGAGAGTATTATTAGTGTGATGGAATGAAAAGAGTTATTGTTGATTTTACTGTAAAATTATTGACATGTCAATAGGTTAAAGCATAGATGCATTTTTTGAAGGGGATTTTTCAGCCTTTTCCTGTGTTAGAGTAGAAATGGGAGAATGTATGTAACACCCCAGGTAAATAAAGAATATGAAATTTTTATATTTATCCATATTTGTGAATAAAATATTAATATTACTTTAAAGGGGACGATTTTCTCGATGGGGTAACCAATACGCAACAATAAGTTTTGTTGGGAATCTTACGTTGCACTCTAATAATAAAATAATATTATTTTAAATGATAGTTAACGCCTAGTCATTGTAATGGCGGGAATGAATAGAACTAATTACAAAATGATTATATATGTTTGTCAAATATTTTTACTTTTTACAATAAATGTTAGAGGATTAAAAATGTGAATGAATTCAATTTTTAAGCGTAAACATTCTAATGTTCTTTAGAAGGTCCATTAACCTCCTTTTGATGGCGAACCTCTTATAAATCCACTTTTTGAAAATTTTATGTGTTATATTTGACAAAATAAAATTCTTTTTTAGAATCGGGACATCAAAATTTACTTTGTGTAAATTTTTGGTATTTTTCCGATAAAGTTCATTTTTTAATGAATAGTGAAAAATGTTGTATTTTAATTCAAAACCACTTTTTAATGTAATTTATTTATATGATTAGATTATATTTTGAATTGGTTTTAATGTTCAATTAGAATATATTTTTACCATTTAATCCAACTGTGGTCATTGGAATTAATTTCACATTGAAATCAGACTTAAACTAGTGTCAATCTTTTGATACTTATTGTTTCATAAAAACACGCTATTTGCTCTGACAGCGGGAATTAATTATTAAATTAATTAATGAAACTTATATGTTTTGAATTTTGTAAAATAGACTTCATTTTTTAATTTGGAATTTCAAATATAGATTAGGGTGAAGTTTTGGTATTTTTCTGAAGAACTTCAATTTTTGATAAATAGTGAATCCACTAAGTGATACTTATAAAAACTGATTTTCTGTTTAAATGAAATTTTACCACCTCTATGTTTTGAATTTCAAAAATCCGACATACATGGTTTTCATTAAGAAGTAAAATGTGGTTTAATGGAATTAAAATAATTTTTTGGTGAATAGTAACTTTTAAGTTTTAAATCGCGATTAGAGGTAATTAGTGTAGTTTAAGGTAAAAATAATGTTTTAATAATATGATATGAGCTTGAAACATGTCCTACCCTTATTGGATGTTCCATGGCCGACCAAGAAAATCCATTTCTCAACTTGGGGACCCCATGGATCCACTTTGGGAGGGAAATGACATAAATAACGTTTTATTTAATGTAAAAGTAAAAATGACAGAAACATTAGTTGATTTACAAAAACAGTTTTTACAAGGGGTTATACAAGTCATATTTTTGACTATAAATAGTCATTGAAAACCTAAAAAGATTTCCTACATCATGATAGTTTTTTTTATAATTTTTAGACATTATATAAATAAAATTATTTATGACATCATAATGATGCAGCAATTACCTCATTAATAATGGATTTAAATAAAATGAAACGATAATGTAAAATCTATGACCTACAAATGTCCAAAACATATTGGATTAGTGGATTTCGAAACTATATCACCTTATCCTTGAATTATATCTATGTGAGACCTTTTAAATCCAAAACTCATTTTCAAATAAAGTAACATTTCTTTACTTTCCAAGAGTGCCCCTCCTCTCCTCTTATAAAAGGCCCCCACCTCTACCTCCTTACCCACACTTTCAAAGCCTTTGGCTCGGCCAACCCCTACCCATTTTGTCTCTCCACATCCCTATCTTACTATTAGAAGCCTAACTTTGGGAAGAAGTCTTCCCAAGGAAGCCTTTGAGCTCAAATCAAAAAGAGTTACCCGATTTTAAGGTAATGTCTTCACTTGTGTTCTTTTGTTTTATTTTGCTTCTCCAACCCCATAAACTCTTTTTATTCATTTCTTTTGTAACAACTCCAGTATCTTAAATATACCAGGATGTTGTTATTATAAGAATTATAGCTACACTTACACACACCTACATCAAATGTTTAACGAACATACTGTTTCTGGGGATGGTAAATTTTTGCCTCACGAAACGATGATTGTTCAACACTCATATAACACCGTAAAAGGTGGCCATTAAGATGTCACTATATTTATATATGATATATAATGTGTTTATGTTTTACTTAAGCTTCTGTATTTTTCTTTTGTGGCATACCTTTATGGTTTCCATTGTGGGTAAACACGATAATTTCATTTTAGAAAGTGCGGACTACCGCCCCCTCAAAGTGATTTGATTCGTTAATGAAATATGTGGGAAGTATAAAGGATGTATTTAAAATTATTATATATTATGTATGTTACATATAAATGATGAATATAATTCTGGAATTAATATATACATACCTCTCATTTAGTTTTAATTTCATTAATATGATATAGAAATGAAAGTAGCGTTCATGCGTACGTACGGCTTACCGTCTCTATGAACGGTGAATTTCATTTCTTACCTCTAAATGATTATGTAATATTATAAATACATGAATATTCTCTATATATATGTTATATATGATATCCAAATCATGAATATCATTCTGGATATAATGAACCTTTGACCACACGAACAACATGTAATTGTAAGAAGACCACTTTCGACTTAAGAACCAAATATCGACAAAACAATCATTATTAACTTAAATGATTACATAATGTTTATAACATGGAAATAAGTGATATAAAAGGAATAATGAACTTGAAAAAGGTTATTAAAAAAGTAGAAATTAACTCAAGTTTATTATTCTGGACGTTAAAGAACGATCGAGTCAAGTCTGACCCGAGGTAAGGGATCCTACTCCTCTATTTCCTTTTAAGTACACTCTTTTATGTCATTCCTTTTAAGCTCATCTTTCTTGTGATTGGTATGTTCTTTTATATTAATCTTACAGTAATTTTTATGTTCATGTGATTAGAGACCCTATTCTCTCTCATCAATCCATTTTGGAAGTTATGAGTGGCGCCGTTAGGCTGCCGAATTTTCGTAACAGATCTAACCTATCTCTTTATTTTTAAGTACTCTCCTTTATGTCACTTATTTTAAGATCCTCTTTGTTATGTTGGGGGATGTTATTTTATATTCCTCTTGCATGAAACTTTATGTTAATATGATGAGAGACCCTTTTTGATCTCACCAATCCATTTTTGCAAGTTTTAAGTGGCGCCGTTAGGCTGCTGAGTTTTCGTAAGGGATTTTTCATCTCACTTTTATTCCCGTGATATTTATGCTACATTTTCCACAATTTCCATTGAGTGGTGTATGTACTACCCATTATTTTACTCATTGTGTAATATAATTTCATTAATGAGTATTTACATTAATGTTGTATTGTTTTTCTTTCACGGGGTGTATGTTTCGAAAGATACCCATGTCGGTAAGGGAACCTTTCACCCTCCTATTTTTAAAAGACTTATTTTGTTATGGCTTTTAATTCACATAACATTATGTTGGGATATGTTTTTCTATATCCTTAGTGATTTAAATTTTATGTCCAAGTGATGAGATACCCTTTTTATCTCTCATCAACTCATTTTATGAATTTTGTAGTGACGCCGTTAGGCTATCAGCTTTTTGCAAGGGAACTTCTTAACTCAATTTTTATTCTTTGGGATAAGCTTGTACTCGTTGAATATGTCGTTCAATGAATATGTGTGAATAACATATGATTGTTTTACACTTAATATCCTCTTATATTTGGTGTATTATTTTTTCACACATAATTATGTAATTTATTTATCCTTAATCGAAGGATACTGTCTTTGTATGGGACTTCGTCTCAATCTCATTTCATTGAGGCATATTTTGTTTTATACACAACCTTCTTTTATACGGTTTATAAACCGCTTTGACTTTTACCTTTAGCATAAAGGAATCTTTTTTTATACAAAGCGTTTTACTAAATGACAAAAGGGAATGTTTTTGTCGTATCTATGCGGCGACAAGGACTTCTCTGCCGCCGTGACCATTATTTGAGTTTCAGCTTCCTCTACAAGACATACCTTTTTTTAAAAGAAAAATAAATACCATGTTTTACTTTTCTTTTATTTTGGTATTGAAAATGGTTTTCATAATGTTTTTATATCAATGTGTTGTATTGATATCTTGTGATTAAAAAGTGAAAATGTTTTGTTTCCTTTATGTATGTTTTACATGATACGATTATGTTATGGTTCTTGGGCATTATTACGAAGACGGGTGGTTATGTGATAAACTAAGGGCGGGTGAGCCTGATATAGTTCTCCAATGCATTGGGTAACGTGAAGGGGTTAAACGTTAAGGTTTCTCCGAAGAAATTTAGGGAATATATTGTGATGGGTATTCCAAATGTAACCAAGAGAGTTACTCCCTACGTAAGAATGTTATGAATGACTCAAGTTACCTTTATGTCTTATGATTTCAATGATTTATTCATGATTTTATGAGGTATGTTAAAGTGCTTATGTTTTATGGGTAAAGTTTGGTTTCATTCTTATGTATACATGTACTCATGTTTCCTTTCCATATTTTTATATCCCTTACTGATCTTTTTATGCTCATCCCACGTTTTTTAAATGTTTTTCACAGGTCAAGGTAAGGGTACATGATATGATTATAGTGTCAAGGAAGTGTCAAGAAAGAATCTATGTTTTATTTTAAATATGTTTCCGTTGATGGAAAAAATGAATACTATCTTTTATATAACCACTTTGTTTAAATGTGGAATGTAATGCAAGTTTTATGATCTAATTCTCTAAAACTCTAAACCAGAAAAGATCCTCAATGTGTAATCTTGTAATAACTCAAGATTAAGTAAGGTTTAATGTTGGGGCATTATAGTTGGTATCAGAGGTCGGTTTAGAAAAATTTAGATGTTAGGGTATTCTCTAAGCACAAGTGACATTACCATAATGGTTAGGATTTCATAAAGAGTCCTAGTTTTAGATAAAGTGAATGAGTAAGTATATCTTAGTGTTTACCTTCCTCATTAGTACATGATGGTTTTTTTGATATACTCACACTGACATTTCTGTTTTTAGTGAATGGATGGATCTAGCAGGCACCAAAGCGACAACAGGTTTGAGGGAAACTGTGGTGGTTCTCTGATTAAGATACTAGATAAAATGGGGGATTCAATGAGGAAACTCATGGTTATTCTAACACAACAATCAAGGAGTCATGATCAACCACATTAAACTTTGTATGATCTGTAATGAATCATGTACTAGATGACCAATTGATGTGGAAGTTCATGTAATAATTATAAAGGTAACCATTAGAGTTTATATGATCCCTACTTTTGAGGTAATTATGGGTTATTATATGTTATGATGGAAAATTAAAGGCATTAGATAAACGTGAGGTTAAAATATGTTATGATCATTTTTGAAGATTTTATCTCGTTTTGGGGAATGTTTTAAGAATTATATAGTTTTGGAAAAAGGATAACACGCAGACCGTGTGACAACCCGTCGCGTCGGACAAAGCTGCGGGAATCGAACCCACAACCAAAGTGCGACTCGTATTTATCACCTACCACTAGACTACGTGAAGTACCTGGTTAGTTTGACTAATTATTTTTAGTTATATGATTTTAGGAATCAAGAGTAAGTTTATATTGGGTTATCTATGGAAATAATTAACCTATCATCTAGGATATGTGATTAAGTTAATTACTTTTCAATATGAGAAATTAAGAGCAACTGATGTTATTTGGAGATAAAAGTTAATATGTACCTTGGAAGACTATGTGACTAAATCCTTAAAATATTTGGGTTTAAATTTTAGTTTGGATTACTTTGAATAATTTTATGGACAAATTTTTTATCAAATGGTCCTCGTTGAACTTTGGATTTTGTTGAACAAATTTTGGAGATTAAGAATAGATTTTCTTTTTATAAAGGGTCATCCTTTTCTGGATTATCTGATCTTGTACTAACCATTTTAGTTTTGGTTTTGGTTAAAGTCTAAAGACATGGGAAGTATATAGTTATCTTTTGTGGATTAGGTTATTCTCTAGAAGTTGATTATAGTGAACAAGTCTTCCTAAATACTCATCTTTTGGAGAAAATATGAGTTTGTGTAAGAAATCTAATAAAAGTTGAAAGTCAACATGATAAGTAATTATGTTTCCTTATGAATAAATTCCTCAATAAAAAAAACAAAAATGTTGTCTATTAACTTTTCCTATTGGGGAATCGAATACCGTTTAACCCATCACAAGTTTGTGATTTTCTTGTGGTTAACTTTCTTCTAAACATGTTTTCTATCACTCTCCATCAGAACATGACCTTATGTTTTCTCCTCCATGTCCATGTTTTCCTACATGGAATCCTAGTATGCGTTAACTCGAGTGACCTCTGTACTTCTCATTCTTTATTTTAAAGTGATTGTTTTACCGACTCTTGTTCCGATGTGGGACTTTCAAGGATGTTTCCGAGCCCAATTTTAAAATTACGAGGACGCAATTCCCAAAAGGGGGGAAGGATGTAACACCCCAGGTAAATAAAGAATATGAAATTTTTATATTTATCCATATTTGTGAATAAAATATTAATATTACTTTATAGGGGACGCTATACTCGATGGCGTACCCAATACGCAACAACGAGTTTCTTGGGAATCTTACGTTGCACTCTAATAATAAAATAATATTATTTTAAATGGTAGTTAACGCTTAGCCGTTGTAATGGCGGGAATGAACAGAACTAACTAGAAAATGATTATATATGTTTGTCAAATATTTTTACTTTTTACAATAAATGTTAGAGGATTAAAAATGTGAATTAATTCAATTTTTAAGCGTAAACATTCTAATGTTCTTTAAAAGGTCGATTAACCGCCTTTTGATGGTGAACCTCTTTTAAATCCACTTTTTGAAAATTTTATGTGTTATATTTGACAAAATAAAATTCTTCTTTAGAACGGGACATCAAAATTTACTTTGTGTAAATTTTTTGTATTTTTCCGATAAAGTTCATTTTTTAATGAATAGTGAAAAATGTTGTATTTTAATTCAAAACCACTTTTTAATCTAATTTATTTATATGATTAGATTATATTTTTACTTGGTTTTAAACTTCAATTAGAATATATTTTTACCATTTAATCCAATTGTGGTCATTGGAATTAATTTCACTCTGAAATCGGACTTAAACTAGTGTCAATCTTTTGATACTTATTGTTCCATAAAAACATGCTATTTTCTCTGATAGCGGGAATTAATTATTAAATTAATTAATGAAACTTATATGTTTTGAATTTCTTAAAATAGACTTCATTTTTTAATTTGTAATATCAAATATATATTAGGGTGAAGTTTTGGTATTTTTCCGAAGAACTTCAATTTTTGATGAATAGTGAAACCACTAAGTGGTACTTATAAAAACTGATTTTCTGTTTAAATGAAATTTTACCACCTTTGTGTTTTTAATTTCAAAAATAAAACATACATGGTTTTCATTAAGAAGTAAAAGGTGGTTCAATGTAATTAAAATATTTTTTTGGTGAATAATAACTTTTATATTTTTAATCGCGATTAGAGGTAATTTGTGTAGTTTAAGGTAAAAATAATGTTTTAATAATATGATATGAGCTTAACACATGTCCTACCCTTATTGGATTTGCCATGGAAGACCAAGAAAATCCATGGGTCAACTTGGGGACCACATGGAGCCACTTTGGTTGGGAAATGACATAAATAACATCTTATTTAATGTAAAAGTAAAAATGACACAAACATGAGTTATTTTACTAAAACAATTTTTACATGGGGTTATACAAGTCAGATTTTTGACTATAAATAGTCATTGGAAATATAAAAATATTTCCTACATCATGATATCTGTTTTATAATTTTTAGACATTAAATAAATAAAATTATTTATGACATCATAATGATGCAGCGATTACCTCATTAATAAAGGATTTGAATAAAATGAAAATATAATGTAAAATCTATGACCTACACATGTCCAAAACCTATTGGATTGGTGGATTTCGAAACTGTATCACCTAATCCTAGAATTATACTAATGTGGGACCTTTTAAATCCGAAACTCATTTTCAAATAAAATAACATTTCTTTACTTTCCAAGAGTGCCCCTCCTCTCCTCTTATAAAAGGCCCCCACCTCTACCACCTTACCCACACATACAAAGCCTTTGGCTCGGCCAACCCCTGCCCATTTTGTCTCTCCACATCCCTCTCTTATTCCTAGAAGCCTCACCTTGGGCAGAAGTCTTCCCAAGGAAGCCTTTGAGCTCAAATCAAAAAGAGTTACCCGATTTTAAGGTAATGTATTCACTTGTGTTCTTTTGTTTTATTTTGCTTATACAACCCCCTAAAATCTTTTTATTCATTTATTTTGTAACAAATACAGTATCCTAAATATACTAGGATGTTTTTATAAGAAGAATTCGAGCTACACTCATATAACACCGCAAAAGGTGGCCATTCAGATGTCACTATATTTATATATGATATATAATGTGTTTATTTTTTACTTAAGCTTCTGTGTTTTTCTTTTGTGGCATACCTTTATGGTTTCCATTGTGGGTAAACACGATAATTTGATTTTAGGAAGTGCGAACTACCGCCCCCTCAAAGTGATTTGATTCGTTAATTCCATATGTGGGATGTATAAAGGATGTATTTAAAGTTATTATATATGATTTATGTTACATAGAAATGATTAATATAATTCTGGAATTAAAATATAAATACCTCTCATTTAGTTTTAATTCTATTAATATGACATAGAAATGAAATTAGCGTTCATGCGTACGTACGACTTACCGTCTCCATGAACGGTGCATTTCATTTCTTACCTCTAAATGATTATGTAATATTATTAATACATGAATATTCTGGATATATATGATATATATGATATCCAAATCATGAATATCATTCTGGATATAATGAACCTTTGACCACACGAACAATATGTAATTGTAAGAAGTCCACTTTCGACTTAAGAACCAAATATCGACAAAATAAACATTATTAACGTAAATGATTACATAATGTTTAAAACATGGAAATAAGTGATATAAAAGGAATAATGAACTTGAAAAAGGTTCTTAAGCAAGTAGAAATTAACTCATGTTTATTATTCAGGATGTTAAAGAACGATCGAGTCAAGTCGGACCCGAGGTAAGGGATCCTACTCCTCTCTTTCCTTTTATGTACACTCTTTTATGTCATTACTTTTAAGCTCATCTTTCTTGTGATTGGGATGTTATTTTATATTACTCTTACTGTAATTTTTATGTTCATATGATGAGAGACGTTATTCTCTCTCATCAATCCATTTTGGAAGTTTTGCGTGGCGCCGTTAGGCTGCCGAATTTTCGTAAGAGATCTAACCTGTCTCTTTCTTTTTAAGTACTCTCCTTTATGTCACTTATTTTAAGATCCTCTTTGTTATGTTGGGGGATGTTCTTTTATATTACTCTTGCTTAAAACTTTATGTTAATATGATTAGAGACCCTATTTGATCTCATCAATCCATTTTTGTATGTTTTAAGTGGCGCTGTTAGGCTGCTGAGTTTTCGTAAGGGATTTTTCATCTCACTTTTATTCCCGTGAGATTTATGCTACATTTGCCACAATTTCCATTGAGTGGTGTATGTACTGCCCATTATTTTACTCATTGTGTAATATACATTCATTTATGAGTATTTACATCAATGTTGTATTGTCCTTCTTTCACGGGGTGTATGTTTCGAAAGATACCCATGTCGGTAAGGAAACCTTTCACCCTCCTCTTTTTAAAAGAGTTATTTTGTTATGTCTTTTAATTCACATAACATTATGTTGTGATATGTTCTTATATATCCTTAGTGATTTAAATTTTATGTCCAAGTGATGAGATACCCTTTTTAACTCTCATCAACTCATTTTCTGAATTTTGTAGTGACGCCGTTAGGCTGTTAAATTTTTGCAAGGGAACTTCTTAACCCAATTTGGATTCTTTGGGATAAGCTTGTACTCCTTGAATATGTCGTTCTATGAATATGTGTGAATAAAATCTGATTGTTTTACACGTAATATCATCTTATATTTGGTGGATTAGTTTTTCACACGTAATTATGTAATTTATTTATCCTTAATCCTAGGATACCGTCTTTGTATGGGACTTCGTCTCAATCTCCTTTCATTGAGGCATATTTTGTTTTATACACAACCTTCTTTTATACGGTGTATAAACCCCTTTGACTTTTATGTTTATCCGAAAGGAATCTTTTTTATACAAAGCGTTTTACTAAATGACAAAAGGGAATGTTTTTGTCGGATGTATGCGGTGACAACGACTTCTCCGCCGCCGTGACCATTATTTGAGTTTCGGCTTCCTCTACAAGCCATACCTTTTTTTTAAAAGAAAAATAAATATCATGTTATACTTTTCTTTTATTTTGGTATTTAAAATGGTTTTCATAATGTTTTTATATCAATGTGTTGTATTGATATCTTGTGATTGAAAAGTGGAAATTTTATGTTTCCTTTATGCATGTTTTACGTGATACGATTATGTTATGGTTCATGGGAATTATTATGAAGACAGGTGGTTCTGTGATAAAATAAGGGAGGGAGAGCCCGATATAGCTCTCCAATGCATTGGGTAACACGAAGGGGTTAAACGTTAAGGTTTCTTCGATGAGATTTAGGGAATATACTGTGATGGGTATTCCAATCTTTACCAAGAGAGTTACTCCCTACGTAAGAATGTTATGAATGCCTCAAGTTACCTTTATGTCTTATGATTTCTATGATTTATTCATGATTTTATGAGGTATGTTAATGTGCTTATGTTTTATGGGTAAAGTTTTATTTAATTCTTATGTATACATGTACTCATGTTTCCTTTCCATATTTTTATATCCCTTACTGAGATTTTTATGCTCATCCCACGTTTTTTAAATGTTTTTCACAGGTCAAGGGAAGGGTACATGATATGATGATAGTGTCAAGGAAGTGTCAAGAAAGAATCCATGTTTTATTTTAAATATTTTTCCGTTGATGGAAAAAATGAATACTATCTTTTATGTAACCACTTTGTTTAAATGTGGAATGTAATGCAAGTTTTATGATCTAATTCTCTAAATCTCTAAACCTGAATAGATCCTCAATGTGTAATCTTGTAATAACTCAAGATTAATTAAGGTTTATGGATGGGGCCTTATAATGTATCCATAGACACTGTGGTGGGACTACCAAAGACTACTCGAGGTATCAATGTGATTGGGTTTATTGTTGATCGGCTGACAAAATTGGCCCATTTTTTTTCTATCCAAGATACAATGTCTTTGAATCATGTTTATTGACTGTACCTCAATGAGATTGTCAGGTTTCTTAGAGTTCCTCTTTCTATTATTTCTAAATAGGATCACATGATCACTATTAACTATTGGAAGAGACTTCAGACCTCATTGGGAAAATAATTAAACTTGATTACATCTTTTCATCCTTAATCAGATGACAGTCAAAACGAATGATTTAGAATTTTGAGGATAGGCTTCGATCATGTTCAATGGACTACCAGTTAAGTTGGGATCAACATATTTTGTTAGTTGAGTTTTCATATAATAATATTTTTCATTCATGTATATAGACGACACCCTTCGATGCATTGTTTGGAAAGATGTGTCATACTCCATTTTTTGGAGGATATAGGTGAAAAAAAGTTGATGTGGCCAAAATTAGTAAAGAAAGTGGCTAAGATAGTGAAGATGATCTGGAATCACATGAGTAAAGCACAGAGCAAGCAGAAAAGTTATGCAGATAACAGTAGGAAATAATTATATTTCGATGTAGGGGACCATGTTTTCCTTAATATCTGTTCATGGAAAAGTGTGATGTGTTTTGGTAAGAAAGGGAAGTTAAGCCCGTAGTTCATTGGTCCTTTTGAAATACTAGTGAAAGATATACCAATTCAATACCAATTAGCTTTTCCTATGAGTTTTTCCTAGGTACATAATTTTTTCATGTTTCGATGATGAATATTTATATGCCAGATTCAACTCATGTCTTGAGCCCAGAAACAGTTAAACTTGAAGAGAACCATTACTATGAGGAGAAACGAGTTCAGATTCATGATCTATGGGAACAAATATTGTGGAATATGTTAATATAGCTGTTAATGGTTTTCTGGAGAAACCACATGGCAGAAGAAGCAACATGGGAGTCTGAAAATGCTATGAGAGAAAGGTACCCTCAATTGTTTAATAAGTAAATAGAATTGTGAGGATGAAATTTTCAGAAGGTAAGGATAATGTAACAAACCATGTTTTTCTAAATAAATTGAAATAAATGAAACATTGTTTTTAATATATATTTATAACTAGCCTTTATAAATAATCTTTCCATTTTTATGTTTTGAATTTTGAAAATCGGTAATCTACCATTGTGTTCAGTATGTTATTTGGGGTCTAATAGAACCAACATGATTTTTGGTGAAATGTAACATAACATAAAGAATTTAATATGAATAGTAATATGACCCTAATGAATATTATGTTTTATTAATAATTTTTTAAGGTTTTAAGATAATTACATCTTGGTTAATTTTTCAATGTGATATAAAAGCAGTTGTAGTTTTTAAATTATTAATTTTTGAATTAAGTATGATTTTATTTAAAAATTAAATTAATGATATTTTGAAAGTTATTTTCAAAAAATGGGCTTCATTTTTGAATTCTACATGTCGAGAAATGGTATGGGAAATTTTTTTGTATTTTTCTAAAATTCATGAATTTTTTATGAATAGTGAAATACAGTAAAATACTATATAATCAAATTATCTATAAAATACACTATTTATGACATCATAAGTGATGTAAGTACACATGGTTTAAAATCACATGACATTATTACTATTTGGGGTTGCATGAATTAATATTATTCATATTCTTGATTTTTTTAAAATGATTGAAATAATTAAAAATACCCCTCTCATCCACTATAAATACCACCCTCATTCCCCTCTTCATCCCACACCTCAAAATCGTTGATACATACCTAAGTTATGCCCCATAATCCTCAAAAGTATATTCCCCATGTCCTAGAGCTTCTAGGCTTACCAAAAGGCCTAAACCAATTGCCTTAATAGGGATCATAATGGGAAGAGATCAAGAGGCAAACATTCTCTTTCATTTTCTTTCTTTCCTTTAATTTTAGGTTATTAATTTTCATTCCATTTGTCTTATGTTGGGATATTTCATTACATAGCCCCATTACTTCCCATATTATGTAATAATGATCACAAACCCATTTTCACTCATCAAATTATTTTATGAAAATTTAAACAATGCTGTTAGCCTACCGAATTTTCGTAATGAATTTCCCAATTTTTTTTTATTTTGAGTTCCTTTCTTTTCTTCTTATTTCCTTACCCCACCTTATCCAAGATTAATGAAATCCCTAAAATCATGTATATTCTGGATATTCCCATGTTCATGGAAAATTAATCATTATCAATCTTCACCTCCTTCCCCACTTATTCAAGGAATTAAAAACTTTGTCTTTGATGTCTTGAATTACAGACATCATGGATGATGTGATTTTAAGTTTCTTTACATTCTTCAAGGATAGTTAGGAAACCATTTTTTTGGTCTTAAAATGTTATAATATATGCATTATTTCTCATCCATTATTCTAGAATCATTTTATTGTAATGTAATTAATTTATGAAACAAAATGAGATATTTATGATTAAAGTATCGCTAAAATGGCCTAAAAATACGAATATTGTTCTATCATATGAATAATCCTCATGTAAGAATTAAAAATGATAAATGGTTTAATTTATGGATTTTTTAAATATGAAAATACCACTCCATTCCAATACTAGAGTCTCACTCCCAATCAATAAGAACATCTATTAGGAACCAATCATGGAAATCAGGTAAAGAACTCACCCAAAAACAGTACAAGGAACAAAATACTAAAAATTAAAGGGAGAAATGATGTAATTAAAGGATAATATAAGGTATAATAAAGATTAATGTTTCATTAAGATATTAATAAAAATATTTTAATCATTATAAATGATGTTTATACATGTTTAAGTTAAGTCAAACCAATGGTTAAGGAATTCTTACCCAGATTTCAATTCATTGGGTTAACTTTCTACTTCATTATTTGTGAGGTATTAAAGATTATTGAATAAAAAATATTGTTTATATTATGTTGAATTATATTTATTTATAGTGTATATACATATTCCATCACCTTAATTCATTCTTACAAGAATTATATGATATTTATAAGGTGTTTTTCTTTTACAATCATCTATTAAAAATAATGTTTTATGAAATTCAAAAGGAATGTTTTTATGAAATTATTTTTATTGTATGATTATGTTCTAGTTCATAAAATTTTTTTATGATGAAGGGTGAGACCTATATTTTACTCCAATTCATTGAGCATGTGTAATTTGGAGGTCGAAGAAATGGTTACTCCATTTTTAAGTGTGATGGTTACACAAATTTTTAGGTAGCTGTGAGGGTTAAAAATTATAAGGTAGCCAAGAGGGTTACAAGATTATGTAAGTAATTCCCCGAGAAACCTTTATTGTTATATTATTGTTCTTATGTGTTGTTTAAATCTTGTGTAAGCCTCATGTTTTTCAAAGTAAGTATATATGAGTGATGATTATGTCTTTCAAAAATGTTTTCATACTTTACAGGTATTCATGGACTAATATGATATTTCTTTCTTTTGCATCCCTTAATGAGTTTTTTGTGCTCCTACCATGTTTTTTAAATGATTTCTATTGGTTATAAGGATTTTTAAAACAAATAAGGAAGACAGGATAAATGTTTGAATACTTTTCAATGAAATCATGTTATATATTTTGAAAAAAAATGCAAACTGTTTTTATGGTATCCACTCTGTAACAATGTGTAATGTTATTAATGTATTATGTCCCAATTCTCTAAATCTCTAAATAGGAAAAGATCCTCAATGTAAAATAAAGTTATTTCAAGACTAAAATCAGTATTATGTAATGTAATAAGGTCTAGCCCTTATATCATTTACTTTTTTATTTTATATAAGAAAAAATAAACTAAAATTTAAATTATTTTATGTTAAAAAATAATACAATTTTACCATTTTTTTATATTTTAAAACATTAAATATATATATATATAATTTCTTTCCAAAAGTGCATATTATTTATTTATTGATAGTGGTATTTAAAATGAAAAAATTTATCATTTTCTTTTCTTTTCATGTTTAAATTAATTTTGAAGATAACATTTGATGCACAACATTTTCATTTTGAAAAATGGATATCCAACGTGATCATATTTTTGGATTTTTAGAAATGATATTCATGAAAATTTCATTCATGTATGTATATTTTTATATATATATATATATATTCATTTCCATGTTTTCAAAAGAATAAATCTATAGTGAATAAGATATATATATATATATATATAATTCAAGCTCAAAATGTTTTATAAAAAAGATTCAATTGATCTTTGCGAACATTATTGGGATTTTGGGAGTTAAAGCAACATTGTATAATGGGTAATACCTCAATATCCACAAATGTTCCTAGTCACCCCATGAATTTTGATTTCTAATATTGAATAATATTTCATAAATAACAAATTGATTCTATTACAGAGAAAGTATTTCCAAGTATTTACTAATGAACCATCATTCAAAAAAGTGTCTTCAAAATTATATTTTCAAAGGATTAACCATTTTCAAGTGTATTATATTTTTTAAAAGTGAATTCAAATTAATGTTTTATAAAATTAAAATTATTTTTATAGTAATTATATTTTGAAAATGTTTTCTTTGAAAATAATTTATTCAAAATAATATGTTTTTTCTAAGGTTATTAAATTTTTGTAAATTTATTCAAATTTATATTTAAATATTCTTTTAAAATAATTTTATCACTAGTTTTTAGAACCCATTAGTGATAAATTTTATTCACACCATTTTTTTTATTATTTTATTTTTGGATAATTTTAAAATATTCAATGTAATTTATCTTCATTAATGATATAGCAAAAGAAGAAATTATAATATTTATTTATTTAATTATGTAAAATAAGATATTTTGTAAAAGGTTTTCATTTTAATCTAAATCCTAGATCGGAAAAAATAAACATATGTATAATGGAAGAAATATTTTAAAAGATTATATAAGAAAATATAAAACATTATTTTTTAATATATCTGAATGAATGTGCCTCATATCAGTACCTATTACCTTCCATGTAAATAATAAGTGAAGAACGAATCACATCGCTTAACAAGGAGGTAGTTTATCGTACACACAAAAGGATTTATTATATTACTCTAGAATGTAATGTAAGTATACTTATGTGAAATTATAATTCCAAAATTATAATTATGTCAGAAATATCATATAGCATAGTTATAACAATCCTTAGATCCACTCTTGAGAAGAAGTGATTAAAAACAAATTACATCAATTTGCAATGTGGTTGTCCACCTGACACATGATCAATGGTTTCATTTCACACATGATAGAAGAGGATATGGATATTTTTTATTTTATAAACATAAAAACAGTAAAATCTATAGTATATAATGGTTTTATTATTTTGTAATTAATATTACATGAAAGAATTTTGTAGGAGAAGAATTAAAATGAATGAGTTTAGTGAAGAATATTACCTTCACTTAAAAGAATCCTTCAGATATTTTCTTAATGATCATAGGATTGGTATTTTTGTAAGATGAGAATCACTAAAACCTTGATAGGAATTTTGGGGAGATACTTTATAGGGTTTGGTTAATAGAAATGGATTATTAGGTTTCAATAAGTGAGGGGATCAGGTCTCCTTAGATAATTGAGGTGAAGTGAAAATTTTGTATATACAAAAAATTATTCAATAATGGGTACAAAATATCATGAAATGTTCCTCAAATATAAAGGATTTTATGGATTATAATGTTGATCCACACCTCCATCATAAAAAAATCACTTTTTTAAACTTTTTGGCTCGTACTATTTATGTTTACCCTCTTTTACAATTTCATTATTCACCATTGTAACTAGTCACTTTTTATTTCCCTAGGTAATTTATTCTCTATGAATAAAATTATGATTATACTTATTGGAAATTATGAACACACTATTGATAAATGGTAAATCTAATTTATAAAATAATGTTTCAACGTGTGTTTACAATTATTTTTAACACATTCCTAGGTAACGCAGAAAAACCCATTTCAACATTATCTACGATAATTAATTTTTATTATTTTTCTAATAAATATATAAAACTTTTTATGGAAATTATTATATAATAAAAATATTTATTATTCCAAATATAAAATACATTTTGTTAATTTCAATTCATATATGTGGAATAAATTAATTTTAAATAAAACCCACATATGTGATGAAATATAAGTTTTCATAACAGAATGCTTTCATAAGTATAAGATGTTTTAACAAAACAATTCCAATATTAAATTTTTTATAATGGCCAAAATCATATAAATTATAAAATAATTGAACTAATGTTACTTTAAAGAAAAGTTAAAATATAATTCTACTTTGTTAATACTTTAAATAAAAATAATGTTTATAGTAGAAAGTTCTATTTTTCACAATTCATTGAAAAGTTAAGCTGTTTATTCTTTTTTCAACGATTAACTCCAACAAAATGTAAAAATTATGATTTCAAGAATTAAATCAAAATTCTGAAATAAATTAAAAAAAATGAAATCTAGGTTTAAAATAATTATGTAAGATATGAAGAAAACACATTTTAGAAAAAATACAATTTTTAAGCATCCAAAAATATTTATTTTTATCTTATTCCATGAAATATTATTAGATGAATGATAAAAAATATCATTATATTTATGATATATAAATTCATTAAAATTAATTAAATAATAGAGACAATTTAATTTTATTTAAGAAAAAGTGCCCATGCACATAAAAACATATTTTTTTCCATTAAAAAGTTTCTTTACATTCAAATGAATTTTGTATTTAATTTCTAATCTTTAGATAAAAATTTATATTATTTTTAAATTTTTAAAATATATAATATTCATAATTTAGTTAATAATATTCATATATTCAATTTTAATGGCTAGTCTATAACACTCAGTTTTAAATACTAATTTTAATAGTATATTGTAGTTTTCTAAAACATGGTGTTGTGTGTAACCCATGATATTAATGAAATTATTTTTATTTTAAAAAATATTTCCTAATGTTTCAAGCTGTTAAAATATATGCATCTTAAATAAATTTTATCTTCTAATTCATAACTTGATCATGGTATTCAAAAGCTTAAAATGTGGAATTTATTTCGCGAAAAACCCATATCATAAAAATATTAATAAAAAATACTCCTAAAAAGAGTGAAAGGTAAATATAAAGGTTATCATCAAATAGAAAAAATCATGTTTTTAAATAGTATAAAATTATTTTATAGTGAAACATTGATTTAGAAAGAAGGTATATTTCAGATATAATGTAATATCTTTTTTCCTTTAAGATACGAGAGAACATCAAATTTCCAAAATGACTAACATTTTCACATCAAGATACTTTTCATCATTTTGAGGGATTATTTTACCTCATAATTTATTAAAATAGGGAAACACATTTACTATATAATTATTTTTTAATTCTTTAATAAATTTCAACCTTAATCACACCCTTTCTTATAAACGGTGAGTATCCATGATGAATTTTTCATTCCTGGAGCTCTAAATGAACAAAAAAATACGAAAATGAATTCTATATCATAAATTCAATATATAATTATCATCAAAACCAAAATAGTGAGGAAAATATTTCACATATAGATAATATTATTAATATCGAATAATATATTAATATCCTAAAAATCATCTAAAGTTCAACTAAAACCATTCCCTAAATAGTAAATTTTATTATCCTTCAAAAAGAATAAATTTTATATAGGTAAAAAAATCTAAAAATAAACATAACCTAAATCACCCAAATATTATAATGTATCTCTTAATTATCAAATAAAAAGTTATGAATACATTTGTAATGTATTCTCCCGAAACATGATAATAACTCGAATTAGCCTAAAACATCAATGAAATCATACCTGATTTCTCTTTAAAAAAATATGAAAATTGATTGATGAATATATTCCATAAATCTAAAATTAATTTAAACACCATCAATGAAAACATAAAATAATTTTTCATCAAATCATTAATTAGTAAAATGATCATCAATACAATCAAATTTACATTATCCAAAAAATCAGGTCTTTTCCCAACTGAACATCATTATGTCAACTTCCGAAAGACATTAAGGGTTATCTTTCCCATAATCCCTTGTTTCAATAACATATCAACATTTCAATAAATAAAATTTCTAGGTCATTTCTACAATTCAACGTATTATTTCAAATCCTCAATGATGAATTTTTACTAAATAATCCTTATCTATTTCCATAATCATAAAACTTAAACCTTAAGTTACAATACATAAACTCTTTAATAATACCACTTTGGTCATAAACAATTAACTTGGATTTATCTTCTAATTCCTTAATATATATTTCCTTTCAAATATATATTTTAGTCTCCTTATCATCATCAAGAAAACATTTACTTGTACTAATATGAAGATCCTATTATTGAGTTCTCCCTTATGACATTGATTTCTATAATGAATATTAATTCCATATTTATAACATTAAAAAATTAATGATGACTTAGGGAAACCATTATTCTCATCCATCTGATTAACTGAAAATTTTATTTTTCCTCATAAATTGATCACTCTATTCCCTTACACTTCATACATATAACTACTTCTCATTTATTTAAGACATTCACTAGAGGTCATGTTCCCATATTCTCAACATATAAGAATATTATTATTATTTCTTTAAAGATATCCTCCACCAAATCTCTTAGAAAACACTATCCTTCTCTTCTTTTAAGATTCCATGAGTTTTTTAATGTAGTGTGTGTTAATAATATATCATGACAACTAATTAGAGATAAAAAAAATATCATTCACTCTAATCATCATCTCATTTAGTTTCTCATTAAAACATTTTCTATCATGTTCAATGTTAAACATATTTCATATGACTCCCACCATTGACTAAAATAAATAAGAACAGTAATAGAAATAATAATAATATTGGGAAACCAATAAATTATGAAATATCATTTATAACACGTTTAGATAATGAAAAATTATTTCAACATAGGTAATATTAGGCATAAAAAGGATAATTCATGATAATCAACTATTTAAATTCTTTATAATTGTCCATAAAGTGTTTTTTAATATCCAAAACATATCCCCCCAGATTTTTAATTTTAGTGTGTGTCAAGGACCATTGTCTTGCAATAGGGAATGATCAATTTTGTCTCTGTGTTCCCATTTATGGTTTACTACCTCAACATACATATCTTCTAGACTAATATCAAATTTCGATGTACAAACTGGGATGTAATTTCATGGAAACCACTCCCTCTATACTTCACCAAAATTCAAGGATACTTTTCTATAATTAGTCTTACCAATTAAAATATCCATTGAAATTTCCTTAGGAATATACCTAGGGATATCAATAATTTTTTCACATACTAATTTCCAATTGTTAACTAATCCTTTCCTCTAATAAGAACTGAGATGACCCCGACATTTCGTATAATGATATTACATCTTTATAGATTTATATTCATTACATTTCACAAATACATTTCCATAATCTATAAAGGTTTCACCACAACAAAATTTCCATTTAGCGGCGGTTTACAGAAACCGCCGCCTAATAGTGCGTCGACAATATATTAGTGGTGGTTTTTAACGTTTAGTGGTGGTTTCAGGAAAGCGTCGTAGGTGCCTCATTTCATGGCGGTTTTCCTGAATTGAACGGCATTTTTACGTGCCATGGATATCGCTTTATTTTCGGCAGTTATAACCGCCGCGAATAAACTCAATTTCCAGCGGCGGTAAAACTACCGCTAAATTCAGGTAAACCGCCACAGAATGAGGCAGCCACGAATCTTCTATTTAGCGGTGGTTATAACTGCCGCTAGAAGTAAATTTTTTTACGTTTAGCGGCAGTTTAAACGGCTGCCAGTATATATTTATCGGCGGTTAAAACCACTGCTAAAAGCTGCCCAGAATAAAAAAATAATTCTTGGATTTCGCTGCACCACTACCCTGAAAAACAAATTAAACCAGAAAAAACAATCAAAGGTTCCAGAACATTCTTCATACTCATGTATAAAATATCCCAAATAGTAAATAATAGGAAGATAAAACTCCATTGATACAACATTGTAACATCCCAAACTGGATTCTACTAAATCTTATAACTTCACTTTCTTAGGATAGATCATCCATAGGGATTCCACTCTACTTATAAAAATTGATAATGGATGAATTAGTAGTTATATTAGTACCAACCCATTTATATAATGAATTTTTTGGTTTTGTGGCCTAGAAACCATCCTTTATACTTATACTAAATTTGAAAAGATGAAATAGCTTAAATAACACATTAGAAATATATTGTTATAAAAAATTCTATTGTGGGAATAATTTTAGAGTTACATTGTGATATACCTTTTATAGGAATGTTGATATTTACAGTGAGTCTTAGTTGACATCTTTTTATGTTGAAATATAGGTTAGGTATTAGCTAAGTTGTGGTGAGTGATGTAGACCAGAGTTTTTAGTAGAAAATCTATGTTATCTTAGTTCTATGGATGACTATGTAAGAGGATCGAGTTTTATAACATCATCAATCTGGTTTAAAGTTCAAGATGTAGTTGTTGATGTTTATTGAATGTGTGTGCATGGAATGATGATTGAATAATAAATGTGATTATGAATAGACCATTTCTATTTATTATTAAGTGGATGATGCAAATCTATGTGGTAGGAAGTGAACCAAAGGTTGTTGAAGGATGGAATATTAGTTCCAGATGAGGCTTCAGCGTATGCCAAGGATGGATTGTCATGATGGAACATGGTATAATTATATTGAATCACATCCAGAAACCATGTTTAGTGGTGGAAAGAGTTTTTTTCATGTGAATTTGATTCCTATTTTTATTAAAATGATGAATATTAAAATCCTATGGTGGGGAGAATCACATAGGTCATGGAAAATGTAACCTTTGGGAGAGTGGTTGTAAAAATAATAGTCATGAATAGTAAAGAAGAACGTTTTGGAATTCCAGTAATTAAATTTTCATAACCGGATAGATTGTGATGAATCAAAAATTGGAATTAAGAATCATAATTTAAATAATTCAGGGATATAATGATAGGTAATAATTACTAGACAGACCATGATTAAGTGGAAATTGTGTTGGGAATGCAGTTCAAGTCATGCAGTAATAGTTCAGTGATCAAAACAGTTATGGTTGGAAATGGTCCATTGTAACCATCCTAATATTGAAGTATTTGGTAGAAGTTCTTTTATTAAAATTCATGTTTTTATAAGACATACCAATTGTGCGTCAAGTCGACATCCATCTTCGAGATTATATTTTAATTTATAAAGTTTTCTTGCATATATTCATGGACTTATGCTAATTTATCGCCCCTCAGCCACACCTATATCTTAGTGAACCACCCTTGATTTAGAACATTCTCATGACATTTTACAAGAGCTAGAGCATGTTTAGATACTTTTGACAATTAAATCAGACATTTTCAATAGTGGGCCTCACCAAAGTGTCCACAACACTATCCCCTTGATCACTATGAAATCACCCAATTTGTTCAACACATCAACAATGGGTTTAACTCCTAGTCATCCAAAATATCGACTACCAATTCAAACACAGACCTAAATGGAATGATGTATACCACACTCGAGAACTGAAGACATAAAAAAACATCAGAAATCAATAAAATGCATAAAAAAAACGTGAGAAATCAAGGAAATTTTAGGACATGAAAATGTGTGGTGGAAACTATGTGCCACAAATGTTATATATATAAACCAACTGTTTTCATTTTTGTTCAACACATCAACAGTACAACTACTCAGGGTCTGATGATGCATCATCACCCTCTCCACCTTCACTTCCACTTTGTGATGTCACCTGTAAGAACATTATATTGAAAATTAAATACGGTTACATATTTATATTAAAACTTAAAACAAATTAAAGTTAGAAAACTAAATGATTCAGATTTTATGTGATTTACCTGCATACCACCAATAAATGCACTCCCATCGAGGGCATATCTGCTCATCTGCTGACGTAGTTCAGTCAACTCTTTCTATAATGCAGATATCTGATCCCACTGCTGGTGAACTGTGTTTTGTAAAGAAACAATCTCTTTATTAGCATATCTGGGCTGACTAAAGTCAGGAGTAGATACAACGGCTATCCCTGGTGGCCTTTTAAAAACCTCAGATGGCACAGGTCCCAAACCCATCCCGCACACTCTCCCAGGATGCTCCTTCCCAAGGACTTTAGCAACCGGGTCATCCTGGGTGATAGAGTAGGAAAGCGCAGTATTGGCATCCCATAGTTCTTTAATTTTGACCTATAAATCAAATATCAATATATATTAACATAGAAAAAATTTATAAGAAGTAATTATGATAAAAAATTTACTTCATACCCCAACTTCTTTAGCAGGCTCATTAACAAAACATCCATCTGATTTCTTGTGAGCAACCAACCACAGTTCAGTTCTCGATGCTTCATGGCCTAAACTCTATGACTGCATTAATCAAAGATAAATCAACAATTCAATATATTAAACAGATAATATTGTCTTATAAATATTTAAACTAATTAAAAGATTACCAATGAACTTCGATTTCTTGAAAAACGTTTTGAGCCCGTAGTGTGCGGGATGACTTGCTTCGCTCGGTTTGACGCATTCTGTCTTGATAGATCCGGAAATAAATAAAATGAGCTTTAATACTGATGTATTGAATGTCATTTACTTTTCATATACATGTATAAATGTAAAATACGGATAATATAATAATATATATATTTCAATACCATCCGCTTCTGATCCCGATGCCTGTCAACAAACACTTTCCACTACTCTTTTGGTAGCCCACTGGGTAGCTTCTCATACATTTGCAGCGTGGTCAATGAAGCATCATTGACATCACACCACAATATCCATTTAATTTCTTTCCACTTCTTATGTAGATTTTTCAACGTCCACTTCCGTGCTATCACATTAGCAACGGTAAAGTGGAAGAACATCTGTATAAAAAAAATTCATTTTGAACATATTAGTAACATGGCGCGACCGTGGCGTGACCGCGGCGTGACCGCGGTGTGACCGCAACATGTTGGCCCAATCCAGTGACATCCGAAGGGCCAAATCACGGCATTACCGTGGCGCGGCTGCGGCATGACCGTAGCTTGACCGTGGTGTGACTGCGGCGTGACCGCAGCATGTTGGCCCGGTCAAGCGACATCCGCGGCGCATCATCTTCCACTTAGTTTCAAATAGGATGATATGGATGGCACGAGAGAATGTTTTCTCAGAATATTTAAAGAAATGAAAGCTAATCTGCGATGAATAGAAGATTGGATGACCCCTGATATACCTAATTCGGTGAGGGCTAGAATGCTGGTGGAAGGGGGCTGGTTACAGGTGCTGGGGGGACGGTACGGGCTGATTCGAAGGTGGAAGGGGGCTGTTGCGGGTTGGAATGCTGGTGGCAGCGGGCTGATATATATAGCGATATAAGAGAGGAATACAAACATGATATGGATGTATATCTTGACACACATATGCATATATCCTTAGGGGATGACTCAGATATTTCATGGTTATGGTTCTCAGACCTGTAGATGCTAACATTTTTATATATAAAAACATAGAACCAATGACTGGTTAGTCTTCATAGATATTCCAAAACACAACCTGATGTGAATTAAGTATTATTAGTATCATATACTACCTTGGATGGGGACATTAATTTTATGGTCATGATGTTTAGACCATTGTGTCTCCAAGTTTAATATCCAATCAAAAGGACAATGGTTTTGACAAGACATTACAAAAGGAGAATCTAATGTTATGTATTTGGGGTATCCAAAAGAGATTCATACCCAAATTGGAAGGTGCATAAGAATATAATTTCATAATTTATTTAACTGTTAAAATGATTCTGAAATGTTTAAACTTCAGGGTACAACAATCACATTGAATAGAATTATTTTTGAAGTTTTAAAACATACATTATGAATGCCTGAGTCAATAAGAAATAGAGACCAAATGGTGACGAATGACCATTAAAAATAGTGGAATACTAATACCATTCTCATTCAATATATTCTAATGGTAGTGGGTTGGATATTTTCTCAATCAGTCCATTGATTGATTATGTGGTTTAGGTGGAACTATCTTCCTTGACTGAAAAACAATTAATGAAGGAAGATAGTGATTCAGGAATCCTATGATGGTGTCCGAGATTGAAAATGATTTAACATCAACAAATCAACACGTATTCTAGGTCGGAAAAAGAACTAAATAATCCTTTTTGAAAATTACAGTGGACAAAAATAAGATCTTTATTTAGAATGACATTTCACTCAGGGGGCTGCTGGGGAAAATTATTGGGCAGGGGGGAGGGGAGGGGAGGGGCAGGGGCTGGGCATGTTGGAGGGGAGGGGAGGGGAGGGGCTGGGCAGGATGGAGGGGGAGGGGAGGAGAGGGGAGAGGATGGGTAGGGGAGGGGGCTACTAGGGGAAATTGTTGGGCAGGGGCAGGGGAGGGGAGGGGAGGGGAGGGTGATGGCAGGGGGGGCTGATGGGGGAAAATGTTGGGTAGGGGGGAGGGGAGGTGAGGGGATGGGGCTGGGCAGGATGGAGGGGAGGGGAGGGGAGGGGAGAGGAGGGGCAGGTGGGGCTGCTGGGCTGGGGGAAAATTTTGGGCAATGGGGAGGTGAGTGGAGGGGAGGGGCAGGATGGAGGGGAGGGGAGGGGAGGGGCTGGGCAGGATGGAGGGGAGGGGAGGGGAGGGGCTGACCGCAGCGTGACCGCGGCGTGACCGCGGCGTGACCGCGGCGTGACCGCATCATGTTGGAGGGGAGGTGTTGGGCAGGATGGAGGGGAGGGGAGGGGAGAGGAGGGGCAGGGGGTGGGGGCTGCTGGGGGAAATTGTTGGGCAGGGGGAGGGGAGGGGAGGGGCAGGTTCGAGGGGAGGGGAGGGGAGGGGAGGGTGATGAAAGGGGGGCTACTGGGGGAAAATGTTGGGCAGGGGGGAGGGGAGGTGAGGGGCTGGGGCTGGGCAGGAAAAAGGTGAGGGGAGGGGAGGGGAGAGGAGGGGCAGGGGGGCTGCTGGGCTGAGGGAAAATATTGGGTAGGGGGAGGGGAGGGGAGGGGAGGGGCTAGGCATGATGGAGGGGAGGGGCAGACCGCGGAGTGACCACGACGTGACGGCGGCGTAACGAAGGGGTGACGGTGGCATGACCGCGGCGTGACCGCGGCGTGACCGCGACGTGACCGCGGCGTGACCGCGGCGTGACCGTAGCGTGTTGGAGGGGAGGGGCTAGGCAGGATGGAGGGGAGGGGAGGGGAGAGGAAAGGCATGGGGAGGGGGCTGCTGGGGGAAATTGTTGGGTAGGGGGAGGGGAGGGGAGGGGCAGGTTGGAGGGGAGAAGAGGGGAGGGGAGGGTGATGGAAGGGGGGTTGCTGGGGGAAAATGTTGGGCAGGGGGGGGGAGGTGAGGGGCTGGGGCTGGGCAGGATGGAGGGGAGGGGAGGGGAGAGGAGGGGCAGGGGGGGCTGCTGGGCTGGGGTAAAATGTTGGGCAGGGGAGAGGGGAGGGGAGGGGAGGGGCTGGATGGAGGGGAGGGGCTGGGCAGGATGGAGGGTAGGGGAGGGGAGGGGCTGACCGCAGCGTGACCTTGGCGTGATCACGGCCTGACCGCAGCGTGACCGCGGCGTGACCTCGTTGTGACCGCAGCGTGACCGCAGCATGTTGGAGGGGAGGGGTGGGGCAGGATGGAGGGAAGGGGAGGGGAGAGGAGGGGTAGGGGGAGGGGGCTACTGGGGGAAATTGTTGGGTAGGGGGAGGGTAGGGGAGGGGCAGGTTGGAGGGGAGGGGAGGGGAGGGGAGGGGAGGGTGATGGTTGGGGGCTGCTGGGGGAAAATGTTGGGAATGGGGGAGGGGAGGTGAGGGGCTGGGGCTGGGAAAGATGGAGGGGAGGGGAGCGGAGGGGAGAGGAGGGGCAAGGGGGGCTGCTGGGCTGGGGGAAAATGTTGGGTAGGGGGGAGGGTAGGGGATGGGAGGGGCAGGATGGATGGGAGGGGAGGGGAGGGGCTGGGCAGGATGGATGGGAGGGGAGGGTAGGGGTTGACCGTGGCGTGACATAGGCGTGACCGCGGCGTGACCGCAGCGTGTTGGATGGGAGGGGCTGGGCAGGATGGAGGGGAGGGGAGGGGAGAGGAGGGGCAGGGGGAGGGGGCTGTTGGAGAAAATTATTGGGCATGGGGAGGGGATGGGAGGGGCAAGTTGGAGGGGAGGGGAGGGTGATGGAAAGGGGGGCTGCTGGGGGAAAATTTTGGGCAGGGGGGGGGAGGTGAGGGGCTGGGGCTGGGCAGGATGGAGGGGAGGGTAGGGGAAGGGAGAGGAGGGGAAGGGGGGGCTGCTAGGTTGGGGGAAAATTATGGGTAGGGGGAGGGGAGGGGAGGGGAGGGGCAGGATGGAGGGGAGGGGAGTGGAGGGGCTGGGCAGGATGGATGGGAGGGGAGGGGAGGGGCTGACCGCGGCGTGACCGTGGGGTGAACGCGGCATGACCGCGGCATGACCGCGGCATGACCGCGGCATGACCGCAACGTGTTGGAAGGGAGGGGCTGGGAAGGATGGAGGGGAGGGGAGGGGAGAGGAGGGGTAGGGTGGAGGGGGCTGCTGGGTGAAATTTTTGGGCAGGGGGAGGGGAGGGGAGGGGTAGGTTGGAGGGGAGGGGAGGGGAGGGGAGTGTGATGGCAGTGGCTGCTGCTGGAAAATGTTGGGAAGGGGGGAGGGGAGGTGAGGGGCTAGGGCTGGGCAGGATGGAGGGGAGGGGAGGAGAGGGGAGAGGAGGGGCAGGGGGCTGCTGGGCTGGGGGAAAATGTTGGGCAGGGGGGAGGGGAGGGGAGGGGAGGGGCAGGATGGAGGGGAGGGGAGGGGAGGGGCTGGGCAGGATGAAGGGGAGGGGAGGGGAGGGGCTGACCACGACATGACCGCGGAGTGACCGCATCGTGTTGGAGGGGAGGGGGTGGGAAGGATGGAGGGGAGGGGAGGGGAGAGGAGGGGCAACGGTAGGGGGCTACTGGGGGAAATTTTTGGGCAGGGGGAGGGGAGGGGAGGGGAGGGTGATGGCAGGGGGGGATGCTGGGGGAAAATGCTTCGCAGGGGGAGGGGAGGTGAGGGGATGGGGCTGGGCAGGATGGAGGGGAGGGTAGGGGAGGGGAGAGGAGGGGCAGGGGGGGCTGCTGGGCTGGGGGAAAATGTTGGGCAGCATGGAGGGGAGGGGAGGGGAGGGGAAGGATGGAGGGGAGGGGAGGGGAGGGGCTGGGTAGGATAGAGGGGAGGGGAGGGGAGGGATGACCACAGCGTGACCGCGACGTGACCGCAGTGTGACCGCGACGTGACTGCGACGTGACCGCGGCGTTAACGCAGCGTGTTGTCCCGGTCCAACGACATCCATAGGGCCAAATCACGACATTACCGTGGTGTGACAGTGGCATGACCGCGACGTGACCACTACATGGCTGCGGCGTGACCGCAGCATGACAGCGGCCTGACCGCGGCCTGACCGCAGCATGACCATAGAGTGACCGCAGCGTGTTGGCCCGGTCCAGCAACATCCGCGGGGCAGCATAAGTATCTTTGATGTTCGGTCATGACACAAATGACGTTTGTGTTGGTCATGACACAAATGATGTTTGGTCCACCCCACACTAGAAAATACATAGCATGAAACTAATCACACCCTGCTCCTTTTCCTTACTATACCTAATGACATCTTTCACATCTACCATTCTTAGTCCTTAGTCATTTTGAACCAGGAATATCTCAAGGTTTTCTTCCACCAACTCTATCACCCCTCTATAGAATAAAATCCTAAGGATTATGTTATTAATAAGAAATGTTTAGAGTAAACTGTTATTGAGGATGTATTTAAAAGTTCACATGACCTCCATACTGACCACCAGGGATGGTTGAGTGCTAAAGCTTTCAATTTCCATGGCTAACACACAAAAAACAAAGTACATAAGGGATCCTAGATGAATCATAAGAATTGTAATCCCTAGAGAAATAAAAAAATAAATATTGATACAGCAAAACTATTATTCAAAACATCAACTATCTAGCTAAAAATATATATGCATTCATCGATCCACTCTTCAATAAGTTATAGTGACTTATTTATTAAGATGAATGAGACTTTAATAACTTATTATCTATCACCTCAATATTTTCTAGCACATTAATTTACATAAATAGTATAATGGGGTAACATCATAAAGAATATTACAAGCATATAATAGAAGTTTCATGAACCTAACTCTAATATCATTCACACTCAAACTCTCATATCGAAGGTTGATAAACTCTTGGAAATACATTTACTTCAACGTCAATGATAACAAATTATCTCAATATTAACTTTAAAAGTTTCGGCAATACACCATAAACTCTTCATGATCACCCTAAAAGAGAATCCACTATAGACGAGCTTCACGATTCAAAGAACTAATAGCTGATAAAATCTATTTGATTCTTATACCTACTGGGAAACCAAAAAAACCTAAAAGGGAAACAAAACCTTACCTAGAGGGGAAGACGGTGTAGCTTCCGGGGTCGTGGGGGGCCAGGGGTTGCGGGGTCGCGGGGTTGTCGGGGTCGCCGGGGTCGCCGGGGTCGCACGGGGTCGCTGGCGTCGGGGTCGCGGGGTCACTGGGAGAAGGGGGGGCTGAAGTCGTGGGGGAAGTGGGGGGCCGGGGTCGCGGGGGAAGGAGGGTCGGGTGTTAAAAAAACAGTGGTTCATGGCGGTATATTATAAACCACTGTGAAGATTTTTTTTACAAAAGGCTTAGCGGTGGTTCCTAGAACTGCCGCTAAATAGCGGTTTTGATGTAGTGTTTAATGTCATTAAATATTAGTTATAGAATATTTTAATTTCATGAAATACCATAAAAATCTCCCAGAAATCAGTTATCATTATATCCTATTTATAGATATTTCCTTATTTAACCCATATTAATAAAATGTGGAAATGAAACATAGGAAATCGTGATATCTGATTCTTAAAAACGGTGAGTAATGGAGACATTAATCGATGATTATTAAAAATCATAAATAATAATAATGGTATTACAAAAAAAATATAATATAAAATGTTCATTCCCAATTTATCATGGATCTTATCCTGGATCCTTGGAATACAAAATTTTCATTTCATAAAACATAAACTGTAGGAGTCCCAAAATATCCTAAAAAAGCTTTCAACATAAAATTCATGTCAAATAATTGTGGAACTATCATAAATATAGAATAAATATAATAATTTGAGGTTAACATAAGATACCATAAATTTATAATGGATTATGAATAAACTCCATTTTACAATTTCATAATAGATCATAAGTCATCACCTTTTTCCTATAGTAGATCAATCCCTTTCAATTGATTCTTATAGTGGATCAAGAATATAATTTTATTTCCCATTTCATATCATCAATATCCATATGTTTTCTATCATTATGTTAATATATATAAAACACTACCCAATTCATTAGGGTGATATATAGATCTTAACCATCATGTAATCAATAAATATCTATTCCACATAATTATAAAACATTTATTTTATAATAAACCATGACATATAATTTGTTATTCAAAACATTTAATCATGCAATAACATGTGTAAATACACGGGTTTCATAAAAATTCCATCAAATCATAATATAATAACATGTGAAAAAGGAACAAGTTTCTTACAAATATTTTATTCATAATCATAAAAATAAACAAACCAAAAAAATAACAATGATGGGATAACTGAAACACATACCTATTAAATAGACACCAAATGTTTTTGACCTTGATGAATTGAAATGGAATAAAAGATCATTAAAATATTCTTTTGGAAAATATCATTCTCATTTGAAATAAATTCATTAAAATATAAATTTTTTTCAATTATTATGGAATTTTTTAAAAGAATATTTCAATCATTTAAATTTGACATCAAATACATTAGTGGTTATAATGTTGGGGAATTCTATTCATGGACTACATGTTAAAACAAATATTCCTTTCACAATTTTGTAACATGATAAAAAAAATACCTTGTTCTTATAAAGAAATGTAGATTCATTTAAAAAAATTAAATATAATAAATGGGTTTAAAATTATTTATAAATAATTATAAATGATAAAATTTTCTTTAATTGTTTTTAAAAAACATGGGAATGGATGAGAAATATCTTTTTGACTGAAGAGAGAAAACAATTTTGGTTTTTTATATAAAAATATTTTTTAAAAATTATGAGTTTATAAAGGGATGAAGCTGAAATGACTATAAGGAATTTAATGAAATTAATAGTGTAAAATTAAATCCATAAATTTCATGAGAGATATATTATAAGATTTTATCATTGAAAACATAATCATACACAATCTAGATAAACTATGATATTGTAACATTAAACTATTTTCAGAATATAATCTTTTGAATCATAACACCAATGAAGGAAATGAACATGTTTGGTTATGTATATCCCATATTTGTTTGATAATAATGATAAAAAAATTCATGATCAATATATATGTCACGACCCGCCCTCGGGGTCCGTGTCGTGACTACCCCAAGCCCGCCTTCCATAGGCCAGGGGCTGGCGACTAGCACCAAGGCATAAATCCCGGTAAAAAGGGAAGGCATTGCCTTTGAAAAGTAAACACACATCACAGAGTAAACAAGCGGAAAGTAAACACTAAACAAAGCAGAGTACGACTGAAAGTGCGGAAAGGTAAATGGGCCAGAATACAAACCCAAACTGAAAGTAAAGTACAACTCGAAAAGGGAAAAACAGCAACTGAAAAGTAAAAGCTGCTACTCCGAGCTGTCCACTGGAAATCCCACCTGAAGGGTGGGTACAGATAGCTCCTCTGCTCCACGGGTCCCGCCGTCCGCTCCGTGCACGTCCCGCCCAGTGGTCCTCCTCCGGGTACCGTCCCGCTCTGCAAGCCTCAGCTAAGGTCAACGCTGTCTGTCGTCTGCAACCAACAAAACGTAGTGCGGGAAAAGCCCGTGCAGGGGTGAGTATAATCTACTCAGTAGGGACCCCGAGACCCCTGAAGGTCTCTCAAATCCACAAAGGATAAACCACGAAGAAAAGTAACAATCACGAAGTAACAACTGACACTGCTTAGGTATATGCCCATACATATACCTAAGTCATCAATTCAAATACGCTCTAACCTCCGAGCCCAAGTACAACTCAGTCCACACAGGAAAGTAAACGTATTCCACACAGGAAAGCAAAACGTAATCCACACAGGATTGCACAACACAATCCACACAGGAAAGCAATAGGATTCAGCTCACACAGGTATACTTCTTCAAGGACGATAAAGATGATCACTGATCCATCTAAGTCGTCGGACCCACGAAGGATCGATAGGTAACTAACCCCCGCAAAGACCCACACAGGATCGGGCCCACACAGGACCTGTAGGCGCTGGCTCACACAGAACCGCTGAGCACGGACCCACACAGGATCGGGCCCACACAGGACCTGTAGCACTGATCCACGTAGGATCGCTGAGTGCTGTAGTCGTCGTCGTCGAATCCACACAGGATCTCTGTACTGTCGTCGTCGTAGTCACAGTAGCAGTCGTAGCAGTCGCAGCCAGCACTAGGGTTCCCGCAAACAGCAAGCTCGTTCGGAGGGTCCGCTCCACGAACCGAGAGGCTGATACATCAACTGTCACGAAGACCGGAGTTTATGTATCCAAAAGTTCCGTATCGTCAACAGGAACTCAACGCAACAGACGGCGCGTCGATCGGACGCCCGGTCTGAGAGTTATTGGCATTTTCGTCTCCGGGGCCCGGTTGGTTTTTAAGGCAAAACCAACCCGACCATACTCCACCTGCGTCCAAACCTCGGGCGGAGTATGCCAAAAGATCCGCCTCACTAAGAGGAACACAACGCGGCTGACGGCGCGTCAATCGGACGTTCGTAGCTCAAGATATGAGCGTTTCCGCTCCGAAGGCCCGGTTGGTTTCGTGAACGAACCAACCCGGACGAACTCAAAGTAACCCGAAACCTTCAGTGTGATATACCGAAACGACCGTCTCGATCCAAGGATCACGTTGCCGCTGACGGTTCGTCGATCGGAGGTCCGAGGCTCAAGTTATGGCCCAAAAACCGATTCTGGTTCGAAACGGGGGGGTCCGGGTCCGGGCCGACCCGGCCCGACCCCCCCCCCCCCCCTGGGGCGGCGCGGCGGGCCGCGGCGGCCTGGCGCCGCGAGGGGCCGCACGCGGGGGCTAAGCCCCCGGTTCCTGGAAGAGGCGGCGCGGCCTTTGTGCCGCGCCCAAAATTTTTTAAAACGCCCCCCCACACGTGGGGGGCCTGATTTGAGCGGAACCGGGGAGGGGAGGCCGGCTGCCCCCTTCCCTTTAAAAAAAAACGCCCCCCTCATAAAGAGGGGGGTTTTGGGTGTTGGCCGGGGGATTAATTCCCCCGGTTTAATGCCTTCCGGCCGGCCAGCTGGCCGGCCGGTTTTCTCCAACGGGACCGGAAATTCCGGTCCCCCCTTCGGCTTCCGACGCCGGCGGCCCGGCCGCCGGTCTTCTCTTCCGCCGCGGCCCGGAACCGGCCGCGGTCTTCGTCGTCCGGCGCGGTGCGACGGCACCGCGCCCCTTTCGCCGTGCCTTGATTCCTTTCAACGCGGCGCGACGGCGTCACATTCTTGAAGATTCTTCCTCGGCGTAGCGCGACGGCGCCGCGTAAAATATTTGCACAATCATCCGCGTGGTGCGACGGCACCACGCCACTTGCTTCCACCCGCAAGAATAAACAAGAATGATGGAGGGGGGTTCGGCCGTGTTCGTGCGGTCCGGCCCCCTCACGTTAAAAATAATAACGCAACTTAAATAATTCAAGCCACACGTTAGACTTTCTATTCACGATCAAAAATAAAATAAGGAAACCAAAAAGAAATCAACAACCCCTACCTCGGGTATAAGGTTCGAAGATTGTGAACGTTCCGCGGAAGACGACGTCGCGGAGGTCGGGCGTCGCGGTAGCCGTTCGTCAAATCCGATGACGAAGGGATGCGTTCGAAGAGACACGTCGTTGGCGAAACTTGTACGCCGACGAAGGTTGTCCGAGGAAGAAGTGGCGTCCCCTTCGTTGACACGGTAAACGAAGAATGGAGGTGCGGCGTTCTTCGTCGGAGCTTGAACATTCTTCGTCAAGATGAACGTTCTTCGAGTTCCTCGTCAGAGTTGAAGAAGAAGAAGAGCTCTCCACCTCTCAAGAAGACAAACAAATAACCCAAAATAAAATAAGACAACATCTTATTTTATTATCACAAAACACAATAGAATTTCAAAAGTTTGAAATTCAAAAGGTTTAACTCCCATAATTAAAAGTAACTCAAGTCATTTAATTAGGGGTTAAGCAAGTTGAGAGAATTTGAAAGGATTAGGTGTTCGTGTGGGCCCACCACACTTAATCCTCCCAAGGGAGGTTAAGTGGGTGTGGGTCCCACTTCCAACCTCCTTTGATAGGTTTTAACAAGTTATAATAAAATTTGTTCTACACAAATTTTATTTAACTCAAACTAAAAACCCCAAAATTAACTTTCAACCCGCAACAAACGCAACTCCCAAAAAGGTCTCTTTAAGAGAATATTGGCGCTGCGAGTTCATCGGTGCCCTCAGATTTCAATTCCGAGCACCAGATCAAAAGTTAGGAATTCCCGCTCGTTCGTTCACTGAACGTACCCGAGCCAAACTTCGGAAAAAAATTCCGGGCACTCCGGGCCTCGGAATCTGGTGCCGTCTGAAACCGCGCTCTTGTAAAATTCTAAAGAAAATTAAGAAAAAATTTCCCTTGAATTTTACGGGTCTTTACATTACTCCCACCTCAGGGATTTACGTCCCCGTAAAGATACATCAAAAACTAGGGAAACAAATGAGGGTACTGAGCACGCATCTGAGCCTCCCGCTCCCATGTGCTCTCCTGGAGATTCCCGTGCTGCCATCTGATGCGCACAAGAGGAATCGATCGCCCACGCAGGACCCGCTCCTGTCGATCCTCTATCTCCACCGGGACCTCTGTAAAAGTCGCCCCATCGTCAACGTCAAGCTCCCCATGGTCAATGATGTGCGTCAGGTCGTGCACGTATCTCCTCAGCTGAGATACGTGGAAGACGTCGTGCACCCGGTGCAACTGAGGTGGTAGAGCCAGGCGATAAGCCACCTCACCAATCCTGCTGAGAATCTGGAAGGGTCCGATGAAGCACGGAGATAACTTGCCGCCTCAGCCAAATCTCCGAATACCACGTCGAGGTGAGACCCGCAAGAAGACGTGGTCGCCATCCTCGAACTCCAGTGGCCTCCGCCTCCTGTCAGCGAATGACTTCTGCCGGATCTGAGCTGTCCTCATCCGCTCCTGGATGACCTGGACCTTCTCTGTCGTGGCCTGGACCATCTCCGGTCCCACCAGTGCTGACTCCCCAGGGTCTGTCCAGCACAAAGGAGATCTACATGGTCGGCCGTACAATGCCTCGTACGGTGCCATCCCGATGGTGGAGTGGTAGCTGTTGTTGTATGCGAACTCCACCAAGGGTAGGTGGTCCTCCCAGCTACGACCAAAGTCGAGGACACATGCGCGGAGCATGTCCTCGAGAGTCTGAATGGTCCTCTCCGTCTGACCATCCGTCTGAGGGTGAAAAGCTGTGCTAAGACGTAGCTGCGTACCGAACGCCTCCTGTAACCCCTTCCAAAGCCAGGAAGTAAAGCAGGCATCTCGATCGGAAACGATAGATGATGGCACGCCGTGGAGCTGCACAATCTCCTGAACGTAGAGACGTCCCAAGCTCTCCACTGAGCCCTGCTCTCTGATGGGTAAGAAGTGTGCCGACTTGGTGAGTCGGTCAAAAATCACCCAGATGGAGTCGTGACCTCTGGAAGTGCGTGGAAGTCCAGTCACGAAGTCCATAGATATGCCGTCCCACTTCCACTCCGGAACCTCCAAGGGTTGTACCAAGCCTGCTGGTACCTGATGCTCTGCCTTCACCTGCTGACAGGTGAGGCATCGAGAAACGAACTCTGCTACAGCCTTCTTCATACCCGGCCACCAATGCTGTCGTCTGAGGTCCTGGTACATCTTCGCCACTCCAGGATGTACCGCTAAAGGAGAAGTGTGAAACTCTCTCAGTACTTCCTCTCGCAAAGTGACAGGTACCATGGTACGTCCTCTGAAAAGGATATCGTGCTCTGCTCCAAGGGAGAAACCATCAGGTCCCTCTCCCGAGGATATCTGTGCACGCCGTGTCTCACAGTTAGCGTCCCCGTGCTGTGCCTCCCTGACTCGCTGCAGTAGTGGAGGAGTGACTGTGAGAGACTGAAGAAAGGTTGCTCCATCTCTATCCACGAAGGATATCTGCAAAGAGGCTAGCTGCTTCGTCGCCTCCTCAAGTAGCTGAATGCCCGTCCTCCTGCTGAGGGCATCAGCTACTACGTTCCCCTTCCCAGGAGTATAGACTATCTCAAAGTCATAGTCCTGGAGGAACTCGAGCCATCGTCGCTGTCTCAGGTTCCGGTCCTTCTGCGAGAAGATATACCTGAGACTTTGATGATCGGAAAAGACTGTAAAGCGCTCGCCCATCAGATAGTGTCGCCATGTCTTCAGTGCGAAGACCACTGCTGCTAACTCCAGGTCATGGGTAGCGTAGTTCTGCTCATGCGGCCTCAACTGACGTGATCCATAGGCGATCACGGCCCGCTCCTGCATCAGAACACATCCGAGTCCGGTCCCTGATGCATCGCAGTAGACTACGTACCCTACTCCCTCCTTAGGCAACCTCAAGATAGGTGCGCTAGTCAATCTCTGTCTCAACTCCTGGAAGCTCTGCTGACATCTGTCTGACCACACGAAGGGTTTCCCCTTCTTCGTCAAAGCTGTGAGTGATGCTGCAACTCTAGAGAAGTCTGGTACGAATCTCCGATAGTATCCAGCTAGTCCCAAGAAACTCCGAACCTCAGTCACGCTCCTGGGTGGCTCCCATGCTAACACAGCCTCAATCTTCGCGGGATCCACTGCAACTCCCGCCTCAGAGATAACGTGTCCCAAAAAGTGGACCTCACGTATCCAGAACTGGAACTTCGAGAGCTTACCATAAAGCTGGTGCTCTCGGAGTGTGTCAAGAACAACTCGCAAGTGATAGGCGTGCTCCTCCTCTGTCGTAGAGTAAATCAGAATGTCGTCGATGAAGACCACGACAAAACGATCGAGGTATGGCTGAAAGATCCTGTTCATGAGAGCCATGAACACAGCTGGAGCATTGGTTACACCGAAAGGCATAACCAAGAACTCATAGTGGCCATACCGACATCTGAAGGCCGTCTTCTACACATCCTCGTCTCTGACTCTGAGCTGATGATAGCCTGACCTGAGGTCTATCTTCGAGAACCACAGTGCTCCCTTGAGCTAATCAAAGAGGTCATCAATCCTCGGTAGCGGACACTTGTTCCTCACTGTCACCTGGTTCAGGCGACGATAGTCAACACAAAGTCGCAAGCTCCCGTCCGCCTTCTTGGCGAACAATATCGGGGAAGCCCAGGGTGAAACACTGGGTCGGATGAATCCCTTGCCCTGCAAGTCCTCCAACTGTACCCGTAGCTCTCGAAGCTCGGCGGGGGCCATCCGATATGATGGAGTGGATATCGGGGCTGTCCCGGGGTACAAGTCAATATAAAAGTCTACCTCTCTGCGAGGAGGTATCCCTGGAACGTCGTCGGGAAAAACGTCCGCAAACTGATCCACCACTGCAGGAAAACCAGGACTCCGCACGTCAACTGCTCCAAGGATAAGGCTAGCCAACTGATGAGTGATGGGCTGTCCTCTCCTCCGCGGAAGTCCATCCTGTGCTGCTAAGGCTCCCTTCTCGCCGGTGAAGGTGAACCTGCTCCCGTCGGTGCGTACACAACGCACCTTGCGCCTAAAACAGTCAATCTGTGCATGGACCGTAGATAGCCAATCCATGCCCAAGATGACGTCGTAAGGCCTCGACGCTGCTACAAGAAGATCCCAGCCGAAGCTCTCGCCTCCAAGAGTAAGCTCACACTGCCGGCACCAGTGCGTAATCGTCGAGTCTGCTCCCGTAGGAGTCTCTAGCCGTAAGGATCGAGCCAACGGCTCTGTCGGAATCTCCGAGCTCCGAACAAGGGCCGCAGCTATGAAAGAATGACTCGCTCCTGTGTCTATAAGAACTGCAGCAAGGGTGGAGTAGACACAGATAGTACCTCGAATCATCTCGGGTGCGCCGTGGTCGTAGGCCTCTGCTGCCTGGAGCTGTGCCTGTCGTTGCCCGCCAGCTCCCTGTGGTCGGGGTGGACCTCCTGGTGGTGGTGGTGGCAGAGCCTCAAAGCGTCGCCCTCCACCGGCTGCTCGTCCAACTCCTCTGCCTCGTCCGCCTCCTCCCTGCGGACCGCCACGGTCGACCCTCTGCCTCTGCCTCGGTGGTCCATCAACTGACTGCTGCTCCTCGGCACGACGGGTCGGGCAGTCGCGAGCCATGTGGCCCTGCCCGCCGCACGAGTAGCACTGTCTGCCTCTCGTAAGACTGGCTCCGCGCTGTGTGCCCCGCACTGCTGAGCCAGTGCCCTGAGATCGTCTGCCTGAAGGTCTGGGCTGTCTGGACCCCTGAGTCATCCGTCGACTGCCTGCTGCAGATGACTCTGCCACGTGCCGCCCTGCGGTGGGTCGCTGTGCTGGTGTAGACTCAGCAAGGAAGCTCTCGATCAGAAGGGCCCGCTCCAATACTCCTGTCTGAGTCGGTATGCTGAGGGAGATCAGCGATGCCCTGATCTCGTGTCTCAAACCCTGCTCGAAGGTCCGGGCCCGGAAGAATGGGTCCCGTACCATGTCGGTCGAGTAGCGCGAGAGATCGGTAAATCTCGCCGAGTACTGAGCGACCGTCATGCTGCCCTGCCGCAGCTGTAGAAGCTCCTGGATACGCACCGCACGAAGGGTGGCTGGGACGAACTCCGAGCGGAAAAGGCTCTCAAAGTTCGTCCAAAGTAGAGATGCCTCATCGTGCACCTGGAGCATCAAGCTCCACCATCGTCCTGCTGCTGCGTGTAGTAGGCTCGCAGCGAGGATCACCATGAGGTCTGCTGGTGTCCTCACTAGCCTAAACACTCGAACCACTGCCTCCAGCCAGTCCTCTGCTGCCTGGGGATCCGCCTCCCCGCGAAACCTGGGCGGTCGCTGGCGCTGAAACTCATGCAGTGCGCTGAGGCGACGTGCATCGTCAGCGGCTGCTGCTGGAAGCATCGGGGGATCGGCGGGTAAAGCTACCGCCGGTGCCACTACTGGAAAAGGGCCCTGCACCGAGGCCTCGTCGCTCGGTGGGCTGTCGTCTCGCTCGACTATCGGAACCCTAGCTGGCTGCCGTCGTGGGGCCATCCTGAAAAGGAAACAGGTGCGCCACGGTCAGAACAGTATACCTGGTGAGCTGATATAAGTAATCACAAAGAAAACTTTGAAACACACACGCAATCAATGTTTTCGTGCATTAAGTCGGAAATCAGAAGTCAGGGTCCTGGTGTACGGATACGTCGGCCGCCGCACCAACACTGGACTCCCTGGACTGATAACCACACTCAATACGCTAAACATTATTGCTTCACATAGAAAAGATCAGAGTTCGCGGTAGAACCGAACTCCTTTGATACCAATTTGTCACGACCCGCCCTCGGGGTCCGTGCCGTGACTACCCCAAGCCCGCCTTCCATAGGCCAGGGGCTGGCGACTAGCACCAAGGCGTAAATCCCGGTAAAAAGGGAAGGCATTGCATTTGAAAAGTAAACACACATCACAGAGTAAACAAGCGGAAAGTAAACACTAAACAAAGCAGAGTACGACTGAAAGTGCGGAAAGGTAAACGGGCCAGAATACAAACCCAAACTGAAAGTAAAGTACAACTCGAAAAGGGAAAAACAGCAACTGAAAAGTAAAAGCTGCTACTCCGAGCTGTCCACTGGAAATCCCACTTGAAGGGTGGGTACAGATAGCTCCTCTGCTCCACGGGTCCCGCCGTCCGCTCCGTGCACGTCCCGCCCAGTGGTCCTCCTCCGGGTATCGTCCCGCTCTGCAAGCCTCAGCTAAGGTCAACGCTGTCCGTCGTCTGCAACCAACACAACGTAGTGCGGGCAAAGCCCGTGCAGGGGTGAGTATAAGCTACTCAGTAGGGACCCCGAGACCTCTGAAGGTCTCTCAAATCCACAAAGGATAAACCACGAAGAAAAGTAACAATCACGAAGTAACAACTGACACTGCTTAGGTATATGCCCATACATATACCTAAGTCATCAATTCAAATACGCTCTAACCTCCGAGCCCAAGTACAACTCAGTCCACACAGGAAAGTAAACGTATTCCACACAGGAAAGCAAAACGTAATCCACACAGGATTGCACAACACAATCCACACAGGAAAGCAATAGGATTCAGCTCACACAGGTATACTTCTTCAAGGACGATAAAGATGATCACAGATCCATCTAAGTCGTCGGACCCACGAAGGATCGATAGGTAACTAACCCCCGCAAAGACCCACACAAGATCGGGCCCACACAGGACCTGTAGGCGCTGGCTCACACAGAACCGCTGATCACGGACCCACACAGGATCGGGCCCACACAGGACCTGTAGCACTGATCCACGTAGGATCGCTGAGTGCTGTAGTCGTCGTCGTCGAATCCTCACAGGATCTCTGTACTGTCGTCGTCGCAGTCACAGTAGCAGTCGTAGCAGTCGGAGCCAGCACTAGGGTTCCCGCACACAGCAAGCTCGTTCGGAGGGTCCGCTCCACTAGCCGAGAGGCTGATACATCAACTGTCATGAAGACCGGATTTGATGTATCCAAAAGTTCCGTATCGTCAATAGGAACTCAACGCAACAGACGGCGCGTCGATCGGACGCCCGGTCTGAGAGTTATTGGCATTTTCGTCTCCGGGGCCCGGTTGGTTTTTAAGGAAAAACCAACCCGACCATACTCCACCTGCGTCCAATCCTCGGGCAGAGTATGCCAAAAGATCCGTCTCACTAAGAGGAACACAACGCGGCTGACGGCGCGTCAATCGGACGTTCGTAGCTCATGATATGAGCGTTTCCGCTCCGAAGGCCCGGTTGGTTTCGTGAACGAACCAACCCGGCCGAACTCAAAGTAACCCGAAACCTTGAGTGCGATATACCGAAACTACCGTCTCGATCCAAGGATCGCGTTTCCGCTTACGGTTCGTCGATCGGAGGTCCGAGGCTCAAGTTATGGCCCAAAAACCGATTCTGGTTCGAAACGGGGGGGGGGGTCCGGGTCCGGGCCGACCCGGCCCGACCCCCCCCCCCCCCTGGGGCAGCGCGGTGGCCGGCGGCCGGCGGCGGCCTGGCGCCGCGAGGGGCTGCACGCGGGGGCTAAGCCCCCGGTTCTTGGAAGAGGCGGCGCGGCCTTTGTGCCGCTCCCAAAATTTTTTAAAACGCCCCCCACACTTGGGGGGCCTGATTTGAGCGGAACCGGGGAGGGGAGGCCGGCTTCCCCCTTCCCTTTTAAAAAAAAGCCCCCCTCATAAAGAGGGGGGTTTTGGGTGTTGGCCGGGGGATTAATTCCCCCGGTTTAATGCCTTCCGGCCGGCCAGCTGGCCGGCCGGTTTTCTCCAACGGGACCGGAAATTCCGGTCCCCCCTTCGGCTTCCGACGCCGGCGGCCCGGCCGCCGGTCTTCTCTTCCGCCGGGGCCCGGAACCGGCCGCGGTCTTCGTCGTCCGGCACGGTGCGACGACACCGCGCCCCTTTCTCCGTGCCTTGATTCCTTTCAACGCGGCGCGACGACGTCGCGTTCTTGAAGATTCTTCCTCGGCGTAGCGCGACGGCGCCGCGTAAAATATTTGCACAATCATCCGCGTGGTGCGACGGCACCACGCCACTTGCTTCCACCCGCAAGAATAAACAAGAATGATGGAGGGGGGTTCGGCCGTGTTCGTGCGGTCCGGCCCCCTCACGTTAAAAATAATAACGCAACTTAAATAATTCAAGCCACACGTTAGACTTGCTATTCACGATCAAAAATAAAATAAGGAAACCAAAAAGAAATCAACAACCCCTACCTCGGGTATAAGGTTCGAAGATTGTGAACGTTCTGCGGAAGACGACGTCGCGGAGGTCGGGCGTCGCGGTAGCCGTTCGTCAAATCCGATGACGAAGGGATGCGTTCGAAGAGACACGTCGTTGGTGAAACTTGTACGCCGACGAAGGTTGTCCGAGGAAGAAGTGGCGTCCCCTTCATTGACACGGTAAACGAAGAATGGAGGTGCGACGTTCTTCGTCGGAGCTTGAACGTTCTTCGTCAAGATGAACGTTCTTCGAGTTCCTCGTCAGAGTTGAAGAAGAAGAATAGCTCTCCACCTCTCAAGAAGACAAACAAATAACCCAAAATAAAATAAGACAACATCTTATTTTATTATCACAAAACACAATAGAATTTCAAAAGTTTGAAATTCAAAAGGTTTAACTCCCATAATTAAAATTAACTCAAGTCATTTAATTAGGGGTTAAGCAAGTTGAGAGAATTTGAAAGGATTAGGGGTTCGTGTGGGCCCCACCACACTTAATCCTCCCAAGGGAGGTTAAGTGGGTGTGGGTCCCACTTCCAACCTCCTTTGATAGGTTTTAACAAGTTATAATAAAATTTGTTCTACACAAATTTTATTTAACTCAAACTAAAAACCCCAAAATTAACTTTTAACCCGCAACAAACGCAACTCCCGAAAAGGTCTCTTTAAGCGAATATTGGCACTGCGAGTTCATCGATGCCCTCAGATTTCAATTCCGAGCACCGGATCAAAAGTTAAGAATTCCCGCTCGTTCGTTCACTGAACGTACCCGAGCCAAACTTTGGAAAAAAATTCCGGGCACTCCGGGCCTCGGAATCTGGTGCCGTCTGAAACCGCGCTCTTGTAAAATTCTAAAGAAAATTAAGAAAAAATTTCCCTTGAATTTTACGGGTCTTTAAAATATATACACATTACCAAATAATCAAGTGGTGTTTAAGGCATTTGTCCAACAATTATAGAATTTAGAAGAAAATCTATTACTTCTTTCACAACTTTTGAATATTATGACATAATGAAGGATAAAATAAATGAAATATTAAATATAATTAAATTATTGATATTTATTATAAACAATCACAAATGGGTAGTGATTTCACAAAAAAAAAGAAACTAATGTTTAATTTGAAAATATGTATCCTATAAAAAAGAGAGAGAGGCTAGAAATCTCTTATATTCAATGGTAACTTTTGTATCATAATACACAATAAATAATAAAATAAAATTAAAACATAAATTTCATCATAATAAACATAATAATGATATAACATTTCAACGAGGTTGTATATCCTTCTCATTTGAGAAGATTTCTATATAAAATAACATATGTACCGAAGAAGATAATTTGAGATGAAATCATCTTTCATTAAATCTCAACATCAATCATAAACAATGAAATATCATATATAATAAATATAGGATTATTATAAATATATAATAAAATCAAATATATATGTTTCATTCCATATATTATTTACTAATTAACTTTTATTATCTGTTTATTAACAAATCCTTATTAAAATCACAATTTTTTAATAACTTCTTGGATTCTCACGTATATTTTGGTTTTTTTTATTTTTTCCCATTTTAATTTTATCAATGTTCCATAATATCTATAATTTTAACCATTATATTAATAGAATATATATTATTTATATATTTATATATAGTTATCCATTAATGTTAGTGGTTGAAAAATCATTACACCATACCTGGATATAGTAAGGCGTACATAGGTTGGAAAGTTATTTCCATTTAACTAAAGAATGAAGAAAGAAAGATAAAATATATATTACCTTTATATAATCATTATTATATCATATATGTCAGATAGTTTCATAAACCAGTCCTCGATACCTTTTAGGTAATGTGTAAGTGACATTTTTTTCATATTGCAACTTGAGGAGGTAGATAGCCATACACATGACCAACATTATAATATCCCCTTGGAATAAACAGTAGGATGTTTTATGTGAATTTATAATTATAAAAGTATAATAATGTTTTGAATATAATATAAATGATTTAAATCTATCATTATTTCAACCTATGATAGTTGGTAATTGAAAAAAAATTACATCAGTTTGTGAGGTGTTAGTCCACTGTACACTCGATCAATTGTTTCATATACCACATGATAGATGATAGATATAAGGTATTTTACAAGACTAATAACATCTTAGTATATTTTATTTAAGGGTGTTATTATATTTGAATTATTAGGACAATAATGAATGTGTTATGATAATAATTAAAATTAATTTTTTAGGGAATACAATTACCATTTCATAGAAACAAATGCTTTTGATAACTTATTAAGGACCCTTTGATTGGAATTTTGGATAAAAAATAAACATTATAACTAGTAATGGATTTATGTGACATATTCTTTTATGTTTTGGTTGATTTAAATGGTTTATGATGTGTGATGAAGTGAGAGGATTATGTCTCGTTTTAAAATTGAGGAGTGACTTTTTTTAAACACCTAAAATCTATCAATAATGGGAAATCAATATCAATCCATAGACTTCCAAATTTAAATAATATTGGATATTAAAGATGATTTGGTCAATAAAAACCTCTAACAAAAGATAGAAATGTATTTTAATCATGTTGTTCCTTAATCTCTAAATTCACTCACATTTACCATTTTATTTTTCACCACAGTAATTAATCCTTATTGATTATCCTATATAATTTATCCATTAATACTATAATTTCAATTCACCTTACTAAATAATTTAATTCCTATAGTTATAAATATTAAATATAATTATTCAAGTAATTACCCTTTGTCTGAAGTAACTTATTTTAAAGAGATGCCTATGTTAAATGAAAACCCCATTTTTACTTTAATGACCTTAATTTTTATTTTATTTTATTTACTAATATTTAAGAATGATCTAATATCAACTTAGTATATATCAAAAATTATTCTAATTCTAACTATTTAATATTTTATAAAAAATTACATTCAATTTAGTATAATAATTTAGTTTAAAATAAAACTCAAAGACATGATGAAACATCTATTTTCAAATGGGAAAATTTTCGTAAGAATAAAAATTATTTTTATAAAAATTCAATAATAAATTTGATTTAATCAATTAAATATTATTAAATATACTATTATTTTTCTAATGTTACATTAAATAAATTTAAAAACATGCTTTTATAAGGTAAATACATTAAATGAAGTTTTAACTTTCAAAAAGTATGAGAATTGTTCACTAGATGTTATCAAATTAATTTTTTTATAAAATACTTTAAAAAGAACTCCAATATAACATTTATATGTTTTTCCAAAAATATTATTCTATTTTTATGATAATTTTTCTATATGTTCGAAAATTTTGTTTTAAAATGTGTGTCTAAAATGCGAAGAAACTATTATTTAGTGAAAAAATAATTTTAAAGAATAAAATTGAATATGTTAATAACTTATTTCTGGAAAAATTATGAATGGGTTGAAAATTTATTTAATATACAATATATAAATTTCATAAAAATAATTCACCAACAGTTAATATTTTAATATAGCTAGAAAAATAAATCATGTACTTAAAGATGTATTTTTCATAAAAAAATTTCTTTTACTTTCAAATGATTTGTTCTGTTAATTTCAAAACAATTGATGTTAAATTATTTTATTTTATTAAGGTGTAAACCATATATTTTTTAATTATATAATTATTCCTCATAATACCTTCCAATTTAATGGCTAGGCTATAAAAGTGAAGTTGAAATAATAATACTAAAAGTATATTACTGTTCAATAATACTCATTGTTCCAATGTGACATAGGATATTTATGAAATTAAATTTATATAAAAAATTAATAAAATATTGGGGTGAGACCATTTTAACAAAAGATTATCCACTTCTCAAACTTCATAAGGCTACTACATTAATCATGAATACTATTCTACTAGTCTATGGGTTGTCTCTTATGTGAAAATATTTATCTGATTTATATGATAGTTTACTCAAATATCTACATTAGGGAATCAACCCTCAATATGTGAGGCATAAATATAACCCAATTAAATCCCTATAAAAATGTATCATCACAATACTGTTTAATAGATAAATGATATACAACTGACACAAACACATCACAATCTATTCACTAAATATGAGTTGATTGTTTGTAGGTAATATCATGTTTGACATGATGAACTCATGGTCACTAGAGAATATATAGGTGAAATAAAATATAAAATACAAGAATTGTAATTATTTTCCACTATATAATTTATATATTAAATTACCTATATATAGAAAATCATTCTTTAAAGTTATCAGTCAACAAACTGGATATCAATGTTTTGATGAAATGATACTTTATCCACCACAACTAATTTAGTATCCCTAGATATGGTTTATTATACCAATATCCCATTGCATCACTTTGCTAAATTCCCAATACAATGCACATAGGGAAACTATCTCTTACTCAATCCCTAATAAATTATCCTCATTCATACAATTATGATATGAACTGATCCAATGTGTCCCGTGCCCAAGGAAATAATATGACGAGTGTGTGACCCCCAACCCCCATTTAACTGGATAAGGATTGGACACTTACACATTGAAGTTATGTATAGATATGAAAGGCCTTCTCCTATATCATGTTTTAAGTATATTTTCAACCCAAATATTTATGAAATAACCAATAAATCCAAATTTTATACATAAATAAATGGATTATATAAAAAACTCTTGAATGTGAAAAAATATATCTAATAAATAACCTTTAATAATAAAATATAAGGTAAACCTAAAATAGGTAATATCACTGGGAAAAAATAACATATAGAAGGAAAAAATATGCTTCATACCTTATGATTTTTTTAATGTGAAAACAAGTATCAATATAATTCACTATGAAAAAAACCATTATGTCTGTTGGAAAACCCCCACTTTATCTAGTAGCTAATCTGTCTCCATATGGAACCATTTATTTGGAAATTAAATGATAGAAATATACTTGTATGGTAGAAAATCAAGTTATATTTTGAGTATAAACATGCTGAGTTTGATTCTTAAGAAACCCAAATAAAGGAAGATTATATTTTCAGTTAATTAATTAGGAATGAGGGAAATTGATAATGGAACCCATATAATACTAGAAATTCTCTAAGATAAACAAAAATATAACAAAAGGATGTGTGTAAACTATCATAGAACAACCCCAAAAAAGATATGTAGCTCATGTGGGCTAAAAGACAACATGTATGAATAATTTCTGATAAGATTTTATTTTATATCCCAATAGTAAATAATGTATTTAAGGAATGAATAAATGAAAAATATATATCCAGAACAACATTATCAACAGAAAACAATTCCAAATTGGCAAGTGCACTAAAATGCAATACTAAATAACGAACCATGATAGGGGATCCATACCTTGTTCTGTAGATTATATCAGTCAAGAGGATAAAATAAAATAAATAAAGAATAATATATAACTTAACATATATGAAGACACAATTCAATATACGTTCTGGATCCACGACATATAAATATAATACCATTTGGTGGTTAACGAATCTAGAAGTAGTATGGGGTACATGTACCACACTAATATTAAGGCGTACCAACCCCATGAAAGAATGGAGGACCCACAAACCTAGGATGGAAATTTCAATCCCATTATATAATAGGAGGATTACACATGGCACAAAAAATGGGGACTCTCTCTTTATCCTATGAAGATCTATTTGGGGCTTAGAAACCTCATCACTTCCCCCAAAGACTCTCCCATAGAATAATATCATCTCAAAAAAGACAAGAAAAAATAATAGATTCATACATATCTAATAAAATCTTCATATTTCAAGAAAACATGCACCATCAATCTCGTTGTTAAAAATTGCTTGGACATGACAAATCTTGTCTGATTCCGAGGCCCACGAGTGGATGTATCATAACATCAATAAACTATCCAATAAACAATATTTCATAAAAAATATAATTTATAAGAGTACTTTTTTTATCTCAATCTAATTTTTTCTTATTCACATAAACCTAATCCTTCGATGCATGTCTCTGTAGAGTATAAAATGTATAATCCATGCGAATTATCTATGTGTGTATCCTAGATGGATAGGGTGAAACATTTTTTTTTAAATTTCATTTGGTCTTGATATACAAGGAATGTATTGTTATGTGCGTTAGATAGAGTTTACCTCTAAGACATGAGTCATTTCATCAGTACATATATGACATGTACTCTAGCCACATGTCATATGGGGTTAGTTTCTTCGTCTGCATGTATAATATTTACACACCCATGTCACAAACCTACAATACATGATGTGTGACTCATAATAACATGGAATTTGACATTTATAGTCTATTTAATCAATATAAATTTTGGTGACATACATAATATGTGATCTATAGTACTACACATTGTGTATTTGTGAAAATTATTGAAATAGAGATTCATTTCGCATGAATCACATGCTACTATATCCAACCCTTTCATCATTTACTCCTTTCATCTTGGGTCATGACACATTACCCCCACCTCAAAAAAATCGTTGATTGGATACAATTAACACATATTTGTAATCCCACCTCATTGGTATCCCAAATATTTCCATCGTACGTAAAAAAGCATCTCCATCATCCCCTTTTTTATAACCATTCATGTTAAACCAAAAGAAATACACAGCACCATAAACCTTATACCATCCATTCACCATGGAAACTCTATGATACCACTCAACCACTATGACTCATCAATGTCTTTAATAATATGATTTATCAATTGGAGTGTTTTTATTGAATCCCAATGGGATATAAAGAGGAATATATGAGAGGTATGATTGAGTAATGGTGAATAGTGGAAAATTCCATCGCCTAATATTGGTTCATGGTAATGTTCAATTCAGAATGCATTATATAAGGAGGGAGATAAATTTGACATTCAATGGAATGTTATTCATGGATTCATATTTAAAATTTTATATGAGAAAATTTTAATTTATAATGAGTAATTTTTATATTGATTGCCACAGAATATCATATTTTATTATTATAAATTCAAGATAAATTTTGAATCAATATATTTTTTATTTAATAAAATAATAAATATTAGTAGAAAAGGTAAATAAATATTAAAAACTTTATTATATAATATTCTATTAAAAATATAAACTTTTAATTTTTAAATTTATATAAGATATTAAAATTTCTTTTCAAAAACCATCTTTACATTCAATTTATAATTTGTTATATAATAGGAATAATTATTGATGAATTATTATTAAAATTATTTTCATATTCAATAACAAGGAAGTAAAATAATCTGAATAATTGGTCTATAATTGCTTTAATGACCTAAATAATGGTTATAATGCTACATTTCGACATTCCCATAATTGATACAAGTGATTTGATCACAAATTTTATTCATTTTATAATTACCACAATATTAATAACTCTATATAGATGTACTATATTCTACCTCTCCTATCTGAAATCTCACTAGGTTCAGTGAAATAATTGAAAAAAAATACCTAGTGTCGTCTAATATCAGTGGTTTATAAATGTTAAGAATAAGATAAAATTGTTTACTAATTAATGACAGTAATTGTTTTTTCCTACAACACATCACATGGTCATAAATAATGAAATGTCTAGTGCAAACACCCCTTCATGGATAGAACCATACTGTCATAATTCCAATTCAATATTATATTAAGGGGATATTAACATTCACATTCTAATAATATATATCTATTTAGAAAATAAATATTAAAAACTATTTACTATTAAACGATCTTGTAAACTTACTAAAATTCACCCCAATGGAAAGAAAATCAAATTTGAGTAGAAATAAAACCATAAACAAGTTTTCCTAGAAACTTAATATGAATTAAATTACCATTTTACACATTTTTAGTGACCCAAGTGTTCTTAACACAAAATGACCTACATAAAATATTGGAAAAATACAATCCTCTACATCGAGGTCCACAATATCATTTGACATATTGGATAACCAATTCAAATTGGGAAATTTTTTATAACAAAAAAACATAACTCATTATTTTAATATTTTCTAAAAAAAGATACAAATGAATCATTGGAGTATCCCAATTGAATAAATATTATGAATGAGGAGTTACATCATATCAAGAAGATTGATACTTTAGATATTTCACCCAATAAAAAAATTCATCTATTTTGGAATAAAGTTGGTATTCTATAAAATATGAATGAAAAATGATATGTCATCATTAAAATTAAGGTATTGTGTGATAAGTCTACACATATATCGAAAGAAGTATTTTATAGAGATCTTCACACAGGTTTATAGGATTTATTCTCATAGGTTGTTTCATTCAATCCCTAAAAAATGATGATATATGATCTTCCCAATGAATATTAAGTCATCATGTTCTTTTATTGGGTAGGAATAGGATTATACAGTGACCAACTGAATGGATTATTTCTTTGAGAATATGAATTATACATTGGAAGGTTAAAAGGAAATAAATGGGATAAAACAAGACCTAAGAGCATAATATTCTAGGTTATAAGTTTTATTGAAGTACTTGGAATTCAATAAAGGAAAATTGAACGATAACCTCTCTATCGTATATGATAAAGAGGTATCTATAATTTTTATAACATATATAGATGTTAAAATATATTTTTTTAAATGTAATTTTTTCAATGTGATTTTTTTGGACATTAAAAATACGTTTGTGATATATATAACTAGTGAGATGAAAAATTTCATGGGATTTAAAATTTATAAAAAGTAAGATCATATCATTATTTAAAATAAGAAACATCATAAGAACATCCATAGATGTTTTTATGGAAGGATTTAAATCAATTATTTACCTAAATTTCATTATGAAACGTTCTTTAAATGGGTAAAAATATAAAGAAGTTTATTTAAGGGAATTTAAAAAAACTAATTGTGATCATAATCTAGTTGTGAAGTTCACAATAAAATTATTTTTTTAATGTCACATTATATGGAAGATATAAAATTACACAAAAATAATAAATTATTTCTTCATTAAAGATTATTTTGTGATATTTTAATGTAATAATTGATTATTATTTTAAATATTATAGTAATGGAAGGATTGATGTCTTTTGGTATGCTGATACAGTTTGAGCAGGAGTTGTAAATGATATAATGTCAACAACTGGTTGAGTTTCTATTCATTGAGAGTAGTGTGAATCGAAAATAATTATAATTTAGTGGCCATGGCAACATTTTATTTTGAATATTTTTCTATAACAAAAGTAGTAAAGAAATTAATGTGGATGAATAGTAAATTGGAGGAATTATGTTAGATGTGTATTTTCCTCTACTATTGGATGTGATAAAAAAAATTCCATGATTTATTAAAAAAATTATTTATAATTATAAATAATATCCCATCGATATCATGTGATAATATATCAGTGATTTCATGGAGGATGTTGTGTTAAAGATTGACTTTTTTTGAACCTAGGATAAAATAGTTGATGTTGTCAAAACGTTTCTAGAAAAGGATTAATTTCATATAATGAGGTTGATTATGGAAGTGAATCTTATATTTATTCATGAAAATGGTATGGTTATGTCTTCCCCTCTCTAATTATGTTTGGATTTTTATTAATAAAGTTATATTTCAAAAATATAAATTTGGTTAATATGTTTTTCTTTCTGGGGGATAATATATTCAATCGGAGTACTTAAAAGAGGAAATCTAGGATTTTATATTGTGTGTTAGAAATTTGTGTAATCCATTCAAATTATTCAGTTGTGTATGTGTGTGTAAAATATTTATTTTAATATACATGAAAATTCATTGAATATTTAAATATGTGGAGACATCTAAAGAAGATATAGATTTAATAGATGTATGTTACACTAAAAGATGAAACAATTATAATTATTCATATTCATTATTTCTTACCCTGATATCACTGATGTTATCATAAACATATTGAATAATGTTTCATTAATATTTCAAATGGTTGATTTATGTTTTATTTTTTGAAACATTTTGATAAAATTGTGTGTTTGTAGAAACATCCAATGAGAAATATTATCGAGACTATGTAGAAGGAAGATTTTTGAAGACTAGAATATGTGGAGATGGTGAAGGATTCCCAATAAGAATTATATGTTAAAGAGGGAGTTTTAATCAGTAATGGTCACAAGGATATGGCACTATGACTATAGTGTTACATTCTATTTCAAAAAAATATTATTTTTATCATTTACAATCATAGGTGATACATGGTTATTTAGTTAAGGGGAATTTGATTATGATGTTTGGGTGAATTTTAAGGATTTATGTAATTCAAAGAATATTTTTAGATAATCTATAGTGAAAAATATGAAATGAAATTTTAGTGAAGGTGATTATAAAATAATAGATACATAAGAAAAAAATTGATTATGTAAGATTACCTCACCTCATAAAGTAAATGTTTAGAACATGATTAAATAATAAATCTAATGATGTATTGAACCAATACATCATGAAAATATTATTATTTTATAGGATATAAATTATGATTTTTCATGGTCCCATTTTTTTCTATGGTGAGGCGGTTGTGCTGTAACGAATCTTGGCACCATGAAATCTTGAACGAGGAAAATCAGTTTGATTGGGAAACTAAAAATTTTACTAAATAGAATATTTATGAATCAAAAGGAATTAAATCACAGTATAGTTGGATTCTATGAAATATCATCTCCTCTATGGTTTATATATTATATGGAGTCCTGAAAAAATGGTATATATCACACTTCATGGAACATGGATTTGAAAATTGATTAGATTAGGAAATAGAGAGTTTAAACCAGATTTTGTGGGTTGTGTTGGTATGAATCAAATAACACTATAGTGATCATTGTATAATTTTATTATACTTATATATAATGTAATAATTTTTCATTAATTTTTTTATGATGAATATCACATTAAAAGGTATTGATAGATTTTCAAATGGATGAAGGAGAACTAGATGTTTTTTCTATAAACAAATCCGTTGTTTGATGGTTGTGAATATTAAGTAAATATGGGCATGGTCACACTATGGTTTCTTCCAAAATTTAAAATTTGAGTATTTTTATTATATATATATATATTTTATTTTTCATTTTTTTAAATTGAAGTAATTAATTACCATAGTCACATTTTTGGGTGACCTAAAGGACAAAATTAATTTGAAGACATAGAAAGTGGGAGTAGTTGAATGAATGTTAAACATTGGAACTGGAATTTGAATTTCATATTTAAATGATGATAAATATATTTTACTTTTATGTAAGTATAATAAAATATAAAATAATAATTGAGAAAGGGTGTGTGTTGTAGGTGTGTGTAGAGGACAAATAGAAATGGAGGAGGAAGAGAAATATAAACTATAATAACTCAACAAATGTATAATCTACATAATGTATTAATTATTATTATATTTTAAAATATATTATCATTATGTTTCTGGGGGAATGTTATGAAATTAGGGAAAAAAATTTATCATGAGTTAAGGGATAAAAATTATTGTTCTTTCCAATATGATGAAACTATTAGTTATTTTGATCATGAGTTTTATATGGTCATTACAAAGATGTTGCAATTCATTTTGAGTAGTGAACCTTATAAAAAATATATTGTTTATCTAATTTTATGCATTGATGTGTTAATATATCTTGTATTGTGAATTACCCAATCACATTAGTTTTTGTTGAACATCATTTAAATGAGAATCTTTTAATGAATTGAGTTAACTAATTTTCCGAGTCTTTGTTAATTCTCCCTATCATTGTGAAAAATTTACAAATAAAAAATTATTATTAAAGTATTTTTCATTCATTTTTTTATCCTTGATTAATTAGTATCCTAATATTAATTCAATAAATTTTAATTAATGATAAATTTAATCAGGACTACTTTGTTTGAACTATTAGCCTTTTCATTTCAATATTATGGTTTTTATAAATTTTATTTATTGATTTGTTAAATTACCTCAAAAGACATTGAAAATTTTAAAAAACACACACACGTAGTATATGAGGTGAATTGAGTGTTCATGAAGGTCATGATATGTAAAGATTGGAAGAATACTTGTTGGTGAGTAAACCAGTAATTAAGATGACTTGTTAACATAAGGTGGGAGAGAGATTTCATGCTTACATTTATTTTAAATAACACTTTTTCCGTTATTTGATACCCTAAATATCGTTTTAATATCATTATTAATCATTTTTAAATTATTTTATTTGGAAATGAAAATGGTGATATGATTATATATTAAGGAATATGAAATGAAATTGTGAAGGGCTGTTACATTGTCATTAGTGTTTTCTCCATTTCTTAGCCAACAATTTTTTGAAGGCTTAGAGTATTGTGAGATCAATATATAAATAAAGAAATTATATGGACTAAGAGAATGGAATTATGGAAATAAAATAAAATGTGATGATTTTTGGAATATATTTTCCTTGGGGTGAGAGGGGGTATTTATAATTGATGGGGTGAGGCATTTATGACTAATATGTTGAAAAAAGTTTATTTTAAGAAACCTATATTCAATATTGGTCTTCTTTGTGTTTATGAGTAATATATAATAAATTTTTTTTAATTTAATTTAAACCATATCATCCTAAAATTTATTAATTTTTATAAAATGATATAGGGAAAAAGAAAAATAGTTTTTTAAGCTATTAACTTTTTTAGACATTGAAAATTATGGTTCTGTTTTATAAACTGAAATTACTATTTTCAAATATATTATGGTACTTTTTAAAAATTATTTGTGTTGATATAAAAATTATATAATTTATTAAAAATTATTATATCAATTTTATTTCATAAAACAAATTGTATTTGAAAATTTATATATTTACTATTCAACTAAAAATTAATATTTTTTAAAAAAATATGAAAGAATAACTAATGGACTATTTTAATGTGATTATTCAAAAAATGAAATTTATTATATATGTATATATATAAAATAAATTTTATGATTAAAATATTAATAGTAACATTATTTTTTTGATAACAATGTTAAAAAATATCTTAAAAAAATTATAATTACCCATTGTTTCATTGATCTAATTTTAATATTTTTTATAGAATTAAAATATATATAATTACATATTTTATTCATTGTAAATTATACATACTATATATATTTTACTATACCCTGGGTTAATTAAATATTCTAACAACCGGGTTAATATTTTAATAATTAGGTTACAATTTTCATGATCATATTGTTTTTATAATTCCTACAAAGCCCTCTAATTTCATTAATTAATCATTTAATTATTTCTCTATCAATGTTATTTATTCCCTTTAAAAAAAACTAATACCATTTTTAATGTTTTATGATTTTTTAGTTTTTATTCATCACTGTGATGTTTCTAAGAGACTATATTTTTATGGATTTTCATGTTTTTCTATAATAATTACAAATTTTAGTAAATAATTTTAAATATATAGTAAAATGTAATAAATTTTTCCCATTTATTTATTGTTATATATTAAAGAATTGAAATTGTGTTTGTCTCCTATTATATGTGTCATGTAATTTATATATATTATACCTCATTTAATATTCCAAAAGGATATATGTTCAAAGTTTGACACACATTTATATTAGGAAATAAAATTTGATGAAGAAATCATGGTTCATTATATTCCTCTTATTTATGAAATTTATTACTCCAAATTTTATTTTATTTCCTCGATCAAATTTATATGTGGTTACATCTATTTCATTTCATTCTCTGGTTCCCATAATACATCATTATACATCTGTATTCATTAAAGTGCTTTGAAAATGTATGTTATCTTATTACATAGGTCATTCTGTCTATAATCCATGATATTCACCAGTATATTATTCTAAGATGGTTAATTCTCTAGTTATACCACCTCATGACTTATTACATGAGATAGATCATGTATATACAAATTTAGGATAAGATCATGTATAATATTCCTTAAGATAGACATATGAAAGATGTTATGCACTTAATCCAACTATTGTTGAAGATCCAGTCAATATGAGACATGTCTAATGTAATCAAGGTTCTTGAAGAAGAAAACATACTGTGTGAATATATTTCTATTCATTCCAAACATAATTACTCTTTTCCTATGATATATTTTAATTAACAATATCTTTAATATAATACTATAGGCTTATTCGAATATATTCATCATAGATATTATATTGATTTTTTTGCAAGATTAATATATTTTTGAATGGGTTTAACCATCTATATCATTTATTGAGTATGTTCTGGTGATAATATCTTCCATTTTCCAAATTTATCAAGCATTTTTTATTTCTACACTGATTCACTATTAAAACATTATATGGATCCATCAAAATAAATGAGTGAAAACTAATATTGTATGAGAATTCAACCAATGGAATATATTGGTAGCCAAACTTCATTGAAGTCCATATATATGTCTATCAAAATAAATATGAGAGTGTACATTTAATCTAGTTTTATTTAAAGATAAAATTCCACAAAAACATTTTTATTTTAATTATTCATGTTTTCATTTCATGTTTTATGTTTTTATTGTTTTTTACAATAGTTATATTATATTTATAAACATAAAAAAATTAAACTACGAAAATACGCATACAAAATATATATAAAATTAAAAAAGAATCTATGATGATGTTGATTAATAAATATTTGAAAACATCCACATTGGTTTGTAAACGAATCATTAACTAGATATGTCAAGAGAGGTAGAGAGTTATTATATATATATATATAGGGTAAAAGTAGTTTATAATGACAGTAGAAAAGTATAATAATATTTTTTTACAAACGTAATAGTTTTAATTAAATTTCCCAATGATGTTGATATGTATATATTTGACAACATCTTGGTAGGTAGTTAAACCTATAATTAATAACATGTATCATGATAGGGAGAGAGAATATGCGCACATATATTGTATATAATATTTTTATAGTAGATTAATATAATTAAATATATTTTTATATACCAACTTATTAGTTTTTTAGATGATTATTTAAAAAGTAAAAATTAGGATAGAAATATATAATAAATAGAGTGAAAGGAAAAAAGAGAAGGAATGTCATAAAATCAATGAATTTTTTTCCCTTTTCTCTGGTTTAATTCCTTGAATTCATAGAGTTGGGTGATCCAATAAATTCTAAAAGGATACTAAGTGTATGAGTAAGAAATTAATTGAGAAAATATCAGTTGATGGGTTTAATTTTGGCAGTGTTTTACATGATTGTGGTAAGAGATATTTATTCTGGAAATAGAATGGTATTTTTGGTTAAAATAAGTCATAAGATATTATATCAAGACGAAGTCTTACAATATTATAATTCAAAGAAAATATGGGTATAATATAATAAAAAATATTATTTTGTGAATTTTACTCTCTTCTATAATTGAATTTATTTTTTTATAATAATATTAAAATAAAAAATAAAAAATATTATTTCAATTTAATAATATAACATTTTAGATATTGATAATAATTTTTTAGTAATAGAAATGGAAGTTAAGGATCTCAAATTTATCACTTATCTCATAAATATTATTTGTTTTTTATCCATCAAACTTTTAATTCATTATTTCAAAATGAAATCAAAATTATTTCTTAAAACAAATTGTATTTGAAAAATGCAATATTATAAAAATTCACTTAAAAATTGACGTTTTTTTGAAAAAAAATGAAATATAATGGATAATTTTTGATGAGAGGATTAAAAAAATTAAATTCATTTATTGATAGTTTTATTCAATATTTTATAAATATAATATAAAAAAGGATAATTAAAATTATGGTTCTAAAAATTTAAATTAATGAATACCTTCTCAAAATATATTCTTGTACTTTTTGGGGTTACTAATATTAATTATTTATATTGTAGATTTATACTGATTATAGTTACTTCATTTATTCGGAATAAATCTAAATTTATATTTATTTTATTATTCTTACTATAATATTATTATTCTATCAACAAGGTTACCATATAAAAATTCATATTACTATTCTACTGGATATATTTCCACTCTAATGATCATATTTCCTTTAGTTTTTTTAGAAAAATCTATTATTTTATTTATTTATCAATAAATTATTGTTCCCCCATTGTTTTATATATCCAACACGCATTTTGAATCCTATTTATAATTTTGTTATCCTATTTTTGTTGTTTTTCCACTATAGAGATGTTTCTAGGAGACCATGATCAAATGAATTTATAAATTCTTGCCATTTTTACTATAGAATTTAATTGTCCCATTGTATTTTTTCAAATTTTTTCTATTATATATACCCTACATATGGAATTTCTTAAGTATATGGAATAAGATAATGTCTTTTTTATTATAAAGTGAAAGTGATTTACAAATATTATTTTCATTATACGATAAAAAATAAAATATTCTCTATATATGACACACATATGTGTTATGAAAGAATGTTTTAAGTATAACACCTCAAGTTATCATAATAGATGTATTTTTGATTTTCAATAATCCATGGAATACAATAGTTGAGTTAATGAAACCATACATTTGGATATAATCCCAATATGATGCCTTCTTCTTCATACATATACATCATCTATTCATGTTTGAATGAGATGTGAATCTTCAATTAATGGGTTAATTACACATATTTTTTGGTAGTATTGCAATGTGAATTAGTATGAACACTAAAGAAGATGTTTATTTTTTTGGTTCAACGGTATCCTTGGACATCATTATCATCAAATAATTAGATATTATAAGTTACTAAGTAGTAACCACAAAAGTAATCCTTTACTATTTGTATGATAGACCAATATGTAGAATAATTTTATGATAATACCAAATTATAATATTTCATTAGATTCTAAAAATATCAATAATGACTCCCACACATGCATCTAATTATAAAGAGGCTAGAAATTTGAATTGGGGGGGTGGGTGAAATATCAGTAATGGTATTCAATTACCTCAATAAATGAAAAATATATATGATAACAATTGTATACTACAATCATATAAGAAAAATGTATTGAATTGTATATATATAAATTCCATACATCAAAAAAATATAAATAAAAAACATTAAGGAAACCAAAAAATATCCCAATGATATACTTTAAATAAATTTAATTGAACTGGATATTTCCAAGATATCCTTAGTCCAAAGCTATCACTACAAAGTACCTCCCAAAACACAATCATAGAAATTTTAATAATATATATAAATTAATAGGAGAAGGCATAAAAATACGTAGTACGTTCTTCTGTTATACAAATAAGTGTCATCATATATAAATAAAATATATTCATCTAAGAGACAATGATATAAAAAAGAGTAATCAATGATAAGAACCATTAATATACCAATATATAACCATAGTCACCCCTATAATAAAGGTGTGTGTGTGTGTGTATCCAGAAATTAAACATCCAAAAAAATATAAAATTTTTATCCTTGCATAAAATCCCCATTAAGATTCTCACCATATCTCCCAACATCAATAATCTTTTCTCAAAATCATCAATTTGGACATGGGTGAGGGGAAACAAAAAATATACTGAAAAACTATACAATAAAACTGGTCTACCTATTGATGATGGTCACTCCTAAAACCAAATCACATGTTATGGAATAATAATTCATTTTTTAAAAAGTCACCACCTAAATAAACCAAATATACAATTATATTCATAATTATGCTCCCAATATCTCTAAAAATATTAACTATATACTACATAATTTTCAGAACCATTTGATGTTTTAAGAAAATAGTGTTAACACCATTAATAATTATAAATTTATCATAATTATAGGTAATTGATAACTATTAAAATATCTAATAACCTTTTATTTGAATCCTCTAAATTAACAAACACTACCCACATTGTATTGGATAGAAAACCCAGATAATAGAGTAAATTTCAGGAACCCCATTGGTTTTTCGATGAACATATACAAAATATATATGAAATTAATATTAGTGTATGGAAAATTGGATGTATTTTTCAGTATATGGTATAAACAGAGTAAAATAATGTAATTACCTATGATGAAATCCTAAAATATTTTATTACTACCTAATAATTTCATTACAAAGAATATTAATAGTTATTTTCATGGCATCTCCCAATGAATAATTGATATAAAATATTTAATATCAAATTGTAAAAATTTTATATTCTATAAGACTTATGAAACTTTATTATATCAATAAAAATGGTCTTTAAAATTTTACTTTGATCCATAAAAGACACTAACTTTTAATTTTCATAAATTCAATAAGAATAATAAATATTTTTAATAAATAAATATCATATTTCTTCTAAATAGAGATAATTATTTACAATGTTATCATATATATTTGACCATTTACTAATAAAATAATTTTTTATTCATTAATATTGAAAAGGAATGAAGGTCTATATTTACCTACCTCAACCATTTTTCATCCCCCATTCTTAGTTCGCTATTCTAATTAACTTGTTTTTCATTCTCACACCATAAAACCTTATAAGAGACATTATACTTTTTTTCTAAGGGTAGTGTAACGGATGAAATATTGGAATGAAAATACCCAAGGCCAAACACTCCTTTTATAGAGAGAATTTATTCTTCATCCCTAAATTATCTAACCTCTAGAATAACTAAAAATAAAAAATTCCCATCATTGCGTATTTAATGTAATATTTAAATATTTAAATTTAACAATATGTAATTATTTATTCAATTACCTAAATCCAATATTGAATTTGTCTTTTTCACCCATAACTAGATCCCATGTGATACATTAAAAAAGGGACTTCATATTATAAAAAATAATCATATCTCAAATAAAAAATATCACAAGGTATCACTTATTTTATATAAAAATAATCTCATAAAATAATAAATATTTATATAAACATTAACCTTTATATTCTCAAAAACAATGTCTTCTTTAATTCGCTCCATTTTCATCATAAAAATTTATTAATATATAAATTCCGAAAACATAGGGTCTATAACTTCTCACAAAATTAAAATATATTCAACTTGAAAATATTAAACATACAAATTATATAGAACAAATCATAACAAAAAATAATATTATCATATCATTTAATTATAAAAAACCCATTACATATAAATAATAAATAATCTATTTAAAATAAAAAAACTATATTTTTTGTTTCACACTTAAAGGTATATTTTTCTTTTATATCATATATTTATAAAAACAAGACCATTGTAATAAAACATCCTTATAAAATATTATACTATCCATAACGAATCCCTTGAAGATAATCCATGTTGCACTCATACTCCTACAAATAAATCCCTCTTTAATATACCACAAAATATGGATCGTGAAAATACTTTGTAAATATATAGATATGAAATACCTCTCCAATATAAATAACCTATGAAAGTAGATACACTCAACAAAAAAATTATAAAATGAATTATAATAATAAAATATATCTAATAAAACATTGATAATTTACCACATTTTCTAAACACAATTGTTTATTATATTAGGATACTCTCAAAATTACATGGAAATTATTACTGAAGATAAAATGATCATGTATACCAATCTCTATATTAGTTGTGAATTCTATGCTAAGTTCATATAAAATTGAAAATCAATCTAATTTTTTTTATTTTGAATAAATTTGACTCCAATAATTGTAGTATTGGCAATGTTAACACAACATGACTATGATCGTCACATTTGAGTATATTGCATATAATATTTTTCATTATTAATGGATTTATGATAATTATTATTTAATAAAAAATTAGTAATGGAAAATGATCATCTATGAACCACCAAAATGTATACCACAATAACTTAATGTATTCTCTATGATTTATTAAATTATTTTATTTTCACCATCCATACAAGGATGAACATTTATTCTCAAATAAAACATTATTCCAAAGGGGTGTTATAATGCTCTCAAAATTGGAAAATTAAATTTTAAATCATGATCATATATGATAATATGAGAAACAACATTAATCTCCACCTCTTATTTCACATATAATTTTTCAATAAATTACTCAGAACTCTTTAACATGATTAATAAAAAATTCATAGACATTGAAATTCCCCAGCATTATAGGATGTATATTATTTCCATAAACTATTTATATATAATTTTTTTAAAAAAATTCTTCCTGCCATATGATTTAGACAGAATATGAAAAAATTAATACTAGATTAAAATTGAACTAACAAGATTGTCAATTCACTGAAAACATTACAAAAAAACCATATGGAATAAATTATTACACAACATTCATTATTACTCACAATGGATTATGATATCAATTTAATGTGCATAAATTAGAATTGAATAGTAAATAGAATAGATTAAAACATTCAGCACTAGTTGATCTCCTAGATTATATTCACCCTTGAGGAGGACTAATAAGAAAGGAAACAATATAATGAGGAAGGAAACCGTGGATATAGAAAACACATTGTGTGATATAAAATGAAAATAATACAAATGAGAAGTGTGAATGAAATGAATGAGTTTAGTAAGACAATATATGGGAATAAGATCAGGTCATTATAAATATGGTTGATGTAAATATTTTCCTTAGAAATATGATCTTTTTAAATAGGGTAATTAGATATAGATTTATCAAATAGGTACCCTAATGTTTTCAACCCTTTGTAGTAATGTTTAAATAATATAATTCATTAATAATAAATAATGAAATAAAAATATAATATTAAATACTATATATATATATATATATCTTATATATTATTATTATTATTATAGTATGATATAAAATGATATGATGTATTTATAAAGTTCAAGGAAATATATTAATATAAATGAATTAATAAAATTAAATTTTTTACACAATTAAATTTAATGTTTTTTTATTGTTTCTTTAATATAAAAGAAATATTTTTTCATAGAACTAATTTTAAGGGATGTGTATTTTAAATTACTATTCACTCTCTAAATGATATAAATAATTTTATTATTTATATTTATAAAAAATAATTTAACACCCATATAAATGTTATTATTATACATCCAACAATGATAACTTAATTTCGTGCTTAAAAATAAATTTTATGGACAACATTATATTATTATATGCTATGAATTTTTATTTTTATTTAACTCAATATTTCATGGATAAAATATAGTGTGGACATAAATAATAAATTAATATTAATTTACATAGTAATTGATAAGAAAAAAGAATAAAAATAAGTAAAATTTTGAAATGTTATTTCCCAATATAAAAACACTCATTATATATTAAATCTTTTAAAATGTTAAATTATAAGAAAAATCTAAAAATTTACATTCAATAAACCAAATTCATTTTTTTGACATTTATTAACAATAATATAAAAGGATAAACATTTGGAATTTTTCTAAAATAATTTATTTTTAGGTGAATAGTGAAAAATATTGTTTTTTCTAATACCATAACATTTATCATTATATCTTGAGATATGTATGACATAAAAAATTATAACGAAATTTCAGGGAATATTTTTTAGAATATTGGATCTTTTAAAAATAATATTTTGTATTTAGAAAACACAAATTTATCATTTTTAAACTTAAGTAATCATTTATACTAATATAATTTTATTCTTCATATTTTTTTTTTAATTATGTTTCCACATGATATAATTATAATTTTTTCATGAATTTTAAAAACAATAACTATTATTTGTTAAATAAAAAACCAATAAATGTCAATCAAATCAATAACATTGAATATTTTATCATAAATATAATTTTAAATCCTTATAATATGATTTTTGAAAATATTAATTGCACATTGGGTGTGATAACAGTAAAATTAATTTTTCAAATGAATATAAATATTATTTGAATAAATTGAATTATATTTTGAATCATTATTTCTAATTTTTTAATAAAGTCAGTATTTTTTTGCCATTAGATGTAAATTTCTTTGGAAAACATTAATTGCTATCATCTAATCTAAAAAATGGTATAATTGAATAATATTTGAGTAAATGTTTTAATAAGAGTTAAAAACATGTATAGAAAAGATTTTCTAGGTTTTATAATGCATTACCCATCTCCATAACCATTATTTTTCATTATTGGATCAACATGACCAATGAATAGTGACATAAATTTTATTATTATTACTAAACTACCAATCCATACATTTATAAAAGGATCTCTCACCACTAAACTTAGCCTAACATCATATGACTCTTATATGTTATCAAAATATTCCAAAATAACTCCTAAACATTGATATTCTTGTCCTATAAGGTATTTCTTCTCAAAATATCATCTTTAAAGGCTTCAGTCCATTTTACAATGGAGCATTTCCAAGGAGTATGGTAAAAATATCAATTAATCCTCTTCCATTTATTTTTATTTCATTCTTATTTTACCTTTATTGATTGTAATATAACTATGTTGACCTATTAAAATAAATAAAATATGTATAATGAAATGTTATTATGTTTATGGGATAACTGTTATCCAATATTCATCCAAACAATTATGAAAATGAAAACATCACTTACATTAGAGTATATCAACTATCTCCATATCTGATGTGATTCATTTTTAATAAAAAGCATGAATAGATGGTATAAAATTGGTATTTAATGGATTGATATAACATTTATAAAAAATTATGGTTCTTAATATTATATTAATTTCCAAAATTCTCATCATTCAATGTAAACAATCATTCAACCGTTCATACGTGTGGACTGAAACCTCCATGAAAGTGACATATTTTGTTATTAATTTATCATTTAATAATTTATAAAACTCTATTGATTTTTGATTCAATAAATTAAATAAATTCAAATAATATCAACATGGTTCATTAATTATAATAGTTTTTTAAAAAATTACATTCATCATCATATTCACCCACAAATTATTTCTTGTTTTTATTTGGTCTGATTAAACCACAAAATTTATTAATGATACAAATTTATATTATGAATTACAGTTGAAAATTAACTATTGGACTTGTAAGAACTTATTTTAAAACTAATTTTTTTATGGTTCTATAATTATTATATTAATATCCATTTTTTTGTTAATATAACTGCATTTTTGTTCATTATAACTTAACGAAAGAAAATCAACATCAATTTTATCATCACATATTTTAAATAAAATAATTATAAAATGAATTTACAAAATTATAATTTTTCATAAAAAAATCTACTATAGTATGTATAATGATCCCATAATGATTCACAATGACTATATAAACAATAATAGAAAATACCATTTTTCAACATGTACAAAATAAATCATTAAAGATAATAACATTTGATAATGAAAATAAAATATAACTATCATACTTATTTATAATAAATGATTGTATGTGAATTTTATAAACATTATAGTTATGAATAATTTTATCTGATAGTTTATTAAGATATTTATTCTTGTTATACCGGAGGCTAGATAATATTAAACTAAGATGGATTAAATTTAAGGGTTTTCATTAACTCAATTTTTATTCAATATGACAAGACTGATCTTCATGAACATTATTCTTATTATTTGGTTATATTATTTACCTATTAAGTTATTATGTAAAATTTCTCATTTTTTATTTGTATTTACATTTTTCTCTAATAAATAACATTTAAAATATTACCCACCTAATGAAATATGATGTTTGAAAGGGATATTTTAAATGACTCTCATTACATTTGGGTTACATTTTATATTTATCCCTTTTCTCCAGTCAAGTTTTCTTATTAATCTCATACTTTTTTCTATATCTATTCTATTTACATGTATACCTTCTTAAATATCAATTTCTTTTTTAGGGTTCTACATCCATAGATTTAACTTCACAACATCTTCTTTTATGAAATCATTATTTAAGTTAACTTCCCTATGTCATATTTAATGCCATGAATCACCACCACCATCTATTGATAACAACTAATAGATTTTAAATAACCTTATTATTATATAGATAATAGTTTTTGTTTATTTCTTATCTAATGAAAAATAATGTGATCATTCTTTCATTAAATATATTTAACTCATTTTGTAAAGTATAGCCTAGGTGGATTGTTTCATTATCCATAGTTTCCCAATCCATATCAAATAATTTTATACATTTTTATTTTATGTTCAATGAAATAAATTATTTCAATTATTTAAAACAAAATTTCTTTGATTCCTTCATTTAGTAATCATTATGATATATCCTTTGGATAATCTTTATGGCGTGATTATGAAGCCTGATTCCTTATCATGGGACTAATCATGTTTGTGAATTATATGGGGTTTATTTTCCTTATGATGAACTCATATTCATTTATATATTATTATTTTATGAGTTGAAAAAAACTATGTATCCCTACAATACATTGGGTAATTTTTTCGTATCATGAGATTCCATGTATGGTTCACACATAGTTAACCTGGACCACTATTTTATGTTGTCATAGTCATGAGCATTTAAATATTCTTATGGTTTCAGGCTTTATTTTTCTTCAACATATTTATGATTCCATGAACACCTGATATAATTATATTAAGTTTTTTTACATGATTATCTCAAATTCTTATTCTTAAGAACATTTTATCTCATTTGAGACTACATCTTCCACTATCATGACATATTAAAATCTCTTATTCTTCCATGTTATTTTTAATATTATATTTTTTTCCCTTATCATGTCTTCCCATATGATTATATTCAGACCCTTGATGGAATTCTTATTATCTTTTTATCTTAATGAACATTTTATTTCCCCCATTTCCCATGTTTCTATTCCATAGTTTACGACGATATGTATAATTAATGATATGTCTAAGGAGGAATCTAGTGTGGCTAAATTATAATTAAATGTTCACAAGTTTATTTTTATATCTAGATAGTACTCAATGACACCAATGATTTTGATCCTTGGTTTGAGACCTTATTTTTATATATAATGTTTCAATTAGAAAAATTATGTCAATTACTTGGGTATTTATCATGGTTCATCTCAAATTATATCAAATACATTGTATAATTATACTAATTTTAACATGAGACTCAATCATTTCATTCTAGGGAACCTCAAACCGGGTCAACAGATAAATAATAACAAAATATACATCAATATCACTAAAAATTTTAGGTGAACAAATATTATAATCCTTGTAAATTTTATCACATACCACATCAAAATGAATAATTATTATAATGAAGTAGGTTTTAAATAAATATAAACCATTAACCATTTAGAAAAAATAATCCTTGATACTAACTCAAAATATGTATCACTTTATCCCTCATTACTAAAAGTCACACATAAAAACAATACCTATTATAAATACCATGTTTCATCAAAATATGTTAGAAATGAAACTCAAGAAAACATAGCAATTTTATACTATGATGAATGAATGTGTTCCCCAGAACCATGATCTAATGAACTTCTCATTTTTTTACCATTATGTGAATTATTATAACGGAAATAATCCATTCGATCCTCAATATTGGGATCATTGATCTATGACTCCTTAATTTTATATACTAAATTTTTTCCAATTTATACATTCTATAAAAAATATCCACAATAAACTACACCTATACCAAGTGTCATATATAAATTATATGTATTGATTATCAAATAATAAATCAACTCTAACCAAACAATTATATGATATCATTCTTAAGGAATCCTTATCCATATTCTCTTATCATAGAGTATGAATAATCTCAATATTATAATCAAATTAGAATTTTAAAAACTGACCAATATTTTATATTTTTTGTCAGTATAAGTGAAAATTTTCTTCAAACATTTAATTTCTATGGAAAATATAAAATGTATATAAAATAGGTAATGTATCCATATATTTGGTTCAAAATACACTATTATAGAATCCTAAACATGAGTATTAACGTATCAGTTTAGATGATTATATTCTTGGATGGAAAATAAATAACACATCTTTAATGAATGAAAAGAAATTCAAATAAATGATGACATGAATCACAATACACCATATATGGAATCTCTTCACCATGTATTCATTTAATGTGAAAATTAATCACCTTTAACATTAAATATTCAAATGTTTTTCTTCATTTACCATGAATAAAACATTCTTTCTTATCCCAATAAATATTGGATTCATTATTTGAGAAATGTAACGAATGCCTGCTTATAATTCCAAGTCTATAATTAGAAACATTATTTTTTACCTTTGGAGAAACAAAATCATCAACAATCGATAAATAAATAAAAATTAAATTAAAATAAAACATGTCTCAATTGGTGAGAAATATAATAAAAAATGAATCCTTCCTAATTTTTCATTATACTAAAGTTTCATAAATTTTTAAAAATAATCCTAAGATTCTAGATGTCACATTATTACAAATTTCAATATAAAATAACTGTTACTATTTATTCAATAAAAAATGTTTTGAGTACAGTTAGATAAACCATATTCATTATTAATATAATTTTATTAGATAATTATTAATTATATATGACATTAGGAAAATAAAAATTTTCATATTGACATAAAAATATTTTTTTTCATAATATCATCTTTGATAAATCACATATTATGATAGGTATAATATAAATAATTCTTTAAAAACCAAGTCCCACATTTCAATTGATTAATACATAATCAATATAACATAGAAAATAACAATTATTTTACATCACATAGTTTAATCATTGTTAATGAAAGAATTTCCCTAGTGAACTAGTAGTCTTCTTTTAATATAATGTGGAAGTAATAAATAAATAATAACTAAGACATATAAATCCTTTTTTGTATTGATATATCTATTTGAATCTATAAATACTGCAAATTACTTGGTTCTATAAGATAATATTCAAATTGAATTGGTGAAACAACAAGGTATAAGTCCATATAAAATTTATAAAAATAGGTAATTGACTTGTTTCAGTAATTTTTGTCCTGTAATGAATACCTCTATATTAAATATAAGTTACTATTTCTCTTTAATGTGAATATTAAAAAACTTTCGTTGAGGAAAATCCAGTAATATAGATACAAAATACAATGAATCAATGAACATAATATAGTAATTTTATTTCATCTTTCCAAAGACCAGATCTAATAAATACATATTACTCTTAATAAATATATCGCATTGATGAAATATCTCCAATAATAAAAATAAATCCCTAATTGGAAGATTCAATTATAGTTTTAAATGTTGAATTTCTACAAAAACATCATACCTTTGGACAAGGGTATGTTAAAATTTTCAATTTGATGAAATGATATAAAAATATTCTAATACAAGGGTATATAAACTATAATGAACATACCTCAATACATTGAGCCTCTATTTGTTGTCAACCTCAAATACATGAAGATATGTATATCTGAAACCTCTACCAGATGGTCAAATTTCCCTCTTTCACTCACCACTAACAAATATCTGGTCCCTATAGAGAATAGATATACCAAAACTAACCAATAGAAGATCCACCTAAATTGGGGTGTCAATTAGGTTTATTGTTCCAATGTAAAATAAATTTTTTTGTTCCATATTTATTTGAATTAGAAAACAACCTAGAGGATCCCTCATAACCTGAAAAAAATGATATAATAAAAATTGGACAGTCTATCCTTTTAATCTTGTGATGGAGATTCCATGGTTATATTAACTCAGGTCAGTTTAACAATTTTTTTTCTTAGGAAATATATTACTTAGGTGAATCTAGTTTGGCTCAACAGTAGATTGCGGGGGGTTCAATGTATTGAACAATCATTCACTCTCTATTAACCGTTATTATTATTAATAGAAACTTCCAACTTTGCCAAAATCCATAACTAGTTATAGGCCTACATTTACAAGGCATGGGGTTAGATAGGTTTTCATACCCACTGGCACTTAGGAAATCACATTGGTCACTGGTATGAGAGGATTGACTAATCACACCATTGGGGGGGATTAGTTCCTTCTAAGAAACTCTTATATAGATTTATGATATGTTCATGTATCTCTTCCGAATCCTAACATGGAACTGATTAAGCTATGAAAATTATTATAGGTTAATTCCTTTTATGTGTGAAGGTGGATCTTTTAGTGAGTCCCTCTGTATGTATCTGAGTTTCATCATACATTTACCCTAATGAGTAGATACTTATATATTGAATCTGTAGTGCTAGGTTCTTCATAATTTATTTCCACGCATGGAGGAGATTAATATGTGGAGGATGAGATTAATTTAATATGATTCATCCAACTCATACTTCATATTGAAGGAATTAGAACCCATGTACTTAGTTAAACCCATTATGCTGAATTTCAAACATAAGGGACATATATGAGGGTACATTGAAACTTTTTATTTTAGATTGATCTTCAAGTAGAGGACCTATTTATTTTTATTATTGCTGTAATGCGATTAATTTTCGATTAGTTATTCCCATAGGATTATCCCTAATGAAGATTTCATTATTTGTGGGTAGAAATATCATACCACTCCTCAAGGCATACAGAATGGCGTTTTCCAGGCTGGTGGAGTTTTCTGAGGTGAATTATGTGACCATTGCAACTCAATATGACCATATGATCCATTCATGGTGTTAGAAACACTGTATATAATGTAATCAGTATAACTGCATATGGATGTAATACTTATGTATTGGGCTATCCCATTGGGTTATCAATTTGGAGCTTAAGCCTTTTGAAGGCATCCTGTGTATCATTTTTATGGAAGTAATATGTGTTGTCATAGTTCAACTGTCTCTACAATCCACTGATGGATGAGGTATAATAATAATTTCATGGGAATGATTAGGTCAATAAGGTGCAATTTTTGAGACCATGGTTGACTTACACTGAAGTGGGTTCCAATTTGAGCTTGGGACTTAGTAAGGTGTTCTAGGTATCCTGACTATTGCATGAATCATATTTCACATAGTTCAGTTGATCAAGGCTTACACCCATAGTTTTTCTTAGTATGTGGGAAATATCATATTATACCACCGATTAGGTCTTAAACATTTTTATTTCCCTCATATGTGGGATATATCATAATATTCCACGGATTAAGGATTACACAATTGGGATTCTAATGTATGTGTGCTAGACCATTTTAACATGTCCTTTATGCCTACATGACTTTTCTTGGTTATCTACCTAGTCTGTATTTATGTCTTCTTAACATTACATTATTTTATGAATGACATATAGTGGGATGTATGGAAATGAATTTTTTATATTGTTAGCAGGTCAGAATACAATACCATGACCCAATTGACTCTCCCAACTTCCATATCATAATCTGAATGGAATGTATAATGTTCCTCACATAATCATGGATGAATTATCTAGAGGATATTTCAAGAACTATCTAGTTTTTCTTGGATGAATTCAACTACTCTAGCTGACATATCTTGGAGGCCATCGTATGATATTGATGACATTTCTAGAAGACATCGCAGGACCTGTATGATCTATCATAGAGCCCCTTTCATGATCTGGATAATATGATTGGATGGTATTTCAGGACCTGGATAGTAATTCCATATAACATCATGAGACCTAGATGACTCACTCTATCATCGTCATATAATATGGGATACTAGTCTGAAGAAATTGAATGATCAAGATGTCAAATATGGGGGCTTCACGAGACCTGTTTGGATTCCCTAGGGAGAGCCATGTGACTTGTTCGGACATTCCCAAAGGGAGTTTCCGGATTCTAATAGTATGTCAAAAGAACATCACATGATTTATGTTACATCTCATAGGGTTGTATCGTGATCTAGATGAGTCACGAGAAGCACATGAGTATCAATATAAATATCATCCATGTGAGTCTCCCACATTTTACTAAATTATTCTATATTTTATTTCATATATACCTTAGGGTTTTTGGTGATTTATCCCTGTTAGGTTTTTTGGGACCCAGCTGACATGTGTGATGTCCTTCTCAAAATAATGTAATCAATGTATAAGTTCATTTCATGATCCCAAGTGACAACGTGATGTTCCTATGCATTCACATGACCACTAATCTTGTTCGATGAATTTTACCTATAAATAAACAATTATGTTCATGATATTGGACACTCAGAGAAGTCCACTATGATTCCATGATTATCCAGTGTGTGGATGAAATATTTCATTTTTTGTCCAAATGTGGAGGCATCTACAGGCCTCACCACCTTGGTTATACTCTAACTAGTGCGGCATGTATCCAATATATTAGATATATAATTGGTGGAGGGATTAAATGTGCTTCACATGATCCACCTATAGATTATTCTGGGGGATATAACTTGATTTCAATGACTGGAAGACCAAACCTTCAGCCCCATATTTTATTTGGATTTCTTCCAATTAATGATTTTTTTCCTTACCTTTTAAATATATCATGTCACATCTATAATTCTAAGATTACATGTATAGAGGCCTTCATGAGATAATATCAATTGTTGAAGACTCCCACGTGATATGAGATTCTTTGTACAGGACCATCAGTGAGATAGAGTTATCTTGTTTGGGAGTTTTGTAAGACCAAGATAAGATGTCATGATGGATTACATGAGATCGTTTTTACATGCAAAGGGGGCCTCATGAGATAAATAGTGATTAACCAGGATGAACTACCCCGTCTTCATGATATCAACACATATTACCCTAGAAAGAATATTGTAACACCCCAAGATTTTATGAAAAATATTCCTTTTAATTTCATTAATGTCTTGTGTTGTACGCTACACAAAAAGGAGCTTGCACAACATGCATCCCCGACTTGGCTTTCAATACATGCAAGCACGACCTTCCACGATAGCGTGTGTTGTACGCAATACCGAGTTTCGCTAAACAACGTTATGCTATTAAAATATTATTAAAACAAGCCATTATGAATAGTAATACCCACTTTTTGAAATTTTATAAATTATATTTTTGAAAATGGACTTCATTTTTGGATTCGGAATATCGAAATTAGCCTAGGGTGAAATTTTGGTATTTTTCTGAAAACTTCCAATTTTTGATGAATAGTGAAAACACTGAGTTACTATTTAAAAACCGACTTTTTATTTAAATAATTATTTATTTTATTTAAATTTATTTTAGGTCAAAATTGATACATAATACCTATATAAGATCAATGTAATTCATTGGAGTCATTTTATAACAAATTTAGATATATATAATTTTTTATTGAACTTTTGACCGTCTTTTACCCACCTCCTAGGAGAATTTGCAAATTTACATAAAACTAAATTTTACTACTTTTGTAAAGGAATTTCAAAAATCTGAGAGAAACGGTTGATGTCAGTAATTAAAATTCGGTTCAATGAGATGAAAATAATTTTTGGTGAATAATAACTTTTTACTTTTATTTACCACGGTTAAAAGTAAATAGGGTAATTAAGGGTAAAAATGATATTATTATTACCCTAAAACATGTCCTAATTCTATTGGATAAGTGTAATTCGACCAAAAACAACCTTAGAAATAAAATATGACCATTTAGGCCCACATGGATTATATTAGGACATTTATTATTAATTTATTTAAATTAGGGTTAAAATAGTTAAAATCAAAGTTTAATAAGTAAAGTATTTTTAATATAGGGTTATAGATAAGATGAATTCGACTATAAATATTCATTAGAAAGATAAAAGGATTTACTACATAATTATATTTTATTTATAATTTTTAGACATCAAATAATTTAATTTATTTATGACACAATGATATGCAAGAATTATCTTATTAATGAAAAATTGACATAATTGATGTTATAAATACCCAAATAAATGTAATTTGAGACTTTTTATGAATTTAAATAATTTTTCTATGTTAATATGACATGTTAGGGTTGATTTAATTAACTTTTTTCAAACTAATCATTCTTTTATGAGTTTCACAAAAATCAATTACCAAATAGTGTCAAAATTGACATAAAATAGTTTTTGAAAAACATATTATATTATTAATTGTTATTGTATTCCTAAAAATATAGGTTTCGGCCAAATGGATTAGATAAGGTTATATATATTAATAATAAACAACTTGGGGTTCGTTTGGCTTGTTATTGTAAGTTTATTATCCTTATAGTGTAAGAACACAAAAAGACACGGTAAAAGTAAAATTATCTAACTTAAAGTTAAATCTAAATGATAGGGTTAAAATAGGAACATAAACTTGTCTAAATTATATTGGATGAGAGTATTTCGACACACCCCCACCTTAGCTTCAAAATAAATCAATTTGGAGCTCTTTAAGACCGAATATGACTTTGTAATAAAATAATATTTTTAGTTTTTCTAAAGGTGCCCCTCTCCTCCCTTATAAATGGGCACCTCCTCCCTCTCTTACTCACACCAATTTTAGCCTTAAAGCTCGGCCAAACCCTGAAAATTTCTCTTCTCAAATTCCCTAGAAACATCCTAGAGGTCCTGGAATTCTTCAAAGACCAATTTTAGTACCCTTAGTGGAGGATTCAAAGAGGCGTGTCAAAGAAGAGGTAATATCTGTTTCCGATTCTTTCAATTTTATTTCTTCTTCAACTTCTTCTTATTTAGTAGTTTCTTTATGAATTAATAACATCAGTATCCCTAATATACTGATATGATATTATAAATATTAAACAACCCTATTTAACCTTCTACCCATCCTACGGAAAACAAAATCACCGCACGTGCGTACGTACGAAATACCGTCTCCACGTCGTGGTGTAATCTCTTTTTCCACCAACACCTTACATGGATGGGTATAATGGTGTAAATAATAACTATATATGGTTATTACAACATCATAATGATTATGATATATTATACCATCCACTCAAATTCTATAATTATTGGAACGATATCATCGCTCGTGTGTACGTACGGACTACCGTCTCCATGACGCGATGAGATTCATTATCCATGATTAACCATACATGAATGATCAAAAAGATTATATAATGAATAATAATGAAATATATGAAATAATAATTCTACTGGATTTATGTATATATATATATGTATGTCATCTATTTAGTTTCATTCAATTCAATATGGAAACGAAAACAGCGTTCATGCGTACGTACGGCCTACCGTCTCCATGAACGGTGTATTTCATTCCTTTTATCGATCTATAATATAAATGTATACAATGAATATATATTACATATAAATCATGTTTTACATTCTGGAATTATGTAAATCAGGATATAAGTAATAATATCAAGAAATGAAAATTCGAAACACATACAATAAATGAAATGATTTTACCCAAAACGATACTTTAACATGGAATTTACAAAATAACGGGTAATATAAAGTCATAAGTGAAACATATATGATATAATAAAAATGAATATGATTATTCAATAAGTCAATGACATTATTTAAATCATTATACAGGAGGTTCGTTACCATATGAAGCATATCGGACCGAAGGTAAGGGATAATTTTGCAAATCTCATTTTTATCTGAGATTGCTTATTCGTAAGTATTTACTGGGGTTATTTATATCATTCAAGTCCATGTTTTATAAAAGCTTTTTCATGTATGTTTAAAGTCCTTTTTACCCATTTTGAATTTTACTACATGGTATGTAAGGAATCATTCTTTTGTTTATGTTACGAGGTACTTTTTTGACTTTTCCGACAAAAGTATGAGGATAATGTTATTTTTAACTTATACGGCGTGAACGGATATTTACGGTTTCATAACGCCTCATTTTCATGAAACATACTCTACATGATTTTATGACTATTTCAACAAAATACTTTTATTTTAAAACTGCATGGCATTTTTTTGAAAAGAAAATTATTTTGACGAAGAAAGGATATTTTCCTTATGAATTCATTTCAAATGTTTTATCAAAACCATTTTCTATCTAAGATGAAATTATTTGGTATGTGTATGTTTCAAGTTTAATGTATCTATGATTTACATGGTTTCACTTTTCTTATTATGAAATGATATCCATTTCTTTTATATGGATTATGTGATGATGGGATTACGTTTATGAAACCCATTTTATTCGTTGGGTTATTATGAATGATGTATGTTTATTTTGTGGCAGAAGTAAGAATTATTTCATTATGAGATGTGTGGGACCTATATCTCCCTCCAATGAATTGGGTAAAGATTTATATGTCATGAGATAGACATGGATGGAACGGCATGTTAAACCGGTTCAGTAATACAGGACTGGAATGAGGAGTGAACTCGATTCAGAAAGGGACTTTGTCCACTAATATGGTCTTGGCAGCAATGCCTTTGCTAATATGGAAATCATATCATGTGCTTAATGGTTTCTACAATTAGATGTTTTATTCCCTTTCTATTTTATCATTCTTAATGTTTATTTATGATATTTTCCTTACGTACTTCCATGTTTTATGTCATTGCTCAAGATTTTGATATCTAAACATTATATTCATGTTTTTAAGTTCAAATGTAAATGGTATGTTTTATTTTATCCATACTTACCCTTACTGAGAATTTGAGCTCACCCTTTATATGTTTTCTTTTCCCCAGGATATAAAGAGAGGTTTTAGGTAAGAAAAAAATGGGGGAAGATCTTTATGGGAGATGTTGAAGATCTTTCACCACGATTAGAAGATTACGTTCCAAGTTTCCAAAGACACTAAAATATTATAGTCCTTTTGTGTCTGTTTTTGTTATGTATTAAGTATTCCTCAAAAGTAATGTAATGTTCATGTACGTCAAGCTTCAGGTCTCTACAATTGGTATCAGAGGAAAGGTTTAGTCAACCTTTGGAAACTAGGATGCGAGAACTTTAGTGAGATCCATAGAGATATTTCTAAGGTATGTATAGGGATGTCCCTAAGGTTAAGTATAAGTATAGGTTATAGTCCTAGAATTATGGTAACGATCATAGAATTAATCCTAGGATGTTAGATATTGAGGGTACTCCCCCTTTATTATGTTGTTTTCCCTAGCATGATTTTTGCCTCTCACACTGTTCTTTTTGGGTTTTAGACCATGGATGGAACCCGAAAAAACCGTGTTGATCAATGCAATGGAAAATGAAATGATTGTCCTCATGAACAAACAAATGTTATGGGAGATGGAGTGAAAAATCTTATTTCTATACTTACACAAGATATGAATCATTATGGACTTCCAAATGAGTAGAGAAAGGAACAATATTCTATTGAGTCCTTCATGAGGCAACGTCCACCTTCTTTCAGTGGATCTTCTGATCCACTTGTTTCTGTACAATGGATAAGTAACACTGAAAAGATATTTTCAGTTCTTCGTTGTTCTAAACATGATAAAGTCATCATAGTAGTATATCGTTTGGAAGGTGAAGCTGATCAATGGTGGAATCTTATCAAGAATAGGAGGCCAAGAGATGAAATTGAGTCCATGGAATGGGATGAGTTCATGAAATTATTTTTCAATAAGTACTTCCCTCATATTCTTCTAACAATGATGGAGAAGGAGTTTCTTGAACTAAATAAAAAAGGATGATGAATCTATTGGTGTATACGAAGTGAATTTTACAAGGCTTGGAAGGTATGCATCTGGCTTTATCATCCAACCTGAAAGTAAATTTGATCGATTCTTCAGTGGCTTAAAACCAAATATTCGAAGGGAATTTGCTATAAGAGACTTCAGTAGCTATGAAGAAATTGTGCGTTGTGCTATCAAGGTAGAAATGGAAGTTGGTGTTACTTATCCATATCATAGTTTTGACAAGAAATGAAAGATAGAGTTCAAGGAGAAATCTCAGAATAATGGTGAAAAAAAGATGATTGTTTCCTTATGCTCAAAGTGTGGAAAGAAGCATGGTGGAGATTGTCTTAAAGGGACTAGAAAATGTTTTATGTTTGGAAAAGAAGGTCATCGAGCAGCTGAGTGTCGAAGTAATGGAAAAAGGGTTTCTAATGATGTGAATAAAGAAAAGACTGCAGAGAACGAACCACCAACACTTCAATGCTTCAAGTGCAATGAAATGGGGCATTATGCTAATAAATGCCCTAATCCAAGGGTTAGTGATGATCGACATGAGAAACCACTTAAGTCAAAGGACAAAGGGAAGTCACATGCGATCACCATTGGCGATGTTGAATATGACAATGATGTGGTGGAATGATTAAGTGTTTATGTAATGGGATTCCAAAATAATGTTGTATATACTATCGTGGAATATTGGAATATTTATGTATTGGTATATTGTGGTTCTCAATAATATTATGGTACCGGTAAACATGGAAAGTGATTGAGATATTTTTGGAAAAAAGTTGATATGCGCATAATGAAGGGATGAGTAGAAAATGAAATGTTTGACAGTATTCATAAGCCCATTACTGATATAAGGAAATAGTTATATCATGGTTTGAGGTTTTGGTATGTGAAAAGATTTAACTTTTGACAGTACTCATGTTTTCACTAAGATTCAATGGGTATTCATTTTTCAAGAGAATACATGATTAAGGCCTTCGAATGTTTGGAATGTGACCAACAAGACATATCTCATGATATATGGGGATCAACGATGATATTAACATGCTTGTTATATGAACACTTTGGTAATCGTTTTCACTATAATATGAGATTGGACAACAGTATTTCGGATAAGCCTAAAAATTGGAAAGGATTATGTTGGAGATAAGTTAGTATTGTTTAAGGATATAACATTTTTCAATATTATTGACGGGATGTTATAGTAATGTAGTTTTAGAAAAAGGACAACCTGCAGGATGGGTGATAGCCCATCGTGTCGGACAAGGCTGTGGGAATCAAACCCACAACCAAAGTGCGACTGGCCTTTATCGCTTACCACTAGCCTACAGGAAGTCCCTGTTTAGTAGAAACTAGTTTTATTATATTAAGTAGTATGATATATGAAGTATAAGTCCATTTTAGGAACCATAGATCGACTTATGTATATTTAATAACTTTTGCTAACATGTTGTTTGAGACAGATGGAATGACCCGTCATTCTATCACATGATCTGCTAACACTTCACGAATACCAAATTTAACTTCATTTCTTTAAAAGATGAAGTGGAAATTGTTCAAGGCACGAACAACAGTGAGATTTTACCTAAATAAAGTAAGTATTTATTCTAATTCAAATTATTCAACTTTTGGGAAATGATCTTGAAAAACAAAAATGTTGTCCTAGTGCCCTTATATCCAATGAATCAGATGGTACCCTAGATCATCACAAATATATGGCTTTGTGATTGTTGGATTTTTCATACCCATGTTCTCTACCACTCTCCATTAGAATATGACGGTTATATTTCTCTTCCATATCCATATTTTCACCAATGTTCTCCTATGTGGAAACCCAGTGATTAGTTAATTTGGGTAACCATTACATTTCATACTGTAGTTTTTTAAATCCAAGTTTTGGTATTTCCTTTTATGATGTGGGTTTCTATTAATGAAACTTTCTAGTAGTAAATAATTTATAACCCCGATGAATTTCGAGGGCGAAATTCATTTTAAGGGGGGTAGAATGTAACACCCCAAGAATTTACCAAAAATATTATTTTTAATTTCATTAATGTCTTATGTTGTACACTACACCAAAAGGAGCGTGCACAACATGCATCCTCGACTTGGCTTGCAATACATGCAAGCGCGACCTTCCACGATAGCGTGTGTTGTACGCAATACCGAGTTTCACTAAACAACGATATGCTATTAAAATATTATTAAAAATAGCCATTATGAATAGTAATACCAACTTTTTGAAATATTATAAATTTTATTTTTGAAAATGGACTTTATTTTTGGATTCGGAATATCGAAATTAGCCTAGGGTGAAATTTTGGTACTTTTCTGAAAACCATCAATTTTTGATGAATAGTGAAAACACTGAGTTACTATTTAAAAACCGAATTTTTATTTAAATAATTATTTATTTTATTTAAATTTATTTTAGGTCAGAATTGATACATAAAACCAATATAAGTTCCATGTAATTCATTGGAGTCATTTTATAATAAATTTAGATATATATAAAATTTTTTATTGAACTTTTGACCGTCTTTTACCCACCTCCTAGGAGAATTTGCAAATTTACATAAAACATAATTTTAATGCTTTTGTGAAAGGAATTTCAAAAAATCTTAGAGACATAGTTGATGTCAGTAAGTAAAATGTGGTTTAATGAGATGAAAATATTTTTTGGTGAATAGTAACTTTTTTACTTTTATTTACCACGGTTAAAAGTAAATAGGGTAATTAAGGGTAAAAATGATATTATTATTACTCTAAAATATGTCCTAATTCTATTGGATAAGTGTAATTCGACCAAAAACAACCTTAGGAATACAATATGCCCATTTAGGCCCACTTGGATTAGATTAGGACATTTATTATTAATTTATTTAAAGAAGGGTTAAAATAGTTAAAATCAAAGTTTAATAAGTAAATCATTTTTAATATAGGGTAATATATAAGATAAATTAGACTATAAATATTAATTAGAAATCTAAAAATATTTCATACATAATGATATTTTATTTTTAATTTTTGTAATTTAAATAATTTAATTTATTTATGACACAATGATGATGCAATAATTATCCCATTAATGAAATATTGACATAATTGATATTATAAATACCCAAGTAAATGTAATTTGAGACTTTTTATGAATTAAAATAATATTTTATGTTAATATGACATGTTAGTCATTATTTAATTATCTTTTTTTGAACTAATCATTCTGTTATGATTTTCCCAAAAATCAACTACCAAATAGTGTCAAAATTGACATAAAATAGTTTTTAAAACAAATATTATATTATTAATTGTTATTATATTACTAAAAAACTAAGGTTCGGAAAAATGAATTATATGAGGTTATATATATTAATAATAAACAACTTGGTGTTCGTTTGGCTTGTTATAGTAAGTTTATTATCCTTATAGTGTAAGAACAGAAAAAGACACGGTAAAAGTAAAATTATCTAACTTAAAGTTAAATCTAAATAATAAGGTTAAAATAGGAACCTAAACTTGTCTAAATTATATTGGACGAGAGGATTTAGACCCATACCCACCTTAGCTTCGAAATAAATCAATTTGGAGCTATGTAAAACCGAATATGACTTTGAAATAAAATAATATTTTTAGTTTTTCCAAAGGTGCCTCTCTCCTCCCTTATAAATGGGCACCTCCTCCCTCTCTTCCTCACACAACTTTGAGCATTAAAACTCGTCCAAAACCTTCAAATATCTCTTCTCAACATCCCTATAAACATCCTAGAGGTCCTGGAATTATTTAAAGACCAATTTTAGTACCCTAAGTGGAGGATTCAAAGAGGTGTGTCAAAGAAGAGGTAATATCTGTTACCGATTCATTCCATTTTCGTTCTTCTTAAAATTCTTCTTATTTAGTTGTTTAATTATGAAGTAATAACATCATTATCACTAATATACTAATATGTTATTATAAATATTAAACAACCCTATTTCACTTTCTATCCATCCTACGGAAAAAAAATCATCGTGCATGCGTACGTACGGAATACCGTCTCCACACCGTGGTGTAATCTGTTTTTCTAACAACACCTTGCATGGATGGGTATAATGGTGTAAAGAATAACTATATATGGTTATTAAAACATCATAATGATTGTGATATATTATACCATCCACTCCAACTCTATAATTTTGGGAACGATATCATCGTTCGTTTGTACGTACGGACTACCGTCTCCACGACGCTATGAGATTCATTCTCCATGATTAACCATACATGAATGATCATAAAGTTTATATAATGAATAATAATGAAATATATCAAATAATAATGCTACTGGATTTATGTATATATATATGTATGACATCTATTTAGTTTCATTCAATTCAATAAGGAAACGAAAACAACGTTCATGCGTACGTACAGACTACCGTCTCCATGAATGGTGTATTTCATTCCTTTTATCGATCTATAATATATATGTATATGATGAATATATATTATATATAAATCATGTTTTACATTCTGGAATTATGTAAATCAGGATATAACTAATAATATCATGAAACGACAAGCCGAAACACATACGATAAATGAAATGATTTTACCCAAAACGCTACTTTAACATGGAATTTACAAAAGAACGGGTAATATAAAGTCATAAGTGAAACATATATGATATAATAACAATGAATATGATGATGTAATAAGTCAATTACATTATTTAAATCATTATACAGGAGGTTCGAAACCATATGAAGCATATCAGACCTAAGGTAAGGGATAATTTTGCAAATCTCATTTTTATCCGAGATTGCTTATTCGTAAGTATTTACTAGGGTTATTTTTATCATCCAAGTCCATGTTTTATAAAAGCGTTTTCATGTATGTTTAAAGTCCTTTTTACCCATTTTTTACTTTTACTAGATGGTATGTAAGGAATAATTCTTTTGTTTACGTTACGAGGTACTTTTTTGACTTTTCCGAAAAAAGTACGAGGAGAATGTTAGTTTTAACTTATACGGTGTGAATGGATTTTTACGGTTTCATAACGCCTAATTTTCATGAAGCTTACTCTACATGATTTTATGACTATTTCAACAAAATAATTTTATTTTAAAAGTGCATGGCATTTTTTTGAAAAAGAAAATTATTTTGACGAAGAAAGGATATTTTCCTCAAGAATTCATTTCAAATGTTTTATCAAAACCATTTTCCATCTAAGATGACATTATTTGATATGTGTATGTTTCAAGTTTTGTGTCTCTATGATTTACATGGTTTCACTTTTCTTATTATGAAATGATATCCATTTATTTTATATGGATTATGTGATGATGGGATTATGTTTATGAAACCCATTTTACTCATTGGGTTATTATAAATGATGTATGTTCATTTTGTGGCACAAGTAAGAATGATTTCACTATGAGATGGGTGGGACCTATATCTCTCCTCAATGAATTGGGTAAATATTCATATCTCATGAGGTAGACATGGTTTGAATGGCAGGTTAAACCGGTTCAGTAATACAATACTGGAACGACGAGTGAACTCGATTCATAAAGGGACTTTGTCCACTAAGATGGCCTTGGCAGCAATGCCTTGGCTAATATGGAAATCATATCATGTTCTTAATGGTTTCCACAATTACATGTTTTATTCCCATGCTATTTTATCATTCTTAATGTTTCTTTATGATCTATGCCTTACGTACTTCCATTTTTTATGTCATTGCTCATGCTTTTGGTGTTTAAACATTATGTTCATGTTTTTAAGTTCAAATGTATATGGTATGTTTTATTTTATCCATACATACCCTTAATGAGCATTTGAGCTCACCCTTTTTATGTTTTCTTTTCCCTAGGATATAAAGAGATGTTTTAGGTAAGAAAAAAAGGGGGAAGATCTTTATGGGAGATGTTGAATATATTTCACCACGATTAGAAGATTACGCTCCACGTTTCCAAAGACACTAAACTATTACGGTCCTTGTGTGTCTGTTTTTGTTATGTATTAAGTATTCTGCAAAAGTAATGTAATGTTCATGTACGTCAAGCTTTGGGTCTCTACAAATTTACTATCATGTAACATATTTTTTCATTTTTTTATTTTAAAAAATAAGCATGTCTTGCGACATTGTACATGTTCCTTTCAATAAAATCACTCTCCACATTGGTGATGTATCACATGACCAATAGAGGTTCATGTGTTATTATAATAACCCTTTAATTTATTGAACATTAATTCAAAATTAATTGCATAAATTACACATAGTAAAACCTATAAGTTCGATATGTATAGTATCATTAAGAATTAGGTTCATAGAATAAAATATTTAGCATGGGATACAACAACATTATTAAAAGGTTCCTTAACATGCTTCTAAAATTCTGTTTGTTTTAAAACTGTACATGATAACTTGGGGAGATACATAAGAAAGGGTTGAGATAAAAATCCTAATAAAGGAATAAAAATGGTATGACATGAAGATAAGAATAAATTTTATACAATAGAAATATCAAAATGTAGTAAGAAACATAAACATGAATAATGAGACATTATATTGAATGGTAACTATAACATGGGCATGTGGAAACAACTTAAAACACTATATCATAAACATCGGTCAACGATAACAATGAGGACAACATTATGGAAACTATCACATAAAATATTTAGGTTCACTCTCCATAATAAAATGATGTCTCATGTGACATAAAATTTCTCAATTAATTGGATGTACATATAATTCTTGGAAATATTATCACAATCATTTTTTCTCATTCTTATGTGAGCCACATAGATCATACAACATGGATTCATTAATCATCGTATTTTATTCCAAATCAGAGAGTGTGTAATAAACAAATTTATGTCCCTATTCAATGAAGAATAAATGTATAATTTTGAAAACCCTTTATATGAAATAATTATGTTATTTTTTACACGATTGTTTCATTATGGAAAATTACAGTGAAATTTTATGAGCCTAAAAACATCACTTAAAATTTAATAAAAATGTGTTGATGAGAGTGAATGAGGTATATCATAATTTGGTCATCAAATGGGATGTAATATTGATAGGTAACTAATTATCCCAAAATTATTAATTGGAAAATAGGATCCATAAGATAATAAAGAAAATTTAATAATGGGGATAATTAGAGGACCCTTTACAAAATTTTGTCATGGTAATGACATTACATAATGATTCATCGAATAAATTAATGTGTGATAAATGGGTATCTAATTATTTATACCTAAAATGTAAATTAATGAGGTATGTCACAAAATATTCCAAAAAAAAATTGGAAATTAAATTTACAAGATAAACATGGTGTTTAAATGAAAAAAAGAGTGGGAGATACCTTACTTGTCTGCATGACACCAAAATCTTGAGAGGAGATTCTTGAGAGATTTGGGGCACCTTGGGAGGACTCTAGAAAAGGCAGGGAATAGTAAGTAAGTTATCAAAAGATTTTTAGTGATGTGAAATGACATATTGTGTGGGATTATATAGGAAACGAGTGGATAATTCTTTATCATTTCATAATGTTGGGTTTTTTATTCTACATAATAATAAAAACAAAACGTCAAACCATCCCATGATTTTTTACATGGTTTATGAAAAATGGTCATCTTTTCTTTATTTTATTAGGAAAATGGTAAGAATTTGTAAAATAATACCACTTATATTGTAGAGGTGAGACATAATCTTATTCAAATGATTTTAAAATCTAAAAATATGTTAAAGGTTTTGAACGATTCATAATGGCTTGAAAAATATTAGTAAAATAAAAATAAAATAGAATTATATAATATTGAAACCTACATTTTGTCTCAGATACAATTTGTAAGATTCATTACATCACTTTTGGATCAATATGATGTCATAATACACACCGTATATTTATTTGGTATTAAATTATATCCCAAAAAATCAGTTGTACATGAAAATTAGCAACAATTCTCCATTGAATAATTTCGAAATTTGAAATTAAAAAATAATTTTCATTTTATATAAATAATTTTATTAATATGATCATTTTCAATTTTTAAATAAGAATCTATATTTATTGAGAAATGATGGGCTTTCTAGAATAAGAGTTTTTGAACCCATATAATGATTATATATGACTTTATAAATATTATATTATAATTTCGATTTAATAAACACTATTTAATAATAAGATATAAATAATTTCAATAACCAATTAATTCATCAAAATGTATTTCATTATTGAAATTATATATAACATAAAAATAAATTTTTTTCTTTATCGTTTTAAAATATAAATTTTATCAAACTAAAAACTTTATCAATTATAAATTTAAATAAATAAATAAATAATATATTCATAATTTCAATGAAATGTGAATATAAATGTTTAAAAAGTTAGGTATACATTTTTCTTGTGTTTCTAAAATTATTTTTACCCTTAATTAACATATTTTCCTTTTACCATGGTAATTGATATTTAGTACATTCACTATTTGTATTGTTCAAAGATTTTTTTGACTTTATTACATAATATTAATTATAATTATTCCAAATATGAATAGATTTTATTTAAATAAATTTAAATTGGTGGAAGATTTTAATTTAATATAAATCCCACAATATTGATGTAAAGTTATTTTTTTGTAAAAATACTTATTTTTATGGAAAAATGATATCACTTTATCATTATTACTAGTAATGTTAATTACATTAATTTCAATTCAAAAAGATAGATATATTGTAAAAAAATTTCAATTTTATCATTTCTAATTAGGGGTTATTTTAATTAATTAATAAATAGATTCATTATGCACTTCCAATTAGTTCTTAAAAAATTTAATTTTATCATAAAAATAAAGTAATAATATAATCTAGTATAAATATGATTTAAATGTAACTAATTAAATTTGATATAACTAAACAAGACATATGTTATCTTGAAATCAATTAAAAATAATAAATTTAATAAATGAAAAATTCATATAATAAAATTTGTATGTGGTATCCGTATTATATAATCTATAATAAAAAAAAGACAATTTTATATAAAAAGAGTATTTTTCACTATTAAAAAAATAATTTATGGAAAATTGAAAATTTTTATGACACCAAATTTTGATTGGTTGACCCCAAAAATGGAGTAAAATTTATCAAATACATTTCATAATTGTTTTATAGAGTAATTATAATATATTGTTTTATAAAATGATAAAAAAGCATTTTTTAGAAAAACCTAATTTGAAGAACAATAAGTCATTAAAAAAATTTGATTAATTATTTATTAAAAACATGTCAATATATAATTTAATTATAGATATTTTATAAATTATTAAATAATACTTATTTAAAAAATTTAATTAAAAGGCTAAATGGTCATATTTAAATAATAAATTTTTGTTTGTGCTTGATGTTATGTATCACATATGCTTTCGAACATAGTTTTCTCTTATAAAAAATTGTGTTTTTACATTCTTACCCACATTAATAATTTTCTTCCTCAAAATTTAATCATGAAAAATTAAATAAATTTTTTTACCATTGAAAATATTATTATTGAAAACAAGTAGAGTAAAAATGTATTAATAAAACATCCCCTTGAAAATAGTGAAAACAGACGTATGAAGGTCATCGCATAATTAGGATTTAGAGTAAGAGAAAAGTATTGGGAAGTGGAAACGTAGACATGGAAGTGCAATTTAACATCAATGAACTAATTGAGTGTGATATATTACATTTTAAAGAGAAATTAAATTACCACATAACCATAAATATATGGTCGTTGATAAAACCATCAATTCCAATGAAATTATCGTAAAGCGATAAATTATAAATTAAGATTATTTCTTAACATATTAATTTGTATAGTTAAATAAATGTTATCCATTATCTATTTTATATCATAGAAACTTATGGGAGTTGTTTTCAATTAATAATGATTTATAATGATAATGATAATTTTACAATTAACATCCCCCAGTAGTGTCAAACCATGTTCCTAGTACGACCAATTTTCATGAACCTGGTTGCGACAATTCCTATAGACACATATTATCAGAGTTGTTAACATTATGTACATTTACGCTAAAATGTAGTCCACTTTTAGTATCCAAATAAGAATTTATTTTCTAGATAAACCGCTTACTCTATTATTTACAAAATTTTGGAATGTATTCTTATAATAAGTCTTATCCATAAGTATTTTACTCGTGTTTTCTTATCTTAATAACATTATAACTAAACCTTTCCTTTGATACCAACTATAAAAACCATGTTATTTTTTACACATTAATTATTTATTTATTACATAAAATTACAAAAAATGCAATAGGTAATATTTATATGTCTAGTGTCTTTGTAATTAGGTATGTAAAAAAAACTTGAACATGGGATAAAACAATATTATTTAAAACACCATTAATTGGATTCTAAAATTAAATTGAATTTAAAATTTCATAGGATATCCTGGGGACAAAAATAAGAAAGGGGCAAGATATATATACCATTAAGGGAAGAAAGATATAATTTCATGAAGATATAAATGCCTATTATAAAATATTCCTATAAAAAATAAGTAAGAATCATAACCATTAACCATTAGATATAAAATAACATGATAATCATAACATGAAAAATGTGACAACATAAAACTCTACATCATAAATATATGTCCAGGATAACTATGAATACATAATGATGTAAAATTTCCAATAAAGGTGACATGTTCACTCCCTATCCAAAAATGACATCTTATAACACTAATAATTACACAATTCGTTGGAGGGCTACATAATTTCAGGCACACCTATCAGTTTCATTTCATTCTTATGCTTAAGTGTGACACACAGTTCATACAACATGGATTCATTAATCAACTTATTTTGTTACATAATAAAAGAGTGCATAATGTATAAATTTAAGCCCCAATTAAAATAAGTATTTTTTATAAAACTAGACAACATTGATATGAAATGGTTATGGTATTCACTACACAATTATCCTGGTATGGAAAATCATGGTGATATTTTGGCAGCATAATGACATCACTTAAAAATCATAAAAATGGTTTGATGTGAGAGAAAGTGGTCTATCATAAATTTTCAATCATATGGTCAGTAATAAGGACATAGAAATACATATTTCACCTTTATAAATTGGAAATAATAAGACATATGATAATAACTAAACATTAAAAATGTGGAGAATGAGAGGTTCCCTTACCAAATTTTGGCATGGTTATAAGTGTAGATAATGAATAATGGGAGAGATTAATGAGATATAAGGGGGAATATAATTATTTATAAATGAAATGAAATGTAAAGGGGATATATAGGAATATATAACAACATGAAAATATGTTAATTAAAATGCATAATGTCTTACAGGTGTTTGAATAAAAAGGAAAGAGGGAGATCCCTTACATGAGTGTGTGACCCTAAAAGCTTTGGACGAGCTTCATGAGAGCTTGGCGTGCCTTGGGAGGACACTAGATATAGTATGGAAGAGTTAAATAATTCTTTATGTATTTTTACTAAATTTAACTAAGAGCCAGTGTGGGTTTATATATGAAATGAGCGGGGAATTCCATATCATTTTACAAACATAGGTTTTCGATTTTATATAATAACATAACCCAAACCCTAAACCATAACATGGTTTTTCTATGGTTTTTGAAAAATGGGAGTCAATTTAATTAATTTATAAGGATAATAGGGGAATTTAATAAAATAATAAAATAGATTTTTTGTAGGTGAGACATCTTCTTTATATAACGATTTTAAAATATTAAAATATATTAATTTTTTCAGAGGATTCATAAGGGCTTTATGAAATTAATCAAATAATCATAAATTCAAAATATTTTAATTGAAAAAAAATATATTCGGTTGTGTATTCCATTTATAGTATTTTTTACATCACATTTTGTTCCTTATGATTTCATAATACACATCATATAGTTATACAATACTAAATATTAACATAAAAAATCAACTTAGTCAGAAAATTATGAAAAATTCACTAATGGTTAATTTTGATATTCTGATTAAAAAAATTATATTTGTATCTTTATAAATATGTGTATTCTAACATTTATAATAATAATCAATATTTATTGAGAAATGATGGGTTTGTGTTACAATAATATCATTCAAACCCTTATAAATATTATATTTAAATTCATAAAATTTTTATTATCATTTATATTTAATAAAAATTTATTAATAATGATTTTTATTAAAATATATTTTATTTAAATAACTTATTAATTCCTAAAAATTATTTTCTCAATTGAAATTACATATTACATAAAAATATATTTTTTTAATTTATCGTATCAATTTATAATTTTTATCAAACTTATTAATCAATAATTTATAAAGAAAACAATTAAGTAATAAATATAATCATCATTTCAATGAAATGTAAATATCGATTTTAATAGTATTATATGTACATTTTTCTAGTGTTTTTAAAATTATTTTTACCCTTAATCGACCAATTTTTAATTTTATCGTTGTAGTAGATATTTACAAAAGTTACTATTCATAATGTTTAAAAATTAAGTTAAACATATTAACTAATAATTATTATAACTATTCCAAATATAAAATTTGTATTTTCAAAATAATCTAATAGATGTGGAATAATTTAGTTTAATTTAAAACCCACATGCATGATGAAAAGATATTATTCGAAAAATATAAATTTTTATGGAATCGATGATTTCATTTTAACATTATAAATAATAATATTAATTTAATTAATTTCAGTTCACAATATATATATATATATTTAAAAATCCCAATTAGATCATTTCACCTCTTGGGATATTTTAATTAATTCAAATAAAGATACATGATGCATTTGAAATTAGTTTTTAGAAAAAATGATTTTTAATCATAAAAGTGAACGTATACTAAAATCTCGATTAAATTTGACTTAAAAATAATTGTTTGATATAAATAAAAATAAAAAAATAATTCCTCTTGAAATAAAATTAATGAAATAACTATAATTTAAAATTAATTAATTTTTCAAAAGAAATGAAAATTTTATCCGAAAATGTAATTTTTAACAATTCAATGAAAAATCCATATTTTCTGAAATATATCAAATTTTCACCATGGATTAATTTTGATATGATGATACCAAAAAATGGAAATTTTTTATCACATACAAATTCTAAATTTTCTAGAAAATAATTATAATATATTTTTTTATAAAATTAAAAAATCATTTTTGAAAAAAAATACATTGTTAAAAAGAAATACATTACCAAAATTGATTTTTATTTCATAAAAATTTATCAATATATTTACTATATATATATATATCATAATATACTAAATAATACTTGTTTCCACAATTTAATAGAACGGTAAAAATTTTCATATTTAAATAAGTGTTCTATGTTTGAGTTCAGTGTTGTGTATCACATTTTCTATTGAATGAAATTTTATATTTTAATAACTCGGGGTGTTATGGGTGATGTAGTAAATTTTTTCAGGGAATCCCCTTTGGTTTTCCATTAGATCTTGAGGTGGATCAAAGGATCTCCTAGGAATGTCTAAAACCCTTCATGTGATGAGGGTTACTATCTAGTGGGCGGTTGTTTAACAGGTTAGACTTGTCTCCAGGGTTTCCACGGCGACTTATGAACTAAACAAGATCATCCCATGATGATTAAAACCACAAAAGGTGTTAAGAATTTCCATATTTTCTTCCATATTTTAAAAGGTTTTGGACGGTTTTTTTTGGCCACCCTACAGTTGACTTGTCTCATGATATTTCAGATTTTATCTGGTAGTCACCATATGATCAATAAATTTCACGGATGCCTTAATGCGAAAAAGGAAAATATAAGGGGATTCGTGAGACCTGATGTAAGTCATCTGCTATGTATGACCATTTTTCATGACCTTTTAAAGGTTCTGTTGTAACATTTCATTTGTAATAACATAGGATCCATATGATTTAGCCACCTTCCATTCATTTTCATTAAGCATAAATAATTCAAATGCCTTAGGTATTTCATACATTAATGGTTCTCCAATTCTCATTTTTAGGAAATCTACAAATCCCCCCTTTGGAGTGACATTCACTAATAAAATAGATCAGTTTTTAGGAATGTGAAAGACTATGTGTGTCATTCATTGTGTCTCCATTCAGTGTATTGGGTTTTGCTTGGTCTTCTCTGTGACATTTTGTATTCCACAATAGAACCTATAAATAGAGTAATGTAGTGTGGATCATTCATATTCAACCTAAATCTCAGAGATATTGTGATCTAACTCCAACACATTATCCCTTCACATGATCCCCCAATAGAACTGATCGTGGGAACTATCTGCAAGACCACTTCACAAGAACTGATAGCATGATCAATTTTCCAAGGATTATTTGTGAGAACCATTTTGAGAGAACTTTTATACCCCATAATTTGTTATAATAAACCAAAAATATTTCATTTTTAGTTTATTGAACTTTATCTATGTAAGAATGTGATCTCCTTGAAGGACTCAAAAGACTTGATGGATCGATTAAATGAACACTCGACTATAATACACATCACAAGACCATGTTGTGGTCATGTGGTCATGATTCCCTTAACTGGTCATGTGATAATGTGGTGTTCTGTGGGTGTCTACATTGTGTGAGATCTTCCTAATCCATGTAAATCTAGAATCTTATTTTTTTATTTCAAATCCATTTATTATTACCTATGATGATCATGTGGCTATCAATGATATAAATTTCTCTTCAAGGTATTTTCAATTTCCTGAAATATTCTTTCTTGATTTTCTCTATATGGATTTTATCAATTATCATGTTTCCCATAATCTTCTAAATATGGATGTCAAGGAAAGAATGGCTCAAAAAGATACTATTTTAGTAAGTCTGGACACTACATTCCAGAATATTGTTAGGACATTTTTAATGAGTCTTATAATCCAAAATGATGAGGAAGATATGGAATATACCATTCAAACATTCTTCCCCTTCAAGGGTTTGTTCTTTCTAATGAAACCCCACCACCTTCACTTTATTCATCAATCATACCTCACGCATGAGTCCTAATGGTTTATAATACCTTTCAAGATAAAATATTCCATGTAGGTAAATTTATTGTTGAGGGGGAAGGAATAGGCAAAAATATACTGATATTCACACCCAATAAATTAGAAGAGAAAATTTAAATATTTATTTATATGTCTATATGTACCATTCATTAATGTGTAATTACTCCACCGACCAAATGATGAGGTGGGATTTAATATAGGACTTTCAATCAGGGGTATCTAGGGGATGAACTAGGGGTGGGCCTTCATGGTATAATTTATTACTTTAATGTTTTCTATTTAGTTGTAGAATATTGGAATGTATGGGGACATTTAGATATCACCAAACTTTTTCTAATATAAAAATGGCCTGATACCAGACCTCTACAATCACTAGAGTCTAGACACAAACACATTCAACCTAATTCATTTGGATGTGGGCATTAGACATAATATTTTCAAGAAGAAATATGAAGCACATATACTAGGATAGATGTATGATAGTCACCCCCCAAATCTGGTGGGATATCATATATATAAATATCATCTTTCTTGATAGTTGATTAGGATAGGGGAAATGTCCATGCTGATGGAGCCACTTCTAGACGAAGATATCATTTTCAATATGTGGGTGGGATAATTCAAGAAGAAGGTCCACTCCGAACTAAAATCAAAGAATCCAAAGTCCTAACCATTGAATAACTCCAATGGAATGAAGGGATAATTCTTTCCTACATTTTATGAAAGGATATTTAAAAACTAAGGATGGGAATTAAACTCTATTGTTGATCAGATTGTTTATTTGGATGGTTTTCATGACATGTACTAGAGAAGGTACTTACTCGTGACTAATGAAAGAGTGGAATTATTGTCTCCACATTCATATTGTTTACTTACATAGTAGTAGGGAATCATGTCACGTTATCCATCACTATGTTGGAAAAAATTTACCATCTTTTGTTCCATATTTATTATGGAATGTCCCATCATAGAATATTGGACACCTTTTATGTGTTATAGGTTTGGATGGATGAATAAAAAATATTCATTGAGTTCCAAAACATCTAGAACATCCCCAATGCCCATTTCAATCAATTTTTATATTGTATCAGTTGGGTAATTATTATTTCATTGAATTACTAGGAGGGCAGTGCCATCCTGTGTCATGATGATGATTTATCCTTCATACGCATTGGTCCATTACCAATTAGTAATATGGTTGATAATGGCAGGGCTAGTGTTGAGGCTCATGTATATATGACATCACTTCAAATCGACATCTATTCCCCCTGAATTGAGGGGGAACTCATGTAAAAATGGAACACTGCTTGCCAGTTTAGTCCTCAGTTACTATATGTCATGTCGATATGCCATCCCCCTACTCATGCTTGATATGAGGAGTATCCATTAGTGGAATGTTATTTTTGACTGATGGTCACCATAGAAAAGACTCAGGATGGGATAATCGTACCTCCCAATAGGGAATAGATATGATTCTCCTAGGGTAATATTGATATATGGATATACGCAGACCCTAGTGGGGAAATATACACATTATTATGTGATGATTTCCAATTACCACTTGTTGTTGAGAATAATCTGAGTCCATAAAAATAGATGGATTTGACAGGAACAAGATCCCTAGAATCACCTAAAACTGAATTAAGGTATTCACCATTACTCTCATTATAGTATAAGTGCCAACTAATGTGGCCACCATGAGTGTGGTTCCAATGAGTGAAGCTACGTAAACATTATTATTGCATGATTCATTTATATAGTTGGAGATTTTGAGAAATATATACTCAAATGATGATCTTTATTAAATATTATTCCATGTATAATTACAATTGTATGGTTTTTCTCACATATTCACCATTATAATCATTAAATTAAATGACATTATTGAAGATGTCACAGACTTTCTCTAAGATAACGACGTAATGATAAAAATATTTAACGGTTGGGTTTGTATTTATAATTATTGAACTGAATGGAGACTTGAGGAACTCTAAAAATATCCATGGTTGAAAATTCCTATCACATTGTTGAGGAAGTGATAAAGATGGACATCATGCAATGTATAAAGGGTCGTTTTTCCATTGACACTACACGAACATCTTTTTTTTAAATATTTTGTGAGTATTCATAATGCAATACAATCTTTATATCCCCCATGTATTCTCCTTGGGGTACAGATGTTGGATATGGAATTGGTAGTTAACATTAGACTAATGTTGAGGGGCCCCTAGGTCAAATGGCTTTGAGGAGGTTAGAAATTTCCCTTCCATTTGTGGTACCATCAGTATCAACATCATCTATGGGTATTCCTTCACTATCTCAACATCAATTCCATTAGTAGATCGAAAACCAAAATGTAAATGGAAGAGTAATAGTTCTAGGTTTTCAAATCCATATCGACAAGATTCTTTAATAATACATGGCATTTGATGCATTCCATGTTCTTAACTACTCCTGGAAACTCATCCTAAATTTTAAATAATGGGAATTACCTGGATGAGACCACTTTTATATGTATATATATTTACATGAAGGTAAGGTTGAGCATTTGGTTTCTTCATTAAAACATTTTTTATCAGTTTCGTCCCATCAAGAAGTAGAGACGGCTGATGTACAGGCTCAATTAATCCCATTGTCCAATATCGATGTTTTAGAAGCCTCGCTACTTGATCTAACATGTTTTAATGTGAATTTATTGTATACTCATATATCTAGCTAATATTATAATATTTTATCCATGGTGGAGGTGAGTTTTTGTGAATAATTCTTCAGAAAATGGAACCTTTTTCACATTGTTTCATATCCCCTAAAATTATGTTTGTTTCTTGAAACTGTCAATGGTGGAAAGAAAATAACGTATTATAAGAATTTACCATAGGTTCCACAAATCCAATCATCATAAGAAGGTGTCAAATATTCTATAGAGTATGGGTTCGTGGAAATGGATTCCACAAGCAATGCAACCGAGAATAGTATGTTTCTAATATTCGTTGTATTCATTGGTTATATAGAGATATCATATGGTTTATCTGATGAATAATAAACACATTTACCCATTATTTTAGTGCATTATTCCAAGAGTTTAGATGTCCAAATCCCTTCTCCCCTGTCTATTTCTCTGAATGAGTTGAAAAATGTATATACCGACTCCCTCTCATTTTCATCGATGAGCATGAGCATGGCTCCTCCTCTTAGAGACCTAATTACAAAATATGTTTCTATTACTAGGATGGTATTAGATCAAGGAATGAGGTATGTGTCATTTTACCAATAAATGTGATGAAAAATATGGATGTTCCATGGAACATAGTTTTGGAGACCCATTTGTAAGGGCATATGGACCGGTTTTGTCCCCATTGATTTATGTTTACCACCATTTGTTCTGTGGGTTTTTACTATTCCAACCTTAATGCATGTGTGAAGGAGGTTATATCTCTAATATAGTAGATGGGTGTCCTTGAATTGATGTTTGTATCCACTAAGGATTCCTCATTAAAAAAGAAAATATGGGATGAGGTTGTAATCACTTCTTCTCAGTGTGTATGGGGGAGGGGACTACTCATCGGGACATAATCAGAGTTTGTAATTTCAAAATTGATAACATCCGGTCTATAATTATCCATATTTTTTAATATCTATCTTACTTTTATCAGGTACTTTAGATATAAATTAAAATAATACATGGAAAATAGGGACTCTTTGGCACATTAGAGAAGGCCAGAATTGATGTCGTTCTCAATAAAGAAGAGTTACACTAGACTGATGATTCAGAGTCTGAATCTATTGAATAATTCTACAAATTTTTTTCTTCCCTAGAATATAGGTTTAAAAATCTCAAGTAATTCTCTGAGAAAATGATATTATGGAATTGTGATTTTTTATATTTTCCTTGGTTAATATATTATTGGGAGTGACTCTAATGTGTGGTGATTTCTTATATTGTATGGAATCGAGGAATGGATCATCCAAACACTATTAGTTTTTTAATTTTTTCCTTCATTAATGATGTTCATGACATTTCACGGATCTAATGTTGTATGATTCATTAACGATACCCATTATTCTTATAAAATCATGTAATCTTGAATGTATTGATATGAATATTTAAATCATATCAAAATTTTCTCAAGAAATTATCATGAATCCACATAAATGTAAAATTCTTCAATGATGTATCAACTCTAGTTTTCTTGAGATTACCTGATTCAAAAAAGGATAACATGGGTTGAATATATTTCTCAGAGGGAAAATATTTTAGCATTTTATGATTTCAAAAGAATTAGAGAGAGAAACATTAATTTTCATGTCATATAATGATACTTATATGATTTTTATATTTTCAATCATATTAACCTAATTTTTCCTAATATTTATATAGGGGGATAGAATATATGTTTGGAAATGGATATTCCTATAGTGGTCCTCTTTGGGGATTTCGACTTGAAAAGATTTATACCTTATTACCTCATGCAGAATAATATCTTTTGTTATATCGTTTATGGTGTTGAAAATTTAAAATTCTATCACTTTTAGTTTTGGTTCATTAGATCATACATCCTTTTACTATAAATTTAGGTTCTTTTAACATACAAATTTTATTACAGTATTTTTCGGTATTTTAACATGAATCGTCTATTAATACAGTTTAAGGTATTTTACCACAAACTATATATCTCTGTAGTTTATGGCCTTTTTTCATTGACCATATATCAATATAGTTTAGGGTATTTTATCTTCAAACATATATCACTGTATTTCAGGGTATATTTTCCCAGACCTTCTATCACTTTTGTTTAAGGTCTTTTAGCATTGACCTTCCATTTGTGTAGTTCATGGAATTTTATCTCAAAACTTCTATCATTATAGTTTATGTTATTTTAGCTCAGACCTTTTATAAGTAATATGTGGAAGTCTTACTTGGGATAACCTTAAACACTTTGGGGTGCTTTGTTCTACCTTATTTTTTCTGGGGCTTTGGAGGATTATATTTCCTTTCATCCAAGGAGGATACCCCAATGATTACTATATCAAATCCTTAATGCATCGATAGAATGGTAAAATATGGGTGTCTCCACTATTTTACAAGGGTCATTGAAGATTTATTGGGGTAATATTGATTGAGAGTGAAAAAATAGAGAAGGTGAGTTTACAAGAATAGCAATAATGTGGGTTATGTAAGTCATAACCAAAAATAATGAGTTGATGAATATTGGATGGTGTAGATGTGTCCATGATGTACTATAAAACCCTGTTGTGTTGGGTTCCTCCATAGTGTTACTAGGTATTACAAGGATTTAGAATCCAGTATTGGAAGTTATAGTTGCCTATGGTTAGTATATAAAATACCTTATGCATCGATATCATGGTCAAACAAAGGTGTCCCACCATTTTCCATGGGTATATAAATATTCCCAAATACTCAAACAACTAGATGATGAATTGGGGTATAGAGTGCATGTAGCCCATGAAGTGTTCTGGAACCCTAGGGTATTTTAGTTATTTAATTTTGAAGCTAGGTTCTACTCCATGTTACATTGAGTCACGGGTTGTGAGGCATCTAGTGGTTTGGGAATGGGGAATCATAGTAATTCATTAAGAAATCATACAAACCATAGTGTTGTAACATTGAGGATGTTGAATACACTATAATATTAATCTTATGAGGATTTTATATCATGGTGCAAAGGTATTAATTCATGAGGATGGTAGGGAAAATGGCACTGTTGATGGCCTAGAACACCCTCAGGTGTTGGGATCAACCACATTGATGTCGAGATCACAATAATAAAAAATCCCCTCACATAGGGACAGAGTGTCTCTTGTTGGTAGGTATAAGGGCTTATGCATCTGTTTTAAGGACAAGTAGGGAGACCACTTTTTCTTTTCAAGGTCCATTAATTGATTTCTTTCACCCAATGCACTAAAATCTTAATGTGTGATTTATAAAAAATGTATGATTTCTACAGGGGTTTGAGGGCTTTAAAAGTTGTTTCAAAACCTAATGAAGATGTTTTAATGGCTAGGAGACCTTAAAAACCATAACTCTATTTGGTTATTATACCGAGTGGGGGGTGGTTGTGAGCATGACTTGGATTTTACTAGGGACATAATTAAGGACCTACGAGCTTTCTTCCCCCATTTATTTTCTCTCTAATTATTTCCAAAACACTAGAGATGAATTTTTTAGCAAGTAGAGACTTTAATTTTTTTAGGTCTCCCTTGGTTGGTTGTCAACATAACATGTTTTGTGTCTCTTTAACTGGTAGTTTAAGGTCCTATTATTTGGAGTAAAAATGATATAGTATAAGGTTGTACAACATTGGTCATGGTGTATGAAGTTGACGATTGTGACACACATTGAACTAATATGAGGGGAACATTACACATTAGAGTATTTAGAATAATCTTGGTGAAGAGTGACCGATCATCCTTATAAAAGAGAGATTAAAATATTTTAAATCATAGATCATGGTTCTCAGGTTGTGAGTAATGATATTGGAAAATCATGGTATAGATATCCCAAAACATCATTGGGTTCACAGTTCAACCTAGGTGACATTAGGATCATAAGGGATGTAAATCTCCTTATATTTGGTGAAGATGCCTATGGTTTGTAGGAATGATCCCTTATATATTGATATCATGAAAACTTAGAGTGATCACTATTCCTTTTCAAGGGATATGAATGTTTGCATCAGCCAAATTCTCTAAAGACCTAATGCGTGATTTGTGAGTTAAGGTACATGAATGATTATATAAGAAGCTTGTAAAATGGTATACAAGGGATTTTATATTGTGATACATTGATAAGAAGTGATAATGGATGATTGTCTACACATTTTAATTTCATGTACTGGGGATGCATTTTTTGTTCATTATTTATGTCATGTGAGTAAGAAATTTTCCTTGTAGTTTAATGTCATGAAATGAGGATGAATTTGTTACCTTGCAATTTAACATCACGCATTAAGGATATGTTAGTCGAGATGAAAAAATATTCAAGGTGTATCATGTTCTCATGAATGCTGCATATAGATCTTACATATATTTAGGGAATTTAGGCATATATTACTTAACCATTATGTAGTTTGGAGGGATGGTTTTCTACAGTTTTGGTTACTAGACACATGATTGGAGACCTTTGCTTCACTATGTATCCTGTGATGACATGAATCTGAATGCACATAGATCCATGAATTAGAAACACTGTACATATGTCTAATATGTTTGTATAGGTGATAATTAAATTCATTGATTGTTGTAGTTGGACTTTGGATTTAAGGTCTAGGTGTCACTACATTTCCTTCAATAATAGGAATCAAGCAACACATAGTTTTTGAAAATACCCTCTGTGTGAGTCTGACACATACGTAGGGAGGGGGAATTGTTATGTTTATTTGTATTGGATGGGCTGAGTATTACAGATCATGGTGTCACTATGTATCATGTGACGACATGAATTAATCTGTATGTAGTATTGGAATGGAGGATTGGTGGGAGACCAAAACCAAGGGTAATATTCGTCTTCATCATGGTTGACAATAATGAATAATTTTATATCATGAAAGGGACATCAATTATTTAGTTTAATTTCATGTAGGGAGAAATTTTGTTATTCCTATTAACACCTTTCATCTAGGACCAGGAAAACCCAGTCATGAACTAATATGCATTGATCATGTGGGGAAGCATTACCAAAATTCCTAAGCTTGCATGAGCTATTCATGGTATACTAATCAAGTAATTAAAAATGTTCCTAACAAAACATAGGCAATTAGATTATGGATAATGGAATTTTGTGTCATTTTGTTTCTGGGACAAAATATAAATCATGGTGTCCATACATATCTAATTATAATGATAATCAATCCATACATAGTTTTAGAATCACATTTATTTTAGTGTTGTGTAGTAATGATGTCATTCATATAGTTTAACACTGTGCTGTGAAGATGTGGGTGGGTCAAAATGAAACATAAGGAATATTATGGATGGGCCAAGGAATGGAGATATGGATGTCACAAAATATATTATGATGGTAGGAATTAAGGCACATGTAGTTCTTATAAACCATGTAGTTCAATGTCTTATGGCGAGGATAAAAACTACGATGTCTAACTTATTTATTTGTGGATTTGGGTGACCAATAATGGAAGAAAATTATTATTATGGGTTGGAATAATAATAGATATATAGTTATCATTATGTATCAGACTATTTTATGAATCAAGTCTCTTGTAGTTGTTAGATGAAGTGATTCTCTATGTGGATCTTACTCTAACACAAGGACAAAAGAATTCCATCATTCCTTCACAAAAGTCCATATTTTGTGCATTGAATCATCATTCTGAAGTTGATTTATATGAATTTTAACATCATGATGTGTAGAAGTTTTATATATAGATTAAAATTCAAGTGATAATGAAATATTAACGTTGTTTATCATCGTGTGGTCATCACGAGAGGCACCATAAAATTTATGATTTTACTTTCATAACATGAAACACTATGTAGTTTTACATATTGAATCCATGAAATGTTATATACTATTAATCTTAATTATATCAAGATAAAAAGTATTGTGATGTTTAACATCTTACTTCCGAGAGTAATGATGTTCTGCATTTTAATATATTGTTTCCATGATGAGATACCCATGAAAGAAGCTACAAAAAGTAATTATTAATAAACAACACATTAGTGATGTTATGAAATGATACACATCAATTCTTTATAATAAGTATGCTCCATTTTGATAGATCATATGTTTTATATTATTCCCTTCGCATTTCAGTTCTAGATTTTGGAGTCTTCTTATCTAGTATAATTGGTGCTCTGAGAGACACAACAATATATACGTGGAGGAACAAACAGAGATGAATATTTTTATTGAAATCTTGTGTGATCTTATTCTGATGGACATCAAGGTTTTTCAATGTTCAAAACATTATCTTATTGTGCTTCTCGAATTCATCCAACCACTTTTTTTATTTCAAATAATCAGAGAGTTTGTCTGCAAATTGATATTCAGAGTGATGGAAGATAGATTATATGATAAACACTACCAAGGTTCCGTACATCAACGAATGTGGGTTCACCTGTCTATCAGTATATGTATTTGTATGATAGGCCCATTAAGAAAGGATGATATTTTTTTGGACATGATGTTTTGTCCTTATCCACCTTCTTCTAGAGTATATTTTACATATCCTTATTAAAAGCCCCTATTTATCCATTTTTAACAATGTGATAGTGGTATGAGTGATTGGACTCAATATTGTAATCCTAGTACCAATTCATCTTCATTATATAACAAAAATTGGTGTCACTATCTATCAATTCTGTGTGAGGGACTCCGATCCTAGTGATTATATGGGACATTCAAAATTTGATGATGTTATTCATCAAGAGTTCTAGGTGGAAAAATTCCTCATCCCATTTGGAAACAAAGTCTATATTTCTAAGGATGTACTTGAACTACTTAGATATTATTGGGGAATATTGGCTCACAACATCCAATCCACATATAAAAAATGGAAGGGAATATTTTTCATTTTGAAAATTAATTAGGGGAAGATGGTTGATGTTTTCATTGACGTGGAATTAACGATATTTCATGGCGAATTCTACAGAGACCCATTTCACGGCTTTCTACTAATTTTCCTACCTCTTGATTTGGGGGGAGAGCATGGTCCCAGACTGCATGGATCAAAAGGATCATATTTAATTTCATCAATGAATGGGAAAATCTATCATTCTGGTAAGAATATAAGGAAGATTCTATCGAAGCCTCACATATAGAAGTTTTTTTTCACTTTTGAACCATCTCATAGGGTAATGTTAATCACTCTCCATCGAATATATTCCATTATAGATTGTTCTATTGGGAGGATCTCACTATGGATATAACTGATTGTGTGCTCCATCCATATAGGGGTGGATATCAGTTCATCATTCTCTATATTAGTACTGACCTGGTTGATTTATTACATGTTGTAGAAGATGATTGATGAGGCCATCATTTGGTGCATGATATGAATGATTTCTTTACCCTGAGCATGGTCAAAAAAGACTATGATTGTATTAGATAGTGCATAGGCACAAGAATTATATATTTGGGGAACCTGATTTAATGTGTTTTCAAATGGGATCTCATCCATTAGTGCCCAAAAATTTCAATTGGGAAGGTATAGTTCCTCCTTTTTTTCAAAAAATCTAAATTGACATTCATTATACCTAACTCTAAATCTCTCTTGATGTTTTGGTGTGACATTTTCAACTAAAATTCTACTTCCAATAAAATTATGAGTTCTAGGTAATCAAACAAATTATTCATGAAGCCTTTTAATAGTGATAATGTGTTTGGAAAATTTTATCTATTTAGATGAACAAATATAATCCCTATTTTAACCTAATTTTGTTTCATGTTTGGTTGTCTCTCACTGAAAAGACTCCAGGAGGCACCATAAAAATATATTTCACATTTTCAGGGAGATTTATGGGAACATAAATCCTCCTCACAAAGAATCTCGATGTCTATTGGTGTATATTATATGGAGGGATGTGAAATAAAGAAATCATCTTAGGCCATCCAATTCCCTAAATTATGTGACAGAAACTGGAATGTCATAATTCTACGTAATGACCTCCCATTTTTCAATGGGCTGAGTTATTATTGCATGACCGATGATGTAATTGAGTGGATCAATACAAGAGACCATGTGGAATTTATGGTGTCACATGTAATGCCTCAAAATATTCACTATAATGATTAGTGAGAGGCAGTTCATATATATATATATCTAAATATAAGGTCTTAGTACCTAGAATATTTTCGATGAGTTATAAAATACTGTTCTCATTCCCTGTATTTCCCTTATATGAGAGGAGAGTGATAAGGGACAATTATATGGATGATACATATAAGATGAGAGCATTTCCATCCACCATATGCAATAGGAATATTGGTTTTAGTAGATACATATTGAAAAAGCAGAAGTATTGTTATAAGTCATCTTCCCATTAACATGTGATCCACAACTTCATTATATTGTAAATGGGAAGCGATACTGTTTAGCTATTAAATACTAAATATATGCAAGGTTCACTTGGAGCTCCCTCTGTTCTTTGATATTCTGAGGGGGTGACATTTCCTGGATTAAACTAGCCTTTTATAGGTAAACCTCTATTCCATGGTGGCATACCACAATGAGAATAAACTTACCTATTGTTAAAATGAATGATCAATTCATCGGAATCAACTTTAGACTGTGATGCATCAACTTGGCTTATACCATACAATGAAATGTGAAGTGATCACAACCCTGTTGGTACTACACCATGATATCATTGACTAACATTCTTCTATTAATCATAATAAAGTATTAATGATATGATTCAGGTATTGTTGGTATGTAGCCCAAGTATTCTTTTATAAAACAGGAGTGAACATATTGAAAGAAATCCATTGGGGTTCTCAGAAGGCTGTGGATTCCTCATATTTAGGGGCCATATTTATCTTACTGTACCCTTAAAAACCATACATAAAGAATAGGACTTGGATGATATTATTTTCATCGATCAATACTTTAGTGATAGGCAGTGGTAAGTAATCCTTTGAGAAATTTTGATTATGATCTCTAAAATTAATACTAACATAAATCATCACATTCATTTAATTAATAGAGAATATGTTGTCATGACATCATGGTTATATCACTTATAAAAAATGTTGGATTTGATATGTTTTTTGAATTCTGTCTATATATTGGTATCATGAGTGTGGTGTATACCACTATCTATCTTCTCGAAACCATGATGGTCAACAAGCATGTAGAGATGATGAGTAGCCAAATATGTAGTAATTCCAATAATTTATATATAGTTACAAGTTAACAGATATAATTGTAGTGTTATAAATTCAATGCACATATCTTTCTCTACGAGATACATGGTGGAACTAGTCATTGTAGTCCATGATTCCACTTCTGTTTCATGATTTACCAGTATGAGTTTATCAATGCTGGTGGAGACACCATCCTTGATTGTGGGAGGGGTGTTCCCTGGATAATCCACATATTATTCCACCTTTGAGTCTATGGATGATTTTTCAGATGATGTTAGATATTTGAGGGCCTCTCCTTCACTAATAGGGAGATAGAGGCCATTCGAAAAGAAATTAAATTCCCTAAATTCCTGACTCATTATAGAGAGATTCCAAAGATTATTGTCTTTTACAACATCATTTGTGATGATAGGGTATTTTATTTTCAGATAAGGTTTATTTCATCAACTAGATATATAGGAAACACATAGTCAATATTGAGAATATTCCAAGAATTTAATGGGAAATACCCAATCCTTTAAGGGATTCAACATATATGTCATCATCCATTATTGGTTATTTTCCATCCCTTTCATATAAACATGCCTCAACATAAGTATCTTAGTAATCCTCTAAGGAGTAACTATCTCCACGTAGTATACCAACCCATCCATAAAATAAGTTATTTCAAAAAATAATTAAATTTTGAAGATAAGACCACATGGTTTTGAAGATGGGGACATATAATCACTGCCTTGTATGTGGTGTCTTGTTGGATAACCATAATCTCAATGTTATATGTGAGATCCCCAAATTGAGATTTGGGATTGAACTTTGTGAAAAGATATTTTCTCACTCTAATCATGACATTCAATGGTTATATTCGTGGGAGATAATTCTCTATTATTATATCTGAAATATAGAATGATCTGAATTGGGTGTAGTTTTGTCTCAAAAGAAATATAAATTAGAGCCCTCCCGACATCAACAATATTGAGTCTACCTAAAACATATAAGTGAATGATGTGTCCCAAAATGAATTATTCCTAATATTGAGTTGTATATGATATGGAGATATGGAGTTCTAATGGAATGGTATCCACTCGACAAACCTTATATGTAGTTACTTCTATTTTGAAATCTTGTGGGCTCTGAAAGGAATGAAAGAGTGCCTCTATGGGTTATTTTGTAAGATGAAGCATATCCAAGATTGATATATTTATAGGGAAAACCAATCATTATTTAAGAATGTTGATTATCTATACTAGAGATCATAGATTCCTGTGGTGGGGCTTCACCATTTTACATTGCTTAGTGATTATGGAATTTTGAGGTAAATGGGAATGGTTATTATTCAGAGGTTGAGGGGGAATCTCTTTTAAGTTGTCAAAGTCACACCATCCTACCCTGTTTTCTGTGATACTTAGATAATTACACTCCCTCTAGGTTTTCCTATAATAATATGACCAGTAGTTGACTTTTTGAGGGTTTTGGGACACCTCTATTTCACTTTTCAGTTTTTTTGGACTGCTTTACCAAGGTTGTTAGTTCCATATATGTCCTCAGTGAGGATGTGACTAATATGTTGGGTTTTACCATGCACGTGCAATCCCCTATATACATTATTCCTACATATGTTGTATCTTGTTCCCTAGTTTGGTGTGATGAACTCATACTCTGAGGAATATTAATCATTTGAGAAGGAGTATTCCATGTTTTCCAAATTAATAAATCTAAATATGAGATCTTCAGCCGATGAGGGTTCTGTTTGGTGGGGATATTAAGGTACATAGAATATTGCAAGAATGAAATCTGTAAGATTAAGTACATGAATCAAAGATAAAAATGACTATTACTCTTCTATCTCATCTAGTAACAGACGATTGTGTTCACCTTTTAGAGGAATATCTGATGTCACCTTCCATGAATATGGATATGTTATGGTTATAAAATGTTTTATATCATGCTAACATGAGTTTTATCAACTTAATTATGAGTCATCATGTTGTTGAACTTATTCCAACACATATCTATAACATTTTCCAATAATTTTTGTCTTTTAAAATGCCAATAGTTATGTAGGTCACTTTCTTTGGGGAGTTACCCAACATTACATTTTTGAAATCAACCATGACTCAGAAGATTTATTTGATGTCAATAGAATCTTGGATGTTGTGACACAACCTTATATGTTAAATGAATTAATCAATATGATTGCTGAGGATGACATCATTTTGTCTCATAGTCTGTGATAACATGAATAGGTTTTTGTCAATATCTACTAAGAAATAACTGGGGATTTTTAATTTGAGAAGGATTGTTCCTTATCCATATTTTCCTCAAAATATATGATACCATTGTCTCTTTTCTTGTTTCAATTTGAGGGTAAAATTTTTTAGTGTCGTATCTTGATAAGAAGCACTGGGTGGTTCAGGACCTGTAGAGATACTTAAATTGGTACTGCTCCATTCATTAGGGTAATAGTGGATATTTTTTCCTTATAATACATTTTACCAAGTTCTGAGTGTATGAGTCATGACTTCACTTAGGTATACTAAATTTGGTCATCTAGCCATTGTATAGATTCAGAAAAATCATGGAATTCACCAAGATACCTCATTTTTATGAGATATTTATAAATCTTATCCTAATGGTTTTCGACATAGAGATCTAGTAATTCCCCATATGAGAGAGGGTTGTAGATGGAGTAGGTTAAACCATTATATCTTGATATGTAGTCATACACCATCCAATTTTCATGTTTCTTTCAGTTTTTTAGGTCACCGATTTTCATTTTCCTTAGTGTCTATATGTACATGCAAGGGAATTCCCGAACAATGTCTTTGCATCATACAACAGATATTGCTGAAAGGAAACTATACCAAAGGAAGGGCAGTCATACTAGATTTAGTACAAAACACCCCATATTGGTTTCCTGATTTTGATCTTCTGGGATCATCATCTAACTAGATTAGGATACAAAGTGTGTGAGTTGTTTTTATGGGTCCCCTCATTGTGAAATGTGCATTTGGTAGAATCTCCAACGTTGGGTAGAGGAAAATTGTTGTCCACCACATAAGGATATCAATTTCCCTAAGGATACATGGTTGCATGTCTCTCTCCTGTGGATTCCAATCATATAACTAAGGACTAGATGAAATTGATTCATTTCAATGGAACGAATTTCTAATTCTCCTACCATATATAGGGAGAAGATATGGTTTTGTAATGTGGCAAAAAATCATTCTCCCACTGATTCTTGATTCACCCCAATACTGAACGGTCACCCTACCATGTGAGATGCTATCATCGGAATGGTAGGAATTCATGATCATTTTTGAATTCCTTATTTATATAGACTGGTTTCCATGTTTTAGAGCATTATGATTCTCATAAACTAGTCATGTAGGAGTATCATGTTTTGGAGGGAGAATACTCTCACTTCATGAAGATGATACAATGTGGGAATGTTTCCCCTAAGTATCATCATATTGAGTTTTCTTAGGGGTTTTATCTCATTCTCATATCATGAAAACTATTCCTCTATTAAATAATTTTGGATTCTTCTGTGAAGTGATTGGAATGTATCCATAACATTCCCATTATCTTTTTCAGTGTCCCCATATAATGTTGGAAACACAATATTCAGAGGTGATTGATTTTGGTCCCTCTTTTGTTTTCGAGTGTGTGCAACCTCAGTTGTTTCATCCAAACCCTCTTCTTGAGGTAAATTTTTTGTATTCAGACCCTCTACATTTGGGTCTCAATCCAAATTATATATTGTGTTGACAATGATGAGATTTACAGTGGTTTATTGGGGAATGTTGGTTTTCTCATTAATTTCAACTCAACGGTATGATTATTGACATATTGCATTAGGGCTGTTTCTCAAAATATTTCCCAAATTGGACTATTTTTTCTGGTGACTCAGATATGGTTTTATACTATCTCTATACATTCCACATATATTGGTCTATAAATTGGGCCTTAGAAGGAGTTTTTAGTTGTTTTTTCTATGTGGTCCACAAATAGTTGAGGTTTATATTGTGGTAGTTGGAACGAATGGTATGATAAACATCAATATTTTCTTCTATAAATGGAGATGATATATTCCCTCTAATGTGATGATGATGAAAATGTAATAATCCATGTGTGATGGGTATTATTAGGTGCGAAATTTTTCATTAGTTAATCCTTTTGTTGGGGATCCAAGGACACATGTAAATAATTTGAGGATTACTAGGATGGAAAGTAAGATATAAATGGACCCAGACCAGTGGGATGGGGTTTATCATGAACCACCTTTTATTTCCACATGAGCCTATCTGGGGATGATAAACATGGTGATAGATAATGATATAAAAATTCCATCAGCCGATTAGTATTGGGTTTGTATTGATATGTTGTTGAGATGTCCAAAATCCTTTTGGTAATTAATTATGTGATGGGTGGAGGTGGTGGTAGATATTCCTCTTTCTCATAGTGCTTGGTCTTCACCTTGAAGACTATTATGGAAGATGCTATTGTGACATTTTTGAAATGCCATAGCTATACTCATGGAGGATCTACGTGAGATGGATGACCATGATGAGATTCATTCTTTACAGGATGTTGCGTGGTTAATATAATTGTTTTGTTTTGTTTTTTAAATGTGTCTCCATTATATATTGGGTCACATATTTGTGATATATTGGTCATCCACTGCCGATATTTGTGATTTTTTTGCACCGTTGAAGGGAGAAAAGTTTGATGTAGTGACCAACAAGATCACAGGCTACATAGTCCCCTGAAATATTTGAATTCAAGGAAATTATAGGTTGTCATATTTGAGGTACATAGCTATTTTTAGGGTATCGTGAACTCCAATGATCTATTATTTCGAAATTTTTTGATATATATACATGCCGTGTCTCCAGAGATTATCTTACAAATAGTTTTTATGAAATATTGGCAACATGTCTTGTAGATTTTCACAGTGCTTTTACATTTTTTGGTTCTGACCCATGGAGATAGTGTCCATGTCCAACTAGAAAAAAATTATATTGATGTTATGGAGGTTTCCCTCATATTCAAGGTAAGGGAGGGGTTTAGCCTAAATTTTCTGATGAAGTTACCATATATACTAGAAAACATATAGAATTCCATCCTTTTCTAGATCATTTGGGTATCATATTCAGAAATATAAATGAGTTAGAACAATGTGGGGAGGTTTTTTCTAGCTGACTCTATACATTTTTCAATGTCACCCTCCTCTTCATTAGACTTACAGAACTCCATTTGGTCAGACCACAAACATTGCTTCTTGGGGTCACCAAGTAACCAGAGTGAAGTGTTTCTCTATGTTCTTGGGGAACTATATAGGGTAAAACTGATGTATTGATCACCTATCCATTTTAAGGTGTATATGATTTAAAAACCCATTTATATAGATGTATCTAGGAAAGGGGAGGATTCCCATATCTATAAAAGATATCACCATGGGGTGGTTAACGATGGAAGTTGTTAGTAGTAGTGTCTATACAATCTACCACCACACTACTACATGAAGGACTATATTGGTAATGATCACCTTCTTATGTGGATGAAAAGTCGAAAAATCCATGGGATGTTGAGATTGTTTATTGTAAAACCTCAAGGAAATTGGAATTGAGAAGATTGGGGATATCATCATCTTCTTTCACCATGGCCAAATATGCCTAAATGTATTTTGAAACTATTTAGGAATATGTGGCTACTGTATAACGACTGATAGAATATATTGACAATTGTCTAGTGATGTAGGATTATAATCACACTATATACAAGAAGATAGATTATTCTAATGAGCATAATCTTTATTGGAATGTTTATAAGGCTTCCCTGAGGTATGTTCCCTTCCCACTTTGTGTGATTAGGTTAGAATGTGGATATGAGCCCAATCATGAGCCTTTGAAGTATGATTTTGGTCATAATTTACATGAATACGAGCCTATAATGTGGCATGTTCTACTAAAACTTTGGGAGACCCATTAGGAGAAGTAATATGAGCCTACACTAAGGAATGTTCCACTCTCACAGGGTGATCCCATTCTAGTACATTGATATGTACCTAATACATATACATTAGAATCTTTTCTTAGTCTTTTATAACAATAATATGATTCTGTTCAAAGGCATGTGCCACTCTCACTTGGTGGGCCCTAGATAAAAATGAGGATACAAGCATTACAGTATTTCTTTGAAGTATCCCTCGGGTCTTATTTGGAAGTAATGTTCACATCTCTGGAGGCATGTGATACAATCACTTGGAGAGGTCTAGTTGTAATGGGAATATTATCACATTCCGGTGACTGATCCTTTACTGAAATATTCCTATAATCCTCTTAGATGGGTGAAATAATGTTAGAATTCTATGCAGAAACCAAATATTCATACTGAATATAGTGTGGTTATACCTAGAATATTGGAATATTAATATTCATCATTCCCTTAACATGTACCAGTATTAGATTATGACATAGGATTTATTTAGCTATTTCAATGATGTAATGACACTTTAGCAAAGAGTTTCTTGGATTATAATAAATCACATTTTCTATCAAGACTATATATGGGATGATATATTTAATTTAAAAAATAATATCATCCCACATCACTCCACCCTATGCCTCTGAAATATGTCCATGGATATCAAGAATGGGGGCTGGGATATAAACCTTCCATATGCTTGCTATAGGAATACACCTTCAGAATTGATTCATGTGAGAAGGGATATGAGGCTTCTAGCTAGTTAATACCAAAATATGCCTATAGGCATCATCAGTGGGAGTGGGGATATTTCCCCACTCTCAATTATCTAAAACTATTCATGCCCAATTTTTCGTCTTTATTTCCCGAGCATTGGTGTTAGAGGTGGTATTTTATCTGGTGGTACAGTCAACATGCAACTGAAGGTTACATGTGGGATGGAACTGAAGACTATGATTGATAAGATATATCCTGAGTGGCCAATAAATCAGATGGAATTTTTTATTTTTTTTACTTATTCCACCTTCATTATATACTAAAGTTGGTGATTGTCATTCTATTGGGATAAGCTTCCAAAGTGAATTTCATTAGAGATGAGTTCCACTATATTTAATGTATATTTTATTGGATAATGAATAATCATCCGTTTCATCCCTTGGGGGCCCTCATAGGCTGCCTGAAGGTTCGAGATAATACTATGTCGATGGTATTCTAGGACCACTGAATTATCCACCATACGATGAAGATTTGTGTTTGTGATGTCATTTGATGGGCTGTAGGTATTTCAACCTATGATAATTTACTATAATGGTTGATGAATGAATACAAGTTGAATAAGGGTGTTGTTTGTGAGAGAATAATTTGTAGTCAAAAAGTCAACAAGGAACATGGTCATCATGAAGTGCATCATAATAGGAATTATATCTACTCAATAAGATATGTATGCGTAATAAAATTTTCTTTTCATATACATGGTCAAAACATTCTACTAACGTGGAATATTCAATGAAATGTTGATCATATTTTTTGAGAACCCCTCTGATAAGGGATCAGACAGAAGATTCATTTGTGGTTTTCCTATTTTTGTATGAAATGAAAAAGACATGGTCTATCACAAGTTCAACTGACTATTCTATTATCTGAGAGAATCATATGAGGTTCACTTTTTCTCTTCTTTAGAAAATGACACAAACTTGGTGGAACCTCTTTATAAGAAAAAAATGGTTTGATGATAATTCGGTAGTCATTACTATTTAACTTTTGAATAAGATGTCATAGTTAAATAAATTCATGTCTTGTTCACCATTTTTGTTTCTTGAAGAAAGATACAACTGATGTGCATTTGTTTTTTCCCGAAGGATAATTAGGGGGGTCAAATGGTTTTCATAATCCTTCAAATTGGGTTTAACATTATTATTATTAACAGAAAATCCCAATAGTTCTGACATTCATAATTGGGCATTGACAATATTTTTAGAGGAAGGTTGTCAATAAGGTTTTCAAAACCCACTAGTTTGTAGGAAATAATATTGGTAGAGAATATGTCAAGTTGGTTACATCACACCATTTAGATTTTTGGGGAATTATTTCTTACTATTAGACTCCCATTTAGATTTAATATATATCCACTAGTCTATTCCCAAACCTGATATGGAACTAGTCAACCAAAAAATTATCATTAGTTAAACCCTTTTATATGTAATGTGGAATCTTTTCGTGAGTCCATCTGTACGTATGTGAGGATATTCATCCATTTTTCAATAATGGGTATATTTTTATATGTTTAATCTATTTCACCAGGAAGTTCCAAATTTACATCCATTCTGGTAAGTGATTAATATGAAGATGATGTTATTGATCCATTATCATGCATCCTATGTATCTTTCTTATAGTAGGAATAAAAACTCCTATAGTTTTTTAAACAAATGTAGTTTAACATCATGATGAAAAGAAATATATGAGGGTACCTAAGTACTAATTATTTGATGATGGTCCTCGAGGAGACATCCTACACATTCAGGTCATTGAAGGAATTAGAGTCATCATAGTTAATTAATTCCCTTGTGATATTATGCAAGATATATGCACTTATATGGGGGTAGTCATATCATGCCAGTCATCAGATATTACAAACCAATGTCTTCCTAGATGGAGTAGATTCATGATCTGGTTGATATGACCATTAAAAAAATCATATCTTCCTCAATCCATGATCAGTGTGAGAATGGTGGGATAACAAGAAATTAATATTGATCCATATGGATGCGGGACTTATATACTGGTAAAACACTTTGGGTGATAAATATGAATATTGGGACTTGGGAAGGAATCCTACATATCCCGATTTTGATAGGGATCAATGTTCTGAAAATTCAGTTGATTCCCTATTCCACTGATAGATGATGTATAATGATCAACCCATATGAATTATTAGGCCCCAATGGTTGAATTTTTGGATACAAATGGGTACTTACATCAATGTGGATGTAGATTTAAGATTGGGACCTAGGATGGAGTCCTATATGTCATGGTTTTTGTAGGAATTCGATTTATGATTATTCAATAGATCAGGGATTAAACACAGTGGTGGCCTAGGTTTAAGGTATATATCATATTTTCCTACTGATTTGAGCACACACACTATGGATTACCTACTATTTGGTACATATATTATTATACCAATGATCATGTATTAAATAATTTGGTCTCCTAAGTATGTGAGTGACATAAGATTATCAAGTCTTAGTTTTCATGGTAGACCTAGATGACTTTTCGAACTGACCTGTTTGATTGTCTACCTGAGATACCTTCATTATCTCACAGACATGTAGGATGGTTTTTGGAAATGTCTTGAGATATTAAATACATTTCCAAATAAAATCACATGAACCCGTTGACTTTTTCAAAATATGTTACATAGTATAAATGGAATGTCTGAATTCAATCGCATTATCTCATATAACATGTCTAGAGGGAATCACATGACTTGGATATCATGTCATGGTGGTCATCACCTAATCTAGATGGCATGTACTATAGGCCATCAAATGACCTAGTTGATGTGTCTAGATGGCATCACATGACTTATATTGATTATCCAAGAGCTCATTTCATTATCTTTCTATCATATTATAAGGGTTTCACATGGTTTGGCTTGTAATTATGAAGGAATTCACGAGACCTAGATGAAACACACTAACACCTTCTTATAATTTGGAAGACATGTGTGATGATATTGTAGGATCTGGATGGAATGTCTAGATGGATTTATTAAATCTGGGTGGCATGCTGTGGGAGAACCATGTCACTTGTTCATACATGCCCCTGGGGTGTCACATGATCCAAATAGTATGTCAAAAGATCCTCACATGATTAAAGTTTCATGTCCTAGTACTGTCATAAGATCTAGAAGAGTCATGTGGTGCACATTAGGACTAGTGTATATATCATTCATGTGAGTAACCCTCATTTTAGTATTTTATTCCATTTTTTGATACATATATTCCTTATTATTGTTTATTTTATATATTTTTTAGGTTTTTAGGGACCTAGTCAACATGCGGGTTGTCATTGGAATAATCTGGTCATCATTATAGAAGTTTATCTCTTGATCTTAAGTGATCATGCAATGTTCATATGCTTGCTTCATGATCGTTTAGGTTGTTACCAAGATTTTTCCTATTTAAAAAGCATCATGATCACAATATTGGCATCCCAATGAAGTTGTAGATGATTATAGGATATCCCACTATGTGTATCTAAGAATTCATTTTTAATTCTGTGGGGGGGGGGAATTTATAGGAATATCCACCATAGATAATGAATCATTGTGTATTGCAAATATCACAACTTCAGGATGTAGTTGGTAGGGGAATTTAATGAACATTACATGATCTAAACAAAAGTTATACAAGAGGGGTCGCATGATTTCAGGAACTACAAGACCATATTGTTAGTGCCATATTTATTGTATTTCGGCCAATTTAATGGATCTTTCCTAATCGGGTGACCATTTCAATGGACATAAATAAGGCTTGGATGACATGTACAAGGGCCTTCACGAGATGAAGAAGCATGTTCAAAGGATCTCGCGTGTTTTGAGATTATTTTTATGGGACCTATCACAAGACATATGTTGTTTTTCTAGGGGACTTCATGATATCATGAAAACATATCATGAGTTATTCCAAGGGATCATGATGACATGTTGAGTGGTCCTCTTCCTGGAAAATAATGATCACCTAGGGTGTGTAGTCCATTTTATGATATATCAACAATTATTCCCCTCTAAAAAAGAACATGTCACATCCTTTATTATTTATATTATTTATTTTACAAAGGTAAGGGGTATCGTGACTTTGTATGAGTGTTGTCAAAGAAAATATCTCCCCCCATCATTAATGTATTGTGTGACGATTAGAGAATGTTATGGTGATACATAATAATTTGTCATAGAAACCCTTATTTTCGGGATTGGATCCAAAAGATGAAAACATGATATCAGATACATGTTTGAATCCCCTCATGCAGTGAGGGTTACATTCCAATGGGATCTTGCTTGGGAAGGTGTACATGTCACCAGGTATTGTCAATTATCTTGCAAACATTATTGGAACGTCACATGAATATTATTACCCTGAAACGCGTAATCATTTTCCATATTTTCCTCTTCATATTACATGTATTTTTGGATGTTTTTTGAGGTTTCCATTAATTTAAAAGTCACGTTATTTGTAGGAAGACATCCAGTAGTCATCTCATGATCCACGAATATCTTAGGTGCCTCAGTGAGAACAAAAGTGTTTGTTTAAGGGGCTCCATGAGATCTGAAGTAGGTCATTCACTAGGCCTGAACATTTCTCAATACATATTAATTTCATGTAATTGTATGTCATTTTAAAGATCAAGTTATCCATGTGTTTCTATCATATTCTTGTAGCTTTCCTTACATATAAAATAATACCCATGTTTTAGGAATTTCTCCCCTTATGTATTTTGTTGCTAATTTTGAAGGCATCACCAAATTCATCCTGGCATGAGTGATGTCCATGGGTGAAAGGGTTCCGTTTTAAGGAATGTAAATTCCTACATGATTCATTCAAGGTGTCTCCAATCGGTGTCTTGGGAGATGCTTAGTCTTCCAGGTGGTGTTTGGAATTCCATGAAAGACCCTATAAATAGTAGACCAGAGGGTGGTTCATTCACAAGATACCCAAATTTCAGAGCACTTGTGATCTGCCCCCATCACGTGACCCCTTCAAAAAATCATCCACTAGATCTATTTGTGGGACCTGTTCACAATACCTCTTCCTGGTAACAAATTTCATGATATATTTCATTAGGATTCTTTGTTAAAACCATTTTGTGAGATCATTTTCACTATTTCATTTGATTGAATCAACTATGAATATATCTTTTGTCATTTATTGAATGCTATCCAAGGATATATGTGATCTCCCTAAAGGTATCACAAGGTCTTATAGCTCTATCACATGAAGAAATGACTATTATACAAATCAAATGGCTATGTTGAGGTCATGCGATCATGAGGCCCATGAATGTATGGGCAATCAAGAGATATTATTTTGGTTTCTGTAATCCTTGAGATATTTCAATGCATGGATGTTCATGAATACTATATTAGATGGAAATACAATTATGATTAATGTGACATGAATGAAGATGACTGATTTATGAATTTATCTTGGTGGGATTTCCACTTGTCTGACATAATATTCTATCTTTTGAGAAAATGGAGTTTGGATCTCATCATGTATTCTTAAAGGCTTCATAAAGAGAGAATAAGGAAGAAATTACTCTGTAGGGTTCTATTTTATCATGTGTGGACACTAATTTAAACCATGTTATTGGGTCATTTCAGATGACTCTGAAGAACCCAGTAGTGGAGAAACATAGGGAATATCCCCTTTCATTCATTCTTCCCATCCAAAAGTTTATTCTTACAAATGAGACTCACATACCATATCCTTAGTCATCAATCATAACTTGTTATTGGATCTTAAAGGCTCACCACAACTTTTATGAAAACATCTTCATGCTAGGAAAATTCATTGACTGTGTAGAATTCACAAGCAGCCACTAACTGGTATTCAATCCCATTGACATTGTAGCGAAAATCATGAATCTCATTCAAATATCCATATGTACAATTCTTTAATTTTCAATTATAAATCCAACCAAATGTTTGTGTGGGTCCCAACTAGAACATTTGATATGGGGGTAGATATTTGAATGATTTTGGATGTCCCATTAGGAAAAAATATATTAAAAATAATTATTCCATGAAGATGAAGAAGTTTAGGAGGTATTTGACCATCTCGATTTCGCAAAATTTTATCTATTGTAAAAAAGGACTTATTTTCAACTATTTAGTAACTGAATTAATGAAAAAAACACATTAGACCAAATTCATTTCAATGTTGGTGTTAGTTTTTGGGAGGATAAGAATATATATATATATATATATATCATTTCTATTTTTTTAGGGATGTAATATGAGTTTTCCCCTAAAAATCTACCTGAGATAACATATAGAGGACTCCTCCTCTTTCCCAAGAGTTCATGAGGATAGCTAAATGGGAACTTTCTAAAGAACCAAATTATAGGGATGATATCCAATATATTATGTGGGTGGGATTCTTTATCAAGAAGACCCACTATGAGCCAAAATATAAGAATCTAATTTATTGTCTAATGATGGAATCCCCTGAGATGGAGGAATCATACATGCCTATTTATGAACAAGGTAAATTTAGTTTCTGAGGATTGCAGGTCATATATGGTGTTGATCAGTCATTTATAATGGCTAGTTTACATGATATGTACTAGAGAGGGTTCTTATTCTCATATAATTAAAATGGTTGAGTTAGAGTCTCCACTTTCATGATTGATACATTCATATATGTATGGTGGTCTGTCAGGTTTTCAATTAATGTGTTTTCAAAACACTATAGCCTTCTGTGCCATTTTTTAGGGTAAAATCCATTCATATAATATTTTCCCCCTTATAATTGTTATGGGGTTCGATAGGGACCCATTTAGGAGGATATTAGTTAAAAAATATACATAACATCCCCAAAATCTATTTCAATAATTTTTTTCGTTTTATTAGTGTATTTAGTCATACTAAACAAAATGAATAGGAGTTTAGAGCCATCATGGGTCATCATGACTATTTCTAAATTAAATACTATGAGACATTTCCCATTTTTATTATAGTTAATTATTGCGGTGCTAGATTTTATTCTTGATCTTATATGATGTCACTTTGTCTGGGTATCATTTTCCCCAAAATAACGAGTTCCATATATATGAATGATACTATTTTTTCTTGTTTATCCATGAATTCATGTGTCTCCTACTGAGATATCCTCCCCTAATCATGTTTCATTCAAGGAGAATATAATGGTATCATTCTAGTTGTTTGATTATGACCACCATGGATGATACATAGTCCTAGATGAACCACCCTCCCTAAGATGCTGAGATTGGTTGTTATTGGGGTTATGCTGAGATTTGGATCCCCATATTCTTCAATGAGAAATCATCCAATTTGGTATGAAAATATGACAAATTACCACCAAATGATGTGGAAAATTTGAGTCCTATAAAAAATATGGCGTAGAGAGGACCCAAATCCTATTATTTCCCTTTTTAGGAATTAAAGTCTTTATTATAACTTCCATTTCTAGTATTAGTGCTAACTGAAATAGATGCAATGAGATTCTTGATAGTGATTGAAGCCATGCCAACATTTTTATTTTCTTTTTAATTTCCATACTGGATAACATGGATAATGATGGCTCAATGGCTGTGCATTGGTGAATATTATTCTAGGAATAATTAAAATTTTATGTCTTTCATAACGTCACTTACCCTATGTGCATTACATTCAGTGACTGATAGAAAGATGTCAAATAATATCTCATAGACATTGATGTAATGTATGGAAACATCAAGGCTTGGCTGATTTATTCCATGTTGGTTCACTTAATGGTCGTTCTAGGAATTATGTGAACAGTTTCAAGGATGTACATGTCTAACCCATTATCTAGGAATTGGTAAAGATAAACAAACTACTTTTTTTAAGGGTTTTGGTTCCCTTGAAACAATTCTGGCATCATTTTTTGTTGATATAGTAGGAGGACTTAGAAGAATGGAAAACACCTCCATCCCCCATATATTCTCCTCGGGTTATGACTATTGGAGTTGTATTTGGCTGTGACATGGATACTAATAATGAGGGGTCCCTAGGTCTACTGGCTCTGATGTGCTCGAACACCACCATTCCTAGAGTGGTTCATTTAGAATTAAAATCTTCCAGGGGACCTTCCATGATTCTCTCTAGGTTGATACATTCTAGATAATCTTTTACAGTTGGGAAAGGTAAAAAAAAGAATTTTGGTTTTTCAGATCCCCCTCCACCAGAATCATCATGTTTGTGTAACATTTCACCCTTTCCTGGTTCTGGACTACTCCTAGAAACACATCATGATTTTACAAAGAGGTGTAGGTACCCATCAAGGTATCATGTAGAATAATATATCTATAATATATGGTGTCAATTAGAATATTGTTCCTTTATAAGAACCGTCTCAATTGGGTCTGGCCCAATGAGAATTAGAGATGGGGAATGTGTAGGCCTATTTAAGATTCTTGTCCACTAAATATGCTTCAGTGGTTAAACAACATGATCTAGAATATGAGAATTAACCTTTAGTGGAGGATTATATAGTAATCTATTTTGTGAATTTTTTATCCTTGATGAAGGTGAGTTTGGTAGAATGTGAATAATTATTCATAATCTAGACACTTTATTCATAGTGTCTTTTCAGCTAACATTATATATGGTTCAATTATCCCTTAATGGGTAGCGAGAAAAGAATAATTTTGGGTAAGGAACAAGAGGTACCCAAATGCTTCTCAACATAAGACGATGTCACCTCTTTTACAAAGGATGGGTTAAGAGAAAATGATGTTTACAATGACATAATAGAGAACATTATGTTTCTTATATTGGGCATATCTATTCATTATATAGATATTCCATATAATTTATCCTATTACTGATAATCCCATGTTACCCTTGTTTGATTTCCTTGTATGTAGTGTTTGGAAGTACAAATCCCAACTCCCTTAGTGATTCCATCAACTGAGTCTACCAATATAGAAGACATATCCCTTCTATCATTATTAAAGATAGTGACCATGAATCCTTCTTTAAATGACCTAGTCCTAGTATATGTTTCTATTCCATTAATTGGTTTAGATCAATTCATGGGGGATGCATCATTTTACCAATTGATGTCGTGAAAAATATTTAGGTAGACTAGGACCAATGTTCTAGAGGCCCCTTTTGAATGGATGATGGACTGGTTGGGTCACCATCGATTTATGTACACCACCATTTGTTGTGAGGTTATTAAGAATACCATCATTCACACCGTAGTAAAGAAGGTGATAATTATAAGATATAAGAGGAATTCCTGTTAATTAATGGTAGTATCCACTGAGGTGTCATCTTAAGTAATGTAAAGATGGAATGAGTCTACAAATGAAGCTTCCCAATAGGTAGTGGAGGTGGATTCTCATCAAGACAAAATCAGTGCTTGTAATGATGAAATTGACCATCTGTAGTACCAAATTAGATATATTTAGGCATTTCTATTGATGTTTCAACAAGAACATCAGATTTTGGAGAAAAAATTGTTAGAGTAGTACAAACTCTTTAACATAGTGGTGAATTCCAGGGTTGAGGTTTTTGTTAGTGAATAAGAATTTCATTGGACTACAGAGGAAGAAACAAAATCTGTTGACCAATTTTGATATTAAATTTCATCAATGGTGAAGAGTTTTTTAGAATTTAATTAATCAATCGTGAACATGCTGTGATGGATATATAAATTTTTAAATTTTTCAGGGCTCGTATATTCATGGGATGTAATCTGATATGTAAATATTTCCCTTTTTGAACATTGTTAATGTATTAATGTAAAAAACATTATATATAGTTCTCTTGTTTTTTTCATTAATTAAGTGCATGTAATTTCATTGATCTGATGTTGAATGAAAAATCAATGATTTCCATTATTCATATAATATCATGAAAAACTGAATGTATGGATCTGAATATTTAAATCAAAACATACATTTCATGAGAAATTATAATTGATCCCATAATCAAAATATTCCTCCCGGATGTATCTTCTCATGTTCTGTTGAGATTTTTTGGTTCACAAAATGATAATCTGGGTAGAATATATGTTCTTGAGGGATAGTTCTCTATCTTTTTAATATTCCATTGGACCTTGAAAGAATACCATGATATTTTGTGTGGCCATATCACATTACCAATGAATCATTAGATATTTTTATTCATATTTCCGAAATTTTTCCAAAGAATATTTTTTTTGAAGGAGTAGTGGGTGTGAATTTGGATTTTTCATCAGTGGCCCTCTTAGAGCTTTTCAATGGGAAAATATTTACACCATTTATACTCTTATAATATAAATAAATACAATTGAATAATTAAGGTTATTCTAGAATATACCTTATATTTTTTGTATATTAAGGTATTTACCTATGAAATATTATTTTTTATACCGAGTCTTTTACTTGGGACATTCTATTGATGCACTTTTTTGTTTTTTTAGACGAGACCTTATATTTCTATAATTTATTGACTTTATTATCGGATCATAAATCTCTATAGTTTATGTAATTTTATCTAGTCCTTTTATCATTATAGTATTTTGTATCTTAGCTCCTAACTTATATCCCTATAGTGTAGGGTCATTTAGAGCCGACATTCAATCACCACAGTTTTTATATTTTAGATTAGATTATTTACTATTGTAGTTTAGGTTCATTTAACTCATACTTTATATTCATTTACTATATGGAATTTACCTTATACATTTTATATGGAATATGTGAAGACATTCATGGGATAACCCAATACACATTCATGTGTTGAATTCTACTACTGTTATTTTAAGGCTCTTAAGGAATAATGTTCATTTATTATAAAAAGGAGATGCCTCTAATTGTTATTTCAAATCCCTTATGTGTTGGTAGAATAGCCAAATAGTGATGCTCCACTCTTTTTCAAGATTTATGGATGATTAATGGGGGTAATATAGGTAGAGGGTGAAATAATATGGAAGATGGGTTGAACTGGATTGTTGGAATGTGGGTGATGTCATTCATAACCCCAAATTTTGGGATGATTAATATGGGATGGAGTAGACATTTCCAGGATAACCCATAACACCATAAGGTGTTGGGTTCTAAATGCTAAAAAATTGGATCACAAGGACATGAGTCCTTTCATGTAAGGAGGAGACACCTATAGTTTGTAGGTTATTTTCCATATGAATCATTATCATGGAAAAACAGACGTGTCCCCATGCATTTCTAGGGGTCATGAATGATTAATGAAGGCTCAAATGTCTTGTCGATGAAGTTCGGTATAGAGATAAATCCCTCCAGGAATGCTTCTAGAACCCTAGGGAAGTTTATCTCTTTAATTTTTATTCTTGGTACCTATGCCATATCATTTCAGTTCACGATGTGTGGTCCAAAAAAAGTTTTAGGAATAGATATCCACATTTCCGGCTTGATAAAGGGTATAGAGAACAGTGATGTATCATTAAGGATGTATAATATTTTGGAATAATATTGTTAGAGGCATTGAATGTCATGGTCTAATGTTCTCGGGTTTTGGGGATTGTGTGGTACAATCATACGGGTGATGGACCAAAACATCTTTAGGTGTTGGGTCTTCAACGGTTGTGTTATGCTCACAAAAATCAGAAAACCCCTCATACATTGGAATGGGATATCTGGTTGGTAGTTCTATGACCATATTAGTGAGAAGAAAATCCAAACTAAGATATCTCTTATTCATTCCAAGGGCCATGAAATATTTTCAGCTTCCAAAAGTTCTCAAATCATGAAGAGTGAGTTATAAAACCTATATGATTCATTAAGTATTTGATCGCCTAAAATGTTTTGTAACTGATTAATGAACGTGTTATCATGATGAGGAGACATGAGAGACCATTACACTAACATTTTCCTCAATCGTGGGGGGGGGGGTTGGCATACAACATGAAATGGATTTTAATATGGCCAAAATTATTACCCTATGATCTCTATAAATATTTTAATTTGACTCGGTTTCTTAAAAAATATTGAGATGATGAGTTTGAAGAATAGAGACATGACTTCTGATCAGCCCCCAATTTGTAGATTTTCAACAGGACTTGTATTCTAACTATTTTTCTAGTGGTCTATGGTCTTTCAATTTAGACAATCAAATGACATATTTTACATTCATACAACATTTAACAAAGAACAAGATGATTTATTTCATGATTCCCATGGACCTAATATGAGTGAAATATTACATAATAGCATATTTAGTATACCGAGGGTCAAGATTACTCAAACATACTTTTGAGAAGGAGGTGACAACCTTGAAAATCACTACGTGATGTTCTTAGGACTTAATTAATGACATGTGGTAATCATTATGCGGGTGGACAAGAACAACCTCAGGTGTTGGGTTTTTCCCTGCTGGTGTCCGGATCACAAGCTTTAGAAATATCTTTGTATATGGACAATATGTCTACAGTTAGTTAATATAAGCCCCCATATATCGATTGCATGGTCATAAATAGGGATGCATTTTCCTTTATAAGTTCAATGAAATGTTTATGGCAACCCAATGAACTCAATACATGAAATGTGATTTAGAAATTAATGTTATTAAAAGATTATAGAAGAAAACCATACTTTGATGGTTCAGTGTAAAGATCATGGGGTCCTTTAATAAGGGATAATAATGGATGATGTCCAATACATTTTAACATCTAGTACTGGGGACATATTTTTTGTTTACTTTTAATTTCATGCGACCATGACATTTGAATTCTATTTTAACATCATCTGGTGATGATGTATTTGTTACATTGTATTTTAACATCATGATGTAAGGACATGAGAACCAATGAGAAAAATTGTGTTCAGTTTATCACTTAAATAAGAAATCCATATGATGATATGACTCATTTATAAGAAAAATGATATTATTTGACTCATAAACTATGAAGCAAGTTGTTCATTTTTCATTGGTGGTGGAAAGTGGACCCTGTATTAGGAATATAGGCTTCATTATGTATATAATTATGGAAGGAATCAAGAAACACATTATTCTTTTAATTGAAGAATATCTATACATCCTTGACCCATATATACTTTGGGGAAATTTTTCTATTGATTATTTTTTCTAGAACCAAGGTTGGAGATCATGTGTCACTACTTATCCAGTGATAATAGGAATCAAGCCATTGACAGTTCTTGAAAATTCTATATGTACAGCTCGGACTGGTATATAGGGAAGGGGAGTTTTTATGTTTTTTTCTGTCATGGATGGTACAAGGATAAATATATGGACATCACTATGTATAATTTTATAAAAAAAGATCAATCCATATGTAGCTATGGAATGGAGGTGTGGTAGAGACCAACACCAAGTATAGTGTTCCTCTTAGACAAGGTATATAGTAATGTGAAATTATTTTTCACACAAGGGGAACAAGCACTTAAATTTAATGTCATGTGGGGAGGACTCATGGTGTACCTTTTAAGGTATTTAATTCAGTACCATGATAACCTTATCATTAACTGATATTCATTAATCATGTTGGGGAATCCCCTTCAAAAAATCCAAATATCATGTAATCTATAATCATTGTGAGAAAAAAGGATTATAAAAGGTTTCTCAAGAGAGACATATATTTAATGAAATATAGGGGAAATTATTATATTGATGTGGTAGGGCTATGATATATGATCCATATGTCCCTATGTATCACATTATATTGAGAATCAATCCATGCATTATTATAAAACCCATTTTTTAGGGTCATGCCGCAAGGAAATCATCCATATAATTTAACATCATGTGGTGAGGATATGGATGAATCAACGTAAATGAAATGGAATGTTACATCCGAGTCTAAGAAAGGAGGATTGTGTGTCTCTACAAATCATGTTATGGAAGGAATAAATCCACAAATAGTTCATAAAAATTGTGTAGTTTTATGTCATATAGAAAATACATCACAAGTGTAGTTTAACCACTTGAAGTAAGGAAGTGAGTCACCCATCATATAAGAAAATTAATATTTTGGTCGGTCCAAATAATAGATGTCTGAGCATCACTATGTATCCTCTAATGGTAGGAATCAATCCCAACATTGTTCATGGATAAATATGTTCTCTATATGGTTCTAACTCTCACATAGGGTCCTAAGAGTTTCACCATTCCATCACATATATCATTGTTCTATTCTTTAAATCATCACTAATAAAACAATTTTCATGTAGTTTAACAACATTCAGGGAGGACATATTCTATGTAGTATTAACATCATGTTGTAAGGACACATTTTCGTAGAATAATTTTATATAGTAAAGACAAAATACATCATATAGTATAATTTATTTCTATTAAGATTTCATAAACTATTCCATTTTACATGTGGAAGTCATTAATTATTCCATTCCATTTAACATCATATGGCTAGGATAATTGATTATTTTCATTTTAATATTTTACTACTAGGATGAAAGATGTTGTTTAGTTTAACAACGTGTTTCTAGGATTATAGATTCTTGATGAAATCTATGAAATGTATTTATAATGAAACCTCAAAATGGTGGGGTGAATGAAACACTTATCATCCACTATTTCTAGTGGGTAATATCTATTAAAATAGTCATTATGTACGACATAAGGTCCTTCCCATTTGTGTTCTAGATTCATATTCATATTTCCTACTATAATTTTTGTTTTAAAATACAATATCTATTATCCATAGAATAACAAACAGAGGAGAGCCTTCTATTGATGGATTGTGATATCCTATTCTGATTAACTTCATGATTTTTCAACCCTCAAGAAACTGTCCTCATTGAGCCACTCCAATTCTCCAATCCTCTTTTTAAATTCATCATTACCAGATAGTTCAATTAATATAGATTTTTAGAGTGAATGAAGATGGACATATATGGGTAACAATTAAATTTTCCCAATAACAGATGAATTTTTTGTTTCTTTTGTAGTCGTACGTGTGGCAGTATGTCATTCTCATAAAGCATGGTGGAGCTTTTCTAGAGAAAACATCATTTCATATTCACCATCTTCTATTCAGGATATTATGGTAGCTTTGAAGTGTGGACATTTCATTTTTGTTAAAAAATGGCTTACACGTTACATGGTCCCCTTTATTCTCTAGAGTCTCCGAAATTAATGAATGTTGTATCAAATATGATTTTTTTATTCTAGGGGTGTGATGAAGTTAAATTATATATAATTTTCCCACCCTTGAATATAGATGCATGACATTGCTTCCAAGATTATATTCCGATGAGTTATGATGAAATACTAAAAATCATGCTATAGATTTTCACTTTTCTTTTCTAGTTTTTTGACATAGTCCATAGAGATAGCTTCAATTTATAGTTGACAATAGAGTGTCTTGATGTTGTGGAGGTGACCCTCATATCCTGGATAAGGTAGGTGTCTATCCTTCAGTCCCATATGATGTTCCAACAAAATTTTCCATTTATGTGGCAATAACTACTTTTCTAGATCATTTGGATTCTACTATTCAGAAGATTAATGTGGATTGAACAATGTTTGGAGGTTGTATCTAGATAACTATCATCATATGCCAAATTATTCTTCCTCCTCATCAAACATGCACACCTACATCTGGTCATATCATAGAATATGATTCTTGGCATCACCTCCTGGCCAGATTGGAGTGTTGCTAAAAGTTGGTGGGGAAATATATATGGTTGATTCCAATTATTCAATAACCTCTCTAAATAATGGTTTCTGATTTTTGAACACTTCAATATACATACGATTCTCAGTTAGGATATGATTTCCTTGTATGTGGGTGATATCAATGTGGGGAGTTTGACTATGGATGATGTCAGGAGTAGATTCTATATGATCTATCTCCACACTACCAAAAGGATGAATATTATGCTAATGATCAACCCCTACATTGGTTGAAGAGTTGGCAGACCCATAGGGTGTGGTTAATATGTATCGAACAACCTCAAGGGAACTACCATTGAACAACTTAATTAAAGAAGCTCATTTTTGTGTTGATGATGGAGTATTCCAACCATTCATTTGAAACTATATAGGTGTATGATCCCATAGTATGATGACTTCTAGAATATATTGAAATTTTCCTAGTTCTATCAGAATATGATCTTAATGTAGAGAAACTATTGGATAATTCCAATGAGCCTTTTTATTATAGGTAGGAATAAGATAATTCCCCAAGGCATGTTCCCTTCTCATTGGTGAGCCTTATTTAGAATTGTAATATTTTCGTAATTCCTAGCCTTTGGAGTATAACACTAGTCTTTCTTGATGGGTATAAGATCCCCTCCAAGGGCATGTGCCTCTCTCACTTGGTGATCCCGAGTTGGAGTTGGAATATGTTTCGAATCTAAATTTTCATTCCATGATGGAATATACAAATGATCCTCTAGAATGGAGGGAGGGATATGTGCCTCCTATTTTATAGAAATTGAAGGATGATTAATCATTTATTCATTGGCATAAGAAGTGATATGATCCTAGATACTATTATCAACTATAATATGCCTTGTTGATTCAGTGAAAACGAATGGGCATTCCCTAAGCCATATTTCAATATCAATTTGTGATTCGCAACCAGAACAGGGACATGATCCCAATCATAGGCCTTTGGAGTATATCATTGGTCTTCTATGATATGAATATGACTTTATTATGAGGAATGTGTGACTCTCACATGGTGATCTCGGGTCAAACTGGGGATATTAACCCAATACTAGGCCATTGGATTATGAAAGAGGTCATCTTTGATAAAAATTGTTCCTATATCCCGATGATTTTTATGCTTTCAATTGGTGGTCACCAATTTTAACTAGAATATGAGCCTAGTATGATGCCTCACCCATTACCAAAATAAACTTATAATCCTCCTATATTGGATCAATAATTTATTCTTCCTCCAATGATATATTTTTTTCACACTAATTTGTGTGTTGTGCTTATCGAGATTTCGTGATAAGAATATGTGCATGTCCATGTATCTATAATAGTGTTCGAATATGCTAAAGAAACTTTTTATCTATTCATATGATGTATAGACACATTATAAAAGTTTAGATGATAATATAATCCTTCACATTTTCTATCTCCACTATATAATGGAATATATCTTTATCTAAAGCAATAATACAATCCCACTTAATTATTCCTTGTAATAAAAAATATACTAATGGTCTTAATCCATTGGGTAATGTATTTGTTCTAGCCCCATTCCTGCTATCACAATATGCCAACATACCTATTCTGATTGATCAAGGATATGATAATTCTCATTAGTTTCTTCAATAACATTATTGTATACATCGTTAGTGGGAGTGAAGACATGACCCCCCTCACGAATTTCTATAACATTAAGTTCCGAATGTGTCTTCCTTATTTCTTAAGAATGGGAATAAAAGGTGGTAGTGTTTCTAGTGGTACCCACTATAGGTGACAGATGGGTACTTGTTGGATGCAACTGGAAACAACAGTTTTCTAGATCCCTCCTCGGTGGTCCATAAATCCGATGAGATCTATGGTTTTCTCCAATATCTATATTCATCAAATACTGAAGTTGGTGATTATCATTCACTAGGGGTAAGCACTCAAATTGGTTGGTGGTGGTGACGAGTTCCACTAGAATAAATGATATTTTCATTAGATGATACACACTCATCTATTTCGACACATGAAGACCCTCATAGGCATCCACAGCAATCAGGATCATACTATGTCAATTCTATTCCTATTCCATTTCATTTTTCACAATACCCATATGATTTCCTGAGGCTAAGGTCATTATGAGGCCTTGGGGGATTGTATCCATATCTATTTTTTTAGAAATTGAATTGGAAGAAGAAATGTCATATCAGGGTATTTTTTCAGATAATTGTATCTCTAAGCATGACGTAAACAAAGAATGAGGTCTCCATGGAGTGCACCATCATAGGCATGAGATGTTCTCAATCATATATTCTTGGGTAACTCAATTTTCTATTCTAATCCCTAGGATGACCATTCTACATATAGTAAATTTTCAATGTACGGATAGAAATATTTCATGAGATCCATGAATATAGATGATAAGTAATAATATTCATTCAAGGTTTTCTATAATTAATAGGATATGCAGAAAAATCCTATCACATGGTATACAGATCATTCTAATATTTGGGATATTATTATTGGGATCACTATTTTTGTTTCATTAGAAAATGGAAAAACCATGTGGAACACTCATGATTGGATCAAAATGGTTTAATGAGTATTGGGAAGTATATCCATTTTTTTGTAATATAGATGATGTTGTTAAATGAATTCTTGTCAGTTTTCCAATTTTTATTTCATCAAGAAATATGTAACCCATGTTCATTCATTTTGGATGGATAGTTGAATATGGTGGATTAAATGGCATGCACTACCATTCACATTGGGTTCAATATTAATATTCTTAATAGAAACTCCCAGCAGTTCCCAAATCCATAGTTGGGTATATACCATATTACTGAAGGAAGTGTCCATTTTTTGTTTTATACCCAATTTCACATAGAATATACCATTTGTTTATATGATGGGATGTCGGGATCATCAAACCCTTAGGGGGTGATTATTTCCTACTTCTGCACACTCTTATATGATTAAGATATTTAAATGATTATCATCATAATCTTGATATAGAACTAGTCGCCCTAAGAAAATGATCAGAGGTTAATCCCTTTTATAAGAGAAAGTGAATATTTTATGGATTTCATCAATTTGTATATGTGGGTTTTCATCTATTTACCATAATGGGTACCATATTATATGTAGAAGTTTTACCTCAAGGAACATAATTATTTTATTCCACAATGGGAGCATATTAATATGTCAAAAATGGAATTGAGCCACTATGAGGCATCCTACATATTCTTATTATAAGAATAATCCAAACTAGTGTATTATTTTAGTCTAATACAATTTAATATAATATAAAATGAAAATATATTAGGGTACATAGACACTCAATATTTGAGCTTGATTCTCGAGGATACGTCACATGTTACTTGGTTATAAAATGATCAGAGTCATCATAGTTTAGTCACACACATGTGAATGGACTGAAGTTATATTCCCTTATATAGGGAAACTCATTTAATTCCACTCAACAGAGCTTACAAAATATGGTTTTTGTGACTAGTGGTGAGTAATGATGTGAATGATTTTACCTTTTCAACTCCCACATAACACTTGATTCATGGTCGGTGTGATAAAAAAGGATAGAACATAATTACTATGAACTCATATTGGTGTTGGTCTTATGTACAAGGAAAGAACATTGGGTGTTCTATATTTATTTTGAGACTTCGGAAGGAATAAAAAATATTCTCTTTATATTAGGAATCAATGTCTCATAGTTTAGTTTACTCCTGATTCCTTTGGTGGATGAGGATGAATGATTGGCACATTTAAATGATTGGTTCTTGAGGGATGAAATGTCATTGACCTGGGGGACATGTAGAAAAGTTCACTCCCATTTGAACTAAACACATATGAAGGTTTCCTACATATCATATTTGTTTCATGAATCAAAGTTCTAGTAGTTCCTTTGATCTAGGATTACACACTGAGGTTTACCTGGTATGTGGGAAACCCTTATGCTTCAATCAACATATCATCACCTCTATTGATGCTCCAATTATTTACCATAAAATTTAATTTTTTTTGGGAAAGGTAGATGGTATCATGACATTGAATTAGGGTTGTCAAATACAGTCACTCTCCCCATAGATGAAGTGTTTTTTGACAAAAAGAGGTTCTTATGGTGAATCATGATCATTTATCATGGAAACCACATATATTTTATTCTCGAGCCAAAGGGGGAGAACAAGATCGCAAGGAAATGTACCAAAAACTTTGTATAATGAGGGTTTAGTTCTCTTAGTGTATTACATGAAATGGATAGAATGTTTCGAGGGAATCCATTGTGTGTTTCCAAACAAATGAGATTATTTCATGTATATTATGACAGTAAAAAGCCGCCAACATTTTCATGTTTTATTCTTATATTACAGGGGTTTTTGGATGGATTGTCATAAATATACTAGCTGACAAGTAACATGGTCTATAGGAGCACATGTTGTAGTTGTTGGGTGACCAGATAATGTCATGGGGGAATTCATGACAAAAGAAGGGTTTCTATGTGGGGCTCTAGGATATAATGATAGTCATATGTTGTGCATGATAATTTATCATGACCTTATGAATGTCATGTGATCACCAATATTTTTGAAGACCACATTGTCTGCATGTCTCATCTACCATCCCTTAATTTTTTATAGATAAAATAATAACTATGTATTGGGTATTAATTCCTTTATGGATTTGTTTATGCTCATTTGGAGGTAATCAACAGTCCACTATCATACTTTTCATAAGGTATCAAATAAGAGGGGTATAAAAATTATATAAGAACCATGAATCTTATAATATTTTAGTATAGATCGTATATTACACTATATGGTTAAGAATATCTATTTCCAAATTCTCATGATCACTATGATAGTAATTCCATCCACATTCAATATCCAGATGTTCTAGGAGGTTTAATTCTTCTATCCAACTAATTAGATATTAGAATTTGTTTTATCCCCTTTTCATTCTATGATTTATAATAGTTTTTATAACATTATATTTTAATTACCTAAACCAATAGGTAGATCCATATTTTATAAGAAGTTATATGAAAAATAATTATAAGTAACAATGATGTCTAAAAACATCATAATCCAAAATCATTCTATAAACAAACATTATGAGAACATTGAATGATAATCATTAATACATAGAAAAATATTATAATGATATGTCTATCTAATAAATTTCTAACTTTTTATCCTTTTAATAAATACTATGTGGCATAGAAAAAATTTACTATCTAAAATTACTTTCCATTTCAGAATGATAATTCTAATATTTATCTTTATCACCAATATTTATTTTCAATCACCGTATAATTGTATATTATAGAAATATCACCATAAGATAAATTCATTAATCCATTATAGTTTTGAAAATATCAAATGATATCTCCACTTAATTTAAAAAAATACATAGACAACACATCAAAAATATCCCCCCAAATCATCATTATTATATAATTTTAGATACACTACAATGAAAAACTCAAGGGATCGTATACCCTCTATCACACATTATATTCATGTAGAACATCCTACAGTGAAACTACCCAAACCACAAGAGACCTTCGTACACTGTATGTAAGTTTACTATTCCACCATATGCCTGACTCCAATAGACTAGTGGTTGGTGACCAGCATTGAGTTGGTAAACTAGACAATGTGGGAGGGATTTTCCTACATCAACCTCAAACATAAGCATATATTCAGTGAAATATTAACTAGTAAAACCAATAATATATATATATATATAAGCAATTGGATAATATACTTTTCATGAATGAGACATCTCATGGAATATAAATTTCCATATAGAAAAAATAATAAGGACTGTAAAATAATAGGGTCTTCAAACACAAAAATCAAGGTATAAGTGATAAAATATCCTTTCTTCATGGATTCCTAGATTGACATCAGACTAATATATTTATTTCCAAAATATAAATCCCTGTACTTCTACATGACCCAACATGTTCTATTAATATCCCTTGGGAACTATCAAGAATTGGATATAAACAAACTGTACCTCCCTACATTTAACTAAACCACATTTGAACTATTTTCCATATATAATATCGCAACACATATAGGCATTGATCCTGAAGGGGTGAGTAAAAAAACATAGTTGGGACCCTTGAAACCATAAATTGAATAAAATGAGTGAATTCATATTATAATCAAGAATCATAAATTAATTTAATTGATAAAAATGAAAAATGTAGATATAATCTATATATAGAAGACATAGGAACATAGAGAAGAACTACTATAAAAAATTTAATGGTTCTTGAATCAGTATTTATCTGCATTAGAAATGAGTTAAATACCTTATCATAGTTAAAACTCCATCATTTTTGTATGACAAAACAAATCACTCATAACAGGTAGCTATATCCGTGCAAATAAGAGATCTGATAAAAGACCCCCTTTATGAGTGCTTGTATTTAGCACTATAAATGTTTTATTTTTCTATGTGTATATTTGTGCTGACAAAATAATGACTTACCAACACTTTTAAATGGAAAAATAAAGATAGAATTTATCATCCCTTATATAAGAACTTATAATGGGAATATTTATATGATCCATTAAAAGTGATGATAAATCATACATTAATAGATGCATTTAGTAGAATAGATAAAGGTTTAGACTATAGTGTGAAGTTGTATCACACTGCATCACCATAAAAAGTTTCATTGTACTGCAACAACACACTCAATCACAATAAATAAATACATAAATTACCAAAATATGATACAAATTCTGAATTTAAATGAAATACAATTTCTACAAAAAATACGTGAAAAATAAAACACTATTATATAGTATGTGAGTTGATATTATTACTAAATTTAATAATAGTTTTGAATAAAAATTAACACTTTATGTCATACTAATCTCATCGTGAGTCGAATTGAGGTGTGAATGAATCATACACATCACACATGACTTATGGATCGTTTTCCTAATGTACCAAAAAAAATCAGAATGTGCTTTCTCATTTTTTAATATGTTAGTTGTTTTTTTAATAAAATTATTGTCAATTTTGAATAAAAAGATACACTTGAAGTCATATTGTTGACACCAAGCACTGGTATAAGGTGAAACTAATCCCTCCATATCCTAAATGACCCATGGATAATTTTCCTAAATTATCAAAACAATCATAATGTGTTTACTTGATTTTGAGATAGATATGTGTGTTTTCTACAAACATTCTATTTTAAACTAGAAACATGGAAATTGTTCAATAATGATTTCATCGGGTGTGGGTTTGACATTAGGATAATTATTACACATCAAAAAATGATCTAGGAATCATTTTAAAATATTTTTATGATAATCCTAGAATATTTTCTCTGTTTTCATTGAGTAACACTTTTTTGTATTAAAATGTAAATTTTAAACGGATAATAGACACTTGGATTTATAATGGTCACACTATGAATTAAATTGTTGTTTGACTAATACGAAAACATAAAAATTGATTTATGGATCTTTTTTATAATGTATCAATACTATAAAAATTTGTTTTCTCTATATTGAGTTTTCCAGTTGTTTTTCTCACTAAAATTAATGTCAATTTTTAAAAAAAACACACACTTGCAGTCATACTGGTCACACTTTGCAATATATTGAGGTGAATATGATCCATATAGTTCTCGAATGTATATGTATTTGTTTCATAATGTTCCAAAATAATCCAAATCTGTCATCTCATTTTGAGTGTGTCGGTTTTCTTTTTCCTTAAAATTAATGTCAATTTGGAATGAAAAGATGCACATGGAGTTATAATAGTCAAACTGTACATCATATTGAGGTGTGACTGAACCATAAATTTCCCAAATGACTCATGGATTATTTTAAAATGGTATAAAAACAATCGGAAAGCATTTCATTTGTTTTGAGTATACCAAAATATGTTTTTTACTAAAATTCCATTTTAAAATGGAAACATGAACATTGATCCGTACATGTAGCATCATATGGGTTCTTGAAATTAACCAAATTTATACGCATCAAAAATTAATTATGAATCATTATTCCAAATTATCAACTCAATTTGATCATGTTTTCTTGATTTTTAGTGAGTGATAATTTTTTTGAATGAAATTTTTTATTTTAAATTAATAACAGACATATGGCGTCATACTAGAAATATTTTAATTTTCATTATGGTAAATATTGTCCCTTTACATGAAAAAATATATACGGATTATTTCCATAAAATACTAAAATAATAAAAATGCATTTTTCCAGTCTTGAGTATGTCATTTCTTTTTTTAACTAAAATTAATGTCTATTTTGAATAAAAAGACGCACTTATAGACATACCGGTCACACCATGCATCAAATTTAGGTGAAAATGATCCATACATGTCTGAAATGACACATGGATCATTTAATAAATGTACCAAAACAATATGAATTCATTTTCATGGTTTTTACTATTCCCCTCATGTTTTTTACTAAAAAATCATTTTAAAATGGAAACACGCACATTGCTACTTATAGGAGGCATCATGGGTGGGTTTGAAATGAAACTGATTCATACATATCAAAAATGAATTATAAATCATTGTTAGAAATTATCATAAAAATATGCACACATTTTCTCAGATTTTATTTTGTGATGATTTTTTGTATTAAAATGCCCATTTTAAATTGATTACGGACACATAGAGTCATGTCAGTCACACAGAGCATCTTATTGAAGTGAGGATGATCCATACACATAAAAAATGACGTATGGGTATTTTTCCTAAACTATCAAAATAATATGAATGTGGTTTATTTGTATTGAGTTTTCCAATTGTTGGTTTCACTAAAACTAAGGGCATAATAGATTATAGAGGTGAAAATGGAGTCATATCGGGCACAACGCACATCACGTTGAGGTATGAATAATATCTAAAAATACCAAATAATGTTTGGATCATTTTCTTAGTGTATGAAAACAATCTGATTGTGTTTCTTTGGTATTGTGTATGCCATGGGTTTTTTCACTAAAATTAATGTCAATTTTGAATAAAAAGATACACTTGGATTCATACTGGTCACAAAGTACATCATATTGAGGTGGGGATGATACTTACGTGTACCAAATGACTTTGGATTCATCTTTATAAATTATCAAAACAATAATATTTTGTGCCCTCTGTTTTTTGTATTCTGTGGGTTTTTTAAATAAAGTTCATTTCAAACTAGAAACACATACAATGGATCTTAGATTATGTGGAAAGTGTTGTGTGCACATTTAAACAACTTTTCTCAAACACAATCACTATACGATCCTTATTCTACTTCATTACCTAACAATTTTATTTTTTACAATCCATAACTTCTTATCCTCCTTCTCCTTAGTTTTCACCTCTTCCTCCTTAACCACATTGGTCTCTGCCTGCATCTCTGCCTCCTCCTTCACCTCTTACTCTGCCTCTACCATCACCTCCACATCCACCTCTACCTCCAAAATTTCCCAATAATTTTTTTATTTTTTGTTCAACATTTGTAAAAAAATTTGTTTACTCATCTATTTTTCTCCTTGGGAAAGAGGTAAGAATAATTTAAAAGAATTAAAATAGTAATTCATCACAACCAAATTATATTTCAAAGGTCATAAATCATACCGAATCACAAACATGGCAGGTAATCAACTAAATTATTAGTTCACATGCATTCTAAAAAAATGTATGATGCACCATCATCCCTAAAAAATTGATTTCTTCTTTTGAGTAACTCCATTGTTGTCAATCTTGATAGTACACAGAAAATATGGAAAAAAATATTGGGGAATATATTTAATGAAATTGTAATTACTTAAGGAAAATACCAGTTTGGGGGTGTTTGTATTCCCATGCTTTTTTATTTCTCTCAATAATTTCCAAAAATAATATCCATAATGGATTTCATAGTCTTGTTTCAGAAAATGAAAAAACAAATCCCAAATATATAAATTGTCTAAAAATATTTTGATAGATAAATATTTCTATATATAAATTAATTTTTCTCCATTTTTAGTAATCCGTAGGATTTATTTATTTAGAAATAGACTTCATTCCATGATCTAGCCTATATGGAGAGACCCTCCTATCATGAAAACATTATTATTAAAACATATATTGAACATATAATTAGAATTTTATCTATAAAATGATGATTTTAGTGTATTAAATATTCACAACACACATAATGTGTGGTTATTAGGATTCATATCCATGCATTGAATCCAAAAAAATTATATATTTGTTGTGTCTATATTGACATCTATCAGCATTCAGTGCCTCCTAAAAACAAAAAATTGAAAGCAATGAAAAAATTAGTAATATATTATATATGATTAGATCGTAGAGTTTTACCCTTGAAATTTAGGAATAAAAAGAGTTTTCTATGTGAGTATTTTTTATTAAAAAAATGATTAACTCACATTTTCTCTAGCAAATTACTTCCTCGTTCAATGAAAAATATAGCATTCAGATGATACAATGATTAATGAATTTAGATCATGCTTCTCATGATCATAATTTTTAACAGTTGTAATATAATCTATTGTACAAAATATGAATATCTATAAACATAAATAAAAATATTTAGATCATTGTTTGTACAGACGTGTTATTGAAATGTACCTTATTTCTGTATTAACAACTGAGATGCATAACCATTCATGCTTGATAATTTTTATTGGAGTCTCAAGACCAATTATGTCTTTGAAGGAATATCCATATATGTTTTCTCAATATTGAATGTTAGAGATAGTTTTATCTTTAAATGTGGTCTCTTTATGAATTTTTAATGATAATAAGTGTTCCAAAGGAACTAGTGGGGAGAAGGAACTCTCAGAAGGTGGTGTTTATTTCTTAGTTGATTCACTAGATTTCTTTTTTTCGAACTTTTTTTTCACAGCCACATTATCCACCTGTAATATCATACCTCACATCAGACCATTTATCACAAACTATTATGAGTTTTCCATATGAATTTTATTAAAGATGCACCTCATGTATCCTTATAATATTAGACGTCCATGCTATGAATGATACAATAGAATCTTTGACCTTTTTAATATCTAGACCATCATGTGCAACATGAAAATCACCAATCGAATCTTATGATATGGAAATCCCCACTCTCACATGATTTTTTGGAGGTTTTTATTATGTAGTTGGTCTCCCAATATGTTATAAAATTTACCCATCATAAAAGAGTGGTATTTTGATTTTGACAAATAAAAATCACATAAAACTATACCTAGAATAATTTTAGTAATACAATGTTATCAGAAGTTGTTTGATTCAAATTTAGGAGAAAGTGTAATGAATAAATTGATTAAACTATTTATGTTATGTGTTTGGGTGGAACATCAAGCCTATAAGCTAGTGGGTTAATTTGGTTCTTGTGTGGATCATTTCTCTACCACTGGTTAACATTGATCCTTTAATATACATTTCTCTACCAAAAAAGAATGAAAAATAATATCTTCCAACGATGAGATATTTGTCTCCAATCATAGCATCATATTATATATATCATCATAAGGTTTTACCTTCTCAAAATATGTTTGAGGAGAGACTCTAAAACCTAATACTCTAACCCCACTATATTTTCTAGGTCTGTTTAATTCTACTGAAAGTTTCTTTTCATCCTATACAGAAATTACTAATTCTTGTGTCTAAACCATAAAAAAAATTGACAATAATTATTTCTATGCTGTATGGTTATAAATCATAATGAATTACAATTATGTCATACATAATAATTCTTCCCATATATATTTTTCCATCAAGTAATATATCCTCTTTATTTACATAAGCCTCCTTCCATAACACATGATATGTGATGGAACTATCTTCAGTTTTGGATACATCTACATAAACACAAAAAACACATGTTGTTTCATATCAGATAATTAAAATTTTATTTTCGAATTAAAATATATACCAATTTATTCTCTAATGAATTTTACCCCATCCATAATTTGCGACAGGTGTTCATTGTTTATGATGCACGTTAATTATTATTCATCAATCTTTTTTTGATTCATTAATTAACAATATTAAATCATGAAGGATTAAATACAAATTTTAAAATAATATATTATTTACCATAATGCACCTAAAATGATTTATCATCTAGATGATTATAGAAAGAATTCTATGTTACCAAATTTATAATCTATTCATAAATAAGTGGTGGGCGGGGCGTTATTCTTCCCTTAGCATCCCTAAGATGTAACATTTTCAGAAGATTCGGGAATCCTCTCTGGGATTTTCTAGTAGCCATTAAGAAAAAATTCATATTGAAATGTTCTAAAATAAAAACATTATGCAAGGAAAATGAAAACTAAATTTAAATTATTTTATATAATTTTTCAAAAAAATAAAGAAATTATATTTCAAAATTTCCATTATATCTTTCCATTGGATTTCCTTCATTACATGTTGGACACAGTTCCATGTGTCAATATCAAACGGAACATTCATTCTCATTGTGACCCAGAGATAACTAGTGAACATTGAATTGTTTGGGTCAATTGGTTGGTCGTGTTGATATCAACCAAAGTTAAATTTTATACCATGTATTCTTGTCTAGATAATTTTATATAGAACTATGATGTTACGTCATTGTTTTTTCATCAATATGTTGTTTATCCCATAATAATTCCTTAGTTTTATCATCAAGTGTTTTTTCTTCCTCGGGATTGGTAACATCCTCATGTTCTGGAGAAATTGGTAGCATGAGTAGTCAGCCATTTAATTTTTATTGAATATCAACAATTCAATACAATCCTTGAATAAAAGTCCACAATTTCATGCATCATGAATGAAAGTTAATTAATTTATTGAATAGAGATATAATACATCAATACTACAGTACTACTAACATTCACTACCTTTAGATAATCAATCCTCATATGTGTTATTTATTTCGATATTTTTATGATGTATCTAAGGCCACTCATTCCCTATTTTAAAATATAGATCCTCCCATTACTGCTCAGGAGGAATGTCATCAATGAACATTTGAACCACAATTTTGCGAGGATGGATAGTTTGGAAGAGGGAGTCCAATAAATCATCAAGATATGTAATACAATAAAATTTCTAAGGATTAAAGTGTCCTATGAACCTAGAATAATGGGATCAATCAAAAAGTTTCCTCAATTGAAGATTAATTGGAATACCTCCACTCTAATGGTCATGAAGAAATAAATCTCAGCCCAACTACATTTGATATAACTTTTGTATACTCAAGGATTCCTCACATTGCAATTTTGGATTTTTTATCCACCCTACAATCCCTCTATTAATATATATACTTTTAAAAGGGGAACGTTTCAACTTTTTCTCATTATTGATCAAGAATTTTTTACTCTTATCATTGAAATGAATCTCTTCAATTCCATCCTAAATTTATTATTATGATATATTACTATAATATATTACTTGATCCATTTATGAAAACCATCATTTAAATGTATACTACATATCTTGAAGTACATCTTAAATAGATACTAGGACACGAGGATTAATATAAGTTCTAGGATATAAAGGATGTTCATTGGATCCTTATTATGTAGAAAAATAGGTTAGAATTGTGGCATATTATATATTAATTTTGAGATTCACATAATTTTTCCATTCCATAAAATATTTTCTTTCATAAATAAGAACAAATTTTGAACCCCATGCCCCTATATCTCATTGATATCCTATTTAATATGCCTTTTCATACATTATATAAAATTTATAAAATGGTAGAGGAATTATTTTAAATATATTTATGAAACAACTAATTAATAATATCGATAAAAGGTGTTACCAAATAAACTTAATCAGTTAATAAGTTATATAAACCTAATCATCACCAATTAGTGAAAAAATTCAATATTTATTGTATTTTTCATGTTTATATTAATATAAATTTATAATTCACTCTAGAAGAAAATAAAGACACATATGAACCTGAAAATTCAAATCTTTATACTGATTCATACCTATTAACTCCTAAATAAGATCCATGAGACTCGAGATGATAGGTCAAGAATAAATCAGAAAATATACCCAACCATGTGAAGGATAAACTACTAGTCAATAAGAAAGAAACAAAAAAAACAAAAAATTATATTCCCCATTATAATATTTCATTAATACCCTAAACACAACAACATAATTAAAGAAGGGAATATCCAAACAATGAGGCTCATCAAAGAAAACAAAATGTAAAAAAAGAAATAAAATAACCAACCACTAGATTCTGATGTCTCAAACGACACTACATGCACAATGTAAAAACCATAGGATGGGGTTTGAGAGAAAGAAGGTTTTATGTTCCCAACTCCATTTACTGTATAGGTAGAGACTGGAACAAAAAAAGTCTTTTCTAAATTAAGGGAGAAATCACTAAAAGGGTTATCCTGGGAGAAGAACCCTATACTATTTACATTGAACATTTTAGGAGGAATAATTTAGATTTAACAAGACACGAAATCAAATATTCAATGCCCAATATATCAATCTAAATACTGCCAGAGGGACCATATGAGAAAAATCATCATGGAAAAATTATACAACTTTTTTTTTGAAAATCATTAAAATAAAATAAAGTGTTTAAATACACTACACATGATTAAAAATAAAAAAACCATTCTTAGTGTTTATTAATATTTAATTTTACGATAAAATAACGATTATTCATTTTACATAATTTCCATAAAAATGTAATTTTTTAGAATGAATTTCTCTTAAAACATATAATGAAATTAAGAAATTTTATAAATATATTTTATGATATAGTAAATAAATTTTAAAAAAAACAATTAAAATGTTTTAAGAACCTACATTTTTTAGAGAATTATAAATATCCGTTTTTACCAATAAAACATTTAAAATATTCATAACAATACACAACACAATTAAAAATTCATTTCAATAACGTCAAACAACACCATCCCCAATTTAAATCACAACCTAAAAGTTATAATTCAAATTAAGAGTAATAAAATAATTAAAAGTTGTTGAAAAAACTCTAAAATGAAATAAAAAACTTCTAGTTGGATTATCTGGGTCCTGAGAACTATCCAAACGGGCTCTTCATGGTTGGATTCACCGTGTGGACTAGCTATGTAGCTCCACCTCTTCATCCACCATCACCCAAAGCTCAACTGAATCCCAAATCACATAAATATAATTTGGAATTTAAATTTAAATTCTCATATTAAACACATCAAACTAATAAAAATATAATTCATATTCCATGAAAGAAGCCCAATGTTCTGTGAAAAATCATTTCTCTAAATCGAAGAGAGTTCGTGACAGTCTCCCTGCATGTACCTCTTGGGTTCTGACAAGCTACCTCCACACTAACCTTACTATTAAAAAAACCCACACTTTAAACATACGAACTCTGAAGAAACAATGAGTGGATACCATTTTACACAATGTACCCAAATTCAGGTTTCAATGTTAATGGATATTGATAATATGCATGAGAAATGGTTTATCCTCTTTAATATTTTACTAATATAAATTTAATCATGCTATAAAGATAGAATTACCTTTATAGTTGTGTGTGATAAAAAATCAATTTGATTTATCCATACATGCCCATACGTACATGTTGACTAACCTTTCAATAAGAAAACATTATTCTATATTTTTAAACTCATTTTCCTTAGAAGTAAACATTGAAATTAAACCAATCGTTCTAATTTAGTAGTGAGGAGGAGATATGTAGGGTTCGTCAAGGTTATGAAAGGTGAAAAATTTAAAAACACGAAATATAAAACCTCAAAAAATGAAAGAGGAAAAGTAGAAAATGACATACATTGGACTCTAGCCTTGATTAATCTAAGGTAACGTAGGGGATTCCCACTAGTATAAGTGGTGTTTTGTGATATTTTGAGAATCGCGAGAGACTAAGTCCTTGTTATTGTTTTTTAAATATATTGAGGAAACATTTAATACCACTTCATAAAAATCGTTAATAAAGATCCCTATTATTAGTTATATATTTATAAGCACTAATAAAAAGGAATATTTTTTTGTTCTTTTTTTAAAATGACAATTATCGATCATTATCAATACTATAAAAGGGATAATAGAAGACATATTTACTAGTGCTAACATTTAGTGTTGATAAATATTTCTTTTAATATAACTTTTTTGCACTGATAAACCATTTACAATTAAAATTATTTAAATTTATTTTATTATTATTTTATAATTATTTAAATATATATATTATAATTTTATAATTATTCTAATATATATAATTAATTATTTATAATTTTATAAATAATTGTTTAAAAAATATTAATTATTTATTTATAATAATTATAAATATAGTAAATTAACAATTAATGATATTTTATTTATAAGTAATTATTTAATTATTTATTTTTAATATTATTAATGGATATACAATCTTAAATACATGCATTTTAAATATTACTGAACTTGAATAATTCAAAATGAATATATGTTAAATTTTTTGAAAAAATGGATTTGTTTTATTAATTAAATATATGTTATTAAAAATATGGATACATATATATTTATGCGAATGAAAACATATTGAAACTACTAAAAAATAGTAAATAAATATTTGAAAATGATCAAATTCAAAAATAAAATAAAATAACAATATTAAAGAGGAATGTCGTGACTATATAATTAAAAAACAATTTGACAATTTAAAACATAATATATATTAAATGTCTCATGTTATAATGAAATTCTAAAATATACTAAAATTTGAATAAATTGCATTAATATTTGTTGTATGTATGTTCTATTTATAGAGTGAATATATTTATGTCTATGTTTTAACATAAAAATTCATTAACACACACACAGATATATATATATATTTATATGTGTGAGTTTGTGTATGGGAAATAAATTCCTCACCCGACAATTGATGCAGGTAAAACTGAAAAATCGAAAAACATTAAAAATGAATAAGAAATTAATATGTTATTAATTAAAATTATATATATATATATATATTATACATATTAATTTTATAAATCTATATTTTATATATACTATTTATTAATATTTATAATCTATATATATGTATTTAAAAATTATTCATTTTTATCAATGATTGTTTAATTAATAAAATGATTCATATTTTTCATAATTTACCCATTTTATTTTATTTATATTTTTATTATTAATTTTATTATAAAACATTATCAACTAAAAAAAGAACTGATAAAGGGATTATTTTATTAGCACTTCAAACATGATGGTAATCAGAACCATTTTTTGCACTAAAATCAAACCACAGATAAAGGTATCCTATATCAGTGCTAAACTAAAGCTCTTATAAATGATACCTTTTATCAGTACTATAAAATAGCTGATAAAGTGCGCCATTTATCAACACTTATTATAGCGCTGATAAAGATATAATTTATGAGTGAATTATTCTAATTCAGAAAAATTCCAACATTATTATATGAGTGTTTTGTAGTTTTGAAGTCATATTTATCTAAACATAAATCCATTATAATATATATCTTTAAGAAATAGTTCATGATCAACATTCCAAAAGGATAACAATGTTTGAGGTCAATATCATATACATAAGTCTCTTTTTGATGTCCACCATGGGGTTCTTCAGGAGTTACAAGAATTAATGTACCTGAACTACACATCCTTTTTAACTTCCAGCTTTCCATTGAAAACCAAAATTGGTACCATCACCTTGATATATAATATTTTCCATTCAATGGAGTACATGAACATAAAATAAAAAATTAATGTTACTAAAATTTAAAAACTAGGCATTCCAAGACATAAAAAATATCCCTCCATAGTAAAACCCGACTACAGGTAAATTATCCATTGTATGCTACTTAGTGCCATGTCAAAACAATTGTATCACGGGACTCATACTATTGGGATGTTTCTTTAAAAAAAATATAATTAAAAAATCTACCATTTATTTTGTGTTTTGATGCTCACAAATGCAATATTTTTTATTATAAATGACATTTCTTGAGTGATTTACAGAAATTTGTTTGATTATTTATGTTTCATAATTATTTTTTAGTATGTAATAACTATTATGTCTTTTTATATTCTATAGAAATTTCAGAGTACTATAATAATTCTAAAAATTTCACTAAGTAAATAAAAAACCATTTTAAAAACGATCCAGGAGTTCATTTTGAATTTAGATAACAAAAACCGCTTATTCATTACAAGAAAGTAGTATCAAAAGATATAAATTTAACATTCTTATATGACTTGGATGTTGTAATTTTCACTAAGTGTTGAACCTATGGGATTCTTCTTTGATGATTTTCATTTTATGTATTAATCAAATGATATTATATAGGTATTTTTTTATATTATTGATTATAGAATTTTATGCATTAATTTGAAGTTGAGATGGTACCTTTACTTATACATATTATGTTAATCCTAATTTGATATTGGGAAACTACGGATTATATATTGAGAAGATTTACATACATAATTGGAAAAATTTATTGATTTTATGTTCTGTGGAAAACTGTTTGGCGACTTAATAAAGCTGACTCTTACATATTGCAGGGGCTTATTTATAAAAGTCTATTTTCTATTATCATTTGTGGTGAAGAACTTTTCAAGACTGCAATGAAGAATATCAAACTACAATAAGACATAGGTGGATCAAAATAGATAAGTTTCTTTATAAATACCCACACCAAAGATGGAAGATATTTGCCGAAAATTTCAACTTGTTAATATAATCACAATGGGATGCTTCATCCATGAATAGAGAAGCTATACCAAGAAGGTTATTCTTGGAATTTTAAGAAACAACAATCATGTTAATTTCATAAATATTTTTACTGAACCATGATCATGAATAAAAATATTGAGGTAAAAAAATATTTATGTCATAAAGAGAGTTGTTTTGATCATGATGACCTAGAAATATTCCATAATAATGAATATTATTTATTCAAATTTGAAATTTTTCGTTTTTGAATTATTTGTATCCAAATTTTATAGGAATTATACATTAATCTGATGCACATGGATGATTTAGATGAATATTTATATTATTATTGAAACATGGAGATTTTCCTGGTAATTAAATAGTGATTATTAGTGAAATTACAATGTATTATATTTCTATGATATAATAATAGTTATTCAATGTTTTATTTTTGATAAGGAATGAAATGATAATTGTGATACTTAAAATAAGTATTATATAACTCTGATATAGTTCAATATCTATGGATTAAGTACATAACGAACATGTAAATTTTTAAGGAGGAAATCATGTAATAATATTAATCTCTTATTTTCTAATTGATATATATTTATTTTGGACATATTCATGATGAGTTACAAGAATCACATATTTAAGGATATACAAGTGAAACATGAATGAAATTTATCACTATAATTCCTCTCTTTCTGCTATGAAACACTTTGAGGTAAATTATGATTGAAAAATATGGTGAATCGAAAGATAAATTACCACTACAACTATGATACTAAATTTTTATTTTTTGGACTACACATTGATGGTTTATATATTATCTGAGAAAAATTCACTCACTTAATTTTAATAATTAATGTCTAAAATTGTGAGTTACATTATATTCCTTTCCATATACATTCCAATTCTATTTTATGGGAATATATATTTGACTATTTATAGGAGGGAGTCCATGTAAAATCTTTATAAGGGAGAGGTTGAAAAACATTCTTCAAGACTTATACAAAGTGTTAATTAGTTGTATTCAGTTATGATATCCATATAAGAATTATTTTAATATAATCACTAATACAATATTGGGTATTTTTTTGAGTTTGGAATGATAATATAACATCAAATCAAAATTGAAATATTATTTTTCCTGATATTTACATTATATTAATTTCCACTAAATTAACATTCTGAAATAGATGGAAATATTCATATAAAATTAATAGGGTATATTCAAATTTTATACATCATTTATATAAATTATTCCCCCCCCATAATAGAGACTTTTTCATCAATTTATCTAGGAAAAAATAGTTTCAATGTAAAACTCTTTATTGATTCTTTATATAAGTCAGCGTCAAATTTTCAAAAAGATTATCATATTGATATTACTATTATTTGGAGAAAAATTGTATAAAAAATAATAATAATATATGATCTTGGATAACATATGTCTATTATTGGAGATCCGTATTTCAATGGTTAGAATTATTATTAGAGGAGGTGCAGGTGATCTCCAAGTGAATAAAGGTGAAAAAACATCATTAGAATTCATATTTAAATCATAGTAGAATTCAAATAGAGTTAAAAATTATATATCAAGAGTTCTTAAAGGTGTATCATTTTCTTGGATAGCGAAGGACCTTTAATTGGAATAATCCTTCTCTTAGGTTCATGGAATCTTTTGAGTTGATTTCCGTAGTTGGATTCATGGATTATAAATTAATACTACCCTAAACAATGAGCCTAATTCTTGATATAATCCATGTATCGTAGATGATATTTTAACATTATGATTTTTCTAAAATAATCTATTCAAGTGAATTGGATGTTGAGGATTATATGTACTTCAAGGAGTGACTTAATCATTTATATGACTATTAGGAGAAGGTGTTGTTTAATCATTATATCCCATTAGTTTGTGTCATGTGGAAACACGATGTCTTATTATAGGGATCCTAAATATGAGTGTCACATATTCATGATCAAAATCCAAGGTTGTTCAATGCATGATCTTCCTAGGATGGTTTCATTATTTAATCCTCAGTTAGAATTTTTTTTATTATATTGTTGGATTATTTGTAATCACATTGTCTGTTTTTTGATATTGTTTATATTCTTGTGACTATTGCTTTTTTTTTTAATATACCCCTTAGAGGTATCTCCCCATCTTGATTATTTTCTGGTTATTGGGTGATAATTTTAGTTTTATATTTTTTTCCCTATAGGGGATGTATATCTTTCTAGTTTAGTGTGATCATTGGAAGGTATATCTTGAGGTGACTTTCTGGAACATTTTTTATTTGAAGTGTTTTATTTTAAATTAAAGAGGATGGAAATTTTCTTAGTGTATTATTTTGTAATGGCCATGTTTTTCTTAGATAATTTTCTTTGTGAGCTTCAATAAGGAGTGGGTGGTAGGAATTTCGAAACATGGTAGTTAGATGAATTTGTATTTTGAAATCGATGTTGACAATATAAATTCTAAATCGTGGATAATATTTTAATCTATGACTTGAAATATTTCCATGTTAAATTTTATGCATTTTCCTATAGTAAATTCATTGAGATAATTTGTGATTCATGGTATTAATTTTTTTTCATGTATTAGGAATGGGGTGACTTATTTTTTGGAGGATACTTAAGTTATGGAATTAACAATGTGAACCAAGTTTAACATCATGAAATGGTATTAAATATCGTCGTAATATGTTAGAGATCCTCCTTATTGTTCCCAAAAATCATTTTCCATCTATCAAACCTTATGTAACCAATGGGAAGTTTTCAAAGATCTACAAATAGATTTTGGTCATATTCAACCTTGACCATCTATTGTTTTATCAGTTGTGATCCAAGGTTAGTTTTTCTATCTCTCGTGGTTCCATTATATTTTCTTCATATTTCTACACACTTTAGAGGTTATTTCTCTTTATTTTTTATTCTATTTTGATAAATAAGTTATAGAGGGATATCATTGGGTTATTATTTGAGGGATAATCGATTTCCCATGATTTAGGTAATTCAACTTTTATTTTTTTTTGTTTTATTCATTCAAAGAGAATATTGTGACATTCTTGTTAAGGTAAGAGATGTATTACCTTTTTTTATTTATTGAATGTGGAAGTGTAGGATTATTATTTTTTAATAATTTATGAAATTTTTGAATTATCATAATAATAATAATAAAATTGAATATGACTGAATAATGAAATTATGATATTGGTTTTTGCTTAATTTTTGTTTGCATGATGATGCCACGTGTTTTTCTTAGATAGTTTTCTATATATATATATTGTGTATGTTTTTGTTATTAGAGTGGTTTATTATTGGGAAAACTAAAAAAAATGTAATGATAAAAAAAATAATGATGAAATAATGAATATGATTTGATCAAATAAGGAGGCGTGTAATTTGATATATTTTCATCCATGTTGTTTATGGAAAATGAATGTGATTTGAAACATAGTTTCAAGTTGTTTCAAATAAATTTTTATCTAATAATTTTTATGATTTGTATTAATGAATACCAAGTAATAATAAAACTATAAATTTAATATGGTAAAAAATATTGTAGTTTACTAAATACAAATTCATTGTGGAAGAATAACCCCATTCTTGATGAGAAACATTTACATTACTTGGTATAATAGCCTTCGTGAATGTTCTTATGTTTAGGTAATACCTTTTAAAAGTATGTTTTATATATGACTTTTTATAGTTATTTTTATCTAATTGATAACCCTATGGAGTTATTATTTCTTAATGTGAAATTTTTTGGGGAGCCGAGGCTATTTAGGGACAAGGCCTCAACCACATCAAGTACAAGTGACTTGGGGAAGGGATGGGAAAAAGATGCATGGAAGTAGGGGTTGAGAGTAAAAAAATTGTTGATAAGTGGAAGTGAGACACCTTAATTTATATATATATATATTATTTTAGATGGAGTTGTGTACTCTAATTCATTATTTATGGAGTGATACTGAGTGAGGATGTGGAAAATAGTGTTACCTGAGTATGTATCATGTTATTTTTATTTATTTTTTATTTATTGGAATTTAGTATGTTTCTTTTACTTTTTTCGAAAGAGGTATTAATGAGGGTCCTACTAAGTATATATGTTAGGATCACCCAATGCGTATAAACATTTTCTTCATGTTAGTAGGGTTATGATTGTGATTAGTTTTGACCATACTATCCTATAAGAGTATTTGAGGAGCTGTTAGGAGTTACCAGAGTTTGTTGTCACTATCCAGTATTATTTTTTTAAATTGTAGTTTTCTTGTAGTTTTATGTATGAAATTATATGTATTGAGATTTATTACATTTTATTAATGGTTTTATATGATTTTATAAAGTTATAATCACATAATAATTAAAATATATAAGGTTAAATTCCTCCAAAGTGTGTGATTTGTATACCCTTTAATCTAGTCACTAACCCATGTACTAATAGAGGCGGGATTGAAATTTCATTATATATCTTCCTTCATTGCTATCCTAGGTGGTGTACCTTTTTGGAATAATGTAAAGTGATATTGAGACGTTGATGGTTCAACATCTATCTGAAATGATCCTGGATGTAAAAAACTTATTGATAATCAATAATTTTCTTAGGAATGGAAATGGTTAGACATATTAGTTTTCTTTTTATATGATTGTAAAAATGTGTTTTATTTTGATTCTGAGTTGCCTAATTGAAAATTTATTAGAAAACATTTAAATAAATTTCAATATGTTAATTATTGATATATATGTTTTGCATTAATTGATGAATAATAAATAAAATGGGGCTAGATTTTGGAAATCAATAAAGGTGAAATAGTTATGAATTATAAAAAAATTATTTATGTAGAATAATTAGTTGTTCCATTAATAATTATTAATGCTTATTATAATTAAGGTTTGATGTCAATTTTTTAGGAATTTTATTATGGAACTGGTTATGTGGAGGTTATAATGATGCATGGTGGGGGTCGTTCATAGTAGGGGACTTAATGGGGTTTATTCTCTACATGTTCATGACACCCAATTATGATGGTTATGATATGAAGAAAATTGAATATATTGATAGTGGTTCATGATGTCATACATTTTAGATTGGATACTATTATTTGATTATAAATTAGGAAATACGCTAACACCAAATTCTATACTAGAACATATGATGGGGTAAGAAGGGCCACATCATGAACCACATAATTATTCTCTAGATTAAATATAAATATATTTGTTTTATTTTGTTATCATTTCCTATCCAGATGAAGAGATATCTTCTTATGGGTTATATAACCAAAAGAGGGTGAACAAACCCAATGAAAAGAAAGAGTGGTGACATAATTACTAATACAAAGGTAGGTTTTCCTGAATTAATTTGTATGGGATGTGGTTTGATTTTTTTTATAAAGGTATTATTTTGATGACTGTGATGTGTAGGGGGTGGTGGGGTGATTTCTTGGATGAGGATAATGTAAATGTGAAAAGTGAACTTTGGATTCTTATTTTCATATTGTAATTATTTTTCTACTACTAATAATTATGTATTTATTAATTTTATTGCTGCCTTCACATTTTCATACTCTAGATTATATATTTCATATGGATATTTTTTTTATTAGAAGGATGGCCCCATTGTGTACTCATAATACCTAACCCCACTATATTTTCCTATGATTTTATAGTAAAATATGATATAGATTTGAGTTTCTATTAAATTATATTGGATTGAGTTTGTAGATGAATTAAAATAAAGAGACTATGTTTTATATATTGTATTAATGTTATAGAATTTATATGTAAGTATCATTTTTTTAATAGAATTTTTATGGATTTTCAGTTATTTTATGTTGATTGTTGGATCTCCTCTTATCAATTATCCTTAATTTTATTTATTAATTTAAATTAATTCAATTTTGTGTTTTATATTCATGGTGGTAGTCACAAAACTATGGCCAATTGGGGGAAGGTTATAGGGTCCACTTCAACTCTCCATTACATTTCATGGATTGGTACTAGTAGAGAGGGGGTTATGAAAGTGTTGTATTTATAGATAATAGTTAAGAGAAATATTCAGAATTAGAGTAATGAACATAATAGTAAATAATGATATTGGTAGGGATATATTGTAAATTTGTCTTAATATCTTACATAGACCTATGATATTGATTGGGAAATATATATTTCTGGTTCATTTTGATTTGATTCAAGGACTCTGACACCTTACTATAGTTTTTTTGTGATAGTGTAACCATTGTAGGGTAGATATCATAATTACGTACATGAATCCTAATCATTAGCTGTATCGGGAATTAAATTTTGGATATTTTTTTCGTTTATATGTCTATTCTACCACGTTTTCCTTGTTTAATAATTTTCATACACATTATAAATTCATTAAATGACCATAATTCATGGATTAATATTGTAGATAATTATAATATAATAATTAACTAGGTATTTTTATAACATGTATTTGTTTTCACAATGATTTTTATAAAATTATTTCACTTTTATTAATTAACAATTTTTATTAGAGTTCTTTGAATTTTGATATGCTTCCTTTAATTTTATTTTTTCTAGTAAAAAATGCATAAAATATTTTTTTGAATGAAATTTATGATATGGGAAACCATAATAAACCATGTTTCTCCGAAAATATATTCCATATTGATAGACTAGATTGAATAGTTTTTGATATTTTCATAATATCATGTTATATTTTGTATATGTTGTTATTCCATATTTCACCTTATACTCAAGATATATAGCTTTAATTTGTTATATTTTTATTATTCAGTTGGTTTTCCATAGTCTGTTTTAATATTTATGGAAGGTAGAAATATTGATTAGTGATAATCCTTTAAAAACTGAGGACTTGTATATAAATATCACATGTTTATTATTTTACATGAATGGATGTTGTTTTGTGATGTATAATTATTTATATGAGATATTTTAAATTGTATTTCCATTCCATGAGTATCTATGAAAACATAAATGACTAAGTTTGTGAATAAAATATTTATTATTTAATTATAGTATGAATTCCTAAGATTGAAGCACGTTTGTATGATTTATTATAGAAGATTCTATGAATATTGAAATAATAATTTATTTTATTGAAAAATTAGTTCTTTTAAATTTATTTACATATAAATTTATCCCTTATCTAAAAAAAACCATTTTTCATTTATTATACATCATTTAATGTGTTAAATACCAACATGAAACCAGAGAAATATACTTTTATAATTTAAATTTTATATTCTAAATGTATTTCACCTATGTAGTTGAATGTTTATAGGAATATTTAATTTATAATTCCAAACATTGTTTACAATAACTAATCATGTGAAAAATATAAATTTTTTTAAAAAATAACTTAAGGACAATATTGATGTGGAAATATTGATGACCTTCAAAAAATTTAAATGTGAGTAATATAATGTTGTCATCAAATAAGACCCGATGGTTGATTTTTTAAAATGTTCATTTCATCCTTATAAAATCTTTTTATCAAACTATAAATTACTATATTAAAAGATACAAATCTAGAATTGTTTCCCTAATGTATATTTTCCAGGTAATAATAATCATTTCACTATAATTATTATGAAATGATATCTCACTATGGATTTATATTAAATTATGATTATTTTATTATTGTGAATGGAATAATGATTCACCTTCAATAAAACAAGAATCATTTAAATTTGATAATGAAATATAATGATTGAAGTAACATTAATTTTATAATGATATTTTAGTTATAAACCCTTGAATTTAATGAAAATAATGTAATTAATATTTAATTTCATGTTGGTTTTGATGATACGCTTTATATGATTGGTTGTATTAATCTGGTTTTTATTTTTGTGGTATCAAATGAGAGGTGTTATAGATTGTTACATTTTTTGGATTTATTTAGATTAAGGGATCTTAATGTCTCATAATAAATGATTAATAATGTTTGACTGACATGGAATGAGTGTTGTGATATTTTTCTTGATGAGGATATGGGTTTTATTGATGTGTATTATTAATAAATTGTTTTGTTCTCCATGATAGATGACATTATTTTATGATTTTTTTGACTTTATTATTTATTGACATACACATATTAAATCAAAATACCAATGAGACCATGGTAATATGAGGGATAAAGCTGAGTCAAGGGATAAAGCCTTCATAAATGATTAACATCAGGAATTAATAAAGTTATCTAATGTATTATACTGTCAAAATGATAATTATTTGTTAAAGGAAGTTTAAGTAGAATTTGGGTTAGTTATGAATATTGATCTATTTCTTGTTATGTTAGAAGTTGTTATTTTTTAAAATGGATCAATGATGCTGGGAAAATTAAGAGAGGTTACCTAGAAGATATGTATGGATAGAAATTTTTGAATTATTAAAGAATGATTTATTCTCTCTGGTGCATATTCATGATCATATAAAAGTTATATGGGTTATTTTTAAGGGTTGAAAGTGTGAATAAATTTTGGATCTATTTTTATGTTTTAAGATTATGTTTCCTGGATTCATTCCTAATGTTATGGAATGATAAATTTTTTTTTGAGTCTGCATTGAGGAAAGAGATTCAATTACTGGGTTTTTCTTTTTTATTTTCAAACATAGAAATTATTTATATGTTGCGTACATGTTATATATAGAAGGTTTTCAATGTTTTAGGTCTCTAATGATAGTTCCTTCTAAGAGGTGAATATGTTTGTGATGAATTATATATGTTTCGGGACTCGATGTTCATGATAGAATGGTGTACAGTGATCTTATATAGTTGGTGTATAGTTTGGAATTGTGTGGTTAACTAGATAAAGGATTGATTTTTCTAGATAATTAATATGTTTTAGATATAATGAAATAGAGAAATTTCATTAGGATTTTCCAATGTTCATCATAGTCATCGGTCATTGGGGGTAAATTGTTTGGGGGTGTTCTTCTGGATAAGGATAATCCTTTTACTAAAATATTTATTATATATTTTTAGTTATTTTATTTTAATTAATGTCTAAATGTCAAATTATATGTTGATGAATTTCTTTTATTGAATATTTAAATAATTTTGAAGAAAATGTTTTAAATTTATAGAGAAATTGTTTTTTAAAAGTGACGGCTATTTTAAATGTCATATTATGTGAAAGGAGTAGCGGAGGGGAAGACCATTGTTAGATATGGTGGTTAGTTTTACAAATAGTTTACATTGGAAGTATTGTTCTGGTTTCATACGCTTATTCCTATAGAGTGTCATTTTTTATATTGATGTACCATGATTAATAACCTTTTATTCTTGTGTGGTTGTCCTGAGTTGATTATAGAGAGATTTTTGAGAGATGTCTCATAGAGTATTTGTTTGGAACATCCCAAATACCTTTTGTGTTTTTATATTTTCATGTATGATAGTGTATTTAGTGTTATATTTTATAATTTCATACATTCTCCCAACCCATCCCATTACGTTTCTAGATATTTGGAGGCACCATGAATTTGATTAGTGGAGTTTTGAAGGGACTGTAATGATTTTTTTTTAAAAATAATTTACTATGCCAAAATATTGGAGGTGATGGTGGACTTGTATAAGTACTGACAATGTAAATCTAATATTTCTAAAGTGTTAAAAAACAAGGGTATAAAAAATCACATGATTAAGGTTGTGGTGTGTTCTGCTTCTTGATGGAAGGAACCATGCTATAGTACATGATTTTCATGTGGGTGTGTTAGTGTTAGGGTTCTATTTGTGCAACATAATGGGTAGTGTTTGTAGTGTAGTGTTTTTTGTGGCCTATATAGGTATTCAGATGAGTTGAGTGAAGACCACTATTCCATATTTGTATCCATTTGAGAGGGTATGGTAGATTGTGGTATCTTGTTTGTTCACATGTGGGAAATAGGAAATCCAAATAATAAGGATTTTTTTGAGGGTGTAGTGGTGGTAAGTTGAACAGATTCCATGTGTAATGCTAGAAATTTAGAAAAGTTAGAAAATGGTAAGTAGGGGGCCTCTACGACATGAACATTAGTGTTATAGGTTGATACGATGGGGGAGTTTTTAATATGCTTTAGATGTTCTTCTGGTTGTGGTCAAACCCATTTAAATGTGAATATTTACTACCCTGAGAATTGGGTGAGTATAACATTTTAAATTTTCACTTCATATATCTTATTTTTAACATGACCAAACATAGTCATAGTTGATGTTTCCATGCTATTGTAGGGGTTGACCAATTTTCTCAAAAATTGGGGTCGACCAGTTTATTTTATCACAATTTTCATTAATATTTTTTCCTTATGTTATCTGTGGGACTTACATAGTGGAATTCAGAAATACCATTAAGGATTTTAGCCTTCAGGTTTTCATAGTGATTGAATCCCCTTTTATTTAAGGTATTCTTATCATCTAACATCCTTCATTCATCTTATTCTATCTCATTAGATGGTGGAACTAACATTGATTCATTGGTTCTAAGGATCTCTATTGATGTTTTAATATTTTGGTCCATGTTTTATGATTTGGTAATAATCTCATTATTTCATGGGTGCTCAGTGTCGGTTATCTAATCTTATAGTATCTTCCAACCTTGAGGTAGGGAATTTCTATATTTATAATCTTTATAAAGGAATTATATTCTTGATTAAGAAAATTGTGATTCCATGAAAGCATATAATTATGATATTATCATATAACTGTTTTGGTTTCATAATGGTTTTTTTGGGGGGGTATATGGAATTAATATATTGGAAACATTTAATAAAAGTGAATATAATTATTAAGGGAATTAAAAACTACCTTGGTAAAACATGGATTTTGGAATATAATATGTCTATGATTTTTAATTTTTAAATATAGTACTCTATATTTAATGTTTATTTAATCATATTAGGTCATCTAGATTTAATTTTTCTATTTAGAGCTATCTCACTTATATTATCATAGTGTTATTTTAAGTGTGTATAAGAGATTACAATTCTAGAAACTAGGAAATTGAGACTTGTTGTGTTATATATTTTGTTGTTGTATTATAGATGTGTTTTCCAAAAACAATACTAGATATGTTTAGAAAAAATTTGGGGTTGATTGGGATGGATGTTATAACATGAATTTGATAATCATCATATAAATAAGATAATTAAATTTGGGAAGAAAAGATTTGGAGAAATGGGTGTTCATTACAGTGTTCTGGTATGCCTTTATTGAATATAACTAAAGCTGAATTATAAAATGTTATTGAGGTTTTTATTTCCATTTTATGAAATTTTTATTTTTTACGTGTCTTGGATGGTAATGGGGTTTTAATAAACTGTTGTTAAATATGAATTTAATTAATTATTCTTAAACTAGTTCATAAAACGATGTTGAAAATGGGAAAATTGTAACATAGAATGATAATGTCCAAATAACCATTAATAAAACTACGAGATAAATATTACTTCAATTAATATATGGGATGATTTGAAAATGCGACATAAATGAATGAGATGGAAACAATATGCATTTATAGTTAAAAAGAATTGAAATCCTTTGAAACTAAATGAGGGAACGATTAGTTGGGAAGGAATGAATAGGTTAATAGAGTGCGGTTATACCTGAAAAAAAACTCTAAAATGATAAATATGTGATGGTAACCAATTTGAAGTAAATTAATGAGGTGGCTTGTGTCAATTCGAATATTGGTAATTGATAAATTTGTGATGGATAAAATTATGCAGGTAATGGGATGAAAAGAAAATGTTATTAATTGTGAAATTATTGAAATGTGGATGGTATGATGAATAATGTGAAGGTATATGGGTAGATCATGGAACAACCTAATAATAAAATGATAGTGGAATTAATATTATTTATAATGATGAATAATTGTCTTGGAAAGTTAACTGAATGGAAATATGAGTTTCCCATTGTTCTGAATGTAATGATGAGTTGAATGTGAATTTCATTTGGATAAAATAAAATGTTAGTTGAATATAGTTAAACAAATACCATACAATTAATGACTTTTATACGAGTTCAGTATTTATGGATGAATAAAAAATGTAATTCCTCTAAAAAAGTTAGATGACAAGGATTTAACTAATATGAATTTTAAAATATCATTTAGGTGTAATATTTGGTCATTCCATTAACATTAATACATGTTATTGAAATGTTCTTCTTGATGTGTGGTTTTTATGTGTGGATAGAATTATGGAACGAGTTGTGGGGGTTAATAATTGTAGGGGGAGGGACAAGGTTAATGATTTTCATGGCCATGATACACTACAATGACTCCTATGTTATGATAATGATGGAATATGTTTTTTTGATACCTAAAGTGATTGATTTTTCATTGTATATTGTTATGTAATTATATATTCTGACTGAAGCCAACACATTATATTAGACCATAGTTTATATTGGGGTATTAAGGGATGCAACCAAACACACACCATATGTTGTTGGATTCTAAATATATATATTGGTTTCATTTTATTCCCTCATCATTAGAGAATGAATGAAGTTACCTTACTTGTTAGATACTATTTTGAGGATGCATGGATCTCGTAAAAGGTATGAACGATGAAATAAATTATTAGGCCCGGGGTAGGTGGTGGTGTAGTGATGGTTATGGGATGTGGTTTATTTTTGACTTTGAAAATGAAAATTTCATGATGCCTGTGATGTGGGGATGGGGATTGGTTGAGGATCATTCATAAGTAGAAATAAATGTATGGATTTAGTCTTTGTTATTGCACTAGTAATTTCGCTAATTTTATTTGGTCTTGATCATTTTTTGTGGATTCCTTCTTTATTAACCTAACATATTTATTTCATGTAAATATTGATTTTTATTAAAAGGATTATCCTACTGAGTACTCATTTATTCTCACCCCAACACAATTGTCAATATTTTTATAGAAAAATATGGAAGATATTGAGGATAATGTTTCGTTGTTTTGATCGGGTTACTATATGGATTTGAGGTTTTAGTTTATCTTTCATATTTTCTTTTGTGTTGATTGGTGGATATACACTTATATATTTTTGTTTAATTCAACATTGAATGTAATTCCTATCGTTGTGTTTTTTATCCTCAATGCTAGTCAACAACCCATGGCCTACCGGGGGTAAGATTCAAGGGTCGCTCCTTCCATTTATATCTGACCTAGTAGGGGACCTAGTGGAGGGGGTAATGAAATGGTAATTGGAATGATTTTAAATTCAATGTATACAAGAAACATGAAAATATCATGCTTGAGTACACAAAATCATTGTATAATACTAAATAAGAAAAAAAGACCCATATAATAATAGACATCACGATTAAGGAAAAAATAGATATAAATGTTACATCAAATACGTATGAGGATTCAATTTATAAATACAACTATAACTTAGAAGTAAATAATTCTGTCCAAAATGAAAATATGTCTCTTATGAATCAGACTAAAGATGTGTAACAATTTTCTCGCTCTTAATTCTGAATATGATATTTATAATTTTGATGAGATTAATATCTACTACAATATGATTTATATAATATATGATAAATTCAGTAAATATCACAATCCCCTAACAAATTAATAATTATAATTTATTAACAAAATATTATTTATCAAAAAAAATTTAGAATTCATGTTAACCATGATAAAGATGGGAATTATTATGCCTTACATGATTTAAGTATTATTTATTTATAAATTGATTTTACTTCAATATAATTGATTTCTCTTAAATATATTAATGAAGAGTACTTACTAGATAAAATTCATGGTACAAATGAATTAATGGAATAATTTTAATTAAAATTAATAGATAAAATAAATATCTTTATAACAAATATTAAATGCTATGTTTAAATAAATAAATAATTAATATTTTTTCCTCTTTTCATTAATTAATTGGGGGAAAATATTCCAATAATTTTTTCTTTTAATTTTCCAAAAAAAATTTATGTTAAGATTACAAATATTTCTAAATAGTTATAAAAAATGAAGGCCACAATTTTTTCATGCTAAAAAAATTCTGTAATCTAATTCTTAATTTTCTAATTTTTTAGACCCAATTAGCAATGGATTTAAAAACATGTGTGTGTATGTTATTTTTGTATAAAATGAGTGAAAAATGATAAATGACATAAGGATATTTTCTATTGATGAAATATGAGTTGATACTTGTAAAATTCATTTTCCATAACAAATATTGATGGGGGCTATGTAAAATTTGGAGATGATTCTAGAAAATTGATAATTGGAATTATTTCTTCTATAAATCTGTAACAATCCATAAAAAATAATGTGATATATTTTGAATGGTAAAAAACAACCTTGTAATTATTTTCATACTTTTTATGAATGTTATATTGTTTAATTTGATAATAATGAATGATATACTTTTAATGATATATTGGATATGTTTTAAGAACATAAAACTAATGGTTTTTAATATTTAGATCACAATTATTTGTGTATAAAAAATATAAATTGTTTGAATGATGGAATTTATGAATCATGTATTTTTCATAAAATATCTGTATATTATAATTTTTATTATATGAAATTTTTTTTAAATAAACATTAATTTTTATTTTACTTATGTTATGTTTGATAAAAAGATGTTATGTGAGAAGGTTACCTCGTGGAAAGGAAGTGGTTGGGTAATTCCTTGATATTTCAGAATTTTTTTCTTGAAATAAAATCTATTTTCAATAGTCTAGTCCACACACAATGATGAACAAAAACAAAAATATATTTTATGTGGATAAATTTTTTAATATTGAATGTGACCGTGATAAATGTATCTACTAAGTTGGAAAGCATAAATAGAGCTGAAAACATAACTAAATATATATATAAATAAACTAAATTTCATTTTTAATATTAATTTAATGATTTGATTATACTAGGATAACTAAATAATAATTGAAAATATTTAAAAAAAATATTTTTACAAAACAATTCCAATGATTGCACTATGAGTGTTAGGATATTATGTATAAATAATAATTTTAGTTAAATTTTTTAATAGTTTTTACAAAAAAATGTTAATTTCCTTCTAGTAGTTATTACTAGGCAAGTAATAATTTTTTTGATGAGAAGGTTTATTTTTTCTTGAAATTTTTACTTGTTATATATACTTATAATAAAAATAAATTTTATCACTTTCGGAATATGAATCAGATAAAATGATATGAATATAGATCTAATTATTTAAATTAGGTATGAAGGGTAATTTCATTTTTTTATATTAAATTATTTTGTCAATATTAATGTTAGTTTCCATGATAATGTTAAATGGGTTATTTTCCACGAATTGTTTTCAAAAATTTCAATAATATTTTTATAAATATATTATATTGATCAATTTTAAAGATTCAGTCTTATATATGTTTATAAATATACACAAATTTATTATTACCCATTTAATAAGTCGTTGATAAAAATTATACTATTAAATGTATATTTTTTAAAAAATAGTTTTTTCGATGAAAACGTTAGATATATTATATGTTTAAATATAAAATATATTTTTATATTTTTTATATATTGAATTATCATAAATATAAAAAAATGATAATTATAATGGAATATTTTAGTAATAAGAGTTGTATTTCATTTCTATAAATAAATTTATATAAGAGTAAAAATGAGTTATATATAGTGCATTGTGTTCTACTAAATTTGCATGACAAAAAATGTTTTGAAAAACTTTTTTAGTTTAAAATTTCCTAAAAACCTTTCCCAGCTACCTTTCATCTCCAAAGACAAAACAATCTCCTGAATTTTCATTCGTACACCATACCTACCATTTAATTCCAAAGAAAATTCCATCCTTTTCACCTATAAAATGATCTAACTTCCACCAAGTTCAAGGAACACCATGAATTTGAAATTAAAATCACATATGTTCTATTTTACCTTACCTAGAGTCTAATCCCACATTTTTTAGACTTTTTTTCATAAATAATACAGAAATACATTATTTATATATGATTCATTAAACAAAGATTCAAACTCTCAATGTGAGTGTTATCCACTCACAAACATTATTTTATATATATTTATCACCCACCCTACTAAAAAACACTTATATATATATTAATATAGTGAGATAAATATATTTATTATACATAATTTTTTTATATATCTTCTAAAATCATTATCTACCTTTCTAAATTATTCTTATAAGAAAAACATCATCAATGGATGTGTGAAAACTATTGTATCCATGAACAATGTTTCTTATTTTCCGTAATTTAATTAATTTCCATGTTCGGAATGATTATTAAATAAATAAATTTTATATGTATAAAATTAGTTGGATTCTAAAAATATAAGTTTATTTAAAAAACATTTTTTTCTATAAAAAATGAAAATGTCATCCGCATGTACATGCGAACTACCATTTTGATGCCCTTCGAGTCACTGATATGTTTAATTATAGGCCTAGATTATATCTTGTGTGGTTCTAATGGATTTTTGAAATCTGGCTTTGATAATTGTTTGATATAGTGGAAATAATCTAGGTTCACAATCTGCCCATTGTAAGTAGTAACCAATCGGTAACAATAAGATACAGATATACTTGTTCTTGTGGTGATTTTCATGGTTTGGCCAAGTTTTTTATAAATATAAATGTCCTAATGAAAAATGTGTAGATGAAAGGGATGGGTAAAAATACCATAAGATAGATTTCACATGGTATTTATAACCATATTCCTTCTCCCATGTATCCTTGTGCTTCATTTTTCATGGTACAATAGCTACCACACAGTTATCACAAGGTTTTTCTAATACTGTAGCCTAACCATGTGCCCTGTATGGGGTTCTAAAAATTTTAAACATTGTATGATTATCATGGAAACATATAATTCTAGAATCCTCTTCATCCATTATTAGACAAAAAAAATTTCTCTTTTATGGTATAGAGGGATTCCTCATTGGTTCTAGTGTGATTCTGTATTGATTTGGGTTGAGATGTACAATGTATTTGTGGATGTACTCTTGATAAATCATATAGTATCTTGATATTATCTTGATTTCTCTTCCCCATGATATGTTGGATCCTTAATGATATTTAATTACCGGATCTATACACTTTTTTGGAAAATTGGTGTTGTTTGTTTTGAAATTGGCTTGCAAGTATCCGATATCTTCTTTCATATTATCATTTTAAAAGGAGAATAGGTTTACTAAATTGGAATGGTAGGTGTCACTATATAATGGTTATATATCAATATTTAATTAATGTTTTTGTAAATTCATTTGTGCTGGTTTATGAGAATAATTCAATTTCTATATATGAGGGTTGCCCTATAAATTTACATCATATGTGTCTTTTGAAATAGTTTTAATATGATTTTTTCTTAAAAAACTAATTTGATGCACATCTTGTGTTTGAGGAAATGCCTCAAATATAAATTGTAAACAAATGATTATTTTCTTGTTAAAATGTATAATATAATTCCTAAAATCTTGTAATTCTCTGGTTTTGGAAAACATAGCACATGGGAATACATTGGGATCATTGGGTAAGGAAAAATAAAAATATTAGTGGCTGCAGAACTGCTTGAGGATATGTTTGTGATACCGATAGAAATTAGAATGACATGGAATCATATAATTAATGTTTATACCAGCCAGTGTTTATTGAATTTTTGAGTTACATATTGTCATTATCATGTGATGATTTGTGTTTCATTCCTAGATTCATTTTTGTATCAGGTTATAATGTTCACTTGTTTATATATTAAATAAATAATGTCTTCAATTAACCGCCTCTATGTTAACATTGATGTTGATTTCCATAGTTTTTTTCCGTTGGATCTGGGATATTTTGAATAGATAACAATATGATAAATTATGTTTTTTTAATGTTTGGGGCCAAAGTCTCATTTTATTATTAAAGCAAAGAAAATACCTCTTTTAACTAGCTAGAGGGAAACCCACTAAATATCCTGAAAGCCTAGTGGGCATGTAGACCATTACATGGCCCGCAATCCCAAATTCATATCTCAAGGCCCATTCTTTGAATAGTACTTCTATAGTACCCATATAGTACCTGCGACTTCTACAGTGTCCTACGGCCGCTACAGAACCCGTCTCTACTACAACACAACTACAGTACTGATACAATACCTACGTTGAATGGGTTTTGAACCCCAATTTTTCATGTATTATTATGGGGTGCTTACCAATAAGCCAAACCAAAACTACACAAAGGATATATCATGTGAATTGTTTTAAAATGAAATATATTAATGAAATCTATTTCGTTTTAAATCTAGAATTGATGGTTTAATGACAAAATACATTGTATAAACTCATGGGTGTATACTACTAGATTTCTCCTTCAAATAATATATACAACATTAATAGTAATCTAATTTGGTTTTATAGGATACTTGTAAATGGAAAATTTTCATGTATCTCCCAAACATCTATTAGTTAATATTGTTTTCATAAGGGGTAAGGATAGTGTAGAAGTATAAGTACATGGAGACGTGGTTGTGGATTTGTTTATTCTTTGCATCCATGTTTTGTATTTTTTACATGTATCATGTTTAGGTACCTTTAATCCTTGTCTTACTCAGATTTTATAACATTTTTCTACATTACATGAGTAACATTGTGTTTATCTTTTAGGTTAAAATCAGTCCAATGGGTTTTTATATTGATACCAAGTTGATTCTCACCATTCAATGGTGATACAAAAATAAATTTTGGCATTCTTATGATCCAATATTGGTGACATGTAATATAATCCAGGGTTGGTTATTTAAAAAATTGCATTTGAGATTGTTTTTTATTGGGATTCTGGTAGACTGGTTTTGGACTATTATAATTAAGATAGAATGTGCATCGGTGTTCTAGGTCAGTTCCCTTATTTATATTATCACAAGATACCATAGGGGGTTTGAGAGTTTTTCATTAATCATTGTGTATAATTCAAATTTATTTAGATGATCTAAATTTTGAGGGTTTATTTAAATAAATATCTTCTAATTTTATATATATTTTATGTAAATTCTATAAATTACCAATGTTTTATATTGATTTTGAGATATATTCCCCAAACCATCATTTTATATATTATTTGTTCAATATGAAAATTTCTCTAAAATATCTCCTCCAACTCCATATAAAGAATCAGTTAGATGAGTTATATATGTGAATCATCTAGTATTCCATTTATTGGGGGATGTAGATATCCAAAACTCAAGAAACCTGGCCAGGTAGGTGTCAGTGGACCATGATTCAGTGTTTAATAAGATGAATCCAGTTATATTTCATGGTGACCAAGGTAACCATGAACCCAATGATTTTATTAAATAATTATTGAATTTTTTTCACTTCATGAAGAATCCATAGTAATCAGAGTTGGGTTTCACCATGTATATTATATAATTATCAAGAAGGATATCGTGGAACTCCGTCACACAAGCTATGCGGAATGAATATCTATACTACACCTATTTGAATAAGTTATCCAATTGGTAGATTTATCCTAAAATTATTCATGTGGTAAGGGATTGTGAATTTTGAACCTGGATGAAGGGGACCTATAGTATGATTTATAGCACTCATTTATGTATTTTAGTGTACTTATCATTTGGGATAGTAGCTCATGACTACCATATGTCAAAGGTTCAAGATGGGATTGGGGGAAACTATTTTGACAATGATGATTCTCTTGTGTCGCCCAAACATTAATAATGTATTTGATAAATACTTTATGGATGAGGAATACCTAATGTGGTAGATAAGTTTATGTGGATAAATTTTTGTAGCATGGGTAACCTAAGTTTTCTAATAGAATGAAAAGAAAACCCAGTAAGTGTAATTAGAATATGTTAGGATAAGATTAAAGTTCATATTCATGTAAACACCAGATGGTTTATTATCAATTTGGGGGAATAGGTCATAATAGGCCTCACTAGTCTCTAGAAAACATGATTTTACATCATTGTGGATAATATGGTTATCTTTAATATTTTTGTAGAAGAGAATCCTAGTGATGTAAAATAGGGTCTAATATGACCAAAGGATATTAGGATTGTTTGGCACCTCAGATGATGGTGCATATATCTATTTTGAAAATTGGGATATATACACAATGAATAAATCATAGGGGGGGTGAGGATAGTTGTAATTATCTATTAGAGTATAAACTAGAGGAATCTGAAGTGGGGATAACATCTATTAGATGTATGAATTTAATTTCAATATATACGTTCCATGATTTATTTGATAGAAGTTAATATCATTATCTAATATCTTATATGTTGATTTAGGTCTTGTTATTATACTAAAAATTTAATCTATTTATGAATGATCCAGACATACCCTTGTATAATAAAAAGGAACATGAGTTTAAATGTTATTATTGTATATTTATGATCATAAAAATCGAAGTAGTGTGATACTTCCAGGTTTTTGGTAATGGTATTTTTTCATAATTATTGGAATGGATTTGGTGGATATATTGAAAATACTAAAAGATTTTTATCATTTTCTGGATCATTTTATATCTTCTGATGGGGTTACTCTGGTCTTTAAGGGTGAGTAGGATACTAGTTCTATGATGAAAAGGCATGTTTGCCATGGGAATTATATAATCACATGAAAATTGTTATAAATTCTTCTTCAATTTTTTTACTAGTGTTTAAGTTGTCATATTCATTTCATGGTTGATGATTACATTGAGAAAATTAGAAATTATTTTTATTTATTATTTCATTAGAGGGATACTGAGTATAATATTAACATACATCCATTAATAGACCATCCTTTATTAACATCGTATAATAGGGAACAAATAGACAGAATGAATATTAATGATAAACATGGGGATCTTGAGTAAAAGGGATATGCATTCCCAAGCGTTCCACCTTAGGATTCAATATTTATTTCAATAAGGAATAATGATATAATCCTACAAAATTATATTGAATAGAATATTAATAATGAGGTTAATATCAAGGAAATTTATCTTTTCCCAAGGATTAATAACTTGTTCTATAAACTCATGGGATCCCACTGGTTATATAATATTGATTTTCAATTGGGGTACTATAAGTTATGTTTTGCGGAGGGAGAAATTCAAAAGAAAACATTTAAGAGAATATATGGACATTAATAATATTTAATTGTATCATTTTATATAATAATTTATCATTAAATATTTATGGATTTTACGAATCTCTTATACTGAGATTGTTCAGGGTGGGAAGAAGAATGTGGTGAGGAATGAGAAAGTTGTGACTGCTCCTCAATGAAGAAAGAAGAGGAAGGATTATTCTTCTCTGCCGAAGCCAAGGGCTACTAGGTCCTCTGTCAGCAAGGGAAGAGGCATGCAGTCTTCTGAGGAGTTCCTATAATTGGAAAAGTTAAACCTCATAAGGAAGTATTTCAAGACTCTAGCACAATATGAATACTCGGAGTGAGAGTCTACTATTGTGGATGGAGTAATGGATCATGGCTATGGGGACGACTATGATTTCTATGTTATGTAGTTGATTTTCTAGATTTTGTTTCTTTCTTTGTGTACTATTCCTTTATTTTAATAAATGCCCAGGGACATTGTCTCAGGATGAGCTTTTCTGGTATATAATCGATTCTTAGTTTCTATCATGATTTACATTGTGGGTGATATTTTTGTGTACTCTAGGCCATTTTAAGAACAATAGGATCATCCATATATTGTTATTATAAATCTAATAAAACCTCTTATATTTGGAAATATTTATAAATATTTGTTTTTATTAAATAAGTAAGATTTTATCGTGATTTCATATCACAGAAAGTAATCTCAGGGAATATAGAAGTAGTTCAGGTGGTGCTATCTTGGGACTAACCAATTAACATTTTATGACTTATATCTTCGTGGGATTGGATGGTTATTAATATATGTTTTTAGGATTAATCAATTATTGAATGTCTTATGATGTAATTTACCCAGAAGAGTTTTAATTTTTAGTGGAAATATAAGATTTATATATCATTTAAATAGTTGATGGTGAGATAGAAATTCATTCAAATTCAGATTCATCCAGATCCAGGTTTGGTTTTTCGATTTTTTTAAAAATAGATCAGTTATGGGGTAAGGATGCATGATTATTTATAAAGATCATGTAGTGTAAAATATATCTCACAAACTAAATCTTGAATATAACAATAATCCAACCCATTTTATAAAGATAGTAGTTCTGATACATTCAGTCAAGTACTGGTTCCACTATCTATTTGGGGAGTAGATTACTATGTATTAAAACCATGAGATCCAAAAATATAGTTTCTACTAGAGAGACCTTATTTTTTATATTATTAGTTGTGTAGAGTAACTTAATATCTATTTATTTGTTTTAGTTTATATAATCCTTAATAATTGAATGTGATTTTCAATGAATTGAGTATAATGTTACCAGCTTAACCAATAAAGGAATCCATGGAAGAGTGGCCATTAATGAGTCTTCTCTTATAGATGCACATAGCTGAGGATTCTTATGATGTTCATATATTATTTTATTGTTCAAAATTCAATTCGTCATTCCATGAATATATTCTTATTTATAAATAAAAAAACCTCAATTTTTAGTGATCTAGTAAAATATTTTATACTGCAGAGACCATGGATATCTGATCTCAGTATCCTGATAGTGTCATAAGCTTCTGAAGGATATTAGTAATTTTGTTATCTATGAGGTGTGATTTTATGAATGATTTATATCATTATAGTTGGTCAATAAACCATGGGACTAAAAATAAGTATCATGATTTTAGGCATCAGTAGTTTCGGTTGGGGATATGGCTATTGATTTCAAACTTCATGTCATGATACCTTAATTTCCATAAGATTAAGGCACATTACAAGAGGCCGATTGGTTTCTTAAAGCCTTTACCCATTCTAGTATGGATGTGGGATATGATATCCATGACATATTTTTAGTATACAATAGTCTCTAATAGGAATATATTTAAATTTAGTGACAATTGTTCATTTTATGAAACCATATCATTTCATTAATATTTTAGATATGAATAAAAAAGAAGATATCATTAACTTATCTCTCTGAGAGATCATGATGATAAATAGAGTGTCTTTTATATTTCTTTTTTATTGATATCCACGTCTAACATCCCATTTTAGGAATTTTTTATAAGAAAAAATGGTTATCTATTTGAAATTATAGAAATTATATCACATTTATATGGATGGGTAGACAGAGTGACCAATTCAAATTCATGAGGACATGCTTTGGAAATGCGTTCCTGATATCCATTCAAATTGGGAAAATAATATAACATAGGTTAATTTTTTCAATAATAAAATCTATTATCATTTTAATAAAATGGATCCCTTTGTTGAATTCTCTTAAAGTCTATGAGGATTTTCTTTTTTGGGAGGAATTGGGGGAATGATATTTTATTAGAACGAGTGTTGTTCCAAATAAGAAAAAATGTACAGTTTCATTGAAGGTTGTTATAGATAGCATAGAGTTTTTATAAATACTATACACACCATCATTGCCCCACATTGGACATTGTGGTGAGTGATTGGTTTTTTTTATATTTTCACACTACTCTAGAAATTGTTGTTAGGGTAGGTATGGTACGTTTGGAAAAAGTCGGATTGGCTATTTAAAGATCACTAAATGATTAATAATTATTTCTATTAGTAAAAAATTACTATCTTAGATAACATCAATTCACAAGACCCTTCCCATGTTTTTAAATAGGAGGACGTTGATCATGATCTTGAAACCTCAGTAAATGAGTAACATGTCTAGATTATGGATCCCAAAGATAAGGTTTTTTGTAGTTGAATAATTCAATTCATTCATAAATGAAGATCTTAAATACAATATAATCATTATATATGTGAGAACGAATCATTAATAATGTAGTAGTGGCTATATATTTTTACTCTTCATGACTCTTGTGTGATATAAATGAATTGAATGTATCATTATGGGGGGAATTTTGATTTCCTTTAGGTCACAAGTATATCTAATTTTGTCTTTTATATTATCACTTTTGAGGATATAGCTTTTTGGAGTCCTGGATTGTAAATTTAGAGATATTATAGAAGAACACTCGGCACACATTCCATTCATAGTTATTAGAAACCATGTGTTGACAATGGGATATATATTTATTTTTTCTAGTAGTGATTCTATCAGTTTGAGGATTGTTTCATTTATCGTGTGAGTAACCAAGAAAATTGTTTTGATTAAAGGGTTTTGTTATATAAGATATTTCATGTAATTCAATTGATTTTTTCTAATCATGAGGATATTAATAGGTAACCATGTGATTTTGTTTTCAAAGGTTAGTTTCCACAACTTAGTTATCATGTAGTTTTTCTAACATTTTATCCAAACCATGTGACATATCTAGATTTTAAAAAAAAATTCCCAACAAACTTGTACATTATTAATTCCAATCACCTAATAATCCCTCATTTGTTTCAAAATATCAACTCCATGAAGTTTTAGAGGGTTATTACATTGGATAATTAGTGATTATACCTAAATTTGGGTGGATATATTCAACATACGTGCATATATCTTCTTGATATATCATATTTTCTCATGATTTTTGCTTGATATCTCTCCCCCCTATTCTACTAGAACCTAAATGGGCTATGATTGTTGGATTTAGAGTTCTTGTTGGAGAACCGATCGTTTTTTATCTAGGATTATGAGGTCATGATTCCCTTATTTCTAATAATTATTTTCTATGGAGACTAGGTTTCCTCTGTTAGAGAGGTATGTGTCTCTATATAATGTTCTTATCTCAGGATTTAATTAATGTTATTGTAAATTACCATCAGATGGATTGTGAAATGATTATTTTAAAATGTACTAGGGATTTACATTGAAATTAAATTATTGATGACTTGTGAAATGGTTTTTATAGTTTTTTATTTAAAAATAGTTTCACGCACATCATGTATTTTATTTAATTCCTCAAAGAAGTTTTTGACACAAAAATTAATTTTCAAGCATACACGTGGGGATGCTTATCCTATGAACATTTTTTATAAACTTTTAATCATGTTTTTCATCTATGTGTTTTAAAAACATAGAACATTGCAACATAATGAAAGCCTTGAGTAATTAAATAATAAAACCATAGTGAGTGTGGAAACAATAGGGTATACAATTGATAACTCAATTGACTATTATAGGGGAAAATATCATAATATTCACATTTATGACTGCTAGTGTTCCTTGTGTGGCCTAGTTATGTATTCCTAGAGGCTATAACTCATTTTTGTTTTATTCATGATTTCATTTATGTATTTTTATTTTATGCTCACATGATTATATATTTATAATTAATTTTTTTTTTCAATTGCTAAAATATATATTATAATATATATTATTTTCTATATTTCATTTTCTTTTTATATGAGGATTTTAATGGAAAACTAAACTATATTATATGGAAAATGTTTTCTAATAAATCAGATTTATCAATGTTTTTTTGATTTTTATTATAGAACTATTAGTTTGACAATAATGTTAATTTTATTGATTCATGGGGGGTATCCTACTATTAATTTTCCTCAAACCCATCACTTTCCATTTACCATGTGTATATTTAGTTTTATTTGATACAAGTATAGTAATGGGCATGATGCAGATCACCATCTAGTCCAAGATGATGCCATATCAAAAGAGGGATGTTTTGGTGGTATGAATAGTCACATAGATACCTGGGTGAGTTCTTTTGGGTTTATCATTTTTTTGTTTTTTGTATGTCTCGCGGTTATTTATTTTTCATGTACAGTGTACTATGATGGTTTACATTTCACTTATTTTACCTAAGTTATGTAGTTTTTACCTTTTAGTGTGAAATAATTCTTCTGGTTATGTGTCTTAATATCTAGGTTCTTGTCACCATCCTTGGGCATTTAGGGACATGATCTGGGCCTTATGGAATGCCATCCAGGGTGATGTTTATAGTCAACCAGAGGCAGTTCATTACAAATACTGCCATAGGCTGAGGTTTTTTATGTCTCCACATATCCATAGATAAAATATTGTGAAAATATATTTTATAAATTTATATGATATTAAATTTCAATATATTTCATTAGTATTACTATGAAATTTTGACATAATAATTAGTGATCATTATTATGTAATTTTATAAAATTATTAACTTATATGAAACATGATCATCACAAATTTTATCTTCACAAATAATGATAAAAACTAGCATGGAATGAAATTATAAATTTTTAATGAATTTCAGAACAACGTTTATAGTACCTTAAATAATCTAACAATAAAAAAATTTATATCAATGTGTGTGGATCAACATTAACATTAGAATTCTTCCATAAAAGAAATCAAAATCACGAACAATCATCGATTAAAATAATCATAAACTAGAAAATAACTATATATGAAATTATTACAATTAAAATGTATAGAATGTGATATATAAGAATAAATTTGTGAAATTGTTTAGTAAGATGGTTATTTTTGTTCTAATATAGGTTAATGAAATTTTTTGTAATTCAAGAGTTAAGGTAAGGGTTTCATCTCAATTTTAATTCTGTGAGATAGGTTTTAAGTTATGCACCTATTTTATTTTATATACTATGAATAAATAAAGTTTCACATATTATATCATTATCCACTCTATAATTAATCATATTTAATGTCTCATTTTAATTTCCTAATTCCCTGAGGTTTTAATTCAAATGTTATAAAATCCATAATTTTTTTCCTCATCTCGTTTTCCCTTTATTAAGATATCCTTCACATTCAACACTTATTTTCATTTTTTCTATATACAGTACCATTGAATATCTGATTAATATACATATAAATAAATTTATGGTATTTAAAAATCCTTATTATTTTATACCTTTTTCAATTTCTCGTTTCGAGTGATGATGAAAATGTATGAATATTTATATACTCAACAAAAATTCATTATATTATCGATTTTCTTATTGATCATAATTATTATACATTGGTTAAATTATACCCTATGATATTATTATGTTTTATTTATAATTTTTTATCATTTTCATTTCCATAATAGAAACCTTTTTCTTTTTTTTCATAAAATACGCTATCAACAAGGGGTTTTCATCAAAAAATTCTTCTAATGTGACATATTCATTATTGACTAGTTTTGTATTTTTATGTAGTGTATATAATTCCACATATATCCCTCTAAACAATATTTTTTGAACTTAATGATTTTATAAACTCATTTAATGTTTTTCCATGTTTTTTAAGTTCCTTGTTGTAAAATCTATATGGTTTTATTAACACAATTTTAATTCATTGTGTTGTGAATTTTTTGAAAAGAATTATTCTTATATATTGGTTATAACCTACACTATGTTGAAAATATGTTTCACATTATGTTAGGATTCTAGATATTTATATTTATTTCTCTATAACTCATGTTCTATTGTTTATTCCCTCAATTATACTTCATTCATATACATGATTATTCATAAAAATAAAAATGATGTCAATAATAACACTCATCCACTTTGATGTGTATTTACATTCAATTTCTATTTTATATCTTTCTGACAACTATTTAAATTATTATTTTGAAACCCCAAATTAAATTACCCAATGTTTTATTCTTATTTTACTCTACCGGTTTTGAAAATAATTCCTCATTATTATTTTTATCATATCAGATTCGATAAAGGTATTTTTGAAATATTAAAATTGATTTTCATTCCATAATCATATGTTTTATCATCCACTAAAAATTTACTATGGATAACCATTATGTCTATCTTAATGTACCATTATTGATTTTTTTAATTTTATTATTAAAATTGACCACTTCATATTTTTTAAAATGTATATTAAAATTAATCCCAAAATATATATTTTAAAATAATTTAAAATATTTTTTATAATCAGTATTTTATTGTTTAACATTCATTTCATACTTATTTTAAAAAGATTCATTATCATATAAGTCATTTGTCATGAATTTTCTTATGTGTTCTCTTATATTATAATTATTTACTGGGATTAACCCTTGATATCAATGTATCCAATTCATGATCATTTTTATGTGGTACAATAAGAAGTGTTTTTCTTATAATGATGTTTCTCATTTTTATAAATACCATTTTATTTTATTCCAGTTACAAATGAGATATGTTTTTAGGATACCATCAACTTTATTTCAATGGATGTATTATGATATTGACCTCTTTTGGATGTTTTAATGCGACCTATTTCCTTCCCATGGGATTATTATGCTATAAAAAATGAATAATGGTTATAATCTCTCATGGAAAAAATATGTATGGATTTAACTAAGTGATTTGTGCGTCTAAAATAATATAAACCACAAATTAAATAGGTAATATATTAATTATATAATCCTAGAAAGGGTAAATGATTACATATCACAAGACTCTGTGGGTATAAGGGTAGTTATCCCATGCCAAAGAGAGTAAAATGGTGGTTATCCCAATCCCAATAATATATGTAGTTGGTAATCCCATGCCAGCTATGTAATAAATGTAATATTTGGTAGAGATATCATCTAATATCAGTTATTTGATTAATACCAAACTCTTATGTAATATTCATATACCTATGTTATAGTATTATACTATTCTCAAATATATATTCCATGATTTGTTAATGATGATATATATTTTTATGGGTATGATTAGGTAATGTTATGTATGTAACTTGTATACACTCTCATGCCAACATACTAATCTTATACTTAATTATGGTAATAAATTTTAACTTTAACATGTTTAGCCTTAATAATAATATGATATCACCCCTTTCTTATGTTTACATTACCCAGGTTTTGATGACATATATTAATTATGATAATTACAGAAGGAGTTCTAGAGGTGTACAATTATGAAAAATTGTTAATGATCATTTTCAAATATGATGTATATATAGTTAGTATCTAACTTAAATAAACCTATAGTTTGTGTGATAATATTGTGAGTTGTAATATTAAAGAGTGATATATTAATTTTTATCTTAACCCATTTCAAATTATTTAAATATAGTGTCTAAAGATTTAATTATAATAAATAGACCTATGTTTTGGGGTATAGGGTGACATAATTGGTATCAATGAAGGGTTTGTTGATTTTTGGGGATTAGTTAGTGATCCTTGTGGTTGGAATACAAAATAATAGTGAAAAACCTTAGATTTCACATTAATATTGGAAAACACACCTATATTTTTGTAATGTATAGATTATGTGATTTCATATAAATTAAATTCCTATTTTTGATACAAACAAGTGGATATATGCCCTTGCATAGAGTAATTCGCCATTTGAGAAAACCCAGAAATTGGTTCATTGAGTGTTAACTAGAACATTAGTTGATGGATAAGTAGTATACCATGTGAAAAAATAGTTTGAAACTCATAGGATATATGAAATTGTGATTAAAATGAAATTTATTTACAATAATAAATTATCTAAATGTAATTTGATTAATTAATATATAACCATTAAGTTTGAGTACCTAATATGAACATGGCCATTTAAAAACTAGTTTAAATTAAAGGAGTTATAGGCTTATCCAACTATATTATAATTGATATAAATGTATTCATCGTTGGAATTATGGGGTTATATGAGAAGGAAATAATTGATTGAGTTCTCATATTCATATGAACATTTATTATGATTTTATTATATGTTATTACAACTATTTTGATTTTAGTATTTTTTCAAACATTGGATATTTAAAATAAAGATGTGAAAGGTATTGTCCAAAAAAAACCATGTGCCTTATAAATAAATATGGTGACATATTTTTATAAAATGGTTTATAATTTCATTATGATCTTATATTAATATAAAAATAAGGATTTTGTAGTCTTACCCAAAGTAGTGAGTAGGAAATTAACTTCAATCATTGACTTATAAATTTTTCATACATGTGTAGTAAGTAAAATTACGAGTATGCTATTTATTTTTGGGGGTAGAATGTAAGGCCTTGATATTTTAGTATATAATATTTTTATGTAAATAATTTTTTTATTATCACAATCTTCATGCAAAAATGAACTAAAATTGAGATTCATTTTATTACGATACAATTCTGAATATTAAATGTGACTTTAATAAATGTAGTTGGTATGTTACTGGGTATAAATAAAGGTAAATGCATTAAATAATATATTTATAAAGAAAGCCTATGGTTATTATTAATACCAATTAATTTAAAAAATTATGTCACTATACCAAATGATTATTAAAATCATTTTATGGGAAATATATATAATTTTTTTATAGTATTGGTTATACACGCTATAAAAATTTATAATGAAATTAATTTTTATCAGTATTAGATGATGAATGAGATAAAATTATTTTAATAACATTAATAATATTTTTTAGATTATGAAATATGGGAAGGTTCCTTTTTATTGATAAAAATAAGATATCGAGAAGACTGTGAATCAACATAATAATTATAAAAGGGTCATTTTCTATGATTTTTTTTCAAAAACCATTATTAAATTATAAAATAAAAAAATGAAATCAATATAATATAAATTAAAAATCAAAAAATTATATTTAAATAAATAAAAAATATATTAACACTCATTTAATAAGTAATTAATAATACATTAAATAAAGAACAATTAATATTATAAAAAAATGTTTTCAAGAAAAAAATGACTTTATATATATTATTAATTTTTATTAAAATGATTATTTCATAGAATCTAATATTTAATTTGATTATATTGATTTTGAATTTGGAATCAACACATCCAATTTTTTATGAACCCTCAATTAGTTTTATTAGAAAAAAATTATTAAATTGTATATTTTTTAATCAAGTTCAATAAGAGTAAAAATAAATACATATAGTGGATAATATATTATAAAATTAACTTGATAAAACACATTTCATATGTAATTTTATAGGTTATAATTTCATACCTAAATTTTCTGAAAATATTTCTTCACATAAATCACTTAAAAAATGCAATTCTAATCGTACCCTCATATACCATTTAACTAAAAGGAAGTGCCAATCCTCTTCACTTATAGAAAAATCTCACTAACACCAAATTCATAAAAAACATATAAATCAAACAACTATTGTAAATATACCTATTTTACCTCCCCTAGAGTCTTATAAAACGTTTTTAATACTTTTATTCCATTACTGATCCCTAAATTCTCTATTTCCAGAGGAGTATTCATGAGATGATTCAAACTCTCAATGTTAGATTTACAAAAAATCTAACATTATTTACTATATAATTATCATAAACCATAAATTGAATATACTATACCCATATTATTATATTTAAATTAATATAATTATTATACTAAATTTAATATATTAATGGTACAATCATCATTTACCTCCCTCATTTCTCCTTAGAAGAATGAATACTTCATTCATGCATATGTATGGAATACTCCCTCTATGAATGACGATCTTTATTTTTTGTAACCCCATATCATGTATAGTTAAAAATTATATTTCAATGATTAAATATGAAACTGATAACAATATTAATATTCTATAATTAAAAATCATTTAATAATTTTCTATTTTATGGAAAAAAGCATCATCTCTCTATATGTTCGGACTACTAACTCCCTGGAACAACAGGTTTTATTTTTAATGAAAATATAATATAGATGAATCTAAAAATATATTATATTAATATATATGAGTTTATGTATTATTATATCATATGAATATGATTCATTAAGGATTAAAAAATTTATTTTACATTTAACTCTAATTCATTGATATCGGTAAAGTACCCAAAACAATCTCATTGCTGATTTCATTTTTGTGAATCTGGACTATTAAAACAATGGAATGAAATTATTAATTTATTAATTATTAAGTAAAATGTATGAAAATTTCCTAAATAGTCTAGTAAATTTTAATTCTATGTAGTGTATCAGGATAGACATCAACCATATAATGAATATATTCAACTATAAAAATCGATAACATATAAAGATGAAAATGACATTAAGTTTCCAATGATCATGTTCCGAATAATTATAAATAATTTGTTGAAATCTTATATATATATTAATATGTTTTTGAAATATGTTATTAATATTTTTATATTTATTATAAAAAATGTTACAACACTTTTATGGAATGTGAGAGTAAAGAAAAGGATTTTGTCTCAATATCAATTATTTCATACATGTTTTGCACTATAATCCAATTATACATTATATAGTATGTATAATAAATATTTGACTTATTATTTCAAAAAAAATCATTAATTTATTTTAATTAAATTTTTATTTCAGATTTTCACTCTCAAGAGGTTTTTATTCAACGGTTATAAAAGTTGTATAGATTTTTTATAGTTTAGTTTTATTTAATGGATATATCTATTTTATTAAATAATTATTTATTTCATTATTTATATAATTCACACATATTTTTTTCATATATATATAAATACAATTACGTAATTTAAAAATACATATTTTTTCTACCATTCATTGGTTTTGATTCAAAAGATAACATTGTTTTAAGGATTTTGTTACTAAATAACCTTCAATTGAGTTATACTATTTATTTATGAACATTAATATTTTATGTTGGGTAAGTTGTACCCTATGATTATATTTTTTAATACCAAATTATATTAATAAATTATATTTATACAAAATTAAAATCTTTTGAAATGAATCGTACTTCATGAATTATGATATCCATAAGGGTTTTATCACACTATTATTTCATTGAAACATATTCAATATTCAACCCTTGTTTCATTTTATATCATCTATATAAATAAATATAAATTTTTATAACATATATTTTTATCCTATTAATTGGATTTATAAATTCATTATAGGATCTTTTTTTGAGATATTTCAAATCAAGTGTCACTAAACTCATAAGGTTTTTTTTAACATGGCTCTCATTCATTGAGTTTAGATTTTTTTGTGAACATTATTATAACTCGATGGTTAAAACCTACCCTATGATTGAACTAAATTTAACTTAATCTATCATATCTAGCTATCTATATTTTATTATCATGAAATCATTTTTAAGGGCGGTCAAATAAATTCTTCTTCATTAAAGTGCATCTTTCTACATAAAAATTCAACATTGTTGCGAATAGTTAAAATTTCATCGAGGGATGATTGTCCCCTATGTTAATATTAATTAATTCACAAATTTATTTCATTTATTATTTAGAAACCAAAAAATATATTACATCCTTTTCTCATCATATTTTCCCTTACATTTTTTCAAAATAACGTTTTATAACCCTTTTTTGTGATGTGAGAACAAATAACAGTATTTCTAAAACACTCAATAGGTTTTACCTTTCATGATTTTCTATTATATCATCTAATCCATATTTCATCTAGATATAATTTATATCTTTTCAAGGGTACATTATTTATTATATTTTTAATTTATTGTTTTTAAAATGTTTTATCTTAACCTTTTTTAAAATTTATTTTTAATGTGATAGATAATGTTTTTAAATATGAAAATAATAGTTTTTTCTAAAATTAATTTTAATATTTTGAAAATTTTTCCTATAAATCTCAAAATAATTTATTTCCTTGTATGTTATTTTTCATGAATTTCTATATGAATTATATGATACACTTTTTATTTTGGGGTATTAACTAATCATAACAAATGAACAAATTCTTAATCCCTTCAAATGTAATTCCACTAAAAGTATAATTGTTATAGTTATTTTTCAACTAACTCAAAAATACCATGATGTTAGTTATGTTACACTTGGGAAATATTCAAATTATACCATATATCTTCGTTTTGAATGAATTCTGATTATGATGTCTTAAGAAAGTTTTCATGAAACCAATTTCCTTTTTATAGGTTAATTCATATACAATCAGATGATGTTTTTTAGGATCTTATTGAAAAATAATATGTTTTTTTCATTAAGTGATTATTGTATCTCAAATTATGTATTCATCTAATGATTTTGGTAATTTTTTATATCTTATGATATCAAAGGGAACATGAGTGGTTAACTCATGCCCGTAAAGGTGAATGGGTGTTTATCCAATGCCTACTATGTAATGAATGTATTGGTTGGTAACCTTGATATATTATTACATTTATTGTGTTTATGATACACTCTTATGTAAAAGTTTTATGATAATTTAATCCCCTCATGGATGAATATTATTGAATTATTTTCACTCATGTGGATCATTTCTTATTTTATTTTGATGATTTATGCTAGGACTCATTATATTGGATTTATGTCTTTAGGTATGAATGTATTTGATGTGATCCATGATAATGGGAAATAATCTTGATGCTTAAATTTTGAATTTTACTCTTGTTATGAGGACTCGTCTATTATGCTATACTAATATAATTATTGCTTGATTTTTTATATTTTGATAAAAAAAATTGGGTGAGTTTTTCTTGTGTTACGATCATGGAGCTTGATTATTCTCTCATACCCTAGTACATATCATATTATTATATAGGATCATAAATTTTTGATTCATGTGTTTACCAATATTTGGCATCATAGATTAAACTTTTCTTATAATTTTATTTTTTAAGTTTATGAAAATTTGTGTAGATTATGATATTTTTAGAAGGAGGACAATATGGGTATGATTGTGGATGAATGACTAAATTCATTATAAAATAAGATGTTTGTTTAGATAATTTCAAATAAAACTAATCTATATAATTACACGTATTTATTTAGTAATATTATGAGATTATGAATGAACATAAATTAGATTAAACATTATGTTGGATCATCTCACATTGTGTCATAGCTAGTGTTTAAAGAATTTATTTTAGCATTAGACCATGGAGTGAATGTCTAGGCACCCTAAGGTTAATCCCATGCCCAATAATGTTTTTAATTATTTTCATATTATATATATATATAGAAATATATTAATAAAATATCATAATATTCAAATATAGGATCATTTTACATATAATTTATAACTAATTTAATGAACAAGTTTCATCAAATTGAAAATTATTTGTTCATTAATGGTTAATTCAATTGATGTTCTTATCATTTCATCATTGTAGTTGATAATACAATGAATAATTCCACAATTATTTTCTATATGTACTCTATGTATCATGTAATTTATTCCTTTTAGATTTGATTACAAGCTTGGGGGATCCATGATTATTTCATCATTCATAGTTGGAATCATGGTGAATTTCACCCAGATAAAAAAATTATTTCACTTTATCTTTATGTCTTGATAGGGAGTAGGTGTATAAAATTTTATTCTATAAATATTTTTTGAGATTTATCATTGATTTTGAGAAATTCTATGATGGGATACAAAATTATCAACAAATCACATAATGCCATACAATGATATTAGATAGAATATGTTGTTTGGATTTAATATTTTATAATTATGATAAATCCTATAATAAAATATTTCATATAATATTTCATCCATGATAAATAATATTATTATTAATAATATATTCTGTGAAGTTATAACTCATGTTTATTTAAATATCAATTGTTACAAAAATAAAAAAAATTATTTATTTAAATGATATTAAATAACATATATTTTTTTATTGGGCTCATAACTTTTCACGTCAATCCTATACTACTTTTATCAATCCTTTAGTAATAAATATTAATTCTAAAAAAAATTACAATATTTTCCATTAAATAAATTATTATATATTTTATTCACTAACTAGAAAAAAAAATATTTGTACTCAACTCACCTATATATTGTAAACACGAATCTAACTAGGGATTAGATTTATGAAATCAACACATACTGATTAATTATGAAACCAAAATTATATGAAAATATTTTTTTATAAAATAAAATTAAAATGTTTTTTATTTTGAAATAAAATAAATAGTTAGTTTTTCCCCCTGGTCCTAGTTCTCAACAACTTCAGGAAAAATTTCAATATATATTAGATTGGGGTTTAGAAACACCTTATATCACTAATATGGAATAAGTTAATGTCTAAAATAAAAACCCTAATATTAATTTTTATTGTTTAATATAACCCCTTTTTCTTAAAATATCATCAAGTAGGCTTTATAAAAATGTTCTCAAACAATATACTTGATTTATATTTCATAGAATCCTTGATATAATCTCATCGATAAATTACTATGACTATAAACATAATAAGAATGTTCTAGTTCTATCGAATGTCCTGGTATATCTTCTCTCAGCCTAGGAAGGGAATATACTTTAATTACTTATTATATAAATTTCATATAACTTTAGAAACACCCAATATATAATATTTCTCTAAGAGAATATAACATCAGTGTTTTTAAAAATACATCAATTTATATAATATTTAGGATATAAAATAATAATAATATCAAATATAAGGACCAACATATACATCTATATATAAGAATATGAAATGACAAAAATAACATACAAAATCTCTATTGGTGGTTATAACCTCATAACCTTCCATCGTTGACATTACTAATTGAGAAATTTTATAAGATGCACCCTCACCTACCTTATGATCATCCAACACTAGATAGTCAATCATAATCTATGTTTTGTAAGAGGATTTAATATAGAACATAATAATTATATTTAAGAATAATATCATAGAACATAATGGTTCTAATTATATAGGTGAACTTATATAACATTTCATTGAAACAAATATTCATATGACATAATCACATTAATTTTATGAAGATGAATAATTATCATAAGAAATGATATTAATTAATATTATGGTCATTTAATATATATATATATATATATATAATTTCAAGTAAATGTTTTTTTTTGTTTTTGGGAACCAACTAAAATTAACTCCCACTTATAATAGAACAAACTATTAATAAAATATTGTCCACTAGCTATCATATTATATTTATACATCAATTGAGATAAGGTCTTAGTCAGCATGTCTTCTATGTACTCTTCTTTAGAAACCCTATTTACAAAAACATCACCACATTGAGTAAAATATACCCAGGTTTGATACTTAAAAATTATATTTTTCAACAAATGATATTCTCATAACCCATTGGAAAAATTCACTATTTTTGTATTATTAAAATATAATGTTATAATGCCTTCACTATTACAAAACACATAAAGATCATGGGAAAAGTTTCCTATCAAAAGAGATTATTTTTATGTATTAAAATTTACAATACACTCATTATATTCAATAAAATCTATGATAAATTATATTTTATAACTCATCCTTGTCATAACTATTACATTATGTAAAAAACATATCCCTACTATGATTTTTGATCATTATGTTCTCTCTGAAAACTCGAATCAGTGTATACCCTAATGACATGTTCTTTATCTAATAAATAAAATATTAACATATTTTTTATGCCCAGGATGATTTAAGATAGTCAACATATAAACTAAATTAATCTCAACAAGGTCTTATTTATATATTTTGTCAATTCTCAAGATGCAGGAAATTCCAAACTTAGTATATAACAAGGAATTCACAAAAAATCATGCCACTCATGTGTAATGAATTCATATAATCATCTCTCTTTTCTACTAGGATATTTAATATATTTTCCTGTTATTTTTATACTAGGTTACATAAAAATAGAACAAGTCATACAATATTATATTTTTATTATTATTTACCATATCAGTGTTCATTCCATGATATATTCTCATAGAGAGCTTAAATCTATCAAAAATTACAATGATCCTTAAAATATTGGGATGTCCATCTAAGAACATTAGAGTGAATAACTAATTTAAAAATATATTAAATGATTGTAATATAATTAGTTCATTTTCTAGTAGTACTATATAATAAAAAAATAGCACTCAGAAAACAACTACACTCCCACAAAACATCTTATAGGCACATCGTTTATGTTTTTTTGTTTTGAAATAATTTTTTTAATAACTTTATTAAAATGACTGTTTCATGATTTCTATATTTGATTCAGCTAGGAAATGGATCTATATGTATTTTATACATTATGTGAATCATTTAGTGTCATATAACATTATGGTTGGTCATATAGAGATCGAAAATATGTTTCCCATTATGAAATGTTTTTATATCTATATTTCAAATCTCATAATATGGGTAAAAATATATGGAAATAATAAATCTGATTTTTAGCATAAATACTAATATATTTGTTTATCATATTATATTAATTTAATTAATTTAATACATTTTCATCATTTCATGCATTATATGTACTAACATTACCATCCATTCTCATCATCTTCTAGAATACATATTTATAACCAATATAATTTACATCGACAAAAGGATCTTCAAAAACCCAATCCTGGTTTTGGATGTTGAAATCAATTATAAAATTCATATATTTTCCCACCATGTAACTCTTGAGCCTCAAACTACATCTTTATATGATATAGGATCATCATTATATCCTAATAACATTTTTCTATCTTAATTGGGTAGAAGCAAATACCCTATTGGTTACCTATGCTCTTTTATGATCCTATGTAGTACATTTATCTATTGAGAAAAATCATCCATAATGATTTATAGAAGTTATTATCATACCAAATACTGTGTATCTTAATTCATGAATTCATCAAATTCGATCATTCTCCTAATATTTATTTTTTGGATTTTATCAATTTAAGGGATGGTGAGAAAGTTTCCAAAAAAAATCTTTCTAATGGATTGTACAGATAATATTGTTCAGTTTTTGTAGTGTATCCTATAAATATATAGTTAATTCTTCAAAATAATTCTTTTTCAATACACAGTCAAACTAATATATGTGAAATGGTTATTTTTCATTTAACATAGATTGTATAGAATATTTTTTGGAACTTAAATTGTATATTAGTTAAGTTTGAGAGATATGATTTGTAATGTGCGTCCCTAAATTTATTATGAATGAATTCCATGACTCGACATCAATCATAGCATGTACTACAATGCTCAGTTCTTTATTTCAATGAAACTATTCCACTATGGTGTATAACATGGAGTGATTTGAGAAAGGATGCAGTAATTCATTACATAATCGACGCATTCTTGGTTATGATATTCTATTCCACATTCTGAGATGAGTTTATTTATCTAGATATTGGTCTGGTTGTCTAATTAATTTTTGAATTCATTAAATTACATGAATGATCCATATTAATCCATTATTATGTAGAAATATATATATCTATGTATAATGTTATTTTTGGTATGTTTAATAAGTAAGAGTATCAAACACAAAATTCAAATCGAAGAGGTCCACACACATTCTTATGAACAAATTCTAGAACTATGGGACTTCATCCCTTTACACTGAATAATTATTATTTTTATTTTTACTTGTAATCAATCATGTATATTTCCATGGATTTTATTTCAAAATTATATAAACAATCCTCCTTATATATCATTTTCAAAATTAATATCATTTACATGACTATTCTAGTGACTCCATTAGATAGTTTTATATGACTCATGTGGACCAAATTTATTTTCAAATACCAAATATTGGTTTTCATAATCAATAAAATATATACCATTATTAAAATATTCTATATTATATGATAGAAATTTTTATATATAAAAAAACACATATTTTTTAACATAACACTTAAATCCATACATGTCTAAACTAGACATGAATATAATTTTTTGGTTAAAAATGGAGAATAATAAAAATTACAGAAAACAATAATTATACACAACAACAAAGTGGTATGATTTCCTCTATTATCCATTATAGATAGGTTTTTTCCATTGGTGGCTCAAATAACCACCTATCATCTTGAAAAATTACTGAATCAACAAGGTTCTTGTATTTGGATGAAAATTTATGCACTATAATTAGTATAAAATTCCCAATTTATAGAAATAGATAGATTAAATGTCATGAAGAAGACACATAATACATTTTCTTTCTTATTCACTAAGGTGAAGTGCATCATCATTTGGACCTTCATACAATTTCTAAATCATACATTATATTATTCTTTTCTCTTCACATTAATTGTATGGGTTGTGTCACATTGCCATATCCTTGGAGTTATTTATATCTTTTACTTCTTTTTCATTCCTCTTTCTCACGATAAATATATAATTTTAATCTTTCCTAATGTCCTTTTCATTCTAGAGAATCTGATTCAAGAGATTTCATATCATATTTTTAATATTGTTCATATTAAAATTGATAATAAAACAAATAAGTTACTAAATAAGTGATATGGGAATCAACTTTGTGAAAAATTAAATGGCTCGCATGAAAACTATACTTTCTAAAAGAATATTGCATACAATCTTATTCAGAATTTAATGTCCAGTTGATGCACAATATACAATATTTCATGTGAGTAGTTCTTTAGAGATTCCACACCTTTGTAATCATGAATTATCTCAATAAAGATCTTAGAGATAAGAAAACTTGGTGTATGAATTCATATCCTCACGTACCATTTAGAGCTCGATCCACATGTTTAATTGCATAAAAAACTGGTTATAAAATGTATCGTCAATGTATTTCAATAATACAAGATACTGCCCCAGACCTTTATTCTTATATTTCTCTATAGGAACTCTAGACACTATAATATATATCTTCCAATCTTGGCATAGTATAATTACCAAGAACATATAATCCTCTTGGAATTTCTTACAAGTCAGTTGATTGTTTTTTCCCAAAAAAAAGTGTGGGGATAGTAGTGAGGACATTTTACTTTCCAAATTTTTAACTAGAATATGACATTAAAAATTTATCTTTATTAACAAGTGTTACATAATAAATAATATTATATTATTTTTCCATAATATTATTGAGTTATAAAATAATTTATCATTATATTTGGAATATCTTATCTCATTGATATGTTTAATTCAAGATCCACATTTACTATTTCATAAACTGTACCAGGACCATTAAAATTAATCTATGGTATTTAGGTAGGTAGTCCTTCCAACAAAATTAATTAGTAGTTTCTTAATCTATTTAGTGAACCCACCCATCATAAATACCAAGACTCATATTTTCCCAAAATATTCCTCTAAATGAGATTAAAAATACTATGACCATTAAACATAATACAATTTTTTAGGTCGACATGCTTTATTTGTTAAGGATCCTAGATAATTGAAAATTTTACATGAACATTATCTGATCGACACTTTAGCTATCAGCGCATATTAACATAGAATATGGAATTCAGTTTTGGACATAATATTTTCATGATATTTTTTGTCATATGAAAAAATATTATATATTTAAATGGTAAATTTATTATCAGTATTTTGTTTCGTTGGATAAATTAATTAACCATTTATGCCTAAAACGGTTACACATAATCCATTGGTTTTATTTGATCATTCCATATTGTTATTTATTAGATTTAATTGATGACATTTAATATTAAAATTATTATGAATCACATAAATAAATAACCACAAACAGGAAAAAATAAATAAATAATTTATATAATCATGGTCCATTTGATATGGTTGGGTGTAACATAGAAATGATAGAAGAACCTCTAATCTATAAAAAGTAACACATGGAGCCCAATTTCGTACTCAGTTTGTAGTATTTCTATTTTATGATGTGTATATTCATCGATTTTTTCACTGCATCTGGGTCATGAATAGCACCCTTTTATGAGAGATCCTTACATTACAGATGAGTTTCCACATTATCTGTGGGTATCCAAGGGTTTATGGTTATATATATAAATGATGGACATGAAGGATCAAAAATATTAAAGTGTTTGGGTTAATTAATTTATCAATATATTTATTGTAATAATTATCCTTTGAATAACCCATATAATAAAAAACATTCAATTAGAAACCGAAAAAATACATCGGTTGGTCAATATAACGATCATACATAACGTTAAAAAAACATTATAGTTAATCTAGCTAGGAAATGTATCAATTCATTATTTATTTAGATAAATTTCAGGAATTAATGAACTAATCATCTTATTAATTAATTAATTCTTTATCAGAATTATAAATAAAAATATTTATTTAGATTCCCCTGATCTATATTTGTAATGAAATTAAATTTTTTATTTATAATTTAAAATTGTAAATTATAGGACATGTATTATAGGACGAACATCCATTTCCATTCTCGGTATACATAAATGTATTTTTTGGATTTAGTTGTTACGGGATTTGTATCATTACATGATATGTAATTAAAAAACATGATGTATGGTCCTTTTCATGTAACATGTACTTACATGTCATGTATTCCAAAATTTCATTTCATAGTATAACATAATGTGTTTCTCTGGGGTTCATGTTGTGTAGTCTGCATAGCATGTCTTACCAGAAAACATCGATAAATATAGATGATATGTATTGCTGAAAATGAATATGAAATATAAGATCTATTTGGAAACCACACATGATAAGTATTTCCAAATTCACAAAGAAAAAAATTAATTCCACGTGACATCCCAAAACCATGGAATATGTAAATTATGAAGATAAAACCCAATATGTGTTATTTACAACCATACACACACTATTTAGTTCTAACATTTTTAATTTAATTTTTCTTTTTTTGACTTTGAATCACATTAAATACCTATCTTCGTGTGTACCTTATGTGTTATTTCCTAATTTACACAACATGTAAAACCTTCTAAATGGAACATAGTTCCTTTTTAACCATCTTTACTAATGCATAGGGAGTTAGTGTGCATATTATATGGAATATCACAAGTTAAAAAGAATGTAAAATCAATATAGATGTTTTCTAATTAATGTTATGAAATATTTCTCATCTATAAATAAATAAGTTCCATGTAGTAATTACATTTCATACACCATAACCATATGATCACCTTAATTTATTTGGGGAGAGACTATACTAGATTACATAATTTGTATTCTAGTTTCACACCATATAATCTCTATTATACCATGTCAAAAACATGGTCAATATTTAGCTTGTAATGGAGATTAATACTAACTACCAAAAGAACTATTTGATGATCAAGGATCATCCTTGTAATGTTAACAATGCTTAAATGACATTTAATTTTTTTACACACCTTGTATCCAAGTCATTAATCTAGAAACTATAGTATCTCTAGATTATATCCTTGAGCATCATTCATTTATTTCCCTTTTCTAGGTCATAAGAAATTTTACAATCTTCTTATGTTGAATTTCAAATTAAATAAAAAAAATTAAATGAAAAAAATATACAGTTATGTAACTGATCAAAAAATTAAATATTAATAAATTAATATGTTAATATTCTGATATCACATGAGGGTTTCTAGGAATTAAGGAAAATGATGGGACAATTACCAACGTTTTTCTCATCATTTTATTTAAAATATTATTAGATCTATAGAAAAAATCCTAGAATATTTATATTATATGTCTTATAAAATAAAATTTATAATTAATTTATAAAATTAAATACCTAAAATTGATAATTTATTCATTATAGATGATCAATTTCATAACAATTATTGTCACATAATTAGTCTAGGTGAGAATCAAAAACAACATTACTCTAACGATATCTTTACCTCCTCCATGCCCTCAGAACTTCATTGTTGAAACTCTAAGAGAAATCATAGGGGAGCCAAGTGACTTTCGTCATTCATCATTGATCTCTACAAAAATTACATTAGGATTTATGAAATATTTTCCTATTTCACTATGTATATTGAAGGAGGTGGGGACCAATATTCATTCTTTCTAGAGTTTTCTTAAATTTTAGATAATTTTATTGAGAGGAAATTATTTTCAATAAAATTCATATATCCCTAGAAAATGATATAAAATGTAATATATAGTTATAGTCAAATATTTGATAATTTTTCTGAATCCCTCAGTCAATTAATTTCTATATTATATTGCTCATGTCAAATAATAATAATAATATTATTATGTTCCATGACATGTATTAAATTTTGAATGTCTATATATCATTTCATATGGTAATTAATTAATTTTTAATTTAATGATATCAAATAATTTATATTATTTTTATCGATCCCTTAAATAATTTCATCAATCATCATTAGAATATATCAATCTATGAATAATAAGTTTTTAATATTGATAAATATCATTATATTATCTTCTCAATAAAGAAGTAATAATATATTATTTTTACAATTTTGATAATAAATATTTATTTATTTTCAAGTACCATTTCATAATAAATTAGACTATAACTGGTGATTCAATTTTTGTGATCAACTCATCTTGAATAATTTTTAAACAACAAAATATAAATACTATTTATTGATAACATTTAATTCAAATAAAATGAAATATGAGTTTCAGGTTACACATAATGTAGGGCCCTATAGTCCACTTTCTTAAGGGCATTTATAAACATACATAAAGTCAAATAATACAATACTACAAAATGGGAAGGCACACATTTAAATATAGCTTAACGTCTCAATGATAAAAACCTCATATATAAACTTACTATGTTATATAATATATGATTTAGGATATATGAATAAGAAAGTTGAATACATGTTTCACCAACCTATATAATTTATTTTAATTTCATTCAATATCCAAAATAAACTCATCGATAAACCTCCATAGACATATACTTAATCAAAAAATTAAGTTAAAATAAAACTCTATGATATATCTTCTAATAGTTTTAGAATGGATAAAAACATTAATGTAATATTCAATCAATTTCACATGACTTATGAATCACCCATATTATCACAATTCAATGCAAGAATTGTCTTTATGGTTGTAAACACTAAATCAAAATACATGATTCAATATATGTATTAAAATTAATAACATTTTTAGGTCTAATTCACACATTTTTAGATAAGAATATCCAATTAAACTTTTAACATATGGAATTTTTATTGATTTCTCTATCCACAGAACCTCCCATCATAGAGATTAAAATGTGCAAAGCTTCATTAGAAGAATTATAACCTACATAAAATAATCCAAGAGCTTATAGTAACACAATATATATGGCTTGACATAATGAAAACACGCTATGAGTTATGGAATAAATGAAAACCAAAAATTGGATTCTTTAAAGTTTTCAGATGGATTTTTGTATTAATCAAAAATAATAATCCTGCTATATTTGATCTAAAATTCAGTTATTGATTCTTTATTAGCTATTATGTTACCTTTAAATAATTTACATTTAAAAAAAAAGAAGTCTATGTTCTTTAAAAAATAAATTGTTGTCATTTTTTATGAATATAAAATAAAATTCCTCAAGAAAACTAAAATAAATGAAATTGATTGTTCCATGAATTACTAGAGGCATGATACTCTTATTAATATGAAAATGGATGATGGTTAGGAATATCATTAGGCACAAACCATCCACAAGTGGTTAAAAATTAGTGAAACTAAGAGTGTGTTTCCATGATAGCATAGAACCTTCAATCAATTTTTCTTAGATTCTAGTATAGAAATTTTACATAATGTATTTAGAACTATAATTAATTCTATAAATGATTCTAAATTTTCAACCTTTATATCATATTTTGAACCTGAAACTATAATGAAAATGTTTATAATTGGGTATTTGATATAATAATATAATTAATCTGATTCAGGAGTGAAATTCTTTGGGAATTGTTAACATACACTCTTATTTTCTCATTGTAGGTAATAAAAGGACTTTTAGAAACAATAAAACTACTCTTGGAGTGATCATTTGAAATTAGCATAGAAATTTCTCTAATTGTTATAATCAAGTTGAAGGTATATATTATGAGAATATATTTGTACCTATGAACACATTATGAACCAATAGATTAATCTTATTCTATTAATCCCATATGAACTTCATAAATTTCTTGATTTATGTTAAATATAGTTTTCTAAATTGTTTTCTTTTAGGGAAATTTTATGTTGAATAAACTCCATGCATTGAAATTCCACTTTTTAGAAAATTTATTTTCAAACATAATATTATTCGTATAGTATTAAACATTACCCTAGTGCTTTGTATCATAGAATTAATTATTTTACATTATAAAAAAATTATTCAGTAGGCACTGTAGATCCTACAATAATTAAGAAAACAACATAGATTGATATTTTTTTCAAAATCCCATGACCAGACTCCACAAACTAGTGTCCTATAAAGAGTTTTCCTAGGACCATAGACATACCTCCCCATAAGAGAGACTCATCTAGATAGAAATAATGTTCTACAGTGTTTCCATATGGAGACTACACACTCATATCATATTGAATGAAATAGTTCAAATAAAAATGTTTCGTCCAAAAATAATAATTAATGTATAAAATAATCCAAAAAATAATCATGTTATTAAAAATATAATGAAAAAGAATATAGTCACACATCCCCAACTAAAATCCCACCAATATGATCAGATATGGAGAATTAAGAAATGGAATAATTTTCAAGGAGGATCTACTACCATCTGTGAGTCTTGTCTCATCCATCATCTTATATCTTCAAATCTATTCTGTTGAACTGTCTAATTTTTTATCTCTTACATAGTCAAACCATCAATCATAAGTTTTGTTCGAGAATCAATATGGAAGTTCCATCAACGATGTTTTAGTGAAAAATATTTTAAGTCACCACCAATTGTTTCCCTAGAATAATCATCACATACAGTGTATAGAAAAGACATATACCTAGATTAATAAAAAGAGCGTGGAAGAACAAAAAAATAATCACCTTAAATCCTTGAGTTCTAATGTGCCATCAAGGATTTACATACCATTTCTGGGCCATATATGATGTCTCTATTTATAAATAATACCACTAAAGGGAACTATGGATGTCCCTAAAACCATAAGAGTAATATTAGAGGGAACCATGTACCTCCCCAGAACCATAAAAATATCATACACCTAGGTGAACCATGTTCTACAAAGAAACATATCATAATATCAATCACCTTGGTAGACACTATACCAAGAACTGTATAAAAATTTCATACACTTAGGGGACCCATATCCTTCCCAAAAAAATATAACAATATCATAGACCTGAGGGACCCATGTACTACTCATGACTATATAGAATGTACACATGGGTAAATTTTCCTAAGAACCTTTTATATCATACCACTAGGGAATGAATTCCCAAAATGTCAATTCACATTCACTCAATTGAATCATAATCTATGGAACCTCATATCATACACATTAGGGGTATGATTTCATACACATAAAATGAACTAGGTTGTCATTATCCAAGGGTTTCATAAAAAATCAATAAATAAACCCCCATTAATATGCATCAACAATATATATATATATATATATATAACGCAATCACATCTTACATATACCTTAGGTCATATCCTCTCCCTATCAACTCATATTTTACCACACCCATTACATACTATCATTAACCCTACATTCATTTCCTAGGATGGAATCTTATTATCACAACCCATAGATATTATATTATCACTGAAAATCCTTGGGTTTAAAATGTCATAATATCATTGATCATACCTTATTCCCTACACTAGCCCTCTCTAAGGTCAACATGGAGTTAGGGAACCCATCATGGTCCCATTGGCTATATCATAATCTATGTATCAAACATGGTATCCTCTCTCACATAACCACTTTTAGGGCCCAAAAATATCAGTTAGAGGTCATAAAATCCCTCATCATTTCCATGATCATGTCACATATTAATTATCTATTTATGTTATACTATACAAGAATCACACTAAATAGAGAACATACTAGCCATAGCACTTCCCAAGTCATCATTGACAGATACTCTCAAGGACAATGTAAAGATAATCCTACCCAATGTATAACCACCAAGGTTACCACATATATATGGGGTAGTAACAACTTCCCCACTCTCTAGTTAACTATCCAGAAAGGATATAAGTTATCTCATGGGTCTTATATAGCCTATTCCTTTCCTGGTCGTTTGAAGCCCACCCCTCACCCCTAATCAAGGGAACTAATCAAACCTACCAAGCACCATAATGTTTCAATGAAATACAACCCCTATAAGATCCATGTTCCTCATTGAACATGTTTATAATAAATTCTTTAACCATTGGTAGATGAGGAATCAAATGTAGTTAAATGGTCTATTGAGTCCCATTACACTTCCATTTTGACGATAATTTTTAAGAACATTTATATTAAATTTATCACCGATAACCATTGGGTTATGAGGATGCACATCACAAGATCCATATATGACACATAAACCACGGAGATACGTTTTACTAACACCTTCTTAATTTGGAGTTATGCCCATTAATCAAGTCATAATATCAATACATAATCATGTCTAAGACTCATCTCGGATCATCTCATCACCCGAGTCTCTATCTAAGGAAGTATCATTCAATATAATTAATTATATCAATTTATAATTATTTATTAATTATAGTAAAAATATTAATAATCCCCAGGAAATTCATGGATAAAAGTCCACTTTCTATAACCACATGAAAAGTCATGCCAATCACCAGATGTATACACGTGACACACTAATGAACATAATCCTTCTCACATGAAACATGATTTGTAACACCCCAAGATTTTATGAGATATATTATTTTTAATTTCCTTGATGTCTTATATTGTACACTACACCAATATTATCTTACACTATATGCAAGACCATATTAGCTTGCAGTATATGCCACACTATTCGTGGCGTGTGTTAGACACAATTTCAAGTTCGTTTTGTGGAAATTATTCTACACAACATTAATTATAGATATTGTTTAATTTATAAATGAAATATGTTTTGATTATGTTATAGGAAACAAAAAACATAGCTTTTACAACACACAAAACTGACTTGGCTTGCATTACACCCAATCAAGTCCTTCATCGATAGCGTGTGTAGTACATAATACCGAGTTCCACTAAACGAGATATTATTATAACATTATTATGAACTAGCCATTATGAATAGTAATAAAAACTTTTTGAAAATTTATAAATTTTATCTTTCAAAATGGAATTCATTTTTGGATTGGTAATATCGAAATTATCCTAGAGTGAATTTTTGGTATTTTTCTGAAAACTTTCAATTTTTGATGAATAGTGAAAAACACAAAGTTATAGTTTAAAAACCGATGTTTTATTTAAATAATTATTTATTTATTTTAAATTTATTTTAGGTAAAAATTGATACATAATACCTATATATGTTCAATTTAATTCATTGAAGTCATTTCATAATAATTTTAGATATATAAAAATTTTATTGAACTTTTCGCCATCTTTTACCCACCTCCTAGGAGAATTTGAAAATTTTAATAAAACATAATTTTACCACTTATGTGAGTGGAATTTCGAAAATCCGAGAGACACGGTTAATATCATGGAGTAAAAGTTGGTTCTATAAGATAAAAATAATTTTTGGTGAATAGTATGTTTTTACTTTTATTTACCACGGTTAAAAGTAAATAGGGTAATTAAGGGTAAAAATGTTATTATTATTACCCTAATCCATGTCCTAATTCTATTGGATAAGTTTAATTTGACCAAAAACAACCTTAATAATAAAATATTACCCTTTAGGTCCACTTGGATTAGATTAGGACATTTATTATTATTTTATTTAAAGAATAGGTAAAAAAACTTAAAATCAAAGTTTAATAACAAAAAAATTAATATAGGTTTATTAATAAGATAAATTCGACTATAAATATTAATTATAAAGATAAAATGATTTAATACATAATGGTATTTTATTTATAATTTTTAGACATTATATAATTTAATTTATTTATGACATAATGATGATAAAGTAATTACCTTATTAATGAAATATTAACATAATTGATATTATAAATACCCAAATAAAAGTAATTTGACAAGTTTTATGAATTACACTAATTTTTTAGGTTAATAGGACAAGTTTTTATTGATTAAATCAACTTTTTTTCGAACTAATCATACTGTTATTATTTTCACAAAAATCAATAACCAAATAGTTTCAAAATTGACATAAAATAGTTTTTAAAACAGATATTATATTATTAATTGTTATTATATTCCTAAAAATATATGCTTCTGCCAAATGACATAGATAAGGTTATATATATTAATAATGAACCACTTGGGGTTATTTTGTCTTGTTATAGTAAGGTTATTAACCATATATTGTAAGAAAATAAGAAGACACGGTAAAAGATAAATTATTCAACTTAGAGTTAAATCTAAATGAAAAGGTTAAAATATTAACCTAAACTTGTCTAAAACCTATTGGTAGAGATGATTTAGACCCATACCAACTTTATCTGTCAAATAAGGCACTTTGGAGCCATTATAAACCGGACATGACTATATTATAAAATAATATTTTAAGTTTTTCCTAAAGTGCCCCTCTCCCCCTTATAAAAGGGAACCTCCTCCCTCTTCTCTTCACACAATTTTGAGACTTATTACTTGGTCAAAACATCCCAATTTCCCTTATAAAAATCCATAGAAACATTATAGTGGTTCTAGTCTCTTCAAAAGACCATCTCTAGTGACTTAAGAGGAAGCTTAAAAGAGCTGCGTCAAAGAAGAGGTAATCTCTTCTACCGATTCTTTCAAGTTTCATTCTTCATAAAATCCTTCTTCTTTAGTTGTTTAATTATAATTTAATAACATCAGTATCACTAATATACTTATAGGATATTATAAATATGAAACAACCCCATTTCACCTTTTATCAATCCTACGAAAATGAAATCACCGTGCGTGCGTACATACAGAATACCGTCTCCACTCCGTGGTGTAATCTGTTTTTCCACCACCACCTTACATGGATGGGTATAATGGTGTAAATAAGAAATATATATGATTATTATGACATTATAATGATTCTGAGATATCATCCACTCCAATTCCATTTAATAAAAATGCGAACGATATCATCACTCGTGCATACGTACAGATTACCATCTCCACAACGCGATGAGATTCATTTTCCAGGTTAACCATTCAAAAATGATTATAAAATATATATAATGAATAATAATTAAATATATGACATTATTAAGACACTGGATTTATGTATATATATATATATGTTTCATCTACTTACTTCCATTCAGGTCAATAATGAATGGAAAACAACGTTCATGCGTACGTACGACCTACCGTCTCCATGAACGGTGTATTTCATTTCATTCATCTATCTATTATATATATATATATATACTTAATATATATGATATATAAATCATTATTTAAATTCTGTAATTAATTAAATCATGATATAAGTCATAATAATATCAATAACAACAAGTCCAAACAAGTACGATAAATAAAACGATTTTACCCAACACACTGCTTTAACGTGGATTGTACAAATGAACTGGTAATATAAAGTCATAAGTGAACCATATATCATTTTATAACAATGAATAAAATTATTTAATGAGTAGATGACATTATTTAAATCATTATATAGGAGGTTTCGATACTTATGATGCATATTGGACCTAAGATATTGGAAAATCTCACAATCTCAATTTTTATCCGAGATTGTTTATACTTCAGAATTTACTAGGGCATATTTATCATCTACATACATGTTTCCTCAATATGTAATATTATTTATATCCTCCTACAATTGTTTAAAAACAATTTTACCCTTTGGTGAGTTTTTAGTAAAAGATATGTAAGGAATCTTTTGTCGTTTTTAGTAAGAGGTACTTTTTGACTTTTCCGGCCAAAGTACGAGAAGAATGTTTTTTAACTTATATGGAATGAAGGGATTTTTAGGATTTCATAGAACATTATTTCCATGAATCTTCATTTACATGTTTTCAAGATTATTTTTAATTAACTTCTTTTAGTTTAAAATTTTATGACATGTTAAGAAAGGAAAATTGTTTTTGAAGTATAAAGGATATTTTCCTCAAGAAAGGAGTTCAAGTGTTTTATCAAAATTATTTTCCATATAATATAATATAGGATTATGTTTCTATCCCTATTTTTATATTGATTTGATTATTTTAGGATGGAATTATATTTATGAAGTCCTTTTATCTTACATTGATTATGTTATGATGGCATGAAGTTTAAGAATCCCATTTTTATTACATGGGTTATGCTATGATATATGATTTATGATTTTGTGGCACACATAAGAATGGTTTAATTATTAGATGGGTGGGACCTATATCTCCATCCAATGCATTTGGTAAAGATTTATATCTCATGAGATCGACATGGCTGGAATGGTAAGTTTATCCAGTTCAATGTTACATGATCGGAATGAGGAGTGAAGGCGATTTAGTAAGGGTCTTTGTCCACAAAGATGGTCATGGAAGCAATGCCTTGGATACTATGGAAATCATATCATGTGCTTAATGGTTTTCTAAAATTACATGTTTTATTCCCAGGATATTTTATAATTATTGATTTTACTTTATGATATATTCCTTATGTACTTCTAAGATTTATGTCTTTGCTCAATATTTTGATCCTTAGATTTTATGTTCACGTTTTTGCATTCAAATTTTTATGGATTTCTTTATGTTCTCTATGATTACCCTTACTGAGCATTTGATCTCACCCTTTTTATGTTTTCTTTTCCCCATGATATAAATAATGGTTTTAGGTAAGAAGACAAAATGGGAAGATCTTTATGGGAGATGTTGAAGATCTTCCACCATGAATAAAAGATTAGTTTTCCTAGTTTCCAAAGACACTAAAATATTGCGGTCCTTATGTGTTTGTATTTGTTATGTATTAAGTATTATGAAAAAGTAATGTAATGTCTATGTACGTCATATTTGGGTTCCCTACAGTTGGTATCAGAGGAAAGGATTAGTTAACCTTTGGAAACATGGATGAGAAACTTTATTGATCTCCCTAGAAATATTTTTAAGGTATGTCTAGGGATGTCCCTAAGGATAAGTATATGTATAGGTTATAGTCCTAGAATTACGGTAAAGATCTTATAATTAAACCTATGATGTTATATATTGAAGGTACTCCCCCTTTATTATGTTGTTTTCCTAGCACAATATTTTCCTCTCACACTATTCTTTTTGGGTTTTAGAAAATGGCTGGAAACAGGAAGATTAATGATAATGGAAAATATGATGGACAATGGAATGATATTCTTAATGATCAACCAAATTAAATTTCCTCTGTAAGTCCACCTATCTTTATTATGCCTAATTAGAAATCTCAAAATATGATCAATAATCTCAACTTTGGTAAGTTTCCCGACTCAGCTAATAAGAGAAAGATGGAGTTTTGATATGATCATAGTGGAAAGAAAGTTCAATTTCCCTCATGTAAATCATGTGGGAAGAGGCATCAGGGATAATGTTTCAAAGGAACTAGAAGATTATTTGGGTTTAGAAATGAAGGATACAAAGCCAATAATTGTAAAGTAAAAGGTTTAGTTAACACCATGGACAAGGATAATGGTATTTCTAAGACATCAACAACAGTTAAATGTTTTAAATGTGGAATGTATGGAAATTATGAAAACCAATTCCCTAAGGGAAAATCTCTTGAATATAATATGCATGGTAGTATGAGTAGTATTTATGTTGATCATGATGAAGAAACTAAAAATGATATATGAGATGAAAGAAGTGTTGATGAATAAAATGAAAAAGCTCAGTCGATGGATTAAGAAGGTAGTGGAATGATTTTATGCTTACCAAGAGTTATGTTAATGGTACTATGGAATAAAGAAACATCTAAGGATTGTTACACTATTGTTTTTTCTAAAGTATTTGAAAGTATATGTTGAATGGAACCGGTAACAATGAAAGGTAATTTATATATTTTTGGAAAGAATATGATATGCCCATAATAAATGGATAAGTTGAAAATAATATTTTGGATATTATTAATGAGCTCATGACTGATATAAGGACAAAGTGATATCATGGTTTGAGTATATAGAAATTTTGGGATTTTGGTATGTGAAAAGAGTTAACTTTTGACAGCATTCATGTTTTCAGTAAGGTTCAATGGGTATTCATTTTTCAAGAGAATACATGATTACGGAATTCAAATATTTGGAATGTGACCAAAACGATATATCTTATGATATATGGGGGTTAAATGATGGTGTTCACATGCTTGGTAGATGACCTTTCTAGTAGTCGTTTTCTGTATACTATGAGATTGTAATGAAGTATTTTTGATAATCCTAATGGTTGGAATGCATTAAGTTGGAAATCATATAATATTTTTTAAGGATAGAAATTTTTGATATTATTTCTGGAATGTTGTAATAGAATAGTTTTAGAAAAAGGACAACCTGTAAGATCAGTGACAACCCGTTTCGTCGGACAAGGATGCGGGAATCGAACCCCAAACTGAAGTGCGAAAGGCCTTTATCGCCTACAACTAGACTATAAGAAGTCCCTGGTTAGTATAAGCTAGTTTTATTTTGTTATGTGATATGATTGATGAAGTATAAGTCCATTTTAGCAACCATATACGATTAATCTCTGCATAGATGGACTTATGTATATTTAATAAATTGTGCTAAACTTTTTGTGATAGAAACAGATGGAATGACCTATCATTCTATCTCATGATCTACCAACACTTCACAAATTACAAATTAAACTTAATTTCTTTAAGAGATGATGTGGAAATTTTTTAATTCACGAACAATAGTGAGATTGTACCAAAATCAAGTAAGTATTTCTTTTAATTCATCAATTATTAAAATTAAGGAAATGATATTGAGAACTCAAAACGTTTTCCTAGTACCCTCATACCTTATGAATTATATGGTACCTTAAATCATCACAACTTTTTTTCTTTTTGATTGATGGCTTCTTCATATCCATGTTCTCTACCACTCTCCATCAGAACATGATGGTTAGATTTCACTTCCATATCCATATTTTCACGTATGTTATCCTATGTGGAAACCCAGTGCTGAGTTACTTTGGGTGACCATTTTGATTCTAACTTTCCATTTTTAAAATGAAGTTTTAGTAATACTTTTTACTATGCGGGTTTCTATGAATGAAATTTTTAAGTAGTAAACCATTTATAACCCCGACGAATTTCGAGGGCGAAATTCATTTTAAGGGGGTTAGAATGTAACACCCCGAAATTTTATGAGATGTATTATTTTTATTTTCCTTGATGTCTTCTATTGTACACTACACCAAGATTATATTACTCTATACACAACACTATATTAGCTTGCAGTATATGAAACACTATTCTTGGCTTGTGTTACACACAATTTCAAGTTTGTTTTGTGGAAATTATTCTACGGAACATTAAGTATAGATTTTGTTTAATGTATAAATGAAATATGTTCTGATTATGTTATACGAAACACCAAACAGATCATTCACTACATGCATCCTTGACTTGGTTTTCATTACACGCAATCAAGACCTTCCTCGATAGCGTGTGTAGTACGAAATATGGAGTTTCACTAAACGAGATATTATTATAATATTATTATGAACTAGCCATTATGAATAGTAATACCCACATTTTAAAATTTTATAAATTTTATCTCTCAAAATGGACTTCATTTTTCTATTATGAATATCAAAATTAGCCTAGGGTGAATTTTTGGAATTTTTCTAAAAACATTCAATTTTTGATAAATAGTGAAAACACTGAGTTATTGTTTAAAACCCGAAGTTTTATTTAAATAATTCTTTATTTTATTTAAATTTATTTTAGGTAAAAATTTTGACAGAATACCTATATAAGTTCAATGTAATTCATTGGAGTCATTTTATTATAATTTTAGATATATAAAAATTTTATTGAACTTTTCACCGTCTTTTACCAACCTCCTAGGAGAATTTGAAAATTTACATAAAACATAATTTTACCACTTCTGTGAGTGGAATTTTGAAAATTTGAGAGATACAATTAACATCAAGGAGTAAAATGTGGTTCAATTAGATAAATATAATTTTGGTGAATAATAACTTTATACTTTTATTTACCACGGTTAAAAGTAAATAGGGTAATTAAGGGTACACATGATATTATAATTACCCTAAAACAAGTCCTAATTCTATGTAATAAGTGTAATTCGACTAAAATAACCCTTAGGAATAAAATATTACCCTTTAGGTCCACTTGTATTAGATTAGGACATTTATTATTATTTTATTTAAAGAAGAGTTAAAATAGTTAAAATCAATGTTTAATAAATAAAACATTTTTAATATAGGGTTATACACAAGATAAATTAGACTATAAATATTAATTAGAAAGCTAAAAAGAGTTCCTACTAAATTGTATTTTATTTATAATTTTTAGAGATTAAATAATTTAATTTATTTATGACACAATGATGATGCAGTAATTACCTTATTAATGAATTATTGACAAAATGGATGTTATAAATACCCAAATAAAAGTAATTTGAGACTTTTTATGATTTAAAATAATTTTTTAGGTTAATATGATAAGTTAATATTGATTCAATTAATATTTTGGGAACTAATAATGCAGTTATTAGTTTCACAGAAATCAATTACCAAATAGTGTCAAAATAGGAATAAAATAGTTTTTAAAACAAATATTATATTATAAATTGTTATTCTATTCCTAAAAATATATGTTTCGGCCAAATGACTTAGGTAAGGTTATATATATTAATAATGAGCCACTTGGGGTTCTTTTGTCTTGTTATAGTAATTTTATTAACCATATAGTGTAAGAAAACAAGAAGACACGATAACATTTAAATTATTTAACTTAGAGTTAAATCTAAATGATAAGGTTAAAATCATAACCTAAACCTATCTAAAACCTATTGGTTGAGAATATTTAGACCCATACCAACATTATCTTCTAAATAAGTCACTTTTGAGCCATTATAAACTGAATATGACTTTATTATAAAATAATGCTTTAAGTTTTTACTAAAGTGCCCCTCTACTCACTTATAAAAGGGCACCTCCTCCCTCTTCTCTTAACACAATTTTGAGCCTTCAAGATATGCCAAATACTACCAATTTCCCTTCTAAACTTATCAAGAAACATTATATAGGCTCTGGTCTCCTCAAAATACCAACACTAGTACCTTAAGAGGAAGCTTAAAAGACGTGCGTCGAAGAAGAGTTAATCTCTTCTACCGATTCTTTCAAGTTTTTTTTTCTTCTTCAACTATTTCTTATTTAGTTTTTTCATTTTAAATTAATAACATAAGTATCAATAATATACTGATATGTTATTATAAATATGAAAAAACTCCATTTGACATTCTATCCATCCTACGAAAAATGAAATCTCTGTGTGTGCGTACGTACGGAATACCGTCTCCACACCGTGGTGTAATCTGTTTTTCCACCACCACCTTACTTGGATGGGTATAATGGTGTAATGAATAAATATATATGATTATTATAAAATTATATGGATTTTGAGATATCATCCAATCCAATTCCATTCAATAATTATGGGAACGATATCATCGCTCGTGCGTACGTACAAATTACCATCTCCACGACGCGATGAGATTCATTCTCCATGTTAACCATTCAAGAATGGTTATAAAATATATATAATGAATAATAATGAAATATATGAAATAATGAAGATACTGGATTCCTTTATGTATTTTTATATATATATTTCATCTACTTACTTCCATTCAGGTCAACAAGGAAAGGAAAACAGCGTTCATGCCTACGTACGACCTACCGTCTCCAGGAACGGTGTATTTAATTTCATTAATCTATTTATTATATATATATATACTGAATATATATGATATATAAACCATGATTTACATTCTGGAAGTAAGTAAATAATGATATAATTAATAATAATATCAAGAACATCAAGTCCAAACACGTATGATAAATAAAACGATTTTACCCAAAACGTTGCTTTAACATGGAATTTACAAAAGAACGGCTAATATAAAGACATAAGTGAACCATATATGATATCATAACAATTAATACGATTCTTTAATAAGTAAATGACAAAATTTAAATCATTATACTGAAGGTTCGGATACGTACGAAGCATATTGGACCTATGGTAAGGGAAAATCTCGCAATCTCAATTTTTATCTGAGATTGCTTATACTTCAGAATTTAATGGGGCATATTTATCATCAACATCGATATTTCTTCAATATTTAATATTATTTACATCCTTATACAATTTTTTAAATCCAATTTTACCCATTTGTGAGGTTTTAGTAAATGATATGAAAGGAATCTTTTGTCGTTTTTAGTACGAGGTACTTTTTGACTTTTCCGACCAAAGTATGAGAAGAATGTTTTTTTAACTTATACGGCATGATTGTATTTTTATGATTTCATATAACATTATATCCATGAATCATACTTTACAATTTTTCAAGTTTATATTTAACTAAATTCTTTTAGTTTAAAATATAATGACATGTTACGAAAGGAAAAATGTTCTTGAAGTAGAAAGGATATTTTCCTCAAGAATGGAGTTCAAGTGTTTTATCAAAATTATTTTTCATATAAGATAATATCGGGTTCGGTTTATATCCCTATGTTTAGATTGATTTGATTATGTTATGATGTAATTATTTTTATGAAGTCCTTTTATCGTACAAGGATTATGTTATGATGGCATGAAGATTATGAATCCCATTTTTATGACATGGGTTATGCAATGATATATGCTTTATGATTTTGTGGCACACATAATAATGGTTTAATTATGAGATGGGTGGGATCTATATATCCCTCTAATGCATTGGGTAAAGATTTTTATCTCATGATATAGACATGGCTGGAACGGTAAGTAAATCTGGTTCAGTGTTACATGACTGGAACGAGGAGTGAACTCGATTCAATAAGGGACTTTTTCCACTAAGATGGTCTTGGCAGCAATGCCTTGGCTATTATGGAAATAATATCATGTGATTAATGGTTTTCCACAATTATATGTTTTATTCCCAAGCTATTTTATCATTATTGATGTTCCTTTATGATATATGCCTTAAGTGCTTCAATGATTTATGACTTTTCTCAAGATTTTGATGTTTAGATTTTATGTTCAAGTTTTTACATTCAAATATTACTGGATTGTTTTATGTTCTCTATGATTACCCTTACTGAGAATTTGAGCTCACCCCTTTTATGTTTTATTTTCCCAAGGATATAAAGAAATGTTTTAGGTAATAATACAAAAGGGGAAGATCTTTATAGGAGATGTTGAAGATCTTTCACCATGAATAAAATATTAGTTTTCCGAGTTTCCAAATACACAAAACTATTATTGTCCTTTTGTGTTTGTTTTTGTTATGTATTAAGTATTCCGAAAAAGTAATTTAATGTCTATGTACATAAAGTTTTGGGTCTCTACATGATCCCATATAAATTTCATCTAATAAAATATTAAAACATAAAATTCTATAGTGTGACATATCTCAAATAAATTAGTGAGAAATTATAAGTGATAATCGTCCCACTAATCCCTCTTGTGAGGCCCTGAAAAATCAACATTAAATAATGATGATTCAATCATTCTTTAGTATAATAATCTATAAAAACAATAAAACGGTGGCTTGAAAATCAATGAATTAAAGAAAAGTCATCTCAGAAGGTGATGCAGTATAATATATCTAAAATCATTCACAAAATTATAATAACTCACCAATTTTAATGGTAGTTGAATGTGAGGGAGAGAGTGAGAGGAGCCCACTAAATTCCCATCCCATGAACATAATCTCCCTAAAATCATGAAACTCATTGTATTAAAATAACTGGTTTTCTACATTTTAAATATTATGAAAATAGTACAATATTGGATTATCCATATGGTTTGTGTTCTCTAACTCTTTCACCCATTTAAGTCATCATGTTCCCCCTATAGGCTAAGGGGTTAGCACCAATTGAAGTGGGGTAATCCCATTTCATAACACCATCGTGGTGTAATGTGCCTTACCTAGGTGAGACCTAGTACTCAAAGGCTTATCCTATTCTCTTATGTTATAGTTCCCCATTCTAGAGGCCACAAAACCTCATTGTCTTATATCAAAACACGACCAGTCACCTGCTATTATAATCAATAAAATATGTTTCCTAACCCCAATCGAACATTCACCTATGTATGTGAAGAATCTCTCGATATACATTACATAAAGAAAATCCTTCACATATTCCAACAGTTATAAATATAATTCAAATAGAAATTTTTAGAATATACCCTACCCTAGGACCATAAATTCAAATCACCTCTGAATTTCACAACCAATAAATAAATGAGTCTTTACATACACCCCATTATAGCAATTATCATCCCCATGTTGTCTCATTGGTCCTCCAACCATTAGTCTTGACTAGTCGTATTCATTAATTCATGATTAGCACAAGATTATCAATCCCAAAATTCCAAATGACCAACTATATTGAAACTACCAATATCGAGGTGAAATATTAACCAAATGTTGAGCTACCTAATCATTTATATAATAAATAATGAGATGCTTCTCAACAATACACTTTTATCCAATGTCAATAAAGTGTATTTGAATTATATTTACCAAGTTCATGGATCCCCCTTATATAAAAAATCGACTCTTAAAGGCCTATTATAATACATAATGTTGTCCACCATAGTAATCACATATGGAAACACATTTTTAATTATCCATTATCATTATTGATGTATTTTTCAAATCACTACACCCAATATTAATAATAAATTTGTTGGATCCTACTTCATATATCCTGTCTGAAAAATTCCTAACCACACCTAACAACACACTATTACACCTCGTGGTCATGATGACATATCTTACAGATGAATTTCATGATATTCTAATCACCCACACTAACAGAAATAAATAATTCATGGTGCAATTATATGGGTTGATTCTCAATCACTGACACTATTCCTCATAATGTTTTCATAAGAAGAAACATTTCTCTGAGTTCACTCACTATTTGAACACATTATCTCTTTCCTATGGAGGATTTCCTCATGAATAATCTATTATACACTACATCCACCTCAAAAATATTGATTATCATATATCTAATCTCACAACATTCGTAAATATGTCAGGGAAATATTTGTACTGATTTGACTGATTTCATCCTCCATCTTATTGGGAGAATTCTAATCACTTCACCGTAAAATATAAATAGTCTATCTATATATCCCTGATCAGTTCATTTCCTCACACAATGATTGAACATGAATATCCCACTATTACTCGATCTATAATGAAAAATATTGATCGCTACTCATTCTAGGGTCACTAGAAACAGTATCCTTGATATTCACTGTAATTCCATCAATAATAAGGGTCACAGTCTCCATCAGACAGTGGTGCACACCCCAGCATATATATTTCTTCATACCACTCCACAAGAACAACTCCAAATATATTTTCAACATTGCATGCACACTAATCCTTCTGATCCACACCCAATACACCATGGATGCTCACATCAAAGAACAAGACTGAATTCACCATATGATACTAACTCAATCCATCCATTTTATTCAATCTGTTATAAAGGAGAGAACCCCTACTCTCATCAAAACAACATGCCACCTATACCACTATAATCTTATTTAATCTATATATCATTGAAATTTAAATAGTAATTCGTCAATCCAAGAAATCACTATGAATGACTTATGTGTGATATACCTCATGAATCATAGATCTTTCAGGAAAACATGATCACCTCGCTCTCCTCCTCCAAATGTAGAGAAATTCTATGAAAACCCTCTCATTGTCTGTCACCCATGATCATCTTCAACCTCATCTAAACATAGTAAGTTCACACACCCATATAACTGATTCATACTTCCCGACTCACTCTCCCATGAGTTTCACATCTTAAAACCTCATAAAAAGTCTCTAAAAACTAACCATTCTACTCATGAATGTCAGCATAATCTATCTAGAATAACCATATATATTTAATTCCAACAAAACTAATTCATATTTCTTATGTGAAGCCCCACTCTATGATCCACCTCCACTCATGAGTTGTTCAAAACCAATTACATATACCCACTCTCTATTCATCGTATTTCCTACACTATGGTACCAAAATCCAAGATACATAACTTACCTCCAATCCTATAAAACATATCTGCTATCACTTCTTATGAATCAATCTCAACTACAAACTATCTACCCAGAGATATAATTTCAATGGGGGTTGAGATGTTTGAGATAACCCATCTATTAGGATACCATCATACATACCTGATAATATCAATAATAGTAATCCATTTTCCTACTTATTAATCACTAATATCTACCTATAAATATTAGAATCAACATAAACACTCCAATAGGATCCTCCTCATAGACCATAACTCTTGTGTCACATAATCCGCCACCCATGGTGAAATATCTCTACTCCCATTTATAAAATCATCAGCGAACATAGGTACCGACACACCAACTCTAGGGTTCACACATAAACATATCAATAATCACATGCTGAGTCGACCAACCCTCCTAGGTAAACAAAATTAATTGGGCATCCACATACAATACTACCCCCTCAGGAACCATATATCATCAATAAAAATATAACAACATATTTTTATGATGAATTGTATTTGGTAAAATCAATTTCATATAATTTAGTTAAGTCATATTACATTAATAATCAATATGATAAAAAACTATATATGTTGTTATTAACGCATTATAATTCTAAACCCTTACATAACCACCCATAATGGGTTCATTAAAAAGTCATCTAATTCCTATAGCAACCCACCAAGGGTCATTATAAATCTATTTCCTAGAGGGATTATATAGCTAGGATCATGAAATATCTCTCTATGAGATCCACATTACCTATAATGTAAGAAAATATACCATGGTTCAGCTGAATATAATTACACTAATATGATAAATAAGAGATCACTACATAAGTTGTTTTTTTACACATTAAACAATTTAACCCTTTATTTTCAATGTTATAAAACACCGACAAGAATACAAATGTAATGTAAATCCTATGTTCCATGAAGTATTAGTGAATATCAACATCTAACCATTTTTGGAAAAGAGACCAACATAAAAAAATCATATACATGCATCACACTAGAATAAAATTTTTAAATTAAATAGTTAAAAACAATAAAAATAATAACATAGCACGGGTAATATGGACTTACAATGAAAAAGGTTCATGTGATACACAAGTTTCAGGTCCATGAATTGCTATGACACAACACTACTCACTATCCACCATAATTGAAAATATTATACAATGAAATAGACACTGTGATACTAATTTTTATTTTCCCTCCATTATGTTATAACTCACTATTGACTTGGATTAAGTCATCATCGGACCTTAGGTGAAACTCTCCTTTTTTTGGCGCTCGCTCAACCTTGGAGATCTGAGCTCTGATGAACATTGACCCCGACACTTATTCGGATGAAGAAATTATGTATCTAGTAGCGTCACATCTTTACCCCTTAGTCTGGAACCACATCAACTCCTTCAATGAAAATTTGTGTTGCTCAACTTATGATCCTTCTCCATCCAACATCACAAACATTTTACTGTATTGTCTGGTAGTCTCAAGTGAAGGATCCTTTGTAGTATTGGATATCCTTGACTCATCCTTTAATTACATAGTTTCCTAACTCAAGTGGACCTTAATATTGAGGTTCATCTTGGATAAATGTTATCTCTCTATTTTCTATTGATATTAGGACTCCTATGTCTTGAGGGACCAAGTCCAGATCTCATCAGTGCATCGAAACTCATTGGGTTTGGTGTTAGCCTAAGAATTAGTCTTCGTGTTGGCTTGGTGAATAGCTCCTCATTCGATTGGTTGGTGGAGATTCAATCTATTTTCTTTATCGATAGAGTCCCACAAGGGTAGGGAAAGAAAAAATGTTGTTTTGTGGATTATCCTTCAAGGGATCCCTCTACCATGATAGAATGAAACTTTTCTTAAGGAAATTGGATACTCCTTAGGTGGATGTCTATGCATGGATGTATGTACCAGATGATGTGATGATTCATTTGTCCCACATATTTGTGCAGATCTAGATATCTCTATACCTATATTATATCATACCTCCCTTCATATTTTGGTTCTACTTGCCTTGAATCAGGACATCACATACCCTATGACTCTAATGTATTTTTCTTTCTACCTGCTTCAAAGGACATTCTGTGAATGTGCGCTAGAAGCACACATAAGGAAGATGTCTTCAAGGTTCTATAAGTGGAGAATCATGGAAATATCACCCCAAAATAACACTCTTTCATCTATACTGGTAATATATCAAACAGTCGAGGAAGATCAAGAATAACTGTCTTCTCTTCATGTTGACTCTTCTTCTCCAAGTCCGGTGTTGTCACCATATATTTTTTAGATGAGGATGGATAATCAATCCTAACTCTAATTCCATACGTTTAGATTTATCCTTTCGCAATAGCATCTGATCTATTCCCCTTCAATATTAACATACCACATTGATTCATCGATGCTTGCGATTTGGATTGGGAAATATGTTTTCTTCTACCTATCAGAAGTCCCCCCCATCCCCTCTTCCTCATAGATCATTTAACATTTCAATATTTGCTGTTCAGTAGTTCCTTTAATATGAGATCCCACACCTCTTTTTCTTCTCACACATTCCCCCTCCTATCAGAAGATTATAGTCATATACGGATCACATGGCCTGGTTCTTTGGATTCCTATCAAAAGACATCCAAAACCCACCCATTCAGTCGACATCTATTGAGATCAATGTGTAGAGAGGTCACCCACACACCCTTTTCACACTTCAAGCTACACATCCATCAGGGGAACCTTCAAAAAAAATTACTAGATACAGAGTGAGATAAATTCGGGAGTCCTCCTCACACCACCTAAAAGAGCTCAAAATTTTCCTGGGGCCAAACCCAAGCCACACATTTTTAAAATGGATCATATATTTTTCTAGAACATTCATACCATTGATGCCTAGGTTAAAAGAGATTAAATATCTTCAAATATAAAAAAATACAATGCCTATGGTGTTATTTTTATTGACGACAATGAAAACCCATAAAAAATCAAAGAGTTTTCTAATAGAAATAATTTTCATGATGGCTTGAATGCTTACCCGATCAACCACCCAATTGGGATATTTGGGTGCTAGAACATCCCAATGGATATGGTTCATGAAGATAACCAGTTATTCACTACCAAATTGTATGATGGCTGTATATTTATACCCATCTATTTTATTTAAGGAAGATGTGATAGAAAAAATCAAATTCTTGTGGTAGGGTCTGAATGATTTTTATCTGGGAGACAATCATTGAATAGTCTGAAAATATTTATAAATTATAGCTTACCCATCAGTGAAGAAAGGAAGAGGTAGATAATAGTGTATAGAAATAATAGAATTTTCTCAATTCATGGAAAACATGGGTTTCATGGATATTTGATATAATGGACACCAATTTACTTGGTGAAATAACTAAAAATGCAGCCGATGATCACAATTCCACCTTGAACGATTCTCAGAAATTATCCACGACATCTATTCTTAAACAAGGGCCAAGGTTAACCATTTATTCTTTGGGATCTCTAACCACCCTCCTCTATTGGGTTCATTATCATCCAGTAATGGGGATTGTGAAAGATTCAGGTTCAACCAGTAGTTTATCACCTTTCCATGTTATGATCACGCAGTTGAGGATACATATAAGGATCCTTCAGAAAGGAAATATTGGATTGGGAGACATAATAAATTGAGATGTCTCAAAAATGATCTCCAATAAATGGATAAAAATCACCCACCCAATTATTAGATAATGAATGTGATTTCTTTTTATATTTATAGTCTAGAATCAAACCATGAAGAATAATGGATTGATTTTCATTTGAGGACCTATCCTGCAAAAAAATATAGGATATCATATATGATCATGAGACAATAACACATTGTTGGGGAAAAATTAAGGAATAATGGATACGTGAAGGATAAATGAATACTAATTACATTAATGCATTAATTAGGGAGGGAATGTGTCTATCTAATCTCAATATCTTAATGGAGGTTAAAAATTAATCAGAGAACCATGAGGTTGTTAGGAGTTTGAACCAAAAAAAATTTAGTGAATTATTTTTTGGCCCAAACCCAGAAATTACTAATGTGTATCCGGGTGGAAATGTTGAGAATCTGGAAGAGACCCTGATTATTGTTACCTGATCAGACAATTCGATGATGGAGGTAGAACCTGAGGGGGAGGAAATCCTTGACTCTATGCTTGACCTTAATACTTAGAGTTCCCCATGCACTAACAGTTTCCATGGATCATTTTATAGATCTTGTAGTTAAGTTTCTAAATATAAAATTATTATATCAATTCCAGAATTATTTTGTGGGTGTATACCATGAGTATCCCTTAAAACAACTATTTTCATCATTCCAAAATATAATGGCCCCCTCCTACCTATCTCAATACAAGAAAATTAGTTTGAAGACATCCCTTAAAAGTTCTGTCAAGCATCCTCAATATGTGGTTATCCATGCACCTACCCTGATGGATATATTTAGAATTGCTTGGGTTTGTGAAGGGTAGTTCTATCCAAGGGTTTCTTTCATTGTACATTTAATTTATTAGAGACATCAACTTCAAGACCGGTGGTTCAAACCTGCCTATCAAGCTGGAAATTAACAATGATTATGACCAAATCGAATGGAGTTTCATAAATAATGTAATAATAGGTATGAGATTCTCCCCAAGAAATATAATATTGTTTTTTGGTTCTTCATCTCCTTTTGTATTTACGTGTCTTTTATGAGTAAATATCATGGATTCATTAAGGAAACTCACGGGTTAGGGCAAGGTGACCCTAAATATCTAACTATCATTATCCCCAACCAAAATATCCTCACAAGTCTTATTAATATGAACATTAATAAAGGATATATTCTTCCCCATCTTAATAGATAGATTACCCATCACATCACCCACATCAGGTTTGTAGATGATATCATTATTTTTATGAATTCTGGAAGGATATTAGTGTGAGCCATCAAAAAAATATTTGATGAATATTTCAACTAGAGTGGGAAGGGTATCAACAAATATATGAGACGTCTATACATATCAAATAGATGCACAGATAGTCCGGTCACCTCATTATGGAAATTTCTTGACATATAAAGAGGTTGTTTCTCGACGGGGTACTTGCAAACCCAAATATTTTCAGATAATCATTGATTCTGGTACATCAATAACATTGTGAGTAAGATCACAGGTAAAATTGTTTACTAGAAAAACTGATTCCTTACCTTCAGGGGTCAGAATTCACGGGTTAATAGCATCTTGTTGGATATTATTATCCATACAATGGCGTCCACCAAGGTTCTGAAGAGAATTGTTAAATCAATAAATTTGACCATGGATTCTTTATATGGGACGTTCCATCTAACGGTAAGTGTCATTGGGTTTCTTGTTCCATAATTTTTATTCTAATCTTGGAAGGAGGTATCAATGTGTGAAGCCTTTGTGACACACTTCATGGAATTCATGCAAAGATGGTGTGAAATACATTATATTGTTGCACCATGTTGAGAGGTAACATGCCCACATAATGGAGAGAAGACGTGGATGATTTGTTCTACCATATCCCCCCATATAGTCAATTATCTATGCCCTCATCAAGAATTTAAATCCCCCCTCTCTCTATATTATAGGGAGAGGTGACATATCCTTATAGAACCATAACTGGGCATGCAAAAAAACTTTCTTCTCAGGGTGCCCAGTTTATAGTATATCCTCTAGAGAGGCTATAAAGGTCCTATCATTTATCAGTTGGTCTTGAAAAAAATCAACAAAATTTTTTTGACCTCATTGAGTTAATTCTAAAATAAAAAAGTGTGTGTTTTCACCTTCTTCCATAGGGACGTTTTATAAAAGTGGCTTCTACAAGATGACGATCCTTTTTGACCTCCGTGATAGCTGGAAAGAATTACTATGGTTCAAAATGACCCCTACTATGTAGATAATTCTCTCTAAGAGATTAAATAATTGATAATTTTCTACAAAAATCATTCAGAGTGATGGGATTTCCCTTGATTTGGGGTGAAACTTCTGTAAAATCCCCATGGAGATAGATTGCACAACCTCTTTTTTAAGGTGATTGGTTGGGAACCATTTGGAGTTTCCATGGACTATTTATGTGATTCTAATTCTAGGGGCTCATTGATGCCTCTTTCATAGACTATTTGTGTCATGGAGTGACCATGGTGGGGCCAGAAAGGGATGCTCATGTCATTATCTTATGTGCTGAGTGCTAGCGCATTTAGAGAGCCTAGAACACGGATCGTCATGAGGTAACCTATACTAGAGGAATGAATCTCATTATCAAAACAAGGTATCTTCTCATCGACATATTTTTCTTTCTGAAAAATTGGTGTGATGCCCCCACCCTAAGGGCACTGTAAGTGATTAATACACTAGTCCAACACTATCGAAATGCCTCACAGGGGAACAAGGACGGATGGATTACTCACCTCCAAGGCCTCAAATTATAATCTAATGGATCGTATATATCATGTTATTTGAAAGGTGGGGGTATTTTCTTATTCCAGATGAGAGATTATAGTGGAATTTACTTCTCATTTTTTCTTTAGAAATTACCTTTAGGAAAAATGTTGGGTTATGCTTACCAGGTTGAATCTTTGCATCCAAAGTAACTTTGTGACCGTCAATGCTAAAATCGATTGCATTATTCATTTTAACTCCTTTCATGGATAATAAACTATTCCATGGTCTATTTCTTATATTAACGGCAAGTGAAGAAGCCTCATTTAAAACAACATCCAGGTGACTCACATATAGCATGAGGGAAATAGGGTTTTTGATCACCTTGAATCTATAGTAGTCCAGGTGACCCATATATTTTTACTTGAAATCATTAAATTAATGATTCAAGAGGGGTTTGACATAGTCATAAGGGATTCCCCCTAACTTCATTAGTTTAAACCTCCCTAGGTTCTTACTACTATATCTTTTCCTCGCTCTATTATTCTTTTAGTAACGAATAATAAATGATGATGATGATGATGATGACGATGCTTGAAAAATAATAAAATACAAAAAATCCAAACCAACTAGAATATTTCTATAATAATTGCAATGTAGAAGAATATATTCAAATATCTCAAAAATTTCCCCAGATGGATGATCACATAATAAAAGTATATGGAGGCTCTAATACTATCCTAAAGTCCCATTTCATTCATCTCCAAACATCATCCAAGCATTCCAGCTGAATTATCCAATCCTTAGACACATCAGAAAAAGAGCCACCAATCACATGGTTCGATTATTTACTAATTTTTTATGGCCAATTGAGAAGGGTGTGAGTAAAACATTTTATACCGACACCAATTGTGCCTATCATATTACTAGTAAATACAATTAGTGCACAAGTTATATTTTGTAAATAAGAAATATAGAGTGGAAGCATGATAAAATATTCACCATTGGCCCTTTGGTAAAAAGGTGACACCCAAGATCAATCATACCATATTTGGACGAAGCATGGTTTGCCTAAGAATAAATAATAAAACCTATAGGGAATCATATATATCCTCATAATTATAATAGTAACACGTAAGGGAATCCCTTACTAATCTAGAACCACAATAACAAAAACACTCATGGAACCCATGTTCGGATCAAAATTAAATCACAATATCATACTCTTAGAGGACCATTTTCTTCATCTAACCCATATCACAATATTATTCACCCAAATGACTCATTTCCAGCCCAAATCCATATCAGATACTCATGGGGAAGAAATTATCCCTACAAAATCATAAAAGATAGACTTGGTCAAACCCTCCCTGAAACACCTTATCAAGCACACTCCAAGGAATTTAATTCTCTAGAAACTCATACCATACACTGGGGGTCACATCCCCTTCACAAAAAATGTACAAAGACATCATTATCTTAGGGGATGCATCCTACCCCAGTGTATGAACCTTCATTTATATACACATGGAGTAAAAAATTACCCATGGAATCACACACACATATATATACATCACATACATATATACCTACACTCATTCATTCATACATATATACATACATACACAAATACATTTATATATATATATATTCATACATACAAAGAAACACAAAAAAATATACAAACTCACATATATATATACATATAACATATACCTTAAGGAATATCCTCTACTCAAAACATCGCAATATTGAACAAGATATGGATACTATCTCAATCTTGGAACAAATTTCCTAGGACATCCTATCATGATCAGATCCCCTATTCAATAAAATATCACTGTTAATACTAGATTTCTATGGTGTGACCCATGATTGATTATAACCTCTTCCTTACAATACACTTTATTAGTGTCAAAAAGGAACATGGCCACCCACTGAGGTCAGCTATGCTAGATCATAGTCTGGACACAATACAAGGGAACATATCCCACATTCCCATCTCTCTAGCCCAATCACATCACTAATAGGGCATAACATCCTTTAGAACCTCTATGATTTTGTCATGGCCTCATCAAACTCATAAGAAACCTCATTCCAACATCACACTATAGATAAGTAATAATTCCCATATCACATTCCATGTCATCCAAGATTGGTCATGTCATGACCAAATTACATTTAATCCATGCTAATATATACCAACATGGGTATTAATATATGTATGGGGGAAGAACACTCAACCCTCTCTAGTAAACTATCTAAATGAATATAAGTTATTTCCAAGTTCTTATATCGCATATCTGTATGGGAAGATTTTATAACCAATTACTCTAGAATGATAAAGGGAAATAAGGGAACCAAATAAGTTCCCTTACATCGAATTTATATTCAATACCTCATATATCCATGTACCTCATGGAAATAAATTACAATTAAGTTGTCAATCATCAGTACCAGAGGCATGAACTAGTGTTCAAGGGACCATGTTGTCCAATAAAACGTTTGTTATGTCGATAGGAATTTACCAAAAAATCATTTAATATCATTATTGATCACTTATAAATGGTCATGAAACATATTGTTTGGACATAACATGACTCAGAAACCATTTGCATGTATTCAAGTACCACCTTCTTTATTATGAGTTACTCCCTTTATTTATGTAAGGCCATCCCCCCTATACTCATTCATCCCTCATCCAAGATCATAACATCATGTCAGCCCCTATTTCGGTCTATTTAATTCTATATAATTAAGTATAAAAATGTATAATTATTTATTCAATTTAGGTAAAATATGAATAATATCCTGAAACACCACAATAAAGTATAGACCTATCGTAACTTCATACAATGACACACTGACCACCCACACCATTCTCCCAATAGACTCAAAAACAAAATATCTTTCAACAAAAAAAATTACTCTGAAATTTCATCATTTTAAATTTAAAGACCTATAAAAATTCGAAAGTATGCATATCTCCAACCAAAAAAATGATAAAATAAATTAGATCATCAAACTAGTACATCCTGTTTATAAATCAATAAAAATCCCCAAAAAATTAGGATAATTCAACTATGATTTGTTGGGATTTTCATGGGAACCCTATCACAAATAAATTATAAATTGGTGAGATTCAAATAAAAATTCGAATAGAAATAGTCTAAAGAAAATCTACATCAATATAAATACAAAATGACCATAAAAGAAACCCCTTTTTATAGTGGTCCAACATTAGGATGAGAAAGGGAGGAACTAGAAGAATGGCCATCTCTATGTGTGTCATCCACCTAAAATAAAATTGGAGGTTAAAAAAATATTTCTCTAACCCCATTAAAAACCAACAAGTAGCTTATCCATGTTGTGACTATGATGGTTTCCCCATGGTGGTCTCTTTCCCTGCCATATTGACATATAACCACCCTATAAAAATGGGTTACCATTCTCTATAACTCCATCATGAGAAAAATCCCATGGGTCCTTACATAATGATCCTGGCCGAGTAGAGGAACAAGAATCCATGTCCTGACACCCCCCTCTTTTGGTTTAAAATCTTTTAAATATCTCATTATTCCACCATACATTATAACATTATGTGACAAAAAGTATATCATGGTTCAATTAAACACAAAATACCAAAATTAGAATAGGATATCCTTGACCCAATCTAATGTTCTTTAGAGTATACAAGAAATCATTAATGCCCCAAAAAGATCCAAAGTCATATTCAGGATATGTTACCATTCTAGTAATTCAAATTTGAATCTAAATTATTGAAACACCCTATACTCAAAGACCCAAAATTAAAATCCTTTATAAATTTTACAACCCATAAATACAATGTTATTTCCAGTTTTCATATTCAATTATATATTAATAATTTGTATATTAAGATTAAAAATCCATAAATCACAAAATATATTTTCAAAAAAATGAACAAGGGTTTCAGATGATCCTAATGGGTGATTTTAATTTGTTTCATGGTTTTCAAAATCAATCAAAAAGGATTTGGGATTTTTCTAAATAAAATTGTACGAATCCATGACATACTAACGTGGTTTGCACAAAATAATTATTACATATATTAAAATCAAAAGAGTTATAATATTAAAAGTTAAGTAGATGAATCTGGGAAACAATTAGACAACTTGTTATACAGTTTAATAATTAGTATCTTTTTATATATAATTTCAAGTAGATCAAAAATGAAGTATTTTGTATGTATTTATACTAGATTCAATGAAAATACCAAGCAATGTCATTATAAAAATATAGAATTTATATTAATCTAACTAAAGTGTTCTATGTTTATTTCTTTTTTATTTCAAAAAATCCTTGTATTCTAATTAATATAATATTTTTATGATGATTATTGTGGTTTTAGATTACATAGATATAACATGTTCAGAATATTCCACTTCTTGGGGAAAAATTAGATTCATGACCTGTTAATAAATAACACTGTGTTTCCTTATTTACTAATTATGAAGAATATATTTTTAATGTTAGTTATTGTGAATATGTGTTATTAATGAAAAACACCATAAAATATATTTTCTTAAATTGCAAACATGTTCATAAAAATTATAACACTAGTTCTATAAATATATAACAAATAATTCGTTAGGGGAATAATAACATTGATATTATGAATTATTTATTTATAGATCATATGATAAAATTTGATACTAATATAAAATTTAACAACATTTAACATTAGTTTGTTGACATTTGTACAAATATTAATATTATTATTATTATGGTTGATTTTTTAAAGGATGTGTGGGTTTGTTATATTTTAAATGATATTCATTGTTTTTATTTTTCTTATATCATTGTTAATTATTTTTTCTTTATGTATTATTTATTTAATTCCTTTTAGAATTTCATTAATTAATATTAAATTCATGTCACTACCAATGTCATATTCCATTATCCATTATAGCCTCGTTGTTTAATCATTTTATTACTAAAATGAGATGTTTTATACCCTCTTATAATACATTAATGTTAATATCATAATTAATAGTAGAATGGGGATCATAAAAACTATTTATACTAAAAAATTTATTTATATTCTTAATCATGGTTTTTTTAAAAAAATTATATGTTTAGTTTATATATATTTTGACTATAAAAATGTGATAGATAATTACACCGTTTTGTTTTTTATAATTTATAACTAATTATACATTCATTTATATTTATTTTTTATGCTCACAAATACAAATGCATTTTTACGAATTATTTTAGTTGATTTATGTCATGTTAATTATTATTTATTTATGTTTGGAAGTGAATAATGAATTTTGGACACATTATTATAATATTTCTATTTTCTGAAAGAAAAATTATTTCAACTATAATTATACAATTTTTAAAAATTTGATGAAAGGAAAATATTATAGTGGATTCAGGGACTAATTAATATTTTTATCAAAGGAAATTACATTTATTCTTTAAAATGGAGGAGTTCCAGTTAAATTGTTAATTCATTATGTAATAAAATTCAGAATTTGAAATTTTCTTATGTATAGAACCTAATGGATATTATGTATTCTATATGTCATATTACATATTGAGAAAATCATCATTCATATATTGTTTTTTTGAAAATCATCCAATGTGTAAAAATGATACATTGTGTAGAGTCACATAAATAACATTCATGTATGAATAATATGTTAATAAAAATATAATATTTTAAAAAAAATTTGGGAGTAGAGATGATTTAATTTTATATATTCATGATGAGTTTTAAAAATTACTGAAATTAGAAAAGTGTTTAGTGACTTAAAGTAAAATTCTCTTAAACATCACATGGGATGAGTTTCGGGTGACTTGTTACCTTTATTAATTGTGATAAAGAGTTTGGGATTATTGTTATCAATCTTATACCTCCATGGTAAGACATTGATGAATTTAATTATATGTATTACTATATAGATTCTTATTTCATGACTGATAGGTCATTAATTAAAATAAATAAATATTAAAGGAACCATTCAGTGATGTCCATACTATGAATAATAAATCTAGTCAAAGTGAAATATTTTTATAACTATTTATAATCTTTAATCAATTTCACATCATGAATATGACTACCATGTTATAATGACACAATATTATTTGATATCGAAAGGAGCATTATGAAAAAGTGGGTTTGCATGACCATTAAGACTATGATAGATTCAAAATTTAGAAATAATTAATTTTTAAAATTAATTTTTTAAAAATGTAAATTAATTGTATCATCACATTACAGAGATTATATATAAATTCAATTGACTTGTAGGATTTATATTATATTTCCTGTGTTTATTAAAAAAATTTATATTAATGGGAGTAAAATGAATATTTTTTGTTCTATTTTTGTGGATTCAATATCAAGTATATGATAGCAGTTATTAAACATTTTATTTAGGAAATATATATATAATTTCTATGAAGATCTCTAAATGAAGGATTTAACAACTATGAATTATTTCCTTATCAAAAAAGTAAGTACCTAATGAATATATTTTTCTCATGTAGTAAATCTATGAATACATGGATGATATTATTTCAAGATTTATATATATTTCATCTAGATAGATTAAAAAACATATATAGTACTCACATATTGGGACATATACAAGTGATAGTCTTTCACATTTTGTTTTCCCGCTTCCATCTATAAATTTTTATGATATATGATATGAATAAAAATGATGAAGGGGAATGAAAAAATTAGTTATTTGTATTTCTATACTAACAAATATCTCATTATAGGAATTCACTTTTATTGTTTATACATTCTCAAAAATAAATTCATTCCTCTACTATGAGATTATTAAGTCAATAAATGTGTGATGAGATGTTCCCATTTCTGTATTCCTTATATTTCAATGGTATGTAATAGCTTCTTGGATTATGTATGAAAGATAGGCCTATGAAATCCTTGTAATGGAGTTCTAGAAATATCTATTTAATTCGTGTACCAAGTGTCAATTCATTACACAAAATTGTGTGTCCACTTGCATAACGATATGAATAATATCACCAAGCATTCATTGAATATTAGCATAGTAGACTATAAGGTGTTATTATAACCCCAGACCACTATAAAAGTACTATTTATCATTCCCTTTACATTTTTTTAGATTCAATTGAAGTAAATAAATAATAGAGATGTTATATTATATCTACTATTACAATTATGTACAAATTTTTTTGATTTATTTAAATGACTTAATTGAAACATTCTTTAGACTTGGTCTTTAAACTAACACAGAAAACATATGTCACGTGAAAGTATTAGGGTAATTAAAGGGATTAATGAACACCAATGGTGGAAATGTGCCTTATTAATTTTTACATGATATATATGGAACCACCTAACTCTAGGTATTGATGAACGGAACCTATGTAAGAGAAGGAGTATTAAACCATATATGTTTTTCAGGGGAACCATTTTGGTTGCATGAGGGTTCCAAACCAATGATGATATATATGAATTATTAAATTAACATGATAATTTATATCAAATCTAAAAGAAATCCTAGTTACCCATTCCCAATCATTTAAAACTCACAAGGGGAGTACCAAAACCCATGACTTCTCTAATCATCTATCCTAAAACCAGTTGATGTATCTATGGAGCTGAGAGTATGTAATATTCCCCCATTGAATCTTGTGTCACCTCTATGGAAGAGGAGGAATATACCATTTCCATTTACAGTGAAAATATATTCTATGGAAAACTAATACACACAAATCCAAGCCTACTGAAAGAATATATGAATATGACTTATTGTTGGGTAAGGTACATGACATTTACTACAGAGGTGAATGGAGTGTATCCCCTATAGGGGGGCCTAGTCAAGAATATATTTTTACATGGTGTGTATGGGTTGTCATACAAGGTGTTAGAGGCATAATACCTAATGTGTGGTACTATTCGTGTATATGATTTAATATAATGCACTTTAAAGGGAATCTTATTCAACCCTATATAGAATGCGTAATGGTCCACAGGAAGGGTAAAAAAATATGGAATAAAGTAGATCATTTTTTACATACATACCCAGAGGACTATTTGTGTATTATATGGGTACATGAGAAGTACCCCTGTCCCACATCACATATATGGCTCGACGTCCATGTCGGTATTTACTGCCAACACATACCAATTATGTTAGCATAGGGTTTAATCAAATTAAAAAATACTTACAATGCATTTAGTCATGTTTATTCTTATGTGGAGTATATACATACTCATAAGTTATTTATGGTTATTTTTATGTGAACTACATGGAATGTTATACCATGGAACATTTTTTATCATTACTATAACTATAAATGCCTTATATATAATGCAAAGAGATACATGACGTGTGTTCCTATGAACTACATATAGATTCTTTGAAGTATTAGCCATTATATCTCAATATAATTCCCATAATATACCTTATACACCATCCATAATACCAAATATCAATTACACAACCTTCAAGGTGCATATCTGATGATTAACAGTCAATCCTTTTTTAAAATGTATCACCTGGAATCCCATATGTACATGCACTACACATTAATAATGCACCAAAAGAGGTGCCTAGATACCCTTCACTATGTTCATGGTATCTCCAACACATAATCATTGAATTTAGATCCCAAACCACCATTATCTATCATTCTTCTATGAAAAGGATGGTGATCATCAGTACCATGAAATTTATGAGAATGATGGGAGGGGAAATGTCTTGGCATCGATTAAATTATGATCATGATATTATTATTATAATTATATTAATCATTAATGAAATATAATATGAGATTAAATAAGTGGAATATATTTTATTTTATTTAAACATATTAATAAAGAATATTTACATGGAAAGAGGAAAAAATAAATAATTAACCAATACAAAATATCCATGATTTAGCTTGATGTATCAATTCATTATCGATGTATTTATTAAAAATTTGAGTATTAGGAGCCTGATATAACAATAAAAGGAAGAAACCCTTCCATGATGGAATTTTTATCATCACATCCATCTATAATTGTGTGAATTTTCCTATTCATCATCATGACATGATATTTTCATCAATATCATCACAGATCCAATTACAATCTTTTGACCCATCCCTAGTTCCCCTACGAACTGGTCCCCTCTCTCTCTCACGATCTAGGTTTCTATAAATAATATAATATTATAACCATAATGATTAATTTTAATGAGAAATGTGTAGGGGGATTTTAGTGTATAAAAAATAAAATAATTATTAAATTATTAATTAATTTATTTAATTGAATTATTTATATTGGTCATTTAGTGGGATTGAAATGATAACATATGATATATCACACTTAGGGTAATCCTACTACTCTAGAATCAAGAAAGGTTTTAAAAATATCATTTGAAGTTAAATTTTGTGTTTATCAAAATAAAATATTGGGGAATAAAAATTATTTAAAATAATTGTTATTAAATATCCCTTAAAATACACTAAGCTCAAAAACTCACCAATTCTCAATTCAGGGGTAAACAATGCGTCTGAAGATCCACAGAGCTAAAAATATTTTTCTACGGTGTTTGTTGTGAATAAAATATCACTTTTTAATTTTATATGATTACAAATCCCAATTATTTGTTCAAAGAACTGTTGTATATATAATAAAATTCTCCACATGTTTGGTAGTGTATGTAAAAGTATAGTGATTTTCCTCTTATTGAAATCATTAAATAATTCCACAAATTAATATATCCATATATACATTAACCGATTACTTGTAAACATCATTAATTATATAGATAATCATGAAAAATATCAAAAACTATATCAGTAGTACCTCAAATTACCAAGAAAACTACAAATTTTATGAAACTAGTGGGTCTAAGATATTACTGAGTTTCAAGGGTCCATAGAAATTACCTCACATTTGATAACACACCAAGTGAATGTTACTTGATGAATAAAAAATTCACACTTTTTGAATATATAATAAAATTAATCCTTCCTTAATGTTTCCATAACTCTTTTTAGATTCTCTATATGACCATCATTACTCTTGGATTAAAGAATATTATCACCAATAAACGCTATCATTTTATTTTAAAGGTAGTATATAAGGACTCTATGCACAAAATACATGATGAATTTAGTGTAATTAGTAAGTCTGGAATGAATCCCTATGAACTCATAGTTCCTATACCATGTACAAAATGTTGTGTTATGAATATCTTGTTTCTTCACAATCAGTTAATGGTAACCAGAATGATGATCAAAATTTGATAAAAATTGATATCCTAATTGTTTATCAAAAATAAAATCAATACATAGTAATGGGTACTTTTATTTTATGGTTATCGTGGTATGGTCTACATAATCAATATATAGATACATTGATTCATCCTTCTTCTGGAAAAAGTGCACTAGCACACCCCAATGCAATACGCTAGGGAGATGAACCATTTTTTCAAATGCGCGTATACCTGATTCTTTAACCCATCATGTTCAATCATATTCATCTTTTAGGTTCCTTTTAATATATTATTAGATCATGGTATAATTTCTATTGATATATATATATCACAAGATCTGGCAGATTTATAGGAAACTCTTCATGAAATACATCATTGTATTCCCTCACAATGGGAATTTCACCTAGGTTGATACATTCCATTAAGTCAACCATTTTGGAAATGTATGCTTCTTCATAGGGTATGAAAAAAATAACACATTAAGGGATTTTCCAAAAGAGATTCATGATCATACATTTATTTTTATAGGATAATGGGAGGGCTCAAAACATTGAAATAGATCTCATTTTCCCAAGATTTTATGTGTTCTCTATATAACTACAACCAATCCAATTCCAATATAGTATCAAATTAAAATAAGGTATGGATTAATATATTCAATGGAAGTATATTCACACATAATATAACAATACAATACTACAATACAGAGGTTTCATTTATCGTACAACTAGCGGTGTTTACATATTTCTCTACATCAATGTATTATGGGTTCGAATGTATGTTATAATGGAATGCATAGAAGAAGAATAAAAAAATTTATATTTTTGAATAAATATGAAGTTCACCAAGTATGAATTAATTTTCAGGCTCTACTTATACTATAGAGATCGAATAAAATTTCTATTGTTTCTTTTTCTTTTTTAAATATCGATGCTAATTACAATCATTGTCATGTGGTTCAGTGAACTGGATATAATATTTACCTTTCACCCTATTGAAAAAGAATCGAACCATGGGTGGTTTATTAGGAGGTTCCTTACTTTCCAACATTAGGGTGTACTGATTCTTTACATCTCTATGACATTAATGATCTTTATGGACATCCCTTCTAAACATGAAACATTTCCCCATCCCTTTGATGAAATTATCATGAATATTATTCCAAATGTTTTTCCACTAGGTTGGTTAGATCGTATTTATTCATTTTTTTCACTTGAACCAATAGCTGGAAATATCATTATTCACTTCATAACTCAAAAAACATAGTACCATTCTTCAAAATCAATTTCTAATTTGTGCTCACATCGAAACACATCTTCATTACTTATGAATTCTTGGATAGTTAAATCCTTGTGAATGGGTGGTTTTAAGACTCTATAGATTCTATCTATTTTTTATAATCATTGATAACAATAATCAATATATATATTTCAATCCTTTTAATGTTTTACTCATAATACCTGATTGATTTACCATCATTTTACTTCAACACTATGATTTCTCCCGTTATATTTGTTCAGAACATTTGAATGATATACTAATTATGAAAATTTCCCGGAAGTATTCTCACTTCATCTCTTATATCTTATGATTAATATTAGTGTAATTTATCAACTCCCACCATTTATGGGTCTCTCTATTTAAATGATTGAAATCCAGAGTCACCATCTTATTCTCAGAACTGTGGATAGTAGAAAATATTTTCTCCATTGAGTTAATCCACTATTAGATGACTATTAGATATAAATATCCACAAAATTATGGTGGCCATAGCCCTATTAAACAATTCATGACTAGTTGATACTTCTTTTCTAATAGAAGATATTCCATATGTTTCAGGTTATTATTCACTACAACGAGACAACTAAGTGAGCATCACCATGGTGTTTTGAACCCCACAACCCATGTGATTCGGGAATTTAGTTCATGAAAATTATACATCACCTTTATTTTTGTCATATATTATAATTGTTCCCACCCTTTTACACGTTATAAATGTCTTAAAAAATTAAGTATAAATAAAATTAATAAATTATTTACTCTTTTACCCAATTAATAAAAAAGAAATACATTATGAGATACATATGTATATCCATTTTCTAAAACAATTCTTCTTGGATGTTTACATAAACATAGAAATTTCTTTGGGGTTGTCACTAATGGGTTCTAATCGTAATTCCAAACAATACTAAAATTTACCTCTAATACAAACTATAGAAACTCCACTTTTCCATACATGACTATTACATCATTTTAATGGAAAAACATAATAGTTATATATTGAAGGACCAAATTGATGAATATCCTGGGAAATCTAGGATGATATTTAACAAATAAATAACAAAAAAATTCATTTATTTATATCCTTATTTTTTACCCTTTTAAAAACCCACATTTTTCATAGTACTTGTATTCAGATTAGGATATACATTATAGAAAGGGGTGAGATAAAACCCATATAGGAGGGTGGATAAAGGATATGAATCAAAATAACATGTGTGAGGGTAATCATAATTATCATATAATAATCATATGATCATAATATTAATCATGAGAGAAACAGTTGATAAATCCATGGAATGTGATCGTGTATAAAAATGCAATAACATGTTAATGTGGTCAGAAACCACAAATAGTTGTGAACAAAGCTAGCATCATGTTCACACATAAGAAATGGGAATAATCATATCATCCTCGTTGTGAAAAGGATATTATCATGTTCATTAATAAAAAAATTATCAAATAAGATAAATTTCATTTACCAAAGAATTGGTGGGATATATAATTCTAGGGTCACCTTTAACATCATAATATTCAAATAAGCATGAATGCCACATATAATATATAAAGGTCATATTAATGAAATTAATGATGAAATACAATTGTTTTAATAAGTATTTAATAAATACCAAATTTATTAAAAATCATGGGTTCCCAAATGAAGAAGTTAAATCGTTATTTTTAATGAAAGTTCATTTTTCATTGGGTAACAAACAAAATAATTGGAATTGATAATTTTTTAAAAGAAAGTTTATTTTGGAAAATCATTGAATTTGGATTAAAAATAAATTTTTTGACATGTGTATCACCAAATTAAATTAAAGTATTGTTTTTAAGATATTTATGAAACATTAGAGAAATATACAAAGTGAAATTTACTTGAAATATGGACTACCCAATGAAAGGATGTTGGGCTCTTGAATCCCCTTACCTTAAACACCACTTTATTCTATATCATTTTTTTCAATGGAATAATAAAGATATATTTATAAAAATATTTATTATGAAGTGAATTATTTTCATTTTTAACTTATATATCAATTATTTTAATTTTATATTATTTCTTAATTTTTGTGGTTAATGGGAATACATTTTTATATAATGTTTTCATTAAAATTTTTGTCTTCTTCTATTTTTCTTCAAATTCATTTATACATAATTATAAATATTTCTATATGCCTATAATATATATAAATTAATATATTAATATATAATTAATAATTTATTTCAACCAACCATAGGTTTATGATGATAAAAGGGTTGGCAATATCCTCATTAGCGATTAAAAGACCATTGAAAGGACATTATCAAAACAGCAGTAAAACGATGTTTAAAATTTATATATAAAATAAATATGCTATAAAGTAGGAGAAAATCATTAATATTATGTTAATATTTCCAATATAGTTTTATATTATTTCATATTAAAAGGAATTTTAAAAAATGAACGGGAAGAGGGAAAAGGAAAATAGTTGATAAAAACATACTCTTTTCGTCGTGTAATTTTTCTTTGTAAGACACTAAAACATCCTAGATTTTTGGATTTGGATATCTCCATAACATCTATATGTAATATAGGGGATTTACAAGGGGTATTTTGGTATAAATATTTCATTTTAAAGGGTTGATGAATTGTTTTTCCAATGGAATGAATGTGGGTTAGTTATATTTGAGGAGTGAGGTATTTTTGGAAAAAATATCAAATAAAATATTATATCAATTTTAAATCATATAATAGTATTTTTTTGTTATATAAACCATATATCAATATAATAATATTATTTTTAAACCTTAACCCTCTTTATAATTATAATTCTCAAATTTTTTAAAATATGTAACATATAAAAAAGAAAATTTTCTAATTTAAGGGATCACTCTCAACATTATGTTTTGGAATGTGATATATATGTTTTTAAAATTTGATTATTATATTTTAATGAATATGTTTTGAAATAAAATAATTTAATGATGATTCGTGTTTTTGATAAATGATTTGGTCAATATTACATCATGGATTTTTCTTTTTAAAATACATTAGTTATATAAAAACTAAATTTTTTCAATTATTCTAAAAGGTTATGTATTTCAGAAAAGTATAAAAAAAATAACCCTTAGAAAATATTGATGTGTTGAATTAAAAATTTATATTAATTTTATAGAAAAAATCTAATAATTGGTAATTATAATTTTTAATATAAAAATAATATTTTTGGGTAAATAATTTAAGATAAAGATTATTAATAATGTGCCTACATTTTATCTGTGTTTCTAAATATTGATATTCATTTATTAGAATTATAATATTTATATTTACATTCAATAATCATGATAAGTATTTTTTATATTTAAATTTTTTATGTTGACATCAAATTACAAATAAACAATATAAGTAATTATTCTCAATTTTCATGTTACAATTTTCGACATGCTTATTACTTTTAAAATGATCAAATTACTTTTCAAAAATTTAGATTACCTCTTATAAATACCAATTTATTCACACACTCAATATTTCCTACAATTCCACTCAACTTAATATTTTTCTATTTTCAATTATGGTGACTGGATAAAGAATATTTTTATTCATTTAAATTGAGATTTTCATGAGAGAGATGATTTTAGAAGAATGGGGTGGTACATATTTTCTTATTAGATTTTTTCAATCTTCTATTTTTTGTCCCCTTGTAATAATTTTCATTTTAATTGGGTAATTACTAAAATAATGTAATTATTTCAATTTATGAAATATTGTTTTGATGGTTTCTCTATGTGTTTTATGTGTTTAATATTTTATAATTTAACATAATACCTAATAATTTGATGAAACAAATATAATTTGTATACTCTAGGCTGTTACATTCTTCCCCCCTTTACAAATTTCAACACTGAATTTGAAATTTTATTCATAGATGACAATTGGGGATAATAGTTCTATTTCATTGTTTCAAAAATATTCCCTTGTCTATTATTAATACTATTGTTTCCTCCATAATACTTTGATAAGGTGATTTGGATTGTTTCATAGAAACTTGTCTACACGGTCCAAGAACTTCCCCGATTTCTCTTCATATAAATGGTCCTTCTTCAGTTGTACCACCTTTCAATTTAGTACATGAGAGGGATCATATATGATGATCCTCAAGAGACATACATGTAACAAATCTTGAACATGATCCATATTATTTGGATGAGAATATAGATAGGCCATTATTCCTTTACAATCATGGATCTCAATGGGGATAGTGTGCATAGGGAAAAGATTACCCTTCTTCCCAAAAAACAGGACTCTCTTCCATAGTGATATTATGTCCATATAGCTTTCATTCAACAATTTAATATTAAAAAGTTAGAGTTCTAGAATTCTTCATATAAAATTCTTTCTAGGCGCCACATATGAGTGGGCCACTAAATTATCACTCATAACATGCTTTATTCTAGGAGAACTGATCCTCAAGACATCGGTCATATTTCAACAGGCACAAAGTCCTACAAAAAGCATACCCATGGGACCGCCCTATCAGATGGGTCCCAAAGTGAGAGACGGATCATCGTTCAGATGCCCGGTCTGTGAGATATGGGTAGTTTTGTAAAGAGGGCCCAATTTGTTTCAAGTCTGATCCAACCCTTGTAACATGACAAATTCTGGCATAACTCACTTAGAGAGTCTCCAAAGGACTGTATTGTCACAAGGGTCCTTATGCAATAGACGGTGTGTCAATCAGATGCCCAGACAGTTAGTTAAATCCCCTTCCGTGAAAGGGGGGAGATCACACCTAGGTCCATCCAAACTCGATCGGGCCCACTAGAATATTCCAAATGGACCGCTTCCCAAAAGGGGTCCCATCTCCATTAATGGCATGCCAATCAGACACTTGTATTATCAGTTACAAGCTTTTATTTATTTGGGGGTCGGTTGGGATTGTGCCCGGTCCGACGCAAAGGGTCCTTGTGGCCTACATGATCCCGCCAAGGTCCATCCTATTAAGGGTCAGCCTAAATCCACAAGTTTTGGATCGTCGGGGAAGGCCCGATTCAGTTTGCGGTCCCTGGATGCTGGTGGCCAAGCCTGCCTAGAGGGGCTCGGCTTACCCGCACTGGCCCGCTGGGCTGCGGGTCCAACCTGGCCCGTCAGTGGGTCTAGTCTACTTGGTGGGTCAAACCTGCTTGGCTGGCCAACGTCTGGCTCGGTCCCCCTGAAGGTGTACAATTGTGTCTTATTGGCCCCATGGTTGCGGGGTTGTTTGGTCAACTGAGTTTTTCCAACGTGGCGTGTGGCCACGTAGCTCCTTCATGCCACTTCCCGCTGGGTGTGGCTACTCTGTGCCGCCCTTTTCTGCAGTGTCCCACTAGCAATGGCTACTTCTCACCACTGGTGGTGCCTACGGGTGCCGCCCTTATCCCGCGTGGCCGGATCAGGCCGGCCGCTTTCAGCCACCGCGACGCCCCGTCATAGGCCGCATTCTACCATCCACGCCTGAGCCGGTAACAACACGGAGATATAAGTACCACCCAGGTAATACCATGAAGATAGAAGTACCACACAGGTAACACCACGAAGATTGAAGTACCACACAAGTAACACCACGAAGATAGAAGTACAATGCAGGTAACACTATAATGATTGAAGTACCACACAGGTAATATACTCAACTCTCAATCAGGTAAAACTAAACTATATAAGTAAAAATGATTCGTATAAACTAGATCATCATATTTTTTTATGAAGCACTGCTACTGACCCTCATAGGATTGATTGGTAACTAACCCCTGGGGACCCACACAACATCGATAGGTAAGTAACCCCCGCTGACCCACATAGGATCGACAATTAACTAATCCATGCTGACCCACATAGGATTTGACCCACGCTGTATTGGTATGCACTGATCCACATATGATTGATGATCACTTACCCACACAGGATCTGTCCCACACAGGATCGACAGATGCTGACCCACATAGGATCGATGTTCTTTCTTCATGTTGCAGCCTACAATAGGTTTTCTCACACCAGGTGCGCTCGAGTTCCGTAGAATCTACCCCTTGAGATATCGGTCATACCTATACCGTTACTAAGATCTACAAAAAAGTAACCCAAAAGAACACATTGTCTTAAGGGTTCTAATGCGACATATGGTGCGTCAATCAGACGACCGGTCTGTGAGTTATAAACATTTTAGCCCTAAGGGCCCAGTTAGATTCGGGTTCAATCCAACCTGGCCATACACCAAATTTCTCAAAATCTCAAGTGGAGTATACCAATAGTACCATCTCGATCTAAGGATCCCAACACTATAGACAGTTCATTAAACAGTTGTCCAGTTCTCAAGATATGCCCCTTTAAGTGCTTCTGGGACATGTGGGGCCCAGGACCTATCCTACCCGGCCATATCGACCCAGCCTCACCTGGGTTGGGCTGGGCTGTGCCAGGGAGGACTCGGCCTGCTGGGTTGATGCCTAGTATGACCCGCAAGAGGGGCGGCCCATAAGGGAAGCCTAGCCAGAATAGGGGGCCCACAACAGCAGCCCGCAAGGTGGGAGGCCCCCAAGGGAAGCCCACAAGGGGGGAGGACAGCAATGGGGTCCCTACCATAATATGGAGGCCCGTAAGGAAGGAAGCCCCCAAGGGGGGAGACCTGGTCCATGGGCGGTGGCCCGGTCTGATGGTGGCAACCCAGATTGAGGACTGAACACCTCTCGGAGGTCGGTGGCCCAGTCTAGTCTAAAGGGGGGGTGGTGTAATCCCCCCCCCGCCCCCGTCACCCGGATTTCCAAAGGGCACGGATTTCATTCTATTGGCGAGGTGTCGGTGTCATTTGGGGGCCGCTCAATTGTCGCGGAACCCACTAGAGGTAGGTACGACCTCTGTCTTAGCTTCCATTATTTGTTGGCACGGTGGTCGCATCGCCTTCCATTCCACGACCAACCGTCTTGTTGGCCACCTCCTTAGTTCACCGAGGCTGATGAGCTGTAACCCTCCTCTTGCGGTGTGTGTTGACGTGCTCGTGGTCTTCCGAGGGGGCCCAAGGAATGAAAGATAGTAGAGGGTTTGGGTCATGTTTGTTTGGACCACAAATTCCACTTTAGTGCACAATACAGAGGATATTAAGAGAGTTCAATAAACAGTTGTATTGAACACAAGATTAACCCCACAAGATTTCCCACAATAACCTTTTACAAAGTTGAATGAATCCTGGGTCAAAATGTTAGTATGTTGACCTATGTTCTTCATGTTATTCCAAAAAAGAGAAGAGGAAAATAACTTGAATGCATAAATTAATTTAAACCCTTACATGGAAGAGACGTCTGCTAATGATGGTTGACGGAACCTCATTCATCATTTTCATCGGTTCGTGACTCGATGGTGCTCATCACCGCTCGTTGGAATGAGTCTCATCCTCTAGGTGGTTGGGGTCGTGGTACTTTGTCAGGGTTTCTTCGCTTGGTGAATCCATGCCAACACCCCTCCCCGTGCTCCATATAAATAAGAGAGTAAAAGGAGTGTGCAACGGTCAGGGAATTAATGAGGTTAATTTAATTAATGAACTTCATGAATTCCAGACGGTGAAGTTACAGGTATAGAAGAGTAAAGTCATTTATTGGCTAGACAAGTCGCTGGTCTTGTCATTTTCATTCGTCTGTTAGAAGATAGAATGAAAATACAATAACAAAACGTGTTATTTTATTATTCATTCAAAATTACACAAAAATATATTTTTCACCCGACCTACAGCGGCCAATGTTATTCCTCCCATAAACAAATCTTTGCGCTGCAGAGTCAACAATGCCCTCTGATTTTTTATCTGAGCAACGGTTAAAAAGTTAGAAAACACCGCTCACGGGTTTACTGAACGTAGCCGAATTTTATTCCGTAAAATTATTAAAAGTCACCATCGACCCACTCTGGTCAAGGTTTGGCTCTTCCTAAGTGAAAAACACCCCAAAAAATCCAATGGTAATTACATATTTCCAATCTGAGTTATTATTTAAATGTTCTGTATTTAAAAATAAAATAATTGTCACCTAATTATTTTATTTTTGGCCGAAAACTAACATTCACTGGTGGAATGCGCCGACCAATGTTAGTATCTCCCTAAAGAGAGAAAACCATCATGAGTGTAGTGGTGGTCTCATATTTTTAATCCGAGTTACCATTCGTGAGATATATGAATTTGAAAAATAAAATTAATTTATTTTATTATTTCATATACGGTTATGCCATTTTTCGGTTTTCTCACAGGAGGCCCATGCCGACTAAACAAAAGTCGTGCCTGCGGTAAACCTTCTATCCTGAGTGCAATGGCACCATCAAATTTTTGATCTGAGTAACAAATTTAAGTGTAATTCCACTTTTTCCTAAAAAATGATTTTTCGTACTAATTAAAACTTAACAACACATCAAGAGATCATTCAGGGAACTCCAGGCCTTAGAATCATGCGCCGTCTTATTTCGCTGTCTCAAAATAATTCCATATAATTAAAACAAATATTGGGAATATTTGGGACATTAAATTCTCCCATATTTAGGGCTTTACATCCCCAAAAGCCACAAAATTGACTAAGGAAACAAATGGGTGTACTGAACATAGATCTGAGCCTCCCACTCCCATTTTCTCTCCTGGAGGTTCCCGTGCTTCCAGAAAATGGGCACTAGAGGCATCGACTGCACACAAAGCAATGTCTCCTGTCGATGACCAAACTCCACTAGGAACTCCATAAAATTCAAACCATCATAAAATTACAACTCGCTCTATTTAATAACGTGTGATGGTTCATGAACAAATCAACTATGTTGTGACACATGGAAAACATTTTGCATCTGGTGCATCAATGGGGAAAGAGATAGATGGTACACCACCTCACCCAATCTCCTAAGAATCTAGAAATGCCCGATAAACCTTAGATATAACTTGTCGCCATGACCATATCTCTAAAAACATCATCGAGGTGAGACCTATATGAAGACATGGTCTCCCTCTTCCTTGCGGCATAAGACTTCTGCCGAATCTGAGCAGTTTTCACTTGCAAATAACTGAGGAATCATGACACGAACTCCGCCACTGCTTACATCATCCCGGGCCATCAGTACTTACATTAGAGGTCTTGGTAAATCTTCACCACTCTAGCATGTACTTCCATAGGGTATTTATGGAACTCCCTCAACACCTCCTCCTGTAGTGCTACTGGAACCATGGTACGCCATCTAATGAGGATCACTTGATCCCTACCTTCATAAAATCCATAATGTGCATGTCTTGTGGATATTTGAGTACGTAGAGCCTAACAATTTGTGTCCCAAGCTGTGCCTCCCAAATTAGATAAATAATTGGGGGAGTGACTATCATAGAATGGAGGTTTGCTGCTCCATATCTATCCACAAAGAATATCTGCAATGCAGCTAGATGCTCTGTTGCCTCACTCAACAACTACAGACCAGACCTCATGATGAGTGCATCTACTGCCACATTCCCCTTCCTAGGAGTATAGACTATCTCAAAGTCATAGTCATTGAGGAACTCTAGCAATCACCACTGTCTCAGGTTCAGGTGCCTCTTAGAGAAGATATACCTGAGACTTTTGTGATTAGAGTAGACTATAAAACATTCACCCATCATATCGTGCCTCCACATCTTTAGCACAAAAACCACTGCTGCTAGATCTAGGTCATGGATAGTATAGTTCTAGTTTTCAGTGTCTATCTCAACTCATGAAAGCTCTACTAACACTTCTTCCTACATAGGAAAAGCTCCTCCTTTTTAATCAAATCTAACAAGAGCACCGCTACCCTGGAGAAGTCGGGTAAAAATCTCAGGTAGTACCTAGCAACTAAATATGTCCCTCTCCCTTAAGAGAGGTAATCCTAGAAACAAATTTTGAAAATATGTTCCAATGCTTTGCCAATTCAGTTTGGAATAGATAACTCAATACTCTGGCTGCCACAAGGATATTTCTGGCAGACTCAAGAGTGATCGGCTACACCCCCCTATGCAAGATTTTATCCTTTGCTTCATCGGTTTCATTTTTCTCCGACCAAGGAAAAACACATTCCAATGATGTAGGTAAACCACAACCTTTTTTTCTAATACATTCAATTTGAGTATGAACTGTGGATGTCTAGTCCATACCCGAACTATCGTCGTAAGGCCTCGATGCTGGCACGAAGAGGTTCAACCGAAACTCTCGCCTCAAGGGTCATATCACATTGTCGGCGTAGGTATGATTATCGAGTCTCCTCCCACGGGTATCTCCAGACATGAGGGTCAATTAAATGTCTTATCCGGAAACTCTAGTACTTGTAAAATATTCATGGATTATAAGGAATGATTGGTACCTATGTCTATTAATATGACACTGAGTAGTAGACACATACCATTCATTGAATCATTCCTTGAGCCCTTGGGTCACATTCCTTGACCACATGCAGTACTCCCTTCCCCAGTACTCTAGCTATATAAACCCAGTGGGGACCACAAAGGGGGGTGTTTGTAACATGTTGAAAATGTACACCACCTCATGCAGCTCTCGTTGATCTGCTTCCACGTCTGTAGCCCTACTAATTCATCTGTCACTAACATCTCTTCTTCCCGAAACATTTTTACATGCCCAATTCTATGAGACTAGCACCAGTTTCTGTCTTTCCCTCTACTAACATTCACTGGCTGTATTCGCTCATCCAAAGAACATTCAACCTAAAAGGTTCTCTCTATCACCCTAACATAGGTAGGAATGAAAATAGGAATAGTTCTGGCTCAAACATCCTTAAACACACCACACTTAGAAGTATGAACCTTGAAGCACTGATCGTATCATATTCATCGAGTACCATGAATGATAAATAGGCCTTGATGAAAACTCTGCTATAGACATGTCATCAGACCAAATGTGTATAATCTCAAGAGAACTCTCATCCACCACCTAGAGCCAATCCTAAGCCGCCCGTGAGTCAGGCGCACCACAATATCTGAGGGGTATCTGATTCTGAAACTCGTGTAACAAACTATATCAAAATGTGTTTTCTACTGGTATCATCGGTTGTAACGACCACCAAATGGTTGGTGGTGCTACTGGTACACCACACTATGGTTCCAAAGAAAAAAGAAGGCCTCACACCAGAGCCTCATAGCTCGGTGGGCCGTTATCGTGTAGTCTCTCGGAAAACCAGGGTGGTTGTCTTTGTGGTGGAATCCTGAAAAGGAACAGGTGCACCATGGTCATTAAGTTATACCTAGAGAGCTGAATCCAAAGAATCAAAAGAAAAACTTTTCAAAAACACACATAATAAGTGTCTTCATGTGATGAGTCGGAAATCATAATTCAGTGTCCTAGTGTATGGATATGTCGGCCGCCAAACCAAAATTGGACTCCCCAAATAGAGAACCACACTCACAATACTTATCACTATTGTTTAATAGAAAAGATCAGAGTCCTTGTTCTTATTTAGAACCGAACACCTCTGATACCACTTTATCCTGACCTGTCCCTCGGGGCCCGTGTCGTGACTACCCAAAGCCCACCAACAATAGGCCTGGGGCAAGCGAATATCACCAGAGAGTCATATCCCATATATGGGAAGGCATTTCTTTGTTAACCTATACAGACACATAGTCCAAGAACATAATAAGAAGAAACCACACAGACTAGAACACAATAAGATGAAACCACTAAGTAAACTGTTGTAGTAAAAGAGTGCTGAATGTAAAAAGGGGCTGGAATACAAGCCCAACTGTAAAAGTATAAGTACGAATAGAAGTACAATACAAATTAAAGAAAAAGGAAAACAAGTGTTGGGTCATCATCCAAGGTTCCTACATAAAGTGTTGGTATAGATCGCCTCCTCAACACTCCACGTCTTCCAGTATCCTCCGCGTCACGTCACGCTTAATGGTCCACCTCCATGCACCATCTAGTCCTATCTCCCTCAGCCTTGGTCAATGTTATACATCATCTTCCGCAGACACAAAAATGTGTCGGCGAAGCCCGTGCAGTGGGGAGTATAACAATACTTAGTAGGGACCCCAAGACCCCCGATGTTTCTTAGAGTTCCACAAACGAAAAACCACAAATCAAGACATCAACTATACTTAGGCATATGACCATATATATACCTAATATTTCAAGATATACTCATCTCATACGAGATGGATGGACACCACATATGTAACACCACAATGGTAGAAGTACCTCACAGGTGACACCATAAAGATAACACCCCAAATGTAACTCCACGAAGGTAGAAGTGCCACATAGGTTACACCACAAAGGCAGAAGTACCACACAGGTAACACCATAGAGATAGAAGTACCCCATAGGTAACAAAACAAAGATAGAAGGACCACACATGTTACACCACAAATATTGAAGTACCCCATGGGTAAAAGAATCATCTCAAAATCAGGTATAACTTAAGTACAGAAGTATAGATGATTAGTCATAAACTACATCGTCTTATTCTGTTAAGAAGCACTATTGTTGACCCACACATGATTGATAGGATAATAACCCCTACTGGCCCACGGTGATCAATATATAACTAACCCCCGCTGAAAAACACCAGATCTGACCCCCATAGGATCAGTTTGGGCTGACCCACAAAGGATCCCTGAGCACAGACCCACACATGATCGAGAAATGTTGACGCACATACGATCAACCTTCATTTTTCACGTTGCAGCCTACCACAGGTTTCCTCTCACCCTTTGCGCATGAGTTCTGTAGAATCTACCCCTAGGTTTATCATTCATACCTCGACCACCAATAAAATCCACAATGGGGTAACCCAGAAGACTGTCATGTTATAAGGGTTCCAACATGATAGATAGCACGCCAATCAGACGCCAAGTCTGTGAGTTATAAACATTTTAACTCCAAGGGCCCGATTAGATTCATATTCTATCCAACCCAAACGTACTCCAACATTCACAAAAACTCATGTAGAGTATACCAAAATGACCATCTTGATCCAAGGATACCAACTTCGTAGGTGGTTACTCAAAAAACATCGTCTTCTCATGATATTCCCATTTAAGTGTTTCTGGGTTCGGTTGGGCCTGATATGTCCCGACCCGGCCCGACTGGGTCTGGGCGGGGCCGGGGTGGACCCGGCCCGCGGGGCCAATGTCTAGTTCTGCCCACAAGAGAGGCTACTTGAAAGGGTGGCCCAACCTGAATAGTGAGACCCACAAGGGGGCGGCCCACTCTGAAGGAGGCGGACCGATCAGAGGGGGGTGACCCAGTTTGAGGGCAGCAGCCCTGTGCGAGGGAGGCGGCCTTGTATGAGGGCAGCAGCCCCATCTAAGGGTGGCGGCCTGGTACGAGGGTGGCGACCCAGCTCGATGGTGATGGTCCGCTCCGTGGGTGGCGGCCTGGTCCGATCCGATGCATGGGGTGTGCCCCCCCTCGCCCTGATCACCCGGATTCCAGAAGGGCTCGGAGGCCATTCGGTTGGAGAGGCAGTGGCGCCATGTGGGCGTCTCCTGATCGTTGTGGAACACGCTAGAAGCAGGTTCAGCCTCCGCCATGGATTTGGCCCCGAAATCCATTCATTGGTGGGGCGGTGGTCACCCTGCCTTCCTTCCCACGGTAGGCTGTCATGCCGGCCTCCACCTCTATTTGTCGTGGTTGATAAGCCGCAGCCCTCCTCTTGCGGTGTGCATCAACGTGCTCGCAGTCTTTTGAGGTGGTGCAAGGAAATAAAAACAATGGAGGGTTCATCTCGGGTTTTTTAGAGCACACCCTACACGTTAGCTCGCAATATGGAGGATATTAAGAGAGTTTAATTAACAGTTGTATTGAACTCAAGTTTAACCCCACAACATTCCCTGCAATAACCATGAACAAAGATAAATGAATCACAGGTCAACCTGTTAGTCGATTGACCCGCGTTTTTCATGTTATTCATGAATGGAGAATACGAAAATCACATGAATACATAAATGAATTAAACCCCCTACCTAGAAGAGACGTTCACTGACGATGGTCGACAGAACCTCCTTTATCATTGTCATTGGTTCGTGACTCGGTGGTGCACGTCACCGCTCGTTGGAACCAGTCTCATCCTCTAGGCGTTTGGCGTCGCGATATATCTCCAGGGCTTCGTCACTTGGTGAAGCCATTTCAACACCCCTCCCCATGATCCATATAAATAGGAGAGGGGAAGAAGTGTGTTGCTCTTGTGGAATTAATGAGGTTCATTTAATTAATGAATCTCACTAATTCATGACGGTGCAGTTACATGAAAAGAAGAGTCAATCCACTTATTGGCTTGACATGTCACCGGTCTCGCGAGTTCCATTCGTCCATTGGAATAATGAAAGAAAATAAAATAAAAAAAATGTTATATTATTAAACTTTTAAAAGTCCCCAAAAATAACTTTTTCTCCCAACCTACTGTGGTCAACATTTTCCTCCCTTAAGATAATCTCAGCACTGCAAATTCAATGGCGCCCTCATATTTTTAATCCGAGCAACAGTTCAATAGTTTCAAAATGCCGATCTCGAGTTTACTAAATGTACTTGAAAAATAGTTTGTAAAATTTTTAACAGTCACCCTCGACCCTCACCAGTCGAGGTTAGGCTCTGCCTATGGGAATCACATCCCAACGAACCAAACGGTACACTCAAATTTCGAATCCGAGAAACCGTTTAAATGATGTGGATTTTACAACAAAATAATTGGCATATAATTATTTTATTTTCGGCCAATAACTAACATTCACTGTGGGCCCGTGTCGGCCAATGTTTGTATCTGAATAAATAGAGCATACCCTAGCGATTTCAGTGGTGGTCTCAGATTTTTAATCTGATTTATCATTCACGAGTTTTATGTATTTGTAAAATAAATTAATTTTATTCAATTATTTTATAAACGGTTATGCCATTTTTGGGTTTTCACATAAGAGGCCCGCGCTGACTAAACATAATTCTCGCCTAGGGTAAACCCTACATCCTAAGTGCAACAACGCCCTCAAGTTTCTTGATTTAAGTAACCATTACGAGTTATTCCACTTTTTCAGGATAACTTCTTACACGTGCTAATTAAAGCTTAACAAAACATCGAAAGATCATGTTGGGCACTCCGGCCCTCGGAATCACACACTGTCAGATTTTTCCGTCTCAAAATAATTTTATATAATAAAAAAACATTATATGGAATTTCAAAGACATTATAATAATTTATATAGATTAATATTTAATTTTATGTTAACTTTTGGTTATTTATGAAATATTTCCATATAATGCCTTTTTTAAAATTTACTAGGTAATTTTTCCCTTAAGTTACGATTCAACTATTAAGTGAACTCGTATTACCTTAACCAATGAAATTAATTTTAATTACTTTCAGAAATGTTTTTTTCAAAAAATAAGCTTGTATTATTAGAACATCTAAATTATGATGATTCCAAATATGGAATTTATTTTTCCAAATTCTCATAAAATAATTTTTAAAAAATATTTTAAAAATAACACACCAGACTGGATGAAACAACAATGTTTTAAAGTGAAAATGTTCAAAAGATTGAAATATTTTTATATTTAATTTTAATGTGAAATTTATTCCAATGTACTATGTTAAATTAATTTAAATATAATTTATCTAATTATACATTGAAAACAAATTAAAATATAATATATCTATATAAATATATTATATGAAATAATAGTTTTAAATTAAAATATGGTATATTCCCTATTCATCAAGAAACAAAATTTGTTTGAAAAATACAAAACTTTTACCCAATATAAATTTTGATATTACTATTTAAAAAATGAAGATTATTTTACAAAATAAAAAATATATAGATTAAAAAAATACCTAAATAGGTTCTTGGATTAAAGGTGCTAAAACTATTTTTCAAAAAATATATCTTTTTATTCATAAATATAGAGTTATTCTTATTTCTTGTCTAGAAATCACTTAATATGAATTTTAAATAGTTTAATAATATATATATATATATATATATCATTAAAAAAAATTTATAAAGATTTTTAATTAATTTAACAATGTAAAACATGTTCAATTCGATAAATATAATTTTCCAGCAATTGATTTCATATATTCTCAAATGGGTTTTATTTTCATTTGAAGTCAATTGGTTACCAATAGATTATTCCCACTATTGGCCTAGACTATGAATCACAGTCTGTGCATCACTTGTCATTATAAAAAACTACAAAATCACGGGAAATTACATAAAGGATTCCAAAATCATAACACCATATTTTAAATTTTGAAAACATAGTCTTATTATTAGTTACATCCGTATTCATATCCTTAGGAATATCCCTAAGAATATCAGTATATATTTTTCATCCTAGTATCCAATGGATGACTAAAAAATTCCTTCGATGGAAGAAAAACATGAATAACATACATGGATATTGCATCATTTCAGATTAATATTCAACACATTACAAAAATACATGTTGGGGACCATTATAGTTTAGTTTCCATAGAAACATGAAAACACAAGATTCTATATTAATGAAAGATCATCCACATAACCCATAATGATCTTCCCCTTTAGTAGTCTAACTTCATATTTTTCTTCATATCCTTATAAAAGTAAATATAAGAAATGAGATATCTCAGATGCTCAATAAGGGTAATGATGAAATTTATTAAATCATAAAACTAGGATTAGGGTATGAGAACTTGATTTTATAATTATAAGAACATACCTTTCTTATCAAAGAAAAAAATGAGTCATCCTATAAAGATTGTCAGTTCCAAATACATTAACAAAAAGTAACTAAAATAACATGATCCATGAGAGTATAAAATCGGAATGAGATATAGACTTATGGAATAAACATCTACCAAAAATATTTTGAACATTTTTAAATAGAAACATGTTCAATTATTATGATTAATACATGAAATCATACAGTTATAGAAACATATAGTCATGAAATACGGTCCACACAAAACATTTTGATCATGTAATCAGGTTCATGCATACAATCCTGAACATGAAATCAGGATAATACTGAACATTTTGAACATGTAATAATTTCCACACATTACACTGTGAACATTTAATCTAGTTCACAATGAACATTTTGATCATGTAATCAGTATCACAGAAAATTTATGGACATGAAACCAGGTCCATGCATAACATTGTGAATGTGTAATTAGGATCATGAATATCCTTTTGAACATGTAACCAGGTTTATTAAAAAACCTATAGACATGGAACCATGTCTATTCATAACACTATGGAAATGTAATCAGGTGCATCCATAATAATGTGAACACATAATGAGGTTATATTACAACACTGTGAACACATAATATGTTTGATACATAACATTTTGAAAAGGTAACCATTTTCACACATAACATATATAATCCTATGTCATCCATTGTTAGCCAATTTATTGGAGAGAGATATATGTCACACCCTTCACATAACTAAACCATACATATCTTTGCCAAATGACCATAAAAATTCAAAATATCATAACATGTGAAATTAAAAGGGATTTATAAACACGTCATCATATCATTGCATGTAAAAAAGTGAAAGTATTAATATTATCTTCATCATAAAATTACCTAGGAAAAGTAGTGTGCTTCATAATAGTTTTATTAGGGTATAACACAAGGTAAGAGAAATGGAATTCAAAAACAGATTTTCACATTTTACACAATCCATTTAGTGAGTGAATAAAAATGGTTTCCATGTATCATATCAATATTAAAGAGATAAATATTAGAAGAGTTTTATCTTATATGGGAAATTATTTTGGAAGATAACATGGAGAATTTATTATGGTAGCTAACACGTCTTTTAAAATCAATTTTGAAACATGAATTATTTTCCAAATCTATTCCTTTGAAAAATACATTAAAAAATTATTATGTATGATTTAAAAAGCACTAAAAAATCATAAAGATAATATCATTTCTAATTTTATTTTATAAAACATAAATGTTTTATAATAAAATTTTATTTGAAAAAAACTTTGAAAAAATATAAAAGAATTATTTAAATCATTAAAATCATTTTCATTGAAAAATCCCCTTTTTATAATATATAACGAACTTCTTGAAATTAAAAAAACATCTTAAACATAATTTTTTTTGAAATTAATTTTATTGGAAAATACCATTGAAAATTTATTGAATATACTTAAATGAAATGATGTTCTTGATTTTCATTAAATCCATATATATTGAACATTTTTTTTCTGTAAAATGTTTAGATAATTGTCTCCTTCTGAAAATGGCAAGACAATTTCTTTTTTAATTTTTTTATTAGAAAATAAAAAAAGGTAAAACAAGTATTTTAATGAAAATAGGAGAATATTAGAATTTTTTTATATAATTTTTTATAAGACAATGTATCTAAAAAACTCATATTTCGGACTGATGGGATTGATATGTCAGATTTTGTTGAAAAACCATTAATATTTATCTTAAGTACCAAAGAATGGAATATTGATACCATTAATTGAATCTGTCATGATTAAAAATAGGATAAGATAATTCATGAGAGGTATTTAGAGATGGTTAATATAATTTCATCAAAGGAATATTATTCATATACAATCGTAATAATTGATGAGATTATAGCAACCAACTATTGCAAAATTATTCGCTTTGAATCATAATCCCCATGAAATAATAACAGTAAAATAATCAAAAAATTATAATTTAAATAATTATATTCATGATATAACATGTCAATGGGATGTATATACACCTAAAAGAATAATATAGGTGTATAACATGGCATGTATATCAATGAAGGAAAATTAAGGAAAAATCACTAAAAATTTCATAACATTTAAACCATAAACACCATTAAGGATATATTTTGAATTGGAAATGTAAATAACCAAAAATTAAATGTTAATAATTATAGAATATATTCAGGTGTATTATATATACCAAAAATATTAATCTACTGGGGAATATAACTTTAATCTCGAATAAATAAAAGCGTTACTAGAAATTCCCTTACAAGAAGAGTAACATTTGAATCATGAGATCTTTGAAAGAAAAATATAAATTAAAACATTTAATATCATAAAAATTATATTGAATATATAAAATTTCATAGGTCACTATATATACCACACAATATTAATAAGTGTAGAATATAACATATATCTAACAGAAATAAAGGTGATATGATAAAACCCTTACATTATGTCTTAAATTCATCCGAAATGTTCAAAACTCTTGTATTATAAATTTATGTTAATTAAAAATCTATCCAAAAATAATATTAATTTATATCATACAGTTTATGATTTTATTATGACATTATATTAACCATTTATTAACAATTACTTGTGAATGTTATGTTTCATGTAATAACAACTTTTTTTCATATATATATTGACTTATTATTCTTGTTCCTTTTAATTAGATCACGACAAAATTATTTAAATAATTTAAAACATGGTATAAATTTAATATTTATTTAGTTTACAATTATATATAATAATCTATAGAGGATATAATTATTAAATCAAATAAATATTTCATAATGATTGTATGTCGTACGAACGAATAAACGTTGTTTCTATTTTTTAGTATTATTGAAAGAAAGAAACTAAATGATATATATATATATACATATTAAAATTCAAATAGAATTTTTATTTAATTCATATCATATATTTCTACTAAAACCATCCTTAAAAAATTACTTATAGAGTGTGATCAAATCATATCTCATTGAGGATGCGTCCATCCACAAATCCACAAACAAACATGTCACATACCAAGAAATGGAAAGCATGAAGGTAAGTGTCATAAAATAATTATAATATAATTATCAAATAATAAATATCATATACATAAAATAGAAACTTTATTTTCATAATTATAGAAAACAATTAGAGGTGGTAATGCTAAATTAAATGAAATCATTTCAGGAGATGGTTGTCCTACGTACACACTAATTCTAAGTTCATAACACATTTTATAGAAGTGTGCATAGGTTTAGTTTGAAACAGTAGAATAAAAAAATCTGAGTGTATTTATTTTATTATATAATCATTTAATAATAAAAACTCTATATGTGGGTAATGAAATTAAATAGAAATTCACATTCTATAACATTACCTATTTTTTCAGGTATCACGTTTAGGTTTACGTGAAAGGGCTTACTTGGTTGGATTACTTCCCAAAATAAGGCTTCTAGAATAAGGGAAAAGAAGTTTTAATCATATCTATGATGTTTTTGGATGATTCAATATTCTTTATTGTTGTGGAGAAGTGAGTGTGTGGGGGGGTTATTTAATGTGGAATAGGATTGTCATTCTTATAAATATAAAAAGGGAAACACTATTAAGTGGACTTTATTTCATGATGTGCCTCTAATAATATTTTATTTTTGAGAAAATGTAGTATATGGTATTAATATGTCTGAAAAATAACTTTTTAAATGTGTTTATGGTCTTTATCCTTTTATGATGTATTTAACAACTATGTAATCACATTTTTACCGTATTCATGATCATTAATTTTGCTAATATTTTTTCCAAAAAAAGATCCCATTATTATAAATTAGAAATAATTATAATTATAAATATTTAATTAATTTTTTAAAACTAAAAATATATAACTGGAATACAATAATTTAAAAATATTCCCATATATGGGATGAAATAATGTGTTTTTAATGTGAACATTTTCAAAAGATCAAAAAAATTATATCCAATTTCAAGGTAAAATTTTTTCTCATGGAATATATTGGATTAATATAAGTATATTTTTTAAATTATACATTTAAAAATAATTATATTTTTTATCATTATAAAGAATTTAAATGAGAAATAATTTTTTAAATAAAATTAATATTATTTACTATTTTTTAAAAAATGAAGCTTCTCATATTAATAAAAAAATTAACCTAATGTAAATTTTTATACTTCTCTTTAAAAAATGAATTTTATTTTTACACATCAAAATTATAATATTTTCTTAAATTGGATTTATTAAAGGGGAACCATTAAAAGGAAGTAATATTACCATTCCTAAAAATACATCATTATTATAAATAAAATTGGATTTATTTTTTTCTATTATCTAGAAAAAACATAAGATTACAGTTAAATAGTTAACGGAATAATATATATATATATATATATATAAAGTCATTTATAATTTTTTTTCAAAATATTTCTTAAATTTTGAAAAGGGATTTATTTTCATTTTAAGTTAGTTGTTCACCAAATAATTTTTATTATATACATGTCGAACCCTTACTTTCATAATTTAATTAATACTTTTCATGACTTCTATTCCAATGGATTGGTGAAAATTATAATAATATTTTAAAAATATTATTACTATTATATTTTAGTTCGGTAATACTAGGTCTTGTATGTAACTGAATCTATCGAAGGAACTCGACATTGTGTGTAACTCAAGCTAAAAATAGTGTTTCTTGTTTATATTACTATTGTAACTCCTTCCTGTAACACAAACATAACATGATGTTTCATTAAATTTAAACAAAAATTATTTTGTTAATATAATAGCAGCTACATTCAATTATTCATGAAATGAAAAATATCAAAAAGTTTAAATTAATTTGAAAAAATAAATCAAAATATCTCAAGGTGTTACATATATTTTGTTATACATTTATGTAGTTGTGGATATTCAAGAAAAACTGTACAGAGGTGAGGCCTGTGTTTTTTTAAATTTTAGGAATTTTAATTATCTACTAATTTATTATTTTAAACACTATATTACATATTATAGGAGTCCTAAGTAGAATGTCAGTGACCTATAATTGAGTAAGCCCAGTATGTAGTATGTGGCTTCCTATGGATTTTTATGGATAAACCCCATCAGTTAGGTCTAGAATATGCTTACATAATTTAGCAATAAGTCTTTTTATGGAATATGATATCATATGCGCTCCCAAGAAGATTAATCTCTCTTTAAATGATGGTGGATACTTGGGATATGGACGTGTTAAATAGTTCTAACCAAGTTTCCTTATCCCCAGTTCATTTTCATTTGTTTATAGAGCATATGATGATTACCCTAAAACTAGGATCCTATTTAGAATTTTTAAGGGATTTGTTTTCATTATTTTTTTCTATCCTGTGATTCCTGTATTATTTCATGTAACTTAAATAATTATTGTTTATTTAGAATTATGACATAAATATTACAAAATGTTTCATAGTTGTGTTCTTTCCTATTTTAATTAATTTCATTCCTATTTAAATGTTTTAAGAATGTTTTTTTGAAATGTTTTTTTGGAGAATGATATGGATGGTTTAATTTTATATTAATGAGTTTGGAAGGATTTCTTGAATTGTGAAACATTTTTCTAAAAATATTTTTTGAGTATTTTTATCATAACTTAGAAAAGATTTTCTAAAATCTAGTGAGAATGGCTTTTAGATATGTTGTGTTATACCACCATTAATAGTTTTACATGGGAGTTAGATTTCCAAAATGTTTTTCAAAACCACTTTATGGTTTAAAGACCATTTTATTTTTCAAATGTTCCTTTATAAGTGGTGTTTGTGAAATTATTTTTAATGTGGGACATTATTCAAATGTATTGTATAATAGTTTTGGATTTTGGAAAAGCATTTTCAAAGTGAATCATTTCATTGATGTAAAAAATGGATTTTTATAAAATATTTGTGATGTATTGAATATTTATTTATAAAAAATATTTGGAAAAAAGTTTATCTTGAAGAGCCCACTTTGTGTGTTAGTAGAAGTTTTTTTCAATAGATTTTGTTGGATTTCGGTGGTTTATAATGGAATTGATATATTTCATTAATGAAAATATATTATTAATGTTATAAATTAAAATTTATTGGAATGATCTATTGAAGTATCCAATATTGATATCAATGTTTATTTGGATTGGTTGAATGATTGAAGATGAAAAGATTTTATAAAGACTTCATATCTTAAGAAACATTTAAATTGTGTTATATCCTTTTTTATAGATTGATATCAGTCATTATTTTTATATTGAATATTTTTGACAAATTTTCTTTTAATTATAATCATTTCATGAAATGTTATTAACATATCAAACATATGGTTGATGTTTTTAGAATAATTTTTATTATCAAACATTATGGTGATTCTATATTGATATTACTAAAGAAGGTTTCTAATCTTAACAGATAGAGTTACTAATAATGGCCATCTATAAGCTAGCCTACAAAGGATATTAGAATAATATTATTGAACTAAGTTTATCAGATGAAGTCAATTATCCTAAGGTAAAAATAAATTAGATTCCAATTAGTACCATCATACAATGGTTTATGACTGGTGCCATTAGATGGAGAGTACGAAAGATGTAATTTTAAAATGTCTTCATTATAGATCCCATTGGATGAATCATTCAAAACTCATTTAACATATTCTATCTGGTTTATAAATATGTAAAGTACAATCAAATATAAGAATATTTTGGAGACCATAAAAGGAATATTCTTAATAAAAATGACTGAGGTGAAGAGATTGAGTTGATTAGATGATATGTTTAAATAATTTTTTTTTCAATTTTCATTTATTATTGCAACTAATATATAATTATTATCTAAGCTATATTAGTTGATTCTTCAAGATGGTTTCTTCAATAAAACATCTTCATAATAAATTAAGATTGGGATTCATGATGAAACTTATGATTATGGAAATTTTTTAAAATGATATTTCTTCACGATTAAGTCTAAATAATAGATTATGGTGTTTCTATGTAATTTTGATGTTATGAATATATTATATTTATGGTTATACTAATTTGAAAACTAATTACAAAAAATAATTATGTTCTGATTGATTTTAAATGAAGAGTTTTAAAAAGACAATCAGATGAACTTGTATATATATTAAGATGAAAAGTGATGAATTTGTAATGAATGAATGATGAATCTTTTGAAGATATTTATTCTAATGAAATGGAGAAAAGAGTATGTTTTAAATACAATATGAGTCAAAAAATAGTCTCAATCAGACAAAAGTTCTCAATTGATCATGAATAAGTCTCCTAATGAATTCATCTATTAGAGGAAATTCATGAATATATTCAAAAAAAGAATTATATGATTGAAGTCATTAGATAGAGGATTCCACGTGATGTTCATCAGTTTTTTATTACATGATGCACAATATATTAGGGGTTATTGATGGTTTTTAATAGATTCAATAGGTAAAAATTTTGGATTTACTTCATTAGACAATTTATTTTAGAGAAACCAGGATGAGTATAATGTATTCATCAGCGAGTGTTCAATGTAATCATCATATGTAAGGAGAAAAGAAGATCATTAATTGTTCATTAGGTGGATTAAAACTAAAGAACATCTCATAATCTCTAATTTAGTGGAAAATAATATAAAAGTACTGCAGATAAGACTGTGAGGGTTGATTGAGCATAGTTATTACAAAAAGGACGAATTAGAAAAACTCTTACAAAGTAATTAGTTATAGAAATGGTTATTGATGCTAAGGTGGAAGGTGATATCAATGGAGTTATCAATAATTATTTCCCAATGATCCCTAAAAAATTTAAGCACTAATTGTTAATTAGATGTAAAAGGTGTTTTTAATTAAACTATTTATATGTGGAGTTTGGATTTTGTACCAGATGTAATGTTCTGAGATCATTATATATATGTCATAAATTGATTAATTGGGGTAATGTTGAGGTATAATTTCAATGGTTCAATAATTATGATGGACGATTGAGTTTCTAGCATTACTTTTTTACAGTAGTATATAATCTATGATTTTGAGATCAATGGATGTTTCCTTTGAATATAGGATGACACTTACCTTTTAGAAAGTTCAAATGTGGTGAAATGAAGAAATATATGAGTGGTAGATTTAAATTTGAAGAGGGATTTTCAAATTTGAAAGTGTTCCTTTCATAAATATTATAATGAAACTATAACACTATAAAGAGGATATAGTGCAAGGGATTTTTTTTCTTTCCTGAGTATAGTTTCTCATACCATTGGTCTGGGAGTAATGATTTAGTTTTTTATACTATTGGATAATTAATGTTATATATGGAAGTACTGACAAAGAATCTTGAGAGTAACTATTGTTTGGGTTAAATAATTAGAACAAGAGGTACCTGATGGAGCATGGGATACAATATAAAGATACATAATTTTTTAGGGTAATTAATAACCAAAAGAATAATTATAGAAGTGATTAAAAATAGTGGTAATAGACTATGTAGAATGAATAAGACGAACCAAAATCACTGGATGAAAAATTATATAACAAACCATATATAGATAAAGGGATCAACTAAATGGTGTGATGAGGCCAATGGATGGGGAATCAATGTTCCAAATAAATGAAGTGATACCAAAAAAAATATTTCATATCATATGGAGTCGGATAAACAATGTGTTGAATATGGGATAAAAATAACTATTTTAAAATGAACATTTTTAAAATAGTATATGCTATATAGAACATTTAAATGGAAAAGATCTACATGAAATAATTTAATAAAAAATATTAGCCTCCAATTTGTTTCTATGAATATGAATAAGAGTATTTGTAATGCAATTATTCAAGTAAAATAAGATGTAATTAAAGAACAATAATGTATGGTTACATCCATCGGATGTCCCAGTAGGTGTAATTCTTTCGTAGTGTTACAATGTTACTGATGAAATTGAATAATATATAAATATGAAATATAAATAAGTGGTGAGGATCTATAAGTCTGATGATTTCGTTACAATTCCATGTATTCATGATTAATTCCTTCCCACACCTAATGTTCATCGAACTAAACATATTCTAAGGATTTTTTTCTAGATATACAACAATAAATTACTATCTCATTATAGTTGATAATATTTTTACTAGGAACAAATATATGTGGAAAAGAGTACATACTCTTATTTAGTAGTTAACCATATAAAAATATAATGTGATATCTTTTACATGATTTCATATACTTGTATATGATAATAAAAATTAAATAGGAAAATAAAAATAATAATATGTCTAAGAGGTAAATGGATAAAAATATTAAAATTAGATAAAATGTTTCTATCACTGATTCACCCCTATTAATGTTTAAAAAATCCTGATGTTTTCTCCAAAGATTATATCATAGAAAGATTCACCAATATTGGATTCCCTATGTTGGAGTTAATCTTTTTTTAATATTTGAGTGTATTTACTATATTGAAAATGATGCTTGGATTATTGGAATAATCAATATATCTGAGCATACATCTATTTCTACCAACACCATTAATGATGAGAGAATGAAATAAAAAATAAATCCAAATAAGATATCCCTCTTACCTAAAAATGAGGATATAATAGTTTCTCCCTATATTGGAAAAAAAGATATATTAAGCATAGAATTTAAAGACCAATTCATTCAACTTACCAATAAATAGAAGGAAAAAATTAATACATCAAGGGAATATAATATATTAAGTTATAATGATTTTTGAATAAATTACATTAAATTCAATCCTTATGATTATGATCCTAGTATAATAAGTGTTGATAATCATCAATTAATAACATCTCATGACATATCAGTTAGTATTTTGGAAGACATTCTATATTCCATTCATAAATTAATGGTATCTTTTTATTGTGGATTCATTCAAAGTATACAAGAAGTTATAAATATCTTGAAGAAAAACTGGATAATATGTGGAAGGATTTTTAAGAAATGTTTCAAGATTATATTAAATTCTCCACATTGGTATGATCATTTGAAAAATGATTTTGGATATTAAAACAAGATACCTAGTCTTTGAAAACAATTTTATCAAATATGTTTAACAGAAAATCATGGAATGAATAAGACTATGAAATAAAATATCTACTAAAATGATGAATTTTTTTAAAATTTCATGGATATTTAGGATAAACAATTAGATGTAAAATCCATAAAGAACAAGGATCACTAATAATCGATACAAAATAATGATAATCTGGTAGATGTGGAAATTAAAATAATGAGTATGGTTTGTAATGAAAAATTAATTACGATTGAATAAAACAAGAATCCCCAATATGATATGTATATAATTATAATTATAGTTATTTAATCTTGAAATGTCATATATTGAGTCTTCACAAAAGAAGGAAAATGTTCATCATATTAAAAAATCACTTTATAGTATTCTAATGTTTAAATACCCATATAATGTTACTAAAATATAATAAATTAATTCAATAATACATAGAAAGAAGATATAATGAATAAGTTACCATCCCTACCATCTATTAATAATGTTTTAAAATAAAATTTCAGGCTTAGTGCGGATATGAAAGATAAATTTGTGAAATATTAAATAAAGAAGGATAATAATAATATTATCACTGCGATAATCTTGTATTAGAAAAGTAGGGTGTATGATGGTTCCATATGACTTTTCCAACAAGTAATGAACAATCCCCTAAATATTAAATCTCAAAGAAGGCCACTTCCCATGTGTAGAGAGACATAAATGAATAATAAACATCTATAGGTTAAAGAAAATTAGTATACATTAAATATATGTGGAAATATCGAAAACATATGTGAAGTATACAATAGTTGTGGTCCCATGGTTTTAGAATATTCATTGTCATATGTATCTAATGTTGATAAGAAAACAGTTCTTCAAATTTCGGTTAATTAATAAGATGAAACATTATGATGTAAGGAAAGAAAATGTGGTAAAAAAGAATAATCTTAAGAAGATATTATGGATGAAAAGTGAGAATACCTTGGATTCCAAATCTCATAAGATGATGAAATGTGTTGAATCAAAAATAAATAATAAAAATAATAAAATTAAGAAGAAATAATGTGGACTATCCAAACATTATTCTAACGTTCATAATGTTATATTAGTTATATTGCTAGAATATTTGGAATGAATGAGTAATATGTAAGAAGAATAAGAAATGGATAATAAAAATGAAAAGTGAATATTCCACAAAATGAAGATGAAGTACATCACATGTACTCAAATACAGAATCTCTTGTGTTAATGAAGATATATTGGAGAGATTAAATAAATATGGTCCTATTTTAAAAAGATATCTATGTTTTACACTAGTACAATAAATGGTCCTTAAAAAGACATATAATGAATCATATATTATAGATTTTAAGATGAAAATATATCTACAAAAAAGATGAATAGAATCTCAAAATTCTCATGATTACATATGATAAAATAGAACTAATTTTGAAATGTATATGCCTGAAGAATGGAGGATATGGAGTAAATTGGTTGTCAAAATATTCAGAATCCTATTGTTCACATTAAATAGAATGAGAATGCCTCCTTATTCCCTAAACCATTGTGTTATATATTTTCTCATTACAATAGGTAATTAATGTTGAGGAATTATCTCAAGTGGAGAACCTGAGATAGTGAAATGGATTTCAACCCTAGCCAACATTTAATTCAGATATTTTCCACATGGAATGGTTCCTATGTTGGTTTGCAGGAAAATATTTAATGTGAAAATCATTGATGAAATTAAATTTTATTTATAAATACATGATATCAAAGTGAAAGAAGATCCCAAATTTACATGATAGTATATTTCAAATTCCAATTTATTACATTAAAAAAGGTCATCCTTAGTTAATATGTGCAAATTATATAATTTTTGAAAACCATATATGAAAGATAATTTTTTTTATCTCTCAACAAATAGTTTCTAAATAATATATATTTTAGAGATTCATTATTATAAAGATATTAAGAAATGTATCTTTAAGGGGGACAGAAATAGTGTATAATTTATTTTATAAATGAATCGTTATCAAATTAAAATTTGATTAGTTTGGAATGTTCCTGAAGAAATAGAATTAAAATGGAATGTTTTTTATTCATATCACATTCATGGATACTAAATTTATGGAAAAGAAATTTAATTAGAAAATTTCATAAAAAAATGAAGTATTATTTTTCTCCAATTACACATGTCATGATAGGTAAAATTGATTGCTATTAATTTAATAGTTTAATTTAGTGTAAGTGATTCACATTATATGTATTATAATTTATTCATATATAAATTAGTATAATTGTTATAGAATAATCAGGTATTTCCCTTGAATACAAGTTATTGAGTTCTCAATCCATGAAGTATCATGATCAGTTGGTTATGTAATAATTAGTTTTATAAAAAATATCTGCTAATATTATACAACAATAATTGATTATGTATACTTAGAGTGAATGTTTGGATGATATATTTCATAAGAATGAAATGATACCCTTTTACTACAAACTTTTAATTTTATGTCAATATAAGGGGTACATTGTAAAATAAATAGATGTTTTTAAAAGTATATTGTATAAAAGGATTCAAATATTTTCATATTCATTTGGAATGTAATTTGAATATACTTCTACCAAATATAAATTGGGATATTTAAATAAAAATTTAATGAGATGTATTTATTGCCAATTGATATTACTTTTTTCTTAATGGTTTTCAATGAAATAATAATATTCTATTGATGTTAATATGATTAAGAAGATATAAATAATAATATTTTGGGAAGATATATTGGTGTATCCAGTCGTATTAACATAATTGACATACCTAGGATGAATGAATGAAGAAGAAAAGAAAGTGACCAAGTATTATTAACTTACGAAACATATAAATGGTGTTTTAATTTATAGTGGAGATGGATATAAATTATCATTTGATATGTTAATGTTCATTAAATAATTTTAGTTTATAGCTGATGATTATTGAGTTGTTCTTAATTATTCAGACATGTGTTTGATGTTTGGAGAAACATTTTTTTAATCTAAATTATGATGTATCATTAAGGATTTTCCGAAAAAAATTTAAAAATATGATGAAACATAGTTATTGATGATGATCAGGTAGAGACCAATGTATCGAGGTGTTTAGAAAAATATTAGGGAACTAAGGTGATCAGATGAAGTTAATTAGATTAAGGTAATTATAGAAGGGTTTACACGTAGTTTGATTAGAAAATGGTTTCATAATAACAACATAGAATTGAGAGCATAATGGATAAAACATATAAAAGTAATCATTATAGAGTCTATCATGTGAAACATAAAAAATTTATAAAACATAGTCCATTAGTGGAACCATGATTTATTGTTGAATCATGCGTAGAAATTTTTTTGAGATCCCAAAAGGAATGTTAATAAAGAAATCATATTGACCTGAACAGATTGAGTCGATCATATAGTGGGTGATAATGAATGTTTGACCAACTATATCCATTAGCATATCAGATAGATAATGATTGAAAAAATAATATACGTTTATTCATTGTTATGTTTCCATCACTAATAATCATTAAAATTTATTTTTTAAATGATTCAAGATGAAATTTAAAAAAAGATAAATTTCACTGAAGGAGAGTTAAATTAGTTTATGTCCAATGGGAAAATTGTGGAGTGACTGTGCAGTTTATACGTCATGAAGATATTAAAGTTACTATGGAACTCAAGGGAATAATGGTTCCTAAACATTTTAATGTGTTTATCAATGTTTAATGAAGATATATAAAATTTTTATAAGAAATAATTATAAAAAAATTAATTTACAGAGTGAATAAGATGTAAAAAATTAATGATACAAGTATAGATTAGGCTACGCCTAATGAAATGATGTATGGAGTCTTTTTTCTGAATGTGGTTAGTCATTTAATGTGATTTATCTAAAAATGGTTATAAAATGATAACCCATATGTTTCCAAACAAATTTATCGTATCAAGAATTTTTTTGAAGATCATCGAACAAATAAACGATTATTTGAATTCATCAGTTTAAGGTTTCTAAGGGTTGTTCATCAGATTGAAGTTTCTATTTATGTTCATCCAATAGTGGATATTGAGTTTTTAAACATTTAATTTATATAGTACTATATTAAAAATTTCATCCAGAATAGTGTTACAAATAAATATAGTAGTGTATTAAATGTCTCTTGAAAGAGTTCTATAATGTCATCAGGAATAGGGAGAAGAGAATATCTTTAAGGGTTCATAGGTGAGTGGAAATCTAACAATAATGTGAGAACCCATCAGACTGAGAAAGAGCCTTATGAATGTAGTATTGAAATAATTTCAAGGGTTTATACAATAGAGTACTTATAAAAATAGTACCTATAGAAATTATATAAAATTCGTTAAATGGGTAAATGGTTATGGAAGATAATATGGTAATTGACTATAAACAAGTCATTCAATGTACTAACTCAATGATCTTTGGGAGGAGGGAAAACTTTTGATTTAATCAGATTAAAGGATTCAATTTTATTTAATAGAACTAATGTCTGATAACATTGTAAGGAATTCATAATGTCATTAATTGTGGTGATTTTTAGTTGGACATTCAATATTTTGATAATCTGGATTGAATATTGTGATTTAAGTGAGGTGTTAGGAAATATGAATAAAATCATTTACACAGAGATCTATGTAATTTTACTATGAATATGGGTTGAATATTATATTTAAATATGCTTTAAGGAAATAAAATTTTGAAAAAGGGCAGTGGAAGATTAATATTTGGAATATTTAATTTTTAATTTGATTTAAAAAATTTCCAAAATTTTATAGAGAAACTATACCTATATAAATGGGATATAGTGAAATGGTTTTGTGTTATTGATCAAGTTTTGTTTCTTACACTATTGGTTTTGAAAATTATTTTTTGGATTAGTGTTATTATTAGTAATTATAGTGTAATTTTCCATTGTTGGCCTTCATTCCAGAGATTATTTCTCATTTGGATTGATTCATAAGAAGAAGAGGACTTTTATTGAGAAGGGGATATTGAAAAATTATAAAGCATCACGCATAAGAAATCTTGAAACATATGAATAATAATTTTTTTACCAAATATATATGTACCTAAATAATTGGATGATATTGTATGGGGAAGATTAAATGGACAAAATGGTACAAAAGGATCAAGAAATGGGTGAAGGGGTTAGAGAAAGGGTGAGAAGAGGCCCCCATATATAGAAATAGTGTACTTAATGAATGAATCGATACCTTAATAATCATTCCAAAAATTGGTTATTGAAATAATAAAGGGTAATAGATGAAACTAAATAAAATTTTAAAAGATTAATTTTATCAAATGGATATGATCCAATGTAAGGATTAGATGGAAATGTTCTTGTTAAAGTAAGAAGAGATGGAAGGAAATTTTTTAGTTTGACACTATAAATAAGAATAAGTGTTTATTATACAACATTTTCCAAGAAATATTAAAAGGGAGAAAATAATAGTTCATCACTATGAAATCCTTCAAAAGTACCATCAAGTGGAATAATTTTGCAGTTTTATAATGTTATTTATGAATTTGAAGATTGTATAAATAGGCAGTATAATGAAAAATGAAGAGATTTATGTTAAAAATGGTCACTATAGGTCCATGGATTCATGATTATTTCTATCCCAATAAAAAAGTATATGGAAGAAACCTTAGGATAAATATAGTTTCATGATAAACCACTACAATTATGCATCTCATTAAAGTAGAGAATATGTGTGTGTTTATCATCTATATACAGTACTGGGATTAGCTACTCTTATAGAATAGGGAAACATGTAAAAATGTGGTGTTCCATATTTGACTAGATTTTATATAGATTCATATGATAAGAAAACGAGATTATGTTAATAAATATCCTCAATGGTATAATAGGTAAATAGATAAAAAAATTATAACTAATTAAAAGTAACCAAAAATTATTAACCCCCACCCCTCTTAATGTTGAGTATATCCTAAATTTTTACCTATCATGTTTATTTAGTGTATATCAAACTAGAGTTTTTATAATGTAATATGGAATCATCTATATAGATTCAGTGGTTGGAGAACGACATTGAAGTTTATCTCATGCCTATGTATTGTAGATATAGGTCCATTTTATTGTGTTTCCCTTGAATTACGTTTTTTATGGTGACATTGTGTTTCAATGGTGACAGATGGTCATTTGGATGATTTCTAGTGTTATGTTAGGGAGTTTCTTTTAAAATTGAGCTCTATATTGGACACAAGGCCTCATGTATTTTTATTCTTTTACATTATATGTTTCTACTTATGTTATATGATTGAATGTAATTTCATCAAACTGTATTTGTAATATTCAGTTATTTTTAACTCATGTGTGGTGTTTTTTCTTTGGAATTTGATGTTTTTTATATTTTTATATAAGGCATACATCATATATAAGGTAGATTCTATGATTCTCATGCCCTATTTCAACACATGGGAGGATTTGGAACACTATTAAGGCCTTTAGTGGACTAGGTGTAGAGTAGGGATAGATATAAACCCATGATATTTTATTACTAATGGAATCAAATATAGGTTCTTAGTGGGACCTAGGTTTTTGATTCACCCTTTAATGTTTAGAGTTTTGGTTGTCTGAAGATAAGAATTTTGGGACATGGGAGGTAGTTGTGGGGAAAGTGTGGAGAAATATTTGTTTCCCTAAGCCTCATGTTTCAATGGGTGATATCGATTTTGGTATTTAATCAATACTTCTTTTTTAACATAGTTATTGAAATATAGTTTTATGATTGTGTATGTTCTTGTTTTATCCTGAATTTAGTGTCTTCTATTTCTGTAGGTAATATTGTTCGATATTTATTGATTTAGTGAGAAAAGCTGATTGTTACAGTAGTCTATCCTTAAGGTACTAGAAACCAATATAAAATCTAACTCTTAATTTTTGATACCCAAGGGGGAAATGAAAAATTGGGACATGGATATAAAAATTGTGGCCATGTCTAAAACTATTTTTTATTATAGAATGTCCTCCTATGGAGACCACCATAATGCAAGGTTATCCTAAAGTGTAAGGGTATTGGGAAATGATTCATGGTTGGTATTGTGATATTTTGACATAATTTCATTGAGTATTTATTTAGGGTTGTGAAAAAACTTGTTTTTGTGATTTCTCAAGTGAAAATAAATTAAGTATGGGTGTGTGAAAACTGTATTATATGAGAAACTGGTTTTGGATATAGAATAGTTTGTTAGGGCCCAAGCATTAAATTATCTTGTTTTCTATTTTTTTAATGTATGATTTTATTTTTAAATTTCTAATGTGTGTTTAACTGTGGTCGATTCATTAATCAAGTAAACATATTTTTGTGAATTCTATTATTATAATTTTATTGGAAATTGATGATTTAAATATTATATTTTATTGATTGTTTGGGTTTGGAGTCCAATCTTCTCTATAAATGGGTAAGAAATTTGAAATTTTTTCAATGTAAATGTGTTGTCTTTTGTTATAAATTCCATAAGGGTTATTATTATTTTAATGGGTTAGTGTTAGTTCTGATAATAGTTGGTGAAATGTGTTAAAATTACCAAGTCGAGCTTTGTCTTGTTGACAAAATTATAAAATGGTCTAAGTATGTGTTTTTTTTGAAAGGGTTCAACTTTTTATAGTTAACAAGCTTTTCAAATTATGATGCAGGTCTCATTCGTATGATGCCTATTGTATTAAAAGAGGCATGTTGTGAAATATCATTACATATTTTGATAAATCATGTGATATGATTATTACATCATGTGATTTTGGAGTATTTGATAAACCTTAGGATATGTGAACAAGTTCAGAACATGTCACTGGTTGATCAATGTAAGCCTCTAAGAATATGTCTTGTATGAATGTAGGATGATGTCTTGGAGGTTCTTCTTCCGTTTGGTTTTAACACTACCCATGATTCATATAGAAAATCATGGTATTTTCTTATCCTCTTGTTGGTGGTTCTTAGATATATTAACAACTTTTTTAAGAGATTTTTATCTAGAATAGTGTAATCTATGTTTCATAGATTGTGAGTCTCAGTTTTATGGTTTGAATAGTGATTTTAAATTTTTCTGGAGGCATTTGTAAGAACTATAGTTTTGGTTGTTTGTCTGATAAAACATTGATGTATTTGATATCGATTAAGTGTATATAATTTGGAATATTCCTTAGGTATATTTTTGTTTAGCTTTTATGTGACTATCCATTTTAGGATTTAATATCATTGAGTTTTGAGTAATTGATAATTAAGTTATTATTGTCCTAGTATATTCCTGGGTGCTTATTTGGTTTCTCTGTATGAAAGGATGTTTTTTGTAAATCTGTATTCCTCCTTTAATGGTTATTCTTGTTTTTATGCAATCCATTTGTAGAAAATGGGGTAGTTTTTTATTATATCGTAGTTGGTAAGAATGTATGGTGCATGAATAGACACCTACGGGGTGTAGTTTTAATATTTTTTGAATTTGGACTCTATTGGGATGAGTTAACTATTATAATCATTATGTAATGGTATTCCATGTATGTGGACCTAAACATCCCCATGTGGAGCTTGTGACAATATGGTTAAAGCTATTTCATTTCCTAATGAGGTAATTTTTTTTGTTCTCCATTGTTTTAGGATACAATCAATTTGGTGATCTTATTTCGTGGTCCTTAATATTTTTGAAGGTTTAGTGACTTTTTTAGAGTTTATGATCCAATGGTTAATTTTTTTTTATTGATAATGGTTCTTGGTAATTACCATAGAGATGTTAAAAATACAGTTTCTTGGATAACTCATCTTTTTTAAAAAAATAAATTTTCAGTTATTACACCCTTGTTGGTCAGTTCTAAATAGCGGGGTGGTATGTGATAGGTCTATATATTCTAATATCCTCTCTTAGATTATTTTTGGTAGGTTCTCTTTGAATATTTTTGGATATTTTTAGGATTCATCTATTGGTTCATGTATTCTTCTATAAAATTGTGAATTATTTTTTCAATTTGTCTCTTTTTATCCACTACATAGACTTGGGATCTTCTAAGGGTATAAAGTGGTTAGGTTGAGAAAATTATCACACCAAAAATATCACTATGGTGTTAATTTTTTATTACATTATGTTATTTGTATCTATTAGATATTTCTAATATGTATAATATTCAAATATTGTAATTTTAATGTTTTTATAGTTATACATAGTTTTAAAACAAGAAATTAGAGGAAACTTTATAGTTACCCTTACCCATTGGAGATTTTAGTTCATTTAGTTTTGTAAATAGTTGGTATGAATATGTGGAACATGCCTCAGTCAAAATTGTGTGAATCCTAAAGAAAAACATTGAGATACATTGGTTTATAAGGGTGAGGGTGCAAGGTTTTCAATGGTTTTGGTAAACCATTTGACAAGCATGTGAATTAGATCTGAAATAATATAGTGTCATTCAACATGGAATCCTATAATTTTTCTAACCGTAATGTGTACCAAGTAAACAATGTGATTGATTTTTTTCTAGTTAGTTCCCTACATATGGTTTTCGCATGGTTTTTTGAGTCATTCATCGAAACTATGTAACTAACCAAAACTAATTAATAGTTATAAACTCATAAATTTTAATAATTTATTTTAATCCTCCACCTTAGTGTATTCTACCTCTCAGTCAAATATGAATATAAAAACTCTCTCCAGGGTCGTATCTATATTAATTTTATTTTTGGGCTACTCCACCATGGTTTAAATTTTGACTTAGTTTGTATGTTCATAAAAACCCCTTTCTAAATTTAATTTTTCTTGCATATTTGATTTTCCATCATCCCATAACCCATGGAGAACACTTGGATTATTTTTGAGTTTTTGTTATTCATAATCATGGGTATTTTTCTATGTATTGATTTAGAGGGAACATATTAGTGTTTTGGAGTGATCACCATCATATGAAATGGCATATTTTTTTCTATTGAATTGATGATCGTGTTTATTTGTTTTCACATTATGTTAAAGGCATTTGAGTTCATGTTTGTTTCAAATTTTTTATTTAATATTTTAATTAATATCTATGTTTCCATGACTGATAACTAGTGTTTCATAAATGGTTTTATCAATTGTCATTGAATGTCATTAAATGAATATTGTCGGTAAAAATTCCCAAGTGGAATTTTATTACATGTGAATGTTTTTGAAAGTGGGTCCTGATGGGGAATTTGATTTCTATATGGGAATTATATATCAAATGATTTATAGTCCACATATTTGTAGTAATTTCTTAATGGTTCATAAAGGATGTATTTATTTTTAAATGTGGCGATGAGGAACTTATTAAGGTAATTAAATACGTTATTCACAACAATTTAATTTATAATGGATTATTTGATGTGCTTTAAGGATTTATAGTAATCTAAAACGTTTGTTACATTTTAATGGTAGCATTTTAAACTTCTATATGGTATATAAAACCTCATTAAATCACTAGTTGATTTCAAATGTTGTATTTTTATATCTGTGAGCTCCCATTTGAGGTTTAAAATGTTTTAAATAAATATAGTCACAATAGTATATTTGGAGGATCATGAAATAGAGTGAGTATGACATAGAGATAAAAGCATAACATGAAAATAATTCCCATATAGGGTTTTATGAAAAATTTGTTTTTATTAAAGCTGTGAGATAATTTTCATCCCCTTTTGATTAATATCATTACCATGGATCGATGTATTTGGTAAGGGATTTTCTAATATTACTATATATTTTTATGTTTTTTCTTTTATGTGGTGGGGGTAATTCTTATGACGTTGTAAGAATTTGTGGCATGTTTTTTAAAAAATTCATTACTTTTTTATTATGTAATGACTAATTATTATCACCTCCATTTATCCATTCAAGGGAGTCGTAGGAAGATTATAAGTGTCCTCTAATAGATGAATCCTTTGTTCTCAACAATGGTCTAGCTATGTATTTTTTCACGGTCATGCCCCATTAGTTACGATAATATGACAATGGGATATTTGAACTAGTGATTATTTTATTATATGTGTTGGGATATTAGTTTCATAGATATTTATTCATGATTAGTCTTAGGGGGGTTATCAATAATGTGTACATGTTCAGTTCTACTGACCTGTGTTCCATGGTACCAGTTCAGGTCATTTATTATTATACCTATAAAAGATTCTTATTACTCTAGGATCATATTTATGATTATTTTAGGGTATTTATCCTTTGAATCAATTATATCCCTAAATTTTAATTTTATATATAGACACATAAGTACCAATTTATTTTTTTACTATTGTTCTATGACCTTGACATAGTAGTGCTAAATGTTATTCCCTCCCCCTTAATTAAAAGTATTTACTATTAAAATATCTTGAAAGTATATATGGGAACCGTTTTTATAGATTCAGAGAAAATGTAATATTTTAATGTTCTTTCAAATTATTCTATAAATGAGGTCTAAATTTGTTCGTTAAACGTGAATTGTTGTTTTCTAAAAGTTCTGTAGTGTTCTTATGAGACAATAAAAATCGTTTTTTAATATATTTTTCATGGGTTTATAAAATATTATTTTAGTTCACAGTGAATATTTTTACATGGGAATTAGTTTGCAATGTTGTTTTGGAAAAATAATTTATAATGTTGCGACCTCTTTGAGTTTTAAAATCTTCTTTTAAAATAAGAGTATATAAAATGGCATAAATGGGGGACTTTAAAATGGTGGATTGTATAAGAGGGTTTTGAAAAAAAAAGCATTTTCTTATTTATATTTTCATTTAATGAAAATGTAGAAAAAAGAGTGTTACCTGAGTTTTTATATGTTTATTATTTAATTATGAAATAATTATAAAAATTATATATTATTATATTGAATTTAAAACTAGAAATTTTTTAATTTTATAAGAATTTGAATACTTATATTGAGAATATGGGGATTAATTGTGCTATTTATTTCATGCCTATATATAAAAGTATATGTCTATTAAATATGTTACTTTCAAATTGGTTTTTTTAAGGGAGATGTTTGGTTGTATAATGATTGTGGGCCACATAGATAGTTTCTCTAGATGAGTTAGTTTTTATATTTTATCTTTGATTTTGTATTGTTCAATTTCACTATGTACTTCTATTCTTGAAATTTATTTTCAATTTATTTACATTTATATTTTTATGTATCAGTTCTATATGTTGTTTCACATGTTCAGTTTTTCTTATCTGGTGTTGGATGATTTTTTCATTTGTCTCTATATATTATTAATATATTATTATTATCGATGAATTGTTTTCAAGGTATGTTATGTTATGAAATTTTAATAGTTTATATCATATTGGGATCATGATCCTCATTCCAAACATGTGGAAAACTGAGGTGCAGTGTCAGTTTTTAGGGATCCATGGTCGGGTTAATTAGAGATATTTGAAGTACTTCTAAAATGAATTAAATAATGGGAGTAACTCTATGATTTTATGTCGTAGAGAAGAAAATATATATTTATAATCCCTCTTGGATATCATTCATTATGTTTAATTCAATATAAAGTTTACTCTGTGGTTAAAACCCAAACATATTGGTTGTAAATATCATGTTGGCGTTTAAAGACATCCAAGAAGCAGATAAAGTTATTACATAGTATAAAGTCATATTGGATTCAATTAATATATATTTATTTGTTTAATTTCATATATGAATATAATATGGGTACTATATAGTTGATAAAATACCAGGGGATTCTAAAGTTCATTTGGGAGTTGAAATTCATTATAACCAGTAGAAAGAACTAAATACAGTTTACATTTATATTATAATACTATGAATGTAATTGTAGATATTATTGTCATCCAGGAAGATTATTGGGTTATTGTATAGTTTTAATATATATTAGATGATTAAAAATGTCTCTTTAGAGTCAAAATACATCGAATGAATTCAGGCAATTTAATATATTATTTAATATCATATTGGAAGACTATAAAAGACACATTTAATTTTAATATCATCCAAAAAGGTGGTAATAATTACTCCATATTATAAAATAAAATATGTAAAATATTACATTAGTGGTTAAATTTTATGATGATTCAATGAGGTTATGTTATAGCGAATTTATATATTATATGATTATGAACATTTTTTTGTGTTTAATTTAAATTGATAGGGAAAATATTAAATCTTTTGGGAAGATAAATAGAAGGTAAAAGTAAATTGGGAGGTGTTTTTTAAATGTTATGGTTACTTTTAAATAACTCCAAATGATAATTTATCCTTATAATTCCTATGATTCAATGATATTGGGATTGAAGCTTATAGAGTCTATTTAATCATCCATGTTAATATAAATATACACCAGTGAAGTTTGATGTGCTGAACATAGTGTTTACATCTTTGTCAAAAGGGCCTGAAACCTATATGTGAATGCATGTCCTGACACCCTACAGGAAGGTATAAAACCCAAAAATTAAAGTTCTTTTCTTATTATTAAATTAATGTAGTAGGGTGTACCATTATTTTTAGCATCTTATGGAAAGGATTAGGTTCTCATGTCCCACACATAAGATATCCCATCATGGGATGGTTGTGATATCAAGTATATTTCCCTAAAACCACCTATAATACAAGAAGTTTTGGAAACTACTGCCATGTTTTTATGCTAATGCCTGAAAAAGGAGTTTTAAAAGGTTTATAATCTATGAAATACCCAATGTATGGGTATTAGTTTCTATAAAAGAAAAAGGAAGGATATATCATTGATCATCTAAAAGATTATTTGATAGGAACCCTAGACCGAGGAAGACTCTCTATTATATCATCCAAATATCATGCGGGATCTTTGACAATACAAAATGATCTCATGAAGGGACACAGATAAGTCTCCTTGATTATGTGAAATAAACTTAGAAAGATGTCATGGTCTCATGAATTATCCCATTTAAGTCATCCTGATGCTGTAAAGGCTCTTTGAGAGCCATCTTTGTTCACAAAGGGACACAAAAGTCCTATTTATCACGCAAAAGAAACTTTAAAAATCTTATTTGTATGTAAAAAACTCTGAAAGGTGTTATAATGATAACGAGAAGTCCCATTGACCAGACAATTGGATATCAAGAAGGGACCCAAACATATCTCCTTAATCATGAAAAATTCTCATAGACTTGTACTCTGGTCTCAAAAAGACTATCAGACATGTCATCTTGATCCTACGAAGGCTCCTTGACAAGTTGAAAAGATCATGTGAAACTCCTTTTACATTCCATGTGTCTAATAAAAATTATTATAAAAGAGTTTTGTTATAGTTTTTGTTATCATATGACATAGAGATGATTCTATGGATGAAACATTGAAGGATCATTTGAATTTATTATTGTGATTCTCCCACCACTATCTCCAGAACATAATTGTGATATACGTAACATGAAAGGTGGAATAAGACTAGAGTGGAGAGGCCTGTAAATATCTCACCCTCAGAAAAAAAAATACGAATGAAACTCAAGGTACACACATGAGAGTGCTTGAGATAGAGAGAACTTCTCAAAGTATAAAGCCGGGAAATCACAAGGGTCTTCCACTATGTAATATCTAGGGAATGAATTACTGGATTTTGGGGAATGAATATGCTCTTCTTCCGATCACCCTATTGATCTTGTGAGGGACTCTTGATGAAAAATTAAAATTATAAGAAGGATTATCCACATGTCAACTTGGTCTTGTTAAATATAAACATGCCATAATCAAAAAAACATTAAGTAATATATGAAATAAATCCTGAAAATATGGAATCGATACATGTATATGGATACTTTTGTTTTCATATGAAGTCATAATTATATTTTCATAACCTATCCGGATAATGTGAAAACAACAAAACATGTCATCTAGATCATGTGGCGGCTACCCATACATGACACCAATTTCATGGAAAAACACATGAACATTTCAGCCGAGTCATGTGAAGTCACAATGATGTGTTTTCTATGTCATGCAATAGACCCCATACATATCATCTAGTTCATGAAATGTCCTCCCAAAATTCCATCTATATAAAGTGATACCATTTTATCAAGTCATACCTAATCACATATAACCCTTGAAAATATCTATATAAATCATGAGAAGTCATCCCAACATGTTATAAAAGTCATACGAAGTCCTCTATAATTACTAACCAGAATTTGAAATATACTTCTAACATGTCATCCTTGATCATGAGACACCCTTGGATGTGTCCTTTTTGACCACATGAATAACCTTAGACGTGTTAGCAGGGTTATGAGACAATCCTCTAATCATGTTAGTATGATCATGTGTAAGACCTCCGACATGTCTGCATCAATCATTCAATTAACCAATGGAGACATCATGTTTGTTTGGTAAACAACCAGGATATGTAGTGTGTACAATTAGGGCATGTTAGGTAGACACCCAAGACATATCCGACATAGACCCTCTGACATGTTAACCACATCATGCAGACACCCTTGGACTAGTATTGACATTCTCAATCATGTTATGTATAAAACTAAGACATGTATATTAGTAATCTGTAACATGTGTAGCTTGTCCGGAAGACACATCAGGACATGATAATGATGTCCAATAGAGACACAAAAATTATACCAAACTAAACAATGTGTTCTCTAATACCTACTAAATGCAGAATACGTAGGATTCATTCCTAATTCAAAATAACTATATCAAACAACCCATTAGGAATTCCCCAGTGTATGTGCCCTGTATCCATACGCGATGAGTATGGTCACCTAAAACACATTGTTTATAATGTCGGGCATGACTCATGTGGGATGAGGGATTCTTAATGATCATATCACTTATATAATAAATTTCCCCTAGCTAGGGAATCGTTATTCTATTTTCCCCAATCAATGTCATGATACTATTACAACCATACAAGGACATCCTTATCTGCGTATGTCTAAAAGGACATCTCATATTGGAAATACCTAGGGAAATAACATTCATTTGAATTAATCACCTCTAACTACTTATCAAAGGGTTAAGGGTAAATTGAACTATGATGACTATGATTCCTGTTATAAGAAGGATATGTAAGATTATTTCCTAGGTATCACGCTCCATTCGTAGGACCTAAGTGACCTCATATGCATCCATTAAATATAATGATAATCTACCCAACTTGTACAAAATTGAACTAAAAGGGGTATTATTCCCATTATAAGTAGGATATGTAGGATTTGAGATGAAGGTTCAATATCATTCTAGAAACTCCAATCACCTCCCTAGATTATAGTAACCTCTAGAGTACGAGGTTACACAACCTCAAAATATGAACAACTACACTTTTATAAAAAATAATGATAAAAGAATATGGTAAATTGGATATATACATTTGGTATAATTAATAAAACACGACTCTAAACAATGATGGATTCAAAACTAGATCATTCTATTGGGGTAACCATTCTTATATCATGATTTTTTTTGTTTTTCAAAAACTTCTCATAAATCATAATGAGATCCCCAAAATATTCAACAATCATGCCAAGGGTGTGATGAGTTTGACATCCCATACTCTAGAAAAATGTGATTTCCTAAGAACCATTGAGTTTGAATCCCCAATTAACCACTTTCATTTTGAAATCATGTCTATACCTAGTAATGGAGATGGGAACCATTGGGTGTTTCTATGAAATATGAAAGTGGATACCCCAATGTAAATGATTGTGTTAAAATAAATAAGTCCCCCACAATCAATACTCAAACAAGAAGAAAAGATAGTGAATCCAACATGAAATCATGAAGTTATAGAATAAATAAATCAGTATAGGTTTTAATAATCATGTTTCTTAGAACATAAGAATAACCAATCACTATTGATAATCATTCCAGGGTGAAAACATGGTGAGCTCGATGTGAATATCTAAAATGAGAAAATTGATTAGTTTACCATGTTTAATGTCATATGGTTGTTCATATCCTATGAAAAAATGGTACACTGATGAGAATGATTTCATAAATAGAGTTCCAATGAAATTAGTCAATTCTAGATGTGAAAAGTCAACATCAAAAAAATGGTGAGATCTTAAATATAAAATAAAAATTGTGGTACATGTGCGCAACTGATTAAGTGTGTTTCACATTTGAGATAATAAACTAATTGGTGATTTTTTTATTGTCTTTGTGACTATAGATACGACTCTAATATATTAATCCCTGACTCGATATAATGTATTCATAGAGAAAATGTTCAGGAATGTCAGATACAATAGAAACATCCAAAAGTCGAAAAACAACCATACCCACCTTACTACATTAGATTCAGGTAAAAGATGAGATGTTTTAGGAATACCACTGAAATGGTGCAATCTTGACGATTGAGGCTTTACATAATTGTCTCCATACCCTAAATATGAAAATACCATATCATTAAGGGAATGTTGTAATGAAACCAATGGAACCCATCAACACCACAAATTTCTAGGGAATCTCATCCTCGTAGAGGATAATTTATAACCTTCAATATCTTAGGAATATATATTTAGTACTAGACTATGAGAATATACTAGTTCAAGAGAAACAAAGGTGTTCTCCTATTAAATTTTATCCCCAGTGTCATCCCATCGGTGCCCCTTAGTCACCGTTTGAGGGAACCACCTAAAAAATTACCACCCTATACACTAATGTATGGTTATAAAGGAGTTCATTCTAGGATAAAAAACCATGGGTAAATGGTTGTGGGATCATGTTACAACTTCTATGGAAAAATACCATCTGCATATTCTAGAGGTAGCTAAATTGAATGGTCATATCCATACTCACTCAAATCAAGTCTACATACATATTCCTTCAGTAAGAATGGGGGATACTAGTGTCCCTTCCCCCATGCTAAAATCCTTTTGACATATTTCGATGAAAAAAGGAAGACATGAGTGAGCTTAAATCCCTATTTAAATTGAATATATCTTCCAATATATTTTTGGGACTGAAAATGTGTTGTCCTACACCCCTATATATAATTTTTTGTAGTTTAAAAACATTATACAAAAAACATAAGAGATTCTCCATAATATTTTAGATATTGTAAATATAAAGTCACAATCACATATTCATATGTTTATTGGTATAGAATCATATGACTATGATTAGTATGAACATGTAGATCCTCTGGAGAACGAACACATTATTACTCTCTTCTATATGATTATTGGGATTATCTGGAAAATAATGAGGCCCACGACAGCGCTCAAATCCCCATTCCAAATTGTTCTTACCAACTCAGTTTGTAAAATTTCTCCAGATAAGCATACATTCATTTCATAAAGACCGATGGAATACTCTAAAGAAACGCGACTATGATCATTTAGTCATTACAAATGGGGCTAACTAAGTGGGATCAGATCATGCCTCTAGATGGGCACACATACTATAAAAAATTCTAGTGGAATATTACAAAGAAACATGATTGGGATCATATCCCTACTCTGACCAAGGATTGTTAGGAAAATATGGTAGTCTCCACTATGAAGGTCTATATCCCTACAAATGAAGATACTCAAAATATTCCATTATCTTATGGAAGCTGGTATCATATCCATATTTCCACTGATGAACAATTATACCAATAACCTACATAGTTTGAAAAGGAAAATGATCATTTATGTTCTCCCATTTTAGAGGTACATATCCATATTCCAATTAGGAATGAAAATTTCAATCTGTCTCATATAACATCCTCATATAGTATTGACCATTATATTCTAGAACCCACCCACATGAATGATCATAGTCCAATAAATAATATGTAATCTTTCCAGCATACTCTAACATCTTTGTAGTATAATGATCATATTCATAAAACACTAGATGAATATTAAAATACTTCGACAACAATCATGTAGTGCGATTATATCCTTACTCAAACCCAAAAGGAATGTCAGCATATTTCGTCCACATTGAATAATGATGCACAAATCCCCGATCTAATCAAAGATACATTCCTTGAGGCTATTCTATGAATATCCCCAACACCAAAATGGCCAGTTCATTCTTAAACAAAATAATAAGGATCATGACTTCTATAGTGATCCTCATCATAGTTATAAGTTGGATCATAGAGATTCTAATCCTAAAATCCACCGTGGTCAACCTCTCCATGATAATATTTCAATTGGATATGGAAATAATCCCCTTACCAAATCCGTTTCATATATTAAGGTGCTGAAAACTCAAATACAATAAAATTGAGAGTTTTTTGAAACCCCAGGGTTGACCATATATAGCGCCCCATCAATTATTATAAGCACTCACCCCGATCAGAAAGAAACACAAAGAAGTATCCTCTATGTTATAACAAGGTGGATGCGTATATATCTGATGAAGAAGAAGAATACATGTGTATATAGGGATAGTTATCCTAAATCAACCTCCAAACCATGTTCAGTCCCATCGCCAGTTCTGACAATAAGTTCCCAATTGAGTAATATGAAGATTGAATGCCTTACTTATGCTAGAAAATGTTATAAACTCATTGTTTTTGGAAGGCTAATCACCTCCCATATCAATGATATTATTGAAATATCCCAATCATAAATACACAATGTGGATATCTTATGTTGACAATATTCTCCAAAATCTAGAACATAGAGATGGAAGGGTATGATAAATTCCTACATAGTGCTTGTCTCTATATCGAAAGATTCCATAATAATCTTAATCTCAAATCCACATAAAAAAATATGTATCTACGGATTGGGAAACTATTGATAATTTCACTTCGTTATGTCAAAAAAATTGAACCCCCCCCCCCGATACAACATCCTGTAATGTTATATCCATAGTTAAAATCAACGGACTATGCAATTAATGGGTAAATAGGTCAATAAAGAATTATCCCCCTACTATAAATATGTTATTACATTGAAAATGGAGGGAGTTTTCCACTATCAGATCTCTATGCTGGACTCTTCGAAAAAATGTTATCACATTTCATATATCGAAGATGTTGTTTTAGACATCCTGAAATATTCCACTAAAAATTGAACACTATAATAATCACCCATTATAACCCCTCTCACAGGATAAAAATTGCATAAAATTAAATAGAACACAATTGTATATTCCATAACAGCCATCCTTGAGTGAACCCAACACATACAGCTGGGGGAATTTTGTTTCCACAGTCAACACCCCTCGAGTCATGAAACCCTAAGAGAATTTATGAAATATAGGTGGAATCTTGAAACTAATCCCAACATGTAGTGCTAGGTGAATGGTTTTCCCATTTTCCATCACTTAGTTAGCTACACCCTAAAAGGGTCCTAGGGAAGTAATAGGTGGTTCTAAAAAACCCTAGCCAATAGTGCTGGAGAAATTTATATCACAAATTCTATATTTGGAGAAATAAAAACCCATAATGGAATCACTCAATCATAATAAATAGGATTAATAAGTTCAATGGAGGTCTTGAATCATCCTTTTCTTATTGGGATGGGTTAATATTCATCATTACACTTCTAAAAAATGGACCTATTCTAATGGACCTACAACCATAGTTTGGACAAACTGTCAGTATATATACCTTAAATTTAACTTGTACCAATAGTTTGGAAAAAAAAGTTAGTATAGGTTCCACAATATAACCCTATACAAATAGTTTTGAAAAAACTATTAGTATAAGTAATAGTTAGAGAAATTATTTTAGACAAAAGGATGGTAAAGATTCCATAAAATGACTTTTTATGATTTGGTTTTTCTAAACTATTGGTATTTGTTAATGATATAACAACATTATGGATAAAACCATTGATATTGCGTCGATTTAATTATTCTATACCAATAGGTTTTCCCATACCATTAGTATAGGTCCAAAAAATCAAATTTATAAAATTAATAGTTTGGAAAATCATTGGAATAGAAATTTTTTATTATAATAATTTTTTTTATCAAATTACATTGAATACATAAAAAATAATTTATTTTTTAATATTAATATATATTAGTCATTTTATTATTCTTGAAATCATTACTGCAAAGTGGATTGGTCATTGAAATATAAATCAAGGGTATGATAATCAAAACCTATCGGTGTATTATTTTGAATCACCAACATACATGGTTTTAAAACCATTGGTATAAGCCACATATACTAATGGTACCCAAAAACCATTGGTATAGTTCTATTCCATTTCAAGACATGGAAAAGTAGACAATAACCATTATTATAGAATATACAATTGTTTTCTCAAGATATACCAATGGTTATAATCATTTTTTATAGATTTTTTTTCTAATAGTGTCATCATAACCCGAGAAAGAATCAATATTCTCTATCTTTAGAGGTAAATACTAATAGTCACAATTACATCCACTCCACCCAATTCTAAACAAAGCATTTAAATTTGGGGCCTATTTTTCATCCTTGATGGGAAATTCCCTTATGGTAACTATTAATAAACCAAGACAAGAGGAATATAAAATAAAGGGAATCAAACCCCATAAGGGTCGAAAGATAACATGGTCTAATATGGAGAGTGGATAGAAAAATGAACATGATACAATCATCGAAGGAAGAGTAATAAAGAAAGAATTTCCCTTCAGCATTAAGATTTATGGGATAACTATATTTCATAGATTCATCTTATTGAATTTTATCACCATTGACATAATAAATGATATAGATCAAGATTCAAAAATAAAGGGAAATAATGCGTAAAACATACACCAAGAGGAGGTTGATCCAGATTCACCAAATACAACTACACATACATAAAATCTATGAAGGATCTAGAATATGGAAGCTTTGAATAATTAATTTACACTTATATCATGAAACAGAGCCCAAGATTAAGTAAATGGTGAGGCTATATCCCAATGACCACCCAGAGGATCTAAAATCCACTCAATAGATAAATGAAATTCACAATATGAGAATGAGATAGAAATTATCATATATATCAGTGATAATAAACCCAGGGGAAACATTCCTATTGGGTATCATTTTCAAATAGGGAAAAATGTTCCTCCTTCCTTATATCAGGAGAGAGAGATAAATTGCCTACAATAGTGAAATATTATCATCATTCTAGCTCAGGATCTAGGGAACCAGTGTTTATAATTGAGGATGTTGATGATGGTTATGACTTCCCTCTATTATATGGATAGTCTCTCCCATATTAGGGAGATCAATTATTCATATAATAGATTGAGAATCATTGGGTTATAAAAATAGGTATACCTCATCAAGAGTCTCCCACTCTCATAGGTAGAAGGTGAACAAGATTGTTGTTCTTTAAGAACACCTCAATTCCATTGAATTCAAGGATACTGAAATGGTATCTATAGAAGGAATATGAGCACATGTTCAACCCATGAAAAATATATATCATAAATATTTGGATGAAGTTTTCCCCCACCCAATTTTTAGAATCCGACATTATCAACTATTGATGGTACCAGAGATCTAATATGTAATATCACCCACTTCATTCCCAATTTGGCATAATTATGGTCTTTAAAGACCACAAGGAGGTGACATAACTACAATTTTTTTTGTAGAATATGATAGGTCATGCCATCATTTTATAAAACAGCGTTCTTGTATGATCTATTATGGGATGGGAATACCATCTACATCAATTCCAATTTCAATTTCAACTATGCTTTGAGGATAATAAAAAATTTTAACATCATGAATTGAAAAAAATTAGGGGTTTTTTGACCTCATCTTCATATGGAAGAGTTTAACCTATTAACTCAACATCCCTCTCCCGTAATAAAAATTTATGAACTCTATGTTGATAATATTTGGGATGAGATAAAAAATCCTCTCATCCTAATAGAATATATAGGATGATATTTTGGATTTGTATAAATGAGTCAGTTCCTCAAATATTCAATTTAGTGAACCCAAGGTAAATCTCTTTCCATGGACTAGGTAAGGGGATTTAATGAGGGTAATTACTACAACCATTACCCGTGACCTTTTACAATGGACCTTTCAAGTACCTGTGATGGACATGAACCATATGAAACATCTCGTCCAGTGACATCATTTAAAAAATAGTTCTTTGGTAGAAGTGAAAAGAAATATTTTCACCAGTTATTTATAGAATGAATGAATTAAATACAGTCCTTATTAATTGAGAAGTCCGTAGGTTATTACTCTATATCCGTGGAAAATTACCAAATCTATCTACCATATCCTAGGAAACCCATTGAGGCAATTCTAAATGTTATTTCTAAATCCATACCTTTCTATTGGAGGTTTGGTTACCCCATCCAGAACTACATTATATTCAAATACATACTCTAAATCATTATTGTTTTTGGATAGGTGATGTAGTATAATTCCCCACATGTGTTACTTCTCTAACCATTTCCCAAACTGATGAATAGGGTGACTCATAAGAGGCTCTGTCCAAGCTTTGATAGATGTTTAATAACTGGAAGTCTCTAACGATAGCTGATTTATCTCAATCTCACATTGGAGAGAATCTTCACAAACCAACATTGATCCAGTCGCTATGGGTAGTGAAATAGAATATGACACTCTGAGGTGGACTTCATAATCATATAATGGAAAAAACAAGAGTAAGGGTTATATATATCTCTTAGAAAATCTATGACTCTTTTAGAATTCATTTATTTTACATATTGATCATTTATAACTTAAAAAAATTAATCCCTTACTGATGAATATATCATTTGTTATTCGATTAATAAATATCAATTAATAGACCCCTTCCTCAGTGATGAATACATCTATGAGTCTGATTTCCCTATACATGAACAATGGTCTTGTGGTTGAGTATGCATTAACCGAGGATACATCTGGTGGAATGGGGGTGTTAAACTGAAATATTTTCATCATATCCCCAGGGAGCACATATATGTAGTTTATACCCATTGGTGGGAACTCCAACAAGACCAACAAAAAACACTTATGCCTTCATTCCTTCCACTGGCTATCCAAGATCTGTCATCATTCACCACCAACTAGTGGGGGTAAGATTGTCGTATCATCTAAGAAAATGGGGAAGGATGAAATAACCCACACCTCTAGAACTAGATGCTTACTGGACATATTATCATGCATCAGAACCATCAAAATAAATCAATTAAAATGTTGATCTATTTAATAGGGAGAAGCACCACGTTGGGAAGGACAATCCTCTGGAACAAATCTATGACATTATTAAATACTCGGTGGTTGTCTTAGAGAATATATCTATATTTTATTCTATAAAATATTTAATTCAACTCAAGATACACTCATAAAATCCCTCATGAAATTATATGAATTTGATATAGAATCCATTATAGCTATGGTTTATCATGTAGAGGATTTTCCTTGATAATTTCATGTCACCATATCATTCACAGAGTGGGATATAGAATAAGTTATCTTGGGACATATGCAACCATTGAATCGTCCTGTATAACCCAAAATTGTATAAATCTAAAAGGATAAAGTAGGAAATGGTTCCAGGATGAACGTAATACTAATAAACACCCTCTTATAGTTGAGATATAGTGAGGGAGAATTATCATAAAAAATCTAACCATTCAAGTGTATGCCAATTGTGAGTAAAGACATATATGAAATATATTGTTCAATATATAATTTTAATATCTCACATATAACATTGAGTTCATGTTTTTTCATAAAGACATATCATATAATTTCATTTTTGGATTCATATCCATCTATTAGAACATTCAACATTTCAAAATGGCATTAAATAACCAATTAATGGTATGAATATAATAAAACAAGGGAATAGATCCCCTTTGGAGTCCTACAAATCCATTTCTTTCAAAGAGTTGTTTTATAAAAGGGAATTAAAAAACCATAGTGGATGAAATTATGAAGAATTCAGCCTCTAGTGGCTTGGGGACCACCCCTACGAATCCCTAGATCATTCCTTATTGTGATCACGTTCTTCCAATAAACCTAATTGGAGAAGAATATGTGATCCTAGATGTTCCATATTCTACTTCCCTAAGTGTAAGAACTGAAGAAAACAAAAAAAATGTTCAAATATATCTTCAATGAACCCAATAATATAAGATGATAATGTCTATTCCCATGTAAAATCTTACATTGAATGTGAAAAATATTCTATCATATTAGCTAGAGGCCTAAAAATACCTCCAAATAATATAATATAGAAGAATAATATGGAAAATTTAAGAATGTTTCTCCCACATTTGATGAGGAGATCTCCCCCACCATCGATGATCTCAGGTAGGTGAATCTAGAAAAAACTACATACGACCTATGTCGATTGGGGTATCCATGACTCTCAAGGATAATTTGGTGTATATGAAATTTATAAATAATCATTGATACATTTCCTCTTGAAATTATATATAAAATTATAGTCTAAACTCCAATGTGGCTACGTATCAACATGTCTTACTGAATGACTATCAAGGTTTCAAGTCAAAAGCCTAAAGGACAGACCCCTCTCATGCTAATAATGTAAAATTGAACCAGAAATTTTTGTCACAGATATTAAAATTCACTATATGTCTCACCATCACTCTCCTTCATAATAAAAGTAATTGGAAGATCAGATACTTAATTGATTTCAGAAACATTGTTTGATACTACTTGAAAGATGATTTCACATTGTAAATCCAAATTTTTTTATTAAATTCAACTTATAGAATCAAATAACATTCACTTTTGGATGGTTATTGGGTGTGTTATCAAATAAAAATAACCTCTAATGTTGTGGAAGCCACCGCCTTCATAACACCTCAATAAACATTTTTTGAATAGTAAATCCCTTTAAATTGATGAATGCTGGTGCTATATAAAATTTCACTATGCATCATGTCGTTTGTCAATTTATGTAATGAATAAAATAATATTATCTTGATGACATGGTAATAAAATCTTGAGAAAAATTTGATCACCTACTTTATCTTGATTCAATCTTTAGATAGGTGTGGAATCACAGTATGTAGTTGAATCTACAGTATTTCACTTTTGGGGTAACGATATAGATACTATTTTCCTTTGTGGTATTCCACCACAACATCCATGTAGACCCACTAAAATAGTGAAATCATATATATTTTTCCTCAAAATATAAAATAACAATGAGGGATCTAAGGGATCCTTTCTTACCTTAAATATATCTTAGAAAACCTAGACAAGAAATCTATCACCTTTACCATGTTAATGAACATTGGAGTCGCATACCATTGGGAAGAGGATGAAAATGATTCCTTTTAGAGTCTCAATAAGCACCTCCTACACCCACTTGTCATCATGAATATAGTGGAAGGAATGTCACATATCATATATGTGGTCTCTATAGAGAAATCATTTAGTTAACTTCTCACTAAAAAAATGATGCGATTAATGAAAATAGCCTCCAATACCTCTGCAGAATAAATCTAGGAACTGAGACCTGGTATTATGATATTTAAATTAAATACCATACACTCATCTTTTTATATGAAACATTTTAGGCATTACATACAACATCATGTTGTCCACTTAGTATCTCGTATTAACCTTAAAAAGTAAATCCTTTGTCAACCTATGTTGACTGAGGATTTTTCCTAATGGGTGTTTATTCTAAAACAATATGATATCAATTTCATTTACTAGAATGATGTTAAATAGTTATACCTAATTTAATTTCTTGTAGATAATTCCACCCCAAAAAATCCCACTAGTGGACACCCACCTTCCATCCAAATAAGTTATTTATGCCTCTGACATTCCTTGAACATTGGGGATGTATTTGGATGATGCCTCAAAAATTCATATCTATAACAGGCTAAAAAACCAAAATATAAATTTTTTTATTCTAAGGATTTTATTTATTATTTATGAATGAAGACCTACTTTTCAGGTATGGGTCTTTTCCTTTCTGGTGTTTTTGAAAAAAATAAGAGAATCTTGAAATTTATAGAGTACATGTCCTGTGATTTAGAGTACACGTTGTGTACTCATTTTCCATGGGTGATTGTGTACTAGCCATGTAACGGCCGAGTACATGTCCAAGTGGGGTGACCTAAGGACCACCTATATAGGGGGAATATTAAGTCAAGTACATGCCATGTATATTTAAATAACACGTCGGGTACTATTATTTTAAATTATTACATTGGACTAGAGTTGCGTCTTGTTCACCCAAACCCCTTCTTCCAATGACTTCTCTTCTATTAGTGATTGATGATCACAATTCTTCCTAGAGACATTGATCGTTTATCCCTTCTCCGAGTCAACCGTCTTCGATTGTGTTGGAATCACAATAGTGAGTTCCTCCATCTTCTAGAGCCTCGTTCCATGATTTCTTTTCTTTCATAGAATATCCATGGTTGAATGTTTTAGATGTTTTTTGTAGATCTACTAAGTTATAGGAAATTCAATGGCTGATGTTCGATAGTTTTCATTGTACAACGCAGAGGTAGGTGGTTTGTGCCTTTTTGTATTTAGTCTTTGAGTATTATGTGAAATTTTCCCAATCCCCAAGAATGAGGTATAACACATTTAGGGTTTTTAGCCCTGTTAATGCATGTTATGCCTTGTGCGCCTTAGTTGATATTTCTTAATTATGAATAGTATTATTTTTAATGTTATTGATGTGTTTCAATGTTTGTTTTGATATTGAACATTTTTTCATGCTTATCATGTTAAGATACTTGTTTTCGATGCTTAGTGATGTTAAGATGGAATGATATTATCTGATGATATTATATGGTTCTACCTATTTTTCCAAGTGGTTCTTGAAAGCTGTTATCCAATTTTTTGTTAAGTTTTACTTTGGTTGTTGAACATTGTTGTGCACGATTAACTTACACAAGGTTGTAGGAACCTTGTGTAGTAGACCATAGGGGGAATGGACACTGAGGGCTTCCACAAAGTGATTGTTTACTTTTCATTTTGTGAGACTATAGAGGGGATAGACGTGAGTGCTCCCTAAGAGTATCTTTAGTTCCACGTTGCCAGACTATAGGAGGAATTGGATGTTAAGTGCTTCCTTAGAGTGATAGTAGTTTACTGATGAAAGACCATAGATAGAATTGACAGTGAGTGCTTCCACAGAGAGTCTTTGCTAAAGCTGATCCCGAGGGTCTAGACTATGAGTAAATCCCATATATTTTATTGTGTTTGTTTGGATGAACTAGATGGGAGAGGCTATGAGTAATTCCCATAGGTTTTCTAGTTTTTTAGATACTTACATGATATATGAAAATGAATAAAATTCAAGTTGTAGAACTTATTACATTTATGTACTTTCTTGTTTACTGCTTCATTTTTATTTTCACCTACCATATATATTCACTAACTATTATGCATAGATCTTTTGGTGGTTTCCTACTAGGATTCGTCTCACTCCGTTTTTGGGTCCTGATTTTGGGCCCAAATAGATTGTATTTCTTCTGGTATAGATAAGGGAAAGCACCCTTCTATGTCAATACTTGAATGTAGTGGAGTTGGAGGGCATGGGACCAATCAGAGGATTGTTATGATAATGTAGATTATTTTTTTCTTTGTACATTGGTTTATTACTATATTCTAGAATTATGACGTGATTGGATGCTAACCTAGACCTATGTATCATGCCTCACTAATATATGTGATCCAATTGTTTCTTATATTCATCCTTAGCTTGTTCACTTATTGCCTGTTATTACTGCTTCCACAATTTTTATCTTTTTATTTCTACTGCATTATTCTTCCAATGTGGGTATAGTTTCCCCACTATCATAGCTAAGGACCTCACAGCAAGTCGAATGCCTCTGGCGTTTGGCGAAATGCACTTGAGGCCATGTGACCAACCGGGTACGGGGAACTTCTAGGAGGCACCCAGAATAAGGACATTACAAAGTGGTATCACAGGGATTCTTTTCATATTGACTTATTGTTTGGAACCTATATCCTTGGATAGGAATGGAGAGGTTCTTGGTAATAGGTTATGCCCTAGAGTAGCAAACCTGTGTACAGAGAAAAGCCAATTTACCTGGATTATTGCATGTTTTTTGTTTTTAAATTATTACATATGATTTGATTTCAACATTGTATGATTCACATGTATTGTGATATTATTGTCAATGTTATAGAGGTTATACATATGTTCAAACACTATTAGATTAGGGTACTCAATCTCATGCATCATATATGAACTTCATAAAAATCAGATTTCATGCATTTAGGTTATTGGATTGTGTTAGATTTTGTTTGAATGAATGCCATATTTTGGTATCGGAGGTGTTATAATCCCTCATCGATATGAATTTGGTGGCTCATGTGACTGATTGTACTACTATACTTGCATAATACATGTATACGATACCAATATTTGATTCATATGGAGTACAAGCCCCCACAGATTGGAATTTGGAACATTATTGTTTGTTTGATTGATTGTTTTTTGGGGTTCTAGAGAAGCTTCTGAGGCTTACTGTCTAGAAAAAAATAGAATTTGTAGTGTGTATTTAAGAATACATGCCATGTGTCCTTCTATTTAAGAAGGAACTATTTTTCTTAACTACACATCATGTACTGTATGTACATGCCGTGTAGTATCTAATCCTTTCACTGGATATGTGGGAAGAAACACAAGGTTGTGAAATACTTGGTGGAACATGCCATGTACCGGATGTACAGGCCGTGTATTTAGACCTTGTGTCTAGCCATATGACCAATGACACTGGGAGATTATGGGTAGTTAGTACACATCATGTCTTGTAAAAACATGACGTGTAGACTTTTCCATATATCTGGTCATGTGACTAACAACATGAGTCTGTGAAATCCTTATAGTACACATCATGTGTTGAGGAACACATCATATATTCTTGTTCTAGATGAACTGTGTGGGTTAGTCATGTTCCAGAACTCAGGGAGAGGAAAATGATTCATGTACACATCGTGTCTTGGGAGAACACATTGTGAGTATGAGGTATTGCCTGGCCAGAAGTGGAAAGAGTACACACCCATGTGAAATATTAAAGGAACACGCCATGTAGGGGTTATACATTCCATGCATACCTTTTTTGAAAAACATGACTTCTTTCCATATTATGTTATTTCATGCACTTCTATGTTTTAGTCCTTAATAATATTGATCTAATGTTTGCACTTGGCCTTGAAGTTTCATGCCACCTTGATGTCCTCCGGTTGTATTCCTGATAAAAGTCATGCAATAGACACCAGACATGGTAGAACAAGGACTACCAGCAGATCCTCCCATTATGACTATCTTGGCACTAGCCATTATTTTGTATACAAGTGCGGATGCACAGTTCTGAGAAAAGTTCATGAGGTTTATGTAGACTATCATGGGAGCACCGTATATTTCCCTATAAATGGAAGATTTTATATGGGTATTTCAATAGAATCATCATCCCACCTTCTCAGGGGAAGGAGGACCTCAGGCAGCAGAGTCATGTTTAGAAGCCATGCTATCGATTTTCATGAATTTGGAGATGCCTCCACAGTGGAGGGTTATGCTCACAACTTTTATGCTTCAGTATTCCTCCAAGAGATGGTGGGATGTGATCTGAAGTGCGGGATGCAAGCAGGTTATGGTGTGGGATGAGATCCAGTGTGCCTTCTATTATAACTTCTTCCGAGATACTTTGAGGACCGACTGATCCTGAGAGTTCATAATTTTTGAACATGGCACTCTCCCAATGATGGATTATTCTTCTCGCTTCAAAGTGCTACAACACTTCATGCCCCTCCTAGCAGGAGATGTGTTATTCCTTATGAGGAAATATTAGGATGGTCTCATGTAAGACATTCGATCTCAGGTGAAAATATTCATTTTGTCTTCCTTAAACTCTATATTCAACCAATGCAGATCATATAGAGAAATCTAAGGGATTATGGGGCTGTACTCGAGGGCAGCTTGGCATCCGAAGATGGTACCCCACCAAATGATAGTATTAAGAGCCACACAAAGTCTACGCGCAGAGATCTTAGGACATGAGATACATCTTCTGGTTTCCTGGTGGTGCACTACCAGTGTGGGAAGAGTGGGCATATGAGAACAAATTTCCCGAGAGACCCAGTTGAGTGCCGATCATGAGGCAATATGGGCCATCATTAGCAGTTCTGTCAGTTTTTATGTACATCACCTGGTGACATAGGTTCTTATATGACTCCTCATTCTGGAGCAGCACCATAATTTTAACATTAGTCTTGTAAATAGAGTTTGTTATTCCCCTCATGCCAAGGTGGAGGATGTGGTTGTGGTAGCCAGTCGCCAGGATTTCAGAGACAACAGGGTGAATCAGCTTAGGGTGGTCATCTAGGGTCACAGAGCCGCAATACATGCCATACTTTTGCAGCAGAGCCGACCCATCCAGAGAAGGATCCCGGACCCTCTACAGTGTACGATACGATTCTAGTGGCCTTAGTTTTAGCTTCTGCTCTTTTTGATACATGATCCCCATAGTTTGTATTAGTTGCTATTATGGAGAGCATTAGCCTTTGTATCATTACTTCTGCTAATGTCATGATGATGGACACTTTTTTGGGGACAAGAACAACTAGTGCACGTTAGTGTAAAGAGTTTCCTCTTGAGGTTTGTGGGTATCACTTCTTTTGGGACCTCTTTTTACTAGAGAGGACATGTTATGATGTCATTCTTGGAATGGACAGGTTAGTTACCTTACAGGATGTTGTGAATTTTTATCACTGTTGGGTGAGATTACCATCACCATAGGGTGGACTGTTTCTTCATAAATGCGAATGAGATGTCCAAGCAAGTGGAGTGGGACTCGAGCATAATGGGTTGGGATGAGTTACATCTTTGATTTCTAGTCTGTATCTAGATGACTGATGGAATTCACAAACATACATTCCTCTAGTGGTGGATTGTTTTAGGGATATATTTTCAGAGTAATTTTCATGTTTTCCTCCAGATCGATATGTATACTTCTCTATTGGGAATGTGCAAGGAGCGGAATCAGTGTCCATTCCTCCTTATAGGATGGCTACACCCGAGTTACATGGGCTCAAGAAGAAGTTATAGGAGTTACTATAGAAGAGTTTCATCTAACCCTATACTTCTCATTGGGGATCACCTATAATATTTTTACAAGATTTTGGACATTACTCTCAGACTTTGTGTGGATTATAAATAGATAAACTAGTAGATGGTCATGAACTGATATCCCTTGCCAAGGATTGATGATCTCTTTGATCAGCTTCAAGGAGCCTGGGTGTTCAAGAAGATTTACGTGATATCTAGTTATAATCAGTTCCACGTTAGACCATATGATATACCTCTTACAGCCTTTCATATTTGGTATGGTCTATACCAATATGTGATAATTCCATTAGGTCTCACCAGTGCACCTGAAATTCTAATGGAACAAATAAATCAAGTGTTCCATCCATACATGGATTCATTCATGGAATTATTCATGGTTGATATATTGGTGTACTCTCAAACTCAACATGGCCATGACACACATCGTGAGATCATTTTCAGTATACTGAGAGAGCATCAGTTATATTTTATGCTCTAAAAATGCCACTTCTGGATATATAAGATTCACTTTTTGCGTCATGTTATCTCATAGACAGGAGTATCAGTATACCTAGAAAAAGTGAGAGTAGTGGTTTCTAGGGAGAAAACTAAGAAATTAATTTAGGTACAGAGTTTTCTAAGGCTGGATTGTTACAACATATGTTGAATACATGAATTCTCACACTTATCAGTGCCACTAGTAGTACTGAATATGATGGGTGTGATGTACTTGTAGTCAGATTTTTGTTAGTCAGACTTTCAGGAGCTGAAGGGTAGTTTGACTTCAGCAAAAATTCTAGTTTTATAGAGCTAGTAAAGATCCATACTGTGTACTTAGATGCATCAGGTATTGGGCTGGGAGGTGTGCTTATGAAAGAATAATTAGTGGTTTTATATAGTTCATTGTAGTTTAGGCCACATGAGACTAATTACCTAATGCACAATCTTGAGTGGGTTGCGGTTGTTCAGGCCTTACACTATTGAAGGCATTATCTGTTGGGAGATAATTTTGTGGTTTTCACTAACCACAATAGTCTCATGTATATGTTCACATAGAAAAATCTGAAATTTAGACAGTGAATGTGGTTTGAGTACCTTCAGTCCTTTGATTTTGAGATTTCCTACACGCCAGGGAATGAAAACGTAGTGGTTGATGCGTTGAGTAGGAGGACTCAAATACTGCCTGTTCCGGAGGCTAGTAGTCAATGGAAATTATGGTTGTATTCTATGAGAATAATTTGTAGGTGAATTATAGGAAAAGGAATAAATTTCATTCTTCTATAACTATTAACTCTACTCTAGTTTATCAAATTAGAATAAGGAAACTATGATATTTTAAAGGCCTAGTCCTACAGGTGAGTTTGTTAGTAGAGGACCCTATTCCTTGATGAACATTTGGACAGGTTGATACATTCACTTCCAAGGAAATTTATGTGTGTAAGAAGACATACACGATGAGCTTATTCTAGAATTTCATTCATCTATTTGGGAAGTTCATTCTGGTATAACTGATATATATCAAAATATGCACTTTCAGTATTTTTGGATAGGTATGACGAGAGGTGTTGCTCGGTTTTACATGAGATGATCCATCTATAAGCAGTTGAAGGTAAATAATCAGTGACCAACAGGGATTTTTCAGAAGTTATCCATTCCTGAGTTGATGTGAAATGATGTCCTGATGAATTTAGTTATAGTTTTTCCAATTTCACCTCGAGTGAATGAGGCAGTATGGGTTGTTATTGAAAGAATCACAAACATTGCTCACTTTTTTTGCGATCAAGGAGACCATCAATGTTTATTATCTGGGAAGGTTATAAATCTAATAGATTGTAATAATACATGGATTTCCACACTCCATTGTTTTAGACAGAGATGTGTGTTTTACTTCCTAGGTCTAGAAAGTACTACAGAGGTCTTTGGGTATATAGGTCATTATGGGTATAACATACCATCTCTATATAGATGGTCAGTCCAAGCATACAATTCAGGTGATGTTGAACATTATGTGAGAATGTGTCCAAGATTTTTTAGGTTATTGGGAGAAACAGATACCTCTAGTGGTGTTTTCTTACATTATTAGTTTTCAAGAAACTATTCATATGGCACCTTATGAGGCTTTGTATGGTAGGCCATATCAATCACCCTCTTGTTTGCTGGAAGAAGGTAAGGTAGCTATGCTAGGACATCATTTTGTCCAGGAGAACACAGAGTAGGTGAATTTGATTTCGAAGAGGATGGCTACAACTCAGTCACAACAGAAGTCTTATGATGATGGATGTAGACGACCTATGGAGTTCAAGGTTGGAGACTGGGTTTTCCAACCTTTCACACCGAGGTTGGGACACAATAGGATTAGGAGATAGGGTAACTTTTACTGAGATATGTAAGGCCATTTGTGTTTTTGGAGAGATTCAGATGGCTTTCCTATCGGTCGCAGTTACCTTAGAGGTATCAGGATATTCATGAATTCATCCACTATTCATAGGTAAAACGTTACTTTTCATACTCGTATCCTATTTCTCAACCCAAGGAGGTTGATTTCGAGGTGGGAACATCGTTCGAGGAGAATCCTATCTGAATTTTTTATCACAGTGTGAAGGTTCCCCATGTCCAGTCATTTACTCTGGTACTTGTGTTATGGAAGCACAAGCGAGTACCTGATGATACTTGGGAGAGGGAGGCCGACGTACGATCACAGTTGCCGAATATTTTCGAGGATTATTCTTCTATGCTACCTTGATAGAAAATTAATAGATGAATATCATTAAGGGGAGAATATTTCATGAAACTATACCTTCTTTACAGGTTTGGATTTATCATTTATGGTGTTTTTTATAATAAGAGGAGAATCAATAAATTTATGGAGAACACGCCCAGTACTTTAGAGTACGCATCATGTACCCAGTTGCCGTGGGTGACCGTGTACTGGCCGTGTAACGGCTGAGTACAAGGCTGTGTGGGGAGACTCGGAGACCGCCTCAATAGAAGTCCAATTAAGACAAGTACACGCCATCTATCTTTAAAGAACACACCATGTAATTTTATTTTTAATTGTTATATCGGTCCAAGGTTGTTTCTCACTCACAAAAACCCATTCTTCTAACAACATCTTGTCCAAGAGGGACCAAGGAGCACAATTCTTCCCGAAGAACCCGATAGTTCTTCAATTCTATGAATAGACTGTTGTCGACTGAGTTTGAATCAAAATGGTGAGTTCTTCCTTCTTCTAGAGCCTGGTTCATTGATTTCTTTTCTTTTGTGGGATATCCTATGATGAACATTGTAGACATTTTTAATGATCTACATCATTCTAGGCTGATTCAAGGGACAAAGTTTGAGATTGTTCTTCTTACAATGGCGAGGTAGGTGGTTTGTGTCTTTCTGTAGTCAGTCTTTGATTACTATGTTCAAAATTTACCAATACCCTATAATGGGGTATTGCGTGTTTAGGGTTTTTATCCCTGATAATGTCATTTATGTATTACGTGCCTAAGTATAAGTTATTTGTTTTTGAATAGGGTTATTTTCCATGCTATGGATGTGATTCCATAATTTTTTCGATATTGACCATTTGGTCTAGAATTGCTGGTTAGGCAACATGATTTCCTTGCATTATGTTGTTATTATGGAGTGATATTATTTGATTCTGCTATATGCTTGTAGATATTTAGCCATGTAGTTATTGAAATTTGTTATCAAGTTGTTCTTATGGTTTACAGTGGTTGTTAGTCATCATTGTGAGTGATTGAATAACACTAGGCAGTGCAAACGTTGTGTAGTAGAACACAGGGTGAATGGATGCTAAGGGCTTCCCCAGAGTGTCCTTTCTTACTTTTCTTGTTGCGAGACCATTGGGTGTATGGATGTGAGTGCTCCCTCATAGTGTCTACAGTTCTACCTTGGGAGACAACTGGGGGAGTTGGACATTGAGTGCTTCCCCAGAGTGTCTGTAATTTACCGATAAAATACCATAAGGGGGAATTGACAGAGAGTTCTTCCTCAGAGTGTTTTTTATAAAGCCTAAGCATAGGGGCTACACTATGAGTACATCCCAAAGGGTTAATTTTGTTGGTTTGGCTGAACAATAGGGGATAGGCCGAAAGTACTTACTATAGGGTTACATGTTTTTGATTAACTTCATAATAGATCTATCAAAATTAATTCAATTGATGTTGTAGGATTTTTTACTTTTGATTACTTCCTTGTTTACGTCTCCATTTTTCATATCACGTGCCATATATATTCATTTTCAATTTTTTACAAATCGTTGGGTGTTTTCCTACTAGGATTTGTCTCACACCATGTTTGGGTCATTCCTTTGGGACCAAACATATTATATTATTGTGTGTATAGATAAGGGCAAGAACCCTTCTATGTGAGGTACTTGACTATTGTGTAGCTAGAGGGCATGGGACCAAGATGAGACTTGTGATGCTGTTGGGGTTTATTTGTTTTCAATTTTTATTTGGGTTTAGTACTTTATTCCATTATTGTGACTTGATTGGATGCTTTCCTAGACATATTTATCATTCTTAACGTATGTATGTGCTCTAGTTGTTTATTACTTTCATTCTTCCACTATTTACTTATTCCATATTATTACTGCTTCTACTATTATTATCTGCTTATTTATGATGCATTACTCTTCCAATGAGGGTATAGTTTCCCCACTATCACACCCAAGGCCCTCGCCCCTACACTGAAGTCTCTGGTGTTTGGGGAAATATTCCTGAGGTCATGTGACCAACCATGTATGGGGAACCGCTAGGTGGCACCCAAAACTGAGACGATACATATGTTTTCAAACAAATCAATTATCCCTATTCCTTATCACAACACAAATGCTACATTAATAATGAGGTCGACATCCAACAACTCATTACTAGCTTTAAAGTTGCGATGCAACTATAGATTTCATACCTGAAAATAATTGGGGACTTAAGGGTGGAGATCAAACAAATTAACAATAAATATTTCATATGGATGTAATAATTTTTTCCACTAATATTTAATATACAATTACTACTGGAAGAGTTCCATTTTGAACCAACATTGCATCACGTACCTCCATCAAAAAATTATCGTCTTGATGCGTTGGTTAATACAACCACTGTACATGCTAAACCCAATCATGATCTTCCATGTGACACACTGAAGGATGGTTCTGAAATGGTGGAAATGAATGAAGTAAATCCATCCACATAGCATGGTGGATTGATATCCCCCGTTGTATGGAAGGATCCCATAATCGATTATCGTCAAAATGGGACCCTCCCATAAGATCGGTCCAAAATGGAATATACCCAACACCAACCAACCAAAATTACCCTTCACGATGGATAAATGAGAAACAATACCTCTATAAATAAGGATTATATTAAATACTCCTTATATGAATAGTAGAGGTGTAGATTCCCTCCATAAAGAAATATATTCATGAAAGATCTAACTATTCTCATCATTTAGGCACAATATTCTACCATATAATTTAGAGGCTTAGTTATCACTAGAATAAATGATATATGAATGTGTGGAATTAACTTATAAATTTCAATCATTCTAGATTCATAAATACATCATCAACCAACACCCATAATTTTTAAATAAAACTATGTATCCTTGGACATTTTCTTTATGGGATTTTGTTGGTCCAAGTCCCCCATCCATATCTAATAAGGTTAATTACATACTACATTATAATGAATTTTTATTGAAATGGGATGATTTAATACTCCTCATTGAATCTGGGAATAATAACATCATTAACTTATTAATGTCTAATAACAGCCCCAGATTCATAGTACCTTTAATGATATTGATGGACAATGGTACCAACATCTATTCTATTAAATTAGATAAAGTTTACTATGATTACAACATCAATTATAACAATTAATCATGATATCATGAAGTATAATGTTGAAAAATATAGTATATCCATAAGACTGTTTCACATATAATCAAGAATATGGTTAGAAATGACAAGAAGTCATGGATGGGAAAGCTTATTTATGTTTCATGGACCTACCATACCACCACTCACAAGGACACATAACTGACCCCATAATCATTAGTGTATATAACAAAGGAAGTGTTTCCCGAATATTTCAATTTCCCCTTACATTGAATAGATTTCTACGGAAAACTCTCAGTTGATGAGAAAATGTAAAAGTGGGTTGAGGAGTTAGAATGGATTAATGAAATATGGTTTTTTACACTACACATCCTCGTTGTTCATCATAATTCTATCACCTGGTCCATCAATAAAAAATATTTCATTGGATATTCCCACAAGGATAACTATTATTGGTTCTAAAAACCCTAATGATTCTAGGAATTAAACCACTATTTCTAGAACCCAAAAAGTAATGTCATTATTCATTATAAAAATTAAATCTTGATAGAGCATATTCCATGATCACCATGGTTGGTGATGGTACTGAACCACCACTAAATTATGATTTATCAAGAAATATTTCATGTGATTAACAATATATGGTCCTAATCATACAAACTAAAAATAAAAGACACCATTCGTCCCAATCACATGACATTATACTACAAAATATGCCTTTACCACATGATGTTAAAATTCAAGGGAAAAATTTGTAGTAATAAGACAATATAGTGCACAACATCTCAAGTCATGGAAGCTAGGATTTAAACTCCACAACATCATTAATCCCTACATTATGATGTTAAACTACAGAGTTGAAATTCCTCAAATTCGATGTCATAATTATGTCTAAAATAAATATGTATTGATTCCCATCCACATGAGATACATATATATTCCACGATCCAATATATGGGCCCCAAAACTACATGATAAAACTAACTATTTCCTTAATTTTAATTGCCTACGTGTAGAAAAATAATGTTATTATATTCCATTTTTTTCACAATAAGCCTATATCATCTGGTATTATGAATTCTATGAAGGGATTACCACCGTGATGGAGATATATTAGTTCATATCAATGTTATCATGGTTCTGGATGAAATTAAGTAAATAGAATATGAGTCATATTTTCTGCATGATGTTAAAAATCCTAGTAAATGTATATTGCTTGATGTAAAAATACACATTATTATGGCCCTCGTCTGAGAGGACAACTTTCAATGTTGTTAGCCACCCACCACACATTCATTATTGAACTACATGTGTCTTTATTCTTAGTTCTGTAGGAAACATAGTGACACATGGATCTCTGATCCTCGGTCTAGCCACTACAATGATGGAAAAATTTACCCCACTCTGCATGGTTTGTTCTAGAGTGGATTTTTTCCATATTATAGATTCGTGTGGATTGATTAATATTAATGAATGATATTTAGTGGTAATATAATCTCTAATCATGGGTCCATATGCAACATCAACTAAAAAAATTCCCCTTCTACAAATCATTTAGAACTGTGTAGATAGTTTTCCATTCGATAACTATGTGTTGTTTCATTACGATTTCTGTATGAAATGTATTTACACCAGAATCTCTAATCATTGGTCTGGAGGAAATATCAATGTAGAAAATACCCCCTCTTATTATGGTTTACAACTTTATGGAGAGTTTTTAATTGAACAACTATGTGTGTATTGCTTCCTATTATATTTAGGTATGTAGTGATGCTCATATTTTCAAATATGTGTCCATAAAAAATATATAAGGAAAATAATAATCTCTTTTAATATGAAACAGACCTTCATAGAGTGTTTTCATTTAATTAATACCTGCTTCTTGATTCTGATTTCCATAGAATACATTATGATAATAATACATTCAATCATGTGACAAGAAATATTAAAAAAAATGTTTATCCTTACTTCACACATGATAGAATTACATAGGGAACTTTCAGGGAATATCAATATGTTGATATATTCATATTACTATAGGATACATAGTGACACACACATCTCCAATACTAGGCCCAACCATACCAAATGGAAAAAATGTACCTCTTCATATGGTCTAGAAGTCTGAAGGGAGATACATTAGATCTATACGTGGCTTGATTCATTCCATTATAATATGAATTGGGAAACCCTGGGAATACAATCCATAAAAGTATCATATAACCTTGTTTAAAGAGGTACATGTCATATATCCTCATTCTTACAACATATAAATCAGATCTATGTACGACTTTATTGCACATGAGATAAATATATACAAGAAGCGATCCAACATATAGATACATTTCAATTATCCAATATATTTATAAAGGGTTCTTTTTGTATCCAAATACCCTTAATGTGAAATGTTCCCCCAAGTATATAATTCCAAATTTTCACATTAGTTCCTACATCTTTATAGTATGACATTAAACTACACAGAAAAATACTTTGTCGTATTTGGTTAAACCGTGTGATAGATCTATCCCCACTACGTGACATTAAAATGTGCATAATATCACACTTTATCATTCATTATCGAAGAAACATGGTATCCTATTTATGGAAAACAATATTACAAGGTTCTTCCATCATGATTTCAGTTCCTCAACCGATAAATAACACTTTAGGTCTTGAGTAGATCATTTTTCAGCAAAAAATTCAGAACCCCTAGATAGAAGAAAGTATACCTTTGTTTAAATATTCTATAGGTGGACTTCATAACCCATTTTTAAATATAAATAAGATTCATCTTGGCTATACAATATAGTATTTATAATTTTTTTGATCCCGAAAAATATCAATGAGGTGAAGATCCACAAAGATTTATTCAAAAACTATTTTAGAATGATTATATCACATCATTACTCATAACCTAATAACCATGATCCATGATTTCAAATATTTTCATCTCCTACAAAAAAGGTTGTTTTAGTATACATGAGTGTGGGCATCATAATAAGATTATTCTGTAACACTCCCCTCATGCTAGGTCCACGTGCCTCATTTCCTAAAAATACATTGACATTGGTCAAACCTGTATAACCATAAACATTATCCATTGATGGTTCATATCCCAAGACCATAAAACTGAAAATAAATAGACATAATACTTGTTAGGAAGAATTCCCGCAAAGCGAGGCCTTTGTAAATTTCATGTATTTTATCACTAAACTCGTTATCTATATTGTCTATGAAAATATTTGGGCGTATGAAAACAAGTCATAATTCTCATATAGACCAATTTTTGGCCCTACTAAAATCCCTAGTCAAGTTAAAAATTATATTAATAGTAATTCAAATATACTCATTATGATAACATGTTCACTAGGTTGAAACAGCCAATTTTGTGGTTTTCAAACCCTTCTTGAATATTACATTTTCCATAAAACACCTTCATGTATTTGAAGTATGAGTATACAAAAATAGGTCCTCCTGTTAGTATCCTTGTCTTGGAACCCCAGCGACTATGGGCTTCCTTTGTTAAGGCTAATCCATATAAAATGTTGGTAATAGTTATCATCTAATTAAAAAGGTATCCACTAGTATTCAATAGGAAATTTTACCATTCTAAATATATTATTACTATATGATGTTTAGCCCCAGAAATCCCCCCTTAAATTTAGGATTTATTGTTCTGACCACATGGTATGTGAGTTTACACTATAACCAAAGGTTGAAATGTACCTCCTGGTTTGCACCTATAGTTATCTTAAACATTCATAGACTATGATATATCATCCCAATTACAATACCATTCAATAAATTTCAACATCCTTGAAATAACATCTATGTGTATTGTAATATTTCTCAATTCTAAAATGTGACACTCTTTTACCAACCCTTTTTATGACCCATACCATGTAACTATAAATCAAATTTCATTGGTATACATCCTCCAAATAAAATGCCAAACTATTCTAGCGTTCCAAAAACCTACATGGTTATCTTCTAATCCACTACACACATTATCATCTAGACATTTGAATCTTAATAAATCTTTCATGGCCCCCATAGAAGAATGGGGACCCTTTTAATTGACCATACATTTAAGACTAATGAGATCATGCAAAAGGACCTATAAACCAAAAACTACAGGTGTCTCCTCCTCGTAGGAAGAGACGTTCAATCCCCATGGCCATCAATAAAATAATTGAAGAACTCATCACCTTAGGGTGTTTGGGATCATCCCTCACATGTCAGCCCTTTTTCATTTTAATCGATTCAAACTTTTGGGTTATGATTGACACCACCCATATTTCCACTATCCTGGTGGGATCAAATTCTGATATGTTAATATCCCATAATTTTTATGTAATTTTTTTATATTTTATGGAATTATTTTGAGAGCACACATTTTGATGGAAAGTGATTTTGAGGCCTGGTGTGCCATAAAAAATTTTTAAAATTTAATCATTACATAAGTAAACATATGAGGGGGTTTTTTAACATTTAAACCCATGCTTGGATCAAATGTTTAAGGGAACCATTGAACTCGAAATGTTGGTATTTGATTGAAAAGGACATAAATTTGACCGTAAAGGGTTGGATGGAAAATTTAATTTTCAGATATTCAGTAAATATTAATGTAACATAAAATTTTATTTTATTTTTCTTTCCCCACTATGGAGTGGTGGAAAGAGATGTTGCGGTACAACGACAAGAATCATTAATGGATGCTCCTTCGTGGCTCATAAATGGAACGTAACAGATACAATTTTTCTTAAATGAAATAGAGTAACGAAATGTCAGTGTAGTGTAATAGAAACACCGCGACGTGTATTCTATTTAATAGGATAACTTTTTGGGAAAAAAGATTTAAAATGTGAAATTTTTTTGACGAACCTATGACATGGATTTCTTCTAGAGATGAATGAACAATGTCAGAAGGATGCATAGCATCATCGAATCTTTACAAAGAATTAGACCAGGTCGCAAAGAACTCCAATGGAGATCAAATCATCGAGGACAGATCACATCAATGAAGAAAATTGATCATTCTAGGGTTTTGTTGTGTTTTATGTTTTCCACATTCTAATTTCATAACGAAGAACGTGTATATTCCAACAAATAGGTTGATCTATAGATCATTTGTTCTTGTGGGTTGGAGATGTTTATTTGGATTTTAATTCAGGATTAATTTTTTTTATAGAACAGCATCCGCAAACCTTCCCTTGATTTTAATAACTGAAGAAGAGGGTGTGCGCTAACATGATCATGTCCTGAGCCCCTCCAACTGGGGGTTCTTCAAGTAAGATCATTTTAAAAGGGGAAAAGGTAAATTTTAGGCCTTTACAGGGAAGGAAAAACCACATAGAGGCTGGAGGAATAGTTTGTGCAAAGAACATACCACCAGTGCGAACCCGGTGGCCCGTGGAAAGACCCGCCAGCGTGCCAGTTCCAATAGTTATATCCTTTAGTCGTGGGCTACGAATACCGTTGTGGGATGGTGGAGGTCCCCCCACGATGGTGCGCTGGAGTAGGCTGTTGCCGCAGGCTCAGGCTGCGGTGCTGTAGGAAGAGCCATCGGGTGAGGCAAGGATGCGGCCCATCATCTGCATCGGTGGAGCGGCCCACAGCCGCAGGCCGCAGATCTTCGGGGTATGGGATCACTAACCCCATATGGGGACTACATAAGGCTACATGGAGGTCGGTCATGTTAAACTGACCGATGTGGGGGAATTTGGCCTGTAGATGATAGGTGAGGAGAAGTGAAGCCAGACACAGCTTTCAGCCGCATCCCGTCCAAGCGAATCGGGCAGGGCATGGAGGGCCCCATCAGGCTAGACCCCAGTAGGCCGAATGAGGACGGACCTAGGCCAGGTATGGTCAATGCACCCGGATTGGGTTAGTGAAACTGGAACTAGTTTGGGTTGCTCTGACCTGGTCAGACCGGACCCGGATCCAACCAGCCCCCATTTTTGGAAAATCACATATATCGGTCAAACTGTGGATCTAATGATGGGAAATTTATGGAATTGGAACCCTCATAATGAGAAATATTTTTTGTTACACTCAAAGGATGATTTCATTGATGTTGAAATACAACAAATGGCTTGTGAAGAGGGTCTATGAAGACCAATTGTGCAACGTGTGGAAACCCTAAGGTTGGTTGAGACCTAATAATTGCTGACGAATGGCCCTGCATGGATCAAATACTCTTTCCTATAGGGAAAAAGCTTCTATGTGACCCAGTAGTCCCATGGTGAGGAGTAGTTTTTGTGTGGCCCGATAGACTCATGGTACTCGATAGGAGATGTACCTCAGTAAGGTCACTGGGAAGTAGCTTCTATGTGACCCAACATTCCCACAGTGGTGAGCAACTTCTGTGTGACCCAGCATACCCATGGTACATATTAGTGATGACTACCATACACTATTAGAAAAATACCCTATACCAATGGTTTGAAACTGTTGGTATAGGCCTCCTAACCGTTGGTATATCCTATACCAACGGTTTGGAAAACCGTGGCCTAGTAAACAGTGGGGATAGAAATAGACAGACAGTTTTGAAAACCATTGGTATAAGTAATATGAAAAATCAGTACCAACAGTTCCATAAAACCATTGGTATATGTATTTCAAAAAAAATCATTCGGCGGGTTTTGATCCCATTACCTGCAGTTTATTATTTAATAACATAACCACTAACCTAACTTGAATTTTGTGAACATAATCTCATAAATATATTTTTGTATTATAATAATGAGTTTAAATGTTTATTTATTTAATGTTCTCGGTAAAAAGATTCCTTAAAAAATACATGTAACTTTAAAAATAGTTTTGAGACCCGTTGGTATAGATTATTTGATTTTCGGACCTATACCAACTATTTTGGACAAATATTTGTTATATGAGGGACCTATACCAATGGTTTGTGGAAAACCATTGGTATAGGGTTTCCATTATGGACCTATACCAAGGGTTTGACCAAAACCTTTGGAATAGGTACATATAAGTGACCTATACCAACCATCTTCCCCAAACCGTTGGTATAGGTCCCCCATATACCAACATTTTTTCCATAACCTTTGGTATATGTCCAAATTAGTTACCTATAAAAACAGTTTTAGAAAAACCATTGGTATAGGCCAATATTAGTGAACTAAGCAAATTGTTTTCACAAAACTGTTAGTATAGATCATATTTCCAGTAGTGATAACAATCATATGTTTATTGGGAGGCAGATTTTGTGTGACCCAGCATGCCCACTTTACTTATTGAGTAGGAGGTCTATTGTATCCCATGGTTTTCGATCTTATGACTAATGGTTATTCTTTCCTACACTAGAAAATACATTATGTGAGTTTCCTTGCTTTATGATCATTCTTGGTGATCATGATTTTTTGTTTGATTGTGGATTTCTTTGTAGTATTTTCATTGTATTTTGGGATCCCTACTGACTATATTGTTACTCCCCTGACTGAAGATTCCCCCAAACATATTTGGTTTGTTTTAGACAATTGTCTCCATGATGGAGGACTTGGTGGCCTAGGACCCATAGGTTCCTAGTGGGACCATACTGGCAGGGTGTACTTCTATGGCTTCCAATATCTACTTTGTACTTAACCATCAGGAGGGATTTTTAATGGAAAAATTATTATTTTTCATCTGTACTTTCCTATTTTCCTGTAATTATTTTGTTGGTATTGTATTTATGCCCATTTGACATTCAATTGTTCTTCTACTCATCGAGTTTTTAATAGAATGTTTGATTACTTTTCTAGCATTGGGACATAGATGTGTGTGCTTGTGTACAAGTACCCATAAAAATTCCTCTGACTTTTAGGTTGATTCCTTCGACACTTGGAACCAACCCCTGGAGTTGTGTTGGTAGGATTGGGGTATGTCACGGCATGGCCCCTAGGGGACGGGTTATGAAAAAGTGGTATCATAGGTGGTCGGTTCTACCTCAAGGACCTAGATTATAATGTTTAGTTTTTTGGGGGTAACATTTTTGAATGTTATTGGAGTTCTAATTTTAGATTTTGGGAGTCTATTGTTGGTGTGGAGGCCAATGTATCTATACACTAAGACATTTAATTCTTATTTTTGTCTCTATACATGAAAACAAAAAAAAATTAAGTGCCATCTTATGATTTTTCTAAAATTGATTCAGATCAAAATGTATAATATTCTCACTAAGGTATATCTTTATCAATTTCAGGATTCTTCTACATAGAATTCTATCTAGGCTTCCAATACATGATCATGTAGAAATCCCACCTAGTTATGAGGAATCAAATTGGGGAACAGTGCTAGAGATTTCCCCGCTAAGTGGTGCACTGATGTTTCCATCACCCGTTGACCAACATTTACTATCGGCATTACTAGTAGAGGGAATATTCAGAATCAGTACCATGTACATGTATTAGAGACAGATACCATCAAGGTTAAGGGGAGGTACAAATCCTTATGTCATTGAGAACTGGTTGGAGGCAATGATGCGGGTCTTCAGCATAGTGTGGACACTGCTTGACCAGATCGTGATCTTGGCTGCGAGCCTTCCACCGGGCTCGGTAGGGAGATGGTGGAGCATGATCATCCATAGGCCTGATGAGGAGACCCTTTCCTGGAAAAACTTCAAGAAAATTTTCCAGGGGAGTTCTTTCCCTCGACCTTCTACATTGTGCACATTCAGAAGTATATTCCCCCTACTGTAGGGCATCATGATGGAGGTTTGGTGCCTTTTGAGGTTTACATACCTCTCTCATTATTCGAAAAACATGGTGCATGACCCTGTCTTCAGGACCCGAACCACTGAGAAGGGACTCATATTGGAGGTCGAGCCATCCATGGCGTCTCTTAGCATCCCCATTTAGGCAGGGGTGTTTGAGAGAGACCTTACTGTGGATAGATTCCTAGAAGACACTTACTTATGAAGCCACCAGCAGACCTCAGGAGGCAGAGTCTTTAGTGGTGAGTAGTAGGTACTAGACGGGGCAAACCAAGTTAGTATGATCCTCTAGGGGGAGACCCCAGGACACGGGGTTGTATGGGAGATGCTCCTGGATCTGAGGGATTCATCATGGAACCAAGTTGTGATTCATGTAGGGGGAGAGAGACATGGATCTTGAGAACATGAATTTCCGTATAGACAATGTGAAAAATCAGAAGGTACCTATAAGGAAGTGGTAAAGGTTCGAGCAAAGAGGTATATAGGGACGAATATGTGGCAGGTGAGTAGGCTGAGCGGAAAGTGGTGAATGACAGTTCAAGGTTCTACCACCACAACCCCATGTGGTCCACCATGGGCTCAGGAAACCGATAGACAGGGGCATGACCAGCTTAGGGGATGGATTCCGATGATCAAGGTGCTGAATATATGATTAGAGGTATTATCCATGTCTTCTACAAATTATATAAAATTCTTATAGATATGTGTGTCAATCCATCTTTCATTGACACAGACCTCATTCGATCACAAAGATTCCATTGGATTTATTGGCTTGATCCTTCCCATTAGAGACTCCTACGGGAGGGGATTGAGTGACTACACACTAGTGCTGGTAGTGTGAGTTTACTCTTGGAGGTGAGAGCTTCAGCTAGGATCTCTTATTTGCGGTGTCGAGGTCTTACAACTTAATCATGTGTATAGACTAGTTATCTACAGTCCATGATCAGATCGATTGTTTTAGGTGCGATGTGTGGTGATTCCGTGACAATGAGACCATATTTTCCTTCCTCAAAGGGAATGTAATTTTTTTAACATAGGATGGACTTTCTCAGAGGATGTTGCATCCATCACTCACCAATGGGCTAGACTCACGCTCAGTGTGGTGGATGAGAGGGGTGCATGCTTTCCTATTATGGTGGACGAGTTTGAGGATGTCTTTCCTAAGGATGTTCTTATACTACCTCCTCATAGGAAGGTAGATATTGGAAACGACCTATACCTCAGGACAACACTGATAACCACCCTGGCATATTGGATTTCTGCGGTGGAGCTTCGTGGGTTTAGGGTATAACTAATGGATTTGAAGGAGAAGGGATTTGTGAGTCTATGTGTGGAAATATGGTGCCTCAACCAGGTGACCATAAAGAACATGTATCCAATTATGAGTCTTTACGACCTCATTGATTAGATGAAGGGAGTCAGATGGTTCTCAAATATATACCTGATGTATGGCTTTCATCTACTTTGGTTAAAGGATGTAGATGTACTAAAGACAACATTTAAGTGTCGGTATGGCCACTATGAGTTTTTGGTTATGACTTTATGTGTGTACAATGCCTTAGCAGTGTTCTTTGGACTCGTGAACAGGATATTCGAGCCTTACATTGATGATTCCATGGTGGCCTTTGTTGATAACATCTTGGTGTACTTGGGGTCAGAGGAGAAGCACACCACACACTAGTTGACAGTTTTGGATGCACATCAAGAGCACCATCTTTATGGTAAACTCTAAAAGTTCTAGTTCTTGAATCAAGATATCCATGACTATATTTTCTTATGTATCATCATCCTTGTCATCCTTAAAAAGTAAAATACATACCTTTATGAAGATATATAAGTGCTAGTAGTGTTTCTAGGGTATTAGGTAGAGACTGACGAGTGCCTCCATCTTGAGACTAACAAAAGAGGGTGTTGGAAATTTATTTTTATGTGACGCATTAGGGACCACCCTAGGTAGTTTTTTGATGTTAAAAATAGAAATGATTTCCTATATCCCCTAGTAGTTGATTCAACTTGTTCATAACTACCTTACCCTTGACCGAGAGTTAGCAGTAGTGTTGTTTTCCATGAATATGTGGCACTACAACATGATGGGTGAATTTTTTACTATCTAATTCGACAAAAAAAATCTTTTGTATGTCATCTAATAGAAGGTACTGATCTTAAGATAGTGGAAATTTCCATAGTTCATCCATGACTATGACTTTGATGTATTCTATTCTATTATGAAGGGTAACGTGGTGGTATACGAACCAAAAAGAAGGTCTAGTTTATAGGTTCTGAGTGCGGCGAAAAAGAAACTAGTTGTGATGAAGATATCCTTCATGAATAATTATATAGATGCTTAACTTCATTCAATGTTTTTTACTCCCCCACTCATACAGTACATTATAAAGGCACAACTTGTGTTTGTTTACTTTGAGGCTCAACGTGCTCAGTTATCCTCAGGACATGCACTTGGTGGATTTATGAGAGGTTGGTTGTACATCATCCTTTTCATAGGATGAACTGCAGTACTAGTGACACTACATGAGGAGGTGATGAGGGATTTTAATACATCCCCTTTTCTGGTAAATCATGGTGTGGAGAAAATGTAACAGGACCTTCAACATCAGAATTGGTGGTCAGGGATGAAGAAAGTGGTGGCAAATTTCGTTTCATGATGCCTCAATTTTCAGCTCGTAAAGGCAGAGCATCAGGTCCCAGAAAGCATAGTAAAGACATTTGAGGTAACATAATGGATGTTGGGTGTAATCTCCATGGATATCGTGATGTGATTACTACACATTTCCTGGGGGCATGATTCGATTTGGGTGATCATTGAACGAATCACCTTGTCGGGTCACTTTCTACCCATCATGGAGAAGGGATCAGTATAGGGATTGGGGTGCCTCTATGTCTAAGAGATAGTAAAGATCGACAAGGTTCCTTTGGAAAGAATCTCGTATCCTGATGCAAGGTTTACATCCTAGTTGTGGAAGGGGTTATAAGAGGTATTTAGGACTCATCTACGTTGGTGCACAACATTTTACCCCAGACAGATGGTCAGATAAAGAAGAACATACAAACCCTGGAAGAAATGCTTTGTGCTTGTGTCCTTTATTTTGGTATCATTTTAGAGGACCACCTACCACTGGTGGAGTTCTCAAAAAATATTAGCTATCACTCTACCATTGGCATGGAGAAATTTGAGGCTTTTTATGAGAGGACAAGAAGATCACAACTATGCTAGAAAACCCCAAGGGACTCACCACTCATGGGTCCAGAGTTGTTACGGGCTACCACTGGGATGGTGTAGATCATTCAAGAGTGGATGAGGACTTCATAGAGAAACCCTAAATCATATATTTACAGGATATAAAGGCCTTTCGAGTTTGATTAGGGAGACCATATGTTCTTTTGGGTATCACCCTGATGAGGATTACAAATATTTGGCTGGGAAGGTAAGCTCTCTTCGAGGTTCATCAGACCTCTTGATATTATTTTTAGAGTTGCTGAGGTGGTGTAGCAGCTATATATTCCACCATAGATACACCTAGCACATGATGTTTTTGCAGTGTTGTAGCAGAGGAGGTTAGTGCATGAACCATCATCTGTCCTCAACTGGGGTGAGCTATACAATTATGATTGGGAATTTTTTTTGACTTCCAAATTGATATAGAGGATCAATAAGAGTGGATATTTCATGGATGTCTGATTCCTCTAGTGCTCATTCGGTGGTAGTATGAGAACCTGTAGAAGAACATATAAGAGTGAGAGAATCAGATTTGTGCTCAGTTTTAAAGACCCATAAATTTTAAGGAAATTTTTATCTTAAATTCATTGGGATTTCACAAGCACGCAGTTTCTGACGGAACCTAATTCTGAGGCCCGGTGTGCCCAGAATCAATTTCCGAAGTTTACCTCGGGTATGTTCAGGGAACAAACGAGAAGGTTTTTCTATATTTTGAAATAGTGGTCGAAATTGAAATCTGAGGGAACAGATGGAACTGCAACCCCGGTATTTTCTTAAGAGGATCTTTACTGAAGACGCGTCTTGTCAGGAGGAGTTGTTAAAAAATGTGGATTAAATGAAAAGTAAAATAAAATTGTGTTGCAATTTTATTTCGTTTTCTAATGTGGTTTTAATCTACATGGGGATTTTAGGGTGGGAACCACAAGTTTTTAACTACTCATGTTAGGATATTTGCGAGGTGGGGCCCACACGAGCCCCAACCATTCACATTCCCAAACCCCTTAACTCCCCCCTTTAATCTTGTTAAACCCCTTGTATTTAATTGGGTAACTCCCCACCCTCCAACTTTAATTCATGACAACACACACTAAATTAATTGATTAAATCTCTTCAATTAATTTAGCTAAGTTTTTTGAATTTTAATGCTTTAAATTCATTGAAAAATAATAAAATAAGGAGAGGCCTTATTTTATTTGGTTAGTTTTATTGTGTGAGGGAATTTGGGGAGGGAGCTCTGTTCTCTTGAAGAACTTCATATCCTTCATTAAGGAACGACAAGACTATGAGGAAGTGCATCGACTCGGCGACCCCGGTTTCTTCTTCCTTTACCTCCTCTACGACATGGAAGGAAACAACGGTGCAGGAATTTGCCAATGACGTCACACTTGTTATCTCCTTGATAAAAAGAGGATACATCGCTTCCTCCTTGGACGCTCTTCGTCGACGTGTATGAAACCTCACCACGTGATGCCATCAACCGCAACACTGAAGTTCGTCATCGTTTGTTGAGGTAGGTGTTAAGTTCAATTTTAATGAATTAAAATTGTGCTCTGTTATGTCATTAAAGTATCTTGTTTAATCCGACCAAATGTTATCGACATAACAGGAGGAGATCAGACCACACAAACACGACCGATTTCTCCTCCCATTATCTTGTTAATATTCATTGATCATTGTGCTAATGGCGCCGTGGTGCCGTTGAACCGCATGGGAATGAAGAGTACTGTGGCTGGAGTGGGCCGTAGTGATGGTGCGTGGCACCGTCGTGCCATGCCGGAGAGCCTGAAGGATGCCATAGCCAAAAGTGGGCCGCTGTGGAGGGTTGCGGTGCCGTCGCGCCGTGCTGGAGATTCAAGGGGGCCGCGGCAGGGGCAGGCCGCGGTGGAGGGGCGCGGCGCCGTCGTGCTATGCCGGTCAGACAGGAGCCGCGACCTTAGGCTGCGGTGGTCCCGCAAGGGCGACCGGACAAACAGCCGCCGGCGCTCCAGGAGGCAGGACCCCCGTGGTTCCCGCGGTGGCTCACGACGTCCGGCCATTATCGTCGCCCCTTTCCGATGAAACCGGGGGGTGTATACCCTGGATCTGCCTAGGACGGACCCCTCCAGGGGGGCCGCCGTTTCCGAAACAAAGGGGGGCCGCGACCCCTTCGCACCCCGCTCGGCCGCGAGCCGAGACGCGGCCGGCATCCAAGCCAGGCCATAGGACTTTCCTCGCCACGAGCCACACCCAAATGGGCCAAACCTAGACTCGGGTCGGTTCGACCCGATTCGGCCGACCCAGGGGTTATTGGGTCGGGTCGGAAAGGGCCCGAACCCCCTATTTTCGGACCAGGTTCGTTAAAACGCCAATATCATGGGCTATGAGCCTCCGATCGACACACCATCAGTTGCGTTGGGATCCTTGGATCGAGCCGTGCGTTTCAGTTTATTACACTTGAGGTTTTGGGGAAGTTTGGGTACGGCCGGGTTTGTTTGAACCCGAAACCAACTGGGCCCTTGGAGCGGAAACACTTATAACTTAACGACCGGACATCTGAATGATGTGCCGTCAATCACATTGAATTACTCATAGTGAGATGGTTCTTTTGGCTTAATCCACTTGAGTTTTGGATGTATCTGGAGTACGGTCGGGTTGGTTTCATCTTAGAAACCAACCGGACCCCTGGGACGGAAAAGCCAATAACTCTCAGATCGGGCGTCCGATTGACGCGCTGTCTGTCGCATTGAGTTACTATTGAAAATACAGAAATTTGTGATACATGAACTCTAGACTTCGTGAAAGTTGATGTATCGACCCCTTGGCTCGTGGAGCGCACCCTCCCGGAATCGAGCGTGCTGTGTGCGGGAACCCTAGAGCTGGCTGCAACTGCGACGACTACAGTGCTAGGATCCTCCGTGGGTTCGACGACGATGGAGACTGTACATGGATACTAAATGGGTTTGGTAGGGAGGACGACTGTAATTGGATCCTACGTGGGTTCGGCTACGACGGTTCTTATACTAGGATCCTACGTGGGTTCGATAGTGACGACTTCTATACTAGGATCCTACATGGGTTCAGCAGAGGAGATGATTCTGAGGCTACATCTAATCATCTCCACCACTCTTCGTGAGTAGTATACCTATGTGAGATGAGTCTTGACTTTCAATCATTATCTATGGTATGATTCAATTTTTTTCCTATGTGGATTGGGTTATTATTTCCTGTGTGGATTGGGTTGTACTTTCCTCTGTGGACTGGGTTGAACTTGGGATCAGAAGTTGTAGCCAAACTGGAAATGTTTACTTAGGTATATGTATGGGAATATACCACATTAGTATTGGTTGATACTTTGTATTTGTATCTTTCCTTTTTTATTTATCCTTTGTGGATTCTGGGAGGCCTTCGGGGGACTCGGGATCCCTACTGAGTGTCGTATACTCACCCCGGCACGGGCTATGCCCGCACTATGTTGTGTTGGTTGCAGACGACAGAAAATTCTGATTGTGGTTGAGGCCTGAGGAGAGGGATGGTATATGGAGATGGACTATCAGGTGGGACGTACACAAAGTGTAAAACCAGACCTGAGGAGCCGATGAGACTATTTGTACTCACCCTTCAGGTGGGAGTTCCGGAGGACGTCTTGGTTGTTGCTGCTTTACTTTTCAACTGTTGTAATTTCTTTTCACAATTGTACTATACTTTCAGTTGGGTTTGTATATTGGCCTATTTACATTCCATCACATACTTTTGTACTCAGTTTACTTAGTGTTTACTTCAGATTGCATACTCTGTGGAGTTTTTATTCTTATATAAAGGCAATGCCTTCCCTTTAATCGTGATTTACGCCTTTGGTGCTAGTTTCTATCCCCTGGCCTATCGAAGGCAGTCATGGTGTAGTCACGACGTGGGCTCCGAGGACGGGTCATGAAAAATTGGTATCAGAGAAGTCGGTTCTACCACTAAACTGAGGACTCTGATAATTTACTCTATATGAAGCAATAGTGTTAAGGGTATTGAGTGTGGTTATCATTCCAGGGAGTCCAGTGTTGGTGCAACGGTAGACTTATCCATACACTCAGACCCTAACTTCTGATTTTCCGACTCAATGCACGAAAACATTGATTGCATGTGTGTTTCAAAAGTTCTCTGTGATTACTTTGGGTCAGCTCACCAAGTATACTGTATTAATCTTGGCACAACTCTTTCTTTTAAGGATGACCCCACAATGGCAGCCAACTAGGGTTCCGAGCTTTATGAGAGATGGAAGCCCACCGAGCGACAAGGCCTCAGTGCAGGGCCACATTATAGCCGAGGCACCGGCGGTACCTCTACCCGCCAAGCCACCGATGCCACCTGCCCTTGTAGCTGAGAGTGCACGTCGCATGAGTGAACTACACAAGTTTTAGCATTAGAAGCCACACAGGTTCCACAGAGAGACGGACCCTCAGGTAGTCGAGGATTGGCTAGAGGCTGTTGTTCAAGTCATCGGATTAGTAGGGACACCAGCTGACCTCATGGTGATCCTTACGGCGAGTCACCTACACACATTAGCAGGTAGATGGTGGATATTGATGCTCCAGGTGCACGATGAGGCATCTCTACATTGGATGGACTTCTAGAGCCTCTTCTGCTCGGATTTCATTCCATCCACCCTCCGTGCAGTGTGCATCCAGGAGTTACTACAGCTGTGGCAGGGCAGCATGACAGTAGCCCAGTACTCGGCGAGATTTACTGATCTCTCGCGCTAATCCACAGACATGTTACGAGACCCATTTTTTCAGGCCCGGACCTTCAAGCATAGAATGAGCCATGAGATCAGGGCATCGATGATCTCCCTCAGAATTCTGACGCAGGAAGGAGTACTGGAGCGAGCCCTTCTTGTAGAGAGCTTTCTTATTGAGCCTACACAAGCGGTGAGGCTTACCACAGGGCGAAATGTAGAAGTGTATTTTTCAGTCGGCAGTAGACAGATGTCGCAGAGGTCCAAGCGGACTAGAACATTAGGTGGGAGACCTCAGGATAGTGGTTCGGAGGTGCGGGGCTCACGTAGTAGAGCCAGTCATATGAGAGGCAGACAATTCTATGCATGCGGCAGGTAGGGCCACATGGCTCGTGACTACCTGACCCACCATGCAAAGGAGAAGCTGATGATTGAGGGACCACCCAGGAAGAGGCAGAGGATTGACCATGGTGGTCTGCAGGGAGCAGGTGGACGAGGTAGAGGAGTTGGATTAGGTGATGGTTGTGGAAGATGCTTCGGGGATCTACCACCACCACCAACAGGATGTCCACCCCGACCACAGGGAGCTGGCGGGAAGAGGCAGGCTCAGCTTCAGGAAGTGGAGGCCTATGACCACGGCGTAGCTGAGATGATTTGAGGTACTATTTCTGTCTACTCCACCCTTTCTGTAGTTATTATAGACACAGGAACGAGTCATTCTTTCATTGTCGATTCCCTTGTTCGGATCTCGGAGATTCCGACGGACCTGTTGGCTCGATCCTTACGGGTAGAGACTCCCGCGGGAGCAGAATCAATGATTACGCACTAGAGTCGGTAGTGTGAGATTACTCTAGGGGGGCGAGAGCTTCGGCTATGATATTTTTGTAGCAGTGTCAAGGCCTTACGATGTCATCTTGGGCATGGATTGGTTATCTATAGTCCATGCTTAGATCGACTGTATTAGGCGCAAGGTGCGGTGTGTCCACACCGATGGGAGCAGGTTCACCTTCACCAGCGAGAAGGGATCCTTTGTAGCGCAGGATGGACTCACACAGAGGAGAGGACAACCGATCACCAATCAGTTGGCTAGTCTCATCCTAGGAGTAGTTGATGCGTGGAGTCCAAGTTTTCTTGTTGTGGTGGATCAGTATGCATATGTTTTTTCTGAAGATGTTCCAAGACTACCTCCTCGCAAAGAGGTAGACTTCTATATTGACTTGTACCCTAGGACAGCCCCGATATCTACTCCAGCATATCGTATGGCTCCCGCTGAGCTTCGAGAGCTATGGCTATCGCTAGATTACTTCCAGGGAAAGGGATTCATTCGGCCCAGTGTTCCACCCTGGGCTTCCCTGATTTTGTTCGCCAAGAAGGCGGACGGGAGCTTGAGACTATGTGTCGACTACCGTCGCCTGAGTTAGGTGACTGTGAAGAACAAGTATCCACTTCTGGGTATTGGAATCCTCTTCTATCATCTCAAGAGATCACGATGGTTCTCGAAGATAGACCTCAGGTCAGTCTATCATCAGCTCAGTGTTCGAGTCGAGGATGTTCAGAAGACGGACATCAGGTGTCAGTATGGCCACTATGAGTTCTTGGTTATGCCTTTCAGCATAACCAATGCTCCAGCAGTGTTCATGAGTCTCATGAACATGATCTTCTAGCCTTACCTCGATCGATTTGTCATAATATTCATCGACGATATATTGATTTACTCGACTACTGAGGAGGAGCACGCCTACCACTTGCTGGTTGTAATGGATACACTCTGAGAGCACCAGCCTCATGGTAAGCTCTCAAAGTGTCAGTTTTGGATTCGAGAGGTCCACTTCTTGGGGTATTTCATATCTGAGGCAGGAGTAGTGGTGGATTCTAAGAAGATCGAGGTAGTGCTAGCTTGGGAGCCACCCAAGAGCGTGACGGAGGTGCGGAGTTTCCTAGGTATTGTTGGGTACTATAGGAGATTTGTGTTGGACTTCTCCAAAGTTTCAGAACCACTTTCAGCTTTGAAGAAGAAGGGGAAACCCTTCGTGTGGTCAGATAGATGTCATTCGAGTTTCTAGGAGCTGAGACATAGATTGACCAGTGCACCCATCTTGTGGCTACCGGAGTAGGGAGTAGGGTACATAGTTTACTACGATACATCTGGGACCGGACTCGGGTGTGTCCTGATGCAAGATTGGGCAGCTATTGCCTTTGGATCAGGACACATGAGGCTCAATGAGAAGTATTACGCTACCCATGACCTCGAGTTAGCAGGAGTGGTCTTCGCCTTAAATATATGGGGGCACAACCTGATGGTCGAGCGCTTTACAGTCTTCTCTGACCAGCAGAGTCTCAGGTACATCTTCCCACAGAAGGACCTGAACCTGAGACAACGGTGATGTATCGAGTTCCTTCAGAACTATGACTTTGAGAAAGTATATACTACTGAGAAAGGGAACGTATTAGATGATGCTCTTAGCAAGAGGTTGGACATCCAGCTACTTGGAGAGGTGACAGAGCAGCTAGATGCGTTGCAGATATCCTTCGTGGATAGAGATGGGGTAGCCTTCCTACAGTCCCTCAAAGTCACTCCACCACTTCATCAGTAGGTCAGAGAGGCACATCATGGGGATGTAGACTCTGATATGCGACGTGCATAGATATCCTCAGGACAGACACCTGATGGATTTTCTGTAGGAGGAGATCACGTCCTCCTTTTCAGGGGACATACCATGGTACCGACTGCATTACGGGAGGAGGTGATGATGGAGTTTCACACTTCCCCTCTAGCGGTACATCCTGGAGTAGCGAAGATGTACTAGGACCTTAGACGACAGCACTGGTGGCCAGGTATGATGAAGGATGTGGTACAGTTTTTCTCATGATGCCTCACCTTCCAGTAGGGGAAGGCGGAGCACCAGGTACCTGTAGGTTTGGTACATCCCTTAGAGGTCCCGGAGTGGAAGTGGGATGTGATATCTATGGATTTCGTGATGGGACTTCCACGTAATTCCAAAGGACATGACTCTATCTTGGTGATTGTCGACCAACTCACCAAGTCGGACCACTTCTTACCTATCGGAGAGCAGGGCTCGGTGGGAAACTTGGGACGCCTCTATGTTCATGAGATTTTATAACTTCATGGTGTACCATCATCAATCATCTCTGATCGAGACACTCGTTTTACTTCCCGGCTTTGGAAGGGGTTGTAGGAGGCTTTTGGGAAGCAGCTACGCCTGAGCACCGCCTTTCACCCTCAGACGGATGGCTAGATGGAGAGGACCATTCAGAAACTCGAGGACATGCTCTGTGCATGTGTCCTCGACATTGGTCACAGTTGGGAGGATCACACACACCTGGTGGAGTTTACGTACAACAACAGCTACCACTCCACCATCGGGATGGAACCATATGAGGTATTGTATGGCCGACCTTGAAGACCACCTCTGTGCTGGACAGACCCTAGGGAGTCAGCACTTGTAGGACCAGAGATGGTCCAGGCTATGATAGAGAAGGTGCAGATCATCCAGGAACAGATGAGGACTGCACAGAGCTGACAGAAATCCTATGCTGATAGGAGGTGGAGACCACTAGAGTTTGAGGATGGAGACCACACTTTCTTACGGGTCTCACCTCGATGTGGGTTACAGAGATTTGGATGGGGTGACAAGTTATCTCTATGCTTCATCCGACCATTGCAGGTTCTCAGCAGAATAATTGAGGTGGCTTATCACCTGGCTCTTCCACCTTAGTTGCACCGGGTGCACGATGTCTTCCACGTATCTCAGTTGAGGAGATACGTGCACGACCCGACTCATATCATCGACCCTGGGGAGCTGGACATCGATGACGGGACAACATTTGCAGAGGTCCCAGTGGAGATCGAGGATCAACAGGAGTGGGTTCTATGTGGATGGTCGATTCCTCTAGTGAGCATCAGGTGGCAGCACGGGAACCTCCAGGAGAGCACATGGGTGCGGGAGGCTCAAATGCATGCACTGTACTCTCATTTGTTTCCGTAGTTTACGATGTAGCTTTACGGGGATGTAAAGCCACGAGGAGGGAGTAATGTAAGGACCCTTAAATTTTGAGGAAAGTTTTTTCTTAAATTCTTTGGTATTTTATGAGAACGTAGTTTCTGACAGCACCTGATTCTGAGGCCCAGTGTGCCCGGAATCAATTTCCGAAGTTTAGCACGAGTACGTTCAGTGAACGAACGAGCGAGTTTTTCTATCTTTTGAACCGTTGCTCAGAATTGAAATATGAGGGCACCGATGGAACTGCAGCGCCGGTATTTTCATCAGAGGACCTTTAGCGAAGATGTGTCTGCATGGGAGGAGTTGTTTAAAATGTGGATTAAATGAAAAGTCAAATAATATTGTGTTACAATTTTATTTCTTTTTCTAAAGTTATTTTAATCTACATGGGGAAGTTGGGGTGGGACCCACAAGTTTCTAACTACTGATGTTAGGATAATTGTGAAGTAGGGCCCACATGAGCCTCAACCATTCACATTCCCAAACCCCTTAACTCTCCCCATTTAATCGTGTTAAACCCCTTGTATTTAATTGGGTAACTCCCCACCCTCAAACTTTAATTCATGACAACACACACTATATTAATTAATTAAACCTCAATAATTAATTTAGCTATGTTTTTTGAATTTTAATGTTTGAAATATGTGGAAAAATAATAAATTTATAAGAGGCCTTATTTTATTTGGTTAGTTTTGTTGTGTGAGGGAATTTGGGGAGGGAGAACTATTCTCTTGAAGAACATCATCCCCTTCGTTGAAGAATGACAAGACTCTGAGGAAGAGCATCGAATCGGCGACCCTGGTTCCTTCTTCCTTTTCCCCCTCTGCAGCATGGAAGGAAACAACGACGTGGGAATTTTCCAACGATGTCATGCTTGTTCTCTCCATGAGAAAAATGGGATACATCGCTTCCTCCTCAGACACTCTCTATCAACGTCTACGAAACCTCACCACGTGATGCCATCAACCGCGATGCCGACGTTCATCATCGTTTTTTGAGGTAGGGGTTAAGTTAAATTTTAATTAATTAAAATTGTGATTTGTTATGTCATTAAAATATCTTGTTTAATTTGGTTAAATGTTATCGATGTAATGGGAGGAGATCAGACTGCACAAACATGGATGATTTCTCCTCCGCTTATCTTGTTAATCTTCATTGATCATTGTGCCAAAGGTGGCGTGGTGTCGTTGCACCGCGTGGGAATGAATAAGACCGTGGGCGGATTGGGCCGCAGCGAAGGTGCGAGGCACCATCGCGCCGTGCCGGTGAGGCCGAAGGAGGCCGGGGCCAGGAGCGGGCCACGACGGAGGGGCGCGGTGTCGTCGTGCCACGCCGGAGTTTCAAGGGGGCTGCAGCCGGGGCGGGCCGCGGCGGAGGGCGCGACGCCGTCGCACCGTGCCGGTTGGATAGGAGTCGCAACCTTAGGCCGCATCAGTCCATCTGGGGCGGCCGGAAAACCCGTCGTCGACGCTCCAGGAGGCGGGACCCACGTGGGTCCCGCAGCGGCTCACTACAGGCCGACCATTATGGCTGACTGTTTCCGATGAAAACAGGGGGCGTAACCCCCCAGATCTGCCTAGGGAGGACCCCACCAGGGTGGCCGCCATTTTCGAAACAAAGGGGGGTTGTGCCCCCTTCGCACCCCGCTCGGCCGCGAGCCGAGTGGCGGCTGGCTTCCGAGCCGGGCTGCATGTCGCACCCAGCCATGGGCCGGGCCGTGCCAGCCAGGCCGGGCCATTCCCAAATTGGCCAGACCCAGACCCGGGTCGGGTAAACTCGGTTCGTCCGATCTAGGGGGTATTGGGTCGGGTCGGATCGGGCCCAAACCCCCTATTTTCGGACCAGGTTCATTCAAATGCCCATATATTGGGTTACAGACCTACCATTGACGCACTGTCAATTGCGTTGGGATCCTTGGATCAAGATGGTTGTTTCAGAATAATACACTTGAGGTTTCGGTGAAGTTTGGGTACGGCCGGGTTCGTTCGAACCCAAAACCAACCGGGCCCATGGAGCGGAAACACTTATAACATAAGGACCGGACAACCGAATGACGTTCCATCAACCATGTTGAATTCTTATTAGTGAGAAAGTTCTTTTGGATTACTCCACTTGAGGTTTGGACGTAGCTAGAGTACAATCATGTTGGTTTTAGCTTAGAAACCCACTGTGCCTCTCGGATGGAAAAGCTAATAACTCTCAGACCGGGCGTCCGATTGACGCGCCGTCTATCGCGTTGAGTCCCTATTGACGAGATGGAACTTTTTGATACATAAACTCTGGAAATTGTGACAGTTTATGTATCGACCCCTTGGCTCGTGGAGCAGACCCTCCCAGAATCGAGCGTGCTGTGTGCGGGAACCCTAGAGTTGGCTGCGACTGCAACGACTACCGTGCTGAGATCCTCCGTGGGTTCGACGAAGATGGTGACTGCACTTGGATCCTATGTGGTTTCGATAGCGAGGATGACTGTAATTGGATCCTTTGTGGGTTCGGAAGTGATGGTTACTGTACAAGGATCCTACGTGGGTTCGGCAGTGACGAATTCTGTACTAGGATCCTACGTGGGTTCGACAGAGGAGATAATTCAGAGGCTACATCTAATCATATCCACCCCTCTTTGTGAGTAGTATACCTGTGTGAGTTGAGTCTTGAATTTCAATCATTACCTACGGTATGATTGACTTTCTTTCCTGTGTGGATTGGGCTTTGCATTCTTATGTGAATTGGGTTATACTTTACTATATGGACTGGGTTGAACTTGGTATCTGATGATGGAGCCGAAATGGAATTGTTGACTTAGGTATATGTATGGGCATATACCTAAGTAGTGTTGGTTGATACTTCGTATTTTTATATTTCCTTTGTGGTTTATCCTTTGTGGTTTATCCTTTGTGGATTCTGGGGGGACTTTGGGGGTCTCCGGGTCCCTATTGAGTATCATATACTCACCCTTGCACGGGCTATGCCCGCACTACATTGTGTTGGTTTCAGACGTCATATAGTGCTGATCGTGGTTGAGGCCTGAGGAGCGGGATGATATAAGGAGGTGGAATATCAGGTGGGACATACACAGAGTGGATGGCCGAACCCGAGGAGCCAACGAGACTATCTGTACTCACCCTTCAGGTGGGAGTTCTGGAGGACGTCTTGGTGGTTGCTGATTTACTTTTCAGTTATTTTACTTTCTTTACTCAGTTGTACTGTACTTTCAGTTGGGTTTGTATACTGGCTGTTTTACATTCCAGCACTGACTTTTGTACTCAGTTTACTTAGTTTTTACTTCAGCTTGCATAATATGTGGATTTTATATTCTTATATAAAGGTAATTCCTTCCCTTTTATTAGGATTTATGCCTTTTGTGCTAGTCACCAGCCCCAAGCCTATGGAAGGCAGGCTTGGGGTAGTCATGACATGGGCCCCGAGGACGGGTCATGACATCAGTACCCCAATGTCTTTGATTTTCATTTGTTTTGGATTTTTTGATGAAAGGCCTTAATTTAGGGAGAATGTTATTTCCTAGAATTTCAATGTATTTTTTTATTTATATATTCAATTATTTCAACACAACATGCTTTGATGACATGTGTTTCCAAGGCTTAGTGAGACTAGAACATAATTTGGAATTTTTTTTAAAGATCACTTATGTAAATGTCCAGGCGGTTTTTTTATCATTTATCATGGTGCTTAGATCCAAAATAGGAGGGTACTATTGAACTCTGAATGTTGGGACTCCCCTAGAATGGACATTACATTGACCGACAAGGTTAGGATAAAGAAGTTGACTTTAAGACTATCAGAAAATGAAAAACTTAGTTAAAAAGTTATTTTATTTTTGTTTTAACACTATTGAGTGGAGGATGGTGGTGATGTGGTAAGATGAAGAGGATCATTAATGGAATCTCTTTAGTGGTTCATATATAGAGCATAACAGATATGTTGCCTCATAAATACAATAGTGTCATGACGCGAGGTCATAGAATAACAAAAATGTTGCAACATGTATTATTTTTAATAGGATAACACATTGGGGGAATGATAATTAAAATGTGAAAATTCTATGAAAAACCCATGACATGTATTCCCCCAGTGACGAATGAAAGCCATTAGAAGAATCTCAAGCAATGTTGATGATTTACGATGAACAGGATGGAGAAGCAATGAACGCCAACACAGCAAGAATCTTTGAGGGTGATGCACTTCAAAATATAACGTTGATCAATGTAAGGGTTTGTTTCATTTTATGTTATCTATATTTGGATTCTATAAAGATGAACGTGAATCAACCCATGAATAGGATGATATGTGGATCTTCTGTTCCTACAGGAGGGTGATGTTTCTTTGGGTTTATATCCAGAATTAATTTTTTTGGATAGAATAGCATCCCCAAATCTTCCCATGTTTTAAAAATATAATGCAGAGGGCATAAGCCAACACAAACAAGGCCAGATCCTCTCATCTTTTTCATTCTTTGGGGAAAATCAATTTAAAGGGGTGTTAAGGAGAATTGGAGGGCTTTGTAGTGAAGGCGACACCCCACAGGGGCCAAATGTGTAGTAGTTGCGATGAACAGACCAATTTTCCAAAATAGGTGGCCCACAAAGGCAGCCACATTCTGGTGGCGTCATGCCAATGGTGGAATGCCAGAGATGAAAATCAATGCAAGTTCAGGGAGATTCAGAGTAGGAAAATCCACCAGCTGGCAGTAGGGACATGCCCTCTTTGTTGTTTCACTAGACCAGCCTGCAGCCATGGGTCACTGATCTCGAGGGAAAGTGGTAACAAATCATGTATGTGGTATCTTACCGGTGAGGTTGGTCGATCATGGTCAAATGACTACAGCGAGAGGTGTTGGGCCTACAGACGACACGCGGGATGAAGGGATTCCAGATGCGGCTTCTAGCCACATCCTAGCCAGGAGGACTAGGCAGCGTCCGGATCACCCCATCAGGCTGGGCTGCACCTAGGATAGGCCAGACCCAGGTCGTTCTTGGTTTGGTTCTTGTCATTGAACCCCGATCAGGTTTGTGGAACTCATTCCAGGTTGGGTTGTGTCTGACTGGACATGGATCCAACCAACCCATTTTTGTAAAAACTCCAATATCATTAAAACTGGGCATCTGTTTGATAAGAAGTTTTCATCGTTGGAAACATCACATCGAATTCAATCATTTGTAATACACTATAGAGTATTTAATTGATGATTAAATTAGATGAATGTATTGAGGAGCGGTTCTCCTGAGATCAATCGTGATACCTACAAAAACCCTGCTGTTGGCTAAGACATAAAGACTGATGACGAGCTACCCTATGTAGATTGGACACTATGGCCCTGTGGGAAGCAACTTCCGTGTGACCCGAAAGGCCAACTATGGTGAGCGTCTTCTGTGTGACCTGGAAGACCCAAAATACTCCCCAAGAAAAGTAACTCATTATGGCCAGTTGGGAGTAGGTTCTCTTTGACCCGACATGCCCATGGTGGGGAGAAACATCTGTTTGACCCAACATGCCATTGGTGCTCATCCGGGATAGGTACCACAATAGTCCGATGGTTAGTGGTATGTGGCTTTTCTGTAACCCGATAGGCCCACTAAACTCATTGAGGAGGAGTTCTCCAGGAGTCCATGGTGATAGACATTGTGACTAATGGTTCTACATTCCTACTCTAGAATGTTCCTATTGTGGGTTTTCTTACTTCATGATTATGTTTTTTGTTTTGTTTGGGTGTTGCATTATGGTCTTTAAGTTGTGTTTTTTGGGTCCCTACTGAGTATATTGTTACTCACCCCTACACGGGCTTTGCTAGAACGTATTGTGTCTGGTGAAGATGATCGCCTCCTTTTCGGAGGACTAGGTGGCCCAGGTCCTGAAGGTTCCTAGTGAGACCAGGACGGTGGGGCATACTTCAACAGTATCCAAGAGCTACTCTATACGTACCCAGTAGGTGGGGTTTCTAGCGGACAAATTCCAGATATTCTTTTGTACTTTTTTGTCCCATTATTCTTTTGTTGGGATAGTATTCTGGCCCACTTGACATTGAGTGGTGTTTCTACCAATTGGATTTTCAGTGGAATTCTTTCTTACTTTTCAATATTTGGGAAGTGGATGTTTGTACGTGCGAACATGTACTCTGGAAAATTCATCACAATTGAAGGTTGAAACCATTGGAGATAGTCACCAACCCTTGTCCTTCGGGAGGCAGGCTTGGGGTATGTTATGACATGGCCCTCGAAGGATGGTTCATGACAGTATTATTTTACTCTCCTTAGATACCACCATCACAAATCATTCAAGGACATTGGAATATAATAGTGACACATATATATGTTCATGCATGTAATACCCATGGGTTTATGCATAAGGGAATCCAACCCACAAACTAGAGGTGCATCCTCCTTGCCGAAAAGGACTTCCATTACAAATGAGTCCTAAAACACCGTGGTAGATCTCATCACCATAATATCTTTTGGTTCCTCCCATAAATGTCCTCCCCACACCATATTCATTGATTTAAACATTGTATTTACTATTTAAAACATGAAAATTCCAACTATTTTTTTGAATCTACTTACATAATATTTTACCATCCAGTTATAACATCATCAAAAATCATCCATGGACATTGAAATAGTTTGGGGATCCTCATTAATTTATCATGAATAAGGGACTCTATCCCACCTACAATATAAATATCCTCCTTATGGGGAAGGGAAAATAATCTCTATGATCCAAAATATCTGTGGTTGAACTCAGATCCTTATGGTGTGTTTTTTCATCACTAACATGTCTTCCCATTACTTTATTTTTCTCGTGTCTTGGAAGAAGTATTCTAAATAGAACAATGCCTCATGTCCTTGTATAATAAATCTAAACTACACAACCTCTCAAGGCCTACAAGAAAGACTATAATGTGGGAAATGACTCAAGTCCTAGAAGTATGGAGTTGATCTATAGGAAATTTAACATTCTTAATGAATAATTTGAAATGGAACAAAAATAAATCTCAACCACCAGATATTAAATTGTCTGGAAGACTTTCATAAAACATGATATTAATATACTAGGAGAAAATTACATAAATAATGAAATTATACCCCATGAATAGGGTCCAATTTGGAAGACCATAAAGTACAATAGAAGATAGTCCAATCTATGAGATCCAAAAAAACACAATAACAGTCATTATTTAAAGACAATAAAATATCCAATTATAAGAGACACGATTCTCAATAGGTCAAAAACTCGGAAACAGATACTTTGGATAGTGTCTATTATCCAATAAATGAAAATATACTTTCTACAATCTATGACATATTGAGCTCATATAAATTGGAAAATTATAAAAATGTTATTTTCTAAAACCCATCAAGGTTAGTATAATGAAAATCAATACACACACCCACTAATATCATCCATCTATGAAACATATAAAAAATATAATGAATTAAAATTAACAATGATTACCAGGGTCTTTACTTTTACCTTTAAAATAACAATACATTCTCAATAATACTCCTAAAATAAGTATTAATTATATAAATATCCCTATGAGACATGTATTTTTGAAATTTAGTTTTTTAAATGAGGTGACACAACGATGATTTGAGCACATACATCAATTAGTAATATCATGTATGCAGGAATTCATGATAAATTCTCAAGATAAATATAATTTGATTAAATCATTAAAATCTAGTTTTTTGGTTTTAATTGGTATTACACAATGGATGTAAATCTTTACTGATCCATATGATGTTAAATCAATGACATTTATTACACAATTTGTATGAATGATAGTTGGACAATGAAAGTTATATTCCAGAAGATATATTCATTGATAACGTAAAAAGTAAGAGTATACAAATTGTATATTCTATCATAATGTTTTTTTAAAAAATAGGATGAGAAAATACCATATAAACTAATATCAAAGTCATAATAAAATACAGTTAGCTATATTTAACAAATCAGGAATAGATCAGAGAGAGAAATCAATTGAGTGGTGATGTGTCTCCCAAACTTTTTATTCTTTTGATGCATGAGTACAATGATTATCAATTAAATATGATAGGTATTAGCATAATTTTTGAGTAGTTTCTATTAAATATGAAAATGAAAAAAATAGGATATCATTATATATATCTATGTGTAGATTACCACTTATTATACAATTAATAAATTAATTTGAGTGAATAGTTGAGAGAATATTTGTTGTCTATGATCACGAAACTTTGAAGTATCCATTACTAACTGGGATAGAAAATTTATTATGTCAATTTTGTGTTGGTTCTTCTAAGTATTTAATATTTATTACCAAGAAAGGACATTTTTAATCATGATATTCTATAATGACTTACAATCAAAGGAACATGACCCAAAATTGTGAAAGTGATGGATAATGTGTTCTTATTGACCACAAAATTACACCACGAGAGTATTGGAGATTAATGTATATATTTTTTTCTATACAATACTTTATGGTACATGGTTCTCTGAAATCACTGGAAAGGTTATGTCAAAAGTAGAAATTGGTCATAGAGGTTATTCAGACATCAAATCTATTAAAATTATGATTGGATGAGTTCAAAACTAATTTAGGGAAGATGAATAATGTGATATCCTCTTCATAAATGCATCTTCTATTGCTGGTATTGAAGGTCATGACTCCTCAAAAAACATCTTCCCACTACTAATATTTTTATCCCAATGATGAGAGTATATACGTGGAAGATATAATGTTCCTGAATCAACTACATTACTGTGTCAAATTTGGTGTTTGATGAAGTTCAAATATTGTTCTACTAAAAGATTGATTAATTTAATACACATCTAGGTTATGATTAAAACTATTCTTTTGGATATTCATTAGAAATAATATATTGTGCATAAACATGTGGAATAATGTTTTCAACAATGTTATCCTCGCAAGCCATAATAATCCAAAATTGGTGAAGGATTCTTGGATGTATCTCACCCTGCACAAAACTAAGGGAATATGTGAAACACATTGAATATAGAAAAATTGATGAGAAGACTGATTAAGGGTATTAGGGTCATAGATAATCAACATGGCTACATGATCTATAAGAACACAATCTCAGGTAGATATTTTCTGTGACATCTTGTCAGGAGAATCAATTTTTTTATCAATAATTAGCTTAGTCAGTGCATGTTAAGGCATAAAGCTGAAATGGTCATACTAGCTCAGTATATTTTTAACATAATTAGGTTTTAATGTCATTGTCTTAAACCCCACTATGTATAATATTATGGTATGGAATATTGAATGTTGAATATTGGTAGTGTTTTGATATTTTTATCACTGGAAATTGTCTCCCATTCAGATGATTAAGAATTTGAAAGGACCTCGAATCAAGTATGGATATTTCTTTTTTAGATATGAATGAGGAGTTGATAAAGGTGATCAAGGGTAATAATATTTAGATTATGATTCATCCCCTATGAAAATTAGGATTACATCACTATTTTTACCCCTATAACTCCCAAGTGTGCATTACTGATAGGGAAAATCCATACATTCAAACACATGTTTAGAAAAACCACATTCCAAAGGCATGAGGATACCTCTGGTCTCACCAAGTAACCCCATGAGGAGTGCTCAATAGAATCCAGATTGGGCCAATATGGTTATTCACTCTCTCAAAATTGGTTATAACTATATATATGTTGGGGTATAGATATTTTCCTAGTCCCAATATGGTACAAGAAAATGTTGATCCAATCATTGAACAAAAAAAGAATATTTTTAGCTCTATATTTGACATACTAATCGCAATGGTCTTCATTTCCCATTCCATGTTTAGAGATTGGGTGGGGTCTTTCAAAAAGATTGCAGTAGAGAGGAGTTCATCATACACCTCCCCTAGAGGAGTTATTCCTCCCTACTAGTTAATAACATAGAGTCTTATTATTACTTCACCATGGGAATGGTGAATCATTTAGTACTAGGGCATTGATATAGAACCTTATCCTTGATGAGATCATGTTGATGTTATATAATAATCAAAGAAGTCTGTAACACCTCAGAATAATGAATAACATGTAATTGGTCAAAAAATTATATGAAACACTATGTGAACTATAAGGACTATTTGTATCAATAAAAGTTACCTCAACATCAAGATTCCAATTTTGATATATGTTCACATTTTGGGGTATCCAAAGATGATACAATTATGTTTTAGTAAATATGGAAATTTTGATGATGGGGGAAATCCCAACCATATGGACCATGAGTGGAGTAAACCAACATGTGCGATATTACAAGGAGTGTTCCATAACAAATTGGCTATATTAGTATTTTTTTGAATATAGTAAATATAATAAAACAACAAATGATATTGAATAATATAGTCAAGTTTAGGAATATTGGTATAATTTAGGATGATAAATCCATACAAATTAAGATAGTGAGAATGATGGTTGTTATTAATTTTAGGTGGGAGAATCCACTATAAAACAAAATTTTAAGAATAATACATGGTACCAAGAGTTGGAATTTAAATAATCAAGAAAAATATAACTAAGAGTATCCACATTTTAAGGAATACATCAAATATAATCCATTTTTATAAATATAGAAGAAAATGTCAAATGTGTGAAAAACCCTTTTAAAAGAGTTCAATAACTCAGACATGATATTTTGAATCACACAAACCACACTAGGCTTTGAGATACCATGATACACCAAAGTTATCATTAGTCATGTGATCCATGCAGCATCTCATGATCACATGACTGATTAAAATACTTTAATTCATGTAACCATGAGGCCATCCCACGACCTATGTAACAATAAATTGATCATGAGATAGAGTTAGAAGATAATTTGATAATCACGGGATAAATATGTAGATGAAGAAATCAATTATGGTTTAATCAAATTTATATAATTTTATTTCTATACCTTTTGAGAAAATAATTGATACGACGTATACAACATAGTGAGATCAAGTGATTATATCACACAAAACAGCCTTGTGATATATTCCTATGAAGTTATATTTTGAGGAAATCAGGTGAGAGGAAAATTTTGAATATATATTGAGTCTGATTCACTAGTGAAATTAATATAACCCACACTCACATAATTTTTGGAAGCCCTATATAATGATTAATATCACATAGAAGACCAAACACCTCTCAAGAAACCAATCAATGGAATCCTAAATGTCTAATGTGAGCATTTAATCTCTTATAAAACATTCCTTTTTTCCTTATTGTCCTTTATCCTAAAGGTTTCCATTTTTTGAATGCTATGGAGTTATCATTAAAATTTATATAATTAATTAAATACCAAAATCATGGGTGTTACCTTATTCGTAAGACAATAGAAGGAACAAAGTGGCTATATAGAGACCAAGTGGATTGGTCACATGAATTAAATGACCCCATAGAAGACCCATAATCACATAACCCTAGGAAGTTAATGAAAATTGTTCATTCAAATATATTGATCTATTCATGATAACACAAATCCCCTCTAAAAATATCTCTTATTTTTTTGGTGTCATCTAGAGAAGTATGAATGGACATGCGAAGGCGCCCCAATGATCACCTCCGATTATGTGACATATCAAACAACATGAAACTAAGAATTAATTTAATAAAAATTTAAAATAATGAAATAAATATGAAAATGAGGATGCTTAATGCATTCAATGATATATCGTTTTCCATTAAAGGGAATATGGGCCTCCCATGATCATCCTTGATCATGTGAAGTCCCTTTAACATGTATTCTTGGTCTTGTGAAGCACCTTTGAAAAGATAACATGTTCTCATGAAGGGCACCATAAAAGACCCATTGATCATGATAAATCCACTTCGAAAAGAACCCTGGTACCATGAAGAATCCCAAACCTGCTATCATAATATCACAAAGGCCCTTTTACAAGCCCACTAGATCATGCAATCACCCACAGAAAAAACTCTATTTTCATGTATAAGAGTCTTTTATGGGAATTCTAGACTCTCAGGGACTCCCAAAAACATCAATCTATTATTAATATGGAACATTCCCAAGAAAATTTGATCTTGAAAAGGTCCACATACAAGTATCCATGGTCATAAGAAGAGCACTTTGACATTCATCCTGGTCTTGCGAAGAGTCCCCGAATTGCCTTCCGGATCTCATGAAAGCCCTTTGATAAGACATATTTAGATTAAAAAAGGACATTGGAAAGTCTCCTTGATCATCTGAAAGCCTCTTAAATAAGCGTCATGGTATATAAAATTCACCCAGACAAGTCAGCCTGATCTCGCGAAGGCCCTTTGGCAATCCAACATGATCTAAAGAAATACCCTAGAAAAGTACCATTTTATATTTGAATGTATCTTTGACAATCTCCATGGTCTAGTGAAGACTCTCAAACAAGGTAGAAAAATATTATTAAGGGAATTGTAAATGTTTATAGGATCATGTAAAATCAAATTAACATGTCGATGGTCCAATAAATATAGCAATGAAGGATTTTTAATGGGTTCACTATTTATCATATGAAATAGAGAAGATACAATAAATTACATGTGATGGGATCATGAGAAGTGTGTGATGTGGTGCTACCTCCCATGAATTGAGCCCGTATATATTATATAAAATCCATGAATGTTGGTGTGGAACCATAGTATAAAGGCCTATTAATTTACCAACCCCAACTTAAAAAACAAATAGATGACATGAAAGCCATGCCAATAAGTGTATAAAAGAGAGAGAATACTTATCAGAGTAAAAATCCATGAAATATAATGGTAATGACACATGGTAAATTAAGGGTGATGTCCAAAGTGATAAGTAAGAATGAGTATGAAGTTTTCAATACCACCTTATTGATTCTTTTATGGGATCCGGGTGTGTCATCTTTAATACGTGAAGGATTTTATGCTTGTCGACTTGGTCACATGACCCCTCAACTAGAATATTCCAAATTTTTTTAGAATATATGAAATAAATTCTATGAAATATGTTATCATTATGAAAATAATATATGTTGATTTTCATGAGAAGGAATTATTCACTTGACATGACTTATCTTGATCATCTGACAACACTCGTAAATGCCATCCAAATCATGCAATGGATACCAATACATGTCATATAGATCTCCTGATTTCACCATAACATGTTATCCAAGTCATGATAACTCCATTGGATGTGTTCTCAATGCCATGTGAATTCCCCAAACATATCCTCTAATCCATTAAAATTCTTCTAGGCATGCGAACGAGATCATGTGATAAACTTCTAATATGTTATCCCCGATCATGCAACACTAATGGATACCTTTTCATATATCACCAGAATTACTCTAGAAATGTAATTCAATTCCTATGAATTCCTACTAGTGTTCTATCATGATCCTAAACCATCATTCTTACATGTAATCTATGATCACATGACACCCTTTTATGTGTTTGTGATGATCATGTATAGACCTAAAGATGTGTTAGTCGAGTGATGTGATAGTCATATGAACTTGTTAGTCACATCTTAAAGTATACATGTAATATTTTTTCATCAATAATGTGACATACCATAGTACATTCCATCGATTTAAAATAAAAAATCAAGACATATGGTGAAGATAATCAAGACATGTCAGATAGAAACCATGGAAATTTCAGGCATGTATCCCATGAAATGAAAACCATGTCATGAAGACACCCCAAATCATGTCATGATATCCTCTAACATGTCAATAAAACAATGAGGAGATTTATTTTAGGAATTTAATACATATCAATCATGTCCAGAGGACACTTCGGGACATGATGACCATGTCCTAAAAACACAATTGTAAATTTACCAAAATTCACTACAAGAAATCTCGTTTCTATCTAAATGTTATACCTAAGAGACCATCTTAAGGATTGACCTCCAAAAGGAATCCACCCTTCTGTGTGTCCCTGAATATTCTAATTACATTACCTCATTAAATGGTAATCATCTTATGATTCTATAATCCCATCTCATCCATAAATAGATGATATGTGGGTTTACACGTCGACATCATTTTATAAGTATGTCGTGGCCATTCCCTCAACTTCATAAAACCCAAAAATGGATTTAGAAGACTATTAAACTATGAGGACTTTTATTCCTAGAATATAAATGATACATAGGATACCTTTGTATTCCATGGTCACCATATCATATACCTAATTTAGAACACCCTAATGAATGGGTCCTATATCTATACAAAATGAATATGATCATTCTCTATCCATTTTTTCTCACTCTTGGCATGACTCATGTTGGGATAAGAATTTTAATTTATCATATCACTCTCATCATATATTTCAACCATCTTGGGAAATCATATTGTGTCATACCCATTCAATTAAATGATACAATTTTACCCACACAATGGCATCCATATCAATGTACGTTTCAATGGAATTCCCGTATTAGTAAACCTTGGGGAAGTAAACCTAATTAGAATCAATCACCTCTCACAACCCATCCTTGGGTTGAGGGAAAATCAAATAACAGTGAATCTGATTCTTATAATAAGTGGGAGACATAAAATGTCTTCCATATGCTCGAGCTCCGTTAAAGGAATGTATGTTCCCACATATATGTCCTTTATGTATGATGTTAAACTGCATGGATTAGACATAAAGGAAGAATCTGTGTTTGGATTTATGTTATAAACAAGATATGTCAGATGCCTCATTAATGTTCATTCCCATGCCTAAATAACCAATCACCTCCCTTGATGGCAGTAAACTATAATGTTCCATGTTATAAAGATTCAAAATATAAAAAGCTACCATTTCTAAGAAATAAAAAAAACTACCAGAGAAACATAGATATAAAACTATGGCCTCATTAATTGATCCCAACACTCCACATAGAATGATTGAACACCAGCTCATTTTGTTATTGTAATTGGTACTATATCTATATAAGGAAGAGATTCACGAACAAATCAACAAATCTATTAGAGAGTCTTGGAGTACAAAATTTTTCTTCCCAAAGGGGTATAATCAGCATGACATCAAATCCTCCCAAAAAATTTGGGTTCCTATAAACCATTGGGTCTGAAAACCAATATGAATGTCTTCTATTAGAATAAATGTATCTACCTAGTTCTTGATTGGAAAAAAATAAGAGTTTTTATAAAATATGAATATGGTAAACCTAAATTGAATGATTGTCTACCATACCAAAATCACCGATAATAAATCCATAAAAATAAATCAATGATAGTGAACCTTTGATGAAATCTTGTAACGATAGAATAATTGAATCAATATAGGTTTCAACCATTATGTCTCCCAAACCATGGGGATAAACATACCATATATTTCAGATTTCAAGGGAAAGAGTATAAAACACACAATATAAAACTTGTCCCCTTATAAAATCCCATGAAAAATAATCAAAACCTACAACAAAAAATAACTACATCTAAATAAAATTTGCCCAAACCCATTACATTTTAATAAAATTAATTAATGATCATATTCAAACTTAAACATAATTTCCAAAAATAAATACATAAAAAAACAACACTAATGTATAAAAACACTATTTCAAATCAATCATGAATTTCTAACCGAGTAAGGCCAAACACTCTCATCGTGTTATTAATATAGATCTATGAAATAATATAGAGATGACTGGTGAGAATACCAATTTACACAGAATATTTCTCCTTCCAAAAACATTCTTGTTAATTTGAATGAATCAAACTAATGACTTAGTGAATTACTTGTAAAGTAAACTATTAACCCCTCGGTTAATTACCACCAATATCACTAAATTCTCACTCTCCATAGCAATATAAAATATAAATATCTTGTAAATACCGAATATATAGGAAAATATATTCCTCATACTTTCTTCCTCATGGATATTTTTTCTCTTAAGTAAAAATCATATATATTTGGGAACATCCATTATTTCTTAAATATGTGTTCCTCAAATGCTGTACACATCCATATACTATAGCCACAATAGAAAACCTCATACTAGAGACCCATACTAAAATCTAATTCCACAACAAGACTGAATATATTCCACAACCACTATATCTTCAACAAAACTAAACTATTCAATTAAAAAATTGAGGGGTGGAGGTCATCTGACTTAGGTGGAAATGTGTAATAAATGATAAAATAAAATTTATATATAGAAATACACATACATATAATCATATATAAAAATTACATACTTAAATATTAACATAAATATATACGTACATGCATACATACCAACACACACACACACTCGTATGAAAATTCAAACATACATACATACATATATACAACTAGATGTTCAATTACATGCACACACACACAAAAAAAATATATACATATATACATACATATATAAATACAATCATACATATGCACATATGTATAATCATAAAAAACATTCATTCAATCAAACACATATACATACATACATATATAAATACAATAATTATAATATATATCTATATATATAACAACATAGTAACTTCCTTAGGCTCACTCTTATAAAATATCTTTTATAAATAATCACATTGAACACATCTTCCCCACTACATGAAACCATCTACTATAACCTCTAAATACATATGGAACCGAAAAAACTACAACATTATTCCACCCATTTTATATAAAATTTCTTCTCTTCATTGTTAACACCTAACGAAAATATATTATCATTTTTATATGATATTTTTTATCAATTTCCCACAATTCAAATATTTATATCCATATAATTCAAAACTAGCATCCAATTAAACATTTAAAATTCATTTCCTTCATAATTTCATTTATTAAATTAATTAATTAATATCATCACACAATTTAATAAATCTAATTTCATTAGTATTATATGATAACACAATAATTAATAAATTTTTTCCTAATCTAAAAAAATGATGAAATATAATGGTCTAATGCAATAAAGGATACCCTAATAGGGGTGAATCAATTTATTCTTATTCATGGAATCCCAATTTAAGGACCATTTTTTATAATTATTTAAAACATAAGTATATTATTTTCCATGTTTTATAATTCTATAGAAAAAAATGATTACTTAAATTTTCGTTTCTTTACTTAAAATAAGTTACTTCATTGGAGACTAGACATTGTGATGTTCGAGTATATAAAACAATACTAATGGGTGATGCATGTTAAATAATATATACGAAATAGTCTCAACATTGGTTAGAACATGTAAAAATACTATAAATGTTCTTCTCTCTCACTAAAGAATAATTCATTGTTCTCTCATGATACAAAATTAAATTTGTATGAATAAAAAGAATTAGATTTCACCTTTATTAGCGTGGGAATATTTCATTAATAAAAGAAAATTTTCTCTATTAATCTCTTCGATTCAAATGATCTCTCTACTTTTGTTTTATAATGTATTATATCACAATGATATGAGTTATTTGTTAAATTCAATGGAAAAATGTTTTTCCAACATTCATTAATGACATAATTACAATTTTAAAATGAAATTATAATTATTACATGATTGTATTATAATATATTGTCACAATATGCCAATATTAATCTAAAATTATCACCCTTTAGATATTAAATTAAAATAATAAAAAACATCCAACCATAAAATAATAAGGTGTAAATAGGTCTATGAATTCATAATGATTCCAAATCCTATAATCATCTAAAAACAATTACTTAATCTAAATAATTCATATAATTGTATTTCATGACCAACCTGCTATGAAATTATAAAATCATAATATTTATTTATAACCATAATCCATATCATAAAAAAACGTCAACAACATTTTTTAATGCAATTATATTTCCTCCAAAAGCAATAGTTCGAAAAAAATTATTTTATCCCCATACAGTAACAATATAAACTGATTCTATTACTGTGTTTTTTTCTTTTCTATTCTTTGACTCATTAAACAATAATTATAGTTTCCTTCTAAAATAAAATCAAACAGTTGACTAAAACATACCACCCCCCAAAATAATCATTACGACATAATATTAATTCCCCCTTCTAATTTTATTATTCCTATATAAAAACAACTTTTATAGAATCCACATAAAAAATTACTGTAACAGTCCAATATTATATTATTTCATGTGTTTTAAAATATTATTGTTAAAATAATAATATAAAAAATTATATGTAGATTTTTTATAATAGTTAAACTCTTTATGATTTCAGAAAACTGGTGACACTTAATACCCTTTCTTTAAAACCATCAATTAAATTTAATCGGTATAATAGAAATAATGAAATAAATTATTCTGTTATAATATAATATAATTAAAAATTATTCTTCATGATCAAAATAAATAGTAGGTAATTGAGAAGTTTATCACGATGTAATTTTCTATTGGAAATCATGGTTTTACAGTTCCATAATCTTCAATTATGTTATGAAATTACTTTATTGAGATTAATTTCCATGAATAGTAATACAATTTTATATTCTCCCCCTATGTAAGAATCCATATAATATCTCTTAATACTCAATCGAGAATTAATCTCATCATTAATAGACTTCATGGGAATCAAATCAAGAAATCGAGAAAAACAACTATTATATATTAAGGAATAATATTAACCACCCCACATTGTAAAAAGTATCCATTAAAATGAAATTGGGTAAGACATACCCTTAAACAATGAACATAAAAATAACTTTATTATGGATACAATATAGAATTAGAATCTCACTTAATTTATTCTTGATTGAAAAAATACCGTACTAAGAACAATTTATTTTTATGTTTTTTTATCTCAAGAAAAGAAATTAAAGTCTTTTAAGTATAGTGATGTCCCTTTTATACTCCGTTAAGGTACATGAAGTTAATTAAACTATAATATTAAATTGTTTTTTTTATTACATTCAATCAAAAGATACTTTATTATAATATAATTAATTTTTATTTAATTGGAAACAAATTTTTATGTCACTAACCCTTTCAAAACATTCCTCATGATAAATTTATATTTGATATTATTGTTTTTTCATGATAATTATGGACAATAAATCATCAATGACTTGTAACACACAAGTTATCATAATTTTATATAATGGAACAATTCACATCAAAAACAAAATCATTATGAAAATACATTATCCCTAAAATTCACTTTCACAGTTAAGTAGATTCAATGTATTCATTATTTTTTGTGATAAATGAAAAATAATATTGTTTATTATTTAGGAATGAAATAAAAAAATAAAAATAATGAAATACTATACTTAATGTAATTATATTATCATTTTTTAGACTAACATAATATATATTCATATATCCTAATAAATAATATTATCATTTAACATTGAAAAGTTGTATAAAAACCACTATTACATCGATATAAAATGTATTTTTTATACTACAGTCATGTGTATCCCTTTGGTAAAATATTGATATCATGTTCATGGGACATGACATATATATATTATATTTTTTAAATTTTAAAATAAACCAGCTTTAAATAACATAATTATACATTTAAATAAACTTTTATTCCATAATATTCTCTTAAAAACTGCATATAGGTATCCAATATTGTTTGTACGAGGTTGATATGCTATATTGATTTTTTTCCAATAATTCTTTTGAATATTTAGATTGAGAAGAGAAATTTATATTCATTTTTTAAATCACTTTCATGGAATGTCAAGGATCAACTAAAAAATCATAGAAATTTAAATCTCAATCCAAATAAATTCATTAAACTAAATTCATTGAGATTTAGTGACTCCTTATAATATAATTTCATCTATACATATATTAGGATTATCATCAAGAAATCATTCCTAATCTTGAAATATTGATTATTTTTTAATCCTCCATGATTGAGTCCATTATCTAAATGGATTGATATGGATTATAATACAATGTACTTTGTTTTTATTTTATCAGATAGTGTTCCTTTTTATCTGAAACACTTTGTTTTATTTTTTATGAATGAGAAATATATCATGTTATCCAATGTATACCTATTCTTCAAGGATACCTTTAGGAAATGAAAATTTTATATACATTTTGGTAACCCTTAATACATTTAAAAAGTAATATAAAAATGAAAATTTATCATTTCTAATCTATATAAGGGAGAAAAATTTATCATTTTTATCGACTCCTTATCTTTTGGTAGTAACCATTGATTATTATCTAGGATTTTGTCAATTCTATTTTCTATATATTTTATATTATTTTTACTTATTTATTCTATTGACATTCCCTTTAATTAGTTTCTATGAAAAATTCCTTCATATTTATGAGTTTTTAATATTTTATTGACTCTACCACTATTCTGAATAAAACAATTAAATCTGAAATTTAAAAAATTATATTAATATTAGTTTCATCCAAAACCTCATCTCGTGTATTATTCATCACAATAAAATAAAAAAATGATTTATTAGTGATATTTACTAATATTGTAATCAATATTTAAAAGAACATCTGCTATTGGTCATTCTAAATAATAATCATTTTATCCAGGTTATTCAATATTCAGTTTCTCAAATCAACAAATACGTTTTGATGAGGATTACTCCACATAAAAAAATTAAAAATTATATAAATATTCTCAAGATCAATATATACATATTCATGAAATTATTTATTTTATTTTCATTCCATAATTTCCAAACATTATAATAAATTCTCCATTTCCCCAATATATTACAATGTGTATGGAAATTAAACACCTCAGTTTTATGAGTGGTCCAAATAAACCATTTTATAATACTATAAGCTTTAATATATATTAAATTGTACATAATTTTATTAATATCTCATGGTGATATAGAACTAAAAATGGCAATAACAAGAAATTCCTAACACTAATTAACTTATTATATTTTATATTTTATATATTCTCAATAATACTTACCATCATAACAACATCACCCATATAATCATTATAATTTGTAGGCCTCGAATATCATTTTCAAAAATATATTTTACAAAATCATCCATGGATATTTGAATCATGTGCGCAATTCATTTTTGTTAAACTTGTTTTCATACCCCATTGAAAGAACAAACATATATTATTATCCCTTAATCGAGTCAATATTTCCATTAATGATTTTCCATTACACCAATATTTCCCCATTATATCGATATACAGTGGTGTTTCTTTATTGAAATTTATTTCATACCCTAGGTCACATAATTATCTTATTCAAATTCAATTATGACCTGAATCTTTAAAAACTAACATATGTTTTCTTTTCAGGTATTTTCATTTAATTTTATCATTTCTTAATCAGATATTCATCAATAATTTTGTAATTTTGAACATTTCAATTCCATATGATTTATATATCATCATCATTTATAGATTCTTGTTTTTTAATATACAAGAATACAAAACACCCTAAAAACACATTTATTTTTTATCTTCTACCAATAAAGTTGTATTTATAAATATATCCACTACACCCATTTTAATATTGACTCATCCTTATTTATTTACATACATTAGTAGTTGAAATCAGTGTTTCTCCTGTAGATATTATAGATCATTAAAATTCTTATATTCCACAATCCTATTTCGGGTATTAGAATTTATTAAATCTTTTGGTTGTTTCATACTAACACATTCATTCACCATTGATACTCTAATCCATAACAATAGTTATAAATTAATTTATGAGTTCCAATTAAATTCATTATATAAAAATGATAATAAAAACCATACAATGAATATTTATTTAACCTAGTACTTATACATTTCATATGTACTTTATTGTGTCTCGTTACCATGAAACCCATATTTTATGTATTCCCCAACATTTCTTGAATAATATAACCTAACATGATGGATATTATTGTATCTTTTAACTGATCATATGGTGTTCTTTTGGGACTCTTGCTAATAAATATCCATCCTTATAGTGAGATCCTATGGATTTTCATCAACTGTGATAGACTTTTATTAGTTTCATTACTCCACCCACTTTACCTTAACGATAATCATTTCTTCAACTATTAATATTTGTGTTTATTTGAGTGGTCTCCATGCACAAAAATTACTATTTCCATAACCCATGTGAGAAAATATCTCGATGTAATTTCAGTACTTATAGTTCATTATTGAGAGTATAATTTTCCTCATTTTATGAATTTTTCATAAATATATATGATTATTATAATCAATCACCTAAAAATTTTAGTTAATCATATAATTATATAGTCCTCTTATTATACTTTTTAAAAAATATTTTATTAGGTTTTCAAGAATAATATATTTGAGATTTAAAATAATAACCATAATATAATTTTTCTATTGTTTGTATAGTAATACATAGATATGATAATCCAATTCAATAAAATTATCCAACATTATTTTTGAATTACGAAAATATATTTCATTAAAATTATCCAATGAATCTTCCTTTAATTTTAAAACACCCAAAAAATCAACATATTTTATTTTGATTTAGTATTCATTTATTTATGTATATGTATTCAATAAGTACTTTATCCACCAAGGACATTCAAATATAGAATTTTACACCTTCAATATATTTTTATATATCATATTCTCATGAAATAATTTTATTTTTCTATGATAATATTTTAATTTAATATTTATATCCTTTAAAAAATATAAATATTTATTTAGGTGTACATCAACATATTCGTAATATTTTATATAATTTAGGAACATGGTAGTGAGTTGAAAAAACATTTCCCATTAAAAGAATGAATTTTGTGTATTCCTTTTTAAATTTCAATTATCTGTTTTAGATTTGATAAAATAAATGAATAAACTCATGAACCACTTTCTCCACTATATTATCCTCACCCATGAGTAGTATAATTTCCATGAACAATAAGTTTGGAGTATATAAATATATAAATATAATTATATTCAAAAATTTTCATTACATTGGTATCAATTAGTATATTAAAGTCTTATAATAAGATATAATGTAGATACCTTTCATTGATCACAATAACCATTATACTGTAGTGATTTGGTATACTTTTAATGGTCCTATGTATGATGCTTACATCATCTATGAATTCTCAAAATTATTATATTTCATTCATAATCATATTCACCCTATCAAGTAATTATTCAGTAGATTTATTCGAGTGCCACTTCATGTCCTCATACTAGTAACATAGAATAATTTTTTACTTTGTATACCTTTTAACTACATTCATAGTTTTTCAACAATGTTATTATAATAGCAATTGATTATTAATAAGATATCACATTCATGTAGATTACATTGGGTAATTATCCCAATAAACCATTTCACTATTTTTATCAATATACAACTCCTTGTGATCCCTTTAATTTTGATATAAAATTATATATTTATAGAAATTACATGAAAGAATTAGTGTTCACATCAATATGTAATGATCTAAAGTAGTTTTTCATCATCTAAATAAATTATTTCTAGTTATTTCTAATGGAAAAAAAATTCTATTTTGCTTCAGTGTCACTACAATATTTTTCAATGCGAGAAAACCCATTTCAACATAAACCTTTTACATTGGTAATCATTATTTTTATAAATATTTGAAGGCTTCCCTGACAATCTTTGGGGGGATTCAGTATTTGTCAACTTAAAATTCCACATCCTACTAATTATTTTGGTTATTAGAGAAATTATAACTCCACAAATTATCAAATATTAAATAGATATAATATAATGTGAAAATATTAATTTATTTGGTTTTCCTATACTCGGGGACATAAAAGTGGAATACACTTATTATACTGTTAATTTAAAGAACCAGATAATGTTTTTTTAAATTTAGAGAGGACACTATATCCATATTAGGTTGTGACTAATTAAATGAATGATATCGCATATCCCTATCACTCAATAATAACTTATTAATCTCTCAAGAAATGTTTTTTTATTTCATATAATAAAAAGTAGAAATAAAAACCAAATTAATTTAGAAAAATGTACAATATTTTTTACGATGAGGATCTAAAATTTATTCATTTATTTTGATATAATATTCCATGTTGAATTCCTCCGTAATTTCAAGAAATAAGTTTCTCTTTTGAATTATCTCTATCTTATATCTTCTTCGATCTTATCTTTTCTCTTATATTCTTTCACCAATTGAGATGTCGTTTCTTCAGTACAAGGGAAAAATATATGATTCCCTTAATTTATATCCAAAATTATCTATAAATCTATTGTGAAAAATCATCATACCAAATATTTAGAAACATTGTATAAATCAAATAATATAAATTTAAAATACTTACCCTTCAGAGAGTAATTTGGATATATGAAAAACTACTACCTCTATAGAATTAAAAAATAAATATGTGCAGTGTATCATCATTACTTCATAACCACCTTTACATTAAAGAAAATAATCATAATAAAATTTATACAATGATTGTAATATAATGAAATGCATCATGAACAAATCATTTATCAGTATATAATGGAATTATTAGAACCTACACGGATTACTGAAAATTGCAATGTTTCATTATCCACCCTGATTATTTACCAAAAATAAAATGTTTCCAAAAAAATATGAGAATAATCCAATTGTGATTTTAAATGATTCTATTACAAAATAATTATTACTTTACAAGTTTTGTTAAAAATAAACATAATAATCACAACCACCATTATAACAATCATGGTGTAACCATTTGACCAAAACATCTTTAATGACTCTAATTTTTATAAATTAAATTCAAATTTTTAAATGAAAGTGTGACTTATTTATAGAATACAGTTTTTTAGAAAAATGTTTTGTAATTTGTTTATATCCAATCAAATTTAAAATAAAATTCGGTATTATAAATTTTTTTTATAAACCATGAATATTTTTCATATAATTTATGTATATTAAGGGTTTGGATAAAGCCCTCCTTTTAAGGGACAATTTCATGACCACCAAGATCATGGCCGAAACAATGTATTCTAAACCACCCAAGAGAATCTCACTATCGCACAACATACCCTTAGAGAATTCACTGGTGTAATAAAGGGATGTATATCACTACCATAATTTAATTTATATGTATATTTTATTCTCTATAAAATAATTAAAATATTTATTTCTTATAGTGTTTTATTTGATAATGGATTAAGTAACAAGTTTGATAAAAATTCAACTTTAATATGACTAAACAAGAATTGTATTAGTGGTTAACATACAATTTAAATTATGAAAATTATTTTTAATAATTCATGAATATTTCCATTAGACTATATTATGATGAAATATTTTTTATTAAATATTAAATATTATATAATAATGATAAAATAAGTTCTATAAAGAGAAAATGTAAAATTTTAATGGGTGGGAAAACTATTATTGTATAAAAAATATATTTTCCAATTAAAATGAGTTTTAATTTGAAATTGTAATTTATCATATTAATGGAATTATTTTTAATAATAAATATTATTTCTATAATCATAATTCCAAAACTTCAAAACAGTTAATTTTTCAGTGTTTTCTGATATAGTTGATTTTTATGTAAAAAATATATACTATATATATATGGTTTGTATTATGATCACAAAATTAAAAAGATGGGATGTAATATAAAACATAAGTAATATACACAAAAAAGTTTATGTTTCCCTTTAACATAATGTGTTTTTATTTTATTTTATTAATTTTAAAAAATCATTATGAATCCAACAAAATCAATATCATATTTTCTGGTTTTAAAATCAATTCTTTTTAAACAAGACTCTCCTCAAAATAAGCAAGGATATTATTTTAATGTGATTGGTATATATAATTATAACATAATTAAATCCACAACTATTCTTTAAAAAACATTAGAACAACCATGAGATGGAGTATAGTTTTGATTACATTATTATATAGTATTGAAAACCTTTTTTTAGAAAATAATAATGAACACTCATATATTCCCATATTTAAACCCACAAATATATCATCACTATTCAATAAGAATATTAGAGCATGAATATAATATGTTCTTTACTCTATAATTACTTCCCGTAGATATTCAATGAATAAATATGTGCCTCTTGTGATTTGGAAAAAAACTATCTCAATGTAAGGGAACCATCTCTCTTCTATTCTATTTAAACAATTTCATTATAGGTATCCTTTTGAATCTCAGTTGGTTATGTCTTCACGCCTTTATAAATGTTACTTTACTATGAAATTTATATTCACATAATGAGATATAATTTATTCCATATCTATATAACCTCTACCTAAGCTTTTATTATGCACAAATATTGTAATGGATCATCTCATTCTCATTATTCAAGAACCCTCTTTGTGTAACGACAATTGTCTTACAATTTCAATTGAGGGGATATTATTTTTCACAAAACTTTTACAAAAAACTATCATTTATATGTGATTATATACCCATTTAACTCTCATTAATCACCCAGTTATTTGTTTTATACCCCGATTTTACTATATTAATTATCCTATATTTTTTTTTCCAGACATAACTTTATGTTGTGAATAACATGATCATTTCTATTCATGGGGATTCTCCTAGACATAATCGAACTAATTCTGTTGGTAAATTTAAAATATTTATTCCAAAATCATTAATAATGGGATAAAATTGGATGGAATGTGTTAGATCATTGAATAATTTAGGGGGCACACTTATGCGTGTACATAATATGAAGGCAATGAGTGTGATATAAAATATATAGTTCTCCAATTAATTGGGTAATGTTACAATAACATCATATATAATTTATGGGATTAAGAAGTAAAACTAATATATTTTTGGACATTTCCACCATGTTATGATTTCTTGGATGTTATCCTTAACCTATTATTATGATGTCATGTTTTATATTCATTCCACATTCTAATGTAGATATTATGCTATCATGGTGTATCATGTGTAATTATTCAAGATTAAGATTGTAGCCCCTATTATGTCACCATGGAATTAACTATTGACTAACATTTTATAAATTTTTCATTTTTTTCTTTATTTATTCCTTTACATGGATTTACAACTCGTCATGTTTTAATATATGTCCTAATGTAATCATGTATATCTTCAAATGATATGTAATTATAGAAGCAAACAAGGAAATTTTTTGAATAATTTAATAGTATCCATGATTGAATATGGTGTGATATTTTCGATGTAACACCTGATAATTTTATGAGAAATATTTTGTTTTTATGTTATATAAATCATCAAAGGAATCTTTCACTACACACAACACTTGATTGGCTTTCTTTACACGTAATCGCGACCTTTCTCGATAGCTTGCGTCGTACGCAATATCGAGTTTCACTAAACAACGATATGCTATTAAAATATTATTAAAACTAGCCATTATGAATAGTAATAAACACTTTTTGAAATTTTATGAATTTTATTTTTCAAAATGGACTTCATTTTTGGATTCAGAATATCGAAATTAATCTAGGGTGAAATTTTGGTATTTTTCTGAAAACTTTCAATTTTTTATGAATAGTGAAAACAGTCGGTTACTATTTAAAAACCGACTTTTTATTTAAATAATTACTTATTTTAATTAAATTTATTTTATGGAAAAATTGATACATAATGCCTATATAAGTTCAATGCAATTCATTGGAGTCATTTTATAATAATTTTAGATATATAAAAAGTTTATTGAACTTTTTACCGTCTTTTACCCACCTCCTAGGAGAATTTGAAAATTTACATAAAACATAATTTTACCGCTTCTCTAAGTGGAATTTCAAAAATCTGAGAGACACGGTTGGTGGTAAAATGTGGTTCAAGGCGATGAAAATAATTTTTAGTGAATAGTAACTTTTTACTTACCACGGATAAAAGTGAATAGGGTGATTAAGTGTAAAAATAATATTATTACTACCCTAACACATGTCCTAATTCTATTGGATAAGTGTAATTCGAACAAAAAAAACTTTAGGAAAAAAAATATGACCATTTAGGCCCACTTGGATTAGATTAGGACATTTATTATTAATTTATTTAAAGAAGGGTTAAAATAGTTAAAATCAATGTTTAATAACTAAATAATTTTTAATATAAGATTATACATAGGATAAATTCAATTATAAATATTAATTATAAAGTTAAAAATATTTAATACATAATGGTATTTTATTTGTAATTTTTAGACATTAAATAATTTAATTTATTTATGACACAAAGATGATGCAGTAATTATCTTATTAATGAAATATTCACATAATTGATGTTATAAATACCAAAAATAAATGTAATTTGAGACTTTTTATGCATTCCACTAATTTTATAGGTTAATATGAAATGTTAGTGTTGATTTAATTAACTTTTTTGGAACTAATCATTATGTTATGATTTTCACAAAAATAAATTACTAAATTGTGTCAAAATTGACATAAAATAGTTTTTAAAACAAATATTATATTATTAATTGTTATTTTATTCCTAGAAATCTAAGGTTCGGAAAAATGACTTAGATAAGGTTATCTATATTAATAATAAACAACTTGGGATTCGTTTGGATTGTTATAGTATGTTTATTAACCTTATAGTGTAAAAACACAAAAAGACACGGTAAAAGTAAAATTATCTAACTTAAAGTTAAATATAAATGATAAGGTTAAAATAGGAACCTAAACATGTCTAAATTCTATTGGATGAGAGGATTTCGACCCATACCCACCTTATCTTATAAATAAATCAATTTGAAGCTATTTAAAACCGAATTTGGCTTTATAATAAAATAATACTTTTTGTTTTTCCAAAGGAGCCCCTCTCCTCCCTTATAAAAGGGCACCTCCTCCCCTCTTCCTCACACCACATTGAACCTTGAAGCTCGGCCAACCCTGACAATTTCTCCTCTACACATCCCTAGAAACCTTCAATAGGTCCTGGTTTTCTTCAAAGACCAATTATAGTGCCCTAAAAGGAGGTATCAAAGAAGCGCTTCAAAGAAGAGGTAATGTCCGTTACCGATTCTTTCAACTTTATTTCTTCTTCAACTTCTTCTTCTTTAGTTTTTTCATTATTAAGTAATAACATCAGTATCACTCATATACTAATATGTTATTATAAGTATTAAACAACCCTATTTCACCATCTATCTATCCTACAGAAAACAAAATCATCGCGCGTGCGTACGTACGGAATACCGTCTCCACGCCGTGGTGAAAACTATTTTCCACCACCACCTTACTTGGATGGTTATAATGGTGTAAATAATGACTATATATGATTATTGTAAAGTGATATTGATTCTGAAATAGTATACATACACTCCAATACAATTCCACGATCATGGGAACGATATCATCGCTCGTGCGTACGTACGGAATACTGTCTCCACAATGTGATGCAACTCATTCTACATGATCTTCATTGCATAATGATTATATAAATGAATTTAATGAATGAATATGATATATATTACCATAATACCATTCTGGAAATGAGGTATCTATAACCTAAAGAGAAGAAGAAGAATTTATTCGACAAAACACGCATAAGAACAAAAAGTAATAAACACCCAAATAACAAGTAATAATGAAATATTACTAATAAGAAGCTAAGAATAAGACCATATATGATATCATAACAATACATATGTTTCTGGAATAAGTCAATAACATTATTTAAATCATTATACGGGAGGTTCGGACACTTACGAAGCAAATCGGACCTAAGGTAAGGGAAATATCACAATATCATTTTTATCCGAGATTGTTTATACATCGGAATTTACTGGGGTGTATTTTATCATCCACATCCATGTTTCCTCAACATGTAATATTTATATCCTTCTACAATATTTTATATCCAATTTTACCCTTCGGTGTGTTTTTAGTAAAATATATGAAAGGAATCTTTTGTTGTTTTTCGTACGAGGTACTTCATGACTTTTCTGACAAAAGTACGAGAAGAATGTATTTTTTTAACTTATACGGCATGAATGGATTTTTTAAAAAATTATTTCCAAGAAGATTCCTTTATGAGTTTTCAAGTTTAATTTTAATCAACTTCTTTTAGTTTAGAATTGTATGACATGTTAAGAAAGGAAAAGTGTTTTTGAAGTAGAAAGGATATTTTTCTCAAGAATGGAGTTCAAGTGTTTTATCAAAATTATTTTCCATCTAAGATAATAAACGGTTCTGTTTCTATCCCTATTATTACATTGATTTGATTATGTTGTTATGGAATTATTTTTATTAATTCATTTATCTTATATGAATTGTTTTATGATGTCACGTTGTTTAAGATTCCCATTTTTATTACATGGGTTATGCTATGATGTATGGTTTATGATTTTGTGGCACACATAAGAATGGTATCATTATGAGATGGGTGTGACCTATATATCCCTCCAATGCATTGGGTAAAGATTTTATATCTCATGAGATAGACATTGCTGGAAGGACATGTTAAACCGGTTCAGTGAAACATGACTGAAACGAGGAGTGAACTCGGTTCAGAAATGGACTTTGTCCACTAAGATAGTCTTGGAAATGAGTCTTGACTAATAAGAAATGATTCTCTATGATTATGTGTGTATTTCACAAAGTTTCATGTTTTAAATTATGATTATTGGGATTACATTTCACTACTATGATTTATCCCATTTTATGAAATTATGATCTCTTTTGCAGGTTATGATTTCCAAAAGTTATGTTCTTATGTATATGATGTGATTGATATTTCTTTTTTTTACCCTTACTGAGCATTTGAGCTCACCATTTTTTATGTTTTATTTCCCCAGGTCAGGAAGAAGGTTATTAAGTAAGATATTCCAAAAAGGGACTCTAGATATGATGAAATAAATGGGAGGCAAAGTTGATGCTTTATGAACCAGTTGTTTATGTTTCCCAGTTTCTAAAGACTCTATACCTATACAGTCCTTTCATGGTTTTGTTATATGTTGTAATTAGTGTGCTTCAATTCTAAAGTAATAACAATGTATGTAAAGTATGGGTCGTTATAGTTGGTATTATAGGAAAGGTATAGTCAACCTTTGGAAACTAGGATGTGAAATCCTTAGTAAGAACTCTAAGGATAAGTCTAAGCATAGAACACAATCTTAGAATTTTAGAAATGGCCATGAATAACCTATGATAAGACCTTAAGTGTGAAATTTTATACTTGATTATGTGGTTTTCCTATTATAATTAGTGTTCCTCAAACTATTCTTCTTGGTTTTAGTCAATGGATGGAACCCGAAGGAACCGTGTTAATGCGGAATGTGACGGGCAATGCAATGATTGTCTCCCTGAGCAACCAAACATTATGCGAGCTGGAATGAAAAATCTTGTAGCCATGCTCACACAACTTTCTCAAGATATGAACCATTCAGGACTTCCAAATGAGCAAAGGAAGGCACAAAATTATGTTGAATACTTCATGAGGCAGCATCCACCTTCATTCAGCAAGTCTACTGATCCATTAGTTGCTGAACAATGGATTAGTAATACTGAAAAGATATTTTCAGTTCTTCAATGTTCTGAACATGATAATGTCATCCTGGTAGTGTATCGTTTGTAAGGAGATTCTGATCAATGGCGGAATCTTATTAAGAATACGAGGCCAAGGGATGAAATTGAGTCCATGGAATGGGACGAGTTCAAGAACTTATTTTTCAATAAGTAATTCCCTCTTATTCTCCGTACAAAGATGGAGAAAGTGTTTCTTGAACTGAAGAAAAAGGATGATGAATCTGTTGGAACCTATTAATAAAATTTTACAAGACTTTCAAGGTACGCTTCTGGTATTATTATCCAACCTGAGAGTAAGATCGATCGATTCTTTAGTGGCTTAAAACAAAGTCTTCGAAGGGCCTTAGCCATAATGGGACTTCAATAGCCATGAGGAAATCGTTCGATGTGCTCTCAAAGTTGAGATGGAGATTGGAGTAACCCATTATTCATAAGGGTTTGATAAGAAGAGGAAAATGGAATTCAAAGAAAAATATAAAGAGCACACTGAAAAGAATATGAGCTTTCCCTTATGATCAAAGTGTGGAAAGAAACATGGAGGGATTTGTCTTAAAGGGACAAGTAAATGTTTCAAATGTGGAAAAGAAGGTCATCAGGCATTTGAATACCGCAATAATGGGAAGAAGATGTCTAATGATTTAACCAAAGGAAGTGATACACATAATGAACCTACTACACATCAATGTTTCAAGTGCAAGGATATGGGGCATTATGCCAATCAGTTCCCAAATAAAAGGGTTGATGATGATGGTCGATGTCAACAAAATCTTAAGGCTAAAGACAAAGGAACGTCACATGCAATTTCTATCAGCGATGTGGAGTACGATAATGATGTGTTGAAAGCTACACTTACCATCCACTCTAAAGTAGCAAATGTTTTATTTGATTCTGGATCCACCCACTCTTTTATTTCTGAAGAATTTTCTAAGAGTATCACTGTATTACCGCAACAATTAGATGTTGAGATAGCTGTGACAACCCCTAATGGCACAACAGTCACATCAAAAGTTTATAATTATTTCCCAATTGAAGTTTGTGGGAAAGTGCTTCCTGCATATCTTATGATCCTTCCAATAGTGGAATTTGATGTGATTCTTGGCATGGATTGGCTTTCTTTATATGGAACTCATATCAATTTCCAATGAAGGGAAGTCACATTTCATATTCCAGATCAATCTATGATCATCTATCGATGCAAGGATGAACATAACCTTCCAAAGGAAATTTCTTCCATCTTATGGGTCTTGATTCCACTAAATGAGGGTTATTTATCTCAAATGGCTGGAGAGAATCTCAAGATTAATAATATGCCCGTTGTACGGGAGTCTGATGATGTCTTTCTAGAGGAATTGCCGGGTCTTCCACCAAATCATGAAGTTGATTTTTCAATAAAACTCGTACCGGGTGCTTTGCCTATTTCGAAGACACCTTATAGAATGGCCCCAATTGAGTTGCATGAATTGAAGAAGAAACTCCAAGAGAATCTTGATAAGGGATTCATACACCCTAGTGCATCACCTTGGGGAGCACCTGTTCTATTTTTTAAGAGGAAAGATGGATCAATGAGACTCTGCATTGATTATCGAGAACTTAACAAGATCACTATCAAGAACAAATATCCTCTCCCGTGCATTGATGACTTATTTGACCAACTACGCGGAGCTCAATACTTTTCCAAGATTGATCTTTGTTCAGGGTATCATAAATTAAGGGTCAAAAGGGAGGATATACCAAAGATGGATTTCCGTACAAGGTATGGACATTATGAATATATAGTGATGCCATTTGGTCTTACTAATTCCCCTACTATCTTCATGGATCTGATGAATAGAGTCTTTAAAGACTATCTCGATCAGTTTGTGGTAGTCTTTAAAGATGATATTCTTATATATTCAAAGAACAAGGAAGAACACGAAGATCACTTGAGAATTATATTGAAGACCCTGAGAAAGGAGAAGATTTATGACAAATTTACCAAGTGTGAATTTTGGCTTCAAAAAGTTTCATTTTTGGGTCACATAATCTCAAAAGAGGGGATATCTGTGGATCCAGCAAAAACAGAGGTTATCGAAAGATGGTCGATACCAACAACAGTAACTGAGATATGAAGTTTTATTGGTTTGGCTGGATATTATCGATGTTTTTGGAATGATTTTTCATGATTATCTAGTCTACTCAACAGGTTGACTCAGAAAGGAGTTAAGTTTTTCTGGATGGAGAAATGTGAAGATAATATGAAGGAGTTGAAAAGAAGGTTATCCAGGGCACCTGTGCTCACACTGCCTTGTAGTGGAGAAAGGTTTGTGATCTACAGTGATGCATCCATGAAGGGATTGGGGTGTGTTCTTATGCATAATGATATGGTGATAGCTTATGCATCACCACAGTTGAAAATCCATGAGAAAAATTACCCAACTCATGATTTGGAGTTAGCTGTGGTAATTTTTGCATTAAAGATTTGGAGGCATTATCTTTTTGGATAAAGGTGTGATATTTATACTGATTATAAATGTTTAAAGTATATTTTCACACAAAAGGAGATGAATATGCGCCAAATAAAAGGGTTGGAGCTGATTAAGGATTATGACTGCTCAATTCATTACCACCCTGGGAAAGCCAACAAGGTGGCAGATGCATTAAGTCGACAAGATCATGCCAGTTTATCCATGATGAGGATCACAAAAGATACAATATTTATGGATTTACAAAGGATGGATCTTGGAATTATAATGAATGGAGAAAAATATTATCTTTCTCAAATGAATGTTCAACCATATATACATGTGAAGACTAAAGAGGCACAGAAAGAAGATGTAGAGTTACAAAAGAAGGTGAGAAATATACCCGAATTCAACCTTGATTGTGATGGGATAATAAAGTCCAGGAATTAGGTTTTTTTCCTCCCATCCTAGAATTAAAGATGGAGCTGCTGGATGAGGCTCATAGTTCTTCATTCTCTATTCATCCTGGAAGCACAAAGATGTATAGAGATCTGAAAGAGTACCTCTTTTGGGATGGCATGAAAAGAGATGTTGCTGAATATGTCTCTCGATGTTTGGTTTGTCAGCATGTTAAAGATGAGAGACAGAAGTCTAAGGGTATGTTACAACCATTACCCATTCCATAATGGAAATGGGAAAACATCACTATGGACTTTGTCACAAGACTTCCTAAAACATCCAAAGGCAATAATGCTATCTGGGTCATCGTTGATCGTCTTACAAAGTCTGCACACTTCTTTGCTATTAGAGAGGATTTCTCTCTGGACCAGCTTTCCAGGATATATGTAAAGGAAGTGGTAAGATTGCATGGAGTACCACTTTCTATTATATCTGATCGAGATCCGAGGTTTACCACAAAGTTATGGAGAAGTCTTCAGCATACTCTGGATATAGAGTTGAGTTTCAGCACTGCTTATCATCCTCAGACAGACGGTCAGCCTAAGAGAACAATTCAAACTCTAGAAGATATGTTGAGAGCTTTCTCTATGGATTTCAAAGGTGGTTGGGATCAACACCTACCTTCGGTGGAATTTTCTTATAATAATAGCTTTCACTCTGGTATTCAGATGGATCCTTATGAAGCTCTCTATGGAAAGAAATGTAGGACTCCAACTTGCTGGGATGAAGTTGGGGAAAGAAAGCTATTTGGACCTGATATTGTTGATGAGATGGACGAAAAGGTCCGATCTATTCAACAACACAAAAGAGCATCTCAGAGTCGACAGAAAAGTTATTCCGACAACCGAAGAAAAGACCTAGAGTTTGAAGTGGGTGATAAAGTGTTCTTACGAATATCTCCCTAGAAGAGGGTCATGAGATTTGGAAAGAAGGGGAAGTTGAGCCCTAGCTATATCGGTCCATTCAAAATACTGGATCGTGTTGGAAAGGTATCTTACCGATTGTCACTTCCACCAAATCTCTCTCAAGTTCACGATGTGTTCCATGTATCTCTCCTGAGAAAGTACATACCTGATCCTTCACATGTACTCAGCTCAGAAGTTGTACCGCTGGAGAAAGATCTTTCTTATGAAGAACAGCCGATAGAGATTCTGGATCATAGCGAAAAAGTCCTACAAAAAAAGACCACTCGCTTGGTGAATGTTTTATGGAGTAACCACCAAATAGAATAAGCTACATGGGAGCTTGAGGATATGATGAGAGAGAGGTGTCCTCATCTGTTTGTTACAAAGTGACGAATTTCGAGGGCGGAATTCATTTTAAGGGGGGTAGAATGTTACACCTGAGACTTTTATGAGAAATATTTTGTTTTTGTGTTATATAAATCATCAAAGGAATATTTCACTACACACAACACTTTCCTGGCGTGCTTTACAAGCAATCACGACCTTCATCAATAGCTTGCGTCGTACGCAATACCGAATTTCACTAAACAACGATATGCTATTAAAATATTATTAAAACTAGCCGTTATGAATAGTAATAACCACTTTTTGTTGTTTTATGAATTTTATTTTTCAAAATGAACTTCATTTTTTGATTTGGAATATCGAAATTATCCTCGGGTGAAATTTTGGTATTTTTCTGAAAACTTTCAATTTTTGATAAATAGTGAAAACACTAGGTTACTATTTAAAACACGACTTTTTATTTAAATAATTATTTATTTTAATTAAATTTATTTTAGGGATAAATTGATACATAATACCTATATAAATTCAATCAATTAATTTGAGTTATTTTATAATAATTTTCGATATATAAAAATTTTATTGTACTTTTCACCGTCTTTTACCCACCTCCAAGGAGAATTTGAAAATTTATATAAAACTTAATTTTACCGCTTCTGTGAGTGGAATTTTAAAATTCTGAGAGACACAGTTGATGTCAGTAAGTAAAATGTGGTTCAATGAGATGAAAATAATTTTTGGTGAATAGTAACTTTTTACTTACCACGGTTAAAAGTAAATAGTGTAATTAAGGGTAAAAATGATATTATTACTACCCTAAAACATGTCCTAATTCTATTGGATAAGTGTAATTCGACCAAAAAAAACCTTAGGAAAACAAATATGACCATTTAGGCCCACTTGGATTAGATTAGGACATTTATTATTAATTTATTTAAAGAAGGGTTAAAATAGTTAAAATCAATGTTTAATAACTAAATAATTTTTGATATAGGTTTATACATAAGATAAATTCGACTATAAATATTAATTAGAAACGTAAAAAATTTCCTACATAATTGTATTTTATTTGTAATTTTTAGACATTAAATAATTTAATTTATTTATGACACAATGATGATGCAGTAATTATCTTATTAATGAAATATTGACATAATTGATGTTATAAATACCCAAATAAATGTAATTTGAAACTTTTTATGAATTACACTAATTTTATAGGTCAATATTACATTTTAGTGTAGATTTAATTAACTTTTTTCGAAATAATCATTCTGTTATGATTTTCACAAAAATCAATTACTAAATAGTGTCAAAATTGACATGAAATAGTTTTTAAAATAAATATTATATTATTAATTGTTATTTTATTCCTAAAAATCTAAGATTATGAAAAATGACTCATATAAGGTTATATATATTAATAATAAACATCTTGGGGTTCTTTTGGCTTGTTATAGTAAGTTTATTAACCTTATAGTGTAAGAACACAAAATGACACGGTAAAAGTGAAATTATCTAACTTAAAGTTAAATATAATTGATATGGTTAAAATAGGAACCTAACTTGTCTAAATTATATTGGATGAGAGGATTTCGACCCATCCCCACCTTATCTTAGAAATAAATCAATTTGGAGCTATTTAAAACCGAATTTAGCTTTATAATAAAATAATATTTTTAGTTTTTCCAAAGGAGCCCCTCTCCTCCCTTATAAAAGGGCACCTCCTCCCCCTCTTCCTCACACCAATTTGATCCTTCAAGCTCGGACAACCCCTGACACTTTCTCCTATCCAGTTTCCTAGAAACATCTTAGAGGTCCTGGTATTCTTCAAAGACCAATTTTAGTGCCCTAAAATGAGGTATCAAAGAAGCGCTTCAAAGAAGAGGTAATGTCCGTTACCGATTCATTCAACTTTATTTATTCTTCCACTTCTTATTCTTTAGTTGTCTCATTATGAATTAATAAAATCAGTATCACTCATATATGGATATGTTATTATAAGTGTGAAACAACCCTATTTCACCATCTATCCATCCTACGGAAAACGAAATCACCGCGTGTGCGTACGTACGGAATACCGTCTCCACGCCGTGGTGTAAACTATTTTCCACCACCACCTTACTTGGATGGGTATAATGGTTTAAATAATGACTATATATGATTATTGTAAATTTATATTTATTCTGAAATTATATAAATACACTCCAATACAATTCCACGATCATGTGAACGATATCATCGCTCGTGCGTACGTACGGAATACCATCTGCACGATGTGATGCGACTCGTTCTACATGATCTTCATTGAATAATGATTATATAAATGGATTTAATGAATGAATATGATATATGTTACAGTAATACCAATCTGGAAATGAGGTATCTATAACCTAAAGAGAATAATAAGAATTTATTCGACAAAACACCCATAAGAACAAAAAGTAATAAACACCTGAATAACAAGTAATAATGAAATATTACTAATAAGAAGTTAATAATATGACCATATATGATATCATAAAAAAGTATGATTCTGGAATAAGTCAATAAAATTATTTAAATCACTATACAATAGGTTTGGACACTTATGAATCAAATCAGACCTAAGGTTAGTGAAATATCACAATCTCATTTTTATCCGATATTGTTTATACTTCGGAATTTATTGGGGTGTATTTTATCATCCACATAAATTTTTCCTAAATATGTAATATTTATATCCTTATACAATAGTTAATATCCAATTTTACCCTTCGGTGAGTTTTTAGTAAAAGATATGAAATGAATCTGTTGTCATTTTTCGTACGAGGTACTTTTTGACTTTTTCGACAAAAGTACGAGAAGAATTTATTTTTTTAACTTATACGGCATGAATGGATTTTTGAAAACATTATATCCAAGAATATTCCTTTACAAGTTTTCAAGTTTTTTTTAAAATCAACATCTTTTAGTTTTGAATTTTATGACATGTTAATAAAGGAAAAGTGTTTTTGAAGTAGAAAGGATATTTTCCCCAAGAATGGAGTTCAAGTGTTTTATCAAAATTATTTCCCATCTAATATAATAATGGGTTCTGTTTCTATCCCTATTATTACATTGATTTTATTATGTTGTGATGGAATTATTTTTAATAATTCCTTTATCTTATATGAATTGTTTTATGATGTCACGTTGTTTAAGATTCCCATTTTTATTACATGGGTTATGCTATGATGTATGGTTTATGATTTTGTGGCACACATAAGAATGGTATCATTATGATATGGGTGGGACCTATATCTCCCTCCAATTCATTGGGTAAAGATTTTATATTTCATGATATAGACATTGCTGGAAAGGCAGGTTAAACCGGTTCAGTGAAACAGGACTGAAACGAGGAGTGAACTCGGTTCAGAAATGGGCTTTGTCCACTAAGATAGTCATGGAAATGAGTCTTGACTAATAAAAAATGATTCTCTATGATTATATGTGTATGTCAAAAAGTTTCATATTTTAGGTTATGATTATTGGGATTACATTTCACTACTATGATTTATCCCATGTTATGAAATTATGATCTCTTTTTTAGGTTAAGATTTCCAAAGATATGTTCTTATGTATATGATGTGATTGATATTTCTTTTGTTTACCCTTAATGAGCATTTGAGCTCACCCTTTTGTATGTTTTATTTCCCTAGGTCAGGAAGAAGGTTATTAAGTAGGATATTCCAAAAAAGGGTCTCTAGATATGATGAAATAAATGGGAGGCAATGTAGATGCTTTATGAACCAGTTGTTTATGTTTCCCAGTTTCTAAAGAATCTATACCTATAAGGTCCTTTCTTGGTTTTTTTATATGTTGTAATAAGTGTGCTTCAATTCTTAAGTAATAAAAATGTATGTAAAGTATGGGTCGTTATATTTTGAGTCTCCCAAATAATCTTGGATTATCAATCTTATGGGTTGTACTATGTTTTATTTTTAGAAAACAAATAATTAATTAATGCGTATTAAAGAAAAGATATTCATATTTGGTTTCCAATGTAAAGCATATATATATTTTTGATATTTATTATAAAACTACATATAAATACTAAGGAATATGTACAATTATATAGGATATGATTTGGTATATACACAAGCTCCTTAGAACTCATTGTTATGTGAGAAAATTTATAAAAAGAATTTATATTAGGAAATATATCATATATATCTTAGATTTAATCCTATAAATTAATGGGATATGTTATATATGTTCTTTATGAGTAATAACTTTAGTTTTAAACGTTTCCCATTTAGTTTGTCTATAATTTAAAAAAATCACTAAATTTCCCTAGGTCGACAACAATTGTGAGGGAAAATGTGATGAATGGCCATACATGATTTGAAAACTAATAGGAGTAGGAATTATGATCTTTGTGACTATACATTTCAAATTGAATAAATTTTTTAACTCTAAATATGAATTAGGAGGAACACTCAAAACCATGTATAAAGGTTAACTTGGGGCAGATATCATTTTTTTTAAAGGCATCTGGATTTTATTGAATCTTATAACTAATTAATTTTGGAACAATGGATCAGCTCCATTGAAAAGATCTTTTCCACCAATAAATGATCAATTAAAGAGAATATTATGATGATTTTTTATCATATTAAAAGAGAATATGATCAATATATGACATTAGTCAAGAATATGATGCTCAACGAAGAGATTCAAACAATGGTGTGGATGTAAATAAGATTTTTTTGATAAATATTATCCATGCACTATCTTATTGAAAATGGATAGGGACATTCTTATCCCCAAGAAAATTTATGATTAGTCTATTGGGGGAATATGAGGATAAATTAATAATACATTCCTGATACACCTCCATAATATTTTAATCCCATGAATATAAATTTTTACTAATTCATTGGTGGAATGAAGAAGAGTCTATGAAAATCTATATCCATTAAGGACTTTGATAAATATGAGGATATTTCACAATGTTCCATCAAATTAAAAATATAGATCAAAAAATATTAAGGATCTCACAAAGATATGAAGTGGAGAGTTGAGTTTGAATATTCTGGTGTGATGGAGAAATATAATAGTGATAAGAAATTAAAACATACCATTTTTCATATGTGTGGGAAGAATCACCCTAGAAATTATCGGAAGGGATAAGAAAATGATTTATTTCTATGAAGGGATTGAAATAATCTAGTGATTTCTGATTAGAGAACCCACCAATGTGATGGACGAAAGGAATGATTCAAATAATACTCATCCCAGTGAATGTTTTTTTAACTATAATGAACAAAGAAACTGTGAAAATCGATGCACTCATCTAAGGGTTGTCGATGAAAACCAATGAAAGGAACCCCAAAAGCCTAGATATAAATGGTGATCTTATGCCATCACAATTGAGTATGTGGATTCCAATAATTATGTGGTGACATATATTATACCTAATCACAAAATAATATATTTATTTATTATTTTTCTATATAGTCTTTCATATCTCGTATGTTTAGTGTAACTTTTAAACCACCACCACAAATCATTTAAGTAGAGTTTTTAGTGAAAATTAAATATGGGGAAATTATATCATCCCAATAATATATATAAAATATAAAAATATGTTGGATGAACATCCTAGTGAACTTTATGATACTACCTTTTTTGTAATTTGACTCAATTCATGGTATTTATTAGATTTCCTTAAATAAGTTCCTAGATTGATGAGAGATCGCAATCTACATCAATATCACAAATCACCATATAATTATATAAATGACATATTGGAGGATGAATATTCATTGGAGTCATTATCTCATGTTTAAATATCATTTCCCTAAAATTAAGAGCATCGTGGTCAAATGACTAATTCTATGGAAAATATAATCCTTGTAGAAATTCCTATTGTGGGGGAATAAACTGATGTGTTTCCCACATATTTTCATGGTCTTCCTTCTTATAGAGAGGATTAATTTTTAATCAATTTTATACTTGGGCAATTAAAAATATCAAAAACTCCATATAGATTTATTTTTTTTGAACATAGGGAAATTAATAAACCACCAAAGTAGAATTCGAATAAAGGTTTTATATGCTACTATTCTCCACCATGGGTTTTCATAGTCGTATTCACAAAAGATAAGGATGGTTCAATGATTCTATGAATTTATTATAATGATCTAAACATGATCATGATAATGAAAAAGTATCCTACACCATGTATGGATGACATGTTTGATTAATTAAGCGAAGAAAAAAAATTGTATGATATATCTTCGGTCAGGATATTATCAAGTAAAGGATATGAAAAATGATATCCCCAATAATGATTTTTTATAAAGTAAATTACTTATAATTTCATAGTTATTTCCTTTGGACTCATTAATTTTCTAATTATATTCATGTAATGTATAAATATTGCATTTAGGGAGTAGTTGAAATATTTTTTCTTATTTTCTATTCATGAAACTATTATCTACATTAAAATAAAGATGGAACATGGATTGAATTTGAATACAATAATGATGAAATTGAGGGAAAAAATAAGTGTGAAAAATATATTAAATGTGAGTTATGTTAGAGGAAAGTGACATTCCTGGGGAATATCATCACAAAAAATGGGATATATGGGGATCTATGAAAAACTAAGATGATTTAAGGGTGACATTGAACTACCTCTATGATTTAAATCCATAGTTATTTTGAATAATCTGATTAATATAGATTATATTGGGGGAACTTCCCATGATTTTGAATCTCACTGACCAAGATACATGTAATGGAGTCATTTATTATGTAATGATGATTATAAGGACAGATCTAAAGAGATTAATAAAAGATTAATCACATAATATGTTCTCTCATTACCCACCAGTGGGGATGTATTTATGATATTCATTATGGAATTGAAAATGTATCCGGTTGTGTAATCCAAAAAAATGAAAAATTGAGATCATATTCTTTATGAAAACTAAATATACATGAGTAGAACTTCCCAAATCATGACCTAGAATGTGTTGTAGTGATATTTTTATAAACGATTTGGTGAGAGTATATCTATGGTTAGAAGTGTGATATATATATATAATCCATCAAATCCTAAAGTATATATTCACATAATAAGAGATTAATATGTGTGAATGGATGTTTTTATATTCGATTAATTATTATGTTTGTGCAATAAATTACCATCATAGGAAAGAAAAATGAATACATATAGTATAAATGATACTACAAATTTATCCATGATAAGGACTAAAAAGGTATCCAATCATATTATTCATGAAAATTATAGGTATAGGAATAATAAATTTATATTCATAAAATGATTCTCAAAAAACTAATCAACCATTTATTGTTGATAGAATCAAGGAGTCTTTTAAAGATTATGAGTTTTACAAAATAGTATATAGAATATTATAAATCACATCATTACTACATATTTAGATATATTGTTTTAAACACAGATCTGTTTCCTATAAAAACCATAACATAAAATGGGAATTCTGGCTGATCTGCATAGATCCTCTTTCTCTATTCATACAAGAATCACTAAGATGAATGTATTTTTGAATCAAAATTTTGGTTAGTAAAACAAAAAGTGAAGGATTGTGGAATTCATATGTCAATTCATGGTATACCATCAAATCCAGGATGATAGATAGAAGTCTACTAGTATGATTCTACAAATACGTATACCATTATTGAAATGGGAAAACATAACTGTGGATTTCTTCATAGGATTACCCAGTATATCAAATTGAAATGAATCTGTGTAGGTGGTTTTCAATTTCTCTTCAAATTCATTGTACTTCATTGTTGTCGAGGAATATTTCTCTCTTGATGAACTAACTATAATATAAATAATGAATATTTTAAGAATTCGTGGAGTCCCTCTATAATTTTTCTGATCGAGATCCATGATTTACCATATGGTTTTAGAGAATCATTCAAAAAGTGATGAATAAATAATTGACTTTTAGTGTAGCTTATCACCCATAAATAGATGATCAGTATAAAATTACCACTAAAACACTAAAATGTATTTTAAGACCACTGTAAAAATATTTACAAGGATTTTTGTGTCAATGAATCCACATAATATATTTCTAATACACAAATAGTTTCTATTCTAGTGTTTAGATGGATCAGTATGATGCTCGATATGGGATGTGGTGTCTAAATCAAACATGTTAGGATTATTTTAGAGAGAATATGCTTATGAGACCTAATAATGACCAATATTTGATAAAATTGGTTCAAACCATTTAGTGTAATATTAAATCTATATAAAATCACAAAAAAAATCAACGTAGACAATCATTATAGAGTCTTACAGTTTGATTTCCGTGATAATGTGTTCCTTTATATATCACCATGTACTGTTTTCATGAGTTTTAGGAAGAAGTGAAATCATATTCCATGATACATTATCCACATTGAGAAACAATATTGCTTCAATGTTCTGGTATATCGACTGGGACTCCCACAAAATCTGTCTCAAGTACATTATGTGTTCCATGAATCCATCATGAGGAAGTATATAGAAAACCCCCACAAGTTATAAATATTATAATGGTTCCATTTAAGAATGATATTTCATATGAGGATAATTTAGTGAAGATCGTAAATTGTAGAGACAAATTTCTATGAAACAAGACAAATCACCTTGTCAAACTATTATTGAGGAACCAAATGTTTGTGGAAGTGAAATCGGTACCTAAAGTGGTGATAAAACAGAAGTACCATAATATATTTTAATGATTCAAATGAAAATTTTGAGCATGATATTTTTGAAGGTGGAATAATGAAACAACATAAAATTTTACAAATGAAATTCTGTTTTAAATGAATGAATTACTTATTTGGGAAATTCGATTAAAAAATCACATAAAATACATAGGTTATATCATGATAGATTAAAAATACTAATATGAATAATAATTATAATCAATATATCCATATAATTGTAATCATATTATTATTATCTATTATGGGTTAACATGAAATCCTATTGACACAGTCATGAGAAGTGATTGCCTCAACCAGTAGCATTGTACCCTAATGAACCCATATATTTTAGATTCCAAAAGATATAGAATATGTTGGGTTTTACCATGACTAATTAAAGTATATATTCAACAATTGAATCATTATTGAAACTATTTACCAGATAATTTAATGGTCTTCAATATCACAACCCAAACCATGTTTACAAAATGTCCCTAAAAAATCTCATAGTCACAGACCTTACCCTAAGAGCACTCACTGGTGTTATTGTGGGATATGAATCTAAACCCAAAAGTGTTAATATTTATATTTTAAATTCAATAAAATATTGATTATATTTATCCCAATATTATTTTATTTACAATTTATTATGTAATTCATTATCTAAAAATATTACTTTTATATGAAAAAACTGAAATTGTTTCATATGAAAATAAGAATTTTCCTTTAAGAAATTACTTTTTATTAATTCATTAATTTATAAAATCATGGATTTTTTTGTAAAATATTATTAATTTATAGTATATGTTAAATATAAATAATAATAAAATTATTACGATGTGGAAATTTAATTTTTATGATTGACGGATGAAAGTAATTGTAAAAAATATCATTTTTTCCAAATAAGTGATTCTTTTATATTAAAAATTTAGTTTATCATAAATTTATAATTAATTTTTTTAAATAAAAATTATTATTTTAATAATAATAATAAATTTATCCACTTTTGAATTTTTCGGAATTTTCTAAGAAATTCAAATTTTCAATTTAATGTTAAATAATTTATAAAAATATGGTAGATATTCTAAAATCATAAGGACCCAAAAATGAGGTAATATTTTCCACAAAATGTATAAAATAACAAATAAATGTGTCCACTTTAATATAATTAGACTTTGAGACCACTTGTTTAATTTTATGCTTTTTTAGTCCAACAATTCTTATATTATATTTTAATGTTTTAAAATCAATTTTTTTGTACAAAAGACTCACTTCTACACCACCAATGGTATAATATCAATGTCATATATTTATTTACATATGAAATAAATAAATAAAGTAAAATTTGGAATAATCCATTGGAAAAATATTATTGTATGTGGTTTGGATTACATTATTTTGTTGAGTCCAAAACCAATGTTTGGAAAAAAAATAAAGAAGTCCCCTCTCTTTTCTTATAAAACGCCAAAAAATATCTAATTACTCTTGATTAAAAAACATTGGATCATGAAAATAATATGATCATCCAACTATTTATTCCTCCCATTGTCCCCCAAGTATCTAAAGAAGTTCCTCCCACGCTTTTGTAAACACCCTCTCTGGGTAAGGGACATCTCTCTCTCTTCTTTTCAATTCAAGAAATATCATTGTATTTTTTTAAAATCTAATTTTAATATATTTTAATTATTTTATAAAAGTACCTTCACTTTATAATTTAATTTCCTAAAATTAGATATCATTTATCACCTTTCATCATGACCATCATAAAAGCTGTTACAATGCCAAAAATTAGTAAGGGGTTCTCTCCCTATGCACTTTATTCAATGACTTTCTTTATGAAAGGCCCATTATATTCCAATTATTATTGATGGTATAATATTTCACATATTACTCTCATTTATATTATTATGTATATGTTATGACAATCCTTTTCACTCTCATTAATCCCTTCGATGATTTATTATGTACCACCCATTATGATACCAAAATTCTCTGATTTTTTTATGCCAAACCTTTGTATTGTGTATTCCATCACCAATTAAAATAAAGGGTATTCCCCTATGAATTCCAATAATAATTTTGTTGTGGAATTATATTTATATATTCTAAAATAATTAATCTTATGACTAAATCTGAGGAAATATGATCCTATTTCTAATTAACTACGCGGAACAAATATGCTTGTACATGATATGGATGTGATGGGTATGATAAGATTTTTATTTTTCACTAATGTATTGAATAATGATTTTGCATCATGATTGAAATGAACATGTGAATGTTTGGGGATTTTGTTTTTCTTTTTTTCCATATATTGTATGGAATCAAAAGTCAATTTATGATTTGTTCCACTATGATTGGTGATTAATCAAGGATAGAGAATGATGTAAGGAGTTTGAGAAATATTCAATAAGATTGGATAAGATGCCTCGAGAAATTTTATAGATTCACCTATTCACATTGGATGTAATGATAAAAAATCATAATTGTATTTCTGATGATTTTTTAGGTATCTTGATTTTCAAATAAATGTTAAAAATTCATTATTAAGAGATATATAAGGAATAAAACAATGAAAGAAAATGGAAATATATATTTCCCTGAAGAGAAGATGAATTTTTTTTAACAATGAAAAATACATTTTTTTTAATATGTAGAACATCCTATGATAGTAATTATCAATCATCATTATTTTAGTTAAGTGAAAATTTAGATATAGTTTATATTATGAAGATTGACGATCCATCTAATTGATTATTTAATAAGTTAAATGGTGGTCCTAGTTATTGATGATAATGAAAATGATAATTTACATGAATAAATTTTTTGGGAAGATCAATTTATAGCCATGGAAAATACATTTTATAAAAGTTTGTCACTTCTAATTCCCAAAATATTTATTCATGAAAATTGACATTTACATTGTATTCAACAACTAAGTAAAAAAAATATAACAACTCAAATAATAAATTCAAATGATGAACAATCATAAAAATATGAACCTTCAGTAATTCTATATTGTATTAAACTAATGATGATTTATAATAATCATTTTAATATATTCTTTAAATTCTAGAAAGGTATTTTTAATGTCCAACTTCAATTATTCTTCTCATCATGAAAATAAATATTTCCATGGTGTTATATTATTGTATTCAATTTGAATTTTTTAAAATAAAATTTCCTCATATCATTGACAATGAAAATCACTTCTATAATTTTGATATTTAGAAGAATAATTTTCCAACACTAACATCCAATGTCATTAAATGAATTCATAACTATTTTTTAGGTATCATTACCAATATTATTCAGTATTTTTCGAACATATATCATCATTATAATTACATTATTAATTAGTCATCATATATTACCTAAACATAAATTGAAATTTCATTCCTTATTATATATTTAAAAAAATATAAGAATACTCGACAAAGATCCACGAGGAATTTTTATTCTACCCCTTTTCTCTGATTTCAATTCCTTTTCCTTAAAGTAAATGTCCCTTCTCCACCTTATTGAAAATAAATAAAAATTATTAACACATGAGTTTTATTCTACCCCTCCTGTTTTTTCAATATAAATGATTATTTGTATGAAGGACGTATAACACCACATTGTTCACTTATCTACAATCATTATATTGGTCCACTCTATGTCTAAACGTGTAAAACCATTATAAAAAATAATAGAGATACAAAAAATGTTGCGTATGATGTAAATTAACAACCATTCATGTGATATCACACTCATATCATATTTATTTCTCAAATAGTGGGATATATAAAAAGATTTATCCATGTAATATATTATCATGCACTCATTGGTAGTCACATTAGAAATTTCAGGTGAAATTGGTCTTTACTCACCATGTCTATGTGTTTACTCATAAACCAACATACCCCATTATGAAGATGTTTTATATAACTTTGAAATGGGAAATTTTTTAAGTTGACTTTACTCCATTATCCACTTATGTAGGGATAAACTAATCTTATATATTTTTAGGGATCAAGTCTTTCAGATATTGATGATTTACTATTATAGAGAAATTAATGTTTTTTATCAAATATTAAATATTCATTCTTAATTGTTGTATTCAATTTCAATAATTTATTTATCATAATGAGAATTGAAATTCATATTAAATTAACTACAATTTATGCGCAAAATACAATACAAAAATAAAGGATAAAATGGAACGATTTGGAGCATAATAAAATAAACAGGGTTGAGAATTTACTCTCAACCTGTAGACTCATTTTATTATTGTTTTAAAGATTCTGGTATACTTGATTATTATATCTCATTTTGAGTTTACATTTTGTGATTGTCCAATATAATTGACTCTTATTGAGTATCCTTCGCCTTTTTTGAAAATTTTGCTAACATCTTCAATTAGTAAAATATGTTACTTTGATGCATTTTTCATAACATTAGAATAACCTTTTAATCATGTAAAAGAGTCTTATAGTTTATTTCATTATATCCAGTGCACATACACCTTCTTCACAAATATTTTGAGACTTTTGAGATTTAATTTTTTGAAAAACATTAATGAAATTTGATTTCTTATCCAGGTGGATAATATGTTTTCCCATTTCCTTTTCATTATAATATAATTTATTTTCTTATATTCATAGTTTTTTAGAATCTGGGATTTGATCGTGAATAATAATGAGGAATTTATTCATAAATTTTTTTTGATTCAGATCTTGTATATGATTTCCTCAATGATACAAAGTTTGATTTGATGGGTAACATATCAAATTCTTCTCTTGATATGTGTTCAGTCAATATTACATTATTGTTTCTTTCATATATTGATTCCATTATTCATTTTAGCTTTATACTATCATTTACATGGCCTTTTTTCTATGGTTCATTGTATATACTCTATGTCTACAATATAAGAATATTTGCTTATTTGAAATTCCACTCTTTTAATAAGACATATTCTTATTCATTGGTGCATCATTCATTATTGATTTTGTGACTACATTCATTTCTTTGTTTCCCAATGATGACTCTTCTTTTTATGTTATTTTCATTCGAATTAATTATGTTATTTTATAATAATAGCAATTGATACTTATTGTTTCATTCCAGAAATAATATTCTTAGTGAACACACATGTTTCCCTAATAACAGAATAATTTATGGAACCCAAATCTCTTCATGATATACATATTTATACCAAGAAAAACAGGAGACAGACGAGCCTACTCCTTTGAAATTTATTAAAAATAAAAGGGCAATGGTACAAGAAAATTCAGGAAGGCGTTTTACAAATACATTTATAAACATCACAATGTAAATCAGCCTGAACAACGCTATCACAAAATTCAGGAGAAAAAAGGTCCAACTTGAACCTACCTCCAGAATTTCCCGTTTAGAAAGAGCATCTGAAACTTGATTCGCCTCATGATAAACATGATGCACTTTAACAGAGATGGAGTCTACTAAATGAAGGCATTCCACCCACGCAGAAATCATCCTCCAAGGCACATTTCAGGACTGATCTCGAAGAATTTGAACAACAGTGGATGAGTCAGATTCAATCCAAATTCCATGCCATCCAAAGAAAACAGTGTACCTGATAGCATTAATAATTGCCCATAACTCCGCATCCAGATCAAAATCATTACCAATGTTATGAAAAAAGCATCCTTTGACAAATCCCCTATGGGTACGGAAGACACCTCCACAACCAGTTGTACCGAGTGCTCCAGATGCTGCACCGTCAATGTTATCCTTCAGCTAACATGAAATATGAGGGATCCATCTAACATGATTCAACATTAAAGGCTTTCTTTCCCTGCCATTGATACCAAGTGACCTGAGCAGGGTTAAGTTATAGAAATCATTTTTCATTTTCCTGGTTTGAATACATGAAGCAGTCCGCACAACCATATGATTCGCCAAGACACCGCCATGAAAGGAGGGGACACAGTTATTGAAAATTAGTTCATTTCAGGACTTCTAGATATAAAAAAATAGACTAGTGACCGCTGCATATAGCAGCGAATGAATCTGCTCCCTGCATTCTGCATTTGCACAGTGAGTAGAACAGGTCCTCAATTGAATTCATTGAGAGGGTGAAATGGAAAGTTTCTTGGAAATAGTTCCATAATTTAGCAACAAACATGCATGTAAGAAAAATGTGCTCATCGGATTCATCCCCATGTAGACAGAAAAAGAAAACCGAGGCTAAATTAATTCTAATCTATTGCAAAGCAGATTGGCAAGGCAGCCATTTTCTCCATACCCTCCATATGAGCAATGTTGCAGCTGGAGGAATGAAGGGCTTATGGAAAGTAATAACCCAAGGTGGGGGCTCTAAAGAATGACCACATAAGCCTCTATACAAGTCTCTAGTAGTGAAATTACCATTCAAATTTGACTTCCAGATGAGCAGATCAGAGTCATGAAAGGAGTATCTTTCAATTTCCAAAACAACATGACTAGAGAGATTGAAAATAATAGAGGAATTACTTTGATAATTCACAATAGTCAAATCCCGTAATGGAGTAGGGATGCATATATAATCAAAAATTGGCCCTGATATCCATTGAGTGGTCCAGAAATTAAGAGCATAATTTTTGGACACCATCCATTTAGAGGATAACATCAAGTCAGAATAATATTTCTTGAGTGCAGTTCAAATTGATGAGCAAAGATAAGTTGAATTTCATTTATGGAGCTTGTAAATAAATTTTATTTGAAGAAAATCCATAAAATTATCAGGAAAAGTAATTAAGTTCCAAGTGAACATATTTATCAATGTGGCATTGAAGAGACAAATATCTTTAACACCCATTCCCCCCATCTGAATAGGCTTAATGCAGTCTTTCCAGGCTATGGTGATCAACATCCTCTCCTGGATAGAACTAGTCCAAATGAAATTACTGATTTCACTAGAAATCTCTTTAATCAAAGCCCAGGGCCAATGATAAACTAAAAAGGAATAGACAAAAATTGATTTTATCATAGAATTAACTAAACAGATTCTCCCCACTTGAGACAAGTTTTCCCTTTCTAATTAGATAGTTGAGTCATAAATTTTAGAGCAATATTCTCCTAAAATCCTCTCTTTATCCTTCCCCAAAAGAGAGGAACACCAAGATAGATAAAAGGGAGCACCACTATCTTTACCCCAAGCTATCGAGCCACTCTAATCTGCCTCGAAACAAAGATACCTTTACCAAAAATGACAGGGGATTTCTCCAGTAAATTACCTGACTAGAAACCTCTTCATAGTGAGAGAAACTTCCTTTAATACAAGTAATGGTGCATTTTTCCGCTCTTCCAAAGAGGAGGATATCATTTGCATAAAACAGATGTGAGGGAGAAAACAAATATCTTTGAACTTTAATCCTCTGAAACCACCCATAGTTTGAAAGGTCAGTGAGACACCAGCTCAAATAATCTTCTGTAATGTCAAAAAGTAGTCCACAAAAAGGATCACCTTGTCTAACACCTCTTGAACGTTGAATGAAACCCCTGGGAGATCCATTAACAAGAATGGAGAGTCTAGAACTAGCAAGAATGGAGTTGACAAATTCAATAAACATTTGTGAAAACCCATCCATTCGAAGGATATGGAAAAGTATTCTCCATCTAATAGTGTCAAAGGCTTTTGAGATATCAATTTTCAAATCCATATTGCCATCTTTAACCTTTCTTTTCATCAAATTGACACACTATGAGGTAGTGCATAAACAGTTCTGAATGTTCCTCCGAGGTATGAATCCAAACTGATTGCTTGATATTAGACCCCTAGAAACACTACCCAAACGATAGGTTTTAGTCTTACTGATGAGTTTTGGTAAGGTATTACCAATAGAAACTGGTCTCAAATCTTTTATGTTAAGAGCATTGTCCTTTTTGGGAATAAGAGAAATGAAACTTGAGTTCATTCCAAACAAAATATAAGCAGATCTAAAGAATTCATTCACAGCATTAATCCTCTCAACCTGAATGATGTCCCAATAGAACATAAAGAATTTTTTCATAAAACCATCAGGGCCAGCCACACTATTAATGTCTAAGGAGAATAAGGCATCATGAATCACTTTAGCATATTGGATTTCAACCAGCATTCTATTTTGATCATTTTTAATGGAAGGGTCAAATTATTAGATGATCATATCAGAGATCTCTTCATTAGAGTCAGAGTATAGATGTTCAAAGTTATTAACTTCCTCACTAGAAATCTCCATTTCAGAAGAAAATATATTTCCTTCAATGGTGGTCACATTAAGAGATCTCTTATCACATTTTTCCCAATTCATACAGTGAAACAGTTTTGAATTTCTATCTCCATATTTCAACCACCTGATTTTAAACTGATTTTTTGGTAACATCTCCTTCATATCAATAAGATTTTCTAGATTATGAGTAGCATTTATTTAATTCTAGGTTGGAAAATCCTGTGAGGAAGTCTCTTGTTGACAGTTTGAGAGAGCCAGTTCAGCCTCCTGAATATGAGAGTCAATGGTGGAAAAGGTCTTCTTACTACATTTCTTCAATCTTTCCTTTACAACTTTCAACTTACTATATAATGAGTGAGAAGGGAAACCCAAACATTCCACTTTCCATGCCTCCAATACAACTTCCCTGCAACATGGGATAGTTAGAAAATCATTATTGAATTTAAAGAGGAGAGTGGTAGCCCTGTGGGTAAAAAATTGATCATCCACAAGAATAAGATTCTAATCATAGTTTAATCTAGGAAGAGTTCTCCCAGAGACATCGATTTCCTTGTTTATGTCATCAAATTGTAAAAAACACCTGTCCAGCTAACTATCTTGCTGACCATTTTTTGTGTATCACATCCAAGTGAACTCAGTTCTAGAAATGGGGAGCTCACTAAGACCACATTTTTCAATACAAAGAGAAATATCCTGGGATAAGGCCGGATATAACTTTTGACCAGTTTTCTCCTCAGGTCTTAGAACGGTATTCAAATATCTAATCAGAATCCATCTATTCATCATGTTCTCAGATATATCCACTAAGTTTCTCCACAAATCACGAATTCTAATGTAATGGTTAAAAGCACACACAAATGTAAGAGAATGGGGGGCATTGTTGAAAGAGAAATTGAGAGTAACTGATTGAAAATATGATGCAACCGAGGTGAGCGAGACAATATCATTCTTAATCACCCATAGATAATCAGAATCATTAAAAAGTAAATTACTATCAATGAAGTAATATACAAAGGAGGACCATTTGAATGATCCCCATTGGTCAAACTTCATCTGTGGCTCAGCTAATTCAACTAATAATGGCTTGTTGTTCATGAGAATGTGCCTAAGGGTTCTCACTGTGAGAGAGTTCCCAATCCCTTGGAAATTCCGAAATAGGATACTAATTTCATTGACCTGAGCCTAGTGTTAGGCTCATCTTTTATAATTGACACATTCCTTCGAGGGGAATCGGTTTCAATGTTAGGGTAGGCACCGTCATCACTATAATCCTCATCAACTATTAGTAATGAGAATCTTTTGGGAGATTCAATTGAGACAGTTGTCAGAGTATTATGTAATATTCTCTTTGAAAACATAATCAAATTTACTGGCAAGGGCTCTCCTGAAGTGAGAGATTCCATACCAGTCTTAAAGGTGTCTTCTGTATTCAGAATATGGTATGGAGTCTCCAAAGAAGCCTCTATATTCAACTAAGGGGATGGGATCTGCAAGGTAACCTCTGTATTCATAATAACATCCAGGGTTACTCTATGACCTACCCGGCCTTGCTCATTAGGGGTAGATTTCGGAGTGGGTACAGGAGCTGCAATTACCTCCCCCTACTCCTCAGTCCCATTTCTCACCATGATTACCGCTTCAGGGTTAAATGGGGCCTTATTAGATGTATCACAATCCATTGTATCATCCATGGACGTCGAGCTCTCAGAATGATCATTCACAATTTTAGTTGGGCATACATATGGGAAGGGGGTGCTTTTTTTGGGCCTATTCCTCCTACAGTTCGCATCCACATGCTGACGAACATTACACAAATTACAGTGTTTATTCCAGTTGCAATCAGGGGAAGAATGCCCAAAAAAATTACAATTTAAGAATATATTTTTCTTTCATTCATATAGGATTCCAAGAGTAATTGTAACATCATTTGTAGTTATGACAAATTCCTACACAAGGGTGGAGGACATGTCAACATTGACTAAAATTCGGGCATAATGCCCAAACATAGGATTTTTAGTATGCCCATCAATCTTGATGGGGTTCCCAAACTATGAAGCAATATACCATATAATTTGGGGGAGCTAGTAAAGAAGGTTATGATTACATACCCAGATACAGATTTGAGCGTATGAGTTCTTGATTGAATTGGGATGGAAGTTCTGATCCCATTCAAGAATCCATATAAAACTAGGATTCAGAGGCATCGATTCGTAACACCAGGCGTGTCACTTCAACTCATCTGATGAGAAGATGATTTTATAAAACCCTTGACCCATCGACGTCATCTTCTAATCATCAAATCCCCAGATCTCGGTAAGTCTCGCAAAGAACACGTGGAACATCCATGGTTTCATCCCTTTTGCAATTATCACTCAAGCGGCAATTGAAAATTGACATTGATTCAATCATTCATCAACCGAAAATTTTTTGGCAGAGACATGTGCAATTTTTCCCATTCTGATTATCCTTCTGACCAAGGCCTCACACTCAAGAAATGATGTGTTCACTATTACTTTAATAGTGTCTAAAAATGATTTATCTGACCTGTTTCCATGACAAGAAGCAGATGTCCTCTTCGAGAAGAGATTGAAGAGGTCTTTCTGTCCAACACATCCGTCCTCATCTTTACAACCGAATTTTCTTGTTGACTCATCGACATAAAAATTAGTATTACCCAGGTTAAGGTTCCTATCATAACCCTTCTCGAGAAAAATCACTATCCATCCTCAGCCCTTCCCAAGAAAAATAAGTATTATATATATTTATATAATCATAAATTTATAATATTTTCTAGGTTTCATAATTATTTTACTTATACCCCCATTAATGATTCCTTATATAGTCCTCATATATTCACTTTTTGTTCTAGAATTCTGCAGTCAGAGTCTAAAATTTAATATACAACAAATATAGCCATCAAATTATATTTTTCATTTATTACCAATCTGGATAGATTTAATAAATTTTTTTATCTATCTTTCGTAATTTGGATAATAATTATGGGAGTTATTTATCTTGACCTTTTTAGTATCCAACATTGGTGATTTCTTTGGTTGTTTTTATATTTCTTTTAATTGATGTTTTTCAATTTTTCGGTATTGATCATATAATAACTGGTGATGTTGCTTTAGATAAAATAGAATTAACTAAATTGTGGGATAAATTCATCCATGATCATGAAAAATGTTGAAAAATATATTATCATGAATTTTTTTTAAACCAATATGAGTTCCTTTAGAGACATGAGTAATATCAATATTTTCAGAGAAATATTCCATCTTGGTGGTTCAATCAGTTTATATGTTTGGGTGGTGGGATTATTATTTACAATAGAATTTCTCTCAATTAAATTTCACAAGTTTACATCTAGTTGAAGTCATTTAATAATAAAATAAAAATTCTTGTTTTAAATTTATATCAATCTTCCATCCCTTTATATTTTCATTATTTTAATCTAATATTTATATATTTTTACAAAAATAGGTCATAGAGTTGTATGGGAAATTTATTCATTTGTAGTTAACATAAAATTTATCTTGCTTTACGTTGAAAGTATCTTGATGTGATTTCACTAGTGTAGGGATATTTTGAAAATATTATTCAGGAAAAAATTAATTTTATTCTACTAAAATGTTATGATCCTTGACTTTAAATGATCATACTTCAATATGAGTATCTAAGAAATTCATGAATTCATTGTTATATTTTTAAGTGCATGAGTTACCTCACCAAAAACATGTTTACTCAAAATTTTCTCATAAGCATGGAATTAAAACTGTTGTTCAATTATTGAAATGTTTTTATTGAAAAACATCACATATTTGTAATTTTTATTAATGAGGTCTTTGAGTGCATTGTGCATTTTGAATCCCTTTTCATGTGTGTCCTATTATATATTAACATACTCTTAAAACTATGATTTTTCATAAAAAATTACCTGAATAAAAAATATATATATCAAATCAATTCATAAATTACATTCTTTAAATATCATTCAGAATAATAATTTATGTATTAAAAAGTTATTAAGTGTAAAATCCATGTAATCTCAATATCATGATATGGTTTATTCAAATCGATTATTTTCAATTATTTTGAATGGTAATTACAAATACTTAAATTATTTTTCTTGTATTTTACTAAATAATATTTCTTCTATTTTCTTCTTGTATTTTGGTGTCCTAGAAGGGGATTTCAGATCTTTTTTTACATGATTCGAGGTTGTGTCTTCCAATTTAGGTTCCATGGAATAAAAAACAAATATGTACATCATATAATCCGTGTAAAAATAACTGTGGATAAAAACACTAATCTAATTATTTAAATACCTATTCTCTGATACCACATTATATCATAGATGGTTCATGAAGGGATATTTAGTGGGAATTAGTGTTACCAACTATTAATCTATTAAAAATTACCCATATTACTCTAGAACTTTTTACCTAGTTATGAGGATTGAATTTATTGTGTGCTCTTAAAAACATACATACAATTTCAATGTTAATTATAAAAAATACAACAACAGGAATATATTTATACAAGGTTCAATACTAATACCTATTTTTTCAATGATCAATACGTGTTTGCTTCATGAATTTCCTCATCACCATAAATTTTTAGTGATTACAAGTTCCCAGAATGGGACCACATTATTTATTCTAGGCTAATCATTTTTCTGATTTTAGTGGAGTTATTTTTAAATTTAGCACAAGTCGTTAATGTATTTTTGATATAATTAACTCTATTTTATAAAAGATAAACTTTTGAAAAATATTTCTCTTTTATATTGGATTCCCGTGAATCTTCGGGATAATATTTATCAAGTACAAAAGGACATCGACTACGACTAAATCATCAATATTTTATGAATACTAGCCTGATAATTTTTAATATGAATAAAATTATACATCCAATTTAACTACCTATTTTAACATAGTAAAAAACTAGAATCCAATAAAATGATGTAATAACTAGGCTAGAGTGGGCCTGTCTGAATAGATGATATAGAGGCACAAAAAATTTAATAGAAGGGATGTGTCTATGATAATGAAATTGAAAATATTAATGGGTTGAATCCTATTGTGTTTTAGTAATTTCTTATGGGCTTTCACCCCTTGTGGACATCTATAATGTATAGTGGAAGGGAATAGGTAATAAAGTGGAGGGAAGAAACTTTTAGTTTTAGATGTGAGAAAAAAATAACATGTCATAATATTAATGAATTTTAATTTGATACAGATGTAATTTGGTATATCATATGAGTCCAATATTAGTTTCCAGGTCAATGGGGATCCATAATATTCTATCTACTGATGAGGAGATTCTTTGTCATTCACATGAATTCCTGAAAAGTGGAGAAACAGTGCTAAAAATCCATTATTATGATTGTATCCAGTTCCATAACAATGGATAGAGAGCTATAGATTTATCATGCATAAAAAATGACATTTCATGACTAATAGAAAAATTATTCTATTCAAAGAAGATGAAATTTTTGATGATGTTAAGAAAAAATAGGCAATCATTCATATATAGTGTGTTTGATATTATTAAAGATAATATTTCAATATTTATTTGATACAAAAGATAATTCAATCACATTGATTTTGATTCTATGATTCTTAGAGACACCACCAAAAATGAATCAACCCATTTCACAAAAATTCAAAATATTTTGAGTTTCCGCCTTAATGAGGTCTCATGTCTGTGTGGGGTTTGATGATAGACTTGACACAAAATTGAATGATAAACATTATGGTATATCATGATCACAAAAATATATCACTTGAACATGGTATCATTCCAATTTCTCCTAATAATTCCAAAAAACATCTACATTCAAAAGGTAACCCTATTCACCATGGTGTTTAATGACTCCCTGACTACCATGAAAAACAGATACACCAGGTGAAATTGAATATATTAAGAGAGGAATGATCAAATAATTATTAACACTAAAAATTTACATATCTTTTGACTAATAGGATAGGATATTGATTCACATAAAACTGAGGTCCATGATATATATATTTTGTGATGAAAATGATCAACTTATAATCACTTCTTTCATGAATAAGAATATGAAGATGCGCCGGACAAAGTCCTCTTTTGGGTGATCATATGTACACACTATGTTCTGTGAAGGGTGAAAACCCATAGGCTCTTTATATGAAAACCACACACACAATAGATCTGCATAGAAATTGATCATATTGTATTCCCAAACCCACAATGTAATAAACTGATTAGTGATGGTTTTCATGAAGAAGATCCAATAAAAAAATAATTTGTGAATAATAAATGTGATAAAAACATTTCATATAATTCATTCATGTCCCTCGTTATGTGCATGTATAAAACCACGTAAAATAGAAAATATGAGAAGGATTTTGTTCATGATAAATCATTTTAATTGAATTAAAATTACATTAAAATAATTGATTAAAATTTAAAATCACATTAAATAATTAATAATACCCTTTGTTATGTGAAATTTTGTAATTCATGATGAAATGAAAAAGACATCCTACACTGTGATGATAATTACTATGTTATCCTTTAAAGGAAAATCATGTTTAAAAGTGGAAGTTTCATATTAAACTTGTTTAACAGTATAAGGCCATCATGAAAAAAAATCATTTTTTGATTCAATGGATGTATATGTCGTTAAGATGATGAAAAGGATTATCCAGTTGATGGAATTGTAAGAAATGTAGAGGAGACATCTTATTCAAATGTATATCATTAATGATCTACTAGTGTATGTGTAAATAAATACATTAATGACTTTTGGTGCCGGTATAAATAATTAAATTAACTATGGAAAATTTATTTGACACACATATAAATTTTGTGTCAATTTGGGGAACATGTAATCACAACAAAAATATAGTGTTATGAAAACCTGTGAAACAACCACAGGTTGATCAAAAAAAGGATTAGGTCTTAGTATCCAAACTTGTAAAAATATGTTTTTTCAACTGTATCATTTATTATCTTCATTTCATGTGTATGTAATTTTTGAATAATAGATGAAAAAACTATCCCACTTTACTAGTATGGTGTTTTTGAGAGTAAGATGGACTAGTTGAAAGGAATGTAATATTTGGTAAATATTGGTTCGGTAGATTCACCTCTATAAATGTCCCTAAGTAATCCATTTAGGATATATAATGAGACATCATATAAATGATAATGGATTTATCCAAATTTGTTATGGGATGTTTTTCACTATGTTAGGATGTACTAGAATTTAGTCTTGAACTATGATTATGATTTCATGTTTAATGTTATTCCCACATTCCCAAGTTCCATTATGATATCGTGTAAGTTCATACCAAATTGATGAAGATTATGATTATCACCCATTAATTTTCCCATTCAAATTAATATTGTCAAACATGTAATAGCTTAATCATGTAATGCTTTTTGAATCAATTCCTAGGATTTATAGATCACCACTCAGTTTTGTATGTCCACGTGTTATCTTATGAAGATTTAAAAGAAACTGATTTTTAGAATCATGTGAAGGGACATTTAAATAATATTGTTGTATATTTTTACTATGATGATGTTAAATTTTCGAAATTTATCAAATAAACTAGGATTCCCTATCTTATAAGTTTTACTTTCTATTCATTTATATAAAATATCCTGATCTGAAGTGAATTAAATCTATGGGTTTTCATAACGTCCAATCCCCCAAAAGTATTAATATGACATAATATTAACAATTTTACTCAGTAATTTGTTCCCATGAAAGACAAACCTCATCAAAATTCTTCAATATTTAAATGACTCTAAATTACAATTTTTATTGATTTCATGAGTCTTTTTTAATATAAATTTCAATAAACATGACCAAAATGTAACTTTAAGTTATTTTTTCAAAAAATACATCAAATTTACCATAAACTTATACCAATAAATTGAAATATGACCACATCCACTAAAACAATTAACATATTAATTCATCAAAAAAATTAAACGAGCCCTATAACACAAAAGTAATAATAGTGAAAAAATTTCAATGTTCAAATTCCCCATGATGATAAATCTATTTCATCAATTAAAATTTATATAATTGAAAACAAATAATTAATCTTCACATATTAAAATTATATTTCTATATCAATTTTATAATAATAATGTGGAAAAAAACAACTAATAATTTTATATACAAAATATGGCTTACATCACTCCAATTGTCAGTTCAATCATTTTTCATTAACTATGACTATGCCTAACAGATTGACAATGAAAGTAATTAATTCTAAAAAATCAAAAATAGTAAAAAGAGATAATCTAAATCACCTACTATGATTTGAAGAATAAAATGATATTAGGAAAAATTGATGATAATTTTATTTCTAGACACCCGTGTTTCCTCTATGATTCACAAACCAAACTATAACACATATAATATTCATCAATCCTACATCATATCCATGAACCATAAAATACAATGGGATATATATATATGATAATAGAAAATAAGTTTGGGATAATATAACATTAAATCATGAAAATGAAAAAACAAAAATAAACTAAAAGGTCATCCATTGGTATCAAAAACCATCATGTAATTAATGCAACACCACTTAAGGTTTCTATAAAGAAGACAATTCTCATATGAATGTAAATAATTAAATGAATTTATTTTTAAATATTATTTGGATCAATCCTAGATGTGGTTATGAAAACCATATAATGTTATACCTTAGTCAACATTTATGAAAAAACAATAGTATATCAGAATATGGAACTCATAAATATCGTCCAAATGATTTATTTGATAAAACATGACATTGAATATACCCTTACTTCATAATTCTAATCCATGAAGTGGTACATAAATTACACTTTTTCATTATATGATAATAATAATAGAGTTATGATAAAAAAATATTTTATTTATAATCCATGATTGTAATCACAACATGGTTTTAATCGATGTTTCAAATTGTATATACACCAAATTATATCTGACTGAAATTATAATATAATAGTAAATATAAAAATACTAATTCATGTTTAGAAAACAAAAAAAATAGTTTTATCTTGGAAATGGAAGATGAAAAATTCATTACCCCAAATAAAAATCCTTGAATACTCTAATATGATTAATTTCCAAGCCATATTGAATCATAAAATCACAAAACAGTTTTGAAAATTCAATGACAATATTTCTTCCAAGAATTAAATTATTGACCTTAGATCCACAATACTCATCTAATAAAAAACTTATGACATCTACTGACATTTTATCCACATTTAAACAACCTTGAATATATGGGACTCTATATTACATAATAATCAAGTGATTAATGTATTCATAAACATAAAATAATAGAGATAAAAGAAACAAATTAAAAAATATAACCACCCTATGGGATTCCTCTTAAATAGGACTATATATATCACAAGAGGGATTAAAGGGTTCATAAATAATTGATTGAATTTAATTTACTAAATATTCACATAGTCAAATATGATATATTTCACAAGAAAAACTGTTTAAAATAGAATTATGAAATTTACCAATATCAATGACACTTACACTAAGGTGTATTCTTATAAACCAATATGCCTCTAAAAACTCACACCAAAGTAATGAAATGTTATTGTAAAATAATCTATGTAAAATCTATAATATAAACATGACTCTCAATGAATATACTATCATTTCAAATTTCTAAATAACCCATATCAAGGAAATTATAATCATCAAGGAGAAAAATTTTCATTTTTTACATGTGGAGAATATCATTAACTTGATCCATCTGAGTTGGAAGTAAAATCACATAAGAAACATAACTAAATCATCCTAACACCTGAAATGGTATAACTACCATTGCGAAATCATACCACCTCTACAGAACCTATATTGTTCAAAATGAATTGAATATTTTTGGAATACCTTATCACTATTATTGAACTATTTTTGTCTCCTGCACTATTATATAAGACATTTATGATAGTAATTTGTTTTTTTAGTCTCCCATAAATCATTAGTACTTTCTATTATTTTTTATATATAAAAATTTAACAATAAATATATATTCTACAGAAACATTCGAATATAATTTTTATCTCTATATATGACCATATAATTTATAAAATGATACAACATCAATAGATGAATAGTAATAATTATTATACAAAAAAAGAGTAAATTATAAATTATTCACCCATGAATTATTGAAATAATGAACACCCTCTCAAATTATATCCTTATATGTATATATTTTCTATGATTTATAGTTACCTAAATGATTATTTAAAATCATTTAAAGGATTAACTAAGATCCAATATAAATTCTACAATATATTATAAAATTATAAATTATAATTAAAATATATGTAACAATTATCTTCATAAAAAATTTATGAATCATAACCATTTATTATACATAGATCCATATTAAATAATCCTTTGAAATTGAGATGATGATTTCAAAATAATGAGTTGAAATCATAAAATAATCCAAAAATAGAAACACAATGCCATATCTTGCCATATATTAATGAATAACCTTTATAAAATCCAATAATACTTCTAACCATTTTAATTATAAAACTCCCAAAATGTCATGTTGAATAGAATGAACTCATTACCCATCATTCATTGATTATGAGAAAAGACATAAACATAATTACATTTCCAATGAATAACTTAAATTTTACTATAAAAATATAATCCCCAAAACCATTCACATAAATGAAATACTTGGATACACTACCCAAATTATGTTATTAAACTCAGGAAGGATGTCCACTCTAATAAAATTTAGAACAAATAACTTCCCAAGACACTACATTCATTGTTTTATTTCCATTTAACATTATATAAAAGAATCAAAAAGAATTATGAGATCTCTCAAATACTCAATATAATGATATAGTAGATAATATTCATACAAATTTTGAAAAAAATGTTTGAAAAATCATCTAAAATAGAAAATCCAATTTTTACTTCCTTTATATACAGATGAAATATTAATAGTATAGCATCATCCTTACTTCCATTCCACTCTCCAAAATAATATAACCAAGCATCTTCTAACATAGTTCATTGACAATATATTTAGATCTCATGTAAATAATATATATATGTTAGTGTCATGTAAGAGATAAATTCCACAAATCCTATATTGATATGATAATTCCTCCATAACAATAGATGAAAAAATGATTCAAAATTCACAAGACCATAGGTGATATGTTTAAATTTATGGTGTTTTAAATATTGAGACGTATAATAAATCCTAACTCACTCAGTTAACATCGTGCACCCTATACCGTGATGTGTTTTTCATCATAAATGGTAGATATGACTCCTGGCCCATAAAAGAGAAGAATATGATCACTCAATTACCATTAATTATGCATTAAAACATTATCTAGAAATGAACTCACCATAAAGAATAATTATTTTATATATTCAACATTATAATATGCACTATCATTTGAGATAAAACAAATATATGATATAATTTTTAACACCCAAAAATTATAAATAACATAGGATTCGATGGAGTGTATAAAACATTAAACCAAGAGTTTAAGAGAATATAGCATCCCAAGAGACTACATCTCATATAATATTCTAAATAAATTCAATCTAAAATATATCATTCAATGTAAGTGATATTGAGTTACCTGGTGCCGCACATAGTAATGAATTTCATTAATAGCTCGTATTACATGAAATAGTAAATTTCACCGAAAATAAATTTATTATTAATATATTATAATTTAATAAAATGAGATATATCATATCCTCTAAATTGATGGTTATGAATCAGTTTAACTAATTTATGAAAATATATGGTTTATAAAAATATACGAATAATTCATAGGTTACCAATTAATTAAAAATAATTTAAACAGAAGGGAAATGTTTTTATGATCACAATGGCGTTTTATCATAATAAATGAAATTAATGACTATCCATGAATGATATTAATTATATATATATGTTAGGTGACCAATTATTTATTTTTTATTTATAAGCAATATATTTAGTAGGAATAAGACAAGAAAAAAAGTAAATTTTACTCATAAAAACCTATATTGGACTTCCCCACATAAGATTCCTGAAACTAGTAAATTATTTTAATACACTATCATGATTATAAAGAAAAAAAATCCCAAAGTACTGATCATTTTATTAATCTTGTAAAATATATTATAAACACTAACTTTAAATTACAATTAAATGCATAAAATACAAAGTAGTTAATCCATTGAGAACTCTATTATTCACCAAGCTTAACCCTTTATATAAATACTAATAAAAATCATGGAATCATGAGAAAATAAATAATAATAATGTGGTTCAGATCAGACACTCAATATGGTTAAAGAATACAATAGAATGGTTCACAAATAATAGTAAACTTTATGTAATGTATAATAATAAAACACAATCCTTTAAAACAAAAACGTGAACATATTATTGAAAGAATAAATCAAATAATTCTATTTAAATATTCACATTGGGTTTTTACAAGTCAAATAATCACATATAATATTAATAACTTATCTCATAATGAGGGAATGCATAATGTCAGATATGATGACCACAATGTCAAGGCCTTGTTCAAACATCATCATAACCATACCCTCAAGGCCTCGTGCAAAGAAACTTGTTTGTCTTATGAGTCATACCGACGAATCGAGGGGATATAGAAGGCCCCACACATCACTTACTATTTCCAATGCATTCCTCTTTTGAATGGGTTAAAACAAAAAATTAATATTTGTATTAAAACTTCTATTAAAAATTTTAATAATTAATCTATAAACCATGAATGGTATCAAATAAGATCATCAATAGTAAAAATTATCAGAAACCCATCAATACAATATGGATGATTTCTTCATAATAAATCCACATAAATTAACCATATTGTCCATAAAAGGATATTAACATAGATTAAAATAATCTAATAAAATAAATAAAACTCATTCTGAGAGTAATCCTTTTTTAATATGAAATTATTTAAAATATAAACAATTATAATGGAAAAATTGCTTTTGTAAATATCCTTTTAATCTTGTAAGGGATGTTTCAAAATGATAAGTAATCATAATAGTGAAAAATATCCTCTCGCGCTATATATGTTAAAAAACAATCATTCCTTAATTTTTTACAAAGTTTATAAAGTACCTCATTTGGAAAATTACCGAATGATTCATTTGAAAACCTTTTACAAAACATCAAAAATCAGTATAAATGATAGTAAAAAATTATATATGAATTTTACTAATATTTTTAAATATATTTTTATGAAACATTGACATATATGATAAATATTTCCTACTGTATATTTACATATAATCAACCTTAGATAATAATGGGATTGTGAAATTAAACCACATATAAAACCATAAAAACATTCCTTTTGAAAAAAAATTTATGGGAATTAGAATATAAATTAAATTTTCTTTACAATTAATTAGATAGATATATATAAATATTTTTGATAATATTATGAATATTGAAATGGAGAAAGTATTAATTATTTAAATCGTCAAAGAGTCACAAACCACATTTAGAATTTAAATCATGAGACCGATATCATCAAATGAATTGTTAAATATGATGATGATAAATTTATTAATTATATGAAATATAATAGAGGCAACACATATATGACACACTAGAAATAGGTGGCGGACATGGCTTATATCTCACGAAAATTAAATGTGAGACGGAAATTTCCTCACCTTAGGTATGATACACTATGTATGTGTCCAAAACTAATGTATATTTTTTAAATATATTATTAACATATTCTATAAACTGAATAATAATTATGATATAATATATGATTCATTAATGGCTTTATATTACATGTATTTTATTAATTCCTTGTTAATTCATCATTTTGGGTTATAATATCTTTACTTATCTTACATGATTTGACTTGTTATTATTGATCATATTACTTATATCATGATTTAATTAATTTGAAAATGTATAACATAATTTATATATCATATATATCTTCAATATATATATATCTGATATATATATAGAAGGGAATAAACTGATTATGGAGGCAGTAGGTCGTACGTACAGATGATCGTCATTTCCATTTTCTTATCGTAATAAATGGAAAAATGTAAATGATATATATATATATATTATTAATGTTGAATTATTATGTCATATATATCTTATTTATTTAGTGAATAATGTTTTATAATCATTCTGAAATGGTTGTAATGGGGGGCAAATCTTATTGCATCATGGAGATGGTATGTTGTACGTAAGCAAGAGAGATGAAATCATTCATTTAATGGTCCCGTAGTATGGGATTTTATTTTATATTAATTATATAGAATAATTATCAGGTCATATTAAATTTTTATATCCATTATATTCATCAGTATACCCATTGAAATAATGTATAAATGAAAAACTATTTACAACATGGAACGGGCAGGGAATGTCGTATGTACATATAGATGGTAATATTTCTTTTCAAAGGATGGGTAAAAAGAGGAATATTGTTGTCCCATAAATTTTAAAAAAAATCTCATAATACATAATATAATTTATTTATTATTTTATTATGTAAAAAACATTTTAATAGTATGTTGAATAAGAAAATAAATTTAAATGGGTTTGTGAAATAATTACCTCTTACTCGACTCTGTTATATTCATTTGAACAAACGGACACCATAGGTTGGATTTAATCCCAAATTATGGCCTATAGAATGATGTTTTTGAAGTAGGGAGGAGGAAAGGGTTGGTGTGGATGAGAAAAATGGATTTTTGGTGGAAATAAAAGATAAAAAGTGGTTCCCTTTTATAAGATAGGGGAGGAGCAGTTTTCTAAACCCGGAAACTATTAATTTATAATAAAATAATTTTCGATTTAAAACTATCCCAAATTGATTTATTCAAAGGATATGAATAGGATGGTTATAAATAATCTCATGAAATTAATTTAATCCATGTTTTAACCCCAAAATAAACATTATCTTGGGCTTTAACCATTAGTTAAATAAATTATCTTTTAATGCGTCTACTTGTATATTTATACTATAGGATTAATATAGTAACTATAAAATTAAAAAAAAACCCAAATCGGAAATTTTTGAAATATTTAACAATTTACTAGGTCATTGGCTGAATCACATAATTTATGAATTTTATATCATTTAATGAAATATGATTTATTTTAAAGTATCATTTCTGTCATCTTTTATATTACTCAATACTTTCATTTTAAACATATGAAACCAACATGATAACATCAAACCAAACCTTCAATTATATCACTAAACAGTAATATAACTATAAAATTATTTTATGTATTTAATTAAATCAAGTTATATTTATTTAAATATTATTAATATCATTTATTTGATTTCTCAATTCATTTAACAATTACTGCATCATTATTTTAGAAGATATTAATTACGATATTTATTCTCCAAAAATAAAATATAAATTATAATGATGAAGATAAATTTATTATATATCTATTTAATAAGTATATTAGAATTTATATTTTGTAAAAATCCTTTTAAATATTATTTGTTTATTAAAATTTGAATATTCTATTCTTAAATCATCTTTTAAAAAATGTAATACAAATCCAAATCTAACCCATGTTTCCCAATAAGTATTGTATTTTGCAAATTTTTTTGATTTTGTATGAATAAAAATATATCCAATGAAATTACTTCAACTGTTAGGGTAATTTTATATTATTATAATATTATCTTACCCTTTATTACCAAATTTACATTTTAGCACGGTAAATAAAATTCAAAAGTTACTATTCACCAAAAATTATTTTAATCATATTGAAAAAAATTCGTCCTAATTATTACTAAAATGTATGTTCTATTTTCATATATCAATTAAAGAAAGTTGTAAAATTATGTTTAATGTTAATCCGCAGAAGTGGTTTGATGGTGGGTAAAAGCGAGGTTCAAAAGTTCAATAAAATTTTAATATCTAATTCTACAATGAAAATGATTCCAATGGCCAACATTGGGTTAATATATGTATATTTTTCTTTTGTTACCTTAAAAATAATATAAACTAAAATAATTTTTTAAATGAAAAGGTCAGTTTTTAAACGCCAATGCAGTAATTTTCACTTTTAAGAAAAAATTCAATCATTCCAGAAAATTACAAAAATTTCACCATAATTTTTTTTGAAATTCAAAATTCCTAAATAATGTATATTTTTTGAAATTATATTTATATGAGTGTTTGAAATTAATATTATAATTTCTCAAAAGGGAGAAACAGTTGTTTCATTAAGAAAAAAGTATTTCTAAACATATTACTATTTTACAAATAATTATACATTTAAGTATTAATATATTTATTTTTGATAAAGAAATATAAATTACATTTAAATTTTATTTATTAATATTCATATAACTATATTTAATGTATAATTAATAAATATTTTTTTTAAATAATTATAATAATAAACTTATTATTAACTGAAACTTAATGTTGTGTGTAACAAAATCCTAGTCGGTGTTGTGGGAAAGAAAAGATATTAAATTTATTTAAAAAGTAAATTTAAAAGGAAATATTGTGATGTTACATTGTCTCATCCTTCGACAAATTTTAACCTTCAATTTTAAATTCTGTATCGAAAATAAAAGGTTGATACTAGAAAATACCATTGTGGGAAACCCACCTCTGAAATAGAGTAAAAAAATATTTAAATTTAAAATAAATAAAAAGAGGTATGAAGGATACTAGATAAAAATATATAATGGTTTCATGTAGAAAAACAGGAAAATTGGAAAAAATTCTAACAAACATGTTCTGATGGAGAGTGATAATGAAATTGTTTAGTGAAAGTTAACAATCAAAATGGTGGAATTCAATGATTATCTTAGGGACCATTTGATTCATCCGAAATGAAAGTACTATGAAAACATTATTGGTTTTATGAAATTATCCCTAGTGTTTATGAATTAATTTACTTTATTTAGGAATAATTTTAGGAATCATACTTAGTTGATATGTCCAGTTCCATCATTTACCTAATTTGTATCACAAGTTAATGTTTCTCTCCAAAAGATAATAAAATTTAAAAATATTATATTTATCATAATCATAGAGGGTTCTAAAAATAAACTTATACATTATATATCATACAATTTCTATAAAAAACATTGTTATACAAACCAATACAAAAAGTGGGCTAGGGGTAGGTGATGCACCCTTGTTGCCCTTTGGTTACCTGTTCAAGTCTCATCGCCTTTCTGAACATTGCATTTTGTTTCCCTCATGTGGTTTGTCTAGTTCATAAAACTATATTATTATAATATTCCAAAAATAATATTGTCAAATGTTTTAATAATAAACAATATTATTCAATGTTCAACTTAATAAATCCAATTTTTTGACTTATCCATTATACTTTTTTTCCAAAATCACATTCCAAAATGTAATAATGAATGACATAAAAATTATAAAATAAACATATTATAATGTAGATATTTTTTTCATGTAGAAAACAAGTTAATACCATTATCATGTATTCTATTAATTCATGGTAATAACCTGAATTATCATAAAATCATATGAAAGGATATTAGATTCAAGGAAGACGGCGGGATAATGATTCAAGGGTTCCTCCGCGACCGGTGAAGATGACGACCTCTACGCCGGCTCCTCCCCCCTCGGTGGGGGAGGGGGTTTCGTTGTCTCATGGAAATACTAGGCCTTTTTGCCCCTTCTCAAACCCTGAGTTTCTTCCTCAGTTTCCGAAGTCTTCCTTAAAACCTAAAGTTCCAGATTTAATAGATGGTTTTCCGAATCTCCCTCTTTCCTCTTCTGATTTCTCGGAAGCCTCGGCCCTGCTGAATCTCACCCTGGTGGCCCGGTTCAAGGACAGGAGACCTTCTGTGGATGATTTCGACCGCTTCATCTTCGGATCTTTGGATCTTCGAGATAGAGCGGTGGTTGGTTTACTGGGCAGTAAACAAATTATGATTAGGTTCGATTCAGAGGAGGACCTCATCCGAGCATGGGTGAGGGCTCCACGCATCTTTAAGGGATCTTCTTTCCTGCTTTTTCGTTGGTCCTTTGATCTACATATGAACCGTGACGCGCCTTCAATTGATGTCTGGGTAAGTTTTCCATCTCTTCCGTTACCGTTCCAAAACCCGTCGAATATATGCATGTTGGGAAATATGATTTGTAGATACCTATTCTCAGATTTTCATAAGGAGGCGGTATGACATCCGGTGAATCCCCGTGTGTCTGTCGAGATGGATTCATCCCGCATCCCTTTTGACTCTGTTTGGATAACTGTCGGTGAGGATTACCGGTGCAAGCAGGAAGTCATCTATGAGAACTGGACTGATTTCTGTTGTTATTGCAAGCAATTGGGCCATTCGGTTGAAGTTTTCCGAAGGGATCTTCAGTCTCGGTTGATGCAGGCCCGTGGTGATGGGAAGTCTGATTTGGTGAGATCTGAGTTTGGTGTCTGTAATGGCGCTCAAGAGGGATTGGTTTCGAGAGCTACAGAACTGGATGACAAAGGAGAGGGTCCATGTTGTTCTAATGAGAAGGGGGTGAGTTCTCGTCGAGTGTCTGAAACTGCCGGTGCTAAGGCAACACAAGTTAATCTACTGATGTTTGAGGTTTTCCAACGGTTAAGGAGGGACTTGGGAGTACCCGTTGCTCCCATGGGTGATCTGTGTACATCTCAAAGCGAGGAAGGAAGGGTCGATAGTGTTGCAGAGATTGTCTCCACGAGTGCTAAGGCGGATATAGGCCTCGACCCGTTGGCCAAAACTTTTTTAGCTTTGAGTAACAGGTTTCAAGGGCTGTCCGATGATATGTTGGACATGGGTTTGGAGGAGGCTGCTAGTCTGGATATTGTTGACGACCAGCAGGCTGATCGCAGGGTGCATGATCCTGCTTCAGTTGGTGAAGAATCCAAGGAGTATCAACGGACAGATTGGCAGGGACAAGAAGCAGTTGTCATGTATGAGGATAATAATTCTAATGGGGCAAGGAGCGGTCCTTTGGTGGTGAGCACGGATCAGAGGCTGGGGGACATGGACATACCTCCTCTGGAAAATGTTCCTATTGAAGACTGGCGGCCACCTTTGATGGAGTGAAATACTCCAGTCCAGAAGCTGGGAATCAACACAGAGTTTACTGATGCTAATTTAAGGGAGCGAGATGGAACTGGAAGGGAGATTTCGGGGGGAGGGAAAGAGAACATGAGTGGTCTAGTTGGTAGATCCTTTAGTGATGTTGTTAAAAGTGGGAATCAGATGATACCCACAATTGATGGTCCTTTGTCCACTACTCCATGAAGAAGACCTAGGAAGGATTACTCATTCCTTCTGAGGCCAATGCAGACTAGATCTTCATAAAAGCAGAATAAGGAGGTGACGTTGGCTTTTAAGAAGGGAAGCAAGACCAAGAAGGCTACCCCAGATTAATCTGTTCCGGAACAACTTCGCACCTGTGTTCAAAGTGGAAGTTTTTGGAGAAATCCGGAATGGGAATCAACTACCGGTGAAGAGGACTCCTGCTTGGGTTGCGGAGATGAATCCATTTATTATGATGTGTAAGTCTATGTTGTCTCTTTTTTCTGTCTACTTATCTTTGGTTGTATGTTTGGGTTACCGGGAACCCATAAACCGGATTTTAGAAATGGTGAAAAAATCAATTGCCATCCATATGAAATATGTACATGCTTCTTCTTTCTTTATGTAAATAATAGAATATTGGATATACTCATTATAACAAAAAAAAATTTAAACTCCAACAATGAGTGAATAAACAAACCATTAATCAGTTCCCAGGTAGTTCATAATATCTATTATACATTATCCAAATTAATCATTTCATTAATTCAACATCATTATCATTGTTTCAGATATATATTAAGGGTTATCTTTCCTAAAACTATCAATTTTTCAAAATGTTTAAAATTAAAAGTGCCACTTTTCCCGGTACCATAAAATATCAAATACTTAATGAAATAGTACGACAGTCCTACCCTAAAATACTCCATAATTCTTATAAATAGTCAATTTATAATAAAATATAAAAATTAAATAAATGATGAATATATAGATTAATCATTCATTTTAATTTTTGGAATTATCGTAACTTGATCGTTATCATATAGCATCATCTAGGGTATATTCCATTACTGATTGGGACATTGATTCACATAGTGTATCATCGCATTGTTTCTAAAAATTTGTACATTGGGAACAATTTCATAACCTTTAAATAAATAACATTGTTTCCATTTTTCTCCACATTTATAATAAATTCACATTTCCTTCAATCATATTCCAGTGTCATTCTATCCACAATAATCACATGTAGAAAAATCATTATTTTCCATCATCCCTTTATCCATTATTTCTATACCAACCTCTTCTTCTCTTTGATAACATCAAATCCATAGGGCTTATATAATTCATTACATATCTTATAAACACATGATACTATTTCCTCATATGATGACTATACGTGGGAGAAAATTTCAATTCAATTTTTTTAAGGCCATAAAATTCATGTTTTTTATTACTCTTTGGATAATGAGTATTGGTGGAGTTCACATTCACTATACCAAGATCCATTTATATAAGATGAAATATACTGTATTATCTTATAATTTTATATACATTGTATTTGTCTAAATATATTAGAGAACATAACAGAATTTGATGCATCCTAAATCCTATAATTAATAAAAAAAAATTGGGGAATATTTACTTTTAAATCCCTAATAATGGTTTGTAAATAATAATTGAATATTCCTGAGCATATCCCCAAGGAGTGTCAAACCATGTGTGTAGTAAGGCGTATTATCATGTACCTGGTTACCTCATAGCAGGCGTAGAACTCCTCATCAAATTTATTACTCCTCGTCACATCTTGGCAAGAACCACATTCACTTATAGTATCATGAAAGGGATATATTTTCTAGGAATAATCTCATAATCTCCACATTACCAATATTTTAAGATGTTACTATATACTTATCCTCAAAGTCTATCTTAGGGGTATGATCCCTTATATATGTTTTCTAAATCTATATCAAAGGTTTTGTCTAAACATCTTATGATACCAACTATAATGCCTAAAACCATGTATCCTAGAGATATTGTATTATTTTTAAAACATTTTCATGATTATATGAAAATTAAATCCCAAAGTACATGCCAATTTATCAATCTTGAAAAATAGATTACATACAAGTACTTTTCATTAAAATTCATCAAAAAATACAACATATATAAACATTTCATAAAATGATTAATCTTCTAGACTAACCCTGTATATAAATAAAAATACACTTTTTGAAAAATTGGGAAAATAAAACATAATAACGGGTGAGATTAGATGCTCAATAAGGTTATACAATACAAAAAACACTTTCATAAATAACCATAGTCATTAAGGTATTTATAAAACCGAATCACAAGCCTTTTAAACATTCACATAAACATTAAATGGAAAGAATAAATCATATAATTCCATTAAAACATGCACATATATATTCAACTAGTCGAATAATCCATGTAATATCATTAACTAATATCATAAGGAGGGAAATCATAATGTCCGACATAATAGTCATACTATCAAGGCCTTGTGCCGAGAGCATAAAAAACCAAACCATAATGGGCTAATATCGATACACTAGTTTTTCTGAAGATTCGTACTGATTCATCAAGGGGACCTAGTGGGCCCCACATGTCACTTACTATGTCTAATGCATTACTCTTATGAAAAGGGTAAAAAAATAACATAACCATTCATATTAAAATTATCATACAAAATGTTAATACTTTAACCATAAACAATGAATTGTATCAAAACCGCACATCCACAGTTAAACATATTTCTAACCCTTCAATATTTTATGGAAAATTTTTTCACAATAAATCAACCACAATTAAGAAAAATTTACAATAAAGGATAATGATATAGAAGAAAATAATCTAATAAAATTTGTAAAACTCATTGAGATAGATATCACTTTTTACATCGAATTCACATAAAATCTGAACAATTTTAAAGGATAATTTTTATTTTCAAAATATAATTTTAATATTGTAATGGATGTTTCAAAATGTTAAGGCATCATAACAATAGAAAATAAATGCTCGACTGGTATACGATAAAAAACATTCTTTCCCTTATTTGACGAAATGTTTTTAAGTACCTTATTTGAAAATCAAAATAAAGAAACAAGTATATAAATTAGATTAAATAATTTTATTCTAATAGTAATAATATTTTGAAGTCCTTTTTTATTAAACATGGGCATTAATGATGATGATGTCCCAGTAGATATGTACTTATAAAAAACCTTGGATAATAATGATATTGTGAAAATAAACCTTAAATAAAAACATAAGAAAATTTATTTTGAATTATTTTAATTAAATTAAAAGTATCAATAAAATTCTCATTATAATTATTTGTATGCATATAAATAAATTTTTATGATAATATTATGAATATTTAAATTAAGAATGTATTAATTCATTAAACATTCAAAGAACCCCATACCACATTGAACATTTAAATCATAAGTCCAATATCATTATATGAATCTTTAAATTCCAAGAAGATAAGTTTATTAATGCTATGAAATATAGTAGGTGTAGTACATAAACCACAAAAAATAAAGAAGTGGTGAACGTATTATATATCTCTCGAATATTAAATGTGAGATGAAGATTCCTTTACCTTATTTCTAATACATTCTTTACATGTCTAAAACTCTATTATAATTTTTTATACATATTAAAATTATATATACAAATAATAATAATATATATGTTATCATATATGATTCTTTAATTGCATTATTTTACTCATTTATAAACAATTACGTGTTAATGCAACATTTTGGGTAATAATGGCTTTGTTTATCGTACATGTTTTCACTTTTTATTCACAATCATATTAATTAGGTAATTATTTAATTAATTTCGGAATGTGAATTTTTTTCTAGCATATATATTAATTATATATATTAATTATATATATAATATAGATATATGAAATGGATGACACTGTTCATAGAGATGGTAAGTCGTACGTGCGCATTAATGTTGTTTCCGTTTTCATGTTGTATTGAATGTATCATTGTAAATGATATATATATATATATATATTTATATATTATTACAGAAGCATTATTATTCCATATATTTCATATTTATTTACTATTCACATTTTTATAATCATTTTGAAATGGTTGTAATGGAGGGTGAATATTATCACTTTGTGGAGAGGGTAAGTTGTACGCACACACGAGTGATGATATCATTAATTTAATGGTTACATGTTATAGAATAATATGTTTTATTAATTCTACATAATCATTATCATGTCATATTAATGATCTATACCTATTATATACTTCATTTTACACATTAAAATAAATATATATGAATACCAGTTTACACCACGATGTGGAGACAGTAAGCCATATGTACGTATTGATGGTGAAAATTATTTTCATAGGATGGGTAAAATGAGGAATATGGTGAGCCCATTATTATATAAAATAACAGAATATATAATATTATAGATTTATTATTTTAGTATGGAAAAATCATTGGATGAGAAAATAAAATAAGAACAAATATTTAAAGAGTTGGTAAATCAATTACCTCTTCTTCAAGTGTCAACATTTTATTTTCAAAAACATAGACTATATTTTAGATCTCTTCCTAATGTATGGAATCAAGGAGGATTCAAGGGATGTTGGGAGATGAAATTTTCAGGTTTTGGCAGTTCCAAATTTCATTAATGGTTTGAATAAATGAGAAGGAGAGGTTCCCTATTATATGAGAGGGGATGAGAACTTTTAGAAACTCTAAAACTATTAATTTATTATAAAATTATTTTAAATTTCGAATAGATCCACAGTGATTTATATATATGATATGATAACTATGGGTTGGAATCTTTTTAACCAATTAATTATATACATGTTAGGTCCAAAAATTATCCTTATCTTTTGGATTTAACCTTTAGTTAAATAATTTAACATTTACCCTGTGTACTTGTATTTCTATACTATATGGTTAATATATTCACAATAAAATGAAAAACATACCCCAATTGGGAAATTTATAACATATTTAACACATTATGTGTTATTTGGATGAAGCATAGTGTTTTACATCTTTTATATCAGTTAATAAAATATTTTTTTAAGTATCATTTATGTTAATTTTGACACTATTCAATAATATTTTTTAATAATATCAATAAAAATTATAACTTCAAAAAAATTCCTCCAATATGTCACTAACATATCTAAGATACCTATAAAATTTTTGGACGTTACTTATTAAGTAGAATCATTTTTATTTTAATACTTTTAGATCCTTTATTTGATATCTCAATTAATTAAACAATTATTTAATCATTATAATACATGTGTTTAATTAAGTTATAAATTCCCTAAAAAATAAAAATAAATATTTGTCGTTTTCATAAATTTCTTATATTTAAAATATATATTTATATTCAAATTTATATTATGTATAGAATGATATTAAAAAATATTTAGATATTAAAATTTAAATATTTCATTATTAACTATTCTTTATAAAAAATATAATAAAAGTCATAATCTCACCCAAGTAGAATTAAAATGATAATATATTATACCTAAGCTATATATTGGATGATAAAACACAATCCAATTAAAATATGACCAGTTTTAGAGTAATTTTATGTTTTTATAATAATCTATTAAACTTTAATTACTTAATTTACCTTTGGTCATGGTAAATAAAATTAAAAATAAACTATTCAATGGAAATTATTTTGATTCTATTAGACCATAATTTTTATACTGATTAAAACCAGGATTTTCTGTGATAATAAATTTAATTAAAAGATGTGGTAAAAGTTCATTTAATGTTAAACCACAGAATTGGTTAGATGGTGGGTAAAAGAGACATCCAAAAAATTCAATCATTTTTTTATATATAATTTTATTATAAAAATGAATCCACTGACCTAAATTGGAATAACATATTTATGATGTATATATTTTAAATTTAAAATAAATTTAAATTAAAATAATTATATCAATGAAAAGGTCGGTTTTTAAAGAACAATGCCTTATTTTTCACTATTCATAAAAATTAATATTTTTTCATAAAATTTCCAAACTTAACCCTAAGATGATTTTTATATTACTAATTAAAAAATGAATTATATTTTCCAAATTAAATTTCTAGGAAAATCAAAAATTAATTTTATTTATTGTTCAGAAATGGACATAATAAGTAGTTCCTTTAAGAAAATTGTAATTTTAATTATATTACTATTTTATCGAAATGTATACATTTTATTATAAATAAATTTTATTTATATGAAAATGTTATAAATAAAATTTATATTTCATTTATTACTATTCATATTACAATATTTAGTGTATAGGTTATGAATATTTTATTTAAAAAACTATGATACTAAAGTGGTGTTTCAAAGAAACATAATGTTGCATTTAATAGAAGCCTGGTCGGTGTTTTATAAAATACATGTTGCTGAATTTATTTAAATAGATTAAGTACTATGAAATATTGGGGTGTTACATTTATTTTTATAAATGTGGTTTCACAACCATTTAATTGAAAACATATTTTAAATATAACTAGTACTCTCATTTGGGTTCGCATAGTGATGTGGATCAATCATTATTTTCATTAAGAGAATACTATTTTCGAATTTAAAAATTAAAACTAATATAGAATATATTGAAATCATAATTTAGTTGTACATAATATTGAAATACAATTGGAGAAAATATGGAGGCATCATTAACCTATTAGAAGACATTAAGGAGTATGAATAGAAGAAAATTCAAAAAGTATTACAAGAACATGCCAGTTATGATGTAATTTAATGTATGACATAGAGTAAAGATCATATTAATTTGGATAAATGAAAACAAAAAGAGGATAAAAATAGTAGAGATAAGTTCTGAAAGAGAATATTCCTTATATAGGATGTGTGTAAAAGAAGTTGAATCTATGATTATGGAAAATGTCAACTAGTCATTGAGTTCAGCGACGGAAAACATCGATCTCAAGATCTCGATGGGGATTCCATGGTCATATTTTTTTGTATTTCCAATTTTGAAGGTTTCAAAGGAAAAAAACTACACAGAAGTTTCACGAAATGAAATTTATATATATTGGAATAGAAAACCAAATTTTTTTGAGGAATTTATTAAATCATGAAAATAAAAATAATAATGACCGATACATTATACTGTAATGATAGAAATAGGAAATTTTATTTATTTAATAATATAAAATAGGTTTACCAGTGCTATATAAGATGATCTAGTTGAGGATGAAGGTATATATGATGGTACAAAATGGTGATACTAAATGATGCACGAACTTGAATAAATACTTAATAGCATAGTTAAAAAAATTAGTATAATATGTATAATAAATGGTTATAATTAGAATATTAAATGCAATTAAAAATATAATTAGCAGTTATAACAATAGAATGTGATCCATTTTCAACCCTCTTTTTACACCCATATTTGTGTAAATCAATGTTCCAAACCCACCGGTTGAAATTGTGTGGAATGAAAATGAGAATGAACATGGGATCAAAAAGAGGGGTTTTTTATTTTTGGATCAATTTCTTCTTGTCATTTGTTCTCTTGGGTCATCTCCAACTAGCTTATAGGCTTGTTGTAGCAAAAAAAAGATTACAACCCACATCCATAGTTCATAATGATGATGAAGACAGTATTACAACTATGAAATCATATGTGGATATGATATCTCTACCATTGCGTAACAGAACAAGTCTGTATCATATTGGTGGTATTAACAACATTTCATCTCCGAAATGTGTGAAGTGGTCCTCAGGGATTTCAAGTGTTCATGGCTCAACCATCCAAGGGATCAGATCTTTAGGGTCCAAGGCACTAAATTTAGGGACTTCATTAGGTTTCTAGATCCTTTGTTTTTTCCCTCAGATACCAAAACATGTCTCTTCCATGGATAAGACACTGAATTTTCTTCCATCCCCAATACATATCCAACTGATCTTCTTTTAGATCTAGTTTTACTATTTGAATAATGGATTGGTTGAGGTATATGATAATGTGGGATGAACAATGAAGATTACTAAGAAGGGAATGAAGATGGATCCATACACTTTTGAACAACCATTAGAACATGAGGCACTATAATATAGGAGAATACTGACCTAAATCTTATCCTAATCTTTGAGGATGTGATAGCAGATGGAAATATTTTTATTTACGTATAAAATGAAGAAGAATATATAATTTTGTGAGTCCATTTCAACAAGAGATTAACAACGATCAATATAATTGGATCAACAAGGAAGAACATATTTTGTCTCATGGAATCAACAAAGGGAAAATAAAAATGGAAGAATAAATTCAGTCCATGGATAGGTTGGCCTAACACTTTGAGGATCTCATCAAAGAAGATACAGAAACAAAGGTAAAATCATTATCTAGGATCTTCCAAATGGTTATTAATTCAAAAAAATTAATGTTTTTCTAGAATGTTTTGTTAATATATATTGGGTTTGAATTGGCTATGATGTGTAATATTTTTGGGTTTCTCAATTTCACTAAAAGTAATTTCATAAATAAAAATTTTAAATTGATGAAAGCATTAAGAGATATTATATTAGATATCAGTTATAGTAAGTGTGATGAAAAATGGAAATTCAATTTTTAATGAAATCATCGGTCAAATTTGAAAGTATTTTTACACTATCCATGTTTTATCTCACTACAACCATTCTGTTATGTGAAATAAAATCACTTGGGGGAGAGTGAGAACCTATAATGTCTGTGTATCACTATCTCAAGGGTTTCATAGTACATGAAATGAATTCCAAATAATCCTACCATACAACTGAAATATGAGGCACAACGTGGTAGAGCAGGATAAAGAAGCCTATAGAGAAATAAGGGGATGGACGAGGAAGAGAATGTTGAGGAAGAGGTTGAGGAGGTGGTTGAGTTAGAGGCAGAGTGGGATGAGGGAGACTGAGATAGAGTAGGGGGATGTGTGGGAGGTGGAAAAGGTGGAGTTATAGAAGAAATTTGAGGATCTAGAAGTAGTGGATGAGATGCTTGGAAAGGGGATGGGGGGGACAATAGTTGTAAGTGGATGATCTGGAGGCAGAGCAGTTGAAGGTGGCAGAGCCCGAGGTGGAGGATCCATAGTCAATGATTATTGAATTGTCAAGATGAAAGGTGAAATTCTATTTTGGAAAATATAGGAAGATGGTAGGGGTAGTTGGAGTTTAAACCATAAGATATTATGTGGTAAATTGTGAGTAGGGGTGGTATGGAGGGAGGGAACATAATGTAAAGGGTGTGGTGGAGAGACATGAACAATTATAGTGGTGACATGAGAATGAACATTAAACAAGAATTCATATATATAATATATTCTTGAATCTTTTATATATTTTATATAATAAGATAAATATTTAATTTTTAGGAAGAATATAAAAATATTATTTTTTTAATTTTTGGAATTTCTCTAATAAAATTCATTTTATGATGAATAAGGATTAAAAAAATTAGTCGAAATAATATTTTTCATATAAATATTTATTAGAGAGAAATTATATTTTCAATTTTTTTTAAAGTATTATCAGATCCATTTTTTATAATTTAATCCAATTTATATATTTAAAATAAATTTTTCATGAATAAGGTAACAAAAACATTTCAATATTTGAATGTTTTCACTATAAAAACATCCTTTTATGTTGTGTCTATGAGAATAGATTTAAATTAATTTCAAGCACTTATGTTTTTCTGAATATTGAAAAATGGATAAATACATTTAATTATAACGTATAAATTAAATAATTTAGTCCCTTGTATTATTTGAGGAAATATGAATTGAAAATATTAGTAATTTTTTTAACCACAATTAAGGGTAAATCTTGTAATAAATGGTTAAAATAATATTAAAATATTACCATACTCTTGTCATAATTTTTTGTGATGAGTGGTTATCGACCAAAATAACCATTGAGTTAATTTTTTGAGGATTTTGTGCCAAAATTACTAATTTAATTCATTTTTAGTATTTTATTCAATGAAAAGACAATGTGATCACACTTTTGTTTCTAACAAGTTAATTATTTTTAGTATGTGGTTATATAGTGTATTTGTTCGAAAATAAGTAGTAATTGGATACATAAAGTGTTTTTATTTACCATTATATATTTAAAAAAATTAGGTATTGAATAATTCTACTAAAGGATTGAATAATTATTATGTAGTTATTGTTTAATTAATGGACATATCATATAAATTGTATTAAAAATATTAAAAAAATGTAATATGGTATAATTAATGATATCCATGAAATTAATAGGCGATGAGACATATAAGAGATGTATTAATGGTTTGGGTTTTAATTTATATTTTTTTGGGATATTTTTTAAAATCAATCATGAAATTAATAGTGTTAAACATGACAATAATGTTATTTTAAAATAAATATTATTTATTGATTTATATAAAATTGATAAAAATATATAATTTTGATAAATAATTTGAATATGGTTGAAAATGTAATCCATGAATCATTTATGTTTTTTTAACATTTTATATTAAATATATTTACATTTAATGAACAAGAATACATGTTTTCACAGTAAGAGTTAAAGGGTTTGATTAATGGTTAAATCTAAAAGATATGGGTAATAATGCGACCAAATATTTCAACAAAATTATATTTTGAGATTATTCCATCCAATAAATATCTTATCTTTAAAATAAATCAATTTGGATCCATTCTGAAATAAAAAATTATTTTATATTAATTTAATATTTATATAGCATTCAAAAGTTCCCTCAAATCAATTATAAAAGAGAGCATCCTCCCTCATTTCCTCACACCACATTGAGCCTTCAATCATGAAAAAAACCTTCTGGTTTCTACTCCAAAAATCAATATAATCATCTTAGAAGAATCAATTTGGTTATAAATAAATTTAAGAATTTCATTTGTATACACCAAATAGAGTTACCAACAAATGAGGTAACATTCATCAATGATCATAGTCATTTTATTTCATTCTAAAAAAATAAAATATTACTATTAAATTCATATATAATAAAACCTATAACCTAAATATAATAATATTGTGCTATTTTTAGGGGTTTACCTATAACTACAAACTCTTTCGTCAGATGGTTGATGAACTTACCATTCGTTTGTGGGGAACTAACACATCGTGAAATGATGTCATTCATTTTTCCATTACCACTGCCAATGGTAAGTAATTATGATGTACAAGGTTTTTTTATATGATTTATATATGATATTTATATTTTCATTATCTTTAATTAATTTTTATATAACTATACCTTCGATCATTTTATTTGGGGTAAATATGATAACATCGATTCTGGAAGTGTGGACTACGACCTCTTCAAAGGGATGGGATTAATTCACAATATACATAGAATATAAAAGGATGGTTTTAATAAAAATATGTTTCATTTATGAAATATATATAATTATTTAATGATAATATATATATATATTAGTTTTCATTCATTAAATATGAAAAGGAAATGGAAGTAGTGTTAATGTATACATACGATATATTGTCTATATTAATGATGAATTTCATTTTCTATATCAAAATATTATGGATTAATATGTATATATAATGATTATATATGTAATTTAATTTATATATATGATGGAATCATGATATAATTATGAGGTATGAAAAGTAATAAGTCAAAACATACTCAAAAGACTATGTAATTAACACACAAAATAGTGAAAATAATGAATGATTACTAAAAAATGGGTTAGAATTTATCATTAGAAGATAATATTTGATATTATAATTATTATTATATCTCTTGTGTATTTTAATTACATGATTTAAACCATTATACATGAGGTTAATTTAATTTCACCCAAAGGAAATGAAAGGAATGATATTTTATTTCTAAATTTTTTTTCTATGTGCCACATAACTTATACACAACATACCATTTCTATGGGGTGAATATACTAACCATGAATGTATTTTATGATCCATATCCTGAATATAATTTTATTTCAATATCAATATATTTTTATTTTTATTATGGGAAATTTTATTTTTCTGAAATTAATGTTTAATGGGTTATTTCCCAATTTCATCATTATTCAATACTGTTTTTGTTTAAGTATCCATTAGAGAATATTTATCTTCGATTTCGTTTCTTCTCATGTTATTTTAAATATATAAATTTAATGTATTCACAATATTGTTTAAATTCATTATTACCCCTATTTTACATTTTACAAAATTATTTAAAAAGAAATTTCATATCATTTTACAATATAGAGTACTTTTTATACAAAAGAAAAAGAAATGGGTTTTCATCATATAATCAATGAAAATAATTTCATGCCCTCATGAGACCATAATGGTTTTATTATAAAATTAAATGGAAAAATTGTTTTTTTTTAAATAATGTTTTTTCTTTTATTAATGATAAAAATTTAAAATAAATTCATACAAAGTGGTAATGGAGTTTCAACTAACATTTTAAATATGTGTGATAAATATCATATTCACCACCATCTTCTTTTTGCATGGCATACCTACTACCCCTTTTGTTATATTATTTTTGGAATATCTTTATTCTCATGATATTATATTTATCATTTAATGTTATTACTTCATAGGGTTTGGGTTTAAAATGTTTCAATGAGGTATGAGACACATTGGAATGTATAAAGATTATTTTCTTTGAGAATGTTTTTAATGATAATTCAATGGTATCTCCATTCATCAACCTCAAAAACCATATTTTTACGAGTACTACAATGGGGAATTATTTAAAAATATTTATTATTTATTCAATACCGCTTTTTGATAAGTCATGTTATTTATTTTTATTATTTGAAATTAGGAATGGTTTGGACTAGCAATGACTGGTGGGGCCCGGACTTTATAAAGCCCCTAGATACATTGAGATGTTATAATGAGAAAAATTATTTTCTGATATTAAATTGGTTTCTACAAATAGTCAAAACCAATTTTTAAAGGCATTGATGGTACAGGTTTCTATGTGCCTCCAAAATGACACAAAATAAGTAAGCATTGAATTCATTCTGAATTTTGTTATTATTACTGTCTATCAACAAGAATTTTTCATTTTCATTATCCAACGATGCATTTAATTCTCAAATTATTATTTTAATGGAATATTATTCCAATTATTTATCCTTTCATATTTTTTATAGAATTCCTTATCAGTTTTTTGATTACATGGAATTTTTATTCAGTTATTACCTTTCTATACTAACTATTATCATTGAATCATTATTGTTACCCATATACATGACCTATACTAATCATTTTGTCACACCATTATTATGTTTAACTTCCCTAGCAATCCCTGAGTTTCACTAAAAATGATATTCATGAATAAACTAGATGGTATAAATTTTTCCTCATTAGAGAGAAATAATTATGTTGTAATTAGTGTATTCATTATTTTAAAAATCTCATGTTTTTATCTACTTTACCGAGAAAACTAAACTAATCGGTCATTTTCACAATATTTTCTTATAATCAATAAAATTTGTATGTAATAGACATAGCATCAAGAATTAATTGGGTTGGGTCACTATAGTTTGATTAAATTGATTTATACTAGCAACATTGGGAACTATATTTTGGAAAACATGTATTATAGAACATGACCATATGGTAAGCCTCAACGAAAAGCATAAGATAACAACCAATAGTTATAGTTAGATTGATATTATGTTTTTTCTATAAATACATCCATTTATGGATACTACTAGTGGACGTGTTTCTATAATATATGTACCTAAGGGTAAAAACATCGAAAATGTGTGTCGGGATAGACTCATGAATAACCTGGTACAAGTGAACGATCATTAATACACACATGGTTTCACACTCCCAAGGAGTATTATTAGGATAATTATCCATTTCGTTACAAACCATTGTGAATTATTTGAATAGATAATGAAATTGAAAGACCATGGGTAAAATTTAGAGCATATAAGGAAATATATTGAAATAAAATATATGACTTATTTCTGTATTGATGTTTTATTGATATCCATAGTTAAAAGGCTACTTATTGATGGAACTTATTTCCAATATGACCATCATCTTTATTTTAGAAATTATATTAATGGAGATTCACATAAAGGATATGATTATTGTTGGGCAATGACACTTCTAATTGGAAATTCCTTGAAACATGAACATATGACAGAATGATGATAAGGGTTTATTTCCAACCAATATCCTATGAAATTCCATATTTAATATTTCATTGTTTTTAGTTAAATAATTTTATAAATAAATATTAATGATGAACAAGTTGTGTCACATTATTGGTTTATAGATTAATTTACTAACCATATTTTTTTTAGATAATAGTAAGATCCAAATAGAAATATATGTCACTATTTTATGGGCCTTATGATTCGCCAATGTATATATTACTGCTTTGAGAATTAAATTTAATATTTTTTGTCCATTTGTTGATGTAATGGATGAAATTGAAGTTGATAAAAGCCCCAAAAGGTTGAAAAAGTGTATATAAAATATAAAATATTCAGGTAATGTTATTTTTTATATCATTATACCGTAAAAGAATAAGTCAACATTTTTAAAATGATCAAACAAATGTTTTCATAATTCATATTTTTTTTGTATCAATTCTATTCAAAATACTCTTAGTTTTATGATCTTTGTATCCTAAAATTTCTATTTATAATTCACTTTTTTATTGATGACCTCAATAAACCCAATAAATATTTACAAATTTTCTTCAAGCCCATATTTTCACTTGCTAATAATGTTCTCATATATAGAAATCATGTTATATGTTATTCCATATGACCTTTGAACATCACACAAACTATTATTAAGATAATATTTTACAAAATAATTTACGATGTGGGTTTTTCATCAATATTATTTTCAAATATCAAGCCTTAGATTATTGAGATCATGTTTAAATTGTGAGGTCACAATTTAATTAAGGTGGGGAAAATGTAACACCTATAAATTTTAATGTAAGAAAATTATATTCAACATCCTATATGAAACAAAACACCATGAATTTAAGAGAAAATGTTATGAAAATAATATTAATTAGGTTCAATATTTTAAATAAGATTAATCTATGATATAGATTTAAATTCACTTGATGTTGTGTTAGCTCATGTCGCATGCATCAATGAATTTCTTCCATATCATGCGTTACATGAATGATATGGTTTTACCAAATGAAAATATATTATTAAAATATTATAATGTCATACAATAAGATATAAACTAGTTACTTTATTTATGTTTATGAATATTAATCACTAATGAATATATATTGTTTATAATAATATAATATGAATTCATAGGTAATAAATTAACTAGAAATAAATTGAATATAAATAAAATTTTATTTCTCACATAACTGTTTTATCATAATAAATTAATTAAAATATTACAAATGAACGATTTTACTGAAATATATTGGTCATACAATCAATAAATTAGTTTTAATATGCATAAAATTGATTTTAAAATGAAAATATATGGAAATCATAAATTTTACCCATAAAAAAAATATTTTTCTAAAGTCTATTTTTCATCCTTTTAATGGTGAATTATATTAAATATAATATTTTATATTTTGAAATATTTTAATTTAATTAATAATATTATGTTCAATTTTAATGTAAAAATTAACAATTTGGTAGATGTTTTGGAATATTTATGATAAGTTTAATGTTTTGAGGAATAGTGATAAAGTAATGCATTTTTATTGAAAAAGTGTTTTTCATCTAAATGAATTATAGGGATAAATTATATTTTTAGATGTTTTTAATGTATAATTAGAAAAAAATTTATCATTTATTTCCATTTAGTTAATTTGAAAGAATTTCACCCTGAATATGGATATTCAATCATTTCAATCCTTTGAATGTTTTCACATTACAAACTTGATTTCCCACCCCATATACGGAATTAAATTTAAATTAATTTTATCCTAATTTATGTAATAAATTATGAAAAATGGATTTCATATATAGATCATAAGTTTATTTTTCTAATTATTTCTCTTTTATTTTTTGAAAAAACATGATATTAAAAATATGTATTTTTTTATTACCATGATTAATAGTAGATGAGGTAATTAAGGGTAGAAATAATATTAATAAATAACCTTAACACTTATCCTAATTTCATTTTATGTGAGATTTTATACCCAAATAATAATTGGGATAACTTTGTGAGACCTTCAATCCACATGGATGAACTTTATCGATTTATTGTATTTTCTTCGAAGATTAGTCAATTTTTTCAAAAAGTTTTTTTTACTAGTTAAATATTTTTAATATGGGTTTATATAGTTGCTATGTTCAACTATAAATAGTAATTTGAATTATAAAATTTTAATATTCATCATGATAATTTATTTTTAATTTTTAGATAATAAAATTTTAAATTATTGGTTTTCACAATGATGATGGAGTTATTGTATAATTAACAAATATATCAAATTTATATTTTTAAAATTTTAAATGAAATATAATCTGAGATTATTAATGTCCTACCTAAATTTTATAGATTAAATTGAAATAGTAGGTATGTATTAATGTTTTTTTCAATGTTATCTTGTGATTTGATAATTTTTAAAAAATTCAATACACGAGTTTATTCAAAATTGACATTAATTATATTTTAAAAAATATATTTTATTAAATGATATAAAATTCATAAAAATATGAAATTTGGAATGTTTTTTGGCCTAAGGATTAAATTTTAATCCACTAATAATTTATGGTTTATTTTTATTTTTTAGAAACTATATTAACCATTATATAGTAAAACACCATGTTGTCATGGTAAGAGTTAGAGTGTTTAATAAAGGGTTAGAGCCAAAATATAAGGGTAATAATATGAACAAACATGTATAACGATTAATTGGCTGAGAGGATATAGACGCATCCAAATATTATTTTTATATTAAATATCTTTATATTTAATTATAAACTAAAAATAATTTTATAATTATTTTATATTGAAAGAGTTTTTTAAAGTTCCCCTCACAATAAATTATAAAAGGGAACCTCCTCCCTCGCTTACTTAATGAAATTATATCCTTATATGTCAAGAAAAACCTTCACATTTATACTATTAACAAAACTCCAAACTTCATATAATCCCCTCTTTGGTTATAAATTAGATAAAGGTAGTCTTATGCTATAAACCAAACAGAATTTCCTAAAAACATGGTAACATTCTTCAACAATAATTTTCCATTTATTTATTTCTAACACAAACCAATTATTCATAGTACATTCTTAAATAATATAAATTGTTTCCATAATATACTTATAGTTTTTTATGCAATGGGTTTTACCTACACCTATAGAAACTTCCATTAAATGGTTATCTAACTTACAATTCGTGTACAATGAACTTACTCCTTGAGAAATGATGTGGTTAGTTTTTCCTTTACCACCTCTCAGGTTAGGGAATTATGATTGACATAACGTTTTTATATGATATATATATATATATATATTTCATTTATTCTAATTTAATTTTTATATAACTCCAAACGAAATTTTTTCTATTTTTTTTAAATATTATAATTTCTTTTTTGGAAGTGTGGACAACTGCCTCCTCAAAGCGATGTGTTTCATTCACACTATACATGGAACTGATAAAGGACGGTTTTACTAAACATATATGAAATATATGAAATATATATTACTAGACTTATAGTATACATATTTATCATTTATTTTTTATTCATTAAGTATAAAAAATAAATAAAAGTAGAGTTCATGCGTAAGTTCCGATTACCGTCTCGATGAACGGTTAATGTCATTTCCAATATCCAAATATTATGGTATATTCAAAATACATATACAGTAAATATATATGTTATTTAAATAGTTACTTAAATTCAATATAAAATGAAATTATTATTTAATTATAAGGAACAATAAGTATCATATCAAAATATACTTGAAACAATGGGAAATTAACACAAAAAATAGTACAAATAATTAATGATTACTAAAAAATAGGTACTAAGTAATTATATGAAAATAATATATGATATTATATATGTGAGAAATTTTCAATTATAGATTATTACATTGATAAAAAACAATTCATTGTTGGATAATTGTTGTTGACTCAAAAGGAAATGCATGGTTTGATATTTTGTATCACTTTTATTTATATGGGAAACAAGCCTTATACAATACTTATTTCAAATTCATGGTGTATAAACTACCCCTAAATAAGTATTATGATTATTATCCTTATTATCATTTAATTTTGATATCCATATATTTTTATTTATTTAATGGGGATATGATTCTACATATTATAAAGTAATAAGCGGTTATTTCACAATCTTATCGTTATTCAGGATTGTTTTAATTTATGTTTCGACTGGGGAATATTTATCTTCTTTTTTTAGTATTATTTTAGTTGTTTTAAAATGTTGTTAATATTATCCAATGATAGTTTAAATTAAATTTTACACAATTTTACTTTTTACAAAATGCTTTAAAATGAATATTCTTATCATTTTTCAAATCATGGTACTATTTTTTATAAAAGTAAAAGGAATGTTTTTAACTTATGCGAGATGAATGAAATTATCCTCATTAATGATTCAATAATCATTTAATATGATTTTATAAGTTAAAAATAATCTTTTAAAATAAAAAAAATCTTTTATAAGTGTGTGTACTTTTAAATAAATGTTAACAAAGTGGAAAGGAATTTCATCTCACTTTTTATATATGTGAGAAAAAATTCTTATTCAAGAGTTATTTTTTTTGTTATACCTACTACTATTTTTTATATATTATATTATTTGTATCCTTATTATAGAGAAATTTAATGTATCATTTAAGGTTTTGGATTTAGGGGTATTGAGATTTAAATGTTTCAACGGGGTATAGGACACTTTGGAATATATCTAAATTATTTTACTCATGAATACTTTAATGACCATTCATTGGTATTTACATACCCAAACATAAATTAACCTTGTTGGTAGATATCCTACAAAGGGTAATTATTGATTAATAATTATTCCTTATTAAATATGGATATTTGATAATGAATATTATTTATTTGGATTATTTGATATGAGGAACGATTTTGACTGGCAATGATGGGTTGGGTCCAAAAAGTATATATCAACTCAATGAATCAACAGTTTCTCATGAGAATAATTTGATTCAAATATTAAATAGTATTGTACATGTAGTATTAAACTATATTTTGAACGTTCATGATGATATAGGTTGTCTTGTGCCTCACACATGACGTCTAATAATCAATCATTGGCTTCATTCAGAATTCCATTATTCTTATTATTATCTATCTATGAGATTTTTTCTATGAAATTATATATAGATGGATTTTATTATTGGAATAATATTTTAATGTCATTTATTTCCAGTTATTTACAATTATATATATTTTATGTACGCCCTCTTCTGTTATTGATTACAAGGAATATATCTTCTGTTATTAACTTTCCATATTGACTATTATTGTTGATTCCTTAATTCCCCAACTATACTTGAACCATACTAATAATTTTAGGTCACCATTATTATATTTCCCTTCCCACTGAATCCTTATAAGTTTACTAGGAAATATATTTGAGGATAATCTATATGGAATAATGTTTTCCTTAAAATAATTGTTTTGTATTTATTGTATTAATTCTATTAAAAATTATTGTACGTATTGTTTTACTAATACTACTAACGTAATCAATCCTTTGGGATTAATTACCTTGTAATAATGAAAATAGAAATGCAATAGACACTAGATTTAGGGTTACCGGTGTTTGGTCACTGTAATATTCCATACTATCAAGGTGGTTTTACACCTTTTATCATTATTAGGAGTTATCCAATAAAAAACTAAAATAACTATCAAAGTATTGAAAACTATACCTTATCGAGGAACAATATTCTAGTGAAAAAATGTCATACACATAAAATATGATCTTACAGGACCTTCCCAAAAATGTATTAAATTATATGGTTTCAAAAATATAACTAAAATAACTATATTAATCCTATTTAAATGTTATATAAACTAATTAATTATCATCCATCTTTACCAAAAATTATTCTATGAACCAAAAAATGAATTTCTCTGTTATATGAAGATTATTGAAACTTTTATGATTCAAAAGGAATCACCATTAAATAAATGTATATAGAAAGACAAAGGATCATAGTCTTAATGAATAATTCTTCATCCTTGTCTGATGATCTATTAACCTAAATTCAGTATTTGCGAACCATAAAGGTCTCATTAACAAATTTAACTGGACACCAATCCTTGAGAGTTCACAGAAATTCATCACCATCACATGATTCAACCACTATTAATACATAAACAACTATAATAACTCATATTCATTCATTTAAAACAATAATTATTCTCAACACAGACATATTATTGGTGAATTGAATCCTTTTTGAAAAAATAAAAAGATTTTGAATTTATAAAAATCATATCTCTAATAGTTGAATCATGTATTTATTCATGTAAATTAGAATAACATTTGGTTTTTTCCCTATAGATAACTCAATCTAACATAATGGGTGTAATAATCTAAATTATTAGGGAATATTATCTAAAAAATCAAAAATTATTCTCAGAAATCCCTTTACCTAAACATTTTTCCAGAATATCATCATTAGTCTACACTATTATTTAATTTGATCAAGATTTTTATAAACCATCTGATATCCAATCTTATCAATATATACTACACGCTAACATTCCACATTATATAAAAATACCATTTTGTGATAATAATCATTGAAAACTATAATAGATTTTAACTGATGTATGGCAATGAGGATATCATATGTCTATATCAAATACAATAATAACTCTCTAATCATACAATGTCTTTACATCACTAGATCACATACTCAATAGTCCTCTGTGAAAGGAGACAAAACTAAAAATTTCATGGATAAAAAGACAAAAGGGAAAATATATCTTCTTCATGTCATAGTTATTTGAGTTTGGAAATTCCAATAAAATATTGAAATGATAATTTCTTGCCCAAAAAATATTAAATAGTAGAATACTAAATGTAATAAATTAAATGACCTAATATCTTACCATTATTTGAAACACCATTATGTGAAACTATATTAATTATATACCCCTTACTTAAATTATTTTAGGTCATTCACCAATGTATCAATGATTCTATTGAGGTTACAAAGGGAATCAAATGTAACAGGGTTATCCTCTACATGCTCTATTATATGTCGATGGACCTAGTACCTAAGGTCCCAACTAATGACATTACGTTTTAACTAGAAATACCACATTTCATACCAATGATAATTATAAATACAAATTATCAATGTATTCATCCATATAAAAAATAACCTACAATAAGTATGTTTCAAGAAGTAGTTTGAGAATATTAATTTACATAGAAATTGGAATATTTAGGATCAATTTGGATCTAATCAGGTTGGAACCTATAATTTCCTATAAATCATGATTTTTTTTTGTAGTGCCACTCTATAAGAACTTATTATGAATTATTTCATGATGGGAGTATGATCATGTTAATGTATTCTTAATAGTTGTTTCATTAATTAAACCTGCAATTTAATTATGTAATATATGAAGGTTAACCTAAAGATTAATGAGTAGATATAAAGTTTCAACAAAATGATACATACTCCAATAAATTACTATAATATATATGAGTGAATAAAATATGAGATATATGATCCATATTACAAATTATAATGTTCCTGAGATACCAATGTGGATGGTTTTAAACTCATGCATTAAAACTTCATTTGTTATTGAAAAAATATCTATACTCGAAACTATATTGAAAAATTATCACATGTCAACATTTAGTCATCTCAGACACCATGTAAAGGAGTGAACTACTACGGATAATTTAACCTTAATAAGATAACTTAAAAGAGTGTTCAATGCTTTCCCCTCATATGTATTATCTTAAGGTGATCTCAATCTCCTATAATAACTACTCTATCTACTATTCTGTTATATTCCACTTATAAATCAAAATTCACTATTTTTGAAAATTTAAAAAATCCATACTCCATTTAATAATCTAATAAATATCAATAAACAAATAATATGATAGAGTATCATTAATCATCCATCATACATTTTATATATGGGATCATATTCCATCTACCATTAAATAAATCCATAATATTATTATTAGCCACATATATTGTTTTAATTTAAATATATATTAATTTATAATTAGTTTATTTCCTTATATTAATTTTATAATTCATTTAGAAGTATGAAATATTATGATCCATGTAATATACAAATGTTAATACATCATAACTAGTAAAACCTTGCTAATGTATTTTGAATATACTATAATAGTGTTTCCATAAAATCATGTGGGCCCTTGTATGTATTATCACATCTTTATGGACAAAAATAATCGATATGATCAAAAGAAATGTTACCCTACCAAACAATGAAAATAAAAAACAACTACCAATGGAAAAACCCATCCCTCTATAAACCATAACACCATTAAAAATAACTTAGTACCTATCACTAATATATGCTTCAAATGTCGAGATCTCTAACCTTATGTAACACTAAATCCTACCACTAATAGGACATAGGTTTGAGGCTAGTGTCGATGCTATAAAAAATATATTGGGAGGTCATTCCCACATTAATCTAATGAAAAATAAACAAACCCACCTATAAAAAATATATCAAGAAAATAATTCATATAATTTTTTTAAAAAATTATAAAATACATATAATTATAATCATGAGGGAAAAACACATCCAATGTTAAATATCATAAATAAAAAACTCTTAGGGAATAAACTTAAATAAAATTCCCCGACTACACCATGACCAAATAAGGTCATCATCACTAACCAAATATATTCCACGACACTATAATTTATATATATATATATATATCATGTTGGGTGAAAATAAGATCATATACCATAGGTTCTTCCATATAAAAACTGCTAAAAATGTGGAAGAAGCATATTAAAATATCAATGAAAAAATAGTGAAACCAAAATGTGTCCATTCCCTACTAAACTATATCCCAAATTGGTAATGTGTAACTTTTAAAATAAATATCCAATATAAATATATACTAGACCATGAAAATACAGTGAATGAGGATACAATCATTATCTTCCCCCTAATCATGTTTTTATAACATTATAATGACATACCTCTTAGAACTGTAATTCTTTTGAATATCCATATCCAACATCTATATTTAAAATCAAATATACATAACCTCATATAATTATTAAATACTACACCCCATACAAATATCAAAAAATCCAAATTCCATAACCATTACCACTACCACTTAATCAGATAATGATTGCAAGGATGTGAAGGATTATAAGAGTAATATTCCATCCATATCACATTAATTATTGATTTTAGTGGTTCAATTATTTTCAAAAACCTCATATGAGAATCTATTTGGATAACTGAAGGTGTATGTGGTCTGTATGACATAAATACACACACAGACATATGTATAAATTCATTTCCTAAAGTTCATATCTTATAAAAACACCTTTATAACAAACACATTTCCTTTATGGTAATCACTACACCATAATTACTTCTACAAATTATAATCAAATAATAAAACGACAGCAATGTTATCTAATTTCCATATTATTTCTATCATTTTATTTTAAATTTTAAATTAAAATCACAAATAAAGTTATTTATGTAACATAATTTATCCATATTACAGAACAATTTTCTAAACTACCCATTATTCCACCATTCACTTATATATAATTCATTAATAATATTAAATATAAAAATTATGGCTAATTTATTGAAAAATGTTATTCACCCAATTAAACAATAATCCATCACTTCTTTAGATCAATAAATTCATATTCTCATTCTATGAAAATAAATTCATTCACTTATTCAATTTAAATAATTAGAAAACTACAACACAAAAACCACATCAACCACATTATACTATTAGACCAAAAAACAAAACTGAAATCATTTATGTAATAATATTAATATATTAAATCATCAAATTACCACATTATATTAAAATTGAAAACATTTATACAACAATAATTAAGAAAATATATTTTTTCAACTTAGTTATCATATTATCACTATATACTTAACAAAAATAAACTTTTAATACAATAATTTATACCTTTCCAAAAGTGTAAATTATTTTTATACATTAATTCTATATGAATAATTTTATAGATAAAAATATGAAATCACATATATAATTTATGAGCCACATCCACGATAAATTAAATTAAATTATTATTCTTTATTTATTCCAATCTAATATCTTTACAACTAAAAAAATAAATAATTCTAAAAAAAATAGGAAATAAAATAAATATTTAAATGTTAATGTAAATTACCTACCATGAAATTAAGATTAAATGATTAAATAAATATATGTGTGTAACATCACATTTAATCACCCAGTTTTAAACTACTATTAAAAAACTGACACATAACACAAAAAAAATCCTTTAGACCTTTATAATATGGTTTCCTAATCCACTACTATTTGTCCTCATAATGATATTTGTTTGACAACCGAAATTTTAAATATTTACAATGATTATATATGTATTTGTTTTAGTAATGTTTTTTTGTTTAATTATCTTATTTAAAATTTACTAATTAAAACATAGTTTTTATTGTTATGTCATATTTTATAAATTTATGAATATTGTCCTACAATACTACAAATCATTATTTCAATGTTTTTATTTAATAGATCATGATTTTCCAACAATTATTCCATCCACACAATAAAACCTTGTGGGATTGATTTTCAACTTCAGTTATGGATTCATGATTGGAATGCAATTAGGATAATTTTATGACTAAACCACTTAGCCCATTTAATAACCAGGTTATATTTAATTTTCTTATTTTCCTTATTATACTTTGATTCCTTATTTTTCTTCCTTCATTCGAATTAGATTCCAATAAATTATCTTCTTCGCACACAAATCCCCCTTGGTTCTATCCATTTATTTCTTAAACCTTTGGGGTATAATATTCATGGTAAAGTAATCCAAACATCTTCCTCTCTTCCTTTAAAATTTTCTAATTCCTTACTAATTTATGGTCTGTTTCCTTCAATCCCATAGATTCTAGAGATTAAAAATTATATGAATTTTTTTGGAGTATCACTAGATTATAGTTCAAAGTGATAAATTAATAGAATATATTCCCTCCTTGAACTGAATGAAAAGTATTTATAACGAATTTAAATACTAAATATGGTGGTCTCTTAATATTTCCCTTTTAATATAAAAAAACTAGTTTTTTATTCATTATAATACATGGATTCTATCATATAAAACTTATATTAATTACAACCTTTGATATTATGGTAAATATTATTGCATTGATCTTTTATTTTTATGTGAATAATAATAAATATTCCTATAACTAAATGTTAATATTTTTTTTTGAGAAAACTATTCAAAACATGTTTTTTTAAATTGAAAATATATATGTATTTGAGATAATCATACTATTCAGATTTTTAATGATTTATAATGAATTATGTTTTTCTAAATTCAATTATTACTATGATTTTAAGTGACTATGGTCTTTTTGGCCCTTTTAGAATTTACCATCTTTATTAGAAAATCATGGTTTTCTAATTATTCAGTTATGTTTTAAAAGGATTAATTTTATGTTATTTATTATGTCTTTAAAAGACTAATGCTTTGTAATTTATATGTTAATGTTGAATTTATATTGATTAATTTTTTCCCTTATATGACACATATAAAATTTTTCATGAAAAATTAATGTGTTATTTTAGATTTTTGGTGGATTGATTGGTTAAGGAGTCTTATTATTTTTATTTCAATAATGTCGATTCGTAAAGTGGGGGATTTTATTTAACTTGAATAGAGGTGAGTCTAAGAATTATTTTACTTTGGATAATTCCTTATATATTTTTATTGTTACACAAGTATTTAATTACCCATTTCCATTTATATTTATTAGTGTCCCTGTGAAGGAATATACGAAATCTCAGTATAGAACCATCCCAAAGAATGATAAGACTCTATATAGTGGTCCCTATGTTAGTAATTTTCAATATATAGGGTAGTTTTCAGGTTTCTAAGGTTAGGATAGTTAAACAAAATTCTTAGACTATTGAATCACATTAGGAAATCCAATTATATGGATACCACTATTGTGTTGTCGATAATTATGTCAAGGGATCCTATATTATCCCATTATTGTTGAGATTTTTTATTCCAGTGTGATCCAACGGTGATCACCGCTTTTAAATGTATATTGTTATACTTTATTTATCTTCCATTGGATATTCCCTATTGGTTATTATTTATGTAATGGTTTTCAATGGTATTTTCAATTAGTTTTATGGAAAATTATAGTTTGATTAAAAATGACAATCTATTTTTTGAAGGAATTGTATGGTTATTATCAATATAAATTATTTGAAACAGTATTCTCTTGTAAGGATGAAATTTATGTTAATACTAGTTTCCTAAAACAATTTTTAGTGTCAATTATTAAAGCATGAACAAACTCTTCTAAATTTATTTATTTAAAAATTAGTGTATTTTAATAATATGTTTTATGATAAGATATTCATACCTTCAAGGGAACTTTTTTTTAATAATTAAATTTAAATTTGATTAAAAATGAATAACTTTTATAAATATGGAATTATGATTTTTTCATGAAATGGTAATGTTTTAAATTCAATACCATGAACATAAAAGATTAAATTACTTGTTCAAATTTTGATTTTCATAGAATAGATTTACTTTTAAAGTTCATGTTTAGTGTATGGGTTGGATATATTCTGGGTTTTATTAATGAAACCCAACATAAATACCTAGTATTTGTTTCATTTTTTCATGACTAATTTTGTAGGTTTTGTTTAGGTTTATCTTTGATTTAGATTTTTTTATTTCGATTCCTATTTAGATATTTCAATGGAGAGACATCAATAATATTCAATTGATTTAAGGTATTATATATTCAATGTTTATTTAAATAAATTTCATCTGGTTTGGTTCAACATGGTTAGGGGGTGTTTTAGAGGATCAGATTTATAAAAACATGCCCATGAATTAACTGATAGAGTGATTAGTTGAGGATAGTCTTAGTGGGGTCTATAAACTTCTAGAATATGACTCGTGGGAATATACAACATCCCACCTTACCTCATTGTCTTGAGTCATGAAAAATTTCCTACTAAAACATGGGTAAAATCCATAAGACGCCAAAGGCCATAAATAAATGCAAAGCGCTTTATTAGAGTTGGGGTACTTTTTTCTTTTTAGAAATTAAGACAACCTAACCAAGTAAACCATAACCATTTAACTACTAAATGATGCATGCCAATAATGTGCAAAAATAATTGACTAAAAATGATAATCAAAATCAACTATAACCTAGACGCTTATTATAGTAACAAGGGGAAATCAAAATTGAATAAGAAAAAAAAGTGGAAGACAAAACAAAAAAAAACTTAAAGACTCCATGGTCACCCACTCTATGGCTCCCAACATGCTCCGGGATCCTTCACCATAAAACATACTCAAAGTTTCATGAATAATCACTAAGTAAGTGATTTACTTTTCCATTACCAATGACTCGATAAATTATACGAGTATGATCACTGAAGACCCCTTGAAGGTGATGAACAATAATAATCTACAGTTTTTTCACAAATTACTTTTATACTCATGGCACTAGGATAGAATAAGTAAGCACATTTATATGAAGAAATTTATAAAAATCATTACATATTATTTAATCAGTTTTTATCAAAGACAATGAGATTTCAACCCATGAAAATTTTTCTTCCAAATAAGCATCCAATGAAAGTATACCAACAATGCTTTAAAATACTTCACATTCCATTTCTTCATAACCATTCCATGATTCACACACACACCCAAACCCACAGATGTATTCATCAGAAACATATTTGTACTCATGCTATGAATCTCATATATCCATAAAAGTAATCACTATGTATCTAATCTACTCATCCATAATAGAAAATTCCTATTTTATGAGGTCATCTCACTTGTACCCATATGGTAAATACCTTGTATTCAGGGTCACATTGATAGAATGAACTCACACCAACCTGTGTGTTCCAAAATCATTTAAAAATAAAAATTTCAGGAAATTTCATTAAATGATTTCTTTTATAGAAAGAATCCAAATCAACCCATTTCCATGAATCAAAAGAAATATACATATTAAAACAACCATTTTATAATCCATAAACTAAGATGTTTTCATAAAACACGTATTCACAATTCCAAAGGAAATCACTAAAGTTGGTTTCTACCGTTATTTTCAAAATAATTTCACAATATATTTCTATAAATTAATAATATTGAATACCAAAACATATTTTTGTAGAAATAAGTGTCTATAGGGAGGCCACATACCTTAAAAATAATTGAAAAAATGAAGAATAACATGAATTTTTGAACAATAATGTGTTGAATAACCAAAAACAATCTTTACATCTTGTTCCCTAACATAAATACAACCATATATCATAATTATTTTTTAAAAAAACATAGTTATCTCCCCAATGAAATAGATGTATGAATCTATGAAAAATAATACAAATAGATCTTAGGAAAACCAGAACGTACATATACTTATTAAGCGAAAAAACCTTCAACGCACCCTGATTTTCCAACGGATCACTCCCATATCAAAGGGAAGAGTATCTATATCCATTGGGAGGAGGAAAAACTATGTTAGAGACATAAAAGGGGAATTATAGTTGTTTAGATGTAATCCTAAGTGAGTCCCACATTTTGAGGATCTATTTTTAAACCATGCATGGTTGGGTTGTACATTTAAGAAAACATTAATCAAATGGGGAATCATCCACTTCAGAGAAATACCATTCACAAAATTGGATCACACATTTAAACAAACCATGTTCTGATCATGTTCTTCCCCTAGTTACAATATAAACAGTTACACCTCGATAGCCATGTGGTCTTTCTGAATCATGTGCTTAACTGTGCGCCTCTACAGTAGCCTCTATCTAACTTTTTACAGTATATTGTCGATTTTTTAGTTTATACTAACCGTGTTAAAATTTTGAACCTCCATAAAGTCTCTAGGATAATATTAAATGTCTTCCAAACCCTCCCAAAATTAACCAATCTCTTTACATACATAAAATACATAATTAAATGGTTCCATAATTGAATGTGGAGGTACTATATTTTCCCCATCATTGGTCATTCTATCTACATAAAGTAAAGAAATACCATTTTCTAAATAGAGTTAAGACCATTGAATGAGAATTTATTTTGCATGATCCTATGTTTATTCTTGAATTCAACCATGTTTCCACATAACCCGCACTAAACCGATGCTTTTCCTAGACAATAAGTTCTATTCCCAATGCACAATATGCACTGGTAAATGTACCAATGAAGCATCTGACACTAGTTCAATGGGATCCTAGGGAATTACATAGTTGGGATTATGATACTTCCCTTTAAATGAGATACATGAACAACATTGGTCATTTTACAAAACCATGATGGAATTCCAACTGATATCCAACTTCATCGACCCATTCATGTATATTAAAGGGGAATATGTGTCAAGGATATAACATTCCATACATTCCAAAACAATGATTACCATTCCTTAGAGAGAATATCCTGTTAACATTATCACTAACATAAAATGACAATGATCATAAAAAATGATACAAATGTGATTTTTTTATTACTATTAATTTCCTTTGTCCTCTTCCTAATCACCCGAATATTCTTCGTTGTGTCATGGACTAGGCTCATCCCACCCAATAAAGTCTCTCATTTTTTTCCCATCAATGTGGAAAATGAAAAGTATTATTATAAAATTATTAAAATGATTCCATATATATTAAAGACTAATATGTGTATCTATATGAGAACTCCACTAATGGTTTTTCCTCCTTCCATGAGAAACCAAAATTAATTACATAAGACTAAAACATGTATACAAAAATTTTTATAATCTATTAATATTTTATATCTATTAGATGATGATAAGTTGTACTCATAGTCAAATGAGTCCCAAGGTATTACTATAATGGTTTCCAGAAATGAGGCATGAGCCTTTGATCTCAGTCTAAAGCTACAGAAACTAGTACACCGTACCTCATTACCTCTTCTCTGACATAAATTTTAAAAATGTCCTCCATTGTATGAGATTCATGAATAGGGATGAAATGGCATGACATTGTGAGACGATACACCATCAACCATAGTTTATCATGTTGTCTAGATTTTATAAGAAGGACAGATATGAAATCCATGGATATTTATTCTTGTTTCCAAAATGGAAAATTTAATGAATGCAAGATACCCACTAGCCACTAGTGATCAACATAAACATGGTGACAAGTTAGCAATGTAATAACAGACTTAACCACTTTTATTTTCATTCCAAACGACTAAAAATATTCATTAAATTATTTATAATTCTACTATATCCCATGATGAACATCACATCATGAATGGTAGTAAGAATTAATTTATTTTTATATAAAATCCAAATGTATCTGTATATGATATTGAATTCACAAAACATAAATCCAATCTAACATAAATACCACAATGGTCTCCCAACCATTGAGTTTTGACTTGAATTGGATGTTTGTGCTAGTTTAACCATATTAATAAAATTATGATAAAAAGAAACTAGGAATTGAACTATTACACTATCTCTGTATTTACATTCCATGTCCATGTTAGTAATAAACATTATCAACTACCACTAATCTAAAGCATCTAATTCCAACTGACCATATGAATTTATACATAATGCGTCTTCCTTTTAGTTTCCTTTACATGGTTTATACATCATGAAAAATTATAATATTTTTTGATATACATCTATAATATTTGTCTAATAATTGAATCCATTTTTGAGAAAATTTGTTTCATGTCATTATGATCCATAACCACCATAAATTTCTCACCAACGATGTAATGATTCTAGGTACTCAATGCATGGACTGAAACTGTTAACTTCAAATCAATTGTTGGGTAGTTTTCTCATAGAATGTATCTTCTGTGATCTATATAAATCAACATGATCTATGAACATAAGTAAAAATCCAACACATGATCTTAAAGAACCACAATACACCAAATTCCATTACCTAGATTCTAGAAATATAATGATTAATGTTGATGTAAGGTAAATCATTATCTTTTTAAAAGACTTATGACAATAATAATTCCATTTTAATGGATCATTTTAATTCATTAATGTTATCATTGGTGAAGCTTTCATGATAAATAATAGACAAAACACCAGTAATAACCAACTAGACTAAGTAAATTGTATATCTCAACTATATTCTTTGGTGGTTTCCAAATGATTTTATCCTATATCTATTCTGGATCCACAAAAACCCCTCTTTCGTTGGATACATGGACATGGAAACATAACACTTGTCACTAAAATCATAATTTGATAATTTTTCACACAAATAATTATCTCTAAAAATTACCAACACTGTTTACATGTGTTTCTCATGCTCATCAATTATCCTTGAATACATGAGTATGTCATCTACAAAAACAACCTCAAAAGAATAGATATATATTTGAAATATATGATTTAGAAATTCTATAATGACTTTTGGTGTATTTTTATGTCTGAAAACACATACTCATAATGGTTATGTTTACTCATGAATATGTCCTTGGAATATCCTCTTTCCGAACCTGAAATTGGTGATATGTTGATTTTATATACATTTTCGAGAACCCCGAAATCCCATAAATTGATTTCAAAGATATTAAAGTCTTATATGTAAATATTATTTTTTTATAACTTGGTCGTGATTACAATAATCCATACATAAACAAAGTGTTTTATCCTCCCTTTTGACAAAAAATGACTGGTGCTACCAACATAGACAAGCTAGAACAGATGAACCCTGTTTATTTTAATTCTCCTAATAGAAAATTAATTTACTAATATATTATTTTCCCCATATGATAACATAGTAGGGAAATAGAAATAGTCACCAATAAGTGATCAATCTTAAAAACCACTACTCTTGTGAGTGGAAACGAGATGATTTTTTTGGGAAATTATATGGAAATTGATCAAAAAACAGTAGAAAAATAATATTCATGATCACCTCCATTGATTCCAACGAAAAATATACCAAATGGTAGTAGATATTTCCAACCACTAGTGCCAAAAATCTTATTTCATATACCATTACATTATTGTATCCTTTAAAGATATTTTAGACACGATCATCAGTAGTAAATTTAACCATTTGAGTATAACAATTGATGTGAGATTTAATCATAGTCATTAAATCCATACCCATGGTTATTTCATAGATATCTATATCAATCATAGATTTATCGCATGTCAACTAATATTCATTAACACTAATGTATCATTCTTTACACATTATGTATTGACATTCTATTTTATGAAGAAGAGTCTGATGGTTCAAAATAGAAATCATAATGTCAACATTTAAATCTTGAAGATAAAAAGTAGGGGAATAAATAATTTAATGGGATGTACCTATGTCACAAAAATCTTGAATAAGTGTATAATTAAAAAGAATCATACCTCTCATTGATGATGTTTTAGATTGATCATTCACAATCACCTACTTATCTCCATAAAATTATTTAATAGAATCATATTATAGATTATTACTCTATTTTGATTGCCCTTCCTGAAAAGACATGGTATTTCAGAAATTACATTTTCTATCTCAGTTCTACGAATGAGATGTATTTTTCTACCCTCATCCCATCGAATTATATGATGTCTAAAAAACATTATATGTATCCCAATCACCCCTCTGTGGATAACAATGAAAATAAAACCGATAATATTTTATATGGTTTCAATTATTGTATTCTCTAGGTTGGTCCGTACAATCTATCTTCCTATGATCAAAAGAACCACTTTTGAAACATCTATATTTAATCTTTGGTTTTGGAGAATGATTCACTGATCTAGTTATCTTATTTTGAGTCATACAACCACCATGGAAATAGTGGTCCCTCTTCAAACTATTTCCAACATTATATTACCCAATGTTTCCCACATGTATCCACATGCTTCCTCCACCCACAGGTCTTTAGATGTTTCATTCTTCCACCACTGATCTACTGACCATATAAATATATTATGTTATACAAAGAAAAATAATCATCAAGTGAATCTCTATTCTTAGTCTTCATTAAAAAAATGAGTTCTTTCAAGGCTTACCTAATATCATCATTGGGTGAAAGTAATAAAAAATTCATAAATTTACCCATGTACTATATTAGTGATAGATTCTCATTTTCAAGATGAAAAGAACTGTTGTTCCACCAATCGTGAAAGTATGAGGATAGAGTTTCCTATTTGACACATAATCAAAATCCCCCCATGTAATTCATTTTATAATATATCTTGAACTATTGTATCATACCATTTGTGTGAATGATATTATATTATATAAGTATATAATTTACATTTATATCTGTTTTTGTGACTTGTAAATCAACAAAATGTTTCATCTTATTTAGCCTTATTTCTGCATTCTCTTATTCCGAATCACCCCAAAAGATAGGTGGATTCTACTTATATATATAAAAAAATGATCCATATGCCATTGTTCATCCATTTAGATCCTTATATACATGGGCGGAAAGTAATTCTGGATTATTTAGATTAGTTGTGTGTTCTTCTATGGCTCTTGTGAAACCACATTCTTAGCTAACTCTCTTAATTGGTTTCTACGATTCCTATCTGGTTCCATTTTTTATTACAAAAAAACTACATATTTCTCCTTCTCTAAAAACTGAATGCTTAAAAATTTCAAGTATCATATATCATGACTATCCAAACAAGGGTTTCTAGAAATTCCATAGGATCATTTTTCATCCCCTTTTCGGAAAATTGAATCATTCTTTTAAAAACAAAATCCTTTTCAAAATGCAGAAACCATTGTGTTTTTAAAATCTTACATTTGAAATCAATTTCAACATTTTTAAAAATAATATTTTTTTCTCCAATCATAAATCATTTCTGAAACTATAATATTCTCTCATAGTTGGAATTCTTTTCAATCAGCGCTTGTTATTCTCTTCTCATTGTCTAACCCCAAGTTAATGAGACTATAAATCCTATTAGTTTCTCCAAAAAACAGATTTTACCAACACCCTATTAAAATTATTTTCACCATAAATATGTTATCTATGACTCAATATGTTGTAAATTTCTTGTTCTGGTGATACTACTCCCCTCTAACATCCAAAATATAAAACTGAGCAAAAATTATTTTGAACTCCATGACCAACAGCCCAATACCATTTTTGTAAAAATAAAAGAATAACCAGACAATAATAAAAAAATTTGTTACCTACCACCCCCATGAATTGATTGAGATGAGATGTAATTGAAAATAGGCATTATAAGACATCCCTATGACACCAAATGTTGGGATTAAATTCCAATGGATTTATTTCAAATTGGGGGATGATTTTACCTTTATGAATTAAAACAATCTAACCAAGAACACTATTTCCTAATAACTACTAAATGATGCATGATAAAATAATATAAAACTCAATAAAATATTTTTTAATCAAAATATACTACAATCACGAACCATTTATGGGTATTAAGAAAAAACAAAACTAGAATCAGAATACAACGAAGAAGAAGACACAAGCATCAAAACTCAAGGAATCTAAGGACACATACTCCACATCTCCCTACAGGATCCATGATCCAAGTCCACAAGAAATATTAAACATAGAAAGTGGAAACAATAAATAAATGAAATAATTTACCTTTGCCATTGTATTGATAAACATTATCTAAAAATAACCAATGTTCCCAAGAAGCGGTTCAGTAATGAAACTCTGTAGATTTTCTTTAAATCACTTCCCAACATCAGTCAATAGGATATAACATGTTACTAGATTTAAATGAAATAATTTATATAAAACCATTATAAATAACATCATCTATTTTTATCAAATACAATGAAATTCAATCCTAATAAAATTTTAATATTCAATGAGTTTCTATGGAAAGAAAACCACTAATTCTACAAACCATTCTACAACCTTTTTGGCTTACCCATTCCATTATTCACACAAAAAAACCCACATATACATTCTTTAGTGATATTTCCATACTAATGAGTAACTTATCTTCCATGTAACTAGTCACCACTAATTGACCAACCTCTTTATGCCCCAATTGAACACACCCCTTATCTAGGTTCACGTACCTAGTACCCAAATGGTGCAGACCCCTTTTTCAGGTTCATATTAAAATCTGGAATTCAAACCAACCCATTTCTACCAGAAAAACTGAAACCAAATATATTAATACATTAGATTAAAATAGTTCACTTATTGAAAACATATTCATTAAACCTGTAATGTACCGGTCCTCGGTTCCACCCAATGGTTCTCCAAACCTGGTTGGTCACACGACATCAAGTGCATTTACCCCAATTCCAAAGTCTATCAACTAACAGCGAGGGACAATGTGTGTAATGGGAAAACTATTCCCTCATTGGTAGAGTATCCACATTAGAATGAAAATAGAAAACAATAGAAGAATAATTAATAGAATACAACAATAGTAAACTCTGAAAGACTAATAGTAATATAACAAATGGAGAATATATAAATGATGTATGTCACATGTGTCTAGGAAAACACTCAGACAAGTCACCATGATGAAAATAGAATATCAAAACCAATGTAGAAAAAAGAAGTAAACTGTAATAGCATCACAAGCCTCATCTTGGTCTCATGCTCTCCAGCTCTAATAAAAATCACGTACCTAAAGAAGAAGGGTAGTTTCTCGTTCCTATACAAGCCAACATAAAAAAATTGCATCAAAATTGATGACCTAAATAGGGTGTAAGACGAATAATAGTAGGAAACCACCAAAATAATTGGTCCTAACTGTCTGTTAATATATATAGCAGGTAATATGAAGAAATGATTCAATGATATATGAATTACTCAAAATTAAACAATCCTACACTTATCAATTACATTCAATATTCATCCATTGAATCATGTAAACCTTGGGATCTAGCCTAAGATCTATATCCCATGTGTAATAGTAACAAAAGACATCTCAGAAGTCCATCGAAACAATCATGTATCTCCAAGTCCGAGATTGTTCTTTGAGAAGGTAGACTCATCACCATCATTCAATTATTCAAATAAGAGCCCTTATTGGGGAAGTTCTCATAGTATAATCCCCCTGATCTAACATAACCATAATTAATGTAATAATAACCTTATATGTACCTCTCGTGGTCTTACAAAAATTGTTTAACAAAGAACTAATCATTTCTGAATGACCACCACGGAAGCTCACACAGTCAACAACCCATGGTCAAACATAGCATCAATTAATTATAAGTGAACACCTAAAATCAGTCTCAGTCAATATACCAGGGTCAAAATTCCAAAAATTCATCTAATAACAACCCTCTGTGTAGCTCTCATAGTATAACCCCTCTATTCAACATAACAAAAAATATTTCAAAAAAGACCTTACCTCGAGAAGCTCTCACAATCATTTACCTTAGGTCAAACATACACAATGCATATCTAAAGCATGTCCAAAAATAAGTAACTTCATCCTAACAACATAAGGACTAGGTAACAAGGCAATCATAATAGTTATTCTAGACCAAACAATTGTAATCAATCAATCTAGGGAAACACACTGACGGTGTGTCCCATAAAATAGGTATCTAACCTCACTCATATGCAACTACCCTTTATGAATCTACCAAACCATAAGAGGTAATAAAAAGGTTATAATTACAAAAACAATACCCCAAAATGTGGTTATTTTGTATTTTTAACAAATATAATGTAAGGGAAATCAATGAAACGAAAAAACCACCTACCTTGATGTCATACAATAATTATTATTGAATGTAATCCCTTGAATCATCTTAGAATGGTGCAGGTGCACAAAAAGGTGAAAAATGATTAACCTTTAATAACTCTCAAGAGAAGAGTAATCACGAAGAAAGGCTCTAGGGGAGTTAAGAACACACCCATGGGATTCCAATGCACCAGAGGATGTCTTAATCCCAATTAGGATGGATAATCGAGAGGGGTTCAGAATTCGTTGTCCCTTGTATCGCTGTTGTTTATAAACCTAGGAGAGAAGAAGATGTTTCCAAGGATGAGACACGACCTTTGTCATATTTATTATAATAAAGAAAAATACATGGTGTTTTCATTAATGGTACACGGTGTGTAGTCTCCCCAAGAGGCCCCCTCCTTAAGCGGTCTACATGGTCACCACACGATCATGTAATCGACTAGTACCCAATCTTTTTATGGAATTACTTGGTACTCGAGTACACATAATGTACTCATAAGTACATGGCATGTATATAGGAAATTACCATATCTTCTTTTTCTAAAAAACAACCCGTAATAAGGATCCATAACAGATGTGAAGATTCAGGTTCGTAAAAACACCCCCACATAAAATCATTTCTTCCAAGAATATCCTTTCCAAGTATGGTGAAGAATATGCTTCAAAAAACTCTGGCCACTATAATCATACGTCGGCCTCCTTCTCCCAAGTATAGTCATGTATTAACTAGTGCTTCCATTAAAACAATACTATATGACATAGGCCAACCACAGAGAACCTTCATGTCTTAATCCACAATCTAAATAGGGTTTTCCTCGAAGCAAGCATCCACCTCCTACTCAACCTCATCAGGTTGAAAACCTGAGATTGGTCTAAAAAGTAACATCGTAACTGAGAAATATGAAAGGTGTCGTGCATATCATGTTACCTATGAGTTAACTGAAACTGATAGTAAACCATCCTGACACTCTCTAAAACTTCAAAAGGCTTGACGTATCTTGGTGAAATATTTCCCTATATCCTAATACTCTTGTGTCCCATCCTCAGTGTGAAACAAATGAAAATGTAATCTATGAATTTGAACTCCATAGGTCATCTCTGTTGATCAGCATAAGATTTCATCTGAGACTGTTCAGTAGCCATCCACTTCTAAATTAACTCCACCGACTCACTAGACATATGCTCAAGATGAGGTCCCATCATTTCTACCTCTCCAATTTTCATCGAACATAGGGGTGAATGATATGGCCTACCATACAAAGCATCATAAGGTGCCATCATAATCATTTCTAGAAAATTGTTATTATATGAAAACTCCACTATTGGAATGTGTCTATCCCAAGATCCCATGAAATCAAGGACGCATGCTCATAGATTTTTCTCTCATACCTGAATCGTACGCTTAGACTTCCCATCTGTCTGGTGATGGTAAGTTATATTTAGAAGTAGATGTGTACCCAAATCCCTATTTAGTCCCTATAAGACAAAATAAGTAAACCAACTTCTATATCTGAAACGAATGAGTGTGTAAACCATTTTAAACATTCTATATCTTAGATGTAAAACCATACAAGCTCATCAAGACTGTTGGTTTCCATAATCGTCAATAAATGTGAATCCTTCATGAGACAATCAACAAAAACCCATGCATCATCATTTCACCATGGCATCCTTGGTAAAACTGTCATAAAATATACTGCGACATCATCCAACATCCACCCAGGAATTGTTATGTAAAATACCAGGTAAATAATTAATAAGAAATATTTCATATTTATTAATATTTGTGAATTAAGTATTAATTTTTTTCAAAGGGGTTTCTATGTTCGATAGCGTACCCGATACACAACAACGGTTTTCTATGAAATCTAACGCTGCACACTAATAATATAATATTATTATTTTAAATTGTAGTTAACTCCTACCCATTGTATTGGTAGGAATGAATGACACTAACTACAGCTTTATTATACATGTTTGTAAAATTTATTTACATTTATCTAATAAACACTAGAGGCTTAAAATGTGAATGAATATGATTTTAAGCATATTTTACATTAAAAAGTCGATCTACCACCTTTTAATGGAGAAACCTCTTTAAATATAGTTTTTCTCACTTTAATACATTTAATATGACCAAATATATATTTTTTATAATGGGGACATTAAAATTTACTTTGTGTAAATTTTTGGAATTTTTTTGATAATGTTAATTTTTTAATGAATCGTGAAAAATATTGTATTTTATTTCAAAACTGCATTTTAATCTACTTTATTAAATGGGTATATTATATTATAAATTGGATTTAAAGTTTAATTAGAATATACGATTACCATTTAATCCAATGTTGGTCATTGAAATTAATTTCACTTTGAATGTGGACATAAACAAGTGTCAATCTTTTGAAAGTTATTGTTTCTTAAAAACATTCTATTTGTTTTGACAATGGGAATTGATATGAAATTAATTAATGAAACTACTATGTTTTTATTTTAGAAAAAATAGTCATCATTTTTGAATTCATAATATCATATATAGCTTAGTCTGAATTTTTGGCATATGTCTGAAAAGCTTCAATTTTTGATGAATAGTGAAACCACTCAGTAGTAATTAAAAAAACAGACTTTTTAATTTAAATGAAATTTTACCACTTCTGTGAATTGAATTTCAAAAATATGACATACATTTTTGTTATTATTAAGTAGAATGTGGTTCAATAAGATGCAAATATTTTTTGGTGAATAGTAACTTTTGACCTTTATTTACCACTATTAAATATAAATAGGTTAATTCAGGTAAAAAAGAATATTATAATAATTTAAAATGATCTTAACACTTGTTCAATCCTTATTGGATGAGTAATGGAAAAACATGGGCATCTGTGGGTCTATTTTGGGACCCCATGGATCCACTTATGAATGATAATGTCACTTTAGATTAACTAATTAATGTAAAGGAAAAAATGACATAAACAAAAATATTTTAGTAAATTAAATTTTATATGCTGTTATATAATTAATAGTTTTGAATATAAATATTCATTGGAAAGATAAAATGTTTTAATATATCATGTTATTTTTTTTATAATTTTTAGATATCGAATAAATTAAATTATTTATGACACAATAATGATGCAGTATTTACGTCATTAATAAATCATTTAATTATATAAGATTATAAATATTAAAATAACATCCATAACTTGTCTAGTTCTTATTGGTTGATTTTATTTCGACCATGAGTCATCTTATCTTTGACTCTAATGATTTTTGGAACTTTAGAAACCAAATATCATTATATAATAAAATAATATTATCACACTTTCCTAAAGATCCCTCCTCCACCATATAAAGATCTCTCAATTCTAACAAATTCCTCACACTTATCATGCCTTTAGGCTCACCCAAACTCTTCCTAATTAATCTCCCTACATCCCTCTCCTCGTCTTAAAAGCCTTATCATAGGCAGAAGGCCCTTCAAAAAGTCCTTTTGGATCAAACCAATGGATGTTACCCAAATTAAAGGTAACAGTTTCTCTTAAGTGATTTTCTATTATTTTACTTCTCCATCCCCTAAACAATTTTTATTCCTTTATTTTATAACAAAAACAGTATCCTCAGAATACTAGTATGTTGTTATAATAAGTACTCGAACTACACTTACACACAACTCCATCTAATGGGTGAAGAAGATAGTGTTTCTATTGATGAAAAACTAACACCTCCCGAGACGATGATTGTTCGATTATCTCCTACCGCCTATCATGGTGGCCATTAAGATGACACTATATTTATTTAGGATATATATTATTTTAATGTTTCTTCATGCTTCTGTATTTTTACTTTTTTGTTTACCTTTATGGTTTCGAATATAGATTAACATGATAATTTCATTTGAGGAAGTGTGGACTACCACCCCCTCAAAGTGATATGACTCGTTAATGCCAAATGTGGGACGTATAAAGGATGCAGTTAATGATATAATATATGATATTATACTCGAATTATAATATAACATTGTATCATTATGCTTTAATTCCATTAAGATAAAAAATAGAAATGAAATTAGTGTTCCCGCGTACGTATGGATTACTGTCTCAATGAACGGTGCATTTCATTTCTTATCTCCAAATGATATGTAATATTATAAATAAATATATATATACTGGATATATATGATATCTAAATAATTAATTTCATTCTGTATATAATGGACTATTGGCCACATGGACAACTTGTAAATATATGGTGTTCATTTTTGACTCAGGTACCAAATATCGAAAAATGAACATTCTTAACATAAATGGTTACATAATGTTTATAACAAGGTAATAATTGATATTAAAGAAATAATAAACATGAAAAGGGTTCTTAATCAAGTAGAAATTAACTTTAGTTTACTATTCAAGAGATTAAAGAACCATCGAGTCAAGTCGGACATGAGGTAAGGGACATTGTCTCAATCTCCTTTCATTGAGGCATATTTTGTTTTAATACATGACTTTCTTTTACACGATCTATAAAAACCCTTGAAATTTTGAAAGGAATCTTTTTCAAGGAAGCATTTTACTATACGACAAAAATGAATCTTTCTTTTAAAGTAAGTGGTGACAAAAACCTTTTCCGCCATTACGAGTATTATTTGATCTCTAGATTCCTCAACAAGCTGTAATATTTTTAAAAGAAAATAAATACCATATACTCTTTTATGTATTTTGGTATTGGAAATTGTTTTGATAAATGATTATTTTATATCAATATATTTAAGTGATATATTCTGATTAAAATGTGGATGTTTTTTCGTTCCTTTATATATGTTTTTAAGTGTTATGGTTTTGTTATGGTACTTGGACATTTGACGGGTGGTTATGTGATAAACCAAATGATGGGTGGTGCCGTGATAAACTAGGAAGGGTGGTTAAGTTATAACCTCCTATTCATTGTGTATGGAAGTTGGCCGTATGGCTATTCCATTTAGTGATATGAGTGGTAGTCGACCGTATGGTTATTCCATTTAAGTATGTTTATGTCCCAAGCTGAATTTATATGTTATGTGTTATTTACATGGGTTTATGGTAACCTTTTGGTTACAAAAGGGTAAGTAGTGATCTTTTATTTAGTAAAGAGTATTTACTACTTCATAAAGGTGAAAAGTATTACTTATGTTAAAGTATTCATGGTTTACTTGTTGTTTTGAAAAACTAATTGTTTTCCTTCTTTGTGTATCCAATACTAAGCTTTTTATTCTCATCCAATGTTTTTAAATGTTTTTCACAGGACATAATGTGGAATAGGGTCGTGGATGGGATCAATGAAAAGTCATGAGTTCATAAACATGGAACTACACATGACTCTTTTTTTCAAGAGTTTTTGTTTTCTGAAAAAATGGAAACTGAGTAGAACTTTCTACTTTGTAATTTTTAAAAAGAAATATAATAATTATGAACTAATTCTATAAAACTATAATCTTTAAAAGATCTTCAATGTGAATTATTAACTTAATTCAAGATTCTGTACATTTTAAAGTCTGGTCCTATAGTTGGTATCAAAGGTCGGTTTAGACAACATCAGGAGTTAGGGTATTGTTAAAAAATGTCCATATATTAATTTGTGATAATATTGAAAAGATATATCGTTTATAGATTACCATGATGCTTCTCGAAAGATATTTCTTTGTTCATAATGGTTTTCCATAGAGGAAACATGGCAGCTATATTGGGACGACATCTAGAAGAAGACAGCCTTCCAAATCAACAACCTGAGATGGTCAGAATTTGAACTGAACAGTTAGTTGCCGTGATGGCACAGTTGACTTGGACTATAAATGGTGGTGGTATCCATGCTTGAGATCAACCAGATCAATTGTAGAAGAACATTTCAGTAATAGAGCATTCCGTGAGGTAACATCCTCCATCATTTAGAGGATCATCTGACCCTGTGCTAGCTGAAGGGTGGATTAAAGAATTGGAGAATATTTTCGATGTTATGGGGTGTTCAGAACAACAAAAGGTTAGTCTTTCTATTTACCATTTTGAAGGAGAATCTGATCAGTAGTGGTCGATGGTGAAAAATATCATGTATAGTGAAAATATTGATGCTATTTATTGGGATGAATTAAACGGTTTTTTTATTGAGAAATTCTTTCCTAATTTTTTTTTCATATTAGGATGGAAAAACAATTCCTGAAATTGATGTACGAGGATGAATTAGTGGCTGCTTATGAAGCCAAGTTCACTCAATTGGCAAGGTATGCACCAAATTTCAGCTATGATCTTGATAGTAAGATAAATCAATTTTACTCAGGATTGAATCCACGTTATAAAATAGCATTAGCTTCTCGAGAGATGAAAAGTTGTGAATTTTTTTTTGATGTGCGGAGAAGCTGTAAATGATGTTTGAAGATGATCAGGTGTTCGTTTACAAAAAATTGAAAAAGATGTACAGTTGGCAGTCAAAGGGGAAAAATTCATCGAAGAATCCTAGAGGTAAAAAACTTAAATATACCACTTGTGATAAGTGTGTTAAAAATAATCTTGGAGAATATTTATCAATGTCTGGAAAGTGATTCTGGTGTGGTATGTCTAGTAATATTGATTGCAAAATTAAGGAATATTATCATGAAATCAATGAAAATCTATCAGTAAGAAGATTTAAGTGTAATGAAATGGGTCATTATTCTAATAAGTGTCCAGCGAAGAACTCAACTTAGTGAAAGAATCCTAAGTACAAGTTGAAAGGGGTGCTGAAATCCCATGCAACTACGTCAGCAGATGTTGTTCTATCGAACAATGTAGTATCAAGTTCACTATTTGTTTGTTCAGATAATGCCAATGTGTTGTTTGATTCAGGGTCTGAAAACTCTTTCATTTCAATGAATATTTCTAATAAATTTGGGATTCTATCTCAAGATATGAATATTGAACTTATGCTAAAAACACCTGGAGGATATGTTGAGACAAAAAAAACATAATAACCTTCTTGTCCATGTGTGTGGTAGAATCTACCAGCAAAACTTATTGTTTTTCCACTAGTAGAGTTTGATGTTATTTTTGGAATGGATTGGCTATCTGTTTATCATGATAAGATTAACTACAGGGTGAAAGAGGTTTATTTTAAGAGTGATTTATAGATTTTGTACAAGAATGAACCCTTTCTTTTGATAACATTTTAGGAAGTTGAGAAACTAGTAAAAGATGGAAATTAATGTTACCTTGCACTTATTGTTGAAAATAATGTATCTTTTCAGATTAATTATGTTTTAGTGGTAAATGAGTACCTTGATGTTTTTCCTGAAGAGTTTCCTAGTATTATACATGATCGGGAAGTTGAATTTATTGTTGAATTAGTTTCTGATGCAACACCAATTTCAAAACCCCATTATCGAATGGCTCAAATTGAACTTTTAGAGTTAAAGAAGCAATTGCAGGAGTTATTAGATAAAAGTTTCATTCGACCTAGCACATCACCATGGGGTGCTCTTGTATTATTTGTTAAAAAGAAATATGATTCAATTAGACTTTCCATTGATTATAGATCATTGAATAACATCACTGTTAAGAATAAGTATCATTTTCCTCATATCGATGATTTGTTTGATCAGCTCCTGGGAGGTCAGTATTTTTCGAAGGTTGACATGAGATTGGGCTACCATCAGTTGAATGTTAAGGAAGAAGACATTCCGAAGACCACATTTCATACTAGATATGGCCATTATGAATTTGTAGTTATGCCTTTTGGATTCACCAATGCACCTACTCTATTCATGGATCTTATGAATAGTATCTTTCGTGAGTTCTTAGATAAGTTTTTGGTTGTGTCCATTGATGATATTTTGGTTTATTCCAAAATTTTGGAGGAATATAAATGTCATTTAAATGTTGTTTTGCAAACCTTAAAAGAAAAAAAACTATTTTTGGAAATTCAGCAATTGTGAGTTTTGGTTGTAACAAATTTTATTCCTTGGTAACATTGTTTCAAAAAACGGCATAACTGTTGATCCTGTTAAAAAAAAAGTTGTTGATGAATGGCCAAGACCAACAAATATAACAGAGATTCGTATTTTTCTTGGTTTGACAGGTTATTTCCAGAGGTTTTTTGAAAATTTTTCATAGTTATCTAGTCTAATGACTAAGTTAACTCCAAAAGGTGTTAATTTCATCTGGACAAAAGAATGTGATGATTTTTCTCGGGAATTGAAAAGAAGATTGGTGAATGCTCTAATTTGGCACTACCATCCAAAAATGGTGAGTTTGTTATCTAAAATGATGCTTCGTTGAATGGACATGGTTGTGTCCTATTGCAGAATGATCGGGTAATTCCTTATTAATCACTTTAGTTGAAACCACATTAGTTGAATTAACCTACACATGATTTGGAATTAGCTTCTATTGTTTTTTCTTTAAAAATTTGGAGGCATCATTTTTATGTATAAAAATGTGAAATATATATGGACCACAAATGTTTAATGTATATATTCACTTAGAAAGAATTAAACATGATATATATGAGATGGCTGGAATTAATCAAATATTATGATTGCACGATCCATTAGCATCCGGGAAAAGAAAATAAAGTGGTTAATGCTTTGTGTTGAAAAACTAATGTTTCATTAACCATGTTATGTTTGGAAGAATATCCTTTGGATTTTGATTTGAAAAACATTGGCATAGAAGTTTTTGGTGCATAAAAGTTTTCTATTTTGTATCAGGTATTAGTGATATCATCTCTATCAGACAGAATAAAGCAAGAACATAAAGAAGATAGTGAGTTACAGAAAAACAAAGAGTTGGTTCAGAAGGGTAAGTTTCCCAGATTTAAAATTGATAATGATTTTGTTTTGAGATTTGTAAATAGATTATGTGTGACTTATTATTCCTAGCTAAAGAATGAGTTGTTATGTGAACCTTAAAGTTATGCATTTTCAGTTCTTCCTGGCAGTACTAAGATGTACATAGATCTTTATGAGAATTACTGGTGGGATGGAATGAAAAGAGATATTGCCAATTTTACTGGGAAGTTTTTGACTTTCTAGTAGGTTAAAGTATAGAGCTAGTTATAGAAAGGGTTGCTTCAGCCTTTACCAGTGCCAGAGTGGAAATGGGAAAATATATCCATGGAATTCATTGTGGGATTACCAAATACATCTCTAGGTAATAATGAAATCTAGTTTATTGTTGATCAATTGACTAAATCTTTTCATTTCCACCCTATTCGAGATACATTGTCTCTAGATAAACTTTCTTAGTTGTAGGATAATTATATTTTATAGTTTCATGGAGTTCCCCTCTCCATTGTATCAGATCGTGATCCCATGTTTTCATCTAACTTTTGGAAAGGCCTTCAGAAGTTGTTGGGTACTGAATTAAATTTCAGTAAAACTTTTCACCCTCAACCAGCTGGATAATTAAAACAATCAATTCAGATATTGGGGGATATGTTACATGCTTTCTCGATAGATTATCGGGGATGTTGGGACCAACATCTTTCTTTGGTTGAATATTCATATAATAATAGTTTTCATTCATGTATACAAATGGCTCCATTTGAGGTATTACATGGAAAGAATTTTCGAACTCCATCTTTTTGGGATGAAGTAGGTGAAAGGAATCTGATGGGACAAGAATTGGTAGAAGAGATGGCATAGAATGTTCCATGGATTTAGAAGTACATGAGAATAGTTCAGAGCAGACAGAAAAGTTATGCAGATTATCGGAGGAAGGATCATGCATTTGAGGTAGGTGATCATGTCTTTCTCAAAGTACCTCAATGGAAAAGTGTGATGCTTTTTGGTATGAAGGGAAATTTGAGTCTAAGGTTCATTGGACCTTATGAAATCCTAGAGAAAGTTGGATCAGTGGCCTATATAGTTTCTTTACCTCCATGTTTATCCTAGGTACACAATGTTTTTCATGTTTCGATGTTGGGAAAGTATATGCCAGATCCATTTCATGTTTTGAGCCCAGAGATAGTTCATTTGGAAGAGAATCTCTCTTGTGAAGAACAACCAGGACATATTCTTGACCGTAGAGAGAAACTGTTGCAAAATAAGGTAATTCACCAGGTAATGGTTTTGTGGAAAAACAATATGGTTGAAGAGGAAAGGAATATAAAAATGCTATGAGGGATAAATACCCTCACTAATTTTGATAAGTAAAATTACGAGGATACAATTACCAAATGGGGGGACAGATGTTACATCCCAGGTTAATATTGAATAAGTCATATTTCAAATTTATTAATATATTTGAATTAAATATCAATTTACTTTAATGGGGTTTCTATGTTCGATAGCGTACCCGATACACAACAACGGGTTTCATTGAAATCTTATATCGCACACTAATAATACAATATTATTATTTTAAATGGTAATTAAATCCTAGACATTGTTTTGGTGAGAATGAATGTAACTAACTACAATATGATTATACATGTTTGTTAAATGCATTTACATTTATCCAATAAAATTTAGATTCTTAAAGTGTTAATGAATCTAATTTTAATCATAATTTACATTAAAAGGTCAATTTACCACATTTTAATGGAAAACCCTATTTAAATATGGTTCTAATCACTATAATACATTATATATGACCAAATAAAATCCATTTTTAGATTAGGAACATCAAAAATTTAATTTGTGTAATGATTTGTAATTTTTTCCGATAAAGATCATTTTTTAATTAATAGTGAAAATATAGTATTTTTTTTCAAAAATGTGTTTTAATATAATTTATTTATATGTTTAGATTATCTTTTTAATTTGTTTTAATGTGTAAATTGATTATAATTTAAATATTTAATCCAATTTTGTTCGTTGGTATTAATATTACTTTGAATGTGGACATAAAAAAGTCTCAATCTTATGATAGTTATTATTTCATAAAAACACGCTATTTGTTTTAACAATGGGAATTAATTTTACATTAATTAATTCCACTTATATGTTTAGATTATAGATAAAATATACATCATTTTTTAATTCAGAATATCAAATATATCTTAGGCTGAATGTTTGGTATTATTCTACAAAATTCAATTTTTTATGAATAGTTAAACAAACCACTTAGTAGTAGTTAAAAAACAAACTTTTTCATTTAAATGAACTATTACTGCTTCTTTGAATTGAATTTCTAAAATAAAACAAACATGATTATTATTAGTAAGTAAAATGTGGTTAAATAAAAAGAAAATAATTTTTGGTGAATTGTAATATCTTAGTTTAATTTACTGCGGTTAAAGGTAAATAGGGTAATTCATGGTAAAAAAATATTATAAAAATTCAAAATAACCTTAACACTTGTATTATCCTTATTGGATGAGTAATGGTTGACCATGGGCATCCATGGGTCTAGTTTGGGATTCCATGGAGCAACTTATGAATGATAATGACACTTTAATTAATTTAATTTAAAGGAAAAATGACATAAACAAAAATATTTTGGTAAATTAATTTTTATATGGTTTTATATAAGTAATATTTTTGACTATTAACATTCATCGGAAATCTTAAATGATTTATACCTCATGGTAGTTTTTTTTATAATTTCTAGATATTGAATAAATTAGATTATTTATGACACAATAATGATGTAGTGTTTACCTCATGAATAAATCATTTAAATAAATATGATTATAAATTTTAAAATAACACCCAAAAAATCTCCAATTCTTATTAGATGATTTTATTTAGACCATGAGTCATCTTATCTTTGATTATGATAATTTTGGACCTTTAGAAACTGAATATCATTATATAATAAAATAATATCATCACACTTCCCTAAAGAGCCCCTCCTCACCCTTATAAAAATCCCTCACTTATAACCAATTCCATACACCACTCAAGCATTTAGTCTCGTCCAAACTCTTAAAAATTAATCTCCCTAAATACCTCTTCTCCTCCTAGAAGAATTACCTTAGGTAGAAGTAACTTCAAGAAGTCCTTTTGGTTCAATCCAAAGGGACTTACCCAACTTAAAGGTAACAATTTCTCTTACCTTCTTTTCTTTTATTTTACTACTCCCACACATAAACTATTTTTATTACTTTATTTTATAACAAAACCAGTATATTCAATATACTAGGATGTTTTTATGTGAATTATTTGAACTACACTTACACACACCTCTATCTAATGGATGAAAAACATACTATTTCAGTGGATGACAAACTAATGCCTTACGAGACGATGATTGATCAATTATCTCCTACCGTATATCATGGTGGCCATTAAGATGGCACTATATTTATATATGATATATATTATTTTTATGTTTTCTTCATGCTTCTATAATTTTATTTTGTAGTTTAACTTTATGGTTTCCATTATAGATAAATGCAATAATTTTATTTGAGGAAGTGCGGACAACCGCCCCCTCAATGTGATATGACTCGTTAATGCCATATGTGAGATGTATAAAGAATGGATTTAATGATATTATATATGTTATTATATATGATATAATACTGGAATTATAATATACTTATGTATCATTATGTATTAATTACATTAAAATAACAAATATAAATGAAAGTAGCATTCATGCGTACGTACGGTTTACCGTCTCCATGAACTGCCCATTTCATTTCTTACCTCAAATGATATGTAATGTTATATATATATATATATACTAGATATATATGATATATATGATATATAAGTAATGAATTTCATTTCGGATACAATAGACTTTTGACCACATGGACAACTTATAAATATAAGGCGTTCATTTTTGCCTCAAGTACCAAATATCGACAAAATGAACATTATTAACATAAATGATTAAATAATGTTTATAAAATTGTAATAAGTGATATAAATGGAATAATAAACTTCAAAAAGGTTCCTGAGAATTAATAAATTAACTATAGTTTATTATTCAGGAAATTAATGAAATATTGAGTCAAGTCGGACACGTGGTAAGGGACATCATCTTAATCTCCAATCATTGAGCCATATATTGTTTTAATACACGACTTTCATTTATATACTGTATAAACACCCTGGAATTTTCAAGGGGTATATTTTTCTACGAAGCATTTTACTGAATGACAAAAAGGAATGTTTCTTTTAACATAAGCGGTGACAACGACCATTTCCGTTGCCGCGAGTATTATTTGATCTTTGGATTCCTCAACAATCCGTAATTTTTTTAAAAGAAACTAAATACCATATACTCTTTTATTTATTTTGCTATTAAAAATGGTATTTATAAAGGATTATTTTATGTATATATATTTAAGTGATATATTTTCATTGAAATGTGGAAATGTTTTATTTCGTTTATATTTTTTTTATGTGTTATGATTTTATTATGGTACTTAGAAATTTGACATGTGGTTAAGTGATAAACTAAATGACGGGTGGTGCCGTGATAAACCAGGATGGGTGGTTATGTTATGACCTCAAATGCATTGGGTATGGAATTCGGACGTATGGATATTCCATTTAGTGATATGTGTGGAAGTTGAACGTATGATTATTCCATTTAAGTATATTTATTTCCCAAGATACCTTTATATGTTATGTGTTTTTAAATGAGTTTTATGGTAACCTTTTGGTTACAAAAGGGTAAGTATAGATCTTTTATTCAGTGAAGAGTATTTACTACTTCATAAATGTGAAAAGTATTACTTATGTTAATGTATTCATGGTTTACATGTTGTTTTGAAAAACTAATAGTTTTCTTTCCTTGTGTATCCCTTACTGAGATTTTTATGCTCATACCATGTTTTGGAAATGTTTTTCACAGGACATAATGTGGAATAGGGCCATAGATGGGATCAAGTAAAATTCATAATGTCTTAAACATGGAACTAGATATGACTCTTTTTTTCCAAGAGTTTTTGTTTTGTGAAAAAAGTAGAAACTGAGTAGAAGTTTCTGATTTGTAATTTTTGAAAATAAATGTAATAGTTATGACCTAATCATATAAAACTCTAAACCTGAAAAGATCCTCAATGTGAATTATTAAATTAATTCATGATTATGTATGTTTTAAGGCCATGTCTTTATAGTTGGTATCAGAGGTAGGTTTAGAAATCTTTAGGAGTTATGGTATTGTAAAATAAATGTCCATAAATTAATTTATGGTAATATTGAAATGATATAGCATTTACAGATTACCATGTTGCTTCGCCTAAGATATTTCTGTGTTTATAATGGTTTTCTACAGAGGAAACCAGGGAACTATGTCTAGACGATATCATGAGGAAGAAAACCTTCCAAATCAACAACCATAGATGGTCAGAATTGGAACTGAATAGTTTATTGCAATGATGGAACAATTGACTCAGGATATAAATGGTGGTGGTATCCATGCACAAGATCAGACATATCAAACATAGAGGATCATGTCAGTAGTAAAGAATTTCATGAGTCAACATCCTCCATTATTTAGAGGATCATCTGACCCGGTGCTAGCTGATGGGTGTAATAAAGCACTGGAGAAGATATTGGATGTTATGGGGTGTTCAAAACATCAAAAGGTTAGTCTTGCTGTTTACCATTTTGAAGGTGAAGCTGGTTAATGGTGGTCGATGGTGAAAAATATCAGGGATTGTGAGGATGTTGATGCTCTTGATTGGGATGAATTCAATGGTATGTTTCTTGAGAAATTTTTTCCTTAGGTGGTTCGTCTTAGGATGGAAAAACAATTCCTAGAATTGAGGCAGGAGGATGACTCCGTGGCTTCTTATGAAGCAAAGTCCACTTGACAGGAAAGGTATACACCAAATTTCATTCGAGATCTTGATAGTAAGGTAAATCAATTTTACTCAGGACTGAAGCCATGATATCTAAGAGCATTAGCATTTTGTGAGTTCAAACGTTATGAAAAACTTGTTCTATGTATGGAGAAGGTGGAAATAGAGTTTTCAGATGATCATGTGTTCTTTGACAAACAACAAAATTAGAGGTCCAGTTGGCTGTCAAAGGAAAATAATTACTCAAAGAAGCATAGAGGTAAGAAAATTAATTATCCAACTAGTGAGATGTGTGGTAAAAAGCATCCAGGGGAATGTTTATCAAAGTCTGGAAAGTGCTTCCGGTGTGGTATGTCTGGTCATATTGCTCGTAAATGTAAGGAATATGATCAAACAGGCAATGAAAAGCCATTGGTAAGTTGTTTTAAGTGTAATGAAATGGGTCATTATGAAAATGAGTTTCCATTGAAGAACTCAACTGAGGGAAAGCATCTGGAATACAAGCAGAAAGGGGTGGTGAAATCCTTTGCAACTACTTCAGCAGATATAGGTCCATCAAACAAAGTAGTATCTAGTGCAATGTTTGTTTGTTCAGATATTGCCAATGAGTTGTTTGATTCAGGTTCTACACACCATTTCATTTATGATTATTTTGCTAATAAATTGGTAATTCCATCTCAAAATATAAATACAGAACTTACGGTAAAAACACCATGAGGAAATTTTGAGACCAAAAGAAAACATAATAACTTTCCTGTCCTTGTGTGCGGGAAGAATCTACATGCAAAACTTATTTTTTTCCTCTAGTATATTTTGATGTTATTTTGGGCATGGATTGGCTATCTGTTTATCATACTAAGATTGAATGTAGAGCTAAAAAAGTTTATTTTCTGGAATATTTATAGTTTGTTTACAAGAATGAACCCTTTATTTTGATAACATATCAGGAAGCTGAGAAACTAGTAAAAGATGGAAATGAATGTTACCTTTAACATATTGTTGAAAATAAAATAACTATTCATGTTAATGATGTTCTAGTGGTAAATGAGTACCTTGATGTTTTACCTGATGAGTTGCCTAGTATTATACCTGACCGGGAAGCTGAATTTACTATTGACTTAATACATGATGCAAAGCCAATTTCAAAACCCCCTTATCAAATCGCTAAAATTGAAATTTTAGAGTCAAAGAAGAAATTGGAGAAGTTTTTAGATAAAGGTTTCATTCAACCTATCACATCACCGTGGGGTGCTCTTGTATTGTTTGTTAAAAAAAGTTGATTCCATGAGACTTTTCTTTGAATATAGAGCATTGAATAACATCATTGTTAAGAATAAGTATCATTTTCCTCATATCGAGGACTTTTTTTATCAGCATTAGGGAGATCGGTATTTTTAGAAGATTTACTTGAGATCAGGGTACCATCAGTTGAAATTAACGGAATAAGACATTCTAGAGACTGCATTTCGTAATAGATATGACACTTATGAATTTGTAGTTATGCCTTTTGTTTTAACCGATGAACCTTCTGTATTCATGGATCTTATGAATAAAATTTTCTGTGAGTTCTTGGATATGTTTTTGGCTATGTTCATTGATGATATTTTGGTTTATTTCAAAATTAAGGAGGAACATGAAAGTCATTTAAGGGTTGTCTTTCAAACCTTAAAAGAAAAAAACTATTTGGGAAATTCAGAAAGTGTGAGTTTTGGTTACGAAAAATTTAATTCCTTTGTCACATTGTTTAAAAAAATTGCATAACTATTGATCCTGCTAAAACAAAAGTTGTTTAAGAATGTCCAATACCCACAAATATAACAGAGATTCGTAGTTTTCTTGGTTTTGGAGGTTATTACCAGAGGTTTGTTGAAAATATTTCAAAGTTATCTAGTCCAATGACCAAGTTAACATGAAAATGTGTTAAGTTCATCTCGATAAAAAAATGTGATGATTGTTTTCTGGAATTGAAAAGAAGATTGGTGAATGCTACAGTTTTGACACTGCCATCTAGAAATGGTGCGTTTATTATCTATAGTGATGCTTCGGTGAAAGGACTTGGTTGTGTCCTAATGCAGAATGATCAGGTAATTGCTTATGCTTCACGTTAGTTGAAACCACATGAGTTAAATTATCCTACACATGATGTGGAATTAGCTGTTGTTGTTTTTTCTTTAAAAATTTGGAGGCACCATTTGTATGGATAAAAATGTGAAATATGTACTGACCACAAAATTTTGAATTATATAATCACTCAGATATAATTAAACATGAGACAGAGTAGATGGCTGGAATTAATCAAGGATTATGATTGCATAATCCATTACCATCTAGGAAAATAAAATAAAGGGGATGATGCATTGAGTCGAAAAAGTAATGCTTTATTAACCATTTTACGTTTGGAAAAAGATCCTTTGGTTTTTTATTTGATAAGCATTGACATTGAAGTTGTTGGTGTAGAAAATTTTTCTGTTTTGTATCAGGTATCAGTGAGATCATCTCTATCAGACATAATAATAAAAGTGAAAAAACAAGACAATGAGTTACAGAAAAAGTAAGAGTTTGTTCATAAGGGTAAGTTTCCTTAATTTAACATTGATAATGATTATGTTTTGAGATTTGGAAAGAGATTAAGTGTCGCATGTGATTCATAATTGAAGAATGATTTGTTATGTGAAGCTCATAGTTCCCCGTTTTTAGTTCATCATGGCAGTAAAAAGATGTACAGAGATCTTCGTGAGTATTACTGGTGGGATGGAATGAAAAGAGATATAGATAATTTTACTATGTAGTGTTTTACTTGTCAATAGGTTAAAGCTGAGAGTCAGTTATCGAAGGGGAAGCTTCAGCCTTTACTAGTACAAGAGTTGAAATGGTAAAAAATATCCATGGACTTAATTGTGGGATTACCAAAGACATCTCGAGGTAATAATGCAATCTGAGTTATTGTTGATCGATTGACTAAATCTGGTCATTTTCTTCCTATTCGAGATACATTGCCTCCAGATCAACTTTCTCAGTTGTTTGTTAAAGAGATAGTCCGGTTGCATGGAGTTCACCTCTCTATTGTATCTGATCATGATCCCAGGTTTACATCAAATTTTTGGAACGACCTTTAGAATTCATTGGGTACTGAATTAAATTTTTGTACAACTTTTTTTCCTAAATCAGATGGGAAATCAGAATGAAAAAATCAGACATTAGAGGATATGTTCCGTGCTTACTCGATGGATTATCAGGGATATTGGGACCAACATCATTATTTGGTTGAATTTTCATATAACAACAGTTTTCATTCTAGTATACCAATGGATCCATTTGAGGCATTATATGGAAAGGGTTGCCGAACACCTACTTTTTGGGATGATGTAGGTTAAAGGAAGATAATGAGACTAGAATTGGTAGAAGAGATGGCAGAGAAAGTTCAGTTGATTCTGAAGCACATTAGAACAGCTTAGAGTAGACAGAAACGTTATACATATTACCGTAGGAAGGATCTTTCTTTTGAGATGGTGGTCATGTCTTTCTCAAAGTTTCTCCATGGAAAAGTGTGATGCGTTTTTGTATGAAGTGAAATGTGAGTCCCAAATTCTTGACTGTAAAGAGAAAGTGTTGTGGAATACGGTAATTCACCAGGTAAATGATTTGTGGAAAAACCCTATGGTTAAAGAGGTAACATGGGAATTTGAAAATTCTATGAGAGAAAAATATCCCCACTTATTTTGATAAGTAAAATTACAAAGATGCAATTCCTAAAAGGGGCAAGGATGTAACATCCCAGGTAAATAAAGAATAATACATATTTCAAATTTATTCATATTTGTAAATTAAATATTAATTTTACTTTAAAGGGGTTGTTGTGTTCAATAGCATACCCAATACACAACAGTGAGTTTTTTTTGAAATCTTACGTTGCACACTAATAATATAATATTATTATTTCAAATGGTAGTTAACTCTTAGCTATTGTATTGGTGAGAACGAATGAAACTAACCACAATATGATTATACATGTTTGTTAAATGTATTTAAATTTATCAAATAAAACTTAGAGGCTTAAAATGTGAATGAATCTAATTGTAAGCATAATTTACATTAAAAGGTATATTTACCACCATTTAAGGGAGAAAAATATTTTAATCTATTTTTGGTCACTTTAATACATTCTATATGTCCAAATAATATTTTTCATCTGGATGGGGACATAAAAATTTACTTTGTGTAAATTTTTGGAATTTTTTCTGATAAAGTTCATTTTTTAAGGAATAGTGAAAATTATTGTATTTTAATTCAAAACTGCATTTTAATGTAATTTATTTATATGGTTAGATTATCTTTTAATTGGTTTTAAAGTGTAATTATAATATATTTTTAAAATTTAAATCAATGTTGGTCGATTAAATTAATTTCAGTTTGAAAGTGGACATAAACAAGTGTCAATCTTTTGATAGTTACTGTTTTTTAAAAACACGCTATTTGTTTTAACAACGAGAATTAATTTTAAATTAATTAATTCCACTTATATGCTTTAAATTTATCAAAAATAGATATCAATTTTGAAATTGTAATATCAAATATATATTAGGCTGAATTGTTGGTATATTTCTTAAAAACATCAATTTTTGATGAATAGTGAAACCACTTAGTAGTAGTAAAAAAACAGACTTTTTCATTTAAATGATATTTTACCACTTCTGTGAATTTAATTTTGCAAATATGACATACATGTTTATTATTAGTAAGTAAAACGTGGTTCAATAAGATGAAAATATTTTTTGGTGAATAGTATCTTATGACTTCTATTTATTGTGCGGTTAAAGGTAAATAGGGTAATTCAATGTAAAAAGAATATTATAATAATTAAAATTTACTTTAACACATTTCCTAACCTTATTGGATGAGTAATAGACAACCATGTCCATCCTTGGGTCTTTTTGGGATTCCATGGAGCCACTTATGAATGATAATGACACTTTAAATTAATTAATTTAATTTAAAGGCACAAATGACATATAAAAAATTCTTTTAGTAAATTAATTTTTGAATGGTTTGGTATAAGTAATCGTTTTGACTATAAATATTCAATTGAAAGATAAATATATTTAATACAGTAGTATATTTTATTTATAATTTTTATATATCGTATAAATTAAATTATATATGGCACAACAATGATGCAATGTTTATCTCAATAATAAATCATTTAAATATATAAGATTATAAATATTAATATAAAATCTAAAACTTCAACAATTCTTATTAGATGATTTTATTTCAACCATGAGTCATCTTATATTTGACTCTAATGATTTTTGGTCCTTTAGAAACCGAATATCATTATATAATAAAATAATGTATCACACTTTCATAAAGAGTCCCTCCTCCCCCTTATAAAAAGCCTTCACATCTAACAAATTCCTCACTCCTCTCAAGCCTTTATACTCGTCCAAAATATGCCCAATAGAGCTACTAGAATCACTATCCTCCTCTTAGAAGCCTTAACTTAGGCAGAAGGCACTTCAAGAAGTCCTATTGGTTCAAACCAAAGGAAGTTACCCAAATTAAAGGTAACAATTTCTCTTAACTTCTTTTCTATTATTTTACTCCTCCAACCCCTAAACTCTTTTTATTTCTTTATTTTATAAAAACACATAGTATGCTAAATATAATAGGATTTTTATTAGATTTATTCGATCTACACTTACACACACCTTCATCTAATGGGTGAAAACATAATGTTTCTGTGGATGGCAAACAAACGCCTCACGAGACGATGATTGTTCGAATATCTCCTACCACCTATCATGGTGGCCATTAAGATGAAACTATATTTATATATGATATATATTATGTTTATGTTTTTTCCATTCTTTTTTATTTTTATTTTATATTTTTCCTTTATGGTTTCCATTATGGATAAATGCAATAATTTCATTTGAGTAATTGTGGACTACCGCCCCCTCAAAGTGATATGACTCGTTAATGCCATATCTGGTACATATAAAGGATGGAGTTAATGATATTATATATGGTATTATATATTATATTATATATGATATTATACCGAATTATAATATATCTATCTATCATTATGTTTTAATTCCTTTAAAACAAGAAATAGAAATGAAGGTAGCATTCATGCGTACGTACGACTTACCGTCTCCATGAACGGTGCATTTAATTTCTTAACTCTAAATGATATGTAGTATTTTAAATATATATATATATATATACTGGATATATATGATGTGTATGATATCTAAATAATAAATTTCATTCTGGATATAATGGACTATTGACCACATGGAAAACTAGTAAATATAAGGTGTTCATTTTTAACTCAAGTACCAAATATCGACAAAATGAACTTTATTAACTAAAATGATTACATAATGTTTACAACATTGTAATAAGTGATATAAAAGGAATAATAAACTTTAATAGGGTTCTTAAGTAGGTAGAAATTACCTTTAGTTTATTATTCAGGAGATTAAAGAATGATCGAGTCAAGTCAGACACGAGATAAGGGAGTTGGTCAAAATCTCCTTTCATTGAGAAATATTTTGTTTTAATACACGACATTCTTTTATACGCTGTATAAAATCCCTTGAATTTTATAGGGAAATATTTTTTATGAAGAGTTTCACTAAATGTCAAAATGGAATGTTTCTTTTAACGTAAGCGGTGAAAATGACATTTTCTGCCACCGTGAGTATTATTTAATCGTTGGCTTCCTCAATAAGCCTTAATGTTTTTAAAAGAAAATAAATACCATATACACTTTTATGTATTTTGGTATTGAAAATTGTTTTGATAATGGATTCTTTTATGTCATTATATTTATCTAATATATTCTGACTGAAATGTGGATATGTTTTACTTCCTTTATATTTTATTTTAGGTGATATGATTTTATTATGGTACTTGGACATTTAACGGGTGGTTACATGATAAACCAAATGACGGGTGGTTTCATGATAAACTAGGATGTGTGGTTACGTTATAACCACCAATGCATTGGGTATGGAAGATGGACGTATGGCTATTCCATTTAGTGATATGTGTGGAAGTCGACTGTATGGTTATTCCATTTAAGTATATTTATGTCCCAAGTTATATTTATATGTTATGTGTTCTTTATATGGGTTTTATGGTAACATTTTGGTTACAAAAGGGCATGTAGTGATATTTTTTCAATGAAGAGTATTTAGTAATTCATAAAGGAGAAATGTAAAAATTATTTTAATGTATTCATGGTTTAATAGTTGTTTTGAAAAACTAACAGTTTTCCTTCTTTGTGTATCCCGTACTAAGATTTTTATGCTCATACCATGATTTTGAAATGTTTTTCATAGGACAAAATGTGGCATATGGTCATGGATGGGATCAAGGAAAATTCATGCTATCATAAACATGGAACTAGACATTACTCATTTTTTCAAGAGTTTTTGTTTTATGAAAAAAAATTCAACTGAGTACAAGTTTCTACATAATAAATTATGAAAACAAATGTAATAGTTATGACCTAATTCACTAAAACTCTAATCCTGAAAATGTCCTCAATGTGAATTATTAACATAATTCAAGATTATGTATGTTTTAAGGTTGGTTCTGTATAGGTTAAATACTATAAAATCCATTCAGGTCTCTAATTCTCCAACTTCACCATCTAATAGGTGGAACATCGCATTACAAAACAAGATACATCCCTCTTCACACCTAGAAACCAATACTGATGGGGTAAATCTTGATACATCATGGTGACAATAGGATAAACTTCTGATATTAAGGAATGAAAATATAACATCAACTCTTCATGTACATATGGTTAAACCCATACACATCCATGAAAACGAAATACCTCATCGTCACCAATGGTACACACAGAATTAGTTTCCTTGCATGAGAAAGTCTTCAGTCGAACAAGGCCTTCAAAATCTGGTTGATTCTTCATTCACACTCAATATGGTAGAGTGTATGTAATATATATAAATAGAATAAAAATGTTCCCATGTCTATCATTCACCTTTAAATTAATCGTAGAGAATATATCTATAAGCTTCCACTCACTACTGGATGACTGGACTGCCTTTAGTTGAGTCCACATTCTCAATACATCTGCTAGTATATTTCCTTTCACAAGCGTATAGGAAAGCTCAAAGTCAAAATACTATTGGTACTCAAACCACATTCACTATATAAAATTCTAATCTAACTGTGTAACGATATAATTGATTGATTTTTAGTTAGTGCATAAAAAATGATCTCCCAAAAGATAATGTACGCACTAGTGTAAAGCCCTCACAACTATTGCTAATACAATATCATTTGTCTGGTAACTCCTCTCATGTGGCCTCAATTTATGAAACTATTATACTTTGACTCCTTCCCCTACATAATCACTTCTACAAGCCCAATACCTGTTTCATTTTAGTAAAAAAATGTATCTCTTTCCCTACTCCAACAAAATTAGTATCAGTGCTGATGTCAATCTCCCATTCAATCATGAAATGCTGAATCATAGGAATCTATCCACAGGTACTTCACACCCTTCTTAGTCAGGCATGTCATTGGTGCCGAACATATGAAATTTCTTGTATAAATGTTTTTAGTAACCATCCATCCATAGAATACTTCGTACATCAAATATATTCTCTGGGAACTCCCAGGAAACTATAACTCTCACATTTTTTGGGTCTACTAATACTCTTGTCTCTAAGATAACATGTAATAATAAATTAATCAGGTCCATCCAATGGTAGAATTTTTTGAGATTATTATATAAATTATTCCCTCCTAGTGTACTCAATTCTATCTCAAAATGGGGTGGAATGGTTGTGTAGTGTTTGAGTGTACACGAAGATTACATCCACGAAGAAAACAACAAAAGAATCCATGTATGTATAGAACACTTGGTTCATCGGTTCCATGAAAACTGTCGGTATATTCGTTAGACCGAACAAAATAACCTAGTAGTCATTTAGACTATACCTTCTCTAATTGGATGTAAGAAGTATATCTTATTGTATAACATGAAACTGATAATAACTAGTTTTCTAATTAATCTTCATGAAAACTCGGGCTCATCGAAGATGATCAAAGAGATCATCAATCCTCAGCAAGGGATATCAGTTCTTGACCATCAGATAGTTCAGCTTCTGATATTCCACACAATGTCTGATGGTACTGTTTGTCTTCTTCACAAAAGGAAAGGCGGAACCCCAGAAGAAGTATTGTGTCTGATGAAACCCCTTTCATGCAACTCCTCTAACTACTTTTTGAGATCCTAAAACTCCGGTGTAGCCATCATATAAGGAGGAATGGACACCAATACCACTCCTGATGCATTCTAAATAGAGAAATCTACCTCACTCTGGAGGTAAACATAAAAATTCATTTGGGAAGACATCAATGACACAATCCACCTCTGGAGGAATGTACATATGAGAAGTTCCCTACTTATCCAGATATAAACTAGAAAATTGTGTTGTAATTACTCCCAACCCATGTTTCTCAGGTCCTTCTATTCTCACTTTGAAATCACATTCTCCATTGTGTAGAAAGGACCAACCCTCTAGTGATAGTAAGATCTCCCTATATATATAGAAGTCAACAAAGGACTGGGAAGAGAAATACCAGTCCATTATAAGAATTAAATTGAATCATGTCACCTCTAATACATAGAGGGCCCATAAGAAGTGACACACCTAACCTCATGAAGGAACACCTTACATGACATAAACTAAACATCATACTCTCCAATGGAGTGTCTAGAATCATAACATCCTCATATGTAAGGAGACAGGGCCAAATCCTATCCACAATGAAAATAGATAAAAACCCATGGGATGCCCCTGTATCGAAAAGATCATAATTTAAAAATGAGGAAATTAGTATCACACCTCTAAACATTGTGGGGTTGAGTTCCTTCTCCTATTGGGTCTGCTCCACTTCAAATGACTGACATGCACCATGGACCTATGACCCTACCTGAATACACTGAGCTAATCCACCCTGCATTCACTGAAAACCTATTTTCTATCTTCAATGTACATGACCTCCTCCTCGGCTTGAATGGCCTCACGAAATCCAGTTCCCGAATTGATGAGAAACTTGTGTTCCTTCTCTTGAACAAGGAGTCAAAACAGATCCCCTCTAAATAAATGCAGGTTAGAACATCAGGAAAAAACTTTGAATATGGCCCATATTGTGGAAATATCATCACTTGACATGGTCCTTCGTACAATGTGGTCTCATATGCCCACTCTTCTTGAACTGGTAGCATACCACTTTGCCAACTAATGAAACATTGAATGAATACTCCCTGTGACCCTTCCTTCTATATGTCGAAGGAGTTCTAGCCCGTGATGCTAAACCACCCTATCTCGTAGATCCCAACTCCCTCATATTTCCCTCGGTAATTAGTTCCTTGTTTAATATTAAACCCACTAAATTTAGGATTAAAACCTTCACCTATGATCAGTTGTCATACTTGAGAACATTCTCAAGTTACCAATCTATTGATAATTCATCAACTCTTAAAACAGTTGTGAAGCACTAAATATCTATAATGTGATAAGAATAATCCATCACTGAATGAGTACCCTACTCCAAACGTATGAACTCTCCAGCTCGATTGGACCTTAATGTCACAAGGTATAAGTAAAAACCGAGGGTCTTATGAAACGCTTCCCAAGCCATATCCCGATGACATTCCACCTATGAGATAACATACAACAATCTCTTGGTAGAATCGGGTAGCATGTACGTCATGAGATTCAACCTCTTATCTGGTGGTGTCTCCATATGCTTAGGGATGGAACGTAGGGCCTCAAACCATGACTTTGTATCATACGGTCCTTTATACCATGTAAAAGTGGTTGAATGTTGTTCCGATAACACGCTCTTCCACTCATCCATTTTCGAGGAAGGATGTGGTCCTCTCTAAAAATTCGGCATCATCCTAAAAAATCCTTAATGGAACTGTGCATCACCACCTACGTCTGGTATGTTATATGGTTCCAAGATAGGGAATATGGGAGGATCTTCTAGTAGTCCATGATCTACCATTTCTAGTATGTAATCATTTCAGTGTACCTAGGATACTACTGGAGGACGTCATGATTACATGAATTTGAAATATCAAGCACACACCTCAGTTTAATATTATCAAGGTCTATATCATTGAAGAGTAAGAACAGAAAAGTATAAGGAAATAATTCCTGTTTTATAAAATAAAGTTACAGGACATATAGAATGACTACATGGCTTGTTCCATTAAGACATAACTTAGGAACTTGCCTCTTCTATCCTAGTGGTGTAACACCCCATACACAGGACATGTTAATCCAACAATACAACATGTACTTTATTTTTTCACTCATTCCCAGGTTCTTCTACCCGACTATAACTACATGGTTCTCTCTCAGTGTAACACTACATGTCGTGTTCACCCTAGACATGGTGTGTACTACAACTGTTCAATCCACTTGTGTTGTTAGTCACATGGCCAGACACACGGTCGATTTTCACATGATGTGTACAAGAAAGACATGGTGTGTACCACCCAAATTTCATCCACCCTATGTTGTTAGTCTCACGGCTTGATAAATGGTCTCATAAAGTATGGCGTGTATCCCCAGAACATGACATGTTATACAAAATGATTATTAATCCCATGTATCTTCCCACACAGTCTTTCACACGTTCAATAAATACATGATGTGTACATACTCTACATGAGATATACTTAAAAAAGTGGTCATTTTCAGAAAAATAGAGCATATGACGTGTCTTCATAAATTCACATGCCATGTTCCCTGGGTTTTTGGACAAAAGCCTCTAAAACATATTTGGAACCCTTAAAATCAAAAAAATTTACCAAGGCATGCCATGTTTCGATTTGTGGGAGCCCATACTCCCAGGGGATCGATGTTAAGAATCCTTATTCATTTCGTATCATAAAAAACCCAATTATATTTCAGACATGATCAACAAAATTTAGATCCATGAGGGTCCATAAAAACTATGGGACCAATGATTGGTGGCCATCCAAATGAAACATTTCATATAACATTACCTAATCAAAATTACTATGTGTTCTACCACGACTTCTATAAAAATAGCATGGAATCAATAATTCATCCTTAATGGAATGATAAGAAGGCATAAAATGTGATCTCTAGCAAGTGAATATATGATGCATGATATGGAATACCCTCAACTCATTGGGTTGAAATATATATAGAACCAAAATTATATATTTCATAACATCACAAAACATGTGAATCACCCAATGGTAAAATAAAATCCCCTATGATAATTGCAAAATGATAAAAATACCTATATTCTAGGTAATGTGGATCTTCCATATACTTGAGATAGCTACTCCTGGGAAAAACATATTACCAACTACCAATTCATACCTATCTCAGTCCATAGGCCCTAAATGGTAAAGAAAAATATAAAACAACATCATGGATACCACTTTGTAACATCCTAGTTTTGATTTTCACCCAAAGGTGTCCCGAACCCAATTGGTCACATGACCTCTAGAGCATTTCCCCAAATTTCATAGGTTGCTGACTAGAAGTGGGGGAAATGGTGTGTAATTGGAAAACTATACCCTCATTGTAAAAGTGTCCACACAATAATGAAAATAGTGAACAATAGCAAAAGTAGTAATACCATACAATAAAAGAAAATATAGGAAGACTCGTAGTAATAAAACAAATGTAGCATATATAAATGATGCATGTTACATGTGTCTAGGAATGTAGAAAACCAGGTCACAATGATGGAAATTCAATACAGAAACCAATGTACATAAAAGTTGTAAACTATAATAACATCGGAAGCCACATATTCGTCCCCCTGCTCTCCATCTCAACTAGTGATCAAGTACCTCATGAAGAAGTGTGCTTTCCCTTATCTATATGTCCAACCATATAATTAGTTTGGGTTAAAAAACATGACCTAAACAGTGAATTTGATGACTCCCAGTAGGGAACCACAAAAAGATATGTGAATATGTTTCAGTAAATATATATATTAGGTGATATATAGAAATAAAGCAATAAACTAGGAATTACACAAAAGTAAATAGTCCTACAGTATTCAATTATATTCATTATTCATCCGTTAAATCATGAAAAACTTGGGATCTAGCCGAATCTATGCACAACATATTTAATCGTAACAACAGATGTCTCAGAAGACAATCTAAGACAATCAAGTAAGACCGAGTCTAATCTTGTGCTTTGTCTTGGAAAACTCATGGCCATCAATCAATTATTCAAATAATGACCCTTTTTGGAAAGGTTATCATAGTCTAATCCCCATAGTCTAACAAAACCAGAATTCATTTAATAGCGACCATATGTGTTTCTCTCCAGGTATAACCCCTATGGTTTAACATAATAGTAATCTTTTACAAACGACCACCTCGGATGCTCACACAGTCAACACACCATGGTCTATCTTATCATCAATAAGTTATAAATGACCACCTGACAGCTCCCACGTACAATACCCCTCGGTCAACATAAACAAAATCATTTAATAAAGACTCAATGGGTAGCTCTCATGGTCTATCCCCTATGGTCTACACGACAACAATTCTCACATAAATGACCCTACATTCGGAATATTTCATAGTCGATTCCCCTTGTCAAAGGTCCACAATTCATATCACATCCATATAAAACCATCAGTAACTCTTTCCTAACCACAGAAGGCATGGAAAACAAATAATTCATAACAAGAATTCTAAAAACATTGTCCATAATCAATCAAACAATGGAAACACACCAATGGGGTGTCCCATAAACCAGGTTTCTAACCTCAATCCTATGAAACTACCATTTAAAAATCTACAAAACCATAATAGCATGAAGTTAGTAATGCATCCAAAATGGCGTGACAAGAATGCCTAGCATTTGATGTCTATAAAGTTCTTATATGATGCATGGTATGAAATTCCTTCATCTAATTGCGTTTCAACATAAATAGAACCAAAATGATATCATTCATAACACCACAAAATAAGTTAATCTCCCAATGGTGAAATAAATTATATTTTAAAAATTGAAAAAATAGATAAATTCAAATATTCGAGGAAACATGGATTTTCCATGTACCCAGTTTAGCTACTCTCGGGTAGGATGTATAACCCACTACCTTTTACTTCTTATCCTATCATATTGGATCAAAATAGAATGGAAAAGTAGAAAAGAACCTCCCTTTGATACCACTTTTTAATGTACCAGTTCTAGGTGTCACCCATAGGTTCCCTAAACCCAATTGGTCACCTGAACCTAGACACATTTCCACAAATGCCAAAGGCTATAGAATAGAAGCAAGGGCCACATTGTGTAATGGGGAAACTATGCCTTCAATTGTAGATTATCTACAACAGAATGCAAAGATTAAACAATAGCGGAAGCAGTAATACCATAAAACTCAAGAAAACAATGTATGTCTTATAGTAATATAACAACTAGAGCATATATAGATGTTCCATGTCACATGTGTATAGAAAAGAAGAAAAAAACTGACAATGCTGGAAAAAATGACTGAAATTAAGTACAAAAAACATTATACACCAATAGAATCTCAAGCCTTATCTCTATCCCTTTCTCCCCATCTCCAATAACAATCAATTACAGATGAAGAAGGGATTTTTCCCTTATATATATCTGCAACCAAATAATCAGTTTGTGTCTGAAAACATGAACTATTAAAGGTTTGAGAGGAATTTCAATAAGCAACCACCAACATATCTATGCCAAAATATTAGTGAATATATATAGTAGGTAATATGTAGAAATAATTCCCTAAAATAAGAAGTAATCAAAATTAAATAGTCATACAGTTTTCAATTACATTAAAAATTCATCAGTTGAATCGTGTAAATGATGGGATCAAGCCTATGCTCGATATCCCCTATGTAATATTAAAAATATATGTCTTAGAAGACCATATAAACAATCATGTAAGATAGAGACCATGATGGTGCTTTGTCTTGGAAGACTCATCACCATCATTCAATTATTCAAATAAAAACCCTGATTGGGAAATTTCTCATAGTCTAATCCCCCTGGTCTAACATTACCACAATTCATTTAGTAACGACCCACTGGGTTTCTCTCACTATCTAATCACTCTGGTCTAACATAGCACTAATCATTTACAAATGACCAAATGGGGAGATCACATAGTCAATACACCTTGGTCAAACATACCAAAAATAAAATATAAATTCCCTCTTAGAAGCTCTCACGGTCAACACCACATTGATAACATAACAACAATTAGTCAAATAGAAACAATCTTGGTAGCTTTCTTGGTCTAACCCCTCTGGTCAACATAAAAAATTCTCAAATAAATGATCATACCTCGGGAAGTTCTCACAATCAATTCCCCTTGCTCAAAATTCCACAATGAATATAATATGCATATTAAACATTCTTTAACATACATCCTAAAAACAAAAGGCATGGAAAACATGGAAATCCTAATAGTCATTCTTGAATAATTATCGATAATCAATCAAACAAGGGATACACACTCACATTGTGTCCCATAAACAAGTTATCTATCCTCACTCTTATGAATCTAACATTTATCAATATACCAAACCATTACAAGTAATAAACATGGCCTAATTCTATTCACACAATACTAAAAATATGGTTATTTGTTACCTTTAGAATATATATTCCAAATACAATAAAAAAATGTAACAAACCATCTACCAAAATTTCGTATGACCAATAATCTTGAGCGTCATCTATTGAATCGACCTCGAACTGTGTAGATCTACAAAACGAAGAAACAAATTTAACCTTGAATTACTCACAAGAGAGGAGGATTCTAGAAGAAAGTCCCTAGTGAAATTGAGAACTAACTAGTGGGATTCCAATGCACATGACATCATCTCAATCAGAGGTTGGACAGGGAATCAGGAGGGGTTCCGAGTTAATTAGCCCTTCTGTCACTTTGTTGTATGAACCAAGGGGGGAATAGTATGATTCCGAGAATGAAACGTGACCCTGCTTCGATTTATTAAATAAAAATAAAACAACATGGCGTATTCATTATAGGTACACACCATGTAGTAGCCTCAACCGGCCCTCACCATAAGTTGTTTTCTAGGTCACCACATAGCCATGTACTCAAAAATTACATGGCTAGTACGCAGTTGTATGGGGTACCCGATTACACAACATGTACTCATTTGTACAGAGCGTTTCCTTAGAAAATTATCAATTCTTCTATTTTCCTCAAAATAACCTGAAATAAAAATCTGTTCTTAAAAATATGTTTCTTGTTCTTAAAACCATTCCCCCTTAAAGAAATTCGTCTATGAATTTCTATTTCAAGGGTGGTGAAGAAGAAGTTTGAAACAAATCTAGGAACTATGATCATATGTAGGCCTCACTCTCAAATGAATCTCCCATCATTGGTATGTACCTCCATATCACCCATATATGAGGACTCAAACCGACCATGGAGAACCAGTGTGATGCAATCCAAAATCTGAATAGGATACTCCTTGACGGATGCTTCCACTACTCTCTCAACCTCCTCTGGTTAAAAAACCTAAGACATGTCTGAAAAGTAACATCATAGCTGAGAAACATGAAATACATCATGCATAGCCTGGAACCTAAGAGGTTACTGCAACTGATAGGTAACCAGACAAAATCTCTCCAAAACATGAAATATATTGATGTGTCTCCATGAAAGTTTTCTTGGTCTCCTAATCATCTTACGTCTCAACCTCAGTGTGACACATATGAAAACCTGATCTTCGACCCCTAACTCCAGTGGTCGTCTCCATCGGTCATCATAATAACTCTATCGAGACTGTGCAGTAGAAATTCTATTCTATATCAGCTCCACCTTCTCTATGTTATCCTAGACAAGATGGGGTCCCAACATAGTTGCATCTCCTACCTCAATCCTATATAGTGATAATCGGCACGTTCTACCATACAAATCATCAAAAGGTGCCATCTGAATCATTTCTAATAAACTTCTATTATAGGAAAATACCACTAGGGGTATGTGCCTCTCCCAAGATCCCCTGAAATCATGGACGCATGATCGTACTAGTCCTCTAAAACCCGAATAATACACTCGTACGTTCCATCTATTTGGGGATGGTATGATGTACTCAAAATTACTTGTATACCAAAATCCCTATGTAGTCCCTACAAGACATGAGAAGTAAACCAGGAATCCCTGTATGAAAATATTGAGTGTTGGACCCCATGTAAATGTATTATCTCTTAGATGAACAACTATCCAATCCCATCAACACTAATGGTTTCCTTAATCAGTAAGAAATGTGAAATATTAGTGATTCTATCAACAGGAAACCATAAATCATCATTTACCATGGGCATCCTTGGAAAACTTTACATAGAGTCAATTGTGGCATTATCCATCTTGCAGACAGAAATGGGTAACTGATGTAAAATCCATGTCAGTTACTGATGCTCAACATTTACCCACTCTCAGGTGTAACATCTCACAAAAAACCAGCTACATCCCTCTTCATACCAGGACAGCAATACTAACGGTATAAATATCGATACATCTTGGAGACACCAGGACGAACTTCCCAAACCAAGAAATGAAAATATTACATCATCACCTCATGTATGTCTGATTACACGCATATGAATCCATTAAAATTAAAGACATTATAATCTCCTATAGTCCACCTTAGAGTAGAGTCCTCTCCTGACACACTCTCATTTAGGGGTAGGACATTAGAATCCGAGAGCTTCATCATTCACACACAACCCAGTAGATTAAATGTAACAACTATAGAAGAATGAAATGTCTTACCATGTCTATTATTCCCCTCCAAATGCATCTTAGAGAATAGAGCCATAAGAACACACACACTGATGGCCTCTTGAATGTACTGTATAAAAGTCCTTCTTAATGCATCAGTTACTGCATTGTTGTCCCAGGTGTGTTGGAAAGATCAAATCCAAAAGACTATAGGCACTCTACCCATATTCATTATCTCAAATTGTGATCTCTTTGAGTAAAGATATATTTGATACTTTTGTGGTTAGTGTGTAACAAAATATTATCTCTAGAAAGATATTATCTCCACCAACATATAAAATTCACATCTGCATCTAACATGAGATCGTGAATCTAGTAAATCCTCTCGTGTGGCCTCAATTTCTGAGACACATATGAAATGACTCATTCCCCCTGCATAAGAACTTCTTCCAACCAGTTACCCAGTGCATCATAGTAAACATTGTAACTATTTCACAACCCCTGTAAAATTTGTATCAGTGTTGATGTCAATATCCCTTGAAACTTAGGAAAGACTGAATCACTTGAATATATCCACCCCTAACTAGCACACTTCTTCGTTATGCCTGTCAGTTGTGACACTAAGTGCGAAAAGTCTTACGTAAAATGACTATAGTAACCATACATCCCTATAAAAATGCATACCTCAAATATGTTCTTCAGATGGTCCTTGGAATAAACTACTCTCCCTTTTTATGGGTCTTCTGATACTTCTGTCTCTGAGATAACATCACCCATTAAATGAATATGTTGCATCTAGAAGTGGTATTTTCTGAGCATTGCATATAACTTATACTCTCTCAGTTTACTCAATACAATATCATGATGGGTGGCATGGTTGTGTAGAGTGTGAGAGTACACCAAGATATCATGCATGAAGACTACCATAAATGAATCCATGTAAGAATAGAACACTTGGTTCATTAGTTCCATTATAACTGTCGGCATGGTCGTGAGACCGATAATCCTAATCATGTACTTGTATAGACCACACCTACTTCGAAAGGATACAAGAGGTATATCTGAATTTCTAACATGAAACCGATGGTAACCAGATCTTATGTCAATATTTGAGAATACTCGGTCTCTTATGAGTCGATCAAAGAGATCATCAATCATCGGGAAGGTATATCAGTTCCTGACAGTCAACTGGTTCAGCTTCCGATAATCCACAGAATGTCTAAGGGTATTTTTCACTTTCCTCACAAAGAGGACAGGTGGAACCCAAGTAGAAATACTGGATAAGATGAAATAATTTTCCTAAAACTCCTATAAATGATTCTAGAACTCCTATAACACTGGTGTAGCCATCATATAAGGAGGAATTGATACCAATGTCGCTAATATCCCAATCTCATGAGAGAAATCTACATCATTCTACATAAGTAATCCTAAAAAGTATTATGGTTAGACATCTCTAAAAATATACCCCACAAGAGGAAATTCCAAATTAGATGTTCACTAGTTATCCAAATATAAACTGGCAATCTGGGTTGTAATTCCTCCCAACGCATGATGCTCTGGTCCTGCTCTTCTCACACAGACATCCCATTCTCCATTCTGTATAAAAGACCCATCAAATAGTGACATGCATCTCACCCTGTGATAATATCAGTCAATAAAGTTCTCGAAGGAGACCATCTAGTCCATTCCATGAATGAAATATATGCATGTAATATCTCATACATAGAGGTCCCATAAGAAGTGACACTCACAAACCACAAGAGGTCACTCCTTCCACAGATGTACACTAGCCATCCTAATCCCCAACAGATTTTATACCTTTATGACATCCTCAGAAGTAAATATACAAAGAATAAGGTTATCCACAATGGAAAATAAATAAACTATTGGAATCTTATGTATCCATAAAATTATAAGCTAAAACTGAGGAAACTAGTAGCATACCTATAACCTTAGAGGGTCCGAGATCCTACTTCTGATGGGTCTTATCTACTACAAAATTTGGAAAAATACTATAGTACTATGACCCTTATTGACTAACCTAAGTTGTTCCACCCTATTGTCACTGAAAACCCACCATATGGATACCAAATCTAGAACCTTCTCTTTGTCTTGAATAGCCTATCGAACACTGGCTCCCTTACAAATAAAAAATTAGTGGTCATCATTATGAATATGGAGTCAAAAAAGATCCCCTCTCACTCACTACTGGTGAGAAAATCTGGAAAAAATTCTGAATATGTCCAATATTATCAAAATATCGGCACTCAACAGGGTCCTTCAGGTAATGTGGTCTCATATTCCCACTCTTCCATCACTGGCAGCATGCCACCTGGCTAGATAAAGAAACATAGCATGAATGATCCCTACAGTGCATACTACTATCTATTGAAGGGTTACCAACGTAAGATGCTGAATCTCACAATCTTGTAGCTCCCAAATCCATCAGATTGAGCTCAATAATCAACTCCTTCTTTAGTACAGTAGACACCGAAGTCAGCATGAAATAATTCACCACTGATCATATGACATACCTAAGACCATATTCAAAATATCCAAGTCAAAGATAACTCGTCACCTCCCAAAATATGTTTGAATAACTGATGATATGTAAATAGATAAGTCTAATCAATCACTAAATCAAATCCCTACCTCAAATGCATGAAGTATTTGGATCGATCATCCCTTAATGTCTCAGGTTGGAAGTAATCATAGAGGGTTTTCTGAAAATCTTCCCAGGCCACATACCGATGATGTCCAACCTATGAGCTAAAATCCCACCATCTCATCATGGAATCACATAGATTTTATGCTGTGATCTTCACCCTCCTATCCAGAGGCGTCTCCAAATGCTCAAAGATGGAAAGCATGGACTCCAACCACGACTCTGCAGCCTGTGGTCCTCCATCCTTTGTAAAAGGGGGAAGATGCTACTACTAGAACACCCTCTTCAACTATTCCATAGTTAGGGAAGGATGTGGTTATCCCTGAATAGTATGCATCATCCTAAAAAATCCTTCACAAAACTGTGAATCTTCACCTACGTGCATTATAATAGCTGGGGCCAAGACGACACCACAGGAGGATCCATTAATTGTCCCTAATCTACCATTTCATGTGTCTAATAATTTCTATATACCTGGTGTACAATAAGAGGATGTCCTGGTGGAATGACTCTCTAAGGTCATGAGCAGACATGAGTTTATTATAATCAAGTACTAGAACATAGATGTGAACGAATTGAACAGGTGAAGGAAAACATTCATATTTTACCAAAGAATGTGACATGGTGTGTAGAACCACTACATGAAATGTTACCTTAAGCCTTAACATAGGCAAATACCTCTACCAACCTGGACATGTCACACCCCACACACATGGAATGTTCATCTTGTGACACAGCGTGTACTTTAATTTTTCCCTCCAACGTAGGTTCTTCTACCCGGTTAGAACCACACGTTTCATTCCCAGTGTAAAAATAAATGGATTTTTTACCCTAGGCATAGTGTTTACTACTTATGTTCCATCCACATGTTTCATTAGTCACATGACTGAATACAAGGTTGATCATTACATAATGATTAATGGCTAGAAACTATGTGTACCAGAAAAATTTCATTCAAATGTGTTGTTAGTCACACAACCGGATACATGGACTCCTACAGCGCATCATCTACCCCCCATTACACAATGTGTTATAATTTTTCTTATCAACCCTATGTCTCATCCCACATAGTAAGTCACACAATCAAATACTACATAGTGTGTACATACTATATACTATGTGTACATTTGAAAATTTGTTCTTTCAAGAATAGAGTAACCCATGGCGTGGGATCATAACATCACACGCCATGTTTTCATGGATTCTGGATAGTAAACCTATAAAAAACATCCAAAACCTATAAAAACTAAATATTTTACCATGGAATTCCATGTCCAGATCTGTGATAGCCCATACTCAATTCGAATTACATTTGGGAATACTTATTCATATCAAATCATAATAGTATCCTATTAATGTTGAAATAAAATAAAAAAAACCGATCCAAGAGGGCCCATAATACCTTAGGGACCAAATCATGGCATCTATCCAAATAAATCATTACATATACCAATACCCTATCCAAAATAGAATCTATTCTATTACAAAATCTATTACAACATCATTCATTTCCAGCTCAACACATATAAAAACATGAAATAAATAATGCATCCTAAATGGAATGAGAAGAATGCATGAAATGTGATCTCTAGAAATTGAATATATAATGAATGAGATGGAATAACCTCATCTCACTCGGTTTTAATAGAAATAGAACCAAAATATTATCAATCATAAAAACAAAAAATATGTGAATCACCCCACTGTGATGTCCAATCAACTGTAACAATTGATTAACCATAAAAATTTCAATATTCAAGGTAACTAGGCTTTTCCCAGTACACTAGAGAGCTACTCCCTGAAAAATATTATTAAAAACTACATGATCCATCTTATCCCGGTCTATTGGATTCGAATAGTAATGAAAATTTGAAAATAACTCCATTGATAACAATGTGTGATGTTGATGTTCTGGGTGCCGCCCAAAGGTGTCCTAAACCCAGTTCATCACATGACCTCAAGTGAATTTTCCGAAAATCTAGAGGCTAATGACATGTAGTGATGGGAATTGTGTGAAATGGAGAATCTATTCCCACATTGGATGATTATCCACAACAAAAAGAAAAGAGTAAAAAATAGAGTAATCCATACTACGATATAAAAAATGTAAATAGAGGAATACATATAGTTATATAACAACTGAATAATATATAAATGATGCATGTCACATGTGTCTACAAAAGCATCCAAAAATTCATAGTGATGGAAATAATGTATTGAAACCAAAGTGCATAAAATCATTAAACTCTTACATCCACGCATGCCTCGTCATGGTCCCATGCTCTCAATCTTGAATAGAAATCAAATAACCGATGAAGAAGGGTGATTTCCTTTATATATTCATACATCTATATAATATGTTTGTGTCAAATAAAATTGACCCCAATAGGGTGTGATACGAATCCCAGTATGCAACCCCAGAAAGATATGTTCCTAACTTTTAGTGAATATATATAACATGTAATATGATGAAATGAATCAATAAACTAGTAAGTACTCAAAATTGAATTGTCATACAGTTTTTAATTACATTCATTATTCATCAGTTGAATCATGTAATCCATGGGATCTATCCTAATCTCTGCATCCACTGTATAATAGTGACAACAGATGTCTCAGAAGACAATCTAAAAAATCTAGTAAGACTATGTCCACATTTGTGATATGGCTTGGTAGATTCACCACAATGATTTTATTAATCAAATAATTACTCTTTTTGATATTTTATCATAGTCTAATCCCCCTAGTATAACATGACCACAATTCATTTAATAAAGACCTTCTGGGTAGATCTCACAGTCTAACCCCTTTGGTCTAACATATCACTAATAATTTACAAATGACCACTAGGGAAGCTCACAAGGTCAATACCCATTGGTCAAACATTGCATCAATAAATTATGAACAACCAAATGGAACCTCTCACGTTCAATACCCCTTGATCAACATAGAAATAATTCATTTCATAACAACCCTCTGGGTGGATATCATGGTATAACCTGTATGGTCTATATAAAAAAATTATCACATCAATGATCCATCCTCAAGAATCTCTCACAGTCAATTACCCTTGTTCAATCATTCACAATGCATATCACTTGAATCTTAAACTATAAGTAACTCTATCCTAACAATACAAGGCATGAAAAATAAGGAAATCCTAACCGCAATTCAAGACCAAATGTCCATAACCAATAGAACATGGGAATAGAACCCATGAGGTGTCCAATAAACAAGTCATCTAACCTCACTCAAGAAAAACTACCCTTTATCAATCTACCAAACCATAATAGCATGAAATCAATAATCCATCATAAAAGGAATCATAAGAATGCTTAAAAAGGAATCTTTGTGAAGTTCCTATAGGATGCATGAGATGGAATACCCTCATCTAATCAGGTTTCAATAGAAATAAAACAAAAATGATATAAATAACAATAGCACAAACCAATTGAATCACCCAATAGTGAAATAAAATAAACTATAACAATTTTAAAACTAGAAAAAATGTAATATTTCAGGTAACACGAATTTTCTCTATTCACGGGTAACCTTATACCTTAAAAAAATTAATACTAGCTACTTGTTCCTTCCCAAACCGGTCTTGAGGATCCAAATAGAATTTAAATTTAAAATATAACCTCCATTTGATACAACTTTTTAATGTCTCAGTTCTGGGTCCTTTGCAAAGGTTCCTCGAACCTGGTTTGTTAGATTTCATCAAGTGTATTTCCCCCAATGCTAGAGGATTTCAACTATCAGCGAGGGAATGATGTGTAATGTGGAAACCATGCCCTCATTGGCAGAGTATCCTAGTAGAAATAAAATAATAAACAATAGCAGATGTAGTAATACCATACAACACAAGTAAGCAATAGAATACTGATTATAATACAAAAAATGGAGCATATATAAATGATGCCAGTCATAGGTGTTTAGGAAAGCATCCATACATGTCACAATAGTGGAAATACAATATTGAAACCAATGTAAAAAAATTAGTAAACTCCAACAGCATTGAAAGCCTCATCTTGGTCCCTTTCTCTCTAGCTCCAATAACATTCATTTACCAGAGGAAGGAGGGAACTTATCCTTATCTATACCTCCAACCATATAATTTTTTTTGCATCCAAAAACATGAACCAAACAATTTTTGAGAATAATCACAATATTTATCCACGAAAATATATATTCCTAACTATTACTGAATATATATAGCACATAATATGATGAAATTAAGCAGTAGACAAAGAAGTTCCCAAATGTAAACAATCCAATAGTTTTCAATTACCTTCATTATTATTACGTTGAATCATATAAACCTTGGTACGTAGACTAAGATCTGTATCCCATATGTAATAATAAAAAAATACATCTTAGAATGCCATCTAAACAATCAAGTAAGATTGTGTCACATATTTTCTTTTAAATTATTATTTTTTATTTAATTCTTGGCTCCGGGTTCTCGCGCCAGGTTTTGGGATAGATCCTGGATTATAATTTTTGTCGTTTAATAATTTTAGCAGGTTTTGGCCAATGTGCGGTCATCACATGGTAGGCAGTATCTGCATGGTCTCCACAAGTTCTCGTGAGAATGCCCATGTGGCCTGAATTGAGGCGCACAACTTGCGGGCGATTTATTATGTCATCTGACGAGCGTGCGGTGATCCTGTTTTCAGAGTAAGGTAAATAAACAGTTTGAATTTAAAAAAAAAATTCGATAATAATAATAATAATATTACATTGTTTTTTATTTTTATTAAGGTTATTAATAAGAGAATTGATTTTATTAATGATATTGTTATTATTATTATTACCATTATTGTATTATTATTATTCTGTTATTCTTGTTATTATTTTTATTTACACTATTATATATATTACAATTTCTATTATTATTGTATTAGTATCATTAATAGTTTATTATTGTTATTATTATTCTTATTATTATGAGTATTATTATTATAATTTTTGTTATAATAAAACGAAAAAAAACTAAACTAACCCAAATCTACCCACATACCCCCCTCTTCATGTTGCACGCCACAGCCCGTGCCCCCCCCCTTCCTGCTGTTCCACAGCGCAGCCCGGACCCCTCCTACCTTCTCTGATCCTCCCTTCCAGTGCCACCTGCTACGCCCCGACCTACCACCTCACCCTGACTGGCCTCCGCCTCAGCCCCCCTACCCGGTCCTCTCCTCAGCGCCGCCTCCCTCATCTGGAGGCCTCCCCCGTCTGGCTGCCTCCTCCTTCCGGCAGAACCCCGTCCGACCACCCCTCTTCCCTCTCTTGTTGACTACATCATCCCGGTAGCCACCCCACTCCCCGTGCTATCACCTCCTCACCTGTTCCAGCAGACCCACACCCCCCTGAGATCCACCGCCTCCCCGCCCTGTTCCCTACCCATCTGGACCTGCCCTCTCCAACCACCTACCCAATCCATGCAAGACCCCACTCGGGCCAGCCACCTCCTCACCGGAACTCCGACCTACCGCTCCAGCGTCCGGTAGCCTTCCGACCTCCCTCTCACCAGTGCAACCCACAACCGACCTCCCTTGCACCGACCACCTTCTTATCGGCCCCCTGTGCGCCGACCACCCCCACCTTTTCCTCCCAGCCTCCAGCCTCTCTACCATGGCCAGTGGTGCATCTGAACCCTCATGCGCACAAACAACCCACTTCAATCCTCTGGTATAGTTAATTATTTAATTAATTATTTCCCTTCCTTTCTATTAATTATTGTTTTTTTTAATTTGGCTAATCTAAATTCCATTGCGGGTTGTGTTTCTGTGTTTTTCTCACTTTTTAGTGAGTGTGGTTGCTCCGTAGGGTTTTTTCTTCCCTCTATCGAAGTTTTATTTGTTTGCGCTAGTTTGAGGTAGCTGAACCCGCATTTTCATTTCCGATTAAATCCAATTAAATCTTGTTTGATTTTTGTTAAATCATTGACCTGTTTCGTATTCTCACACTGCAATTAGTTAATATGTTATAGTGTTTTTCTACAATTTATTTGTTTTGTTAGAAATAGTTCGAAGTAATTTTCTTTCTAGTTAAATTTAGTTGTACTTATGAAGGTTTTGTTGTGTGGATTTTAAATACTCTATTAATAGTGTTCTCGATATGAAAATCTTTTTCACATTACTCTCGAATAGTTTATCATGGAGTTCTATAGATTTGGGTAACTTGTTTGACCTAGTTATAGAATCGTTAACAAATAGTCTGGTTTGTCTATAATGATTATTTATGAATTTTTTTGTCTACCTATGAAAATGGTTTATAAACTGCTTTTCTTGTTCATAAAATTATTTGTAAACTAGTTGAGTCTTGGTAGTTTTTTTATAAATTTTGCAGTTGGTTTATCAAACTGTGTGGATGTTGTGAAACTTATTTGGTTATGGATTTGGTGGGTGTTTTCTTCTTGATATCATATTTTTAATGTGTTTACTTGGGTGGTTATGGAATAATGATTGAGTTAAGATATTTTGATAAGGGATTTAAGTTTCCAATACAAGGGTTGGTGTTATTTCAAATAATGGGAGTGTTTGATTTTGATTTTAAAAATGGTTCTCGAATCCCAAAGGATAGAGGTTCCTTTGTGCATTTTAAATGAAGTGGTTTTAAATGTGTTCATCAAGGATTTGGCCTATTGGGATTTATAAATTTAAAAGTGGTAATGGTAATATGTTTTGGGTAAATGAATTTAGACATGTCAACTTAAAGGCCCATTTGGAACCTTAAATTCAAAGGTTATGTTTGGGTAATATTTTTGGATACGTTAGACTTAATGGCCCACTTGGATCGTCTAATTAATGGGTGGAGCTGTGTTAAATTTTATAATGGTTTCTGTTTGGATGTTGTGCATGTCTCTTTGGTGTTTTAAGTGTTTTTAGAGAAATGAATTCAACACGGATGTAATGTGACAGCCCGTTTGGAACTTTCAGCTTTAGTGTGATGTTTGCCTTGATTCATTTAAATGAAAACTTTTTAATTAATTTATGTCAATTTAACAATGTTTATATTTTGAAAGAGGTATAAAATGTTTTTAAAGGATTTCATGTCATGAAGGCCCAGTTGGCAGCATTGATGATATTGTATATATATATATATATATATATATTTATGGGGAAACTCTATATAGGGGATATCCCTTATGGATTATCATATAGAGTGTCCTTGTTTGGGGTAGGCAAGTGCTGTGAGATGATTCATGCATGTGAGGGCCTCTTACATAAAAAGTATGATTGCAACCACCATGGGTTCTTGGGCTTCTATTAGAGATTGAGTGATGGTTGCTGATCAACACCGATTAGACGTGTTTGCACCACTGGATTTGTCGTTAGTCCAGGTGGGATTTTCCACTAGATTGGTCTGTTAGGGAGGCCATTTGGTTATATACTTAGGAGTTTCACCATACGCTGACAGGTGGTTCCAAAATAGAGTATGTCCAGTGGTCTTCTAGGTATATTTAGGATCACCCATGCTTAATAGATCATTTTTATTGCTTGTTTACTTTTCGTGCACTAGTTTATTTTCTCCTTGCACTTTTACTTGTTTTACTCTAGCGCTACATTGATATATTCAGTTTTAGATTTTATTTATAAAATGACAAATGATTTTGGAAAAATGGTATTTGGAATATGTTGGGTTTTTAAATGGGAATAACATGTTGCTTATTTTCAAATGCAAAACCCTACTTTTATAATTTTATTTCAAACTAGCATTAATGGATTGCTTCGGGAAGGGAGACGTTGGGTTCTGTGGTTTATTTTGGAATCCCTACTAAGAATTTTTAATGTTCATGCCTATTTTATCATTTTAGTTGTAGGTTTACTTACTCATGTTTTCTTGGCTAAGTTTCTCATTGTTGGAGAAAAGTTGTCCTTTAGTCAGGAGGTGACCTGAGAGGTCACATGGAGGTATGTTTAGTTTTATTTACTTTCTGCTGCTAGAGTTACTTTTATAAGTTGTTTGTGTATATCTGTTTTCTTGTAAATTTGGTTTTGTTCATGGGAAAATCATTCCCAATGATTAAACATTAATTCCCGACACTGGTTTCCTGCCTGTGAGGATCCGGAACGCCCTTTGGGCCATGTCACGGACCGGCTCGGGTGACCGTTTCAGGGTTGACTCAGGTTGGTTCATGATAAAATGGTATCAGAGGAGGTTCTTTTTTTGGGGTATCCAGTTGATGGAGATTAGGACTGTCGGGACTCGAGAGGTAGGTACGGTAAGCACATCATTAACCCTTACCCGTTCCAAATCTCGAGTCACTTGGGGTAGTCTGAGAATTGAGTTCTTGTCTCGTTCTAATTTATTTTGGACTTAGGGGTGACAACGGATTCAAAACGATGTTACATTGTGATTTTTACAAGGATTAGTGACACATGTGGTGTTAGTGTACATAGGGTTAGTTACTTCTAGTCATTGACACTTGCTTGGGTCATGGCCTACTACCATGTGGCTAGGTTAAGCATGACTACTAGTCCCTACCATCGGTGATTTGATGCATGTTAAGTGTCGTCTTGGTTATGGTTGTTTTAAGTGCATTATTGAAAATGAAAAAAAGGGTTTTTGAGAAGAGAATTATTTATTCTGAATGAAATTAAATTTGTGAAATGTATTTTTCAAACTAAAAACTCTTGGTTTAAAAATCAGGTGTTTTCTCGGAACTGGCAGAGATACGGTTTGAGGGAAACCTTGGGTACTCTCAATGAAGATTTTTACATGTGAGGGAATTCATGGGAAGTGAATTTTGGTGCATATGGATGAAATGGGATGAAGAAATGTGAAATGATTCATGGGATTACTGGGGGTCTACACTTGGAATTAAAGGCTTGACCTTATTTTTTCTAAAGCGACTTTAAAATGGGGAAATGATTTTTGGGAAATTGAATTTGTTTTGGAATGTGGCATGGAATAAAAAAGGTTTTTAAATATAAAATGAAAAAGGTAATTTTGGATGTGTTTACATTTTCTTGATTATTTTGAGCTGGTTGTTTTGGATGAAGGTGAGTTCTTTGATGTTGCTTCAGCATGATATTTGTTTTGGTTCTGTGTTTTATATGTTGTTCAGAAAATGCAGCCCAGAAAGCTCCCCAAGGTTTCTGATAAGTCCTGACCATTTTTTGGTCCTTCTTGGACATTTTCTATCCATAACGGTGAATGGGGTCCATTAGAATAAGAAAAATGTCTTGAAGGGGTAGAGCATGTCTTTAGGGTTTTGGGAACTCCAAAAGATGTCAGATTGCATGTTTTTTTGTGTATTTTTTAAGGTCCTGTTCTGGATGAAGGGGAGTTGGTTTCCCCACTATCATTGTGAGTTGGTATGACATGGTATGTCTATAAATCCATCTTCATCTGATGGTTTATACCTAAAGAGTTAAGGATGATGAAAAGGTATGAGCTCAGGCGTATTCAATAAGGCCAATGGACGGTGAAGGCATATGTTGAACATTTCAAGGAGCATGTGTCCTTTTCTCTAGAGGAAACATCACATGATTTGATGAAAAATTCCCTCTTCATTATGGGTCTTCCCACAAATATCATGGAGTGGATCCTCCTTTCTAAATATCATCGTTTCATGAAGTTGGTGGATGAGGCAATCCTAGCTAAACTGGTCCCTGGAGCGTAGGTTCTTGGAAATCTAGTATATCTGGTTACTCATGAAGGTTCCCCATATATTGAGTAGGATGTTCCAGAGGAACTTTTTCCAAAAGAGTCATATGATATGACTTTGGCTTCTAGTCCGTCAGACCGTTCAGTGGTGTGCCACCAATGTGGCCAGTTTGGTCACGTGAGGTCATCATGTCACACCCCTCTGAAGACGTTCCATCATTGCGGATGTCTGGGTCATCTAGATATGTTCTTTAGAAAGCGTATCCTAAAGATAACGATGTGACCGAGGGAATCTTGTGCCTAACTGGGAGGCAGGAGATGATTCAGCCATCAGAACCCCAACCACAGGTATTGGGTTGAAGCTCGCGCGTAGTCATAATTTTCCAAGGGTGTAAATCCTTTGTCCGGGTTTTGTGTTCCGTGTTGGCAGTGGAACATGTAAAGTCTTTTTGACCTTTCCTTTTCTACTGTTAATGTTTTGATTATTATGTATGTTCATTTCATCATCTTGGAGTTATAATAGTCATGTTATGTGGTAATCCAATATATTTGTCTGTCAGATTATGGTTTTCTAAATTGTGTGTTTTCTTAGAAGTTTGTTTGACCCCTGTATATGTTGGTCTTGGTTTGGCGGAATTATTTTGGAGATGTAAGTGCCTGTAAAAGAGTTAAATCTTTTTGTTATAATTGGGTTTACTGTCTAAGTTAATTTCTGCTTAGGGGCTTTTATCTAGTATTTGGCGTTTTGGTCCAGGTTAAGAGTTTCAAGGTTCAGTGGGGGTGTTCCCTCGGGCTATTGAAGATAGTTCGGATTGGTTGGGAGTTCTTGTGTCACCCCCTTCCCGGGGTGGTATGTTTGTGTGTTATGTTTCCATAGTAATTGAGTTCTTGTGGTGGGGAGAACCGTCACATGTTTCCTCATTCTCTTGTATTTTGGTTTCTTCCGGTTTTAATCGGGCATGTAATTTTTTTGGTTTTGTCTATTGTTCGGCTAGGTGACTTTCTAGGGGAAGAATGTGTCTATGGGGGGGAGAATTTTCACATCCATATTTTTAAATTATTTTTTTATTTATTTAATTCTTGGCTCCGGGTTCTCACGCCAGGGTCCGGGCTAGATCCTGTATTGAAATTTTGGTCGTTAAATATTTTTAGCAGGTTTTGAGCCCGTGCGCGGTCACCGCACTATAGGCAGTGGCCACACGATCACCCCAGGTGCTTGTGCGAATTCCCAAGCGGTCTGAGTTGAGGCACGCAACTTGCGCGCAGTTTATTAATTCATCGGATGAGCACGTGGTGATCCGGTATTCGGAGTAAGGTAAATATACTTCTTAAAATAAAAATAATGTTTTATAATAATAATAATAATATTACGTTTTATTTTTATTATTATTAAGGTTATTATTACATGTATTGATTTTATTACTGAAATTATTATTATTATTACTATTATTTTATTATTATTATTGTGTTATTATTTTTATTATTTTTATTATCACTATTCTATATATTACTATTTCTATTATTATATTATTATTAGCATTAATAGTTTATTATTATTAATATTATTATTATTATTAGTTTTATTATTATAATTTTTGTTATAATAAAATGAAGAAAAACTAAGCAAACCCTAATCTACCCACATACCCACACCCCCTTCTTCCTGTTGCACACTGCAGCCCACACCCCCCCTTCTTCATGTTGCATGCCACAACCCACACCCCTCCTACCCTACTCCATTACTGCCCATCGGCGCTCCCTGCTGTGCCCTGGCTAGCCACCTCGCCCCGACAGACTTCCACCTAGGCCCCCCTACCTGGTCATTTCCTCCGCACTGCCTCCCTCATCTGGCCTCCACCCCCATCTGACCGCCTCCTCCTTCCGGCGGCACCTCGTCGTGCCTCCCGTCTACCCACTCCTGCTTACTACACCATCCCGACAACAACCATTCTCCCCATGCTAGCACATCTTCATCAGTTCCAGCAGACCCCGGACCTCCTTGAGATCCGCCACATCCCCTCCATGTTCCATGCCCAGCCGGCTCCGCCCTCTCCGGCCACCCACCCAATCTCCAGAAAGACCCCGCTCGGGCCAGCCACCTCCTCACCGGAACTCCGACTTGCCTCTCTGGCATCCAGCCTGTGGCCGACCTCCCTCTCACCGGTGCACCCTGCGGCCAACCTCCCTTACGCCGACCACCTTCATATCGTCCACCTGCGTGCCGAACACACCCCCCCCCCCCCACTTTTTCCTCCCGGCCTCCGGCCTCTCTGCCCCAGCCAAAGGAGCATCCGATACCTCGTGCACGTGGACAACCCACTTCCTTTCTCAGGTATATTTATTTATTTATTTATTTATTACCATTACTTTAATTATTAGTTTTTATTTAATTTGGATAATCAAAATTCCAATACAGGTTGTGTTTCTGTGTTTTTCTCGCTGTTTTGCGAGCGCGGTTTCTCCGTAGGGATTGTTCTTCCCTCTGTGGAAGTTTGTCGTGTCTTCACTCATTTGAGGTAGGTGAACCCACATATTCATTTCCGATTAAATCCATTTAATTATTGGTTGATTTTAGTTAAATATTTGACCTATTTCTCATTCTCGCAATACAATTAGTTAATATGTTATAGTGTTTTTTTCTATGTTTTGGTTTTGTTAGAAATAGTTTGAAGTATTTTTCATTCTAGTTAAATTTATTTGTACATATAAAGGTTGTGTTCTATGGATGTCAAAGACTATTTTGATAGTGTTTTCTATATGAAAATATTTTTCACATTACTCTTGAATACTTTATCATGGAGTTTTCTAGATTTGGGTAACTTATTAGACCTTGTTATAGAATCATTAACAAAACCAGGGGTTTTATTACACAGATTATTTATGCATTGTTTGGTCTGCTTATGAAAATTGTTTATAAATTGGTTTGCTGGGTCATGACATTATTTGTAAACTAGTTGATTCTTGGTAGTTTTTTTATAAAATGTGCAGTCATTTTATAAAACTGTGTGGATGTTGTTAAACTTATTTGGTTATGGCATTGGTTTTCATTTTCTTCTGAAAGAGTATTTTGTGTGTGTTTATTTCAGTGGTTATGGAATAGTGATTGTGTTAAGATATTTTGAGAAGGGTTTCATGTTTCCAATACAAGGGTTGGTTTTATTTCAAATAAGGGGAGTAGTGGATTTTGATTTTAAAACTGGTTCTTAGATCCCAAAGGATGGAGGATCTTTTGTGTGTTTTCAAAGAAGTAGTTTTAAATGTGTTCCTCAAGGATTTGGCACTTTTGGATTTATAAATATAAAAGCGGTACTGGTATGATTTTTTGGGTAAATGTATTTAGACATGTCGACTCAAAGGCCCATTTGGACCCTTCCATTCAAAGCTGATGTTTGGATAGTATTTTTGGATATGTTTGACTTAAAGGACTATTTGGGTCTTCCAATTCATGGGTGGAGCTGTGTTAACTTTTAGAATGGTTTGTGTTTGGAAGTTGTGCATGTCTCATCAAAGTTTTAAATGTTTTTAGAGAAATGATTTTTACATAGATGTAACATGACAACCCGTTTGGCACTTTCAGATTTAGTGTAATGTTTGTCTTGATTCTTTGAAATGACGACATTTTGATTAATGTATGTCTATTTAACAACTTTAATATTTTGAAAGAGGTATCAAATGGTTTTAAATGATTTTAGGGCATGAATTCCCAGTTTGAACCATTGATGATATGGTGTATATATATATTTATGGGGAACCTCGATAGGGGGTATATCCATTATGGGTTATCGTATAAAGTTTCTATCTTTAGGGTAGGCAAGTGCGGTGAGATGAGTCACATGTGTTAGGGCCTCCTACATACACAGTATGATTATAACCATCATGGGTTCCTAGGAATCTTTTAGAGATTGAGTGACGGTTGTGATCAACCCTGATTAGACGGGTTGGTACCGCCTCGATTTTTTGATAGGCTAGGCGGGTTTTTCCACTAGATTAGTCAGTAAGGGCGGCCAGTTGGTTATAGACTTAGGAGCTTCACCAAATGCCGGATGTGGTTCTGAAACCGAGTATATCCAGGGGTCTTCTTGGGATTTTTAGGATCACCCATGGTTACTAGATAATTTTCATTGCTTGTTTACTTTTTCTGAAGATGTTTATTTTCATCTTACACTTTTACTTGTTTTACTCTAGCACAACATTGGTATATTCTATTTTGGAATTTACTTATAAAATGTAAAATGATTTTGGAAAAATGGTATTTTTCATATGTTGGGTTTTTTAATGGGAAAAACACGTTGCTTATTTTCAAATGAAAAAACCCTACTTTTATAATTGTATTTCAAATTTGCGTTAATGGATTGCTTCAGGAATGGAGACGTTGGGTTCTGTGGTTTATTTTTGGCATCCCTACTGAGCATTTTAAAATTAACACCTATTTTATCATTTTACTTGTAGGATTACTTGCTCATGTTTTCTTGGATGAGTTTCTCGTTGTTTGAGAAAAGTCATCCTTTGGTCGGGAGGTGACCTAAAAGGTCACATGGAGGTATGTTTATTTTTATTTTCATCTCACTACTAGTGTTATTTTTATCAGTTGTATTTTTATATCTGTTTTCATGTTTATGTAGTTTTGATCAGGGGACAAATCATTCCAAATGATTAATATTTGATGCCCGGAACTAGGTGACACCCCATGGGGATCAGGAACACCCTTCGGGCCATATTGCAGACTAGATCAGGTGACCGGTTCAGGGTTGACCATGGTTGTTTTGTGACAGACTGGGTCCAATCCTATACGTTGTCCTGGAAGATTCATCACCATCATTCAATTATTCGAATAAAATCCCTTATTGGAAATTTTCTCAATGTCTAATCCCTCCTTTCTAACATAACCACAATTAATTTAATAACAACCCATTGAGTTACTCTCACAGTCTATCCCATCTTGTCTATCATAGCACTAATCATTTACAAATGACCACATTGGCAGCTCAAATAGTCAATCCCACATGTTCAAACTTTGCATCAATAAATTATTAACCACCATTGGGTAGCTTGTACAACTAATACCCATTGGTCAACATAATAACAAGTCTTCTAAAAATGATCCTCTAGGTTACTATCACAGTATTACCCCTCTAGTAATTATAACAACAATTCTCATATAAATGACACTACAACATGATTTCTCACAGTCAACTCCCCTGGGTAAAAATTCAAGAATTCATATTATAGATATATCAATCAATCAGTAACACCATCTTACCCAAAAAAATCATGGAACACAAGGCAATACAAACCAAAATTCTAGAAAAACATCCATAATTAATAAAATAAGGGAAACACACCAATGGCGTTCCCCGTAAAAAATGTATCTAACCCCACTAATCTCCAACTACCCTTTATCAATCTACCAAACCATAATATCTAATAAAAATGGTCTAATTACAAACATGCAATACACAAAATGTAGGTATGAGGAACTTTTAGTATATATAATCTTGAAGCAATCAATGATATGTAAAAACCACCTACCTTGATGTCATATGATCAATACACTAGAACTTCAGTCATTGAATAGAACTGTAGTAGCATAAACCTATATAAATTTGAAAAACGTTCATCCTTAAATAACTCATGAGAGAGGACTAATCATGATGAAACTCCCATGAGGGATTTTTAACTCACCGGTGGGATTCTAATGCACCCAATGACATCTCAATCAGAGGTTGGAATGAGAATTGATATGGGAACAGGGTTTGTCATCCCTTTTGTCACACTCCTATACAAACCAATGGGAGAAGAAGTTGTTTCTGAGGATAAGATGGAACCCTCCACTAAAATAAAAAATAAAAAATAAATGTACACAGTGTGTTCATTAAAGGTACACGCTGTGTTGTAGCCTCAACTAGACCCGCCTAAAGCGGTGTGCTAGCTCACCACATGACCATGTACTTGGTCGTTACACGGCTGTATGAGGTACCTGGGTACACAACATCTACTCATAAATACATGACTTGTTCATAGAATATTCACATTTCTTACTTTTTTTAAAAAAAAACCAAAAATAAGGATCTATTTATTAAATTATGATCTGGGTTCTTACCAATCCATTTCCATGAATAAAAAAAAATAAACATTTTAAAATAAATAAAAAATTCCCATTTCACAACATTGAATTTTCACAATCCCAAAAAAAATTATCTAAATAGTATTTCTACCATGATTTGAAAATAATTTCATAATAAATCTCCAGAAATTCAAAAAATTTGAAATGAATTATTTTATTTTTATCAAGACTAGTAATGATTAAATATACCTACCATGGAAATTATAGAGTTAAGGATGAATGAAGTGAATTATTTAAAAAAAACTACATTGAATCCCCCAAAACCTACCTTAGATATTGTTCCCTAACATCCATACCACCATATCATACCCAAATATGCATAAAATATCATAGGTCTACCCTCAACAAACTAGATATATGATTGTAAGGGAGTGAATAATAATAAATCTGGGGAAGACAACCAATAAAAATGACTTACTAAGAATTCATTCCACCAAATCACTATTATTTTCCAATTGATCACTCCTTGGTTAAAGGGAAGAGTCTCAAAATCCATTAGGAGAACATAAAACTAGTCCAGATTTTTCAAAGTAGAACGAAATGTGGTTAAGAGGTAATCCTAAGTGAGATTCAGATTTTTAGGATCTATTTTTAAACCATGCATTGTTAACTCACATGGTAATGTAATCCATGGGACATCCAATACCTTTAAACATCATTCACACGGTTGTTTCACATTGTTTAAAAAACCATGTTCTAGACATATTTTTCCATCAGTTCTAATTGTCATTGTTACAACTAGGTGGACACATGGTTTTTCAAAATCAGGCATCTACCTAGTAGACACTGTCTCACTTTTAATGATTTCATGGAGGTTTTACATAGTTTATACTAACCACTCTCAAAAATTTCACCACCAAGAAATCCAAATATTCATTTCGAATGTCCTAAAAACCCTCCTAAAAATCCCCCAAACACATTAAGTACATAAAATATTTAAATAAATGGTTACTTAACTGAAACTGATGGTGCTACTGAATCCATTAGATGGATGGTAGTGTTAAAATTTTTATATATGAAACATTATAAATCACAGGATATTCAAATATACAAGAATAACGTGTCTAGTTATTTAGGTCATAGTGTCCCGCTCAGGTCCCGTCACTAGCTAGTCGGCAGTTACACCGACCTACCAAGGTGCCCCATTGGCTCACCGGTGGATTTTGATAGAGTATGAATTGAGGAAACCCCATGAATATCTAACTCCACTTATTTTACTTATTAATTAATACTTAAATGTGACCCAAACTCTGCTATTTTAATCGTAATATTTGTTTCCCTTAAATCTCGATCTCTCTCATTTATTTCCACTCAGCTTTGCAATGTTATATCATTTTGACAACACTCGATCAACTTGTTTTCTCTAGAACATCAGTAAATTCATATTATTCCATGAGATATGATCATGGAACTAAAATGGATATCTGAATTATATTTTAATTTTATCATAATTTATTCTCACATTTTTATAAATTTTATGGATATAGAGATTTCTTGAAGTGTCATGATCAGATCTTGATCTAACTTCACTTATGGGAATCTGAAGGGAATGTGATTATATATCTTCTAATTATAAATATTCATGGATGAAGACTGATCTTATAAATATAATTATTTTTCAGAATATATTTAAAATAATAAAATATGATTATCAAGATCTTATTGTACATTAATGGTGGAATTGATATGTTGGTGACATCACCATAACTGGAGCTAGATTTCTTAAGAATGGTTGATATTTTTAGTAAGGTTTTCAATTATCAATAATATTGAGATATTATTCACATTTAATCTCATTAAAATTACTATCATTACGGTTTATTGATGGTGTATTGATGGTTTCAGACTATATCTAATGTATTATTCAGGATTTGATGAATAATTCATAATCCATTATTTAATTGACAATAGTTTCAGTGAATTGGAATCCTCTTCTTCAAAATATATATGAACTAATTCCCTTTATTGGTAGTATGGGGTTTATTATTCTACAACTACCCTTATGTTCATATAACCTCCTTATGTATCCTTTTTAATCCTCTTCCAGGATGAACAAAAAACCAATGTTGGTATGCTTTATGTGATATCTAGTTTATAGTGTGTTCAGAACATGATTCTACTTTTGATCAGTTGAAAATATTTGATTACATCATTAACATACATGAGGTATGAAGATCCATACCATTTAGGAGCCTTGTATAGAAACATTTCAATTATATGATTTTTTATAATAACGTTTTGGCCTTTTTTTATGGTGATCACATGTGTCTATACCTCTTAATACAAATTTATGATGCTTAATTCCTAGAGTGTGTTATTTTAAACCAGATAGACCATGATTTATTTTGATTACATGTATTTTTATGTTTTTATTAATTCTCTTGATGACAGTTTTTGTTCTTCCTTTACATTTTATAACTTGTTATGTGTGATTACCATGATATTTTATGCATTTATATAGTTCTTGTAATAAGATGACCATCATGGTGTGGTTATCCTTAAAGGGGAGTCCACATTTCATGCAATGAAGATTATGATGGAACAAATAATATGGTAGAGACATTATTACCATTAGACCTAACCCAGGTAAATTACATTGGTGATATGATGAAAATATGGTATGAATAAAGGCCTAGATACATTACGATGTCCTTGGGGCCTGACTCAGAATGGTGGGAATATGTAAAAATTCTATATTCAGACTCACAGCTATTCTTTGAGGCTCCCATAAGATATGTTACATAATATTGGGTATATCTCTTAGTAACTTATGTTATAATTATGATTATCCATATAGTATGAATATGACATAGATTCGATCATGGATTTTCAATGATATGTTAGTACACGAGTGCTTGAAATATTATTTTTTATTCATTAATTAACATTTTCTATATCATGGAATAAATCTATTATACTTGTTAAAAGATGTTATGGTTTTAATGGTGGTGTCTTACCGGTTTTTATTAATCGCGCCCTTAATGAGTCTCTATACAAGAATTCTGAATTTTAGATTCAATAACTTTTTATGAAATGGGGGACCATGGAAGATTGTTATGCTATAGAGCATAGATACGGTGGTAGTAATAGGAAAAAATATTGAGGATTTCCACAAAAGATTCTATATTTATATACTGATATATTGCATAGACATGTTTGTCTAACCATAGTGGGATCCCAGTTTATTTATATGTATTAAATGGGAGTTATTTGTTATTACTTTATTATACAAAGTCTTCCAACTAATATTCTATTTGTTATAATATATTTGTTTTTATGGTTTATGGTTATTATTTTTGAGGTTATAATATCCCCCAAATGTTGTTCAAACCATCACTTCTAGGAGAGATCCTATTATGTACTGGAAGGTGTGTATGAGGTCTTGTGGTTGTCTGAGTTGGACCTCGTGGTTTGGATTGGGGAATTAAAAAAATTGTATCAGAGCCTAGTTTCCTTCATCTTTTTTTTGATAATTTTGGACATGGTAGAAATGAGATAGGTTGTGTGGATGTTAGGTACTGTTGTTTATATGATCCTATATAGCCTATGTTGAAAAAACCTATGAGGTACCATTTTTTGGATTATTGTTAAAACTTTTTGGTATTATGTATGTGTTCAAACATTATGAGTAGATATATTTAATAACATTCCATATATCATCCTTTTGTGTTTTATATAGTAATTTATTATTATAATTCAATTAATTGTGATATCTGTTTTGGATTGTCCCATATTCTCAGTAGTGTTCTATATCAATATTATCTTTTTGTATAATATATATTTTTTGAATAAAATTAGCATACCTTGAATATTCTACTATGATTTTTTCATATATGTTCACGACTAACATGTAGGTACAGAAAGCCATGGGTAGTCATAGGAGGGTTAAACCTTGGTTATATGTGTAGCATCTTAGGAGAACCATTTATGATCCAATAGAGTGATTAGGATTTGTATTAATAGATTATTCAGTTAGAATGTTCATTTTGGAAATTAGTAACTATAACATCTCATAGATTCTTTAATTCACCCATACGGGATGACGTTCCAACTCCACCATAGGATATACTAGAGGATTCAACTGAGCATGATCTGACACCTGCTCAAGTGGTTGAAACTTTGGATAGACACAAGCATAGATTGATTTATATTGAAACATTATATCAAAGAGGATAATAGATGACCATGGATGACTGAACCCATGAATTCTAGCTTCAACATCCTCCATCCAGTTAGGAAACTATAGAACCACAAGATGTAAATGATTGGTTAGAAATTATTTGGGGAATATTAAACATGATGGATATACTTGAGTAATGGAGGATCATGATGGAAAAATTTATGCCTTAGGCACCTACCAGGAAATTGTGGGGTGTCATGGGGATATTTTATTTAAATGATGGGTTTTAGGAGGATATAAATAAAAAGCTATTTAGATAATTCATTTTCATCATGGTAAAGGTGGAACACATATTGGAATTGAGGTAGCTCTAGGAGGGATCCATGTTGTTTTTAGAATAATCTACTTTTTTCAAGGAAAAAATTATTTTTTTACTATATTAGATTTAAATGAGGAATAGATGTTTAAGATGTTTATGATCAGTCTTCATCCTAATATCAGAGGACAAGTTATGAGTTTCGACCAAAAAATATACCCAAATGTTCTGCAAAATTCCTTCACAATTTCGAAGGTATTGGATGAGGATTGATAATTTAATCCAATTTTAGCCTTCAATAATAAGGAAGATAGACCACCTAATAATACAATTAGTATATCTCTAGGATTTATGAATATAAATAAAGAAGACATATTGCATGAACATGGAATATAGGTGGATCAGAGTGTGATTTACTTAGACCCATATAAGGAGTTACACAATGCTTCAATTGTGGAATGAGATGTTATTAATAAGGATTCCGTACAATATTTTAGAGTAAGTGTCATTTGTGAGGAAAATGGGAAATCTCTAGAAATGTTTCTCTAGAGGGATCACTTTAGGATCTATTGGGGGAAAGATAGATGTGAACTATGACTAGGGTATTTTACATGTCCTCATTAGTAATATTAGTGAATTTGGTGGACCATGCTTTATAACATAGCTATTATAGATCATATACTATTTAAGAAATAGTTTATATTATTTATATGATATCTATTACTATTATTCATGCTATTTATTCACATTAAGTTATATATTCAAAATCAAATATTATACTTAAAATACATGTCAATATATATGTTCATTTTATTTCTCTTGATACACCAATATGAAAGAATGTTAGTTGAATTCAATGATTATTGTAGTTTTCTGTAGTCATTTGAATTTATAGAAATAAGTGGGAATTCATTATTTTGGAGTTGATGATCATTTATATGAATCTAATAGTGGATTGGACGAATATTTAAAATGTAAAAATTGACTACAGTAAATGATTGGTAATATATACATCAAGAAAGGGAAAAACGTTTTTGAATATAAGTCTATGGGAGTTGGGATTAGGTACTATTGGTCTCTACATAATTAAAAATGGATTGATTATAGTGTAAATTGTAGACCATGATATTTCCACATGATTATTTTTAGACACTTACTCATTTCTTCTAATTGTGGACCACTATCAATAAATCATCCTAGATAAAATTATAGATCTTTCCACAAATAGATAATATGAGTTTGAGATAGAGATCGTTCTAGGTTTACATCCTATTTCAACAACCACTTATCATATGGAACTCAACGAATTGGTGTAGATTATTTTAGATATCTTGATCTTTGAAATGAAGGGTTTTTTAAGATTGAGTATATCATCATGGATGAACCTATTTTTATTACCAAGAAAAAAATATTGTAGTTTTCGATGATTCATAGACTACCAGAATCTAAATCTGGTTATTGTGAAGAATATACATGATTTTCTTTGGATTAGTGATCAATTTTATTTTTTCAGGGAGATCAAGGTTTTTCTATAGTGGATCACAAATAACTATATCACTATTTATTGGTAAAATAGGATTAAATTTTGAATAATATTTTTTGAAGAAGGCGTTGAATATATGAGTAATCATGGATTCCATTTTAGAAAAAATCCAAGATATTGTTCATGGATACCATGAACATGATATTACCCCCATAAAACTATTCTATTACCATGGTTCTATTTGATGATATTCGCATTTACCCCCAAACCCTAGAGAATCATTCTAGATGACTCAAAAGAGTCTAGAATATTTTTTGAGAATTTAATATTTATGTAAATTATTGATATTTCACTTTTGGATTTAGGAGGTGAATATTTTTGTGTATGTGTCTTTTAATACTATTATATTTTTTTTGAGCTGAGAATATTGGGGTGGTGATGTCTTAGACACAACCCTAGAACATTTCCGAGATTATGATATTTTTGGGTTTAGCGGGGTAATGTAGACATTTATCTTGGAAATATCCTATTTATCAATAATAGTAACTAGTCTAATGAAGAGATGTGAGATGTATCAACACTCAGATCAGTGTGAGGAAGATTTTTTGATATGAATTGGATGATGAATATAGATTCATTATTGATTCATTCAGATCCTACAACTGGATATGATGTATATTTTTATCTTTTAGTATTTTTATTTTGTGTGTTTATTTATGTAGATGGGTTGAGTATTTTCTTATGGGTTATGCCAGCTACAACCACTTGAGTGGATCTCTACAACCCATGACATAGAGATAGAAAATGTGATCAATTTTTTTGATGTATTTATAATACCATCTATTCGGTGATAGGTTTATGTTCTATATAGACCAGAACATCCTACATAATAACGTCTAACCGTTATATTTGAATTTAATGTAGGATCACTTAGTAGAAAACCTATAGATGTTAGACTTTGAGATTACCTATGCACTTACTAAAAATAATATTATTCCAGATGATATTATCCATAAGATGTTGATATAATAAGAGTTAGGTGAATTAAATTATTAATATTATCAGTTCAATACGATATTATTGACTTATTAGTGTATTGATACATTAAAGGAATAGGGATTGATGAAACTTTCCCCATTAATGATCAATTATTCTTTAGTAGAATGGGTGATGGTTGTTTTGGAATGTGACACAAAGTGTTGTGTGATGTATGAATAGCTAGGAAGTGGTGTCCTGTTATCTGGGTGGTAATTAGATTATGAATATATGATCATATTATATAAGAAATTTATATTATTTTATTAAACTAATGGAGACTTCATAATAGATTTTCATCCCTCTGTGTGGCTGGTTCATCATAGATTGAAAAATATTTTCCATTGATTTAGGTAGTAGTCATAGTGGATAGTGATGAATAGGGAGATTATAAGGGTTTTTTCATTATTCCATACTAACTAGAGGGAAATTATAGAGCACTAGTGTCATATTAGTTTTCTCCAGTCACTTTCTTTCCCCATTTAGAAGCCGGTGGATGTCATGATATAAATTATGATAAGGTTACACTTGACTATGAGATGTTGCAGTGTTATGTGGTTTCTTGTGGATTGGACCACTATGTTGGATCATTAAATAACATTCCTAAAGACCCATTGAATGTATGAATTTACAAATTCAAGAAGTTTATGAGATTATGATCTTATAAGGAGTTAAATTTGTAATTGTATTAGAAAACGATATATATATTACATTAAAGTTATGGAAAGGTTTTGTAAAAGGATTTTGGTAATTGAATGAGATAAATAACAACATAGAATCCTCATATATTTTAAAAATTGGTGAATAAAATTTGGATATCAGATCATTTAATTTGCAGTTAAATTAAATATTTATTAGGAGAATATGATGATAAATTATCCTTGGATTATTTTTATAACAAAACTAGTTTCCATTATTTAATTCATATGGAATCATATGTGGCTCTTTATAGTATCTCTTGTTTTCCCCACTTTCATGGTACGAGTTTAGTGAGGATGTAGATTTGGGGGGCCATAATGGTAGAAGAGAACTTAGAGAGGGTGAATATTATTTATAAAAGTTCAATCTTAGCTCATTGAAGGAATAGATCTTATTCCAAATTTATTTGTCGACAATTGGATTTCGGTATAATGTAATTGGTTATTCAAAGAGTAATTTCTCATTTTGGTCATTGATGATTGCGAAATAAATGGAATATAGAACTAAAAAACTGATGGACCATTCAATATCATAGAGTAAATTGGAACGGTGGAATTCCCTGTGGATATTTATTCTCACTACATTGGTATAGATGATGTGTCTCATGTGCCTCATCTCTTGAGGTACATTCCCAATCCATTGCATATTTTCAACCATAAATATGTTGATCTAGATCTAAAATAATCAAAAATTGAATATTTGGTGTGGATTATAGAATAGAGTGGTAGTGTGCAAAAAATAGAAGACAACACAACTACTTGAGATTCTATGGTGTAATGGACTGATGCGGGAGGATACATCAGAGTTTATGGTATATGTTTGGTCTCAATAGACTATGTTTTTTTTGAGAAGAAACATTAATTATACTTCTCATGAATGATAATTCATAAGAGGGGTTAATGACAACATCTTCTTTTAACTCAATGTATGATATGTTTTAAATTTATTAAATTCCCTGGTTCATTTTTTTTACATCTCTATAAAAGATGTTTCGTAGATTTTATTTGTAAATTGTTCTTGGAATTAAATGTTATATTTGTGAGGTGAGTATTTTTATGTGGTGTATGTTAATAACATTTTTTTATTAGTTTTATTCCATTGGGCATCCAATGGTGTTAAAATGGGTCTCTAAATAACAATAGTTACCGCTGGTTAGACAATAGTGCTTCTAGAATCAATGTGGTTCTCCCATGTACACAAGGCCACCAGGGGAAAACCATTATCTCATTTGGTAGGCCCACTATCTCGTTGGTGGAGCATGACATATTTTTCATTATGTTCACCCCATATAAATTTAATTCATTTAATTTCACTTTTTCTTTAAAACTAAAATCCAAATCTTCCTTCCCCCTATTTCAAAACTAATAAATTCATCTGTGACTCCTAATCTCCCATATACATTTGAAATTTTCGTTTTGATGTTGAATCAATCCATTAATCCTATATTGGTATGTTTTCTCAAGATCTATACTAAATTCCTATTGTTATTTTGGTAATTTGTGTAGATATGTGGTGGATTTATGAATTATATGTAGATCTGATGATGATATACTCCCAATTTCATAGGATAGTGACTTGTCTTGTGCATTGACAATTTCTCTTGATAATATCATTTTCTAGATTCGAATTTGTGAATATTTTGGGTATGTTACTATAGATATTATTCTCCAACCTATAATTTTGGGTAGACTGATGATAGAACACTAATCTATTGTTAATATTTATGTATTCTTTATTAATATAATGTGATTCTGAGGATTCTTTGATAGATTTATTTTAAATTCATTGTGTTAGTGACATATCATTTATTAGAGATGGATTTATTATGAATGATTGACATTTGTGATTAATTTATCATGGAATGGTAATTTTGATACCTTGTTTATTATTAAATTTCATCCTAAATCTATATTCTAGTGATGGATTGAATTGGAATCTATGTTTTTTGATATTATGTCCCCTTATATATTAGAAAATGAATTCATGTTTCGTGCATTAATCAATAATGTTTCGGGTGAAATTGAATCATCTTCTTCAAAATATCATGAAAATAATTTTTTTCATATTATCTATAATGTATCTTATTCTAGAACTACCCATCTTAGTAGGTAATATCTTTATTTATATGTTTTAATCCACTTCCTTTATGAACTACTAATTGATATATGAATCCTTAAAATTTGAGTAATCATTCCAGGGGATTGAAACATGATATTGGATTTGATCTATTGATTAATATTTGAGTAATACATATAGAAGACTATGGTTGGATGTTCGTTATCATTTGGGTCCTTTTCTACAACTTTTTTCCTTGATAATATTGTCATGTATCCATAGCCAATTTGGTCCTTCTTGATAGCAATGACTTCTATCTGTATCCCACGAGACACATTTATGATCCATAATTTCATGTGTATATTATTTAATCTTGATATAACATTATTTATTTTTATCACATGTATTTTTATGTTTCTACAAATTATCTTAAGGAAATTATTTGTTCTTAATTTACTTGATCATCATTGTTATATGTGAATACATTACTTTTGGAATCATTTCATTGATACAATGAAAAAGTAGAATGTTGTGATATCATTACACCATAGAGTGGGAGTTCAAAATATATGTAATGATGAAAAAATGGTCTAGATTAAATGTTTTGTGAGTGATGGGATTGATGCAAAACCTTTTGATGTTATAGTGGGGACATGACGACTAGGTGGACTGACTGAATACATAAATGTTATTTGATGTCCTTTATACTCAACATGTTATGGATGACAGATCTGATGATAGTGTGTTCTGATCAGACTCTTTTCCTTGAGACTAAAGATATATATATTCACTATCCATTTGGACATCTCTTGGTCACTTCAAACATCTTTATTATTATTCTTCATTTACAAATGCATGAAATGCATGTCCGAGGATTGAGATGGATTGGTTAGAACATGAGTTATGTTCATGTTATTTTTTATGACATATTAAAATTTTAATATATAATGGAAAAAACATATTATTCTTGTACACACATGATATGGACACCTTTGTGATATCCTATTGGGTTTCATTACCCACACCCTATACATGCATCTTGATAAGCATGCAAGATTAATGAGTCATGATTTTTGTAAGGGAAAGAGGACCAATGAGGATAGATAAGGTGTATATGATGGAGTCAATAGTAGTAACGTGATGGACTCCAAAAAATTTCCAAAGTCTTTTGTTTATCTATCTAAATATATTTTTCATACTCTTGTTTTTCTTTGCACATTTGGAGACTAGATTATTTATTTATAATATATTGGTGTCTTTGTTATTACATTATAATACTTAGTCATCTTATTTAAATTATGGTCCTTATATTTTAATTTTATTTGTGGGTTATGGATATAGTTACCAAAGGTATTTTCTCTCAACATATGATGTTAACACCCATATAGTTAATAGGAATACTCTTGTATATGGGGAGGCACACATAAGGTCATCTGGATCTCCATCTCAGACCTTATTGGAAAAAATCCTTCAAGCTAACATTGGGGTTATTTTGGTTTGATTGTTATTAATGAAAATAATTGGTTTCCATGGTTAGTTGAGGAGTTCCATACTAATTTTTCATATGTTATGTTGACAAATATCCATGAAAAAGGAATGGAATCCCTAGAGGAGGTACAAAAATTTGTTTATATATGGTGGAAAATTTTTCCTATGTTTTCAATAAAATTGGAGTCCCAAATATGGAGGATGGAAATATGTGTTTTTAAAAATATAAATGATTGGTCCTAAATTTACTATTTTCACACAAGGGTGATGGTGTTTTTTAAGGTTTCACACAAGTCAAGATTCAGGATCACCATATCAAAATATTAATAAGAAAAAGGGTGCATGTGAGATCTAGAATTGTGATAAAAGATTATTTTTTGAATGAAATATTATTTTCACATTGAATTATGCATTAAAGAAGCTTAAGGGACTAATAAAACATCAAATTTTAAACTTGTGTTATCGAAGGAAGTTACATGCAAGGATTGGGTTTCATGAGAAAATGGATTTCTTGTGCGCATAATGAAGGCACTCCAGAATGTTACATGTAGGTGTGAACATGTCTATAAATTGGTGGATACCCATATACATTGAGAATATCTACTCTTAGAAAAAATAACTGATCTGAATAACATTAGGGATGTGTGCAAGGCATAGAAGTTGAACAAAATGATTTTTTCACTATGAAATAAATGAAATATTTTTTGTGGACTGAAAAGGGATTAGGTTTGGATTTCTAATAGAGTTGAATTAAATACATATGATTTATATGATATTGTAACTATTGAAACAATATAAAAGTTTTGTGAAATTTGGGAGTTCTGTAAAAATAACAAATGTTGCATGAAAGGTGTTAATGTTACGTGCAAGACATCCAAATGATACGCAAAAGGGAATGTTGTGTGAAACTACAAAAAATTTCCCAATAATTTCATGGTAAAGGGGTATTCATAAAATGGACGAAATTATAACATTATGATACACTAAATGAGGAGTAGAACATACAAATTCAATTGATAATAGTGGATATTTCTGATGATGTAGTGAGCACACTTTAGTTGAGAGAATAGTGAGATTACAAATTGTGATTCATTATTAAGCATGAGGGACACCGAGTCTGATCCAAACATTTTAATGGATTTGAGCATGACCAATAAGTTATCCATCCCAAACATTATTTTTTAATGAGTCTTAGAAAATTTGTTACTTCATTACATAGTTTCTATATTCTCCATTGATGTTTCCATGTAAAATTGTTGTGTATTGTGCGTTCTTTGAGTTTTGTTGGTATATTTCTATATGAAAGGAAGGGGGAGAATTTTCTTTATATAAAATGTAACAATATCCTATGGGGATGTTGTTTTAGTCTATCATACCTTGATTAACTCCCTCCTATCAGGGTATTTATCCTAGTTCGGATAACAATTGTTATCAGAGAGAATGGTTAATATCAGTGTTTCTCTCATAAGATATTCAATGGAGGGTGTCAATCATATATGGATTCTAGTATTTTATAGGGAATGTTTTTTTGTTGTGGAATAATTAGTCAAAAAACTACATTAAATATTTTTGAATGGATATATTTACAAAAAAAATGAATGGAATTTAGACCAGTATTCAAAATTGTGCATTATCAGAAGTTGATCAAAGGGGATTGGTTGGTGATCCAAAATGAATTTTTATTTAAGTGGATCCCTATCCAATTAAGTATCTATAAGGGTTATGTCACGAAAAAACATAACTTTTTATATGGTAAATGTTGCTAAATATTTATGAGAAAAAAAACAATTTAGATAAGTTAAGGTGTAGGTTCTATGGAACAAGAATGCAGATTTGAGAATGCACCTTAATAATTCTATTGATTCATTATATGTCCGAGTGAATTATACTATGGAATAAATGCATGGATTAAAATAAATAATTTATGAGAAAATAGAAATTGATAGTTTTACTAACACTAGAAAATATCATATCAAACTTATTAAATAAATTTAATTATATTCCATCCTTACGTGGCAAAGTGTTAAGGATCTAAAATAACTCTTGACTCTCGGTAAAACATCCAGAATGTTTCTCACTTATGAAATTGAAAATAATTAAATGAATTATATAGGTCGTGAAAAATATATTAAACAATAAAATATAAATGTTAACAATTTTTTGGGGCTTGATCGAAAATACAATGCAATAATGGTTGAATTCGGACAATAAGATGAGGCTAGTCCATAAAACTCTCAATCTGGACATAATTAGTAGTACAATGTATCATAAAACAATATGAAAATAAAAAATCTACATATATATTTTCAAGATGAATCTAATACATCATACTATGAGTAAGATCAATATTATCATTATATTTTCATAATTAAGTAAAAACAATGAAAAAAATGAACCGAGTTGTCAGTGATTATGGAGATTACCATTAACGAATTAGTTCATTTGGGTGTATAAATCCTGTGTAGTGGATGCACAAACCATATGATAGATAATAATAATCATGTTACAATAATAAATTATGACCAGGAATTTGTTTTCAATTTTGAAAATGATGAAGGCTGGATTATTATTGAAATAATAATCTATAAAATTGGGATTAATATCCAAACACATTGTATGTTAATCAAGTAAACACATATCCATGAAATAATCTGTCATGAAAAGCTATGTTATACAATATCATGTGAATATAAAATGTCTGAAACTATCCTAGATAAAAACAATCAAGTGAAATGAAAAGAAAAGAAAATTATATATTTATTTTTATTCACATCCTATGGGAATATGTACTCAGAATATTGAATCCTAGACTTGAAATAATTTTTTACCAACTGATATCGACTCCTTCGATGTGATATCACAGTGTGACCCCCTGAAGTTCAATAGACATTAAGGTTACCAATTTATATTATCTAATCCACCCAAGGTCCCAAATATTAATTTTTTAAAAAATACCTTTTTAACCCGTGTTAAAAAATATAGGAAAATATAATGAAAATCTAGTCCCTATTGGTGTTTGAAACCAAATTTTAAAATCAAATTCCCCCTCTATAATTTAATCGAACACTTTTTCTAAATACCCATTTTTAATAAAAACCCATTTAAAAACATGTTACCTTCCAATAAATAAATTTAAACAAAAAACCAATTTAATTAAATGAAAACCACAAGGTTACACTACAATGAAATTAATCGATTCATAGAATCAACGCTTTATATAGAAACAGATACATTAAAAAAGATGTATAAAAATTCACCTAGACAATGGTGACTAGGAATGATTATGTGATGTTCTCATTATCAATTATCACTACAGAAAAAACAAAACAAATTCATAAAACCCATTAGATATATCATAGTCTACCCCTTTTGGTTCCATAAAATGGGAGGAGAAGTGAACTAACAAGTATATATATAGAGGAGGATAAACTTGATCAAAATCGCAACTCACCTTAATTATATCCATAAATAATAAAGTAATTACACATATAATACATGGGGAGATAAATATATAGTATTAGAGAAGGATACTAATTCACCAATTTGACATTAGTGGTTGAATAAGATTAAAAACGTTGAAGGGGTAAGGGTAAAATTCAATTTTTTAAAATAGTTCAGAAGATATTTTCAAAGTTTCATGGTGAATCGGGCATGGTTAAACCAACTATTTTCCTAACCATGTACCCTAACAATAAATTATGGGTGAGGGCATGGTTTCTCTACACAATTAGTTTAAATTTGTGCCTATAATGCAATGCCCTCAATCAAAATGTTGGACAGTTTTCACTGGTGGAAATTTGGGTTCACTTACCATTTGAAAACTGTGCCTACCACTGTTGGAAGCACATAGAGGCAAACCACATGGTTGAAGTTACTATGCACCTTAAATGTATAAATTAACTATTTATTTCAAAACCAATATTTTTGATCCTCTAATCCCTATAAACATCATGAAACCCCAAATATAAATTAAAGGAAACAATTAAGTCAAACATGTGACACGGAGGGATTCACGGTTATCCTCACTATAAGAACATTATTTCTCCATAAATTTCTCATTATCCTGGAAAGATAATGGGAAGTGGTCACTACTGTCTAATTATTACTAATACTACATCTCACGGAAGTACTATCTATACTTCCATTGTACTCAGATCATGTAAATCATTTTACCACGCAATACATTATATATGTGATGCATGATCTGAATTGGCTACTCAATAATGGTGGTCTCAAGATAACGATCAATATACTCCCATACAATTACATGGGATGGATATGGGTGATACCACCATAGCTACGAAACATGAAACATGCAATGGATTTATGTCAAATGAGATAATAAGTTCAACAGATATGTCAACATTCCATATCAATCAATTATTCTAAAGGGTAAAAAAAACTTGTGAAAACATACCCCGCAAGACCAACAAATGATGTCCTAATTGAGGTGAAACTATGAGAAAAACCAAATAACCATCCTTAAACCCCAATGGTTGATTAATAAGGAAAACATAAAATTTCTAACTTTTTATTATAGTGACCAACCTCTAACATATCGACAACATCTTCCTCATTGTCTCTTAAATTATACCTGACCCAACAGAGGACCACTCTCCCTGTTGTATCCAGAACTAGGGAGATCTACATGGCTACCTGTACACCAATTTAATGAAATCTATATTTATATAATGATATTAACTATATTTATATGAATATTTAACCATAGAAAAATTAATTTCCCAATATCCTACAAAAACAAGCATGCAATCCCAAAAAAAATAATTATGAAACTGGAGAACTATTTAAATTTGTTGATCTGTCAGTATATGATTATCCATATTCAATTTAAATTTTTAACCATCAACACTTGAAACCCATTAAAAATCATATATGTAAACCATGAGTCTCTATCAGAAATAATTGCGGAGGGTACCCCATGAAGTCGCACAATCTCTAGGATATATAACGCCCAAATGTATTCCACATTTGATGAACCGGAGATTGTATGAAATGTAAAAATATATTAATCCAATTAATGAACACCCAAATAAAATCCTTTACACTAAGAGTAATTGGAAAACCAATGAAAAGTTGGATGAAAATGGAATCCAACATCTATATAATAATTTTTTATGATTACAACAAACTTGATGGTCTTTGATGTTTAACCATATTATTATCACTAGTGAGACATTGTGAAATAAAAAATATAATTTACTACCTGATTCCAGGAAAACAATATTGATATATCAATACTTGATAAATCATGGATTACATAGTGTGTATGAACCAAAATGATCAGTTTGCAATGTATATGAACTCCTTCAATAAAAAAATTAAAGAACCATCTTGTTTCAGAAGAATAAATCTCCCCTGGGAGTTCGAGACCACTCACTAGAGGTATCCCTACAATAATGGATTTCACTAATGTCTGGTCACAATGATTCTTTCACCAACTCGTGTCAATATCAATCATCCAAGGACATTATATATTTTATCGAGGCCATGAAAATATATCCATCAACATCTTCCACTCACAAACTAATCTCATTATAAATTCTCAATTGAGACAACTCTTCAACCGATTCATTTATGTCTTGTGTCGGTAATTTCATTCATAACAAAACTACAACTAGATTACCTTTCTTAGGACTGTACAAAATATCAAAATTATAATTCTGAAGGTACATATCCAAGAATCTCTATCATATGTTACGATCCCTCTAGGTAAAATATATTTCATCATTTTTTAATTTCAATACATTTTAATATTATCCCCAATGAGATTGTCATATAATTTTTTTATTTCATTCAATAATGCTTCTAAATCACGATCATGGTAATGATATTTAATATCCGGAAGATGTAGCTATTATGATCCATAGGCTACAATTTTTTCCCCTATATCACGAATCATCTGAAAACCATACAAGAACAATTGAAGAATTCATCAATACCAGATCCCAGATCTAGTAGAATCATAACAAATCTAGATGTAAACCTGACCATAATATCCTCAAATAAACTTATAAACATGTCATTCCATTAAAACATCACACCCTTACATCTTAAATCCATCACTTAAGATTTGAACTTGTAGAAATACCATATATACCGTTTACAGTTAATAGACAAACCCATGAATATCTATATCTAAAATACATTTCTTGATTATTCCCATGATACAACATCATGTGATGTTTTAAGATCCACTATGATTCTCCTCTTAAATATAAATTTTCCCAAAAATAACAATTCCCATTTCCAATACTCACATTTGGAAGGAATTTAATATAGAATAAATTCTTGAAAGGTTTAAATAATGATACCCAAATGGTTTATATGACCCTTCCCTTTCATGGATTACCACAAAATATCATCCACACAAACAATAAAGAATATTCCCATAAGTGATGAATGATTAAGTTCAAATATCTATAAATATCATATAATAATTTTTCACACAAAATAATATAACTAGAAGCATAAAACATCAATACCATCTCATAAATGTCGTCATAGTCAAATCCTCTTCTCAATCTCTAAATTTGTTATACCATACTAAAGTTCAATCATTTAAAATTATCAATCCCTTATATGTCTTCCAATTATATAATAAATCCATGGAAAAGTATATTTTAGCTTAATTGTCACCCGAATAAAATTTCCATAATCCACACAAATTATTATACTTCCTTCTACCATCTTTTCCAATAGAATCTTTGAATCCCACTATATCAAAATCGGATGATTAAATTATTTAGCCTATATGTTATTAAGATGGAATTTATGTTCCACTAACTCAGAACGATCAATTCCATGAAATGGAATATAAATGTTAAACATATCATTGAATATGTTTATAGTAAACATGATCCCTCTCCATAGTAGTAAACTAGAATAATCATCTAGAAATACCTTAGGGTATGAGAACAACACAATAGGAAAATGAATTCACAAAAAAGGGTTTTCAACATCAAGTATCATCTTTGAAAATTGGAATAATATTACCCCATCAAAGGAACAACATGCGTAGTCCATATTTCTATAGAGACCCACTAACCTTTAAAAACATTACTGATTGCATCATAAAATTAATAATTATCACGATGGAAATTATAGACTACCTGGTACAAAATGATGATAATCTAGTCCATGATATGTATATGGTCAATGATCTCTAGATAAAGTAGAATGAATTCCAATATCACTACAATGTTGGATACCATTACCCAACTTGCAGGACACATGTACTCATGTATGGTCATCCATCCATAATCTATTGAAAGATCCAATAGGAATTTCATATGTTTTGAATGTAAAATGAACACATTTAAAAATGTTTACGTTATAAAATAATTATGAGCACCTGTTTCAAATAATGTTATTTCCATAGAAGATGAAATAAACACCATACCAATAACAGTAGCTGAACCTACCTTAGATTTTTCATGTTCACGGTTAGTCACCGAAATCCATGCATCATTAAACACATGAACATCCTAATTTGATAGCATAATAGACCCACAACTATTGGAAGCATCAATATGAACCTATGATCCCTTAGTGAGTGTGGATATTTCCTTACTACAATGATATTACCTTTAAATTGTTTTGATGTTTCAATAATTTGCAATAATGATAGGTCTTAAGAGAGAAATTATAGTTATCATTGGTATATATATAATTTCAACAAAGATAGTTTAAAATATAATTCAATACTGATGATACCCCTGATAATATTCATGAGGAAAATTAACCATAATTGTAATTAATTTTTTTTCCAAAGACACACCTTGTATCCCAACGGAGACAACCTAAATTGGAACCAAAAATATATTTTAAGACATCTCTACCTCATTCAATGATTCATTTTCAACAATATTTATGAAGGTAAAAATTTATATGAGAATTAAAATTTACCAAATATCAACCCTATATCCCAAATCAAACTTCAACGACATTATTTTCTCATTGGAGACAAGCTCTTATTCTAAACTCATTAGCTCTGCATATGAATTCCTTCATCCATGAGACATTATTTTCTCATTAGTGTAATACTCATGAATGTATGAATCCATTGATATATTTTTAGATTCTTCGGGATATTTTCGACACATAATGCCTTAGGAATAAATTTATAATTAATTTTTTTTGAAATAAGTCTATATGAAATCCTCATGAATCATAACATTCACAATATAGTCCCACCATCTCCTTCCCAGTCCCTCTAGAATGTTTTTGGAAATATCATATGGTTCATTACGGGTCATATAGAAGTTTAATATCCCATGAATCACACCATGTTATTCAATAGATTTTTTGTATTTATTATCTATAAAAATTATCGGTGGATTGTTATTAGTTAATTGAAAGCGATGATAAACCACACATCCAAGGTTACTACCACCATCATGACCCATTGTCTTAATTTTACAGATTACATCTTGGAATAAAGAAGGCTACATGTGAGGATTCAACTAAAAATCCTATATCCCAGCATCCTCAATCTTATTTAGAATATATATTCTCATAGGAAGTGTATGTTAATTATAAGACAATGACTAATCATAAATAGTAAATATTCTAAAATATTATGAATAACTATAAGAATTAATATAAATATTTTGAATCATAATGAGGTAAATAAAATTAGGAATTCAATCAGAGAAAAACATAACATTAAAATTAAAAAGGAATATTTAAATAAATGACTCATATAGATTATTAAAAATACCCAAAAACAAGAATTCTCAAACCTAGTAAAAATTTCATGACCACCCATGGTAAATCGAGCTCATATATGATTTTGAGTTGTCTAGACAAGATCCAATAATTAAAAGATTAATTCTAAAAGTACACTATATACCCAATATATAGAATCAAACATTGAAACATTAACTCACTTAATGATGAGAATACCATCGATACCATACTATAGGTTACCAACTTAATTCAATAGGGGATTCTGCTCAACTGATCCCTTCAGTGTGGTAAAATATAGTAAAGAGGGATACATGAAATATAAAAAAAATTATTTAATATAACAATTTATGGAATACGACTAGTGTAAAAAACATCAAAAGAAATATACATCCAAGATCCAAGAAAATCAAATCAATATTTGGTATATGATAAAGTATAAAAAAATCCATCCAATATCTCCACGTGACCAATAGTCACCTACATAACATCTTCATCCTTAGATCATGTAAACATGGCAATCCATCATGATACAAGATGTGATTCTATTTACCTAAGAACTAAAATACAACATCTAAAACTTCCCAAAGGAAAAAATAAGGTGTGATCAGAAAGCCTATTATAAAATGAACAAATATTCTAAATAAGGTCTAATATCAATAACGAATATTTTCTATAATTTAAAATAAAAACAGTTTTATAACAAAATTTAAAAAATCCAATCCCACATATAAATAACTTTCCTTTTGTTCTTACAAATATATTTTTTTATAAAGTATGAATATGAAACATATTAGGAATAAAATATGGATTAATATACACACACAATATATGGTAAATAGGTAACACATATGCGTGAAATAATCCACTATATGAATCTATGTGATATAATATCATGTGAATACAAAATGTGATCAATATCTTATTAAAGAAAAATCATGTGATAAATGACCAAAAGTAAAAAAATAACTTCGTATTACATCTCAAGGCCTATAGGAATATGTAATAGACATATAAGATCCTAAACGAATAATTATATGGTACCAAATGATATCATGTACTTCTAGTCGATATCCCTACGTAACCCCAAGTAGTTCAACAATCACTAAGGTTACTGATGTCAATTTCCTGTTGAACTTAAGGTACCCATGATTCCAAAAATCAAAATATATTTTTTATACCATGATTAAAATTTTATAAAAAAATTTAAAAGTTAATAAAATAATCATTGGTTTTTGAAACCACATTTTCTAATCAAAATACACAATCAAGAGGTTAATAAAACTATTGGTTTGAAAACGATCATTTTTAAAGAAACCCCCTTTTAAAACATGTTTCATTCAATGAAATCCCCTAAAAACAAGAGTCACGTCAATTCAATTAAAAAATGTAATAATACCATAATAATAATTTATTTATAGGATTATCCTTTTTCCAAAATACAACCCCTTCAAAATAGATATAGAACTAATTTCCTTCGATATCATCAACAAGGAAGAATATATCAAGTGATCTTAATATGAGATCTATAGGAAGAAACATCAATAATATATTAAACCAAGTGTATATACAATTAATAGTCTCTTTTCTTCATGAATAATAATTGTGAATATATTGAACAAGGACATATAATTATGAGGACAAACCCAATAAATATAAAAATATACCTTAATAAGATCCATAATGAAGGAAATATTTCTACCTAGATTCAAAGGGGAGAGACATAAAAAATATTGGGGATGGATAATAAAGAGGTATTATGATATTGGTAGGTGATTATTTTGAAAAATTAATAGGGATAAATAAGATGAACCGCAATTTTTTATAGTTCAGAAGAGGATTTCATGGTTTCTTGGATGGGGTGACATGGCTAAATTGACAGTGTTCATTATCTGTGAACCCTTATAGTCCATTATTGATGGTTTTATAGTTATGATGCACATATTTATTTACCATTTCCAAATTTAAATCCCAATATAACCAAAGGATGAATAGTTTCCACTGGAGGCCACACTTTTTTTCTAACCAAGAACAAACAATGAAAACTGCTACTAGAACCCCATTGAGAAATACAAGACGGTTACCGCATGGTTAAACTAATCATGAACCTTAACATTGGATCTTTACTTTTTTCTCCAAAACCCATTCTATTCAGCATTTGATACCTTAATGATTCTTGGGACCCAAAATATATAAAAGAGGTATCAATTAAAGATTACAAGTGACCTGGAGGTTATCACATTTGAGAGACCAATTCATGATTGCCTTCATGAGAAAAATTAAAATGATAAAAAATAATTTTAATCATGTTGTGTTTTATTGTTCTATATCAAGGATTATCAACTTATTATTAATCTATTTAAAGAGATATAATAATAATTTAGATACATTTATATTATAAGACAAAAAGTGTTGTACTTTTTACTAAGAAGTTTTTTATTGTTTGTTCATGATTTTAATGTTCTCATTTAAATTTTTATTAAATAAAAATATCATATACTATGTATGAGGTTTATAATTTGCTAATTCCTCTAAAAATATTGTCTTAGTTGAATGATCTTGTATAGTACTTAGTGTAGGCTTCTTACACTGATCTAATAATATCATTTTAGTAAAAGAGACCTATTAAAATCACAAAACCAATATTTTGTGTTGGTGGAGTGGTGTTTGAGATTAATCCTGGTATCCATGATGTACTATATAGGTATAATGTTTTATGATATTTACATAAATAGTTTGCAATATTCATAATTAACAAAAAAAATAAACCATTTTATTTGAATATAGATGTTGAATTATAATTTTTTATAATTTTGAGGACAATACTTACACACCTATTGAACCGGTTATTTATCCAACCATGATAACATTGGGGATTATATATAAATATTTTTTTCTAAAACATTTTATTTTTAAATAGATATAATTATTTATTTATAAAATATGATCATAAAAAATTAATTATAACAAAAAAAGAATCATATTTTCATAAAAAAACTATTATAATGATGATAGAGCAATTTATATCATGATTATGGGTTTTAATGTTTATATCTAAGGGATTAATAATTTTTATTTCTCTAGGTGAACCTAAATTTTGAATTAATTCTAATGAAGATAATTATGATTTATATTCATTATTTATCAATGCAATTATATATGGTCATTTTCTTGCTTCCTTTAGCAGAGTTTGTCAATATTTTACTCTTAGAAACAACTCTTTTCATGTATAATTTTATTTACAATGTCATGTAAATTAGTTATTATATTATAGTGAAAATATTTGACACATTTAGATTATTTATAGGTAAAATTATTATAGATATGAATGGAACATTATTTTTTTCAATAATGATGAATCATTTTAAACTTCAATTTAATAGATAAATCTTTTTATAATAATCATAAAATTATTTCCTTAAAACATTAAGTGATACATCTACGACTACTAGAAATTAAATACCCATCATGTAGATAAATAATAAATATTTTGTTGGATCGATGATAATTTATGAAACTAAAATAAATATTGAATAAAATTATTATAAAAATAGTAATAAATAATATGATTCTCATAAAGTTACATATAATAAGGATGATTATAAAAATGTTATTAAAAATCCTCCAATCAAAAAAAATTGTAATGATAATTTTTTTTGTTGTACTTTCCAATATATATATAAGGTTAAATATTATTTTTAAATAAATAAAATGGTTCGAATTATATATTAATAATATGGCGAAAAAATATATAATTTCCACACAATTTTGAAATTATGAAATTATAAATATTCGGATATTAGAATTGACTATTATTTTATAAATTTATTTTTGAAATCTAATAAAAAAAAGTATAGAAAATATATTTTTATAATAAACATCAATAATGATATGAAATATATTTTCAGAAAATCTCATAAACCAATTAATGATTCCTATAAGGATTCAAAAAATCAGTAATCAAATAATTAAGACGATATTCTATATTTTGACCAAACAAATGATTTATTTTTTTCATCGCATAAAACAAATAATTATGGCTATTTTTAGGATAAAATTAATTGTTACTATTTTATTCTTGAAAGTAAATATTTTTCATAGAATAGGGTTTATAGATGACTTAAACAATTTTTTAACAACAATTTTTTGAATTGTATTCTATGTAAAAAAGATCATTTTTTATATTAAATTTAAATATGTAACTATTAATAATTATATTATATTGCAAAAATATAATATACATGTTTTTATTTGTTTTTTTAAGAAAATTATATATTTTAATAAAATTTCTAAGGGGTGTAATACCATTATATAATTTATTATTATAAAAATTCGTATTATAGATAAGTGAATTATTACATAACTTAGGATTTATATTTTTTAAAATTTATTTTTCCAATTAGTATCGAGGGAAAAAATGTATAGCTTTTTTTCAACTACTATCGCATATATAGTAACCATTATAATGATTGTGAAATTAGTTCGACAATGTTTGGTGGCTCCATGCATTATTAATTTACATATATTTTTAATTTTGTTCTACATGTAGAGTGTTTTTTTAAATAAATTTAGTTTTTTTATAGATCATTAAACTCTAATATTACTAAACCCGAATGTTTATGGGTACCGAAGCAACAACTGGATTGAACTTTTTTTTCAATAAGTAAAATTTTAATTGTAATGAAATGTAATTTATTAATAGTTGTTATTCTTTGAATATGAGTTCCTAAATTTCAAAATCTGAAAATATTATAATGATTAAATAAGGGGTTGTCGATTTTTAAGAAAATAATAAAATAATTTTTCATATAATTTATTTATAAATAAAAACTAATTATGTTAAATAATTTCAGAATGTTAATGTATTAAAAGATTAAAATATTATGTTTTTATCCAAAATTTTATTTTGGTATGGATTTACATATATATAATAACTAATGATTTATTTTGTGGGGTAAATTTACAATATTTAAAGCACCAGGAAGATAAATTGATTTATCTTAGATATTCAATCATTATGTTGAATTATTTTTACTTTTTGAATTAATTATACTAATTAATCGTGAATATGTAAATAATGCTTGTACATTATAATTTTTATTCATTGAGAATGTTGAATGAGAAGAAGTTGATTTTTTATTTTACTAAGAGATTTGTAGATGAAATAAATTATGAGATTCCTCTCCAATAGGAAATAGAAATAGACAATATTCAAAATAATTATTTATTTTTAAATTGTTTTATCATTGGAACATATCCCCATGAATTTTTTGGACAAGTAAAAAAATAAATCCTTCGAAGAAAGTAATATGTCTTGCTTATGGATGATATTTTATAATATTTTATTAGGAATTATTTTTGAGGATTAGAAATATCTCATTTTTTCTATGAGAAGTTTCACAATGTTTCTTGGAAATAAAAATATACCGAAATTATTTCACTAAGAGGTGAACTTGGATGAAAAATTATACTATTATATGTTTTTTATTTCTTCTATAATCAAGTTATTAATAATGAATTTTCAATATGATGAAAACCTTAATGAAATTGTGTTTTTGAAGAAACAAAACAATCCCTTTAAAAAAGTATTATATATGGGTATTTAAATATGGATAATATAGATTTTTTTGAAGATTTGGATTCAATAAGTTATGTCATAAGTAGAGTTAATATAATATTTTTATAAAATGAAACATTATATGATCTATATAATAAATACAAACAAAATGTTTTCTACTATGAATATTTTGGATGACATTTTATAATATTATTTATAATTTAAAACATTTTAATATTAATTCAATTGTTGATGAATAAATTACCCGTCTCTATTTTACTAAGTTGAATTCTTATAGATTAATTTTAAATAATTAATTCATTGTTAAATAATATTCTCATATTATGTTTTATTTAATTTATCCTTTTGATTACAAAAAAAATATTTTATGGATGATACTAATTAATCATTTTCGCATTTGATATGTGATTTACCTATGAATATTTTGAAGGATGATGGTATTTAAATAGTTCTTAAAGAACCAAATCATGAAGATATGGAACCTAATAAATTAGGGAGTGTACTTCCAATACTTCAATGAAGCTTTAAAATCACACTTTTAGACTCTATGAATAGTGGTATAGATAATGTTTTTTATATGTATTTGGGATAAAAATATCCATTGGAAATCTACTATTATTTACCAGTTACTTACTAAAACCAATAAAAATATTGGGTTGAGGTTATCTTTATTTTATCAATACAATACGAACATAATCAATTTGAATAAATTAATGGTATATAATTAATAAAAACACTCATAGATTATTTGATAATAATTAAAGTGTTGATTTAATGAAATAATAATTAAGATAATGTTTTATAACTATGGAAAAGTATTGGTTATAGGATAAAAGCTGAAAATTTATGTTATTGAAAATTTATTAGCTTACTTTTTTAAAAATACATAGATTTGAAGCCATTATAGTATTCATGGATTAAAAATATCATATATATATATTAAGTAAACATAGATGGACACTATATTTTATTTACTAAAAACAAATTCTAGTAGAAGCCTATTAGTTATAGATTTTTATTTTATAAAATACCCACTTTTAAAATTATATTTTTAATAATACTAGGAAAATTATTTGGGATTAATCAATAACTATGGTATTAGTTTGAATATAGTAATTAATTAACATTAAAAAACTATTTTATAAATTGAAAATAAGGCCCTAATCTATTAATAATAATGATTTAAAATTATAGACATCTATTTTTGAAATATTTTGATGATTTTATTTTCATATTCAACTAAAGAGGTATTATATAATTAATTTTCAAAACATACGAAATTGGAGAATTAAATTATAATAACAAGTCAATTGAATTTTTTTATTAGTTTTAAAATTTATGAAAAATATTTCAATACTATGTCAAATAAAACTAAATTTGAATTGAATATTTTATTTAATTTTTGACATGAATGTTTTGAAACTTATTTAACTCATATAATATATTAATTTAAACATAAAATGGAAAAACTTTGGAATATAGTTCTTTTATAAAGATATTTTATTGAGTACATTATATCTTATTCCTCGTAGAAAAATATCTATATTTATATATTCCATTGTATGATATTTGATTCCATTTTTTTAATAGTGTCATATTAATTATATAAATAATTATTTTTATTTAAATGAAATAAAAACACATTTTTCGTTAAATATTCAAATTTTGTTTTCTTTGATAATTATTATAATGATATTGACTATTTACAAATAGAAAATAAGATAAATTCAAGGACATATCACTTATTTTGTATATAGTTAGATTATGTGTGTAGTGTGAGACATCATTCTATATACTATATTTAAGAGTTGGTGTTATCAAGAGTTATGGAGGAAATATACATTTAGAGAATATGATAACAATTTTGATCATGAGCCAAAAAAAGTTATTTAATCTATGTTATAAATTTTTCTAAAGATATAGTAATATATTATACATAAATTCACATAGATATCATGAATCACTTCTTATGAGGTCATTAAAATAATGATTATGTTTTTATTTTGTTTATTTATTCAAAACATTTTTTTGAGATATTAATAAAGCTTCTATCTTTTGATTATATGGATGTAATAGTATTGGGGTCCTATAGTTTTAGTTTAAGTGGCGTTATTTTATATTTATATTGTTGGGGGGTTGTTGTTTTTTAATGTTTATATCTTTAACTATTCTTTATTTTTTTGAGATATTATTTTATTTAACCAACATAGTTTTTTCAAATTTGATTTTAATCATTCATAATGTTTGTCTAAATATTACATAGCAATTAAAATAAATTTTAATATTATATATCTCTATAACATTTATATTTTTTCAAATATGCAACAGTGAACATTAATTTCAAAAGGTTGGGTCATATTTAAATTCTATTGAAACACATTTTGTGTGTAATTTTTTCTACTACAAGATTGTTAGTTGTATTTTTTTCTAATTTTTTTATGACTTTTGTCTTTTAGATTTTGTTTTGTACGCGAATAATTATTTATTTTTTACTATGAGTAAATGAGGTTATTTTTTTGGATCCCTTTAAATTACCATAGTTATTTCCCTTTCTAAATCATACATGATAGTCTGTAAATAATTTAACAAGTATTAAATTTTTCCTTCTTAATTTTATTCCAAAATAATTATTATCCTTTTATCATATAATCCTTATGAATGTTATGGGTAAAATATATAGTGCATGGCATCGTCTAAATCTATATTATGGAAGAAGGTTTTTAAATCATACACTAAAATGGAGAGTAATGTTGGTGTATGTGTAATCATTTCATTCATAAATATTACGAAAAACAAATTATTTTTTAAATTAATAGTTTTTTTGTTTGTTATGATAATCAAACAATATTATTTAATGATATGACTTTTAATGTGTTTTGTGATAGTGCATCATTTGAGTTGGGTAATAGTAATGATATAATAAAATCTATAAAAATGGGAAATAATTTTAATATATTATATTATAAATTAATTAGGTTATTTGTAGTCCTCTTGAGAGTGTATTTTTTTTCATTAAATATTTTAGGGATGATTCTTAAATTGAAGTGCAACATCATATGTTATTTTTATTAAGTTGTGTCGCTATATAATTTATATGATGAATAAAGAGTTTTTTAGAAATATTTCTTGACTAAATATATATATAGAGTCTTGGGTTTTCTCAATGTGATATAGAGTTTTAAAAAGTAAATTATTATTATATGTATTATTTTTATCATATAGATATTTGAAATTATTTGAATTTTTTCTAAATACTTGATGAGAGTTAGGTAACTATATGTATTTGGAAAGCGTAAATTGATATTTGTATACCTATAAGAGAATATAGAACTGTGTTTCCACTAAAATGATATACCATCATAGACTAAATATTCTGTAAAAACATTTTCATAAAAATAAAATTACATAATGATTTATTTGAAATATGGGTTGTAATTTTTTTTGAATAGATTATTTATATAGTTACTGAATTTTTGAATAAATATAATGAATAAATTTATCCTTTTAAGGGGGGGGGGGGGTAGAATAATATGATTCCAAAAGATAGATTTCAATTATTGTTTTATAATATCATAGACCATCATGGCCCAATAAATGGTGATTTTTTGAGTTAGAGGTTCTAGGTTGAGGTTAATGAAAAATAAGTGGACATTAATTTAGTATTTTGGAATGAATATGAGGTTTTTATTGTATAGATCATGTCTAAAAATTATTCAATTAATTTCATCATAGATGAATTAGATGATGAATTTTCTATATTTTATAATTTTAGCATATCCATGACATATAAGTGAGTTATAAGGTCGATTATCGAATTAGTGTCATTTAGTGAATGTGATATTGTGATAGTGGATAAGGTATATGGTGTGGGATATGATGTGGTGTTTATGTGATTGATTTATTTGAATCTATCAATCCCGAGGTAGTAGTGGAATGTAATGTTAGGTGTGTGATGGGCCAAGTGGTGTTTTTACTATCTAGGATATATATTTAGTGTTATCTTCATATGATGGTTAACATCATGTCATTATGGTTTAACCTTTTCTTCATGTTCTATATTTTTTCCTGTAACCTTATTCATTATAGAATATCCAGGAGCACTGAATCACGATCTATTAAAATGTTACATTAAATAAATATAAAAATTCATTTGAATCTCATCATTCCTCTATCCATGATCATTGTTCTTAGGTGACCATGTTATGCCTCGATAATTTTTTAAATATATCATTCCACATATTACATTCCAAAAATTTCAATCATGTCCATCAGTTGTCCTAGTTGAATCCCATATCTCCCTGATTATTTTCCTCTTAATTCCTTGTCTATGGAAGTTTTTCCCAATGGTAATGGAATTTTTAAAGAGATTTTTATTCAGGTTAATGATGGAAGATATTGTTTTTTAGTTATTTTTGGACTTCCATATGATTTTTTCTTGTTAATTATCTTCTATCAATATTACTGTTAAGTATAAATTCATAAATATCATGTTGATGTAGGGGATTTTAGAACTCTCTCCAATTAATATAAAATTATGGATGTTTTATACCTATGTTTTCAATGATTGGATGGTACGATTTGACTTAATGGAAAATGATTAACTAGAATAAAATAAATATATGTGAATATAATATTTATAGATGTGTTTCAAAAATATTTCATTATTTCCTAATGTTGTATAATTTTTTGTTCATCGAGGTAGAAAATTTTGGTTTTTGTTATGTGAAAAGTGTAATTTATGAATATAAGACATTGAATTCATTATTAATAAAAGGTATAATGAATTAATTTTCTTAATATGTTATGTGTGATAATTAAATATTTTTTTTGTTGTTCATGTATGTGATGCTAGGATAATTTGAAAGTAAAATAAATTAGAAATTTGGATTGTGATGTTTGTAGGATATGATTGTGTTTTTTAACGTTGGTTTTCTTTTTTTTATTGTGTTCGTGGGTCCATTTATGATACAGATTGGTTTTAATATTATTGGGATGGGGACTTGAAATGTTTTGGGAAGTGGGGCTCTTTTTGAGCAAGGATGTGTTAGTATTTATTATATGGGTATTAGGGATGTGTTTTTTGTGATGGAATGAATTGTGTGTTGGTGGTAAAATAATTATTTTATTTTAATGGGTTTTTATTATTGGTTTTGTAATAAAGATTTTATTTCCAAGATTCTATTGCAAGAGGGTATGAGGTGTTTATTATGGGTGATTTATTAGTTTGCTAATCAGGATATGCATGCCAATTTATCAAGGCTATTTTTATCACCTTCTCTTTTATAAATGAAATTCCCCTATAAATAAATATATTCTTCATTAAGAAATGTAGTTATATAAAACACATGAACAATATTTAATTGTTTTGTTAATATGAACTTTTTTAATATATATATCCATAAATTAAATTTCTTACATAAAATACCATTATGATTTTAATCATTTTATAGTAATTATTATTATTAGTATAAATTAAGAGTAAAAATATAATCTAATTTACACATAAGTAGCAATTGATGTCCTCAACTAGTAAGATCTTGCCTTATGAATCACATTTATTAGACCATTAGAGAGAGTGACAATAACAGGGATTTACCCTTTACTATGCACATTCCTAGTTTAATAAATCAATGCTAAAGTGAGTCAATTTATGGGAGAATTTAAATCTTATATAGAACACCACATAAAAATTCTTTTTGAAACAAACCTAAGAAAGTAATTTTATCTCTAATTATACTATTGGGAAATACACTAGTGTAATAAGGAATTATATATCCAGAATCTAGTAGTATGGTTTTATATAATTATATGTTAGTATTTTTAAAAAGGTTGGGGCTGAAGACGTAATTTACTATTTAATGAAAAGTCCTCTTTAGTGTCGGCAGAGGGAGACCCATTACATAGCCCAAAGCCCCAAGGCATAGTGGATTGAATACAAGACAAGAAAGATAATTTTTTTGGCTCAAAGGACCCCTTTGTGAATAGTACTTCTACATTACCCATGCTGCTATAGTAACTGTTATAGTGCTGCCACCGCTACAGTGCCTCCACCGCTATAGTGCTGCTACAGTACCCAGAATTTTGTCCCTGCCAGGATTTGATCCTGGGTCTTTTGGATGCCAAGCATGAGACAATATAGTAACATGTTGGTTATAAAATAAGGAATATATTAATCCATTTTCAATATTACATTATAGATGATGATACAAGTTTGATAAAAATTAGACTTCGATGTGTTGGATCAAATATATAGATATGTATGTCTATTAGATGGATCAATACAAGAGGGGGTGAATTGTAGGTTTAAAAACCTTTTGAGTTTTAGCACTGAAGAGATGTTTAAATGATCTTAAACTAATACAAATACAAACACCCACAATTGTATTGAATATAAAATGTATGATGTAATGTAATAATAATTAAATGTAAAAAAAATTGTATTCAAGATGAACACAATAATCAGAGTAATATAAAGATGAATGATTCTACCTTAAATCGTATAGAATCAATCAATACAATATGTAATAAAATGGATGTAATGGAAACGATTTACAATGTATAAGAGATAGAAAAGGAAACAAAAACAATTTCCTTTCTAATACAAATAGTAGTGGAAATGTAAAAGAATTACAATTCTTTTAACGCAAAGAGAAGGGTTATCCTTTCACCTAGGATAAAAGGTCTATCTCACCAACACCTTGGTGAGCCCTCGATACGATGATCAGAACTTCTGTCTGCGTATCTCCAGCAACCCTTGATACGATGATCAGAACGTCTCTTTGCCTATCCCCGGCAGCCCTCGATACGATGATCGGTCCATCCGTCTACCTATCCCTGGAAGCCCTCGATTTTGTAGGTAATCGACACCTCTGTCTTTCAATTACTTGAAAGCCCTCGATACGATGATCGGACGGACAAAGCAGATGAGATAAGTCACAGCATCTCTCTCTAGAATCTTGATTGAAGCAAAGTATCACAGTTGTTCCACAAAGTCTCATTTGTTCCCCTGTTGTACTCAGCTTCAAATGACCTCTTATTTATAGGCCTCGGGTTCCAACGGTCATGTTGCCTCCAATGGTCATATTTCTCCGAAAAACTCGGAGGGACTTGGACACCTGGCATCATAACGGTCATATTGAAATAGAAATCATGACATCGTTTGGATTAGTTTGTAACTAACCCAACGACATCATATTGGTCAAAAAAAGATATATGTCGATGATAAGGAATGGTACGATTCATATGAAACAAGTGTTTTTGAAAAAGTACCAAAACGAGTCTGTAATAAAAGATGTGAGAGGCTGAGTTAATGCAATTTCCATATTCATTAAGATCAGCATTGTATGATTGGCATGGTCAGTACGATCAGTAGGATCAGTATGATACGCATAGTCAGTATGATCAGCATGATCAGTACGATTAGCCTGGTCAGTACGATCATCATGATCAGTACGATCATTATGGTCAGTACGATCAGCATTGTACGATTGGCATGGTCAGTACGATTAGTATGATCAGTACGATATTCATAGTCAGTACGATCAGAATGATCATTATGATAAGATAGAAAAGGTTAGTTGGATTAACAACACATCTTTGTTTTCCAAAACAAAACATAGAATTCAAAAGATTACTTTTGACTCAACACGATGTACATACAAAAATTGTAATTTTTTGGAAATATATAGTTTCAATTAAAATTATTTTTTTGAAGGAAACAATAATTTTTTAATATGTGTGATTTTCATAAAATATAGTTATTAATTAATTTAATTTAAATATGAATAATATAATAATATAATATACTGCATTGTAATTTGTATATGGTTTAGAATTTTGGTTGGGTCATGAAAACTAGTTTTTCAATAAATAAATATTTTTTATTAAAAGAAGAAATTACGATATTTTTATATTAATTTTATAAGTAATTATAAATTTTGAAATCAAATCATCATAGTTAAACGATGAAAACAATTCATAATTTTTTGAGATACTAGAATTTTTGGGTAAACATTACGCATAATATAAATATATGATACGTAATATGACATCATAATAGCCCAAAAGTGTTTTAATGAACACTATAAAATATATCCAAAACCAAAAAATGTTTATCAAATTAAAATAAAATTTTTATGTAATATATTAATTTTATAAGCCTATAATTAATCATCCAAAACATATATTATATTTTCAGGTTTAAAAACATTTCTTCTTAAACAAGACTCACTTCCACATAAATAATTTTATTTATATAAATAATTTAATATATAGATTATATAATATTTTAATCCACTAATATTTTTGTGGAAACTATATCCCAAACTAATGGATGATATCTAGAGTTCATTTTTTTATTTCATAGAGTCCAAAAAATGATGTTTATAATTAAGTAATGAATTCCCCACTGGTTTTCGATAAATACACCCCTAATTAACATTTAATGTTTTACACAAATCCTTAAATAAAAATTTATATATCCATATTGAACTCTAATGATCTCTAAATGTGTTTCCAAACTCTTAATAATCTCCTCCAAATATTTTAGAAACAACCTCTCATGTATTGGATTATCTTCATCTTCATTTTCATTCAATTGTGTCATTTTTATTTATCCCTTTGAATAAATAATTATTATATTTTATTTTAATATAAATATATTATTATTTTCCAATTTATATTTTAATAATTTTGTATTTTTTATTAAATTTCATTATAAATTTATCTATGTCATTACTATGTCACCATAAGGGATTCCTTTCCTTTATCTTCCATTTAAGAAATTTATTTGTATTTTTCCTTATTATTTTCTATTTTTCATGTTTCCATGTGTTTATAAACATTTATTTACTATAATAATGATTACGAATTTATTTTATACCATTATTATCTCCTATTAATCCCTCCCAGAATCCCTTATATTGAAATATTATGCACTTTAAACTATCCCATAATTTCCATTTATAAACATTTTGGTTTGGTATACCCAATCCTACATCTTTATAAGTGTATTAAACCCTGTATCCCAATCATTAATTGATTTACACCTTCTATATAGGCATCCCACAATGCATAATTGTGTCGTTAAATGTGAAGTATGAAATTTGTTATGTTTTATGATCAATGTGGAACAAATATTCATATATATTATATGAATATGGTGGGTGGGGCCAAAATTAAATAAACCCCAAATGCATTTTGTAATGTTTTTATCTCATTTTATATAGTGTGTGGTGCAAGGTTGGTTAGAATAAGAACACCACCTTATGATTCCATAGTGGTGATCCATGATTTATGCTTATGATTTCATGTTTTATGTTGTTGTCAACTTCATATGATTCATTGATGTTATAATCTGGTGTTATGCTCTGATGTTGATTCTCATGTCTCTATATCAATATGTTATGCATCATGACTGAATCTACCATTGTACGTTATTCTATGTTTTTATTTTACCTTATAATGCTTTATGGACTTCCCCTATCTAATCTATGTCTTTAGGTAATTACATGTATTATTAGATGATTGATGGAATTTAATTTAATGATAGAGAGTTTTTAAACAATGATAATGTTTCACTATTTTTTGTTATTGTGATATGTGTCTAATTTCACAAAGTGATTAGGCCTATCAATTTTTTGGGATCTTATTATGTATATCTTCATGTAATAAATAATTAAATAAAGCCTATAAATGATTGGGATTTTTGTAGTTTTTATTAGAGGAATGTAAAGTTAATTATATGGATTAGGATTAGAAAACGATAGTGAAAATATTTGGGATAAGACTAAAACATTATTAAATTTGGTTAGGCAGTAGTGTGCATGTTTTTTTAAAAAACACACCACTCTCTGGATATGGGAAATCGGATGTGGCTCTTGAACAAATGAACTTATGGTTAATAACTATAAAAGGTTTCATTGGACTTGAAATCAACCTATATCGTGTGCATGAAAAAGAATCCAAAGACTTCACACATATCTAGACACTCATAGGAGATTTAATGTTTTTAATCATGTGACTTTTAAAAATGATCTTAGAAGGAAAAAATATGCACATAAAATTTATTGTGAGCTGATAAACCCTGGATTACATATATAGTAATTGACAATTTTAATTTTTAAGTAATATGTGTCATTTATAGTTTATATAATCAGTGGTAATATATTCTCATTTTATGTTTAATTATTATAAAACACACATCTCTAATTTTAGATTTCATTACAAAATATCTATAAATAGATGGAAGTCAGTCGTCACCCAATGTAATGAGAAATGGGATGACCACATAATTGATATTTCAACCCATATGGGAGAATGACATGAGAACTTCATAACAATACATACTCAATTAAATAATATTTAAAAAAATTTCTTTTTTGGACCCCCACCCCCTAATAAGTTGAAAGTATTAAGTGATTCCTTTATATGAAAAAGGCCATTGATTATCTATTGATCATATGATCTCTTATTCACAGAACTAATGGATTAACTCCATTGGGATTATATTATCTATCCTTCCATGGTGAGATCAGTAATATATTATTTTATCTTTTTTTTTTATTAACATTATATATATATGATATAAATATCAAATAAGTCTCTTTATATAGGAAAAAAACCACAAACTGTCTCCCAACCCCAAGACCAGAAGGTTTAGTATCTTAGACACTAGAAATATAAACATCCTATATTACTACACCTATAAAACATTATCCATAATCTTGGTCCTATATACTATTTCACATATATCTCACATGTTATTATAATCTTCATTACCTGGATAATAGATAAATAAGCAGGTGGTGAGCTTATATTATCTATAATGGAAAAAATCACAAAGTGTTGGATAAAAAACATGATGGATTATGTGATAAGGATTTAATTTTATTAGTAAGTGATTATAAAAATATATATAATCATCATATTACTTGATAATGTTATATAATACCACAACTAAAATGTTAAAGGTCTATAAGTGTTAGGACTAGGTTAGAAATAAATTTCCATTAATAAACACATGTGATTGTGAAATAAATTTGAATAATACATTACAATATAGTGTAATAATGATAAAGTGGAAAAATATGAAAATAAATATATAATGTGTCACAATCACAAACATATGATTTCATATCATTGTGATCCTGGATACCCACCCATTTGTTCACTAATAAAATAAATATTATTGATAAAGGCCATCAGACTCACCCTTTGTAAAACAAGAAACATGTTAACCTATTTCCATACCATTTATATCTCACCATTTAAAATAATTTACCCAATGTATTGGATTTGGATATATAAATATTACATCTCATAATTAATACAATTTGGTTCCCCTTGAAAATATAAAATTCACTATATTCAAAGGAAACCATTGAAAAATTAATGGGTTTCTTAATCCTTTAAAAATATCATATTTCATCATATTAAGAAACCATAATAAATCAAAAATATTCTTTTATAAAAAGTAATTGTATAATAATATCATATATATAGTTTTATTATAACATCACTTCATGAATAATAAACCACATAATGTAAATAGAGGTTAAAATAAAAGTGATTAATGAAACATCTTAAAAACATTGAAGTTCAACTCACATTAAAAAAATACATTTATATGAAAAGAAATTAATTTATTCTGATGACATTTATATAAATAGTTCATATTAGAAAATAATTTTAAAAACGTGTAGTTTTTTATAAAGGAGAATTTACAATAAATTTAAAAATGTTATATTTTAAAATAATAATTAATAATTGAAATGGGAAAAGTATCTGATGTCATAAAAAGGAATGTGAAAATAATATGAAAATTATATTTTATAAATAATCATTAATAATGTAATTATGGAAAATAAATAATCTAAATTAAAATAAAATTTTGAGTGATTGATAAAACATTTTATTTTCAATATATGAAAAAAAATTGAACAATTTGAAACAAAATTGTTGAAAATCACATCAATAAAAAGATGTTCAATTTTTTTAATAAGTGAATAAGTTGGAATGAATGTATAATTGGAGATGAATATTTTATTTTCAACTTGGTAATGGAAGAAATTCGTAAGAACTAGAGGCATTTACATGAAATGAAAATTCATTAAAATAAATAGGAATTACTAACAAAAAAAATACCTTTAAATAAAAAAATAGATTCATCAAGGAGGAAGAATTTTGTTTGAATATTTCATTAAATAGAAAATAATTATTAAATGCAATATAAATTCCTCATAGGTTATAGTATACCAATCATGAATTATCATAGTTAATGAAGAGTGATTATAACCCAATGAATGGATTTTAGTCAGAAAAAACCTTTACAACCATTCTATCACATTATTCAATGACCCATGATAGTTATAACAATAAAAATAAAATTCAGTATCATAAAATACAATAGAATAATAATAAAAATTTTATATTATTGTAATTAAAACATTTATAAAGAAACATGGTTTAATGATTGATCATGTCACAATGGATTCAAATTTCAAGTACTTAAAACTATACAAATATAATGAACTTTAAACAAATGATCCTTTGGAAATGAATTCATGTGAATAAATTAAAATTTATGATGAATGAATTTTAAATTAATATTTGGTAAAATTTTAGGATAAAATAATTATACTGAAAAAAATATTATTAATAATTACCACTAGAACTTTGAGAATGGAAAATGAGTTGTGGAAAACCATCACCCAATTTCCCTTATTAGTTAGATAAACTATAAGATCCTTTATGAAAAAAATTATTAACAAAATATGAAATTTAAAAAAATTAGTAATATATATTACAATATTTTTTCATTATTAAAAAAACTTATCCGGATTTTCTGATTAGTCCAAGAATACTATAACCATTGTGTGTTAGTTATTTAACAATTTGAAATTTTTTTAATATTTTCATGTAATTACTCATTAATTTACACCAATTAAATTATTAATATATCATTTAATTTAATAAATATTATAAAATATATTTATTAGTAAATATTAAGAGTGCTTATATATATGGTTTAGTTATGCTACTTAGAAATTATAGTAGTGTCGATTTATTTTAATGTTTTATTATGAATAAAATTGGTAAATTAAAAATAATTTTAATAATTAATTTTTCATTTGAAGGAAAATAATAGAAAAAATAGGTAATTATTTTATTATAATGATATTGGTTAAAAGTTTAAAATATTTATCAATAATAAATTCTTATTTCACCGATCATATAAATGGTGAAAGAGATGCAAAACTAAACTCGCTTTAACTCAATTGGTTATTAATGTTAATGAGGTGATAATTTTGAAATAATAAAATTGAAATAAAATAATAAATATATTTTATGTTTATATTGTTTTTAATATTATTTTATGGTTTTTATAAAATCTTTAAAAATTTAAATAAATAATGAAAAACATTTTATCCTGAAGGTGGTAGTCCGTACGTACGCGTAATTGGAATTCCCGTTTCGCGATGTCAGAAAGTCGGTAATGATTGAAATTAAATTGAAATTTATAGATCATAATTACACTATTGATATAATTTTTATTCATTCATTATATCCTTCTGCTCATCCATTGATGGTGGCGATGAAAAATGTATGATGTCACAATGTGAATGTAGCAGTCCGTGCAACACATTAATGCCACTTTTTTTCTTAGTGGATGGAGAAGAAAAAATAACCGTTATAACATTAATAAAATAAAAATCACTATTATAAGTTTACTAAATCCATTATATTTTAAATTATATAATTATTTTTGAAGAGTGAAATTTATATGAAAAACATATGATCGAGATAATACATACATTGGAGCCTTGACCTTTTTATAGAAATTATATAATAATTGAAGTTATTAGTTTCACTATGAGTGAGCAAGGGATTTTTTCGATAAGGATTTAGGGAGAGTAAAAATTTATATTTTAAATGAGAATTTCTATGTAGGGTTTCATTTCATAAGGGGTTTAAGTGACCCACATTTATAAGAAAGGAAAAAAGGAACCTTTAGAAAGAACTTTTATATTTTCATAATTCCTTGAAACGATTGGCTCCAACGATTTAGAATAATAGATTGTGGGGTGTATTTGGGTATAATATGACACAAAAAAATATTGTAGAAATTTTTTGAAACACATCAATGGGTTTTTCCATTTTTTTCTTACATTGTGATATTTTACATTTAAATAATGTTATTATTTTTTAATTACATAATTTTATATTTTATTAAGACTATAGAATAACCAATTCAATAAAATATTGGATTTATAGAACTAAATATAACATCTATTTAACCCAACATAATTTCATATTATTATCAAATTCAATTTTAAATAAAAATAGTTAATGTGTAGAGAATCAATATTAGTAGAAAAATGACATTTTGATCATTCTAGATTTTTAATTTATTTATAAATTAGTACCCACTAAATGAGTGTGAATGTTTTTGTTTTTTACATAAATAATATTATATTAATAATTAAAAATATATTTTTTCAATTAATTAAATATAAATTAATTCTTATTAATAAAATAGTAATATTAAAATATTTATTTCACCATTACAATGGTAAATAAAATATTGGTTAACAATCTAATTTTATAATAAAAATGTATTGGGATGTATTAAATCATTCTAAAATTTATTTTCCAAAACTATAATAATCATTTATGTAATTATATTTATAGGTGTTTGTAAAATTAACACTAACACATGAGTATGTAATATAATAAACATTCCATTGAGTAATTATATTATTATGAAAAATGATTTATTATTAATATAGAGTTATGAGAGACATATTATCCAAGGATTTTTAAATAATTACTACCATTAAAAATATGTTAATTTAAAATGGAATTAAATTAACTAATACCATTCATTTTGTAATCCTCAGTTAAACAAAAAAATTACAAAATAGACTTTATTTGAAACACTACATAAACTCTCAAAATAATGGTCATTGATTTATAAATTCAATATAGTAGATTAAAATAATTTACAATAATTTTCCATATATAAATTTAAAGGGAAAATGTTTAAAAAATTTGTATTTATTTATATAATAAAATAATATTAGAAAATTTATTTTATTAATTAAATATTTATTTTCACTATTAACATAATAAGAAACTATTTTAAAAAAATACTATAAAATATTATTATGTTAAGACGATGATGATAAATAAAAATATAGTGTTATTATTCTCAAATTAACATCCTAATTTTATGAATTTTACTTTTAAATAAATATATGATGGAATTTTGTTTTTTATCGGAAAATGACTATTTATATTATCTATTCCTATTATTGTTTCTTATAAATTACTAATTAAAAAGTGATAATTATTTATTATATAAAAACATATTATTATTTTTAATAAGTAAAATTTATAAAATATATTTCAATAATTAACTAGATATATTTGTTTATTAGATATTTATAGAGAAAATTAATATTTTTACTTATATATATATATTCATAATAATGTGAAAACATTTTATACCATCCGATTATATAGCTATCTTAATATTATTCATAATTTTATTGATGTTTTTTATATAGTAGGATATAAAACCTTGTATTTATTTAAGGGAACAATATTAAAGTAAAATCTTAGATATTTACATTTTACATCCTGAAATAAATTTTTTATCCATGTTTTTTTATAATTTACATTATATAATAGATAACATTGTGGAAAATGCTATCATTCCTCAAGATAATATCTCTAATTATATTTTAATCATAAGTTTAGCAGGGATGAAAATAAAACACTTATATTCACTAACCATTTCATGTTAATGTGTCTCATTGTAAGGTATTATGTATAATATCGTGGATTCAATTAAATTCATAGATAATTCATACATAACCTAGAAATAATAAATTTTCACGTTTTATATATAATCGTGTTACATATTTAAAAAATTTATTGGATTTTACATGAAGATATCCATAGTATTTCAAAAATTTACTCCATTTTTAAGGTTGGATATTATGAATTTCAGAAAGATTATTTCCAAACACAAAACCAAAAAACCAATAAATATATTACATAAAATAAATTTAACTAAGGGTGGTGAATTGATGTTCTTAGTGAAATCCTAAACACGATAGTTTTGATAGAACTATAACACATGCATGAATTTGTGATGAATGGTAAATAATACCTAATTATAACTATCTTGTACATAAATAGTGATTTTATGTGTTATTAAATGATTTATGGGTCTAGGAGGTTATCGATTCCTACTATCCTCATAAATCATTGGATTAGTGAATTTACATAGATAATGCCTCTGGTACTCAATGCCAAATTTATTGATTTGTTTTTTTTCTAGGATGAGTTGTGTCTTCATTCCTCACATTATATTACTGATTAATATGACTATGATATATTGATTATTGATTATCCCATCATATGGAAGTAAAACATTCACTAGTCCCCTTAAGAAAACAACCTCATTACCTTTTCCAAAAATCTAGACTTTTAGAAAACAGAGAATGTTTACATTATCATCATTATCAATTGATAATTCATGATAATCTGTCTTTATCTTCTTTTTAATTCTTGGGAATTCTTATAATGTTTACATTTTCTTTCGTATTACATGATATATGGTTCGGTATAATCATAAGGGTTCTCAAATTATATTGAATTCTCATGGGTTGTTCGTTGATAAAATCTTCACATTTTACATCCCACCCATAGTTACTTCTACATCCAAACTTTACATAAACCAAATGTGTAGGAATGGGTGAGAAAACATAAATAATGAGATTGAATTATCCAAACCATATAAGTAATTAATCATTAATTCATATGGTTTTTTTACATTTCTATATTGGATAATAGTTTCATTATTTGAACCTATATTAATCGTAGTATGAAATTGGATACATTATGTTTTTGTATCATATGATTGTCAATAAAATTCCTCAATGGAAATTGTAAATCAATCCTTTATAATAATTCATAATGTTTACCGAATTACCTAAATCATATCCCCAATCATTCTAAACAAGGTTTGATGTAATAGTGAATTCACCGCGCACCATAAATATGGTTGATTTATAATTGGCTAACTCCTTTCAGGGTTATTACTCCTAGATACCTCAATATTAATAAAATATATACATTTAATACTGAAAAGAAGATATTTTTATTGGAAAACTATCTACATAATACTTTACTAAAATTTTAGGGTATCATCATATAATTAGACTCATCTATATGATTTTTACAAGGGTTATATAACTAAAACACCATAGATAACTAATAAAATATCCAATAATTATAAGGCTAATCTATTGAATAATATATAAAATAGCTAAACCATAATCTACTTAAGACTAAAGTGAAACAATATAAACATGACTTAAATAATACAACAATCTCAACGATTAAGAAAAATACAGCTAATAAAAATTATTACAACCCAATGAATGAATGGTTTAGTGTCTAAGAGATTATCTACATAAACATATTATTTCAATAAAGATAAACTAATTTATCCATTTTTATTCCCCAAAATATTACTTCATTTATAAATTATTTTATTTAATCATATTAATAACATAAGTAATGGGAGCATAATAAATGTGTGAAATCAGATTCTCAGTGAGGGGAAACATATCATAAAGTGTTCGATAATAAACATAAATTATTAAATGATAAAAACATAAATATATTAATAAGAGAAAATTATACCAAATGTGATAATCATAAAACTTGAGAAATTATCCTTAAGATTATAAATATAATGGTTTGGATATATAAAATTTATAACATATCACAAAATACATATCAATAAACTAAAACATGTGCAAATGAAATAAAAATTCAAAATACATTATAAATATTAAATAACAAATAAAACATAGACTAAAATGGTAAATGAAATTAAAAAAATTTACAATCATAAATATAATATTTTATTACCATTATGAAATTGGATATCCACCAAACTGTTCACTTTTAAAATTTTCTAAAGAGTTAAACACCATCATACTGCCCCTTTTTGAACCTAGCTATATGATAAAAAATTCACAAAACATATGTATCATAAGAGACATTATCCTCTAACAAATGTATTTTTGGGAAATAGAGGTTATTATTATATGATAAACCTTATATTTGTGCACTAATTGAAAATTAATCATTCATCATCTCAAAAAGAACCCATAGAAAAAGACATTGTTTAATAAACAATTCAACTTACATATCTTATCCTAAACATATTAGAATTACATGATATCAAAAATATCATTTTACAAAATTAATTGTTTCATAATAACACATTTATATTTTTATCAAAACGTCACTTCATGAATGGAAAACATTGGAGGGTAAATAAAAGTGATAATATAAGAGTTTTCCCAAAAAAAAATTATAACCAATGATGTAAAAATAACATTAAATATATATATATATATATATATATTTTATGGAAATAGAAAAAAAATTAAAAACATAATATAAATATTTCTAAATAAAAATTCTTTAAAATAAATATGGGTTATCAAATATGATAAGAAAAAATACAATAAAAATGATACTTTTGAAAAGAAACATTAATAATAGAAATTTAAAAAGAATATAATGTTTGAAAAATAAAATTAAAAAGAAATTAATAAAAATTAATTTTAAATAGAGTATTTATTAATGTTACTATAAAAAAGACATAATTTTTATTAAAAAAGTGTATTTTATGAACATAAAATCGTAAAAAACATTAAAATTTGTCAAAATACAAGTCAACAACCTAAAACATGGGAGAAAGAAATAAAAATTCAAAATACATCAAAAATGTTGAGTGTATGAAATTAAACATGAAAACAATATTTAATATCATTAAATATAATATAATCATGATAGAAATATCAATACTGAAATTTATCCACATTTGAAAAGGTCAAATTGGTCACAATATAAACATGTCTCAGGGGGTTTATATTTGTGGTAAAGAAACCCTTATGAATATATAATTAATTTATGTAATTAGTCTTTCAAAATAATTTCATGTGATTTAATTGAAAATAATGAAAAAATAATGTGGAATTTTATTTATAAAAAATCATTTAATAAAATAGATCAATGTAGAATAATGTGATTCAAGAATTACCATTATAACTCTTGGAAATGAAAATGAGTTATTAAAAAACCACATTAGGTTTTTTGGCCAATTTGGATCCACTCATAGATCATTAATATAAAAATAAAAATAAAATTATCATATTACATAACCTTACAGAGAAATATTACTTTATTATACTCTTTATAAATTTTTTATCATGACAATATTGGTTATTCATAGTGTCTTATAACCAATGGGTGTTAGTTAAATTAACTATTTGAGCGGATTTTATAATGTTGATGTCATCAACCATTATTTGAAACTGATTTATTTAATAATATATTATTTAAAATACTTTAATATATAACTTGTACTTTTTTATCATTATCTCAAGTCATTACATATGTTTTATAGATATTCTAGGTGAAAATGCAATGGTTGTTGTCTTATTCCAATGATTTAGTGAACAGACGTGATACTTTAATAATATGTTATATAAATAATATATCATTTAAAAACCCAGATAAAAATATTTATATTTTAGTTTATTATAAAATTATTATTTATTATTTACATATATTTATCCAAAATGTCATTTTACAGAACCATTCATGTACGGGGTTAAACTGACCCTAACATGAACTCCTTCTAACTTGATTGGCGTGTATCACTAACGAGGTTTTTATATTGAAATTGTATAATTATAGAGGAATAATAAGGATATTATTTGGATTTATTATTATGTTTAATCAATTTTTTTTATAATTTATTAATATAATGAGTAGAAAGGATAAACATTTAATCAGGTAGATGGTAGTTCGAACATAAATGAGATTAGTGTAATAGTTCCTCAATGCATGTGAGGGGTGAGGATGGATGTTAAATTGAAATATTTTAAAAAAAATTATATAATATTTTTAATATTTATTAATTTTCTATATATTTTTTATCATTCATGGATGGTAGTGATGATAAAATAGAATACATTGCATTCTGGAGGTGGTAGTTTACGAAATGCGTAAATGGAACTTTTATTTTTATTAACAGATGTGGAAGAATAAATTAAGATTATTTAAATAAAAAATAATTGATCAATAAAATAATAATAATAATTTCATTATATTGGTATGTATATAATATATTATAAAAATTAATATAAGAAATAAAACATAAAAATTAATATAATACTTATATAGGCGACTTGATATTTTGGATCAAAATTTCATAAAATTAAAGAGATTAGTTTTACTATAAGTGGCTATGATATTATGTTTTTGTGTGTTGGTTATAGGTAGAGTACATTGTTAGAGTTTTAAGGATCAATTTGGATGATTTTTGTTTTAAAATGGTGAATGTGATCTTATTTTATAGGAGATGAAAACAACAGTTTTTGCAACACAATGATATTTTGAAAATTCAAGGACAATATTCCAAGGTGAATGGAGAAAAATGTTTTAAAATAATTTATATTGGAGTATATTTTATTCAATAAATAATCTAAAAAATAATTAAACATTATTATTAAATTGTTAAAGGGTTTTTACCTATATGTTTTAATATTTTACTATTTTACTTTTATATTAGGAAGTCAATGTTTAACTATATGATTTGATGTTTTTTAGGAATATATAATAACCCTTATAGATAATTTTTTTGTGTAATATATATAAAGTTTTCTTATATTTAACATAATTTTATTAAAAAAATAAAATAATTTTTTTTAATTTAAAACATTAATGTGTAGAAAAGCTATTTTAGTACAAAAATTAACATTTTGTCCATTATGGATTCTTAATCATATTTCATATTTATTACCTTATAAATTAATATTAATATATTTATTTTTTTGTTTATGAAATATAACGTTTTTCATACGTAATGAAATAAAAATAAATTGATTCCATATAAATTCTATGATGTTAAATAAATAAATTATATAAAATAATTATTTTAAAAATATCGGGGTAATTGAAAATAATACTAAATATATAATTTCCTAATAAAAATGTAAATTGGAAATAATACATAAGATTATAATTATTTAATCAAATTTAATTTAAAAAATTTATTTTCTATGTGCTGGAAAAATTAATTTTAACACTAGAACCTGAAACATGAAAACCACTATATTTTAGAAATATTATTTTTATGAAAAATGATATTCTATAAGAATAGATTGGTCATTGAAATTTATTCCATTAAATTTTAAATAATTTTTATCATTAGAATTATAAAATAAATAAGAAACTTATTTTCATCAATTAATAATTATTTTGATGAAACATTATAAATAATATTTTAGTTTAAAACACATTTTATATTTTTAACATGTTGACCATGGAATTATAAATTCAACAAGTTAATTTAAAATAAATTATTATAATTTTGAATAATTAAAATTTAGGAACTAAATTTCTATAAAAATAAAATGTCTTTATATAATAAATTAACATCATAAAAATGTTACAGTTAATAAAATTAATATTTTCACTATTACAATGAAAACCAAATATTTTTTAAATAACGAAAAAATAATGTTATGTTAATATGATCATGATATATCAAATATCATTTTTGTTTTATAATATTTGAATGCTTAATTTTTAAAAAAATTTAAATTAAAAATATTGAATAATATATATTTAGGGAAAAAATGACTAGTTGTATACTATCTTTTATTCTTAGTATTTATTATAATCTAAAATTTAAACAACTATTAATAATTCATTAATATCAATTTATATTATTCATAATAAAAGTAAATTTTATAAAATTTATGTCATTATTATCTAGGAAACATTAGTTGAGTTACTATTTAAAAGGTATATTTTTATATATGTATATATTAATAATCACATAACAACTTTTTAAAGTATCCAACATTATAGCTACATTAAAATGTTCCAATTTTTTTCGGATTCAGTGATTCGTTTTTAGTAAACCATTGGAAAAATTATTTATTTAGGTATAAAAATATATATATTAATGTCTTATGTTAACATATTTATCACTTATAGGGGGAAAATAATCTATGGTGAAAATGTATCTAGAATATAAATCCAAAGGAAGAAATAAAAGTGATGGAGTTATAGGGATTTTGGATAATGTTTTTTAATAAATATTTTCTTCACAATCCCGGATATAAAATGTAGTGAGAGTTTAATAGACTCGGGAAAATGGGGTAGAATCCATTAGTGAATATTTTGAAAAATTCCTATGAAATTAACAATACGTCTCTACCTTTGTAATATACCTTTAATGTAGAGACAAATATTTATTTATTGAGACGATTTTGAATTAATGAAATACATTGGAAAATTTGGAATTAAATTATTACTAGGAAATTACACAAAGTTCCTTTAGATTTATAGATTAGTGAGTGTAACTGTTACCATGGCACTAAAGATAAGAATTTTAGACCAGAGTGTAATTATATCTGAGTTTTTTAGAAATCCCATTGTTGAAATAAATTCAAAATAACCCCCTTTTAAAAGCATGGGAAAACATATCCATGATATTTCATGAAGGGGATAATAAAGTGATTTTTTTGTGGTAAAGATGGGAATCAAGCTACTGAATGTAGAAAAGAGAAGAATAAATCAAATGATTCATCAGAATAAATGGATATTCCTATCAATCCTAATCATATTAACAAGTTTTTATTCTATAATAAATAACGACACTATGAAAAAAATGAAGTCTGCCAATTTTTATAAAAGATAACCAATGAAAACTATAAGGCTCCGGCCTTAAACCTTACTTACTATTGAATTAGATGAATAATTCACATTGAGGATATTTTCAATTTTATAGTTTTAGAGAATTAGGACATTACTATTACATCTCAAAAGATTACAAAGTAGACACTTCTACTAAGTTTCCATAAAATAAAAACTCTTAAAAAGAAACATGTCTAGTTCTATGTTTTAGATAGCTTGACTTTCCATTGATCCCATCCTTGACCCAATTCCACATTAAGTCCTATGATAAAAATTTCAAAAAAAACATGGGGTGAGCATATAAATCTCAGGAAGGGATACACAATGGATGAAAACTGTTAGTTTTTAAAACCACATGTAAACCATGTATACTTTATCAAAGTAATACCTTCACCTTTATGAAGTATTAAAAACTCTTCATTGAATAAAATATCATTACTTACCCTTTTTTTAACCAAAAGATTACCATAAAACCCATATAAAGAACACATAACATATAAAGGTAACTTGGGACATAAACATACTTAAGTGGAATAACCATACGGTCGACTTCCACACATATCACTTAATGGAATAGCCATTTGGCCAAATTCCATACATAATTAATAGAATAGCCATACGGCCGACTTCTAGACCCAATGAATTGGAGGTTATAACGTTACCACACGTCCTGGTATTCACGACACCACCCATAATATGGTTTATCACGTAACCACCCGTCAAATGTCCAAGTACCATTATAAAATCATGATACATAAAACAAATATAAAGGAAAGAAAACATTTCCACAATTTGATCACAATATATCACTTAAATATATTGACATAACCAATCCATTATAAAAACCATTTTCAATACCAAAATACATAAAAGAGTATATGGTATTTATTACATTTTAAAAAACATTACGGCGTTTTCAGGAATCCAAAGACCAAATAATACTCGCGGCGGCGGAAAATGTCGTTGTCACCATGTACGTTAAAAGAAACATTCCATTTTGTCGTTTTATAAAACGCTTCGTAGAAAAAGATTCCTTTTGTATAATAGTAAAAGTCATAGGGGTTTATACACCGTATAAAAGAATGTTGTGTATAAAACGAAATATGCCTCAATGAAAGGAGATTGAGACGAATTCCCTTACCTCGGGTCTGACTTGACTCGATCATTCTTTAACGTCCTGAATAATAAACTTGAGTTAATTTCTACTTGCTTAAGAACCTTTTTCAAGTTCATTATTCCTTTTATATCACTTATTTCCATGTTATAAACATTATGTAATCATTTAAGTTAATAATGTTTGTTTTGTCGATATTTGGTTCTTAAGTCGAAAGTGGACTTCTTACAATTACATGTTGTGAAGGACCCCGGGACACCCTGAGAGGGGAGGGGTGAATCAGGGTGACCACTTTTTCTTTTAATGTGTTGGATCTTGTTCCCACGTTGGTAGGAACATGTTGAACCTGTATGATGATTATGATCAGAATGAAAACATTCACATGCACAGAGAAGACACAACCATTTTTACTTGGTTCACTACTAAGGGCTACGTCCAAGGAGCATACGCCGACAGGTTGTCGGTCGTACCTAAATCCACTATGCTTCACTAGCTGCAGATACAAAAGTTCGGGTACAGACACTCTGTCCCAGGCACACTGCCTTTACAATTGTTCAGGAATAGCTCACTGCATCCCTCGGGTCACTCCCGTTGACTCCCCCTGGCTCACTGCCGTTGGTGAAGTCCCACTCAGTTTATAGATGTGAAGGTCTCTTCAATAGATTTGCATTGAAGCCTTTGCCTCTTCTCAGCATGAGACTCTATTTGCATCGAAGTCCGAAATAGATGCACTAGAACGCACAGAGCCACTGAACCGGATAACCAGAACGTGCAAACAAACCTTACTAACAATTGCGCGCAACACCAACCCTTTGCGCACAAAACCTTCCTATTGCGCGCAAAAATTACTTTTCGTGCGGAAAAAATATTTCGCACAAAAATCCCCTTTTTCGCGCAACTCTGAATATATCGCGCAAGCCCCTTTACGCTATCCTTTTTTGCGCATCAGACCTCGGATCTTCTCTAAGTCTTCCACACACACGAATGAAGGGGGTCACCTCATATTTATAGGCGACTGAGACCCCTGCGCGCAAAATCCCCTTCGGCACGGAAAACCTTTCATCTGGCGCGTAATATTTCGCGCAGGTATCATTTTCCGCGCACCTCTCTAGATATTTCGCGCAATCCATGTCTTTGCCATTTTTCGACGGTGTGATTCTGAAACACTATTTGCGCGAAAAACCTTTATCCACTATTTCGTGCATCCCGCTGTTTTTCGCACCTAACTTAAGTATTTCGTGCAAGCCTCTTATATTTCGCGCACCACTTCCTTTTTGTGCGAACCTCCTTTTGCAGACAATCCATGTTTTCATTTTCCGATTTTGAGGCCCAAAAAATTGGCAAACACTGGGAAACTGCGCCACCTTCAAAACTGTTGTCTGCTTGAACTGTATGATCACTTTGCTGGAACACATTCGGAACTTCCACTGATGATTGACAACAAACACAAACTATACACCAAAACATGCTTTGAAGAACCTGGTTCCAACATGTTGTTCATGTGGTCAAAGGTTCTTTATATCCAGAATAACATTCCTGATTTGGATATCATATATATCACATATATCTAGAATATAAATGTATTTATAATATCACATAATCATTTAGAGGTAAGAAATGAAATGCACCGTTCATGGAGACAATAAGCCGTACGTACGCATGAACGCTACATTCATTTCTATGTCATATTAATGGAATTAAAACTAAATGAGAGGTATGTATATTTTAATTCCAGAATTATATTAATCATTGAGATGTAACATACATCATATATATCCATTATATATATGTACTTATAATAGTACATTAAATTTGGGGATAAGAAATGAAATGCACTGTTCATGGAGACGGTAAGCCGTACGTACGCAAGAATGCTACTTTAATTTCTATCTCATACATTAATGGAATGAAATAATAATTATATAGAGGTATATTATAATTCCAGTATAACAGAATATATAATATCTTTAAATCCATCCTTTATACGTCCCACATATGGCATTAACAAATCACATCAATTTGAGGGGGCAGTAGTTCGCACTTCATAAAATGAAATTATCGTGTTTAACCACAATGGAAACCATAAAGGTATACCACAAATTAATAATAAAGAAGAATAAGGAAAACATAAACATAATATATATCATATATAAATATAGTGACATCTTAATGGCCACCATTAAAGGTGTTTAAAAGAAGATTGAACAATCATCGTTTCGTGAGGCAGAAATTTGCCAACCACAGAAACAGTATGTTCTTCAACCATTAGATGTAGATATGTGTAAGTGTAGCTCGAAATATTCTTATAAAAAAATCCTAGTATATTGAATATACTGTATTTTTTACAAAAGAAATGAATAAAAAGAGTTTAGGGGGTTGGATAAGCAAAATAAAACAAAAGAACACAAGTGAAATCATCACCTTAAAATTGGGTAACTCTCTTAGATTTGAGATCAAAGGCTTCCTCGGGAAGACTTCTGCCCAAAGTGAGGCTTCAATAAGTAAGATAGGGATGTGTAGAGACAAAATGGGCAGGGGTTGGACGAGCCAAAGGCTTTGGAAGTGTGGGTAAGGTGGTAGAGGTGGGGCCTTTTATAAGAGGAGAGGAGGGGCACTCTTGGAAAGTAAGGAAATATTACATTATTTTAGAATGAGTTTCGGATTTTAATGGTCCCACATTAATGTGTTTCGAGGATAAGGTGATAAGAGTTCAAAATTCACCCATACAATAGGTATTTGACATGTTTAGGTCCTAGATTTTACATTATCTTTCCATTTATTTAAATCGTTAAATAATGAGGTAATCGCTGCATCATCATGGTGTCATAAATAATTTAATTTATTTATTGTCTAAATATTATAAAAAAACTATCATGATGTATGAAATCTTTTTAGATTTCCAATTAATATTTATATTAAAAAATCTGACTTGTATAACCCCATGTAAAAATTGTTTTAGTAAAACAACTCATGTTTGTGACATTTTTATTTTAACATTAAATAAAAAGATATTAATGTCATTTTCCAACTAAAGTGGCTCCATGGGGTCCCCAAGTTGACCCATGGATTTTATTGGTCGGACATGACACATCCAATGAGGTTAGGACATGTGTCAAGTTTATTTCATGTTATTACAACATTATTTTTACCTTAAATTACACTAATTACCTCTATTCGAGATTAAAAACTTAATAAGTTTGTATTCACCAAAAAATTATTTTAATCCCATTTAACCACATTTTACTTCTTAATGACAACCATGTATGTCATATTTTTGAAATTTAAAACACAGAGGTGGTAAATTTTCATTTAAACAAAAAATCAGATTTTTAAGTACCACTTAGTGGTTTCACTATTCATCAAAAATTGAAGTTTTTCAGAAAAATACAAAAACTTCACCCTAAGATATATTTGATATTCAAAATTAAAAAATGAAGTCCATTTTACAAAATTTAAAACATATAAGTTTCATTAATTAATTTAATAATTAATTCCCCCTGTCAGAGCATGTAGCGTTTTTTTATGAAACAATATGTATCATAAGATTGACACTAGTTTAAGTCTGATTTCAAAGTGAAATTAATTCCAACGAAAACTATTGGATTTAATGGTAAAAATATATTCTAATTCCACTTTAAAACCAATTCAAAAGATAATCTAATCATATAAATAAATTATATTAAAAAGAGTTTTTGAATTAAAATACAACATTTTACACTATTCATTAAAAAATGAACTTTATCAGAAAAGTACCAAAAATTTACACAAAGTAAATTTTGATGTCCCAATTCTAAAGAAGAGTTTTATTTGGTCCAATAGAATGTATAATAGTGAACAAAACTATATTTAATGATGTTTCTCCATCAAAAGGTGATAAGTGAACCTTTAGTGAAAACTAGGGCATATACGCCTAAAATTAAATTCTTTCCATATTTTAAGCCTTTATCTTTTATTATATAAAAGTGAAAACGTTTAAAAAACATATATAATAATATTTTAGTTATTTCTATCCATTCCCGCCAATACAACGGCTATGTGTTAACTACCATTTAAAATAATATTATTTTATTACTAGTGTGCAACTTAAGATTTCAAAGAAACTCTTTGTTGCGTATCGGGTACGCTATCGAACAAAGAAACCCCTTTAAAGTAAAATTAATATTTAATTCATAAATATTAATAAATATGAAAATGATTTATTCATTATTTACATGGGATGTTACATCCTTCCCCATTTTTGGGAATTGCGTCCTCGAAATTTTATTCACTTATCAAAATAAGTGGGGGTATTTATCCCCCATAGCATTTTCAGATTCCCATGTTGCCTCTTCAACCTTATGGGTTTTTCCAAAAAACCTTTACCTGGTGAATTACCTTATTTCGCAACATTTTCTCTCTTTGGTCAAAAATCTGGACTGGTTGTTCTTCATAAGATAGTTTCTCCTCCAGCTGAACTACCTCTGGACTCAATACATGAGATGGATCTGGAATATACTTCCTCAACATTGAAACATGAAAAACATTGTGTACCTGAGATAAAATAGGAGGTAAAGCCACTCAGTAAGCAACTGATCCAACTTCCTCCAGAATTTCATATGGTCCAATGAACCTTGGACTGAGCTTTCCTTTCATACCAAATCTCATCACACTTTTCCATGGAGAAACCTTGAGAAAAATATGATCACCTACCTCGAAAGATAGATCCTTCCTCCGGTTATCCGCATAACTCTTCTGCCTGCTCTGAGCTGTTCTCATGTGTTTCTGAATCAACCGAACTTTTTCTGCCATCTCTTCTACCAATTCTGGTCCCATCAGCTTCCTTTCGGCCTCTTCATCCCAAAATGCTGGAGTTCGACACCGCTTCCATATATAATTCCTCAAATGGTTCCATCTATATACTGGAATGAAAACTGTTATTAGAAGAAAAATCAACCAAAGAAAGATGTTGGTCCCAACTTCCCTGATAATCCATCGAACAAACTCGTAGCATATCCTCCAAGGTCTGAATTGTTCGTCCTGACTGCCCATCTGACTGAGGATGAAAAGATGTACTAAAATTTAATTCAGTACCCAACGACTTCGTAAGGGCTTTCCAAAAGTTAGAAGTAAACCTGGGATCACGGTCAGATACAATGGAGAGAGGAAATCCATGTAACCTGACTATCTCTTTAAGATACAAACGGGAAAGTTGATCTAGGGAAAAATTATCTCGTATGGCTAGGAAATGAGCAGATTTAGTCAAACGATAAACAATAACCCATATTGCATTATTACCTCTAGATGTCTTCGGTAATCCCACGACAAAATCAATGGATATATTTTCTCATTTAAACTCTGGCACTGGTAAAGGATGAAGCATCCCTTTCGGTAACTGCCACTCTACTTTAACCTGCTGACAAGTCAAACACTTCACAGTAAAATCAGCAATATCCCTTTTTATTCCATCCCACCAGTAATACTCCCGCAGATCTATGTATATCTTAGTACTGCCAGGATGAACTAAAAACGGGGAACTATGAGGCTCACATAACAACTCATTCATCAACTATGAATCACAAGGCACACATAATATCTTCCCAAACCTCAAAACACAATCATTACCAATGTTGAAATCAGGTAACATACCCTTCTGAACCAACTCTACCTTTTTCTGCAACTCACTGTCTTGCTTCTGTGCTTGCTTAATTCTGTCTGATAGAGAAGATTTCACTGATACCTGAAACAAAACAGAAGAACGTCCTGCACCAACAACTTCTATGCCAAAGTTCATCAAATCAAAAACCAAAGGATCTCGTTCCAAATGTAGCATGGTTAATGAAGCATTACTTTTTCGATTCAAAGCATCATCCACTTTATTTTCTTTCCCTGGATGGCAATGAATTGAAAAATCATAATCCATGATAAATTCTAGCCATCTCCTCTGTCTCATGTTCAATTCTTTCTGAGTGAATATATACTTTGAACTTTTGTGATCGGTATATATTTCACACTTTACTCCATACAAATGATGCCTACAAATTTTTAAAGCAAAAACAACAACAGTTAATTCCAAATCATGTGTAGGGTAATTTACCTAATGAGTTTTCAACTGACGTGAATCATAAGAAATTACCTGATCATTCTGTATAAGGACACAGCCAAGTCCCATCAACAAAGCATCACTGTATATAAAAAACTCACCATTCCTGGAAGGAAGTCCCAAAACTGGAGCATTCACCAATATTCTTTTCAACTCCTGAAAACAATCATCACATTCTTTTGTCCAGATGAACATAACACCCTTACGAGTTAGCTTAGTCATTGGACTAGATAACCGTGAAAAATTTTCAACAATCCTTCTGTAGTAACCTTCTAAAACAAGAAAACTACGGATCTCGGTTACATTTGTGGGTCATGGCCATTATTCAACAACTTTTGTTTTAGCAGGATCAACAATTATGACATCTTTTGAAACAATGTGACCCAGGAAAGAATTTTGTTGTAACCAAAAATCACACTTGCTGAATTTTCCGTATAATTTCTTATATTTTAAGGTTTGCAAGATAACCCTTAAATGACTTTAATGCTCCTCTTTACTTTTATAAAACACCAAAATATCATCAATAAACACAACCACGATTTATCACCTGAATCAAGTGAGCCATCACTGCAACAAACTATTCAATTCTGACTCTAACCATCTCAGTATGCTGATTAGGAAGGTAATTTCCCTTAGTATGCCTTCCCAAAAAAAACATGTCTGTTTCCCCTATGAAAAACCATTCTTTACACTGAAATACCTTAGGCGAAGCAACATGATAATCTTTAAATGCTATATCATTTCAGTCATTTCATAAATTAACTTATAATTTAACAATTTTCTAACTCCTAAAGTTTTCTAAACCGACCTCTGATACTAACTATAAGGCCCCGGCCTTAAACCTTACTTAATATTGAATTAGATGAATAATTAACATTGAGGATCTTTTCAGGTTTAGAGTTTTAGAGAATTAGGACATAACTATTACATCTCAAAAGATTACAAAGTAGACACTTCTACTAAGTTTCCATAAAATAAAAACTCTTAAAAAGAAACATGTCTAGTTCCATGTTTTAGATAGCATGACTTTCCCTTGATACCATCCTTGACCCAATTCCACATTAAGTCCTGTGAAAAACATTTCAAAAAAAACTTGGGGTGAGCATAAAAAGCTCAGTAAGGGATACACAAAGAATGAAAACTGTTAGTTTTTAAAACCACAAGTAAACCATGTATACTTTATCAATGTAATACCTTCACCTTTATGAAGTAGTAAAAACTCTTCACTGAATAAAATATCATTACTTACCCTTTTTGTAACCAAATGATTACCATAAAACCCATATAAAGAACACATAACATATCAAGGTAACTTTGGACATAAACATACTTAAGTGGAATAACCATACGGTCGACTTCCACACATATCACTTAATGGAATAGCCATTCGGCCAACTTCCATACATACGTAATGGAATATCCATACGGCCGACTTAAATAACCAATTCATTGGAGGTTATAACATAACCACCCTTCCTGGTATTCACGACACCACCCGTCATATGGTTTATCACGTAACCACCTGTCAAATGTCCAAGTACCATTATAAAATCATAATACATAAAACAAATATAAAGTAAAGAAAACATTTCCACACTTTGATCACAATATATCACTTAAATATATTGACATAACCAATCCATTATAAAAACCATTTTCAATACCAAAATACATAAAAAAAGTATATGGTATTTATTTCATTTTAAAAAACATTAAGTCTTGATCAGGAAGCCAAAGACCAAATAATACTTGCGGCGACGGAAAAGGTCGTTGTCACCGCGTACGTTAAAAGAAACATTCCTTTTTGTCTTTTTGTAAAAAGCATCGTAGAAAAAGATTCATTTTGCATAAAAGTAAAAGTCAATGGGGTTTATACACCGTATAAAATAATGTTGTGTATAAAACGAAATATACCTCAATGAAAGGAGATTGAGACGAAGTCCCTTACCTCGGGTCCGACTTGACTCGGTCGTTCTTTAACATCCTAAATAATAAACTTCAGTTAATTTCTACTTTCTTAAGAACCTTTTTCAAGTTCATTATTCCTTTTATATCACTTATTGCCATTTTATAAATATTAGGTAATCATTTAAGTTAATAATGTTTGTTTTGTCGATATTTGGTTCTTAAGTCGAAAGTGGACTTCTTACAATTACATGTTGTTCGTGTCGTCAAAGGTTCTTTATATCCAGAATGACATTCCTGATTTGGATTTCATATATATAATATACATCTAGAATATATATGTATTTATAATTACTCATGTAATTACTCATTAATTTACACCAATTAAATTATTAATATATCATTTAATTTAATAAATATTATAAAATATATTTATTAGTAAATATTAAGAGTGCTTATATATATGGTTTAGTTATGCTACTTAGAAATTATAGTAGTGTCGATTTATTTTAATGTTTTATTATGAATAAAATTGGTAAATTAAAAATAATTTTAATAATTAATTTTTCATTTGAAGGAAAATAATAGAATAAATAGGTAATTATTTTATTATAATGATATTGGTTAAAAGTTTAAAATATTTATCAATAATAAATTCTTATTTCACCGATCATATAAATGGTGAAAGAGATGCAAAACTAAACTCGCTTTAACTCAATTGGTTATTAATGTTAATGAGGTGATAATTTTGAAATAATAAAATTGAAATAAAATAATAAATATATTTTATGTTTATATTGTTTTTAATATTATTTTACGGTTTTTATAAAATCTTTAAAAATTTAAATAAATAATGAAAAACATTTTATCCTGAAGGTGGTAGTCCGTACGTACGCGTAATTGGAATTCCCGTTTCGCGATGTCAGAAAGTCGGTAATGATTGAAATTAAATTGAAATTTATAGATCATAATTACACTATTGATATAATTTTTATTCATTCATTATATCCTTCTCCTCATCCATTGATGGTGGCGATGAAAAATGTATGATGTCACAATGTGAATGTAGCAGTCCGTGCAACACATTAATGCCACTTTTTTTCTTAGTGGATGGAGAAGAAAAAATAACCGTTATAACATTAATAAAATAAAAATCACTATTATAAGTTTACTAAATCCATTATATTTTAAATTATATAATTATTTTTGAAGAGTGAAATTTATATGAAAAACATATGATCGAGATAATACATACATTGGAGCCTTGACCTTTTTATAGAAATTATATAATAATTGAAGTTATTAGTTTCACTATGAGTGAGCAAGGGATTTTTTCGATAAGGATTTAGGGAGAGTAAAAATTTATATTTTAAATGAGAATTTCTATGTAGGGTTGCATTTCATAAGGGGTTTAAGTGACCCACATTTATAAGAAAGGAAAAAAGGAACCTTTAGAAAGAACTTTTATATTTTCATAATTCCTTGAAACGATTGGCTCCAACGATTTAGAATAATAGATTGTGGGGTGTATTTGGGTATAATATGACACAAAAAAATATTGTAGAAATTTTTTGAAACACATCAATGGGTTTTTCCATTTTTTTCTTACATTGTGATATTTTACATTTAAATAATGTTATTATTTTTTAATTACATAATTTTATATTTTATTAAGACTATAGAATAACCAATTCAATAAAATATTGGATTTATATAACTAAATATAACATCTATTTAACCCAACATAATTTCATATTATTATCAAATTCAATTTTAAATAAAAATAGTTAATGTGTAGAGAATCAATATTAGTAAAAAAATGACATTTTGATCATTCTAGATTTTTAATTTATTTATAAATTAGTACCCACTAAATGAGTGTGAGTGTTTTTGTTTTTTACATAAATAATATTAGATTAATAATTAAAAATATATTTTTTCAATTAATTAAATATAAATTAATTCTTATTAATAAAATAGTAATATTAAAATATTTATTTCACCATTACAATGGTAAATAAAATATTGGTTAACAATCTAATTTTATAATAAAAATGTATTGGGATGTATTAAATCATTCTAAAATTTATTTTCCAAAAATATAATAATCATTTATGTAATTATATTTATAGGTGTTTGTAAAATTAACACTAACACATGAGTATGTAATATAATAAACATTCCATTGAGTAATTATATTATTATGAAAAATGATTTTTTATTAATATAGAGTTATGAGAGACATATTATCCAAGGATTTTTAAATAATTACTACCATTAAAAATATATTAATTTAAAATGGAATTAAATTAACTAATACCATTCATTTTGTAATCCTCAGTTAAACAAAAAAATTACAAAATAGACTTCATTTGAAACACTACATAAACTTTCAAAATAATGGCCATTGATTTATAAATTCAATATAGTAGATTAAAATAATTTACAATAATTTTCCATATATAAATTTAAAGGGAAAATGTTTAAAAAATTTGTATTTATTTATATAATAAAATAATATTAGAAAATTTATTTTATTAATTAAATATTTATTTTCACTATTAACATAATAAGAAACTATTTTAAAAAAATACTATAAAATATTATTATGTTAAGACGATGATGATAAATAAAAATATAGTGTTATTATTCTCAAATTAACATCCTAATTTTATGAATTTTACTTTTAAATAAATATATGATGGAATTTTGTTTTTTATCGGAAAATGACTATTTATATTATCTATTCCTATTATTGTTTCTTATAAATTACTAATTAAAAAGTGATAATTATTTATTATATAAAAACATATTATTATTTTTAATAAGTAAAATTTATAAAATATATTTCAATAATTAACTAGATATATTTGTTTATTAGATATTCATAGAGAAAATTAATATTTTTACTTATATATATATATTCATAATAATGTGTAAACATTTTATACCATCCGATTATATAGATATCTTAATATTATTCATAATTTTATTGATTTTTTATATATAGTAGGATATAAAACCTTGTATTTATTTAAGGGAACAATATTAAAGTAAAATCTTAGATATTTACATTTTACATCCTGAAATAAATTTTTTATCCATGTTTTTTTATAATTTACATTATATAATAGATAACATTGTGGAAAATGCTATCATTCCTCAAGATAATATCTCTAATTATATTTTAATCATAAGTTTAGCAGGGATGAAAATAAAACACTTATATTCACTAACCATTTCATGTTAATGTGTCTCATTGTAAGGTATTATGTATAATATCGTGGATTCAATTAAATTCATAGATAATTCATACATAACCTAGAAATAATAAATTTTCACGTTTTATATATAATCTTGTTACATATTTAAAAAATTTATTGGATTTTACATGAAGATATCCATTGTATTTCAAAAATTTACTCCATTTTTAAGGTTGGATATTATGATTTTCAGAAAGATTATTTCCAAACACAAAACCAAAAAACCAATAAATATATTACATAAAATAAATTTAACTAAGGGTGGTGAATTGATGTTCTTAGTGAAATCCTAAACACGATAGTTTTGATAGAACTATAACACATGCATGAATTTGTGATGAATGGTAAATAATACCTAATTATAACTATCTTGTACATAAATAGTGATTTTATGTGTTATTAAATGCTTTATGGGTCTAGGAGGTTATCGATTCCTACTATCCTCATAAATCATTGGATTAGTGAATTTACATAGATAATGCCTCTGGTACTCAATGCCAAATTTATTGATTTGTTTTTTTTCTAGGATGAGTTGTGTCTTCATTCCTCACATTATATTACTGATTAATATGACTATGATATATTGATTATTGATTATCCCATCATATGGAAGTAAAACATTCACTAGTCCCCTTAAGAAAACAACCTCATTACCTTTTCCAAAAATCTAGACTTTTAGAAAACAGAGAATGTTTACATTATCATCATTATCAATTGATAATTCATGATAATCTGTCTTTATCTTCTTTTTAATTCTTGGGAATTCTTATAATGTTTACATTTTCTTTCGTATTACATGATATATGGTTCGGTATAATCATAAGGGTTCTCAAATTATATTGAATTCTCATGGGTTGTTCGTTGATAAAATCTTCACATTTTACATCCCACCCATAGTTACTTCTACATCCAAACTTTACATAAACCAAATGTGTAGGAATGGGTGAGAAAACATAAATAATGAGATTGAATTATCCAAACCATATAAGTAATTAATCATTAATTCATATGGTTTTTTTACATTTCTATATTGGATAATAGTTTCATTATTTGAACCTATATTAATCGTAGTATGAAATTGGATACATTATGTTTTTGTATCATATGATTGTCAATAAAATTCCTCAATGGAAATTGTAAATCAATCCTTTATAATAATTCATAATGTTTACCGAATTACCTAAATCATATCCCCAATCATTCTAAACAAGGTTTGATGTAATAGTGAATTCACCGCGCACCATAAATATGGTTGATTTATAATTGGCTAACTCCTTTCAGGGTTATTACTCCTAGATACCTCAATATTAATAAAATATATACATTTAATACTGAAAAGAAGATATTTTTATTGGAAAACTATCTACATAATACTTTACTAAAATTTTAGGGTATCATCATATAATTAGACTCATCTATATGATTTTTACAAGGGTTATATAACTAAAACACCATAGATAACTAATAAAATATCCAATAATTATAAGGCTAATCTATTGAATAATATATAAAATAGATAAACCATAATCTACTTAAGACTAAAGTGAAACAATATAAACATGACTTAAATAATACAACAATCTCAACGATTAAGAAAAATACAGCTAATAAAAATTATTACAACCCAATGAATGAATGGTTTAGTGTCTAAGAGATTATCTACATAAACATATTATTTCAATAAAGATAAAATAATTTATCCATTTTTATTCCCCTAAATATTACTTCATTTATAAATTATTTTATTTAATCATATTAATAACATAAGTAATGGGAGCATAATAAATGTGTGAAATCAGATTCTCAGTGAGGGGAAACATATCATAAAGTGTTCGATAATAAACATAAATTATTAAATGATAAAAACATAAATATATTAATAAGAGAAAATTATACCAAATGTTATAATCATAAAACTTGAGAAATTATCCTTAAGATTATAAATATAATGGTTTGGATATATAAAATTTATAACATATCACAAAATACATATCAATAAACTAAAACATGTGCAAATGAAATAAAAATTCAAAATACATTATAAATATTAAATAACAAATAAAACATAGACTAAAATGGTAAATGAAATTAAAAAAATTTACAATCATAAATATAATATTTTATTACCATTATGAAATTGGATATCCACCAAACTGTTCACTTTTAAAATTTTCTAAAGAGTTAAACACCATCATACTGCCCCTTTTTGAACCTAGCTATATGATAAAAAATTCACAAAACATATGTATCATAAGAGACATTATCCTCTAACAAATGTATTTTTGGGAAATAGAGGTTATTATTATATGATAAACCTTATATTTGTGCACTAATTGAAAATTAATCATTCATCATCTCAAAAAGAACCCATAGAAAAAGACATTGTTTAATAAACAATTCAACTTACATATCTTATCCTAAACATATTAGAATTACATGATATCAAAAATATCATTTTACAAAATTAATTGTTTCATAATAACACATTTATATTTTTATCAAAACGTCACTTCATGAATGGAAAACATTGGAGGGTAAATAAAAGTGATAATATAAGAGTTTTCCCAAAAAAAATTATAACCAATGATGTAAAAATAACATTAAATATATATATATATATATATATATTTTATGGAAATAGAAAAAAAATTAAAAACATAATATAAATATTTCTAAATAAAAATTCTTTAAAATAAATATGGGTTATCAAATATGATAAGAAAAAATACAATAAAAATGATACTTTTGAAAAGAAACATTAATAATAGAAATTTAAAAAGAATATAATGTTTGAAAAATAAAATTAAAAAGAAATTAATAAAAATTAATTTTAAATAGAGTATTTATTAATGTTACTATAAAAAAGACATAATTTTTATTAAAAAAGTGTATTGTATGAACATAAAATCGTAAACAACATTAAAATTTGTCAAAATACAAGTCAACAACCTAAAACATGGGAGAAAGAAATAAAAATTCAAAATACATCAAAAATGTTGAGTGTATGAAATTAAACATGAAAACAATATTTAATATCATTAAATATAATATAATCATGATAGAAATATCAATACTGAAATTTATCCACATTTGAAAAGGTCAAATTGGTCACAATATAAACATGTCTCAGGGGGTTTATATTTGTGGTAAAGAAACCCTTATGAATATATAATTAATTTATGTAATTAGTCTTTCAAAATAATTTCATGTGATTTAATTGAAAATAATGAAAAAATAATGTGGAATTTTATTTATAAAAAATCATTTAATAAAATAGATCAATGTAGAATAATGTGATTCAAGAATTACCATTATAACTCTTGGAAATGAAAATGAGTTATTAAAAACCCACATTAGGTTTTTTGGCCAATTTGGATCCACTCATAGATCATTAATATAAAAATAAAAATAAAATTATCATATTACATAACCTTACAGAGAAATATTACTTGATTATACTCTTTATAAATTTTTTATCATGACAATATTGGTTATTCATAGTGTCTTATAACCAATGGGTGTTAGTTACATTAACTATTTGAGCGGATTTTATAATGTTGATGTCATCAACCATTATTTGAAACTGATTTATTTAATAATATATTATTTAAAATACTTTAATATATAACTTGTACTTTTTTATCATTCTCTCAAGTCATTACATATGTTTTATAGATATTCTAGGTGAAAATGCAATGGTTGTTGTCTTATTCCAATGATTTAGTGAACAGACGTGATACTTTAATAATATGTTATATAAATAATATATCATTTAAAAACGCAGATAAAAATATTTATATTTTAGTTTATTATAAAATTATTATTTATTATTTACATATATTTATCCAAAATGTCATTTTACAGAACCATTCATGTACGGGGTTAAACTGACCCTAACATGAACTCCTTCTAACTTGATTGGCGTGTATCACTAACGAGGTTTTTATATTGAAATTGTATAATTATAGAGGAATAATAAGGATATTATTTGGATTTATTATTATGTTTAATCAATTTTTTTTATAATTTATTAATATAATGAGTAGAAAGGATAAACATTTAATCAGGTAGATGGTAGTTCGAACATAAATGAGATTAGTGTAATAGTTCCTCAATGCATGTGAGGGGTGAGGGTGGATGTTAAATTGAAATATTTTAAAAAAAATTATATAATATTTTTAATATTTATTAATTTTCTATATATTTTTTATCATTCATGGATGGTAGTGATGATAAAATAGAATACATTGCATTCTGGAGGTGGTAGTTTACGAAATGCGTAAATGGAACTTTTATTTTTATTAACAGATGTGGAAGAATAAATTAAGATTATTTAAATAAAAAATAATTGATCAATAAAATAATAATAATAATTTCATTATATTGGTATGTATATAATATATTATAAAAATTAATATAAGAAATAAAACATAAAAAATAATATAATACTTATATAGGCGACTTGATATTTTGGATCAAAATTTCATAAAATTAAAGAGATTAGTTTAACTATAAGTGGCTATGATATTATGTTTTTGTGTGTTGGTTATAGGTAGAGTACATTGTTAGAGTTTTAAGGATAAATTTGGATGATTTTTGTTTTAAAATGGTGAATGTGATCTTATTTTATAGGAGATGAAAACAATAGTTTTTGCAACACAATGATATTTTGAAAATTCAAGGACAATATTCCAAGGTGAATGGAGAAAAATGTTTTAAAATAATTTATATTGGAGTATATTTTATTCAATAAATAATCTAAAAAATAATTAAACATTATTATTAAATTGTTAAAGGGTTTTTACCTATATGTTTTAATATTTTACTATTTTACTTTTATATTAGGAAGTCAATGTTTAACTATATGATTTGATGTTTTTTAGGAATATATAATAACCCTTATAGATAATTTTTTTGTGTAATATATATAAAGTTTTCTTATATTTAACATAATTTTATTAAAAAAATAAAATAATTTTTTTTAATTTAAAACATTAATGTGTAGAAAAGCTATTTTAGTACAAAAATTCACATTTTGTCCATTATAGATTCTTAATCATATTTCATATTTATTACCTTATAAATTAATATTAATATATTTATTTTTTTGTTTATGAAATATAACATTTTTCATACGTAATGAAATAAAAAAAATTGATTCCATATAAATTCTATGATGTTAAATAAATAAATTATATAAAATAATTATTTTAAAAATATCGGGGTAATTGAAAATAATACTAAATATATAATTTCCTAATAAAAATGTAAATTGGAAATAATACATAAGATTATAATTATTTAATCAAATTTAATTTAAAAAATTTATTTTCTATGTGCTGGAAAAATTAATTTTAACACTAGAACCTGAAACATGAAAACCACTATATTTTAGAAATATTATTTTTATGAAAAATGATATTCTATAAGAATAGATTGGTCATTGAAATTTATTCCATTAAATTTTAAATAATTTTTATCATTAGAATTATAAAATAAATAAGAAACTTATTTTCATCAATTAATAATTATTTTGATGAAACATTATAAATAATATTTTAGTTTAAAACACATTTTATATTTTTAACATGTTGACCATGGAATTATAAATTCAACAAGTTAATTTAAAATAAATTATTATAATTTTGAATAATTAAAATTTAGGAACTAAATTTCTATAAAAATAAAATGTCTTTATATAATAAATTAACATCATAAAAATGTTCCAGTTAATAAAATTAATATTTTCACTATTACAATGAAAACCAAATATTTTTTAAATAACGAAAAAATAATGTTATGTTAATATGATCATGATATATCAAATATCATTTTTGTTTTATAATATTTGAATGCTTAATTTTTAAAAAAATTTAAATTAAAAATATTGAATAATATATATTTAGGGAAAAAATGACTAGTTGTATACTATCTTTTATTCTTAGTATTTATTATAATCTAAAATTTAAACAACTATTAATAATTCATTAATATCAATTTATATTATTCATAATAAAAGTAAATTTTATAAAATTTATGTCATTATTATCTAGGAAACATTAGTTGAGTTACTATTTAAAAGGTATATTTTTATATATGTATATATTAATAATCACATAACAACTTTTTAAAGTATCCAACATTATAGCTACATTAAAATGTTCCAATTTTTTTCGGATTCAGTGATTCGTTTTTAGTAAACCATTGGAAAAATTATTTATTTAGGTATAAAAATATATATATTAATGTCTTATGTTAACATATTTATCACTTATAGGGGGAAAATAATCTATGGTGAAAATGTATCTAGAATATAAATCCAAAGGAAGAAATAAAAGTGATGGAGTTATAGGGATTTTGGATAATGTTTTTTAATAAATATTTTCTTCACAATCCCGGATATAAAATGTAGTGAGAGTTTAATAGACTCGGGAAAATGGGGTAGAATCCATTAGTGAATATTTTGAAAAATTCCTATGAAATTAACAATACGTCTCTACCTTTGTAATATACCTTTAATGTAGAGACAAATATTTATTTATTGAGACGATTTTGAATTAATGAAATACATTGGAAAATTTGGAATTAAATTATTACTAGGAAATTACACAAAGTTCCTTTAGATTTATAGATTAGTGAGTGTAACTGTTACCATGGCACTAAAGATAAGAATTTTAGACCAGAGTGTAATTATATCTGAGTTTTTTAGAAATCCCATTGTTGAAATAAATTCAAAATAACCCCCTTTTAAAAGCATGGGAAAACATATCCATGATATTTCATGAAGGGGATAATAAAGTGATTTTTTGTGGTAAAGATGGGAATCAAGCTACTGAATGTAGAAAAGAGAAGAATAAATCAAATGATTCATCAGAATAAATGGATATTCCTATCAATCCTAATCATATTAACAAGTTTTTATTCTATAATAAATAATGACACTATGAAAAAAATGAAGTCTGCCAATTTTTATAAAAGATAACCAATGAAAACTATAAGGCTCCGGCCTTAAACCTTACTTACTATTGAATTAGATGAATAATTCACATTGAGGATATTTTCAATTTTATAGTTTTAGAGAATTAGGACATTACTATTACATCTCAAAAGATTACAAAGTAGACACTTCTACTAAGTTTCCATAAAATAAAAACTCTTAAAAAGAAACATGTCTAGTTCTATGTTTTAGATAGCTTGACTTTCCATTGATCCCATCCTTGACCCAATTCCACATTAAGTCCTATGATAAAAATTTCAAAAAAACATGGGGTGAGCATATAAATCTCAGGAAGGGATACACAATGAATGAAAACTGTTAGTTTTTAAAACCACATGTAAACCATGTATACTTTATCAAAGTAATACCTTCACCTTTATGAAGTATTAAAAACTCTTCATTGAATAAAATATCATTACTTACCCTTTTTTTAACCAAAAGATTACCATAAAACCCATATAAAGAACACATAACATATAAAGGTAACTTGGGACATAAACATACTTAAGTGGAATAACCATACGGTCGACTTCCACACATATCACTTAATGGAATAGCCATTTGGCCAAATTCCATACATAATTAATAGAATAGCCATACGGCCGACTTCTAGACCCAATGAATTGGAGGTTATAACGTTACCACACGTCCTGGTATTCACGACACCACCCATAATATGGTTTATCACGTAACCACCCGTCAAATGTCCAAGTACCATTATAAAATCATGATACATAAAACAAATATAAAGGAAAGAAAACATTTCCACAATTTGATCACAATATATCACTTAAATATATTGACATAACCAATCCATTATAAAAACCATTTTCAATACCAAAATACATAAAAGAGTATATGGTATTTATTACATTTTAAAAAACATTACGGCTTTTTCAGGAATCCAAAGACCAAATAATACTCGCGGCGGCGGAAAATGTCATTGTCACCATGTACGTTAAAAGAAACATTCCATTTTGTCGTTTTATAAAACGCTTCGTAGAAAAAGATTCCTTTTGTATAATAGTAAAAGTCATAGGGGTTTATACACCGTATAAAAGAATGTTGTGTATAAAACGAAATATGCCTCAATGAAAGGAGATTGAGACGAATTCCCTTACCTCGGGTCTGACTTGACTCGATCATTCTTTAACGTCCTGAATAATAAACTTGAGTTAATTTCTACTTGCTTAAGAACCTTTTTCAAGTTCATTATTCCTTTTATATCACTTATTTCCATGTTATAAACATTATGTAATCATTTAAGTTAATAATGTTTGTTTTGTCGATATTTGGTTCTTAAGTCGAAAGTGGACTTCTTACAATTACATGTTGTGAAGGACCCCGGGACACCCTGAGAGGGGAGGGGTGAATCAGGGTGACCACTTTTTCTTTTAATGTGTTGGATCTTGTTCCCACGTTGGTAGGAACATGTTGAACCTGTATGATGATTATGATCAGAATGAAAACATTCACATGCACAGAGAAGACACAACCATTTTTACTTGGTTCACTACTAAGGGCTACGTCCAAGGAGCATACGCCGACAGGTTGTCGGTCGTACCTAAATCCACTATGCTTCACTAGCTGCAGATACAAAAGTTCGGGTACAGACACTCTGTCCCAGGCACACTGCCTTTACAATTGTTCAGGAATAGCTCACTGCATCCCTCGGGTCACTCCCGTTGACTCCCCCTGGCTCACTGCCGTTGGTGAAGTCCCACTCAGTTTATAGATGTGAAGGTCTCTTCAATAGATTTGCATTGAAGCCTTTGCCTCTTCTCAGCATGAGACTCTATTTGCATCGAAGTCCGAAATAGATGCACTAGAACGCACAGAGCCACTGAACCGGATAACCAGAACGTGCAAACAAACCTTACTAACAATTGCGCGCAACACCAACCCTTTGCGCACAAAACCTTCCTATTGCGCGCAAAAATTACTTTTCGTGCGGAAAAAATATTTCGCACAAAAATCCCCTTTTTCGCGCAACTCTGAATATATCGCGCAAGCCCCTTTACGCTATCCTTTTTTGCGCATCAGACCTCGGATCTTCTCTAAGTCTTCCACACACACGAATGAAGGGGGTCACCTCATATTTATAGGCGACTGAGACCCCTGCGCGCAAAATCCCCTTCGGCACGGAAAACCTTTCATCTGGCGCGTAATATTTCGCGCAGGTATCATTTTCCGCGCACCTCTCTAGATATTTCGCGCAATCCATGTCTTTGCCATTTTTCGACGGTGTGATTCTGAAACACTATTTGCGCGAAAAACCTTTATCCACTATTTCGTGCATCCCGCTGTTTTTCGCGCCTAACTTAAGTATTTCGTGCAAGCCTCTTATATTTCGCGCACCACTTCCTTTTTGTGTGAACCTCCTTTTGCAGACAATCCATGTTTTCATTTTCCGATTTTGAGGCCCAAAAAATTGGCAAACACTGGGAAACTGCGCCACCTTCAAAACTGTTGTCTGCTTGAACTGTATGATCACTTTGCTGGAACACATTCGGAACTTCCACTGATGATTGACAACAAACACAAACCATACACCAAAACATGCTTTGAAGAACCTGGTTCCAACATGTTGTTCATGTGGTCAAAGGTTCTTTATATCCAGAATAACATTCCTGATTTGGATATCATATATATCACATATATCTAGAATATAAATGTATTTATAATATCACATAATCATTTAGAGGTAAGAAATGAAATGCACCGTTCATGGAGACAATAAGCCGTACGTACGCATGAACGCTACATTCATTTCTATGTCATATTAATGGAATTAAAACTAAATGAGAGGTATGTATATTTTAATTCCAGAATTATATTAATCATTGAGATGTAACATACATCATATATATCCATTATATATATGTACTTATAATAGTACATTAAATTTGGGGATAAGAAATGAAATGCACTGTTCATGGAGACGGTAAGCCGTACGTACGCAAGAATGCTACTTTAATTTCTATCTCATACATTAATGGAATGAAATAATAATTATATAGAGGTATATTATAATTCCAGTATAACAGAATATATAATATCTTTAAATCCATCCTTTATACGTCCCACATATGGCATTAACAAATCACATCAATTTGAGGGGGCAGTAGTTCGCACTTCATAAAATGAAATTATCGTGTTTAACCACAATGGAAACCATAAAGGTATACCACAAATTAATAATAAAGAAGAATAAGGAAAACATAAACATAATATATATCATATATAAATATAGTGACATCTTAATGGCCACCATTAAAGGTGTTTAAAAGAAGATTGAACAATCATCGTTTCGTGAGGCAGAAATTTGCCAACCACAGAAACAGTATGTTCTTCAACCATTAGATGTAGATATGTGTAAGTGTAGCTCGAAATATTCTTATAAAAAAATCCTAGTATATTGAATATACTGTATTTTTTACAAAAGAAATGAATAAAAAGAGTTTAGGGGGTTGGATAAGCAAAATAAAACAAAAGAACACAAGTGAAATCATCACCTTAAAATTGGGTAACTCTCTTAGATTTGAGATCAAAGGCTTCCTCGGGAAGACTTCTGCCCAAAGTGAGGCTTCAATAAGTAAGATAGGGATGTGTAGAGACAAAATGGGCAGGGGTTGGACGAGCCAAAGGCTTTGGAAGTGTGGGTAAGGTGGTAGAGGTGGGGCCTTTTATAAGAGGAGAGGAGGGGCACTCTTGGAAAGTAAGGAAATATTACATTATTTTAGAATGAGTTTCGGATTTTAATGGTCCCACATTAATGTGTTTCGAGGATAAGGTGATAAGAGTTCAAAATTCACCCATACAATAGGTATTTGACATGTTTAGGTCCTAGATTTTACATTATCTTTCCATTTATTTAAATCGTTAAATAATGAGGTAATCGCTGCATCATCATGGTGTCATAAATAATTTAATTTATTTATTGTCTAAATATTATAAAAAAACTATCATGATGTATGAAATCTTTTTAGATTTCCAATTAATATTTATATTAAAAAATCTGACTTGTATAACCCCATGTAAAAATTGTTTTAGTAAAACAACTCATGTTTGTGACATTTTTATTTTAACATTAAATAAAAAGATATTAATGTCATTTTCCAACTAAAGTGGCTCCATGGGGTCCCCAAGTTGACCCATGGATTTTATTGGTCGGACATGACACATCCAATGAGGTTAGGACATGTGTCAAGTTTATTTCATGTTATTACAACATTATTTTTACCTTAAATTACACTAATTACCTCTATTCGAGATTAAAAACTTAATAAGTTTGTATTCACCAAAAAATTATTTTAATCCCATTTAACCACATTTTACTTCTTAATGACAACCATGTATGTCATATTTTTGAAATTTAAAACACAGAGGTGGTAAATTTTCATTTAAACAAAAAATCAGATTTTTAAGTACCACTTAGTGGTTTCACTATTCATCAAAAATTGAAGTTTTTCAGAAAAATACAAAAACTTCACCCTAAGATATATTTGATATTCAAAATTAAAAAATGAAGTCCATTTTACAAAATTTAAAACATATAAGTTTCATTAATTAATTTAATAATTAATTCCCCCTGTCAGAGCATGTAGCGTTTTTTTATGAAACAATATGTATCATAAGATTGACACTAGTTTAAGTCTGATTTCAAAGTGAAATTAATTCCAACGAAAACTATTGGATTTAATGGTAAAAATATATTCTAATTCCACTTTAAAACCAATTCAAAAGATAATCTAATCATATAAATAAATTATATTAAAAAGAGTTTTTGAATTAAAATACAACATTTTACACTATTCATTAAAAAATGAACTTTATCAGAAAAGTACCAAAAATTTACACAAAGTAAATTTTGATGTCCCAATTCTAAAGAAGAGTTTTATTTGGTCCAATAGAATGTATAATAGTGAACAAAACTATATTTAATGATGTTTCTCCATCAAAAGGTGATAAGTGAACCTTTAGTGAAAACTAGGGCATATACGCCTAAAATTAAATTCTTTCCATATTTTAAGCCTTTATCTTTTATTATATAAAAGTGAAAACGTTTAAAAAACATATATAATAATATTTTAGTTATTTCTATCCATTCCCGCCAATACAACGGCTATGTGTTAACTACCATTTAAAATAATATTATTTTATTACTAGTGTGCAACTTAAGATTTCAAAGAAACTCTTTGTTGCGTATCGGGTACGCTATCGAACAAAGAAACCCCTTTAAAGTAAAATTAATATTTAATTCATAAATATTAATAAATATGAAAATGATTTATTCATTATTTACATGGGATGTTACATCCTTCCCCATTTTTGGGAATTGCGTCCTCGAAATTTTATTCACTTATCAAAATAAGTGGGGGTATTTATCCCCCATAGCATTTTCAGATTCCCATGTTGCCTCTTCAACCTTATGGGTTTTTCCAAAAAACCTTTACCTGGTGAATTACCTTATTTCGCAACATTTTCTCTCTTTGGTCAAAAATCTGGACTGGTTGTTCTTCATAAGATAGTTTCTCCTCCAGCTGAACTACCTCTGGACTCAATACATGAGATGGATCTGGAATATACTTCCTCAACATTGAAACATGAAAAACATTGTGTACCTGAGATAAAATAGGAGGTAAAGCCACTCAGTAAGCAACTGATCCAACTTCCTCCAGAATTTCATATGGTCCAATGAACCTTGGACTGAGCTTTCCTTTCATACCAAATCTCATCACACTTTTCCATGGAGAAACCTTGAGAAAAATATGATCACCTACCTCGAAAGATAGATCCTTCCTCCGGTTATCCGCATAACTCTTCTGCCTGCTCTGAGCTGTTCTCATGTGTTTCTGAATCAACCGAACTTTTTCTGCCATCTCTTCTACCAATTCTGGTCCCATCAGCTTCCTTTCGGCCTCTTCATCCCAAAATGCTGGAGTTCGACACCGCTTCCATATATAATTCCTCAAATGGTTCCATCTATATACTGGAATGAAAACTGTTATTAGAAGAAAAATCAACCAAAGAAAGATGTTGGTCCCAACTTCCCTGATAATCCATCGAACAAACTCGTAGCATATCCTCCAAGGTCTGAATTGTTCGTCCTGACTGCACATCTTACTGAGGATGAAAAGATGTACTAAAATTTAATTCAGTACCCAACGACTTCGTAAGGGCTTTCCAAAAGTTAGAAGTAAACCTGGGATCACGGTCAGATACAATGGAGAGAGGAAATCCATGTAACCTGACTATCTCTTTAAGATACAAACGGGAAAGTTGATCTAGGGAAAAATTATCTCGTATGGCTAGGAAATGAGCAGATTTAGTCAAACGATAAACAATAACCCATATTGCATTATTACCTCTAGATGTCTTCGGTAATCCCACGACAAAATCAATGGATATATTTTCTCATTTAAACTCTGGAACTGGTAAAGGATGAAGCATCCCTTTCGGTAACTGCCACTCTGCTTTAACCTGCTGACAAGTCAAACACTTCACAGTAAAATCAGCAATATCCCTTTTTATTCCATCCCACCAGTAATACTCCCGCAGATCTATGTATATCTTAGTACTGCCAGGATGAACTGAAAACGGGGAACTATGAGGCTCACATAACAACTCATTCATCAACTGTGAATCACAAGGCACACATAATATCTTCCCAAACCTCAAAACACAATCATTACCAATGTTGAAATCAGGTAACATACCCTTCTGAACCAACTCTACCTTTTTCTGCAACTCACTGTCTTGCTTCTGTGCTTGCTTAATTCTGTCTGATAGAGAAGATTTCACTGATACCTGAAACAAAACAGAAGAACGTCCTGCACCAACAACTTCTATGCCAAAGTTCATCAAATCAAAAACCAAAGGATCTCGTTCCAAATGTAGCATGGTTAATGAAGCATTACTTTTTCGATTCAAAGCATCATCCACTTTATTTTCTTTCCCTGGATGGCAATGAATTGAAAAATCATAATCCATGATAAATTCTAGCCATCTCCTCTGTCTCATGTTCAATTCTTTCTGAGTGAATATATACTTTGAACTTTTGTGATCGGTATATATTTCACACTTTACTCCATACAAATGATGCCTACAAATTTTTAAAGCAAAAACAACAACAGTTAATTCCAAATCATGTGTAGGGTAATTTACCTAATGAGTTTTCAACTGACGTGAATCATAAGAAATTACCTGATCATTCTGTATAAGGACACAGCCAAGTCCCTTCAACAAAGCATCACTGTATATAAAAAACTCACCATTCCTGGAAGGAAGTCCCAAAACTGGAGCATTCACCAATATTCTTTTCAACTCCTGAAAACAATCATCACATTCTTTTGTCCAGATGAACATAACACCCTTACGAGTTACCTTAGTCATTGGACTAGATAACCATGAAAAATTTTCAACAATCCTTCTGTAGTAACCTTCCAAAACAAGAAAACTATGGATCTCGGTTACATTTGTGGGTCATGGCCATTATTCAACAACTTTTGTTTTAGCAGGATCAACAATTATGACATCTTTTGAAACAATGTGACCCAGGAAAGAATTTTGTTGTAACCAAAAATCACACTTTCTGAATTTTCCGTATAATTTCTTATATTTTAAGGTTTGCAAGATAACCCTTAAATGACTTTAATGCTCCTCTTTACTTTTATAAAACACCAAAATATCATCAATAAACACAACCACGATTTATCACCTGAATCAAGTGAGCCATCAATGCAACAAACTATTCAATTCTGACTCTAACCATCTCAGTATGCTGATTAGGAAGGTAATTTCCCTCAGTATGCCTTCCCAAAAAAAACATGTCTGTTTCCCCTATGAAAAACCATTCTTTACACTGAAATACCTTAGGCGAAGCAACATGATAATCTTTAAATGCTATATCATTTCAGTCATTTCATAAATTAACTTATAATTTAACAATTTTCTAACTCCTAAATTTTTCTAAACCGACCTCTGATACTAACTATAAGGCCCCGGCCTTAAACCTTACTTAATATTGAATTAGATGAATAATTAACATTGAGGATCTTTTCAGGTTTAGAGTTTTAGAGAATTAGGACATAACTATTACATCTCAAAAGATTACAAAGTAGACACTTCTACTAAGTTTCCATAAAATAAAAACTCTTAAAAAGAAACATGTCTAGTTCCATGTTTTAGATAGCATGACTTTCCCTTGATACCATCCTTGACCCAATTCCACATTAAGTCCTGTGAAAAACATTTCAAAAAAAAACTTGGGGTGAGCATAAAAAGCTCAGTAAGGGATACACAAAGAATGAAAACTGTTAGTTTTTAAAACCACAAGTAAACCATGTATACTTTATCAATGTAATACCTTCACCTTTATGAAGTAGTAAAAACTCTTCACTGAATAAAATATCATTACTTACCCTTTTTGTAACCAAATGATTACCATAAAACCCATATAAAGAACACATAACATATCAAGGTAACTTTGGACATAAACATACTTAAGTGGAATAACCATACGGTCGACTTCCACACATATCACTTAATGGAATAGCCATTCGACCAACTTCCATACATACGTAATGGAATATCCATACGGCCGACTTAAATAACCAATTCATTGGAGGTTATAACATAACCACCCTTCCTGGTATTCACGACACCACCCGTCATATGGTTTATCACGTAACCACCTGTCAAATGTCCAAGTACCATTATAAAATCATAATACATAAAACAAATATAAAGTAAAGAAAACATTTCCACACTTTGATCACAATATATCACTTAAATATATTGACATAACCAATCCATTATAAAAACCATTTTCAATACCAAAATACATAAAAAAAGTATATGGTATTTATTTCATTTTAAAAAACATTACGTCTTGATCAGGAAGCCAAAGACCAAATAATACTTGCGGCGACGGAAAAGGTCGTTGTCACCGCGTACGTTAAAAGAAACATTCCTTTTTGTCTTTTTGTAAAAAGCATCGTAGAAAAAGATTCATTTTGCATAAAAGTAAAAGTCAATGGGGTTTATACACCGTATAAAATAATGTTGTGTATAAAACGAAATATACCTCAATGAAAGGAGATTGAGATGAAGTCCCTTACCTCGGGTCCGACTTGACTCGGTCGTTCTTTAACATCCTAAATAATAAACTTCAGTTAATTTCTACTTTCTTAAGAACCTTTTTCAAGTTCATTATTCCTTTTATATCACTTATTGCCATTTTATAAATATTAGGTAATCATTTAAGTTAATAATGTTTGTTTTGTCGATATTTGGTTCTTAAGTCGAAAGTGGACTTCTTACAATTACATGTTGTTCGTGTCGTCAAAGGTTCTTTATATCCAGAATGACATTCCTGATTTGGATTTCATATATATCATATACATCTAGAATATATATGTATTTATAATATCACATAATCATTTAGAGGTAATAAATAAAATGCACCGTTCATGGAGACGGTAAGCCGTACGTACGCATGAACGTTACTTTCATTTCTATGTCATATTAATGGAATTAAAACTAAATGAGAGGTATGTATATTTTATTTCCATAATTATGTTAATAATTTAGATGTAACATACATCATATATATACATTATATATATGTACTTATAATAGTACATTACATTTGGGGATAAGAAATGAAATGCACCGTTCATAGAGATGGTAAGCCGTACGTACGCATGAACGCTACATTCATTTATATCTCATAAATTAATGGAAATAAATAATAATGATATAGAGTTATATTATAATTCCAGTATGAAATCATATATAATAACTTTAAATCCATCCTTTATACGTCCCACATATGGCATTAACGAATCACATCACTTTGAGGGGGCGGTAGTCCGCACTTCCTAAAATGAAATTATCGTGTTTACCCACAATGGAAACCACAAAGGTATACCAAAAATGAAAAATAAATAAGCATAAGGAAAACATAAACATAATATATATCATATATAAATAGAGTGACATCTTAATGGCCACCATTAAAGGTGTTTAAAAGAAGATTGAACAATCATCGTTTCGTGAGGCAGAAATTTGCCAACCAGAGAAACATTATGTTCTTTAACCATTAGATGTAGATGTGTGTAGTTTTAGATCTAAATATTCTTATAAAAACATCCTAGTATATTGAATATACGGGATTTGCTACAATATAAATGAATAAAAAGTGTTTAGGGGGTTGGATAAGCAAAATAAAACAAAAGAACACAAGTGAAGACATCACCTTAAAATTGGGTAACTCTCTTAGATTTGAGCTCAAAGGCATCCTTGGGAAGCCTTATTCCCAATGTGAGGCTTCAAGGAGTAAGATAGGGATGTGGAGAGACAAAATGGGCAGGTTTTGGCTGAGGCAAAGGCTTTGGAAGTGTGGGTAAGGTGGTAGAGGTGGGGGCCTTTTATAAGAGGAGAGGAGGGGCACTCTTGGAATGTAAGGAAATGTTACTTTATTTTAGAATGAGTTTCGGATTTTAATGGTACCACATTGATGTGTTTCGAGGATAAGGTGATAAGGGTTCGAAATCCACCCATCCAATAGGTTTTTTTCATGTTTAGGTCTTAGAGTTTACATTATCTTTCCATTTTATTTAAACCGTTAAATAATGAGGTAATCGCTGCATCATCATGGTGTCATAAATAATTTAATTTATTTAATGTCTAAAAATTATAAAAACAATTATCATGATGTAGGAAATCGTTTTATCTTTCCAATGAATATTTATAGTCAAAAATCATACTTGTATAACCCCATGTAATAATTGTTTTATTAAAACAACTCATGTTTGTGACATTTTTATTTTAACATTAAATAAAAAGATATTAATGTCCTTTTCCAACTAAAGTGGCTCCATGGGGTCCCCAAGTTGACCAATGGATTTTCGTGGTCGGCCATGACACATCCAATGAGGTTAGGACATGTGTCAAGTTCATTTAATATTATTACAACATTATTTTTACCTTAAATTACACTAATTACCTCTAATCGCGATAAAAAACATAATAAGTTACTATTCACCAAAAAAATATTTTAATCCCATTGAACAACATTTTACTTCTTAATGAAAACCATGTATATTATATTTTTTAAATTCAAAACAAAGAGGTGGTAAAATTTCATTTAAACGAAAAATCAGTTTTCTAAGTACCACTTAGTGGTTTCACTATTCATCAAAAATTGAAGCTTTTCAGAAAAATACCAAAACATCACCCTAAGATATATTTGATATTCCGAATTGAAAAATGAAATCCATTTTAAAAAATTAAAAACATATAAGTTTCATTAATTAATTTAATAATTAATTCCCACTGTTAGAGCAAATAGCGTGTTTTTATGAAACAATAAGTATCAAAACATTGACACTAGTTTAAGTCTGATTTCAAAGTGAAATTAATTCCAACGACCACTATTGGATTTAATGGTAAAAATATATTCTAATTCCACTTTAAAGCAAATTAAAAAGATAATTTAATCATATAAATAAATTAGATTAAAAAAAGGATATGAATTAAAATACAACATTTTAAACTATTCATTAAAAAATGAACTTTATCATAAAAATACCAAAAATTTACACAAAGTAAATTTTTATGTCCCAATTCTAAAGAGTTTTATTTGGTCCAATAGAATGTATAAGAGTGAACAAAACTATATTTAATGATGGTTCTCCATCAAAAGGAGATAATTGAACCTTTAGTGAAAACTAGGGCATACACGCCTAAAATTGAATTCTTTCCGTATTTTAAGCCTTTATCATTTATTAGATAAAAGTAAAAACATTTAAAAAAAATATATAATCATATTTTAGTTATTTCTATCCATTCCCTCCAATACAACGGCTATGTGTTAACTACCATTTAAAATAATATTATTTTATTACTAGTGTGCAATGTAAGATTTCAAAGAAACTCTTTGTTGCGTATCAGGTACGCTATCGAACATAGCAACCCCTTTAAAGTAAATTTAATATTTAATTCTTAAATATTAATAAATATGAAAATGTTTTATTCATTATTTACCTGGGATGTTACAAAAACAGCCTCCAATGTATCCATATAAAAGGATATCATATTCTATCAAAACCATTAAAAATGGCCCCAATAATACAGTGTTAAAATTTTAACAAGTTATTCATTCAGGAATATAAACATACAATTTTATATAGTATTATTCTTTCTTTCAATTCATTCATTTTTATTATAATTATCAACTACCTCCTCAAAAAAAGTCAATTGGGTTATTGTTGAAAATGATGAATCAGTAATTTATTGAATCAAAATATCTTATATTGTCCCCAATCAATATTTTTTGTTATAATTTACCATTGATTATTGGATAGTCCCTTATTTTGAATTAAATTTTAAGCTATTTATTTATTAAATTTTTTTTCATAAGTCCCACATAAATTAATGGAAGAAGGAAATGTCCACTTTTATCATGAATGGTTCTCCAATACTATATATGAGTAAGAAGGAGGTTGTGTCTTCTTTATAATCACCCTATCAAGAATGGATATTATTTACTTATGAGAAAGAGTTTATATGGATATTTTTTTAGAATAAGAAAAAGATCATCATTTATTATATTCTCATTATAAAAACATGTTGTTTTGTTTCCTAAGGAATTTATTGGTGTTCCACTTAACTGAGAGGTTGAGTTATCAATTATACATATATTCATATCGTTGAAAATATCATAAAAAAATTAAATAAAAACCTCCATTGAACAGAAATATATAATGAAGTCACTATATGATTATCAAGATAATTTCTATATACACCAAAGTGATTTACCATGGGGTGAACATGTCATTTTCATCAAGAAGGATGGCTCAATTATCTACTACATTGATTATCTTGAGCCCAAAAAGATCATCATAATGTTCAAGTATTATCTACTACATATTATTTATCTAATTAGTCTAATATGGTTAGAAATTTATTTATCAATGGTTGTTCATTATTTGGGATTTTATCTGTTGATGATAAATAAGGAGGAACCCGCAAAGGTTGAGTTATGTAAAAGGTATGAGCACTATATGTTCATAGTGATGTCATTCAGATTTACTAATCCACGACATAACTTCACAGACATAATAAATAGATTCATTACTATTTAATTTGGGAAAATATTTTTATTCCATACACATGAAAACAACGATTCATTTCACGTTTTTGGTAAAATCCAGAAAAGAATTGATTAGAAAAAGATATGAATATTCCATTAAAACATTTTTAAGATAATCAAACATGTGTAGGAATTTGGTTTATAGATCATTTTATGAATATTACAATTAATTTTTGAGTACATCTTTAAAAAACATGGTTCTTAGAAGAAATACGGTTTTGTTCCGAAGAGAAAATAAAATATGATTTTTCATTAATACAATATTTTAATCTCTTGAGTACACCGAGTAAAATTAATATAAAATAACTATTCTCATGAAATAAACATATAAGAATATAATTAATGAGAATTAAAAAGAGGAATATCATATGACTTCAACATGGGAGACTTTATCACAAACAATCCCAATAGATTAGGAGATTGTAACATAAAAATCCTACCCCATGGAAACTTTTAATCATAATACCCATTAAAGTATAATATTAAAAGTAACATTAAATACCATGAGAATAAATTAAATCATCATATTACATAGAATATACTATGTATATAGACCTCAGAACAGAAAATAGGTTCATAACATGACGTAAGTCTCAATGAAATAAAATTAGAGACAGAAATCTCAGGATAGATTAGTAATATATTGAATATATATAAATAATAAAGAATAAAAAATGAAACATTAAATATCATTAAAATAATTGTAATAATGATTTATCATATAAAAGGGACACTATATATAACAAAAAAAATAACCATTTACTATTACATATGTCTCATAGAAGTAAAAAAAAAGATGAGAAAACTCTTACCTCATGTTTCATTTAATTTGAAAATGAAAAAAACTCATGTATAATTGTCTTAAATACATTATTAAGTTACTAAATAACTATATTATTATTTGTACAATTATATATGATTCTTTAATAACATCTTATCACCACTTTCATAATAATATTTCATCATTTTATTTTTTTCGAGGGGTAATTGCCTTGTTTTTTCATTCCTGATTTTTTATGAATATTCCCATTCTTTTTAAGTATTATATATTTACACTGTCTTCATAATATAATCCTGAAATAATTATCATATTTATTAATCAGCTATATTTTTATTACCAATAATTAAAATAGTTTTTAGAAATTAAGTATATTATGATCATTAAGACGGTAGGACATATGTACACATGAATAACGTATCTATTTTTCAATTACCAATATGGAAAGGTGATTTATCATATTTTAACTTTTTACAGTGATAATAATATCATATATTCCATATTATTTCATTAAATATGTAAAAAACATGACTCAATATTCACAATGTCAGTGCCTTACTTTTTTATCATTGTAATGACATACAAGAGATCACATCCCATGGATAGAATAGTTTAGTATTCTTGGTATACTACATACCTATTTTAAATTCAAATAAAATATAAACATGAAATAAAAAAAATTATTCTCTGTGGGAAAATATTTACTCTCCTATAATAGCCTTTCATATATGTCATAAAATATTTCTGGAAATCCTGGGAAAAAATAAAACAAAAAAAGTGTTGATCTTAAATGCATCGAAATGGTAAATAAGATCAAAAGATATCATTAATTATTAATGAATAATAAATATGGAAATAATAAAATATAATAGAAAAATTACATATAAATAATCATAGGAGAATAAAACCAGATGATAGATATTATATCTAATCAAATAATCACATCGAATTATAATAATGATGAAATACATCATACTGGATGTCTACACTATCTAGATTTATCTTTAAGATAGTTCCTATCATGATATATTTTCAAAATTATTTATGTATATGCATAGAAATACATCAAATTTATGTCATGATCTATTCCCTTAAAAATTTAATCCTTCTTGCAAACAAACACCAATTGTTTTTCTCCAAATTATTTCTTCTCCAAATACTACCAATACATTGATGAAATATTTCAGTCCCCACCCATCACATACTATATCAAATTAAATCATCAAATTAATTGGTAGAAAAATAAAACAACACAAACAACCAAATAGATATATATGTATATATATATATATACCTCAAATGCAAATATCTTTCTGAAATCAGTAAACATAATCACAATAAATTTTGAGTAATATGGTGAATGGTATCAAAATTGAACATCCACAGTCAGACTAACCATAAAAAATAAAATAAAATATGGTAGATTATATTTTAATAGATCTTCCTCAATGAATCATGAAATTGAATAATTAATTTTTGACATAGATGAAAGCAATCATTGAAAATATTTGAAAAATCTTGTGAGAAATACATATTTTTTACATTGAAATCATAAATTTAAAAAGTTATGGAATTATAAATAAATAAATTTATTTGAAAAATAACCTTTAAACTTTTAATGGAATATTTAAAACATTAATATAATAAGAAGGTTGGAAAATCCCCTCATTATTCATAAGTTAAAGTAAACATTCCCAATATATATTTGTTTTAATGGTCATAAAGCATCTCGTTTAGAAAAAGAAAAAAGGATTCCTTTCAAACTGTTTTATAAAAAGTAAAACAAGATTAAAATATAGAAATAAATGAGTCATATTATAATATTATAATCATTTTAAAAACAATTTCATAAAACATTTACATGGGAGATAAATATTCTATTGTGGATACTTAAATAATGGAATCTAGATTAATGAAGAGATTGTGAAATAAAGCCTTGCAATTTTATAATTAGTATTATTATACTACACATGAATGAAAGAAACCTATATGGATATGGAAATACCAAAATCTTGGAATAATAATTTTAAACAAAATTATTTTGAATTATATAAATCAATGAAATGAAATAAGTATTGTATAAGGCATGTGTCCCATTGAAATAAATGTGAGAAAAAATATATTTCAAATTTATAATAAATAGAATATTATGCTACATGAATGAAATAAAAGGATATGTATTTGGAAATAACATAATATTTAGAGTAATTATCACAAAATAAAATCATTCTAAGTCTATGAACCACTCAAAAGAAATATGGAATATATAAGGCATGCAACCCACCGAAATAAATGTAAGACAAAAACCTCTTACATTATGATTACATTAGTGGAATGTTATTTATCATCTTCTATAATAAATATATGTTTACTATACATATATAAAAGAACCACATTAATTTATAACATACCATATATGTTTTAATAGTGAATTTATATTGAATGTTCATTAACAATACCATATAGAAGTTAGGTTTTGGGTAATAATCTCTTTGTTTTTTTCATGTGTTTGGACTTGTTAAATTTATTTCCATTTAAATATAGCAGGATTTAATAAAATATATAATGATATCCATGAAATAAATTTGATATATATTAACTATATTTATACATATTTATTCAAATATATAAAATATATAAATAGAACATGAAATACATTATTTATGGATACGACTTGCTATATGTACCCATAAACGCTCCTTCTATATTCAAGTAATATTGAAAGAAAGAAAGTAATTTATATAATTAAAGTATAATGATTAAACCATATATATATAATACATAAATTAAACAGATACTTAATACTTTTCATGTAAAGTATGAATTAATCACATCATTTTGAGGAGGCATTGTTATATACATCAACATACAAGTTATCATATATACAAAAAAGGGATAGAATGAAGTTATGTGTTATATAATAATTACATAAGAATAAATAAATCATATATATCAAATATATCATATAAAATATAAATTCAATCCTTATTCCCAACCATGAAATGAGGAAATAGAACAAATCAACATTGGTTCATGAGGCGGTACTCCACCATACAAATGAAAGATGAATGTGTATCCCTTTTGGATGGAAGTTTGTGGGAGTGTATGTAAACACAATAATATGAAAACTTTTTATTATACTTAATATACTTATTTTATAAAATTAATATTAAATAAATATATTTTAATTGGTTTTACGAATACATTAATTGGAAATGTTTGCTGATGAAATTACCTCCTCTCTAGTAATATTATTTTTTATTTTTACAAAATAATTTATTTGGATGGATTTATGCAATAATGAAGGATTTTAGGATGGAATTTGGACTTTGGGAGGAGAAATGGATAGAATTTGATCGATCTAGAAGGTTTAATGTTGTGTGTTGATGTGAGGGAGGATGTTCCCATTAATAATTGAGTTGAAGGGAACTTTTAGAAATAGTGAAAATATTAAATTAATATATATTAATTTTAAATTAAAAATGGATAAAAAGTGACATATTTTGTAGATAAGATGATAATGGGTCCCAATATAATCAATGAATAATTTATAGTAGATATTTTGTTACATTAATACCCTTATCTTTGAGATTTTACCATTTGTTATACCCATTATATTAAGCTATGATAGCTTTGGTTTTTACTATTTAAAGGTTAATATAGTTAATATAAAATGCCAAATGAACCATAAATGAGTTATAGATTAAATGTTTAACCTTATACCAATTTTTCTGAAGTTTTTATTTTATGAATTTTATATCATTTAATGAAATATTATTTATTTTAAAATATCTTTTTGTCAAATTTTACACTATTCAATTCCTATGTTTTAAAAAAAATTTAATACACCTAATATCATCAAAAAAAATTAATAAATACATAATATTTCTAGGATCATTATAAATTTTATGGATGACATTAGTTATATAAAATTATATTAATTTTAATATTTTTAAAAACATTTTTTGATAAGTCCATTAATTTTTCATTTACCACATTGTCACTATTGAAGTATTTAATTAACTTATTTATTTCTTAAAAATTAGAAATAAATTATCATGATTAATATAAAACTATAGAATTAAAGTGACCATTTATTGGTAAATATATCTTATTAATAATGTCCTATAATAAATATAATACTTATTAAAAATACGAGTAAGACATATTGAACTTTCCATAGAAATAAAATAATAAAAAAGTCATATAACCATCCATGTGTCTCCAAGAGGCCATAAAATCGTACCTATGGAGTTTTTTGTTGAAATAAATCAAACAAGAAAATTATGACCAATCATAGGGTAATTTTATATAAATTATAATTTTTTTATCTTTAATTACTTGATTTAACCATTACCAGACCATTAAAAAATAATACAATTACTATTTGTATTGTACAAAAATAAAAGGTACCTATTTACTAATTATGAACCATATGATTCTAAATATAGAATCTATATTTCAAAATTAATACCACGGAATATTAAAAAATTAATTTAAAACAAATATTTATTAAGGAATTAGAAAATTAAGTTTTAAGGTGAAAACGTTTAAATGATTAAAGTGTTCATATTTCAAAATTCAACGTCAAATTGATTCTAATGACCTATATTAGATTAAATGACAAATAATTATTCCAATTATACATTCAAACAAATATATAAAATAATTTATCAATATAAATTATTTATATCAAATGGATACCTTCAATTAAAATTTAATATTTTCATACTATTTATCAAAACATGAAACATATCATTAACATAAATAAAATGCAAACAATTATTTTCATTATTATTTTAGTTAACATAGTAAGTTTATTTTGTAAAAAAAATTTAATTTCCACAAAAACAATATTTAAAACTAGTTCCCTATAAAAATATGGCAAAACTATCTCTTTATTAATAAACATATTTTATACGTAAAATATTATTTTTTATTATTTCAAGTATAGAAAACATAGAGGATGAATGTTAAAAATTAGGATTAATATTATGTATAAATATTATTAATATAATCCAAAATTTGTTTTTTATTTTTTTTATTGGCATTAAACACACATAGTCACATTTAAATAGTTTTTATAATTATAATTCCTTAATATAATATTTATTTTAATAGTTCTTTCTAATTAAGTGGAAAAAATGAATTCAATAATATATTTTTATAAGTTATTTAATACTATTAATAAACAACAATATAATGAAATGGAGATAATTTCATTTTAAATAATAATATTAATAGTATATTGTGGTTTTTTAACCATTGTGTTAAATGCAATGTAATTTATAGAAGAGATTAAATTTACATATATACATATCATAAAATATTGAGTTGGTATACAACCTCATCCTTTAATAAATCTTGTTTTTCAAATTTTAAAATTTACAAAAAAAATCAATGGTTGATAAACGAAAAGTAGTTTGTGGGAAACCCACATCGAAAATATTGCTAATAAAATATCCACTTAATAAGAATGAAATATAAATGCAATGGTGAAAAAGTAGTATTTCATATAGGAATCCGTTAGTGGAAATTAAAATTATTTACATGGAATTGAAATATATCTAGCTTGTTCTGATTTGTTGTGATTTATAATATGATCATTAGAATGTTAACTATTCAAAAACTACACATCTTTTAATCAATTAAAAAACAAATGATTTCGTAGTATGAATTGTAGATGGATAAAGTTTTAGTTTCAATGTAATTTTCCTAAATTTAAAAGATTCTTTTACTCTATATATAAATCACTCAAGAAATCATACTTGATTTCCTTCCATATCATAAGAATAATCTGATACATTGGTCATGCTTTGATCTATTTTCATATCATTTTATGCACCTAGAGATGGATTTTGAAGAGGGATTTTTAGGATTGAATCACTTTTAAAAAATCATAATATCTGAAAGTATATCATTCAACCCCTGAGTTATTAATAAAATAATTTTTTTTAGAAGAATGGATCCAATAATTCATATTATAACCACAATCAATAATATCCAAATTTAAAATTAATATATTCAATAAGTGGCTTTGTGATGACTCATTCAAAAATCTTCTATACAAATTCAAACAATAAACATTGATTAAAGATATCACTAAATTTTAAAAATTTGATTTCCCAAATAGAAAAATGATACTTTTATTATCCCATAAAAATATATGAAAACATTTACCTCTTTAAATTGTAAATTAAAATATTTATTCTTACAAATAATTAATGAAGATATACTACTGTACAATCCTTATATACCTCTTGACTTTAATATCTACTGTATCATTGTGAAAATAAATTTCAAACATAATTATTGAATGTAAGAACACAAATGTATTAATTATTCAAAGTCGACTGTAGTAACTATATAACCTTGACATTGATCCTTTTTTTATCTTTGGATATATATTTCCTTTATGCTTGGGACATTTTTTAGCCTAGTTCCCACTTTCATTATAGTTGAAACCCTGAATATCAGTCACTTCTTTATTCCCATTTCATTCTTTTTCCTAGTGGCTCTTTTTTATGAAATTATAAAAAAATACCAATTCTTTGAAGCACTTCCCAGGGTGAATCACTCTATAATTATAAAATGTCGAAAAATCCTTCGTTCCCTTCATCCCTTAATCTAAATTTTTCTATTTAATCCTATTTTTCACTTTATTCCCTTTAACATAATAAATATATATATATATATATATATATTATTCTTTCTCTATATTAATAGAACATGATATTATATCCTCATATCATGGAATTTTTGGGAGACTTCTTCCCTTTGAAGGAATGGATTTATCCTAGAAAAAATGATTATTCTTATTCCATGGGTTAATTATGTAGTCCATAAAATTCCATGCTAATGTTGTAAATATTTCTTCACAAATAGAAATATTTTCTTCCTTATTTCCCCCCGGACTTATAAATTACAACTCCATATCCACTCATTATTCTTGAGGAAATAACATTTTAACTGAATTTCCTCAAAATACGTCCATTAAATGTTTTTTATGTATTTATCTTCCATCATGTTTTGAATCAATAACCACCATTGATCTTTTTATCCTAATAGATGATAAAATACCATGATAAACTTCTCTCTTATCATTACATCCAAAATTGAGATATATAATTTCTATGGAACATATTCAATGCTCAGCAACCAATGTATTTATATTCTCACTGAATGACGGAGGTTTTTTTTTATGAATCAGTCAAACATTGTTTCATATCATTGTGGATAAGACCGATCCACATAGGTATGGTTTTTTTAAAAGCTCAGTCATTTGTCCCATTATAGATATATGTTTTTCAACATTATTTATATCTCTATCAGAAAATTCATTATCATTCATATGAGTAATAACTTCATGGATTACATGTGTTGATATATTTTACATTATTTTCACTAGGTACCATTTATGAAAATGTCATACACTATTTTATATCTTAAAATTATGAAACATAATGTTTCATCTCAGAACAAGTGAATCACATAACCTAAAATGTAAATTTATGTATAACTATTCTATAAATAATATTGTAAGATTATATGGATATATTTAAAAACTCTATCATATTTATTCATTCTCTAATATATGTTTTGCCTAAATCTAATTCCCATGGTTTATACTAAACATTCTCTGAAACCATTAGTAATGACCAAGACCCCAGTTTCCCAGAGTCAGTACATTACTTTTTTACATTTTCATAAGATTACAGAGATCATAAACCAATAGACTGAATATTTTACGAGTATTGGGGAACTAGATACATAATTGTAATTAAAATTAAATTTTAAACATAAAATATAAATATAGTATTCTATTTGAGCACAAAATTATTCTCCTAGCTTTTCCCAAAATATCAGTCCCAATAGATTTCACAAAATCATGGGGAAAACCCAAATTATTATGTGAGATCAAATACTTAGTAAGGGTAATATACAGTGGAAGCTAAATTGATTTAATAATGATGAATAAATATGAAAATAATAAAAGTTATTCGAATAATTCTTTATAAATAATCACATTATTTTAAAAATTTACTCTAAATAGTATACATATGAAAATAATAACAAGGAATAATAATAAGGTTGGAATGAATAATGTTTTATGTACGCACTATATAGATCAATCCACAATATAGTTACTATCATGATCTATCATCAAGATAGTTTAGCTTTTTGGGATGAATCTCATCTAACTTGTGTCAGGATCTATCCTCCTAGAAATTTAAAATAGCATTAAATTAATGATGACTGGTTCACCACTAACAGATTTCTTCTCAAGAGACTAATGATGCATTGAGGGGCTACAGAGGGCCCCTAAAATCACTTACCATTACCAATAAATTACTCATACAAATGGCGTGAAACATAAAAAACATATTCATATGAAATGTAAATAACATTCCCTAATTAATAGAAAAATTCCAAACCCATTTATTAGTAATTTAATAAATGGTGTAAAAATAACACAACCACATTCAAAATTATCAAAAAAAATTAATAAAAAATTGTAGATTATATCATAAAAGATCAACCTCAATGAATAACAAAAATAAAATTAGTATTTTAACATAAACAAAAAAATTCTATGAAAATCAATGAAATATTTTAAGGAAAATACTCTTTCTATATATTGAAATAATACATTTAAAAAGCCAAAAAATTAAAAATCAAAACGTATTATTTTATACAACCCAATAAAATTATTAATAAATCATAAAAATAATGTGTAATTTTAAAAATTGGAATGTAAACTCATGTATTATAAGATAAATAAACATTCCCTCCTAATTTATGATTGAAAATTCATAAATCACCTTGTTTGGAAGAAGAAAAAAATGATTCCTTTAAAATAGTTATATAAAAAATAAAACAATGATAAAATAAATAAATTAAAATTTTATATTAATATAGTATAATAATTTTAAAAAATATTAGAAAACAATGATAAAGATGAGAAATATTCCCAAATAGAGACATAAACAAAAGCAATCACGATTAATGTTGGAATTGTGAATTAAACCATTACAACATTAGAATTTATACAAGTGTATACCCCATGAATGAAATAAAATTATATGTATAGTAAAATGAAATAATTTTCCAAATAATATTTATAAATGATATTCATGGGAAGTATATAAACCCCTCAAATGAAATAAATAGTGTATAAGGCCTTTGTCCCATAGAAATAAAAGTGAGACAAAAATACCTTACAACTTTATAATCAGTAAAATATTATAACACAAGAATAAAATAAAAATTTAACCATATTAAAATAATCTAATATTCATAATAATACACATAAAATACAATAATGGTATGTATATAAACCACTCAATGATATAAGTAGTGTATAAGGCATGTGTCCCAAAGAAATAAAATTGAGACAAAAATCATGTAACTTATGCCTCCATTAGAAAGACGTTCATTAACCTCATGTATAAAAAATTATAAGTTTATTATATTTATATATAGAATATCCTTATTAAATTATATATAGAGTATATTATTTATTTATTACTTTACCTCACTTATTAATAACAATTATATCTTAATGTTACGTTTCGGGTAATAACTGCTTTGTTTTTCGTATGTGTTTTGTTTTTTTGTATTTTTTATCCTATTAAATATATCATTATTCCATCGTATAAAAAATATAAAAATTGAATTCAAATAATATGTCACGACCCGCCCTCGGGGCCCGTGCCGTGACTACCCCAAGCCCGCCTTCCATAGGCCAGGGGCTGGCGACTAGCACCAAGGCGTAAAATCCCAATAAACAGGGAAGGCATTGCCTTTATAAGTAACAACCACCACAGAGTCAGCAAGCGGAAAGTAACTACAAGTGCAGAAAAGTAAATGGGCCAGAATACAAACCCAAACTGAAAGTAAAGTACAACTCAAAAAGGGAAAAACAGCAACTGAAAAGTAAAGCCGCTACTCCGAGCTGTCCACTGGAAATCCCACCTGAAGGGTGAGTACAGATAGCTCCTCTGCTCCACGGGTCCCGCCGTCCGCTCCGTGCACGTCCCGCCCAGTGGTCCACCCCCGGGTACCGTCCCGCTCTACAAGCCTCAGCTAAGTCAACGCTGTCCGTCGTCTGCAACCAACACAACGTAGTGCGGGCGAAGCCCGTGCAGGGGTGAGTATAAGCTACTCAGTAGGGACCCCGAGACCCCTGAAGGTCTCTCAAATCCACAAAGGATAAACCACGAAGAAAAGGTAACAATCACGAAGTAACGACTGACACTGCTTAGGTATATGCCCATACATATACCTAAGTCATCAATTTCCGTTCGGCTCCAACACCGAGCCCAAGAACAACCCAATCCACAAAGAAGAGTAAACAGTAAATCCACACAGGATAACAGTACAAGTTCACACAGTTTATATCAAGTTTATGAAATCAACGGATAACTATTACCCAGGTATATGCCCATACATATACCTAAGTTATCAAGCAACCCATCTCAATCATGAGGAAACACAAAGATCATTGACTCAGCTCAAACCAGGATTTTCATTAACGAAACCGTAACTGCTGAAGAGCTCCGTCTCTAGAGTGTACAGTGGTCATGTCACGACTCCGAGGCCGCCGCTCACTAACCTAAGACTGCTGAGGTACTCCTCCTGTCGAGTACTGCGGGTTTGCGGCCAACTACCGGGCGCTCCGTCCGCTGAGGGTCTGTCGCCAAATACCGGGCGCTCACCCAAATAGCCTACTGAGGTACTCCTCCTGTCGAGTACCGCGGGTTTGCTGCCAACTACCAGGCGCTCCGTCCGCCGTGGGTCTGCCGCCAAATACCGGGCGCTCCGTCCACTGGGCTAGTCGACTCACTCCAAGTCGAGTCGGTCAAGCAGTCGTCAGGTCTCAGCCGGCTACACGGTCTCCGTACTCCGCACGCACGTCTCCACCGTCGCGGGTCTGTCGCTACAACCAAGCGCACACACTCCGTAGAGTATCGCGGGTCCGCCGCTACAACCAAGCGCTCCACCGTCAAGGGTCTGCTGCTGCATCCAAGCGCACCACCACTGTCAAGTACCACGGGTCCGCCGCTACACCCAAGCGCTCCATCGCCCAAGGTAAACATAAGATTCAGCTCACACAGGTTCGGTAGCACTGCTCGCGTAGGATCGCTGAGTGCTGTAGTCGTCGTCGTCGAATCCACACAGGATCTCTGTACTGTCGTCGTCGAAGTCACAGTAGCCGTCGTAGCAGTAGAACAGTCGCAGCCAGCACTAGGGTTCCCGCACAAAGCAAGCTCGTTCGGAGGGTCCACTCCACGAGCCGAGAGGCTGATACATCAACTGTCACAACGACCAGAGTTGATGTATCCAAAAGTTCCGTATCGTCAACAGGAACTCAACGCAACAGACGGCGCGTCGATCGGACGCCCGGTCTGAGAGTTATTGGCATTTTCGTCTCCGGGGCCCGGTTGGTTTTTAAGGCAAAACCAACCCGACCGTACTCCACCTGCATCCAAACCTCGGGCGGAGTATGCCAAAAGATCTGTCTCACTAAGAGGAACACTACGCGACTGACGGCACGTCAATCGGACGTCCGTAGCTCAAGATATGAGCGTTTCCGCTCCGAAGGTCCGGTTGGTTTCGTGAACGAACCAACCCAGCCGAACTCAAAGTAACCCGAAACCTTGAGTGCGATATACCGAAACGACCGTCTCGATCCAAGGATCGCGTTGCCGCTGACGGTTCGTCGATCGGAGGTCCGAGGATCAAGTTATGAGCGAAAAACCAAAACTGGTCCGAAACGGGGGGGGTCCGGGTCCGGGCCGACCCGGCCCGACCCCCCCCCCCCCCCCCCCCCCCCCCCCCGGGGCGGCGCGGCGGCAGGCGGCGCGGCGGCGGCGGCGGCGGCGGCGGGCCGCGCTGGCGGCGGCGGCGGGCCGCGCTGGCGGCGGCGGTGGGCCGCGCTGGCGGCGGGGTGCCGCGAGGTGGGTGGCACGCGGGGCTAAGCCCCGCGTTTTTGTCAAGGTGGCACGGCCTTGTGCCGTGCCTTTGCAAAAGAAACGGCCCCCCACAAATGGGGGCCGGCTGGAACGAACCGGGGGGGGGGGGGCTTTGCCCCCCCCCCCTCCTTTAATTGAACCGCCCCCCCTCATTAAGAGGGGGGTTTGAAGAACCGGCCGGGGGTTTAATCCCCCGGTTTTATGACATCCGGCCGGCCCGCTGGCCGGCCAGTTTTTACCAACGGGACCGGAAATTCCGTTCCCGCCCTCGACTTCCGACGCCGGCGGCCCGGCCGCCGGTCTTTCCTTCCGCCGCGGCCCGGAACCGGCCGCGGTCTCCTCGTCCCGCCGCGGCCCGGAACCGGCCGCGGCCTTCTCGTCTCGCCGCGGCCCGGAACCGGCCGCGGTCTTCTCGTCCCTCCGCGGCCCGGAACCGGCCGCGGTGTTTGTCGTCCGGCGCGGTGCGACGGCACCGCGCCCCTTTCGCCGTGCCATGAATCCTTCCAACGCGGCGCGACGGCGTCGCGTTCTTGAAGACTCTCCTCGGCGAAGCGCGACGGCGTTGCATAAAAAATAAATGAATGATCATCCGCGTGGTGCGACGGCACCACGCTACTTGCTTCCACCCGCATAAACAAACATGAACGATGGAGGGGGGAATTCGGCCGTGTTCGTGCGGTCCGCCCCCCCCCCCCCTCACGTTAAATTAAAAACGCAACTTAAATAAATCAAGTTACACGTTAGTCTTGATAGATTCACGATCAAGAATAAATTAAGGAAACCAAAAGAAAACGACAACCCCTACCTCGGGTTTAAGATTGAAGATTCGTCTACGCTCCGCGGAAGACGGCGTCGCGGAGGTCGGGCGTCGCGGTCGTCGTTCGTCAAAACCGTTGACGAAGAGATATGCCCGAAGAGACACGTCGTTGGCGGATCTTCGTTTGCCGACGAAGAAGGCCCGAGGAGGAAGGTGCGGTGTTCTCTCTCGTTGACACCGAAGACGAGGAAGAGCGGAGCGGCGTTCTTCGTCGGAACTTGAGCGTTCTACGTCAAGTCTTGAGGAAAGTCAAATAAAAAGGAAACAACGAACTCAAGAACCCTTACCTCGATAGTCGCACGTTGACGGAGTCGTGGAATATCGGTGTCGATTCCTTGACGTCGGAGGAAGAGTCGTTGTCGATGGCGTTCGTCGCGGAAAACCGTCGCGGAAAAGATGATGCGGAAAAAGAACGTCACGTCGTGGATGGATCGTGTTCTTCGGCGGAGAAGTTCTTCGTTGAAGAACGACGTTCTTCACGTTCTTCGTTCTTCGAAGGTTCTTCGTCAAGGTTGAAGAAGAAGAAGGAAATCTCCCAAAAGCTCTCAAGCGCATAATAACCAGAGGTTAAGCGTTGGTCTTATTTTATTAATACGCCAACGAATTTGAAAAAAAAGATTAAGAAACGATCCATCAATTCGTTGAATTAATTCAACGAAAGAAACGACCCATTTAATTCACGAAAGAAACAGCCCATTTAATTCACGAAATAAACCGCCCAATTAAATGGTCTGTTAAGAATTTAGAAAACGCGTCGGTTGACTTTCATTAAGACGGGTTTTCACGGATGCGTTTCTTAACGGAAAGAAACGGCGGGGCTCGTGCGGGCCCCACCTCACAAATATCCTACCAAGGGGTAGGATATTTCTGGATAGCATCCTATCCAGTTCAACTCAGTTCAATCCGCCATTAAGTGGCTTCCAAGTGGCTTAAGCGAAATAAAATAAAGTTGTCGCAAAATCATTTTATTTCTTAACCTTAAGCCCGAAAATTAAAAACCACACCCGAGCAAACGCAACTCCGGAAGAGGCGTTTCTAAGCGAATATCGGCGCTGCGAATTCATCGGTGCCCTCAGAATTCGATTCCGGGCACCGGTTCAAAAGTTAGAAAAACCCGCTCGTCCGTTCACTGAACGTACCCGAGCCAAAACTTCGGAAAATGATTCCGGGCACACCGGGCCTCGGAATCAGGTGCCGTCAGAAACTGCGTTCTTGTAAAATTCCAAAGAAAATTAAGAAAAAAAATTCCTTGAAATTTACGTGTCTTTACATAATATATATTTATTATATATATGTATTTATAATTATTTATAAATTATAGAAATATAACATGAAATACAATGTTCTTGGAGACGGTATGTTGTACGTATGGATGAACATTTTTCCATTTTCATGTAATATTGTGAGAAAACAAAAGAAAGTAATATAATTGAATTAGTATTAATTTGTTGTATATATCATATAAATTAATTAAACTAATCCTTAATACATTCCATTTAATGTGTGAATTAATCTCAACATTTTAAGGATGTGGTATTCCATACGTCAAAAAACGTAGTTATAATATTAAAAGAAAATGGAATTCATGAAGGTATGTGTAATATAATAACTATAGAAGAACAAATAAATATAAAATTTAATATATATCATTTAAAATAGAAACTCCATCATTATTTTTAACAATGAATGATTGCAATGGATGAATTAATGACATCCGTTCACGTGGTAGTAATCGACCTTATACACGAATGATGATTGTGAACCATACATGATGAAAGTGTGTGTGATATTAGTTACGATCCACAATAATAAAACATATTATTATATCCAAGATACAGAAGATATTATATGAATATGAAATAACAATATTTGAATGGGTTTTTGGAAGAAATAATAGAAAAATGATTGTAGATGAACGTTACCTATTCATTTGGTGTTGTCATTTGATTTTCATAAGAGGATGTCATTGGTTGGATTTATTCACAAATAAAGGCTACTAGTATGGTGTTAGGGAAGTTGGGTGGATAAATGTTTATGGTTTGGCTGAGCTATAAGGTTCAATATAGTTTGTGTAACTAAGGGATGAGTTTCCCTTTTATAGTTGAGGTGAGGGGCACCTTTGGAAACTCTCAAAATATTAAATTAATATAATTTATCTGTGAATAAAAAATCCAAAAAGTGAGTTAGTTATAAGATAATATTATTATTTGTGTAAATAATCACATAACATAAATTTTAGACAAGTTTATACCACATTTGTCATGACCCGTCCTCGGGGCCCGTGCTGTGACTACCCCAAGCCCACCTTCCATAGGCCATGGGCTGGCGACTAGCACCAAAGGCATAAATCCCGATAACTGAGAAGGCATTGCCTTTATAAAAGTAAACAAAACACCACAGAGTACAAGAAGAAGTAAAACACTAAGTACAAAGAGAAGTACTGAAAAGCCAATGGGCCAGAATACAAACCCAACTGAAAGTACAACTACAACTGAATAAAAGTACAATAGAAAAAGACAACAGCTAGAAGAACGGAAGCGGCTCATGGGACATCCTCCTCGGATCCTACCTGAAGGGTAGGTACAGATGGCGCAGCTCCTGGATCATCCACCACGGATCCTACCTGAAGGGTAGGTACAGATAGCCTCCACACCGCTCTCGCCCGTCAACCTCCTCTGAGTGTCGTCTCACTGTGAAGTCTACCTTCGGATACCGTCCAGTCCTCGAACACTCGGCCTCCGTCAGCACTGCCTGTCGTCTGCAACCAACACAATGAGGTACGGGCATAACCCCTACAGGGGTGAGTATAACGATACTCAGTAGGGACCCCAAGACCCTCATGGTCTCACTAAAACCAACAAGGATAACCACAAAGAAGATCTCAACAGATAACCTCTACTTAGGTATAAGCCCATACATATACCTAAGTTATCAAGTAACCCATCTCAATCATGAGGAAACACAAAGATTATGAAATCAACGGATAACCACTACGCAGGTATATGCCCACACATATACCTATGTTATCAAGTGACACATCTCAATCATGAGGCAAACACAAGGTCATAGACATACCTCAAACCAGGATTTTCATTATCGAAACTGTAACTGTTGAAGAGCCCCGTCTCTGGATTGTACAGTTGTCCTGTCACGACTCCGAGGTACTGCTCACTAACCTAAGACTGCTATGGTACCCCTCCTTTCGAGTACCGTGGGCCTGCTGCCAAATATTGGGCACTCCGTCCGCTGTGGGTCTGCCGCCAAATACCGGGTGCTCCCCCTAATAGCCTACATAGGTACTCCTCCGGCCGAGTACCGCGGGTCTGCTACCAACTACCAGGCACTCCGTCCACCGTGGGTCTGCCGCCAAATATCTGGCACTCCGTCCACTAGGCTAGTCGACTCACTCCATGTCGAGTCGGTCAAGCAGTCATCAAGTCTTAGTCGTCTACACAATCTCCATACTCCGCACGCTCGCCTCCGGGAGGGTCCACTCCACGAGCTACTGGTCGATGCTCCAAGCAACAAAAAGTCTCACGAATAAGTATCTCAACATACGGCCTCGTCATAGGGGTCTCAATGCAATAGACGGCGTGTCAATCGGACGCTCGGTCTGTGAGTTATTAGCCTTTCCGTCCCAGGGGCCCGGTTGGTTTCGTGAGCGAAACAACCCGGCCGTATCTCAACTGTACACTCCAGAGACGGGGCTCTTCAGTAGTTACGGTTTCGATAATGAAAATAATGGTTTGAGCTTAGTCTATGACCTTGTGTTTGCCTCATGATTGAGATGGGTCACTTAATAACTTAGCTATATGTGTGCACATATACCTGGGTAGTGGTTATCTGTTGATTTCATAATCTTTGTGTTTCCTCATGATTGAGATGGGTAACTTGATAACTTAGGTATATGTATGGGCTTATACCTAAGTAGAGGTTATCTGTTGAGATCTTCATTGTGGTTATCTTTGCTGGTTTTAGTGAGACCTTGAGGGTCTCGGGGTCCCTACTAAGTATCGTTATACTCACCCCTGCACGGGCTATGCCTGCACCTCATTGTGTTGGTTGCAGATGACAGGAAGTGCTGACGGAGGCCGAGTGTTCGAGGACTGGATGGTATCCGGAGGTAGACATCACGGTGAGACAAAACTTGGAGGAGGTTGACGGGAGAGAGCGTTGTGGAGGCTATCTGTACCTACCCTTCAGGTAGGATCCATGGTGGACGATCCAAGAGATGCACCATCTGTACCTACCCTTCAGGTAGGATCCGAGGAGGACGTCCCAGGAGCCGCTTCTGTTCTTCCAGCTGCTGTCTTTCTCTGTTGTACTTCTGTTCAGGTTTAGTTGTACTTTCAGTTGGGTTTGTATTCTGGCCCATTTACTGTAGAGACCCGAAGCTTGACGTACATGGACATTACATTACTTTTGTGGAATACTTAGTACATAACAAAAACACACACACAAGGACCGTAATACTTTAGTGTCTTTGGAAACTCGGAATATAATATTCTAATCGTGGTGAAAGATCTTCAACATCTCCCATAAAGATCTTCTTTTTTTAACCTAAATCCTTTCTTTATGTCCTGGGGAAAAGAAAACATAAAAGGGTGAGCTCAAATTCTCCATAAGGGTAAACAAAAGAAATATCAATCATGTCATATTCATAAGAACATATATTTTGGAAATCATAACCTGCAAAAGAGATCATAATTTGATAACATGGGATAAATCATAGTAGTGAAATGTAATCACAATAATCATAACATAAAACATGAAACTTTGTGGAATACACACATAATCATAGAGAATAATTTCTTGTTAGTCAAGACTCATTGCCAAGACTATCTTAGTGGACAAAGTCCCTTTCTGAACGGAGTTCATTCCTCGTTTCAGTCCTGTTTCACTGAACCGGTATAACCTACCATTCCAGCCATGTCTATCTCATGACATATCAAATCTTTACTCAATGCATTGGAGGGAGATATAGGTCCCACCCATCTCATAATGATACCATTCTTATGTGTGCCAAAAAATCATAAACTATACATCATTGCATAACCCATGTAATAAAAATTGGAATCTTAAACATCATGACATCATAAAAAAATTCATATACGATAAAGTAATTCATTAAAATAATTACAAAACAAAATAATCAAGTCAATTTAAAAACAGAACCCTTTATTATCTTAGATGGAAAATAATTTTGATAAAACACTTGAACTTCATTCTTGAGGAAAATATCCTTTCTACTTCAAAAACACTTTTCCTTTCTTAACATGTCATACAATTTTAAACTAAAAGAAGTTTATTAAAAATAAACTTGAAAACTTGTAAAGGAATATTTTTTGAAATAATGTTTTAAAAATCCATTCATGTCGTATAAGTTAAAAGAAAACATTCTTCCCGTTCTTTTGTCAGAAAAGTCAAAAAGTAACTCATACGAAAAAAGACAAAAGATTCCTCTCATATCCTTTACTAAAAACCCACCAAAGGGTAAAATTGGATTTAAACAATTTTAGGTGGATGGAAATAATATTACATATTGAGGAAACATGGATTTGGATGATAAAATACACCCCAGTAAATGCCAAAGTATAAACAATCTTGGATAAAAATGAGACTGTGATATTTTCCCTTACCTTAAGTCCGATTTGCTTCGTAAGTGTCCCAACCTCCTGTATAATGATTTAAATAATGTCATTAAATTATTACATAATCATATTAATTGTTATGATATCATATATGGTTCACTTATGACTTTATATTACCCGTTCTTTTGTAAATTCCATGTTAAAGAAGCGTTTTGGGTAAAATCGTTTCATTTATCATAGGTGTTTGGACTTATTGTTCTTGACATTATTATTAATTATATCATGATTTACTTACTTCCAGAATATAAAACATGATTTATATATCATATATATTCAGTATATATATATATATAATAGATAGATAAATGAAATGAAACACACCGTTCATAGAGACGGTAGTCCGTACGTACGCATGAACGCTGTTTTCCTTTCCTTATTGTTTTGAATGGAAGTAAGTAGATGACATACATATATACATAAATATAGTAGCTTTATAATGTCATATATTTCATTATTATTTCTTATATATAATTTATAATCATTCTTAAATGGTTAACATGGAGAATGAATCTCATCACTTCGTGGAGACGGTAGTCCGTACGTACGCACGAGAGATGATATCGTTCTCATGATCGTGAACGTGTGTTTAAGTGTATGTATACTATTTCAGTATCAATATCACTTTATAATAATCATATATAGTTACTCATTACACCATTATACCCATCCAATTAAGGTGGTGGCAGAAAATAGATTACACCACGGCGTGAAGACGGTATTCCGTACATACGCACACGCGGGGATTTCCTTTTTCCGTAGGATGGATAGAAGGTTAATTAGAGTTGTTTCATATTTATAATAACATATCAGTATATAAGAAATACTGATGTTATTACTTTATCATTAAACAACAAAAGAAGAAGAAGTTTAAGAAGAAAGAAATTGAAAAAGATCGGTAATGGATATTACCTCTTTTTGACGCGCCTTTTCTTAACCTCCACATAATGAACTAAGGATGCTCTTTGAAGAAGTCTAGGACCTCTAGTATGATACTAGGGAATTGGAGATGAGATTTTGTCAGGGGTTTTCTGAGCTTTAATGCTCAAATTGGTGTGAGGAGGAGAGGGAGGATGTGCCCATTTATAAGGGAGGAGAGGGGCACCTTAGGAAAATCTAAAAATATTATTTTATTATAAAGTAAAATTCGGGTTTTAATAGCTCCAAATTGATATATTTAGAAGATAAGGTGGGTAGGGGTCGAAATCCTCTCATCCAATAGAATTTAGACAAGTTTAGGTATCAATTTTAACCATATCATTTAGATTTAACTTTAAGTTAGATAATTTAACTTTTACCTTGTCTTCTTGTTTTCTTACACTATAAGGTAAATTAACTTACTATATCAAGACAAAAAAACCCCAAGCTGTTTATTATTAATATATATATCATTATCTAAGTCATTTTTCCGAACCTTAGATTTTTAGGAATTAAATAACAATTAATAATATAATATTTGTTTTTAAAACTAATTTATGTCAATTTTGACACTATTTGGTACATGATTTTTATGAAATTCATAACAGAATGATAAGTTCTAAACAAGTTACTTATATCCACAATAACATGTCATATTAATCTAGAAAATTAATTTAAGTCATAAAAAGTCTCAAATTACATTTATTTGGGCATTTATAACATCAATTATGTCAATATTTTTTTAATAAGACAATTACTGCATCATCTTTGTGTCATAATAAATGATAATTATGTAGTCCATAAAAATTCTAAATAAATTTCTATGATGTAGATAATTGTATTATATTTCTGGAGACTATTAATTTTCGAAGTTTCATGAAGTTTATCACTAAAGTAAAATTATTATACTTATAAGATTTAAGAAAGTGACATGTTATCACATTCTTTGGTTTTAATAATAATTAAATTATTTTCATGGAAAAAAGTCCATAAAATGAATCTAATCTGACCCTTAGGTTATATGGGTCTACGTTTGGCCATCCAATAATATTTTTCCAACTATTAGGGTAATTTTATAATCTTATATTTACCATTAATTACCTGATTTACCTTTAACTATAGTAAATAAAATTTACCGTAGTTACTATTCACAATGCCCAAAAATAAAAAGTCGCTTATTAACATAATTTGGACCCACTGATTCCAAATATGGAATCCATTTTTCCAAATTCAATACACAAAAGATGCAGAAATTAAATTAAAAATAATCCCGTTGTCGAAAGAAAACGAGTTTTTCTTTAAAACATTGCAAAAGATTGAATTGTTTTAACATACAAATTCAAGGTAAAATCAATGATAATGACATAAATTATATTAAATGGTAAAAATATATTCTATTTATACTTTAAAACCATTCAATATTATAATTTAACCATATAAGATATTATGATGAAAAAAGTTGTTTTTCATTAAAATATAGCGTGTTTTTACTATTCATTAAAATATGAAAGTTATTGGAAAAATATCAATACTTTATCTAATGTAAATTTTTATATCCTGATTCAAAAGAAGAATTTTATTTTTTTCAAATTGAACATATAAACATGTCAAAAACTAGATTTAAAGTGGGTGCGCCATCAAAAGGCGGCAAAACTGTATTTTTTGAAAAATACTTATTTTACCCGAAATTTTTTTTTTGTTCTTATACCATGTTCTAGAAAATGTGTAAGATGAATAATAATGTTATAAAATTCAAAATTTAGTTAATAATATTCATAACGGCTAGTTCATGACAATATTATAATAATATATCGTTGTTTATTAAAACCCGGTATTGCGTACAACGCACGCTATCGAGGAAGGTCGTCATTGCATGTAATGCAAGCCACGTAAGGGTTGCGTGTTGTGAAAGAATCCTTCGTTGTTTCATATAACATAATCCAACCACATTTCATTTATACATTTAATATATATATATATATATACTCAATGTTGCGTAGAATAACTATTATCAAAATTGTGTGTAACACGATCCAAGAATAGTGTTGCCTATACTGCAAGCTAATACGGTGTTGCGTATAGCACAAGGTAATCTTGGTGTAGAATACAACACATGACATTAATGAAATTAAAAGAATATTTTTCATAAAATCTCGTGGTGTTACATTCTACCCCCCTTAAAATGAATTTCGCCCTTGAAATTTTTCGGGGTTATAAATGGTTTACTACTCGAAAGTTTGTTTAATAGAAACCCACATCGTAAAAAGGAATACCAAAATATGGCTTTAAAAACTAATGTATGAAATGTAACGGTTACCCAAATTAACTCATCACTGGGTTTCCACGTAGGAGAACATAGGTGAAAATATGGATATGGAAGAAAAATCTAACCATCATGTTCTGATGGAGTGTGGTAGAGAACATGGATATGAAAAGGCCAACAATCGCAAAGCCAAGAATTTATGATGATCTAGGGTACCATCTGATTCATCAGATATAAGATCACTAGGACAATATTTTTGGTTTTCAATATCATTTCCCGAAAGTTGAAAATTTTGAATTTGAAGAAATACTTACTTTATTTTGGTACAATCTCGCTGTTGTTTGTGCTTTGAACAATTTCCACTTCATCTCTTAAAGAAATGAAGTTGAATTTGTTATTCTTGAAGTGTTAACAGATCATGTGATAGACTGATGGGTCATTCCATCTGTTTCAAACAAAAGTTTAGCAATAGTTATCAAATATACATAAGTCCGTCTTTGGTGAGGTTAATCATATACGATTCCAAAAATGAACTTATACTTCATATATCATGCCGCTTAATAAAATAAAACTAGTTTCTACTAACCATGGACTTTCTATAGGCCAGTGGTATGCGATAAATGCCCATCGCACATTAGTTGTGGGTTCGATTCCCACAGCCTTGGCCGACACGATGGGTTGTCGCACATCCTGCAAGTTTCCCTTTTTATATTACTATAACATCCCATCAACAATATCAAAAAAAAGTTTTATCTTTAAATAATACTAACTTATGTCCAACATAATCCATTCCAATCTTTAGGATTATCTAAAATACTTCGGTCCAAGCTCATAGTATAAAGAAAACGATTACTTGAAATGTCATCAACTAAGCATGTGAATACCATTATTTATCTCCCAAATATCTTGTTGGTCACATTCCAATCATGTGAATACCTTAATCATGTATTCTCTTGAAAAATTAATACCCATTAAACCTTAGTGAAAACATGAATGCTGTCAAAAGTTAACTCTTTCCACATACCAAAATCCAAAAATTCTATATACTCAAACCATGATATAACCTTCTCCTTATATCAGTCATGAGCTCATGAATACTATCAAACATTTAATTTTATCCTTATCCCTTCATTATGCGCATATCATCTACATTCCCAAAATATCTGAATAACCTTTCATGGATACTGGTACCATTAATCATACACTTTCAAAACTCAAGGAAAGAAAACAATGTAACAATCCTTAGATTTCTCTTTATTCCATAGTACCATGAGATTTCTTATACAACATTACACATGATAAACATGTAATCATTCCAGTACATTCTTAAACCATTGACCGATCTTCAACAATTCTTTCATCTCACATGTAATTTGTAGTCTCTTCATCATCATAAACATAAATACTACCCATACGACCATACTGATTCTCTTCATGAGACTTTCCCTTAGGGCATTGGTTTTTATAATGCTCGTACATTCCACATTTAAAACATTTAACCATTTTTGATGTCGTAGCAACACCATTATCCTCATCCCTGGTGTTAACTGAACCTTTTCCTTTGCACTTACTGGATTTGTGTCCTTCTATTCCACACCCAAAGCATCTTCCAGTTCCTTTGAAACATTCTCTTTGATGCCTCTTCCCACATGATTTACATAGGGGAAATTGAACTTTCTTTCCTCTATGATCATCATGAAACTCCATCTTTCTCTTATTAGCCGAGTCAGGAAACTTACCAAATTTTACTTTATTGATAATATTATGAGATTGCTGATTCAGCATAATAATGATGTTTGGACCTCCAAATCCCATTTCATTTGGTTTCTCATGAAGAATAGCATTCCATTGTCCATCATATCCTTCATTATTGTGAATCATCTTGTTTCCAGCAATTTTCTAAAACCCTAAAAAGAATAGTGTGAGAGGAAAAAATCATAATAAAGGGGGAGTAACTTCAATATCTAACATCTTTGGTTTAATCTAATATCGTTACCACAGTTCTAGGACTATATCATATACGTATACTTATCCTTAGGGACATCCCTAGACATACCTTAGAAATATCTCTAGGGATCTAACTAACGTTTTCGCATCCTAGTTTCCAAAGGTTGACTAAAATTTTCCTCTGATACCAACTGTAAATACCCGAAGCTTGAAGTACATGGACATTACATTAATTTTGTAGAATACTTAGTACGTAACTAAAACACACACACAAGGACCGTAATAGTTTAGTGTCTTTGGAAACTCGGAATATAATCTTCTAATCGTGGTGAAAGATCTTCAACATCTCCCATAAAGATCTTCTTTTTTAAACCTAAATCCTTTCTTTATGTCCTGGGGAAAATAAAACATAAAAGGGTGAGCTCAAATGCTTAGTAAGGGTAAACAAAAGAAATATCAATCATGTCATATTCATAAGAACATATCTTTTGGAAATCATAACCTGCAAAAGAGATCATAATTTGATAACATGGGATAAATCATAGTAGTGAAATGTAATCCCAATAATCATAACATAAAACATGAAACTTTGTGTCATACACACATAATCATAGAGAATCATTTCTTGTTAGTCAAGACTCATTGCCAAGACTATCTTAGTGGCAAAGTCCCTTTCTGAACCACGTTCATTCCTCATTTCAGTCCTGTATCACTGAACTGGTATAACCTACCGTTCCATCCATGTCTATCTCATGAGATATAAAATCATTACCCAATGCATTGGAGGGAGATATAGTTCCAACCCATCTCATAATGATTCCATTCTTATGTGTTCCACAAAATCATAAACCATACATCATTGCATAACCCATGTAATAAAAATGGGAATCTTAAACATCATGACATCATAAAACAATTCATATACGATAAAGGAATTCATAAAAATAATTCAATCACAACATAATCAAATCAATGTAAAAATAGAACCCTTTATTATCTTAGATGGAAAATAATTTTGATAAAACACTTGAACTTCATTCTTGAGGAAAATATCATTTCTACCTCAAAAAAACATTTCCTTTCTTAACATGTCATAAAATTTTAAACTAAAAGAAGTTGATTAAAAATAAACATGAAAACTTGTAAAGGAATCTTTTTGGAAATAATGTTTTAAAAATCCATTCATGTCGTATATGTTAAAAGAAAACATTCTTCTCGTACTTTTGTTGGAAAAGTCAAAAAGTACCTCGTACGAAAAACGACAAAAGATTCCTTTCATATCCTTTACTAAAAACTCACCGAAGGGTAAAATTGGATATAAAAAATTGTAGGTGGATGGAAATAATATTAAATATTGAGGAAACATGGATTTTCATGATAAAATACACCCTAGTAAATTCCAAAGTATAAACAATCTCGGATAAAAATGAGATTGTGATATTTTCCCTTACCTTAAGTCTGATTTGCTTCGTAAGTGTCCGAACCTCCTGTATAATGATTTAAATAATGTCATTAACTTATTATAGAATAATATTCATTGTTATTATATCATATATGGTTCACTTATGACTTTATATTACCCGTTCTTTTGTAAATTCCATGTTAAAGAAGCGTTTTGGGTAAAATCGTTTCATTTATCGTAGGTGTTTGGACTTATTGTTCTTGACATTATTATTACTTATATAATGATTTACCTACTTCCAGAATATAAAAAATTATTTATATATCATATATATTCAGTATATATATATATAATAGATAGATAAATGAAATGAAACACACCGTTCATGGAGACGGTAGTCCGTACGTATGCATGAACGTTGTTTTTCTTTCCTTATTGTCTTGAATGGATGTAAGTAGATGAAATACATATATACATAAATCCAGTAGCTTTATAATGTCATATATTTCATTATTATTGATTATATATACTTTATAATCATTCTTAAATGGTTAACATGGAGAATGAATCTCATCGCGTCGTGGAGACGGTAGTCCGTACGTACGCACGAGCGATGATATCATTCTCATGATCGTGAACTTGTGTTGAAGTGTATGTATACTATTTAAGTATCAATATAACTTTATAATAATGATATATAGTTACTCATTACACCATTATACCCATCCAATTAAGGTGGTGGCGGAAAATAGATTACACCACGGCGTGGAGACGGTATTACGTACGTACGCAGGCGCGGTGATTTCCTTTTTCCGTAGGATGGATAGAAGGTTAATTAGAGTTGATTCATATTTATAATAACATACCAGTATATAAGAAATACTTATTTTATTACTTTGTCATGAAACAACTAAAGAATAAGAAGTTGAAGAAGAAATAAATTGAAAAAGATCGGTAATGGATATTTCCTCTTGTTGACGCCCCTTTTCTTAACCTCCACTTAAAGAACTAAGGATGGTATTTGAAGAATACCAGGACCACTAGGATGATACTAGGGAAGTGTAGAAGAGATTTTGGCATGGGTTGGCCGAGCATGAATGCTCAAATTGGTGTGAGGAGGAGAGAGAGGAGGTGCCCTTTTATAATGGAGGAGAGGGGCACCTTAGGAAAATCTAAATATATTATTTTATTATAAAGTCAAATTCGGTTTTTAATAGCTCCAAATTGATATTTTTCTAAGATAAGGTGGGTAGGGGTCGAAATAATCTCATCCAATAGAATTTAGACAAGTTTAGGTATCAATTGTAACCTTATCATTTATAATTAACTTTAAGTTATATAATTTAACTTTTACCATGTCTTCTTGTTTTCTTACACTATCAGGTTAATAAGCTTACTATATCAAGCCAAACGAACCCCAAGTTGTTTATTATTAATATATCTATCCTTATCTAAGTTATTTGTCCGAACATTATATTTTTAGTAATTAAATAACAATTAATAATATAATATATGTTTTAAAAACTAATTTATGTCAATTTTGACACTATTTGGTACATGATTTTTATGAAATTCATAAAAGAATTATAAGTTATAAAAAAGTTACTTATATAAACAATAACATGTCATATTAACCTATAAAATTAATTCAAGTCATAAAAAGTCTCAAATTACATTTATTTGGGAATTTATAACATCAATTATGTCAATATTTCATTAATAAGACAATTACTACATCATCTTTGTGTCATAATAAATGATAATTATTTAATCTCTAAAAATTCTAAATAAATTCCTATGATGTAGATAATTGTATTAGCTTTTTGGAGACTATTAATGTTTGAAGTTTCATGAATTTTATCACCAGGTTAAAATTATTATACTTATAAGATTTAAGAAAGTGACATGTTGTCATATTCTTTGGTTTTAATAATAATTAAATTATTTTCATGGAACAAAGTCCATAAAATGAATATAATCCAACCCTTAGGCTATATGGGTCTACTTTTAGCCATCCAATAGGATTTTTCCAATTTTTAGGGTAATTTTATAATCTTATATTTACCCTTAATTACCCGATTTACCTTTAACTATAGTAAATAAAATTTACAGTAGTTACTATTCACAATGCCCAAAAATTAAAAGTAGCTTATTAACATAATTTGGACCCACTGATTCCAAATATGGAATCCATTTTTCCAAATTCAGTACACAAAAGATGCATAAATTAAATTAAAATTAATCCTGTTGTCGAAAAAACGGGTTTTTCTTTAAAACATTGCAAAAGATTGAATTGTTTTAACCTACGAATTCAAGGTAAAATCAATGCTAATGAAATACATTATATTAAATTGAAAAAATATATTCTATTTATACTTTAAAACCATTCAATATTATAATTTATCCACATAATATATTACGATGAAAAAAGTTGTTTTTAATTAAAATATAGCGTGTTTTTACTATTCATTAAAATATGAATGTTATTGGAAAAATATCAAAACTTTATCTAATGTAAATTTTTATATCCTGATTCAAAAGAAGAATTTTATTTTGTCAAATTGAACATATAAAGATTTCAAAAACTAGATTTAAATTTGGTGCGCCATCAAAAGGCCGCAAAACTGCATTTTTTGAAAAATACTTATTTTACCCGAGAAATTTATTTTGTTCTTATACCATGTTCTAGAAAATGTGTAAGATAAATAATAATGTTATAAAATTCAAAATTTAGTTAATACTATTCATAACGGCTAGTTCATGACAATATTATAATAATATATCGTTGTTTATTAAAACCCGGTATTGCGTACAACACACGCTATCGAGGAAGGTCACGATTGCGTGTAATGCAAGCCAAGTCAGGATTGCGTGTTGTGAAAGAATCCTTTGTTGTTTTGTATAACATAATCCAACCATATTTCATTTATACATTTAATATATATATATATACTAAATGTTCCGTAGAATAACTATTATCAAAATTGTGGGTAACACGATCCAAGAATAGTGTTGTGTATACTGTAATCTAATACGGTGTTGCGTATAGTGCAGGGTAATCTTGGTGTAGAATACAACACAAGACATTAATGAAATTAAAAGAATATTTTTCATAAAATCTCGGGGTGTTACATTTACTTTTCAGAACTTCTCTTTGTACTTAGTGTTTTACTTCCACTTCTACTCTGTGGTGTTTTGTTTACTTTTATAAAGGCAATGCCTTCCCAGATATCGGGATTTACGCCTTTTGTGCTAGTCGCCAGCCCCTGGCCTATGGAAGGCGGGCTTGGGTTAGTCACGGCACGGGCCCCGAGGACGGGTCGTGAAAAATTGGTATTAGAGGATTCGGTTCTACCGCAGAACTTATAACTCTGATATTTTATTTCTGTGAAGCAATAGTGTTAAGAGTACCGAGTGTGGTTTTCAGTTCAGGGAGTCCAGTGTTGGTGTGGGCGGCCAAAGTATCCATACACCAGGACCCTGAAAACTGATTTCCGACTTTGTGCACGAAAACAATGATTGTGTGTGTGTTTCTAGAAGTTTTTAAATATAAGCTCAATCCAAGATTTTCATTATCGAAACCGTAACTTCTAAAGAGCCCCGTCTCTAGAGTGTACATTTGTCATGTCACGACTCCGAGATACTACTCACTAACCTAAGACTGCTAAGGTACTCCTCCTGTCGAGTACCGCGTGTCTGCTGCCAAATACTGGGTGCTCCGTCCGCTGTGGGTCTGCCGCCAAATACCGGGCTCTCCCCTTAATAGCCTATAGAGGTACTCCTCCGGTCGAGTATCGTGGGTCTGCTGCCAACTACCAGGCGCTCTGTCCGCCGTGGGTCTGCCGCCAAATACCGGGCGCTCCGTCCACTAGGCTAGTCGACTCACTCTATGTCGAGTCGGTCAAGCAGTCGTCACGTCTCAGTCGTCTACATGGTCCCCATACTCCGCACGCTCGCCTCCGGGAGGGTCCGCTCCATGAGCTACTGGTCGATGCTCCAAGAAACACAAAGTCCCACGAAAAAGGTATCTCAACAGACCGCCTCGTCATAGGGGTCTCAACGCAATAGACGATGCATCAATCGAACGCCCGGTCTGTGAGTTATTAGCCTATCCATCCCAGGGGACCGGTTGGTTTCGTGAACGAACAAATCTGGCCGTATCACAACTGTACCCCGAACTCTCATAGGGTATACACATAGGGACCGTTTCTCAAAGGGATCAACAACGCCGCTGACGGTTCGTCAAACAGAAGTTTGGTCTGAAAGATATCAGCTTTTCCGCTCCAGGGGCCCGGTTGGATTTTGGGTATGATCCAACCCGGCCACTATCCAATAGCAATCAAAACTCAGGCGAAGTATGCCAAAAGTACTGTCTCGTCAAGAGGAATTCAACGAGATAGACGGCGCGTCATTCGGACGCCCGGTCTGTGAGTTATTGGCTTTTTCGTTCCAGGGGCCCGGTTGGTTTCTTGACCGAACCAACCCGACCACACTCTGACGGCATCCAAACCTCAAGCGGAGTAAGCCAAAATATCTGTCTCACTTAGAGGAATTCAATGAGATAGACAGCGCGTCATTCGGACGCCCGATCTGTGAGTTATTGGCTTTTTCGTTCCAAGGGCCCGGTTTGTATCGTGAGCGAACCAACCCGACCGCACTCCAACGACATCCAAACCTCGATCGGAGTAAGCCAAAAGATCCGTCTCATGTATAGGAATCCATCAAAATTGACGGCATGTCAATCGGACATCCGGAGCTCAAGATATAAGTGTTTCCGCTCTGAGGGCCTGGTTGGTTTCGTATCCGACCAACCCGGCCGAACCCAAAGTATTTCAAATCCTTGAGTGTGATATACCGAAACGACCGTCTCGATCCAAGGATCGTTTCGGAACTGACGACGCGTTGTTCGGAGGTCCGTAGCTCATTTTATGAGCAAAAAACCTGAAAAGGTCCGAAAACGGGGGGTCTCGGCCCGAACCGACCCGGCCCGACCCCCCCTGGGTCGACCCGACCCGGGTCCGGGTCCGACCCGGCCGGCGCGGTCCGGCCCTGCCAGGATGGCCCGACCCGGCCTGGGCACGACCCGGCCCGGCTGCCTGGCGGCTCGGCCGTAATGGCCGAGCGGGTGCAAGGGGGCACCGCTCCCCCTTGATGGAAAGTCGCGGCCCCACGTGGGGCCGCTTGGTGTCACCGGACGCCGCATAAGCCGCGTCCCTTCCTCCGTGGTCCTGCGCGGCCGCGGGACCGGCCAACGCCGCCGCTTCCTGGCGGCCGGCCGCTGCCGGTCGCCGTCGCGCCAGCGTAGCGCGCCGGCGGAGACTTCCGCGGACCACCAGACGCCCTCGGGTGGTCCGGTTCGCCTTTGGTACTAGTCGCCAGCCCCTGGCCAATGGAAGGCGGGCTTGGGGTAGTCACGGCACGGGCCCCTATGACGGGTCGTGACAACATTCAAACCCTTATCTTTTGGATTTAACCCTTAGTTGAACCCTTTAACTATTAACCTAACAACAAGGAATTTTACTATTAATGTGTTAATATAGTTACTATATAATATAAAACGAACCATTAATGAGTAATTAACGACATTGGAATCCTTATATAAATCCCTTTTTCTATTTTTTAGATTTTTTATGAATTTTATATCATTTAATAAAATATAATTTGTTTTATAATATTAAAAATGATAATTTTCACACTATTAATTCTTTCCATTTTATAAAATTACAATATAAAAGATAATTTTGAAAAAAACCATTAATATATCCCTTCTATTCAAATTTCAACTATAACTTTCCTTTATCACATTAATTAAAACACATTAGGATAATTTAACTAATTTTAATATCAATTATTTTAAATGACCATTAATTAAATACTTGATGCATCGCCATTGTCGAATCTTTTAATTTAATTAATTCTTCATAAAAGATATAAATAATATATCATAATGAATATTAACATTCTGGAATTCATATTTTTATTTACAGTTGAATATTTCTTCTATATAACCACATATAAAAAATGTAATACATATCAAAAACATGTGTATTACTTATTAATCATTCATTATAATAAAATACTAAAAAAAGTTTTAAAGACGTCCAAATGGATCAAAAGCGGCATAAAATCATGAAAAGAATTGTTTTTAGGATATCTATTCTAATTAAATTTGTAAAATTCTTATCATATCTATATAATAATAATACTATTATAATTACCCCTAATTACCATATTTTTCCTTAATAGTGGTAATTTAAAAAAATACCAAAGTACCTATTCATATTGTCCAAAAATAGAAGCGACCTATTTATTAGGTTTTTTACATATGATTCAAAATATGGAATCAATTTATAATAATTGAGAACACAAAATTTTAAAAAAATTAATTTAATAATTTTCCCATTAACGGATGGAGAAAACATGAATTTAATTTGAAAGCATTCAATAGATTGAAATGTTTTTATATTCACATTCAATGTGAAATTTATAGAACATTCATAAATAATATTAAATGATAAATATTTTATTTCATTATAATTTAGAACCAATTAAAAATATAATTGAACACCACACATTATTTTTACAAGAAATTCATTTTCAATTAAAATTCAATATTTTATCAATATTAATTAGAACATGGCATTTATTACAAAAATAAAAAAACAACCAAAGTAAATTTTTATATATTAATTTAAAATAAAAAATTTATTATTTTCAATTAAAATTTCCAAAATTATTAAAACTACATTTAAAATTAGTTCTCCATCAAAATGTTGTAAAACTAAATGTTTCCAAAATAACATCGTTTATACATAAAATTGGATTCTTCATATATCATGTCTTAAAAGCACATATGATGAATTTTAATAAATTTATTGAATATTTAATATATATATATACATATATTTCATTAATATAATCCTAAAAATTGTGAATTGTTTATATTATTGGTATAAATCACACTTCTTTACATTTAAATAGTTTTTATAAAGACATTTGCATTATTTTAAATTTGTTTTTTAAAATTTTACTAATTAATTACTAACTAATGAATAAAAAATATCTTTTCAAAAATTATTTAGTCAGATTCATTATAAATTATTTAATAGTTATGAGACAATTTAATTTTAAATAAAAATATTAATAGTATATTAAGGTTCATTTAAGCTCAGTGTTGTGTGAAACATAAGTTATTGAAGAGAAAAAATATTAAAAACACACATAACATAAAATCGTGGGGTGTTATAAAATATTATTATATATATATCCTTCTTTTTATGTGTTGGGTAATGATATTCGTATTTCTTCATGAAGGTTGTAGTCCACATGTGCATGAATAATGCTATCAACTTTTTTATTATATAAAATAATAGTTTTTCAATCCAGAATGAAACAAATTTCATTATTATCTTAATGATGTCATATATATTATATATATATATATATATATATATTATCATTAACCTTATTTTCATTAATTGAACATGCTTTTGAAAATTGACTCAGATCGCTTCATGAGATGGGAGTCTGCTGTACACAGAAGCGACATTATCATATCCCCTTTGACAATGAAAAAAAGGTTTATATGACATAATGTGTCCATAATAATAATTATGTTATATATATATATAGTTGATAACAGAGACACATCATCATACCCAAAATTTTTAAGATGTGATGCAAAAATAAATGACATTGGTTCGTGAGTTGGTAGTCCGCCATACACACGAATGATGATTTCTAATCCCATTTCATGTATGAGATAAATAATTTTTGTTATGGATTTAGTAGAATAGACTTTTATTATATGGATGATAATAAAAAATTTATATAATTGGTTTATGTAAAATATTTGGTTTTTGGGGATAGAGAAAAAATAAAAATAATCGTCGATGAACATTGAATCTTCTTTTGGTATCCAACATAGGATTCTACCGAAGGCCTCTATATATATGATTTTATACAAAATTAATGATTATATAATGATATGATGGATTTTAGAATGTTATTTGGGTAGTTCTTGATTGAAAAAGGGGGTTTACGGTGTGAAGTGAAGAGGAGATGGTGTATCCTTTTATAAGAGAGGTGGGTGGTACACTTGTAAATTTAGGGTAATATTCATTCATACCGATGTTTTTACCCTTTAACAAAATTATAATATGGTCTATTATATAATATATAAGATATAAGGAATTCATATTGATGTAAAATGTGTTTTTACATGTTTTTATGTCATTGAAACCCATACATTATTATTTTAACTCTCAGTAAATCCATTTTAACCTTAAATGTGATAAATGATATTTAATGCTATCACAATTCATTCTGGTCAAAAATTAATTTTAATTTATTAGAAAATATAAATTTTTATGATCCAAAATATGGAATCCTATATTATCAATTAAATTCACATAATTGGAAAATTTTAATTTAAAATTAATCTCCTAGACCAGATAAAAAGGTTAGTTTTCAAAGAGACATCATTCATGAGTTTATATTGTTTTCATATATGATATAAAATTGAAATTGGTTACGATGAACTAAATGGGATTAATATATATGTAGTTCATCTAATTTTATTTTTAAAATAAAAATAAAATATAATTTATCTCTATAGGTAATTTAAATTAAATTAAAGTTATCAATTAAAATTTAGTATTTTTCACTATTCAGTAATAAATTATTCTTTTCAAAAAAATTATAAACAATTTCACCCAAATATAATTAAGTATTAATGATTTCAATTTTTTTATTTTTTAAATTATTTTTTCAAAATGTTTAAAATTTTTAGTTTAAAACAAAACTAACATATTCGATGAGAAATGATGTTTTCGAAAAGTGTATTGTTCAAGAATAATATGATTTTATTTTGAATCCATTTATACTAATAATTATTATAAGAATATTAATTTATAATTATTAATATAAAGTATAAAAATTTTCTATAAAAATGTAATCATTAGGGATTATATTATTTAATTAAAAATTAGAAACTTCAAGAATTTTAAATTTGTATTTTGAAAAACCCCTTTTAAAACCAAAAACAAATTTGTACAAAAAAATTATAATTGTGATTAAATGTAATTTATTAGATTATATACCATTAAATAATACATATTTTAATAGAAAAAATATGTAAAAATATTGTTACTTTCAAATAACACATTTTAGTTAAAAGAAAAAAAATTACAAAAAATTATATACTTTGCACCATTCACTGAGATATCAATATTTCTGAAAAATACCAATAGATTGACCATTTTATATTTTTGTATTTAAATTAAAAAAATTAACATAATTTTTTAAAATAAATTTTCTAAATGTTCATTAATATTATTATAATATTTTATCGTGAAAAGAAGTAAACATTTGTTTTGATAAAATGTATTTTCGGAGAAGAAAATATCTTTACTCAAAATTGATTATTCATTTAATAATAATTTATCAATGATTTATATTGAGTAAGATATATATATTAATATATTTCAAAAATAAATTAATACTATTATTACCTTTCAATTTTGTGTCTAGTTCATAATGGTTATATATATTAGGTGGTTTATGTTCGGTTTTAGTTTCTGAATACACTATTCAACATATAAAATATATAGATTATGTGTAAAAAAATATATTGAAGATATTAATTTTTTAAAATGAAATACACTATAAAATATTATAGTGTTAATTTATCATATATTCTCTTTGTTGTGTGCTTATTATGATGTCGAACATTATTTTCATTTGTTAAATCTCAAGGTGTGACATCCTTATCCACCCCCAACTAATAAACTGTGTCCTTTCAATATGATCATTATATCAATAATCAATTGATATAAGTTTTAAATTAATATTTTTATAAACACACATCATAATAATGGTTAAAAAACATCCTCTTAATTAGAGAGAAATGGATGTAAAAATTCACATGGAATGTCACATCAAAAAATTTCCAAAATGGATTAGAAAGCTTGGATATTAGTATTTGGAGATGGATGATGAGTGGAAATAATTATAAATAATTATTGAGGTAATTAATCATAATTATGTGAATGATCAATGGAATTTTGGGGTCATCCAAACAATAAATCAATGATTCCCTAAAATACAATCTGACCCCACATATATTAATGTAATTGGATAAATTTTTGGTTTTATGAAACCTTTCCTAGTGTTATGTAACTTATTCACCAACTTTTTTGAAAGTTTAGAAAATATACTTAATTTTCATGTCCAATTACTATTATCTTATTTCCACCAGAATATCATCTTCTTCTCTAAAAGATGAGTATTAAATATTAATTTTCCATATCTAATGAACTGAAAATCAAGTTTTAATGGATCATATAACAATAAAAGAGATTAAAAACTATTAAAACTTTTTTTCATTAACCAATAAAAAACTTTTTATCAAAAGTATAGATAATATAAAAACTGTGTATTCCTTCAAAGGATACATTAATCATCAAATTTCAATAGTAACACACAAAGGTGAAATTTGAATGAAATCAACAATCATAAGAAGTGAATAACGGTATGACAACATAATTAGATTATCTTAGGGAATCATAAAAAAACTCATACCCATAAATACTGGAATAATAAATCATGAAACACCAAATATGGATTTTAAAAACGAACGAGTCATATGAATGAATAGTCAAGAGACATATGATATTAATCTTTGTAAAAGGAAATAATATAAACCATTATAAATCAATGATAAATTGTGATGGTATTATGGAACCCCATCACTATAGAACCCTTATAGAATCGTTATAATTGGAATTATCATACGAACAACATCAAAAAAATTTCTCAATAATCATTTCACTTAATTACCTCAGATTTTCTTATTTCACATTATGTAATCATCATCATCCATTTAAAATCATTCTGAAAACAACTCATTAAACATAATTAATGATAACCTATAAAAAAGAAACATAATAATATTGAGCTCAAATTATTATTAAGGTTAGAAATCAGAATAAAAATTTGAATGAAATCGACAATGATAAGAAGTGAATAATAGTATGACGACATAATTACATTTCATTAGGGAATCATAAAAAAACTCATCCCCATAAATACTGGAATACTAAATCGTGAAACATATAATACAGATTTTAAAAAGGAACTAGTCCTATTAATGAGTAGTCCAGAGACATGTGATATTAATCTTGGTCAAAAGAAATAATATAAACCATTATAAATCAATGATAAATTGTGATGGTATTATGGAACCTCATCACTATAGAACCATTATAGAATCCTTATAATTGGAATGACCATACGACTAACATCCAAAATAATTATCAATATAACATAGTCACTACCCAAGTAATTGGATCACTATTTGGGTTAACCTATGATTTAAGCAATAAGGGTCTCTCCTTATTCTATCTGGACCAGAAAATCCAATAAGCAGTAACGGGATCACCGGACACTATCTAGGTCAATGCATCGTATAAGCTATAATATGATCACCTGGAACTATATGGGCCTCCCTATCATATATGTTGTTATGTTTCACCATGTTATATCCAGGAATAAACATTGTATATAATATCCTATAACCACAATATGAAAAAAGTACAAAGAGAATTCATTTCATCACAAAAATTATCGACGAAATAATTAATCCATTTTAACTTGATTAAACCATTTAAAAGAAATAGGTTTCATGTAAATCTCATTGAAACATGTTTGAATCGTGTAATATAAACGGGTTCTATAAAAGCCTCACTAAAACAAGGTTAAACCATGGAAAATAAATATGTTCCATAATAATCTATTTGAAATAATCTTCATCCATCCAATAAAATAATTAGGACGTAAAAATATCACCATTAAATCACAATTCAAAATAAGGGTTGATGATTTTGATGAATTTAACTTCCATTAAAAGACCATTAAAATTATTTTGAGGAAAATAACCATTTAATTTTGAAAAAAAATATTAAATACTAATAATTTAAAAACAATTTCATAAATAATTCTTTATAAAAAACCTTGAAACAATATAAATAATGTTATAAATAATTAATTGTAATCATTTTTTGAGAAACATAAAATATTAATTTCGATAAAATAATTTTCAAACATAATAAAAATCTTTTTATTTTAAAATTACCTAGAATGTATATTAGTAATTATTTTATAAAAATAATATTCTTGAAAATGTAAAATTTTATTAATGTGATACAGATTAAAACAAATATTCCTTTCATATTTTTTGTAATATAACAACACCCATTGTTATGAGAAATACATGATGTATCAATTTAGTTTTCTAAAATATAAAACATGGGAAAAAATATCTTATATAAATAACTTGGAATAATTAAAGACACATTTTTTTAACAAATTTTATAGAAATGGTTTTGGAAGAAAAAGTGTTTTCAGCTAATAGGATAAATAAGGTAAATTTTTTAATAAAAATATTCCTCTAAACTCTTGTGTTCGTAATGATAAAAAAGTTAAAGGAAAATATATACTATTATGGAAGAAATATTTGAGAATAAAAACAAAAATAATTATAAATAGGTAGATCTTATGACTTGAACATTGGAGACTTATCCCAAATAATCCCAATAAAAGTTTATATTGTATCATATAAATATTACAACTTTGGAAACATTTAATCATAATACCCATGAAATGAATTCATTATATAAAACTTATTATTCAAATATAATAAATAAATTCTGGATATTACATGTCAAAGAGGTTATATATACACCTCACTGAAATATATTGGTGCATAACATGACATAAATATCGAATAAATAAAATTGCGGCAAGAATCCATTACCTATTTAGTAATATTTTAAATCAAAATCCATAATAAATAATAAAAATTTAAAAATACCATGTCAAATTAGTTTTATTTTCAAAAAAATTAAATAAATATGTGTTAAATATAGAATATGTCAGAAAGAACAAATAATGGGATGATAAAACCCCTTACGTCACTCTCCCTTTTGGTTGAACATGAATTAAGCTATCGTACACTGTTTTTAAACATTCTATAAAATATTAAATAGAAATATTAATTTTGGAAACAACAAATATGATACTTTTATTACATATTATCACACATTTGTTAATAATGATTCATTGTTTTCATTGTAACATGTGTAAATTGCATTGTATCTTTATTTATACATTATTATGAAATTACCATTTCTTATGAATAATATATAGTTCCATTTTACCCGGAATAATAATCACCAAATAATAAGAAAATTTATACATAAATTTTACTTCTAATACCAATAATTAAACATGTGTTTGAGAAATAATTTGTGTTGGAATCATTGATATAGTGGTTCATACGTAAGAATGAGTACAATTGCTTTTTTTGAATGATCATTGTGGAAATGAAGTATTTTATATTTATCTTTAAATAGTAATAATAATATCATATATATGATATTATTTAATTAAATATACTAATATATATCATCCTTGTGGTGTGGTGATGAAAAGGGAGCCATATCCCTTTATGAAGGAGGTAGCCTACACATACACAAATGATAATATCAACCTTTTAGTGTAAATAAAATTAAATATTTTATTTAAATTATGATAAATATTTATTTAATTTAACAAATTAATGATTTATATCACATATATTCCACATAATTATCCATATTACCTTTAATTTAATGAGTTTTTGAAAAATGAATAACATCGTGTTGAGAGCGAATAGTCCCCCAAACAGACAAGTGACGTTATCGTATCCCCTACATAAAAGAATTTAAAATTTTTTATATGATATAATGAATCAAGATGTATGATTATTTTATATATATCACATAAACACATTATATTCCTCATATTACCTGACCATGAGATGTGGTAATGGAAAAAAATATAGATATCAGTTCGTGAGAAGATAGTCTGCCGTAAAATAGAATGATGATTTATTACACAATTTGAGGGAATAATGAAATGATTTAGGTTTTAAAATTTATATAACAAATATAAGTATATAGAAGATATAGTTTATTTTAAATATTCATGGTTATAAAATAATTTAGGGAGGTGGGAAAATAAATAAAATAAAAATACATGTAAAATAACATTACATCTTCTTTGGGTATCCTCCTTAGGATTCCACAGAATTCCATACCAGGATGGATTTTTTCACAAAATAAGGCCTCTAATGTGAGATGAGAGATGTTGGGAATTGATTTCGATAAATATTTATCAATCCAAAATGTTATTAAGGTGTGAATTGGATATGATTTGGTGTGGCCTTTTATAAGTGTGGTGAATCCTGGACTTGTAATTTTTTGAAACGATTCAATCATATCTAGATTTTTAACATTGAAAATGACCCTCAAATTTAAATTTACTGTACCTAAAAAATAAATGGTCACAATATGGATTTAAAATTTCTGATTCGTAATTTATAAGTCATTTATAAACCTTTTATTATTAGTTTTAGACCTTCTAAATCCATTTTAATTTATCTGAGGTATGTAGTTATTATCATTTTCCCTATCTATTTTAGTCAAAAAATAAGTTTACCTCATTAGAAACTAAAATATATAATTATTATAAAAATAGAATCTATTTTTTAATATTGTCATTCCTATAATATTAAAATTTTATTTTAAATTTAATCCCACAAATGAAACAAGAAACTGGATTTTTAAAAAGAAAAATTACAAATGTTTACAAAGTTTTCATATTCAATTATAATATAAAATTTAACAAAATGACCAAAAATGGATATATATATATATATATATGAACTATTTTCACATTATAAAATTTTTAAAATATAATTTACCATTTTAAATATTTTAAACATAATGTAATGTTTCATTTAAAATTCAATATTTTTCATTATTCCTCGATAAAATAATCCTTTCATAAAATTACTCGTAATTAAACCTATAATAATATTGAAATGAATAATTAATAAAATAATTTTTTTTCAAAAATATTTTTTCTTTAACTGTTTAAAAATTAAATTTAACACCAAAACTTCAGATGCGTTGGAATAACAGGTTTTAAAGATGTGTATATATTAAGAATGAATTGATTTTATATTAACTCTATACCAAATAAAAAATCAGTGTGAATATAATTTTATATTTTTTAATATATAACCTACAAATTTAATTTAAAATATTAAAACTTATCAATTCAAAAAAACTAAAAGCAAAAATATTATGAATTTTCAAGCCGTTATTAGAAAACACTATTTTTAACCCAAAAAAACTTATTGTAAAATATAATATTAATTAGATTAAAAAGTAATTAAGTTGATTAAAATTAACCAAATAATAATTATGATACTATAAAATATATTCCAAACATATTGGAAAATATTAAATATTGATTTATTAAAAAGAAAATAATTTTCCCCAAAAAAGTCTATATTTTGCACTATTAACCGAAAATTAGTATTTTTTAAAAAATACAAAAATTTCACATGATTTAAATTTTGATATTATTATTCTAGAAATTAATTCGATTTGATTAGATAAATAATATAAATTCTATAATAATTTATTATAATATTTTTCAGGAAATGAATTAAGAAATTATTTTTTAATAAAACGATTTTCTGAAAAATAAAATCACTTTTCTAAAAATTGATTGACTATTTACTAAAAATTTATCAATGATTTATATTAAGTATGGTATTTATATTTATATTTATATTTATATATTTTATAAATTATTTAATAATATTCATATCGACCAATTTAATGTTTAGGACATAATTGATTTATATATAATTTTTCATTTAAGCTCGGCCTTGTGTGGTGGATACTAGATAAAACTAAAAAAATATCATTATTACATGTACTAAAATATATTTATGAGGTTAAATTTATTTTAAATGAAATATATCATAAATTTACATGGTGTTACATTCTCATTTATGATGATTTTTGTTTTGTTTTTTACACTATCGAACACAATATTATTCTTTTAAAATATCATGTTATTACTTTCAAGAAAACATGGTCATCTCATCCAACAATTTTTATTTAGGAATTTATATGATGTTTATAGATATGAAGATAAACTGATTGAATGATAATATGAATAAGGGTATTGTAGAATTATTATGCTGACCCCAAATATGAAAATAAGTCAAGGTTGAACAGCAAATTTCCAAGAGGATAATGAATCCATTTCCAAAACTAGTATAAAAATGGTATGAATTAACCATGGATTTCATTGTATGAATATTAGGGACATCCAAAATAAATAATTTCATATAGGTTGTAATATATCCCCTACCAAATATAGAAAATCTCATTCTATCATGGATGATTTATCTCTTGACCATCAATCCATGATATACATAAGGGAAGTGGTAAGACTACATGCAGTGACACTCTATATTTGATCAATATTCATGGTGTAAAATATTGAATAAATAAGACTAAAGAAAGGTTTTTAAATTGAACTATTCTTCCAAACTTCTTATCACCCTTTGAAAAAGTGTCCATCAGAGTGAACTATTCACATAATATTGGATATGATTAGATCATGGTCAATATATTTACAATGATATTATGACAAATTCCTTTCCCTGGAGGAGTTCTCATATAACATAGATTACCGTTCTAGAATTCCAATGGAACCTTGTGATTCTCAGTATTATATAATTTTTTAGAAACCATAATGTTGGGATGATGTTGGAAATAGAATGATTATGGGACCAGATATTATCTATGGGATAACAGAGAATAATAAAACTATTCCAAATCTTATGAAATCAAAAAAAATGCAAATAAATATTTTGTGAATAAAATATTCAACATTACCTTTAGTTTAATTCCATAAATAATTTTTCATTCATATATCATGGTAGAAATTATTCATGTGGATTGAAAACGCTTCTCGCTTCTCTACTAGTCAGTGGGAGGGGAAGTATTCTCGACTTCCTCCTAATGGAAGGAGATGCAGCTTCTATCCCTTCACCGATCCTTCTATGATTCTAATAATTCTTGTGATCAATCTAGACCCAAAGGTCCTTTGTATTCGTGAAGGAGACCCTATTATTCTATTGTTGGATCAAGAGTTTACAAAGGTGGAGAGTTTATATAATCTAACACTAGTTTCTCAATTTTGGAACAAAAGATATCTGGTGGACGAATTTGGCATGTTTTTCTCCGATCAATGTGGTCTAAAAGAATGAGGTGTTGCCGGTCTACTGGATAAAAGTCATTTTATGGTGTTATGTTCTTCTTCACAAGACTTTATTTGTTCTCAATCCTAGGCTCCAAGGAAATGTGGTGGATATGGCTTCAATCTATTTCGGTGGAACTATAATTTAAAGCTAAATCGTGATTCTCTTACAATTCCGGTTTGGGTAAGACTTCCTCAACTTCCTCTACAATTTTATTATCCCACAATTCTATGTATTCTAGGAAATATTGTGGTTCCATTTTTTTTGTGCATTTGTGTATTGATTATATGTGAAATCTTATCAACCTGCACATGTGTGTGGAGGTGGATGTGTTATGGTTGCTGGTTGAATCAGTGTGGATTGATGCTGGCGAGGAGGTACGGTGTAAACAACCAGTGGTCATTGATCATTGGGTGGAGTTTTTCTATTCCTATAGTAGACTGGGTCACTTGGCCACTGTATGATGACAATGTGGCCATTAGGGGAAGGTGATAGAACATGGGAGTTAGGGTAATGATGCTATCCAGACTAATCTCTTGAAGGGAAAGGGAGTTCAGAATAGAACATTAGAAAAACAAGATAAGGATCCCTCCATGTTGGCGATTTTTTATCGTCATAAGGATGATTTGGGGGACTAGGACCTGGGTAATTCAGTGCGGATTATTGTATCCTCATCTCAGGAATCTCAAGCTAAATGTATAAGTTTAGCTGGGAAGGAATTTGATGTGTGTTCAGAAGGGGTGGAAAATGAACCTCAAATCATGCAGAGTGTTTCAGGGCTCAACAATCAAATAGTGGGAAAGGGTTCAGTTCAAAATGGTGTTTAAAGTAATAAATCCATTGAGTTTTTAGACACCAATGAACCAATTCAAGATATTTTCTATGACCCAGATGGTGTAATTAGAGAAGGTATAGATTCTGAAGAGGATCATAAGGCTCATGAGGAGGGGAAAACCCCTATGAATAAGAGTGAGAAAGGATGCAAGGATTACTCGTATTGACCAAAACCAATGGAAACACGTTCATGTAGAAAATTGAAAACATTTTATAGGGATATGTATTCATCCCTCATGGTTATTATGCAGGACAAGCCCCATGATAGGAGTCATGAAAATAGAAACAATGAAAACTCTACAGGAACAGAAAATGACTCGAAAGAATATATCCTCCACTCTATGGAGCAGATGGTGGATGATGTTCATTATTTCAAAATCCCACAAAAATAGGTGGAGATTATGGGAAGACATTTTCAATTGGAGTTAAATAGAGAGTAGACAAATTGGATCAACAAACAAGATATTATTATGATGAGAGGTTTCAATGAAGGGAAAATCATCAAAGAAGAGCATATTCCCACCTAGTACAAAATGCTGCGTCGTTTTAAAAATGTTATTGGCAATGAAACTACTTCAAATGTATGGCTTATGAAATGGAATCATTATAGAGAGGAAACCACTAATAAGATGAGGCTTTGTTTTCATGGATTTGATTTCTCCTAAGTGGATTTACATCTGGAATGACTGGGATTGGTTTCTCACTTTTCCAGAAAAGTTATTTTATAATAAAAACTTAATTTTCAGCCCTGATAAATTATTCCCATTGAGATTCGTTAGTGTGTCAGAGGTGTATCCTATAAAATAACACACCTACCTAACATTTCCCTTGTAAATTTTTTGTTTCATGTATCCCTCAGAATGAAGTACATACTAGATCTATCACATGTAGTGAGTCAATATATGGTACAGTTGAAGAATGATCTATCGTATGAGGAATGTTCAGTGGAAATCATAGGTAATAGAGATAATGTTATATGAAACCAAACAACTATTGTAGTAATAATGACATGATAGAACCAGTTGTTTGAGGAAATAAAATGGGAACCATAAGAGGTGATAAATTAAAATACCCTAAACTATTCTAGTTAATGATGTTATAACTATAGGTGTAAATTTATTAAGGGTGGAGAAGGTAATGATCTAAACATTCAAAAAGTAAATTTCCATTTTTGAATAAAAAAATCATTATTAATTGAATTTGTTATTGAAAACACATAGACTACATTGGTTATCCAGGACCATTATAAAATGTATTCATTTGGATTTAAAAGGCTATTAATAATATTAACCATTTATAGTGTAGATGTTTTGCAGTGGCCATTATTATTAATATGTTACGTGTTATGAAAAAGTCCAATTTAAATAGTATAAATAAGTAATGGCTTTATCCAATAAGATCATTACTAGAAATATAGATTTTCCCCGATTGCCAAGGATATGAAATCATTGGGATTTTTCTATGTTGAATACCAAGAAGATATTTAATAAATAAATCATTATTGAAACTATTTACAAGAGGAGTTCATGATTAATGACATCATGACCAAAACCATGTTAGTCAAACCACATGAAGAGATTTCCACAATCACAGACATTACCCTTAACGTGTATGCTGGTGTAATAATGGTATTTTTATCTTGACCGTAGTAGTTGGAATTTCATTATTTTTTATATAACAAAATATTTATTAAATTTATCCCATTTTAGTATTTCTATATATATATATATAATGATATTCTAGTCAACGAAAATTAGGTTTTGTTATAACAAAAATTTCATTTTTAGAAAATATAAACCTTGAACACTTTGTTTTATAAAATAATGATTTTTCAAATTAATATTACCTACATATATAATTTGTAAATAATATTTATTTATATATAAATTATTTTATAATTTATCAAATCCCAAGGTAGTCATTATAATGGTCAACAAATTATTATTTTTTGTAAAATAAGTATTTCCATGTAAATAATAATTTTTATTTAAATCTGTAAATAATCATATTTAGTGAATTATTTTGATAAAATAAATATTATTTTTCAAATATGAATATAAAAAGTAGTCAGTGGGGGGATTTTTATAATTTTATGAGACAAATTAATCATTGGGATAGAATTAAATACTGTATAAGTTCACTATATATGTTAAAAGGTCATAATGTACAAAGAGTGGTGTACTATATCCCATTTATTTAATAAATAACAAAATATATTTTTGGCCTTTAAAAATGATTTTTTGAAGTTATTTCATTAATATTATGAACCCTTAATGAATCCTCAAAAACCTATATTATTTATAAATGTTTTAAAACAATATTTTTATGAACCTGACTCACTTCCACATCACAAGTGGTAATATTTAAATATGTATCGTTAATTTCCAAATAAAATACTTTAAAATAGAAATATATGATGTAAATATTATAAAATCAATTATAAGGGGTTTTAAATGATTATTTTATTATATAGCATCAAAATTATATTATTAGAAATTTGTAAATAATTTCCTTATCATTTTCTATAAATGGGACCCAAATTCCAAATCAACATCACTCAAAACCCATTTATAAATAATTTACACTCTATATCCCTCTCTAAATATCCCCTACATTGTTCAAAATGTCTTAATAATCTCCTTCAATTCTTTTGTAAGAACCTTATAATGGTAAGGTATTCTCTCCTCCTCCTCTTATTTCAATAAACTTTTTTATAGTATGTAATTTTACTTCCAATTATTATTGTTGTAATGTGTTCTTAAGAAACCATTTTATTATACATGTGATTTATAATTAATGAGAGACCTCTTATCACTCTTATTACAACCGTTTATGAATTATTATAAACACCCGGTATGCCGGGGAATTTATCCTCTATTTCTGTATGTCAAGCATTTGTATAGTGAATACCCTTCCCCATTTCAACTCAAGGGTATTCACCTAGATATAGATATCCAAAATTTAAATGGGGATTATATAAATATATAACCAATAATATATAAAAGGATAAAATTTATCAAATGATTTTTTATGTCGTGTTATTCATTTTTCACACAAATGAATGTACATTTTAAAGAGGTGATAGGTGGGATAGATTTTATATATCCCTCAAATTAATTTTATATTGTCTTTATCTAATGAGATACCATATGTTGGGAATGAATGGTTATCTTAAGAACTCATTCATATGATGTCTCAACAGTTTACCTTGTATTATTCTTATGATTTAATTTGTATGAAATTTCCATGGTCTATTAAATTTTTTATGTTATCAACACATATCATGACTTAAGGCACATTTTTTTGATTATCAAATAATGAATCTCAACTATATTTTTTAATTGTCTAAAATTTATTAATTTCATCATGTTATTGATTGACTATTATTTTACTAGTCCTCATATCTCAACCCTTCCTTATGAACATTCCATACTTATCACGTCCATCATTATAAGATAAATGGAATATAATTGATTTTTTTGAAGGTTTAAAATAATTTTTTTGTACCCATGTATCATGGTATTGTTCTATGTGTCAAATAATTCATCAAAAATAGACCTCACAACACTTTATAATTTTATTATGTCTATCTCTATGTAATAAAATAACAATTATGATTTATAAAATATGTGTGCATTCATATTCTTAGTATACTATGTCAGGTACTCATATTCTTCAACGATGTGATTTCATGGCCAAAGAATCGTGATTATCTCTCAATAAATCTATAGTGGATATACTATAATGTGATAGATACATATCAATGATACAATACTCTTTTATTTATACATACTTTTAGAGAAAATAAATGAGAAAGCGTAAGATAATATTTTGAATTTCCTTTTGATATTACATTAAAGTTTACCACTATTAATGATTCTAATCCTCTAGAGTCATCATTCATCATCGATAATTTCAATAATTTCAATGTCAGTAATCTTATTTAAATATTCCATTAATATTTTCTATATTTATGAATAATGAAATAATAAATTAGTATCATTATAATTTAAAAATTATTATTTTATTAAAAAAAATTAAAATATATATTTGGATTTTCTCAATCTAATTTCATTTAAAACCATTCATCATCTAGGATATATGTAATATTTCTCCAAAAAGTTTTTTTCTGTAGATAATTTCTTTGTAATAAAAAAATATTTATTCATCTGAGTCACATTAAATATTTCCAATATTGATTAGACCCATAGATGTTTTTTCATCTATACTTTTCTGATGAGTTGGTGATTATATGTATGGTCATCCAATTATAGATACAACTTCACTTGGATCATAGTTTAAAAATCTCAGTTTTGTGCCTTTTTCTCCATCCAATAATATTCATCTTTCTACATTCGATACTCTTCTATTTTATTCTCCTATATCCGGGAACTTCCATCTGTTTGATTCTACAGTGTTCATATTGTTAAAAAAATCCTCAGGAAAATGAACTTTTATTTCTTATATCTGATAATAATTTATATAATGATCCCTTATTTGATTTTTTTGTCAATGTACTACAAAATTTCATCTGTATGAAATAACATTCCCTTTTTTATGCAGTGAGGAAAAATTTCTTTATCTGATAAATAAGTATTTAATAGACATGATGAAATAGACATTATACTTATTCATCTAATTATTTTATGTAACTTCACCACTTGATAGCTTGATCTTTGTACAATCAAAATTTCAAAACATGGATCATTAATGTGACATTATAACTAGAAAATTTTATAACATCAACTATTACAAAACTAAATATCTTTATAAAAACTAACTTGATCAAGAGAAACATTTATAAATATAGATTTAAAATTCATTAATGAATAATTAAAAATCATATGAATTTGTAATTAATTCATCTTAAATTTAACCTTGATAAATTCCATATCAAATTTACATAAAACATATAATCATTCACACTAAATATGTTGCATAAAAGAAAAAACTAAATCATCAACCCATTGGATCTTCAATACCCCCTTTGGTTTAACTATAATTATTATTAATAAATAATTTCTGAAATTTCATCAAAAAATACTCTTATCATAGAGAATATGCTGACACCACATTTTTAGAATATGGAATGTTTTTAATGGAATTTGATCCATTGGTTATACGAAATTTTATGGCCATTATATATAAAGGCTCTCTCTGAATCATATCTACTTTTAGAATTCTCCCTTCAGGACCATCTTTGCCCGTTCATTGATAATAGTAGATTTATATTAAAAATAAATGGAGAATAATATTTTACATCTTCTGCATCATTATCAATATATTCCAAAGATAATCAAGGTTAATTCATGATCATTATTATATTAAGGTTGAAGGTTCAAAATATAGTGATGGCCTTAATTATTCGAATAATTCCCTTATAATACCTATTATTTTTTAATTGGTTGATGGATATAATTATTTATAGAAAAATAAAATATGAAAACCCTTTTTTGAAATTGGTTAATACAAATCCCATAATTGGCAGAAGAAAAATTTACATAAAGAAACAAGACCAGAAGGTCCTAAAATGGTCTTGAAATATCAAATAAAATCAAATTTTATGGAAAGATTCAGAAAAATTCTCACAACCCCCCCCCATGGAAAATAAAATAGATGAATCTATCAATGTAAATGGGTTTCGAACTAACAAGAAGTTAATTTATTGTAGTCATTACAATGTGATGGAAAACACTCTAATCCACAATGAAATGTGGTGGTAGGGCTAAATGATAGGTTTCATCACATGTATCTCTCTTTAGAGCAACCAACCTGAAAGAGGATTATAGAACCCACCTCTGTTTCATTTTAATGAAACACAAATACACAATGAATAATTTCAATGAATGAATTCCCATTTGTCCAATAGTAAATAGGAATGATGGATGATGACATGATTTAGCAAACCCATCCTTCCATTTATTTTTCATACACAACAGCACCTGTAAAAGACTATACTACACTAAATGCTACATGACTAGAATCAATTCTCAAACTGTTTTCAGTAACCCAATAATTGAGCAGAATTATCAATCAGTAAAAAATTCAATTGAAACATTCCTGAGAAAACTAACAACTTCAATTGAAATGTTTTCAATGATATTTATCACTAACTAATGTTTTTTTGATGGATAGAAATGGGATGACATCTACTCTATTATCATTTCAAATGTCATAAATTGACACCATACTTTCATCTTCACATCCAAGAACTTACTCAATCCCCATTGTAATCTAAACAAAAATAGCCACATCACACTAACCTAGGACCACTACAACCTAGACCCTAAATAAACCTGATGTGTCGATAACCATTTATTCCTCCCCCAAATCACATCATTCTCAGTGAAACATTAACACTACTTTAGTATCTTCAATTTTTTTCTATATTCTCCCTAAAATATTCATGATGAAATTTCATCCATAGAATTTGTGTATATTTTTTGAGTGTAAGAAACACATTCAAATTCTATCGTATATAACGTAATAAAATATTATTTCTTATAATTAAACATTACAAAACATCTACCTAATAAGAATGTATCTACAAATATTTATTTTTGATCATGTAAATCACAATCCCAATCCACAAAATTTGAACCATGAAATAAAAACTCTTTACTTATTATATTCATTCGGTCATAGTTTGATATTAGTTTTACATGGTTGAGGATTATTTTTTCTAGAAACATGTGTGATTATTTTAGTTCACTAGGACATATTTCACATTAATTTAAATCATATTTTATTTATAGACTTAATATGTATAATGGAACAATATTCTGAAAAAAAAATATAAAAATATTTTGGATATATACATTATCAATCATTATAATTTCACTTATCCATTCCCTAAGAAATATGTATAGAAACCTCCATTGATTCATTCATTCGAAAATTTTCTAATAATTATTTTCCATGATTTTCTTATGAAAGAAAGTTGTTTCTTCTATTATGTCAAACATATATGCCCAAATATATTTTCATTTATTCCATTATTGATATCTCAAATTTACCCATCATTTGTTTGGAAAATTATTCAGAAACATTATCTCTTGATTTAGAGTAAATTATATCTCCAATATAAGCAATAAATATTAGGGTGCATGTACTCATCACTTTTACAAAAGAAACCTCTCAAATTATCCTTTACAAAATTTTAATTACTTTTTGAACATATATTGTAGTTAATACTAGGTAGGACATTTTTATTTCAAACAATAAAAAGAATTCATAAGTTTACACAAAATGGAATAATCATTATCTAATAAGAGGCCTCTTTATTAATCAATATAGTATTTGTATTTAATTTATGATGTTATTAATTTTTGATTAACATCCATATGATAGCCTTTTTATGTATAAAGAACAACAACAACCTAATTTTTTTATATTTTCAATCATTACAACATGAGCCAATGTTTTTTTAAATTAAACACCCTCCAACTTTTAATAACCATTTCATTCTAGAAATGATTTATTTGTTAAAATTTATATATGTTCATTGAGTTCATCTAAAAAACATTATTTTTTTCCATTTGAATTCATTATTTTCTGTTGAGGCATAAGATACCATGCTTAAGTCGTATTAATTTGATCTAAATCTTTATAAATTAGATATAACTATTATTTATGATCAATAACTTATAAAATAGACAGTGATTCCTCCTTTGAGATACGTGACATCAGATTCTAAAATATTAGCATCTGACCAGTTTGAAATTGACATTTCTAATATCATAATATATTATTCAATTCATCCTATTTTTTGTAAGATTTTTAATTTATATGGTTTTATTTGAGTCATTCCTTCCACATCAATGTAGTGATTAGAATAAACAAATGAATTATTTGTCTTATTATAACGTTCATTCTTATTATATTATCATGAATTCATCATACTATCTTATAAATCATGATCATCATCTTCTTTATCAACTATTTTTTAGTTAGACAATTTTCAATTAATTTTACATCAAAGTAATCAACACTGATACATACATTTATTTGATAAATTTTCTCTTATTTTCCAAGAAGAATATAACATTATCAATCCTTATTATTTATTTTAAAAAAACATTCTAAAGTCTATATTTTTGACCTTTTTTACGAAATGTCTCCAAAAAAACCTTATAGTATTTCACTATTTTACTTTTCTTATACAATATCTCATAGAGAGTCAATTTTTATTATGATTGTAGAAAACAACTATCTATAACATGTAAAACTATACAAAAAAAATTTCTCCACAACAATTCTGAATGTTTATATTCTGAAATCATATTTCATCCCATTTTAACTAAATTAATATTTTTCCATTCCAATAATCCATTTTTTTGTGTAAGCAGAACATTGTTTGTGTTTAAGAACATGATACTCCTTATATATCATAAAATAGTTAAATTTGTATTCATTTTCTCTATATATCCTCAAATTCAATATATATGAACACATATCCTTCTCAAAATACATGACGAAACTCCTAAAAAACTCTTAATTTAATGATTAATGCTACATTAAAATTATAATAGTTATTTGAATGAAATCATTACTGAATGTAAAAAATTACCAATCATCCCTTATTTATTGATGTCTCATTAGACCGTATAGATCAATGTGTTTATGTTCAAATGGTCTGGTGAATTGGATTTCACCTTTCTTATTTCTTCTACTAACTATCATATCATTTTGGAATGTTAAAAAAATGACATTGTATTTTCTCTTCTTTTTTGATATTTTTAATATAACATATTCCATTTAAATTTTACTCAAAATATTCATAAAAAGATTCCATATTATTTATATCCTAAATATATATTAATCATCTATAATTATATAGAGTGAATTACTAGGATATCAAATCTAGAATATATTTCTTGATGTTATTTATCCCTAATTGAAATATCTATACTTTTAAACATTGTATGATATATGAATGTTTATGAAGGTAACAAAGATAACCTTATCATTGATTTGGATAACACTCAATAAATTTTTATTAATAATATATATAAAAATACCTCCATTTTAATTTAGCTTATAAGGTTCAATATCCAATGTAACAATTCCATGAATTTTTATGGAATTTTCTTTTATGAATGTGACTACTCCTCACTCTGGATCTAATATATTATTTAGTATTTCCTCATCAGCTATTGTTTTTATGGAATAAACTCTTTCATGAATCTATGGTTCATTATATTTTCAATATTTTAGTGCACTCTCAACAATATAATCATTGTCTTCAATATTCTATTTCCAAAAATATTTTTCATTTCATAAAAAATAAATAAATAGTATAAGAAATATTAAAATACAATCAACGGTACATTGAACTAGTTGGTCACACCATACAAAAATTTCTTCAAAGAATAAGAATCTCTTTCCCATGAGGTCTTAATATCTCTATATGAATTTATTTTGGTTGAATTCATCAACATTAATGTGTTACCTCTTTAGTATTATATTGTTTCTCTCATCTATTCATGTATACCCCCCAAGGGGAGATATGTTTCACCAAAAATTATAAAACTTATACTCGTATATCATTCAAAACAAATGGTATCTTTTGATTCTCAATCATCAATAGAAGAATTTTTATTCCTTGTGGTAATTTTTTAAAGAGATTCAGTAAACTATATAGAATATAAATTCCATTGGAATTGGGAATCATTATTTTGAATATATTTTTATCTTATGCTGATGTGATATATTTTTCACATCTTTTATATACTCTATATCTCACGCTGCTAATTATTAAAAATTCATTGATAATATAATAAAATGAATCTTATGATTAGTGGGATCATATTTCACTTGATTGATGATTTTATTTATTCCTATAACATTATATGTTTTAGCCATCACCTTGGTTTATTTATTGAAATTACCTATCATTATCAATAATGCATATTCATCCAATTTTCAATTTATTTTTGTATTACATATCTATTATACCGTAGAATTTTATTTTTCATCAAGTCATTTCACCATTTTACCATATTCCTCAACTTTTTACAAGATATTAATAATTTATTCTATGCAGTCATCTTCCTTTTTGACAAATTATTCCTTTTTCTAATTTTTTATTATCATTTTATTTCATAAATATTTTTGGATTTTTTCAGGAGATTTGTGGTTTGTCATGAAATTCCATGAGTTATCACAAAACTAATACTCCTTATATTTCTCATAATATATTTATTAATTACTCTTTAGGTCTCTTCAATTAGTTCATTATGAGTCATAGAGGTTCTAAACAACTCTATATTTTCAACTTTAGGGAAACTGTTGTTTTTTTGATTTAGACTCTTACCTTTTACTCAATATACTTATTTTGTTTCTTCTAGTGAATAATTTATTACACCTATTGGATTTCTTAACATCCAATGAGTCATTAACATAAATTTTCTTCCAAGGATTTAATTTATAATCATAAAAATAATATTTCATTTCCTTCTTTATTGGACAATTCATTGGAAATTTTCTTATGCCATCACACTCAAAATATCTAGTTGGGAGTTTGGATTTGTACTTGAATCATAATTTTGAAAATATTTAGAGACAATGGGTATGATCAATGATTTCACTTAATAATAATCCTCTAAATATTATAATTCACGGAGACCCATTATCTCGTATTCATGTTATATGATTATTTGTTTCTTCATTTATTCAAAAGATATATCTTCCTCAATATTTTTTTAATCATAGAAAATTTAATTATAAAATATAATATTGTAATTTAAAGAAATTAATAATGGAAAAAATCATCATTAATCTTTGGTGTAAATATTTTAGGATCAATCCTAACTAGAATGCTTGTTAAATTTTTTTAATAATATTAGAATATTGTAATACATCCCCAAATCCCCCAATATTGCTGAAAATTTCATTAAATTTTATTTAGTAGTCATCAATAGTTTCATCTTCCACCATCATGTAATATTCTATCATTATTCTATATAATGTAATATTTTATCCTTCAAATTTTTATATCCATAAAAGATGATTTTAGGTTTATCCAGAATTTCTCTTTTAATTTTTATACTCATGAAAATAAAATAAAAAATATTTTATAATTAAATAAAAATTTCATTATGAGATTTTTCCATCAACATAGATATTACTATTTCATAAAAAAACTTGGGGTGATTTTCATCTATGACTGTAAACCCTACAGTAGCTTCATCAATCACCACAAGTCCAAGATATAGGTGATACAATATATTTTTTTCCCAAACCATGGTAATTTTTCCATCAATGATATGAATAATTCTGCTATTGAATAAGAAGAAATAATACATAACACATATAAAATGTATTTTATAGAGGAATATAATCCATATGATACCAATTAATAGACCATGGATCATGTAAAACACATATAAGTGGTGTTGAATCAATATTAAACCTTTAAAATTTCCATTCCCATAAAATAAACCACTGAAAATTAATAAATATTATATACTCACAACCTTATAACTCAACATAACTTTTATGAAATTAAATTAAAATAAATTAAGACACACTAGTTATTACAAGGTTCTTTCCAAATGTTGATAGGTAGTCCTTTTTTTGTGGACCCCCATCAATCCATAGATATAAAGTATATATTGAAGGGAATAAAAATAAGATAACACTATTAAAAAATTTCTGACCTCATGATGGTAAATTATATTGCATCCTAAGAGTTACAATTTTTTACTATAATTTAAATCCAATGAAAATTTTAAAACATAAAAATTTCTAAAAAATGTGACTGAAAATTATTGGTTCGGTGCAGTAAGCCTTTTCACCATAATAATGTGCACCTCATTCTCCTTCCAGTATATATATATATAGTGCCTATATTTGATTAATATATGACTTATGTACAAATTATATATGAACTTCTATCAAGTGTGTTATACATCACCTCCTAATGGTACATTGTGTGTGGTGATACACTTCTTCAAACAGGTAATTTTTCTGTTAGAAACTTAGGCTTTTCTCTCAGAAAATATTTTTTAATTATGCTAACATGAAACAAAATATTCTAAATGAAAATTCACCCATTTATATAGGTTTAAATCCTTTAACAATCAAGGAGTAAAAATGGAATATCATTTTTAAATTCCCCCTCAATTCAACATACATTTGAACACCCTTAATGATTCTAAAACACCATATATGGAATTCTTAATTGAATGATACTCCAATATTAACATCAATTTTCATCATTAATTATTCCTTAAATATCATATTGATTTATTAACATTAAAAAAAAACTTTTAAACATGACAATGGTTGACCCTTATATGTTTTCTTAGTGTTATTAATGGTCCCATCAAGGGTTTATATGACTTGTAACATTTTTATGAATCCTTAAATCTGAATCTTTAAGAAAAAATATCTATCAGACCCTCTTCATCATATTATCTTGGTCAGGTAAACTCATGATTTTATCATTTAATTCTACTCATTTGTTTTCTTTATCCTATGTACTAACCAATATTCAGCAATATTGATTTATATAACGATTTGATGTATATTTATATTCTCATACCATGAGTAATAAAAATTTATATGTAGATCAGTTTTAAAAAACTAAATTCAATGAATTCTTTTCTATCAAAAGATATTAGGAATTCATCATCCAATACTAACTTTTCCAATTCTCATCTATCTAAAAACATCCATCCATTTTATGCAATTGGGTTCATTTGGTATAACATTGAATTTTATCTTGGTGATGAACATCACATTTATCTATCTCATACTCATCTGCCATATGATCCCTTGGAATCCTATATGATAAAACTTCTAAATTTTTTCATTATTTATAAAAAAAATTCCCAAATATAGTTAACATAAAAAAGCCTATATCCATTCATTATGTTTATAAGGTCTCATTTCAGAAAACATCATACTACTTTGTGAGATCATTAGTTATAATTTCCAAAAATCATAGGTTAATATTTATAAATTAGTAACATCATAAATTTAGGAACTGAATAGAAATTATAACTAAATTTTTTTTCAACAATAATATTGTAAAATCTATATTTTGTTTTAAATTTAACATCTTGAATACTTAGATATTTATCTTAATCCTGATTTTTTAAATAATGATGAAAACCAAGATTCATCTAAAATTATATGCAGTGTATCTTACACATCATCTTTATAAATAGAACCATACCTTCACTAGAATTAAAAAAAATTCACACAAAATATATTGAAAAAAATACAACAAACATTACAAAATAAACTTGAAGGATCCAAAACCATGTATATCAAAACACCCCTAAAAATTATAAATATAAAAAAACAACCCTTAGAGAATACACATGGGTGAAATGGGGGTTATGTCTCCATACCATAGTAGTATGAATATTTATATTTTTTTTTAGGAATAAAATAGTTTTTATATTGACCCCTTTCCAATAATAGTTCATATATATCCAGTCTTTGAATCTAATAGCCAAGTTTAAAAATTAATTTATAATTCTTCAATATTTTTCTATAAATACCAAAACTCCATATATTTTTTATTCACATAAAATTCTTTATGAATGATTATATTTCTTGTATCCCTATCTAAATCCCTCTAATAGAGTTTCAATCCCCCTAAGATCATCCTCAAAATATTTTAGAATTAGACACTCAATAAAAGGATTATCATCCTCTTCTATTGTAAACAAGTACATACTTTGTATTTATCATTTTGGATCTCAATTGATTATTTTTACATGTGTTTATAAATACCAATTTAGTTTGTAATTTATATAATAATATTATGATATTATTTACCCCATCTCATTTAAAAATTTACCTAACACTTTACTATTCCTATATAAGGGATCTCTCTCCCTTTCCTTATTTTTATTTATTGCTATGGATAAAAATTGTTCATGTTTTATTGTGTTTTTACACTTCCATTTATTAACCATATTACTCTCAATTAATGAGAGTACAGCTTTATCTATCATTATTCCCCCCCAAAACCTATTTTGTACACCCGTTATGCTACCCAATGTATCACATTGTTTTTAATTCCAAAATTTTATATTTTGAATACCCGATCATAATCCCGTTAAATAGTTTCACCTTGACGTAATTATTTATCATGGATTAGAGACATACATGAACTCATCCAAAAATCCATAATCATGGGATCAATTGTTATGGAATGTGTTCATAGTTTGTATAATATATATGGAATACAAATTCATGTGAAAGGTATGAATATCGGGTTTGTTACCTATTGACATTGAATTCTATAACAATCGGGTCCCGGTGACAACATAGTCACCCCGCCATAACATTGTCGTCGGGTCCTGTCCCACCAGGTGCCAACAGTTTCCCCAAAAACATGTGTTCCCCACCCTGGGGCCCACCCACGTGCCCGTATGGGTCATCTAACTAATGACAGTCCCCACAGGCCAACACATGTAATTTCTAGTGTGCTTTGTCCCCACTCACACACACCCTGAGAAACTTCACGAAAGGTCACCCATCATGATCACTACTCCAGGACAATCATGATTAACTGTGGAGTTCTAATCAGACAGGCTCCTAAAAAGGAAGGTTCACCTTGTTCAGGGAACGGTAGTCGACACAAAGCCTCAAAATTCAATACACCTTCATATCGAATAGAATCATGGTTGCCCAGGGAGAAACACTTGGCTGAATGAATCCATTCCCCTGCAAGTCCTCTAGTTGTAACCATAGCTCGTGAAGCTCCATGGGAGCCATCCAATACACTGGTGTCTGCTCAGTAAGAAAACTCTCCACTAAGAGGGCTCACTCCATCACCCCTGCCAACATTCGGATACTGAGAGAGATCATTGAAGCCCATATCTCTCACTCGAGCCCCTGCTCGAAGGTCCGAGCCACGAAAAATGGGTCCCAAACCATATCTATGGAGTAGCGTGAGAGATAGGTGAACCTAACTGAGTACTGATCTAACATCATTCTACCCTACTGTAGATGCAGTAGCTCCTGTATCCACACCGCACGTAGGGTGGCTGGGACAATCTCAGCCCAAAACAGGCTCTCGAAGTCTGCCCAGAGATGTGTCGCCTCATCATGCACCTGGAGAATCATGATCCACCATCTATGTCACGTACGTAACCTATTTTAGGGTTATTTTAAATTTATTTTCCACTCATGATTTGTTTTGGTGGTTTTCAAATATTTTATTGAGAATAGGTGAGTTTTCATGAATTGGGCCAAACTGCGAGCCCAATTCCAGTTTTAAAAATAAATTTTGTTTCATTTATAACTTTTTCAATTTTTAATATTTTTGACTCATTCCAACTCCTAATTGTACTCCCCTGATATATTAACCCCAAATTTATATTTGGGGCCTTTATAAATCCATAATCATGGGGGATTTTTGTTTTTATTTGAGAATTGGGCCAACCCGAAGGCCCATTTTTCAGTTTTAAATTGTTTCATTAATTTATTAATATCTTATTCATTAAAATGGAGTTTTCGGTGATTCTACCTCCTTATCGACCCTAGGAAGCCCAGGAGCGACCCCATGCCCTCCTCCCACGATTTGGAGCTCGATAGAGTCGCTAAAATAGTCGAAACTTTCTGGATTTCAGAAATCGTCCAGATTTTGGAGAGGTAAATTGATCCTTTCATAACTACTTCTATTCTTAATCTTTTCCCTCCATTCCAATTCCTAAATGACCTAATAATTCTTGTGAGACCATCCCCTGAGTTTTGGCCGTTTTAAATTTCAGATACTAGTGTTTTGGGGAGATTCATTCTAGATTTCTCAAGTAAGTTTGTCCATTTCTTTTCCCCTTTCAAATTGATTAGGGTTTCATTCTATTTTTTTAGGGTTTCCTCCCTTTTTATTGAAGTGAAAAATGACCAGTGGGTAGGGGTTCGAACCTAAGGTTTAACCTTGGGTTTTCATGGTCCAATTTTCTATTTTTAGGTTTGATCTACCCTTATTGAGGTGCGGCGGTGGTGCGTTTGTGTTTTCGCACAAAGGATTCAATGGTTTCATTTGATTTGGTAGGTGATTCCAATGTTGATGCAATAATTGTGTATTAGCATGCTGTATTTATCATATTTTCAGATTTATATAATTTTATTATTGCTACAAAAATTGGTTCTAATGATGTTTCCATTGCAATTGAATTTAAAATGCCAATTTGGTGTGAAATTGGGGGTTTTCCAAAGAAGTGTTTTGTTTGTTTATTTGGGGATGCCCTATAAATACTTAGTTGTTTTTATTGATCTGTAATAAGGCATAAAATAATGTTCATAATGTTTATCCCCTTTGATAATTTCTGCAAATAATGAGTTTTAATTGTGCTTGTAAAGAAAGTGAAGTTTTGGTTCCACTTTTGTGTGAAAATGAAGGTTTTACGAAGAGAACACTTCTTGTTTAACATGAGGATGCCCAAAAATTTATTTGTTGTTTTAATTGATATTTATTGGTCTGCCTTTACTATTTTGGTAACTTACAAATGTGAACATCGTGTACAAGTGGATTTCTTAAGGGGTTTTGTGTGCAAAACTACACGAGATTTTGTGAAATTGATTTATTCAAATTCAAAGAGTTTGTTGTGTGTTTTAAGTGGTAGAAAATAAGATAGCTACTGTCTTTGGTGTATGTGACCAGTAGTGGTGTTTTACATTAAAATATATGTGTGTTAAATCCTGAAATTGTTTGAGCACAAAGGGGGAATCCCGGGTACCTAGGTGGGGCAGATTTGTACTAGTACGGCTAGTGGACCGGATGGGTTTTGTCCCTGTTTCACTTAGCATTTGGATAACGACAACTCTAACTAAACTATGTGGATGATGATTGGGGACCACTAGGTTATGGGTATGTTCCCTACTAGTGGCTCGTGCACGAGAAAGGATTTTACTATGGTTACATTACACTGAGGTATGAGGTACATGGGGCCTGAGACTATCTAGTGCCTAGGGGTGTTCCCGGTTTTGTTGCTCAGTGGATTTGTGGTATTTGCCCTTGTTTTTGGGTGTCTTTGGAATTATAATGTAGTATCTAATATTCCTATTTAAATGTGTAAACATTCTGAAAGTTTTATCATGAAAAATGTTTTCAATTTAAAGTTTCATTTCGTGGAATTTGTCACCGCTTTTAATTGCATATTAAAACTGCTTGCTTTTTCACCTTGTATTGCATGCAACTTGGAATCATAGGGTGGTATCCTATTGGTCTTAGGCTCACACCCTACTTACACCCCTTGGGTGTAAGTAGACCTTTTTTTTTTGACCCAGGTAAAGGAAAGGGTAAGGGTGTTGACAGTTCAGGGTGTTAGTCCTCATCCTTGGGGAGGAGTAGTGGAGACGACTTATGGGTGATGACCCCTTGTCATGTGGAGTCCATGGGGCTGTTTTGTTTCTGTTCCATTGTGTATTTGGACCTTTTGTATTGACTATAAACCTATGTATTCAGTTCTGGTTTTTGTTTAAACATCGTTTGGTATAAATTTTTCAGATTCAGTTTATTGATTGTTTTTAATGGTTTATGCCTTCATATTCGGGTAAATCGTTCCCAAACCTAAATAAATGATACCCGGGCACTTGTGCCAGCCCGTGGGGATAGGGAACGCCCTTCGGGTCATGTCACGAGCTGGGTTTGGTGCCGGTTTTGGCGGTGACCAGATTCGGTTCGTGACAAAATGGTATCAGAGGAGGTTCGCTTTTTTTGAGTCATGTTATTTGGGGAACAGTCGGGATAGTCTATAGTTGGGAATGTTGTGACTTGGCATTTCGGTTATGAGTAGTGTGGATGATCACCACACCTCATGATGGGATTCATGTCTCTAGGGGAAGTCGGGACCTTTCAGATTCCTTTGGTTTTCTTGGTTTGATGATGATTAGGGGAAATGAAAAGAGAGTTGGGATAATGATCTCAGTGAGCTCACAGGGCATGGAAAGCCATGTGAAGCCTGGGATATTCCCTAGAACACTCTCTGTGACAGTTTAGTGATTTGAATATGTCTGCCAACCATATTTCCAAGTCACCCACTGAAACTAGTTTCCTCTCGCATTGTTTTGTGGTTTAGTTTTGAAATCTTAGCACTTTGGTTTTAAGGTGACTTGGTTTTAAGAAGCGTAAAGTTTTTATGAAATGATTTTAAAATAAAGAGGGAATGGTTTGGTTTATGAAATGGTGGAACTTAATTTTCAGAATTGTTTTGAAATATAAAATGGTGTGCTTACACCTCTTTGAAAGCAGGAACTATATTGAAGTTGGTTTTGAAAAGTTTTTCCAATAGAGTTTTCTAAACAATCAGAGTTTGTTTTAATGGGATGATATGTTTTGAAATTTATGTGAATATCTTGAAAGTGAGTTATTTTATAAATAGTTGTGACTTTCTGAAAATTTTTGTATGATGTGAGTTGGGATTTTGATCTCGTGGTTAGCGGTTTTGAGAAAAAAGGATGTGTTGGTTGACCGTTTTGGTTTTGAAAAGTGGAAATAATTTTTGTTTTAACCTTTGGTATTTTCGTGAGCAACCACATGCATGAGATTATATGGGAAGATGGATGGTTGATGAAATGAATGTATGAGTGTCGAGATGGATACGAGGAGGGTGCCCAGTGTGGCACAGAAACATGCATGTGTAAGGCCCATGGGGTACCATTGGTTGATGCGCTAACCGCTGAACCATTTGTTTTCAAAGAAATGTTTTTAAATAAAAAAAACATGATTTATTGATGAATTTTTTTGGGATGGTGTATATTATGTGTTTTCGGAAAATGTTGATGTTGTGGGATGTTTTGAGTCCAAGAACCCCTCCTGTTTGAACTGTGTTTTGGGTTTGGGTTTGGTCAGTAAGTTGTGTTGTAGGGACGATTAGTGGTCTCTTTTGAAAAATGTTTTGGGATGCCTTTACGGTGGTTCCCTTCATGTGTTTGGATCTGGTTTGAGGCATGTTTTGACTAATGGACCAGATTGGTTGGGTCCTTGGGTTCTCTCATTGGATAAGGTATGCCCCCATTAAGGGTTAATGCACAGCTGAAGTGCAATCCATATTGTTTCGCCATTGGAAAATCCTCCAGTTGATCAATATAAGGAATATTTTATCGATCATTGTTGATTGAGTCTACACCCACTCATTTCGTTGATTTTTGGATCCTCTTGTAGTGGTAAAGTTATTGTGGATGGTTGAAAGAAACCTTAGTTTCTAATGTTTCATGATTCATCGAAGGTGGAAGTGTTCTTTGGTTGTAAGTGTGGATGAGTGTCTCGATGGTGTCTAAGAGGACCTTTGGGTTCTTCAATGTTTCTTTGATGCATTAATTCAAGTTAAACCACCGGTGTGGGAAATATGGTCACGATAGGATATTGTGGCCACTTTCTAGAATTGTGTGTTGTTTGGGGATGTTGTATAAGGTCCCTCTCCATGAATTGTTTATATCAGGTGAAATGGTCATGTTTGGTGATGCCTTATGATGTCATGTACTCGATTGACTGTATAGGTGAAAGTAGTGAAATCCTCTGAGAGTCCCTGTTATGTTGGGCAAATGTCTCCCTTGGAAAAACTTCAAAATCATCTATTTTAGAGGAATGTGAGTGTAGGTGTTCTTTACTTCTATTGTTTCTCACCTGAAGAAACAAGTTGTGATGTGTGTGTCTCTTCTCAGCCCTTGTTTCAGTGAAATATCGGGATAATGTAAAGTGAGTTTGGAATGTGTTATGTCTAGAAAACTTATTTGGGACTGCGGTGTAGTTTTTGGTGGCACCGAAAAGAAGAATTCTCATTCAGTGGGTTTCCAAATATTAACTACGAGGCTGAAGATGCTTCAATCATTTGAGCTCCAGCCATAGGTCTCGGAGAGAAGCTGGCTCGTAGTCAGGGAAAATCCCAGGGCCATTTAAACCCTTGTACAAAGTCCTATCTTTAGTATGAAAGATGGGAATAGTTCAAACCTATGGTTTCGTCATGGTTGAGCACATAGTTTGTGCACGTTTAGTAGTGGCCGTGTTCTAGGTATCCATGTAGAAAGAATTATATTCATAGTTAGTGCACAGTTTCCCAAACCATGCAGACTAATCCTGCGCCCTTCCTAAATCTTTGATTTCTTTTTGGGTCTTTCTGTGTCGGCCCATGCTGGTCGGTTAAGATGGTCAGTTCTTATGGTGGGGAGACCCACTATGATTCTCATGAATATTCATTCATAAACATTTAATGTATGTATATCCCTTTTACTAGAGAGTATGTTTGGGCCTCCCACTATTAGTGTCTTGATTTATGTCTCGGGAAAACAATTTAAGTTGTCTCTTATGGTGGGGAGCCCATTTGTGTCTCTTCATACGAGTAACTCATATTTTTTTTCTTTGGACTTGTCTGGGAAGTAGGTATTATCATTCGAAGATATCTAACTACCTACATATTTATTGGGTAAACATTGATATTGGAGAGTTTCCAATGGTTTAGTTATAGTAGGGAAGTGTAACCTTGTTCAATGTTGTTGTTTTTTTGGGTAAATTGATTGAGTATTGTACAGATTGTATTTGAGGAGTTTTCATTTGGGATAAATCCTGAATGTACTTTATTGTTTCAGTAAAGTGGTGTAAGTTTGGTTTGTGACAGTATTCCTTCCATCATTGATCACTGGAGGTGTTTTGACCTTTGGGGGTGAAACCTGGAAAGGGTGTACCTATTGGTTTCTCAGTTGGGTTTGGTTGTTGCTTTGACCTTGCTGTAACTTTCCGGGGCGGAAAGTTTTCAAGGTGGGGATAATTTTCACGTACGTAACCTATTTTAGGGTTATTTTAAATTTATTTCCCACTCATGATTTGTTTTGGTGGTTACCAAAGGTTTTATTGAGAAAAGGTGAGTTTTCATGAATTGGGCCAAACTGCGAGCACAATTCCAGATTTAAAAATAAATTTTGTTTCATTTATAACTTTTTCAATTTTTAATATTTTTGACTCATTCCAACTCCTAATTGTACTCCCCTGATATATTAACCCCAAATTTAAATTTGGGGCCTTTATAAATCCATAAGCATGGAGGATTTTTGTTTTTATTTGAGAATTGGGCCAACCCGAAGGCCCATTTTTCAGTTTTAAATTGTTTCATTAATTTATTAATATCTTATTCATTAAAATGGATTTTTCGGTGATTCCACCTCCCTATCGACCCTAAAAAGCCCAGGCGCGACCCCATGCCCTCCGCCCACGATTTGGAGCTCGATAGAGTCGCGAAAATAGTCGAAACTTTCTGGATTTCAGAAATCGTCCAGATTTTGGAGAGGTAAATTGATCCTTTCATAACTCCTTCTATTATTAATCTTTTCCCTCCATTCCAATTCCTAAATAACCTAATAATTATTGTTAGACCATACCCTGAGTTTTGGCCGTTTTAAATTTCAGATACTAGTGTTTTGGGGAGATTCATTCTAGATTTCTCAAGTAAGTTTGTCCATTTCTTTTCCCCTTTCAAATTGATTAGGGTTTCATTCTATTTTTTTAGGGTTTCCTCCCTTTTTATTGAAGTGAAAAATGACCAGTGGTTAGGGGTTCGAACCTAAGGTTTAACCTTGGGTTTTCTTGGTCCAATTTTCTATTTTTAGGTTTGATCTACCCTTATTGAGGTGCGGCGGTGGTGCGTTTGTGTTTTCGCACAAAGGATTCAATGGTTTCATTTGATTTGGTAGGTGATTCCAATGTTGATGCAATCATTGTGTATTATCATGCTGTATTTATCATATTTTCAGATTTATATAATTTTATTATTGCTACAAAAATTGGTTCTAATGATGTTTCCATTGCAATTGAATTTAAAATGCCAATTTGGTGTGAAATTGGGGGTTTTCCAAAGAAGTGTTTTGTTTGTTTATTTGGGGATGCCCTATAAATACTTAGTTGTTTTTATTGATCTGTAATAAGGCATAAAATACTGTTCATAATGTTTATCCCCCTTGGTAATTTCTGCAAATAATGAGTTTCAATTGTGCTTGTAAAGAAAGTGAAGTTTTGGTTCCACTTTTGTGTGAAAATGAAGGTTTTACAAAGAGAACACTTCTTGTTTAACATGAGGATGACCAAAAATTTATTTGTTGTTTTAATTGATATTTATTGGTCTACCTTTACTATTTTGGTAACTTACAATTGTGAACATCGTGTACAAGTGGGTTTCTTAAGGGGTTTTGTGTGCAAAACTACACGAGATTTTGTGAAATTGATTTATTCAAATTCAAAGAGTTTGTTGTGTGTTTTAAGTGGTAGAAAAAGAGATAGCTACTGTATTTGGTGTATGTGACCAGTAGTGGTGTTTTACATTAAAATAGATGTGTGTTAAATCCTGAAATTGTTTGAGCACAAAGGGGGAAGCCCGGGTACCTAGGTGGGGCGGATTTGTACTAGTACGGCTAGTGGACCGGATGGGTTTTGTCCCTGTTTCACTTAGCATTTGGATAATGACAACTCTAACTAAACTATGTGGATGATGATTGGGGACCACTAGGTTATCGGTATGTTCCCTACTAGTGGATCGTGCACGAGAAAGGATTTTACTATGGTTACATTACACTGAGGTACGAGGTACATGGGGCCTGAGACTATCTAGTGCCTAGGGTTGTTCCCGGTTTTGTTGCTCAGTGGATTTGTGGTATTTGCCCTTGTTTTTGGGTGTCTTTGGAATTATAATTCAGTATCTAATATTCCTATTTAAATGTGTAAACATTCTGAAAGTTTTATCATGAAAAATGTTTTCAATTTAAAGTTTCATTTCGTGGAATTTGTCACCGCTTTTAATTGCATATTAAAACTGCTTGCTTTTTCACCTTGTATTGCATGAACCTTGGAATCATAGGGTGGTATCCTATTGGGCTTAGGCTCACACCCTACTTACACCCCTTTGGTGTAAGTAGACCTTTTTTTTTGACCCAGGTAAAGGAAATGCTAAGGGCATTGACGGTTCAGGGTGTTAGTCCTCATCCTTGGGGAGGAGTAGTGGAGACGACTTATGGGTGATGACCCCTTGTCATGTGGAGTCCATGGGGCTGTTTTGTTTCTATTCCATTGTGTCTTTGGACCTTTTGTATTGACTCTAAACCTATGTATTCAGTTCTGGTTTTTGTTTAAACATCGTTTGGTATAAATTTTTCAGATTCAGTTTATTGATTGTTTTTAATGGTTTATGTCTTCATATTCGGGTAAATCGTTCCCAAACCTAAATAAATGATACCTGGGCACTTGTGCCAGCCCGTGGGGATAGGGAAGGCCCTTCGGGTCATGTCACGGGCTGGGTTTGGTGCCGGTTTTGGCGGTGACCAGATTCGGTTCGTGACAATCTACATGTTACTTCCTGAGGGAGACTCATAGCAAGGATAACCATAAGGTTTGTTGGTGTCCCTACTAGTCTGAAAAATCTCACCACAACCTCCATCCAATCCTCAAATGCATTAGGGTCCGTCACTCCCCTATACTTGGGTGGCCTCTAGCGCTGGAACTCATACAATGCGCTCAAGCGACGTGAACTCTCTACTTCTATGCCTGGTGGCATCAGCTGCTCAACAGGTAGTGGTACCGCTAGAGCCTCCGCTGTAATAGGACCATACACCGAGGACTCGTCACTCGGTGGGATGTCATATCATGCAAAGCTTGGAAACCTGGCTGGATATCAATGTGGGGTCATCCTGAAAGAAACATGTGTGCCACTATCAAAAAGTTATACCTGGTGAGTTGACCCAAAGAGATCACTAGGAAAACTCTTGAAACACACAGATAATTAGTGTTTTCTTGAAATGATTCAGAAATCAGAAGTCAGGGTCCGGTTTTATGGATACGTCGTCCGCTGCCCTAACACTGGACTCCTTGAACTGAAAACCACACTCAATACCCTTAACATTATAGCTTCACTAAAATGATCAGAGTCCTAAGTTCTGCACTTTAACTGACTCCTTTGATACTAATTGTAAAAGCTGGGTCCTGGTGACAGCAGAACCACCTCGCCCTAACATGGTCGTCGAGTCCTGGCCCACTAGATACCACTGGTTTCCTTGCAGACATGTGGTCCCCACCCTAGGGCCTACCCACATGCTTGTACGGGTCATCTAACTTATGACATTCCCCACAGGCCAACACATGTCCTTTCCAGTGTGCTTTGTCCTCACTCACACACGCCCAATGAAACTTCCCATAAGGTCACCCATCCTGATCACTACTCCCATCCAAGCACGTCTACCACGTTTCCCAACTAAGGAGATATATTCACGAAACATCTCACAACGTAGATCATGGAGAGCTGGATGTCGATGATGGGGAGAATTTTACAGAGGTTCCATTGGGGATTGAGGATCGATAGGCGCGGTTCCTTCGTGGAAGGCTGATACCTCCGTTGCGTGTTCATTGGTAGCATGGAAACCTCCAAGAGAACACATGGGAGTGGGAGGCTTAGATGTGTGCTCAGTACCCCCATTAGATCCCTTTTTTGAGTTGTAGTTTGTCGGCACATAAAGACTTGAGGTGGGGAGAATGTAATGACCTGGAATTTCTATGGATTTTCTTTAATTTATGGGAATTTTATGAGTCCGCGAAAACTGACAACACATGATTTTGAGTCTCGGTGTGCCCAAAATCAATTTCTGAAGTTTTTTCTGTTAGATTCAGTTAATTAACAAGTTGGTTTTTATATATTTTGAACAAGTGCTCGGAATTGAAATTCGACGGCACTGTTGAACTCGCAATGTTGGTATTCTCTTATGAAGACTTTATCCTCTATGGCACATGACCAAGAGTAGAAGATAATTTAAGGGTTTTACATGGGAATAATAAAATAATTGAAGTGCATGTCTTAATTTATTTTATTTTTTTATATCCACCATGTGGAATTTGGTGGTGGGGACCACCAAACCTTAACCTCCCATGAGAGGTTATGGTTGTGGGGCCGACCCAAACTCAAACTCCCATGTAAAGAGTAATTTTGTGGTGACCACCTGGGATTTAATGCCCTTGACAAACCACATTATGGAAAAACTCTCAAACTTCCATTAAGTGTAGTGGAGCCCCTTCATCTCTCCTAACACTTAATGTGCTTTATCCTCTTAATTAATTAATTGAGCAAACATATTCAATTAATTAATTTAAACCATTTGAATTTTATGCCAACAATTTAATTGGATGTCATATTCAATTATTTTGTTGTCATTTGTCTCTTTGGTGGCGTTTGGGGAAGAGGAGAGAACTTGGAGAAACTATTTCTCTCTAACGATGAACGCTTCATCTGCCGATGATGGTCAACGTCTTCTTTGATCTCCAACCGGAACAAGGAAGTGCCATCCTTGAAGAACGCAGATGATTTCATCCTCTACTTCTTCATCTTCTTTTCCAAAGACAATGAATCTGATGTAAGGGATTCATGAATTTTTGTTTCAAGTTATTCGTTTTTCTTCAAGATTAAGAATCACAGCTGCATTCCATCACCTTAACGCAGAGGGTGCGGGCCGAACAAACACGGTAGAACTCCTCTGTATTTCTTATGGATTTTGACGCCGAACGCGACATGAGTCCAGGATGAGTGTTAGTCATCAAAATTGGTTGCAGATCGAAGGTGACAACCTGAGGAGAGTGAAACTTTTCCAGAATGAGAAACGAGCCACCAGAACTCATTTGGTGACCCGTGAAAGATTCAGAGGTGGTAAGAACCAGAGAACATTAGTGGTGACAAAGAGAAGTGTGTTCGACGCTCTGGCCAACCACATGGACAACAATGGCTCAACCGCACCACCGGAGGAGAAGTTTTCTACAGACGGGCCGCAGCAGTGCAATAGTGGTCGAGGTCGGGCCAGCCGTGAAAGAAGCCGGTAGCTTGAGCTGCCGAGTCATCGGAGAAGGCACAGCGCAACCACGCTGCATGGTGGAGAACAAGGGGCTACAGTACCTAGCTGTGGTGGGGAAATGGAAACCAGCGTAATGTGGGCCATGAGGAAGACCACTGGCCAGAGCCACTGGGTCGCTAGAGGGGGCGCGAAACAACGGCACAGTGCAGGAGGCAGAAGGCCGCTCGACCAGCCGAGAGGAGCGAGACACAGTGGGTACCATGTGACGTGGAACAGTTCCACGTGGCACCAGTTTATCCTCCACCCAAACAGCTTAGCCATTCAGGATCTTGGGGGCACGGCTTCCACCCTGGACACGGCTAGGGCGGACCCCACAGGCCGCCGAGACGGACCTAGCGCAGGCATTCGGGCTGGACCCGGTGCTGGCTGTCAGGCCGAACCCAGTGTGGGTCGGACTGTCCCATGGACCGAGTCACCCTTAGGGGCCGTTTCATCCCCGCAGACTGGTTTGGACCCCGGTGTGAACCTGTAGGTGTATGGCTAGGTTGGATCAAACGTAAATCCAACCGATCCCTCGGAACAGAAACTCCAATAACTTTTAGACCGAGCGTCTGATTGACGCACCGTCTGTTGCATTGTGATTCTTATAGAAAGACAGATCTTTTGTATTCATCAACATTGGAATACATTGAAGTTGATTTATCGACACTCGTCTTGAGGAGCAGACCCTCCAGAAATCATGCATGCTTCCTGCGGAACCCTGTTGCTGGTTGTGCACTAACGACTGTTCTTGTATCCTTTGTGGGTTCGATAGCACTGACGACTATTCCTGGATCCTGTGTGGGTTCTATAGCACTAATTACTATTCTTGGATCCCTTATGTATTCTATATCTCTGACTACAGTTCCTAGATCATGTGTGGGTTCGACATTTCTGACTTATGTTCCTGGAACCTGTGTGGGATCAATAGAATAACTGTTCCTGGATCCTACGTGGGTTCAAAAGTTCTAATTTTTGTTCCTGGATCCTATGTGTTTTTGACAGAATAGATTATTCAGTGGCTACATTTGATCATCTCAATCTTTCTAAAAATGTTGTATACCTATGTGAGCCGAGTCAGTAACTTTGTCTTTTCCTCCTGATTGAGATGTAATACTTGATAACTTAGGTATATGTATGGGCATATACCTAAGTGGGGTTATCTGTTGATTTCATACATTTTGGTTTATCCTTGTTAAATTTTGTGAGACCTTGAGGGTCTCAGGGTCCCTAATATGTATCATTATACTCACCCCTTCATGGGCTATACCTGCAACACGTTGTGTTGGATCCAGATGACAGACAACGCTGACCGAGGCTGAGTGTAAAAGGATTGGACGGTACCTGGAGGTGGACCTCACTACGATTCGGTACCCAGAGGAGACTGAGGGACGTAGAGTGCTGAGGAGTCTATCTCTACCGACTCTTCGGGTAGGATCTGTGGTGGAAAATCTAGGAGTTGCTTTTCACCTTTCAACCATTTTCCCCTTTTCAGTTGTACTTGTACTTTCAGTTGGGCTTGTATTTCTGGCCCCTTTACTTTTCAGAACCCTCTTATTATACATTTTTACATAGTGTTTTGTATCCATATGTGTGCTCTGTTGTGTGTGTTTTCAGTTATAAAGGAAATGCATTCCTAGTTTTGTGATTTACGCCATTGGTGCTAGTCGCCAGACCCTGGCCTATGGAAGGTGAGCTTGGAGTTGTCACGGCACGGGCCCTAGGGGGCGGGTCATGAGGTTAAGGTGTGGTGTGGCCCACCCAAACTCAACCTCCCATGTGAGGAATATATTGGTGGGGAAAACCTGGGATTTTAACCCATTGAAACTCCGCATTAAAGTGGAGAAACTCTCAAGAACCAAATTAATTTCAGCGAGTCTATTCAACTCCCCTTTAATTAATTTGTGCCAAATTTCCCTAATCCTCCACATTAATTGGGTGGGGAAAATTAATTAATACTCCATTTTGAATTTTAAATCCAACATTCTAAAATAATAGATGATCAATTATTTTTCGGGGAGATATTCCATTTGGTTCACGTTTTTGATTTGGGTGGAACTTGGAAAAAGGAGAGTTAGGGAAAAAAGCTCCCAACGATGAAATAAGAATTTTTCACCGATGAAGACCACCCATCCTCTTCAAACTTCTTCCTCGAACACCTACTGACGTGGATTTTCTTTTATGAGCCAACACAAAATGGGATTGGAAGCATGTGGCGGACGTGACAAACGATTAACTTTTTCGTCTACATTTTGTGACTCCATAAACATATGATAAGAGAAGAACAAATGTAGGGGATTAGAGTTTGAATTTGTTCCCATTCTTCATCGTTAAATATTGGTTTATGTTTTGCTGATTTTAATCACCATAACGCCGAGGGTGCGGGCCGAATAAACATGGCCAGATCCCCCTTTTATTTTCCCTCGCATGATGACAATGGAAGTTTCCCAACGGCGCCACCGGAGGAGTGGTTAGTAGCCGATAGGCCGCGGCGGTGCAATGGCGGATGACATTGGGCCGGTTGTGAAGGAAACTCGTTGCGGAGGGTTTCCGGGTAGCCGGAGAAGGCGCAGCGCAACCGCGTCGTGTGGTGGAGCACAACGAGGAAGCGGCCCCTGGCCGCGACGATGCAGCGGCGGCCGACGCAATGCCGACTGTGAGGAAGTCCGGTGGCTCGAGCTGCCGGGTCGCCGGAAGAGGCGTGTCGTATTTTCTCGGTGCGGGAGTTGGCTAGTCCCTCGGCCAGACGGGAGGAAGGGGACCCAGCAGGTCCCACATGATGTGGACGGGTTCCATGTGGCGCCAGTTTTGGGAAATCACAAGAACGGCTTAGCCATTTGGTATCCAGTGGCACGACTTCCCCCTAGATGTATCTAGGGCGGACCCAACGTGGGACATCGGGCCAGACCCAGCACTGGCCACCGGGCCGGATCCAGCGCGGGCCGATCCCCAAAATAGGTCGAGCTGCCCTCGCATGTCAGGCAATCTCTTTGTGAACCGGGTCGGACCCCTGGACCATGTCAGACCATAGTCCGGACCCGGGTCGGGCCGGGTTGGTCTGACTATGCCGGACAAGACCTGAACCTGTTTGACACGTTTCCACTCTTTTTCCCATAACTTGAGCTATTCTCATCCGATCGACGAACCATCAACATAAACAGAAACCTTAGAAGGATACGGTTCTTTTGGTACACCCCAATCTAGGTTTGGAAACTGTTGGGGGTATTCTGGGTTGGATCGAATGTAAATCCAACCGGGCCCTCGCAACAGAAATGCCAATAATTCTCAGACCATGTGTTCGATTGTCGCACCATTTTTGGTGTTGATGTTCTTATGTAAAGATAGAACTTTTGGATTCATCAACATTAGACTTCAGGGAAGTTTATGTATCAACACTCAGCTTGAAATGAGGACCCTCTCGGAATAAAGCATGCTTCATGCGGGACCATGTGTCTGGATATGCACTGAAGACTGTTCTTGGATCCTTTGTGGGTTCGACAGCACTGACAACTGTTCCTGGATCCCGTACGAATTCAACAGCTCTGACTACTGTTACAGGATTCTGTGTGGATTCGACAGTTCTGACTTATATTCCTGGATCTTGTGTGGGTTCGACAGAATAACTGTTCCTAGATCCTGTGTGGGTTTAACAGTTCTAATTTCAGTTCCTGGATCCTATGTGGGTTCGACAGAGTATATGATTAAGTGGCTACAAGTAATCAAATATATCTCTCTAAAAAAGGTGTATACCTGTGTGAGCTGAGTTAGTAATATTGTGTTTTACTCTTGATTGGGATAGAATACTTGATAACATAGGTATATGTATGGGAATATACATAAGTGGGGTTATTTGTTGATTTCATACATTGTGGTTTATCCTTGTTGGATTTTGTGAGACCTTGAGGGTCCTGGGGTCCCTACTGAGTATCATTATGCTCACCCCTACACGTTTTGTGCCCGCACCACATTGTGTTGGATGCAGAAAATGGACAGTGCTGCCCGAGACTGAGTTTATGAGGACTTGACGGTACCCAGAGGTGGACCACAAGATGAGTTGGTACCTGGAATAGACTGACAGATGTGGAGTGTTGAGGAGGCTATCTGTACCCATATTTTAAGTAGGATGTGCGGTGGATGATCCAAGAGATGCTTTTCACCTTTCAGCTATTTTTTTCCTTTTCAGTGGTACATGTACATTCAGTTGGGCTTGTATTTCCGACCCCTTTACTTTTCAGCACTCTCTTTTTATGTAGTTCTACATTGTGTTTTGTATCCAGTTGTATACTCTGTTGTGTGTGTTTTCAGTTATAAAGAAAATTCCTTCCTAGTTTAGTGATTTATTCCTTTGTTGGTAGTTTCCAGCTCCTTCCCTATGCATGGTGGGCTTGGGGTAGTCACGACACGGTTCCTAGGGGATGGGCCATGAAAAATTCATTATGCTGTGTTTTTTCTCATAATATAACATATATGGTGAATTTTATATTCACTAATCACACTATTTTTTGGTGTATCATTGGTTATCCTTAAAAAAAATATTATGATGTCATGTTTTATATGGTTTTAAAATTCTTATGATTCCATTTTGTTATCAACTTAGGTCATGCTTCGATTAGGATTCCTACCTCTTAATGTCACCATGTTATTTCTGCTGACCAACATTCACTTTTCAATTTTATTCTATGATTTAATAATTCTATTATTGGAATTTTAAATCCGTGATTTCCTATGTATGTCCTCTAGTTATACTATGTTGTATTTGATGATCTATGGAATTCTAGGTCATGTTAGGTAATTTTTACATATCATCAGTGTATCCATGATTAAGGTTATTTGGAAATGTTTTTAATCTCACAATGACACTAGGCCTCTCAATTGTAATGGATTGTATTATATGTATGCCCATAAAATCAAACATGAAACAAATCATATAAAATATATGTGTTTTCATTGGTATTCAACATATTTTTTAAGAAGGAATAATAAATTAATGTTGTACGATTTGGGTTGGATATTACATATTAAAAAAATAATAACCAATACTATTTGAATAAGTAATTTCAAGAATTAATGTGGTTAATGGATGCTGTGGGTTTTTCATTAAATATGTTACATGAGAAACATAATGATGTTATTTTTGTTGATAATTTAGATATGATTAATGCATAAATTATATGGTGAAATATAAATATATTATTGCTATTATAAAAAATTCATTTAGTTGTTTAGGGGGGGTTTTCATTATATATAGAGGAAATGGTGTTTAGTTTAGTGATGGTTGTATGATGTTGATTATGGGTTGTTATGGGGTTTTATAAGTGTGGACCTCTAGGTTTGAATTTTGGGGTATTTGAATATGTTTTTGCATGTGTGTGAAGATTTTTTTTCTTTAATACCCAACCGGAGATTGATATCTTAAGTGATGACAACATGTTTTTGGTTCTGATTATTTTCCCTAACATTGATGTTGGTGTCGAAGTATGTCAAACTAAATCATCTTTATTACTCCCTATATTGTGTATGGTTATGTCTATCAGAGGTATAGATGGTGGTATAAAATATGGTAGGTTTCACTGATGATAGAAAATGGATCGAGGAAGATCCCATTCATGTTCAAGGTACCCTGTTATACTGGATATGTAATTTATGGATGGATGTTATTCATGGTCATGTATATGGGTTTATGATGATGATGTTTTTTTAGATGTATAATGGAAGTAATGATTATAAAATAGAATGAATATCTCTATTTGGGGTTTTCAAAGATTGGGTTGCGACCTTACCCACATCAGATATTAAAGGGATTAAACACAACAAATTTGATGTTTGTGAATGAGGGTGAACAATAAGTGGAAAACTACTTTTGGGGATTCTATTTCAATATTATTGTTATGATATTAAAACAATTTTATGTAGGATTTGTTGTGTGAGACCTCATGATGAAGGGTGGAATTTGACCCAGTATGTGTTGGTTATTTATGTCATTGGATAAATAAAGAATTTGTATATATTTTTTATATATTCATGAGAGTGCTTGAGTATGATCCCTTTGAGTATATATTTCATTCACACCATTATATACATAAATAACTTATTAGGTATACAGGGTGAGTTTGTTAACTAATCGAGGTAGTACTAAGTTGGAGCTTCAGTTTTTCTAGGGACTCACTAAATTTTTGTTTTCTGGTTATTTTGTGGTATTTGTATCTTTTTGAAATGTATCAACGCATTATTGAATTTTTATTGATATTTGATTATAAATATCGTGTATTGTTATTTTTTTAATTTTTTATTAAGTGGTTTATATGAGGATTATTCCCCCATATACAAATAAATATGTTTATAACCTCAGTGTTTGTCTCCATTAAGGGGCCTACTAAAGGCAATCATAGGGTGTCACTCTCATCATTACTATGATCACAATAGGGGTTCCCAATGTCTAAGGGTTCTGAAAAGGTGTTTTTAATGGTTTCTTAGAGATATGATAAGGATGGATTTCAGGCACTAGTAATGATTTCACAGGTTTATATGGAAATAGTTCTAGTTGAGTGTGGTGTTTGTTTATGGGAAATGAAATAAGCAACAACATGGGATTTAGGGTCCCTCATGATCTGATGTAAGAAATCTGAGTTTACTGAATGAAAATGTGATTTTTTTCCATGGAAGATACCTAAAAGAGTATTATGTATCATTCTTATGTTCACATGTTTTTGAAATGTAGAAATTTATTGAAATAATATAAATCTGGATGTATTAATTTTAATTGAATGCATTTAAAACTACAAAGAATAATAGTTTCATTAATTTTTTATATATAGGCCTATTAGTCATCATCCGTGTGTGTTTAATATCGATGAGGATTATTAGGATTCCCTGATTTACAATAATATGTTTTACCCAACTAAGGAAGTTTAATTGTGAAATATGAGTATCAGTGACTTCCATTATTTGGGAATTTCTAATTATCATGGGAGTGTATCTGATCCGGATATAGAGTCTCGAATAGATGATCTTGATATTTATTTTGGTTTGAACTCGGATAGGTCTATGTATCAATTTTTTTAATTAGATAGATGTGTGGAGAAACATGGATTTGGAGGATTTTACATATAAGATTACTGTTGTTGGAAGATGTTTTTTGGATTCTTTTCAGTGCTACTTCCACATTTAGTTTCTATCATTGATGATGGGGGATGCAAAGTGGAAGGATATTATATTTCTTTGGTAGAATATTGTACACATGGAGGACATTGGGATCATTCTTAGTCACCTCCTTCTCTTTTTTCCTAATTTATTTTCAATATGAGGTGTATATTGTTCAGTGCATGGAGGAGATGATGCGCCCTATTATCGGATATGTTGTCACTCCATCAATGATTTCTATATATTTTAATATATATAAGAATGATGGGGTAATCAAGATGACTCATTCTCAATTATGATTTTCTTAATAAATAATTCACTTAAGAGTTTGAGGAATAAATATATTGGTGGTGGTTCTTATGTCTCAAGAAAGTTGCGGTTTTTACTGGATATGAGTTAACTATATAAATTTTGTACCTCCTATTTCTATATGGATTTAAATTTACCTACCACCGAGGGAATATATTTCCTAAATTGGTTTTCATGAAGAGTTTATTTTCATCGATGTTCTTAGGGTCAGATCATTCTCTGGTATAAAGAGGTTATGGAATCGTAGATCCCATACCATCCCAAGAAGATGTTGATTCATTAAAGACTATATGAGATGATTGTGTAACAACAATATATTCTTAAAGGGGGGATTTAGATAGTAAACAGATTCACTATAAATTAATTCACCCCAAGGGATATAATGTTAAGTGTTATTGTGGAGTTCATCTATAAAAGGATTGTAGAGGACCATTACATTGACTATTTTAGGTTAACGAATTTTATTTTTGGATAGACTATAGGTTATCTGAGGTAAGAACTATTTATACAATATTTTGATCATTATTATTCGTAAATATAGAGTTTCACTGTACTTAATTGCACATTCATTATTCCTTTAAATGGGGCTCCGTGTAGAGAGACATAGTGTAACCCCGGATTGGATATAATTTTTAGAATCCAGAAGAAATTCCTTGGATATATGTTGAAGTTTTGAACTGATGATGGGGAAACAACATTCATTTGGGGATTTCCTTCTGCTTCATGTATTATGATATTATTACATCCTTATAATCAAATAGATGTATTATATTCATGTAATTATTTATTTCTAATAGATTACAGTGGTTTTATATAGTTATTATGGATTGTGTGTGATTTTTTTAGAAAAAAGGAGCATCAGATAAGACATAGGTTCATCAATACATTGTAGTTTCATTTATTATATTCTCATTAGGTTCATTAGTTGAGAGTGTGGTAGAATTTACTAGAATTATGGACTCATTCCCTGATTTTTTCCATGAAGATGTTTTCTCGTTATTCCCCTAACATGAAACTATTTTTTGGATATTGTAATATCTCAATTCAAATTATATTTAGATGGAAGTCAATTGAATCAAACCATCAAAGCATTAGGATTGGTAGATTCAAATTTGTAATCAAATGAAAAAACATATTTATGTAGCCCAGTACATCATCATGGATAGATTTCATTATTTTTCAAAAAATATGATAGGTGTATTATGGTTTTGTATAAACTACTAGAGGATGAGTAAGGTTATTTTAGAGATCCATTACCCTCTCCAAAAGATTGATAATTTTTTTGATGAATTTAATGGTGCCATTTTGTTTTAAAAGGTTGATTTATGGTATAGATAACATTAAATAAGGGATACTGTTGATGTTATTATGAAGACAACTTTTCAGAATCATTATAGGAAATACGAGTTCATGTTCAAGTTGTTTGGTGTCATGAATAACCTAACATTGTAAATTAGAATCATGAAATTTGTGATCCATGAGTAATAGAATCGCTTTATTGACACGCTCATTGATGAAATAATAATTGACTATATTTAAAAGGAGAAGTATATTGATACCTTATGACTATCATACCTGTTCTTCAACACCATCATCTTTAGGATAATATACTTATGTTTAATATTTATATTTGGTATGTGATTTTATTTATACATGTGGTGTCTCATTGGGGAGTGAGGGTAGATCCGTTGATGATTAAGGTAATTTTTCAATGGGTAGAAACCAAGAATATTATAAAGGTCAATATCCACCTCAATCTCATGGGATCATATCATTGGTTTATGTCCATATTAATATCATTGACCAAAAAATACAGGTCCTTCTTATTGAATGATCAGTGTGAGGAATATTTTGACTACCTAAATGTTCTTTTAATCAATTACATCATCCGGCCACATATACTTGAAATAGATATATTTTTGTTGTTCTATGATGATTAATATCTTATAAGAATCCATTTTTTCCTTGAGATATGAATCCATTCATTTAATGTTTAATTCCTTCAAATTGTTTTAATGTAAATATCCAATGTTGTTTTGGGGAAAATGAGGGTGTCTTGGTCTTTTTAATAGGTCATGGACCTAGATTTTGAAGAAAACATCTTGGCCACATGGTTAGTAAAAATTGTACATCACAGCCCTCATGGTTAGATAAATTATATGGGGTGTCTCAGTGTATAGAAGAGGGTTACATGGCTTGACATAATTGTGTATCCTAGGCTGGATAGTCATTAGTGTGTTGCAGGTCTGGTTGTAGAAGATTTTTGAGTGGGCTATGAAGACTTAGTCAAGTTGTTCCCTTATCCCATATAAGAGGTGTCTTTTGATAGAGATATGTTCATAATTAGCACACAATTTATCCATCCTAGTGACCAAATTGTTCGAATCGTTAATTTTTGAGGAAACTACCCTTTTTCTTCCCAAATTTTACATGTATAAACCCCTTTAATCACATTTCATAGAGGAAAACCACACCTTTCTAGCCCTCTTTGATTATTTCCACCATTCCTAACATTATATATTAGAAGATCTTCTCTGTTTGACCTCCTAATCATGATATATCTATCATGTTGGAAATACTCTGTTAATCGCTCTATTCATTTTACTTATTTAAACATTTATCTTCCTATCAAGGAATTTATTTTCATGGTATATCATATTCCATATCTCTAGGTTATTCGTTTAATCTTCCTTTTTCATTGAAATTGGGTATAAACAATGTTGCATACCGGATAGGGAATATAATATATGCATTAGGTTGGTGGTCAATTAGATTTCCTATAAAGACTATCCATTTATAAATTTTTCCCATTGTGAACATATTGGTTTCCTCAATATTTTATCCTAAAATTATGTTACATTAAATTCTATCATCTATATAGAAAACTAAGTCCTTATTGAGACCTTTTTATATAATTGGAGATAGGGACCTCATCAATGAAAACAAAAACTAGGGTAGATTCTTTTTATGTATTTAACGAAAAATATTGTGATTATCTAATATGTTTTTCTGGTTCCTTTTACTTGAACAATAATAAGGTAAGTGATTCATATATATAAATAATTAATTAATTTATTATATAGATTCTATATTTATATGTTGACATCACTTGTCCTTGAAAATTTGTAATTGAATTGGACCTTTTTCATTTCCTGATTAACAATGCCACCTTGGATGAGAGTTATTGGATTGAACCAAATTAATAATTATTAGGAATGAGTATTTCATGGTCTATGATGACTTAAAAAAATATATAAATGTTATAATGTTGTTCCTATTATATAATGATATTTTTCATCTTTATATGACTTGTAATACTTGAGCCCCACCTGGGATTCCCGAGAAAATGCCATCAACAGTCAAAGGACTCATTTTTGATTCATCAAGATGGTTTCAATGGGAGATACGTACCATGGAATTTATCATAATCTATTAGGGGAAGCCCGGGCATAGGATCCTTATCCACTTATAGAAATTACAATGCCTTGTGTGCATGAGAGGTGATAGAAAGGATTGTTCTCTTTGGTCTCTAGTCATGCATAACTCGTTAGTTACTTTGTACTTGATCCATGAACACATTTAGCGAAATTTATTGTGAAATTCCTTTGGTATACCATTAGATTACTCCTAGAACCTATTTATAGGATTCATGGTTATATACGGTGAGTTTTTCAGACCTTTTAAAGTCAACGATTCCTTCATTCATCCAGGATATTATTTAGTATTATCATACATAATAGCCATAGTCTCATATTTTATATTCCCTACTACCTTGACTAAAGGATTATATTAACATGTGATCAGCGACATCAATATAGGATAATGATGTTAAGGTAACCCAAGTGTCCAATGAGGAACCTGGTCGAGAGTTTGGTTATATTTATATCTATTTTTAATTTGATATACCTACAAATAAATAAAATGTATATTCATATATTTGATTTGAATAAATATTTTTTGGTAGTTGCCTACTAGGTTTATCTCATAACCAATCCAAGAAAAAGTTTTTACTAAGGAATATTATATTGTTAGTGGTGTGGATTATGGATATGTGACTTCTCATATTAGGATGTGATCTTGGAAGAGAATGAATAGTCCAGTACTCGAGATGCCTATATTTTTTTATTTTTCCATTTTTTATCTTTTAGATTTCTTGTATTATTGATCTTTATTTAGATACATGGCATCCTTATTGAATACAATATTTTTTCATCTTGTGATTTGATTATAGAGGACTCAAATGTTTATACTGGCAATACTGCAATATTAATTAATTATACATTATTTGTTCATCACTATGTATACATTATTTACTGTTGAGTTACACTTTGAACATGAGGTCATAGTCTCCCCACCATACCAACATGGACCATCAATGCTAGTCAAAAGCATATATTGTAGGGGGTGGATATCTTGTGTCCATGTAACAAGTTGATTCGGGTACTCGTATTAGGTGATCTAGGTGGGGACACCATAATGTAGTGTTATAGGTTTTTTTCTATTATTATTTTGTGATCGTTGACTGTTTCCTATGATTTTTTAAAATTTGTTAACGATCCCACACCAAGGATTAGCTAACCCACATATGGGAGAAAATGAAATTTACTAGAAATGGTACTGAATAGTCGGAATTATACCTGTTATAATTTATTTCATTCAACTATTAGAGTAAGTACATAGTCTGTGACATTATTATAATTCTGTGGTTGGCTAACCTTTTTTTTTGACCCGATATGAAAATTTATAATTTTTCATGCATCATATTAGTCAACTCATAGAAATATTAGGCCCTGAATTATGCCTTTCTATGTAGGTTTCATTTCTCAACTACATTATACTTGTTGTTTGTTCCTTGTGGGATATATCTATTATGAAGAAACCATGTCTGTAGGAACAAGTGAATAGATAATTGGTTATTAATGTTCTTTCATCAATCCAAACAGTGTTGCCCCATATATTTTGATTATTCCTCTTTAATCAAATAATTATTACAAGTTTGAGTTTTGTAAGTTAAAATATATATATAATAATATTATTTGATATTTAATATATGTATTTTATTTTTAATTTAAAGGGGTTTTCAATGGCCCAGTGGTCTTAATTTATTATTTGTTTTTAGGATAATATCGCTTTTATGGGTAAATTGGTAAATCTTGACATGACTTCACAGAAATAGAAACAATCATAACATATAAAGAATATTTGGAATCCCCCAAAACTATCATCTATGTCATTATGGAAAGAATCCACCTTTGTTTGGCATCTCATCTAGCTATCCCTCTCATAAATTCCTAGGGCTTGTCCCGATTAGAGATCCATACACTATCATTCATCTATATCAGGATTTCCTCGCTCAGTGACTGCTACCTTCTCAAAATCCTCAAAAAGAGCATTGCATGTTGTATTCTTGGTACACGCCATCATCAATAATACAAAAAACAGGCCATCTGAAACACGCACCAACCCAAATTACAGGAGATTAACAAAAAAGACATATCAAATTCAAAAATTCAAATGTCCATTAGAAAATTATCACACCTCAGACACCTGAACACCTCTAAATTGGAACAAATAACATCACCCTTCAAAAAAATATTGATAATATTCAATCAATAACCCTATGGTCTCTAAGAGAAACAAAAATTGTCATAGTCACCAAAAACCTCCATCAAAGATTGCCATTGAGTCCAGACCTAATCCCACCAATAGAAACATAATCAATACCTCATATCATTACTAGAAACCACCATTAACATAGAAAACAACACCACTTCCTCCTAAGAGAAGCAACAACCATAGTCCCTTAAGATCCATAATCATCAGATATATGGAGTAGAAGATTATCATCATCAACATCGTTCGTTCCAGAAAAAACCATCCATACACACAACCATCAGAGAACACTAATGGGAACCACATCACTAGCCATTGAAATAATTAAGACCCATCAGTTAAAAAGAGATAGGATGGAAGATTAATGTTAGACAATACCCTGAATAAGGGTATGGGATCGAACCCTATGAAGGATCCTAAATAAGAAGGAAGCATAAAAAGTTATCCATAACAAAGAAAACCTGATCAATAATGATAAATGTAGGAGAATACAAAAATAAGGGATTTGGATTGAAACCCTAGGTATAAGGACCATTTCTATTAAAGCATGTAAATCCGTCTTCTACAAAAACTCTTTCGGAAAACCATAGTGTTTTCCATGCTCCAAATCCAACCTTCAGAGGAGCCGAGGAATGAAATATTTGAGCATAGAGAGGATGATTGGAAGAAAACAAAATCACTAACACAGATATGAGAATACCGAGCAATAGAGAAACATAATGGTTTCTTCACTTATAACTATAAACTGACTCTCTATATATTGGGACCCCAAGAAAATACAATGATCTTTAACCAGAAATAACCATAGTAGTTGATGATAGTAATTTTCTCTTGTATTCATTACAAATATTGAAATTCACACAAATCTATATTTAGGATTTGGTTGAGGTGTGTGACTTACATATATAAAGACTTGTCCCTATCATATGTTTATATCTAAAATCATTCGCTAAAATTATCAAATTGATTTATGTGATTGAAATTTTTATATTTAATACACAATGAAATCAAAGATTTCTACACTTAGATGTTGTTTATGACCATGTTATAGAGGTTGTGGGACCTGATACACCAATTTTACATCTAGTAGTTGAACATATAAGACCTCATGTTATTTCAGACATGGGTGATGATGCCCAGTTCTAAGATGGAATCATGTTTCTTATGATGATTATGTAGGGAGCTCTTGCAACATCATCTTCCATGGAATAATTAATTCTAGAGTTTCACCTATAGAATCATACCATATTTTAATGGGATTGTAGTCATTAGATCCACGAGTCATTGTTGGCGGACAAGTTACTGATTTTAAAACACTATAAGACGCCTCATGTGATGAGAGATAAGATCTCCACTCAAATGTTTCATAAATTCCAAAAATGTTGGGTGAATTTTCAAAAATAAGCAGATCAACATTTGGTCAAGATATTGAGGGATTTATATTCTATATTTTTTAGATACTTTATTCTAAAGGTATTGAGGGCAGATGGGGATAATGAATTAATGAACCATAAGTATGGATTCATTTTTGAAATGGAATATTCATATCTCTTTATAAATAATTCATGTTTTCACTGACCCTAATAAGAGATGAAAAATATAAGGAATGATTCATTGAGGATGGGATTATATACACCATCTGATCTCAGGTAATGTGTCTTTAGGTTATCTAACATCTAAAAACATGGGAATCAATTAATTATCACTGAATGTATTATGAGGGAATCATATGGTATATGGAATGGGGGCATAATACCAATTAATTGTATCATTTACTCAAGAGTTTGTAAACATCATCATGTGAGTTCTTAGTAGGGTACTGGTAGCCAAAGAATCTACAATGGATGTTATGTACTATGAAATTGGTGTGGGATTCAAGGACCATTGAACCCCTAGAGTGAATGTTTCCCAGTTGATTATTGGTCCAGCGATGGAATGGTCGATCACCAATGATGTTTCTAATCATTTTCAATATCTTTCATTGGATAAGGGTTAATGAAACTCCAATTTTTTGAGCACGATTAGTAGCACACTTTTAGGATGGAAGCCAGAGTGTGGATTGATTATCCAGACGATGTTATTTTCAGAGCTGCGGTAGCCATATTTCTATTTTTTAGCTTCATTAGAGACAACCTACTAAAGATAATGTAGTTTTATTTTAGAGACATAGATAAATCTCATTACAAGAAGTATATCTCATACCCTAAGATCAGTGTGAAAGAAAATATATAGTATGAGGTACTATTTTAGTATCCTATCTTATCACGTATTATTTATTCAATATTGGTTCCTCACACTTCTTCATTTTTATATCGATCCTGGAAGGTATTGGGATTGAAATTAATTACTTTTTATGAGTTATAGACCATTATACAAAATTGGTAATTTAATTAGACCATGTTTAGTAGTGTATATAATTCACCCTAGATATATTCAATTATCATTTGTTATGGTACATAATTTTTTCCAAACATATCAGTCTTTGATTTCATTCTTAGGATGGACTGGTTATTCACCTCTAAATATTTTGGTAATAACTATCTTCATAGGGTATCATTTACATATCTAGAGGTAGATAGTTGTTTTAACATGGTTGAATGAGATGAATAAGAAATTTCAGATGGACCAGTGAATCATTAGTTGTGTGGAGTGATAGCCCAGATGGCTAGCCATTATAATGTGGATTTATAAATATGCAAGGATGATTTTCCTCCTCTATAAAATTAGTTAGGGGATCTATTCCTCAATTAATTTTCTAGGATACATCATTAGAATTAGGTGGAGTGAAATATTTATGTATTGTAAGGATCATAACCACTATTCATTCATCCTTACATGATGGATACTACTATGTTTCAGGAGATTATGTGGCAGCTAGGGATTTGAAGTCGTTGGATTTTTACCATCTATGTATGTCCCATTGTGGTTCACCCATGCTTTTTCTGGGAAGTAGGACATGACCCCTAGGATATGTGTGGATTATTTATGGGCAAGGAAAAGTATGGTTAAGAACCGGTATCTGTTTCCTCTCATAAATGATATTTTCGACAAGATCCAAGGATATAGAGTATTCTTAAAGATTGATCTGAATTCTGGATATCATTAGGTACATGATTGACCTTCTGACATACATCCTAAAACATTTCCCTAGTGGTATGATAGTTTTTTGTATTTTGTTATTTAGTTTTTACTTCTAAAATTATAATTCTTTTTCAAGGCCTTGATGATATAGGTTTTCAACATATATATGTATTTCTTTATTTTGTTTCTTTTAGATGATATCCTTGTGTACTTACCGACTCAACACGATTATTCCAAACACCATGATATCATATTTTGTACAATGAGAGAGAATCAATTGTATTGAAAACTCAACAAATTCCACTTCTAGATCACCATGGTTCACATATTAGTTCATATTATATGAAAATTAGAAGTATTGTTCACATACAGAATGTGAAGGTTATAGTTTTATGGTAGAATCACATTAACGTGTTTAACATAAGAATTTTCATGGGGATGTCTCGATATTGTAGGAGTTTTACATCATATTTACCCCTCTTGAAGCACCTCTTACATACAATCCTAGTAATAGAATCGTGTTTATATTTTCTAAATAATTGGATAAATACTCTTCGATGATTAAGGGAAGACTTACCTCATCATCGATACTACTTTTACATATTCCTCGAAGAGGATATACTATTTTTGGGACACCTCAATCATGGGGAAGGGAGTAGATATAATGATGAATGGTTGATTTTTTGATTATGGGTCTTAGTAGTTGAGGCCCAATTAGTGCGACTACATGATGAACAATATTGATCTAGGAGTAATTTTTCACACCTTAGGTTTCTAGAGAAACTACTATCCAGTATATTTTAAATAATTTCTATAGACATCAAAATCCTTATCTATATCTTCATGGAGTATGAAATGATCCCCAAGAAAATTGTGATCGGTCAAATACATCCAGTTCATTGATTCTGAGCATGCTTATATGCCTAGTAAGGGGAATATAGTTGATGATATTATGAACCAAAAGTCTCATAGGAAATTTCATCAAGATTATAGTTAGGAATGGATGTTGATGAATATCATTTTTTATATGCATATAAAGATGTTGCGAAATAATGAGTGGCATTTCCTTATGGAATTGGTGGTAGCCTCATCTATTATTGATAGAGTGATGAGTAAGCAGTTATCAAATCCCAATGATTTCAACATGGGGGTGAGTAATTTAGGTGAAGACCCATAACCAGATTGGTCAGTCGATGTGGATAACATATAGCTTATACATGGGCGTATCATGGTGCCAAAAGATGTATGAGAGGAATAGATAGGATAATTCAATGATTAAATATGTGTTGTGAACCTAGGTATTTCAATGATTTATCACAAAAAAAGCTACAAGTATTGGTGGCCTGGGATTAAATTTCTTATTTTACGTTTCATCATAAGGTGTTCAATATGTCAGTAGGTGATGGTGGATCACTAGTAACATGCTATATTTTAATTCCCATTACAGATTTAGGAATGGAATGTGGGATGATGTGATAATGGTTTCTTTGAATGGTTTATCGAGGACACATCACTATAGTTATGTATTATGGGTAGTCGTGGGTTGGAAGAAAAAGGAATCAAACTTTTATACTATCTTAAATTAAATATTTAGTGGACAAGCTGGTGAGACTATAGTTTCATGTGATTGGAATTATCCATGGTGTAAATTATACTATCATTTTTTATAGTGACACTCATTTTTAATGATATAGTTTAGATTAAAAAATAAAATGTGTATACAATTACATCAGATTGCTACTTACCACCCTTATAATGATGGTCAGTTAGTGCAATCAATAAAGATTTGAGAGGGAATACTTCGAGTGTATGTTAATGATTCTATATGTTTTTAAGAGACACATATACCTCTTATCAAGTTATCATAAAATGATAGTTATCATGTGATTATATAGATGGATCCTTATGATTAGTTTTATAGTAGGTTATTCCAATCGCATCTGTGTTGGATATATGAAAGAGAGGTAGTGATATTAAGACCTCATCTCATAAATTAGGCCACATAGTAAGTGAAAATATCTAGGAAAAATAGGGTTATGGATCAATATAGCTATAAATCTTATGTTGATTAGAATCAATGACCTTTGGTTTTCGAGATAAGGGATCATTATTTCATACATGTTTTCCCAAAAATAAATAATATATGTATATATATGAAAGGGATGATGAATCCTTGATATTATGGGGTATTATAGTTATTTGAGAGTGTTGGACCGATATCCCATCAAATATTTATTCCTCAGATGTTCTATTCTATGAAATACTATTTCAATATATCACAACATCACTGATATCCTGATGACTCCCCAAATTCTTTTTGTCATGAGGATATTGAATTTATGTCTAATGGTTCTTTTGAAGAGTATCATATTCCCATTATTTATTAGATCATGAAGGATATTTTAGGTAGCTATGTGCCTCTAGTAGATGTTCTAAGGAAGAAAACTCTATATAATAAAATATGTAAGGGATAGAGGCTGATGTATGTCCTCATTGTCTGGATTTATTCCCAGATGAATATTTACCACCCTTGGATAGGAAACTCGGGGATGATTTTCTTTAAGGGGGGTGACCATAAGTACCTGGTTTCTCATCGTGGTAAGGAACCTTTCATTTTTATTTTAACTCGATAACTATATCTTAATTGAAAATTTTAAAATGTATATGGAGGAAATGATGGATTCTGGAGATTTTTCATATCCCAATGTCCTAAAATTTGTAGTAAACAATTGGGGCACATTTTTATTTGGAACTGTGTTGCTCAGTTCACATGGGTTGAATAATCATTGTGGGTTGTTTTAGTGAACACCATAGGGATGTCAGATTTGTCTTAATCATTCCACCTAGGAAACAAGGTCATTCTTTTGTTGTAAATCCTATTGTATAGGATGTTATCATGTGATATTAATGGTTAGTATAACCATGCACCTAGCTTGTGTGAGGGGTGTCATGGGATAAAGCTGGTGCGTTGTTGGTCCACATTTTTTCGAACCTTTTATCCAATGATTGAGAATCATTAATTTATGGGGGAAAAGATAATTTTAGAATCATTATTTTAAATTGAAAACAACTTTTCATACCTTTTTTATCTGGAATGAAACACACTTATCCTCCACTTTTATGCTCTCCTCCAGGCCTAAATCTTCGACATGGAAGATCATCCCCATCAAACCTCTTAATAAAGATCAGTCTATAGTGTTAGATAACAAAGGTTAATATCTTTATTAATTTAGATACTTTCATTATTTATAATTATATTAATGATATTATTTTAGTTTAATCTAATTTTATAGATTTTTAGGTTATTTTCTTATTATTCTATATTTTTTCAAATTCTGGTAATCCAAGGACTAATACTAGAAGATGAATCATCAATGGGAAGAAGGTAGGTGGTCTATAATTTTTCCCTCAATGTATCACCATTTATAAATTTTAATCATTGTGTGAAAATTAGTTGATAGGTAATTAGGCTTCAAATTATTGTGATTTAATTATAATTATCTAAATTGTTAAATAATTCCCTAGGGAGATTTTTTTATAACATTTCATGTTGTAACCTAAATGTCAATGATCAAAATTTAGGGAATTATTTATTATACAATTATTGACTAATATTATGACTACCTTAGATACCATTCTGAAATTCATGACTTGACCTCTGATAAAGTAATTGTTTCATCATTACAAATAGATCATTGTATAAGTAAATTGAATTTATATACGGACGTATACATAACATGGATTTGATAAATTTTAATTTAATTAGAACTGGTGGCATGTCTTCAGGAACTTTGTCACCCAATATGAATGGAAATGGAATTAACTTAATAGAGTTTTATTCTCCATCATAATTACATGACCTATTTTGAAATATGGGAATATATAAGCAAGATTATAGGGTGATTATTCCATATGGACCATTTTCTTATTTTTTGAAATGGTCCGACTGGAGAATTCCTTTAAATATTAAGTGAATTATTTGAACACTGAGAGGATTCCATTTAAATAAATTGAGGGAATTTCCAAGGGACATACCGATTTTATAAGTTAGTCCCTATCTATTAGAGGTTCCTGGAATGATTACATAGGTTCCCTATCTTCATTAATAAATTAGAATGCCTTGGATAAAATCCTTGGATTTGATACAATGGATTTGGACTTGTGAGGCCTTATATTATTCTCCTTATCCTACATTAATTATTACCCCCAATAATTTCTTTGGGTTTTATCTGTGGGAATAGTTAGGGACATTTCCATTGGAATTACTTGGGAATACCCTTGTATTCCACATAGACCGTCTTACTAGGATTCATGGTTTTGTATTGTGTTCTATGTTAACCTTCTATGTTCATGCATTAATCATTTATTATTGGACCCTCTTTAGTATTATAATATTTACTTCCCATTACATGTGTGTTATATTCGCCAATCCATTGTTTAAATGATTAAATGTACCTAATTTGAGAGACCTCCATTGTAAGATAAAGAAAGTATGGGTTTTCAGGTGTCCAATGTGGAACCTAATCTCAACATGGTTTATATTTTTTTCTTATTTTATATTGATATACATTAACACTATTAATGTTTATATTCACAATCCTGAATTGTATATATTCTATTAGTAGTGGAATACTGAGTTAATCACACTCCTTATTTGGGTCGTCGATGGTACCTTGGAATGTTGTATCTGAATATGTGTGGATAAGGGAAATAATATTTTTATGGATATTTTACATCTCATATTATGATGAGAGATTGGTAGTAGATACATATTTCATTTCATGATATGCATACACATTTATTGGTCTACTAACCCAGTTTTATCTCCCCGCTTCATCACATACTATTTCTTTTTGTAGAGGCATGACATGATTAATGTATACTATTTTGTATCAGATTGTATGTTGGTTATTTATGACTGAGATGTTTATAATTATTCCATTTCCTCACTAAATATTTCTTCATATTTTATTTTTTACTTGTTTATACATTTTTCATCAAATAGTTACATTGTGATAATGATGGTATAGTTTCCCCACCATATAACCTCAGACCCTTTCTTATATAGGGTATCCTCTATCATACGAGGAGGAATTATTGATTCCATGTGTCAAACTAGTTTTTTTACTATTATTGGGTCATATTGGATGGGATTTCATATATCTCATCATATTTTTTCCCCAATATAGTGTTTAGTAGTTATATCTTATGGGTCTATGAAGTTATTCTACCATGAGTGAAAACATACCACACAAGATATTTAGTAAGTGGTGGTGTTCTTTTCTCTGAATCTATAGATACATTACCACATTGATTAATAAATTAAAATATTTAAGGATCATAATATCATTAGATAAATGTTCTCATTATGGGATTTGAATTGGGGGAAACAATGGTTACTGGAGTTTCGGCATGATTATGATATGAGATATACTACCTCATGGAAGGGGAATTTAGTTAAAAAAAATTTAAGAGTAATTTAGTGGGGAGATGTTTTTTGAGAATCAAGATATGTATGGAGAGATGTGGAAGGGCTTGTAGGGAAGTATCTTGATGAGGTTGTGGATTTTTGTGGGATTTAAATATTTTATTTAATAGTATAATCCGATTTAATATAGTGGGTAGAGGAGTATCGTTGGGGAGACTCGGAGTTTGAGGCGATCCGAGATCAATTATTTCATGATGATTCTCTAGAGGAATGTTCAGAGGATGAATTGTTTTAGATGATATTTTTGATAGGTTTTCTTCCTTTTCGATGCTTCATAATGAGGTTCTCCATCATTTACATTGGTCAACAATGGTAGTGCATCGATTCATGCCCATGATTTATCATTAAATGAGGAGTTAGCTTCTGTGGATCAGGATTAATAAATTTTTGGTAGGGTTTATATTATGGTTCTTGATAAATCAGAAGTTGATCAGAGTGAATCTTGTTTTATGTGGTTTTTACAATCATTAGATATTCCTGATTGTATGTGGGATGAAATATCGATGGATTTTTATATTATTCTACAATGATACAAGGGTAGATTTCATGTTATATGTTAGTTTATGGATTAGTTAAAAAAGTCATCCTACATCCATACCATTATCTAGCTGGGTGTTATGGAGCCTTTTTTCTAGTTATATGTGTATGAGGTTATGCATATTCATGGGGTTTTGTGGACCATCTATTTTTTATCGAGATCATTGTTATAACTCATTGTTATAGAGAGGGTTACATCGTGATTTTGTATCCTTATTGTCCCTTAGCATTGTTTTACATCCCCATATAGGTGGGAATATATTATAGGGAAAGAAGATATCATATGATATTTTATGCAATTTCATTCCAAAATTTTGGTCGTCCATGGAAGAATTATTTTCTGGTGGTTTTGATTATTAATAACAATGCAATTCACCATTCTATTGAATGAATCTGTTTGAGGTGTTGTATGAGTGGACTTATCATTATCCATTGTAGTGTACTATGGTTAGAGAGACACTGATCCTTGGCCTAAATATTTTCCAGAGCATAAAAAAATATTTATATGGTTTTAGAGAGTTTCATTGTAATATATGACCTTTATAATTCCGGAGATTATAAAGGATAAAGTATACTAGAATTTTTTTTCATACTATGTGTTCTTGATGGATTCCCCACATCATCTGAAACTATGGTTTGAACATGGGAGAAGTCACTATACCTAATTTAACAGATCTTTTTAGATGATTCAAAACATTAGTGAGGTGTTGTATTGATTGGAGATTCCACCATAGATTGATTGTATCTATGATGTGCTTAAAATATTATATATTTATTGAGAACATCATGATTAATTTCATGTTATCAAATATGAATAATTTTACTTAAAGGATACCACACTATCGTATAGTATCTAATTTATATCGTCGATATTGGAGAGAATATTTTTTATGGGTGAGCCATTCAATTTTTTCAGGTTCTATAGTGGCATGGTGTCATGTATAAGAGTATATGTTAATGGGAAGCACCGATTAACACCAACTATCCTGACATTTCTTATCCATATTTTGTTGTTCTAATGGGATGTTCATATTTTTATGGAATCGAATAATTTAATTTCATATGGTTTTTCACTTGAGTTGTTTCTCTCAATTTTTTTTCATCATTTTATACGTGGAGCCATATTTTTTGAGAAGTAAATCATAATTGAGTGCTTGTTATGTGGTTTATTTGGTTTCCTTATAGGGATGGAATTGAATATCTATGATTAGAATCATTTTTTAGGTATCTTATATAATAGAATACACCACTATAACCCATTAATTTATGAGTTATAATTGTTGTAGGTTTAATGAGGAGGTCCAAGATGGATCAATGAAGTTTTCATTGAAATATAAACTGGAAGAGGAGGTTTGTGAAATGGGACTTAGTGATAATGTATTTTAAAGTCCATTACAGTTCAGTTGAGTCCTCATTGCATAGTGAATCTAGAAGATAGTTTATGTTGCCATTCAATATTTATAATCAATTTGTTTTGAAATTGAGATATGTTGGGGAATTCTATAAAGGTGATGTTTAATTTTTTTCCAATATAGAGGTGAATAGGTAATAGGGTGTGGGTTTTGCTACAATGTCATGGTGGGCTAGTTATTTATTTTAGTTTCTTTCAGGTTAATTATATTGTGGTATATAGGCTCCATTATAGACCAACATGGGTCAATATTATATATGATAGTTTTTTGACAAATGTTTTTGAGGCATGTCGACCCAGTGTTATTTTGCGATAGACGCTTACCTTATGCCATGATTTTTGGGTGAAAATGGATTCATTATTGTAAATATAGTAGTACAACAACATGTTATTTAAAAAAAAGATTAGTAAAAAAATGGAAATCTCCATAAAAAACATTTCATTCTTCCAATAATTATGTTTCGTTTTTGGTGGCCCATGTGAATTAATTGGAGGCCTTTCAACCCCTTCATTTTCACGGATTCCTAGTTTTTTGGAGATTAATCATATCTAATAAGAGGTTAATTTTTTCTATTCCCATCCTCTAGTTTCCATGTAAATCAATGGTTTCAGTGATATTATAGAAATATATTTATAGTGATTTAAATGGTAAGGGATTTTGGATTGTTCCTTTGGTTTTTTGAATTGGTAATAATATCTTCCTTATACTATCCTTCAGAAGTTAATTGAATAGAACCAATTATTGTACTGTATTTGATTATTGTACTTTATCAGTGTAAATTATGGAAGTTTCATTCATATTGTTGCTTCTAGTAAATGGTAATATTTAACATAATGGAAGATAATGATCCAAGATTAAATTAAATGAATGGAATCTTGGATTTTTACATAATATTTACTAGGTTCTTTTTAATATATAATTATGAATAATTTTTTTATTCCAATTGATATATTATAGCAGTTTCAATGTGAAATGTTCTTATCTGTGAAACTAAGTCATCGGTTTAACTATTCATTAAAGTAATAATAGTTCAAATCTAGTAATGAATCATAGGGGTGTGATAATGAAATAATTTTATAGATACTCATGTATGTTTTGTAAATAGAACATAAATGTATGATAAAAAGAATTTTGTGAATGTTTTATTTCTAGGATTATAATTTTTGTTCTGCTATAGGTTTTCATGGTTGGTTTTTTTCATGTGGACATTAGGTATTTAGATTCATGTTCATCTTGTTTGTTTGGGGATGTTAGATGTTTTGGATGGTATCGATACAATGGTATATATATTTTCGGAAGTGGGGCTACATTAGTGTTTATGTGATGAGAAACATAGACACATTCAATAGTATGGGCTGTGTTTTGGGTTATCATTTTGGTGGCCAGTAAGTGCTTGATGGTTTATTAATTTGGGTTATAAAATGAGGCTATATTTTTTTCTCTGGTTTCTGAGACGGTATGAATGGGTCATTATAGGATATGGATTGGTTTTATAATTTATTAAGGCATGATTTTTTCCTTATAGATTAGAAATTTTTTTTATTATGTAATGATAAATTAACGATTCTTTATTTTTTTGGATTATTAGATATGAAAAAATATAAACTAATTATAATGTAATAGGTAATAACAAAAATAAATGTTTTAATGGTTGATTGCACTTTACCATTAAATATAGAAAGAAAATTAAATAATGAAGACATCATTTTTTATAATTGGAAATAAATGAATTATTAAATGATGGTTTGAAATAGGAATCTAGTGAGGTTTTTATAAATGATTCATGTACTTATTTCGAATGGTTTTCCTTATACACAGTCAATATGGAAGTGGGTTTGGTGATGTTAGTGTGGTGGTGGTTATGTGTTATGATGGGGCTATAATGATCTTTAATTATTGTTTTGGATTTTGTTTTATATATATTTTGTATTTCGTTGTTATTTCATTACATAGCCGATTCATGTCAGATAACCTCACTAATAACAAAATGATTTGGGATCCGAGTGTTTTACCCATCATTCACATTTCTAAGTATCGATGGATAGAAAACCTCTATACTATTCTCTCCCTAAAATTTCTGGTATAATGGATTGTGTTTTTGGATGGAAATATGAGATCATATATGTGATTTGAATGGTAAGAGTAGCGTACAAGGTTGGTGTCTTTTATGTTCATGATACCATAAAATTTTGTACATGTGATGTATGGATAATATATGTTGTGTTTAATTTCATATGAGACGATTAGGATGATGATGTTATATCTTTTGTTATGGTTTTGGTTATTTCATGGATTTACTAATGCTTGAAAATGATTTTTGACACTATGATATGTTGGTGTATGTATGGTTTTGATTTGAATCAAATAAAAAATTGGAGGGATTGAGCACATTACATTAGGTATTTGGGCATAAAATAAAAAATCAGTGGGGAAGTGGTTGTGGGTGGCTATTCTTGTATTCCTATTATTATGTTATTACGATAGGATGTGATACCTGGTGAATCATCATTTTAGCGGTAGGGTGGCGGTCGACCAGGTAGGTTCTTGTAGTTTTATTGCTTGTTCCTTGCATCATTAGGGTACTTCTTCAAAATATTCATAGAGTTATTAAATATAATCTTAATTGGTGAACATTTTATTCTCTCACACAAAAAAAACATTGAAACACACACACACATTGATATATATACTTATATACAAATATATATTATATTATATTTTTAGTTCATAGGGAGACTTTCATGAGCAAATGAGAAATTTTATCTTATACCTTTGGTTTTCTTGTCGATTCACTTCCTACTTGTTTTATCAGTACTTTTTCTAGGATTTGTGTCCTATTTTTCAGTATTCTTACACTGTGTTGTTATTATAAATCTTTTATTGTATATATCATAGTGTTCTTTGGTTGTTTACTCATATATATCCTAGTTTATATGATTGTAATGCATCAAATAATTATTTTTTATTCCATTGGTTCTAGTAACAAACAAATGGCCTATTGGGGGTGGAAAAAAAATGATACTGTCAACATTATTTTATTCCTTTGAGAGGTTCCTTGTTGGGATGGGTCATGACATTTTGAAATTATTATAGTGGAAAAAACTATTAATGTTAAAGAAGTGGTTTCTTAAAGAAAATATTATTCAAATTGATTCTATAAAAAATTTAGACATGTAAAATTGAAAATATTAACTATTTAATAAAATAAGAAATTTTTAGTTTCTATCATTAATGTAATAGAAGAATCTTGAGAAACAAAAATTTATTTTTATGATCATGTCCTTAGTAAGAAAGATTATTTTCTAGAAATAATTTATTTAATAATGGACGTGTTTGAGATGAAAATATTATTGTTGTTAAAAATATAAATATTTCTAATATTCATAAAAGTGAATATAAAAATCTAAAATATATCACTAGATTAGATTAAAAAATATTATAAAAATATACTATATATGATGAATAAGGTATATATTAATAAAATATATTTTTTATAGTCATTGAAATTAATAGATTAGATGAATATTTTGAATTGAATGATGACTTAGAGGAAGATATTTAAGATATTAGTGACTATATCCAATCTATCTTTTCGACTGAGTTACTATAACATGTTATTTATGATAGTTTAAAATTTATTAAATCTAGTTTTTATTTTATTTTTGTTTGTGGTGATTACGTAAATATTTATGATTGATTTTATACATGATTGGAGATTGGGTCCCAATATGAATTATATAATGATTTTTCCTATACACATGTTATATTTAGCATGAATTTTTTTAAATAGTTTGATTTTATGATAAAAAAACATTAAATTTATTATATATTGAATTATTTAATTATACAAGATTTTTTTCCCAATAAATTATTTTAATTTTTAAAATCACAGATAGTTAAAATAAATCATTTTCATAAATTATTAATTTTAATGTATGAATATGGATAGATAGACTGTAGTGATTTTTAATATATATATCTTCCACACTTTTTATACTAAGGATGAGGTTTGATATTTTTATTTTTATAATCATAAATATAGAATGAATATTTTGGTAGATATTTCAATGATTTCAAAAACCATTTTTTCGAAGTCTAAATTGGATTAATTTAAAATAGATTATTTTTATGGTAAAGAGGTTAATATTATATATATATTATCATTGTGAAGATTAGTTGTGATGTTATTAAAAAATATTATATATATAAAATATTTGTATTAAGTTCACTCTACAAGTGCCCCAACCCGATTCACCAAAAGAACACAATTAAACCACCACAAATGATAGAGGCTACCACAATGTAGTGGAGGTTTGACAAATTTTTTTGGTGATACTATTACCCATCAATCATAGTACACAGTGGAATATAATTTAACCAAATATCATGCATCAAAAATAAGTTTAATGATGATGACAATGAATATATCAAAACATGAAAGTTAATGAAATGTAGTAAAGGCCTATATTGGAAATCCATATAATAGGTTACCACCCACTAATCAAACCTTATATAAAAACTAGAAAATAGGAAATATAATATGTTGGATCTATGACTACACCATCCCCATCAAATACGTTTCCATTAACTCAACTATGATTTTATGTTCGATTATAAAATTTTATGCCTCAGACCAAACTATTGAATGAAATAAAAACATGAGATATTCTTGCATGACACATTGTAATGGTTATCCTAAAAATGTGTCACTAAGAAACTCAGTAGGGGATCACTAATCAAGTCTCGTAAAAACCACCATATGTATTGATATGTTAATGTGTAATGATCAATATAAATAAATAATTTTTTGAACAAAATTTAAATAAACCAACAATTCCTACACCATTATAATACTATAATTTATCTATGATCATCATGTATATTGGGTCCATCCATTTACAAACCATACCTTTATCAATTCTTAGGCCCAATGACATAATCGTATACACTTTTTTTTCAATGGTGGGGTGTATCAAATAACATCATGATATTATTCCAACAATATAAATATTGAATCCAAATGTAACCCAATCATCCGTAATATACCTTCTCAACAACAAATATCTCATGATCAATGGACGAACATCTAGGTCACTAAAATCATCAGAATATTTCTACATTTTTATTATAATAAATTTCCTACGTATTACTCCAGGAATCTACAGAAATCACTGAATCAAAAATGTCTCCCATGTTGCCATGTAAAATGACTAGATCGCATGTGTCTTGTGAATCCCGGTGAGAAATAGGTAATATCAACAATCTTGAAATGCTATATCCTAGGGATGATTTAGGAATCTCATAGTCGTAATATTAATTATCATAGACTAATCACACAATCCTTAATGGTTTGATGATAGGAATGTTGGGAATTATAGGAGATTATGGAATCCATGTAATTCCATATAGGCTAGAGGAAAAATCATGAAATATTGACAATTCATCCCATTTTCAGCTTTTACTTCTAATAAAATCCCGATCATTCAAAACAACATAATTTTACAGGATGTCTTATAACAAGATCACAAAATTTCTAAGCCTAAATCCTACACATAATATTTTAGAATCCATCATACCTTCTTCACGTGTATCTCATTGTCCAACATCTATGAATCTCATATGGACCATGTATATGGATCCATAATAAATATATAAAGGCATAAAATTGAAACCAGGGGTTGGATTAACACCTAAACCCACAACATAAAATAACTTACCTATATAATTACATGTCTAATGTAGTTTTATTGATAACAAATATATTAATCATTACTATTTCCACACTCACCCACTCAGGGATGGCCAATAATTGAGGCACCTACTAGGGTCTCATTTGCCACAACATTGTAGATCATCCATCGCATTAGTCCATAATATTGATCTAGGTCATAAGTCAATATTCAAATATCAGGGAATACAACATTTTGTGGAATCAACAACTTAGTCCTCAATGTATCAAAATTTTAGTACACTTACCCAACCCATATCCAAATTCATAATGTCTATCCACCTAATTTAATCACATTACAAGGAGTTTAGATGTCATATGTCATCATTACATAATTATTAAATCTTTCACAATTTGTTTTCGAGGAAAAAATATATTGTTTGAGTGTTTATAGGTGTCCTCAACGCCTTATTCAATCTACTTAAGGTCACTTTACACAATATAATTTTTTAATTCAATAAATTATGGATTTATTATATAATTTATATATTTAATAACTTTTTTATTTCATGTTTTATCTCCCTAAAGTGGATATTACACATTGTACAATTGAAATAATAAAACTAATAAATTATAGGATGTGTACCAAAAACCACCTACTATTTATTTTTAGATTTATACATATTTCCAAGGTCTAATAGATCTTCAATTTCTCGCTCAGCTCCATCCAAGCCCAATCCTCACTTATGTCACCATCTAACCCCAAAACCCAAATCATTAATCTAAATAAAATAAATTATATCACCTTTAATTAGTGGTGTTTATTTATTAAACACAATAATAAATACAAAGGGTCACTATTTCTTTATGAAACATCAAAACCACCTCTAATGTAATTTGAAGGGTCTGATTGACATCCCTGATCGTATTTCAAGATATATCCTCAATAACAACATCCAATTAAATTTTATATTCAAATTAAAATTAGTAAAAACATATTATAAATCAAATTGATGATAACCAGGAATAATCATTGACCAAACTGGTGCTAATAATCCTTCAATATACCATTATCCTTATAATTATTAAATCTCTATGTGAACTAGGAGATCACAAAATAATCAGGTGGAATCAGTAATTAAAATAAAAGATGGATGATTTGAATAAAAAAAGATATGAGGATTCGGTAGTAGATCAGTAAGTGGAGGTTCATGCCTCAAATCACTTTAGGATTCCTTGAACCCCCCCTTATGATGATTTATGAAGGAGAATATGGGGGAAAAGATTTTCACTCATCTGAGGGGAAGAAAAAGGATAATCACATATACCCCTATAAAAAATCAGTAGGGGGTTACCATTTTTAATAGGATGCATGTTTCTCTTAACCATGAAATAACCTTGTGTCCAGTTCTCTCTCCAACCATCAACCATGAAATTGTTGGATTCCTAGTTTTCCAAATCATGCCCCTAGAATGCAAGTGACGGTATAATCACTATGAAACATTCACATTATTCCTCAAGAAACCCATATGATTTTACATTAATCAATTTATAGAAATGAAAAAAAATCCATTATCCATTGAAAAACGATTTAATCACCCTACATAATTTGTTTCCATATACATTAAAATAAAAATGTACACCAATCCATGATTTTTAAATAGAATCATAAAAAACACCCAAAACATATCCAAAATATTTTGAGACCGAACAATGATCATATTTATCCTCACAATATTCAAAAATATATCTAAAAAAATCACATTGAATTATTCCATCCCATAAAATTCAATTCTAAATATCTGTTCAACATTTTACGATTCCACTAAATGAAAATTTCTGTTCCTACAGAATATGAAAGGATCATATAGAAAAAAGATCATAATATATCATAAAAAATATGAATCTTTTCCCCAATAAATATTAGGGGTATACCATCCATTTCTATTGACCTACATCAGTCATCTATTTTCCGTGAACCAACATTGTGATGACTTGAAATGATAAAATAGTTTATAAATTACAACCTAAAAATTATGGTGATTAATCCAACAAATCATGATCATTCACTCTTAACCATTTCTGAAAAAGATTAGTAGGAACTCCATGACACCCTTCTATCTCATGAAACCAAAAATTCATAATACAATTTATCAAAAAACCTCTGATTGACTCTACCAAATATCGAATCTCAAAATAACCAATTTCAATCCTTGACATTATACAATATGAAAATATCTTATCCCAACATATTTCATGAACACTAATGATTAACTAAGTATATCTCTTTATCCATCAAACCATATTTGGTACTAAATCATTAATCAACCCTTCTCATGATGACCCTTATGTTGACATATCTTCTCCATCTACCTATATATTATCGAAACATCACATCATGAATCCCTTAAGACCAATCAAATAATATATTCATTCAAACAAGAACATTGAGTTTTGTTTCCAACATCGGGTGGAATTCTAAGTGATTACCTAACCACATCCATTTCCTTTGTCATTCCATATCATGATCACTAGTGCCCCACTGATCGGACCATGTTTTAGTTACCTTGAAACCTTCTCAAGCAAAATGTTGTACCCAAAAATAACTGAGTAACCAAAAATTTCTTCTTTGTTTTTAATAAATAAAATTAAAATTCAAAAACAATAATTAAATTACCATTCCCACACTATTACATTCCTCCAGTCTAAGGGTATTATCACTAAAGACGAATATCAATCACCCCACCATAGTAGTGTCCATTTTTTTATGTTACTAAACCTACCTTCATAGTAACCCTGATGTTTTTCCCTCAAAGGTAAAATGGATTAATCCCCATCTTATGGCGCACCTTATATCTCTCCCCATGTACCACCTAAATTTGATTTATCTTATGAAATTTCATGTCACTCCTTATGATCCATGCTAATTTCATCCATGAAAACATGTTCCATTACTTAAACACAGGGTCTGACATACCACAAAACAAAATCTATTTTATAAACTCTAATCCAAAAGGGGAATATATTTTTTTCATGTGAACATCATGGTTACCACAACCATAAGGACCTCATAAACCGTATCATCTGTTGTCTTGCACACATCCATTATTGGTTCACAATTGAAACTGATACATCCTGAATACATCTCATACCATTTCCACCCCATTTTTTTATGGTGGATTTAAAATCATATAGCACATGATTCATCACTCAAATCATGAACTAATGAGTTATACATTACCAAATTGATTCAACCTTATTCCACAACCAATCATCTCACAAATCCATGAGCTCCCTTCGAAATCCATTCCAAATTTAGGAACCATTCTTATGTTATGGTATATCTCACATTCCCTAACAACAATGTGTAACTCTTAAACCACATACAACCACATATGAATCAATGTGTTTCACAATAATCAATATGATTACCCTCTACCCTAATACATTCCATGACTTTGAACATTTAAACACACGTTCATTGGGTGAAAAATAGCATCCAAATTCGAAGGGGTCAGAACCTCAAAGGATATTGTAACTTGAATCGAAACTCAATAAAAATAACATTGGGTGTTATCTATTTTAGAAAGGTTAGAATTTTAATTCCTACATCCCAAAATTAATGCCACATTTTTTGATAAATATCTATATCATAATAAGAACATTATGACTTCCCCTATGAAACCCCATGAATCAACTCGTCTCATATGTCACCTTCGATCATGCCACTCGCCAATTCCATAATGCTTGAGTTGTAACTCAAGGTTCCCTAGGGTCTCTTCCCTAGCCCCACTATATACGTTTCATGAATAGTTAAAAATCATTAGATATTCTTTGTATCACCCTTTCCCATCATGAAATCAATACACTAAAACATATGATCTTGGATCTCATTCGTTATAATATGACACTACATTCCAAACCCTCAACCCAAAAGGCACCAATTATCACCAATCATCCTCCAATGATATTATTACTTAAGAATCACTATCTCAACCTTAACTAATACCATAGACGATGTGATGTTCATATATGATCCATACCATTGAAAATACACAACCACTGGCTCAGTTAATTAATATCCCACTCCAATATATATTGGATGACTTCATATAGGTTTTCACTATAATTTTAAGTAAATTATTCTAAATATCAAAAACCACTATTGGTATCCTACTAAGGCACCCGGTTTCTGAATGACCTAATATGGTTACCTAAACTCTTATAAACATGACTATCCTATAATCAATGAGTGTTTTTTCATAAATCCACTTTACTTGTCATCAAAAGGAAATATAAATAAATGATGATCACACTAAATGAGATTCCACAAGGTAATTATATTGAAAATTTTCATATGCTATGTTTTTTAGAATTTAAATTGCGGGTCATCCATTATTAGTGAATATTGGCAATAATAGTAGGACTGTATTTCATATATCCTATGTATCTTATATGATGCTTGATATTCCTCATTTGTTTGTTGTTTAAATGTAAAATTGAGAACCATTCTCTTTTTAACGGTCCAAGTGGAAAAAATGTAATAAATAGTATTTCTTAAACATAAATATTCATGTGCATAAAACAAGTTAAAAATGGTTCCAACCCTAATAGTGAATGCCATGGACATCAAAAACCTACCCATGGTAACTAGGACTTCAACAAAAAATGGTGGTCATAAGGTAGTGGAATGGATTCCATCACTAGATTCAAGAAATCCATATGTATCCAATCAAAAAAATTACAAAATATTAATATACGACTAAAAATATTTAATGATTCCACTTTATAATGACTCATTATAAAGTCCACTTGGTTGGTTCCATGACCAGGTTATACAGAAGACCTCAATAATGCCTCCACCAACACTATATTCTATTAATATGGAGTCAGAATAAGGATGTATCCTTTGGAGGTCATACCCCAAGTATCATAGTTAATAGTGGAATATAAAAGATTAATATATCCTCTAAAAATAATAAAATGATAGTGGAAGAAAATGGGTGTATGAAAACATGATAATAATGGAAGTAAAAGAAATTCCCAAATATCCAATCCATAAAATAATTATTTTACACTAAGCCATTATGGTATACATACAATTAAAAAATAAACAAACTATATTGGGTATATGTGTTCAATAATAATCACAACAAATTTATCTCCATAAAATTGGACATCCCACACGATCATGTTATCCGAATCCACATTCCAAAAATGTAACTGTAATAATCTCTATAGATATCCTCAGGTAACCATGTGTTGTGGTGGACTAAGATGTCTCTATTTACAAAACATAGTATTTCAATAAAAACATGGTATCATACAAATGATCATGTGCAATGAAATATATATATATATATATATGAAATTATCAATATAAATAAATAAACTACTAAACGAAATTAAAAGAGACCAATGATAAATGATTCATCCTAATATCTGAATGTCTCTAAGTTTGTTGGGTAGACCATGAAAACCCTTATACTAACCAAATTATTTTCAATCCTTAGATTTGTGACCCCAATTAACCAAACCATATTGTATATGTTTTTCGGTGTCCCTAACAATGTCATAATATCATTATAATCATATAAATATCATATCATGTTGAAACCTAGGAATAAATCAAATTTATGATTGAAGCCCAATAACTCGTGATGAATGCTTGGACAGCTAGAACCCAATAATCCTAGTGATATCTCTAGACAATGAGTTTAATAAATGGATTAAGTCCAATTATTTACATCAAAGTAAATAATAAAATCTATATAATCCCCAATGTAACCATGCCAAATGGTAGGATCCTGGAACTCTCGGTCCTCCCGATCAAGAATAGGTAATATATTTAGGGTCAACCTGTTGGATCATAGTGTTATCCTACAGATATCTCCATCATAATAGTAATCTTAATAAAATAATACCCTAATGAAATATTGATGGATCCTAAATAATCTAGGAATACTATGAACTCATGGAATCAAGGGAATCACATTAATTCCTAAGGATGAATCCTAAGGTCATAGGAATTCTAAAAAAATTTTTGTAGGTAGATCTCAGTTGTCTTAGGCATTATGTTCAAGAATATGTAATATAAGAAAGAACGATGGGATGGATACTAGGGATGACCTATGCATCTAATCATAAAAATAGTAATGATAATAAAATAATCCCTAAAGCTGAAACAGGTTGTTTCTATCCAATCATGGAATCCAATAGACTGATGAGGTCTTGGTCATCCTATATATATATTAGGATGAATCTTGTTATCCTAGGAATTAAAAACATGGATCAATATCTTGATTGTAGAAGAATCTATGGAACTATAACAACATCATCATCCACATCTTCTCAATATTGTACCGCATAATTCCCAAGTCCAGATCCCATGAAGAACCAATAACAATCCAGCATACCTTCATCACATCTGGCATATATGATAGGTTCTAGGAAGAACAAATTGTCATTAATGATGCATTCTTTATAAATACCTGGTTGACAAAAGTGAAAACCAGAGGTTACCAAAATCCATAAACACAATACTTCAATTAAAATTCACATTGGATTACATGTTTGTTATTTTATTAGAGGTGAAATTTGTTAAAACCTCCACCAAGGATGTAAAAAATCTCTTATGGTTTTACAATCACTAGAAAACACACAAGGGATCCATAGGTCACAACATAGTAGAGGCACCAACACATAGTTACATGTTATCAATTCAATTCGTATTTCAACAATAGACGCACAAGGAATATTAAATCCCTTATAATCAATAGCAATGTAGTAGGACATATCAAACTTCATTGGGTATATAAATTGGGAAACAATGATCAAATGAAATACATTTATTCATTGGCCACTTTATCTCAAAAGGATGTACACTATCCCAACGAATATCCCATATAATAATGTCTATCCACCTAGGATAAAAATGTTTCAAGGGGTATAAAAGCTTCATTTAATCATAATATAATTATCCAAGACTTCAACCATTATTAGCTAAGGCATGAATCTAGTATCTATGGTCCCAATGTTTTCCCTGAAAACTTGTGTTGTCTAAAAGAGGCCATTTCAATTAATGAAATTTAGATTTTTATTTAATGTTCAATTTAAATTTAAAATTACTTATTTTTAAACCCATAGTTCTATCATGATCTCCCTATGATAATGAGGCCACCTGATATGTTTAATATAATAAAATTATTTATCTATAGGGTGTGTCTGCAAGACCTATAATTATTTTCAAATATTTTCACTTATTATGAAGTTATTATAGCTATACTAAGGTTTAACAGGGTCATTTTATTCACATTACAAGATTTTTTCACCACACAAATACTTAACTCTTTCCAAGATATTAGAAAATTTATTTTTTTCAAAAATTATATGTTAAAAAATACTTTAATGAATGTTATAAATGGAAAAAACTCTCTAGATAACAATTCAAAACTAAACCCATACCAAAGATACCAAAAGGTTCTGTGTCACATCCTAATCCCTAATACCTGGGAAATAACCAAAAACGTTGTATTCAACTATAAATTTAATTTAAAATTTTTCAAAATCCTATGATAAAAAAATATGAAATTCTTTGACAAATATTAAATAAACTATTTTTATATGTAATATCATGATTCCCTAGTCATAGGTTTCTTGAAATCCGTGTGAGACCCATGAGATTAGACTATGTTTATTTTAAATCTCCACTGTAAATCATTGTTTGAAAACTCAAAATTATAAATTATTACCACATTACTCAAAAATAGATAACTAGGGGAGGAGTGTACATCAAATAACCAGGAAAAATCAAGATGAAATACCATTTATAGGGTCATGAATGTGTATGATAAGGGGCATGGAGGTTGTCTCTAGTGTTGAGAATAAGGATAAGAAGAGGGGATGGACCCATTAAAAACATGATGGTGGTGGAATTGTATTTTTGACACTTTTTAACATGTTGATTGAACTTTTCTTACATGTAACAACTATGTAGTTTCATCTATGTATAACCATCCACCAATCAAGGATTGGATTCATGGTTTACAAAATCATGAGACAAAAATTCAAGTTACTCTTTAACCCAATAATAAAAAATTTAAATTCTCTATATAAAAATAATTGAAAATACAATGATATTAAAGGTAACACATATTTTCCCCTAAAATATGTTCTATATGACATTATCCCTAGACACAAATACTACAAAACACATAAGTAATTATTTGATGATTCTAGGACTCACCTAAGAACTCATAGAACCTAATGCTCCTAAAATATAATATAAAAATATCATGTTATGGTTTTACAAAATTTGGAACTTCATTCAAATTCTCTAATAAATATGTATGACATCTAGTAAATATGTATTACAGTTCCTAATTAATTTCAATTTCATGTAAAAACATTGGATAATTCAATTCGAATATATTATAATTTCATGGGTTCATTAAGTATTAAATGAAAAGGCTTAAAAAATATATCTTTTCTAAACTAACTTTTATAACCATTTTTTCATAAATAAATTCTCATGCATTAGATATGATAATTTTGGGAAGTGGAAATCATGTTTTGAGACATTAACTATCTCTATCTTTTTTATATTGAATAAAAATGATCATGGATCAAATAAATCTGGTTTGGGTACTACTAATTCTATTTGAAAACTAACATCACATATTGAATGTGTAAAATATTTCACTGATTTTTTTCTATTTTACAATGAAAAATCTATTGATATTATAATATATTTACCATGATAAGAAATAGTAAAAATAACCAAACATTGACATATAGTGTTTTTTGAGTAATTGTGATCATTTTCTGGAAATATTTGATGCACTCGATAGATAATTGAATTATTATTATAAACTTATGATATACATGTTTATGATAAAAATGAAGATACAATGATGATGCGGTATATTTGTTTCAATACAATATATAGTTATAATGTAATATTTTATTAATAAGCCCTGGAATATGTGAAAAAAACATGATTACTAGTGATATTATTTATCTCTGTTAAAATATATAAATAAATATATGGAAATTCATATTTATACTATTTATAATTTAGATATTATTTCAAAATAAAAAATGGAATGCCAAATTAGAAGTAAAGAAATAACATGGAAAAGTATTTTAGGAAAATAAATTATATACTTAGTAGACCATCCTTTCATAAATGTTATTAGAAACCTATTTATATTTAGTATATATATGATAGTAAGTATATGGTGGAAATATATATATATATTTATGTTGTTGTTATAATTATAGAGAATAATGAGTATAAAACTAAATATATTTATTATAGACATACATAATCATTTTCTAAATACTAGATAATCATATATTGGTTGGGTTTTTTCTTTTATCAGTTAATAATTTTTTATTTATTCTGTATATATATTCATTTTCATTAAAATACAAGAATAAAATAGTTCCAATTTTTACCAAAGATTAAATAATAGGAAATATATCTATTTTCTTATATTAACTATGAACATATCTATGTTTTAACCCTCTTTAATTCAACAATAATAAGGTAAATAACTTAATATGAATTACTTTTTATGTTAATAAAATCTATGAAATCATATATTAATTAATATATTTTTTACCATAAAAATTGTGCTGATAGTTATTATGGTATAGTGCTTTAAATTTAATAACTAAATATATTACTGATTTTCCTAACAAGAACCCAATGAATGTATTACTTCTATTTTATTTTAGGTATGACATGTAATATTTTTAATTATTACAAATTTTTTTTAAATTTTTATCATTTATCGATTTATAAGAATTAATTTTATTTAAATGAGTAATTATTTGGGTAGGAAAAATCATTAAGTATTATTTTGTAATTATAAAATTTTTGGGGATGTTTGAATAAATATTTTATAAGATATATATATATATATATAATTTCTCATTTAAATGATAATATTTAAATCTTATGGGAGTATTTTTTTTACATGAAGACATTAATAGAAGTTTTATGTCTATGTCACAATTATATAATGGATGTTTGTTGAGATATATCTTAAATAAATAGTTTAAAACCTTTTTAATGTAATTATTGTTCTTGATACAATTGAAAATTATCATTTAGTAAGAAGATATATGAGCTTGTTTTTATACTCAATGATGGGTATGTCAGATATTTATTTTCTAGTATCTATTTAAAAAAATTACTCTAAAAAAGTATAGTTCATCACTATAGAGATAGTGTCGAAAATTAAATTGATAATTTTTAAGATGTAAAAGTTGTTTAATATAATATATTTGACTGTGTTCGGTTTATTATTTTTCATAAATGTTATTGAAAAATATACTCTACATATATCAATACTATTGGAGGTATTCTTTTCTAACAAACATATTGAGTATCTTATATAAATCTATTTGAATATAAATTTTTATAAGGATTCATAACACATATAACAAAGTAAATGATTAATGAAATTGTTTAATGTTGTTTTCTTTGAATATAAATAAAATACTAAAACCCATTTTAATTATGTGGATTGATGTTATACTATAAAAAGTATTATAAATCATTTATTTATCTAAATAATGAGTTATTATTATCATTTTACTATAGTCTTGTAAATCATTATGAATTCAAAATTAAATTTTTTTAACGAAACTAAGTGAAAATTTAATTTATTATATATTGTTATAATACGTTAGAAAATATTATTAAAATATGTTCAGTGTTAAAACCTCTTATAACGAACAATCAGTCAGTAAATTATATTCTCCTATGAAATTCATGAGATTAAGGATATTTGAATTAAATAATAAAAATTATATTGTGTCATTATATAGTGGAGAAATATATTATCCCTAGAGACCCCAAACAAATAAATGTTTTATATCATTCAATTTATTTTTATTTATTCCATTATAAATAATATATAAAATTCAAAATGCAATTAATTAGAAGTGAAATTAATTAAGTATAGGGGATAAAAATTTTATAGACTCAATTTATTACCATATTATTCATTTTGGGATTTAAACATGGAAAAAATATACCATATAAAAATGATAAATGGAATATTGATATATGTAAACTAAAAATATTTATATATAAATAATAATCGAATATTATTTTCAACCATATGAAAAATTAATATTCAATTGAACTGGAACAATAATTTATTAATGCACATTATTATATAATTTAATAATTTAATTTCACATACATTGAAATTTAATTTTAAAAATGGATAGTTAATTTTTTGAAATATATAAAAATTCAGTAATGGTGATGTTTAAATAATTTTTTAAAAAAACTCTAATATGTAAATGAGTATTTAAATACATGAAATATATTATATAGTTCAACATGAATCATGTTAATCATGGTAGTAAATTATATTATATATACTGTATTCATGAAAAATAATAGTTCGTTAGAGTAAAAAACTATTCATATTCAAGTGGATAAAATAATTATTTTTTATGTGAAATTATATTTTATTCAATTATTTCTACATGTTTATTCAGTTTTTATTCAAAAATTGTATCCCATCCAAAACAATATATTCTCAATTAAACCATATTATGAACACACAAATTTTAATGTTCTCCTTGACATTATTTTTTTTATATCCGCATATAAGTTCCCTTTCTAATTGTCCAAAATGATGATTCAAATTATTTAAATAAAGGATAAACATAAAGACTCATTAATTATCTACCTCCCTACCACTCACTTCACCTCTCTCTATAAATTCTGGTAATTGTTTTTAATAAAACATTAATATTAATTTTTCATGCATAATCAAGCTTTAAAATCCATTTTATTGATATAAATTACCCTTAAAATATAGAATATTTTTCTTTCTCTTATATTTAAACCACATTAATGATTCCAAAAATATCCCGTAATAATTTTTCTTTTCTATATCCTATAACATAATTATAATAAAAATATAATGAATTATAATATGTTTTATAAGTATTTTTTTAGGTGAATCTATTTAACTATTTATATTATACTATGTTTAGTTTATCATTTAATCTAGCCTTCAAGACTACTACTTGTATTAAAATTTTCTAACCATGAATATCAATGTTGACAAACATTTTTTTTATTTCTGAAATGTTTTATATCTATAATGAAAATTTGACCTAATGGTCACATACTTTAGATTACCTATAGATTAATTTATCACTTATATCATATCCAAACAATGAAAACCATTTTACCCATGAATTTATCCATTAGAAAATATTTCACTACATAACTACCCTAGTTTTCATAATTTGATTCATTGGATATTTCCTTATATATATATATATCTTTCTTTATAGTGGGAACTAGGTTTTGGGCACCATATGACCCTGAAATTAATATATTAAAAATATTAAAAATTTGAAATAACTCACACAAATCATTTCAGAATATATTATTTTCACATTGATAAAAACTATTGATGGAAAATCAGATACCATAGTAATTTCTAGAATATATTGTTTACCCAATTAACGACATAAGTTTGTTTGAGGTCACACATTATATATAAATAATATATTATAAGGTGTGTTAAAAAATTAAATTATATGATTGATTCACTTTTTTTAATTCCTAACCGAGAACTACCTACATTTTACACACTACTATGGAAATACTCACCTGTTATGTGCAAAACCTATGGAGATTTATGAGGTTGATGAGGAGACCCACCATTTGTGTTAATGAACTCGAGTCCATGGATCAATGAGAATTAATTTAATAGATTCATGGGACAAATGAGGAACATCGATAAAACACCCCCAAAATTCACCAAAAATGTGTTCTTCACAAAAAATGTATCTTTTCTAAGGTTGGGATCATTACGTTATTGTATTCCTTCCACCGTGTTATTGTTTTTTGAGCATGGATTTTAAATATTCATAATCCTATGATTTTCATTCTCCATATGAAAAAATAATTTAATTAAAATTAGTAAATAAATTTATCTTCTTTCAATGTACAAATATTTTTCACTATTTATGGTTTCCTATTTTAAGATATTTTTTAGGTTCACATAATCCAAAATAATATATCTAGGGAATTTTTCCTCTCCCACCCACATTCTTCACATTCATTATCATTAGCACATAGGGTTATATTTTCAACATTGTAGGAATAGTTCAAGTGTGGTATAAGTATTCAAATACCAATTAATAAAAAATAACAATGCTATTGATGGTATGTGGATTTATAAAGGGATAAATATTACAATATGTTTTTGGTTATGGGTATCAAGACCCCTAATTCATGATGGAAGTCTTGGTAGCATTATCTTGGGTGATTGGAATTCCATTATATTGATATTAGAGGAATGGAATCTGTTATCAGAGGTCCCTTACTATGATTTTTATGGGTTTGGGTGAGATAATGGAGGTTATAGTGGTCAACATCATTGATCATGATAACTTTTGAAGAACTAGAATATGGAATTCACTATTTGTGAAAATACCAATTTTTCATCATGAATTCTGGAAGAATACTCACCATTTTTCTAATATTCTCATGTTGGCTATGGTTACATGTCAATTTAGGTATTACATGTTTTATGTATTATCCCACACACCAATTGATACTACATGGTTTGCTGAGTTATGTATCATTAGAAAATGGTTAGTATCATAGGAGAAAAGAAAAACCATTTCCCAATAAGGACATACAGGGTGGATGAACATAGCCAACAAATCCATGTACAGGGAAGAATGTCCCCATGATTATAGGTGATGACAAATATTTTTTTCCCCAATTCAAACTATGTGTAAATTTTCTAAAACATTTTACATTTTTTAAATCATTCTTCTAGACATGTATTTGGGCCCTCAAGAAGCCTATCCTAATTCAAATTCCATGTTAGATATAGTAAAATCCATCATTTTTTCATCAAATATATAATGTGACGTGATATTAGTGTGTATATTTTTCTAATGATTTCTATAAGATGATATGATTGAGTTTTGTCATTGGAGAGAAGATAGGGTTGGTACTCTATTAACCCACCAAGGAAGGAGTTCCCCATATCCTACATATAGGTATATTGTTTACTCTATATATTATAGAGGGATATAATACTCTATCATTATTCTAGTACTCTCACATAATCAAGATTATTAAAGGAGTTATTCCAATAATAGAGATAGTTCTCCCTTACATGTAGTGTATAGTAGTGAGGAGTGGTCCCTCCACTATGATTCTTATGAGGTAGTTCATGGTTATGTGAACCAGATATGGGAACATTGGAGATGAAGGAAAAAATCATTTTCAGATGGATGTGGAGACTGATATTCATCTTTTTTTATAGGGTGTTTTAGTATGATAAAATTTGTTGTTGATTTTAATTTACAAATATTGATTATTTGTTGAACTAGCTATTAAATACCATTTCATAACATTTTATTTTAAGGGTATCATATTTATTATGACTGTACTCACCTGTATATTTTCTTTTCTGATATATATTTTTTCCATATGATATTGATTGAAATAATGGTGGCGACTTGGGTAGAACGATTATGTTAAAAGAATTATAGTGTTTAGAGGAACTGATCATCGATTATGCTAATGGATGGAAATTCACAGATGTGATCTCTTCCCTTTTCCACTTTCATGGTTGATATTAGGATAGGATTTCGATTATAGTTGGGATTTTATTTTACAACGATATAATTTTTTTATACATTATACAATTTGATATATTTACTAGAGGTCTTTCATGCATTGATTACATTCAATAGGATCCTATTTTGGTATGTCTCTATACTATTGGTTGGTGATGGGATTCTTAATATGTAAATGTAGTGTAGGTCAAGGACTACTATTTTAGTTTTATAGTTACTGAGTTATTTTTTATTGACTTTTTCATACTAAAAGTGGTGTTTTGGTGTCACTTGTGGCTTACTACTAGCATTGGAGGTGCCTCGGTATATCAGTTCAAGAAAGACTTGTATATAAATAAAATTTTATGTCTTTTGAAATAATACAAATTTATTGAGTTCACATATGTACATCAGCGGGGTTCCTACATAATGATAATCATATTAAAATTTCAAACTAACTTAATCTGGATCATTATAATCTCTATCAAAATGTTCAATAATATACCACCATTCAAAAAATTTAGTAGCACACATATCATAAATCCATATAAGGAATAATTTAATCTCTAATATAAAGGATATTAATTAATAATAACATATAAGATATCATTTTATATGTGGAAAATTGATAATAACTCATAATCCATCAATTTTCTACAAACCATGTGATTTGAATTGGGATAAAATATTTTAAAATATAATTTATTAGTAATGAAATATGATTTTAATCAATGATAAAAATGTGAGTGTAATTAGAAGAGGAAATTCAAGAAATTAATTAGAGTATCATGGTTATATGTAAATCATATATGTCTTTCACTTATTTTTAATATTGAAAATAGTAATTATTTATTAAAATGTTATATAAAATCCCTCTATTGAGTTTCCAATCATTTATAGTACACATGATTTTAAAAAAATCAACATGGAATAATATGTTTCAATGACTAAAATTAATAAACCATGATTTCCCCCATTGATTTTCTCCCCCTTAATTTGTTCTCCCAATTATGGAAACTCATTATCCTTGATTAATATATATATATATATATACATAACTTTTACATAAAGATATCCTTTTAATGAAAGGAATATGATTTAATGATATAAACATTATCCATAATGAAATGGAGGTTGAACACTCATCAATAACCTCAACTAATGATACAAATAAATTGGTAATTTTTTTTAAATACATTATCAACTACATCATCAACTTGAAAAAAAATCCAATGAAAAAAAAACAATTTTAAAATTATTCAACATATTTATATAATTTTTGGTTAGAATATTTGACTATGAACCGAACACTATTTTTTTAGAAATATTATTTATAATTTTATTTTTAAAACCCTAAGGTAGTAAAAACATAAAAAGTATTACAATATCTTCATGATAATATTGAATCAAATTTTTAAAATTTAATCATTTATTTTTTGAAATATATCAATTTTATACTACTAATATTACCATATTAAAATATTTTTTATGCTATACACCTTTAACCTAAAATAAAAAATAATATTAATGTAGAATTAAAATTATAAAAATTTCAATCCTGGTCTACAACATCATATTCTACAAAATAATAAATATATTATATCATAAGAATACAAAAAATTATAATTTCATTCATATTTCATTGAATAATAAAAATAAAAATAATATGTCAATATTCAAGAAAAACATTAAAAATAACCACACATCTTGAAATCAAAAGCAATTGTCTGGTTATAATTCATCTAGTATTATATACTTCCAATAATTCATTTAAACTAAATTTTATTAACCATCTCACTTTGTCCATCATTGTATAGGGTAGTTCACATACATATTGATGTAGAAATTTTTTTTTCATCTGTTATACCAAAATTATCTTATATTAACTGGAAAAAATATTATTAACATGGGAAAATTTTATTCTATAATTAATTTATTTGAATAATCAATATGTAATTAATGTTCATATTCCTGAAATGTTCCATCAACTACATTTTTTTTATTAAAAACATTATTACATAGAAAAATAATGTAATCTACTAAGATAATAAAAATTAGTGGGTTTTTACAAGACTCGTTGATGTATAATTTTTTAAATATCCAAGTTGAACAATATAATAAAACATAACATATATGAATGACCTGATATTCCTAAATTAACAGATTTAAAGAAACCATTATAATCCTTAAATACCATAAAAATATATGTGTCTTATTTAAAAAATGGAATCATTATTATAATTCATTTCATTTTCATGATTGAAAATATATCATTGATTTTAATAACAATTAAATATAATTTTTTCACATATATAAATAAATCATAATTCCTAAACATGTCTCCCTTTCTATAAACTTATTCAGGTACATCATATTTATTTTAGCATTTTATATGATCTTTATAACTAAAAACAAATCATATGTGTTATTATTTTCTATTTTAACTAACATATATTTTCTATCCTCAAAACATCCTTTATTATAAAATGATTTATCCACACATATGTTTTAAATCCAAAAATATACAATATATAAGTTCATTATCTATATGAATTACTCATCAAAAGTGTACCTTCATAATATTTACTAATATTTTTATTCTCAACATGATTTCATAGTCACATAAAAATAGAATAAGTTTATTTATTATTCAATATATATAAGATATATTAATATTACCAATAATCATTAATAGAATCTTCATTTATCCTAATATTATATAGTTTAACATGAAATTTGTATCCTTCATTGCCTATATTGTCTCACAGTTCTTATATTCCATGATCATTGAATGAGTTTTTAATAACCTTCACATAATCACTATAAATATTTTTTTTATTCTAATCAAATTAATTATATTTATCTCAATTTTTACTATTTTTGATTAAAATTTCTTTTTCATCTCACAACTCAAAAAAATTATCAAATTTATTCCCTAAATATTAGTGATACACATATTTAAAAATAGGTGAATATATTTTAACCATAAAATCCAGATATATTAGTAATAATAAGGTAATATATTGTAATTTATATAAATAAATACTTGTTCATGTAAATATTGCTTTAAAATAATTATCATGAAAATAATAAATATTATTTTAAAAAACAAGTAGCATTAAACATATTTTAACAAAATTCATGCTCTTTCATTTAGATAGATTATTATATTATGTTGTTTATAGGGGCCTATAATCATGTGGAATTGAATGATTCTAAATATAACATTCCAAATATTAATAGGTTAATTCATCCCAATATATATTTGAAATTATATTAATCTCACTGATACTCTATTTTTTAACACTTTATGGAAAACATTTAAATTTATTAAGATACTTTTATTCGTGACTCATACACACGGTACATGAAATATGAGAAGAGTAATAAATAATAAAAAAAAATACAATTTTTGTAATTTTACTTAAAATTGGTTGAAATATCATAAAATACAATATTATATGTATTTTAGGATTAAATTTTAATTGTTTTTCTGAATAATTCATCAAATTTATCCTTTGAAATGTCCAAAAAAGTTACCTCCCTTTTTGGAATCAATTATTTATACAAGAAATGTTATACTATATCGTTATAAATTTAGCATGAAATATTTTCATATGAATAATTAAAAGGGTATCAACTAATTCATTGACCATTAGTCAATAGAAATCCATATTTTAAAAACATCAACATAATTTTATTCTCTTATAAAAATATCATCATTTTCATCATCAAAATGTTTAAATTTACAATAATATTATGAATAAAAATATATAATTGAATTTTTTCATTATTCTCAACATCTTAAATTTAATCTCATATAAAATAACACCCCTACTTTTAAAATATCCATTATTCCCAAATGAAATAAATTTTTATTTTTAACTGTTCAAATAATCTTAAGTCCATTAAATGATCATTTATATGTGATGAATAACCATTTTCAAACCCCAAAGACACTCCTTTTGAGATGAATTAGTGGAACATAGATAAAAAAATCCTAAAATATGTACCAAAGTCCACAATGTTATATTTTCATCATTTTACACTATTATCGATGAAATTAATGATAAAAACATTCTCATAAAAGGGAGTGGTTTTACATTTTTAAAAATTACTTTACTATTAGTCATATTACATAACAGAACAAAAATTTATTTATTAAAATTTTTCATGCATGATTTCATCATTAACATATAAGGAATTATGAATGCAAATAATTTCAAAATTACTTCCCTTACATTATTATATATTAAGAAATTATGATGACCCTACCAAAGCCAGAGCTAAATACGTGACTAGCCCATGTAAACCTCCATTGTCTAAGGGGTGGAGAATTGTGTTGATGGAATAACATATTTGGGGATGCCTATTCCTAATTACTTGTATTCACACACACAACCATCTCAATGAAAAAGTGTATAGGGGGTAAAAGTAAAATATGAAAAATCAATGGGCAAGACTATTCATGAAAGGCCTCTAGACGGTATAAAATTATGTAATTGTATACTTAAATGAATAGTTGAAAGTAGATTCCAAACTAGTAAGTTTGACCCAGTATGAAAAAATTTGAAATGTAATCTTTTTAGAGTGACTTTCACTAGATCTGCAATATCTGACCATCATATGTGGTCCACGTACCAAGTGTCCCAAATACACTGTGAAGTAACCACCAACCTATTCATCATCTACATAAGACTCAAAATGTATAGGAAAATATAAATAAGGGGTGTGTATATATGTACCATGTAGCATTCCACCAAAGCTAAAGTAGGTAAATCATATATACAATAGGATTAGAAATACTGAATATAGGAAAAAAGATGCATGATAAATTGAAAGAGAACATGTCAACCCAAACCAATAATGGAAGTAGTCTCCTCCCAACACAAGGGGGTAACCATGCTGTCTAGATGAACTACACACCGAGTCATTCCCATGTACATTAAGAGATTAAACTCATCCATACAAGAGAATCCAATCACAGAAAGAACATGGGATAACCCACATATCAACCCATCTCTTGGATATAGAGTAACCAAATTTAATCGTATGGATTCAGAAGATATATATATATATATATATATATATATATATATATATTCTTAGTAAATGAATCCCAAAAGAGAGAGTAAGGGGATCTCCATCTCATTGCCCAGCCCATTAAAAATATTATCTAACAATTTCAATAGTTCGAGAATGATTCCCAAGGTGTAACGTGACTGATCAGAAGTAACCATTCTAGTCAAGACACACCTCATAATTGTGCATCTTAGTTGAGGGTCCACAAAATCCAAGTGGAGGACCAATACCCTAGTGTGTCGGGCTGGTTCCACTCATATAGTTTCCATAAAGGAACCACACCAAAAGTGAATGTGGGATACGGGTCAACCACAGGGTCATAAAGTCCTACACTATATCCTATACGGGGTTCCACTTGTTAGGTTGAGGACCCACTCTCATGTTAAGGTGGGGTTCTTCTCTATAGTTTGAGGACCCATTCCCTTATTTGATAGGGGATTCCACTCTGGTCATCGTTGACTTATTCACTATCCAATTAGGGGATTCCACTAAATAAGAAGTTTTAGAGGATCTTCACTCATTATGATTGGGAATTTTACTATATAAGTCAAGGAATGATTCCCAATTGTGACTGGGGGTTTCCACTCTTTACATTGAGGACCCATTTCCTATCGGATACACTCGGTTAGAAGCTTTAAATGAACCATGCCCATACATAATGGCGTAACACTAGTATCTCAGATGATCCTCTACCTAATCACTATCATCATCGGGTTTCACCTAAAATAAGTTATGTGAATATGAAATTCTACATTTTATCTCAAAATACATTGGGGTGGAAAAAATAAAATTCTATGAAGAAGAAACTTGGGATATGCTACTTATAGGGGAAAATATGAGTAAAATAATAAGATATATGAAAGGTAAATTTATTAACTAAAGGGACTAAGGGGTGTATGGTGTATGAGGGGACCCACATGGCATGTGGTCCACCTCCACCTCCTGACTATGTCACTAGCCAGCCCATAACTCCCAACCCATGTTATAGTTCTCACCATTTATGTGGACTAAACGATGTGTATAAATTATCTAGGATTGAGCATTTTCCTTTTCTGCCTGTATGATGTACTCAAGTTGTTTCTTTGTACTCAGTGTATGGAATGTTTCTTCACATGAGGTTCTTCTCTTGTACTATGGTCATACCCATGTACATTGATATAGTTACATGTTACTGGACATGTAATCCCACACAAATCCCTTCACATGGGATCTATCAGATGGCTCAACCACCCACGGATAATGTTCACAGTGTTTATGGGGGATACAAAATGTTCAATCCTTATATATTTCCAAAACCCTGTCTACAAAACTCAAAAGGCTACACACTGTGTGTCCATCCTTTTACACTGTGTGTAATCAGGCTTTCATATAATCCCAGATCTGTGATCTATGGCTCAAATATTACCTCACCACTTCAAATACAACCCTATATCTTCCCAGGAATAGATCATCTTGTGTCAGCTGACATAATCTGACAATTTCGGAGCTAGAGACTAAACTTTATGAAGCCAAAAAACATTTCCTCACACTATATAGGCTCAACCTCCCTATATTGTTTAATATATATACTCATATTGTTGAAAAGATCACCAATTCGTTGAAAAAAAGTTACTTATATGAACTTATTTCATTGATCCATGCCTCATTTGTCAATCTATCCTAATTATAAGGGTTTGATCGGGCATTGTACCACCTGAAAATGTTGAACATGGATCACATGGTCTTATTAGTAAATAATACTAGGAATATTATGGATGAAGGAACCATAAATATGTGTTAATAATAATTTTACTAGATTTATTTTCCAATGATCAAAAATGGAAGAATTCATGGTAAAATTACAACTCAAATAACTAATTTATTTGGTAGACGTTTGCATGAAAATGATGCAATAAGTGTAGATCAATAGAAGGGATCGATCCACTAAATAAATTTTATAAAATATGGAATAAAACAGAAATTTGTGATTCCTACCTAGTGATTCAATCATTTTTTATAACAATATGTTCTATATAATTACTAATCCTATTAATTGTGTTCCTTGTTTCCTGATCATCTCCACTCTAGAGTTTCATCATCGGCCGATGTGATCCACCAAATGAAGGAGAAAGGGATTCTCTTGAATTATCCACTGGTTTATGTATCTAACCCTTGAGAATTTTCCAAGGAATTTTTAATATATAATTTCATTTAGGATAAAAATAATGAATGAATTAATTTAGTAAATTAGATAATCTAATAAATGTACCACCAACTAGTGAAATGTACGAATTTCACATGCCATTATACTCTAGGTCACACCTAGGGTAACCAGTATGTTTTGAAAACAATCGTTGTATCATATTTTTGATATGATAATCCTTTTAATATTAATCCTGTTTACTTTTACCAAAAATTTCACTTGAAATATGAAATATATATACAATTTATATAAAATTTATTCTAGACACAACAGACCATAGAACAGAACACTATCTCAGTGCCTAGCTCTAAAAATATATAAATAGAAATATTTATAATTCTTACAAAGAAAAAAAAGGTTTATACAACATTAAATAATTCAATTTTTTCATCCCTAAATATAAAAAATAAATATACAACACAAGATACTAAGCACGCATATGGATCTCCAACTCCTAGGAACTCTTCCCACGATTTCATACTACCCCAACATAAAAACAAAGGGGATGTTAGATCAACATATGGCCCTATCATGTTTATCTTTGATTTACATAAGTCGGTTCACAAAGGAATCTCTATCCATTATGTACAAGTGTTCCTAGACATTGACTCTTGTTGGTTCATGAAATTATAACCTCACCAGCGTCATAGGGAAGATGTTGTGTACCCACACCAAATGTGGGGGTGGGTTGAGGCAGTAATCAACCTGTATAACAATCTACATGATCACTAACAACAATACGATCCTTATGGGTAAATTACCACCCTAGAGAAACCTCAAAACCCCTTCATCATAGAGAGAATATATGGATATCATGGTCTCCTTGATCGAACACTTAGGGCCTATGACGATGATCTGTGTATGATTTTTGTCTACACTATGTTGTCCTCTTCCACCCATAGATGTCCTAGACCTTCTCCGTTGTCACATGCACCAACTATGGACCCACAAGACATGTCATTCCAATCCACTTTCATTGTTGTTATTAGGATGTGATTTCCTTTCTAGTTGGGATTTTATTTTTCAATGCTATTGTTTGTTTATACATTATACAATTTGATATCGTTCCTAGAGGGATTTCATGTATTGATTACTCTCAATATCATTACATTTTATTATGTCTCTACACTATTTGATGGAGATGGGATTCTGTATAAGTAAATGTAGTTTAGGATATGGCCTACAATTTTAGTTTTATACTTACTGAGTTTTTTTATATAACTTTTCACACTATAAGTAGTATTGGGATGTCACTTGTGGCTTACTACGAGCCTTGGAGGTGCCTTGGTATATCATTTCTTGAAAGTGTAGTATATAAATAAATTTTTTATAACAATTTGAAATAATAAGAATTTATTGAGTTCGCATATGTACATCAGTGGGTTTCATACATAATGATAATCATATTAAAATTTCAAACTCATTTAAGAGGGCACATTATCATTTCTGTCAACATGTTCAATAATATACAACCATTTAAAAAAATTTGTAGCACACATATCATAAATCCATATATAGAACAATTTAATCCCTAATTATAGTGATATTAATTAATAATAACATATAAGATATCATTTTATATGCGGTCAGTTGAGAGTAAATCCAAATCCATATATCTTCTACAAATGATGTGATCTTAATTAGAAAAAAATATATTGAAATGAAATTTATTAGTAATGAAATATCATTTTAATCAAAGTTAAGAATATTTGAGAGTAATTTGAAGATGAAATTAGAAAAATTAATTATTGTATCAATGTTATATACAAATCATCTATGTCCTTCACTTATTTTTAATGTTGAAAGTAGTTTTTTATTAAAATTATTTATAAAATCACTCTATTGATTTTCCAATCATTTATAGTACACATGATTTAAAAAAATCACCACTTCTTTATATTTTTCAATGACTAAGATTATGAAACCATAATTTACCCATTGATTTTATCCCCCTTAATATGTTCTCCCATTTATGGAAACTCTTTGTCATTGATTAATATATATATATACATCCCTTTTACATATAGATATCCTTTTAATTAAAGGAATAAGATTGAATGATATAATCTTTAACCATATTGAATGGAGGTTGGATACTCATCATTAACCTCAAATAATAATACAAATCATTTGATAGTTTTTTTAAAATTCATTATCGACTATGTCATCAACATGAAAAAAATCCAAAGAAAAAACAATAAAATTTTAAAACTATTAAACATTTTGAAATAAATTATATTTAGAATATTTGACTATGAACCGAACACTATATTATGAGAATGATTATTTATAATTTTATTTTTAAAACCCTAAGGATGTAAAAACATAAAAATTATTACATTATCTTGATGATAATATTGAATCAAAATTTTAAAATATATTCATTTAGATTTTGAAATATTTCAATTTTATAGTCCTGACATTACTATATTATAAATATTTTTTTATGCTATACACCATTCACCTAAAATAAAAAAACTTATTAAGGTAGAATTAATATAATAGAAATTTCAATCCCTCTCTAAAACATCATATTCTACAAAATAATAACTAAATTATATCATATGAATACAAAAAATTATAATTTCATTCATATTTCATTGAATAATAAAAATATAAAAAATATGTAAATATTAAAAAAAATTAAATATAACCACACAAATTGAAATCTAAAGTAATTGTTTGCTTATAATTCATCTATTATTATATAATTCCAATAATTATTTTAAACTAAATTTTATTAACCATCTCACCTTATCCATTATTATAAAGTATCATACACATAAACATTGATGTAGAAACATTTGTTCATCTCTTACACCATTATTATCCGATATTAGCATGAAAAAGTATTATTCACGTGGGAAATTTTATTCTATATTTCATTTATTTAAAGAAAAAAGATGTACTTAATGTTCATATTCTTGAAATATTTGATCACTAATTTTTTTATAAAAAACATTATTAATTATAAAAACAATGTAATCTACTAAGATAAAAAAAAATTAATGGGTTTTTATAAGACTCATTGATGTATAATTTTTTAAATCTCCTACTTTAACAATATAATAAGACATAAAATATGTGAATGACCTGATATTCCTAAACTATTAGATTTCAAGAAACCGTTATAAACCTTAAATACTATAAAATTATATGTGTCTTATTTTAAAAATGGAATCATTTTGATAATTCAATTCATTTACACGATTAAAAAATATATCATTGATTTTAATAACAATTAAATATAAATTTTTCACACATATAAATAAAACATAATTCTTAAACATGTATCCATTTCCATAAACTTATTCAGATACGTTATATTTATTCTAACATTTTATATGATAATTATAACTAAAAACAAATCATATGTGTTATTATTTTCTATTTTAACTAACATATATTTTCTTTCGTCAAAACATCCTTTATTATAAAATTATTTATCAACATATATGTTTTCAATTCCAAAATATAAAATATATAAATTAATTATTTATATGAATTACTCATCAAAAGTGTACCTTTATAATTTGTAGTAATATTTTTATCCACAACATGATTTCATAGACACAAAAAATTAGAATATGTTTTATTATTATTCACTACACATATATATATATATAATATTTTAATATTAACTATAATCATTAATAGAATCATCATTTATCGTAAAATTGGTTACTTTGACATGAAATTTTTATCCTTCGTCACCTATATTGTCTGACAGTTCCTATATTCAATGATCATTGAATGAGTGTTAAATAACATTCACATCATCACTATCAATAATTTTTTTTATTCTAATCGATGTATTATATTTATCTCCATTTTTATTATTTTATATGAAAATATCATTTTCTTCTCACTACTCAAAAAAATTATCCAATTCATTCCCTAAATATTAGTGATACAAAAATTTAGAAACATATGTGAATATTTTAATCATAAAATGTGGAGGTATTAGTAATAATATGGTAAAATATAATAATTTATATAAAGAAATAATTTTTCTTGCAAATACCTCTTTAAAGTAATTATTAAGAAAATAATAAATATTGTATTTTAAAATAGGTAAAATTCAACATATGTTAACGTAATTAATTATCATTCATTTAGATACATTATTATATTATCTAGCTTATAGGGGAAGATACTCATGTGGAATTGAATGATTGTAAACATAATATTTCAACTATTAATAGGTTAATTCATCCTAATAAATATTTGAAATTTTATTCTCTCAATGATACTCTATTTTTTAACACTTTATGGAAAACATTTAAATTTAATAAGATACTTTTTTGTGAATCATACACATGGAACATGAAATTTTAGAAAACTAAGAAATAATGAAAATAAAATACATTTTTTTAATTTAACATAAAATTGGTTGAAATATCATAATATACATATTATAAGTATTTTACGTTTAAATTTGAATTATTTTGTTGAATAATTCATCAAATTTGACTTTTGAAATGATGAAAAAAATTCCATCCCTTTTTGGATTCAGTTAATTATACAAGAAATATTATATATTGTAGTTATAAATAAAGAATGAATTATATTCATACATAACATGAAAAGGGTATCAACTAAATCATTGACTAGTAGTCAACATGAATCAATATTTTAAAAACATCAAAATAATTTTTTTTTCTCCTATAAACATATCATAAATTTCATCATCATAATGTTTTAATTTACATTAATTTTATAAATTAAAATATATAATTTAATGTGTTCATTATTATCAATGTCTTAAATATAATATTATATTCAATAACACCCCTGATTTTAAAATTTCCGTTATTCCCAAATGAAATAAATTCTTATTTTTAACTTTTCAAATCACCTTATGTCCATTAAATTATCATTTATATATGATGAATAACTATATTCAAACCCCATAGACTCTCATTTTGAGAAGAATTATTGAAACATTAATAAAAAATTCCACAAATCTATACCAATGTCCACAATGTTTATTTTCATCATTTTACACTAATATATATGAAATTAATGATAATAATATTCTCATAAAAGAGAGTGGTTTTACATATTTAAAAGTTAGATTAATATTGGTTATATTATATAATGAAAAAATAATTATTTAATAAAATTGATCATGCTTGATTTCATCATTAACATATAAGGAATTATGAATGTAAATAATTTCAAAATCACTTCCCTTACATTTTTTTTGTCAAGAAATTATGATTACCCTACCAAATCTAGAGATCAATACATGACTATCCCAATAAAAACTCCATATTTCATGTTGTGGTGAAAATTGTTGATGGAATAACATATTTGGGGATGCCTATTCTTATGTACTTGTATGCACACACACACACATCTCGATAAAAAAGTGTAGAGGGGGTGAAATTACAATACGAAAAATCAAAGGGAAAGATTATGCATGACAGGCCTCTAGATAGTATAAATGTATGTAATTTTATACTAAAAATAAAAGTTGAAAATAGATTCAAATCTAGTAAGTTTGACCCAGAATTAAAAAACTAGAAATTTAATCATTTTAGAGTGACTTTTTCTAGATCTCTAATCTCCAACAATCATTTGCGGTCTATGTACCAAGTGTCCCAAATAAACTCTGATGTAACCACTAACCTATTAGTCATCTACATAAGTCCCAAAACATGCTAGAAAATACAAATAAATGGTGTTTATATATGCAACTTGTAGTATTCCACAAAAGGTATAGGTGATAAATAATATATACAATGGGATTAGAAATAATGAATATAGGACACAGGATGCATGATAAATTGAAACAGAACATGTCAAACCAATCCAATAGTGGATGTAATCTCATCCAAACACAAGGAGGTAAGCATTGTATGTAGATGAAAGACAGATCGAGTCATTCCCATACACATTAAGATATTAAACTCATCCATCCATGAGAATCCAATCACATAAAGAACATGGGGTAACACATATATCATCACATTTCGTGGATATAGAGTAACCAAATCTAAAGATATGGATAAAGAATATATATATATATATATATATATTCTTAGTAAAATTATCCCAAAATAGAGTGTATGGGGATATCCATATCATTTCCAAGCCCATTAAAAAGATTATATAAATATTCCAAAATTATGTCAATGATTCTCAGTTTGTAACATGACTGATCAGATTTAACCAAGCAATTGAAGCCACACCTCATAACTATGAATCATAGTGGAGGGTCCACAGAATCCAAATGGAGGTCTAATTCCCTGGTGTTTCGGGCTAGTTCCACTAATATATTTTCCATAGTGTAACCACACCAAATGTTATCGGGGGGGGGGGGGGGGGGGTCAACCAATAGTGTCACAAGGATCTACACCGTATCCTATAAGGGGTTCTAGTTGTTAGGTAGAGGACCCACTCCCATGTTGAGGTGGGGTTCCACTCTATTTGTTGAGGAACCACACCCTAGTGTGATATGGGGTTCCCCACTTGTCATCGGTGACCTATTCACTATCCGATTGGGGGGTTCCACTCAATAAGAAGTTGTAGAGAACCCGCAAAAATTATGATCAGGAATTTTACTATATAAGTCGAGGACTGATTCCCATGTGTGACTTCGGGGTTCCACTTTATTCATTGAGGATCCTTTTCCTATCTGATACACTCAGTTAGAAGCTTTAGAGGACCCATTCCCATAGATAATGGGGGGACACTAGTATCTCATATGATACTCTAACTAATAAAAATAATCATTGGGTGTCACCTAATATAAGTGATATGTCTAGAAAATTCCACATTTTATCTCAAAATCCATAGGTGATGGAAGAATGATGTTCTATGAGGAAAACAATGGGATATGATACTTTTAGGGAAATATATGAGTAGAAAAAGAGATATTAAAGGTAAAATTTTTCCCAAAAGGGACTAAGGGGTGAATGGTGTGTGTGGGGAACCACATGGCTTGTGGTCCACCTCTAACACCTGACTATGTCTCTGGCCAACCCATAGCTCCCAACCCATGTTGTAGTTCACACTGTGCATGTGGACTACATGAAATGTATAAACTATCTAGGACTTGGCATTTTCCATATTTCTATGTCATGTACTCATGTCATTTCATTGTACTCGGTGTATGGAATGTTTCTTCAAAGAAGGATCTTCCCATGTGCTATGGTCATGCCCATGTACATTGATATAGGTACATATTACTCAACATGTAATCCCACACATAGTCCTTCACATGGGATCTATCACATGGCTCAACCACCCACAGATAAGGTTCACAGTGTGTATGGGGGATACACAATGTTCCATCCATAGAGATTTCCAAAACCCTATGTTCAACACTCAATTGGATACACATTGTGTGTCCATCCTTTTAGTCTATGTGTAGTTAGGTTTTTATATAATCTCATATCGGTGATATATGGATTAAATATTACATCACCACTTCAAATACATCTCTATCTCTTCCCATGAATAGTTCATCTTGTGTCGGCTAATGTAATCCGACCATTTGGGTTCAAGACACTCAAATTCTTGATGCCGACAAACATTTTCTAAAACCATGTAGGCTCAGGCTCCCTCTACCGATTAATATGTAGACTCATATCATTGAAAATATCACCCATTCATTGAAACAAATCACATATAATTACTTATTTCATTGATCCATGACTCATTTGTAAAGGCATCATGATTCCAAAGGTTTCATCAGGCTTGGTACCACTTGAAAATGTTGAACATGGACCACATGGTCTTACTGGTGAAGAATGTGAAGAATAATTTGTATAAAGGAACCAAAAATAAGTATTAATCATCATTTTACAGGATTTATTTCCCAAATATCAAGAATAGATGAAACCACGGTAAAATAAAAACTCAAATAACCAATTTAATTTGTACATGGGTGCATGAAAGGGATATAATAGGCGGAGAACAATAGAAGGGATCGATCTACTCAAACAATTTTATAAAATATGGAATAAAGAAGAAATTAATGATTCCTACCTGGTGATTTGATCATTTTTCATCAAAATATGTTCTATCTAATGCATAATGGAAATATTTTTGTTCCTTGTTTCCTGACCATCTCCACTCTATAGTTTCATCATCGGCCGATGTGATCCACCAAATGAAGGAGAAAGGGATTCTATGGATTTATCCCAGGGTTTATGTATCTAACCCTGGAGAATTTTCCAAGGAATTTATAATATATAATTTCATTTAGGATAAAAATAATGAATTAATTAATTTAGTAAATTATTTAATCCAACGAATATACCACCAACCAGTTAAATATACGAATGTCGCATGCCATCATACTCTAGGTTGAACCATGGTTAACCACCATCTTTTATAATCAAACATTGTATCATATTTCTGACATGATCTTCCTTTTATGATTAATCCCATTACTTTTTTCAAAAATGTGCACTTGAAATATGAAATATATATACAATTTTTATTAAATTTATTCTGGTCACAACGGCCCTCATAACTGCACACTATCTCAGTGCTTAGTTCAAAAAATACATAAAAAGAAATATTTCAAAGTATTACAAAGAAAAAAAGGTATCCACATCCTTAAATCATTCAATATTTTCATCAACAAAAATAAAAAATAAATAAACTACATGAGATACTGAGAACCCATATGGATATCCTACTCAGAAGAACTCTTCCCATAATTATGTTCTTCCACAACATAAAAACAAATAGAATGTTACATCCACATATGTCCCTATCATGTTTATCATAAATTTCCATAAGTCGATTCCCAAATTTGGATCTATAAATTATTTATAAGTCTCCCTAGACATTGACATTCGTGGGTTCATGCAAGTATATGCTCACTAGTGACATAGGGAAGATGTTGTGCACCCACTCCAACCATGGGGGTGAGTGGAGGCAGTAATCAACCTCTATAACAATATACATGATCTCTAACATCTATATGATCCTTATAGATAAATTACCACCCAAGAGAAACCTAAAAAACTCTTCATCATGGGGAGAATCTATGGATATCATGGTCTCCATGATCGAACAGTTAGGGACTACGATGATGATCTGCGTATGATATTTTTTACTCTATGTTGTCCTCGTCCACTGACAGATGACCTAGACCTTCTCTGTGGTCACATGCACCAACTATCGACCAAAAAGAAATGTCATTACAATAATTATATACCCTAAGGGTTACCTTCTTGTTCTTCAATACAGGTCCTCAAAATTTTCAATGTCGATGGTATAGTGGTAGCTGTTAATATACCCAATCTCTATCAAGTGAAATTGATCGTCCCTACTTCGGATGATTTATAACATGCACACCCTCAGTTTTTCCTCCAACGCCTAGATAATTCAAAAATTCTACCCATAATTTTTGGGGTTAATGACTATACTAATCCACATGTGATTATTTAATTTCATCTACATTCTTCTCTACAATAATTTTGTAAACCAACTGTCAATATTAGAGGCGATGGTCAAGGTAACCCAATGATGGTAAACTATATCTATTATGTATAACTACCCCCATCTATCTATAAAACTATACTCCAAGATTGAGAGGAATTGTATTGTGTTTTTGAATCAGAAAACATTTATCCAGATGGTGACATTGAGATTTGTATTGCGTGGAATCCATGTCATAATATTTATGGATATAACATCCCACATCCACTCCAGGATTTGAAGGGGATGAAACAAACCCACTAGAACATAGTGATGACCCGTCAAATACTGTCAGGTGAGGTACAATGTGACAAACTCTGCTATACATTATCTCATGTGGGGCCACCAAAAATACAAATAATGGTATCTTTACATATTACCCAAACTATGATGTACATCTATGTGAGAATTGTGGAACACTCACATCACCTCATCATGCATTGTTACTGGAACCTCCATTCGTACAAGAAAAAAGATGATGGGATTCCTTCATGTGGAATATTTTTCTGGTCATTCTCCTATGAATATCTCGTCATGTAATACCTCATAGAGAATTTCTCACAACTAGGACACTCTAACATTCTTAATAGGTGGATGAGTCAACACAATCAACTTTATAAAATATGTAACCATTTTGTTCTCCAAGAGAAATATGTAGGGGTTCCTACTTCTCTGAATCCTCCTACACCAAGAGATCCTAGTACTTCCTTTTAATTTTATATTCCACTATATTTCCCTTTCATGGATTATATGACATATCAATGTCATAGTCATATAGGAACTCTAACTAACTACACTATCTTAGTTTCAAGTCTTTCAATGATAATATGTACATGAGTCTCTAACTATCTAAGTAGACCACGTAGTTCTCTCCTAGAATGTTCTGTATCAATATCCTCATGGTAAATAATACTACTTCCAACTGTAGGTTATTAATTTAATATTTTTACAAATGGATCCACCAAAACCTCAAACTGTATGTGATAGCTTACTACTATTGTATCAAAACACATCACATAAAATCTCATAAGGCATATAAATACACTAAGTCCTCCTCACCTTTCTTTGGTGGTATCAACACATGATTACTCATCAACCATATCATCAACTCATCTAAGTAACTCTATTAATTATTTGTCTTGGTAACGGACAACCCAATCCTTTTCAAGTTTCCCAAAGGGGATTCTACTAAAGATAAGTCTATACAAAACTCTTGCAGTACCCCCTAATACCTAGAATGTGTTTCACCTCGTACATGCTATTGGGTGGATCCCATGAAATCACAACATGGATCTTTAATGGGTCCATGGAAAAAACCAATATTAGAAATGACATGCCAAGGAAAGTGAACCTCATGTGTCAGAAATTGAAATTCATGAGTTTCCCATAAATATGCTACTCTCGAGGTAAATATAGTACCACAATGAAATTTCTGATGTGTTTTCACCTTCGATGTATAGTATATGTGTATGTAATCAATGAATTCAATGAAAAAATACTCCTAGTATGTCGGATATAAATGATTCATCAATTCCATAAATATGGTGGGAGGGATTCATCATTCCAAATGGAACACATGGAAATCATAGCTCCTATAGTGAAATCAGAATGGCAAATTTTGAATATCAGCCTCATAAACACTCAACTGGTACTAGATGGTCTTGATATTGATATTGTATAATTGAATATCATGTTAGGGCTAGTCAAAGATGTCATCAATCCACATAAATCATTACTTTTTCATTAACATGGTATGTTTTAGGTGATTCTAATCTATTCAAATACATAATTTTTAATCTTCCTTCTTCATGAAGAACACCTAATATGCTCAGGGGTCCATAATTGGTCTGATGAAACCTTTTATCGAGGGTCATCCAACAATAACCATAGATCCCAATGGCCAATATGGGTCATACGTTATTCCACAAAATATATATAAATTTTTTGTGATTTAAGATTATACAGAACCCAATCTTCCATGTTGGATTTAGTCTAAGGACTTATTTAGGAAATACAACCATATAATCCTCTACAAAATATAGAATCTAGATAACTGAAGACCCTACTACATCAAGGAATATTATCTATAACTGATTGGTGATGAGTTCCATCCTCTTGCTTGTAAAAAACCCTCAACCTTCTCTAAGGTCTCTCACTATATAAATGGATAATATCATCCCATCAATGTGAAGGCATTATATATGACTACAGTGATAATAAATCTAGACTCATATGATGGATAACCAATCCATATCAAAGATGATGTCATAGTGTTCCATTTTTATGACCAAAAGGTCCCACTTTATCCACTATCCAACAAACAACATCTCACACTACTAGAATATATAAGAAACCTAAGAATCATTCCCTATATGATCCTCAAGAAAAATATTTTTGTCCTTCTCCTAATCTAGGAGCTCGACCTCTTGCACTAGGAGTATTTTGATGAAGGATTGACTATAAAATATGTCTAATAATATAGAGGAAGGATTATAATTGACAAAAATCATACCTTTAATCATCTCATGGGTTGCGGGGTCATAATTGTTCAGAGCGTATAGCTGTCTGCGACCGCAACCTCCAACTCCTTTATCCTAACGAGTACCTCCTAGTGGGGGTGGTGGTCGTATATGATAGCATCATAATGTACCAATAGATCCTAAATCACTCTATCTAACTAAAACTACAGGGGGACTACCATTCCCTCACCATGGAGATCATTGATCACGGAACTTCCACTTACATAGAAGTCGGTTAGCTATTTTTTTGTGCCCCTCGACACATCTGGTCGAGAAGACTCACACAATGTGACCTCACCCAAAACAAGCATAGCACCGACCCTCCTAGGTCTTCCCAAGTTTTATGTGAATCCCCTTACCATTTGAATATTTTTTTTATCACTATAAGGTCTCCTGTATTGTGATAATGTTTCTGGTCATCTCATAGATGTTGTAGACAACTCAACCATGGTGTACTCACTACCTACTCAAGTGATCTAGCACTCCCCTCACAGAAATATCATTGTAAAAAGTTCTTGTTTAGAACCATTTCTTATATGGGTATCCATAAGGGAACCACACTATCAAATATATCTCTCTGGAGTCGATCCCTAATCTTCTATTCCTAGAAGTAGTCATCACAGATCATGTCAATAGAGTACCATGTATGATATATAAATCTCATTCTATTCTTTTCCCCCATCATCCCTATATTCTGAAACTGGAAAATCTCATGAATCTCAATTGGGAACAAAGAATATGGGTATTAATCCTAACCGAACAACTATCAGAATTTTTTCCATGAGAGTTTCAAACGCTCATGAATGTTTTTAATAAGGCTCCACCATTGCATTGTTGCTCAATGCAAATATCTATCTTCCAATGAAAACAAATAATATGTCGGCTTCCATATGAGATACAATATATGGACCTATAAATCTATCCAATCATTTTATTCTTGAGGATCTTTCTCACCAGGGATCCATAGTGGTCTCTAACGTTGGAACTCCCATAGTGCACTAATCCTATGTGCATCCTCAGCCTACAATGATGGAATGATATTCTACACGAAATGTGTAGATTATGCTATCTAAAAACCTAGGGGAATATTCTCAAGGGATCGATCCTAAACTAAAAACATATCGCTAATCAGAGAGTGATCGTGATTTGGAACTAGTATCCTAGTTAGTTGTCCTCATAGAGGCACCCTAAAATTTATCATTAAGTATTATAGTTATATTATCTTATATATATATATATAACAACAATGGGAGTTTAATCATTAAGTAAAATAAAATACTTTATCCTATATGATTCATGTTCCATTGATCCATGCAAGAAATGCCTTTGTATGCTGAGTCAAAAAGTAGATTGTCATGGTTTTGGTGAATTGAAATGTCAGATTCACACACCATCAATGGATTCTATGGCAGGATAGCCACTATCGAGACACTCTGACTCTTTATCTCGAATCCAAACCAAATAATTATATAGTGACTACTCCATTTAATTACATAACTAATAAAAAATTATGATACCAATCAATCACAACTTGACCCTAGCCATGGATCGATCCACATCTTCCCCAATCCCTCCCCCATAGTACATTGGGTGGTGGCAAGAAATGAATGGAAAAATAAAGGGGAGAGGACTTCTCCTATTTACCTATACACGATGTCATGACCTGTCCCCCGGGGCCCGTGCCGTGACTACCCCAACCCTGCCTTCCATAGGCCAGGGGCTGTCGACTAGCACCGGAGGCATAAATATATAAAACTGGGAAGGCATTGCCTTTAGGTAGTGTAAACTCTCACAACAGAGTACGAGTTTTAAGAAAAACAATAAGTAACATTGTATACAAATAGTTCTGAAAAGTAAATGGGGATAGAAATATAATCCCAACCGGAAAGTACAAGTACAACTGAAATGAATGTAAAACTGAAGAAAAGTGAAGCATCCATAGGTTCATCCTCTGGGGTTCCTACCTGAAGGGTTGGTACATATGGACTCCTCAGCACTCCACGTCCATCAGTCTCCTCCATGCACTGACTCGTCGTAAGGTCCACCTCCGGGTACCATCCAGTCCTGCTACTCAGCCTCAGTCAGTGTTGTCCATCATCTACATCCAACACAACATGGTGCGAGAATATAACATGAAAGGGTGAGTATAACAATACCCAATAGAGACCCTGAGACCCTCATGGTCTCACAAAATCCAACAAGGATAAGCCACAAAGTATTAAATCAACAGATAACCCCACATAGGAATGTGCCCATAAATATACCTAAGATATCAAGTAATCCATCTCAATCAAGAAGAAACACAAGAGTTACTGACTCACCTCACACATGTATAAAACCTATGTAGAGAGATAGAGATGATTGGATATAGCCACTGAATCATCATAGCTGTCGGACCAACATATGATCCAGGACCAATTGTTCTGTCGGACCAACACATGATCTAGGAACAAAAGTCAGAACTGTCAGACCAACACATGATCCATGAACAGTCGTCAGAGCTGTTGGACCAACACAAGATCCTGGACCAGATATTCTATTGGAAAAACACATGATCCAGGAACAGAATTCAGAACTGTTAGACCAACACATGATCCAGGAACAGTCGTCAGTGCACAACCAGCCACCTGGTTTCTACAAAGCACGCTAGATTTCATGAGGATACTCTCCTAAAACAACGTTTCGACACGTAAACTACCACCAAGTCCCACAAAGATGTATCTCAATGGTCCATCTTCTCATAGGGGTCTCATCTCAACAGACGTCGTGTCAATCGGATGCTCGATCTGCGAGTTACTCGATTTTTAGTCCCGAGGGCCTGGTTGGATTTGTGTATGATCCAACCTGACCATATCTAAACATTACCCCGAACTCTAGTGGGGTATACTCAATGGGATCTTCTTTCTCTAAGAAAACCAGCGCCACTGACAGTTCGACAAACGGTTGTCTGGTGACAAAGATACTCCCAAAGGAAGTAATAGGGTCGGTAATGGGCTTGGGCCCGGTCCGACCCGATCGGACCGACTCGGCCCAACTTAGATTGGGTCGACCCGGTCATACCTGCATGGTCTAACATGGCCCACTGGGCGGGTCATCCCACTATGTTCAGTCCGGTCCGCTGGGCCCGACCCAACAGACTGCAGGGGCGGTTTGGCCCGAAGGTCGCCGCATAGGCGACTCAGCCCGGAGGCCAGGGCTGGTTCGGCCAACACCATGTGGGGAATGGATAAGGTGGCTCGGCCCGAAAATCCGATCTGGTTCATCCAGTGATGCTGTGAAGGATGCTTCGGGCCGGCTCGGGAGGCCGGTGCGGCTCGGTCGGGAGCCGGGGCGCGGGCTGGCCGCGTGGGGTGTCGGGAAGGGGATGGGTAGGCCGTGCAAGGCGCGGGCAGGCCACAGGGTTCCAGGTAGGGCGCGGTCAGGCCGTATGATGGCAGGCAGCGCGCGGGCAGGCTGGCGGGGCACACTGACCGGGCGGGGGTAGGCTGCGGGGTGTATGGGCAGCACACATGCAAACCGTGGGACGAGCGAGTAGCACACAGGTAGGCCAATGGTGCGCTGAGCAGTGCGTAGGTAGGACATGAGCAGGCGGTCTGGCAGCCGGTGGCGACCGGGCTGGCCGGTTCGGCATGGCACCGGCCAGCGCGGGACAGCAGTGTTCGGCCAAGAATACCGGTGCACCGCGGGGGCGACACTATTCACAAAGGATGTGGGTAGCACGAACTTTGTCATTGGCGCCTTCGCTGTCTCGTTACTGGTTCATCACCGTGCTAAAAGAAACATCACAAAGATATCGACAAAGGGAGTCAATCCATGTTATGTTGGCCCACATGCTCCGTGTTTAGGGATGATAACTATTGGTTCAACAAAATAGAAGAAAGTTGATCAACAATTTTTTACAATTCATCGCATCGATTCCTTTTAAACAAAGAAGAGAAGAAGGAAATGAATAATACTCAAGGTAAACCCCCTACCTTTGATCGTTTCTCAAAGATGAAGTTGCGGGAAGAATACAATGTTATCAACGTTCGTCGCGACTACCACGCACTTCCAATCCAAGCTCGTGCGTCAGTTCGTTGATGACGTTGATGAGGGAAGATCGGTTGAAGACTTCCCGCATCGAAGGGGGTTTCGAGGAAGAAAGTCGAGGAAGATTGTTCTTCATTGGGATCCTTCTCCCAATATTTCTCCCAATTTCATCCTTTCTCTCCACTCCACCCAAAATAAAATCGTAGAAAAATAATAGATTATGATCTATTATGTCTGTGGGCATAAATTCAAATTGAATGATATAATTAAATGAGTTGTCTCATTTAATTAATGGGGTGGAGTTGGAATAACTGTCATGAATTTTCCTTGGGGCCCGTGCCGTGACTACCCCAAGCCCACCATCCATAGGCCAGGGGCTGGTGACTAGAACTAAAGGCATAAATTCACATACTGGGAGGGTATTGACTTTAGAAAAGTAACAAACACAAAAGAGTATGAAACTGAAGTAAGCACTACGCAATACTGTATACAAAAGTAAATGATAAAACGAAAAGGGGCTAGGAATACAAGCCCAATAGTAAGTACAGTGCAACTGAAAACTAGTACAACTGTAGTAAAGTAAAACATCAACCACTGAGTCCTCCTCCGGGAATCCCACCTGAAGGGTGGGTACAGATGGCCTCCTCAGCACTCCAGGTTTGTCCATCCACTCCATGTACGTCTCGCCATGTGGTCCACCTACGGGTACCATCAAACTCCACAACTCTCCTCCTAGATAAGTTTTGTCCGTCGTCTGCATCCAACACAACGTAGTGCGGGCATAGCCCATGCAGGGGTGAGTATACGATACTCAATAGGGACCCCAAAACCCCCAATGGTCTCCCAGAATCCATGAAGGATAAACCATAAAAGAAAAATAAAATCATGAAGTATCAAACAACTTTACTTAGGTATATTCCCATACATATATCTAAGTCTTCAATCCCAGTTCGGCTCCAACTCTTGAGCCCAAACACAACCCAGTCCACACAGGGAAGAATTCAATCACATCGATGATAATGATTGAAAGTCAAGACATAGATCACACAAGCATACATCTATCAAATAGTGATAGAAATGATCAGATATAGTCACTGATTCATCTAAGCTATCGGACCCACATAGGATAATAGACTAGCTAAGCTGTTGGACCCACGTAGGATACTAGACCAGCTACACTATTGGAACCACTCAGGATACCAGTACAGAAGTCAAAATATCGGACCCACTTAGGATACAGGTACAATAGTCATCTTTGTCGAACCCACGGAGGATTCAAGTACAATTTTCATCACTGCCGAACCCACGGAGGATTCCAGTACAGATGTCGTCGCTGTTGAACCCACTAAGGATTCCAGTACAGTTGTCATCGTTGCCAAACCCACGGAGGATTCCAGTATAGTTTTCATTACTACTGAACCCACAGAGGATTCCAGTACAGTTATCATCGATGCTGAAACCATGGAGGATTCTAGTATAGTTGTCGTCGATGCCGAATCCATGGAGGATTCCAGTCCAGTCTCATTGCTATCGCAGCCAGCTCTAGGGTTCTTGTACATAGCACGCTCGATTCCGGTAGGGTCCGCTCCTCGAACAAAGTGTTTGATACATAAACTATCACAAAGTCCCGATTTTATGTATCCCTAAGTTCCGTCTCATTACAAGGAACCCAATGCGATAGAAGGTGCATAAATCGGATGACCGTTCTTTGAGTTATTAGCTTTTCCATTCTACGGGCTCGGTTGGATTTTGGATACAATACAACCTGGACAAACACCACTATCGTCCGAATACTGTGTGTAGTATAAAAATAGGACCATCTCGTCAAAAGTAAACCAACGTAGTTGATGGAATGTCAATCAGACGTCCGGTCCTTAAGTTATAAGCATTTCTGCTTCGAGGGCCATGTTGGTTCCAAGTTCAAGCCAACTCTTCTATACAAAACAATCTCCAAAATCTTGAGTTTTATATACCAAAATGACCATCTCGATCCAAGGAATCCTATGAAACATACGGTGCATCGATCAGAGATGTGTATCTCATGTTATGGACGAAATACTATAAAAAGATCCGAAGAGGGGAGTTTGGGTCTGGTCTGACCCAGCCCAACATGCCCTGGGTCGGTCCGTCCCAGACCAACCCCCCCTGGGTCATCCCAAAAGGGGTCGACCCGACCCGGGTCTGGGTTCAGTCCAGTAGGGCATGGCCCGGCCCAGCCCACGTGGTGCGGTGGCCCGGCCTGGATGGCATGGTGGCCCGGCCTGCGTGGCGCAGTGGCCTGGCCAGCGTGGCGCGGTGGCTCGGCCCCCGTGGAGTGGTGGACATTCCTGCGGGGCACAGTGGTATTGCCCATGTGGTGCGGTGGTCCCGCCCGCGTGGCTGGGGGCAATGAAGCCCGCCTGTTCAAGGTGACCAAGTGGCGGCAGTGCCCTACAGGGCCCACCATCGGCAAACAAGGGGCAGTTTTGCACCCTCGTCTCCCTGTAATGGAACCGGCAGTTGTCGGTTCCTCTCTGCGGAACCCAGGTGGGCTCCGCCCTGGCGCGCACCGGCGGCCAGCTCAGCTGGCCGCCCTCCCCTACCCACCGCGGCCGTAGGCTGTATGTCCTCTCCGGCGTGGTGCGTCGGAGCAACTCCCATCCATCGCAGCCTCATGATGCCCTCTGTGCGGTGTGATGGTGCCATGCGCCTCTGCCATGACTCGACGTGGCCGTGACTCTTCTCTGCATAGCGAGGTGATGTCGCGCCCTCCGGGCGACCCAGTGGTCCTTGCGCCGCCGGCCCCCTTCTTCGCAGTCGGCTCGTTGTCGATCGCCACTATCCGCTCCCAGCGTCAACCACAAAAAGATCAAATGGGGATGATTCAGCTGTGTTGGTGCGGTCCAAATTTCCCCCATGTTACAGTGATACCATTTGGTTATCAAAGAATAATTTCAATGACGTAAAATGGGTACAGAAAGGATTTTAAACCCTACCTCATTCGACGTTCATGGACGGAGTCGCGAGGAGGAAGCGTTAACCTGTTGTCGTCAGGGAAGAAGGAGTCTAGGATGGCGCATCGTCGGCATTCCTTGCGGGAAACTCCTTCTCCTTTGGCATGGCCGAATATCGAAAAAGATGTTCATCATTCTTCGGCGGTTCTTCATTGGAAGGATGAAGCTCTCCTTTCTATTTCTCCTCAAATTTCTCCCAACACAACATGTTCCAAAACAAAATAATAGCCTAAGCCATTTTTTTTCTTCTCCCATGATTTTAAAAATTCAAACACTTAAATTAATTAATTAATTTTGGAGTTCAATTAACTATTTAAATGTGTTGTCATAATAAAGTCAATAAGTGGGAGGTGGAGAGTTCACATTAAAGAAGGGGAGTTGTCAAAATTAAATAAGGGGAGTTAATTGGGAGTTTAAGGGAGTTGAGGGAGGTGAAAGGGATTGGATTCATGTGGGCCCCACCACACTAAATCCTCACATGGGAGGTTATGTGGGGTGTTCCCCCCCTAACTTTTTCTTGGAATAAATAACCTCCTATTAAAATGAAATTTTTTATCACCACAATTTTATTTAATTTAAGATAAATCCTCAAATTATAACTTTCAACCCACATAATACGAAACTGCATTAAGGGTCCCCTTAAGTAAATACCAGCGCTATGAGTTCATCGGTGTCCTTGGATTTCAATTCCAAGAACTGGTTCAAAATATATAAAAACACGAACGTATGTTTATTGAACGTACCTGAACAGAACTTCAGAAATTGATTTCGGGCACACTGGGCCTTGAAATCAGGCACCGCCAGAAACTGCGGACTCGTAAAATTCCATTGTATTTAAAAAAAATCCCTTGAAATTTCCGGGACTTTACATTACAAACCACCTTGGGCTTTACATACCCATAAATCTACAACACACACTATGGGAAAAAATGGGGGTACTGAGAACGCATCTGAGCCTCCCTCTCCCAAGTGCACTCCGGGAGGTTCCCGTGCTGCCTGTGAATGCGCACCAGAGAAATCGACCATCCACGTATGACCCACTAATGTCGATCCTCATTCTCCATTGAGACCTCCGTAAATGTCACCCCGTCATCGATTTCCAGCTCCCTATGGATGATGATGTGGAACAGGTCATGCACGTATTTCCTCAGCTAAGATACATGGAAGACGTCATGCACTCGGTGCAACTAAGGTGGAAGGGCTAGGCGGAAAGCCACATCACCTACTCTGCTGAGGACCTAGAAAGGTCTGATGAAACATGGAGATAATATTCCACCCCAGCCAAATCTTTGTAGACCTTGTTGAGGTGAGACCTGTAGGAATATGTGGTCGCCATCCTCGAACTTCAATGGTCTCTGTCTCCTATTATCATAGGACTTCTGTCTGCTCTTTGCAGTCTTTATAGGCTCTTGGATGATCTACACCTTCCCCATCGTAGCTTGCACCATCTCTGGTCCTACAAGTGATGACTCCCCTGGGTTAGTCCAGTAGAGAGATGATATGCAAGGTCGGTTGTACAGTTCCTCTCTGACTCGCTGAAGTAGTGGAGGAGTGACTATGATGGACTGTAGAAAGGCTGCTCCATCCCTATCCACAAAGGATATCTGCAACGTGGCCAGCTGCTCTGTCACCTCTCCTAGCAGCTGAATGTCGGATCTCCTTCTGAGAGAATCTTCTACAATGTTCCCCTTCCTAGGAGTATATACAATCTCAATGTCATAGTCCTGGAGGAACTCAAGCTAACTTCACCATCATATGTCCAGGTCCTTCTACAAGAAGACACATATGTGACTTTTGAGATTATGGTAAACCATATACCGTTCGCTCAATGAACTATGGGTGTGACTAGTCATTTGTAAAAAACTCGACTACACCCTTTTTTCATACGTTCTACAAGACCTGAAAGGATTTATCCTTCGCAGAAAAGATAAATCCGATCTCATCCCCTAGATAAACCACGTTCTTTTCCTAATACAGTTAGTCCTAAAATTAATGGTACTATTTCATTCCATGAACGACGTTGTAAGGCCTTGACGCTACTACCAAGATATCCAACCATTACTCTCTCCTCAAAGGGTCGAGTCACACTGTCGGAAGTAGTGTGTGGTCACTGGATCTCCTCTAGTAGGAATCTCAAATGTGAGGGTCGATTCAACAGTTTTAACCGGAACCTATCAGTATCAACTATACGAAAAGGTATAAAATCAAACATTACATGGACAAGTGTATTTTATTACCGCATATCAATGTACAAAGACACAGTGTAACCTAAAAAAATGACATCAAAAAATCTAAACACATCATGAACAAAAGTATCCATACATGGAGCTAGTCCCGCTCCTGTACAACTGCTCCCGGAGCACTAAGGTGGAACCTATGCCTCTGCCTGGGAGGTCCCTCTACTGCCTGATACTCATCTGCATGGCGGGTCAGGCAGTCTCGACCCATGTCACCCTGCCCGCCACATGCATAGCACTGCCTGCTCCACGTATATATGGCTTTGTTTCAGCTGCCCCGCACAACTAGACCTGTATCCTGAGATCACCCACCTAATGGCCTGGTCCACTAGGTAATTTTCACCAGCTGTCTACTTCCAGCTGCAGAAGAATCCGCTATGTGTCTTCCTGCGGAGGGTCTCGCCACTGGTGACTGCTCAGTGAGAAGACTCTCCACTATAAGGGCTCTCTCCAGCACCCCTGCCTATGTCGGGATGTTGAGGGAGATCATCGAAGCCTTCATATCATGCGTGAGTCCCTGGTCGAAGGTTCGGGCCCTAAAGAATGGGTCTCAAACCATATCTGTGGAGTAGCGTGAGAGGTTAGTGAACCTTGATGAGTACTGAGCTACTGTCATGCTGCCCTACTGCAGATGAAGTAACTCCTGAATCTGCACCACACAAAGGGTGGCTGGTACAATCTCTACTCAGAACAGGCTCTCGATGTCTGTCTAGATTAGAGATGCCACGTCATGCACCTAGAGAATCAGGATCCACCATCTGCCTACTTCTGCATACAGAAGACTCACAGAAAGGATCACTATGAGGTCGGCTAGTGTCCCTACCAATATGAAAACTCTGACGATAGCCTCCAGCCAATCCTCAGTGGCCTGGGGGTCTGTCTCTCCACAGAACATGGGCAGCCTCTATCACTGGAACTCGTGCAATGCACTCAGGTAGCGTGCACTCTCTGTTTCTAGAACTGGTGGTATCTGTAGCCTATCAGGTTGTGGTACTGATAGTGCCTCCGCTATGATGGGGTCATGTACCAAGGCCTCGTCACTCGGTGGGCTACCATCTCGTATGTAAGTCAGAACCCTATATGGTTGCCTTCATGGGGCCATCCTGAAAAGAATCAGGTACACCACAGTTTAAAATGTATACTTGGTGAGCTGAAATAATGTAATCACGGAGAAAACCTTTTTAAAGGTAACACACACGCAATCAGTGTTTTCGTGCACTATGTCGTAAATCAGAGGTCAGGGTACTGGTGTATGGATATGTCGGCCACCGCACCAACACTGGATTCCCTGGACTGAAAACCACACTCAATACTCTTAGCACTATTGTTTCACAGAAAATAATGATCAAAGTCGTGAGTTCTGCTATAGAACCGACTCCTCTGGTACCAATTTGTCACAACCCGTCCTTGGGGACCGTGTCGTGACTTTCCTACACCCACCTTCCATATGCCAAGGGCTGGAGACTAGCACCAAAGGTGTAAATACCTATATGGGGAAGGAATTACCTTTAGAAAAGTAACAAACACAACAGAGTACACAAATGAAGTAAGCACTACGCAATACAATATACAAAAGTAAATGCTGAAAGGAAAAGAGGCCATAAATACAATCCCAACAGTGAGTACATTACAACTGAAAAGCTAGTACAACTACAGTAAAGTAAAACAGTAACCACTAGGTCATCCTCTGGGAATCCACACTAAAGGGTGGGTATAGATGGCCTCCTCAGCACTCCAGGTCTATCCATTCGCTCCATGTACGTCTCACCCAGTGGTCCACCTCTAGGTACCGTCCATTTCCAGAAGTCTCCTCCTCGATATGTCATGTCTATCGCCTGCATCCAATACAACGTAGTGTGGGTAGAGCCCATGCAGGGGTGAGTATACGATACTTAGTAGGGACCGCAAGACCCCCTACGGTCTCCCAAAATCCATGAAGGATAAGCCACAAAAGAGAAATACAATCACGAAGTATAAACCAACTCTAAATAGGTATATGCTCATACATATACCTAAGTCATCAATCCCAGTTCGGCTCCAACACTTGTGCCCAAGCCCAACCCATTCCACACAGGAAAGAAGTCAACCACATTGATGATAATGATTGAAAGTCAAGAATCAGTTCACACATGTATACATCTTTCATATAGTGGTAGAAATGATCAGATTTAGTCACTGATTCATCTAAGATGTCAGACCAATGTTGGATACCAGACCAGCTAAGTTATCTGACCCACGTAGGATACTAGACCAGCTAAGCTGTCAGACCCACGTAGGATACTAGACCAGCTACTCTATCGGACCCACTTAGGATACTAGTACAGAAGTCAAAATGTCAGACCCACTTACGGTACAAGTAAAGTAGTCATCGCTGTCAAACCCATGAAGGATTTTAGTACAGTTTTTGTCGCTGCTGAACCGATGGAGGATTCCAGTAGAGTTGTCGTCGCTGTCGAACCCATGAAGGATTCCAGTATAGTTGTCGTCGCTGTCGAACCCATGGAGGATTCTAGTAGAGTTGTCATCACTGCCGAACCCAAGGAAAATTCTAGTATAGTTTTCGTCACTGCCGAACCCACGGAGGATTCCGGTACAGTTGTTGTCGCTACCGAACCCACATAGGATTCTAGTCCAGTCGCATTGCTATCACATCCAGCTCTAGGGTTCCCACACACAACACGCTAGATTCCGTGAGGGTCCGCTCCTCAAGAAAAGGGGTCGATACATAAACTATAAAAAAATCTTGAGTTGATGTATCCCAATGTTCTGTATCACCAAAAGGAACCCAATTTGAAAGACGGCGCATCAATCGGATGCCCGGTCTGAGAGTTATTAGCTTTTCCGTTCCAGGGCCCCTCTTGGATTTCGGGTACAATCCAACCCAGCCGTACTCCAATATCATCTGAATCCCATGTGGAGTATACCAAAAGGACTATCTCGTCAAAATTAAACCAACATAGTTTCCGACATGTCAATCGGATGTCCAGTCCTTATGTTATAAGTGTTTCTGCTCTGAGGGCCCGGTTGGTTTCGAGTTCGAACCAACCCAGCCATACCCATACATCACCAAAACATTGAGTGTAGTATACCGAAATGACCGTCTGGACCCGAAGAATCCTACGCAACTGATGTTTCATTTATCCGAGGTCCTTATTTGATGTTATGGGAGAAATACTAAAAAAAGTTCTGAAGAGGGGGGTTTGGGTCCGGTCCGACCCGGCCCAACCTACCCTTGGGCGGCCCAAGACGGGCGACTCGACCATGGTCCGGGTCCGGCCTAGTAGGGTGCGGCCCAGCCCAGTGGCTACGGCCAGGACCAGGGTGCCAGCCCAGCCCGTGCTGCGGCCCAGCCTGCGTGGCGCGGTGGCCCAACCCGTGTGGCGCGGTGGCCCGGCCCGCGTGGCATGGTGGCCTGGCCTGCGTGGTGCAATGGTCCCACCCGCATGGCAGGGGGAAAAGAACCCCACTTGGTCAGGGTGAAGAGGCGGTGGTGGCGCCCTGTGGGGCCCGCCCTAGGCAAACAGGGGGTCAATTTTGCGCCCTTGTCTCCCGGTAATGGAACCGACGGTTGTCAGTACCTCTCGGCAGAAACCGATTGGGTTCCGCCCAGGCGCGCCCCGGCTCTCAGATCAGCCGACCACCCTACGCTGCCCACCATGACCATAGGCCACACGTCCTCTCTGGGGCGGCGCGATGGAGCCACGTCCCTCCACAATGGCCCGCCTTGGCGGCGGCCTCATTCTGCCCTCCGCGCGACACGACGGCGACTCGCGCCTCCACCTTGGCTCAACGTGGCTGCAGCTCTTCTCCGTGTAGTGAGGCATTGCCGCACCCTCCTAGAGAGCCGGTGGCCCTTGCGACATGGGCCCCCTTCTTTTTCGGTCAGCTCATTGCCGATCTCCATTGTCCTCTCCCGTCGTCAACCACAAAAATATCAAATGGGGAAGATTCGGCCGTGTTGGTGTGGTCCGAATTTCCCCCATGTTATGGTGATACCAATTGGTTATCAAACAATAATTTCATCGACGTAAAATGGGTACAGAAATGATTTAAACCCCTACCTCGTTCGTCGTTCTTGGTCATAGTCACCGGGAGGTGGCGTCAACTAATTTACATTGGGGAAGAAGGAGTCGAGGATGGCGCATCAGCGGCAATCCTTGCGGTCGGCTCCTCCTTTGGCTTGGCCGAAGATCGGAGAAGATGTTCGTCATTCTTCGATGGTTCATCGTTGGAAGGATGAAGCTCTCATTCCTATTTCTCCACAAAGTTCCCCCAACACAACAAGTGCAAAAAACAAAATAATAGCCTAAGCTATTATTTTATTCTCCCATGATTTTCAAAATTCAAAAACTTAAATTAATTAATTAATTGCGGAGTTCAATTAATTAATTAAAGGTGTTGACATAATAAAGTCAACAAGTTGGAGGTGGAGAGTTCACATTAATGAAGGAGAGTTATCAAAATTAAATAAGGGGAGTTAATGGGGAGTATAAGGGAGTTGAATGAGGTGAAAGGGTTTGGGTTCCTGTGGACCCCACCACACTAAATCATCACATTGGAGGTTATGTGGGGTGTGGAACCCACCCTTAACTTCCTCTTGAAGGAAATAACCACCTCTTAAAATTAAATTGTGTATCACCACAATTTTGTTTAATTTAAGATTAATCCCGAAATTATTAACTTCAACCCGCATAAAACTTAATTGTGGTAAAGATCCCCTTAAGAAAATATCGGTGTTGTGAGTTCATTGGTGTCCTTGGATTTCAATTCCGACCACTGGTTCAAAAGATAGAAAACCATTCACGTACATTTACTGAACGTACCCAAACAAAACTTTAGAAATTGATTCTGGGCACACCGGGCCTCGAAAGCTGGCGCCGTTAGAAACTGCAGACTCCTAAAATTCTAATGTATTTAAAAAAAATCCTTGAAATTTCTAGGTCATTAAAATAACAATTAAATTTGGAGATTTAAATTAAGTGTGTCCACCTATGCAATTATTGAGAGGTGGCCCAAATTAAATTAATGAGGATTTGGCTCCATTATGGTGGATAAGGTCAAGGGGCTTCTCCCCATATAATGGGGTGTTGAGAAGTTTTTACCCTCCTCCATTAATAGGGGATAAGACTAGTGTGGTCCCCACATCATAACCTCTCACTAGAGGTTATGCTCGGGTGGGCCCCACCACCATAACCTCCCAAGGGAGGTTAAGGTGTGGTGGTCCCAACTCTAACCCCCATGTGGAGGTTGTAACCACCCAACCCCCACAAGGCAATTAAAAATAAAACAAAGTGATCTTACATTATTTTATTACTTCACACGAAAACCCAAAAACTAACTTCTATCCTCGACTCACTACCGTCGAAGTGAAAGTATTCCTAAGAAATTACCATCACTACGAGTTCAACAGTGCTCTTATATTTCAATTCCAAGCACCGTTTCATAAGTTATAAAAACTTGCATGTACGTTTACTGAATGCACCCAAAAAAAACATCAGAAATTGATTTCAAGCACACTACGCCTTGGAATCATGTGTCGTCAGTTTTCACAGACTGGTAAAAATCCCATGTATTAAAAAGAAATCTACGGGATTTATAGGTCTTTACATTCTCCCAATAGCAGGGCTTTACATCCCCGTAAGCTACAACTCAAAATAAGGTAACAAATGGGCGCATCTGAACCTCCGGCTCCCATGTGCTCTCCTGGAGGTTCCCATGCTTCCAGCGAACATGAACTTGAGGTATCGACAGTACACATAGGACCCACTCCCTTTGATCCTCAATCTCCATTGTAACCTCTGTGAATGTCACCCCATTATTGATGTCCAGCTCACCATGGTCGATGATGTGAGAGGATTCGTGCACATATCCCCTAAACTGGGATACGTGGAAGACTTTGTGCACCCGGTGCAACTGAGGTGGAAGAGCCAAGCGGTAAGCCACCTCACCTAGTTTTCTAGGGACCTGGAAAGGTCTGATGAATCTTGGATATAACTTTTCACCTCATCCAAATATTTATAGACCTCGTCTGAGTGAGACTCGTAGAAAGATATTGTCACCATCCTCGAACTCCAGAGGTCTCTATCTCCTGTTAGCATACGACTTCTATCTGCTCTGTGCAGTCTTCATCCACTGCTGGATGATCTGCACCTTCTCCGTGGTAGCTCGTACCATCTTTGGTCCCACTAGTGCTAACTCCCTTGGGTCAGTCCATCATAAGGGTGATCTACAAGGTCATCCATACAATGCCTTAAAAGGTTCAATCCCTATGGTGGATTGATAGCTGTTTTTTATAAAAACTCCACCAAAGTTATGTTATCCAACTATCTCTGACTTAAGTTGAGGAAAGAAGCACGTAGAATTTCTTCCAGGGTCTGAAGGGTCCCCTTAGTCTGACCATCTGTCTGAGGATGGAAGGCAGTGTTCAGACAAAGATGTGTCCCAAAAGCCTCTTACAATCCCTTCCATTGCCGGGAAGTAAACCATGCATCACTATCAGAGACAATCATCGAAGGTATAACAATAAAACACACAATCTTATGCACATAGATGCGTCCCAAGATCTCTACTTATCCCTTCTATCCAATTGGTAGGAAGTGGTCCAACGTTGTTAGTCGGTTGACGATCACCCAATTCAAGTCGTGACCCCTGGATGTACGTGGAAGACCCATCATGAAATCCATGGACATTTCATCACACATCCACTCTAGGACCTCTAAAGGCTGAACCATGCCTGCAGGTACTTGGTTCTCCTCCTTCACTTACTGACAAGTGAGGCATCATGAGACAAACTCTACTACCACCTTCTTCACACTTGGCCTCTAGTGTTGTCGTCTGTGGTTCTGATACATCTTCGCCACACCAGGATATACCGCTTGAGGGGATGTGTGGAAATCCCTAAACACATTCTTCTGAAGTGACATTGGTACCATAGTACATCCTCTGAAAAGGATGACATGCTCCCCACCTTCAGAAAATCAATCATGTGTCTGCCCTGTGGATATCTGAGCATGTCGTGTCTCGCAGTCAGCATCTCCACGCTGTGCTTCCCTAACTCAATGAAGAAGTGGGGGAGGGACTGTAAGGGACTGTAGAAAGTCTGATCCATCCCTATCCACAAAATATATTTGTAAGGCAGTTAGCTGCTATATCTACTCTCCTAGAAACTATATAGCATATCTTCTGCTGAGAGCATCTGCAACAACGATCTTCTTCCCAGGAGTATATACTATCTCAAAGTCATAGTCCTGGAGGAACTCAAGCCAATGTTACTATCTCAGGTTCTAATCCTTCTAAGTTAATATATACCCGAGACTCTTGTGATTAGAGTACATGGTAAAACGTTCTCACACAAGATAGTGTCTCCACATCCCCAAAACAAAGACCACTACTACTAACTCCAGGTCATGGGTAGTGTAGTTATTCTCATTCTTTCTCAGCTGATGATAATTATAAGCGATCACTACTCACTCCTACATCAAGACACACCTGAGTAAGGTCCCTGCTGTGTTGCAGAAGACTACGTACCCTACGCCTTCCTCTGGAAGCCTCAAGATGGGGGCACTAGTCAGCCTCTTCCTTAGCACTTGAAAACTCTACTGGCATCTCTCCGACCACAAGGAAGGTTTCCCCTACTTCGTTAATGCTAATAGCGGTGATGTAACTATATAGAAGTCTAGTACGAACCTCCAGTAGTAACCATCCAAACCCAAGAAACTCCGTACCTCCATCACACTCCTGGGTGGCTCCCAAGAAAGTACCGCATCGATAATCTCTAGATCCACTGCAACTCTAGCCTCTAAGATGACATGTCCCAAAAATAGAACCTATCAAAAACAAAACTGGCACTTCGATAGCTTTCTGTAATGCTAGTTCTCTCAAAGTGTGTCTAGCACTACACGCAAATGCTAGAAATTCTCCTCCTTAGTAGTTGAGTAGATCAGAATGTCATCGATGAAGACTACGACAAAGCGATCGAGGTATGGCTGGAAGATCCTGTTCATGAGTCTCATGAACACTGCTGGAGCAGTGGTTATGCCAAAGGTCATAACCATGAACTCATAGTAGTCGTACCGACACCATATGGTCAACTTCTGCACATCCTCATCTCGAACACCGAGCTGGTGATAACCTGATCGAAGTTCTATCTTCAAGAACCATCGTGCTCCCTTCAGCTGGTCAAAAAGATCGTCGGTCCTCAGGAGTTGGTACTTGTTCTTCACGGTCACCTAATTAAGGTGATAGTAGAAAAAAAATCCTCATGCTCTTATCCACCTTCTTGGCGAACAGAATTGGGGCTAGCCAAGGAGAAACACTAGGCTGAATGAATCCCTTCCCCAAAAAGTCCTGTAGTTGTACCCTCAGCTCGTGAAGATTAGTGGGAGCCATCTAATAGGCTGGTGTAGATATCAGTGTCGTCTCGGGGTACAAGTCAATGTAGAAGTCCACCCCACTATGAGGAGGTAGTCCTAGAAAATCGTTAGGGAAAACATCTACGTACTACTCCACCACTATAGGATAGATCAGACTCTGCACATCAACTGCTCCGAGTGCAAGGTAGGCCAACTGATGAGTTATTGGACGCACCCTCCTTCGAGTAAGTCGTCCTCGTTCTTCAAAGGATCCCTTCCCGCTGGTGAAGGTGAACCTAGTCCCATGCTGACACAATGCACTTTACAACTAATATATTCAATCTAATCATGGACAGTAGATAACCATTCCATATCATGGATGATGTCGTAAGGCCTCAACACCGCTACGAGGAGATCCCAGCCAAAGCTCTCACCACCTATTTTATGATCACATTACAGGCACCAGTTCGTAATCATTGAGTCTGATTCTGTAAGAGTCTCTAGCCATAAGGATCAAGCCAACGACTCTATCAGAATCTTAGAGCTCCGAACAAGGGCAGTGGCAATGAAAGAGTGATCGACACCACTGTCTATTAGAACTGAAGCTAAGGTGGATTAGAAAAAGCTTTTACCTCGAATCATCTATGGAGCACTATAGTTTTATGCATCAGCTACCTAGATAGTAGGTATCCCATGTACACATACTCCCTACAGTCGGGGTGGACCTCCTGGTGGTGGTGGGGGTAACACCTTGAATTGTAGTCCACCACCAGCTACAGGGCCAGCTCCTCTGCCACGTCTACCAGCTCCCTACTGTCTGCCTCGATCGAACCTTTGCCTCTTCCTGGGAGGTCCCTCAACTGTCTGTTGATCATCAGTATGGTGGGTCGGACAGTCATGAGCCATGTGTCCCTGCCCGATGAAAGAGTAACATTGCCCACTTCTAGAATGACTGGCTCTGTCTCGTGTGCCCCACAAAACTGAACCTTTGACCTGAGGTCATCCACCGGATGGTCTGGTCTACTTGGAACTCTATGAAATATGTCTACTACGATCTGCAGAAGAGTCCGCTGCATGTCAAATAGTGGTGGGTCTCACTGTTGGAGACTGCTCAGCAAGGAAACTCTCTACTAAGAGGGTTCTCTCTAACACTGCCACTAGTATCGGTATGTTGTGGGCGATCATAGATGCTCTAATATCTTGCCTAAACCCATGGTCGAAGGTTCGGGACTTGAATAATGGGACTCGTATCATATCTGTATAGTAGTGTGAGAGGCCGGTGAACCTCGCTGAGTACTGTGCCACTATCATGCTATCCTACATTAGATGCAGTAGCTCCTGTATCTACACCGCACGTAGTGTGGATGGGACAAACTCTGCTCGAAATAGGCTCTCGAAGTCTTCCCAGAGAAGAGTCACCTCGTCATCCACTTGGAAAATCAAGCTCCACCACCTGCCTGTTGCTGCTTGAAGAAGACTTGAGGCAAGGATCACCATAAGATCGACTGGTGTCCCTACTAGTCTGAAGACTCTCACCACAACATCTAGCCAATCCTCAGCTACCCGCGGGTCCATCTCGCCCCTGAATCTGAGTGGCCTCTGGCACTGGAACTCATTCAATGTGCTTAGGTGGAATTCACTCTCTTCTGCTAGGGCTAGTGGCATTGATGGCCCTATGGGTAATGGTACTGCTGGTGCCTCTGCTGGAAAAAGGTCCCTTCACCGAGGCCTCGTCACTTAGTGGGCTATTCATACGCACAACTCTCAGAACCCTGGCTCGATGTCTCTGTGGAGGAATACGAAAATGAAACAGGTGCGTCATTGTCAATAAGTTATACCTGTTGAGTAGACTCATGATATCAAAACGAAAACTCTTCAAAACACACATGCAATCAGTGTTTTCGTGCACTGAGTCGGAAATTAGAAGTCAGGGACCTGGTGTATGGATACGTCAACCGCCGTACCAACACTGGACTCCATGAACTGAAAACCACACTCAATACCCTTAATACTATTTCCTCGTTGAAAATAAAGATCAGAGTCATATGTTATGAGGTAGAACTGATCCCTTTGATACCAATTTGTCACGACCCATCCCCGGGGCCCGTGCCGTGACAACCCCATGTTCTCCTTCCATAGGCCAGAGGATGGCGACTAGTACCGAAGGCATAAATCTATAAAACTGGGAAGGCATTTCATTTATTTAGTGTAATCTCTCACATAAGATTACGAGCTAAATCAAAAACACTATGTAATGTTGTATACAAAAGAGTGCTAAAAATTAAAGGGGTTTGGAAATAAAAGCCCAAAAGGAAAGTACAAGTACAACTCAAAAGAAAGTAAAACTGAAGAAAAGTAAAGTAGCCATAGGGTCTTCCTCTGGGGTTCCTACCTGGAGGGTAGGTACAGATGGCCTCCTCAACACTCCACCTCTGTCAGTATCCCCCATGCACCGACTCTTCTTAAGGTCCACCTCCGGGTAATGTCCAGTCCTACTACTCAGCCTTAGTTAGTGTTGTTCATCGTCTGCATCCAACACAACATGGTGCAGCCATATCCCTTATAGGTGTGAGTATAAAAATAATTATTAGGGACCCCGAGACCCTCACGTTCTCACAAAATCCAAAAAGGATAAAAAACAAAGTATGAAATCAACATATAGACCACTTATGTATATGCCCATACATATACCTAAGATATCATGTAATCCATCTCAATCATGAGGAAACACAAGAGTTACTGACTCTTCTCACACAAGTATACAATGTATGTATAGAGATAGAGATAATAATATATATCCACTGAATCATCCGAGATGTCGGACCAACACATGATCCAGGACCAGTTATTATGTCAGACCAACACATGATCCCGGAAAAGAAGTCAGAACTGTCAGACCAACACATGACCCAGGAATAGTCGTCAGAGCTATCGTATTAAAACATGATCTAGGATCAATTATTCTTTCAGAACAACACATGATCTTGGAATAGATTTCGTAACTGTTGGACAAACACATGATCCAGGAACAATCGTCAGTGCACAGCCTACCACATGGCTTCCACAAAGCAGGAAATATTTGGAGAGGGTCCACTCCTCAAGCCAAATGTCGACACATAAACTATCACCATGTCCCATGAAGAAGTATCTCAATGGTTTGTCTCATGATAGGGGTCTCAATGCAATAGACTATGCGTCAATTGGACACCTGGTCTGTGAGTTATTAGCTTTTTAGTCCCAGGGGCTCAGTTGGATTCGTATATGATCCAACCTGACCGTATCTAAACATTACCCCGAACTCTAGTGGGGTATACTCAAAGGGACCGTCATGCTCAATGAAAACTAGTGCTGCTGACAATTCGTTAAATGGTCGTCTGGTGCCAAAGATACGACCAAATGAAGTAACAGGGTCAGTAAGGCACCTTGGCATGGTCCGACCTGGTCGGACCGACTCGGGCCTACTCAGACAAGGCCGACCTAGTCAGTCTACTATGTTTAGCCATGTCCATTGGTCCCAGCCTAGTGGACTGCTAGGGCGGTTCTATAAGGCCCTGGCCTTAAACCTTACTTAATATTTAATTAAATGAATAATTCACATTGATAATCTTTTCAGGATTAGAGTTTTAGAGAATTAGGACATAACTATTACATCTCAAAGGATTACAAAGTAGAAACTTTTACTAAGTTTCCATAAAATAAAAACTCTTAAAAAGAAACATGTCCAGTTCCATGTTTTAGGTTGCATGTCTTTCCCTTGATCCCATCCTTGACCCTATTCCACGTTAAGTCTTGTGATAAACATTTCAAAAACTTGGGATGAGCATAAAAAGCTCAGTAAGGGATTCACAAAGAATGAAAAATGTTAGTTTTTTTTAAACAACAAGTAAACCATGTATACTTTATCAAAGTAATACTTTTCACCTTTTCGATGTAGTAAAAACTCTTCGCTAAATAAAACATCATTACTTACCCTTCTGTAACCAAAATATTACCATAAAACCCATATAAAGATCACATAACATATAAAGGTAACTTGGGACATAAAGATACTTAAGTGGAAGAACCATAAGGTCTACTTCCACACATATCACTTAATGGAATAGCCATTCGGCCAACTTCCATACATTATTAATGGAATAGCCATACGGCTGACTTCCATACCCAATGCATTGGAGGTTATAACGTAACCACCCGTCCTGGTATTCACGACACCACCCTTCATATGGTTTATCACGTAACCACCCGTAAAATGTCCAAGTACCATTATAAAATTATGACACATAAATCCAACATAAAGGTATGATAACATTTCCACATTTCAATCACAATAAATCATTTAAATATATTGACATAATAGAATCCTTTATCAAAACCATTTTCAATGCCAAAATAAATAAAAAAATTATGGTATTTATTTTATTTTAAAAACATTACGGCTTGTTGAGGAAGCCAAGGATCAAATAATACTCGCGGCGGCGGAAAAGGTCATTGTCACCGCGTACGTAAAAAGAAACATTCCTTTTTTTCATTTAGTAAAACGCTTCGTAGAAAAAAGATTCATTTTGTATAAAAGTAAAAGTCAAAGGGGTTTATAAACCTTATAAAAGAAAGTTGTTTATAAAACGAAATATTCCTCAATGAAAGGAGATTTAGACGAAGTCCCTTACAAAGATGGTATCCTTGGTTTAAGGATAAATCAATTGCATAATTATGTGTGACAAAAAAATACACCAAATATAAGTGAATATTAAGTGTAAAACAATCAGAGGTTATTCACACATATTAATATAATGACATATTCAAGGAGTACAAGTTTATCCCAAAGAATCAAATTTGGGTTAAAAAGTTCCCTTGTAAATATTTGACTGCCTAACGGCGTCACTTCAAAATTTAAAAATTGGATTGATGAGAGATAAAAAAAGTATCTCATCACTTGGACATAAAATTTACATCAATAAGGATATATGATAACATATCCCAACATAACAATATGTGAATTAAAAGACCCAACAAAAGAAGTCTTTTAAAAAGAGGAGGGTGAAAGGTTCCCTTACCGACTTGGGTATCTTTCGAAACATACACCCCATGAAAGGATGACAATACATCATTGATGTAAATAATAATAATTTATATTATATTACACAAATATTAGAATAATGGTTAGTACATACACCATTAAAAGGAGATTGTGGAAAATTTAGCATAAATCTCACGGGAATAAAAGTGAGATGAAAAATCCCTTACCAAAACTCGGCAGCCTAACGGCGCCACTTAAAAAATCCAAAAATGGATTGATGAGATCAAATAGAGTATCTCATCATATTACAATAAAATGTACAGAAATAGGAATATAAAATAACATCACCCATCATATCAAATAGGAGATTAAAAGAAGTGACATAAATGTGAGTATTTAAAAAAAAAGAGGTTAGATCTCTTATGAAAATTCGGCAACCTAATGGCCCCACTCAAAACATCCAAAATGGATTGATGAGAGAAAATAAGGTCTCTCACCATATGAAAATAAAAATTATAGTATGATTAAAATAAAATAACACCCCAATAACAAGAATGATGAGCTTAAAAGGAATGACATAAAAGAGTGTACTTAAAAAGAAAGAGAGGAGTAGGATCCCTTACCTCGGGTCCGACTTGACTCGATCGTTCTTTAACGTCCTGAATAATAAACATGAGTTAATTTATACTTTATTAAGAACGTTTTCAAGTTAATTATTCCTTTTATATCAATTATTGAAAGGTTATAAACATTATGTAATCATTTAAGTTAATAATGTTTGTTTTGTCGATATTTGGTTCTTAAGTCAAAAGTGGACTTCTTACAATTACATGTTGTTCGTGTGGTCAATGGTTCATTATATCCAGAATGATATTCATGATTTGGATATCATATATGTCATATATATCCAGAATATACATGTATTTATAATATTACATAATCATTTAGAGGTCAGAAATGAAATGCACCGTTCATGGAGACGGTAAGTTGTACGTACGCATGAACGCTACTTTCATTTCTTTGTCATATTAATGGAATTAAAACTAAATGAGAGGTATGCATATTTTAATTCTAGAATTATATTCATCATTTATATGTAACATACATTATATATATCCATTATAAATATGTACTTATAATAGTACATTACATTTGGGGAAAGGAAATGAAATGCACCGTTCATGGAGACGGTAAGTCGTACGTACACATGAACGCTACTTTCATTTCTATATCATACATTAATGGAAGGAAATAATAATGATATAGAGGTATATTATAATTACAGTATAACATCCTATATAATAGCTTTAAATCCATCCTTTATACGTCCCACATATGGCATTAACGAATCACATCACTTTGAGGGGGCGGTAGTCCGCACTTCCTTAAATGAAGATATCGTGTTTACCCATAATGGAAACCATAAAGGTATGACATAAATGAAAAATACAGAAGCTTAAGTAAAAAATAAAAATATCATATATCATATATAAATATAGTGACATCTTAATGTCCACCTTTGAAGGTGTTATATTAGTGTTGAACAATCATCGTTTCGTGAGGCAGAAATTCGCCATCCACGGAAACAATATGTTCTTTAACCATTAGATGTAGGTGTGTGTAAGTTTAGCTCGAATCCTTCTTATAACAAAATCCTAGTATATTTAAGATACTGGATTTGTTACAAAATAAATGAATAAAAAGAGTTTAGGGGGTTGGAGAGGCAAAATAAAACAGAAGGACTCAAGTGAAGACATTACCTTAAAATCGGGTAACTCCCTTTGGTTTGAGATCAAAGGCTTCCTTGGGAAGACTTCTGCCCATAGTGAGGCTTCAAAGTGTATGAGAGGGAAGTGGAGAGACAAAACGGGAAGAGTTTGGCCGAGACAAAGGCTTTGGGAGTGTGGGTAAGGAGGTAGAGGTGGGGGCCTTTTATAAGAGGAGAGGAGGGGCACTTTGGTAAAGTTACAAAATGTTACTTTATTTTCAAAAGAGTTTCGGATTTTAAAGGTCCCACATTGATTTATTTCGAGGATAAGGTTATAAGGGTTCTAAATAAACTAATCCAATAGGTTTTGGACATGTGTAGGTCTTAGATATTACATTATCCTTTCATTTTATTTAAATCGTTAAATAATGAGGTCATCGCTGCGTCATTATGATGTCATAAATAATTTAATTTATTTAATGTCTAAAAATTATAAAAAAAATAATATGATGTAGGAAATATTTTTATCTTTCCAATGACTATTTATAGTAAAAAAGATGACTTGTATAACCCCATGTAAAAACTGTTTTATTAAAACATTTCATGTTTGTGTCATTTTTACTTTAACATTAAATAAAAAGATATTTATGTCATTTTCCAACCAAAGTGGCTCCATGGGGTCCCCAAGTTGACCCATGGATTGTCTTGGTCGTTCATGATACATCCAATGAGGGTAGGACATGTGTCTAGGTCATTTCATTTTATTAAAACATTATTATTACCTTAAACTACACTAATTACCTCTAATCGCGATTAAAAACTTAATAAGTTACTATTCACCAAAAAATTATTTTAATCCCATTGAACCAAATTTTACTTCTTAATGACAACCATGTATGTAGGATTTTTGAAATTCAAAACCCAATGATGGAAAATTTTCATTTAAACATAAAATCAGTTTTTATAAGTACCACTTAGTGGTTTCACTATTCATAAAAAATTGAAGCTTTTCAGAAAATTGCCAAAAGTTCACCCTAAGCTATATTTTATAGTACGAATTCAAAAATGATGTCTATTTTACAAAATTCAGAACATATAAGTTGCATTAATTAATTTAATAATTAATTCCCGCTGTCAAAACAAATAGTGTGTTTTTATGAAACAAAATGTATCAAAAGATTGACACTAGTTTAAGTCCGATTTCAAAGTGAAATTAATTTCAAAGTCCACTATTGGATTAAATGGTACAAATATATTCTAATTTCACTTTAAAACCAATTCAAAAGATAATCTAATCATATAAATAAATTAGATTAAAAGAGTTTTTGAATTAAAATACAACATTTTTCACTATTCATTAAAAATTGAACTTTTTTGGGAAAATACCAAAAATTTACGCAAAGTAAACTTTGATGTCCTGATTCTAAAGAAAAATTTTATTTTGTCAAATATAACACATAAAATTGTCAAATAGTGGATTTAAAAGAGGTTCGCCAATAAAAGGCGGTTAATCGACCTTTTAAAGAATATTAGAAGGATTACGCTTAAGAACTGGATTCATTTGCATTTTTAATCCTCTAACATTTATTGTAAAGAGTAAAAATATTTTACAAACATATATAATCATTTTGTAGTTAGTTCTGTTCATTCCCGCCGTTACAATGGCTAGGCGTTAGCTACTATTTAAAATAATGTTATTTTATTATTAGAGTGCAACGTAAGATTCCCAAGAAACTCATTGTTGCGTGTTGGGTATGTCATCGAGCATAGCATCCCTTTTAAAGTAATACTAATATTTTATTCACAAATATGGATAAATATAAAAATGTCATATTCTTTATTTTCCTGGGGTGTTACAGGTTCGGCCCGAAGGTTACCGCGTAGGTGGCTCAGCACGGAGGCCAGGGCCGGTTCAGCCAGCACTACGTGGGGTGCGGCTCGGGTGGCTCGGCCCAAAAAGTTGAGCTGGTTTAACTAGAAATGTTGCGAATGAAGCTGCGGGACGGCACGGGTGGCCGATGTGGCTCAGCCAGTTCGACCAGGAGCCGGGGCGCAGGTAGGGCGTGTGGGGCGCCGGGTAGGGTTCGGGCAGGCCGGCAGGGCGCCGCGTAGGGTGCGGGCAGGCCGAACGGGGTGCGGGCAGCGCGTGGGCAGTCCAGTGGGGTGCGAGCAGCAAGAGGACAGGCCAGCAGGGCACGCTAGCAGGGCGCGGGCAGGCCGTAGGGCGCGTGGGCAGGCCACGGGGCGGGCAGGCAGGCAGGCCGCGGGCAAGCGGGCCTACTGCTATTGGAGGCCGCGCAGGCCGGTTCGGCACAGCTCGGGCCAGCGCGGGCCGGCTTTGTTCGGAAGGGAAAACTGTTGCGCTGCGGGGGCAGTGTAGTTCACGGAGGCCCCGGGTAGCGTGACCTTTTCATTTATGCCTTTTTCGCCTCATTGCCGCTTTGTCGCTATGCAGAAAGAAACATCACAAAGAGATTGGCAGAGGGTGTCGGACCATGTCAGTTTGGCCCATAGCCTCCGTATTTAGGGATGATAACAATTGGTTCAACAAAGAGGACGAATGTTGAACAACAATTTTTTACAATACATCGCATCGATACCTTTTAAATGAAGATGAGAAGAAGGAAATGAATAATACTCATGGTAAACCCCCCTACCTTTGATCGTTGCACGACGATGAAGTCACGGGAAGAAGACGTTGTTTTCATTGTTCGTCGCATATTCCATGCTCTTCTAATCCAATATCATTCATAGGTTCATTGATGACGATGAGGAGGGATGATTAGTCGAAGACGTCTCACATCGAAGGGGTTTCCGAGGAAGAAAGTCGTGGACGGTCGTTCTTCATTGGGATCCTTCTCCCAATATTTCTCCCAAGTTCATCCTTTCTCTCCACTCCACCAAAAATGAAATCATAGCCAAATAAGAGATTAGGATCTATTATGTTCGTTGGTTTAAATTCAAATTTAGTGATTTAATTAAATTAGTTGACTCATTTAATTAGTGTGGTAGAGTTGGCATACAAATTCAAATTGGAGATTTAAATTATATTGCTCCTTGTAATTAATGCTTGAGAGGTGGCACAAATTAAATTAAAGGGGAGTTGGCTCCATTAAGGTGGATAAGGTCAAGGGGTTTCTCCCCATTTATTGGGGAGTTCATGAGGTATTACCCACCCCCATTAATAGAGGTTATGCCTCGTGTGGTCCCCACGTAATAACATCTCATGGGAGGTTATTCTTGAGTGGGCCCCACCACCATAACCTCCCAAGGGAGGTTAAGGTGTGGTGGTCCCACCTCCAACACCCATGAGGAGGTTTTAACCACCCATCCTCCGCATGGCGGTTAAAAATAAAACAAAGTGATCTTACTTTATTTTGTTACTTCACACGAAAACCCAAAAACTAACTTGTATCCTTGACTCATGGATGTCGAAGTGAAAGTATTCTTAAGGAATTACTGGCACTGTGGGTTCAAAGGTGATATTGGATTTCAATTCCAAGCACCGGTTCAAAATTTATAAATACTAGCACGTACGTTTACTGAACGTACATGAAGAAAACGTCAAAAATTGATTCTGGGAACACCGGGCCTCGGAATCAAGTGTCGTCTGTTTTAACAGACTTGATAATTTCCCATGTATTAAAAGAAATATTTCTATAGGATTTCTAGTTCTTTACACATTCCCACACATCAACATCAATGAAATAGTGAATAGAGATTAAAATTAAAATATGAAGAAAAAATCATAGGGAATAACTATGCATGACAAGTATCAAGATTGTACAAATGTATATAAGTGTAAATTCAAAAGTCAATGGAAAAAATACATGCCCAAAAAAAAAGCATTACCCATCCTAATGAGAATGGAAATGTAAACATCTAATAAATTCTAGCTCTTTATCTTCAATCATGGACCACCTTACATGGTACAGGTTCCTGGTATCCCTATGATTCTCTATTGTCATCATTAACCATTTCATAAACTACATAATACCCAAAACATGTGGGAAAAGCCTATGTAAGGGTGAGTATAAACATACCGAGTAAGATGTATGAAAAGATTTAGGGGGAATTAAAAGGTACAATATGAAAATAAAGACTATAGATAGTATATATGTTGCAAGATATAGTGAAAGATAATAGATGAACCCCAACCAATAGAAAACGTAACCTCATATAAACACAAGGTGCTTAAGAAAGAGTGTAGATAATCTACGAGTTGATTATTTTACTTATATATTTAGAGGGTCAAATAATCCAATAATGAGAATAAATGCTTTCAAAACACAAATAATACCTTGTTCTTCTTTATATCACCTGGAAATAGAGTATGAAAATAAAAATATAAGGATATAGAATATATATATATTCTAATTTAAATAATTCCAAATGAAATAGTAAGGTAATTTACATATCACAGATCAAACGATGAAGAAGTGTAGAAAATATTTACAAATTTACCTCAATGATTCCATAAATTTCACGTGTTAGCATAGATGTAAATGTGTATGTCAACCCACACCATGGAAATGTGCCTAAAATTCAAGGGGCCCAAAAATCCAAGTACGAGACTCATTTCCTAGCTCATTAGGTGGTTCCACTATGACAATATCCGAAAAGGTACCAAACACAATAATGATTGGGGGTTCTACTCTAGTGGCATGATGAACCCTGCCATATTCGATCAGGGGTTCCACTAAGTATGTATAGTACCCATGCCCATTCTAATTGTGGGAGGGAGAGCTGTGTTACACTCTATCGGCCATGACCCACACCCTTCTGTGATAGGGGTTATACTCTAGTCACCACAGACTTTATCCCTATCAGATTTTGAGGTTCATCTTGGTATAAAGTTGTAGAGGACCCACACACATGTTGATGGAAGGTTTAACTCTATAGGTCATGGACTCACACCCTTGTGTTATAGGGAGTTCCACTCTAGTCATCGTGGATTGACACCATATCAATAAGGGGGTGGGTACCACCAGGTACAATGTCTTGAGGACCCACTATCATGATAATTGGGGGGGGGGGGGGGTTCACCCTAGTATCTCTGATGATCCTCTGACTAATCACTACCATCACAAGGCATCACCTCATGTCATATCTATTCCGAGAACATACCATGTCATATCTCAAAATTCAAAAAGAGGGAACCATCATGTAGTATGTGGAAAATAATCAATATAGGCCATTCACATGCCAAAAAATGAACTAAAATGATAGAGATATGGATGGTTGAGGTTTCCACACAAGGTACCAAGAGGTACATGATGTGTTAGGGGACCCACACAACGTGGGCTCCTACTCCATCATCGGACCATGTCCCTGGATAGCACACGGATCCCAACAAATATAGCAGTTCACACTATGTATGAGGACAACACTTTGTGTCTAAAATATCTGGGCTCATTCTATGTCCTTTGGGTTCTGTTTTTGTAGTCAATCTATGTATTTGTACTAGGAAAACGAAATATTTCTTCACACATATTTTCTCCCATGTTCTCGAGTCGTTTTTGTGTACATTAGTGCATATCCATGTTCATAGTCATATACTCCAACGCGGAGTATTCCCTATGTGGTCAAACAAATGGATCATCAATCTAGGGATTATGTACATAGAATTTAGGAGGGCTACAGAGATTTCTATCATTTTGTATTTAAAAAACCCTAGCTTCCACAATCAAGGGTCTATGAACTGTGTTCTCATACTTGTATAAAGTGTGTAGTCGTGTTTTTCAACAAATAACATATATGTTATCTATGTCTAAAATACATCCTTGTTACTTAAAATCTAGACCTATATGTACTTGATAATAGAGGATCATGTTTCAGCCCCATGATTTGGCCTCCCCCTGTTGCTGGAAACTCTAATGCTTGATGCCCACCTGTGTCGGGTCACACCACAAATTCTTATGCTCCTTCTATCATTGATGCTCTAGTATCCAATCATTTAAACGATCAACCATTCCACAAAAAATACAATATATATTCTTATTTAATCTACCCTTGACTCCTTTATTAATCATTCATGATTTTGGGGGTCCGATCAGGCTCAGTACTGACTGACAATATCAAACTCGGATCCCAGGGTCCTACGAGTGAAAAATGAGAAGAAAATTAGAGATAATGGTTCTAGAATAATGGACTGACGATAATTTCTATAGAATTATTTTCCAACAATCAAGAACGAGAGAAATAAGGGTTATATAAAAGTTCCAATAACCAGTTATATTGGCACATAGGTTCATGAAAATGCATCCGTGGGAAAAGATCTACATAATGGATCAATCCTCTCAAACAATTTAATCAAAGAGGGAGTAAACCAAAAAATGATGAGTTCTTCACAGATATTGGAATGTTTTTAATCATAGAATGGGGTCGCCAATGGTTGGAGGAAGCCTTTTTGTTTACTGTGTCCCGATCTTCTTTGATCAATAGTTTCATTGTCATCCAATTTGACCCTCCAATTGGAGTAAGGGAAGCTCAAGATTTATCCTAGGGTTTATGTGTCTAACCACGGAGAATTATCCATATATTTTCTATTATATAATTTTTTTAATGTTATAATAATGTAATTAATTAATTTAATAAATTAATTAATACACAGTATGTACCACCAATGTGTGAGAAGTTCAAATACATCCATGTCGACCTATTTTAGTTCACGCCTTGGGTTAATACTATATTCCATACATAACCATGTTATTAGACTTATGATCAAAGTATCTAATTAAGTGTTTTCACATTTAAATTAATAAAAATTGTGTGTGTAATATATAATATAATTAATACCACTCTAAAAATAATTTCAGGCTCAACGGGCCTCAAAATCGCTAGCCATCTTAGGGACAAGCTGTGAGAAGATATATTGATATATTTAAATTCATTACAAGTAAAAAATGTGTCTCTGAAAAACTATTTGACTATGATTTATTAAATTATATTTATTTGAAATATTATATGAAAATATATAGTGATATGAAAAATTTGGTTGCATATTATACACTTTTCGTTTGACTATTGAAACTTATTATTCAATTAAATATTTATTTTTTAAAATTATAATATGAATTTATTTTAGTTATTGTGTAATATCCATTAAAATTATAAAATCATTTAGCATTTATATTTTCCATAAGAGTATAAAAATAAAAATCTTCTTTAGTCTGGGATTGAACTTTTCCACCCAATCGATGGAACATTATATAAACTACTCTACACGACAAATACCAAATCATCCTAACTAGTAATGGGGGAAAACTATGATAATTGGAGAGATTATTACCTAGGTAAAATTTCTAATAAATAATAGAATTATGAAAAAATCTATGAAATATTAATATTAGAGTATTCATATGGAATCAAAGTGAAAAAACAATGATATATATATATCGTTATGAAATATCATCACCATCCCATGGCATGTCTGGTTGGTAATATAAATTTTTAACAACAATTTCAACCATATTTAAGGAAATATTGAAGCATAAAAATAGTACGTGTGGATAGTATATCACAAAATGTAATTCAAACTCACATTAGTACCATATCATCCACAATATCTATAAAAACCTATTGACGAAAAATTATTAAGACCATTTTGTTATAGAATCTTGAATCCTTCAATACAATTATACAGTAAAGAGTGCGTATAGTTTTTTATTATAAGACATCCTTGGATTCTAAAAATAGTCCCAAATGATATTACATTATGTATATAAATATATGTCCACATATAGTCCATTATAAAAAGAATTAAAACCATGTATAAAATATTTATACTAATACTATATTATTCTAATAGTCATATTAAACCACACTTTTCATGAATACAAAACATAATTTTCACAATGAGGTGTCTCAAAACTTGTATTGTCCGATAGCTATAGAATCATCCAAATGATGATGTGTATTTGTGTTAAAAAAATCATTATTCATAGTGTCATCCTACAATATGAGGACATTTCAGCTCATTTCCATCCTCCATCATGATTACGATTTATAATTTCATGTTAATTAACATAAATATAAACCTCATCATATTGAAAATGAACACCCAAAAGGTATGTCATCTGGTATCTATCCATGTATCCCAAGTAACATCCAAACATTTTGAAGTATCATATATATCCCTAAAATAATCATTGTAATGTTTTACAACGTGAGGGTATATAAGATAATATTAGTACCCCAACCTCAAAAATCATCCATACCACATCATATCAACATTTATGATAAGAAACAATAATCTTGTGAAATTATACATCCTTATACCTCATTCCTTGGTTATAAACCTTCAAAATAATGTGTCAAAAATCATATCTATCTTTCGAGAGTCATATTATCTTATTCATGGCTAACCACATTTGAAAATCGCCTCATAGATGATCATATCACCTATATATCATATCATTCCCACAATATATAACTTTTTTCGAATGATTTTCTAAAAAATAAGTTTACAAACTAGTAATCCTTAACATATCAATTATTTCCACTACACTCAGAATCATAGGGTCTATATTAATACATCCCACATGAAGACACCCAATTAGTGTTCCTCAACAAAAATGTCCTACCACTCAAAAATCAATATGATTTTATGGAACACTAAATCACAACATGCTCTCATTGATTATATACCATTTATGTAATTGAATTTAATTATTTCTGAATCAAATATTAATACTCTATGTTTTCATTCAAATACCTTTAATATATTAATTAAATTACATACAATATTAAAAATTATACACAAATTAGATCACATAAAATTTCAGGTAAAACTCCCTCTCCCTGATAATAGGATACAAATTAAAAAAAATGAAAAAAAAATTATTTAAATATATTTCAAATCCCATAAAAAATCATGAAAATTATGGACATTGAGATAACTATGAATAAAAAACAAATATTAATAACTGAGGGGTGTGTAAACAAGAGATCACATATTAAAGAAAAACAACCCAATTAGATCTATAGTATAACACCACTCAATATGTATGAATCTATTGGAAGGAATGTGATATAATTATGTTAATGGAGAACACCATGTATGGAAATTTTTTGTAAAAAAGGATAATGGGATATTATATAAACAATAACTTATAAAATATAAAAAATAATATACTTGCATTTATTATATTATAATCTCATATACCCTATCACTTCAATCATCTAACAGGGGCTAGGATACTAGCCACCTATTGTGAATAATGTTGATCATCATTACTTCTACCAACTTCATTGGGTAATCAACATGTACCACATAGTACCAGGTGTTTTTATATACATTAACGATGAAACAAACCTATATTTTTATATTTAGGTTTGTATTAAACATCAAAATTATCATAAATCAAAAAAATTAATAATAGTAAATTTTTTATTTCCAAATTAATTACAAAATTATAACATAAAATTACGAGATGTTAGAAAATACCCACCTTATGGTTTCTCATATATAGGAAATATGATCAGACCTACTTATATAAAATCTTTTTATACTAGTATCAAATGATTTCGTCTCATTCTTAAATAGCCTCTATGATATAGATATAAATCAACAACCCAAGCAATGAGATTTGATTTCAATACAAGGGTCTTCTTTCAGTAATTCATGATATAAACTAGTAACTAATTAAACAAAAAATAGAAAAACAAATCCACCTTATTAAAACGTATTATATTTCAATGGTCCAGCTTCTATATAATTTTCAAAGATGCGAAAAATAAATTTTTGATCTCATTATATTGAACATAATGAAATGGTATATATTCTAGTATTAGAAAACTATATAAAATCTCATATATGACCATAAATTATATCTCTAACTTTAAATTCAATATGAAAAAAAATTCCCCATTACATTTAAAACCCATATGAAACATAAGTATTTGTGGTAAAGAAAAATTAGTAAATATACTTATTTATAAAAGGACCAATATATGTTTCTTTCCCTAAAAATAGTTTTTTTATCAATTATACTAAAGGAATAGTCTCCTATAAGAGACTATACCCAATCATTAAAGACTATCTAGGGGATAAATCCTTGAACAATGAAATTTGTTTTGACACGTAATAATAGATATTATAGGATAACTAAATTAATAATAAATAAAATGTCTAATGAATTCCAAAAAATAGGCAACATTACTGTAAAATATCATATTATATCATTTTTTATATTTGAAACTACTTATTTATCCATTAAAATATATATTACCTGTCATGACCCCTCCCACCAAAGATGACCATCTTGATCTAGAAATGGTGAATGGGAGATAATGACCCCCAAGTCCCTCCTCCAATATGCCCCGGAGTGGCGACTAGCACCAAGGTTATGAGTTTTCACAAATATGGGAGGCATTAACCTTTTTATTATTTAAGATCGGGAAGTAGGATGAGTCAAAAAACAAAAGAAAAACAAACAAGTAAATGAAAATAAACCCAAAACCAAACCCATATGCATGTTTTATACAATACTGAAACAAAATTACAAGTAAAAGAAAAGCTCCAAAGTACGATACCAAAAAAAAGCAAAAACTGCAATCAGCAAACTCCAATGCCCAACTAGGAAGGTCTCGCATGGTCCCTGAAGTCCTCCTAAAAACTTGTATGTAAACGTAGGGTGAGAATACAAGTATACTCTATAGTAAAACCTAACGCACTATTTCACTGGTGGGGATACATCCTAATGCCCCGTGAGAAAATAGAAGGAACCAAAGCCTAGCAAGGAATCTATCCACCCAACCTTACAAGCCACACTCACCAAATATCGGAAGTCAATAGAGTAGTATAGTAATATTATCAAATTATGGGTACCTCGCACTACCTTACCACTGAATACTGCTTAATCCCTCATGCCTAACGCTCTGATGCTTCCCCCGCTTCCTGTGCTAGTGCCGCTACCTGGCCATATGAAGCTCAAGCTAGTGCCGCAACCTAGCCATACAAATCTCATAATATCCCACCAGCACTCAATCCTCGAACATAACCACATCTCATCCTAAAGACACATGGGAACCATATCACATCTCACCCCGAAGACACCTGGGAACATATCAGATCCTCATCCTGAAGAATCTTGGGAAATAACTGTCATAACCTACCCGAAGGATCTTAGTCTATAGAACCTGGAAGAGGGAGCACAGGGAAGAGCAGTAACCAGGAATCCTTTAGATGTTTGAGAATCTGACCCTCCAATCCCATGGGTGTTCGGCACATAGTGCTCAACATGGGTGAGGTGCATAAAGAAACATAAAAGTCACATATTTATATAATTATATCAACCACTCTGCCCTTCCTAAGGCTTCTACACAAAATATCTGAGCACATGCCTCAACATTGCTACCTCAAAAGTATGCACACAATAAAGATCCCCATACCCCATTAAGCTTTTCATATTTGAACAGTTTTAGTTTATTAGTTCCTTAACTACCGAGAAACTAATAACAACCAAACCAGATTAATCATTCGTAAAACATATCCCTACCAACCACAAATAAAGTTAGAGAAAACCCTAGCAACACAATACCATTTTCATTTATCAGCCAATCAATTCCATTGATTTTCCGTATTTAATCAACTATCATGCCCCACAGTTTACTAGATAACTCTTCAAATTTTATTCATATGCACAACTTGTCCCTCCAACCCTACTCCCAACCACCATAACCACAACACATCAGAAATAATACCTGTACCACATCATCATCCCTTTGATTCCTTTTACCACATCTCCATTATCCATCACAACCATATCATACATGCCAATACACAACCCATCCAACCGCAGCCCCGCTGCTCACCCATTTCATAACAACCCATGAAACACCCCTTCACATAATTAAACCCCAACCAGCACCCACAAATTTATTCTTTCATTTAGTTTAATCGGGGTGATCATACAAGGGATCCATGTATTCATTTAATCATCCAACTTTACATGATTAACTAATTCCCACATTCTATGAAATTTCATCTGAAAAAAAAATCCATATAAATAGGAAAACATTTAATTGTGCAAGAAAAGTCCCCCAATTACCTTCATTTTCAGTAGGTATAAGCCTATTCAAGTCATAAGATAATCAAAGGATAAGAATTTATGGAAAATAAAACAACAATATCAACAGAATTTCCCCAAACCCATTCTTTAACCAGTTAATATCATTATTTATTGGTTTAACTTTATCTCCTGAAAACAGGAGGATACCCACCCTACATGATGCACAAAAGAGGGAGAGACGAAGGTAAGATCCCTACCTAAACAGGTTTTGATGTCCTTCTGTGAGAACAACCACTAGGAGGATTTCGATCACTCCTCACGACGACTACTTCCTCCCATGGATGCTATGGCAAAACCACACAAACAACCAAGAGAGACTCCAATAAGGTTTAAGATGTCACTTGTCATAGCATGGCAAGTAGGAAGAAAAAGAGGGGATCAAGGAAGGAATAAGAACGGGGTTGAACATACAATTAAGATGACGTTTGTGGAAGAGTTTCATTCCCATAAAATATCAGAAATATCATCAGTAGGAAACTACGAAGAGGAAGTCAAGGAAAATGGAAAGGAACGAGGTTCATGATGTTCACCTCGTCGACATGATCCAGCAGCCACCGACAGATCAACAATCGGAGTCCGGATAAAGAAGATATGAGGAAGGCTTCTGGGTCATCCGGGATCATTGTCGTGCAAAGAAGAAGAGGGGTCCGTAAATAACACCTGACCCTCTCTTATATAGGAAAAAATGTAAAATGGTACGCAGTGTGTTTTAATGAATACACGAGGTGACCGTACAACTATTACGTTGTTTAACTGTTCAACACACAACATGTCATGCTGTTTTCATGCGTTTAATGATAATAATAACTTCAATTAATAATAGGTGTTTTATTGACCCGAGACATGAGTCATAAAAAGTATTCATCATTGGTCTTGAAATGACAGTCATAATTTTAGGGTTTCAACATCACAGACGGTTCACCATTCCAACACTGTATGAGGGAGATACGTTGGATACATGATCACGTAATAATAACAATATTATTATTATTGGGTGTTTCGTGGACCCAATACATGAACCATAATTTAATATCCAACCTTAGACTTGAAATGATCGTATTAATGACAGGATCACATAGCCACGGACGAGAAGTCAATCGGACGTCGCACGCGAGAGTTATGATGTGTCGAATATTTAATAATAATATTAAATCTATTAATTCACGTGCATTTCGGGTACCCAATCCCAAAACCTGAAAAAGACATCCAATATTGGGCTTGAAATGTCCACCTCAAAATCGGGGTCGCACTGCCACAGACGGTTCGTGAAACCGAGGTCGCACGTATAAGTTACGGTTGAAAAAGTATTTTATCAACAAAAACAATAACATGATTATTATATTATTATTTTTAATTGATTTATTTCAGGTACCCAAAGCCACGCACCACCCTCTCTCCAATTTGGTGCACCTCACTCTCTTTCACCATAATTGATTTCATTTTCATTTATTTTATTACTTCCCCATTTAATTCTCACAATCTCTCTCTAATCTCTTTCCAATATTTCACCCACTCCACAAAAAGTGGCACCTCCCCCCTTGACTTTTCTCCCTTTCCATCACGCTCCATCTCTTTTATCACTTTATTATTAATGAAATTAATAATAACAATAGTCATCATTAATGTTCTAATTTAATCCTATTATATAGTTGACCGTGGTTATTCTCATGATAAATTAAAACCATTCCATTTAATTAATCACACACTAAAAAAATCAACCATTACCATTATTATTTAATTGTAATAAATCCTCTTTCAATTTCATCAACGGGTCACATCATTATCATTAATTATTATTATTATTATTGACGCCCATTATTATCTTATAATTACTCCCTCTCTCCAATCACAAGATATTCACGAACGGGTTGGGAACCCCATCCATTCTTCATTATCATTTTATTATTATTATTATTATCTATTAGATGAATATTATAATAATTATTTTAATATTCGAAAATACAAGTTGGATTCACCCATAAGGTGTTGCGCCCCAACCTCCATGTTAAACCTTTATCATTATTTTTTTAACACAATAAACATAAATAATAACATCTCTCATCTATCCTCACATCTCAAATATCATTGCATTTAATTCAAAATTTAAATATCATTAAATCTTTATTAACAGATATTTCATAATTTAATCCAACATTATTATTATAATTATTTAGTATAATATTTATAAAAAATCCCCAATTAAAATTTCTTAACTCGTCACGAATTAATAATAATTATTATTATTATTATTGACGTTCGTCGTGTTGACCATGTCCGCCCACCATTACGTCAATGCAGAGAAGCCTCCCATTACATGTCCATTACACAAATAATTTATTATTTATTAAAATTTAAATAAATGAAATGGAAACCATGCACCTCCTCTTATTGAAATAAATACATTCAATTGTATTTCTTTTACTTCACAATGATTAAATTAAAAACATTTAATCTAATTTACACCAAAAATTTTCACGCCACCATTATATATTATTATTATAAATTATTATTATTATAACATGAATCATGTTTGACCACATCAAATTTTACAATGTAATGGACCAGAGAGGTCCAGGCCATTACAATAGATACCTCTCAAAACATTATCATCCTGGATAATTAAAAACAAACTCATAAAAAGGGGAATGGTCTAAACAACCACCCCGAAAGATACCTCTCAGGGCTCTCATCATAATATGAATCCAACCACTATCCTAATTATATGAGTCAGGGAATTCCTTCCCCCATGTCGAGATATTATCCACTTTAGGCGGCACTGACTTTCTTGCACGGGTTTAATCGAATCCACATTAATGCGTCTCGATTAGGGATTAGGTCCTCCTCTCCCCCCATGTTGGGACTCTTCACACACATTTAAAGGAAAGAGGGAAACAACATAGCATTATAGACTCAAGAAAAACAAGGTCCAGGCCCAGGCATGGGAGATAATGAGTTTCAAGAAAGGGTTGAGATGCTTCAGAATTTAAACAAAACATAAACGGGAGAATTTAAGTAAAACCAAAAACATCTCTCTCAATCTCTGGCCATGCTAGGGTTTCCACTTCTGTTGCGTGAAACAATCCACATCCCACTCCTATACCATTCTGTTGAAATCCAGGTGCCATAGCTGTTTGGTAAACAAGGAAAGCCTAAGCCCAAGTAGCAAGGAAATTTTCTCAAGGTTTCATTTTATCGTTTTATTTCGATTCCTTTCCCAGAACACGCATATCAAGGAAAACACAAATCATGATGATTCATGTACCTTTACTAGGATATCTACCCTTAAATAAATGTAGTATTACTTGTTCGTTCGGTAATCTTAGATTCCTTTCATCAGATCACGGTGGGCCCTAAAATCCTGTGTCTAAGACGGTCATCCCTGGCCTATGTCACGCACCAAGATCAGCCAACAATGTTTCCCTACTGTCCTTTGAAATCATCAGTGTGCCTAACTCCAGACTCCATCCTATCTCTCAACCATCACCTTTGATACCATTCTATCTCCACCCCCTCCCACCAATGATGCCCCTCCTGAGCTGGCAATGGTTAATGGGAGATAATGACCCCCCGAGTCCCACTTCCAGTAGGCCCAGAAGTGGCGACTAGCACCAAGGGTATGAGTTTTTACAAATATGGGAGGCATTACCCTTTTTATTATTCAAGATCTGGAAATAGGATGAGTCAAACACCAAAATAATAATGAACAAGTAAATGAAAATAATCCCAAAACCAAACCCATATGCATGTTTTATACAATACTGAAACAAAAGTACAAGTACAAGAAATGCTCCAAAGTATGATACCAAAAAACAAGAAAGCAAAAACTATAACCAGCAAACTCCAATGCCCAACTAGCATGGTCCCGCACGGTCCCAGAAGTCCTCCTGAAAACCAAAAATTAAATGTAGGGTGAGCATACAATTATAGTCAGTAAGAAAACCTAAAGCTCTCATGCACAGGTGGGGAGACATCCTAATTCCCCGTGAGAAAACCAAAGGAACCAAAGCCTAGAAAAAAATCTATCCACCCAACCATACAAGCCACACTCACAAATATCGCAAGTCAATATAGTAGTATATTAATATTATAAAAGTATGGGTACCCCGCACCACCTTCCCACTGAATACTGCTCAAGCCCTCACGCCTAACACACTGATGATTCCCCCTCTTCCTGAGCTAGTGCCGCAACCTGGCCATACGAAGCTCGAGCTAGTGCCATAACTTGGCCATACAAAGCTCATAGTATCCCACCATCACTCAATTCTCAGCCATATCCACATCTAATCCTGAAGAGACCTGGGAACCACATCACATATTATCCCGAAGACAACTAGGAACATATCATATCCTCATCCCAAAGACTCTTGGGAAACATCTGTCGTAACCTACATGAAGGATCTTGGGCTATGGATCCTTGAAGATGGAGCACAGGGAAGAGCAGTAACCAGCCATCCTTTAGATGTTTGAGAATATCACCCTCCCATCCCACGAGTGTTTTTCACGTAGTGATAAACATGGGTGGGGTGTATAAAGAAACAGAAAAAGTAAAGATTTATATAATAATATCAACCAGTCAGCTCATCCTAAGTATTCTACACTAAATATCTGAGCACATTCCTCGACACTACTACCTCGAAAGTATTCACACAATAAAGAGAACCAAACCCCATTAAGATTTTCATATTTCAACAGTTTTTGTTTATCAGTTCCTTAACTATAGAGAAACTAACAACAAAAAAACTAGATTAATCATTCGTAAAACATATCTCTGCCATCCACAAATAATGTTAGAGAAAACACAAGTAACACAATACCATTTTCTATTATCATCCAATCAATTATATTGATTTTTCGTATTTAATCAACTACCATGCCCCACAATTCATTAGTTAACTCTTCCACTATTATTCATATGCACAACTCATCCCTGCAGCCCTGCTGCCAACCACCATAACCATAGCACATCAGAAACAGTACACATACCACATCAGCATCCCTTTGATACCTTTTACCACAACTCTGCTACCCAACCCAACCATATCATACACTCCAACCCACAACCCATCCAACCGTAGCCCTGATACTCACCCATTCTAAAACATCCCACAAAACACCCATTCACATAATTAAACCCCAACCAGCACCCACAAATTCATTCTTTCATTTAGTTTAATCTGGGTGATCATATGAGGGTTCCAGGTATTCATTTAACAAGCCAACCTTACATGATTAGACAATTCCCACATTCTATGAAATTTCATCCGCAAAACAATATAGAAAAACAGGGCAACATTTAATTATGCAATCAAAGGCCCCAAACGACCATGGTTTTCAGTAGGCATAAACCTATTCAAGTCATAACATTATCAATGTATAAGAATTGATGGAAAATAAAACAAAAAAATGTCAATAGAATTTCCCCAAACCTGTTATTTAACCAGTTATTATCTTTATTTATTGGTTCTACTGTATCTCATGAAAACAAGAGGACACCCACCCCGTATGATGCACAAAAGAGAGAGAGACGAAGGTAAGATCCCTACCTGAACAGGTTTTGATGTCCTTCTGTGAGAAAAACCACCATGAGGACTTCGATAACTCCTCCCGACGACTACGTCCTCCCTTGGATGCTACGCTACAACCGCACTAACAACCAAGAGAGACTCCAATAAGTTTTAAGATGTCACTTTTCATAGCATGGAAAGGAGGAACAGATATAGGGGATCGAGGAAGGAATAAGAATGGGGTGGAACATACTATTATGATGATGTTCATCGAAGAGTGTCATTCCCATAAAATATCAGCAATCTCCTTGGTAGGAATCTAAAAAGAGGAAGTCAAAGAAAAGGGAAAGGAACTAGGTGCATGATGTTCGCCTCGTCGACATGATCCCACAGCCACCGACAGATCAACAATCAGAGTCTGGATAAAGAAGATAGGAGGAAGGCTTCTGGGTTATCTGGGAGCGTCGCCGTGCGGAGAAGAAGAGGGGTCCGTAAATAACACGTGACCCTCTCTTATATAGGAAAAAGGTAAAATGGTACGCAACATGTATTAATGAATACACGACGTGACCGTACAACTATTAGTTTGTTTGACTGGTCAACACACAACATGTCATGTAGTTTTCATGTGTTTAATGATAATAATAACTTCAATTAATAATAGGTGTTTTATTGAGCCGAGACATGAGTAAAAAAAGGTATTCATCATTGGCCTTGAAATGACCGTCATAATTTCCGGGTTGCAACATCATAGACGGTTCGTCATTCCATCACCGTATGAGGGAGATACGTTGGATACAAGATCCTGTAATAAAAACAATAGTATTATTATTGGGTGTTTCGTGGAACCAAGCCATGAACGATAATTTAATATCCAAACTTAGACTTGAAACAATCGTATTAATGACAGGATCACATTGCCACTGTCAAGAAGTCAATCGGACGTCGCACGCATGAGTTATGACGGGTCGAAGATTTAATAATAATATTAAATCTATTAATTGACGAGCATTTCAGGTACCCGATATGAAAACCCGAAAAAGACATCCAATATTGGACTTGAAATTTCCACCTCATAATTTGGGTCGCACTGCCGCAGACGGTTCGTGAAACCAAGGTCGCACGAATAAGTTAAGGATGAAAAAGTGTTTTATCAACAAAAACAATAACATGATTGTTATATTACTATTTTTAATTGATTTATTTCAAATACCCAAATACACGCATCACCCTCTCTCCAATTTGGTGTGCCTCACTCTCTTTCACCTTAATTGATTTCATTTTCTTTTCTTTTATTACATCCCCGTTTAATTCTTACACACTCTCTCTAATATCTTTCAATTATTTCACCCACTCCACAAAAAGTGGCGCCTCCCCCTTGCCTTTTCTCCATGTCCATCACGCCCCATCTAATTTCTCACTTTATTATTAATAAAATTAATAACAACAACACTTATCATTAATGTTTTAATTTAATCCTATTAAATTATTTTACCATGGTTATTCTGAAGTTAAATTAAAATCATTCTTTTTAATTAATCACACACTAAAAAATCCACCATTACCATTATTATTTAATAGTAGTAAATCCTCATTCAATTTCACCAACAGGTCGATTCATTATCATTAATAATTATTATTATTATTGATTCCCATTATTATCTTATAATTACTCCCTCTATCCAATCACATTACATTCACGAACGGGTTGGGAACCCCTTCCAATCTTCATTATCATTTTATTATTATTTTTATAATCTATTAAATGAATATTATATTAATTATTTTAATATTTGAAAATACAAGTTGGATTCACCCATAAGGGGTTGCGCCCAAACCTCCATGTTAAACCATTATCATTATTTTTTTCAACACAATTATCATAATTAATAACATCTCTCATCTATCCTCACTTCTCAAATGTCATTGCACTGAATTCAAAATTTAAATCTCATTAAATCTTTATTAACAGATCTTTAAGAATTTAAGCCAATATTATTATTATAATTATTTAGTATAATATTAATAACAAATCCACAATTAAAATTTCTTAACTCATCGCCAATTATTATTATTAATAATTATTATTATTGACTTTCTCCGTGTTGACCATGTCTGACCACCATTACGTCAATGCCGAGCAGCCTCCCATTACATTTACATTACACAAATAATTTATTATTTATTAAAATTTAAATAAATCAAAAGGAAACCATACACCTTCCCTTATTGAATTAAATACATTCAATTATATTTCTTTTATTTCACAATGAATAAATTAAAAATATTTAATCTAATTAACACCAAAAAAATTTCCCGCCACCATTATCTATTATTAATATCAAATATTATTATTATAAAACACTTCGTGTATGACCACATCAAATTTTATAAAATGAGGGACCGGAGAGGTTCGGGCCATTACATTACTTGTCAATTGCAGAGTTACCAAGTCTTTTTGTAGTCCTTTCTAGAATTACAACATGATACTTATATAATAGTCTGAAATTATGATAATAATAAAAATTTTATGTATTTATATATCTATAATATGATTCTTCTATAAAGAATATACATGATGAATGAATTATACAGTTAAAATATAAATAACCTTGGACAACATTTTCATTATAAAAATAATCACACCCCTTCATTATTATGATGTCAATATTTAAACCATGAATTTTATTATGAAATCATCATGGATACATATTTAAATGGTATTTTGATTTAAAATATTTCTATTCTATTGTGAAAAGTGATAATAAAATAATAGGCAAGGCATGTTGACACTTAACCCACTATATTCTTTTTATGCGTAGCCATAAAAAATAGAATAATATATCATGATAAATCTTTGATAGATTAGGGTGAATAACTCCTCCTAATTCATTATAATACCAAAAAAAATTTAATTTTATTATACTCATAATATCTAAACTATTATTAATATATTTTACTACGACATCACCGTTTTTCTAACCTAATAAGTTCTCATAAGAATATGAGACCCCTAATGTAATATAGAAATCCAAGTAAAACATTTGAAATCCAATTTTTTCTATTTAAGAAAAATATAATAATTATTAATATAAGAAATGAAACCATTCAATGTACCTCTAATATATTGAAATTCATCTACAAGTAGAGACTCATTAATTTTAACTCTTCTATGAACATATAAACTACTTATTCTAATGTCATAATTATACATGAATCAATTATTTTGTTATCTTTTATAAGGATATAATCCTTCATGGTGTCTAATGAATATAGGTTCTTGAAATATAACAATAGTCTAAAACATAGGAGTCAGAGTAAAAATATATATTTTAGGCTCTTATAGTTTGTATATCAAAGTATTGAACAAATAAATGGTGAAATCAATATATTTTATCTTGTATTTCAACTACAACATCTAAATTAGTTTTTTATTATTATAATCATGAGTCAAAATTTCAATAACTATAATATATAATAAAAATATTTTATATAAAAACTCCTCTAATTATAATCTTTGACGTGTGACATTATACAATATAATTCTTACATGAATTTAATAAGAATAATAACATTACATATATAAGTACCCTATTTAAAATCTAATATATTACCTCACAGAAAATTAAAATGTGAAATTTAAATCCCCTTTATATGAATTTAAAATAATATAATTTCCAATTAGATGAAAACATAAATGAATATAAAATAATATATAACCAGTTTGTATAAAATCATGATCATAAAAATGAGGTTGTGTTAATCTCATCACATAACTACCCCTTATTTGTCATGTTCTACTATGATTATTCAATAATATATACTATTACCAAATAATAATATATCCATATTAACAAAATTATAGTTTAATAATTTGTGAAATCAGTTGTGTGATCTTAGAAACCTTAATATAATAATCATGTACCACTATTTATCGTATTGATTCATAGTGTATACTGGCAGTTTATAAAATAAAATCATAAATATTGTTCCAAATACAATTTTAAAATATCATTCATTAGGCTATAAATATTTTTAGTGAAATTTTGATTCCAAATAGAATCACAAGAACTAAAATAATTCATATCAACTCCTGAAATCCATTAAATTATGTTTACAAATCAAACACATAAATTATATTTGAATAATAATAGTAAAATAATATAAATCCATAAGGATCCACTATTCTAGTTAACAAGAATATCAATTAACATAATTTAATATATTTTCATAATAATAAGTTAAATTAACATAGAATAATCTATACATAACTAAAAAACTAATATGACATATTTTTGATCAAAATTGATCCACCATAAGGGGAGATGTTATATTTAATGAGTCCTTCAAACTAAATGTCCTTGATATAGGTATAAAATATAATCATATCAATTATTACATCATGATACAGTGATATAAATATGATAATATATCTTCAAACTAACATAATGGTGAAATCAACCTACCACTCAAGATACAATATAAATATGGGATTAAGATATAAATTATAAATTGATCAACTACTAGATTAATTAACACATTATTTCTCTCATCTACATTCCTTATAAATATGTATAAATTTGAGATATAATTTTATGTATCTACTAAGGGTTCATTCATATATGATATTCTTGTAATTTCTTTTAATCGATTAAAATATAATGACCACCAACTAGAGAAGTGAATTACTATATCCTCTTCTTTTAATCTATATTTCATTGAAATATATTAAATTACTCCATGATTATGGTCACAACAATGTTAATAGTATTTTGAAATTTTAAATGACATGATTCCCATATATATTCATACCAACAACACATCAATGATACACCATGATTACCCTTTTCTTGCTTTATAAAAACTTTTAATGGTAATTATAACATTTAAAAACTAAAAACATTATCCATGTTTATCTAAAAAATGTTCTAAAATAAAATATTATTCAAGAAGAATGTTCTAAAACCTCATTTCCACTTGAGGTATGCATTTATTTCATATTTTCCATTTGTGTGTTTATCTACTTATAAATTTTTTGTAAATTTTGTGGGATTCTATTTTATTTTGTAGATGTTGGGGGTGTAGAGGCATGTAATTATTAAAGAGGGCATTTTAGGCCAAGTGCATGTTTATCACACAATTACCACAAGATGTGAACTAGAACCATGTTTTTGGTGAGGGGATTCATGAGTCATTTTATAGGTTGATTCAAGATATTTTGAAAAGTGTAATACATGAAATAACATATTAGAAATGATGCATGATTAGAACATGGTTTACCAAAACATAAATCCTAATGTTGTGGTTGTGGGTTCTTTTAAAAATGAGGAACACATATTAGGAACATAGTAAGGTAAATAATATGGTCTTCCGAGTCACCTAAAATGTTTAAAAACATCCAAAACACATCCTTTACTTTAAAAATATTAACCAAACAATTTTTTTACAATTTATACGAGGGATTACTATGAACTATTGATATCCTTCTCTAGTTTCATATTTTTGGTTTTATCCTTCAATTAAATAGTTTTTAATATTTCATTTATTTCATGACAGAAATATATGTAAGAATTACACTAACGAATTAAATAGATTTATGGATTAGATGGATTTTTGAGAAAATATAATTTTACTGAATCAACCCGAGTGGTACCACAAATCAAATAGAAATAAAGTAAAAATATGTGGATTCCTAAAATATAACATAATATTATGTGAAAGAAACCAATAAGTTAAAACATATGAAAACTAAACATTTAAATAGATTTATGGATTATTGGGATTACCTCATAGGATGTAGAGATGCCTGAGGATTTATTGGATACATGGGATTCCATCCAAGATCCTATAAACTCCCAAGGATTTATTAGATTCATAGGATTAACACTTATAATATAAAAAATCATAATGATATAGTGATTATATAGATTACCTATTTGGATTTAGTAATGTATTATGAATTATAATCTTCATAGGATTACCTCTTTGAATTGGTAGTGCATGATGATAAATAAGATTCTTCAGAAGACCTGTCTAGGATCTAGTAAGTATTATTGATGACACATGATATTTCAAGGTTAGATTCACTTCCCCAGGGATAGTTGGGGATATAAATTACTACTTTTAGATATATTTATAACTATAATATTGATGTATTTTATGTATGGATTGTAAACTTAGAACCCACAGACCAATGGTGGTTTACATATTTTTATTTCATGTACATATTTTTCACATTAGTATACACCCTTAAGGATAATGGATATATTTATAGATTCTATTTTTTTCCAACATAGATTTACTCATTCCCAATTTGGGATACCTTGGATGCCCATAAAGACTTCATGGTTGTCAGACAAGAAACATTCATGCTCCTTATCACCAATGTATGATATGTTTACTGGTTAGTAGCATAGGATATTGAACCAAGATAAGACTTGAAACACTTTTTTTTACTTTTCCTAATTTTAAAAATGTTAATTCCTTCAGTCCCAGTTTTATAATATTCGTCCATAGGGGATTTTGATGTTTTTGACATTCATTTGTTATATTAGGTGTTTTATATATTATTATTGGCATGTGTTGTGATGTCTTTTCTTTATATTTTTTAATATGTATAAGATGATGATGATTATTTTATATTATTTCTCATCCTTATATGATTGTTTTCCTCCCTATAGTTTTACCATAGTACCTCACTATAATTTAAAAACCTATAGAATATAGAAAGAATAATTTGATGTCTAGTAACAAACCAATCTTATTGTTGTACAATGAACTAAGATGTGAAATTATAAATATTTATCATAGAGACTTTTATTTTTTCTTATTTTTCTTAATGGTGAAAAACATAATAATTTTTTGAATTTGACACGGAACATGTTGTTGGTTGTGTATAACACATGTGTGAGAGAATGAAAATTTACTAGAGGTGAATTGTTAATATCAGTTAAGGATTTAATAGTTTTATTTTTTCACCAAGAGTGATAGAATGGGTTCTTAATTTAGGAATAATGTAATTTAAGATACTTTTATGAATTGTAAGGGTTCTAGTATTCAGACATCATATAAGGCATTTAGATTTCACATGTCATTCTTATGATTACTTTTGATTGGATACTTGGCTATAATACTTGATGATCTTATTAAGTCTTTTAATCAACATATATGGTGGTATAAAATATAACTTAATAATAAAACTTATCTAATATATTCATTAATTGATTGAATATTAAAACCATGAATTCTTATTTAGATTACTCAATTCTATATTTTAAAATATAATACAAATAAACATAAAAAGTGTTTTACTCTATAATATTTTACTTAAATTAATTTTTAACCATCCTTTGATTTTAATCATATTCATTAAGTTGAATGAATAATAATTTAATGATATAAATCCTACATGTACATGATGTAGATATTTAATATGGGTTGATAAGGTGAGATAGAGAACATGATTTATGATATAGATATGATGTGATGTAAAAATAATAATAGTATGTTACACCCAATACTTCTTTCTTTAGATTATGATATTAAAAATTGTTATAGATATGTATTATGGGGTGTGTATATGGAATTATATGTGGAATAATACATGAATACCAATAGTCTAGATCAGGTGGGAGCTGAGAAGCCTTTCCCACTGGTGATAGGGAGAGAGTCTCACTTAGTATCATGTCAGTGGATCGATGACCAACTCTTTGTGATCTTATAATGGGTAATATAATTGATGAAGAGAGAGAGTCTCCTTGATCTACACTTATGATGTCTGATATGAAACTAATGTTTTAGATGTATAATCCTTTATTGTTCACTATAGTTGGTGATCCCTAGGTATCTAATGTAACATACCTTGTTTTTGTGAATATTTATTGTAATAAATTAAATTTCATTGTTACTTTGTGTTAAATTAAATAGAAATTTAATAATGTGTTATATGAAACACAACAGTAAGATCTAATTACATTCCTTAAAAAGTTATTCATTATAAACACACAACACCAAGTTAGTATATCATTACATTAAACACCATATTATTCTTGTTCTATATGTAACACTAGGACAAATTTCATTACGCACGACCTTGGTTTTTAATAAACCCATCATATATTATTAATATTATTATTCAAAATCAAATTTTTTAAAAAGTTATTTAAAAATAGTGTTATAAATAGTAATTTATACTATTTATTTACTATTTATAATTGTTCTATATAAGTAAAACATACTGATAAAAAATTACAAAAATTTCCTGAAAATAGTTGTATGTTTTGAAGAAACATTTTCTCAAAAAAAATGTTTTCTTATTCCTTTTGTGTACAATAATAAAATTAATTTTGAAAAGATATATAAAATCAATTTTTTAATCTAATCATAGTTTTTAATATATTCATGTCAATATCAGAATATGCTGAATTATAGGGATTTTTTAAAGCTACTTTTTTATGAATACTAAAAAATCAAGAATTTTAATTAAAAATTTATTTATGTTTAATTTTATAATAATGGTAAGTATTATTTTATATTGTTTTTGATGTAAAATATTTTCTTTATACATCAATTAACCCAGTTTAGTTATTTCTATTAAATTTAACATTTAATTTAAATGTAAAAATTATGAAAACCGTTGAATATTTTTTCTTTAAAACCAAAAATTCACATCACATTTGTAGGATCAATATTATATTAAATTATGAAAAAATGATGAATGGTTCTTAGAAAAATGAATTAAAATTTTTGAATCGTAAAAAATTATTTTATCAAAAAATATCAACATAATTATAGACTAAAATAAATGGTGAAATATTTAAATTTAATTACTATTACTATGGTAAAAAAAATTACAAGGGGATAAACTAAAAAAATATGTTTCAAATGACCTATAAACATGTATAAAATATATTTTATGGACATTTTTCGACCATGAAAACTATACATTTCAATAATGGGAAATTTGGGACCCTTTTCGCATGTGAAAAATGTGGGAGCACTTAATGTTTTCAAAAAAACCAAGTGTGTCCACTCCCACACTTATAAAAGGCCACCCATTATCCTATCTTACTCATTAATTATAAACCTTTATATTTAGACAATACTTTACTAAATCACTTAAAAAATCTTCTATTCAATCATCAGAGATGTCTTATTTGGTACAGAATGGGAACTGGTGAAGGATTTCAATTAAAACCTAACGAGGATACCTATAGAAGTGGTAACATTTATCAATAAGAATTCATGTTTCATTTCCTCCAATTGCTCCATAAATTAATATGATTCCCTAATTATATAAAATAAATAATATCATATATATATATACATAGATTATGTTATGTTCTGGATATGACAAAAAACAATCTTCATATCAATCAATTGCGTTACGAAATCATCGTTCGCAAGTACAGAGGACTACCGCCTCATGAACTGATGTCATTAATTTTTTCCATTACCACAAACCACAATGGGATATAATGATGAATTTATTTTTTATATATTATATTTATAATATATTATATTTATATGAATATAATATCACACATACATTTATTCATTCAATTTTTTAGCGATACGATAACGTCGTTCATGTGTATGGTGAACTACCCCCTCACGAAGCGATGTGATTCATTCACACTTTACATGGAATGTAGAAAGGATGGGTTTAATGAACATATTATATATATATAACATAAAAAATTTTTTTTACTGTTAATATATCATTTATCTTTTTTTATTAAATAGGATTAGATAATTGAATCATCACCCATTGTTATATGTGACCTCTATTAATGGTGTATTTCATTTTCCACCACTATATTTAATTGATCACTATAAAACCATAAATACTGAATAAATATTATATTAACATCATGGTTAAAATTATATAGATTTTTTAACATTCATCATATTAATAGGTCCAAAAATAAAAAATCATATCAAATATGAAAAAAGTCATTATTACCAGAATGGTGACTTTAACAAGGAATTGTTAATAAATGTGTAAAAAGTTTCAAATGTATATCATATATGGTATGATATATATGTGGTCGGCTGTATAATTTATGTATAATATAATTATTCTTAATATTGTTGAGGTTTAAATGATAAATAAATAGTTCAAAACTAAATGAAACATATTTTTATCTCAATTTTCCATCTTGGAGAAGTATCTTAGGTTATGCACCAATATTATTTCACGAGGACTATATTTAGCCTCTTATACATGTAATATCATGAATTTATTTATTTTTAGGATATTTTATGTTTAATATAATGTTTTCAATTTCTGGGGAATAGGATTCAATGTTTCAAAAGTTATAATGATTTATTTTTACAATCTCATTATTTTTCTATATTTTTCATGAATATTAATTTGATGATAAATTATTCTGATATAGACCCCAAAAACCTCATTAAGTTTCATCCAATATGGTTTTTCTAGTTATTTTTTAGATACAATAACTTTTTACAGTCATTTTAACTTCAAATAATTTTGAAAATGTTTTTTTTGAAAATACAACCTTATTTAACTCTTTTGTCAGAAATCATTTTTCTTTCACAGAAATGATTTATAGAAATTTTTTTTAATTTTTTATTATTATTATACTATTATTTTTAAAATTAATTATTATACATGTTTTTTTCATTTTTCAAAATCAATATTCAGGACATTTTCCAAATAATTCTTGTTTGGAATTTATCAAAAATGATAAGGGAATCGTTGTTTTAACGTGTATGTAAATAACAAAAATTATAATCATCATGAAAAATATTTTATTAGAATATTAAATTATATATCTTTTTAAACCCACCAAATAATCATTGGGAAATTAAAAAGGAAGAAATACATTATTGTGGGTATTATTTTTCCCGCAAAGCAAAGGAAGATGAGGGTGGTCCCAATCATGAGGATCGAGTAATCCCCCATGATAAACAAGATCACATGACCATATGGAGGTCATGATGATTTAATGATGATTTACATATCCTCTATAAGGCCCCATGATGTCCCTTTCGCAGAGCCTCAATACTATTGTGAATACACCCTAGATAATCAGTCATCACATGATGGCAGCCAGTTATGGTCCCCCAGGACACATATTTTGTCATCTTGAAGACACTTGACGAACCATCAAATAATAAACTGAAAATAAGAGGAGATCATCTTAAAATGAGGGATACCCTTTCCATCATAAACATCATGTTAAATTCCCTTAAATATTCCCAATACATCATGATCACCTACTTACATTTCATCCTTATCTTGAAAAATCAGATATTATGTCATCCTCATCAAGTGAGGGGGCTCAGAAATTTCCATGAGACCTCACATTCCTCATTCGTCTCCATAAGGTAAAATTTATGGGATTATCAACCAAATTATCTCACATATTCATAGTAAATTTTATAGGGTTCTTGATTAATATTCGATTGGTAAATTGATTTTTTTAAAATATTCATACAACCTCATGAGATCATCAACCACTATAAAATAAACAAATGAAAAAAAAAGGAGGGAGAAGTTGTGTGCCTTTTGTGGCCATAAAAATAATAAGATAAAACCTTGGTGGTTTCAAAGACACCAAAATCAAGCAATGAAATTTCCATCTCATCTCATGGGAACCCCCATGTAATCCATCTATATGTAGTGGAATACACAAGATAAGGAATCAAAGATCACATGAAGGCGTTTCACCAATATCCTTGATCATGTGAATGCACATAGACATGTTGTCCTAAAAAATATTAAAGAAACTATACATATCCACATGATTCAGAAATATCTATTTAGTTAGATATAAAAAAATAAAGGAGTCACAAATGAGAAGATCATGTGGTAGCTGAAAAAATATGTGATTATCTCAGAATGATGTATGACTGAACCTCACATAAATTTATGATGTTCGAGGCCACCACAAACTCCTTCATGGATTTGTGAAATATATTACACATGAAGAGGTGAATAATGAGGTTTCAAAGTCTCAAAAGTCCCCCACCCCAACAAGAGAAATTTATTGTATTATTTCTTTTATGCCGATTGATGATATCTTGGATCCTCATACATGTGCACCCAAGCACTGGAGCAGATTTATCTGAGTGCCTAATATCATAATCAAAAAATATTTCCACTAGGTATGGTCTGGGGAACAACTAGAGTGATCATGATTTTTGAATAATTACTTAGAATTAGTACTGATAGATCAAACAATGATCTTTTGGAGTGTTTCACAAAATACATCACACATAATTTTTTATAGAAATCGTATTTAAATAAATATATCCCTGAAAAAATATATGGAATATGCAATAAAAGGATATAATAAAGAGTGAAATATGGGATACATATCTGAATAATGTATAAGTTTATACCCATTCACATATCAAGAACCAAAATGGTCATTCGAAAACACCAGGACATGTTTTCCAAGTAACACAACATTCTTTTGGAAAAGTATTTGGATAATACAATTTCTACCAGACAAAATTGAGATAGTCAAATGGAAATCTGTCAGAATATACCCCATCTTTCTTAATACCCAATAAGATCACCGTCCAAACCACACAATGACCATGATAAATTTCACCAAATCATATGATGAAATCAGAACATGTCAGTAAAGTCTCATGATATCATAGAGGCATGTTAACTAGCTCTCGTGATAACCCCACCTAGGCCTGCCAGTTATTTCTTTCTATATCTTCGAGACATACAAATTCGAATCATGTGTCACTCTCCAAGACATGTCACACAGAATCTCATGATTCCCTTTAATTGTGTCATCCCCCTTTTAAGATGACACAATAAGAAATACAACTAGATCATGTGAAACCCATATATATGCCTATTGAGATCATGTGATGGATTTGAAGATTAGAGAACCAGGTATTGTGATTTCCTACAAACAAGTTAGCATTGATCAATCACCAACCTTCCCGCATACCATCCATACATTGTGACAACCGTCAAACATGTCAGCTGGATCACACCATTTTAGGGATTTATCAAGAAGAAATCCTTAGATATTTCAAGAATATAATAACGGCATGTCGAGGAGACAATAAATTCATGTTAGACAGAAATATAGGATAAGTCAATCTAGCATCACAAGAATAGAAAAACTTGTTCATCCAATGTGTGTATGCCCTAATCACCATCATAATTAGATATGTCCCACATATAAGGGAAACATTAGTGTGTAATCTTGGACCCATAAACTATGATGAATCATATTCCTTCTACTAATATAATATTCATGATTCTTTCTAAAGGCCATAGATTTATATTATGCATCCACAAGGTTATTGCAACATAAAATTAAAGATTCCAAAAGAAATGGGTCTGATCATTTGTCATTAATTGTTTCTCTAGAGGCCTAAGCGTGAAATACATCAAAAGGAAATTTATTTTGTGGAATACATAATACATTACAAAAATATACACCCAGATATTTGATTAGTTTATTGTATTTGGAAAATTGGAAACATAATAAACTAGTTTATAAAACATTGACATCTTCTTCGGTATTACACTTTATAATTAAGACCCATTTTAAACACTTCTTACTCAATACTCTTCTTCAAATCCAGGGGAAAAGAAAAATAATAAGGCGTGAGAATAGATTCTCAGTAAGGGTAAACAAGGGTGATATGTAAACATAAACATTAGTATAAAGGTTATGTGAATGTGATCAAAACATTAGAAGATCATGCACTGCATATCAAAAAAACATTAATCAGAAAAGAAATTAAAGATCATAATACATAAGATCATAACTATAACGTAATGCATGGAATTGTTGAATACACATTATCTTATAACATTGTGAAAATTTATAAAAAGTAATAGGTACACTCTTTACATTCAGGATATGAAACCAGGCCCCTTCTTAAACATACAGACATGGAAGCCAAGTCTACTCATAAAATTATGGACATGAAAACCATTTCCACACATATAATTTTGAACATGAAATAAGGTTCATGCATAGCATATATACCGCATGAGTTATCTATCATTAACCAATGCAGAAGAATGAGATATAAATCATACCCCTCTTATAATGAAATAATTCTTATGTGTGCAAGAAAAATAAAATATATTCATCATAACATAACCTTAATAATTAAAATGGGTTTCTTAAACATCATTCCATCCGATCAAAATCCATTTAAAACAAGTAGATTTATAAATTAACATTCCATCATAAAAATAATTGAAAAATAAGGAAAATAGGGGTATTATACTTGAAAAATATCGTCAATCTTAGATGGAAACTAGTTTTTATAAATCACATTAAAATAATTATGGAAAAAAATATATTATCTTTATCAAAAACATTTTATTCTCTCAAAGTGACATGATATTTCAAAACAAAAGATTTTAATTGAAAATAAACATGAAATGTTGTAATGTAATCTTCAAATAAATAAGGTTTTATGAATACATAAAATTTATTTCATATTGTATATGATCAAAAAAATCTCCTCATACTTTTTCTGAAAATATCAAAAAATAACCTTGAATAAAAAAACAACAAATGATTCTTTTCATACCATTTAATAAAAATTATCCAAAGGTTAAAATTAACATTAAAAAATGTAGCAAAATATAAAGAATATTAAATACTTAAGAAACATGGACTTGTAATATAAGTATACCCCAATAAATACTTATGTATAAACAATCTTGGATAAAAAAGTGATCGCAAAATTATCCATTACATTAGGATTGATATCCTTAATATGTAGTTGGACCTCCTATATAATGAATTTAAAAAATTTATTTACTTATTCTAGAATCACTTTCATTTTAATTATATCATATATTATCATATTATCATCCTTTTGGTAATAATATTTCCTTATTTCTTGTTATTTTGGTAAAAATTACTTTTTTTCTAATGCATGATTCGATATATAATATCAGGTAATCCTTCTTAGGTCATATTTATTTTATTCAAAAATTATAATAACATAATAAATATCATATTTATTCATTTCATACATTTAAATAGTCACTATTACAAACATCCATTATAACTCGTCACTAACTTCAATTTCAACTTTTAGTCCACAAAAAATTTATTCTTCATAGCTTCCACAGTCCCTTTTTGATAAACCCTCTTGGACACAAGGTTTTAGGCCACAAAATAATTAGTAAATTTTTCTTTTAGGGATAATACTTAACACATAAGTTTAGTTTTCATGTCTTATAAAATTAGCTTCATAGGTACCAATAGATTCACCATCTTTTCTAATAAGCTCATGAAATTCCTTCTAAATAATTCTTTTTAGAATAAAATTGAAGTAATTAATGAACAATTTCCCTCTATTTTATTCTCATTCCATAAATTCAATTTATTCATTCTAGTGTGTATAAAAAAATTCCACACCAGATTGACTTAACCTTCTAGATGATAAACAAGAAAACATGACTTTTCCATGTTTAGAGCAATGAAAGATGGAAAATATCTTTTCAGTGGTACTGATCCATTTCTTTAAAAAATGTGGATCATAAGTCCCACTAAATGAAGGTGGATGTTTCTTCATGAAGGATTAAATATAATTTCTTTATTTCCTATACTAACTCAGAATTCCAACATGATTTATATCTTGTGTGAGTATAGAGAAAAGATTATACAATGCAACTCCAATAAAATTCGGTTTCTTAGAAAGACAATAATTTCATTTCCCATTGTATTTATCATTAATAGGGTTATTCCAAGATCTAAACATTGTCTAAAACCCAAATTAAATAGTGTGAGAGGTAAAAATAATACTTGAAAAACAACATAATCAAGGGGGACTACATTAAATTAATAAAATATTATGTATAATACTATGTTATTCAGGATCGATATATACATATAGGATTGTATCCTATAATAGAACATTTACCTTGGATATCTCATGAAATATCCATACAAATATCTCTATAGATATCACAAATGATTCTCACTATAGATTCCAAAGGTTTCTTAACCCTTCTCTCTGATACCAACTCTAACGACCCAAGTTTGATGTACATGAAAATGAAATTTATTTTGCGAATACAAAATACATTACAAAAATAGAATCCCAATTACTCGATTATATTACTGTCTATGGAAATTGGAAAAAAAATTGTTTCATAACATATACACATCCCCACATGCTTTATCCTTCATAACTAGGACCCCTTTAAACACATATTATTTAATAAACATCATCAGATCCTGGGGAAGAAACATAAAAATGGATGAGCATAGATGATTAGTAAGGTTAAAAGGGTGATATGTAAATAAAAACATTATCATAATGGTTATGAAAATGTTCTCATACAATTAAAAGATCATGCCCCACAAATCAATGGAAAATAAGAATCATAAGTAAAATCAAATTAAATAATACATAAGATCATAACTGTAACATACGATGGAAATTTTATTCATAAAAATAATATTATAATCTTGTGAACATGTATAAATAGTAACAGGTTCACTCATTAAAGTAAGGACATGACTCCAGGCCATTTCATTAACATACGGACATAGAAACAGGGTTAACGCATAATAATATGAACATGAAAACCAAGTCCATTAATGGGATTGTGAACAATAAATCATGTTCTTATATAACATATATACCTCATGATTTATCTATCATTACCCAATGCACTTGTGGGAGATATATGTCCCACCCATCATATAATTAAATAATTCTTACAATTTCCACAAAAACATAATTTATTCAACATATCATAACATGAGGAATTAAATTGGGCTTCATAAACATAATTCCATCATAACATAATCCAGGTGAAATAAATAGATTTTAAATTAATCATTAAATCATAAATATAATCAAACTTTATGAATAATAGGATTAGTATACTTGAAAAATATCCTTAATCTTAGACGTAACATAATTTTGATAATACACTTTGAAATAATTATTGAGGAAAATATCCATTCTTCATCAAAACCATTTTATATTCTCAAAATGCACTACAATGATAAAAAAAATTAATTGAAAATAAATGTGAATTCTTGGAAATTATTCTTAATGTAAATACTAAGATATGTAAGTGTAAAAATATTTGCAGGACATATATGTTAAAAAACGATTCTCATCATTCTTATACTAAAAAAGCCATGAAGTAACTCGAATTGAATAGTGAGAAAAGATACATTTCATGTCGTTTAATAAAAATTAACCAAAAGGTAAAATTATCATAAAAAATTGTATAATAATATAAATAATGTTACATACTTATGAAAAATTTATGTGGATGATAAATATACCCCAGTAAATACTAACATATAGACAATCTCAGATAGTAGTGATATTGCACAATTGTCCCTTACCTTAGCTCTATTATCCTTCATTTGTATCGAAAACTCCACTATAATTATTTAAATAATTTTATTGAATTTTTCCCAAATCATATTCATGTAAATTATATCATATATGATCATGTTATCATTGTATTGTAATAATATTTTATTATTACTTATTTTTTTGGGTAAAACCTGATTTATTTTCTTACAATTTGTTTTTCCATATCAGAACCTATTGTCCTTATTAGGACATATTTATATCATCCCAAAATGATATTAACATAATATGTATCATATTTCATTTAATATTTACATTTCTGTTTTCATTTTTTAATAAATATCTTGTAGAATGAATCACATCATATTGTAGAGTCGGTTGGTCGTATGTATGCACCACCGACGAAAACATTATGATAATTGTGAGATGGTATGTATAAGGCCCCGACCATAAAAATTACTTAATCTTGAGTTATTTCATCAAATACACATTGAGGATCTTTTCAGGTTTAGAGTTTTAGAGAATTAGATCATATATCATGCATTACATTCCACTTGTAAACAAGGTGGTTACATCAAAGACAATATTCACTCTTCTCATTAAAGGAAACATATTTTAAATAAAACATGGATTCTTTCTTGACAAATTCATGACCCTATCATCACATCATGTACCTTTCCCTTGACCTGGGAAAAACATTTCAATAACATGGGATGAGCATAAAAATCTCAGTAAGGTATATAAAAATACGGAATGAAAACATCAGTTCATGTATACATAAGAATCAATGAAATCATTGTTTACTCATAAAACATAAGCGCTTTAATCATACCTCAAGAAATCATAATATTTATGAATAACTAATATAAATCCAAATACATAAAGGTAACTTGAGGCATTCATAACATTCTTATGTAGGGAGTAACCCTCATGGTTACGTTTGGAATACCCATCATTGTATATTCCCTAAATCTATTAGGAGAAAAATTCACGTTTACCTCTATCACGTTACCAAATTCATTGGAGGGCTATATCGGGCTCACCCACCCATAGTTTATAACAGAACCACCCGTTTTCAAAAAAAAATCCCAAGAACCATAACATAATCGTATCATATAAAACATGCATAAAGGAAACACAACATTCCACATTTCAATCACAATATATCAATACACCACATTTATCCAATCAAAACTTTATCAAAACCATTTTCAATACCAAAATAAAAGAAAAGTAAAACGTGGTATTTATTTGTCATTTTAAAAAAAGTTCTGGCTTGTAGAGGAATCCAAAACTCAAATAATGGTCACGGCAGTAGAGAAGTCATTGTCGTCATATACGTAAGACAAAACATTCATTTTATATTTTAGTAAAACTCTTCGTATAAAAATATTCCTTTTTAATAAAAGTCAAAGTGAAAGGGGTTTATACACCGTATAAAAGAAAGTTGTGTATAATACAAAATATGCCTCAATGAAAGGAGATTTAGACGAAGTCCCTTACCTCGTGTCTGACTTGACTGGATCGTTCTTTAATCTTTTGAATAATAAACATGAGTTAATTTATACTTTCTTATGAACATTTTTCAAGTTCATTATTCCTTTTATATCACTTATTACCATGTTATGAACACTTTGTATTTATTTAGGTTAATAACGGTCGTTTTTTTGATCATTGATACTTGAGTCAAAAATAAACTCCTTAAAATTAAAAGTTGTTCATGTGGTAAAATATCCATTATATCAAGAATTATATTCATGATGTATATATCATATATATCATATATATTCAGTATATACATGCATTTATAATATTACCTAACATTTAGAGGTAAGAAATGAAATGCACCGTTCATGGAGACGGTAAGTCGTACGTACACATAAACATTACTTTGATTTCTATTTCATATTTAATGGAATGAAATCATAATGATATAAATTTAAATTATAGTTACAGTATAATATCATATATAATATTATTAACTCCATCATTTACACATCCCAGATATGGCATTAACGAATCAAATCACTTTGAGGGGGCGTTAGTCCGCACATCCTAAAATGAAGATATCGCGTTTACCCATAATGGAAACCATAAAGGTATGCCATAAATGAAAAAAACAGAAGATTAAGGAAAACATAAACATATTATATATCATATATAAATATAGTGACATCTTAATGGCCACCATGAAAGGTGTTAATAGAAGATTGAACAATCATCATTTCGTGAGGCAGTAATTCACCATCCATAGAAACAGTATGTTCTTTATCCATTAGATTAAGGTGTGTGTAAGTGTAGCTCAAATATGTTAAATAAAAACATCCTAGTATATTGAAGATAATGTTGTTTTTACAAAATAAAGGGATAAAAATAGTTTAGGCGGTTGGAGAAGCAAAAAAACAAACGAACACAAGAGAATACATTACCATTAAATCGGGTAAATCTTCTTTGTTTAAACAAAAAGGTTTTCTTGAAGAGATTTATGCCTATGTTGAGGATTCTAGGATGAAAATAGGGATATTTGGAGCTTATTTGAGTAGAGTTTGGACGAGCCAAAGGTCTTTAGATGTGTGAGAGATGGGTAGGAAGTGGGGTCTTATTATAAGGGATAGGGGGCTCTTTTTGAAATCTTTAAACTATTATTTTATTATAAAATGAAATTCGGTTTCTAAAGCACCAAAAATCATTAAAGTAGAAAATAATGTGGTCCATGTTCTAAATAAAATCATCCAATAAGAATTGGAAAAATTTTAGTTATTATTTTAAACATTATCTTCTTATTTATTTAAATCATTCATTAATGACGTAAACATTGCATCATCATTGTGTCATAAATAATTATATTTTTTTGATGTCTAAAAATGAAAAAAAAAATTTCCATGATGTAGGAAATATATTTATCTTTCTAATGAATATTTATAGTCAAAAATAAAACTAATATAACCCCATGTAATATTTGTTTTAGTAAAACAATACATGTTTGTGATATTTTTATTTTTACTTTAAATAAAACGTAGTAATGTCATTATCTTACCCAAGTGGCTCCATGGGGTCCCACAAATTGACCCATGGATTTTCTTGGTCGGAAATGACCTATCCAATAATGTTAGCACATGTTTCAAGATATTTTTATATTTTTATAATATCATTTTTATCTTGAATTACACTAATTACCTCTAATCGCAGTTAACAAAACTCAAAAGTTACTATTCAACAAAAAATATTTTAATCCCTTTGAACCAAATTTTACTTAATAATGATAACCATGTATTTCAGATTTTTGAAATTCTATACACATAAGTGATAAACTTTCATTTAAAAGAAAAATCAGTTTGCTTAATTACCACTTAGTGGTTTCACTGTTCATCAAAAATTGAAGTTCTTTAGAAAAATACCAAAAATTCACCCTAAGATGTATTTGTTATTCCAAATTAAAAAATGATTTCTATTTTGAAAAATTAAAAAAATATCAGTTGAATTTAATAATTTTATATTTAATTCCCGTTGTCAAAACAAATAGCGTGTTTTTATGAAACAATATCTATCAAAAGACTGACACTTATTTATGTCCAATTTCAAAGTGAAATTAATTCAAATGACCACCATTGGATTAAATGGTAAAAATATATTATAATTTCAATTTAAAAACTATTTAAAATGATAAACTATCCTTATAAATAAATTAGAGTAAAATAGGTTTTAAATCAAAATACCACATTTTTTACTATTCATTAAAAAATGAACATTATCAGAAAAATACCAAAAATTTACACAAAATAAATTTTGATGTCCTGATTCTAAAGAAGAAATATATTTGGTCTAATAGAATGTATATGAGTGACCAAAAATATATTTAATGAGGGTTCTCCATCGGACATATCAACCCCATCAATGCAAATTAATAGTTAATTCAAAAAATATTAATAAATATGAAAATGTCTTATTCTTTATTTACCTAGGATGTTACATACTCCCCCCTTTTGTGAATTGCGTCCTCGAAATTTATTCACATAAATAATTGTGGGTATTTATCCCTCATAGCATTTTCATATTCCCATGTTGCCTCTTCAATCATGTGGTTTTTCCACAAAACTTATACTTGATGAATCACCTTATTCTTCAATACCTACTCCCTGTGGTCAAGAATCTGGGCCGGTTCTTCCTCATAAGATAGATTCTATTCAAACTGAACTACATCTGGACTCAAAACATGAGATGAATCTTGCATGTACTTCCTTAACATTGAAACATGAAAGACACTGTGTATATGAGATAAACTCGGAGGTAAAGCCACTCGGTGTGCAACTAATCCAACTCTCTCCAGAATTTCATATAGTTTAATGAACCTTGGACTTAGCTTTCCTTTCTAACCAAATATCATCACACTTTTCCATGGTGAAACTCTGAGAAAAACATTATCACCTACCTCAAAAGAGATATCCTTCCTCCTGTTGTCTGCATAACACTTCTGCCTGCTCTGAGCTGTTCTCATGTGTCTCTATATCAGCTGAAGTTTTCCTACCAACTCTTCTACCAATTTTGGTCCCATCAACTTCCATTCACCTACTTGATCCCCAAAATCTGGAGTTCGACACCACTTCCCATATAATCCCTCAAATGGTTCCATTAGTGTAATGGAATGAAAACTGTTATTATAAGAAAACTCAACCAATGAAAGATGTTAGTCCCAAATTCCCTGATAATCTATCGAATAAGAACGTAGCATGTCCTCTAAAGTCTAAATTGTTTGTTCTAACTTTCCATCTGATTGAGGATGAAAATCTATACTGAAATTCAATTTAGTACCCAATGACTTCTGAAGGCCTTTCCAAAAGTTAGAAGTAAACCTGGGATCACGATCAGATACAATGGAGAAGGGAACTCAATTTAACCTGACTATCTCTTTAAGATACAAACGGGAAAGTTGATCTAGGTAAAAAGTATCTCGTATTTAAAGAAAATGAGATGATTTAGTCAAGAGATCAATAATAACCCAGATTTCATTATTACCTCAAGGTGTCTTTGGCAATCCCACAACGAAGTACATGGATATATTATCCCATTTCCACTCTGGCACTGGTAAAGGATGAAGCATCCCTTTCATTATCTGCCACTCTTTATCTTGTTGACAAGTCAAACAATTCACTGTAATATCATAAATATCTCCTTTCATTTCATCCCACCAGTAATACTCCCGAAGATCTCTATAAATCTTAGTACATCCTGGATGAAATGAAAACAAAGAACTATGGGCTTTATATAACAACTCTCTCTTCAACTGTGAATCACCAGGCATACACAATCTCTTACCAAATCTAAAAATTCAATCATTATCAATGTTGAATTCAGGAAACTTACACTTCTCAACCAGCTCTACCTTTTTCTCCAACTCACTGTCTTGCTTCTGTGCTTGCTTAATTCTGCATGATAGAGATGATTTCACTAATACCTAAAACAAAATAGAATAAGATCTTGCACCAACGACTTCTATTCCAAAGTTCATCAAATCCTTAACCAAAGGATCATGTTCCAAACGTAACATGGTTAATGAAACTTTACTTTTTAGACACAAAGAATCAACCACTTTATTTGCTTTTCCCGGATGGTAATGAATTGTACAATCATAATCCTTGATTAATTCTAGAAATATACTTTGTCTCATGTTCAATTATTTCTGAGTGAATATATAATTTAAACTTTTGTGATCGGTATATATTTCACACTTTACTCCATACAAATTATGCCTCCAAATTTTTTAAGAGAAAACAACAGCAGCTATTTCCAAATCATGTGTAGGGTAATTCACCTCATGAGTTTTCAACTAACGTGAAACATAAGCAATTACCTGATCATTTTTAATTAGTACACAACCAAGTCCTTTCAATGAAGCATCACTATATATAACACACTCACCAATCCTATAAGTTAGTACCAAAACTGTAGCATTCACCAATCTTCTTTTCAATTCTTCAAAACAATCATCACATTCTTTTGTCTAGATGAACTTAACACCCTTCCGAGTTAGCTTAGTCATTGGACTAGATAACCATGCAAAAATTTTAACAAACCTTCTGTAATATCCTACCAAACCAAGAAAACTATGAATCTCGGTTACATTTGTGGGTCTTGTCCATTATTCAACAACCTTTGTTTTTACAAGATCAACAGTTATTCCATCTTTAGAACCAATGTGACCACGGAATGAAATTTGTTGCAACCAAAACTCACACTTTCTAAATTTCCCATACAATTTATTTTCTTTTATGGTTTGAAAAATAACCCTTAAATGACTTTCATGATCCTCTTGAATTTTTAAAAACTCCAAAATATTGTCAATTAAAACAACCGCAAACTTATCCAAGATCTCAAGGAAAATTTAGTTCATAAGGTCCATGAATATAGTAGTTTCATTTTTTATCCCAAAAGGAATAACTAAAAATTCATAATGGCCATATCTTGTACAAAACGCAGTCTTCAAAACATCTGCTTCTTTTACCTTCAACTGATGGTACCCTGATCTCAAGTCAATCTTTGAAAAATACTGAGCCCCCTGGAGCGGATCAAACAAGTCATCGATATGAGGCAAAGTGTATTTTTTCTTAACAGTGATGTTATTAAAGGCTCTATAATCAATGAAAAGTCTCATTGAACCATCTTTCTTTTTAAAAAATAAGACAAGAGCACCCCATGGTGATGTTCTAGGTCGAATGAAACATTTCTCTAATAAATAACTGCTCCTTCAACTCTAAAAGTTCAATTTGAGCCATTCGATAAGGGGGTTTTCAATTTGTCTTAGCATCAGGAACTAATTCAACAGTAAATTCAACTTCCTAATCTGGTATTATTCCAGGCAACTAATCATGAAAAACATTAGGATACTCATTTACCACTGGAACATCATTAATTTTAATGGTTCCTTTGTTTTCATAAATATGTTCAAGGTAACATTCATTTCCATCTTTTAGTAGTTTCTCAACTTCTTGATATGTTATCAAAATAAAGGGTTCATTCTTGTACACAAACTGATTGAATTTCTGAAAAAGATACTTCTTTAGCTCTACAGTCAATCTTATCATGGTAAACAGAGAGCCAATCCATACCCAAGATAATGTCAAACTCTACTAGTGGTAACATAATAAGGTTTGCAAGTAGGTTCTTTCCATGGATAAGGATAGGAATATTATTATAAATTTTTTTTTCCTCAACATTTCCCCCAGGTGTTTTTACCAAAAGTTCAGGAGTCATTTCTTGAGATGGTATTCCCAATTTACTAGAAACTTTTTCAAAGATGAAAGAATGTGTAGACCCTGAATCAAAGAACACACTGTCATAATCTGAAAAAACAAACAATGTACCCGATACCACTTCATTTGATGGCCCAACTTCTGCTGAAGTAGTTTCAAAGGATTTCACCACACCTTTCTTCTTGTAGTCTGACTGCTTCCCATCACTCGAGCTCATTTTCAGACACTCGTTTGCATAATTACCCATCTCATTGCACTTGAAACATTTCACTAACTGTAAATCAAATTTGGTTTTACCATCACCCAGATCTTTTCAAGTGCAATCACGAGCATTATGTAATATCTTACCATATCAGTAGCACTTTCCGGAATTCAAAAGTCATTCCCTAGCATTCTTTTTACCACATGTATCACAAACTGAAAACATAGTTTTCTTACCATAGATCCTTTTTGAAGGATTATTCCTTTTCTCCTACCACCTCAGTCTCTTCTTCTGTTGGTTGTTATAGAACACTTGATCATCTTCAAACTCCATTTACACCTTATCATCACATCGAACAAGATTTTCATAACTTTTGAACTCATGAGAAGCTAATGCCCTTCAATATTTTGGCTTTAATCATGAGTAAAAATGATTGATTTTACTATCAAGGTCTTGGATAAAATTTGGAGTATACCTTGCCAATCGAGTGCAATTTTCTTCCTAAGAATCCCCTGAGTCGTCCACTTGCCTCAATTCCAAGAATTGTTTTTCCATCTTAAGTTGAACATCCTTAGGAAAATATTTCTCAAGAAGCATACCTTTGAATTCATTGCAGTTAGGACCATCAATCTCTTTAGCATCCCTGATATTTTTAACCATAGACCACCACTAATCTACTTCACCCTCCAAATGGTAAACAACAATAATATCCTTTTGACTGTCTGAACACCCCCATGGAATCGAAAATCTTCTCCAATGCTTTAATCCACCCTTCATCTAGCACATGGTCAGATGATCCTCTGAATAATGGGGGATGTTTCCTCATGAAATGTTCCACCACTAACATGTTCCTCTATGGTTGATCAGGCTGATCTCGTGCATGGATACCACCACCATTTATCGCTTGAGTCAACTGTGCCATTACTGCAACAAACTGTTCAGTTCCAATTCCGACCATCTCAAGATGCTAATTTGGAAGGTCATTTCCTTCTGTATGCCTTCCTAGCACTGCTTCCCTGTTTCCTCTTCGGAAACCCATTCTGAACAAACGTGTCTCAGATGAAGCAACATGGTAATATTTAAATGCTATACCATTTCAATTTGACCATAAAAAAATATTTTTGGATAATCATTTAATAGAATTATAACTACTAAAGTTATCTAAACCGACCTTTGATAGCAATTATAAGGCCCCAGCCTTATACATTACTAAATCTTGAGTTATTTCAAGAAATACACATTGAGGATCTTTTTAGGTTTAGAGTTTTAGATAATTAGATCATATATCATGCATTATATTCCACTTACAAAAATGTGGTTAAATCAAAGACAATATTCACTCTTATCATTATAAGAAACATAATTTAAATAAAACATGGATTCTTTATTCACACTTTCTTGACCCTATCATCACATCATGTACCTTTCCACTGACTTGTGAAAAACATTTCAAAAACATGGGATGAGCAGAAAAATCTCAGTAAGGTATATAAAAATACAGAATGAAAACATTAGTTCATGTATACATATGAATCAATGAAATCATAGTTTCCTCATAAAACATAAGCACTTTAATCATACCTCATGAAATAATAAGATTTATGAATAACTCATAGAAATCATTAGACATAAAGGTAACTTGAGGCATTCATAACATTCTTATGTAGGGAGTAACCCTCATGGTTACATTCGGAATACCAATAATAGTATATTCCCTAAATCTCTTAGGTGAAACATTCACGTTTACCTCTGTCATGTTACCCAATGAATTGGAGAGCAATATCAGGCTCACCCGCCCTTAGTTTATCATGGAACCACCTGTTTTCATAAACAATTCCCAAGAACCATAACATAATCGTATCATATAAATCTTGAATAAAGAAAACAAAACATTCCAAATTTCAATCACAAGATAACAATACACCAAATTGATCTAATCAAAACATTATCAAAACCATTTTCAATACCAAAAAAATGAAAATTAAAACCTGGTATTTATTTTTCATTTTGAAAAAATTTCTGGCTTGTAGAGGAAACTGAAACTCAAATAATGGTCATGGCGGTGGAGAAGTCGTTGTCACCGCATACGTAAGTCAAAACATTCATTTTTTATTTTAGTAAAATGCTTCATATAAAAATATTCCTTTTGAATAAAATTAAAAGTCAAATGGGTTTATACACCGTATAAAATAATTTTGTGTATAAAACAAAATATGTCTTAATGAAAGGAGATTGAGACGAAGTCCCTTACCTCGTTTCTTTCTTGACTCGACCATTCTTTAATATCCTGAATAACAAACTTGAGTCAATTTCTACATGATTAAGAACCTTTTTCAAGTTTTTTATTCCTTTTATACCACTTATTACCATGTTATGAACACTTTGTAATTATTTAGGTTAATAACGTTCATTTTGTCGATCATTGGTACTTGGGTCAAAAATAAACTCCTTAAAATTACAAGTTGCTCATGTGGTAAAAAATCCATTATATCTAGAATTATATTAATGATGTAGATATCATATATATCATATATATTCAGTATATACATGCATTTATAATATTACATAACATTAAGAGGTAAGAAATGAAATGCACCGTTCATGGAGACGGTAAGCCATACGTACGCATGAACGATACTTTAATTTCTATATCATATTTAATGGAATTAAATCATAATAATATAAAGGTAAATAATAATTCCAGTATAATATCATATATAATATTATTAACTCAATCCTTTACACATCTGACATATGGCATTAACAAATGAAATCACTTTGAGGGGGCGGTAGTCCGCACTTCCTAAAATGAAGATATCACAATTACCCATAATAGAAACCATAAAGGAATTCCATAAATGAAAAATACAAAAGTTTAAGGAAAACATAAACATATTATATAGCATATATAAATATAGTGACATCTTAATGGCCACCATGAAAGCTATTAATAGAAGATGGAACAGTCATCATTTCATGGGGTAGTAATTCTCTATCTACAGAAACAATATGTTCTTTAACCATTAGATTAAGGTGTGTGTAAGTGTAGCTCAAATCCTTTTCATAAAAACATCCTAGTATAATTAAGATACTGTTTTTGTTACAAAATAAAGGAATAAAAATAGTTTAGGGGGTTGGAGAAGAAAAAAAACAAAAGAACACAAGAGAAGACACTACCTTTAAATCAGGTAACTCTTCTTCATTCGAACCAAAAGGGTTTCTTGAAGATATTTCTGCATAAGGTGAGGCTTCTAAGATGAAGAGAGGGATATTGGGAGCTTATTTTAGTAGATTTTGGACGATCCAAAGGGCTTGAGAAGTGTGAGATATGGGTAGGAAGCGGGTTTTTTATAAGGGAGAGGATGGGCTCTTTTGGAAATCTTGAAACTATTATTTTATTATAAAATGAAATTCGGTTTGTAAAGCTCCAAAAATTATTAAGGCCGAAATAAGGAGGTCCATGTTCTAAATAAAATAATCCAATAAGAATTAGAAAATTTTTGGATATTATTTTCAACATTATCTTCTTATTTATTTAAATCATTCATTAATGACGTAAACACTACATCATCATTGTGTCATAAATAATTTTATTTTTTTGGATGACTAAAAATTATAAAAGAATTACCATGATATAGGAAATATTTTTTAGCTTTATAATGAATATTTATAGTCAAATGTATAACTTTTATAACATCATTTAATATTTGTTTTAGTAAAATAATACATGTTTCTGATATTTTTTATTTTTACTTTAAATAAAAGGTTTTAATGTCATTATGTTACCCAAGTGGCTCCAGGGGGTCCCCCAAATTTACCCATAGTTTTCTTGGTCGGACATGACTTATACAATAAGGTTAGGACATGTGTTAAGATATTTTTATATTTTTATAATATCATTTTTATCTTAAATTACACTAATTACCTCTAATCTCGGTTAACAAAACTCAAAAGTTACTATTCACCAAAAAATATTTTAATCCATTTGAACCACATTTTACTTAATAATGATAACCATGTATGTCAGATTTTTGAAATTCAATACACAGGAGCGGTAAACGTTCATTTAAACGAAAAATCAGTTTTCTTAACTACCACTTAGTGGTTTCACTATTCATAAAAAATTGAAGTTCTTTTGAAAAATACCAAAAAATCACCCTAAGATATATTTGATATTCCAAATTCAAAAATGATTTCTATTTTGAAAAATAAAAAAATATATAATTTTCATTTATTAATTTTATAATTAATTCCCGTTGTCAAAACAAATAGCATGTTTCTAAAAACAACATCTATCAAAAGACTAACACTTGTTTATGTCCAATTTTGAGGTGAAATTAATTCCAATGACCAACATTGGATTAAATGGTAAAAATATACTCTAATTTCACTTTAAAAATAATTTAAAATGATAATTTATCCTTTAAAAAAATTAGATTAAAATAAGTTTTAAATCAAAATACAACATTTTTCACTATTCATTAAAAAATGAACATTATCAGAAAAATACCAAAAATTTACACAAAGTAAAATTTGATGTCTTGATTATAAAGAAGAAACTTATTTGGTCGAATAGAATGTATATGTGTGACTAAAAATATATTTAAATAGGGTTCTCCCTCGAACATAGCAACCCCATTAAAGTAAAATTAATATTTAATTCAAAAAATATTAATAAATATGAAAATGTCTTATTCATTATTCACATGGGATGTTACAGTATGAAAGGGGATCATATATATTTTATTTTATAATTAATATCATGTTAATATAATAATATATAGTTATTATTTATATCATAATATCCATTAATTTAAGGTGGTGGTGGTGATAAACATATTACACCACAGCATGGAGATGTTAAGCTGTATGCACGCAAGAATGATGATTTAAATTTTTCATAGTATGTTTAAAAGGTGTAATATGGTCATTTCCTAATAATATTAACATATAATTATATAATTTATAATGGATTTATTACTTTATAATTAAACAACTCATGAATTGGAAGTATCATATGAAAGAAGTTTGGAACAATTGGTAGATAGAATTTCATCTTTTATTGATATACTTCTTCTAAATCTCCTTTAAGAGCCCTAGATTTGGTCTTCGAAGGAGTGATGAACCTTTATATTGTGACTATGGAAGTTGAGAAGGGAAACAGTCATTATATGACTAAGAATTAAGGTTCTAATTGATGTGAAGAAGTGAGGTAGGTGGTTCCCTTTTATATTCGAAGTGAAGGAAACCCATAGAAATTATAAAAAAAATTAAATTAATAAAAATTAATTTTTTAATAAAAGTGGTTCCATCATGAGATATGTATAATATATGATTATTATCAATCTAATCCATTATATCCAATTATTTTTATACATGTATTGAATATATTTTAATCCATATCTTTTCCGTTTAACCTTAATTCTTCTCTTTTATTTGTAATTATTTTATCAAATTGTTAATTATTAAGGGGATATTAATTTCACTTATATGGGATAAATTTACAATAATTGGACACCTATGAAATTATATACCTTATAATAATCACTTTTATATTTTAAATGATTTTTATTATTTTTTAATAATTTAAAAAGTTGCTTTTTTAAAAAAATAAATTATGTAAATTTTTACATTATTCTTTTCATTGAAATTAAATAGAATCCAAATAGAATGAGAACATCGATGAAAAGCCTCTAATAGTATTATATCATTTCATATTAACTTATAAAAATAATTCATCACTTATATTATTTCATATAATATATATTTAAATATTTATAATTTCAATTATTTGAAATTTCACTTAATTGAATAATTGTTGTATCACTGTTGTGTGAATGTTTATGGTGATAATTTAATCTCCAAAAATTATAATTAAATTCAGATGATGTATATATTTTCATTATATTTTTTTATAATACTTAGGTTGGTAGATTCATCATTTTTATCACAAAAATAAAATTTTTATAATTATAAGTGATAAGAGAGTTATAAATTGTCAGTTTATTTTGTAAAAATAAAAATTATACCAATTTTGGAGAAAATTTCCACAAATGAATCATTTTTTATACTTATGTTTTAATGTTAAACTTTTATTCATTCAATATGATTTTTTAGGTGTTATGGAAATTTTATTATCCTCATCATATTATTTCTTACACTAATTTACCTGATTTACCTTTAACCTTGGTAAATAAAAATTACCATAGTTACTATTCATCAGGTCCAAAAATAAAATGGACCTAATTAAATATTTTGGGCATAATGATTCCAAATATGGAATCCATTTTTCTTTAAAAACACATAATTAGATGAAAATTAATTAAATATTATTCCCTATTGTCAGAACTAGAAAATGATTTTTTTAAAAGAAAACACCATCAAACGATTGGCATGTGTTTATATCTAATTTCGATGTTAAATTACATCCAATAACAAAAATTATATTAACTGATAAAAACATAATCAAAATATACTTCAAAAAACTCAATATATTATCTAACTAAATAAATAAATTATAGAAAAAATCAGTTTTGAATTAAAATGATTTATTTTTCACTATTCATTAAAATATTGATTTAATTAGAAAAATACCAATTTTTTTTAAAAATATGTCTTGATTCCAAAGAAGAAGATTATTTTTTCAAAAATAACTTATAAATGTTCAAAAACTATATTTAAAATATGTCTCTATCAAAAGATAGAAAAACAAATTTTTTTTGAAAAACAAATCTTCTTTTGTATTAAAAATTGAGTTAGTTCTTATATCTTGAGTAGAAAAAAAATAATGAAATTTAATCATTATATTTATAATATTAAATATATATTTCAATAAAAAAATATATAATGTGATATTTTTATTTTATAAACTCTCTAATTTTCATTTAAATTGTTTTTTAGAAATAAGTATCTTTTAAAAAAATGTTGTATTTTAGTTTGTAAAAAAAATTTCAAATGATTTATTGAAATACATATGTAAACAATATTTTCTTAAATCATGTAACACTGTTCATTCCCTCCATTTTAGTAGTATGTATATAAGGTAACATAATATTATTTAGTTTTTCACTTATACTCGATCTTTCATGAAATGAATTATATTAAAAGAATATAAACTTATGTCTAACACAAGAAAAGAATTTAATTGTGGATACAGAAAGATAATATGGTCTTGGGTATAGTGCATGATAATCCTTTTGTAGCTTAAAAAAAATACATCAAATAAATTAAAAAGAATATATCTCATTATATATCTGGGGTCACATTCTACCTTCCATAAATTGAATTTCACAATCAAAATTATTTATGGTTATAAAAGGATTACTACTTGAAAGTGTATTTCATAAAAACCAACATCATAAAAAAATAAAAAAACGTCATTTTAAAAATAAAATTTGGAAACGTAATGGTTACCCAAAGAAAATCATCCATAGGTTTTAATTAAGGAGAACATAGATGGGAATAAAAAACTTGGATATGGAAGGAAAAAATCTATCCATCATGTTCTTATGGAGTGTGATAAGAATAAGGATAGGTGAAATTTAACATTCAGAAAGCCATAAATCTTCAATTACTTATGGGACTATATGATTCATCAAATAAAAAGGTAATAGGATAAATTTTTTTGGATTCAAGATCATTTTCCTAATGTTGTTTAATTTTTCATCAGAAGAAATCCTTAACTAATTTTCGTATAATCTCACCAGTGGTCGTTCCATGAAAATTATCTACTTCACCCATTATTTAATGAATTGAAGATTAATTTTTCATTGTTGAAGTGTTAGTATATCATGTGATTCATAAATATAATTATAGTTCATTACGTATTTCTCCTCAAAATGGATATCATGTGTTATCAAATATGACTAAGTCCACATATAGTGAGATATTAAAATCATCTAACAAACATAAACTAGTGTTTAACGTATTCTATCCACAAAAGGATAACCATGAAATCCTTCCAAAAAATGAAAATCTACAACTTCAGAAAAAGGTATTCCTAATCGACAAAGAATTTATCTCCCATATCTCATAAGTCAGTTCTTGGTTGTCACATTCCTAACATGTGAATACCTTAATCATGTATTCTTATTACCATAAATCAGTATCTAAAACAAGCATGATTCCTTATGATTAAATCCAAAATGTTGTAAACATCATCGGTGAAAGCATAAACAACATTCAAACAATCCTTACCATGATCTATGGAAATAATTGTTGTCCAATTTACTTATTCATGTACAACATATCATTACCTAAATATAATTATCCAATAATCATGCTCATATTAAGGGTTATCCTTCAATTAATCATGTATTTTACAAAAAAACAACAACTTATTACCTCAATCACTATTTATGTATACCTATACCATTCGTAATATTATGGTAAAAGATTTTGAAAAAACTAAAATGGACCAATATATAGATGTATTATTACTCCATAAAACATAAAAGTTTTTTTAAAACATTAATCTAGAACCCCATTATATAAGAACACAATGATTCCACCACTTCATTTTCATAATCAACATCACCATTAATGATTTTCATGTGATTTTTGTTTGTCATTGTCCATAAGAGTTTTTTGATGTGGATCATCATCAATAACCCTTTTATTAAGGAACTAGTTAGAATAATGACTCATTTCATTGAATTTGTAGCATTAAAGTGTTAGAGGTGAATTCTCTTGAGCATTCACTGTATTAAATGAACATTTTACAGCACGCTAATACCCTTTGTCTCTATGGTCAGTATTCCCAAAAATAAAAAAGCTTTTTGTTCCTTTTAGTCACTCCCATAAGTGCAATTGTCCTCATTTTTTGAATTTATCAGATTTATAATTTTTTGTCTCTCTTTGTAAGAAACTATTAGATTTTCCATTAAGCATCATCGTCCTTTTCTTATCTCAAGAACATTTAGGGTTAGCAACTTCTATTTAAACTTTTACTGCATGATGAACATCTTCTTCATAGATTCCAATGTATCCTATGGGTAAATCCTTTTAGATACTTAGTTTTATTCCACCAAAGAATCAGTCAATTTTTCATTCTGGCCTAATGATTAACCTTGAAGCGTATATTGCATGCCTTGTAAAATTTAATTCATAAGTACCAATAAACTCATCATTATCTTATTTAAGATCATGAATTTTTTCTCCATATTTTTTTGTAGAATATGATGAAATAACATACCATCAAATATATTTTTAAACTCTTCCCATTCTATATATTCTATTTATTCTTTATCAATCTCATTCTTAATAAGAGTCCACTACTAGTCAGCTTCACCATCTAGAAAATAAACAACACACATGACCTTTTCATTATTCAGAAAAATCAGGATTAGAAGACCCATAGAAATAATGTTTGTGTTTCCTCATGATGTATTAAATATAAATTTGTTACCTCCTCTACTCATTTGGAAGACCAACAAAATTTACAGCCTATGTGAGTATAGAGATAAGATTTTTCATTGGAGATACCATAAAATTTGGTTTATTAGAAGAAAAGTCATTGCATTTTCCATTTCAGTAATCATTAAAATGGTTATTTTAGGTTCATCGATTCTCTAAAACCCAAAAAGAATAATGTGAGAGGCAGAAATCATATTGGGAAAACAATGTAATCAAGGGGTGGCACATTCAATCACTAAAATATTATGTTTATTACTAGGTTATTTATGATCATTTCATAATTTTAGGACTAAAAATTGTAATTAGACATATCCTTAGGACATCCAAAGACATTTCCTTAAAAATACTTCCAGGGATCTCACTAATGTTTTTGCATCCTTGTTTCCAATGGTTGAATAAAAATTCACGTTGATATCAAATCTAACAACAAAAAATTCACAAACATGGATATCACATTTCTTTTTCATAATACATAACACTGTACACAAATAAGTTCCCAAAGACCGTATTAGTTTAGTTTCATTAATAAATTGGAATAATAATGAGCTAGTTCATAAAACATCTACTTCATTTTCTTCTTTACCTTTCATAACTAGGTTCCATTTTTATCACATATTACATAATACCCTTCTTTAAATCATAGGGAAAAGAGACATAAAAAAGGGGAGATCCTAGATGGTCAGTAATAGTAAATAAGGGAGATATGGAAAGATAAACATGAGCATAATGTTTATGAGGACATAATCATAACATCATAAGATCATGCCCTGCCAATCAATGGGAAACATGAATGATAAAGAAAATCAAATATCATAATACATAAGATCAAAACTGTAACATAAGATATGAAATTGTGGCATACAAACAATCTTATAAATTTTTTGAATGTTTATAAATAGTAACAGTCTCACTCATTAAATTTAAGGCATGAAACCATGTCAGTTCATAATAATATGGACAAAGAAACTAGGTCCAATCATTAAATTATAGACATGAAAACCAGGTCATGTCATAGAATTGTTATCATGAAATCAGGTTCATGAAAATCATATATACCTCGTGAGTTATCCATCATTACAAAATTCCAAAGATGGAGATAAAGGTCCCACCCATCTTATAATGAAATCATTCTTATGTGTTCTAAAAAATATATAAATTATTCATCATATCATAACTTGAAGAACTAAAATGGGTTTCTTAAACATCATTCCATTATAACATAATCAAGGTAAAAAATATATATTTCATAAATATAATTCCATCATAAACATAATCAAACAATAAAATGAATAGGTGTAGTGTAGTAGAAAAATATCCTTAATCTTAGATGGAAAATAATTTTGATAAAACACATAAAATTAATTCTTGTGGAAAATATCCATTCTTTTTCAAAAACATTTTATTTTCTCAAAATGACACACAATCATATAATAAATGTGTTTAATTTAAAATAATATTAAATTGATGAAAAGGAATATTCATGGAAAAAATTTATTAAGAAATCAAAAAAAATTCATTCATTCTGTATATGATAACAAACATTGTCATCATACTTTTGACGGAAAAGTCAAAAACTACCTCGAATCGAATAACAAAAAAAATATTTATTTCACACCATTTAATAAAAAATCACCAAAAGTTAAAATTAACATTAATAAATTGCCTAAGAATTTAAATAATTTTATATACATAATAAACATGTATTTGGATGATAAATATACCCCAGTAAATACTTATGTATAAACAATCTCGGATAACAATGATATTTAAAAATTATCAATTACCTTAGGTATGATATCCCTAATATGTATCTGATCATATTTTATAATGGCTTATATAATGTTATTGACATATTCTAGAATCATATAATTTTTTATGATATTATATATGTTTCTAATATCATTTCAATTGTAATATTATTTCACTATTACTTATTATTCAGATAAAACATACATCATTTTCTAACGCATGTTTTTCTGAATAAGCTCATATTCTCATTATATGGTCATATTTATGTCATTATAAAATGATATTCACATTATAAATATCTTATTTATTTACTTTTTACATTTAAGTTGTCACTTTTTTATGGATATCTTATAGAATAAATCACATCCCATAGTAGAGACAATAGGTCCTTTGTACGCTTGAGCGACGATATCATTATGATAATTAGGATATTGTATTAATGAGGATGTTATATATGATATTATAGAACCAATAACATGTTAAAATAATCATATATATTTATTATTTTTTCTTTATATCTATTCAAATAATGTGGTGGTCAATAACAGATTTCACCAAGGTGTGGAGATGGTAAGTCGTGCATATGCAGACGTGATGGTTTTGTTTTTTCATTGGATGTATATAAGGTGGAATATAAATATTTCATTATTATAATAAAATATCTGTATATAAGTGATAATTTAATTATTAATTTATAATGAAACAACTCATATATAGGAACTAGAATAAGAATGAGGTCTCAAAGAATTGGTATAACAAATTACACCTTCTTCAACATGTTTCCTCTAAAAACCATCATAGAGCTCTAGATAAGGTCATTGAAGAATAATAAAACCTATATAATGTTTCTAGGTAAGTTGATAAGGTATTTTTTTACGGTATGGATGATATTTAAGGCTCAAATTGATGTGAAGAAGTGAGGGTGGAGGTGATATTTTATAATTGAGGTGAAGGGCTCCCTTAAAAATGGTTAAAATATAAAATTTAAAAAAATTAATTATTTAATACAACATGCTCCAAATTGAGATATTTCTAAAATAATAAGTGTATTTTTATAAATCATCTCCTCTTTTTTTTCTATACATATATTGAATTTATTTTAAATCTTATCTTTTCGTTTTACCCTTAATTCTTCTCTTTTAATTTTAATTGTGGTAAAAATGTTTTTATTATTAAGAGTCTATTGTTTTACATATATGGGGTAAACATCACATAATTGGATACTTAATAAGATTTGAGATATTATAATTGTCAATTCGTGATTTTAAAAGGTATTTAGGATTTTTAAATAAATTAATAAATTAATAGTTTTATAAAACATGATTTATTTCATTTTTTACACTATTTATTTCGTTGATTTTAAATAAAATCCCAAAATGGGTATAATATAAATCCAAAGAATATAAAATTCTTAAAAATGTCATATTCACCAATGAAAATATATTATAACTATAATTTTACCTTATTATATTTATTTTAATATATATAATATGATTTAGTTGATATTTATCTTAATACAATAATTATTGTATCCCCGTTTTGTCAATATTTATGGTTATTATTTAATCACTGAAAATTATAAATAAATTAACATGATGTGGATAATTTCATTTCATATCTAGAACAAATTATTTTCAATTTTTAATATTTTCAACACTACATTAAAAATTTTATACTTATAAGATATAAGAGAGTCACATGTTTTCACTTTATTTTATTACAATAATAATTATATCACTTTCATGGGAAAAATCCATTAAACCATTCAATTCTGATCCTTATGTATTAAGGGTAGAGTTTTATTTATTCAATAGGATTTTGGTAGGATTTAGTGTTATTTTATTATCCATATCATATTATTTGTAGCCTGAATTAACCTGATTTACCTTTAACTATGATAAAAAAATTACCATAGTTTCTATTATTCTAGTCAAAAAACAAAAATGGACAATTTAAATAATTTTTACCTAATGTTTCCAAATATGGAATCCATTTTTCAAAATTAAATACATATAATTTTCATAAATTAATTAAATTTAATCCCCATTGTCAAAGGAGAAAGCATGTTTTTCAAATGAAAAAAGAATGAAAATATTGACATGCATTTATATCTAATTTCAATGTTAAATTACATAAAATGTTCAAAATTGTACTAAGAGATAAAGACATAATAAAAAATAAACTTCAAAAAATTGTATATATGATATAAATATATAAATAAATCAGGAAAATTTTTTATTTTGAAATAAAATATAGTATTTTTCACTATTCATTAAAATATCATATTTTCAGAAAAATATCAAAATTTGAACAAAAAAAATTATATCACAATTACAAAGAAAAATATTATTTTTTCAAAAGACATAAATGTGTAAAAAACTATATTTAATGTGAGTTTTCTATCAAAAGGCGGTAAAAATGATTTTTTTAAAAACCATACTTCTTTTATCCGAAAATTTACATTTATTCATATATTACGCATAGAAAACATATATGATGAGTTTTTAATTTTACATTCAATATATTAAATATATATTTAATTAATAATATATATATTATGATTTTATTATTTTATAAAATAAAATATTTTCATTTAAATAGTTTTTTTGAAAAAATGTCTCCTTTTAATAAAAAACTGTTTTATTTTCATTTTTAAGTAATTGTTCGCAAATGAATTTATTAAATACATGTTTAAACAATATTTTCATAATTAAATTGATACTGGTAATTCCCTCCATTATTCTAGTTAGGTTATATGGTAACATAACAATATTTAGTTGTTTACATATTCTCAGTTTTGCATGAATTGAATTATATCAAAATAACATGAAATTGTGTGTAATAAAATCCAGGAATAGTATTTCATATACCACAAGGTAATATGGTTTTTCATATGACATAAGATAATATTATTCTATCATAAAACATTATACATGAAAGACATTAAAAATTATATATCTCATAAAATCCATGGATGTCACATTCTACCACCTTAAAATGAATTTTTCCCTCGAAATTCATCATTGTTAAAAAAATATTACTACATGAATGTCTCTACAGAGAAACCCATATCTTAAAAAGTAATACTAAAACTTTCTTTTAATATAGGATATTTATAAATGTAAAATTTACCCAAAGTAACCCATCATTGGGTTTCCACATAGGAGAATATGCGTGGGAAGCAGAAACATGGATATGGAAGACAAAAAAAACTATCAATAATGGTAGGATGTAGTGTGTTATAGAACACAGTTAAGAGAATGTTAAGAATAAAAAATACATAAAACAATGATGATTTAAGGTACCATATGATTAATTGGATAAAAAGAAACTGGGACAACATTTTTCAAATCGAATATCCTATTCTTAATGTTAAAGAATTTTACTTGAGAAGAAATGCTTACCTGATTTCTGTACAATCTCACTATTAGTCATTTCTTGAAAAAATTCCACCTCATCAATTATTCAATGAAATATAAATTAATTTTTCATTCTGAATGTTTTAGTAGATCATGTGATTGATTAATACAAAGATATGTCATTCCATCTGTCTCAAAAAAAGGGTTAGCACTTGTTATAAAATATGTATTAGTCCACCTATAGTGATATAATAAATTCATCTAAGAAACATAAACAAGTGTTAAAAATATACTATCAATACATGGATAACCTTAAAATCCTTCCAAAAACATGTAATCTACATCTTTAGAAAGTGGTTTTCTAAGAAGACATAGAATTTATCTCCTATATCTCATAAGGTAGTTCTTGGTTGTCACATTCCAAACATGTGAATACATTATTTATGTATTCTCTTTACCATAAATCTATATTGAAAACATTAATGTTTCATTTTGATTAAATCCAAAAATCTATAAATATCATCCATGATAGAAAAAACTATTTTCATCAATCTTTAGTTAGATCTAATAAAATCTTTATCGACAAATTTACTTATTCATGTCCAACATATCACAATATAAATCTCAATATCTCATCTTTATACTCATATTACTATTATCCATCCCTTAATCATGTATTTTCCAAAAAATATAAAATTATTACCTCAATCACTATTTATGTTTACTAATACCATTCATTATATTCTCTTAAATTGTTATGAAAAAACTATAATTGTCCAATACATAGAGGATTCATTATTCCATTATTTCATAAAATTGATTTTGAAACATTTTTCTGGAATCTTGTTACATAAACACTCAATCATTCCTCCTATTCATTTTCAAAATCAACATCTCCAATAGTGATCATATGTGATTTTCTATTACCTTTTCCTTTAAGAGGTTTGTTATGCCGATCATCATCTATAATCCGTTGATTATGTCATTGGATAACCTAATGACCCATTTCCTTACACTATTAGCATTGTGGTTTGGGTGGTGCATTTTCATGAGCATTATCTACATTGAATGGAATTATTAAATCACTCTCTCACTCTTTTTCTCCATGTCAAATATTCCCACAAATAATGCATATTCTTGTTCCTTTCACATAATCCCTTGAGTTCCCATTTCATCATTTATCACAACTAGGACGTTGAGAATTTCTCTTCTCTCTTTGTGTAAAACCACATGAGTTTCCATTATGCTCCATATTCCTTTTCTTATCCCTAGAAATGTGATAGTTACAAACTTCCATATCCACATTTACTGCAAAAAAATGACTTCTTCATAGATTCTAATGTCTCTTATGGATAAATCCTTTTGGAGAAGTGGTTTTATGCCAAAAAAGTATTAGTCAATTTTGATTTCAGGGATAATACTTAACCTAGAAGCATACATTGCAAGTATTATAAAATTTTCTGCATAGGTACCAACACATTCATCATATTTTTTATAAATCTAAATGAATTTCTTCTCCATATTTTCTTGTACAATACGAGGGAAGTAATAAATATAAAATATCCCTTTAGTCTCTTCCTATTACATAGATTAAATTTCTTATTTATCACTCATGTTTGTAATAATAGTCCTACACTAAGGGGATTAACCTTCTAAACGATAAACAATAAACACAAACTTTTCATTTTCAGAGTAATGAAATATGGAAAATATCTTTTCGGTGGTACTATTCCATTTCATAACAATAAGTAGATAATAAGACCCACTGATAGAAGGTGTATGTTGCCACATGAATGACTCAACTGGAATTTTTTTCCTCTTATAAAAATTTGGAAGTCCAACATGATTTATATCTTCTATGAGTATAACTAAAATATTTATCATTGTAGCTCCAAAAAACTTTGGTTTCATAGAAGGAAAATCATTTCATTTGCCATTTCATTAATCATTAACATAGTTCTCCATGGATCCATCCATTGTCTAAACCCCAAAATGAATATTCAGTGAAGAAAAAATCATACTTGGAAAACAACATAATCAAGGGGAATTACCTTCAATCACTAACATATTATGCTAAATAATTGTTTATTCATGATCTTTATATAATTCAATAACTTTATCCAATAATAATTCGTATCCTTTAAACATCCCACAACATATCCACATAAATATCTATATATATCTCACTAAACTTTTGGCTTCCTATATTCAATATTATTACTAAACCATCACTCTGATACAAACTCTAACAAACCAATCATGGTGTAAATGAAAATGAAATTTCCTTTTCAGAAAACTGATCCCATTACACAAATATAATCCCAATGTCTTTATTAGTTTAGTGTCTATGGAAACTGAGGAAAACAATAAATTGGTTCATAACACATCTACATCACCTCCTTCTTTATCATTCATAACTAGGACCCCTTTTTAACATATCTTATTTAATAACCTTATTCAAAACCTTATAAAAAACAAAAATAGGTGTGAGCATTGATGCACGGAATCAGTAAATAAGTGTGATATGTAAACATAAACATGATCATAATGGTTATGAGAATGTTCTCATAACATTATAATATCATGCCCAACATGTTAATGGAGAACATGAATCATAAGTAATATCAATGATCCTAATACATAAGATCATAACTGTAACATAATACAAAATATTGTGGCATACACAAAATCTTGCAACCTTGTGAATATGTATTAATAGTAACATGTTCTATCATTAATATAAGGATGTGAAACCAGAAAATTTCATAAACATATGGCCATGGAAACTGGGTCAATAGATAATATTATAGACATGATAACCAGGTCCATTCATGGAATTGATTACATGAAATAAGGTTCACAGATAACATATATACCTCATGATTTATCCTTCATTACCCAATTCACAGGTGGGAGATATAGGTCCCATCCATATTATAATAAAATAATTCTTATGTGTACCAAAAAACATAAATTATTCAATATAGCCTAACACAATGCATTAAAATGGGTTTCTAAAACATCGTTCCATCATAAAGTAATCATTTTGAAACAAATAGATTTTATAATAATCAATATATCATAAACATAATAAAGCCATTTGTATAATAGGAGTTCTATACTTTAAAAATATATTTAATCTTAGGTGGAAAATAGTTTTGATAAAACACTTCAAATTAATTATTGAAGAAAATATCCATTCTTCTTCAAAAAAAACTTATTTCTCAAAATGCCACAGAATTATACAAAAATAGATTAATTGAAAAAATATGAACTATTTTATAGGTTTATTTATGGAAATACTACTTTATAAATTCATTATAATAAATTTATTCCATATATGTTTAAAAACATTATCCTCATACTTTTACTGAAAAATTCAAGAAGTACCTCGAAACGAATAATGAAAAAAGATACATTTCATACCGTTTAATAAAAATTCACCAAAGGGTAAAATTAACATTAAACAATTTTAGAATATTATAAATAATATTACATTCTTGTTAAATAAGGATTTCAATGATAAATATATCCCAATAAATATTTATGTATATAATAACTCTATTAATAAGGAGATTGCAAAATTATCCCTTACTATTCCTCTGGTATCCATCATGTGTAACTGAACCTCCAGTATAATTATTTAAATAATGTTATTGAATTATTCCCAAATCATTTTATTTTATATGATATCATATCTGATCATGTTATCATCTTATTGGTAATAATATTGTATTACTACTCATTATTCGGGTAAAAACTACTTCATTTTCATACACTTTTTTCATATATGAATTTATTATCCATCTTAGATCATATTTATATCATAAAAAATTATATTGATATAATAATTTTTATATTTATTTCATTCTGTACATTTATATTTTCATTTATTAATTAATAACTTGTATAATGAGTCACATCGCATCGTGGAGACTGTAGGTCGTACGTATGCACGAGTAATGATATTATTCTGATAATTATGAGATGTTATGGAAGTGTATAATATATATCATATTTAAGAATCCATATAATTTAACAAAAATATTATATATTTTTTATTTCTATCATTATTTCCATTCCTGTAAGGTGGTGGTGAAAAATAAATTACACCATAGTGTGGAGACAGTATGTTGTATGCAAACATGCATGGTGATTTCAATTTTTCATAGAATGGATTGAAGGTTGAATAGGTTTTTTTCATAATTATAATAACATATAATTATATAAGTGATAATGCAGTTATTAATTTATATTGAAACAACTCATGAAGATTAAATAGAAGAAGAAATAAGTTTGAAACAATTGGTTGAGGAAATTACCTATTCTTTAACATGCTTCCTCTAAATCTACTCTTAGATAACTCGATTTGGTATTGTAGAATAGAAGAACCTCTAAAATGTAACTATAGATTTTTAAAAGAAAACTGGGCATCATATGGCTATGAATTCATGCACTAATTTATGTGAATAAGTGATGGAGGAGGCTCCCTTTTATAATTGAGGTGAGGGGAAACCATGGGAATTATAAAAAAAATTTAAAAAAAAAATTTGTTATAAAAATAGTGCGATCGTGAGATATGTAGAATATAAGATTATTTTGGTTATAAACCAAACAATTCAATATTTTTTATACATGTATTGAAATTATTTTACACCACATCTTTTTGGTTTACCCTTAATTCTTATCTTTTAATTTTAATTGTTATAAAATGTTTTTAATTATTAAGGGGCTATTAATATCTCATATATGCGGAGAATTCCCCATAATTAGATATTTATTAACCATATAATTTTTATTGTTATATATTTGTGATTTTTAATTATTTTTATGTTTTTTAAATCATTTAGTAAATAATGATTTTTATAAAAAATAATTTATTTAAATTTTTATAGTATTCATTTCATTAAAATTAAATAAAATCTAAATAGAGGGGTAAAATCGAACCAAATAATTTCGTGGTCTTATAAAATTCCATAATAACATATAAAAATCATGTATGACATAAATTATTACATATAATATATGTTTTAGTATTTATAATATCATTTATTTGATATTTCTCTTGATAAAATAATTACTATACCACTGTTGTGCAAATATTTATAGTAATTATTTAATCTATAAATGTTATAATTAAATTCACATGATGAATACAATTTTATTATATTTCTGGAGACTACTTATGTTCTAATATTCATCAGGATTATCACATCATTAAAATTTGTATACTAAAAAGTGATAAGAGAGTGACATGTTGCCACTTTATTTTGTTTTAATAATAATAATTTCACTATCAGGAAAAGAATTAGATTAAATGAATCAATTTATACCCTTAGGTTTTAAGCATATACTATTATCTATCCAATATTATTCTGGTAGTTGTAACGGAAATTATATTATCCTTATCATATTAATTGTTTCCCTAATTTACCTGATTTACCTTTAACTCTTGTAAATAAACACTATCGTAGTTATAATTCATCATGTACAAAATTAAAAGGGACATATTAAAATAAATTAGAAATATATATTACAAATAATGAATCCATTTTTCCGAATAAAAACACATAATTATTAGAAATTAGTAATCAATTAATCCCCATATTCAAAATGAGAAAACATATTTTCTTAAATTTAAAAACCATCAAATGATGGACATGTGTTTATATCTAATTTCAATGTGAATTTAAATATGATTATCAAGATTGGATAAAATAATAAAAACACAATCCAAATATAATTTAATACCAACTGAAAATTTAATCTAACTATATAAATACATTAGAGAAAAATTTGGTTTTGAATTAAAATGTTTTATTTTCACTATTCATTAAGATATGAATTTTGTCAAAAAATTATGTAAATTACAACCACAATTATTTTTGATGTACCAATTCTAACAAAAAATATTATTTTTTCAAAAATAAATTATAAAAGTGTAAAAAACTAAATTTAAAATAGGTCCTCAGTCAAAAGATGGTAAAACATTGTTTTTTTTTGTAATAAAACATCTTATGTCCGAAAAATGGAATTTTTTCTTATATCAAGCATAAAAAACATATATGATGAACTTTAAAAATTAATGTGAGTATATTAAAAATATATTTCATTAAAAAATCCAAATAGAGTGATTTTATTATTTTTTAGACTCACTAATTTTCATCTTAATTTTTTTATAAAAACCTTTTCATGAAAATAAAAAGCATTTTCTTTTCATTTGTATATATTTTTCATAATAATAAAATAAATAAATATATGAAAAATATTTTCTTAAATAACTTAACAATGATCATTACCACTATTTTAACAAGTAGTTTATAAGGTAACATAATAATATTTAGTTGATCACTTATACTCGGTCTTTTTTGAAATGAATTATTTCAAAATAATGTGAACATCTGTGTAACAAAAGACAATAATAGAATTTTGTATACTGCAAGATAATATTTTGTTTCATATTTCAGAAGATAATCTTGGTTTTTCGTAGAACAAAATACCTCAAAGAAATTAAGAAGTATTTATCTCATAAAATCTAAAGGTGTAATATTATAACCCCTTAAATGGAATTTTTCCAACAAAATTCTTCTAGGATATAAATGGTTTACTACATGAATATTTTATTCATATAAACCGATATCAAAAAAATTAATTCGAAACCATTTTTTAATAATAAAATTTAGAAATATAATGTTAACCCAATGTAACTTCTCACTATGATTCCAAATGGTAGAACATAGGTGGGAATAGAAAACCTGGATATGGAAGAAATAAAATCTATCCATCATGTTCTGATGGAGTGTGATAGAGAACAAGGTTATGAGAAATTTATCAATCATAAATCCATAATTCTGAGATGATTTAACGTACCATCTGATTCATCTGATAAAAAGGTACTAAAATAACATTTTTTGGATTCAATATCCTTTTCCAAAAGATGAAGAATTTTTCAATGGAATAAATACTTACCTAATGTTGATACAACCTCACCAGTAGTCATTCCTTTAATATTTTCCACTTCATCCCTTTCTAAATGAAATGAAGATGAATTATTCATTATTAATGTGTTAGTAGATCATGTGATCCATAATTATAATGATATGTCAATCTAACTATCTCAACAGAATGGTTAACACATGTTATCATATATGCATAAGTCTACCATTAGTCAGAAAATACATTAATTTAAGAATATTTAAATAGTTTTTAACATATATTATCAATAAATGTATAACCATAAAATACATCTAATAAATTAAAATCTATAACTTTAGAAATATGTGAACTAAATCAAATTATCGTTTATCTCCCATATCTCATAAGGCAGTTATTGGTTGGTACATTCCAAACAATTGAATACCTAAAAAGCCTTTTTAACAATCCTTAATAGGTTCTATGTAAATCATTACCATCTAATTTACTTATTCATGTAAAACATATAATTATATAAATAGCTTTATCCCATCATCAAGCTTATATTATGGTTTATACTTCTATTAATATTGTCTTTTCCAAAAACATCAACTTGTTACATCAATCACTATTTATGTTTACTAATAAATTCATTATATGATTGTAAATATTTTTGGGACAACTATTCTGGAAAAATACATAGATGTTTCATTATTCCATAATTCCATAAATGTGATTTCTCAACATCATTCTAGAATCCCATTACATAAACTCTAAAATGATTTAACCACATCATTTTCATACTCAAAATCACCAATAGTGACCACATAAGATTTTGATTTCATTATTATTAAGAGTTTGTTGATTCCAATCATTATCAATAACACTTAGATTAATGCATTGGATTGAATAATACCCAATTTTCGTGCACTTGTCACGTTGAAGTGTGGGGGGTAAATTTTCTTGATCATTACCAACATAGAATGACCTTTTTACAGGACTCTGAAAATATTTTTTCTATGGTCATCCTTCCCACATACAGTGCATCTTCATGTTCCTTTCATGATTTCCCCTGAGTGCTCCTTTCCTCATTTTTGGCATGTAGGAGGTTGAGAAATTGTTATCTCTCATTGTATTGAATGGTGTGAGTATCCATTAAGCTTCATATTCTGTTTCTTATCTCTTAAAAATTGAGAGTTAACAACTACCATTTCCACTTTTAGTACACAAAAAAATCATCATAGATTCCATATTCATTTATGGAAATGCGATTCATATACTCAGTTTTAGGCCACCAACGAATAAGTAAAATTTTCTTTTAGGTAAAATGATTAACTCGGAAGCATACCATAAAATTATTGTGAAATTAGATTCATAGGTACTAATAAATTCATCATCCTTTTGTTTTAACCCAAGTTATTCATTATTGATATCTATTCGTAGAATAAGATGTAATTTATTACTAAAAAATCCCATTAAAATCTTCATATTCAATAGATTCAATTTCTTCTTTATCCCTTGTGTTCATAATAAGATTCCGCTACAGATAAGCTTCATCTTATAGAATATAAAAAACCAAAATGACATTTTCATGCTCAGAACAATGAAGGATATAATATATCTTTTCAATTGTACTAATTAATAGTTTAGAAAAATGTGGATCAGAGGACCCATTAAGACAAGGTAGGTGATTCCTCATAAAGGATTAAATAAAATGTTTTTACCTATTATTCTAATTTATAAGACCATCATAATTTATAGCCTATGTGAGTATAGAGATAATATTTGTCATTGAAGATATTTTAATATTTGGTTTTATAGAAGGAAAATCATTACATTTCCCACATCATTCCAAAGTAACATGGTTTTTTTGGGTTCCATCCACTGTCTATAACCCAATAAGAATAGTGTGAGAGGTAGAAATCATACTGGGAAGACAATATAATCATGGTGGTATATTCAATCACTATCATATTATGTTTATTACTATGTTATTTATGACCATTACATAATTATAGGACTGTATACAGAAATTATACTTATCCTTATGAAATACCAAGAAATATCTTTTAAAATATTTCTAGGGATGAAACTAATTTTTTTGCATCCTTTTTTCCATTGTTGACTAAGAATTCTCTCTAATACCAACTCTAATGACCCATGATTGATGTACATGGACAACATTTTTTTTTCAAAATACCAAATACATTACACAAATAGACACCCGAAGACCATAATAGATTAGTTTTTTTGGAAACTAGGAAATATAATAAATAGTTTCCCAAACACCTCCACTATCTTATGATTTATCCATCATAACTAGGTGCCCTTTTTATCGTATCATACTTAATACCATTATTCAAATTCTTAGGAAAAGAAACATAAAAATTGGTGACCATATATTCTCAGTAAGGGTAAAAAAGAGAGATATGTAAACAATAACATGAGCAAAACGGTTATGATAACCATATTATATCATTTGAAGATCATTCTATGCATATAAAAAGACAACTTCAATGATAAATAAAATAAAATATCAAAATACATAAGACCATAATTTTAACATAAGACATGAAAGTTTGGCATAAAAAATCTTATAAATTTTTTAAGATATATAAACAGTAAGAGTTTCACTCATTAAATTAAGGATATGAAACCAAGATCTTTCATAAACACATGGACATGGAAACTAGGTCCACCCATAAACTTATGGGCATGAAACCCAAGTCCAATCATAGAATTCCTGAAATCAGTTTCATGAATAATATATATACCCCCTAAGTTATCCATCATTACCCAATGCGCTAGCTAGATATAAAGGTCTCGCCCACCTTATAATGAAATCATTTGTACGTGTTCCACAAAAACACAAATTACTCAACATAGCATAACCCGAGGTATTAGAATGGGTTTCATAAACATCATTTCGTCATAAAAAATAAATGTAAAAAAATATATTTCATAAATTACAATCCATCATAAAAATAAAAGAACCATAAAAAGATTATGGATAGTATACTTGAAAATTATCATTAATCTTAGATGGAAAATAATTTTGATAAAACACATCAAATAAATACCTTAGGAAAATATCCTTTCTTCTTCAAAAACATTTTATTTTTTAGAAATGACACACAATATTAAAATAAAATATTTTAATAGAATATAAACATGAAATCTTGAAAAAAAATCATCCACGAAAAAATGAATTAATAAAGAATAAAAACCCATTCATGCAATATACGTTAAAAAATCAACGTCCTCGTACCATTTTTTTGAAAAGTCAAAAACTACCTCGAATTGAATAAGGAAAAAAGATTCAATTCATTACATTTTATAAATATTAAAAAAAGGGTAAAATTTACAATAAAAAATTTTAGAATAATATAAATAATATTACATATATAAGAAACATGAATTTGTATGTTAAATACACCCCATTTAATACTTACATATAAACAATATTGGATAACAATGAGATTGAAAAATTATTCGTTACCTTCAGTCTATTATCCTTAACATGTATTTTAACCTCCTATATAATGGTTTAAATAATGATATCGACTTATAACAGAATCATAGTAATTTTTATGATATCATATATGATCATTATATCATCTGACTGGTAATATAATTTCATTATTACTCGTTTTTCGGATAAAACAACTTTATTTTCTTACTCATGTCTTCCCAAATAAGATCTTATTCACCTTATCAGGTAATATTTATATCATACCAAAATGATATTAACATAATAAATATCATATTTATTTATTTTTTACATTTATATAGGCATTGTTTAATGGATATCATATAGAATTAATTCCATCACATCTTCGAGACGGTAGGTCGTACGTACGCTCGAGCGACGATATCATTATGATAGTTATCAGGTTGTATTGAATTGGATGGTATATATAATTTTTCAAAATCCATAAAAAGTTAAAATAATCACATATAGTTAATATTTCTATCATTATATCCATTCAAGTCAGTTGGTGGTGAAAAATATATTAGGCCACGACATAGAGATGGTAAGTTGTACGTACACAAGCATGGGAATTTCATTTTTTTAGGATGAATAGATGGTGGAATATAGATGTTTCTTAATAATAATAAAATCTATATATATAATTGATACAATAATTAGTTCATTATATGGAATGAAATAATTCAAGAGTAACTTGAATAAGAATGATGTTTGAAATAATTGGTTCTGGAAATTACCTCTTCATCAACATGCTACCAAAAAAACTCTTATTAGAGCACAAAAAATTGGTATTTGAAGAATACAAGAACCTATATAATGTTACTATATAATTTGATAAGGGAAAGGGGTAGGGTATAGTAATTCATTAATGGTAAAATTGATGAGAATAAGTGAAGGAGGAGGCATCATTTTATAATTGAGGTGAGGGGCAACCATGGAAATTCTTAAAATTTTAAATTTAAAAAAAATTAATTTTTTTAAAAAAAATCGCAAAAATATTAGATATGTATATGATAATATGAGGATATTTCTATATATTGTCATTAAATAATTTGTAGACTTGTATTTTCCTTATTTAATCCTTTTTCTTTTTGGTTTACCCTTAATTCTTCACTTATAATATTTTATTATAGTAACAAAATTTTAATTATTAAGAGGATATTAATTATACTTATATGTGGTAAATTTTGAATAATTTGAAACTATTGAAATTTTAAACCTTTTATTAGTAACTTATTGATTTTAATAGTTTTTTAGGATATTTTAATAGTATTATAAATTTCTATTTTGGTAAAACATAAATTATGTCAATTTTTAAACTATTCATTTCATTGAATTTAAATAAAATCAGAAAATTGTATAACATCGAAAAAAGTATTTATTTTTTTGATAACGTGTCATATTAACCTATAAAAACCTTGGATGACATGAATTATTTCCATTAATAACAATTTTAATTTTATAATATCATTTCGTTGATATTTTTTCTAATAAAATAATTATTGTATCATTTTTCTGTCAATATTTAGGATAATAATTTAATATCTATAAATTATAAATGAATTCACATGATGTAGATATTTTCATTAGATTTATGGAGACTACTTATGATCATAGTTTCATCATGTTTATCACTATATAAAAATTTTTATACTTAAAAAATATAAAATAGTGACATGTTGTCACTTTCTTTTGTTTTAAAAATAATTATATCACTTTCATGGTCAAAAGTCCAATAAACAAATCAATTTTCATACTTAGATTTTAATGGTCCAGTTTTATTCATCCAATTAGATTTTTTTTGGTGTTAAGGTAATTTTATTTTCCTTATCAAATTATTTATTACCTTAATTTTCCTGATTTATCTTTAAGCGTATAAATAAAAATTACCAAAGTTACTATTCATCAGGTAAAAAAATAAAATGGAACTATTTAAATAATTTTTAACTACCTATTTCTAATATGTAATCTATTTTACCTAATTCAAAACACATAATAGTATGATATTAATTTATAATTAACCCCAATTGTAAAAATGAAAAAACAGGTTATTTAAACTAAACATAATCAAAATATTGACAGGTTTTTATATCTAATTTAATTGAATAATTACTTCCAATGATAAAAAATAGATAGAATTATTAATATATAATATAAATATACTTTAAAACTAATTGAAAATATTATCTTACTATATAAATAAATTAGGAAAAAAGTTAGTTTTGAATTAAAATGCAGTATTTTTCACTATCCTGTAAAAATTGATTTTTATCATAATAATACAAAATTTTCAACCAAATTAAATTTGTGTACCCTGATTCGAAATAAAACGTTTATTTATAAAAAAAATTATAAAAGTGTAAAAACTAGATTCAAAATGGGTTTGTCGTCTAATGCCAGTAAAATAGTATTTTTTATGAAAAACATACTTCTTTTATCAGTATCAAACATTATGTGTAGAAAAAATATATGATGAATTTGAAACAATAAATTTAATATATTTAATATAAATTTAATTATTTAAATTCATAAAGTGTGAATTTATTATTTTACAAACATATATATTTTCATTTTAATGGTTCATTAGAAAAACATTTCCTTTTTATTTTAAAAAGGTATTATTTTAATTTATAAATAATTTTTCACTAAAGAATTAATTAAATACATGTGTAAAGAGTATTTACTTAAATAAATTAATATTGTTTTTTCTGACTATTTTAACAATTAGGATATAATATACCGTAATATTATTTTGTTTTTCCCTTATACTCAGTCTTGCATGGAATAAATTTTATCAAATGAACACGAACATGTGTCTAACACAATAAAATCATTATGTGGAATTCACCAAAAGCTAATATGTTGTTTCTTATAATTCAATATATATTTTTTTTGTTTCATACAACCCAAGACATTAATGAAATTAAGAAGAATCTATCTCATAAAATATCGTTGTGTCACAATTTCTCACCCTAATAATAACTCATGTGGGACTAGGGAGTGTGAATGATCATATAATTAATGTGAAAAGTCACTATCATTCTAATTGAAATGTCAATTTGTGAACCCTGAATACTTGAATTATGTGAAATATGATTCCTTCCATAACCAGGATTTGTACGATTAATTCGTAAGTCCCGATCCTGAACTCAAATTGGAACCCACTTCGGTGTATATCCCTCTATGACTCTAAAATTTCCACCATCTATAACCAATCATTTCAATGGGATAATCATCCTACCTTATCCATCAATAGACTGAGAATCCAATTAACCAATTAGAAAATTGATTCTTTCTATAACCATGATACATAGGACCCTATAAAAATACCATGCTTTATAATAAACATCCATAGGGTTGTATAATAATGTAAGCAATGTATCCATATGTAATGAGGTTGATTACGTGTTGTCCCTTGTTTTTCACGCAAAGAATAGCTCACATTGAATTATATAATTGCAAGGATGATCTCATTCACATCAACAATATCCACCGGCCAAGGAAATATCCATATATAAGACCTAATGGGTGGCATGATATAAAAACTTCTTATATAAGGGAATCTACCATGGGGCATGTACCAAGGAGATGAATGAACAATGAAAACTATAATTTTTTACTATAACATGGATACATAGGACATCTCCTTTAAAATATAGTTGAAATATTTGGCACCAAATAGACCTCACCTATGACTTTTATGAATAATGTTAAGCCAAACATGTTTAACGAACTACATGGGGTTTAATTCCAATAAAAAAATGATATGTCGAATGCCTCATAATTGCTCAATAACCTCCTTAGAATATTAGTCTCCTCCGTACATGACAAGAAAATTCCAAAGTGCCTAGTTTTGAAGATTCAATATATAAGTAGCTATTCATTATTGGGAAATAAATGAAGAACCTTAGAAGCATATATATGTATTCAATAATGAGACATCATACATAATCTGTACATAAAAGGAGTTAACTTGGGGTTATTTTTTCATTTTATCATGTATTTTATTAGGATTAAGAAGGGGTTATCCATCATATCTTAAATCAGTACGAGATTACATGAGTTGGAATGAATTTCTTCTAAAATAGAGTGATGTTTGTGAACTCACATCTTCTCGATCAATGTGAGTCCTTATGTTTCATTGGGTCTGTATCCCTACCTAACCATCTCCCATAAAAAAGTAGTTCTATACATAGTTATGGATTTTTGGATCCATTCATATTTTCTTTTAATAATGAAAATGGTAACCAACCATAAATAATTGTGTAGAGCACCATCCCCCCACTAAAAAACTACCATTAGACCAAACAAAATACACCCAGTTGTTGTCTCATTCTTATCAAAAACAAAAAGTTGAATGCAATGTGAATCAGTGAAATAAAATAATGATAATTTAATCATCCATCATTCCATTTTAATTTGTATAATAAATGTAAATACAAATGGTAAACCGGTATTGAATCTCTCAAAAAATGTACTTCATGGTTTATAATGCCTCATGCCATTTTCCATTTCATAATGAACACACAAAAAGTCTTAAAATGAACATGAATCTATCAAAAAACAATATTATTGGTCAATCATTTGATAAGTTGATTTTGTTTAATATCATACAAAAAAAACGTCTAATAATCTGGAAATTAATCTAAATTTTGAACCCCTCTAGCCAAGGCTACCATGAAATAAATCTATCCTCTCTTTGAAAAGTCCATTGGAGAAGAATGGATGGATCTAAAATAAAAGAAAAGTAATGTTAAAAAAGAATTTCTGATTGAGAACACATCATCCCTACGATACTTCACTAATCAGTGACCTCATTACTCGTTCTATTCATGAGGCAAGATCTCGATATCCACAATATAATCCGGATCCAATATATGTTCATCATTAAATGACCTTTATGTAAAGATAGGTGTTGATGCAACCCATGTGGGATGAAAAATGCACTCACCTTCATGACCTCTTCATTGTCTGGTGGTGAACTCAATGGTTATAGAGTACCATTAATGTGGTACAATACATTCCCTTGAAGTAATATGTGAGTTTCTCTGATTAATAAAGTTGATGAGTATGCATTGTCCAAGAAATACCACATCAAATCCAATCGCCCTCATTTCCACAAAAAACATCTTTAATTTCTTATCCTTGGAGTGAGACAATCACCACATTAACTATATGATCAAGGTTGATTATGGAGTCAAATACATATCCCTTTTGGTTTTGGATCCATTGAGAAGGAATCCAATAATCCTCCATTGCTAGTATCATCGCACTAGTAACCATCAATCACTTTCTAAGGATACAACCCGACACACATCCACCTCTGACACCCATGCATGGGAAATAATCAAGACACATCAGGAAGAGAAGGGGTTGGATATCCAATAGTTGGGTCATAGCCTAAATCATTCTCATGATGTATATTAATTATTTTTGTAGTAACCAACAAATATGTTGATATCCCTACTCACTCGTAACATTTCTACATGCATATTCCCATATCAAGCATGGGGTAGGATCATATCCCTATCCTCATTCATGATGTCCATTGACATATTCTGGTGGATCAAGGAGGACAAAAGATGGTCCATATCCTTGATTCAATCAAATATATCTTATGATTTATAATAGAGATGAATATTTTGAATCCTTTTATCCATATCCACGATTTGATAAAATGTCATTAGATCATGGAAATATCTGAATAAATAGGACAAAATTATTCATAACTGGTATATATAAAGGGTCCATAGAATATTCCTATCCATACAGCCAGGTTATCTCAACACTCTAATCATTACGAATAACCTATTATTCCAAAAAAATCAAGCATTCAAGCTTTTTTCTATAAGGATTATCAGATTATTCTGATAATCCTTTGGTGCATCAAACTTGGATCATATTATCATTCCTACCATGGGTCACCTGGTGAGATAATCGCATGCTTCTTTATAGGGGAACATGCCTGAAAAAAATGGTAGCATATTCCTAAGGGATGATATTAAGCTCATATCCCTATTCTATGCGGGGATCATTGTGTTAGGGGACACATGCATCGGAAAAACCTAGTATTCTGATCTATGAAGACTAATAACATACTCCAAATCCCCTTGATCGAGGTCTTATATCCATTATAGTCAAAATTATCCATGTGTGAATAGAACACACCTCAGGTAAGAATCATATACATGTCACTGAATATCCATGGAATATTCAGGCAGATCAAAGAAATTAGGAACATATTTATACTTTGTCAATGAATGACTTCACCATCATACTTCTGAGGAAGTACCAGTTGAGGATAATATACCTACTCCTATTCCAGAGGTCCATCTTCATATTCCGATAAGGAATAAATATTCAGACCGAGAACATATTCCAACTCAAATTGGGGATCACTATGTGATATTGGAACATGCCTCGTGGAAGTTTCATATACTGGAAACAAAAGACCATCAACATATTCCAAAGTCTCAAAATTAGGATCATCCACCTATTCTAACCAAAGATATCCAAATAAGAATGGTAAATTCCATACGAATAGCTAATATTTCAATCAATAATGAAAATGATCATTTCCTTATTCTATAATATTTTTAGTAGTTATTTCTTAATCATATAGTACCATATGTATATATACAATTTTTGGAAACAATAAATCAAAAGGAACATATACCTACAATATTTTAGAAGGCGTATCAACATATTCCATCAATGAATCTAAATGAGGATCATATCTATAATCAACTCAATGCCAGTTTCCCCTATGGTTGTTTGGGACACAATCTCAACACCCCAAGGATCTGTAAACTCTTAAACAATATGAGAAGTTTATCATTGAGAGTGCTCCTCATGGTAGTGTGGAGATGGATCATTGGGGCTTTACTCCTAGAATTTTTCATGATCAACCTTTGCACAATGATATCTGCAACAAGAAATGAAGTCCTCCCCTTTCTCAAGAATCCCTATATATTGATTTTTCTAAAAATAGTACATATTCACATAGAGATGTGCTTGAAACACTGGGGTCAATAGCATAAAGTTACCCATCAACTTATAGAAACATCTACTCCAGTCTATAGCCCACCCTAGGACACATATTATGTGGTCATATCAGATGGAGGCTTTTATGTTCAAGGAAAAAGAGGCCAACATTAAAATATAGAGAGAGATATCCAGAAACAACATTCCAACAATGTCATCGTCCATGATGACTTCATTCATATAGGTCCCATATTATATATAAAGTTAGTTCATGCATTTTCAATGCCAAAACATGTGGGATACTCATCAATGACTTATGGTTAGACATCTACCCATTCCAGGATATTAGTATAACATTCATCTCCTCAATAAGATTAGTTTTCAGTTGGATATGGGAACCATTTCTGGGAAAATAACTGAAGATTAGAAGGGCATGAAAACCTCATATGCATTTTTTTATCTTTTTTAGAAAACCCTCAACTGACTGATTTCCAGAGCATCACCATATTTTTGTATCTAGTGATTGTAAAATATGGAGTATTTCACTTCCTTTTGTACTCAAAACTAAATAAACTGTGAGATATGGTGTCCTATAATGTCATTGCCTCATGAAAAATTAGAGGGAATGGAAATGTGGGAGATATTTGGTCTCTTAAATATAATTCAAAAGCTTCAATGATGAATATAATTCATTAATGTAGAGAGATGACAAGTATAATATCCTTTACATGTTCCCCTCAATGTAATAATAGTTAATTTCTTGCATGGAGGCTGAAGTTGAGAACAACTATATGCCCTATTGTAAAGAATGAATCATGTCATGGTTTTACATCACTCACACCTCCCACACAATAAAAACTATTTCACATCAAATGAAGAATTGTAGAATCTTCCATTGTATCCATTTATGAGAGAACCCAACCATCCTGGTTTGGGGAATTTCTACAACCACCTCCACCCCTCAGATCACCAATTATTGAGAGGATTCAAGAAATCTCAACAACAGCTAAAAACAATTCCAAACAGACTAGGTTAGGGAAATTTATATCTCAATCACCACCACCTGGTTCAACATCCCCAAAGAGAGTCCAAGGGAAATGAACAGTGATTCTAGGACAACCCTAATCCAATGGGATCGGGGAATTTAGTTTTCAATGTCCATATTAGGATCCATCAAATATCCAACATGAATCATTAGATCTTCAACAACATGATAAATAAATACTGATTGGGGACCCAAAAAACCACCTGAATAATGAGATGGGGTCCTTTTTCACATCAACATCACTACGAGGAGAAGTGTGTTTCTCTCGGTTGGGAGGTAAATGTCAATGGTTGGCCTCCCATCCATTCCTCCCACTTCCTGAAAATACTCATCTATTCAATTATCATTCGACAATCATGACCATAAAATACCTCATGTTCATTACTCGTAGTATAAGAACAAAGGAGCCTGTAGAGAAGGCGATCATACCCCGCCTAGATCTCAAGATAAACCAACTCATTATGGCCAAGGGTTTGAAGAATGACCATAAATAATGTAGTACATAACCATATTATTGAATTGAAAGTATAGGTATAACACCTATTTTCATGAATTTTTATTGTAAATTTCATCACTACCATCATAATTTCTCACACACGAACATTTAAATTAATATTATTTTATTATTTTATCAGACTTTGAAACATTATATAGTGTTGTGGGCCAAGCCTGTTTGAAATTTTTTCATTTTGTTGATGAACACATGTTTTTCCCTTGACAGCATCCAGTGCTGGGTAGGGCGTGTTCAATTCTTCACGACTTTTCTTGGGTCACCGTGCGGTCTGCCTAATGTACAAGACAAAAAAATAAAATGAGTTTTAATGAGTTAGTTTGATAATTATAATTATGGTAATTATTATTATTATTATTATTATTATTATTATTATGTTTACCAAGTTTATTAATATAGGCTTATTATAATTAAGTTATTATTATTAACTTTATATTAATTTTGATAGGTTTATTATGTTTATTAATTTCATATTATGTTTATTACAATTTTTATTATGATTATTATTAATAATGTCAATATTGTAATTATTAACCTATTTGATATTATTTTTATTATATTATTATTTTTATTATTATTATGGTTAATATTATTATTATTATGAAGTTTATTATAATTATTATTAAGTTTATGAATATTGATAATATCATCATTTATTAATTATTTATCTATTTTATATTGTTTTCTTTTATTCATTTCTTTTTTCCCTCCCTTGCCTTCCCCCCTTTTGTTCTTCTCTCTCGGACTCGCATGACACATCTCCCCCCACCTGAAACCCTATTTCTGTGCCCTCCCCACCATCCTCTCCCGCTCGCGCTACCCCCACTGGTGAGGGCCCTTCGGTGCGCCTCCCACCTTCTAGCCCGTCGCGACCCCCCCCCCCTCAATCTGCTCATCTCCAGCCCCTCTAGCCGAAGCAACTAGCACACACCCCCCTCAATTCCGTCGGGATGCACTATCATCCACAAACCCTATTATTGAACTGCCGACCATCTTCCTCCTCGCTCCTCCACTGTGACTGAAGCCTCCTCCCGCTCTTCTCTCTTGCTGCATCGATCGTCTACCACCAAGTCACACCGGTGTCCGCTTCGCACCGAACCACGTCACACCCCTTTCTACTTTGCACCACTCGGAACTGTGCCTCTATTTCTTTCTATCTAGGATTTCTAGCGCGGCACACCTCCGGTGGCCCACTCTCTTGCTCGGTTGGACATCTACACCTTTCCCACAGGTTTTTTTGCTTTGATTGTTTTCTTCTTCCAATTGGCAGATTTTCAGTGTGGGTTTCATATTTTATTTGGTCCATTTTTTGTGTGATTTCTTCGATACTTTGTCTTTAGGGTTCATCCTTGGTCCCTTTTGGTGTGAATATGGTTCAATTGAAGTTTTGCACCGAAATTCGGTGGGGTTTCAGCATCAAAGGTTCGTGTTTCAAGTATAATCATTATTTGGCTAATTATTTTTCTTACTTGGTTAATTTAATGTGTTACTTGATTAATAGGTGAGGTGCGAAGTGTGTTTTTAAAAATATTTCATATGCGTTTGAATTTAAAGTAGAATTTTGAAATGAAATTGAGTACTTTTCATGTTTAACTCTTATGTTGTTGTTTGACATCAATTTATAAATCATGAAATTGGTTATTCAGATTATGTACGTGATGTGAATGTTGTTTGGAAAGGGTTTTAGTGTGCATTTTCTTTATTAGATCATGCAATATCTATAGATTATGTTCATTATGGTTTTGTTTTTCACTTTGGTAATGTTTTATAAATTATGAAAATGACTAATTTAATGGTGCAAGTGATGCAAAACTATATTTTAAAAGAACTTTATATGCATTTGTGTTGGAATTGGTTTCTTAATGTGAACATGGGTGTAATTTTCATGTAAAATCATGTTACGCCTCTTTTAGGTGTTTTATAAGTTGTAAAAATGATTTATCTAGTTTTTCAAGTGGTGCGAGTCATGTTTTCAATGGAACTCAAACAATGGAATGCTTGTTTTGGAATTGGTTATGGTTTATGTGATGATTTGAAATAGCCTTTGGAAATGGTTAAATTGATTATGTGCATTTCTTTTATTATTTTAAATGAGTTTTATGAGATATACAAGTAGTGTGAAATATATTTTCAAATGGTTTAGTTTATGTTTGGGGTTTAAAGAGTGTTTTTGTGTGATTATTTTTTTAGTGCTAGCTTTGAAGTGTTTAATAAATTGCTTAATTGTTTTATTAAATTATATGTGTAGTGCATTGGTCCTTGCTTCGTTGGTTTTGGGCCGTGTGTGTCAAGGAATCCTACATATACATGCATAAGGTAAGGCATATATATATATATATATTCCCTCTTTGTACATATTCCCTCATTGAGCGGGGAATGTGTGCAATGCAGCTAGTGGTGTGTAAATATATATGTATAAATGCATGTGCATGTATGCGCCAAGTGTCTGTTCGAGTGGCCATCGAAAAATAGTGACAATTTTGAGGTAGGTCCTCTATGCCTTTGCCTTTAATTTGAGATTCATAATTTCTTTCTTGTTTTAAAAATATGTTTTACATTTACACTATATACACAATCTATGAAATCAGGTTACGGTTGCTAGAAATGATTATGCCTTTGCTTTGGAAATTGAAATATATTTTTAATGCTATCGGTCTTAAGTGACCTTTTCTTGAAAAGTTGATTTCTTATGTGGTTTTGAATTGGTAATGTGTATTTCCAAAGGTATTTGGTCTTTTGGCTGGTTAATTGTAAAAAGTATTCCCTTTATGTAATAAAGCATGTTTCGAACCTTAATAATGTTTATGAAATTGAAAAAAACCTCTCTTGAGGCACGGACCTTTGGTGTTAGAAAATTATTTGTATGTTGAATGTTTTATGATGTGCCTAACATTGAAGTTTATGCATTGTGTGACATGAAAGAGGGGGAATGCGCTTAAGGAGGGAGAATAGTGGTGAGAGGTTGAATGAGTTTTTGATAAAGAAAATGTTATGTTCATATATGTTTCCATGATATAGAAGAACTCCACACCACTTGAAATATAGAACAATGGGAAACCCGAGTATCTAGGTGGGTGACCAGGACTAGTACGCTAGATGACACATCAGGGGTTTGTCCCGGTTTGTCTAGCAGGATTGACGCAACAACACTAACTAAAAATATGAATTTTCTGAGGGTCGTGGTCTTCTTAGCCACGTTTCACTGAGGTACGAGGTCTCTAGGTTCCCACTTGTTCTAGCTACCTGTAGGGATTACCCATGGTGCTCATTTGTGACATGCTTCTAGTGATATTACTTTCTTTATAGTTGTTTCATGCTTGATGTCTTGTTTTTGAAAACCATATTTTAATCCAAACTGGTGTCTTTTCATTTTGAAATGATAATGCATGCTTGAAACCTATTTTGAAAATTTAGTGAGAGTAAAATTCATTACCTAAAAATGAAAACTTGTTACTTGAATTTGAAAAGGAGATACATTATTTTATTATATCTTATTTTCAAACTAGCATAATTGGATTTTTTACTAAAGGCGGAGGCATAGGACGTGGTTATATTTTGGCATACCTACTGAGCATCTCAGTGCTCATGACTCCTTTGCTTTTCAGTTACAGGTTTTAGTCTTGAATTTCTTTTGGGAGTGAGTGTAGTTTACGTACCATGGTGACCCATGGGGTCACCTAAGGTATGTCACGTTTCTTTATTTATTTCTTTTTTCCACTACCATGTTGTTCAGTCTATTTTCCTTTATTTATCTTCTTGTTCATTTTATGTATATTTTCATTTGTTATGAGCCAAATCATTCCCAACTTCTTTTTTCAATGCGCGAAACTTTTTTCCATCCCGTGGGGATCGGGAACGCCCTTCTGTCCATGTCGCGGGCTGGCTCGGGGATCGGTTTAGGGTCGACCCAGGTTGGTTCATGACAAAATGGTATCAGAGGGTCCCTTGTTATTTGGGGTGTCAAGTAGATTGGTGATTAGGTGATTCGGGACTCAAGAGGTAGGTGCGGGAAGGACGTCATGAACCCTTTGCCGTCCTGATACTCTAGTTGCCAGGGGTAGTATGGGATTTGAGTTTTTCTTTTTCTTGGTCTGTGTGGATGAGGGGTGAAAGGGGAAGTGATTTGCTGTTACGTGACGTGCCTTCATGGAGTAGCAACCCATGTACTGCCCGAGTGGACGGTTTAAGATACTTCTTATAGTGGATTCCCTCTCGGAGCATGGTCTACTAAGCCATGTTACCAGGTTGGCATAGCCACTAGTCCCTTATTTTTGGGAATTTTGATGTGAGTTATGTTTGACCTTCATTTTGGTTGGTGTGAGATCTCAAATATGAAAATGGATTTTTGTGAATGTTTTCAAAAGGGAATATGGGTTTTGGAGTGGAATATGGTTTTTGGAATGAAAAATGTTTTGGAATTTGGAAATTCCTTCCTTTAATGATAACTTACTCTCAAAAATTGGTTGTGAATTTGTGATTTGTGGTGAATGATCTTTTTTGGAAATGAGAACTGTCTTGAATTGACCCTTGGTATTCCTATGAGTGATCACATACATTGAGGTGTGCATGTGGCAAGTGGAGAAATTGGTGATGTGAGTGGATGGGTGCTTGAGCTATCATATGGATATGTATGTGTGAGACTTCATGGGATACCAATGGTAGATATTTAAGTTGTTTGGTTTTCTGAAAAATGATTTTCATAAAGGATTTTTCAAATGTTTAGAAACGTGACTGAGAAATTGTTTAGTGTTCTCTTTTAATGTTTGGTATCATTTTTCGTGGGTTCTTGGTTTTGACATACTGAATTGTGGTTGGAATAGTGATTTGAGTTTGATCTTTCGTTTGTGATTGAGGTGTGGAATTTTGATTTATGATGATTTTTTATTCGGATTTGTGCCTCTTGTTTTTGAGTATTCTGCCAAGATATGTCCCAGAAGTTTCTAGTGAGCCTCTTCTAGTGGTTGGTTCTACCCAGACTCTTAGTAGAGTGGTGGAATTGAATTATTTTTTAGTTATTTTCCAGCTTCTATGGTGATCATGATCAATATAAGGTAGTAGACTGACTTGGTTAAATCATTGGTGTTTCAAGGATATTGGAAAATCCCAAAACTATGAGTGTCCTTGTTGGTTCAGGACCGTTTGAAGGTAAAACTTTGGATTGGTGGAGGAGATAATCCTTACGTCGTTGCATTATAGTATTTCTTGGAAGGTGTTTAAGACCTATCTTATTCGATGGTTTATGCCCGAGGAAGTGAAGTCGAGGAAAATGGCAGAACTAGTGACTGTTGAGTAAGGCCAACGAGCAGTGAAGGCCTACGTGGGGAATTCCAAGGGGTTGATTCCATATTCTCCAGGGGTAGCATCGTGGAATCAGTTAAAGATTCCCTTGTGTGGGGTTTTCGTCCAGGGTTCCAGGACCATTTTTTTGGTGTTTGGAAAGGTTCCATGTCCGGTGACAAGATCGAATCGGAGGAACCTGTCTCAGACAAGTCTTCTTGTCAATTCCATCTTTTATTAGTTGGGCCACCCCCTTGTTTTCTTCTAGTGTGCTCGGTTTGGGTACTTTATGTTTCCTTGTCATCCTCCTCCGAATGTTTTCCATCAGTGTGGCCATTTAGGACAATTGGAGAGGTTCCGCTAGCGGCATCATCAGCAGGAGTCTCGACCAAAGGATGTCAGCTCCTGACTGCGGGGCAGTAGATGCTTCAAGACATCAGAGCTCTAGCCATAGGTCTTGTAGTGAAGCTTTTCACATATTTGGGAATCATGGGGTGTGGGTCAACATGGTCTAACTTTTATCTCCAGTGCTGAAATAGGGATGATTTAAATATCTCTGTTCAAGAATCCTTATCATTGATGGTTCTATTTTGCTGTAAGAGTCATAAAGGTCTCATTTAATTATTGTGTTTTTTGTTCTTTGAATACCCCAATTTGTTTGTAAGACGGTGTGGTGATCTCGTCTTCTTGAAATTATAGTATTTGTGCCTCCTCAAATATGAGTTTTTAAGTTTGTCTCTTTTTGGGTGTGAGTCTCAAGATGATTATCTATCTAGTGTGGCTAGATCCATTGGTGACCCGTTCTTGTTTTAGGATGTGCTCTTTTTGAATACAGATGAGTATTGGGAAATAATGAATAGGGGTTTGGCCCGCTACTTGGTTTGGGATCTTCCATTGATGACCCCATGTGGTGGGGGTCTAGTTGGTGCGGAGAGTTCATGGGTCAGTTTGTGCTGGGTTTCTCATATTGTTCCATGATAATTAGCTTAAGCAGCTTATTCCTTAGATGGTGGGGAGACCCACCATGGATCTTGTTTCACTTTCTTTGAGAGTTAGTGTTGGGGTGTTTTCACTTTTGTTCGTGTCAGTAGCTTTAAATGTTAACTTGTGTGGAGAGTCCCAATGTTGGACATGGTAGTTGGGTTCTTGTGGAGGGGAGAACCCTCCTCGTCTCTTGATGTCTATTCTCATAGAAGTTTTCCATAGAGCCCGTCGGGTGTGACTCATGGAGTGAGAAGTCACACTGAGTTCGTGAGTTTTTTTTCCTTGTACAGATTCAAGTTCGAGTTTGTTTCCTCATTTGGTTAGGCATCTTTCTGGGGGCTGAATGTTTTTGTGGTGGGGAGAATTGTCACACCCAAACTTTTAAATTAATATTATATTATTATTTTATCAGACTTTGAAACGTTCTATCGTGCTGCGGGCCAAGCCTGTTTGAAATTTTTTCATTTTGATGACGAACAAATGTTTTGCCCTTGACAGCATCCGGTGCATGGGAAGGGCATGTTCAAAGCCACTCGGCTTTGCTCGGGTCACCGTGCGGCCTGCCTAATGTACATGACAAGTAAATAATATGATTTTTAATGACTTAGTTTAATAAATATAATTATGGTAATTATTATTATTATTATTATTATTATGTTTACCAAGTTTATTAAAATATAGTTATTATAATTAAGTTATTATTATTAAATTTCTATTAATTTTGTTAGGTACATTAAGTTTATTAAAATCATATTATATTTATTATTATTATTATTATTATTATCAATATTGTTATTATTAAACTATTTGAAATTATTTTTATCTTATTATTATTGTTTTTATTATTATGGTTAATAATATTATTATTATCAAGTTTACTATAATTATTATTAAGTTTATGAATATTAATAATATCCTTATTTATTAATTATTTATCTATTTTATTTCATTTTCTTTTATTCATTTTTTCCTCCCTTTTATTCCCACCTCCTTCTCTTCTCTCTCGGAGTCGCGCGACACATATCCCCCCACCTGAAAAATGATTATCGCGGCTGACACCCCCCCCATCCTCTCCCGCTCGCGTTACCCCCACCGGTGAGGGCCCTTCAGCGCACCTACCACCCTCCAGCCCGTCGCGACCCCCCCTAGATCTGCTCCTCTCCTCCCCCTCCAGCCGAAGCAGCCGACACACCCCCCCTAAATTCCATTGGGCCACACCATCTTCCACAAACCCTACCATTGAACCAATGACCTTCTTCCTCCTTGCTCCTCCACCATGACCAGCGCCTCCCCCCGCTCTTCTCTCTGGCTGCATCTATCCTCTACCACCTAGCCACACCGATGTCCGCTTCACACCAAACCACGTCACCCCCCTTGCTGCTTCACACCACTCAGAACCGCACCTCCATTTCTTTCCATCCAGGATTTCCAGCACAGCGCACTTCTAGTGGCCCACTCTCTTGCTCGGTTGGCCATCTACACCTTTCCCGCAGGTTTTTTTTTCTTTGATTGTTTTCTTCTTCCAATTGGAAGATTTTTGGTTTCGGTTTCATATTTTATTTGGTCCATTTGTGGTGTGATTTCTTTGACAATTTTTCTTTAGGGTTAATCCTTGGTCCCTTTTGGTGTGAATATGGTGCCATTGATGTTTCGCACCGAAATTCGGGGGGTTTCGGCATCAAAGGTTGGTGTTTCCGAGTATAATCTATATTTGGTTTATTATTTTTCTTACTTGGTTAATTTAATGTGTTACATGATTAATAGGTGAGGTTCAAAGTGTTTTTTTTGAAATATTTCATATGCGTTTGAATTTAAAGTAGCATTTTGAAATGAAATTGAGTACTTTTTAGGTTTAACTCTTGTCATGTTGTTTGAAATCAATTTATAAATCGTGAAATTGGTTATTCAGATTATGTACGTGATGCAAATGATGTTGGGAAAAGTTTTTAGTGTGCATTTTCTTGATTAGATCATGAAATATCTTTAGATTATGTTTAGTATGGTGTTGTTGTGCACCTTGGTAATGTTTTATAAATTACGCAAATGACTAATTTCATGGTGCAAGTGATGCGAAACTATCTTTTAAAAGAATTTGATATGCATTTTTGTTGGAATTGGGTTCTTAATGTGAATTTGGGTGTACTTATCGTGTAAAATCTTGGTACGCCTCTTTTATGTGTTTTATGAGTTGTACAAATGGTTTATCTAGTTTTTCAAGTGGTGCGAGTCATGTTTTCAATGGAACTTAAACAATGGAATGCTTGTTTTGGAATTGGTTATAGTTTATGTGATGATTTGAAATGGCCTTTGGAAATGGTTAAATTGATTATGTGCTTTTATTTTATTATTTGAAAAGTGTTTTAAGAGTAATACAAGTAGTGTGAATGGTATTTTCAAATGGTTTAGTGTACGTTTGGGGTTTGAAGAGTGTTTTTGGGTGTGATTCATTTTTTAGCACTAACATTGAAGTTTTTAATAAATTTCTTAATTGTTTTATTAAATTATATGTGTAGTGCATTGGGCCTTGATTTGTTGGTTTTGGGACACGTGTGTCGAGGCATCCTACATGTACATGCATAGGGTAAGGAATATATATATATATTCCCTCTTTGTACATATTCCCTCATGGAGTGGGGAGTCTGTGCAATGCAGCTAGGGGTGTGTATATATATATATGTATAAATGCATGTGCGTGTATGCGCCAAGTGTCAGTTCGAGTGGCCATCGACATATAGTTACAAGTTTGAGGTAGGTCCACTAGTCCTATGCCTTTAATTTGAGATTCATAATTTCTTGCTTGTTTTAAAAATATGTTTTACATATACAATATATAAACATTCTTTGAAATTAGGTTACGATTTCTTGAAATAGTTATGCATTTACTTTGGAAATTGACATGTATTTTTAATTCTATAGGTCTTAAGTGACCTTTTCATGAAAAATTGATTTCCTAAGTGGTTTTGAATAGGTAATGTGTATTTCCAAAGGTGTTTGGCCTTTTGGTTGGATAATTGTAAAAAGTATTCCCATTATGTAATAAAACCTATTTGGAACCTTAAGAATGTTTTATGAAAAAGACAAAAATCTCTCTTGAGGCATGCACCCTTGGTTTTAGAAAATGATATGTATGTTGAAAGTGTTATGATGTGACTAACGTTGAAGTATATGAATTGTGTGACGTGAATGAGGTGGAATGTGCTTAAGGAGGGAGAATAGTGGTGCGAGGTTGAATGAGTTTATGATAAAGAAAATTTTATTTTCATATATGTTTGCATGATAAGGAAAAACTCACCACCACTTGAAATATAGCACAATGGGAATCCAGGGTATCTTGGTGGGTGACCAGGACTAGTACGCTAGATGACACGGCAGGGTTCATCCCGATTTTTCTAGCAGGATTGACGCAGCAACACTAACTAAACACAAGAATTTATGAGGGTCATGGTCTTCTAAGCCACGTTTTATGAGGGTCATGGTATTCTAAGCCATGTTTTCTGAGGGTCGTGTTCTTCTAAGCCACGTTTCACCGAGGTACGTGGTATCTAGGTTCCCACATGTTCTAGCTACCCATAGGGATTACCCATGGTGCTCATTTGTGACATGTTGCTAGTGATGTAAATTTCTTTCCAGTTGTTTCATGCTTGATGTCTTGTTTTTGAAAACCCTATTTTAATCAAAACTGGTTTCTTTTCACTTTGAAATGTTAATGCATGCTTGAAACCTATTTTGAAAATGTAGTGGGAGAAAAATTCTTTACATGAAAATGAAAACTTGTTACTTGAATTTGAAAAGGAGAATCATTATTTTATTATATCTTATTTTCAAACTGGCATAATTGGATTTCTTACTAAAGGCGGAGGCATAGGATGTGGTTATATTTTGGCATTCCTAATGAGCATCTCGGTGATCATGCATAATTTTCTTTTCAGTTGAAGGTTTCAGCCTTGGATCGCTTTTGGGAGTGAGTTTAGTTTACGTACCTTGGTGACCCATGGGGTCACCTGAGGTATGTCATGTTTCTTTGTTTATTTATTTTTTCCACTTCCATGTTGTTCAATCTATTTTCCTTTATTTATCTTCTTGTTCAATTTATGTTTATTTATCAATTTTATTGGCCAAATCATTCCCAACTGCTTTTTTTCTATGCCCGACACTAGTTACCAACCCGTGGGGATCTGGAATGCCCTTTGGGGCATGTCACGGGCCGGCTCGGGTGACCAGTTCAGGGTCGACCTGGCTTGGTTCGTGACATAATTGGCATGGTGGCTCTGGACACAAATTTAGGGAAACATAACGCATTAACCATTCTTTGATATTAGGTTGATATGGATACACTAACTAAGTCTTCATACAACATGATCCAAATAAGTCTCTAAAATGTGGTACCTACGATTATTGAGTTTCCACCACTATTATAACACTTCCTAATATATTGGGAAAGGTGTAGCTACATCCTAATCACCACCCGGAAGATAGGAGGTTCCTTTCATAGAGGAATAATTGTTATAATATGTGATCTAGTTACAAACACATAGAAAACACAATGATGAGCTACACGAGGGGGTAGTATTCCCACATGGTATCTTCTTAAATCTATGGTGAATATTCCTCCTCCTATAAGAGGTGATCCTCAAAAAAGAGTTGAATCTGATTACCATACTAGATTTGATCTATGGAGCCAATATACATAAAAGAAGATATTGAAAATGATAATGGATTCTCTTTGTTTCAACAATAACCTATCACACACCAAGGTAAACGTTTAGTCTTATGATGAATTAAGTAGTTGGATAGTATAGGAGCCACCTCATCAACCCCTATGTCCCGATAGATGGTAGGTGGCTCAGAAATCATTAGTCTCAGTTCTACTTAGTTTCATAGAGTGCATAGCTACTTGAATATAATCATTGGAAGGGAGACACTCACTTGGGTAGCTTGAGAGAAATCCATGTCTAGAAAGGGTGGATGATACATTTATCCCACCAAATTTTAGTAATTCTACCATCCCTACTTTTTATTTTATATGATACCCTGAGAAGTATCTCAAAAACATCATATCCAGATGTGGGATGATGACAGGCCCTTGAGATCAATAAAAGGAGACAATGTTGGGGGTTTTTGAACTAAATCTGACAGGGATAACCTTTTTGTGGTAATGCGGTCTACCAGTAGGATTTATTTCCATATGAGAATACATTTAACATAAATTCTTTTATCAGTTCATTTCCATCATGAGTAAAAGAACAAATATTGACCTATATAACTAAAAATAAAGTGGAAATGAATGGTTCTGTAACTTCATAGTGAAATGTATTGTTTTATCAAATTGACTCAACATCCTTACCTCATAGGAGGAAATTTTTAAACTCTATGATATAAATTTACTTGATGATTTGAAAAGACCTCTAATTCCAATGAATAACAAAGGTGGGTTCCACAAGTTTGTATAAATGGTAAAATTTTTGGAGGACTCCATTTCTAAAACCTTATCCAAATATCAAATCCTTCACTAAAAACATGGGAAAAGGATACGTAAATAACAAGACGTGTCTATCACTCTCATGATAGAAATAGTTCCAATATATGCACATCGACATGCCCCAAACTAGCTAGAAACTCCTTTTCATGTGGTGGAAACCACAAAATTTCCTCGACCAAAAGAATAGAGAAATCAGGTTCACCTAGGATTTAAGGAAAAAATGAATAAATAATTCTCATTCTGAAATGAAAATGTCAATAGGTTTTTCTTGGTAGTCGTGGGTGATAACATAATAATGCTACAAAATCCTAGGAAGCCCGATAAATTAAAACTCATTAATTGTCCTAACTATTTACTATTCCATAGAATGATGGTTAATAATGTCTTAGAATTTATAATTTTAAAGGAATTACATTAAGCCATTGTTGATTCTATATAGTTGATGTTAAATATCTCTGTAGAGTAAGAGGCATACATAACCATTGCCAAGCCAAAAGAAGTGGGTGATTGGAATAAATATCTAGTTAGACACGAATAGAAGTTTAATAATTTTATGGATAGTAAAAACACTAATAGAGATCATACCACCATAAGAACATAGCTACAAAGACCCACAATAACTCTTACACCCATGACAGTGACATTGGATGTCTCACAAAATTTGGAGAAACCATCTAATGCAGGATGAAATAAGATATGATGTGTCATATTCTGATCCAATGCAAGCTGTTATTTTTGTAGGCTTCTTCCCTACAATATATGAATAATAGAAACCACCCCAAAACACATAAACATTGTCAGATGAAGAGCTCATATTTGGTTCTTTCAATGTGATCCAATTAGAGGACCCCTTATCTTATGTTTAATATACCACTGAGTATGATTTATCTACACCAAACAAGGGAACAGGAGGCCTCTATCGTAGGAACCACGAATATTCTGGATAGCACAGGTGTGGCTAGACATGATATTTTGTTCATTTCTCCAAATTTAAAATATAATTATCTATGAAAGGGGTTATGAAATTTTAATAGACGTGTAACAACATGGATGTGTCCAATATCCATTGATTGGTCATCCACACATAGTTTTCTTACATGACTACCTAGTGGGGGATTGATTATATGATCATTATAGGAAAAAAATAAGTTCTAAACAACCTTCGACACTATTTGAAGATGCACCCACAACCTATGCATTGGCTCTAAGCTTGTCTAACTAAAATTATGCAATTACCAAGCCACATGTATAGGTGTAACCCCGCCTCTAGAAGCACCACCATCTAAAAAAAGGTAATACATTTTGAAATAGTGGGTGGTTATCCCATCCAATGTATCAATCCTGGATGAAATCTATCATTCAAAATAACATAGAGAGGAACTCATTAAATCCATCTAGGTCACATAGTAATTCAATATATAAGTCTCTACAACTGTGGTAGCTAAAATTGAGTCAATGGAAGTAGAATACTGTGTTACCATATCATTCACATGCCATGATCAGGAAGAACTCATCTAGGGACACATCAGACCACTAAGTGTTTCGGGTAGACTCGATAATGTAATTATCCAAAGTGCTCAGATTGATCATGGTTCTAGGATCAACCTCATTCTAGTATAAACCATTTGATGTTTTGGATATAGAGAATGGGATTTGTGTCCCATAAATTTCAAATATCAAGAGTATGATAAGAATGATAAAAGACCTATTGGGAAGATGAAACACAATTCATAGTTCTGGGATCCCACATATGGAGATGAGTTTTTGGTTAACCAAAAATATACTACATACAATGTCCTTATTGGGTGGTTATAGATCTATATCCATATGGATATACCATTCACATTCCATCAATTTCTGAAATAACCATCAATGGAAAGGTCAATATAATATATTCTGAATGTTCCCACATTAAGACATTCCAAGACACAAATAATAATGATGGACTATACAAAGGGGGGGGGGGACAACGGTTGATGATGATGATGTGGTTTCAGCCTTCAGCCATTGATGTGCTTATGTTGGATGAACTATGAATATAAGAAGTACCAAGACCTACAATGATTACTTCTTACATTCTCCTTGAAGAGTAATAGATATATAATAAATTTCTAAATTAGCACTAATATGATTTTTCTTGTAATTATATATAAACTTTTGGACTAAAACCAGGTGTGGCTACACACCATCTTAGCTCACCCGATGAGCATCGAGGACAGAAGTTGGAATCATGGATGTGACATCACTATCATGCCTCCAATTTTGTGGAGGAGGATAAAAATTTGATCAAACCCAACATTGTTCGAGTATTACAACACCCAATATTGATAACTAAAATAGTAGTTTTCAAGAAAAATAATGAACATATTAGGTTTTACATCAACATTAGAGACCTTAATCAGCACATGATAAATAATTATTTCCCAGTATCATTCATATAAATCATAATTGATGTAGCATTGGGATTCCAAGACAATTTCATCCTTGATGGGTATTTAGGGCATGATAAAATAAATATTGTCCCTACATATAAGGAAACCACCTCTAATAGAGCGCCTTGTATGATCTCTTTTCAATTATGTCATTAATATTGGATTAAATAACACTATCACTAAAAATCAATATTCCATAAATCATTCCATTAATACATTTCTAGGGTGAATAATTCAATGTTATATCGAAGACTTAGTGGTCAACTCTCGACACTGATTAAAAAACTTCACGAATCTCACATCAATCTTAAAAAAGCTATGACATCATAGTAATGAGATGAATCCACTAAAATGATCCTTTGGGGAATCATTAGGGATGTTGTTTGGAAATATGGTATGCCACCACATAATTGAGGTTGACCTAGACAAGGCTATTGATATTTTAGAAATGTGACCCCCTGAAATCTCCATGAAATGAAGGGTATCCAAGGGAACCTGGCATATATTAAATGATTCATTTCCATCCCAGCTGAAAAATCACTCCATGTCACTAAGGTAATGGTGAAGGGAATCCCTTACCAATGAGATGATGACTACCAAGAATCCTTTGAATGTCTTAAATAGTATCTACTGCACCCACTTACTTTGATGCATCTACAGTAAGGCAGGCCACTCATCATATATATTTCCCTCATAGAATTCTCACCAGGAACCCACCATTCATAGAAAAATTATGCATAGAAAAACAATATACTATACTACATTAGCCGAATAATTCTAGTTATTGAGACTCGATATTATGATGTCCAGAATAAAATTATTTCACTAATAATCAGAGTACAATAGCTAAAAAATTACATGTAGTTCAATGAAATCCTTTTTTATTCTCATATTGATCCACTAAAGTAAATCCTAAAACTCCCCTTACTAACAAGGAATTTCACCTGATGGGTGGTTATTATTATGTAATATGGCATTCTCTTCGTATCAAATAAATTAGGGAAATATAATTTCATTTCTAATTACCTAGAATCATATCCAGCCATGTAGAATACACCAATGGACACCAAGATCCTAGATGTGGTGGTCTTATATACCCAAGATTTTCCTTGTACATGGTAGATGTATTTTGATGGCTCATCCTAATGTTCTATTGGAAAAATTATTGAAAACACAAAGGTCAATTGGGTTGGATTATGGATGATATTTTTCTCTCTATACTATGATTATTTCCCATACTCATTCTAACTATATTATGGGTGCCTGAATTAGGAGTAAGAATACCAACCCCACGTCAATAGGTTAAAACTATCCATACAATTGCAGATAGCATAACTGAATATTGAAGGGCAGTCGTTACTAGTGATAAAGCATATTGATGGTAAAAATGAAATAAAGAAATGTTGAACTCGCCCTACTCATTTGAAAATGTCAGAAGAATAATGGAAGATTTTTCTTTTGATCCCATATTTCTTCATGTTCACTGATAACATAATTCATGCACTGATACATTGGCTAATACTATCAACATATTGGATGATCCTGATCAAGAGGAAACAATATTTTATATCACTCATAGAATAATGGTCTTATCAAGTGTCATCTATAATTTGGAGGAAATAAATCTGGTTTACAAATCACTATATCATGATAAAATGATATTCTATCCTGGATGGATGGATCCCACAATTGTCATCATCAAAATGGAGTTTTCTAGAAAGATCAAGACAAAATTGAATATATTCTACGTCATCCACAAACATTACCCAATGGGGTGTACCATATGATAATAAAGTACTATACAAGTGAATATTTTATAGCATACTCCTCATTTTCATAAGAGAAATATAGATCCATTCCATCATGGAATAATTCTATATAGTATCATGTGGTTCTCATCTACATGGGATTAGGCTCTACCACTAAATCAATTAGATGGGTTATTACTTATAAACCATGATAAAATATTTCATTGAATTCACCATGAATTATCAGGCATTCCATATCCCTGAAAAAAAAACCATCCACCCTCGAAATTTTTACAAACATCTATAAAATCATGGCCATTTTTGGTTTTGTGACTAGATGTTGTGGGACTATATCTCCCAGCCACAACTAAGCAGTTAAAGTACATCCTTTCAGCTACTGAATTATTTTTGAAACTAGATGATGAAATACTTCACAATGATGTTTGGATAAAGAATATAATTATGTTCATGAAGAACCACATAATCAATATGTTCATAGTATGCCACACAATATTGATGGAAAAGGACACCATAATTTGTTCTATGTAGATGATGAAACTATTCCATGAGTAAAAAATAATGATCAATCACTCATCTCACTATCATGTAATGAAACATGGATAGATTTATTTCTTCAATAAGACTCTATAAAATATATTCTATAACCTTTAGAATAATAATAAGAATTCATAGAAAGAAAATATCTTCCATGCATTATGGGGCTACCATACCACCATGGGTACTGCTACAAAACCAATGCCATTATCGTTGTTGTATGTGACTAAGGGAGTATTACCCATCGAATTCCATCTTCCATCTCTCATAACATCCTTTTAAAAAGAAATAAATTTTTGATAAATTAAAAAAATTGATGGATGAATTGATGTGGCTCGATGAGAACATGTTGTGTACATTGTAAAACCTCATGATCCATCAAAATCAGATCGCGTGACCCATTAAAATTAATGATCGCTTTTTTCCATTCCTCCAATGAGAATTTTTGTTGGGTGTCAGGACCCCAATGATACAAAAAAAATATTCCTTCAATTATAGAACCTATATTTGATGGTTCATACATCATACATAAGGTCTATCACAATAAAGATTAACCATTAGACACAATTAATGGGAAGCATGTCACACCCCCCCCCCCACCAATGAACTCTTTCTAAAGTAAAAAATTTCATATCGGTGAATAGGAGACCAAAGTCCTAACCACATGAAATTAAATAATAAAAAGTTTTCCTAAATAGACGATGTTAACCTATTCAAGCTCAAACTAGTCGCATGAAATTAAACTAAAGAAGATATTCATTGAATCAATACGTTTTGATACACAACATCTCCTATCCTGGTAGTAATAACTTAAACTGGACATTGTATCATGTCCTAAACACATGATAATAAATTTTATAGATCACATCCCCACAACATGATGTAAAATAGTATGGGAAGCCGCATCTCACTAATGAATAAAAACGCACATGCAATATCTGTGCAATGGAAGGATGAAATGACACCTCCCCATATGAGAGGTAGCTATGCATGTGGAATATTATTATTATAAATTAATGTATGACTTTATTCCGACCATCATTGTATGTGTAGTTACACTAAAAACACTAATCTTGCTTCCCTCCACAATATTCATTTTCTTTCATATTAGATGGTCCTTATCCTTACAACTTGATGTTAAACTGCACGACTGATGTCCTGGACACATAAAAATAAACTTCACAGGTTTATATAACTTCATATGTACCGATTCTCATTTTTATTGATATATGTAGGGATTCCTCAATCATATATCTTGGCCCAACAACCACATGATAAAAAATGACTTGTCTTATCCATAATCAAATATAAACGGTGATATGATCCATTTCCATTCCATGTTTCTCACACCGATCACATCACAACTGAGCTTAGGAATTTTTGTAAGTGATATGCCACACCGAAAATGAATATCACCTCATTAAAGGATCGTTTTTTTTCTTGAGTGTAAGACTTTTAAATTCATAAAATTATTCTCCTTCATATGATGTTAAACTTCATGGGTCCTATACCTTGCTTAACATGAAACTGCACATTCCTGTGGACCACTCCTGAGAGGACAACTATGGTTAGTGATTGGTCTTCTACAACACCCATTTTCATTGATTACTACATTTCACTTGATCCCTATAAACATAGGTTATTTAGTGACACAAAAAAATATAAAAAGTAACACTCTCTGCAAATAGTCAAGGCATGCACTAGAAGGTCATTCTTTATGAACTATTTCTGGATTGAGTAATTTCATCACATGATATATAGTGACATCCATATCATCAATCTTGGGTCCAATCACAATTAATAAAAAATCCCCACTCTCTGCATATAGGCTATACTTGTGCAGAAAGGTCCTTCTGCAAGAAATTTGTATGTCTTGAGTACTATTATCATAGGATACATCATAAATCCTAGATATATATCCTTGGATCAAGATCAAATAACCCATTTTAATGTGAGTAATCTAACATCATTGTCAAATGTTGTTAAATTACATGGTTCCACCTGGACTTTGATCGGATTGACTCCTATCTTCACAAGATATGTAGTGAAACCTATATCTCTAATCTTGGGCCCAACAACAGTAAACAATAGATAAAATACACACCTATATTCTTAATATATACCATTTTTGAGTATTCAGCTACCAATAAATATGTTTGTCTTCATTATTATCATCAAACGATACTTTGTGATTATTTAATCGGCATCTTAGGCCCAACTACAATAATTAACCGAAATAATTACCACTTGCATGCAAGTATCACAGTGGTGTAAAGTGTTTACCATTAGATAACTATGTGTTTCATGATTCCTTCAATTTTATTATATATAATTATTCCAAAATCTATAATTTTGGGTGCATCTACGATACCCAAATAAATAAATTAACACCAAATGCATAGTTACTAATCCATAGATTTCCATTTTTCATATGTTCAAGTCAGAACTACATAAAACCATATTTTGTAAGTAATATATCTCGTTCAATGTTTCACATTTTTTTCCACATAATTTCCACATGACGATAAAATAAATAGTAAAAATACTTACCAAATTATTATTAAACTGTATGGAAATGTTCTTACCAATTGAAATTGAACATTATGGATGTAAGTACTCCCTTACTACACAATGATAAATGATATAGACCATCATTAACTATCATACTTTATCTAAGTAAGATAATATAACTTCCTCAGTTAGCTAGGATATAGGGTGATTACACCAAATTTTAGGTACCTCAATCTATAAATCACACTTCATGTATTGATATCCTAAACTTTCCACAAATATTTCATAGCCCATTGAAAACATTTCTTGACATAAAGGGAACCTTTGTTTGACTATGAATGCATTCTTATGGAACATGGAAATGAATATATTTTCGTCATCAAAATGGATCACTCGAGAAGAAATGGTATTCTGATCCTTTAATCCCTCGAATCATCATGTATGAACTCAACACCTCAGTGTGATCTGAGCCATTCATGATATTATTTTCCCATATATTTACTCTCCACTTGAGAACATAAATCTATTATTTATAATATTTTCAAACCATGATCAGAAAGATGATAGGGTACTCTTATCCCTAGGTATCTAAATTAGGATCATGTGTATCATCCCCATGATATGTATTTTAATGTCAGGACATTAAAGTACCTACACATTGATCAAAGTTTGAAGACCATAAAATCAATCCTATATTGGTCCAAATCGAACATCTATGAACCTTTCATGATATATACACAAAACATTTCATGTGGAACCCACTAAGGGGAGTCTTGAGAAAAAATCATGCCTTTACTATATAAACTATATATCTCCAGATTTAAGGAAAATTTTGTGTTTTCAATAAATAATGAACAAAGATAGTAGTGAATACTCTTTCCCACTATCTAAGGCCATGATATGATCGATTGACCCCACTAGTTTAGGAAAAATATAAGGAAAGTATGTTTCACATCTCCTCACTATGATAATATGTTCGATATGGGGAAAACATTTAGGGTTCTCAAACCCTTCATGGATATTACAATTTCTACAAATCAGACTTCATGACTTAAGTTCCACATTTAACCATAAATCTTCCATGTATATTTAAAAAGGGTAACTGAATTCAAGGTACCCTTTTCATGACTATGCATGTTTTCCTAGGGATCCTGCATTTGTGCCTTTAGTCGTCAACCAAAAATTATACTCTAAAAATAGGGATTTCTGATTATTTTGAGAAATTACATCATGGTAAATAAATAAAAAACATCAGTGTGTTCTTGTCTATTTTTTGTATGATTTCACCATATTATCCTACTAACCTAAGAACAATGGTTTGTGATTTAAAATATTCAAGCTAAAATATCTGAGTGCATTATAACACCCCTATGTTAAGTAACTTTATTTTATACCCTTTCACAATGAAGTAATGCGACACTCTATTCCAGAACCATTGATGGACCATACCTCATGATTTGAAAAAACATGGCATAGGGATCAAACATCAAATTTATGTGTTGAACTGCCCTAGGGATCTAAAACATTTCTTATATTCCTTTCATACATTCCTATCCTAATAATCTGGAGGTATGATTATCCACAAATATCTCATGTACCTTGAAAAAGCTAGTAGGTCACATTTTCTTGGGAATTCTATTGACTTATAAAGGATTTGACCTACCAACTAAAAGAATATATTCCTCGTGATAGAATGTCCAAGAAAAAAGAACCTAAAATATGTTGGTAGCATGTCAAAGATAAAAGAAACTAAACAAGGGTGATCTAATGTATATGATAAAAGACCGTAAATGAAAATTATAGAATGTAAGATCTAAAAGTCACTAAACAACAATAATAGAATTTATGAGTTAAAATATTATAAACTTGAGTGATAGAAGGTCCGAGATATTAACCCTAAATGATAGCGATAGAAAGTATTTGCTAAAAGTTCACAAACTACAGTGATAGAATGTCCCAACTAAATGACCCTAAACTATAATGGTAGAATTTTTGAGAAAAAATAACCTAAAATATATTGATTGAAATTAAAGGTTAAAAAAACCAAACCATGGTGATATAATAAATGAGATAAGATACCCTAAACTACAATAAAAATGGTCTGATCTAAAATACCTTAACATACATTAATAGAAGGTCTGAGCCAATAGACCCTAAACTATAGAAAAATAATGATTTATTTTTCATGAATGGAAAATCATGTAATATTAAGAATTCTAGAGTAGATATATCTAAAAGGAATATCATTATGGTGGGAATTCGTAGGAACAACATGAAAAGAATATGTTATGAATTAAATATTTTGGTATAGTCATTCAAGATTAATTTATATCTTGCTGAGGATGGGTATCATTGGTGATTAATATAACATCAGATTATTTAAGAGTCATGAAATTCCTGAATGAATCGAAAAACATTAGATTGTATCATGAAAATAGAAAAACCATTCATTGATAGCATGAAATATGTGAAATCACTACATTTGGGAGTCTCTCCAAAAATCTCATAAAAAATAATGTTTGTATCATTTGTCATACTACAAAATTATTCAATCAGTTGAGATGTCCAAGTAGAAAAGATTCAAAAGAGATGCATCAATTGAATTCTGAATTGTTTCTCACCACACCTATTCTTCTTCATCCCTAGTATTATGAGTCTTGACTAAATTATTCAGATCCCCAAATCTCTTATGAGTAGTTTAAAATTATGAGGAAGATGATGCCAAAAGTTAGAACTCCAAAGTCATATGATTCCTCATACCTCAATATCTGTACAACCCAGAAATCAAATTGGAATTTAAAATTAGGATTAAACTGAATATTCTTGTCTAGTTCCTCCATATCTTCCACAATATGTCCGACAAGGGAATTATCGTAGTCAAAATCATGAAATCCCCCCTCATTAGTGGAAAAATATTAGTGAGCTGGGAATGTTTTCCCATTATTTCATAATGTGGTTGGTGATCAAATTCATCCACCCCCATGTCCATAAGTATATAATGAATGAATTTCTCCTGTTCATGAAATATTTCCAAATGAGTCTCATTAATCACAGTTTGAATCTACAAAAAGATCTACCTACATCATGTCTGGGATTCTTGATTGATGAGATGGGAAGGAAAAAATTTGGGACAAGCCTCTAAGTGGGAATTTATGTTGGATTGGAGGATCTATATATCCTCGCCTCAATAGATGAATAACCTATTTCCTTTATTGGTGGTCTGATATCACTGACATGTTCACTCCCACTATTAGGATGACCATTGCCCTGATGAGGTAACTACCTTGATGTTTCTATCAAATCAATAATATACTCCATCATTTCTATGAGAAGAGGGGATGATGAGGAAACTTTCATGTCTACATGACGAAACAATCAATTCAATACACCACCTTGATAGTCTACTACCCATGCTTGGTCATAAGCCTATGTAAGAAAGGTAGGTGCTTTAGAAGACATAATAATTATCTCACCATCAGTTTCTCCTTGAGCTAACACCATCCAAAAATAGAAGATGATCATGAGGTCTCAGTATCCTCAAACGCTTTCCAAAGTAAGAAGGGGAACCTTTGGGTATAGACAAACTGTCGAGAAAACCGATAATTTGTCATTTGGTCTCAAAAATTCCACATATAATATGAATAATCTTCCTTTAATCTAAAAAAACCATATAAATAAAATCTTGAATAATATTGAATAAAAATAGTAAAAGGACGAAGAAATAAAATAAAACTAATTTTCCATTAGGGAAGAATACTCTTCAAGGTAATTTGCATCATGTGGTGCCCGTGAACTAAAAAATTATTTGGATAGAGGCATTGCAGCCAGATCCAAAAAAAAAATTGTGAAGGAGGAAGTGATTTATGCCCCTGAAACTGAATATTCCCAATAAAATATATAGTTCTAATGATGAGGTTTCATCTCACACCCATTAAAACGAAGGCCCCTACAGACAATGTCCTTGGACCCCTGCAAAAGATGGTCAGTGGCCCTCTGTGGATGATCAGATCATCCAGTAGTCATCAAATAATTACTCTATAAAATGACCCTAAGGGGATGAAATAAGGAGAGCTCTAAAAGATTGCATCACGGGGAAAATATAAAGGGTTTTGAAGAAATCCCTCTCAAACCTGAAGCACTTTGCAGACTCCATCTCACAAACTATGTGAGGGTTTCCCTTTGAAGACTCTATCCCAAAAAACATATGTGGAGGTGTTATTTATGATATTAAGCATCATTTTACGACCCCCCAAAAAATAATTTTTTTTATAATGGAAAAATTGTGGCTAACCCTTTATGGACACTCCATCATGGGTGATGCCCCTCCATGGGAGCACCCTCGCATATGCTCTAGTGTGCCCAGCCCTATATTCCCACCTCCTATTCGGATAGCACTTCGTGGAATGTTCTATGTGTACATGCCTTCACAAACGTTCAATGAGGCCATATTCTATTCATAAAAAATTTATTCTCACCTCGGTGTCCATACCATGGGGGCTGTGCCCCTACACTCCTGCTCTTATTAAGTGTCGAGTTGTGGTCCCAACCCTCCAGGCAGTTCCCTTCCCTACCATCACTAACCCCCACTGAAAATGGTTGACTCTCATTTAAAATGTTCATTCTAGGTTAATGATATTTTCAATTTCACCATTATGCTACCCCGTCATACGTCCCGTAAATATTATATGTCTACCTACTCCTTATAACACTCCCAAAACCCCATAACCTACATCCTATTCTAGGTTGATCTAGAACTTGATAAACAAAGGAAGTCTGAGTTATTCCTATATGATTGTACACACCCTTATTCATCCATCATGATCTATGACATGGGTGATTTTTTATCTTCATAATCCTCTAGGGACATCAGAAATTGATGGTTAGTGTCTTGAAGACACCTATGTGTAACTATGCACAATATTAACTGGTGGATCTGTACATGTTTCCAACAAAAATCCTATTAACCAATGAAAAATTATGCCTCAAGATAGTCTTTTACTACCTTTGTATCCCAAATGGTTTCCATGCCTTATAACATTTATCCTGATCCGAGAATCTCCAAAAGCATGGTTTACACTTTCCGTCCCTCCCATGTCTGAGGCATGTCGTAACATCGTGACCCGATTATCCTCCATTTAACCATGGATTCTATAACATTTGGTCCCCATCATGTTACCATAAAATGTAAGCCCGAAATTATCCTATCCACAAGATGTTAAACTATGTGGAACATGTTTTTACCACATTACATTAAACTATATAGAAATTTTCCTGACCACATGACATTAGACTATTGTATACCCATTCTAAGAGGACTCACATGGTAAATATTCACTAAGAAGCAGGCCCTTGGTATTACCCTAAGTATATATTCCCACAGTAACATAGGATCTAACCTCAAGAAACCCATGTAAACCTCACTATTCAAGAGATTTATAGGATTTATTGTCCTTTTTCTTTTATTGAGGGATAGGGATAATTAGTCCCTCCTATCCCGAAACCAATTTTAGGGATCTCCTCCAGAGTTAATCTTCTATAATTTTATGTAGGAGGTTTCACTTATAAGTCCAATTAATTTTAGCTGAAGATGTATCTAGATTGAACATCCAATATGAAAACCATAATTAGAAAACTATATGATGTTACATGCACACTCAAAGCCCTCCCACTCTTTCATTTTGTGCTATGTCACCATCCATCGGTAGATGGGGTAATATCATGCAATCATCAGATTTGTTGTTTCCGTTTGTTTCTCATACCGATAGTGACTCATGTGGGCTTAGTGGTTAGTGGCAATCATAAAATCTTTATGTTCTCAAACCTCAAAAGGCCCCCCCTACATGTTATAATCATCAAAACTATACTTCAACCTTCAATGGGCCATATTCAAAATGATATTTAACCAAGTGGGGTGTTTCTAAACAAATTCCCCAATCCTGACCCCTTTCAGATGTCCACTAATGTGTATGTCCCTATAAAATCAAACAATGCGATATTTGATTCCCAACAAACTGGGGTATATAGGAAGCCTCATAGAGGTCCAAACCTGACACTAAAATCCACATAATGATATCTAAGAGATATTACTTATAGGTTCATATTCTCAAGGAGAACACATATCTCTCTGGGATCGTGGTCCGTCTCAGCGTAAGACCCACACCATTCTTGGGCAAGAACCCTTTCACCAGGATTTCCTTTCTACATGACGTTAAACTGCACAGTTTTGTCCTTGTCACAAGATATTAAAATGTGAAGTGTACATTAAAGTTACAATGAACTATGCGAGTTAATATTTTTCTCATGAGGATACATAAGAGGTCCATCTTATAGGTTCGATACTGACATTGAAGTATCTTTTATCCCACTGGGATGATGATAAACACCAGAGACCCCAACATACTGCTCAAGACTAGCAATGTCACAAAAATGACCGTGGAATCTATTATTTTCAAAGTAAAAGATAACATTTATATAGAACCTCAAAAACATATAAATCCATTATTCAATGGAGTGCCTCATATATATATAGATTATTCATAACCCATGCGTATTCCTGATCAATCATTTCCTAAGGTGAAACCATTGACACATTTTTGGGAATTGAAAAAGGATTCCTGAACATATGATCATGATATAAATATACAAGAGTGTCCTCGAATTAGTGATGGTCCCTCCTAAAAGGGTGTGATAAGCCTGATTTCCCATCATCTCATCCAATGAGAGATCTTATATTTTTTGGTCCATGATACACAATGAGCACATGACTTTGGATATTAGGTCTATGAATAATAGATATAAGAATCGTTGTATGTTCTAGGTTCCCCGAATAAACCCAGCATAGGAAATTGGAGATCTTGTATCTGATGTCAGGGATTTCACACCATTGAAACCCCTAAAATCAATTTTCCATGCCAAAAATGAACCTTCGGTTCAATCAAAATTGTAGTCTTAGCCTAAATTAATTAACTGCAGATCCTCCATCACAAGATAAAAATATTATATATTTCCCAGTCCCCATCAATCCATTTTAATTATGAATACATACATTCCTTTGATTGAAACATAATTATATGGATTTCAATCAAGTATCTTATCCACCCCAGCTACTAGAACCCCATCCTAATGGGATATATTATACAAAAATTCATCGAGAGATCCAATGCCATTGTCAATGATCGACCCATTCGGTGCAGGATGTTTGGTAAAATCAAGCTACCTGATTGACTCAATACATATGTAACCTAATCATATCATGGAAAAATCGACTCCACCCAATATATGTTAAGCAACCTAGTATGAGAAAAGGAATTGGGGATATTAGTGGTGTTGTAGTACTCATATCAATGGAACTACACCCCTATCCATCCCAAGAAAAAAATTAAATGGATAGTGATTCTATATGGGGTTCTAACTTATGGAATATGTCACTAGATTTGGTATAAGTGTGGAAGGTTCATTAGTACTAGATTATATCATTGTCACTCTACCAGCTTCACTAACATTACCAATTTATAGACCCATATTCATAAACGTTCACCCCCATCATGAAAAATTCACCCATTCAGAAACATGTACACGATACGACTAGAATAAGGCTTATATAAATCATTATATTTTCTTGATATCCCAATGAATTATGATCCTAGCTTCGTAAATGGCCCAATATGATCCAACATAGTAACAATCTTGTCAGGAAGGGAACCAATGGGGACATATATTAATAGTCCTAACTATGTTGCGACTGAGGAAAATTTTTCTCAAATATTTGAAAGAGAGATGTGGAAAAAAAATCATCTTCTTTATTATATTTTTTTTCACAACGATGAGAATTCCCCATTCCAAGATGAGACTACTAAATGTGTTTTCCCATACATCTATAGATGGTTGGAACTCATACATGAATCTGATAGAGTGGATCCATCACCATTGGTGGATATCCTAGAGCCTCATTCCCACCTCCCCATGGGATAGGTTAAATGAGTTAGTTCAAAGACACCAATGGATAATTCATTATTGACGAAGATGAGGCTCATGATATATGATAAACTTGTAAGTTTATACTGATTCATAAAGATCCAAAATATATTACTATTTATAAATCTCTAATATTAGTTTCCTAAAATATGATGTCCATGTCCATTCATTATAAAATTATCTACATGATAGAGACCCAATTTTGATATCCATATTCCATGAAAAACTTTTTGACAAGAGAAAAATATAATTGATTAGTTCTATGAGATGGGATGATGAGTGAAATCACAGCTATCCGGAAAAAAGGGATGGTTTTACAATATATACGCCAAACCCAAGAATCGAGGTATGACCAATCAACCATCATCATCAATATTCATTTGAATACAGTCAAGAGGAGTTCAAACATAAAAAGATGAAATATTGAAGTCTGAAGGGGGAACTACAACATCATCCAAAATGTAGAACATGTATAGTGAAATTCAACATGATAAAGGGTAGATTTGAAGCTCAAATGAAAGAAACCATTATAGAATCCCATTATCAAAATTAAAATGAAATCAAGGATTGGAATTGTGGTTTCTTGAAATCCCGGAAATTTTATAATCCATAGTATGGAATCAGTGATAGGATATATAATCCATCTAAACAAAACAATGTGTCATGTGTTAGACACATACAATAAAACATTTTCAATGGAAAGCTTTAAACTTATAGCATTATGTGATTAAAATGAATCAAATGGATTAACAAACAAAATAAAAGGATCATGAATTTCCTTATTCCAAAATATCTCAAAGATTTCATAAATCCCTAAGGCATCACCCCACCACATGACCCCTAAGAAGAGTCGTGATCATGTGACCTTTTCTTTGTCATGTGAGCTGTATAATAGTAAAATGATCATGAAATCAAGCCAGGATATTATATGAAACCCTCAAGATGATCACATCCGCAATACCAAATATCAAACAAAAATATAGAATAATACTTCTTAGTTTAATTTGATCAGGTGCCTGGGAAAATGAATTTATTATAAAGTGGTTCCCACAAAATCAGAAACATTGTGATGAATCATGATAGGTTCAAAAAAACGTATTGTGTTGATGTTATATAGTGGAAGAGAGGCGTATAATATCTAGGGAATCAATTAATTGGTGAATGAGTCCCTCTACACTCTCTTCTAATAGGCAATTCCATGGAATACCAAATGACACATGGATTGTCGAGCATCTCCCAATACCCCAACTAGGTTCATTGCAAAATCCTTATGTGTGAATATTGTTTCCTCAGATATTATCCATTTTCACTGTGAATGTCACTTTAGAGGCAGTCATTTTTTTATTGCCAGAAAAATAAGCATCATAAATTTTGGAAAGGATGATATACCTATGTATGGTAAATATTTTCCCCTCATATCAATGGAAGAGGAAGGTGGCTATGATAAATTGTATTGTGTTATCCATTTGATACACGTGATCGAATTCCAAGAAGAATATTGTGTGTATGGACATATACAGGGTATATCCTACAGATGATCCTATGAAGTCACATTGAAAATTCAGATTTGATCTTGTAAAGGTTCCTTAGATAATCAGTTATCAAATGATGATAGGCATATATGCCCTCCCAGGTGAATCATTTATTCATCTAGAATATCCCTGAAGAATCATAAAGAAATCCTTATAAAAGAGGATAAAAATATCAAAAATGTGAAATCCCCTTCGATAATAAACATCCTATGAAGCGACCATAGCGATTCACAATAAAATACATGCACCTAGTAACATGCTCATCTAATATTTAAGAATCCCTCTATCAAGTCATCCTCAGGATGTGATGGGGTTCAGACATGTCAAGGTGACCTCATGTTCCCCCATTGGCATTATTAGGGAAAATAGATGGAATTTTACATTTAATTATCTTTAATCCACACAGAAGCATTTATTGGATGTGTGATGAATCACAAATAGGTAGAGTGACTTCCTTTGACAACATTCATACAACCTCAAGAGGTCCTCATGATTTGAATAATAAAAAAACCAAATATAAATGGAGAGAATGAGACAACCTCTTATGGTAATAAAAATCATGTGATACACCATTTGAAATATGAAATACACCAAATGAACAAAACAACATGTACATGTCATCTCATAGGAACCCCCTTGGTATACCATCCATATCTAATGGAATATTGTGGATAAGGAATCAAATATCACGTGAAGTCCTTTCTATAGGCACCCTGATCTTGTGGAGGCACTTAGACCTGTCCGCATTACAAATGAGAATGTCCCTCTGCATTTCAACATGATTCGGCAGAACTACAATAATGTGGTGTAATTAAATAAAGGATTTACCTATGGGATGAACTTGTGGTATCTAAAAATCACTGGACTATTTCTAAATGACCAATGGAAGGACCTAAAATAAATAAAATGATATTGAACCCACCATCGAATCCATTATTTATTTAAGTGATATGTGTTGTGGGAAGTGGAGAATAATTGGGGTGGAGAGCCCAATAAATCCCCCACAACAATATGAAAATATTTTTATATTGATAATTATATTTAGATGGATGACATCGTGGAACCTTCCACCAATGCCCCCAAGTACCAAAGCATATCTCTCGGAGTGGTTGATCATAAGACTAGAAAAGCTTCTAATCATGTAAGATACTTGGATCAACAAGATTGAAAATAGAACATACATATGTACATCACATTATCACTCATAAATAACTTGAATAAAATATTTTAATTTTCATTAATGAAATCCCAAATATTTTATAAAATATGTGGGAGTCAAAACAAGATTACAATGAATAAATCGATGAAATATAAAATAAATGGATGGAACAAAGGCTAAAAAATAATGGGATATCAAAAGAACTTATTCGTTGATCCTCATGCACTTTTCATGAACCACCTGGGACATATGAAAGAACTAGTAAGTTTTCTAATGGTGACACAACACTACTTCGGAATACTATTTTGATCATGTAATGAACCTTGGACAAGTTAGAGAAAGTCATATGAAACACCATGGGAATGCCACCCATGTCTTGTGAAATCCTCCAAGATCCCCATTTTGACCTCAAAATGACCTATTGAAATGTCACCCGAATCATATGATGACATTAGTACATGTCATCTATGTCTCACGATACCATAAGGGAATGTCAAATGGATCTCACAATGCCCCCCACGCTGGCTATCAAGATCTCATGATTTCCACAAGACATGACATCCTAGATCATGTGTCACCTTCGAAGATATACTACATTCAATCTCCCGATTCCCTCCTAATGTTAGAATTCTTCAATGATGTCACCAATTTCATGTTATCTAGATCATGCGACAACCTATATGTATTTCAGACAGGATCATGCAATGGCTTCTTGGATCATTCAACTTGGTCTTTTATGTCTTTCAAACAATCCTTCCTTGATCACACAATAACATAAAAAAATTAAGTCCATGACATGTGAAATAAGTCAGAAAATTCAAATGGATCATGCAATTGTATTTGGAAATTTAAGGAAGATATTCTCCAACATGTAGAGTATACAATCTAGTCATGTCAAGCCGATAATCAATGCATGTTAGGCAGACAACTAGGCTAGTTCAATCAGGCATTATAGAACCTGAAAATATTCACCATCCTATAGTTGTAATCCCTGATCATTGTCGTAACACGATTTATCTTATATTTAATGGAAGACACATTGTGTTAAGATTACCCAAATTATGATGAATTTTATTCCTGCTATAACATGGATATGTAGGAGTCATTTCTAAGGCCTAGCATCTATATTAAGAATCCAAAGGGTATTCCGAGAACATAAGTCCTACATCCATATATAATGAGACTAATCATTTATAATCTCTTATTTATCACACCAGGAATAGATCATATGGTCTTAGGTAATGATAATGATCATATCATTCATCTAACAAGTCTCTATCAGGATATAGATAGTGTTAGTGTGTTAGAACCGACTAGTTAAACTATGAGGAATTTAATTCTTTTCATAACTAGCTTATATAGTGAGTCTTCCTAATACTATATCCTAAACCCAAATGGAAAACCCCATTGGGTTAAGTCCCACCATATCTCTAAAATTTAAACTATCTAGACCCAATCATTCCCATGGGAAGATTATTCTACATCATCCATCAACGGATTGATAATATAATTGAACTATGGTGATTCTAACTCATTCTATAACCATTATATATAGGATGACATCCTATGGGTCAATAACCATAATAAAAATACATAGGGTTTTCCTAGTAAATATGTCCTCTATCCATATTGGATTATGTTGATTACTTTCTATCCCTTTTTTCTCAATCAATCTATGGCTAATTGGGCGTAGGGAATTTCAGTGGGCATCTCTTTTTCAACATGAACATCCACCGTCCATGGAAATATCTGTATGTAATCCATATTGAGTGGAATCATATAAAACCCCCAATATATAATGGAATATAACATGGGGTGAGTCCAAATGGTGAAGAAAAAATATGATTACAATGATTTGTTCTATAAATATGATATGTTTTTATTCTCCTTGAGACTTGATCTCACATCTTATGTTCCTAAATTCCCACCCATATGTTCGTTCTATTTAATGTTAAACTACACAAGTTCAACCAACTATATTGGTTTTAATTCCACCTATAAGTAGGATATGTATGAAACTTCATAATAGCTCTATTCTATCCTCATAATATTATCCACCCCCCCTACATGACAATTAAGTATGAAGTGTATAGTAATGGGGCTTCAATATAAAAGATGCTATTTGTTATTGGGAAATGGTTTAACAACCTCGTATACATCTTGATTGATTCAATAAGGACACCCCCTTCTTATTCTGTACATAATTGGGGTTATCCTCTAATCATTTTGTTATGGAAACTTATCCCATATCATGATTATGATGCGATTATCAAAGATATCTTAAATATATAATCGTGCCCCATAATATACAAAAATTTCCATAATAATTGTACAATTATCCCAACCTCCCATCCCCTCAACCAATGTGATTTCATAAGTGTCATTACATCTAAATCCCCAAATGACCATCTGCCATTGGAATGTTGGTATGTACCATGTAATGGATGTTAGAACAGTTTACATTTTCTGTTATGAATTAAAAGGGTATCCTAATGTAAATGATGTTGTCGATCATAAATCTCTCCCCCACCTATAATAAATCGTTTGGTTATACCCAACAGACCTACAAGTTATCTCTTCCAAATGAAATAATGTTTTTAATGATATTGAATTTTTAATGATCTTCCAATTATTATAATTTTTGAAATGTGTGTTAAAAATAATAAATGAAATTTTTCTCAATAAATGTTTTAAATTAATGGAAAAATGATTTTCCATCTAGGATGACATCTTTTGTTGTTCCCAATGCCTTACATGGGATACAATACAAGTACATAATTATTTTTATTTATCTGAAAGGATTATGTTTATTATGGAATGGTGTTAATGAAGCCGGATTCACTAACATGAGTTATAAATGATATTGTTCTTATGAAACCTATACGTTTTCCACATGTTATACTATGATGATTTTATTATTAAACCATTATCGTTTCTACAAGTTTTGATATAATGATATTTTTATGAAAAATATTTCATTTCATATATTATTATATGATTAATATTTTTTGAACATCTACCTCACATAAATATGGTTTTCATTACGAGACTTGTGGTCCATTGTCTACCCAAAATTAAATTGGTAATGATTTATAACTCAATAGATAAATAGTAGTGGAATGGGAATTGAGTATAATTCTATATATTAAATTATCTTATATAATGTTATTGGTAGTGACCTTTGACCAATGTGATGGTATTGGGTGTGATCCCTTTCCACAATAATATCCCTCGTAATGATTATTGTCTAATATGGAAATAATTTCCAATGCTTATGTGTATTTCACAAATATATATCTTATGATAATGTTATGAACATATGGATCATGTTATTTGTTTCCCTTGTGATTAATGTCTTATGAATAGCCAATATATATTCCATGGCTCAATATTATGATCATTTCATTGAAGGGTATGGTGTTTAGATGTTATTATCATGTTCTCATAGACTTAAGTTTATGTAATGACTACATATTTTCCCTTTTTTACCCTTAATAAGAATCTAAGATCATCCTTTCATATATTTCCTTTCCCCAAGATTTGAATAAATGTATTTAATATTATATTTCAATGAAGGGATCTAGAAATTCAGATCATAGTGGGATATGATATAGTTTACCTACAGAATGGTTTTTTACAAGATTTAGTTGACAAAAAACTATTATGGTCCGTGGGCATGTGTTTGTGTATTGTAATTAATATTTATAAAAAACAATTTAATATATAAGTATGATAATCATGGGTTCCTATAGTTGGTATCCATGGATAGGATTAGTTATCCTTTAGACAAAAGGATTATAAAATTTTGTTGAGATCATAATGACAAGGATAAGGATAGGTATTTGGATGAGGAAAAGTATAGTAAAATATTATCAAATGTTGGTAAAGGATAGAGGGAGGGGTTCTGAGAAATTCCATCACTATCCGAATACTATAAGTGGATGTGTCTCTAGAATGTAGGTAGCCAAGGGGAAATATCTCCAAAAGCGTAAATTTATTCTACACTAAGTTATCCTTTTTTTCAGGAAAATGGGTATTTCTACATACTTATTTTGATACTCCCATGAGATAGTATTTGGAAATTCACTAACTCACTAGTATCCAATATGAAGGATTTATATAGATGATAGAAATGAATATATTAGTATAAACCTATAATGTCACAAATTAATGAAGCTGTCAATATTTTGAAATTATATAAGTTATATTTCAGTATTTTTTAGTTCCTCATCAAGAATAATGTTTCTAAAATTATTTTTATTTTTTAATTAATGGGTTGATCTCAATGGAATCATGTAAATGATGTGTGTCACAGACAATGAAATGGTTCTCCTCCATTTCATTAAAATGTTACGGCAGTTTGAATGAAAATCATCTTTTCTATTCTAACTCATCATTATAAATATATGATTCATATTGGGCATCCAAAAATGGATGGAAAAACTTTTTGTGGAGTCCTTTATGTCTCAATTTTAGCCTTATTTAAGTGGGTATTCTGATTCACTAGTTTATAAACTTTGGATCACAACCACTATAATTAAATTTTCTATTATCTAGTGTTTGAAACATAAAAAATTCATTTTGGATATCTACCATTTTAACTATTATGCGGATTAATGGTGGACTCTTTTCAATAAAATAAGGAATCAGGTTGAAACACACTCCATGGACTAGGATGAGATCAAAAACATATTATACAATATGTATATTCCTCGTATTATTTCTTTGAAGATAGAGAATGAGTGAAGTGATTTATATTATATGGATTATGAATCTTTTGGAACCTATGAGAAAAAAATTACATGACTTTCATGGTACACTTTTGGTATTATCATCTATCCTAAAAGAATAGTTTATTGATTACATAGTTTCATAAGACCTTGTCGTCAATGGGAGTTAGCAATAAGATAATTCAATAGCTCTGAAGACATTGTAGGATGTGTTTTATTTATAGAAAAATATGTTTCATTTACACATCAAACACAAGGTTTTAATAAGAAGAGAAAAATATAATTAAAATGAAAATATAATAACCATGGATAGAAGAAGAGGTTATTTACATTATACTCCATGTGAGGGAAGATGCATTGAGAGTATTTTATTAAGGGGACTAGTGAATGGTTTATGTGTAGAAGAAATTTTCATCTAGAAATGGATTGTTGAAGTGATTGGTATAGGTTAGCTGACAATGAGAATAGATTTAATACTTCACAAAATGAACCACCCACAATCTAGTGTTTCAAATGATATGAGTAAAGGAATTACAATATCTAATTCCCAAATCCGATAGTTAATGATTTTGATCGATGTTAGAAACATCTAAAGATATGATACAAAGGTAAATCTCATTAAATATCTATTTCTGATGAGGGGTGTGATAATGATGTGGTTAAAGGTTGACATTCCATCATATTTATAAATACCAATGTCTAATTTTACTCTGTTTTGACCCATTTATAAATATATAAATAATATAATAAGGGTATAAAGATCAATCCCAAACAATTAGATATAGAAATATCCATGAAAACCCATAATTGTAAGATGATAAAATATCAAGACTATGACTCATCTCTAACTAATGTTGGCTAGAATGTGATTCTTACAAATATTGTCATCCTTCCATATGTTAAATTTGTTATTAAATTGTGAATTGATTGACTTTATCGACATAAATCCCACATAAATTTTTGTGGAAGGGGAGTAAAATTTTAAATTCAAATCTAACCTATAGTCATATATAAATGTGATGATGGGTATGATCATTATGTGTAGATCCCATCCATTATATGAGTCTTTATTCCAATTCAGAAGGTGTTTTTATCCTTAATTATTGGAGTGAAACTCCACATCAATGATATTAATATTGTACGGTACATTTATCATGTGTTTCTGTAATTTTATCGTATAATTCAAAAATAAAATGAGGTCAAGTTCTCAAAATAACTCATTCTTTGTGCCACAACAATTTCAGAGACACCATGTAGAGTTTCCTCGATTGAGGTTCATGAGTTTAGGAAGAGTCTATAGGAAAACCTTGGCAATGGATAAATTTGGCCCAAGTGTTTCACCTTGTGGTGCACCTATTTATTTTTTTTAAAGATGGATAGATGAGACACTATATTGATTATAAGGGGATGAAAAAATCATAATTAATAATGAGTATAACATTCCCTATATTGATAACTTATTTTATCTATTGAAAAATGTTCAATATGTTTCCAAAATTGACATTCATTTTGATTATCATAAATTTGGGGTCCAAAAATAGGATACACACAAGAAATTACCATGTTAAACATATAGACACTATGAATATATAATGATTTCGTTTAGACATACTAATCCCCCTTCTATCATCATTGATGTAATGAAATGTTTTGATTGATATTAGCTTGGTCAGTTTATGGTAGAAATTATAGAAAATGTTATTATTTATTCAATGATCAAGGATGATCATGTGATCACTTGATAATTTTACTATGTTCCATTAGGGAGGAGAAACTATATGACAAATTTATACATTTTTTGTTTTTTTTACAAAAGGATTCATTTTTTGTTCATATAATCTCATGATAGGGTATATCGATAGATCCATAAAATATAGAGGCTATTGAATGTTGTCTCAAACATACCATGATGACAAAAATCATTAGTTTTCCTGGTTTAGTGGGATATAATTATTTCCTTATGGATAATTTATCATGAATATCTAATACACTAACTAAGTAAAATCAAGAAGTGTTCCAAGTTCCTCTAGACAGATGAATGTGAGGAAAATTTCAAGGAACTAAATAGAGTATTAGTCAGTGCTTCTATTATTACATTACCATATAGTGTGTAATAGTTTTTCATATATAGTTATTCATCCAAGATGGTATTCAGATGTATTAATTTTAAAAATGACATGGTTTTATATTATAGCTGTTGAAAATTGAATATTCATGTGAAAATTACCCATGTCATGATTTGGAGTTACCTATGGTAATATTTTCATTAAAGAAAATGAGGAATTATCATTATATATAAAATTGATACATATATACCAAATCATAAAATTCTAAATTACTTATTCAAAAAGGAGTTAAATATTTTCCAAAAAAAATGATTAAATCTAATTAATGTGTAACGTTTGGGTTTCAGGTGTCATTCAGAGGTTCCACATACCCGGTTGGTCACATAGCGTCAGGTTCATTTACCAAAATGCCAGAGGCTACCGACAAGCAGTGAGCGACTTGGGTGTGATAGTGGTTAAACTATTCCCTTATTGGCTGAGTGATACAGTGAAAATAAACATATAACAATATCAGAAGTAGTAATAACATGAAATAAATAAACAATGGAAAACTGTAAGTAATAAACAATTGGAGCAATTATATAAGTGATACGTGATAAATATTTAAAAAAATGCATCCAAACAAGTCACAATGATGAAATACACTATAAACCAAAGTACAAAGAAATCAAATAAACTCCAGCATCATCACAAGCCACAACCTAATCCCATGATCTCAAGCTTCTCATTAGTCAAGTACCTGATGTAGAAGGTTTCATGCCCTTATAAAAACATACAAAAGTATAATCTTTTTGGGGCCAAAAGCATGACCCAAAAAGGGTGTGAGATGAATCCCAGTAGGAAACCATCAAAATCTCTGTTCCTAAAAGTCTATGAATATATATCGCATGCACTAAGTAAAATGAAGTTTTAAACTAGGATGTACTCAAAAGTAAAAAATCATACAATTTCAATTGCATTCATTTTCATATATCATGTAGGAATCTAATAAAATACAAGAAAACCATTGGGATGTCGGACATTCAAACCCCTCTAGTTCAGCATTGACAAATACTCTTTGAGGAAGCACTCACCATCAATTCCCCATGAGGTATCGTATCAATAACTATAGACACTATGAGGAGGAACAGAATGTCCAATTCCCCCTTGTGGTGTCAAAACCTGGAACTACATACACTCAAAGGGATCACAATGTACATCCCCCATATGGTCTTGCAACATAAAAGTAAACATACACTCTGGAGATGCCCTCAACGTCAATTCCCCATATAGTCTACAACATTAGGATCCCATATCCCTATGTAAGTAAATCATGCACAATATTGTTCACTAGACAAAGGAAAACATACAAACTACTTGGATAATATCATTAAAGAACTACTCGGCTAAAAAGTACAAGCATATAACAACATCAGATAATTCACTCCATCCTAAAGACACGGGGCATTGAAAACAAGAACCCAAACATGAAAATCTAGAATAAATGTTCAATATCAAAAAAACATTGGAAACACATCCATAGTATGTAAAATAACTATATTCAAAATAAAAAATATTCTACTCAGGCACACAAGGAAAAGGATGCATTAACATGGCTAAAATATTTAAACACGCAATACCTCGTTATATGGTATCTGGAACTTTGGCACATAATATTCAAATAATAATTACAAAAAATAAAAAACCACCTACCTCAGTGTTGTACTATCGATATACTCCAGCATCGGTGCTTGATTCAGCCTAGAACAACATAGATCTAAAATAAAGTTCTAAAACGTTCATCTAATGATATCTCACAAAAGGAGATAAATTAGGAAATGAAGATCTAGAAGAAGGAAGAGATCCATGTGCCGATTCTAACACCAATTGACAGCTGTTGAATCATTGAATTAATGATCTATCGAGGTCTCGGAGTAGAATTTCACTCCTCAGTCGCTTCTGGATGAGACATCATTAGAAGAATGGGTTTTTTTATAATGAGACGTGAACCCGGGCCAATATAAAAATTAAAAAGAAAAGTTTACAACATGTTATTTAAAGGTAGATGGAGTGTACATGTATTAACCAATCCTCACATTATGTGTCTCTAGGTCACCCTAAACAACCATGTACTCGGCCATTACATGACCCATGCACGGTCACACACAACATCTGGGTACATGCAGTGTACTCCAATGTACATGGCATGTACTATTAATATTTATAGATTCTCCTATTTTTCTAAAACACACAAGAAAATAAAAACCATTAACTGAAAGGATGGTACAACTTCTTACTAACTTCTCCCCTTAAATAAATTTGTCCCAAAATATCCATAGCAAGGTAGTGTAGAAGATGAACCCTTGAAAAACTCTGGCCACTACGATCATACATCAGTCTCCTCCTCCCAAGTCTCATCCTATACTCACCCGTACTACCATAACACACGTACCAGAAGAACAAAATAGCCATAGAGAAGACTTGCACTACAATAAAAAATATGGATTGGATTCCCCATGAATGATGCATAAACCCCCAACTAAACCTCCTCGGGTTTAAAAGAAATCGGATGGGTCTGAGAAGTAATGTAGTAGTTGAGAAACATGGAAGACATTGTGCATTTCCCAATATCGTTCAGCTAACTACAGCCGATAGGAAACCAGCCTGACTCTCTCAAATATCTCAAATAGTATAAAATATCTCCAAAAAATCATTCCCATTTATCTCATCCTCCTATGTCTAAACCTCAGTGTAACACTTAGAAAATACTGATCTCCTTCCTTAATCTCTGGAGGTCATCTCCGTCGATTAATATAAGACTTCTTTCATGACTTTCCAGTATCCATCATGTTCTGAATAAAATCTATCTACTCTATGATCTCCTAGACAATATGGTGTCCTAGAATATCTACCTCACCTACCTCCAACCAACATAAGGGTAATTAGAAAGGTTGAACGTACAAATCCTTATAAGCTTCCATATATATAGATTCCAGAAAACTATTATTGTATGAAAACTCCACAAGAGGAATGTGCTTCTCCCAAGAACCTCAAAAAACGAAGAAAAATGCTCAAAACATGTCATCCAACACCTTTATCATATGCACATACTGGCCACCTCTCTGGGTATGTTATGTTGTACTCACAAGTACCTTTGTACCCAAAGCCCTCTACTGTCCCCACCAGACTCGAGAAGTAAAACGGGCATCCCTCTCTGAAACAATGGAGTGTATAACTTCCTGTAAACATATAATCTCTCAGATGTAAAGCCTTCCCAGCTCATCAACACTGACGTTATCCTTTATCAGACAAAGTGAGAAACCTTAGTGAGTCTGTTAATAAAAACACATACTTCATCATTCCCTCATGGTGACCTTGGCAAACCTATCACAAAATCCATCGCGACATAATTATACTTCCACTCAGTAATGGGTAACTGCTACAAAATCCCTTCAAGTCGCTGATGCTCTATCGTCACCTTCTGACAGGTGGAACACCTCATGAGAAACCCAACAATATCTCTCTTCATACCTGGCCACAAATACTAACAGTGCAGATCTAGATACATCTTGGTGACACCTAGATGAACTGCCCAAACTAAGGACTGAATGTCCCTCATCATCAAATCACATATGTCTGCTGACACCCATATGTGCCCATGAATGTGCATGATCACATCCTCACCTATGGTCCATCATGGAATATTACCCTCTTCAGACACACTCCCCCATAGAAATAGGGTTTCAGCATATGATACATGCCACATTCACAAACAATCATGTAGCGTAGATATAATAGATACAGAAGAAATAAATGTCTTCCTCTATCTATCATAAACCTCCAAATGCATCTCAGAGAATAGATCCATAAGCTGCCACTCACTACTGGCCTCCTGAACTTCTTATATCTATGTCCTCCTACTCAATGCATTAGTTACTGCGTTGCCTTTCCGAGGCTTGTATGCAAGCTCAGAGTCAATAGTCTAAAGGTACTCAACCGACATTTGATGTCAAAAATTTATATCTCAATGTGTAAATATTTACATGAGAATTTTGAGATCAGTGAAAACAAGAAAATTCTATACCAAAAGATAATGTCTCCAACAATGTCAAACATGTACAAATGTTTCCAACCCGAGATCCTGTATATGGGTAACTCCTCTCATGTGGCCTCAATTTCCGAGAAACGTACTAAAAAAATCCTTCCCCCTACATAAGGATTTCTCCTAGCATGATAATTTATGAATCACAATATATATTATAGAAATTTCCAGGATTTTGAAAAACTAGTATTCGTGCTAAAGTCAACAACCCTATCATCTCTTGGAAGGATGTATCACAAGAATCTAATCACAAGTACTTCACACCTTTCTTAGTCAGGACCGTTAGTGGCACTGATAAGTGTGAAAATTGCTATATGAAACATCTTTAGTATCCAGCCATCCCTAGAAAACTTCTTACCTTAATGAAATTCTTTGGCTGCTCATAGAAAACTACTACTCTCATATTCTCTACGTCAAATGATACTCATGTCACTAAGATAACCTGACCAATGAAGTCAATACAGTCCATCCAAAAGTGGAATTTTTAGAGCATAGAATATAACTGATGCTCTCTCAGTGTACTCAAAAATGATTTCAAGATGGGTTGAACTATCATGTTGTGTGTTATATTACACCAAGATATCATTCGTGAAGAATACCATGAAAGAATCAAAAATGGATGGAATACTATGTTCATCAGTGCCATGAAAACTATAGAAGTTTCCATGAGACTGAATGACATAACCATAAACTCGTATATATCATACCTTCTACAAAATGATTTAGGAGGTATATCAGATGATCTAACATGTGACTGATGGTTATCAGATTTCATGTCCCTATTCGAGAACACCTAGTCTCCATGAAGCATAACAAAGAGATCATCAATCCTCGGCAAGGGATATCGATTCATGACTGTCAAATGGTTCAACTTCGGATAATCCACACAAATTTGGATGGTAGCATCTACCTTTTTGAAAACAGGATAGTTGAACCCCAAGGAGAGTACTGGGTCAGATGAAACCCTTAGCATGTAACTCCTCTAACTGCTTTTTATGATCTTGTAACTATGATTTAGAAATCCTATAAGGAGGAAAGGACACCAATGTTTCCCTCTGGATCAACCTCAATAAAAATGACAACATCTCACTCAAGAGGCAAACATGAAAATTTGTTTGGGAAGAAATCCATGAAATGATCCACCACTAGGGGAATGACCATCTGTGAAGCCCCGGGTCATCTAGATATAGACTACCAATCGTGGTTGTTACTCTTACAACCCCATGATTCTCGGGTCTCGCTCTTCTTTGCTGGACATCCCATTTGACCATATGTAATAACAAACTGCCCTATGGTGATGTGAAACTCACCCTACAGTGAAAGTAGTCAACAACAGCCTGAACAGAACTAACCAGTCCATTCCTAGAATGACATCATAGAACATCATCTTTAAGACATAAAGTCCCAAACTAAGTGACACCCACCAACCTCAAGAGGTCACTCCTTGAACTGAAATAGACAATCTATTATTGTCCCCAATGGAGTGTCAAACGTCAATACATCAGTAGACGTAAAGATACAGAGCCCAAGGCTCTGAATAACAGAAACAGATATAAAACTATGGGTATCCCCTGTATCAAAACATGAAGAATCTAAGACTGAGGAAACTAGAATCGTAACTCGAACTGTGGAGGGTCTGGGATCCTGCTCCAGCTGGGTCTGCTCCACTGAAAAAGTTTGACCTATACCACTAACATGCTACACTGCCTAACCACCCTGACCTGATCAACCCTGTTGTAGCATTAAGCCTACCGATTGGCTACAAAGACCACAACGTCCACCACAACCTTACACGGTTAGAATAACTCTTATTTCCAGACTGATGAGAAACTGGTGCCCCTTCTCCTAAACATGGAGTAATAGAAGAAATACTATCACTAGCTTCTATTGAGATTAACTTATAGAAACACAAAAGATGACACATCATTCTGCAAGATCAAAAAACCACTAGGTCAATCGGACAATTCAGCCTCGTATGCCCTCTCTTACAGAACTGGTAGAACACCACCTGGATACCAGAAGAAGTATCCCATCTCCTTGGATCTCCACACCTGGACTCCCTACAATGCTTCCTACTATCAGTCAGAGGGGTACCAACTGTGGATGTCGGGCCGCCATGGATCACAGCTCTAGAATCCCTCATATTATGATCCATGATCAGCACATGGTTTACTATAGAGGTGATAGAAGTCATCTTGGAGATGTTCATTTGAGATCAGATGTCGTGCCTGAGACCGTCCCCAAACATCCTCTCCAAGAATAACTCATCACCTTCTAGGATGGGTGTGAAGCACTGAAAATCTATGAAGCGAGATGAATACTACATGACCGATAGAGTACCACGATCCAAATTTATGAACTCTTGGGATTTATCAGCCTTCAATGTCTCTGGGTAGATGTAATTTTAGAAGGCATGCTAGAATTCATCATATGCTATAACCTGTCTGCGTGCTTCCTGTGGGGTCACATCCCTCCATCTCATGGTAGAGTGATGAAGAATATACTTAAAGAGCTTTACCCACCTCTCTAGAGGCATTTCTAGATGATAAAAAATAGATTCAATGACTTTCAACCATTACTTAGCAGCCTGAGGTCCTCCATCCTCGGAGAATAAGGGAGAATGGTGCTACTGAAAGACATTTTTTAACACTGCCAAAGATGGGGAATGATGTGGTGCTCCCCTGCAGGTCTACATAAACCTTATGATGAACTCTCAAAACTGTGAATCATCACATGTATCAAAGATAATGGAAGGTTCCAAGATGAGTACAACTGGAGGATCTATTGGTAGTCCATGTTCTACCGTGTCCGGTCTCTACTTGTTGCCCTGAATCGGGTGCACAACTGGAGGATGTCGTGGTGGCATTACTCTGCAAAGTCAATCACACACCTTATTTCAAGATTATCAAGGTTGGAAACATAGAATTTCAGGAATGGAACTGAAGAATAACAGCATTCATGTTTTTCAAAAAATGGATACATGACGTGGATGACCCTTACACGACATGTTCCTTTAAGCCTTCACATAGGCTTGTACTCCTGCCAAAAATGGATGTGTAACACCCCACACATGACGTGGTCTCCTAAGACATGACATGTATTTGAATCGTTTCCCCTAATCGAGTTTGTATACATTACTAACCCAGCTATTTCTCCTAGAACAAGACTACACATAATTTTCATGCCAGAAACAATGTGTGCTAGAAATATTTCACCGACCCGTGTTGTTAGTCACATGGAGAGATACCTAGGTTACACTACACAGCCTATTCAAACATGACACAGTGTGTATAACCTATGATTCATCGATCTTTTTCATTAGTCACGTGAGTGGACACATGTTCTATACAACACGACATGTACATATGGTACACGACATGTTCCACCAAAGAATTCCCAACCTGGCCTCTCTGCCCACACATCTGGTGACACGGTTAGAGACTAAAAAGACATGTACATATGGTACACAACGTGTAATAATGAAAAATAGGTCCTTACCATATAGAAGGATGTATGTAATTTATGTAGAAATACACACCATGTATTATATGTTTTTCTGGAGAGTAAGCCTCAGAAACTACTACGGAACCCATAAAAAACACTGAAATCAACATTAATGTCCTAGATTATGATTTATGGGGGCCCATAGTCCCCACGAAACAATTCATGGCCTGTTATAATTTTCATATGCAAGCATAACATTGTATGGATCCACCAAATTCTAATCCATTTGGTCCCATAACAGCTAATGAACCAATTATTGGAAGGGCTCCAGGAAGAATCATGCTCCTCAGTCACTCCTGGATGAGACACCGTTAGAAGAAGGGGTTTTGTGAACATGATACGACCCCAGTTTGATATTGAAATTAAAAAAGAAAAGTAAATGACATGTTCTTTAAAGGTACATGGCATGCACTTGCCTTAACTGATCCCCACTTTAGGCGGTCTCCAGGTCACCCCACGTAGCCATGTACTCATCCATTACACGACCTATACACATTAACCTGAGGAAACCAGGTACACGGCGTATTCTCCAAAGTACCCGGAGTGTACTCCTTAAATGTCCTTATTCTCCACTTTTTCTCAAAAGAAATAGAAAATAAAATACCCATACCCAAAAAGAAGGTCCGAGATCTTACATAATGATTATAAAATCGCTATAAATTTCCTTCTAGTGAAACTAAACAATCTGGAAAATACATTGACTCAAAAGAATCATTTTAGAATATCCGTAAAGAGGTTTAAAATTTTCCAATACTTTTTAATTTTCAAAGGATGGATATGGAAATATTAAGGATGGGGACATATATTATGTCTCTCAATTGAATTCTCAACCATTTATTCTTGTAAATATTAAAGGGGTGAATAAGGAAGATGTATATCAGTAAGAAAATGTTAGAAATGTTCCGAAGTATAACCTTGATAATGATGGAATTATAAGGTTATAGGATAATTTATCTGTTCAATCCATTCTATTTTTTATGAAGATATTTTTAGTGGAATACCATAGTTATTAATTCTCAATTCATCTAGTAATTATGACGATGTATAAATATTTAATAGGGTATTTTTTGTGGGATTGTGTGAAAAGATAGATCAAAGAGTTTTTTATCTCATGGCCTTGTATATCAGCAAGTAAATCCTAAAAGAAAAAAATTATATGGGTATGTTACAACCATTACACATACCAGAATGGAAATGGGGAAAATAAACATGTATTTTTTCATTGGACACCCTAAAATTTCTATAGGGAATAATCATCTATTGGAAGTAGTCAATTACTTTTCTAATTCATCACACTTTATCACTATTATAGAAAGAAACAATTTAGTAATGGTTTCTAGGATATTAATTATGGAAGTGGTATGTTTTAATGAATTACCACATTCCCTCCTGTATGAATATGATGTATGGTTAACCTCAAATTCTGGGTTAATTCCTTAGTACGATCGTCATATAGATTTGATTATCAACACTATATATCATCCTTAGAGATATTGTCATTCTAAAAGAACATTTCAAAACCTAGATGATATGTTGAGATCTCTTCCATCATAATTCAAAGGTTGTTGGGATGGACATCTTCTGGTAGTTGATAATTCATACAAAAAATGTTATCAATAATGCATTTAGATGGATTGTTAGGAATCCTAATATGAAAATAAATGTAGATATACAATGTTATGCAAAAAAGAGGTGTAAGAATGATTTTAGGACCCATGACTGCTGATGAAATTGTGGAGAATGTAGAATCCAATTAGAAAAACATCAATGTAACACTATGATATAAGAAAGTTTATGTTGATAATTTCTTTTGTGATTTAAAATTTTAATTCGGTGAAAATTTGTTTGTATGAATATCTTAATGGATGATTGTTATGATATTCTTGTATGAAAGGGGAACTAAGCCCTACGTATATAGTTCACATTGAAATTAATGATCATATCGAGATGGTAACCTATTGGATATAACATCCACCAAACGTCTCCCATTTCCCAGATGTGTACCATGTATCTCTCTTGATTGAATACATACGAGACCCAATACATGTACTAAACTCATGGGTGGTTGCAGTAGAGTGTCAACTTTCATATTTGGAATAAGCAGTGGAGATTTTGGATCATATAATGAATATTTTATGAATCAAGACCACTCACCTGGTTAATGTTATGTCGTAAAACCACGAGTTTGATGAATCTACCTTGGAAATTGAGGATATAAAAAGGTAGAAGTATCCTCATTTTCTATATATAAGTGTTAAAAATTAATGGTTAAATTTATTTTAAGTGATTGGAATATAAAAACACTAGTTTTTTGAATGTTTTTTAATCAATTAAATTTATTATATTAATAGAGTTATATGAAACACCATGTTAAGCATGAGTTATACGAAACAACTACAAAAACCTACATTACATGAAAAAAAGATAATAATCTATTACATGTAACACCATGATAATCATGTGTTACACACAACACCAATTTAAACTTGTGTTATACAAAACACAAGGACATATTGTGTTACACACGACATTGAGTTTTAACAAAACCATGATATAATAGTAATATTTCTATTCACATCTGTCTATTATAACCTATCCATTAATCTTATTGATATTAATAGTAATAAATAATTTTTAAATATTTTGTATACTAGATTTATATAAATATAACATGTTGATAAAAAAAAAATTTATCCATAAAATTTTTAAATGGTTCTAAAATATATTTTCTCATAAAAATGTTTCTTATTATTCATGTTCTGAACAATAATAAAATTAACCTTTAAAATTGTATAAAATTAATTTTATAAAATAATCCTTCATAATCAATCAGAAACTAAAAATGAGTTTAGTGTCATTATTTTGGAATTTTCTGGAAAGATTTATTTTTTTCATGAATATAGAAATTAAATAATTTAAATTAAATAATTATATTTTTATTTAATTTTTATAAAATGATAATTTATAAATTAAAATAATTTTAAATAAAATTTAGTTTATTAAAACATCCATTAATCAATTTTATGTCATTATAATAAATTTTATATTGAATTATTATGTTAAAACTTTTAATCTTTTGATCATTTTCCCATTTAAAAATCAACATTCTTTTGGGGTCGATGGGATCAATTTTATAGTTAATTTTTACACTTATATTAATGTAATTTTGAATAAATGGATTAAATATTTGGAATAAAAAAAATTTATATGATCTAATATGTTCAACATATTTTTTGAAAAAAAATGAATATTGAAGACAATAAAAATTATTTAATGCATTTCTTGTAAAAATAAGTTTACCATGGGGTTAAAATAAAAATGTAAGGGTTAAAATGACAAATTTACATGTATAGAACTATTTTATGGATATATTTTTACCATTCCAACTCTATTGATCTATAATGGATCAATGTGGACCCTTGTGAGAAGTTAAATATGTAAGAGAAGAAAATTCATTTTAAAAAATATCTATTGTATCCTCTCCCCGAATTAAAAAGGCCACCCCATATCATCTATTTATCAATCTTTAAAACCATTTTTATTTAGATAAAACCTGATCAAATTATTTCCCAATATCTATTTTATCATTTTTCCATATGTTTCTTTGAAAAAATCTATCTAATGAAGGTTTTTTTGAATCTATAAGGACGTTACTCGAAAATAACATAACATTCATTAATGTGTGTTTAGTTTTATTTCTTCCAACACCATGTTATTTTATTAATATAATGTTATGATATAATAAAAATAGTAAATTATGTATGAAGTTATGTTTTTATTCTTGGGTAGTGACATCAACTATATCCAATTACATAAAATTGGTTATAAAATCATCATTCGTGTGTACAACATACTAGGACCTCACTAACCAATGCCACTCATTTTTCCATTACCACCTACACAGTTAGAAAATTTTATGGATTTATAATTTAACTATTATTTTTTTTATATTATAATGATTTTATAACTATAATAACACAAATTCCTACATTCATTCCATTTTTTTATAAAACTTTATAATCACACATGTGTATAACAGACTACCAACTTGAGGAGCGATGTGAATTGTACATGTTTTACATATACTATATAATGTATGAGGATAATGAAAATATGTGATATATAAGATAGAAAAATTATTAATAATGTTATTTATTCTTTAGAAATTATTTACTTCAATCTGACCTAAAAATGGATACAAAATTCATGTGTGCATATGGCCTACCATCTCCATGAATTTTGTATTTCATTTTCCATCAATAAATATTATGGATTACTATAAAACATTTTCACTGAATATATATGATATTAATATAATGTTTATAAATGAGAATATAATTCAACCACGATCAATTTAAGGTGATGGAATATTAAATATAAAAACATATAAGAAAAATAAACCGGTTATTACATAAAAATGGCAGAAACATAGAATTGATAATAAAGAGGTAATAAAATAGACATAATTAAATCATATATGGTATGAAATATCTAATTTTGGCATTGTAATATATTTATAATAAAAATAAAATTTTTATAGGTGGGGTTTGAATGAATAATAAAAAATTTAAGAAATACAATGAGGGAATGTTGTGACAATTTTCCTTCTTTGACAGATGCATTATGTTGTGCATCGAATATTCATATAACAACCTGTATATAAATCCCATTTTGTAACTAATATCATGAATTTATTTATCAACTTGATATAGTATGTTTTATTTTATTTTATTCGGTCATGGGACTTGTGATTCAATGTAACAAAATTTGTAATGATTTAATGTTACAGTCACATCATTTATCGGAATTATTATTGATTATGGTTCTGTTTGAAAATGTTATTTATCAAAAACTCATGAAACTCATGAATTTCATTTTCTTCTATCCATTCATTATATTTTATTTAAATAGAACCATTTTTATATTATTTCATTCATAAAATAATTGATCAATTGTTTTTAATAAAAGCAGACATTATTTTTTTGTTTGGTCAGAAATTTTTTTTCTTCTCAAACCATAATTTTTATGAAAATGTGTAATTTTTTTATCATACTAGTTTTTTAAATTTAGTTTTTTAATCATGTTTGATTTTTTTAAAAAATTAATTAAAGAAATATTATTGTTAATTTCCAAATAATACATGTTTTATTTTACCAAAAATATGAATGGAATCAATATTTTGATTTTATAGACTAAATGAAACTATACATTATCATGACCATTATATTATTTAAATATCCATTTATATGTTATCAAAGATATTTTCAAAGAAAATTTTTTTAAAAAAATTATGTTTAAAAAATTATTTTGATATGTTGAAATGATATTTCTCCTAAAATAGTATTAAATGATAAATCAAAATCATTTTCCGTATCAGATGACATCCATTGATTTTACCAATTCCTTATTTGGGATATGATCCAAGGATAAAATTAATTATCTTTCTCTAAATAGTTATTTTTACGATATATTGATGTTTATGAAACTAGTATCACATCCCCATGTGATACTGTTGTAAAATTATTCTAAAACATGTTTCTATTTCCAGAGGTTATACTATGATAAAATTATTAAATGATTAAGAAACCAATATTTTCTATAGAAGTTATGAAATGAGAAGTTTTTTTGTAAATCTATTTCAAATCATATTTTATGATAAAATGAATATTTTAGGATTTTTCCAACATGAAAAAATAAATTTTATAATGAGATGGGTGGGACTTATATATCCATCAAATTAATTGGTTAATGATATATATATCATCACGTATAAGGGAATACAAATGGAGTGAACTGAGTTCAGTATGGGACTTTATCTACTATAATATTCTTGGGACTAAACCCTTACTAAAATTATAGTTGGGGGAGGGAGAACATTATTCTATGATATAATTAGTAAGGATAATTCACTAATTTTTAATTTATTTTATATGATTATGTGTATACCACATATATATGTCCTAGCGAATGATATGCTCTCATGTCTCATTATCATTTTTTCAAGATCAAAATCCGGTAAAACATAAACCAATGACCCAAAGTAGACCACAAAAGGCCATTGAGGCCTTACCAATCCTCATAGGATGTAAAATGGTGTAAGTATTTGTTGAAACTCAGTTGGGAACAATTATTCCTTTATAAGACAAATATATAGTAAAAATACAAAAATGGTAGTGAATAAAGAATGAAAACTAAATGTATGAACATATATATAAAGTAACTCATGGGTGAACACCAACAATAGAACAAAACACACTCTGAGAGTGATCCCAAACTAGATGAACCAGAAAATAAAAAATATATTCTAGGCATGAGCACTGATATGTTTTGTAGGGATGTCAAAACAGAACTATGTCATGTGCTTTACCTATAAAGTGAAAAACAGTTATTGATAGTTTAACATAATTATATTCCAAGTAATATAGGTATTTCCTCTCTAAAACAAATAAATATTTAATAATTTTAATTAATAATATTGTTTCTTTTTATGAAAACAATTTTAAAATAATAGTATTTCCCCAAAACCCCTATTTTTATGAATAATATAGTGAAGATAAATTTCTGTAGATATAGTGAAAAAACATATCCTAGGTTCCAAATTAAGTGTTTCAATAATGCATAATATTTATAATTTTTCTATAAAAGCGTTATAGAATAAGGGAAATTAGAATACACGTGGAATAGTTATCGTGGTGTAAATATTGAAACTAAGTGAAACGACCCCAAATATACTCATTTTGGAATTCATTTTTTGTCCTATCGTTGTAAATCATAACAAATAACCAACCTCGATTATCTTAACAAGACTCACTAGTGTCATAACCCATTTTCCCATTCCCTACCATGGGGATAATGTCTATCTAATTAGGACTAAATAGAAACTCTCTCCTGACTCTCACTACAAATCCTAGGATCCAATTACTATATAAAATATGGGATGTGAGTAAGAAAGAATCAAAACATGTAAATACACTATGCATGCTAAGTCCCACCTCCCAAAACCATCCAAGAAAATTCCCCCTAGAAGGGAGAGTATCCATAGAGGTTCCCTCATTTAAATAAAATATTCAAATGTGCCGACCAAGATGACATATAAAGAGTGTTCAAATCGAATTTATACGAATCCAAATAATACATTTGTATTTTAATGATTTTTTTAAAAAGTGTTCAAGTATTTTTAATAATTGGCACATTCCCATTAAAGGTTGAATGCATGAATTAACTTGAAAATATCAAATTTCATGTTTTGGTAAATAATGTGGAATGAATTAAAATACTATTTCTAAGTGTCAAAAAAATTAATATTATATGATTTTTATGTAACAGTGAAATAATATTTTCAAAATAATCAATCCTTTTTGGAATTCAAAGTAAATTGTTAGTCAAATGAAACCAACATCACAAAGAAGAGGATCGTGATGAAACATCTCGATATGTGGTGCCTCCATCAATAGCCAATCAAAGCTTCCCTTTTCTGCTTCCACACATATGAACCTTCAAATATATACAAGGATACTTATCACAAATATACATATCCCCATGGCCTCAAATATGCATGAGGGGATTCCTATATATATATATATATTTGTGTATGCCTAAACATTTATATATGGGTATGCTTATGGAATCCACATTCACACTAACACACATATTTCTTTATATATATATATATGCATATTTATATGAGAAAACATATCCTCATTGATCATATGAAAATGGTCATGGGTCAAAATCATCATCGAGGGAAGTCATATATATATATATGTATATATATATATATCCATACATACTTGTATGTTTCCATTTAGGATAATTGTATAAATGGGAAGGGGAGGGGGTTAATTAGAGATGTCTTTTTCTTTCATATTTTCTATGAAAATGAAAAAAACACCACCTCTTATTAAATATTACTATCCCTAATGAAAATAATTCAAACACACATCCAAAGGAATATACAATTTTACAATTTTCAATGTTAAATACTAATATTTGTCTCCTTAGTATGGTTTTGAAATTACCCAATACCACAAAATACACTTGAAAATAATAGTTTTGTGAGGAATACCACAAGTAGGATATTCTCTTTTACTCGTGTAACCATATATAAGTTATCTAATAGTATTTTTTTATAGCATAACTAATTTATTAAAAGGTTTAAAAAATTTATGATGCTTATTTATAACCATTCAAAAATATAGACATTCAAAGAAAGAATTTATTTTCTTACCCAAAAAATGGAAATAAATTCTTGGGGGTTGTAATAAAACTAAATTTGATTTCCTGATGTAATTTTCCAAGTCTGATTGCTCAATTAAAAAAATATACCTCTGAAGGAATATGGTTGAGAAAATTATGAATAGATTCTTCTTTACTCTAGAAATCCCAACATGATAATCCTTCAAAATATGATAATTGATGGAATATGATAATTAGTTGAATATAATGATCATCTAAATATGTTTCAAACATTTCTCTTCTTCATTATCTTTTATCATAACTGACTTATTGATGAAAAACCCAATCTAGAACCTCCTCCTCTCTCTAGAGCTATGCCTTCTCTCTCCGTCTAATGAATAGTATCACAGGTAGAATAGTACATTGTATTTTTCTCCATTTATTCATTCACCAAATTTTGTTTACACGGGATTCCTAAAAATGATCATGATTAACCAAATTACCAGAATTTACATGTTACCTAGAATTTCGAGTGGATCATGACTTAAATTGATGTTTCTTAACTCTTATCATTTCTTTTTGATCATAATTGATTCTTATAAAAATATTAAATCTCTTCCCAATCTCTTTAAAAACACTAGTCCAATTATTATTTCCCATTCTGATTCTCTCACTTGGATTTCTTCATTAGGATACTTTGTATGAGTGTCATATATGATGAAATATACATTATTCTAATTTCATGGAATGTTTCTTTTCATTATGATGCAATGTACAAACCGATGTGAACAAACATCTTCTTGGAGATACAAGAATCTTATTTCATAAACCTTCATATCTCTTTTAACATCTCTAAATTCTACTTCCATTATTGATTATGATCTGACTCATTATAATAATGAAAATTTTAAATTTATAGAAACTACTTCATCGGTTCCATCAAACCATTTGAACGATAAAAAAATTAATTTGGCCTATTGTAAATAGTTCAATACATTATTGATTAATATCTAAAATTCTTTGTCACATTGGAGAACTCACTCTTTTCTCTTTCTAATCATTCATCGATCCCAAACCACTCTATCATGACCAGACCCAATAGGGCTCGAGCCGTGACTCCCGAAGCCCACCTCCAATAGGTCAGGGGCTAGCGACTAGCGCCGAGTAGGCTATCACACACATGGGAGGCATTATCCTAAGGTACCTGTACACACTCACCCACATACACCTCCATGATATAGTGTAGAGACATATAAAACTATAATTAAAATGCATCCATACATCTATCCCTACCCAGAGTTTAACAACTGTACAAAAATGGAAAAACCATGTCCCACCAAAAGAAAACTACAAAAATGTCCAACCTGCTCAGCAGGAGGGAAAACACAGCCAAAACACCTACTGGTAAGCTCCTCGATACAGTTCCGGTAAGACTCCATAGTCATACCCACTCACTCAGATTCGCCTGCTCCGGGTCCTCTTGGGACACCGTCGAAAGGCTTGGGGTATGCACAAGACACAAAAAAGTGCGGGAAAAGAACGTGTAGGTGTGAGTATAAAAATACTCAGTAGGCACTCCAAAAACCCCATACAAAAGAGAGAAAGTGAAAGTAAATAGTCTGCTTATCCTAGCCGGAGGGAACCCAGATGAGGGAGAAACTCCATCTCGTGACCATCCTCGGCTAAACACAACTAGTCAGCTCAATCCAGGTGTATTCTCATACAAAAACCTCGAATATCCGCTCAAGTATACGCCCAACCATATACCGTGAACATCCAGATATACTCCGCTCACACACCAGGACACATGAGGTGCTGACCTCATCACAAGAAACAGTTCACAACCAGGAGTGCACACTCCCTGATCACTGTCATCCCGAATGACACTCACCTAAGAGATACACTCCATCGAGTCCCACACAAACATCTCAGATGATCACCCTAGAGATTACGCTCGTCGGATATTGTCACTGAGAAAGTCACGCTAAAACAACATAAACAAGAAACTCCTCAGATAGGGGATCGCTCCTAGGGTCTGCTAGGGGATACCAGAACCCACACCGGTATAAGAATATCTTAAAAATAGGGGATCACTCCCAGGGTCCTCTAGGGGATACCAAAACCAGATCTAGAATTCGTAGATCTTACAGATAGGGGATCACTCCCAAGATCCACTGGGGGATTCGACAACATGATCTGGTGCTCGACAGAAACACATCACTCAGAGAGAGGATTGTCACCTATGTCATAATGATAATGACGACACTGAAAAACTATCTGATATATCTCGTGTTTTAGGGGATTGAACTGATGATGTAGCAACCCTACCGAAACCATTCGCTGAGTAGGGGAATGTATAACCAATAATGCCACAACCCTACTATAATCCTCACGCTGAGTAGGGGATCGTATACCCGATGATGCCACAACCCTACAGTGCACGACCCACTACATAGGGGATTATATTCCCAATGATGCCACAAACCCTACGGGGTTGACCTGCTAAGTAGTGGATCACCGCCTGGGGATAAGCACTCAAAATGACACCAAAAACCTAATCTACAGAAACGATGTAAGAGGATCCCGCTCTTGGCCCACCGTAGGGATGCCAAAACACTAACAGATTAAACATCCCATCGAGAGGATCACAATCCTATACTAAGGTTGTGATGCCATGTGAACCCTCGTAAGAACAAACCAAGGGAGAACCCTCAACCACTGCTTGTCCAAACATCGTTAACCGGAGCGACCCACCACAACGCCAAACTGCGCACCTCCAAGGCCAATACCGAGGCCACCATCGTGATCCATGCAGAGAAACATGAAGGATAGGTGGTTTACCCACCCAAAACAGACAACCAATGAACAAGGTAAAATTCACCATAGCTTTCCCATGTGGGTTCCACGCTACGATCCCGAAACTCATCAAGCAGATCATACAACTATGATCTCCTCAGAAAAACACATGGGATCAACTACTCGGTCGTCCAAAACAGACACCCAGTGAAAATGGTTCTATTCACCAAAGGCAGCCCGTGAGGGGCCCACACCATGATCCCAAAACTAGTCAAGGAGATCACCCCATTGCAATCCCCTCGGAAAAACTCACGGGATCGATAACTCGATCGTCCAAAACGGACACGCGGCAGAAAAGTCATGTTTCTCCGCAAACATTGGAACCCAGTCTCGTGGGGCCCAAAAACTGTTCTCCATCCAAACACCCAAAAACTATCTTGAAAATTCCTTCATACCATTAGAGTCTCAACACCACTGACGACATGTCATTTGGACACTCTCTGTAGAAGTTAAGACTGATCGAAGTAGAAAATAATAAAATATTATTATTATTTTCAATGTTTCATGGCCCTAGGCCAAAAACCCGACTCAGAAATATTCCCTAAAAATATCAAGAGGTCTATCTCGACACAATATTGGAGTCTTCATAAACGGATCTCAAATTGGACTCCTGGTTTTAGAGTTACAGGGGTTTAAAGAACCCTCGGAAAAACCTAGTCGGACCACCACCTGCCTTGCCAGAAACCACCGCGCCACTGCTGCCCTCACTGTAATCCGCCACAGATTCCGCTGAAATATGGGTTTTCCACCGGAAAACTTCAGGGATCCACCAAAATCACCCCAGAGTTCCAAATTCAGATCCGTAAAATGTTTCGGAAAACTCTGGACCCGAACTACACAACCATTATGACAATTTGAAGAAAAACAATGCATAAATGGGATCTGGGATTTTCAAACTCAAACTGCGTACCTCGCTGGAAAAACGCCAAAGTTTCGGGTGTAGCATGACACCTGTGTCGTGCTGGAGCTCGATCTGTTGACAATCGACACTGAAAATAGATGCCCAGGGCTCGATTGAGCGAAGAAACGGACGAGGGAGGCAGCTGTCATTGCCTCCTGCGCGTAGAATGTGTGGGACAAGGGTGGGGGAATATGAAGGCTTGGTTTTCATTTATTTTTAATAAACACTTCATTTTACTTCCCCGCCAACATGCCTCCAACCCTACACCCGGCGCCGACTAAAATTATGTTGCACCTAGGGTAAACGTGTCGTTCTGAACGCAACGGTGGACTCGTATTTTCGATTTGAAACTCCGTTCAGGAGTTATTCGATCCGACACTCGTAAATAATTTTTTATATTTATTTACGAAAAATCCCATTGTGGATTTTCTCACAGAAGACCCGCGCCCACAATGTTTACACCCAGCCTAGGGTAAATGGAATGTTCCAGACGCAACTGTGCCCTCAGATTGCGGTTTTGAGATACCGTTTAAGAGATAACACACCCCCTCCACGTTCATAGTATAAAAATAATTAATATTTTTATAAAACTAATTTCAGGCACACTAGGCCTCAGAATCGTACGCCGTCCTCTCCCCTAGCTATGGAATTATTCATAAGAATATTCAAATGTCTAACAGGTCCAAAACCTGAGTTACTACATCCTCCCCACCTTAAAACTTTTCGTCCCCGAAAATACCTAAGCACAAGGAAAGCGAATGGACTCTCAATTTGGTCTCCCATGCTAGAGAGTTCGACAAAAAACACCCATGCCCGAACACATATGTCAGAAGGACTCATCCACCACACCTCAACACTACCCGCTTTGGGTGGCATTGACTCACCCACACAGTTTTAATCACATTACAAAAATGCATCTCGGTGGGGGAAGGATCACTCTTCCTTATGCATTATATGTACGTCGAACGAAACCCACACATGGTCTTACCAACGACCATAAAAAAACATGATCAAGAAACATAGATAAGGGTACCTCTAATCAGTCTCTATCAAACTACTACAAAAAGTAGAAAAAACACAAGGCATACCTCTATCCATCCATGGAGCCTCTGGGTAAACAACCTCCAGGGCACGCAGCTATCCTTGCCCTCGTACCCCAGTTCCCTGAGCTTGGCGTGGACCACCTGGGGGTGGTGGGGGGGGGGGTATTTGATACCGCCTACCACCTCCCACTACTGCACCATCTCCGTCGCCATGTTTTTCACCCTGCGGACCGCTATACTCGAGACGCTGCCACTACCAAGGCGACCTATCGACCAACTCCCTATCAACAGCACGACAGGTAGGACAATCTCTAGTGAGATGTATGCATCCATCACATGCATAACACTGCCTCTCCTACGGCTGACCAAAACTGGCATGTAAGCCCTATGAGCCCTGAGCCTAAGATCCTCCCTCCTAGGTTCACCTCTTGAAACGTCGGCCACGTCCAGACCCTTGCGCCTGCCGCCAGCTGCCAGATGTCGATCTGACTGACAAAGTCTCATCTCTCATGTGCGCAACACTAGAATATGAGACCTCCTTATCCAGAAAGCTCTCCACCACCAACGCTCTCTCCCGCACTCAGCATAGGTGTGTAGACACAAAGAAACCACACCTGCCTGAATGTCTATTGGGAGGCCCTACTCAAAGGTCCAAGCACTAATTCACGGGTCTCGAACCATATCCAGGGAGTAGCACGATAGGTCTGTAAACCTCGCTGAGTACTCCGACATTGTCATTCCCTCCTTCCGAATCTTCAGAAGCTCCTGAATCCGCACTAACCTCAGTGTCACAGGATATAACTCTTCCATGAAGAGCTGCTCAAAATATACCCGCATGATCATCTCATCATCGTGGGACTACATCAACAAACTCTACCATTACCCAGTCGAACCATGTATAGGGCTCACTTCTAGGACCACCATCAGATCTATGGGTTTCCTCCAATGGTGAAAAACTAGGGTGACTGCTTCGAGCCAGTCATCAGCTACCTGAGGGTCTGGATCTCCCAGGAACCTCAGAGGTCACTACCTCTAGAACTCGTGCAACACACTTAGCCTACACGCAACCTCATCCTGAACTCCCGACACAACCAGCTTCTCTAAAGGTGGTGTCTCAAATGGTGGACCAGTAGGAGGTAAAGCCTCAGAACCTACTCCCTGGTCTACAGTCTCTACATTGGGCGTATCATCACCACAATTCTGTTGTATAACCCTCACTAGATGTTTTCTTGGAGACATCCTAAAATACATTCAAGACGCACCACAATCAAAGAGTTTATCTGGTGAGCTGACTCATGAAGAACAAGGGTATCCTAAAAACCCAGTCTTATATGATGCATGTACAGTTGTATCCATGCAACCAGTGTCCAAATGTCTCGATCCAAAAGGTAGGTTATCAGAGTCATGGTGTATGGATACGTTGGCCGCCACACCAACAATGGAGTCTCTAGCATGAAATACGATCATGAAACATCATAACACTGCCACTATGCAACCCAAACCAAACTCACAGCTAGACTAGCTACGCTCTGAGATCCCAAAGGTGGAACCTCCTTTGATACCACTCTATTATGACCCGACCCAATGGGGCTCAAGATGTGACTCCCCAAGCCTACCTCCAATAGGCTAGGGGAAGACGACTAGCGCCGAGTAGGGTATCATACACATGGGAGGCATTATCCTAAGGTACCTATACACACGCACCCACATACAACTCGATGGAACAGTGCAGATATATATAAAACTGGAAAGATAATGCATGCATACATCTACCCAAACCAGAGTACAACAACAATACAAAAAGGGGAAAATAGGGCCCACCAAATGAAACCTAGAAAAGTGTCCAACCTGGTCAGCAGGAGGGAAAATACAGCCAAAACACCTACCGATAAGCTACTCTGCACATCTCTGGTAAGACTCTATGGTTAGTACCGCTCACTCAGCTTCGCCTGCTCCGGGTCCTCTTAGGACACCGTTGAAAGGAATGTAGTCTTCACAGGACACAAACATGTGTGGTAAAAGCTCGTGCAGGGGTGAGTATAACAATACTTAGTAGGTACCCCAAAAAACCCAAAACAAAAGAGAGAAAATGAATGGAAATAGTCTGCTCATCATAGCTAGAGGGAACCCAGATAAGAGAGAAACTCTATCTCGTGACCATCCTCTGTTAAACACAACTAGTCAGCTCAATCTAGGTGTGTGCCCATATATACACCTTGAAAATCTTCTCTAGTATACGCCCAACCATATACCATGGACATCCAGATATACTAAGCTCATGCACAAACCCACATCTGGTACTGACCTCATCACAAGAAATAGTTCACAACTAGGAGAGAACACTCCACAATCACTATCACCCCAGATGACACTCTTCCAAGAGATAAAATCCATCAGGTCCCACACAAACCTCTCAGATGCTCACCCGAGAGATCACACTCATCGGATATCGTCACAGAGAAAGTTACGCTGAAACAACATAAACAACAAACTCCTCAGGTAAGTGATCGCTCCTAGGGTCTTCTAGGGGATACCAAAACCCACACCGGTATACGAAGATAACAAAGATAGGGGATCACTCCCAAGGTCCTCTGGGGGATTCCACAACCCAATCTGGCAATCGTAGATCACACAGATAGGGGATCACTCCCATGATCCACTGAGGGATACCACAACCTGATCTGGCGCTCGAAAGAAACACATCACTGAGATAGAAGATCGTCACCCGTGTCACGACGGTCACGACGATACCAAAACCCTATCTAGTACATCTCATGATGTAGGGTGTCGAACTGATGATGCCACAACCCTACAGAAACAATGCGCTGAGTAAGGGATCATAAAACCAATGATACATCAACCCTACTAAAATATTCACGGTGAGTAGGGGATCATATACACGATGATTCCACAACCCTACTGAGACCAGCCCTCTATGTAGGGGATCCTATTACCGGTGATGCCACAAACCCTACGAGGTTCACCTACTAGATATGGGATCGCCACCTGGGGATAAGCCGTCAAAATGATACCAAGAACCCGATTTAGGGAAACGATGCTAGAGGATCCCGCTTCGGGCCCACCGGAGGGATGCCACAACTCCAACATATTAAACATTCCATCGATATGACCACAAACCTATACTATATTTGTGATGCTGCACGAACCCTCCTAGGAACGAACCAAGGGATCACCCTCAACCACTGCTGGTCCAAACATCCCTAACCTGAGTGTCCCACCAAAATGCCACACTGCGCACCTCTATGGAAGATACTGATGCCACCATCGCGATCCACATGAAAAAACACACTGGATATGCAGTTTACTCACCCGAAATAGACAATTAATGAACAGGGTACTATTCACCATAGCCTGCCTGTGTGAGAACCACACTACGATCCCAAATCTCATTAAGCAGATCATACCACTCCAATCCTCTCAATAAAAATCACATGGGATCAACTACTCGATCGTCCAAAACAGACACCCGGTAAAAAAAGGTACTATTCACTGAATCCATTCAAGGTGGGGCCCACACCACGATCCCAAAACTTGTCAAACGGACCCCACCATTACAATACCCTCAGAAAAATCACATAGGAATGACTACTCGATCGTTCAAAACAGACCCCCGAAGGAAAATTTGTGTTTCTCCTCAAATGACAGAACCCAGCCTCATGGGTCCTACACCCTTTTCTAGGCCCCAACACCTAGAAACTATCTTGAAAATTCTGCCATACCATCAGGGTCTCAATGCCACTGATGCCACATCATTTTGACACTCTGTGCAGGAGTTATGGCTGATCGAAGTTGAAAATAATAAAATATTATTATTATTATCAATGTTTCATGGCCTCGGGCCAAAATCCCTAGTCACAAATATTCTCTAAAGAACCTCAAGAGGTCCTTCTCGATGTAAGCTTCGCATCACCGAAAATAGATCTCAAATCGGACTCTAAGTTTGAGAGTTAAATGGAATTACAGAATCCCCAGAAAAACCTGGTCGGACCACCGCCTGCCTCGCCAGAAACCACCACGCTACCGCCACCCTCACTGTAATCTTCCATTTCCACCGCCGGAATCTAGGTTTTCCATGGGAAAACTTTAGAGAGCCACTAGAATCACCATGGAGCTTCAAATTCAGATCTGTAACATGTTTTGGAAAGCCCGGGAACCGAACTACATAACCCTTATGAAAATTTGATGAAAACAACGTATAAACCTGATCCATGATTTTAAAACTCAAACCTCCTACCTCGAAGGCGAAATGTTGAAGCTTCATGTGCATAACGACTCCAGTGACGCACTGGAGATCGATCTGCTGACGATCGGCGCTGAAAACGGACACCCGAGGCTCGATTGGGCGAAGAAACGGACAAGGGAGGGGGATTTCATTGCCTCTTGCAATTAGAAGGTGGGGAGACAGGAGGGAGAAGTTGATGGCTTGTTTTTTATTTTATTTTATTTAATAAAAACTTTATTCCAGTTCCCCGCCCACACGCCTCTGACCCTACACCCGGCGCCGACTAAAATTATGTCGTGCCTATGGTAAACGTGTCATTCTGAATGCAAAGACAGACTTAGATTTTTTTTTGAGACTCCATTCAGGATTAATTCTAGCTGAAACTCATAAATAAACTTTTCTATTCATTTACAAAAATTTCCCTGGTGGATTTTCATATAGTAGACCCATGCCCGCAAAGTCTACACCCTGCATAGGGTAAACGACATGTTCCAGATGCAACTGTGCTCTCAAATTCCCATTCCGAGATACCATTTAGGAGATAACACACCCCCTCCATGTGAATACTATAAAAATAATTAATATTTTTATAAAATTAATTCTGAGCACACTGAGCCTCAGAATTTCCCACCGTATTCCTTCCTAGATCTGGAATTATTCATAGGAATATTCAAAAGTCTGACAGGGCCAAAACCTAAGTAGCTAAATCCTCCCCACCATAGAACTTTTCATCACCGAAAATTACTAAGCACAAGGAAAGGGACTGGACTCTCAATTGGGTCTCCCATGCCAGAGAGTTCACCAACAAACACCCATTCCTGAACACATAAGTCTAAAGGACTCAACCAATACACCTCAACATTATCCTCTTTGTGCGGAACTAACTCGACCACATGGTTTTAATCGCGTCACAAAAACATGTCTCGGTGGGGGAAGAATCACTCCTCTTTATGCATTCGAAGCACATCGAACAAAACCCACACAAGGTCTGACCAACGCCCTTAAAAATACATGATCAAGGAACGAAGAGGAAGGGTACCGCTAAAAATTTTCTATCAAACTACTATATAATGAAGAAAGGACACAAGGCGTACCTCTATCCATCCACAGAGCCTCTGGGTCAATAGCCTGCAGGGCACAAAGTTGTCCTCACCCTCATCCCCCAGCTCCCTGAGCTTGGTGTGGACCACCTGGGGGGTGGTGGTGGTATCTGATACCGCCTACCACCTCCTGCTACTGAACTAGCTCCGTCGCGAAGTCTGTCGCCCTGTGGACCACCATAATTGACACTCTACCACTACCTAGGCGGCCTGTCAGCCTTCTTCCTCTCAGCAGCATGACGGGTCGGATAATCTCCAGCCAGATGTCCCCGTATGTCGCAAGCATAACACTGCCTCTCCTGCGGCTGACCAAAACTGGCCTTCGAGCCCTGTGAGCCCTCAGCCTCAGATCCTCCATCCTAGGGTCTCCTCCAGAAACCTGATCCACATCCCTACCCTTGAACATACCACCGACTACCAGATGTCGATCCGACTCACGAAGTTTCAGCTCTCACGTGACCAGCACTAACAGGATGGCCCTGCTCACCCAGAAATCTCTCCATCACCAACGCTCACTTCAGTACTCCAGCAAAGGTGATATGACACAATGAAACCACACCTACCTGGATGTCTCTGGGTAGGCCCTTCTCGAAGGTCCGAGCCCAAATGAATGGGTCTCGAACCATATACTGGGAGTAGTGTGACAAGTTTTTAAACCTCACTGAATACTCTGACATAGTCATGCCCTCATTCAGAAGCTGTAGAAGCTCCTAATTCCACACTGACCTCAGCGTCACCTGATTGAACTCTTCCCACATGAGTGCCTCCTCATCATGGGACTGCATCACCAAACACCACCATCGCCTAGCCGAAACATGCATAAGGCTTGCCGCTAGGACCACTTTCTGATCTAGGGGTGTCATCACCTGGTGGAAAACTCGGGTGACTGCTTTGAGCTAGTCATTAGTTGCCTATGGGTCTGGATCACCCTGGAAGAACAAAGGTCACTACCTCTGGAACACATGCAGTGCACTCAGCCTGTGCGCAACCTCTTCCTGCAATCCTGGCAGAACCAGCTGCTAAGCATGTGGTGGCTCAACTGGTGGACCACCTGGAGGTGCACCCCCAGAACCTGTGCCCTGGTCTGAAGCCTCTACACAGGGCGGATCGTCACCACAATCCCAATGTGGAACCCCCACTGGCTATCGTTGTGGAGGCTTCCTGAAATATATTCAAGACGCACCACAGTCAAATAGTATATCTAGTGAGCTGACTCAGGAAGAACAAGGGAAACACAAAAACCCAGTCCTCTATGATGCATGTACTATTGTTTCCCTGCGAATGGTGTCCAAATGTCACGAGTTGAAATGCAAGTTATCAGAGTCCTGATGTATAAATACGTCGTTCGCCACACCAACACTGGAGTCTCTGGCATTGAAGTCGATCATGAAACATCATAACACTTCCGCCATGCAACCCAAACCAAACTCACAACTAGATCAACTTTTCTTTGAGATCCCAAAGGTGGAACCAACATGGATACCACTCTGTCACGACCCGACCCAACGAAGATCGAGCTGTGACACCCCAGGCCCACTTCAAATAGGCCAGGGGCTAGTGACTAGCTCCGAGTAGGCTATCACACACATGTGAGGCATGAGCCTTAGGTACCTGTACAAATGAACCCACATACACCTCCATTAAAACATGCAGATATATATAAAACTGGAAAGAAAATGCATGCATACATCAATCCCAAACCAGAGTGCTATAGCAGTACAAAAAGAAAAAAATAGGGCCCACAAAAAGAAAACTACAAAACTGTCCAACCTGCTCCACTGGAGGGAAAACACAGCCAAAACACCTGACGGTTAACTCCTTAGCACAACTCCGGTAAGAATCCACAGTCAGTCCTGCTCACTCTGCTTCGCCAGCTTCGGGTCCTCCTAGAACACCTTTGAAAGTCCTGTGTTCTGCACAAGACACAAACATGCATGGGAAAAGCCTGTCCAGGGGTGAGTATAACAATAATTAGTAGGAACCCCAAAAACCCAAAACAAAAGAGAGAAACTGAAAGTCAAAAGTCTACACATCCCAGCCAGAGGGAACCCAGATGAGAGAGAAATTCCATCTCTTGACCATCCTCGGCTAAACACAACTAGTCAGCTCCATCCAGGTGTATACCCAGACATACACCTTGAATATCCGCTCAGGTATGCGCCCAAACATATACAATGAACATCCAGATATACTCATCTCACGTAGAAAGCCACATGAGGTACTGACCTCCTCACCAGCGATGGTTCACAACCAGTAGAGCACACTCCACGATCAATGTCATCCTAGATAACCCTCGTCTGAGAGATACACTACATCAGATCCCACACAAACATCTCAGATGCTCATCTGAGATATCACGCTCATCGGATATCGTCACTAAGAAAGTCACGCTGAAGCAGCATAAATACCAAACTCCTCAGATTGGGGATTTCTCTCAGGGTCTGATTGGGGATACCAGAACCCACATCGGTATACGAAGATATCACATATAAAGGATCACTCCCAGGGTCCGCTGGGGGATACCACAACCTGATCTGGCATTCGTAGTTCTCAAAGATAGGGGATCACTTCCAGGATCTACTGGGGGATACCACAACTTGATATGGAGCTTGATAGAAACACGTCACTCAGATAGAGGATCTTCACCCACGTCATGACGGTCAGGATGATACCGAAACCCTATCAGGTACATCTCACAATGTAGGGGATCAAATTGATGATTCTGATACCCTACAGAAACCACGGGCTGAGTAAGGGATCGTATAACCAACGATACCGCAACCCTGTTATAATCATCATGCTAAGTAGGGGATCATATAATCAAAGATTCCACAACCATACTAATCAGGGCCCACTACGCAGGGGATCATATTCCTGATGATGACACAAACCCTACGGGGTTAACCTACAAGATAGGGGATCACCGCCTGGGGATAAGAGGTCACATTGATACCAAGAACCTGATCTAGGGAAACAATGCTAGAGGATTCTGCTCTGGGCCCATCAGAGGGATGCCACAACTCTAACATATTAAACATCCCGTAGCGAAAATAAAAAACCTATACTAAGGTAGTGATGTAGCGTGAACCCTAGTAGGAATGAACCAAGGGATCACCCTCAACCACTGCTGGTCCAAACATCGCTAACCCGAGTGACCCGCCACAATGCCACACCGCGCACCTCCAAGGACTATACCGAGGCCACCATCGCGATCCACACAGAAAAACACACAGGATATGAAATTTTCTCACCCAAAACAGACAACCGATGAACAATGTACTATTCACCATATCCTGCCCATGTGAGGCCCACACTACTATCCCAAAACTCATCATGTAGATCATACCACTGTGATCCTCTCAGAAAAACACACGGGATCGACTATTCGATTGTCCAAAACCGACATACGGTGAAAAAGTTACTGTTCACCGAATCCAGCCCGGGTGGAGCCCACACCACGATCCCAAAACTCATCAAGGAGACTACACCATTGCAATACCCTCGAAAAAACACAAGGGATCGACTACTCGATCGTCCCAAATAGACACCCGGTAGAAAAGTTATGTTTCTCCACAAACGCCGGAACCCAGCCTCATGGCGCCCACACCTTGTTCATGGTCCCAAAACCTGGAAACTATCTTAAAAAGTAGGTCATACCATCAGGGTATAAATGCCACTGATGACCCATCATTTGGAAACTCTATGCAAGAGTTTTGGCTGATCAAAGTTGAAAATAATAAAATATTATTATTATTTTCAATGTTTCATGGCCCTGGGACAAAATCACGACTCACAAATATTCCCTAAAGAATCTCAAGAGTTCTGTCTCACTGCAATCTTCGTGTCACCGAAAACAGCTTTTAAATCAGACTCCCGCTTTGAGAGTTACAAGGGTTTAAAGGACACCCAGAAAAACTTGGCCGGACCACTGCCTGCCTTGCCGAAAACCACATTGTCGCCACCAGAAACCACCGTGCCATAGCTGGAATCTGCCACACCGCCATGGCCCATGCCGAAATCTGCCATAGACGCTACCAGAATCCGGGTTTTCCACCAGAAAACTTTGGGGAGCCACCAGAATCACCTCGGTGCTCCAAATTTAGATCAGTAACATGGTTCAGAATGCTTGGGACCCGAACTACATAACCCTTATGACAATTTGAAGGAAAAAAATGCATAAATGAGATTAAAGATTTTAAAACACAAAACGCCCACATGAGGTTGAAACACTAAAGATTCAGGTGCATAACGATGCCTATGACGTGCTGAAGGTCGATCCGTCGACGATTCATGCTGAAAACGGACACTCGAGGCTCGATTTGGCGAAGAAACAGACAAGGAAGGGGGGGTGTCATTGCCTCTTGCATGTAGAAGGTGGGGGAGAAGGGTGGGGGAAGATGACGGTATGATTTTTTTAATAAAAACTTCATTTGAGTGCCCCTCCAACATGCCTATGACCCTATACCCAGCACTGAGAAAAATTATGTCGCGCCTAGTGTAAACGCGCCGTTCGGAACGCAATGATAGACTCAGATTTTCGATCCAAGACTTCATTTAGGAGTTATTCGAGCCAACACTAGTAAATAAAATTTTCCATTTATTTATGAAATCTCCCCTTATGGCTTTTCTCACAGCAGACCCACGCCCACAATGTTTAAATCCCGCCTAGGATAAATGACATGTTTCGGATGCAACCGTCCCCACAGATTCCCGTTCCGAGATAATTTTTTGGAGATAACAGACCCCATCCACGTGCATAGTATAAAAATACGTAATATTTTTATAAAATTAATTCTGGGCACACCAGGCCTCAGAATCGTATTCCGTCTTTGCGCCTAGCTCTGGAATTATTCATAGGAATATTCCAAAGTCTGACAGGGCCAAAACCCAAGTCGTTGCAGACTCTTCCCCTAATTATTACAATGAAATATCAATTCTGATGGACTGATACAATTAGCTCCAACTTCAGCAGTTTATTTTTCTTCAGAATATGATGCTGATGAGTTTTTCTACACATGTAATCATTCCTCCAATGAATACAATGACATTCTTAATATGATGTAATGGTTTCGGTAGCATCACATTCAGAAAATTATTTATTTTCTTCATTATGTTGTTCTTTCACATTATTTAAACAAATTATGAATCATAACAATAATTATGATTATTTGGAGACTGGGAATCTTCCAATTCACCAACATTCATTTCTTTAAAATTTCAGCAAGTATCATGATTTCCTTCACGACATTGAATACACTGAATACTAGCTTTATCATCATCTATCATACGAAGGAATATATTGTGAATTCCATATCTTTCATAAATGTTCTTATTTATTTCTTATCCCAAATACCACAGACATGATTTTTATTATAATCAATACTATTGGTAGAATACCCTTTCTATTTTCTATCTTGCATCACATGTTTTACAGCATACATAAGATTTTTGTGAAACTCCAAAATTTGAAAATCATATTAATATTTATAACATATTCATACAGGCTCTTATTCTCCCCATTATGATCTATTCATCTAGTATGGATTGAATTTGTGTCTTATGATCCATTTAATCCTTAAAAAAATCTCAATACAATGAATTTTATCAACCATTATGGGATTGATTTTCTTGAATTTGATGCTCTGTCCAATTTTCACCAAAAACAATATGCGGTGTTTTATTTTCACAATAAAATTACCTTTCTTCTTAAAATGTTATGAAAATAAAATAAAACACTTGAATATGATCATCATTTTTATTTTAGTCCTAAATGTACCTATATATGTACATATATATGCGTCACCTTCAGCTGACCACAAATAATTATAATCAAGTAAGAAGAAACCCAAAAAGCACCAAAAGAACCAATTGAAATTTGGTCTAAATCAAATATCCCAGAAAACCTACCTCCAACGGTGGTGGTGAATAGAAATATAATGGATCACTAAAACATTAGTTGTGTTTGTCAAAACACACTTGATTTTGACACGAGACAGCAACTGCATACCCAAAAAATGTGACAAAAGACCAAAATTTTGATCATCCAACACCCAAGGGGTTTTCCAATCAAAATATGGATATGGGAAGGTGAAAACACAACAAAAAATTACGATATTGGTGGAGGATAGATAAAATCAAGATTCCAACACACAATCTCAATGGAATCACGAGACATCAGCATGGAGGAGAGGGTGATGAGAGGGGAGGAATGTCCCAGGAGATTGGAATGTGAAGGGAGCTATAACATAATGAGGAGAGGGGAAATGGGATTCATGAATAGATTAAGGGGAGGATCCCTTAAAGTTTTTTGATAATAATAATAATAATTATTATTATTATTATAAAGGGCTACAAAGGGAGTGAAATGAGTTTAGTATGGGACATTATAAACTATAATGTTCATAAGACTATACCTTGACTGGAATTATGGTGTTGGGACTGAAAACATTCTTCTATTATATACATATAAGGGATATGTCAAAAATATTTAAATTTTTGTATATGCCTTTGTGTATTCAAAAAATCTATGTCTGGGCTAATTATATGCTGTCATGTCTCAAGATCATTTTTTTCATGAATCAAATCAGGTAAAACCTAAACCAATGACCCAAACCGGGACAAAAAAAAGGTTCAGGAGGCCTTCCCATTCCTTCTAGAATGTAAACTTGTGTCATAATTTGATAAAACCCACAAGAAAACAATACTTCCTGAAAAAGACATATATATTTATATTATATGAATAAAATTAAAATAACAAATATAAAATAGAGAATGAAATAAAATTAAATGGATGAAAAAATCTATAATGAAACACATGGGTGACCACATACAATAGAACTATAGACTCTCTGAGAGCTATCCAAAACTACATGATCCTGAAACGGAAAAAGATAATGTAGGCATGAGAACTGATATGTTTCATATGGATTCCAAAAAACAACTATGTCATGTTCATTAACTATAAAGAGAAAAAAAATTAAAGATAGGTTTAAATAATTTTATTCAATGTAATTTTTTTATTCCCATTCTAAAATGATTAATATTTAATTATATTAAATAATAATTTTGATTCATTTTCTGTAAACTATATTAAAATAATATTATTTCCCCAAAACCCCCTATATAGATGAAAAATAGAGTGAAGATAAATTTTAGTATATATATTGAAAAACATGTCATATGTTCCAAATTATGAGTTTCAATAAGGAGAAATAGTTAAAATTTTCTTATAAATACATTAAAAAATAAGGGAAATTAGAATAATTATGGAATAGTTATCTTGGTGTAAACATTGAAACCAAGTGAAGTGACCCTAGATATACTCACATTAGAAGTCATTTGTAATCCTATCGATGTGACACATAATCAATAACCAACATGGATTCTCTGAAAAATCCTCACTGGTGAAATATCCCATATGCCCACTACCTTCTTATGGGGATAATCTCTATCTAATTAGAACTAAATAGAAACTCTATCTCAACTCTCACTACAATGCCTAGGATACAATGGGTATAGAAGAGTTGGGAGGCGAGTAAGATAGATTTAAAATAAGAAAATACACTATGCATGCTAAGGTTCACCTCTCAACATCATCCATGAAAATACCCCCTAGAATAGAGTGTATCAATTACGGTTTCGTCCTTTAAATAAAATATTCAAAGGTTCCAAAACGAGATGACATAGAAGAGTGTTCAAAACAAATTTCAGTAAATACATAAAGGATCCAAATAAGACGTACCTATTTTAATGAAAAAATATTTAGAAAAGTGATCAAATATTTATAATAATTTTCACTTTCCAATACATGGTTGAATGCATTAATTTACATGAAAATATCACATTTCATGTTTTTGTAAATATTGAGGAACAAATGAAATTACTATTTCGAAGTGTGAAACCAAATTTTAATATTATATGGTTTTTAAATAAAAGTAAAATAATATATTCAAGATAATCTTGTCGTTGTGGAATTCAATGTAAAGGGTTATTCAAATGGATCCAATCTCACAAATAAAAAGACCCTGATCAAACATCTTGATATGTGTCACAACCATCAACATCCACTCAAAGCTTCCCTTTTTTTCTTCCACGCATATACATCTTCACATATATACAAGGATACTTACCCCTAATATACATATCCTTATGGCCGCAAATATGCACGACAGGATCCATATATATATTTTTGTGTGTGTCTACACTTTCATATATGGGTAAGCTTCTTGAATCCACATTCACACTAACACGCATATTTTTTTGTATATAAATATATATATATATATATATATATATCATATCCCTTTTGAAGATATTAAAATGGTCATGGGTCAATATCCTTAAAGAGGGAAGTCACACACACACACACACAGATATATCCATTCATACATGTTTGTTCCCATTCAATATTAATTGTACAAATGATAGAGGGTGAGGGTTAATCAGTGATGTCATTTCTTTTATATTTTCATTAAAAATGAAACAAACTTCACCTCCTATTAAATATTACTATCCATACTAAAAATAATTCAAAAAAACATCCAAGGAACATAAGAATTTATAAGGTTCAATATTAAATACTAATAGTTATGTCTATGGTATAGTTTGGAAATTATTCAATAGAAAAAATTCCACCATAAAACAAATGTTTTGTGAGGAATACCACAAGTAGGATATTCCCTTTTACTCTGGTTGCCCAATATAAACAATCCAATTATGTTTGTGCTCCATATAATACAAATTATGTAATAAAATATTTTTAAAATGTTTTTTTCTTGTTTATAAACATTCAAAAATATAATCCTTCAAATAAAGTCTTGATTTTATTACCTAGAAGATGGTAATAACTTCCAAGAGTTTGAAATAAATATCAATCTGATTTCCTGATCTGGTTTTGAGAATCCAATTTCTCAATTCAAAAAATATACCCCTGATGGAATATGGTTGAAAAAATTATGAACACTTTCATCATCACCAGGGAAATCCCAACATGATAATCTTTTAAAATATTAAAACAGATTGAATATAATAATTAGTTTAATATGATGATTATATAAATACATTGTAGAAATCTATTTTCATCATTCTCTTATATCGTGAACAAATCCTTCAAGGAAACCCCAATATAGAACCTACACCTCCCTCTAGATCTATGCCTTCTCTCCCCATATAATGAACAATAAGCTAGGTAGAAAAGTATAATGTATTTTTATCAATTTATACTTTCACCATATGTGGTTTGCGTATGATTCTTAAAAATGTTACCGGTTAACAAAATTTCATGAATTTTCATGTTTCCTAGAATTTCGTGTTGATATTGAATTAAATCAACATTTCTGAACTCTAATGTTTTATTCTAGACCCTTATGGAATCTTCTAGAATCATGACATCTCTTCTGAATTTATTCAAAATCACAAGCCTAATTATGATTTCCCAATCCAATACTCTCTATTTGATTTCTTTTTTATTATTATTTGTACGAGTGTCGAATATGAAGAAATAGACAGTATTCTAATTTCGTGTTATGTTTTTATCATTACGATGCCCTGTACAAACTGATGAAACCAATAATATTCTTTGAGATTAGAGCTTCTTTATTCCGGCACTTTCATATATCCTTTACAATCTCTGATGTCCAATTCCAATTTTTATTATGATTTTCATCATTATAATGATAAATAAATTATATTTATTGATACTAATTCATCTCTTATGTCCATCCATTTGAACGATAAACAATGTAATTCGGCCTATTCTTAATAGTTCAATACATTATAGATTAAGATCTGAAATTCTTTTTCACATTTGTTACCTCATTTTTTTTCATTCTTTTCATTTATCAATCCCAAAACACTCTTCCTCTAATGATTAAAGTGGAATTATATGTATGATGGACTCATAGCTGTAGGTTCAACTTCAACAAAATATTTTCTTCTAAATATGATACTGGTTATTTTTTCCACACAAACAAATATTCCTCTAATGAATTCAGTGACCTACTAAATACGATGGAATGGTTTCAGCTGCATCGCCTTCAAAAAATTCTTTATTTTTTTCCACTATGATCCTATTTCTCATTATTTAAACAAACATTAAATCAGAATTATCATTATGATGATTTGGATACTATGAATATTTAGATTCACTGACTTTTATTTCTAATGATTTCCGAATGTATCATGACTTCCTTTATGGATTTGAATACATAAAATACTATATTTAACATCGTCCATATTACCAGAGAATGTTTTATAACTTTTTATATTTCATCAAAGTTGTTCTTTAATTCTTATCTCAAATAAAATTTACATGATAGTGATGATACTCAATACTATTGGAAGAATACCCATTCATTCCTCAATATCGCATCACATGTTTTACAACATACATATGACTTTGGTGAAACTCAAAGATTAAAAAGTAATCGTCACATTTATATCATATTCACACGGACTCTTATTCTCCCCCATTATGACCTATTCATCTATTATGGTTTGAATATGAGTCTGATGATACTTTTTATCCTTACGAAACATCTCAATACAATTGACTTTCCCAAACATTATGAGTCTGATTTTCTTGAATATGATGCTCAGTCTAATTTTTACCAAAATCAATGTGAGGTGTTTTGTTTTCATAATAAAAATCCATATCCTCTAAAAAAATTTGAAAATAAAAGATAACACTTGAATATGATCATCCTTTTCATTTTGTTCCTAACAGTTCCTAAATATGTACATATGTTTGGGTCACCTTTAATAGATATCAAATAATTATTATAAAGTAAGAAGAAACACAAAAAGCACCAAATGACCCAATTTAAAATTTTCCTAATTTAAAGATACCATAAAATCTACCTCCAATAGTGGTGGTGCATAGAAATATAATGTTTCTCATAAAATTCAGTGGTGTTGGTCGAAACACTCCTGATTCCAACACGAGAGACAAACTGCATACCCTAAAAATGTAACAAAAGAACAAAAATTTGATCAACCAACACCCTAGCGTTTTTCTGATCAAAATATGCATATGGTAAGGGGAAAACACAACCAAAAATAAAGATATGGATGGAGGAGAGATAAAATCTAGATGTCTACCCCAAATCTCAATGGAATCATGAGAAATTAGTGTGGAGGAGAGGCTGTTGAGAAGGGAGGAATGTATAAGGAGAGGGAGAAGGGAAGGGGGCTCCAATATGATGGTGAGAGGGGAAAGGGGGGATGCATAGATTAAGGGGAGGATCCCATAAGGGTTTTTGATAATAATAATAATTTTTATTATATTAATAATAATATTAATTATTATTATAAAATATATTATTTTCTTAATTTCTTTTTCTATTTATGTTTTTCGCCAAGGATATGGTAGACCCCATAATATGGTCGTATAGTTTGGACGCTTAGTTTAAATATATGGTTTTGCCGCATAATCACCTATACCCAACAAAAACCATTCATTGGGCATCGTCTGGACCAAGAACCAACCCACATTTACCCCTATGGCATGGAACATTTGAGAAAACGGTGCGCATACTATGCCACCTGGCACTACCAACTCGTATTTTTGAGCCACAATATTTCTGAATGGTTTAGTAAACTATGTTATAGCATTATTCTATATTATAGAAAAAATATATCCACCAAGAAACATGAATTATAAATGACTCGTAACTCATAACCATGTGATATAACCACAAAACTACATGAAATACTCCAAAAAAGAATCTTGATCCCTCCAACTACCAGAAATCAGGATCACTCACACGCAAGGAAAACCAAGGGGAAAAATAAAAAAATGTCAAATTGGGGTGAAAACATTATCACCACTATGACAGTTTCTACCCTAATAAATTCCCCAAATGACTTAACAAAACATGAAATGAACATTGAAACACCCAAAGTGAAATTACAACCACCAGAAGATAGAGAATAAAATACTCACATTCCTCACAAAACCTAAAATTCTAAAACCAAGAGAAGCTAGTATGACCATCCCCTATTGAGTCAATAAGAATTCCTTATGAAATTTGAATTCCTATATGTTTTCAAAAACAAAAACACTATATGTCCAGGAAAAATTTATTTTCTCTATATTTTTTTATAAGGAAATTTTCTCCATTCCTAGATTTTCCTTCTCTGAGTAAAATTTATCCTTAACTTTTCTTCATTGTTCATATTTTAGGTTCTTTAAATCTAACAATTTTTATTCCTAAGTGAAAAATTCAGTTTCACGTCTAAAATCATGGAATTATATTTATAAATAGAGATATAGTATTTTGTTTTTAGTAACAAAATTCAGACTCTGAATTCTTCTGAATTCAGATTCTAAATTCTCTAAAATTCTGGTTCAGAATTATCTAAAATTCAGACTCCGAATTCCATAGAATCTAGACTCCGAATTCTTTAGAATTCAGAGTCAAAATTCTTGAGAATTTGGTTCTTAATTCCTTATAACTCCGAATTTTAATTCCTTAGATTTCATGCTCTGAATTCCTTAGAATGCAGGATTCGTATTCCATATAATTTAGACACTGAATTCCTCAGAATTCAGAATCCGAAGTCTATAGAATTCTAATTCCAAATTCCATGGAAAACAAAATCTAAATATCCATGTAATATAGACTGTGAATGATTCCCTCTTATTCTCCAAACATTATGTTTTCCTTAGACTCTAAAATATATATTTGATAGAGAAACCATATTTTAATTACCATTGATATAGTTATAAAATGATGTCGTGCATTTTGTTTCTAACCAAATGTTTTTTGAGTGAAACGAGTGCAGGTCTCTCCTAAATTCAAGGAGAAATACGAACACTGGAGGAGGGAGCTGACCATTGTGAAAATGCCAATAAAAAGGAGCTCATTTAAACAAGCTCTGTACATTTGAAAAAAATTGATAACTCAAGAGATCACATGCTGTTGAAGTGATTTCTAGAGAGAAAGATACTCTAATGCTTTGTGCACACTGAAAATATTTTCAATCTTACTTCGTGCAAATCCGATTGTTGTTGTGTACAATCGAGGGCTTCCAGGGATAAGAAGAAATAGTGCTTACTACCTTAAATTTCAAGGACTTCCTTGATAAAGAAGAAAAAGGTGCTGACTACGTTGAAGTTTAAGGGCCTACCGGGATATCCTGATAGACTTTGATATTACTATGAAGGGCTTACCCCGGTGTGGGTAATATTGACTTTATTGAAAGTATAAATCAAGGGACCATTATCCATGTTTGTTGGATACCCTACCCATTAGGTTAAAAGATTCTACATGTTACTTGTATTGTTTCGATTTTTTATGTGGTGCATTTTGATTATTAGGAAAAGTATACCTATCTTATATATTCTTATATTTTTATACTCTGATATAAAGATTCTATGTGCTTTAAGGTAGAATCATTACCCTTGTAAATTTCTCTTAATATTCATTTCTAGAACCATACTTCTGAAATATAGCAAGTTTGTAGAATAAATAGGTCTTGTGAATTTACCTTTTTTGACATTGTTAAACAATAGAATGTTTTATACCATCTTTAAAAGTTCCAAATGAATTTTTAATATATAAAATTCACCCCCTCTTGTATATTGAGTATCTACATCATATTTCAATCCTAAAATTGGTATCAGAGGAGGTCTCTGAAATACTTATATTCACATATAATTTTTCTTGCTCATGTTTCCTTTGTTCTATTTTTCCTTATGATTTTTATACTTGGTTACAAACAGTTATTACTAACAAGATTCTGTGGAAATATATTTTATTTTAGATGGAAGGAATGAATGTTGGTTTTAATGAAAATATTAATCATACAGGACCACCTATATTTGATGGTAATGATTATGAATATTGGAGAGATAGTATAAATAATTTTTTCATTAACACTAGAGTGGACAACTTTGTAATTCTTACTGTAGATTACAAGATTCATGATAAGGAAGTCTGAACATTTACTTATCAAGAAAAGTTAGAATATCAACTAAACTACATAGTATACAATACTTTGTTGTGTTCCATGACCAGGAATATATATATCCAGATATCTACCTGTGAATCTACAAATTTTATTTGGATGAAATTGGTGGTTACTCATTTTGGAACATCTAACGTTATCGAAACTAGATTACCTATGATCATAGATGAATATCATGGTTTCTACTTTCCTTATGGAGAACCCATATGTAATGAACAATAAAGATTCATGACTATTGTTAATAGTTTACAATATAAGGGTGAGAAAGGATTAGATGATGAAGCTCTTGTGGACAGGATTATAGATGTCATGCCTAATGAGTGGGAATCAAAGAGAACAACTATTAATGAGAATAGGAAAGTCAAATAAATTACTCTTGATGAGATATTTGGAACACTTATTCAACATGAGACAAGAATGAAAAGAGATTCTGATCTAAATAAGTATAATTATTGAAATTGATGTGTTGGTTTTACAACTACATCAAATCGTATAAAAACTAGGACTCCTATGAGGGTTACAAGATCAAAATCTTTGTTGACTATTATTCAATCTAAATCTAGTGGAAGTGAATATTCCGAAAATGAGGTATCCAATATTTCATAAAGGATGAAAAATATTCTTGGATAGAAGAACATTCAATCAAAATACAATAAGAAAGAATTAAAATACAATAATGATTCAGAAGTCACTTTCTATCCATACAAAAGAGTATGGCATATAAGGCCAGATTGCCCAATTCATAGGAGAAAATATATAACGAAAAAGAATTATGATAGGATTAGAAAGAAGTACTACATGGATAAATATAAGAATGTTTTGAAATATAATGACACTTGGAGTTCCCATGGTGGCGACTCATCTGAAGACTCCTTAGAGTATGAATCTTTTGGAAAGAAGATTCTTGGCCTATTAGCCAAGCTACCTATTGGAAATCATTGTCTAATGGGTATGGTACACAATTCTGAATCCATAACCAATGTATCCTCGAACTCTAATTATAGTTATAGTAAATATTATGAATCATCAAATGAATAATATTTTTATGATGAATATAAAACATTACCAACTTATTAAGAAGGGTCTAGGTTTCATATTCTCCATGATAATAAAAATTCTAAAGTCTAGAAAAACCATGATAAGGAAAATTCTATAATTACTATTCTTATTAAGGAAATATCTGATCTTTGTAAAGATCATGATAAGAAAACCATTTATTTTTAATATATTTCAAAAAACCTTTAGGAAGTAAATTCTAAGAAGGATAATCTTTCTAAGGAACTAGAAAAATTAATTTCTAAGAAAAATGTATTAGAGAGTAAATCTAGTACTAAAACTACTATTTTTAGGATAAATACTAGGTTATTAAACCGTTGTCATAAATATTTTCATTTATAAAGTGTTTGTAAAAATTTAACTTAGGTGAAGGAACTTTTGATAAGATATTGTCCCAAATTCAACCTCTATAGAATAATTCAGTTTTTGGTTATACTCATTCAAAACTGATTTTTAGTAACTATTATTTTGTACATCAAAGTGCCCTATTCTGCAATAAATGTTAGTGTGTTGGACATTGGGAAACAGTGTTTTCTTAAACAAAACTCAGTATTTAGGTTTCCGTAAAATTTATTTTTCAAAGAAAAGGTCGATACCCATAATTTTGATTTCTAATGTTTCCTGATCAAAGAAAGTATAGCTTCTGAAAGACTAACAGTCTTGTTCTTAGGAAAGTAAAGAAAATACCAACAACAATACATGGTACCTGGATAGTGAATATTCCCGGAATAAGAATGGTAACAAAAACATCTGTGATACGATTATCAAGACGATAGGAGGAAAAGTAACATTCTGAGATATTTCTCTGGGAGAAATTAATGGTATGGGTAACATTTTTCTTCTTGGGAAAATGTTGATTTCAAATGTTTTATTCATTACTGGTCTTTGGAATAAACTCATTAGCAAAATTCAATTATGAAATGAAGGTTACCTTGTGAATTTTAGCAATGATAGGTGTTTTTTACACAATTCCAAGGAAGTGTTTATTCATTATACCAATTGGAATGATAATGTATAAACAATAAAAATAGAAGTCCTTTGGAGCGATGATCTACCTTGTCTCAGTACAATTTATGATCAGTCTTGGTTATGGCATAGAAGGTTAGGATATAGTATCTTTATGAACCTAGTAAACTCTGTATGAAAAGACTAGTTAAATATTTACCAGAGCTTATATTTGATTCTTCAAAATTTTGTGAACATTGTCAATATTGAAAATAACATAAATAAAGTTCTAAATAAATTGGTTAAGTCTCAAATACTGAAGCATTATAGTTATATCATATGGATCTTTTTGGTCCAACACAAACTGGAATCAGTGGTGAGAAATATTATGTATTGGTTTTAGTTGATGATTACACAAGATTTACTTGTGACTATTGTTATGAAAAGAAAAATGAAGCTTTTTCATATTTCAAATGTTTTAGATCCCATGTTAAAAATGAGAAAAACCTTACATTGGTAACTATTCATAGTGATCATGGAGGAGAACTTCAAAATTCTGATTTTGAAACTTTTTGTAGTAAACAAGGCATTACTCATAACTTCTCAGCACCAAGAACTCGTCCACAAAATGTAGTTATTGAAAGAAGAAACATAATTATTTAAAAGATAACTAGGACCATGTTGATTGAATATTCAGTAGCCAAACATTTTTGGGATGGAGCTATAAATACTTCTTATTGTACTATAAATCATGTTTTTATTCGACCTTTTCTTAATAAAACTTTTTATGGTTTGTTAAGTGGTAGAAAACCCAGAGTTTCTAACTTCAAATTATTTAGATGCAATGTATTAATCATGAATACTAAAGATAATTTACATAAATTCACACCGAAATATGATGAAGGAATTTTCTTAGACTACTCCACAACCTCTAAGGCCTGTAGAGTTCTCAATAAAAATACTTGTATTGTTGAAGAAACTGTAAATGTCAAATTTGATTAAACTGAATCTTTAGTCTTTAAATAACCTCATCCAACATCCTTGAATCTGATTTCGAAAATAGATTATCAAACCTTGATATAAGATCCTTCTGATACAAAAAATTTCCAGGAAAATATTTCTGAATCATTTACCCCAAATGTTCATCTACCCTATATTGATGAACATGTTTTACAAAACCCAAATCAGTTGTTTGTAAAGAATTATTCCTTTGATAGTATCATCAATGATGTAAATCAACTTGTAAGGACTATAAGTTCTTTAAGAAATGAAATATAAAATCTATATTTCCATTCCATATTAGAACCATAAATCACTGATGAAGCTTTAGGTGATAATGATTGGATAAAAGCTATGCAAGATGAGCTAAATGAATTCGAAAGGAATAAAGTCCGGACCATGGTTGAATGAACTATGGAAGCTACTGTTACTAGATTAAAATGGGTTTTCAGAAATAATTGTGATGAAAATGGAATCATAGTATGAAATAAATCTATATTGTTAGTTAAAGGCTATAATAAACTAGAAGAAATAGACTATGAAGAAACCTATGCTCTAGTATCTTGACATGAATCCATTATTTTTCTACTTTCCTTCACATCATTCTTCAACTTCAAGATTTTTCAAATTGATGTTAAATGTTCTTTACTTAATGGATATGTTCAAGAGGATGTTTTTTGGAACCACCACATGGTTTTTAAGATACAAAACAACTTGAACATGTTTTCAAACATACCAAAGCTCAGTAAGGACTTAAAAAAGTTCCTAGAGCCTTGTATGACAGACTTAGATGTTTTTTTCTTCAGAACAATTATGTTATAGGAAATGATGATCCAACCCATTTTATAAAGATAGATAAGAAAAATGTTTTTATTGTTCAAATCATTGTTGACGACATTATATTTGGTTCAACTCAGCAATCTTTAACTGATTTCATTATAGATCTAAGGAAATATGATTATGTAATTAGTATGACGGGTGAGTTAAACTTTTTCCATGGATTTCAAAATTCTCAAAAACTAGAAGGATTCTATATATCACAAAATAAGTATATTAATTATCTTCATAAAAAGTATGTATACAACAACACTAAGAGTATAAGAACTCTCATTGGTACCTCAAATTCACTTGATATTGATGAAGCTGGGAAACTAGTAGATCAGACATCCTTTAGAGGAATAATCAGAAGTATACTTTACTTGACATCTAGTCCTCCAGAATTAATGTTCTAAATATTCTTATGTGAAAGATATCAGTCCAATCCTAAGGAATCTCATTTAAAGTCAGTGAAAATGATCTTTTGCTACTTAAAGGGAGCCATGGATTTCAGACTCTTTTATACCTCTAGAAATGATTTTGTTTTAAAAAACTTTTCGGATGATAACTTTGGTGGATGTAATATGGATTGAAAAATTATATCCATAAATTGACATTTCTTAGGATATTAATTAGTATCTGGGTCATGAAAAAATAAAAACTCAGCATCACTTTCCACTGCTGAATCTGAATATGTACCAGCTAGAAGTTTTTGTGCTCAAGTATTGTGGAAGAAACACACACTCAAAGACTATGTTATGAGTTTTACCAAAACAGAAATTTTCCATGATAATACTAATGAAATTTCCTTATGAAAAAACCATGCACATCACACTCATGGAAAACACATAGATATTTGTAATCACATTCTTAAGGATCAAACAGAAAAGAGGTTATCATTCTTCAATTTATCAAAACAAAAGATCAACATGGTGATATTTTCATGAAATCATTACCATATAATAGATTTGAAAACATTAATCAAAAGGTAGGAATGATAACTGTATGGTAATATTCCTTATTAGCATATTTTTAAAACTATCTTCTTACAGTGACAAACTCATTTTCATAGGGGGAGTACATTTTCTTTTTAGTTAAAATTTTCCTAATCAAAATTTTTGTAGTCAAAATTTTTGATGTAAAAATTTACATAGTCAATATTTTTGAGGTAAAAACATTCATATCTAAATTTTTTTTAATCTTAAAAAAAATTTAATAAAATTTTTCAGAATCTAATGTTCTTCAAGAATAATTTTCCTTATTACGAATAATCTTCCTAGAAATATGAAATGTATGTTTCCATTCCAATCTTTTTTAGATCACCTTTTACTTGTTGGAATTATAATTTATTTTTCAAAATGTTTGAATTCAATTTTTTTAAAATCTGAATGCTTTTCTTAAAAACCTCAAAAGATTAGAATCTATCAAAATCCTTCTTCGGCTATCATCTCAACTGTCAGATCTTCTCAAGATGATTTCAATCGTGGGATCAATCGGGGATGTTGAATCGTCACTTCAATTGCCTATATAAAGGACCCCAAATGGATGTCCCACATCGAATCCTAAGGTCTTCTATGCTGAAGCTCTGCGCTTCCAACATAAGAATGTTCCTAATTTCTCATGTCTTCCTTAGTTCTGAATGTCTAAAGAAGCCTGTCCTCAGAAAGAAATGCCAACCGTGAAGGAAATCATTTAATAGAAGATTAATCGTGAAAGGTTTGTAGACCCATAATTCATTAAAAAGTATGATTCAATCATCTCAAATAACATCATGTTAAATAGCCAGGTGAGTAAAGCTATATCTAAACCCAAGGCAGAGGATCCAGTGATTACGGTGTTGATAGTAGAGTTCTATGAATCTGTATCTTTTTTCAAACTATGAGGAAAAGATAATTTTTCTTTCAAGAGTTATAGTAAGACATGCTCTCTTTCTTATTCTAAGGTAGCTATTCGGATTGGAATACCTTTCGAAAGAGAAGCCGGATTTTTTTCTCATAAGTTACTTAATTTTGAAGGAATAATTGATAAGGAGAAGTCCATAGAGTGCCTTAGATTGGTTAGATTCAAGAATCTGAAGATTGTTCATCTTTTATAAAATTTCCTGATTCTAGAACTTTGGGTTCAAGGCATTATAATTCCAAGGAATGGAGATAAAGATACTATGATGAAAAGGGATATATATGTTTTGGATTTCTTAGTGAACCTACGGAAGCTAAATCTAGTTAAGTATATTTTCATTACGATTGAGAATATCATGAATGGAAATCTGGAGTCTCATATTATCATGAATCTAAAAATTCTTTCAATGCTCATTTTTTATTTATTAGAATCAATGAAAATATCCTACAAATCGAAGTCAAGAAATTTCAGGGTAATGTTGCTATGTGATGACACTCGAAGAGGAATGAAAATTGGATTTTTTGGAGAATACGGAGAGTTTTATGATTTATCAAATGAAGATTCTGATGATTTATCCATGAATCTTATTGTAGTTGAAACCTCTAAGAAAGGGGGAAGAAAGAGGAAAGTGAAGGAAATTCAAGAGATAACAAAAGTGTCTGTTGCCGAGGAAATACAATATGCACTACAAAAGTAAAAGAACAAAAAATATTAACCTGATGAGTTAGTTGCAAAATGGATATAGGATTTGAAAAACAAAATTTAAGAGGAGGCTAAGTTTGGCATAGACCCTGCTGAGGAAAAGTCCTTGAAGGAAAATCCTGCTGAAGAGCTTGAGAAGCAACAAAAAAGAGAAGAAGAAAAAGAAGAAGATATTTGAGGCTGAGATAGTACAATATCGTCTTAAGGATACTGAGAAAGCTTCTGAGAAAATTTCGACACCAGAATCATTTTTAATAGAATCATTCCCAGAGCCTTTGGGAAAGTAGTTGATGATTTTGGTGCGAGATCAAGAAGAAGAAACAGTGCAAGAAGAATAAGTGGTAGAAGAATAAGAAGGGAGTGGTGATACCGATGATATGATAAAGCATGTAAAATTTTATCATGATAAGGAGATTCCTTCTGAGAAGTTGTCAATCCAAACTTTTGAAGCTGAGTCTTCAAAACATGCTACCCTAATAAAAGATGAGAATGTTGAGGAAGAAGTAGATAATTTTTTTTGAAGAAGAAAGTAGCAATCATGATTTCATTCAGCTAGATAGTGTTGAGGCAGGTGATGAGAAGGAAGAAGTTGATGACGATATGATTGTTCACCTATCAGATAGTGAACATGAATCACCTAAACACGAAGAAATCATTTCTTAAAAGGATAAGGGAAAGCAGGCGATGGTTGATACTCATACCTTGTCTTTGGTCAGTAAGAAATATGTCGGTGCTTCATCAATGAGGAATGCTAATGTTCGTGAAAATGATACCTCATCAACAAAGCATTTGAATGTAGAATCATCTTCTCTTGGACATGAATTTGTTTTTCTTCCATTGATGATGATGGTAGGCCCTATTCCGTTATTTCCAAGCATAGATTCAAGATTCCAAATGCTTCAGCATTCCTTATATTAGAAAGAAGATGCAGTATCCATGGTGATGGATATGTGTATCAAAAATGAGGCCTATATCAAAACTTTTTTCAATAATTATGAAGCCCATAAAAGATCATTCATTAAAAAGACTATTTGGTCAAAGAAAATAATTGAAGAGATGAGAAATCATGATGAGTTTCAAGATAATGACAAGGATTATTTTGAAATCGTAGATGCTATGTTCAATGATGTCAGCAAAGTCATTTGATGAAAAGTCATCTCTTGAGGAAACTACTCAGAAGAAAGAATTGAATGATCTGAATTGGAAATTGTATTCAGTTTCTAATATTTGGAAGATGGAAAGGGATCTTAGAATAGAATTTTAGGAAAAAATTCTAAACATGAAGAATCCTTGAAGGCTCAGGCTGATCTGCATAAGGCTCAGGAAGAAAAAATTAAAGCATTAGAAATAAAAAGTGAAGATCAAGATCAGCTACTCAAGAGAATGTAATATGATCACAAGGAACTCAAGAAGCTCAAGAATATTGTGAATAAGTTGATGCCGAAAGAGAAAGAGGGATAATTTCATTCATATAAAATGTTTTGTTTTATTTCCCTATTCTACAAATTCGTTCAATCTTAGTGAAAATTTCGTTTCACTTCATATATTTGGTTGTTTAGTACTAATATTTCGGGTACCATATTTTCTCTTCCATTCCATTAATTCCTTTTTGAAAATCACAAAGTGGGAGAATGGAATGAAAAAAAATAATACTAGGTAAAAAATTAAATTCCCTAAGGGGAAGTTAATCTATGGGGGAGTTTTTATCATGAAAATTTTCTTATGCAAGAAATTACAAAATCTCATTCAGGAAATCAAGGATATAATCATTAGGTATTTCAAAGCCTAAGGGGGTGTTAGTTGTATTAATTAGGATCCTTATGTAAAGAGAGATAAGTTTTATTTTCATGTTTAAAATAATTTCAAAGTCCATATATTCTTTTTATTAAAGATGTTTGTACTTTCCAAAAAGGGGGAGATTGTGGAGTCTATAAGGTTTTATTATGAATTTTCATTATTCTATGTTTTGAAAATATAAAACACTCTATCTCATGGAAAATTTTATTTTCTCTAGGTTCTTTTATATGGAAATTTTTTCCTTACCTAGATTTTCCTTCATGAGGAAAATTTTCCTTATCCACGGAAAATTTATCCTTCACTATTTTTCATTGTTCATATTTTAGTTTCTTTAAATATAAATCTTTTTATTCCTATGTGAAAAAATCATTTTCACGTCCAAAATCTCGGAATACTATAAATACATAGATATAGAGTATTCTATTTTCAGGATCAGAATTCAGATTCTGAATTCCTTTAAATTGAGATACTGAATTCCCTGAAATTCGGGGTCCGAATTCTCTGAAATTTAGACTCTGAATTCCTTAATATTCAGACTCCAAATTCCATTGAATTCAGGTTTTGAATTCATTATAACTCATAATCTGAATTCCTTATAATACAAACATTGAATTCCTTGGAAATCAGGTTCTGAATTCAAGAAAATTTAGACTCCGAATTCCTCAAAATACAGACTCAAATGTCTATAGAATTCTGATTCCAAATTCCATTGAAAATAGAATCTGAATATCCTGGTAATATAGAATTTGAATTATTTCCTCTTAGACAAAATAATTTTTTTTCTGTAGAATATGAAAAATTGATTTGATATAGCAACCATATTTTACATACCATTGTTATAGTTATAAAACGATATTGTGCATTCTATTTATAACCAATCGTTGATTGAGTGACACTTTTAGAGGCCCCTATGAGATACCAGGGAAAATATGAACATTAGAGGAGGGATCTAACCAATGGGAAAATGCCTATAAATAGGAGCTCATTTGAACGAGCTCAGTACTTTTGGAAAAAGTTGATAACTCTAGAGACCACATATTGTTGAAGTGATTTCTAGAGAGAGAGATACTCTCTTTCTTTGTGCATACTAAACATCTTGTTCTGATTTCTTCATGCGACTCTGGTTATTGTTTTTAACAATCAAGGGCTTCTGTGGATATGAAGACAGAGGTGCCGACAAACTTAAAGTTCGATGACTTCTTAGATAAGGAAGATAGAGGTGCCGACTATGTTGAAGTTCAAGGGATTGCTGGGATAGAAAGACAGAATCTGATATTCCTATCAAGGGATCACCCTGGTGTGGGTAAGAGAGACATTCTTGACGATATAAATCTAGGGACCTTTATCCAAGGTTGTTAGATACCCTACTCTTTGGGTTAAAATATTCTACTTGTTTCTTGTATTGTTTAATGTTTGTTTCCTGCTGCATTTTGTTTTATTAAGGAAAGTATAACTATATTATACTGTCTTATATTTTTATACTCTGATTAGTAAGATTCTATATTCTTTAATGTAGACTCTATATCCTTTAAAATTTCCCATAAGTTTAATTTTTGGAACAATATTTCTGGAGTCTAGCAAGTTTGTTGAACTAAGAGGTCTTGTGAATTTTCCTTGTTTAACATTGATAAATAGTAGATAGTTTTATACCATCTTTAAAAGTTATAAAGGAATTTTTAATGTATATAATTCTCCCAACACTCCTCTTGTGTATTGATCATCAACACCGTATTTTGATCCTACATCCCCATGGAACCATTTTTGACAATATGAGAAGGAGATGATGAGAAAAAATGACCAAGACATAAAATCCGCCTTTCTGACCACCAATTAATATGGAACAACCTAACCCATAATATTGAAACCACCAAATAAAATCTTGATGGTTGGGTTGGATTATGACGAAGTGTTATAAATTGGGGAGGCCAAGGGTTAAATTCACTTTAAGTACCTTTTTAGTGTGGTCCCCAAACAATTTTTTTAAGCCTTAAGATTCCTTGTTGAAACACTTCATAATCCAAGAAAAAACATTTATTATATGTGTCACCACTTAACATATTATCTTACACTCATAAATTATAAGAGAAAACATCAATGTGGCCCATCGTAGGTCTCCACAACATTTACAAACCAACTAGCACATATGACCCCCCAACACAAGAGGGACGACAACCAAGAGAACATAAAAACTGGGACAAACCAAGTTCACAATTCATTATTTAACAACCTAGAGTGTCTCCAAAAAATTACCACCTGAAACAGAAATCAATCGAAAATAAGGATAATCATGTAAGTGGTCACATTGAATATATATAACCATGGATATTCCCATGAATAAAGGGGTACTAATATCTCTAAAAAAGTAGTTTCAAAAACAAAATACCCAAAAAATGTAAAACATAAATAGTCTCCACTCTGACAATGGATAAAACTATTTGGGTCAACATCCAACACACCCAAAAATATTGCAACTGTGTGAAAATTATAAATCTAAGACATATGGATAGATCCATTATATATTAATTCATCTACTAACCCACAATCATGAGATGAAAACCTTTGCTTTGAGGTTCAACTTCTTGTAACATAGCATAAAGAACATATCCACAACAACACTATGGAAAATTCCTCATATAATTATGAATAATGTCAAAGAGTTCTTGAATCAACCACATTATATGAAAATGAGAGAATTTTATAACAAACAAAAAGAATTAACTGATGAAGGAGAAACCCGAGGAATATGTTCCTCTAATTCACACTCCCCACAAAATGGTAAACCCTATATATGCACCAATAGTATCTATATCGTTAACTACCACATGTTTCCCTTTGCAAACCAACTCATCTTGGGACACCACATCCACCAACCTTTTGTGTGAAATATTCCTAGATAAGAAAACACATTCCTTTATATCTGGGGGAATATACCATACAATGAAAGGATCATTTTTAGGATTTCTCAATGCTAACACTGAGGAAATGATATTAGAACATACCAAATGTTCAATAGAACATCCTTCACCATATGTTGACCTATATAATCATCTACTAGATCAAAAATAATTCGTATAATAATGTTCCTATAAAAAAAATATTAAAATAGGCTTCAAACACAATGAACATAACCCCACCACTCCACTGGGAGTCTGGGAAAACTAATATCCAAAAAAGACCCATTATAGACATTTGGAACTTTTTCGGTGGAATACTCTAAAAATGATAGATAGATCCAACCCGAATCTAATCATTAAACAATTATCCAGATCTGAATAATCAATCAAAAACCAGGACTCAAACCTAATTTCTAAAACCAATCACCATATAATAGAACCTAAATGAACCCTTTATTTAAGCAATATATTCATTCCAAGTTCACATCCATTTTGAACTTGAAAATAATTTTTAACACTAAATCCAATTTCAAAATATACCTTTTCTTCCATATCCTCTTGGACTAAAATTATTCCAAACCACCCAATAATCAAAATTTTGAAATCCCTTCAAAAAATAGTTACATGACTAAAAACGAGATATAAGGGTTGGGATCTTACTAATGGTATTCCATGAAGCCTCACTTATATACATTCCCATGATATCTCATTCACCCATCCACATATACATATAAATATCCCCCTTCCACATACATACATACATTGGACAATTCATAGGTATACCAATGGTCATATAGAAAAATATTTTTCCAAACCACTCATTAAAATGTTCCCAATCAATTTAACCCCCTATCATCTCATAACATAAAAATTCTAAAACCTCATTTTGCAAAAAAATCTAATATTAATTTTCAAAAATATTTCAAAAAACCCCAAAATCATTTTACAAAATGATTTTATATCTAAAAAAATTATCATTTCCATAACAACCCATTTCAATTTCAGTGAAACCATGATTTTCATTTTGGAAAATGAAATTTTCATAATCCAATTTCCATTTTATAATCTTATGGAAGGATTCCAAAATTATAGGTGAAAAAACTATTACACATGGCTCGGTAATAGGATTTTGCAGTCTTTGCACCAGCCAGGTGAGAAAATCAGAGGCTTTTAGAGGATGTTTATTATACTATGAATGGTTTTATAGAACATAAATAACTACCATGATCCCCTTAAATCCCACAAATAATGACCACAAAATCTTCTCATCCAACTAAAAAAATCCAATCATATCCAAGGACCTCAAAACACCTGATAGCTCTGCTCAGATCCTGAGACAAGACCATCTAAGACTACCATAGAAATTAAAGAACTCTTATGAATATGTGGTGATCATGAACCTAACCGTAACTGACCACATGGATTCTTAATATCATGTCGCCAGACTACTAGAAATATCTAGATGAAAAGGGATAAACTAGTATTTGACACCATTTTTCCATGAACCAACTTGAGTCAACCCCAAAATAGTCACCCAGGCCAGCCCGCTACGAGGTTCGAGATGTGTTCCTAATCCTCCAAGGATGGAAACTAGTGTTGGGAATTAGATAAAACTTGTGTTGGAATTATTTCTCCTAAAGATGATATCTAAATAACATTAACTCAACCAAATGACAAATTAGATGAGTGAAAATAAAAAAATAAAATGTTTGAATGTACCTCTATGTAACCTCGTGGGTCACTAGATATCATAAAACCATGCGTGCTCTGAGGGAGATCAAAAATAGAAGATTCTAAAACTGAAAAAGATTATATATGTATGATAATTGATCTTCTCTGCTGGGATGTGAAGTAAGAACCTTGCAATATTTCTTACCTTTAAAGAGAATGTTTTTAATGCACAATTAAAATAAATATATTCAAAATATGGGTTTCATTCCTTTACTAAAAAGTAACGTGTTAATAATTTTACAGAATAATTACCTTTATTTTTATAAAAATTGTTTCTAAATAATTAGAATTTCCAAAAACATATTTTTAATGAGATACAAGTAGTGAAGAAATATTTCATTGATAAATAGTGAAAAAAATATTATAAGTTCTAATGTAGGAGTTTCTAAAATACGAATAATAGTTAAAACGATTTTATAAAAATATTATAAAATTACTAAAATTAGAATACATGTGGAATAGTTATGATGGGATATATATATTGAACATGTTTAAATACCGTATACGTACTCTACAGAGTGTCCATATACTGTCCTATTTATGTAATCAATAGTATATAACCATCCAAGGTGCTCCTAACCATCATCAGTAATGGAACATCCCACATGAACTTTCCTTATCCCGGGGATCTAGTTCACCAAATGTTGACAAAATCGAAAAAATTTATCAACTCTCACTATGATGCCTAGGTTTCTATGGCTATACATAAAATTTTAGGTTAGGAAAAAATCATTAACACTAGTAAAGCTACCCTGTATGCTAAAGACCACCTTCTAACACCATCCATGTGAATTACCCCAAGAATAGAGAGTATCCGTAGAGGAACCCTAGTTTCTAGAGAAAAATCAATGCTTCCAATTGGGCGTACACTTCAAAGGAGTGTGAAACCAATATCCACTCATTACATAATGAATCCTAATGAGACATACCAATTTTAGTGAAACACTATTTATAAAATAGATCGAATACTAATATTATCTTTAACATTCCAATTAAATTTTGGAATCTTGAATTGACAAGAAAATATCACAATTCTTGTTTAAGTAAATAATGTGAAAGGGGTGAATTATCATTTCTAAGTGCTAATACAAATTTTCATAGATCATGATTTATATGAAATAATGAAAAAATATTCTAAAACCCATCAATAAATAATGGAATCAAAACTGAAGGTTTAGTCAAAGGGGACCAACCTCAAATAGAAGAGGATCAAGTTGAAACATCTCAACACTAAATGCTTCCATCGATGACCATATGAATATTTACTCTAACACTTGCATGCATATTCACCTTCACATATATATATTTACACCAAGATACTATATACATATTTACATTTCTTCAAATATGCAAAAGGGGGTCCTCATATATATGTCTAAACTTGAATATATGGGAATTTTACCTAAATCCACCTTCACAAAAACTATCACTTTTTTTATACAAATATCTATATATATATGAGAAATCCTATCCCATTTTAACATATTAACATATACAAAGATGAATATTCTTGATGGGTGAACACACACACACAGAGAAAATGATATAAGATAGTGAGTGTGTGTCTATGTATGTATCCATACATAACTTCATAAGTATATTTGTGTGTGTCAAATCTAATGGACAAAAATCATGCTAAACAACTAATAAGAACCACAAAAATAACCTAATCTAGAAAAAAATTAAGATAAATCCAAGATCCATGAAAACCTACCTCTAAAAGTAGTGGAAAAATAAAACAGACTAAGGCTATTTAGCTTCAATAGTAGATTCTGAAACATGCATGAAGCCAACCTCAAACAACCACTACATATGCTAAAAATGGATGAAAAAAACTAAAAATCAGATCATCCAAAAACATAGGGTTCCTAAAATAAAAACTAGGTGATGTGAGTGGGAAAATTACTCAATAGTGGAAGATAATTAACTAATAGTGGTTACCTCGAAATGTCAACACACAATCTCAGAGGAATCAGTAGAAATCAGTGTAGAATATAGGGATCAGAGAGGTGTTCCATGCACTAGGAGAGAATAAATGGAGGGGTCTGCCCCACGATGTGGAGAGGGGGAAGGGGATATCCATACGTGGTAAGGGGTAGGATCACTTAAGGGTTTAAAGAAGAAAAAAAATATGATTAATGTCATTATTATTATTTTTATTAAAGCATAATGTTTGTTCTTATATTTATTTTTTTTTCATTCTATTATTCCAATGATCTATAAGGCCACACTGTTTGGTCATACAATCAACCAGACAATGTCCCAACTGTGCTAAATCCCTTATATAGACTAATATTTCACACATTATTAACCCTTGGGAACCACATGGTTGAGAAAAACATGTTCAAACTGTGGGACATGGTACTGAAAACTCACAGAGACAAAATTTAATATAGATACATAGTTTAATAAATCGCTTGTCTTTCATGTTACACAACACAGACCCAAATGAACTACCAAGAGATAAGAATTTTCGCCCCTATTCTACTTCAAACAATGTTGGATATCATTAAGAAAAAAAAATTCTTAAAAAAAACTCCACCCCTCCAATTTATAGATCTCAAGCATTCTCATGTTTAAGAAAGATCATGACCATAAATGAATAACATAATAGAGATGTTTTAGGTTGGGCTGTGATATTGTTTCCTTTATTATTAATGTCTTATGAACTATGAATATTTATTCTATGAATCAAAATTATGATCATTTATATTCATGGTATGGTTTTCAAATGTTATGTTCATGTTATTATAGCCTTATATTCATGTAATTCTTATGTATCTCACCTTTTCACCCTTATTAAGTATCTAAGTTCATTATTTCATACCATTACATTCGATATGTAATAAACAAATATATTTCATGTTATATATAATTATAATTCTATATATGAAGATATTAGAATGATTTGATGTAGTTTACCTATGGAATAGTTGTTTATGATGCCATGTTTCAAAATGTACTAAACTTTTGTGATCCTTTGTTTTTTTGTGAATTGTAGTAAATATTCATAAACAATTATGTAATATATATGTATAATAATCCTAGGTCTATCTATATAAGTACTAGATAGAGAATATTTAGAATATCTTTAGCTATCTACACACACCCCATAGTAAATGGTTAATACTAGCGTACTACATGCTTTGATTCCTAGAGATGAATTAGTGGAATATTATTTTCCATGAATCCAAGCAAGTGGGGTTACCTTCAAAGGAATTACATTCAACATTCCAAAATAATTTCATTATCAATACATGTAGAGAAGACAAAGATGTAGATTTCCTAAGCCTCACATAGAAAGGTATGTCAGATATGGACAATGTCGACCACTACATGGACCTATAGAATTTTACACTTATTCATATAGGGAATGATTTTGAAAAAGTGATACATTTATAGGATGTGATGACACATGATGTAAGATTTCATGTGAAAATCATTTTCATTCTATTTTCTAAAATGTTTTCAAACCAGACCCTTATTTCTGAGTGGAACCATGGTAAATGTAGAGGCTCAAGGAATGCTACTTTTTCTAGGATTAAAAGTATCATGTATTATTGTAGAATGAAATTGGATTTTGATTTTTCATGCTATAGTGATAGTGGACATTGTATATAGGTAAATGAATCATCAATTCTTCACATTGGAGGATGTTATGTGCATTTTTTTCATTTCTATCATTGTAATGTTCATACATAGTGTGACTGAACACATATTTATTATTGATCATATATGATGATGGGACACATTTGAGGGTATTTCCGGATTGACAAGTATGATTATAATGAGAGGGGTTCTATAAATAAATTTACAGTAGTATTAGGGATACTTCCATAACTTGGTTGTTGGAGCTCCATAATCCATTCTGGATTATGTGGATAATGTTGTGTTCAGGGGTAGGGGATGTATTTCAATTAATAATGTAATTCATAGGGATATATATATACATATAATACTATGGATAAGGAAAAGGATAATAGGACACATTTTATTCCACTCTAACTAATGCATACGTTGGTCTATTTACGGTTCAAAATATAGTTTTATTGGATTAAACTATAGTATTTTCCATTTTAACACACAATCATCACACTATATCACAAAAACTCAGTTAATGGATGTCTTCGACCTATAAATATAATATTTATATAGATTTTGGTCAATTTTAATTACATTAGTCATAAGATATAATGAAATTCATAGATGTAAAAAAACATCCCTTCTGTTTTGAATGTATAACTTCTTTTAAGAACACATTATGTAAGAGGATATCCGTTTAAACTTCATCATATGGAAGACTTTTTTAGTATCACACTGAACCAATATTGATTACTTTTATATATGAGTGAAATTTATTTCTACTAGGAATGGTAGTTATATCCATTTTGGTGAAATCTAGTTACATATTATCATGTAGGACCTTACCATCTATAGTTATGCAAGATAACAAATTTGGTTTCTATTCTTGTATTTTTTGGTGGAGGAATGTAGTGGGAATATTTTCCTCCCGTTTATGAACAGTTTTAATTTTTTTGTTGATTTCTTATGATCTAAATCCATGAGAGTTTGGGCTCACTATAAATCTAATTACATATTGTGAGATCGTTTATACTCCACCTTATCATAAGTCACTTGTGATGTATTTGATGCTATTGAATTTGCTTGATGTGTTAATAGAAAATGAGTTTAGATAAATTAGTACATATCCTTGGGGTTCAGTATTTTTATTTGTTAATTGGGAATATGGTTCATTGAGAATTTTTGTGGAATTTTGGAGTTTTAGCCAAGTAATGATCAAGAAATTATATAAACTTCCTCATGTTAATTTTTTGTTTAATTTGATTTGTGGGGACTAAGAGTTCTGAATAATTTATTTCTGTTTTTTTATTACGCAAAGAAGGGGAAAAATCTCATACATTACTCAAACTACATTCTAAAGTACTAATATTTTATAAAATCATACAATGATGTCAATTGGATTGAAGAGCTCACCAGTGGAATTTATTCCCTTGACGAATAATGCCTTCTATCTGTGTCAAGAAAAATTTTATGTTGGTTTTACTGATTATAAAATTGAATACATTATTTTGATAGTGGGTGACATTATATTTATAGATGTTGTTTTGGGAATAATTTGGATCATTTAGAGTATAATTTATATCAATGTGATAATTTTGGGATGAATCTTTTCAAATTTTAAGACCTGTTATTATAGATGCAAGAGTATGTATGAAACATGACAAAGTAATATTTTTTATTTCATATGAGTGAACTAAGAAAAGTTTTGAGATCCACATATGCTAGATTATTTGGATATGAATGGATATTTTTTTAATGAATTCTCTCACATGGATGAACCAATGATAGGACTGACCTAGAAAAGGGTGAAGCTTGTGTAGTATGAGGAATCCAGGAGTTCCGTTCAATTATATCACTCGGAATTAAATTTATGACATTTAAATCACCCTAATAAACACTCAGCGATCTCCTTTTCCATGTTGTCCTACCATAACTGTTCTAAGAGATCATGTTACATCTTGTTACTCCTAGGATGTATAGTGAAATTCGATCTGTGTAAATTAACCAATATATCCTTCTTTATAAAAGGTTATTCAATCACATGGTGCCTCATACCTAACCAAATCACACCATCATCATCAATATTGAACTCTTACATATTTACATTCATTATTTCATTCACATCAGTTTGTAACTCTGAATCATCCCTTTGGCCCCCCTTAATCATGTTTTGGGTAGATATTTCGGAAAATTTTTGTAAATGTATGTTGTATTTCATGCCATTATGATTTCCAAATCCATGATAGTAGGGTCTTTTAAAATATACAACATGGATAGATTATCATGTTCTTTCTCTTAAGAGAATCAACTAAAGTATTTGACTTACCAAGAAAATAAGGAATAGAGAAATACTAGTCATTAATTAGATTTAACCATATCTTTTGATGTATCTTGATCTCCATTTCTATTAATACATACTTTAAACACTTATGGTCATTATAAATTTCACACTTCATACCATAGAGGTAGTACCACAAATGTTTGAATTAAAAAATCAGAAAAACAAATTCTAGAACGGGACTGAGGTAGTTCTGCTCCTGGAAATTAAACTGTCCTGATGCATATGCTATCATATTATTTTTATCATGGGTAAAAAATAAAAGAAATTCACTCAATCATTATAGTATAACAAAAAAATTATCCACTTTTTAGTAATGTGAGTACAGGTGTAGGGAAAAGTATCTCCTTTAGCACTTTCATACATTCCTCACATTATTCCATCTAGACATACTTTACCCCATTTATTGTTAATATATTTATAAGGATTGGCAATCATGAAAATTTTCTTACAAAATGTCATTAATACCCTTTAAATCCAATAAATCATTGGATTTCTATGGCACTAGAGGGTTTGGTCCATTCCCCAAATGATTTTTTTGAAGGGTCCACAGAAATTCCCTTAAATGTGATACGAATTACCATGAATATAATTTGATGTATCTAAATGTCACACATTATGAACATTTCGTACAACATATCCTTCCATAATTTCACAAAAAATGAAAAATATGTTCTTCGTGTTCCGCCTTTCACTTGGAATAGATGACAATATCATTGATAAACACTACAACAATAGTTTTGATATAATTTCAAAAGAATATATTCCTGAAGTTAATGAAGATTATTTGGGAATTAGTAAGCCCAAAGGGAATCACCGAAAACTCAAAGTGCCTATTACTGGGTGGAATTCAGTCTTCTTAATATCATCTTTATTCACCTTTTTTCAAATGATATCTAAAATGTAGATCCACATTTTATAAGTACATAACTCCTTGTAACTGATCAAAAAAGGCATCAATATTTAGAAGAGGATAATTTCTCTTTATGGTGATATTGTTGAGTTCCTGATAATTGATACTCAACCACATTTATCCATAATAGTTCTTGATAAAGAGAACTAGCACACCGCATGGTAATACACAAGGGAATATGAACCCCTTTTCTAAATTCTCTTATAGCTGCTTATTTAACACTTCCAGTTTGATAGGACCCATCCTATAGGGACAATTTGAGAATGGAGTAGCTCTATTTATGATTTATATAGATAAATCTTCCTCACAATATGGGGAAATTATGGGTAACACTTTATGAAATACATCATTGTATTCCATCGTAATGGGAACCCCCACTAGGTTGACACATTACGTTGACTCCACCATTTATTTGATGCATGCTTCTTCACGGGGAATCAACACCCACAAAATTGACGGATTTTCAGAAGGAGATTTAGGATCCAAGCATCATTTGTAGAGCATAATGGGATGTATTGGAATAAAAAATGACATGTCCTTTTCCTAAAATTTCATGTATTCTCTTGATAACGTGAACTAATACATCCATAATAATTTTTTTAATTATAACAAAAGATGTTTTATGAGATTAAATTGAAGAATCATTCAACTTATGCTAGTATGTGAATATTCCAACACTTGGGGTATAATAATTTCACCAATTTCTATTTTTACTGATACATATACTTCAATATTCCAGGGATTCTATTCAATAGTTCATGAAAAAAAGCATGATATAAAAGAATCCATAGAAGTAAAATCAAATAAGAATTAATCCATTCATGAGTGGATAATACGTTAAACTTGTTTCAATTCATATTCATTCTCCACATCTACAAAATGAATTTCATATTCCTTTGTTTGATAAATTGTATTTTGGGGATGATTTTTCTAATTACCCTTGAGGACTCATGTTTATTGATCTCTCTTACATAGTTCCATTTATCTCTACATTTATAACATTAGACCAGGGTTTGTGATCTCCCATAAAACAGAAAAATTTCATGATTCCACAATGTATTTTCAACATTCATGAGCTTGGTGGCCATCTCTCTAACACTTGAATAATTTCCCCATGCTTTGAGGTAGTTCCCATGATGTTTTTTCCCGCATTACTAACACTTGTGTGGTTGAGTTTTCATTCCAACATTCTCATTATGTTACACAATCATAAAACTCCATATTTCATTTCATATCACCAAAGAAATGAGACCATTCTTCGAAACCCATCTCCACTCTGAGACAACATATAATTACTTCTTCATAACTGCCAAAGTCTCTAATTTCAAGAGCATTTTAAAGGTGTAGTTTTAATCCCATAAAGAATCTATCAATTTATCTATCATTATTGATAACAAATCATGATGAATACCATACAATCTATGTAAAATATTATTTATAAGCAATGATAGATTTTCCTTCCTTGTTCTTGAAATCAATAAATTATGTCTTCGTCATTGTATGAATAGATCAAGACAAGTACTTGTTAAGAAGCATTATCATAAAGTGTTCCCAATCTATATATTCTATTTCATACCTGGGCTTGGTGTTCTTAATAACATTCAATCTATGATCATCCACTCCATCAAATGGAATATGGCTAGATCCACCTTATCCATCTTGGAGGGTTAAAGAACATAAAATATCTTCTCCATTGAGTAAAACCACTATTCCACGACAGGTGAATCATAATATCCATTAATTTTGGTGGTCGTTTCCATATAAATATATGTATATATAGTTTCTCCATCATTGGGGAAGGTGGGCATTCATCCTTATTCATGTTATTGTTCATTGCAAGATGCAGTTGGGTAAGTTCTTATATGAAATATTTAACTCCACCTTTTAGAGCATTTCAGATATAATTTTGGGAATCGATGCATTTCCTATCACATGGGTTGTTTTCTTGGTTTCTCCAGGTTCCCACTATTTTCTAAAATATAAATTTAAAAAAAAACATATTTAAGAAATTCACGAATAAATAATTTATTCCTTTATATAATTACTTCTAAATAAATATCTTATGGGATCACAATATTTATAATTTTATAAAAAACCTCATTGGGTGATTAATAATAAATAGTCTTATACTAAGGGTTTTCACTAAGGTTCTCTAATAATAATTAACAAATTACCTAAATTGTTCTCTCATACTAACAATAGTGACCCTGCTTTTTATAACGTTACTATTACATCATTTTATAGATAAAAAAAATAATTACTAGAACATGATAAAAAGGTTTTTTTATTTGGGAAAATTATCAAAATAAATAACATTTACAAAATAAAAAATATAAATTTATTTACTTCCTTCTTATCTAGATTATTATATGTCTTAAAATTCTCCATAGTATATGTAATCTCCTGAGGATATAAATCAAAAAACAGTGAACATAAATATAAGTAAGAGGATAGATAAGGACATAAAACAATATAACATGGGATGAGAATAATTGCTAACATTATAAGATATTCATAAGAACAAAATAATGAGATGATGTATTAAGAAAATGTTGAAAATGTCGCAATGCATAAAAATGAAACATCAAGTATTAGTGGTCAACTACCACACATAATTGTGAACAAAGAAAGCATCATTTTCACAAATATATACATTTTTCTCATGAGATAAATCACTTCCCAACATTAATTGTAGTTATATATAATTTTTCCCTTACCCATCACACCATAACATTTACATTGTAATATATAATGATGGTTGCACCCATCATATCATAAACAATAATTTATCATACACACCACATGAAAAATATATCAATACTTAACATAAAATAACATAGGGAAACTAATGTGATTCATTTCATAAATTATACATTCATATCATTGGTTCCAAAATTAATGATATAATAACATACCTAATAAAAGAATCATAAACATTGAGTGATTAAGAAACAATCTCTTGAAGTAAAAGGTGTGTTTTTTTGAAAGAAGTGTTCTTTTGGATATCATTGTAATTGTCATAAACACAATTATTAAAAAAATTATCCTAGAAAAAGTAATATAATTATGTATAAATAATATTTATGTAATATCTATACTTAAAATGGGGTGAATGAGGGATACCCCTATGAATGAGTGTTGGGTTCCAGAATTCCATGTACCTAATGTTTGAATGATTTTTTCACTTTAATGTCTTGTATAATCACATTAGATTACTTAATTAACAATTATATAACATTATAAAAATTAATTTTATTAATTATATTTTTATAATGTTCATTCATGGCCTTTTATATGGGTTATAGAGTTTAATTTCGTCAATCAGTTGTATTTTTTTTAGGGTTTTCATGATTGGTTTCCGTGTATACCAAAACAGAAATTTGGATAAAATGTGGATAAATATACAAACATGTTATTATATGTGATTAATGATATTAAATAATTTTTAATTATATTATAATGAATTAAATTTTATGTTTTGAGAAAGAATTATTATATAAAAGTTAATTATAACCGTTTTAGGTTAATTTTTGTGGGTTTTCGATCACAACAAACTCATTTTGTCAAATAATTTAGTATTATGTAAATATGATAGTTCCAGAACATAATGTGTGTTGTGAAATATATTTTAAAATATTTTTAGAACATTATAATGTTTTTATTAACAACATTTATGTAAATAATGTAAAATGAAATCGCATTATCCACGACGTCGGTTAACTGACGCATCACGAGGGGTGATTTCATATTTAATGGTAAGAGAGAGGGGGAGTTTAATGATGTAAATTTAATTAAAATTATGTAATTATAGTATACCAAACATATTAGAGTTATCCTATAATTTGGATAATATAAATTTATTAGAATAGAAGAAAATAAATGATATAAATAGAAATAAAAATAAAAAGGAATAGGATTTTACTTCATGAATTTTTCATCCATGAGAACCTCCATTGGAATGTTTTTTTCTATTTGGATGATATAAAGTCCTTTTGGACATGGGATAAGGGCTAGGGGAGTGGTTTGATGAGTATTTGGTAAAGGGTCAAACTTGGGTGATGTGAGGGGAAGGGGAGGTGATGGTGGTACTTATAGTGGGAGAGTGGTGTTTTCCTGTTATTTTATTATATTTTTCAAGACAAGAAAATGTGATTTTTCATGAGACTAAATACATTAATTTTATCATTTGTGTCCTAGCCAATGGTGTTTATATAATCCCTAACTTGAGGAATAGTGTATTTGATTTTCAATGTATTTATATAGTAAATTACCATATTTTACTATTCACCAAAGTTCATGTATGTCATAAAAAACATGATAATTAACAGTAACTATTTTACAAAATTTATAATTCCAAAAATGAACTAAATTTGGGGAAAATAATTTTCTGAATATGCGTAAATTAAATTTTAACTAAAATCATCATTTGTATGGAAAATACAACTTTTAAAATTATGACTGATTTTAAAAAAATATAAAAATTTTATTAAGGTCTAATAAAATTATCTTCAAATAAAAATAGATCAAAATATTAATTTTTGGATACATTTTATGAAAATAAATTTTCTTTTAAGTTATTAAATTAATCAAAAAATTGGAAATAAATATTTCACGCATACAAAATTTCTAACTCTAAGTAAATTTTTTTAAAAACATTAATTTACATTGACTATGATATAACTATACCATACAATAATTTATAAGAGGTATATATTTTATTTATACATTCAAGGGTAAGTCAAATATTCAATTTTCCATTTTACTATTTATTAGGGTTATATTAATATTCCTAAGGCCATGTTACTATTCCATTAGAATATCCAAAACTACAAGTAGTGGAAAATAATACAAAATTAAATTTAAATTTCATAATTAGTAGTCAATGTTTTTAGTCAATGGTCAATGTGTAGAAAAAAATGTTCAATAGTTAGAGGTCAATATTCAATTGTAAATAGTCAATAATCAATATTAACCAATCAATAGTCAGTAGTATAAGTGTGTGCACAACATCTCTAGGAACATTTACCTCATGAAGTGAACCAATATTTCTCCCACTTACTATAATTATCAAATTTCAAGAATATTATATGGTATTAATATTTTTATTAGTGATGATATATGATCTCTCTCTCAATTGTGAGTAACCCTATATTCTCTTCCCTAAATATTCTTCATTCATCCCTTGTTGATATAAATATAAGGATAATGATATGAGACTACAAAATCCCCCAATTTATATCCTGATCCATGTATCTTTTTTTGTAAATTGGACTCCTTCCATGAGGACTATTTTTTCTATGTACTGTTTCACACTACATAATAAATTTGTTAAAAACACTCAAGCACTCCACATACCCATTATTTATCAAATAGCCCCAACCCTAACCCCTCATTCTTTTTCCTATAGATCTCACATTAGTTGGTATTATAGATTTTATTTTCATGGTAGTAACTTATACCTCCATCTAAATTACATTAATAATTAGACTTTATATATCTCAGTATTTTCAATCCAATCAATAATCCCAAATAAAATTCCATTTTTATTTAAAAACCGTGGAGGGTTCCAATATTGTGCGTGAATTAAATAATTATTTTCACTAATTATTCTTCTATCATATTTCTATATTTTTCTATTATATATGTGATTTTTACCCTCAAAAAATAAAAAATCAAACTATCTAAAGTCATCATTTTATTCTTTTTATTGTCCATCACAATGTTTTTATAGGAGTGTTTTGAAGAAATAATGGAAATCTATATTTTTCATTATTTTTTTGTGCCACTCTTCTAAAATATCTTTATAAATATAAGTCAAAAATTGGGGGGAAATTATAGGATAAAGTACATCTTCATCTCTTCGTGATTTACATTATTACAACATTACATTTAAACAAATCCATTTTTACCCCATTTTAATTGTTCAAAATATATTATTTGGATCAAATTGATTTTTAAAATTTATAATTTTAAGTAATTATGAAGTCCCACATACTCAACAATTTCATTCCTTTCAATATTTAGCTATGTTTTTCAACATTCTTTTCCCCCTCCATTTTCATAATTTCAGTCCATTTTTTCTCATAAATGGAATGTTAATCTATACCACAAAATCATTTTTGGATGGGAAGGATTGATTTTATACGATATCAACAAAAATGTATTATATTTTATAATATCATGATATTTTAATTATGAATTTAGAGTAGAGATAAACATGAAAATGCATTCTCATAGGTGTATCATCACATTTGGGGGTGTGTATCCTATTATGTGTGTGTGTGTGTACATCTTGAGTGTTTTTATTATAGTCTCTATGAAACTGTATCATTTTGAGTGTGAGTTCTTATATCTTGTCTGATTGAGTGTATATCCTTTCATGTGTGAATGTCTATAATTTAATGGTATAAATTTGTATAATTTTATGTATTTTTAGCTATCCATATGAGGGTGGCTATATTGGAATCCTTGAATGAGAGGGTTTATCTTTATATATGTTGGTGTTTGTTTTTTTCTCCCCATGTTTTTATGTGTTAATATTACTTATCCTGAAATAAGATAATGGGAATATAATTGATTATGTTACTGAATAAGGAAAATGATGTCGATCTCCCCTATCAGAATCCAAAGAACTCTAAATCTATAATTTTTAGGCCATTTATATAACTCCCCTCACTTTTAATACATCAACATTTCATCATTTTTATAGAATACATAACACATTACACAAATAGAAGCCCAAATACCATATTATTTTATTACCCTTGGAATCATGGAACACTAAATTCTAGTCTTCAAAAATATATTCAATTTTCCCAAAAAGAAAGTCCCCTTTAGTACGCCTACCTAAAACATTTCTTTATAACTTATAGAAAATGAAACATAAGAAGAAGGGTGACACCAAATGCTTAGTAAGGGTATGTAAGGGTGGTACATAAGCATAAAATTGTACATATGGGTATGATAACATGATAATTATATTAGAAGACCATAAACATCAAATCAAATATAATATTATTAATCATGTAATAACAATTGGTTCTACATAAGACATGAATCATACAGGAATCTAGAGCATAAGCCAAGAATTCATAAAAAGGAATAAGACATTAAATTTTTAGAATACATCTAAACATGTAATATCCTTCCATATAAGTCATGGTGAATTTCAAAAACATAATAGAGAACTTAATGGGGACTAAAACAATTAGGTGGTGCACACACACTTCACAAGTCAGTAGCCTTTCCTTATAAGGGATTAGGATTCTCTATCATCCCATTATGGTTTGAGTTTTTACATCTTAACATAGGGGATTGATTTTACCCAGCATAGATAGTGTATAAATCCCATAAAATTGTTCAAATCACTAACTAATGAGAAATAAAAAATTACAAAATGAATCGAAGGGTGATATAGATCGCACACATCAATAATGAAAACCATTCATTTGTGTGACACAAGAATATAAATCATATCAATCCAATTAAAAATTGGGTTTCATTAACATTTCATCATAACATAACTCATGGTAATGGGAGAAAATTCATAAATATCAAACAATAATAAAAAGAAACAACTCAGAAAAAGAATAATAATGGTATACATGGGTCATATCACTAGTAATAAATAAGTAACTTAAAATATCATTATCTTACATGGAATAATATTCTGAAATATATCTTGAAACAATTCAAAAAGAAATTGTCTTTTCCATTTAGAAAAACGATTTTTAAATCATAAAAAAAAAAAAATTATTATCATTAAAAATAACCTTGAAACCAATAAAATGATCTTGGAAATTATTTTAAACATCTTTGGAATCCTTTTTCATTAAAAATTATTAAAAGATCAATTAAAACAATTTTAAAAAACATATAGAAAACATTGTTTTGAAGGAACACAAACATATGAATGAAGAAAGAATAAAATTAACTGAAACATAAAATATCATGAAAATAAGGATACTCATGATAAAACTTGATGATGGAAGGTAATTATTTCTTATCAAAGAGTATATGTGCATAACAAAACATGTGTCTCAAAAAAGTAAATTGAGTCAAAATTAGATTATCGATTTGGAAACATTAGAACCATAAACACTATAGAAATAGATATAATAAAATTGATAGGAAAATTCCCATAACATATAGGGTAAGGAACATAAATTAAATTAATGGTTATTATATACACCACACCAAATAAATGAGTAATGAATAGGAAAAAAGTCTCACAGAAATTAAAGTGAGACAGGAAATTCCCACACCACATTGTAATCAGTCGAATCGTATTCCCCCGTGATAGAAAAGAATTATATAGAAATGTAAATAACATAATATTCATGATAAGGCTCAAAAAATACTTTCTTTGTAAGTATTTAATCTATGTAGGGGAAACATGTAGTTTATAAGGAATGTGTCTTATGGAAATAAAGTGAGTAAAAAATATATTTCTACTTGAGTAAAATTAGAATCATGAATCCACTAAAAATAATAAAATAAATTCAATATTTAAATATCATTAATTAAATTTAATTAATTATATAAAATTTCATAGGTTAGTTTATACACAAAACAAAATATGTGACGTTTGAATATGGCATGTATCTCACAAAAATAAAATGTACGAGGAAATTCCCTACCCGTATGTGTTAAATATCTTAGTATTCATTCGATAATTCTATATAATAAATAATATATTTTAATAAATCTTTTACGGAACCATATTCTTTCGTATCATAACATATATAAGTTACATAGCACCTTCTATTACACATTTTTTAACTATTCCATGTTAGTGTTACATTTTATAAATGATCTTCTTATTTTGAATTATTATTAATGGTAATCATTCTTATATCATGATATACATATTTTAATAATTTTAATAAATTATATTTATCAATTATATTTATTATATAATTCTGTGTAGTAAACTATAAAAAATAAAACATGAAATTCAAGTCATATTTCATGGTGACAGTAGGCTATACGTTCACATGAACGTTGTTTCTGTCTACTAATCATTTGGAAAGAAAGTAAGTAAATGAAATATATTTTTACATATATATTGATTCATTATATTATATTTATTATTTCATATTTATCAAAAAAAATATAATAATCCCATCCTTAATCTATTCCTTGAAGAGTGTGAAAGAATCACATCACTATGAGTATGCGGTAGTACAGACATCCTTAAACAATGTTACCGAATTTAATCAAAAAAAATAATGAAGGTATGAGTCATATAATAATTATAGAATTTTAAAGAATTAATCATTTTCATATTTATAATCTTAAAATATATTTTACATCATTCTTACAAACTCTAAGAGTCGGTAAGAAAAATGAACCACATCATTTAGTGAGGTGACAATTCACTATACACAAGAAATATATGTTCATTTCCCATTAGATGTAATTGTATGTGAGTGAAGGTCAAAACCATAATATAAAAAAATCTAAAATTAATGGGTAAACTTAGTTTGTTATATAATCAACAAATAAATGTTATTTAATGTATTTAACTAAGAAATAGAATAAGAATTTATGTTGATTAATGTTACTTATTCTGTCGGTATCTCTTTTTTATTTGATCAAAATAATTCCATTTGTTTGATTTATGACCAAATTAATAATTCTATGATGAAGGGAGGGACTTTTGGGGGATATTATTATAGATATTTTCTGACTTATATATGTTCTCAACTACGAAGAGATGAGAAGGAGATGTTCCCTTCTATAAGAGATTGGAGGGACACTTTTGGGATTTATAAATTGATAAATTTTTTAAAAAATCAATCTCAATCCAAATACCTAAATAGTAAATTAATTTGATTCCATGATATTAAAAAGTTTTTATATCACTAACTGATATTATTTTTACATGTTTTTATGTTATTTTAAACCTTATTTTCTTCATTAACCAGTAGTTGATAAATTTTCATTTTAACTATGGTAATAATGTTTTTAATATTAATAGAATGTATTTTTTACATATAATGTGTAAATTAGATAACAAATGGAAAATTTATTAAATTTCTATCCATATCTCATCCCCTTATTCATTGTTAATATTTTTATGTTTTTAAATAATTTCATGAAATATTACTGTCATAAAATATCATAAGGGTCAATTTTCACACTATTCTTAACATTGAAATTGGGAAAATAAATCAAGGAATATAATGTAGAAAAAATTCACTTAATACACTCCTAAAATTTTATATTTATCCCTTAAAATAGTGTATCATGTTAATTTAATAATATTATAATTTTTTGAATTTTTCTAATATCAGATAATTGATTGTAACATTGATTTAATAATTAATGAATCATCATTTTGCAATTATTTATGATAATTAATTATTCCATAAAAATGTAAAATAAATTTATATGATGTACATAAAAATTTTATCTTTTATTATAAAATTAATAGTATATAATATCATCTATTTAATTTCATAATATAAATATTATACATATTAAAATTATGAGTGCGATATTTTGTCACTTCCTTTGAGTTTAATAATATTTAATCCACTTTCCTGGGAATGTGTACATTAAATTATTAAATGTTGACCTTCACTTGTAAATTTTCTAATTAAAAGGATCCAATAGTATTTGGGAAACTTTTTTTTAGTTTTCTAATATTTATAATATTATTTACCCCCTTAATTACATGATTGGCCCTTATCCTTGGTAATACAAAGTACTAAAGCTGATATTAAATTTTACAAAAATAAAAGTGAACTATTTAGTAAAAAATAAAATTGTGATTTAAAATATGAATTAAAATTATATTAATAAAAAAACAAATTTTATAAATATTATTTAAAATTAATCACTTTGATCAAAGGGAAAAAGGGTTTGTAAAGTGAAATTGTGAAAAAGTTTGACATGTTTTTATATCGAAAATCAATGTGGAAATTATTCCAATGACCTAAATTGTATTAATTTATAGAAATTTATATAATAATACTTCAAAAACATTAAAATATACAATAAAACACTATCATTTACTTCGATGAAAAATCTATTTTCAATTTAAATATAGTATTTTTATTATTCATCAAAAATTGAATCTTCTCAAAAATTACAAAAAAACAAATCAATGTAAATAATTATTTCCCTTTTTTAAATAAGAAGTTTATATTTATCATATAAAAATTCTAAAATTCTCAAAAATTATATTTAAAATTTATTCTCCATTAAAAGGGGGTGAAGTTAACCTTTTGAAAAAAATATTGGTTTTTATTAATAAAATTGTATTTATTCATAACATATGTCTTTAAAATCTACGTGATGAATGTCAAAACTATTTTATTGAATATATAATATATATATTTAATTAATATCATCCATTTTTTGTAATTAATTTAATTTGATAAGATAGAATGATGTTAAGCGAATAAAAAAAACTATTTCCAATAAAATCATTTGGTATATATTTTCATTTCTAATTAATTGGTAACAAATGATTTAATATTATTAACCTTATATTTTCAAAAGCTAGGTAATAATATTCAAAACCAATAATATATTGGTTAGGTTATATGTTATTATATTTAATAATACAATTTCAATAATATATTGTTTTGTGGTAAAAATATGTATTGCATGTAATGAATGGTATAAAAAGAACTTAGTGTTGTATGTAACCCAATATATGCTTATTATTGAGTATAATCCAAGCTAATCTATTTTTTCCTAGCAGCACAACCTCAAATTTTTGACGCATATAACACACAAAATTTATAGTTTTTTCTTATAGAAAATTCTATATTCTGTATTGTGTGAAATTGAAAATATCATGAAGATTAAATAGTTTGACAAAATAATATTTCACAAAGTTAGAGGGTGTAACATTATACAGCATTAAAACAAATTTTCCTCCTAAATTTGTGTAATTTTTCTTAGGCTTATTAAATTAAGGATCCTTTCACAGATACCCCATCATAAAAATAAAAATAGAAACATCCATTTAAAAAATTATAAATGTAAAAATTATCAAAAGTAAGCTATAACTAGGTTTCCAAATACGAAATCATAGGTGGAAAGTGAAAACATGGAAATATAAAAGAAAAAAACTATTCTGTTCAGATGGAGAGTGATAAAGAACATGGTTAGGTGAATGTTAACAATCACAAATCCATAACAAATAAGGGATTTGAAAAGATCACTGATATCATCAAAAAAATTATTGGAGGACACAATTTTATTTCAATACACTTTTTCTTAATTTTGAATAATTTTCATGAGAAGAAATGCAAAATTTATTTCAGAATGACCACACCCGTTGTTGTGAATTGATCAATTTATACTTATAATCTTATTCAAAGACATTGAGGTTAATTTCTCATTCTTGATGCATTAGATGATCATGAAATCCATTAAGATAATGTTAGGTCATCCCATCTACTATTATTTTGACAAAACAATTACCACATGTTATCGAATATTTATGAATCCGCTTATTGCGAGATAATACTTTAATCCCTAAAAATATCATCTAATGATGGACTCAAAAAATTCCACAAATGGTTAACCTTATAAGATTTTAAAAGGATAAAAGTAAAAAAATTATAATTAATATCACTAAATAAGCTTAACATTTATATTCCTACATTAATAAGCTTGTTCTTTGTTTTCACATTCCAAAAAGTGAATACCTTCATCAAGTATTCTCTAGATACATGATAATAACATAAATAACCATAAATATATTCTGGAAACATGCATGATTACTTATTTTAATGTTTACAAGATATATTCCATATGTCCCAAAAGTTATAAATGTCATCTATGATAATATAAACCAACATTCAATAAATTTTTACTCATTTCGAAAGAAATTGGTACCAAAAAAATTAGTTATTTATATCCTATATCTTTATAAAAATATTGTTATCTCAATAGCATACCCATATTATGGTTTATGCTTCACAAAATCACGTGTGTTCAAAAAATATAAATTTATTACCTCAATCACATTTTATGGTATCTTGTACCATTCAGAATATTCTCTTAAAACAATTTGGGAAAATATCATTGGAGAAATACATAGATATTTTATTATTCCATAATACCATAATAGTAATTATGTGAAATTATTCATTAACTCCATTACACAAATACCAAATCATTCCACCGTATTATTGTCATAATCCACATTGAAAATAGTGATATTATAAAAGTTACCTTTGGATTTAAATGGTTTTTGTTTTAGAACAGCATTAACCATTGAATTTGGGATTTTATTATTAAAATTCCAATTTTTATTACACATGAATCAGAAATGACTAGGGAGTCCATTCTATATATCCTTATATCCATTCACATCTCTAGATAAATTTTCTTAGTTAATTCAACATTCTCTTTCCATATGACCTACATTTCCACAAATGAAACATTTAGGTATCCCTATAAGATAATCTCCATCGCTTTTATTCCCCCACACTAAATATAAAGGAAAAACCATTTTATTCTCTCCTTGGTATTTTTATATTTCTTTAAAATCCATTTCCAATTTCAGGTCAAAAACATGATATTTATGCATAACTATATCCTTGTTTTCCACCTTTATATAACATTTAATGATTTATTTACAACTAAAAATGTATATTATGGATAAAACCCTTCAGATTCATTGTTTAATCCACTGAAAAATCAATAAATGTTACTTTCTTGTTGTGTGATAATTCGAGAAGTGTAACTCGCAAGCCTTGCAAAAGTTTCTTCATAAGTTCCAACTGATTAAATTTCCTTTTATTTAAATAAAGGAAATCATTTTAAATTTTCATACAATAAATTCTAGTACTATACTGATTGAAAAATTAGTTCATGAACTCATCACATTCATTGGGGTCAATTTCACCATGTTTCATCATATTCCTAATAATATTCAACTATTGATCTATTTCACCTTCCAAATGATAAACAAAAAAATGGATTTCTCATGTTAAGAACATTAGAGAACCAAAAATATTTTTTACTGTTGTTGATTCATTTCATATCCACAATTGGATCAGAAGACCTCACGAAATATGGTGGGGGATGCCTCACAATGGAGTCCACAAAATTCTATTCCCTCCTTCGATCAAATGGAAGTTCACCATGATTCATAGCCTGATAATGTAGTGTGGGAATTGAAAAATGACTTTTCATTCCTTATCTCATAACATTCATTTTCATTGGGGTAAAATCATTTCATTCACCATCACATCCATCATTAAAATGGTTCTTTTGAGTTATAAACATGGTCTAAAATCAGAAACCATAGTGTGATAAAAAAATATCCTAGAAGTATAACCACATAATTATGGAAAATTTATTTTCAAGTTTAAATATATTACACCATTTGTCTAATCCTATTATATTCATAATTATTAAAAACTATCTATTATTATAATCTATACACAACTTATCCTTAGAGATATCCATAAATACATCATTAGAAATATCCCTTGAGATCTTAAAAAATTGTTTACATCAAAGTTTAAAAAGGATAACTAAACATTTTATATAATACCAACTATAAAATAACTCACTTTTCATAAATTAATATTTAGTTATTTTTGTGAAATAATTGTCACAATACAGGAACATACACCCAATGAAATATTAGTCTAGTTGACTTTGAATCTTAGAAGACAAAATTCTAGTCTGGAGAAAGAACGCCATTTTTTACCACAAATATATTCCCCAATAGTACCACAACAACAAAAACTTATAACCTATGGAAATTAAAACATAAGAAAAAGGGTGATCTCAATGGTTTTGTAATGGTAAAAATGGAGGCATATAAGAATGCACATGAGCATATTGGTATGATAATGTGATGAAAACATTACAAGATCTTAACATAAATATAAAATATCAAAAAATGACTCACAGAATATATATTTTCATTTTATAATACATTAATCAAATGGGAATCAAGAGAATAATACAAAATACCATTACAATGAATGAGACATGATGTTTTAAGAAGACACATATTAATGTAATTTCATTCCCTATAAGTCAAGGTGCATAGTAATAACATAAAAAGTAACTTAATGGAGGCTACAACATCATCCCTAGGTGAAATATGTCCCTTGTATGGGATCATGTTTCCCAATCTTCCCATAGGGTATTAGGTTTCCCCTTATCCCATAGATGATTAGGTTTCTACATATTCCATAGTGGAATAATCCCGTCGACTTATTTCAATCACTATCTCATGAGACATAATTATTCACCCATTTCATTTGAGGTAGATATAGGTCGAATGAGTCACATAATGAAAACCATGATTTCTGTTTGACACAATAAAATAAATCATATCATAACCCTTGAAAAATATGATTTCATAAACATTTCATCATAATAGTACTTATGAAAAAGAAACAAAATAAAAAAACATAAATCCATCATAAACATAAACCATTGAATTAAATAATAATAATGGTATCTTTGGTTCATATCCTCAGTAAAACATAAGTAACATCAAAAAAAATTGTTCTATATGTAAAATAATTTTGATAGATAACATGAAATAATTAATGAGGAAAATAGTCCAACCATATTAAAAAAGAATTTTATGTCAAAGAACATTAAGAAAACAATTTTAAAGGAAAATAACGTTGAAATTATTTGGAATAATATATGGATTTTTTTTAAAATATTTGGAATAAGTTTTCATTAAAAGTTATTTAAAGTTCATTTAACCCACTATTAGAAAATATATATTTGAAGGAACATAGATTTACAAACAATCAGATAATAATACTTAATGAAACATATTATACAATGAAAAGAAGTAAATTCATGATAACTCATTTCAATGTGATGTATGTAGAATTCATTAGGGAATACATGTTCATTACATAATGTGTGTCTCAATAAATGGAAATTGATACAAAATTACCCTACATATTTGGAATCACTTGATACATAAACCCTATTATAGGTAGAAAATCAAATTGATATATAAATACCAATAAATATAATGATAAGTATCACATTTTACATTAATAGAAATTATATAAAGTACAGAAATTAAATGAGTTGGGAATATGGCGTATGTCTCAGAGAAATAAAAGTTACAACAGAAATCCCATTAAACATTGAAATTAGTCGAATAGTATGCCTCATGATAGAAAACAAATTCTATGTATAATTGAATACCATTATATTTAGGATAAGACTCATAAAACAAATTCATTGGTATTATATACAACACATAGAGGAAAAGGGATGTGTATTATATATGTGTCTCAATGAAATAAATTAAAGACAAAAAGGTATTACTACTTAAGTATGTTTATAATAATCACCGAAATTAAAATATTTCCAAAAATTAAAGTATTTAATATCATTATTTAAATTAAATTATTTATATTACTTTTCATAGTTTATTTTATACACAACACAATATAAGTGACTAGTGAATATGGTATGTATGTCACAGAAATAAAATGTGAGATAAAATTCTCTTACCATATGTCTTGACTCTCTTTATATTAGTTAAATAATCATTTCTAATAAATATAGGTTTATTATAAATATATTTTAGAAAAATATGGAATTACATTAGGTTATATATGATTTACTATAGACATTCAATTACCCTTTTATTAATCATTCCATATTCGTGTTATGTTTTAGTAATACCTTCTTGTTTTGACTTTTTATTCTTGATAATGTTACTTAGATCTTGATTTAAATGATTCCATAATGTAAAATTGTATATAAAATAAAAATATTTTAATTATATAAATATTTATAATAAACTATAAATACTATAAATTTGAAATGGAATTAACCTTTCATGGAGATTATACATTGTACGTTCTCATGAACGTTTAATTTGTCAAATTATCATTTTGAAAGAAAGAAATTAAATGTAATATATGTATATATATATTAATTCTAGTTCAATTATTATTTTATATTTATATACATAATTTTTAATAAACAAATCCTTAATATATTCTATTTAGAGTGTAAATAAATGGCTTCACATTGAGGATGCATTAGTCAACATGTCCTAAAATAAAGTTATCAGATTAAAAAAATTGAAATCCTTATTGTACGTGTTATATAATAATTAAAAAATAATAAAGATATGATAAATATCATATATATGATTTAAAAATAGATTTTACCTCATAATGTGAAACTGTGATGGGTGGTAATGGAAAAAATGAACAACATCATTTAATGTGGTGAAAGATCAGCGTACATAAGAAAGGCCAGTTTGTTACCCATTATATATTATTGGGAGTTAGTTTAGTTAAAATGATTATTATAAAAACATACCTAAATATTTTGGAGAATTATTTCTTAATATAAATATGAAATAAAAATAATTGAATGTGTTTAAGGAATAAATAAAACAAAAACGTGTGTTGATGAACATTGCCTCCTCTATTTTTATCTCCATTTGATTTGAACAAAATGAATCATTTGGATTGCTTTGTAGACAAATTAAGGCTTATAGAATAAATTAGGGGATGTTGGGAGGATATTTAAAGAGTGATAGTCTTATCCAAATTTGTTTGGAAGTGTAAAGTGAATATAAGGAGTGGTTACCTTTTAAAAGAGAGTAGGGGACACTCTTGGAATTTTTCAAATTCTTAATTTGTAATAATATCAATATCAATCCAAATAACTAAAAAATCACATTTATTCAATTCAATGATATTAAAAGGATTTAATATGATATGAAATAATTTGATACATGTATTTATGGTATTATAAAAATTATTATTTTGAATGACCGTTAGTTAATTCATTTAAATTTTAAATGCGGTAACAATGTTTTCGATAATACGAGGATCGAATTTTTAAATGTAATTATAAATTGGAACATAAATAGAAAAATGTAGATATTTTATACCATATTTCATCATATTTTAATTATTTATCATTTTTTTATTTCTAATTAATTTGATAAAATACTATTTTCCAAAAATATCATAAGTGGTAGATTTGTCACTATTCATAACATTGACATTATGAAAATAAATATTAAATGATTAATTCAAATATATTCACTTAATGTAATCCTAAAATGTCATATTCACCCATATAATTCATTTTTCACATAAATTAAGTGTATTTATATATATTTTAATATTTCTAATATCATTTAAATGATAGTTTCATTAAATGAATAATTACAAAATTATCATTTTTAATTATTTATTATAATATTTTCCTCATTAAAAATTTTAAAAAAATGTATGATATAAATACACATTTAATAATTGTAAATCATATATATAGTCGATGATATTTTATTTTTAGACCCATATTTAAAATATTATACATATTAATAGTAAAAGTGTGACACTTTTTCATTCACTTTTAGATTAATAAAATTTTTATCATTTTGTTTGAGACATGTCCATTAAATTATTGAATTTAGATATTAATGTGTAAAGGGTATAATTAACATCATAAAATAACATTATGGAATGTTTTCGGGTAGTTTTCTAATATTTATATTATTATTTCAACACTTATTGACTGTTTTACCCTTTTCCATGGTATTAAAAATTACAAAAGTTACAATTAATATTATATAAAAATAAAATGATTCTATATATAGAATTTTTACGTTATGATTCAAAATATTAAATAAATTTTATTTAATTAAAAACATATAAATTTATAATATCAATTTTAAATTAATATCATTGACAGAACTAGAAAAAAGGGTTTCTAAAGTAGAAATGTCTAAAATGATGACATGTTTAATATCAATATTCAATGTGAAATTTATTCCAATAAATTATATTGGATTAAAAGATTAATATTTTTCTAATTATATTTTAAAACCAATAAAATTTATAATTTATCCAAATAAGAAATTTTTATGAAAAAAATGTTTTCATGTAAAATTCATCATTCTTCCATGTTCATCAAAACATGAAACTTATCAAAAAAATACCAAAAATTAAACCTAATTAAATTTTGATACCCCAATTTCAAATAATATGTTTATTTTTTCATATAAATACAATAAATGTTTCAAAAATATTATTTTAAATTTTTTCTCTATTAAATGGTTGTGAAATTACCCTATTGAAAAAATATAAGGTTTTATGAGTAAAATTTAGTCTATTCTTATATTATGCCTATAAAATAAATTATATGAATCTAAAAAATATTTTATTTAATATGAAACATATATATTTAATTAAAATCATTCAATAATTGTAAATAATTTAATTTATTAACAAAAAGCGACATTGGGTGCAAATAATAATATGATTTTTCTTATAATCGTTTGTTATATATTCTCATTTATAATTAGTTGGTAACCAATGAAATTATATTATAAACCTCATATGTTCGTAATTTGGTTAATAATATTCATAACTGATAATTTAAGAGTTATTTTAAATCTAATTATATTATATAATAATATTTTAAAAATATTATATTGTTTGGTAAAACCTAGTATTGTGTGTAATGAAAATCACCAAAAGAACTCTTAGTGGTCTGTAACACAATTCAAGAATAGTGTTGGATATATGAAAATCTAGTCTAGTTGTTTCATGTAGCACAATATTGACTTCGTGTTTAATATAAATCATGAAAAACTTAATGTTTTTAAATAAAATATTATATATTTAGTTTTGTTAGAAAATTAAAAAATTGAAAAGATTATATTACATTGAAATAAAAAAATAAAAAAATATCATAGTGTTACATTCTCCCCGATCTTAAAATGAATTTCTCCCTAGAAATTCATATAGGTTATCAATGTTTTAATACATCAATGTTTCATTCATAAGAACAAATATCAAAAAAATGAATTCTAAAACATCCTTTTAAAAAGAAATTTTAGTGGAATAATGGTTACCCTAGGTAACTAATAATAATGGTTCCACATAATATCACATTGGTGGGAAGTAAATACTTGGCAATATAAGAGAAATGTCTATCAAGATCAATGGAGAGTGATATAGAATGTTCTTAGGTGAATGTTTACAATCATAGAGAAATAACACAAATTGGTTTTATGAAGGTCATTGATATCTTCCAATATGATGAAAATTGTACCACATTTTATTTTAATACCTTTTTCCCTAAAGAAGAAGAATTTTCCTGTGATGACATACATACTTGATTTCATGAAAACCTCACCCTTTATTGTTCCATGATTAATTTATAATTCATCTCATATTCCAATAAATTAATTTGAATTTTTCATTCTTAAATCATTATCTGATCATGACATCCACAAATTGAATGATATGTCATTCCATCTGTCTTTATCACAACAAAATGGTTATCACAGGTTATGAAATATGAATTAATCCATATATAGTGATATAATTCACTAATACCTAATAATATCATCTTATGTTTAACATAAATCATTCCCTGAATGGTTACCTTTATTAACCTTTGAAGAGAACAAAGATCAAAATATTATATTATATTCCACAAAATCAGCATAACATTTATATCCCGTATATCGAAATGTAGTTTATGGCTATCATATTCCAAACATCTGAATCCATTCATTATGTATTCTATTAAAGCATTGTATTAAACTAATCTACTATATATCCATATTCAAAACAGGCATATTTACTTATTTTAATGTTTATTACATATATTCCTTAATTCCAAAATTTTGTAAACATCAACCATGATAGCATAGACCAATTTTCAAAAAATCCGTAATTAGTTACAAAACAATAAGTACCATACAATTCACTTATTCAAATTAAATATATAATTATTAAAATAATATTATCTCGAAAAAAGGAACATATTAAGGGTTATCCTCCCATTAATCACATGTTAATCAAAAATATAACTTTATTACCCTTATCCCTTTTTCATGGTTATCAATACCATTCATCATATTCTCTCAAACACTTAAGGGAAAACTATAGTGGACCAACTAAAATATATTTATTCATTTTAGAATACAATAAATGTACTTTTATAAAATTATTTGATAATTCCATTATATAAACACTCAATCATTCCAACACAATGTTTTGATATTCAACATCATCACTAGTGATTGCATGATATTTCCCTTTTATTTTAATAGGTTTTTGATGTCAATCATGATTTTTAATCATTGGATTTGCGTATTGATGAGAAAAATTCCAATTTTCTTTCAAATGATGAATTTAAATGTGCGGTAATTATTATATGTATCACTCTTCATGTTCACAACACTATCTATCATATTCGAATATAATTGAATTATCTTTCCAGATAACCTACCAATACACACAAGAATCATTTAGCAGTCCTCTTAAGACAATCTCCACCAAGATTATTCATAAACATCGAATATAAATGAAAACTCATCTTAATCTCTCCATTGTTCTTATATTTTCCATTAAATTATATCTTCCTCCTCTTTTCAAAACCATATGATTGATACATAAATCCAATATCCATTTCCACCTTGATGGATTACCAGATTATTTATTAATAAAGACTAAGTCTGTTATGGATAACACCATTTGGGACATTGATTTTTGCCACTAAAAATCGATTAACCTTACTTTTAGGTTAGATGATAATTCCAGAAGCATACCACAAAGGTCATGTAAACTTTTCGTCATTTTTTCTAACATATTCATTTTCCTTTTTATTTAACTCAAGGAATTTCATTTCCATTTTCATTAAATGAATATTAGGAATGTTTTTGACGAAAAATATTTCTTTGAACTTTTATAATTCCATGGATTCATAGTCATCATTTTCCTTGCATTTTTAATAATATTCCACCCTTGATTTTTATCACATTAGAAATTTTATAAAACCAAAATCTCATTCTCATGTTTTCAACATTACAGAATAAAAAATATCTTATTAGTTGATCTTATCAATTGCATTGCTGGTAGAGGTTCCTAAACCCCAGTGAATGAATGTAGATGGGGTGTCATCAGGTAATAAATAGAATTTTGTTCTCTCCTTTTCTCATTTGGAAGACTAACATAATTCATAGATTGAGAAATTTCATTGAGAATTGATACGTTATTTTTCATTCTTTCCCCTGAAATATTTGGTTTCTCAAGAGGATAATAATTTCATTTCCCATGGAATCCATATCTAACACAACTCATTTGGGTTCTAGCCATTGACTAAAACCAAAAAAAATTCTATGAGAAAAAATAGTCATAGTTTTGGAACCACTAAATCAAGTAAATATACATATAACATTTATATATATTATACCTTAGGTTTAATCCTGGTTTATTTATTTTTATTACAAAAATCTAGGATTGTAACAAATATGTAGACATATCCTTATTTGTATCCCTTAAAAAATACAAAGAAATATACCTAAGAATATCACAAATGTTTTATCATCCATGTTTCAAATGGTTGACTAAACCTTTTCTATAATACTAACAATAATGAAACTCACTTTTAATACTTTATCATTTAATTATTTTTTTAGAATACTAAAAAAATTAAACAAACAGTCTCCCAATGACCATATTAGTTTACTGCCCTTTCAATCATGGAACAGAAAATTCTAGTCTGGAAAAATATTTTCATTGTTTCCCAAAATTATTTTCCCCTTTTGTAAACTTACCACAAACAATTATTGATAACCTATGAAAATGAAAACATACAAAATTGTTGATCTCAAATTCAAATTAACAGTTAACAAGGGAGGTATGTATACATAAACATGAGAATAAGGGTATGTGAATGTGATCAAAACTATAGAAGACCATACCCTGCATATGAATTATCATATACAAGAATAATGGAATTTACATTTGATGTTCATAAGAAATTAATCATAAGGTAATAAAGAGAATAATCTATGAAATCATTACATGGAATAAGACATGAAATTTGTGGTAGGACCAAGAACAAGTAATATCATTCCATATATGTCAAGCCACAATGTCATAAAATATAATGGAAATTCATGGGGACTACACCAAGTGGAAGGGACACACCACCATCCCCAATAATAGTCATTTCCTTGTAAAGGATCATGTTTCCCTATCTTCCCAAAGTGAATCAAGTTTCCCCATCTACCCATTATGGATTGTGTTTCCCCATTTTCCATAGTGGATCAAACCGAGAGACTTGTTACAATAATTATATCATGATACATAAATCATTACTCAATGATTTTAGAGGAGATATAGGTCCCATCTATCACATAGTTAAATAATTAATTTATGGTCCAAAAGAATATAAATTACATCAGAACCTTTAGATAAGTGGGAATCATAAACATTATTTATAATAAAACTCATGGAAAGGAAAAAAATCATAAACACTACTCCATCAAAAAAATAAACTATTACATGAAATTATATGTCTGGAATCCTTGGTTCATATCAAATTTAAGAGATAAGTTACTTAAAATAAACTTATCTTACATGGAAAATTATTTTGAAAGATCTATTGTAAATTATCTTGAGGAAAATATCCTATCTATTTTGAAAAATGATTTTTTTAAGTTATTAAACATTATGAAAAATCTATTTATTAAATATAACCTTGAAAATATATAAAATATTCATTGAAAACTATTTTAAAATCATTGTAATCATTTTTAGAAAAAAATTGTTAAAATATCCTTAAAATTACAATTAAAGTAATTTTAGAAATTATTATTTAGAAGGAACATATATTTCTGAATTAAGATAGAATATAATTACATAAAATTTATAATATAATTAAATGAATGATATTAATGATACAAATATTCAAATGGAATTATATAAACCTCTCAAAGGAATATTGTTGGATAAAAAACATATTTCTAAAAGATGAAAAATTCAGACAAAATTATATTGTTGATTCGTAACTTTTCAACTGTAAACCCCATAAAAGAGAGAACAATTAACCGATATATAAATTATGATAAATTTTTAATAATATGGATAATTTATTTTATTTATGGTAATATATATATGCTGCCTAGAATAAATGTGTGGTGTATGTGACATAAGTCTTATAGAAATAAAAGTGATAATAGAAATACCCTTAAAACATTATAATGTGTTGATTATTATACCCAATTAAAGGAAAAAAACTTTATGTATATGTAAATAACATAATATTTAGGATAAGTCTCAAAAAGGCATTCATTGGCAGTGTATACACCACATAGTGTAAATATGTTGTGTGTAAAGCATGTGTCCAAAAAAATTATTGAGAGACAAATATACCTTAATACAAGAGTAATTTTAGGATCGTGAACCCCCTAGAAATAATAACATAAATTAATGATTTTAATATCATTAATTAAATTAAATTATTGATATAAAATATCATAGGTCAATATATACACCACAAGAAAATATGTGGGTTGTGAATATCGTATGTATCTTGTGGGAAAAAAAGTTAGATGAAATTCCCTTACCATATGTCTTGACTATAATTATATTCATTAAATACACATGTATCATAAATTTACATTTATTTTAAATCTATTCTAAAACCATATTAAATTAGATATTACTGTATAATATTTACATAGGACCTTAAATTACATATTTATTACCCATTCGAGGTTAGTGTAACATTTTTAGTAAAATCCTCTGATTTTGAATTTTTTCTCTTGATCCCCTTATATAGTCCATCATTTATGTATTTTCATAAGGTAAAACATGATATAAATATCTTATATATTTAATATATAAATAATTATAATAATCTATAAATAATATAATTATTAAATAGAATTAACCATTCATAGAGATGGTAGGTATTAGATACTCATGAATGATGTTTCATTTTAATTATCATTTTGAATGAAAGATAGTTAATGGAATATATATATATATATTTGTATGTATGTATTTCCCAAATCCAACCTAGGTAATATGATAATCTAATTATTGGTCTGGTCCTAACATTGTCTGAATAGTGTTCATGGTCCCCATGTGTTGGGGACTAGTACCTGACATCATACAAAATGAATGTGGGAATGATTTTTCAACCCACATTTCTTATGTAAATACAAAAACCTCCATTTTTCATAATATAAAAACTCTATACGGAGAATTGTACCTTCATTTAAATATTAATAATATCTTAAAAACTATAGAAAAGTACCAGAACGAAATTAAAAACTACCAAAATCCCAAAGAATACAACTCACCATGTCCATCGATCAATAGCTAGAACCCCCACCAAGTGGTGCTTTTCCCCTACTTGAACCTCGAATGAGATAATATCCAATAACCAAAAGAAACATGTATGGAGTGATCTAAAATCCTAATAGGGACTCTCTATGGATTACATAATGACATTCTGCAATAAATTAACCAAATAAAGTGCTTACAATTTTATATAAATAGGATTTTAATTCAATAAGAATATTTAGAAAATCATGCTTTACTTTTTGAATTTTTAGATTATTTCTAAAAAATGAATTAATTAAAAAAGTTATATAAATATTATTATTTAAATTTATACATCATGTAAAAAAATTCAAAAACATCATCATACCTTTATATCTAATATATAAATAAGGGAGATAAATGGTCATTTACAAAGTGGTATGATTGTTCGAGGATATGGGATCCACACCCATATGTATAACAATAACAATAGTGTGTACACATGTTCTTTGACACTGGTCAGTGAGGAATATTTTACATCCCAATGGGGAATAAAATTTTCCCAATAGTAATTTTAGAGTTTTAATGAATCAATATATTGATAGGAAATTCCCATCCAAACACGTTTTCCCAAATCACTCATAAACTACCTCAGATTGCATCTTCTCTAGTAAAAATAAATTATTGGAAATTATTTTTGAACCACCTTAAAATAAAATTAAATCCCATTATCCCATTTCAAAAATTCCAATTCTTTATTTAAAACCCAATTCAACTTTTTAATCAAAACATTATTTTAATAATATAAAAACAATTAAAAAAATTGGTTCAAGACTATATTAAACCATTTTCCTATAATAAGAATTCCAAATTAATTCAAAATTTAATTTTCATAAATGAATAAAAAAAATTATTAACAATCATTTTCATCAGTTTCACAATTAAAATTCAATGATTTAAATACCATCAATTTCCATCAATTTCTCAAAAACTCCCCAATTCAATGGAATTGGGTGGTATTCCAATTTCATGCAAAATTTTGATTTCCAAAAAAACCCAATTCATTGGAATTAGGGTTTTAATCAATGAAATTGAGGAAAATCTCATTTACAATTAATAATGAATTGAATCAACAATAAATTAATTTTATGGATAATAAAAATTGGGCATCACAATAGAACCACCTACAAAATACCATTGGATCGTGGATCTCCAAACACTAGTCATGATTTCAAACGAGGAAATGATACAATAGGGGTCCAAGAATTAAAACTAGGGTAAAGACCAAAATAAATTTTTATAATATCTTCCAACAACAAGATGATCTAAAAAACCTTATGTGAAGAATATAGAGAGAGATATAATTGGAATGAGAAGAGGAAACTAACTAGGATTTAATCTAATGGAATTTTAAAAATTAGTTACACTTCCAAGAGAGTGTTAAGGGGACAAAAAATTCTCTTGGGAGATCTCAGGGATAGAGAGATTGGTTTAGGGCCCTACCAGTTTTTCAGGGACCTAAAATAGAGTATTTTGGATTATAAAACATAAATTCAGAGAAGAAAATGTGTGCATGTATTTCTGGGATGTGATCCATAGTTTTTAAAAACCATGATCCATATTCATTCCCCCTATTTCTCAAGGTGAATGGGATTCCAAACTGTGTTCTCATAGTGAAAACCACACTGTATGGGTTTTCACGGTTTCTATTAAGAGGGATCATGGTGTTGAAAAACAATGATCCAATTGCACACTAGCCCAAAAACCTAAAAACAAATATATTAATTATTCACCCTAAATAACCCCAAATGATAACCAAATAAAACATGATTAAAATATGGGTTTAGGAATACTTGAAAAAATAATAGGAAGTCACAATCTCCCTACCATAATAATTTTAAAACCCTAGGAAGCCTACTGAGAAGAATCCATTCCAAAAAGATGACTCTGCTACTCTCTGGAAATTTTCTTTCGCTCCCATGTATCATGAGTATCCAAACTGTGATTAAACTACACATGAACCAATGGTATTTTCCTCCCATGATATACATTGGGTTCATAATCACCAACTCTGATAGGTCATACAATCATGGATAAATTAGGTTTTACCTAAAGATCACTCCAAATCAACGCATGAGATGGGCCAGATAAATACATTCATAGACGTGATGTATTGTACATGTTATGTATCAGAGTCTTCTATAGTAGAAATGCTTTCTAATTATAAACTTTCCCCAACTTCTCCATACTCTCAAAAATATTTACATAATGAGGGGAAAGCTTCCCTTTCATCCCAAGAAGTCGATAAGCCAACCAGGGTGAAGCATTCAAGAACACATTTTCCACAACTGATCATCATAATGGCCTATAACGATGATCATGATAAGGCTTTTTATATCTATAATTTTTAAACATTATCTAATGAATCAACTATATCATTAATCGTTTCTCATAAACCATGTTTTTTCCAACCAAGGAAATTTCACTAATATATGACCAAAATAATATAGATATGCTAGGGAGACCATAAAAGGCCCCAAAAGGATCCATTTTGATTGAAAAAAGGTTACTATTGTTAAAAGAAAACTAATAATATCCCAAATGATCTTCCCATGACCCAGAAAAGTGAATAACAAAAGCAAAACACATATCATCATGAATCTGAATATCTCTTTCTATTTGCCTATCTGGGTGCGGATGGTATTTCGTATGCAAATGGACATGGTATCCCATATCTTCTTAATGGACTCTCAAAAAATGAAAGGTGAGCCAGGGATACCGATAATACACTATATAATATGATAATTCATGAAAATGAACTCTCTCTTTCACATAGATATTTCCAAACACCAAAATTTTGGTTGTATCATCAATGGGTATAAATTTATTTGACTTATTCAATAAACGGATCACAACCCATATCACAATATTCATTATCTAGGTATGTAAAAACACAACCAAATTTTCCATTGATATATCATTCCACTTCCATGTAAGGATTGGATGTGGTTGAAATATTATCGAATGTCTCTAGTTCTCAGCCTTTACTTATAGGATTCTATAGAAATGTGAGACAAACTCAGTAAATCTCCATAACAAACTGAGAAACCACAAATTCCACTTCATTTCATAGAACATCATTTTGGTTACTAGGTGAACATTCCATTGAGAATTATATAAATCCAACCTCCCATCATTCATTGTAGCTAACAGCCCAAAAACATCATTCTGATAGCCTAGAAATACCTCTATTGAGAATAACCAATCTTAATGGTCTCCCACCACAATGATATTCTCTAATGAAATCAAACACATCATCAAGCTATTATTACCAATTAATCATCTTTATAAGATCATATATCCACAAAACATGGGATAAGTAAACCCCCTCACTAGAATCATGAAATACAATATGAAAATGTAAAAAAAGATGCATCAAGTTCCACTCTTATATAGATTGATTCAATTATTTGGTTAGAAGTTTCATCCTAAAATAATATGAAATTAAATTAAATTTCCCTAGGATATTGAAATTGATGAAATCGAAAGACTATGTGTTTCCCACCCAACACATATGTCAGAGATTCCTGTCATTTTGAGAGAATATATAACTCAAGCCCTTTTGAATTGAAAACATGGTAAAATATTCTCTATTTTTGAAATTCCACCAACTATTAAGTGCATACATCGTAGCTTCATGTTCATGGTCATGGATCAGATAATTATTCTCATGTTGTCTATGATGCTGAGATCCATAACAATGACATATTCCACTTGCATAACAACGGAACCAAAACCTAAACCTGATGCATCACAGAAGACCACATAACACACAAACTCTAGAAGATTCAACACTATGGAAGTAATGAAAGGATGTTTCATCTCAATAAAATAATTATGATATTTCACATTCCATGTGAAATTAATCTCTTATGAGTTAGGGTTGTTTTTGGAGAATCCTTGTTTGAGAAGTCCTTTAAAACCCAGTGATAATAACCTGATAATCCTTAGAATATATGAATCTCAAAACCATTTTTTGATTTCTCCCATGTCATAATAGATTTCAACTTCTCAGTATCAAATGATATAAACTTTTGAAACACAATGTTTACCAAAAACATGACTTACTAAATCCAATAAAAACATTTTAAAATATGTTCATAATGTCAGTGATTTCTCAAAAATACCAAAACAACTGTAAGATAATTCACATGATCCTCTTTAGACAATGATTAAATGAGAATTTCATCATTATTGAATACCAAAACAATTATCAAGATACTAAGGGTAATTTTTAATTTATCAAATCCATAAATAATGCATGAGAATCCCTAAATCCAATAGGATTGAAAAGGTACTGATAATTTCCATACATACTATGGAAGGTGATTTTTTGGATGTCATATTATTTTGTCCTAAATTTGTAGTAACAAAATTAATTGTAAATAATTGAGAGTATCCTCTCAAATTTCAACTAATCAATCATATTATGAATCTATGGAAATTGATATTTTTTCATTATAATAGCTTTATTATGTTCTCTCTAATCAACAAAAAGAAGCAGTGAACAGTCACCCTTCATAGAAAATAAAATTGGCATCACCCAAGGTGGAACAATTCAGTGTATAAATACATTTTCTAGAAGATAATACAACATATTAATAAACTCATTCAATTCAGTTGATTCCATGTGGTATGAATGAATAGAAATTGGATGACTACCTGGATCTAAATCACAAGAACAATCTACCTTCGTTACCTTTTGAAAACTGGAGAATTCTAAAGAAAAAAACACAATCAAACATGATGATAACTGGTGGGAGATCACAACATAAAGATTACTACTATAGATAAACACCAAAAAAGATATCAATTTCCACAACTATGAATAAGAATGTATGTCTCAACAAAAAATTGGGTCCCATTTTCCTTGGAAGACATGACCCCCACCATAGGGTGTAGTGATGGTGACCCACTAACGATAATAATAAATTTGATCATATTTTCAATGTGCGAATCCATCTCAAAAATGAAATCAAGATATTTCATGTCAATAACTAGAAAGCATCATGAAATATCAATGTCTTACAGATAGAAAATACAAGTGGCACTACAAAGAACATTCACTCTCTTCTAACTAGTGGGATTTTTTAATATTTTTTCCATTGATAAAATATATATTGGAATATTTTTTGATTAAAAATATGTATTGAAAAATATAAATATGATGCACGATTATCAAATAGTGATTTAATTAGTGAATAATCTATAGTATTTGTGCCTCTCATAGTTTTCAGAAAAGTATCATCTTCCTCTAAATAATCTACCAATACATGAAGATGCTTTATTCTAGATGCTTATGGTCGGAACCCCTTTATAATTGAATTATCTAATATCCCCAATGTTTTATGAGAATATGAAGATCTTGTTCTAATAAAATGAGTTGAATAAATATTGAACAACTTCTTTAGGTGACATGAGCATCCTTAAGAGATGAAAATAGTGTGATCCTCAGTGAAAACCCTATTTGATTTCCCTAGCATGAAAATTAGTATAAACTCAAAGGGCCTCTACCATGAATTGTAGGTGGTTTAGAAGGTCTACTCTGTTGAGAACCACTGTAAGAATCATCACACAATCACTTTTCTTTAAAAGCACATGATCTTACACTATGAGATAAATAAACTCTCAAAAACCCTTCATTGACAAAAAGGTCCTTTTAGACTATCAGTACTCTATCATGTACATCATCATATGGGAGATTCCTCGACATTAAATACTAAGAATGAATATTTGGTTGAATACCCAACATGAGCTATTGAACCTTCATTTTCTCATATGATAATACATTTGGTGAAAATAACATAAGATTAGAAAAACTATTTGTATATTCTTTAATAGTCTTGAAATTCTACTCGAGTTGGGAAAACTCAGAGGCATTTACCAACAGAATATACTATAGATAGAACTATTCTAGGAAAATGAACAATTGCAGTCTTTCCACTCTATTCCCTCATGATTCATTGTCATAACTGTTGATTACAAGTATCTCCTACTTGTTCATTAAATAACAATGTTGGATCACTTCAGCTTTATTTATTCATGTGTCTTAAGATCAAAAAAATAATTCCTTTGAACTCAACCACCCCTCACCTTTTTGAGGATAATTTAAGCCTTTAAATATTAGAGTATTCTCTTAATGGAATTCCGAGGAATGATTCTACAGAATGACACTCTGATTTTCTACTAGTAGAACATAAATGAGTACTTGTGGTAGTTTCAATCCTAAATCATTGTTAGTATAAATGAAAACCTCAACTAGACATAGGTCCATAAGTGGATTATTTCACTGAGGTTCATCAATAACTTATTCCTAGATTTGAAACACATTTCTTCTTAGAGTCATGATCCAACACAACATCAAAAACAAAATTGATGAAATTAGATTAACACTCAAATTGATAATCAAGAGAAATTTATTCCAATAGATAGATCAAAAAAGATATGTTTTTAAATATATCCATATCGATTGTCAGTAATATACTAGAACGAATAATCATGATGTATTTCTCTATCGACCATTGGTGAAATATGTTTCATTGCAATTAGATCTATCTAGGTAATCAATCACAACTACCTATTATGTTTCAACAAGATTAAACAAAACATATTAACTTCTATAAAAAGATCACTCTATCTCTTATAACACTTTTTCAAGAATCATCCAGAATACCTCGGTAACCCGATGACTGAGATGGTCCTAACATGTCCCAAATTGAAATATAGAACCCCATAGGATGGATACTAGAACCTCTCATCGTACAAAATGAACATGAGAAAAATATTTCCATGGGAATAGAGGAATTAAAGGAAAAATCGTATGTATGAACACAAGGAAAACTCTATAAGGTGAAGTGTACCAATGGATACAAAGATATAAATATTCAAATAAATATAAAAAATTAGAAGAAAACAGGAAAAAGTTCTACAGTCTCAATGGGCACAAATCTACAATTCCATATATCAATATCTAGAACCACCTGGATGTGGTGGTTTTCCCCTTCTTGAATATTTATTGAGATAATCTAAAAATAACCAATGGTACATTTATAGTGTGAGATAAAATAATAGTATGGAACCATGAAGGATTCCCAAATTATTTTCCACATTAAATTAACCAAATAATTATTTTCAGTTTCAAAAAATGACGGTTGGTATTTCAAATCATATTTAATGAAATTATTCCTTACATTACAATTGTTGAAATATTTATAAATAAATATCACCAGAAATCATTTTATATATAGAATTTTATAAAAATTTATAAGGAGTGTAAAATAGTTCAAAATCATTGGAGTACATTTATAAATCATATATAGATAAGTGAGTGACATAGTCATCTAACAAGATGTTTTATTGTGCGATGTTATGGGATCCTCATAGAATTTTATAAAGATAACAAGAATGTTTTTACATGTCCCTCATCACTGGTCAATTATGACTCATCAATATCCCAATGGGGAATAAAATGTTCCAAATATTTTATGATAGAGTTGAAAAGAATAAATATGTTTCTAGGGATTTACCATCCTAGTGTGTTGGACCATAATAACTCACTAACTACATAAGAGTGCTTATTCTTCAGTACAATTCATCAATGGGAAATTTATTTTCTGAAACATTAATATATAATTAAATATCATTCTCCCATTTAAAAATTCTAATATTCCATTTTATAACAACCAATGGGTTCTTAATAAAATCAAAACATTTTCAAAGATAAAACACATAGAATTATAACAAAACCATTATAATAAATTTTTTCAAAATGGTGTTACAAATCAATTCAATTTTCAATTTTCACAATCAAATTCGTTAATTTAATGGAATTAATTTCCATAAATTTTAAATTTTAAATTAAATAATTTAACTCTCCACAATTTTCTAGTAATATTCCAATCCCAACCAAATTTAAAGTAATCAGAGGTTCCCCCAATTTTAGGCCAAATTTTAATTTCTAAAATACCTAATTCAATAGAATTTGGTTTTTAATTAATTAATTGAAATAAAATTTCATTTGTAAAAAAATAAAATTTAAATCATCAATCACGAAATTTTAGGGTTAATAAAAATTTGTCATCATAGTGGAACCACCAACTATTGATCAATGGATTTTGAAACTCCAAACCATAATTAGGATTTTCCAACGAACAAAGATGATAAAAAGGATCCAAGAATTAAACAAATATTTTAGCTCAAAATACAAGGTTATTAGATATTCCACAAACATTGATATCCAAAGAACCCTAAAAATGATTAGATATGGTAAAGGGGGGGAATGGTAAAAATAAGAAGAAAATAACTAGGATTGATCAAATGATATTCATCAATCATAATTCTCAATTAGGGAGGGTTCTGAGGGGCCAAACTGCTCACGGGATCCCCTTTGAAGGAGAAATAGGATTGGTGTCATACCAGTCCATATGGGACATAAAATGGTGTTTTAAAAATTTTAACACATATTTTCGGATTAAAAAACCCATAAATTAGGTTTTTGGGGCATAAAAACATGGTTTAGACAAACTATTCCCTCTAGTTATGCACATGTATTTCTCTAGGTGCATGGTTATTATGTGATTGCAAATCGGTTTTAAAAAAATGGGATAACCATGAAAAACCCCACTATCTAGGTCTTTATGGTTTTCACTTTTATGGGTAATCTTTTGGTAAAACTTTTTTCTAACTATACACTATCCTGAAAACATACAAAATTTTCAAAATATCTCCCAAAATTAACCCAAAAAAACATGATTAAAAGAAGGGTTTCAGAATACCAGAAAAAAGTGACAGGGTGTTAGATATATAGTAATTCTAGTATAATTATTATTCCATATATATCATAAAAAATTACTAAACCCATTTTCAACACATTCGATGTAAACAATGAAAAAATAACATCTCTTTTAAACATGGTAGTCCACACATCCTCAAAAAAAGTTATCATATGTTCTAAAAATGGAAAAAAGAATATATGTTTTATATAATAATTATAGAATCATATATATTTCCTTGATATCAGATATTGCATATATAATATATTTTCTATCATAATTTCTATCCATTAGAGTTGGTAAAGTAAAATATGAACAACATCATTTTGTAAGGTGGTAGTTCACCGTACACAAGAACGGTACGTTTGTTACCTATTAGAAGGAAGTGGGTGTGAGTGTAGGTCAAAACCATAATTTAAAAACATCCAAATATATTTATATTAACTATTTTATCATTAAAACATGAAATGAAAAAGTATTTATGGGGTTTAAGGATGAAATAAAACACAACTGTTAGTTGATAGATGTTACCTTTTCTTTTGGTATCTTATTTTGATTTCCTCAAAAGAACTCCATTCAGTAGATTTATGACCAAAGTAATTATTATATGAATATGGGAGGGATTTTGGGAAGAAATTTATAATTATATTGGCTTATCCAAAAAGGTTTTGATGTGTAAAAATTTGAGAAGTAGATGTTCCCTTTTATAAATGAGGGTAGGGGCACTTTTAAAATTTTTCAAAAATTTAATTGATAATAAAATCCATATCAATAAAAATTCCTAAAAAAAATTATTATAATTCAATATATGGTGATCTTGTAATATCATTAAATAATTGTTTTGATACATGTTTTGATGTTATTTTCAACCTTATCATATTAGTTAACCATTGGATAATACATTTTAATTTGAATACAGTAACAAAGTATTTAATATTGAAATATTTATTTATTAAATATAAAGTATTAATTAGAACATTAATGAAAAATTTAGATATTTTTATACAATATATAATTATTTTTTAATTATTTAATGAATTATGATTTTAACAAATTATTAAATATTATTTTCATAAAATCTCATAAGTTTCAATTTTGACACAATTCATAACAATATATTATGTAAATTAATCAAGTAGGATTAATTTGAATCAATTCAATATGAACACAAATAACATGTCATATTTGGCTATCAAATTAATTTATAACCTTATTTAAGTAAAACTATATTTATTATAATATTTATAATATTCTTTATTTGATTGATTCATTAATTGAAAAATAACTACATCATCATTTTGTTACTATTTAAAATTATTTTTTCTTTACTATAATTTTTAAGAAATATGATGTTGAAACAAATTTTATTTTTCAGAAGAATAAATATATATATTAAAATATATATTCTATCTAAATCCATATTAAATATATTATACATATTAAAACCAAGAGTATGACATTTTGTCACTCTCTTTTAGTTTAATAAATGTTAAGAAATTTTCTAGGAGAAGTGTCCATCAAATTATTCAATTTTGATCCTTATGTGTTAAGGGTCAAATTAAATTCATATAAAAATTTTATAATGTGTTAGGGATGTTTTCAAATATTTATAATATTATCTTAACCCTTAATTACCCAATTTACACATAAATATGGTTATTAAAATTATTAAAGATATTATTCATATTGGCCAAAAAATAAAAAGGAACTATTTAATAAATATTGATATTATGATTCAAAATATTAAATCTATTTTTCATAATTCAATTAATTTAAATTTTAATTTTTTTTTAAATTAATCTCATTGATATAACAAGTAACATGTCTTTAAATGGAAACATCCATAAGAATGGCATGTTTTTATATCTAAATACATTGTGAAATTTATTCAAATGACCTAAATTTTATTAAATGATAAAAACATTATAAAATAATACATTAAAACTTATTAGATATATAATTATTCATAAAAAATATTTTTATGAAAATTTTTTCCAATTAAAATTCAGTATTTTTCATTATTCATCAAAATATTAAACTTATGAAAAAATTTCCAAAAAATTAATCAAATTATTTTTTGATATCCCTATTTCAAATAAAATGTTTATTTTTTAGTATAAAAAATCAAAAATATTCAAAAAATATTTTTAAAATTGGCTCTGCAGTATAAAGCTGTATAAATAACCTTTTGAAAAAATATGGTTTTACGATTAAAATTGGGTTTGTTTTTATCTTATGTCTCTAAAATCTATTTGATGAATATAAAAAAATAATTGCATATATTAAATATATATTTCCTTAATATAAATAAAAAATTGTTTTTAATTTCAATTATTCTGGAAATCCAACTTAATGGTCATCTTAAGAAAACACATTACTTTATAATCTACTAGTATATATTTTCATTTAGGATTAATTGGTAATAAATTATTTCACATTATGAAACATATATTTTCATAAAATTTTAAACCTAGTAATAACTGATTATTTAATTTCTAGATTACATCTTATTTTTTTAAAATAAAATATTTAAATAATATATTATTATTCGATAAAATTTGGTATTCTATGTAGTGAAAGATATCAAAAGAAATCAATGTTCTGTGTAAAACAAACCAATCATATTGTTGCCTATGCCGAAAGGTACTCTGTTTTATGTACGAATATCATTAAATTTTGTTTCATATAACACAATATAAAAATATTTTTTTCATATAATATAAACTATATTCAGTATTTTGTGGAATGAAAAATATCGAAAATATTTAATTAATTCAAAAAATTAGAAAATCTAGGGGTGTTATAGTTTGTAAAAGTTTTTTAATTAATTATGAGTTACTAAATGGGTGGATTGGAACCTTGAGAATCAACCAAGACCATGTTCAATCAAATTTATCCCATTTCAGTCTTCCACAAAACATCACCCTCGCAACATGGTAGATGAGATTTAGAACCTTGATGATGGTAAAAAATATGTCTCATTGAGAAGATGATATTCCTATAACATGGAGGATGAAAAAAGTGGCAACATTGTTATGAAATACATAGAGGTATCAATATATAAGTCCATTAGATTTATGGTATAAGTGCTCTGGAATCATACATAGAGTGAGAGATACATATAAAGAAAGTATTTCCTTATCCTTAATATTTTTATTTGAATAATGTAAAATGAACATCACTTGAATAAATAGATTACACATTAATTTGGTGTGTTCATGACTCAAAGTCCAGATATTAACATTGATGACTCTGAATCCATAATCATCAAGAAATATTTTGATTATGTGGATGTTCATTTTTATATTATTCAATTGTAGGGATCTCCAAAACAAGCATCAATTTACTACCCAAATATTAAAAATGTGTAGTAGTACTATAATGAGATATAAATATAAATGTTTTGAGACAATGTCCATTAGTATCTAGAGGTATAAATGGAGTTATTTTACGTGGTCTCAATTAAGAGATATGAAAATAAGTTGATATTTACTAATATAAAGAAATAGATGATACAATTCATCACGTAAAAAATATTGGACCAAAATTAATGAAAATTTTAAACATGAATAATCCTATTACAATTTTCATTCCACGTATAAATATTTATAATATTAGAGAAATATTGTATCCAAATGTTTTAGTCATTCATAATTTCGAGATGGTACTTTTACCTTCAAATAATGCTCACTTTGATATCAGTTGCTTCAATTTCAAAGAAACACAACATATTGAGAGACAATTCCCAAATCCATAACCTATTATCATGAAAATATAGAGAGAAAAATATAGTGATAGAGAGGACTTGATGGATGAATAAGTAAATCTTCAAGAAATGAGTTCTTGTTAAACTGTAGAAGAAGGATGCAATGTTCAATGAATGTTATTTGGCGTTGTTGATGGTAGAAGAAATTTTAAAACTATGACAAGTGCTCTCATTATTGAATATATAAAAAACTTTATGATCATATTATGAGATAGAAAAAGATAATTATTTATTAAAAAATGTGGGAAAATGAAAATGGTTAGATGAGGGAGACGTGAGAATGAGAGTATATAATGTATCATGTTCAAACAAAAAACCTAATAGAAAATAGATGTCAAATAGTGGAAAGTTTAGATTATAATAGAAATAATAGAGGTTTAGAAAGTTTATATTTCATTGAAAACATCAAGTATTGATGTAATATGAGTTTATTCAAAACACTAACCACCAAATATATTTTTTTTCAAATATTGTAGAACAATTTCCATAAGAGTAAAATGGTTTTATTTTTGGGGAGGAACAACTATTTTTTATCCTACCATAGGGATAATATAAAAGCAAGTATCAATTAACAATATCATTTGTGTAATTTATTGGGAGAAATTTTTACTACCTCTGTAGTTTACATACACAAGATAACATGACAATACTAGTCCATTAAATACATTTTGAATGTTTTATATATAATCTCAATATAATAACTTATCATGTATTTTAGTTTATAGGAAATTGAATATATTTAAGGAAATAATAATTTTGAATTAATTTGTAATCTATATGTGGAGGAAAATATATAAGTGACCCTAAAATATATTTCATGTTTTATTCTGGTTCATAAGTATTAAATATATTAAGTGAATGAATTAATATGGTTTTACACACCCAAAAAATTTGTTTACAAAAAACTAGATGATGATGTTTATGAATCACAGTCATAGACAAAACATGTTTCTCAAAAATATTTGTTATAATATTTCATTTCAAGCTTAGTATGATTCTCTTATTAAGGTGGATGTTTATAATATTTAACATTATTTGGATCCCAAATATATATATTCAAGAATGAATTATTATCAGGGGGATTTTATATAAAAATGATATTTGACATTGACTTAATAGAACATGTGGAGTTAATCATTTAGTTCCAAATGAAATTTATTGGAATAAACAGTATTTCATGAAAAAATATAAGGGAATATCAATATATTAAATGACCAAAATATATATATATATTTTTATTGAGTAAATGATTTTTTTATAACCTGAGTTCGGTTACCATGAAGACAATTTAATCTAATATCATGTGGTTGAATGAATTTATAATCGTGACACGTGTGAAGAATTTTAAAATTTCTCACTAGACATAATAAATTTAAATTTCTATGATAAATCCACAGTAAATATTAAAAAGCCTATAGTTAAGGGTCAATGATCAATTTTAAATGGTTTTCGACCAATGATAAATGGTATAAGTTCATTGGTTGGTAGTCGACAGAAAATATTTAATTGTTAATGATTAGTTATCAACAATAGATAGGTGATGGTAAAATGTTAGAATTATATATAAAATAGTTAAAAATAATTATTAACATAGGAAGTTTCTAAAAGATTCAATATTTGAGATGATTTATTATGTCTTCCTATTTTTATAAAAATCCATTGTTAATAATATTTGACGGAATCAAGGTTTATAGTAATGAAACCCAATTATTTTTTATCTCATTTTTCTAGAACCATATTTTTTAATCCCCATGATCATATGCAATATTTCATTGTTAATCAATATATTAGGATGGTGATCAATGATCACGAAATCCCCCAATGCATGCCATATTCAATGTTAATCATTGTTTGGATTGGATTAACAAAATATTGAGTATATTATCAAATTATCATGTCTCAAATAATAATGTTAGTTTATTACTTGCATCCACTATCCATACCCAACATTTGTCACATATCCCTATATTGAAACCCACATCTATAATCATATTCCATGAAAATAAGGCCACCCTAGATCATCTCAAACCAATATTAACATGTTATGTCACTCTTATAACATGGATTAAATAATTAATTTGTTATATATGTGAACTTATAGACTAAAAATACTACAAAAAATAGATTAACACTCTAAGAATACTATTTAGATCTTAGATGACTTTCTAAGAGCATGCGTCCAAGGCTTTAGTGGTTCCTATGAGAACCACATGGTATTGGTCATTTTTCAACTATAATAATTTTCTGGGTTGGATCTAGAAAACTCAATTAGAAGATCAATAAATTTTGAATTTAGCTTCACCGATATATTGCCTTGAAACTGATGTGTTCTTTATTTTTATACAGAGCCTTAAATCTGATACCTCAATGGGTATTCAATTAATCTTGAAGTGGTTACAGACTATTAAGGATAGAAATAATTCTAATGCCATCCGAATATTCCATAATCTCTTGTTTTAAGATGACGAACAAGTATTTTTACTTGTGTTGTCGAGTATGATGTTGATATATATTTTGAAATGTGTAATGATCAGATAGATGATTAGATCAAGATAACACTAGGAAAAAATAATTTCATACAATACATGTTTATCCATAGTATGGATTTATATATGATGATATGTGAGAGAACGATTATAATAATAAATTTTAGATGATTGATTAATTTTTTAACGAGTCCCTGTGCTATTCAAGAATACATATTGAGAAAAAACTATTCAGTTGTGTAATGATTGTCTATCCCATGAACTTATTGAGGTATCAAATCACATAAATATTTAACATGTTTTGTTTTATCAATTTAAAAAAAATTAACGTGTTATAATCACATTTGGATTATCCCAATGGTGTTCCATTGGAGGTTATTTGTTTTTAGATAGTAAATTGGGGGTTTTAGTAAAAAAATTTGGTTAGTGGAAGAATAATGATAACCATGAATCCAAACTATATAGTAAGTGAGGGGTCTCATAGTATCGTTTTCATGGTAGAATCATGGTCATTATTAATATGTATAGAATCTATGAAATCAACGATTAAACATGCAACAAAAATTTAAAATATTGTACGGTTCGTGCGTGTATTGTAAAACCATATGATCTATCTAGTCACATTATTTTTGAAATATCAAAAAATACAAACATTGTTTTAATCCATAAAATCCATACTTTTTTCTCATGTTCAACTAGAGAATCCACCCCAATATGTACCTATTCGGTCTCTCTAATATTTGAGGTGTTATCCTCCTATTATATGATGTTTCTATTGTTTTTAGTTACATGAGTGAGATATAGTTATGTTTAACACATCTACTTCACCATTTTCTAGTTTCTATTATTATCATCTACTCCTACACAAATTATTTTTCTTCGCCCTAATTTATGGAATTCATCTAAGTCAATTATTTCTCATATTTAGTATTGAATTAGAAATTATAACATTATAAGTATATTTATAAGATCTAATGGTATGTGGTCTCTATAGTATCCCTAATATTGATACTATTTTGGATTGTTTCATAGATGTGTGGTTGTACCGAACTGACATGAATAAGAAAAAAATTATTAATAAATAAATTTGATCCCTTGTTCTTATAATTGAACCTTTCCATGTGTTATGATTATTATGTTGTTGAGTGTAGACCAAGACCCATGGATATCTTTGTAGATGATACAGACATTAGATAAAAATTTATATATAATTATTAGAACAACGTGTTCCCCAAACCAAATGGGAGACTTAGTACATGTACCTGGATTCCTAGAATATACAATATGATTTAGAAAATTACATGAGATGAAAACTTTTATGGAAATTAAATAATTAAAATTATTTATGTGAGATTTGGATTTATTCCTATGATCTTGTGGAATATGGGTGTTGTAAAGACCAGGAAATTTCAAGGAAATGTTTTGTTTAATTTTCTTTGGAATTTTACAAGAACGCAGTTTCTGACGGCGCCTGATTCCGAGGCCCGGTGTGCACGGAATCAATTTCCGAAGTTTGGCTCGGGTATGTTCAGTAAATGAACGAGTGGGTTTTTCTAACTTTTGAACCGGTGCTCGGAATTTAATTCGGAGGGCACCGATGAACTCGCAATGCCGGTATTTGCTTAAAGAGACTTTTTCCGCAGTTGCGTTTAATCGAGAGCGGATGTTAGTTTTTGGGTTTTCTTTAAATAAGAGTAATAATAAAATAATGTGTCATGCACTTTATATTATTTCAGCCACCATTGGGAGTGTGGTGGTTGAAACCTCCTCATGGAGGTTGGAGGTGGGGCCACCACACCTTAACCTCCCTTGAGAGGTTATGGTAGTGGGGCCCACACGAACTAAACCTCCCGTGGGTGGTTTATTATGGTATGGACCACACGGTGCTTAACCCCCCTATTAATGAGGGAGAGCCTCTTAATTCCTCAACTCCCCATTAAATGGGGAGAAACCCCTTGGCACCCTCCCCTCTTAAGTGGTTCCAACGGACCTCATAAATTGCGTCAAAGCAATTTAAATCACCCGACCCCTTTTTTTTAAAAAAAAGTTATGTAACCACAATTGTTACATACCTCTCCCCATATCCTATATATAGGGATCTTGGGAGAGGGTTTGGGGACGGCTTCACCAACCGACGGAGCACTGGTAAAATAGCGCGACACCCAACACTTGGGAAGAAGCTTATCTTCACTAATGAAGAACGCTCCACCGACGAAGAACGCCAATCCTCTTCGACTTCTTCCCCGGACACCTTCCGACGTGGAACATCTTCCACCAACCAACGCAAATCGGTTTGGAAGAGCTTGGTGAATGCAAAGAACGATGAACCTCTTCGTCTTCTTTCCGCAACTTTGTCATCGATCGATGAACTTCGATTCTGAGGTAGGGATTTAAGTTGGGAATTTTTCATTTTTTTCATAATGTTTCTTTCTAAATGAAGAACGCGGATCTACTCCTTATTATGTTGATCCGCGTAGGTATTTAATTGCGGGTTGGAAGTTTACCTTTGATTATGGAAAGAACGTAGGGGTTTTATTTGAATGTTTTATACTCCATGAATGTTTCCGTTCAAAGTGAAGAACCCAGATAATAAGAATAATTTTAATTCATTAAAACTGTTTTTGGTTATGTATTCATGTGTTGAATAATTCTCCCGTTGTTATTATCTAATGCGGAGGGTGCGGGCCAAACGAACATAGCCCGAGAACCCTCCGCAGATTTTTTTATTGATGTGTGGATCAACGGGCGACGACAAACAAGGCCTCAAGGTGATTTTTGAGGCCTACACAGTGAAGGTCAGGTCCCGGGAGGACCATAGGCGAAGACGGCAGGATAAACGGACCACCGGAGCGCGTCCGGTGGTCCGCGGAAGGTGGTGGGGGCACGCCCCGCTGACGCGGTGGCGCGCCGCTGGAAGGGAGGCGGTCGGCGGTTCGCCGCCAACCTCAATTAGCGGCGGGCGGGGGACACCCCGCTCCGCGTTTCGGCTCGGCCACGCTGGCCGAGCCGCGGCCGGCCGGTCGGGTCGTACCGAGCCAGACCGGGCCGGACCAAGCCAGGCCGGGCGGGGCCGGGCTCAGCCGGGTCAGACCCGGGTCGGGTCGACCCGGTTCGGCTGACTAAGGGGGGGTCGGGCTGGGTCGGCCCGGGCCCAGACCCCCCGTTTTCGGACCACTTTTGGTCAATTGCCCTTAACATGAGCTACGTGCCTCCAAACGACTCGCCGTCAGCGGAAATGCGATCCTTGGATCGAGACGGTCGTTTTGGTATATCGCACTCAATGTTTCAGATTACTTTGGGTTCGGCCGGGTTGGTTCGGATACGAAACCAACCGGGCCCTCGGAGCGGAAATGCTTATATCTTGAGCTCCGGACGTCTGATTGACGTGCCGTCGACTTTGATGGATTCCTATAAGTGAGACGGATCTTTTGGCTTACTTCGCCCGAGTTTTTTATGTAGTTGAGATACGGCGGGTTGGTTCGCACACGAAACAAACCGGGGCCCTGGGATGAAAAGGCTAGTAACTCACAGACCGGGCGTCCGATTGACGCACCGTCTCTTGCATTAAGACCCCTATGACGAGGCGGTCCTTTGAGATACTTATTCGTGGGACTTAGAGATACTTGGAGTATCAACTAGTAGATCGTGGAGCGGACCCTCCCAGAGACGAGCGTACGGAGTACGGAGACCGTGTAGCCGTTCGAGACCTGACAACTGCTTGACCGATCGACTCGGTGTGTTACGGATAGCCCAGTGGGGAGCGCTTGGTTGTAGCAGTAGACCCACGACAAAGGTGCGATTGGTTGTAGCGGCACAGGGGAGGGCTTGGTTGTAGCGGAAGACCCACGACAGAGGTGCGCTTGGTTGTAGCGGCACAGGGGATCTCTTGGTTGTAGCGGCAGACCCACGATAGAGGTGCGCTTGGTTGTAGAGGAACATGGGTGCGCATGGGTGTAGCGTCACATGGGAGTGCTTGGTTGTAGCGGCAGACCCATGATGGGAAGCGCTTGGTTGTAGCAGCAGGCCCACAGTACTCGACAGGAGGAGTACCTCATCCGTCTTAGGTTAGGGAGCAGTACCTCAGAGTCGTGATAGGACCACTGTACACTCCAGAGACTGAGCTCTTCAGCAGTTACGGTTTCGATAATGAAATCCTGGTTTGATCTGAGACTTTTGACCATTGTGTTTACCTCATGCTTGAGATGGGTCACTTGATAACATAGGTATATGTATGGGCATATACCTGGGTAGTGGTTATCCGTTGATTTCATGATCCTTGTGTTTCATCATGATTGAGATGGGTCACTTGATAACTTAGGTATATGTATGGGCATATACCTGGAGAGTGGTTATCCGTTGATTTCATGATCCTTGTGTTTCCTCATGTTTGAGATGGGTTACTTGATAACTTAGGCATATGTATGGGCATATAACTAAGTAGAGGCTATCTGTTGGATCTTCTTTGTGGTTATCCTTGTTGGTTTAGTGAGACCTTGAGGGTCTCGGGGTCCCTACTGAGTATCGTTTTACTCACCCCTGTACGGGCTATGCCCGCACGTCATTATGTTAGTTGAAGACGACATGCAGTGCTGACGGAGGCCGAGTGTTCGAGGACTGGACGGTACCCGGAGGTGGACTACACGACGAGTCAGTACCCGGAGCTGGACTACACGACGAGTCAGTACCTGGAGGTGGACTACACGACGAGACGACACACAGAGGTTGTTGACGGACGAGAGCATGGAGGAGGCTATCTGTACCTACCCTTCAGGTAGGATCCGTGGTGGATGACCAAGAGCTACCCCATCTGTACCTACCCTTTAGGTAGGATCCGGGGAGGACGACCCAGGAGCCGCTTCCGTCCTTCCAGCAGTTATATTTTCTGTTGTAATTGTTCAGTTGTAGTTGTACTTTCTTTTGGGTTTGTATTCTGGCCCATTTACTTTCCAGCACTTCTCTTGTACTTAGTGTTTACTTTTTCTTCTTGCTTACTCTGTGGTGCTTGTTTTCTTTTGTAAAGGAAATGTCTTCCCAGTTATCAGGATTTACTCCTTTGGTGCTAGTCGCCAGCCCCTGGCCTATGGAAGGCGGGCTTGGGGTAGTCACGGCACGGGCCCTGAGGACGGGTCGTGACAAATTGGTATCAGAGGAGTCGGTTCTAACGCTGAACATATAACTCTGATATTTTCTTCCTGTGAAGCAATAGTGTTAAGGGTATCGAGTGTGGTCTTTAGTCTAGGGAGTCCAGTGTTGGTGCTGGTGGCCGACGTATCCATACACCAGGACCCTAACAACTGATTTCCGACATTGTGCACGAAAACACTGATTGCATGTGTGTTTCTAGAAGTTTTTTTAAATGTCATCTAAAACCAGGTCAGCTCACCAGGTATAAATGTTTGACCGTGTCACAATGTATCTTTCAGGATGCCTTTTCACGGATGACCAGCTAGAGCCTGGAGGGATGTGCGTGATGACAGCCTATCGAGCGACAAGGCTTCAGTACAGGGCCCTCTTGCAGTTTAGTAACCAGCGGTACTACCATACGTTGGGCCACCGATGCCACCAGCCCCAGCAGTAGGCGATGCACACTACTTGAGTGCGCTACACGAGTTCCAGCGCCAGAGGCCACCCAGGTTCTGGGGAGAGATGGACCCGCAGGCAGCTGAGGATTGGCTGGAGGCTGTGGTGCGAGTTTTCAGGCTAGTGGGGACGCCGACAGACATCATGGTGATCTTTGCTTCCAGCCTCCTTCAGGCAGCAGCAGGCAGGTGGTGGAGACACTTGTTCTAGTTTTGCGACGGGATGACCTTCGCATGGGAAGACTTCGAGACCTTCTTCAGGGTGGAGTTTGTGCCAGTAGGTCTACACCCCGAGTGTGTATAGGAGCTTCTACCATTTCCGCATGGTTTTCGATCAGTTGTCGAGTCATCTGTGGGCAGTAGACAGATGATGCAGAGGTCCAGGAGGACCAGACTAGCAGTTGTACAATCTCAGGTTTTAGGACCGGTGGTGTGGGGCACCCGGGGTGGGAACATATCTAGGAGTACCAGAAGCAGGTTGTTTTACTCATGCGGCAGAAAGGGTCACCTGGCTCGTGACTGTCCGAACCCTCATACGGTTGATCAACGAGTTTTTGAGGAGCCACCGATACAGAAGCAGCGGCTGGTGCTTGAGCAATAGCCGAGAAGTGGACAAGGCAGTAGATCTCCAAGAGTAGGTGGACAGGAGAGGAACTAGTGGATACGTCCTTTGTACTTCTAGTTCCATGTTTCTTTTGTAATCGTGTCTTTGTACTATCAGCTGTAATAATAAAAAGACACTTATCTTGTGATGTTTATTTTCCTGTCCTTTTTGTTTGGTTGATACTGAGTGGTCCTGGTTAAGACTGATGACTTGACCCTCACTTTCGAGATTTCTACTGGAGGAGACCCAGTGACCTCACACTGATGCCGACAGTGTGACTCGACCCTTGGAGGCGAGAGTGACAGTTGGATCTCTTGGTAGTTATGTCGAGGCCTTACGACGTCATCCATGGCATGAATGCATCATTCATGTTGGGATTGACTATATTAGGAAACGAATGTGGTTCATCCAGGGGATGAGACCAGATTTCTCTTATCGTCAAAGAAGAAATCATAGAAGCTCTTGTGAGACTAAAGAAGGTCCAGGTCATCCAAGAGCGGATGAAGACTGCACAGTGCAGTAAGAAACAGGAAACCGGTTCCAGTCTTAGAGACTCGGGAGTGTTAAATGTTTCTTGTAGTGGAAGCTTTAAGGATATATGACTCTACGAGGCAGAAGACGTGGAGGCAGATCTAGGAGGGTAGTATGAGGTGGTGTACATCTTAACATGCTACAACCACCCGCCTTAGTTATCCCTGCCAGGCTCATGGAGATGGAGGTCGGAGGAAGAGTGCGGTTTCATGCGGTCAAGGAGTGTGACCCAATGGCTCTAAAAATGATTCAAGGGACAGTCAGTGTCCACTACTAGATGCTGTAGTAACAGACGTCGATATGAATCATTCATCACTTTCACAAATCTTGTCCCAGACCTAGAGTTTTCGGTAAGCCGTGGACTTGAACCTCACGTCTGGAGATACCTTGGGAGGAGACTCGATAATCACACTTACGCCGACGGTGTGGTCAGACCCTCAAGGCGAGAGTTCCGGTTGGAATCTCTTGGTGGCAGCGTCGAGGCCTTACGGCGTTAGTTTGAGTATGGAATGGGAAATAACTGTTCATACTCAAATTGACGGTTTTAGGCAAACGTCGGGATGGGTTTTCCTTGGTCGGCGAAAAGGAAACCCCAGACAGCACGAGATAAACTCTTTCACAGGAGGGTGCGACCGATCACTCTTGAGTCAGTCAACCATACCCTCGTGGCAACAGTCTTTTGAGTTTCAGTTCTAACAGAAAATGGAGACCTCTAGAGTTCGAGGATGACGATCACGTCCTTATACGGGTCTCACCTCGACGAGGTTTACAGAGATGTGGCCATGTAGGCAAGTTATCTCTGTGGTTCAACGGACCTTTCTAGGTCCTCAGCTGGGTAGGCGGGGTGGTTTTCCATGTGAACCATCCACCTCAGCTGCACCAGGTGCACGACGACTTCCACGTATCTCTACTGTGGAGATACGTGCTCGACCCTTCACATATCATCGACCATGAGGAGCTGGACAATGGCGATGGACTGTCTTTCACGGATGTTCCAGTGGGGATCGAGGATCGACAGGAGTGGATCCTTCGAGTACAGTCTATTCCTCGGGTGCACTTTCACGGGCAGTACAGGAACCTCCAGGTGGGCACATGGGAGCGGAAGGCTCAGATGCGTGCTTTGTACCGCTTTTGTGACCCTAGTTTGTGTTGAAGCTTTACGGGGACGTAAATCCCTGAGGTGGGAGTAATGTAAAGACCCGGAAATTTCAAGGAATTTTTTTTTTAAATTTTCATTGAAATTTTACAAGAAGCAGTTTCTGACGCAGCCTGATTCCGAGGCCCGGTGTGCCCGGAATCAATTTCCGAAGTTTGGCTTGGGTACGTTCAGTAAACGAACGAGTGTGTTTTTCTATCTTTTGAACCGGTGCTCGGAATTGAATTCTGAGGGCACCGATGAACTCGCAACGCCGGTATTTGCTTAAAGAGACTCTTTCCGCAGTTGCGTTTAATCGAGAGCGGAAGTTAGTTTTTGGGTTTTCCTTAAATAAGAGTAGTAATAAAATAATGTGACATGCACTTTATTTTATTTCAACCGCCATTGGGAGTGTGGTGGTTGAAACCTCCTCCTGGAGTTTGGAGGTGGGGCCACCACACCTTAAACTCCCTTGAGAGGTTATGGTGGTGGGGCCCACCCAAACTAAACTTCCCGTGGGTGGTTTATTATGGTAGGGACCACACGGGGCTTAACCCCCCTATTAATGAGGGAGAGACTCTTAATTCCTCTACTCCCCATTAAATGGGGAGAAACCCCTTGGCACCCTCCCCTCTTAAGTGGTGCCAACAGACCTCATAAATTGCGTCAAAGCAATTTAATTCACCCGACCCGTTTTTTTAAAAAAAAGTTATGTAACCACAATGGTTACATACCTCTCCCCCTCTCCTATATATAGGGATCTTGGGAGAGGGTTTGGGGACGCCTTCACCAAGCGACAGAGCGCTGGTAAAATACCGTGACGCCCAACACATGAGAAGAAGCTTATCTTCGCGAACGAAGAACGCTCCACCGACGAAGAACGCCGATCCTCTTTGACTTCTTCCCCGGACACCTACTGACGTGGAATGTCTTCCACTAACAAACGCAACTCAGTTTGGAAGAGCTTGGTGGACGCAAAGAACGATAAACCTCTTCGTCTTCTTTCTGCAACTTTGTCATCGATCAATGAACTTCGATTCCGAGGTAGGGATTTAAGTTGGGAATTTTTCTTTTTTTTCATAATGTTTCTTTCTAAACGAAGAGCGCGGATCTACTCCTTATTAAGTTGATCCGCGTAGGTATTTAATTGCGGGTTGGAAGTTTACCTTTGTTTATGGAAAGAACGTAGGGGTTTTATTTGAATGTTTTATACTCCGTGAAATTTTCCGTTCAAAGTGATGAACCCGGATAATAAGAACAATTTTAATTCATTAAAATTGTTTTTGGTTATGTATTCATGTTTTGAATAATTCTGCCATTGTTATTATGTAACGCGGAGGGTACGGGCCAAATGAACACGGCCCGACAACCCTCCACAGATTGTTTATTGATGTGTGGATCGACGGGCGACGACAAACGAGGCCGCAAGGGGATTTTTGAGGCCTCCGCAGTGAAGGTCGGGTCCCAGGAGGACCATAGGCGAAGACGGTAGGAGAAACAGACCACCGGAGCGCGTTCGGTGGTCCGTAGAAGGCGGCGGCGGCGACCGGCGGTGGCAGTGTGCCACCAGAAGGGAGGCGGCCGGTGGTTCGCCGTCGGCCTTAATTAGCGGCGGGCGGGGGACACCCCGCTCCGCGTTTCGGCTCGGCCACGCCGGCCGAGCCGCAGCCGACTGGTGGGGCCGGACCGAGCCGGGTCAGGCCGGGCCGGGCCCAGCCGGGTCAAACCCGGGCCAGGCCGACCCGGTTCGGCCGACCCAGGGGGGTCGGGCTGGGTCCGCCCGGGCCTAGACCCCCCATTTTTGGACAACTTTCGGTCAAATTCCCATAACATGAGCTATGAGCCTTCAAAAGACTCGCCGTCAGCGGAAACGTGATCCTTGGATCGAGATGGTCGTTTCAGTATATCGCACTCAAGGTTTCGGATTACTTTGGGTTCGGCCAGGTTGGTTCGGATACGAAACCAACCGGGCCCTCGGAGTGGAAATGCTTATATCTTGAGCTCCGGACATCCAATTGATGTGCCGTCGACTTTGATGGATTCCTCTAAGTGAGACGGATCTTTTGGCTAACATAGCCCGTGTTTTGGATGCAGTTGAGATATGGCCGGGTTGGTTCGCACATGAAACCAACCGGGCCCCTAGGACGAAAAGGCTAGTAACTCACAGACCGGGCGTCCGATTGACGCGCTGTCTGTTGCATTAAGACCCCTATGACGAGGCAGTCCTTTGAGATACTTATTCGTGGGACATAGAGATACATGGAGTATCTACCAGTAGCTCGTGGAGCGGACCCTCCCAGAGATGAGCGTATGGAGTACGGAGACCGTGTAGCCAGCCGAGACCAGACGGCTACTTGACCGATCGACTCGGTGTGTTACGGATAGCCCAGTGGGGAGCGCATGGTTGTAGAAGAAGACCCACGACAGAGGTGCGCTTGGTTGTAGCGGCACAGGGGAGATCTTGGTTTTAGCGGCAGACCCACGACAGAGGTGCGCTTGGTTGTAGCGGCACAGGGGAGCGCTTGGTTGTAGAGACAGACCCACGACAGAGGTGCGCTTGGTTGTAGCGGCACATGGGTTCGCTTGGGTGTAGCGGCACATGGGAGCGCTTGGTTGTAGCGGAAGACCCATGGTGGGAAGCGCTTGGTTGTAGAGGCAGGCCCACAGTACTCGAAAGGAGGAGTACCTCAGCAGTCTTAGGTTAGTGAGCAGTACCTTGGAGTCATGACAGGACCATTTTACACTCCAGAGACGGAGCTCTTCAGCAGTTACGGTTTCGAAAATTAAATCCTGGTTTGAGCTGAGACTTTTGAACTTTTTGTTTACCTCATGATTGATATGGGTCACTTGATAACTTTAGTATATGTATGGGCATATACCTGGGTAGTGGTTATCCGTTGATTTCATGATCCTTGTGTTTCCTCATGATTGAGATGGGTCACTTGATAACTTAGGTATATGTATGGGCATATACCTGGGTAGTGGTTATCTGTTTATTTCATGATCCTTGTGTTTCCTCATGTTTGAGATGGGTTATTTGATAACTTATGCATTTGTATGGGCATATACCTAAGTAGAGTTTATCTGTTGAGATCTTCTTTGTGGTTGTCCTTGTTGGTTTAGTGAGACCTTGAGGGTCTCGGGGTCCCTACTGAGTATCGTTATACTCACCCCTGCACGGGCTATGCCCTCACCTCATTGTGTTGGTTGCAGACGACATGCAGTGCTGAAGGAGGCCGAGTGTTCGAGGACTGGACGGTACCCAGAGGTGGACTACACGACGAGACGACACACGGAGGAGGTTGACGGACGAGAACGTGGAGGAGGCTATCTGTACCTACCCTTCAGGTAGGATCCATGGTGGACGACCAGGAGCTACGCCATCTGTACCTACACTTCAGGTAGTATCCGAGGAGGACGACCCAGGAGCCGCTTCCGTCCTTGCAGTTGTTATCTTTTCTGTTGTACTGGTTCAGTTGTAGTTGTACTTTCTTTTGGGTTTGTATTCTGGCCCATTTACTTTCCAACACTTCTCTTGTAATTAGTGTTTACTTTTTCGGCTTTCTTACTCTGCGGTGCTTGTTTTCTATTATAAAGGAAATGCCTTCCCAGTTATCGGGATTTACGCCTTTGGTGCTAGTCTCCAGCACCTGGCCTCTTGAAGGCAGGCTTGGGGTAGTCACGGCACGGGCCCCAAGGACGGGTCGTGACAAGGGTTTATGAGATTATTATGATTTTCCATATGACTAGATATTCCAAATGATTTTTGAGATTCCCATGATAACCTCAAATGATAAAATGATTTATAATGATTGATGGATGCTTAGGATGCCTCCTATTATATTAAAAATTATTTTTTATTTATGAGATTTGTGGGATTACCTCCTAGGATCTATTGGTTCTTAATGATAAATAAGATTCTTGAGATCACCTCCTGAGGATCCAGGGAGTATGCATGATGGAACATGAGATTTCAATGTGGGTTTCACTTCCACTAAGAACTTTATTTACATGGATTAAAATTATTAGATACATGATACATTGGATGAAGAAGGTAATGTCAATCCTTATTCTACCATCAGAACTCATTAACATTTAACAATTTTAATATTTTTCATTCTTTTATTTATTATTCACATATGAATGAACCAATACTAAAATTGTATGTTCTTATAGATATTATTGATGATTCCCTAAATTGATTCACACACACCCTTATTGGGATTCATTTGGTACCAAAAATACATCAGTTTTTTAGGACATGACTATGGAATATACTCAGTAAATGATGCTTTATTTGTTAGTTATTGTGTAGCATGAGAGATTGGATTTGTCTTGGATTAAGGACCAATTCTGAAAATATTCCAAGTACTCTATATTTCATAATTTTCTAAACATCTTTTAGATACAATCCTCCCATTATGGATCCTTATTTTGTTTATAATCATTTTATAAATAATAAAACACTCATTTTTTTATTTAAAGGGATGCGTATATTATTACCAGCACATTTTATGATGTTTCCCTCATTATTTTTCTGGATGTACATGTTTTTTTATTTATTCCATTATTAATCACTAAGATATAAGTGTATAGATCTCCAAATTACCACCTCAAACCATATATACTAGACGATGGACTTTGACATGCGTGAAGGAATCACTGATATAATTTAACACTTTTATATTTTTACTATATAGAGAACTAGGAAAGGTTGTTACACATATCAATAAAGAATATAGAAACAAAAAATTATATTAATACTACCACATACTATCATTATTCCCTAATCTATCACTAATTAGTACCCAATCCTATATTTATCAGTGTCCAATAAGATACATCTAAATATATAATTTTTAAAATAAATCTAGTAAAAAACATTCTGCTACTGTTATACTGATCCCTATGAACTATTTTACCTATCACACATTATTATAAAAATAAAACTATATAGTTACAATATCTAAATTTTATGAACCTTGTAATAGATTAATTTATCATTATTTATCCTCACTTACTTCTTTACTACACTACCCTGTTATATTATAAGCATTGATTTTCTATTTCCCCATCTATATATAAGTATTTTAATGTAGTAGGATACTAATATAAAAAGGTTCTTATCTAATATAATTGAAATAGATCCCCAAAAAATCCTATAAAAAATAAATGGATCAACCAATTCCCAAAAAATAATACCAATTACATTCATAGTCGAAATTATCAAGCCTGTTTTCTAGGCATTAATATGCCCCATTCTAAGATTCTCTATAAGTAAAAAAATTCTTATCACTCCCCACCTATATTTCCCAAATGTTGGATTTTAATATTTCTGACTACCTATAAATACATTATATTATTAAAAATTATCAGAAAAATACATGTGATTGGTTATAAATATTTGAAAAAGCCATTCATTTCATTGTATTGTCCCTGAATTTCAGAAAATCAAAGAAACTACTAGATTCAACCATTATATTCTATTTCACAAATTTATCTATATTTAAAATTTATTATTCCATTAAATTTAAATAGCATTATAGTATATGGGAATTCCATTTTATGGAATATGGTTTGAAATACCTCCTATGATAATGCCTTGTGAATCCTTTCTTATAGGTTGATTATTCATCAATACCTCACAATAACTTCTAATATAATGGTATCTGTTTCAACATATTCCCTATAGGTATTAGTCATCCCAAATAAAAAGTAGATCTTATAAACAAAATATTTTATTCATAATGTTCCACTATCTTACTAGAATATGTGTGAATAGTTTATCTAAACTTAATTTTTCTAATATGCCATCAATGATTTATCCACTTTGAATCCACTCCCAACTATGTGTAATTATTGTAAATTCTTCCATTAGCTACTAAAAAACCTATTCCCCTTTGGATAACACTAGAGAATGATTTGACTTATCCTCCTAGTGCTCCAAGATACTTAGACATTGAGAAGTAACTATGTAACCCAATACCCTTTTTAATAAATAATTAAATTATTAATATCGACCTAAAAAATAGAAATGTCAATAGGCATACGACCTCACATTTCCATGATAAATACTAATATCATGATAGCATGACTTATATATAATCCTAAGTAGTTCCATACTCTAAACATAACTAACCACATACCTCATTAATGTTTTATTTTACTTATGATGAAATAATTTATTCTATTATTCTCATAAATGGCAAGTCATCCTCATGAATACAATCCCTAATAAAGGGTTCTCATTCATTCTATATTTACATTTACACACAATAATTATAGTAAATGTATTGTTATAATATATTATTTCACCATATCAGTGTGGTCCAGAAAATTATACAATTTTAATCTAATGTTTTGATAATTCGATATCTATATACCATTCCCCTGGTAAGTAAATGAAACAAAACCAATACTCTGATCCAATTTTTTAATGTACCTCAATTCAAGAATATACTTCATGGATCAGACTAGTTTGTGTCACATGGGATCATTTATATATCATCTATTTTTTACTTTTTTAATAGTAGAATTTGCTTTTTATGATAATAGTGGATAATATTCCTTCCATTGAATAAAACATTACTAATAAATATTGAAGAAAAATATATGAAATATAAACACCAAAGTACTAATATGGAATTAAATTAGAAATACATGCACAGAGAAATATAAATATATATATATATATATATATATATATCACCAAAAAATATAATATTGAACCAATTATATTTTATAAAATTTATAAATAAATGGAATTTCCCCTTGTAATCCAAAAAAATGTGTACAAATACAATATAAAAAAAATTGTGTGTGGAGAATCTAAAACAAAATTAAATTTTCCTAGAATATATACCAAACCCACACCTATTTCATTTAATACCTTTTGAACCACCATTCATTGTTATGTTTCACAATATTGTATTATAAACCATCAAATAACCGTTATCAAAAGACTTTTCATGCCAGGATTCAACATGAAACTGTATAGGTTACTAATGATGAACACAAAAAACTTTTCATAGTGTTCATATATCACTATATTTATAGTCATATATGATATACAATAAAAAATATATATAAATATAATGCAAATATCACATACTCTGAGAAATACTAATGAAACATTTGAATCAGAGTATAATCAGTATAATCTATATCATGGTGTGTTATGACACTTGATCATCCCCTAAACCATTGTCACATTAATAATATGATGTGTATTAGAAAATATTATCAATTTATGTAGGAAAATAAAATATATCCTTAAAAAAATATCATGAAATTGTTAAAAAATACATTGTAACATCCATTTTATGGGTTTAATTTGTATATAACATTATGAAGTCAATGTAAAAAATTAATACCGAGTTAAAATAGATCATACAGCCTACCCAATTCATAGAATGTACAACACCAAGGAATATATCATTATATAGTCACCCCTATGAGTAGTAAAAAACTATTCCATTGGGGTATGTCAACTCATACTACTGCCTCTACCCTATAGAACCATTCATACGACACCATATGACTAGTAAATGAGATAGAAAATTTTTAATTGGAGTCTTTAATCTCCATTTTAAAGTATTTTCCTTCAAAAAACAATAATTTTGAATCATTTTGTAATGTGTTTTAAAGGTTATATACCATCTCATTAAAAGGTAACAAATATTGAAAACCCCATCTTAGATAGTCACATAATATATTGGTTAGAAAATTATTCATATATATATATACTCCTATGTAAAAATGATATCCAAGTATTCAACATGATATTATACACATTGATTATTAATAATCATTATCACACTAGAAATCAATAATATTTTTGTTATAAGAAACCTCAAATGAAATTAATATGTTATTTTTTAGTTTACATTATTTGTTTTTTCTATATTTGGGGTTAAATTTTGTGAAATTAATTTTTAAAGTGAGTAATGAATTTAAAGAATGCACAATCATGGTGATTTTTTAGGTGGTTTAATGGTTGTAAATTAACAAAGTGGAATTTTCCATACATATATATGATCATGATGTTGATGAATTCAGTCCATATATATTATTATTTTTTAAAAAATTTCAATTTAAAAATATTTTATGTATAACTAAATGTGTAATACTCTAATATGGCCTTGTGATATATCCTATAATAAAACCTATAGATCCATATTGTATTCTCAATCGCAAACCAGCCCCACTGAAACACCTGTTCGGCTGACAGTGATGATGGGGGTGACCCTTAATTACCAGCTCTAAAAGGTAACAACGTGGTGACTACAACTATAGATATTGAAAACCCACATGATAGAAAAATTTTCCAAAGAAACCCATGAAAAAATGATTAAAACCACTAACAAAATAAATAAAATAATATAAGAATTTCCATTATTCACTAATTTTTGAAATGTCATTGCCACTCCATGAACACAAACAATGATCTCTATGAGGTAGTATCATCTAGCCAGATTACCAACCCCATCCATGAAATATGATATATATGTGTGTGTGTGTGTGAGAGAATATAAGAATAATATGTAGCATCCTCCACCAAATGTCTCTTGTAAATATTTTCCGAAGACTACCAATTCCTTAGAGAATAAATAAATGAAACAAATTATTACATGTACAAGGATATATATCACCAATAACCTCCTAGGATATATTAACCAATATCACATTCATACAAGGTATCATATTATTCAAATAATATAAATTATTGGTACCCCACAATGACTTCTCTTCTAAACTAGTCATACAAATACCCCAACAACATATTTCCTAAAGATAGCATCCCTTCCATACCAATATAACCCCTTACTATGACAACACTATAATTGTAATCCCACAAATTTATAGGAATTAACATATATCACAACCTAATCACAACATATAAATATATTAAAAAGGAATTATTGCAAGGTAATGAAAACATGAAGAATATTAACATTGTTCCCTCATCCGACTATGTATGCCCCCCACCAATACCATAACATCACCACAAAAGAAAAATAACCTCAATACATTAGGAAACATGTATCACAACCTAAATCGATAGAATATTATAATAAATATGCTGGTGATAAGGCATTAAATTCCTTTGACTCTATCAAAAATGTTAACAAAACACCCAGAACCCATGACCTCATGTGGAATTTGATAATGTTAATTGACTAGTGTGGTGGTGAATAACAAATAATAATGAAAATAAATTATATATAGTAGACCAAACTTGTTTTTTCCAAAGGGAATAACTGATATACTATTTTATTTAACAATTGAACATGAAACATATGACTAAAACCTAAAAACCACAGGATAAATACAATTGCAAAAACTATCTAGCCAAACCTACAAACAACAACCACACTAAAGAGCTACACAAGACAATAAAACATCCAATTGATCAAAAAATTACAAAAGTCTAGATTTGTTCCGTTTACCATAATTATTACCTTCATTATTGATTTATATTTATTTTAATAAAATATTATCAATTGAGAGACATTTTTCTCACCCACCTATTATTTTATTTCAATCATCCCCTTTAATATTTTCTTCATCCACCATGGATTATCATGTGAATCCCACTTCTCCATTACCATCAAAATGATTATAATTATTCATGAAAATAACAAATAATCAAGATATTTTGAGAAAAAACCCATAACCAATATATAAAAGATGTTAATTACCCCAGTATCAAATGAAAAAACCACCATAATAAAGACACCATATCCCCAATAACCTCTCTTTTCTACACCAACAAACTATAAACCCGCCACAATTATAGCCACCAACAATCAACGTAAAACCAAACATATTAACTTATAATGACCAATCTATCCACTATATGTTAAATCAATGAATAGCTAAAAAAATTGAGTTGAAGACCTCATCAATTTATCTCTTTGAATCATTCTACCCAATGAATTTAATAATTTAAATATAAATAAGAGAATTAATAATTAAAGATTGAATAATAACCGTATTCATTTCTAGATTTATGTGATCATCCAATTATAAATGGTGAAAACGAATTTCTGAAACAAAAATATTTATAAATAGGTTGAATACAAGAATATTCTTGTCAATGAACATGGGAAACAACATATGAGAAAAAAAATTCCTATGTTCATCAAGATAATATGAATCACATATTCCCTTTCAATTACTATTATATATTTCTTTATCTTATATAGGAAAATTTATAATAATATTAAAATTAAAATATATGACCCGAAAATTTACCATCCACACATAACTAAAATAATAAATATCTTGAGTACCCTACCTTTATTGAAGCCTCTAATTTTGTAGCACAATAATGGAATGTACTAAATTTTAGATAACTACCAATCTCAATGATGTACTCTACATGGAAAGATTATAACACATTACCATTAAATCTCAACCACAAAACTCCAACTATAAAACCGCGATTTGATAGATATTGAGTACAACATGAAAATAAATAATGTCATAAAATAATGGAAATATAATAAGGGAGGTTTCTTAAATCATAATGAAATAAAATAATGAATCAATATATTTAAATCCATAGAATCATTTCAAATTATAACCAAAAGGGTGTCTTTATTCATCTTTGGATTGAGGAAGATAATAGATCTCAAACCGAATATTGGATGTCATCCCCTATTTATAAGAGAATTTTATGTGATTACCCCACGATGTGGTGAATTCCTTGCCAAGGTATAGTTGAGGTTAACCAATGATATTTGAAATATAAGAATATTTAATTTCACATATCGCTAAATATAAAGGTTATTTTCTAAAATTGGGTTCACAAACACCATGGTGTATTTTTCTTGACAAATATTATTTTTAACTCAACCTTGTAATCTGATTAAAAGAGAACCATTTAGTAGGGGAACTAATGTAACTATTTAGACCTAACCTCATCGAGTGACCAAATTGGAGAAACATTAGGAACATCGAATAGCTCCACCACTCTATATAAAATTAGAATTCTTACCTTAATTATTTTACATATGTATTCCATAATGCACCCCAAACACCATGTTCTAAAAAATGGACTCCCCTAAACAAAATATAGACCATTATAGCATAAGTACTCATCAAAATAAAACTTTCATACCCCACTCCCGTAAATAAACAAAACAAATAAAAATATATTTCCAAAAGGCACCAATGCCTAAAAAATAGTATATGTTTCTTTAAAATGAGTAATTTGGAACCATTAATCTAAAAATATACCTATTCTCACTGAATCACCTCCAAACCTCCTCTGAACACCTCTAAAAACTAAAAAGAAAAATTAAATTTTCCTTGAATTTCTTATTTAATTATATTAAGAACATATAAAATTATTATCACCATTGATAATCAAAACTAATCCTAAATTAAATTGATAAAAATAAATAACGAAACACCCTATGAAATTATGTTCAAATATAATCACACCACCACAAAAAAATAACATCAGAAGAAAATTATGTCATATAATTTTGGAATAAAACATCCAATAATAAAAAATAGAGATTCAAATCAACTTCATAAATTCAGATTACATTTATGATTGATGTTACCACATTAAATCTTTAATGACATTGTGCTTCAACAAGATTGAAACCAACGAAATGACATGCATATTAGACACCTCCTCCTAATGATCTATAATGTTGAACTTATATACCATGATCCCCAAATCATTATAAAACATTAATTACTATATATAATTGATATAATAGTCATCATATATATACCCAAAAAATTTACAGAAGGAAGATATGATTATTCCAATTAATATATAGACGATGTTCCAACAAATCATTCACCGCGGTAATATGTTCCAACCCTTATATGGGTGTGAAATATATAGGAATATATTATGAAATTAAATTAAAATAATTTTTCCCATGGTAAGAAAAATACTATATTAATATATGATAAAAATAATCATGATTGGTAGGTTTCCTCCTCTGATAATCATATGATTTATAATAATATAGACTATCCTTTATCATTTAATGAATCATGTAATGACAATATACCAATTATGGGGAGTTCTCATTTAAATAAGGATATTGAAAACCCATTTGGGTGTTTTTTTAGTTAATGGGGGTATCAAAGGCTTTTAGTAGATGATATGGAAAAAGATATAAGGTTGACTTGCAATAAGAACATGGTACGTGGTTTTATTGTTTTGGGTATTTGGGAGAATCCTAAGGTGAATATGGTATTTCCATGAACCAAAAAGTACATAGAAGATTAGTATGGGGTACTCTATTTATTAATTGGAAAACAACCATATTAAGTTGAATTTATGTATTTTATAACCCTAAATTAGTCTGAAATCTATTGAAGAACAAATATTTCACTTATTTAATAAACTCCCATTATTGACGATAAGATATCATTCATAGTCCCAAATATCCTTATGGATCCTTCTTCAAACTTGATCATGGAAAAAATTGATTGGTTATTTGATATAATTCATAGCTTTTTAGAACCATGACAACCTCTTAACAACCCTATATTCTTATTTCATAATAGAAGGAGGCATAAAACCATTTATCTTTAATTTTGGATTTGTAGATATCATAAAATATGTTCATATTAATGTCGTAAATATATTGTGGGTTCTTATCATATTTGAATGAATGGTAAATTCAAGGTGATTCTTATACATTATGATTTTCCTATATCAAAACATATTTTTCCTAATTTTAATTACTTATTATATGGCATCTTTGAGTTTTTGGTTTAATTAATACACATACCAATTTCCCAATGTATTTACTATTATATCATTCGAGGTATAACCTCTTCAATATCTTATTATCTAAAGGATATGTTGGAATAGGTCTAGGGATAATTGAACTTAAGAGTGAATAATTTTTTTCTAGATAAATTAACAATCTAATCTTTTCTAATGATTGAAGGAAACTAAAGTATTGTATTGAATAAACACATGTTCATAAGATTGAATTGTTTGAAAATATTCTTTCCTATGAGTATAATAACACTGATATATTTATGCATAATGATATATGTTTAATTAAATACTTTAGTTTCTATAATGTGGAAATATTTCATGAAATATATTCATCTTATAGTTTACATGAATGCACAACTCCTTATATATATTCTTTGATCTATAATTTGATTACATGATGCTAAATGATGACATTTAATTGTTTAATGAATTTTTAATTAATAGTTTTGTTGTTTTTAATGGATAAACCTTGATTTGGATGATATTAATGTGATCAGATCATAGTAAGAATTCATTTTTTACACTTTTAACAATACTTCATTAAGAAATATTATTCCATTAAAATGTATATCCATTCCCCTATTTGATGGTTATATAATGTTTTAAGGGTCTTGTAAATTTCTATTTGGGTTTTATATTATTTTAAGGTAGCTTATTTATAAGTATGGACATATAATGTTTCCATGGTTCAAGTTATATTCTCAGCAGCTCCCACGACCAATTTAAATTATTGAATGAGGGTGAAATCATTCTCGTGTAGACGTTCCTGACACCAGGTAACTAGTTTTCCGCCTATGGAGAACAAGGAAACCATTCTATCATAGTGTCAGTTTCGCTAGGATGATATGTTGTTTCATCTTATGTTGGATAGTTATAATTACTCAAAACCAAATTCCATTAAAAAAATAAGAAATTATATTATTCAATAATTACAAAATAATAATTAAATAATAATAAACATCAAAATAATAAATAATAAATATACTCAATATGTAAGAAAACTAAATTGAGTAAAAATAGATAACACCGAAATGAAAAGGCTATGTCATTTCCCTTGAAAAAACTAACTTGAACTAGAATACCAAACCAAAAAACATACTATAGGTGACCCATGGTCACTTATATTGTCTTAATCCATCCCTTAATGGTCCATTCAAAACATAAACCCATGTAAGACCAAATCCATGGTGTATCCCATACCGGCCACGTAAAAGAATACATGATAGCTGGATACACCCAATAGTGTATGTTGTGGTGAGTTAAACATGCATGTTCAAATATCACCAATGAGTTTGTGTCATTTCCTTTCAGAAATAATTATTTCACTGATCATTTAAAATATAACTAATAATGATATTTTTTTTAGATACACACACAATGGAATGAATTTTAAAGATAAAAACACTATTATAAATGGTTTTCCTTAAAATAAGTAAGGGTAAATCCTAAATCTTTTGCTTAAAAACATTATAAAACAATTATATATGTTCCTTTATTATAAATTTTTTTTAAAAAAAATTCATTTCCTCATTTAAAATCAATTTTCAAACACATTTTCCATAAATACAAAATAATTTCCCTAATAAAAAAACATTCATACCCAGTTTACAAATTCATTTATAAGGTAATCCAACTAAAATGTAAATTAATATGAATACAAGTCGTATCTAATGATATAAATAAGGGATAAAAAAATAAATATTGAAATAAATGCTTTCATGCAACCCCCAGGGGATATGGGATACAAATAAGTCATGAAATGGGATCTAATATGATCATCTTAAAAAGATCTATGTTTAATGGGAGTCTTATTAAGAGTAAATTAATATTGAAATAAATTGGATACATGAACCCTTGTCCAATAATAAATTTATATGATATTAGGTAAAACCATTATACATAATATAAAGTAACAGAAATATAAAAATGGCTGAACTCAAGTACCCAATAGTTGTAAAAATTGATGATAAAAATAAATGGTAATAATAAATAAAAATTTAATGATAACTGTTAGGGATCATAATCAAAATATATGATCATTGAACAAGAAAATAATACCCCAGAATACATAATTCAAAAATTATCAATAATGGAATAAAATATATCTTTTAAATAAAACAATTATCTATGGATTCAATTATAATGAATCATAAATTCCTAATATATGTATAAGAATGTTTCAAAAACATTAGGAAATGTTATTATAACATAATGTAATATAAATCACAACCTATTTTTCAAAATATAATGCAGCATGTATCACTACCTTATTAAAATATTACAGGGTGTGTCAATAATCCTACATAATATAATCTCATGGGATAAAAAATAAACCAATGAATTGGTGGGTGATATAGGATCACAACTATATATATCCATATATATGATTTAAATAATTACTTGAATGAAATAACAATTTCATCATAAATTATTTAATCCATTGAATAAAATGGTATTTATGATAACATTAATAAAACATCATCACATTTCATCACAAAAATAAGTTTGACGGTGGAATATCAATGATGAAACCTAATAATCATTAAAGAATTAAGGGAGATATCTGATCCCAAGATAAGAGACCCTTTAATAATAGAACAATATATTCTAGGGTTTATATATATCTAGATATTATAATTAGGTAACTAAGACTCCCAATAAATCAAATAATTGAGGTGAGAAAAAAGTAGGGCATGATTTCTTCAAATTTAATTGATTCATGGTATTTTAAGTAAATCCCCTCTCAACATTTATAACCTCATAAGAAGAAACCCCATTCCATTTATTCATGTATTAGAATAAATAATAAACTACCCACATTTTTCATAGGCCTATACAATTGATGAAAAGATATAGTGCCATCCTACTGTGGGTATCAAAATTTATAAAATAACGCATTTTAAAAAAGTGTAAATTTTGATTTCAAAATGACACTTAGAATTCCAAGATACGTAGTACACATTTAAAAACGTTATTATATAAAAACCCATTTCATTTAAAAATATAAAATATTCCAAACCATTTTCCCTCTTTAAAACCATTCAAATACGATATTATATTTCCTTCATTTATTAACCCAATTGGGGTAAAAGCATTTAATTATAGAAATAAATTTAAATAAACATCTATATAATTTCAAAAAAAACATTATATAAAAATACGAAAATTTAAAAACTCAAAGAAATCATTAAACCCCCTTATACTAGGTGTCTAAACCTATAAAACATCTATGAAATTGAAATTAAAAATCACAAATAAATTTCATTATAAAAAATATGATAGTATAAACCATAAGTACCAAATTACATGTTAATTAAAGGATATTACTAAAATGAGTTAATCTGGTCCAAAACAATTCATCAAATAATACAAAACATATATCATCAATTGATAATGATAATAACCACTAGGCTTCCATTCCAAGCCCTATCAACCAATCAAACTAACGTAAAAACCCCAAACTATAAATACAAATATAGAAGCACTTAGGGATTGGTAGAATGATGTAATCAAATATTAAATGTGTGGAGGGAGAGGTATAAGAGGAGAATAAATAATGATGACGGATTTTATAGAGTGGAACTAAATAAAATAAAATGTGGAGGAAAAAATACATATGGTAGAGAATGTATTGAACTCTCCCTCTATATCATAGTCATTGACAAAAACATTTGGGAGAAATATATGTTAGTAGGGATAAAAACAAACATGGAATGAAGAAATTTAATATTTCAATTAAATAGGTCATATCACACGGTTTGGAACATGGTTATGAAAATTGGGCAATAACTAAAAGGGGTCCATAGAAAATGAAAACAATTATCACAAAGTAAAGATAGAGAGTTTTCCAAAAAAAATATATACAGAGTTAAAAACTATAGAACATCCACATTCTCACCTAAATTAATTCCCTAAAACATGTGTAACATGTGTCCCAACACTACATGTTTAAAAATTCCCATAGGGTCAATAATTTATTTCCCATGGTTTTGAAAAAAAAATGCACTACTCCAAGAAACAATCCATGCACTTAACAAAATTAATTGTAAATGTCCATACACTAAAGATTTTGTATAGTCTCTACTAATACATTCATAATAATTTTATTATTGATGAAAATATCTAGAATAATAATGTTTCCATATTGAATAAATTAAACATTTTAAATACCTCAAAAATTATTAAAAATATGAACCAAAGTGAAAAGGGGTATAATAATTATCCCAATAATGAAAATTTTTACCCCAAAAAAGTCATGGAAAAATTTATATAAAAATCCAAAATAAAACCATATCACAAACCTAAGAGGTGGGATGGCTATCAATGATTAACTAGTAATTGTGAGAATGAAACACCTGACAAACAAAAAACTACAGAAAACCATTTATCCAATTCTCAAATTTCATTAAATGTCTCCGAGAATAAAAAACTCATTATGGGTAGATTTATAGTTTCAATTAATATGGATATATATTATAGGTCTCCCATATTTATAATCACTCTATAAGAATCAGATATTAAACTAACACCCCAAAGATGTAAAAATCACTAATATGTCAAAGGAAGACAATAAATATCCACAAAAGGATATAATATTCCAAGAATAAACCATGATGCTATCAATAAATCATACAGAAAGGTCACCAAAATTCATCACATCCCATATCAGCAAAAATAAGAAATGTTACTATATTATAAAATTAAATAGGATATGTTCTTGTGTCCCAAAACTGAATAAAATGGGATTTTTAGGACCTCGTAAATGAAAAACCATCTTATTGTGAACCTAATATGATCAAAATAAATACTTCTAATTGGATAATATCAACTACTTCCATATCTATCTTATGAACCAAAACACACACCAAGGACTTCCAATGTTAAATCCATCAAAACTCCACCATAAATGCATTACACCCATCATTAGAATAAAAATATCACCATTGGTGCATAAGAAAATCCACAATTAAAACTAACTTACAAAATGAGTAATCAGGAATGCAGTAATGAAAACATATATAGAAAAAATACATCAAAAGTACTAATTCATTAAAAATTCCCAAAGTGTAAGACCCAAAAATGAAATCACCCCAAACTAATAAGTATTTTCCAAATAATCCGATAAATTAAATTACAATCTTTATTAAATTTATACAACCAATTCATCACCAAAACTAGACATTTGGTCCGTGTAGAAGGAGACACAGTCACTGAGAAAGTTCAAAAGAAGGGTATTTTTTGGTTGCACCACTACATTTAGTGTTTTTTTCATTCAACCCCTAAAAGATATATCCCCAAGTGACAATTGGATTCACCTTATGGATCCCCAATGAATATGGAACTCCGTCTTATATTAATATATTTCTAGGATCTATAACTTATTAAAAAATACATAAATCTATCTCGTTCTTTCTTTATATCTAGAACATATAGTTCTACAACAAATAAAGATAAAAATTCATTTACTAAATCCATTGTGAATAAAAAAAATATACAATATCATTTATAACATCATCTTTCATTAAAACAAACTACATTTTCTTAAGGAGTTAAAAAATAATTTTTTTCCAAGACATGCCATTTTTGAAAAAAATTCCTTTTTAACCAGAAAACATAACGTTTCATTAAAACCAGAAAATTTCATAAGAACACCAAATATTATTTCTCAATATAACATTCATGATTTAAAATTATCAACATCCCATAAATGGAAATCTATTTAAATTCCATATTCTTATCTTTTATTTCCAAAATGTTTGATGAGTTTCATTATCAACCAAAATACTCCATGTTTATTACATATATTCCAAAAAATTCATATCAAATTATTCTTTGTTTTCAAAAAAATATAATAAATTAAATCTCCTTTTAAATCATGTCATTTAAATAAAATCTCCACAAATAAAGATATTTCAACATCCAGTTTAAAAAATCAATACCTTTTTTATAAAATTCATCTTTCAATTTAAATCTAGATTCTAACAAATCATATTAATTGAATATGAAAAATTTAAAATTCATAAATATCATCTTTTCAATGAATATTAAAAATTAAATAACATAAAATAAAATAATTGATCATAATTATAATCAATAAGAAATAAAAGAGAAATTTGAACATTACCCAAAAACATATATCCACAATAAAACTATTCTAATTAAGATTGTGAAAATGGTTAACAATATTGGGATCAATTATAAATCCAAGAGATTTAAAACAAAAACTATGAGGAGAAATAAAAATTTAACCTGATTTGGTATCAAGGGTTGTAAAACCATAAACTAACTATGTAACCAGATATTCAATAGTTTACAAACTTATTAACAGGGGTTCCACATAATTTTTAGATCATGTGTGATATCAATGTGGCTTTTTTACTCCACCATGTCCACAACAAAATCTGAATTAGACCATAAGAACCATAGATTCCATCAATAGAGATTAAAAGGAAACCACATCATATCAAAATAAATCATGAAGAATAAAAGAACCTTTAACATAATAATATAGTCATTACTACCCATGGTAGCTCAATGCTTCAAATGTGAGAGTTTTTATGAGGCTCTACCAACACATACCCCTCATGTTTCAAAATACATATTTCTATACAACCTACCATCCCATGTATCATAATATGTTTTAATTACCTAATCCTTCATCAATAACCTAGACTCTCGTGCCATTTTTAATGAATCATAAAAGGATGAGCAGACATGTCACCTAAAATAGCCAAAATCTTAGCCGGACAAGAATTCCAAATTACCTCTAGATGAAAAATGTTTCTTATGTATGAAGACTATTCACATGTGTTATTATTTAACCATAATTTAATTACATAAAAATAGTGGAATATAAAGACAAACACAAAATACTCATACATACATAGGATTCCCATTCATATCATTCAGAAGCATCAATATAAAAGATACCCCAATATAAAAACAAAAGAATAACAATAATAAAACAATTGAACAGAATAATAATAAATAATAAACATATTAAATATGTTCAAATATAACTGAATAGGGGAAAATACTACACTTCCATATTCAGTGATACATATCCACCCTAAAACAAACCATAAATTCCAGGAAAATCCAAAAAACTTACTCCCTATTAACCACTATCACTCACCAGTTGTTTACGGTAACCATAATAGTCATACCCAAATATAAAAATAAAAAAGACAAAAATTAAGGATTATAAAAATGTTGATTTATTGAAGAAAACATTAATGGTTTAAATAGACAAGGGTGTATATAGGTGTGAGATTATCATTCCCTTTATTAATTCACTAAATTATCTATTCCATTTGTTTTTAAAGAATCCAATAATTTGTGTTTTAAATATAACTACTAAATTTTTTTTTCAAGTAAAATTGTATAGAAAAATAATATCAAGCTAAAATTAATTTTATAACACCTTCCACTTATTTAAATAAATTAGGAAAAATACAAAACATTTTTCTTAAAAACATTTAAAATAATAAAATGAGTGTTCAATTTTATGTTTAGGATAAAAAAGTTAAAACCCATTTACTATTTATAAAATATATCCATAAAAACTCATTAATAAAATATAGAACAATTTTTTAGGCCCTAAAGGGGTGAAAAAAATAGATAAGGTGGTGGATTTAATTTTATTTAAAATTCATTTTGAGTTTAAACATTAAAATAAAAATAGATCGGTTCAAATATTAAAAAATTCATCCACACCAATATAATATATGTGAGTGAAATTAATGTTAAAAAATGTAAAATATGAACAAAATAAATTTATAGAGGATCAAACCTAAATAGTATCATTACACTTGTCTCACAGTAAACCATTTTAGGGAAAAGTAATGGTATATAGATTTTAATAGAATTTAAAAAAATATTTTTAAAAAATATTTTCAAACGTATAAGCCTAACTCAATTATAAAATATTTTGTTGGTTAAGAAAAAAACATATCCTTTTATATGAGGTATACTAACCAAGCATTTTACAAGGTCAATCCTAACCGCATAACTTTTTATTATTAGACAAAACCTAGTGTTTTTTGGGGTGAAATTAATCCTATATATGATATGTGATGACCCAAAATATAATTTCACAGACAAATTCAAGACATTGTCTATATAATGGTTCAAAAGGAAACAAAAATTTTAAGGGAAAATAGTAAATTGGGACTCTTATATGAGTGATCCTATGGTTTTTTATGGGTTAAGCATGATATAGTATTATAAGGGGATATATTAAACCCATACTTCTAAGGTTTAAGACTAAACCTAGATTTCCCAAATGTAAGGGTAGTATAACCCCAATCAGGATACACTATGTACTCCCATACAAATGAGATAGTGCCATCACAATTAAAGAATAATACAATTTTACTCTTTGAATTATTTTTGGTGAAGATTCTATACTTTTGATCAGGTATTGTTCAGACCCTCAAAAATGTCGAAAAAGTCAATATTAGGAAACAAGAAGTTTAATTTGTTAAGCAGTAGAATGATGAACTTCCATGAATCAGGTGAAAACAATACAACAAAAAGGGTTAAATTTTTTAATGTTTGTATTTATTTTCTGCATTCCTTATTATGTTGTTTTTATAAAAAGTATCAACAACTATTTTCATCACATTAAGACCCATGGTTATTCATTATCAATTCAAAATATAAAATTTCAATAATAGATCAAATTTTAATTTTAAATATACTATACTAATGAGAACTACGTACTAAAAAAACTAATTAGAAAAATATATACACAATTAATTTATTAAATAGATGCATTAATGTTGATAATAATTCCATTGGATTCACTCATAATTCTATAGAGACTAAGTATTAATGTTCAAAATCAATTATAATATTGAAATTTCTTATTCATTCTACAACTTATTCTTTCCAAGGTAAATGTTTCACGTCTATATTTTCATTAAATATAGATTACTAATTTCCATATGAGTTTAATCTCAATATTATATAGAAAAAACACTTGTTATAGAAATAATCATTAATAGAACAATTAATAAAGTATTTAATAATCCATGTTAGTATCCTTGAAAAACCCCATGTGAATATTTTTGTCACACTATTCATATTCGAATATATTTTCTTTCAAAATTAATATTTTTCTAAATATCCATCTTTATACAAAATCACACTTAATCCCATTTGATTATAATTATATTCATCATTAAATAATATAAAATAGTTTCTCAAAAAATTTTGAAAATTAATAGTAATTTTAGAACAAATAAAACATTATGAAAATTTATAATGAGATTGAATAAAATAAGAAAATAAATATATTAAAAATGTGATCAATTTTCCAGATTTATTAAAAAATTATAAAAAATCTAAAAATATTATATTTAAATTAATGTAGGTTGTTTTCATAGAGATGTTTCTCACCACATTGAAAAATCTCACCATAGAAATAATTATTTTTGCATAGGAAATTTTGAAAACAATGAAAAATCATACCATGTAGGAAAAATAATTATGGAGGAATATTTTTTAATACCCATATATGAATCCTACTCACTACATATGAGTAACATGGTTTACCTCACATATGTAACTTTTAAAGAACCCTGCATACCCTTATATAAGAATTATTTTACCCTTTCATAGGTATTGAAGAAGTGATGGTACCCTTAATCATGGGACAATTACCATTACACATGAAATATAATTAGAGGTTACAGTTACATAAGGTTCAGTTTAACCTTACCTGAGAAATATAATTTATATAATTCTCCAAAAATGTTTTTACCCTTATTTGAGAAATAGAAAATATATATTACATTTACACACCTATTAAAAGTTTATAGTCACCTTTAATTAAATATTTTAATCCCTTTGTGTAACTCAAATAAAATATTAATTACATTTACATAACCATTAAAAATTAATGGATTTCATAACTCATAGAAAGTTATGGTTACTATTAAAAAAATCAAAATTGATACATACCATTACACAAATAATAAAAATTCATTTTTACCATTAAATAACTAGTAGAAAGTTATCGATACCTTTACATAATATATATAATGGTATGGTAACATTTTTGTAGCAATTTTACACTTATGGTTACCTTTTTGTAACAAATTAAAATATATGTTTAACTTTAAAAAACAAATAATAATCAATGATTATTTTTATATGTGTTTATAAAAACATGTATAAATAATATATAATGGTCAAAATGACATAATTATACTAGTATCCCATAATGAAACATATTGAATGTGTCATAAACAGTCAATACATGAAAAATAAAGATATTTTAAAAAAAATGAAAAAATGTAATAAAATAAAAGTCTTTTGTAATCAATATAAAATATAGAATAATATATATATAATTAATATATATATATGAGAAACAATTATTACATAAATTAATCTTTTATGGATTATGATAAATAAAAAAAATATGTTTTTTAGTTAATCACAATATGGGTTTTTAAAATTAACAAACCATTATTAGTTATAGAGATTTAAGGATATAATTGAAAACTATCCCCATTATAGTATAATTTCAAAACATCCACCCCATTTGAAATTATCCAAAAATTAATGATTCATTTTGAAATAAACTAACTTTTATAAAATCAACATCGAAATAATAAATTCCAAAATTACCACCCCTACAATAAAAAATTATAAAAAACATATTAAATGAATTAAAATTTTATCAAAATCATCTTATGATAAATTAAACATATTTTTATAATAAATAATTCAAAAACATATGACAAGAATACATAATAAATATTTATATTGTTAGAACATTATGTTTTATCATGTGATTATATTTTTAGAATATTCTTGAAAAAATAAAAATATATCATCTCTTGTAAACTAAATGTTTCAATTATAATATAACGTCAACTAGTATGTATAAGAATAATTAAAATAGTAATATAATATGTAATTGTTTACAAAAATTTAATAAAAAGTTGTCCAAAAAGATAGATAATATATTTTATATATATCATGTAAATGTAAAAATTTTAGTGGATTAAAACTACACCATAGAATTATTAAACCTGTATCATTATGAGTGTAATATAATAAAGATAATTCTATAAGATAATACAATATCAGTACAATACCTAAAACAATTACCATTATCATGATATATCATGATATATATAAAATTAAGAACATAAATATTATCATCTAAAATATAATAATGAAATTATATTACAACATTCTTAAAAAATAAATATTATATGAAATTGTTTATTAATTATTTTTGTATTAATATAATGACCACTAATTTATGATATATATATTTCAAGTTAAAATTTTTTATTATAAAATGGAAAATCCCCACTATAAATTCAACATTACTTATCTTGAAAAAATTTACTATTATTAAAATGAATTTTAGTCCAAACTTAGATAAACTTGAGAATACACTTTTTTATGTGAACATATTTTACATGATAAATCAGATTTAAGATTATGAAAATGAACATATTTTTATCTTGAAAATAAATTCCACACTTTAAAAAACATTTTAATTAATAAAAATATATTTTATAAATATAATAAATAATATAAAAAAATAAATAGCTTTTAAGAAGGGAATAAATTAAAAAAAAAAAATTCCACCCCATTAATTTCAATTTAATTAAATCTATAATTTATTTGTGCATCTTATGAATTAAAAAATGTTATTTACTAATTTAATGTTTTGAATACTATAAAAATGAAATGGTGTATAGAAGAATTAAATAACTACAATATCCAAAATGAACCCATAATTAGAAAAAACTGTCACCCCAACTAAATTGATGCTCTTCTTTCAAAATATAAATATCATACCATTACAAGAACATTATTAAATCCAAGAGGGATAAGTCCTCAAAAAAACATATTATAGGACAAGGTTATAAAAAACATGTTATAAGATATTACAAAAATTTTGAATTTAACCAAAAGATAATACCACAAAAATGCAAAAAAATTTAAACAAAAGTAACATATTAACTAAACATATGAAAAGAATAAAATTTTAGATCATGACATATAAACAAAATTTTACTCATTTTTACTAATGAATGTAAGTTTAAATATTGAATTTCATAATAAAATCATAAGGTTTCACGATATATATAGTTATCCAAAATTGTATAATAAGCATATAATGCTTATGAAAATATTCTATGATTAAAAATATAATTACACACATTTCAAACATTAGAATATTAAATAATGTACATATTACTTTTATATAAATAATAGATTAATCTCACCTGAATTTTTATACATATATTTAGGCACCCAAGAATATGGAATTTTAGAATGTTTGGCCTCGAAATTTTATTTAGACATAAATTTCATTTTCAGACCAAAATATTGATTGAACATCATAGTTAATCACCAGAATAAATACTATAAGATTCACATTTTTAATAATTAAAAAAGTAAATTCTAGTTGACATTCCATTCAAAAAAACTCTTTCAAAAATTAGTGGGAACAAAATATTCACATCCAAGACTATTCTATTTACCAAAAAATATCATGAAATAAAAAATATTACTTATATTTATATTTTTCCACGTATTATTATAAATTTATTATTTATAATATACTTTTTCTTGTATAAATTTATATAATAATTTTTACTCACATCAATTATCAAACAATAAAAAATATAATTTATAACAATCCATTTTTGTGTTTAAAATAATCTGCATTTCTTTAATTTTCATTTGACACCTCATATTATTCCTTATGTATTTATACTTTTTATTCAACATTCTTTAATTTTTGAGATAATTTTTTTTTCATTTCATGAACACTTCTACATTTATCTTACCATAAAACATGTATAGATCTTATATATTTTATTTTATCATACAATAAATCACACATTTATTTTAGATCTTTAATAGTAGTCTCATCATTTAAATAATTTATAGAAGAAAGAAAATTAGGTCCAAAATAACTAACATTAGTTATACATGTCTCACATATATTTCAATATTTTCAAGAATATGAACCTAGATCAACTGAAAATGTATGTTGAGGTGAATATGTTACATTAGAATATACTTTAATAAAGGAATCCTTACCAGTTTATTTTGGACTTTCAACCATGTTTCATTAATATTATGAACCACTCCCTGAAGAAGAAAAATAAATTTTTTTCTTGAACATTCTCTGATTTTTTAGCTTTGAACAATTTCATTTAATATTCCCTCTATTTTTTTAATCAAAAGTAATAATATTTGAAAAATATTATTTCAAATTACATTTATCTTTACTGATCTATCCTTTAGGAAAACATTGTTTTTCCATTTTCATGGTTAGAAAATAAAATTTCATGTGTTTAGAAATTCTATAATTAAAGGCAACATGATTCAATTAATAATCTCTATCCGTGATATTTAGTTATATATGTTTCTAGTTTCCCTTAGAAACCATGAAAATATAATTTCTCTAAAAAATACTTCCAGAATAATGAACAATACATATTATTCAGGAATTTAAAATTAGGATCATATTTAACAGCATCACCTTCATTCAAATCAGTCATATCATCTACCAGTAAAACATAATGTTTAATGACAATTTACAGAAATAAAATATTAATAGACTTTAGATAAGCCTAAATATAGATATTTCATGAAGTAAACTTACTAATAAAGAGAATTTTGGGAAATTTCATATTCATACAATTTTTATTCTATAAGTTAGGTAATGTTGAAAAATACCTTTAACTTAGTATTCTTAATTACTAGGATATAAATTTATCATAATAAATATAAAAATTCAAATTTAATATATTATATTTTAATATATTCATCATCTATAATTTTGTGGAATAAATATATGTAACCAAATAACTTATCCTCAATGAGATAGAAAAAAAATAAAACCTTGATTATCTTAAACCACATGCCTTGTTCTATTTGATATTAGAAAAGATATTAAAAAATAAAATAATTTAAAATATGAAAACAATAATTTTATAATGCTTTGGATATAAATGATCTTAATCCACACTGCCCATAACAACATAGAGTATGAAACCAACCGTGGTATATAAATTTTTAAAGAGAGTTGCAAATATTTACAACCACCTTTTTCATACATGGTGGTGTAACCAAATTATGTTACCACTTATTAGTTTAGAAATAAACCAATACTTTAACAGATGAATACCAAACCTAGAATTTTAAAATATCAAAAATAACCTCTACTTTTTTTGTGTTTAAACATAATCTATAATTTTATGGGGAAAAATATAACGCTTTATTTTACAGGAGAAGACACAACCAATACTATAATAGGGTACATAATAACCACTTCATTTTTATAGGTTAAAAAGAATATGTCTTATTAGGGGGAAGACTAAACTTGTACTCTTACAAGTGTGGTCATTTAAACAAATACAAGATGGGTTATGAAAACCCAGTCTTCAATGGGGATATAATAAACCAAGATGTAAGTTTTCAAGGGTAGTATAACATCAATAATGGAACAGTTAGTGTGATATTGTACTAATTAATTTTACACCATAATGAGTGAATATAAAAAATTTACCCAATAAATTCTTTTTTTATGAATATGATAGAATTTAGAATGATTTATGACCAATAATATATAGATGATGAAACATTTAAACTTGGTCAACTAGAAATTTACTTCATTAATCAGTTAAATTTTTATAAAAAAAGAATCATATTCAAAAAATGCAACATTAATGTCAAAATAAGAGTTACACATATCTATATTCACTATATGCCTTATTGTTTTCGATAAAAAGTTTAAATATATATTTTCATTACATAAAAAACATATATTCTTCTTTATTAAATTTAATAAATAAATATAAACATGTGACCAAGATTTAGCAATATTTGATATAATATAAAAATTAAAACCAAATTGTTTATAAAAATTCAACATATGGAAAAAAATAAACATTTATAATAGTAAATTGATTCATAAAATTTGATAATGAATTCTCTATAATTTATCTAACTTTCATCTAATACTAACTCATTATTTCAAAACCAATAATATGGTATTTTTGTATTCATATTTCTCATGTTTATTTCTAATAAAACAAATTCAGAAGTTTTTTTCCAAAAAAGAGGGAGGAGTAATATCCTTGTGAGTTTACTATAAATTTTATGTAAAAAAACACTCATCGTATAAATACTCATCATTATAATAATTAATAAAATAGATAATAATCCATGTTAAAAACCTTGAAAATCATACTATCAATATTCCAGACACACTCTTAAAATTCCCAGAGGCTAAATTTAAAATATCATATTTCTAAATTATCATCATGAATATCTAGACACACATAATCCCATGTAATACTCATTAAATTCATCCTAGAAAAAATATAAAACATGTTTCAATGGAATTTAGTCAATTAATTAGTAAATTTGTAACAAATAAACAAATAAAATTATTTATAATAAAAATAATGCATATGAAAATATCAAAAATACAAAAATTTATAGTATATTTACAAGATTATGAATAAAATATATGAACTTGACAAAAAACATGAATATTCATATTTGGGAGTTCGCCAGCACTTTCAACGACATGGCTCAACCCTATCAAAGTACTCGGCTCGGTCGGCAGACTAGGTGGTCTCTAGTGGCTCTAGTGCGGCTCACCCTGATCTGCATTCGATAGGGGGAGGGTTTTATCTTTGGTTTCAATTTGTGGTTTTTTTTTCAGGTCTCATTCTGGTATGATGTGGTATTGCATTTGGTTGATACTGGTTTTGGTTTGGATCATCACCGATAGATCTTATATTCCCTTCCACTTTTCCTCATCTCTATGACGCTAGTTTTGGAACCTGATGAGGTGTATATGTGGTTCTGATTGAAGTAGATCCATCCCCAGAGTGGTGTTTCTGTTTCAAGATGTCTTAGGTTACTTCATCAGTGGAATTCTCTTGGCGTGGGGTTGGGCCATCCAATCCTAAGTAACTATGGTTTGATCTCCCGCATTTTGAATTTTCTTCTAGGCTTATGAAGGTGTGACGGTGGGGTGTCCTATGGAGGGTATCAGTGTTTGGAGCCTTGGTTCATTGTTTATGGAATAGTGGAAAGTTTTTTTTCTGTGAGGTCTGTTGGTTTGGTGATGCACCCGGACTCCACGTGGATCAGGTCCCAAAAGAGGTTCTCGATCTTGCTTTTCATCACTACTGTACTTTTCAGATTCGGTTGTTTGATAGGGTATGGAATTTTCCATCGGATCGGGCCTGTTCTTTGACACATCACACTTGTTTTCCAGTTAGCCATTCTTTGATGGAGAGTTCTATCATAGTTATATGCTGGGAGGGGGTGCTCCACGTTGTTGTCTTGGTTTGTCTCACTTGACCTTTGGATCATGATTGTCTTAAGACGATGATGTCTGTTAGGGTTTTTCCCCTTATTCCCTTAAAAATAGGGTTTTAAAATAAAAAAATATATTGAAGGCCTTTGGGATGTTGGATGGATATGTGGGTATTTAAAGAGTTAGTGACCTTGCACCAGTTTTTGTTACCTTTACTTTAGAAAAAGAATTTATAGATAACTGTTACACAAGGTTCATATAAACCAGATATGAGAAATATACTTTATAGGTTAACCTTATACTAGGTTTAAGTTACATGTACATGAGAAATTAAATTTACTGGTTACCTTTACACACCCATTAAAAATTCAGAGTTACCTTTACGTAACTATTGTTATAATTTTCTCTAACACATATAATTCGATAATGGCCATTAAGAAACTATTATAATTCTATGGTAACATATTAGAAACTCATATATTGTTATGGGTACCCATATAATAATAAAATAAATTGATACATACTCGTTTTCATCTAATAATAATTGATGTTTAAATTTACCCAACTAATAGTGAAATATGGGTTTTGTTAAATATAATATAGAATGTTATGGTTACCATTACGTGACATATTAATATTTATATTCACCTTCACATAAAAAATAGAAATATATGGTTTCATTTAAAAATGTCATAAAATAAATAATTAACTTTACATAAATCTATAAAAACATGTATAAATTATTTTAAATTATTCAAATGACATAATTATCCTTGGATTTTTTTTGGAATCATGGAGAACATGTTATAAAAAATGCATGAAATCTAAATATATTTAAATAAATTATAACATAAGAATCAAAGTAAATTCTACCTTAATAAATTTAATAGACAACTACCAAAATGATACACTTAATAAAATAGTGAGAAATTTCAATTACCAAAATTAATTTATTAATACTTTTGTTTAATAAAATATGTAATGTTTTGTAATTAATCAGAATATGGTATTCTTAATTATTAAAAAAATAATCAGTGAATGTGATTTAAGATGAAACATTAACAACATTCCATTATTAATTACACTTTATGAACCATTCCAAACAATTTATAAGATAAAGAAACAATACAATAAATGAATATGAAGATGATTAGGAAAGAGGTATATCATGGGGACATAAAAAATGAAAAAAATAATAGGTTACAATAAAAAATCATGGTAATTTTTATAAAAATAAGGAAAAAATGTATCCCTTTTTATGATCCTAAAATGATCAATGTATTAAGGAAATATTCTAACAGTCATGTAATATGGACTTGAATTAGAGACATAAAACATAGTCCATCCTAAAAGTACTTTTCAATCGCGGTAGTCCCACCAATCTATCCATGAACGATAAACATCCAAAGAGTGTGAAGATACCTTGAGAATATAATAAATCCTAATAGAGATCATCTTCCTTTGGAAGTGACCCCAAATAAACGCAATATCTACCACAAGGATTGTAAATATATTGATTTATTATACCCTTACCATAGACTCCCAGGATATAAAATAATGAAGGACACAAAAAGAGACCATGAGGCCATAACATGAAAAAAAAAATTAAATATTAAAAATTAAATATTATCTCACCCCCTACACACCCAAAAAAATCAATTTCCATTTAATTTTATTATTTTTATCACTAATAAACCAACTGTATTAGAAAAAATCCTATAAAATGCATGAAAACACATACGACATAATTATTGTGGGATTTAAAATTTTATAATACTTCATTGTAAAAAAATTCAAGTAGGCATATAAAAACTGATTACAATTATTAGACACATTATCCATTTTAAAAACCATTTTAAAACAAAAAAATCATTCAATCAACTAGTGAAATTGAAACCATTTTTCATCTTCAATACAGTTCATATCAAAATCTATAATTACATTATTTCATGATATAAATGGGATCCAATTAATAATTTTATGAAATTAGTTTTAAAAAAACTTAAATAGAATTTTGATAACACTTACCATAAAATAAGGTATTTAGAAAAGTTTGATAAATAATTAAACCCCTTTACTATGTGACCAAACCTTTTTTTATATTCACTCCAACATTCATAAATAAATCTCAATTATAAAAATAATGTATCATTATCCCCAACATGTCAATGACATTAAAATTATAGAAAAATGTAAAGATAACCAAACCCAATTATAGTATATATCCTAAAATGTAGGATAAAAAATAACCTTATATTGATAATGTTCAAACATGATTAGAGGTCTATGTATTAATCCTTAACAACCAAAACCACCAATGATTGATTTTAAATGAAAAAAATGTGTCTTTTTCCACCCATTTTTTTCAAGAGAGGCAATATACCTGAGTGGAAATTGTATGAGGTAGATTAAGAATATTAGAATAAGTGTATTATAGGGATAGTCCATAGAGGGAAATATTGTAATTAAAGGATTATGGACAAAATATATGGATGAGTGGAGGGGAGGAGCTCCCCATCATCCTCCTAGACATAGGAATATGAAATCAGTGATATGGGGGGGGGGTTAAATTTAATGTGTTAAGAAGGGAAAATTAAAATTTTATGAAAATGGGGAAGCTCACATTGTTTGGATGTCATGCTATGAAAATCCATTAATATTAAAAAAATCATGATAAATATTTTAAAAAACATTATAATAATGATTATATTTTTGTTTATCAATCATACACATGGTTTCTAATTTATGTTCACAATTTATACACTAAATATGTAAGAGGAAAATGTCTCACAAGGTTTAGATTTTATTTTTCATGGTTTCGAATGATCATTTCACTACCTATTAATAAAAATCATGGAATAAAAATAATAAACTAGAAAGGTCCATTCATAAAGGATTCTATATAATCTCTACTAAACTATGCATACCAAATGTTCTATAGTTGAATATTTCTAGAGAAAACTTCCATTCCACTTTAATGATTCAATATTTTTAAAATATCTGAAAAAATATATATTATAAAATAACAACTAATTTGGGGTGTCACATAGATTCTGTTATCTAGAAAATTCATTATGGGGTTTGTAAATGGGAAATCAATTTTTTAAACATGACTTTAAACAGGGTGTGGTTATTTTTTCATAAGATATATTTACTTAATTTTCTTCATTTTTTATGGATCTGGATAAGACATTGGACATGGATGGATTATATTTTGATATTAATTTTTATACTTCCCTTATTTTATTATTTTTGAGCTATTAATTAGTTACCTTTGGTGGTTTATTGTATATTTTTTCCTTGGATGTCTAATTACCACAAGAGATCTGTCGAATCTTCTATGTGATATCTTGTTTATTATTATATGTTTACCATGAGGGTGATAAACCATTTCCCATCATCATTTTATTCAATATATTGAGTTCATGATAGACTGTGGTGATTGCGATGCGATTTTATGGTGTTATTATGAACATATCCTTATACAGTTTGTGTATTTAGTATAGTTTATATATAAAATTGTATATCAGACCATATTAAAGGATTTTGTATATTAGAATAATGCATAGGTAGAATATATTAATGTTAAGAATAATGATCTAACCCATAAATATTATTAGATTGTATAATTATAATATATTCTTGATGTACTAGGGATTGTTTAGGAATTTCAATTACTTTTCACTCTTTATGTTCTTACTAGGTACTTGAGTTCGATACATCTTATTCAGAAATGATAGGTAGGCACCTGTAGTATGATATTTAATATCATGATATTTCTTAAACATGATTATGTTATAGTTTTGATCAATTAGGCGATCATTATAACTTAAAATGAATAAATAAAAAAAATTCATTCATATTTATTAGTAATTAATTGGTAATTATGAACTGACAATTGATTCCTTGATTTTAAAAGTTATTTTTTAATAAAGTATTTAATGTGGTTTGTTATACTTAGATATTTTATTTAATAAAATTTTTATATTCCAGTGAATTATGTTTAAATTATACATTATTAAAATATAAATTTTCTAAAAAGTGTTTTAAATGCAAAATTGATTTGTTAAATAATGAATGAATGTGATATATAAATAGTGGGTCGATCTAATTTGGTTCATGTTATACAAAATTGGGAGGTTGTAATTAAAAGGGATGTGATTAAATGTTTTCTCTAATTTCATTATTCTATTATTCATAGATAAACAATTCCTCATGAGTATGAAGTAGTTGGAGACAATGCACTAATATCTCACCTCATAGATGATGATTATTTCTTGGAGGGGATTTCATTATTTCTCCATGGTATATGTCATTGAGATCCTTCAAAGGAATGAATAAACATTGATTTTATGAAAATATTCTATATTAAGAATTCCCTATTTATTCATAGTAATGTTTTTTATATGATTTTTTGAAGTTGGTTTTTTATATCCACCAAATTTTCAAGATAATGTACACACAAGATAAATATCAGATTTGATCTGATAACATAATAATTGAAGATTAATCTTTTTCTGGGTGGGATTCCTTGATTGATATGATGAAATTATAAAAACATAAATGTGAGAGTTTGTTTATGTTTATTTTAAATAAATTTAAATTAATTGATTATTTAGAGTAAATGAGATAGAGTTTCTATCCTTGAGAAAGGATCGATGATTATTATAGACCGTGATTTCATGTTTACATATCTTCTATTATTTTCTCCAAATATGAGATGATATATGGAATCTAATGTGAGGTGAGTTGGGATTAAATGGGTTTTTATTGACCTAGGATACACTTTTCATCATACCTAAATTCTTTAGGTGGTCATGAATATTTTACTCACTGATATTGAATCAAAAATTTTAAAGTAGTGGGTGTATTGTGAAGAAGATATACCCTAAATCCCAATGGAACATGAAGTATATAAAAAATATCAAATGTGAATATATGGGGATATAATATATTATTATATCTATATATTTAATTTTATTTTTTGGATATATCTTCTAATATTATATTGATAAATTGAATTTCCCCATACTGTAATATCACAGAGTAATGATTCACCAAATCTGATTAACATTAACACTCAATGGTAAATAAATAAACCTCAAATTTAAATTAAATGTTCAAATAATAATTAATTAATTGTATCAGTAACAAATTATATTTAATATGATGAAACACATTAGAGAATTAAGGGCATTTTTTTGTTAGAATTTATGTAATTGATACATTAATCGTATGTTATATAACAAATTAATAAATTACAAGTTGTATTAAGACAATCACATGTACTATATATGTATGAGAATTCCATAGAGATTGTTTCTAGATTATGTTACATTCCACTAATTTATTCTCATATTTATCTCTCTTTATTCTTCATTATTTGTGTCCAAATATTATTACATATAATGGAATAATTTATAAGAATACCCAATTATTATATGATTAATATTTTCCCCTGAACACACCATAGATTGAGTAATATACAGTTTGTTCCTAAGGGATCTTCACCAAGCTATTTTACTGATGTTTGGTTATAAAATAGTTTTCAATACAATGTATATTAATTTTATTCATTTATGTTATACAAAGTTTTGGTTTCAATTCATATTGATCATGAGAATTCATGGTTTAAAATATCTTTTTTTTGTTGAAAAAGTTTAATTGGATCTATAGAAATCCATATGTGGTGCAGAATCTTCCCCATGTTTTTGGATTCATGAAATCATAGTTGGATGAATAAGAAATTTTATAACATATCAAACTAATTATCTATATCCTAATATATAATAAAATTTGGTTCTCTAACTAGCTATATGAACTGAGATATTGTAATCCTTTTTATAGTCACGTAATACTATATAGGATATCTTAGGAAATGACATTGTTCAAATCCAACCGTTTTTCCAAAACATAGAATAAAATATGAATAATTTTATCACATGATATCATTAAATAAATTATGAAAAAAGTAATAACAACTATGAAGTAATATTAATTCCAATCATAAAATATCATTTTTATTGTTGGAGTTTAATATTACATAGATCTCTTTTTATTATAATTTATGTAATCCATAGCATGTAATTGGTATATGGTAACCAACGATATATCATATATGAAAAAATGCTACTGATAATTCAATATTATTAATAATAATATTAGTGAATAAAGAGTAAGGGGAAACATATGTTTTTCACTAATTTATGTCATATAATATGGATTAAATTGTAACATATTATATATTGGGAAATTTTTTTCCTATATTTTTATTATGATTTTAATATTATATTTTATTAATTTTTTATAAATTAACAATAAATTTATTTTGGGATATTTATTTAATTAAATATTTTTTATTCTCTAATTAATTATATAATTTTATAATTATTTATAAATTGTCTATGAATTAATTTATAAATAAATATTTCATTAAATTAATTAGTAATACGAAATATAATATCATATAATATGGAATGATATATAATTTAGATTCAATATGATTACATGGAAATTATAATGCAATTAATAAAATAAATATAAATTATAAAATGAGGGGAAAATATAAAGAAGTTTATATTTAAAATCATCATCTCTTCCATTTTATTAATTTAAAATGTTTAAATTAAAATGGATTATTTAAAAATTATTTGATTCATATCATAAAAAATTTTGATAGCCTATATGATCAATGTTTCTGTAATTTTAAATATGATATAATTAAATTTGTTAGAAAATATAATTGAAATGTAAAATGATTGTTTTTCATTAAAATTCGTATATTTATGATAATTCCTTATAATGTGTAATATCAATAAGTTAATATTTTAAATTAATTTAGTGTTTTGGTATATATTTAATTACGGATTACTTGTATTGCTTGTCTAAATTATAATTGTAAATAATTTTTAATTTATAAATTGTTCATAAATAGTTTAAATTATGTCTGAATTTATGAATTGTTCATTTATTTAATTCATTCCACTATTTATTATTAATATGAATAATTTTTTATAATAGGAATAAACATATTTTCTAGTTTAATCTATTAATGTGCTTCTATAAATTATCATGCACACATATAAGAAGATACATGCAAGGTATAAAAATTGATTTAGTTTTCTTCTACCTTGAAAATGGAATATATTAGGATATGATCCTGAATTTAAATATTGATTAAATTTTATAAAAATTTGGTGTTAAATTTGATATGGAATTGAGGTCTATATTGTGCAATGTTTCTTTTGGTAGAGGGATATTAGGTCAGACTACACAGTGTCCTAGAGGCTTATGCCCTATTTAGAATAGTGGGGGTTATTTACTGTAATTTGGATTAAAATATTTAAATTGTTAAAATCTTATAAAATAAATGGTTTAATACTAATAAAACATATTATTAATATGGATATTGATGAATATAGTTGTATTTGAATTTGGGTTAGTAAAAAAAGCTATGGGTTGTTTAAAGAGTTACAAATCAATATAGTTTGAACATGTGGATTTGGTTGAAGGAATATGATCCAAAAATAAATCATCATGCGTATTTGTACAATTATAGTGAAAAACATGAGATAATATTTTGATATCAATTTGCATATAAAATAATAAACATTTTAAACGTTCTAAAATAATACTTTTGGAAGCCTTGATCATAAAATATAGTAGGTCGAACAAATTTGGGTTGACCAATGAATATCACGTGTAGTGAAAAAAGTAATATGGTTACCATAACCATTAGGTGACTAATTTTTTGTATATTATTTGGGTTATACTAAAATGGGAAACCCAAACTAGTATAATACAAAATGAACAATGTGGTTCGAATATCTATGATGGTTTATGGTAAAGGGTTATCCACTCAACTGACCAAGATTATTATATATAATATGTTTGAAGTGGTTTTTTACTCAATATAGTCATGAGATATTTATGTTCCTAACTGGTCTAATTTATATTGAAATGCAGATCTTATCCCCTGATATTTGCAATATACACTCAAAGTATTCATTATTTTCATGGGAACACATTTAGTAAATAAACATATTAAATTAATGTAACATATGTTACTCATCTGATAGAAGCTTCTAAAGTAGATATAGATTGAGTCATCATCATCCAATTTTTCTCTGAGATAAATATTGAGGAAATAAATGTGAATTGTTGGAAACCTATTATAATAGTATGCAAAAAAAACCTGTTAATAGTTCTAATGTAAGTGATAAATTTTATGCATTGGAGAATAACCAATCTATATAACAAAATGTTGAAGTAAATCAATATGTTTGTGTGGATTCTTATTAAAGGTATATATTTATTCAATAATTAATTATAATTAATTAGATGTATGTTAAGTTATTTGACAATTCTATCCACTCATATATTCAAAATGGTTGAGTATGTTAATTAATTTGAGAGACTAATGTTTTCCTTTAATATATACTCTAGCTATATAATTCATTATGTTTTCAATTTAATAAAATATTTTATAGTCTTAATGAATTCAAGAAATGATTTATTCAGTAAAACTAATATTTCACTAAAACAATTATATCATATTAGATGAATATTCATTAAATATCATTATGATTATTTCATAACCATCATGGTTTTGTCTCATTGGAAACATGGATAAATAAAAAACTATAATATATTGTTCTATATCATCTCCCACATAGTTCATCATAAATAGTAACCTTTGTATATATTTAATACATAAATTATTTCTTTATATCATTTATTGAAGGAAATATTATAATGAATGCATATAGATTCATAGTAAGGGAAAATAATGGAGTTATCAATGATCATTTAATCTTAACATGAGTATAAGTGTATGAGAACCAAAGCTTAAATTTTGAAAATCATACCAAAAAATTAATATATCATAATCATGATTCATGGAATAACTATTATATGTTCATAAGTAATGAATCATAATGGATCTAAAGAACATGATCCATGATAGAATAAAATTGGTAAATGATCTTGTTATAAAATATTTTCCTAATGTGTTTCATAAACATAATCATTTAAATATTTTGTCTTGGATACCAACTAAGATATGCATCACTTGATACTCTTCAAATAACCACTAGTGTACATACTTTGGGAACGAAATACCCTCTTTTGTGCATTTTTCGTTCATTGGATAACCTACCATGTATAATTTGAGATAAAAAACATAAGTATTATACCAATTATTTAGAGGGATATAATGGACCCATCGATCACATAATCTTAATCCCATCATATGTATATAAAACACTATATAAACATATATCAATAATCAAAACATTACCAATATGAAATAAAATAGGTTTAATCTATATTATGTCGTCATAAATGTATAATATTTAAATATAGGAAACTCAAATGATTCCACAACCCAATTCACCACATGACCTCAGATGCACCTCCTCAAACTCTACAGGATTCCAACTAGCAGTATGGTTTCAATAAGGCAACATGTAGATGATATCCCCCTTGTATTAGAGTGCATAATAGAATTTAAAATTACCAAAATTATTCATCATTAAATGATCTAATATGAAGAAATAAATATAAATATGATATAAAATATATGAAATCAAACGAAGTCCTACATAGTTTATCCATATATATAATAGATGCTTCCACACTAGGCTACTCACATTTTCATAAATGTACCTATGAAGTCAAAAATGTTTAATATATGACCACAATAATCCTCACCATATCCCAAACTCTTTCCCTATTTGATTCTTATAAATGATTTTTTAATTAGGGTTATCATCTCAAACATTGCATTTTATAATGATGTGTGTGCTTCGTGGTTACCAATGAACAATTTCGGCCTGAGAGTGGTGTAAGTAAAAAAAAAGTAGGTAATCACCAATTTGGTCCCTTAAAAATATATATATGCCGTGATATGTACATGTGACATGATAAATATAAATATATAATTAAATAAAATTCAAAAAATAATTAAAATAATCCAATAATACCTACTTTGATCTGAAGACATCGTATCTATGAACATCTCAGATGTACTGTTCAGAACCATGTACCCATAATACCTTTTTCAACCCTTAGTCCAATAACTTCAATAGAACATACCATATTTTTTCTATGTTGAAGTGTCTCTATGAACATCATGATGCCATTCCATGCATTTAAACCCATGATCCTATGGAATGAACAAGGATTCCCAATTCTCTAGACTCCAACGACACAATTCTCACCATGAATGGATCTATGGAAAAATCCCAGAATCACTATAATCTCTCATAACTCCATGTATAAATACTGTCTCGAGTCTGTTTCCTAGGAATCCCAACTAACCCATGAACCAAAAACATCCCCAACTTCTCATTTACAAAAAATGATGTCCTTGGGATGTTGGGAATCCCAATCACAAATGAGTAAAATAATCAATGTAGAATAGTATAATCTTAGGGATAATCTAGGTATCTCATAATATTCATAATAATAGTAAAAATTATCCCATTAGCCTAAGGTGATGGATCCTAATTAGGTTTGGAATCTGGAGAACCTATGGCATATATGGAATCTCATATAGACCCGAGGTCAAATCCCTATAGCCCTATAAATTCATTATATGGATCAATATAGGGATCATATGATTCCTCCTAGAAATACTCAACATTATCATCACCTATTTTTATCACTAGTATATTATATTAGGACTTATGATGGATCCCAATAATCAACTCTAGGAATCCTACAATCCTTTATCATATCTAGTCTATATTCTTATTTCCAAGAAACCAATTTTGTAACGATAGAAACATCCAAAATAACATCATGAAGGCCTAAATAAATGCCTAGCATGGGAGGAATTCCAAAATATATCATTAAAATAAACACCCCTAGGGGAATATCAATTCTATTAATGTTATATGGTTATACTCACAACAATATCAACCAAACCCATATACACCAACTCAAGTCGGGTTAGTCACAGGTGAACCCATTCTATGGTTCTTTAAATCACAGTATAATAGAGGTACCCACTCATAGATTCTTTATATCAGTTTATATCCGGGTGCTACACTTAATGGTTAGGAAATAATGTATCCTATAACATCACCATCTTGACAGAATAGCCTCATTGGTTACATAGGGTAACTTATTTTGGAAACAGTCATTATATGTTACATATCCCATATTAGTCCTCAGGGTCCCACATAGATGGTACCTTCACCAGACCAATAACCCAGAGCCTATGGTGTATACATCTAGGTTAATCCTGTCTTATAGAGTCTAATTATTTTAAGGTACCATAAATTAACTTTTAATCCATTGTCCATTTTGTTTTTGTGGTAAATAAATGGAGTCCAATGGATTTTAGTGGACTGAGAAAAATTATGTAGTCCACCCATACTAAAAAAATGGTGTGAATGTTAGACAACAAATATTTTTTGTACGTTTTTATATTTATTTCCAAGGGCCTAAATATATTATAAGGCATGATGATATCCATCCATTCCCATTCCCAACTCACATCACCAACCTTACTCCAATATTAAGAAACAATGTACACATAATTAATTATATTATATAAATTTAATTTAATATTTAAGTTAAAATTATACATATTCTACAACAAGTAACTATATTAATACATTTTTCTAAAGCCAAATCCAATAGTTCCCTAGGTTTTCAACTCAGACACCATATTTACATAGAGTGAATTTCTCAAAAAAAAACAATACCGAGTCAATTGGAAATTTAATTAAAAATTGATAAAAATACATAAGAATAACCAAATAAGAGACATACCATAGTAAAACACATATAAATTGAGTGACTTTGGAATCTCAAGACTCCTTCATATTAGGTTACAGAAAAGTCCCTTGAGTACTTGGATATTCCACCAATCCTTTGTTTGAATCACAAATGAAAACATAATCTGATGTATAAATAAATTAAAAAATGGGAGAGGAGAATATCTATTAGAGTAACAAAGATTATGGATACCCCCAATCATATTTGGGAGGGAATGATGATATGTGGATTCCCTCTCATAAACCTGGTAGGGGGAATGTAAATTTACACTCTAAAAATCCCACATTCACATTGATGGCCCTTATGTATATTTTACTCTAGTAGCCTCCCAAGCTCTTCCAAGGATTCTCCGATCCCCTAGGGTATCTCTTGATCCTCCAACAATGTCTAAAATCACCTAATATGGTTTTAAAACACACAAAACATGATTCTGAATCCATGTTCTAAAGAATATACAAAAACTAAATATAAAATTCAAATTCATCTCAAAATATGCATGCCTATAAAAGCAGGGGATCTTACCATCTTTTCACCATAATACATCTCATTATTGAGAAGTCTTGATGGTGTTCCATCTCTATCTCATAAAATATTATATTCATCCAATTAGAAGAAAATTATATCTCTCATACACAAAATGTTGAACAAGTTTCTGAAGTTAAATTTCAAATTTATGGCACTAACATAATAGAATTATATACCAACACCCAAAATTGCGACTGAAACACCATTTGAGTGACTTGATGATCTCATACACCCCAAGAATAAATTATAGCTTCACCAAATTAATCTTGCAAATAATGGTGATTCAACCATATATCACCACTCATAAATTACAATTCTAATTATTTAGATCCCATATCCATTGGAATTTCCAATCAGAATACTATTACATCATTCAATCAACATTCCCTATGTAGTTTTTGTCTTATCGTTCTTGAACATATGTGAAACCATTTGTCTAGTTCTAGTGATTACATTATTTTATCAAACATGTATATATATGGATGTGCCTAAATCACATAATAAAAACATGATCATGATAATTTTTTAATGAAATTCTCCAAAAAAGTGTCGAAAAAACATGTTTTATCTAAAATGATTCACATTTGATGCTACAAGTTCAATTTATTTTTCCGTATGGAAAAATAATAATTATACCATATCTGGATGACACTTCCCAAATTTTCTTTATTCCCACCATGGACACATTACTTAAACAACTCATCACCATTCCCTTAATCGCAAAGGAACCCTGTTATCATCAAAACATTCTCCCGAAATCCTATGACCAGATTTTGAAGATATTATAAGGCTGAAGAATCCACCAATGATTTACACCATCATTCCAGAAGACAAGAAATAAAAATCCACTGACCAAATAATGAACAAATAATCATAAATTATCCATTGTTAGATAGTCACACTCAGAATCTACCCGACATCATGTTCGAATCCATACCTGGAATACACTAATAAATCCTGATCTACTAGGATCCATTTTCTGAATTGAATATAAATTCTAAAATGATCATCCAATGATAATTTTAAAATCTATACAAACATTCACATTATGATGGTGACATGAACATTTACTAATGTCATGTTCCCCAATATAGAGTGATATTTCTATGATTTATCTTGGTTAAATTCATGAAATTTGTTTCCAAATATCCATTTTACACCAATATTATTAATTAGGTATGAAAGAAACTTCTCATTAATGAACACCACCCTTCTACAAATTCTAAGACATACTCCTAAATTATAGAACTCTATCCACAACATCTCATTCATTAAATGATAGTACCTCCAATAGAAAACCCCCTCAAACTCAATAAGCATACCCATTCCATGAATTATCAGATGAATTTTCCCTTTAAAACATTAATTTTAATTATAGGTTTCCATTAGTTGTTTTGGACATGTCAAACTCATTTACATGGATTTTCTCCAAATAAAACCATTCCAGTCATGGGAATCCACCTAAACCCCAATAAAGTTATTAATATTCATCCAAAACACACGAGGCCATGAATTAGACATGTCCTACCCTTGAAACCAAACATTTATTCCCATGTAACTAGAACTTAATGTTGTCATAACCAACCACCATAAATAATAAGCATTCTTAGATCACATGTAGTACATTCTCTAGATAAATATCATCCTTAAATAATATATATGTTCATTTATTTATAATAAAGCCCAAAACCTTGGGTAACCCATATGATGGGTCATTATCAATCAAACCAGACACTGAATCATTATGGTCTGAGTCATATCTCAAGGTTCATTATGATCTCCCTTATAGTCCCAAAAAATGTCTTATGAAGGGTCATAATTTATGCGCTACCTCATATTACCATACAAGAAAACCATATATTAAACTTGCCAATAACTTCTCCACAATCCCATATGTGAATGTTTCATGTAACACTTGAGACTTTTATGAGAAATATAGTGTTTTTAGGTTATATAAATCATCAAAGGAATCTTTCACTACGCACAACACTATCTTAGCTTTCTTTACACGCAACCGTGACCTTCCTCGATAGCTTGAGTCATACGAAATACCGTGTTTCACCAAACAACGATATGATATTATTAAAACTATCCGTTATGAATAGTAATAACCACTTTTTGAAATTTTGTAATGTAACGCCCCGACCCCAGTTACCCAGAGTCGGTGCATTATTACATAACATTGGCATGATCACAAGAAAGATCAAATCTCGAAAGACCGATTGGTTTAGTAGCCTTGGAAACACTAGATATATTCATAAGTTTTACATGAAATCATAAAATGAAAAACTACTACAACAACATAATGTTTCCACAATCCACACTATTAACCCCTCATAAAATCCCTGCAGGTCATTCATAACTTACTTCTTCACATCCTGGGAAAAATAAAACATAGAAAAGGGGTGAGCTCAAATGCCCAGTAAGGATAACAATAAAGCGGAAACTTTCATAAATAAGAATAAACATTTAAGGCAATGTATAACTAAAACAAAATCCTTTTAAATATGAATTTTAAACATGGTATGGCATAAATAAAATGAAATAATGCCATTTACTTATTCACATGGATATTCTACTAATCAAATAATCACGTGCAAAAATCAATAACCAATTTCATAATGTTGGAATGCATAATGCCAGACTATCATAACCACATAGCCAAGGCCTCGTGCCAAGACTACAAATAAGTTTTTGTCAAGGCCTTGTGCCAAGACACTAGTTTGTCTCATGAGACCTACCGATGCAATTTTTTTTGAAGATACTTACGTTTAAAATTACTAAAATACACTCCAGTGTTTTTCTAAAAACATTATGCAAGCTTTTAAAAACAAAATAACTAATTCTAAGACTGCTCGACTAATTACAGGCCATGATGGGTCCACTCCCAATCCCTTCCTGTCTTCCAAACACGAGAGTCAGGTTTTCTGAAAACATTTTTAAGCTTGCGTTAAATACGTATACATTTGCACTGGAATTTTCATATATTTGAGAGAAATATCTCTTTTTTGAAATCATTTAAAAATCACATAATTATAAAAGAAAACATTAATTTTGAAAATATCCTTACAAGTGTGTAAGGGGAGAATCAAAGGTTTAATAATGGCAGAGAATAAATGCACCTGCCATATAAGTTAAAAAAACATTCTTACCTTAATTCTGTCGAGAAGGTTAAAAATGACCTTGTTTTGAAAACTACCGAAATATTCCTTTATAAACCACTTATAAAAGTCAAAAAGGGTATAAATGACTTTAACTCATATTCTAGTAAATAGTAAAAATGTTTTGAAATGCATTTTTAAGAAACATGGATGTGGATGATAAAGAGATCCCAGTAGATTATTACGTATAAACAACCTCGGATAATGAAGAGATTGTGAAATAACCCTTACCTTGTACTTTTCCTTGGTTGGGGTAGGTTAACCTCCTATATAATGGTGAAATAGTTGTTATTAAATTATACAAGAATCATATATAATAATATGATATCATATATGATCTTTTAACATTGATTTGTTAATAATATCTTAGAATTATCGTCGTTTCGGGAGTTAACTTACTCATTTTCTTTTATATGTTTTGTTACATAAGCCATGGTTGTTGTATTTTATTCATATCCAGAATGATATCTAGTCCTTAAACATCATTTTTAAATCATCAAATGATAATTATACTTGAATGGATACGATGGAGATTGAATCTCATCGCGTTCGTGGAGACGGTAGTCCGTACGTACGCACGAGCGACAATATCATTCTTTTGATATTAAAATAATATATAAATGGATGGTATATCATATATAAAGAATCATTAACATGTTATATTTATTATTTACATGAGTTACACATCATTATTATACCCATCCGAATAATAATATATTGAATAACAATTACACCACGGCGTGGAGACGGTAAGCCGTACGTACGCACGTATGGTGACATGTTATTAAAAGGGTTGATAGAATACTGAATATGGTTGTACCATATTTATAATAACATCACAGTATATGTGAGATACTGGAGTTATTATTTTAGAATGGTAAGAACAAAGGAAGAAGAAGTGGAAGAAGAAATGAACTTGGAGAAGGGTGGTGAAATCATTACCTCTTCTTCGGGTTCTTCCTTTTGATTTGATCAAAAGGGCTCCTTAGGTTGGCTTTCGGATCAAACTAAGGCCTCTAGGTTGTAGTGAGGGATGTTGGGAGAGTATTTGGGCAGAGTTTGTTCGAAAAAAAGGCTTTTAAGGTGTGAAGAAATGAGAAGGAGGAGTGCCCTTTTATAAGAGGGGTGAGGGGCACCTTTGGAAAAGCTAGAAATATTAATTTATATTAAATTCATATTCGGTTTCTAATGGCTCCAAAGCTTATTATTCAAAGGTTAAGGTGGGGATAGGTCGAAAACCACTCAACCAATATAATTTAGACAGGTTTGGGTACTTATATTAACCTTATCTTTAAGTATTAACTCTAAGTTAATTAGTTTCACTTTTACAATGTCTCTTTGTATTTTTATATAATATGGTTAACAAACTTACTATATACATCCAAGCGACCCCCAAGTGGTACATTAATGATGAACCTATCATGATATAAGTCTCTTGGCCGAACCTTAGATGTTTAGGAATTTAATATCAATTAATAATATAATATTTGTTTTAAGAACTCTTTTATGTCAATTTTGACACTATTCAATAGTTGATTTTTGTGAAACTCATAACAGATTGATTACTTCGAACAAAGTCAATTAAATCAATCCTAATATATCATATTATCCTATAAAATTAGTTTAATTCATTAAAAGTTTCATATTATATTTATTTGGGTATTTATAATATCAATTATTTTAATTTTTCACTATTATAGTAATTACTGCATCATCATTGTGTCATAAATAAAATAAATTATTTAATGTCTAAAAATTATAAATAAAATATCATTATGTAGGAAACTTTTTAGCTTTCTAATTAATATTTATAATCTAAAATCCAACATATATACCCTATGTAACAATTGTTTTGCTAAAAGATATATGCTTGTGTCATTTTTGTATTTATTTTAACTTAATTAAAATAAAGTGTCATTATCACTTACAAGTGGATCCATGGGGTCCCAAAATAGACCCAAAGATTCCCATGGTCGACCATGTGTCAACCAATAGGGTTAAGACTCGTTTTAGGGTAATTTAGTATTATTATAATATTATATTTTAACCCTTATTTACCGGATTTACCCTTAACCATGGTAAATAAAATATTTACCGCAGTAATTATTCAAAATGTCTAAAAATAAAAGTTACCTATTTACACAATTTGAACATAATGATTCCAAATATGGAATCCATTTTCCTAAATTCAAAACACAGAAGTGGCAGAAATTAATTTAAAATTAATTCCCACTGTCAAAACAAAAAGCGTGTTTTTAAGAGATAATAACTAATAAAGATTGACACTCGTTTATGTTCGGTTTAATTGTAAAATTATGTCCAATGACCAAAATTATATTAAATGGTAAAAATATATTCTAAATATACTTTAAAACCACTAAAATTCATAATTTATCACTATTAATTATTTTGATTAAAAAAGTTGTTTTTAATTAAAACTTAATAATTTTTACTATTCATCAAAATATAAAAGTTATCCGAAAAGTACCAAAATTTCACCCTAGGTTAATTTTGATATTCTGAATCCAAAAATGAAGCCCATTTTGAAATATAAAATATATATAATTTCAAAAAGTAGTTATTACTATTCATAACGGCTAGTTTAATTGGTTGTTAGAACTCGGTGTTGCGTACAACACACGCTATCACATTATTCAAAGAGAAGCGTACCGTAGAAGCTTGGGATGTTTCATTTTAAATTTTTGATGTCCCCATTTAGTCAAAAAGTTTAAAATATATTATTTAAAAAGGGTTCACTATTAAAGTTGATAAAAGTGCAATACTGAAAATGAATTTGTTCTTGCATTATATCTAAGAAACTCATAATATGGATTCTAAAATTATAAGGATTATATAAACATTAAAATTTATCTAATACTATTCATAACCTCTTTTGAACGGCTTGTTTGGTAAGTCATGGTGTGCTTGAACTTGGTGTTGCATGTAGTGAAAGTTATTGAATTATTTTGAAGAACTAACACACTATGAAATCTTGGGGTGTTACATGTAAATTTTATTTTTCAAAATGGACTTCATTTTTGGATTCGGAATATCAAAATTATCCTAGGGTGAAATTTTGGTATTTTTCTGAAAACTTTCAATTCTTGGTGAATAGTGAAAACACTGGGATACTATTTAAAAACCGACTTTTTCTTTAAATAATTATTTATTTTAATTAAATTTATTTTAGGTAAAAATTGATACATAATACCTATATAAGTTAAATGCAATTAATTGGAGTCATTTTATAATAAGTTTAGATATATAAAAATTTTATTGAACTTTTCACCGTCTTTTACCCACCTCCTATGAGAATTTCAAAATCCAAAAAAAATTAATTTACCGCTTCTGTGAGTAGAATTTAGAAAATCCAAGAGACATAGTTAATATCAAGGACTAAAATGTGGTTCAATGAGATGAAAATAATATTTGGTGAATAGTAACTTTTTACTTTTTTTACCCCGGTTAAAAGTAAATAGGGTAATTAAGGGTAAATGTGTTATTATTATTACCCTAACATGTGTCCTAATTCTATTAAATAAGTGTAATTCGACCAAAATAAACCTTAGGAATAAAATATGACCATTTAAGCCCACTTGGATTAGATTAGGACATTTATTATTAATTTATTTAAAAAATAGTTAAAATAGTTAAAATCAAAGTTTAATAACTAAATCATTTTTAATATAGGGTTACACATAATATAAATTAGACTATAAATATTCATTAGAAAGTTAAAAATATTTCCTAAATAATGGTATTTTATTTTTAATTTTTAGAATTTATATAATTTAATTTATTTCTGACACAATGATGATGCAGTAATTATCTTATTAATGAAATATTGACATAATTAATGTTATAAATACCCAAATAAATGTAATTTGAGACTTTTTATGAATTACAAAAAATTTCTATGTTAATATGATATGTTATTATTGATTTAATTAACTTTGTTCGAACTAATCATTCTGTTATGATCAATTACCAAATAGTGTCAAAATTGACATAAAATAGTTTTTAAAACAAATATTATATTATTAATTGTTATTATATTCCCAAAAATCTAAGGTTCGACCAAGATACTTATATCATGATAGGTGTATCATTAATGGACCACTTATGGGTATCTTGGATGTATATGGTAAGTTTATTAACTATATAATATAAAAATACAAAGTGACATGGTAAATGTCAATCTAATTAACTATGAGTTAAAACTAAAAGATAAGGTTAATATAATGGCCTAAACTTGTCTAAATTCTATTGGATGAGAGCAGTTCGACCTATCCCCACCTTATCTTCGTAATATATCAATTTTGAGCTATTAAAAACCGAATGTGACTTTATAATAAAATAATATTTTTAGTTTTTCCAAAGGTGCCCCTCTCCTCCCTAAGAAAGGGGAACATCCTCCCTCTATTCATCACACCACATTGATTATTCATGCTTGGAAAACCCCTGAAAAATGCTCTTCTAAACTTCCCTAGAAACATCTTAGAGGTCCTAGTTTTATTAAAAGACCAATTTTAGTGCCCTAAGAGGAGGTCTCAAAGTGGCACTTCAAAGAAGAGGTAATGTCTGTTACCGATTCTTTCATCTTTATTTCTTCTTCCACATATTCTTATTTAGTTGTCTCATTATGAAGTGATAACATAAGTATCACTCATATACTGATATGTTATTATAGGTATGAAACAACCCTATTTCACCATCTATCAATCCTACGGAAAACAAAATCACTGCACGTGCGTACGTATAGAATACCATTTCCACATTGTGGTGTAATCTATTTTCCACCACCACCTTACTTGGATGGGTATAATGGTGTAAATAATAAATATATATGATTATTGTAATGTGATATTGTTTCTGAAATAGTATACATACACTCCAATACAATTCCACGAGCATGGGAATGATATCATCGCTCGTGCGTACGTACGGAATACTGTCTCCACGATGTGATGAGACTAGTTCTACATGATCTTCATGGAATAATAATTATATAAATGAATTGAATGAATGAATATGATATATATTACACTAATACCATTCTGGAAATGAGGTATCTATAACCTAAAAAAAGAATAATAATTTATTCAACAAAACATGCATAAGAACAAAAAGTAATAAACACCCGAATAACAAGTAGTAATGAAATATTACTAATAAGAAGCTAAGAATATGACCATATATGATATAATAACAATGAGTATGATTCTGGAATAATTCAATGACATTATTTAAATAATTATAAAGGAGGTTCGGACACATACAAAGAAAATTAGATTTAAGGTAAGGGAAAATCTCACAAATCTCATTTTTTATCCGAGATTGTTTGTACTTCAGAATTTACTGGGGAATATTTATCATCCACAACCAGGTTTCCTATATATGTAATATCTATATCATTCTACAATTTCATAAATCCAATTTTACCCTTCGGTGATTTTTTAGTAAAATATATGAAAGGAATCTTTTGTTGTTTTTCGTACGAGGTACTTTTTTGACTTTTCCGACAAAAGTACAAGAAGAAGGTTTTTTTAACTTATAAAACATGAATGAGTTTTTAAAAAATTATTTCCAAGAAGCTTCCTTTACCAATTTTAAACTTTATTTTTAATCATCTTCTTTTAGTTTAAAATTTTATGACATGTTAAGAAAGGAACTATGTTTTTGAAGTAGAAAGGATATTTTCCTCAAGAATGGAGTTCAAGTGTTTTATCAAAATTATTTTCCATATAAGATAATATAGGGTTCTTTTTCTATCCCTATTATTACATTTATTTTATTATGTTGTGATGAAATTATTTTTATGAATTCCTTTGTCTTATATGAATTGTTTTATGATGTCACGATGTTTAAGAATCCCATTTTTATTACATGGGTTATGCAATGATGTATGATTTATGATTTCGCGGCACAAATAAGAATGGTATCATTATGAGATGGGTGGGACCTATATCTCCCTCCAATGAATTGGGTAAAGATTTATATCTCATGAGATATACATGGCTGGAATGGAAAGTTAAACCGGTTCAGTAATACAGGACTGGAATGAGGAGTGAACTCGATTCAGAAAGGGACTTTGTCCACTAAGATGGTCTTGGCAGCAATGCCTTGGCTACTATGGAAATCATATCATGTTCTTAATGGTTGACACAATTACATGTTTTATTACCATGCTAATTTATCATGATTAATGTTTCTTCATGATCTATTTATTACGTACTTCCATGTTTTATGTTATTGCTCAAGATTGTGATATTTAGATTTTATGTTCATGTTTTTTTTACATTCAAATGTCTAATGATTGTTTTATGTTCTCTATGCATACCCATACTGAGTATTTGAGCTCACACCTTTTTTGTTTTCTTTTCCCCAGGATATAAAGAAAGGTTTTAGGTAAGAAAAAAAAGGGGAAGATCATTATGGGAGATGTTGAAGATCTTTCACCACGATTAGAAGATTATATTCCAAGTTTCCAAAGACACTAAACTATTACGGTCCTTGTGTGTCTGTTTTTGTTATGTATTAATTATTCCTCAAATGTAATGTAATATCCATGTACATCAAGCTTTGGGTGTCTACAGTTGGTATTAGAGGAAAAGGAGGTAGGAATGAATCTGATCCTTGGGAACTCTCACATGTGAGCTTTGGACGAAGCATGGCTCTCCGCCCAAGGGCTTCATGTGGAAATGGATGCCACTGGGGATGGTGTTGTTTCCCGCCCAAGGGGTGTAGATGCCCATGGAGTGCCCTGATAGGTATCAATTATAGTCCTCTGGAAGTAATTCCAGACCGCTACAGTTGGTATTAGAGGAAAGGTATAGTCAACCTTTGGAAACTAGGACGTGAAAGCCTTAGTAAGAACCCTAAGGATAAGTATAAGCATAGAACACAATATTAGTGTTTTATAAATGGCCATGAACAACCTATGATAAGACCTTAAGTGTGAAATTTTATTCTTGATTATGTGGTCTTCCTATTATAATTAGTGTTCCTCACACTATTCTGCTTTGTTTTAGTCAATGGCTGGAACCCGAAGTAACCGTGTTAATGCGGAATGCGACAGGCAATGCAATGATTTTCCACCTAAGCAACCAAACATAATGGGAGCTGGAATGAAAAATCCTATAGCCATGCTCATACAACTTTCTCAAGCTATGAATCATGCAGGACTTCCAAATGAGAAAAGGAAGGAGCAACATTCTGTTGAATCCTTCATGAGGCAGCATCCACCTTCATTCAGCGGGTCTTCTAATCCAGTAGAGGCTGAACAATGGATCAGTACCACTAAAAAGATATTCTTCAGTTCCTCAATGTTATGAAGATGATAAAGTCGTCTTAGTAGTTTATCTCTTGGAAGGTGAAGCTGATCAATGGTGGAATATTATAAAAATACGAGGCAAAGGGATGAAATTGAATCCATGGAATGGGACGAGTTCAAGAACTTATTTTTCAATAAGTACTTCCTTCGTATTCTCCGAACAAAGATGTAGAAGGATTTTCATGAACAAAAACAATATGATGATGAATCTGTTGGTACCTATGAAGAAAATTTTACAAGACTTTCAAGGTACGCTTCTGGGATTATTATCCAACCCGAGAGTAAGATCGATCGATTCTTTAGTGGCATAAAACCAAGTCTTCGAAGGGAGTTATCCATAAGGGACATCAATAGCTATGAGGAAATCATTCGATGTGCTCTCAAATTTGAGATGGAGATTGGAGTAACCCATCAGTCATATGGGTTTCATAAGAAGAGGAAAATGGAATTAAAAGGAAAATCTAAAGACCACACTAAAAAGAAGATGAGTTTTCCATTATGCTCAATGTGTGGAAATAAACATGGAGGGAGTTGTCTTAAAGGTACAAGTAAATGTTTCAAATGTGGAAAGGAATGTCATCGGTCATTTGAATGCCGCATTGATGGGAAGAAGATGTCTAGTGATGCGAACAAAGAAAAGGCTACACAGAGTGCACCTACTACACTTCAATGTCACAAGTGCAAGGAAATGGGGCATTATGCCAACCAATTCCATAATCCAAGGGTTTTTTATGATGATCGACGTCAACAAACTCTTAAATCTAAAGACAAAGGAAAGTCACATGCAATTTCTATCTGCGATGTGGAGTATGATAACGAAGTGGTGAAATGTACACATACCATCCACTCTAAAGTAGAAAATGTTTTATTTGATTTTGTATCCACCCACTATTTTATTTCTAAAGAACTTTCTAAGTGTATCACCGCATTACCTCAAAAATTAGATGTTGAGTTAGCTGTGACAACCCCTAATGGCACAACAGTCGCATTAAAAGTGTATAATTCTTCTCCGATTGATGTTTGTGGGAAAGTGCTTCCTGAAAACCTTGTGGTCCTTCTTATGGTGGAATTTGATGTGATTTTTTGCATGTATTGGCTTTCTTTATATGAATCTCTTATCAATTTCCAAAGAAAGGAAGTCACATTTCATATTCTAGATCAATCTTTGATTGTCTATCGATGCAAGGATGAATATAACCTTCCAGTGGAAATTTCATCCATCTTATGGGTCTTGATTCCACTAAATGAAGGATATTTATCTCAAATGGTTGGTGAGAAACTCACGATTAATAATAATCACATTTTATGGGAGTTTGACAATGTCTTTATAGAGGAATTGTCGGGTCCTCCACAAAATCGTGAAGTTGATTTTTCTATAGAACTCGTACCGAGTTCTTTTCCTATTTCAAAGACACCTTATAGAATGGCACCAATTGAGTTGCAGGAATTGAAGAAGCAACTCCAATAGAATCTTGATAAGGGATTCATATGCCCTAGTGCGTCACCTTGGGGAGCACCTGTTCTGTTTGTTAAGAAGAAAGATGGATCAATGAGGCTCTGCGTTGATTATCGAGAACTTAACAAGATCACTATCAAGAACAAATATCATCTCCCACACATTGATGACTTATTTGACCAACTACGTGGAGCTCAATACACTTCTAATATTGATCTTCATTCAAGGTATCATCAATTAAGGGTCAAAAGGGAGGATATACCATAGACGGCTTTCCGTACAAGGTATGGACGCTCTGGATTTATAGTGATGCCATTTGGTCTTACTAATGCCCATGCTATCTTCATGGATCTGATGAATAGTGTCTTTAGAGACTATCTTGATCAGTTTGTGGTAGTCTTTATAGATGATATTCTTGTCTATTCAAAGAGCAAGGAAGAACATGAAGATCACTTGAGATTTATATTGAAGACCCTGAGAAAGGAGAAGATTTATGCCAAATTTACCAAGTGTGAATTTTGGCTTCAAGAAGTTGCATTTTTGGGTCACATAATCTCAAAAGAGGGGATATCAATAGATCCAGCAAAGACAGAGGTTATCGAAAGATGGTCGAGACCAACAAAAATAACTGAGATCCTATATTTTCTTGGTTTGGCTGATTATTATCGACGTTTTGTGAAATATTTTTCACAATTATCTAATCCACTCACCAAGTTGACTTAGAAAGGAGTTAATTTTGTTTGGACATAGGAATGTGAAGAGAATTTCAAGGAGATGAAAAGAAAGTTATCCAGTACACCTGTGCTCACACTACCTTGTAGTGAAGAAAGGTTTGTGATCTACAGTGATGCATCCAAGAAGGGGATGGGGTGTGTTCTTATGAAAATTGATATGGTGATAGCTTATGTCTCACGACAATTTAAAATCCATGAGCAATATTACCCAACTCATGATTTGGAGTTAGCTGCGATAATCATTGCATTAAAGATTTGGAGGCTTTATCTTTATGGAGAAAGGTGTGATATTTATACTGATCATAAAAGTTTAATGTATATTTTCACACAAAAAGAGTGTAATATGCGCCAAATAAGATGGTTGGATCTGATTAAGGATTACTACTGCTCAATTCATTACCACCATGGGAAAGAAAACAAGGTGGCAGATGCATTATGTCGACAAGACCATGCCAGTTTATCCATGATAAGGATCACAAAAGGTCCAATATTTATGGATTTACAAAGGAAAGATCATGGAATTATAATGGAAGGGGAAGAATCGTATCTTTCTCAAATGAATGTTCAACCATCTATACATGTGAAGATTAAAGAGGCACAGAAAGAAGATGTAGAGTTACAAAAGAAGGTGAGAAATGTTCCTGAATTCAACCTTGATTGTGATGGGATAATGATGTTCAGGAATCGGGTTTATGTTCCTCCCATACCAGAATTAAAGAAGGTGCAGCTGGATGAGGCTCATAGTTCTCCATTCTCTATTCATCCTAGAAGCACAAAGATATATAGGGACCTGAAAGAGTACTTCTGGTGGGATGACATGAAAAGAGATGTTGCTGAATATGTCTCTCGATGCTTGGTTTATTAGCAAGTTAAAGCTGAGAGACAGAAGTCTAAGGCGATGTTACAACCATTACCCATACCCTAATGGAAATGGGAAAGCATCACTATGGACTTTGTCACTAGACTCCCTAAAACATCCAAAGGAAATAATGCTATCTGGGTCATAGTTGATCGTCTTAAAAAGTCGGCACACTTCATTGCTATTATAGAGGATTTCTCTCTGGATTAGCTTGCTAGCATATATGTGAAGGAAGTGGTAAGATTGTATGGAGTACCACTTTCTATTATATCTGATCGACATCTGAGGTTTACCTCAATGTTTTAGTGAAGTCTTCAGCATACTCTGGATACAGAGTTGAGTTTCATCACTAATTATCATCCTCAGACAGACGGTCAGTTTGAGAGGAAAATTCAATCTCTAGAAGATATGTAAAGAGTTTTCTCTATGGATTTCAAAGGTGGTTGGGGTCAACACCTACCTTTGGTGCAATTTTCTTATAATAATATATTTCACTCCAGTATTCAGATGTCTCCTTATGAATCTTTCTATAGAAAGAAATGCAGGACTCCAACTTGCTGGGATGAAGTTGTGGAAAGAAAGCTATTAGGACCTGATCTTGTTGATGAGATGGTAGAAAAGGTCAGATCTATTCAACAACACATAAGAGCAGCTCATAGTCGAAAAAAAGTTATGAAGATAACTGATGAAAAGACCTAGATTTTTAAGTGGGTGATAAATTTTTCTTAGGAATATCTCCCTGGAAGAGGGTCATGAGATTTGGAAAGAAGGGAAAGGTGAGCCCTAGGTATATCGGTTCTTTCGAAATACTGGATCGTATTGGGAAGGATTCTTACCGATTGGCGCTTCCACCAAATCTCTCTCAAGTTAACGATGTGTTCCATGTATCTCTCCTGAGAAAGTACATACATAATCCTTCACATGTACTCAGCTCAGAAGTTGTACCACTGGAACAAGATCTTTCTTATGAAGAACAGCCGATAGAGATTCTAAATCGTAGTGAAAAAGTCCTACGGAACAAGACCACTCGCTTGGTGAATGTTTTATGGAGGAACCAACAATTAGAAGAAGCTACATGGGAGCTCGAGGATATGATGAGGGTGAGTTATCCTCATCTGTTTGTTACAAAGTGACGAATTTCGAGGGCGAAATTCATTTTAAGGGGGGTAGAATGTAACACCCGAGACTTTTATGAGAAATATTTTGTTTTTATGTTATATAAATCATCAAAGGAATCTTTCACTACACACAACAGTAGCTTGCCTCGCTTTACTCGCAACCGTGACCTTCCTCGATAGCTTGCGCCGTATGCAATACCGAGTTTCACTAAACAATGATATGTTATTTTTAAAACTAGCCGTTATGAATATTAATAACCACTTTTTGAAATTTTTTAAATTTTATTTTTCAAAATGGACTTCATTTTTGGATTCGGAATATCTAAATTAGACTAGGGTGAAATTTTGGTATTTTTCGGAAAACATTCAATTTTTGGTGAATAGTGAAAACACTGGGTTACTATTTAAAAACCAAATTTTTATTTAAATAGTTATTTATTTTAATTAAATTTATTTTAGGTCAAAATTGATACATAATACCTATATAAGTTCAATTCATTTCATTAGAGTCATTTTATAATAATTTTAGATATATAAAAATTTTATTGAACTTTTCACCGTCTTTTACCCACCTCCTAGGAGAATTTCCAAATTCACATAAAACTTAATTTTACAGCTTCTGTGAGTGGAATTTTGAAAATTCAAGAGACACGGTTAATAGAAATGACTAGAATGTGGTTCAATGAGATGAAAATAATTTTTGGTGAATAGTAACTTTTTACTTTTTTTTACCACGGTTTAAAGTAAATAGGGTAATTAAGGGTATATTTGTTATTATTATTACCCTAAAACATGTCCTAATTCTATTGGATAAGTGTAATTCGACCAAAAACAACCTTAGGAATAAAATATGACCATTTAGGCCCACTTGTATTAGATTAGGACATTTATTATTAATTTAATTAAAGAAGGGTTAAAATAGTTAAAATCAAAGTTTAATAACTAAATCATTTTTAATATAGGGTTACACATAAGATAAATTAGACTATAAAGATTCCTTAGAAAGCTAAAAATATTTCCTACATAATGGTATTTTATTTTTAAATTTTAGACTGATAAAAATTTCATTTATTTATGACACAATGATGATGGAGTAATTAACTTATTAATGAAATATTGACATAATTGATGTTATAAATAACCAATTAAATGTAATTTGAGACTTTTTATGAATTAAAATAATTTTATATGTAAATATGACAAGTTAGTATTGATTCAATTAACATTGTTCGATCTAATCATTCTATTATGATCAATTACCAAATAGTGTCAAAATTGACATAAAATAGTTTTTTAAAACAAATATTATATTATTAATTGTTATTATATTCCAAAAAATCTAAGGTTCGGCCAAGATACTTATATCATGATAGGTGTATCATTAATTGACCACTTGGGTGTCTCTTGGATGTATATGGTATGTTTATTAACTATATAATATAAACATACAAACTGACATGGTAAATGTCAATCTAATTAACTAAGAGTTAAAACTAAAAGATAAGGTTAATATAATGACCTAAACTTGTCTAAATTGTATTGGATGAGAGGATTTGGACCCATACCCACCATATCATAGAAATATATCAATTGGAAGCTTTTAAAAACCGAATATGACTTTATCATAATATAATATTTTTAGTTTTTCCAAAGGTGCCCCTCTCCTCCTTTATAAAAGGGCACCTCCTATATCTCTTCCTCACACCACTTTGAGCCTTCATGCTCGGCCAAACCCTACCAAATTCTCTTCTCCACTTCCCTAGAAACATCCTAGAGGTCCTGGTCTTCTTCAAAGACCAATTTTAGTGCCCTAAGAGGAGGTCTCAAAGAGGCACTTCAAAGAAGAGGTAATGTCCATTACCGATTCTTTCAACTTTATTTCTTCTTCCACTTCTTCTTATTTAGTTGTTTCATTATGAAGTGATAACATAAGTATCACTAATATAATTATATCTTATTATAATTATGAAACAACCCTATTTCACCATCTATCCATCCTACGGAAAACGAAATCATCGCGAGTGCGTATGTACGAAATACCGTCTCCACGCTGTGGTTTAATCCATTTTCCACCACCACCTTACTTGGATGGATATAATGGTGTAAATAATAACTATATATGATTATTGTAAAGTGATATTATTTCTTAAATAGTATACATACACTCCAATACAATTCCACAATCATGGGAAGGATATCATCACTCGTGCGTACGTAGGGAATACCGTCTCCACGATGTGATGCGACTCGTTCAACATGATCTTCATTGCATAATAATTATATAAATGAAATGAATGAATGAATATGATATATATTACACTAATACCATTCTGGAAATGATTTAGCTATAACCTAAAAATGAATAAGAATTTATTCGACAAAACACGCATAAGAACCAAAAGTAATAAACACCCGAATAACAAGTAGAAATGGAATATTACTAATAAGAATCTAAGAATATGACCATATATGATATCATAATGATGCGTATGATTATGGAATAAGTCAATGACATTATTTAAATTATTATACAGGAGGTTCGGACACTTACAAAGCAAATCAGACCTAAGGTAAGGGAAAATCACGCAAATCTCATTTTTTATCCGAGATTGTTTGTACTTCCGAATTTACTGGGGAATATTTATCATCCACATCCATGTTTCCTAAATATGTAATATTTATATCTTTATACAATTTTTTAAATCCAATTTTACCCTTTGGTGAGTTTTTAGTAAGATATATGAAAGGAATCTTTTTTCTTTTTCCGTACGAGGTACCATTTTGACTTTTCAGACATAAGTACGAGAGGAATGTTTTTTAAGTTATACAGCATGAACATGTTTTTAAAACATTATTTAAAAGAAGCTTCCTTTACCAGTTTTCATGTTTATTTTTAATCAACTTCTTTTAGTTTAAAATTGTATGACATGTTAAGAAAGGAAAAATGTTTCTGAAGTATAAAGGATATTGTCCTCAGGAATGGAGTTCAAGTGCCATCTAAGATAATATAGGGTTTTGTTTCTATCCCTATTATTACATTGATTTGATTATGTTGTGATGGAATTATTTTTATGAATTCCTTTTTCTTATATGAATTGTTTTATGATGTCACCATGTTTAAGAATCCCATTTCCATTACATGTGTTATGAAATGATGTATGATTTATGATTTTGTGGAACACATAATAATGGTATCATTACGAAATGGGTGGGACATATATCTCCCTCCAATTATTTGGGTAAAGATTTATATCTCATGAGATAGACATGGCTGGAACAGTAAGTTAAATCGGTTCAGTAATATATGATTGGAATGAGGAGTGAGCTCAATTCAGAAAGGGACTTTGTCCACTAAGATGGTCTTGGCAGCAATTCCTTGGCTACTATGGAAATCATATCATGTGCTTAATGGTTTCCACAATTACAAGTTTTATTCCCATGCTAATTTATCATGATTAATGTTTCTTCATGATCTATGCCTTACGTACTTCCATGTTTGATGTCATTTCTCAAGATTTTGATGTTTAGATTTTATGATCATGTTTTTTTTACATTCAAATGTCTAAGGATTGTTTTATGTTTTCTATGCTTACCCTTACTGATCATTTGATCTCACCCCTTTTATGTTTGTTTCCCCAGGATATAAAGAAAGGTTTTAGGTAAGAAAAAAACTGGGGAAGATCTTTATGGGAGATGTTGAAGATCTTTCACCACGATTGGAAGATTATATTCCGAGTTTCCAAAGACACTAAACTAATACGGTCCTTATATGTCCGTTTTTGTTATGTATTAATTATTCTGCAAATGTAATGTAATGTCCATGTACGTGATGCTTTGGGTCTCTACAGTTGGTATCAGAGGCAAAGGAGGTAGGAATGAATCCGATCCTTGGGAACTCCCACATGTGAGCTTTGGACAAAGCATGGCTCTCTGCCCAACGGCTTCATGTGGAAATGGATGCCACTAGGGATGGTGGTGTGTCCCGCCCAGGGGGTGTAGCCGCCCATGGAGTGCCCTGATAGGTATCAATTATAGTCCACTGGAAGTAATTCCAGACCACGACATTTTAGGTACCTCATGTCAACTAAATATAATTTTAAGGCCCCGATTCTAACAAAGAATCCATACGAAGGACCAGCCCATGGAGAATCATGATCTCTATGGTCACTAATATTAGAGTCGATGAAAACAACCTGGATGATCCCTACCAAGGGAAAAAAATCCTTGTCTCAGTTAAAGAAAATTTTTTTCCTCTCTATATGGGAAAAATGATATTTTGGTTATTACTATAATGTTATGTTACTGAACCAAATTTAAAACACCCACTATGGGGTTTTTTCTAGCATACCACAAAACCACATATGAACATGAAATACATCATATTAATTTACTTATTCACCATGGATCTACATGTACCATTAATATAAGTCATATTTACCTGTGTTCTGAGCTATAAGAATGATCCCAAATACTTATGTGGAATAAAACTGTAAGAGATGTTTATGAAACATTAAATAGTGAAATATCATTCAATAGAGAAATGGACTCACTATAAGTAATGTATCATTTATATCCTACATGTTTGATTTGATTCATAAGACATATGATGCGTCAATAAACAAGGAGAAAAAAATAATAAAAAAATTCTTTCTAATAGGTTAAGAGCTAGGATTCGTAAATAATAAATTGTAATTCTCAAGCATCATGTTCTGCAGACATGATTTAAATAATATCAATGATTACATTCAAATACATAAAAAAATCAAGCCCATGAAAATGTAGAGTTCTACATGAAAAGGTGTTAGCGGTGCACTAGTATCGGTTCCATCACCTGGTCCAACTCATCACTATATATCCATTCTACCAATTAAAAAAAGAGTAAAACAAGGTTGAAGTCACCTATAATGACACTATGTAGCATCTCGATCCATTGGACACTTTCCTGGTACCCTATACTATTTCACCATATCGCATGGGGATCAACTCCCCAAATGCCAGATACTTCCAACAAGTAATATGGGTTTACAAGATTATTTTAGAGATGATATACTCCCTATATTAGAGAACTCAACAGTATATAAAATAAAAAATTTTTATCCATCCAGAAATTATGAATTATGAATTAGTAAATAAAACTATGGAACATAAAAAAGAAATGAAATGATTCCTCAAATAGTTGTTCCTTACAAAAATCAAATGAATTCCAACTAGTCTAGTCAAATATATATACTAGTACTAATGAAAGAAAAGACACTATATATACACTTAAACTAAGCCTCACCACATCTATACATCCTACCACATCTATGAAATCCACTCAATAATGTTATACTATGTATCATCCTTAACCTTAAAGTATAATAACCATGAATAATCCCCTCATGTACCCATGTGAAATGAATTCCCAAGAAGGGTGTGTGTAAAAAAATCTTGATGGCCCCATCAACATGATCTCATACAAAATGTTATACCATGTGATATTTTATTATGAAATAAAAAATATAAATATATAAATAAACTGCTAAACAATCAATTAAATAATTCAAAAATACCTTATATGGCATGATACTGAATTATTTATCAGATAATATTGTGGACCATTCCAAACCATGAACCTATCATAGTGTAGTCTATCCTTCGGCACATGAACCTAATTGAACATATTTTTTCAGCAAGTTTTGTGGTGTCTCTCATCATTTCATGATACCATTCCAGCCATATAAATATTGGATCCTAAGTCATAAACATTTCATCATAATTTCATAAATATGAAATGGAGAATTTCCCATTAGTCTTGTTTCCACAGATAGATTCCACGGGTAAAAGGAATATCTCAAAACGCAAGGAATAATTAATCAGCCAATAATGATTACCAAGTATCTCATGAAATCATGAAATCATAAATATCAACCATGACTTAATTCTAAACTACTAGAACCCAAGAATTATAATCATAAAAAAGTAAAATCATCAAGAACCACTATTTAGACCAATGAGTTGTTCTTAGTAATATCATAATATTTATAATTATTGTATCAAAATATCCCAAGCCTATATGGAAAAATTATTTTTAGGCATGGAATCCTCGGGATATTTAGAGGCCAAGAACTCACATATATATCGGAGGATGAATCCCAGAATCCTAGACATTATATATATGGATTAACTACTAGACCCCAGTATACACACTGGGTATCCACAATGATCTCAAAATTCATGTCAGATCATGAATATATTATATGAGTACATAAGTTTGATCCTATGAATAAAATTTGGGAATATAGCTTATCTTCCTCAAGCCAGGCCCATGGGATGAGTTCTAGGAAGCACATCTAGGCACCATATCTATAATGGCCCGGACATCTCAGGTACATTACATTGTGAAAATGTGGTGTTGATGTGTACCGTGAGGTCACGGTGTCTTATCCCCAACACTTTTCCAAATTTCTAATTCTATGAACAGTTCCATTGGTGAACTGTTCTATTGGTGAGGTTCTGTGAATAGTTATATCAGTGAAGATATGTGAAATTTTCTATCGATTGGTGTACAATATCAGTAGGTGTATAGTATCAGTAGGTGTACAATATTAGTAGGTACACAATAACGGTAGAAGTACAATGTTTACAGAATGGTGAGGTCTATCGGTAGCACTATCAGTTGGTGTACAGTAATGGTAGGTGTGCTGTAACGGTAGGTGTGAAGTGTTCCCAGAACGATGAGGTCTATCGGCAGCTCTATCAGTAGCTCTATCTGTAGGTTTACAGTAACGGTATGTGTGTAGTGTTTCAAGAATGGTGAAGTCTATCAGTATCTATATCTGTAGCTCTATAGGTAGGTGTACAGTAACGGTAGGTGTAGAGTAATGGTAGGAGTACAGTGTTTCCCGAATGGTGCCTATATCAGTAGGTGTATAGTATCGGTAGTTGTACAATAATGGTAGGTGTATAGTGATTGCAGAATGGTGCCTCTATCGGTAGGTGTACAGTATCAGTAGGTGGACAGTAACATTAGCTGTAATGGGTTTCTAGAATAGTGCCTCTATCTGTAGGTGTACAATATCGGTAGGTGTAATGTAACGGTAGGTGTACAGTGTTTCCAGAATGGTGCCTCTATCAGTAGGTGTACAATATATGTAGGTGTACAGTAACGGTAGGTGTATAGTGTTTCCAGAATGGTGCCTCTATCGGTAGGTGTACAGTATCAGTAGGTGTACAGTAACGATAGGAATACAGTGTTTCCGGAATGGTGCCTCTATCGATAGGTGTATAGTATCTGTAGGTGTATAGTAACGATAGGTGTATAGTGTTTCCAGCTTCCTACAGTTTCTCCCCATTGAGGTTCCTTTGATTTAAAATACATTTAAAGCCTTATTTTAAGGACTCTTAAAGCCGATTCAAAGGCCATAAAACCTATATTAATTATTTCTATGGCTCGGGATGTTTTTTCTTGGTACAAATGTGTGGTTTAATGCGATCCTCTTTTAATGGGGAATTAAGCGTATCTTGAACTCTCGCCCCATTAAATCTTGAAAAGGGACAAGATATCATCCTCCCTTTTTCTTCCTCTTTTTTCTAGGCTATGAGATGCTAGAACCTTTCAATCCTTCCGGTAGGAGTTTCACAATCAATCATTACTCCTTGGATTGGTTCTGGACTATTTTGATGCAACCAATCTGTATCGATCAATATTTGATATAAGGTATGTTTTATCATCATTCCATTGGGGATCATCTTCTCATCTTTCTCCTTCCCATGTTATAGCATGTAATCTCTATGCTTCTAATGGGTTTTTTCTGGGGGTTTGGTTGGTGCGGTCGTACCATGGGATCCTCGAGTGGATGCAATTGTCGCGATATGAGGATCGTGACTCGTTGTGTGGATAATGAACGAGAGGAACTATTTGAGGCAGGGGGTTCGTTGGTTCTCTTTTCTTTTACGTGCAACTGTATTGATAGCATGTTTAATCCCACTAAATGACAATGGAATTGAGATAATAAATATTTTAACCTGATAAATAAATTGATATCAACCATATGTTATTGGCTCTTGTTTTGGAAGACAGTGTGATATCTATGCTTGCTTTGCTTAGATGTTTTTTCTTGATGGATATTGGTAAAGAATGTAAATTGGGATTAATTGATAATTGTCTGGATAAAGATAAAGCGTCATGTTAATGAATCTAGTTCTTGATGTAATTTTATGTTAATCAAATTTGTGCAATAAGCATGATTAAATATTTTTGATAGCTTACTGATTATGTTTCCAAAATTTGGAACCTACGAATTATAAATTTGTTAATTCAAGATGGATTAATGAACTGATTGTTTGATAATTCCATAAAGGGTTACAAGATACCCTCTTGATAGTTAAGGTGCTAAGAGCCCTATTGATGTGATGTTGTTTTCTTGCATCTTGCTTTGTGATGTGATCGTGGATGGTTGTTGTGATATGTGGGGACATGGAATCTTTTGGATGTTCCAGGTGATGACACCTGGAGTTGTGAGATGCATCAGTTTATGCATGTGGGTGTCAGGGAGGACACTAGTGATGATGGAATGGGACAGATGTGATTGTTGGATGCTTTCTGTTTCTTTTGGTTTTTTATCTACTTTACTTTTCCCCACTACTCAAGGCAGCTGGTGTAACGTATCCTTCTTCCGAAAGAGGCAATGACATGTGGGGTATGTCACATGCTTTCTATGTCTAGCTTCTCAAGGAAGTATGGGTATATGATATTTCTATAAGTGGAAAATACCTAAAATGTAGTACATCTACTCACTGTGTTGATCCCACTGTATTTAGTTGCATAGAATGTTTTTTGAATGCCTATGAATGTGGGAAAGTAAATTTATAATGAATAATTGAATAAATGGTGTTAACCCATGGGGATAGGGTTGCTCGAACATAATGATGAGGTTGTAATTTTGATGGAACAATTGACTTAGGTATGATGCTAATTAAATTTAATGATGAATTGTTCATGGTTAAGTAATGTTTAATGAATTAATTAATGTAAATAAGAACTGATAAAAAGGGAATGTAATAATCTAATAAAGTTGTTTAAATTGTTGTATGCTTATAGGATACCTAGTCTTATAAGTAGCATCCCGGAGACTGAGAGGTGTTTGCTGTAGTAGTGTCTATGACTAGGTTATTCCCATAGTGTGGTTGTGAGATATAATATATCCTATACTTTTTTTGTTTCTATACACTACTCCACCCAGTCAGTATGGGAAACTGACACCCCATGGATTATGTGCCCTAGGGGGTGTTTTTACCAACATTCCAGTGGGAGGATGGATGGCTGACTACCCCTTTGGCCCCGCTCCCTTCTCTTGGTAGTTACTTGTGCTGGTAGGCCCAATAGCCAGTTTTCCCCATATATGTGTGTAGAGGGATGTAATGGCTTGTGGATATTCACACACATATATTCTGAATATAGTTTTCTATGGACTACTATAGTTGCAACATGTATGGGCTATGATTTATTGAGGATTATTACTCGGTGTATGGGCTGTGATGGCTTGAGGTATAATACCCGATGTATGATACACATTATATAGGCTATGGTGGCTCCTAGAAACTACCTGGTTGCTTTGCTTATGTGGACTTGGTGGTTTTTTTCATGAGCTACACCTTGTGGTGCTTCGCCCCGGTGTCTGCAGGAAATCCTTTTTGAAGAGTAATTCTCAGGATGTTCGATGTTGGGAAAAGTGACAAACCAGTAGTGAAGTAGTATCAGGGTTCCCTTGATATTATTTATTATACGATATATTCTTGTGTGTGTTACTTGGTGAGAGTATCCATGGTGAGAATGGGAACTTAGTATACCTGTTTAGGTGACGAGTTAGTTTCAATTGTTGTTCGCTATGCTTTAGCATTACATCTTTAGTTTTTCATGAGAGGGTTCAGGGAGGATCATACTAAGTATACTGTTATACTCACCCTATGTATATATAAACTATTTTTAAGGTCACTTAGTGCAGGTTGGAGAAGAAGCTGCTTTCTACTAGCTTGGGGTTGCAGGATCTGTCTGTGCTTGTGATTGCTGGTGTTTTTACTTTCTTTTGGGTACTTGCAGTTTTCCCTTCAAGTCATATTACTTTTTCATGACATTTCCTACATGAACATGGGTTTCTTTTATATTACAGTTCTAAGTTGGAGTTGATAGGTTTCTATCTTATCTCTCTCTTCTGCATGTGTTCTCTTAGAGGGTAATGCCTCCCATTTATGTGTTTACTTTACTATCGGTGCTAGTAACCAACCCGGGGCCTACTGGAGGTGGGACTTGAGGGTCTTTATCTCCCTTCTCACATTACCAGCCTAGGAGGGTTAAATTTTTTGGGGAGGGGGTCATGATAGAGTGGTATCAGAGGTCTTGTTGAGGGATAAGATGTAGTTCGGAGTTAGGCACAGGTGAGGTTACATGGGTTGGTAAGGAAATTATGTCATTCATGTTTAGCAAGTGAGGTAAACACTGGAGATCGGCTGAGACCAAGTTGTTTAGGTCCCCTTATGATCTGATGTATGGATCGTTAAGTTTAAATTGGGTACTAAAATAGGTGATACTATTTGTAGGGTAGAGACCTAGGAAATGATCACTTATCATTCTTCCTTGTGCTTGTGTTTGAATGGGTAGACCTTGGGATCAGTTACACTAAAATAAATAAAAGAAAAAAATTAATTAATTAATGTTGAATCTTCCATATTCTAGGTTTAAGAGCTCTAATGGTTTTTTATTTTATAGGTATGGCTCTAGGTCAATTTCTTCGTCAGGTTTTCGTAGATAATGTCCAGCAGGCTGTTCCAGCAGATCGCCATAGGGTAGAGGTTAACAATGATGAAACATGGAGGAAGACACTCAGAGAGTTTTAGTTCCATAGTATACAAAAGTACAAGGGATCCATTTCAGATGCATTCATGGAAGATTTTTTATAGGAGGTCGAGATCAGCTTCAGTTCGATTTGTGCTCAGAAGGAGCACTGCGTGTCCTTGGTTGTGACGATGCTATGTGGAGCAGCGAGGCAGTAGTGGTTCTTGTTCATCAAGGATCATGAGGAGTCAGCGATCTCATGGGAGGAGTTCCGAGATAGGATTAGAGTCGAGTTTCTTTCTTCAACTGTGAAGGCGTCCAATCTCCATGAGCTTCTTCCCTTCAATAGGGGACCTCCATTGATCGAGAGTTTGGAATCCATTTCAGGAACCTTTTATGGTATGCTTCGGACCTATTACCAGATGAGGAGGCAAGGGTGATGCATTTTGAGGAGGCTTTGAATCCAGAGATCCAGCTCTAGGTCACCCCATGTATGCTGAAAACATATATTGAGGTGCTAGCGAGGGTATAGGTTGTTGAGAGGACATTGGATAGGACATGATCATCAAGAGAGTGGAATTGGCACGATTCCTCATGAAGTAGAGATGTGGTTCGGGGTTCCCGGTTTTCAGGGAAGAAAGGTTTTCATTCAACTGGGTGTAGGTCCCAGCCCTTCACATCTCGTTTCTCCAGAGGCAGAAACTCTCATGCCAATTCCAAGGGATATTGTGCTTGTTTTTTCTTGTGCTGGTCATTTCCATCAGCAGTGGGAGTGCCCGAACTCTCAGAGCGGTCATCGTGCACCAAGTGCTACTCTCCAGGTTCCTCCATTGAGGCAGTTCCAGCCGAGGCAGTAGTAGCCAGTTGCACAAGATTTAGATCATTAGAGGGTAGGTGGGGCAGGAAGAGGATAGCCCCATGATGTTCCCCGTCCTTAGAGAGCAGAGTGAGACTGTGGTGGTGGTCGTCATCAGGTCCAGAGAGGCCATGGAGGAGGTCATGGCCAGCTTCATGCTCTAGCGTTTCTAGCTCCATGTGAGTCAAATGTTGTTCAAGGTACCCTTTTCTTTTTTTTCTACCTTGGTGTATGACTTTTTTGATTCTAGAGTGACACAATCCTTCATATCACCTACCCATGTCCATGCTTTGGGACTTGAGGTAGAGAGGCTTCAAGTGCCCTTGGCGTTGACTATGCCAGTTGGAGGTCGAGCTGACTCGTTTGATGTATGTAGAGAATGTGAGCTACTGATGGGGAAACACCTCACCTGGGGAGATTTCCTATATTTACAAATAAAACCATATTATTTCATCATTGGCACGAATTTGTTGTATTCGGTGCAGGATATCATGGATTTCATCAGGAAGAAGTTCATTTTTATTGGTGAGGTGGGATAGCATGTTGTGTTTGTGGGTGAGCGAGACCCTCAGATGGGTCATAGGAACTTTCCATTCTTATCATCCATGATGGATGAGATGATGTAGAGTTCTTCAGAGGTTCAGAAGTTGGCGTTTCCTAGGTTCATAGAGGAGTACCCTGATGTCATTCTAGCAGAGGTTGTAGCATTACCCCCTCGACGAGAGATCTAGTTTGGGATCGAGCTATAGCTAGGAGCATCTCCTATCTATATGTCTCCATATAGGATTTCCCCTTCTGAGTTACGAGAGCTACATATATAGCTTGATGGTCTGTTACAGTGCGGTTTTGTTCAGCCATGTGTGTTAGCATGGGGTGCAGCCAATTTGTTCATGAATAATGATGAGGGTAGTTTGCGGTTGTGTGTCGATTATTGACACATAAACAAAGTGAAAACAAATAAGCTCTATAATATTCCACAAATTAATGACTTATTTGATCAACTTAAGGGTGAATGTTGGTTCTCAAGGACCGACTTGTGATCATAATATCATCATATGCGTGGGAAGGATGAGGATATCCTAAAGACTACTTTCTGTTGTCGTCATGGGCATTATGATATCATCTTAATACCGTTTGGCATGACGAATACTCCATCTGTATTCATGGGATTGATGAATGTTGTGTTCTGTGAGTTCCTAGACAAGTTCGTGGTAGTTTTCATCGATGACATCCTTGTGTACTCCAAATATGAAGAGGAGCATACATAGAATCTACAAGCCGTTTTTGGAGTTCTCTGTCGACATCATCTATTTGGGAAGTTGTCTAAGTGTGAATTTTGGGCTCTAGAAGTCCATTTCATAGCTCATGTTCTTCCCCAATAGGGATTAGCGGTGGATCCATCGAATATAGAAGCAATTGTGTCTTGGGAATCCCCCATGATAGTTTCAGAAGTGCGATGTTTCCTTGGTCTCGGAGGCTACTACAGGAGGTTCGTAGCCAATTTCTCACGAGTTGCGAATCCTCTGACAGCTTTGACTAGGTAGGATCAGGCTTTCTTATAGACTGATCAGTGTCAGGCAGCTTTCGAGTATCTAAAAGAGAAGCAAGTAAGTGCTCCTGTCCTTTTCCTTCCAGCTGAGGGAGTTCATTTTGATGTTTTATGTGATGCTTCACATCTGGGGTTAGGCTGTGTTCTCATGTAGTAGAGGTCTTTTGTTTCTTATGGGTCTCAACAGTTACGTCACCATGACCCCAACAATACCACCCAAAATCATGAGTTGGTAGCCGTGTTTTTTTGCTCTGAAGCTTTGAATACATTACATCATTGGTGAGCACTTTTTGGTTTTCACCGATCATAAGAGTTTGAGGTATGTTTTCTCCTAGCATGACCTGAAATTATGACAACGTCAGTGGATGGAGTTCCTATAGTAATATGACTTTGAAATATCATATACACCTTGAAAAGGGAATGATGTATTTGATACGCTGAGCCGAAAGTCATGTAGTGATGTTGTGCATGAATTCAGTGATTCTTGGAGAGTAATGGAAGAATTATCAGCATTACATCTTGATATGGGAGAAGTTGGGGGTAGAGGTTTTCTTTTTCAGATGACAATACCTTCATTCCGGATACAGATGGTGGAAGAGTCTCAGTTGGGAGATCTATAGGTGGAGGTCTGGAGAGACTGAGTTGTTTGTGGTGAGGCCCCTGATGGTTGGTCGGAGGATGAACAACACCGAGTGTTATATCATGGAAGGATTTATTTTCCATTTAAGATGCATGATATGTTTCTCAGAGAGTTCCATATTTCTCCTTTATCAGTACATCCTGGCATGAAAAATATGTACCGATCTTTCAGGAGTCAGTTCGGGTGGCCCGGGCTGAAGCGTGTGATTGCAGAGTTTGTGTCTCGATGTTTAGTCTACCAAATGGTGAAGGCCGAACACCATGTTCATGGTGGTCTTCTCCTACCATTATAGATTCCTTAGTGGAAGTGGGAGCACATCTTAATGGACTTTGTTACTAGTTTACCTCAAGCTTTGGGAGGGATTGATGCTATTTGGGTGGTAGTGTACTGTTTAACAAAATCGGCCCACTTCATAGTGATCACGGAGTTGAGCTCAGTGGAAGTTTTGTCAAGGAAGTATCTAGAGGAGTTGGTGAGGCTTCATTGAGTCCCTAGGATGATCATTTCTGATCGAGATCCTCATTCTACCTCCAGGGTGTGGAGTGGTCTCCAACATGATTTCAGTTCTCAATTATGCCTTAGCACTGCTTTACATCATCAAATGGATGGTCAGACTGAGCGAACCATCCAGACTCTTGAAGACATGTTACTCTATTGTGTTCTTTATTTTGGAGGCTCATGGATGAGGCACTTACCCTTGGTGGAGTTCTCTTACAACAATAATTGTCACTCCACCATCGGTATGGCGTCGTTTGAAGCCTTGTATGTCCGGCCTTTCCGTTCTCTGTTGTGCTGGACTGGGGTTGGAGAGTCACCATTTCCCATACCGAAACTAGTACAGAATACAACAGAGATTGTCCATGAGATTCATGGGAGGATGAAGACAACACAAGATCATCAGAAATCTTATGCGGATCAAAGGAGGATACCCATGGTGTTTAATGTTGGGGATCATGTGTTTCTGATGTTGACTCCCCGTCATGGGCAACAAAGGTTTGGTCATGGAAGTAAGCTTTCTCCCTGGTTTTTTGGTGCATTCGAGGTGTTAGCTCATGTTGGATATGTGGTGTATTGAGTAGCACTTCCACCATAGATGAGTCGGATACATGATGTTTTCCATGTTTCACAACTCCGTCGTTATCTTCATGATGACTCTCACATCATCGATTGGGGGGAGATCGATGTTGATGATGATGAAACCTTCGAGGAGTGACCTATAGAGATCCAAGACTACAAGGAGAAGGTGTTGTGCATGCATTATATCCCCTTAGTTCATGTTTTGTGGAGACAGAGTGGCATGGAGTAGAGTACTTGAGAACTTGAGTCACAGATACATGCTCAATACCCAGAGTTTTTTGATGTTTAACTCTTTTCTTGTGACGATGATTCCTTTGTGGTTAGAACATTCATGATTTATTTATGTTTATTTTCTTTTGTTGCTTTTGTGGCTTGCCCTTTTTTGAGAGGTATCTCGATGGGTGGTTGTTCGGATCCCGTTTCTTTCTTTTTCTCTCTTTAGGTGGGTTTTGAATTTTTGAGGATCAGAATGTTTTGATAGGTATCTGATGTAATGGCTAAGACCTCTATGGTCTATTACTTTGTGAAAATATGGGTTTGAGGTGTTCCGGGAGGTCAAGGTTACTTATCCCCAACAATTTTCCAAATTTACAATTCTGTGAACAGTTCCATCGGTGAGGTTCTATAACTATTTTAATCGGTGATGTTCTGTGAACTATTCTATCGGTAGGTGTACAGTAACGGTAGGTGTACAATGTTTCCATAATGGTGAGGACAATTGGTAGCTCTATCGGTAGCAATATTGGTAGGTGTACAGTAACAGTAGGTGTACACTGACGGTAGGTGTACAGTGTTTCTAGAATGGTGAGGTCTATAAGTAGCTCTATCGGTAGCTCTATCAGTAGGTGTAAAGTAACAGTAGGTGTATAGTGTTTCTAGAACAGTGAAGTCTATTGGTAGCTCTATCGGTAGCCCTATCGGTAGGTGTAAAATAACGGTAGGTGTACAGTAACGGTAGGTGTATAATGTTTCCATAAGGGTGGCTCTATCGGTAGGTGTACAGTATTGGTTGGTGCACAGTAACGGTAGGTGTATAATGTTTCTAGAATGGTGCCTCTATTGGTAGGTGTACAGTATCGGTAGGGGTACAGTAACTATAGGTGTGCAGTGTTTCCAGAACGCTGCTTTTATCAGTAGGTGTACAGTATTGGTAGGTGTACAATAATTGTAGGTGTACAGTGCTTCCAGAATGGTGCCTTTATCGGTAGGTGTATAGTATCAGTATGCGTACAATATCGGTAGGTGTACAGTAACGGTAGGTGTACAGTGTTTCCAGAATGGTTCCTCTATCGGTAGGTGTAGAGTAACGGTAGGTGTACATTAACGGCAGGTGTACATTGTTTCCAGCATCCTACAGTTTCACCTATTTTACATTTCCTTTGACATAAAATACATATAAATCCTTATTTTAAGGACTCTTAAGGCCGATTCAAAGGACATAAATTCTATATTAATTATTCTATGGATCGGGATGTTTTTCCTTAGTCAAAATGCATGGGTTAATGTAATCCACTTTTATTGGGGAATTAAGCGTATCTTGAATCGTCGACCCATTAAATATTCAAAAGGGGTTAGATATCATCCTCTCATTATCTTCTTCTTTTTTCTCAGCTATGAGACACTAGTTCCTTTCAATCCTTCCCGTAGGAGTTTCACAATCAAACGTTACTCCTCGGATTGGTTCCGCTCTATTTTGATGCAACCAAGCTGTATCGATCCATTTTCGATATATGGTATGTTTTATCGTCAATCCTTTGGGAATAATCCTTTCCTATTTCTCCTTCCCATGTTATATCATGTAATCATTATGCATCTAATGATGTTTTTCTTGTGGTTTGGTTGGTGCGGTCGTACCATGGAATCCTCGGGTAGATTCTGTTGTCGCGAGAGGAGGATCGTGAACTATCGTGTGGATAAAGAATGAGAGGAACTATTTGAGGTAGGGGATTCATTACTTCTCTTTTCTTTTATTTGAAACTGTATTGATTGCATATTTAATCACACTAGATGAAACTGGAATTGACAAAATAAATATTTTAACTGGATAAATAAATTTATATCGATCATATGTTATATCCTCTTGTTTTTTCAAGATAGTGTGATTTCTATGATTTATTTACTTTGTTATTTGTTCTAGATGGAAGTTGGTAAAGAATGTAAATTGGAATTAAAGGATAATTGTTTGGCTAAATCTAAAGAGGAATGTAAACGAATATCATTATTGTGGTAATTTTATGTTAATCAAATTGGCGCAGTAAGCATGTTTAATTATTTGTGATAGATTACTAATTAGGTTTCCAGAATTTGGAACCTACAAATAATAAATATATTAATTCAAGAAGGATTAAAGAACTGATTGTTTGATAATTCCTTAAAGGGATATGAGTTACCCTCTTGATTGTTAAAGGCCCAAGATCCCTATTGATGTGATGTTGTTTTTCTACTTCTTGTGTTGTGATGTGATCCTGGATGGTTGTTGTGATATGTGGTGGCATGGAGGCTTTTGTTTGTCCTAGCTGATGATGCCTAGAGTGGTGAGATTCATTGGTTAATTCATGTAGGTGTCGGGGAGGACACTAGGGATGATGGAATGGGACGGATGTGATTGTTGGATGCTTGAGGTTTTTTTAGTTGTTTATCTACTTTACTTTTCCACACCGCTCAAGGAAGCTGGTCTTACTTATCCTTCTTCTGAAAGAGGCAAAGACACATGGGCTATTCCATGTGCATTCCATGTACAACTTCTCAATGAAGGATGGGTATATGTTATTTCTATAAGCGGCAAAGATCTGGTGGGTAGTACATCTACTCACTATGTTGAGCCCATTGTGTTTAGTAGCATAGATTGTTTTTCTAAAATGCCAAGGAATGTGGGAAAGTAATTCTATAATGACTAATTGAATAAATGGTGTTAACCCATGGGGATAGAGTTGCTCGAACAAATTATGAGGTTGTAATTTTGAAGAAACAGTTGACTTGGGTATGATGCTATTGAAATTTAATGTGGAATTGTTCATGGATAATTAATTTTTAAATAATTAAGTAATGTAAAGTGAAACTAATAAAAATGGAATGATGAAATCTAATAAAGCACTTTAAATGGTTTTATGATTATTGGATACCTATTCTTCGAAGTAGCAGCCCAGATTCTGAGAGACTTTAGCTGTAGTTTTTTCTAATGCTAGGATACGCCCATAGTGTGGTTTTGAGATATAATATATCTTGTACGTTTTGTGTTTCTATACGCTCCTCCACCCAGTCAGTATGGGAAACTAACACCCCGGGGATTCTGGGCCCTGGGGGGTGTTTTCATCAACATTCAGGAGGGTGGATGGATGGATGACTACCCCCTTTGGCCCCAGTCTCTTCTCATGGTAGTTACATCTGCTGGTAGGAACACCGGTTAGTTTTCCCCATATTTGTGTGTAGAGGGCTATAATGGCTTCTGGTTATATACACACATATATTCTTGATATATTATTCTATGGACTACTATGGGTGTAACGCGTATGGTGTGTGATGGCTTGAGGAATCTTACTCAGTGTATGGGCTGTAACGGCTTGAGGTATAATACCCGATATATGATACAAATTATGTGGGATGTGGTGGATCCTAGAAAATACCTGGTTACTTTGGTTAAGTGGATGTGGTGGTTTTTTTGCCTGAGGTGCATGTTGTAGTGCTTCACCCAGGTGTCTGCAGGCAATCCTTTTGAAAGAGAGATGCTCATGATATGCGACGTTGGGGAAATGTGGCCAGGTAGTAGGGAAGTACTAGTGGGGTACCCTTGATATTACTAATTATATGATATATTCTTGTGTTCATTACTTAGTGAGAGTATCCATGGTGAGGTTAGGATTTTAGTATAGCTGTTTGGTGACGAGTTAGTTTCACGTGTTTTTCACTATGCTTTAGCATGATTTATTTACTTTTGCATGAGAGGCTTTAGGGAGGATCCTACTAAGTAAACTGTTATACTCACCCTATGTATATATAAACTATTTTTTAGGTCACATGGAGAAGTTTAGAGATCAAGCTGGTTTCTACTAGCTTGGGGTTGTAGGAGTTGTTTGGTCTTGTGATTACTGCTATTTTTACTTTCTTTTGGGTACTTGCAGTTTTTCGTTTCCATTTGTAGTACTTTTGCATGAAATTTCATATATTCACTTGGGTTTCTTTTATATTCCAGTTCTGACTTGGATTTGATTGGTGTCTATCTTATCTCTCTCTTCCGCATGTGTTCTCCTAGAGGTTAATGCCTCCCATTTATGTGTTTACTTTACCCTCGGTTCCAGTTGTCATATTGGGGACTACTGGAGGTAGGACTCAAGAGTCATTATCTCCCTTCTCACATTGTCGACCCAGGAGGGGTACACTTTTTAGGGAGGGGTCCTGACGATATCTTCATCGAAAATAAATAAATTAATATATAAATAAAATTCAATTTGATTATTGAATGAAAAAACACATCATAAAAATTAATATCCCCATGTTATTTCATGGATAAAATCCGTTTTATAGTGAAACCACAACAATATCTACCAAAACAATACGTACCTATAAAGGTTCAGTTAGTCACCAAGTCACCGAATATGATTCCTTAGGTCTCAATATAAAAGATGCACACACATACGGATCCTAAGTGAAATTTCAGGTTCTGGTTCAATCATAAATGCCCAGGAAGTACTACTTCTGTAGTTATAAAAATCATCATTGTGTAACCTCATCATCTATGAATGGTATCTCACATTATCAACATGAGAAACATGAAATGTGGCCCATATCAGACCTTACTGTTCCACATGGTTAGTTCCATCCCACTACCCATTAGCAAAATCCTATTCTTTATCCATATTGGATAAGAAAATATCATCGGATAAATGTATCATTGGGAAGAATTAATTATTTTATAATCCTTTTGTCATTAGTGATAGAGGACACAAGAGGATTTCTATGGGAAATAGTGTACATAGTCTCCTTAGAATGTCCACACCTAGTTACTTCATATAATTATATATAGAAAATTTACTAATTAATAACATAAAAATTCATGTAACTATTTAACAATTCATCTCATTTAAGGCTGGTCACCCTAAAGGTTAGAGGCTAGAAAAAATATATAAAATAAAATTTATAAAGAATAGATTGTGTTCATGGGCTAGCTATAACATTAGGATCTATTTAGACTTATTTCCTACGGATATATTTATTTTGAATGCACGTCAGGATACGTCAATGCTCCCTCAAACATCACATCACCAATCTAACTACAAAGTGATATTAAGAATCTCAGATAATTAATTATATCAGCTAAAATTTATTTGAAAATTAATATAAAATTGATCATATTCAATAAAAACTCCCCATGTCATAATGTCACACTGGAACCTAGTAAAATGGTAGCTAATTGTTTCATCATACATCAACAACCCTAAAAAGTATGAATTACCCAATAAAAATAGAAAATCATTTTAAAATTTAATATAAAATTATTCAGAATCTTATGAAAAATTATAAAACAATATCATCCCATAAAGAAGCATTGAGAAACCGTGTATAGATAGAATATTAGTATTCCTTCATCCTTGGATACATGACATTTCTAGTAGAACTAGAAAATTCCAAATCCTTCGATGGAATATCCATTAAAATCATAAGATAGAGAAGAAATAAATTAATACAAGTAGAGAGGAGAATAAAATACAATAATAGATGTGGATAAATACCTTGGACAGATGTTAAAATCTCCTTGGATCACCACTCATAAAAGGGTATTAATAGTTTAATAAAGAAAAATACAAGGCCCAATAATATTGGGGATAAACAAGGAGGATTTGGGGATACCCCAATACAATTTTGGGAGAAGTGTGATTTTCCACAGTAAAAATAACACTAGATTCTCAGTGGATCTACTAAAATATTTGTTAAAGTTGGTACACGGCCTCTCCCTAGGCTCTTATGATCCCACATGGATATTATGGGAATAAAAACATATCTAAAATAAATCTTTGAATGTGTTCAAATGCTTAAAAATCAATTCTGATTCATGTTTATAATAATTACTAGACAACTAACTAGAGTGTTCACATTCTTCTAGAAATGTAAGAGCCCATTTGAAAATTACATTTAACAATAATAATAATCCATCCTAAGAAATAATGAAATTGGTATCATATTCTCATATCCTTGGTGAAGAAAAACTAACATTAAAAGATATTATCAAATATAAAAGTGGAATTTTGATATTCAATATATTATTTCATGAATGAAATACAATCCTACTCATTTAATTACTTATTTAGAATCTAAGACATTACATACTATTATGCAAAAAAATTTCATTGAAATTGACCCTAGAATCTTATAATGTTAACTTCAAATCAAACAGCATTCATGAAGCTAGTGAAAGTCATTCATGTGGTAAATGGTAAAACATATATTATTTTCACACCATTAGAAGAATAACATCATTCAAAAAACAAAAATAAAAAACCATTTAAAAAATTAATAAAAAAATATACATGGGTATAAATTCATTAAAATGTCATTTTACAATAACTGATCATTCTTGAAAAATTGTACATTAAATATTTTCGTGCAATAAAATATTTCCCGACTGAATAGAAAAAAATATAGTTTTTCCATAATAAATTTATTTTAGAAAGTTGAGTACACTGATAGAGAAAAAATAAAAATAATTAATAATTTTTAGATATATATCATAAATATTCATCATTAAAAATATTAAAATAAAAAATCTTGTTAAAAATGATACTACAACGTTAAAACACTTAACTCAATTATGAATTTCATCATAAATGTTGTTACATCCTATATAATTAATTTATGTTTATTGTAATTATATAATAGAACCATAATAACACATATAATACCATTATTTATCCACTTATAACATTTAGACAACCATTTGTTAATAAATCATTATTAAATTCATTATTTTTTGGGTGTTAACTATTTCAATTTTTCCAGAAAGAATCGATTTGAAAGTCCTATTCCTTGTAAATTAAATTGGGTTCCATAATATCCTATATATTAATCTTGATTTAAATAACATATATATTAATTATATACATATTTTCAACCATAAATAATATATATAGATAAATAAATTAATTACCTTTTTCCTCGAGACAATATTCCCACGCGCATGCATAAATGATATTTTCATTTTAAAAAAAGAAGTAATTATAAATGACATTTCATCATTATAGAATCATAATTTTATCACTAAAATTGTATAAATTAATTAAATATTTCATTATATACATTAATGTGATGTGATGATGGAATATAAATCATTTCATTTGATAGATGTTGTAGATCACACGTATGCATGAGAGATAATTTCATTTCAAAATTAATTACAAAGTGGTGTAAATGGATATTAAATCATAATTAAAAAATTGTATATTGATAATACTTTATTCATTATCTTATTTTGGTTACAATAGGTTTTGATTATGTGCAAGAAGAAATAAACTTGAGAGAGAGAGGTTATGATTTATACCACTTATTTGATAGATTTTTCTTACACCATGAGCCAATATTTATTCATCATGGGATAAGTAAAAGGTATATAGAATATAGGTAAGGGAAATAAGATGTTTTTTGGTAAGGGATTTGATTATCTAGAATGATCATAATTCACGTAAAAGATTGGAAACTAAGTTCCCTTTTATATGTTAGGGATATGAAAAACATGGAATTACTTAAAATATTTAAATAGTATAACATCACATTCTTGTGAAAGTAGGAAAAATGTAGATTAATAAAAAGGTAGGATAATATACAATATTAATCCCTCTAATAAATAATAATTATACATGTTTATGTTTACTTATTAACTATATCTATTTTTTAATCATCCTCTTTTAATCTATATTATTGCTAACTATTATATTTTTTTACTATTTTTACAAATAATTTTGACCAAAACATGTTGTGGTATCATAAAAAAATATGGAAATTTTTATTAAAATAAGGAATCCATTTTATCAATTTCAATTTCTATATTTTCTAGAATATAGTTTTATAATATTCTCGAATAACGCAATAAAAACCCCCTTTCTAAAAATGTATTAAAAATAAAAAAAACATATTTTACTATTATTCCATTAATTTTAAAAATATTAAGGATGAACTATTTGAGTAACTATAAAATATATAGATTTTATTAAATAATTTCATTACAATTTTTATGATAATTTCATATGAATTAATCGATATATTATCATATAGAAATAAAATTAAACATATATATATAGGGGATATTAATACTAATAATACATGCCAATAGAACTGCTAGGATATAATATTACACTGTATCATTGATTCATTTAGACTCCGGGTTTCATTTAAATAAGGTAATCAAATATATTAACTTCACTACAAATTTAATTCATATAAAATGTTGGGGTGTTAAATTATACCCCATTAAAATGAATTCCCCCCCCCAAATTCAATCACTCTTATATTAAAAAATAAGAATATATTAGCCTTATGAAATCCTTCGGTTCCCATATAGGATTGTATAGTTTTTGATTCATTGGAACATCATTAAGTAGAAGTGTAGAATTTTCCTATATAACATTGTCTCCATGATTTTAATTTTATCCCACTATATATTCATAGGAAATTTAATAATTCAACCGTATAACCTCTTAGTTTAGTAATTGTGAAGGAGTAATTTTTTACTTCCTTATGAAAGATACATGGAACACATTATGACCCTGAGAGATGTTCAACAGATATTCCAAGACATAAGTTAATATCACTACATGATAAAAAATGTTGAATAGATAAACATTAAGAGGGATCAACATTAAATTCTTCTATAATATCATAACATTACTCATTGGATAAATTCACTATATTACCATCCCACTAAATTGAAATTCTTAATCTCACATGTTATTGTATGAATAACTATTCTATTTACTCAGATCTACCTTGATATGTTGTGACATGGTTCTAACATTATTTTAGATTTCTTGAGCTATCTCAAGTACAAATAACTTTATATATTAAACATCATTCCAGGTTGTTAGAGTTATAAACTTCTTTTAATATAGGGGTTCATATGGATCCATCTGATTGATTGAGTGAAAGTTATTTCTAAAATAGATTTTTTAAGAGGAAGGTGTTAATCCAAAACACATTTGAAATATAGGTTAATTATCTTACCATATCCTCTATGTTTTGGATGGTACTATCATATTTAATATCTATATATGGATGTTATGAAGTAATGATACAAAACTATATATCTAGATATTGTTGAAAACATAACCATTACATTGTAGTAAACCTCATATCTCGATCGTATACAATAGATTGTATTACTCAATGGAATCTTTTCCCTTACTTGTTTTATATCATATTAAACAAATCATATGATAAATATTCTATGATTAAAATTAATTATATATAAATTTTTTAAGAGATCAACTACAACCCTAACATAATTATAATGTTAGTTGTTTTCAAATCCCACAAACTAAATCCACAGTGTTGTTATCAAATTTATATTATGGAATAGGTAATGGATATAACATCCCCTTATAATTTTTTCTCTTCACCTTAAGTTGATAACATTAAACAAATTGAGATGAATACTCTACGGTATCATTTTTCTTGTTTTCCCACTAGAAGCACTCTTTCATAAAACTACATATCATCATACATCAATGATGAATAGAGAATAATAAGATAAGGTATTCTTCCAATAGAACCTTATTCATGTTTGGGATTGATAGAAAACATACTTAGTTTGAATACTATGCCATTACATCAGAATCTAGGATGAACTTAAGAACATTTATTACCTTTATATGTGTATCTACAACTTCCTTCCATGACATTTTTAATCTTATTATTGATAGTTGGTTGAAAAATTATTTGATAATGTTATGATTTATCCCATTTCATCATGATTTTAAGGTCTATCCTTTGAAAATATAGTAATATTAGATCATGTTTTTTCATTTTCCCTAATAATATCACATGATCCATTCCACTCATTTCATTACACAGATTTCTTGGTTCAACTTGGTGATGGTGTACTGAGATGTTATAATCATTAACAATCACAAACCAATATATACTTATAACTTTTATAATAAGTATATAGGTCACACCATTAACTATAATGATAATTAATCCATGTATTTAACAAAAATAATACCACTAAATCAATAAATCATAAGTTGGGTATTTCATCAGGAACATGCAGTTGGTGTGAGGCAAAAGCTATCTCCATATATTTATTCATGAGAACACATCCCAGACCCTTCTAGGATAGATTACTATAATTCACAATCCCTTGTCCACTCCACAGTAGATTTAGTATTATTTTTCTATCCAACCTTCTTTTCACCTCTTTGATATTTTCCAACCATTCATCAATCTAAACGAATTTGAATCCCTTCTAAGATTACATGGTTAGTTGATAGCTAGCCATGAAAAAATATTCACAAAGAATCGATAATATCTATCCATGCCAAGTATATTAAGGAGCATAGTCAGAGTGGTTGGACTAGGACAACATTAAATATCTTCTATATTTATGGATTCTTCGATATACCCTTTATTGAGATTACATGACAAAACAATTAAATGTTATGTTGCCAAAATTCACACATGTTGAATTTTTTATTAATCTTATACTTCTTTGAGGTATTCAGTACATTTTTGATGAAATATTCATGATATTATTTTATCATGGAGTGTATAAAAATTTATTATATAAAAAAAACAAAAAATTGATCACTATGAACTCAAAATAATATTTTTCTTAAACCCTGGAATATAGTACGGTAATTGGTATAACTAAATATAATCACTATAAATTTATAGAGTTTAAACCAAGGTTTTATTATTTTATTGTTTATGTATTTACATTTGATACTAAATAGATTGTATGAAAATAAATATAATTATTAGAAAAAAATATTTAAGAAAAATTATTGATCAAAAAATTCATCAATATGGGAAAAATGGTAATTATTCTAGATTTTGATCTTATTATTTTCTAAGTAATTAATACATATTTTAATTGATCTATAATTATTCATAACAAAAAAAGAACCATTCCACTTAATAACGTTGTAAATGGTATAATTAATCCATTATCATGATTCTCATTGAGTTTATTCTTCAATTCATGAAATTCAATCATTTCTAATCTATATATTCATTGAATTAGGTGTAGCACTATGTAAAAGTTATATTGAAAATATAACTTCGTGATTCGTAATATTACCAGTAAAATTCTCTTTAATAGAATTAAAAACTCTCGTACAATAGTTATATCATCAATTTTGTGTTTCTCACAAACAAATATAGATAAATACCTTCATTTTAATATGAATAATGTATCATTAAATCGATGTAATTTCCATTATATGTGTCTGGTTATCCTTTCACTAATAGTCCACCATTGAATAGTTTGTATTATAGAATTTGACATAATTTCTTGGAAATAATTATATGGTCTTTCTATATTGAAATAAAATACATGAATAAAATAATATAATATTAAATTTGAGGAAGAATACTGTTTTTTTGTGAATCAAATTCCCACAAACCTCACGTGGACATGATATGTAGCTATCATAACATATGGATTTTTTAATGATTATTCTACATATAATTGTTGATGTGGTATTGTGATACCATTACAAAATACTTCATATATTTATTACATAGTAGATCCATAATCAAATAATGAAAATTTCATTTTTATTGTGGATAGTAAAGAAACTATTCACCAATTTATTCTTGTACCCACACCATAAATAGATATTGTATGAGATTTGCCTTTTTTAATAGGTTCAAGAGGTTATTTAAGTCAGTATTCATTATTATCCATTAGATTCAAGCACCATAAAGAATAACTCATTTACTCCTATGATTTGAAACACCATAGTGTGGGTGGTGCATTTTATGGACATTTCTATCTACTAAAATAATTATCAATATTCTTTATATGAATTCATAATTTGATTTCCTGATGAAATCCTTTTCCGAACATAAATTATTAGTTGTTCCCCATAGGAAGCATTCATTCACACTTTGAGCATAAAGGAGTACTTTTTTTCTTTCATTCAAGTGTATTATTATTAAAATATTAATTGAATTTTGTCTTTATTTTTTTATCAAAATCATGATATTGATGGTTGTATCCAATATCTATTTCTACTATAGTAGAATATAAAATTATTTCTTCATATATAATTTTTTCTCTTGAGGATAACACACAATGTATGACCTTGTTTTAATCCCTTATTGAATCAATTATTATTATATTATATTTGGATGGTTATACTAGAAGTCTACCTCACAAGTCCAGTAAAATTTGTCTTATAGATAATGATGCATTTAATATAAATATAATTTTTTCACAATGAATTAATTCTCCATTTTCATACCACGAATACGAGTATGTAATTATTAAAAAATAAACTTTTAAACTCATCCAAATATATAGAGTCAATTAACTCATATTGCCTCTTATTCATCAAATGAGATGTCCATTGATAAATTTTTCCATCCAAATGAAAAAATACATTTTCATACACTATGAGCTGGATAATAGAAATTATATTTTTGGTCGAACTCATCCATTTCCTAGAAATTAGTGGATTAATAGATTCATAAAAAAAGTTATATTTTTATATATGTAGTACTCAACAAAACATCCTTCCCACAGTTACTTATTTCATAAATCAATATGATTCATGTCTTAATAAATCGTATTATGAATATAATTTTGATTTTTCATTTTATCCCCCATAACATCGGTTCTCTTAGGAGGGAAATTATAGTAGTTTATATCATATTCAATATTAATTTGATTCCCTCAGGTTCCATCCATTTATAGAGATAGAAAAAAATTATAATTTTATTTTTTCCCCTAAAATGATAGAGGGTTTATCTTTTTTTTAATCCCTGGGATATAATAGAGATGTTTCCCAATAAAAATATTGACTCTGTTATTGTATCATTAAATACATTCACACTAGGTTCACCATCATTATATCCTATCTGAGGATTGATTATTCAAGATAATATATGATTTTATGATTATTTCCATTAGCTTTACCATTTATATTTACCTTAAAAAATAATAATTAATACCCCATACCTAAATTTGTAGAGAATTTCATTCCAATGGTTGAAAATGAATTGGGGTTTTAGACCCAACAATTCATAGGAACATACATTGGTTGAGAGGATAGGAGGATAGCCTTATTACGACATTTTTAGGGTAATTATTTCCTATTCCAAGACTAATTTATCGATATAATAGAAGATTTTTAATATCTTCCAAGTATCAAAACGACATTGGATAACCCATAAAAATGATCATGGGTAAAATTAATCTTTCTTCAAATGGGGGTTCAGTTAATGATAACAGTTTAATGTATTCATGGTTCTTATAGTATTTCTTGTTATTTATTAGAAATTTCAAGGCTCTAATATTTTAAATACATATAACCATTTGAGTTGGATTTTACTATCATAGAGGAAGGTTATTGATATTTTTTATTGGATTTATCATTTATGAGGCATCCTTGGTACCATATGAAAAATAGGAATCAAACACATACAGTTCATTCAAGTATTGAATTTTAATGTCACGAGGAAAGAAAAAATATGAAGCCACACAAGCATCAGGTATCATGCCTATTCAATAGTAAGGCTTCCTATGTATCCTACTTATAACCTGAATTTTAGTCATAAAAGTTTGATCAACCCTCAGCATGATGATGGTTGGTGACAGATAACAAATTCCTTTGAAGGTTATTTCCTTAGGGATCACTTATGTAGTAGTAACTTTATGAAATACCCTATGGTGGATTACCTTGTATTAGGGAAATTGTATCATGCCACATTATAATTCTTACCCATTGAGGTTAACCTAGATTGGAGGAATTCATGATGTGAATGATATTATTATTTATAATGTCTAAGACCACAAGAGTGATACTCAGTGTGAGAAATAGAGGACAAAAAGTGATCAATATAACCACATATGTATAAAGGATTATGAATTGGGGATGCCATAATAGTGTGTTTAATATGGATCATGGACATCAGTGGTGAATCTTACATATAATATTTACATAATGAATCGGATTCCCTGTAGTTACAACATTTTAAACTTGTTGATGGGGTTGAGGTAGCCGAGGACATTTCAAAGGTTAAACATAATGGGATGACAATGTATGATCCCACTTATCATTTTATGTTTGTTGATGAATTATAACAGTCTTATATGAGAATCAAATACAATGAATTATTAATATTTGAGGTACGATGGGACTTACACCAGGGTGGATGACCATTGGGTCTCAGGCCTTAGGATGTTGTCCTATATATCCTATTTGATGGGAATTAGATTTCTTGTAGTTTAGTTCAGCGAACATTTGAATATGAATTTATAAACAATGCTATCACGTAAATGTGGTATATATCATTCATTTTTGACATATAAGAGGTTCTATGCATGACATGTCCTAATATTCCATTCGAAATTTCTTGAAAATATGTCTAGCATGCCCTGAGTGTCTTCCTAACATGTCATGGTTTTCTATATGAAATTACAGAGTGTCTTTCAAACATGGATAACATGACCAATGGTGATATACAAGATTGACAAGAAAATTTCATCGTACTTTAACATGATCTAATTGTACTATATTGAGTACTATCACATGAACTGGTAGACACATCTAAGGGTCTTCACCAGATCAACATATAAATACCCATGGGTGTCGCATGCCCCATGATGACATGTCATAATACTATAACATGACTTAGATGGCATGTCCAGTTGACTTTTTATGACTTTCCTAGTATATCAAGAGTGTTTTAAATGACTATATTTCCTTTATTATGGTCATCGTAATACTTGATTAACATATCCAAATGATCCTATTTGTATTATATGAAATTCCAAAAGGACTTACCATGACTTTTGTGATATATTTAGAGGTACCTACATAGCTTGGATGACATCCCAAAAATACATCACAATATTTGGCCAGTATTTATGGAGGATCATGAGTGGCTAAGAAGATATATCCAAAGGATTTCTCAATACAAGGTTGATATGATTAGATGATCATGTGTGTCTGGGAAGATATATAAGAAAAACATTATGAGACACAACTAATATTTCAAGAGGATCTTGTGTGGTTGGTCTGACATGTCATAAGGACTAATGGAGAGATAGTTGACATGTTCATGTGTTTTACCATGATCTGGATAGGTCGTACAAATTACATGATACCTTCACATGAAAATAATTGTATCTATATTCACATATGTCTTTTATTTTTTCAATATTTATTTCATATGAGGCTCAATGTTTGCTGATAATTTTCTTCATGAGGTTTCATATTCCTAAGTAAACATGCAGAAACTCCTTCTCCAAATCTAGATTGAATGATGATATTCCTACAACTAATCAATAGGATGATCACACAATGTTATTATTCACCTTCTGTAACCTCATAGGTCATAACATATATTTTATATAGTGTAATACCCTTCTAATCACATGAATTTCTCCCCCAAGAATTTATTTTTTTTGTGCACTACAGCGGGAGCCTTGTGTATACATGTGGGTGTTTTTCATGCTGAAGGGTAGGAATTTAATAGTATTTCCACCATATTTATACACCACCTTGAATGGAACATATATCATTGATTTGAGATACTATCAGTGGAGGGAGTATCTCATCACGCACCTCACATGAACATTCAACAACTCATTGAATGAATAACATGTTATTCAGCAACTAGGAGAACACACTATCATCGCCATATTTATTGTAACTTTTTCTTATCAAATAGAATTAACATAATCATATTGACTTACTAAATAGTAACTTCACCATAGATATGACAGCTATTATAGTCATTGTGAGGTCATGATTCTTGAGGAGAGGCCTTCTAGCATTTGAATAAGACTTGTTTGAAGTCCTACATGAGATTAAAGAGAATTTTAAAATTCATTTCTAATGTTCAAAATGTCTAGTCAGGGGCCTCTCATGATATCATGTTGGCCTATCACAGGGTCCATGTGTGCTCAATGGCAATCGCATGTGGTAAAAAACCCCTACATATGAAAATCAATGTGTATCCCTTCATGAGAGGCTTCTATAATTTTTAGTATTTATTAAATTATATAACAAGGCTTTCAACCTTTATCAATTTTTTTCCATCATGGAATCACATGATCATTTGAGGGTATCACAGAAACATGAAATCATTATTAAAGATAACTACTCAATAAGTCTATGACGTGTTACATGATCAATGATAGATCTCGTGATGGTGTGAGTGAATTTTCATGGGCAATACCTCTACTTCCATGTGAAGGAAAAGTGTCATCACATGACCAAATGGACGTGTTTGAGGTCCTTATCATGGTGAAGATGATATACAAAATTCTCTCAAATGATAGAATTGAAATTCCTCCATGGGGATCCATAGTTTCTTGAAGATCACAAAGAACATCACATGAAAATAAACATAACCATATATAAAATAATCTTTTTCCTTCTTACACTAATATTTTATAATGAAATTTGGTAGATTGTAAGGAATATATTGATTTCCATGTTTAATAACTAGAGGAACTCATCAGGAATCCTTATCATGAACATCATTGGAAATATGAATGACTAGAGGAACTCATATAGAATTATTATCATGATCATAAGTTATTTTCTAAACACATTCTAAAGATTAGAATGGTTTGAAATAGGGATTCACTCAATTTGAATGATCTATATTCATTACCTTGTTAGGGTCATGTAGCCATATGTCCTTCAATGGGTTACACGATCTATATGATTCGGTCATCTAGAATTCATATATTTATGTTTCTTCATACTTTTTTAGCAAAGAATATATTACACATGAATTGGGTATTTATTCAATTATATAATTGTTAAGTCACTTTTATAGTGTGTAAAAAAGATGACCGCCTCCCCACTCAGAAGCATGGTTTATAGGAACAATGCATCAATTCTTAGGAGTGTAATTACATGCTTTATTTTTGAGGATTCCATTGATCAGTGTCTTAATATTCAGTTGGTATTCAAGGTAACCTTTTCTATTATACTCTGCATCCTATAAATAGTGGATTGAGGGAATTCTCATTCCATCAGTGAGTTTGAATTCCCAATGCCTTGTGAATTTTCACATCTTGTGACTCTTACATAAGACCTATATATAAGGATTATTTCCCATGAACTCTTCACAATAACTATTGTATGAGATCTGATTGAGTTCCCTCACATTGTGAATTCCTTTTTCTAAATGGCATAGTACTAAAATATATAAATTAACCCATGATAATTTAAATTATACCCATTTACTCATCTACATAGATTTTTTAGGTTTATCGTGATCAAATAAGTTTCATTCATGGATTCTTGATCGTTACATGGTTCATGTGTCCATCTCAAGGTCATGTGATCGCCTGTCCTATAGCAGATCAAGCAGTCACATGGTGCTCAAGGGTTCATGATATTGTCAAGATGCACTGTGGGATATGTGATTTGTGAGAGTATATTTTGTTCATGAGATTCAACAGACCTATATCTGGTTATGTTATCTCAAGTCCTCTATTAGATAAATTGATCAAGAAATCATTTATGGTCCAGGAAATTCACATGATACATTATGAGTTATGAATATCTCTTTGATGAATTAATCTCATATAAACTTTTAATCAACTTTATTTACATCGGGATTCCAATTCTTAGATATTTCCCAACACGGTTGGACAGATGCTCTGGTCAGTGGGAATCAAACTGCACACCCTCGATATCATTTTTTCTCTTACAATGAGGATTTAAATGGGATTATCTCACCTAAACATCAGAGATACCCCATATCACCCTTAATATCATTATATGGTTTTTTTCTACTAGATTATTCTTATAACAATTCACCTAAATATAACATTCTATCTCATTGGATATCATTTTATTTCTACTATATTAAAATGAAAATCTATGACAGTCATCGATTGGTAGTCACACCACTCCAGGTTTTATCTCAGTTGTAGGTAAACTCTCCTAGGAGTCCATAATGTTATGATCAATCTCAATAAATATCTAACACTCTAATGTTGTAACAAATATTTCTCAATACATAATTTTAACTCTTTAATATCTTCTATTCACGCAACCATGAGTTTAAACAATCTACGAGACCCTATTGAATTACAATTAGTTTAAAATGTTTTTTTAACCTTGAAATTAAATTAGAGGGAATAAGTAATAATAAATTATAAATAAAATAAATATAGAGTTCAAAATAAATATGGATTTATTTGTATGTTTATATAAAATGAACACAAATTTTTTTGGAATGTCACTTTTTTCTTCAAAAAAATTATGTTTTCTTTAAAAAAGATTTTTCTTTTTTTCATGGGTGATTATTAATTTGTAGAAGTAATATAAAAAGGATTTGTAAAAAAATATTTTCTAATTATTTGGGACCAAATCAACATCTAATTGTTTTATATAACTTGTAATAATCATTAATTCATTAACAGAATAGTGAAAATAAAGATTTTTATGAAAATTGTATTTTCTATTCATATATTTATAAGTAAAATAATTATTTGGTATGGTTTTAAATTTAAATTATATTTAATTAAATTAAATTATTAAAATAATGTTTTTTAATGGGTTTTATAGAATAATTTATTATAAAATCAATTTATGTTTAAATTTGGCATTTTTTGGAAAAATTATTTTCCATAGCACATTAGAGATTTTATTTTAAATTAAATTCTAAATATTATAGGTATTCAATATTAAAAAATTAATACGAAATTTATATTCATATTTTACACAATTATTTAACAGTGCACTTTTATTTTTGGACAATATGCATATTATTTTTGGTAAATATTCATTCCATGGTAAATGGTAATTTGGGTAATTTGGGTTTCCAATAAATTATTAAATACCACAAAAAGTCCAAAAAACTGACCCAAATTTTATTGGATGAATTTAATTCGATACTTAATACATATGGATAAAAATGTGGCTATTTATTAGAAAAATGGGAATGAAAATTACTTATATAGTATTTTAATAAAGGAAAATCCCAATATTTCACTTTTTAGACATAAATATACATTATGTGTCCACATGGGAAAAATGTGTGTTATGAATGAATATAAATGTAAATTTTTAACATAATAAACATAGTTTTCAGGATATCAATATATTTTTCACTTTTTGGGCCACTTATATGAGATTATGGTATTTATACTACTTTATTTAATAAACATTCAACGATTTCACATTCATGTTTTTTATAATATATAATTTTTAATATGTGGTTAAAAAGATTTATTCTTCTATAAATATTATTATAAAATAATGGAAATTTTTATTCATCATGGTATTTTATTTTTATTTGATAGTAATGATATGTGTATATTAAATAATTACACAATGATGATGTTGTAATTGTTTTATTAATGGAAATAAAAAATAAATGTTACAGAAAATATTAAAATAAACATAATTTCATAAAATTAATGTGGAAAAACTATTATAGATAATAGAAACCTTTTATGTATATAAATAAATAATTTTTTCAATGTTTACATGTCATGTTGATATTTTTAACCACCATGTATTGAATTATGTCAAAATTCACATTAATTATATTATACCAAAATAATACATTATTAAATTATTCAAAAATCACAAGTAATAATAAAAATACAGAATAATTATAAAATTTTATAATTATTTAAAATATTTCTTTTATGAGATATTTGACATAAAATAAGTAAAAATTACAGCTTTTTATAATGAGAAGTTCTTATCATTGTTAAATTTAGACATAGTTAACTAAAGGTTAATCAAATTGATATTGTATAAAATAACATAAAAACTAGTCTAAAATATATTGGATAATGATATTAAGACATTATATTATCATATATTATAATAATGTACTTTTTGGAGGTTCTTGGATTTATATTGATTATATTATAAATTTATTTTTTTGAATTTACCAAATATCCCCACACCACAATTAGAAAAGGGTACCTCCACCCTCACTTATTCATATCACATTGAGCCTTAAATATCAATCATACCCTACCAATTTCTCTTAAAAACATTCCTTGACACATTCTGGAGGATTTAGTTTTCTCTAAATTCCAACCCTAGTGTCTACAATTAGATATTTAAAATAGGTTCTCTAAAGAAAATATAATCTTCTATAAAGACTATTTTAAGATTATTTCTTCTAATAAATCCTATTGATCTGTTTTTTCATTATAATTTTATAAATACAATATAAAGTGTAATATAAGATTTTATTATGATTACGTAACAACCATATTCCCCTTTTATCCATCCTATAAAAAACAAAAGCACATTGCATGTGTTTGTACAGATTATTGTATCCACGCCATGGTGTAATATAGTTTACATCACAACATTATTTGGTTGGGTATAATGATGGAAATAATATATTTATATATATGATAATAATAAATTTATATTAATTATTCAGAAAATATCATCCACTTATTTACCATTTAAAAATTAAGGGAATTCCATCCTCACTCGTGCCTACATACGGCCTACCATCTCCACGATGCGATGTAATTTATATTCAATGTTCACAATTCAAGAATGATTTTATAAATTGATATAATATATGAATATGATATATCTTATCTTAATATAATTGAGTATATGAGGAATCTAGATCCTATTCACATGATCAAGGACTTTTATAACAAAAAATGTATAGGATAATGAAGCAATCAACACATTAAATAAGGGTAATAATGAAATATAATTAACAAACATGTGAAAAATTATATATAGGTATATGATATGAAATGATAAATATAAATATTATTCATTTAAAAATTTATAAAATATTTTAAAAAATTATACAATTTTATCAAATATGTACAAATGAAACCAGACATAAGGTAAGAGTTAATATCTCCAATCTCATTATTATCCATCATTGTTAATGTGTAACTATATGTTTGGAATATTTCTATTTCATGTCCATGTTTCCTAAAAATGTTTTAAATTTTTTTAATTATTATACATTTTTATAATTTCATTGTTACACATGTTTAAATTTTTACTAAACGGTTTGAATGATATAATTTTTTATTTTTAAAATGATGTTCCTTATATATTTACTATAAATATTCAAAAACAAATTTAACATATACATAATGAATATATTTTTCCACTTTAATGAGAAAGTAATGCTTTGAAGATTCATTTTCATTTTTAAAAGGTTATTTTTTAATGAAAATGTTTTCTTTTATAATTGAGCATCAACAAAAAATGTTTTCAGAATTGAATGGTTATTTTTTATACAAATTATTTCATGTGATCATCAAAAATAATTTCCCATATATTAAAATTTTATTTGATATTAATTATGTTTTGCGGGGAATATTATCCATTTACACCATTATTATTCTTTTTCTAAATGGTTTATGTTTTTTATGGATTAATTTTTACGATTTTTATTTCCATTACATGAATTATGTTATGATTAAATGTTTATAAAACCCATTTACTTTTATGGGATTTGATATGATGAATTATTAATGTTCTAGTCGAACACATATGTACAGTTTTCATTATTAAATGTTTGGGACGTAAATCCCCCTCAAATTCATTTGGTAATGTTTAATATCTTATTAGATATACATGAATCAAATGGGATGTGAACATTGGTTTAGTAATGTAACACTAGAATGGGTAGTAAAAACAAATCAGTAATACCATGTTGGAATGAATAGTGAACTCAGTTTAGTAAGGGACATTATCTACTATGATGGTCTAGATTTGAGCCTTGACAAATATGATATTTATTTTCAGTTTTTATGTGTTTTCAATAATTTCATGTCATATGTCAAACTCCCATGAATAATTTTATTTATAATTCAAATCTTATTAAATTATATTATTTCTTTAATAACTCAATATAATAATCCTTGATATATTTGATATAATTTTCTAATGTTTTTTATGCTCGTATACCTTTATGATTATTTTATACCCATTTCTTACCCTTACTGTGCATCTAATCCCACCCTTTTATTATGTTTATTTTCCTTTATATATGAGTAAAGTAGTTAAGTAATATGGTTCGAAAATGTTCCAGGTTAAGAATGAAAAATCAGGATATGACATATATTTTTTATAAATCATTTGTTAATCTTTACATATTGTTAATGACACTATATCTATACAGTTATGCCGTGGTTTTTTTATGTTATGTAATGAATAATATTCTATTTTTATGTACTATCTATGTATGAAAATTATGGTTCATTACAGTTGGATTGATAGTAAGATTTAGTTAAAAATTTAAAACTATGATAAAAAATTATTATTATAAACCCTAAGGAATAGTTTATCTATAGGATATTGTCCTATAATTTGGGTTTTGTTCGTAAATAAAAAAGGATATTACAAAAGTGTTCCGAAATTGATATTTTATATTTAATTCCAAGTGATTCTTTTTTCCTAGAATGATTAGTATTTTTAATACAATGATTATTTTGTTTTAGTTAATGGTTGGTACCGGCATGAAAAACCTTAATGATGATTCAGATCAGAAATACTATCACGACCCGTCCTCGGGGCCCGTGCCGTGACTACCCCAAGCCCGCCTTCCATAGGCCAGGGGCTGGCGACTAGCACCAAGGCGTAAATCCCAGCAAAAAGGGAAGGCATTGCCTTTGAAAAGTAAACAAGCACCACAGAGTAAGCAAGCGGAAAAGTAAACACTAAGTAAAAACTGTACAAGCTGTGCTGAAAGTAAAAGGTGCCGGCAATACAAGCCCAACTGTAAAGTACAACTGAAAGGAAAAACTGCAACTGAAAGGAAAAACTGCAGCGTCGAGCCGTCCTCTGGAAGTCCCACCTGAAGGGTGGGTACAGATAGCTCCAATGCTCCTCGGGTCCCACCGTCCGCTCCGAGCACGTCTCGCCCAGTGGTCCACCTCCAGGTACTGACTCGTCGTGTAGTCCACCTCCGGGTACGGACTCGTCATGTAGTCCACATCCGGGTACCGTCCAGTCCTCGAACACTCGGTCTCCATCAGCACTGCCTGTCGTCTGCAACCAACACAACGAGGTGCGGGCATAGCCCGTGCAGGGGTGAGTATAACGATACTCAGTAGGGACCCCGAGACCCTCAAGGTCTCTCTAAAACCAACAAGGATAACCAAAAAGAAGATCTCAACAGATAACCTCTACTTAGATATATGCCCATACATATACCTAAGTTATCAAGTAACCCATCTCAATCATGAGGAAAACACAAGGTCAAAAGTCTCAGCTCAAACCAGGATTTTCATCATCGAAACCATAACTGCTGAAGAGCTCCATCTCTGGAGTGTACAGTGGTCTTGTCACAACGCCGAGGTACTGCCCACTAACTTAAGACTGCTGTAGTACTCCACCTATCGAGTAATGCGGGCCAGCCGCTACAACCAAGCGCTCCCATGTGCCGCTACAACCAAGCGCACCTCTGTCGTGGGTCTGCCGCTACAACCAAGCGCTCCCATGTGCCGCTACAACCAAGCGCACCTCTGTCGTGGGTCTGCCGCTGCAACCAAGCGCTCCCATGTGCCGCTACTACCAAGCGCACCACTGTCGTGGGTCTGCCGCTACAACCAAGCGCTCCCATGTGCCGCTAAAACCAAACGCACCTCTGTCGTGGGTCTGCCGCTACAACCAAGCGCTCCCATGTGCCGCTACAACCAAGAGCACAACTGTCGTGGGTCTGCCTCTACAACCAAGTGCTCCAATGTGCCGCTACAACCAAGCGCACAACTGTCGTGGGTCTGCCGCTACAACCAAGCGCTCCCATGTGCCGCTACAACCAAGCGCACCTCTGTCGTGGGTCTGCCGCTACAACCAAGCGCTCCCATGTGCCGCTACAACCAAGCGCACAACTGTCGTGGGTCTGCCACTACAACCAAGCGCTCCCATGTGCCGCTACAACCAAGCGCACAACTGTCGTGGGTCTTCCACTACAACCAAGCGCTCCCATGTGCCGCTACAACCAAGCGCACCTCTATCACAAACCGAGTCGTTCGATCAGCAGTCGTCGGGTCTCAGTCAGCTACACGGTCTCCGTGCTCCGCCCGCTCGTCTCCGGGAGGGTCCGCTCCACGAGCTACTGGTCGATATTCCAAGTATCACAATGTCCCTCAAGGAAGTATCTCGAAGGACCACCTCGTCATAGGGGTCTCAACGCAACAGACGGCGCGTCAATCGGACGCCCGGTCTGTGAGTTATTAGCCTTTTCGTCCCAGGGGCCCGGTTGGTTTCGTGAGCGAACCAATCCGGCCGTAACTCAACTATTCCCCGAACACTCACAGGGTATACTCATAGGGACCGTTTTTCAACGTGATCACAAATGCCGCTGACGGTTCGTCAAACGGATGTCTGGTCTGAAAGATATCAGCTTTTCCGTCTCAGGGGCCCGGTTGGATTTCAGTGCGATCCAACCCGGCCACTATCCATCTGCATCCAAAACTCGTGCGGAGGATGCCAAAAGTTCCGTTTCATCAAGAGGAACTCAATGCAATAGATGGCGCGTCAATCGGACGCTCGGTCTGAGAGTTATTGGCCTTTCCGTCTCACACCCACCCTGGGAAACTTCCCAGGAGGTCACCCATCCTGATCACTGCTCTAAGTCAAGCACGCTTAACTACGGAGTTTTAACTACGTAGGCTCCCGAAAAGGAAGGTGCACCTTGAGTATAGTATACCGAAACGACCGTCTCGATCCAAGGATTGCGTTGCCACTGACGTCGCGTCGTTCGGAGGCCCGTAGCTCAAGATAAGGCCATTTGAACGAAAACGTCCGAAGAAGGGGGGGTACGGGCCCGGCCGGTCGGACCGGCCTGGCTCGGCTCGGACAGGCGGCCGAGTGCCAGGCGCCGCGGGCGTTGACCCGCGGCCTGAGGAAACCGCGGCCCGCGTGGGCCGCGCTGGTGAACCGCGGACGCAGCAGAGCCGCGTCCCGCGCGGGCGAACTAGACCCGCGCGGCCGTGGGTCCGTTGGCCGCCGCCGCCGCGGCTTCAGCCGCAGCGGGCTCGTCCGGCGGTGCGCCGGGGCGCCGCCGCCTCCGGCCGCCGGCGAGTTCCGTGGGCCGCCGGGATCGCTCCGGTGGTCCGATTCTCTTCCTGTCTGCGTCATTGCTCCTCCCGGGATCCGTTCTTTACTGCGGAATCGTCAAACATCCGTTGCGGCACGTTCCGTCGTCGCCCGCCAAATCCGCACAAAACGAAGAACGGCGGAGGGTCGTCGGGCCGTGTTCGTTCGGCCCGCACCCTCTGCGTTAGAGATAAACAACCGGGAGAATTTTATTCCACACGGGAAAAAAATAACAATTTTAAGAAGATTAAAATTGTTCACAATTCGGTTCATTAATTTCTTTATGAAACATTGACGGGAATAAATTAAAAAGGGGTAATTCCCATAATAAATCCCTACCTCGTCGATCTTCGCGCGCGGGCGTTCTTCGCGGAAAAGCTCGTCGCGGAAGAGAGGGATCGTCGCGTCATCACGGGGAGGCGTCGCGTCGTCGCGGAATCCGGTGTTGAGTCGGCGAACTCAACGCACCATAAAACAGCATATTTAATTTAATTAATTAAATCCGTGTTTTTGGTTAAGAACCACGAAGGAGATAAAAAGGAAGGTCCGAGATTCTTACCTCAAGAAGCCGATCGAAGATCCGTCGCGGAGGAAGAGACGTCGCAGAAGAACGTTGTCGGCGATGCGGATCAAGGCGTCGCGTCGTCGATTTCCGGGTTCGGCGTTCTTCGCGTTCTTCGCGTTCTTCGCGAGGGAGAAGAAGAAACAAGGATCCTCTCAAATCTTCTCAAAAGATTTTGGGTTGGTCTTATTTTATTAATATGCCAACACACGAAAACAGGTTGAGAAATGATTGAATTAATTCGTTGAATAAATTCAACGAAAGAAACAGGCCATTTAATTCACGAAAGAAACAGCACATTTAATTCACGAAAGAAACAGCCCATTTAATTCACGAAATAAACCACCCAAATAAATGGTCTGTTAAGAATTTAGAAAACGCGTCAGTTGACTTTCATTAAGACGGGTTTTCACGGGTGCGTTTCTTAGCGGAAAGAAACAGCGGGGCTCGTGCGGGCCCCACCTCACAAATATCCTACCAAGGGGGTAGGATATTTCTTGATAGCATCCTATCCAATTTAACTCAGTTCAAGCCGCCTTTAAGTGGCTTCAAGTGGCTTTCAAGTGGCTTAAGTGAAATAAAATAAAGTTGTCGCAAAATTATTTTATTTCTTAACCTTAAGCCCGAAAATTAAAAACCACACCCGAGAAAACGCAACTCCAGAAGAGGCGTTTCTAAGCGAATACCGGCGCTGCGATTTCATCGGTGCCCTCAGAATTCGATTCCGGGCACCGGTTCAAAAGTTAGAAAAACCCCGCTCGTCCGTTCACTGAACGTACCCGAGCCAAACTTCGGAAAATGATTCCGGGCACACCAGGCCTCAGAATCAGGCGCCGTCAGAAACTGCGTTCTTGTAAAATTCCAAAGAAAATTAAGAAAAAACAATTTCCTTGAAATTTACGGGTCTTTACAAATACAATGATTGTTCTCTTGAAAATATGAATGGTATTGGAGCTAGAATGAATAAAAATTTTGGTTTGATCACACAACTTTCTTAGGATATGGAAAATTCTATAATTTCAAATGAGAAATGTAGGGAACAACATTCTATTTTGTCAGTAATGAGGTAGAATCCACCTTATAGAAGTTCGTATTCAAATATACTAGTGGCAGAAAAATGGATCATTAATAATAAAAGATATTTTTATTCTCCTAGAGTCTGAACATGAGAATAAAATTTTGGTATTTTATCATTTGTATGGTGAAGATGATCAATTGGGAAATCTTATCATAAATATAAGGCAATGGGATGAAATTTTCTCTATGTAATGGGATGATTTCAATGACGTAATTTTCAATAATTATATTCGTCTAAGTATAAGTATGATTATAAAGAAGTTGTTTCCTAATATAAATAAAAAAGATGAAGAATCTATTGGTACCTATGTGGAAAATTTTACAAGACTTTCAAGGTACACTTTGGAATTATCATCCAACCTTAATAAATGTTTGATTGATTCTATAGTGTCTTAAAACCATGTCTCTGAAAGGTTTTTGACATAGGGGAAATCATTAGTAATGAGGAAATCATTAGATTTAGTCTCGTAGTTGATATGAATATTGGAGTTACCCATCAATATTATGTGTTTGATAAGAAGAAAAAATTTAATTCGAGGGAAAATATAAAAAATATATTTAAAAGAATATGATATTTCATTTATTCACAATGTGTGAAATGAATCATGGAGGAATTATTATTCAGGGTAATATTAAATATTTTATGTCTAGGAAAGATGTTCATTAATAAATTGATTTCTGATGTGATAAGATTAAGTTAACTAAGTATTTTTATAGAAACAATACACATAGAATGCACCTACAAAATAGTAATTCTTCTGGTAAATGTTAAAATTTGAATTTTTCTAATGAATTCCAAAATTTGAGGATCCTCTCAAGGGAACAAAAAAGTAAAATCATTTGTGATTACTATTATAGATGTTGTGTATGAAAATTAAGTGGTGTTAGGTATAGTTAAAATCTATTATAATGAATCCAATGTTTTATTAGATTATGGATCCACCAAATCATTTATTTCTAGTAAATTTAATAAGGTTATCCCTATATTACCTAAATAATCAAATATTATGTCAGCTATAAGAACACTTAAGGGAAACCATTCACATAAAAAGTTTATAATTAATCTTTGGTTGTAGTTTGTGTGAATGTTATTCTGATAAATATATTGATACTTACTTTAGTTGAATTAGACATGATTATTGGAAGAAAATTTCACCCACTATATAGATGTCATATAAATTCATGAGGAAGGGAAGAATCGTATAATATTCGGAATGAATATATTATAATCAATTTATTTAAGGATGAATATGAACATCTAATTGAAATTACTTCCCCCTTCTGGGTCTTAATTCCAATAAATTAATGTTATCAATCATAGATGGTTTGGTAGAATCTAACCATTGATGATGCATCTATAGTACGAGATTTTGTTGGTGTATTTCTTTAGAAATTTATAGCTCTTCCCAAAATAGTAAATTTGGGTTTTCATTATGAAGTGTCCAGATCAGTGTGAATCACTGAGAGGGGGAGGGGTGAATCAGTGATCCTTTAAAACTTTTTACTAATTGATTCTTAATCAATTAAACCACTATGGCTGGTTAAAGCCTCGATCCACTCTTCTTGTATCTCTCACCTTTCCACGAATGATGCAGTAAATGTAAAGGCACTGGACACAAGGATTTACAAGGTTCGGCACCAAAGGCCTACGTCCTTCCCATGTTGGTTATACGCCCCAACATGGTTTCTCCATTATAACTTGTTAGAATTACAATGGTCGATACAACATCCCACTGTATCTCTCCTGAGTCCCATAGGAGGGTCTTTATACTGCGTCTCACAGTGTCACCAGAGTCCCACTGACCTGCTCCAGAATCCCACTGAAGACTTCTTCCACCCTGAATCTCACAGGGGGCTTCTCCTGGATCCTCAAGTCACACGAGTAGCTCTTCTTCACTTTAAGCTCTTCAAGTATCCTCAGCAGCCTAGGATAAAGGCTGTTGGCCTAGCTCTGTACCTCTGATCACTTGAGTTGATCAGGTCTTCTCGTCTTGCTCAGGCTTTATCTCCTTCTTCTAAGGATGACCTGGCCTTCTCTCTTCAAGAAACTTCAACAACCTATGAAAAGGTCTGTTGGTCTTGCTCAGCAACTTCTGATCACTTCTGTTGATCAGGCTCTTCTCAACTACTGAAAACTCAGGCAGCTGATGTCTTTAACTTCAGTCTGGCTTCAGTCTCACATCAAAACAACCTCATGCACTGAGTGCATGGCATCTCTGCATCCTCGTGCACTGACAGCATGGCTTCTCAGTATTCTTCAAGATCTTCTGGTCTTGGACAACTCAGATGCACACCACTGATTTAAGCTTTATTCACGTGTACATGTGCATGCATTCATGCATGCATTCCCCTTTCTTTTCTCCTTGGTGCAATAAACCCACAAAGGGTGTAATCACTTCAAGCACACACCTTCTCACTTCCTTCACACACTTAATTCCTTTTACTTACACACATGAATGTTTGTTATACTTTCGTGTGAGAGTCTTCCACTTCTTCTAAGTGTATACACTTCACTTAGTGCACACACACTAGGTTCGGCCTTCTTGTTCTTATTTGCTCACACACACTTCCTTTGATCAATTATCAAACACAAGGCTTGGCCTACTTCACTTACTAAGCACACACACTTCCTTGTTCTTTTAATATTCTTCAAAGTATGCACTTCACTTATGCACACGCTTGGTTCTCCATTTTGTACACACAAGGGCTACGACCTATTTGTTTTATTTTTGCACACATGTAGGCTTAGGTGTTTATCTTCACTTGGTGCACACACAAGGGCTAAGCCTTGGCCTTCCACTTTGAACACCTACTGCCCGTAGAGAGTTCTTCTCTTCACTTGACTCACACAAAGGTATGCCCTCGGGTTCTTCTCCACATCGTCTCCATGCAGGGTTGCAAGAGTGTGGCCTCTACTGTCTTCAAATGCCGCACACAAGTCCTCAAGGTGCACAAGGGTCGCGCCAGTCCTCGGACAACCGTGCAAGTTCTTTAGCCGCAGCAGCGCAAGGTACCAAGCCGTGGGGCGCACAAGCGATGTGGCCTCGGGTCGCGCAAGTGCAAGGCACAAGCTGGCCGCACAAGCTCATCCTTCCACGCAAATTTGCGGGCAGTGAGGGCTCCTTCTGCCGCGCGAGTACGCGGGCAGGGACCTCCTTCAGAGACTCGGGTGGCTCTGGAACTTCAGCCGCGCAAGTGTGCGTGGGACTTCTACTTCGCGAGGCACAAAGGCACTCACGGGTCTTCCAAGGTTTTCAGCGCATCCGCAAGCCAGCCTCAAGGGCTAGGCCTCATTTTTATAGGAAAAGGAGAGGCGGTTCAATCCGCGTGATATAACTTCAAACTCCCGAATATCTCGGGTTTTCAAGATTTCCAAAATCTTGTTTCTCCTCTGTTTCATGTGGCTTAACTCATTTTTAATTTCCTCTACGTGCATGCGACTTAGAACGCATGCACGACCTTCGGTTAAGGATACTTCATGCAACGAATAAACCTCATAGCCTCGGCAACGTTGTTTGACTCGGCCGAACTCCAATTTTCTCCATTCAACGTGTGCATGCATATTTTATTTCATGATTGTGTTCAGTGTGGCCAAACGATCACCATGGACGCCTTAGCTCCTTCAGAGGTGGCCGGGAACTCGAAATCCTTCTTCGGAGAGGCCTCTGGTTCAGCGGGGACGTCGCGGGTGCCTCGGTCGAGCTCGAGGTAGGAGACACACCGGGAGCCGTTGGATCGGGTGATCAGATAATCTCGGACGGCCTGGATCAGAATGAGAGTGGCGCGATGAGATGTGCGGCCGAGATCGGGCGCGCGATCAATCGAGCGGCCAGGATGCGCTCCCGGTGATTTTTCCGCGTCCCACATCGAAACGGCGAGCGGATTTTTCATGGTTTATCAACCTAGCGCTCTCCGCTACTCCTCAATTGAACTTCCCCCTCCACGGTTCCGCCCCACACCGTGTTCTCTCTGTGGGCACGCTCTTGCGCCCACCACTGCTCCCTGTGGGGTCGCCACTGGCGCCCACTATGCGTGCCCTCGGGCGCGCGCGCTGCGCGGGCTTCACCACCTCGTAGCCTCCGGGGGCTTATACACGGCCCCTCTTACCTTAGAATGTCTCCTTGGCCTTGAGGGTTCCCCATGGGCGTGGCGCCTTAGGCCCACATGTGCCTTGGGTGATCCCTCGGCTGGCCTCCTTGGTGGCCTATTTTTTTGGCAATGAAAAGTACAAATACTTTGTCAAAAACAAAGTAACCCATAAGTATAAGCCAAATTCCAAGTGCCATTCAAGCCATTTCTTCTCCACATCTTCTATTCTTCTTCTTAAGAATTCCATTACTTCTCCTCATATGATCTTCACTTAGGATATGGAATTCAAAAGGTTCACCTTCATCAACCGAACTCCTGAATCACTTATAATCTTCAATGTTCTTTATTGATCTAATCAGAGATCAATTGGAACTTTTTCAATTCACATGCACTAAGAGTTAGTACATGGACTTCATTAAAACCACTTCATCCACTTAGAGATTGTGGATGGATCATCTTCAACTCCTCATGCATTGTCAATACAATGCATGGTCTTCTAACATTGTTGTAACATTGTATCCACTTGATACAAGTTCTTTGAACTTTAAGAACAGCTCAACAATCTTCTGATTTCCATAGAGAATGTTTCAACCACAACATCCTATGTCACTTAGTGAATCTCCTAAGTGACATGAATCTTAGTACCATGGCCATTCTCCATTCATCACCAACACCATCACATCCTTTGTCATTCACATATTGAACATCCTTGACATCCATCCATTCATTCCTTGACAACAACATACCTCATTGACAACAAATGCAACACAGTGCACTTCAATCTCCACCTTTGTATTTGTTGGCAATACACTAGAGAACATATGAATGGGTCAATATGTGTGAAAATATTTCTCCCACTTATTGGCAACCAAATGCAAAGGTGTGGTGTGGTTCTCTTTCAAAAATCTCTTCCTCCCTTTGAAAAGTATTTTCTTGAAAAACACTGAGAGAGGGATGATGTCACATGTTCTCTTTAGCAAAGAACCTTTAGTAAATCAACTCTAAGTCTACTTGGGCTAACCCGGTGTAGAGAACAAGAGTGATGTAACCAAGGTACTCAATGCTGTCCAACATTCACTATACATGTGAGATCATGCTTCAAGGGGCTTGAAATTTTTCAGATATGACAATGAATTGCTAAATCCTTCACATACTTCACCAAACACATTAGAAAGTTCAAGTGCAAAGATAAAGCTCCCCCTTTCAACCATTTGTCTTCAATCAATACTCCCCCTTAATTGTCATGATGAATACAATTAAGAAACATGGGATGAAAGTATGATTGGAAAACTTCACTTTTCTCAAGATGGTATTAAATCTTAGAATCCCATCTTCTTCTGATTGGCTCCCCCTCAAGGGGTGCACTCCATTCTGTCCAAACCACTCTCCAGATGAGAATGATCATCATCTTCAATTCCCTACAATGTTAGCACATGTAAATACCAGAAGTATAAGGTAATAAGATGGAACCTCCTTGGTTCATCAATGTGAACAACAAGGTTCAGAAGATTCTCTCAACCGAGATGTCCCATTTTCACCATTCTTCACACTTGCACATTTGATCTTCAATGATGTTGGTGCTGGTGTGGATCTCAATACATCTTCATGTGAAATCATCTTCTTCCCTATTGCCTTAGCAATTGCCAGAACATCATCTTCAGCTCTTTGTAGATCTTTGGCAAGTTGCAACTGATTTGGCCATATGACTAACAAATCATTTGGAAGTGTGGCCTCAGTTCTAGAAGTTCCACATGGTTCTTTTGATGCTGTCAAGCTACCTTTCTTAGGCAACTTGTTTTCAATCAATCCCTTCTGCTTCTTCTGGATTGATTGTCTGTTTGAGTCCAGTCTGCCTCTATTGAATTTCATGGCTTGTTTACAAAGATCCATGATATGTCCTTTCTTTCCACTGTAGAAGCATGTTTTCTTCTTGGTGGTCCTTCTGGATGCATCACCCTTCTTGGATTTCAAATCCAAGGTCCTCTCTTGCTTTTTCATAATCTTCTTGGGAGCATCTTCCACTTTCTTATGCTTGCTTCCCAAGGATTATTTCTGAGCCAGGTTCTGTGATCTTTTCTTCTTTTTAGCTCTGGATACAGTTGGAGATTGACATGTATCTTTTTGACCACTTTTTCAATCATCCCAGATGTTGTCAAGTAATCCAAATATATTTGCAGTAAAAAGATGTCTCTGGACCTGTGGATGCTGCTTCTTTTCCTCTGACTTGCTCCCCCTTGGCATGGGCTTACTTTGTGCTTTTACATTCAGTGGATTGTACTAACAATCTTTTGCACTGTGCCCATACTTATTACAACACCAACATTGACCCACAAATCTTGACTTCTTCAGTCCTTCTGATTTTAGGGTACTTTTCTGGGGCTGCTGTGTTGTTTAAGGAGAGCTCTGCTTCTTCATTTTCTTCATCCATACTTGTTTGGAATTATTTTTCCATCCTGCACTTTTTGTGGAAACACAATTAGAAACATGAGTACAAGATGGTATGGATGGTACCTTCTTTTTAGAAGATGTTTCCCTTTCATTTGAGGATGTCTTAATTTTAGAGACATCCTTCTCAAAGCTCACTTGAGTGGCAACATTTCTTCTTCCAGCTGTCTGGGAGGCTTTGGCTTTGGGTGATTGCTGATTTTTCAATATCACCTCTAATTCTAAACACTTCATGTTAAGGGAGTTCTTCTCATCCTCAACAGTTCTTAGCTTTCCTTCCCATTTCTCATCCAGCTGTTTCATCTGGTCTTCATGCACCTTATTCATTTCAAGCAGTGAGTTGTCAAGATCCTTCACAAATTTGACTTTGTCTTTGAGTTGAGCATCTCTGACATTCATTGACACTTTATGCCTCTTTTCTAGTGCATGGAAAACACCTTTGACCACAGTCTTAAAGAATTATTTCTCAGAAAGGATTCTTTGAAATTATTCAGTAGTTTCTTCATATCTTTCATTGCAAAGAGATAGTGTTTCATCTTTAGCCTTCACCAGCTTTCTGAGAGTGTTGGTTATGCCAACCCTTTTAGCCAATTGATCTTCCATTGCATTGGCTTCTTCTTCTAAATGTGATTTTTCATCTTGAAGATCAAGGATTCCTGTAGCTATACACATTTTCACTTCCTTGGGGACTGTATTCTGAAGATATTTGATTGCATTTAGAAGATCATTGTTCCTTCCATCTTCATCATAGCTAGATCAGGCTTCATCAGAAGAATGATAAAAGGAATTGTCATCTGATGTGACTTTAACATTTCTTTCCATAGAAGGAGTATCTCTGATTGCACCAGCCTTCTTCTTCATCTTCTTTGCCTGTTTCTTCATTCTGTTTTTCAGAGTCTTGGCAGATACCTCCATTTGAGGTTGTTCTTTCATTTCCTCAAATCTGCACTCCATATAGACTCTCTTGGATCTTTTAGAGGGAACCTGGCTCTGATACCAATTGAAGTGCCCAGATCAGTGTGAATCACTGAGAGGGGGAGGGGGTGAATCAGTGATCCTTTAAAACTTTTTACTAATTGATTCTTAATCAATTAAACCTCTATGGCTGGTTAAAGCCTCGATCCACTCTTCTTGTATCTCTCACCTTTCCACGAATGATGCATTAAATGTAAAGGCACTGGACACAAGGATTTACAAGGTTCGGCACCAAAGGCCTACGTCCTTGCCATGTTGGTTATACGCCCCAACATGGTTTATCCATTATATCTTGTTAGAATTACAATGGTCGATATAGCATCCCACTGTATCTCTACTGATTCCCACAGGAGGGTCTTTATACTGTGTCTCATAGCGTCACCAGAGTCCCACTGGCCTACTCCAAAATCCCACTGAAGACTTCTTCCACCCTGAATCTCACAGGGGGGCTTCTCCTGGATCCTCGAGTCACACGAGTAGCTCTTCTTCACTTTAAGCTCTTCAAGTATCCTCAGCAGCCTGGGATAAAGGCTGCTGGCCTTGCTCTGTACCTCTAATCACTTGAGTTGATCAGGTCTTCTCGTCTTGCTCAGGATTTATCTCCTTCATCTAAGGATGACCTGGCCTTCTCTCTTCAAGAAACTTCAACAACCTATGAAAAGGTCTGTTGGTCTTGCTCAGCAACTTCTGATCACTTCTGTTGATTAGGCTCTTCTCAACTACTGAAAACTCAGGCAGCTGATGTCTTTAACTTCAGTCTGGCTCCAGTCTCACATCAAAACAACTTCATGCACTGAGTGCATGGAATCTCTGCATCCTCATGCACTGGCAGCATGGCTTCTCAATATTATTCAAGATCTTCTGGTCTTGGACAACTCAGATGCACACCACTGATTTAAGCTTTATTCACGTGTGCATGTGCATGCATTCATGCATGCATTCCCCTTTCTTTTCTCCTTGGTGCAATAAACCCACAAAGGGTGTAATCACTTCAAGCACACACCTTCTCACTTCCTTCACACACTTAAATCCTTTTTCTTACACACATGAATGTGTGTTATACTTTAGTGTGAGAGTCTTCCACTTCTTCTAAGGGGAGGGGGTGAATCAGTGATCCCTTAAAAATTTTTACTAATTGATTCCTTATCAATTAAACCTCTATGGCTGGTTAAATCCTCGATCCACTCTTCTTGTATCTCTCACCTTTCCTTGAATGATGCAGTAAATGTAAAGGCACTGGACACAAGGATTTACAAGGTTCGGCACCAAAGGCCTACGTCCTTGCCATGTTGGTTATACATCCCAACATGGTTTCTCCATTATAATCGGTTAGTATTACAATGGTCGATACAGAGTCCCACTGTATCTCTCCTGAGTCTCACATGAGGGTCTTTATACTGCGTCCCACAGTGTTACCAGAGTCCCACTGGCCTGCTCCAGAATCCCACTGAAGACTTCTTCCACCCTGAGTCTCACAGGGGGCTTCTCCTGGCTCCTCGATTCACACGAGTAGCTATTCTTCTTGTTCAGCTCTTCAAGTATCTTCAGCAGCCTGGGATAAAGACTGCTGGCCTTGCTCTGTACCTCTGATCACTTGAGTTGATCAGGTCTTCTCGTCTTGCTCAGGCTTTATCTCCTTCTTCTCAGGATGACCTGGCCTTTCTCTCTTCAATAATCCTCAAAAGCGTCTGAAAAGGTCTTTTGGTCTTGCTCAGCAACTTCTGATCACTTCTGTTGATCAGGCTCTTCTCAATCTACTGAAAACTCAGACAACAAATCTCTTTAACTTCAGTTTGGCTCAGTCTCACATCACATCAACTTCATGCACTGAATGCATGGAAACTCTGATTCTTCAAGATCTTCTGGTCTTGGACTTCTCAAGTGCACATAACCTGATTTAGCTTTGTTCACATGTGCACGTGCATGCATGCATGCATGCACTCCCCTTCTTCTTCTCTTGGTGCAATAAACCCACAGAGGGTATAGTCTCTTTAAGCACACAACTTCTTTGAACTTCACACAATTAATTCAATTTGCTTACACACATAAATGTGTGTTCTTCTTTGTGTGGATGTCTTCTTCTTCTTCTAAGTGTTTACACTTTTAGTGCACACACTAGGTTCGGCCTTCGTGTCTCTTCTTGTTTGCTCACACACACTTCCTTTGATCAATTAGCAAACACATGGCTTGGCCTACTTCACTTACTAAGCACACACACTTCCTTGTTCTTTTAATCTTCTTCAAAGTATGCACTTCACTTATGCACACACTTGGTTCTCCATTTTGTACACACAAGGGCTACGGCCTCTTTGTTTTCTTTTTGCACACATGTAGGCTTAGGTGTTTATCTTCACTTGGTGTACACACAAGGGCTAAGCCTTGGCCTTCCACTTTGAACACCTACTGCCCGTAGAGAGTTCTTCTCTTCACTTGGATCACACAAAGGTATGCCCTCGTGTTCTTCTCCACTTATTCTCCATGCAAGGTTGCAAGAGTGTGGCCTCTACTGTCTTCAAATGCCGTGCGCAAGTCCTCACGATGCACAAGGGTCGCGCTAGTCCTCGGATAGCCGTGCAAGTTCTTTAGCCGCAGCCGCGCAAGGTACCAAGCTGCGGGGCGCACAAGCGATGCGGCCTCGGGTCGCGCAAGTGCAAGGCACAAGCTCCTCCTGCCGCGCAAATTTGCGGGCAGTGAGGGCTCCTTCTGCCGCGCAAGTACGCGGGCAGGGACCTCCTTCAGAGCCTCGGGTAGCTCTGGAACTTCAGCCATGCAAGTGTGCGCGGGGCTTCTACTTCGCGAGGCACAAAGTCACTCACGGGTCTTCCAAGGTTTTCAGCGCATCAGCAAGCCAGCCTCAAGGGCTAGGCCTCATTTTTATAGGCAAAGGAGAGGCGGTTCAATCCGCGTGATATAACTTCAAACTCCCGAATGTCTCAGGTTTTCAAGATTTCCATAATCTTGTTTCTCCTCTATTTCACGCAGCTTAACTCATTTTTAATTTCCTCTACGTGCATGCGACTTAGAACGCATGCACGACCTTCGGTTAAGGATACGTCATGCAACTAATAAACCTCATAGCCTCGACAACGTTGTTTGCCTTGGCCGAACTCCAATTTTCTCCATTCAACGTGAGCATGCATATTTTATTGCATGATTGTGTTCAGTGTGGCTAGACGATCACCATGGACGCCTTAGCTCCTTCAGAGGTGGCTGGGAACTCGAAATCTGTCTTCGGAGAGGCCTCTGGTTCAGCGGGGACGTCGCGGGTGCCTCGGTCGAGCTCGAGGTAGGAGACACACCGGGAGCCGTTGGATCGGCCGATCAGATAATATCGGATGGCCTGGATCAGAACGGGAGCGGCGCGATGAGATGTGCTGCCGAGATCGGGCGCACGATCAATCGAGCGGCCAGGATGCGCTCCCGGTGATTTTTCCGCGTCCCACATTGAAACGGCGAGCGGATTTTTCATGGTTTATCAACCTAGCGCTCTCCGCTACTCCTCAATTGAACTTCCCCCTCCACAGTGCCGCCCCGCACCGTGTTCTCTCTGTGGGCACGCTCTTGCGCCCACCACTGCTCCCTACGGGCGCGCCACTGGCGCCCACTATGTGTGCCCTCGGGCGCGCGCGCTGCGCGGGCTTCACCACCGCGTAGCCTCCGGGGGCTTATACATGGCCCCTCTTGCCTTAGGGAGTCGCCTTGGCCTTGAGGGTTCCCCATGGGCGTGGCGCCTTAGGCCCACATGTGCCTTGGGTGATCCCTCAGATGGCCTCCTTGGTGGCCTATTTTTTTGGCAAAGAAAAGTACAAATACTTTGTCAAAAACAAAGTAACCCATAAGTATAAGCCCAATGCCAAGTGCCATTCAAGCCATTTCTTCACCACTTCTTCTATTCTTCTTCTTAAGAATTCCATTACTTCTCCTCATATGATCTTCACTTAGGATATGGAATTCAAAAGGTTCACCTTCATCAACCGAACTCCTGAATCACTTATAATCTTCAATGTTCTTTATTGATCTAATCAGAGATCAATTGGAACTTTTTCAATTCACTTTCACTAAGAGTTAGTGCATGGACTTCATTAAAACCACTTCATCCACTTAGATATTGTGGATGGATCATCTTCAACTCCTCATGCATTGTCAATACAATGCATGGTATTCTAACATTGTTGTAACATTGTATCCACTTGATACAAGTTCTTTGAACTTTAAGAACAGCTCAACAATCGTCTGATTTCCATAGAGAATGTTTCAACCACAACATCCTATGTCACATAGTGAATCTCCTAAGTGACATGCATCCTAGTACCATGGCCATTCTCTATTCATCACCAACACCATCACATACTTTGTCATTCACATATTGAACCTCCGTGACATCCATCCATTCATTCCTTGACAACAACATACCTCATTGACAACAAATGAAACACAGTGCACCTCACATTAGAACTCATATCACGAGCTATGCCTATTTCAAATACACATTATATAATAGACCCCATAGATTTGTTGGATTTATGAAAGAAACACAAAGGGAATATTTCAAAGGGATTCATGCACCCTAGTGCATCAAATTTGTGTGAAACTGTTCTATTTATTCATAAGAAATATGTATTAATGAGACTATGAATTGATTATCAAAACATTAAAAAGATCACTATCAAGAAAAAAACCTCTCCCCGGTATTGATGAATTATTTAATCAACTATACAGAGCCTAAAACTTTTCAAACATTGATCATTATTCTCGATATTATTAATTGAGTGTCAAGAAAGATGATATACCAAATACTAATTGCCATTAAATGTTATATATCTTATGAAAATATAGTGTTGTATTTTGGTCTTAAAAATTACCCCTCTATCTTTATTGATTTAATGAATTGAGTCTTTAGAGAATATCTTGTTATGTTTGTGGTAGAATTTATAGATTATATTCTTCTGTTTTCAAAGATCAAGGATGGACATGAACTTCACCTCAGGATTTTACTAAAGGTCGTGATAATGTTAATTCATTATAAATTTTTTACAAAGTGTCAATTTAGGATTCAAAAATTTTCATTTTTGGGTCAAATTATATCAAGAGAAGGGATATCTATTGATCCAAAACTGATAGAAGTTATAGAACATTATCCTAGAACTCTAAATGTAACTACAATTAAATATTTTTTTCTTTTGGATTGAAATTACTGATGTTATTTGAAATATTTATCATGGTTATGTAATCAACTAACCACGTTGACTCACAAAGGAGATAATTTCATATGTATATAAGAATGTGAATATAATTTAAAACATATAAAATGAAAGTTAGTTAGTCAAAATGTGATCACTCATTCTATTAGTGGAGAATGGATTCTGATATAAAGTGTTGCATTCATGATGGGTCTATAATGTTTTCCCATGAATAATGGTACTTTATAGCTTATGCCTCATGAATGTTTAAAATCAATGAGAAGAATTACACAACTCATTATTTGGAGTTAGATATGGTAGGTTTTTCATTGAAGATATCGAGGCATTATCTTTATGGATAACGATGTGACATATATTAATATCATAAAAAATTAAATTATATTTCACTCAATATGAGATTAATATTCTCCAAAAAATATGGTTAAAGTTAATTAAATATTTTTATTTCTCAATTCAATTTTACCATGGGAAAGAGAACAAGTTTGTGGATGCATTATATATAAATGTCCATGATAAAATACCTATGATGAGGATAACAAATGATAAAATATGTATATAATTGAGAAGGATGGATCTTGAAAATTTAGTTTAAGGGTAGAAATATTATCTGGATCAAATAAAGGTTTAACCATCTAAACGAGTGAATATTATGTAAGTGAAAAAGGAAAATGCAAAGTGGTAAAAGAAGGTGATAAATTTTCCTGAGTTCAACACTGATTATAACGGAATAATATAGATCCAGAAGCACGTTTGTATCCATTACATAATTGAATTAAAAGACTTATTATCTGAGGCTCATAGTTCATCATTATTTGTTTATCATGGAAGCACTAAGATGCATTGAGACCAGATAGAGTATTTCAATTTGGATTGTTGGAAAAATGAAATTGCAGAATATATTTCTAGGTTCTTGGTTTGATTGTAATTTAAGTATGAGAGAATGATGGGTAAGGATATGATTCAACCATTACTGTAACACCCCAAGATTTCATAGTGTGTTATTTCTTCAAAATAATTCAATAACTTGCACTACATGCAACACTGAGTTCAATTGCACCATCACTTACAAAAAAAAAGCCATTAAAAGAGGTCATGAATAGTATTAACTAAATTTTAAACTTTATATAATCCTTATAATTTTAGAATCCATATTATGAGTTTCTTAGTCATAATGCAAGAACAGATTCATTTTCAGTATTGCACTTTTATCAACTTTTGATAGTGAAAACTTTTTAAATACAATATTTTAAACTTTTTGACTAAATGGAGACATCAAAAAATTTAAAATGAAACATTCCAAGCTTCCACGGTACGCTTTCCTTTGAATAAAACAGTAGCGTGTGTTGTACGCAACTTCGAGTTCTAACACACCGTAACCAATCAAACTAGCCGTTATAAATAGTAATCCCTACTTTTTGAAAATATATATATTTTATATTTCAAAATGGACTTCATTTTTGGATTCGGAATATCGAATTTAGCCTAAGGTGAAATATTGGTACTTTTCGGATAACTTTCATATTTTGATGAATAGTGAAAATTACTAAATTTTAATTAAAAACAACATTCTTAATCAAAATAATTAATAGTGTAAATTATGAATTTGAGTGGTTTTAAAGTATATTTAGAATATATTTTTACAATTTAATATAATGTTGGTCATTAGACATAATTTTACAATTAAACCGAACATAAACAAGTGTCAATCTTTTGATAGTTATTATCTCTTAAAAACACGCTTTTTGTTTTGACAACGGGAATTAATTTTAAATTAATTTCTGCCACTTATGTGTTTTGAATTTAGAAAAATGGATTCCATATTTGGAATCAGGATGTTCAAATTGTGTAAATAGGTAACTTTTATTTTTAGACATTTTGAATAATTACTGCGGTAAATATTTTATTTACCATGGTTAAGGGTAAATCCGGTAAATAAGGGTTAACAAATAATATTATAATAATACTAAATTACCCTAAAACGTGTCTTAACCCTATTGGTTGATACCTGGTCGACCATGGGCATCTTTGTGTCAATTTTGGGACCCCATGGATCCACTTGTAAGTGATAATGACACTTTATTTTAATTAAGTCAAAATGAATACAAAAATGACAGAAGCATATATCTTTTAGAAAAACAGTTGTTACATAGGGTTATATAAGTTGGATTTTAGATTATAAATATTAATTAGAAAGATAAAAAGATTTCCTACATAATGATATTTTATTTATAATTTTTAGACATTAAATAAGTTATTTTATTTATGACACAAAGATGATGCAGTAATTACTATAATAGTGAAAAATTAAAATAATTGATATTATAAATACCCAAACAAATATAATATGAAACTTTTAATGAATTAAACTAATTTTCTAGGATAATATGATATATTAGGATTGCTTTAATTGACTTTGTTCGAAGTAATAAATCTGTTATGAGTTTCACAAAAATCAACTATTGAATAGTGTCAAAATTGACATAAAATAGTTTTTAAAACAAATATTATATTATTAATTGATATTAAATTCCTAAAAATCTAAGGTTCGGCCAAGAGACTTATATAAGGATAAGTTCATCATTAATATACCACTTGGTGGTCGATTGGATGTATATAGTAAGTTTATTAACCATATTATATAAAAATACAAAGAGACATTGTAAAAGTGAAACTAATTAACTTAGAGTTAATACTTAAAGATAAGGTTAATATAAGTACCCAAACCTGTCTAAATTCTATTGGTTGAGTGGTTTTCGACCTATCCCCACCTTAACCTTTGAATAATAAACTTTGGAGCCTTTAGAAACCGAATATGAATTTATTATAAATTAATATTTCTAACTTTTCCAAAGGTGCCCCTCACCCCTCTTATAAAAGGGCACTCCTCCTTCTCATTTCTTCACACCTTCAAAGCCTTTTGGCTCGGCCAAACTCTGCCCAAATACTCTCCCAACATCCCTCAATACATCCTAGAGGCCTTAGTTTGATCAGAAAGCCAACCTAAGGAGCCCTTTTGATCAAATCAAAAGGATGAACCCGAAGAAGAGGTAATGATTTCACCACCCTTCTCCAAGTTCATTTCTTCTTCCACTTCTTCTTCCTTTATTCTTACCATTCTAAAATAATAACTCCAGTATCTCACATATACTGTGATGTTATTATAAATATGGTACAATCATATTCAGTATTCTATCCACCCTTTGAATAACATGTCACCATACGTGCATACGTACGGCTTACCGTCTCCACGTCGTGGTGTAATTGTTATTCAATATAATATTATTTGGATGGGTATAATAATGATGTGTAACTCATGTAAATAATAAATATAACATGTTAATGATTCTGTATATATGATATACCATCCATTTATATATTATTTTAATATCAAAAGAATGATATTGTCGCTCGTGCGTACGTACGGACTACCGTCTCCACGAACGCGATGAGATTCATTCTCCATCGTATCCATTCAAGTATAATTATCATTTGATGATTTAAAAATGATGTTTAAGGACTGGATATCATTCTGGATATGAATAAGATACAACAACCATGGCTTATGTAACAAAACATAGAAAATAAAATGAGTAAGTTAACTCCCGAAACGACGATAATTCTAAGATATTATTAACAAATCAATGTTAAAAGATCATATATGATATCATATTAATATATATGATTCTTGTATAATTTAATAACAATTATTTCACCATTATACAGGAGGTTAACCTACCCCAACCAAGGAAAAGTACAAGGTAAGGGTTTACTTTACAACCTCTTCATTATCCAAGGTTGTTTATACGTAATAATCTACTGGGATCTCTTTATCATCCACATCCATGTTTCTTAAAAATGCATTTCAAAACATTTTTACTATTTACTAGAATATGAGTTAAATTCATTTATACCCTTTTTGACTTTTATAAGTGGTTTATAAAGGAATCTTTCGGTCGTTTTCAAAACAAGGTCCTTTTTAACCTTTTCGACAGAATTAAGGTAAGAATGTTTTTTTAACTTATACGGCGGGTGCGGCTATTTTCCGCCGTTATAAAATCTTCAAAGCTTCCCTTAAAAGCTTATAAGAATATTTTCAAAGAAAATGTTTTATTTTATATGGATCTTAAATTATTTCAAAATAAAAGTAGATATTTCTTTAAAATGAATTTTGATTTCATCTATGTCAAAATCCTTTGATGGATTTTAAGATTATTTGAAGTTGATTTATTATGATACAAAACTTCTATATTGTATTGAAGGTTTTGTGATATGTTTGAATGTGGATGTGCTATTTTTATACCATTCATAGTTTATGGTGAAAGTATTGACATTTCGTATGCTAGTTTTAATACGAATGTTTATGTTATGTTTAAACCTTTTCATATGGGAATGCATTGGACTTAATATGTGACGGGTGAAGCCCGCTATAGCTCCTCGATGCGTCGGTAGGTCTCATGAGACAAACTAGTGTCTTGGCACAAGGCCTTGACAAAATCTTATTTGTAGTCTTGGCACGAGGCCTTGACTATGTGGTTATGACAGTCTGGCATTATGCATTCCAACATTATGAAAATGGTTATTGATTTTTGCATGTGATTATTCGATTAGTAGAATATCCATGTGAATAATTAAATGGCATTATTTCATTTTACTTTTTCCATACTATGATGAAGTTCAATTTTAAAAGGCTTTTGTTTTAGTAATTCATTGCCTTAAATGTTTATGCTTATTTTGAATGTTCCTCTATATTGTTATCCTTACTGGGCATTTGAGCTCACCCCTTTTCTATGTTTTATTTTTCCTAGGTAGTGAAGAAGTAAATTATGAATGACTTGCAGGGATATTATGAGGGGTTAATAGTGTGGATATGAAGACTTTGTTGTTGTAGTAGTTTTTCACTTTGAAATGTAATGTAAAACTTTATGATTATATCTAGTGTTTCCAAGGCTACTAAACCAATCGGTCTTTCGGGATTTGATCTTTCTTGTGATCATGCCAATGTTATGTAATAATGCACCGACTCTGGGTAGTTGGGGTCGGGGCGTTACAGTTGGTATCAAAGGAAGTTTAGTACAAACCTTGGAAGCTAGATTTAGATAAACTCTGATTAGAGCACGTAGACCTAAGATGAACTTTGAGGATTAGTATAGAAGAACTTCCTAGAATTTTGGTATTGTAGAGATTTTGTGAGTTTTCCGAGCAATACATCCTTGTCTGGATACGAGCAGGTAGAGGCGGCTCTGGCACAGATGTACCTAGGGGTAAAACCCGAAAACACCGCTTTGAGCTAGACTCGAACGGGAACTGGTGCACGACAATGGGCCTTGCTGCACTTTTGGTTACGACACTCCCGGGGGATATGCTTAGGATAACTCTCATTTTCTTTACAAATCATTATGAAGGGTTTATGAGTATATACTTCCTCAAAGAAAACATTTTTATGATTATGGATTATATCCATAAATAGTTCAATTTATGTTAAGTGTTTTATAAGTATGGGATTATTTATTTTGATTCATAAACTGATCTAGTGTATGCCATTGTTTAGAAATGGCGCCCAGTAGAAGGAATGAGAACTCCAGAAATGCACATGATCCAAAGAGAAGGAAGGATCATATCTTTCATGGCCTTAAGATAGAATTTATAAGAGAAATAGTCTCCCATGTATTATCATCATATGAAGAAATAATGTCATGTGTTGATAAGATAAGTAAAGAGTTTACTGAGTCCTATGGATTTGAAGGGAAGCAAGAGAAGAAAAGGATGGAAGAGAGAAAGATGGATAAAAGTAAGAGGGAAAAGAAGAATTTTCCCATATGTGGTAACTGTGGAAAGAAACACCCTGGAACTTGCCTGAAAGGATTGAGAGTTTGTTATAAGTGTGGAGGAAAAGGGCACAATGTACGTGACTGCAAGGGTATGAAAATGGTTTTAAATGTACAATGCTTCATTTGCAAGGAGTTTGGACACTACGCGAACCTATGTCCCAGTCATCAGACTATGCCGCAAATGATGCTATTGGATATTAATCAAGTTATGATACTACCACAGATGAAGAGGAATGATTAGAGTTCTTATGTTGATTATGTCAATTGAGTGTTGTATCAACAATGTACATGTTATAATAATTATGGAGTATATAAGGATTGTACTGCAGTACTATTTCATTAAGGACTTGAGATTGTGTGGAACAAAGAAAAGTGACTCAATAGTAGGATAGATTTTTGGAAAATATATGGTTGAGAGAATGATAAACCATAATATAGTTCTGATACTGAGGTAGTGATTTTGGAATAATATGTGATTGTTTTGGATAAATTATATTGGATATTCTTGACTACCTTGGAACTGATTAATGATTTGTATATTCCATCATTGTTGGGGTTTAAAACATTTTTGGATTAATGAAGTATATCCAGCATTCTATATGGAATAAGGGAGCATGAATGTAATCAATAAGGAATATGGTAATACATGATGAAGGTATTCATATGCTATTACGGGGTAAAAAGGATCTATATTATGTTTACCTTCCTTATGAATGTTGGACTGTGAGTTTGGACAGAAGTATTTTGGATAGTTCTAGTTTGGATTATTTTGGATTGCCATAAAAGGACAACCCGGAGGTCGGGCGGCAACCCGTCGCGTCCGGCAAGGCTGCGAGACTTGAACCCGCAACCAAAGGGCGACAAGGGTGTATCACCTACCACTATCCCACGAGATGTCCTGGATTAAATAAAGTAGTTTTTTAAAAGATCTGGTAGATGAATTATAAATTCGTTTATTTTGGAACCCTCAATGAATAGTATAAATAGAATTTTTTTACGAGTGAATGATGAGTTTTGGTAGAAATTTATTAATGGATAAAACTCTAATTATAAACTAAGTATATCTCCTTATGATCTTAGCCAATCTCATAAATAAATTCCTCATCATTAATAAAAGGAACATAGAACAGAAATGTTGTCCTAGATGGTACCTTAAATCATCACTAATTTATGGCTTTGGGATTGTTGGCCTTTTCATAGCTATGTTCTCTACCACTCTCCATCAGATAATTGATGGCTAGATTTTTCTTCCATATCCATATTTTCTTACATGGAACCCTAGTATGTGTTATTTTCGGTAATCTTCATACTTTCCACTCTTTATTTTAAATAGAGGCCTCATTAATTCATTTTTCAATGTGGGATTTCAACTAAGATATTTTGAAACGTCAAAAATGTGTTATCCTAATACCCTATGTTTTGTTGAACCGATGGTATTTCAAATCATCATAGATTGATGAATTTAAGGACCTCAATTATACACTTGTTTGTGATTGATGACCTCAATCACTACCTATAAATATTTACGTTTTTCCTCCGATTATATGTCTCTAATTTCCACCAATGTTCTCCTAATCGAGATCATAATTTGGTGGTGACCCTTTGATTTCTCTTTTCCTCATATTAAGACTAAATTTTAGTAACCCAATTTCCGATGTGGGTTTTCCCACAAATATATTTTCTACTTTCAACCTTTTATTTTTTAAGAACAATTTCAAATTGCGAGGACGCAATTTATTGAAGGAGGGGAGAATGTAACACCCCAAGATTTCATAGTGTGTTATTTCTTCAAAATAATTCAATAACTTTCACTACACGCAACACTGAGTTCAATTGCACCATCACTTACAAAAAAAATCCATTAAAAGAGTTCATGAATAGTATTAACTAAATTTTAAACTTTATATAATCCTTATAATTTTAGAATCCATATTATGAGTTTCTTAGTCATAATGCAAGAACAGATTCATTTTCAGTATTGCACTTTTATCAACTTTTGATAGTGAAACATTTTTAAATACAATATTTTAAACTTTTTGACTAAATGGAGACATCAAAAAATTTAAAATGAAACATCCCAAGCTTCCACGGTACGCTTTCCTTTGAATAAAACAGTAGCGTGTGTTGTACGAAACTTCGAGTTCTAACACACCGTAACCAATCAAACTAGCCGTTATAAATAGTAATACCTACTTTTTGAAAATATATATATTTTATATTTCAAAATGGACTTCATTTTTGGATTCGGAATATCGAATTTAGCCTAAGGTGAAATTTTGGTACTTTTCGGATAACTTTCATATTTTGATGAATAGTGAAAATTACTAAATTTTAATTAAAAACAACTTTCTTAATAAAAATATTTAATAGTGATAAATTATGAATTTGAGTGGTTTTAAAGCATATTTAGAATATATTTTTACAATTTAATATAATTTTGGTCATTAGACATAATTTTACAATTAAACCGAACATAAACAAGTGTCAATCTTTTGATAGTTATTATCTCTTAAAAACACGCTTTTTGTTTTGACAGCGGGAATTAATTTTAAATTAATTTCTGCCACTTCTGTGTTTTGAATTTAGAAAAATGGATTCCATATTTGGAATCAGGATGTTCAAATTGTGTAAATAGGTAACTTTTATTTTTAGACATTTTGAATAATTACTGCGGTAAATATTTTATTTACCATGGTTAAGGGTAAATCCGGTAAATAAGGGTTAAAAAATAATATTATAATAATACTAAATTACCCTAAAACGTGTCTTAACCCTATTGGATGATACATTGTCGACCATGGGCATCTTTGTGTCAATTTTGGGACCCCATGGATCCACTTGTAAGTGATAATGACACTTTATTTTAATTAAGTCAAAATGAATACAAAAATGACACAAGCATATATCTTTTAGCAAAACAATTGTTACATAGGGTTATATAAGTTGGATTTTAGATTATAAATATTCATTAGAAATATAAAAAGATTTCCTACATAATGATATTTTATTTATAATTTTTAGACATTAAATAATTTATTTTATTTATGACACAAAGATGATGCAGTAATTACTATAATAGTGAAAAATTAAAATAATTGATATTATAAATACCCAAAAAAATATAATATGAAACTTTTAATGAATTAAACTAATTTTCTAGGATAATATGATATATTAGGATTGATTTAATTGACTTTTTTCGATGTAAGCAATCTGTTATGAGTTTCACAAAAATCAACTATTGAATAGTGTCAAAATTGACATAAAATAGTTTTTAAAACAAATATTATATTATTAATTGATATTAAATTCCTAAAAATCTAAGGTTCGGCCAAGAGACTTATATAAGGATAGGTTAATCATTAATAGACCACTTGGGGGTCGCTTGAATGTATATAGTAAGTTTATTAACCATATTATATAAAAATACAAAGAGACATTGTAAAAGTGAAACTAATTAACTTAGAGTTAATACTTAATGATAAGGTTAATATAAGTACCCAAACCTGTCTAAATTCTAATGGTTGAGTGGTTTTCGACCTATCCCCACCTTAACCTTTGAATAATAAACTTTGGAGCCTTTAGAAACCGAATATGAATTTATTATAAATTAATATTTCTAACTTTTCCAAAGATTCCCCTCACCCCTCTTATAAAAGGGCACTCCTCCTTCTCATTTCTTCACACCTTCAAAGCCTTTTGGCTCGGCCAAACTCTGCCCCAATACTCTCCCAACATCCCTCAAGACAACCTAAAGGCCTTAGTTTGTTCAGAAAGCCAACCTAAGGAGCCCTTTTGATCAAATCAAAAGGAAGAACCCGAAGAAGAGGTAATGATTTCACCACCCTTCTCCAAGTTCATTTCTTCTTCCACTTCTTCTTCCTTTATTCTTACCATTCTAAAATAATAACTCCAGTATCTCACATATACTATTATGTTATTATAAATATGGTACAATCATATTCAGTATTCTATCCACCCTTTGAATAACATGTCACCATACGTGCGTACGTACGGCTTACCGTCTCCACGTCGTGGTGTAATTGTTATTCAATATAATATTATTTGGATGGGTATAATAATGATGTGTAACTCATGTAAATAATAAATATAACATGTTAATGATTCTGTATATATGATATACCATCCATTTATATATTATTTTAATATCAAAAGAATGATATTGTCGCTCGTGCGTACGTACGGACTACCGTCTCCACGAACGCGATGAGATTCATTCTCCATCGTATCCATTCAAGTATAATTATCATTTGATGATTTAAAAATGATGTTTAAGGACTGGATATCATTCTGGATATGAATAAGATACAACAACCATGGCTTATGTAACAAAACATATAAAAGAAAATGAGTAAGTTAACTCCCGAAACGACGATAATTCTAAGATATTATTAACAAATCAATGTTAAAAGATCATATATGATATCATATTAATATATATGATTCTTGTATAATTTAATAACAATTATTTCACCATTATACAGGAGGTTAACCTACCCCAACCAAGGAAAAGTACAAGGTAAGGGTTTACTTTACAACCTCTTCATTATCCAAGGTTGTTTATACGTAATAATCTACTGGGATCTCTTTATCATCCACATCCATGTTTCTTAAAAATGCATTTCAAAACATTTTTACTATTTACTAGAATATGAGTTAAATTCATTTATACCCTTTTTGACTTTTATAAGTGGTTTATAAAGGAATCTTTTGGTCATTTTCAAAACAAGGTCCTTTTTAACCTTTTCGACAGAATTAAGGTAAGAATGTTTTTTTAACTTATACGGCGGGTGCGGCTATTTTCCGCCGTTATAAAATCTTCAAAGCTTCCCTTACAAGCTTATAAGAATATTTTCAAAGAAAATGTTTTATTTTATATGGATCTTAAATTATTTCAAAATAAAAGGAGATATTTCTTTAAAAAGAATTTTGATTTCATCTATGTCAACATCCTTTGATGGATTTTAAGATTATTTGAAGTTGATTTATTATGATACAAAACTTCTATATTGTATTGAAGGTTTTGTGATATGTTTGACTGTGGATGTGCTATTTTTATACCATTCATAGTTTATGGTGAATGTATTGACATTTCATATGCTAGTTTTAATACGAATGTTTATGTTATGTATAAACCTTTTCATATGGGAATGCATTGGACTTAATATGTGACGGGTGGAGCCCGCTATAGCTCCTCGATGCATCGGTAGGTCTCATGAGACAAACTAGTGTCTTGGCACAAGGCCTTGACAAAATCTTATTTGTAGTCTTGGCACGAGGCCTTGACTATGTGGTTATGACAGTCTGGCATTATGCATTCCAACATTATGAAAATGGTTATTGATTTTTGCATGTGATTATTCGATTAGTAGAATATCCATGTGAATAAGTAAATGGAATTATTTCATTTTACTTTTGCCATACTATGTTGAAGTTCAATTTTAAAAGGCTTTTGTTTTAGTAATTCATTGCCTTAAATGTTTATGCTTATTTTGAATGTTCCGCTATATTGTTATCCTTACTGGGCATTTGAGCTCACCCCTTTTCTATGTTTTATTTTTCCCAGGTAGTGAAGAAGTAAATTATGAATGACTTGCAGGGATATTATGAGGGGTTAATAGTGTGGATATGAAGACTTTGTTGTTGTAGTAGTTTTTCACTTTGAAATGTAATGTAAAACTTTATGATTATATCTAGTGTTTCCAAGGCTACTAAACCAATCGGTCTTTCGGGATTTGATCTTTCTTGTGATCATGCCAATGTTATGTAATAATGCACCGACTTTGGGTAGTTGGGGTCGGGGCGTTACAATTACCCATAACCAAAATTAAAATGGGAAGACATTAACATGTATTTTTTCATTAGTCATCTAGAAAACGATAATGGAAATAATTTTACATGGGTTATAGTTGATCTCTTTAAGAATTAAACAGAAAAGATTGATATAAGAGAGGATTTGTCAACTATCTAGAATACTAGAATATATATAATTGAAGTGTAAATATTTAATGTAGCACCACATTCGATTATATTTTATCGGTATGCGAGTATTACCTGGATGTTTTGGATAATTATTCAACAGCCTTTGGATATAGAGTTTTACATCTTCGTTACTTATATTAATTAGATATATTGTCAATATAAGAGGTTAATTCAAACCCAATATGGAATTTTTATCAAATTATCTATGTAATTTAAAGGTTTTTTGGATAAATATATACCTTTGTTTTAATTTTATTACAATAATAGAATTTACTATGGTATTCAAATGAGTCCTCATGAATCCATCTATGGTAACTTGTGCAGAACTCCAACATACAAAAATTATGTTGTGGAATGAAACATATTGGGACCTTATCTATGTGAGGAAATGTAAGAGATGGTTAGCTCTATTCAAAAACAAATAATATCATCTCATATTCAAAAAATTTATGCTAACAATCGATGAAAATATCACGAGTTTGATGTCTGTGGTAAGGTATTTCTATGAATATCTCTTTGGAAGAGAGTAATGATATTTAGAAATTAGATCAAGATAATACCTATGTATATTGTTACTTTGAAAAATCATTATCCTTTTGGGAATTTATCTTATAGATTATCTCTTTTACTGAATATCTTTCAAGTTCAAGATGTTTTGCAACTCACTCTCTAGAGGATGTACATACATCATACTTCATATGTACTATACTCTGATGTCATACCATTAGAGTAAGATCATTCACATGAATAAAAACAAATAATGATTTTGGATTTTAATGAAAAAATATACGAAACAATACCACTCACATTGTTAATTATTTATGGTGGAACCACCAATTTTATGTTGTTATATGGGGACTTGTTGATTTGATGAGGCAGTGGTACCCTTATCGGTTTTTATTTCAGTGAAAACTTTTGAGGGAGAAATGAATTTTAATGAGGGTAAAATGTGACACCTTGAAATTTTAATTTATATTTCACTTTAATTAAATTCAATTTTTATATATATTTTGATTCTTGCAACTGTGAGTTTAAACGAACTCCGTGACACAATTAAAATTTAAGTTGTTTAAAAGGATCATTATAACCTGGTTGTTAAATTTGAAGGAATAATTTTAATAAAATAATATATGAAATAAAAATAATTTTCCCACTGAATATAAATTTATTGGTATGTTCATAGAAAATAATCCCACAATGTTTAGTATAGTCGTATTATTCATTAGAAAAATTATTTTTCTTCAAAAATGAGTTATTTTTATTTTTCGGAATGATTATTAATTTCTAGAAGTTTTAGAAAATAGATATGAAAAAATGAGTATCATTTTTAAATTCATCCCTAAAAAATTACTGAATATGATTTTACAGAAATATAATTATATAAATAATTTTTTATAGTATAGTTAGAATAATATTTTTATTGAAAACTGTATTTTCATTTAATGTAATTACTATATAAAATTATGTTTTCAATTTTTTTTATATTCTAAACAGTTAATTTCTATTTAAAATAATATAATTTATAAATGATTTTATACATTAATTTATTAAAAAATTTATGTTTTAAAAGTTCAATTTTCTCAAAAATTGTTTTTCATGGTGTTTTACACATTTTATTTAAATTTATATTATAAAGAATATATATGTTTTTTTAAGAAATGGATTCCAAATATAGATTCCCAATTTTCTAATTTCCTAAATAGATCCATTTTATTTATTATAAATAGAAACCTTTGGAAATTTTGTTAGCAGAGTAATGGATAAATTATGTAATTTGTGTTAAAAATAAATGATGTCACATTCAGGTTTTTAATAATATATCATATTTAATATAGGATTAACCAAAAGTTATATTTGAATACAAATATTCTTAGTAAATATTTATTATGTATCATAATCATTGTATTTCATTTATAATATTTTGAAACGAAATATGTATATCAAAAAATTATGCATTTCTAATACGGTAATTATTTTATTAGTAGAAATATCAAAGATATGTTTGTAAAAATATTAAAATAGAATAATTTGAGATAATTAATTTTATAAATTAATTTAAAAGAGCACTTTTTACTATAAGGGATATAAAGAAATATTTTTTAAGGATAAATTTATATTTTTATATGTATAATATTCCATGTAACAAATAGTACCAAAATTGACATTTATGATATTATATCAAAATAATATTTAATTTGATTATTTAAAAATCATAAATCATATTTAAAAATAAAAAATAATTAAATATGACCCCAAGGATATTAATTGTTCATTTATGGTCCAATTTACATGACATATGTAAAAATTAAATCCCATTAATATTGAAAAATATGTTACCATTGTTTAAATTAAAATTGGTTAATGAAAGGAGAATCAAAATATGGAGTTTTAATATAATATTCAAACTAGTATAAAATATTTTTGATTGTTAAATTAAAACCTTATATCATATTTTATTTCAATACATTGAATTTTGGAGGTATTTAGACTGATAATGAATTTATTATAAATTAATATTTTAGGAAATCTGAAATGTTCCCCTCACCTCAATTATAAAAGGGAACCCTATCCCTCACATATTAGCATTAAATTGAGCATTAAATATTGTACTTCCCCTAAAATTTCCATTATTAAATTTCCTAGAAACATAATCAAGGTTTGTTTAATTCTTAGAAGTCTGACCCATGTTTCCCTAAGTAGATATCTAGAGAATGTTTTCCAGAGAAGTGGTAATATTATTTATGGGTTCCTTCAAGATTATTTGTTCTTCTACATCCACTTCATGTGTTCTTTAAACTATAATGTAATTAAAACAATAGTTCCTAAATTATGATATTTTTTTTCTTTAAAAATCATATTCTACATTTTTCCATCATACTAAAAACAAAACCAAAGTGTGTGAGTATGTACAACATACCGTCGCCATGCCATGGTATAATTTGTTTTCATCACCACATTATTTGGATTGGTATAATGATGTAATATATATATATATATAATATAACTAGAGAAAAAACTTTATTATGGAAAAAATATACAATCCACATCTTTACCATTTCACCATTAAGGGAATTATACCATCCCTCATTTCTTACATAAGGTCTACCATCTCTACGGCACGATGCGATTCATTTTCCATCTTTAAAATTCATGAATTATTATATTAATTTATATAATGAATAAATATGATATATATAGCCTTAATACCATTCTTTTTTATATTATTATATCATATGTAAAAGAACATGAACTTATATAGAAAAATATGGCTAGGAAAATGAAGGAGTTAACACCCGAAAGATGGTTAACAGTGAAATGTTATTAGAAAATAGGTAAAATAATGTTATAATAGGGTCATATATGATTTCATAAAAATGAATATGGTATATTCTAAATTAAAAACACTTTAAACCAATAGAAAATAGTTTTATATATGTATAAAGGATATCATACCTATTATAGGGGTTAATTTCCAAAATCTGATTTTTATGTAGGATTTTTTATATGTAAATATCTTTAGGATAGTATTTTTCATCAATATCCATTTATCTAGAAAATTATTTAATAATATTTTAACTATTATTCTACAATTTTTTAATATAAATTTTACAGATGTATGAATTATTACAAAATGGTTTGAATTAAATATTTTTTAGTTTTCTAAATTATCTATTTTGTGATTTTTCCAGAAAATGTGAGAAAGGGATGTATTTATAACTTATACACCTTGAACGTATTTTTTTGATTTCATGATTACTTGATGTATTAAATTTTAATTTATATTATTACAAGGATATTACTAATGAAATTGTTTTATTTGTAATTGTGTGGCTATAACAAAAATTTCAAACCTGAATTAAAATTTCCTTATGATTTTTTTCAAGTGACATTTCAAAATAATTTTTCATTTATGAAAACATTATTTGATGATTATTATGTTTTACTAGGATAATTTTATAATTAAACCATTATAATTCTTTCTCTAAGTGGTTTAGGTTTCTGATGGATTGATGTTTATGAATTCTATTTCATTACAATGAGTTCTATTATGATGAAATTTTTACGAAACCAATTTATTTTTATGGTTTCTGATATGATGAATGAATTATGTTCTTTTGGAACACATATATACGTTTTTAATTATATGATTTATGTGATTTATATCTCCCTAAAATATGTAGGGTAAATAATTATATATCCTGACATATATAGGACTGGAATAATAAGTGAACATGGTTTAGTAATACAAGATTAGAAGGGGGAGTAAACCCTGTTCAATAATATAGGGATAAGATTAGGATTGAACTCAGTTTACTAATGGAAATTATCCACTATAATGGTCATGGTTTTGAGTATCAACTGATAATAATAATATTTCCAATACTTATGTGTATGACCCAATTTAATGTCTTCTGTTATGTGCCCATGAATTATGGTCTTCATAAGTCATGTCTTATGAACTTATTTATTTTATTCAACAACTCAAAATCATGATCCATGATATACAAGAAATAATTTTAAAAAGATATTTTCAATATCTTAAGCCTTTATGCTTATGTTATCCCTCTTTATTATCCTTTATGAGCATTATAGAATACCATTTTTTGGTTTTTTCATAAGATATTAATAATTCTATTAAGTAAGAAGTGTCAAAAAGGGTCACGGTTATGAAGGAATAAGTGGGTGATGATGTAGATATTTTATGGATCAGTTTTTTAGGTTTCCAAGTATCCAATGACACAAATACCATTTGGGTATGGTATGGTTTTGTTATTTAATGTAATGATTATTCACTTATTTACATTTAATATCCCTGTACGAAAATAATGGGATTTTATAATCCAATTTCTCAATGTTACTAAATAATACTCCTCTCCTCCTTGAATACTCTATGAAATTGTATGTAGATCCATGTGGGGGTTATGAAATGGAAGTCACATTTTGATGAATGAGATGGTTGTTCTAGGTTAGGAAGAACTAATCAAAATTCATCAACTAGTTCCATGTTATTCATCATTTTGAGGAATCATGGATTGAGCAGTTAGTTGTATATCATTAGTCCGAACTTCTCAAAGATATTATTATTGATTGGTGTCTTAGAAAAAATTCCTTTCCTATATTCTGTGGTTAATTATGGATTAACCTTTGGGAAATTTATCTAATGGGAGGGATATATCCTCTTTGGGAGATATATGAATCGTTTCATCCAAGTGTGGATGTTTGGGACAACCCCACACAACCTCTGATTTTGAATGGGATTTATTTAAACTATGATGGAGAACTTAGTTATGTATTTGAACCTACTCCATCTTTTTTTCCATTATGGACTACATCAAAATATTCATGAACTATAAAAATAGTTTACTAACTGATATAATCATTCATAGATTCCCTCCCCAATAGGATCATGATATTATTGGATGTTATTGGGAAAGTATTTAGGATGATTATGAAACATGGGGAATCCTTGTGAGACCATAAGTATCCCAAAAAATTCTACTATTGGATTTTTTATCCATGTAACATAGTGGATTTATATTTCATTCAAGGATGAATGCTTTAGAATTAAAGTATCAATGAATGTGTTAGAATCCATTTTTGAATAGGGGTTACCTATTATCATAGCCATACACACTCGTGTTTGACTCTATCAACACCTTTTCAACATTCAACAAGGAAATGTAACTTACAGGATCATCGGGCCCTTATATTTCTTTTCTATCTTTATATGAGATAATTTTTTATGTTTAAAATATGATTAAACTTCTCGGTTAACTAATGATTTTTTAATTCCAATGATTAATAATGGATTTTTAGTTGAGGTTATTCCTCTTTTTTTTTTGAAGAGGTCCTCACTATATTTATCTTACATGATAATCTCATATTCATTCCATATCATGGACTGACTGAGACAGATGTTGATAATCGCAATTACTTTCACAAATATTCGTCATATAAAGACTCTCTCAATGATAGGTTTCTTCTAGACCGTGTATATGAGAAAATAATTTTCAATCCATATACCTTTTATACTTTTCTCTCTATTTTGGTTGTATTCATGGTATTTCTCCTCTACCTTACACTGGTGTGCGCGATGAACAAAATTAAATGATTATCTAATTTTTTTGATTATATAGGAACATGAAGAAACAAATTTATATATTAGATTATGCATGTCTGTTCCCTTTTCATTCTATCTTACAACTATATCTAGGATTTTGTGGAATTATACCAAGGATCTGTGCTAAATAGATTGGTTTTCTTGGTGGATAGACCCTTTATTTTTAAAAAAGATGGATTTTTTTAGGACGTAGGAGAGCCATCCTAGAATAATTCTCATTAGAGTGATAAATTAACACTTGGTGGGACATAATACCTTGAGGGGACTTTTCATTACATAACCAATATGGATTATTCAAAAATAATAGTAGATAAAATGAAACTTATACTCTTTCTTCATTATCGACTCAGACAACCATTTCTCATTATGATGAACCAAATCATGTAGTTATAGAGAACCAAGTATCATGAATTAAAATTAGGTAGAAAATTCATGCACTCATTACTGAGACTCGATTAGAAGAGTATCACGGCTAGGAAGAGCAAGTTTGAAATCTCATTGAAGATATGTGGGAAGGTGAATTTGTTAACTACATTTTGAATGATATTATGTGAAAATTGTTCTACATCTGAAAAAAAACTAGATTTTTATTAGGAGTAATTGTGTGGTTTTTCTAGTGGGACTCACATAGTTTCATTAATAAGGGAAGCTTCATAGGTTATAGAATAGATATATCAAATAATCTATCAACTACACAACTTGATCGATAAACTTACCATTAATATTTCAAAACTATAAGAAATATTAACATGTTATAATTAGGATTATTAAACATAATCATCCATATTGTATAATATTCATAGATTATTTGAGGAGTATTACTATTATCAAAACTCTTAATCATCGGGAAATAGAAGAGGAACCTGGGAAGATTGTTTTACAACACTCAACCAATTATTATCACTAAGTAATGTCTGATTTGGAAAAGTTAGAAAATCTTATTTTATCATATTTGTATAAAATTTATTTTTATTCGTTGAATTTAATACTTATATGGGTTCTATAATGTTGAAATTACTCCATTGTGTGACCCTATCATTGAATAAATCCTCTAAACTATATATGTTGTTTTCCAGCTTTCATTCATTCATGAGGAGCATGGTGTTTAATTTATCTAATATCATTTGGATTTTCAAAAATACTAACCCATTACATAATACCATGGAGACCAAAACCCATGTATTTAGATAAATTACTAACAATAAATATTCCTTGATAACTACTCATGAATACCCACCAATAGGAGATTCCACTTCAATGTATCTAATCTGATACTCTTGAGATCACATAGTTTAAGAAGATTATCTAGAAGTAAACAATTTCTTAGAGGGATAATTCTATTCTTTTTTCTAGTTCATCCAACATAGATTGTATATCTTGATTTCATCTATGTAAAAATAATGACCCTAAATTTTTTTTACCCATTTATGTTTATATTTCCTTATCATTTTACTATGTTTAATATGTTGAATATTTGTGATAATGGACATGTATTTATTCTAGGGAATCCTATTGCAAATTTTTTAGCTAAAATTAATATGAATTTTCTATTTTAGGAGTGTTAAATATTTTATGGATCACACAATGTGCTTGTCAAGTGAGTTGAGACTTTATTTTTTACCAGGTTCCCTTTTCGGGGTTTCAAAATGGAATGCATTGGGTCTCTTTCAGTTGATTATTTTAATTTATCAAATTAAACCATTGATGTGTTTTTGTGTAGGGACTTCCAAAATAAAACTCATTATACATTAATTCATGAGATTCTATCATATACCTTCAATTGTTGTAGTTTAGGGTCTTATAGAATAGACCATTTATTGTTGTAGTTTATGGTTTTCTAGATCAGACTATATATTTTATAATTTGGGGTCCTCTTTATCAGACAAAATATTACTCTATTTTAGGGTATTTTATATTAGATCCTCTATTGGTGGTGAATGAAGTGCATTCATCAAGGGTTTGAGGACCCTAGATCCTGAATAAAGAGTGTACATGATGTGTTCCACCCCCATTCATTATTAATTTATATTATACATAATGATTATTCATTAAGGGTTTCATAACATGTCATTATAGTAGAAATCATGTAGGTCAATATCCATGATTGGTCATGGAACCCTATATCCTTACCTTAAAGGGTATTGGTGGATGTTTTAGAATATTTGGGGAGCCTTGTCTGGATGGATTGTTGGGATATGGGTAGAATAAATTATGAAACAATGGTATTAATTGATTGATATTGAATGGGTTAGACAAGTTGGGGATGACCCAAAACACACAAAGGTGTTGAGCTCCTCCATGGTGATACCAATGCTAATGAGGATAATACTTCATTTCCTTTAAATATGATATGACACTAGTCTGTAGACTCAGAAAATATTAATGAGACTATAGGGATTATAGGAATGTTCAATTTAAGGGGACCCCCACTATTTTCCAAGGGCCATGGAATATTTTTGAAAAAAAATGTTTAGACAATGATGTAGGGTACAGGGAAAAGAGCCATCCAAGAAGGTTTCTATCACCCAATGGTAGTTTGGATTTTTTTTGGAGGCATTGTCCCTATAGCATGTGGTTTCTAGTTAAGAGGTGTGGGTAATAAAATGGGTTTGGAATGAAATTTCATGTTAATTATATGTGAATAGGAACAAAAAATGTTTAAATAATGTTAATGATGTCGAATCCACTTGAATAGTCTGGTTGTGGCGATTGTAAATCACATCCCCAGAATATCTGAGTTAATCGGGGATGGGAACTATTTGGTTGGAGTCAACCACTAGTGATGGAAAAATACCATATTCTATTTGGGCAGAATAATATCACATAGATTTAATAGGGGATTTTGGAGACCAATAATCCCATTGGCATAAGTTCATTGGTATCGTACAATTCTCCATCAAATCCTAGAAGGGTCATATTAGATTATCCATGCATGTTACCAGTATTGTATAGTGAATAACTAAGAGAAAGGGATCCCAAGGTACATATGGTTCCAAGAGAATGATACCACCATTATGAATTGATTGTGTTCGATCAAAATTCAACGAAATGAAGGTGGATTATGGAGAATGTATGATTCATCATGGATTCGAGAACCCTAAAAGTTGTTTCATCGCCTCATGAACATGTTATCATGGTGATAAGATGTGAAAAAATCATTACTCTAATATTATCCTACATCATGGGGTCCAATGACCACGGATCCACTATTAATATGGATATAATGCGATATATAGTAGTTTTATTCTATATTTATTAACACAATAACTATTTCCTAACCACTGTAGATAATGATACTAGTGAGAAGAGAGTTGATTTTTTCATACGATTCCATCTATGAGGTTTTATCTTGATATGTTTTATGTATCATTAAATAGATTTTTAATGTAATTTGATTTGTACCATCAATGGATAATTATTTATTGTCATATATATTTAACCAAATTGTTTTGGATTAATGATCTAGATTCATGCAGACCTAGTTTGAGGGAACTGTTACACAATAGCCTAATTTGGATAGCTAGGGACAAGAGTAGTCCAACATACTTTTGAACTAGTGATGAAAAGATAATAAATAATTTTTCAATGATCATAATAAATGTGGAATGGTGTGGGAAAATAATTCTAGGGATCACTGGAAAACTCTATAAGGTATTGGGTTCTACCATTGTGATGTCTGGCTTAAAAGTGTATGAAATGCCTTCCTATAGGGACCGGATTTCTATGGTTGGTGGGACAAAATATTTATAGAGATCCACATATTGAATTGATAAATATAGACATATCCTCCTTCTTAGGGTTTATAAAATTTTGGAGGCAACCTGAGGAACTCAACACATTATGTTTGATTTATAGGTTGTTGTGCCTAATGATGATGGAAGGATACTATACTATGGTTGATTGGGTTAATACCATTATGGTTCATTGAAAAAATATTCATGATGGGTGATAGTATTCAAACATTAACATATTGAAGTATTTACTTATCCATTTTTATTTATATCATCAGCCATCAAGTCCATTTCCTTGCCATTTAATAATATATGGTAAAGAAGTAGGAATTGATGTGATATTTTGAAATATATCCTTATGGAAATGTTTCATTAGATTAGGGAATTTAGATGTAGGAATATCTGTTTAAACGTGAATATGGTCTTTAATGGGTTGCCATATTTTGGGGCCCTTATTTTTGAGATTTATCACGTGTGCAAGAGAGCTGTATGTAGATCTGACTACTATTTAGAAATAGACAGTTTGTTTGGATTGACCGTTTCTAAATAGATATATATCTATGGGATTACCAATATATATTATGAGGCTAGGAATAATGATATCATCCCCTATATTGTGTAGTTCTCTATTTATATATATGAATCATACGTAGGTTAGGGGTTTGACTAACTTAGATAAAACGAGTATTTATTAAAGATGTCCATCCAGAGATGTAAGGGTGTGAGGATACTAATTCATAATTTTTCCATAAAAATTGGAACAATCAATTGATGTCTCGTGTTGTGAGTATTTGAATCCTCTTTTATAGTTTTTCTATGTTAGATAAATATCATGAATAATGAATATATAAGTTAATTGGAGGTTGGATCTGATGTGTAGTGCTCAACCCTTGTCAATTGAAGAATCCCATATTCTATTAGGTAAGAACAATAACTCCAAGATTTATAGGGTCCATTCTTGGACTATGAATCCCCTAGTCACAAGATCTTTGGTAGGGTGGGATTCTCAAATGATTCATAGATGCGACCTTTTGGAATAACCTATCCCTATTACCAATTTTCTATAAGTAAGGACCTATAGAAAGGGAGCCCAGTGTCCTGGGGGATTCTATAGAAGGATTCCAACAAGATGAATTGGTTGGGTCATTTCATATATCGAAACTATGAAGACAGTTCATGGATAATGTAATATTCAAGAAGAGTTTTATAACCATAAATGTTTCACCAGCTAGTAATGAACACTTTTCTATGATAAAGATGAAAAAATATGATTCATTGGTACGCAACCCTTAGTGGGATGATCTGTTCAATGTGAAGACATTTTTTCATGCATTTTTACATAATCGACTATGAAATGGTTCAAAATATAATGTGCATCTTGGATGTATCATCCAAAGAATGTTTAATAGTTACATAATATCTCATGATCCATGCTTATCATGAGATTCAAGGTACGACATGGTAGTCGACTGAGCCGCATGAGAATGGTTATCGAATGCCTTGATGCCTCAATCTAGACCGTATTCTATTATGGGTGAATTATTATCATTTTATATTTCATTGATGACACTAATATTTAGGTTCCATGTGTCCCTATGTATCCTATTATAATAGTAATCACCCCACATGAAGTTATTTAATGGAAAACACTCCATGTAGGTCTATCCCATATGGAGAGGGGTTATTTTTCTCATTGATTATTATGTATAGAACCATGATTGCATATATTTTCATCACTACATATCATTTGATTACATGAATCAAGACACACATAGTTCTTATATGAAACCTCCTTATGAAGTTATAACCCATAAAAAGGGAGGGGGAATTTAAATATTTTGGTTGCAAACATAAATAGAGATTTATATGTTTAAATGTATCCTAGAGTTATATGAATCAATCCCATTATATTTTTAGTATGGTACACTCCCCATGAATGTCTGAACTATACGTAGAGGATGGTATTATTCTAATTTATTATTATAGATTGACATAGGATTTGAGATTTGGGTATCACTATATATCAAGTGATGGTTGGAATCAAGACACACGGAGTTCTTATATGGAGTTGTTATCAAAAAACAACATCAAGGAAAGTATTCCTCCTAATTTAGGGATTTATAAATTTTCATTATTATGTCCGGAAATAGATTTAATCCAAAAGTTTAACATCACACAGTTAGGATGTTTTTTGTGCCTTTTGGGGTCTCACATCCAGGACCCTAATAATCGTATTGTAATCTCATATTTCTCGACCGTGGTGGTAATTCCTTACTAATTTTTTTTCCCACATGATCTATTCCTAGTGTGATAAACAAAGAACAAAAAATATCTTTTTTGTGACAATATTGTGATTAATGAAAAGGAAATTGTAATTTTCATCATTTGGTGGATGTTGCAATATATTAGTTATATGTGTCTCTTAGTATCTCAGTGGAATGATAGTGAATCCATACATAGTTTTGGGAACCCATGAATTTTATGGTCATATGGAATGGTAAATGGTTGACCTACATTAAAAATAAGGCATGAATTCATATAAGATATTTCAAGGAATTCAGAATACCATATTAGTAAAGAAATTCCATTTTTTGATATGAGGATTCGAGATCTGGTTTTCCAAGGCATCTTATGCACGGTACTGAGTGTAATAATACATTTCATAGTTCTTTTCTGAAGATTTTTTCAAATAGGTTAATGCCTCTTGACTTGAATGATATTGGTCGTTTCTTTTAGGTTCATGTGGCCAGGACCTCTCCATGTAGCTTATCATCATTCGGTTAGGATGAATGTTGCCTATATGATTTAGTAAGACCCTTGATTTGAGATATGTGTTTCACTGTATATCCTATGATGATAGAAATCATTCCATGCCTAGTTCATGAGTGGTGAAATTCAATATGTGGATACAACTCACACAATGGGATAGGGAAACATCATTTTCATTTTTCACAGTCTTACCTCATGTGCATTGAATCATCTTATAAGTGATGTTATCTAGGAAGAATAATGTCATGAGGTAAGGAAGTATAGAATTGAACATTTTAATGTTTTCCTACCTGGACTAATCCCATTAAGTCAAACATCTTTGGATAAAGACACATATATCTTTTAATTTTACTTCATATTACATGAACATTTTCTTTATTGTTTAACATCGTATGACTAAGAAACATTTCTTATATTGTAATATACTTATAGGTCATATCAAAATTATTATCCTCATTTGACCCATATGATATATTCCTGATGAAATCCATTCAATTTATTTTTTGAGAAACAATGCATTGGTGGGGAGCATGATGTGTTCCCTATCAATTATTATAATTTAATAAGAATTATTTGAATAGAACATATGTAAAATTTATGTCCCTTCACATTTAGGATCAATATTTTTAGATTTATTTCTTGGTATCATTAGAGTTCTGATAACCAATACTTGATCTTATAGACAAAATTAACATATGTGGACCTTTTACAAAATTTATATTTTTTATCTTATTCAAATAGACATTGATGATGTGTACTGTATGAAGCCTTTTCTCATTGAGAAAATCCAACCCATCCATCTTTTTTTTTCAATTGTTATTTTTCTGAGAGTTATCCACAAATATCTATTCTAATAAATGGAATTGTATTTCTATGGGAATAATTACATTAGTCCCATATAGCCATGAATATGGGGTCACCTATGTAGTTGTTTGTTTGGTGGTATGGTATGTCCACAAAGCATGAATGATCTCATTTTTCTAGGACCATTTATATCTACCCACTATTTTCTATTATATATTTAATATATTCTTATTAAATTCCTCTACTATTCCATTTTACCTTCATGGTAGATGGATGAATTGTTGAACACCGTGTTGTACTTCGGGTATTAATTCCTCAACTCGACAAAATAGAAGTTTGTTCTATTTTTTATTAATATCACATGAGGGACTCTAAATTTAGAAATGATATTAGATTTTATTATGTTAATGATATTCCTAACCCTGAAATATTTTATGATCATTTTCTTATGGAATATTTAGAAGGATTTGGTATTAGTAAGGAATTACTAAAATATCTTAAGGGTGCCTTTGGGATATAGACCCACAATATCCATTTCCCATACAAATATTTTTTAAGAACATTAACATTGTTTAGAAATTATTTGACTTGGGGGATTAATTTTTCATAAATATGGATTGACATACATTTCAAGTTGAATTTCACACATTGTTGTGTCATTATTTACTAGCAGTAACCAACCCTCTAAATTTTGTGGGATAGTCTCATCCTAGACTGATGAATGTCACATGGGTCTGAATTGACATCTTCCTTAGTAGATGGAATCTCTCCTTAATTTATGTTTCTATAGATTATTCCTTCAATTCCTCTCTTCTATAAGGTTTTTTTAACAATTCATATATCTTTTATAGTAGTGAACACTTATAGATGATGGGTGAACATCGTTACATCTTGGTCTAAAAGGATAGTCCCATTTTTTAGGAAATAAATTATGGTTTCCATATAACTAGGGGTTGATATCATTTCATCATTCCCCACAGATTTCTTAACCTAGTTTATTTTCTCCATGTCACAAATGATGATTAGTGAGACCATCTATTGGGGAATTTTGCTGAGGACCACATATTTATGTATAGAATTGGCCAGGATCATGGTTTCATTAGCCTACACATTGAATAAGAATTTAGTGATTGACGAAAAAGATGCACCATTGGTTAAAAGGGAAAATATTCCTTTTTTATTTTGTAATAACTGATGATAGAGGAAAATGATTCCTTTTTGTTGGTATATTCAGATGCAGATTTGTTTGAATACCATCTCCAAATTCCCTTTCATGTTCTAGAAGGCTATATATAGATTTACGGTGTGTTACATGCTAGAAACAAGGTCATGATATTCTTGATCATTATTAGTTTAACCTTAAAATATTTAAAAGTATAAAATAATTATTTTTCTTGGAAATAAAATACAATAAAAAGACTAATCAGATTTAACATTGGGTTTTCTAGATATATTCATTATTACATTTGGAGGATTCCCCAAAATATATCTCTTATGTCCAGGGAACATCAGGGGTATAAAAAACATGTTTTTTAGGAAGTCTAAGGGAAAATTGTGTGGTTTATAGAGTGGTATATACCGCAAAAGACCATTCAATTCCTACCATTTAACTAAATTATACAACATGAAATAGATGTTGTATTATTCTAGAGTAATTTATAATCAGGCTTATTTCAAAGCCATCCTTGATTGGCCAAGGATTGACATGAGAAAGTCAATTAGAGTGACCATGTGAACTTCATGGTTCTTCATGTAAGGCCTAATCATTTTATACAACAAATATAAGTGTGAATCAGTTATTATCAATGTAAAAATATTATCTCTTGGTATCTAGAATCATTAAACTAAGGTAATAATGATTTATTTAATTAATCTCATCATTTTCTATAATGAGGATATAACCATGTGATAGTTCCATGGTAGCCACATAAATGATGAGGGGCCTTCCTTCCACTAAATGCATCAAGACTGGTGGGTGTATCATGCGCTAGTTGACATTCTCAAAGGCTTCTTGGTATTCCTCATCACATAAGTAGGAAACTTCATTCTTTATTAACTATGTGATGGGTTGTGTTTTTATAGACAGATTACCTATGTAATTATGAATATAATAAAGGATCCCTTGGAGTCACCATAGTTATTTGTGAGTTAGAGGGGGTTACATTTCTAAAATTACATTAGTCATTTAATTTAAGACCTCATATGCTAGTGTGGAATACCATAATTATAATTAATTTTATTGATGATACCTTGAAACCACACATTATTGTATTCATATTCATGCTTCATTTCAAAAACATGATAAAGATTGATTGACGGTCCATGTAGTGATCAAATTTCTATTGTGGTTTGACAATCATGCCATTACCAAAACATTCTTATATTCTTACCAATAATGGTCTAAATATATGTTGTATGGTGCAGTGACAAATAGTTCCAATGATCGTTAATCAAAAGGGATTTACTTGATATCAAAATTTCTACTAATTTTCTCTAATGGTAATTTATTCCTTGTCTTTATGTGGTATATATATTTATTACACCCTATATAACCATGAATAAAATAATATTCTTGGAAGATTGTAGTTTTATCAAAAGATCTACTAACATGAGAGGGATGGATCTTCCTAGAATCTTACATTAAAACTAGACGGTCATCAGGTTTATCAAATATGTTGTATAACACAATTAGGGTTTAGTTAAATAATTTATATATATTTCCAATCGAATAGAAATTTAATCTTTTTTATAAAATCAATATACACATCCTTCTCTTCGAGATTCATAGAAGCACTAAATAGTCTATGTTTTTTTATTATTCTATATCCGTATTCACAATCTCGATATCATATATGGTTTTAGAGAAAACATCCTAAAATTATAGAAGGGTGTTCATCATTTCATCCTCTTCTATTTAAATATATGAGTCTATAGAGAAATTTTCAAAAAAAAAATTGGTAATATGAGTTCATAATACTTGTTTTTGAGGTAATAGAGTCCATGGGAAGGGACAATGTCATCCCAAACTACGAGAGTCACCACATAGATATTTTGGAACTGATTATTTTACATTATTTAATCTATGGGGATAAGAGGAACTTGATCATCATGGAATGAGTCTCCTACCCCAATAATGATTTTGGGTATCAGATAATCACCATCAAAAATACTCCAGGGATTCTTCGGGAATGTCCCTAAGCCATTGGGGACTGGAAAATAAATATCTTTATGCAGAATTCGTTTCTTCCATTCCTTATTATAAAAATCTTCATAAGCATATATGGATTTTCAGGACTCATATAGAGAAATGTCACCCTTAGTTTGTCAAAATTTCCATCGATAGGATATTTCAAGAATTAATGAAATGTTGAAGGTGTCGACACGTCTCTATCAATCAATTTTCTTCTAGAAAAATTTATATTGTTTTTTGGATAACCATGAACTAAGTGTAATATTTGAGATCCCTAATATGATCATTGATATTGATAATTCCAAGAGACCTTATATCCATCTTATAAAGAGTTTTAATGGATATATTTTTTGGAGATAATTCTACCTCCCAATATACCAAAAATTGAAGGGTCCAAATGGGTATGAGGTTGATCTTTGAATCAGTTTCAATTAGGGCCATTCATATGTTGATATTTTTTGTTTACCCCAAACATATAACAGTTAGATATGTACCTATATTAAATATTCATAACTCTATTTTATGAATGATATGGTGATAGGTAATTATAATGGAATAGTATCCACTTAATAAACATATGATGGAATGAATTGTCTCTCAAACTCCTAAGGACTATAGATACCATCAATAATTTTCTCTCTAAGTTCTTCAGAATTATGGTTTTCATACAAGATGGAGTGTTTGATTGAAAAAACTACCACCTATTCCAGAATATCATACTATTATACTGGAGGACATTTCTTTTCATGGTCGATTTCATCTTAGTTATGTGGATTATGATACGAGGTATTTGAGGTGGATATGTATTTTTTTTTTACAAAAGGCGAGGGAGTATCTGTTTCCAATTGTTTAGGTCAAATTATCCTTATACATTGGATGAGATTATTAGAAAATAACACTCCAACTAGATGGTCATATAATAATGTTGGGATTAAATGACTACTGGTAGGAATTGAGGAATCTCCATGATTTTTTTGGATTTTTAGAGTTTTCACCTATGGTTATGATATGTATATATATCATCTATGAAGATATGACTGAAATATTATATTCAATCATGACTACATTGTCCCATGTATCCTTTGATTTTTCATCCTCAGCCTCCATGTCCATATTCCAGTATCGAAAACACATACCCATTGGTCTATTCTTCATCATAGAAGAGATATTTTATGTGAAATATGATAAAAAAACCAGATATGATTTCTTCATCTGATGGTGATTCAATTTTGTGGGGGCAGTGCGAGTGCTCTGAACATTGATGGAATGAAATATACAAGAGTCAGAGCTTATGTAAGTACTGAATATGAATCATCTTATTTTGTCTCTTCATGTTTTTTATGATTAATTCCACCTCTGAGAGTTATATTCAATATTACCTCCATAAATGATTGGACTATTATGGTTTGCGACATTTTAATCTCTTAATGTTGTGATCATAATCTTCTATCTTTCCAGTCATCTGGTTATCAAAATACTATCCATATATAGAAAAAAAATCATTCAAGTATCCATCTTCTTCTTGTTGGGTGGTAAGTACACAAGTCACTTGTGATGTGGAATTCTCTAGCATCACCTATCTAGAATACTACATGATTCGAAGAATGATTATAAATATGAAGCAATACTATTTGGTTTTTCCCATCCTCCAATGGAAATGAAATTAGTTAGAATTATTAGAGAGGATGAACTCAGCTGGTTTACTATTCTATAGTATATTGAGTAGGATATTTTCAATTATTGTGAGGAATTAACTGGGGACTACTCAATTGGAAGGATTATAATTTAGTCTTCCATTCCAAAAATCACTTGTGGAACTAATCTAGTTTTTCTTCTGGGAGATGGAAATTTTGTAGTTTTTATTGCTCGATAGGAGGCACTAGATGATTTTAGGATTTTATAAACATGTGAATGGGAAATTCTACTAGTTTAAAGGTAATAGTTACAGTTTATTTCATACCAAGCACTTTTTCTTTTATGAAGGTAATGATCCAAGACATAGATTGGGTGCACTGGATGGAATAATCAAAATGTTGTGATGTTTCTACAAAATCAACAAATATTTGGAAGAACTTCATTGGTATCAGATGATCAAAGGCTTATACCTAATATTTTCATCATAATGTTCAAAAAATGTCCCTTAAGAGTTTGGGATGATGAGATAATAGGTTATGACTTTTCATCTATCAATGAAATCATAAATCCCCCACATTTTAATATTTTATTGTCTGTGATATAGCAATATGCTATTTTATTTTTCTGAAAAAAATGAGAATGGAATTAATGAAAAAGGTTTTACCCACTCAAAAAAGGTCCAACTAGAAAGCTATTATACAAAACAATGTCTGAACCCAAAAAAGATTGTACAAAACATCTACTCTTGTTTGATTCCTTCTAAACTAGAGGGCCCATCACCAGACCATGTGGGAACACTATGTTCATGAGATATAGCTATATAAGACAATTTCCATCAATGTTTGAGGTTGTATAATTTAAAAAGTTGTCTGGGATAATTATGGATTTACCAATTTGGGATATGGATTCTTGTAGGGATGCATGGTTGTGTGCCACCATTTCATGAACTCCATTTGAGTATCCAGGGATTAAATAGTGTTCAATAGTTCCAGAGGTACCATAGTCCAGGCCACCTCCCATCTATAGGGATTGAGATAGTCTTGATGTGGCGTATCAATTTCCCTCTCCCATAGATTATCGATCCATGAAAAGAATGAATGATATCCATAATGGGGTAGTGGTTTTCACCTTAATAAAGGGAAGTCAAGATCATCATCAAAATCATCATTTATATAAACCCCCTTCCTAGATCCACACCATTCTTGATGCTAATATTTTGATTGTATAGAAATATTAAATCACTCCTGATGTGTGGGATGAGGGATATTTTTCTCTGTATAAATCTGAAACCTAGTATAATTATTTCCCATGAGTAGTTCCTCAATGAGGGCCATGATATTTTTATTGTTTTTCTCATAATTGAATTTCATTCTCCATGGAATTATAGTTAAAAATTTGGGGTGGTGAGTGCGATGTATCACACATTTCCCAATGTCCTTGGAGGTGTTCCTCATTGGAGGTGGTGATTCAGTATCTGAAGGTTCAATGTTTGGCTTCCTCCCCAACATCCATGTACGTGAAACCTTAATTGGTGCATCCATACGACCCACCTATTGAGTTATTTTTTCAATAAGGAATCCCTATATATTTTCATATGGTTCCATGTCATATTTTTTTGATGTTGATGAAATTCACAAATTTATGTTAGGAAATAGTATTTATTCCATTAATTTCAATGAAATAGGGTGATTTCATACATCTTGATCTACTTTTTTTGGGTTTCATAGAGGATATTCCTCTAACCCTAAGTCATATTGGAACATTTTAATTTTCAAACACGACAGGGTTTGAATTACTTCACCATGTGTTCCTCTTGTGTGGGACTATGAGTAGTAAACTTTAGGTAGTTTCTAGTCTTTTTTTAAGTGATCCTTTAATAGAAAAGTCAAGTCCTGTAGTAGATAGAATGGTATGGATATTGATCACCAATTTTTACCTTCAAAAATAGGGAAAATAGATTTCTTATAGGGAGATCATAATGAAGAAAAATTCTTCATCCCTATTGTAAAGGGAAACACAGTGACCCTATTAGCATTTTTTTATTTTATTATTGAATATTTTTTAATTCTAGTTGACGATTTTATAACTCCTGATATGGTAATTGATATATAAGTTTTCCTTGCCCTATGGTGTGGGGTTGATCTATAACTGCCCCTGATTTCTCTAGGACCCCCTCATTCTCTGATGAAACTATTGATGGAGATTCAGAAAAAATGCACCTAGCCCAATGGGATGTGGTTATTTTTAAACTTTCATCGATATGTCCTATATCTTCTTAGGTTGTGATGACCTAAGGGGTGGAGGTGGTTATGAATCTTTCTCAAGCCTTGTGAGATCATTTTTGATTTCTTGGAATCAACAATGGAAGATGCTATTGTGAAAATAATTATTGGTGCATTGTTTCCTATGTTTGTGATCGGTGGATTGAAATCCCATGACGGGAGTCATTTCTTATGGAAGGTGCCAGATTGGACACAAAATTGGATTATAGGTATGAAATTAATTCCAAATGATTCAAGGGTAATATCGTAAAATTTATTTTGAATTGACTTGCTTCTGTTCATGATGATTTTTCACCTAACATGTAACAGACTTTACAAATGTTTTCTACTTTACCCATGAGTTATCGAGCCTCCTGATTTGTTCGAATTCTAAGACCCTACATGATTGCATATCTGATGGGATTTATTATTTTGGGGACATAATAAAGTGAAATTATCCATATATTCTACACCCATGGATACATATGTTTGATGGGTCTTTGAAAACCAGTTGAATGAGAGTATTTATGATACTGTGACAAAAACTATATATAAAATTTCAATGATATTCCATACTGGGGTGTTGGGATACTGAGAATTTGTCCATTTATAGCTGGAAACATATTTTATTTATAATATATTTGTCACCCTCAAATTCTTTATAAAGTAGGTGTTTATCCTTAAATTACTAATGAGTTTCCAATATATTATATTGTAGGAAATGAATGAACTATTTATTTATCTAATCTAGGTTATCATAGTTAGAAGTGAAGATGATCCATAACATGGTTGGTAGGTTTTTTATGGCTAAAAATATCCAAATATTTATGTGATCATATTCTTCATAAAATTAATTATCATCCACCTGGTCATCCCATAATTGATTTTTCAGTAGATTAACTACTGAACATGATGAAGTAATACTTATTATTGATGGGGAACTATATAAATATCACCCTAGTGTTTCGAGAACATATCTATACAATGATATTTCTGTTTTTAGCACCCATATTTATGGAGGTGTTAGGGAATGGGGATGATTTCCTTTTCTGTGAGAAATATCATCGGGGGGATGCTGACCCCGGTGGGTGTCAGGAGTGGGGTCCATGTGATCCATCTCTACACTACCATGAGGAGGACTAATGAGGTAATGAACACATTATGAATCCTTTAATTAATGGTTGGACCATTGTGGTGTTTCAGATTGGTGTTACCCAACTTCAAGGTCTCTGGAATAGAGAAGACTAGGGATATGAGCATCAATTCACATTGTGTTCTCAATATGTCAACCAGAATTTTGGGTCTGAGTAAGGTTATGATCCGCCTACATGATTTCTACCAGAATATTTTGATATCACTATTGAAATAGAAGTATATGAACCTACGTATGAGAAACTTGTTGAGTATTTTAGTGAGCTTATATATATTTGTTAATGATATGATCCTACCTGTAGGTGGTCATGGATTCTGATGGTCTATCCTAGATGAAGCCGGGATATGAGCCCAGATCAAATATTATTTCCTCGTCGGAATATTCTGATGAACCTCTGGAATGAGAGAATAAATATGAACCACCTATTATATAGCCAATGTAGTATTCTGGTGTAGTCTTTCATCGATGAAATTAGGAAAATAATTTTTTCTTCCTTGAGCTATTATAATATTACGATTATATTCACGTTCAAGGATTTAAAAATACAATGATGTGACATGTATATTATATAAGAAGACCTTATTTTGAGTGGGGATATAATCCCAATACTGTGAATTTGGATTATTCCACTAGACTTTTTCAGAAGTAATATGATCCACTCTTAAGGAATATTATACTCATTCTTGGTGATACCTTATTGGAATGAGGATATAAGATTATCCATGTGCATTTGGAGTAGTTCAAAAATATTTTTTGAAATGAACGTTCAGCTATCATGAAGAACACGACACTGTCACATGCTGGGATCTGGTTTGAATGAGGAAATGATCCCAATATAGTGCCTCTTCTTTTATAGGAATATAGTAGTTATCCTCCTAGATAGGATCAAGAATGTTCTATTGATACTGAGTACCAAACTATTCATATTGATAATGGTGATATATTTTTCTATCTATCAGGATAGTAATATTTGTCTATCCCTATATATTTACAAGCATCAAAATGTTTCTACAGAGTTTTTCAACTCTTTCATGAATGTTGTGACACATTCGAAAAGTTTGTGCAGGAATATAGGACAAACATTTATCTTTTTTCCAATATTTACTAGTAGATATCTTTGTTGGAAGAAGTGATATAATCGCACTCTAATCCTCATTTTTCATTGGAATATGTTGATGAGATTCATGAATTAGGGATGGTATGAGTACCTCCTCCATGCTTGCTGTAGGAATATTCTCTCTGACGTGTTCTTAGTGAACATGGATATATTCCTAAACATTGGATAATTCCAATGTTTGACAATGGTATTCAGTATCAGAAGTTTTTATATGATCTTACTCTGACCTAAAAACTACATTCTACAATCGAAAAAACATCATTGATACCCATGGATGAGTATCTATGTTAGGAATTTTCCACATTTTTCCCTCAATAAGAGAGTGAGGAGAACTATCCGAATGATTCTGGTGACATATGATTACATGATACCTCTTAAATTACTCATGAGATTATATAGATACATAGTATACTCCTTGACATTCCATCATCGGATATGGATGGTCAGATTACTAAACATTATGGATAATATTATAAAGTGAGTAGTGTTAGCTACAGGTGCCATTGGTTTCACAACAATAATTATTGAATAGGATGGGATTGTAATATTCATTTTCTGGAGATGGTCATGTAAAGACATGAGGGTTGGGATCATTCCATTTAGATGGTATTCATTGACCATCATGTTCTCCACATGAATCTAGATGTGTCAGTGGTTGGGGTTGTTTTGCGACCTATAGAGGTTATATATATATATATGTGGTTCCACAACATTTTTTCGATGAATACATAAACTCAAGTCAAGGTGATTTTTATGTTAGTAGATTATCACATCACATAATAAATAAGTAACATGGTCATAAATCATTCTATCATCACAAGAATGAATCATTTTTAATTATTTATACACAAGTAACATAATTATCCATTCTATTTTCTATTTCATTGATGTATTTCAGGTCGATTTTTCCTGGTGAGAAATGACTTGTTTAAGGAGAACCCTGATTTGGTTGGGTATTACGTTGGTTTTATGATTTCTGTTAATGTAGGTCACAAAAAACAATTTTTCATGATTTATAGTTAACTGGTCAATTTTTTCCCTCTAACAAATTATATATCTATTATATTTATCACAAGGATCATGATACATGTTTCTCAACACCTATAATGATTTAGTTATTTTTATTAAAATATTTCACACTAGTTTCACCATATTTATATATTTTTTGAAATATTTCTATTGTAGGGGTTCATCTGTTGGTTCCCAATCATTCCCATCAGGTTTACAACTTCCATCATTCACAGAAACTCTCAACAACTCCCACACTAACAAATTATTACATTCCTTCTTTCTAAAGGCATGATGTCGATTAGGATTTTAGATCCAACATCACATAAGAACTCACACTACTCCAGATGATGGGAGGTCTCACTCATCGCACCCTTTTAGGTGAATTATTTCATATTTTAGAACTCTATTATAGATTTAATATATGTTGGTGAGTATCTTATTAATAATAATACAAAAATAGTTACCTTAAAAAACATTAAATTTTTTAATCCTTCTCTAGGTAAAATGGGTTTCAATTAATGGTCCACTTTTATGTACCCATGGTTAATCCTCCCATTCATATTATATATTTACAATGGGTGGATAATTTTATTACAATTCCATATTACTATTAACTATAGGGTTTACTCCCCTCAATGAGTTTTTTAGTGTTTCATGGATGATATTGAACCATTAGGAGGAATCCTAAATATCCATAGTATAATATTAATCAAAACCCAAATATTTTATTCGTGTCATATAGTTTAATGTCACGGGGAATGAAAATAATTGATGGAATTAAGGAACTGGGTACAGAGGATGATCTTTAGTAATGTTTTTTTGTATCATGTTTATAATAAGAATCCGATTAATCATAGTATGATCTACCCACTTCCCATTGATGGGAGATGACATATTACTAATTATATGGAGGTTTTTCCCTTGGTCTCACTAATATGGTAGTTCCATTAAGAATAACCCCAATATGGATTCCCTTATTCGAGGGAAATTGTATCATGCTAATAAATGGGACACATAAACAGAGGTTTTAGTACAAGGTGGAAGTTCATGATTAAAATTTTATGATTTTAGGAAATCATTAAGACCATGAGAGCCTTTCCTGATGTGAGAAACAAGGGATATAAAGTGGTCAATATAACTACATTTCTATACGAAATTTATACACAGGTGTGGTCTTAATAGGGGGAAATATATATAGATTTATCCTTAGGAGATAATCATACATATCTGATTTATTATATGAGTCATATTTCTCATAGCTTATTCATCCCTAACCTACTGATGGGTTTCATGTACTTGAGGTAATGGTTGGGGATCAAACCTAAAGGTATTCATATGTATTAGTGCACTTATCAATTTCTTATTGAATGGAAAATATGGTATACTTATGGTATAATCAGGTCCCATGAGAAAAGAATATTTTAGGTTTATAGGGACTTTTACAGGGGTGGATTCCCATTAGAGATCAAATTTTAGGATGGAATCCCACATATACAATTTGGAAAGGAATCAAATTTCATGTAGATTAGTTTGGGAAATTTCTTTTTTTTGACTTATCATATGAGGATATAATGCCTTGGGTTGTCTTCATGGCATGATTGACATGTCACAGAGTCCATGGTTGACATATTCTGATTGTATGTATTACTTGTTTTGAGCATCTATTTGATATGTCTTGAGTGTCTAAATATCATATGTTAATTTTCTTTATGAATTCTCGTGTATTTCTATCTCACCAGCATGAAATTTACGATGGTTCATCACATAACTATAGGATACATTCATGGGGATTGTTGAATGATCAAACTGACATTTATGGCGTACTGTCACATGAACTAGTAAAAATACCCAGGGTTATTATCCTAATTAAAACATATATATATATATAGGGTATCACCTGACCATGGTAGACATGTCACAAGACTATCTCCTTACTTGGATGTAATGTTAAAAGAAATTTTCTTGACATGGACAAGAGGACTTCTTAGGACTTAGCCATTGTGTCTAAAGAACATTCCAAAACATGTTTGATATGTATGGAGGATCCTATAAGGCTTGGATGACATTTACAAATGAAGTTTCAAGATATACCTAATATTAATTGTGGATCCTCCATGGATTCTATTACATGAAAAATGGAGTTCACTAGACGTGGGTGTTATGTCCTGATGATCCTACAAGTCTTGGAAGACAAGTATAGACAATTTCTCATGACATGGAAATTATTTTTGAAGGATTACATGTGGCATGGAAAATGTGACAAAATGACCTAACAAGACTAGGCTGATATTTCTATAGGATCCCTTGTGGCTTGGATGATATGTCAAAATCACTTCAAGAGTCTTAGTTGACATGTTTGAGTGCTGGAACGTGATCTAGATATGTTATCTGAAGCTCATGATGCCTTCACATGAAATTCATTTTATCTTTCTATATGTAAGACTTCATTATTTTTTTTATTTAATAAATTTATGCCTTAATGTTTTTCAAGAATTATCTTGATTAGGGTTGACAGGACCAAGTTGATATGCGGAAACACCTTTGTAAAATCTGGTTGGTGGATTGGAATTCATTCATGTGATCAATAGGATAATCACATGGAGTGCATATTCATGATGCATAACCTCGTTTTAAATTCTGTTGATTTTACCTGGTGGAAGACTTTTCTGATCATACTATATTCCACTTTGAGAAGTCCACTATTCTACCCTCTCGTGGGTGTTCCTTGCATCTTGGCCTGTTAATGTTATTTCCAGGAGGGAGAAATTTCTAAGCTTATCTACCATGTTCAAACATATCATTAAACAAATAAAATATCAATGATATTTTCTAGAGATAGTAGAAAGAGTATCTCATCAGGCACTTCTCATACTCATTCTACAAGTCATTCAATGTGACCCAAGATATTCATCGACCATGATAACAACCTATCTATTTCATATTCATTAGACTTGTGGATTATCAATTGTATTTTTCATATTAATTTTTTCATGTGAAATGGTCTTTGAAACATTGAGGGGAAATGTGAAATCTTATTTATAACCTAAATATTCCTATAGAGAGGAACTTTGTGATCAATGAATACTTTTTTGAAGTACTTTGAGTGATTAAGACATCTTTCCATAGGAAATTTTCCAAATCAAGAAGGATTGTGAGACCTATCATTCCATCAATCTCGATTTTCAAAGGGTCTTCCCTTGTTCAATATAGACCACAATAAGAGCATAAACCATTCTTATGAAATTAAATTTATATTCACTTCATGAGAGGCTTCCTCCATTTAATTTTTAAATTTATATTTTATTATTATTTTAGCCTTTTCCAATTGGTTATCTATCAGGCAATCTCATGATCAAAAGGGATCCTACAGTGTGTGTGAGAATTGTTAAGTGTAGTCACACATCATTTTTATGGAAGATCTTGTGATCAATGATGGATCATCAAATGGTGTGTGAGAATTTTTATGGACAACCCATATTATTGTATATGGATATAAAAGGTCATCATGTGAATTAAAGGACATGTTTAAGGACCTTCACCTGATGGACATGGGAAACTGACATTCTCTCATATGACATGGTCGAAAAGCCTCTAGGGGGCTCTATGTGGTCTTTCAGATTTTAAAAAAACAACACATGAAAATAAATGTAACACTCCATGATATGAATCTAGTTAATTTTTTGGAAGTGTATTTAAAAATTGGATATTTGTTATTGTATTTCATAAATAAATTGGCAAGTCACAGGACTAAAAGAACTAGTCTGGAAACCATCCCATGATCAGTAACACTGTACTAGACACCTTCACTATAACAAGGGGGTTTTCAAAGGGGATTTTTGTACAATGAATAATACATTAACATAACCTTACAATGAAAATTTTATCATATGTCCTCCTAATGGTAACATAATTTACATGATTTTTCAAAATAGACATCTTGTAGTCATGTGAATCCTAATTTTTTAAGGAGATCTATAAGACATATTCTTTGTTTAATTATTCAATTTTAGAATTCTCTTATGCTCCTTTAGTGGGCATCAACAGTGAGAAAAAATAATCAATTAAGTTAGCCACATAATCATGAAAATTAATTTTTGGATATCCAAACCATGGCACCTTATTTTTAATATGTGAACCATTATGTTTTACATAGGTTATCCATGTTGATAAACTATTAAAATCCAATATAATTGTTCATAATGAAAATATAAATTAATATAAGAATATCATTTATGAGTTTCATGTTAGGTGTTAAGTATTAGACCCACTCACCATATAGTAGTGATGACTGATTCAAATAATAATCTGAATCTTTTTTATTTGTTACCTATCATTTAATCTTTAGGGAAACTATATCCCCCTTCCAGTATTAGAACTTGGGATAATTTTCTAGTAATACCATAGTAATTAAATTTGAATAACATAGAATTTTTTAATATACAACGTATTATCCTATGTATTCTCACAAATGTATTCTCATTCTAGTTTCCAATGATTACAATACCATTAACCGATACCAACTGATGAAACCAAAAAAATCAAACATAAATATTACATCTTATTAGATTAATATTCAATAAATATCATTATAATCCACACAAGAACCATAAAGGTTAATTTTCACTTGAAACAGTGATACATAACAAATAGGAACATAATATATTTACATCATATCCCTCATAGTTCTTCATATCTAGCTTTCTTCTTAGATATATCTTACATAAAACCATTCCTCATATCCTGTTGAAAATGAAACCAAATAATAGGTGATATTTGATTCGTAATAAGGGTAAATAATGGATATTTCAATGATAATTTATGTTTAACATAAGTAAAAGGGTATGAAAACATATGGTTATACTTTTAAAACCACACCCAATAGTTCACTAATTATAATCATGTGTGATGTTATAAATGTTGTCATTTTATAATAAATGTATCTTAAATTAATCAATGAACATGATCCATGACAGAATAAAATAGGGATACAATCATTTCAAAAAAAATAAGTATAATGTGTGGAATAATATAAATAATATAAATATTATTTCAAAGCTACCCAAAATAAAATTTAGCATAAAATAATAACAATATTACGACCTTTATACCTCCATTGAGCATGAGATAACAACATGTATTCACTTTTGGGTGTGGGATAATCTCAAATATACCCATGAATCCTATAAATTATTAGTCATTACCCAATTAATTATTGTTCTATAAAGGAACAACCCTTCATATAATCATAATAAATTCATATTAATTCAATAATATTATGATAATATTTATCATTAATTATGAATTAACTAATACAAAATAAAATAAGATTCATTAATATTTAATCATTATCACCATACAGAATCCAAGGAAAGAATATGTATAGTATCATAAAATCTCACCCCTAGTGATTCATAAGTAATATCCATGGATGTTATCAAATATGAAAATTCATTTAAAATATCATTGGAATAAATATTAATGAAAATAACATTTTCATTTTGAAATCACATATTTGGAATGAAATATTTTATATAAAATATTGAATAATATTGTTTGAAAGGAAACATGGAAAAAATTAAGTGAATCCTTAGAGTAAATGTTAATCATGATTATTGAAAAAATCATTTATTAATTTTATAATAAAATAATGATTCTATTTTAACCTTTGGTAAAAATAACCTCATTTGGAAAATGATAAGATAAATCCATTTATAAAATTTTATAGAGTGTTTAACCTTGATAAAAACTAAGTAATAAATCATTTGGGAATATTTCAATCATTCTTAAAAACATTAAAAATAATATCAATGCATAGATGAAATTTTTTTCCAATTAAATAGAAGAACAATGTTGGTTTTCCTTAAAACATTCATTTTGCATCTACAGTAATTATAGATAAGAAAATGAAGGGGAAGCATGAAATTTATAGAAATAAAAATATTAAACCAAATTAAATTATAAAATTTTGGGATATATCATATATTTTTATCATAAAACATTAGTATAATAAATCCTTGAAAAAACGGCATTATAAAGTAAAAAAACATACATCATATCTAAATTTTATCGTAAACACTATAACCCAAATTATATAGATATAAATTTATTATAGATATATATTATAGGCATAATAATACCTATAATATTAAATATGATCCACTTTTAATATAACAACTCATATTTTTTAATAATTATGAATGAAAATCATTATTTTTGGGTGTAAACTATTTTGTTTTTCAATCAATTTCATTTTAGAAGTATTGGCACAATAAAATTGATCATGACTCCATCATATCTATAATTTTAGTAAATAGATAAATGTAAAATATTTCAATATTACACGTATATAAAACTGACCTTACATTTATGAGATAAAATAATTAATTACACTGATTCATGGAGGTGGTAGTATGTTCTTATGAATGAATGTGTTATTGATTTTCAAGAGAAAATAAAAAATAAAAAATAATATTATTAAACTAATGAATCATAATTATATAATTAATATCATATTTTTTTTTAATTTATCATTATATACACCAATTTCATGAGGTGATGGAAAAGTAATTCTATCTCTACAAGAGGTGACAAGCATCACGTATGCCTAAGTGGTAATTTCATTACACAATTGATTGTAAATTGGTAAAAAAGATGATTCCATTAGTATAATAACATCTCATAATATTGATTATAATTTAACAATCATGTTATTATGGATTAAATGGATTAAGAGAAGGATGAAGAAGAAAAACAATTATATGTGATTTGTTAAGATTTATGGCCCTTCTTTGAGAGAACTCATTTTTCACACACATTAATCCTTGTGAGATTCATATTTGTAGATGAATAGGGATTTAAGGATGAATTTAATAAATATAATAACGTTTTTGGGTTTGTATTATACTATATATAAGGCTTTTAATTAATGAATAATGTTGGAGAGGAGTTTCCTATTTATAAGTGACAAATAAGTCACCCATGGAATAAAATATAATATATAAATAATATAATGTTACATTATTGTGAAGGTTGATCCAAATAGAATGAATTAGAATATTGGATAATACTTGGGAAATATTAATCCATAAAATAAGTATTATAAATATTTATATGGTATTATTACCATAATATCTTATGTTAACCCTCGCCCTGGTAAACATGTTTTAACATTAACTATGGTATTTTATTGGAAATTTTTAATTTTCATTATCAACAAATATAAAGTTCAAATCAATAAAAAATAATATAATTATTGTTCTAGATGTGAAATAAGTATTATAAAATTCATTATTTATAAGTGGGAGAATTTAATATTAAATTCATCGTTTAAAAAGAAATGACAACCTGTTTTTAGAAGAATATTTTTTAAAGCATCAAATTGAATTTTATTTAATTACACTCTATGTAAGAAAATTAAAATTAATGTTAAAAAAATATTTTATTATATAATACATTAAATTAATTTTAAAAAATTAATCTAAAATACTTTATATAATTTATTATGATAAAAACGCATTTCCCACAAAAAAACAATTATTATTAAAATAACATTTGTTTACTATTAAATGTTTTTATTTTTATTTATAACATTTAGATAACTAATATATGGAATTTAATTCATACATTAACAGTAAATTTTATTAAAATAACTCTTATAATTGATTAATATTATACTTTTATTTAAAAATTTAAAAAGTAATAGTTACACAATTCTTAAAAAATTGGTATCTTAAACATTAAATAATTTCATTATAAATTAATAATTTCTATATAAGGATAAATGAATAGATTTGATATAATGGAAAGTTTTATATTTATTTTTTAATGTGAATAATGATATTTATATCCACTAATCATATGTCTAGGTTATAATGATATACTATATCATGGTTTCATTTAAACATGAGGTTTTGTGTCTAGAAAGACAACAATACATCAATAAATCAAAAGAAATATATATAAAATATTATGGTGTTATATTTTCCTTATTTTTTAAAAAATAGATACATGATAATTTCATATGATTATTAGACTCTATTTATATGAATACATTACTAGAAGGTAAATTATTAATTCCATAAAGAAAATATGGGTTTTTTCCAATAGTTATCTTACGCTCTTAAAACCTAACAGTAGAGTAAGAAGAAATGAAATAGTTTTCATATAATGTAATTTCATATTACTCTTAAAGAAGTTTTGTAATATATATGTAAATTTCAATTATTAATTATTTTTCAATAATTTTTTTTTAAAAGTATATTATTACAACGAAATATTAAAAAAATTTGTAAATATATGAGAGTTATGAATTAATGTAATAATTAAAAGATCTTATATTATTTATTCATATGAAAAATAAATTGGTTTTTATAAATAAATTTAAATAAAAATTATTTTATAAGGTTAATATATTACTAAATAAAGGGTGAGTTTATTTATCTCTTTTACATTATATGATATGAGATATAGTTTATTAATAAATATTTGTTATTATCATTATTAGATGATTGATCCAATAAAAATAGTTCCGGATCTTGTAAGCCCTATGAAATATTTTACGATTAGATTAGGATGCAAATGTTTTATCTAGGATAAAAGTGTTTATCATGATATATCACACTATACGACAGATTTGACCACACCACCCATTAGAGATGCATTTTAATGAGTAAAATATTATTTCCAAAAAAATAAAAAACATATAAAATACCATATAAGAAATATATAAAATAAATTATTTATAATTAATTGTGAAATAAATTTAATAGTTTTTTCCAATAAAAAATAATATTCTATATTGTATCATGATATTATAAAGATAATATATTTTTAGGATTTTAGTGGGAGTATATTCAAACATGTATGTTGAGTCATTTTACTAAAGAACAATTCATAGAAACCATTTTTGTTGATTCAAAATAAATTTTAGATATTATTAATATTTAAATTAAGTATGGTTTTATATTTATGTATTAATAATTCTATTTTCTGAATTATAGATGATTTATCATCTTTTAGGTAAAATTATTATGAATAGTTTTTATTCCATAACACCATGATGTAACATGATATTTTATTTAAATGAAAGAGTAATTTGATCCATTAAAGGTTAATTGTGGTAGTTTTGATCCTAGTGAACTATAAGAATCTGTTATTAGAATGTTATGACCATCAACTATAAATTGGATAGTTGGCACATGAGGACTAAATGTTGATATATTGAATATAATGATAATATGTTCATGAAATTACTAATGTGGTATATACTAAGAGTTTTTAGTATCTCAATGACTTAGATATTAATTTAGTTTTATTTTCGATTTATATCTATGAGATTTATTCTATTTGAAGATTTATTTTTAAATTACTAAATTTCATAGTTATAATAATTCATTTTATGGACCATGTAGATCAATAAAGTTTTTAGGATAAGATAATATGATGTTGGTCTTTAAATATCAAATATATCTATATATAAAAATTATTTCTTCATTCATTAATCAATGAAGTCTTAGGGATATGAATATATATCATTTGATCTTCTTATTTAAAGAGTTCAAGGCTAAGAATTACTAGAAACACTATTGATGGGACATTCAGGTTTCTTTATGATTTTAATATTTACAAATATAAGTTGTTTACATTTTGAAACATGATGTTTTTTTGATCAAGGGAAGAATATCATTCCACATTGTGTAAAAAATGATTAATTTATAAGGGTGTTAAATTTTTATATCATTCAATAAAATCTATTTAGTGTTTTATGTATTATTAACCAAAACATGATGGATTTATTAATTTTATCCTTTTAATTTATTAGATTCACTTTTACAAAAAAAATATTTCATAAATTTTATAACATTAAATTTTTATATATTCAACTATAGAAATATTTATCTTGCAAACATTATCATCTTATTAAATGTACATTTTTATTGTTTTTGTAAAAACAATTCTCTCACACACTCTCTCTAAGTTACAAGAATAAGAAACAAATTTGTATTAGATCATGCATATAATTTCCCTTTATATTATCACATATATAATGAAATAATTTTTAATATGGAAATAAATATTCCTATCATAACATTATATAAATTAAATCCAAATTTACCATCAAATGTTTTTAGAGATGATTGTGAAAATTGGGATTCTTGATGAAAATGGTCATTTTAAATACATAACATGGAAATACTTGATGATGGTATGAAATAAAAATTTCTATAAAATTATATTCTAAATAATACCAAATAATTCAATTCATAAATTGAAAAGTCAAAAAAGACAATTTTGTTTAATGACTTAAAACATCTATAATCTGATTTATTCTTCTCTAAGGACAAGAATAATTTGGAATTTGTATAAAATATCACAAATATTAACATTAAATTTTTTAGTGACTATATGATATAAGTTATATATATTTTTTCTAGATTTTTATTCTTTAATATGATAATGATTATCAAAAATACAATATAAGATTATGGGAGTTGTGAATTTTTTGAAATATCATAGAGATTAAGAAATTATTAGTGATCTCTTAGTTATAAAAATTATCAATACAGTCATGAGATAATGGTAATAGAATAGTATATTTATGAATGGATGAAATTTTATTTATATTTGAATTCATAAAAACTATAAAAAATGATAATCATTTGAAGAGAGATTCATGAAATGGAAAGATGAAGAATAGTGTTTTTTTTCTACTAAAACATCTATAAATAACATGTAAATTATTTATATTTCATATAAAAGCTCCTAAAAATCCATTCATAATATTTTAACACATATCTATGTGAAATATAATTCACTCAACATGTGAGACAAATGAATAATATTTTTGATAAAATGTCATCAAAGAACAGTAATAAAAAATAGAAGAGATAGATCCAGAAGAAGTGGAGTGATTTAACATTCCATTAATGATATTGATTTGAATGTAATTAGTTACTACCCATTAATATAGATTATATCACATTAAGAATGAAATAAAATAAATTTATTATATCCTAAATAAAAAAACAAATGGATATTTTCATTTCTATGCAGGCTTCGGGTGTAAGTGACCATCTATATTACAATTGGGATTTAGACAGTGATGAGAGTTGAAAGATCACACAATTTAATGATATACATCATTGAAATGAAACATTATATATTGTAATGATTTTTAAAGAATTTAATATAAATAATATTTTATATTATAATTTTTTTCTTTATTATATAATGATGATGGTTGTCCATAATATTAGGATATATATAAATATGTGAAAACCCAATGAATAATTTATAAAATAATTATAAAAAATAAAATCAAAATAAGGAATAAAATTTCATTGCTAATGTGAGTGTTTATATGTTACCTTCAAATTTAAATTTAAAATATGATCTAATTTCAACATCCTTTAACAATCCAAATGAAGTTATTAAACATAATTCCAATGTAGAATTTTTTAAGAAGTTTTAACATCCTATTACATATTTAAGGGATAAATATGATAACCTTATAATAACTTTGAAACAATTGTTAACATTAACTATATTTATTTATTAAACATCCATAGAATGGTGGTTTCCCAGTTGTAAAAAATGATGAAGATGAGTTGATCTCAACTCACAACACCACTAGATGGAGAGAATGTGTGGAAAACACAAACTTAAATATAAAAACTATGAGAGAAAATTTCCCCTTTCCTTTCATGGATAAAATAATGGAGATATTCATTTCAAATAAATTAAATTTTTTTCTTATATAGATATTCTGGAAATATTCTTATTAAACTTGACCCAGCTGACTACTCCAAAACAACATTTCTCTGTGCATTAAGTACCTTCACTTTCAAAAACATTTCATTCAGTATGTTTAATGTATTGATGACCCTATAATGGTTTATTACAAATAAGATCCACAATATTGAAGATGTATTGATTGAAATTTCTGTGGATTATTTTTAAATTTATCGATGATCAATCGATGTATTCATACTAAATCATGATTTAGTCCTACAACATAATGAAGAGAAGTGTACCATTTTAAACAGGGAAAAAATGCACATTATAGTTAAAGGAGGAATAACCCTATGAAAAAAATATAAAAAAATGGAATTTAATTTGATCTATTAATGATCAATGTGATCAATGATTTACATGAGCCTTGAAATGTTAATGGCATATACATACTTCTGGGCCATATAAGATACAATTTTCAATACTAGAAATATTTTGTGAAGTGTTACCACAAACTAACACACCAATTAGTAATGCATATCCATTTTGAGTTCACATAATATTATCTATAGTCATTCAATGTTTTGATGAAATTATTGATGGAATCTCATGTCATCATTCAGCCAGACTAGGACAAGAACAACAAGTTGATGAGGGACGCAAGTGACCTCGTTGTAAGAGTGATGTTAGGAAAGTGGTTCGACACCATTTTTCCCCATATAATATATCAATCACATCTTTAATTATGCTCAAATAAACTAAAAAACACTAAAACAGAGCTCATTGTTGTTATCTTTTATTTTGATATGATTTTAATTTAATTAGTTATGTCAAAAGTGATTGTTTTCACTAATAGTGATGCCCATAAATATTTGATGAGTGAAAAAGATTCCAAAAAATATTGATAGACTGGATATTATTACTAAAATAATAATAAATCCTCAACAAATACACCAAATGGAAGGATAATTGTGTCATTGATCATTTATGTAGGCTCTCACTACCTCTCACTAAGGAAGATGGTAATCTAGTCGTTGAGGGAGACTAACCTGATGAAACATTTTCAGCCTAAACCTGAAGGTATTACCATGTTTTTTTTGAGATTACAATATATCTCTCTCGGGTATCCCTTTAGCAAGCCTTCTCCAACCAGTAGATGAGGTGATTTTTAGTAGATTCGTCACACTACAACTAGGATGAGATGCAACTTTTTTGGCACTATGCTGAAAGATTAATGTAGTGCTGCATCCCATAATTTGAGATCCAAATTTTTATTGACATGTCTCAAAAATCACCTAATACATGAATTGATGGACTAGACTGCATAGTAGAAAAATTATACAATGTGGACTCTTCTGGCCCACACTCCATCAAGATGCACGAAACTTGTAAGAGTTGTGATCAGTGTCATCGAGCTCGCACAATTGGGAAAAGAATTGAAGCACCCAAAAACCCGATCATTGATGTCATACTGTTTTATGTCTAGGGAATATATCTCATATAGGAATTACAATATATTTATGTAATTTTATACATATATTACTTCATTTAATATGACTCAAAATGGGTAGAAGCTAAAGCTACCACTCATCAAACATTGAAAGTGGTCAGAAATTTCATAAAGAATAACATGTCTTCCAAATTTTTATTTTCCCAATTACACATTTGGGATTGGGGAATAAATTTTACCAAACATTTATTTAACAAAATACTAGGTATGTATTTAATGTGATATTTTAAAAGTAACTCCCTACCACCTAAAAATATGCGTGAATGATGAATTGTAAAAAACAAAAATCTTACAAGTCCTACAAAATATCATGAAAAAAAAGAAAAATGACTGGAGATTCATGTTATATGACTCACTTTGAGAATACCATAATATGTAGAAAACAACCATCCACACCACCCCCTTCTAATTAGTGTTGGAAAATCCATTCCATTTATCTATACAACTAGAACATTGATTGTACTGGGAAATTATGAAGTTGAATTCAGATTCTCAAAGAGCATGGGATGTTTGGATGCTTTATATTGATGAACCGGAAGATAGAAGAAACAAATACTCTTTAAATTCAATGATTTATAAAGAGAAAACCAAGTAATTAAATGTTCAATGCTTCATGGGATGATTTTTAAATATAGGGAATATGTCCTTACTCTTCAACTCACAATTGAAACTGTTTAATTGGAAGATTAAATCCAAATAGACGTCACCCTTCATGTTCAGACACATATTCTCCCATAAAACCACTGAAATTTAATAATTAGGAGAACCAGCATTAAACGATAATGGTAAAATATTTTATATTTATTAGGAACCATTTTATGAGGTATTCTTCACCATGATTAAATTTATCTAAGAACCACTTTGTCATGTTCTCATCCTTAAAAAATGTGCTAACTAGAAGGAAACCTAAAATATTTCAACATATTATTAAAAATAATTTTCTAATATTAGGAATTATGAGGGTGTGTTATAATAATAGAGCATAGGTCTAGGGTCACGTGAGGAAAAGGATAAATTACTTGTAATATAATTAACTACATTCTGTGTAAGGATCATAGCTTGAAAATTTTTGAATCTTAAAATTGCATGCAATGTACTCGAATACATGTCATGTAAATTCAATACTAATTTATATCATGAACCTAGGGGACATGACTCAACCCCCCTACTCACACTCACCCCACCCCCTTCAGTTGACTCCTCTCCCCCACATCACCCTCACTATAACCACCTCTTCCACATATCGTGAACCAATCCCCCTCCTCATCTCTATCATCGTCATCTAGTTTCAACTAAAATGGAAGAAATGATGATGGTACAACCTCAACATAACAATTATGTGTCCAAACATGTATATTAACCTGTGAACAAGCATTTAAGGGATCATGAACCTCAATCCACTCACGCTTTATCCTCCATGGGACTCGTAGATGCATCTGTAACACCATCAGTCTCTGCGGACTCATGTTTGACCTAAATTGTTTCACATGGAATTTCTCACTCACATACTCACCCTGTACTTATCCATTCCAATCCCAAGAAATATTTTCCCACTGGTCCTTCTATATAAAAATCCCATTCATACTAACAATATAATGGAAAAGGATTTTTTCGTGTTCTTGGACATCATCTCAGAGGTCCACCACCTTCATTACTACTTTCACATCACTATAATAATAAAAGTTTGAGTGGAGAACATAAGGGAGTTTTTAGGTGGTTATTAGACACTTTAAATGTTTTTTCAATAGAAAATACTTTTCGATAGGTGGTATCCCACACGAGCTCGCATATGCTGAGTTCATCATCTGGCTCGATATTTATTATATGGACTTCTCTACTTCTAAGGTATTCCCGATTCTTTATCAATATATGAGAATATATGATGTCACCGTACTCTAGAGAATTATTTCCCAATACCCTTAGAGCATCCATGTTCATTAGATTATGAAATATACTTAGGACTGAGGTTCCCCTTATAGATCCTTCATCGGTCATTGAATCTTTTTTGATTCACCAGCACTGAGGATCATGAGAGATGAAACTATTTGAAATCCGATACATTTCAGCTTCCATGGGTGGATCTTCCATTAATATAGAATCCCAATTCACATTCTACATAAGTTCATATGGATAATGGAAATGAGTTATACTGATGGATGTGTATTTCTTCATTAATCTAACATGGAATCTCTACATTTTCAGTGCCTCCCATCCCTAACCCTCTCTCAACATAATAAACTAAATCTAATTCCCTCTGTTACAGAAAATGATTCTTCTAGAGAAGGATGGTGACATTTATCATTGGGAAATGGATTGAATTGAGGGTGTCGACAAGGCCCCTCCAAGACCATGTTGTCCAACAAAAACCTACTCCTATCAACTCTAATATCATTCTTGTTGCTACCTCTAACTGATACCACCCCACTGCTACCAACTTTGCAGATCTCATGTGTACCCCTAATCAAAACAATTTCACTTCCCCATACACCATTACATACCCACCCCCACCCGAGTCTGTTGACCTCTGGATTTCTCAACAGTATTTTTGGTTGAGCCTTTAGAAGATATTCTATCACCTAGCCATCCCATTCATAGCACAACCCTCACTTACTATCCGTTTATCCACATATTACCCTACATCCACTCAACCTCCTTCCCCAATAGTTCCATAATCCTCCACAGTCCCTTCACCCACCACATCCTCTACTGACCCACCACCTGTGTTAATTGATCCTACTATCTAGTAGTGGTTTCTAGAAGAGTAGTCCCAGAAATGAATGTGGAGTGCTCATCCAACACCTCCGGAGGTACCATTCTACAATCCTACAAATAGTTCCATAGAAGCACATAGGATCAATAATTCACCCCTACCAGCCACTATGATAGCTTCCATCATTGTGAAACCCCTTGCAATAGTAGATATTCTATCTCCTTTCTTCATTTCTTCTATTGATCAGGTGATATGGTAATAAGAACCCTCCGTTAGAAAGGGGATTGTGGATGACCAGCTCGATAACATTTATTACACTTAGTATATCACAGTTCCCTATTCAATTTTTTATAGTGTTTGGGTGATCATATATTTTACAATCTGTATTCCATTTCATAGTTGTGTCATTGAACTTATTATATAGAATGGATACTATATTTTCATCACTATTTTTAGATTACTTTTCATTTGTTTAATATATTAGATTATCCATGTCTTTCTTTCTTCCATCTACTTTGGTCATAGATGTTCTTGTTCTGTCACCATATTCCTTCTTACTATGGATGAATCATCATCTATATAATGAAGAGTGATGACTTGAGGAGATTTCACTTGTGACATACGCTCAATAATGATCACCAACTATATGAACACAATGGACTTTCCTTATGTACTGCATTTATGCTCAGTATGCTCATAAGGTGTTTAATCCCACCACAATTCCACGTAATATTGATGACATGACCACCAGTTATTGTAAGATGTAGAGTAATTCTTGGAACATAGGCAATACTTATTGATAATGTTTTCCATTCAGCTAGCTAATTAATTAATTTTTAGATCTTTTGGTTTGAAACCCGCATTTCATTTAAATTGTTTTATTTTAGTTTTGTTATTTGGATTTTATATTTTCATTTCATTATAATTTTATATATACATCTTTTGAGCTACATTGCATCCCCATATCTGTACATATCTATATTGTTTTCTAGTCTTATCCACTATGTGAACCTTCCATTTCGACTACTATTAATATATTTCAAACCGATAGACAATTTTTTTTCTATTATAGTATTTTTCATTTTAACAAATTATACATGATTCATATATTATCTTAAAGATTCACCATGTTTCCACATATAATGACACTCATATAGGGATCTCTCGATTATTTAAACTCATTTTCAAAATTTTCAATTCATTCTGTCTATGGTATATCTATCACACCTCTCCCATGAGTCTATTTAGGATAGTGTAGATGTTGTCTCATTTGTTGTATAGGTTATTTTTTCATTAAATTATATGTTGATAAACAAGGATATTCACTTTTACCCCTATAAATAGGACATATTAATAATTCTAAACATTATTTAAACCAAGAAAATTATTTCCCACATCTAGATAAAATATAATGAAATGCTGGAAATTAATGAAATCCATGATTCTCAAAAATTTAGATTTTTAGAATGATTTATGATATTAATAATCTAATTCAAATTCAAAATTAATGATATTGATTTTTATTTAATTAATACATTATATTTATAAAATAATTGATTTCCTTTTTCATTTTTTTCTCCAAATTTTTAGAGGATTTTGATCCTACTATTTCATTTTCTTTTCAGATCGTATTTCGTGAGTGACGTCTAGGACATGTAAACATATCCTAACATTCATAGAGATCTTATTGAGGATATAACTGAACAAATAATATTTTAATACTATTTAGGAAATACTTGTAGAGTACCAATTTATTGAGACCCACTATACAAGTTTCCTTTAATTGTATTCATATTTTATATAAATAACATCTTTCAGATAATGTTTTTCTAGGTTGACTATTACTTCTTACCCTGAAATTGGTTTTATGTGTGATTACACTCTGAAAAAGTGTGGGGAGATATTTATTTGGGGCAAGAGAGATGTATTTATTGAGAATTTGAATTTTAATCATACCCTATTACATTAATAAAAAAGATATTGGTTTTGTATTTGGAAGGTTAAAATTCATAATTTCTAGACTGATGAATCCCTTGAAGGATCAGTTTTGGTTATGGGATGGATCTGATATATGGAAAATATAGTAATTTAGAAAAATAAATGTATATAAATATAATGAAACAAGGAGTATTTTTTAAACATACTTATTACACATATGGATCCATTTTTTCTTCTTAGAGAATGGACACTATTTGATATTAGAGGAGACACACCACTACAACATTCATGTTTATCATGCACAATACATTAAGATCTTACCTTGATTTTGAACATAATCAACTAGGGATCTATGCACTATTTCATAGCCCGAGCCCTTAGACCATTCCATGTTTGGTCTAAGATTAATCATTTTACCAAAACCGTAAAATTGTCCTTGGTGTCTGTGTTCTTATTGAATATTAATCAAAACTCATATAATTACTATGATAACAAACTCAACACAAACTATGAGTACTCCTACATATATTTTTTAGATCCATTGGTTCCTTTTCATCCTATCTTTACCCTTAGGATCAACCCCACAATACTAATTTATTATTTTTTTTAGTAGGTGTAGTAAGGGATATAATGAAATTATAATCTCACCACAACCCGTGCGAATTAAAGAACATGTATGATAATGTAAAATTTTTGTGTTGATTCCATTAATTATTTAATATAAATATGCATGAGGACATTCATCGCAATCCTTGTATTACCTCCACCAACCCCTTTATATTTTTATTCATTCATTTTATCATTTCAAAACTATTGTGTCCTTTTTTCAAGACTAGTTCATCTATTGGGGACCAATAACTTATTCAATGATCCTTGATTCCCAAAAACCAGTTAAATTATTTACTAAAATAGAACATTACCATTTTCATTTCATCATTCTAGCATGGAAGACCACAATTATCTTGAAGGTCCAAACCCACCCAATAGGCAATATGCACCACCAAAACATCTAGGAGATAAACCACAATAACTTGAGTGCACTGATAGAGATTACGACCTACTTTATATCAATGGAAATGAACCTAATAATTTGAACCATCATGTTCATGAACATAAATTTTAAATCAAACATGTACTCATTTGCATCATCCATAACATGGGTCAGTTCACCGAACATCTCAGTGAGGATACCCATGGGAAAATCCCCAAATCCTCAAAGTATGTGATTCCCTTCCCAAACAGCAACTATTCTATGATGAAATAAAATTAAGGGTAATCTCGTTATCCATTCATGATCGATCCATCGATTGGCTAAAAATACAATATCTATAATCAATCATGACTTGGGATAAATTGGCCCTAATATTTTTGTATAAATATTTTCTACATATAATGACTTGGAATAAATGAAATGAAATCCAATTATTTTCCTAAAAAAGATGGATAATTGTCTGGGGTAATCTGAGATAATTTTGAATAACTCAAAAAGAAGTTATGAAATCATGGACATGATGTGTGGCTTCATTTGTGGATGGTTTATCAATGTCTCTAACCCTCCACTAACAATTTAATAAATGTTTCCACCAATGTAGGATAAATTTTGAAAACCCAAATAGGTGGATGAACACTTCCAGACTAGTTCTTGCACAATTTTATACTTTGGTAGACTGATCGAGGAGTACTTAAAAATTAAATACACCATGTTGAAGATAAGACCCATCTAGATACATAGGCAGAGACCTTAACTAAGAAGCTGAAATGCATCATCTACATGCTACACCACCACCTACTCTTTCACCTATAATGGATATTCAATCATGATAAATTTGTGGTTAATTTAACATTGACCATGACAATGTGTATGTAGTGGATGAAAAAAATACAAGATTATAAATATGCTAATTATAATTAGAAAATCAAAAAAATTCGCTACTAAAATAGTAATATTGATAAAGGTTAGATTAAAATATGCCATATAACTGTCAAGGATTATATTATCAGATAATTTGTTACCAACCACATAGTAACAAAGGAACACAAAGATATCAACCAATGAATCATATTCTTAGTCCACCTCAACACATTCACAAATATCCTTTCTCTCATTGAGGACAACAATAATTTCAACCTTCACTCAAAGACAACACCAACCAAATACACATGTACAATGAAATTTGGAAGAACTGTTTTCATAATTCATTCAGAAGGAACAAAATACAGTTAAATCGCAATAAAATGAAATAAAAAATTAAAGTAATTTCATCTGAAATCCTTAAATTCAAATATGTCAATCCACAAAGAGCTTTTAATATCAATTTCTAGGTACACATTTGGGATATACTGAGACATTCCAAAAAAAGTTGTGAATTCATTGGTTAAGAGGAGAGGAAAAGTGATGGATTCAAACTAACACTATATGAGAGAAGATAAAAAATATTAGGAACCTATTATACCTATAATAGTCATTGAATAAGATGATGGAAAAATATAAAATAAAACTGATCAAGAGAAACCTCTATATTTATCACCTCTTGCAAAATCTATGACACAATAGCACCCCAAAAAGAATATCTACATTGCACATATTGCTTTCAAATGGCCTATTAGATTTATATAATTTATGATACAATAATTTATTGAAGGGAAATGTCATAAAATTTTAGAGATATTCAAGGAATTCCACATAAATAACCCATTGGACAAAGATATTTCCAAAATGCATGCTTATAAAAATTATTTTTCAATAAACTTCTATAAAAAATTTTATTATTGAATACCTAATTTTCATTTATATAAATAAATATTTTTTTTCTATTGGTAATCATAATGTTCCACCAATGATGAGAGATCATGGGAGTTTATAAATTCCATGCACCATACGAAAAAATGGAACCTCTGAAGAACACGGAGTGACTTAGGATGATGCATTTACTGAAATTCCAATAAGTGTATTTCACAAGATGGGACATGATTAACTCATGTTAACTATAGTTGAACATTCATTATCTAAATAATTAGTTATGTATAATCAAGGTATTCTAAAGTATTTTCTATTCAAAATAGGTTAATTCAATTTTCCAATAGAGTTCCTCATTTAAAAAGTGGAAGAAGAAGTATAAGTTCTAGTTATCCTTCGATGATCAATTTTATCCACTGGTGAGCCACTGATTGATTTAAATCAAGGTAGAATTAAATAAATTTAATGTTATTTCCAAGTTGTATTCGACCTAGTGAACGGTTCAAAACAAATAGGTGATTCCTTTGATTTTCATGTTATCTTTCTCACATAATAAAAGAATGACTACATGGGTAGTGAGAATGATATTGATTAAATATCTCATAATAAAATAGATAACTATAAACTTGAGGAAATAAAGTACCAAGAAGCTCTTATAATAAACATTTTCGCACCTTTAATGATATCTTTTATTCAACAATAATTTTTTTTTCTAACACTACTCCCATGAAAAATCTTTTGTTCTTTTATAGAGACAAATGATGTACTAAAAATCATCATTAACTCACAACAGACTGATAAATAAGAGGAAAAGTTGATTGATTTCCTATAAATACCTAAAAAAATTTATTGAGGGGGGGTGGATGACACCAAAGGAACCAGCCCCACATTATGCCCAAATACAATATTATCATATTAAAGTGTGAAACACAAATTATGTCAATACAGTTGAATCACGACACCATTGAAGGAGGTGGTTATGAAAGAATAACTGAAACTTATAGATTCATGAATAATTTTTTCAATCTATGATAGCCAGTGGGTGAGTAACAACAGGTACTTATAAATAAAGGTGGTATCTTAGATTTAAATAATGATGAAGATAAATTGGTCTTGACTCACACCACCACTTGATTGTGAGTTTTCATAGACAACATAAAAATAAATATAAAAACTTGTAATGAAGATTTAACATTTCCATTAATATTTCAAATTATGGAGATACCCATTATAATAGAATTAAATGGTTTCCAATATAAATATTGTAGATATATTTTGATTTCATTTGACCAAACTGATTACTTGAAAACAACATTTCATTGTGCATTATGTTCCTTCACCTACAAAAACATGTCATTATGTATGTGTAATGTACTGATGAACATTTTATGGTTTATGAAACATTGGTTTCACAATATGGAAGTGGAATTCATGGATAATTTTTTGGATGATTTTTCAATTTATCGAAAATCCATCGAGGCATTCTTAAGAAATATCTAATTAGTCCAGAAACACTCTGAAGAGAAGTGTGTAGCTTTATGTAGGGAAAAATTAGAAATTATTATTCAAGGGGGAATATTCCTAGGACACAAAATCTCCATAGAGGGGATTGAATTTTTTTAACAATGATCAATTTGATCTATGATTTACATGATCTGTCAAATGTTAAAGGCATAAATTGATTTATATGCTATATAAGATAATATTGTTTCTACATGATGGATTTTTTAAAAATTCCCACCCAATAAGACATATTATTAATGCATAGCTCTTTTGATTTCACATAATTTTGTTAGTGGGAATTCTTTGTTTTAGTGAAAATTTTGATTTCCTCTCCAGTCGTCATTAAACTAGACTAGGACAAAGACCTCAAGTTAATGAGAAACACACACAACTACATTGTAGGAGTTTCCATAGGAATGTGGGACGCCACCATTTTTTCTCGTATACTATATCAATCACACCACCATTGACGATAATGTAAACTATATAACCACTAAAAAAGTTCTATTGGTTGATATTTTTCTTTGGAAATCTTTTTTTTTCAAAATTAGTTTGGTCAAAGGTAATTGTTTTCACTAATCATAATTTGTGGAAATATTTTATGAGCGAAAACGATTCAAAAAAAATACAGATATGGTGGATCCTATTTCTAAAATAGATTGAAGTCTTCATTAAAAAACCCAATGTATGGATAATTGTATCACTGATCATCTATCCAGACTCTCACTTCCTCTCATTAAGGTAGATGGTAAGCATGACATTGAGGTAGACTTCCATGATGAAACACTTTTCATCTTACACAAGAAGGTATAACCATGGTTTTTGGACATTTCAATCTATCTCTATAGGGTATCCCTTTACCCATCCCTCTCCAACCAGTAGGGGAGATTTTTTGTTGATTCCTCACACTACTATTAGAATGAGATGAAAATCATCAAGCACTATGCGGAAAGATTAATGCGGTGCTGCATCCCAGAATATGAGATCCAAAGATTGTTTGACATATTTTTCACATCACAAAATATAGGAAATGATGGACTATAATGTGTAGTAGAAAAAAATCAACAAAGTGGAATATTTTGGCCCACAACCCATCAAAATGTATGAAAATTTTCAGAGCCTTGATCGATTCCATCGAGCTGGAACAAATGGGAAAAGAAATGAAATACCCACAAAGACAATCATGGAAGTCTAAATAATTGATATCTGTGGAATATATATTATAGTTAAATTCAGTAATTTTTATGAAATTTTCTATATACAAGTCATCATTGACTATTCCTCAAAATGGGTAGAAGCTGAAGATACAACTAATGACACTTTGAATGTGGTCATAAATTTCGTAATGAAAAATGTGTTTCCATGATTGTGATTTCTTCAATTACTCATTAGGTATAGGGGAATGCATTTTACAAATATTTTTTAAATGGATATGTGGTAAGTATGTTATATGATATAAAAATGGAACTCCCTACCTCCTTTAAACAAGAATGAATTTTGAATTATAAAAGAGATAAATCAATCAAATCCTACAAAATATTGTGTACAAAAATTGAATGGACTGGAGCTTCAAGTTATATGATTCACTTTTGGTATACCATACTATGTAGAAACCTCCCATTTACCCCACCCACTAATGATTAGGGGTGAAAAATCCTTTTTATTAACCTATAGAACTTGAGCATTGATTATACTGGGAATTTATAAAGTTGAATTGGGATTCTCAAAGAGCTAGGGAAGTTAGGATGCTTGATCTAGATGAACTAGAAGATATAAGAAAACATTCATATTTATTTCTAAATAATTAAAAAGATTACACCATGAAATGTCATGATTAGTGATGCATTGGATGGATTTTAATACCAGTGAGTACGGTCATATTATTCAACTCACGATTAAAATTCTTCCTTGGGAAGATTAAAACCATATGGTCTTCACCCTTCGGGTTCATACACATATTCCCCTATGGGACCAATATAATTTAAAATATGGGGGGAACCACCATTTAATGACAATGGTAAAATATTTAATATTAATTAGTAACCATTCAATGAAGGATGAATCATCACGATAAAATTTAATTTGAGAATCACTATGTCATTCTCTCCCCATTAAACAATGTGATTACTAAAGGTAACCTGGTATTTGTCATCATAGAATAGAAAATAATAGTCTAAAATTAGGAAATATTATGTCGTGTTTCTATCAGATACACTACATCATGGTCCATATGTGGAAAAGAATAAATTACATGTCATATAATCAACTACACTACGTGTACGGTTCATAGCCCAAACATTATTAAATCCTAAAATTAGAGCAATTGTACATAAATAAATGTTGTATATATTCATTGAATATTTATATCTTGAACCTAGGGAAAATGACTCACAACCCCCCCCCCCCCCCTTCAGTCGCTTCCTCTCCCCCATCTCACCCTCACATTATCCACCTACTCCACCTCTCTCGAATGAATCCCCCACCTAAAATCCATATCTATCAATTAGTTTCACCTAAAATGGAATGAGTGATGATGATACAAGCTCACCTTCATAGATATTTGTCCATACATGAATATTCACCTACAAAAAATCATTGAAGGGATCATGTAACTTCATCCCCTACTACTTCATCCTCCATGGGACTGGTAGATTCTTCTTCAACAATATCTGTCTCGGAGGACTCATGTTCGACCTCTAGTGGGACCAATGGAATTGGTCACTCACATATTCATCCTATACTTATCCATTCCAACCAAAATCACTACATTTCATTGGACCATCAACCAAAATATCTATTTTGGACCACCAATACAATGGACAAGGATTTTCATGTGTGCCTAAACATTAGCACTATGGTCCACCACCTCCTTGACTGATTTCACATCAATACCATCTTAAAAGTTTGAGAGGATAAATTAAGGGATATATTCATGAATTTTTTAAACTGTTTCAATGTTGTTTTCAATAACATATTCTTCTAGCTATGTGGTAGCCCCCACGAGCTATCCTATGTTGAGTTTAGAATATGGAACGGTATTTATTAAACTGAATTCTTCACATCTGAGGTATTCCTGACTCTCCATATCAATATGCGAATTTTGGATGTCTCCTAAATTTGGAGGGTGATTTCCCAAAACCCATATAGAATCCATGATCGTTGTATTATGAAATCCACTTAGTTGAGAGGTCGTGCACTCCAAATCCTTCATCGACCATTGACTCATGCCAGATTCCCCCACACTGAGGCCCATAATAGAATCAACTAGTTGGAAAATCATATTCATTTCACATCCAGGGCTGGATCTTCTATCAACATGGAATCCCAATTCACATTCTACATAAGGTCTTATGGATAATAGAAATGAGGTGTGTTTATGGGTAGGTCCTTCATCATTTATCTAGTCTGGAATCTCAATGTTTTCAATGAATCCAATCCCCATCCCCCTCTCAGACTAATAAAGTCGACCTAATTACTTCAGTTACAGAAAATGTTTCTTCTAGTGATGTATAGTGATAGTTATCACTAGGAACTGGGATTCATTGAGGTTGTTGATGATGCACTCAGAGACCTTGTTGTCAAACCAAACCCGCCTCATGTCACCTATAATATCATCCTTATTGTGACCTCTATATCATCCCACCAAACGACTAACAACATTCTAGCTCTAATTACATCCCCTAATTAATACTATTTCACATCTCCATCCCCCACTTACATACCCACCCCACCCATATTTGTTGAACACTGTATTTCTCTCCATAATTTTTGGTTAAAAGTTCAGCAGATATTCTTTCATTAAGGTATCCCATTCATAAAAAACCCTAAAAAACCATCACGTCATACACATATGACCCTACATTTACATAGTCTCCTTCCCAAATAGTCCTTTAATCCTCCACCATTCCTAAACCCACCACCACATTTACCGACCTATCACCTGAGTTAATAGATCCTACAACCTTGTAAGAGTTTCTATAAGTGTAGTCCCAGCGAGGAATAGAGACTACTCCTCAAACACATCATGAGTTACCATTCATCAATCCTACAACCAGATCCATGGACACACTTAGGATCAATACCTCACAACTTATAGACACTGAGATAGCTTCTAGCAGTATGAAACCTGATGCAGTAGTTAATTTTCTACCCCTTTCTCCATTGCTGCTATAAATCAGGCAATCCAGCTGCATGCACCCTCAGTTGGGGTGATGATTGTGGATGACCATCTCTATGACATTGATTACACTTAGTATATCCCAGTCTCATCCCCCATTTTTTATTCTGTTTGGTTCAATATTTTTTTACTATCCGTATTCTATTTCATCGATGTAGTAGTGATCTTATTATATAAATGGGATATTAGTTTTTACCCACATTTTATTGGATTTAGTTTCATTCTATTATAATATTAGAATATCCATGTCTTACTTTCGTCCCCATTCTATGGTCATTGATGTGCCTTTTTTGTCACCATATACACTCGTACCATGGATGAATAATCATCTATTTGGCATCAAGTGCTATCTTGAGAAAATTTCACTAATGATACATGCTCAAGAGTGGACAACACCATGATATACACATAAGAAATTCCTTCTATACTATATTGATTCATTATAATCTCATAAGGTGTTTAATACTCCCATGATTCCATGTGATATTAAAGACATGACCACCAGTTCCTGCAAGCTATGGAGGACTTCTGAGAATATAGAAAATAATTTCTGATAATATTGTCCATCCATCTGGATGATGAATTATTTTTTATATATTTAAAGTTTGAATCTCATATTTAATATATTTAATTTTATATTAGTTTTTAAAAAAGGATTTTTAGGATTTCATTTCATTAGAATATTTTATAGACTACATTAGATCATCATTTTACTCCCAAATCTATATATATATATATATATATGATTTTTTCTAGTCTTATCCCTTTTGTTCTCCTACCCAAAAAACTATAATTAATCTCATTCAAACCAGTGGACTGATTTTTTTTGTGTATTAAAGGATTTTTGTTTATAAGACATTATACAGGTTTTCCATTTTGACAACAAGATTCACTATATTTCTACATAGAATGACACTCATATAGGGAGAACTCGATTCTTTAATCTCATTTTCTAAAATATCATTTCATGTTTTCTATGCTATATCAATGACATCTCTCTCATGAGACTTTTTAGGACACTGTAAACACAATCTCATTTAATTTTTGGGTTATTTTTTCTTGAAATTCAAAGTCGATATAAATGGATTTCCACGTATCCCCATATATATAGGATATATTTTTCATTCGAAGCATGATTTAAGAAAATAAACTCATTTCACAAATTTAAATAAAATATTACTAAAATTTAGAAATTGATGGAATCCATGTTTCTCCTCGATTTAGATTTCATATTTATTTGTGAGTTTAATAATTTAATTAAAATTCAAAATTCGTGAAATTGATTTTTAATGACATAAAATTTTGTTTTTATACATTGATTGATTTTAAGTTTTATTTTTTTCCTATTATTGAGAGGATTCTGATCCTAATATTTGATGTTATTTATAGATAATATTTCTTTAGTGACACCTAGGACATGTAATCCTATCAGAGCATCCATAGGGATCTAATTGAGGTCATGAATAAACAAATAAAATTTTAATATGATTTTGGGAAATTTTTTGATCCACTTTTTGCTGAGATTCACCATACATTTTTCCTTCAATTATATTCCTATTTTCTATAAATAACATGTCTGTGATACAATTATTACAGGTTAATTATCCCCTCTTACCCTAATCATGGTTTTATGTGTTATTATTCATTGAAAAAATGTTGGTTGATGATTAGTTAATGGACATGATAATCTTAATTGAGAAATATAATTTTATGCGTACGCTGTTACATTAATAAATAAATAAAAGAATTTGGTTTTTGAATTTAGAATATAAAAACTCATAATTTTAAGACTATGGAATCCTGTGAAAGATTGTTTTTGGTTAAGGGAATTATGTGATAAATATCCTAAAATTACTTCTAAATAATAAAAGAAAAGAGAAATATTCAAATGTTGAATATTTTGTATACATACTAAATACACATATGTATCCTTTTTAACTGCTTTGAGAATGAACTCTATTTGATATTGGAGGATCCACGCCACATCACTATAGATATTTATCATGTAATAATCCTTGATATCTTACCCTAATATTGATGTTGATTTTCCCTTTTCCCCACTTCCCTCAGCCTCAGAGTCGTTTGAACAATTTTTTTAAGCCCCCATTAATAATTTTTTATTTTTCTTCAAAATGTAGAGATTATAGAACCAATGAAATTATTTGGTTTAGAACATGTATTCATGGTATGATAACAATTCCATTCATATTTTACCCTATGTGACGTGAGAAAGAATTAATTGTGTGGTAAATTAAAAATTGGGTATTGAATATAAGAAACTTTTTTGAGATAGAAATTAAATGATTAAGAATTTGAATAATGGAAAAAAATGATGCATGACAGATTTTATATGCCAGATGGATTCTGGGGGACTGAATTTTATCTAGTTACACATAGATTTATTTACATTGTCATAATGTATATATCTTGTTTTTAAAAAAATTATTCTGAAATCCCATTAGTTGATTTCTTCACGAGGACATGAAATTAAAAATATATGGGGGAACATGATTAGATAAATTTTTATATTCATTTTACAATCATTTTATTAATTATTATTCCTATTTTTTTGATAATTTACTAGGTAGATTTTAGTTACTTTAGAGAATAGTATTTAATGATTCCAAAAGAATAAATGTAAAAACTCATCAAAAGTAGACATTACACATGGTGAATCACATAAAGAATGGGTATAAATAATTAAAATCATGTCACACGAGTCATGGAGAAATTTGTGATGAAATTAAAAGTCCCAAAAATATTACAGGATGTAAATCTCCAATACCAGTCAAGTTTGATTCAATGTCCACTCAATGATTAATGTTTTTTTGTGAGATAAATGTTTTCATCAGTAAAAATTACACATCATGGGGTGATTAAAATATTTGAATATAAAATATTCAGTCTGAGATTTGTGCTAAATCAAAAATAAATGTCTAAAACCATGTATAAATATTACACATCATGGGATGTTTATACATCATGTAATTTCCTATCTATGTTTTAAAGAATGCACAATTGTGTACATCACTACGACATTTCAATTTTTACTCATTATTTATCTTTTCTCGATCTTATTATCTCCCCCAACTCTAATCTAATAAATTTTTTACCTTTTTTAATGAATGTTTCATTGGTTGACTAACACTCATTCCTTAATTTCCTCATCGTTGTTTACCATTTCGACAAGATTTTACAATTTCTGTTTCTGTTCGATAGTGACTTCGACCCTTATTCATACTTATTTCATATTTTAAGTTATTTTTTGATTGGTTTATTACTTTTTATATTTTGAAATTTCTAAATCTTGAAGCCTTGATTGAAACCATTCATAATTTAACTCTATTAGCTATTTTTCAAGAAAGTCTAATTTTTTTTATTTCATATTGACTATTACTGTTATCAGTAATTAAACTGCTTCGGGTAAGGGTGGAGAGTATGCATGTGATGGAAAAATTAATCACTATATCATTACTCGATAACCCTATGTCTAGATATTTAGTGATATGACATTGCTTATTCAATTGATTTAGGTAACCATGCCCGTAAGAAGATTTGATGAACGACCTTAACATGATTGGATTAAAATATGATATAACCATTACCCTATTAGAAAATCTACGATTAAATTTAGGCTCAATATAACTTTTTTGTTATATATTTTCAGACCAAGGTGTAGTTACCAACGATACAGATCTTACTGTTTTTACCATTATCAATTAATACTCTTTTCACTGCCTCACAACCTAAGCCCTAAGACTATTCCATATTGAGACCTAGATTATCCTTCTTACATGAACCATGAAATTCACAATGATCTATTTATTTTTCTTATATCTTTATCCCAATTCACCGTGTTTGATTAAACCCAAAACCAACCCAATTCTGTAGGACTCCTACAAAAGGGGATTAAATTCACTAGATACATGTTGGTGAATTGTTCCATGTGGGTTTGACCTCGTACTACATATTTACTACGACATTATTGAAATTTTATTTTAGGATAGAAAGAAAATATAATCAAACTATAGACTATTCTAAAAAATTGATGCATGCAGGCGTAACACCTTTAGATTTTGTGAATTGTTTTTTCAAATTAATTTAATTTTTTTCATATTTTTCATATCACATAATACAATATATATATATATATATTATAAAAAAAGCACTATGATTGGTTTATGTTATACGCAACAATAATCCTAGATTATGTTACAAAAATATCATAGATTTTCTTTGAATATTTGAAAAACTATTCTTGGCTTTTAATCCACACAATTCTAGGTACTTTTTATATCATGCATTACATGCAAGATAGAGTTTTGTAGAACCATATTATATTGTTAAAATATTATTATTTAATATAAAATGGCATAACCTATCACTTAAATCATAATTTATAAATAATATTAACTATGTTTTAAAAATATATGGTTTATAATATGAATTCATTGGATATCAATAAATTTCAAATGAAAATATATACCAATTGATTATAAGGGAAATAGTTTTACTTGATCCTCAAAATGTTGTTTTTACTTAAAAAAAGAAAAATTCAAATTAGTGAATGTTATTAAAAAAAATATTCTATATTTATAATAAAATATTTTTGATATTCATCAGATAGAATTTAATGTCAGAGTATAAGATTAATCCCAATTTTATGCATAAAGCCCTATATTTTTTCGAGAGAGTAATTTTACCTCCTTTTAACAAAGAACCCATTTTAATGATTAGTATCAAAACATTTAGACTTTTTATAAGAAAAAATAAAATTATTCATTTAAATGGGGATATATAAATTTACATTTGTTTCTTTTTTGGTATTGTTATCTGATAAGTTTAATGTTTTGATGACTAGTGAAAAATATTAAATTTTAATTGATTTTTTTTCATGGTAATAATTTATATTGATTGATTATATATTAGATTTGTTTAAAATTATATTTTTTAAAAATATATATAATTAAATAATCTAATTGAGGTCATTGTATGTAATTTGGCATTTATTTTGGATATAAAAACATTCCAATCTTTGCAACATTTTCAATTTAAAACCCATTTCCCTAATTCCATCAATGGGAGTAATTTTTAATTAGTTATAGAAATTTATGATTTCTAAATTTTAAAAAATGGATTTAATATTTGGAACCAGAAGGTCCATATTTTATAAATATGTCACTTTTATTTTTGCACAATATTAATAATAACATTAGTAATTTTTATCACAATGATTAATGTTATGTTAAGTAATTAAGGGTTTAAATATTTCTAAAAATATTATAAAAAATAACTTAAAACTATCCAAAATATTATTGGAGTGATTTAATTCTCCCTCTGTCATGAAAGGATATAAATTTAATAATTTAATGGACACCTTTCTAGAAAATGACTTCAATATTATAAATATAAATGGTAATAACAAAATGTCAAAATCTTACATTGAATATGTATAATATTTTAAATATGGGGTTCAAAAAAATATTTTCTTGACTATGTATATAATTATGATATATAAAATGTTTATATATATTATATAAATTTAATTTTTTTAGTGACAAAATAATTATCATTAAGAATTATAAAATTATGAAGTGATAATTATTCAATTGATGAAACAAACACTAAAATTATATTAGAAATATAAAACGAAATATAAATTTACATAATTATGGTGACCAATGAATTTAATGGGTTAATATGACTTGTTTAAAGTGTATTAAGTGAATAATTTGCAAGAAATATTTTCATATATATTTTCATAAAGCTGATGTTATAAATTTAATTATAATTGATACTTATCATATTTTATGTAAAATATATTTTCCCAAATTATTTAAAAAGTATAAAAATATTAAATAAAATAGGGGGATGATACATGTTCTATAATATCTAAACAAGCCCATTTATGGTCCAGTTGACACTTTATATGTAAAAAGTAAATTCTCTTAATATGAAAAAAAATATTACGATATTAAAAATCAAAATGGATTAGTTAATGGTCAATCAAAATTAGTTGGTTTAACATAAAATAAAAACATGTTTAAAATAATTTTTTTTATTCTATTAAAACCTAATAAAATATTTTTTTACAAATAAATGTAAATTTTTAGGTATTTATATTGATATGGATTTTATTATAAATAAATCTTTTGCAAAATTTCAAAAGTTCCCCTCCCCTATCTTATAAAAGCAATCCTATCATTTTCTTCTCAACACACATACGAAAAATTTTAGTTCAGAAAAATTATATCTCAATAAACTCCCAGAATTTATCCCTTTATTCTAGAATACCTACTTTTTTAATAAATCTTACCATATGAGTCATTTTTTCCAAATAAATGGAGATATTCTTAGAAAAGATAACATTTATCAATTCTTTTTTTATTTATTTCTTCATTAAACCAAATAAATTACTTTTGATTAATTTTTATATAAAATAAATATTATAATAAATATATTAGGGTTTTTATATTATGGTTTCTATCTATTGTCACACACACTTCCATATAATGGGAAACATTCATACCGTTCTTGTGTGTGAAGAACAACCGCCTCATGAAATGACGTTGTTCATTTTTAAATTATCACCTATTAAAGTAGGTATTTGTCAATGAAACAATATTTTATATTATATATATGTAATTTATGATGTATTTATGCTTCTTTAATTTTATATTACACATACGTTAATTCATTCATGGTTAATAAATATGATAACATTGGTTTTTGATGTGTGGACAACTATCTCTTCATTGGGAGGTGATTTGTTCAAACTCTACATAGAATGAATAAAGGATGGGTTTAGAAAAATTTTATGATATAAATATCATAATAATGATACTATAATTGTTATTTCAAAATATAAAAATATTTCATTTACATATTTCTTTCAAAATGATAATTAAATGGAAATAATGACCATGCATACGTACGACATGCCATCTATATGAACATTTAATTAAATATCATATTAATATTATTTATAGATTATTATAAATATTTATATACTAAATATATAGGATATATATATATATATATATCAATTTTTACATTCAATAAATATGTAAATCATGATCTATGTAAGAAGATCAAGAATAACAAGTAAAAAAACAGATATTACCTGAAACGTAACACTAACATAGAATGGTTTACAAATAGGTAATAGAAGCTCATAAGAAAATCATATATGGTATCATTTAAAATAATATCATTATTAAATTGATTTATAATAAAATTTGTCTTATTATATAGGTGTTTTTAATGAATACGATGAGCTTCAATACATAAGTTAAGGGATTTATATCTTACATTAATTTTTATGGGACACATGCCTTATATACTACTTTTTTATTATACATTGTGTATATACTTCCAATGAGTGTATTTTAAGAGTTTTATTCAAAATATTATTGTATTTCAATATCCATATACATTTCATTATATCATTGGGAATACAATAATACTAATTATAATGTGATGAGTTTTTATTTCACAATCTCTTCATTATTGGGGACTGTTTCATTTTATGTCTATGTTGGGGTATATTTGTCTTCAATGTATATGTTTTGAATAAAAATTAAAAAATGTTTTTTATATTCTCATATTAGTTTTTGAAGGAATGTATACATATTTTTTCTTTTTTACTTCTCATTTTGAATGGAATATTTTAGTAATTTTTTAAATGAGGTACCATGTGACTTTTCTAACAAAATAATTAATGGCATTTTTTTAATTATATGATATGATTTTAATTTTCTTCCTTTATAACATGGTAATGATTTTGTGTTTTCTTTAAATTATTAAAATGGTATATTCAAATAAAATATTTTCTATTAAAGTTTCACAATTTTTAATGAAAAGAAAATTTTTTCAAATATGAAATGATATTTTCATCATGAAATATTTTCAAGAATTGTCTCAACATAATTTTCCTTATAAGATAAAATTATTTCATGTTATTATGTATTTATGGGGATTTGATTTTGTGGATCCATTATTATTATTTATTGAAATGGTTTATGGAAATCATGGAAATATATTTATAAAACTTATTTATTTTCCATGGCCCATGGTACTATTAAAGTATTTTTTTGATGCCTGTTTAATTACACAAGTTATATTTTGATGAATTATTTATGTTGGTGGGTCATATATGTATAGTTTTAATTATTTTATGGGTGTGACCTATATCTCCCTCCAATTAATTGGTAAAAGATTTATGTCTCATGATATAATTGGGGAAACATGTTAACGGGCACGATCTACTATAGTAAGATGGGGAAATTGGATCCCTTACATGGAATGGAATAAAACTGGGGATATAGGTGTGTGCATCAGAGTAGGTTTTTCCCCATGAATTTCCTTGTTAAATTTTGTAAATATGCCTTGACTTATAGGAAATGATATTACATGTTTATGGGTCTAAAATAATTCCATGTTTATTTTTATGTTATGATTTAATAGATTATTCTATTCAATCTCTTATTATTAATTTCATATCAAGTTCTCATATTTATTCGTTTACTCATGTAGAACATAATGTTTTTAGGTTATGATCGGCGAATTTTATTTTTATTCTCACATAAACTTATGTTCAAGATTATGCTTTTGTATCTCCCCTTTTTACCCTTATTGAGCATATGAGATCACCCTTTTCTTATGTTTTCATTTCGCTATGTGGCAAATAAGTTTTTAGGTTGGGATGCTATAGGGGAATAAAAAGTTTATAAACATTGATGATATTTCACTATACTATGTATTTGTGTTTCATGTTTCGAAAGGCACTAAAATAATATGATCTTTGGGAATGGGGTTGTGTATATTATGAAATGTTTAAAAAAAATTAAATTAATGTCAATGTGTAAAAATAGAATGTTGTTATAGATTCTAGAAGATAAAAATTATATTCAACATTTTGAAACTATGATGTTAAATATTATTGGGATCCTAGTAGGATATTCGTAAGGATATGTCTAGATGTTTATCTAAGGACAAGTCTATATATATGTTAAAATCTTAGAGGTTTTATAAGTGGAAGAAATATTCTAGGAATAAATCTATGATGTTACTGATTGAAGTTAATTTACCTTGATTGGAGGTTTTCCCAGTATGATTAGTGTTTCTCATACTATTATTTTTTTGGGTTTAGTCAATGGATGGAACTAGAATGAACCATTGTAAAGAATAATTCAATGAGAAATACAATTATTGTACTATTGAGAAAACAATGTATATGGGATATCAAAATCTAAACCTTTTCACTATACTCCCACAACCTATGAATAATTATGATCATTCATATGAGAAATGGAGGGAACAAAATTCTATTGATTCCTTCATGATATAGTGACAACATTCTTTATGTGGGTCTTGTGATCCACTAGTGGCTGATAAATGGATCAATTCCTTTGAAAAGTTATTTTCAGTTCTATATTTTTTGGAACATGAAAACATATTCTAATTGTTTATTATATAAATTGTGAAATAGACTAGTGGGGGACATTAATATAGAATATGAGGATGTTATATAAAACTGAGTCCACATATTTAGAGGAGTTGAGGAACTTATTATTTAATAAGTACATTCCTTAGGTTCTTCCTGTGAATATGGAAATGGAATGACTTGATTTTAAGAAAAATGATTTTGAATCTATCAGTACCTATGAGGATAATTTCACTTGACATTACAGGTACTCTTCAGGTATTATCATCCAAACCAAATGTAAATTTTATAGGTTCATCAGTGGGATAAAGGCAAGTCTCAGGAGGTCATTTTCAATAATAGACATTAGTATATATGAATAAATTTCACATTATGAAATCATGGTTTCAATGGAGGATTGATTTACATAAAAATATAATGGTTTTTATAAGAAAAAGGAAGATAAATTTCAACGGAAAATCTAAAAACCATGGAGAAAATAAGATGATCTTACTTTGGTCCTCTAAGTGAGGAAATAAGTAATGAGGGAATTGTCTTTTGGGTCTAATAAATTTATTTATGTGAATACGGGATGAAAATTCTAAAATATATTGTATAACTAATGGGATGAGGTTTTTTATTGAAGTAAAGAGATATAAAGATGCCGAGAATGAATCTCCCACACATCATTGTTTCAAGTGTAATGAAAATGGGTGTTATTCTAATCAATGGTTAAACCGAAGGGTCAAAGATGATTATTGATGTCCACTACCTATAAAAGACACTGAAAAAGGTAAATATCATGTGATAACTGTGAGTTATGTGCAGTATGACAACAATGTGGGGTAATGATTTAATATTTATGTATAGGAATTCATCGATAATGTTGTAGAAGTAATATCATGGTACTATAGAATAATGAAATATCTATGTATTGGTTCACTGTAGATTTCCAATAAGTATGTATGAGCATATATTGAATGGTACTTATAAGCACGATATTTTTCTGTGGTAATAATGTTATAAATTTTGAAAACATGTGAATGAGGGAGTGACAACCCTTAACATGTTCATGATGTTGAGATAACAAAATTTGAATAAAAATATTTTGGACATGTATATTTAAATTATATGGTACCTATTTCCTTTTAAATTATTAAGTATTTGAAAAAAAATGATTCATTATATCATGGATAAATAATAAATTTTTTTGGTCATAAGGAATATATCCAATAAAAATGATAATAAGTACACATGCATTTTTTCAATAATTTTTTTTTGTAAATTTAGGTTATTGCTATGTTTTAAGGGAATACATGATGAAGATATTCACAAGTTTGAAATCTAAAACCAATTACTTACTTTTGATATTTGGGGGATAAATGTAATGATGAATTGCTTCAGATAATTCTAATGTTTTGTACATTGCATTTTTAATTCTTTATAAGGAAAAACTATTCCTTGAATGGTTTAAATTAAACATTGTTTGATATTATTAGAAATTCACATATTATATAAAAAAATGTTTGTTAGGAATATTTGATAACTTGTGTTAATATTTTTTATAGAAAATAAGGATGTAATGACATATCATTATATTTATGGATCATATGATCCATTAACACATCCTGAATGATAAAATCAACTTCATTTCATAGAATAAGATATGAAGTACAAATTGATCACATCACAACAAAGGGTGATGTTTTCCGTAAATAATTATTCTCCATATTCTCATGAAAATTCATCCAATTTAGGAAAAAGGTTATTAAAATAAGAAAAATTATTTTTATCATAAATTTTGATATTCCCAATAACCTTTTCTCAAGCCTCATTTGTCTGTAGATTTATGATTATTAATATTCTCTTGACCATGTTCTCTATATCCATCCATCAGAACATGATAATTATTTTTCTCTTATATGTTCATGTTTTCACTAACAAATTATGTTCTTCTATGTGGAAACCTAGTTATGAGTTACTATGTGTAACCATTATGTTGCTGACATTATGTTTTTAAAATTAACTTTGAGTATTCATTTTTACAATGTGGGTTTCAGTGAATGGAATTTTCATGCATGAAACCTTTTATAACCTAGAAAAATTTTTATGATGAAATTAATTTTAATGGGGTTAGAATGTAATACAATGAGATTTTGTGAAATTTTTTATTAGTAAATTTAATCTTATTTTTTATTTTTCATTTCACACAATACTGAATATTGAATTTTGATATTAAAAGATCCATGTTTGGATTGTATTATACGCCACACTCAGTCAAGGTTGTGTTACATCCATCAAATTGATATTCTATTACTACAGGAAACACTATTCTAGGAAAATGCCTCACAAAATGTCATCTTCTTTTAAGAGCATGTGTTACATGCAAGACATACATTTACCAAACAATAATATATTATTAAAATATTATTATTTAATCTTAAAATATATAACATGGTAGTTAAATTAGTAGTTATGAATAATATTAACAAACTAATGAAAATGTATGTTTAATAATATGAATTCCACTATCAAAAATTATATTAAAATGGAAATATAAACTAATTGATTATAAAAAAAAATATTTTAATTTTTATGCTCCTACATTCATTTTGTCTTAATAAGTTAAATTAATTAAAATTATTAAATGATATTAATGAAATATATATAATGTTTTCACTCAAATATTTTTTTATATTCATATATTAGATTCTAATGGAATTATATTTGAAAAAATCCATTTATATGCCTCAAAACAGATATTTTTTAATGTAGTAATTTTACAGCCATTTAATAGAGAACCCATTTTTAAGAAAAAAATTGAAAATTTTAGAATTTTCATTAGAAAAAATAAATTTCTATTTTTAATGAAGTATATAAAAATTTACTTGGGATTATTTTTTGTTTTTTTTCTCTTAATTTTCATGTTTTGATGAATAATGAAAAATACAGAATTATAAATAAAAATAATTTTTTAATAAAAATAATTTATAATTTAAAATTATTTATTTTGTTCATTCTAAAGTATCTTTATATAAAATTTTTATAATTTAGTTCAATTTATGCCATTCAAATCAATTTCACATTGAATTTAGATATAAAAACAATCAATCATTTGAACCTTTTCACATTAAAAACTTGTTTTGTCATTCTGTCAACGAGATTAAAATTAAATTAATTTTAGAGATTTATGTGTTCTAAAATTTGAAAAATTATTTTGTATTTGGATTCATGGGTCCAAATTTGTTAAATATTTTCCTTATATTTTTATATAAAAATAAATTTTAACTTTAGTATTTTTTACCACAGTTCATGTTAAATTTTTTAATTAAGGTTATAAATATTATTACAAATATTGTAAAACTAAAAAATCTCCTAAAAATATGTATTTTTATGAATTTAATTCAACCCTTAACAGAAAATTATTTAAAATTAACAATTTAATGGATACTTATCCACGAAAATGACATAAATATTATTAAACTCAAAGGTAGTGAAAAAAAAATTAACAACCTTTATTTTAATACGTTTAATATTTTTAATATTGGGATAAATAGAGGATATGCCCAAATATATATACTATTATGAAAAATAAAATTTTATCTACATTATAAAATTATATTTTTAATTTTCAGTGATGAAATAGTTATCATAAATAATTGAAAATTATGATGGAGTAATTATTCAACTAATGAAATAATAAATTAAATGATATTAGGAATATTTTATGTAATATTATTTGATTTAATTTAGGTTATAAATGAATTTTATTTGATAATATAATATTTTACAACATTGAAATGTGAGTTTATTTGAAGTAATATTGTTGAATTTATTTCTATAATTTCAATGATATAAATAATGTGAAAATTATAAATAATGATATTTAATAAAAATATATTTTCTAAAAGTATTTAGAAATATGAAAAATATTATATAACGACTATTGGATGACATGTGGTTGAACATATCTTTAATTTCCCATTTATGGTGCAAATGATACTATATATGTAATAATTATATTTTTTTAATGCTAAAAATAATTATTCCTATATTTGAAATTAAAAATGACTAAATACAAGTTAAATATATTATTAAGTTTAAAATAACAAAAATATATTTCTAAAATATATTTTTTATGTGATTAAAATCATATACAATATTATTTTTAGATTCAATTTCATTTTTATGTATTTGGATTGAAATTTATTTTATTATAAATTAGTCTTTTGAGAATAACCAAAAGTTACCCCATTTTTATAAACGAAAACAACTCCTTATCTTCTGTTCACACATCAGAACCAATTTGGATCAAGAATAATATCTCTAAATATCCTAAAAAACTCACTCCCTTCATCCTATAATCCATAGTTTGCTCTTAAATCTCTCCAATGGAGTCCTTTGTGTAAATCAAAATTGGATACCAAATGAATATGTAACGTGCATCAACAAACATTTCTGTATTATTTCTTCTATAAACCCATTAAATTATTTTTATTTCATGATCTTATAATATCATTTTTTTCCAAAATATAATTTAATTTAATTATATTAATATATATATAAACTCAAAAAACTTTTATTTAATGGGTAAGAAACTTACCATTCTTTTATTACGGAGAACTACCGCCTCTCGAAATGATGTTGCAAATTTTTCATTTACCACCTCCCATATTTTGGATTTATAATTGAAAAAATATTTCTATATTATTTATATGATTTTTTTATACTTATATAATTATTATATAAAACATAACTTTGTTCATTCGATATTTTAAAATATGATAACTTCATTTGTGGATGTGTGGACTACTCCATCATTAAAGATATGTGATTCGTTCACACATTACATGAAATGAATTAAGGATGGGTTTAGTCAATGATTATGTTATATATGAAATAATAATTCAACTATAATTAGTTTTTGTGTTAGTGTGTGTGTATATATATACATATATTTTATTTATTTATCTTTCTTTGAAAATGATTTTTAAATAGAAAAAACATTGATGCATACGTACAGCCTACTATTTCCCATAAATGTTAACATCATTTCATCTTTCTATTTTTTATAGATTATTATTAAAAAATATATAATTAATGTATATAAATTTTTTATAATGTTTTACATTCAAAAAATATGTAAATCATGATCTATGTAAGAGGATCAAGAATAAAAATTCAAAACTAGCAGATATTACCTGAATTGTTACATTTACCAAGAATGAATAACAAATGGGTAATTTATTTTCATAATTAAATAATATATGGTATAATTTAATATAATTTTTTCCATTAATATAATTATTGAACTAATATTAATTATTCTAGATTTTTTTAACAAATTTTGATTATTTCATGACAAAAGTTAAGGGATTTATGTCTCAATTTTATTTTTTTGGACACATACCTTATACAATACATATTTATTCTATGTTGTATATATAAATAACATGAATGTATTTTATGAGTCTTATCTATAATATTATTTATTTTAATATCTATATAATGGAATTTATTTTATGGGGATGATGATTCTACTAATTATAAAGTGATGAGTATTTGTTTAACAATCTCAACAATATTTGGGATTATTGCATTTATCATGTTCAATTTTTAAGTGATTTAATTTTTTTTAATCGATGGATGAATAAAGACTAACCATTATATTATATTAATAATTAGTTTTAAAGGAATATTTTTATAATTTTCAAAATGATGTACTATCTGTCTTTTTCAACCAAAGTAGAAAGAGTATTTTTTTAACTTATATCTCAAGAATTGAATTTTCTATCTTTATGATTCGCTAATTCATTGAATTTTACAATACAAGATTTCTAGGGTATTTTAAAAGAGAATATTTTCTATTAAATTTTCACCTAATTTTAAGAATTGAAATTTTTTCTAAAGTAGAAAGGATATTTTCCTCAATAATTGTTTTAAAGTGATCTCCCAAGATTATTTTCCATCGACGATTACATTATTTTATTTTAGTATATTTTACGTTGGATATGATTCAATGATACAATAATTATTCTTTAAATAAATGTTTTAAGTTTATGATGGAATTGTATTTATGATTCCCATTTATTTTACATGGTTCATGGTATGATTGAGTTATGATTATGAACTATATTTCATTCCATTGGTTGTGATATGATGAATGATATATTTTCATGCGATATATATGTATGGTTTTTAATATATTATGTGTGTGACTTGTATATCTATCAAAATCATTAGAAAAATATTACTATCTCCCGAGATAATGATGCAAACTAGTCAACGTGTTTGATCCACTATGGAAAGTTGGGGAAACCCAATCAACTCTAGGACAATGGGGAATCATGATCATATATGAAGAAAGAACCGGGATGGTTGATGGTGGTGTGTGACACATAGTAGTTGTAGTCCCCAAGAAGTGTCTATTATGTTCTTTAATTCACGTTGACTTATAAGGAATTATATTACATTTTTATGTGTCTTCTATAATTTATTTTTATTATTTATATATTATTATATAATTTATTATTCTCGTAACCCCATCATGATTCATTTCATTATAACTACAAATCCTTATTCCTCGAATCATGTATATGATCTTTGAAATTTATTGTATCATCTTCAAATGATATTTTTCTATTCCCATAACCTTATATAACTTATTATTTTTATCAATCTCTTTTTTTTACCCTCACTAATCATATGTGCTCACCCAGTTCTTATGTTTTCTTTTCCCTTGGTTATAAATAATGGATTTTTGTAGGGGTACTAAATGGAAGATATTTGTAGGAAATGTTGATAATTGTTCACAAGACTATAAGTTTGATGCCCATGTTACCAATGCAACTAAACTAATACGGTCTTTGGGAATGTGTTTGTGTAATGTATGAAATGTTCTACAAGAATGATATAATTTCAGAGTATGAAAATAATAGTTCATTATAGAAGTATTGTTAATAATTAGAGATTCACAATGTAAAATTATTGAGGAAAGTGGTCTCAATATGTGATGTAATAGTTGATCCTAAAACGGTGAATGTTATCATATCATTGCATAAACCAAAAAATGCCTATGAGATATAGTGTTTCTTTTGTTTATCTATTTATTATTATACATTCATGAAAGACATGTATAATATGAATTTTCCATTGACATGTCATGATAAAAAGGGATTAAAGATCCTTTGGGATTTGAAATGTCAATTTCCTTTAATTATTAAATGCAGTATTTTACATTATCTTCAATGAGGACTCTTCAAGATGATGGGAAAGGGTACATGGTCTTTTGTGATGCTTGATGTCTAGACATGGGTTTTTTTCCATGTAGTGTGATCATGCAGTGGATTATGGTTCTATCTATCTTACTCCACATGAAATGAACAATTCCACACATGATTTAGAACTCATCTATTTTATGCATTCAATTATGAGTTGGTGTAACTATATCATCAGTGACAGGTGTACCATTAAATGTAATCACAATATCATCAGTTATATATTTTCCCAATAATATTTAAAATTTAAATTTTTTAAATACCTAATCAGAAAAACATTTTTTATGATTTTTTAGTATAAATTTTACATCATAGGATTTAAAGGATCTACCATAACAGTTGAATCTCCTGGAACGTTTTTCTGGCATGTTTTTGGGATCCTGGGAGGATGAGAGTGGTGTTTTTCTTATATGTGTTCATTTGATATAGTCTCTTCTTAATATCATTCACTCAGGGTTGCGACATGATGATGAGTATTGAGGTATTGAAAAATATTTATATTGTGTAAAGACAATTAATAATTGTCTCTATCTTTAATGATTATGTGTTCCTTCATATGCAATTATTTAATTTTTTTTCTATGAGAAATTCTATGATATTGGTTTTTATAATTCCATTCAGGTGGTTCATCCATGAATAACTAAGACATTTTATGTTATTGTGAATCGATTATGGTAGATGGTTAAGAAATAATAAATCAGATATTTTGTTTCTGGTTGTTATACCTATAAAAATATTAAGGATGAGCTTCATAAGACTTCTATTTTTCTTCATCCCATACCCATGGAAACATTGATATTTGATGATATCATGATGGGATTCAAGTTCGGGTTTTCATAAACTCCTGAACTAAGGTATTTGATTGAGGTTATGATTACATATTAACCAAATCATATTACTTTATTCTTATTCATTATACCACCAAATTTGAGGAATTAAAGGAATTTTATGTGCATGATATTTTTAGATTTTGTGGAGGTTTATCTACAATATTTTCTAATAGGGAACCCACATTGACATCTCAGTTTAGGTAAATTCTCCAGGTGAAAATGGAATCCCATGATAGGTTACCCACAGAATACCATACTCTAAAGGATGGTAAAAAGTAATGGGCTATTGAAACACCGCAAAATTTTTAAATATGAACATTATGTTTGATAGAATATAATATAAGAAACAAAAACATTAAAAGATCGATGAAATATATAATTTAAATATAACTATAAAAATATAGTCTTCAAATTGGGGGATAAAATATGATTAAAAAATTATATAATATATATATTTATAATGGTCATGATCAGTGAAAATTTATTAATCTAAATATTAGGAAATATTAACACAGTTTTCTGTAAATTAATTTTTTTGATTCAAATATACATATTCTCAAAAAAAGGTTATTATTTTTTTACACAACAAGCACATTGTTATGAAAATCATCAGAACAATTATTAAAAATGAAATTCAAATTTGACATGTGATGGATGGGTTCAAACAAAGGGGATTTCCCTAATCCAAGAATCATTAGATTCATATATCATAATTTAAAAAATCATTCAAATAATCATAGTCATCAGTAATTTCCCATTCACATTGAGAATTACCTCGACTAAAAATATTAATGATTTTTTTCATTATTGAATCATGGAATCGTAGAGGATGATCATGTAGTCACGGTTCCTGGAAGGTTAGAGTAGTCCATTCATGGCCTTCAGTTAGTATGAGTAGGAGTGAAACCCTCATTGAAGGTCACAATTTTGGTTCCATGAATGATATAATCTTTAAATTAATTATGAATACTGTTAAAATCCTTATGTGGAGTGATATCACACACCCATTCATCATCATATATGTTCCCCCATTTACCTGAGATTTTTGAAGAATCGATCATGTTCTATATTTCCTATTGAAAATGAGTAGAAGATTGATTGTGAGATTGCTCCTACAGGTTCTATAAAACATACTCTAGGTTAAAATCACTTTAGGTCTCTTAATAAAAGACTATATATAGTAATAACTCCTTCTATGAGGCCAAACAAACTCTATGTTGAATCCCATCTTCAACATCACATGTGGGAGCACAGAGAGTCACCTGATCATCCAACAAATCAGATGTATGAATAAATTGAAAGTCCTATGAATTTTGTTAGACTTCAGAAGAATTGAAATTCACTTTAGGATCATCCTTGGAACTATTAAAACCATGTTGATTCAGAGATTCATCATTGGAAGAGTAAAGAGTAACAAAAACATCCAAAATTGCTTCACATTTTTGTGTGAAGATAATATACTAAATTTCTAAAAAAATTATTAATTTCTTTCAATAAAAATAATATTTTTTTCAAATAATAATAAAAAAATTTGTTATTGTTAAATTTTTTTATTTCTATGAAAAGACTGGAATTTCAATTAATAATGGAAAATACTGATTCTTAGAACAATCATTTATTTTCAGTAAATAATGTAATTTTAATTCCACTTATTTTTTTAATATAGTATTAAAGTGAAATATGTTCCATTTTATTTATAATAATCATCTTAAATTCACTAGAATCATAATTTTTCAGGATTTTGGTGTAAATTTATTTTTATACCTAAAAGTAGTTTTTTTGAACAATATTTTACGTGAAAAATATTTTTCCATTATAATCAATTAATAGATTGACTAATTCGGAATGATTAAAATGTAATTTATAGATTACATATAACAATATTTGAATTAATATTAATAAAATATAGATTTATAATCATATAGTTAAAATAAACTCTTATTTTCTATGTTGAAGACTTTTTATTCGAAAAATAAACATTTCTTTCTGCCTTGGGAGTTTAATTTTAAATAAATTTAATTAATTTTATTAATTTAATATTTAAAAATGGATTTCTTATTTTGAATCATTAGGTTCATGTTTTGTAAATATTTGCAATTTTTTTAGTCATTATTAATGGTATCTACAGTAACTAATTATCATGATGGTAAGGGTAAAACGAGTAGTTATGGTTAAAATTAATACGAGAAAAACAAAAAAATGACCATAAAATGGTATTAATTTTATTATATGATTATATTTTGTCCATAAACAACCTAAATTCACATATATGACATTTTTCCATTTTTAAATTATTTATATCTTTATATTATTTAATATAATGATATTTAAAAAATATCTATTTCTTACATTTAAATTTTATAATATTTTAGGACACTGATAAATAAAACCTATTATTGATTAAAAATAATCAATGAAATATAATTTTTCTTATCATGGTGAAATAATTTTAATTTTAAGCGATAAAATAATTATCATAAATTATTAAGAAATGGAGCCACAATATTTATTCAATTAATAGAAAAAAGTAAATGATTTTAAAAATGCTAAATAAAATATAATATGAATTAATAATTATGTTATTTAAATTTAATAGATAAATATGAAATTTTGGGGATGTTTTAATGGATTATATTTTTAACTCATTTTCTTTTAATATATTATTATGGTCAAATAAAATGAATCAATCAAGAAATGAATTTATTGATATTTTAGAATAAATCAAATGTTACTAAACAATTTAAAATTCATTAAAATACTATATATGGAAATGTGATTGGTATATGGTTTAAAAAGTCATCCATATCCAAATTATTGTCATGTTCTACTTTTATTGTAACCATATTGTCCCCTAATGAGTAAACACATTGTGATCCTGGTAGTTGTCTAAAAGGGTTAATGATAGTTTAAAAAATAATTATAAAAATATGATATAGACGTGTCAAAATTATATTTGATGATATTATTTAGACCCTTATTCAATAAATATATGAAATATATTTATTTATACATGTTTACATGGGAAATAATTGAAAATAATTAAACACATTAAGAAATTACAAAAGTGTACATCCCCTCACTTATAAAAGAGAACCCCAAATCCTCTTTCCTTAACACATTAAATGTCATTTGGTTTAGCCAATAACATTCCAAATCATTCATCAAATTACATTAATATTTTCTTGAGGACTTTTTCTGATTATAATATCCTCCTCAAAAGGCTTTTTGTGTAACCCCGATGAAGTTGTATGAAGAATTGGTGTCATTCTTAACCGATTATTTTTGTTTTATTTTGTCTTGCTCCTCATTCAAATCATACTCAACCAATATGATATAATAAAATATTTAAATACCATATAAATATATTTTTATATGATAATCTAATACCATTGATACATTTCATGATCCATTAAATGGGAAATGTACACTTCATTTCTCTGTACGATGGGCTACAGCCTCACGAATTGAAATAATTAATTTTCCATCACCAATGCTCAAAACTAGTATTACTGATGTATTTCATATTTATATTATATTAATGAAATATTTATCACTATTTAGTGATAATATATCATTTAATTTATTACCTTTTGATTCATTTAAAAATGATAATGTCATGTATGCATAAGTCTTGGTTGCCACCACCAAGATGGGATGTTATCCATTTAGGGTCATCACATCACATAACTGCTATTTATAAAAATAATTTAAGAAATAATAATATTTTTTGATAATGATAAATAATGAAATCTGAAATAATACTTTTGATCTTTACATCATGATCAATGAAAAATAAATATGCTACTCGTGAATATGTTCCTCTTTTCATATCTTTTATTATAATGGTGTTTATTTTTCATTGCCATATTCATGGTTGGTTTACAATATATAATTTATATATAGTAATGTTACCCATGGGATTAGTATTATTATAGATAATATGGAATAATTACCCCTATTGAATTAGTAAATATACAAAACAAAAATTGGACACATGAACTAAATATCGTCAAAACGTCAAACATGAACATAATTTATTAATCAATAAAATATGATAGGGTATTAAATAAATTAAAATAAACAATAAAACTAGAAAGTATTATTATGAATGTAAATAATTAACATATTTTTATTATTCAAGAATATAATAATCTTATTTGATTAGGTAGATCATTGGTAAGGGGTTTTAGAACATAATTATTTTCATTGGGTGATATTAATTCATCATTGTGTTTCATATTCGAAGATAATTATTTTAATGAATATTGATTATTTTATGTTATATATCCTCTTTTTTATATATATTTAAATTTTATGAACATAATCTATTTTTTATTAATTTTCACATCATAAGTAAGATCTTTTTAAAACAATTTCTTATTGATCTTCACTCTGTTGAAACATATTTGATATTATACATCTATTAATATTAACGGGGTATATATGCTAACCATTTGAGGAAATTAACATGAATATCCATTTATTTATGATGATTAATTGTTAAATTGTTTTTTATCTCCCAAGAGGAATATTTAAAAGAAAAACCAATCTTATTTCTATTTTTGATCACGTATAGTTTTTTAATGCATTGGCTATCAGAAATTATTTTTAATGAAACATTATGTTTCCACGGAATTTTTGCATGGTTTGAAATAAATCTGTAACAACCCAAGATTTTATGAGAATTATTGTTTTTAATTTCATTGATTTCTTTTCTTGTACACTACACCAATCTTATCTTGTTTTATACGCAACACCGTATTAGCTTCCAGTATACGCAACACTATTCTTGCTTCGTGTTACACATAATTTCATGTTCGTTTTATAGGAATTATTCAACAGAACATTAAGTATAGATTTTTTTAATGTATAAATTAAATAAGTTTTTATTATGTTATAGTATACTCCAAAGGGAGCATACACTAAAGGCATCCCTGACTTGGCTTCCATTACAGGCAATCACAACCTTCCTCGATAGTGTGTGTAGTACACAATACCGAGTTTCAATAAACAATGATATATTATTATAATATTATCAACTATATGTTATGAATAGTATTGACTAAATTTTGAATTTTATAAAATTATTATTCATCTCACACATTTTCAAAAACTTGTTTTGTGATCAAAATAAATTTCTCGGATAAAATAATTATTTTTCAAAAAATCCAGTTTTGCCGCCTTTTGAGAGCGCACCCACTTTAAATATATCTTTTGACAGGTTAATAAGTTTAATTTTACAAAATAAAATTCTTCTTTGGAATCAAGATATAAAAATTAACTTTGAATAAATTTTTCATATAATTCTGATAAGTTTCATATTTTAATAAATAGTAAAAACACGATATATTTTAATTAAAGAAAATTTTTTTCATCTCAATAATTTAAATGGTTAGATTATATTTTTAATTGGTTTTAAAGTTTAATTAGAATATTTTTTTAACCATTTAATAAAATTTTTCTCATTGAAATTTATTTCACATTGAATTTGGACATAAACAAGTGTCAATCATTCGGTAGTTATTGTTTCTTAAAAACACACTCTTTGTTTTGACAACGGGCTTTATTTTGAAAATTAATTAATGCAAATTCTATGTATTGAATTTGGGAAAATAGGCATAATTTTATAATTTGGAATATCAAATATATCTTCGGCTGAATTTTTGGTACTTTTCTGAAAAACATCAATTTTTGATGAATAGTGAAACCACTTTGTGGTGGTTAAAAAACTGACTCTTTCATTTAAATTAAAATTTTACCACTTCTGAGAATTTCATTTCAAAAATCCGACATACTTTTTTGTTATCAAAAATTAAAATATTGTTCAATAAGATGAAAATAGTTTTTGATGAATTATAACTTTTGACTTTTATTTATTGCGGTTAAAGGTAAATAGGGTAATTCAAGGTTAAAAGAATATTATAATAATTCAAAAGTACCTTAATACTTGTAATAACATTATTGGATGAGTAGAGGCCGACCATGGTCATCCTTGGGTCGATTTTGGGACCCCATTGAGCCACTTGGTAGTGATAATGACAATTTGGATTAATTTATTTATTGTAAAGACAAAATTGACATTAAAAAAACTCTTTTAGTATTTAATTTTTATAAGGGGTTATATAAATTATATTTTTGACTATAAATATTCATTGGAAATATAAAAATATTTCCTACATGTTGGTGTTTTTTTATAATTTTTATACATCAAATAAAATAAATTATTTACGACACAATAATGATGGAGTATTTACCTCATTAATAAATGATTTAAATAAATAAGATTATAATGATTAAAATATTATCCCAAACATATCCAATTCTGATTTGATTATTTTATTTAGACCATGAGTCATCTAATATTCATATTTAATGAATTTTGGACCTTTTTAAACCAAAGATAAGATTATAATAAAATAATATATTCACACTTTCCAAAGGTGACCCTCTCCCCCCTTATAAAAGGGCACCTCCTCCCTCTCCTCTTTACACAATGTTGAGCCTTCAAGATCGGTAAAACCCTGCCCATTACTGTTCTCAACTTCACTAATAATAATATAGAGGTCCTTGTATTCTTTAAATACCAACATTAGTACCCTAATAGGAGGTTTCAATGAGGCGTGTCCAAGAAGAGGTAATATCCTTTACCGATTATTTCCAATTTATTTCTTCTCATACTTATTATTATTTATTTGTTTCATCATAAATTAATAACATAAGTATCAATCATACACTGATATGTTGTTATAAATATGAAAAAACCATATTTCTTCTTCTATCCATCCTATGGAAAACAAAATCACAGCGCTTGCGTACGTAAAGAATATCGTTTCCACGTCATGGTGTAATCTGTTTTCCACCACCACAATAATTGGATGAGGATAATGGTGTAAATAAAAAAAATATATGATTATTTTAAATTGATATTGACTCTAAAATATTATACATAAACTCCAATATAATTCCATGATCATGGGAATGATATGATCACTCATGCGTACGTACGGACCACAGTCTCCACGAACACGATGAGATTCATTTTCCATGATTAACCATTCAAGTATGATTATAAAGTATATATAATAAATAATAATGAAAGATATTAATTAATAATGGTACTGGAATTATTCACATATATGTTTCATTTACATAATTCCATTTAATTCAATAAGGAAATGAAAACATCTTTCATGCCTACGTACGACCTACCGTCTCCATGAATAGTGTATTTCATTCCATTTATCGATCTATCATATATATTTATATGTTGAATATATATTATATATACATCATGTTTTACATTATAGAATTATTTAAATTAGGATATATTTAATAATATCAAGAACAACATGTCAAAACACGTACGATAAATGAAACGATTTTACCCAAAACGCTGCTTTAACATGGAATTTACAAAAGAACGGGTAATATAGATTCATAAGTGAACCATATATGATATCATAAAAATGAATATGATTTTGTAATAAGTCAATGACATTATTGAAATCATTATATAGGAGTTTTAGTTACATACGCAGAATATCAAACATAAGGTAAGGGATAATTATTCCAATCTCATTCTTATCCGACATTGTTTATTCATAAGTATTAACTAGGTTTATGTTTATCATCCATGTCCATGTTTTCTAAAAATGTTTTCATAAAATGTTTAATATTCATCCATGTATTTATAATGTCCTTTTTTGACCTTTACCACATGTTATGGAGGAAATCATTCTTTTGTTTGCCAAAAGAGGTACATTTTAACTTTTTCGAAAAAAGTACGAGAAGAATGTTTTTTTAACTTATATAGCATGAACTAATTTTTACAGTTTCATAACGCCTACTTTTCATTAATCTTAATCTATAAGATTTCATGATTATTTTCAACAAAATCCTTTTCTTTTAAAATTTAATGGAATTTTTTGAGAAGAAAATGATTTTTAAAAAGAATGGATATTTTCCTCAAGAATTCATTTCAAGTGTTTTGTCAAAACTATTTTACATCTAAGATGACTATATTTAGTATGATTATATTTCAAGTACAATGTCTCTATTATTTACATGGTTTTATTTTTATTATGATGAAGTGATATCCATTTGTTTTATATGGATTACGTGAAAATGGGATGATGTTTAGGAAACCCATTTTATTATTTGTGTTATGATGAATGATTTATGTTTATATTGTGGCACAAGTAAGAATTTTTTCATTATTAGATGGGTGGGACCTATATATCCCTCCAATTAATTGGGTATAGATTTATATATCATGATATAGACATGGATGGAATGGAAAGTTAATCCGTTTAAGTGATACAGGACTGGAACGAGGAGTGAACTCGATTCAGAAAGGGACTTTGTCCACTAAGATGGTCTTGGAAGTAATGACTTAGCTACTACAGAAATAAAAGAATTTTCTTAATGGTTTTCCAAAATTACATGATTTATTCCCATTCTATTTTTTGATTATTGATGTTCAATTATGATCTATACCTTATGTACTACAATGTTTTATGTCATTGCTCAAGATTTTTATGTTTAAACATTATGTTCATGTTTTTAAGTTCAAACGTATATGGTTAGTTTTATTTTCCCTATGATTAACCTTAATGAGAATTTGATCTCACCCTTTATATGTTTTCTTTTCTTGAGGATATAAATAATGGTTTTAGGTAAGAAAACAAAAGGGGAAAATCTTTATGGGAGATGTTGAAGAGCTTTCACGATGATTAGAAGATTATGTTCCAAGTTTCCAAAGACACTAAACTATTACGATTCGTGAGTGTTGGTTTTTGTTATGTATTAAGTATTCCACAAAAGTAATGTAATTTCCATGTACGTCATGTTTTGGGTTTTACAGTTGGTATCAGAGGAAAGGTTAAGTTAACCTTTGGAAACTAGGATGCAATAACTTTAGTGAGATCCCTAGATATATTTCTAATCTATGTCTAGGGATGCCCCTTATGTTAAGTATAAGTATAGGTTATAGTCCTAGAATTATGGTAACGTTATTATAATTAAAGCTAAGATGTTAGATGTTGAAGGTACTCCCCCTTTATTATGTGGTTTTCCCTAGCATGATTTTTTCATCTCACACTATTATTTTTGGGGTTTAGACGATGGATGGAACCTGAAGGAACTGTGTTAATCAATGTAATGGAAAATTCAATCATTGTCCTTCTGAACAAACCAATGTTATGGTAGATGTAGTGAAAAATATTATTTTTATACTTACACAAGCAACGACTCATTTTGGACTTCCAAATGAGAAATGAAGGGAACAATATTCTATTGATTCCTTCATGAGGGAACGTCCAACTTCTTTTAGTGGGTCTTCTGATACACATATTGGTGAGAAAAGGATTAATACCATTGAAAAGATATTTTCAATACTTCACTATTCAGAGGATAAAAAAAGTCATTTTGGATATTTACTGGTTAGACAGTGAAGCAGACCAGTGGTGGACTCGAGTTAAAAATACAAGGCCCCAAGATGGAATTGAATCCATGAAATGGAACGAGTTCATAAACATGTTTTTTAATAAGTAAATCCATCGTATTCTTCGAACAAATATGGAAAAATATTTCCATGAGATTAATAAAAAGGATGATGAATCTGTTGGTATATACGAAGCGAATTTTACAAGGATTACAAGGTATGCATCTGGCTTTATCGTCCAACCAAAAAGTAAAGTTGATCGATTCTTCAATGGATTAAAACCAAGTCTTCGAAGGTAATTAGCTATAAGAGACATTAGTATCTATGAAGAAATTGTGCATTGTTCTATCACGGTAGAAATGGAATTTGGTGTTACATATCCATCTCAAGGTTTTGACAAGAAATGAAAGATGGTGTTCCAGGAGAAATCTCAGAATAATGGTTAAAAGAAGATGAATGTTTCGTTATGCTCAAAGTGTGGAAAGAATCATGGTGGATATTGTCTAAAAGGTACTGGAAAATGTTTCAAGTGTTGAAAAGAAGGTCATCGAGAAGCTTAGTGTCGAAGTAATGGAAAAAAGGTATCTAATGATGAGAATAGAGAAAATACTACAAAAAATGCTCCACTAAAACTTCAATGATTCATGTTCAAGGAAATGGGGCATTATGCTAATCAATGACCTAATCCAAGGGTTAATGATGATCGGCGTGAGAAACCTCTTAAAGAAATGGACAATGGGAATTCACATGTGATCAGTATTGGCGATCTTGAGTATGCTAGTGATGTGGAGGAATGATTATGTGTTTATGTAACAAGATTCAAAAATTGTAGTGTGAAATGTCATTTTAGTATCGTGGAATATTGAAATATTTATGTATTGGTTTATTGTGGTATTGAAAAATTGTATGGTACAAGTAACCATGAAAAGTGATTGAAATATTTTTGGAAAGAAGATGATATGCACATAATGAAGGGATAAGGAGAAAATAATATTTTTGATAGTATTCAGGAGCTCATTACTAATATAAGGACAATGTTATATCATGGTTTGAGTATATAGAAGTTTTGGGGTTTTGGTATGTGGAAAGAGTTATCATTTGATAGCATTCATGTTTTCACTGAGGTTCAATGAGTATTCATTTTTCATGAGAATACATGATTAAGGTATTCACATATTTTGTATGTGTCCAACAAGATATATCTTATGATATATGGGAGATAAATGATTGTATTAACATTCTTGGAAGATGATCATTCTAGTAATCGTTTTCTTTATAATATGATCTTGGATCGAAGTATTTTGGATAAGCCTAAAGATTGGAATGTATAATGTTAGACATAATATAGTATTGTTTAATGCTGGAAATTTTATCGATATTATTGCAGAAATGTTATAATAATGTAGTTTTAGAAAAAGGGACAACCTGCAGGACGAGCGACAACTCGTCGCATCAGACAAGGATGCGAGAATCAAACCCACAACTGAAGTACGACATGACTTCATCACCTACCATTATCCTACAGAATTTCCCTTGTTAGTAAAAACTAGTTTTATTTTATTAATCGTTATGATAGATGAAGTATGAGTCCATTTTAGGAACCATATATGATTAATCTCACCATAGATGGTCTTATGTAAATAACTTTTGATAACCATATGTTTGAGACAGATGGAATGACCTATCATTCTATCGCATGATCTGCTAACACTTCATGGAAGACAATATCAACTTTATTTCTTTAAGAGTTGAAGTGGAAATTGTTCAAGGCACAAACTACAGTGGGATTGTACCAAAATCAAGTAAGTATTTCTTCTATTACAAAATTTTCAACTTTAGGGAAATGATTTTGAAAAAAAAAATTTGTCCTAGTGCTCTGATATCTAATGAATCAGATCTTACCTTAGATCATCACAAATTTATGGCTTTGTGATTGTTGGATTTTTCATAGCCATGTTCTCTACCACTCTCCATAAGAACTTGATGGTTAGATTTCTCTTCCATATTCATATTTTTACATATGTTCCCCTATGTGGAAACCCAGTGATGAGTTATTTGGGTAACCGTAATGTTTCATACTTCACTTTTTTTAAAGTTATGTTTTTTTCCTTTTTATGATGTGGGTTTCTATGAAAGAAACTTTCAAGTAGTAAACCATTTATAACCCCCGACGAATTTTGAGGGAGAAATTATTTATATGGGGGGTAGAATGTAACAACCCAAGATTTTATGAGAATTATTCTTTTTAATTTCATTGATGTCTTGTTTTGTACAGTACACCAAAATTAGCTTGTTCTATACGCAACACAGTATTATCTTGCATTATATGCAACACTATTCTTGGCTCGTGTTACGCACAATTTCAAGTTCGTTTTAGAGGAATTATTCTATGCAAAATTAAGTATAGATTTTGTTTAATGTATAAATTAAATAATTATTGATTATGTTATATGAAACACCAAAGGGATCTTGAACTACATGAATCCTTGACTTGGCTTGCATTACACGCAATCGTGACCTTCCTCGATAGCGTGTGTAATACGCAATACCAGGTTTCACTAAAAAATGATATGTTATTATAATATTATGAACTAGTCATTATGAATAGTATTGACTAAATTTTGAATTTTATAACCTTATTATTCATCTCACACATTTTCTAAAACATGGTATGAATATAAAATAAATTTTTCAGGTAAAATAAGAATTTTTCAAAAAATGCAGTTTTGCCGCCTTTTGATGGCGCACCCATTTTAAATCTAGTTTTTGGCAGTTTTATAATTTCAATTTGAAAAAATAAAATTATTCTTTGGAATCAGGATATGAAAATTTACTTCTGGTAAATTTTTCATGTTATTCTGATAAGTTTCATATTTTAATGAATAGTAAAAACACGCTATATTTTAATTAAAAATAACTTTTTTCATCACAATAATTAATATGGTTAGATTATCTTTTTAATTGGTTTTAATGTGTAATTAGAATATATTTTTACCATTTGATCCAATTTTGTTCATTGGAATTAATTTCACTTTGAATTTGGACATAAACAAGTGTCGATCTTTTGATAGTTATTATTTCTTAAAAACACGCTATTTATTTTGATAACGGGAATTAATTATAAAATTAAATAATGCCACTTATATGTTTTGAATTTGGAAAAATAGACATAATTTTTGAATTCAGAATATCAAATATAGCTTTGGCTGAATTTTTTGTATTTTTCTGAAAAACATTAATTATTGATGAATAGTGAAACCACTTAGTGGTAGTTAAAAAACTGATTCTTTCATTTAAATAAAATTTTACCACTTCAGTGAATTGAATTTCGAAAATCTGACATACATGGTTGTTATTAAGAAGTAAAATGTGGTTCAATAATATGAAAATAATTTTTGGTGAATAGTATCTTTTGAATTTTATTTACTGCGGTTAAAGATTTATAGGGTAATTCAAGGTTAAAATAATATTATAATAATTCAAAATTACCTTAATACTTGTAATAACCTTTTTAGATGAGTATTAGCTGACCATTGACATCCTTGGGTCGATTTTGGGACCCCATTGAGCCACTTTGTAGTGATAATGAAAATTTGGATTAATTAATTTAATGTAAAGACAAAATTGACATTAACAAAAATATTTTAGTAATTAATTTTTATAAGGGGTTATATAAATTATCATTAGACTATAAATGTTCATTGGAAATATAAAAAGCATTCCTACTTGGTGGTGTTTTTTTTATAATTTTTGGACATCAAATAGACTAAATTATTTATGACACAATATTGATACAGTATTTACCTCATTAATAAATGATTTAAATAAATAAGATTATAATGATTAAAATATAATCCAAAACATTTCCAATTCTGATTGGATGATTTTATTTCAACCATTAGTCATCTTATCTTCATATTTAATTATTCTTGGACATTTTGAAACCTAAGATATGTTTATAATAAAATAATATTTTCACACTTTCCAAAGGTGCCCCTCTCCTCCCTCATAAAAGGGAACCTCCACCCTCTCCCCTTTACACAACATTAAACCTTCAAGCTCGGACAACCCCTGCCCATCACTCTTCTGAACTCCCCTAGTAATATTCTAGAGGTCTTGGTCTTTCTCAAAGACCATCATTAGTTCCCTAAGAGGAGGTTTCAAAGAGGCGTGTCCAAGAAGAGGTAATATCCATTACCAATTCGTTCCAATTTATTGCTTCTTCTACTTCTTCTTATTTATTTTTTTATAATAAAGTAATAACATCGGTATCACTCATATACTGATATGTTATTATTAATATGAAACAACCCTATTTCATCTTGTATCCATCCTACGAAAAACGTAATCACCGCGCGTGCGTACGTACGGAATATCGTCTCCACACCGTGGTGTAATCTGTTTTCCACCACCACCTTACTTGGATGGGTATAATAGTGTAAATACATTACTATATATGATTATTTTAATGTGATATTGATTCTGAAATATTATACATACACTTCAATATAATTCCACGATCATGGGAATGATATCATCGGTCGTGCGTACGTATGGACTACCGTCTCCACGAACGCGATGAGATTAATTTTCCATGATTAACCATTAAAGTATGATTATAAAGTATATATAATAAATAATTATGAAAGATATTACATAATAATGATACTATATTTATTTACATATATTTTTCATTTACTTAATTCCATTTAATTCAATAAAGAAACAAAAACAGTGTTCATGCGTACGTACGGCCTACCGTCTCCATGAACGGTGAATTTCATTCCATTTATCGATCTATAATATATATGTATTCTAAATATTATATATATATATATATATATCATGTTTTACATTCCTTAATTATGTAAATCAGGATATATGTTATAATATCATGAACAACATGTCGAAACACGTACGATAAATGAAACGATTTTACCAAAAACACTGCTTTAACATGGAATTTTCAAAAGAACGGGTAATATAAAGTCATAAGTGAACCATATATGATATCAAAACAATGAATATGATTCTTTAATAATTCAATGACATTATTTAAGTCATTATACAGGAGGTTTGGTTACATACTAAGCATATCGGACATAAGGTAAGGGATAGTTATTCCATTCTCATTCTTATCCGAGATTGTTTATTCATAAGTATTTACTAGGGTTATGTTTATAATCCATGTCCATGTTTTATCAAAATGTTTTCATAAATTGTTTAATATTCTTATATGTATGTATAAAGTCCTTTTTTTACATTTACCACATGTTATGGAAGGAATCTTTCTTTTGTTTACCATACGAGGTACATTTTGACTTTTCCAACAAAAGTACGAGAAGAATGTTTTTTAGCTTATACGGCATGAACTGATTTTTATGGTTTCATAATGCCTAATTTTCATGAAGCTTCCTATGTAATATTTCATGATTATTTTCAAAAAAAATATTTTCTTTTACAATTCAATGTCATTTTGTGAAAATAAAATGATTTTTAAAAAGAAAGGATATTTTCCATAAAAAATCATTTCAAGTGTTTTGTCAAAACTATATTCCATCTAAGATGACAATATATATTATGATTATGTTTCAAGTATAATGTCTCTATTATTTACATGGTTTGATTCTTCTTGTGATGAAATGATATCAATTTGTTTTATATGGATTATGTGAAGATGGGATGATGTTTATGAAACCCATTTTATTCTTTGGGTTATGATCAATAATTTATGTTTATTTTGTGGAAAAATTAAGAATGATTTAATTATGAGATTTGTGGGACCTATATCTCCCTCCAATGAATTGGGTAAAGATTTATATATCATGACATATACTTGGCTGGAATGTCAAGTTAATCTGGTTCAGTGACACAGGATTGGAACGAGGAGTGAACTCGATTCAGAAAGGGACTTTGTCCACTAAGATGGTCTTGGAAGCAATGCATTGGATACAATGGAAATCATATCATTTGATTAATGGTTTTCCAAAATTACATGATTTATTCCCATTATATTTTATGATTATTGATGTTCCATTATGATCTATATCTTACGTACTACCATTTTTGACGTCATTGCTCAAGATTTTTATGTCTAAACATTATGTTAATGTTTTTAAGTTCAAATGTATATGGTTTGTTTTATTTTACCCATGCTTATCCTTAATGGGAATTTGAGCTCACCCTTTTTATTTTTTCTTTTCCCCGGGATTTGATGAAAGGTTTTATGTAAGAAAAAAAGGGGAATATCTTTATGGGAGATGTTGAAGGTCGTTCACCATGATTAGAAGATTATGTTCCGAGTTTCCAAAGACACTAAACTATTACGGTCCTTGAGTGTCAGTTTTTGTTACGTATTATGTATTCTGAAAAAGTAATGTAATGACCATATACGTCAAGTTTGGGATCTCTACAAAATCATTCTAATGTTTCCAATTAAGGTTCATTATTAACCCTTTTATACAAATTTTAAATAATGTTTTCTTTTTGGAATATACTACATTAAAGAAATTTACCACTTCCAAAATTAATTTCCACCCTTTAGATTCTTCTATTAAATTATATGATTTTGGAAAAGGATACTATTTTTAAAATAATAATTTAAATTTTTCTCTTCAAACATATTATGTTATTTAAAATTATTTATTATACTACAAAATAATCTTTTTAGATGAATTAATAGTCCTCTTTTATCTCTTGATTAATTTTGTGTTTTTTAAATTTATCATGAAACATTAAAATTCATGGAATCAATGAAAAATAAATTTTTATTAAATCTATATATTAATTCCATCATAGATATTATTTGTTAATAATAATTGAACCATTTATACATTGGGATCATTACATTGAATGTTATTTGATTTTATCAGGAAAAAAGATATTTTATATTATTTAGTCAATGTAGATATTTTCTGGTATGGCATATATATTTTTGAAATTTAATTAATTATTAAATATACATATATATAATGCATTGGGAAAGTAGTGAAATGTTTTCCCTAGTGATATATATCCCCTAGATATGGAAATACATATTATACAAAAAATATAATAGATATAATTAAATGGGTTTCTTGGGTATACATACTCCCTGATTAAACTATCTTAGCATAAGGATTTTATGGTATAGATGTCATGATGTATAATATCATAAATTCAAATATTAACCATTAACTTCATTGAGTTTTTTGTTATTATAATCATTGAGAATAATATATTGATATTAACCATGGATATATTTTATTCTCAAATTATTGTTTAAATGGTTGTTGATTCGAGTTAATTAATTTTCCAAATTGAATATTCATTATCTACTCATGATAGATTCCACTCTCCATAACCCTTTCTTAGAATTTGATCTCACCCTTATTTTGTTTCCTTTAGAGGATATAAGAAGGCCTATTTTAATAAGTTAAACTTTGAATCTTATTTAAATTCAATATGTTTTTTATTTTATGTTTTCAAATTTAATTTGAGATTAAAGTATTTATCTAGTTCACTAATAAAAATAAAACATTTTTAATTTTGTGATATAATTTATTTTATCATGTTCTAATGTAATTTAGTAGTAAAAAGTTGAGGGTTACAAGATTTGGGGTATTTATAGTTGGAATTTGAGATTTGTTATTATAAACCTTGGGAACTAGATCTACAGAAACAAATATTAGTTACATATACTTAAAACTATATTTGGGGATAATTTTATTTATATGATAACACCGTAAAATTTTGTTCATGTAAATATTTTTTATCCTCGAAATAAATCCTCCACTGGGTAATATAAGTTCATGTATTTTTAGAATAGATTCATCTATGGTTAATAACACCACAATTATTTCTTCGATTATATCTCAGCCAATACTCTGGTGCACGGTGATTGTTTGATTACTACATACCAGATATGAACATCATAGTGGATAATCTTGGGTTAATTCACATTATCCTCTTAAACCATTATAAAGGGGTTGAAGAGATGAACACAATGAATGACCTATGTTAAAGCTAAATTTTACTATATTGAAAAGATAGTTTAATTGTATATAAATACTATAATTTATTATATGTTTTCCCACTAATATTGTTTTACTCATACTACACCTTTTGGTATAAGATAATTGATAGAACCAGGTGGAATCATGTTAACATGGAATACGATGGACAATGTGGTGACAATGAGACACTAAATATGTTAATGACTCAAGAGAAAGATATTATGAATATTCTTAATCATTTATAACATTATATTATTAATACTTTATACATTAACTAACTCTTAAACTCGCTATAGAATATAATGATAGATTTTCTAGAGGGATCAGATTGTAGAGACCAAAGCGGAATGAAGAATCAATATTTTTCATTATAGTAATGTTGAAAGAGACAACATAAGGCATGTATCAAAGGAAGGAGAAGATTAATTTTTCGTGAAATAAAGGACATGAAGAAAGAAATTATTACGGAGTTCCATGTATTATGTGTATGGTACAAGGTAATTATCTGAGTTAATACCCTAATCTTTTGGTTAAATCATAGTCAATGGAATGACATATTCCACAAAAATCATCAATATAAAATGATTGAAGTGTTTCTGTTTTGGTATTCGATAATTATGTAGTAGAATAATTAATTCAATGATATTTTGGTTAAACTAATATTGAAAAATATAATTATTGATCTATAGTAGGTTTTCTATAGGGATTTGAAAGCATATGATGAATGGTAATGATGACCTTGAAAACTGATTTAAGGGTAAGGTGATATTTTATGTAAAACACATGATTAGGGGAAATATATACTTTAATATGTTCCTAATGAGGATTTAATAATTTGTAGTGTTCATAAAGAGATTATTTAAATTGATTATATAAATCAGATTGTATATGTGACCATCAAAAAGAATAATAATTCAGTGAAAATGTAATTTATGATGAAGCATACTTCATTTATGGATTCGTATAATATATTTTAAAATCTATGATTTTATTTAAAGGATATGGACCTTGTTAATTTTTAATCAGGTAATCTTTTTATTTTTGTTTTATGGTGATCATGGTATCCAAATATTTGGTATGTTTCATTAAGAGTTACATTAAAATATTTTGGGGACTAATTTTAATAATATATTAGAAATTTAGTGATCGCATTTCAAAAAATTTAAATATTAATTCGATAATATGTATTTTGGATGGGTTGCTTGTATAAATATTTATTGAATCCATTATGTTAATGTTTTGGTGTTTTTTTGAGGTTTTATAGATTAATGAATTATATAATTTGACATATATTAACAATTTTTTATTAGGTATATATTTAGACATATTAATAAATAATTTTCAATATTTTACTATGATTTTGATTCATTAAAATATAATTTCATTGATTTGGGAATTAATAAATTCATCCTATATGTTCATTTCATGAATTAAAAATAAAAGTGGAAATTGATCGAAGAATAAACAATGTATGGAGTTGTTCTTATGAAATAAAATATATAAAGTATGATTATTTATTTATGTTCAGTGTATTGATTAATAAATAGTACTTAAAATTTAGTTAAAGGATCACAAAATAATAAATTTTTACATTTACATTCATTTTTTTAAATAAATAATATATTCACCCATCACAGAATTACGGATTTATGGTAATTATAATTATCTAAATTATGTTCTATATTGACCTAAATTGTTTCTCATGTGTTATATTTCTCATAAATGTCCATATTTTTACTTCTTATTAAAATTATTTTCTTTTTAATCATGGATTTTTGTCACTCTATATGTCCTTTGTATTTCCATTTTCCCTCTTTTGAAGACAATGTTTGATTAAATCATTTAAAATTTTAGATTTCAAAAATAAAATAAAATATTAAACACTTTATCTCCATTCCCAATATGGATTTATATTGATGAAATTTATTGAATGGGTTAATAATATAAAACCATGATATTTTAAAATAAGAACATTATATTCGATAGTGCATACGACACGCAACAGAGAGATTAAGTGACATGTGAAATGTATTATTTAATTATGACTATTATAAACATGATGATTAATTATAAGGTACATATATTATTAAAAAAATTATTAAATATATATAAGATTCATAATAACAAAAAATTATTTATTAATTGTTTGGAAATTAGAAAACAAATTTCAGTAATGTTATTTTATTCATTAAAAACTTTTTTACTTTATATATGATTTTATTTATCTTTGAGTGTGGATTCTATAATAAATTTATACCAATTTTCAAACTCATATTATTAAGAAAATGATATAATTTTTTAATTCATCACAACAAAAATATCATAGCGTGAAATTTTTGGATTTTTTGAAAACACTAGCTTATCAGTGAATAGTGAAAATTATCGATTTTTTAAAACAATCATTTCATTCCATTAAATAGAGTAACATAAACATTAGTTTTATTATGGATCTTTTATTTAAATTAAATATTGTAAATTTTATTTATAACTACCATGTTAATTCCATTTTATTCAATAAGATTCATGGTTTTTGTATAAATCTATTTTATGTTAAGAAACACATTTTTCCGAAAACAGTTTTTAAGTTTATAAAGTTTTTATTCTATTTTAATTAATTAAAAAAAATTAATGATGGATTATTTAAATTAAATGTAAATATTTAATTAAATTTTATATAAATTTAAAATCAAATAAAGAATATTATTGTATATAAAGTTAATGTGAAATCATCTTTCTTTTAAAAATGTGATATCTTAAGAAATCAATTTTCATCATGCTTTGAGAGATTTATTTTAAATTAAAATTTGTATCTTATTTGAATTGTATATTGAGAAAATAATTCCACTTTTTAAATTTAGGTAGTCCAATTTTTTTTAATAAGGCCCCTTTAATTTTAAATTTTTGTGAATAGTATATATAGTAAATAATTATCACCACTGTAAGAGTAAATAGTGTAATTGAGGTTAACAATATCATGATAGAGACTAATAATTTACCATAAAACTTTCATAAATTTTATTTTATGATTATATTTCATTTATATCCATCCAAACAATGAATATATGAACTTATTTTTCTTAGGACAAGATTTTGATCATTTTAATATTTTAAATAAAGTGAAGTTAAAAATTTCACTCTCTTAAATTTAATTAATATCACATTTTATGATGTGAATAAAGGAAAAATATATTTGAGTGAAAATTATTTTTTGAAATACTAATTATTTTTTACCATGTTAATTTATTTTTTATTTTTAGGGACGTAATAATTATAGTAAATTATTTCACAATACAAACATAGTATTTATTCAATTAATAGAAAATAATTAAATGATTTTAAATATGTAAAATGTAATATAATTGTAATAAATATATTTCTAGATTATTTTTTAGATTAATATAAATCATTATGTATATTTTAAATAATTATATTTGAATTCCATTTTTATTGTTATTGTTATGGTAAAAGCAAATAAATATTCTAAAAAACATTAATGATTTATAAAAAATAATATTTTAATAAATGATTTATAATTACTAGTAATAATATTATAAGCGATGGTTTTTAGATAAGATATTAATTACCAATTATGGTCCATTTATCATAAATCATACTTTTATATTAATTATCTTGACCTTTATAGATTAAAAACTTTGTAATCACTATAATATTCAATATAGATTTTGGCGGGTAAAAACAAAATGATAATTGTAAAAACCTACAATAAACATGTTTTAATTATAATGGATGGTATTATTTTATCCCATATGAATCATATCTTCACAATACATCATTTGGGATCCAGTTTTCCCTGATAAATAATTTATATTAATTAAATTCTATTTGGAAATTCTAAAATATCATCTCCCCTCATTTATATAAGGCCCCATCCACTCCTCTTTTCTCTACAAAATAATAATTATCTATAACGACCCATACTTTACATACATTTTTAATACTTCAAAAATTGAAGCACACTTATTACAACATATGATAAAACCACAAAGGACCGTATAGGTATAGTGTCTTTAGAAACTGGGAAACATAAACAACTGGTTCATAAATCTTCTACAGTGTCTCCCATTTATTTCATCATATCTAGGGTCCCTTTTAGCATATTCTACTTAATATCCATCTTCCTGACCTGGGGAAAAGAAAACATAAAAGGGTGAGCTCAAATGCTCAGCAAGGGAAAATAAAGGAAATAAAAATCATATCATATATTTTTGAAAATCAAAACCTGCAAAAGAGATCATAATATCTTAACATGGAATAAATCATAGAAGTGAAAATGAGATCCCCATAAAACTTGAAACTTTGTGTCATGCACACATAATCATGGAAAATCATTTCTTGTTAGTCATGACTCATTGCCAAGACTATCTTAGTGGACAAAGTCCCTTTCTGAACCGAGTTCACTCCTCGTTTCAGTCCTGTATCATTGAACCGAAATAACCTTCCGTTCCAGCCATGTCTATCTCATGAGATATAAAATCTTTACCCAATGCATTAGAGGGAGATATAGGTCCCACCCATCTTATAATGAATCCTTTCTTATGTGTGCCACATAATCATACATCATCGCATAACACATGTAACAAAAATGGGATTCTTGAAACATCATGACATCATAAATCAATTTATATAAGATAAAGGAATTCATAAAAATAATTCCATCACAACATGATCAAATCAATGTAATAATAGTGATAAAAACATAACCCTTTATTATCTTAGATGGAAAATAATTTTGATAAAACACTTGAACTCCATTCTTGAGGAAAATATCCTTTCTTCTTTAAAAACATTTTTCCTTTCATAACATGTCATACAACTTTAAAATAAAAGAAGTTGATTAAAAATAAACTTGAATACTTGTAAAGGAAGCTTCTTGGAAATAATTTTTTAGAAATCCATTCATGCCGTATAAGTTAAAAAAACATTCTTCGTACTTTTGTCGGAAAAGTCAAAAAGTACCTCGTACGAAAAACGACAAAAGATTCCTTTCTTATTCATTACTAAAAACTCACTGAAGGTTAAAATTGGATTTTAACTATTGTAAGTGGATGGAAATAATATTACATATTGAGGAAACATGGATGTGGATGATAAAATACACCCCAGTAAATACTTACGAATAAACAATCTCGGATAAAAATGAGATTGTGATATTTCCCTTACCTTAGATCCGATTTGCTTTGTTCGTGTCTGAAGCTCCTGTATAATGGTTTAAATAATGTTATTTACTTATTCCAGAATCATACATATTGATATGATATCATATATGGTCATATTATTAGATTCTTGTTAGTAATATTTCATTGTTACTTGTTACTCGGGTCTTTATAACTTTTTGTTCTTATGTGTGTTTTGTCGAATAAATTCTTATTCTTATCTTTAGGTTATAGATAATTCATTTCCATAATGGTATTAGTGTAGTATATACCATATTCATTCATTCAATTCATTTATATAATCATTATGAAATGAAGATCATGTAGAACGAGTCGCATCACATCGTGGAGACGGTATTCCGTACGTACGCACGAGTGATGATATCGTTCCTATGATCGTGGAATTGTATTGGAGTATATATATATTATTTCAGTATCAATATTACTTCATAATAATCATAAATAGTTACTCATTACACCATTATACCCATCCTTGTAAGGTGATGGTGGAAAATAGATTACACCACGGCGTGGAGACGGTATTCCGTACGTACGCACGCGCGGTGATTTCATTTTTCCGTAGGATGGATAGAAGGTGAATTAGGGTTGTTTCATATTTATAATAACATATCAGTATGTAAGTAATACTTATTTTATTACTTTATCATGAAACAACTAAAGAAGAAGAAGTTGAAGAAGAAAGAAATTGAAAAGATCGGTAATGGATATTACCTCTTCTTTGGAACGCCTCTTTGAATCATCCACTTAAGGAACTAACATTGGTCTTTGGAGAAGACCAGGACCTCTAGGATTATTCTAGGGAAGTGGAGAGGAGAAAATGGCAGGGGTTGGCCGAGCTTGAGTGCTCAAATTGGTGTGAGGAGGAGGGGGAGGAGGTGCCCTTTTATAAGGGAGGAGAGGGGCACCTTAGGAATATCTCAAAATATTATTTTATATTAATGTCAAAATCGGTTTATAATGGTTCCAAAGGGTCTTATTTCGTAGCTAAAGTGGGGATGGGTCGAAATCCTATCAACCAATAGGATTTAGACAAGTTTAGGGTATTATTTTAACCTTATCAATTAGATTTAACTCTAAGTTAATTAATTTATCTTTTACCGTGTCTTTTTGTTTTCTTTCACTATATGGTTAATACACTTACTATAACATGCCAAACGAACCCCAAATTGTTTATTATTAATATATATATCCTTATCTAAGTCATTTGGCCGAACCTTAGATTTTTAGGAATAAAATAACAATTTATAATATAATATTTTATTTAAAAACTATTTTGTGTCAATTTTGACACTATTTGATATATGATTTTTGTGAAAGTCATAACAGAATTATATGTTCGAACCAAGTTGCTTAAATCAACATTAATATAGCATAGTAACCTAGAAAATTAGTGGAATTCATAAAAAGTCTTAAATTACATTTATTTTGGTATTTATATTATCAATTTTGTCAATATTTCATTAATAAGATAATTACTGCATCATCTTTGTGTCATAAATAAATTAAATTATTTGATGTCTAAAAATTACAAATAAAATACCATCATGTAGGAAATCGTTTTAGCTTTCTAATGAATATTTACAATCTAATTTATCGTATGTATAACCCCATATTAAAAATTATTTACTTATTAAACATTGATTTTAACTATTTTAACCCTTCTTTAAATAAATTAATAATAAATGTCCTAATCTAATCCAAGTGGGCCTAAATGGTCATATTTTATTCCTAAGTTTGTTTTTGGTCGAATTACACTTGTCCAATAGAATTAGGACATGTGTTAGGGTAATATTGATATCATATTTACCCTTAGTTACCCTATTTACTATTAACCGCGGTAAAAATAGTAAAAAGTTACTATTCACCAAAAAATTATTTTCATCTCATTGAACCACATTTTAGTCCTTGATATTAACCGTGTCTCTCGGATTTTTGAAATTCAATTCACAGAAGCGGTAAAATTATGTTTTATGCAAAATTCAGTTTTTAACCTACCACTTAGTGGTTTCACTATTCATCAAAAATTGAAAGTTTTCAGAAAAATACCAAAATTTCACCCTAGGCTAATTTCGATATTCTGAGTCCAAAAATGAAGTCCATTTTGAAAAATAAAATTTATAAAATTTCAAAAAGTGGTTATTACTATTCATAACGGCTTGTTTTAATAGCATATTGTTGTTTAGTGAAACTCGGTATTGCGTACGACGCAAGCTATCGAGGAAGGTCGCGATTGCGTGTAAAGCAAGCCAATCAAGTGTTGTGTAGAAAAAGATTCCTTTGATGATTTATATAACATAAAAGTCTCGGGTGTTACATTCTACCCCCCTTAAAAAGAATTTCGCCCTCGAAATTCGTCACTTTGCAACAAACAAATGAGGATACTTCTCCCTCATCATATCCTCAAGCTCCCATGTAGATTCTTCAAGTTGGTGGTTCCTCCATAAAACCTTCACTAAGTGAGTGGTCTTGTTTCGTAGGACTTTTTCGCTACGATCCAGAATCTCTATCGGCTGTTCTTCATAAGAAAGATCTTGCTCCAGTGGTACAACTTCTGAGCTGAGTACATGTGAAGGATCTGGTATGTACTTTCTTAGGAGAGATACATGGAACACATCGTGAACTTGAGAGAGATTCGGTGGAAGCGCCAATCGGTAAGCTACCTTCCCAACAAGATCCAGTATTTCGAAAGGACCGATATATCTAGGGCTCAACTTCCCCTTCTTTCCAAATCTCATAACCCTCTTCCAGGGAGATATTCGTATGAACACTTTATCACCCACTTCAAACTCTAGGTCTTTTCTTCGGTTGTCGGCATAACTTTTCTGTCGACTCTGAGCTGCTCTTATGTGTTGTTGAATAGATATGACCTTTTCTGCCATTTCATCAACGAGATCAGGTCCTAATAGCTTTCTTTCCCCAACTTCATCCCAGCAAGTTGGAGTCCGGCATTTCTTTCCATAGAGAGCTTCATAAGGAGCCATCTGAATACTGGAGTGAAAGCTATTATTATAAGAAAATTCCACCAAAGGTAGGTGTTGATCCCAACCTCCTTTGAAATCCATAGAGCAACCTCTCAACATATCTTCTAGGGGTTCAATTGTTCTCTCAGACTGACCGTCTGTCTGGGGATGATAAGCAGTGCTGAAACTCAACTCTGTATCCAGAGTATGCTGAAGACTTCTCCAGAACATCGAGGTAAATCTCGGATCCCGATCAGATATAATAGAAAGTGGTACTCCATGCAATCTTACCACTTCCTTTACATATATCCTGGCAAGCTGATCTAGAGAGAAATCCTCTCTAATAGGAATGAAGTGTGCAGACTTTGTAAGACGATCAACTATGACCCAGATAGCATTATTGCCTTTGGATGTTTTAGGAAGTCCTGTGACAAAGTCCATAGTGATGTTTTCCCATTTCCATTCGGGTATGGGTAATGGTTGTAACATCCCCTTAGACTTTTGTCTCTCAGCTTTAACTTGTTGACAAACCAAGCATCGAGGGACATATTCAGCAACATCTCTTTTCATGCCATCCCACCAGAAGTACTCTTTCAGGTCCCTATACATCTTCGTGCTTCCAGGATGAATAGAGAATGAAGAACTATGAGCCTCATCCAGCAGCTCCTTCTTTAATTCGGGGATGGGAGGAACACAAACCCGATTCCTGAACTTTATTATCCCATCACAATCAAGGTTGAATTCAGGAACATTTCTCACCTTCTTTTGTAACTCGGCATCTTCTTTCTGTGCCTCTTTAATCTTCACATGTATAGATGGTTGAACATTAATTTGAGAAAGATAAGATTTTTCCCCTTCCATTATAATTCCAAGATCCATCCTTTGTAAATCCATAAATATTTGATCTTTTGTGATCCTCATCATGGATAAACTAGCATGGTCTTGTCGACTTAATGCATCTTCCACCTTGTTTTCTTTCCCAGGGTGGTAATGGATTGAGCAGTCATAATCCTTAATCAGCTCCAACCATCTTCTTTGACGCATATTCAACTCCTTTTGTGTGAAAATATACTTTAAACTTTTATGACCAGTATAAATATCACACCTTTCACCATAAAGGTAATGCCTCCAAATCTTTAATGCAAAGATTACCGCAGCAAACTCCAAATCATGTGTTGGGTAATTTTGCTCATGGATTTTCAACTGTCGTGAGGCATAAGCTATCACCATATCATTTTCCATAAGAACACACCCCAATCCCTTCTTGGATGCATCACAGTAGATCACAAACCTTTCTCCACTACAAGGCAGTGTGAGCACAGGTGCACTGGATAACCTTCTTTTTAACTCCTTGAAATTCTCTTCACATTCCTCTGTCCAGACAAACTTAACTCCTTTCCGAGTCAACTTGGTGAGTGGATTAGATAATCGTGACAAATCTTTTACAAAACGTCGATAATATCCAGCAAAACCAAGAAAACTTCGGATCTCAGTTACTATTGTTGGTCTTGACCATCTTTCGATAACCTCTGTTTTTGCTGGATCCACAGATATCCCCTCTTTTGAGATTATATGACCCAAAAATGAAACTTTTTGAAGCCAAAATTCACACTTGGTAAATTTGGCATAAAGCTTCTCCTTTCTCAGGGTCTTCAATATAATTCTCAAGTGATCTTCATGCTCTTCCTTTCTCTTTGAATAGACAAGAATATCGTCTATAAAGACTACCACAAATTGATCATGATAGTCTCTAAAGACTCTATTCATTAGATCCATGAAGATAGCAGGGGCATTAGTAAGACCAAATGGAATCACTATAAATTCATAGTGTTCATACCTTGTACGGAAAGTCGTCTTTGGTATATCCTCCCTTTTGACCCTTAATTGATGATACCCTGAATGAAGATCAATCTTGGAAAAGTATTGAGCTCCGCGTAGTTGGTCAAATAAGTCATCAATGCGTGGGAGAGGATATTTGTTCTTGATAGTGATCTTGTTAAGTTCTCGATAATCAATGCAAAGTCTCATTGATCCATCTTTCTTCTTAACAAATAGAACAGGTGCTCCCCAAGGTGACGCACTAGGGCATATGAATCCCTTATCAAGATTCTCTTGGATTTGCTTCTTCAATTCCTGCAACTCAATTGGGGCCATTCTATAAGGTGTCTTTGAAAAAGGCAAAGCACCCGGTACGAGTTCTATTGAAAACTCAACTTCACGATTTGGTGGAAGACCCGACAATTCCTCCAGAAAGACATCATCAAACTCCCGTACAATGGGCATATTCTTAATCGTGAGTTTCTCACCAACCATTTGAGATAAATAACCTTCATTTAGTGGAATCAATACCCATAAGATGGAAGAAATTTCCACTGGAAGGTTATGTTCATCCTTGCATTGATAGACGATCGTAGATTGATCTGGAATATGAAATGTGACTTCCCTTCATTGGCAATCGATATGAGCTCCATGTAGAGAAAGCCAATCCATGCCAAGAATCACATCAAATTCCACTAAAGGAAGGATCACAAGATTTGCAGGAAGCACTTTCCCACAAACTTCGATCGGAGAAGAATTATAAACTTTTGATGCGATTGATGTGCCATTAGGTGTTGTCACAGCTAACTCAACATCTAATTGTTGAGGTAATACGGTGATACCCTTAGAAAAGTCTTCAGAAATAAAAGAGTGGGTGGATCCAGAATCAAATAAAACATTTGCTACTTTAGAGTGGATGGTAAGTGTACCTTTCACCACATCGTTATCGTACTCCACATTGCTGATAGAAATTGCATGTGACTTTCATTTGTCTTTAGCCTTAAGAGTTTGTTGACGTCGACCATCATCATCAACCCTTGGATTTGGGCATTGATTGGCATAATGCCCCATCTCCTTGCACTTGAAACATTGAAGTGTAGTAGGTTCATTCTGTGTATACCTTCCTTTGTTTGCGTCATTAGACATCTTCTTCCCATTATCACGGCATTCAAATGCCCGATGACCTTCTTTTCCACATTTAAAACATTTACTTGTCCCTTTAAGAAAACTCCCTCCATGTTTCTTTCCACACTTTGAGCATAAGGAAAAGCTCATCTTCTTTTCCGTGTTCTCTTTAGATTTTTCTTTGAATTCCATCTTCCTCTTCTTATCAAACCCATGTGACTGATGGGTTACTCCAATCTCCATCTCGACTTTGAGAGCACATCGAACGATTTCCTCGTAGCTATTGAAGTCCCTTATGGCTAACGCCCTTCGAAGACTTGGTTTTAAGCCACTAAAGAATCGATCGATCTTACTCTCAGGTTGGATAATAATACCAGAAGCGTACCTTGCAAGTCTTGTAAAATTTGCTTCATAAGTACCAACAGATTCATCATCCCTTTGCTTCAGTTCAAGAAACTCTTTCTCCATCTTTGTTCGGAGAATACGAGGGAAGTACTTATTGAAAAATAAGTTCTTGAACTCGTCCCATTCCATAGACTCAATTTCATCCCTTTTCCTCGTATTCTTAACAAGATTCCACCATTGATCCGCATCTCCTTCCAAACGATACACTTCTAGGATAACTTTATCATGGTCAGAACATTGAAGAACTGAAAATATATTTTCAGTAGTACTAATCCATTTTTCAGCAACTAATGGATCAGTAGACCCGCTGAAAGAAGGTGGACACTGCCTCATGAAGGATTCAACAGAATGTTGCTCCCTCCTTTGCTCGTTTGGAAATCCTGCATGATTCATAGCTTGAGAAAGTTGTGTGAGCATGGCTACAAGATTTTGCATTCCAGCTCCCATATCGTTTGGTTGCTCAGGGGGACAATCATTGCATTGCCCATCGCATTCCGCATTAACATGGTTCCTTCGGGTTCCAGCCATTGACTAAAACCAAGAAGAATAGTGTGAGAAACACTAATTATAATAGGAAACCACATAATTCAAGAATAAAATTTTCATGCTTAAGGTCTTATCCTAGGTTATTCAAGGCCATTTCTAAAACACTAAGATTGTGTTCAATGCTTAGACTTATCCTTAGGGTTCGTACTAAGGCTTTCACATCCTAGTTTCCAAAGGTTGACTATACCTTTCCTCTGATACCAACAATAATGACCCATACTTTACATACATTTTTAATACTTCAAAAATTGAAGCACACTTATTACAACATATGATAAAACCACAAAGGACCATATAGGTATAGTGTCTTTAGAAACTGGGAAACATAAACAACTGGTTCATAAATCTTCAACAGTGTCTCCCATTTATTTCATCATATCTAGGGTCCCTTTTAGCATATTCTACTTAATATCCATCTTCCTGACCTGGGGAAAAGAAAACATAAAAGGGTGAGCTCAAATGCTCAGCAAGGGCAAATAAAGGAAATAAAAATCATATCATATCTTTTTGAAAATCAAAACCTGCAAAAGAGATCATAATATCTTAACATGGAATAAATCATAGAAGTGAAAATGAGATCCCCATAAAACTTGAAACTTTGTGGCATGCACACATAATCATGGAAAATCATTTCTTGTTAGTCATGACTCATTTCCAAGACTATCTTAGTGGACAAAGTCCCTTTCTAAACTGAGTTCACTCCTCGTTTCAGTCCTGTATCACTGAACCGAAATAACCTTCCGTTCCAGCCATGTCTATCTCATGAGATATAAAATCTTTACCCAATGCATTGGAGGGAGATATAGGTCCCACCCATCTTATAATGAATCCTTTCTTATGTGTGCCACATAATCATACATCATCGCATAACACATGTAACAAAAATGGGATTCTTGAAACATCATGACATCATAAATCAATTTATATAAGATAAAGGAATTCATAAAAATAATTCCATCACAACATGATCAAATCAATGTAATAATAGTGATAAAAAAAGAACCCTTTATTATCTTAGATGGAAAATAATTTTGATAAAACACTTGAACTCCATTCTTGAGGAAAATATCTTTTCTTCTTTAAAAACATTTTTCCTTTCATAACATGTCATAAAACTTTAAAATAAAAGAAGTTGATTAAAAATAAACTTGAATACTTGTAAAGGAAGCTTCTTGGAAATAATTTTTTAGAAATCCATTCATGCCGTATAAGTTAAAAAAAACATTCTTCGTACTTTTGTCGGAAAAGTCAAAAAGTACCTCGTACGAAAAACGACAAAAGATTCCTTTCTTATTCATTACTAAAAACTCACTAAAGGGTAAAATTGGATTTTAACTATTGTAAGTGGATGGAAATAATATTACATATTGAGGAAACATGGATGTGGATGATAAAATACACCCCAATAAATACTTATGATTAAACAATCTCGGATAAAAATGAGATTGTGATATTTCCCTTACCTTAGGTCCGATTTTCTTTGTTCGTGTCCGAAGCTCCTGTATAATGGTTTAAATAATGTTATTGACTTATTCCAGAATCATACATATTGATATGATATCATATATGGTCATATTATTAGATTCTTGTTAGTAATATTTCATTGTTACTTGTTACTCGGGTCTTTATAACTTTTTGTTCTTATGCGTGTTTTGTCGAATAAATTCTTATTCTTATCTTTAGGTTATAGATAATTCATTTCCATAATGGTATTAGTGTAGTATATACCATATTCATTCATTTAATTCATTTATATAATCATTATGAAATGAAGATCATGTAGAACGAGTCGCATCACATCGTGGAGACGGTATTCCGTACGTACGCACGAGTGATGATATCGTTCCTATGATCGTGGAATTGTATTGGAGTATATATATATTATTTCAGTATCAATATTACTTCATAATAATCATATATAGTTACTCATTACACCATTATACCCATCCTTGTAAGGTGATGGTGGAAAATAGATTACACCACGGCGTGGAGACGGTATTCCGTACGTACGCACGCGCGGTGATTTCATTTTTCCGTAGGATGGATAGAAGGTGAATTAGGGTTGTTTCATATTTATAATAACATATCAGTATGTAAGTAATACTGATGTTATTACTTTATCATGAAACAACTAAAGAAGAATAAGTTGAAGAAGAAAGAAATTGAAAAGATCGGTAATGGATATTACCTCTTCTTTGGAACGCCTCTTTGAATCCTCCACTTAAGGAACTAAGATTGGTCTTTGGAGAAGACCAGGACCTCTAGGATTATTCTAGGGAAGTGGAGAGGAGAAAATGGCATGGGTTGGTAGAGCTTGAGTGCTCAAATTGGTGTGAGGAGGGGGAGGAGGTGCCCTTTTATAAGGAAGGAGAGGGGCACCTTAGGAATATCTCAAAATATTATTTTATATTAAAGTCAAAATCGGTTTATAATGGTTTCAAAGGGTCTTATTTCGAAGCTAAAGTGGGGATGGGTCGAAACCCTATCAACCAATAGGATTTAGACAAGTTTAGGGTATTATTTTAACCTTATCAATTAGATTTAACTCTAAGTTAATTAATTTAACTTTTACCGTGTCTTTTTGTTTTCTTTCACTATATGGTTAATACACTTACTATAACATGCCATACGAACCCCAAATTGTTTATTATTAATATATATATCCTTATATAAGTCATTTGGCCGAACCTTAGATTTTTAGGAATAAAATAACAATTAATAATATAATATTTTATTTAAAAACTATTTTGTGTCAATTTTGACACTATTTGATATATGATTTTTGTGAAATTCATAACAGAATTATATGTTCGAACCAAGTTGATTAAATAAACATTAATATATCATATTAACCTAGAAAATTAGTGGAATTCATAAAAAGTCTTAAATTACATTTATTTTGGTATTTATATTATCAATTTTGTTAATATTTCATTAATAAGATAATTACTGCATCATCTTTGTGTCATAAATAAATTAAATTATTTGATGTCTAAAAATTACAAATAAAATACAATCATGTAGGAAATCTGTTTAGCTTTCTAATGAATATTTACAATCGAATTTAGCTTATGTATAACCCCATATTAAAAATTATTTACTTATTAAACTTTGATTTTAACTATTTTAACCCTTCTTTAAATAAATTAATAATAAATGTCCTAATCTAATCCAAGTGGGCCTAAATGGTCATATTTTATTCCTAAGTTTGTTTTTGGTCGAATTACACTTGTCCAATAGAATTAGGACATGTGTTAGGGTAATATTGATATCATATTTACCCTTAGTTACCCTATTTACTATTAACCGCGGTAAAAATAGTAAAAAGTTACTATTCACCAAAAAATTATTTTCATCTCATTGAACCACATTTTAGTCCTTGATATTAACCATGTCTCTCGGATTTTTGAAATTCCATTCACAGAAGCGGTAAAATTAAGTTTTATGCAAAATTCAGTTTTTAACCTACCACTTAGTGGTTTCACTATTCATCAAAAATTGAAAGTTTTCAGAAAAATACCAAAATTTCACCCTAGGCTAATTTCGATATTCTGAGTCCAAAAATGAAGTCAATTTTGAAAAATAAAATTTATAAAATTTCAAAAAGTTGTTATTACTATTCATAACGGCTAGTTTTAATAGCATATTGTTGTTTAGTGAAACTCGGTATTGCGTACGACGCAAGCTATCGAGGAAGGTCGTGATTGCGTTTAAAGCAAGCCATGCAAGTGTTGTGTAGAAAAAGATTCCTTTGATGATTTGTATAACATAAAAGTCTCGGGTGTTACATTATCGGTTCATCAAATAAATTGTAAAATCTTTTCATTACTACCCCTTACACCTTTTATATAAATTTTTATTATAACCCCTTCCATGGAAGGCTTTTTAGTGTAAACCTAAATTGGTTGTTCGAAGATGTGGTTTCATTCTTAATAGATGGTATTTATCTTATTCCACCTCAATAAAATATTCTTCAACCATTATTATTTAATAAAATAATTATATAAAATATACGTAAATTTATTATTCTAGTTAATACATTTTATCCTTCTAATATTCAATGAAATGTGAAATGAAACCTTCATTCATGTGTACATTAGACAACAACCTTGCAAATGATGAAATTTATTTTCCATCACCACTACTCACTGTCGGTTATAGGGTCATATTTAATATATAAATATATGATAGTTATTAAATATTTACCAATTTTTTAATATAACATTTCATATAATTTCTTACGTTTACATTCATTGAAAAATGAAAATTTCATTCATGCAAATGTGTGGATTTCAACATCTCCAAAGCAATCTAATTTTTTTTTCAAAACCTAAAAAATGAAAGATATATATAAGTGTATTTAGTGAATTAATATAATATTTATGTTATAACATACATTATGTAAAGATAAATCAATATTTATGTTCATTCTATCATAAACATTTAAAAATGGAAATATTACTCAAGGGTACGTATGGCTTACCATCTCCAGGATTGTAACATAATTCATTTTTTATATCCATATTTCATGGATGGATTGAAAATTTTAAATTATGTATAAAAATAATAATAATTTATTAATTATTATTCTGATGATGAAGGAAAAATTAACTCTTCTTCCATAGTAAAACAACCAAATACATTTTAAATACATTTACTAAATATCATCAAAACATCTAATGTGAACAAAATAGATGAAGTAATTAGAACTAAAATGATATAAAAATAAAAAATGAATAATAAACATGATAATATTTCTAAATAATTTTAATAAATACAATTAGTATATTTTTCAATATGATAAATAATGTAAATTTTGAGTTAGAACAGAGTGAAGGGATTTCATAACTCACTTTATTTTCATTCTGTTATATTAATTATCCAATTAATTTGATATTATAAGTTTTGGTGGGAAATTAATTTTTATTAATTTGTGTTATATTTCCACATGATTTATATGGATTTACAATTGAGACATAAAATAATTTCATGGATTTATTATCACTAAAATGGGATGTTCATGGTAAGGGATTTCATCACGATTTTCATTCCATTCATACATATTTGAAATTATTAACATGTTTAATTTTATATGGTGTATTTAAGATCCCATTGATGTATATAAATTGAATATACAATTATTATGGATGATTAATGTTTTATTTATACTTATTCTTTCAATATGAATTTTTAAAATAATATTATATCTTATTTATCTTTTTCACCATGTATATTTTTATCCATGTCAACATTTTTTAAATTTGTTTTCAAAACAACTATTTTATTACACAAATAATTTATTATGTAATTTTAAGTTATCCTTGACTTATTGTAGGGTTATAATGTAATATTTTTAATTTTTCCCCAAATTTTCATTTTTAACCGTTTTTATAAAAATTTGAATGGTACGTTTCCTTTTTAACATATATAGTGTTAACATATATTCCAGCCATGATAACCATTTTATTCCATTTAGCTTATTCTATAACATATAAATTAATTTACAAATAAAAGCCTTTCTGAAAATTATTATATGTGTTTCACTTCAAATATCTTCTATTCATTAAAATACATGATTCTACAACAAAATCTATTTTATTATGAATTAATATTGATTTGTCGTATATTGATTAATTGGGTGGTTATTATCTTTATATTAAAACTTTAAAGTTGTTATATCCATCGGATGTTACATTTATCTTAAATAAATTAATATATATATATATTATCATTTATATGATTATTTCAATAACCATCTACCATTTCTATAAACAGTTAATTACTTTCAAGGTTATTTGATTGTCTAGGTAAACCTTGATATTTTGTATCCTTTCCTCATTACTTATATCAACGTATAAACAATATTTTTTATAAACTCAATTGATGATTCAAACATTGATGAAATCATTGGACATGCAGTTATGGGTGGGCATATTTATTGTTATCCTTCATGCATCATGGGTAATCTGGATAATCTTTAGTAATAATTAATTAAATGAGATCATGGTGTATAACTTCACATCGATTAAACACTCTGGGAAATTAGAATTGGTTGTATAGATATCATGATGTCTGAATTCATGATGTCTAATATTAATAATATCATTCACTGATAATTTATTTATTATTATCTTGGAGATTATTTTATTTATATTATACATAAATTATTTTATTCCTCGTGATATTGATTAAATATCTTTGGTTTTATGTTATTTACCATTCAATATTTGTAATAATCTGAACTGAAGACCGTATTAAACTGGTTCCCAAACCGATCCTCCACATAATACAAGGGTATTCCCAATCACCATAGGCTGGAAACTAGCACCCATGCATCAAAAAACAATTAGAGGGATTGATTTCAATGAACATGATACAACTAAAACACACACATATTTAGAAAAAAACAATAGTGTAAAAGATAAGTACATTCCACTTCTGAAAATAAAATATATAAACAAAACAACTCAATTCTATAAATAAACCCCGAATACCTATAAAACAAAATAGGAAAAGTAAAACAAGAGAAACCAACTACTCCATGGGATATCATTTTAAGTCACCCACCATCTCACCTATAGCTACCCAAAAAAGATGATAGAAAACCTCACTAGCTCACCTCGGTGCCTTTCCATTCCTTTCATAGAAAGATAGATAGTTGTCTATGCACCAGCACAGTGGTAGATATGATATGTGATAATAAGCATAGTAAGACCTAACCTAGGTTTTACATATCAGTTCTATGAACAATAATACAAGCATTCTAAATTTTATAGATAATAAGGCTTGATAAAATTTCAAATGTATTTATATCAGAACCATATAAAACAATTCAATTTAATTTTCCACCTTTCTCCTTTCCAAATAATAATTGTAATTCATTTTTAAATCATTTAATATCTATATATTAGAACATATGTATTAATTTAATCCAAAAAATGAATCACATATCATATCAACACCATCATCATACATGAAAAAAGAACAATCTGTAAGAATAAGAATAAGTAACATCATTCCATAGATCAATCTAGGTCCCGATATATCGGATACTCATACATAATAGAGAGAATCTAATAAGAATATAAATGAATGTCATTTTCATTGATTATAGAGATTATATAAGAACCCATGAAAGTTACCCCCACCAATATGTTTAACAAGTCCATAAAACAATATTTATAGGGATCTTAGGAAATCCCCAGGAGAAAAACCATTGATACTAACTGATAAATATTACTACGCCTTCAACCTATGTAAAAAAGACATCCCATGTGTTCTATTTTTCAAACAATATCATCAAACAATTTCCATAAAATCATGCTTTGAAAACCATTTCATAGATCCATTAAAAAATTCTTTGAAAGCCAGTTTCCATTTACCAAAACAAGGGGAAAATTTTTTATAAATACCTATTTCCCTAGAAATAAACCAACTTTGTTAGTAATGAAATAACATTTTATTATAAAAATATCAAAAAAAGATCAATTTTCTCAACCAACACATGTTATATATAGAACTGCCTACCTCAAGAATTGCATCACATAATCCCAAAATGGAATCCACCAACATGTATAATGAAAAAAAGATAAATGATGACCTAAAACGAATACCTACACATTATAATAGATTTAATTTAACAAATTGGTTGGCATAAAATATGAAACAAAACATTTCTCAAGAACGTACACCCACTAGACCATAACGAAAAATTAAATGACCCCTCATAATAATATCACACAATGGATCTAGAAAAAAATCAAGATTTAACATCACCATAGGTCAACAGATCCAATAATGCAACTTATTTATTCTACCTATATCAAGGGAATACATAATAATAAAGGGTTACTCACTTAGATAGATTCAATCCATCCACAGTGGTAGTCTATCATCGAACATATCAATCATTAATGAATGGATAATACCAAAATCATCAGAGATGGTATCTTGGTCAAGAGAATGAAGGTAAATGGAAGAATGAATGAAAAATAAATGGATTCACCACCCTAAAATAATAAATCATGATAGTGACACAATGTGTGACACATTTAAACATTATATAATCTATTGTGATTTCTTGTGATGAATAACATATCACCATTTATAAAAATACTAATCTTTTAATATTAACCATCATGTAACCATTACTTTGTGTGTAATCCTTTAATAAAGTGTAAACAATTCAAAACTATTGTATAGAGACCATGTAAACATTTTTCAACCATTTATAATGCATATAAGCTTTTATTACATAGTAGAAAATACATATTTTTTAAATAAATATCCCAAACAAACTAAGGTGTTCTTCGAACTCATGGATAACCCCAACTACAAATTAATAAATTTTTACACATATTCTATTTATTAGAACAAAAATATATCACTGAATTTAAGGTCATTTTTAAAAAAAAATTGATCTTCGTCCTTAGGTGTCCTAAGAAGAAACCAATTAAAGTGTAAAATGATCAATGTGAATGGAATTATAAGAATGTGGGTAACCATATTTTATAAATTCTTCAACAAAAGAATTTTGATCACCAAAAAGTCTTATGGAAGAAAAATTCTAAAAAGAGGTGATAAAAATGGTCCCTTATCAATGAATCATGCTCCCATGTCTCAGGAGAATCTTATTTGTGCTTCCATTACACTCTAACAAATGGAATTTATTTCCTAAAAAATAAATCGATTTGAGATTCAATGAACTCAATTGAATTCTCTAAAAAAATAGCTCTAACGCCATCAATCCCTACTCTAGGAGTGATAAGGATTGTTGTGTTATTTCATGAGATTTTATATATGGAAAAAATAATTAATGTCTATCAAATAAACTATATACTCTAACCTATAAGAAAATTTCATGATTCACTCAAGGACCTCAAATGATCTAATATATCTTCAATCCAAATTTATCAATTCCCCTAGACAATTGCAACCCAAATAATAAAAAACATCATGAAATCATGATCACCTATGTAAAACTCTAATATGTGATTTCATTGATCCACATATGTCTTCATCTAAAACATTTTAGTAACCATATATTAGCATATATAATTAATCCTCATTGACTTCTCCATGACCAAACTTGATCCCACTAAATAGGATTCACTAACCTCTTCCATGAAAAGAGGTGAGCATCATGGGTGACTATACAAACCTTGAAAGGATCCATTATGATCGATGATTGAAAATGGTCGTTATATGAAAAATCAAACAGACCCAAATGGCTATCCCACAATCCACCAAAATCAAGGACATATGGATGAATAATATATTATAGAATATGAATAGCACATTGGGTCTGATGGATGTATGTGAATGATAATATTTACTCTATATGACATTAGTCCCCATCTTATCCAAGAGAATTATTAAAAACTCTGTTGTTAAGATAGGGTCCCTATCTGAAACTAATGTATAATCAAACCCATGTAATCTCACAATTTCATACACAGACATCTTCCCCATATCACCTACTTCTATTGTGTCTTTGATCAGGATGAAATTAGATAACTTTTTAAACTGATCAATCCCCACAAAGATAATATTATTCAATTTTCGAGTCCACGGTGATCCCAAAATAATTTATGGATGCAACATTCTATTTTAAATCCAGCACCAGAAAATGATGGAGAAAACTATAATATTTGAAATCATCTTCTCTTATCTATTAGAATGTGTAACATTGGGGCCCATAATTAGAAATTTCATGCTTAATACCCAACCACCAGAATCATTGAATGATATCATAATACATCTTTATAGATCTTATATGTCGGGATCATGAAAAACTATGAAAATAGAATATAATTGAGAATCTCACAAATTTTGGGATGAAAAATTGATTTCCAAAATGGAGAATACCATATAAATAGAGATGCCAAACTAAACCAGTCTCTCAACAATAATGGGTTTATCAAATTCATCTAAAATAGCCATTATTTTAGTAAAACTTCAGTGTAGAATCATATAGAGATGATGATAACTAAATAATGGTCAATACCATACCTAAAAAATTCTTTATAGAACCTATATGAATTAGTGAAAAAATTACTCTAAGGATCGACTCTTCCTTTGATTCCAAAACAACATGAGATGACACATTCCTACTCAGAGAATCTGTGAAAACATTCCCCTTCCCTAGGATGTAAGATATAGAGAAGTGAAACATCTGTATGTATACCTCCCATAATCTCTATCCATGATTCAAGTACTTCTGATAAAATATATTTCTCAAACTCTTATGGTCAGAAAAGGGTGTGAACCATTCCCTGAAAATATTATTTCACCAACACATAAGCATAATAATATTTGTGGTAATATCTAAATCATGAGTGGGGAAATTCAACTCATATGGTCAAATATGAAGAGATCTATAACCTAACGCATAATCATCCTTTGATATCAAAAAACCCAAAATAGAACCAAAATCATAACCAAAAACCACATACCCTTTATTTGTTATAATTATGATCAAAATAGGATCTGATGACAAAAGTTATCTCATATAATCGAAATAATTCTGATATATTGCATCTCATATGAATATCTCCCCTACAGAGGTAATAGAAGTTAAATGTGATACTAACTTTTAGAATTAAATGATGAACCATATATAGTATTTAGAAAGACCATGAAATCACTGGATCTCCAAGATAAACCAAGTATAGTTTAATGGAAAAGCAAATTAAAACTTATAATTATCAACTACTAATACATTCTCATAATTCATGTGCCCCATTAATTTTAATTATTCAATACATAAGTTTCCTTTTGAAATCCTTAAATACAAAAGGTGACTCATTATGAGTTCAAAATCCAATCTAATATGGAAGTCATACTCACACTCATGTATCGAACAATCAAAAATTACATATATGCCTTAAACCAAAAAATTATTCTTATAATAATGGAAGATATGATTCATCACATCCAAAAAATTACAAGAGCATTATTAGGACCAAACAACATCAAAAAATATTTGTAATGGCCACACCTCAAAATAAATCTACCTTTGGCGTATCACACACACAAACACCGATATAATGATATCCTTACTATTGGTCAATCATTGAAGTCCACTTCACCCATTTTAACATGTCAATCAAATCATTAACATGAGGTAAAGTGTACTGGTTGTCACATATTACATAGTTCGACATTCGATAGTCCAGGCACAATTGGAGTGAACTATCTTCCATCATGGATAATAGTATCATGGATGTCGAAGGAAGAACACTAGGGAAAACGAAACCTTCCGCCACCAGAATGTCCAATAGAATATTAAGCACTATTAGCTCCTCTTGTTCTACATTATATGAAGCACAACTACAAATTATGAATTTAAAATCACCAATATTTTCTTTTTTTCAATATTATAAATGCATTGTCTACCAGATTGTGATTAAAATCCCTAGTCATTTATCAGTGCTTTTATTTAGCATTGATAAAGGACCTTTTTATTAGTGCATTTAGTAGAACTATTAAATGAGATTATATAACATTTCTGTAATGACACGCTACCACACCATAAAGAGAACTGGAAGCAGTTGAATTGGATACATATAAAAATTTAGAATTAAGTAAAATGTAGACAAAAAAATAGGAAAACACTATTCTATTTACATTTTGAACACTTGTTTATACATTTCAATGAGTGAGTACAAAATTTCACATTCATTAAAAACATCAACGTTCCTTTTTTTCATGTGACCCCTACTAATGTTATTCCAAAATGATCCACCCCTTCTCAATAAAAATCACACAACTATATTATAAAACAATTATTATGCTATTAATAATATAAATAAATAAATTTGATAAAAAAAATTAGTATTAAACTAAACATTGAGTCATTCATGGAACACTATGTATCAGATTGAGTTTCTGTTGATTCTTGCACCCTAAAAATATATTGTTCATCTCCAAGGGTTATCTATGTAAAAATGAACTATATATCAATAAGAAAAAATGATAAAGAGATACATTAAGTAGTATAAGATTGAAATATGTTAAAGGAATCTAGGAATCTTTTCTCGGTATTAGGGATGTGATGCACATTTTAATCTAAAATGACATTTATATATTAAAATCACACACATTAATTCATACCATTCATGCCATGAATCGGATTAAGGAGAGTATATTATTACATATACCAACTAACATATTGATTATATTCCTTATGTATCATAATTAGCTGAATGTGTTTTCATGGTTTTGAGTGGGTCACTTTTCATTTTTAATAAAATGTAATTTTAATCTAGAAACCCATAAATTAATTCATAATGGTCACACCATTCATTTTTTGATGTCAGAATAACTCATACATGTTATAAATGACTTATGAATCTATTTGGTAAATTATCTAGGAAATCAATGAATTTTTTTTAATTTTAAATTACTAGAACATTTTCAACTAAAATGTCAATTTTAAATAGATAACGGGCACTTTGAGTCATATAAGGAACATCTTGTATTATATTTATGTGTGGATGATTCCTACAGATTAAAAATAAATTATGGATTATTTTTCTAATATATATAGAAACAAAATGTGTTTTCATGGTTTTGAGTACGTCAATTTTTTTCTAAAATTATTGTCAGCTTTAAATAACATTACACACATGAAGTAATGACGGACCCACCATGCATTGGATTGAGGTGAATCTAATTACTACATTCCACAAAATATTTAGGGATTATTTTTTAGTGTAGAAAAAATAAATTGAACGTATTTTATGAGTTTGGAGTTGGTTCATTTTCTTTTTTACTAAAATTAATCTCAATTATAAATAAAAAGACACTCATAGAGTTATAAATATCACATAGAATTTCAGAAAAAGGTGAGGTCAATTAATAAAATTACCAAATGACCTCTATATATTTTTTATAATTCATCATAAAAATATGAATGTGTATTCTAAAATTTGAGTACAACAAATGTGTTTTTCTACTAAAATATAATTTTACAATGAAAACATGAACCTTGATTCATATCGGTCACATAGTGTGTAAATATGTTTTATGAATGACCCCCAAATATAATATTTTACTTATTATTCATTTTCCTAAATTATCAAGACATTTCAAGTGTGAATTATCAATTTTATGTGAGTGAAACTTTTAAATAAAAATGTCGATTTTAAACTAATAACGAACATTGAATGTCATGCTGATCCCACCTTGGGTTGGATTGAAGTGAAAGATATTCCTACATGCCCCAAATGACATATGTATCATTTTATTAATGTATCAAAAAAATTAGAATGTATTTTCTCCAATTTGAGTCTTTTAGATGTGTTTTTTACAAAAATTAATTTCATATTTAAATAAAAAGACTCAGTTTGAGTCATACTGGTCACATTGGGTGTTAGATTGAGGTGTGGATAATTCCTTGAAATCAAAATGACTAATGGATAATTTTTATAAATTATAAAATTAATAATAATGTGCTTTTTAGTTTTGAGTATGTCTTGTTTTTAGAAAAAAAATTGTGATTTTAAAATAAAATCATTAAAATTTAGCCATACCAGACACATTGTGTTTCTATTTGATTTAAGAATTATTCAGACATTTTAAATATTAAATATAAAATGTATTACTAAATTATCAGGAAAATAAAAGAGTGATTTCACTGATTTCAATGAGTGAAACTTCTCGACAGAAAATTTCAATTTTAAGGAGATAACAAACACTTGGAGTCACACCGAACATCATATTTTGGTATGAACGATTCATAAAAATAATATATAACTTATGGATAATTTTCATAATTTATCAATATAAAATAAATGTGTTTTACAGATCTGAGTAACTCAATTTTCTTTTTACTAAAATTAATGTCAATTTATAAAAAAATACACTCATGGAGACATATCAGTCACATCGTGCGATATATTGAGGTGAAAAAGATTCTTACACGTCCCAAAGAACTAATGTATCATTTTTATAATGTATAAAATAGTATAAATGTGGTTTATTTGCATTGTGTATGATAGTTGTATTTTTTACAAAAAAAATAACATCAATTTAAAAAAAATACAGTCTTGAAGTCATAAAAGGCCCTCCATGTGTCAAATTTATGTGAAGATGATTCCTACATGTCCAAAATGACATAGGATTTTATTAAATGTATAAAAAATATGAAGGAATTCTATTGGATTTGATTTTGTCTATTTTTTAATAACTATCATTTTAAATAGTAAGCATGAAAATCGATTCATACCAGACATATTGTGTGTCTGTTTGATGTGAGGAAAATTTTTTAATATCAAAAAAATAGGTGAATTGTTTTCAAAAATTATCAAGACAATATGATAATGTTTTATTAAGATTTAGTGAGTGACACATATTGAACTAAGATGTCAGTGTTGAACTGGTAAGAGACACTCTGAGTTATACCAATCACACCATGTGCAATATTGAGGTTATTTCCATCTCTACATGTCCCAATGGACATTTGAATAATTTTACTAATGTATCAAGAAAATATGAATCCATTTTATTGTTTTTTAGTATGTCAGTTGTCCTTTTTAATAAAAATAATTTCATTTATAAATAAAAAACACAGGTATTCTTACCAGTCACATCATATGTTGAATTTAGGTGATGATGTTTCTCAAACGTCCCAAATGACTTATGTATATTTTTAAAAATGATCTTAACAACATGAAAATGATTAAGCAGTTTTGAGTACGTCAATTGTTATTTTTAATAAAATGTCATATTTAATAGGAAACACACACTTTGAGACATACCAGCCACTTAATGTGTTAGATTGACATAAAAATGATTCTAAAACATCTGCAATGACATGTGAACCATTTTTTATATTAGGAAGATAATATTACCTTGTTTTATTGGTTTTTAGTAACTGACATTCTGGAACAAAAATGGGGATTTTAAACTAAAAATGGTCATTTGTGGTAATACCAACCACACAATTCATAAGATTGGGGATAGAATGGTTCCTACACATCCCAAATGATGTACAGAAAATTTTATTGAACTATAAAAATAATAGGAATTTTTTTTTTCAATTATGAGTATGTCAGTTTTCTTTTTCACTATAAGTACTGTCAATTTTTAATAAAATGACGCAAATTGTGACATATTGATCACACAGTGCATCATATCATGGTTTGGCTTATCTATACAAATTAAAAATGAATTATATTTCATTTTCATGAATTATAAAAATTATCCTAATGTGTTTTATCATTTATGAGTATGCCATTTATATTTTTTAATATAATTAATGTCAACATAAATTAAATAGAAATGATTTGAGTCATAAAAGTCACACCGTTTTTCAGATTGAGGTACAGAAGATTCCTAAATTTTACAAATGACATATGGATTATTTTTCTAATGTATTAAGAGAATTAGAAATTGTTTTCCAAGTATTGATTATATCACATGTGATTTTTTTTAAAATTTCATATTAAACTCGAAATATGTAGTTTGAGTCATACCAGTCATACAGTGTGTTAGGATGATGTGATACTAATTCTAGTATATCTCACAAGACTTAGGAATAATTTTCAAAAATTATAATGATAATATGAAAATTATTTCATAGTTTTTATATTGTATATTGTAATAAATATTGGATACTTAGAGTCTCACTGGTCACACTATGGATCATATTTCTGTATGACTAATTCCTACGCATACTAATCAACTTATGAATCATTATCCGTAAGTATCAAAATTAAAAAAACTACTTTTTGAGAATGTCAGTTGTATTTTTTTTAAAAAAATAATTTCAATTTTAAATATAATGTCATACTATGAGTTATACCAGTCACACTATGTATCATATTGAGGTGTAGTTGATTCCAACATGTCCCAAATATCCTATGGGTCATTTTCATAAAGTATCAAAATAATCAAACGTCATTTTAATGATATTGAGTATATAAATTTTTTTTTTAATATAATGTCATTTTAATCCTGAAACACACACTTTCAGTCGTTTCAGTCACCTCATGTGTTGTTTTGATGTGAAACTAGTTCCCACACGTCAAAAATTAATTATGAATTTTTATCCTAAATTTTAAAGATAATAATATCTTGTTTTTTCATCTATTAGTGAGTGATAATATTTGAGCAAGAATTTGAGTTTTAAACTGACAGTGGACACTTTGAGTCTTACTGGGCACACAGAGCGTTGTCTTGTTGTGAAGAAGATTCCTATAATTTATTTATGACTTATGGATATTTTAAATGAAGTATAAATACAATATGAATGTCTTTTATTGGTTTTTAGTATATTCGTTTTCTTTTTCACTGACATTAATGAATGTATTAAATTAAAAGACACAATTGGAGTCATGTTGGTTAAACTGTACATTGTATTATGTTATAGTAGATTCTTACACATCCCAAATGAATTATGGATTATTTTCCTAAAGAATCAAAACAATCATAATTAATTTTATTGGATTTGATTATATCACATGTATATTTTACTAAAATTCCATTTTAAATATGCACTTTGAGCCATACCGATCACATAATCTATCGATTTGACGTGAGATAGATTTCTACACATCAAAAATGACTTATGAATCATTTTCCTAAATTATAAAGACAGTCTAATAAATCTTTATTGGTTTTATATATTTAACTAGTAAGTATTAGTAATATTAATTTCAATATAATATATAAAAGACACAGTTGGTTTCATAGTAGGATCACCATCCATCGGATTGAGGTGTAGATTATTCTTACAGTTCAGAAATAACGTATGGAAAATATTCATATTGTCAAAAAAAATTATTAAGTTGTATTTTCAGATTTTAGTATGTGATTTATCTTTTAAAATAAATGGTAAATTACAACTAAAAACATATAATCAAAGTCATCCCAAGCATATTTTTTATCTGATTGAGGTGAGGGTGATTGATTATTCGATATGAGTTTTACATTCAACTATATGAAGAAGATAGAAAAGGTAGAACAAGTTTCATTCTGATGGAGGTAAAACCCAAAGATCCGTACAACACTTCTTATTTCTGGAAGCATGGGGTTTCCTACTTAATTATGAAGGAAAGCATTCTTTTTCTTTTGGATTGTTGCATATAGATATATAAAAAATATGAATTTAAAAAATATATATGAAAAAACTAAATAAATATTAGATAAAATGATATTCTAATTATCCTACAAATAGAAAATGAAATGATAAAAAATATATATATATAAGTAGTGTAAATTCACATACATAGGGATATCATATACTCTGAATAACCATTATCAAATGTGTGTGGGAATGTAGTGATGGAACCACATTGGAAAAAATGAAATTAATATAAAAAATAATGAACGAAATAGTTAAAAATAAAATAAAATGGTGAAAATTCTAAATTTCTCGGATGACGGAAAATATATATTCAAAATAAACATATGTGGAACAAAAAAAATCAATCAACGAGTGGGAGGAGAAGAATGAAACATACCAAGGATTCACGAATTGATTCAACCGAGATAAAGTAGAGATTTTCCGGGTGAATGCATGGATTCATTCGAGCATTGGATTAATTCAAGAAACTATTTGTTTCACCCTTGTATATGTGCCATGGATGTTTTTAAGACTTGATTTCATCCTTAAATTGTTCCTAGATTTGAGCAGGAGGACATCTGATAACTGGAGGTTTTAACAAAAAGCATAATATACCATGAATGAAAAAGTATGATTAGCATTCTTTAAATAGATCAGAGAGACATTTATTAGCACGTCCAAAAAAGAACTGACAAAAATACCATTTATCTGCACTAGATTAATATGCGATGATAAAAGTGATCTTTATTAGTGATTTTCATGATCTAATAAATAGGGAACATTATCAGTGCTAATGTTATAGCACTGATGATGATGACTTCTATCTGTGCTTGTTTAGTGTTGTTAAAGCTCTTTATTTTTCAGCGCAAAAGAAGTGATGGTAAAAGGAAACTATATTAAAGAAAAAAAAATTATTTCTAATAACTTATATATAAATATTTGTAAATCTATTTAAAAATTATTATATTTCTTTTTTATAATTATATAATTATTTAAATATATAAGTATATATTTATAATTATAGAAATACATTTTCAAAAAAATTATAGTTTGTTTTTTATAATTATAAATATATTATTTTGTTAATATACTAAGTCTTTATTTATTAATATACTAGTACTCCACCCATGCACAAGCACAGGAATATTAATTTTTCTTTGAAATAATATGGTTCTACATCTTAAAAAAATTGAGTGGGACATAGAAACCAAAAAACTGAAAACATATGGAAGAAAAATCAATTTAAACACTGAAACAATGAAACATCAAATAGTTGGGAGGAGAAAAAACAGATTGTCTGGACAGATATATAAAAAGGGATGAAAAGGAAAAAACATGATTTAAAGATAAAAAAATATGGTGTGTCGTAAATTATATATTAAAGGAATGAAACATTATTTTCACCATAGAGAAATCATAAAACTGATATGACACATTTGTAATTAGAAATAGTAAAAATTAACATTGAAACTTGATAACTGAAATTCTGATTGGAACATAATACATATTGTTTTTGTAAATGAAAAAACAAAAGAACATGTCTACAGAGATGTATTTATTTTCAAAATCATGTGTGAAAACTGTAACAATAGGTACTGTTTTTATCAGGATATGTTGATGTGAACCTCATAGTCACACATAAAAGACTCAGAGAAGTGACCTGCATCGTTTGTGCAATGGTCTAGCACTTTTGGATGTTGATTGATTGCAAATTCATTTCCTGCATCAGTTCAAAATAGCTCATAAAAAAGAGAGATTAAAATATAGACAGTGTACAAAAACCACCCACCCATCACAACTGAGTATGAAATTAATTTTCAAACAAACCTGATTAAAATGTTGACGGAGTTTCTCAGTCATCAAATTGATTCAAAATTTATCAAAACTGCATTTAATTAAAAAAATTAAGAAAAATTTAAGAACAGTAAGTAAAATGTGTCATGAATTTTATAAGAAATCTTTAATAACTGACATAGGTCTAACTCCAAAAAAACATTAAAGGCAGTACGGACAGAACTTTACTGATTTATCAGTAACAACATAACAACAATCCTAAAAATCCAATGTAAAATCTTCATCGTAATTATGAAAAGCAGGTATAGTAGATACCAGACCAAGAATTATATGATCTCATTCTCCAATTTTATTTCTCTGCAGATTTATAAAATTCAAGACTGCAGCTTTTGTTACCCATCTTCATACAACGGTTCAATAATCCATTTTTTCCCTGAAAATCATATTCATCTGTGTAGAATCTGTAAATAATGAATAAAGAATAAATTAGTAAACATGAAAAAATCAATTTTTATCAAAATTTAGAAGGTATTATGTGGCTTGAACTGATTGGTATGCACTGTTACTAAAAAACAGTAATCCAGACATCCTGTTTCAATGAAAATCAGTAATAAGGATTATTAATAATGGAATATATGATTCATAATTGATAGTAGTGGGTAGAAAATCCATAATATTTTCTTCCTGAACCAACAACCTAAATCTATTTCATCTTTAAACAATAACTGGCTAGTATGAATCATTTCCAGGAATCTCTTACTCTAATGAATCCCTCAATTTCACAATCAAAAAAACCTGGAAATATTCATCATTCATTTGTATAGATCAAGTTCAGTTTCATAGTATATCACATCTCCCTCAGCACGTACTAATTTTTCTGAAAGATTCTAATCAATGAACCAAGAGGGTACCTTTGGATGCTGGAATCATGGTAGTATTTACCGAGCACAACTAATCATACCTGCATGGTGCATTTTCTTGATCTAACCAAACTCAATATAAAGCATTGTGAGTTTCCTCCCATGGATAACACCAATTCTGTCAAAACAGTAATGAAATTAACAAAGGAGATGTGCGTGAAAAAATCAATCCAAGATATTACTCCCAAGGAAAGTCAATTACAAACACTTTATTTAATCAAAACATGTTATCAAACCCTATTAGAAAAACCTATTTGAGCCCTTATTTGTTGATCAATATTTTATGAGAAGAAAATTTATTCCAGTAACTGTTTCATAGCTTTCAGTAATTGGGAAACAGGTATACTAAAATAAATCCAAATATAAATAGTATATTAAAATAGGACTATGAGTACATATAGAAAATTAAAATGTAAGGCACTCATTCTGAGTAAATGTTGATAATTTGATATAAAAAACGGAAAGCCAGCAATAAGCAATTCATTTTTTTCATGGGAACCTATTTCATTAACTTGAATCACCTATATATAAAAGATTAATTCAATTAAAAATTTAGTGATATTACCTTAAAAAAATTATGTTTTACATGTCTTTTTAATATTAAATTATGATTTGACATTAAACTAATATATCATGAACCATTCATCATGGATATCTGATAAATTAACCATCGATTGATTTCAGACATGAAACATTACCTTGATAACATACCCTTATTTGATTAATTTAAAACCAATTGGAGGATGTCTCATAAATATAAAATTATTTCTTGTCATACACTGTAAATAAATAATTATTTATTTTATCTAAAGTCTCATAAATTATCAAAAATCACTGGTAATCATTAACGCACAAAAAAATAGATATGAGTGCTTCAAAAGCTCATTGGAGGAAGTCTCATAATGAAATAATTATTTATTGTCATACACCATAAATAAATAATTATTTATTTAATCTAAATTCTTATAAATTATTAAAACTCACAAGGAGTCAATGGAAGACCAAAATAGCCTCCAAATACTTGTTCTCAATGTTCAAAGACAACCTCTATGAATGCCGGAAAAACTACCAATCATCTTCACCAAATTCTACTATGATTAGTTCAAATCATCACCCATTCCCCGGAAGACACACTGAAATTAATATCCATCGACGAAATGATATAAAAATGGAAATTAAAGAAGATCTCACCATAAATTTCCATCAAAACAAACTAAAAACAGTAGGATCGTACTCCAAATCATAGTGTGACAGCTCCGGTTTTTTAATTTCATTGATGATTTTCATAAACATAATTAGTCCCTTCAATTTTCACAGTGGATAATTTAATATTAGTGCATTTGTAAGTTGGATTCACATAATACATCAGGAAGACAACATAATAATGAAACTGTAAGATGTATGTTGTAGGGATTTACAAATAAGTATTGATATGCATAAATAGAAAATAGTAAACATTTACCATACCTATTTGAATGCTACATCATAGGTTGATGCACCATCCCTGAAATTTGATAGGTTGAATCCCAGATGGATTGATCTATTAAATCATAATAGTCAATATTAGTTTAAATAAAATGGTATAGATGAATTGAATCCTCAATGTATCTAATATTTCAGCTTTCAGCCACTTGTGTATGAAACATGCATTCATAAGAAACTCATGAATAAAATCGTGTATGAATTTATAGTAAAGGTATAATTTACCTCAGAAATGATGTTTCCATCCCCGCTAAGCTTCATTGAACCTCATCCAAGCCCCTTCATGCCTCATCAAGTTTTTATTGCCATGTGAGCACCTATTTGATATCAGATTCCATAAATAAATAATTATTTATTTTATCTAAAGTCTCAAAAATTATAAAAACTCACCAGGAATCATTGTCGCACGAAAATAACCTCCAATGACATGTGCTCAACTATCCAAGACATCCTCTATGAATGTCGTGAAAACTACCCAATGCCTTCACCAAATTCCACTATGATAACTTGGAATCAGCACCAATTCCCCTAAGAAAGCCACACTTAAATTAACAGTCATCAAAGAAATGATATACAATTATAGATGAATAGAACATATCACCATAAATTACCATCGAAACAAACTAATAATAGTAGTATCATACTTCAAAGCATAGTGCAACAACTCCAGTTTTATAATTTTATCGACACTTTTAAAAAGAGTAAACATAACCTTGAAATTTCACGTTGAATAATTGAATATGACTGTGATTCTAAGTTGGATTCTAATAATGAATAAAGAATGAAACATAACAGTGAAACTATAAGATGTATGTTGTAGGGTTTTATAAATAAGATTCAATATACATAAATGAAAAATATTAAACATTTACCTTACCTATTAGAATGCTACAACCTAGTTTGTATCACCAACCCTTGAATTTGATAGGTTTAATCCCTCCTGTTTTGATCTATAAAATCAAAAAACTCAATTTTAGTTTAAATAAAATGGGATAGATGAATTCCATCCTCGATCTATCTAATATTTTTTCATTCAACCACTTGTGTATGAAACATACATTCATAAGGATATAATAAATAAACTCATGTATAGATCTATACAAAAGGTATAGTGTACCTCCAAAATGATGTTTTCATCCCCTCTATTCATCACTAAACCTAATCCATGACCCTTCATGACTCACCCAAATTATTATTTACACGTGAGCACCTATTTGATGTCACACACCATAAATAAATATATATTTATTTTGTCTAAAGTCTGATAAATTATCAAAACTCACCATGAATCATTTTCACACCAAAATAGCCTCCAACGACATGTGCTCAACCTTCCAAGACATCCACTATGAAAGTCGGGAAATCTAAGCATCATCTTCACCAAAGTCCACAATGATAAGTTAGAATCAGCACCCATTCCCCTTATAAAGACAAATTGTAATTAATAGCCATCAATGAAATGATATAAAAATGGAGATGAATACAATATTTCACAATAAATTAACCTCGAAACAATCTAATAATAGTAGGATCATAATCTAATGCATAGTGTAAATGCTCTGGTTTTATAATTTTGTCGATGATTTTCAGAATCATAATAAGTCCCTTGAAATTTTACGTTGGATAATTGAATATGACTATGTTTCTGTGTTGTATTCCAAGAATACATCAAGAACACAAAAAAGTGCAGTACTTGATTTTCAAAAGGAACTAATAAAATTGATCTGCTGCAATATGTTACTTACAGCTACACCCTAAATCTTGAAGTGAAGAAGTAAGATTTTAGTAGGCTAGAACAGTTGAAATTTTTATCAAAATTCAATGATATCGGAGGATAATATTATTTATACTTAAATATGATGGAAACCCTTGGTTTTTTGCTTTTTGGGGAGACATTATTGTTTATATAGCAGTTCTGCATTACAATTTTGATCTTTTTTCATACATGACTTGCATGAACCAACCATAGGTGCATAAAATATTACATAAAATTCCAATGGTAGAACATCCTTTTCTCTAAAAAAAAATAATAAAATAAATTAGTAATGTGATCTAATATCAAATAGTGTAGGATAACATATCTATACCAATCCCCAAAATTTCAAATGATTTTCAATATGGGAACCGATTGAAAAACACCCACTAATTTTGAAGAATAAATCAATGGAATTTGGGTTCAATGAAAAAGGTCATGACTGTTGGAAGTTCAAATAAATTTAATATATATAAAAACAATATTTCATACAGGTATGATTAATTTCCATAAATATTATCTGAAATGACTGTTTTTTGCATGCAGCGTTCTAGTTAAGAGAACATGATGCTAAAGTAGCACCATGATTTCCCAAAAGTAGCACTTGTATATACTATAAATAGTATTAACTAAAATAGCATTGGTAAATTTGTCTATATGCTTGAAAATGTCCAGTGGATTCTAATGTTTGATGTCATGGCATATATAGATGCTCTAAGAAGTTTGAATTGAAGGTTTTTCAAGGAAAAGAATGTAGTTAAAAAATGTATTCTAGTACATGGAAATCATGGAACAACTACAAAATGAAGTACAATGATAGTTATATCTACCACTCATAATTATGATCTTAATGGGCCTGTATTTATAATCCTTATTCAATTTTTTTTAAGCATTGATTACATGTACACACAAATGGATGATCAACGAGAAATAGGTTGATTCAAAATGACATCCTAAGAATCAACTTATTCACGTTCAAGTGCTAAGCAGTGATATAGGATACAACATTATCTGTATTTTTTCAGTAATCTATAAATCTAATTAATATGGGTGGCTAGTTTGAAATCAGTGAATAGATATATAGATGTTAAAAAATGTGAGACATCTCCAAGTAATTAGAAGGACCAGAATACTTCTATGTTTAATGTACATAAAAATGAAAATGAATGGGTAAATTGTAGTTGGTGTTTGTTTTTTATGCACCATGTGTACAGAAATTATTACTTGTATAGGCTTCAAATAGTTTTAACTAAAATAACCTTGGTAAATGTGCCTATATCCTGGAGAAGTTCATTTGGATGCTAAAGTGGGATGTCATGGCATGTGGAGGTGCTCTAAAAAGTTTTAATTATAGATTGTTCGAGGAAAAAGAATGCAGTTAAAATACAAAAATGTATTTCAGTACAGGGAATGCATGGAATATCAAAAAAATGAAACACAATGATAGTTATATTTGAGACCCTTAATTATGAAGTTAATGGGATTGTATTTAAATCAATAATGCAAATTTTCTATGAAGTAGTGAGTATGCAGTGATGATGAGGGAAATACTTAATCCCCATTAATGAGATGAGATTAATAATTGAATAGCATACATAAAAAAATTATTATAATAAAACAGTCCAAATATGAATTTAATGTCATACCAATAGCATCGACCATCAGTTTACTGCAAGTATATGATGTTCTAGTATTTTCAATATTGAGACATCTGATGCAGGGATTTATCATTAAGGGGACTGTTTATGAATATTCTGAACTATTTTCCTTGCCTGACACAAAAAACACTCAGAAAAAACATCAATGATTTTTTAGAATGATAAAAACTAAAATCTCACAATAAAATTGAGTTATTGTATACCACATCCAATCTCATGAGGAATTTTTATCGAATTAGAGATGAACAAAGAAGTAGAATCTGAATAGATAGAAAAGGAATTTCTGAACAAATAGATCCCTAAAACAACTTTAAGAAAATTTCTTAATGACGTAACAACATAAATTTTGAGCAATACACAATTAGATAGATTAAACACCGCTATAATGGATTGAGGATAATATACTATAATGAAATCAGCATCTCTGAATCACGAACCTGATGCATAAAATGACTGAAGTGAAGAATAACACATTGATTGAATCCATATCCAGGAAAATGTGAAATTCAAAAACATAACTTCATGTACTAATCAGAGAATTAACCTACTATGAATAACCATGAATATGTGCTACTGAAATTACTTTCAATAACATCGTAAGAGGCATCGTTAATGTTGTAAAAATAGTTATGATTTTTGGGATAGAATGCAATATTGAATGAATAGTTGGAAGTGAATGTAACAAAAAAATCTCAACACAACAAAGGGTATTGTAAGAGTGCAGATTTGAGATGTATGAAGCTATACCTACAGTTTGCGTGGATAAACTGATCGAACGTCAGGGAAGGATGCTTCTGTAGGAAGAACCGAAGGTAGCAGGGTCGACTGAAGAAGGATTTGTGAGCTGCAAAAACCGGTAAATTCGAATTATTGTATACCACATCCAATCTCACGAGGTATTGTCATCGAATTTGAGATGAACAAAAAAGTAGAATCTGAATAGATATATAAAACATTGTTGAACAAATAGATCTCTGAAACAACTATAAGAAAATTTCTTGATGACGTAACAACAAAAATTTTGAGCAATGCACAATTAGATGGATTAAACACTACTATAATGGAATGAGGATAATATACCATAATGAAATCAGCATCTATGAATCACGAACCTAGTGCCTAAAATGATTGAAGTGAAGAATAACACATTGATTGAATCCAAATCCAGGAAAATGTTAAATTCAAGAACATATTTTCGTATACTCATCAAAGAATTGACCAAATATGTATAACCATGAATATATGGTACCGAAATAACTTTCAATAAAATCCTAAGAGGCATCGTTAATGTTGTAAAAGTAGTTTAGATTGTGGGGATAGAATGCAATGTTGAATGAATGGTTGGAAGAAAATGCAACAGAAAAATCTCAACACAAAAAAGGGTAAGGTAGAAGTGTAGAATCGAGATGTATGAAGCTATACCTACGGTCCGCGTCGATAAACTGATTAGACGTTAGGGAAGGATGCTTCTGGAGGAATAACCATATGTGGCATATGTTTCTGGAGGAATAACCATAGGTGGTGTGGTCAACTGAAGATGGATTTTCGAGATGCAAAACCCGGTAAAGGTAATGAGAGGAAGATATGGAAAATGATGTAGACTTATGCTAACAGCGAGATAAGGAGGAATAAGGATTACCAGCATGTCAGAATAGATAGATACCGGGAGGAGGAGATCGACAGAGTCTGGATTTTGCCGGAACTGTAACTCCGAAGTAGGTTCTTACGGACCAGTAATGGAAGAATAACAAACCCTAATACTGTACTTCGGCCTGGGAGTAGCCGAATTTCGCGAAGGATGAGCAGATTGGAGCACCGGGGGAGAGATTCAAGGTTGAATGAAACCTAGTCGCGGCTGATGAGCGGGCAGAGGAAATGGAAGACACGGAAACCCTAATGGAGGAGGAGGAGGACCACAGATGGGGGAGGAACATTGATTTGTCGAGGGATTGGAGAGGAGAATCGGTAACGGGAGGAGATGGAGACTGTCGGAGATGGGTAGCAGGCAGAGAAGAAGATGAGGATTGAGGAGTGCGAAGCATCGGTATCCAACGGGAGGTGACGGGGTGACAGGGTTCCGAAGGAAGTACTGGAGAACTACGATCGGGGAAGCCGGAGAGTCGGAGAACTGAAACCTAAATGGAAGAAATGAAATGTCGAGGGAAGGAAGCACACGGGAAGCTGGGTGGTGGAGGAAATTTTCGCTGAGAGGCCTATTTGAGAGACGTGGAATGCTGTGGAGGTTACACGTCAGCTTGGAGGAAGCCAAGTTTAGTATAGATAATAGATTTGTAAATTTATTTATAAATAATTATTTATAATTATAAATATATTTATATAATTATATATATATATATAATATATATATATAATAAGTATATATAAATATATATATAGTTAATATATTTATTATAATTTTATAATTTCAAATATATTTATATCATTATATATATTTATATAATTATATATATATATATATATGTAAAATTAGATATCATAAATATAATCATTAGTTAATATATTTATTATAATTTTACAAAAATTAACTATATAATTATTTATTTATAAATATATAAATATTTTTTAATAAAAATTATATTTATATATTTATATCTTTATACATGTTTATATCATTATATATATAAATATAGTACATATTTTCATTATATAAAAAATATTTATTACGATTATTTAATTATTTGAATATATATTTTGATTTTATTATAATTATATAAATAAATTTTTTAGAAATAATATTTGTTTATTTATAACTATAAATATATATATTTTAAATATATTATATATAAATTTATAACTGTATTATTTATATTTATTTAATTTAAAATATCTTTTAACATCATTAATGAATATATATTCTTAAATGCATGCATATGTTAATTTTTTTAAAATTTATTAAATAAATAAGTACACATAAAAAATATATATAAATTTTGTACTTTTTAATTAAATATACATTACTAAATTGATATTTAAATATATTAAAATAAAGATGAGTAAATATTGATAATATGAAAAAATAATACTTAAATATATAAAAATAAATTATAGAAACTGATTAAATTCCCAAATGAAAATAAAAACTGTGACATAAAAAATATTAAAATTATTTAATACTTAACTATAATAATAAAAAATAATTAAATAACAGCTACTAATTATAAACCTAATATAAAAAATGTATCATGTTACAATCAAATTCTAAAATGAATATTAAAATTTTAATAAATTATATAAAAATTATGTGTTTGTTTTTATGTATAATATTTCATTAATTACATAAATGTTTATATTTCAATGTTTTATATAAAAATACAGTACTTGTGTATATGTATGTAAAATAAATTTAACACTTTTTTGATATATGTTAAATTGAAAAATAAATTGACATTCAATTATGTCCATTACTCGATGTAACTAGTACATATTTTAAATTAATATTTTTTTTTTGAAAATTGTCTATCACATAAAATATGACTTATTTTATGTAATCCAAAAATATTTGTTATTATATAAATAATATTTTAGAAAATATTATACACATTCAAATATATATATATATATATATAACTATATATGAATATTCTTATGTGTTAAATTTATTAATGAATAATTATGCATAAAAACAAATAAAAATGATTGTGACATAAATTATTTTAATTGTTACATTTTATTCATTTTCTATAATTATAATTAATATATATTATTTATTACTATTTATAATTTTTATATATATATATTAAAATAATTCATTTTTCCTAATAATTGTTTCATTGATAAATTTTTTAATAATATTTTAATTTAATCATTTTTTATTTACAATAATTTATTCATTATTTATTTTTTTAATTGATTATATTTTTTATTTTATATATCTATATTTATTTGATAATATTTATTAGTATTTATAATCTATATAAATGTATATTATATTTCGTCATTTTTATCAATAATAATATAATTAATAAAAAATTAATATTTTTTAAATTTTACTTTTTTCAATTTGTATATTTTTAATTATTCAATTTTATTCGAGATCGTTATTACTGCTAAAAATAAAGCAATAATAATGGGCATGCTTTATTAGTGCTAAAAATAAAGAGCTCAAAAGGTTACCTTTTATCAGTGCTAAAGAAAAGGGTTGATAAAGGGTTCACATTATAATCGCTAAAACAAGATGGTAAAAGGTTCATTTTTTCAGCACTTTTTTTGGAACAGGCAGTGGTTTGCGCTATCAAGGCTTCTTTTTTTAGTAGTGAAGGTGTTGATTTTGGTTGTGTCTCTAGAACAAAATTAATAATAAATTATACATCCATCTCTAGAAGAATATTGGTGAAATAATTTGAGAAAATTTTAGGTTAGCCTTGAACTACAATGGGAAGGTCAACAAAAGAAGATACATCACCATGAACAACCATTACATGATATAATAACTCTTTATTTGGATGTGGGAATATGTTGAATGACAAGACCCCAGATCCAACTCATCCTGAAACAAAGGTGACCTCCCATCATCCACATGAAACATGACATGTCTATGATTGTAATCAACCATTGAAAAATGAGAAACAATCCAATCCATCCTGACAATGACTTCAAAAAAAATATAAATTAGGAACAAGACAATCTCATACTATCTTCTCATCAGCTATCGACAGTGAAAAAGAATAACACAAACACCTCAACTCTTTCATATCCCAAATAGATGTTTCTGACTCTATAAAATGGACATGAGTTTAGTTGAAAGATAAATCATATCAACAAATATATAGATATAAATGAGTGGGATGCACCGGTCTTGAATAAAGAAACAACTATGGAATTTGCTATAAAAATGGTACATCTTATAATAGTTAGACCCACGTCTTACTACACTGAAAACTTATCAACTGCATGAAGGTGATTCAATCTTGAGGCATGTGGATAGAGACCTATATTCATTAAAGCTCATGATTATGATTGAGTTTAAATTGTAGCTGATGATCTCTTACCATATCAAGGAGATGTTATAACATGAATGAATCATTTAAGATGACCATAACTCCTACAATTGTTACACATCATTTTAGTTATATGGACTTAATACCTTGTTTTCCAACCCTTTAGACATTAAAAAAAATGATAGATGTAGGGAACAACATAAAACCATAGGTTTCAAAGAGAATTTCTTTTGTGAACCACATCCAATACACCTATAATAATCCTTCCACTTCCTCTATTTCCCAAGTGCGCCACTGAATCTTCCTCTAAGTGGAAGATAATGGAATTCCTATCAAACCCTTCCAACCAAATTCAGTTTTTTTATCACATCCCTATCAAAATTATCTTTATAAGTCATAATATATAGAATATATACCAGAGATATGATATCTGGTTGCAAACCCTATATGTGCTTTTGGGTTTTCAGCTGAACATTCTTCACAACCACTGGTGAAAAACAAACTAGCTCTCCAAACTAATAAGTGTATACTACCACTGAATATTTTAAAAGAATAAATGAGAGGAAATATAAATGATCTTCAATCATCAGTGAATCTTGAAAAAACTACTAGTATAAGAGATTCATAAAACTCATCAAGTCCAAGAACATGTTCTTATACACCGGTACCATAGAATCCAACTAACACTTTCTAGGACCCTCATGTCGGAACATCGATACATCACCTTAATACTATCAAATCTATTCAAGATGTAAAATATCATATAAATCTTGTCATGAATGTCCTCCACCACTTGATGTTCATTCATTCCTTTAAAAGTGGGTGGATTCTCATGAAATCACTCATGTGATCAATCTATTCCTGTTGAATCTAATGGTAGTATCTTAATGAATTCATTATATCCTTTTTGTACATTCAATCCAACAAAACAACCTACCCACTTGATATCCTCAAAAAATATTTGATCCACTGAAGGAATTCCTTGATGAGCCTCTGATTCACCCTCCCAAGAAACTCACAAAACTTGTCTCATAAGAATTCTCCACAGGAAAAAAACAATTTGACAACATGAAAATCTCAATCATATTAGATAACCCATAAGAAAAAACCAAGGATAACACCATGATGTCAAAATAGGAGACACACATCTCAATGTACAATAGTAACATGAGTCTCATTATGGAGGGATCTAGATAAGAACTCACCAAAATATACCTCTCAAGTCCCCAAAATCATACATCCATTATACCAAATACCCCATGAAAAGGAATCTTGAGGATATTCCTCCTATGATACCAAAATATGACGAAGACACATGAATACACTCTCAAACTGGTACCTAACATGATTGACCTAATACCTAAATGGAGTTCTTGATTCCCACAGGCTAGCGACTATCACCCCAGCATCGAACAGTAATTAATGGGGATGATTTAAACCAACTTCAAGAAATGATATGGAACACATAAACAATAGTGGAAACATCAGAAAAGATAAATATATTCCATAACAAGAAAAAATATAGTGGAATCAAATTATATATTGTGTATAAACAATATCCAAGTACATTTCCAACCACAAAGGAATACTAAAATAAGAAAAGACAATACATCATTTTTTTAATGTGGGAATACGACCAGTATCCCAAGACCAGCTACCCAAATCGACCGACCAAAAAACTCACTACATCACTATGACACTTTTCCTTTCATGTAATAATTATATACAATAGGTATACTCATTGAAATGTGGTATGTAGGGAGTTATCTATTTAGGTCAGTAGTATCATACCAATGTTTTCCATATAAATTATATGAACAATAATTTATGCATGCTCAACATTAAATATAAAATTTAATGATAAGAATTAAATATTTTCATACAAAAACCATGATAAATATATTTAATTTAAATTTCCCCAACATATATATTTCCAAAAAAAAGGTAAATCAATTTCCAATAATTTTACATGCACATATATATATATATATCAAGATAGATTTATCAAGTAAAACGAAATCATGCATCACATATCATATGAAATCCAAGACCATGGAACAAATTATTTCAAAACAAGAGGAATGAAATATAACATAATTCCAAAGATCACATTAGGTTAGGATAGCTAACAAACTCATACCTAACACAAAAAATCATATACATATCAAATCACTATACATATACATTGAGTCTAGGGTGTAGTGGAAGAACCTAGAATGTGAACCCCCCAATAGGTCTCTTTATCTTATAGAAAAATGGTCCTATGGAGAAGATTAGATCCCCATTAGCTAAACCCCACGAAAGTTGAAGATACCAATTATTATATATTCCACATAAGTACCCATGTATTCTCAAGTTCTCTATCTTCCCAACTAGTTCATTAATCCATTTACATCAATTCATGATTTGAAAACCATTTCATAATGACTTAAAAATCATTATCCATTTACCAAAAATAGGGGTAACCCATGATTTATAAAATATAGTTCCACACACATAAATATATTATTCAATAATTCCATTTAATTTAATATAAAAAAATATATGTAGTTCATTGATACAAGCTAGAGACAGAAACACCTACATTAAAACTCATGTCACAAACACCCAATAACCAATACAACAATAAGTAAAATGAATCAATGCAAAAAATTAAGAACCTAGTATACATCCTCACATCTAAGAATCATTTCAATTTAACAAATGGTTCTATTGATAAGAGGAAATAACACATACCCCAAGAACACAAACCCACCACATCTCAACAGATAAGTAAACAATTAACAAAATAATATCTCACTATGAATCTTGATAGAATATAGAAGAAACATCCCCACTAGTCAGTAGATCTAATACTACAATGCAATATTTGCTACTTCCATAAAACAGACAAATTATCAGAAAGTATTAATCACCAGGGGATATGAAGATTTACTGAAATAGAGATCACACATTGAATAAAACAATTTTGAATGATCCTATTCAAAAATATCACAACATAAATGATCAAGGTTGGGATTAAGTAATGATATGGAATAATGAATAAAAAATAAACTCATTGGGAATAATAAAATTGAATATCCTCATTGTTACAGGGTATGTTACCCAATTACACATCATTTAATCTATAGGGATTACATTTGCTAAAATATCCATCTATTTTTTATTAAAAATGAACTTTTCATATTACACGTCATGTAACTATTATAAGGTGTGTACTCTTTTAATGATATGTATAATGTTGGAGAATCATGTCTAGTGACCATGTACACATCATGTAACCATTTTACACAACATGTAATCTCCCAACACAATGTTGATAATCCAGATTCATAATAAGAACCTGAAACCAACTCAATAATTTTCTAAAATTGAGGAGAACCCAACCAATCCATTAACACATTTATACCTGGAATTCATTAATTAAAATAAAAATATATCTTCTATCTTTACTTCATTTTTCAATGAATTTTTTTTCTATCATTAAGAGTCCAAATAACTACACAAATAATGAATTATATATGAAGAGAGAACATAATTAACTAAAAGTGGATAATGGAATGTTATAATATTGATTATTTTGTATTTACAAATTCTTGATTGCACTGTACGTAAACCTTACTAAGAATCTAATATCACCTTTATTTTATTTCGATTAACCATTATAATATCAATGTTTCATTGAATGAGTTCAAGGATGATGAATATTTACATTGGATATGCTTTGATTTTTTTTGTTCTCAAATGTATTGTGATATTCAAGAACGTCTTCTGTTTTATATGAATAATAAACTATTTAGTATATAATGATATGGCTCATTATAACTAGTTCCAATATAATAAACTATCCACTAGGAATAGGTTACTATAGTTGGGGTGTTTACTTCTATATTTATTCCTGATTACATAATTTCATTTGGAATCCATGACTTTATAAGAGTTCATGATTTCCATTTTGGGATAGGTATATTATACCATATGAAAATTAACATTGATACATTAATATGGTATCCTTTTTGTTGGGCAAAAATCCCTCAAGGTTTCATTGAAGCCTTTTTGAGGTGATTGTGTTTGTTGACAAAGTGGACATCTGAGTTGTGATTGTTGACAAAGAGGATTTCATGATGGAATGTCGAGTTCAAGAGCTGAGGTCAACGATCCATGTTTGATTCAAGAACGTCGATAAAAGGAATGGATGATCTGGAGGCGGTACAAAAGAACAGATACAAGGTGACGCCGTTTTCCAGTGTTTGCCAAATTTTTGGGCCTGAAAATCGGCAAATGAAGAAAAGTGTTTTTGGCAAAGGGACTTGCGCGCCGTGGACTTGGAGTATAGGAAACTTGCGCGCCACATGTTTTTCAAGATCAGAAGATCAAAATATGGCTAAGGAAATAGGTTCGCGCAAGTTTGGGAGTTGGTCGCGCAAGTCTCTAAAGGAGAGGAGACTTGCGCGCCGAAATTGGGTCGCGCAGGTGACTTGCGCGCCGTCGCGCAGGGTGGTCAGATTGCCTATAAATACCGGACCACCCCTCCTCATTTCTCACCGGAGTTCAAGACGAGAGCTCCCGTCGTGCAGGTGTGGTGGTCGCGCAAGTGGTGTGTGTGGTCGCGCAGGTGGGACTTGCGCGCCAGTGGTTGAAGTTGTGCGCCGGTGTTAGAAGTTGCGCGCCGGTTTGCAGTTGCGCACCAATGGTGGTTTGGGCGTAAAGGGAAGAGAGTCGCGCAAGTTTGGAGTTGAGGAAGCTTGTGTCGCGCAAGTGTCAGAGGAGGACTTGCGCGCCCGTTGTGACTTGCGCGCCGATACATGCGCGCCGAGGTTGACTTGCGCGCCAAGTAAGGTTTTGTTCCCGCAGTGATTTTCAGACTGTGTGGAAGCTGGAAGTTTGCCCGATACCTTCGTTGCAAAGAGATATTCATCAACGGGTGAAAGTTAAACTTCAACAGAGCATCTACATACAAGAGAAGATGCATTCTTTCAGGAAAATGAAGAGACCTACAGGTCTATAAACTGTGAGTGGATTCCATCCAAGAGCAGTGAGCTCAGGAAGAGGAAGAAGGTGATCCTCTCCACCGGCAGTGAGCCAGAGAGAGAGAAACAGGGAGTGACCCTTGGGAAAGCAGTGAGCTGACCCTAAACATTGTAAAGGCAGTGAGCCTGGGCATAGAAGGGATCTAGTCCGAACCTTGTAATCCACAGCTAGTGAAGATTAGTGGAATTTGGTACGACCGGCAACCTGTCGGCGTATGCTCCTTGGACGTAGCCCTTAGCGGTGAACCAAGTAAAATTGCTGTGTCATGTGCTTGCTTTACATTCTGTTTATATCGTGTAACAGGGAAAAGAGAGAAGAGTGTTTTGCTTAACAGCGAAACAAGATCAGAATGGGCATTAATTTTTAATTAGTCATACCCTGATTCACCCCCCCCCCCTCTCAGGGTATCCATCCTAGTGGACCTAACACTTTTATTCTATATAGGGATGTCTGGGAAAATATCTTATTTATTGGCGACTGATTAGTGATTCATTCCTGGTGGGACCTTGATTAGTCTAAGAAATTATAGAGAAGATATATATTATTTTCCCTAGGATGGTTATGTTTCGGAGTTGGTATATATATTATATATATCTCCATTGAAATCATATAGAGTTATTAGTTGGTGGAATTGTGTTCTTGAAAGTTGAATCATGATTAGGTCACCGACATTTTCGAAAACAATGGATGTTTTCTCCATGATACATTAAACCTTATATGGTTTTTGAATGCACATGAAAGATAGAATATTGATTATCCTTTCTACCTAAAAATAATTTTATCCATAACATGTTTCACATGTAAAAAAAATTAAATATATTTATATACCCATATTATTCATTGAATTGGGATGACCAGGTTGTGGAACCTAATATGATTGTTACATAGCTGCCGATAGGGATTTTTGATACTCATTTGAGGGTTTTCTTGGAACAAAACATTTCCTTTGGTCCATGTTATATAACTGTAATTTATTTGGAAATCAGGATATTTGGTTGCATGATACGATGACAAGGGGGAAGTGGCCTCATCTATTTTTCTACCATTGTTTTGGAGAAGCTTTCTGGGTGATGAAATCATTGTGGTGGGTGGAATTGTAACATCTCCAAACATGATTCCATGAATGACCATTAATTTAATTTATTCTCCCTAGTGTTCACATATATTCAAGGTTTTTTCATAATTTCTATAGATTATTAATGGAATGTGTTTTGGTTTTGATTAATTGTTGAGAGGCTAAGTGGTATTCATGTGTTTGAATTTTTTGTGGACATGGGTTTTTTAATTGGTTAGAGTGAAATTATACCATTGACTATCCAGTGAGACCCACTGTTTATCTAGTTGAATATAGAAAATATGGATTCTGTATAGGTCGACCACCAATTAGGCAATGCGACCCACCATCCAATAGATGTAATGCTGGTATAAAAGAGTTCCAATTAGAATACCCCCACCTAGATGGTGAAGTTGATATGGGTGAGGAATTTTATGGTAGTGTTGTAATTATTTACATGACTAAACCATTATATTTATTTTATATTCTTACATAAGCTTACCTTAAACACATATGAATTTAGATACACTATTTATTTTATTTTGGATCTTCCACCATGTCTCATTCGTGATTTTGGTTCCAATTAAATCTTTGAATCTATCTTAGTCTTTGTAGCCTTGTTTCAATCATGAATATCTCATTGCCTGTGTCTCTCCATAAAGGTTTGTTTTTTGTCAAGTTATTGATGCCACCAGGACATCATTTTTGAATTTTTCTTCTAGGATCACCTCTAGATTGATTATATGTATTCAAAAATATTCGTTTGGATCCCATGTTGGATGACTGATGATATCGTGATTGAGGTAAGTAGTTTAGTATTATGTCATATATCATTTCAAAATGTAGATCCATGTTTAATTTTAATTTGATTTTTAATTTAGTTTCAAAATATGATTTGATATTATTGTTTAATTTTACAATATGTAATGGAGTGTGTGATATAACCTCTTCAATAGTGGAATTTGTAATAATGTTTTTATTCATGAAAATTATATTTAATTGAAATAAATTATTTGAAGATTTACAATGATGATTATTTTTTTGAAAAAAGAAATGATCTTTTTATGAAATGAATTGTTTTAAAAGGGATTCGATTTTAAGGAAATTTTTTATTGGATTTTGAAATGAAATGGAATGTTCAAAATAGATATTGAGTATATTTAATGATTATTGATGAATATTATTGAGATGAATCATTCTTCCCTTGACTGATTACATTGAATCACATGGGATATAAGGTTTTTTACAGGTAGTCCATGAAAAAATTTCTAGGATGTATTTTCTCTACATATTAGTGGATTATTGGTTACAAAACCATCTAAATTGTGATAAGGGAAGTGAGTCCATTCATTTTGGTAGACTCATATTCCTCCAAGGATTAACATCTTGAGACGTGTCTAGACCAGGATATTTATCCCATGTAGAGGATTGAGGATCCATGCACATTAATATAATGAACCCCATGGCTTATAACAATTCTACTATGATAAAAATTTATTTATAAATTACATTGTTTATAAAATTATTTTTTCAGTAGTACATTAATTTAGATTTCGGTCCATGACTATTTTAAAATAAATCATCACATTTTCGTATTTTTATTTATGTTATTTAAATTATTTTATTGGACTGTTTTTTTATTATTTTTGAAAAGATATCAATTATATGTATTACATAAGATTATGAATATTTTTCATATTTATTGTAACGTTCTTTGTTTTGAACCAGATGAAAAAGTGTAAGAAATTAAAAAAAAATTGTTAACTGGGATGGCCGGTTTTAAAAACCATGCATTGGAACTATTTATTTTGAAAGTCGACACTACAGCTTTGATAGGATAAAAATATTTAGTTTATTTTATTGATACATGTATTTGTTTATTTTAAAAAAAATGGAATAAACCTAAAATAGTGTGTCGTATGATAAATCTAAGACCACCATTAGGTCCGGAACGCTGAGATTACCCTAGGTAGGGTATAGCCTTGATTTACGTCAGGTTGTTGGCATCCTCGCACTTGATAATACCATCTTTTTTAATTAATTAATTATTCCGATTTATAAATAATAAATAATTATTTTCTCTCAAAAGGTGCGTCAAATGAGAAACATGACACAACCAATAGTTCCGGGACGTGGGGTTAACCCTAGGAAGAGTATAACCTTTTCGAGCAGTGGTCGATTGGTCATATCACACCAGAAGATAATTTAGTTTTATTTTAAATATTTTATTGGAATTTAGATATATTAATAATTTTAATATTCTTATTCTTATTTATTTTGAAAAAAATAAATGAAAATTCACATCTGCAATTAATAAATCATTTTTCGGTCTAAGTAATAACTCTATAATGTAATAAATGTTATATTATCAATTATTTGAATTAAATACAAATGTGCAATCAATATTTATTTAATAACCGTTAACATTTTTTATGGTTATTGTTTTTAAGTTATTAATGGTGTAATTGATTTTTTGAATTAAATATTTATTATTATTATAATTATTGTTATTATTATTATATTTGGACAAAAACATTGATGTATATATATATATATATGGGATTAAATATATTTATATATATATAGTAATATATAAAAGTGTGGGTGTATATATTTGAATATGCAGATGTGAATATATATATAACACACATATACATGGGTGGATGTTTCTTGTTGGGTTTGATAAAATATTATTAATTACCCACATAAATGCATGTTACGTTTCAACTTAAATCAAACTGTGGACCGTTATATTTCAAGTCCAAATCTCTAAACGACTCAGGGCTTGTGTCTGAACACCCTGTTGTAGGTCTCGGACGACTATAAAAATTAATTAAATGATTTCTGAGACTTTAAATAATATATTATGTCACGCCATAGAATGAAATTCAGGTTTAAAATAATTTAAAAGTGTTAATGGAAATTAATGGAATTTCAAGAGGGATAAAAATAAATAATAAAATAGATACAGTTGGAGAGAAATTAAAAATAATAAAAATGAGGTAAACCTATTTTAATTATTTATTTCATTTCTTCCACCCTTTTTTATTATTTTATTTATTTATCTTCTTTTTTTCCTTTTCCTTTTCTTTACTTTCCTTTTTATTTATTTCTTTCATTTCCTCTCCTCCTCTTCTGTGTGTGGCACACCTCTCCTCCCTATGTGGTGTGCACCACATTCTCCTCCCTTCCGAAGATCCTCGCACCTCCATTCATCATTGGTTTTCTTCACTATCAGGTGCGCTGTGAACCTCTCGGTAAGGCTTATCCCACACCCCATGAATCATGCGATATCATTTTAAATCCTTTGTGCAGTTCGTCGCAGAAGGATTTTACCCTATTTTGGGAGTTTTCTAAAATCTTTTTTTCATCCGTTTTAGGTCAAATAAAAGCCTACAATGGATTATAGGATCATATATGACCAAAAGGTAGGGTGTCTAATCTTGTTCCCTTTGTTTCGTTTCGGTTTATAAAAACGCACTGTTGCGTCGTTAGTTGGTGCCTACTATCCTTAGGAAAATTCATTCAAATTCATTAATTAATTTGTTTCGCCTAGTGGTTGTAGCCATATTAGTCATGAATTAAATTTTTAAATTGTTTCAACATGGTCAGACACCCCTATGGGTGTTCCGACATGGTTGGTACAAATTTCATTAGCCTGTATATTTAATTCATTTAACTAGATATGTTTGTGAATCCTATTTTGTAGTATTAAATTTAAATAATTATTTTATAAAAATTATGAACCTTGAATTGTTGGATATTTGATAGTTTTTTTCTGAATTATTTATTTATCTAAATGTTCATTTTCGGTTATTTAATTTATGTAGTATCATTTTTTGCACAACCTATTTTTTGTTGTGTTAAATTTAAATAATTAATTTAGATTAATTAGGAACCTTGAATTGTTGTTTCTTTGGTTATTGTTTTCGGTGACTTATTTATTTATTTAAATCTCCAATAATCAAGCATTTAATTTAATTAGCTTCATGTGTTGAGAAACCATGTTTTTGTTGTGTTCAATTTATATAATTAATTTAGATTAATTATGAACCTTGAATTGTTGTTTCGTTGGTTGTTCTTTGTGTTGACTTATTTATTATAAAAAGGTGCCTTTATCGACATGTGTTCCATAACCTATTTTTTTGTGTCCACTTTATATAAATAATTTATATTAATAATGAACCTTGAATTTTTGGATTCTTGGTAGAAGGTTGTGCTGAATTATTTACTTATTTAAATATGAATTTATATACTTATGTTGATGCAGTGCCTTGCATTGTTAATATTGTTATGATGTAATATTTAATTCATACCTGGTGATCCACGAGTGTATCTATTTAGTTTTAAAGATGCAATTTCATATTTTTATTTCATATCTTCTACTGGGAAAACATTAATTAAATTCATGGTGGGGAAAACAGGTGGGTCCCTTATTAAGGGCCACGCTTAGATCATGTGTTTTTGACAAGTTACCTCTATGTGTCGGGGGGTGGTGTCATTTTCTTTTCCAGACCGAGAATTCCCCAAGCATTCTAATACTTTTGAGAGATACCGGTTCTAAAAGTGCCCATCAGGGCGGATCCATTAACAATGTGGCTAAGCCAGCCTCAGATAACATCAACCCCCTTTTTGTGTGATCTGGATGGACTCAGGGTAAATCCATTCCACGAGTGATACTTGGTCATTCGAAATATTTCCTTGGGCGGGATAAGTGGTATTGTACAATTGAAGGATGTTCTCAAGCGATACATTTAGGATTGGCTTGGACTCCAACTATCAACTTGAACCATAATAATGATGCACTGAATGTTTATATTAATGTCGTTGTTAGTCTCCTGAGATTGAGATATTTTTTGGAATGTTGAATCACACTTGGTTGAGACATGACTTAGACCACAAGTTAAAGCACAAGCGTGGGGGGTTATATCTTCCTTGTTTTACCTTACTCTTCTAGGTTTCATATATATATGCATATGTGTATTCTACTTACAGGTACTCCTTTCATACATCGGGCTTAGTACAAAGTAGGTGATTAGGCACGAGTGCCTCTTGGAACCCTAGCCGAGTTATTTATTTCATTGCACTTAATAAATTATTTGTAATTGCTATTTCATGGAAAAGTTCATTTTATTATTTTAGGAAATGGAATGGTTTAGACACCACGGGTGCCGACCTACTATGATTTTCTCTCACACCCTGCTCGGGCAACGTTGACACCCGAGTAGATTAAATGATTGCAGGTATTGATATAGGGAATCATACTGCTTCAGATTCCTTCTTGACTGTTACTTCTTAGGATGGAGACTGGGGTAGAGGACCGAGCCTTTCTCGGGATGCAGTTTTCACACTTTTTTTCTTTTCTTTTATGTTTATATCACGGTTGAGTTCTATTTTCTGTACTTTTAGTTTAGACATTCATCATGGCATGACATCGTTTTGTGATCTTCCTCACTTGAGTATTATTCAGTTGAATTTTTTATATTTCTTCTACTATAGTTTATTAATTTACATTCTTATGCTATTTATTAATAATTTTTGTTTACTTCTTCTGTGATAATACCTATTATCTATGAGGGCATAGTCTCCCCCTCAAACTCAAAAAGTCCCTCGCTTTCGGTCGGTAGCCTCTGGCATTCTGGGAGATGTGATTGAGGTCATGAAACCCACCGGTCCAACCATCGTCTTGGAGGTGATCTGGGTGGGGATGTTACAAAATGGTGTCAGAGGTGGTATTTTTTTCTTTTTCTTCCTGTTTTGGGTTGGTAGACTGGGTACTAGGATTTTTTCCACACTTAGTTAATAGTTGTGCCTGGGACTGATCACCCCAGGTACGGGAAATGACCAAGTGGCCAGGGTTGGGATTGTTGTTCATGGTTTTTGATGTTATAATTGATATGATTTCACCTAGAGTGATTGGTGTACTTTCTGATGCTTATGAATTTATGGGATTTATGATATTTTACCATTTTCCTGTTAAGGTAAGGATGAAGCATTCCATTCATCATAATAGGCACATAGGAATTAACATGCCATGCATATTTTCGTGCCATGTAGTATCATTCTAGGCTTCCTACTGATTCAAATTGTGTGAATTGAATGTATCGAATGTCCTATAATTATTTAGCCGGATTTTTTGGATATGATGTTTCAGTGGTACATTTAGCATTCTAGTCTATTTCTATGCTTCCTGTTTAATACCATGTTTCCTTGTATCTTGATTTTGTGTCTATTATCTTGTCTATGTGATTAAAATGTTATGATTAGGTGATTGCAACATCTCTCTCTCTCTCTCCCTGTTAGCATCTTGTAGTGACCTGTTAGATTTTTTGTTATGTAGTTGGTATCATTGCAAAATTATATTGGTTTCCATTGAATGGGAGCCAAATCCCAAAAACTATAAAGTGTATAGTCACTTATTTGGTTGATAACCACCCATATATCTAGGTTGATTTTTGTTTGAGCATGTTATAATTTTAAATGAGTTGGTAAACAACCTAATAGAACTACAAGGACCATGTATTCTAGTAGGTGCATTTTTTTATGAGGAAACCCATTATGGGTTTTGTGACTCTTAATAATTAAACCACTGTTTTTGGGATGCATTTTAAAGAACCCAGGTCAGTTTAGTGGGACCCTTGTAAGTTTCCTTATATATTTAAAAGGATTTTATGTGATAGATTGCCCAATTAAGGATAGGATGTCAATTAATGTAAAATATTTTAAAATATAGTTTTATAAAACGTGCATGTTTTACCTTGAGGTGTTGTTTAATATCATGTACATTGTGTATTTTTGTGAAAAAATGGTACTTGAAGTTTTTTGATTAAATCATTTGATGATTAAAAATTAACTGTGATTAAATATAAAGTGCTCAGATATGTATCCTCTAACGATTTCCTCTATTTAAGACCCATTTTATAACTGTAGTTTGATTTTCTCCTTGAGATTCTTTGGAATAAAACAATTCTCATTCCATTGTCCCTAGTCGGTCCACCTTGCTTAAAATGAAATCCTTGTTCAGACGGGTGTTCATGTTTCCCTTGAATTTTGTTTTAGGCTTGAGGACCGGGAAATGTTCAATTCCATCAGATTAGTTATTCCATTGGAATGGTTAGTTTCATTACAGGTTGTTTGACCCTCCCTTCTCTCTAGTTATGGGTGATTCAATACATCACCCTCCATGACAAAATTCATCTTGCATATGTTTCACCTTGGGGTAGTATGTGTTCATGTACACAATGTCGTTGATTTCATAATGTTGTGATGAACAAGTTAAGTTCAATGTAATCATAAAGCCTTGTGTTGTTAAATACTTTTTGGGTCATCTTTGTAGTAAAATGACTTCTGTGTTAAAGGAACCATGTTTGTCGCAATGATCAGGATTACTTCCAGAGACTCAGGTGTTTTGACACACCGGTCAGTTTGGTTGGGGTTTTAAGCCCTTTTTCAATGTTTTCCTTCTGGCAATCTTCTAATACTATTAGTGTACACTTTTTTAAGTGAAGATCATGTCTCTGATCTTACCCTTGTCCTCGATTCACTAAGAGAGAATCTGTCTTACACCATGCTAAAGCTTTAAAAGTTGTTGGGATTGTTTAGGGAGGTTTTCTCAGTGTTTCATGCTGACACGTCATTCTTATTGGTGATTTATTAGTCTTGAGTGTCACATGGATTTCTGAGTAGAAATTCCAGAAGAACTCTTGTACACCATCTGTTTCATCTAACTTTGACCGCTAGATCGATGTCACTCTGGGCTTAGTCAATGTTTTGATATGGGAATATTTCCCATTACCAACATCTCACTCATAAACATAGATTATGGATTACCCTATGTTATTTCATTTCACACTTTTTGTGCCAATCCGAGGTTACCCTAGACTTCTTGTCGGGCATGGTGATGCCTAATTCAAAGAATGTTAGCGGAGGGTAGCTATGAACTTCAGAGGACTTGTTCACAGTAAATGTGATATACCTTTGAAGAAGGCATCTCTTTTCAGTTCATAAAAAGATGATCGTACAAGCTGATCACCTTCATAAACATTCGTCCAAAGTGGCTTGACTAGTTATCTCTCTTGTTTAACAAATTAGTCAGTTAAGGACCTTTTTGAGCACGTCTCCAGGTGAAACGAGTGTGGTTTGGGTCGGATAAAGATTTTCATGAAAATATGGCTTGACCTGGGCTTTATGGGTGATGGGGAATCAATGTTTTTATCTGTTTCGGAAACCACGAAAGAAGCATCGCTAGAACACTTAACGGAATTTCATATAGGAAATTCTGATGGCATATGGTTTCGTGACTTAGAATGTTCACCATTCTAACATTAAACCCTAAGGTGGGAAGTATATTTGACTAGAAGTTAATGAGATGATGACATGGTTATGTCTCTATTAGAACGTGTTTGGATAAATATCGTCTTAGTGATTCAATTGTAAAATGAACGTTGGCTCAGATCATAATGGGTTTTGTGCCGTTTTCCAAACCAACGCTTGAACATGCATTGGGAGTTTAGAGACACAACAAAACCTTTTGTGTGAGAGACTTCATTACCCTATAGATCTGGTGAAGGTTACATTATTCCCGATGGCTTATCGTGGACTAGAAGTTCTATGGTGGGAAGGTTGTAATGTTCCGTGTTTTGAACCAGATGAAAAAGTGCAATAAATAATATTTTTTTCGTTAATTGGGAAGTTCAGTTTTAAAAACCAAGCATCAGAACTATTTATTCTGATAGTCAAAACTACGGCTTTGATAAGATAAAAATATTATGTTTATTTTATTGATATGTGTATTTTTTTGTTTAAAAAAATGAAATAACTCTCAAATAGTGCATCGTATGAGAAATTTGAGACCACAATTAGATCCAGAATTCCATGTGTACCCTAGGTTGGGTATAACCATGATTCGTATCAGGTGTTTGGAACCCGCGCACTTGACAATACAATATTTATTTTTAATTAATTAATTATTTATATTTTTAAATAATAAATAATTATTTTCTCTCAAACGGTGCGTCGAATGACAAATTGGACACCACCAATACTTCTGGGATGTGGGGTTTACACTAGGCATGGTATAACCTTTGCGAGAATTGGGCGTTTGGTCATATCACACCCGAAGATAATTTATTTTTGTTTTAAATATTTTATCGGCAATTAGATATATTAATAATTTTATTTTTAATATTATTATTTATTTTGAAAAAAATTAATGAAAATGCACTTCTGGTATTAATAAATCATATTGCGGTGTAAATAATAAATCCAAAATGTAATAAATTTGAAATTATCAATTATTTAAATTATATACAAATGCACAATCAATATTTATTTAATATCCTTTATCTTTTTTAATGGTTATTTTTTTTATATTAATGGTGTAATTGATGGGTTGAAATAAATAATAAATATAATTTTAATTATTGTTATTATTATTATATTTGGACAAAAACATTGATGTATATATATATGGGATTAAATATATATATATATAGTTATATATACATGTGTGTATATATATATCAAATTGCAGATGTGTAGATGTATATATATATATATAACACGTATATACATGGGTGGATTTTTATTTTTAGGTAAGATAAAATATAATTTATTACCCATAAAAATGCATATAACAATTAAACTTAAATCAAATTTTGGACTGTTAAGTTTCATGTACAAATCTTTGAACGACCCAGGGCACATGCTTGTGCACCCTATTGTGGGTCCCAGATGACTATTAAAATTAATTAAATGATGGGTCAGACATTAAATTAAATATTATGTCACGCCATAGCGCAACGTTCAGGTTAAAAACAATTAAAAATTATTAAAGGAAATTAATGTAACGCCCCGACCCCAACTACCCAGAGTCGGTGCATTATTACATAACATTGGCATGATCACAAGAAAGATCAAATCCCGAAAGACCGATTGGTTTAGTAGCCTTGGAAACACTAGATATAATCATAAAGTTTTACATTACATTTCAAAGTGAAAAACTACTACATCAACAAAGTCTTCATATCCACACTATTAACCCCTCATAATATCCCTGCAAGTCATTCATAATTTACTTCTTCACTACCTGGGAAAAATAAAACATAGAAAAGGGGTGAGCTCAAATGCCCAGTAAGGATAACAATATAGCGGAACATTCAAAATAAGCATAAACATTTAAGGCAATGAATTACTAAAACAAAAGCCTTTTAAAATTGAACTTCAACATAGTATGGGAAAAGTAAAATGAAATAATGCCATTTACTTATTCACATGGATATTCTACTAATCGAATAATCACATGCAAAAATCAATAACCATTTTCATAATGTTAGAATGCATAATGCCAGACTATCATAACCACATAGTCAAGGCCTCGTGCCAAGACTACAAATAAGATTTTGTCAAGGCCTTGTGCCAAGACACTAGTTTGTCTCATGAGACCTACCGATTCATCGAGGAGCTATAGCGGGCTCCACCAGTCACATATTAAGTCCAATGCATTCCCATATGAAAAGGTTTAAACATAACATAAACATTCGTATTAAAAATAGCATACGAAATGTCAATACTTTCACCATAAACTATGAATGGTATAAAAATAGCACATCCACAGTCAAACATATCACAAAACCTTCAATACAATATAGAAGTTTTGTATCATAATAAATCAACTTCAAATAATCTTAAAATCCATCAAAGGATGTTGACATAGATGAAATCAAAATTCTTTTTAAAGAAATATCTCCTTTTATTTTGAAATAATTTAAGATCCATATAAAATAAAACATTTTCTTTGAAAATATTCTTATAAGCTTGTAAGGGAAGCTTTGAAGATTTTATAACGGTGGAAAATAGCCGCACCCGCCGTATAAGTTAAAAAAACATTCTTACCTTAATTCTGTCGAAAAGGTTAAAAAGCACCTTGTTTTAAAAACGACCGAAAGATTCCTTTATAAACCACTTATAAAAGTCAAAAAGGGTATAAATGAATTTAACTCATATTCTAGTAAATAGTAAAAATGTTTTGAAATGCATTTTTAAGAAACATGGATGTGGATGATAAAGAGATCCCAGTAGATTATTACGTATAAACAACCTTGGATAATGAAGAGGTTGTAAAGTAAACCCTTACCTTGTACTTTTCCTTGGTTGGGGTAGGTTAACCTCCTCTTCTTCGGGTTCTTCCTTTTGATTTGATCAAAAGGGCTCCTTAGGATGGCTTTCTGATCAAACTAAAGCCTCTAGGTTGTATTGAGGGATGTTGGGAGAGTATTTGGGCAGCGTTTGGCCGAGCCAAAAGGCTTTGATGGTGTGAAGAAATGAGAAGGAGGAGTGCCCTTTTATAAGAGGGGTGAGGGGCACCTTTGGAAAAGTTAGAAATATTAATTTATAATAAATTCATATTCGGTTTCTAAAGGCTCCAAAGTTGATTATTCAAAGGTTAAGGTGGGGATAGGTCGAAAACCACTCAACCAATAGAATTTAGACAGGTTTGGGTACTTATATTAACCTTATCTTTAAGTATTAACTCTAAGTTAATTAGTTTCACTTTTACAATGTCTCTTTGTATTTTTATATAATATGGTTAATAAACTTACTATATACATCCAAGCGACCCCCAAGTGGTCTATTAATGATGAACCTATCCTTATATAAGTCTCTTGGCCGAACCTTAGATTTTTAGGAATTTAATATCAATTAATAATATAATATTTGTTTTAAAAACTATTTTATGTCAATTTTGACACTATTCAATAGTTGATTTTTGTGAAACTCATAACAGATTGATTACTTCGAAAAAAGTCAATTAAATCAATCGTAATATATCATATTATTCTATAAAATTAGTTTAATTCATTAAAAGTTTCATATTATATTTGTTTGGGTATTTATAATATCAATTATTTTAATTTTTCACTATTATAGTAATTACTGCATCATCTTTGTGTCATAAATAAAATAAATTATTTAATGTCTAAAAATTATAAATAAACTATCATTATGTAGGAAATCTTTTTATCTTTCTAATGAATATTTATAATCTAAAATCCAACTTATATAACCCTATGTAACAATTGTTTTTCTAAAAGATATATGCTTGTGTCATTTTTGTATTCATTTTGACTTAATTAAAATAAAGTGTCATTATCACTTACAAGTGGATCCATGGGGTCCCCAAATTGACACAAAGATGCCCATGGTCGACCATGTATCAACCAATAGGGTTAAGACACGTTTTAGGATAATTTAGTATTATTATAATATTATATTTTAACCCTTATTTACCGGATTTACCCCTAACCATGGTAAATAAAATATTTACCGCAGTAATTATTCAAAATGTCTAAAAATAAAAGTTACCTATTTACACAATTTTAACATCCTGATTCCAAATATGGAATCCATTTTTCTAAATTCAAAACACAGAAGTGGCAGAAATTAATTAAAAATTAATTCCCGCTGTCAAAACAAAAAGCGTGTTTTTAAGAGATAATAACTATCAAAAGATTGACAATTGTTTATGTTCGGTTTAATTGTAAAATTATGTCTAATGACCAACATTATATTAAATTGTAAAAATATATTCTAAATATACTTTAAAACCACTCAAATTCATAATTTATCACTATTAATTATTTTGATTAAGAAAGTTGTTTTTAATTAAAATTTAGTAATTTTCACTATTCATCAAAATATGAAAGTTATCCGAAAAGTACCAAAATTTAACCTTAGGCTAAATTAGATATTCTGAATCCAAAAATGAAGTCCATTTTGAAATATAAAATATATATATTTTCAAAAAGTAGGTATTACTATTTATAACGGCTAGTTTGATTGGTTACAGTGTGTTAGAACTCGAAGTTGCGTACAACACACGCTACTGTTTTATTCAAAGGAAAGCGTACCGTGGAAGCTTGGGATGTATCATTTTAAATTTTTTGATGTCTCCATTTAGTCAAAAAGTTTAAAATATTGTATTTAAAAAGGTTTCACTATCAAAAGTTGATAAAAGTGCAATACTGAAAATGAATTTGTTCTTGCATTATGACTAAGAAACTCATAATATGGATTCTAAAATTATAAGGATTATATAAAGTTTAAAATTTAGTTAATACTATTCATGACCTCTTTTAATGGCTTTTTTTTGTAAGTGATGGTGCAATTGAACTCAGTGTTGCGTGTAGTGCAAGTTATTGAATTATTTTGAAGAAATAACACACTATGAAATCTTGGGGTGTTACATTCTCCCCTCCTTCAATAAATTGCGTCCTCGCAATTTGAAATTGTTCTTAAAAAATAAAAGGTTGAAAGTAGAAAATATATTTGTGGGAAAACCCACATCGGAAATTGGGTTACTAAAATTTAGTCTTAATATGAGGAAAAGAGAAATCAAAGGGTCACCTCCAAATTATGATCTCGATTAGGAGAACATTGGTGGAAATTAGAGACATATAATCGGAGGAAAAATGTAAATATTTATAGGTAGTGATTGAGGTCATCAATCACAAACAAGTGTATAATTGAGGTCCTTAAATTCATCAATCTATGATGATTTGAAATACCATCGGTTCAACAAAACATAGGGTATTAGGATAACACATTTTTTACGTTTCAAAATATCTTAGTTGAAATCCCACATCGAAAAATGAATTAATGAGGCCTCTATTTAAAATAAAGAGTGGAAAGTATGAAGATTACCGAAAATAACACATACTAGGGTTCCATGTAAGAAAATATGGATATGGAAGAAAAATCTAGCCATCAATTATCTGATGGAGAGTGGTAGAGAACATAGCTATGAAAAGGCCAACAATCCCAAAGCCATAAATTAATGATGATTTAAGGTACCATCTAGGACAACATTTTTGTTCTAAGTTCCTTTTATTAATGATGAGGAATTTATTTATGAGATTGGCTAAGATCATAAGGAGATATACTTAGTTTATAATTAGAGTTTTATCCATTAATAAATTTCTACCAAAACTCATCATTCACTCGTAAAAAAAATTCTATTTATACTATTCATAGAGGGTTCCAAAATAAACGAATTTATAATTCATCTACCAGATCTTTTAAAAAACTACTTTATTTAATCCAGGACATCTCGTGGGATAGTGGTAGGTGATACACCCTTGTCGCCCTTTGGTTGCGGGTTCAAGTCTCGCAGCCTTGCCGGACGCGACGGGTTGCCGCCCGACCTCCGGGTTGTCCTTTTATGGCAATCCAAAATAATCCAAACTAGAACTATCCAAAATACTTCTGTCCAAACTCACAGTACAACATTCATAAGGAAGGTAAACATAATATAGATCCTTTTTACCCCGTAATAGCATATGAATACCTTCATCATGTATTACCATATTCCTTATTGATTACCTTCATGCTCCCTTATTCCATATAGAATGCTGGATATACTTCATTAATCCAAAAATGTTTTAAACCCCAACAATGATGGAATATAAAAATCATTAATCAGTTCCAAGGTAGTCAAGAATATCAAATATAATTTATCCAAAACAATCACATATTATTCCAAAATCACTACCTCAGTATCAGAACTATATTATGGTTTATCATTCTCTCAACCATATATTTTCCAAAAATCTATCCTGCTAATGAGTCACTTTTCTTTGTTCCACACAATCTCAAGTCCTTAATGAAATAGTACTGCATTACAATCCTTATATACTCCATAATTATTATAACAAGTACATTGTTGATACAACACTCAATTGACATAATCAACATAAGAACTCTAATCATTCCTCTTCATCTGTGGTAGTATCATAACTTGATTATTATCCAATAGCATCATTTGCGGCATAGTCTGATGACTGGGACATAGGTTCGCGTAGTGTCCAAACTCCTTGCAAATGAAGCATTGTACATTTAAAACCATTTTCTTACCCTTGCAGTCACGTACTTTGTGCCCTTTTCCTCCACACTTATAACAAACTCTCATTCCTTTCAGGCAAGTTCCAGGGTGTTTCTTTCCACAGTTACCACATATGGGAAAATTCTTCTTTTCCCTCTTACTTTTATCCATCTTTCTCTCTTCCATCCTTTTCTTCTCTTGCTTCCCTTCAAATCCATAGGACTCAGTAAACTCTTTACTTATCTTATCAATACATGATATTATTTCTTCATATGATGATAATACATGGGAGACTATTTCTCTTATAAATTCTAGCTTAAGACCAAGAAAGATATGATCCTTCCTTCTCTTTGGATCATGTGCATTTCTGGAGTTCTCATTCCTTCTACTGGGCGCCATTTCTAAACAATGGCATACACTAGATCAGTTTATGAATCAAAATACATAATCCCATACTTATAAAACACTTAACATAAATTGAACTATTTATGGATATAATCCATAATCATAAAAATGTTTTCTTTGAGGAAGTATATACTCATAAACCCTTCATAATGATTTGTAATGAAAATGAGAGTTATCTTAAGCATATCCCCCAGGAGTGTCGTAACCAAGAGTGCAGCAAGGCCCGTTGTCGTGCACCAGTTCCCGTTCGAGTCTAGCTCAAAGCGGTGTTTTCGGGTTTTACCCCTAGGTACATCTGTGCCAGAGCCGCCTCTACCTGCTCGTATCCAGACAGGGATGTATTGCTCGGAAAACTCACAAAATCTCTACAATACCAAAATTCTAGGAAGTTCTTCTATACTAATCCTCAAAGTTCATCTTAGGTCTACGTGCTCTAATCAGAGTTTATCTAAATCTAGCTTCCATGGTTTGTACTAAACTTCCTCTGATACCAACTGTAACGCCCCGACCCCAACTACCCAGAGTCGGTGCATTATTACATAACATTGGCATGATCACAAGAAATATCAAATCCCAAAAGACCGATTGGTTTAGTAGCCTTGGAAACACTAGATATAATCATAAAGTTTTACATTACATTTCAAAGTGAAAAACTACTACAACAACAAAGTCTTCATATCCACACTATTAACCCCTCATAATATCCCTGCAAGTCATTCATAATTTACTTCTTCACTACCTGGAAAAAATAAAACATAGAAAAGGGGTGAGCTCAAATGCCCAGTAAGGATAACAATATAGAGGAACATTCAAAATAAGCATAAACATTTAAGGCAATGAATTACTAAAACAAAAGCCTTTTAAAATTGAACTTCAACATAGTATGGCAAAAGTAAAATGAAATAATGCCATTTACTTATTCACATGGATATTCTACTAATCGAATAATCACATGCAAAAATCAATAACCATTTTCATAATGTTGGAATGCATAATGCCAGACTGTCATAACCACATAGTCAAGGCCTCGTGCCAAGACTACAAATAAGATTTTGTCAAGGCCTTGTGCCAAGACACTAGTTTGTCTCATGAGACCTACCGATGCATCGAGGAGCTATAGCGGGCTCCACCCGTCACATATTAAGTCCAATGCATTCCCATATGAAAAGGTTTAAACATAACATAAACATTCGTATTAAAACTAGCATACGAAATGTCAATACTTTCCCCATAAACTATGAATGGTATAAAAATAGCACATCCACAGTCAAACATATCACAAAACCTTCAATACAATATAGAAGTTTTGTATCATAATAAATCAACTTCAAATAATCTTAAAATCCATCAAAGGATGTTGACATAGATGAAATCAAAATTCTTTTTAAAGAAATATCTCCTTTTATTTTGAAATAATTTAAGATCCATATAAAATAAAACATTTTCTTTGAAAATATTCTTATAAGCTTGTAAGGGAAGCTTTGAAGATTTTATAACGGAGGAAAATAGCCGCACCCGCCATATAAGTTAAAAAAACATTCTTACCTTAATTCTGTCGAAAAGGTTAAAAAGGACCTTGTTTTGAAAACGACCGAAAGATTCCTTTATAAACCACTTATAAAAGTCAAAAAGGGTATAAATGAATTTAACTCATATTCTAGTAAATAGTAAAAATGTTTTGAAATGCATTTTTAAGAAACATGGATGTGGATGATAAAGAGATCCCAGTAGATTATTACGTATAAACAACCTTGGATAATGAATAGGTTGTAAAGTAAACCCTTACCTTGTACTTTTCCTTGGTTGGGGTAGGTTAACCTCCTCTTCTTCGGGTTCTTCCTTTTGATTTGATCAAAAGGGCTCCTTAGGTTGGCTTTCTGATCAAACTAAGGCCTCTAGGTTGTATTGAGGGATGTTGGTAGAGTATTTGGGCAGAGTTTGGCCGAGCCAAAAGGCTTTGAAGGTGTGAAGAAATGAGAAGGAGGAGTGCCCTTTTATAAGAGGGGTGAGGGGCACCTTTGGAAAAGTTAGAAATATTAATTTATAATAAATTCATATTCGGTTTCTAAAGGCTCAAAAGTTGATTATTCAAAGGTTAAGGTGGGGATAGGTCGAAAACCACTCAACCAATAGAATTTAGACAGGTTTGGGTACTTATATTAACCTTATCTTTAAGTATTAACTCTAAGTTAATTAGTTTCACTTTTACAATGTCTCTTTGTATTTTTATATAATATGCTTAATAAACTTACTATATACATCCAAGCGACCCCCAAGTGGTCTATTAATGATGAACCTATCCTTATATAAGTCTCTTGGCCGAACCTTAGATTTTTAGGATTTTAATATCAATTAATAATATAATATTTGTTTTAAAAACTATTTTATGTCAATTTTGACACTATTCAATAGTTGATTTTTTTGAAACTCATAACAGATTGATTACTTAGAAAAAAGTCAATAAAATCAATCCTAATATATCATATTATCCTAGAAAATTAGTTTAATTCATTAAAAGTTTCATATTATATTTTTTTGGGTATTTATAATATCAATTATTTTAATTTTTCACTATTATAGTAATTACTGCATCATCTTTGTGTCATAAATAAAATAAATTATTTAATGTCTAAAAATTATAAATAAAATATCATTATGTAGGAAATCTTTTTATCTTTCTAATGAATATTTATAATCTAAAATCCAACTTATATAACCCTATGTAACAATTGTTTTTCTAAAAGATATATGCTTGTGTCATTTTTGTATTAATTTTGACTTAATTAAAATAAAGTGTCATTATCACTTACAAGTGGATCCATGGGGTCCCAAAATTGACACAAAGATGCCCATGGTCGACCAGGTATCAACCCATAGGGTTAAGACACGTTTTAGGGTAATTTAGTATTATTATAATATTATTTTTTAACCCTTATTTACCGGATTTACCCTTAACCATGGTAAATAAAATATTTACCGCAGTAATTATTCAAAATGTCTAAAAATAAAAGTTACCTATTTAAACAATTTGAACATCCTGATTCCAAATATGGAATCCATTTTTCTAAATTCAAAACACATAAGTGGCAGAAATTAATTTAAAATTAATTCCCGCTGTCAAAACAAAAAGCGTGTTTTTAAGAGATAATAACTATCAAAAGATTGACACTTGTTTATGTTCGGTTTAATTGTAAAATTATGTCTAATGTCCAACATTATATTAAATTGTAAAAATATATTCTAAATATAATTTAAAACCACTCAAATTCATAATTTATCACTATTAATTATTTTGATTAAGAAAGTTGTTTTTAATTAAAATTTAGTAATTTTCACTATTCATCAAAATATGAAAGTTATCCGAAAAGTACCAAAATTTCACCTTAGGATAAATTCGATATTCTGAATCCAAAAATGAAGTCCATTTTGAAATATAAAATATATATATTTTCAAAAAGTAGGTATTACTATTTATAACGGCTAGTTTGATTGGTTACGGTGTGTTAGAACTCGAAGTTGCGTACAACACACGCTACTGTTTTATTCAAAGGAAAGCGTACTGTGGAAGCTTGGGATGTTTCATTTTAAATTTTTTGATGTCTCCATTTAGTCAAAAAGTTTAAAATATTGTATTTAAAAAGGTTTCACTATCAAAAGTTGATAAAAGTGCAATACTGAAAATGAATCTATTCTTGCATTATGACTAAGAAACTCATAATATGGATTCTAAAATTATAAGGATTATATAAAGTTTAAAATTTAGTTAATACTATTCATGACCTCTTTTAATGGCTTTTTTTTTTAAGTGATGGTGCAATTGAACTCAGTGTTGCGTGTAGTGCAAGTTATTGAATTATTTTGAAGAAATAACACACTATGAAATCTTGGGGTGTTACAATTAATGAAATTTAAAGAGGGATAAAAATAAATAATAAAATAGATACATATGGAGAGAAATTAAAAATAATTAAAACAAGGTAAACCAGTTTTAATTATTTTTTTCATTTCATCCACTGCTTTATTTTTGTTATTTTATTTATTTACGTCATTTTTTTCCTTTTTATTTTCTTTCATTTCCTTTTTGTTTTTTATTCTCTCCTCCTCTCCTCCTCTCCCTTGTGTGGTTCCCTCTCCTCCCTTGGGGTTGCGCACCACCTTATCCTCCTTTCGAAATATCGACGCGCCTCCATTCATCATCCATTTTCTTTGTCGTCATGTGAACTATGAACCTCTCGGTAAGGCTTATCTCTCGCACCAAAAATCGTGTGATCTCATTCCACATCCATTACATAGTTCACTGTGGAAGGATTTTATCATATTTTGGGGTTTTATAAAATGTTTTGTTTTATTTTGTTTTAGGTAAAATCAAAGCCTACCGTGGATTATAGGATCATCTACGAGCATAAGATAGGGTGTCTACTCTCTTTCCCTCCATTTCACTGTGATTTATAAAAACACACCACTGTGTGGTTAGTCGGTGTCTGCCGTTTTTTTTGAAAATTCACCCAAATTAATTTATTAATTTGTTTTTCCTAGTTGTTGCAACTGTATTTATCATGAATTAAATTGTTCAAATTGTTTCAATGTGGTCGGACACCCCTTTGGGTTTGCCGACGTGGTCAGTACAAATTCTGTTAGCCCGTATATTTAATTTATTTAAATACATGTGTTTGCACAGCCTATTTTGTAGTGTTTAATTTAAATAATTTTTTTAGCATAATTATTAACCTTGAATTGTGGGATCTTTGGTAGTTGTTTTTTCTGAATTGTTTATTTATTTAAATGTGTATTTTCGGGAATTTAATTTAATTTTATTTATGTGTTGTGAATACTATTTTTTGTTCAATTTAAATAATTAAATTAGATTAATAATGAACCATGAATTATTCTATCATTGGTAGTTGTTTGTGATAAATTATGTATTCATTTAAATGTTAATGTTCAGGTATTTAATTTAATTACTTTCATGTGTTTCAAAACCTATTTTTTGTTATGTTCAAATGAAATAATTAATTTCGATTAATTATCAACCTTGTATTGTTGTAACATTGGTTGTTGTTTGTGCTGATTTATTTATTATAAAAAGGTGTCTCTATCAGCTTGTGTTGCACAAACTATTTTTGTTGTGGAGAATATAAATAAATAATTTATATTAATTATGAATATTGATGTTTTTTATTCTTGGTAGTTGGTTGGGATGAATTATTTATTTATTTAAAAGTGAATTTATCTACTTATGTTGATGTCGTACATTTTGTTGTTAATATTGTTATGCTAAAATATTTAATTTGTACCTGGTGATGCACGGGTGTATCTATTTAGTTTTCAAGCTGCAATTTCATATGTTGATGTCATATCTGCTACTATGAAAATTTTAATTAAATTCAGATTGGGGAAAGGAGGTGGGTCCCGTATTACGGGTCATTATTAGATCCCCCTTTCCTTGTGGGTTACCTCTATGTGCCATGGGGCGATGTCATTGGCTTTTCCATACCGAAACATCCTCGGGAATTCTAAAACTCTTGAGTGATACCAGTTCCAAAGTTCCCATTGGGATGAATTTGTTGGCAATGTTGCGAAGCCATCCTCTAATGACACCTGACCCCTTTTGGCGAGATCATGACAGACTCAGGGTAAAGCCATTCCATGAGTGATACTTGGTCTTTCGAAAGATTTCCTTGGACGAGCTCAGTGGTATTGGATAATTGAAGGATGTTCTGTAGTGATACCTTTATGAAGGGCTCAGACTCCAACTATCAACATGAACATTAATAATTATGCACTGATGGTTTATACTAATGACGTTGTTAGTCTCTTGAGATTGAGATTTTTTATGATTTGTTGAAGGACACCTATTTGACACATGATTTAGACACCATGTTAAAGAACAAGCTTGGGGTATGCATCATTCTTATTTTACCTTAATCTTCCAGGCTTCATATATATGCATATGTGTATTCTACTTACAGGCACTCCTTTCATACTTCTGGCATAGGCCGAAGCAGGTGATTAGGAATGGGTTTTTCTTGGAACCCAGGCCGAGTTTTTTATTTCATTGCACTTAATAAATTATCATAAATTGGTATATAATGGAAAACTAAATTTTATTGTTGAAAAAAATGGAAAGGATTAGACATCAAGGGTTCTGGCCTACTGAGATTTTATCTCACACCCTGCTCGGGCGTCGTTAACACCCGAGTAGATTATATGATTATAGGTATTGATAAAGTTAAGCATGTTGCTTCTTATTATTGATTGATTGTTGCTGCTTAGGATGGATTCTGGGGAAGAGGACCGAGCCTTAATCATGATGTAGTTGTCGCACATTGATTATTTTCCTTTTAGTTGATATCATACATGGGTTATGTTTTCTGTAATTTCAGTTTAGAAATTCATCATGGCATGACATCGTTTTGTGAGCTTCCACACCTGAGTATTATTCAGTTGGATTATTTATATTGCTTCTATTTTAGTTTATTCATTTATTGGCATATAAGATTTATTATTAATTATTTCTTACATCCACTGTGGTAATACCTATTACCTATGAGGGCATAGTCTCCCCCTAAGACTGAAAAAGTCCCTCGCTACTAGTAGGCTGCCTCTAGAGTTTGAGGAGATGCGTTTGAGGGCATGTAACCCACTGGTCCAGCCACTGTCTTAGAGGTAAGCCATGTTAGGATGTTACATTTATTATATATTTATAATTATGTATTTTTTGGGATCCTACTAGTCAGTTTTTTATCACACCCTAAATTTGACTTTGGGAATATTTTTACATTATTTTATCAATTCATGGTAATGTAGATACACTTCTTGGATATAGAGGATGTTCCTCCTTGTAGGACCTGGGTAGTCGGTATTTATTGTGAAGTATTTGATCCTTTTCTTGTTAAGAGATCTTGTTTATGATGTTATGATTGGTTTAAGTGATGATTTTTATTGTTGTTTTATATTTGGTTATGTAAATTCTTGTTTTTGGTACATTTATATGATTTTTTGTTTAACATAATGATTTTAAAAGTTTCTTTTCACTGATTATATTTAGAAATTATTTTTTAAATATCATCCCCTTTATTGTTATTGATTCCATGGTGCTTATCACCATCTTTTCCGGATTGAGAATTCACTTCATTCCATGTTAGGTCCAACTTGGGATCGAGTTTAGTGGTTTATCATTTTTTTCATGACAACGAGGGTTTCAATGTTTTTAACTATAAAATTTTTTATATGTTATATAGTATATGATAATGTCCCACGATGCATCGATAGTCTTTGGATTCCTATATAAAATGTCATATTTTATAGTAAATTTTTCTTAATTGTATTCTAAGACACATACTAATTCTATCATTTACCTCTTTTCATCATTATTTTATTTCATATGGGCTTAATAACATATCATGGAATAATGGATAATTCCACCCTTGTATAAACCATAGAGGGAGGAACCCATTATTTTCAACTAAGGGATCATCATCAACATAAGTACCTAATGATAAGAATTTTATGAATCATTTGTTTAAGGATCATGATTGCCCTTTATTAATATTACCCAAGGTTTTAGAATAAATTCATCATTATAATTAGAATTTTTGGTTTTTATTATCTTCCACTATATATAATTAGTGATTTTTAATTCTTGTAAACCCATAAGATCTATTCCGGAACAAAATACATGTTATTATTCCACTATTGTATAAATTCTATAAATGGAGGAAACAATCATGAATTTTTCTCACTAGGGGAATTGTGGAATTAGAGTATCACATACACCTAGTTCTGGAAGGCCTAAAATAGTTTTTAAAACGTTTTTTATGAGTTTCATGAAGATGAATTAAACTATTAAATAATATCATTTTCACTCTTTTGGATATTATGGAAATTTATATTGGTTTTTCCATTATAGTGTATCTAAAAGTGTTCAAAAGGTACCCCAAATGTCCCTAGAATTGGAAACTCAATCAATGGATTAGTTAACCAGAAACAGCCTTACACCATCATAGATATCAATTTGAGTATGGAACCCTGTAATTATGTGTTAGTTTGTTATATAATAGTCTTCCATGAAATTAATTGTACCTCAAAATCACTATGAGGGTTCAAGTAGAGTATGTTTTATAGAGTATTAACCTAAAAAAATTAATGTGGGGTCATTTAATGATATAAGTACTATTAAATTTTCTTTTACATTATATTGATATTTATTTGTTGTATGTGATTTGTTTTATATTATTTATAAATAAAATTTATTTGATGGTATTCAAGTAGGGTTATCATCTAATTATATGAGCCTTGATACACCAATAAGTAAGAAGTTAGAGCTATCTGGGAATTTTACATCATGTGCTCAGTAGTGGACTCATTTAGACATATTTTATATCCAAAAGGAATCAACATAAAACCCCTAAATATCATTATATGAATGAAATATATGTCTCAGTTTTGAGAATGGATTTATCACTATGTCAGGAGGGTATTGATATCATCTCTAATATGTTTCTAATATATAATTATTTGATAACATAATCTATAAGGAAATTGAGAAGGGTCTGATTAGGGTAATGTGGCGGAGATCATTATTCAAATATATATGTATTTCCATATATTTGTTGAACCAAACAAACATGATTTATGTGAGGACCCAACCCCAGAGGCCCAGAGCTAATTCCTAAAACATGGAGTGTAATTTTTTTACCAAAATATGATTAAAAAATTACACATCGCATCTCATTATAGAGGGTATCTCCAGTATAGGTTCTGTAAAAAATATACAACAGATACATTTCATCACAACTGAATGAAATTTCCTTCTTAAGGAAGCCACCACATAGAAGAACTCCATACTGAGAAATCATCTAATCACGTAAAAATGAATTAAAAAGGTCGGGTGAGCACAAGAACTGCCTATAAGGGGTTTTAAAACTAAATAATGAAATTTATTTTTTAAATACATCATATTAAATTAATTAAAAAAATCTTGTCTTAAAAGCAGACAACATTTCTCATAGCATGTCATCAATATTTTCCAATGGATACTTAATATTATTTTTAGGGAAATCTCTTACAAAGGAAATTATAAATTTATTTAAAAGATACAGATAAAACACATGTCTATGTATGCATATTTGTACATAAATGCATGGAATGCTACATATAATTCAAAAATAGATCAAACTAATTAAGGGATGACATGAAAGGATGCATGTACAAATATTAATCACATGAAATAAAAATTTCATAACATTGCACAAGTAACTAAATCATTATTGATGTAACATAAAAAATTTATTTCAGGAAATGAGAGATGTACTACTAACTTCTATATCAATGTTCTGCAAATAGGTTCTACAAATTCATTATAAGTGACATTCCAAGTACATATATCATTATGGCATGTGAATTTATACCATTATTATAAGTAAAATATTCTTAACCAAGGATATTATAATGGTTGAATAATCATAGGGTCAGATAAATATTAATAACATATTGAAAAAAATACATATTCCAGACAATTATAGTCATTCTATCGAGGCCTCATTCCAAGTCCATACATAATAATTTTATCAAGGCAATGTTCCATGACCTAGTTTGTTTCATGAAACCTATCGATTCATTGAGAGGCTATATTAGGTCCAACAAAACATATAATCAGTCCAATGTATTCATCTTATATATAAAATTATTTAAATAAAAGTGTTCCATACCACTTTGATTAATTAAATTGTGTCTCTTATTTAACGTATCCCATACCATATTGAATAATTAAATAATTTTTCTTATTCAAAGTTTCCCATAAAAATTTGAATAATTAAATTATTATTCCATAAATTATCATAAGTGATATAGACTGTTTTGGTTTGTCACAAGAAATAATAACTCTTAAATTCAAAGACCCTTCTTTCACAAAATTAACCTTCTATATACACAATTACATGTTTTTGAACATAGGATAGTTATCATTCATGTTCAAACCATACACTAATAAATATAAGATTTAGTAAAAAATAATCATTAATATTTAATATTGTTTTGTGGAATATTTAGCATTAATTAAGATATAATCTTTGTATATGTATAACATTTATTACATGTGAGGGATTTATACATAAAAAATTAAACACACTTCACTATGAATGTATGGGTATATTTATTAGAAAAAATATAATTCCAAATATTAATCCTAAAATTATAAATTGTGATGAACGTAATATCAATTTCAATTAAAAAGTGAAGGCTTCTTTTAAAAAGTTTAGGCTCACAGTAACTAAACAACGATTTTTTATTGTTTTCCAATATAAAATTTCATTTGTGATCATTCTGACATGCCTATATGTAATTGTTGTACTTATTTATACATGCATGTTTCAAAATCTGAATTAAATGAATTTCTATAAGGACAAGAATTACCTATTATAATAATTTTTTATCTTAATAAGAAATGAAGATTAATGAAATTTGGTATAATAACATTATACCTATTTAAATATACTAATATAAATATGTATTAGTTTAGAAACCGAAATCCACTATTAAAAAAACATTACTAGTAATAGATGCATAAAACATTAGTTAACTACTGAAAAAGATGACTTGAATATCTTAAAATAGATTAGGTTTTGAAAATTATAAAAACTGTATATGTATATATATATATATATGCAATGTGAATACATGGGATTTCCTTAACGAAAACAATGTTTGACAAACACTTAAAAGTTTTATACAAATCCAAAAAATTATTTAATCACTTAAATCAGTTTTATGAAAATTTAATTTACTTTAGAATATATATATATATACACATATAACCATATATACACAAAGTGTATATACAGGTTTTACATATCAAACCCGAATATAAAATAACCCATACATGTATTACATGGTTAGATAACATCATACCAATATTCATCATTTGAAAAATATGAAATATAATAGGTTTTTATATATATAAACGTATTTAAAAATATATGTATATAAGGGTTTAATCAATTAAAACTAAATAAATCCATACATGATTTACATGCATTATGGTCATCATTTAAATAGAAATTTTCATCATTTAAAAATCATAAAAAAAGAATAGTTTTGTTTAATAATTATTCATATATATATATATAGATTATTGAAACACAAATAAAATTTTTACATGTCATCAAAGGTAGGGTGGAGCCGAGCAAAGGATGGAGAGGAGTTGGAACAATAAAAATAAATAGGTTTATGGATCAAAATGTGGTTTATATAAAAATTTCATATAAATTATATATATATATATACAGCATGGTTCAAAATAAAAATATAAACAATCCAAAATAATGAAATCTAAATATATCTATTTAGAAAAAAAATTAATCAACCTAAATATAAATGTTTTTTTTGTTAAAAAAAATAAAAATTTATATTGAAAAAACCTTGTAGGGAAACCTGATGCATTTTCATTAAAATAAAACACCCATGAAGACTTGTGGAAAGATTAATGTGGTAAACCTGGCCGTGGAGAGGGATACAAGACTCATGAGAGAGAAGGAAACTGTGGAGAGGATGGTGATGGATACTAGTGTGTTGTGCGGAAGAAGAATAAGAAAGGGGGAATACGTTGAAATGAATGAACGGTCATGATGGAATGAGCCTGATCAGATGACTAAGGTGAGTTCTACTATTTTAAAAAATGAAGAACTGTTGAGATTAAATGTGGCTTTGATCAAATGGTTGTGGGGTAACCAAGTGATTTAAAATAGGATGAGAGTCTGAGATCAACCACATGTTGATTCAATTGTTGATGAAAATCATGGTAAAATGAAATGATCTATGGAGTTTTAAGGATAGATCACAGCAGACGGTGTGGATCTCTTATGGAAAGATTGAAGGGCTCAGATAGGATTTCACATAGAAAAATGTGTCTCACATCGAAATGGGGAGTGGTACTAGACCTCATTAAGGGATTTGATGTATTAGACATATTCTAATAACAAAAAACACATTGTAGGGTCCTAACACATGAGATCCCCACCCTACATGCATTGGACAACCCAAACATTGCACCAGTGCATGACCTACCTCGCCCATTGCTCACGCCTAACCATGACCTATACACGAGACTGTGCCCACTCTTAGGCCCTACCATTCAAAGCCTATGTATGACTCATCATGCACCAAGTATTTGATTCCCGATGGTTTGTAGACTGTGAGGTTCTATGTGAGATTCCCACCAGACCTTGAGGGCTTCGCCTTCAAGGATGCCCTCTATTGAGTGGGTACTCACCCTAATTTTTGTCAAAATGTAACACTATTTTTGTATCATTAAATAAATAAAAAAATATAATATATATGATAATATTAAAAATATAGAATATATCTACATAATAATTTTTATAAATATAATATTTTTGTATATATTCTTTCTTATGGTTAAACAAATCACTAAACACCATTTCTTCCATAACGTTGTATACATTGTTTTCTCAATTTTTAATATATTATAAGTTCAAAATCAAAGTAAATACCTAGTTAAATACCATGTCATTACTTATATAAGTTTATGTTCAGTTTAAAGGAATTCACATTTTTTTAAATAAAATTTATCTTTAATTAATAATATGACATTATTTATACAGTAATATAACATTAAAACATTTAAATAATATTTTAAACATTTGGAAAAAAATATTCAAATTACATAAAATATATAACATACTTATAATACCTAACATGTATAGAATTTTATGAACATTAAAAAAACCAATAGCCATCAAAATACCCAACCACTATTAACGATCATATTTATCTTCAAATCCTTTTAAATATTTTTGTCGGTGTTACAAAATTCAAAAAACTAATTTTGGGTAGTTGGTTCTCTATGCCCCCTTTATGATTAGTGTGGTTTCAATTGTTCATTCCATAATTTTCTCTTTTTGAATGACTCGAAATAATTTCACTACATACATGGTCTGTTTATTGTATTTTGTGGTCTCTCGATGATCCTGATTGGTCGCATAGTAGGTATTATAAGTTAGTGAGGATCTTTTGGCCTTAGTGAAAATGTAAGGTTTTAAAATTTTCATTGAATAAAACATGTTTTATATTTATTCTCCAAGAATTTATTTTGGATGAAACCAATATTAAAAAATAATATTGATAATTCTCATGATTAAAGATGTATTATTTTTTAAAAATTAAATATGTTGGGGGTGTCACATTATTCCCCCCTCAAAAGAATTACATCTTCGTAATTCTATCATACTATTATTCTACCAAACACCATCCCACATTAATCATTATTCATTAAAATAAAATACATATTTTAATCATTATTAGTTAAAAACAAATTAATTAAAAATGGTATTTTATTTATACCTTCATCTATTCCACTGGTGTTGGTGATTTTCCCTATTTTTTCTGGTTAAATGAATAACAAGGATAGTTTCAAACTCCTTGGTTTTTGGGGTCCAGATATAGTATAAGAAACATATGTCAAACTCATGTACATACCTATTGTATATCGAAAGAGTTTCATGAGGGGTGTAATTTTGGGATACATTCGTATAGACATGATGTCTAAAAAATGAATGAAGTGGCTTGTCCTATAGAATTTTAAATACTCTAAATCATCAATATAGACTGTACGAATTGATTTGACAATGATATGCCACATGAATGCCACCCTATCTTGTAGCTTCATGGAAATAACATAGGGCCAGAAGACAATCGATTAAGGTAAAAAATTTATAGAGGCCCTAAGATTACATTCCTCGACATGGATAGAATTGGAGTTTAGCAGGCATAATGAGGAAATAGTAGATGCATGGTCCTTGATGGAGGTGAAGTATACTAGGAGTGTTAAATATGTGGTATTGATGTTTGCAGGTCAAATAAAGGTTTCCAAATGGCTCAAATTCATCCATGCATGACTTAAAAATTGTGGTTTCTAGTGCCTCAGTAGGAATAGAAAAGAATCATGTTGGTGAACCCTATACATCCATCTGAAATTTTTTTGAAACGATTCAATTCATTGATGTAATGAGAAAAAATTCTTTTATGATCTATTCAAATTTTCCTGAATTATCTAAACTATTCCATTGATTCCAACTATGAGGAATTCAGCCTAGAATCCTAGAACCGGTGCCTAAAACATGGTGTGTAATTTTTTTTATAAAAATATGTTGTTAAAATTACACCCCACATCTCATCATAGAAGATTTATTTGGTCTAGTTTCTGGAAAACTAGAAACCACTAACAATGTTTTTTCCAAAACTGAATGATATAAGATTCATAAATCTACATAGAATAACCCAAACCGTAAAAATCAATTAATCATATAATAATGAATTAAAAATGTTGAGTGGGAACAATAATTCCTTATAATGGGTTTTAAAACTAATTAATTAAATTCCTTTATTTAAAAACATCTTATTAAAATAATAACAAAAAATTTTCTTAAAAGGATACAACATTTCTCATAGAACACCAATAACATTTTCTTACTATTATGTAATTTTTTTGTGAATTCTCTTACCCAATAATTTAAAATTTTATTTAAAATGTACATATAGAAAACATATAAGAGTCTGTATACTTTTAAAAAAATCCATTGAATGATGCATAGAAGCCTGAAATTGATCAAACTAATTAAATGGTGACATGAAACGATGCATTTAAAAACATTAGATCAAGAAATAATACTTTCCAAAAATATCAAAATTAAAAAAATTATTTTTGAATTAACATAGAAATTGAAATTCATGAATTTAGAGATTTATTACTAACATCTTTATCGATGTTATGAAAATGGGAGCTACACATTCTTTATAAGTGACTCAAAAAGTATATAATTTATTAATCCCAAACCATTAATTACAATTATCATAATTAAATTATTGTTAATTAAGGATATTATACTACTCGAATAATCACATGGTTAGTAATGTGTTAATCACATATTGAAGAAATCCATATATCAGAAAATCAAAATCATTCTATCGAGGCCTCATGCCAAGACCATACATAATCATTCTTTAAAGGCCTTGTTCCATGCCCTAGTTTTTTTTCAAGGGACTTTCTAATGAATTGAGAAGCTATAGTGGGCCTCACCCATAACAAAATCAGTCTACTTCTTTCCTTATATGTCTAAATGTCTTTAAATAAAATTGTCCCATAACACTTTGATTTATTAAATTGTGTCTCTTATTCAAAGTGTCTCATTCCACATTGAATAATTAAATTATATCTCTTTTTCTAATTTTTCTATACAACTTTGAATAATTAAATTCATAATCTATAAAATATTGTATATATTAATAAATTATTTGGGTTTGACACATGAAATAATAAATCTTTAATTCAAACACCCTTATTATATAAAATTAATCATTTTATATACATAATTATATGTTTTTGAATTAAAGGTAATTATCATTCATGTTCAAACAAGACACTAATAAATGGAAGTGTTAGATAAAAAAACATTAATAATTAATAGTGTTTTTTGGTACATTCATTATGAATTAAGATATGATATTTTTAGAAGTATAACATTTATTAAATGTCAGGGATTGATACATAAATAATTAAACAAACTTAAGTGTGCATGTATGTGTATATTTATTAAGGAAAAGATACTTCCAGCTATTTATCCTAAAATTATAAATTCAGATACAGGTAATATTAATTCCAATAAAATTGCGATGACTACTATTAAAAACTTTAGCCACACATTAACAAAACAAAGTATTGTAATTGTTTTCCAATATCAAATTTCATTTGTGATCATTCAGACAATCATATATGTAATTTTGGTTCTTATTTATACATGTGGGTTCCGAAATCAATATTAAAAGAATATGTATAATGATATGAATCACCTATTAAAATAATTTTTTATCTTAAGAATAAATAAATCTTAAACGAATTTAGATTAAAATAATTATAAATATGTATATATACTTATACAAATATGTATTAGTTTATCATCCAAAATACTCGCTTTGTAAACCCTTTACATATAATACATGCATAAAAACATTAGCTAATTACTAATAAATATAACTTGAAAATCCAAAAATAGATTAGGTTTTGATGATTATATAAAACATTATATATATATATAAAGTGTATGGAAGAGAATTTTTAACCAAAACAAGGTTTGATAGATTCTTATAAGTTTCATACAGTGAAAAATAATATTTAATCACTAAAATTAGTTTTATTAAACTTAAATCTGTTTAGAATTAACGCACTCACATAGATATATATATATATATATATACATATAACCGTATATACACAATGTGTATATATGGGTTTTATATATGAAATATGAAGCTAAAATAACCTGTACATTAATGACATGAGTAATGAACACCATAAAAATTTTAGTTGTTCGAAAAATATGAAATAGACAGGGTTAGTTATATATAAAAATATATATACACATATATGTATATATGGGATTAGTCAATCAAAAATAAATGAAATCCTTACATGATTTACATGAATAAAGAACATCATTTAAATATAAATGTTTATCATTCAATAATATTAAAAAACAAAATAGTTTTTTAATAATTAAAAATTTATATATATATATATATATAGTTTTATCATGCACAAAAATAAACAAGCCCTTACATGTCTTCAGAGGTAGGGTGGAGCCGAGCTGAGGTTGAAGAGGAGTTAGAAGGAGAAAATCTCATAGGGTTATTGGGGAAAAGGTGTTTTATATTAACAGTTTATATAACCATTTATATATTTTTTGTTATATACTATGGTTCAACATAAAAATGTAATCAATGAAACATAATGAAATATAAATCTAACTATTCAGAAAAAAACAAAAACTCTAATCAACTATAATAAAAAATATAATGGTTGTCTAGTATATATATATATATTATGGAAACCCTTTATGGAAACTGTTTGGGTTTATATTAATATATAACACTATTTAAGGAGAACGGAAAGAATAAAGTGGAAAACCCGTATGTGGAGAGGGAAAAGAGGACCCACTGTAGAGGAAGAAACCGTGGAGAGGATGACGATTGATACAGATATGATGCACGGAAGAAGAAGAATAAAGGGAGAATATGTTGAAGAGAATTAATAGTCATGATTTGTTAAGCCTAATCAGATGCCTGAGGTCTGTTCGGCTGTTCTAAAAAATATTAACAGATGAGATTAATTGTGGCTTTGATCAGATGGTCATGGGGAAATCACGAGTTTTAAAAAATGATGTGCATCCAAGATCAAACATGTCCTGATTCGAATACTGATGAAAATTGATTTAAAAGGATTTGGTAGAAGAAGTTAGAAGGATGGATTTGATCAAATGGTGTGGATCTCATGTGGCAAGAATGAAAATCTCAAATTAGATTTTCCATAAATAACACTTCCCACATCAAAATGGGGAGAGATCTTGGACCGCCTTATATACCATGATGTGTCAGCCATATTCCAATAACACACAACACACCACGGTGTCCTTGCACATGGGACCCCCACTACGTGTGCCTTAGCCTACCCACACTCATGCTTGTGCACGACGTGCCCCACCCTAGGCTCGGGCCTAACTAGGTCCTATAGACTGGTCTATGAGTGTGTTTATGCCTCACCATGAATGACATGTGTGTGACACAGTATGCACCATGCATGCGTTGCCCAAGGGTTCTGTAACCTCAAGGTTTAATGTGAGACGACCACCAGACCATGAGGGCTTGGCCTTCAAGGATTCCATTGGATGGATGGGTACACATCCAAATGTTTTTCAAAACAAAACATTACTTTTGTTTCATTAAACATAAGAACATAGAGAATATATATGATAATTATTTTAAAAATGAATATTTATATATATATATATATATTAATTTTTTAAATATAGAATATATATATATATATATATATTATTTATTATGGTTAATAAAAACTCTAAACACCATTATATCCATAAGTTTGTACACATTTTTTCATTTGATTTTAAAACATTATAAGGTCAAAATCTAAACACAACCCCAATAAAAAACCATGTTATTTCTTATATAATATTATGACCATATTTAATGAAACATCATGGTTTTTAAATAAAATTTTATCATTAATTAGAAATATTTCATCATTTTACCAGTGATGTAACATAAAAACATTTAATGAATTTTTTAAACATTTTGAAAAAAAACTTAATATATTCAAAATATGTAAAAGAATAAAACTTCATAAAATATCTAACTGTTATATAATTTTATGATCTTTATAGAAACCAATAGTTAATGAAATGCCCAAATGAAAATTAAAGGACATATTGATCTTCAGTGCATTATAAAATCATGTTTAGGGTGTTCAAAAAACTAAAAAACCTATTTGTTGAAGATGGTGATCTATATCCACTTCATTCTTACTACAATGGTCATTTTTTTCCATATTTCTATTCTATGTGATAGACTCAAAGGAAATTCACTACTTAGTTGGTCTATTTTTTATGTATGGTGGTCTCTTGGTGATCCTAATAGGTCTCCTAGAAGGTATTTTGGGTTAGTGAGGGTCTTTTGGCGTTATGGAAAATTTAATGTTTCAGCACTTCCATAGAATAAAACATGCCTTATTTTAATTATCCATGAATTAATTTTGTTTGGAACCATTATTAAACAAAAGAAATATTTATAATTTTAATGATTAATAAATATTTTTATTAAAAATATACGTATTTTGAGGTGTCACACATTACCTTTTCTAGAGGATATATATCTAGATGTATTATCTGATGATTTTCTAGGACAACCACTTGATTGAGGGGTGGGTTTCACTATCAAATTACTAATTGGAATTGAAAATTACCCAATTCCTATATATCATATGGATCTAACCAAATAAGGGTCAATTACGATATAACTAAAATATATTTTTGCAACATAATTTATTAGTCTGACAACATATCCTTATATTTCTCAAGGGCTTTACCCAAATAATGATATTAAATGTATACTAAAATATGATGACTATCAAAATTATGAATTAGTAAAAAATGAAACCATATCATTTACCTTGGATTCATGATCCATCTAATTAGTTTAATGGGTAAACTAGTGTTCTAAAATTGATCTATGTTCTGGTAATCCTTACCTTTGGATGAGGTCGAGATACATCCAAAATACATCTTTCAATAGTGAATATGACCATTTCATTTACCATGTAGTTACTTTTTTCTTGACTAATGCTACATCCATATTAATGCCCATGGTTTATTTGATCATTAATACATTCTCAGAATAATTCATTATGTACTTTATAGACTTTATCATAGCCTATTCTAAATATCTAGGTGAGCATGATCAATATCACCTCATATTTTGGATTACATTAGAAATTCATTTTTATGATAATATTTATAAAATAACTAATAGTTCTTAGAAGTTATGTTCATTAATAATGTTATTTTAGAAGTTATTGTATATGAATAATTTTAAATTGTGGAATTTTAAATATATTGGAAAGTTCATTACATTGTATTTAAAAGCAAGAGCATCCATGGGTATCTAGGTTAAAATAATCAATTTATCTAGGACTTTTGTAAGATAACTTATCCAATTACCACTTCGAGGATATAGATTTATATATTTCTATAGTCTAACATGTTTGAATTAGCCTTTTATGAGTTAATTAATAAGCTAACTAAATATGTCTTTACTATTTTACCTTATCCAGGTGAAGGGTTTGAGGTTTATTGTAATATATTATCTAATTTCCATGGTTTTTTATTTATGTAAGAACAATAGTCAGTTGAACATGGGTCAAGGAAACTCATCAATCATGGAAGAAGTTATCCTACCCATGATAATTAACTTACCACTGTTTTAAACTCTATAATGTATTTGGTAAGTACCTATATGAATAGTTATTTGTGGTATTTACTAGTAAAAAGAGCCTCAAATACATATTATAAAAAGGAGAATTAAAAACATAGCGGCATTTATGGGTATAATAGTTAATATAAGTGGATTTTAACATCTAGTAAAGCTAAAGTTAGTGAAATTTTGTTTCCAATACACTAAAATGAATGTACATCCTAAAATAGATCATGATGATAATGATAAATTGAATCTAAATTATCTAATAGAATTTATTCACTTGGATGTGGAAATAGATCAAAGAAGGATCCACGTATGCCATATATTTTATTTAGCATATATCTTGGTATTTTTCAGGGACACCTTGACAATGGAGTAAAAATATATCATTATTCAACAGATACACTATGTTAGAGAGTTACTAAATCACCAGTACCAAGCTTTTATTCCCTTTTAAACATTTTTGGAAGCCATGTTGTACGTGGGAGTATAAAGGGGGGATTTATAATGGATTACAATTCCCCAAGGTGGGTTTTTGACACTGAGATCCAAAAAAAATATAACTTCATATATTACAACAATTATAGTTACATTGATTGAGAAATGGATTGCATGATTAATTTCTAATTATCTTACCTAATGTCAGGAAAATGAAGAATATCCAAATTTTATCGAAATTATCCCTTCACTCCCTTTACCTATGTGGATGTGATATGAAATAATGTTAGATTTCATGAATATTTATATAATTTATTCTAAAGGGAAATATATATTGTGTTACACTATGGAATAAAATTATATGATAGCCTATTTATTACCAATTAACTATGAAAAATTATAAGGTTGAAAGCACATATGTTATTGAGATAGTGAGGCTTCATGAGACATTTTCTAACATCATATCTGATGGGGATATATGGTATATATATTGTTTCTGGAAATATCAATAGTGATAATTGGTTATATTAGTGAAATTGAGGAAATAATTTAATCTTATGTTTGATGAAAATTCCTATGGAACTATATATATCATAGAATATATTATTTGATACATTATACTATATTATGTTGGATCATGGAATGTAGACCTCAAATTGAAGAAAATATAATATTACAAAACTATCATTCATATATTCAATTGTCCCCTTGCAAGGTGGGATAAAGAACACAATGTTGTTCTCTTATTTATTGGTAATTTATTATATAATTCTTTATAATTTGACCTCTTAATTTTTATTAAATGATAGAGTTGGATAAATATTTGGTTGCATCTCATGATTAGACCGAGGCAATAAAATTCGTATGTCTACCTTTATTGGTGACCTATAAAATTTTATATCAATGATTGTAATGTAATCTTAATAGAAGATATATGGGGCCATTTGAAATCATAATCAGCTTATGGGGTGTAGATTATATGTTATCCTTGAATATGAAATTAAATTCACCAATTAACACCACTCATATATATCAATTAAATAAGTATTTTCTTGGACACTCCCACATGATCTAATATGATGATGTAGAGCTAGAGCCTAATGTTTTCACTCTCGATAATCTTGTCTACATCATTGATCGGATTCAAAAATTGAAATATGGAAAACATATTCAACTAATTCTAGTAACGTGGAATTATTAAAAGTTATTAAAAAACAATAGGTGTTCAGAAGATGATATGAACCCCAATGGTCAGATCTATTGCCTCAAGATGCTAATTGATGCTTCTCGGGTATGATAAGTCAGATAAAGGAATCATTTTAGTGAAATTAAACAATTTAATGTGAATATTAATTTATATTTATCTTTTCAATTATTTTTTTGGAGTTATATTCAGTTATAAGAGATACTAGAAGGTTTTAAGTGGAGTTGGAAGAAAATGTGGAATGGTGGATGGTGCATAATGAACCAAGTTACTATTAGTTTCATAATGAGTTCATAGTGGATATCCATATATGTAAGTTGTTCTATTATGAACCATGAGTCCCATTATTTATTTGTACTAGGTTCATGAAAGCTTCGTGGTAGAGTTCCCAGAAGTTTCTGCATTTTTAGATATTTGGATCCCTATTTTAAAAATTAAATTAAATTGGTCTTTTTAGTTTTATATCATAGTTGGCATGCCTTCCCTCCCATTGAACTCTCATGTCTTATCTTATAACTAAATTTATATTATAATTTAATATTGAAGAAATACATCCTAGATTAGTCATAGAAGCTTATTCTTGGTGAGGTAAGGCAATAACATTCTATAACCATTACTCTCTTCTTATTTCATGTTGGCAGTGGTTACAAACTCATGAAAAACTCATATTGTGTTCATGGAAATAAAAAAAACTTTTATAAATTTTATATTATATATTCTATGTATTCTTCAACTAGTTGAATCATATGACACACCAATATTTTACTTCATATTTATACTCTTCTTAAATCATGGTGGTGTTGTATAATTATAATTTATTATTAGATGGCATGTTTTATATTTTGGATGCATATCCCCTCATCCTATCTTCCCAAGGGACAAAATATATATCTTTTCTGGTTGTTTTGTCCCTCTATGATCTCATATTTACTATATTACATTTTTTTATTGGTATAATGATTTTTGAACTCAATTAATAATGGAAATTTTAGCAACTTATAGTTTCATAAATGTTTTTCATAACGAATAAATTAAATTTTCTTATTTCATTAAATTTATACTTGATTAAAATAAATACTTTTATAAACGTTTTTTACATTGAAATTTTTAATACTATTATATTTGATAAATTTTTTTAATTCTTAATTGCATCTTTTTATCACTATAAAGTCAACATCAACCATTAAATAAATGTGTTCTGAAAAATAAAAGGTAATGTGATTATATATATTTCTTATTTTATAACAAATATTTTTTTTATGTGGTAGTTAATTGTTTTATTTAATGTATAAGTTGGTATTTGGATTTTTTATAATTATTAAATATGTGAAACATGATTTGTAGAATGGTGGTGGGATGGTCTCGCAGTGCTAATAATTTATATACCCCTTTCCCCTTATCCCATGGGATGGGATAAGACCCTTACATCATATACCCATTTTATTGTCAAATGTGATGGTCTTATAATCAATATATTTATACATATCATCATTGATGAGATAAGATATAATATTTTCCATTCTCTAAACCATCAATAAATGTGGGATATTACCAATTTATTAAATACATTTTATGGACCCTCCAAGTATAGGGACTTTCATATTGTGGTTAATACTGGATCATATTAAATTATTTCAATCGTTTAATTAGGAATTTCTCATCATAATTCTATCTATATATTATTTTATTCATGAATTTGAGTTTAATACATATAAGTATGGGTTGGTTGGTAAAAACTTATTGAGTTATCATTCTCACACACATCACATTCCCATATAGTACATGTCTAATCCTCCATATATATGATCCATGTAAGTTGAAGCTTCCAAACAACATGTTCTAAAAGAAAATGGAGTCTTGATCACGTGTGATATATTTTTTTACTTTTTAAAATTGTTGAATTTTAGTTATATTGGTCATGTTTATGATTTCCATGAGAGATTTTCCACTTGGCAGTTCTCCTCTATTGATAATGAGTCTATGTTTATTTTGTAAAATTTCTGGATAACATGTTTTTTATTACTATTTCTCATTATGTTGAAGTTGAGAAAAATTTAGACGTGTATTGTATATGAAATAATATTCACATAGATGAAACATTTAATTATTTAGTGTTAACTATTATGAAGGAAGTCATGTTTTTTCCAATGTATCTATGAATGATATATTATTCAACCCCAAATATTTATGTTATTCTTAGATAATTGATAGGTGAACTTGAGGTCTTATAGGGAACTTTATTGATTCCATTTGATTCATTGTGTGATTGTCATTTCAAATAATCTACACCATCCATGTCATTTTTTTCACCAATAATTGTCCAAGAATTTATAACACTCTAATGTCAATCCATTATAATATTGATTATTATGGTTCACATAAAATCACAAAATAGGGTCATAATAATATAAAATTGATAGTAATTATTATAGGAAGACTAAAAAATATTCTTCGCCAACAAACCTTAAAAATCATTAACAAAAAAATGCATTCTAGTTGTTGGATAGTCAATTTTATCTGACAATGTATCTAACTATGAGATGAAATAATTTAATATAACTAAGATACAAAATATTTTTAAAGATTATTCTACACTCATGAAATAAAAAAATTATTTTTATTAGATATAATCATTATCAAAACCCTATGAATCCATAGAATATACTTCATATACATATCACAAAAAACATTCACTACACGAAATTTTAATTTAAAATAAATGAACCAACATTAATAACCAATAAAAAACATTAAGAATATATCACATCCTACCAAATCATGAGGAAAACTAGTCCTGATATTCCATTATATTTCCTCCCACTACATTTTAGGAATATCTAATTATTTAAATAAGACATTAGGAACATGATTCACCATCTTTAACCTCAATAAAATATAAATCAAGACATTAAATAATATTTTTATCTCTTAATAAGAAGATATTTGAATGGATTTCTCATGGCATGGTAGTTCCTTGATATACTAGGATACATATCTAGAGGTGAGCCACGAAACTCATGATGAAAAATCCCCTTATCACTAATGAAACAACCATGTTTCAATGAAATAGAACCCGATTCCAATCACTAATTACCATCCCACATGGGAATCATAGTAGACCACATGATCTCACCAAACGTCAACATCATGACCCCTAAACTAAGACTTCAAAACTTATTACAATAAGGGGGGAAATTAAATTATTTAATAATCAAAACATGTATCAATAAATTCCACTATATATTTATACTATTATATCATCTCCTCAATCACCCTTTATAATTTTATGGACTAAAAATAATAAAAATTAATACTTCCTACTCAATACATTAGTAACCACATCGCCTTTACACATGTATACCAGATATTGGCGTCATATGACTATGAAAACTAACCACTATTGTTAACATGAATTTAAATCTCACTGAGGGAAAATATACATTATGATTTTCAGAATAATCAAGACCAAAAATCATTTACTTATGAGGTAATTATTCTATCTCTTTAAGGAAAAAACCAATACCAACAACTATGAACCTAGAGTAGTATAGTTACACTCAGGGTGGAGTAACTATTTAGACCAATATGTCATTATAACCTAATGATATATCATAATATAAATATATACAATATAAGTTTCAATGTAAAATACACAAAATATGAACAATTCCTAAGGTCAATAGAGAAATGGAGTAATGATCAGCTTCTCCTTATGTTTATCAAACACCATTTGAAACTGATCAGTCTATATAAATGTCTCGTCCTTCATCGTATGATCTTTTAAAAGGGTTGAAATTTGAGTGTAATTACACAAGAAACTCCATAATAAGTAGTAATACATAGTAAATTTTGAATATATGCAACATTCTATGGTTCCACCCCAGAAATAACCAACTCAATCATTAAGGGATCCACTTTAACTCCTTATTGACAAAAAATATACATTTGGAAATATAAATAATCAGCCTAGAGTATGACAGGAGATAACTTCGCAAAGATTTAATATAAATAAAGAACATCTTATAAGTAACATTGATGTATTTATTGAATATATTTTATCCACAATTCGATAAGGTATCATTAATAAAGATGACCATGAATTGATATGAGATCTTATAGAGAACTATTTTTACCAACACCATGATTTTATCTTAAAAATTCAAGATATTGAAAAACATTACTATAAAGTTAACGTGTTTATAACAACCGTATTCATGATATCCAAATGATTTTATCCCATTTTATATTTTCTAAATCACAAAAATGTAGTTAAAAAATAATAGACTCTCTTTAACCGTTAAAATAGAAGGATTATTTTTCGGAAAGGATAATGGTATTTACCTATCATCTAGTTCATCCTTATATAGTCAATGCAGAACCTCATAGTAAGACACAACTTCTTGTGGAACAATATTGTGGATTTTGAAGGTGGCATACCAGGATATATAGATTCCTTATATAATTGATCTAAAATCATTATCCACTATGTTGGTCCATAAGAGATTATTGACCTCTCTCAGGTTTTAATGGTTTTAATAATTAAAAATCATTAAAAATCATTTACAACCATTTGAACAATGTTTATTTATGATTAAATATGTTTAATTTTAATTATCTATGATCAATTATACGTTTAACACATTTTGTTGGCATTCATGTTGTAAGAAAGTTAAAACATAAGAATTGTCCATGTACGAGTAACTTACTGAAATAGTTCTACAGAGACAATGATAGAAGGAATTTCACATCAATTTTACATACCGAATCAATGAAAGACGAATCACTAATAGTACAAATGAGAAACCAATAGAACAAAATTAGTCGGTGATGCATTGAGTCCCCGATGAATGGATATTCCGATAGAATGAATCACTAATAAAATTATTCATTGATAACAATAGAAGGACTCACTGATAGAAGGTTTCATAAATAGAATGAATCACCAATAGACTGTTTGAATTTTATTTTATTTATACTTATTTCTAATAATCATATATAATTGATTTAATGCTACAGATTAAATTAATTCTTTTTGAAAACAACTTTAATGAAAATGTTAGTTGATAGTATGAGGTAGAATCCCATGCTTCTTGTCAGATAACACATGAAAATTGAAATAAAATGAATTATTTCAGCACAAGCTAGATAGAAGAAGAGAACAAGAGAAACAAATATAGAATAAGTGATACTAGAACAAGCTAATGAACATCCAAAGACCTCTCATTACTGCGAGATGTGAACTAAATAAGGATTGATTTTCTTCAAATATTCAAACATCATTCTAGAAAACAAACACCAATGGAGTATAACTTCGTTTTCCTAGAAAACCAGAACACAAAGATTCATAACACTCTATTTTAAAGGACTATTTCCTGAAAAGGAATCATTCTTCCCATTTGCTACATCCAACGAGTACAAAGCTCATTTCAAAAAACAAGGAGCCTTTTAAACCTTATATATTTTTTTCCTGCACAATTATGTGCATGTTTAATACAGTTCATGCAGTGTGTGAATATGTCTATTAAAAACACACTATCTCTCAAAATGAACAAAATAATATAAGATATCCCCACATAAACAACATTTAACCCATATTTCATGCCATGTAGAACTGTGGTAGAGGCCCATTGTCTCCTGACTATTATAGTTCCCATGTAAAACTGTGGTAGAGGTCTTATGACCTTGATAGTTTGTATATTGTTGTGTAAACCCTGATCTAGTGTTTCAATAATTTTTTTTAAAATATATTTCTTGGTGTAAGGATATCCCCATGTGGATTGGATTATGTCTCATCTTGATACTGAAAAACATGTTTTAATTCAATGTGTATTCAAATTTAGTTTACTATGTTGTAACACATATATAAAAAAACCATGTTTTACATTGATTTTTATTCTTGGATAGTATTTATAACATTTTTGGTTTATTAAATTATTTTCCAATGATATATCAATATCTCATATTGTTAATTTTGATAAATAATCAATCATCAGACAAATTAATTGAATAGTGACACTACTATAAATTTACAACATTGATGAACATGCCTATTTTTTTAAAATAAATTGGGGATTCATCCAAATAATGTTTTTAATATTATTTTTTATGAGGACTTAATCGACCCCCCCATTTTGAGTTTCATACTCTGAATTTTTTTATCATATGTTTTTTAAATGACTGTGATAAAATTCTCAACATTGATGTTTGTTATGTTATAAAGATATCTACAAATATATTAGTTCTAAATTATTATCTCTTTAAAACCCAATTCTTTATTTGTTCTTATGGATAATAGAAAAGAAGGTTTATTTACCAATATTCTTACCTTTTCAATGGAATAGAAATGTTCCTAGTGGGAAATAAAGTTGAAAAAACACATATAAGGTATGTGTTATGAAATTTGGTCTCCCATAATAGATTAATATACGAATATAGCTACTTCTTGAAATACATGGGATGACCCTACCAAGACTATTTATAATAATAACTGCAATGGTATGAATTCTATATAATTTTAATTAGGAGATGATGAATTTAATATAATTTTTGCATGTAAAAGAGCCTTTGAAATTTGGGATACCATAGCTGTTTCAAAATAAGGAACCACTAAATTGAAAGAAATGAGTATTAATACCTATATTAATAAATGTGATTCCTTTATGATGATTCCTAGTGAACACATTTATGATATTTATCTCAGGTTCAATGAGACAGTTAATACAATGAGTTCTCTTGGGAAACTAGTGGATTTCAAAGAAAAAATCATGCAGCTACATAGATGAATACCTGAATGATGGTGGGGAACATTAGTGACAATTAGAGAATCCTTTGATATTAATTTTTTTCCTATCAAGGAAATAATAGTAATGTTGATGGTGTCTGGTGAAGAACTGTAGGTTAACAAATCAGAGGAAAAGGAACCAAAGAGAATGTAAATATATTTCAAAATCATTACTTCCAAATGTATTAAAAATTAATTTATTAAAACTTAATCTGATAGTACATCTAATTAGGATTCACCATCAAAAAGTGATGAGGAAATGGATCAATTATCCAGAAGGATAAAATAGTTTTACAGAAGTAATAAATTATTCATGAAGCCTAGATACAAAGGTAAATATGATAATAGGGGTCTCAAAAAAAGATTATGAAAAGAGTGATAACTAAAATAAAATAGTCTTTTATGAATGTTAGAGAATATTGGATGTGAAGGCTCACTATCCTACATTAAAATATAAGAAAAAATATGAGGTAAAAGACAAAAGATATAATAAGGAAATGAAGGTCACATTTAGTGCTTCTGAGGATAGATCAAGTGAGTTAGAATCATTACATGATAATAAAGGTATCATAAAAAACATGTGTTTCATGACATCCACATCCGAGGTCACACTTGAGTATCTTGTACATAATTCTTATTATTCATGACATGAAAGTGATTCTAAAGAAATGACTAATGAGGAATTTTCTGAATATTAACAAATGATTGAATATACATACAATAAATTAAAATATAAATATAAAGATTTAATGAAATACCATGATATTACCTCTACTATTAAATCTGATCATACTGTTAAAAAAGAAAAGAATGATCAATTGTTTATAGAAAAAAATAATATTAAATTTTCCAATGTCAAATTGAAAAATGATTTTAAATAGTTTACTAGTGAAAAAATTATATTGGTTCGAATTCTTGGTAAACAATCTACACAAAACTACACTTGTGGTATTGTTTTTCAACCTGGTAAAATAAATTGTGTCAAAACATATTTTGTAACAAATTATTGAATTTCAAGTTTTATTATTAGTTCTCTAAAATTTTCTACAAGTTACATCCATGAGACTTCTTATACTGTTTCTAATTTTTCTTAACCAAATAATGATTATTTTCCAATAATATATAATGTGTTTATAGGAAACCCATGAAACAATACAGGTTCCCACAACTCTTATTATTAATATTTCTAGAACCAAAGAACTGTACGTACCAAAATATTTTCATGTCTATTCGGTTTATTAAGAAAGCATTTGGAAGATCTCTTATTGAATTATATTGTACTTTGATAGTTTATTTTAATGACACATGATATGATATTATTCATGCTTCAATAATCTGATAATGATTTATGGTGGTCATGTCATATTTGGTTATATTGGTAAAATATGAATAATTGGAATTGGAGAAATTGGTAACTCTAATTCATTTTTTATTTCCAAATATCTTTTTTCTTAATGGAAAATGTAATATTTTTATAGTATCTACCAGTTTTGTGATTATGGGTTTAATGTAAACTTTGAATATGATGCATGAAATGTCTTTAATTCTAAATATGTGTTAGTATTTACAATGTTTATAAATTAAAATGTTTGTGCTGTAAACATAAATTATTTAATTTGTAAAAAAAATTCATGGTCAAGTGCCTTTTATTATGATTCTTGGCACTATCATACGATATTAGTACATTGAAATATTCTTTCCCAAATAAATCATATTAGAAACAATTTTTTGAAGGATATACCCAAAATTTAGTTACCAAATGGCAATGGTTGCAGTCCTTGTCAAAAGGGTATACAATATATAATATATTTCAAAAAAAATAATGATGTTTCATCTTATAAACATCTTGAGTTGGTTTATATAGATTTTTTGGACCATCTAGGGTTTCTAGTCTAAATAGGATGAACTATGTCTGTGTTCTTAAAGTTGATTTTCAAGACAAACATAGACCTTTTACATAGATCACAAAAGCAGATATTGCTCTCATTTTATTAGTTATGATAAAATAGTATAGTACTTTTGTAAACATAGAATTAAATCCTTATGGAATCACAATGGCCTCGTTCTTGTAGACTAAGCATTTAAATAATTATTTCTCATAAAATGGATATAGTCACAACTTCTATGATACTAAGATACCCAAAAAATGGTGTTGTATAATGAATAAATATAAACATATAATTGATATCCCAAACTATGCTTAGTGAACAAGACTTACCTATCTCTTTTTGTGTAGAAGCTGGAAATACTGCTTGTTATATAATTAATAGTATTAATCATAAAAATTCTTAATAGAACCCCATTTGAGGTATAGAACAAAAGAAACCCCAATGTAAATTACATTAATGTCTTTAGTTTTAATGTTTATTTCCATAATAAAATGGAAAATCATGATAAATTTTCATAAAACCCCGATGAAGAAATACTTCTGGGATATTTAACCTCTAGTGAAACCTATTTATTCTTTAATAAAATTACTATGTGTATGGAAGAATATGTACAGTTAATATTTGATGAAATAGATCCACATGAACCTAACTGCTCCCTAGAAAATATTTAGGTTGATCTACCTAATCCGTCCATAAATGAAAAATCATATGACCCCTTTGTTAAGTGACCTGTTAAATCACCCAATTATGTAAATTCTTTAGAATTTAGTCATGATGATCCCCAACATGTTGGTGATGTTGAAATAACATGCCCTTATTTTTATAGACCCACAATAATTCTTATGAACTAACCTTTAGATGATTTAGTTGGAGTCCTCAATAATGGAACACAAACTTGATATTCTCTTAGAAATCAGGTTGATCATCAAGCATTTTTTCACATCATGAACATAGAAGCATTAGTGAAACCATAAATGATGCATTTTGGGTAATATATATTCATGATGAACTTAATCAATTTGAATTAATTAATGTATTTAAAATTGTATTTAGTCCTAAAGATACATTGTCTATATGAGATAAATGGGTGTTTATCAATATTATAGATGAAGAGGGTAATATTGTAAGAAATAATTCTATATTTTATTCATGTGGTTATAGTCAAGAAAATGTGATTGATGATGAGGAAACTTTTTCAGCATTTTCATCATTTTAGGCCATTAGAATATTTTTTGGGTATACAACACAACTAAATTTCAAGCTATATCAAATGGGTGTTAAGAGTGTATTAATAAACGAGTATATAGTTGAGGATGATTTTTTTAAAACACCTATGTTTACAAACCCTCACATTCCAATTCAATTTTTTCAATTATCAAAATATTTATATGATTTTAATCAGAACCCAGAGCTCGGTATGAAAGACTAAGTAGTTTTCTTATTTCTAAAGTTTTTACAAAGGTTATAGCTAATCATAATCTCTTTACAAAAATAATTTCTAAATATATGTGAGTAGGTAAAATTAATGTAGAAGATATTATTTTTGGATATTCTAAAAATTCATTATGTGTTGATTTCAAAAAAATGAGGCAAAGTAAATTTGAAATGAGTTTAATGGGGGAATAAAAATTCATTCCTTGATTTCAAATATTTCAAAATTAATAATTCATTATTTTAAATAATCATAAATATAATAATGATCTTGTAAATGTTTTTTGATTTTATAGTACAAAAAGTGTTGATACTCCAATGGGATCAACCAATATGTTGGATCTTGATGAAAATTGTAAATCTATTGATCAAACCACACACAAAGAAATGATTGGGAGTTTACTCTACCTAACTGCTAAAATGACTAACAATATTCTTTGTGTGTGTATGTGTGCCCATTATCAAGATAAACCTATAATATCTTATCTAAATTTATTTAAAATCATTTTCAAATACATAAAATATAGTTCCAACATAGGATTTTTATACACTAGAAGAAAACCTTTTTAATTATTGAGTTATTCTAATGCTGATTTTGGTGGTTGTAAATTAGATAGAAAGGGAACCTCTAGAACATGTCACTTTTTGGTAATGGCTATAGTTTCATGGTGTTGTAGAAACCAAATTCTATTTCAATTTCTACTGAAGAGGCTGAATAAATAGCTGTTGGTAGTTTTCATGCTCATATTTTTTAGATGAAATGTACTTTACTAGACTATGGATATCAATTTAGACATGTACCTATAAACAGTGATAATACAACTGCTATTAGCATTTCAACTAATCTTTTTTCTCATTCTAGAATAAGGCATATTGATGTAAGACATCATCTTTTGGGAGATCATTATTAAAAATTTGATATAACATAAGAGTTTATTGGCACTAAACTTCTATTTACTGACATATTCACAATGTTGTTGATCTTTGAAGGAATGAATCACATCAAACATGAATTAAGGATGATTAATTTTTAAGGAACTTATGTTGATAACTCTATAGAAAATGAATGTAGGTGTTATTTCAACACGAATAATTTTATATAGACAATGTTAGGAAGACATCAATAGTTTCATGCCAATACTGTAATGCCGACACCAATACTTCCATGTCAATACTATCAGACCAAAAAAATAGTTCCATGCTGAAATTTTCATACTAACTCTGATAGAACATGATGTGTGCATCTATTTTATATTTTAATCAAAATTACATTTAATTATTTGATTCATTGAACCTAATTTACTTATTATCTAATTCCATAAAGGTTAAATTTTATTTGATCCACTCTATTTCAAACCCACATACATTAACCCCTTCAATCATCTTCTATTTCCCTTTTCCCTAGACCTTCTACCTTCTAACCTTAAACTGAAACATTAGAAATAGTGAGGATGAAGTGTGTATAAAACAACTATGCTCTTTATTACAAACATAAACACGATTTATTACAAAAAATACAATTAAGAAAAATCCTTGGATTGTGAGGTTTAGTATATTAGGAATTTGGGAACATTACATAACAAATTAAAACAAAAAATACAACATATTTATTTAAAATACATTTTATAATGACCACAACATTCCTTTGTACTTATCATTGCATGAGATTACCATGGGACATACAAAAGAAATGGGTGAGCTATAAAGCCCGGTAAGAGAATAAACAAGACATAACAGGAAGAATACAAAAAATTTTAAGCAATTGGAACATCAATGGAGAATAAGAGAAACATGAACATAAAGACATGATATAGAATTATTATCATAACATGGAGATATGGAAAAACATTTAACATCATATTAGCATAAGCCAAGTCTCATTGCACATGGATCATGAGTTAACCCCCCTAGAACATTAATTTGAATAATTAAACAAATTTTTTACTTTAATTATCATGATTAAACTCTCATTTCACATATTTTATAATGATACTATTCTTTACCCAATTCAATGGGGCGCTATTAGGGGGAACCCTTCTTAATCATTTCATTCCATACATAACTGTGCCACATGGATCATATAACATGGACTCATTCAACATTATAAGAAATTAAATGATTAAATTATGTTTAATACATATATTTATGTACCATTCAATATGTATATGTTCATAAAGTATAATTCCCTTGATAGAGAAATGGTTATTGTATTCATTACACAATGATTTTGGATTGGAAAATCAAGGTGCAATTTTTGACAGCATAAGGACATCACATACAAGTTCATAAAAATGGGGTGTGGTAGTGATAGGTGTATCTCATAATATGTACATAAAATTTATTTTAATGGATAATATATATTGTTCCCAGAACTTGGAATTTTTAAATTAATCGTGTAACATAACAAATGAACTTGAAAAATGTGGACAAATGGAGTAACTCTTACAAAATATTTCCATTGTAACAGGTTTACAGGTGAGTAATAAATGAGACAAAAACAGGTCTATCATCACTCAAAAATAATGAGGGACGTATGGGAGATTTTCTAAATCATACCCCCAACATTTATAAATGAAAATAAAAGGGCATAATAATATAAGGATACATGAATGTAAATATGGGAGGAAAGAATGTGAGGATCTCTTACATGGAAGTGTGATCCAAAAGGCATAGTAAAGGCTTGTGAGAGGTTTTATGGGACAATAAAGAGACTTGGGAGGATTCTTAGATAGATGAGGGATGATTTTGGTTGAGGTCCAAATTCTTTGAGTGAAGCCGAATGAGAGATTTTGTGGATTTATATAATAATTCAGAGGGAATTCATTATTATTTATGTATTGGAAACAACACATTAAAATAATAAAAACCACAAACCATACCATGGGTTTTCCCTTTTTTTAAGAAATTAAAGTGGAAAACATTATTTTATAAGGCTAATGGCCATCCTTATTAAAATATTAGGCTTGATTATGTGGAGATGAATGACACTCTTAAGGAAATCATTTTAAAAAGTTATAATATTTTATTAGTCATGCAGGGTCCACTATGACACCATAAAATTAATCAAAAAAAATCAAAAATCGTGTTATTTTTAAGATAAAACATATATTGTATGAACTTCACTTTTATAGTATTTTATTACATCACTATTGGTTCATTATGATGTCATAAATCAAAATATATATTTAAATAGTATTAAATTTTTACAAATAAAATCGACTCTCTTTGAAAATTAAGAAAAATTCACCATTAGATAATTTCAACATACTAAATCCAAATATAATATTAAATTTATCTCAATAAATTTCTTAAATATGTAAATTTTTAACATTTAAAATAATCACCAACATTTATAAAAAATTTATTGTTTTTGGAAAAAATATTTTTCAAAACATAATAATATTTAAAATTTTATTCATAAAAATTACATGACCATTTATATTTAATAAAAGTTAAATTAGTTTAATTTTTAATTTAAATATCATTTAATTGAAAATCCATTAATTCATCAAAATATATTTTATTATCTAATATTTAATAAAAATTCTATTTTTGGTTTTAAAAAATATTTACAAAGTAACAATAATAAAATGAATGTATATTATTTATACAAAATTAATTCACATAATCATATTATTATTTTCTTGTTACATAAACCCTTATAAAATCCACATAAGACCTCATGGCATGGCCTGCGATGGTAAAAGACACTTGGGGAGGCTCGGATAACATTTATCGTGTGGTAGTCTCTATTAACTTCCACTTCTTTTGTAGGTGGTTCTATTCAAACATATAATGATGAATCATGGATAGGTCTTGGTCAAGAGAAAAAACTTGTGATGCTACCTCCTTTCAAAGATCAAACAAATGGGCTTCTTATGGATTAATTTTTCTAGATAATCTCATTAATCTATTTGTCTGAGTAAATTGGATTTTTTAAAGACTAATATTTATACCAATCAAGTCATGACTATTCAATGAATTTATTATCAATAGTAACAATTATTAATACTATTTTAAAATCCAAAATCATAAATCAAAGGATATGCATATGTTCTATATAACAATTTTTTATAAGAAGACATTTGATTAAATAAAGAGGAATTTTCATCAATAAATGTTTGGGTAATTAAAAGCATCCCCCCATAAGTAATTACTCCATTAGAATTTCCTTTTCCCACACTAAAATAGATTAGGGAAACTCTTCTTCAGCACTTCCTCGGATTCCCACATTTCCTCTTCAATATTTTAATTTTTCTACAACACCTTAACGGGTGGCATTTTTTTATTTCGTAGAACTTTTCCCCAAGGATCTAAGAACTTCATTGGATTCTCTTCATAGTAGAAGTCATTATCCAATGGTACCTCCTATGGATTGAGTACATGAGATATGTAAGGTATTTACTTCCCCAAGAGTGATACAAGGAACATTTCATGTACATGAGACATGTTTATTTGGAGTTCAAGATGATAGGCCACTGCTCCAATGTGATCGAGGATCTCAAAATGGTCATTGTACATTGGACTAATATTTCCCTTATTCCCAAATCTCATTACTCTCTTCCATGGTAATTTGTGGTGGAATTCCATACCTACATACTCAAACTCTAAGTCTTGTCAACAATTACCATCATAGCTCTTTTGCTGACCATGAGCGGCTATAATGTGTTGCTGGATGGTCATAACCTTGTCCACCATTTCATCAATAATTTTTGGACCTAGGAGTGTTGGCACCCTAAATTCCAGCCAACATGCTGGTGTCCATCACCTCTTCCCATAAATGGCTTCACAAGTAGCTATTTGGATGCTTGATTGGGAACTGTTATTGTAAGAGAAATCAACCATAGAAAAATTTTGATCCTATAATCTTTATAATTCCATTGAGAGTACTCTAAACATGTCCTCAAGTGTTTTGATTTTCCACTCAGATTGGCCATCAGTTTGGGGATGATAAGATGTACTGTTGTTCAACTCAGTATTCAGAGCATGTTGGATACTCTTCCATAACATAGAGGTGAATCATGGATCTCGATCAGATACAATCGAGAATGGTACTCAATGCATCCTTACAACATCTATGATGTATATATTTTCCAGTTGATCCCATTAGAAATCATCCCTAATTTCAATTAAGTGTTTAATCTTTGTAGATGATCCAGAACAACCCAGATAGCATTATTTCCATTGGATGTCTTTAGATGTATGGTGAAAAATTCCTTGGTGATTTTCTATCATTTCTTTGTTGGTATGGGTGATGGTTACATCATCCCCTTAGACCTATACCTCATACACTTCACTTGTGGACATACCAGACGCATTGATGTATACTCAGTGATATCCTTATTCAATTAATCTCACCTATAATTATCTCAGATATCTCTATACATATTTGTGTTTATTGGGTGAATAGAAAAAATGAAACTATGTCCATCATCCTAGAGTTTATTCTTTTACTCCAGATTTGATAGAACACATGGTTTTGACCCAAAGCTCACAATTCCTTCTACATTATCATTGAACACTAAGGATTTCCCTTTTATGATAGTTTCCACTTTCTTATGAATTATCAAACCATCCTTCTGAGCATCCTTTATCTTTTCCAAAAGAGATGGATGATGCATCATTTGTTAAAGGATTGATGATGTTACCTTCTTTATGAATCCCATGTCCATCTTCGTCATATATAAGAAGATTTAATTCTTTTTAATTATCATCAATGACAGAATCATTGGGTCATTTTTTATTAGATCATTTTTCACCTTGTTCACTTTCTGAGTGTGATAATGGATTGATAATTCATAGTATTTGATCATCTCTTACCATCTTCATTATTTCCTATTCAACACATTTGGTGAGAATATATACATCAGGATTTTGTGATCCATATATATTTCACACTTATATACAAATAAGTAATGTCACCAAATTTTATAATGAAGATTAATGCATCCAACTGCAGATAAGGTGTTGGATAGTTTTTATCCTGAACATTCAATTTTCATGAAATATAGGCAATGAAATTTTTATTTTTCATCAACCCACAGCCTATGCCCTTCTTTGAAGCATCATCGAATACCAAAAAGAGTTCTCCCATTGTGGCTAGTGTGAGAATGGGCATAGTAAGAAGATTACTTTTCAAATCCTTGAATATATCATTGCATTCATCTCCCCAAGAAAACATGACTCCCATCATAGTTAGCATGGTAAGAGGGTTTGACCTTTTTGGGAATTTTCTCACAAATTAGCGATCATATCCAGCTAACCCCATGATGCTACGAATATCCATCACCTATGTCGGCCTTAACCATCCCTCAATTGCATCTATCTTGGAAGGACCCACATATATCCCATTTTATGTGATGATATGACCCAAAAACGAGACATCCTTCATCCGGAACTCACACATGTTTTACTTTTCATAGTGATTCTCCTTTCTCAAGGTCTCTAGTATAAATCTCAGATGCTCCTCATGCTCCACCATGGTTTGGGATTATATAAGAAAATATTCTATAATAACTATAAAAAATTCATCAAGATAATAACTAAAGACTCTATTCATCATGTCCAAGAATATTTCTGGAGAATTAATAAATTTAAAATGCATTACTATGAATTCATAGTGTTCTACATTGTATAAAAAGCAGTCATGGGGATATCTTCCTATTCACCCATAGTTAGTAATATCTTGACTGCAGATCCACCTTGGTGAATTATTTTGCTCAACATAGCTAATCGAAAAATTCATCAACTAGTGGTAGAGGATACTTGTTATTTATTGTGATTTTGTTGAGTTCATGATAATAAATGCAAATTCCCATTCAGACAACCTTATTTTTTATGAAGAGGACCTATTCATCCCATGGTAGAGCACATGGGCTTATATACCCTTTATCAAAATTCTCTTATAGTTGTTTTCATAGCTCTAAAATCTCCACAACAGGCATTCTATATAAAATCATGGATATTAACAACACATCAGGTATATTACCATTCTATAATTCAACATCTCTTTTAAGAGGAAGTCCATTAATTCCTAGGGATACACTTCAGCAAATTCCCTCACAATAGGCATGTCTTCGTGGACAGTTTCTTATATAGACCCAATCATTTGAGCAAGATACAAATGCTCATAACGTAGAAATTTCCATGCAAGAGATGATGGTGCAAAAGAAGATTCATCCTCCTCTTTGCAGTAGTACAGAATCAGTGGTCGATTTTCCATATTGAGAGATATTTCCCTATCATGACAATTTTGGTTGGATCTATATAGGAAATTCCAATCCATGTAATGAATTGCATCAAATTCCACCAAATGGAGTATTATGAGTTTTGTCCAGATGTTCAATCCTCAAATTGTGATAGGGGAGGAGTTATATTCATGGGATGCAATGATTACCCCATTTGACATTCTCACCGACATATAAACATCGATGATATGTGGTGGTGTTGGGTTGTTCTAATAAACTTTAATGACAATAAAATTCATAGAAAAAGAATATAAAAGTATGTTCACTATTCCTGTATGAATAACTTGAATACCTATCACCACTTCATTTTTAGGTTTCACTTTAGTTGTAGTGATTTAAATGTCACTCCATTGCTGCCTTGTAGGTTGTTGGTTGCCTCCGTCAACCCTTGTCATAGGGCATCTAGATTGAATAGAGACCTAGATATTTCTAGTGGAAACAATTAACAATGTGTTGAGGGTCGAATAAGGATTTCCTATCCTCTGTCATAATATCTAGTTTTTCTTTTCAGTAATTACTATCTAGGTGCCATTCTCTTCCACACCTAATGAATATCCTCTTCCCCTTTCAAGAAATTTATGTGGTGTTTCTCTCTGCACCATTGGTAACTAGGGTGTTGAAATTTCATAGCACCACTGGATTTATCCATCAGGAAAATAGAATTAATATCCACCTTCAACTACATATCCACATTATACCCCTAATATTCTCCAATATCCATTCCGACATTGAGGGTACATTAGACAGTTTCCTCATAGCAATCAATGTCATGGATGGCAAGGGATTTCTGTAGTCAAGGCAATATCTCACCATAAAAGTGGTCAACCTTGAATTCGTGGGTAATTACAGTTCCTAAGGTGTATATTACAATCCTTGTGATATTTTCCTCATACATTCTGATATATTTTTCTTCTTTTTTTTGATGGTAATGATGTATCCTTCTATTATATGTCAGAGAGTGCGAGGAAAATATTTATTGAAAATCATTTTCTGAAAATCCTTCCATTCTAATTCCTCGATCTCTTCTTCAGGATTTATATTTTTGATCAATGGACACCATTGATCAGCTTCACCCTCCATATGATAAGAATCCAAAAGAAACATTTCTTCTTCGGAAAATTTAAGGATGGATAATATCTTATCAATGGATTTGATCCATTTTTCGTTGATTGAGGGATCGGATGATCCATTGAAAATATGAGGCCTTTGTATCATGATTCTCTCGATTGAGGCTTTTTCATTCTTTACAGGGGTTTGGATGTTCTTCTTGATCTATGTTTATTTTCATGAATTGAGTTAACTAATAGAGTATCGTGACAATCTTTGTGATTCCCTCTCCCATCCAATTGGGCATCTCATCAGAATAGTCAATACATTGATCATCCCATCGGTTGTTAGCCTGATTCCTCTTATTATAGGTCATTGGCTAGAATAAAATGAATGTTAGTGGTAACACATAACATGGAACTCAATCAGAAAAAGGGATAACTTATAAATTACATTTATTTCCTTAACATTTGAATGTATAGGCTTTAATATATGTTATCCATGATATACATACCAACATATATTCATAGGGATTTTTTATTCCCACAACAATGGTTCATAATATGCTTAGGAATTTACCAAAGAATATCCCTTGGGAGTGTCGAACCATTAGTGATGTGTGGCTTGTTGTCATGAACAAGTTCATGTTCAAGTCTAGATCAATGTAGTGTTTTTGGGTTTTATAGCTAAATACATCTGTTCCAGAGCAACCTCTACTTGTTAATATCAAGATAGGGATGTATTTTCTTGATAAACAACATAAACAGTAGTCACAAATATTTATTGTTGTTTTTATTATAATTATTCTTATCCTTAAGACATTCACTAGGTTTTTCTAATCTTAATCCCAAAAATAACTAAACCTATCCTCTAATACCAAATATAACAACTGTATTCATTATTAAACCTATAAACATGTTTTATTACATAAAAAGCAAATTAAGACAACTTCGAGGATCGAGAGTTCTTCTGTCTTGGAAAATTATAAAAAAAAAATAAAAAAAAAAAACATACTATGAAATATCTTTATTGAAAAATTATTTTACATGACCAAAACATTCATTCATAACTATCATTGCATGGGATAACCTGAGGACACACATATGGAAAGGGTGAGTTTTAAAGCCCGGTAAGGTAATAAACAAAGAATAACATAAAGAATAAAATAAATTTAATGTAATAGTAATATCAATGGAAAATAAGAGAAACATGAATATAAAGGAATGATATTGCATGATTATCATCACATGGATATGTGGAAACAACATTTAACATTATATTAGCAAGAACTGAGGATCATTGCACATGGAGCAGGAGTAAAGCCCTCATTGCACATGAATTAAAATGAGTAAACCCCCATTTCACTTAAATTATCATGCGTAAACCCTCATTGCACATGGTGTATCAGGATTTCATTCATTACCCACTGCATTGGAACAATATCGGGGCGCGCCCTTGTTAATCATTTCATTTCATGCATAAGTGTAACACATGGATCATATAACATGGAGTCATTAAAAATCATAAGAAATTCCATGATTAAAGATTGATGAACACATACATGTATGTAACATTTAATAAGTTTATGTGCATAAAGGTAAATACCCTAGATAGATAAATGTGTATGCTATTCAGTACACATTGGTTTTGGTTTCGAAAATCGTGATACAATTTCAACAGCTTAATGGTGGGATATAAAAATTCATAAATATGGTTGATGAGAATGAAATGGTAATATAATCGTATGTAAATTAAATGTAAATTATGTGGGTAATATATATACATGTCCCAACACATGTAATTTGTAAATAAAAGATGTATCATAATAATGAAACGTGATGAAATAGGAGAAATGAAATAACTCTTAGAAATTTCATCATGGTAACAAGCGTACATGGGAGAGATTAATGAGAGAGAATGAGTAATCTAATCATTCAAACATAAGGAGGGAATTATTAGGGAGGCATGAAATCAGACCCCAAAATCTAGAATTGAAAATAAAAGGGCTTAACAATATAAGGAAACATGGGCATAAATAATGAACGAAGAAATATGGGGACCCCTTACTTTGAAATATGAACCCAAATGCTTATAAGAGGCTTGTGAGAGGATTCATGGGAGAATAAGTAACATTTGGAAGATTATAGATAAGGGAGTTCAGAGTTTGGTCGAGCTTCAAATGGATTGAGTCAAGTGGAATAGGATATCGAATGGGTTTATATAGGAAAGGAGGGTGAATTATTTATTACATAGGGTTTTGACACTACTCATTACACTAATCAAAACTACAAACGATTTCATGTTTTTTACCATTTTTTTACCAAATTTTAGTGGAAAAATTCATTTTAAAAAGATAATGGCCTCACATATTATAATATTATGATGGCCTATTTGGTGGTGAGTAACTCTATCAAGGAAATCATTTTAAAAGGATAAAAATTTTTATAAGTGTTGGAGGCTCCACTAAGGAACTCTAAAATTATTAAAACAAATATAAAATCATATTATTTTAATGTTAAAACATATATTTGCAGAAAATAAAATTTATAGATTTATATTACATCACTATTGGGTAATTATGAAGTCATAAAAAAAATTATATATTTGAATGGTATTTAATTTTTACCAAAAAATTTCACTATCCCAGATAATTATGTAAAATTATACATTTGATAATTTTGATGTCCTGAATAAAAAAATTATATTCATTTTTTCTAAATAATTTATAAAATATTTTAATTTTTACATTTAAAATGAAAACTGACATTTATAAAAAAAATTCAGGGGTTTTTTCAAAAACAGTTTTAAATCCTTAATAAAAACAACCATTGTATTCATAAAAATTTTATGATAATTTATATATAATGAAAAAAAAATTAGTGATATGATTTTATTAAATTATTATTTAATTCAAGATTTCATTATTTATTCAAAATAAATTTCTTTATTGAAAATTATCAAAAAAAATATTATTTTTTCTTAATAAAACATTTACAGTGTAACAATAATACAATGAATGTATATTTTTTATACAAATAATAGTGAACATAATCATACTGATATAGTCATGTTACATAGCCCCTTATAACACGCACATAAAATCTATGGGAAAGTTGTGCAATGGTGACAGATTATTGGTGCAGCTCAACAAACATCACTCTGGTTGTAATCTGTATTAACTTCCACTTCTCTTGTAAGTGGTTCCATTTAAGAATAATGTGTTGAAGATTTTATTGGAATTGGTCTACAGAGAAACCTAGTGACATTGAATCCTTTCCATGATATGAATAATGGGATTCATATGGAGAAATTCTACTAGATTAGTCCATCAATTCCTTGGTCAAACTATGTTGGATTTGTTAAAGCCCAATATTTATACAAATCATGTGATTACTATTCAATGACTATATTAGAAATAGTAACAATTCATAATGTTATTTTAAAATCCAAAAACATAAAAAAAATAAGTGAATATGTTTTATGTAACCACTATAAATTATAATAAATGTAATTATATCTAGAGTAATTTTCATTAATAAAAGTATGGGTCAATACGGTGAACACGAAGGAGGATCTATAGAAAATTCACATCATTCTAAGAAGAAAAAAGGATAGTTGGCAGATCTCATATTGTAAATCCATATTTTGTGAAACCTGTGGTAACACTAGAGAAGGATGTTTTCATAAAATCGATTTTAGATAGTAATTCTCTCTTGTAAAAGGTATTGCAAACCCAAGGATGGATGGACTGGTTGTCAAATAATGAAAGGACATTATATCCTAATCTTGTGCATGAGTTCGACACAAATGCTGAATTTATATTAGAAGATAATGTTGAATGTTTTATCAAATATATAGTTAAAGGGAGGATAATTTTGTTTTCATCTAGGAATTAGGTTGAATTCTTTAAAGTTCCACATGTAGATGCGTATGATGATTACCATGGAACTTCTCCACCTAAAAGTGACATATTTTTCCATGATACATCACTGAATGTGAAAAATAGGAATGAGTAGTACATGAGGCCTATGCTACTGAGCTAGATGGGGAGAGTAGACATATGTTAAATTTTATTCAGAACACATTTTTGTCTCAAAATGGGGACTTTTCATCCTTGAATTACAAATATATGTTCATAGTGTACCAACTGAGGAAAGGAATCAATTTGAATCTATTTAGATACCATATAGTGCATATAATTTAAATGATTAATCAATACATTAAGACCAATTCCATATTCTACCCAAGGATGATCTCATCCATGTAGCAAGTGAATAGTTTTGTCAATGAATGTGAAGAGATCGTTTCATATTCTAGTGGAATTTTATTGAGTAAGAAGATATGAAAGAGGGTGAAAATTAATTGGAACACTTGGAAGAAAGAATGGGTTGTTATTGAGGATACGTTTTATGAAAAATTAGACCATGTGGACCGTCCTATTAGGTTGATAGATTTAGTGGATCCCGGTCAAGGACTAGAAGATGGTGAGCTTGTCTATTCTGATGAGGAATAGGATTCTACTCTAGATAGAGATCAAGGGTCTATTATTGATGATATAAGTGACCCTAACTCCATTTAATATCAAAAGGTATATTATATCTACCTACAAGTACACCTCTAGCCTTACCTTCTAATGAACCTACTCTTGGTGACAATGGCGAAGAGAATATAGAAGTTTCACGAAGTGTGTATTATGAAATAAAGTCTAGTGTTTCATAATATGATTTAAAAGATGACCAAGAAGGACACAAAGAATAATAATAAGAACCAAGATAAATTGGATAAGATAGAGAAGAAGAAGAAAATGGAAGTGGCTCTAGATGGGGAGAATAAGAAGTAAATGAAGAACATGATGGAAACAATAGAGACGATGAACATGTAGAAGTAGTTTGTAGTGAAAATGGATCTAATCATCCTGATGATGATCAAGATGAATCTATAGAACAAAATGTTCCTATAGACCAAGTAAATAATGTGGACACAAATATTCAGGTATAACTTTCTACTAGAGGAGAATAACAATTTTTTAATGTTATTGATATAGTGGATTATCAATTAGCCTCTACACCATAGTAATTTTATTATTAAAGAAGACCTCAAGATGAGAGGGAGCCTCATAAATGGAGAGATAAATAGAAGGGGGACCATTATGATGGAAGAGTATGAATTGACACTCTCACCCATTTAGATGATGATGTTTGGTATGAATGGGCGAGGAATCCTAGAAATATAGATCTAGGTATAGACTACGAAGATTTAAATAATGAGACTTTTTCTCTATTCCAAGAGAATAAGTGGCTCATATACCACTATTTGACTATGTCTCTTTGGTATATTTTTATATTATTAAAGAATAAGTATAACTGGATATCCAGGAATATATTCCCAAAAAATTTGTCTCCTTGCCTAATCCATGTTATGAGGTGAACTTGTTAAAAACATTTATTGAAGAGATGAGACAGTCTATGCACGTATCTCATGCTCTTGTTTAGGTAGTTGTTGAGAGTGGGACTAATGTACTCATACTTTGAGATATATTTATAGTTGATATTAAAAAATGGTAATTGCAATGACTAATAGGATTATTGAGAACAATATCAGGCATTTAAAGGAGATGAGAAATAGGTTTATTGTACGTATGGGTTAACATCTGAGTGTACAGGATGTTTGGAGACAGTGCTTAGCTATTAAGGAACACACCTCACCTCATGCTGATATTTTTACGACTTTTTATCCATCCCAATATTTGGACTATAAAATGTAAAGATCTATAGTTTGAAAAGATATTCAATATTTGTTTGGTTCTTTTGGTCTATATAACTAGGAAAAATTTGATAAGAACACTGATCGTGTGCATGAAATGGTAATATTTTATACAAAGGAAGCGTATTCTACTCAGGAAGAACTCGCAAAGAAGATTAATTCCAATTTCAGAAGCATTTACACCCTGATTTAGGTGGCCAACCGAATTATATATTTGGTAGAGAATATTATTATGCCTCGAGATACTCATTCTTTTACAGATCATGATAAAAAATTAATGGACATAAAACCTATTATTGAAATGTTCTTGGAGACCAAGGGAAATTTAGAAAATGCAATGGGATATGGTGGGGAGTTAATTAAATATTTCATCAATTAGTTCAATCCATATCATCATGTTTAGAGTGATGCCATAGTTGATATAGATAATGCACCTATCAGTATACCTCTTACCTCTTCATCCTCTCTAGGTACCTCTATTCTACCTCTTTTATAGTCTATGTCAGTTTCTCAGGCATTGAGCCAAATCCATCTTATCATCATTGGGTAGATCCGGCCTCGTGCATCATCAAAACCTACCCTTTAACCTTATATAGATGAAGCTATTATACTTCATTCTTTGGGAAATAATTCAGACCCACCAGTCACCCAAACTCCATCCAATGAGCCTACCATAAATCCTTCTCACAATTGAAAGGACCCAATCGATCACAAGGAGTTTTGTGGATCACTTTTTTATGGGGCTTATTTATATTTCTTCTATTGTATTACACTGATTTGTACATTACATTGTTTATGAAATTCACAAATTGTGTAATTATTTCTGTGTGTTATGACATTTCCTTTCTTGTTTTCTATTCTTTCTTCTATTTATGATTTTTGATAATCCAAAAAGGATAGAAAAATAATGGAATTATTATTATTATTATTTAAATCTCATTAATATGAAGGTGGATAAAATATAAAGGGTGGTAAAATAAGGGATTATTTATTTTACCTGTGTACATTATCTTTTATTCAATATTATTTTTTATGAAAATAAGTAATGGGAGATAGTAAGTGGAATTATTACATTAATAACCAACTAACTGTAATTTATAATTCTATGATTTTTGATCATCAAAAGGGGAGAGATTGTTGGCCAATAGGATATTGTTGGCCCCTGAGATGTTTTAATGGTTTTAATAATCACAAATCAAGTCAAATCATGTCCAATCATTTAAATCATTGTTATTTAAGTATAAATATTTTTATTTAAGATTACCTAGGATAAATTACATGTTTAACACAATCAATAGACATTAATGTTGTAAGATAGTTAAAATAGAAAATTTTTCCTTGTACGAGTCACTGACACTGATAGTTCAACTGAGACACTAATATATGAAATGCCTCACCAATAATACCAACTGACTCACCGATAGATGATTCACTAATAGTGCAAAATGAGACGCCGACATAACAAAATGAGTTACCAAAAAATTGAGTCAATGATGCCTAGAGAGACTGATAGAATGAATCGTCGATGAAATGAGTCACTGATACCAATAGAAGGACTCACTTATAGATGGAGTCACTAAAAAAATAACTCACCAACAAATGAGTCACCGGAAAACTATTTAAATATTATTTTATTTAAAATTATATCTAATGGTCATATTTGAGTGCCTTAATGCTAATGATTAAATTTATTTATTTCACAAACAGAATTAATGACTATGTCAGTTGATAGTACGAGGAACTTCAACATGATTCTTGTCGGCCAACATAGGAAAACTGAAATAAAATAAATTCTTGGAGAATGATTTGGATAGAACAAGAGAACAAGAGATAAGAATATTCTAGTAGAGATACTAGACCATTAAGAAGAAAATATTAAGAACATGAATTCATGCTTGTTGTGAACTAAAGGTGGATTGATGTTAATAAAAGCTTCAGACAACCTAGCAGCAAACATGAACCAAAGGATATAACATCAACTTCAAACAAATCCAGAACACAATGATTCACGACACTTTTTTAGTTACTTTTTATAAAAATGGACTCAATCGTCACATCTTCTACATTCAAAGAGTCCAAAGATTCATTTCTCAACACAGAGATCCTTCTAAACTCCATCTCTTTATTTCCTACTTCATTGTGGGAATTTTTACTACATTTTGAGAAGTGTATGCATATGCCTATTAAACACATATTTTCATTTACACTGAACCATAAGATACAAGATATCCTTCCACAAGAATATTTGTACACTTTTTGTAACCCACATAAAACTATTGTAGAGGTCCTGTGTGACCTGGCTTCTTTAGTTCCCACATAGAACTGTAGTAGAGGTATTATGACCAAGAATGTTTGTATACTATTGTGTAAACCCTGATCCATCATGTGGATCAATGTTATATTTATATATTACTTAGTAGATGTTGATCACCATGTAGAGTGTATTGTGGCCCATCATGGGGCTGAACCACTTGTTTTAATACACTTTGATTTCAAATTGAGTGCACACTCTTTTTACACATCTTTCAAAAAACTATGATTCACTTCAATAGTAAGTCTTGGATATTATTTATAACTATTTTGGTTTATTAAATTATTATAAAAATTATATCAATATCTCATATTATTATAACTGATTAATAATCAATCTTTTAATAAATTAAATGAATATTTAAACTATTAAATATTTTTTACATTGATTACCTGAATTTTTTTTCGAAATTTGGGGATTCTTTCAAATAATATTTTTTAACATAATTTTTTATAGGAGCTCAATTCACCGCCTCTTGAGTGACCTATTGAAAAAAAATGAAATTCTAGTTGATCACTAAGTGAAATGTAATCGAGACCCATTGAAATAATAAAGATATCAATACAAAAATCACTCCCAAATTTGGTATCACGTTATATGGGTGTTCTATGAATACTTCAAGAAAAAATATGAAAAAATAAAATAAGAATCTTAGACAGTGCAACCTAAATTTCATCTAATACCAATATCTTCTCTTCTATCAATTATGATAAAATATCCATATCCCTATAACCCATTTATGGATTCCACACAACAACAAACACCATATTATCACCTTCTTTATAACTTAACTGACCCACACTCCTAGATGTAGAACTCATATAATCATAAATTGCGTAATTTATTTTGAATAATATTTTTATAGTTTAATATAATTATTAAAATACAATTACAATAAAATACCAAGTTGTTTATATCAAATAGACATTTATTCAATATATATAAAACTACTTACTCAATAATGTGTCCTTAATATCTCCCATATATGTTTTCATATGTGTCATCCTTCTAAGAATGTCACATGTAATACATTTCTTCAAAACCTAGGGAAATGGAAACATAAGAATGGGAGAGATCAAAAATTTAGTAAGGGTAAATTATTATTGAATAAGTCATGGAATATAAATGGAATTAATATTTTGTCTGGGATAAGAAAACAATATGAAGTTATAATCAACATGAAACTTTGATAATTTATATTCTTGTAATTAAATTAAATCATAAATATCAAATAATACCTGTTTTTTAATTATTTAATGATTAATGTTGGACACATAAAAAATTATGTCAAGGTATTATTAAAAGACACATTACTTTACATTGAGAGAACATTCAAAATATCTTGTTGAATTGGGTAATAATACACCAATTAAATAAACAAATAGTTTCTTCTAAGACATATAGATTCGTTGAGGGGCTATATAATTATGGAAACCACCAATAACATAATTAAGTCTAATTTATTCTCCATAATAGTCAATAATACCTTTAATAGAATTATATAAGTAAACTATATATTAATAAATATATGGATGTATATATAATGAATAATATGTAACACTATTACATTATAACAATGTGTTTGTAGTCAATCATCATCAATAATATCATTACTTTTCCCCATATCAATATAATAAAATTATTTGAAGGTGAAAATTTTCCAATATGAAATATTTAAAATGTTATTTTAAAACTATATAGCACAATGAATCCATTGATATTTCAATACAAGAATATCATGATCATAAAATATGTAGATAATAAATTTTATTTCAAAAGAACACAACCCAATAAGTGAGGAATATTCAATCAAGGGTATATGTGGTAGGAATTTATATCCATAAAAAATCTTTAATTCGGCATAATAAAATAATATTATAGAATATACACAACCTATATAAATAGGGATTAAAAATGATCCTAAATCATCAAAAGATAATTGATTTACCAAAAATCATCAATAGTGGAGAAACAAATGAATAAATGGCTACTAGAAAAAGTGGAATTTATTTGGAAATTAAATCCCATGACATAAAATTTTTATGAAAAAACTATCCATGACATGTAAATACACCATATAAAAGTAACAACGGTCACAAAATGTATTATATCAAAAATAATTAAATTTGAGAGTAAGAAATCCCTTAAGACTATAAAAATCTTAATCAATACCAATTGAAATATATGTATTTAAATTTAAAATGACTTATAATTATTTAAATATGATTCATGGAATGATTTTTCAATTAGGTAGAAATAAATCATATAAATTATATTATGTCCATAATAAGAAACTTGTATCCAAGAGAGGAATTTGAGATGAAAAACCCTTACCATTTGTTCCTGAATTCCTTATATGTAGATTGAACTCTTGTATCAAAAAATAGATATATTAATAAAATAATTAATAACGTTAAACATATAAATTTTCCATTTATACGGATTATAAAATGTCATTATCTATATGAAATCTATAAATTATCCATATTGATTGTTTGTATTTTTGATTGTCTGTGATTGTTTCTTAACAATGGATTCCTTGTGAAATATTCATTCAATGTTAATAATTTTTATTTCATTAAATAAAATTTTATGTAGTTTTAATAATGTCTTAAGTTTTTCTTAAATCCATTCATGTGTGTTTTAAACATTATCCTTGAACTCTCAATTGATAAAAAAAATTAGGCCAATTCTTAATAATGAAATATTATTTTGATTATTAATGATTAAAATATTAATATAAAATCTCCAAAATATAAATCCAAATAATTAGTTATGAATTCAAAATATATAAAAACAATATTTATCTTCTCATATTCATTAATGATATAAATTAATAGTTTTTTATAATTATGATGTTATTCTAACCCAACCATGAAAATACTCTAATTTAATGGATCTTTATGAGTTGGTTTTTTTACTATATCATAATTCCTGATGAATAATGCCCTCATTTAGTGATTATTAGTTTTATGCATCAAAATATAATGTTAATATACAAATAAATAATGGATATCAAAATATTACACAATTTTAATAAAATGTTTTCCACTTAGTATGCTTATTTGAAATGAATAAATTATCATTAAAAGAATCTATAAATTTATATCCCAGAAATATAATGATACCATAAAAATAATATTTATCAATTAATACATTCCATGTATCCATCCTTGTAATGAATAAATGAATAATGATAAACTTTGTTTTGTAGAGGTGGTAGTCCGCACAATGAACGAATAATGTTTTATTTCATAATAGATGTGGAATATGATAAAAAATTATAAATCCCTTAATATTTTAACACATAAATATATAAATTATACCAATATAATTATATTAGTGTGGTTATAATATATTGGAAATACTATTTTAATAATAAAATAATATAGTTGATAATACTAAGTTTGGGGACATGAATTTCTCTTGGAAGACTCATTTGAAAGAAGGCCTTATGATAACTAATCATTAATAAATTATTATTGAAATTTTAGGGGGTTATATGAGGAGAAATTTTGTACATTTTTTAGAGAAAATTAAAATAAATGACGAGTCATGAAGTGTAGAAGATTACATAATTTTATATGTGATGGGAAATGTGGTTTTGGGAGTAACTCTTACAATTTAAATAATTTATTATTACAATATATGAGAAAAAGGGAAAAACTATGAAAAACATGAAATTAAAATAAATTTGGGTAAAATATCACCTCAAACACTTATTTTTTATACAAAAATGAGTGTTTTATGGATTTTTTCTATACCTTTTCATTATATCCAAATTTACCTTTTCCTTTGAAGTTAATTTTAAAACCATAATAATTAATTTAATGAAAACATTATCAATGAATATTTTACATAAATTCTTAATTATAACAAAAAATTATAATAATGTTATAAAATGAAATTTATACTATTATAAATCATTAATTTTATAGTATATACACTTGGTCACAAAAAAAATTTAGAGAAAAACCCATTCTCTTTTAAAAATTTACATAAAATATAAAATGATATTGGGTATATATTTTAATGATATTTATAGATTTATTATGAAAAAATAATGTTTATGGTGATATAAATGTTATATAAAGATAAATCTCCATGGAAAATATTTGATTCAAAGAAAATATTGGATGAATTTTTTTATAAACAATAATTTTAATTAGTTCAATAAAAAATATGCGTAGGATTTATAAGACTGAATAAAATTTTGAATTCATATTTTTAGTACCTAAATAATTTTTTTATTAGTAAATATGTTTACAAATATTCTACATTATTCTTATATTATGACAATGTAAGACACATTATATGTTTCATAGAAACCATATTTTATTTCAAAACAAGAACCTTTTCAAAAGAAGGATATGAAATTTATTCAAGGATATTTGGTATATAATTAATTAAAAATTAATTTCATAATTATTAATTTAAATTCATAAATTTATAATTTCAATTTGTAAATAAAATCATTACATATTATGACAAATAATTTAATTGGAAAACTTAATTTTCCATTATTAAATTGTATTATTCTATTTTCATATGATTTTAAAATTTAATTTGTGATGAAAAATTATTAATATAAAAAATAATTAATCATTAATAATATATTTTTTGAGATATAAATTTGTTTCATATAAAAGGAAATTTTTTAGAATAATATTTTGTTAAACTATACATGATCTTATTATTAATTTTAGGTAATGTAATTGATTTTAATTCATGTAAAATGTATACATTACATTCAATATGAATTTAGTTAATAAATCTATTACTCCTACTCATTCATACTGAATCAATAAATATGATTTTTAAGGATTGAATATTTCATGAATTTTTAGTTTGATTTTGTGTGTGGAGGATGATAATGATCACACTAACTTATTTAATATTAATAATATATTAATATTATAGGTTGTTACATTCTCCTTGTCTAAAAAAATCATTCATGAAATTTGTTGTCCTTAAAAACATATGTGGTTATCAATAAGGTATAAAAGGCATGAGGATTTAATCTTTTTTAGATACAAATGTCTTCAAAATCAATTATATTCATTTATCCTAATTAAGTTTCATCTAAACCATTTAATCATGATATCTATTTTTTTTGATGTTATGAACTATTTTATTTGTCCTCATGTATATTTTCAAAAACAATGTGATGGGTTGTCATTGTTTTTTATTGAATATGATTCACTTTTTTATTATTATTATGAATACAAATTCATTGATATACCAAAAAAATCCATCTCCTATCCTTCACATATATTTAATGTGGTTGCGCCAATGGGATTTTGAGATAAAATGATTAAGTTAATGAAGAATTATCCTCCTACAAATATGGTTTGTTGATATCCATCTATGTACCCATTTAGTCACATTTCATAGAAGTATCCTCCAATGTATAATTCTGAATAGTTAATAAAATATCTCATTCTGACATCCCAATATTTAATAGATTTCCACCAATGTTTTATCCTCTTTTTTAAATTTGTCTTTATGCTGACCCCTCTAGGAATGTTTCTGGACAAAATCTGGTTTGAATTTTTATTCCTGTCAATTTCTATACCATGTAGATCTTCATATGTACTAACATGAACACCAATAACCTGTATTGTTCCCCACACATACTACATCAGATTGAATGATCTTGGGAATTGAGTCTAATTATTAAACTACTCCAGCATAATGGTTATATGGAGGTCCCATGTTTCCACTACCCTGTCATGTCCAATCACACTAGCAGTGGTTGATAGGGATTGTATTATACTCAAACCATTAGAGTAGTTCTCTTATCTTCCACAAACACATTAAGGCATACACATAATAGTAGTGCATTGATGGATGATGATGATGATGATGAAACATTGTTATATCATGTCATTACAGTGATGTTAAGATCTATCAATAGTAGCAACTTTTTATTTTCACTTACATCAACCATTTATCAAAAATGAAGATGTTGTGTGTAATATGTACAAGATTAAGTGATTATAGATTCTAGATGGAAATATTTAGTCCATTTCCAGGATCACATCAATTATATCTAATTGAAGAACTAAAAGATGAATATTTTCATCAAAAAATGCTTAGAATACAATAATCTTTCAACCTTAAATTTCATTGAATATTAAAATCATCTGTGTAGTGATTTAATACTCATAAAAACATGTTTTTTATACTAGGGTCCACAATATGAATCCAATAATGTATATAAAATTCTTTATTGGGGAAAAAATTCACCTTCATCAACTTTCTTATCACCAAATATTCGATGTATAAGTTTTACAGGCCCTCCCTTATTTCCTTTATCATAAAGGATACTTATATATATCATAAAAATTATATAATAGTTACTTAAATTAAAAAAATATCACTAATATTTTATCATCAATAATTTATGGTTCATCCTTGGAGAATTTTAGTTCTCTAATCTTATACTTATTAACCTCATACATAAAATTAAGATCCCAAATGATATTTAAAATTATTAAAATATTTTAAAACCAATAATGATTTCAATTTTTAATCATAAAATCCAACATACACATCCTCTGAAAACATTAATCATTCCTAAAATAAAATACACAATTATTTATACACCATAAACATATACTCTAAATAACATACCTTTAGAAAATATATTTCAATCAATATAACATTTACGAACAAAAATATTATATACTCCTCCATAAATTCACTCTATCTTTAAATCATAGATGGTATTGACCACTAGTTCATACAACAACAGCTAAATGTCATAACCCAAAATATTTGATAACCATTAAAAATTAATTATCCTTAATCTCAACTGTATTGATATGACATGAAATAGATTTTCCAAATAAAATGAAACCATTTTTATCTCATCAACAATTATATATTAATCTTAAGAGTTATCCATACCTAAAACAAATTTTCTCAAATATTTATCACCAAATATATAACCAAGTCATAAAATCACATTTCAAGGTTCTTAATACTATAGAATATATTTCAACGTGAATTTAATAAATATATACTAAATATTTATTAATATATGTATCGAATAATCCTCATAAATTTTAAAATATATGAGAATATCATTGATAAAAATCACTAGAAAATGAAAAAATATATATTTGAAGAAATAATCAATCTCACTACCATTGGTAAGACAAGTAAAATATAACTTTCCAAAATTTTCATATAATAATATTCTAAAATATTTATGAATTCTCCCTTTTAAATATATAAGACTTAGTGGTTTCCACCTACATAAATTTCTAAACATCATTTCTAGAATCTCAATTCAAAAAAATTCTAAAGCCAAAATGGTTATAATAATATAAAAAATATGTATATAGAAACATCAATATCAATATTAATTCTCTTTTGAAAACATTGTTTTAACCAATGTTTCTTTTTGATGAACCCATGACTCAGTTATTTAATCGACTATTATCTATTATCATTTTTTTATATTAGGATATCAAACCAAATTTGTTAACATCATAACTAAATGTTTATTAATAGATAATAACGATAATTTGATTAACCATGTCATATACTATAATATTCATTCACCAAGAATGCATTCACAGGCCCACTCATCATCCATCATAATGATGATTAATTCAATGGTTAACTAACAATTTTTAGGGTTTAACCATTAGTGCCTTTGTGTTTAAACCGCACCCACATTCTAGTATCTATTCATGCATGTTATTCTATAAAAAACAACATAATATCTACGTTACCCAAAACTACATATTTTATCCCAATACATTATATTATTCCTTGGGATTTCATATAATATTTCATCTCCTACTCTCTAAATTGTTTTTCTTACTGAAGAATAAAATAATATAATATTGTGAAGGGTTATCTATAATTATGAAATTGAGATTAAAATCAATATATATGCCATTAAATAATCATAAAAAATATTATAATCTACATAATTATCTAAATATTTCCTTTGATTTTAACTATGAGGGAAATGACTCACACTGCTTTATCTGGTGGTCACATATATATACTTTACATAATTCATTTGGTACTAACAATAAAATCATATATATCATTTCCTTAATTAAAAAATAAATATTATTTTTCGGTCTATGGTATTCCAAAGGATCTTTTTAGTTTACAGCCATAAAACCTTCAGATATTTAAAGATAAAACAATTCATGGTAGCCTTTGTGACATGCAACACCGAGTCAAAAAGGAACCATGATTATTTATGAATGTTATATTTTATCCATAAAATATGAGGGCCTAAATAGTGTTAAATACATTATGATATATATATATATATAAATTTTCTAATTTATTAATATTTTTGATAAATTCTTAGTAATTTTTAACGCAATATATAGTAATTGAATTTATTCTTCAAAAAAATTATTATTATTTAAGAAAAAATTATTTATTTTTCTGAGAAAAAAATATAATTAATTTTTTGTAAATTTTAGAAACATTATTTTATAAAATAATAATATATTTAAATTATAATATGTATTTTTAATTAAGGATTTTTTTTGAAAATATAAATTTATCAGTGAATAGTGAAAATGAATGATTTTTGTAAAATTTCCATTTACTTTTTAAAAAATTGTTTGACATTAAAAGTATAATTTAATTTTAAAATAATATAATTATTATTAATTTATAAAAAATCCAATTAATTTCATTTAAATAATATTTATACAGAATTTTTGCATTACTTTATTCATAGAATTAAAAATGATTTTTTAGAAAATAGTTTTATAGTGCATATTATTCCCAATTTTAATTAATTCGAATAATAAATATTGAATAATTATTTAAATTATATTTACAGATTATATATCTATAAAAATTAATTTATTCTAATATAATTGTAAATAATTTTAATATATTTATAATAAGTTCATCTAGTACTTCAAAAATGATGTTCTTGAAAACTCTTTCTTTTACACATATATGGGATTATTTTTAAACTACATTATGCCAATATATTGAGTTTAATTTGAAAAAATTGATTCTTAATTTTTAATGACAATAATTTATATTATCTTATAAGTTCATGATAATTTTTGACCATAATTATCATTAAAAAAGTAAAAATTAATTTCAATTGTTAATGTAGAAAAATGTTTATCAAGGGTTAAACAAAAATGCTTAGGTTTAAAATGAACAAAATCTGAATAATTAATTTTTTATACTAATATTTTTACAATATATTTTCTAATTTTATAAAACATTCCATCTATTATATTTTATCACGTGAAAAACATTATTGTAATAATATTTTTTTTCAAAATTCCAAGTGTGTCCTCTCCCCCACTTATAAAATTCCACCAATAATCTCCTCCACTACACACTCCCAAACACCATTGTTTCAACAGATACCTACACAAATATCTTCCATAATTCCAAAAAAATCTCATAGAGGTATTTTTTTACTATAAATAACTCTTAAGAATGAAATTTTTTGAAAACCTAAAAATATTTTCCCATATTGAGTAAACATATTCAACTAATCATATTTGTTATATTACATAATAAATTTAATTTAAAAAATAAATAATAATAATAATATAATGATAATAGTATCGTCAATATAATTATATGTTTTTTGTAAATTTCTTAACGTAACTCCATATCCACATTAATCAAATGGGAAATGAAACTGTTGATCGTGTGTATGGGTATCTCCCACCTCAAGAACAAACTTAATTCTGTTTCTATCACATTATATCATGGATATATATAACTATTTTTCTACTAAATATTTATGATATTTATGATAGTATTATACATATTTAATTATTCTATCATATATATGATATTTATTTTGATTCCATTCAGAATATGATTACATCGCTCAGGTGTACAATGGACTACCTCCTCATGAAGTAGTGTGATTCGTTTTTCACATATGATTTACATGGTAGGATATGAGGATAAATTTTATCCTCAAATTTTATATCAATAAATTATTTATAATTATTCTAAATAAATATATCATCTAATTTATTACCTTTATATACATTTAATAAATGATAAAATTATTCATTTTTATTTGTGTGTGCATTAGACTACCACCTCACAAAATTAACTTATTTGTTTTTATTACCTCATCCCATGGTTGGTATATGTAAGTGTATTAAAAAATATAACTATGATACAATTAAAATTCATCAATGGTAAAATAAAACATTATTTTTTATCTCATGGTTGTTTAAAAATTGGTAAGTTACTCATGCGTATGTACAACTTCCCATCTCTATGATAATAACATAGTTCATTTTTCAAAACACTCCATCATGATTGGTTATAAAATTATATTTTATGTCTAAAAAATTTAATTACTTCATTTTCATTATTCTAGTGATTATTAATTAATAATCTCTTTCACTTTATTGAACTTTCTAAAATGGGTTTTGATATATAAGTCCAATATCAGAAAAACATCCAAATTAAACCTAAATGATAATTTAATTGAATATAAATGATAATAAGTAAATAAAAATAATAATAAACATGAAATTTGTTTAATAATAATGTATATAATTAAAATATTTTTATTATTAAAGAACATAATGAACATGTATTGTGTATCAGGATCAGTGTAAGGGAACTCTCTAAGTCACCCTCCTCATTGGGTTATGACTATTATCTCAATAACATGATTTATCTATATCTATTTATTGTTATAAAATGATTATAATTTCTATATATATTTCTCTCACATATATAACTTTCTTATTTTACCTTCAATTTTTTTGGTTACAATAGCCTTATGTTAAAATTTCATTATTATGAAATTTTCATTCTTTATTGTATGATCCATGATTACAAAACATGATTTCATTCCAATGCTAATTATTATGTTCTTTCTTGTGGTTGATTTCATTAATGGGACACACATTGATCATGAAAAAGTAATGATGGGTGTGCCGATAGAGTACTCTAATGCATAGGGTAATCATTGGTCTCATGAGATGTCATATATGGGATTAGTGAGGAAACGTAATCCATTATGTGTCATTTTCCACCATGTGATATTGTCTAGGTAGTTATCTTTGACTCATATTTATATCATTTCATATGTTACTCCCATATTACCTATATTACAAATATCTTATGATACAATGGTATTTAGGTTACACTTCCTTGAAATTAATCTTGTGATTTCTATTTTATAGAATCATGTAACACCTTTGAAACACATGTTACGTTTCCTTATCATGTTTGTTACCTTCTCTGGAATTTTAGTTTACTGTATCCATTATGTATTCCCCTTATTATAATGTTTAGTTTTATGTTCTCAAATAGATTTATTAGCTCATTATGGAAAATAAATTTAAGATGTATTTTTTTAGTTTCACGTGATGTAATACCAACCTAGTCTACAAAAATAATTAAGGCTCATGATCTTTGGGTTTGAAATTCCTTTAAATGTATGCTTAAAAATAATTTAAAAATATGAGTAAATTTAATGGGTCTCTATAGATGTAATTTTAGAAAAGGTTTATTTATCCATTGGATATTGAATGTAAAAATAGTTTCATGAACTCTAGGTATAATTCTTTCGATAATACAAAATATAGTTAAATATTCTAGAATCATGGTTAAGCATAGAGTGAGTGGTTTTAAGAAATTACAAATATTTCTACATATTTCATGAGGAAATTGCACTATCATAGATTTTCCAAATGGAAATAACTACAAAAAATATTCCAATATTAACTTGAGTGTTAAATTTTACCTGAAAACGAGCCTGACTGCACAACAAGTTTGAAAATCCCAAGGGATATTCTTTGAAAATTCAAAAACAACTTAAGAACCATTAAGAAGGACATCAAAAAATTGTTATGTTATAAATCCAAATAGTAAACATATCATGGATAATCAAGATATATACTAGGAGAGTAATAATTTTTGATATAAATTTCATTTAGATGTTATTCCTCCTTGGTTTTTAAGTTCCATTGTATTTTAATGTATATTCATCTTGTTTATCTTCTAGTTAATTGTAGAAATAAGAGATACCATTCTAAAAACCAACATGATATGAAATATGATGATTTTTAATATTTCATGCCTAATATTATGGGTACATGAGTTGATAAATTCATATAAGTAACAACTCAACAAGATCAGGATATGAATAATAATATGAATCATGAGGAACACCCTACTACTCCCATAATGGATCAATTTTAGTCATTACATTTATATGAAAAAGGCCTCATACCATTTGTTGATTTGTTGATCCCCACATCCTAGAATAATAGATAAACTCCATTGAGAATATATTATCTATCCTCTAATTTTTATAGAAATATATTGTCTTGATTTCTATTTAAAACATTTAGGGAGAAGCAATTCCATGAGGGAATTTGATCAAGAACAAAAATTCAAAAAAGGATATTTATTCCATTGAATGGGAAAATTTTAGGAAAATATTTTTCATTATATATTCTACCCAAAATCCCCTTATTAAAATGGTAAGGGAGTTTTTTGGTCTAAAAAATGGATGTTGAGTTTACCAGGTATTCTGAGTGATCCATTACATGTTTTAAATGGTATGAGTCCAAATTTATTATTACCACTTAATGTACATTGGAATATTTTTTTAGTGTTATAAAATAGTATATATGAAAATATTTGGTGATTAAACATTCTGATACATATGAGTATATTATATTCAATTCCATTATATTTATGTTATAAATCGGTGACTCCCACTATTCTCATGGGAACGTAGAAAAGCATAATTTTTTTTTTCTTTTGGGGTATCAACAGATAAATCTCTTGGAGGATTGAAAACCCAATCACATATTGTTATAATTTTGGGAAGAAGGATCCCAAAAACATCATAAGGGGAACTGTTAGATGATTCATGTTTGGAAAATTGGGGCTTAATGATAATCTATTCGAAAGGTAAATTTATAATCCCACTAATGAGGAAGAAGGAATTATAGTTCAAATCAACACCATTTCAATTATATATTTTTTTAACTATATGGAACATGGTCACTATGAGATACAATTCCCTTACCCATGTTTTTTAGAGATAATTAGTAGAAAATATCCAATAAAGTAGGGTATAGAATATTCAATAACTAAAATTGGTGTTGTCATATATTATAATGTGTTAATAGGTAATCTAGTTATTCATTCAAGAATAGATAATGTGATTTCTATATTCACAATTTATGCATTTTTTCATATATTGATATTTTAATAGAACTATTCAAACACCACCTTAAAACATATGGGTTAAATTATATATGATAATGGTAAATGAAGAAACTATTTCATCCCATGTAGATCACCCATCCCCAATCAATTTTTGTTGTCCTAATCTTCCAAATAGTCTTGTCATACTTACTTTCATGTATTTTGATCTTGCCATTTTCATGGTTTAGTTATCCTTATGTAAAGACAAAAACTATTGTCAATATAGGGATATCACACTCCACATCATAACTCATTATTTACATACTTAAAAGATTCATTAGGATGATGAATATCCCTATAATATATTATTTAGGAATTTAAAATGTTTTCTTATGATAAATATTGTCTATCCAAAATAATCCACATAATATAGGGAAAGATGCATTAATAAATTCCCATTGTGATGGATTATATAGATTTATTACCTAAAGAATTCATAGTATTCCAATTGATTGAGAGTTTGAGTTCTCAATTAAAACTATATCTAGATATCTTTCAATATCGATGACTCCTTATAATATGACCATAGTTGAGTTGAAGAGATGAATAAGTAGTTACAAGAGAATCTGGAAAAATGTTTTTTACACCGAAGTTCTTTACCATGGGGAGCACCGATCAACACTATAAAGAAGAAGGATGGGTGAAGGTGTCTCTATATTTACCATTATGAACTCAAACAAATCATTATAAAGAAAAAGTATTCTCTATCATGGATAAATGAATTTTTTTTATCATCTATTTGGGTTATTGTATTTCTATAAGGAGGATATTTGGTCATGATATAACACCTTATATGTGAGTAAGATATATGTTCCCAAAAACCACTATTTTAATATGGTATGAAAACTATGAGCTCGTAGTGATTATTTTTAAACTCAATTATTCAGAAGAAATATTTTAAGAAATAATGAATAGAGTTTTTAGAGATTTCCTTAACATGTTTTTGGTAGTATTCATAAATGATACTATGATTTAAATAAAAAATAAGGATTTGTTTTTGAGTGTTTGAACACTATTTTATTGTATTTTATATAGGAGAAGATATCATTAATGTATAGTAATTATGATTTCTAGATAAGGGAATTATAAATCATGTGATATATTATCACCAATAAATTGATATTTGTAGAACCCTAAAAGTTAAAGGAAATCAATGATTGTCCTTGAACAATATTTGAAATTAAGATATGATGTTTCCTTTTATTAGAGGAATATTACTACAGAATTGTGAAAAAATCATGATTGTAAAAACTACAAACAAATATAACATAAAATGGAGTAATGATATTCTTAGACCAGTGAATGTGAATGGACCATTATGGAGTTTAAAATGAGGATTACCACTACACTAGTACTTATGATACCCACAAGTGGGGACCTCTCTAAAGTATACTACAACTGTTCAATGCAGGATATAGTATTTTTACTTATAAAAAATGATAAAGTGGATCCATGTGCCTAGAGGAAATTTAAATATCATCAGAAATATTGTACCACAAATGATATTTAGTTGTACATAGTTATCTTTTCTTTGAAAATATAGAAATAATATATCTATAGGTATAACTATTAAATATAATCAAATAATAAGAGTCTCTAAACTATATTCACAACAAATGATCATGACATTTTACAAGGATGATAGTTGGAGTCTATCAATGACGATTACTAATCATTCATTTACTATCATAAGATAGAAAAAATATTTGTTGAATCTATAAGTATAATATATTTAGAAACATTATCAAGGATGGGATTTGATAATGATAAATTATTTTTAGAATATCATCAAATAGTAAAGGTAATTCTAAAAAAATAAAGATAAATTTTCCATTCTTAATTGATTTGTTACTCCTCCCTTCTAGAGAAGATAACGGGTGCTGAAAGAGATTATATAAAATTTTAGATGAATGTCGAAGATATATGTTATAAAAAATAATTAGTGTCAAAAACTAATAAATAAGGAGTGGTAATATCATGATAAAAACATTGTGTTCCATCGAATATTGAGGTAAACAGATAGATGTTGAATGATGCACATATATCATCATTTTCCATCCACTCAGGAATCATGAAGATGTCTACAGATTGGAAAGAAAACTATTTTTTGGAATGTATGAAGAAGGTGGTTATAGATTATACGTTAATGTGTCTCATATTTCAACAAGTTAATTATTAATGGAACAAATATACGGGATAATGTAACTATTACCCACACCCATAGGGATATTAGAAAACATAACCATTGAATTAGTAACTATAATTTGAAATAAATTTAGATGATGTAATGATAAATTGGTCATTGTGGATCATCTTACAAAGTCTGCTAACTTCATTTCAATCTGGAAGAACATGCCACTCCGTCATATTACAAAGATATAGATTAGTGAAGTGGGGATGATATATGGAACACCACTATCGATTGTATCTGATTATGATCTAGGATTTACACTCAACATCAAGATGAGACTCTAATATGATCTAAATACAGAGTTTAACATCAGATAAACTTATAACCCCTATGGTGATGGAAAATATGTGAGGATTAAATATACACTGGAATACATGTTCGGAGTAAGATAAATTGGATTCAAAGGATGATGATTTAAACATCCCTCGGTATTTGAGTTCTTATACAGTAATAATTTCCACTAAAGTATCCTAATTGATCCTTACAAACACCTTAAAGGGTAGACAGGTAGAACCAATGAGTTCTGGGATAAATATGGTGATTGAAATCTATTGGTACATGAAATGTTTGGGGTGATGATGAATGGTTTAAGACCATTCAAAAACACTTTAGGAATAGTCAGAGTAAATTGAAGAGCAATGATATAAATAATCTATGTGACTTGGTGTTTAGGGTTAGATAAATTTTTTTTGTCCATTTAATTCCATAGAAGAGACTTATGAGATTCGGGATGAAAATAAATCTATGAACAAGGTACATCATCCTTGTTTAGACTCATGATCTGATTTGAGCTATAGTATATTAACTAGATTTCCCAAAAACCCTTTCTAAAGTGAAAAAACACATTCCATGTATCCCTATGAATGAAAAACATACAAGATACCTCAAATTTAATTAAATAAGTGGTGGAACACCTGTAAAATCTTCACTCTTGTGAGGATCATCCTGTGATGATATTGGACCATATAGAAAAAATTATAAGAAACAGGAGGAATCAGCTGGTCATAGTGCTATGGAGGATCAAAAAAGACAAAGAGGTAACCTAGGAACTGGAAGTGGCGGTGAAGAAAAAGTCTTCTCACCTAGTTTGAACAAATTATATAATATTAAATTTCAATGGTGAAATTCTTTTAGTAGTTAATAATGTAAAAACTCGATATTTTAAAAGGGAATCTTTGTTTGTTATAATATGTTACACGCAATGTCGAGCCTAGACAAATAATGATTATTTATAACCATTATTACAGAATAATTAAATTGGTGATTCTATATATAATAAAATACATTATGAAATATTTATATTTCCCCAATATATATAAATTAATTAATAAATTCATATTAAATAATCAATCTCTTTTAAATAAAAATATATATTATTAAAAATATATATTTTCTTTAAACTTTTGTTTTATCACATTCTTTGAGAAATTATTATAATTTATTTTTGTAACTTTTATAATATTTATTTTATAAAAATATCCTCATTATATATATTAAAATACTTATATTAACATGGGGTTAAGGTTTGGGATTTTTTGGAAAATATTAATTTTTGAGCAAATAATTAAAATACATATTTTTATAAAACTGATAGTTCTTTTTAATAAGTTAGAATCCAATATTATTTTAATTTAATTTAAAAATAATATAATTTTTATTTATTTATATTAATTTCAATTAATTTCATTTAAAATATCGATATGCTGAATTTTTTATATGTTTTTTCCTAGGCATCTAAAAGAATTTTATCTAAAAATTGTTCTAATGTGCATAATGTTCCCCCATATCAATTAATTTAAATTAACTATAATTAGGATTGGTTTAAATGATATTTATAAATTATATATCTATAAATATTAGTTTATATTCATTTAATTATGAATATGTTTAATATAGTTAGTAAAATTTTATCTTATGTATGATGAATGAATTTCATTAAAACCCATAGTTTTTCAACCCTTCTCTAGTTTGAATTTTAAATTAAAATTTAACACTTCAATGTGTTACATTTAGAAAAATTTATTCCATATTTTTAATTTGAAAAAATTATATTATCTATAAATTTCAACTTCAATTTTTAGCATAATTTATAGTAAAAAAATAATACTTAATTATCATGGTAAAGATAAATATGTGTTTATCAATGTTTAAACAATAAATATTACTGTCAAAAGTGACCCAGTACTTGTATAATTTATATTTTAATTTAATATTTCCTATTTATATAGTATAAGGTTATAAAATGGGGAATTTTAATCCTTTTTATATGAAAATATGTGTGGAATTATTTATTTTCAAAAATTCCGTGTGCGTTTTCTCCCCCACTTATAAAAGGCCACCACTATCCTCTCCATTGAAAACATAAATAACCATTGGTTAGGATAATAGAATCTAAAATACCTTCCTTATTTCCTTAACAATATCATATTTTCCTTTGTTTGATCATAAAGAAAACTTAGGAATGTTTTTAGCACAAACCTAAAGATGTTTTGTTGAGAAGTTATAACAACCTTAATAATTCATATTTATTTTATTTCCTATTCCACATCCATATAATATTATCAAATCATGGTCATATAAAAAAATATGTATCAAAAATATTCTTAAATATCAATATATTCATGTAATAATGTAATTCTATCTCCACTTCCCTTAAATGGGAAACAAAACCATTGATCGTGTGAAAGAGGGACTATAGCCTCACGAACTAACGTAATTCATTTTCCAGAACCTCTTATCATGTATGTATGTAGTTGAATATATAATATTTATATATAATATTTATGATATAATTATACTTATTGAATTATATGGTCACATATTCCATGTTAATTACCATTCAGTAGAGAATATTATAACATCACTTAAGTGTACACCAGAATGCCGCCACACGAAGAGATGTGATTCATGTTTCAATTATGATTTAAATGGAAGGAAATAATGATTAATTGTATTTTTACTTATAAAATTAATGATATATTAATAAATATTTAAATTAAATATAACATATACTTTATAATCCATTGAAAAAATGGTAATGTCCTTCGTGTGTATGACTTACTACCACATCACAAAGCAAAGAAATTTATTTTTATTATCGCATCACATGGATGGTATTTGTATAAAATATATAATTATATAATAATATATTAATGGTATAATGATATTTCTATAATGGTAAAATAACACTTACCTTTTTTCTAACATTATCATCCAAAATGGAAACATTACTCAGGAATACATACAAATAACCATCTCCATGACTCTAGCATAATTTTTGCTAGAACATCATTCATGATTGGATCTAAAATACTAATTTATTTAAAAAGATTAAAATTATTGTATTTTTATATTCCATCAATGATTAATTAATAATATCATAAAACTTACTCAACATTATAAACTGATTTTGGACATATTAGCGGAATATCATCAAAATGACTAACATGAACGTAAATAAATAAGTAGTAAAATATAAATGATAATTAATAAAAAATAAGATTAATAAATATTTAAAAAATCAAAATAAATTAAATAATTAAAATATTTTAAATATTTTTGAATATAAAGAACACATAAAAATTCAACCATTAAGTAAGGCATCTGTCACAACCACTTTTTCATTTGGGTTCTGAAAATTCCCTCCCTAAATCACTATACATCTCTATTAAATGTTTTGTAATGATTTTAAATTCTAAATATATGTCTCTCACATGTATACCTAGTTAATTAATCATTTATTTAATTGGGTAAACCTTACCTTATAATTAAAGTTTTTCATTGTGAAATATCATTTGATTTTGAATTGAGGCAGGTTTATGAAGCATATTCTCATTCCATGGGTAATAAATAATTTATAAATTATGATTGATTTACTTTACATTTATCATATAAATCAAGAACATGTTATTATCGGTATGACCATATATATCTCCAATTAATTGGGTGTTGTTTATTTCTCATGATAAGTCATGTATGAGATTACAGAGTAAACCAAATCCAATATGGTAATTTTTCCACCATTTTATATTGCATATGATGTTAGTTTTAACTCATGAATGTATCATATTATATGTTTATTCTGAAATTCCTTTGTTACCATGATCTTTTGATAACATTATTTTATGTTATGATTCCATGTTATTACTCACGAGCCTTATCTTCTTTGGCGTAATGTAATACCATTGTCACACATGTTATCTTTCCTTATCATGTATATTCTATTACTAGTATTTCTAGCTCACTACTTTCATAATATATTCCTTAGATAATCTTATTATGTTTTAGGATACCAAATTCAATTGGGATATCATTATATAGAATTAATTGATTTCATTATGTCATTTTTTGGTGCCTCCCCAGTGTTCATGTTTTCTTCCAGTGCATCAGTGATGCATATAAGATCCCATTTTTCATATATTATAATGGTCCCTACTCTAGAGGTGCTTTAGCATATGTTGTGGCATTGTCTGAACATGGATGTTGTGATCCAGAGCTGTGGTGATGGGATGGGAGGAAGAGGCACTGTGTAGGGTACAATGGGATGGGTGATGTTTCTGTGTTTTTTCAGTGGGTCCGGTCATGCCAGTGGTTCTTTGGTATTCCCTATTTTGGCCATTTTGGAGGATTCATCTACTGTGTTTGGATCTCATTTAACATTAATATGATTCTTTTGAAAAAAATGATGAAATTGAGGATTTCACTTTTTTAGTTTCATTTTATGTAATCTGAATCTAGTCTCTTAAAGACACTATGACTAGTGATCATTGGGGTCGTCCTTTAGTAAAAGACACTAGTTTATACTAGATTATTTGTGGTGGTTTTATAAACCTCTATGAAATAAATTATATTTAAATATATAAATATAGGGGTAGTTTTGTCAACCAAACACTAATTATTTAATAATTTGTAGTGGTTTCCATTAAATTGTAGTGTATTGTTTTTAAATAACCATATTCCCCCCCCCCAATCCATCTAGATGACACCAAACCTCACCTATATCCTCCCATGCTCCTCATGAGACACCCCTCCCCTATAACCTCTATCCTCCTTCCTCAGTGGAAATCTTATCCCAACACCCCCTCCCCCCTTCTAACATCCTTCTTCCCTATAGCATGATATACCCCCTCCCACCCCCTCTCCTTGGTAGTTCAATTATTTGGTGGAGCACCCCACCCCTCCGGCATCCCTCTACCAAGATCAGTTCCCCTTCTCCGATCCTCTTAAGTATACATTGGCCTTATTGTGGTGATTTCTTTGTAACACATTGTTCATGGGGATGATCAAAGGTTGTTTTCCTCTATTCCATAGTTCATTAAATTAATAAATTATAAGTACATGCCTCTTTAATAAATGTTTTAGATTGATAATCACATTTTTATATGTTTATAAAAATATTTTTTAAATGTAAATGATGATTCACTTGTTTTCAATTAAATGTGAGGTGTTTTTATATGAAAACATGTATTTTAAATTTAGTTTTCAACTACCATGAACACATAAAATTTAATAATTTAATATAATGTACTTCACTATGTGATTGGAAAATTTAAATGTTTTCTTATCATTAATTTTTTTAATGAGAACCCTTGAATTCAAAGGTTGTGCATGGATTTTAAAGAACCAATGTTTTATTACATTTAATATAGTAACTTTATGATGATTGAATGTTTTATTTTTCATCGAAATTTTATAAAGTTGTTTATAAAAGTGTGTTTGAGTTTATGATTGGAAAATTTCATAAATAGTCACAAAAATTTAACCACATACCATGCCATTAGATATAATTTTTAAAATTTCAATGCTATGGCATTTTGATTTTTTATAGGGTGTTTCATATTGATTATTGCGCACAGTGAAATGGAAGGGGATGTTTCTAGAATATTTTATAAAGGTGGGTGAGGTTTTATGTTTAATGGATAACTATATTCTTGTGAGATAATTGATGTGTAGCCTCTATTTTATTATAGGGGAAGTAACAGCCTGTTTTTTGGGATGTTTAGGTGCACATTTGAAATAACCATAAATGGTAGAATGAAGAATATGATCATATAAAAACATAAAACTTCTATCTTTATCATTTTAAGCATCCCAATATTTTTTGATACCAAAATATATAATTTTTCATTCATTTTTAAGGGGTACTCTTGGTCATAGTTATACCATGGGAAGTGGTTCAGACATTGATCAATGTATCAAATTTATCAATGGATTGAACCCACCTTAGTTACAAATCTAGCGTAGAATACACTAGTTTTCTTTTTCCCCCAAAAATAATGTCACCTACATATAAAATTTTAAAAATTGATACATCATTATAATATTTAATGCAGAGGTTTTTTCCCACACTTCAATAATTAAATATTAATTGTTTCGACCACATATCTTCCTTAAAATTAAAGGATCTTGAGTTATATTCTAAACCCTATAAGTTCTTCTTCAATATTGATTATAACTATTTTATTAAACATTTATATAATTATTTTTTAATTTATAGGCATAATAAAATCCAATACCTATGGATAAAAGTTGGATTAATTTACAATGAAACACAGTTCAATATGCCATGTGATTGGAAGAAATTTTAGATTATATAATTAAAAATTGATCAGTATATTGTGGAATAAATTTCTAGGCCCTGATTTTAAATTCAAGTGATGGTTGAATAGAGATGAAGTATATAAGAATTTTATATTGAAAATATATCCTTCTTAATATATGTTTTTGATTTTTCATGGTGAATAAAATGTTATGGAAATTCATAACAATGAAAATACTACCAACGAAATACAAAGTGACCCTAAGAGGTTAATTTTGTAAAATATTTGAAAAATTAAGCATTTGGTGTCACGACCCGCCCTCGGGGCCCATGCCGTGACTACCCCAAGCCCGCCTTCCATAGGCCAGGGGCTGGCGACTAGCACCAAGTTGTAATTCCCAGTAAAAGGGAAGGCATTGCCTTTGAAAAATAAACAAACACCACAGAGTAAGTAAGCGGAAAAGTAAACACTAAGTAAAAACAGAGTACAACTGAAAGTGCGGAAAAGTAAATGGGCCAGTATACAAACCCAAACTGAAAGTAAAGTATAACTCGAAAGGGAAAACAGCAACTGTAAAGTAAAAGCCGCTACACCGAGCTGTCCACTGGAAATCCCACCTGAAGGGTGGGTACAGATAGCTCCACTGCTCCTCGGGTCCCGCCGTCCGCTCCGAACATGTCCCGCCCAGTGGTCCACCTCCAGGTACCGTCCTGCTCTGCAAGCCTCAGCCAAGATCAACGCTGTTCGTCGTCTGCAACCAACACAACGTAGTGCGGGCATAGCCCATGCAGGGGTGAGTATAAGCTACTCAGTAGGGACCCCGAGACCCCCGAAGGTCTCCCAAAATCAACAAAGGATAAACCACAAAAGATAGATACAACACAAAGTAACAACCAACACTTATTAGGTATATGCCCATACATATACCTAAGTCAACAATTCCAATATGCTCCAACCTCTGATCCCAAGTATAACTTAGTCCACACAGGAAAGTATTCGTATTCCACACAGGAAAGCAAAACGAAATCCACATAGGAAAGCAACAGGATTCAGCTCACACAGGTATACATCATCGATAAGGTGAAAGAGATGATCAGACATAGATACTGAAACATCTAAGCTGGGACCCACATTGGATACAAGACCAGCCGTCCTCATTGTTTCATTTATGCTGGGACCCACATAGGCTACAGGACCAGCACGGCTGGGACCCACATAGGATACAAGACCAGCACTGAGTCATCTAAGCTGGGACCCACATAGGATACAAGACCAGCACTCTTCATTGATTCATCTATACTGGGACCCACATGGGATACAAGACCAGTATTGAATCATCTAAGCTGGGACCCACATAGGATACAAGACCAGCACAGCTAGGACCCACATAGGATACAAGACCAGCAGTCTTCATTGGTTCATCTATACTGGGACCCACATAGAATACAAGACTTGTATTGAATCATCTAAGCTGGGACCCACATAGGATACAAGACCAGCACAGCTAGGACCCACATAGGATACAAGACCAGTTGTCTTCATCGTCGCAGTCCACTGAGGATCCCTACACAATCGTCGTCGTCACAGTAGCAGTCGCAGCCAGCACTAGGGTTCTCGCACACAGCAAGCTCGTTCGGGAGGGTCCACTCCACGAGCCGAGAGGCTGATACATCAACTGTCACAAAGTACAGAGTTGATGTATCCAAAAGTTCTGTATCGCCAACATGAACTCAACGCAACAGACGGCGCGTCGATCAGACGCCAGGTCTGAGAGTTATTGGCTTTTTCGTCCCAGGGTCCCGGTTGGTTTTTAAGGAAAATCCAACCCGACCATACTCCACCTGCGTCCAAACCTCGGGTGGAGTATGCCAAAAGATCCGTCTCACTATGAGGAACTCAACAAAGTTGACGGCACATCAATCGGACGTCTGTAGCTCACGATATGAGCGTTTCCGCTCCGAGGGCCCGGTCGGTTTCGTGTACGAACCAACCCGGCCGAACACAAAGTATTCCTAAACTTTGAGTGCGATATACCGAATCGACCGTCTCGTTCCGAGGATCGCATCGCCGCTGACGGTTCTCAATCGGAGGTACGTAGCTCAAGTTATGGGCAAAAGAACGAAGCCCGTCTGAAACCGGGGGTCTGGGCCCGGTCCGACCCGGCCCAGTACCCCCTGGGGCTGGCCTGAACCGGGTCGACCCGGTTCGGGTCCGGGTCTGGCCCGGCGCGGGGCGGCCCGGCCCGGCACGGCCGGTCCGCGGGTCACCGCCCGCGCGCAACACGCTCGGCCAAAAGGGCCGAGCAGGAGGGGAACGGGGGGGCGCAGCCCCCCGTGTTTTCTTTTGAAACAACGGCCTCCCCACGTGGTGGGGGGGGGGGGGGGCGCTCCAAGTCACCGGGGGTTCAACCCCCGGGTTTTGTGGATCTCGGCCGGCCTTAGGCCGGCCGTTTTCCTTTCACACGCGGGACCCACGGGTCCCGCCTCTTAACCCTTCTGCCGCGGCCGGCCGCCTTCCATCCTTCTGCCGCGGCCCGATGGCCGCGGCTCTTCTGATCTCAGGCGGCCGGCAAGGCCGGCCGCCTCTGGCTGCTCCGTCGTGGCCGTAGGGCCGCGGCCCTTCATGTTCTCCGGCATCCGGCGAGGCCGGCCGCCTCTGGGTGCTCCGCCGCGGCCGTACGGCCGCGGCTCTTCTTTATCCGCTGGCGGCCAGTTTCCGGCCGCCCCTTCCAGCTCTGCCGCGGCCCTTGTTCGATTGGCAGGGCGCGACGGCGCCGTGCCTCTCCGCCGTGGCCCGACTCCGGCCGCGGTCTCTACGACTACCTTCGACGCGCCGTGACGGCATCGCTTCCTTGAAATCTTTCCACGGCGCGGCACGACGACGCCGCACAATAATTGTCATGCGATTTCCGCGTGGTGCGACGACACCACGTCATCTCGTTCCATCCTCAAGAAACAATCAAGAACAAGGAGGGGGGGTTCGGCCGTGTTCGTGCGGTCCGGCCCCACTCGCATTATTTTCTAATAATTGAACAAATTCCACGAAGAAATAAACACGGGTAAAAATTCATGAACAAAGAATAAAATAAACCCCTACCTCATTTTCAAGAACGATGATCGTCAACGACCCGCGGAAGACGAGCGTCGCGGTGGTCAGTGTCACGGAAGAAGGACGTCGATGTCGTGAAGCGAGGATTCTAAGTTCTTTGACGACGATTTCGTCGCGGGAAAATCGTCGCAGAAGAGATGATGCGGAAGAAGACGTCGTCGGTGTCGCGGGTATGGCGTCGCGGAAGACGATTCCCGAGAACGTGGCGTTCTTCGTCGATGACCGAAGGTTCTTCGCGTTCTTCGTCAAAGTTTGAAGAAGAAGAAGAAGAAAGAGCTCTCCAATCCTCTCAAGAGAAAAGGAAACCAACCCAAAATAATAAAATAAGCTTACGCTTATTTTATTACACAACCTTCCTCTTAGAATTTTAAAGGTCTGAAATTCAAATTAACCCTCCTCAATTAATTAAGCCAAGTTGTCAAACATTAATTGAAATGGGTTAAAGGGGAGTTTTTGAGAGAAGTTGAGGAGTTGGGGTTCGTGTGGGCCCCACCACACTTAATCCTCCCAAGGGAGGTTAAGTGGTTGTGGGTCCCACCCCCAACTCCCTTTGGGAGGTTTTTTAAAAAAAATGACAAGTTAAAATAAACATTTGTATTCCACAAATTTTATTTAACTTATTCTAAAAACCCAAAAACTAAATTTCAACCCGCAATAAATGCAACCTCGGAGAAGGTCCCCGTAAGCGAATATCGGCGCTGCGAGTTCATCGGTGCCCTCGGAATTTGATTCCGGGCACCGGTTCAAAAGTTAGAAATTCCCGCTCGTTCATTCACTGAACGTACCCGAGCCAAACTTCGGAAATTGATTCCGGGCACTCCGGGCCTCGGAATCAGGTGCCGTCAGAAACCGCGCTTTTGTAAAATTCCAAAGAAAATTAAGAAAAAAATTTCCTTGAATTTTACGGGTCATTACATTTGTTTTTCCGAAATATAATATTCAATATTTTAATAGTTCAACCAAACCATCATTTGGTATAGAGAAAGTAAATATGTCTCAAAACCTCTATGAAAAAAAATTATGAATAATGTGAATATGGAAAAAAATAACTATATGAAGGGTGTGGAAAGAATTCAATGATTAACCTTTTACTAAACTTGTATCATACAATGTTTTTAGTATAATTTTTGACAAATAAGTGTCCATTATTTTATATTTTTTTCATGATGTATTCTTTGAAGAAAATATCCTGGAATAATTATATGAGATGAATAAAATCATCAATAAATTTGGACTTTACTACATAATGATACATGAATTCCCTAATAATTTCATTCATTTCTGGGGTGAGGAGTCTAATAAAGATGAATGAACAAGATGAATCACAAGAATATGAAATTCAATTAACAAATATCAGAGTATAGATCAATGCAACCACATGAAGAAACAAAAGAAGAAAAATACGCCAAAGGTATTGCATTATTTTCCTTTGAAACCATGCCTGAAAATATTATTAAGATCTTCTAAAAATTCATACAACATAAAGTGTCATGCTCGGAATAGTAATAATAGATTTATGGGACATCCAAAAGATTCAACATCGTTTATGATTTTTGATTCTCTATATTCATATTTTTCATAGTATCCTACAAATATATTTTTTGGATTAGATTCTAATGGTTTTAAACATTTTGGTACATTAAGTTCTAATTATATAATTTGACCATTTCTATTGATCCCTTATAATCTACCATGATGGATGTCTATGAATAAGACTTCATTCATTATTTATATGACTATTATGGGAAATAAAATAACTGGAAATGTCATTGATGCATTACTTCAACCTCTAATTAATGAATTTCAATAATTATTGGTTTATGTTGTTGAAACATATGATGCTTCTATGAGAAAACTATTAAAAATGAATTTTTCAATAATTTGGAAAATTTCAGACTTTAATGGACTCGAAATTTTATCTTGTTGGAATACTCATACTTGTTTGGATTGTCCATTATAAAATTTTTATTTTAAACCTAAATGATTACCTGATTGAAAAAAAAATTATGTGTTATCAATTTTTTTTTGATGCATCTCATAAATTATGGTTTAACCAAACTCAATTCAACAGAGATATTGAAATGAGACTATCCCAAATGTGTTTTCTGGTTTAAAATTTTTGGGGCAACAAATGAATGTAACTAAACATTTTGGAAAATGTCATCAATTTAAATAAGGGGGAAAGGGAACTATGTACAATATCTAAAGAAGATGGAACACAATAGTGGAAGATAATTGGTTACAACCCATCCCATTGGGTCCATGCTACAACTCCCCAATCCCACCTTCAATAGGCTTGGGGCTAGTGACTAGAATCGTGTAGGCATATCACTAACATGGGAGGAATTGCATTTGTACCTATATACACACACACTTCTCTAAGAACACAAATTCTAAAATGTAAAATCCACTCTGTAATGAAATTAATGCATGCCACTATACCAAATACAGTATTACAGGAATGTAATGTTTAGTAATGTAAACCAATTCAGAATACAATCCCATGAAAAGAATGAGTTTTTATACTACAATTTCCAACCTGTAAACAAAATAGGTAATGAGACTGTTTCTTGAAGTCATGGTAACAACTTGGCCTTCCTGATCTCACAATTCTCTTTTTTGTCCTGGTCTTCTGTAGACATCGTCAAAAGGTTTCTCATCTATATAAGACATGACATGTGTGGGAATCTCCCATATAAGGGTGAGTATATCAATACTCATTATGACAACCCTAGACCACAAATAAATACAAAAAGGAATATACATTCATCTATAGATTGTAAACATCTTAAAAAAATATTATAAGAATATACAGATATACTCAAACCAAGACACATGGTCATGAGGTATGTCACGAATACCATATACCAACACTAGGTATTTAGTTTAAAGGTTCAATGAAGCAATCATCTCGATTACACAATCCAATGTTTGATAGCACAGATGATGTTTGTCTGAAAAGTATTGTTCATCATAAACTAACATGAGAGAGATATTCCTATAGATTTGAAGAGAGATACTATAACATAAATGATAATCATGACAAAGATAATGGGGTGATACCATGAACTCTAACTGGATTATCATGTTAAGTATAGGATCAACACCCTATGAAGATGGTCACATCGATACAAAGAACTCTAACTCAGGCATGAGTAATGAATAGAGGATCCTACTTTGGGAAAGTGGGAGTGGATTCCACAACTCTATACAGAATATCATTCTAAAGGGATCATACAACTATGAGTAGGAAGTTATATTCATAAACCATCAGGTAAAGGTTCATAAGATGAACCCTAATGATGATCTACTAGTATATAGTGGAAAAGATATTAATTCCACATAGAAAGGGGTACACCATGTGCATTAGGTCCACATATCATGTCCCATAACCATGGGTACTTCTCATGTACAATGTCATGTGTTTTTTAGAATATCTCCAGTAGAAGATGGGTATATACCATTTAAAGGGTTCACACACGATTTCCTTCCACCTGGGTTCCCCCAGTGTATTCTCATTGGGTACCAGTACACGGTGTCAACCCATGTCCACCTACCCATGTACCAATCCACAGGATAACCCAAGTAACTGGTCTGGGCCAATGTTTTTGGTGGGGTACTCACTGTGAAGATACCCTATGTACTCCACCTATTGTCTCTGTATCTCCATAGATACATGTCAAGTCTTTGGGTAGGTCTTACACACCGTGTGATAGGGTCACACATAGTGTGCTACTAAACTAACTCCTAAAACCCTAGAAGCCATAGTGTGGGGACCACATTCCATGAAACGTAGTGTTACACGCCATTTTGATTTCGAATTTCAAGATCCATCATTCTTCTTCAGTAGGCCTTGGCTAATCCTTCAGTGTTTGATCTAATGCCTTGTTCATCTCAAAACTAGATATCCAAGGCCCTCTACCCATTGAAACACCAAATTGGATGGTATTATGCTTTTAATATGCAAAAAAATAGATTATGATCGACTGCATGATAATCACATGAAGAACAATATCTCACGAATCGCATCTATTCATCTGCCTTTGTTGCTGTCGCACCACTAGATGATCATCGCGATTCTAGATCATCGATTTTTGATCATTTCTCTATTAAAATGATTAAAAATACCAATCATTTATAAACAATAGAGAACATTGAGAATTTAGATTATATGGGGAAGAATAAATATGCACAAGGAAACCAAACCTAGGAAGGTACCTCATCCTAGGTTTGTTTCATTCAGAATCGGTTCCTATAAAAATGATCAAAAAAGAAAAGAAAAAATCAACAGCATAAATCACGTAGTTTAATCCCATCCTGTAAGAATGGGATAACTATGGATCAACATGTATTTGGTTGGTCTGTATTCATATTTGAATCTCAATTTGGGGAATGATAAATCCAAATAACAACAGCATACCTTGGTGTTGGATCGTTCACTAATGATGATCGATCATTATGTCACCTCTATTAGTGACATCCTCTAAAAAACAACATCTATCAATATATGATACAAGTTGCATCGTCACTTTTCATTAAGAGTGTTCTACAGGGATTACACCAGAGCATCTAGAAATTTCTAGAGTTCTGATCCTAACCCTAGATCACAAATTAAAATGATAATTTAAAATAAATGTTGTTGAGTTAAGGAAAAATGATATAGTAAAATAAATTATTATTTTATTTTATTTATAAAAACATCACAATATTCATTTAATAGCTGACCTATGTCAGTTTATGTCATATCACGCATAGGGTACACTCTCTACTCCGAAGGCAACGGTGCCCTCATATTTCTGATCTGATAACCCATTTAGAAGTTATTTCACATTTTATGTAAAAATGCCCATGAATGCTATTTAATATTTTAATATTATTAAAAAATTTATTTTGGGAACACCAGGACATGAAATCACACATCTTCTCAATATCTGGCCTCAAATTAATTCCATATAATATTTAAAAAAATAAACCTAAAAATACAAGACATTAAATTTTCACCATAGTGGCACATTACATTCCAAAAAATCCAAAAACAAAGTCTATACCAAAATATGTGGGTAATATTCTTGAATATTAGACTCCTGCTCTGATATTGTCTCCTAGAGATTCATGTGCTCCCACCAAACATGCACTAAATTAATCACTCACCCACAAAAGATCATCTACCACCGATCCTCGATCTCCACTGGGTACTCAACAATTGTTTCTCCATCCCCAATTTCCACCTCTCCCTATTCGATGATGTCTGATGGGTCAGGCATTTACCTCCACATATCTGACATGTGGAAGGCATTGTGTACCAAGTCCCATGATGATGGTAAATCCAAGAGGTACACCACCTCTCCAACTCTATGTAGTATCGAATATGGGTCAGTAATCCTTGGAGATAACTTTCCCCTCAGCCAAGTATATTCAATCTCCATCGAGGAGAAACACAAAGGAACACATGGTACGCATACATAAACTCCAAAGGCCTGCCCTGCATATCAGCATAAGATTTGTGATAGTTCTATCCAGTCTTCATCTACTCATGGATCATCTGCACTTTTTCTATAGTAGCTCACAACAAATTCGAGCCCATGTGTGCTGACTATCCTAGTTCAGTCCAGCAAAGTGGTGGTCGAAAGGTTTATCCACAAAAATCATAAAATGGTTCCATACCAAATATGGAAGTTTCAATGTTGTTTTACATAAACTCCACTAGGGGTAGATGACCCTCCTTTCTTCGGTTGAAGTCCAACACGAAAACTTGTAGCATATCCTCCAAAATATAAATGATCTGATCTATCTGGTTTCCTGAATGGGGGAGAAACGTTGTGCTCAAGCGTAACTTCATACCAAAAACGTCTTTCAATCCCTTCGATAATCGTGATGTAAAACAAGGATGATTATTAGAAACAATCATCGATGGGATTCCATGAAGTCAATCTATCCCCATAATGTAGAGGCTTCACAAAATCTCTACTGGACTCTACTCCTTAATATCTAGGAAGGGTACCGAAATGGGGAGTTATTAAAAAATAAAAGAGATATAATTCTGTCCTTTGGACATATGTTGTATAAAATTCATGAATTCAATAGAAATAACATCCCACATCCATTCCTGAACCTCAAGGGGTTGAGCTATACCCATTGGAACCTTGTGTTAAACCATCACATGTTGGCATATAAGACATCGAGAAAATGAATGCTGCCACTACTTTCTTATCCTATTACACTAGAACTAACGTTGGAGTTCTAGGTACATCATCATCACTCTATGATGTACTACAAAAGGGGTTGTATGAAACTCTCATAGAACCTCCACCCTCAATACCACTAGTAAAACTGTACGTCCATTGAAAAAGATGACATGCTCCCCAAATTTTGAGTATCCAACATTCTCATACCCTGTAGACATCTAATCACATTGGGTCTCGTAGTCAGTATCCCCAAGCTATGCCTCTATGACAACCCTTATTTTTATTACAACTTAAACATGATTCATTACATAAAACTTCACTTGATACAAAAAAGAAGATCGAGTGTTTTAGTTTCTTTGGGGCTTAGAATCATTACATAAAGACTTAAAACATGAAATACAACATCTTTATTGAAAATGTCATTTACATGACCACTACATTCCTTCGTACATAGCATTGCATGGGATAACCTGAGGACATGCATAAGAGAAGGGTGAGGTATAAAGCCCAATAAGGGAGTACACATGGAATAAAATTAGGAGTACAATAAATGTTAGAAAATAGACATACCAATAGAGAATAAAAGAAACAATAATATAAATCCATGATAAAGCATGATAATTATAACATGAAGATGTGGCAACAACACTTATCATGGAATTAGCATCAGCCAAGGCTCATTGCAAATGGAGCATGAGTAAACCCTCATTGTACATGAAGCATGAGTAAAACCTCGTTGCACTAGAATTAGCATGAGTCAACACTCATTGCACATGACGTATCATGATACTATACTTTACCCAACGCATTGGAGCTCTATAAGGGTGCACCCTTCTTAAACATTTCATTTCATGCATAAGTGTGCCACATGGATCATAAAACATGGATTCATAAAACATTATCATTTATTCCATGATAAAGGAAAGTGGAATTAATACATTAAACTTTACAATAAATAAGTAAATGTGCATAAAGGTGAATACCCTCAATGGGGAAATGGGCATGGTATTCACTACACAAGGACATTGGCTTAGAAAATCGGTGTGATTTCGACAGCGTAACGACGTGACGTAAGAATTAAAAAAAAGGTTGATGAGAGAGAAATGGTTTCCTCATCATATTTACATGTAATGGACCCTAAGGAGGTCATATAGATACATGTCCCATCAATTGTAATGGAATTTAGGTTCATTATACAAGAGTATTGCTTGAATGTAAAAGAAGAGAGAGCTGTTCCTTTCGGAATTTCGGCATAGTAACGGGTGTACATGGGAGGCATTTAATGAAAGAGAAAGGGGTATCCCACCATTCAAACAATAAGAGGGAAGTATGGGGGAGGTTAGAAACCATAACCCAACATTCATAATTTAAATTAAAAGGGCAATACAACTTCAAGAAAATTGACAAAAATGAGAAAGGAAGAAAAAACCCTTATATGGAAGTGTGCTTCCAAAGGCTAGAGAGAGGCTTTTGAGAGGCTTCTTGGGAGCTTGGGGCACCTTGGGATGATTCTAGAGAGAGTAGGGCCGAGGTTGGAAGAACTAAAAGGGCTTTGAGTGAGGATGAAGTGGGATCTTGGGTGGGTTTATATAGGAAAGGTGAGAGAATTCTTTATTATTTAGGTTTGGGTCCCCTTACGTTAAATTAATCCAAACCACAAACCATCCCATGGTTTTTTTCCATGGTTTTTGGAAAAGGGGAGAGGAAAAAATATTTTATAAGGTCCAGGTTTAAACTTCTTAAAATAATAATGTTACTTATGTGGAGGTGAGTCACACTCCCATGGAAATTAATTTAAAAAGGCAAAGTGTTGAATTTGTCTTGAGGGGTCCATTAATGCTTTGAAATGTAAGTCAAACAAACCCAAAATCACATTATTTTAATGTTAAAACATATATTGGGAGAACATAATGATTATGGTATTTTATTACATCACCATTGGGTCATTATGATGTCATAAAACACATTATATATTTAAAGGGTATTAATTTTTACCCAAAAATTTGACTGTCTCAGAAAATTATAAAAAATTAACCGTTGGATAATTTTGAAATCATGATTCCATAAATGACATTTATATTATCTAAAAAAATTTATAAATATGTTAATTTTCACTTTTAAAATAAAAACCAACATTTATCGAAAATTCACGTGTTTTGACAGAAATTGCTTTCAAACCTTAATATAAAATTTTAATTGAATTCATAAAATTATAAGATCATTTATATTTAATAAAAATTAATTTATTATTAATATTAATATTTCATTAAAATATTATTTAAATCAAAAATCCCTTAATTTTAAAAAATAGATTTCTTAATTAAATAATAACTAAAAACACAGTTTTTACTTTAAAAACTATTTACAATGTATCAAAAATGACTAGAAATTATATTCCTTATTATATACAAAAATAATGTAAATGAACATAGTACTACTTATTTGTTACATAACCCCTTAAAACAGCCTCATAAGTATAAGTCCCCAGCCTTAAACCTTACTTAATCATGAGTTATTACAAGATTACACATTAAGGATCTTTTCGGGTTTAGAGTTTTAGAGAATTAGATAACACTTGCATTACATTCCACATATAAACAAAGTGGTTACATAAAGATAGTATTCTTATTTCCCATCAATGGAAACATATTTAAAATAAAACATGGATTATTTCTTGACACTCCCTTGACACTATCATCATATCATGTACCTTTCCCTTGACCCGTGAAAAACATTTCAAAAAAACTTGGGATGAGCATAAAAATCTCAGTAAGGGATATAAAAATATGGAAAGGAAACATGGGTACATATATATATAAGAATGAGATCATACATTACCCATAAAACATAAGCATTTTAACATACCTCATCAAATCATGAATAAATCATATAAATCATAAGACATAAAGGTAACTTGAGGCATTCATAACATCCTTACGTAGGGAGTAACCCTCTTGGTTACGTTTGGACTACCCATTACAGTATATTCCCTAAATCTCTTCAGAGAAACCTTAATGTTTCACTCCTTCGCATTACCCAATGCATTGGAGAGCTATATCGGGCTCACCCCCCCCCCCCTTAGTTTATCAGGGAACCACCCGTCTTCATAATAATGCCCAAGAACCTCAACATAATCGTATCACATAAAACATGCATAAAGGAAACATAACATTTCCACCTTTCAATCACAAGATATCAATACAACACATTGATATAAAAACATCATGAAAACCATTTTCAATACTAAAATAAAAGAAAAGTAAAACATGGTATTTATTTTTCTTTTAAAAACAAGGTATGGCTTGTAGAGGAAGCCAAAACCCAAATAATGGTCACGACGGCAGAGAAGTCTTGTTGCCGCATACGTACGACAAAAACATTCCCTTTTGTCATTTTGTAAAACTCTTCATATAAATAATATTCCTTTTGGATAAAGGTAAAAGTCAAATGGGTTTATACACCGTATAAAAGAATGTTGTGTATAAAATAAAATATGCCTCAATGAAAGGAGATTGAGACGAAGTCCCATACCTCGGGTCCGACTTGACTCAGTCGTTCTTTAATATCCTGAATAATAAACTTGAGTTAATTTCTACTTGTTTAAGAACCTTTTTAAAGTTCATTATTCCTTTTATATCACTTATTGTCATGTCATGAACACTATGTAATTATTTAAGTTAATAACGGTCGTTTTAATGATCATTGATACTTGAGTCAAAAATAAACCCATTATAATTACATGTTGTTCATGTATCCATTATATACATAATTGTAATCATTATGTATATATCATATATATCCAGTATATACATGCATTTATAATATTACATAATCATTTAGAGGTAAGAAATGAAATGCACCGTTCATGGAGACGGTAAGCTGTACGTACGCATGAACGCTACTTTCATTTATATTTCGTATTTTATAGAATGGAATCATAATGATATAAAGGTATATTATAATTCCAGTATAATATCATATATAATATCATAATTCCATCCTTTATACATCCCACATATGTTATTTAACGAATCAAATCACTTTGAGGGGGCGGTAGTCCGCACTTCCTTAAATGAAGATATCGCGTTTACCCATAATGGAAACCTTAAAGGTATGAAAAAAAAGAAAAATACAGAAGCTTAAGGAAAACATAAACATATTAAATATCATATATAAATATAGTTACATCTTAATGGCCACCTTTGAAGGTGTTAGAAGAATGTTGAACAATCATCGTTTCGGGAGGCATAAATTCACCATCCACGGAAACAGTATGTTCGTTAACCATTAGATGTAGGTGTGTGTATGTGTAGCTCGAATACATATTATAACAACATCCTAGTATATTGAGTATACTGGATTTGTTACAAAAGAAAAGAATAAAAAGAGTTTAGGGGGTTGGAGAAGCAAAATAAAACAAAAGGACTCAAAAGAAGACATTACCTTAAAATCGGGTAACTCCCTTTGGTTTGAGCTCAAAGGCTTCCTTGGGAAGACTTCTGCCCAAAGTGAGGCTTCAAGGAGTAATATAGGGAAGTTGAGAGACAAAATGGGCAGGGTTTGGCCGAGCCAATGGCTTTGGGAGTGTGGGTAAGGAGGTAGAGGTGGGGGCCTTTTATAAGAGGAGAGGAGGGGCACTCTTGGAAAGTAAAGATAAGTTACTTTATTTTAAAATGAGTTTCGGATTCAAAAGGTCCCACATTGATATAATATGAGTATAAGGTTATAATGGTTCTAAATCCTCTCATCCAATTGGTTTTTTCCATGTGTAGGTTTTATATTTTACATTAACTTTCCATTTTATTTAAATCGTTAAATAATGAGGTCATCGCTACATCATCATGATGTCATAAATAATTTAATTTATTTAATGTCTAAAAATTATAAAAAAAATACTATGATGTAGGAAATGTTTTTATATTTATAATGAATATTTATAGTCAAAAATCTGACTTGTATAACCCTATGTAAAAATTGTTTTAGTAAAACACCTCATGTGTGTGTCATTTTTACTTTAACATTTAATAAAAAGTTATTTATGTCATTTCCCAACCAATGTGGCTCCATGGGGTCCCCAAGTTGACCCATGGCTTTTCTTGGTCAGACATGAAACATCCAATAAGGGTAGGACATGTGTCTAGGTCATCTCATTTTATTAAAGCATTATTTTTACCTTAAACTACACTAATTACCTCTAATCGCGATTAAGAACCTAAGAGTTACTATTCACCAAAAAATTATTTTAATCTCATTGAACCACATTTTACTTCTTAATGACAACCATGTATGTCAGATTTTTGAAATTAAAAACACATAAGTGGTAAAATTTCATTTAAACGAAAAATCAGTTTTTATAAGTACCACTTAGTGGTTTCATTATTAATCAAAAATTGAAGTTTTTCAGAAAATTACCAAAAATTCACCCTAAGCTATATTTGATATTCCAAATTCAAAAATTAAGTCTATTTTACAAAATTCAAAACATATAAGTCACATTAATTAATTTAAGAATTAACTCCCGCTCTCATGACAAATAGCGTGTTTTTATGAAACAATAAGTATCAAAAGATTGACACCAGTTTAAGTCCAATTTCAAAGTGAAATTGATTCCAATGACCACCATTGGATTAAATGGTAAAAATATATTCTAATTTCACTTCAAACCCAATTAAAAAGATAATCTAATCATATAAATAAATTATATTAAAAAGCAGTTTTGATGTAAAATGCAATATTTTTCACTATTCATTAAAAAATGAACATTGTCTGAAAAATACCAAAAATTCACAAAAAGTAAATTTTGATGTCCCAATCATAAAGAATAAGTTTATTTTAAAAAAAATAGCTTATAAAATTGTCAAAATATTGATTTAAAAAGGGTTTTCCATCAAAAGGCAGTAAAACAATCTTTTAAGAATATTAGTGTATTCCATGCTTAAGATTGGATTTATTTTCATTTTAAGCCACTAATACGCTATCTAATTCATTAATAGACATAGATAAAAATATCTATTATTCATTACTTACTTGGGATGTTACTTCCTTCCCCCCTTTATAAAATTGCGTCCCTGCAATTTATTTACTTATCAAATAAATGGGGGTACTTATCCCTCATTGAATTTTCATATTCCCATGTTGCCTCTTCCATCATGTGGTTTTTCCACAGAACCTTTACCTGATTAATCACCTTATTCTGTAACACGTGCTCCATGTGGTCAAGAATCTGGACCGGTTGTTCCTCATAAGATAGGTTCTCTTCCAGCTGAACTACCTCTGGACTCAAAACATGAGATGGATCTGGCATATACTTTCTCAACATCGAAACGTGAAAAACATTGTGTACCTGAGATAAACTCAGAGGTAAAGCCACCCGGTATGCAACTGATCCAACTCTCTCCAGAATTTCATATGGTCCAATAAACCTTGGACTCAGCTTTCCTTTCTTACCAAATATCATCACACTTTTACAAGGATAAACCTTGAGAAAAACATGATCACCTGCCTCAAAAGAGAGATCCTTCCTCCTGTTGTCTGCATAACTCTTCTTCCTACTCTGAGCTTTTCTCATGTGTTTCTGAATCAGCTGAACTTTTTCTGCCATATCTTCTACCAATTCTGGTCCCATCAACGTCTTTTCACCCACTTCATCCCAGAAAGCTGGAGTTCGACACCGCTTCCCATATAATGCCTGAAATGGTGCCATCTGTATACTGGAATGAAAACTGTTATTATATGAAAATTCATCCAAAGAAAGATGTTGGTCCCAACTTCCCTGATAATCCATAGAGCAAGAACGTAGCATATCCTCCAATGTCAGAATTGTTCGTTCTGACTGCCCATCTGATTGAGGATGAAATGTTGTACTAAGATTTAATTCAGTACCCAACGACTTCTGAAGGCCTTTCCAAAAGTTAGAAGTGAACCTGGGATCACGATCAGATACAATGGAGAGAGGAACTACATGTAACCTGACTATCTCTTTAAGATACAAACGGGAAAGTTGATCTAGGGAAAAAGTATCTCTTATAGAAAGGAAATGAGCAGATTTAGTCAAGCGATCAACAATAACCCAGATTGCATTATTACCTCGAGATGTCTTCGATAATCCCACAACAAAGTCCATGGATATATTCTCCCATTTCCACTCTGGCACTTGTAAAGGCTGAAGCATCCCTTTCGGTAACTGCCGCTCTGCTTTAACCTGCTGACAAGTCAAACACTTCACAGTAAAATCAGCAATATCTCTTTTAATTCCATCCCACCAGTAATACTCCCACATATCTCTATACATCTTAGTACTTCCAGGGTGAACTGAAAACGGAAAACTATGAGCTTCACATAACAACTCTCTCTTCAACTATGAATCACAAGGCACACACAATCTCTTCCCAATTCTCAAAACACAATCACTATCAATGTTGAATTCAGGTGACTTACCTTTCTGAACCAGCTCTACCTTTTTCTACAACTCACTATCTTGCTTCTGTGCTTTCTTGATTCTATCGGATAGAGATGATCTCACTGATGCCTGAAACAAAACAGAAGAACTTCCTACACCAACAACTTATATGCCAAAGTTCATCAAATCCTTAACAAAAGGATCACGTTCCAAACGCAACATTTCTAATGAAGCATTACTTTTTCGACTCAAAGCATCAGCCACTTTATTTTCTTTTCCCGGATGGTAATGAATTGTACAATAATATTCCTTGATTAATTATAGCCATATCCTTTGTCTCATGTTCAATTCATTCTGAGTGAATATATACTTTAAACATTTGTGATCGGTATATATTTCACACTTTACTCCATAAAAATGATGCCTCCAAATTTTTAATGCAAAAACAACAGCAGCTAATTCCAAATCATGTGTAGGGTAATTTACCTCATGAGTTTTCAATTGCCGTGAAGCATAAGCAATTACCTGATCATTCTGCATTAGGACGCAACCAAGTCCTTTCAATGAAGCATCACTGTAGATAACAAACTCACCATTCCTGGAAGTTAGTGCCAAAACTGGAGCATTCACCAATCTTCTTTTCAATTCCTGAAAACAATCATCACATTCTATTGTCCAGATAAACTTAACACCCTTCCGAGTTAGCTTAGTCATTGGACTAGATAACCGTGAAACATTTCTAAAAAACCTTTGGTAATAGCCTGCCAAACCAAGGAAGCTACGAATCTCAGTTACATTTGTGGGTCTTGGCCAGTCTTACACAACTTTTGTTTTTACAGGATCAACAATTATCCCATCTTTAAAAACAATGTTACCAAGGAAAGAAATTTGTTGCAACCAAAACTCACACTTGCTGAATTTCCCATACAATTTCTTTTCTTTTAAGGTTTGCAAGATAACCCTTAAATGTCTTTCATGCTCCTCTTTACTTTTAGAAAACACCAAAATATCATCAATGAAAACCACCACAAACTTATCCATGAACTCATGGAAAATTCTATTCATTAAGTCCATGAATAAAGCAGGTGCATTGGTTATCCGAAAAGGCATTACTACAAATTCATAGTGGCCAAATCTTGTACAGAACGCGGTCTTCGGAACATCTTTTTCCTTTACCTTCAGCTGATGGTACCCCGATCTCAAGTCAATCTTTGAAAAATACTGAGCTCCTGGAGCTGATCAAACAAATAATCGATACGAGGAAAAAGTTATTTTTTCTTAACAGTGATGTTATTCAAGGCTCTATAATCAATGCAAAGTCTCATTGAACCATATTTATTTTTAACAAACATGACAGGAGCACCCCATGGTGATGTGCTAGGTAGAATGAAACCTTTCTCTAATAAATCTTGCAATTGCTCCTTCAACTCTAAAAGTTCAATTTGAGCCATTCGATAAGGGGGTTTTGAAATTGGCTTAGAATCAGGAACTAAGTCAACAGTAAATTCAACTTCCCGATCTGGTATTATTCCAGGAAACTCATCAGGAAAAACATCAGGATACTCATTTACCACTGGTACATCATTAATCGGAACAGTTCCTTTATTTTCAATGATGTGTGCAAGGTAACATTCATTTCCATATTTTACAAGTTTCTTGGCCTCTTGATAAGTTATCAATAGTAAGAGTTCATTATTGTACACAAACCGAATGTATTTCTGAAAAGAAAATTCATTATCTCTATAGTCAATCTTAGCATGGTAAATAGAGAGCCAATCCATACCCAGGATAACATCAAACTCTACTAGAGGTAGAACAATAAGGTTTGAAAGTAGGTTTATTCCACAGATAAGGATAGGAAGATTCTTATAAATTCTTTTTTCCTCAACATTTTCCCCAGGTGTCTTTACCACAAGTTCAGGAGTCATTTCTTGATATGGTATTCCCATTTTACTAGAAAATTTTTCAGAGATGAAAGAATGTGTAGACCCCGAATCAAACAACACAACAGCATAATCTGAAAAAACAAACAAAGTACATGATACAACTTCATTTGATGGCCCGACATCTGCTGAAGTAGTTGCAAAGGATTTAACCACCCCTTTTTGCTTGTAGTCTAACTGCTTCTCATCACTCAAGCTCTTTGTCGGACACTCATTTTCATAGTGACCCATCTCATTGCACTTATAACATTTCACTAACTGTAAATCAAATTTGGTCTTGCCTTCACCTTGATCCTTTTCAGTGCAATCACGAGCCTTATGTCCCATATTACCACATCGATAGCACTTTCCAGAATTCAGAAGACATTCCCCAGCATGCCTTTTTCCACATTTATCACAAACTGGAAACTTAGTTTTCTTACCATCATACTTTTTTGAAGAATTCTTACCTTTATCCTGTCACCTAGGTCTCTTCTTCTGTTGGTTGTTATAGAACACATGATCATCAGAAAACTCCATTTCCACCTTATCAACACATCGAAAAAGCTTTTCATAACTTTTAAACTCACGAGAAGCTAATGCCCTTCGATATTTTGGCTTTAATCCTGAGTAAAAACGATTGATTTTACTATCAAGGTCTCGGATAAAATTTGGAGCATACCTTTCCAATCGAGTGAACCTTTTTTCATAGTCAGCCACTGATTCTTCCTCTTTCCTCAATTCCAAGAATTGCTTTTCCATCCTAAGTCGAACAGCCTTAGGAAAATACTTCTCAAGAAACATACCTTTGAATTCATCCCAGTCAAGAGCATCAATCTCATCGGCGTCCCTAATATTTTTAACCATAGACCACCACTGATCTGCCTCACCCTCCAAACGGTAAATAGAAAGACTAACCTTTTGATTGTATGAACACCCCATGACATCAAAAATCTTCTCCAGTTCTTTAATCCACCCTTCAGCTAGCAAAGGGTCAGATGATCCTCTAAATGATGGGGGATGTTGCCTCATGAAATGTTCCACCACTGACATGTTCCTCTGCGGTTGATCTGGCTGATCTCGTGCATGGATACCACCACCATTTACCGCTTGAGTCAACTGCGCCATTACTGCAAAAAACTGTTCAGTTCCAATTCCGACCATCTCATGATGCTGATTCGGAAGGTTATTTCCTTCGGTATGCTTTCCTAGCACTGCTTCCCTGTTTCCTCTGCGGAAAACCATTCTGAACAAACATGTCTTAGATGAAGCAACATGGTAATCTTCAAATACTATATCACTTCAAAAAAAAATATTTTTCAATAATCCTTTAAAAGAATTCTAACTCCTAAAGTTATCTTAACCGACCTTTGATACCAACTATAAGGCCCCAACCTTAAACCTTACTTAATATTGAGTTATTACAAGATTGCACATTGAGGATCTTTTCGGGTTTAGAGTTTTAGATAATTAGATCATAACACTTTCATTACATTCCACATATAAACAAAGTGGTTACATAAAGATAGTATTCTTATTTCCCATCAACGGAAACATATTTAAAATAAAACATGTATTCTTTCTTGACACTCCCTTGACACTATCATCATATCATGTACCTTTCCCTTGACCTGTGAAAAATATTTCAAAAAAACTTGGGATGAGCATAAAAAGCTCAGTAAGGGATATAAAAATATGGAAAGGAAACATGGGTACAAATATACATAAGAATGAGATCATACTTTACCCATAAAACGTAATCATTTTAACATACCTCATCAAATCATGAATAAATCATAGAAATCATAAGACATAAAGGTAACTTGAGGCATTCATAACATCCTTACGTAGGGAGTAACCCTCTTGGTTACGTTTGAAATACCCATCACAGTATATTCCCTAAATCTCTCCGGAGAAACCTTAACGTTTCACTCCTTTGCGTTACCCAATTCATTGGAGAGCTATATCAGGCTCACCTTCCATTAGTTTATCACGGAACCACCCGTCTTCATAATAATGCCCAAGAACCTCAACATAATCGTATCACAAAAAACATGCATAAAGGAAACATAACATTTCCACCTTTCAATCACAAGATATCCATACAACACATTGATATAAAAACATCATGAAAACCATTTTCAATACCAAAATAAAAGAAAAGTAAAACATGTTATTTATTTTTCTTTTAAAAACAAGGTATGGCTTGTACAGGAAGCCGAAACCCAAATAATGGTCACGGTGGCGGAGAAGTCGTTGTCGCCGCATACGTACGACAAAACATTCCCTTTTTTCGTTTTGTAAAACGGTTCGTATAAAAAAGATTCCCTTTGGATGAACGTAAAAGTCAAAGGGGTTTGTACATCGTATAAGAGAAAGTTGTGTATAAAATAAAATATGCCTCAATGAAAGGAGATTGAGACGAAGTCCCATACCTCGGGTCCGACTTGACTCGGTCGTTCTTTAATCTCCTGAATAATAAAATTGAGTTAATTTCTACTTGTTTAAGAACCTTTTTCAAGTTCATTATTCCTTTTATATCACTTATTGACATGTCATGAACACTATGTAATTATTTTTGTTAATAACGGTCGTTTTAACGATCATTGGTACTTGAGTCAAAAATAAAACCTTTATAATTACATATTGTTCATGTATCAATTATATCCAGAATTATAATCATTATGTATATATCATATATATCCTGTATATACATGCATTTATAATATTACATAATCATTTAGAGGTAAGAAATTAAATGCACCGTTCATGGAGACGGTAAGCCGTACGTACGCATGAACGCTACTATCATTTCTATTTCGTATTTTATAGAATGGAATCATAATGATATAAAGGTATATTATAATTCTAGTATAATATCATATATAATATCATAGTTCCATCCTTTATGCATCCCACATATGGTATTTAACGAATCAAATCACTTTGAGGGGGCGGTAGTCCGCACTTCCTTAAATGAAGATATCCCGTTTACCCATAATGGAAACCATAAAGGTATGACCACAAAGAAAAATACAGAAGATTAAGGAAAACATAAACATATTACATATCATATATAAATATATTGACATCTTAATGGACACCTATGAAGTTGTTAAAAGAATTTTGAACAATCATCATTTCGGGAGGCATAAATTCACCATCCACGGAAACAGTATGTTCGTTAACCATTAGATGTAGGTGTGTGTAAGTGTAGCTCGAATCCTTATTATAAAAACATCATAGTATATTTAGGATACTGGAGTTTTTACAAAATAAAAGAATAAAAAGAGTTTAGGGGGTTGGAGAAGCAAAATAAAACAAAAGGACTCAAAAGAAGACATTACCTTAAAATCGGGTAAATCCCTTTGGTTTGAGCTCAAAGGCTTCCTTGGGAAGACTTCTTCCCAAATTGAGGCTTCAAGGAGTAAGAGAGGGAAGTGGAGAGACAAAATGGGCAGGGGTTTGCCGAGCCAAAGGCTTTGGGAGTGTGGCTAAGGAGGTATAGGTGGGGGCCTTTTATAAGAGGAGAGGAGGGGCACTCTTGGAAAGTAAAGATAAGTTACTTTATTTTAAAATGCTTTTCGGATTCAAAATGTCCCACATTGATATAATTTGAGGATAAGGTGATAAGGGCTCTAAATACACTCATAAAATTGTTTTTGTCCATGTGTAGGTTTTAGATTTTACATTAACATTTCATTTTATTTAAATCGTTAAATAATGAGGTCATCGCTGCATCATCATGATGTCATAAATAATTTAATTTATTTAAAGTCTAAAAATTATAAAAAAATTACTATGATGTAGGAAATAATTTTATATTTCTAATGAATATTTATAGTCAAAAAATATGACTTGTATAACCCTATGTAAAAATTGTTTTAATAAAACACCTCATGTGTGTGTCATTTTTACATTAACATTTAACAAAAAGTTATTTATGTCATTTCCCAACCAAAGTGGCTCCATGGTGTCCCCAAGTTTACCCATGGATTTTCTTGGTCGGAAATGACACATCCAATAAGGGTAGGACATGTGTCTAGGTGATCTCATTTTATTAAAGCATTATTTTTACCTTAAACTACACTAATTACCTCTAATCGCGATTAAGAACTTAAGAGTTACTATTCACCAAAAAAATTATTTTAATCTCATTGAACCACATTTTACTTCTTAATGACAAGAATGTATATCTGATTTTTGAAATTCAAAACACAGAAGTGGTAAAATTTCATTTAAACGAAAAAACAGTTTTTATAAGTACCACTTAGTGGTTTCACTATTCATCAAAAATTGAAGTTTTTCAGAAAATTACCAAAAATTCACCCTAAGCTATATTTGATATTCCGAATTCAAAAATGAATTCTATTTTACAAAATTCAAAACATATAAGTCACATTAATTAATTTAATAATTAACTCCCGCTGTCATGACAAATAGCGTGTTTTTATGAAACAATAAGTATCAAAATATTGACACCAGTTTAAGTCCAATTTCAAAGTGAAATTGATTCCAATGACCACCATTGTATTAAATGGTAAAAATATATTCTAATTTCACTTCAAAACCAATTCAAAAGATAATCTAACCATATAAATAAATTAGATTAAAAAGAAGTTTTGATGTAAAATGCAGTATTTTTCACTGTTCATTAAAAAAATGAACATTGTCTGAAAAATACCAAAAATTCACAAAAAGTAAATTTTGATGTCCCAATCTTAAAGATTAATTTAATTTTGACAAACATATCTTATAAAATTGTCAAAATATTTATTTAAAAAGGGTTTTCCATCAAAAGGCAGTAAAACAATCTTTTAAGAATATTAGTGTATTCCATGCTTAAGATTGGATTTATTTTCATTTTAAGCCTCTAAAACACTATCTAATTCATTAATAGACATAGATAAAAATATCTATTATTCATTACTTACTTGGGATGTTACAATAAGACCTAAGGGTAAGGTGTGCGATGGTGACAGACTCTTGGGGTGGCTCGGATAACATTGCTTGAGTGGTAATCTCTATGAACTTCCACTTTTCCCGTAGAAGGTCCCGTTCGAGCTTAACATGGTGAACCTCAGCTTGGGCTTGGTCATGGCCAAAGCCCATGGATGCCACCTCTTTTCCGAGCTCCGAAAAATGGGCTTCGTATGGGGAAATTCTACTAGATGAGGTCATCGCTTCTTTTGTTTGAGTAAATTGGATTTGTTAAGGTCCTATATTTATACTAATCATGTGATCACTGTTCAACGACTATATAAACAATGGTCAACATTATTAACATAAAATTAAAGAAGTTTACATCGTATTAAAAAAATATTTTTCATAAAGGGACATTTAACTGGATCAAGAAGGATTTTCCATTAATGAAACTTTGGGTCGTTACAATATTCCCCCATTAAGAAATTTCGCCCTCAAAAGTTTTCCTTTTCCCACACTAAAACAGATATGGGTAACTCAGATTCATCATCTCCTTTGATTCCCATTTTTCTTCTTCAAACTTGTGGTTTCTCCCCAACACCTTGACGAGGGGCATTGTCTTATTTCATAGAACTTTTTCTCTACGATCTAAGATCTTCACTGGTTTCTCCTCATAAGAAAGATCCTCTTCCAATTGTACCACCTCATAAGAGAGTACATGTGAAGGGTCAGGTATGTACTTCCTTAAGAGGGATACATGAAAGACATCATGTACTTTGGCCATAGTAGGAGGAAGTGCTAGTCGATAGGCCACAACCCCAACACGATCAAGAATCTCGAAGGGGCCGATGTACCTTGGACATAACTTCCCTTTCATTCCAAACCTCATTACCTTCTTCCATGGAGATATGCGTAGAAAAACCATGTCTCTGACTTTAAACTCAAGGTCTCATCGGCGATTATCTGCATAACTCTTCTGTCGACTTTGGGCTGCCTTGATATGTTGTTGAATGGTTTTCACCTTCTCCACCATTTCTTCGACCATTTCTGGTCCAAGTAGCTTACGTTCACCAACCTCATCCCAACATGCCGGTGTTCTACACCTTTTCCCATACAGGGCTTCATGTGGTGCCATTTGGATTCTCGAGTAGAAACTGTTATTATAAGAGAACTCAACCAGAGGAATATGTTGATCCCATCCTCCTTTAAAGTCCACTGAGCACGCTCTCAACATATCCTCATGTGTTTGGATAGTCCACTTGGATTGGCCATCAGTTTGAGGATGATAGGCCGTACTGAAGTTCAGTTCAGTATTCAGAGCATGCTGAAGACTCTTCCAAAACATAGAGTTGAATCTTGGATCTCGGTCAAACACAATAGATAGTGGTACACCATGCCTACTTACCACTTCCCTTATATATATCCATGCCAGTTGATCCAAAGAGAAATCCTCCCGAATAGAAATGAAGTGTGCAGTCTTTGTAAGATGATCCACAACAACCCATATTGCATGTTGCCTTTGGATGTCGTCGGAAGTCCAGTGACAACGTCCATGGTGGTGTTTTCCCATTTCCATTCTGGTATGGGAAATAGTTGCATCATCCCCTTAGACTTCTGCCTCTCTGCCTTCACTTGCTGACACACCAGGCACATTGATGTATATTCAGCGATCTCCTTCTTCATATTATCCCACCAAAAGTTTTCTCGGAGATCTCAATACATCTTTGTGCTCCCTGGGTGAATAGAGAAATTTGAATTATGTGCATCATCCAAAAGTTCCTTCTTCAGCTCCGGACTTGATGTAACACATAGTTTTTTCCTAAACCGCACAATTCCTTCTTCATTAACATTAAACTCTGAGGATTTTCCTTTTTTGATATCTTCTACTTTTTCCTGGATTCCCATAATCCTTTTGAGCATCCTTTAACTTTTCCAAAAGAGATGGTTGAGCAATCATTTCTGAAAGGATTGATTATGTTCCCTTCTTTATGATTCCCACGTCCATCTTCATCAAGTCTAAGAAGATTGGATCCTTCTCAATTATCATCATTGATAGAATTGTTGAGTCCTTTCTACTTAGGGCATCTTCCACCTCGTTCGCTTTCCCAGGGTGGTAATGTATTGAACAGTCATAGTACTTGGTGAGCTCTATCTATCTTCTCTGGCGTATATTAAGCTCCTTCTGTTTGAATATATATTTAAGACTCTAGTGGTCAGTATATATCTCACATTTTTCTCCATAGAGATAATGCCGCCAGATTATCAAGGCAAAGATCACAACCGCCAACTCCAAATCATGCGTTGGATAGTTTCACTCATGGATTTTCAACTACCTTGAGGCATAGGATATCACTTTATCATTCTGCATCAGCACACATCCTAATACCTTCTTCGAAGCATTAATGAATACCACAAAAGCCCCACACTTGTGGGTAAAGTGAGTACGGGTGCAATGATAATCCTCCTTTTCAACTACTTGAAGCTTTATTTGCATTCATCACTCCAAGAAAACATCACTCCCTTTCGAGTTATCTTGGTAAGAGTGTGGGAAAATCATGAGAAATTTCTCACAAATCGTCGATAATATCCAGCTAACCCCAAGAAGCTATGAATATCCATTACCGATATTGGCCTCAGTTATCCCTCAATTGCATCTGTTTTGGAGGGGTCTATAGATATCCCATTGCTTGTGATTATATAGCCCAAGAATGAGACCTCCTTCAACCAGAACATACACTTGCTATACTTTGCATAGAGATTCTCCTTAAGCAAATTCTCTAGTACAGTTTTTAAATGCTCCTCATGATCCTCCTTGGTTTTGGAGTATATTAGAATATCATCTATAAAGACTACAACAAATTTGTCAAGGTAATCTCTAAAGACTCTATTCATCAAGTCCATGAATATTTCTGGAGTATTGGTGAGTCCGAAAGGCATTACTATGAATTCATAGTGCCCATACCTTGTACGAAAAGCAGTCTTGGGGACATCTTCCTTCTTCACCCTTACATGATAATTTCTCGACTGCAAATCCACCTTGGAAAAGTATTGTTCTCCACGCAGGTGATCAAAAAATTCATCGATTCTTGGGAGAGTATACTTTTTATTTATCGCGATTTTGTTAAGTTCACGATAATCGATGCAAATCTGCATTGACCCATCTTTCTTCTTGACGAAGAGGACTGGTGCACCCCATGGTGATGCACTTGGGAATATAAACCCTTTATCCAGATTCTCCTGTAGTTGTTTCTTCAGCTCTTCAAGATCTACAACAGCCATTCTATATAGAGTCTTGGATATTGGTATCACCCCAGGTATAAGTTCAATTGAGGACTCAACATCTCTTCTTGGAGGAAGACCAGGCAGTTCCTCGGGAAACACTTCAGCGAATTCCCTCACAATAGGCATTTCTTCAAGGATAGTTTCTTCCTTGGACTCAATCATCTGAGCCAGATATGCGTGCTAATAAGGCAGTAATATCCATGCTTGAGATGATGCAGCAAAAGAAGAATCATCTTCCACCTAACACTTGTAAAGAATCGGGGGTCGATTCTCCATATGGAGTGTGATTTGCCTCTCCCGACAATTTATGTTGGCTCTATATAAGGAAAGCCAATCCATGACAAGAATTGCATAAAATTCCACCAGTGGTAGTATGATGAGGTTCTCCGGGAAATTCAATCCACAGACTATAACAGGGGAGGACTTATATTCATGGGACACAATGATTGCCTCATTTGCTGTACTCACCGACATCTTTACTTCCATGATTTGTGGTGGTGCTGGGATTGTTCTACTAAACTTTTGAGATATAAAAGAATGCGTAGAACTTGAATCAAAAAGTACGTTTTCTATTCTTGAATGAATAACTAGCATACCTGTCATCACTTCATTATCAGGGTTCACTTCAGCATAAGTGATGGAAAAAGCTCTTCCTTTCTATCTTGGAGGTTGTTGGTTGCCTCTGATAACCCTTGTATTAGGGCACTGATTTGCAAAATGACCCGGTTCATTGCATTTTTAGCATTGAACAACGCGTTGAGGTTCGAACGGAGTGTTCCTCTCCTCTGTCGCAGCCGCGGGTCCTTCTTGCCGACAGTTAACACCTAGGTGCCCTTCTCTTCCACACCTGATGCATTTTCTCATCCCCTTAAGGCAATTTCCAGGGTGCTTCTTTCCGCACTTTTTGGCAAGTGGAGCGTTGGATCTTCTTAGCACCGTTGGATTTATCCATCGGACAACCAGCATTAAATTCCACCTTACGCTTCTTGTCCCCATGATACCCCTGTGATTCCCCGATCTCCATTTCAACCTTGAGGGCACATCGGACAATTTCCTCATAGCTGTCGAAGACAAAGATCACTAATTCTTTCCGCAAGCTAGGCTTCAGCCCACCAAAGAAGCGGTCGACCTTCCATTTGGGGGTAACGACAAAGCCGGAAGCGTATCGTGTAAGCCATGTGAATTTTTCCTCATATGCTCCAATATATTCTTCATATTTTTTATTTAGGGAAAGGAATTCCCTTTCCATCTTAAGCCGGAGGGTGCGCGGAAAATATTTATAAAAAAACATCTTCCGGAAATCCTTCCATTCCAACGCCTTGATCTCCTCCTCAGGATTCGTATTTTTGATCAACGTCCACCATTGATTAGCTTCACCCTCCATACGATAATCCGCCAAGATAATCTTCTCTTGTTCAGAACATTAGAGGTTGGATAATATCTTTTCAATGGATTTGATCCATTGTTCAGCGATCGTGGGATCGGATAACCCACTAAAAGTAGGAGGCCTTTGTCTCATGAAGCTCTCGATAGCGACTTGTTCTTTCTTAGGGGGGTTGAATGTTCCTCTTGACCCGTGTTTCTATTCAAAACTTGAGTTATCTGAGAGAGAAGCATGACAAAGTTCGCGATTCCCGCTCCCATTGGATTGGGAATCTCATTAGTACAGTCATCACACTGATCTTCACAACGGTTGTTGGCCCGATTCCTCCTATTACCGGCCATTGGCTGGAATAAAAGGAAAGTTAGGGGTAACATATAAATGGTAATCTAAATACAAACGTTGATGACTTATAAATAAACTTTCATTCCTTAACTCATGAGTCTATAGGCTTCAATCTTGGATTTTCATGATCTACCTTCTAACAAATATTTGTAGGGGAATTTTTAATAATTCCCTTAATAAGGGTTCATAATAAGCTTGTGAATTTATCAAAACATATACCCTGGGAGTTTCGTAACCAAGAGTGCAACAAGGCCCATTGTCGTGCACCAGTTCCTGTTCGAGTCTAGCTCAAAGCGGTGTTTTCGGGGGTTTCCCCTAGGATACATTTGTGCCAGAGTCGCCTCTACCTGATCGTATCCAGACAGGGATGTATTTGCTTGATAACCCACTTACTCAATACTCACCAAAACATAGAGACGTTTTTATTGTACTTAGTCTTGTATCTAAGGCTTTACTAGGGTTTCCTAATCCCAAAAATAACTAAACCTATCCCTTGATACCAACTATGACAACCCTGCTTTTTATTACAACTTAAACATGATTCATTACATAAAACTTCACTTGATACAAAAAAGAAGATAGAGAGTTTTAGTGTATTTGGGGCTTAAGATCATTACATAAAATCTTAAAACATGAAATACAACATCTTTTTTGAAAACATCATTTACATGACAACTACATTCCTTCATACTTAGCATTGCACGGGATAACGTGAGGACATGCATAAGAAAAGGGTGAGCTATAAAGCCCAGTAAGGGAGTACACATGGAATAAAATGAAGAGTAAAATACATGTTATAAAAAAGGCATATCAATAGAGGATAAAAGAAACATGATTCTAAAGGCATGATAAAGGCATGATAATCATAACATGGAGATGTGGCAACAACACTTATCAGGGAATTAGCATGAGCCAAGGATCATTGCACATAGAGCATGATTAAACCCTCATTGCACATGAATCATGAGTAAACCCTCGTTTCACTTGAATTAGCATGATTCAACACTCATTGCACATGACGTATCATGATACTATACTTTACCCAATGCATTGGAGCGCTATAAGGGCGCACCCTTCTTAAACATTTCATTTCATGCATAAGTGTGCCACATAGATCATAAAACATGGATTCATAAAACACAATCATTTAATCTATGATAAAGGAATGTGGAATTCATACATAAAACATTACAATCAATAAGTAAATGTACATAAAGGTGAATACCCTCTATGGAGAAATGGGCATGGTATTCACTACACAATGACATCGGCTTAGAAAATCGGTTTGATTTCGGCAGCGTAACAGTGTGATGTAAGAATTAAAAAAAGGATGATGAGAGAGAAAGGGGTTCCTCATCATATTTACACGTAATAGACAGTAAGGAGGAAATATAGAAACATTTCCCATCAATTGTAATGGTATTTAGGTTCATGATACAAGAGTATTACTTGAATGTTAAAGAAGAGAGAGAAGATCCTTTCGGAATTTCGGCATAGTAACGGCTGTACATGGGAGGAATTTAATGAGAGAGAAAGGGGTCTACCATAATTAAAAAAATAAGAGGGAAGTATGGGGGAGGTGTGAAACCATACCCCAAGATTCATAATTGAAATTAAAAGGGCAATATAACTTAACAAAAATTTACAAAAATGAGAAAGGAATAAAAAACCCTTATTTGGATGTGTGCTTCCAAAGGCTAGAGAGAGGCTTGTGAGAGGCTTCTTGGGAGATTGGGGAACCTTGGGAGGATTCTAGAGAGAGTGGGGCAGAGGTTGGATGAACTCCAAGGGCCTTTAGTGAGGAGGAAGTGGGATCTTGGTAGGGTTTATATAGGAAAGGTGAGAGAATTCTTTATTATTTAGGTTTGGGTCCCCTTACATTAAATTAATCCAAACCACAAACCATCCCATGGTTTTTGCCCATGGTTATTGGAAAAGGGAAGAGGAAAAAAATATTTTATAAGGCCCAGGTCCGAACATCTTAAAATAATAAGGTTTCTTATGTGGAGGTGAGTCACACTCCCATGGAAATTAATTTAACAAGGCAAAGTGTTGAATATGTCTAAAGGGGTCCATTAATGCTTTGAAAAGTAAGTCAAACAAACCCAAAATCACATTATTTTAATGTTAAAACATATATTGGCCGAAAATAATGATTATGGTATTTTATTACATCACCATTGAGTCATTATGATGTCATAAAACACATTATATATTTAAACAGTATTAATTTTTACCCAAAAATTTGACTGTCACAGAAAATTATGAAAAATTCACCATTGGATAATTTCAACGTCCTAATTCCCGAAATGATATTTATTTTATCTAAAAAAATTTCTATTTTTCATAATTTTCACTTTTAAAATAAAAACCAACATTTATCGAAAATTCACAGGTTTTGACAGAAATGGATTTCAAACCTTAATATAAAATTTTATTTGCATTCATAAAATTATAAGATCATTAATATTTAATAAAAATTAATTTATTATTATTATTATTATTTAATAACATATTATTTAATTAAAAATCCCTAAATTTCATTAAATAGATTTCTTAATTAAATAATAACTAAAAATACCATTTGTACTTTAAAAACTATTTACAATGTATCAAAAAATGAATAGAAATTATATTCATTATTATACACAAAAATAATGTACATGAACATAGTACTAATTATTTGTTACATAACCCATTAAACCAGCCGCATATGACCTAAGGGTAAGGTGTACGATGGTGAAAGACTCTTGGGGTGGCATGGATAACATCGCTCGAGTGGTAATCTCTATCAACATCCTCTTTTCCCGTAGACGGTCCCGTTCGAGCTTGACATGGTGAAGCTCAGCTTGGGCTTGGTCAAGGGTGAAGCCGAAGGATGCCACCTCTTTTCTGAGCTCCGACAAATGGGCTTCATATGGGGCAATTCTACTGGATGAGTCCATCGCTTATTTTGACTGAGTAAATTGGATTTGTTAAGGTCCTATATTTATACTAATCATGTAATCACAGTTAAACGGCTATATTAACAATGGTCAAAATTCTTATCATAAAACCAAAGAAGTTGACATCTTATAAAAAAATATTTTTCATAAAGAGACATTTAACTGGATGAAGAGGGATTTTCTATTAATGAAACTTTGGGTTGTTACAGCCACCCTGAATTAGTGTAGGTGGTTTTGGGTGAAAACCATCGACTGAAGGGAATGTTCTCCATCTATATCTAAAATGGATAACTATAATGAGGCCAACTTCTCTAACACCTTGTTAAATATCTGTGAATTAGATATACTACTAAGAGATTCTTCCACCACATTACCCTTCCCATTAGTATAGATAATCTCAATTTCATTGTCTTGGTGGATCTCTTGACATCGTATCTATCAGAAGTTCACAACCTTATGAGAGAAGACATAATTGAGACTCTTGTCGTTATAGTAGATGATAAATTTCTCTCCCACATGGTAATGTCACCACATCTTCAACAAGAATACTACCACTGCTCAGTCAAGATCATGGGTTGCATTGTTCTTATCATGTGACCTCAAATAGAATGAACCATAGTAAATCACTGCTTAGCTCTGCATCAAGACACAACGGATTTTATTACACGACTCATCACAAAACACTACATACTCAACAACACCCTCCAGAAATCTCTAGATTAGAGAACTCATCAAACTCCGCCTCAACTATTTAAAAACCTACTGGATCATCTGCATCCATTAAAATGAATTCCACTTTGAATTCAATGTTTCCATATGTTCTAATATTCTGGATAAAATTGGTATGAATCTCTAGAAATAGCTTTTTATCTAAATGAATCTATAAAGCTCTATCATAGTTTTAGTTGTCTCCCATACTATCATTGCATCCACCTTTCCAAATACCACTAGCACTCCAACCATTGAGAAAACATGTCCAAGAAGGTGGAACACCATAATCCATAGCTTTCAATTTTAGAGTTTCACATAAAACCAGATCTCTCAGAGTATGTCCTGAACCATATATAGGGGTCTCATGTGCTCCTCCTCTGATGCTGAGTACATAAGGATATCTTCTATGGAGACTACAACAAACCGAACTATGGAAGGCTAAATGATCCAGTTCATTAGTCCCATGAAACGTTTAGGAGTGTTCTTCATGCCAAAGGTCGTCACCATGTACTCATTATAAAAAATGTGGAACCAGAAATTCATATGTGATATATCCTCATCTTATACTCAAAACTAGTGATATCTGGATCTAAGTTCAACCTTTGATAACCATCTTTCCCCTCTCAACTAATCGAAGAGGTCATCAATCCTTAATAGTGGTCACTTTTTCTTCACCCTCATTTGTTTCAAGAACCAGTTGTCCATACACAACCTCAAGAACTCATATACCTTTTTTATAAACAAATCTATTATTTCCCCTGGTGGTACACTAGGTCTCATGATGAACTAACTCAGTAGGTCTTACATCAACACCCTCACATGGTGAATCTATACATGAACCATATCCTATGATGTTTTTGATATAATTATTGTTACAAGGTCTATGTCGATTTAGATGACAATCTCCTGGAGGGGAGTTAATCCGGGAAACATATATGGGGAAGACATCCTGGTATTACATTAACAATTCTAGAAACTAGAAACTCATAAACTCTATTGTACCAAGGACCGGCCTATTGAACTCATTGGTAATCATCTTCAACCTCCTATGACTGATTCTATATTGTGTTTCATAGTTTTCCCTTTCACCAATCAAGGATTACCTTATTCCATAACTTGGAAAAACCCACCACATTCTCCTAAAATAGTTAATCTAGGAATTCACTATGGATACCCAATCCAAAGGATGAATGAAATTATAATGCCTCAACACTCCCACCAAGAGGATACGAAAAACAATCACCTCGAAGGGTCAGGTTACACTATTGACATAGATGTCTAATCACTGATTATTCTCCAGGGGGTCTCCAAGCATAAGGTTAAAGTTAATGGTTCAACATAAATCACTAGTTATTGAGTAAGATATGTGGATAGAAATGAATGACTAACACCAACCTCTTTTAGTGAATCAACTATAGTCGAAATAGAAAAAACATACCTCAAATCATTTATAGAGCTCATAAGCCATATTCCTTGACCACATGTATCTATCTCTACCCCTATCCTCCTACTACCTAAGCCTAGCATGTATCTTATGGGGGTGGTGGTAATAAGTCTAAATGTTGATGAGATCAATTTTCTCTACTTTCTCCTCTTCCATGTCTGCCACCCTATAGATCTTGTTACAAGTATCGTTGTGTCTTCCTTGGTGGTCAATCTAATATCTCATTTTTAGCAGTATGGATTTTTAGACAACCTCTAATGAGATTTCTTCTACTATCACATGAATTCACCATCTCTCCCTATGATAACTAGAACCTCTCTGTGATCCCTGAACTGTATATCCTATGTCTTGGGATATACTCCTGAAACATCACCCACGTCTGGATCACTGAGACTACAGTTGAATCACTACTACCATGGTCTCTATACATTCTTATCCACTATTGAATACCAACGACTATACCTACCCATCCAAGATACATTCAACCCCCAATGATCGCTTAAGAACTCCAGTATAATTTAGACTGAATAGAGGTATAATGCTTTTCAATTGTTTCTACGCAGACCACTTTCAATGTTCTGAGCCTTTATGTTCTAATCTTTTTCAATATCCATCAGTTACGTAGAATGGTTGGTGATCCACAATTAATATTCATCCACAATCATGCTACCATGCTGAATCTTATGAAGCTCTTGTAAATGAAAATCTCTTAGCATAACTGGTAAGAAATCCTCTCTAAAGAGATTAAAAAACACGGTCCATGAAGGTTCCACATCATCATGGTTATGGATAGAAAAACGCCACCATTTCCATTTTGATTTGTATAGAAGGATATCCTTCAGGACCACTAACTTATCTACTTAGGTCCACATGAGGGAGAAAACATATGTCTCTGCCTCAAACCTATCCTCAGCCGCTCGAGGGTTCTTCATTCCTTGAAATCTATGGTTTATTTGTCTATGAAACCCGCAATGACTGATCGACATGTACTCATCATATTTTGGTACTGCGAGTACCATGTGCTGCTCCAATGGTGGTGGTATGGCTAGTTCACCACCCAGATGTGATATATGGAGAACTAGTCCATGTATCGAGGCCTTGTCACGAAGGGGCCATCCCTGTGATCAAGCTTCTGAATCTTAGTTAGTATGTGTCTTAAGGGAATACTATAATAGAATAGAATGTACCATGTTCCATGAGTATATATTGAGAGCTAACTCAATAAGGACATGGAATCCAAAACCCTTTCCTATAAGATGCAAGTGCCATTATTTTTAGTACAACTAGTGTTCTCATGTACAAGTCAAAATTCAGGTTATTAGACTTCTTGTGTATGGATGTGTTTTCCACTCACACCAACACTACTATCCCTTGCATGAAAGACGAACCCAAAACACTAAACATTCTTTCCCAAAACCAATTATATTTATTCCCAGTTCAAATGATGAACTGACCAGCTCAAATACCACTTTGTCATGACCCGTCCCAATGGTGACTGTGCCCTGACTCCCCAAGAACACCTCCAATAGGTCAGGGGCTGGTGACTTGAACAGGATAAGAATATCACTAACATGGGAGGCATTCAATATGGACTTGTATGCACACAACATCTTCAATCCCCTAAATGTTTAAATATAAAAAACACTAAGAATCAAGATGCATTCATACCACTATCACAACCACATTATGATAGGAAGATAAAGAGATGTAATGTAAAACATAACAGAGTATGAACCCACCAATAGAAAGAGTCTGTAAACTATAATGTCCAACCTATAAAAAAATGGTAATATGATTTTTGCTGAAAGTATTATGAAAACTTTGGACTTTCTAAACACAAAAAGTATGTTCTTGACCTAATCTACCATGGACACCCTCCATAGGTAACTTTTCTATACAGGACATAGCATGTGATATAAAACACCATAGAGGGTTGAGTAAAACAATACATAGAATGACTCTTTGAAAAAAGAAATGAACATACAAATGAAGATACAATCAGCTCTACCCTGTATATGTCTTCAAACATATAACAATGATATCCAAATATACTCATAACAAGACACACTATCTAGAGGTAATTCACAACTACTACATACCAACACTAAGGATTCAGGTCGAAGATTCCAAAAAACACTCATCCATGAGAATAGACACTTGAGTCTTATAGCACTTGTGAGGCCCGTATGAGAAGTACTATTGGTCAGAAATCATCGTGATATATGATACCATTGAAGAGGATCATAGCCAGGTTCATGGTGTGATACTAACAAATCCATCTGGAATAACCTTCATTGTAGAAGGTCAACACACGATGATGTTTGTCCTGTCAATACCAAAGATTCTACCTGTGGAAGGAAGAATTAATAGAGTACCCTATTTTGTGCCTCTCATAAGGTATTCCAACAAGTCTACCAAGAAAATCATTCTGAAAGGATCATACTCTTAGGAGTAGGAAACGATACAAATCAACCTTCAATGAAAGGATCAAGGGCACGAACCCTAATAAAGAGTGTCCATTATATGTTGTACATGATATTCAAGCCATGTATAAAGGTGTACATGGGGTGTAGTATGGTCACATGTTGTGTCCCTTGACCCTGGGTACTGCCCATGTACAACGACCATTGTCCTTTAAATCATGTTGTCTAGATAATGGGTACACACCATTTAGAAGGGTAACACATTGTGTCCTTCCATAATAGGTCCACCTGATTACTCATGTGGTGTGAGAGTGAACAATGTAAACTCATGTCTACCTACCCATGTTCCAGTACATTGGATAACCAATGTAACTAGACTTGGCCAAGCTGTGTGGTCGGGTACATGCCGTGTAGGAAACCCTTGTACTCCAACCCATATCTGTGTATCTTTTGAGATACACGAAGAGTCTCTTGAATGTTCATACATGCATTTTGATAGGGTTTCATATCGTGTGTCAACTATCTAACTCTTGAAACCCTAGCTACCACCGAGTGGGGGCCACACACTGTGCAACCCCAAGTTACATGCCATGATGATCGTGAATTTTTAGAACTTTCATTCTTCATCCGTGAACCTCCGTCGGTCATTTGATTTTCTATATACTGATCTATTTAGATAGAAATAATAGATTTGAGGTTGTCTCAACATTTCAACACTGAATTAATGGGTTTAGGGCTTTTTATAAGCTCTAGAACTGATTTTGATCACCCACATGAAAATCTCTGCAGAATGATATCTCCAGAATCTTATCGATTTGTCCTCCACATCCATAGTTTCACATCCACATGGTCATCCCAATTATGTATCTTCTATTTCACTTCATTGGGCCATTAAAATAAGGCATACTGGTCATTCTTTCATAACCCACAATGATTGATGAACACATAGAATATATGGGGGAGAATAAAAATGCACAAGGAAACAAACATGAGGAGCATACCTCATGCATACAACAAGAATTGTTCATTTTGGTCCAAATCCATTCCTAAAAGATAGATAAAAAATAATAAATCAACCCCATAATAACACAGTTTAAGCCCATACTGCAAGAACGAGCGAACTGAAGATCAACATGTTTGTTGGTTAGCCTGCATTCGTAGTTGAAACTACGAATAAGGTAAGAGAAACTCAAATACCAACATCATACCTCAGGGTTTGATTCTTCTATGAAAATAATCGATTTACGGGTAATATTTATTGTCATAATCCATAAAAAACAATATCTTTTAATCTCTACTCCATGCTACATCATTGTTTTTCATCAAGAGAGTTCTCCAGGGCTCTCTCCAGATCCTCTCAGAAATTCTAGCATGATGAGCCTAACCCTAGATCCCTACATAAAAGAATAATTTTGAAGAAACATTATTATGGTGATATGAAATGTTAACATAAAATAAATTATTATTTTATATTATTTATTAAAAGACCAAGAACTACATTTCTCAACTGACCCGGGACGACTGATGTTAGGTCACACCTAGGTTTAACTAGCTGCTTGGAATGCAATGTTGCCCTTAGATTTCAGATCTGGGAAACCGTTTAGAGGTTATTTTACTTTTTTGTAAAACAGTATGTGGGTTCTATTTGATATTTTAAAATTATTCAAACAATTATTACAGGCACATCGGGGCTCATAATTGCACATCATTTCAACATATTTTCTTTAATTAATTCAATTAAATATTTAAAAATATCACACATAAAAAATGAGATATTAAGAAAAGAACGTTTTTTCAAACATCCTTATTGGGAGTTAAATTTAATATGTCATAATCTCGAAATAATGAATATTGATAAGAAAAAATGTAAAAATTTATTTATTATAGTGCTTAATGAGTAGGGTAAATTGGAGGATCACCTTAATGGTCATAAGTAGTTAGAGTCAACAAATATAAAGAATTGTTTTTCAGAAAATGTGAATTAATGTGCCCATCAAATATTATTACTATGAAAATCATGAGAAAGATGTATTCCTTAGACCTCTAAAGAATGTTAAATTTTTTAAATGGATATTAATGTAACAAAATAAGGTGTTCTGTCTTAAAACACTTAATTTTACTTTGATTGAAAATTCATGAATTTCATATTTTGATAGTGCAGTTATTGTCGTTGTCTTTGTATAATAAATTACACAAAAATGTAACTACAGTTCTATGTGAGATTTGTACCATATTTTGGGAGCTTTGTGGAAAAATATAAATCCATCCAAGCTTGATAAACATAAATAATGAATTATTTTGACCCTAAGTAATTTGTAGAATTCATTTCCCCCTATAGTCTTTATAGTCGTGGTTCATTTGACTATTCATTTGCTTGAAGAAGATAAACTTGGTGGACTAGTAAACAATTGGTGGTCGTATCAAATAGAGAGTGGCATTGATATTTTTTAATTCCATTGGTAAATTATATTTTATCATTCCATTGTATAATTTTTTTAATATGTTTCTTGATTATTTCTATCAGCTACTTAGGTCTTTTGAAATTGTATGTGAGGAATAAAGTAGAATGAGAAGGCCCTATTGCTGAAGGTTACATAGTTGTAGAGTACATGACCTTCATTTATAGATATTTGGATGGGATTTATACTAGATTCGAAATTTCAGGACGTGATGATGACATCTCCATGAATTAATATTCCGAAAATCAGTCATCGAAATTTCTAAATTTTGGAAGACCAATTGGAATGGTGTCAAATATTATATTGACTAAATGAGACTTGATACAAAAACATATACATATATATATATATTTGTGTGTATGTGGGTGTTCTACTCAATAGTGTTATTTAAAATCCATTTTTTAATGAATTGTAACTTCAAAAATATGTGAATAAGGGAAATATAAAAATGAGTTAGAATTAACAAAATCTATCAATAAAGAGCTTATCAAATGGTGAACCCATCATGTATATATATACTAATATTCATATTATTGACATGTTGTTTTTTTCTAGGATAAAATTAAGAATAGGTATATTTTTTCTACATAATGAATGTTGAGAATCAATGTGAAAAATTAAATGATTTGTTGTTTTTGGTGTAAGGTCATGTATGGAAGTCTTAGTGATTCTATGCCTATAATATTCATTACTTCAGGTTTTATACAATTTTTTGTGAACATGATGAGAAAGTTTAGAATAGTTTTGAATTTACATTTTTAGATGTGGGAGACTACAGAAATATGAATAATATATTTTAATTAATATATCATGGATTGTTTTCAATTGCCTTATTAAAGAGTATGTGGGTAGAAATTGATAGGGGTATAGTGAATTATTCATTAAATTTTACTTATATAAAATTCAATCATTTGAGGGATATGGGGGATCATGAATAACATGATCCATTTAACATGGAATCACAAATTATGATAGTTTATTATTTGGATGATTAAATAAATGAAGGTTAGAGTGAATTCTCCACATAAATTAGAGAGAATTATATTATTTGTTAGTGGAAAATGAATTTGTGGTTTGTTATTGTGAACATCATCAACCAAAAAACATTGATCATTTTTTATTGAAAATACCAATGTAGTGAAACATTTATGAGAGGGTGAAAATAAAGGACTCATAAAAATGAATTTTGATGATAATGAAGATAATAAAGATGAAGATAGTTGAATGTAAAAAATGGGAATAAAAATATATTTTTAATTCTCCATGATAATTGATTCATACATATATACATTGTTCTAGCCTTTTTAATTTTTTTATTTTATCATTTTATATAAATTTAATATACCTAAACCATTTGAAATGTTGGAATAATGAGAACAAAAAATCAAAATCCTAGACGATCAGTATCATTGTGCACGCCATAACCACGGTCATCTTCTATGGATCATAGTTATTCTGTTTTACCCGAGACTAAGAGCAACACAGTGATGCATCTGGAATTTATGTGTTGATTTTTGGGAATCTTTCTTGCGATATGGTGACCTTTCCCATTATATTTACCCATGTTATTTTATGTTGTTAATTGTATAACAATGTCTCCAATTGAATAAAAACTGACCTCTATGTTCCTAAAAAAACACACACAAAACATATCATAAAAATATTTAAATCACCACTAAATGATTATTGACCATGAAATAAATGATATTTTACTTAATAGCCACTAAATATTTAATTCATATTTGAAACAAACACCAGTAGTAAAAAATAGGTTCATAGATAGGATTTGTTTCTAGTGAACGTATTTTGATAGCTTCAACCACCATGTTCCTTTGAGTGGATAATGTGGTGCAGGTGTGTACTGTACTGGGCATGAGGTGTAGTGTGACTAGAGAAGGCATGATGGGCAGTGTGACAAGATATGTTGTGCTATAGTATACCACTATACAGAGTATTTTATGTCATTAATTATATTTATAATATATTAAAAATACAATTATAATTATTAAAAAATAATTATTTTATAAAAATTTTATCATAGATCAATAATGACATATTCATTTGTAAAATATAGGAATCGACCCCATGTCAATCTGAGTTACAGTTTCTCAATGATGCCCCTAAAAATTATTTTTGAGTTTTAAAACATTAAAATGCATGTTTAAAAATTAAAAAAATAACAAATTATATTTTATTAATGATAAACCATGGGAATCCCACAATTTAATTATTTTTACATTTATAATAAATCAATGTGTTCATTCAATGTGTGGTATTCTTTGAAGGACTAAATAATACATTTCTAATGATATCAATGATTTAAAAACATTCATCTGTTGGTCAATCCAGGAAAACAACATCAGATTTATCAAAAATTTGAGGGAAATGACCATATTTTTAATTGAAAAATTTAGGAATCAATGGTATCTCATTCGGAATGACGGTTTTCCTTTCATGGTCATAAAATTTTTTAGTGTTTTAAATCACTAAAATTTGTGGGGAAAGATAAAAACCATAGGAACAAACATGATATTTACATTAAATCCTTTTAAAGTCTCATTTGAGTTTTTTTAATATGTATGATCATAAATTTAACTTTTGGTGTGGTCTAAATTACTCATAAACTAATTCTTAATGGTACATAAACCTTTGATAAAAAAAGTTTCGGGAGGGGGTGTCAAAACTATAATAAAACGACATTGGATTTACCAAAAATTAAAGGTAAATAACCACATATTTAATTGTGAAATGCATGAGACTTCATCATATTACTATCAATGATTATTTACATGTTATGTATGTAAGGGTTTTTTTGTGTTTAAAACAATAAAAAGTGAATTGAATTTTCAAACCCATGTACAATGACCTAGTATTGATGTGAAATCATTTGAAACACAAAACAATGTTATTTTGATGTGTATTCATAGACAATAAGTCAATTCGACATGTAGTGTGGTTAGAATGAATCACTAAACACTTCTTAATGGTATAATATCCTTTAAAAGAATGTGAAAGGTGGGAAAAAGCAAGAAAAAGGCATTAGATTGGCCAAAAATTAGGAGAAAATGATGGTATATTTAATATTAAGAAGTAGTATTCGATGAAATTTCATTATGAAATATGGTTTTCTTGAAATGGTCGTTAAAATGTTTTTAGTGTTTTAAAACACTAAAATGTGTGTGGAATGTTCAGAAACATAGAAAATGACATCATATTGACATGAAATCATTGGAAAATAGACTTTCAATTACTTTTGTTTTTTAAGTGTATTCAACACATCAATCTAACGTTTGGTGTAGATGGAATAACTCGGTAACCACTTCTTAAATGTACAAAAACCATTAAAAACAATTATAATGGGGGTCAAATCCAAGAAAAATACATCAAAGTTCCATTAAATTAGAGGGAAAACCCATATATTTAATTTTGAAATGTAAAAAACATATTGAACATCATTATAAATGATGGTTTTACCACTATGTCCATAAACAAATTTTCAGTGTTTTAAAACACTAAAACAGATCTGCAGAGGGCAAAACTATATAAAAAGACAACATATTGGTTTCCAATCATTGTAAAACTAGATACATGTAATAACTTATGTGTTTGAAAAGACCAAAAATCAATCTGACATGTCATGTGATCGAAATGGCATAGTAACCCCTTCTTAAAGGTACAAAAACTATTAAAAACCTTTGTCATTTAAAAACATGGAATTTTTTTGGATTTCCCTAAAAACAAGCTACAATGATCATATATTTAATTGTGAAATGCATGAACTAATGGCACATAATTTAGAATGACTTTATCCTCATATGGATGTAAACACATTTTTAGTTTTTTGAAACATAAAAACTTACATTGAATGAACAGAATCATAGAAAATGACAATCGATTAACATAAAATCATTAGAAAACAACCACTGTGTTATTTTTTAGGCATATGTGTAGACAACACATTATTCTAATGTGTTTTTTGGTCAGAATTACTCAGTAACCACTTCTTAAAGGTATAAAAACCATTAAAAACAATGTAGGGTGGTCAAAACTATGAAAAAAATGTCATATTTCCCTGAAATCATTAGAGAATTATTGTATATTTAATTGTGAAATGAAAATACTATTATAATTCACTCCTAATGAACATTTTCCAATAATGGTCTTAAATGCATTTTTTGTGTTTTAAAACACTAAAATATGAATAGAAAAGTCAAACCCATAGAAAATGACTTGTGATTGATGCCAAATCATTGAAAACCCACTTATATGTTATTTTTGAAATATATTACATATTGTGATATCAATGACTTTATCATTTTTTCATTATGTAATGTTAAAGAATAATTGAGGTTTCTTTCAAAATAAATTAAAATATTTAATTAGCCCTTTTTATTTTCAAGGGTGGAATATTATCCTAAATTGTTAATTTAATGTTTTTAAAGTGATTTTTTTATATATATTATATTAATTATTTTAATATTAATTATGTTTGGTTAACAAGAAAACAATTTTTATGTGTATCATTATGAATATATTCTCTTCTATTTTCATTTTCATATTTATTTATTTAAAAATTCTAGATTTCATTGTAGGTGGAAGATGCCACCATTAGGCATGAAGTCGATGATTCAGATTCAAGACATTCTTCATAAGGTGGTCATGATGGTTCATAGTTTTCATTATATGTTATAATTTTATCAATTATTATAATATAATTATGATTTGTTGAGTTTTATTTAAATTTTTGTTTTCATTTTTTTATTTATTATGAGATTACATGGTCGATTTTAGTTGATGAGATTCATTGGATGTAGATATATGTAGTGGAGTTTCTGAAGTGGATTTACATTAGTCGTGATGCGGATGCATTGGAGGTAGATAGATGTATTGGTTGATAAATATATGGGTTGACTGAGATTTTGGTTCTAATGGATATGGATGTTTTCATATTTTTTATTGATATATGATGTATGTGTTATGGATTATCATATATACATGTTTTAGTTTATTTTATGTCACTTTTTTTTATATTAACAATTTTTTATAATTTATTTTAAAAAAATATGATTTTTCCATGGTTTGTAGAAACCACCACTGTATTTATTAAATATAATATTTTTAGCAACAATTTGGAATAACATCCTCTAAAACCAGCTACCACTGAATATATAAATGTCGTTTCATTTAATTGTATAAATATATATGGGGTATTTTTTAAAATAAAATATTGATGTATAATAAAAAAAGGACACATAGTAAAATTGCCACAAAATTATTGAAACTACAACTAAATGACTACATACCATGCAATACAATTTTTTTTTGAAACATTAACGATACTAATCTGTAGTTTGTGTAAAGTGAAATTAGTCCACACAAAATATTACTCCAACTTATCCCTTTATTGTAGTGGTTGTATGTTATTTATGTTTGAAATTCATTTATTAATATGTGTTAAAGTTATGGGCCACAATATGAGATTTCATGAATTAAAAAAGAAATAATAACTATAAATTTTAATTTTCATTATATCAAATATAAAATTTTTCATTATATATGAAACAAGTTAAACCAAAAAATGACCTCAATATATCCCATAAATTACATCACATGTTGTACCCTTCTAAATGTGAAAAGTGTACTAATTTTGTTCATAACCTATAGAAATGGAAATAGAATAGCGGGGAAGCTTAAAAAAATAGTAATAAAATATATTACTGGATAATTCATATTATATACATGTAATAAATATTTTGGAGAGAATATATATACAACAAAAATCCATATTCTAATTGAAAAGGAGATTATTATATATCAATGATAATAAATGAAAAATTGATATAAAATAATTCAAATCACATACAAATGTAATGCATAATAACCTACATAAAAAAATTAAATTCCTTGGTCTATAAAATTTTGGGTTTTTTCAAACCATAGTCAAAACATCTTTTTGAATTGAGAACCTATACAATAAATTCGAAAACCTTTACTTCACTCTAAACATGTCGATCGATTTTGGGGATATGTATTTATTATCTTAATATTTTACCTGATTATGTCAAATTCATTCTCTATAAGATAAAATACATCCATTAATAGCATTCCCATGGAAACCATTGGGTGAATAAGAATATAGTTTTATGTATATTGAAAAATAAAGAATATTACAACTTGATCAACCTACATGAACAGTCAATAATAATAATAAATGTAAATAATTTTCCCCATGTCAATAGAATAAAATATTTTATAGGTGGACATCATCCAATATATATTACATAAAATTTGATATTCACACAATATAGATCAATGATTATACATCTAAGTCAATACAAGAATAAAATGATCTTTAACCATTCACTGAAAGAGTGTGGGTCATTTCAAATGAACATAACCCAATAAGTAAGATAAATTCTTCAAATTGATTATGTTCTATGAATTTTTATCCCTAAAAAACAATTATAGAATATAAAAAATAAAATAAAAGTGTATAATATGCAACACTTTTATAAAAAAAAGTTCTAATATTGTTCTTATGTCAATGAAAAAAACTGAGTTACCGAAAATCTCAATAATGAGGTAAAAGAATAATCAATATCTACATGATTATGGTAACAATACATGAATATTAAATTCCATTAAATTCATGGAGTATGATAAAAATAAATTCAGGGATAGTAAATACAACATACATAATTAAAATTGTGTACAAAATGTAATAAGTAAAAATGAATTAGAGTTCAGGTAATGAATACACATGATGATTTGAAAACATTGAAATAAAAACACCATGATAGTGATATATTTAATTTAAACTTAAAAATACATTATTATAAAATAATTCCAGAAATTTTCTACCAAATAAGAAGTATATACACCAGATAAATGAAATTAAGATAAAAATACTTATCATGTCCCAAAGAGAGGAATTTTATATAGAGACCCCTTAAAACTTATTTCTATCATTAATAGTGGTAACTTAACCACCTATATCAAATATATATATATATATATATATATTAATAACATAATTCGTAACCTTACTCATATCCAATTTTCATTCATGCTTTATTCAAATATTCATTCTCTGTATGAATTATACCGTTTTCCAAATCATGTGTTTTTATCCTTGATCGTTTATAACAGTTTCATAATAAAGGTTTTTGTGTTCCTTATTTATTAATAGTTATAAATTTCAAGACAACTAATTTCATATTTAGGTATGATTTATAATTATTTATGATTTTTCAAATTCCTTCCATAAATTTTTCATTCATTATCTTTCATATTGATAATGATAATAATCATGTTTTAGTGATTCTTAACAATCGAATGGTGTTTTCTTGATTTATGATTTTAATGATAATACAACCTATTAAAAATGAAAAAAAACATTATTTACACATTTATATTATATTATACAATTATTTATGTTCCAATATCAATAAATAAACAAATTTATTGTATTTTTTCGTGTTGGTGGTTAAATCAACCCAAACAAAAGCATACCATGATTTAAAGAATTCTTATGATTTGGTTTTCTTTTAAAAAAATTATATCATAACATTTATCCAATTATTTATGATGTATTTATTTTATAAATCATAATTTATTAATCATTAATATCAATTAATAAAGGATATGTATATTTTACACGTTTTCATATAAGGATATCCTCTAAGTACACCTATTTTAATGATAAAATAAACGATTATTTTTTATGGTCATATAATTAATAGGATATCTAATTGATCATACAATAAAATTAATGATATCATCAAATTCATATTTACCCTTAAATTAAATCCTTATCACTAGACATTTATTATTGTGATGATGAAAAAAAACACATTGTTTCATGGAGGTAGTGGTATGCACAACACCCGAACAATGATTTTGTTTCTCATAATGGATGGGATATATAAATAAAAAATGAAAATAAACATAATATATTAATATTAAATTATATGAAATTTGGTAATATAATTTTATTAGTGTGGTTATAATAAGCATAGAATAAGATAATTATAATGAAAATCCTATTAGTTTCTACTACTCAAGTCAAGGAATTGAATTTTCCTTTGAAATATACATGGGAAAAAGACTGTATGGTAACTAATTGTGAACCGAATCATTTAAAAATTGGGTAGGGTTATACAAGGGTAAAATTGGAACATTTTACATAGAAAATATATTTATGTGTTAGAAAAAACGTGGTTACGATTGTTTTTGTTTGTAAGTGTAGAGAAGGTTAGTTTTAGAAGCATCCCATATATTTTCTCTAATGTTTTCTTAATTATCTACAGAAAAAAGTCACTTAATGTAAAAATAGGAGAGAAAACTTATTTTTCATCGTAAATCTTCAACAACACTCCATTACAAATACAAATCGAGTGTTTTAATTTTGTTTAACTTTATTCCTTTTACATAAATTTACTTCTACCACAGTAATTAATTATCAAACCTTAGACATTAACATTATTGAAACATTTTATTATTTAAAATGTTACATAATTTGATAAATAAAATATTATATTTTACAATAACTATATTATATAAAATGTATAATATAGTGAAAATTAATTTTTTAAATAAAAAAAATTATCTTCTAAAAATAGTTTTTGTGAAATAACATTTTATCTTTAAAATTTATATATAAAACATTATTATATTGGATACTTATTTTAAAGACCTAAATTTATTTTCAATAAAACATATAATGCTTCTAAGGCTTTTAATATAGGACATCATGGAATCTCCCTTCAAAATTAATGATTAAAATAAAATACCAAATGTATATTACTTAAGTATCATTTTACATAGATTAAAACAAATTGAAATTTTATTTATAAGATCAATGAATATTTTTTGATGAATAATTTTATTCCTTAAATTTTAATTTTTTTATATTAATGGTTTTATAAACATCTATAGCATTCTAATATAATGATAAAGTCATACATATTACATGTTTCATGAAAACCATATTTTCAACTTAAAATAATCATTTTCAAAATAATCTGAGACGCATTTTATAAGAAACTTTTAATATTAGGAATTCAAATATGAAGTTTATTTTTATTATTATCTAATTGAAAAATTTATAATTTTTTTAATATAATCATTAAATATAATGAAATATTTTTTATCTAGAAAATGACATTTTTATATATTATCTAATTAAATTATTATTATTTCATATAATTTTAGAACTAAATTATTGCTAAACAATTATTAATATCAAGATTTGTTTTATAATTTCTCATATTTTCCTGAAGTTGAAATTTGTATTACATAAAAGGACCTTTTTGTAAAAAAAAATATTCATTACAAATAAATAAATGATATTTTTAGTCTTGTTATGCAATCTAAGTGAATTTAATTAATATTTAAGGTAGAATTTAATTTCAGTATACATATAAATCATATAGTTATTACACATATTCAGTATCACTAAATAAATGACTAGGTTTTTATCTTTCAAAATAGATCATGGTTTCAATTTAGTTTGGTATTTGTTCGTTAAAGAAGTTATTCAACAAATTAGATTATATAAAATTAATAATAATGTAATATAATATGGTTCTACATTAAATATAAAATTAAAACAACATTACTTTTGAATAAATCAATAATACCACACATTGAATATGAATAATATATAAATAGTATAAAATTTTATTGTTGTATCAATAGTGAGAATAAATTCCCAAATGAATGATACAAACCCAAAATTGATTCATAACCTTGAAAAACATAAGATAATCTAGAAAAACACTAATATTTATATTCAATACCAATATAAATGTAAGTCTATCCACCATAAATCATATAAAACAAGTTGTGGTGGGCTCTATGTAAGAATGCAAGGCTCCTCAATCAAACTAATCATTGGATATCAAAAAAGATGAAAAATTAATCCTTTTAAAATATTTAACCATCATAGTTCTGATAACATAATGGAATTGAATTGAAAATGATTTTTTTCTTTTGTCTCATTGGACCTGGTGAATATTCACCCATGACCACAGTTATCCACGTATCATATTGAAAAAAGTATGTCAAATTATTTTCCACCACCTTCTCCAAAATATTTTCTTCTTCCAATAAACCTATTAACCATAATTTGATTGATTTTAATGCATCAAAGGGATCAAATACTGATTGAATATAAGAAATTTTTTTTCCCCACAATAACTTACAATGATGGTCAATCATCCAAAAAGTGAATGTTCATATCCTATATAATAAAAAAAAATATATTACAATTTTAGTTGTGTTGGCCCCAATTATGGTGAGGTTAATTAATTGTGGGAGGGGTAAATCAATGAACAAATAATACTCAATTATTGATTTATGATTTATTGCTAAATAAACATTCACCTTATGTTAGAGTGAGTGATACCAAAACATAACACACACACAATGTGGAATGAAATTTAATAATGATACTCAAGGTCCATGGTGAATTAATTTTAATGATAAGATAATACACATGTTTTTGAATATTTTGACGTCATAAAATATTCTAGAATCACTAATTTTTATATAAATAATCATATAATAGTCATGCAATATATTTATAATATAATCAATAGTGTTCTCTAACAACATAAGAAGAACAGTTTCTTCCTTAATCCCTCATTCTTCAAACTTATATTGTTTTATTGATGATGGGATTATCCTTTATCATATTAAGATAATATCTAGATTAAATTATAGTTATCCATTTCTTATTATAATATTATTGTAAACATTCATCTGCCATGAAACACTCTCCCTATATTCTATAAAACACACAATGAAATGAGGCATGAACTACATTGATCAATTTATCATGAAATGTAGAACTTTTTATGGTTGAATTTAAATTTCCCATTCAAAATAAAATAATCAAAATCAAATAACTATGTAAAACCAATATTTTCAACTTCTAAAACTTATTAATACAATTTTTAAACTATTTAGGATAATATGGAATGATTTTGGAGGTTACAATTTGAAAATATGGTTTCACCACCTATTCTATTCATTCTATAGTGAGATAAATATCATCATAGTATGATAAAATGTAATCTAATCCTATGAGTGTACATGAACATGATGTGACATCATGAATTTTGTTTGATATATTTATTTAATAAAAATAAACTAAATATTATTTACCATTTATTTTCAACAAGACATGAGTTCGTTAAAATCATATACCCAAGGATTTCATCATGTTAAGGAAATAATCATCAATAACTGACAATAAATTCTCATTTAATGTATCGAACATTATATTTGTGATATTTTTATTACATTAAATAAATATATTCAACGAAATTATATTTAGAAATACTTATTCTAAAATAACATCCAATAAATTATCTTTAATTCTATATATCATTCTTATGATACTTGCTATAAATTTCTAGACACTCCACCATTATAATTATTTTATCTTTCTGAAATATTCATTTTTTCTTGATCTAGGTCCATTACACAACACTCTGCGGTTTCATTATATTTTTGAGGTATTTAACTTTTCATAAAAAATAACCATCAAAATGACTCTTATGTAAATATGAAATGATTTTGGACCATTCTAAATTCCCACTCAGTCTAACGAGGGTGACCATTATGTACTTCCCTAATTTAAATTTATCAATTTAAAAATTTAAATTTAAAAAAATATACACTTAATCAAATTATCATTATTGTATTTTGAGTTTCTTAATCACATATAGGGAATTTTATATCCCATTTTTATTTTTCTATATTCTACATAGGATTTATCTTAGTTATTTATGATATTATACGCTCATGTATTGATGTACAATGGTATATTTTAGACCAAATTCTTCCTAATTCAAAAAAATTTCCATAAAATTTTAAAAAATTATTATATTCTTGTCAAAAATATCAAACAATCTAAAACCTTGTCAAAAATACTTCCTATAATAAAACACCACATTAAAAATTATGTATAACGTGATTTATGTGTTGAAAAAAATATAACATAACAAAAATTTCTACTCTATATTTTTATCATCACATTATCTACTATGAATCATCATTATTCATGGGTTCAAATTCCTCCCCTATGGGTGGGAAGAATTATTATTTATAGAATTATTATTATCACCCGTATTTGTTATGAGTTATACTATATGTTGTAGAGGTTATAAGTTATTTATTTTATCCATATATTGAAGGAACTCCTACGAAAATAGTTGATAGATTTAATTTAGAGAATGAAGATCCTGATTAAAATTATATATTCATATATTTTAAAAATAATATCCCCATTTTTAATGCTGTAAATAAAGATATAAATCCATTGAGATAAATTTAAAAACTTTTATAAAGTTATTTTGAATGAGGAGAAAGATATTCTAAAAGTTTTGATATTGGTATATGTGGATCTCAACATTAATAATGATGAAACAATAGATTACTTTATATCTATATTAAATGAAATATTTTACACCATTGTGATTTTAGGTGAAATTATGGAGTATACTATAGTTTAAATAAAGAAACTATGTGTATTTTGTATGTTTTTATGTAACGGTATTAACACATGAATAACATGATCTAGGTAAACATCCATTGGATTATCTATACATAAGTCTTATTTATTAATAAATAAAGAAGGTAATTGTGTTCCAGAACAAGAAAAATAATGATATGTAAATATCATAATTTTTTTGAATATATATTTATGTAATGAAAAAGGTGATTTTTATGATGAACATTCAAATTCATATGAATATGTTAATATAATGATTAAAAAATTGTAAGTTAACACTATAGGACAATGAAATTGAAATGTTTAATTTTTATGGAATATTGCTTTCGACGTGTTCAGCAATAGGGATATCAGACATTATCAAAACAAAGTATTGATGGAATTAAATGATGTTTTTAATGGTTAATATGAGAATCCATGTAGTTCCTTAAAAAATTATGTATCTTAATCTTCATAAATTATGAAAATAAAAACGTTTTTAAATGTTCATTATTAAGGTTTTCTTAACCAAAATTAATTACAATGGTCGTCGTGATGATAATGTATGATTATATATAATCCATGATGTTGGTGAAATGATGATAATTTAAAAGGTTATTGATGAATAATTTCTATGTGATGACATAAAAAATTAATAAATTTAAGGAATACACGAGTATGTAGTTAATGTCAAATGTGGATTATAAATAATTTATCTTCAATATTTATCCATTATAAAAATATTTTTTTGAACAAATATTATCAATTATCTACCATAAATTTTATCTCTCATACTAAAATACTATTAATATTGATAAATGATATTGGAATATTTTTAATGTTTGATAGTGAATAAAGGAATATGAATATTGAAATGAAAATGATCCAAAATATAATAGTTATGGAAATTGATATTTTCCAAAAAAAATATTGTGGAAAATAATGACATATAAAAGTAACAATCCACCATTATGAATTATATTTACTAATTGGGAAAATATTAAAGAAGAATGCTTTTATTAATTTAAAATAAAAAATAATTTTTTGATTATATCAATCTGAAAATGAAAACATTTAATGGGTGAAAAAGATCTTATTAGTGATGGTGAAAATTTTTATGAAAAAAAATAAAACGGGAACAATATTGGATTCCAAATCATTGAATAATATAAGCGTTCAAATATATATTTCATACTTTTATTCATAGTTATGATGAAATATATTGGTGGAGCTATGGAGTATTTTGGAATATTGTAAGGAGATATTTATTTAATTACCAATACATCTATTTTTATATAGAATTTTAGAGACATGGTTGGGGGGTTTTATTCTAGTGGTGTATAAAAGTCCAAAATAAATTTCATAATTTGGAGTAAGGGTAGAGAATATTTTTTATCCATTAAAAGAGTCTTTAGGATGATTTGATCCACTAGTTTATCTTTTGGATGAAATTTGTTCCATTTTAACTACATGATTGAGTATGAATTATAATACTCATATTGTTTATAAATTTAATGTTAAAGTATTATACAAGGATTTGATTTTTGATGTTTAACACAAAAAATAACAAATGAAACATCCATGTATCATTGATAGTGGATTATAGTCTCATATGATAATATATTTTAGTTTATTGACAGATGCATAGAAGTGTGAGGATTCATTTTTTTACCATTGATAATAGGGGTTCATTCAGTTTTAATTGAATTGGTTCTATAATAATTAGAAAAAAAATTTGTAATTGAATAATACAATATTTATTGATACACTAAAATAAAATTTTATAAGTGTTTCTTAACTCTATAATAAAGACTAATAAAGTTTTATATGAGAAGAAATAATGTGTTGTGAATAATTAAAAATATGTTTGTTCCATGATGAGAGGAAAATATATATGTGGAATCATATTTCATGTTGGTCATGAAATGAATAATTTGATTCCATAAATAGAGAAAAAAATATTGAGAATCTTATGTGGATTTATGTTTCCAAAAAGGGTAAAAAATAGTCAACTCAAGTATAATGTTTAATGAATGATATTATGATTAAGATATTATAGAAATAAAAAAGTGGAAGGTGCTTCCATTTTTTTGAATCAAAGTAATTTTTTTGAAAGTAAATAAATAAATTGAAATATTAAATAAAAATCATTGAAATTCAATAATTCTTATGGGAAAATGAAAAAGAGTGCTACAGATTTGAAATTAGAGTTATTGAATAACATTACTAGTAAATTTTTTTTCATAAATTCTTGGAGTTGGAAACTAATATATTGAGATTGAGTAATAATTCATAAAATTCATCGAAGAAATGATTAGTTATGAATTTCCATATTTTCTATCAAATTTTCTTTGGATTATGGTTTTAAAATCGGTAGAAGGACAAAAAAATTATTATTATGTTTAATTCATTTATTAAATTAAAATTGGGAGGGAAAAAATATAGGTGTATAATCAAAAATTACATGTGTTAAAAAGTGGGATAAATCTCATTTTTTTGGTGGATCATTTGTTTAGTGGTTGTTTAAAATGGGGTAAGATGTGAAATCAGGATGAGGATTGTTTTTTATCTCTTCCATCATGGTTTGTTAAAATTTATGAAGAAACTAATTTTACTTTAGACAAAAGGAATATAGTTTTATCCATTGTGGATAAAAATATTATCTTATTTGGTGTTAAGTGAAATAAAATTAAATGAATATGCTGAGTTGCGTAACATTAATAGATATTATAATTTTATAGTTTAATGTTATTTTTTACAACACCAAGTCCACCCAAGTGGGATTATAAATGTTGAGTGATGATTCATTATTATGTATGATGATATTTGAATGAAATTTATGATCAATAGTTTCCAAAAATTACAATATAAGGACCATATAAACTCTAACTATTAATTACATTAATGCCTCTTAAGACCTACATTACTTTTGATTTCAAATCTAGTAGTTTCTGTTGAATGAAAAGAATAACACCCAACCAGAGGTCACTCTAAAAAAAGACATCCTTATGCAATATGACCTCAATAATGAAACCCCATAGATATAGTTCACTATGAATTCTATTTTCATTATTATACATTTGTTTATGATTTATTCCATAAGATTTCAGATAATAAAACTAGAAGATTGATATGTTTAATGTCTTTGGGAAATAGGTACATTACAGAACATCATAAAATATGGAATATATCTCTATTTTTAAAATATTCCACAACATGCTCATATTATTCCATCATATATAAAACTAAAAGTGATAACCTAGGGATATATATAAGAATGTGGTGATCAACGAACCCAGTTAGGGAATAAATAAAAAAACACGATAAAAGAATTAAATTTTAGAAAATAGGCAATAAAATGAGACACACAGTGGGTAATAAACATTAACATGATCAGTGAGTAATGGAATATCATGATTACATAAATGAAACATGCTAAAATGGGGAGACAACATTAAACCGGGCATCACCAACATATATATGATAGAAAACCTCCAACACATCATAATGGAAACAAAATCCAATGATGTATTTGGTAAATAAAATAATACCTTTCATGATTTCCCATGATTTTCAAACATTACCAAATTCATGATAGTTCTATATAATTCTATACAAACCCATCACTTTTATTTAATTTACAAAGATAAATGTGCTATATAGATCATACAAAATAGAATCATTTTTCTTAACATTTTTCCCAAATAAAATATTTTTTAATATATATATATTTATGTCCCATGTAAAAAATATATAAGTGTGTAAGGGTTAATTACCTGGATAAAAAATTGGTATGTGTATTCACTAAATACTTGTTTGGTATTGAAAATCATGGTGAAAGTTTGACAGAAAAATGGCTGCACATAATTGTTCATGGGAGTGATTTGTGAGATTGAAAGGGGTATATAATTATTTTGAGAAAAAATATATAGTAATCTGGATATATAAGGCATCAGATAATTCAGTTTCTTAAATAATTTTGAAAAGGAGAAGATCCCATAATAAATTTTCTCATGGTAACAAGTTGAAAAAAAATTAATTAGAGATATTTATGAGAATAAAATGGGTCTCTAATCATTAATACATAAAACATACAGTATTGGGGATATTGAAACACATGTTCCAACATGAAAAATTGAAATAAAGAGGCATAAAATAAATTTGGTGCTTGAATAAAAGGAGTGTGGGAGATCCCTTACAGTGAGAGTATGATATGAGAATCATGGGAGGAGCCTCTAAAGAGGGCAAGGGAACCATGGGAGGAATCTAAAGAAGGGAGGGAATATTAAGGACATGCCTTTCTATTTTTGGGTAAGAGGAATGGAAACTTTAGTCTCTTTATTTTTGAAAACTATGTGGAGTTCTTAATTATTTATAAAACAAACATATTTGCCTCTATATAATAATCTAATATATAACAAAAATATTTCAATGATTTTTCTCATGGTTTATTCCAATGGGGGTGGTTTGTTTAAAATTTAGAATCCCATGCTTTGAAATTATTAAAATATTTCCCCTCTTGATATGGAAGTGATTCATATCATTAAGGAAATGATTCTAAAATAATAACATATATTATATGTATTGTATGATTCATGAAGTATATATAAAATTATAGAAACCAAAATAAAAATAAATTATTTTTATGTATTAAGAAATGTTTGTACTTGGAAACCACTTATAGTATTTAATAAAATATTTTCCCTTCATTATGATGTCATAATAAACACAGTATATTTATACCGTGTTTAATTTTAAACCAAAAAAATTGAATGTGTCCAAAGATTATTAATAAATCACAATTGTGTATTTTTTAATTTATGGTTCTGAAAATAATATATTGTTTTATCAAACTAATTTTATAAATATTTTAATTTTTTACTTTTAATAAAATTAATGACATTTATTGAGAAATGTGTGATTTTATAACAAAAAATGTTTTATAACCTTATAGAAACTTAATTTTAAATAATTAAAATTATATAATAATTTATATTTAATAAAAATTATTTAAAAAAAGAATATATTAAATTATTATTCAGATAAAAAATAAATTAATTTTTCAAAATAATTTCCGTAATTGAAATTATATATTACCATGAAATATATTTTATTTTTTATCAAATAAGTGTAAAAATAATTTATTAAGTAACAATAATAAAATAAAAATGTATTCATTAATCTATAAAATATAAATATTCATATTATTTGTTTATTGAAACGTATACATTTATTACACTGGAAAACACTATAAGGGTAAGGTGGGAAACATGGAGACATTTATGGGGTGGTTTGAGATGCATGGTTTGGTTCGTGATCTCAATGAGATTAATCATCTACCATAGAAGGTTTCAAGCGTTCATAAAATTTTGGATCTCATATAGGCCTTGGTAAAGGGAAAATCCAAATGTTGTCATCCCTCTTTGAGGAACTGATAAAAGGTATTTCTATGGTATGATCCTACTTGTTGGGGCCATAAAATCCTTTTGTATATGTCTATTAGATTTATAAAACCACTATATTAAAAGTAATCTTATGATCATTTTTCAACATATATATTATAAAAATTTATGATGTTTCATTTTTTTTAAATATAATAAGATATTATAAAACCAATTAAGTGCATGTATTTTATATTACTATAATACATAATAAAAAATTTAATTCAACCCGAAAGTATGTTTTATTTATAAAATTTTGGGTCATTACGATCTTCCCCCATTTATAAATTTTTCTTAGTAATTTTTATTTCACACTCTAAAAAATTAGGGTAACCTTATTTCCTCAACTCTCCTAGTTGCAACATATCTTGTTAAATCTTTTGGTTTCCCAACTATACTTTGATCGGTTGAATTGTAATATTTTGTAGAACATTGTCTCTGTGATCTAAGCTGTTTTCCGGATGATTTTCACATGAATAATAATCCTCTATTATTACCCCCTCTAAATTGGGTATATTTTAGTGGTATGGTATGAACATCTTAAAGTGTGGTATGTATAACATATCATGTACTTTAGATATGTAAGGGGAGTGCTAGTTGAAATGATACTACTCTGATGAGATCAAGGATATCAAAGAGTCTAACCTATCATCCACTAATATTTACATTATTAAAAAATATAATGTGATTATTCCATGGAGATATGAATATGAATAAATTATCTCCAACCTCAAACACCAGGTATCTTTGACTATTATCAATGTAGCAATTTTTTTTATTCTTACCAACCATTGTGTGCAACTGAATAGTCTTGACCTTTACCAAATTTTCCTCGACCATAGCATGACCCATAAGTTTGGGATCAAAATATTAATATCATCATGAAGGTGTTCTACATCTCTTTCCAAAAGGGATTAATTTGGATCACTTTTGATCTAGAGTGGAAACAATTATTTTTTGAGAATGTGACTGGAAGAAGTTATTAATTCTATATTCCGCTAATGTCAATTCGGCATGCTCTAAACATTTCATCAAGTATCTAGATATTCCACTATGAATTCCCATCAGTTTCAGTGTTACAATCTATGATGATGATAAACTAAGTTTTTATAGAATTTTGGAGATTAATCTAGAACATAGAGGTAAATCATAAATCCCAATCGAATGCAATTTATATCTGTGTTCCCTGCATCCTCATCACTACATTAATTTATATCCTTTCAAGGTAATTATCTAAAAATTCCTCTCAAATTCCATGGAAGTTAGTATTCTTCATAAGAAGATCATCCAAAATCCATATAACAATATTTTTACTAGATATCTTTGGATGACAAATGATAAATCTCATGGTAATGTTTTCCCATTTCCATGTTTGTATGGGTAATTTTTTTGTCACCCCCTTGTATTTTTTTCCTTTCTACATTCAAATGATAACATATAATACACCTTGATATATATTATATGATATCCTTATTCGTATTGTCCCAGTAATAGTACTCTTAGAGATCTCGATACATCTTTATTCTCTATATATGGAAATAGAAGTTTGAGTTGTGTGCATCAATCAATATCTACTTCTTTAACTCGAGATTTGATGGTACACATATTTCTGACCCAAATCTCCTAACTTCTTCCATAATAACATTTAACTCCTATTATTTATCCTTAATTTTAGCTTGCCATTTATTTTGAATTCCCAAATCCAAAATTTGAGAATATTTTATCATTTCTAGAAGAAACAATTGAGCAGTAATTTTTCAAAGGATTAGTGATGTTCATTTCATTATGATTCCCAGGTCCATCCTTTTCATCTATAGGAAGATCAAATCCTTATAAATTCTCATCAATGATAATATTAGAAGATCTTTTCTATATAGACAAGATTAAACTTTATTCACAATCCATGATTGCAGTGGATTGATCATTTATAATACTTAATCATCTCTAACAATCATATCGGGTACCTATTCTCATATTTCTATGTGAGTAAAAACACGATGTTCTGGTGATTTATATATATTTCAAACATCTCCACAAGGATATTATACTACCATATTTCAAACATGATGATCAATGTAACCAAATATAGATCATGTTTTGTGTAGTTTTTTTTGTTCTCCTTCAATTTCCTTGAATCATAGGCTATCACACATTCATTGTTAATTAACACACATCTCAATAACTTCTTCAAATAATTGATGTATACCAAGATAACTTTCCCAGCATATGTGTTGAGTAAGATTAGGTTTCGTGAGAGGCCTCTTTTTCATCTTCCTGAAGCTCTATTCACATTCTTTTTTCTAAACAAACTAAAATCCCTTCCATGTTATCATGGTTATAGGGGTTTAAAAATGGATAAATTTCTAAAAAATCAATGACAATTCCCAACTAATCAATGAAAATTATAGTTATCTGTCACAAATTTTGGCCTCAGATATTCTTCAATTGCTTCCAATATTAATGTGTCCCTAGATATCCCATTACTTATGATAATATAGACTAATAATGAACCATCATTCAACTATAACTCACATTGTTTTATATTTCATGAAAATTATCCTTTCATAGTGTATTTAGCATTGTAATAATATACTCCTCATGCTCTGCCTTAATTTTGGATTATATTATAATATCATATATAGAGACTACACCAAATTATTTGAGGTAATATCAAAGGAATCTATTTATTTTTTCTATAATTATTTTTATATAATTATTGAGTCATAATGGAATGAAAATGAATTCATCATTCCCATACTCTGTATAAAATGAAATCTTGGGGACATCCTCCTTCTTAACCCTTACATGGTAATACCCCCAACAGAATGATCACCTTGGAGAAGTATTCGTATCCACATAGATGATCGAACAATTCATCATTTTTTGGAAGATGATACTTGATATTTATTTTGGTCTTGTTAAGATCAAGATAATCAATGTTGAGGCGCATTGATCTATGTTTATTCTTCATTGAGAGTATTATTATTCTCCTAGGTGAACCACTTTGTCATATAAATAATTTATTCAAATTATATTTTATTTGTTTCTACAACTCATCATGTTAAAAAACATACATTCTATAAGGATTCTTGGATAATAATAATGCCCCAGGTATTGACCCAATAAAGAAATAAACATCTTGACTATGAGGATGACTATGAAATTCATCCAGAAATAGATCAGTGTATTCTTTATTAATGAGAAGGTATTTCGGGATGATATTTTCATTAGAATCTATCATTGTATATAGATATTACTTCTCATATGGGAAAAATATTGATGCTTTAGATTTTGGTGATAATGACCATTAATCATTATCCATTAATATTTATCAAATGAGAGGAAATTTTGTGATATGGAGATTTATTTCCTTCACATGAAAGTTTATGTTAGATGTATATAAGGAAAGAAAATGCATTCCTATAATTGAATAAAATAATTCTAAAGGGAGTACCAAAAGGTTCACTTAGAATTTCATGGAATTAATTTTGATATGGGAGAGTCATATACATAGGATGAAATAATTTTACCTATTTTTGATTTCAATGATAAATCTACCTCTATGATTTATTATTGTGATTTAATAGTTCTACTAAACATGGGTGATACGATGGAATGAATTGAACCAAAATCAAAATTTATGTTCGATTTTATTGAAATAATAACTATCATGCATGTCACCACATTGTCGTAAAGATCAACCTTAGAGGTTGTAATGGAATAAGCTCAGACTAACTATCTTCGATGAGGTAGATTGTCTTTGAAAACTCATGGATTAGTTCATACATTTTAAAAGTAAAATCGATCCATATAATATAAATAATGAACATCGCACTGATGGTTTAATATGTCATTCCTATTCGTCTTCACATTAGTGGTTTTATCCTTTCATAAATCTTTAACAATGTGTTCCTCCTTCCCTCATCTAAATCGTTTTTCTTCCCCCATAGGTAATTTCTAGGGTTTCTATTTCCCTAAATTTGACTAGTGGGATGTTGAAATTTAATAACACTATTTGGTTTCTCCATTAAACTATTAGAATTAAATTCCTCTTTCCTCTTATAATCCCTATGATACCCTTGTTATTTTATGATCATTATTTTGAATTTCAGGACACATCAGAAACATGCCTCATAGCTTTCAAAGTCTTGGTTTTCCCGGGATATTCATAGACAAGGTTTTATCCCCCCCAAAGAAGCATTAATATTTGAATCAGGGGATAAAAATAAATCTAAAGGTGTATTCTGAAATTCTTAAGATGTTTTACTCATACTCATTAATATATTCATCATATTTTAAATTGAGGTAATTTAAATAACTTTCCCTTTTATGTCACAGAGTGTGAGTAAAATATTTATCAATTGATTTTCCTGAATTTCTTATACATCATTGCTTAGATGTCTTCCACGGGATTTGTACAATCGATAAATGTACACTACTTAGATTATATTCCATTCATATGATAATAAACCACTATAAATATCTCTTACTCGGAATGATGAGGGATGAAGAAGTTCTTCTCAATGGATTTGATCTATTCTTCCTTGATTAAAGGATTAGATGATATATTGAAAGTCAGATGCCTTTGTAATATAATGGTCATAATAGAATTATTTATCTATTAGGGTGATTTCATTTTAATAATAATCTATCATTTTATTCATAACTAGAGTCTTCCAAGGGAGAATCTTCTTAATGATTGTGATTCCTACTCTCATTGGGTTGGGTGTCTTGTTTGGGCTAGAATCCCATTATCCATCACAATGGTTTTTTACTAAGTTCCTCATATTTTCATCCATAGGCTAGAATAAAGGTAAAATTAGGGATGATTAATTTTAATCTATTAAACCCATAAACGAAGGTCCAATGGCCTTAAATTGAAACTTCTAAATGAAATTTATTTCATTACATTATGAATTTCAAGAGATCAATCTATGTGATACATGATTTATTTTCTAACATAGATAATTATGGATATTTTGGTTTCCTTAATAATGGTTCATAATGAGAATATAAATTTACCATATTATATCCCTATGGAGTGTCAAACTAGCTATTCCAAAATCCCATTTTCATGTACTAGTTCACAATTGAGTCTAGCATAATGTGGTGTTTTCCTATTTTACCTCCTGGTACATCTATTCCAGAGCCACATCCACTTGTTGTATCTAGACATGGATTTATCTTGTTTCAATCCACTTATACTAAACATTAAAAAAAAATAGGTATGTTTTATTATACATAGATTCATCACTAATTATCTTATATTCATCCATAAATCATTCTCAACCGTTTTTTAATTTGATTCCCAAAAATGACTAAATGTTCCTTTGATACAAATTATGACAACCATTTGTCTTTATTACACAATATTTCATTTTTTATTATAAACGATTACATATAATCCATCCATAATGATTTATAAGTATAGTTTGTTTGGATAATAGGCACAATACATAACAACATAAAATATAAAATACATCACAATTACTAAAAACTTCCATAACATGCTAAAATTATTTCATCATATAATAAATTAAATAGGATTTCCTAGGGATATACGTTGTGAATCGGTGAAATATAAATACTAGTAAGGGAATAAAGGTTTAATAAAATGTGGAGTGTAATACAAGATAAATGATAGACATATAAATGTGAAATAAAATGGGTGATAATCATAAATATTAACAATAAGGCATGATAGAGCATGATAACATAAATCCAACACAAGAAAATTTGGGAAAAACTTTTAACATGCAATCATAAACATATGTCAAGGATAGACAACAAGAAACCATCATAGAAAAATTATCCTGATAAGTTAGAATCACCCCTAATCCTTTTAACAATGTCTCATGAGACTAAAACATTACCCAATTCATTAGAGAAATATATAATTTCAGGTGCACCCATCAATTTCATTTCATTCAAATTCATAGGTGTCTCACATAGATCAAACAACATGGAATCATTTATCATAAAATTTTATTTAATGATCTTGGATTTTGGAATAAATACATGTAAGTAACCAATAAAATAATTATATGTTTAAAAAGTTAAACACCATTTATTGGATATGGGTATGGTTATTCACTACACAATTGTTCAGTATGAAAATGCATGATGAAATTTTGGTAGCATAACGGGGAAAAATAAATGTTCATGGGAGTGCTTAATGAGAGTGATATTTGTTACTAAAATTTTAAAAATAAAATAGATTTTATGGGGTATAGTGAATATGAAATCCCTGAATTAGTGATTAGAGACTAAATGCATATGATAATGAATGTGCATGAATACAGAAGAAAAAGAGAGGATCCCTTACTATATTTCAGAGTAGAAATGGATGTACAAAAAGTTTAATTAGAGGGATTAATGAGAGTAAAATGGGTATATAATCATTTATAATAAAAAATTTATTTTAATAGTCATTTTATATAACATAACCCATCATAAATTTTTTGAAATTATGATGCATAACATAAAATATGTGCTATAATATAAAGATAGTGGGAACTCTATTACCTTGTGATTTTAATTCCAATATATTGGGAGGAGCTTCTGGAGAGACTAGGTGAACATTGGGATGACTATAGAGAGGTCATGGAAAAATAATTTTGTGTTTCAAGGTTTTTTTATTGGAGATAAATTAGAGCTTGTGTGGGTTTATATAGGAAAAGAGAGAGGAGTTCTATATTATTATGAAAACATATGTTACAGACTCTATATAGTAAATTATTCAAAACCAAAAACCTTCCCATGGTTATTTACTATTCTTTATTCCTAATGGGATTGGTTTTAATTATTTTATATATCCAGGGGATGATCATTTTAAAATATTTCCCTTGGTGATGTGGATGTGAGTTTTTTCTGTAAATGAATGATTTTAAATCCATAAAATATATAATAGGATTTGGAGAATTTAAAAAATCTTTGTAAAATTAATAAATAAAAATAAAAATAACATTAATTTAAAGTAAATATATATATTTTGTCATTTATACTCTTTATTTTATTTATTACATCATTTTTGTGTCCAAATACACACCATATATTTATACCATATTTAATTTTTTCCCGAAAATTTGACTATCATAGAATATTATATACAATTAATAGTTGGATAATTTAAAGAATTTTATTCAAAAAATAATATTTATTTTTTCCAAATAATTTTCTAAATATGTGAATTTTCACATTAAAAAATTCTATTTTTATTGAGAAATTATGGGTTTTATGATAATAATGGTTATCGAATCCTTATTGAAATTACATTTTACATAACAATAATATTATGATAAATTATATATTTGTTATGTTAATTAATAATAATTTTATATTAACATAAAATTTATTTCAAAAATTCATTAATTCATCAAAATAAAAAAAATTAAAGTATATACCACCTAAATATATAATTTTTTTAACCGAATAACAATCAAAATCATTAATAAAGTAACAATAATAACCTAAAATTATATTCATTATTATATATAATAAAAATATTTATATTTTTAGGGTCTTGATAAATATCCATTTATTACACCATCTAAATCCCTAAGGGAAAGGTGGGATATGGTGATACATTCATGGGGTTGTTCAGCATACATGGTTTTGGCCATGATTACAATGAGCTTGAACTTCTACCATAAATGATTTTACTGATGCTTACGTTTTTGGATATCATTGTGGGAATCATCAAGGAATAATATCAGTGACTATATCTCTCTCATAATCTTTAATAAATGATCCTCATAGGGTACGATTCGACTGGTAGAGGTCATTACTTCATTTTTCATTGTTAATTGGATATTTCAAAACAATATATTTATAATAATCAAATGATCACTATTCAATGTCTATATGTTCAATGGTTAATATTCTTAATGGTATTATAAATCTGATCGGATATATTGAAACTAAGTATGCGCATTTGTTTCTATAACCATAATATAATTTTATAATTTTCTAGAATTGTATAACCTTTGTATTTTGACCACATATTGAACTATAAAACAATTAATTGAGTGATTCATTAATTATTATAAATAGGTTAATAATATATACATTTAAATATAATAAATCTACTTTGGATCGATCTATATCACGTCATAAAATAGTTTTCATTAATTTAGATACATGAATCACCTAAGAGAATAATTCCTTTATGCGAATCCCTTATGATAATTGTTTATCTGGTGAATCTATTATGTCAATTTGGTCTCATCGATTTTACTATGTAGGAAATTCAATTTATAGACAAAAATTGTTATTTTTAAACCCCCTATGTTAATTTATTTACCTAGTTCAGTAAAAATTTATATGTTTCTCTAAAATTAGAAAATATCATTTTTTTACATTATATTTAATATGTGGATTTTATACATGTTTATTTCAAGAATATAAATTATTCTAATGAATTTTTATGAATATATTAATTATATATGACATATGATAAGAATAATTAATTATTTTAAAAATGTTTTTATGATGATAAAAATGTGTTTTATTATCATGTATGAAACTTTGATCATGAATCTAAAATTAATTTTTATTAATTTATAACGTTTTTCTATATTTTTTTACTAAATTAAAATTATTTGATATTAATCTCATTAACAAAATTTAATATCATTAATGAAATGTTATTAATTTTATTATATTCATTGAATATTTATAGCTAGTTTTAAAATAAATGTTTTTGAGTTTCATATTCCAAATTCGAACATTCTGTTTTAATTGGATTTTTAATTAAACTATTATTAAAAAAATATTTTATTCTATTTAATGGGACATGTAAAAAATTGAATTATTATTCATTTTTTAATAATATTTTTAATTATTTGGGTTATTATTTATAGAAAACTAATTTCTATCTTTTTTAACTCATTCCGATTATCCAGTTTTATCAATTATAAAATTTAAATTCGATAATTTTTCTTGGTTGTGTGGATATTTTTTAGATGGATTAATAAAAATTATTAATAATAGCTTACACATGTGATACATATTCAATGTGATCTTTCAAATTTTCATGTGGTATAGTGTGAAGAGTGTGATGGTGTTAGTAATGTGAAGTATTGTTCCCATGGAATCATGTTTCCATCATCTAGGATTCCTCTCAAGGGATGGACAAACTTTTCAATATCTAATATTTACAGGTTGATATATCCTCAAACAACTCTCCATAAACCATACTTTATTTCATTCATCTTCTACATATTTTATCCATGTTTCATGTTTATAAAACAATTCTTCCCATATTTCACATACAATTATTCATCTTTTTTATCAAAAAAAAATTATAATTTCGCTATATCATTGGGTTTTTACTCCTAGAATTAAATGTCAGGACCACTCAGGATATGACTATCATATTCTAATGTCGTGTTTATCAGTATGTTTTGACTCCCCATACAAATATTATGTGTTTTTCTTGTTATATATACACTATAAAAATTAGTTTGTAATCGGGTTATGATTTTCAATAAAAAATTAAATAAGTATATAATATCTATCTCACTATGTATATAAGTATATAATTATACTATATCCACTGTGAACAAAAAAAATATAAAAGCATAATTGTGTAACTTTATTTTTTATAAATTTCTTATTATAATTATATATATAAATTTACGAACATAATTATTATTTATAATTATGCCATATCTTTAAACAATTTAATCTTGTCTATTCAACCTCTTATTGGCCATCTTCCATTACCCATTGAGGTCCAAATAGTTGGTATTAGGGCTTGGATCTATTAGGGAATTATTCATAAATAATTTATTTTTCTAACTTATTCATTAGACTCAGAGTCTAAGGGAAATATCCTTAATATTGTAATAAAAACAAAAATGATTCTTGAATTTCTCTTAATCCACCACAAATTTAGGGAAATTATTATGGATACTGATGACCTAGAATGAATTAATACCATAATAAATTACAAATATAACAATGATCTGTCATGGAAAAGGAATATACACCGCCAAAAGATGACATGGATCCTTTTACAAGAAATGATGATGCTATATTTTATTAAAATTAAATGTTTTTCGGGGTTTTAAATTGTTCTGTTAGAAAATTTGAGTTTAATCATGTGACATATTTTAATATAACTTAATATATTTGGAATATTCTATATGATACTCACCTTGGATTATAAAAAGTATTTCAAACTATGATTTGAGTGTCTTTAGATTAGTAAGACAAACCCCTGATGGGTGAATATTATTCTATTAACCAAATTTCACTTTAATTCACAAGTATTATGAATGGAATCAATCCCCTTGGATTATATTTGGAGAACCTCATACTTGTTGAAAGGGTCTATGTGTCTGAACCTATGAATTGATATACAAAAATGGTCAACATTTTTAAAATAAAGAACCTAAAAGAGTATACTCATGATGAATTGATTGGATGAAAACTAAAGTATGAATTGTAAAAGAAAAAAATAGACTAATATGAGACAATAAATAATGTGAAATTTAAATCTGTGAATGTTGTAACTAGTGAATCATTTCAACAGGATAGTGAAAAATAAGATATCGCTCATAGTTTGGATGGATACTACAAATGAATAAAAAATATAGCATGCAAGAACATATTTATAAGAAACCCTAAAAAAGAAAAAAACATGGGATTTAAGGATGTATGAATTATAATGATTTTTATGTTTCATGGTATGAATGTTTAAAATAATGGAATATCAGTATAGACAATCAAAAACTATGAAATAATGGGATATAAAAACAATGTAGAAAATAGTCATTTATAACTAGTTGTAGTTATACTAATGAATATGTCTCTAGTGCATAATCTAAAAAGGATAAACAATATCTAAACATGTGCTTCATAGAATCTCTAAAAAATGTTTTTGATTCTACATTATGACTCTGGGAATCTGAATGTTTTCTGTTAAATGATGCTATTGATAGATTGATGGAAAATATTTTTAAATCTATTGATCTATATAATATGCATAAGGAAAATAATGAAAACCGGTTTCTATAAATAAATTTTATTGTAAGAGAATTAAAAAATATGGAATCTTTCTTATACTAAAAAGTGATTATGTTTCTGATGATTTTGATTCTGCTAAATATTTTATTGAAAATTTGAAAATTTAAGTTCCATGTCTTATGAAATTGTTCTATTAATTTACATAAATTAAAGAAAATTATCATAAAAATATGTCTCTCAATAAACTAAATAAATTAAAATATTGTAAGATTCGTTTATAAGGAAGAATTGATTTAGACATGGTCTAGAACTCCACACATCTGTGACGAATCCCGGTTTTTTATTTTCAAATCCATCTTTTACTTTCATATTATGATATATTCTCCAACTCCGACTATTTAGTTACGGTTCTCTGAATGTATGCTACCATTTTACAGTCCATCTATTATTCAAATGTTGGGAAATCTATTAATTATATATTTTTTCTCTCATAGAATAATATGTTCTTTTTATCCAATTTCCTATAGAATATATGTTAAAATTGATGTTTCAAAATATCCTCTTTGTTTTTAATGAATTTCTATTGGTGAGGAGTTCTGGTATAAACAATATGTCATCTTTGATTTGTGGGTGAAGTTTTGTTCATCATGTAATAAAATAAGACATTCGTTGAATGAATATAGGTGTATGGGTAAGAATGTTATTTCTCATTCAGATGAGGAACTCATAAGATGTATTTTAGGAATAGGTTTGAAGTCAGTTTCCCTGACTAGTACATTCAATTGTCGATTTAGGGAATTATATGCAACGCAAATTAAACTTATCATGGATGAGGATCTTGTAGTGTCTAACCTATTAATTGGGGTCTTAGACAAATTAATTTTGTCTAAATGTGTAGTGAAAAAGGATTCCATATAGATTAAGACATTAGGGTTGACATTGAAGCTGATAGTGGTTGATGTCTTTAGAAGACTACATTGTTCCCTAAAAGGTTTGCATGACTCAAGGAATGTGGTCTGTCAACCGAATGCAGTTGTTCGTAATGAAGTGGAAGTGAGAGTTCTTGGTGGTGCTATGATTTGGTAGTATCTATTACAGATAAGACCTTGGGAGGTCCTTGACCAATTAATTCTCCCTCCTATTATAATACATTTAATGTTAGAAGGGGTGTTCAAGGTCAAATATCAGAACAACTCTCAGATCATGGTGGTTTTTATTATAATGATAATTTTAGTGTGCTTAAAGAAACATACGTCACTAATGTGAATGAGGAATTTCCCCTGTGATAATAGGATTCAGATCTATAAATGGATTCAATGACATCATTAGTGAATAACCACTACACAATTCGTAATGATCTTGGAAATGAAAATGTGGATCCTGAAAGATAGGAAACCATCATTGACAGATGAAAATTTAAACAAGTCGGAAGTAAACACTCAGAAGATGAGTAGGAAAGTGAACATGATAGTTTCTCAATTAAAAGTTAAGACTATGATTTGGAGGCTTTATTTCGATCTTGATCAGGTAAGGGGAATAAAGGAAACCTCTTGACTCGAAATCTTCTGGGTCTCAAATAGGAAAAAACCATGACCAGGTAAAGATTATTCCAGCACCCCACAAAAAATAATAACCAGATCATTATTAAAGGAAAGTTGTAATGAAATATACTCAGGGGAATAATTAATGAATAATAACGTGGAATTGGTTTCTAGTAATTCAAACAAGCATACTCCTTCTATGGATACCAAAGCTTCATTCAGGTGGAGCTGAGGTGTTCGAGAACACAAAGTTGGACTCATCATCAAATGGGGAGAGATGATATTTGGGATCAGGGGGGAAGGAACTCACAGATGCACCAAATATAGGAAAATAATAGTATCTTCTAATGCACTAAGAGGTAGAGATAATAGAACATGTAATGATCATTTATCCTTCTAATGAGGAAGAAAAAAGGATGAACGGAAGACCAAATCATATAGACAAAAAATGAGCAAGGTTCTTCGATTGACAAGAAACATATAATTATTACCAAAGGATTCGTCGATAAGAAGATAACAGGATAGGAGTTCTAGGAAGCTCTAGATAAGATAAATTTTCAATTTGAAGAGATTGTGAGAGTCGAACTGGAAAAAAAGTTAATCGATATTTACAAGAAATTATTTTAGGAGTTTGCATCTAATTTTTTTATGTTGGACTATAATAATTTTATTTTATTTTATAGTTTTTTATGTCGTATTGTAATTTTAGTCTTCACCCTATTTTCCCCAAAATATTTTTATAATAAAAATTTATCTTTCAATCATTTTTCATTAAATTCACCAATATTTGTTTGATAAAATTAAAATTGTTTTTCTTCTAGAGGTTCATGTTTTTTGGGTCATTAAAAAGGTAACTATTCTAATTTTTGTTATCCTTGATCAAAATAGTCATTGGGATTAAAAAACACATATTTATATATATATTTTATATATAGTCATTGATTTTTTTTCATATTAGTTTATGCTGGAAAATAATTCTTATACAAATCTGATTGGACCTAATGTTAATTGGGTAGAAAAAATATAAAATAATTTATTTTTGTAAGAAAAAATTCATTAATGTATCAATAAATTAATATAGTGCATGGGATGTGGAGACGATAGGATTATGACTTGATACCCTTCATTTCATATTACATTAAAAAATTGTGATGGATGTAAAATTACATTAGGATACAATTTAATGGAAATGTAAAATGTTTTGGTGAGGTTAGTATATTTAATTCTAATTTTAGATCAAATGTTTTTTATATTAATGGTTTAAAACATAATTTATGTACTATATCTAAATTATTTTATGATGTAATGGATGTTAAATTTAAAAATGATAAGTGATTAGTTTTTTGGGATATATAATTATTATTATTTACTAATAGAAAGAAAAATATTCCTACATTGATTTTTCTAAAATAACAATTTAATATTCTATGTGTTTAAATATTTACTAGAATGATTAATTGGAATAAACAATTAGCTACTATTTTTTCAAACTATTAACTAATCTATATAAATGTGAAAATGTTCAAAATTTATATACATAACGATATAATAAATCAATTTTTTTGATACTTGCAAGAAAGGGAAACAACCTAAATTTTCTATAAATCCAGTCAATCAGATGAGTTATAATAAACCATTACAGTTTTTAAATTATGATCTATTTTTCCCAACTAATATTTATATCCTTGGTGTAAATAAATATATTTTAGTTATGGTTGAATTATTTCAGTAGATTTACAAAGGTTAATTTTCTTTCACATAAAAATGATAGTTTTTCATGATTTAGTTCTTTTATAGTTTATTTCAAAATTAAAATGGTTGTATGATTATTTTTATTTTTTTTCAAAAAATGATGCAAATTATAGAATTTAAAATTTTATAAAAAAATCAAAATAATTTTTTTCATAATTTTTCTACTCATACAATACCATGAAGAAAGTTTCTCATAAGATAGAAAATAGAACACTTATCAAAATATATATAACAATTTCAGGTGAATATATGTTTCATATATATTTATGGGATGAAGCTATTTTTACTACAGGAGATATATTGAATAGAATATTTTTAGCCTATTTTTAATGAGAAAATATTATTAATTTTTAAATGGTATTAAGGATAATATTTTTTTTATTTTTTTTATAATATTTCCATTTTCAATTCGATAAATAATTTATAAAAATTGGACTATAGGTTTGATGAATGCAATCTTTTTCATTATTCATGTAATTGATAATATTATACAGTATTTAAAAAAATAAATATTTTTATCCAATAATATATTCAGGTTCTGTTTGAGGAAAATAATGTAATATTGATTTTTGATTCTAATGTTTTAAAAGATGATTTTTGAAATTTTATCTTTCATCATGAGAAACAATCGGATAAGGATGAATAAATTGAGTTTGAAAATAATCCATATTAATATGATCAATGATCATATAGGATTCATAAATATAACCCTATTTACTACTTGATTGGAAAGGATGGTTTTATATGAAAACCAAATGCTTTATATTTTGATTATTTGTTACCTCTAATTTTGTCTCTGATCATTTTAGTAATTTTTTTTCTAATTATTTAAATATTCCAAATTAGATTATTTCAATGAAACACTATCATAATCTGTTTTATATAAACCATAATTTATTTTTAGTTCAATTTCCTGATGAAAAATAGTTAATTGGAATTAAAGGGATCTTTAGAAACATATTTCATAATGGTGGATAGATTGTCAGATACTTTTTGAGACCTATTTCCCATGGATTCTCTCATGAAGAAGGTATAAACATTTAAGATTCATTTTCACATATTTTTAGGATTGAGGATTTCATAATCTAGCTATAATTTTACATTTTTTAGGATTTAAGTTATATTAAATAGATATTATATATTATTTCATGAATTTTTTATTATTTGAAGAATTTTATGTTTCTCAAACCTATTGTTTTAAAAATAAAAAAATAATAATATTTTAATATTTTCTAAATATTTTTATGGTATAAAAGTAGAAACTCATGTATGAGCTTATATGAATTATTTATTTCTATTTAAAAATGGATTCATGAGGGGTTTTATGGATTCTACATATTTTTTTAAATTAATTTCTAATAATATTTTTATTTTGAAAATTTGAGTTGCTTATATTTTTTCGTTATTATGGTGAAACTCTGTGTAATTTTTTTATGACATAAGATTTTTACATGATCATAATGGTAGAAAAAACATTCTTTCTCAGACATCATATTTCTCAACGATTATAAGAGATCTACCTAAATGAATCTATGTATGCTAATGATATTGTTAAATGATATGTCTTTGATCCCTATAAATCATTGTATACTCTTATGAGTAAAAGTTTAAAATTAAAATTTGACGTATCTAGAATTTTTTTAATATTTAAATTTTTAGAAGAATGATAGGTAGAGTTATTTATTTAAATTTTCCTAGACTAGATATTTTTTTATTGTTTTTTATGTGCAACATTTCAAGATAATCCAAAAAAGGGTCATATAAAATCTGTTAAAATAATAATACGACATGTTAACTAAATTGTTAACTCTATTTATATATATATATATATATATATATATATAATTAATTGAATTTAATATCATATTGTGACTCTAATTTTTTAGAACATATAATGGATATAAATAGAACTTTAAAAAAATGTCATTTTCAGGGAAAAAGTTTCTTTTAATAGTTTTCAATGAACTAATTATTTGTTTCTCTATCAATTGTAGATACTGAATATATTTTTTATCATAGTTATAGTTCTCATGTTTATGGAAAAACATATATGATTTTGGTATTTGTCTAGATAAATATAATATTTATTGTAATAAATCCTCTATAATTTATACCTTTAAAAATATTTTACAGCATTTTAGAACAATGCATGTTGATGTTAGATATTAATTTTATTCGAGATTGTGTTAAAAGGATGATCTTGTTTTAGAAATTATATATAAATAAAACATAAATCATATATATTTATTAATACATTAGACATTACTCATTTTGAAAAGATTTATTTTGTTCTTTGAAAGTAATAATCTTAATAGTTTAATATTTTAATATTTTTTGGAGGAGTTTTAATATATTTAAATGAAAAACAATTTAGATTTTTATGAAATCCACAAAATCTTGAATCTATTTTATAGATTTTTATAATTTCAACACATATTTATGGTAATATATATATATTTAAAACATATCATAGAAATTATCTGATGTTAAATTATTTTTTAAACCATTATTTTGTATAAAATATTATTCTGAAAATGATTTTTTTTTCTCAATTGTTTTAAAAAATCATACTAAATACACTTAATTTTATGTTTTAAGAGTAGATCAAATTATCATGGTTCCTTGATATATATATTATAAAATGATTTCTTGTGACTTCTTAACATGTTTTTAAAATATAAATGATTAAGAAGATTGTATACACAACATAAATTCCTTTTATGGTAATGATTTTTCTTTTAAAACCCTATTTTTTTATAATTTAAAAAACATAGAGGTGTTTTTAAAATTATACTTATTTTTTTTTATAGTCAAGAATGTGGTAATGTTGACAGTATCCTTAAACCATTTAACGTACTAATAATTAAAATGATAAATTTTTTTATTTCATGTGAATGTTTTAATGCATTTATTTATTTATTAATTTATTTATTTTTAACATTTATTACGTCATATTTTTACTATTCTAATATTTTTTTAAGATGTTTCCAATTTTTTATTCAAATCGTTGTTTTATGTTCCAAACAACTAATTTTATGGAATCATTCAACCACTTTATTTTGACCATATCATTAGATATAAAAATAAAAATTCAGGGATTAAATAATATTTCATAAATTTCATTATAAGAAATAAAAATTTGAATTGATATCTCTCGTGTCAGAAATTAGTTTCAAGTAATTCAGATATGTGAATCTCTTATGTGAAAAATTCATTTATGTGAATCCCCAAAGTGAATATCCTACATAGTGAATTTCTAATGTCAATTAGGTTATTTTGATAAGACTATATGATAAATTCTCTCACATTGTGACAAAAACCAATGTAAGATTCCTCTACATGAATTAGTCTATATAGATGGTGAAATTCTATAGTTTTTTCTAAAATAATGAAATTTTTTATTTTTCATGTAATATTGCATACTCAATTTTTTCATATATATTTTGAGTATTATAACTATTTTAATGTCATTATGAATTCGAATAAAAAATAGAACTTATGTAACATTTTATTCAATGTTTTAACCATTTTTATGAAGATCAAGGTGTGTTTTATTTTCATGCATGAAACTTATTGCACAAAACTCAAAAATCATTTTTATTATTTGTTAATATTTTATTGTGTTTTACTATTTATAAATTAATATTGTTTTTTATTAATCTTATTCATAAAAATTTTAATATCTTTAATTGAATATTTTTAATCTTTTATATTATTAGATATTTGTAACATTTTTTAAACGGTTTGTTTGTGAATTTCATAATTCAAAATAAAACTTTTTTTTCAAGATATCTTTCATGGACCTGTTATTAAAGTGCATTTTTATACAATTCAATAAAGTGATTTAATTTTTTTAGAATCAATATTCATTATATTAAAATTTAATCATTAGTTGAGGGATTTTTATACAATGAAAATTTCTATCTTTTTTATTAATTTCTAGTGATCCAATTTTATCGATTTTGAATTTCAAGTTATTTAAACATTATCATATGTTATCAAATAATAGTTTTTGAGGGTGTTTAAGAATTTTTTCAATAAGAGGATGAAATTTTATATTTATTTAACGATTTCCTTAATATTTCCAATACTTTTTGTATTTATTTCAATGATTTAATCCCATAAAAATTTTCATGTTAATTTAAATTGCATAATATTTTAATTTTTATGAGTTTAGATATAAATTGTGAGAATTCATTAATTATTGATTTTTAATTGTTTTAATAAAATATCTATTTTGGGTGTAACATTTTTAGGATTGTTAAAATTATTGAAATTATTTTTTTAGGATCACCTGGATTATGGGATTTATTTTTATTAACCGTAAAAATTGATGATTCAACATACATGAGGACCACGAAATTGAAATTGGAAACTACTTTTTCAGATATATTTGACATTCCTTCTTTAAAAGAAACATAACTTAGGATAAAAGAGTCCAAATTAGTTGATTCTAACTACTAAAAAAATACACATTAGCGTTTAATCTCTCAATAAATATCACATTAAAATTCATTCATTAATATGGTTGATGGGTGAGTCTAATATGAGGAAATTGAATAGTCTTTTCATCCTTAAAATGTATTTTATTTCACTCAGGAATAACATTTTTACCACATCACTAATGGATTAAAAACATATTAAATGAAAATATAAGAGGCATCAAAAAAATCATATAATGTAACTAATAATTATTTGACCTAAAATAAGGATGAAATAATGAAATAATTATGTCGATAGAGAAATACATTATATCTTCCAACCATCTATAATAAATATTATCAACTCACCTTCTTTCTAGGGGACGGTTAGAAGCAAGATGTTGTATAGAATAAAAAGATTTTATGGGGAATAGAATTTATAATGTGAATAATATAACCATGTTGCGATAAACTCTAGGTTGTATTTGTATGTGGAGATATGAAGGCACTTCAAGTTTTAAATTTTTCATTTAATTATAATCATTTCTTATTTAATGATTTTCTTGAAACTATTTTCTTTATTGAAGGAGTTTTATTTCTTTCTTTTTTAAAATTATTCAATTCTTAATAATGTTAATAAAATAATGAATTTAAAATAATTTTTTTAAATATTATTTGGGATATGTCTTAGAATTTAGTATAACATGTTCAATTAATTTCTTTTTTTAATTAGTCATTTTTCTTTAAAATCACTTTTATATAATGATAAAACAAATAATTGAGGTCTTGATAAGGTTTATAGGAAATTTTATTGTATAATATGAGGTATTGATGAATAAATTTGGTAATTCAATTGGGATAAATTTTTATATAACAATAAATGGAGTGTCGTGTCATTGAAGCTTCTTTATTACATATCTCTTTATCTTTACTTTTTCAATCCATAATACATATGATTTAAAATCACAGATATTTATTTCTAATCACTATCATATTTTTAAAATTTATCTTTTTAAAATAATTTTAAATTCTCACTTCCAAAATATATTTAACAAAAAAATATTAACAAAGAGATATATTAATAAACATAGTGTGACACCTCCTCATATGGAAACCATGTTGTCAATACTATTCTAAATTTTACATGGGAAATTATTCCTTGCGGTTTGAAGATAAAACTTCTCCATCAACTACTTCCATTATTTTTCATTTTTCTAATTTTTATTATTATATTTAATTTTTTTATTTTAACCGTCAATTTATAGTCATTAAAAACATGAGAATATATCATTATAGTGACTACTGGAATTATTTTATTAAATTTATACAATTTCAGGAGTCCACTAATATATTCTTTTAAATATATAAATACCATAAAATAATTGATGTATATTCCTAAGGTTATCACGATTCAAGATGCTGGTAAAATAATATAATTTCATTCCACTACATTAAATGAATTGAAGGAATTGAAATCTCAAAAATAATATCATGAAAACTATAATATTATATCAACCAAATTTTATATTGAATACTGTTTTGAGGATGATTTAAGAGATGATTTGTAAAATTATTTTTTTATTTTATATTTGAATTTGGACAAAAAACATGGAATTACTACTGATTTGAATGCTGAAAATCAATAATATTTTAAAACATTTTGGGTTGAAATGAATAAAAATTAGTTCCACTTGATTCCATAAATTTTGTAATTGAAAATTCAGAGCCTTTATTCATGAAATTGGCCAAGGTAGTAGAATCACTGAAGATATTCATTTTCAAGATCATTTAGAGAAACATTGGATATTTTAAACATTCAATAAAACATCCTTACATTACAAAACAATGTGAGAACCTATTCAATAAAACAGTGAGTAAAAAATATTTGAAATATATTTTTAGATTATTTTGATAATATAATGTTAAATATTTTCACACTGTGACAACTATAGTCCCAATAAAATTGAGAAGGAAAATTTTTTATATGCTGAGGATATGAAAAATGAAATTCATGAAATAATAGTTTTTCGGATTGAGGAGTACATTGTAATAACTAAGGATGGTGGTGCAAAGATACTTTTCAATTAAGAAATTTTTTTTAAGATGAAATTAATGATGAACTACATCTTGAAATTGAGTTTCAACAACCAATGGGGGCATTTTTTAAAGAACAATACATAAAAAGATTCCATAAAATTTTATTCCCTCTTCCAATACATCATTTTGATAATAAATTTCTCAAATTTAAGTGGAATAAAACTTAATTTGTTAGATTAGAATTGTTTTTAACTAAATAAAAGGACATAAATCTCATTTGGTGGTTCTGGAAGGGGATACAACACCATCCTTATAATTGGGGATGACCAAATTGAACTGCATGACTAGGGGATGTAAAATTCTATCACCCATAAAGGGGGTTCCAATATAGGATCATTTCCATTATGTTTATATTTATTTTTCTTTATTTTTATTCAATAATATTTTGATTCTTTTTTTTCTTATAGTATTCCAGGTTATAGTTCTAAAGAGGATATCTCAATGCTACTATTTCCTAATAAAAACAATGTTGTGTCATTCCTTCCACCATTTTTTATCATGTATTATATTTTTTATTTTGATTTCTCATATAAATTATTTATAATGATTAAAATGTAAAAAATATGTGTGGGGAGGAATATCATCTATACATTATAATATTGTGATTTATTTTTAGATTTATGTTTTTTATTTTTTATCTTTTTGTGTTTTATATTAAATTTTGTTTAAAATCATTTTGTGAGATTCAGAGTAATTCTGATTGTGAAATTTTTATTTTTCTTATTTAAAATATTTTTATTCATGTAAATAATATAAAATATTTTCTAAAATGTGTTACTCTTTATATTAAATTTTTTTATGTTTATAAAAATGACCATTGAATTTGGAATTCTATTCAATAGATAATGTCCAAATATTAAAATCACACTTCCCTATAGAATATATCCAATTTAAAATATTCATAATTATATCTCAACTTTTTAAGTGAAAAAAATAGTAGGTATTTCAACTAAAACATTCCAAATTCATATCAAAATTAGTGAGCTTTTTAGAACTTTTGTTCAAAACAAATGAGGAAAATCATTTGTGTTTGAAAGACCCTTTTTCGAAAATTGATTCATCATTGTTCATCATTATTTTTAAATTTAAACATTTTGGTCCATTAGTATCCATGAACATCAAATTTAGTTCTCCTTATTATAATCCCATTTCGTAATCCAGCCTAATCATAGAGTAAAATTCATGATTTTAATACACTATAAATGTAGGGGATATGATTCATGACATGCTCATCCGTGATTTGATAATTAGGGTGGAGAAAAATTAATGGTTGGAGAAATAATTTTTTATATATAAATCCATTCCTTTTATGAGAATTAAGGGGGATGAATGTTGTTACATTCTGGTCCTTTAAATTAAATATTTATACTGTTATGTACCTTTTATGATAAAATTAAGAAATTCATTGATGAAATTGTTTTCCTAAAGATGTTGATTTGTTAATGTTGTGGAATATAAAATTATAAACTTCTGATGTTATAATTGAAATTATTTTATGGAATGATGAAATAGTATAAGATAATTCGTAATTGGGAACTAAAACCATGCAATTTGACTTCTAAAATGGTCAAATCCTTCTCATTATTCCTCATACATTTTGAAACTTGAAACACAAAAACCATAAAACCAATTAACATCCATTTACATTTTCTTATGATGTTTCAAATTATTTTACACAATTGGGTGTAAATTTATGAATTTATGAAGCTTATAGATAACATTTAATTTTTTTGAATATGGAAAACATTTTTAAAATTCTAAATAATGTAATGAGTGGGAAATTAATAGAGGTATGAATAATTTCCCAGTGAAGAGTGGATGATATGGAAATTAAATGGATGTTCATAATGGATCTTTTTTAATTTATTTTATTGAAGAGGTATGGAATGTTGGGTTCCATGAGTTTATGATTTGTTAATTCAATTGACATGTGTTTTCAATCATTCACGGGAAATTTATTTGAAGTACTCTTATATCAAAGAGTATATGTTCTAAGTGTGGGTGAATTAATAAAATATATATTATTAATTATTTTTATATGTATATTAATTACTTAATCCTAATAGTTTTTTATCTTTATGATAAATTGCGTCTTTTTTATAACTTTGACATGTTTTGAGGTGAATAACAAATATTCATTATTTCTACAATTTTTTGATTTTTTATCACATTGGCCTTTTAGGAATAACCATTTAAGTACTAATCTTATTCACTTAAATATTATTTTGGGTTCTCTTTTCTTTTGGTATTCTATTTATTCTGATCGAAAAAGTACTAAATTGACTAACATGAAGGTTAAATGAATCATTCATTTTTTAATATTTATTCATATATAATTTATTTACCTTCACTTAAGGATATATAACTCTGTACAAAAGTTCCAAATATGGTGATTTAAACATTATACGATAAGTAATTTTCACAATAAAATTCGATTGAATATTAATTTCAAATCTATTTATTAATATGGTTAATGTGTGCATGATGCATGGGTAATTCCAATTGTCTGTGTATCTAGAAATAGTATTTTGAGTAACTTTGGAATACCATTTTCACCGTGTCTCAAGTAGATATAACAATATTGTGGAGAAAATATAAGATGAATTCAAACAAATTTTACAACAGTACTAATGAAATAATCATCTTCCAAAAATTACATAAGTGAGAATACATATGACAGGATGTTATTAAAAATAATATTTTCATCCCCTCTTCACAATATATTTTAATCTAAACATATTTTTCAGGGATTATTAGAATGAATAAGTTATTTATAAGAAGTGCATATGCTGGTGAATATGATTTTAAATAGAGATAATATTTCCTTGTTGATTTGATCTCCATGTGGCGGTGGGGATTGTTGATCTAAAGGGATTTCCATTTTAAAATTTCTAATTAGTTGTAATTTTTCTGTTCTCAAATATTATAGAAATGGTTTTCCTGATTTGTGGAGGGATACTTTTTCAATTTAAACTATTTTTTAAAGATATTTTATCAAATTATGAATGTAAAATAGTTTTAATGCTGGTTATAATCCTTTGGCCGAGGCCTACCCATTGAGCACAACACATTCATTTTTTTTTGGTTTCTCAATGGTTTTGGGAATTTGAATCACATTAATATGGAAATAAAAACCCATATTTGATGTGTTTATATTATTTATAGTAAATTTAGTTGTATATATTTAGGTATTAAACTGTACATTGGGTAATATTATTGGAAATGATTTATTAAAAATGTTAATGGAAGATTCTAAGAAATGAAGCCTGTCTACCACTATTATCTAATCTTTTGACCTTTTTAATCCAAATTTCTTTTTATATCTAATAAATTAAATTAATTTATATTCTTAATGTAGTGTTTTTTATTTACCTTTTTTTGTTTAATTCAAATTATCCACATATAATAATGATTAAACTGAAACAAATTAATACATTTATAGTTTGATAAACGTTGTTTACAAATTTTTTGTGATACTATATCATTGTAACCTCTTCTATATTTTTAATTGGAAATTATTGATTTGTGTTTCAAAAAAACAAACCATAACATTCTTTCTTCTATAAGGAATATCTCATTAAATATCAATAATTTATTCAAGTTTAAAAATGAGGAATCGACGAATCTGGAAAATAACCCTATAATACGGACCAAATGGCCATAAGTGGTGTAAACCCATATAAATATGATCGAGTTCCTAAATTCATCAAATAGTTGTGAGATAATTACCTCTATTTATCAACTATAATAATTCAAACTCAATTCTGTTGATGAATATAAGTTAAATCACAATGGAATATGAGATCTCTTGAGATAAAGTGGAGGCGATAGGCATGAAAAATACCAAGGTTAACCCCCCCCCCCCAATAATTCTATTTCAAACATTACATCATTTATTATGTTACTTTTTGTATAAAATATCCTAGATATGAGTTTATCTTGACCACACTATTAAGGGTATGAAAGAATTTCAGCCCCCCCCCCCATATAGTGGACCTTCTAATTATGTCATGGGGAACCTCTATCATATAGATCAACGAAATCATCTCCTATATGAGATCACGGCTTTTCCCTCCCACTTCATAGTGTGAAGAGGCATATAAAACAATCTCAATGGGGGGGAATCCCCTTGTGGAATACACACATATAATACTCTATACCTCGAATCCCAAATCATAATAAGACTATCTTATCTATTATATTTTTAGAAATGAGAGGTTTAAGGATATAGTTGTTTCAAAATTTAATTTAATATTATATATATCAGTTCAGAACCAAAATGTAAAGGTTGTACACTTTGAAATTTTCTCCAAGGTCTTGAATAAAGGTCATGGTTAGTCTGTGACACCCCAATTAATACTATGATTTCCCTTTCCATGAAATGACTAATATTATTTTAAATTTTAGAAACAAAAAAAGAGGATTTTAGAGTTACACTCACATATGATAATGTTTCTTTTATACACTAATAATTTATATTTTATACCTCACTCTCCACACCATGAATCTTTTTCTCCCATATTGTCCTTAAATATTGTATAACTTTTATCCATAAAAACCCAACACTTTGTCATTATCACATAGACTATTGTTTGATCACATATGTAAGAATTGTATCTTTGAAAAAAAAACTCCACAAAAAATACACCACTCTTTAGAAATCCCTATTTAGAGTATAAACTTCTCTAGATTAAGAAAAATAGTTTCATTCATAAGAACCCATCACTAAATTTACCCAATATTTCATATTGTAATAACACCTCTGTATCTATTTCTTTCTACCTTATGTATTTTTTAGACTCTAAAAATACAACAAATCTTAAAAAAAACTCTTATGTTCAATCATACATCATTCATAAATGATGTCAAAAACTTGTTCTCAAAAAAATTAAATAGGTTTTCACCTTAATCATGAAATAGATGTTACAACATCCCTGTTATATAGATTCTCATCCTTGATATGTGTTATCAGATTTCATATGACCAAATCAGTGAATAATTATTTCAATTTTGCTAATATGAAAACTTATACTCAAATTAGTCCTCTTAAATACACACATGTTACCACTTCACTTTCACTAGAGAATAAATATTCTTATATATTTTATTCACACTCGTATCCACTATCTGATGTAAATTTTCCACAAATGTTTCATTTTACTTGTGATCAACAACATTAATATCAATTATATAAAAAAAATTCAATATAAAATCTCTCAAACTATAATAAATTCTACATTTTCTTGAAATATAATGAAATAATAAGGCAGTTCAAACTATTATTAAATTTTCTATTTCTCTCTATAATTTAGAATTGCATCATGTACCAAGGGCCCAAATTCAATTTCTTCTATATACATTGATACCCCAATATAAATGAAACCCATAATAATACTTGTTCACACACCTCAAACTCTATAGGATGACATCCCAAGTAAGTTTATGGCCACCTTTTACACTAAAAGGCCACCAAATTCTTCATGATAAATCATATATTATTTAATAAACCCAATGTGAGACTCAACCATATAATAATTCGTTATACACTCTCAACCCCATTCATCAATGATCTAGAAGGACTATTATATAATGAATCAAATAGTTCCATTTTATTTGATTCATGGTAGTTGGTTTGAGGAGCACTCTACTAGTGTAAAGTGGTTCCCCTAGAATCCTCTAAAATATAGAGAACATGCCTTCAAAATATTTTTATAAATAATTATATTGTAATCATACTATCCTTATATCTTTCGCTGAGAAGAATTTATCATATTAATATGAAGACAATGAACCTTACAAAATCCTATTAAGTATCATATTGTAAAGTGGGAATAATTTTCATAAATATTATTCCATTGAATTCAATGAAAATAAAATTTACCTAACACAAATATCTTTCCGAAATTATCCATAGGGAATTAATCATATATTAGTAAGAAATAAACAACCATGGTCCACCAATCCATAATATCTAACTATGATACCCTAGGTTTTAAGACCAATTTTCATCGTTAATTTCAATGTCTATATTTCAAATAATGTTTTTCTATTATTTTATAAGTATCAAACAAGAGTGTAAAATTATATATATATATATAATATATAATTCAAACTAATAATTTTTATTCAATCATAATGGAAAAGTAAAATAGTGATGAAAGAAATTAATCAAAACATTCCATGGATTTTTACATACCATGAATGACTGCATAGAATCAATGGGTTTAACTAAATATGAAATTAAATATAAGAAAATAATATATTAACTCCTAGAAAGTCATATTATCATAATCTTCCCTGAGGTTCAACATTAGATTAACTAAACCTATAATGGGAAATCAAAACATTTTAGGAGAAGTCATGTTATGAAATATAAAATGAAATGTATTGTAATCAAAAGTGTTGATTAAGATATAATAATGTAATAAATTTATATGTAATTTTATAGTTATTATAAAGTAATATAGTACTTGGAAATATAACCATTGAAAATATGTTTAGTATATGTATATTTATCTAATAAGTATACATGTGTGTTTCAATTATTCGTAATAAAATTAAAATAATATATTTTTCTAATAATAATGAATAAAACAATTATTATTTAATTGAAATGATTATTTATAAAAATAATTTTATATGTTACATATTATTATTTTTAAAATAAGATATGATTAATTTATAAAACTCATCTAATGATTTTAATATAAATGGAATTATAAATTTAAATTGTGAGCTTACAAATTGTTAATTTTAATGGTATTAAATGAAGATTATTTAAATGGGATATTTTTAATGAGATTTTATAATAGTTGGGTCATCATACGTTAATAAAATTATTCCTTATAATAGATTAATTTTAAATGAATTTGATTGAAAATATTTATTAAAAAATTATTTAAAATTCATCAAAATGAGTTCTTTATCGTTTATGTTCAATAAAAGGGGTTTCCCCTACTCCATATAAAAAAACCATTTTATTCATAAAAATAATATTTTTATAAAAAAACTAATATATTATGTATTCTTATATTAATATTAATATTTATCACTTTCAAAATTTTAATTATATGAAATGAAATTCATTTCTACATTTAAAATATATAAATTATCTTAGGTTCATCTTTTAGGTGTTTTATAAAAAGTTTTTTTACATGAATAGGGAAAATATAGTTTTTAAAAATACTGTATCATTTTTTAAATCATCATGAATTAATCATGACATAAAAATTTATAAATCCTTTGTCTCAAAAAATTACATATTTAAGCTGTAAAAAAATAATTAAAATTCAATATGTTCAATTCAAAATCTTATATTTCACATTTTACAACATAAGTGATATTTCATTCTAATAAAAATTATATGTTGACTATTCTATTAAATTAGTTATTCATAATGATGAATATTATTTTTTATTTTATTAAAAGGAATGAAACTATTATATTTTGTCAATAAACAAAAAAATAACAATTTTTTGTAATATTATATATGTTTTTCTGGGTTAATTTATTTTTTTGCATAAAAATAATTATTTTGAAAATCATATTTTAATAAACTTATTACAATTTATTATTAACACCTCTCATATTTAAAAATTGATAATTTTACTTATATATATAAATTAATAATATTAAAATTATGTTAGAATTTTGATATAACTTTTATGAAAGATAATAAGAATTCTATGGAAAATTGTGTTAACCTAGTAAAGGTAAAATGAGGTGAAGGGGTCAAAAAAAAGTAATAAAATCAAATAATGTTATGAAATCCTACCTATAAATGTGTGATTTTTAGATTTATGGACAAATAAATACCCCCTTACACATTATTTTCTTCTTTTTGTTCACTTTACATTGAGTGTATCATGATTTTAACATAATGTAATGAGTATTTAAAACAATGTAACTTCTCTCACTTATAAATGAATAATTTCCCCACCCCACTTATTCTCACACATAAAGAATCTTATCATGAGAAAAAACAATGAAAAACCATTCCCAAATCTCATTACAATGTCAGGTTGTATCTGGTCTCACATAAAGGGAATTAAGAAATTGTATAATGAGTTTCTTCGATGATGATAACAAAGGAATATGTAATTGATTCAACTTATTTCTACCATGCCACTTTTATCTTACACTCCCTCAAAATATATTATTCCCATACTAACATTATTACATCATTATCGTTTGAATACATAAATTTTATTATGTTAATATTTAAAATATTCATACCATCCTCCCATCTATTTGAAAAATTAAAATGTCTCCCACATTATGTGTGGACTACTAGTACTACAAAAATAGGTTTTTACATCCATCTTTCGGATCATGAGGTCATTACTAGAGGTGAATTTTTTCTTGATAATGTAAATAATCATTTTAAATGTTAATTACTATAACTGAAGTAAAATTTATTATTTCAAATAATTTTTATAATGGTTATATAATAACCGACATAGAAAGTGAATTTCTAAGGAAAGATCTCATGGGGAATCTGATGCTACAACATAGTTCATGTTTTAGACTCAGAAAAAAATTGTAGTTTTAACATGACCCGAATAAGGATCCTCCATTAATTATGAAAAATAAATCATTTAAGGAAGAATTAATTCAAAAAAATAATCATAAAAGAATTAAATTATGTAAACACAATAATAAATACCGTGATGAGATAATTCAATTGATGATCGGTATAATAATTATAATTATCTGACGAGTTGAATTGGTGGAGCAATGATAATTGAAAGACATGATCATGAAAAAAATATTTCTAGAATGTCAAAATGTATAAATTAAATTTAAAATGTAATTGAAAAAATCATAAATTTAATCTTTAAATTTAACATTTTAATGGTTCGTTGTAAAAAATTGGACTCCACATTATTGTGATGTGATTTATTAAATTACACATCATTTCTATGATAACCTACATAAAAAACTGAATTCATTAAAGAGATTATCTTAGAAACAACATTTAAACCCAAAATATAATATTTTCAAATTAATTTTATATAAGTAAATAAAATTAATAACTTTTTAACATCTATTATTTGAAAACTGACTTTAAACCACAAATATAAAATCCATTTTTTCTTCTAAAATGAAGACGTGAATGACGTATTTTTTATTTCATAATTTTCATAAATTAATTTCTATTAAATTATATTTCATGAATACTTATGTTGTTAATTTTTAAATAATGTTTTTTGTTCTATAGTTGTAATATTAATATTTCACACATTATTACAATACCACAATTTTCTGTTAAAATTTAATGAAACAAGTACTTTATGGATTCCATTCTGAAAAACAAATATCCATTCCTTCAATAAATAAAAAAAAATCATTAAAAAATCATTTAATTACTTAAGATAATATATAATAAACTAAATTTTTGTCAAACAACAAGGATTGACGTTGTCAATATGGAACATGAATGAAGTGATCAAAATTACATTCATCAGATGATGAAAATAAAATATGACTACTAACATATGTAAAACAAATAATTATAATTGAAGAGTATAAAAAATATAAATGAATATGTTTCTAAAACATTACATTTTTATGGTAATTTTAATTATAAATGATGTTGAATAACTTTTGTTGATGTCAGGAGTAATGGTATATATTCTTTGTCTCAATTACAATTTTTGAGGCATGTTTCTCATTATTCGATAATTAACTTTTATATTGGGTAAATAATTATGTATTGAATTATTTAATCATAATTTTTTTTATAATTAAGATTTAAACAATCATTTAGGCCCTTACTATTTAATTTCCTTCAATATATACAATAACTATAATATGAGAGTTTTTATCTCAAATTCCCCTAGTTGATACATGTTTCATATTATGGATTTATTTTAATTTATCTTTTCTATATACTTCCACATTTAAATATTTTACCATAAATATCTTTTTATCTTTGGTAATTAATTTTCTATATCTTGTTTTCTTTTTCAATGGTTTCATATTCAAAGGTTACCAATGTCACAGTTGTTTTTTAGAACACAATTTCATTTATTTGGGATTATTGTTTCTTCAATAAATTCAATCGTATAATATTGAATTATTTTATCCTTTTATAATATAAATTAATATTTGTATTCTATATTTTTTGGACATACAAATTATTATCATGAACTCCTTTTCTATGAATTTATAATTTAATTATTATGATATTCATAAGGGTTTTGTTATTTCAACCCCCCTTTAACTGAGTTATAATATTTATTCTTGAACTTATTTCTTCTAAATTTATAAAATTTCTTTCTTATCATAATTTTATATTACAATATCTCTTAAATTATAGTTATATTTCCATTATAATTCAATAAATATTCTTTAATGAATTACATTCTTTATCAAAAATGTTGTAGTTGAGATTAAATTATTTCCTCTACAATAACCTCTTTCCCTTCAATGTCAAAATTTTTTCATAGATAATTGTTTTATTTTCATTTTTTGAATCCCAAATATGAATTTTAAATTGTGAAATTATTATTTCTATATATATATATTCAGAATGTAGTATAATTATAATTTTCATGTTTTTGGTTTCAATAATGCTATATTAAAATAATAAAATGGTATTTCATTTCCTGGTTGTCTATTTTTATTAAACTACATAATTATTAATTTTTAAATTATTAATATTTAATGATTAAATATTTTGAATTGATTTGAAATTACAGTTTTCAATTTCCACTTATAATCACTTTAAATGGATTATTTAAGGTTTATTAGAAGTTTATTTTTACAATAATGTATAGAAACTTTATGAAAACTCATTTCATTTTTTTACATACATTTTTCTTCTAAATATCTAAAATATATATCTTGTTTGGTTAATGTTTCATGTATTAATATATTAATTAGATTATTTATTTATATTTCATTTTTCACTATCTTCATAAGCATTTTTTCATATATCACTATTCATATTTCTTTTGAATGTATTTTTATACTTCATTTCCATTTTATTTAATCTCATATACATATTCTATATAATTAATATTTATGATTAATTTGATATCCTTTAATTTATATGAAATGAATAAAATAAAAATTGAAATATTGTTTCTAATAATGTAATTTCATTTATTAATGCGGAATTATTGAAAATATTTATATACTAGTTATTTAAATATGGACATTTATTGATTATTACAGTATCTCAATTATGTATTTTTAATTTATTCCTTTCATATGATAAATTAATTAGAAATCATTAGTGATGTTTAGGGTCAGTAATTATATATCCCCTTGAAGTATCTGTAGGTATTTTGAGACAAACTAATTTTACTACTTGGTGTAAACCTAACTAGTTTTTGTGTAATGTCTTTTAATGACTCATCAATGATAAATGTAAGATGTTTTCATTATTCGTTATATCATTACGAAATTAGGTATTATTCTCTATATGGTTTTTTACATTGATTTTATTTCGATTGATATATCAAATTCACATGTTATTGATTATATGGATACATTTGATTATTATTCTTTAATACTATATTATTGATGTTGTGCTTATTCCATTATAGCTTTTATTATATTCTACCACTTTATAAATGTTTCAATTCAATGTTATTAGGTTTTATTTTCCCATAGGATATGATGAAGGGTATTAAATATGATATATATATAAGAGTATATATTGTGAGGAGAGTATATTCATAGATGTTGAAGAATTATTTTAAAATAATAAATCCTACATTTAGTTGAAAAAATACAAATTTTATTGGAAATATATTAGTTTTATTTTCTAATGGGGTTTCCACTCTCATAAAAATCCATACCTAAATAATAATTTGGTGAGTATGTGACTCAATTTTGGTCATGGATATTATTATCATGAAATTTTATATTCGGGTCACTTAAATTTGTATTAAAAAGTATGTAAATAATATGTTTTTTATATTGGATATCAGTGTATATGTCTAGGGAAGCTCAATTTGTACCACATTAGAGTTTTGATAGTATTAAAAGATAGGATGATATTAACTGAAGACAAATTATGTGTGTTAAATACCATCATTGGTTCTTATGTTTATGCTTTATCAGAAGTTTAATAGAATATATACCCATTTAATATATTATTTGATTTAATTTTATTTTTATTAATGATGTTTTTAGAAAAAAAAATTGTTTGGATGAATGAAAAATTCAGGATCAATGTATAAGTTTCCCTCAGGTCTGGTATGTGATTAGATATTCAGGTAATTTTTGTTTATTAAAATAATTGGTTGACTTATTTTTTGAATATATGTTGAGGAATAATATTAATAATATGGACTACAAATTAATTTAATGTTTGGGAAAATCAATTTTTTTAAAAGGAATGATATATTATTGGGATTATGTATAATTATGGTATAATATGATTAGTATGTGATTTTTTTGAAAAATCAATAAGGTTTAGTGGTACTGGTTATGTTGAATTTTATTATCATATATTCCCCTAATTTTGGGATTACAATATTTTATTATATTTGTATATTCTGGTATACTTATTTTGGGAGAATATGTTACTACTATTTAAATGATGAAATGTAAGGAATTATGGTTGAACTAAAATATTTGATGTCTAAATCAATTTTTGAACTGAATATATCTTGTGATGATATTATGATATTAAAGGATAAGACACATATGATTTATTATAAAATTTTTATATATTTTCTTAACCATTTTCGATTTAGTGTATGGTTAAAACTATGATCACGAAAACGATGATGTGAATTATTTGTATTTATAAAATCCAATTATTTATATATTTCCAAGGAGTAATATTTGGAACTAACAGTTGATAATATCAATAAACTAATATTATTAACGAAAATATAATTTGTATATTTTTACACATTATAGTGAGTTATAAATTATATCTTTAGTCATATATGACTTTTGTATAACCTTAGATATTTATATTTGATAATGATTGTTAAAATTATGAGGGAGAAGCTTTTTTATGGCAGATTAAACACCACATGTTTTAGGACCCATTTAACATACCAATATTTCAAGATTATAATTATAAACATATTTTTTATATTATTTCATGAGATTTAGATTTTATTAGAAAATAATATTTAGAAAATAATATCCAAACTAACAAAATATTATTAAATCATAAATAAATATTACAATAAAATAAAATGAAATTAATGATAATATTCCATGGAAGGTTATATATCATGTATTATTATATCCACTAAAATTATAATTATTATAATGTGATAATATATAAAAGGGAATGATAACATTACAACAGGAAAATATCAATGATCATCTTCAACCATGAGGACCACTATTAGTAGAACTAAATCTATAATGTTAAAGATAAATATAAATGGTGAATAATTTTTTGATATCTATAATTATTATTAAGGGAATACATTTATTTGTTAATATGTATGATTTGAATTAATTGATATAATGTAATCTAGCCACGATAAAGGGAATTGGAGGTTGGAAATATGGGCAATTTGAATAAGATTGTTTGAGAAATGGTTTTAAGATATATTTTATCTATTATGCACAATGGGGTTGTGTAGTTATTCATACCAATTGTGAAATTATATAATTTATAAATAAGAAAAATGAAACAAAAATATAATATTTAAATTCATTATTTATGTATAAAAAGGGTTTTATATATTACACATAATTATTAAACAAATTAATATGAAATATTTAAAGAATTAAATAACATTTTGAAAATCAATGTACTCATTAAACTAAATAGATATGATATAAATAATTTATTTTAATATTAATGTCATATTTTTGATGTTGACCCTCATTACATTAATAATATTAATAAATTTAAGAAATGATTTTAAATTAAATGTATTGAATATATATATTAATAATTAATATAAATCTTTTTATATTTTAATGTAAATGAATAAGAACAAATTCAACATATGCTAAAAATTCATTTATTCTATAAATTTTGTAATATTTTTATATATTATTTCTTTAATATTCATTATTTATAACTTTTATAAATTTAATTTAAAAAAAATGAAAATCGTTTTTGGATTCATCATATCAATTTTTTCATGGGATGAATTTTTAGGATTTGTCTAAAAAAGTTAGGTTGAATGTGAATAGTGAAACTATGGTTGGTAAAACTTTTATTTCTTTTATGAAATCATCATAATTAAGCAAAATTTAATATTTTTAAAACCTCTAGATATAACAAAATATTTATTTGAGGAACTAAATATAGAATTTTAAAATACTATGTTGAATTTAGAAATCTATGTTTGGTGTTTTGGGAAATATGTAAATTAATCATAAAAGGGAAATTTTAAATTATCATTTAGTTTTTTTCGTAAGGTAAACTTTATTTTAGGCATAAAAATAACTTCTCTAGTTAAAATTTTAGTTATAATTAAAAAATTAAAATGACGTAAAATGGGTGAAAAATATGTGATAAAAATTGAAAATATCATGAAACATTATCTATAAATGTGTTGTTTTGGGATTTATTGACAACACAAATCCCTTATCCATTATTTTCCAACTTGGACCCGTGATCAATTAAATGTGACATGTATTTAAGATAACATGATGTATATTTATAAAAATTACACATCTCTCACTTATAAAAGGATGTCTTCTCTGCCCCACTTCTCTTCACAACTAAATAATATTATATTGACAAAACATTGATAAAAAATAATCCCATATCTTCTTATTATTCTCTATATGTTCTGTTATACTAAAAAATAAATTATTAAAATGATTAAGTTGTTTTAAAATAGGGTATATCAATGGAATATGTAAATTATTTAACCATTTTTTTTCATGATTCATTCTTCTTTCACTCTATCCAAAAATATTTTATCAACAATAACAAAATTTCATCGGTATCATTTTTATAAGAAAATTTTTTATGTAAAAAGAATAACCATTTTCTTATATACCGCCATCAATTAAAAAAATGAATGTTTCTTCTTTGTTTTTTGCAAACTACCAGCACAATGAATGACATATTTTATTCATCTCCACTATACATGGATGGTTATAAAATCATATTTAATGAAGAAATATTATATTAATATTATCTAATTTTTTGTTTCGGATTTTGGAATGGAAATATTTTTTGGATCAAGGACTGAGTTTAGTTTTTTTAGAATCACGATTCACATATTATAAATTTTATTTAACATGGGTTTTATTTATTTTAATCATTTTTGTGAGGATATTAATTTATAACAATTGAAATTATAAATAAATCAATAAAAATAAAAATTTATTTTTATTAAGTTTTATGATAGGTTACATTCATCAGATGTACGTGCATTATACCATTGTAAGTGATGGATTTCTTAGTCCATGAGAAGATAATGATTATTCTTCTTATGATCTTAAATATGATCCCAAATAAATCACATAAAAATATTAGAGTTTATTTAAGAAAAATCTATAAAAAAATTTCATCCTTATAGACAAGAATATGTGATATTATGTAATGATTTTAAAGCCTTAATCCATTTTATTAATTTTATTTCATGTTTCTTTAAGTGAGATTTCAATCAGTGTGAATTTTATTTTAAATATTTTATCTAAGTACAACCATTATTTATGTTTATGCCTATAAATATAATTTTCTTATATTATATTTGATCATATTCTTAACTTTTAGATCTTGGGATTTTGGTAAGAAATACAAAGTTTCCAGTGTGATAATAGGGTAGTTAACAAGAAGGTTAAGGGATTCCTGGTATATAATGATAGTCCATTCAAGGGGTTTAAAATTGAGGTTACCTAAAATCAGGTTCATAGACATCCTTACTGATTAATGTAAAATTATTTTGACATTATGATATCATTTCAAGTAGTATTAAAAATATAATTTTATACTCTATTCATTTTTTATACATTTCTCCAACTATATTTTTTTAACTACATAGAAAGTTATCAAAATTCAAATTTTTTGAATCTCATATAATTGTATATATATTATTATAGATGGTAACATGATTGAATAATTTTATTTAATATTATATTTAAATATAAGAGTTTATTTAAAAAAATATTTTTTTAATTATAATTAACCTCTCTTGTAGTACTTCCCCATAACATATTAAAGGAATAATTGGTATACAATTTAGTTTATATTATGTTCTAAGAATCATGTCATCATTGACTAGTACTAGTGTTTAGTGTCAAATATTATTTCTACCATAAAACGTGTTTGTTTCTATTTTCTATTTATTTACCTATAATTATATGAATTTTAATTTTAACATTAATTTTGTTATAGAAAAATGAACTCATGTTTTCATATGTAAGGATTTTTTATAACTTGTCATAATTTGAGTCGAAGAATACCAATTATCATTGATGGAGTAGACTATGAATATTGGTGTGATTATATAATGTATATTATCATTAATATTGGTTTTTATATTTTTATATTGATGAATACAAGTTAAGAAAAAATTATAGAAAGAAGTTGTTCATTTTCTCATTAAAAAACATGATAATATTAGAAAAATTACAAGGTAATGAAAAATAGTTTATGTTTGATAACCAGATATAAATATATTCAAATAAAATATTTTAATTTGGCGAAAATAATTTCGATGATAATAGATACTAAAAATTTTGGGACATCTAATTTTTTATTAACATAATGAGCTTTGTTAAGATTAGACTATCAGGATTTTAATTTCATACCAAGGGAACGTGTGAATATGAAGAATTGGTGTTTTAAAAAAATTGAATATAATTTTAAATATATGGTGAAAATAATAATAATAATTCAATATATTGAAAATACATATAATTTTTTAACAAATTAGTGAGAATTGATAAAGATAGATATATATAATACTATGAAATTGACAAAGCCGAGTCTACATGATATATTTGGTACATTAATAAATTATAGAAGAATATATAATAGATATACACAAAATGAATAAATGAATAATGGATTTTATTTTTATCTATATCTGGTAATTCTAAATATGGTGATATTAATTTTTTTGCTAATGTTACCAAATCTAATGTTTCAATGAAGAAATGTAACTATTAAAATAATAGGAGTTGTGATGTTATTTTTAGTGAATTCACTCAACGTGAAAAAATATTTAATTTCATATAAAACAATAATTATAATCAATATAATCATCAGAAAAAAATAGGCACAAAAAATATGAATCACCATTTTTTATTTTCTAATAATATGTAAAGACATGTCATATTTGACTACATTTTCGTATATATAAGAATAAATATAATAAATCAATTATGTTCTCTGAGTGTATTTGTAATAAAGTTTTTAATATAATTAGTATCATAGAGTTATAATGATTATTAAAGTACTTATAATTGTTGGTTTTATAATAGTGTATGTGATAGTCAGAATATCATTATTTTCTATTCAAAAATTCCAAAGAATGAAATTTTTCTAGTATCTAAAGTGACTACGAAATACAGTTAAAAAATTACATTGAATTATAATTTTACTTATACTTCTAATAATTATTATTCAATTTTCCCATATTATGAAAAATATTATCCATCAATTGAGTAAAATGAGACTTCATTGGATAATGAAGATGATATTCATACTTTTGATGAAATTGTTAGATATGTTATATTTATGGAGATGGTAAAATGTTAAAAATTTACAGTGATAATTATGATTGAAAATAATTAAATAATTTAAAATAACTTTAAATTTTACTTAGATTTTTTCTAAAATTTAATAATAATTAAAATGTAAGTCTAATTATATTTAAATTTCAGAATATTAAAATGTGCTTGTCAAACATAAATAAAGTTTTAATAGTATAAAGAAAATGTTATCTACCTTTTCTTCTAGTAATTAATATATTGATAAAATGTATAAACATATAATACATTCTATAACATCTAATATATTTACATTGATTCTTGTTTGATGAAAATAGTGATCAAATTATTTTATACTAAAAACTGAACCATTTTCACTAATTATCAAAGGGGAGGTCACTAAAAAATTATAGTTCTTTAAACATAGTTCATTTTTTTTATTGTTCCATTATTTTTAATGATCAGTTATTTTTTCAATATAAACAAAATTTATAGACGTAGGATCTGAAAATTTTACTGTAAAATGATTCCAAAATAAGAATATTCCGGTACTGGGAAGATATGTATAGTTCCTTTCATAAAAGAGGTTTCATACTATCCACCTTAATAAATGATACATGGACAATGCTTATTCTCGTATTATTACTATAGATAAGTACAAAATATAAAATTTAGTAAATTTAAATGAAATATGTGTCACATTTAGAGAAAATGAACAGGGAAAATCATTATTATTGATTGTTCATCGAAAAATAACATTTATATATTGAAATATAAGAATTTTTCTAGTTGAATTTCTCCAAGATTGATCCCCAAAATGGAAATGTAAAATATCTATCAGAAGATAACTTCTGGTGGTATCTAATTTTTAAATTATATCTTCTAATTATTTCATTATGATTATTATCCATATGCATTAATAGTAAAATTAAAAGAAAAATATTTTTATTGAAGGGGTATTTTTATAAATAATTTCACGGATTGATTCATTATCGTCTTCTTCTTCAAAATCATTATGGGGTTAAATTTTTTGAAAAAATGAGTATTTTAATTCATTATTAAGATACCAAATTTTTTCTATCAGTGATCCTTGATACAAGATCATCAAGGATTTTACTCTCACAATCTATACTCACGCGTTCCAAAAAATGAAATTAGAAATAATTGGTAATTAAAAAATGATTATATCACCTTTATCAATATAGTAATAATGGAATTTATATCAAAGAATAGGGATTCAAATAAAAATTATGATTCTTGTACAAAATAATAAAATTGCATACATATGATGATGAAAATAAACAATAACTATCAAATAGTTTTTATTGAATGGATAAAATTAAATATTATATAATATAATTGATATGAATAAGGTTTTAAAATATATGAATAAGAATATAATTTTTTTATATCATAGGTTAATGTAATTTTTTTGGATGTCATGAGTAAATATAAGGTTTCTTTGTTCAAATTTCAAGATATTAATACATGATCTTATTAGGCATTAATTTCCCTTAGTATGGTGAATTTTTTAAATTATTGATTTCTTATATCTCAAATAAATATTTTCACTCTGCATTTTCACTTTAATTAATGTTTTTACTATTCCTTTTCCTTCAATTTATACATATTCTATGTTTTAAGGGTTTTAAAACTCGAAATCCCTTCATGGATCCATGTTTAATATTAAAATTATTTTTAAATTTTTATGAGGTATATAATGTCACATTGAAAATTTTTACCAGAATTGTTTTTTATAGTAAGTAAATTTCTATTTCATTTTTTCTCTTTCAATGCATCTTGATTCAATTTTTTGTATATTAAAATGGATTTTTCATAAATAAATTGTTTTCTTTAGGATATAATTATTCTTCATAAACACCATTTTTATAAGTTTGATTTAATTTATCCAATCACTGAATAAAATAATAAATCTATTTTATTATCACTAGATTAACAATTATTTAGAAAGATATCATTTTTTAATGATGGTTACCTCAATGATTGTGATATTATTATGTTTTTGTTTAAATAAAAAAAATTTATTGATTTATAATAATAATTATTAAACATTTTAAGTATTTGGTTCTTTTATTTGTTTCATTTCATTATTTCATATTAAATTACAATTTTTTTTCACTGAAATTATTATTTTATATAAAAATTTATTCTATAGTTAATTTTATTCTTAATCACAAAATATGTCGTAGTTATGAGTAATTTGAACACACCATAAATTTCCACTATCTTCAATGTCTATATTATTTTCATCCTAAAATATATTCTTTAATTATATTGAAACCCTTATCTATATTTTATAATGTGAAATTTTAATTTAATTTTACCATTTTTCAATAAAATTATTATTATTCTTTATATGATGTGGGTTATTATAAAGTTATCTTAAGATAATAAATTGTATTTTCATCTGAAATTAATATAATTTTTCTTCCACTCTAAATATATTAAATTAAAAATCATTTTTTCAAGTATTCTATAGTTTGAAATATTTTTCAATTAAGGATCCGAAATCCATCCTTTTAACCATTGAAATTTATTTTTTAAATTTAAATAGAAGTTTATTATTATAATTATGTGCTACTACTTTATGAAAATTATTTATATTGTTTTTCATATAATTTTCAACTAAAACTATATAATATATATCTACTTTTGAGCATGTTTCATATATGAATCTATAAATTCCCTTATGAATTCATAGTTTATATCTCACCTTATTCATAAGGCCTATGTTCTCTATCACTATCTATCTCCCTCATGGAATTATTTTTCTCCTTCATCGTGGGTGTATACTATATCATATTCATTATTCACATAATCATATATCAATTAATTTATATGGTATGAATACCAAAAAAATTTAATTAAATTTTCCAAGAATGTAATTCCATTTATTTATTAGAGACTTAATGACAATAAATATACTAGTTATTTAAATTTATATAATCTTTATTTACCTAATAATTTTGATTACGTATTGTTTATACATTCATTTCATAGGATTAATTCTTTATAATTATTTCTTGATGAGTGGGGAGGAATTATATTTCCCCTTGATTCATTTTTTGAGACATATAAGACAATCTAGTTTGCATATATTGTATACTCCTTACCCGTTTATGAATGATGTATAGAAAAATGACTTTATAGTAAGAGTAACATTTCTAACATTATTCATAACATCAATTTAGAATAATATAATGTTATCCATGTTCTTATTTTAATTTATAAGTTCGCCATTATTATTTTAAATGATCATGTTTTGTTCTGTTTGTAATTTTTGTATTATTATTTATTCCTCCAACATAATTCGTACCCTGTTTATCACTTGATAGCATATATTACATGCTACCACATAATATTAATTTTATCTCACCCTTATTATGTTTTCCATTACCCATTTTATGATGAAGAGTACTAACTACGATATGTATACTCTGGTATCAAGAGTGGAAATTTTTTTGGATATATTTAAATTATACTATAAAATAATAAAACAATAGATTAACAAAAAAAATTACATTGTATGGGAATGATATGGGTTTTATTAGTTGAATTGTTTTCATAATGTTCAAGAACTATAAATGTAAAATTTCATGGGTGTGTGAGATACCCAATATTGGTTGTTGATATTGTGATCATGTAACATCAAATTTTGTTCACATTAGTTTTCTTCAAAGCCACTATGTAAAAAATATTTTCTTATCACTATATTTGAATGTATGGATTAGGGGAACATCAGCCACATTGAATAAATACCTTAAAGAACCATTTCTAATGCCATTAAAAAATATATAGTCATATCCTCCCACTTTCACTTAGTAATGGGAAATGGATTATATGGCTTGTGTGACACTAGTACTCGGCCTTCAAATGTAGATAGGTTGATCAAAATGCTCCAAATCATTAAAATCCATCTTCACCCCTAGTTAATAATATTACATCTGGATATCATGACATAGGGTCTGTGAATCCATCAAAAATCCACACATTCATTCTCATATGGGACCCCAACATGACCACATTTTTTAAATATTTTCTAATCCACATGAGAAAAATCATGTGAGGGATACAAATCATATATCATATCCCCTGTTACCCAAAAATTGGGATCCAATAGCTAACTCGTATTAATATTATTGAATAGTGAGGAAGTGATAGACAAGGACATAAGTGTCTTGCAGTTTTATTACTCATAAACATCAATCTATGTCATAGTCCAAAGTTCCAGAACCTACTACATGTTTCTCAAATCATATTCCACATATGTTTGAGTGTTTCTACTCAATCCACTAGTAATGAAATTCCCCATCATGGGTTATATACCTCATCAATTTTGATATACTATAGGAACTTAACCAACCATAACTTAGGATGGTTTTGGTCACCCTATCAGATAATATATTTGAAGCAATTATTATTTGTATATACAAAAATATACCTCCCAATAGATAGTGTCTCTAATACCTAAGGGAATGAACCGCTAGTGCAAACTAAAGGTCTTGGGTTGGGTAGTTTTTCTCATTATAATTTTTCTACCACGAACTATAAGCAAGTAGATAATTTCCATGTTTTCAAAACCATCCAATGATGACTCTCAATGTCTCAAAGAACACATTATAATACACACTCCATTCATGAAATGTCATTATTGGACCATTCATCAATATCATTTCAAACTCATGAAATGTTATCACAAAATTAATATACAAGGATAAATCATCCCCACTTATTTTTCAAGGACATCATTGAAGATTCCAATTAGGAAAAGTCCATTGTGAATCTTTGGTAATATTTATAAAGTCCTAAAAAATAGTATATCTCATAAAAATCATTAGGACTATAACAAAAAAGTAATTCATTAATGTTGTTGGTGTCTATTGATATTGAAACCTCATATAATATATACAATTGGTTGTGAAATTTATTGGTAAAAAACTATAAATTTAGAAAATTTGTATAAAAAGAATGTTCTGTTAGTGTTATAAAATCATTTCTTGTATTCTCCTCCCTTGACCATCATTACATGTGTATATCATCAAAAAATAAGACTATTTTTAAATACAAATAAGGATAGAAGATAAGATTCATCATGGAAATGAACACTACTAGAGAATTAATCAAGATGAATAAAATCACTATGTACTCATATATACTATACTTCCTTCAAAATTCAGTAAGTGGTATGTCCTAAGGTAACGACCATAGTTGATGGTATCTTGATATAAATTTAATCTTATAAAATACACTAGATCAGCTAAGTTGATCATATAAATCATTAATATCTGATCTTGGATATTATTTATAGAACATTACTCAGTTTAAGATTTGATGTTACAATATTAATCTCAAGAAACCTACCATAATATTAGTGGAAAAGACCAAATCACCATTGTGGTATATAATCGGACATATAAAACCATTTTCCAAAAACAAAATCCTTCTAAGAATTCATTTATTGAATTTATACAAAATACATCCTCAAATGTGGTATTGATATGTACTACATTAATTATAAGATCCCAATAATGAACTCGACATATTTATTGGATGAAAATTTATGGAATTCCATTGTAATTACATATTCAAATAGGTTAAATATAACAGGTTATACTAACTAACTCATCTCCCCGTCATCTTAATAAATACTAGAAAATGGGGTTGTGATCTATAAAATCTACTGATGGTTAGGTCTTGTATGACATGACAATATGTCCCAATCATCTTTATAAACATATTTATGTCAACCTCAACAGATGTAAAAACACATGTTGATGATATAATTCTACTAAGAGTTTATAGCTAACTAGCCAATCTATCCCAAGGATAACATCAAAACTACTCATCTATATCATGAAGAAATACCATGTGAATCTGTATTCACAAATCACTATAGAATAATCATGGAACCAAAAAAATCTCTTACATCACACCCCAAAAGTAATATTGATTGATATCACAATATATAGAATCTCAGTGTCCTGTTCCAATACATTAATCACCCACGAATACATAACATAATGTGATGCTTCTATATTTAAGAAAAAAAATTATAATATAACATTTACAAAAATAATACATATATATTTTAAAGGCATGAAATCATAATCAGTAGTATTAGGCTCAATGACATAAAACTGGATTAAACCATGGGCCTAATACCCTAATTATCTCCGCTAAAATATATTCCCATATTGGGTTTTCTATACCCGTCCCCAAACACTACATCATCTATGATGACTTTAACAACCAGTGGATCTTTAGCTACCAGTATTCTATGGATTTCCTAGTATAATTATTGAACCCCATGTAAGTCAATATCATATTCCACTTGATTCTTGTTGAGTTCTGTAATTTTACTATTATAGGTTACCCCCATACAATTATCACATGATTTAACACTAATAACATTGGGTATGAACATTAACAATAAAACCATACTAGTATCACTCTACTAAACTCCATCCATGAAGAGTAATATATATATCCCTATCCAATTTTTTATGGACATCACTACCCTATAATAAACCATTAAATTTATTCTTCATACTACCTAAAGAGCCAATATTATTCTTCTGGTATAATCCAAAATTCACGATCATCTTCCATAATCTTGGTTACTCTATATAAGCAGGTTTTGTTTCCAAAAATATAAAAAATATTGTAGAATTTTCTTTTCATATACTCTTATTGTAACACCCTAATATTTTATGATATATTTATCTTCAAAAAAAATAATTTCATTAATTTCTTGTAATATAAGAGAACATGAGTCTAAACGAATCGTAATACATTATATTTATATAAACTAGAAGTAAAATTCTCATTACTAATATGAATAATTTGCTTCTTTGAAAACTTTATAGATTTTTTAGATATAGAGAATATATTGATAAATATGTACTCAATTTTTTGTGATTCCATTATAAGTTTCAAAAAATATAGATTTCCTCAAAAATGGATTATATTTTTTTTAGAAAATATAATTATTAATTTTAAGAGAATATATATAATTTATATTTAAAAATTTAAATTAATTTTGGAAATTATCATTTCAAAATTTTCTTAGACTGAAATTTATTTATATTGTGAAAATACTGCATTTTCAATGAATAGTGAAAATATTTATTTTTTTTAAATTGCCTTTTCTTTTGAAGAATTTTCAGAGATTAATTTTTTTCTAATACAATATCAATGAAAATTTAGTTACATTATATTTTTAATAATTTAATAAAATTAATTATAATCAATTTGAATATTTTTTTTGTATTGAATGTTTTTATACATATGAAAAAAAAATGCAAGAAAAGCGTTTTTTATCGAGTTTTTTGTTAGAATTTTCAATTCAATTCAACCAAATATATAATTTTAATTTCAATAAATTTATTACATATTTTACATTAATAATAATTAATATTTTTTTAACAGTTCAACTTATTTTTGGGTCTTAATGAATAGTAAAATTAGTAATAAATCATTATCAAGTTTATTGTTAGTGGGTGTTTTGGGGGGTTAAAACCAAGAGATAAGGGTAATTTTTTCAATTTAAATTTTCAATATATTATTTTATATACATATTTTAACTTAATCCTATATAAAATTTTATTATCTCATAATTTTGAATCATTTTTATTGAGTATGAAATTATTTTATTTTAATCTTTTAATAAATTCCAAGTGTGTTCTCTCCCCACTTTTTAAAGGACACAACTACATTCTATTATTTACACAACATTGTGCCATATATATTTACCAAACAATACCAAATTATCATATTAACATCATAATACATGTACTATATGTAATTTTATTCTTAAAATCCATTATAAGGGTCCTTAATAAGGTATCCAAAGGAGGATTACTAAAGAATATGTAATCAAATTACCCTAACTCATCCAAATTATTTATTCTTACCGCTACTATAATTCAATGATATTAACAATAAAATAATAAATTTAGTATCAATAATAAAATAAATATATATTTTATTTATTATGGAACAAAAATTATTATACCACTTTTTCATCAAATGGAAAGTGAATGTGCTTCTCATGTGTATGTGTGGACTACCTCCTCCACGTAACGAGACTTATTATTTTCCATAACTTTTATTCATGGATGGTAATATTTAAGTCATTAATTTTTATATACGATATTGATTTAATAATTTTTATTCTATATTTATAATTTCATATCTACCATTTTCTAATCTCATCTATTGGTAAACTATAAAACCACTCTTGCATAGGTTTATACTACCACCACCACAAAGTGATGCGATTCGTTTTTCATTTCTACTTAACATAGATAGTAATAATGATATTTAAAGGGTATATATATATATGTGTGTGTGTTATTGGAGATGTTATTATGTATTTTTAATGATAATATAAAATCGTTATTCATATCCTATATTTTTTTAGAAAACGAAATCTATGTTCATCTGTTGATATGTCCTACCATCTACATAACTGGTGTAATTTTAGTTCTATATAAACCATTTATGGATGAAGTTATCTATATATATAAATTGAATATATAAGGTATTTATATCATGATGAAAACTATTTATATTATTTAACCATGATTCACTACAACAAAACCGGCCCCTAGCGACGGTTTTTTTTCATTTGGCGGCGGTTTAAACCGCCAATATAGGGTTTGGCGGCGGTTTACAAAAACCGCCGCAAAACTGGGCGTCGCCAATCTATTAGCGGCGGTTTTTACTCTTTTACGGCAGTTTAAGAAAAGCATCGTAGATGCCTCTTTTCGCGACGGTTTTTTTTTCATTTCACGGCGGTTTTATGCATAGATGATACTTATTTTTCGCGGTGGTTTTAACCGCTGCTATATTCTGGCGTTTGATGTGCCTATGTCGCGACGGTGAAAACCGCCACTAAATTTAAACATAATACATTTAGCGGCGGTTATAACCGCCGCTAAATGCTGACCAGTAAGGCATTAGCGGCTGTTAAAACCACCGCAAAATGTTGACATGGAAAAAAATAATTCTGCTCCTACCACACCACTTCCCTGAAAAACTAATCAAACCAGAATATTGAACAGGATACACCATACAAACAAATAACATGGTAGTATTCATTGAAAAATAGGATATGAGCAAATGTTTTATGTTATGGAGTCCAACCTAAGGAAAGGAATGTATCATAATTTGGGGAGTAACCAATCCATGTGACCCCCAAGATGTATATGTGTTTTTAGCTTCTTTAATTTCTTATGTGTTTTAAGAAGGGTTGATTTATATTATATGGATACTAATACCTTATATAATAAATGGTTATGAATTTTGATACAATTTATGTGATCATGCTAACCATGGTGATGTGTAATGATATGTAATTGGTTATGCTCTAAGTTGGACGATATAACATCCATGGGTGGATTGTGATATGGGTTAGGTTTTTTTAACAATGGATTTGTGTTATGAGATAGAACAAATTATGTTTATATGGGAATAGAATTTGTTCCAAATATGGATGTTTTAGTAGTTATAGAATATATGTTATGGTATAGTTTGTTTTGTGTTTTGGGTTGGTTGTTAATGCCTACTATAGAAAATGGGTAACTTGTGAATTGGCGTGTGTTTTAGGTTGGACAACACGCTAACCGTGCATGGTTCTTGAGAGCGTATGGTTTATGATCTTGTAGGTTATACATGATTCCTATTGAGGATTTGAGTTATGTCATTGGATATGAGATAAGAGTTTCATGTATACAACCCAAGATGGTCATCATGTTGTAGGTTGTATGGGATGCATCATGATATAGTTGTTATTGACTTCGTTAAAGAAAATAGGTTTGAGTTTTTTAAAATTTCAACAACAACTTATCTAATGTTTTCCTAAATACCTTATTCGTGGAATTATACTTAACCAACCCAAATGATATTGATTTTTCACAATAGTTATTATCATAAGATAATGTCATTAATATATATGTGCATGTATGTGATCTTTAACCTTCAGGGGAAGTATGGTGTGTCAATTTCTAGTTAGGATTAGTAACCTAGATTTCATAGTTGGATTGGGTATGGGATTTTTGATATGCATGAGAACCCTCGAGTGGGTATATTGGCCTATGATTTTCCTCGTGATATTTGAGATGGGTTCATAGATTCTTCTCCATGGGTTGTATCCTATATAGGATGTGACATGTGAACTAGGGTTGAGAGAGACTAGTAATATTGAGATGTATCTTGGGATATTGGTGATTGGAGTGTTCTAATCAAGTGAAATAGTGATTCTCATTTCCACCTGATGAGGGTTTTCTTGTATGTATGTAATCCAAGAGAGGACTTATCCTCGGTCTATGAGTTCATTAAATAAATGAAAGTAAGTTTAGACACTTTGTTCTATAGTGATTGTATATAGGTGGATTGTGGTTTGGTATTCAGTTAGTAATATCATTGTATTTGGTATTGTGAATGTAAAAGCATGGGTAGTGCCTGTGTTTTGTTAAGTCTAACATGAATAATTGACATGGTTATTTGGGGGATAAGTTATGTTAAACTATGATTATTTGGATGTTATTGTAATGATGCATATTAGGTGTTTTAATAGAGTGTATACATGCTTAGATTCATGTTATACTGATAACAGTTAAATATAGGTATTGTGGGAGGCTTCCAAGATACACTCTTTCCATGTCAGTAAGAGCGTGAGTTCTTTATCAGCATAATTGGTATGTTGGTTGTATAGTCTAAGATTAGCCTTTCAGGTGGGGATTGGGGTAGTTATTAGGTGTAGTTTTACTTGGATAACATGTGGTTTATAATAATTGTTGTATTTTCATAGATCTCATAGATAGAGAGATTTAGTGATGAAGGTAATGTGACTATTGGGAATTTGGTCATGGGGACATTATCAATCCATGGTTGTTTCATGTGATTCTTTCCTAATGTATGGGTTTGTTCAATTGCGGAGATGCCAGGTTTCTCAAGATGGTTAGTGCATTGGGATACCAAATGACACATATTTTGATGCATTTTTTATTACAATTAGATGTTCCTTGAACCTTCATCCTATGGTTTATACATTATTCTATGATACATGTGATATGTGGTCTCATCGCTTGTTTTATATCAACCTTAAACTAAAAACAAATTGGTGTTCCTTGACCCATTTGAGTGGTGTAAAAATTTTAAGGCCATGACAGATCCTTTTATCATTAACCTTTCATGCCTTATACATTTATGGTCATGGTATTGGCCTTTTAGTGTGATACATATTGGATATGGATCCAATAGGGGTATTTCTATGCTAAACTAAAACATATTGGTCCATCAGATAGGTGCTTTATCTTCCACTTAGTAAGGAAATTGATTGAAAAAGGGAGTATCTAGTAAAAATTGGCATATATAAAACCAATATGTTACCTAATAACTTCTGCCTTGTTGAGTGTTACATGGGGTGACTGTTCCTCCCTCCTGAGATTTTATTCTAAGGGGATATACTTTGGTTGTGATTATGGATATAGGTTGGGCATGTGTAGACCAACCTAGCGTAGACCTAAGGATGTGTTAGAATTTATGGAATCCCTTCAGTGAGATTTTTATCTTCTGTTGTTTTGGTTGTCTTTATACCATTTAATGTTTGGGGATTTGGTATGTGATAGAATTTCATCATACCTGTGTAATGTGTTGTGGCTCATTGGGCCTTGATAGTGATGGTATGAATTGGGCTTACACCGCTAGGATACCCAGGTGCTGCTATAGAGCAACAATGATATGAATGGGACTTACACAGTTGGACTGCCTAGGTACTTCTATGAATCAGTTATGGTATGAATCGCGCTTACACAATGGGGCTACCCAAATGTTGCTATATAGTAGAAATGGTATGAATATGGGTTACATATATGGTATTCTCATTGTATGTGGTACCAATTCAAACACAGGCCTAAATGGAATGATTTATTCCACACTCGAGAAATCAAGACATAAAATGAAACATCATAAATAAATAAAATGCATAGAAGGAAACATGAGAAACCAAGAAAATATTAGGACATGAAAATGTTTGGTGGAAACTATGTGCCATACATGTTACATATACAATCCAACTGTTCTCATACTTGTTCAACACATCAACAACACTACTACTCATCATCTGATGTTGCATCGTCACCCTCTCCACCTTCATCTCCACTACCTGCTGCCACCTATAAGAACATTATATTGAAAAATAAATATTTTTGCATATTTATAATTAAACGTAAAACCAATAAAAGTGTAAAAACTAAATGATTTTGATTTTTTTGTGATTTACCTGATCACCACTAGCCGATGCACTACCACCGGGGGCATATCTGCTCATATGCTGACATATTTCAAGCAACTCTTTCTGCAAAGCATATATCTGATCCCCCTGCGGGTGAATTGTGTTTCATAGAGAAGACATATCCCTCTGAGTATCTTCAGGTATGAAATGACTATAACAAGGAGTAGATGTATCTGAAATCCATGATGGTCGGCCAAAGACCTCAGATGGTACGGGTCCCAAACCCATCCCGCTCACTCTACCAGGATTCTCCTTCCCAAGGACTTTACCAACCGGGTCATCCTGGGAGACTGAGTAGGATTTCCCAGGATTAACATCCCATATTTCTTTAATTTTTACCTATAAATCAAATATCAATATATAATAACACAATAAAAACTGATAATAAGTTATTATAATAAATAATTGACTTCATACCCCAAATTCTCTGGCAGGTTCATTAACAAAACTTCCATCTGTTTTTTTATGAACATCCAGCCACAGTTCTGTTCGGGATGCTTCATGCCCTAAACTCTATGACTGAATTAAACAAATATAAAACAACAATTAAATATGTTAAATAGATAATATTGTCTTATAAATATTTAAACTAATTAAAAGATTACCAATGACATTCGGCTTCTAGAAAATCTTTTTGAGCCCACAGTGTGCGGGATGACTTGCTTTGCCTGGTTTGATGCATTCTGTCTTGAGAGATCCTGAAATAAATAAAATTCAATTTAACAATAATTTATTCAATGTCTATCTCCTCTTCATGTACATGTATAACTGTAAAATGAGGATAATATAATAATATGTATTTAAATACCATCCGCTTCTCATCACGATGGCTGTCGACAAAAACATTCCACTGTTCTTTCGGTACCCCACTGGGTAGCTTCTCATAAATCTGCTGCACTGTCAACGAAGTATCATTGACATCACACCACAACCTCCATTTGAAATCTTTCCATTTTTTCCAAGATTATTCAATGTCCACTTCCGTGCTATCACATCAGCAATGTTAAAGTGGAAGAACATCTGTATACATAAATTATTTTTGAATATATTAGTAACATGACATTTAATTAAACCAAAAAGTAATAAAATTACCTTTATCTGAGAATAAAAAACTTCATTTTTCCAGTTTGGAGGCATATGCCTCCAATCATCATATGAAATAGGCAGGGAAATGGGCTCCTCTACCAGCTGACCTATAATCTGACCAAGTAAACATACGGCGTCATCCGTCGGGACCCCATAAGAATAAAATGGCACCACTATCTTCTCGCCATTCATGTTCCAAACATCATAACTTTTTATGTGTTTTTCCACGGTTGCATTTTTTCATCTGCAATTAGAAAACAATTACTATAAACAAAATGCAATAAATTAATTTAATTAAAATTTGTACCTATGACTGTGACCCTCCAGAATGTCTGTGATGAACTGGAAGGGGTGTGTCGCTGCCCCACTGCTGAGGCTCCTGTAGGGGGAGGCTATGACTCATCCACTAATGAGACATCCACTAACGGTGTCAGAGATGGTGCAGGGGGAGATGATGCAGGGATGTAGGCAGCTGCTGCCTCAGATTCCATGGGGACAGACGGATCGTCATCTGTCGCAGAAGTAGATGAAATGGTGTACCGCTTCTTCCTTGGCATTCCTGCCATTTAATCAAATAAAATTATGTTCAGAATATATATTTTAAAAAATTTATGCAGAAAAAAATTAAAAATGATAATATATGCCCAGTACTAACAAACAAAATATATATAACAATGATAATGAATGACTACAGAAATGAAACAAGTGGTTGCTGAATGAATAACTAATTGTACATACAATAATTTTCCCCTTCAATCATGTCGGTTTCATTATCCATTGCTTCATCCACTTCATCCATCTTTTCTAGACTAATATTTTCAATATCATGATGGACAAATAATTCTGCTTCCTGTTGTTGATGAAATTCAATTGCAGAGGTCAAATATTCCACTTCATCACCCATATCATACAAATCTCTTTGTATAACATGAGTAAATACACTCCACCCTTCATCCACAACATCATTTACATAATATAACATTTTTTCCTGCGATGCTAAAATATATGGATCATGCAGTTCACGATCACCAACATCCATCAAGCGAGAGAAGTTTACAGAAGTAAATTGCATGGAATCTCTTTTAACACCTATGATAATATCGACCCATTTGCATTTGAATAAAAGAACATAAAAATGACCGTGGTGGTTTAATTCAATAATATCATGAAACATTCCATAGTATTCCACTTCATCAAATGTAAATATACCACTATTCTGTGTTTTCAAACCCACTTCTCGATCGACTGTATGAAATCTAAAACCATTCTCATTATAAGCGTCGAACATTATAACTTATTTTATAGGACCTCTAGCAAGAAACATCAAATATTCTGACAAGTCTGCTCGAGTATCAGTATTCATGATCTAAAGAATAAAAATATAATTTAATAGATTTGAAAATTGTATGTGTCAAACTAATATTCGTATTTATTGCAATATTTATAAACTTACACGTCGTGCAAACCATTCTACAGCTCTTTATTCACAGCTTTCATTATATCTTTTTCATTTCGCGTTCGGCCTCTCATTCGTCTCTTTGTTTGTATCCTCAACTCTTCAATAAATGGATCTGCAATTTCACTATTCAGCATCACATATCTATGTGCCTGTAATTACTCCAATTCTATCAGTGTCGCGTATGAGGTCCTCCCAACTGATCGGCCAATAGCAGGAAATATTTTTGATTTATGATGCATTTGAAATTGAGTTGATGTGTCGTCAACACGTCCAACTCGATTAAATATTGTCTAAATATCATCCAAATATCTGGAACAAAAGTTGAGACACTCCTCGGCCAAATAGCCTTCAGCAATAGAGCCTTCTGGTTAAGCTTTATTTCTCACGTATGCTTTCAAATTCCCAGGATATCTATGAAAAATAATAACAATATTATGCATTTATTTAAATTCCAAATATTTTTTACTTAACTAGAAACATATAAATAAAATACCTCTCAATTGGATACATCCATCGATAATGAACAGGGGCTCCTAATTTAGCTTAGTCAACCAAATGCATAGTTAAATGCGTCATGACCGTAAAAAACGATGGAGGAAAGATCATCTCCATTGCACAAAGGGTCAATACAAACTTATCCTGTAGGTTGTAAAGCTGTAATGGATGTAGATTTTTATCACATAATTGCCTGGAAAATGTGCAGAATTGCAGTACAACAGCAGTAACTTTTTCAGGTAATAATGTACGCCATGCCAATGGTAGTAACTATTGTAACAAAACTTGTGAATCGTGACTTTTCAATCCATATAACTTACGATTCTTCAAATCAACACAGCTCGAGATGTTACTCGAATACCCATCAGATACCTTCACATTATTTAAAATTCGAAGGAACCCATGTTTATCCCTATTTTTCATTGAAAAAATGGTCAGAGCATACTTTTCACTCTCATCTTGCCAGAGATCACATTTTATGTTCATTACATGTAAGTCTTTGCGAGCATTCTGATGATCCTTCGACTTACCATGCTCATTAAGTAATGTGAAAATCAAATTATCACATACATTCTTCTCAATAGGCATCACATCAAGATTTTGGCGCAAAGAATTAAATTCCCAATACGGAAGTTTGAAGAATATACCTTTTTTCTTCCATTGTTGCGTTCTGATTTCACTTGACGATGCACTTCGCACTCGTTTTCCGCTATCAGTCAAATGATGAATCTTCCCAAATTCTGTTTTAACATTTTCAAGCTATGTCAATATTTCAGAACCGGTTAACAACTTTGGAGGTGGTCTACGATCAATGGAACCATTAAATTTTGATTTGTTCAGTCGAAATCTATGAGATGCATCAAGAAATCTTCGATGGCACAAGAAGCACCATTTTCTACTGTGAGGTAGCCGTTTGGGCTCAAAATCAAAGTTACAAATTGGACAAGACAAACCCGTATAAGTGTTCCAACCAGATAAATTCCCAAGCCCAGGGAAGTCACTAATGGTCCACATTAAAGCAGCATTCATTTTGAACATTGTTTTAGAAGAAACATCAAATGTCTCAACACCGTTGCTCCATAACTCCTGCAATTCTTCAATCAAAGGATGAAGGTATACATCAATATCATTTCCAGGCATTTGTTTTATAGGAATAATCATCGAAATGATAAAAGATGTTTGTTGTATACACATCAACGGAGGCAGATTATAAGGGATCAAAACAACTGGCCAAATGCTATAACTCGTACTCAAAGACCCAAATGGGTTGAATCCATCGGCAGCCAATCCCAATCAAACATTCCTAGGATCAGCTAAGAAATCTGGATGTAATGAATCAAATGTCTTCCATGATTGGGAATCTCATGGATGTCTCATTAACCAATCATTGTTATTATCTACAGAATGTCACTTCATGTGTTCGGTGGTTTTTGATGACCTGAATAATCTTTGCAATCGAGGCTTCAAAGGAAAGTAACGAAAAACTTTTGCAGGAGTGCTCCTTTTCTTCTTCTCCATGAAATTATGTTCAGTCATACTTCCAACATCACCTTTTGACTGCCATCTAGAAGAAGAACATTTCTTACAATTTTGTCTACTTGAATCCTCTCCCTAGAAAAGCATACAATCATTGGGACACGCATGTATTTTTGTATAATTCAGACCAATCTTGTTTACAACTTTTTTCAACTCATAAAACGATTCTTGGATTTTTGCTTCAGGAAATGCATCATGAATCAATTCCAATAACATGGGAATTGCCTTATTTGTAATTCCACATACACATTTGATATGGTATAACTTCATCAGAAATGAAAGCTTTGAATATTTCAAACACCCACTATACAACTCTTGATTTCCATCGTCAAATAAATCATGAAACACATTTTCCTCACTGAAGTTTTCCCTTACATTTGGCTCCACAGAATCAAGAGTAGGATCCAATGATATGTTACAATCTTGATCTTCTTGTTTTATAGTCTCAAAAACATCACCTGTCACGTTGCAATTTGTAGCACCCTCTTCTGGTTGTTCTGATATGTTTTGATGCTCATAGTGGTGTCTTTTAGTGCCGAATGCATCATTTATGAGGTTTTGCATTTCATTTTCCATTGGCAACAAACTTGGGACCTCATTCTGTGGATTAACATCAGTCCTCAATCTTTCTATATTGTTTGATTCTCCATGCCAAATCCAACACAAATATTGATCAGGGAATTGCTTCAGTATTAAATTTTCATAAAATTTATCTCTCTTCAACCATGTTCTAAATTTACATTTAGGACATGCACATCTTATTCTCCCTTCAACGCATTGATTAGAAATTGAAAAATCTAAAAACTCATTCAAACCCTTAACATATTGAGGTGTGTTCCTCAGTAATGTGATCCAGCTTTTATCCATGTATATCACAATGTGCCTACACAAAATATATGATAGTGTAATATTATAGAAACATAATATAATAATGATGAACCATTGATCATAAAGTATGCATAATATAATAAAGATTATTCATTGATCACATTTACCACTTCAGACCAACCGAACAAGTCTGGTCCATAGAAGACAGCGTCAACACCTCATTGAGGAGCAATAAAAATATCGGGCTACACACTTATCATAACACTATCGATCACACATTTATGTTGCCTCAAACAACACCCCATTGATGTGTGGTCGAAACTGATCATAATGCATTTTAAACCTGAGACACAATGTGATTGTTTAGGCTTGACCTTAGATGTCCTCTAAGAGGAATGATGTTTCTCAATGGTTTCATACACAACCAACCATATCAAATTTGTATTTCCTATGAAAAAGAAGACTATCTGGGTACCAATCCATGTACTGAATATGGTGTGAGGTAAATTAAGTAGGCCACCACTAATGGTTTCTAATGCATAATCTAGTCCAGGAATATAAAACAAACAATAGTGTGCAGGTATATCAAAATTAAGTGTCACTATAAATATAAATCCATGTCATACTCATGTTTCTTAGGAGACACTTGGCACAATCTCAAACCTTAGAGATTTTATGTAAACATTGGTAATAATATCCACTTTGAAATGCACCAACCTAGAAAACTTAGTGGAATACACTATAACAATACATTTCCATTTTTATAATGTTAGAAAGTATCAGGTCTTTTCCACATTAACATTTTAGGATAAAACTATAATTTATATATTTTCTTGAAGGATTCCCACGTAAGATCCTCATAAAATATAGCATGCACAAATGAGCCTCACCATTTCCTTCCCAATCCATCAAGAATATATGTTGACCCCCACCCCTTAGATTCCTTGGGAATATTTATAATTTTAAATCTCCTACCAATCTACTCAATCCTCTCCTCATATTTCTAGATTCCATTATCACCATGAAAGATAGGTGGATTCTTGTTAGTAAATTATGAGTCATGATCCACTACTCCTCCTGGGTTTTTAATACCTTCATAACCAAAGTATGAATAGTGCATATTATAACTTCCACTAAAGAAGATACCACTAAGGGATTCTCCTATTAAACCCGTCTCACAAATCTTTCACTTATATTCATAAGACCTCTTCTAGTAGTAATCGTCTAACAAATACAAGATGAAAACCCCTTTAGTCATGAGAAAATTCCTAAATCATAGAACAACTTCCATAATCCATATTAATGATTTAAAATAATAACAATTTTATGAATTTATGAATTTTATTAATGAAATATAAAACATAAGAAAGGAATAGTTTTTTTTAAATAGACACCAAATCTAGTTTATTCAATCAACAATAATGACCAAGTGGCAATATTTTCAAAAATAACTAACCACCCATAGTAACTTGAATTCATACATGGAGGTGAGATGTATATGCACCATCACACACATATTAACTAAATTATAGTTCTACTAAATCTAGTCTACCAATGAAACTAATCCAAAACTAGGAAGTGTCGTAACATTCCAGGCTCAATATTCCTTTTGATATTAATTTATAAAGAACCTACTAGGGAAAACTAGGCAAGTCTCCCAGGAGGGTCTTATACATGGAGATGTGTAATAAAGAGACATGAAAGTAGTATCTTGTTTTAGAGAATAAAGTTATGAAAGCAAATTAAAATAAAAAATAAAGATAAACATACATTAGTATAAAAAATTCCATCTAAATAGGCCAAACCATAAAGAATTTAGTCAACCACTTTTTGTGAGAAAAACCATTTTTGAAGAAAGACCTCTTTAAAAACATGTATATTTTCCATAAAATCCATTTAAATCCATCAATTTCATGAAACAAGCCAAAGAAATTAATAAGAATATAAGGAAATTTTAAATTAGAACGGCTTGTATAGATACACCTACCTTATAAACATAAGGAACCTAAGATCCTTCGACAACATTAATTGGATAGAAGCAGATATTCCTCAAATAGAAAAGGAATGAGGGAAAACCACAATGGATTGATTGATAACACATATTATTTATGAAACCATTGAAACCATATCACACAACACTACCAAACCAAGAACATAAATGATAAAGAGAGTGAATGATATTACACATACCCAAAGGAAGAAAACCCACTACACTAGTGAACAAATGCTCCAAGAAAAGAAATCTGGTAGAGGAAGATACCCAATATTATCTAAAATCTTTCTAGGATTTATCAGGGAGGTCTTCACATTGAATGGAAGAAGGGTAATATGTAAATCCCGATAAAAACCATTAGTTCTAAATAATTAATGTCATGAACCCCTTTCATGGTGTGAATTCCACGATTTATAAAAATACCCAAAAAAGTATACTTAGTTTGAATTAATCCTAATCAACCCATTAAAAACTTGAAAATATTTTATGACTTATAATTCTTCATGCTCTAAACCAAACTCATAGTATCTACCCTGTAGTAGATTCACATTGTGTAACAAATTCATGATTCGAATCAAAGAACCAAGAAATAACTGAAAATTACCAAAATAGAAGGTGGTTGCGTGGGGTGCAGGGGTCGCCGGAGGCCGCGGGGTGCTGCAGGGGTCGCCAGAGGGCGCGGGGGGCGCGGGGGCGTGTGGGATGCGCAGGGCGCGGGGGTCGCTGGGGGTCGAGGGGGGGCGCGGAGGGGGGGGGGGTGCGGGGTTCGCCGGAGGGCGTGGGGGCGCAGGGGGTGCGTGGGTCGCCGGAGGGCCGCAGGGGGTGCGGGGGTCGCCGGAGGGCGTGGGGGCATGGGGGTGTGGGGGCGCGCAGGGCGTGGGGGTTGCTGGGGGTCGAGGGGGGCGCCGGGAGGGTGCGGGGTTCGCCGGAGGGCGTGGGGGCGCGGGTGTCGCTGGGGTCGGGGGGATCGGGGAAGAGGGGGGATTGGGGAGGAGGGGTGAGGGTCTGTGGGGGAACCGCGGAAGGGGTAGGGGAAATGGTCTTGGTTTTTGAAATAAAATAGGGTTTCGCGGCGGTTTATTAAAAACCGCCACGAAACCTTTCACTACAAACGTTTAGCGGTGGTTTTGTGAACCGCCGCCATAAAACCGCCGCTAAACCCAGTTTTTTTGTAGTGATTGTTGTTCAAGGACTATAACTCTCCAACTGAAACTCTCATAAAATATGAAATAGTTGACACCCATAAACAATGATTTTATAGAGGAATTGTCAATAAATGGGTGTTTAAATATTTTAAAAGGATTCTATATGATATTAAAAGTTTGTTAATATTATTTTACAAAATTATAATAAATTTTTATTTATCATATATGAGGTTTGAGCACATTTAATTCAATAATAACTTGAGGTAATGGTTTTGTGTTTCATTCCAATTATTTACTCAAATTATTTTGGATTATGTTTATGATGAACAATATTGTGACAAAACATTAAATAAACTCATAAATTTTCATATCCTATAGTAATTAATTTAATTTTGATGTAATAGTTCCATTTTAATCTCATTTGGTACTTAACGCTATTGATTAAAACATTTTAATTAAAATAAACATTATTTCCTATTTTTTGGGAAAATTATTATTTCATTCCCATGTTTTTCATAAAATAATTTCATGAATGTTTTTAATATTCTATTATAATTTATTAGATATATTTTTTCCCTTGTTCTACTTTTAATGAAAAAAATTTAATATTAATATTACATTTTTATTATAAATTAGTTACTTTGGACTTTTTATTTATAAAATATGAAAGATAAATATATTTTAATGTACATGGACTAAAAATAATTTCCCTCTATAATTATTGAATAATGATTTAAATCATCCATTAAAATTTTTCTATTTTTGTTCTCAACGAAAATGATTTTTATAATATTTCGGGAGATATTTATATTTTAAGAAGTGATTCCAAAATAAAAATATTATTTTTCTCAATAAATATTCCCAATAGTCTGTTAAATGAATTTTCATTTATGGTAACATCCGTTGATGTTACTTATGAGTTTTTGGGGAATATGATAATATAATCCCATTATAATTATATATTTAGAACTTTTTTTAATGTTATAGGTTATTGAAATCCATTTTTTTCCACGGGTTATGATATGATTATATTTTAAAATGATTATGAATATTGATTCCTTTCCATGGGTTATGATATACGATGAATGTTGTATGATATTATGGAACCCATATAAATATATTTTTATTATATGATGTGTGGGAAAATAATTATATATCGCTCTAATTCATTGTATAAATGGGGATGACTCATGAAATAATAACGGTTGGATTGCAGGGTGAACCCAAATCAATAAGGGAATTTGTCCACAATGATAGTCATGCAAGTGAACCTTAACTAAGGATATGATGGAATGGGGAGTGAAGCCAATTTAATATGATAATATTGAAAATGATCCTTATATTTGGATAATATTTTCAGTTATTATTTTTTTGGGACAAACTAATGTATTATGACAATGATATACTCTCATTCCTCTTATCATTTGATTCAATTAAGATTAATGTCTTATAAAATCAAAATAATTGTGTCATTATTCAAGATTTTGTTATGTGATATGTTGGGTATGAATTTCAAATGTTTATCTCATGTTCTTACACCCTAATAATAATGTTATTTTAAAGTAATCATTGATACCTCTATTTATTCCCTTACTGGTAATATACGCTCACACTTTATTATGTTTCTTTTATATAGGTTATGCAGAAATGCTTTTGTTTGGTATTTCTAAGAATATTACTATGTGAGAATATATTTATGGTCTATTTGAAAAATATTTCATTAAATAACAACACTTTTTTATCTAGTTTTCGATGATACAAAAACTTTACAGTCCTTTGGTGTGTATTTGTAAAATATATTTATCACTAACATAATAATGATTAATATATATATATATATATAAAATTTATGAGTCAATATTTTTATTATAAAAAGGATGTTTTTGTCAATATTCGCTAATTTTTAATAGAGAACTTTTGTGAAAACTTGGGGGATAAGTCTAAATAAATGAAAACATCTTAATGTTTTGTAAGGTAGAGATATTGTGGATTTCCAAAAAGTATATCCACATATTGATACTAAATGTGGATGTGGGTTTTGATAGATTATTATATGGTTATTAACCAAAATATATTTTTATGAGTATATGTTGATCAAAATTCTTGTGCATATTGAGTGTACCCTTACTGAGCACCTGGTTTGAAACTCTTAGGGTAAATGCTTTGGTTATTTCATTTTTTCAATACAACACCTTATCAAAAAATTAAATAGATGTTAAAAATGAATAAACTAGGTAAAACCTATGGTTTTATATGTTGAAATGAAGGCTTAATTGTTTATAAATTCAATAAAATAATTTTCATCATTATTTGGTATCCTAGGATTATTATTGTTTTTCACACAATCCATTTTTATTTTAGTCTATGACTAAAACCTGGAGGAACTGTGTAAATGTTTTTTTTGATGGAAAATGAAAATTTTTTCCTCTTGAGAAGCCAAAAGTTATGGTTTGTGGAATAAAAAATAATTTTGATATTTTTATGATACATTTTATTATATTAATCATTTTATCTCCCACACAAATAAATTAAGAAATATTTGTCTATTGAGTCATTCATGATTTGATTTCCACACATCCTTTAGTGGATTTGGTGTTCTGGTAGTCACTAAGAAGTGTATCTATAACCCTGCCACAATATTTTCTATTCTCTAGTGTTTGGAACATGAAAATTTGATTAATTTTTTAACATTTGGAAGGAAATTATGATCAATAGTGTTCTCTTATAATGAACACCAAGAAAAGAGAAATAATTGAATTCATGGACTGGTTTTAGTTTATTATATTATTTTAAAATATGTTCATTCAATTTATTCATCATACAAGATACTAAAGGAGTTACTAGATCTAAAGTAGTTGTATGAGGAATCCAATAGTACCTAATAGATGATTTTAAAAGACATACAGGGTACACTTCTGGTATTAACATCTAACCCAAATGTGTGATTGATTAATTCATGAATTGCCTAAATGAGTCTCTGAAGGGTATTATCCATAAGGGACTTTAGTAGTTATGAATAAATAATTCAATGTTCTATTAAGTTGGTATAAATATTAGAGTTACCCACTAGTTTCATTGTTATGATTTGAAAAGAAATATATAATTAAATGGAAATTATAATGATTTAGATAGTGGAAATAAGAATATTAGAATTTATTTCTAGTCAATGTCTGGAAATAAAATGGAAGAAATTATATTATGGGGACTAAAAAAAATTATGTATAGAAGGAAAGGTTGCCAAAAATAAAATACGAATTTGATTGGAAGAATATGTAATCTAATTGTGGAGATGAATCACCAAAAAAATACACCACCCACACTCTTATGTTTTAAATGAAAAGATTGTAGACATTATTCTAACCATTTCTCATATCATAATAAAAAAATTATTAATGTAAGCTTCTTTTTAATACCAATGATAAAGGTATATTTCACGTTATCACTATTTAAAAAGTATGTTATGGAAACAATAGTGTTGAAAGGTACTCTTATCATCCACTCTTAAATTATTCATATCTTATTTGATTCTAGATCTACTCACACTTTTATTCCTGAATAATTTTTAATGGTATCATAATACCTCCACAATAATTATATGATTAATTATAAGGTAAATTCTATTGGTATGGTGATCACATATCAATCCTATAATTATTTCCCGATTGAGGTTTGGGGGAATGTAACTCCTTCAAATATTTTAATCCTACCTTTATTGGAATTTTATGTTATTTTGGTAAAGTATTGGATTTTAAAAAAACATTTCAATTTCATGGAAGAGTAGCATAATATTATTCTTAACTAACCTATGATTGTATTTTAGTGTGATAAAAAAATTTCACTTAAAAAAGAAAATTAAATTATTTGTTTGACTTGTGATTCATATTAAAAATTGGTGTTTCCCTCTAATGTTTTGGGGAAATCAACATCAATGATATTTAGGTTGTTTAGGTATTTTTTATGTATTTTTGGATGAGTTTCCTTTTCTTGTTCCAGAGATTGAATTTTTAATTTCAATATAACTCATACCTAGTGTTACTCCTACATTAATGACTTTATATATAGTATCCATGAATGAGTTTCCAAAATTAATGAATAAAATGCAGGAGAATATTGATATGGGATTCATTTAGACAAGTGGATCCCCATTGGATTCCCCTATTATTTTAGATAATAAGAAATATGGATCAATGAAATAATTCATTAATTTTATGGAACTAAACATATGGAAAATACAAAATATGTATATTATTCCTCATATTGAAAAAATTTTAAATCAATTATGAGAATCTCAATATTTTCCCATGATTGTTATTTTATTTGAATATAATATGTTTAAGAGAAAAATTGATTTCATACCCTAGATAGCCTTTCGATTGAGGTATGAACACTATGAATTTTTATTCATTCAATTTGGCCTTAATAATTCACCAACTAACTTCAGCAATTTAATGTGTAGTTTTTTAGATATTACCTTGATCAGTTTATGGTATTCATTATAGATGATATTATTATATATTTTAAGAGAAAATAATATCGTGAAGATTACATTAGTATTTTTATTTAGAATATAATGGGGAATAATATGTATTAATAACTTAAAATGTATGCATTTTTACTACTAAAAATTTCATTTTTATGTAACATATTCTGGAGTGAGGGTATATGGATGGATCCATCAAAGGTAGATGTTATTTAACAATAGCCTAAAGAAATCACTATGAAAATAACACATAGATTAATTGGTTGGGTTGGATATTATCGAATATTTTTATAGAATTTATCAGGACTATATAATGGACTAACAATGTTAAATCATAAGGGAGAAAAGTTATTTTGAAAAAATTAATGTGAGGAAAAAAATAAGGAACTAAAGAGAAGGTTAGTAAAAAATAATTGTTTATGTATACTTTATAGTAGATAAGATTTTGTGATCATTAGTGATATATTTGTGAAGTGACTTGGATAAATTATTTATGTATAATGATTTGGTAATAACTTCTGTGTCATGAATATTGATTTTTCATGAGAAAATATTACCAAAATAATAATTTAAATTTTTCCCCAATAATTGTTTCATAAAATACATATATTAATTATCATTATTGTGAATGGTGTGACATATATAACTATCATAAATATTTTAATTTTATATTCATATATAATTATTTCAATATGAACTATATAGGATTGTTGTATCTGATTAATAATTATGAATTCTCAATACATTGCATCCAAAGTAAAAAAGATATGGTGGTCAATTCATTGATTCAAAATTATCATGTTACTTTATATATGATGTGGATAAACAAATATTGAATATTTATTTATTTAAAAAGGAAGGATATAGATATCCTGGAGGAAGGGGATAAATATTATCTTTCTCAAATGTGTATTAATTTATTTATACAATTGATAATTAAATAGGTGAATAAAGAAGATGTATACATCAAAAAGTTGATGATTGTTGTTCCTGGGTTCAAAATTGATTTGGATGGAATTTTATTGATCAAGACACATGTATATGTATCATCCATAACATATTTTAAAGATTTTTTGGATGATTATCTTTTTTTATGATTCACTTTACATCATATAAGTACGTAGATATAAAGAAATCTAAAAGATTATTTTTTGCTGGAAAACATAATATGAGATTTTTTAATTTATTTATCTCGGTTCATGGTTTTTATATAAGTAATGGGTAATAGTAATAATTATAAGGGTATTTTAAAACCATTACCCATACCATAATGGAAATGGGAAAACCACATCCTGGTTTTTATCATCAGACTCACTAAAATAACTATATTTTATGATTTTATTTGGGTAAAATATGATCAAATTAAAATGTATGAAAACATAATTGATATCATTTATTATTTAAATCTTGATAGTATTACAATAATATACATAAAATAATTTGAAATGTTTCATGAAGTAAGATACTTTATTATATCTAATTGAGATCATAGGATTACCTAGAAGTTCATGTAAAATACATAGAAACCTATGCATTTAGATTTATGTTTCAGAACAAATTATCATCTATAGATAGATGATCATTCTAAAAGACATTTATGATATGATGAGATATTATTATATGGTTTTTAAATGTGGTTAGGATAAAAACCATTCTTTAATCAAGTCTTCTTAAAAAATATATACTAGTTGAGCATTTAGATTTCTCCTTATAAATCCATATATATAATGAATTATATAACTCAAATGTGTTGTGATGAATTTTTTTGAATAAATAAATTAGGTCTGATCCTTCTATAGAAATGGAAATGATAGTAAAAACCATTCAGTAATATATAATGGAATCTTAGAGTAGATATAATAGTTATACTGAAAATCGTCGGTGAAATACGGTCTTCAATGTTGGTGATAATGTATTCCAATGAATATGACCATTGTTGAAACATCCCAGGTAAATAAAGAATATTACATTTTCTTATTTATCCAAATTTGTGATTAAAATGATAATATTAATTTAAAGGGAATGCTATGCTCGATGGCGTACCCAATACGCAACAATGAGTTTCTTGGAAATCTTTTGTTGCACTCTAATAATAAAATAATATTACTTGAAATGGTAGTTAACGCCTAGAAATTCTAATGGAGGGAATGAATAGAACAAACTAAAAAATGATTATATATTTTTGTCAAAATTTTTTACTTTTATCCAATAAATGTCAGAGGCTTAAAATGTGAATGAATCTAATTTTTAAGCTTAAATATTCTAATATTCACTAAAAGGTCCATTTATCGCCTTTTGATGGGGAACCCTCGTTAAAAATTGTTTTTTTCACTCTTATACATTCTATTATACCAAATAAAATCCTTCTTTAGAATCGAGACATCAAAATTTAATTTGTGTCTGTTTTTGTTTTTTTTCAATAAAGTTCATTTTTAATGAATAAGGGGAAAATGTTGTATTTTAATTCAAAACCTTTTTTTAATATAATTTATTTATATGATTAGATCATATTTTAAATTGGTTTTAAAGTGAACTTAGAATATATATTTTACCATTTAATCCAATGGTTTTCAGTGAAATTAATTTCACATTGAAATTGGACTTAAACTAGTGTCAATCTTTTAATAGATAGTGTTTCTTAAAAACACGCTTTTTTTTGACAGCGGGAATTAATTATTAAATTAATTAATGAAACTTATATGTTTTGAATTTTTTAAAATATACATAATTTTTGAATTCAGAATATCAAATATATCTTAGGGTGAATTTTTTGTATTTTTCTGAAAAACTTCATTTTTTTATGAATAGTGAAACCACTAAGTGGTAGTTAAACAAACTGATTTTTTGTTTAAATGAATGTTTACCACAACTGTGTATTGAATTTAAAAAATTTGACAAACATGGTTTTCATTATTAATTAAAATGACATTCAATGGGATTAAAATATTGTTTTGGTGAATAGTAACTTTTGAGTTTTATTAACCGCGATGAGAGGTAATTAGTGTAATTAAAGGTAAAAATGATATTATAAACATATAAAAATATCTTGACACATGTCCTAAGCTTATTGGATATTTCATGGAAGACCAAGACAAACTATGGGTCAATTTGTGGGACCTCATGTAGCAACTTGGGTAAGATAATGACATTAATACCTTTTATATAAAGTAAAAATAAAAATATCACAAAAATGTATTGTTTTACTAAAAAAATTTACATGAGGTTATATAAGTAATATTTTTTACTATAAATACTCATTATAAAGATAAAAATATTTCCTACAACATGGTAGTTTTTTTATAATTTATAGACATCAAAAATTAAAAATTATTTATGACATAATGATGATGTTGTGTTTACGTCATTAACGAATGATTTAAGTATGTAAGAAAATAATGTTTAAAATAATATAAAAAACTTGTACAATTATTTTTGGATGATTTTATTTCTAACATGGACCATATTATATTCTACTTTAATTATTTATTTAGCTTTAGAAAGCGAATTTAATTTTATAATAAAATAATAGTTTCAAGATTTCCAAAAGAGCCCCTCCTCTCCCTTATTAAAAGACCACACATCATACCCATTTATCACACTTCTCAAGCTCTTTGGCTCGGACAAAATGTACTCAAATAATCTACCAATGTCCCTCTATTCACCCTACAATCCTTACCTTAGGTAGAAAGCTCTTCAAGAAACCCTTTTGGTTCAAACCAAGGGGAGTTACCCGATTTAAAGGTAATGTATTCTCTTATGATATTTTGTTTTATTTTTCATCTCAAACCCCCTAAAATCTTTTATTCCTTTCTTTTGTAACAACAACAGTATCTTCAATATATTAGGATGTTTTTAAATTAATTATTCGAGCTACACTTACACACACATCTGTCTAAATGGTTAAAGAATATATTGTTTCTGTGGCTGGCGAATTACAGCATCACGAAATGATGATTTTTCAATTTATCTTAACACCTTTCAAGGTGGCCATTATGATGTCACTGTATTTATATATGATATATATGGTATTTATTGTTTCTATATGCTTCTATATTTTATGCTTAAATCATATCATTATGATTTTAATGTAGTGTAATTGCGATAATTTCATCTGAGGAAGCGTGGACTATCACCCCCTCAAGTGATGTCATTCGTTCATGCAATACATGGAATGTATAAAGATTAAAATTAATGAACTTATGTTACCTATATAACATATATATTATACTGGAATTATAATATATATATATATATATATATCTCTCTCATTTATTTTTAATTCCTTTAATATGACAAAAAATGAAAGTAGCGTTCATGCGTACGTACGGCCTACCGTCTCCATGAACGGTACATTTCATTTCTTATCTCCATATGTTATGGAATGGTATAAAATGAATATATACTGTATATATATGATATTTAAAACATTAATACTATTCTGGATATGATGTATTATAAACAAATGTAAAATTATTTTCAGACAAGTTTTTTTTGACTCATGTACCCAACATCGACAAAACGTATGATATGAAATCACATAATTAACTATTTATTATAAAATTATAATATGTGATATAAATTGAATAATAAACTTTAAAGGAGGTCCTTAAGCAATTATAAATTGACCAAAGTTTGTTATTCAGGAATATAAAGAAACTAATAAGACAATTCGGACTTGGGGTAAGGGATCCTACCTCTCTCTTTCTTTTTAAGTACTCTCTTTTATGACATTTCTTTTAAAGCACCTCTTTCTTATTTTTGGGGATGTTCTGTTATATTCCTCTTAATTTATATTTTATGTTCATATGATGAGAGACCCTATTTGATCTCATCAATCTATTTTTTGGAAGTTTTAAGTGGCGTCGTTAGGCTGCTGAGTTTTCGTAAGGGATTTTTATCTCACTTTGTGTTCCCGTGAGATTCATGATACATTTGCCACCATTTCTTTTTGTGTGGTGCATGTACTTCCCATAATTCTATTCTTTGTGTGATATAAATTAATTTATGGGTATTTACATCTTCACTGTATGACCCTTCTTTCATGGTGTGTACGTTTCAAAAGTTACACAAATCGGTAAGGGAACCTTTCACCCTCCTCTTTTTAAAAGACTTGTTTTGTTATGTCTTTTAATTTAAACCTTAATATGTTGTGATATGTTATTATATATCCTTATTGATGTAAATTTATTTCCATGTGATGAGATACCATTTTCTCTCTCATCAAATCATTTTCTGAATTCTAAAGTGACCCCGTAAGGCTGCAGAATGTTTGTAAGGGAACTTCTTATCTCAATTTCAATTCTTTGGGTTAAACTAGTACTCCATTAATATGTCATTACATGAATATATGTGAATGAATCTGGTTGTTTTACACTTAATATCAACTTATATTGGGTTTATCTTTATTTTTCACACATTAGTATGTAATTGATTTATCCTTAATCTATGGATACCGTCTTTATAAGGGACATTGTCTCAATATCCTTTTATTAAGGATTCACTACAAAAAAACTGGGTTTAGCGGTGGTTTTGTGGCGGCAGTTCACAAAACCGCCGCTAAACATTTTCAATGAAAGGATTCGTGGCGGCTTTTAATAAACCGATGTGAAACCCTATTTTATTTCAAAAACCACGACCCTTTCCCCTACCCCTGCCGCGGTTCCCCCACAAACCCTCGCCCCTCTTCCCTAATCCCCCCTCTTCCCCGATCCCCCCCGGCCCCGGCGACACCAGCGCCCCCCGCGCCCTCCGGCGACCCCCGCACCCCCCGCTCCCCTGCACGCCCTCCGGAGAACCCCGCACCCTCCCGGCATCTCCTCGACCCCCAGCGACCCCCGCGCCCTGCACGCCCCCCATGCCCCCCGCGCCACCCGCGCCCTCCAGTGACCCCTGCACCCCCCGCAGCCTCCGGCGACTCCCGCACCCCCCGCACCCCCCACGCCCTCTGGCGAACCCCGCACCCCCCCCCGGCGCCCCCCCTCGACCCCCAGCGACCCTCGCGCCCTGCACGCCCCCCAAGCCCCCCGCGCCCTCCGGAAACCCCCGCACCCCCCGTCGCCCCCCCGCACCCCCCCCCCCAGTGACCCCCGCACCCCCCGGCGCCCCCCACGACCACCTTCTATTTTGGTAATTTTTAGTTATTTCTTGGTTCTTTGATTCAATTCATGAATTTGTTACACAATGTGAATCTACTGCAGGGTAGATACTATGAGTTTGGTTTAGAGCTTGAAGAATTATAAGTCATAAAACATTTTCAAGTTTTTAATGGGTTGATTAGGATTAATTCAAACTAAGGATACTTTTTTGGGTATTTTTATAAATCGTGGAATTCAAACCAAGAAAGGGGTTCATGACATTAATAATTTAGAACCAATGGTTTTTATCATGATTTACATATTACCCTTCTTCCATTCAATGTGAAGACCTCCCTCATAAATCCTAGAAAGATTTTAGATAATATTGGGTATCTTCCTCTACCAGATTTCTTTTCATGGAGCATTTTTTCACTAGTGTGGTGGGTTGTCTTCCTTTGGGTACGTGTAATATCATTCACTCTCTTTATCATTTATGTTCTTGGTTTGGTAGTGTTGTGTGATATGGTTTCGATGGTTTCATAAATAATATGTGTTATCAATCAATCCATTGTGGTTTTCCCTCATTCCTTTTCTATTTGAGGAATATCTGCTTGTTTCCAATTTATGTTGTCGAAGGATCTTAGGTTCCTTATGTTTATAAGGTAGGTGTATCTATACAAGCGGTTCTAATTTAAAATTTCCTTATATTCTTATTAATTTCTTTGGCTTGTTTCATGAAATTGATGGATTTAAATGGATTTTATGGAAAATCAACATGTTTTTAAAGAGGTCTTTCTTCAAAAATGGTTTTTCTCACAAAAATTGGTTGACTAAATTCTCAATGGTTTGGCCTATTTAGATTGAATTTTTTATACTAATGGATGTTTATCTTTATTTTTTATTTTAATTTGGTTTCATAACATTATTCTCTAAAACAAGATACTACTTTCATGTCTCTTTATTACACATCTCCATGTATAAGACCCTCTTGGGAGACTTGCCTAGTTTTCCCTAGTCGATTCTTTATAAATTAATATCAAAAGGAATATTGAGCCTGGAATGTTACAACACTTCCTAGTTTTGGTTTAGTTTCATTGGTAGACTAGATTTAGTAGCACTAGAATTTAGTTAATATGTGTGGGATGGTGCCTAGACATCTCACCTCCATGTATGAATTCAAGTTACTATGGGTGGTTAGTTATTTTTGAAAATATAGTCACTTGGTCTTTGTTGTTGATTGAATAAACTAGATTTGGTGTCTATTAAAAAAAATATTCCTTTCTTATGTTTTATATTTTATTAATAAAATTCATAAATTCATAAAATTATTATTATTTTAAATCATTAATATGGATTATGGAAGTTGTTCTATGATTTAGTAATTTTCTCATGACTAAAGGGGTTTTCATCTTGTATTTGTTAGACGATTCCTACTAGAAGAGGTCTTATGAATCTAAGTGATAGATTTGTGAGACGGTTTTAATAGGAGAATCCCTTAGTGGTATCTTCTTTAGTGGAAGTTATAATATGCACTATTCTTACTTTGGTTATGAAGGTATTAAAAACCCAGGAGGAGTAGTGGATCATGACTCATAATTTACTAGCAAGAATCCACCTATCTTTCATGGTGATAATGGAATCTAGAAATATGAGGAGAGGATTGAGTATATTGGTAGGAGATTTAAAATTATAAAGATTCCCAAGGAATCTAAGGGGTGGGGGTCAACATATATTCTTGATGGATTGGGAAGGAAATGGTGAGGCTCAGTTGTGCATGCTATATTTTATGAGGATCTTACGTGGGAATCCTTCAAGAAAATATATAAACTATAGTTTTATCCTAAATTGTTACATGCGGAAAAGACCTAATACTTTCTAACATTATAAAAATGGGAATGTATTGTTATAGTGTATTCCACTAACTTTTCTATGTTGGTGCATTTCAAAGTGGATATTATTACCAATGTTTACATGAAATCTCTAAGGTTTGAGATTGTGCCAAGTGTCTCCTAAGAAACCTGAGTGTGACATGGATTTCTATTTATAGTGACACTTAATTTTGATATACCAGCACACTATTGTTTGTTTTATATTCGTGGACTAGATTATGCATTAGAAACCATTAGTGGTGGCCTACTTAATTTACCTCACACCATATTCAGTACATGGATTGGTACCCAGATAGTCTTCATTGTCATAGGAAATACGACTTTGATATGGTTGGTTGTGTATGAAACCATTGAGAAAAATAATTCCTCTTGGAGGACATCTAGGGTCAAGCCTAAACAATCACATAATGTCTCAGGTTTAAAATGCATTATGATCAGTTTCGATCACACATCAATGGGGTGTTGTTTGAGGCAGTATAAATGTGTGATCGATAGTGTTATGATATGTGTGTAACCCGATATTATTATTTCTCCTCAATGAGGTATTGACGCTGCCTCCTATGGACCAGACTTGTTCGGTTGGTCTGTAGTGGTAAATGTGATCAATGAATCATCTTTATTATATTATTCATACTTTATGATCAATGGTTCATCTTTATTATATTATGTTTCTGTAATCTTACACTATCGTATATTTTGTGTAGGCACATTGTGATATACATGGATAAAAGCTGGATCACATTACCAAGGAACACACTTTAATATGTTAAGGGTTTGAATGAGTTTTTAGATTTTGAAATTTCTAATCAATCCGTTGAAGAGAGAATAAGATGTCCATCTCCTAAATGTAAATTTATATTATGGTTGAAGAGAGATGAAGTTTATGAACATTTAATACTAAAGAAATTCCCTGATCAATATTTGTGTTGGATTTGGCATGGAGAATCAAACAATACAGAAAGATTGAGGACTGATGTTAATCCACAAAATGAGGTCCCAAGTTTGTCTCCAATGGAAAATGAAATGCAAAACCTCATAAATGATGCATCGGCACTGCAAGACACCACTATGAGCATCAAAACATATCAGAACAACCAGAAGAGGGTGCTACAAATTGCAACGTGACAAGTGATGTTTTTTAGACTGTAACACAAGAAGATCAATATTGTAACATATCATTGGATCCTCCACTTGATTCTATGGAGCCAAATTTAAGGGAAAACTTCAGTGAGGAAAATGCGTTTCATGATTTATTTGACGATGGAAATCAAGAGTTGTATAGTGGGTGTTTGAAATATTCAAAGGTTTCATTTCTGTAGAAGTTTTACCATATCAAATGTCTATGTGGAATTAAAAATAAGGCAATTTCCATGTTATTGGAATTGATTCGTGATGCATTTCCTGAAGCAAAAATCCCAGAATCGTTTTATGAGATGAAAAAAGTTGAAAACAAGCATGGTATAAATTATACAAAAATACATGTGTGTCCCAATGATTGTATTCTTTACTGGGGGGAGGATTCAAGTAGACAGAATTGTAAGAAATGTTCTTCTTCTAGATGGTAGTCAAAAGGTGATGTTGGAAGTATGACTTAACATAATTTCATAGAGAAGAAGAAAAGGAACACACCTGCAAAAGTTTTTCATTACTTTCCTTTGAAACCTCGATTGCAAAGATTATTCAGGTCATCAAAAACTGCCAAACATATGAAGTGGAATTCTGTAGATAATAACAGTGATGGGTTAATGAGACATCCACGAGATTCCCAATCATGGAAGACAATTGATTCATTACATCCAGATTTCTCAGCTGATCCTAGGAATGTTCGATTGGGATTGGTTGCCGATGGATTCAGCCCATTTGGGACTTTGAGTACGAGTTATAGAATTTGGCCAGTTGTTTTGATCCCTTATAATCTGTCTCCGTGGATGTGTATGCAACAAAAATCTTTTATCATTTCGATTATTATTCCTGGAAAACAAATGCCTAGAAATGATATTGATGTATACCTGCATCCTTTGAATGAAGAATTTCAGGAGTTATGGAGCAACGATGTTGAGACATTTGATGTTTCTTTTAAAACAATGTTCAAAATGCATGCTTCTTTAATGTGGACCATTAGTGACTTCCCTGGGCTTGGGAATTTATCTGGTTGGAACACTTATACGGGTTTGGCTTGTCCCGTTTGTAACTTTGATTTCGAGCCCAAACGGCTACCTCACAGAAGAAAATGGTGCTTCTTGTGCCATCGAAGATTTCTTGATGCATCTTATAGATTTCGGCTGAAAAAATCAAAATTTAATGGTACCATTGATCGTAGACTACCTCCAAAGTTGTTAACCGGTTCTGAAATATTGAAACCGCTTGAAAATGTTAAAACATAATTTGGGAAGATGCATCATTTGACTAATAGCGGAAAACGAGTGCGAAGTGCATCGTCAAGTGAAATCAAAATGCAACAATGGAAGAAAAAAAGTATATTCTTCAAAATTCTGTATTGGGAATTCAATTCTTTGCGCCACAGTCTTGATGTGATGCATATTGAGAAGAATGTATGTGATAATTTGATTTTCACATTACTTAATGAGCATGGAAAGTCGAAGGATCATCTCAATGCTCGCAAAGACTTACAAGTATTGAACATAAAACGTGATCTCGGGCCAGATTAGAATGAAAAGTATGCTCCGGCTATTTTTTCAATGAAAAATAGGTATAAAGATGTGTTCCTTCGAATTTTAAAGAATGTGAAGGTATCTGATGGGTATTCGAGTAACATCTCGAGGTGTGTTGATTTGAAGAATCGTAAGTTATATGGATTGAAAAGTCACGATTCACTTGTTTTTTTACAACAGTTACTACCATTGGCATTGCGTACATTATTACCTGAAAAAGTTACTGTTGTTGTACTGCAATTCTGCACATTTTTCAGGCAATTATGTGAGAAAACTCTACATCCATTATAGCTTGACAACCTGCAGGAGAGGTTTGTATTGACCATTTATGCAATGGAGATGATCTTTCCTCCATCGTTTTTTACTGTCATGATGCATTTAACTGTGCATTTGGTTGATGAAGCTAAATTAGGAGGCCCCGTTCATTATCGACGGATGTATCCAATTAAGAGGTATTTTATTTATATGTTTCCAGTTAAGAAAACAATATTTGTAATTTAAATAAATGCATAATATTGTTATTATTTTTCACAGATATCTTGGGCATTTGAAATCATACGTGAGAAATAAAGCTCAACCAGAAGGCTCTATTGCTGAAGGCTATTTGGCCGAGGAGTGTCTCACATTTTGTTCCAGATATACGGATGATATTGAGACAAGATTTAATCGAGTTGGATGTGTTGACGACACATCAACTCAATCTCAAATGCATCAGAAATCAAAAATATTTCCTGTTATTGGCCGATCAGTTGGGAGGACCTCATACGCGACACTGACAGAATTGGAGTTATTACAGGCACATAGATATGTGATGCTGAATAGTGAAATTGAAGATCCATTTATTGAAGAGTTGAGGATACAAACAAAGAGACGAATGAGAGTCCGAACACGAAATGAAAAAGATATAACGAAAGCTGTGAATAAAGAGCTGGTAGAATGGTTTGCACGACGTGTAAGTTTATAAATATTGCAATAAATACGAATATTAGTTTGACACATACAATTTTCAAATCTATTAAATTATATTTTTATTCTTCAGATCATGAATAATGATACTCGACCAGACTTGTCAGAAGATTTTAAGTTTCTTGCTAGAGGTCCTATAAAATAAGTTAGAAAGTTCGACGCTTATAATGTGAATGGTTTTAGATTTCGTACAGTTGATCGAGAAGTGAGTTTGAAAACACAGAATAGTGGTATATTTACATTTGCTGAAGTGGAATACTATGTAAAGTTGCATGATATTATTGAATTAAACTACCACGGGCATTTTTCTATTGTTTTATTCAAATGCAAATGGGTCGATATTATCAGAGGTGTTAAAAGAGATTCCATGCAATTTACTTCTGTAAATTTCTCTCGCTTGATGGATGTTGGTGATCGTAAACTACATGATCCATATATCTTATCATCGCAGGAAAAAATGGTATATTATGTGAATGATGTTGTGGATGAAGGATGGAGTGTAGTTACTCACGTAATACAGAGAGATTTGTATGATATGGGTGATGAAGTGGAAGATTTGACCTCTGCAATTGAATTTCATCAACAACAGGAAGCAGAATTATTTTTCCACCATGATATTGAAAATATTAGTCTAGAAAGGATGGATGAAGTGGATGAAGCAATGGAGCAGGAAACCGACATGATTTAAGGGGAAAATGATTGTATGTACAATTATTTATTCATTCAGCAACCACTTGTTCCATTTCTGTAGTCATTCATTATCATTGTTATATATTTTTTTTGTTAGTATTGGGCATAAATTATCATTTTTAATTTTTTTTTTTGCATAAATTTTTTGAAATATATATTCTGAACTTATTTTTATTTGATTAAATGACAGGAATTCCAAGGAAGAAGCGGTACACCATTTCATCTACTTCTGCGACAAATGACGATCTGTCTGTCCCCACGGCATCTGAGGCAGCAGCAGCCTACATCCCTGCATCATCTCCCCCTGCACCATATCTGACACCGTCAGTGGATGTCTCATTAGTTGATGAGTCATCGCCTCCCCCTACAGGAGCCTCAGCAGTGGGGCAGGAACACGCCCCTTCCAGTTCATCACGGACATTCTGGAGGGTCACAGTCATAGGTTAAAATTTTAATTAAATTAATTTATTGAATTTTGTTTATAGTAATTGTTTTCTAATTGTAGATGAAAAATATACAACCATGGAAAAACAATTAAAAAGTTCTGATGTTTGGAACATGAATGGTGAGAAGATAGTGGTGCCATTTGATTCTTATGGGGTCCCAATGGATGACGTCGCAGGTTTACTTGGTCAGATTATAGGTCAGCTGGCAGTGGAGCCCATTTCCCGGCCTATTTCATATGATGATTGGAGGCATATGCCTCCAAACTGGAAAAATGAAGTTTTTCATTCTCAGATAATGGTAATTTTATTACTTTATGGTTTAATTGAATGTCATGTTACTAATATATTCAAAATGAATTTCTGTATACAGATGATCTTCCACTTTACCATTGCTGATGTGATAGCACGGAAGTGGACATTGAAAAATCTAGGAAAAAATGGAAATATTTCAAATGGAGGTTGTGGTGTGATTTCAATGATACTTTGTTGACCGTGCAGCAGATTTATGAGAAGCTACCAAGTGGGGTACCGAAAGAATAGTGGAATGTTTTTGTCGATAGTCATCGTGATGAGAAGCGGATGGTATTAAAATATATATTATTATATTATCCTCATTTTACATTTAAACATGTACATGAAGAGGAGATAGAAATTGAATACATTACTGTTAAATTGAATTTTATTTATTTCAGGATCTCTCAAGACAGAATGCATCAAACCGGGCAAAGCAAGTCATCCCGCACACTGCGGGCTCAAAAAGCTTTGCTAGAAGCCGAATGTCATTGGTAATATTTTAATTAGTTTAAATATTTATAAGAAAATATTATCTATATAACATATTTAATTGTTGATTTATATTTGTTTAATGTAGTCATAGAGTTTAGGGCATGAAGCATCCTGAACAGAACTGTGGCTGGATGTTCATAAAAAAACAGATGGAAGTTTTGCTAATGAACCTGCTAGAGAAGTTGGGGTATGAAGTCAATTATTTATTATAATAACTTATTATCAATTTTTACTATGTTAATATATATTGATATTTGATTTATGGGTAAAAATTAAAGAAATATGGGATTTCAATCCTGGGCAATCCTACTCAGTCTCCCAGGATGGCCTGGTTGGTAAAGTCCTTGGGAAGAAGCATCCTAGTAGAGTGCACGGGATGGGTTTGGGACCCATACCATCTGAGGTCTTTGGCAGGCCATCAGGGATTTCAGATACATCTACTCCTGGTTATAGTCATTTCATACCTGAAGATACTCAGAGGGATATGTCTTCTCTACGAAACACAGTTCACCAGCAGGGGGATCTGATATCTGCTTTGCAGAAAGAGTTGCTTGAAATACGTCAGCATATGAGCAGATATGCCCCCGGTGGTAGTGCATTGACTAGTGGTGAGCAGGTAAATCACAAAAAAAAATAATTTAGTTTTCACACTTTTATTGGTTTTAAGGTTAATTTTAAATATGCAACAATATTTAATTTTCAATATAATGTTCTAATAGGTGGCAGCAGGTAGTGGAGATTAAGGTGGAGAGGGTGACGATGCAGCATCAAATGATGAGTAGTAGTGTTGTTGATGTGTTGAACAAGTATGAGAACAGTTGGTTTCTATATGTAACATGTATGGAACATAGTTGCCACCAAACATTTTCATGTCCTAACATTTTCTTGATTTCTCATGTTTCCTTCTATGCATTTTATTTATTTATGATGTTTCATTTTATGTCTTGATTTCTCGAGTGTGGTATATATCATTCCATTTAGGTCTGTGTTTGAATTGGTACCACATCCAATGAGAATACCATATATGTAACCCATATTCATACCATTTATACTATATAGCAGCATTCGGTTAGCCCCATTGTGTAAGCTCGATTCATACCATAACTGATTCATAGATGTACCTAGGCAGTCCAACTGTGTAAGTCCCATTCTTATCATTGTTGCTCCATAGCAGCACCTGGGTATCCTAGCTGTGTAAGCCCAATTCATACCATCACTATCAAGGCCCAATGATCCACAACACATTACACAGGCATGAAGAAATTCTATCACAAACCAAATCCCCAAACATTCAATGGTATAAAGACAACCAAAACAACAGAAGATAAAAATCTCACTGAAGGGCTTCCATAAATTCTAACACATCCTTAGGTCTACGCTAGGTTGGTCTACACATGCCCAACCTATATCCATAATCACAACCAAAGTATATCCCCTTAGAATAAAATCTCAGGAGGGAGGAACAGTCACCCCATGTAACACTCAACAAGGCAGAAGTTATTAGGTAACATATTGGTTTTATATATGCAATTTTTTACTAGATACTCCCTTTTTCAATCAATTTCCTTACTAAGTGGAAGATAAAGCACCTATCTGATGGACCAATATGTTTTAGTTTAGCATAGACATACCCCTATTGGATCCATATCCAATATTTATCACACTAAAAGGCCAATCCCATGACCATAAATGTCTAAGGCGTGAAAGGTTAATGATAAAAGGCTCTGTCATGGCCTTGAAATTTTTACACCACTCAAATGGGTCAAGGAATACCAATTTATTTTTAGTTTAAGGTTGATATAAAACAAGTGATGAGACCACATATCACATGTATCATAGAATAATGTATAAACCATAGGAAGAATGTTCAAGGACCATCTAATTGTAATAAAAAATGCATCAAAATATGTGTCGTTTGGTATCCCAATGCACTAACCATCTTGAGAAACATGGCGTCTCCACAATTAAACAAAACCATACATTAGGAAAGCATCACGTGAAACAACCATGGATTGATAATGCCCCCATGACCAAATTCCCAATAGTCACATTACCTTCATCACTAAATCTCTCTATCTATGAGATCTATGAAAATCCAACAATTATTTTAAACCACATGTTAACCAAGTAAAACTACACCTAATAACTACCCAAATCCCCACCTGAAAAGCTAATCTTAGACTATACAACCAACATACCAATTATGCTGATAAAGAACTCACGGTCTTACTGACATGGAAAGTGTGTATCTTGGAAGCCTCCCACAATACCTAAATTTAACCATTATCAGTATAACATGAATCGAAGCATCTATATGCTCTATTAAAACACCAAATATACATCATTACAATAACATCCAAATAATCATAGTTTAACTTAACTTATCCCCCAAATAACCATGTCAATTATTCATGTTAGACATAACAAAACACAAGAACTACCCATGCTTTTACATTCCCAATACCATATACAATGATATTACTAACTGAATACCAAACCACAATCCACCTATATACCATCACTATAGAACAAAGTGTCTAAACTTACTTTCATTCATTTAATGAACTCATAGACCTAAGATAAGTCCTCTCTTGGATTACATACATACAAGAAAACCCTCATCAGGTGGAAATTAGAATCGCTATTTCACTTGATTAGAACACTCCAATCACCAATATCCCAAGATACATCTCAATATTACTAGTCTCTCTCAACCCTAGTTCACATGTCACATCCTATATAGGATACAACCCATGGAGAAGCATCTATGAACCCATATCAAATATCACAAGGAAAATCATAGGCGAATATACCCACTCGAGGGTTCTCATGCATATCACAAATCCCATACCCAATCCAACTATGAAATCTAGGTTACTAATCCTAACTAGAAATCGACACACCATACTTCCCCTGAAGGATAAAGATCACATACATGCACATATATATTAATGACATTATCTTATGATAATAACTATTGTGAAAAATCAATATCATTTGGTTTGGTTAAGTATAATTCCACCAATAAGGTATTTAGGAAAACATTAGATAAGTTGTTGTTGAAATTTTAAAAAACTCAAACCTATTTTCTTTAACGAATTCAATAACAACTATATCATGATGCATCCCATCCAACCTGCAACATGATGACCATCTTGGGATGTATACATGAAACTCTTATCTCATATCCAATGACATAACTCAAATCCCCAATAGGAATCATGTATAACCTACAAGATCATAAACCATACTCTCTCAAGCACCATGCACAGTTAGCGTGTTGTCCAATCTAAAACACACGCCAATTCACAAGTTACCCATTTTCTATAGTAGGAATTAACAACCAACCCAAAACACACAACGAACCATACCATAACATACATTCTGTAACTACTCAAACATCCATATTTGGAACAAATTCTATACCCATATAAACATAATTTGTTCTATCCCATAACACAAATCCATTATTAAAAAAACCCAACCCATATCACAATCCACCCATGGATTTTATATCGGCCAACATAGAGCATAACCAATTACATATCATTACACATCACCATAGTTAGAATGATCACATAAATTGTATCAAAATTCATAACCATTTATTATATAGGGTATTAGTATCCATATAATATAAATCAACCCTTCTTAAAACACATAAGAAATTAAAGAAGCTAAAAACACATATACATCTTGGGGGTCACATGGATTGGTTACTCACCAAATTATGATACATACCATTCCTTAGGTTGGACTCCATAACATACAACATTTGCTCATATCCTATTTTTCAATGAATACTACCATGTTATTTGTTTGTATGGTGTCTCCTGTTCAATATTCTGGTTTGATTTGTTTTTCAGGGCAGTAGTGTGGTAGGAGCAGAATTATTTTTTTTCCAGGTCAACATTTCGCGGCGGTTTTAACCGTCGCTAATGCCTTACTGGTCAGAATTTAGTGGCGGTTTTCACCTCCGCGACATAGGCGCATCAAACGCCAGAATATAGCGGCGGTTAAAACTGCCGCGAAAAAAAGTATCATCTACGCATAAAACCGCTGCGAAATGGACAAAAACCATCACGAAAACAGGCATCTACGACGCTTTTCATAAACCTGCCGCGAAATAGTTAAAACCTCCGCTAATAGATTGTCGACGCCCAGTTTCGCGGCGGTTTTTGTAAACCGCCGCCAAACCATATAGTGGCGGTTTAAACCACCTCCAAATGAAAAAAAACCGCCGCTAGGGGCCGGTTTTGTTTTAGTGATTCCTTTGATTTATACACGACTTTATTTTATACGGTGTATAAAACCCTTTTGAATTTTCATTGCATTCAAAGGGAATATTTTATTTATGAAGAGTTTTACTAAATGACAAGAAGTATGTTTCTTTTTTACGTACGTGGTGACAATGACCTTTCCGCCGCGGGTATTATTTAATCTTTGGCTTCCTTAACTAGTAGTAATGTTTTTTAAAAAGAAGAAAAAAATAAAAACCATATACTCTTTTTTGTATTTTGGTATTTAAAATGGTTTTGATAATGTTTGGATTATGTCATTGTGTTGTATTGATATCTTGTGATTGAAATGTAGAAATGTTATGTTTCCTTTATACATGTTTTATGTGATATGATTATGTTATGGTTCTTGGGAATTGTTTATGAAATTGTGTGGTTCCGTGATAAACTAAGGGAAGATGAGCCCGAGATAGCTTTCTAATGCATTGGGTACTGTGAAAGAGTTAAACGCTAAGGTTTATCCAATGAAATTTAGGGAATATACTATGGTGTGTATTCCAAACGTAACAATGAGGGTTGCTCCCTACGTAAAAATGTTATGAATGCCTCAAGATACCTTAATGTATTATGATTTCTATGAGTTATTCATAAATCGTATGACTTCATGAGGTATGTTAAATTCTTATGTTTTAGGAGTAAAGTATGCTTCCATTGATTCATATATACACATGGACTAATGTTTCCTTTCCATATTTTTATATCCTTTACTAAGCTTTTTATGTCTATCCCAAGTTTTTGAAATGTTTTACATAGGACATAAAGTGGAATAGGTTCAAGGATGGAATCATGGAAATTTCGTGCTATCTAGAACATGGAACTATACATGTCTATTTTGTTCAAGCATTTTTATTTTTTGAAAAAAATGGAAACTGAGTAGATGTGCCTACATTGTAATCATTGAGATGTAATAGTTATGTCCTAATTATCTAATATTCTAAACTTGAAAAGATCCTCAATTTGAATTATTCCTTTCATTCAATATTAAGTAATGTTTTAAGGCCGGGTCCTTATAGTTGGTATCAAAGGTCGGTTTAGAAAACTTTAGGGATTAGGAGTTTTAGTTAAACACAAGATTAGTCCCTATGTTTATTATTTTTAGTTAAATACTTGTTTTATAACTTTTTCAGATCAAGGAAAGTTTGTTACAAATGGAAGGAGGATGATCTAAATACTTGTTCTATAACTTTTTGGGGATCATTTTATTTTATCTTAGGATGGTGAAATAAGACTTCAAGAATTAAGATGTTGAGATCATAAGGAAATTGGATGAAAATGAGAGGTATAAGGAAACCAAGGTGGTTAAAACACGTTAGGGTTATTTTGGAGTTTTATAAAAAGGACAACCCGTAGGATGGGTGACAAACCGTCGCATCCGGCAAGGCTGCAAGGATCGAACCCACAATCGAAGGGTGACAAGGGTGCATCGCCTACCACTAGCCTACTTGAAGTCCCAGGTTAGTTTGACTTATTCTTTTTAGTTAAATGATTTTATTGTTCAAGAATAATTTGATTTTCGGTTATCTAGGAAAATATTTACCTTTCATGGAGGATATTTGATTAGGATAATTACTTTTCAGAATGAAACATTAAGAGTAACTCATGTTCTTTTAGAGATAAATGTTAAGATTTATCTTGGAAGAGTATGTGATTAAATCCTTAGAAGATTTGGGTTTCAATCTTAGTTTGGACTACATTGAATAATGTTATGGATAGCTGTTTATTTAATGGTCTTTGTTGAACTTTGGGTATTGATTGAAAATTTTGGAGGTTAAACGTAGTTTTTATTTTTTATAATGATTATCCTTTTTGGGGATTATCTGATCTTGTACTAACCATTTTCGTTTTGGTTATGGTCTAAAGACATTGGAAATATATAGTTCTCTTTTGTGGATTATGTTATTCTCTAGAAGTTTATTTTAGCACTCTTAATGTGAAAAAGTCATCCTAAATACTCGTCTTTTGGAGAAAAAACATGAGTTTGTATAAGAAATATAGTAAGTGATGAAAGTCTACATGACAGGTAAGTATGTTTCCTTGTGATTTAGTTAAGTTCATAAAAAAATTCGTCACTGAAAATTAACATAAAACTAAAATTATGTATGTTAACTTTTCGTACTGGGGAATCAAATACTGTTTAACCCATCAAAAGATCGTGATTTTCTTGTGGTTAAATTTCTCCTAATCACGTTTTCGATCAATTTACATCATAACATGACCATTTTTTTTCTCTTCCATGTCCATGTTTTCTTACATGGAATCCTAGGATGGGATAACTCATGTGACCTTTGTACTTCCCTTTCTTTATTTTAAAGTGATTTTTTTACTGACTCTTGTTCCGATGTGGGATTTTCAATGAATTTTCTGAGCCCAAATTTAAAATTGAGAGGACTCAATTCCCAAAAGGGTGGAGGATGTAACATCCCTGGTAAATAAAGAATATTACATTTTCATATTTATCCATATTTGTGAATAAAATGTTAATATTAATTTAATGTGAATGCTATGCTCGATGGCGTACCCAATACGCAACAACAAGTTTCTTGTAAATCTTACGTTTCACTATATTAATAAAATAATATTATTTTAAATGGAAGTTTACACCTAGCTGTTGTAATGGCGGGAATGAATATAACTAACTACAAAATGATTATATGATTTTGTCAAAAAATTACATTTATCCAATAAATGTTAGAGGCATAAAATGTGAATGAATCCAATTTTTAAGCGTAAATATTATAATATTCACTTAAAGGTCGATTTATCTCCTTTTGATGGCGAACAATCATTAAAAATAGGTTTGGTCACTCTTACTAATTCTATTAGACCAAATAAAATCCTTTTTTAGAATCGGGACCTCATAGTTTACTTTGTGTGTGTTTTTGATTTTTTTGATAAAGTTCATTTTTAATGAATAAGTGAAAAATGTTGTATTTTAATTCAAAACCTCTTTTTAATCTAATTTATTTATATTATTAGATCATCTTTTAAATTGGTTTTAAAGTGCAATTAGAATATATTTTTACCATTTAATCCAATTTTTTTCATTGAAATTAATTTCAATTTGATATTGGACTTAAACTAGTGTCAATATTTTAATAGATAATGTTTCTTAAAAACATGCTATTTGTTTTGACAGCAAGAATTAATTATTAAATTAATTAATGAAAAATATTTGTTTTGAATTTTTTAAAATAGAAATAATTTTTAAATTCTGAATATCAAATATTGCTTAGGGTAAATTTTTGTATTTTTCTGAAAAACATCAATTTCTGATGAATAGTGAAACCACTAAGTGGTAGTTAAACAAATTGTTTTTTCGTTTAAATGAAATTTTACCGCTTCTGTGTATTGAATTTAAAAAATATGACATACATGGCTGTCATTTGTAAGTAAAATGTGGTTCAATGGGATTAAAATATTTTTTGGTGAATAGTAAATTTTGGTTTTTGTTAATCGCGATTAGAGGTAATTAGTGTAATTTAAGATAAAAATTATATTATAAAAACATAAAAATATCATGACACCTGTCTTAACCTTATTGGATAGGTCATGGTCGACCAAGATAATCCATGGGTCAATTTGTGCGACCCCGTGGAACCACTTGGGTAACATAATGACATTAATACCTTTTATTTAAAGTAAAAATAAAAATATCACAAACATGTATTGTTTTACTAAAACAATTTTTACATGAGGTTATATAAGTTATATTTTTGACTATAAATACTCATTAGAGATTTAAAAATATTTTCTACAACATGGTAATTTTTAATAATTTTTAGACATCAAAAATAAATAATTATTTATGACACAATGATGATGTAGTGTATACATCAATAATGAATGATTTAAGTAAATAAGAAAATAATGTTTAAAATAATATACAAAACCTGTCCAATTATTACATTATGATTTTATTTCGAACATGTACCACCGTATCTTCTAATTTAATGATTGTTCGAGCTTTAGAAACCGAATTTCATATTATAATAAAATAATTGTTTCAAGATTTACAAAAGAGCCCCTCCTCTCCCTTATAAAAAGACACCACTTCCTACCCATTTCTCACACTTCTAAAGCCCTTTGGCTCGGCCAACCTCTACTCAACTAATCTCCCAATATCCCTCTATTCAGCCTACAAGACTTTCCTTAGACAGAATTCTCTTCAAGAAACCCTTTTGGTTCAAACCAAGGGGAGTTACCCGATTTAAAGGTAATGTCTTTTCTTATGATCTTTTGTTTTATTTTGCTTCTCAAACCCCCTAAACTCATTTATTCCTTTCTTTTGTAACAACACCAGTATCTTCAATATACTAAGATGTTTTTCAAAAAAAAATTCGACCTACACATTCACACACCTCCTTCTAATGGTTAAAGAACATACTGTTTCTGTGGGTGGCGAATTACAGCCTCACGGAACGATGATTGTTCAATTTATCTTAAAACCTTTCATGGTGGTCATTATGATGTAACTTTCTTTATATATGTTATATATGGTATTTATGTTTTCTATATGCTTCTATATTTTATGCTTAAATCATATCATCATGCTTTTCATGTCGTGTAATTTCGATAATTTCATTTTAGGAAGTGTGGACTAATGCCCCCTCAAATGATGTGACTCGTTCATGCAATACATGGAATGTATAAAGAGTGAAATTAATGAAATTATGTTACCTATATAACATATATATTATTCTGTAATTATAATATATATCTCTCTCATTTATTTTTAATTCCTTTAATATGAAAAAAAATGAAAGTAGCGTTCATGCGTATGTACGACCTACCGTCTCCATGAACGGTACATTTCATTTCTTATCTCTGAATGTTATGGAATAGTATAAAATGAATATATACTGTATATATATGATTTTTAAAACATTCATACTATTCTAGATATGAAGTACTTATAACTACATGGACAATTGTTTTCAAATAAGTTTAGTTTTTTTACTCATGTACCAAACATCGACAAAACGTATGATATAAACTCAAATAATTAACTAATTATTATAACATTATAATATCTTATTTGAATTGAGTAATAAAATTTACAGTAGTTCTTTGAGAAATTATAAATTGACCAAAGTTTATTATTCAAGAATATAAAGAAACGAACAAGACAAGTCGGACTTGAGGTAAGGGATCCTACCTCTCTCTTTCTTTTTAAGTACCCTCTTTTATGTCATTTCTTTTAAAGATCCTCTTTCTTATGTTGCGGGATGTGATTTTATATTACTATTACTTTATATTTTATGTTCATATGAATAGAGACCCTATTTGATCTCATCAATCCATTTTTTGGGAGTTTTAAGTGGCGTCGTTATGCTACTGAGTTTTCATAAGGGAATTTTATCTCACTTTGTGTTCCCGTGAGATTCATGCTACATTTTCCACTATTTAATTTTGTGTGGTGTATGTACTTCCCATAATTTTATTCTTTGTGTGATATACATGAATTTATGGGTATTTACATCTTCACTGTATGACCCTTCTTTCAGGGGGTGTACGTTTCGAAAGTTACCCAAATCGGTAAGGGAACCTTTCACCCTCCTCTTTTTAAAAGACTTCTTTTGTTATGTATTTTAATTTACACAATATTATGTTGGGATATGTTTTTCTATATCCTTATTGATGTAAATTTTATGTCCAAGTGATGAGATACCATTTTCTCTCTCATCAAATCATTTTCTGAATTTTAAAGTGACGCCGTTAGGCTGTCAAATTTTTGCAAGGGAACTTCTTAACTCAATTTCAATTCATTGGGATAAACTAGTACTACTTGAATATGTAATTCAATGAATATATGTGAATGAATCTGGTTGTATTACACTTAATATCCACTTATATTGAGTGTATCTTTATTTTTCACACATATGTATGTAATTGATTTATCCTTAATCTAAGGATACTGTCTTTATAAGGAACTTCATCTCAATCTCTTTTTTATTAAGGATTTCTTTGATTTATACACAAATTTCTTTTATACGCTTTATAAAAACCTTTTGAAATTTCATTGCATTCAAAGGGAATCTTTTCTTTACGAATTTTTTTTCTAAATGACAAGAAGTATGTTTCTTTTTTACCTACGCAGTGACAATGACCTTTCTGTCATGGTATTATTTAATATTTGGCTTCCTTAACAAGCGGTAATGTTTTTTAAAAAAAAGGAAAAAAATAAATACCATATATTCTTTTATGTATTTTGGTATTTAAAATGGTTTTGATATTTTTCAGAGTATCTCAATGTTTTGTGTTGATATCTTGTGATTAAAATGTGGAAATGTTATGTTTCCTTAATACATGTTTTTTGTGATACGATTATGTTACGGTTCTTGGGAATTGTTTATGAATTTGGGTGGTTCCATGATAAACTAAGCGCTGCTGAGCCTGAGATAGATCTCCAATGCATTAGGAAACATGAAGGAGTTAAACGCTATGGTTTCTCCGAAAATATTTAGGGAATATACTGCGGTTGGTATTCCAAACGTAACCATGAGGGTTTCTCCCTACGTAAGAATGTTATGAATTTCTCAAGTTACCTTTATGTCTTATGATTTCCATGAGATATTCATAAATCTTATGATTTCATGAGGTATGTTAAATACTTATGTTTTATGAGTAAAATATGTTTTCATTGATTCTTATGTACACATGGACTGATTTTTCCATTCCATATTTTTATATCCTTTACTGAGCATTTTATGCTCATCCTATGTTTTTGAAATGTTTTCCACAGGACATAATGTTGAATAGGGTCAAGGAAGGAATCAAGGAAATGTTGTGCTGTCTAGAACATGGAACTATACATGACTCTGTTGTTAAAGCGTTTTTATTTTGTGAAAAAAATGGAAACTGAGTAGATGTGTCTACTTTGTAATCATTGAGATGTAATAGTTATGTACTAATTATCTAAAACTCTAAACCTGAAAATATCCTCAATGTGAATTATTCATTTAATTCAATATTAAGTAATTTTTAAAGGCCTAGTCCTTATAGTTGTGGATGGTTATGAGATTTGTAAATGAGGGAAATCTAATCCTTAGGTATATTGGACACTTTGTGATTATTGATCGAGTATGGATGCTACTAAATTGGTTGGTGCTTTCACCGAACATCTCATGTTCAATATATATTTAATGTATATTTGCAGAGGTAGGACCCACATTATTTTTCATATGCACTAAAATCACAGGTTAGACTAATGAATAATTATCTTTTCCATCAATAATATCAATTAAAAATATTTTACCTAAAGAATGATGTGTTAAGGAATAAGGATACTCTCCTTGTTAATGTTGTCTAGAGGAATCAGAAATTTCATGAAGCAATAAGGGAACTAGAGAATTTGATGAAGTAGATATATCCTTGTTTTTTTGTACTAGTGTGATATAATTTCAAGGGTTATATTAATTTTTTGTGGTTGTAATTTAAATTCGTGATATTTTATGATATATTTCTCTTCAAATAAATTTAATTTCATCAATTTCTTGTGAAACACGCAACACTTAGTTGAAATGAATCATAATATAGTATACCATTGTATCCGTCAAATATAATTATAGGTATTACTATTATCAAATAAAATTCTAAAATAATTCACAACTATTATATATATATATATAATATTGAAAAAAATTATCTATTTTAGTGAAGTTGTTATATTCTTCAAAATTTCATTTTCTCACAAAAATTGGATTTTTTACTTTTTTTTGAAAATAATAAAATTACTTTTTATTTTATTTTAATAAATTTATTTAAAAATGGAAAAAAAATTGAATCATTACGTTAAAAATAACTTAGAGTAATGTTTTTAGAATTTTTTTGAAAAGATTTCTTTTTCAATGAAAAGTGAAAAACACATTTTTATTGAAAACTGAATTTTCATTAAAAACATTGAAAAGGTTTCAGTTTGTTTTTATATGATTTGTAATAAAAAAAATTCCATTTATATTATTTATAATCTTACTATGGTTATCAAAATAAATTTTATGTTGGATTTTGGTATAATTTGTTTTAATACATAATAAAAACATTCTCTACAAACCCAATTTTCTTCAAGTTATATCGGATTAATTTTTAATTAAATTCTACCACCTCTATAAATTAAATTATAGAAAATTTATTCTATATTTTTAATAATAATAGATTATATTATATACTAAGGTGAAACTAGTTTTTTTTCAATATTAATTGTAAAAAAATTAAACATCTGTTATTGTGGTTAATATTAAAATATGTTTTTCATTGCTAAACCAAGAGATAAGGGTATGTTTTCCCATTAAACATTTCTTATATACTATCATATGGAAATATTTCAACGTCATACTATCCCACGTTGGAATATTTTTACCTTTTTCTTAAATTTTCATTAGTATGACATTTTTATATTTTAATGTTTTTATATATTCCTTGTGCGTTATCGCTCCAGCATATAAAAGAAAACCTGTATTTTCTATTAATTACACCATATTGGTGTGTATATAAAAAAAATAGCTAACATATATTATAAAATTACATATAAATTAATTATATTTTTTGGACATTGGAAATTACTAATCCAAGGTTCCATAAGAATATATCTAAAGGAGGTTAATCAAATTATATTTAATCCTCTTACCTGACATAATTAAAACAATTTCTTCTTATACCTCCTAAAATATTATATTATTACTTGAAAAATAATCAATTACTTTACATAAATATAATTAAATTTTATAATTATTATGGATCCACCGTTATTAAGCATCTTTTCCATTAAATGGTATGTGTAAGTATCATTCATACATATGTGTGGACTACCACTTCAACATAGTGATACAATTATTTATCCATTCCAACATTTAATTGAAGTGTAATTATGATGTGTTTTTTCACACCAGATTTTTTATTTTTCCCTTTCAACACGAATTAGCTTATTAACATTGTATTTACCTATGATTTTTTAGGTTTCAGATCGATATTTTTAGTTTCCCACTATTTTTATTTTGATTCACGTTTTCTGTGAATGATTAAAGGGTAAACATGCGACCACCTGGTATTGGGTCATTTTCCTAATTAATTTTGAAATTTCATTTTTTTAGTTTCATGGGTAACATTAGGATTGTTCCAAACAATGTGGCTCCTAGAAGAAACTGTGTGAGTCCTGGGTGTCTCTGGTCAAGGGTCCACTCCCTGAACATGGTTATCCTAACTATGTAGAAGGAATGCACATGGATAATGATATTTTGAAAAAACAAATTCTCATGGTATTCCAATTCATGTTTCCAAACCGTTCAAGTATCTAGTGTTCCCAGTGATGGGTGCACGATTGGCAGAAGGTTTCCCAAACTATACTGCCAAAAATGTGTAGTGCCCGGTTCATTAAAAGTGTGAAATTACTTTTCTAACTCTCATATTTTAACCCCAAAATTCCCAAAATTCCCCACATTTGAGTTGTTTACCCCTACAGAGGCTTCTACCTTGTACCTCATTCTTCTCCACTACCTACTAGGGTGGATCCAAGTGGTTTTTGCAAAAATTAGGGTGATTTAATGCGGTATTCTACTCTTTTCTTCATCCTATTCCATATTAATTAATTTTATTTGATATTCTACTTCTTTCGTGGATCCATTGTTCTTGGGTTCTTATTTACACTATATAAATTGGGGGGTTTACTTTTCGAATGTTTCTCTTGGTTGTTCTCACTTCCATGGACCATTTTAGATTTGTTCTTGGTTGACGTTGTTGAAGTGATTTTTGTTTGTGGTAGTTTTCCCTTTCCATTTTCCTTCTTAATTGAGAAAACATTTATTTATTGACTTATTTACCTACCTTTAATTATAATTAGTGATGTATGTTTTTTTGATAAAAATTAAAATGAAATGTTGGAATTTATCCTTCTATTATATTGTCTGAAAATGTTTTTCTATGTATTTCCCACAAGGAATAATAAAAAAGTAAAAGTTGGACCTTACAAGTGATTTAGGGTTCTTGAAGTAATTTTTTGGATATTAAATGTGTGTTTTATAGAAATTGATTTTAAAATGTTTTTTAATCCCTAAATGGGTATTTATTGCTTTTTAAAATGTTTTGTTACTCAAATGTTACATGAGGCCTATTTGGAAGCTTTAAAAATTGTTCCTCTTCTATAAACACACTTAGTATGTATATATTTCTTTGATAGATTATAATGTTAATTGTCGGTCCTTTACATTTTAATTTATTAATGTGTTGATGGTTGAAATAAATTGGATATTTCTTATAGTAAATCAGGTGTAACTCTTGGTTGTGTTTCTTATTCTTATGATTTATATATTATTAGTTTATTTTGATCACCCCCACTTTATAATTGACATGGGAATGTATCATAGCTGGATTATTTTACTATAAGGTTTCATACCATTGTTTTGGTTATGATATGGAAAGTTTACCATAGTATGGACCATTATTTTCTATGGGATCATGCACCTCGGTTAATCCCTAGAGGGAAAGACTACGCATTTGGGATGGTTGATGGCTATAGTGACCCGAACTTTACATATATTACTATTACATCATATTAATGATAAAAAATATAATAGTATTAAAAATTGAGGTTCCAAAGGATAAGTGTTTTGGGTAAAATAGGACAATACATAACAATTACATCATAATGCATAAACATTTATTTTATTCCTTCTTCTATAGATTATTATTTGCACTTGACCTCTCCTTTGTACATGTAGTCACCTAAGGATATACATCAAAATGGGTGAGATAAAATCCCAGTATGTGGATATATAAGAAAAATATAAGAATGGATGAGCATAACCATAACATAGGCAAAATATCAGGGCTATGAGAGGAAGCATTAAGAAGAGACATGAAATGTGGTAATGCCTAAAAATGAAACATAAAGTATTACTGGTTAACTACCACAAATACTTGTGAAAAAATCTAGAATCTTGTTCCCACATAATTTCACATTTTCTCATGTGATTCATCACTTTACCCAATGCATTGGAGCACTATCTAATTCCAGGCACACCCGTCACATTGAACATTCATATTGTGCTAGATAATTCTGGGCCCACTCATCACATCATAACATTATCATTTATCAGGCATGACACAATGAATATTTATCAAAAGTAAACATAACTAACCCATGAAAAGTAATGGGTTTTAATTTCATAATAATGAATTCATAAACCTTGGGTTTCCAAAAGAAATAAGGAATAAAATACAAGTTACATTAACTGTTAACCATGAATGAGAAGTAAAAAGTGTGTTCTCAAAAGAAGAGTTATTTTGGGAAACATTTTGTTTGAAAAAAACACCAGTTACAAAATATATATCCTAGAAAAGGGAAGAAAATGATGAACAAATGATTTTTAATATGTAATCATATCAAAAAAAAGAAGTGAAAGAGGGAGAACCCGACGGATGGAAGTTGGGTTCGAGAACTTTCAATTTACCTTATATCCAAACACTTTCTTCAATTTAATGTCTTACATAACCACATTAAGTTAATTAATTTACAATTACAGAACCTTTTTTACATGAATATAGTTCATTATGGTTTTATTATGTTATTTTATGTGCCTTTAGATGAGTTATAGAGTATAAAAACATTGTTCGGGAATGTTTGTTTTTATGGTTTTTCTTGAGTGGTTGACTTCTATTCGTGTATTGAAGTTTGGGTAGAACATGGGTAAACACCCAAGATTGATAATAACTATTATTAATTATCATCTAGGAGATTAAATTAACTAATAATGTATTATATTGTATACCATTTGTATGAATCATTGGATAATAATTAAATGTTGATTGTTTTGATTTATTTTGGCGGTTTTTTGACGACAATGAATTTTTTTCGTTTACTAATTTTGGATTATGTACATAATTTATTTCCTGTACATAAAATAGGAAATAATACATATAATAAATTATGATTCAACAATAAAAAATGTTCTATGACCAGATCTGAAAGTAGAAATGGAAAAGGAAAACTTGTCGTTCTTGAAGGTGATAGATTAAAACCTCAAGAACAATGTTATCTTTTATAAAATAAAAGGAAGAGGTAAAGAGGGTTGGATTGTATAAAATACCATTAGTATCATAACATTAATTTATATGTATGATACTGGAGTTACCTTAACATGGGGATGAAAATAGGATGGAATAGAAAATGAAAAGAACATTAAATTTAATGGAAATTAAAGGAGAAGAGGGAGAGAAATTAACTCTTGAATACTCCTCTTGAGATCCTCCATAAGGGGCCTAGGATTGGGATTTTGATGATACCAGATTATATTAGACGTGGGGATGGTATTTGAAAGATTCTTGGGCAGAGTTTAGATAAGGCTTTAAGCTTGAGAGGATTGAGGAATTGAGGCTGTTAAGAGTGGTATTTATAGTTGAGGGAGAGGGGTTTTCTCAATATAAAATTCCATAGTTTATTATTTACCAACAAGATAAGGAATAGTGAGTATTCCATTACCAAGAATAGTAATTTTGTCATGTGATTCTAAACCAAGCGGGATTTCATTAGTAGAACATCATACATGACTCTCGCTTATTTTGTAAATTGTGGTATTTCATTATTCAAAAAAAATTATGTATTTAAGAAAAATCCCAAAAATTCACCCCATCCATTTTTCAACATGTAGAATCCAAAAATTAACTCCAATTTTAAAAAATATTTTTCTAAATATGATTAATTTAATATATAATTAAAATCATAATTTACATGAAAAAAATAGTTTCTAAAATTAGAAATTATTTTATAATGCTTTCAAAAATTACTTATGGTCTTATAAAATTATCATAAATCTAGAAGATATAGATTTATTAATTTATGGAAACATTTTATGAAAATAAATTTTCATTTAAATTAATTAAATAATTTTATTTATTTATTTATAACTTACAAAATTACCAATACTTTTATTAGGTTAAAATTGTCACCTATATGATACCTTAATAATATTTAATTATTCAAGGGTATGGTTACTATTATTTTTATGATTTACTATACATTAAGTTCATATTCCCATTAATAAGGGTACGTTACTAATCATAAGGGTTTTTTAATTTTCACCAAAAATTATTTATGTTTTATTAGACTCCAAAAATCATGTTGAAAAAAACCGTGTATATCGGATTTTTGAAATCCAAAACATAGAAGTGGAAAAATTATGTTTAATGGTCACATAATATTTAGTATAATTATATTTCATTGTGATTAATAATGTGATTACACTATATGTAATAATTATAAGAAGGTAATTCCATTGATAAAACATTGGGTTTTTACATTCTTCCCCCCTTATGAAATTTCACCATTGAAATTTAGTTTTACATATATAGGTGTGGTTACTTCTCCTTCGTCGCCACTTTTGGTTCCCATGTTTCTTCATCAATCATATAGTTCATCCACAACTCTTTGAAAAGGTCGGTTGTCTTGTTGAATAAATCCTTATCTCTCGCGTCCAGAATCTCCACTGGCTGCTCCTTATAGGAGAGATCAACTTCCATCTGTACCACCTCTGAGTTTAGAATATGTGAGGTGTCTGGTATGTACTTCATCACGAGTGATACGTGAAACAAATCATGAAAATGAACCATATTAGGTAGAAGTGAGAGCTGATAGGCCATGACTCCTATGCATTCAAGGATCTCAAAGGTGCCAATAAACCATGGTATTAACTTCCCTTTCTATCCAAATCACATGAATCTCTTCCATGGTGATATTCGAAGGAAGAATTTATCCCCAACATTGAACTCCAAGTCTCTTCAATGGTTGTCAGCATAGATCTATTGTCAACTTTGATTAGATTTGATGTGTTTCTGGATGACTTGAACATTCTCTGTCATCTCTTCCACAAGATCACATCCAAGTAATTTTCGTTCTCCAACATTATCCCAACAGATTGGAGTTTTACATCACTTTCATAAAAAGCATCATATGGAGCTATCTGAATACTCGAGTGGAAGCTATTGTTTTATGGGAACTCAACCAATGTCAGATGTTGATCCCATCCGCCATTGAATTCTAGAGAGTAGGCTCTTAGCATATATTCAAGCGTCTGAATAGTTCTTTCAGATTGGCTATCTATTTGGGGCTGATAGGCTATGTTGAAATTTAATTCAATACTCGAAGACTATTGAAGGCTCTTCTAGAATTTAGATAAGAACCTTGGATCACAAATAGAGGCAATTTAGAGTGGAAAATGATTTATTATCACCAATTCTTGCACATATATCTTTGTAAGTTGTTCAAGAGAGAGATCATCCCGAATTGCGATAAAATTGGCAGTCTTGGTGAGTCGATCAACCACTACCCATATCTCATTATTTTCCATCTATATCTTCGAGAGACTAGTGACAAAGCCCATAGTAACATTTTCCCATTTCCACATCGGTATAGGCAATGTATACATCATCACTTTGGAATTTTTTACTCCACTTTTACATGATGAAATACCAAGCAACTTGATATATATTCTACAATATCCACGTTCATGTCACCCACTAAAAGTGTTATCAGATATCGCAATACATCTTGTTGCTACCAGGATGGATAAAGAATGTTGAGCTATGTTTATTTTCCAATAGCTCCTTCTTTATCCCGGGTGATGGAGGCACACAAAGTCACATTCCAAACTGAATCACAGCATCATTGTCGATATGAACTCAAGCTTCTTCCCTTCCATTACTGCATTCAACATTGTTTGTATCTCCACATCATCCCTTTTTGAATCTTTAATCTTATTTTGGATGGATAGTTGCTCAATAATTTGGTAAAGGTAGGATATATCCCCTACCCTTATGATTTCAAAATCCAAACATTATATATATGAGAAGATATGGGTTTTCTCCATCCGTAACATGGATAGAGTACCTGGTTCTATTCAGCTAAGAGAATCAGCTACCTTGTTTACCATTATAGGGTGGTAGTGAATAGATCAATTGTAGTCCTTGATTAGATCTTACCATCTCCGTTGATGCATCTTGAGATCCTTTTGTGTGAATATATAATTTAGGATCTTGTGGTCGATGTCTATGCCACACTATCATTAAGGTAGTGTTTCCAATTTTCAAGGAAAAGATCACAGTTTCTAGCTCAAGATCATGTGTCGGGTAGTTCTACTCATGGATCATCAACTGCTGTGAGGAGTGGGCTATCACATTATCATTTTTCATTAGTACACAACCCAAGGAATTCTTTGAAGCATCACTGTATATCACAAAACATTATCCACTTTTCGGTAGTGTGTGTACATGTGAAGTGATCATCCTTCTAAATAGATTCTTGTATCTTCCTTCACATTCATCCATCAAGACATACAATACCCATATCCTTGTTAAATTAGTTGGTGGGCTTGAAAATCATGAGATGTTTGTAACAAAACTTCTGTCGTACCCAGCTAATCCAAAAAAATTATGGATTATCTTTGGTACTAGAGGGCTTGGGACATTCCTAAATCACCTTTTTTTAAGGATCCACAAAAATTCCCTCACTAACGATCATATGTCTCAAGAAAGTGACTTGATTTATCCAAATGTCACAATTTATGAACTTGACATACAAGTTATCCTTTATCAATGTCGCCAACACAAGTCATAGATGTTCTTCATGTTCCTCCTTTCTCTTGGAGTAAATGAAAATATCATCAATAAACACTACCAAAAACTTGTTGAGGTAATGTCTAAAGACTTTATTCATCAAATCCATGAAGATAGCATGGGCATTAGTATGTCTGAAGGGCATAACCATAAAAACATAGTGCCCATACCTCGCATGGAAGAAAGTCATCTGAATATATTCCTTCTTCACCTTTAGATGATGATATTAAAAACATTGATCCACTATTGACAATTATTGAGCTTCTCATAACTGATGAAACAAGTCATCAATCCTTGGAAGATTATACTTGTTCTATATGGTGATATTGTTGATTTCTCTATAATTGATACACAACTGCATTATTCCGTCCTTCGTCTTCACAAAGAGCACTGGCACACCTCAAGGTGATGCGGTAGGGAATATAAACCCTTTATCCAGATGATTTTGCAGCTGCTTCAATAAATCCTCTGGTTCGATAAGAGAAATCCTATAAGGACACTTTGTAATAAGAGTAGCTCCAGGTATGAGTTCTATTGATAAATCTATGTCACGATATGGGGGAATTCTATGTAACTCTTCAGGAAATACAACACTGTATTCTATCACGATGGGAATTTCCTCAAGGAAGGTAGTTTCCTTTGACTCAACCATTTGGGTGAGTTATGCTTCTTCATAGGGAATCAACACCCACACAGATGATGGATTTTTCAAAGGTGATTCATGATCTTCCTCACATTAGTAGAGGAGAATGATATGGTTTAGAATATGAAAAGATATTTCTTTTTCCAAATAGTTGATATGTGCTCTATATAATGAGAACAAATCCCTTCCCAATATAGCATAATATTCTTCCAAGGGAAGTATTACAAGATTCACATTAAGATTCTTCCCACGTACACCAACAGGAGAATAAAAAAACACTTGGGTTTCAATGATTGCCCCACTTGGTGTTTTTATAGATATCTATACTCCAAGGATTCAAGGCTTCTATTCTATTGTTCTAGAAAACATGAAAGATACAGTGGAATGCGTAGAACTAGAATCAAATAAGTATTTTTTTTCCATTCATGAGTTAATAAGAAGTATACCTTGTTGGAATTCATTATCTTTCTCCACTTCTGCAGTAGTGTTGGCATAAGCCTGTCCTTCTTCCTTTTTCTTTGGTGGCTGCTAATGCCGATTACCCTTGAGAACACAAGGTTTCGTGCACTGGCTTGCATAGTGCCCTATCTCCCTACAGTTGTTGCATTGAACCATGGGTGGTTATCTTTTTTCTATGGCTACAAACTCCTTCCGTCTTATGTCCTTTCGACACACATGATCATGGTGTCCTTCTTTACCAAACATGAATCACTTTTCCATCCCTTTGAGGTAGGTCCTATTGTGTAACATCCCAAATTTTTAGCATGTGGGTCATTGAGTTTTGTTCCCATCTTTTTCATTAGGTCCTCCAGTATGAAACTCCGTCCTTCGTTTATTATAACCATATCAGTGGGACCATTCTCCAAATTCAATCTCCACATTGAGAGCACACTAAACAGAATCGTCATAACTCCGATTGTCCAGAATTTCAAGAGCCTTTCGAATGTGTGGTTTTAATCCACTAATGAATCTAGTTATTTTTCTATCATTGTTGATATCTTAACCCGAACCGTACCTTGCAAGGCTTAGGAAATTCCCTTCATAGGTTGTGAAATATTCTCCTTGTTTTTCCTTGAGCTTTATGAATTCTATCTCTATCATCGTGGGAAGAGTTTGTGGGAAATACATATTAAGAAACATGATCTTAAAGTCTTCTCATTCTATCTCTTCAATATCCTCCCTTGTCGTAGAGTTCTTTATCAAAACCCACCATTGATCAGCCTTTCTATCTAGATGATAAACGATTATAGTCACATTCTCTATCTCATAATATTAAAGCATAGAAAATATCTTCTCCATGGAGTTGACCCACTGTTCTGCAACTAATGGATCGGATGATCCACTAAATGTCGGTGGTTGTTGCCTCATCAAACATACGATATCCAATTTCTACCTCTTTGGTGAAAGAGGAAGTTAACCATTGTCATGGTAATTGTTCGTAACCTGAGATAGTTGGTTAATCATCTCTATGATGTTTTAAACTCCACCTCCCAAATCATTGGGGATGTCATTTGGGCAATCGTTTCATTGGACCTCACACAGGTTGTTGACCTGGTTTCACCTAGTTACCACCATTTTCAATAATAGCAATGGTTATAAAAAAACACAAGTAAACAAGTCTTGAATATATAATATATTCATTTTACAAATTTATAATAAAAGAATCACATATGAGATCCCTATATAAATATTCTTGTACGCATATTTGTACATAGTGTCATACTGGAGGTTTTCTCCACGGTTCACTAATCCTAATTCCCAAATCTACTAAAACTTTCCTCTGATACGAATAATAGAGACCCTTCCTTTTATTATATTACTATTACATAATTTTAATGATAAACAACATAATAGAATTACACAGAGAGGATCCAAAGGTTTAATGTCTTGGGAAAACTAGGACTGTACCTAACAATAACAACATCAAGCATAAACGTTTATTTAATTCTTTTTCTCTAGCTTCTTAATGGAACTTGACATCTCCATAGTACATGTAGTCACGTGACGATATAAATGAAATGGGGAGAGCTAAAATAATAGTAATAGAGTATATAATAACAATATAAAAATGGGTGAGAATAACCATAACATAGGCAAATGATCATGAACATGAGAGGAATCCTTAATAAGAGACATGAAATGTGGCAATGCATAAAAATGAAATATAATGTCTTAGTGGTTAAATACCAAACATACTTGTGAAAAAATATAACATCTTGTTCACATATCATTTTACATTTACTCATGAGATTATTCACTTTACCCAATGAAATAGAGTGTTGTATAATTTCAGGCGCACCCATCACATCATAACATTATCATTTTTCATGATTGCCATTATGAAAATATATTACAAATGAACATAAATAAACCATAATAAGGAATTTGTATCATTTCATAAGAAAACATTCATAAACATTGGTTTCCCAAAAGAAATATGGAATAACATACAAGTTATATGAACCGTAAACCTTAAATGAGAAGTAAAAGTTGTGTTCCGAAAAGCAGAGTTCTTTTGGAAATTTTTTTTATTGAAATTAAAACCACTAAAAACATGAATATCGTAGAAAAATAATGAAAATGATGAAAAATTTATTTTTATTAAATAACCATAACAATAAAAATAGGTGAAATAGTGAGAATCCAATGGATGAAAGTTAGGTTCGAGAATTTTCCCCTTACCTTACATCCAAACATTTTCTTCACATTAATTTCCTATATAACCACATTAGATTCATTAATTAAAATTTAAAGAAACATTTTTCATGAATATATTTAATTAAGGTTTCATTAAGTTACATTAAGTGCCTTTGTATGAGTTATAGAGTTTAAAAACATTGTTCGGTAATGTTGGTTTTTATGGTTTTTCTTCAGCGGTTAACTTGTATTCATGAATTGATGTTTGGGTAGAACATAATAAAATTTTAGAAATGATATTAATTATTATTAATTATATTCCATAATTTCTAATTATATTATAATTTATTATATTATATACTCTGTGGATGAATTATTAGATAAAAATTAAATGATGATTGTTTGGGATAATTTAGGCGGTTTTTTGACGGCAATGAACTTGTTTTGTTTACTCATTTAGTAATATGTACAATAGATAGTTCCAGAACATAAAATAAAACATAATACATATAATATATTCTGGTTCAACCAAAAAAATTGTTCCATTACCATATTGGAAAGTTGAAATGGATAAAGAAAACATGTCGTTCTTGAAGGTGATAGATTAACACCTCGTGAACAACGTTTTTTTATAAAATAAAAGGAAGAGGGAAAGGGGGTTGGATGGTATAATATCCCATTAGCACCATAAAATTACAGTATATTTATGATACTATAGCTAACATAAAATTTGGATGAAGATATGTTGTGATACAATATGAATAGAACATGAAATTGAGAGGAAATTAAAGGGGATGAGGGATAGAAATTACCTCTTGAATCATCATCTTTAGATCCTCATTAACGGGCTGAAGCTCTTCTACATGAGGGAGGGTCTAGGGAAGATGATGGAAATTTTCAAGAAAAGACTTATAGACTGAGATGTGTGAGGAAATTAGGGTGTGAAGGGTGGTATTTATAATGGAGGCGAGAGGTGTTTTCTCAATATAAAATTCATTTGTTTGTTATTTCCCCACAAGACAAGGAATAGTGAGTCTTCTATGACCAAGATTAGTAATTTATTCATGTGATACTGAACCAAGTGGGATTACATTATTACAACATCATACATGACTCATTAATTATCTTATTTAGCGTAATTTGAAAATTATGGTATTTCACTATTCATAAAAAATTCAAGTATTTCAGAAAAATCCCAAAAATTCACCTCAACCATTTTTCGATTTGTAGAATCCAAAAAATAAAGTCCATTTTCCAAAAAAAATTCTATATATGAATAATGTAATATTTAATTAAAATAAAAATTTACTTGAATTTTTTTTAAAATTAAAACTGATTTTATAATTCATTCAAAAATTACTTAAGGTCTTATAAAATTATCTTATACATTAAATACATAGATTTGTTAATTTATGATCAAAATTTACGAAAATAAATTTTCTTTTAAATTAAGTACTTAATTATAATAAATTTTATATGACTTACAAATATACCAAGACTTTTACTATGTTCAAATTGCCACTTACATGATACCTTACTTTTTTAAATTATGAAAAGGTAAGGATTCTATTATTTTTGACGATTTATTATTCATAAGGGTCATATTACCGTTATTAAGGGTAGGTTATTATTCATAATGGGTTTAACTATTCACCAAAAATTATTTTTGTTTTATTAGACTCTAAAAATCATCTAGAACACCAATACGTATGTTGGATTTTGGAAATTCAAAACATAGAAGTGGAAAAATTATATTCAATGGTGAAAAAATATTTTTTATAATTATATGTCCTTGTGATTCCTAATGTGAAAAAAAACATAAGGAATAATTTTAAAAAGGGAATTACATTGATTAAACATTGGGTCGTTACAATGGCATCGAGTTTGGAATGCCTACAAGATGAATCTGGTTTCATTGTTTTGTATATTTCTCACATAAGCTCCTAGGTACTCGTATACTACCCTTGTAACTCATTTATATATGGAAGATAATATAGGTGCTTTAGATATTTTGGTTTCATGATTGTTGTTTTCTATTTCCCTTGTTATCTTTTTATTGATTAAGATCCCTTTTTATGATATATTCATTTTCTAAAAGTGAGTAATCAGTTTTAAACATATTTATGTAAATGTTTTGAAAATATTTTTAAACCACTTATGTTTTTTAAAATTTAACACTACTACGTTCACTTAAAATCCCTTTCATTAAATGATAAGACCTCCATCTTGGAAAAAACTAGTTCTAAAAAAAAGGTAAATATAAAATGAATTTACATAAATAGGAATCGTTTGAAAAATACTTTTACATGTATTTTCCTTCTAACTTGAAATTGATGGATTTATTACTTAAAGGAAAGAAAATATGTATAGATTGTATAATAATTTCTTCTATGTTCTGATAGTCACAAATATACTTCTATCCTGTTTTTAGTGTCAGATATATGTTCAAGCATGGTCTTGATTCACCGTGGTTGATATATGTTTTTGGATTGTTGATTGATACATGGGGTCACATGGATGTTTATATTTCATCAGGTTTGGTTTTGGTTTGTTACCAATTTGGTTGTATTTTTGGTTTTCCTATAGATGCGGCTTCGGTACCCTATTTGTTTATTTTGGAATACTCTATTTATTTATGCAACATTAGTTTATTTTTCAATAGGAGTAATCATTTCCTTAACATCTAAGTGATGCCCTTAGTTCTTATCACTGACATTTGAGGATCAGGACCTTCTCCAAAGACTTTTTGTGGGCCATATCAGGTGAGCAGTATGGGGTTGACCTAGGAAGGTTCATGAAAAAATGGAATCATAGCATTTTTTTAGAGGACCTAGCTGTCAAAGATCCCTTTTATTATTTGAGATGTTTAAGTAGATCATGTAGCATTGTCAAAACAAGGAGATTATGTATGAGGAAGTGTCTGGCCGAATATTCCCATGTTAATCCATAGGATACAAGGTAATGTATGTTTTTTCGGGATTTTTTAGTTCATGGGGTTTTTTTTGTTTTGGTAAGTTAATTAGGATATGTGCTAGTTATTTTGGTGAGCTCACAAGTCTAGGAAAACAATGTAGAGCCCACAGACATGGTCCTAAGTGACTCTCCATGATGGTGGTTTAATTGGAATGTTTTCTCCAACAATATGACCAAGTTATCAATCGACACTATTGTACTACTTCATGAGATTGTTTTGAGTCTTTGTGATTTTGAGATTATTTTGAAATCATTTTTTTCAGAAAGTAAAAACCTGGTTTCATTTTTTATTTAATTGGATTTTGAAAATGAATAATTACTCATCAATTTTATTTCAAATAATTTTTTTTAAATATTATCTAAAATAAACTGTTTTTTGATGAAATTGTTTTCTAATTAACTAAATTTTAAGAAATGATGGTTTTTAATGATGAGGTAAATTTTTTGAATGGGGAGAAAGTTATTTTTGGATGGAATCATTGGGATATTTTTGTTTAATGAAATAGTTTGGAGTGTGGTGTTTGAAAATTTGTTTGAAAGTGGTGTTTAAAGAGATTTTTGAAAAATTATTTTGATTATTTTTCAGTTGGATCCCTTATATGTTTGGTGTTTTCTTATCATGTTATTTGGATCGAGATTTGGATTTTTTTTAGTTTTTATTTATTTTTTGTAGATTATTCCACCACCAAAAATTAAAATAATATCTATGGGGAAACTATTGGTAGGTCACCATTAGCGGACCCTCTAGTTGGTCAAACTAGTGACTCCCTCCTCGATTGATAGAAGTTGAATACTCCACTCTTTTATGGTAAAGACATGCCTTTTGATGTAGAAGAGTGGATGAGGAAATTATAAAGGATCTTTAGATTCCTTGATTTTTGTGAGTCACTAAAAGTTATGTATTTTACCTTTATTCCTGAAGATCTGATCCGGACAAGGTGGAAGTTAGCCATTGATACCAGGACTTGGGAATGCCTCTCCTAGAAAATTTTCTAGACTACATTCATCCAATAGTACCTTGCTATGGCTGTGGAGGTTTTGAAGGGGAAGGATATGTGATGTCGTCACCAAGGTGATCGATTAGTGTTGTAGTTCATTCATAATTTTGTGGATATAGTTCCTTATGTTTCAGAGTGGGATGAGGACAATTCGATAAAATATTAAAATTATGAGATTGGTTTACTTCCTAATATATAGTACAAGATGTTATATTTTCATCTATAATTCTTTTTAGATGTGGTGAGGCAAGATGTTTACGTTAAATATCTGTTGGGTTTTGTGATAGAGGAATCAAATAACTCTTTAGTCCTTAGAATTTGTGAATTTAATTCATATAAATAGACAGAAAGGTGTCCAATGCCTATGTATAATGGTATTATAATTAAGAGGACTTCATATATTATTCATCTTCCTCTATCCATGGGACCTATGTGCATTATCATTATGAGATTCAAGGTCACAATAATCATTTTTTTCTAGAAGCACGGATGTCCTTCTGTACATGTGGATTCTTGGGTCACTTTAAAAGGTAGCATGATAGTGTTTCTAGGATGCGATGTGGAAATAGGACCACCCAATTAGAAGTCACCCTATCCTATTTTTAATATTAGGGTTCTAGTATGGTTTCAGTTTAAATAACATTTTATGTAATTGTTATTTTTTCTATAGTGATTTAATCTTATGGTGTAATCTTTTGTTCAGTCATGGGAATGGAAGTTGTGATCCTTTTCAAAAAAAAAAATTTAATGGAAATGTGTTTTGAGGAACTATAAATATATTTTTTGGTGTGGTTCATGTTTTTTTGGCATCTTTTTCATATATTTTATTTACTATCAAATTTCTTGTATGGATGTTCATGTTTGATGGTTCATATTTTGGATGGTGGTGTTAGTTGTATATCCTACTAGAATGGTAAAATGTTGTGGATTCAACTCTATCCCTCATGATAAAATAATTGACCCCTCAATTCTAAATTTTATCTAAACCCCTACCATCATTCAACCATTATTTTCCTCTCCTCCTTTAGTGAATGTTGGGCACTTGTAGTTGGTCTGAAGATTATGGATGTGTATATATGAGTTCTTTTGGATTGTCTATTGATAAAACATTGTGGAAAGTGACTCATTTTAGATGGAGGTGTTAGTTGTTTCCTTTCTGTGGTTGTTGTGATCCTCAGATAATGGAAAAGATAATTTTTTTTTGTAAACACATATCTTTTTAACACAATCCATGAAAATATTTGGGGCTTTTTTGGGTAGAAATCATAATTATTTGGATAATTTTCACACCCCAATTTTTATGTTTCCCTTTAGAGTTGGATTATATTTTTCAATTGGATTTTATGATTAGTTATTGATGTTTAGGATTGAAATTTATTACATTATGTAATTTTTCTTCCCTTTAACAATTTAGGATCATAGTTAAGTGGTAATTGTGATATATCACATAGTTGGAACCTTTATAGTTCATAATAAACTTCCATGTCTGGAGTTTCATTAGTATTCCACGTTTTTATCCAAACCATATGTCACCCAATGGAAATTGTGTGATTCATGAATGTCTATGTTGTAGAGCGCAAGACCTAAGAACAGTTAGAAAACCGTGAAGAAGGCGTGCATATGGATCAAGGGGTTTTTAACAAAACCCAATCGCATGGTAGGTGTATGTTTTTCCAAAACCATGAAGCCCAACCTTATGGTTATCTAGTTTTCCATGTGAGGACCGCCTGGTTAGTGCATATTTTCCCAAATCATGCGGAAAACTAGGCGCAATACCTATATTATTGAAAGATTGAAATTCCATTTCTACCCGCCATATATTATAACATCATGTCACCTTATCTTACAATAATTTGAGTCATGTGACACTGGGGAGGAATATACAATCTCCCCAAAGCATCTCCTCATCCATCTAGGGAGTATCTAAGGGGTTTCTGTTATGTTTTTGGGTGTTTTCTGAAGGTATTATCCTCCTATCTCCTTCATCATTCAAACTACTTCCATTTCATTTTGGTTTCTTATTCTCTATTATTTCTATTTTACTAGGGTTATTATTTCCTTTATATTAAATTTTTATTTCTTTCCTGTTATTCATGATGGGTTTTATCACATTAGTATAACATTATATAGTTGTTATGATTTTTCATTGTCGAAGCACCTATGGTTTGAGGTGGGTTTTTCTTTTCATTTTCCATTTAAATTGAATAAACAGTAATTTATTATCCTCCAAAACACTTTTTAATGATAGTTTGTGGTGTTAGATTTGTAGAAAATCTTTTTGATAAAAAATATAGTGATTTCATCCTTTTATCAGATTTTGCGAAAATGTGTTTCTAAACCTTCCACACAAAGAATTTGAAAAAAATTCCCAGTTATCCCTTGAAAATGATTTTTATTCATAAAGTAAGGTTTTCTATTTTTAAATGTGTTTTGGATTTCATATGGATTTATAAATGTATTTGGATCAATAAATGTTGTGTTTTATCCCTTTTGGAAGTTATTTCTTAATCAAAGGATTCTAGAGGCCTGTTTGGAACCTTGATTAATTGGTCCTCTATTGAAAACTCCCTTGTGATAGATATCATGCCTTTATTGATTAAAATAGGAATGAAAGGTTCTCAAAAATAATCTTTTATCAAGTTTTTATGGTTTGAAATCATGGGGATCTTTATCATTGTGATTTGGGTGTGATTCTTAGATCGGTGGCTTATATTTGTGATTTTTATATGGCTAGTTTTTTTTGGCTCATAACGAATTTATGTAACCACCCAAAGTTTCATTAATGGAAAATCCCTCTTGATCCAGCTAAATGTTTCTTTATGAAAAATGTTTTTATAAGATGTCAACTTCTTTAGTTTTACGTTAAGATTTGTCACCGTTACTTTTATAGCCGTTGAACAGTGATCATCTGAGTAGTATAAATATAAAGCTTTAACAAACCCATTTCTACTCAGACAAAGGAAGCGATGGCCTCGTCCCGTAGAATTGCCCCTTACGAGGCCCATTTATCAGAGCTCAGAAAGGAGGTGGTGTCTTTGAGATTTTCCCTTGACCAAGCCCAAGCTGAGCTTCATCAAGTCAAGCTCGAACGCGATCGTCTACGGGAAAAGTGGAAGTTGATTGAAATTACCACTCAAGCGATGTTATCCAAGCCGCCCCAAGAGTCTATCACCATCGCACACCTTACCCTTATGTCTTATGCGGCTATTTTAAGGGGTTATGTAACAAATAAGTAGTACTATGTTCATGTGCATTATTTTTGTATATAATAATGAATATAATTTCAAGTCAATTTTGATACATTGTAATTAGTTTTTAAAGTACAAATGGTGTTTTTATTTATTATTTAATTAAGAATTATATTTTATTAAATTAAAGGATTTTTGAATTAAATAATATTTTAATAATATATTATTATTAATATTAAATTAATTTTTATTAAATATAAATGATCTTATAATTTTATGAATGCAATTAAAATTTTTATTAAGGTTTGAAAGCCATTTCTGTCAAAACTCGTGATTTTTTTTATAAATGTCGGTTTTTATTTTAAAAGTGAAAATTCACATATTTAGAAAATTATTTAGATAAAATAAATATTATTTTTGGAATCAGGATGTCGAAATTATCCAACGGTGAATTTTTCATAATTTTCTGAGACAGTCAAATTTTTGGGTAAAAATTAAATACCATTTAAATATATAATGTGTTTTATGACATCATAATGACCCAATGGTGATATAATAAAATACCATAATCCTTATGTTCGGACAACATGTGTTTTATCATTAAAATAATGAGTTTTTGGGTTTGTTTGACTTACTTTTCAAAGCATTAGTGGAGCCCTCAAGACTTATTCAACACTTTGCCTTTTTAAATTAATTTCCATGGGAGTGTGACTCACCTCCACATAAGCAAACCTAATTTTTTAATAAGTTAGGACCTTGTCCTTGTAAAATATTGTTTTCTTCAATACTTTTCCAGAAACCAGGGGCAAATACCATGGGATGTTTTGTGGTTTGGATTATTTTAATATAAGGGGTCCCAAACCTAAATAATAAAGAATTCTCTCACCTTTCCTATATAAACCCACCCAAGCTCCCACTTTCTCCTCACTCAAAGCCCTTGGAGTTCGTCCAACCTCTGCCCTAATCTCTCTAGAATCCTCTCAAGGTGCCCCAAGCTCCCAAGAAGCCTCTCACAAGCCTCTCTCTAGCCATTGGAAGCACACTTCCAAGTAAGGGTTTTTTCTTCCTTTCTCATTTTTGTCAATTTTCTTTAAGTTGTATTGCCCTTTTAATTTCAATTATGAATGTTGGGGTATGGTTTAGCACATCCCCCATACTTCCCTCTTATTGTTTTAATTATGGGATACCCCTTTCTCTCTCATTAAATGCCTCCCATGTACACCCGTTACTATGCCGAAATTCTGAAAGGAACTCCTCTCTCTTCTTTTACATTCAAGCAATACTTTTGTATCATGAATATAAATTCCATTTCAATTGTTGGGACATGTATCTATATGACCTCCTTAATGTCTATTACATGTAAATATGATGAGTAACCCCTTTATCTCTCATCAACCATTTTTATAAATTCTTATGTCACGCCGTTACGCTGCCGAAATCGCACCGATTTTCTAAGCCAATGTCATTGTGTAGTGAATACCATGCCCATTTCTCCATCAAGGGTATTCACCTTTATGAACATTTAATTATTGATTATAAAGTTTCATGTATGAATTCCACATTCCTTTATCATGGAATAAATGATTATGTTTTATGAATCCATGTTTTATGATCCATGTGGCACACTTATGCATGAAATTAAATGTTTAAGAAGGGTGCGCCCTTTATAGCGCCCCAATGCATTGGGTAAAGTAAAGTATCATGATACGTCATGTGCAATGAGTGTTGACTCATGCTAATTCAAGTGCAATGAGGGTTTACTCGTGCTTCAAGTGCAATGAGGGTTTACTCATGCTCCATGTGCAATGAGCCTTCACTCATGCTAATTCAATGTTAAGTGTTGTTGCCACATTTCCATGTTATGGTTATCATGCTTTATCATGCCTTTATGTTCATGTTACTCTAATGCTCTATTGATGTTCCTATTGCCTAACATGTATTGTACTTCTCATGTTATTCATTGTGTACTCCCTTACTGGGCTTTATAGCTCACCCTTTTCTTATGCATGTCCTCAGGTTATCCCATGCAATTCTAAGTACGAAGGAATGTAGTGGTCATGTAAAGGAAGTTTTCAATAAAGATGTTGTATTTCAAGTTTAAAGTTTTTATGTAATGATCCTAAGCCCCAAATACACTAAACCTATCGATCTTCTTTGTTGTATCAAGTGAAGTTTTATGTAATAAAGCATGCTTAAGTTGTAATAAAAAGCAGGGTTGTCTTAGTTGGTATCAAAGGATAGGTTTAGTTATTTTTGGGATTAGGAACCCCTAGTAAAGCCTTAGATACAAGACTAAGCATAATAAAAACATCCCTAAGTTTTGGTAAATACTATGTAAGTGGTTTATCAAACAAATACATCCCTATCTGGATACGAGCAGGTAGAGGCGGCTCTGGCATAGATGTATCCTAGGGGTAAAACCCGAAAACACCGCTTTGAGCTAGACTCGAACGGGAACTGGGGCATGACAACGGGCCCTGCTGCACTCTTGGTTACGACACTCCCGGGGGATATGTTTTGATAAATTCACAATCTTAGTATGAACCCTTATTAAGGGAAAAATGCCCCTAAGAATATATGTTAGAAGGAAGATCATGAAAAGCCTGGATTGAATCCTATAGACTCATGAGTTAAAGAGATTAAAGTTTATTTATAAGTCATCAACTTTTGTCTTTGGATTACCCTTTATGTGTTACCCCTAACTTTCCTTTTATTCCAGCCAGTGGCCGGTAATAGGAGAACTCGGGCTAACAACCGTTGTGAAGATCAGTGTGATGATTGTACTAATGAGATGCCCAATCCAATGGGAGCGGGAATAGCGAAATTTGTCACACTTCTCTCTCAGCTAACTCAAGTTTTGAATAGAAACACGGGTCAAGAGGAACGTTCAACCCCCCCCCCCCCCCAAGAAAGAACAAGTCGCTATCGAGAGCTTCATGAGACAAAGGCCTCCTAATTTTAGTGGATCATCTGATCCCACGATCGTTGATCAATGGATCAACTCCATTGAAAAGATCTTCTCTATCCTTCAATGTTCTGAACAAGAGAAGGTTATCCTGGCGGCTTATCGTATGGAGGGTAAACCTGATCAATGGTGGACGTTGATCAAAAATATGTAGCCTGAGGAGGAGATCGAGGCTTTGGAATGGAAGGAATTTTGGATGATGTTTTTCGATAAATATGTTCTGCGCACCCTCCGTCTTAAGATGGAAAGGGACTTCCTTTCCCTCAAGCAGAAAGATGAAGAATCTGTGGGAGTGTTTGAGGAAAACTTCACAAGGCTTGCATGATACGCTTCCGGCTTTATCGTTACCCCCGATTGCAAGGTTGATCGCTTCTTTAGTGGGCTGAAGCCTAGCTTGCGGAAAGCATTAGCGATCCGTGACTTCGACAGCTATGAGGAAATTGTCCGATGTGCCCTCAAGGTTGAAATGGAGATCGGAGAATCGCAGGGGTATCATGGGGACAAGAAGCGTAAGGTGGAATTCAATGCTGGGGGTCCGATGGATAAATCCAACGGCGCTAAGAAGTTCCAGGACCCCACTTGCCAAAAGTGCAGAAAGAATCACCTTGGAAATTGCCTTAGGGGGACAAGAAAATGCTTCAAGTGTGGAAGAGAAGGGCACCTAGCTGTTAACTATCAGAAAGAAGGACCCGCGGCTACGACAGAGGAGAGGAACGCTCCGTTCGAACCTCAAATCGTTGTTCAATGCTATAAATGCAAAGAACCGGGTCATTATGAAAATCAGTGCCCTAATCCAAGGGTTATCGGAGGCAACCAACAACCTCCAAGACAGCAAGGAAGAGCTTTTGCCATCACTTCTGCCGAAGTGAACCCCGACAATGAAGTGGTGATAGGTACGCTAGTTATTCATTCAAGAATAGTGAACGTACTTTTTGATTCAGGTTCTACGCATTCTTTTATATCTCGAATGTTTAGTAGAACAATCCCAGCACCACGACAAATCATGGAAGTAATGATGTCGGTGAGTACGGAAAATGGGGCAATCATTGCATCCCATGAGTATAAGTCCTCCCCTGTTATAATCTGTGGATTGAATCTCCCGGCGAACCTCATCATACTCCCTCTGGTGGAATTTGATGCAATTCTTGGCATGGATTAGCTTTCCTTATATAGAGCCAACATAAATTGTCGGGAGAGGGAAATCACACTCCATATGGAGAATCGACCCCCGATTCATTACAAGTGTCAGGAGGAAAATGAATCTCTTTTAGCTCCATCATCTCAAGAATGGATATTACTGCCTTATGAGCACGCATATCTGGCTCAGATGATTGAGTCCAATGAAGAAACCACCCTTGAAGAAATGCCTATTGTAAAGGAATTCGCTGAAGTATTTCCCGAGGAACTTCCTGGCATTCCTCTAAGAAGAGATGTTGAGTTCTCAATTGAACTTATACCTGGGGTGCTACCAATATCCAAGACTCCATATAGAATGGCTGTTGTTGATCTTGAGGAGATGAAGAAACAACTACAGGAGAATCTGGATAAAGGGTTTATACACCCAAGTGCAACACCATGGGGTGCACCAGTCCTCTTCGTCAAGAAGAAGGATGGGTCAATGCGGCTTTGCATCGATTATCGTGAACTTAACAAAATAACGATAAAGAAAAAGTATCCTCTCCTAAGAATCAATTACTTGTTTGATCAGCTACGTAGAGCACAATACTTCTCCAAGGTGGACTTGCGGTCGGGATATTATCAAGTAAGGGTGAAGAAGGAAGATATCCCCAACACTGCTTTTCGTACAAGGTACGGGCACTATGAATTCATAGTAATTCCTTTCGGACTCACCAATGCTCCAGAAATATTCATGGACTTGATGAATAGAGTCTTTAGAGATTACCTAGACAAATTTGTGGTAGTCTTTATAGATGATATTCTAATATACTGCAAAACCAAGGAGGACCATGGGGAGCATTTAAAAACTGTACTAGAGACTTTGCGCAAGGAGAAGCTCTATGCAAAGTACAACAAGTGTGAGTTTTGGTTGACGGAAGTCTCGTTCTTGGGCCATATCATCACAAGCAATGGTATATCTGTGGACCCCTCCAAAACAGATGCAATTGAGGGATGGTCGAGGACAACATCGGTAACCGATATCCGTAGCTTCTTGGGGTTAGCTGGATATTATCGACGATTTGTGAGAAATTTCTCACGATTGTCCAACCCTCTTACCAAGCTAACTCGAAATGGAGTAAAGTTTTCTTGGAGTGATGAATGCGAAGAATGCTTCAAGGAGTTGAAAAGGAGGATTATCACTGCACCCGTGCTCACTTTACCCACAAGTGGGGAGGTTTTTGTGGTATTCAGTGATGCTTTGAAGAAGGGATTAGGATGTGTGCTGATGCAGAATGATAAAGTGATATCCTATGCCTCAAGGCAGTTGAAAATCCATGAGCGAAACTATCCAACGCATGATCTGGAGTTGGCGGCGGTGATCTTTGCCTTGAAAATCTGGTGGCATTATCTCTATGGAGAGAAATGTGAGATATATACTGACCACAAGAGTCTTAAATATATATTCACATAGAAAGAGCTTAATATGCGCCAGAGAAGATGGATAGAGCTCATCACGGATTATGACTGTTCAATACATTACCACCCTGGGAAAGCGAACAAGGTGGCAGATTCCCTAAGTAGAAAGGATCCAGTGATTCTATCAATGATGATAATTGAGAAGGATCCAATCTTCTTAGACTTAATGAAGATGGATGTGGGAATCATAAAGAAGGGAACATCATCAATCCTTTCACAAATGATTGCTCAACCATCTCTTTTGGAAAGGTTAAAGGATGATCAAAAGGATGATGTGGGAATCCAATAAAAAGTGGAAGCTATCGAAAAGGGAAAATCCTCAGATTTTAATGTTAATGAAGAAGGAATTGTGCGGTTAGGGAAAATACTACGTGTTCCATCAAGTTCGGTGCTGAAGAAGGAACTTTTGGATGACGCACATAGTTCAAATTTCTCTATTCACCCAGGGAGCACAAAGATGTATCGAGATCTCCGAGAAAACCTTTGGTGGGATAATATGAAGAAGGAGATCGCTGAATATACATCAAAGTGCCTGATGTGTCAGAAAGTGAAGGCAGAGAGGCAGAAGTCTAAGGGGATGATGCAACCATTGCCCATCCCAGAATGGAAATGGGAGAACATCACCATGGAATTTGTCACCGGACATCCAAGGACATCCAAAGGCTACAATGCAATCTGGGTTGTTGTGGATCGTCTTACAAAGACTGCACACTTCATTTCTATTCGAGAGGATTTCACTTTGGATCAACTAGCACGGATATATATCAGGGAAGTGGTACGGTTTCATGGAGTACCAGTATCTATTGTGTCTGACTGAGATCCAAGATTTACCTCTATGTTTTGGAAGAGTCTTCAACATGCTCTGAATACTGAACTGAACTTCAGTACAACCTATCATCCTCAAACTGATGGCCAATCCGATTGGACTATCCAAACACTTGAGGATATGTTGAGAGCGTGATCAATGGACTTTAAAGGAGGATGGGATCAACATCTTCCTCTGGTTGAGTTCTCTTATAATAATAGTTTCCACTCGAGCATCCAAATGGCACCATATAAAGCCCTGTATGGAAAAAGGTGTAGAACACTGGCATGTTGGGATGAGGTTGGTGAACGTAAGCTGCTTGGACCAGAAATGGTCGAAGAAATGGTGGAGAAGGTGAAAACCATTCAGCAGCATATTAGGGCAGCCCAAAGTCGACAGAAGAGGTATGCAGATAATCGTCAACGAGACCTTGAGTTTAAAGTCGGATACATGGTGTTTTCATGCATATCTCCGTGGAAGAAGGTCATGAGGATTGGAAAGAAAGGGAGGTTAAGTCCAAGGTACATTGGCCCCTTCGAGATTCTTGATCGTGTTGGGGCTGTGGCCTATCGACTAGCACTTCCACCTACTATGGCCATGGTACATGATGTCTTTAATGTATCCCTCTTAAGGAAGTACATACCGGACCCTTCACATGTACTCTCTTCTGAGGTGGTACAATTGGAAGATGATCTTTCTTATGAGGAGAAACCAGTAAATATCTTAGATCGTAGAGAAAAAGTTCTACGAAATAAGACAATGCCCCTCATCATGGTGTTTTGGAGAAACCACAAGTTTGAAGAAGCAACTTGGGAGTCGGAGGATATGATGAAGCTGAGTTACCCACATTTGTTTTAGCGTGGGAAAAGTAAAATTTCGAGGGCGAAATTTCTTAAGGGGGGAATATTGTAACGACCCAAAGTTTCATTAATGGAAAATCCCTCTTGATCCAGTTAAATGTTTCTTTATGAAAAATGTTTTTATAAGATGTCAACTTCTTTAGTTTTACGTTATGATTTGTGACCGTTGCTTTTATAGTTGTTGAACAGTGATCATCTGAGTAGTATAAATATAAGGCTTTAATGAACCCATTTCTACTCAGACAAAGGAAGCGATGGCCTCATCCAGTAGAATTGCCCCTTACGAAGCCCATTTATCAGAGCTCGGAAAAGAGGTGGCGTCTTTGGGCTTTTCCCTTGACCAAGACCAAGCTGAGCTTCATCAAGTCAATCTCGAACGTGATCGTCTATGGGAAAAGTGGAAGTTGATTGAAATTACCACTCGAGCGATGTTATCCGAGCCACCCCAAGAGTCTGTCACCATCGCACACCTTACCCTTAGGTCTTATGCGGCTATTTTAAGGGGTTATGTAACAAATAAGTAGTACTATGTTCATGTGAATTATTTTTGTATATAACAATGAATATAATTTCTAGTCAATTTTGATACATTGTAATTAGTTTTTAAAGTACAAATGGTGTTTTTAGTTATTATTTAATTTAGAATTATATTTTATTAAATTAAATCATTTTTGAATTAAATAATATTTTAATAAAATATTATTATTAATATTAAATTAATTTTTATTAAATATAAATGATCTTATAATTTTATTAATGCAATTAAAATTTTTATTACGGTTTGAAATCCATTTCTGTCAAAACCCGTGAATTTTTTTATAAATGTCGGTTTTTATTTTAAAAGTGAAAATTCACATATTTAGAAAATTATTTAGATAAAATAAATATTATTTTTGGAATCAGGACGTCGAAATTATCCAAAGGTGAATTTTTCATAATTTTCTGAGACAGTCAAATTTTTCGGTAAAAATTAAATACCATTTAAATATATAATGTTTTTTATGACATCATAATGACCCAATGGTGATGTAATAAAATAGCATAATCCTTATGTTCGGCCAATATGTGTTTTATCATTAAAATAATGTGTTTTTGGGTTTGTTTGCCTTACTTTTCAAAGCATTAATGGAGCCCTCAAGACTTATTCAACACTTTGCCTTTTTAAATTAATTTCCATGGGAGTGTGACTACCTCCACATAAGCAACCCTAATTTTCTAATACGTTCGGACCTTGGCCTTGTAAAATATTGTTTTCTTCTTTCCTTTTCCAGAAACCATGGGCAAATAACATGGGATGGTTTGTGGTTTGGATTATTTTAATAAAAGGGGTCCCAAACCTAAATAATAAAGAATTCTCTCACCTTTCCTATATAAACCCACCCAAGCTCCCACTTCCTCCTCACTCAAAGACCTTGGAGTTCGTCCAACCTCTTCCCTACTCTCTCTAGAATCCTCTAAAGGTGCCCCAAGCTCCCGAGAATCCTCTCACAGGCCTCTCTCTAGCCTTTGGAAGCACACTTCCAAGTAAGGGTTTTTTCTTCCTTTCTCATTTTTGTCAATTTTCTTTAAGTTGTATTGCCCTTTTAATTTCAGTTATGAATGTTGGGGTATGGTTTATCACCTCCCCCATACTTCCCTATTATTATTTTAATGATGGGATACCCCTTTCTCTCTCATTAAATGCCTCCCATGTACACCCGTTACTCTGTCGAAATTCTGAAAGGAACTCCTTTCTCTTCTTTTACATTCAAGCAATACGTTTGTATCATGAATCTAAATTCCATTTAAATTGTTGGGACATGTATCTATATGACCTACTTACTTTCCATTACATGTAAATATTATTATTAACCCCTTTCTCTCTCATCAACCCTTTTTATGAATTCTTATGTCACGCCGTTACGCTGCCGAAATCGCACCGATTTTCTAAGCCAATGTCATTGTGTAGAGAATACCATGCCCATTTCTCCATCAAGGGTATTCACCTTTATGCACATTTAATTATTGATTATAAAGTTTCATGTATTAATTCCACATTCCTTTATCGTGGAATAAATGATTATGTTTTATGAATCCATGTTTTATGATCCATGTGGCACACTTATGCATGAAATGAAATGTTTAAGAAGGGTTTGCCCTTTATAGCGCTCCAATGCATTGGGTAATGTATAGTATCATGATACTTCATGTGAAATGAGTGTTGACTCATGATAATTCAATTGCAATGAGGGTTTACTCGTGCTTCAAGTGCAATGAGGGTTTACTCATGCTCTATGTACAATGAGCCTTGGCTCATGCTAATTCAATGTTAAGTGTTGTTGCCACATTTCCATGTTATGTTTATCATGATTTATCATGCCTTTATGTTCATGTTAATCTAATTCTCTATTTATGTTCCTATTTCCTAACATTTATTTTACTCCTCATGTTATTCATTGTGTAGTCCCTTACTGGGCTTTATAGCTCACCCTTTTCTTATGCATGTCCTCAGGTTATCCCATGTAATGCTAAGTACGAAGGAATGTAGTGGTAATGTAAAGGAAGTTTTCAATAAAGATGTTTTATTTCAAGTTTAAAGTTTTTATGTAATGATTCTAAGCCCCAAAGACGCTAAACCTCTCGATCTTCTTTGTTGTATCAAGTGATGTTTTATGTAATAAAGCATGCTTAAGTTGTAATAAAAAGCAGGGTTGTCTTAATTTATAATTGACATGGGAACCAAGAAGAGCTAGTAGAATTCCCAAGAACATTTTATTTACTAGTTTATGTTATTATCTTGCTAGTAGCCCTTAGTTTGGACATTTATCTACTTTGGGTTTGTGCCCTCATCTAGTTTGGTGGCATGCCGGTTTTTCTCTATTTCCCTTGTTATGTTTTTATTGCCTCCTCTCCATTTTTATGAGATATTATATTATTAATAGTATTTAATTGGATTATAAATATTTTATACATATGTTTTGAAAATATTTTACTCTGTCTTCCCTTCTTGAAAATATTACATCACTACATTCACTTACCCTCCCTTACATTAAAAGTAAAGTCATCATTTTTTGAAAATAAATAATTTTTAAACAAGAATGGAAAGGGACCATGCTTTTATTTAAAATGAAGTATGTGAAGAACATATTTATATATTATATCAAACCTGAAATTGATTGATATTTTATTTAATGAAAATGAAATGGAAATAGATTATTTGGGCATGCCTACAATGTTTTAATACTCATAACAATACTTCTTTTTTGTTTTTATTCTTATGTTCAGATTATTACATTTCCATTATTCACCATAGGCATTATTTCGTATTATGTTTGACATTTTTCCAAGGGTTAACATGGAGTTGTGGTGGTCTTTTTATTAAATTTAGTGTCATTTTTGGTTTGTATTTATTTTTATTTCTTATAGAGATGTCAGTGTTGTTTTTTTACTTTTTTATTTTAGGATGATTTGTTTGTTTCCATTGATTTGGTTTATTTTAAATTTCTAATATAATTCCCTTAGTCTCTCAAAGATTACCCCAGTTCTTGTTTCTAACCTTGACGTATCGAGAATGCCTCTCATGCCTTGTCACGGGCTGGCTTGGGTGACAAGTTCGAGATCGACCAAGGATATTTTGTGATAGGTTTGATATTCATATATGATATTAATGGAATAATTATTCATTTATAATTATAATATCATATCTAACTTTATATAATCTCATCTATTTGAAACTAATAACACCACTCATGCATTAGTGCAGATTACCACCTCCCCGAAGAAATACAATTCATTTTTTTACAATTTACTTGGATAGAAATAATAATATTAATAATATATATATATATATAATATTCATCTTCTAATTATTTTTATTTACGGATAAAATAATAATTTCTTTTCATTCCTTCTTTTTATTATAAATTTAAAATAGTTTTTATCCGTACATACAACATACCATCTCCATGATAAATTTAAATTATTTTACTTTCTCTAACTTTTATGGATGAATATAAATATAGATATAATTAATATATTTTATATTAATATCATTATAAACATTATGGGTAAAATTTAGCCATGATCAAAGTTTAATTACTAGATCTTCTAAACTGGAGCTCTTATAAAAACGAAACAGTTAATGCCCAGTGATGATGATATTAGAAAGGAATTATTAATAAATAGGGGTGAAATGTTAAAAACTTGTCAAAATGATATTAAAAGTATTTAAATGGTTATTTTTTATGATGTAATATATTTATATTTATTATACATTAGGATAGTGTTCTTTCAAATAAATTCAAACTTTTGGTTGGAATTTTATATTACAATCTCATTGTTCCCCCGGATTGTTAAAGATTAAGTTTCAAATCATGAAATATAATGATATACATATAAATAATGACATGAATTTCCTTAAACTATAGTTATTCAAGTAATTTTAAACTAATAACAATGGTTAACTATCTTTATAACATAAATTTATTGTGAAAAAGTATTTCATAAAAATATACATTATTTTCTATTTTGATGGGATTTTATTTCCCCAATGTCCATGCTTTCATTAAACTATATTATATAATTTTTTAAATTATATAATATAGTTAATTAATTATATTTTCAAATAGTTTTTAATTTTTACAAAATGTCTCAAAATAAATATTATTGTTCTTTTCTAATGAGGTGTTGTTTAGTTTTTTTTCCAAAAAACAATTCAAAGGATTCTAATTTTTAACAAACACCACATGAATTTAATTAAAAACTATAATTCCCACAAATGTTTTTAATACTAAATAATAATTTTCCCTAGATATTTTCAGTGAAAACGTTTTCCAAACTATATTTGGGTATTTTTGGTTTATAAATAAATAATTTCAAATGTAAAAGGGTGTTTTGCTCCAGAAATATTCGACGCAATTTTTAAAATGTATTTTTATTTATTAAAATGTGATTTTATTTTAATTATGATTTATTATAGATGTAGTCCATTTATAATATCCTTATTAATTCTCTAAATAGTTTTTATTAGATATTTAGGATACTATTTTGTTTTCAATGGTTTATTCTAATATTACTAATTTAAATGTTTACGAAAAATATTTATTTTCACCATGTTTTAATATATGATGATTTTTTAGGATATTGTAGCACAAATATGAACTAATTATGATTATGTGATGGCTGGTCCTAGAATCATATATCCTTTAAATTATTTAGGTAAATATGGGTATCTATTAAGACAATATGGACTAGATTGATGAGCGAATCTAGTTTAGGAAGGGTCATTTTAAACTGTTATGTTTTTAGGAGTGAACCCTGACTAAGGATATAATGGAATGAAGGGTGAATCCAATAAAAAATGATATTATTTTAAATGATCCTTGACTAAAGTAAATATTTTCTATGCTTATCTGTATGTCAAATACTTATGTCTTGTTCCATTTTTATACTCTCATGGATCATCTTCTTTTATTACATTATGACACATGTATATTAATATAATATGATTTATACCATTATTCATGACTATGATTTATGATAAATTGTGTATATACTTAAATATGTTAATCTCACATTATCAAACCACCGTGTTGATTTTTTTTAGATAATAATTGATATTTCTCAAGTTTATCCTTTTGGAGCACCTAAAATCACCCTTTCATATGTATCCTTTCCCCAAGTTATAAAGAATGGATTCATATAGGGTTTGTATATGAATATTACTATGTTGAAAGATCTTTGTTTGAGATTTTTATGATATTTCATGAAGTAATAATTTTGTGTGTCTTATATCCAAATACACTAAACATCAATAGTACTCATGATTAAATTGGTAAAATACATTAAATATTCATCAATTATGATATAATATCTATTTATTGTGGTGTAATATATTTATTTATTAAATGTTTATTTTAAATACATATTTGATATCTAATACCACACTCAAAACTCATCAATTTGATTATATCATCTATAGTTAGCATCAGGGAAATGTTATTCCACTCAGGGAAACATGTATGATAATTCATAATGGTTATACATGCCTGTGTGAGGTTCATAAACTCTTGAGATCTATCTTTTCCCAAACACTCCATGAATATATGAAAAAATAACAAGGTCTATGAAAACTCCCCTGAGAACTCAATTTACTAATCCAATCATACCATAATATTCCACCAATTTATGGATTTTCCTCATAATATATAAACCCCAAAATTCATCCTCATCTTAGGGGTGACTCAAGGTGGTTAAAAATATTCTCCACTAACTACACAAAAAACTCACTAGATTGAGGGACACAATCACATTTGATCAATGGTCCTTTCTTCATCCTAAAATGTCTATTCAACTCTCACTTGAAAGATGAATCATATGGGAATCCCTCTTTATATAAAATAAACCATTTATTATACTCTAACAACGTTGATTATATATTATTAGATGTAGTGATATTTATTGTTTTGACCCATACATAAAGAGTAATGATCATTCCCACCCTCAATGAACTCCACTAGAGGTCATCCTTATTAAATCTATTTATAGTTGAAAAAAATCAATAGAAAACATTTATATTAATATTCATGATACAATACTTTTAAGGAAAGAAATAATATCCCTAGAATATTATTATACCATACATCCCCTATAATAATATTTCATTACACAAGATCTCTATATATCCCTATCTAACTATACTCGTGTTCAACATCATGAACACAAAGTATCAATATCATTTAATTTCTATTTTATTTATAGAAGATATATATAATTTGTGGTTTGGTTAAGTTAAATTTCATTCATAAGTTATAAATAAAAATATTATAAAATTTATTATTAGAATTGTTTTAAAAAAATCAATAGTAAGGGGGTTATTTTTCATTGTTAATAATAAAAAAAGAAAAAAAGAATTAGTTGGATAAAATAAGACAATAAATTTATTCAGAAAAAAATATATGTCATTATTAACACATATATTAATTTAACCCATATCTTGATTATGGGAACTGATCATAGTATCGAAAAAATGTCTTTTGGATCATACATTAAGGATATGATGTATAAAAACACACCCTAATTACATTATTAGAAAATAAATAAATACCATAATCCATAATCCCAAAATCCATGTATATAATAACAGGTGATGTTCCTCAACCATGAAAATGGATTCTGAGAACAATAGTCTCATCCCTATTAACATAGAATTCCATCATACCTAGGTAAGCTACTCCCATTCATGATATATATAGAAATATCGAAAAACATGTTATCTATCATCTTAAAAACCAATATAGTAAGAAAAATTGATGAAATGGTATTTAATACCACTATGTAACATACCAACATAGCTCACTCAAAAATAACCAGATTAAAGAACTTCATGACCACATGTGTGCCTCCCCACTAATAATTGATATCATTTTATATATGAGGGGGAATTATAATTTCACATATCACCCTAATCTAGTTTTCATGGATTAATTCATGTATATATTTTGTTTCTAGCTACGGATAATTATGATGAATGAAATAGAAACTAGTTCCCCATCAATCGTAATACTGACTACCAAGATAATCAAGAACCACAATCCACTACATTACATTAAAATATGTTCTAATGAATTCACAATAGTGATTAAATAGTCCATTAATTAATATTATATTTGTCATAGGCCTTCCCCATCTCTTTAATATATACGGGCTGTGTAAAGGTTGTGACCTAGAACTAGATCCATAATCACAACACCTAAAAAAGTCAGGATCCTACCTCATATTCAAGGAAAAATATTAGGAATTAAAATTAATATTCATAAACCATGTCCTAATATATCACATAATAAATATATACTAAACATGGAGAGATATAATCCCCCATAATGTTTCCATTAATATTGATTAACAAACCATTTCATGAAATTACTCTCAAAAATCATCCTAGAAGATTGAAGGTTCCTTACCCTCACAAAAGAACATGATCCACCACTTATGAGAATTACCCATTAAAAATTTAAAATAATGGGGTATAATGATCCTTCCCCTCATGTATTATACTAATATAAATTTTGATCCCCTCTGACAACTAATTTTTTCCATTATTGAATCTAGTCAACTCATACTTAAAAAATATCTTATATTGAAAAACCCAATACATCTACCTCTAAATATAAATGGTTTTCCACATGATCCTCCATTTTATCATCAACTGGGGAAACAGTTTTCACCTATACTACTTTAATTTGATGAAAAAATATATATATTTACCATTTATAAAAAATAAATTGCGTCTTATAATCCCATAAACATGTAATTTTATTCAATATTACATTATTAGGTTTATTATAGTTTCCCCATTATTACCTTAACTAATATACATGCATAAACAATAATTATCCACGTACCATAACTAAGTTCCTAATAAAAAATTATTATCATCGCACATACTATATTCACTAAGATTATGTTCCTTACAACCAATCATAGCGATGCCAAAACTCCTGTATCATAGCTTATCTTTCCTTCATGGATAATAGATAATTTCGAGTAATAATGTTTTCCTATCATACCCTTGTATTTTTCAACTGTTACTTACTCCAAAAACAGTCCTAAATATATACCATAGTTATAATACCACTATACCATAGCTATCTACATTGGAACCCCTCTTGGTTTATCAACGAAGATGTTAGTAACCCTTAATGATCTGTTTAAATCGGTCATGAGTTCATGATCATAACCGAGTGTATAAAAGAACAAAAATTGGAGGAATTCCCCACATAATAATTTAATAATATGATAAAAACCAATAAAAATCTCCATAACATAATATAAGACAACCGATTATCATAAAATGAATGTTATGGCATAAATTGTCATCATCTACTAAATGAAGACCATACAATAATAAAATTCAACGGCAACGAATTGATGGAAACTAATCAAATTAACTATATGATAGTATAATAAACCTCAATCACTAACTCCCTCCTATTAATCTAAAAAACAAACAAAAATATATCAGTGATTAAAAGATTTTACTGATATTACATAAAAATTGCATGAATTTATAATACATCATTATATATAATTATCTAATAAATCTCATATTAAATCACAAAAGCATATTTTATAGGTTTAATTTTTTAATAATTTTCTATATAAATAATTTATATTACAACATAATATACATTTATTCCACTATTTCACAAGATAATTCTCCCTTATAGACATGTCATATTTTATATTCTTTATCATATTGATGGGAACATAAAAATATGAATCTTTTCATCGTAGAGGCTTGATAAAGGTTAAAGTATATGAGAAATAAATCATAAAAACATACGAGAAAATAATGAATATCATAGGATAGTATTAGATAAAAAAGCTGGTTTGAGACCACAATTGAGGTATATGTGAATAATGAATCATACACAATATAATATGACCATAAAACCAAACCATAAGTCATAACATACAAATTTTTTCATAACATAAAAAATGATTTGTAGTAATGTTTCATAACATAAAAATTTACCACATGAATAATTATAAAAACGTAAATATTTATTCAAGTCCTTTTATGTTTAACTTCATCACATAGTCAAAAACATATCTCATAACATATTTGACATGGATAAACTCACATGGTCCAAAAGAAGAAATATCATGAGGTATAAGACTTAACCAATGAATTGAATGACTATATACTTCCAGGTCCACATGATACATAATGTCAAATTGTATATATCTATGACATGTGAATATAAAAACATTTTGAATCCATTACTGTATAATTAACAAATGTTTATGAAATAAGTTTCATGAAAACATAATGAAGTCATTAAAATAAATCATAAATAGTAATAAGGTAAATCATTCCTTTAAAACATATCCTAATTAAAAAAAGAAACATTATATGATATTGACATAGATGAAAACCACAAAAGAAGAAATTTGGAAAATTATTTAGAAAATAGGATAAAATATCCATTATATTTTTGGAACTTTTAGAAATAAAATTCTATAAATTAATGGTTTCAAAAAAAATATTATTTCATTAAATATTACTTCAATGAATCGTGAAAAAAACAAAAACAAATATGATTCATGAGGAATGTTAAAGATAATAGTGGGAGAAATTTACCATGTTGGAAAAACAATTGAGTGATAAAAATATTATATTCATGTATTTTAAAATAAAACAAACCAGTTATAAGGATTCATAAATAAATCATGAATATATTGAGAATAAAACTCATGAAAAAATTTAAATAACATAAACATGGAGGAGAAATATTCCCAATAAAAATGATGTGATTATCAAAAATATATTAATAAAAATATTTTCAGGTGAATCTATAATTGTCGAGAGGGGAAATTATTATAAGACATGTATATCCAAAAAAATTACTAGCGGAGCTGAAAACGGTATTTTGATATAAATTACATATAATTGTCCCCATTTAAATTTTAAGCGTAGAAAATCAAAACATAAAATAGATATTGGAAGGGAAACCCTTTCCATTGCTCTAAAATCCCCAAAAAATGTATTAACTCCATATATAATATGTATAATGATGATATTAAATTATTTTATAAGTCTATTACAATATTTTATAAATTATAATAATAAATTATATAAATTTTTACAAGTTTAGTAATTATTATTTATATACTATCATTAAAAAAATTTAATTGTTTTGAGTGTTTCATTATATTATTAGTATTGTGATGTTGGTCCTTTTTATTTGATAAAAAGTTTAGAATTTCAAAAAAATTCCAGGTATTCAAATAATATTATTAACATGATTCATATTTTTTCCTCTTTATTTGATATAATTAATATGTATGGTTTGTAATAATGATCTTCACTACAACCATGTTTTGGATAAATTTAATGAAAAAATGAGTTAATTTATAATTATCACCCATTTTCACACTAAATGAGTTAATTTATAATTATCACCCATTTTCACACTATTATAAAAAATAATAAAAAAATATAAAAAAATATATTATAATAAATTATGTTGTTATACAAAATCATGCTGTAAATTAAGAATATATCATTGCATCATTCATGTAGTGGTTGAACAAAACCAATTTATAACATTTTATACTAATGAGCGAGTAAGGGTATATAGTAATAATATATTAATATCATTTTTCCATAATAATATGAAATAAATATAACATAATTAGTTTCATGAGTATTATTGTAATATAGAATATATGACAAGAATACATAAAAATATAGATATAAAAAATATATTTACATTAATTAATTTCTTCTGCTTGCAATAGGTTCCTTCGAAATACAAAATTTACAACTTCTTCTCTGGATGAATGGTCAAACAATGTGAAATAATTAATTTTTGTAGTGAAATTTTGTGGTTTTCCATTATGAAATAAAAGGATATAAGTATTTTGGGAAGGTTATAGGAGTGGACTATTTTTAGTTGAGTATTAGTGGAATTTTTTCAATTTCAAAATTATTACTCATTAGGGATGGGTTTTTTTACAATACATATATCACATAAGTGTTAAAAACCATGGAGGATCGATATTACCTTAAAAGTAACTTTAATTTTTATTTTTAATGGTTTTAAACATCACACTATCCACATACTATATTTTAATATTTTTATAGATGACCAACATGATTTACTATTCATAATAGTAATTATTTCTATTAAAACAAACAAAATTTACCCCAAACTAATTTTAACTCCACGGTACCCAAAATAAAATCTATTTATATAAAATTAAATCATAAAATATTTTAATTTTACCATTTAAATAAAAATAAATAACACTATAGGATAACAATTACTGTTCAATAAAACCAATTTATTACGTAATGTTTGATTATATTTTTATCATTCATTATTTATTTTATAGATGTTAAAAATTTAATAAAAATGTTTAATATATGAACTATAACAAATAATTAATTCCTATAAAATGGATTATATTCCCATTTTTACATTTTCAATAAATCCTATAGAGATATGAATTCCCATTTGTTATAAATATTTAAAAAATATATATAACTATCATATTATCAAAATTATATCTTACATATAACTTCAAATTATTATCTAAAAATACCTCATTATACTGTTTATTTTATTTCCAAATAATTCTATCATATTTATTATATTAGTATTTCTTATAATATTTCTAATTGGTTTCATGATCTTTAAGGGGAAAAAATGATGGTGAAGATTTCAATTTTAGAGCTTTTTATTTACCTTTGGTTTTATTCCTAATTTAATTTTCATAATGTTTTTTTATTTTTATTTATACTAATGTATTCAAGTTAATTATGTTGTTATATTATTATTTAATGAAATAAAGTGTTTCTCATTTATTATTGGTGTTTCATGGTAAAATAGTTTTTCAATATAGTCAAAAATAAAATTTGGTGTGTTACAATCAACCCCCCTTTAAAAAATAATACCCTAAAAATTAAATTTCTCATATGAGAACCTATGGAAATAATTTTTACTCATTATATATTAATGATTCAAATTTTTTTTCGTGAAGAACCAAATTTTTTATTAAGTCTTCTTTGTTGATAATAATCAAGAAAACATGGATGATGATATTATATGATGGTGAATAAAATCAAATAAAGAAATTATAGAACCAAATCATGTAAGTATATTGATGAAGTTCCCAAGAAATGATGCTTCAGTATATTATTTGGATAATTCCATAAGGTAATTAATAATTGATTGATGTTATATCATTATATATATGGAAAATGGTGAATATGACACTTCAAGATTACCTATTTAATTTGTTGAAGTAATAAAAAAATCTAATGTTGATGATGATCATGTTAGTTTTATCAAAATCAATTTCAATGAAAATGATAATTTAAAACATGAATGTTCTAATGCAAGGTATTGTACATTAATATTGGGTTCAATAATAAAGGATTATTATAATGGTTCACCCATTGTATTGTTATTATTCGAGTCACTTGATAGAAAACAGAGGTACATTTGGTTTCCCTAATGATCTTGTTAGATAGCATCTTTGGTATAGCCTTTAATTGTGAAAATTTGTGTATTGATATTAATAGAGATATGATGTGAGTTTTCGATCTATGAAACTAACTATAATATTTTAGAAAAAAATTATTGGTTCTATACTATTAACATTTTTGGGATATATTAGTTAAATCACTAAAAGATAGCATAAACAAAAGATAAAAATGTTGAATCCTTGGAGTTTTTAATCCAAGTAATGAAAAAAAATATGATGATTCTTCTAATTATTTTTTGATGATATTAAAAATGGTCTATGTCACTTTCATGAATCACATAATTTATTTCATAAAAATCTGGAATTTTTGTTCTATATATAGAAAAATGACAAAGTCATTTATCTTAATGTGATCCATGTAAATAAATCCTTTAATATTTTAAATTATTCTTTTACTCATTCCTGGATAAGTATGGAAGTATTTTTAAAATTTATTTTTCATTTACATGTATGAAATTTCATACTATATAATATATCTTTAGTTCCCATAGGTGAATTAATTTATGACATAAGAGAAATGGGGCTGTGTTTGTTAAATTAGTAATGCAAGTGGGAATTTGAGTCTGTTAGAATTGAAAAAGTAATTTATTATACAAGATGGGGGGTTTTTGGTTCCCATAAAATATTTGAGTTACATGAACTATTTGTAATGTTTATCAGTTACATAGAGTTCATATGAAGATTAAATTTCTGAAATTATGAGAACTATGAATTAAGTCTTGTTCGATATAGAATTAAATTAGATATTTTCAGACAATGATATCTTCATAAAAATAGATTTACATATGATGATTCTAGTGTGATATTCATCATAGTGAAAACATCATTATCAATCACTTGATCAAGATTATTCTTTAAATTAATTGGATTCCATATTGAATAGAATTTTGTTCTTCTAAGTTGAGTTACATACTATTGTGTGTGATTCAATTTTTACATGACAATGTGCACCTATCATGAAAATTAGAAGGAATATATTTAAGGGAAGAATAGAATTTTTGGGAAAGGACTATGATAAAAATAATATCTCAAATTAGAAATATATGACTACTTTCTTGTAATTTTTGTCAAAAAATAAGAAATTATAGTAGATCATATGAATAAAAGGGTGATATTTTATAAAGTATGAATAAATGAAATAAAGGATGATAATATGAATATTATCTGTAAATATATGCAAGTTTATGAAGAGGAAAATAAGGATCCTCAACTATGAAAACCATCATATATATTTTTATGTCAAATGAATGAATGGTGTATTGTCAGCTGTGTATACCAATGAATATATTTCATGATGAATTAAAAAGAGAGAGATTGGACTAGAATCTATGTGATGAAAATTATCTATGAGAATGAAAAATGAATGTATTTTAGTGAAACGTGAATCCTTTCAAACCTAAAAAATATATTTAGGAAGTTAATATTGATATATATACCCTATAACATACTACTAAACATTTTTAAAGAATATCGAGGTAGCCTATCGAGCTGCTGTAAGAGAGTAAAAACATCATAAATTTATTTCACAAGGGACTCGATCCATCACATGGGATCATTATATAATTGATTTACATTCTCATACAATATATGTGACGGGAAAAATTGTCCTATCATTTATTGTACATGGTTCTTTCTAGTATTATGTTTTCATGGTCATACCCTTTCCTGGAATCTTTTGTCAATAAGAATAAAGTAATTAAGTTAGTATAACAACGATTATGAATTGGGGATGTATACATTAAAAAGGAGGTAAACCTTATAAACTAACCCTAGTGTTCTCCTGTAATGTTTTCTTATTCGATTTTTACATATCAATAAAAGGATAGGAATAAGTAGATAGATATAGAGAGAACCATTCACTAAAAAAGGGGATTGTTAATTTTGGTATATGGGTAAAATTAGATTATAAGTCACAACACACTAATTCATCCTTCCCCATATTTGTGTGGTAATATCCCAGAGGGATCCGAACTTTTTATCAGTCATATCAGGTATATAATTAAAAAAAACAATACATTGAACACATCATTCATTATAGAGTGTGTTACCTATATCTCTACGTGATATAATATAGTATTTATGTGATCAATGAACATAAAGGGTTTAATGTATCTATGAATCAATGTTACCATATTACTAAATCATATTGACCAATTTCATTGAGATAATAAAACTAGTAACATATATTAAAATACAAACTCTAAATATCACTTAATATTATTAGTTTCATTTTTATGTCAACTTTGGGCCATTTTAATATACCAATAAATGGTTTGAATATTCTATATAAACTCTTAAGAAGGGTCTGGATCAAAAATATTCGACTCTCTAACTACCTCATATCATGTCATAGTACTATATATATTGTATTTTATAGCCTCATATGGTTCTATTTTATGTCTTATGTGGAGACTATTTTTATACGATAACACTACTAGATTAAGATATTGATCCAACATCCTTTAAAATATGATGAGTTGGAACATAGAATATCTTATAGAGTTTGAATTCTCCATTCATATTGAAAACCATTATATGGGAAAAAATATTTGTGAAGACTCAAATCTACATGCAATTATTTTAAATTAATATTTTAGAACATCAAGGATAATCTCAAATGCTTATTATATACAATTAAAAGTGGTACACAATGTAGCCCGGCTACTTATATTATATAGAAATTGGCATGTTGATCAACTGAAAAATAATCACAATTAAAAATGAAATGATCTTACATCATAAATTGGTCAACCAAAAAAAATTGAATTATGAATTTGAGATGTCTAATGAATATAAACAATGAAATATATAGTTATGTTTTCTCTTTTCTATATGGGTACATGTAATGGTTTTATCATCCCCAAGGTCTTCTTACATTGAACCGTGACTTACTAGAAGACCAAGAATCATGTTGTGAACATAATAATATCTCTATTTATGTTTATCTACCCAAATTACTCATGAATACACTTATGTATATATATTTATTCTATGATAAATTGATAATTATTAACTGTGTTTATAATCAAACATATCATTCATCAATAGTTCCACAAATAAGAAACACATTATTTTCTTGAATATTATAATTATATTATTTTCAAGGATGAAGTCAGTAATATTTTATTACTTATTCCATAGATTCAAATCATCCATGTTCATCCCCTTGATATTAACATGTACGGATGGTTGATATGTTATTTCTAAAATAGAGAATTTCCCCACTTATCCTATAATTTCAATGTTCATCCTTTGAAAATCAATGTGTCTTGGGTCACATTCAAACATCCTCATTTATAATATAGCATGATATTTCTTACATAGAGCATCATACACCATTTTTACCATATCACCATTTTAATGTATAATGCAATAATAGTCCAGGATTAATTTTGAACATTTAATTGAACTATGTTCATCTCCTTCTATATTAATATATATTTGAGTCTCTTGATCTCATTATATATATCATAAAAATTCTTAAATATAATTCATCTAAATAATTAATGTAAAATTTAATGAACTAGCCCCAAATTCATGAATACATTAGTTTTCTTAGGGACCTTTAATCAACAATAGGCTCTAACAATCAATATTTGATTTCATAAATGGACACACACCAAGTCTTTCTTTGAAAAATAATTGTATATCATAACTCTTTCGTCACTATAGGATTGTTTCAGTATAGGTATTGTGACTAACCTTCCCTAATGATCCTCAAAACAATCATTTCATTCCTATATTTTGAGGATCTTATTTCTCGTCTATGTTAACATTGTTTATGTATTATAAAACCATAATAAATTTTTAAAAGTATAAATAATAATCATGATGAAAATTCATCTATGCTATTATAGTTAGTCTTGTCCATTATTTAACCACCTTTATATTTAGATGATCCATAGTCATACCATCTATTTTTATTACATGACCCAAGTATGAAACATTCTATATAAATAACTATCACTTCATAAATTCGGAAAATAATTTTACTTTTATTTGGTTTTCAACATAGTCCTCAAATTCACTTCATTTTCCTCCATCACCACAGAATACATGAGAATAAAAATGAAAAACACTATGGTAAATTGGTAGAGGTAATATCTAAATAATCTATTCATAAAATCCATTAATATATTAGGGTAATTTATAATTATAAAAATCATCACTATGAATTTATTATGTCCATATATTGTAATAATGGTTTCCATATGTATATCTTCCATTTTCAACATCAATTCATGATCTTCAGATTAAATATCAATCTATGAACTACATTGAGCCCCTCCTAGATGATATAAAAAGTCATAAATATATCATAGATGACACTTATTCATGATTTTGTTTTTTTATTTCATGGTAATTAATGTAATGATGCATTGATCTATCTATCATTTTAATAATGAGAACCGGTATTCCCCATGATAATCCACATTTGTTTTTAAAACCCTTTTAAAAATTCTATAGTAACAACTTCATAAATTGTTTCAATTAAATTGTTGATATTATATAATAAACATTCGATATAGAAATATATTTATGTATGAGTTCAATAAAAAAACTCAACTTCACAGTCTAGGGGAAGGAAAGATTACTCTTCAAGAGATACATCAGCATAGTCATTGAAAATCAATATATACTCAATATTATGTTTCTACCAATAAATTTGTGTACAAACCCCTTTACTATTAGGTATTATGATCTATATATGGAATGTGATTTCCATTGGATGTTCATAATAATCCTTTCGTTGATAGATGATAATGGGTTGATTTGAGATATGATATCTGATTTAACTATCAATAAAATTGATATTGTATTTATGTAGATAGTTACAATAAATTCCCATGGTAATATCAAATTAAAAAGGAGGGATAATGAAAAGTTTTTTATAATGTATCTTCTCATATTATCCGATCAGAATATAGTTGTAGTCTTTGGATGAAATCATCTCACCACTAGGTGTTTTTACTGCTTTTTCAAAATCAAATAATTTGGGTGTTGAATTAATTCCCATATAAAAATTAAATTATATTGATGAGTAATAAAAAATTATATCATTTTCATGTCATTTGAGGAAAATAAGAATACAATTACCCTTTTTATGATAATTTACTAAAACCAAATATTGTTACTAAGGTTAAATAAAAATATTCACATAATAAATTCTAATTTAAAATTTTATAAAAATAAAAAATGAATCTAATCAAGTGTTATCTTATAAAACCACCATTTTAACATAGTATAATTTAGTCCAAACTTATAATAATTTTGTTATCACTAATTATATGTTCAATTCACCCTTAGTTTCCTTGTGATTTATTATCTAATTCATTATAACCAGATATTAAATGTTACCTAAAAACCTCTGATATTAACTATGATGAAAAAAGAATACATTAAAAAATAATTCAAAATTATACATTATTATCCATTAAATATCATATTTTGTCCCTACCCTAGACCCTACAGGATTAGTTTCATTTTATATTAGCTTTATGAACAACTTATTTTACAATGTGGTACACATTTAGTCTTTAATTTCATAGAGAATGACTCTTATATAAACATATGACATTTTATATTTTTTATCTCAGCCTCTAGAATGTAATCATAAGAAAAAGAAAATATCAAATTTATATTAATGGTTGAAAAATATGGGATATCAATTGGAACATCATTAGATACAAAAAAAAGATAATATGTGGGCATGAGATAAAAATATTTGAATAAGAACATAGTCAATGATTATGAGAATATAGAAATCATAGTCAAATAAATATTAATAAATAACAATATATCATAACATAGTGATTTTAGAATAGAATAACAAATTAGGATTTTGAATGTATCTTTATAAAAAACTATGGCTCATGTATTAGAATAAAAAAATAATCATGTATATTAGGTAAAAAAATCTAAGACCGTCATTACATTGTATAAAAACATGTCTCATAATGAATTGCACTAGGATAAACTCCCATTTCCATAAATATATCATCTCGTAAAGTATAATAAAAAACATAATACATTGGAGGGTTATATATTTCTAGGATTGTATGTCACATAGATGTTGATGGGTCTTATTTTTTTTAATAAGAAATAATGTATATATGTGAATACAATCGGGCTGAGTCAACATAACAAATCACCCAATCATAGAAACCACAAGAACCCAGTTGTGGATCCCCATACATAAGATTATATCAAATAGATGGGATTATAATAGATATATTGGGGGAATATAGAACTAGTAATTTTAAAATAAAATTAGAAGTAACAAAAACAACCACATTGATACACATCAGTGTATTCATAATAAATAACCTAAAATAGAATCTTTATACACTAAATTAAATATGGAATAAAATCATACAGACTCAAAGAATGTAAATTAAAAAATATTCATACACCAATTGGTCTAACCATATATGAAAGCAAATCAAATAGAAAATAAAGTCACCAGTATATACTTCCAACACAGATATAACCTACATATCTGGTTTATAAGTCTATAGAGTTACATCGTCCAGATATTGAGACACTACAGAAGTAGCCACACTCATTCAAGATACACTAGGCCTTATCATAATCAAATCTATGACTTGATCTCCCTATAAAAAGTAAACATATCATTTTCAAGAATTACAATGTGCATGTATAAGGGGTTATATATAAATATTAGCAGACCACCATCAATATTGAACAAAGAATATACTAGTATAATAAGTGCATGGAAACATGATAGGTTGAGTCTAGCGGAAAACTAATAATAACTGTGATAAAATAAAAAATAAAAAATGTTTCAAAATTTAAAATAAAAAACCTACTATGGGTTGTAGCTTGATACCCAGGTAAATCAATCCCCAATCAGGTCCACGCTTGAAGATTTATAACACATTGATCACCTTTCCAAAAAACATCAGGTTCATTTTATAAAACTACATAGATCCAATATATCTAAATGAAAATGAAATTAAACGTTTTTACCGCATGGTGTAACTGTAGAAATACACATAATAATAAAGAACTTATAGGGTATTGGAATTCAATTTAATGCTCTGAACTAGTCATAAGACTTGACATCAGCATCTAGTGAACTTTGCATGTCCCAAAGTCCTGCAGAAAAAGTGAGGCTCTAATCAATGACCTAATTGTATAAAATTAACCATAGTTACCTCAATCCATTTGAACAATATATATAATATCCCATGGCTCACATTCATCCATGGTCACAATAGATAAACTCTCCTAGGGGTCCTATCTAGGTATCTAGTGGTGATCAACATCCATGGATAGTAACATATAGATACTATGTACTTGTTAACTATAGGGGATCACTCATCTAGATCTCCCAATGGATCTATAATCCCAATCAAACATGGTTATAAAAATAAGTATATAGTCCAATAAAAATAATGGGCCAACACTAGACCAATGATATCCCAATTATCTCATCCTCAAATGAATTCTAAATCCTAATCACCCTCAAACATCCGGGATAAAGGATGCTAGAATATGAGTAAAACCTTCTCTCTGACCCAACATCCAAAAAAATAAATTAGAATCAGTGATAACCCCTTAGATAATTTCCATCTAGGATATAGGTATATCAAACTATTGAACCCATCATCAAAAAAGCTGAATGACCAGTGTTGATCAACTCTTAGTTCATAAAACTTATGGCTATTGTGGTCCCTATGTGTCAAATCATAAATAGATATCCAACTAGGTACTCCCCTGCTACCCCATAACTCTTAAGAAATGTTTTCAAACAATCGTCAAAAATAAAAAAGGCCATAATATGATCTAACTACTCTATGAGGGGTTCAACTATCTAAATCAGAATCTTGTTCAAAGAGAAACCCAAGAAACAACATCAAGAATCCCTCAGTGGCCTCAAACATATCCTCAATTAACAAAATTCCCTTATGGGAATCCAAAAGAATGATAATTCATAAAAATAAATTCTAAATGGTCCTCATTACCAAATTGAAAATATGAATATCTATAAGGGTTCACAAGTTCAAGAAAACCTTTGAGAAAATAATACTAGAATAAACCCATAGTCGGCCTCCCCAAAAAACAGCCCATCCTCATGTACTATCACATAAAAAGGACTTCAAACAAATCCATTAGACACATCACAAAATCACAACAATACCCAACCATAGCTTCCATCACAAGAAGTCATCCTAAACAAAATGCTCCAATATCTCAGATCATGAAACACCCAAAATAAATCTTATTAATCTAAAATCAAGAAACAAGTACATATATTCAAGTTCAATCATAGATCTCCTTATATAAATTATTCGATCTTTCTTTCAGGGATCCATATCAATGAACATTTAACAAATCTAAATTGGAATCTGGGGCCCATGTTAAAAAATGAGTTCATGACCCTCACATTGGCCATCCATCCAAAACCCAAACCCACTGGAGAATTATAATTATAATCCTCAATAAAACCCTCCAATAAATTTTGAAAAAAAAATCAAATTGTGTATCCATAAATCCATTAAATTTTAAAATGATACCACCATTGAAATCTAAATGTAATGTTGAATATAATTAACTTCTAAAAACACTAATTTTAACACAAGGGGTATTAGCAATAAAAAAATAACCAAGAAAAAATACCCTATGTGAAATCTGGGTACATGGTGTGTGCCGCCAAAGGTCCGGTCTGTTTTTGTGTCAAATCCCACTCACCATGTTGTTAAACTAAGTACATGGGGTTTAAACCCCTTAGGGTAAAAATCTATGTAACTCTAGATATTTTTCCAAACAGGGTCATTCCAACTACCATATATGGCCATTGGTCATGCACCTCACATGAGAAATAGATTCATTCCATATACGACCACATTCCCTAACATGGGGTGTATGGTCATGCTCATGACCAATACATAATTCTCCCCTATAAAGAATGAACTAAATAAAAGTTTCATATGCCCTCTTCTTCTTCTACTCAATTGAAACAAATATCACGTGAAGTGGTTTCCCAAAACTAAATTTAGACAGGTTACCTAAATATAAAACCATTAAGATCTCCCTATAACAACTTGTTAGACCAACAGGACGACATATCAACCTACATTGGTTCACAAACAACCCAAAAAGGATCTAAAACATAAATATACTATTATATAATATTAATTTGGAAAAAAACCTAAATACGAGAATATGTTTGGAAAGAAACAATCATTGCTTCATACCATATTTTTCACTACACTTCCTTATATTCTCAATCTACCTCTTGATGGGCCCCCCATATGAAATCTTCCCATAACTCTCCATTTTCTCTCCCATACCACTCATAACTGTATAACATAGGATCCAATGGGTTTATACACAAGAAACCCAAGGGATTAAAATAATGAGAAAAAAATAAATTAAGAAAAAATAAAAAATTGGGTATCTATGCCCGGCCCCAACAAGTATGATGGAATTATGACTAAACTATGACCCCCCACCCCACTATTCCAGGTTCAAATTCTGGGACACAATGTAAATACACCACTCCATTTAAAATTTATCACTAAATGTTCACCAACGGATAAATTAATATTTAATTAATTAAATATTAAATATTCCACAAAATTAAAACAATCCCAATTCCCACCAACCTTATCTCACAGTAAAAAACTTATTCCAATACCAATAGAGTAATACAAAACATTATATGTGATCATATCATATAGTAATTTACAATTTTTAGTTTGAAATACTTAGAGGCACAACATGTTAAAATTTACAATAATTTTCTACAACCCATAATGATGAGGTCTCTCACAAGAACTCAAAAATAAATGTCCATAACCCATAAGAAGCCTCATTGGTTAACCAATACTAAACATCTCACATCAATAACTAGGAAAACTGAAATATTGATGATAATTGAATGAATGGTCCTATTGTATCCACAAATGTCTCTCATCATGAGATTAATTTCTTAGTTACAATTCTAATTCTCTTAACGATTGGAGTGTCCTTATTGTCACCCCATACCCAAAATGGAAAACTATCTAAACTAATATACATACATCACTAAATTTAATTAATATATTTTTACAAACAATTCACACCATATCACCATCAGGAAAACCAAATCAACCAATTCTCAATCACTGCTAGAAATATGATCTATACCAATGGTTTTGGACAAACTGTTGGTATAGTTCACTAATTTGGACCTATACCAATGGTTTGGCCAAAACCGTTGGTATAGGAAACTTAAATGGACATATACAAATGGTTTTGGACAAACTGTTGGTATAGGGGGGACCTATACCAATGGTTTGTCCAAACCGTTGGTATAGGTCCCAAAATCAAAGAACATATACCAACGGTTCACAACACAATTGGTATAGGTACATGTATTTTTAATAGAATCGTCATAAAATAGACATTAAATAAAGAAAATTTAAAATACTTATGATAATACATATATTTTTTTTTTAAATTATTTTCACAAAAGTATGTTAGGTTAGTGGTCAGGTAGTTCAATCATAAACAGGATGTGCTGGGATCAAAACCAACCAGATGATTATTATTTGAAACACATATACCAACGGTTTATGGAACCGTTGGTATAGATTTTCATATTACTTATACCAATGGTTTTCCAAAAACCGTTTGTATAGGTCTATCCTCGCGGCTTACTTGGAAATGGTTCTCTAAACCGTCGGTATAGCCTATACCAATGGTTTATGTGCCTATACCAACGGTTCCAAACCATTGGTACTGGGTATTTTTCTAGTAGTGAAGAAAATATAACTATTAACATGATCTTCCACAGTTAATAATCACTAAAAAATGTTAAAAACCTATAATGATGAATTTTTCACACACCATCAAAAGAATTTCTTTAAATTACTCTAAAATGTTCAATGGAACTCAGACCCATGAAGGAAAATACCTAACAAAGTTAGTATAATGCTCCTAAAACATCAAAACATTCTCCTTTAAAGGTTAGTTACATCCAATCTAGTCACCCTCAGCACACCTCTTCAGAATAAAAGAATCCCCCTCACCCCACGATCAACCACATGACCACCTTCTACTCCAGAGTCAATCCAATGCCAAAATAGTCCAACCAAACTCTCACCACACTATCCAATGTTTAAGAAAACAGAATAAGGGATGGTGTCCTGCCAAATAATCCCACTCAATGTAGATGCATAAACCTAGATAATTCAAAGAAATCCAATTATAAAACACAGAAAATCCTTATTCCAAACCACATTCTAAAGATAAAAAAACACAATGGCCTAAACAAAGAAGAACATACAGGCCCCACCCAATTCTTTTGGTATAGTAAGATCATGGAAACTACTGACAAGAAATAAAATATTTTAAAATAACATCTCACCCCCAAGAAAGAAAACCCAATGACTTCAAGAGAACCACCACCTCATGGAAACCTCGGCCTAAAATAAACATCTCATAATTTCACTTTATCTAATCCAACTTCGAACATGGCACTCGGATACCACAATTTCCTCAAATAATATCCATGCATCTTTAAATGAAGAGACTATGTGTCCATCACAAGTTATGTAACACCCAAGGATTTTATGAGATATATTATTTTTATTTTTCTTAATGTATTCTATTATACACGACACCATGATTATATTACGCTATACGCAACACCGTATTAGCTTGCAGTATACGCAACACTATTCTGGGCTTGTGTTACACACAATTTCAAGTTCGTTTTGTGGAAATTATTCTGCGCAACATTAAGTATAGATTTTTTTAATGTAAAAATGAAATATGTTTTGATTATGTTATACAACACACCAAATAGAGCTTTCAGTACATGAAGCCATGACTTGGCTTGCATTACACGCACTCAAGACCTTCCTCGATAGCGTGTGTAGTAAGCAATACTAAGTTTCGCTAAATGAGATATTATCATAATATTTTTATGAACTAACAATTAGGAATAGTAATACCCAATTTTTAAAATTTTATAAATTTTAACATTCAAAATGGAAAAAAATTTTGGATTAGGAATATCAAAATTATCCTAGGACGATTTTTTGGTATTTTTCTGAAAACATTCAATTTTTGATGAATAGTGAAAAACACTGAGTTATTGTTTAAAAACGAAGGTTTTATTTAAACAATTATTTATTTTATTTAAATTTATTTTAGGTAAAAATTGATACATAATACCTATATATGTTCAATGTAATTCATTGGAGTCATTTTATCATAATTTTAGATATATAAAAATTTTATTTAACTTTTCACCGTCTTTTACCCACCTCCTAGGAGAATATGAAAATTTACATGAAACATAATTTTACCGCTTCTGTGAGTGGAATTTCAAAAATCCGAGAGACACGGTTATTATCAAGGAGTAAAATGTGGTTCAATAAGATAAAAATAATTTTTGGTGAATAGTAACTTTTTACTTTTATTTACCACGGTTAAAATTAAATAGGGTAATTAAGGGTAAAAATGATATTATTATTACTCTAACACAAGTCCTTATTCTATTGGATAAGTGTAATTCGACCAAAAAAACCCTTAAGAATAAAATATTACCCATTAGGTCCACTTGGAATAGATTAATACATTTATTATTATTTTATTTAAAGAAGAGTTAAAATATGTAAAATCAAAGTTTAATAACTAAAACTATTTTAATATAGGGTTATACATAAGATAAATTCGACTATAAATATTCATTAGAAATATAAAAATATTTAATACATAATTGTATTTTATTTATAATATTTAGACATTAAATAATTTAATTTATTAATGACATAATTTTGATGAAGTAATTACCTTATTAATGAAATATTAACATAATTGATGTTATAAATTCCAAAATAAAATTAATTTGAGAATTTTTATGAATTAAAATAATTTTTTAGGTTAATATGACAAGTTATAATTGATTCAGTTATCCTTGTTTGAACTAATCACACTGTTATGATTTTCACAAAAATCAATTACCAAATAGTGTCAAAATTGACATAAAATAGTTTTTTTTAAATATTATATTATTAATTTTTATTCAATTTCTAATAATCTAAGGTTTGGCCAAATGACTAATATAAGGTTATAAATATTAATAATGAACCACTTGGGGTTCATTTGGCTTACTATAGTAACTTTATTAACCATATAGTGTAAGAAAACAGGAAGACCCAGTAAAAGTTAAATTATATAACTTAGAGTTATATATAAATGATAAGGTTAAAATAGTAACCTAAAATTGTCTAAAAATTATTGGTTGAGAATATTTAGACCCATCCCCACTTGAAATTAGAAATAAGTCATTTTGGTGCCATTATAAACTGAATATGACTTTATTATAAAATAATATTTTATGTTTTCCCTAAAGTGCCCCTCTCCTCCCTTATAAAAGGGAACCGCATCCCTCTTCTCTTCACACAATTTTGAGCCTTCAAACTCGGCCAACCCCTGACAATATCCCTTCTCAACTTCTCTAGAAACATTATAGAGGTTCTGGTCTCTTCAAATGTCCAACTCTAGTGCATTAAGAGGAAGTATAAAAGAGGTCCGTCGAAGAAGTGGTAATCTCTTCTACTGATTGTTTCAAGTTTCTTTCTTCTTCAAATCCTTCTTATTTAGTTGTTTCATTATAATGTAACAACATAAGTATCACTAATATACTGATATGTTATTATAAATATTAAACAAACCCATTTCACCTTCTATTCTTCCTACGGAAAATCAAATCACCGCACATGCGTACGTACGGAATACAGTCTTCGCGCCATGGTGTAATCTGTTATCCACCACCACCTTCCTTGGATGGGTATAATGGTGTAAAGAATAAATTTATATGGTTATTATAACATGATACTGATTCTGAGAAATCATCCACTCAAATTCCATTCAATAATTATGGGAACGATATCATCGCTCGTGCATACGTACGGATTACCGTCTCCACGACGCGATGAGATTCATTCTCCATGTTAACCATTCAAGAATGATTATAAAATATATATAATGAATAATAATGAAATATATGAAATAAATAAGCTACTAGATTTATGTATATATATATATATATTTCATCTACTCACTTCCATTCAGGTCAATAAGGAAAGGAAAATTGCTTTCATGGGTATGTACGACCTACTATCTCCATGAACGGTGTATTTCAGTTCATTCAGCTATCTATTATATATATATATAATGAATATATAAGATATATAAATCATGATTTACATTCTGTAAGTAATAAATCATGATATAAGTAATAAAAATATCAAGAAAAACAAATCCAAACACCTACGATAAATAAAACGAGTTTACCCAAAACGCTGCTTTAACCGGGAATTTAGAAAAGAACGGATAATATAAAGTCATAATTGAACCATATATGATATCATAACAATGAATATGATTCTTTAATATGTAAATGAAATTATTTAAATCACTATACAGGAGGTTCGGATATGTACGAAGCATATTGGACCTAAGGTAAGGTAAAATCTCACAATCTCAATTTTTATCTAAGATTATTTATACTTCAGAATTTACTGGGAAATATTTATCATCCACATCAATGTTCCCTCAATATTTAATATTATTTATATCCTAATACAATTTTTTAAATCCAATTTTACCCATTGGTGAGTTTTTATTAAATGATATTAAAGTAATCTTTTGTCGTTTTTAGTACGAGGTACTTTTTGAATTTTCCGGCCAAAGTATGAGAAGAATTGTTTTTAACTTATTCGGCATAAATGGAATTTTATGAGTTCGTAGAAAATTATTTCCAGGAATATTAATTTATAAGTTTTTAAGTTTATGCTTAATTAACTTCTTTTATTTTAAAATTGTATGACATGTTAATAAAGGAAAAATGTTTTTGAAGTAGAAAAGATAATTTCCTCAAGAATGGAGTTCAGGTGTTTTATCAAAATTATTTTCCATCTTAGATAATATAGGGTTCTGTTTCTATCCCTATTTTTACATTGATTTGATTATGTTATGATCGAATTATTTTTATTAAGTCCTTTTATCTTACATGGATTATGTTATGATGTCATGATGATTAAGAATCCCATGTTTATTACATGGGTTATGCTATGATATATGCTTTATGATTTTGTGGCACACATAAGAATGGTTTAATTATGAGATGGGTGGGACCTATATCTCCCTCCAATTAATTGGGTAAATATTTATATCTCATGAGATAGACATGGCTGGAAAGGTAAGTTAATATTGTTCAGTGTTACATGACTGCAGTGAGGAGTGAACTCGATTCAGTAAGGGACTTTGTCCACTAAGATGGTCTTGGCAGCAATTCCATGGCTACTTTGGAAATCATATCATGTGCATAATGGTTTTCTACAACTAAATGTCTTATTCACATGCTATTATATCATGATTGATTTTCCTTTATGATATATTCCTTATGTACGTCCAAGTTTTATGTCATTGCTCGAGATTTTGATGTTTAGATTTTATGTTCAAGTTTTTGCATTCAAATGATTATGGATTTTTTTATATTCTCTATGTTTACCCTTATTGGGAATTGGAGCTCAACCTTTTTATGTTTTATTTTCCCCATGATATAAAGAAAGGTTTTAGATAAGAAAAAAAAGGGAATATCTTTATGGGAGATGTTGAAGAATTTTCACCATGAATAGAAGATTAGTTTTCTGAGTTTCCAAATACACTAAACTATTATGGTCCTTGTGTGTTTGTTTCGTTATGTATTAATTATTCCCAAAAAGTGATGTAATGTTTATGTACGTCAAGTTTGGGGTCTCTACAGTTGGTGTCAGAGGAAATGTTTAGTTAACCTTTGGAAACTAGGATGTGAAAACTTTAGTGATCTCCCTAGAGATATTTTTAAGGTATGTGTAGGGATGTCCCTAAGGATAAGTATACGTATATGTTATAGTCCTAAAATTTTGATAAAGATCTTAGAATTAAACCTAATTTGTTATATATTGAAGGTACTCCCCCTTTATTATGTTGTTTTCCTAGCATGATATTTTCCTCTCACACTATTCTTTTTGGGTTTTAGAAAATGGCTGGAAATAGGATGATTCATGATAAGGGAGGATATGATGGACAATGGAATGATATTCTTCATGAGAAACCAAATAAAATTGGATCTGGAAGTCCACATATCGTTATTATGCTGAATTAGCAATCTCATAATAAGATCAATAATCTCATCTTTGGTAAGTTTCCCAACTCATCTAATAAGAGAATCAGGGAGTTTCATGATGATCATAAAGGAATGAAAGTTAAATTTCCCTTATGTAAATCATGGGTGAAGAGGCATGAGGGAGAATATTTCAAAGGAACTAGGAGATGCTTTGGGTGTGGAAAATTAGGACACAATGCCAGTAATTGTAAAGGAAAAGGTTCAGTTAACACCATGGACAAGGATAATGGTATTTCTAAGACATCAATAATCGTTAAATGTTTTAAATGTGGAATGTATGGGAATTATGCAAACCAATGCCCTAAAGGAAAATCTCTTGAAGATAATCAGTAAGGTTGTATGAGTAGTATTTATGTTGATGATGATGAAGAAACTACCAATGATATATGAGATGAAAGAAGTGTTGAGGAATAAAATGAAAAAGCTCGGTCAATGGATTAAGAAGGTAGTGCAATGATTGTATGTTTACCAAGAGTTATGTTAATGGTACTATGGAATAAATAAACATCTAAGGATTGTTCCACTATTGTTTTTCCTAAAGTATTTGAAAGTATATGTTGAATGGAACCGACAACCCCGAAAGGTAATTTAGATTTTTTTGGAAAGAAGATGATATGCGCATAATAAATGGATAAGGAGAAAATAATATTTTGGATATTATTAATGAGCTCATGACTGATATAAGGACAATGTGATATCATGGTCAGAGTATATAGAAATTTTGGGATTTTGGTATGTGAAAAGAGTTAACTTTTGACAACATCAATGTTTTCAATAAGGATCAATGGGTATTCATTTTTCAAGATAATACATGATTAAAGAATTCAAATGTTTGGAATGTGACCAAAAAGATATATCTTATGATATATGGGGGATAAATGATGGTGTCCACATGCTTGGTAGATGACCTTTCTAGTAGTTGTTTTCTGTATACAATGAGATTGGACAGAAGAATTTTCGATAAGCCTAATGGTTGGAATTCATTAATTTGGACATCAGATAGTATTGTTTAAAGCTAGAAATTTTTTATATTATTTCTAGAAATTTGTAATAGTATAGTTTTAGAAAAAGGAAAAACCATAAGATCAGAGACAACCCGTTGCGTCGGACTAGGATGCAGGAATCGAACCCACAACCGAAGTGCGGTAGGCCTTTATCACCTACCACTGGCCTACAAGAAGTCCCAGGTTAGTATAAACTAGTTTTATTTTATTAAGTTCCATTATAGATGAATTATAAGTCCATTTTTGCAACCATATATGATAAATATCAGCATAGATGGACGTATGTATATTTAATAAATTGTGCTAAACATTTTGCGATAGAAACAGATGGAATGACCTATCATTCTATCGCATGATCCGCTAACACTTCACGAATGAAAAATTCAACTTCATTTCTTTAAGAGATGAAGTTTAAATTCTTCAAGGCATGAACAACGCTGGGATTGTACCAAAATCAAGTAAGTATTCCTTTTAATTCAACAATTCTTCAACATTAGGGAAATGATCTTGAGAACTAAAAACATTTTCCTATTACCCTCATACACGATGAATTAGATGGAACCATAAATCATCACAAATGTATGGCTTTGTGATTGATGTCTTTTTCATAGCCATGTTCTCTACCATTCTCCATCAGAACATGATTTTTATATTTCTCTTCCATATCCATATTTTCACCTCTGTTGTTCTATATGGAAACCCAGTGCTGAGTTACTTTGGGTGACCGTTATGATTCTAACTTTCCTTTTTAAAATGAACTTTTAGTATTCCTTTTTCAGATGTGGGTTTCTATGAAAGAAAAATTCATGTAGTAAACCATTTATAACCCCGACAAATTTCGAGGGAGAAATTCATTTTAAGGGGTGTAGAATGTCACACCCTGAGATTTTATGAGATATATTCTTTTTAATTTCCTTCATGTCTTCTATTGTACACTACACCAATATTATCTTACGCTATACGCAACGCTGTATTATCTTGCAGTATATGCAACACTATTCTTGGCTTGTTTTACACACAATTTCAAGTTCGTTTGGTTGGAATTATTCTACGCAACATTAAGTATACATTTTTTTAAATGTATAAATGAAATAAGTTTTGATTATGTTATATGCAACACCAAACAAAGATTTCACTACACGTAGCCCTGACTTGGCTTACATTACACACAATCAAGACCATCCTCGATAGCGTGTGTAGTACGAAATACTGAGTTTCAATAAATGATATATTATTATAATATTATTATGAACTAGCTGTTATGAATAGTAATAACCACTTTTTGAAATTTTAAAAATTTTATCTTTAAAAATGGACATCATTTTTGGATTTGGAATATCGAAATTAGCCTAGGGTGAATTTCTAATATTTTTCTGAAAACATTCAATTTTTTTGATGAATATTGAAAAACCCTGAGTTGTAGTTTAAAAATTGAAGTATTATTTAAATAATTATTTATATTATTTAAATTTATTTTAGGTCAAAATTGATACATAATACCTATAAAAGTTCAATTTAATTCATTGAAGACATTATATAATAATTTTAGATATATAAAAATCTTATTGAACTTTTCACCATCTTTTACCCACCACCTAGGAGAATTTGAAAATTTATATAAAACTTAATTTTACCGCTTCTATGAGTGGAATTTTCAAAAAATTAGAAACACGATTAATATCAAGGAGTAAAATGTGTTTCAATAAGATAAAAATAATTTTCGGTGAATAGTACCTTTTTACTTTTATTTACCACAGTTAAAAGTAAATAGGGTAATTAAGGGTAAAAATGATATTATTATTACCGTAACACATGTCAAAATTCTATTAGATAAGTGTAATTCGACCAAAAACAACCTTAGGAATAAAATATTACCCTTTATGTCCACTTGTATTAGATTAGGACATTTATTATTATTTTATTTACAAAAAAGTTAAAATAATTAAAATCAATATTTAATAACACAATCATTTTTAATATAGGGTTATAAATAAGATAAATTTGACTATAAATATTCCTTAGAAATATAAAAATATTTCCTAAATAGTGGTATTTTATTTATAATTTTTAGAAAATAAATAATTTTATCTATTTATGACACAATGATGATGTAGTAATTATCTTATTAATAAAATATTGACATAATTGATGTTATAAATACCCAGATAAATGTAATTTGAGACTTTTTATGAATTACACTAATTTTTTAGGTTAATATGACAAGTAATTATTGTTTCAATTAACTTTTTTTGAACTAATCATTCTGTTATGGTTTTCACAAATATCAATTACCAAATTGTTTCAAAATTGACATAAAATAGTTTTTAAAACAAATATTATATTATTAATTCATATTCTATTTCTAAAAATCTATGTTTCGGCCAAATGAAGTAGTTAAGGTCATTTATATTAATAATGAAACACTTGGGGTTCGTGTGGCTTGTTATTTTATGTTTATTAACCATATAGTGTAATAAAACAAGAAGACACAGTAAAAGTTAAATTATTTAACTTATAGTGAAATCTAAATGATAAGGTTAAAATTGTATCCTAAACTTGTCTAAAAGCTATTGGTTGAAAATATATATAACCTTACCCAATGTAGCTTAGAAATAAGTCACTTAGGATCCATTACAAATAGAATATATCTTTATTATAAAATTATATTTTAAGTTTTTCCTAAAGTATCCCTCTCCTCCCTTATAAAAGGGAACCTACTCCCTCTTCCCATCACACAATTATGAGCCTTAATGCTCGGAGAACCTAGCCAATTTCACTTATAAACTTCCCTAGAAACATTATAGAGGTTATGGTCTCCTCAAAAGACAAATTCTAGTGCCTTAAGAAGAAGAATAAAAGAGGTGCGTTGAAGAAGAGGTAATCTCTTCTACTGATTATTTCAAGTTTCATTCTTATTCAACTACTTATTATTTAGTTGCTTTATTATAAATTAATAACATCAGTATCACTAATATACCGATATTTTATTATAAAAATGAAACAACCCCATTTCACCTTCTATCCATCCTACAGAAAATGAAATCACCGCGCGTGCGTACGTACGGAATACCGTCTCCACACCGTGGTGTAATATTTTTTTCCACCACCACCCTACTTGGATGGGTATAATGGTGTAATGAATAAATATATATGATTATTATAACATTATACTGATTATGAGATATCATCCACTCCAATTCCATTCAATAATTATGGAAACAATATCATCGCTCATGCGTACGTACAGATTACTGTCTCCACGACGCGATGAGATTCATTCTCCATGTTAACCATTTAAGAATGATTACAAAATATATATATATATATAATGAATAATAATAAAATATATTACATAATGAAGCCACTATATTTATTTATATATATATATATGTCATCTACTTACTTCCATTCATGTCAATAAGGAAACGAAAACAACGTTCATGCGTATGTAGGACCTACCGTCTCCATGAATGGTGTATTTCATTTCATTCATATATATATATTATATATATATACTGAATATATATGATATATAAATCATGATTTAAATTCTGGAAGTAATTAAATCATGATATAAGTAATAATAATATCAAGAACAACAAGTCCAAACACGTATGATAAATAAAATGATTTTACCCAAAACGCTGCTTTAACATGGAATTTACAAAAGAACTGGTAATATAAAGTCATAAGTGAACAATATATGATATCATATCAATGAATACGATTCTATAATAAGTAAATTACATTATTTAGATCATTATACAAAAGTTTTGGATATAAATGAATCATATTGGATATAAGGTAATGGAAAATCTCGCAATCTCAATTTTTATCTGAGATTGTTTATACTTCAGAATTTACTGGGGCATATTTATCATCAAAATAAATGTTTCCTCAATATGTAATATTATTTATATCATCCTATAATTTTTTAAATATAATTTTACCCATTTTTTAGTTTTTAGTAAAAGATATGAAAGGAATATTTTGTCGTTTTTAGTACGAGGTACTTTTTGACTTTTCTGTCCAAAGTATGCGAAAAATGTTTTTTTTAACCTATACTGCATGAATGGATTTTTATGAGTTCATAGAACATTATTTCCATGAATCTTCATTTACATGTTTTCAGGTTTATTTTTAATTAACTTCTTTTAGTTTAAAATTGTATGACATGTTAAAAAAGGGAAAATGTTTTTGAAGTAGAAAGGATATTTTCCTCAAGATTGGAGTTCAAGTGTTTTATCAAAACTATTTTCCATCTGAGATAATATAGGGTTATGTTTCAATCCCTATTTTTACATTGATTTGATTATGTTAAGATGGAATTATTTTTATGAAGTCATTTTATCTTACATGGATTATGTTATGATGGCATGAAGTTTAAGAATCCCATTTTTATTACATGGGTTATGCTATGAAATATAATTTATGATTTTGTGGCACACATAAGAATGGTTTCATTATGAGATGAGTGGGAACTATATCTCCCTCCAATTCATTGGGTAAAGATTTTTATCTCATTAGATAGACATCACTGGAACGGTAAGTGAATCCGGTTCAGTTTTACATGACAGGAACGAGGAGTGAACTCGATTCAGTAAGGGACTTTGTCCACTAAGATGGTCTTGGAAACAATGCCTTGGATACTATGGAAATCATATCATGTGCTTAATTTTTTTCCACAATTACATGTTTTATTCTCATGCTATTTTATCCTGATTGATGTTCCTTTATGATATATGTCTTAAGTACTTCAAATATTTATGTCTTTGCTCATGATTTTGATGTTTAGATTTTATGTTCAAGTTTTTGCATTCAAATGTTTATGGATTGTTTTATGATCTCTATGTTTACCCTTACTGAGCATTTGATCTCACCCTTTTTATGTTTTCTTTTCCCCAGGATATAAATAAAGGTTTTAGGTAAGAAATCAAAAGGGGAATATCATTATGGGAGATTTTGACAATCTTTCACCATGAATAGAATATTAGTTTTCTGAGTTTCCAAAGACAATAACTATTATGGTCCTTGTGTGTTTTTTTGTTATGTATTAAGTATTCTGAAAAAAGTAATGTAATGTCTATATACATCATGTTAGGTGTATCTACAATTTAATATCTCACATGAAGATTCACATGACCTATCATCATAGAAATTTAGAAAAATGTTTTTATTTTATGTATATTGCCACCAAGTAGCTATATGTGGCACACCATGGAGGTCATTGAGGATAATTTTACAAACCAAAAATAAATCATCAGTGAAGAAAATATAGACGATAATATTTCATTTGAATCAAACATTCCAAGAATAATATATGAACAATGGCCTCTCTCCCATGAGCTATGATCAAAAAACAATAATAAACAATAAATCCAAAAAACTAAGTGTATCAGACTATATTAAATTGCATGACTATAAAAATGTAAATCAGAAATAAAAAATTATTCACTTAAAACATGTAAATAATTTAAGTATTGGTGTTTGGGATACCCTTGTCCAATATCTATCAAAGGTTCTGACACATTCCTAGCCCACCTATCTACCTACTCCCCTAATCATTAAATCACTTTTGATGTCATTTTTTAGTTATTTGGACTAGTTAGACCAAATAATTCACCAAATTTGCCTTTCAATAAGGCCTCTAGTTTTCTTAGTAGTAATCCAGTTGCATCTTTCTAGCGGTGATGGTCCAATAGACATAATGGGAATACTATAAATTTTATCCATGGTAATATAAAACCAGAAACAACCAAAAACATCCAAAAAGTTAAACATCACAGTATTCATAATAAATATTCTTAAAAAAAATATATTAAATGAAAGGTGGAATATATTCATACAGAATAAAATAATATGAAACATAAACTTGTAGTTCAACCACTAGGAAGGGAACATATTCAAATTAAAAATACTAAAAGTAAATACATCAGGATTTATTTCTATCTATGATATTAACCACATACCCTTTATACATGACTCTAGTGCTACATCAAGTTGATCCAGAGAATCCACCTGATAGACCATACATTTATCAAGAAACAATATGCCTACAATTGATCATCTACACAACCTATGATCTACTAAAAATAATACATAAGGTATGAACACACACTGAGGTTCACATGTAAGTGGTGAGAAAATATCTTTGGCTATTATACACAGTAAATCTTTTATATATTTTCTTATAATGTTAATGTGCACATGATATTTCAAACCACTATAAAAATAAAAATATTATGAAAATAAAATAAAACAAATCATCAAAATACAACAAGGAATTAGTTATCTCCATGTTCTATCATAACACCCATGGTAAATATTCCCCCTCTCTATCCCATGATAAAGGATTTATAACATTCACATTCACTAGACCAATGTAAGACCTCAATAGAATCTAAAATAAAAAGGAATAAATATGAAAAACTAGGTTCTAATATTAGTTTCCTGATGACAACAAAAAAATACATGGATTTTTGTCTCTAATAGAACAATCCAAAATGGTGACCAGACTCTAGATCAAAACGTCGATAACTTGTTATGTATCAAATTTCATATAGAAAAAATCATACTCTAAATGAGTTAAAAAAATTATAAACCTTAATAGGGGTATATCCATCTATTTCCCCAATAGATAAATTGTTTTAGGTGTCCCATCCATCCATGAATCTTAACAATGCACTATTTGAGGGTTCTCATCAATGTAATTAAGAGAATGTAGTATCCATAGAAGGTAACCTCTATCTAGTGTGTAACTCCTATCTAAAGGGTTTCACTCATAAATATCACCCAATATCCCCTTATTCATTTGTAACAAATGTTGTCCAATGAAAATGAAAACATGATCACAACTCATGAACAATTCCTGATCTAAGATATCCCAAGGGTATCCTCCTCAAACCTAGACCTGGGTATAAAATTCCTCAGACCTCACAACCGAATTCCAGCTTAATATCGGTATATCCAACTCTCAAACCGAGCATCCAAAGTCTGAAATTGCATCATTATTTAACTATTCGGAAAAGGCCATCAAGTACATGGGACGATCCAACACATGAACCCATCATCCTGAATCATATAATAGTATTTTTTAAAAACTCTAAAACCATAAATTATGGGGCTCTTACCATCCTAGGTATTACAAAATAACGCACTATCCTCCTAGGGACTCCTATTAAGAACCCAAGAACCCAATACACACTCATCAAACCAAACTCTAATGGAAAAAAGGCCATAAAAAGGGTAGGACACCTAATAAAGTGTTAAACTATCTCATGAAAAAAAACATTGAAAATCATGGCATGATAAACATCCTAAAGTTTGACTTGGTTCCCTCCAACTGATCATCGATCAGAGACACACCATCAATGATAACCAATATCATGATCACACCTAAAATAGTATTCCTAATAGTGAATGTGACCAACTTAAAAGAAGGAAACCCTAAAAATTATCCTCTTATTAAGAAAAAACTTTGGAAAAATACCATTGCAAGCCAGTACAGAACAAATTCAATATAGGTAGGGTGACACTTTTCACTGACTAACATGTAAAGACCCATAAAATTCAAGGGAAATTTTTTCTTAATTTTCTTTAGAATTTTACAAGAGCGCGGTTTCAGACGGCACCTGATTCCGAGGCCCGGAGTGCCCGGAATTAATTTCTGAAGTTTGGCTCGGGTACGTTCAGTGAACGAACGAGCGGGTATTTCTAACTTTTGATACGGTGCTCGGAATTGAAATCTGAGGGCACCGATGAACTCGCAGCGCCGATATTCTCTTAAAGAGACCTTTTCGGGAGTTGCGTTTGTTTCGGGTTGAAAGTTAGTTTTTGGGAGATTTATAAAAAAGTTGAATAAAAAGTGTGAATTCTTTTTATTTTACTTTTTGTAGGTTAACTCCTCTCAAAGGGAGTTGGGGGTGGGACCCACACCCACTTAACCTCCCTGGAGAGGATTAAGTGTGGTGGGGCCCACACGAAACCTAAACCTCTCATCTTCCCTCAAACTCCCTTAACCCCTCTTTAATTAACATGACAACTTGTTATAAATGTGGAGTTATCTCTTTTTTTTTGAATTTCAAACCTTTGAAATTCTTTTTGTGAATAAAATAAGACTTTGTCTTATTTTGTTGGGTTAGAACTCTTAGCCATCTTGGAGTGGTTGAGAGCTTTTCTTTCTTCTTCAACCTTGACGAAGAACACGAAGAACGCCGTTCTTCAACGAAGAACTTCTTCGCCGAAGAACACGGTCTTTCCGCGACGCCATATCCGCGACGTGACGTTCTTCTTCCGCATCATCTTTTCCGCGACGAATGCCATCGACAACGACTCTTCCTCCGACGTCAAAGGAATCGACACCGATATTCCACGACTCCGTCAACGTGCGACTATCGAGGTAGGGGTTCTTGAGTTTGTTGTTTCCTTTTTATTTGACTTTCCTCAAGACTTGACGTAGAACGCTCAAGTTCCGACGAAGAACGCTGCTCCGCTCTTCTTCGTCTTCGGTGTCAACGAGAGAGAACACTGCACCTTCCTCGGACAACCTTCGTCGGCGTACAAGGATTCGCCAACGGCGTGCCTCTTCGGACGCGCCTCTTCGTCGTCGAATTTGAAGAACGACGACCGCGACGCCCGACCTCCGCGACATCGTCTTCCGCGGAACGTAGACAAATCTTCGAACCTTATACCAAGGTAGGGGTTATTGATTCAATATTTATTTATTTCGTTCTTGATCGTGGATCTAGCACGTCTAACGTGAGACACTTGATTATTTTAAGTTGTGTTATTGCTTAACGTGAGGGGGTCAGACCGCATGAACACGGCCGAACCCCCTCCATCATTTTGTTTATTCTTGCGGGTGGAAGCAAGTGGCGTGGTGCTGGCGCACCACGCGGATGATAGTACAAATATTTACGCGGCGCCGTCGTGCCACGTCTAGGAAGAATCTTCAAGAACGTGACGCCGTCGCGCCGCGTTGAATGATTATCAAAGCACGGCAAAGGGGCGCGGTGCCGTCGCACCGCGCCGGACGACGAACGCCGCGGCCGGTTCCGGGCCGCGGCAGGACGAGGAGACCGCGGCCGGTTCCGGGCCGCGGCGGAAGAGAAGACCGGCGGCCGGGCCGCCGGCGTCGGAAGTGAAAGGCGGGACCGGAATTTCCGGTCCCGTTGGTAAAAACCGCCCGGCCAGCTGGCCGGCCGGATGACATAAAACCGGGGGAATAAATCCCCCGGCCGGTTCAACAAAACCCCCCTCTTAATGAGGGGGGGCGGTTCTTTAAAGGAGGGGGGGGGGCAGCAGCCCCCCGGTTCGTTTCCAGCCGGCCCCCACATGCGGGGGCCGTTTCCTGCAAATGGCGCGGCACAAGGCCGCGCCGCCTAACCAAACAGCGGGGGCTTGATTGCCCCCCGCGTGCCCACCTCGTGCGGCGCCTGCCGCCAAGCCGCCGCGGCCCGCCGCGCCGCCGCGCCGCCCAGGGGGGGGGTCGGGCCGGGTCGGCCCGGACCCGGACCCCCCCGTTTCGAACCAGAATTGGTTTTTGGCCCATAACTTGAGCCCCAGACCTCCGAATGACGAACCGTCTGCGGAAACGCGATCCTTGGATCGAGACGGTCGTTTCGGTATATCGCACTCAAGGTTTCGGATTACTTTGAGTTCAGCCGGGTTGGTTCGTTCACGAAACCAACCGGGCCTTCGGAGCGGAAACGCTCATATCTTGAGCTACGAACGTCCGATTGACGCACCGTCAGTCGCGTTGTGTTCCTTTTAGTGAGACGGATCTTTTGGCATACTCCGCCCGAGGTTTGGACGCAGGTGGAGTACGGTCGGGTAAGTTTTTCCATAAAAACCAACCGGGCCCCGGAGACGAAAATGTCAATAACTCTCAGACCGGGCGTCCGATCGACGCACCGTCTGTTGCGTTGAGTTCCTGTTTACGATACGGAACTTTTGGTATCCTTCGCCTTAGTTTTGGATACAGTTAGTAGAGGCCGGGTTGGATCGCTCCCGAAATCCAACCGGGCCCCTGGAACGGGAAAGCTAATATCTTTCAGACAGGACGTCCGCTTGACGGACCGTCAGCGGCGTTGGTGGTTACGTTGAGTAACGGTCCCTTTGAGTTTACCCTATGGGAGTTCGGGGTACTGTTGAGATACGGCCGGGATTGGTTTCGCTCTCGAAGCCAACCGGGCCCCTGGGACGAAAAGGCTCGTAACTCACAGACCGGGCGTCCGATCGACGCGCCGTCTGTTGCGTTGAGACCCCTGTGACGAGACGGTCCTTTGAGACACTTCTTCGCGGGACCTTGTGATACTTGGAGTATCGACCAGTAGCTCGTGGAGCGGACCCTCCCGGAGACGAGTGTGTAGAGTACGGAGACCGTGTAGCCGGCTGAGACCTGACGACTTCTTGACCGACTCGACTTGGAGTGAGTCGACTAGCCCAGTGGACGGAGCGCCTGGTATTTGGCGGCAGACCCACGGCGGACGGAGCGCCTGGTAGTTGGCAGCAGACCCGCGGTACTCGACAGGAGGAGTACCTCAGTAGGCTATCTGGGTAGCGCCCGGTATTTGGCAGCAGACCCTCAGCGGACGGAGCGTCTGGTAGTTGGCAGCAGACCCACAGTACTCGACAGGAGGAGTACTTCAGCAGTCTTAGGTTAGTGAGCGGCGGCCTCGGAGTCGTGACAGGACCACTGTACACTCTAGAGACGGAGCTCTTCAGCAGTTACGGTTTCGATAATGAAAATCCTGGTTTGAGCTGAGACTTTTGACCTTTGTGTTTCCTCATGATTGAGATGGGTTACTTGATAACTTAGGTATATGTATGGACATATACCTGGGTAGTGGTTATCCGTTGATCTCATGATCCTTGTGTTTCCTCATGACTGAGATGGGTTACTTGATAACTTAGGTATATGTATGGGCATATACCTAAGTAGAGTTTATCTGTTGTGATCTTCTTGTGGTTATCCTTGTTGGTTTTAGTGAGACCTTGAGGGTCTCGGGGTCCCTACTGAGTATCGTTATACTCACCCGTGCACGGGCTATGCCTGCACCTCGTTGTGTTGGTTGCAGACGATGGCCAGTACTGACAGAGGCCGAGTGTTCGAGGACTGGACGGTACCTGGAGGTGGACTATACGACGAGGCGGTACCCAGAGGAAGACCACTGGGCGGGACATACTCAGAGCAGACGGCGAGACCCGAGGAGCAGAGGAGCTATCTGTACCCACCCTTCAGGTGGGATTTCCAGTGGTCAGCTCGGCGTAGCAGCTTTTCTTTTCAGTTGCTGTTTTCCCTTTCGAGTTGTACTTTATAGTTGGGCTTGTATTTCCGGCCCTTTTTACTTTCCGCACTTTTAGTTGTACTCTGTTTTTGCTTAGTGTTACTTTCCTCTTGCTTACTCTGTGGTGTTTGTTTACTTCACAAAGGCAATGCCTTCCCTTTTTACCGGGATTTAGGCCTTGGTGCTAGTCGCCAGCCCCTGGCCTATGGAAGGCGGGCTTGGGGTAGTCACGGCACGGACCCCGAGGGCGGGTCGTGACAAATTGGTATCAGAGGAGTTCGGTTCTACCGCAGAACTTATAACTCTGATGTTTCTTTCTGTGAAGCAATAGTGTTGGGAGTACCGAGTGTGGTTTTTAGATCAGGGAGTCCAGTGTTGGTGCGGGCGGCCGACGTATCCATACACCAGGACCCTGACAACTGATTTCCGACTTTGTGCATGAAAACACTGATTGCGTGTGTGTTTTCAAAGGTTTTTCCCCTTAAAACAGCTCAAACCAGGTCAGATCACCAGGTATAATCGTTTGATCGTGTTACGTTGTTTCTTTCAGGATGGCCCCACGACGGCAGCCAGCTAGGGTTCCGAGAATCGAACGTGACGACAGCCCACCGAGCGACGAGGCCTCGGTGCAGGGCCCTTTGTCAGCAGTGGCACCGGTGGTAGCTCTACCCGCCGAGCCCCCGATGCTCCCAGCAGCAGCCGCTGACGATGCACGTCGCCTCAGCGCACTGCATGAGTTTCAGCGCCAGCGACCGCCCAGGTTTCGCGGGGAGACGGATCCCCAGGCTGCAGAGGACTAGCTGGAGGCAGTGGTACGAGTGTTTAGGATAGTGAGGACACCAGCAGACCTCATGGTGATCCTCGCTGCGAGCCTACTACACGCAGCAGCAGGTAGGTGGTGGAGCCACTTGTTTCAGTTTTGCGATGAGATGAACTTCGCATGGGAAGACTTCGAGACCTTCTTCAGGGTGGAGTTTGTGCCAGTATCTCTACACCCCGAGCGTGTACAGGAGATTCTGCCTTTACCGCGTGTTTTTCGATCAGAAGCCGAGTCATCTGTGGGCAGTAGACAGATGATGCAGAGGTCCAGGAGGACCAGACCAGCAGTTGGGCGATCTCGGGTTTTAGGACCAGTGGTGCAGGGCACCCGGAGTGGGATCAGAGCTAGCCGTGCAAGGAGCAGGTTGTGTTACTCATGCCGCGGAAAGGGTCACCTGGCACGTGACTGTCCGACTCCTCGATCCGCTGGCTTGGGGGGGAGCCACCGAGGTTGAGGCAGCGACAAATGCTTGAGCAACAGTAAAGCAGGTGGACAGGAGCGGAACTAGTGGATACGTCTCTTGTACTTCTAGTTCCATGTTGATGTTGTTTTTGTGTAGCATCATTGTATTATGAGCTGCAATAATAAAAGACGCATACTTTGCGATGTTTTCATTCCTGTCCTCTTTTGTGAAGTTACTAAGAGGTTCCAGTTGACTGTTGACTTGACCCTCACTTGTGAGACATCTACTGGAGGAGACCGGTTACCACACACTGATGCTGACAGTGTGACTCAACCCTTGGAGGCGAGAGTAACGGTTGGATCTCTTAGTAGTAGTGTCGAGGCCTTACGACGTCATCCTTGGTATGGATTAGTATCATCCATGTTAGGATTGACTGTTTTAGGCAAAGAATGTGGTTCATCCAGGGGATGAGACCAGGTTTCTCTTATCGGCAAAGAAGAAATCTTGCAACTCTTGTGGGACCAGAGATGGTCCGGGCCACGTCGGAGGAGGTCCATGTCATCCAGGAGCGGATGAGGACAACACAGAGCCCGCAGAAGTCATACGCTGACAGGAGGCGGAGGCCACTAGAGTTCGAGGATGGTGACCACGTCTTCTAGTGGGTCTCACCTCGACGTGGTATTCGGAGATTTGGCCGAGGCGGCAAGTTATCTCCGCGCTTCATCGGACCCTTCCAGGTCCTCAGCAGGGTTGGTGAGGTGGCTTATCGCCTGGCTCTACCACCTCAGTTACACCGGGTGCACGACGTCTTCCACGTGTCTCAGCTGAGGTGATACGTGCACGACCCGACGCACATCTTTGACCATGGGGAGCTTGACGTTGACGATGGGGCGACTTTTACGGAGGTCCCGGTGGAGATAGAGGATCGACAGGAGCGGGTCCTACATGGGCGATCGATTCCGCTTGTGCGCAACAGATGGCGGCACGGGAATCTCCAAGAGAGCACATGGGAGCGGGAGGCTCAGATGCGTGCTCAGTACCCTCTTTTGTTTCCCTAGTTTTTTGATGTATCTTTACGGGGACGTAAAGCCCTGAGGTGGGAGTAATGTAAAGACCCGTAAAATTCAAGGGAAATTTTTTCTTAATTTTCTTTAGAATTTTACAAGAGCGCGGTTTCAGACGGCACCTGATTCCGAGGCCCGGAGTGCCCGGAATTAATTTCTGAAGTTTGGCTCGGGTACGTTCAGTGAACGAACGAGCGGGTATTTCTAACTTTTGATACGGTGCTCGGAATTGAAATCCGAGGGCACCGATGAACTCGCAGCGCCGCTATTCTCTTAAAGAGACCTTTTCGGGAGTTGCGTTTGTTTCGGGTTGAAAGTTAGTTTTTGGGAGATTTATAAAAAAGTTGAATAAAAAGTGTGAATTCTTTTTATTTTACTTTTTGTAGGTTAACTCCTCTCAAAGGGAGTTGGGGGTGGGACCCACACCCACTTAACCTCCCTTGAGAGGATTAAGTGTGGTGGGGCCCACACGAAACCTAAACCTCTCATCTTCCCTCAAACTCCCTTAACCCCTCTTTAATTAACATGACAACTTGTTATAAATGTGGAGTTATCTCTTTTTTTTTGAATTTCAAACCTTTGAAATTCTTTTTGTGAATAAAATAAGACTTTGTCTTATTTTGTTGGGTTAGAACTCTTAGCCATCTTGGAGTGGTTGAGAGCTTTTCTTTCTTCTTCAACCTTGACGAAGAACACGAAGAACGCCGTTCTTCAACGAAGAACTTCTTCGCCGAAGAACAAGGTCTTTCCGCGACGCCATATCCGCGACGTGACGTTCTTCTTCCGCATCATCTTTTCCGCGACGAATGCCATCGACAACGACTCTTCCTCCGACGTCAAAGGAATCGACACCGATATTCCACGACTCCGTCAACGTGCGACTATCGAGGTAGGGGTTCTTGAGTTTGTTGTTTCCTTTTTATTTGACTTTCCTCAAGACTTGACGTAGAACGCTCAAGTTCTGACGGAGAACGCTGCTCCGCTCTTCTTCGTCTTCGGTGTCAACGAGAGAGAACACCGCACCTTCCTCGGACAACCTTCGTCGGCGTACAAGGATTCGCCAACGGCGTGCCTCTTCGGACGCGCCTCTTCGTCGTCGAATTTGACGAACGACGACCGCGACGCCCGACCTCCGCGACGTCGTCTTCCGCGGAACGTAGAAAAATCTTCGAACCTTATACCAAGGTAGAGGTTGTTGATTCAATATTTATTTATTTCGTTCTTGATCGTGGATCTAGCACGTCTAACGTGAGACACATGATTATTTTAAGTTGTGTTATTGCTTAACGTGAGGGGGCCGGACCGCATGAACACGGCCGAACCCCCTCCATCGTTTTGTTTATTCTTGCGGGTGGAAGCAAGTGGAGTGGTGCTGTCGCACCACGCGGATGATAGTACAAATATTTACGCGGCGCCGTCGCGCCACGTCAAGGAAGAATCTTCAAGAACGCGACGTCGTCGCGCCGCGTTGAATGATTATCAAAGCACGGCAAAGGGGCGCGGTGCCGTCGCACCGCGCCGGACGACGAACGCCGTGGCCGGTTCCGGGCCGCGGCGGGACGAGGAGACCGCGGCCGGTTCCGGGCCGCGGCGGAAGAGAAGACCGGCGGCCGGGCCGCCGGCGTCAGAAGTCAAAGGCGGGACCGAAATTTCCGGTCCCGTTGGTAAAAACCGGCCGGCCAGCTGGCCGGCCGGATGACATAAAACCGGGGGAATAAATCCCCCGGCCGGTTCAACAAAACCCCCCTCTTAATGAGGGGGGGTGGTTCTTTAAAGGAGGGGGGGGGGCAGCAGCCCCCCGGTTCGTTTCCAGCCGGCCCCCACATGCGGGGGCCGTTTCCTGCAAATGGCGCGGCACAAGGCCGCGCCGCCTAACCAAACAGCGGGGGCTTGATTGCCCCCCGCGTGCCCACCTCGTGCGGCGCCAGCCGCCAAGCCGCCGCGGCCCGCCGCGGCTCGCCGCGCCACCGCGCCGGCCACCGCGCCGCCCAGGGGGGGGGGGGGGGGTCGGGCCGGGTCGGCCCGGACCCGGACCCCCCCGTTTCGAACCAGAATTGGTTTTTGGCCCATAACTTTAGCCCCAGACCTCCGAATGACGAACCGTCTGCGGAAACGCGATCCTTGGATTGAGACGGTCGTTTCAGTATATCGCACTCAAGGTTTCGGATTACTTTGAGTTCGGCCGGGTTGGTTCGTTCACGAAACCAACCGGGCCTTCGGAGCGGAAACGCTCATATCTTGAGCTACGAACGTCCGATTGACGCACCGTCAGTCGCGTTGTGTTCCTTTTAGTGAGACGGATCTTTTGGCATACTCCGCCCGAGGTTTGGACGCAGGTGGAGTACGGTCGGGTTGGTTTTGCCATAAAAACCAACCGGGCCCCGGAGACGAAAATGCCAATAACTCTCAGACCGGGCGTCCGATCGACGCACCGTCTGTTGCGTTGAGTTCCTGTTTACGATACGGAACTTTTGGTATTCTTCGCCCGAGTTTTGGATATAGTTAGTAGAGGCCGGGTTGGATCGCTCCCGAAATCCAACCGGGCCCCTAGAACGGGAAAGCTAATATCTTTCAGACAGGACGTCCGCTTGATGGACCGTCAGCGGCGTTGGTGGTTACGTTGAGTAACGGTCCCTTTGAGTTTACCCTATGGGAGTTCGGGGTACAGTTGAGATACGGCCGGGATTGGTTTCGCTCTCGAAGCCAACCGGGCCCCTGGGACGAAAAGGCTCGTAACTCACAGACCGGGCGTCCGATCGACGCGCCGTCTGTTGCGTTGAGACCCCTGTGACGAGACGGTCCTTTGAGACACTTCTTCGCGGGACCTTGTGATACTTGGAGTATCGACCAGTAGCTCGTGGAGCGGACCCTCCCGGAGACGAGCGTGCAGAGTACGGAGACCGTGTAGCCGGCTGAGACCTGACGACTGCTTGACCGACTCGACTTGGAGTGAGTCGACTAGCCCAGTGGACGGAGCGCCTGGTATTTGGCGGCAGACCCACGGCGGACGGAGCGCCTGGTAGTTGGCAGCAGACCCGCGGTACTCGACAGGAGGAGTACCTCAGTAGGCTATCTGGGTAGCGCCCGGTATTTGGCAGCAGACCCTCAGCGGACGGAGCGCCTGCTAGTTGGCAGCAGACCCGCAGTACTCGACAGGAGGAGTACTTCAGCAGTCTTAGGTTAGTGAGCGGCGGCCTCGGAGTCGTGACAGGACCACTGTACGCTCTAGAGACGGAGCTCTTCAGCAGTTACGGTTTCGATAATGAAAATCCTGGTTTGAGCTGAGACTTTTGACCTTTGTGTTTTCTCATGATTGAGATGGGTTACTTGATAACTTAGGTATATGTATGGGCATATACCTGGGTAGTGGTTATCCGTTGATCTCATGATCCTTGTGTTTCCTCATGACTGAGATGGGTTACTTGATAACTTAGGTATATGTATGGGCATATACCTAAGTAGAGTTTATCTGTTGTGATCTTCTTGTGGTTATCTTTGTTGGTTTTAGTGAGACCTTGAGGGTCTCGGGGTCCCTACTGAGTATCGTTATACTCACCCGTGCACGGGCTATGCCCGCACCTCGTTGTGTTGGTTGCAGATGACGGCCAGTACTGACAGAGGCCGAGTGTTCGAGGACTGGACGGTACCTGGAGGTGGACTATACGACGAGGCGGTACCCAGAGGAAGACCACTGGGCGGGACATACTCAGAGCAGACGGCGAGACCCGAGGAGCAGAGGAGCTATCTGTACCCACCCTTCAGGTGGGATTTCCAGTGGTCAGCTCGGCGTAGCAGCTTTTCTTTTCAGTTGCTGTTTTCCCTTTCGAGTTGTACTTTACAGTTGGGCTTGTATTTCCGGCCCTTTTTACTTTCCGCACTTTTAGTTGTACTCTGTTTTTTCTTAGTGTTACTTTCTGCTTGCTTACTCTGTGGTGTTTGTTTACTTTACAAAGGCAATGCCTTCCCTTTTTACCGGGATTTACGCCTTGGTGCTAGTCGCCAGCCCCTGGCCTATGGAAGGCGGGCTTGGGGTAGTCACGGCACGGACCCCGAGGGCGGGTCGTGACATAACAGCACTGCTGCATCTTCTGGTTAGGAGGGGGGATTGAATTATCTTCTTTTACTTATCTTACTTTCTATCTCTTATTAGATGTTTTTGTATTTTCTGATGATTTTTTTGTTATAATATTTTCTTTATGATTTCTATGGGTTCCATATTACCCAGTTTGTCAAAATATGATTTCTATGCTATATTTGAATAAAGGTGGATTGACCCTAAACCTCTTTAAAAAAATTATTGCATGAAAACATCTACTGGCCTCCCTAAAAAACAACTTATTTTCTAGTTCTATCTTATATATAATTTCATCAACACTAGTTCCTTAGACCTATATAAATATCATTATGACATCTAATTATAAATTACATCCCTTGAAATTAACCCATCAAAAATGATATAATATCTTTTATCCCCAAAAAGAGCATCTTAACCTCAAACGATCTATTGTAAAGAAAATGGTCATGATATAATAAGTACAACTCAATATCTCCTAGGAGATATTACATATTATTACCTTTTATGATACATAATAAATAAAATCGAAAAAATATAATTGGACCAATAATCCGAGTCAAATATTGATCTCAACAACCTCACCCAGGTCTTACATCACAAAACATAACCTTTTAGAATATTATAAATCAAGACATATAATAAATCCTCCATGAAATACTCTCCCAAACCAAAACACTGCCTAGAGGGCCTCTATCTGTAGAATGGATACCACCATAAAAATATATATAGACAGAAATAATTATAAAATACAAATTACGTGTACAATTATAACTCTAGGGAAAATAGTTGAAAAAATACCCCCAAGGAATGAAAATTACAATGTGTGTACCCCGGGTTCTGGGTGTACACCCCCAAAAGTCCTCTCTCAAGAGGTTTCAAAACCCCCTCATCATGTAGTTCTCCTATGAAAAACATGTTTCCACGTTGTATAATCCAAGTACACCATATGAGGTTTCCGTCTATCTACCGAGCTATGTATCCCCACATAGATTCTAGATAATTTTAGTACACAACCACTATCCTTATAACTCATATGGGATCCGGTCGTGTTAAATACATGGCTATGTTCCCCAGCATGGGGTGTCTTGTCATGCCTACGACCATAGACTGAGTGGACCCTAAATAGGATGTCCTGAACAAACACGCTATGTAATATATTCTTCCTCACCTCATATAAATATAATAATTCAAGTTGCATGTTATCTGAACCAAACCCCCTGAAAATGGGTTCCCCGAATTGAAATACAATGTGATCTCCACAAAATCCCCAATTAGAAAAATAAGAAACACAGATCAACCCGCATGTGGTCCCCAAAAACCACACATCAGTATTCAAAACATAAAAATAACTAATCTATAGGTATTTTTGTCAAAAACAATATATCATACCACTATATGGTACTCCCTAGAGCTTTGTATCATATTCATTACATGAACACACTAACTCCTAGTCTACCTCTGAATGATCTACATGGGTGGTACTTATCCTCCCTCTCCCTCATATATATATATATATTACCCACTATCATATTTATGAAATTTTATCCCACATATTCATATGTGAGAATCCAATGTGAATAATGGAAAAGAAATAATAGAAGAAAAGAAAAATGGCGAATAAATGAATAAGAAATAATAGGGTCCATGGGGATGTCCCTATCACCCATGAAGGGTTTATGCCTCACATAGGAAAACACCATAATTATAGAATCAAATGTGGATAGAGAATATAAATCCAATATTATGTTTTAAATATATCACCAAATGAATCATAATGAAACAGTTGATATTTAATTAACTAAATATTAAATATACTTCAAATTTTAAAAGAATCAAATTTCCACAAAACTTCTAGATCAAATGTATTTTTCATAAATATTATCTAATATCAACTAATATGATAAATTAACATTTCTTCAAAAAATAAGTTCATGAATAAAAAGTCAAAATTTCTCATTGTTTTCTACCACTCATGATGATGAGGGTCATCAAAATATTTTTATTGCGATGATTAAACAAAACCCATCTATTGATGATAATATGTGATGGTAAAAACAGATTGACTTGGAATAATTAGGTTTTATCATTATATATGTAAATTATTATGAGGTGATTCCTTGGAATAATGGAAGGAAAATGAATATGTCAGTGCTACTAAATGTGTGAGATGCTTCTTTTGAAGATAATGTGAAGAGATTCTACATACTGATTGAGTTTTAGTATAATTTTTTTTATGTAAATAAATATGTTGAAACGGTTCTATTATTCAAGATAAATGAAGATTACTAATTTTTTTATGTCTGTAAATACTCTTTGAATATGAGTTGATAATATTATATGATATTTTCTCTATATAACCATTTTTCTAGGACAAACATAAAATAATGCATAAAAAATATAATTCACTTAGAGGATTTCTATAGTGTATATATATTATTGATCATTATATATTTATTAAATAATGAGTATGGTTTTTGGATGATGAGATGTGTAAGGTGATATGATGAATCTCTTTTATTAATTTTATATTTATTAATGTATGATGCATTTTTTTGATAAGTTATAGAAGACCTGGTGCTTTTTTCTTATTAAAAAATTCATGAAAATAGTTTTTTACGTTGAATTAAATTTTGAGTAATATAAAAATTAAATGCTTAAAAATCTTTGAGATAATATTAAACAGCTCAAATTTATTTTTGAATAGGCTTTCACTTTTTAATAAAATATAAATTTCTGGTGTATTTTTAAATTAATAATTCTCTAAAAGAGAATAAATCATTTTAAAATAATATTCTAAAATTATTAAATGTCATTAAAGATGATTTTTACTGGATGAGGATATTTTAATATTAGTTGATAAGGTCGGTATCCAGTTCTAGAGTATATGAATTATAGGGTTTATTTAAAACTTTTAATATGTTATATAAATAAGAAAAGACCACCGATAAGTAAGATTAAATGTGTGGTTTTTTTGATATATTGGATTAAAAAAAAATATTGTGTTATGGATGAATAAAAAGATATTACATGAGAGTCTCCCTAGGTTTTGGAATGATGTGGATGATTATTTAAAAATTATGAAAGAATAAATCAGATCTATATGACAATATAAGATTCAGTAGATTTATAACAAATAAATAAACAAAAGATTCATAATAATATTTTGAGTCTAATATGTGCTATGTAATAGTACTGTGATATAGTGTAATACTATCCAATGTATTATTTCCCACAAAACTTTCAATTCTTTTAGACGGATAATAGGTTTATGAATTTTCTTACCAATAAATTCCACCATTGTATCCAAATATATGTGGGTAATATTATAATTTAAAATAATTTTAACACAAATAATATGATGATTGGTGTGTAAATTTTTTAACAAATCTATATAGTTATCAATAATACATTATCACTATTATTGTTTACACAACTTTTTACATGTAGGATGATATCAACCTTTTTGAGAAAGAATACGGGATGAAGTAGAAAGCACTAAAAAAGTGTTAGAATGAAAGAATATCATGAAATAAGTTGAGTCCAAAAGTTTAAGGAATGTGTAAATTTAATAAAGGTTATCCAAAGATGATAAAAATTTCTTAATAAAATTAAATAGAATTATATGGACATGTATTCTTTTAAATATAAGTTCCATGATATTAATAACATAAAAAATGTTAATTAATTTCATGAATTATTAATTGGAGGCCAAATTTAAGCAGATTAAATTGACATCCAAATTGATACTAGTGAAGTGAAAATTTCATAATGATATTAAAATAATTTAATGATTATAAAAATGAATTTAGAGAAACGGTGATGGTAATTATAGAAAAGAATAATTTTTTAATCTTAAATTATCTTGATCTTGAGCTTAATAATAAATCTTCAATTTTTTGAACATTACTATTATAAAAAGGTTGAGAATATGGTTTCTTCCAAAAGAAATGTGATTGATTTTTCTAGACTATATTTTTAGATATTGATAGAGTTAAATTGATATAAAAAAATATATATTATAAATAATCTCAATGGAAAATTATATGACGTCTCGTACAAACATTTTTTTATTAGGGATATTTTTATTCATAGTAAAGGATTGTAAAATAAAATAAGAAAAAGTATATAGTGAGAAAATTTTTTAGAAACCAAAAATTATAACAAGGTTGGATTTGGAAAAAATTAAGAAAATTGTTCCAATAATGTTTCTCATATAGATACTTTCATTAACCGAAAACATCTACATGTCGCATTTGGAGTGAATTTTTTTAAGGTTGAACACAATGATTATTATCCATTTTTAGTATTGTGAATGATTTTGAAAAATTAGTATTGATTAATTGAATAATATGTAAATATAAAAAAGAAAATTCAATTCTATACCAAATGGGATTAATTATGATTTAAAAAAATTATTCAGAAAAAAAATAAAAATAAAAATATATAAAAAATATATAGAAGCATTGAACATTTTTATACTAAGTGCATAAATAAACTGTAATGTGATAATGTATAATGGTTTAAAACTGGAAATCATGATTCATTTATTAGTTGAGTAATAATACCAAAAATTTACAAGTTGAATCAAAGTGGAATCGGATGTGAGTTCTCCTTTTGAAAAGAAAAAATGAATTTATTGAACATTTCACCAAGATTTATTGTGAATGTTTGTCATGGTTGGAAAAAAAAGACATCAATACCACGGTAACTCAATTATGTTTTTACCGTTGAATTCAAATAATGTGGACAATAAATTTCTAATGGAATCACTAGATGAAACTCTACTACAATATTTTATGTCAGTGGGAACCAACTTCCCAATAGAAGGTAGTCATTTGGTATTTTTTAACAACAACTTGGAATGTACACTAGTTAAGAGGGAGAGATTTTGGGATCATATACTCCATTTTTATGGGGAATTATTTTCTATTTAAGGACACTATTATATATATATAATTCATTTATATATTTATTCCTAAATACATCTAATAGACTAGTTACATTCATGATAACGATAGATCAAAACAACATATTGATATGAATCCTTATTATGTATCATTAGTATTTCCATTAATGTGATAACCTATCTATATCATACGCACCATACTTATGGATTAATATCTATGTATCATATATTCTCTATAGTTTTATTATTAATTCATGATAATTAGTTATGGTATAATATTATTTAAAGACACATCATTAGTAACTATGAGTTTATCATCATTTATAGTGGTGGTAAATGTTCTTGGTGTTAGGATTGGGACCCCAAAAATAAAATCATACATATCCTTGCGAATGGAACAAGAACCTACATAGTTTTTAATTTCATCACTAGAAACATCATAACTTTTATGTTTGGTTTATATGTATTAATGTGGCCCCATTTATGGTAAAGGAATAATGATCTATTCAAATAATATAAATGTTGTAAAGAGTGGACTATTAGGAAAAATGATCCTTGAAATTGATGGTGTAAGACTTATATATGAGTGGCCATTTTTCATTTCAAATTGAATATTTCCCAACAGATAGATTTATTTTATGGGTAATATGCACCCATAAGGTACATGGTTATTTTTTAGTGTGGATATGAACCAATGACTTGTTCGTAGAGAATATGGCCTCTATGAAAATGATATAGTTATTACCTAGAGGGATGATGAACCACTGTGTGGAGACATGATTTCATTGGGACTATGAATAAAGGATATGGTCGACTATCCTCATAGGGATAAGAAACATCTAGGGGATATTTCATAATAAAAAAAATTATAATGGTGATGGTTTAATGGGGAATACAACCTTAATGAAAGGATGTCAAAGCATTCAGGTAATGTTTCCTAGCCTGAAAATACATAAGTGGATTCATGAAAGAAATTCCCACATGAGGATGGATGTTGAAGATAGATAGTGTTGGATTAGAACTTTAGGTTATATCTTATGTATTCTAGTTAATAGAAATAAAATTCCATGTATTTTGAGTATCACACTTTGAGGTCACATGGTGGGGTCATGTCGTGTATTTTAATGGCTTTTGGTAAGAAAAATGTAATATAGTTTTTATATAATTTGTTTATAAAGTTATTGAATAGTTTAACATCATTTGTAAAATACACAAAGGTATTTAAATAGGATAAAGTATATGATTTAGTGGGGTATAAAAATTAGGTTTACCCTGATGGGACATAATTTATTGGGTATGCATGGTTAGTTTACCTTGATGAGGCCATGATTGGGGAGTACAACTTAAAGGAGCCGAGAATGTTGTTCTGGAACTAGGAGAGAATTAGGGGGGATTTTTGATTAGTAGTTTTTTCCTATATATGGATTCTTCTTGCTCATTGATGTTCCAAAGGGGTATAAATCATCAATTGGGACATGGATGGGGAATATACCTTGAATATTGATACAATGGAACATTGTTTGTTGATTAGAATTGGGAGATATAACGAAAATTTACGTCCAAGAGGGACCACTCCCATGTCATCATTATAAGGACCATTATTATCATTTTATGTCAATATTATTATCACCAAATGTGTTCTACCTATCTAAGAAAACAATTTTCTGTCCTTTTTTCCCAGGGAAATACATAATCAAACGGATACACATGTTTCTTCATTAAATTCTCCTTTATTGTTTTTATAATATTTATAGATTTTATCATTTTGGGATTTAACATTAGTGTAATAAAGATAATATGGTATATTGAAAATGTTTTCCAAATGTAAATAATCTCAATGAAACATATGAGATGATAGAGGTCTGACCTCATATTTTTTGGAGGATTCTTCATTATGGTCCCACATGCTCAAAAAATACTACCAAATTAATAATCACTATTAGGAGGGGCACAGACACACCATGGTGGGAATTTATATATTATAGGATCACAAAATAAACCATCCCTTAGGATAGGAATGTGAAGTAGGGATCTGAGGATGGTATGAATGTGGATGGATAATCCATATGGAGACCTTATGAAGGATTCAAGATTGACAGGTCCAATCATGAAGAATGTGTGAATGAGGGAGGTAATAATATAGAGGGATGAGGCACATGTTGGCCATACAAAGGAGGCTAGTGTACCATGTCAATTTTTTATGGAATCATGTGTGACAGAGGATTTCATGATATTCTTATAGAGGATAATCCATGTAGTAGGTCATTATGAGACACCTATATTGTAAAAATGTGTATGGAGAGTTCATGGTGGAGGGGGTAATATATTTACTATGATTTAAAATAAATATCTTATAAAGTGATCTTATAAAAATAACATAGTAATACCTTATCCTTTGAAAATGTGTGGTAGTCTAGGGAATTACATATGGGGTTCTCCAATTCATTAATAATGAAATATTTTTCACAGTTCTTCCATATTATTCCCTATATCACCTCCTATATATATATATATTTGTGTGTGTGTGTGTTATCTCAATATAAAACATATTATTTATAGTTAGGGAACAAATTAACTGATTTTTTAAATATCCTTCCACACCATAGTGAGTATTGTACCATGGAAGATAGTTGCCAAGTGTTCATGCCTAAGGGACCTGAATCCTACCTAATGTGTGGTCTTTGATGTTATAATCTCCCATATATATAGCTTGAATATAATTGGTCAAATGAATTTATAGGAGAACTCATGGGGATATAATAATTAGTTTTCATATGAGGGGGTTGTGGAATATGGATCACATCATCAGTTCATGCATGAGGTTCTCAATCACCATACGATCCCATCATTGTCTGGTAATGAGGAGTTTGTTCACCTTCCTACCCAGTGGTCATAGACTACATTTATATTATGTCGTTTTATTTGAGTTATTTAATCGTTTAGACTTTTGAATGGTTGATCATCACAAGATATATGGAATTGGAAAAATTACCCCATTAAAATAGGGTTTCATATTCACGTTGAGGGGTCTATTTCGAGGATGTATGTGAGGCTCACATAGTTCTCACCTGACCCACATAGTAGCCTCATGGTATGCATGGAAACCTATGACGTCCACAAATAAATAGTATTATTGAATAAAGGTATTTTTCAAGCCCATAAATCTGATAACTCTCCACCCCTTCAATCCCACCCCTAGCTAACTTTATATAACAATTCCTTTTATGAACATGGTTATTAATATGATAATGAAAACAACCACATTATGACCCACATAAATTCATATATAATTGATGAATTCTAAATAATGGTAAGAGGCTTCATGTTTTGAAGTTAGCATGGTGTTATCTACTTTATTACTAGGAGGATTTTAAATATCTAAATTATCACTTGGCCATGAACTTGATGATTGTACAATGCTTGAATGTCAAAATGTCTATTCTTAAATGTCTAGATGTATATGAGGGTGAATGTTTTATCATTATTTTTTTATGTTTTTTATCCTTATTCCTTTAATTCTTATTCTTAATTTACATAAAATAGGATGAAAATTCCTGGTTAGTGACCTATAGAAATAAATCTATGATTTAGATAGTCAAGGTCAACCGCCATCAATAAATTCACTCAAAGAATAATTGTTCATAAAACCACATAATATTGGTCCTTTAGATCAATTCACTATTAGATAAGTTTTCGAGTATGGATTTGAACCATTATGTAGTTCTTAAATTCCCATGATGTGAGTGGAAAATATACCAATTCACTTGATCAAAACACTCTAATAAGTAATTAGAGATAAATTTTATCTTTTTTGTTTTTTTCTATGAAATTAAACATCTTGAAAGTTATATCCTTGGGTAAAGCCATATGACCTTAAATGATCAACCATGCATGCATAAGATAGATTTTCATATCTATAGGATGGTCATTAATAATTTGAAAAAAAATAAAAAAACTCATATGGACTTCATGAGTTTACCTACAATATAATGAAAAATTTAGATGATATTTTTATTATCCATTCTAGGTAGAATGGTGTTGATGTGAATTTGAGAAGGAGGTGAATAATATTGATCTATATGAAACGATATAGTCCCCACAAATCGTTTCTCCTCATAGTAGAAAATTGATTCTAAAGTTACATAATAGGTGTATCCCAAACATCCATACATTTCATTTTGTGCATTGAGTGGTATGAATTATCCTATAGGATTTTATGATATTTAATGGGGTCCCAATCCTAGGGTAAATATATGATGAGTTTCTCCCCCATACATTGAATTGCATAATTTCCAAAGGACCGCACAAATATCCAATGATTTTTTCTATATACCCAAATGATTGATGGTAGGAAAAATTATTCCCATGGTTTATATATTCTCTTGAGAGTTGACAATATTGTTCATCATGATAAACAAGAAAGAACCATTACTAGAGAGGCCGTGGATTTTCTACATTCACTGAATATTCAGGCTTTATGGTGATTTTTTCGTTCTAGGGAGGAGGTTCAATTAAAAATTTAACATTGGAAGGTTATTTTAAAAGAAAAGTATTAGACCACTTTTATGTCATACTAGAAACATACAAAAGTGGATACCTACTACTATTATGAGAATCTAAGGCTAATGTTAGGGTTATGACCTTCATCATAGTTTCCCAACAGGAATATGGAAAAAGGATCTTCTAGTAAGTCCTAGATTTAGTAAGATTTAACATAAAGATAGGCTCATTTATAAATGGAATACATTGTTTTTTTTATTTTGTTACTCTTCTAGGTTCAATAGGGATTGATTTTGCCTCACCTATGGGGATATGAATTAATCAATTATCATTAAATCCATGGTGACCAGTTCAGACCATATATTCATAGTGTAAGTGAGGTTTTTCTATGATCCTTAGTGGATTTACTGGTGATGGATATGATATACCAGTAAATCTAGATTATGTATATTCTATATTCATCCCCAAGCAGTTTCACTTATAATATTTTGATCGGGACACTCGAAGCATGTGCCTAATTGATATATTTATAGGAGAGTATCCTATAATCCATCATTATTTGGGGGTTTTTTTATATGGGGTATAATACCTAAATGTTTGGGACGTAATTTAGATGTGTTTTGAAGATATTCCGTGCATGTTCATCTAAAATTCAATCCAAGAAGGATCTAAAAGAAGCATGCTAATTCTGGATAATTATGATGTCAGAGTGGATGGGTAAATGTGTTATTTATCCACAAATAGGTGTTATCAAGGGGCTCATAGGAAAAAAATTAAACAAGGATCCATTTATATCTTTATGGAAAATTTTTTGATCAACTTCCAAAGTTCAATAGACATACAAAAATTAAAATCTAAGGGGAACAGAAATGAACCAAAGAGGTGGACCTACCTAGAAAGAGACTTAATCAACAAATGTCTTCAGTGGAATGGCCAAGTAACAGGTTCACTTCAAAGGGTCCCTCATCATCCTAAATTATAAATAAGCATGTGAGATATATAGGCTCTTCACCTTAAAGGATAATATTGTTCAACCTTATTTCTATTCTAACAAGTGTTGTGTATTTGGAAGCCTGCAGTGAGTGTGATATTTTGGAGAGAATCATAATATACCAATGATTTCTAGGATGTTATTTATTGGATGTAAATTACTTTTATGGGGTTCATTCAGGTCGTGTCCACCCTTTGTGTTTGTTATAAATATGATCACCATATACTTGAAGATTACCTCAATGATCTAGGGGACACGATCCATGTGTTAATGATATAAGCTTCTATTAAGATCATCTGTCAAATTCATTGGGTAATGAGACAAGAAATGAAAAGTGAATCTTTGATTTTGGTTTTATTGACATAATTTCGTTTAGACAGTTATTGATTCTTATACTTCTTCATGAGTTAGACTAATTTATTTATCCTTTCATGTCCCAAGAAAATATCTATATAGATTCAACGAAAATAATAGGAATTTATTTAACCACCATAGTTGATAGCGAAAGATGAACTACATGTCTATAGGAACATGTGAAATTAGTGATTTACAACAATTTTGAGATTTTTACAATACCATAATTGACTTATCCTTGTTGGGGATGAGTGATTAATGGAATATTTATGATTGAAAAATAAAATTAATTATATATTGTACTTTTCCCGATGTTGAATGGTTAATGTTACACATACCATTATACATATTTTTAATAATATATTCATGATAACACAATGATTTGTAAAAATTCTGTCCATAATCAATGAATATCTATAATCTGGCCACTTAGAGACATGTGGATAATTTCCCTAGTTAAGGTATTTTAATAGAATACATAGTTGGTGGAACCCTTGAAGGGATTGACTTAAATCATTATTTTTGTCTCTCATCAATCGATCAAACTGGTGGAGTAGGAAATGGTTCAAGTATAAAAACCTATCTTAATTACGATGTTCAAGTAAGATATATTAATATTCATTCTATTAAAATAGAATGTTACATTGTAATATTTTTTTAGAAATGATGGGTGATATGATTTCAACCATTAACACTCATTACACCATCAAATATTTCAAGAATATCGACAAATATTTTTAAGGGTGTATGTCTTCTCCAATTATATTATAATTTATTATAACTGTGTCTGGTGTAATAATTCCTCTTTCTGGACTATAAACATTTATCTATAGATAATATCACCAAGAAACTCTTTATATATGGGGAAAAATTGTTACACCCCATGATTTTATTTTTACTTCCTTTTAAATAAAACATATATTATTTGAATATTTCCTAATACACAAGCATAGGTTTAAATAAACAATGAGATGGTAAACCATTATAACCTAGTCGTTAAATTATCAGGTATGATTAGTAATATGTAACTTATTAAAAAAATGTATAATTATTTTAATAAATTTAAATGGACATATTAGTGAATAAAAAATATGTACTCAGACTGCAGTAAAGTCATTTTACACTTCAAAATGATCATTACTTCAAAAATATTTTATATCAAATTTACTCAAATGTAGATTATAATTGATTTTATCCTTTTCAAAAAAAAATTTAGGAAATTTATTTCATTTTTAAAATAATCATTTCAATGTTATATTACTTGTATTTTTTATCATATTTCTAGAAATAATTATTTTTTTTTGAAAAGTGAAAATATAGATTTTAAAAAAATAATTTCAATTCCAATAAATGCCAAATTATTCTTTGAGTTTTATATTTAATAAACTGAAGAATAATTTACTAATAAATAAAATAATTGATTTAATATGATTCATCCTTACATTTTATTTTGGTAGAAGTTAATTGTTTTACGTTAAAAAATATTTTCAAATACCCATTTAATGTGTGTAATGTCTTTTTTATATTAGTAAATTAATATAATCTCTATTGATTAAATTATGTACTGAAATTTAGAAATTATATATTTAATATTATATTTTATCATTCATTTTATTGTTTTTATATAGAATTAAATAGATAAAAATTTTGTTTTGTGCATAAAATTTCATTTTAAAAAAACTGGTTTTGGTTACTGATTTCACATTGTATTAAAACTAAAATTTTACAATATAAATAAATTTTATCAGGTAAAATGAATTAAATATTTATAATAAAATTATTTAATATATTTTAGTAGTTTAAAATTAATTTTAACTCATATTAAATAGTTAAAACAATATTTTTTACCATAGTTACAGTTTAAACAGCATTTTTGGGAACATGAAACATTATATAAGGGTATTATTTCAAAAAAACATAAAAAAATACTAATTTATTGAATATATTTAGACCTTATTTTTTAGCAACAAATTATTGTCCATTTGTAACCACATTCCAAGGTAATCAACCTTATATAATTGAAATATTTTAGGAAATTCCATGTGTATCCCTCCCTTCCCTTATAATAGGGCATGTATCTCCTCCCTTAATAACATGATTTTATCCTTCTATTTCGTCCAAAACCATAAAATATTTCTATACTACTTAAATGAATCTTAGAGCTTCTTTTCTTCTCCGAAGACCAATCCTTTAAGGATTAAGGAGTGATCCAAGGGAGGACTATCAAAGATGATGCATAAATCATAAAAAAGATCATTAAATTTTAATTCTTCTACAACTTCTTGGAAGAAATTTATATAAAAAATTGATTAAATATTATGGTATATAAACCAATATACTTTTATAATTATTTCACAACCATTTACCACTATTCTAAATCCAATGGGAGATGAAATTATCACCCATGCGTATGTCTGGACTACCATCTCTATGTAAAGATACATATCATTTTATACCATCATAATTTGGGGTTTCTTGTAACATCCAAGACCCGGCCAGCCACCCGAACAGTGTCGAACAGGTCGGGTGTTACTACCTTAGGCGCACCTCCCCGAACGCTAAAGGCTGCCGACTAGTACCGAGGGTCCGAATAGGTATAGTGGGGAGGCTATACCCTCTCGGAGGATCATAGTAAGGGTACTAGTCCGAGTATAACAGTAAAGATGTAGCGGAAAGTAAGACTCAGCAGACTCGAACCAGTCCCGCATAGCAGAAGCACATACAATAACAATATACAGCATAAGCAATATAGGAGACAACTACAGCGAAAATAAACACAACAGCATGCTGATAACATGTAACTACTACTGAATAGTAAAACATGCATCCAAAGCAGGTCATACACAACTGAATATAAAAAGGGAGCCAATGGCTAACCAACAGTAGCTACAACAATCATTCCAATACAGAAAGTAAACAAAACAATGTAAACCCAGCTAGGCATGACCTCAATGTCCATCCCATATCCATGCAATAACTAACGTAGCCCAGCTCCGGAAGTTGGCCTCTTTCCTGCACGTAAATCCATAAAGTCTACACGCGTCCCGAAGGGCCTGTGCAGGGTGTGAGACAAATCATAGTAGGATACCACCCAACGGTGCGTACCAAATATATGTGTTTAAGAAGTCATGCATTTACCAGGAAATCAGTAAACAGTACGATGCACAATTAAACACAAACTCCACTGGTGCTCAACAGCCACCATGGACTGTCACCTGCTTCGGCCAACACCGGAATCTCTTTCGTGTAACCCGGCACCATGTGGCACCTGACACCTCGTGTCTCAAGTACCGACGTCCCGAAGTAATGCCCAAAATAGTAACCCGGCACCTCGTGCCTCCTGACACCTCGTGTCTCAAGTACCGACGTCCCGAAGGCACGCCCAAAATAGTAACCTGACACTATGTGCCTCCTGACACCTCGTGTCTCAAGTACCGACGTCCCGAAGGCACGCCCATTTCCAGAAGGCTCCTCACCTCCCACGTGGCTTTATACGGCAAGAACCCCCCAACCAAAATACCTAACCGCAACTACGGGGGCCTCTACCCACACGAGTGGTCAAAACCACCTCATCACGGAGTATCTCTGTGTGCACACTACTCAAGTCCCGATTAGCGGTAATCACCCAAAATAGTCCTAATCCACCAAAACATCTGACACCTCGTGTCCCTATGACCATGTCGCTCAAGTCTGATGGCATCGCCACCCTAGTTTCCCGGGCCATGCCCAACCTGAGAGTCGTACTACCTCAAACCAACGTCTATGACGCCCAATCCCGTGGTCAAAACCACCCAAAGTAACCCGGGCAAAGCCCCAACCTGTGATCAGCATCACTCAAGTGTAACCGGGCTAAGCCCAACCAACCCAAAAAGGGTCCAACAGATGCAATTCAGCAATTGAATATATAACATATTTAACCAGAAAACATAACCAGGAAAAACCAACTAAACAGTCGAACTGCACTATACCAGGTGTTGTCCCATACCAACATAGAGGTCTTAAAAGCCTCCCACAATTATAACAAGCTTCAATAATTTAAACTAATAGTTTAACACAATAATATTCCAATTAAAACCATTTTGGCGTTCCCTGGCCAAAATGCCCCGATGAGCCACGGCCCCTCACCCAGCCCCGCTCACGCAAAACTAGTAACCGGGCATACCCAAAGGCATCCCAGAGGTCCCATAAACAATTCGGTATGCAAAAGCAGAAAAAACGGGTCCTGCTCAAAAATACCCGAAAACGTGTCGAAGCCGCGTCACCCAAAAAACCCCACGAAAACACAAAACGAGGTATGCACCACCTACCTGAGACTCGCACGATTCTACTCCTCCGGTATCACCTGCCAATTCGGTCTAAAATGCATTAAATCTATAAAAGATTCAAAACTAATCAAAGGGCTATAACTCGTTCTACAACAAAAATCAAACAAAACGGCCAAAAATGAATCAAGTCCTTACCGAGGGGGTTCCAACGCACTAATCAGAGCTCAAAACGGGTCTCGGACGGATGATCGGGAAGAGGAAAGGGGTTCGGTCGGCCTAGTTCGCATATCCGGGCGGAGGAGGGGTGTTCTGCCTCAAAAACGAGGCTACTGCCCGATTTAAGCGAAAAAAAAGAAAGTACACGGCGTGTACTTCAGGACTACACGCTGTGTATATTCATTTAACTGTTAAAAAGACGGAAAGATTCTGCCGACTTACTTTCTGAACCTACCGACATGAGTACACGTTGTGTACCTCTAGGTACACGACATGTACTGGGTTCCTCCTCTCCTCCTCGCCGACATACCCACACGCCATGTATATCCCTCACACACGGCTAGACTACACGGCGTGTCCAAAGGGACACAGCGTGTTCCTGGTTCTACCCGGCCAACGGCCTACATGCCTTTTATGGCTTCACACGGTCGGTGGTCTACACAGCGTGTTCAAAACTACATGCTGTGTAGTAAGAAAATTCTACACGGTCACTGCACGACATGTACTCGGCGAGCACACGGTCGGTCACTCGCCTACACACACATGGCGTGTACTTAGAGTACACGGTGTGTAGTCTTGAAATTTCCAGAAACTTCCCATTAAATCCAGTTTCCTCAGAAACCTGTCAAAAATTTAAACAGGGTCGGGATTTTGACTCATTCTAAAAACTCTGGTTCTTACAAACTCCCCACCTTAACGTAGCTCGTCCCCGAGCTACCAAACGCAACCAGGAAATGGCACCGAACACACCAATCCCAGTTTGACTACCTAGACTACCCCGGTCCCAAGGTTCTGGCTAAATTCTTGAAGGTCTCCCCACCTTTGGAATTTCCTACTCTGTCTCAACCAACAAAATTTAAAGCAAACAGTGTTCACTAACCTGTTTTTCGGAGGCATAGTCCTCCCATGACGCATCGTCACCCCTGCACCTCATTGGTGCTTCTGTGTCGCTTCCGACACACAAAGTATCCCGCACTGCATCGGTGTCCACCTCTATGAGGTCCTGGTGCCTAGCACCTCAAGTAACCTGCATCCATGATGCCCCGATGCCCATGGCACCTCAACTATCCCACATCCACGATGCCTCGATGCCCACGACACCTCAAGTAACTCGCATCCACGATTCCCCGATGCCCACGACACCTCACACACACAGATATATATATATATATATATATATATATATATATATATATATCACGCACCCGATATGGTGCCAATCCCACTGATGAGCATCTAGTCAGTCCAAAAATATCATGTGCACCATGTGAACTCAAAACAGACATACCTCTACAGGTTATGCCAAAAATGAAACATGGAGATCACGGTCACACCGCGGTGTACCTCTAACTGTCACCGGCTCACCGGCCTGCTCAGCCTCTGGAAACTCCACGACATGCACCTGGCCTGAAACACGGCTGCCTGACGCCTGACCTCCCTGCGGTGCTGCTCCAGTCACCGGCCACTGACCCCTCAGCTGGGTCCCACCGTCTCTGTCACGACCTCCGCGCACAGTTGAACCTCGACTACCCTCTCCGGGTACCGAACCTGAACCAACTCCAGACACCACAGTCTGTCATGGTCCCTGCCTACCGGCTATTTGAGAAGGTTGCCTACAAAACCTCTCCAAATTTCCGTCCTGTCCACATGCCCAGCACTCCTTCGGAGGCCTACTGCACTGAGCCCGAACATGTCCCGACTGCCCACACAGGAAGCAAATCACCGAAGAACTCCCACGAGGTGGTCTAGCTGAATCCCTGGCCTGACTGCCCAGCTGGAACTCATCTCGTCCTTGCTTCTTGCTATCCAAACCGTCAGTTGAAGCTATCGTCCTGCCCAATCCAGATTTCTCTCTCTCGTTGCCCTCAGCTATGAGCGCCTGGTTCACTACCTCGGAGAAAGAACCCAGCCTGAAAATGTTCACCTGGACCCGAATGGCGTGTCGCAAGCCATCCTCGAAGCGCCTCACCCTAGCTACATCATCGCTCACCATACCAGGTGAAAAGAGAGAGAACTCTGTAAAAGTAGTTGCTTAGTCCATGACGGACATGTCCCCCTTATAAAGACTCAAGAACTCCCGAGCTCTCTCTGCCATTAGTGTATCTGGGTAGAAGTGCTCAAAGAACCTACCCTCGAAGTCCTTCCAAGCCAGTCCCTCGTGTCTACGAGCCTGAACCTGTACGTACCACCAACCCTTCTCCAGTCCTCTCACCATGTACATCGCCAGCTTGACCCTCCGCCCTGGAGGCATCTCGAGCTGCTCGAAGATCATCTGCATGCTCTCTATCCAGTTCTCAGCTGCCTGTGGACCACCCTCACCCAGAAAAAGCGGCGGGTGCTACGACTGGAACTCCCGCGTCAGATACGCCATAGAAGGCTCTGTACTCTGCGCGCCTCCGTCAAGCACCTGCAAGACACGTACTTGGATAGCTCGGAGCTTCTCGTCAAGCCACTGCCCGAACGATGCCAAACCTGGCTGTTGTCCTGTCTGCACTGGATACTGAACCTGTTCCTGTCCCTGAGCCTGTACCTGTGGCTCGTGCACATCCTGTACCGAATTCTGACCCTGATCCTGCGGCACTGTACCGTCTCCTTCCTGACGCTCCATCAAGCCGTGAAAGAGTAACCCGCTGAATACCATAAATGGTCAGACATCCCACATATATATAACAGTATATTATATGCAGATAAGGAAAGCAGTAAAAGGCAGTGCATAACAACTACCCTTACTCCCCCTCACCGTAACCCATGCCCCACGGCATCACGGCCTCACGGCCTCCTTACCCACCCTCAACAGAGCCAAGTATCACAAGTACCTCAGGCCATGCCCGTCCTGACAACTCACGTTGCCTCAAACCGATGACTGAGTCGCCCAATCCTGATAGCTACACTGCCTCACCCATAGTCCATGCCTGCTCTCATAAGAGTCAAACCCAATTATCCTGCAGCATGAAATTCTACAAAATATAAAGCATGGAATACACATTGCAACAACTAGAAATTCTATCAGGAATTTCACCATTTTACATTTCAAACCAGATAAAGCGTGGAAATTGATTTATTTTATTCACATGGTATTATCACTTCACAAAACATACATGAAATTATGAAACTGAAATACCCTAAAATGCGCCTATCAAAAGCCAAGCAACCAAGCCTTGCCATACAGGGCCAAAGTCCAATTATCCCTTACCACACCGGGTCAAGGGTCACATATCACAATGCAGAACATCACACACCAAGTGAGCCACCGAGGTGGAAATCGTATAAACCGTAATCTGAGAAAAAGAAAACGGAAATTCTGACCCACAGCAACTAGGACCATCCCTCGTACCTGGGGCTACAGGCACACAAACACAAGCTAGAAACCCAGTTCAAGTAACAACAACTTATCTCTAGTCTACCATATCCCAAAAAGTAAAACCAGTAGAAATAAAAGAGAAGACTCAATCTCATTAGTAGCCGGAAAACACTGCTACTAAATCCTTGTCAAGAACTCCTCTGATACCACTTTGTAACGTCCCAGACCCGGCCAGCCACCCGAACAGTGCCGAACAGGTCGGGTGTTACTACCTTAGGTGCACCTTGTCGAACGCCAAAGGCTGCCGACTAGAAGCGAGAGTCTGAATAGGTATAGTGGGGAGGATATACCCTCTCGGAGGATCATAGTAAGGGTACTAGTCTGAGTATAACAGTAAAGATGCAGTGGAAAGTAAGACTCAGCAGACTCGAACCAAACCCGCATAGCGGAAGCACATACAATAACAATATACAGTGGAAGCAATATAGGAGACAACTCCAGTAGAAATAAACACAACAGCATACTGATAACATGTAACTACTTCTGAATAGTAAAACATTCATCCAAAGCAGGTCATACACAACTGAATAAAAAAAGGGCGCCAATGGCTAACCAACAGTAGCTACAACAAGCATGCCAATACAGAAAGTAAACAAAACAATGTAAACCCAGCTAGGCATGACCTCAAGGTCCATACCATCTCCATGCAATAACTAACGCAGCCTAGCTCCTAAAGCTGGCCTCTTTCCTGCACGTAAATCCATAATGTCTACACGCGTCCCGAAGGGCCCGTGCAGGGTGTGAGACAAATCTCAGTAGGATACCACCCAACGGTGAGTACCAAATATATGTCTTTAAGCAGTCATGCATTTACCAGGAAAGCATTAAATTGTACGTTGAACAATTAAACAAAAACTCCACTGGTTCTCAATAGCCACCATGGAGCGTCACCTGCTTCGGCCAACGACGGAATCTCTGTCGTGTAACCCGGCACCACGTGCCACCTGACACCTCAATCTCAAGTACTGACGTCTCGAAGGCACGCCCAAAATAGTAACCCGGCACCTCGTGCCTCATGAAACCTCGTGTCTCAAGTACCGACGTCCCGAAGGAACACCCAAAATAGTAACCTAACAGCATGTGCCTCCTGACACCTCGTGTCTCAAGTACCGACGTCCCGAAGGTAGGCCCATTTCCTGAAGGCTCCTCACCTCCCACGTGGCTTTCTACGGCAAGCACCCCCAACCAAAATACCTAACCGCAACTACGGGGGCCTCTACCCACACGAGTGGTCAAAACCACCTCATCACAGAGTATCTCGGTGTGCACACTACTCAAGTCCCGGTGAGCGGTAATCACCCAAAATAGTCCTAAGCTACCAAAACATCCGACACCTCGTATCCTTGCAACCTTGTCGCTCAAGTCCAATGGCATCGCCACCCTAGTATCCCGGGCCATGCCCAACCTGACAGTCGTACTGCCTCAAATCGAAGTCCATGACGCCCAATCCTGTGGTCAAAACCACCCAAAGTAACCCGGGAAAAGCCCCAGCCTGTGATCAGCATCACTCAAGCGTAACCGGGCTAAGCCCAACACCACCCAAAAAAGTTCCAACAGATGCAATTCAGCAATTTCATATATAACATATTTAACCAGAAAACATAACCATGCAAAACCAACTATACAGTCGAATTGCACTATACCAGGTGTTGTCCCATACCAGCACAGAGGTCTTAAAAGCCTCCAAAAATTATAACAGGCTTCAATAATTTAAACTAATAGTTTAACACAATAATATTCCAATTAAAACCATTTTGGTGCTCCCCAGCCAAAATGGCCCGATGAGCCACAGCCCCTCACCCGGCCCTGCTCACGCAAAACTGGTAACCGAGCATACCCAAAGGCATCCCAGAAGTCCCATAAACAATTCGGTATGCAAAAGTAGATAAAATGGGTCCCACTCAAAAATACCCGAAAACGCGCTGAAGCCGCGTTACCCAAAAAAACCACTAAAACACAAAATGAGGTATGCACCACCTACCTGAGACTCGCACGATTCTACTCCTCCGGTATCACCCGCCAATTCGGTCTAAAACGCTGTAAATCTACAAAAGATTCAAAACTGCTCAAAGGGCTATAACTCGTTTTACAACGAAAATAAAAAAAAACGGCCAAAAAGGAATCAAGACCTTACCGAGGGGGTTCCAACACACTAATCAGAGCTCAAAACGGGTCTCGGACAGACGATCGAGAAGAGGAAAGGGGTTCGGCCATCCTGGTTCGCAAATCCTGGCGGAGGAGGGGTGTTCTGCCTCAAAAACGAGGCTACTACCCGATTTAAGTGAAAAAAAGTACACGGCGTGTACTTGAGGACTACACGCCGTGTATATTTCATTTAACTGTTCAAAAGACGGAAAGATTAAGCCGACTTTCTTTCTGAACCTGCCGACATGAGTACACGGCATGTACCTCTGGGTACACGGCATGTACTGGGTTCCTCCTCTCCTCCTCACTGACATACCCACACGCCATGTATATCCCTCATACACGGCTAGACTACACGGCATGTCCAAAGGGACACGGCGTGTTCCTGGTTCTACCCGGCCAACAGCCTATACGCCATTTATGGCTTCACACGGTCAGTGGTCTACACAGCGTGTTCAAAACTACATGTCGTGTAGTAAGAAAATTCTACACGGTCACTGCACGACATGTACTCGGCGAGCACACGGTCGGTCACTCACCTACACACACACGGCGTGTACTTAGAGTACACAGCGTGAAGTCTGTAAATTTCCAGAAACTTCCCATTAAATCATGTTTCCTCAAAAACCTGTCATAAATTTAAACAGGGTCGGGATTTTGACCCGTTCTAAAAACCCGGGTTCTTACATTTCTATTATGGTGGTTTTGATTTTTATATATGATATTTATGACCTAATTTTTCTATTATAGTTATAACATTGTATCTTCATTCTTAACTTCATATATTATAGTAAAGGATGATGTCGCTCATGCATTTGTGTAGACTACCAACTCCATGATGCAATGTAATATATTTATCTTTTATGATTTTATTAAATGGTAAATATGTTAGATTTAATAAAAATTCTATATTTCAATGAAATAATAATTACTCTTAAATGTTTAATTATCATTTGAATTAATTTTATTCCATAAAAAAATTCCACTCATGCAAACTTGATGTTATTCATTTTTCATCACCAGTTTATATAAATGGATATAAATATGTGTAATATTAATATATATTTTATTGATATAACTTTTAAAATTATATAAACTAAGGAATTATGATAAAATTGTAGGATCATAACTGTTGAACTAAAACATACATGAAAATTATTGCAATTTACACTCGAATAAAAAACATTAATAGAGAACATATAAATAATTGGTGTTGATATAATATAAGTGCATCAATATACTCATTACAAATTTTTATATTAAATAATCACCCAGATGGAGTTTAATATGTGTTAAATAAGGTTGTTGGAATTGACTAAATTTTATGACTAGTCAGTATGCTACCACTCTAGGAAAGAGAAATAAGTAGTCAGTGCTTTGAGTTTAATGTATCATATGTGATTACCTATGATAATGATAATAAAATATCCAATATTTATGGATTTACTAAGTAATAATCCTAAATTATTAATTTAAGAGGTTTAATATTATCTTTCTAAAGTGTGTGCTGAAATATATATCCTTGTAATGATTAATGATGTGAAAAGGGGGGATGTTGTTCTGAAAAAGAAGGTGAGAAATCATACGGAGTTAAAAATCCATTATGATAGAATGATATGGATCAATAATTGAGTATATCTCCCATTAAAACTAGACCTAAAGAATGAATAATTGAAATATTGTCATACCTCATCATTCTTTATTCATTATAGAAGTATGATGATGTATTGGGAAATAAAATAGTATTTCATGTAGATGTACATTAAGGGAGATATTTTTAATTATGTACCTCAATTATTATTATTGTAGAGACCCAAAGCTTGACGTACATTGATATTACATTACATTTGTGGAATACTTAGTATATAACAAAAACACACACACAAGGATCATAATAGTTTATTGTCTTTGGAAACTCGGAATATAATCTTCTAATCCTGGTGAAAGATCTTCAACATCTCCCATAAAGATCTTCCTTTCTTTTAATACCTAAAACCTTTCTTTATATCCTGAGGAAAAGAAAACATGAAAGGGTGAGATCAAATTCTCAGTAAGGGTAAACAAAAGAAATATCAATCACATCATATAAATAAGCACATAACATTTGGAAATATTAACCTGCAAAAGAGATCATAATTTCATAACATGGGATAAATCCTGGCAGTGAAATGTAATCACAATAATCATAACATAAAACATGAAACCTTTTGTCATACACACATCATCATAGAGAATAATTTCTTGTTAGTCAAGACTCATTGCCAAGACTATCTTACTGGACAAAGTCCCTTTCTGAACCGAGTCACCCTCGTTTCAGTCCTGTTTCACTGAACCGGTATAACCAACCGTTCCAGCCATGTCTATCTCATGAGATATAAAATCTTTACCCAATGAATTGGAGGGAGATATAGGTCCCACTCATCTCATAATGATACCATTCTTATGTGTGCCACAAAATCATAAACCATACATCATTGCATAACCCATGTAATAAAAATGGGGATCTTAAACATCATGACATCATAAAACAATTCATATACGATAAAGGATTTCATATAAATAATTCCATCACAACATAATCAAATCAATCTAATAATAGTGATAAAAACAGAAACTTTTATTATCTTATATAGAAAATAATTTTTGTAAAACACTTGACCTTCATTCTTGAGGAAAATATCCTTTCTACTTAAAAAATACTTTTCCTTTCTTAACATGTCATATAATTTTAAACAAAAAGAAGTTGATTAAAAATAAACTTGAAAACTTGTAAAGGAAGCTTTATGGAAATAATTATTTTTAAAAATCCATTTATGTCGTATAAGTAAAAAAACATTCTTCTCGTACTTTTGTCGGAAAAGTCAAAAAGTACCTCGTACGATAAACGAAAAAAGATTCCTTTCATATCTTTTACAAAAAACTTACCGAAGGGTAAAATTGGATACAAACTATTGTAGAAGGATGGAAATAATATTACATATTGACGGAACATGGATTTGGATGATAAAATACACCCCAGTAATTACCAAAGTAAAAACAATCTCCGATAAAAAATGAGATTGTGATATTTTCCTTTCCTTAGGTCCGATTTGCTTCGTAAGTGTCCGAAACTCATCTGTAATGATTTAAATAATGTCATTGACTTATTACAGAATAATATTCATTGTTATGATATCATATATGGTTCACTTATGACTTTATATTACCCGTTCTTTTGAAAATTCCATGTTAAAGAGCATTTTGGGTAAAATTGTTTCATTTGTCGTCCGTGTTTTGAATTGTTATTATTCATATGATTACTTAGATCATGATTACTTAATTCCAGAATATAAAACATGATTTATATATATATATTCAGAATATACATATATATATTAAATCAGTAAATGGAAATAAATACACCGTTCAGGAGATGGTAGGTCGTACGTACGCATGAACGCTGTTTTCGTTTCCTTATTGAGTTGAACGGAATTAAGTAGATGACATACATATACATAAATACAGTATCATTATTATGTCATATATTTCATGATTACTTATTATATATACTTTATAATCATTCATGAATGATTAAAGTGGAGAATGAATCTCATCGCGTCGTGGAGACGGTAGTCCGTACGTACGCACGATCGATGATATCGTTCTCATGATCGTGGGACTGTATTGGAGTGTATGTATACTATTTCAGAAGAAATATCACTTTAAAATAATAATATATAGTTATTATTTACACCATTATACCCATCCAAGTGAGGTGGTGGTGGAAAATAGATTTCACCACGGCGTGGAGACGGTATTCCGTACGTACGCACGCGCGGTGATTTCGTTTTCCGTAGGATGGATAGATGGTGAAATAGGATTGTTTCATACTTATAATAACATATCAGTATATGAGTGATACTGATGTTACTACTTCATAATGAAACAACCTAAGAAGAAGAATTGGAAGAAGAAATAAAGGTGAAAGAATCGGTAACGGAAATTATCTCTTCTTTGAAGCGCCTCTTTGAGACCTCCTCTTAGGGAACTAAAATTGGTCTTTGAGGAAGACCAGAACCTATAGGATGTTTCTAGGGAAGTGGAAAAAAGAATTTTTCAGGGTTTGGCCGAGCTTGAAGGCTCAAATTTGTGTGAGGAAGAGAGGGAGGAGGTTCCTTTTTATAAGGGAGGAGAGGGGCACCTTTGGAATAACTAAAAATATTATTTTATTATAAAGTCAAGTTCGGTTTTAAATTGCTCCAAATTGATTTATTTCGGGCTAAGGTGGGGATGGGTCGAAATCCTATTATCCAATAGTATTTAGACAAGTTTAGGTTATTATTTTAACCTTATAAATTAGATTTAACTCTAAGTTAAATAATTTATCTTTTACCGTGTCTTTTTGTTTTCTTACACTATATGGTTAATAAACTTACTATATCAATCAAAAAGAACCCCAAGTAGTTTATTATTAATATATATAATCTCATCTAATTCATTTGGCCGAACCTTTGATTTTTACTAATAAAATAACAATTAATAATATAATATTTGTTTTAAAAACTATTTATGTCAATTTTGACACTATTTGGTACATGATTTTTATGAAATTCATAACAGAATGATAAGTTCGATCCAAGTTACTTAACTCAACAATAACATGTCATATTAACCTAGAAAATTATTTTAAGTCATAAAAAGTCTCAAATTACATTTATTTGGGAATTTATAACATCAATTATGTCAATATTTCATTAATAATACAATTACTGCATCATCTTTGTGTCATAATAAATGGGACTTATATAATCCCTAAAAATTCTAAATAAATTCCTATGATGTATATAATTGTATTAGCTTTCTGGATACTATTCATGTTCTAAGTTTCATGAAGTTTATCACTAGATTAAAATTATAATACTTATAATATTTCAGAAAGTGACATGTTGTCACATTCTTTGGTTTTAATAATAATTAAATTATTTTCATTGAATAAATTTAATTAAATGAATCTAATCCAACACTTAGGTGATATGGGACGACTTTTAGCCATCCAATAGGATTTTGACATTTTTTAGGGTAATTTTAAAATATTATATTTACCCTTAATTACCCGATTTACCTTTAACTATGGTAAATAAAATTTACCGTAGTTACTATTCATAATTCCAAAAAATAAAAAGTATCTTATTAACATAATTTGGATCCATTGATTCCAAATATGGAATCCATTTTTCCAAATTCAATACAAAAAAGTTGCAGAAATTAAATTAAAATTAATCTCGTTGTCGAAGGAAAACGGGTTTTCTTTAAAACATTGCAAAAGATTGAATTGATTTAACCTACAAATTCAAGGTAAAATCAATGCTAATGTCATAAATTATATTAAATGGTAAAAATATATTCTATTTATACTTTAAAACCATTCAATATCATAATTTAACCACATAAGATATTACGATGAAAAAAGTTGTTTTTAATTAAAATATAGCATGTTTTTACTATTCATTAAAATATGAAAGTTATCGGAAAAATATCAAAACTTTATCTAATGTAAAGTTTTATATCCTGATTCAAAAGAAGAATTTTATTTTTTCAAATTGAACTTATAAACATGTCAAAAACTAGATTTAAAGTGGGTGCGCCCTCAAAAGGCAGCAAAACTGCATTTTTTGAAAAATAATTATTTTACCCGAAAAAATTATTTTGTTCTTATACCATGTTATAGAAATGTGTAAGATGAATAATAATGTTATAAAATTCAAATTTTAGTTAACAGTATTCATAACGGCTAGTTCATGACAATATTATAATAATATATCGTTGTTTATTAAAACCCAGTATTGCGTACAACACACGCTATCGAGGAAGGTCGCGATTGCGTGTAATGCAAGCTAAGTCAGGGTTGCGTGTTGTGAAAGAATCCTTCATTGTTTCTTATAATAGAATCCAACCATATTTCATTTATACATTGAATATATATATATATATACTCAATGTTGCGTAGAATAACTATTATCAAAATTGTGTGTAACACGATCCAAGAATAGGGTTGCGTATACTGAAAGCTAATACGGTGTTGCGTATAGCGCCAGGTAATCTTGGTGTAGAATAAAACACAAGACATTAATGAAATTAAAAGAATATTTTTCATAAAATCTCGGGGTGTTACATTCTACCCCCCTTAAAATGAATTTCTCCCTCGAAATTCGTTGGGGTTATAAATGGTTTACTATTCGAAAGTTTCTTTAATAGAAACCCACATCGTAAAAAAGGAATACCAAAACCAATCTTTAAAAACAAATGTATGGAACGTAACGGTTACCCAAATAAACTAATCACTGGGTTTCCACATAGGTTAAAATATCGATATGGAAGAGAAATCTAACCATCATGTTCTGATAGAGAGTGGTAGAGAACATGGCTATGGAAAAGCCAGCAATCACAAAGCCATAAATTTGTGATGATCTAAGGTACCATCTGATTCATCAGATATAAGAGCACTAGGACAACATTTTTGGTTTTCAAGATCATTTCCCTAAAGTTGATGAAATTGGAATTAGAAGAAATACTTTCGTGATTTTGGTATAGTCCCACCGTTTGTCGTTCTTTGGACAATTTCTACTTCATCTCTTAAAGAAATGATGTTGAATTTGTCATTTGTGATGTGTTAGCAGATTATGTGATAGAATGGTGGGTCATTACATCTATCTCAAACAAAAGGTTATAAAATTTATAAAAAAATACATAAGTCCATCTCTAGTGAGATTCATCATATATGGTTCCTAAAATGCACTTATACTTCATATATCATACTGCGTAATATAATAAAACTAGTTTCTACTAAACAGGGACTTCCTGTAGGTCAGTGGTAGGCGATAAAGGCCAGTCGCACTTCGGTTGTGGGTTCGATTCCCACAGCCTTGTCCGACGCGATGGGTTGTCGCCTATCCTACAGGTTGTCCTTTTTCTAAAACTACATTACTATAAAATCCCATCAGTAATGTTGAAAAAAGTTCTATCCTTAAACAATACTTAGAATATGTCCAACATAATCCATTCTAGTCTTTAGGATTATCCATAATGCTGCAGTCCATTCACATAATATAGTGAAAACGATTACCAGAGATTTAATACCATCGTTGATCCCCATATATCATAAGATATGTCTTGTTGGTCACATTCCAAACATTCAAAGGCCTTGATCATTTATTCTCTTGAATACCCATTGAACCATAGTTAACACTTTCCACATACCAAAATCCTCAAAATTCTATATACTCAAACCATGATATCACTTAGTCCTTATATCAATCATGAGCTCATGAATACTGTTAAACATTTTGTTTTCTCGTTTTCCCTTCATTATGCGCATATCATCTTATTTCCAAAAATACCTCAATCACTTTGAATACCACATTATACCGATACATAAATATTCCAATACTTTATGATACAACATTATTTTGGAATCCCATTACATAAACACTTAATCATTCCACCACATCATTATCATATTCAACATCGCCAATGGTGATCACATGTGACTTCCCTTTGTCCTTTTCCTTATGTGGTTGCTCATGTCGATCATCACTAACCCTTGTATTAGGGCATTTATTAGCATAATGCCCCATTTCCTTGCACATGAAGCATTGAAGTGTAGTAGGTTCATTCTGTGTATCCCTTCCTTTGTTTGCATCATTAGGAATCTTCTTCACATCAACGTGGCATTCAAATGCCCGATGACCTTCCTTTCAACATTTGAAACGTTTACTTGTCCCTTTAAAACAATCTCCACCATGCTTCTTTCCACACTTTGAGCATAAGGAAACATTCATCTTCTTTTAACCATTATTCTGAGATTTCTCCTTGAACTCCATCTTTCGTTTCTTGTCAAAACCATGAGATGGATATGTAACACCAACTTCCATTTCTACCTTGATAGCACAACGCACAATTTCTTCATAGCTACTGAAGTCTCTTATAGCTAATGCCCTTCGAAGACTTGGCTTTAAGCCATTGAAAAATCGATCAACTTTACTTTCAGGTTGGATGATAATGCCAAATGCATACCTTGCAAGCCTTGTAAAATTCGCTTCGTATATACCAACAGATTCATCATCCTTTTGCTTTAGTTCAAGAAACTCCTTCTCCATCTTTGTTCGAAGAATACGAGGGAAGTACTTATGGAAAAATAAGTTCTTGAACTCGTCCCATTCCATGGACTCAATTTCATCTCTTGGACTCGTATTCTTGATAAGATTCCACCATTGATCAACTTCACCTTCCAAACGATATACTATTAACATGACATTATCATGTTCAGAAAATTGAAGAACTTAAAATATCTTTTCAGTAGTACTAATCCATTGTTCAGCAACAAGTGGATCAGAAGACCCACTGAAAGAAGGTGGACGTTGCCTCATGAAGGACTCAATAGAATATTGTTCCCTTCTCTTCTCATTTGGAAGTCCAGAATGATTCATAGCTTGTGTAAGTATAGAAATACGATTTTTCACTCCATCTCCCATAACATTTGTTTGTTCAGGAGGACAATCATTGCATTGCCCATTACAGTGATCAACACGGTTCTTTCGGGTTCCAGCCATCGTCTAAAACCCAAAAAAATAGTGTGAGAGGCAAAAATCATGCTAGGTAAAACAACATAGTAAAGGGGGAGCACACTCAATGTCTAACATCTTAGGTTAAATTCTATGATCGTTACTGTAGTTTTAGGACTATATCCTATACCTATACTTATCCTTAGAGACATCCCTAGACATACCTTAGAAATATATCTAGGGATCTCACTAACGTTCTCACATCCTAGTTTCCAAAGGTTGACTAAACCTTTCCTCTGATACCAACTATAGAGACCCGAAGCATGACGTACATTGACATTACATTACATTTGCGGAATACTTAGTACATAACAGAAACACACACACAAGGATCGTAATAGTTTAGTGTCTTTGGAAACTCAGAATATAATCTTCTAATCCTGGTGAAAGATCTTTAACATCTCCCATAAAGATCATCCTTTTTTTTAATACCTAAAACCTTTCTTTATATCCTGGGGAAAAGAAAACATGAAAGGGTGAGCTCAAATGCTCAGTAAGGGTAAACAAAATAAATATCAATCACATCATATACTTAAGAACATAACTTTTGGAAATCTTAACCTGCAAAAGAGATCCTAATTTCATAACATGGGATAAATCATGGCAGTGAAATGTAATCACAATAATCATAACTTAAAACATGAAATTTTGTGTCATACACACATAATCATAGAGAATCATTTCTTGTTATTCAAGACTCATTGCCAAAACTATCTTAGTGGACAAAGTCCCTTTCTGAACCGAGTCACCCTCGTTTCAGTCCTGTTTCACTGAACCGGTATAACCTACCATTCCAGCCATGTCTATCTCATGAGATATAAAATCTTTACCCAATGCATTGGAGGGAGATATAGGTCCCACCCATCTCATAATGATACCATTCTTATTTGTGCCACAAAATCATAAACCATACATCATTGCATAACCCATGTAATAAAAATGGGGATATTAAACATCCTGACATCATAAAACAATTCATATACGATAAAGGATTTCATAAAAATAATTCCATCACAACATAATCAAATCAATGTAATAGTAGGGATAAAAACAGAACCCTTTATTATCTTATATGGAAAATAATTTTGGTAAAACACTTGACCTTCATTCTTGAGGAAAATATCCTTTCTACTTCAAAAATACTTTTCCTTTCTTAACATGTCATATAATTTTAAACTAAAAGAAGTTGATTAAAAATAAACTTGAAAACATGTCAAGGAAGCTTCTTTGAAATAATTTTTTTTTAAAATCCATTTATGTCGTATAAGTAAAAAAAACATTCTTCTCGTACTTTTGTCAGAAAAGTCAAAAAGTACCTCGTACGAAAAACGACAAAAGATTCCTTTCATATCTTTTACAAAAAACTTAATGAAGGGTAAAATTGGATGTAAACTATTGTAGAAGGATGGAAATAATATTAAATATTTAGGTAACATGGATGTGGATGATAAAATACACCCCAGTAATTACCAAAGTAATAACAATCTCGGATAAAAAATGAGATTGTGATATTTTCCTTACCTTAGGTCCGATTTGCTTCGTAAGTGTCCGAAACTCCTGTATAATGATTTAAATAATGTCATTGACTTATTAAAGAATCATATTCATTGTTATGATATCATATATGGTTCACTTATGACTTTATATTACCCGTTCTTTTGTAAATTCCATGTTAAAGAGCGTTTTGGGTAAAATTGTTTCATTTGTCGTCCGTGTTTTGACTTGTAATTATTCATATGATTACTTAGATCATGATTACTTAATTCCAGAATATAAAACATGATTTATATATATATATATATATATTCATAATATACATATATATAATAAATCAGTAAATGGAAATAAATACACCGCTCATGGAGACGGTAGGCCGTACGTACGCATGAACGCTGTTTTTGTTTCCTTATTAAGTTGAACGAAATTAAGTAGATGACATACATATACATAAATCTAGTATCATTATTATGTCATATATTTCATGATTACTTATTATATATACTTTATAATCATTCATGAATGGTTAAAGTGGAGAATGAATCTCATCGCGTCGTGGAGACGGTAGTCCGTACGTACGCACGAGCGATGATATCATTCTCATGATCGTGGGACTGTATTGGAGTGTATGTATACTATTTCAGAATCAATATCACTTTAAAATAATAATATATAGTTATTATTTACACCATTATACCCATCCAATTAAGGTGGTGGTGGAAAATAGATTTCACCACGGCATGGAGACGGTATTCCGTACGTACGCATGTGCGGTGATTTCGTTTTCCATAGGATGGATAGATGGTGAAATAGGATTGTTTCATACTTATAATAACATATCATTATATGAGTGATACTTATTTTATTACTTCATAATTAAACAACCTAAGAAGAAGAAGTGGAAGAAGAAATAAAGGTGAAAGAATCGGTAACGGAAATTACCTCTTCTTTGAAGCGCCTCTAAGCTCACTAAAATTGGTATTTGAGGAAGACTAGAACCTATAGGATGTTTCTAGGGAATTGGAGAAGATAATTTCTCAGGTTTTGGCCGATCTTGAAGGCTCAAAGTTGTGTGAGGAAGAGAGGGAGGAGGTACCCTTTTATAAGGGAGGAGAGGGGCACCTTTGGAATAACCAAAAATATTATTTTATTATAAAGTAAATTTCGGTTTTAAATTGCTCCAAATTTATTTATTTCGAGGATAAGGTGGGGATGGGTCGAACTCCTCTCATCCAATAGGATTTAGACAAGTTTAGGTTATTATTTTAACCTTATCAATTAGATTTAACTCTAAGTTAAATAATTTAACTTTTACCGTGTCTTTTTGTTTTCTTACACTATATGGTTAATAAACTTACTATATCAAGACAAAAGAACCCCAAGTTGTTTATTATTAATATATATAATCTTATCTAAGTAATTTGTCCGAACCTTAGATTTTTAGGAATAAAATAACAATTAATAATATAATATTTGTTTTAAAAACTATTTTATGTCAATTTTGACACTATTTGGTACATGATTTTTATGAAATTCATAACAGAATGATAAGTTCTAACCAAGTTACTTAAATCAACAATAACATGTCGTATTAACCTAGATAATTATTTTAAGTCATAAAAAGTCTCAAATTACATTTATTTGGGCATTTATAACATCAATTATGTCAATATTTCATTAATAAGGCAATTACTGCATCATCTTTGTGTCATAATAAATGACACTTATTTAATCCCTAAAAATTCTAAATAAATTCCTATGATGTAGATAATTGTATTATATTTCTTTATACGATTCATGTTCGAAGTTTTATGAAGTTTATCACTAGACTAAAATTATTATACTTATAAGATTTAAGAAAGTGACATGTTGTCACATTCTTTGGTTTTAATAATAATTAAATTATTTTCATTGAAAAAATTTAATTAAATGAATCTAATACTACTCTTAGGTGATATGGGTAGACTTTTAGCCATCCAATAGGATTTTGACATTTGTTAGGGTAATTTTAAAATATTATATTTACCCTTAATTACCCGATTTACCTTTAACTATGGTAAATAAAATTTACCGTAGTTACTATTCATAATTCCAAAAAATAAAAAGTAACTTATTAACATAATTTGGATCCACTGATTCCAAATATGGAATCCATTTTTCCAAATTCAATACACAAAAGTTGCAGAAATTAAATTAAAATTAATCCCATTGTCGAAAGAAAACGGGTTTTCCTTAAAACATTGCAAAAGATTGAATTGATTTAACCTACGAATTCAAGGTAAAATCAATGCTAATGTCATAAATTATATTAAATGGTAAAAATATATTCTATTTATACTTTAAAACCATTAAATATTATAATTTAACCACATAAGATATTAAGATGAAAAAAGTTGTTTTTAATTAAAATATAGCGCGTTTTTACTAATCATTAAAATATGAAAGTTATCAGAAAAATATCAAAACTTTATCTAATGTAAATTTTTATATCCTGATTCAAAAGAAGAATTTTATTTTGTCAAATTGAACTTATAAACATGTCAAAAACTAGATTTAAAGTGGGTGCACCCTCAAAAGGCGGGAAAACTGCATTTTTTGAAAAATAATTATTTTACCCGAAAAAATTATTTTGTTCTTATACCATGTTCTAGAAATGTATAAGATGAATAATAATGTTATAAAATTCAAATTTTAGTTAACACTATTCATAACGGCTAGTTCATGACAATATTATAATAATATATCATTGTTTATTAAAACCCAGTATTGCATACAACACACGCTATCGAGGAAGGTCGTGATTGCGTGTAATGAAAGCCAAGTCAGGGTTGCGTGTTGTGAAAGAATCCTTCGTTGTTTCATATAACAGAATCCAACCATATTTCATTTATACATTGAATATATATATATATACTCAATGTTGCGTAGAATAACTATTATCAAAATTGTGTGTAACACGATCCAAGAATAGTGTTGTGTATACTGCAAGATAATACGGTGTTGCGTATAGCGCAAGGTAATCTTGGTGTAGAATACAACACAAGACATAAATGAAATTAAAAGAATATTTTTCATAAAATATCGGGGTGTTACAATTATGTCATTATTTAATATCTAAGAGATATATTTCTAAAGGGATGTGATTATAATTACCCATACCAGAATAGAAAATTGAAAGTATCCTAATGTATTACATTTTCAGGATCCCTAAAACACATCAAGGGTATAATGATATTTACTTTTTAGTTGACCCCCTTATTAATTCTGCACACTTAATTTCAATCAAATTATATTTATCATTTGACCATCTTTCCATGATATATATTATATAAGTGGAAAGGTAATATAGGGTTCCAAATTTAATTATATCTAATTTGGGTATGAGGTTTACCTTGGTGTTTTGGAGAAGTATTCAGTAAGAACTAGGTACCAAGTTTCATTTCAAAACTGGTCATCATCCTCAATCATATTGTGACTCTTATATTACTATTAAAACCCAATTATATTTGATGAGATCTTTTTCCCTCTATTTAAAATGTGTATGGAATCAACACCTTTCATTGGATGATTTTTCATACAAAATAGCTTTTACATGAGAATTAAAATGTCTCCTTATGAAGACATCTGTGAAAAATAATTGATACCTAATATACTAGAATAAATTTGGGTAATGAAATCAATCAAGACTTGTGTAACCTATGAAAATGATAAATAATGTTTTATCTATTATAATTCGTATTAAAGTAGCTAAAAGAAGATATAAATGTTCTTCTAAAAATCATTAACCAGATCTAGAATTTGATATTCGTTATAAGGTGTTCGTTTGAATTTATTCATAAAATGGATATGAAATTATAAAAATATAAGAAATATTATTCCATGGTATATTGTTCCCTTTTTTTATTCTTGATCAATTTGGGGTTTTATCTTATAAATTGGAACACCCACCAAACCTCACTCAAGTTCACGATTACTTCCATATATCTCTTCTAAGGAAGTAGATATCTAATACTTCACATTTATTGAACATAGATGATATACCAAATAAATGGGTTTTTTTATATAAATACCAATAGGTAAAATTGTGGATTTTATAGAAAATGTATACATGACAAGACTACTCACCTTTTTAATGTTCCTGGGAGGAATCAAAAATTTGATGAAGCTACTAAGGAAACTAAGGTTGTGATGAATATAGATATTCTCAATTTTTACTAGGGAGATATATTTCCAATGGTTTAATTCGTTTTAGGGGTTAGGATGTGAAATTCTATGATTTTATACATATTTCCTTCAAAATAAAATAACATGTTTTTGATACATTATCTTCTATGCAACTTCGAGTATATATAATTTACAATATAGAAAACTATTATAATGTGGTTATTAAATTAGAGTATATGAATAGAAATAATCAAATAATGAAATAAAATGTATATTCTTTTTAATATAAAATTATTTATTATTTCTTAATAAATGTATTACAAATTTTCAATAAAATCATTTTACGGTTTAAAAATATTTTTTATTAGAAAATGGGTTTTTCATATTATTTAATTTGTATGTTTTAATTAATATTTTAAATTTTTATAAATTTTAATTTAGAAAATGCAAATAATTTATAATATCATCATTATAATATAATATTATGTTGAATTTTTATCATTCGTTAAACAAAGATTTATTTTTCACAATATACTATAAATTTAGGATTTTAAATAAAACTAATTTCTTTTCATATTAATCTCCCATTATGTTTTTTTAATATTAAATTAACCTAGTTATCCTTTAATTATAGATAAAGTAAATAATTTCATAGTAATCATCACTATAATATAATTTTTATATGCTATTTTTACCTTAAACACATTATCCTAAATAAAACAATATTGCACCCAATGCATTTTTAATAAAATAAATTAATTTAATATCTATTTATTAGATTTTTAATTAAATATATATATTATATATTTAATATTATAATTAAATATTTCTTTTATTTCTTTTAAAAATCATGTAATTGATGTAAATTATCTTTACAGATTAAAAATTCTTTTTTCGAAAACGGATTTTCGTTGGGTTTTCAAGCTAAATTAAAATTACATTAGGTCACTTATATAAATTTTTTATGTTTAAACTGATTACATATTTTAAATAATAATAATTTATATAAATCTATAAGTTCATTTTTATTTTTCCATAAAAAATATTAAAACCCATAAAACATTATTTCCACGATAAAGGTTAAAATGGGTTTAGCGTGGGTGAAACAATGATATAAGGGTAGGATTACCTCTTATACCTATGAAATTATTATTTTTAAGTCATTTAAATGTTATGTGAAACTATATTTGATTCAATTTTTATTTTATTCCACTTTTCAATGAAATTTTCCTATTATAATTGAATCTTTTTAGGAATTTCCTTATGTGTCCCTCCCCTTATAAATGAAAAAATTTCTTCCACCATTATTCAAAAAAAATCTCTGTATAGTTTATAAAATACATACTCAAATAAAAAAAATACATTACTTACAATCATCCTCAAGATTCATTTATTCTTCTATGACCAAATCATTAAGGCTTAAGGAGTAACCAATAGGAGGTCTCTCAAATAATGGAACATATCTTAACCAAACTCTGTGAATTTTATTTCTTATTCTACTACATATAATCTAGATTAATAAATACAAACATTATGAATATGGTATTACAAATATTCTGATATGTTGTTATAATTATATATCAACCATTTACAACCTGTTCTCAATCCTATGGGAGATAAAAGTAATCCTCATGCATATGTGTGGACTACTGGCTTCAGGTAACAATTAAACTCATTTTACAGCATCATCATTTTTGATGGTTATTATGACATGATTAATTTATTTTATATTCTATTAATTAATTATTTATATTTATTTAATTATTATTTTATTTCTAAATTATTATCTTTTAATCAATCATTAAATGATAATATCGCCCATGTGTACGTATAGACTACCATCTCCATGAAGCGATGTGATTTGTTTATAATTTATTATTTACATGGATGGTAAAAAGGATATATTTAAGGATTATGTATGATATCATTGATATAATATTTATTATACAATGTTTCATTATGAATTATCATTATTTCCTTCCATCCATCGAAAAAGGGAAACATCACTCGTGAGTACACATGGACTATAATCACAATCTACCCATAATGATGTAATTCATTTCACATCATCTATTTATATAAATGATTATATATATATATATTGATTATAAATGATAATTATATCATTATTAACATTTTTTATATGGACAAACCATGATAAAAGAGTAAGGACCATAAAAAATAAAAAGAAACAAACAGGAAAAATGAAGTAATTGACACCTAAAATGATATATTTAATAGAGAATTGATAATAAATGGTAATTGAAATAATATTTTTGGATCTTATATGATATAATTTTTTTCTATTCTTTATTTTACATAATTAAAATTAATATAAATTTATTATTAATGAGTTTATGGTTCTTATGAATCAAGTGATATATAAGGTAAGGGTTTTCATCTCAATTTCTATTCATTGAGATGTGTTCTAATGTTGTACACCAAATTATTATCTCTATGGTGAATATACATCAATGGAATTTATTATCGAAAACTATCTAATATAATTCAATGGATTTATATATCAATATTACTTTTAAAAGTTCAATAAATTTTTATTGAATGACATTAAAATTTGTAAGGATTAAAATATATAATCTCTTTTTAACTGAGATTGTTTATACTTAAAATTATAATAAAGGAATTATATTATCTCTCATTCAAACATAATTTTTATTTTATTATTATATTGTAATTTATTAATATTAAATTTTTTCGTTTCATTTTCCTCTCATTAATTACTTAATATAATGATATAATTCTTTTAAAAAAATCAACCATGTTTTCCCCTTTGACAAGGAATCATTTCTATCATGTCTATATTTTTCTTAAAATATTTCCCATGTTTTTTTAATTTAAATAAAGAATATTAAGAGCCTTTTTTATAATATTTTTAATTCATTTCCATGGTATAAAGTTAACCTTGTTATCATTTTCTAAACTTGATAATTTTAAATTTTTACCAAAAAGAATAAAATAAGTATCCTTTTCACATATACCTCCTGAATGGAAATTCATAACCTCATGAATTATATTTTAATTAAATATTATATTATAAGTTTCTTTTTTTCCTTTAAAATAATTTTTTTATTAATATTCTAGACATTATTAGATTCTATATAAGTTATTTTAAATAAAAAGTTTGTTTTTCCTATGAAATTTTCTAGAAAAATTTTAAATGTATTTTTATCTCTAGCAGAAACATGTGACTATTCATATGATTTACTATGGATATTATCCAATGATAATATATTTATTATTTCTCTATATGTTCTATTAATTTTAGGATAAAATTATTATGAAACCAATATTCCTTTCATTGATTATGATACGATGATATGATTATTGTTTTATGATCACATGGCACACATCTTTATGGTTTCCCTTTTATGAATAGTGGAACTTGAATTATATATCACTCTAATGAATTTTGTAATGAAAGATATCACATGATATATTAAATCTTATAATGGTGAGGAGTCCAATTTTATTGTGGTACATTGTACAATGAGATAGTCATTTGAGTGGGATTTGACTAAGGAAATGATGGAATGGGGAGAAATGATAGTCTTGGATGTGATCATTGATAAAGGAAATGATTTACCATGCTTTTTGTCTTATAAAAACATATTTATTATGCATTTTGTATGTTTTCATGGCACTTTATGGTTATTGATAATTCTTAATACTTGTCTCATATGACATCTTATTAAGAAAAGTATATGTTATGTTCCATGATTAGGATATATTATTTGATGGGTATGATTTTCAAATGTTTATTTCATGTTCTCATACCATTATAATTATTATATTCTTGCTTATGATAATTTGTTGATATCTATTTTGTTTTCTCCTACAAATACTTCAACCTCAACCTTTAATATTTTTCCATTTCCCATGTTATGGATAATGATAATAAATATTGTATGTCTAGGAATGGTTTTAATTTTGAAGAAGTAAATTGGAATTGATAAAAAAATTATGTACATATTTTAAAAAAATCCATGTTTCCATGTACTCTGAACCGACATCAACTTTAAGAATGTATTATTTTTAAATTTTTTAAATATTAATATGAAATTATAAAATATTTATTTCTAAGAAGAAATGGTTTCAATAAATATCATCTATTTTATTTCGATGGAGGTTTCTCTATTCCAAGGCTATGAATGGTTTGATCCCCAAGGTCTCCTATGTTATGATCTTATGTCCATAGAAATTTCCATCTTCACTAAGATACCTCCACTTCAAAAACTAGAAAAGACATCGATGTTAGGTATATGTCGAATATTCCAATTAATCAATCTATGATTGATCATGTGATGCACATACTGAGTAGTCATTAATTTTTTGGGATTCCACCATCAAAACATTCAAGACTCTTTCTGAGGAAGTGGCTCGTAATATACCCTTCTTGGTGGTGGATGCTACCCCAAACAGCAAACAAATAGCAATCATTGAACAAAAATATTATCCTCAATCATTTATTTATGAATTTTATTGATACTAAATTTTTTATCACAATAATACTTAATGAAAATATCTCAATCAATATGGATCACTAAAATCATATTTTTCCTATATAGAATCTTAGAACTCAAGGAGGATCGAATTTATTTAAGATCCACTCACTTTATCAGTGTTCCACACTTGGCCTCATTGAGTGAATTAATCCCTGAGTGTGTCTCACCCTCTACGAGTGACTTGTAACCTCACTATGAATCTCTTGATGTCCTACATATGGCCAAGAAATTCAAATGAAGTTTGATAGATTACTTGATCTATTACACCACGTATAGATATATTAAAATAAGTCACAACAATAATTTTTTATTTTTTTGATTATTGGGTATGGTACATTTTTTATCACATAATCCATAGTGTTATAAGGAAAAATCATTAACTATTGGAGCAATAAGGGGAAACACCAAAACTCATACATAAGAAATAATCAACAACATAAGTGTATAAACATATAAATTTTGTGTCTAAATAATATGATCCAAATCTAGGGATGGGAATATAATGGTGGTACTTGTCTAGAGAGGAAATTATTCAGGTGAAATACCTATAGTAGGGTATTGACTGTCTGAAATGTGATGTGTTCAAGAACTATATGGAAAATGAGGATGCCAAAACAATGAGTGTTGTTGACAAAGTAGATGACTTTTATTATGCTAATGAATTTGGGGTAGTAGATATGGAAATAATTCTTCTTGTTTTTTATGAAACTCAATTTCTAATTAATGAACTCCATGTATATGTCAATGGAATATTTTGTTGAATCATTACTATATAGGGAATATATAACTTGAATGTATTCTAATTATCCTTTATTTATAGATTAATGAAAAATACATTTTTTCTCCCATTTTATATCAACCATCTAATTTCTATTCTATTTTAATTATCAGTATAAATCAAAATGAAATATTATTTAATATAATATCAATATATCTAGAAAATATTTGAAAAGTTAAATTTAAATACAAAAATTCATTCACAGTCCCCAAACACTTTTGTTAGTATTGTTTTCCTCCATGATGTGGCTCCTGGATGGGTATATACATCCATTGCATCACTATATACTCAATTTTTTCCATTATTATGTGTGTGATTTTCTACTGTGTGTTTCTCATGGATGGGATTAGCCTATATTATATCACAATAAACAAGATTTGGGTTATTTCGATATAGTAAATGTTTCCTTATGATCATGAATCATGGATAGGTATAGTCATAGGTTTTTTCACAATACACTAAAGATGAACCTTTTAGATATGGAAATAGTTTCTTCCTAGGCATATCTCATTGATTGATGTATTCAACGGTTTCATCACTATATGATATTGTTGGTTTTTTAATATATGGATATGGTTAATCAATGTAATGAGGATCGTGAAGAGGGGATTTAGAATGAGGATTCAAATGTTTAAGTTAGTTTGGGAACACTAAAATTACATACTTATTAATTACACACTGATCCTCTAAAATAATATTCCATGAATGATGGAATGTTTAAAATAATGTATAGGACAAGGGGTCAATAAATAATATGTTTACGTTTATTGGTATCATAGTCAATCCCAAAATCATGTTTTCCTATTGTTTTTTATTGGCCTATTTTTTTCCTAAACATTATATGGGGGTAGCTTAGCAGGAAGGACGTGTTCTTTTACCTAGGAATTCTATTATAGGATCTCATCCTGAAATGTTTTATGCATTTTCATTTTTAGATACTCTATTATTTAGTTCATAAATCATGTCCATCCAATAAATAGAAATTCATGTCCTCCCCGCGCCACACATTGTTGGTTTTTCACATAGAATTATTTTTATCTCTTTTCATTTTTAGTTTTATTTCATGCATGTTATACCAATATAGATAGTATTAAAGGTTCTACAACTTCAATTATAAATAGAAGTGGATTATATAGAATCATAATAAAAGAAGACCTGGCATGAATGGGGATACTGATGTACTGAATTCAGATGAACTCAAGGAATTTTTCATGTCATTTAATGAAATAGTTTATAGATCATAGATTTATAAAATTTTATGTTGTACATATTTTACTATATATCATGGTAGTTTATAGTCTTCTAGATTTTAGCACATATCACTATAGTTTGGGGTTGAAAATTATTGAACAAATATCACTTTATTTTAATTATTAATTAAATTTAAATCATATTACTAAAGATTTGGGTCATATATATTTGATCAAATATAACTATATTTTATTGTCATATAACTTTGACAAAAAATAATGACTGGTGTTCAACATATAAATGGGATAATAAAAACATCTCATGAATATATTTACCATTTCTACTGTATAATGACTCCAGAATATGATATTTTGTTATATAATTATGATGATTGGACTATACTATTATGTGGTTAACTATCGCATGATGAAAATAAAACCATCGGTTTAAGAATTAAATGTCAACATTTGGTCCTAAATAATTAGTACTGTGTGTGAATGTGTATCATTTAGGGAATTGAATCCACATGAATAGTTATGTCATTGGATGTTTACATCATTACTCAATGAGTTTCAATCTAGGATTATGAGACATGTTGTATATTTTATGAATTAATATTGATCGTATTTAAATGACAGGTCATGTTGTAATGGTTTCATGGCATATGGCGATTAGAGTAATTTTTTGGTTGTGATAAAAATCTACCTATGGTTGGCAGTTCATATTAGAGGCATGTATGGAGGGCTATATTTTGGGAATGTATTCATAGTCAATCAATGGTTTTTGTGTAAGGTACATTTTCTTGTTACTAATCACCATGAATGGTTTTTAAATATTTAAACATTATGATAATAAATTATGTCCTAGGAAGATAGGGTATTCATGTGTGTGTTGGTAAGATAATGGTTACATTTTCATGTATTCAAAACAATATTAGGGTGAAGAGATGTTAAATTTTATTTCAATAACTTTTTCTTAAACTAGTGGGCCTTGTGAGTATGGATTATCATTTTATAGGGTTATATGGTAACCCCCAAAAGATTATTTTTTATCACATGGGCTATAATTGTTATTTCCTCATCATTAAAGGAGGAAATATTGGAAATGGGTGACTGGAATTTTTCATAATATTCACTTTATATTTTTTCTACAAGAATTGTTTTTGGAGTACTTCAATTATAATTTAAGGTTCTTTTATATGGACTATTTATGAATAGAGTTTATGGTCTTAAAACATTAGCAATGCATGTTGAGTTTAAGACAATGTAGGTTTGACCAAAAGAGAAAGATGGACTAGTCATATAAACTAGGAATATCTCTATGTGAATAAATGTCTCAACAGAAGGGTTGATAGTCTTAGGTGGAGGGTGTGCAAGGTTTATCATCAAAATTCTTAGATCATCATATAATTCGGAAGTGTGAATCAATATCTCAATTGGGGTTTATCTCCAAATAACTCCCCAATAGATTCTGATTAAGTAATGATGATGGTATAAATATTGAGTCAATGTTTTTTATTAGGAACGTTGATATAGGATAGTTGTGAAAGGGATGACAACAACCAAATTTGAATGATCAGCTCTATTTGGATGCTACCATTGAATATAAATATTAGATGACCTTTAATTTTGGAAGAAATATGCCTATGTATGGTATGAATATTAGTGATTCATGTATAAAAAACCATAGTAGGGTTATGTATTCAAAGAAAAATAGGTGTATCCCATTAAGACAAATTTACTCATTATCGATACCCAAGGAAGGTTGAAGAAAATATGAGACAGTAGGGAATCCATGTGGGACTTGGAGGAAATGATATCCAAATACATATAAATTTTTTTAGACCAATGATAACTATAATTATGCTATTAAAATTGTTGAATCACACAAAATTAGAATCAATATATTCGGTTTTGAAGAAACACTCAAAGTAAAATCATTCTTTTCCCACAAAAGAACAAAGAAAAAAATAATGGATACATGAAGATCATGTGTCTAGTCTACAAGAGTCATGTGACCATCAATAAGACACATAATCCCATGAACATAAGAATATCTTTTGAAGAAGTTACATGATTTCTGTGATCTATTAAATGAAAACATGAATCCAAATCTGACTTGACCTCATGATCATGTGATTCCTGTCAGGAATGTCTTTTTGATCAGTAAACATGTCGGTAGAAAAACACCAGACCTCCATCAAGGAAATAATGAGAAAAATTAAAAATTACGAGATCCTTATGAGATCTTATTTACATTGATATTTATGTGAAAGGATCACATGCACTGTATGATCAGTTCTTTAATCCAAGGAAATCCCCAAAACATTTTGTCTTACCATTTCAAGGTCCTTAGACAATTCAACTAGATCATGTAACACTATGGTGGAAAACAAGTTGTAAACCATTTAAAAATCCCTAAATGAATTGTAACACCCCTTTATTTTTTGAAATATTTCTTTTTAAATGAATTTATTCATTTTGATATTTTTCATATTATACAGCACTGAATAATTCTTTTCTTATAGTAATTCACTAATTTGGATTGATTTATAGGAAAAATTAATTTTTCTTAAAATAATTGAAACCCATAGAATTACTTGTGGCACATGAAATGCTATGTTTTTCTTATGTTACATAAAATTCTTAGTTCCTTCGACAGATTGTGTTACACGCAAGGCCGAGTATTACCCAAAACAAGATACTATTAATATTGTTACTAAAATTACTTATAGTTACCACATAGACATTAGAATGCGAGTTACAAATAGAATTAATAAAATAATGAAAATAGGGTTTAAACATGTATATAAAAAAAATAATCTAGTTATAAATAAGATATAAATGAAAGTATAATTTTTTTGGAAAATAAAATTATTTTTATTAAAAAACTATTTAAAAAACCATTTTATCTCAATAAATAAAAAAATCAATATTGATTATTTTTATTATAAAAATTCAAAATTATATATTAAATAAATATTTTGGACACTCATACAATAGTTTTGATAGGCATAATATAAGAAAAAAACAATTTTATTAATAAAAAGATATATACTAATAAAAGGTAACATTACCTACTTTTATTAGAGATCAAATTTTTAATCTAATTTTTGACACTTATAATTTATTTCTGAAGAGATAAACATTAGTTTTGAAATATGGAGATAAAATTTTAGTTTGGATGAATTTTATTCTTTTTTTAGAGAAGTGACATGTTTTGATGAATATTGACAAAACATAGAATTCTATTTGAAAACTAATTATTCTAATAATTTATATATATAGTTAAATTTTATTTTAAATTGGTTTTATTATATATTTCGATGAATTATAAATCAATTAATCCAATTTATCTCATTTAAACGAATTTAAAAAAAATACTAGATATTAAAACATTTCAAACTTTTGAACTTTTTACATTAAAAACATGCTTTCCCATCATGTATACCAGATTAATTTGAAATTTATTTCTTAAAAATTTATAATTGGGATATGAAAAAATGGATTAAATATTTTTAGTCATCAAAATTTATAATTTATATTATGTTAATATTTTTTTCCCCAAAAATATTTGTTAATGTAATTATAAATAATTACAGTGATTAATGTAAAAACAAGTTTACATAGTAGTTAAATTTTATCATAAGTGATAAAATAATCTAAAAACATGTAAAAATATAATTTTATAAAAATATTTATACCTTATAATAATTTTTATCAAAAATTAAAAATAATTTTTGGCACAAATTTATAGGAGACATCTCAATATTGTTTACCATTTAATATTTACACGAATGTCACTCCTCTACTATAAAAGGGAACTTACCACCTCGCTAATTCACTTCTCTAAATATCATTTTATTATCCAAAATCGTCCAAAAAATATCCTTAAATACCTCTTACCATTATTCAATAATAAATTCAGATATAAATCCAAAATAATAATCCCTTTGGAGTATACTAAAACAGGGGGCCTGATGATAGAGGTATTATTCTTGAATGTGCATTTCTATTTTTTTTGTTTCTCCAAACATTTAGTTACTATTATTCCTTGATTATATAATAAAATAATTATCCTCAATATAATGATATTTTTTTATTCTAATGGTTCAACAAACACCTACCCCCTTTTCCATCAAACGGGTTACAAACTTACAATTAATGTGTTTGGAAGACTACAACCTTATTAAACCATGTCAATCATTTTTCCATTACCACCTCACATGGTTGATAATTCTGATATAAATATTTATTTAATATGATATAAATGTTATTTTTTATTTATTTATTATCATTTAGCTATTATATAACTCATAACTTCATTCTTTCCTTTTTTTAGGAATACGTCGACATCATTTATGGATATGTAGATTGGAATCTCCTCAAAGCGATGTGATCCGTTCACACGTTACATGGAATGTATTAATGTATGTTTTATTAAAATTAAATGGTATAAATTACCTAATAATACTACATTAATTATAATATAATGTTATTTATATAAATGTCATTTAGTTTCTTTAATTAAATATGATAAGAATTCTGAAACAACGTTCATGTGTACGTATGACCTACCGTCTCCGTGAACGATATATTTCATTTAATATTTATATATTTTATAGATTATCATAAATACACACACACATACAGATATATATATATATATATGACTTATAGGATATTTACATAATGTTTTAAATTCATGAAATAAATAAATCATGATCTATGTAATAGGATCGATAATAACAAGTCAAAGCATATATGACAAACAAACTGGATATTAACCAAAATGTAATATTAACATGGAATTGTTAATAATTGGGTTATAGAAAGTCATAATAATTTGATATATTTTAGGATATATAGGAATATGGTTATTTTTTATATGTATAATTTGTCTAATTTTACTATACATGAATTTTGAACATGTATGAATAAATTAATGACTTAAGGTAAGGGTTTTCTAGTATCACATTTATTTATTTTTGACAAATATCACATTCACCACTAAATTATTTGTTATAGTGTATTTAATGAACCAAAATTTATTATATTATTATTAAAATTATATTTATGGTTAATTAAATATCAACTTTTTTATTATTATTTCATGGGTTTTATGGTTCAAATTTCACTAAATCGGAAAAATACTTTTTTCTCAAATTTACTTTATTGAGGTACATTCCATGATATGCACATATATTTTTCTATGAGGTGCATATAATACAAATAAAAATTTTATATCTTGTATATAATTCTTTTATTATATTTCCACCTTCATTTAATGTTGTTATTTTGTGGGGATTATGATTCAATGTTACCTAAGTGGTAACAATTTATTGCTATAGCAGGAATGTTCAGGATCTGATCATGGTCGATCCTAAAAATCTATTAATAAAAATAAAATACAGGAAAACAACAAACATAATACAAGTGGCAATGGAGCCACCACAAAACAAAGGGGTTACACAGTGACCACCCAAAATAGTAAAACTGATATTCCTATCAGTACATTAGATCAAGAATACAAATAACTCATTAAGAAGGGTCTCACATAACACATCTATGACACATATGTCATCTGCACATTCTATCAACCGACCCATCCAGCCCACATCCTCGTGGTCCGCAGCACAATCTTGGAAGATTTGTTCCTCACATCCAAACAAAAATGACCACATATTAGCCCTCTAGAATAAAAAAACTCCTCTCATGCCCAACAGTGTGTATCACATCCCAAGGACAAGAATCCCCATGACCCAAGGTCTTCATCTACTCACTCCTGCATCTCAACATCACCTATCACCAACATCACCCTGAAGCTAGACCCGAATCCTGAGGCTATCCCCTCTAGGATCCCACACATTCTGATGTTGTATTCCACCTATCATGGTCATCGCCTCCGCATCTCCCAGCTTTCCATGCGCTTCAGCCTGTCACTACACCCGAGGTCAATCATGGCCCTTCGGTCGCGGAAGACTCTCCCAGAACCCGTTGGCATACCGCATCACCTCTTCTGGCCAGATCCTAGAAGACAAGCATCGTTACATCCTGTTCATTGATTCGGTCATCCTCATGGCTTGCACCCATCACCCCGTACTATGTTCCAGATGCACTCAATCATCATCAAAGCCCCACAACCCTATAGCCTCGCCCTATTGTCTAGCCAAAAATCTCCCCGCCACCTATGTCCACCATGATCACGAGTGGCACACTCCAGCACCAGTGATCAGATTATCTAGACCACCCCCAGGATCCCACATATTTCACCGGCCTGTGCCCCGCATCTCTAACAACATGTTAATCTGCAACTTAATGGACCACGAAGCCACCTTGAAATAGATCTTGAACGTTTCCAAGCACCTCACATTCAACTTCTTCTTGTCTCCGGATGCTACTCCCTTGGTGACCCGCTTCTTGGATCGAGGGTTCCTCTTTCCAGAATATTTCTTCGTAGCCTGCTTCTCTGCAGGCTTACTCACCATCATCGATGAAAAATCCGGCTTCAAACACCCGAGGTTATCGATGACTTGAGAAACCTCCAAAACAACCACCCAATCGTATTTTTCACAGCGGTTCTTAGCACTTCCAGTTGCAAACAAATCAAAATTCCCTACAATTTCTCCAGACACAACTGGCCACACGAGATTGAAACTATTATGATACATATTTCAAGAACTATCATAAATTTGATTCTAAAATTCTTAATCATGATAACTTCTTCTTGTGAAACCATTATTTCACTATTTGGTAGTTATAATATTAAGAAATTGTTTTTAAGAAAATATTACTTTATTTCATTCATCAATTTGAATCCTTTTTTTGAAAAAACCCATGTTTTCTAAATATATTTTAAAAATGAATTTAAATGATATATTATGACAATTTTTATATAAAAGGACTCAAAACCAATGTTTTATGATTTAATTTTTCTAATATCATTTTCAAATATTCTTTTATATGATTTTAAGGTTATTTTAAAAGAATGAGGTTTTCAAAATGTTTTATGTTTTAAAAATATTTTTTAAAATAGGAAAAGTTATTTTTCTCAATAATGGTTTTATATGATTTTAATGATTATTTTATAAGTTTTAAAATAAATTTTCAAATAAAAGGATTTTGGAAATATTTTACGCCTTGAAAAAGTGATTTTCAATGAAAGGTTATATATCATATGAAATGATCCATGTTATATCCCAAAATAGTTATCCATATAAGATGTATTTTATTCATTAATAGGGATTTTATTTAATGATACCATTCATATTATTTCTCTTAATTATTTATGTTTTTAAGTCATGATGTTTATGAAACCCTTTCCTCTTATACGATTTATACCATGATAAATGCTTATGAAACCCACTTACATTCATAGATTATTCTATGATATAATGATTATGAAAGATAACCCTTTTACATAGTTTATGCTATGATGAAATGATTATGATACCCATTTAATTTCATGATTATGATATGATTTTTATCAATCACATATCTTTTTATCAGTAATGATGTGATGAATGATTTTTTCTTGTGGTACATGTATGTATTATTTCATTATGTGAAGTGAAATACCTATATATATCATTAATGCACAGTGTAAGGATAAATTTTATATAATCTCAATGTGTATACAGTTTGAAGCCCATTACCAAAAACAATGGCGTATGCAAGTTTTAGCACATATCCAAAAAGAAGAGAGTACACTGGTTATATCCCAACCCCACATAAGAGGGTACATGGGTTTTTACCAAGCCCAAAAGTAGTATAGTACACTGTTTATAGCCCTAGCATAAGAATAATAGGGCACAATGGTTGTTAACCCAAGCTTAAAGTAAGTACGTGGGTGATTAGCTGAGTCCTAACATGTTATAGAGGTCATTATACGTAGCATTGACATAATATTTTCAATTCTTATGAGTAAAGCACAATTTATATGTCTTATTCCTATAATATCTTCTATTGGATTATTCTATTGATGAAATTATGATTCATGGATTATGAATTTTCAATATTTATTACATGACCCATGTATATGATCTCTAATGTGAAAAATATGATCTCCAAATGTTATTCTCATGTTCTGATGCCCTTATTCTCATATTAAAATTATGTATCTCCTTTATTTTACCTTACTAAGCATCTATGATCACCAATTTATATGTTTCCTTTCTACTATTTTTGAGGAGTTTTTTTAAGTAGAAGTGCTAGGGGGTTATGGGAAACATTGGAGATCCTTCACCATGTTTGAATATTGTGTTCCATGTTTCCCAAGAAATGAAGATATTATAGTCCTTGGGAATATATATTTTTAATGTCATGAATATTTATCTAAAATAATGTAATATCCATGTATGTTAAGCCCGAGTCACTGTAGTTTTTATAAAATGAAAGGATTAGTCAAAATTTAAAATTTAAGATGAGAAAAGTTTAATAAGATACCCTGGATATTTCTTAGGAAATGTCTAATAATGTCTCAGTGGTTAATCTTACGGCGTCATACATTTAAAAAATCCATTATTTATGAATCATATAAGTATTTTTTCAGTTTTATGTAGTTTTTTGATGTGATAAATATCTTACACAAAATGCTTTATTTTCTATAGAAATAACAGGAACTAAAACAAAATGGTTTAAAATTGAATTATTCATATTTAAAAATTAGGTTAATTATACAAATTTATGTCTTAATATGAAATATATTAATGGAATTAGGAAGGCTGAATGAGTATTGGTCCTACTATTAAGGATAAAGAAACCTCAAATGATATGTGAAACATATGGGATGTTCTAACATCATTGTTTATAATAAACAAAATAATAATGACTATATTTAGGTTGATGAACATTGAAACATGATTCATATTTAACATTATATGAGAGTGTTATTATGGAATAAGATGATGAAGCCCAAGTAATGGTTTAAGATTATAATTGGATGATTGAGGTATAAATGTTCTTGAATTCAAAAATTAAGTTATATGAATCATGATGTATTTGGTTATTCATTAATGATTTAAAAGGATACGTGGAATGGTTCTAATGACATAGAAACATGAAATAATAGAATTGATATATTTGGATTAAGGTAAGGTAAACCTTATATTTTTTCAGATGTTAAGAAATTATACTTAGTTTTGATAAAGAGTTGATTTATTAGGGTAATGTTAGTCTCAATGACCTCAAAACTGAAAATGGATTTGTTGAAAAGTATTTTACAATAACATAGATAGAGTTTATGATATTTTTAATTTTTATAATATATCTAATAATCCTTGGAATAAGAAAACACTTATTTTTAGATAATTTTTTATAGTTAGTCCGGTTATTACCATGTTTCAAGAAAATACAAGATGTTGAAATTAACATATTTGGTATATAACAATAAATAGATAACTTATGATATATGGGGGTCAATTTTGAAATGATTTTGAAAAATTTAGTGATCTTATTTAACATTTTTTTGTATTTTCATATTTTTGAAGGGTTATACGGTTAATTATTTATTGAATGGTTTTGGTTAAATTTGCTATGTGGTTTTAGAGACTAAATCATTTCCTCACCACTTTATAATTTATGCATGTTGGATAACATTTACTCATCATTTTTCATTGATGATAAATAATGATAGCTGAAATGTCTTATCATCCTTTATGGATTTTAGGATCTATTAGTACCTCATGGAAAAAAAATTCACCTTCATTTTTGGAATAAGTGATGAAGTGGAAATGGTCAAGTCACAACAAAGGGTGAGATTTTTCTTATGTAAACTAATCATATCATCTTGTGATTGTTATGTAACTATAGGAAAATAATCACTAAACCAAAAAAATCATAGTACTTCCATTTCTAATAAATCAAATAGTGCCATAGATTATTGCAAATTAATGGATTTATGATCATTAGCATTCCCCTGACCATATTGTCTATCATACTCTATAAGAACATTATATTTATATTACCCTTCCTTGTCCATGATTTCACTTCTCACTTATTTTTCCAATTGGGGAAACCTAGTTATGAGTTACATTGTGTAACATTTATAGTTCCAACATTCCCTTTTCAAAAGAAGTTTAGGTATTCAATTTTATGATATTGGTTTCTACCAAAGGAACCTTTAAGTATTAGATCAATTATAACATAGATGAATATTGATGGTGAAGTTAATTTTATTGGTGGTAGAATGAAACACTCATTTATTTGGAAATATATTTTTTTGGATTTAATTTAATCTTTTTGATATAGTTTCATTAACAAAACAAAGAATATATCTTTTATTATATGAATGAACTATGTTTTGATATCATTATACACCTCACTATATAAGGCCTACACATGAAATACTAAGATTATTTTTTTATATGAAATTATATGTTTGTCTTGTATTATATACAATGTCTAGTTCCTTCGAAACCATGCATTACACGTAACGTCAATTTTTACCATACTATAACATATTATTAATACTGTTAGTAAAATATCATTATAGTTAACACCTAGACATTTGAATGGGTGTTGTGAATTGGATTAATTATATTATTAAAATATTGTTTAAATATTTATAAAAATTAATTCTTTGGTAATAAATTTTTCAAAAATTAATGTAAGAAATATTTTATAATAAAGAAAATAATTCTCAAGAAATCATTTTACAAACACCATTTTATCTCAATAAATTAAACAAAACCCTATTGATGAATGTTTTAAATAAATTTTATAGATTATATATTCAATAAAAAATTTGTAACTCTTATAATAGTTATTATATGATTAAGATAAGAAAAAATAAAATTTTACGAATAAAAAGATATATATTTTTAAAACGTACTTTTACAGCCAATTAATGGAGAACCCGTTTTAAATTGAATTTTTGAAAAAATTATATTTTTTATTTGAAAAAATAAACATCATTTTTGAAAGTGAGATATTAAAATTTAATTTGCGTTAACTTTTTTTATTATTGGTAGAAATTTGATATTTTTATGAATAGTGAAGTAACACTTAATTTTAATAGAAAAATGCTCTTTTGTTTAATTTAGTTACATAGTAATTTATTTTTTAAATTAGTTGTATAGTAAATTTATATAAATTATACATAATTAAGTCAAATATAGGTTGTTTTATCTAATTTAAAATTGATATAGTATATAAAAACATTTTAATCAATTGCCTTTTTTCTTTCAAAACCCACTTTCCAGTCACATTTTTGGGATTAATTTTAAATAAATTTCTACAAAATATTTGATTGGTATTTAGGGACATTGATTCTATATTTGGAATTATCATAATTTATTATTTCTAGTAATTTTATATAGTTTTTTATAGAAAAATATTAGTGAACAAAAATAGAATTAATTATAGTGAATAATGTAGAAAGAAGATTACATAGTGGTTAAACATTAACATAAGTTGATAAATGTCCTAGAAACATGTAAAACATTAATTTTATGGTGATATTCCTACCATATACTCCATTTTAATTAAAATGAAATATTATTTTTGGAACAGTATGTTAGGGAGTCCATTCAATATTGTTTACCATTCAAAATTTACAATAATGGCACTTATCCTACACTATAAAATGACACTCACTCCCCTCACTTCTTCAACCATATCACAAAATTTTTCTCATCCAAAACATGCCAAAATAATCTCCAAAAATACCTCATCTCTTCCAAGAATCTAAAAATGGGACACAAATCTAACCAAGTAATCCCTTAAGGGAAAACCACAAGGATATACCAAGATAAGTCATAACGTTCTTCAATGTGCATTTATGTTTAATTTATTTTTCCACCCATTCAGTTATAATTATTCCAAGATTATATAATAGAATTAGTATACTCAATATAATAAGATTATTTATTCTATTTTTTTATACATAAAAATACACACACATCCATCAAATTGGTAACAAACATATCTTTCGTGTGTACGATGGACTACCGGCTTGTAAAACGATGTCGTTTGTATTTACTTTAACACCTCTCATAGTTAGGATCTATGATAGACATACCAGTATTATATTATAAAAATTTTATTAATGATGTATTTATTATTTTTGAATTATTATATAATACACACCATAATTCGTTTCATATTGTGGTAATACGATAACTTTGTTAACGGATGTGTGGACTACCACCTCTTTAAAGTGATATAATTTGTTCACACATTACATGGAACATACTATGGGCGGGTTAAGTAAAAATATATTATATATATGACATTATTATTCTACTATGCTGATAATATAAATTTATATAAATATATACCATTTACAGTATTTCTTTTAATACGACAATAAAAATGAAACAACATTCATGCTTATATACGGCCTACCGCCTCCATGAACGGTGTATTTCATTTTATATTTCTATTTTTATTGATTATTAAAAATATACATATACATTAAATATATATATATGTGTGTGATTTTTATATCATATCTTACATTATATAATTTTATAATTCATGATCTAAATAAAGGGATCAATAAAAAAAAGTTATAACATATATGAAAAACAAAGATGATATTACCCTAAACGTAATGTAAAAATTGAATTGTTAATATATTTGTAATATACTATCATAATAAAATAATATATGTTATGATATATAATATCATAATAATTTGGAAAATTTATAAGAAAATTATAATTATTATACATGATGTTTGAACATGTATGATGAAATATAAGACTTATTGTATGGGTTTTCTCGTCTCATTTATATTTCTCCTAGACTTATTCCCTATTCTCCCATAATTAATTCAGTGTTTTTTATTCTTCCCATGAATGTATTATATTATTATTACAATTATATTTATTTTTATTTACATATCCATTTTATGACATTTATTTAATGGGTTTTGGAGTTCAAATGTTTCCAAATCGGTAAAAATATTTTGTTTCAATTTTCATTCTTTGAGATACCTATCCTGTTATGCACCTATATTTTTCTTTGAGGTGTATATATATCCTTTTAAAAGTTTATATCATGAATATAATTCTTTACATGATATTTTAATCTTTTTATAATGATATTATTTCATGTAGATTATGTTTCAATGATTCCAAACTGGTAGTAGTTTATTATATCAATCTAATCATTTATCAGGATTGGTTATGATTATGCTGGCACTGATAAAATAATATGATATGTATCTTATGATATCCCATTAATTTTATTATCCACTATTTATTCATATTGTTTTCATGTAATTTAACCATTTTTCACTCTTTCGTACTTGAGATAATTATGAAACAGTTTTTCAAAAAACTGAACATTATTTCTCTCTTCAGTTGGAAAAAAATTAATTCCGAAACCATGCTATGTAAAATTGTTTTTAGTTTATATATTAATAAAATATAAAATGAAATGTATTATATTGATATTTTTTATGTTTAAAATGGATTAAATTGGTTTTCATGTCTTCTTTTATATGTTTCTCATGTATTTTCAAAGAAGAAAGCTTTCAAAAAAATATTTTTTGAAAACTATTTTTCAAAGAATAAATGAATTTTTCCTCAAAAAATTATTTAAATAATATTTAAATAATATTTTCTATGTTTTCAAAGTATTTTTCATATTAAATAATTAATAAAATATATTAATACATAAAAAGTTGAATTTCAATGAAAGCTTATTTTTTTTATTAAATTCTCTAAGTTATCTCCCAAAATCCTTCTGCATATACGGTAAAAAACATTTCTTTAGTTAATTATTTAATGGGTTTTTGATCTAAGGATAAATATAATATTATTTCTTTGAATGATTTATATTTTAATTTCATTATCTTTATAGATCATGTTTCTCTTCTATATGTTATACCATAATAAATGGTTATGAAACATGCTTCCCTTCACGGGTTATGCTATGATGAAATGATTATGAAACCCATATCTCTTTCACAGTTTATGATATGATGAAATTCTTTTGATAACTATTTAATTAAATGGGTTATTATATTATTATTATGAAACTCATCTCATTATATGGGTCAAGATATGATGAATTTTTTTCTTGTAGAAAATGTAATTATGATATCATTTTGTGATGGGTGGGACCTATATCTCCCTACAATGATTTTGGTAAGGATAAATAGTTATGATCTCAAAGTTACATGGGTTACATCCCAAAACCCAAAAGGGTACATGGGTTGTAATCTAAGGATGAAAAAAGAGGGTCCACATGTTGTATCACAATCCTGAAAACAAGAGGGTACACAATTATTAGACAAGCCATAAAACAAGAGGGTACACGAGTTGTAGCATAAGATTGAAATAAGAGGGTACATGGGTTTTTAACCCATTCCCCAAGAATATTGATAGGTTATTAACTTAATTATATCATGTTGTGAAGGTCTTGGTGGGCTTTCATGACATAATAATTTGAATTCCTATCTGTATGTAACAAATTATATGCCTTATTCCTATGTTATCCTCTCGTGGATTATCCACTTGATTCCATTATGATTCATTTATTATGAAATGTGAATGATTATTCGATGACTCGTGTATTTTATCTTTTATAAAAGTGGTATGAGATTCAAATTTATTTCTCATGTTATGATTCCCTTATTCTCATGTTATTATTATATATTTCATTTATTTACCCTTAATAGGAATCTATGCTCACCCATTATTAAGTTCATTTCACAAGGTTATATATAACAGTTTTATGTAGAATTTATAAAGGGAGATAATTTTTTGGAAACATTGATGGTCTTTCACCATGTTATAAATTTTTTTTCCAGGTTTCAAAAGTCACAAAACTGTTATGGTCCTTGGTCATGTACTTTTGTAATATGATGAATATTCAAATAAAATGATTTAATATCCATTTATGTTATGACCTATTTTCTATAGGGATCACATGAATATAGATGGAAATTATTAGATCCTTATATGGATAATGTTATTATATTATTAAATTTATGGTCTTATGAACATCTCACCATTAGTTTATTGATCTCACAATGTCCCAATGACATTTTTTCCTGATCATGTGAAAGCCCCTCAACATGCTAGGATGGTTCAGATGAAGGCTCTCAAAAATGTCATTATGATCACGTGAATGATCTCAATCATTCAATTTTCATCCCATATAATCCCTTTTACAAGACATGGTTTCATGAAATATGATAATGATGTATTAATCACATGACATTGTTTATTATATGAAACTAGGGTGACATCATTGACATCTTGTGGCCCGATCATGTATAGTTCATTATACAGTATCGACATTCATGAACATTCTATCTGTCAACTCATGGAAAGATACAAGACTTAATCACTTAGTAAATAGGCATAAATAATAGGTGGGGATACCTATAAAATGCTATATGAAACAAAAATGAGATAGATAGATATAGTAATGTGTGGAAATTCCAAAGTGGAGGAATACACAATCTCAAGGGCCTAAAAACTGCTAAATTTTGTGGGTAACATAAGATAGTAGAAAAAGTAGGTTTACATTATTTTCTTGATCTGTTGATTAATCGTTCAAAGGATCTGAGACATGTTAGTCATATACATTGATGGAAATATGATTTTTTTTATTTTTATCACATGATGCCTCAGTTGGAAAATTACTAAGAAACAATGAGGTGTTCTCATGATGAAGACTGAATATGATAGAACATAATGGAAATGAATATATAATAATTTTTTGTGAGGTGGTCATTAATTTAATGTGGTATCTTTATTAATCTTGAGATATACTCTGGACATATATGCATGGTTCATGACAGGGACTTAATACATGTCCATCTTGACTATACGATAGCCCCTGGACACTTCATCAGGTTCATGCAATAGCCCTCAAACATTTCATCTTGGTTCTTGCCAAATCCTAAATATATTTCTTCCATACCTTGTCATGAAACATAGAAATGTCGGAAAGTTCACAAAAAACCCAGACATGTCATTTTTGTTCTTATGATTACATTATGACATATCATCTAAGTCTGTTGAATAAACCCAATCATGTCATGTAGGTTCATATAAAATAATTAGGTCTTGTCTACCCATATCACACTATGATCTCAGGAAACTTAATCCAATTTCACATGAAGTTCATAGAACATGTCATCTTTTTCGTACAGCCATCCTCATACATGTCATCCTTATTTGACATAAATCCTCATATATTTCATCCTTACCAAACTGACATCTTCTAAACTTTTAGGCATACATCCTTAGACACTTTAGGAATACATCCTTATACATATTATCATTTCCACATAGGCATACATGGATATGTCCCCTTGATCCATATCATCCATCAACCATGATTCATTACCAAGTACAACATTTATTTTTTTAATGAACATAATTGATTATGTTATGTAATAGTGAAACCATTCAAATTATGTTCCCTTTAAAGGAGTCCTCAAGACTTAAAAACCTAATAAATATACCCCTCATAGTCCCTACACTTTATTCTTCAGAGGATAAGGGTTGGATATATGACATTGGATTTAACGTCTTGTATGACCAATGAAATTCCATTTAATCATTCCCATAGGTCCCACATCCTATTTGTACAACATATTTCCTCATCCAACATCATATTTAGAAATAAATTAACTATGGGGGCTCTGATTCATGTTATAAAGTGGATCTGTAAGATTCCTTCTTTGGGCCCGAGCTCCATATCAAATAATAATATTAGACCCTTTATTGTGGGTTTATATCCTCCATAATGTTTCAAATCACTTTTCATAAGGTTTTCATTGAAACATAAGTCCCTCACCTATAGTAAGTGTTAATAATCCCTTAATATCTCATTATTCTCATAGAAAACATAACTCATACAGTCTTATACATTTTCAAAGATTGTGGCATTATAATAATTAAAGTCCACCATTTTTGGATTCACCAATGTTTATGACTTATAAGTGAACTATGAGGACTCTGATTCCTATATTTAAGAGTATAGACATTAAACCTTCTTTATGTCATATGATCCATACCCATTGATGAAATTATTTTATATAAAACCTTTTGACATGATGCTAAACTGCATGATATGGTCTTAAATGAACTATTTTAGGTTTGATTTATTTTCCTATTGGAAATAAAAAATAGTTTGGTTGTTCAATCATAATAATAAAAGACAAATTTTCTTTCTTGGATGGAAGAAAACTATAGATTTATTCATCATATGGATTATAACTACAAGTCCTCCCTCATTGTTAATAAATAAATAGAATTAAATTGGGATACATTTATACGTACATATGGTTTCATTGTCAGAACATCGTCTCGCAGGTACAATGTATAAGGCCACGGCCTTAAACATTACTTATTATTGAATTAAGTGAATATTTCACATTTATGATCTTTTCAGGTTTAGAGTTTTAGAGAATTAGGACATAACTATTACATCTCAATGATTACAAAGTATACACTTCTACTAAGTTTCCATAAAATAAAAACTCTTAAAAAGAAACATGTCTAGTTCCATGTTTTATATAGCATGTCTTTCCTTGATCCCATCCTTGACCCTATTCATATTTATGTCCCGTGGAAAACATTTCAAAAACTTGGGATGAGCATAAAAATCCCATTAAAGGATACACAAAGAAGGAAAACTGTTAGTTTTTTCAAAACAACAAGTAATCCATGAATACTTTATCAAAGTAATACTTTTCACCTTTATGAAGTAGTAAAAAACTCTTCACTAAATAAAATAACATTACTTAACCTTTTGTAGCCAAAAGATTACCATAAAACCCATATAAAGAACACATAACATATGAAGGTAACTTGGGACATAAACGTACAAAAATGGAATAACCATACGGTCAACTTCCACACATATCACTTAATGGAATAGCCATACGGCCGACTTCCAAACCCAATGCATTGGAGGTTATAACATAACCACCCGTCCTGGTATTCAAGACACCACTCGTCATATGGTTTATCACGTAACCACCCGTAAAATGTCCAAGTACCATCATTACACAAAAAATATTGAAAATATAAACATTTCAATAACAATATTTCATTTGCAATCACAATAAGTAATTCCAAGATATTGAATTAATCAATCCATTTTCAAAAATCATTTAAAAGAGATTTTTGAACCAATGTGTCCCAATGGAAATGTCAAAGTACCATCATTACACATGTGAATTGGTTCATAACAACAATGAAGTCATAATGGAAATGTAAATTGAGATGAAATCCATTATAAAGATGGTATCCTTTAATTAAGGATAAATCTATCACATAATTATGTGTGAGAAATATAAATACACCCAATATAAGTGGATATTAAGTGTGAATCAATTAGAGGTCATTCACACATAATTTTGGAAAAACAAAACCAATGACATAGATATTTAACTCAATGAAATGAGATTGAGTTATGATTTCCCATACAAGTTCGTAAGAATTTATCAATGAGATGATTATGTGTAGATATAGTATATCCACACAAAGGTTTTTGGAAATTAAAACATAGAGATTACACACATAATCTTGGCATAATAAAATCAAGAAGTAGAGGTTTAACCCAAATAATTGAAAGTAGGTTAAGAAGTTCCCTTACAGAAATCTGACAGCCTAACGGTGTCACATTAAAATTCAGAAAATGAGTTGATGAGAGAGAGAAAATGGTATCTCATCACATGGAAATGAAATTTAAATAAATAATGATATATAAGAACATATCCCAACATAATAATATGTGAATTTAAAAGACATAACAAAATAAGTCTTTTAAAAAGAGGAGGGTGTAAGGTCCCCTTACCGAGTTGGGTAGCTTTCGAAACGTACACCCCATAGAAGAAGGGTCATACAATGAAGATGTAAATACCCATAAATGAAATTATACTAAAAAATTGTATAATAATTGGCAGTACATACACCACTCAAATGAAATAGTGGCAAACATAGCATAAATTTCATGGGAATAAAAGTAAGATGAAAAATCCCTTACGAAAACTCGACAGCCTAACGGTGCCACTTAAAAATTCCAAAAATGGATTTATGAGATCAAATAGGGTATCTCATAATATGAACATAAAAAGTACAGTATGAGGAATATAAAATAACATCCCCAAACATAATAAATATGAGCTTAAAAGATATTACATAAAAGAGAGTACTTAAAAAGATAGAGAGAGGTTGGATCTCTTATGAAATTTCGGCAGCCTAACGGCGCCACTCCAAACATTCAAAATGGATTGATGAGGGAAAATAGGGTCTCTCATCATATGAACATAAAAATTACAGTTAGATTAATATAAAATAACATCCCAATAATAATAAATATGAGCTTAAAAGGAATGACATAAATAGTGTACTTAAAAAGAAAGAGAGGTGTAGGATCCATTACCTCGTGTCCGACATGAATCGATCGTTCTTTAATCTCCTGAATAATAAAATTTGGTCAATTTATAATTTCATAAGGACCACTTTTAAAGATTATTATTCAGTTCATATCACATATTATAATGTTATAAATATTGGTTAATAATGTGAGTTCATATCAGATGTTTTTTTCGATGTTTGGTACATGAGTCAAAAAAGAACTTGTTTGAAAATGATTGCCCATGCAGTAAATCATTTCCAAAATATTATTAATGATTAAAGTATCATATATATCCAGTAAATATTAATTTTATACTATTCCATAACATTTGGAGATAAAAAATGAAATGCACCGTTCATGGAGATGGTAGGTCGTACGTACTCATGAACGCTACTTTCATTTTTTTGTCATATTAATGGAATTAAAAATAAATAAGAGATATATATTATAATTCCAGAATTATATCCATCATTTAGATGTAATATATGACATATATATCCATTTTATATATGTACTTATAATTGTACATAACATTTGGAGATAAGAAATGAAATGTACCGTTCATGGAGACGGTAATCCATACGTACGCATGAACGCTACATTCATTTCTTTGGCACATTAATGGAATTAAAACTACATGACAGATATATATATTTTAATTCCAATATAATATATATTTTATATATATCACATAATTTCATCAATTTCATTCTTTATACATTCCATGTATTGCATGAACGAGTCACATCAGTTGAGGGGGCAGTAGTCCACACTTTCTCAAATGATATTATCGCATTTGCACAACATGCAAAGCATAAAGGTATGTGTTAAATATAAAATAAAGAAGCATAGAGATGAGATAAATATAATATATATAATAAATAAATATAGTTCAATAATAATGGCCACCATGAGAGGTGGTATAAGAAGATAGAACAATCATCGTTTCGTGAGGCAGTAATTCGCCATCCACAGAAACAGTATGTTCTTTAACCATTAGACAGAGTTGTGTGTTAGTGTATCTCGAATCATCCTCATAAAAACATCCTAGTATATTGAAGATAATGTTTTTGTTACAAAATAAATAAATAAAAATATTTTAGGGGGTTGGAGAAGCAAAATAAAACCAAAGAACACTAGGGAAGACATTTCCTTTAAAACGGGTAACTCTTTTTGATTTGAGCTCAAAGGCTTCCTTGAGAAGACTTCGGCACAAAGTGAGGATTCTAGGAGTAATATAGGGATGTGTAGAGAAAACATGGGCATGGTGTGGCCGAGCCAAAGGCTTGAGTGGTGTGGGTAAGGTGGTAGAGGTGGAGGCCTTTTATAAGAGGAGAGGAGGGGCACTCTTGGAAAGTTATAAAAGGTAACTTTATTATAAAATTCTTTTAGGATTTTAAAGGTCCCAAAATTATATATTTTTAGGATAACGTTATAAGAGTTCAAAATCCACCCATCCAATAGGTATTTGAAATTTTTAGGTCTTAGATTTTAAATTATATTTTCATTTTATTTAAATCGTTAAATAATGAGCTAAACGCTTTATCATCATGGTGTCATAAATAATTTAATTTATATAATGTCTAAAAATTATAAAAAAATATCAGGACGTAGGAAATATTTTTTTATTTCTAATGAATATTTATAGTCAAAAATATGACTTTTATAACCCTATGTAAAAATTGTTTTAGTAAAACAACACATGTTTGTGACATTTTAATTTTAACTTTAAATAAAAAGGTAATAATGTCATTTTCCTACCAAAGTGGCTCCATGGGGACCCCAAGTTGACCCATGTATTGTCTTGTTCGGCCATGACTCATCCAATAAGGGTAGGACATGTGTCAAGGTCATTTCGTATTATTAAAACCTTATTTTTACCTAAAATTGCACTAATTACCTTTAATTGCGATTAGTAAAACTTAAAAGTTACTATTCACCAAAAAATTATTTTAATCCTATTGAACCACATTTTACATCCTAATGACAACCATTCATGTCGGATTTTTGAAATTCAAATCATAGAAGTGGCAAAGATTCATTTAAATGAAAAATCAGTTTCTTTAACTACCACTTAGTGGTTTCACTATTCATCAAAAATTGATGTTTTTCAGAAAAATACCAAAAATTCACCCTAAGCTATATATGAATCTCCGAATTCAAAAATTATATCTATTTTAGAAAATTAATAACATATATGTTTCATTAATTAATTTAATAAAAAATTACCGTTGTCGAAACAAATAGTGTGTTTTTTAAGAAACAATATCTATTAAAAGATTGATGCTAGTTTAAATCCAATTTCAAATTGAAATTAATTACAATGAACAATATTGGATTAAATGGTAAAAATATATTATAATTGTACTTCAAAACCAGTTAAAAAGATAATCTAAAAAGAGGGTTTGAATTAAAATACATCATTTTTCACTATTCATTTAAAAATGTCCTTTATCGGAAAAATACCAAAAATTTACACAATGTAAATTTTGATGTGCCGATTCTAAAGAAGAATTTTATTTGGTCCAATATAACATATTAAATTGTCAAAAAGTGGTTTTAAAAAACATTCTCCATTAAAAGGTGGTTAATTGACCCTTTAAAGAATATTAGAATATTTACGCTTAAAATTGGATTCATTCACATTTTAAGCCTCTATCATTTATTAGATAAAAGTAAAAATATTTGAAAAACATATATAATCAATTTGTAGTTAGTTCCGTTCATTCCTGCCATTACAATCACTAGGCGTTAACTACGTTTTAAAATAATAATATTTTATTATTAGAGTGCAACGTAAGATTCCCAAGAAACTCGTTGTTGCGTATTGGGTACACCATCGAGCTTAGAGTCCCCTTTAAAGTATTATTAATATTTTATTCACAAATATGGATAAATATGAAAATGTCAAATTATTTATTTACCTGGGTTGTTACATCCTTCCCCCCTTTTGGGAATTGCATCCTCATAATTTTAAAATTGGGATTGGAAACCTCATTGAAAATCCCACATCAGAACAACAGTCAGTAAAACTATCACTTTAAAATAAAGAAAGAGAAGTAAAAAGGTCACCAGAGTTAACCCATACTAGGATTCCATGTAGGAAAACATGGACATGGAGGAAAAAGAAAAGGGTCATGTTCTGAGGGATAGTGATAGAAAACATGTTTAGGAGAAAGTTAACCACCAGAAAATCACAAACATGTGATGGGTTAAACGGTATTTGATTCCACAGTATGAAAAATTAATAGACAACCTTTTTGTTTTAAGTTACTTTTCATTTAGGAATTTATCTATGAACTTAACTAAAACATAAGTAAACATACTTACGTGTCATTTTGACTTTCATATTTTACTATATTTCTTACATGGACTCATATTTTCTCCAAAAGACGAGTATTTAGGATGACTTGTTCACATTAAGAGAGCTATAATAAACTTCTGGAGAACCACCTAATACACAAAAGAGAACTGTATACTTCCCATGTCTTTAGACCATAACCAAAACTAAAACCAAAAAGGTTAGTATGGGATCAGATAATACCCAAAAAGGATAATCCATTATAAAAAAAATCTATTCTTAATCTCTAAAATATGTCAAACAGTACCCAAAGTTCAACAAAGACCATTCAATAAACATCTATCCATAAAATTATTCAACGTAATAAAAACTAATACTGAAAACCAAATCCCTGAAAGATTTAATCACATAGTCTTCCAAGATAAACCTTAACATTTATCTCCAAATAACATCAGGTACTCTTAAAGTCTCAAACTGAAAAGTAATTAACCTAACCACATATCCTTCATGATCGGTTAATAATTTCTGTAGATAACCCAAAATAAACATACTCTTGATTCCTAAAATCATCTAACTAAAAAGAATTTGTCAAACTAACTAGGTACTTCAAGTAGACCAGTGGTAGGCGATAAATACCAATCGTACTTTGGTTGTGGGTTCGATTCCCACAGCTTTGTCTGACACGACGGGTTGTCACACGGTCTGTGTGTTGTCCTTTTTCCAAAACTACATAATTCTCAAATCATTCCCCAAAAAGAGATAAAATCATCAAAAATAACTAGAACCTAATTTAACCTCAAGTTTATCTCATGCCTTTCATTTTCCATCATATCATAGAGTAACCCATAATTACCTAAAAAGTAAGGATCATATAAACCCTAATGGTTACCTTTATAATTATTACCTGAACTTCCACGTTGAGTTGCTTCTCTCGTACATGATGCATTAGAGAACTCACCAAGGTTCAAGTGGTTGACCATGACTCCTGATAGTTAGTTTAGAATAACCATGAGATTTCTCATTGAATCCCCCATTTCATCCAGTCTCTTAATCAGAGAACCACCAAAGTTTCCTTCAAACCCATTTTCACTTTGGTTCCTGCTAGATCCATCCATTTACTAAAACCAAAAAATGTCAGTGTGAGTACATCAACAAAATCATCAGGTACTAATGAAAAAGATAATCACTAAGATATACTTACTCATTCACTTTATCTAAAAACTATGACTCTTTCTGAAATCCTAGCCATTATGGTAATGTCACTTATGCTTATAGAATACCCTAGCCTCTAAAGTTATCTAAACCTCTCTTTGATACCAACTATAAGGCCCCGACCTTAAACATTACTTTTTATTGAATTAAATGAATAATTCACATTGAGTATCTTTTCAGGTTTAGAGTTTTAGAGAATTAGGATATAACTACTACATCTCAAAGATTACAAAGTATACACTTCTACTAAGTTTCCATAAAATAAAAACTCTTAAAAAGAAACATGTCTAGTTCCTTGTTTTTGATAGCCTGTATTTCCTTGATCCCATCCTTGACCCTATTCAGCTTTAAGTCCTCTGGAAAATATTTCAAAAACTTTGGATGAGCATAAAAAGCCCAGTAATGGATACACAAAGAAGGAAAATGGTTATTTTTTCAAAACAATAAGTAAACCATGAATACTTTATCAAAGTAATACTTTTCACCTTTATGAAGTATTAAAAAACTCTTCACTGAATAAAATAACATTACTAACCCTTTTGTAACCAAAATATTACCATAAAACCCATATAAATAACACATAACATATAAAGGTAACTTGGGACATAAACATACATAAATGTAATAACCATACGGTCGACTTCCACACATATCACTTAATGGAATAGCCATACGGCCGACTTCCATACCCAATGCATTTGAGGTTATAAGGTAACCACCCATCCTGGTATTCACGGCACCACCCGTCATATGGTTTATCACATAACCACCCGTAAAATGTCCAAGTACCATCATTACAAATAAAATATTGAAAATAAAAACATTTCAATAACAACATTTCATTTGCAATCATAATAAGTAATTCCATGATATTGAATTAATCAATCCATTTTCAAAAATCATTTAAAAGAGATTTTTGAATCAAAGTGTCCCATACCACTTTGAAGCTTTTAATGGAATTATAATTTTAAGGCATTATTGTCCATATAAATAAATACTAAAAACCATTTTGAAAACATGGACATTAAAGATAAATATTTAGAATAATGAATCTTTAAAATATTTAAAACGATGTTTTTGTTAAAGAGTTTTTAACAAAATGAGATACTCTTGAATACAAATAATTTCTGAATAAAAATTAATCCGAACTTTATAATATCATGAGAATAAAGGGATTCATGATATAATATGTCAATGGACAATATACACACCATTTAAGAGTGAATTGGTGCATAACAACAGTGAAGTCTCAATGGAAATGTAAATTGAGATGAAATCCATTATAAAGATGGTATCTTTAAATTAAGGATAAATCTATAACATAATTATGTGTGAGAAATATAAATACACACTATATAAGTGGATATTAATTGTGAAACAATCAGAGGTCATTCACACTTAATTTTGAAAAAACAAAACCAATGACATTGATATTTAACTCAATGAAATGATATTGAGTTATGATTTCCCATACAAGTTCATAAGAATTTATCAATGATATGATTATGTGAAGAAATAGTATATCCACAAAAAGGTTTGTGTAAATTACAACATAGATATTCCACACATAATCTTGGCATAATAAAATCAAGAAGTAGAGGTTTAACCCAAATAATTGAAAGTGGGTTAAGAAGTTCCCTTATAGAAATCCGACAGCCTAACGACGTCACTTTAAAATTCAGAAAATGTGTTGATGAGAGAGAGAAAATTGTATCTCATCACTTGGACATAAAATTTACATAAATAAGGATATATAAGAACATATCCCAACATAATAGTATGTGAATTTAAAAGACATAACAAAAGAAGTATTTTAAAAAGAGGAGGGTGAAAGGTCCCCTTAACGAGTTGGGTAACTTTCAAAACGTACACCCCATGGAAGAAGGGTCATACAATAAAGATGTAAATACCCATAAATGAAATTATACTACACAAAGTGTATAATAATGGGCAGTACATACACCAATCAAAGGAAATAGTGTCAAATTTAGCATAAATGTCACGGGAATAAAAGTGAGATGAAAAATCCCTTATGAAAACTTGACAGCCTAACGGTGCCACTTAAAACATCCAAAAATGGATGTATGAGATAAAATTGGGTCTCTAATAATATGAACATTAAAAGTACAGTATTAGGAATATAAAAGGACATCCCCAAATATAATAAATATGAGATTAAAAGAAATGACATAAAAGTGAGTACTTAAAAAGAAAGAGAGAGGTTGGATCTCTTACGAAAATTAGGCAGCCTAACGGCGCCACTCATGTAACGCCCCGACACCAGTTACCCAGAGTCAATGCATTATTGGGTACATTGGCGTGATCACAAAAGATCAAGTCTCAAAAGATAGATCAGTTTAGTAGACTTGGAAACACTAGATACATTCATAAATGTTACATTACATCATAAAGTGAAAATCACAATAACATAGTCTCCATAGTCCAAACTTCTATCCCCTTCAGACTATCCCTATAGGTCAGTCATAAAATATTTCTTCACATCCTGGGAAAAATAAAACACTGCAAGGGGTGAGCTCAGATGCTCAGTAAGGATAACAATATAGCGGAAGCTTTCATAAATAAACATAAACATTTAAGGCAATGTATAACTAAAACAAAATCCTTTTAAACTTGAACTTCAACATAATAATATAAAAGTAAAATGAGATAATTCTATTTTCTTATTCACATGGATATTCTACTAGTCTAATAATCACATGAAATATCAATAACCACTTTTATAATGATGGAATTCATAATGCCAGACTATCATAACCACATAGCCAAGGCCTCATGACAAGACTACAAATAATATTTTTTCAAGGCCTCGTGCCAAGACACTAGTTTGTCTCATGAGACCTACCGATGCTATTTTTTCTAATATAATTACATTTAAAATTGCTCAAATATACTCCAGTGTTTTTCTGAAAACATTATGCAAGCTTATGAAAAAACTAACTAATTCTGAGACTGCTCGACTAATTACAGGCCATGATGGGTCTACGCCCAATCCCGTCATGTCTACCATACTCAAGAGTCGGGTTTTCTAAAAACACTTTTAATCTTGCGTTAAATACGTATACATTTTCACTGGATTTTCGTACATTTTAGAGAAATATCTCTCTTTTTTTAAAATCATTTAAAAAAAATTATAGCTTATAGAGGAAGCCGAAACTCAAATAATGGTCACGGCGGCGAAGAAGTCGTTGTGGCCGCATACGTGAGACAAAACATTCCCTTTTTCCTTTATTAAAAACGCTTCGTATAAAAAGATTCCTTTTTAATAAACATAAAAGTCAAAGGGGTTTATACACCATATTAATGAAATTTGTGTATAAAACCAAATATGATTTAATGAATGGAGATTGAGATGAAGTCCCTTACAAAGATCATTGTTTTTAAATAAAATAGATCTATTATGTGTATTCACTATAAGTAAACATAAAGAAAGTCAAATACAAGATAGGACATAATAATACATGACATAATTTGAAAGTAGGAGATTAACCCAAAGAACGGAAATTAGGTTAAGAAGATCCCACACACATATCATTTTTTAAATAAAATAGAGATTTTATGTGTATTCACTATAAGTACACATAAAGAAAGTAAAAATACAAGATAGGACATGATAATATTATAGCATAATTCGAAAGTAGGATATTAACCCAAAGAACGGAAGTTGGGATAAGAAGTTCCCTTACAAAGAACATTTTTTTAATAAAATAGATCTATTATGTGTATTCACTATAAGTAAACATTAATAAAGTACATATACAAGATAGGACATAATAATATCATGACATAATTTGAAAGTAGGATATCAACCCAAAGAACGTAAATTTGGATAAGAAGTTTCCTTACCTCGTGTCCGACTTGACTCGACCATTGTTTAACCTCCTGAATAATAAACTAGAGATAATTTCTACTTGCGTAAGAACCTTTTTAAAGTTTATTATTCCTTTTATATCACTTATTACCATGTTGTGAACATTATGTAATTATTTAAGTTAATAACGGTCGTTTTGTCGATCTTTGGTACATGAGTCAAAAATAAACTTCTTATAATTACAAGTTGTTCATGTGGTAAAATATACATTATATCAAGAATTATATTCATGATTTAGATATCATATATATCATATATATCCATTATATACTTGCCTTTATAAAATTACATAACAATTAGAGCTAACAAAGGAAATGCACCGTTCATGGAGACGGTAAGTCGTACGTACGCATGAACACTACTTTCATTTGTATTTCGTATTTAATGTAATGAAATCATAATGATATAAAGGTATATTATAATTCCCGTATAATATAATATATAATATCATTTACTCCATCCTTTATACATCCCACATATGGCATTAACGATTCAAATCACTTTGAGGGGCGGTAGTCCGCACTTCCTAAAATGAAATTATCACGTTTACCCATAATGGAAATCATAAAGGTATGCCATAAATAAAATATACATAAGCATAAGGAAAACATAAAAATAATATATATCATATATAAAAAATAGTTTCTTCATAATGGACACCATTAGATGTGTTAAAAGAAGATTAAACAATCATCATTTCGTGAGGCAGTAATTCGCCACCCACAGAAACAGTATGTTCTTTAACCATTTGACGAAGGTGTGTGTAATTGTAAATAAAATAATTCTCATAAAAACATCCTAGTATATTGAAGATACTGGTGTTTCTACAAAATAAAATAAATAAAAGATTTTATGGGGTTGGAGAAGTAAAATAAAACAAAATAACATAAGAGAAGACATTACCTTAAAATTGGGTAACTCTTTTTGATTTGAGCCAAAGGCTTCCTTGGGAAGACTTCTGCCAAAATTGAGGCTTCTAGGAGTAATATAGGGAAGTTGAGAGAGTATTTGGGAAGAGGTTGGCTGAGCCAAAAGTCTTTGAAGGTTCGAATAAGGTGGTAGTGGTGGGGGTCTTTTATAAGAGGAGAGGAGGGGAACTCTTGGAAAAAAACGAAATGTTACATTATTATGAAGTAAATTTCAGATTTAAAAGGTCAAAAAATTATATATTTCTAGGATAAGGTGATAAGGGTTAGAAATATACTCATCAAATAGTTTTTTGACAAGTGTAAGTCTTAGATTTTACATTATCATTTCATTTTATTTTAATCGTTAATTAATGAGGTAATAGTTTCATCATCATGGTGTCATAAAAAATTTAATTTATTTAATGACTAAAAATAATAAAAAAATATCATGATGTAGGAAATATTTTTATATTTTCAATTAATATTTATTGTCGAAAATATAACTTATATAACCCCATGTAATAATTTTTTTAGTAAAACAACACATGTTTGTGACAATTTTATTTTTACTTTAAATAAAAAGTTATTAATGTCATTTTCTTACCCAAGTGGCTCCATGAGGTCCCCAAGTTGACCAATGGATTTTCATGGTCGTCCATGACTCATCCAATAAGGGTAGGACAAGTGTAAGGGTATTTTAATATTTTTATAATATCATTTTTACCTTAAATTTCACTAATTACCTTTAACCGGGATTAATTAAACTTAAAAGTTACTTGTCACCAAAAAATAATTTTAATCCCATTGAACCACATTTTACTTCCTAATGACAACCATGTATGTTGGATTTTTGAAAATCAAATCACAGAAGTGGTAATGTTTCATTTAAATGAAAAATCAGTTTTTTAACTACCACTTAGTGGTTTCACTATTCATCAAAAATTGAAGTTTTTTAGAACAATGTCAAATTTTCACCCTAAGCTATAATTGAAATTATGAATTCAAAATTTATTTCTATTTTAAAAAATTTAAAAAATATAATTTGCATTTATTAATTATATAATTAATTCCTGCTGTCACAACAGATAGCGTGTTTTTAAGAAACAATATATATCAAAAGATTGACAATTGTTTATGTCCAGTTTCAAAGTGAAATTAATTATAATGACCACCATTGGATGAAATGGTAAGTATATATTCTAATTATAATTTAAAACCTCTCAATATTATAATTTATCACTATAAATTATTTTTATTAAAAATGTTGTTTTTAAGTATTTTTCACTATTCATAAAAAATTAGAAGTTCTTAGAAAAATACCAAAAATTCAATTTAGGATAATTTCGATATTCCGAATCCAAAAATGAAGTCCATTTTGAAATATAAAATATATATAATTTCAAAATGTGGGTATTACTATTCATAATGGCTCTTTTTATTGGTCATGTTGTGTTAGAATCTCGAACTTGAGTACAATGCAAGTTATTGCATTATTGAAAGAGAAGCGTATCGTGAAAGCTTGGGGTGTTACAACTCAAAACATTCAAAATGGATTGATGAGTGAAAATAGGGTCTCTCATCATATGAACATAAAAAGTAAAGTAAGAGTAATATAAAAGAACATACCAATCATAAGAAAGATGAGCTTAAAAGGAATGACATAAAAGAGTGTACTTAAAAAGAAAGAGAGGGGTAGGATCCCTTACCTCGTGTCCGACATGACTCGATCATTCTTTAATCTCCTGAATAAAAAATTCTGGTCAATTTATAATTTCTTAAGGACCTATTTTAAATATTATTATTCAGTTTATATCACATATTATAATCTTATAATAATTGGTTAATAATGTGAGTTCATATCAGACGTTTTTGTCGATGTTTGGTACATGAGTCAAAAATGAACAGGTTTGAAAATGAGTTCCCATGTAGTAAATAATTTCCAGAATATTATTAATGATTAAAATATCATATATATCCAGTACATAATCATTTTATACTATTCCATAACATTTGGAGATAAAAAATGAAAAGCATCGTTCATGAAGACGGTAGGCCGTACGTATGCATGAATGTTACTTTCATTTTTTTGTCATATTAATGGAATTAAAACTAAATGAGAGATATATATATTATAATTCCAGAATGATATCCATCATTTAGATGTAATATATGACATATATATCCATTATATACATGTACTTATAATAGTACATAACATTTGGAGATAAGAAATGAAATGTACCGTTCATGGAGACGGTAAGTCGTACGTACGCATTAACGCTACTTTCATTTATTTGGCACATTAATGGAATTAAAACTAGATGAGATATATATATATATATATATATTATAATTCCACTATAATATATATATTATATATATCACATAAGTCCGTCAATTTCATTCTTTATACATTCCATGTTTTGTATGAATGAGTCACATCACTTGAGGGGGCAGTAGTCCACACTTCCTCAAATGAAATTATCGCATTTGCACAACATGCAAAGCACAAAGGTATGTATTAAATATAAAATACAGAAGAATATAGAGGAAATAAATATAATATATATCATAAATAAATATAGTTCCATCATAATGGCCACAATGAGAGGTGGTATGAGAAGATAGAACAATCATCATTTCATGAGGCAGTAATTCGCCATCCACAGAAACAGTATGTTCTTTAACCATTAGACAGAGTTGTGTGTTAGTGTAGCTCGAATCATCCTCATACCAACATACTTGTATATTGAATATACTGGTGTTTTTACAAAAGAAATAGATAAAAAGAGTTTAGGGGGTTGGAGAAGAAAAATAAAACAAAAGAACACTAGGTAAGACCTTACCTTTAAAACGGGTAACTCTTTTTGATTTGAGCTCAAAGGCTTCCTTGGGAAGCATTCTGCTAAAAGGGAGGCTACTAGGAGTAATAGAGGGATGTGTAGAGACAAAATGGGCAGGGTTTGGCGGAGCCAAAGGCTTGAGAGGTGTGGGTAAGGTGGTAGAGTTGGGGGCCTTTTATAAGAGGAGGGGAGGGGCACTCTTGGAATGTTATAAAAGGATACTTTATTATAAAATGATTTTCAGATTTTAAAGGCCCAAAAATTATATATTTATAGGATAAGGGGATAGGATTTCTAAATAAACCCATACAGTAGGTATTTTACATGTTTAGGTCTTAGATTTAACATTATCTTTTCATTTTATTTAAATCGTTAAATAATGAGGTAATTGATGCATCATCATGGTGTCATAAATAATTTAATTTATATAATGTATAAAAATTATAAAAAAAATATCATGATGTAGAAAATCTTTTTAAATTTCTAATTAATATTTTTAATCAAAAATATTACTTGTATAACCCCATTTAAAATTTTTTTCAGTAAAACAATACATGTTTGTGATATTTTAATTTAAACTTTAAATAAAAAGGTAATAATGCCATTTTCCTACCAACGTGGCTCCATGGGGTCCCCATGTTGACCCATTTATTATCATGGTCGTCCATGACTCATCCAATAAGGGTAGGACATGGGTCAAGGTCATTTCATATTATTAAAACATTATTTTTACCTTAATTGCACTAATTACCATTAATTGTGATTAATAAAACTTAAAAGTTACTGTTCACCAAAAAATTATTTTAATCCCATTGAACAAAATTTTACATCCTAATGAAATCCATGTATGTAGGATTTTTTAAATTCAAATCACAGAAGTGGCAAAGTTTCATTTAAACAAAAAATCAGTTTCTTTAACTACCACTTAGTGGTTTCACTATTCATCAAAAATTGATGTTTTTTAGAAAAATACCAAATATTCACACTAAGATATATTTGATACACTGAATTAAAAAATGATATCTATTTTAGAAAATTCATAACATATAATTTTCATTAATTAATTTAATAATTAATTCCCGCTGTCGAAACAAATAGCGTGTTTTTTAAGAAACAATATCTATTAAAAGATTGACACTAGTTTAAGTCCAATTTCAAAGTGATATTAATTCCAATGACCACTATTGGATTAAATGGTAAAAATATATTATAATTGGAATTTAAAACCAGTTCAAAAGATAATATAAAAAGAGGTTTTGAATTAAAATACAACATTTTACACTATTCATTAAAAAAATGAACTTTATCGGAAAAATACCAAAAATTTACACAATGTAAATTTTGATGTCCCGATTCTAAAGAAGAATTTTATTTGGTCCAATATAACATATTAAATTGTCAAAAAGTGTATTTAATGAATGTTCGCCATCAAAAGTTGGTTATTCTACCTTTTAAAGAATATTAGAATATTTACGCTTAAAATTGGATTCATTTACATTTTATGCCTCTAAAATTTATTGGATAAAAGTAAAAATAATAGACAAACATATATAATCATTTTGTAGTTAGTTCTGTTCATTCCCGACATTATAATGACTAGGCATTAACTACCATTTAAAATAATATTATTTTATTATTAGAGTGCAACGTAAGATTCTCAAGAAACACGTTGTTGTGTATTGGGTACGCCATCGAGCATAGCATCCCCTTTGAAGTAATATTAATATTTTATTCACAAATATGGATAAATATGAAAATGTATTATTCTTTATTTACCTGGGGTGTTACATAATGTTTCAACACTTGACTATTTTATTATAGTAATAAATCTTGTATTTGGATATGGGAAAGACTCATGAAAAAATATTATATATATAAGAGATTCCTGGAGTGGCCAATAATTTCCCCCAAAATGGTTTGATGATTCCAAACACCAATTCTCTTGACCGGTGTTTTCTCTTAACCATAAATGTGTTTGAAACCACAAAAGACTATCCTCATTTGGAAGGAATGAATTTATCACCTTATGGATAAAATATCAATTATGAGTTTCTTTTAGAAATGTATATAGTAAACCAATGTAATAAATTTAAAAATATAAACCCCTAAATGAATATAAAATTATATATTTTTTAGTTTTTGTGTCCATTTCTATGGATCTTTTTTTGGAGACAAAAAATATTGTAACCGATGTGAATCATTTGTTAATAAAAATGATGAGTTGCACACACATAAACTAATTTTTGGGTTCCACCAATGAAAAAAATTGTGAACAAGATGTGAATCATTAAATAATAAAATATAAATTAGTTTCCCATAAAATTATTCATTTTTTTGAATCCGGAAAAAGAAAAAAATATTAACAAACAACAAGAATAAAAAATTATGTTACCCATGAAAAAAAATTGAGCATGATTGATACGTGAAATGATATACTGATCAGAGGCCTCTCTCCTTTTTGACCTAATGATATTAAATAATATTTTCCAAAACATCACCCTAACCCAAGAACATGACACCATCAATAAACTGTGTTAGAGCCTATATCGTGAACAAAACCACCATAGATCATAAAAAAATCACCCAATTGAAACATTCCACATCAGGTGGAGAATGATATGGTAATTAAATACCATTGGAAAAGTCTGATCTAAATCCTTGAGGATACATGATGTGGTTTCCTAGTGTTAATATTCCAATCCCACCTCCCGGAAGGAAGGTTGTTGTAAAACTAGTGTTTCCCAATACCAATTATAGCCAATTTGGAAATCCTATGAAGAGATCATGATAATAAATTTATTCTTTACATTAGGATTGTTGAACAAAGTGTTACCTACTACTCAATTCCTTTTTAGGAGATACAAAGGAGAAATCCTATCAACTACATCCACTAGTGCAATCTTGTCAATGTCCCCTAGTCACCTACTAATGGAATAACAAAACTAGTCATTTCCATGTAAAATCATAACTATGAACCAATGAGATATTATTTGGAATGGAAATTTATGAATCAAGGTGAGCAAGATCATATCCTTACCACCACTAATTAATATATCCAGTATATTCTGGATGTGACCAACAATCAAGAACATATCTCTAGTCACCCATATAATGTAAGCCCACATATTTCAGCTGCATGTATTAGGGAGGAATATATCCCCTCTCCCACATATGTAGTCAACTAGAATATTTTGATGAAAAACTAGAAAAAGTGTTGAATAATATCCAAAATTTAATTGAAGACATTCACTAGTGTTTCTTGGAGACCAATAACGTGTTGGTTTATATATTTACACATATCTAAGTGATGTTTCCTTATATAATAGAAATGCTAGAAGAGATCAGCAATCATATTTTTTAAATTGTACTGATACGACGAAATACAGATATCCATGTAACAACATCCTAATAAACAAGTCACCATTATCAGTTGGCTATTATATATAATGAAAACATTCATTTTCATATCTAAGATTATTATTGAAATATTCCTATAAAGGATGAGCGATAAGACCAGGCTCACATTCTTGTTCTGACTACAGTCTACAAATCATCTTTATAAATCAACCCAGGGAAGGTTCAAATTCTTGTTAATAAAATCTAGTGGAAAACTATAAAGTAACATAATGGAGCTAACATTCCCACTCTAAGTGAGGTCCGCTAAGAAATCATCCAAATTACCTTGTTATGGGCCAATATCAATGTTTATGAAGATACATGACATATTACAGCATCTTATAGGATCATGGATTACATTCATACTCCTATAGACCAAATATTTCACCAATACCATTTATATTTTATGCATGGGGAGACTCATATCTCTTCTCCTATTTTAAATTTCCATGTACATATTTATAAAGGGAATAAAAATCCAAATTGGAATCATACCCCCTTCTCAACCAAGGATTTCCAAAATATTATGGATAAAAATTAATGATAAGATCATATTCTAGATGATGATATATAAGTTCTCTATAAAATAATGGATCTTCTTTGTAGTGATCTCATATTCTCGAAGAAAAATATAGATATCAGCATTTTCTGATGACCACCATACTGATGTCTTATCCCCTATATCCATCCCAAAATGTAGGATGGCATATTCCAACCATGAAATAGTAAGAGTCTAATATTTCAACATTGTTCAATACCAATGTCTTATAGGGAATATGATTCATATCTATAACACTTTTAGGGTCATATGACTCTTCATCTAAAGTATGGAGTGATAACTATCATGATAGTCCTTCATGTGGAAGTATATAGATGTATTATGCGAGACTTGTTCTAGAAATCCCCTATAGATAAACATCCAATGATGATATCATTCCCAGATAACGAAATAATACTACTTTCAATACACCTTTGTATAGAGATATTCTTGAAACACTATGTTTAACTGCATATAGTCCCCCCATCAACTACATGAACACCTCACCTTGGTCACTAGTCATCTATGAAAATAAAACTCTATGGTAAAACCAATTGGAAGAATATTACACTAAAGAATTAGAGGATACCATGGGTATATGGGAGGATTTAGTTGGATACAACCTCATATACTTCGAACAATGTTATCCCCGTCTCTACTTCTGATCATGAAGTGTCATACGATCAAAAAGAGGAGGTTGTTACTTACTTTTCTTGGATCATCTGTGTAACCTTAAAATAGATAAAATGTATAAACGCTCCTTATTAGGGATATTAGGGTCACATCCGAGCCCTATGTACACTTATTTTAAAATATATCTTGTTACATTCTCTATGAACCACAATCTGAGACCAAAATGGAACAACCAGATCCAACATCATGATTTCCTTCATAGGATGGAATCTCTTCGATAACAAATCATTAAAGATCCATCATACATTTTTATCATAGGGTGGGTGATTATGGATCATTTAACTTAACCCCATCCCCTAGAAAAAATCTATAAGGACATAGTATCTATTAATTTCATAGCCACTTAAAAGATTATGGGATAGGGTGGTGTGGAGGCCCGATGGATAATCCAATGAAAATCCACAACATTAAGAATATAGGTAATTCATTAATGGAGATAGAGGCCATATAATTTGTATCTATCTTGGGTATTTTGATATAATAGGAACAAAATTCAAATATAGAAGTTTAAGTTGTAGACTATCCAACAACCCCCATAGTTGGTGACCCCCATCACAACTAGACACTACACCGTACCCACATGTAGAATAATTTATAATAATCCAGATCATAATGAAATCCACTATAGCATCTATCTTAGAGCAGACCCATCACAATGGGATGTGGGTATTTAAACACCCACCTCTACTCATAGAGACATAAAACCCCATGAGTGCCTTGAATAAATCATTAGTGACTCCGAAGCATCCCCATACCACATGGATATGGGAATTTTAATCACAATCACCATCCCATGAATCATAAGATCCCAAAAAATAAGATCATAGAGTGTAAATGTTGCCTCCAAACCAACCCTAGCTCATAGGTTTGTGGAATTTTTATCATTATATAAAATATAATTTGTCTTTTAGGCTAGGGGGAAATACCAATAGTCATAATACCATACATTCCTATCACTATAAGACACACTAAATTCATTTAGTCCCACCCTTAATGAACAATTGTAAACATCATAAATGGAACTATTCACATTATGGAGGAAGGGGAAATTTTCAAAATGACAATAAAAACTTAAAATCATCAAAATCCATGATCTATCAATATGGATTAGGGCTACAGAAAAAAACCTAACATAACAATCTTTGGGTAAATGGGTATTACAATGATTTAATACTTTTTGGCTAATGATGGGGTGAATATTGTTAACAATTATGCCTTTGTGAATATTTTCATCGCCAATCAAGAAAATCATATAGTCCAAGATAAAATCATATAGAGATTAATTGAAAAAACATTACCTTGATAGGTAGGTGATATTGATCCACAAACTAAGTGTCCAGTTAAATCGAATTGATAGAGGAACTGGAACCCTGTACATCAAAATGTCAATGTTTCAACCTCCTCGATAGAATTTTTCCACGGATAAATTGATTTTAATGAATACACCTTACTCACAACCTATAAGGGATAAAGTATCCTTCATAGAAAAATATTTAGTCTTTTATGATAAAAAGATATAAAACTATGGAATATTACTGATAAATTTCTCCTTCTAAATATCACCACTAGGTATTTCCTTTAAACATAGAAATTTTTCCCTCTTCCCATGCATGAGGCGAAATCCAATCGACGTGTAAGGGTTGAATTTTAAAATTATGGTGTCTTTAAACCATAGAAACAAATTTATATGAGTTTGGAACTTGATAATGACAAAGATTTTCCTTTTTAATAGTGTCGAACTCCTTTTTGTTGGGGAAATCATCTAGAACTAGAATTATTTTAAAATTTGTGGCATATGAATGCATGGAAACCATGTTAGGACACACCCACTCCTTTTTCAAATTAAATTTTCATGGAATTGATTTCCATAGAACTTATCAAAAACCATTGATTTCCTTGTGATGATAATGGAATTCATGAATGGATGATGTTCCCTCAAACAGATGTAAAATAATACATACAATTAATTAGAGGATCACCCATTTCCCCTATGAATTTTTATAAACTAATATTTTCAAATAATGATAGTATGAGAGATACATAATTTCATCATATCCACTTCATATCATTATGTTGATTTCTAATCAGCTCGTGAATATAGAAGGAGGTGAAAAATATATATTAATTTTACATAATATTATAGGTCCAAAAATAGTTTTTGTATAGAAGCCTTTTGGAATGGTCAGTTATGGGTTGGTATAACATTTTTCATAAATTAAAATGTCAATTCATCTCTACAATAAAGAAAAAAATGATTTTTGACATCACTAACTACAAAAAAATTGAAAATGATAGGGTCTTTTACTTTATCACTAGATAGAATGGTTTTACATACTCACTCATTTTCACACTATCATAAGAGAAATTTTTGGAAATCTCTAATAACAACCTTTAAAATGACCTACAGAAACCTTTGGTCCAAACAAAATACTATGATGGATTCTATGAGTCTATAGAAATGAAACACATCATATAATATTTCATTCAGCGAACTATGTCCAAATAACATCCCATACCAAAAAAATAAGGAAATGCGTATTGGAGGCCATAGAAAATTGTTTTCACTATAAATATAGTAATGGTGAACAATGGAGCACCAATGTAGGCCCCAAAATACTACCACATTCAATTGATAGGAAGTAGTACGAAAACTAACCTTGGTCGGAGGTAAAAAATAGATTAGGGACCCTTGTGATTTGAAGAATGAATGAAAAAATATATTCCTTCTAAAATGATATGGTTCATGGGTATATCATTTCAGCCATGGAAAATAACATCATCAAATTTTTAGAGGTTATGAAACAAAATGATGTAAAAATTAGTTACCAACCTAACTATTTCCCCTTTCATATGAGGTTAGGTCGCACTATCTAGGACTACTTCATATTCAAATAAATCCTTTAGGGTATTTTTTATTCTTGACATGAGATAATGGGAAAATCTTTGAAATAGGTAATATGAATGAACACCACCTAATAGTAAGAATAAATTGACTGGAAAGAATTTTTTACAATGCATGAAAATAACTTTGATACTTTGATGTATCGGAAGATTATTGGCCAAACTCATGCAACCCTAAAAGTAAATATTTGTAAAAAATTCATGTCTCTATAACCCAGGAAGATTCCATTAAATCCACCTCTCAGAGACATAAACAATTATTATATATATGAAAAGCATCATGAAAAGGTGTTATATCTAACTCTGATGAAAATTCTAACTCTTGAAAATCTCTTTCCATCATTATTTTAAGAACATTCACCACCCCACCTAATGTAATACTCATCGAACAAATTGCTCATTTTCAATTTTTTATCGTTATTCACTTAGAAGCCCTTTTTTATAATAATTAATACACCTCCGAATATGTGTAACATATACCATGATGGGAAACAGAATGTCGAATCCATATAAGAACATGTAACATTGTACAACACATTCATGGTCAAACGTATTACTATCTACAAATCCTTATAGAATCCAAATATGAAGTTCATACACATGGTAATGAATTTTAGTAAGGCTAATAATAGAAAATAGATTCTTTAAATCCCTTTATTTTTCATTAAAACCTAATTTTCATAATCATTATATTGGCAGTGGTGAAACTTATTGGCCTACCTAATTGAGGGGAAGGATACTGTGACTTTTTCCATTAAAAATAGATTTTCATTAGTCCTTCACAAAAACCCATGGCCCATATACCTAAAAAACTACATCTCTTAATACACATTGTATAATGTAACCCCAACTTGGGAATGAAATAACTCTAGCATAGAAATATAATACTCTAAAATAGTTTTTGATTATCCTAGCCCAAATTTCAATATTATAAGCTCTATGTATTTTAATATTACTTAGATATTGATTAATCTTATCCCTTTAGATTCACCTAGAGTTTGAGATATATGACTTCAAAACCAATGGTTACCAAGTGGAAATAACAGCAATGGATTATTATACAACCATCTAATTCAGAATGAATGAATATACAAAAGATATCCAGGGACATATTAGACCCCTATAATTTTTTTGGAAATCATGTGAATGTCATATTCAAATGGATATGTTTGAAAATGGCTCTAGGATCATCTTCATCATGGTATGTATCCACTATCATTTTTAATAAGGTTAGTTGGATTTTTCTTCAATAAATATAACCATTCAATAATATGACAATATTGAGTGATATCCTCTTCAGAAATATCATGCACGAGGCTCAATTTGGGGAAATCACATATAATGGTGAGTTTAAGGTTATCCAATAAGATGAATCACATGGAGGGAGACTTAGAAGACCTTGGATTCATATCCATGTGGCGGTTCCATTAATATTCCATCAATTTTTGAAATACCCCATCAATGGAAAGTTGGTACGGTATATCTTAATATCACCACCTTGGAATTCATTGAGTCCATATATTCTATGTAATTATTTTACAAAATTTATGGAAACCAATTGATGATGATTGTTTATATGAAAATTTCAAATCATAATGGCTTCAGAAAAACCCCTAAAAATCCATGGAGCATAATAAACAGTGATTATGGGATCCCTATAATCAGGATCAAGGTTGTAGACTCAATCCCAGTGAACTATTATAAACCAAAAACATCACTGACCTATGAAAACATGATAATGGTCTATCCTTCTAATGTGGGTTTTTTATGTTATAGTCAGACTAATTCCCGATGAAGAATCCGAAATTACATTATTCCATTAGCAAAAAATAAAAAAACCTCCATGACATCCCCTATAAAGCGGGATGTCCATGCCTCTCCTGCCACCTATAAAATCATAATGGAAGAAAAGAATCCCAATAATCCCACAACAATGACTCTAATAGTTCATGATGTAAATGTATCTCCTTTTTCCCTATCATACCTTGATTTGCATATAAATTCCCATGAGTTATCCACAATTTATAAATATTCCCTCAAAAAAAAGATGTTGAAAATGAAGGGGATGACCATAGGAGAACCCATATTTCATTTGAGGAAGGTGTCTCCACCGCCATTGATGATATCAGATTGGTGAATATGTGACTAGAATGTAACTTTTTTTCAATGATGATTAGTTTCTCAATGCCTCTCAAAGAGAAGGACATGTATATTTACATTATAAATGTAGCATTGTTATATGTTTGGTTGTAACTATAATGTGATTCCGAAGCTAATCTATAATATATCTTCTTATCATCTCGGATTTCTAGACTACTAATATGGTTTCATATAAGAATCTAGGAGAATGTACCCCTCCCATTCTACCAAGGTAGTATCTAAATTTTAAATTTCAATCACATATATCTTTTCTTGAGAACTGTTTTACTCAAAATGGATTTCTAACATTGTCTCGATTTTAGAGATGAAGGGGAAATTACAATATGCACTAATGTCAAGGACCTTATTTTTTCCAAAATGAAGGTTAATTTCCTAATATTGTTCACAGAAACAAAATTGTGGAAACTATTATGTTCCCAAAAAATTCAATTATAGATTGGTATTTAGGGTATAACTATATCAATTTTGCCTCTAAATATGAGGAATGTATTTACTTTTGAGTTATTTAAGTGTTATTTTCCTACAAGGTCATTCCCCCCATTTTGAATAACGTTGGTTCCACATATCATAATGTCATAAACCATATTTTAAATCCCTTATGGGAAAAAATCATGGAGTACATTTTTGTATAGTGGTAAAATATTGATATCATTTTGGTCACCCCACTGGTCTTAAAAAATCATTGATAAATTGTAGCATGAGAGTTCGATGGTGAACCCTTTGAAGAATTGTTTTAGTGTAACATTAAGTAAATTAATTGGCTTTTTTGTATTCCATGATGGAATTGTGGTTGATCCAGATAAGAATAGTTCATTCCTGGTAATGTCACATCCTTGAAATATTAAATAATTTCAGTGAATCCATGGGATCCATGTTTATCTAGGTGTTTCATATCAATCCTAGAAATCAAATCACACGACATTACTATGTTAATGATAAATTTATTTTCATACTAGTGGTCGGAGGACCTCCAAGAATCTTTCAATACCCTTAAGTAGTTCATCATGCATCCACCAGTCTTAATGCTACCCATATAACGAAATAAACATATCATATACTTGGACACCATCGAATGATCTATTAGTTCTATCCTTGAATATAAAATCATTATATGGAACAAAATGAATTATGCTATCACATATAAACAATTATAGATACTTAAAATTAATATATTTATATTAATAATAACTACCTCAATAACATCACAGTCGTTAAAATTTTGAGCCTTTAATTACAATTACATGATGTCCACATGTTCTATTTTGTTGACTCAGTCGTGTATTTTCTAGTGCTCCATAAGTAAATCAGGTGTCTGACCTAGTGGGTGGTCATATTTCAAAAATATAACATTTAATTAGTGTCATATAATGTAATGATAGGGAAGAAAGGTTTTGACCTCCATGTGGAATATCTGGCCCTATAAAACACAGTAGCATAAAATGAACAATCATATGAAGATATATTTATTGACTATGACACTCCATGGATGTGGGGGTTGTATTTTCATTGTGATTTTTTAAAATTTTAGTGTTAATAAATTCAGAACATATGTTCAAATGGGTTGTTGTAGGGATCTAATTTTTCCCCTAGATAAGGTGATCCATCGTTATTTTTTTTCTTAAGAAAATGCTTCACAAATAATGAGGAAGAATACTAAGACCATATCACAATATTTGACCTTTTATTATAGCTATAAATATATTGTAATAATTCAGAGGTTATTCAGAGCTAGTGAGACAATAGATCAATGGTGAAGGATAAGACCAGGCCCTTTAAGACTAGTCATATGAGTAGAAATCCCTCCATAAATTATTCTTTAATGGATCGATCCTTAGATGAATTTTATAAAAAGAGACTCCAACCATCATGCAGAAAGTCCATGTAGGCCCTTACGGTTCTACCTAGTATAGAACCTAGCTCTCCCATAAAAATAGTAGGATTCGTTTGTACTAATAGATGATGATTTTGAATGGCATAGAATTCACATGGAGGTTTCACACATGTCATATTCTTGAAAACATCATCCATCAATCCCAAAAATTTCTTCACTCAGCTAAGTACTCCATTAAATTTTCCCTTTAAGGAATGATTATTGTAGTTCCATATATTCCAGCTATAGCTAAGATGTTGAAATACATCCTTACTACTACAAATTTATTTTCTAGTTTAGTTGAGGTTAGTACACACAAGGAAGTTCATCCACTTTGTGAAGTCTAAAATTATTATTAGATTCAGTGCCAATCACGCAATATTAATGGAAAATGTCCCCAAATTCTTTACTTCTGAGACGAATATGTTGTAATTGGAGTATAAGATCATGTACAACCATTCATCTCACTATCTAGCAATGAAATATCGATAGATAGAGGACTTCAATTAGTATATATAAAATATAATCCATAAAATAGTTTTAAATTAAAATAGTTTATGGATGGATAAGATCTTCCATGTTTTTGGTCCTACTGTACTAAAACCACAATTCCACAAAAGTGTTACCTTATTCACTAGTTAATGGAACATAGGTGGTTTGAACTATCAAATTCTATTTTCCTTCACTCTGAAAACTTTTTTCTCCATATGTGTAATATTGATCCCTAAATATGGTTAAGACATGTATAGGGGTTTTTCACTAAATGAAAAATGTGTGTATTGCTTCCCATAATGTGCCTTACATAGTGATTCTAATATTATCTAATCATACGTGCAACCAAAATTTTAAAAATATATATAACTCAATCATTCCTATGTTAGAATTAGATCTATATAGAGACTACATATTATAAATTTGTTTGGATTGATTAGCATTCCCTTCAGATATGTAGTGACCCATGTATTTCACTTTACTAGGCTTAGCCATGAATTATCCACTACATAAATGCTATATCCTTGTATAACTCCTTGGAACATAGGCCAATCTGCTATGCCAATAGAGATAATAAGATGCCTCCTTCTTAATGTGGGAATCATATTCACATAAGGAATTATATATAAGAACTACCCCGGACATGATTAATGTTACCAATGTATATGTAGTGACACCCAGATCACAGATTCTTGGATCATCTGTAATATAAAAGAAAAATACACCCTCCCAATATATGGGTCCGACCTATGTAATTATTTTTCCATATAAAACTACATATGGATTTATAAATATTATCTAAACTAATTTAGTGACACCTAGAACTCAAATCATGGTACCATCCCCATATATAAAGAAAAATATAATCCTTCCATATATATGGGATAGATCTGTGCAGGGAGTTCTCCCTTATACTAATTATGTGTGGATTGATTCCTATCATCATAGGATATGTTGAAATACATAAGTAATTTATCTTGGGGCCATCCATATAACATATTTACATTTAGTCATGTTCCTCAAAATGAACCAGATTTGCGTGGGGAGTCCAACTCATGTGGAAATGTAGAGACCACCACAAATTAACAATCATTCACTCTATCACAGATCAATCTAATGCCTAGTTCTATCATGTTTATAATACTAATCATGACACATGTTATCTGAGGGTCCCTAGAAAGAATATTTTTCTAATGAAATCATGGTGAATCCTATTCAATTATATTGAACCATGTCTTAGTCATATAATATAAAATTACAAAACAATTTATTTTTCACATAATGATAAACATAAAAAAAAAATAGGTATTTACATTGAATAGGTAATCCCCCTAATGACCGTGTTCTCAATAATTTGATGTTTTATCCATTTGTCTTGAAAATGAGTTATGTACACTTTTTTGTTACCTTTAGGGAACTCAATCCCTTCTTGTATTTTACATTCTCCTTGAAAAAACTTCACTCCTTTACTATTTGAGCTAATACTGACCAATTATTTGAGTTGATATACTTATTCTAGAACACTATGGATCTTGATACCACATATTCTCAGTTCTAACCTATATTGTAATGGTAATAGGTACAGGTTGATCTGAAGGGACCCCGCTAGGTTTTTATGGTGAATAAAATAATACCATAAATCTTGTGCCTAGTGGATATTTTTGTCCAAGATAAAAGGTTCCCTTTAAACCCTGGATTTATTCTTCTTTTTTGCATAATATAGTTTTTCATAATTATTAATTATTTTACTAAAAATTCTGATCGTAATCTTCTATTTGATTAGATATTATTTGGTTATGATTTACAATTCCCATAACTCAACTATTTAAGTGAATTTTGATACACCTAATGTTACCCATATTTGAATCATACACATTTTCACTGAAATATTATAATATCATATCCTAGACACCTTTCATTATGTTTTATATATAACTTGTGAAGAAACAAATGCATAGATTAATTCATTCCACTTGATTAAATTTCATGGTCACATGATGTCAAACTATATAACATATGGTCCATCCTACAAAGACTTAATATTCACTTGAAAAATTTATCACATCTTTCCAATAAATATGTTTGTGTTATGTTTGATACATACTCTCTAAAAATATATGCTCGGTTTGAATGCTTTACCTCCATTCTAGGATGTGATATTGATTCATCCTTACCCTATGTATGATCTCAATCTACATTGAGTACCCTTGAGATGAATACAATGTCAATGATCATTAAGGGAAAATAAAATTTCCCCATCCCATTTACGATATAGATCATTTTTGGGTTCCCTCATTTTGAAAACTATGTATCATTTAAATATTATTTTCATGGGATATGTAGTGATTTCCCAGTTCCCTAATCAAGGTCACAAACATTATATTCAAAATAATAATTCCCCTTACTTATGCATGGTCTAAATAAGTATTTGAAATCCTCTCTTATATAAAATATGAATTTATTGATTACTGATTTTTTAAGATACGTAGTTCTGCCCATGTATATTTTCCATAACCTAGCTCTACAATGTGTACTATCACAACCTTCCCCATGACTTGTTCCATATTGAAAGATGCCTTTATTATTTCGATGCAATAATGTAGTTATTCCCCCACCAGTGAAATCCTATCCCAATAAAAAATTCATTTTACCTGATGGTATCAGGATTATTATAGATCATGCACTATTGTGATAGTTGTAAACATATCCTTCATCAAAACATTCCCCTATCTCCTATATTTGAGTTAGATCCAGGTAATTGGACAGATATTATATCATAAACTACAATTTTTATGATTTTTCTACTTATTGGATACTTAGTGACATATTATATATTTCATAACAGGACCCATATGAAATATCAAACAAAAAAAGTCTTTCTCCCGTTCATGAAAAATCCAGATCTATAGAGGGGTCTCTATAAAGGAGATAATTGTGTCTCAGTTACATTCTTTAAAGAATAAATTGGAAAAACTAGTAAAGCCAAGCCATAGTTGTTTTATATCCCCCAATTCTCTGGTCCAGTATTCAAAACATTAACATGGTTCTGGACCACTGAGTGGTATATGTTCACGTCACCTACTCATGAATTAAATATGCGTATAGATTTGTTTAACATTAATTATTAATGTACCAAAGAGAATCAAATATATAGATAAAATCCCATAACCCTATGCAACGATAGATAATTTATCTCACATTCAAATGTCCATGATCGATTAAATTTGTCTCTAGGTATACATTGCAAAACTTTTCATGAGTACCCAAATTATTATTATATAATATCAAATTGAAATAAAGACATTATGGAATCTTGACATTAAATTCAATGGTTGGAATATTTTCCCTCCATGAAATTATACCTTACAGACCATAATCCATCATCAATCCTTATAATAGGACCACAAGATTTGGACCATATTTAACCAGTATTTTTGGTAAATACATCACCATTATATGAACATAAATCTTTAATTCAAACTTTGTAAAATAAGCATCGTGATTTTCGGAAAATATTACATAGACCTCGGAAAGGAGAAAATATCCCTCCTTTGACCATGTATATGTAAATTATAAATATTTTCCTCAAACCCATTAATAATGGAAATTTTGGTAATGTAATTAGTGCATTATAATATTTACGATCCTTAACATTTCCATAATGAACCTCATCACCACAGAGTGATTCATTGTCATCATTAGTATAAATGTATGATACATTTACTCATGATCTTAGATCCTGGATCAATGATTAAAAATATTCTCAAATCCTTCTCAAAAGGGTATGTGAATTATCAAAAAGTTGTTTCATTAATTATGAATTTATATAACACACCCCTGATACTTGTTACACGTGCTTCCTAACCGTAATGTATATTCACTTTGGTCAATATTGTAAGAAATTAAACATTATCCCTCAAAAGTATAAATCACAAGACTATGAACTTCTAGAGAAAGTGTGATAAAAAAATGTCAGGTTAGTTACCTATAAAGGGTGTCCTGAGTAAAATACAATCCACTTCATTCTTAACACTTTATATCTAGGATATAAGAAACAATTCACTGTGTAAAAAAATTCACAAAGCATATAGGGCCCTTATTATGGACATACTAATGGTCAAGCCATCCAATATATATAATATGGTCCCATAAAATTTTAGGTTAATTTTTTATCGTATATCGTCACCATGATAATGCGTTTTATATGTGGTATACAACATTTATAATACACAAACACATCTTTAATATTATATTTCCCATAAATCACCTTCATGGCTTCAAATTCAATGTTTACACTCCCCCAATTCACTAAGATATCATAATTATCCTGAAATCCCATATCCATGAGTTATTCCTCTTAGTTTTTCCCTACAGTGTATTGGTAATAGCGACTAACAAATCTAATGGGACCACACATGGATTCTCTATTGAATAATGAAAAGCCTCTTAGGCTGCATATAACTCCCTACATTTTATGTACCTTTTTTCAAATAAATTAAATTTTAATTTATTTCTTTTAATTAAATAACTAAAACATTTTTTCACATAGCATTTACATTGCAAATGTTACATCGAACTATGACTTCGCGTATGTTACATGCAACACTAATGTTTCCCTGAATCATCATTTTATTATTATAATTATTCAAATGATATATTTTTAAAATATACATCAAATTTAGTCACATTAATAGAAATAAATATTTTTACAATATTATTTTATAATGTTCTTAAATATATAAAACATTTTGATAATGAAATATATAATATTTTTTAATGTTTTAATGTTTTTTAATTTTTTTTCTCAAACAGTCTACTTCTTATGTCCTTATATAAAAAACAATAAAATTAATTTCTGAAAAATTTATAAATTTAATTAGATATACTAAACATTTTTTATTTATAATGAAAAAATTATATTTTGGGGGAATTTTTTGGATTTTTTCAAAAAACGTTATTTTTGGATGAATAGTGAAAAATATCGAATTAGAATTAAAAACTAATTTTTCTTCTAATTTATTTATAAAAATAAATTATATTTGAAATTTATTTAAAAGTTTAATTAGATATTGGTTTTATCAATTAACAAAAGAATTTCATTGAGATCCATTTCACATTGAAATTGGATAGAAAAAAATAGCAATCTTTTGAATGCTTTTACTATAAAAACCTGCATTATATACCTAACTGCAAGAATAATTTTAAATTAATTTCATAAAATTATTTTATAATAATTTGGATAAGTGGATTAAATTTTTTTAATTATCATTATTTATAATTCATGACAATTTCACTTTAGTTTTTGACTAATAATATTAGTGATAGTAATTATGATTCATTACATCAATAAAGGTAAAATTAAGCTTAACTAAGCACTAAACCGAAACTTTAACAACAAAAAAGGAATTGAAAAATTTACAACACCCCTTTTAATGAAATTATTTTTCCATTAATATTTTATTAATGATAATTCATTGATTTTTAGGAATTTTTTTCAGGAAAAAACGTGTGTACACCTTACTTATTTTAAAAAATGCCAAGTGTGTCCTTTCCTTTCCCTATAAAACGCCATCCCCTGTATCTTTTCATAACACCTCACAAAACACATAGGTTCAAAAAATATCATCCAAAAATATTTACAATCATCCCTCCTTTCCTTCTATAATCCCCCATTGGACCGAAAAACACAGAGAAATCTTTTGGCTCAATCCAAATGAAGATACCCACTTAAGAGGTAATGTATTTTGTCAGGCTTCTTTCTTTTATTTTCAGTATCCACCCACTACACACTCTTTAATCCATGACATTGTAAAAAAATTATAATAAATATATAAAGATTTTTTATTCTATTTTTTATAACTACACTTACACAAACCTCCATTTAATGGGTAACGTGCATATTTCTTACGTTTACGATGAACTATCACCTCACTAAACGATGATTTTTACTTTTTTCCTTTACCCCCTCCAACTATGTAAATTATTATGGACACACAGTTTATACATCTCATATATTGTATTTATTATTCCATTAATATTAAATTTTTTTTACAACACATCTATTTTTAGATTCATTTTTGGTTAAATACAATAATTTTGTTTGAGGAAGTGTGGTCTTCCACCCCCTCAAAGGGATGTGAATCATTCAATCACTACATGGAATGTGTTAAAGATGGGTTTAGTTCCCATATTATATATATATATATATCTTTATAATTATACATTAATTATATTATATATATAATAATTATTTAAATTCCTTTATTTTTTTCAACATGGTAATTAAACGAAAATTGCATTCACGCATATCCATGTCTTACCATCTCCATGAATGATTTGTTTCATTTCATAATTCTATAATCAATGGGTATTAATAATACAAATATACCGAATATAATTTACATTTACATCATGGTTTATATTCTGTAAATTGTGATATAAATATAAGGACCACAGATATAACAAATTAATTCTCATGTGAAAAAATTGGATATTTTCCAATGTGTATCCTTTACCTAGAATTGTTAACAAGTGGTTGATGTAAATATATATTCAACCCATATATGGTAATAGATGTAATAATATGGTTCTGCGAGTGATTCCTAATAAATGTATATTTATTATAAATGATTTTTTAATGAGTACAATGACAGTCAAAACACAAGGTAAAGGGATTTCATCTCACTTTTAATTTCTGTAATACATATGATTTATTCATCAACCATTCCATTTTTTGGTGTGAATAATTCCCATTTTATTATTAAAAAATTATAATACTTAAATTTATCATTATTTATATATCCATTTTATCATATTTCTTTCATGGTGTTTAGGTTTTAAATGTTACCAAATCAGTAAAATAGTTTTGTCTCGATTTTCCTTCATTGACACTCATGTTTTGTTTTGTACCTAAATTTATTTTTGAGGTGTATATACAACCATTCTAATTGTATTATCTTTAAAATAATTTTTTCATGATATTTTAAGCTTCATAAAATTTCAATTTTCTTACATGGAGAGTATGATCTTATATAACCAAGTGGTGAGAGTAATTTGAAACAATCACATCACTTTTTGATATTGTCAATTATTATGCATATTTGATAAAATATTATGATATATCTCTCAACAACACCCATAAGCTTTATTATCCTCTATTTATTCAATATTTATCCTTGTATTTGTACCATTTTCTACTCTTTGTTAATTAAGATAATCAAAAAAATATGACTTTATTTCTATCTTTGTTCAGAGATGAATTTTATTTCAAGAACCATGTTTTCCAAACAAAATCAATAATAATTCAAAATGATACATTGAGATAATTTTCAAAGAAAAAATATTTTAAAAATGTTTAATTATTATCAACTAATATTTTTTTGTTTTAAATTAAATTTTCAACGAAATTATTCCCAAAATCATTTAAGTTTTAGAAATATTTTTTTTCAAATATGATAGAATATTTTCCACATGAAATATATTTAAATGGTCTTTAAAATTTATTTCCCATATAAGATAACTTTTTTTGGTTTTACTCATGCCTTTATGGGGAAATTATTCAATATTTCCATTCATATTCTTTCTCTAAATGAGTTATATTTTGATTGAATTATGTTTATGAAACATATTTTTCTTTCACAGGTTATATGATTTTAAAATGCACTTCTTTTCAGGGGTTCGTTTTATATTGAAATGAAATTGGAATTTATCTTTTTTCCCATTTAATGAAATATTTACATTCTTATGTTAACTATTTCATTTCATTTCGTGTGTTATGATATGATTATTTCTAATCTATTGGAACATGTGTGTATGATTTCATTATTATATGGGTTGGACATATATCTTCATCCAATGCATTAGTTAAATATTTATATCTCATTATAAAGACATAGATGTCATGAGAAACGAACTCAGTTTAGTATTACCAGGTGAGAACAGGAAATGAACTCAGTACTGTATTACGGTTTTGGAATGAGGAACGAACTCGGTTCAGTATTATAGGGCTGGAACAGGGGTGTGAAACTTGTTTAGTAAATTACATTGTCCACTAATATGTTCTTTAGAGTAATTAATTAACTACAAATAAAATCATTATATTTTCTAATTTTTCTACCTCAATTTCACATTTTATTACTATGTTTTTCTTTTATTGATTATGTTATTTATTTATTTATTATTAATGACTTATAAACATTTAATCATTATTTAATTATTCATCTTTTTGTTCTTTGATAGGTTAGGTATGATATTATATTTTCATGAACATGTTCTTATACCTTTATAAACATGATTATTCATATGTACCTCCCTTATTTACCCCTATTGATCATCTGATCTCACCCCTTTAATGTTTCCTTCCCCAGGTTTATGAATATATGTACTATGTTTGATGATTCTAAGAATAGTTCTAGTCAAAAAGACCCTATTGGGAGATTATGTAGCTATTTTATGTACTAGTGTTTATGTTTCCATGTTTCCAAAGGCACTGGACTAGTATAGTCTTTAGTTGTTTATTTGTATATTGTTATTAGTATTCATAAAATGTTATGTAGTGTTAATGTATGTAAAGAGAAGGTTTTTATAGTTAGTATCAGAGAAATGGTTTAGTTAACCTTTGGATGTCGGTATGAGAAAACCATACTGATATCCTTAAGGGTATGTATACGGATAATTCTATGGGTAATGAAAATAATGAAAAAAAATTCCAGAATTTTTTTGAATGATTTAGTGAGTAGTGTCCTAGAAATACATCCAAGAATATATACTATGAGTGGATATGGCTCTGGACTATATGTACTTTGATTGACATACTAGGGGGGTATTCTTTGTAAATTTGAAAACTCTTCAAAAACCATCATGAAGTATTTAAATATATTATGGCTATGAATAACTATGGATAAACCTAATGTGTCATAGATTAAGGAAGGGTTCATAATATAGGGATCCTAAAATTGATTTTTCATGATTATGTGGTTCTATAATATGATAACTATTTCTTACTCTATGATTTTGTTCTTAGTCAATCGATGGAACCCAAAAAAACATGTTAATGGTGTTTGTGAGGTAAAATGAAGTGAATGTACACTTTAGAAACCCAATACTATGGGAGATGGAACAAAAAACCTCATTTTTATGATTTCACAACTTTATAAAGCATTGAATTGTGGTGGAATTCCAAACAAGCAAAGGGGGGAACAAAATTCTATTGGGTATTTTATGAGGCAATGTCCAACATCAGTCAGAGGGTCTTTTGATCCACTTGTTTCTAAACAATGGATTATTAATACTGAAAAGATTTTCTTCGTTTATTAGAATTCAGAGCCTGAGAAATTCATTCTGGTTGTTTGTCAGTTAGAAGGTGAGGAAAATCAGGGGTAAACTATAATCAAGAATATGATGCATCATGATGAGATTGAATCCATATATTAGGGTGATTAATGAACATATTTATCAATAAGAACATTCCTCATATTCTTCATTCCAAGATAGAGAAATATTTCATTGAGTTAAATAAAAGGGGAGATGAATATGTTGGTACCTATGAGGTTAATTTAAATAGACCTGTTAGGTATTCATTAAGAATTATCATCCAACACAAAATTAAAGTTGATAGGTTCTTATTTGGATTAAAGGGAAGCCTTAAAAGGATACTAGCCAAAAAAACTTTTGTTGTTATAAAGAGATTGTTTATTTTTCAATAATGGTTCAAATGAAGGTTGGATTCATGTATCAACCACATGGTTTTGATAATAAAATGATGATGAAATTCAGTGAAAACTCTAAAACCCATGGAGAAAATAATATTTTTTTATGCTCTATGTATGGGAACAAACAAGGAGGAATTTTTATTAAGGGGTTTAGTAAATGATTTATGTGTATAAAGAAATTTCATGGAGAAATTGATAATTTAAATGATGGGAAGATGTTATCTAAAATTATAATGTAGATAATGTTTCACAAAATGAACCTCCCATGATTCAGTCATAATGTTTAAGGAGAGTAGCAATTATGCTAACCACTTACCAATCCCAGGATTTGGTGATGATGATCAACGTCAAAAACCTCATAAGCTGATGGAAAAGGGGATATATTATTCAATCTATATTTCTAATTATGGGTGAATTAACGACATCATAAAATGTACTCTTACCATCCACTCAAGAACTACTAATGTCATATATTATTCTCGATCAACCCACTCATTCATATCTAATGAATTTGATTACAGTGCTAAGATTCAACCAAAACAATTATATGGGGAATTATTAGTTCAACCCCCTAATGGTATGATGATTTTATGTCACATTTATGATTCCTCTCTAGTTAAATTTTGTGGGAATATCTTTCCTGAAAATCTTCTCATTCTTCCATTGATTGATTTTTATGTCATCATAGGTATGGATTAGATTTATATACATAAACCCCATATCAATTATTAAGTATGGGAAGTTATGTTTGATATTTAAAACCCTTCTATAATAAACCTTCAATTTGATGATATATATGGTATTCCTACAGATTTGAAATCTAGTGTATAGGTCTTAATTACCATCCAAAAGGGTTGTTTATCTCAAATGGTTGGGGAGAAAATCGAAATCTATGTAATGCATAATATTTCATAATTTTTGGATGTCTTTCCAGAAGAGTTTCCCTGTAACAACCAGAGATTTTATAAGATATATTCTTTTTTATTTCTTTCATATCTTCTACTATATGCTACACCAAGATTATCTTGCGCTATACGCAACACCGTATTAGCTTGCAGTATACACAATAGTAATCTTGTATCGTGTTAAACACAATTTTATGTTTTTTGATATTAGTTATTTAATGAAACATTGAGTGTGTGTGTATATATATATTCAATTTATAAATGAAATATGGTTTGATTTTTTTATACACAACAACAAATGATTCTTGCACTACACGCAACCATAACTTGGCTTGCATTACACGCAATCGCGACCTTCCTCGATAGCATGTGTTGTACGCAATATCGGGTTTCACTAAACAACGATATATTGTTATAATATTATTATGGACTAGCCATTATGAATAGTATTTACTAAATTTTTAGTTTTATAACATTATTATTCATCTTACACATTTTCTAGAAAATGGTATGAGAAAAAAATAAATTTTTCAGGTAACATATAAATTTTTCTAAAAATTCAGTTTTGTCACCATTTGATGGCGCACCGACATTAAATCTAGTTTTTAAATGTTTATAAGTTCAATTGGAAAAAATAAAATTCTTCTTTGGAATCACTATATAAAAATTTACTTTGGATTAATTTTTCATATTATTCTAATAACTTTCATATTTTAATAAATAGTAAAAACACGCTATATTTTAATTAAAAACAACTTTTTTTCATCATAATAATTTATATGGATAAATTATAATATTTAATGGTTTTAAATTATAAATAGAATATATTAATACCATTTAATATAACATATGTCATTAGCATTTATTTTACATTGAATTCATAGGTAAAATCATTTCAATCTTTTGCAATGTTTTAACTTTTAAGACCCATTTTCTTAACAACGGGATTAATTTTAAATTAATTTCTGCAACTTATGTGTTTTGAATTTGGAAAAATCAATTCCATATTTTGAATCATTATGTCCATATTATGTTAATATGGTACGTTTTATTTTTAGTCATTATGAATAGTAACTACGGTAAATATTATTTTCCATAGTTAAAGGTAGATCAGGTAATTGAGGGTAAATATAATATTATAAAATTACCCTAACACTTGCCCAAAAATAATTCGATGATTATATTTTACACTAAATCATACTTGGGTCGAAATGGAATCTAATGTAACCCACTTGTATTTGATTGAGACCTTTTATTTATTTTATTTAAAGGAAAGTTAAATGTCTCACTCAAACATTAATAATTAGATTATTTTTAATATAAAGTTATACAGGATATAAATTAGATTATAAATACCCATTTGAAAGCTATTTTTTTTTCTTTATCATGGTAATTTATTTGTAATTTTTAATAAATAATTAATTACCTTAATAGCTTATACATTAATGATGAAGAAATTTTTTATTTAGTGAAAAAATCAATAATATAGTTTTTATTGAAATAAAAATACCTATAAAAAGGATGATAAACTTGAACAAACATTATTGGAAGAGTATATCTATACCCTAAGAATCCACGGGTCGATTTGTGGACCATTTGGAGCCTTATAAAACCGATTAAGTCATTTATATTATTTTATTTTAAATGATGTCAAAAATGTCACCTTCATAATTTAATAAATATAACAATTTAAATGTTAGGATTTTAAGATGATAAATTCGAGTAAAATTATTATTATAAAATCTATGAGATTTATCTTCATCATAGGATTTTTATGCAACAAATATGTATATTAAATAATTATACAAAATGTTGTGCTAATTATCTTATTATGAGATATATCAAATAAATGGTTTTAAAAGCATTAAAATAAATATTATATGAACTATTTAATGTGATCCACGAATTATATAGAAAAATTTGACATGTTAGGAATATATTAAATATTTTGGTTAGAATATATCGTCTGTGTGGATTTTAGTTAAATTAAAATAATTGAATAATGTCAAAATTGACACTATTGTTATATTATAAAATAACATATTATAATATTGTTCAAAATTCACAAAAATAATTAAAAATCATAAATTGAAATTTATATTGTCTAAAATGTCATAAATTATCCAATTATAGACAATGGACAACACATAAGTAATTATTTATAACAATTTAAAAATTAGAATCTTATTACCACAAACAAAATTAAATAGATTAAATAAATATAAATCAAGTTGATAGTGTTTAAAATAAATTCCCAACATGTCTAAATGTTATTGGTTGATGATATTAAAGCCCTATCTCATCTAATATTCTGATTTGAGCCATTTTTGGATGTTTTTAAGTTAGGCTGAATTTATTATAAATTAATATTTCTTATGTTACCAAAGGTGCCCCTCTCCTCCCTTATAAAAAGGGCACCCCTTACCTCTTCTATTCACACCCTTTTTATCCTTTAAGCTTAGAAACACCCTGCCAATTCCTCTTCTCAACCTCTCTAGTTACATCATAGTGGTTCTGGTCTTCTCAAAAGACCAAATCTAGTGCCCTATGAAGAAGTTTAAAGGAGGTGTGTTGAGGAAGAGGTAATCTCTTCAACCGACTCTTTCAAGTTTCTTTCTTCTTATGCTTCCTATTCTTTAGTTGTTTCATTATAAAGTAATAACATTAGTATTACTTATATACTGATATGTTATTATAAATATTAAACAACCCTATTTCCCCTTATATCCATCCTACAGAAAACGAAATCACCGCGCGTGCGTACGTACGAAATACCATCTCCGCATTGTGGTGTAATCTGTTTTCCATCACCAACTTATTTGGATGGGTATAATGGTGTAAATAATGACTATATATGATTATTATGACATCATACTGATTATAATATATTATATCATCCATTCCCATTCCATTAAATAAATATGGGAATGATATCATCGCTCGTGCGTACATACGGATTACTGTCTCCACGACGCGATGAGATTCATTTTCCATGTTAACAATTAAAGAATGATTATAACTAATATATAATAAGTAATCATGAAATATATGAAATATTAATGATACTAAATTTATTTTTATGTTATTTACTTACATCTACTAAATTTAATAAGGACATGAAAACATCATTGATGCGTACGTACGGCCTACCGTCTCCATGAACGGTGTATTTATTTCCATTTATTGATCTATTATATATATGTATATTATGAAATATATTATATATAAATCATGTTTCATATTCTTTAATTAAGTAATCATGATCTATGTAATCATATGAAAAATTACAAGTCAAATCACGGATGATAAATGAAACGATTTTACCCAAAACGCTGCTTGAACATGGAATTGACAAATGAATAGATAATATAAAGTCGTATGTGAATCATACATGATATCATAAATATTATTATGGTTCTTTTATAAGTTAATAATATGTTTAAATCCACTATGCAGGAGTCTCATACACATATGGAAGAAATTGGACAAAAGGTAAGGGATAACTATTCCAATCTCGTTTTTATCCTAGATTGTTTATTCGTAAATATTTACTGGGGTTATTGTTATCATCCATGCCCATGTTTTCTAAAAATGTTTTCATGTATATTTAAAGTCCTTTTTACCCATTTATGACTTTTACTACATGGTATATAAGGAATCTTTCTTTTTTTTTACCATACATGGTACTTTTTAACTTATCTAGCAAAAGTATGAGGATAATGTTTTCTTAACTTATACGACATGAATGGATTTTTATGATTTTATAATTCCTTATTTTCATGAAGATTACTCTACAAACTTTCATGAATATTTTCAACAAAATCTTTTTCTTTTAAAATTTCTTGGAATTTTGTGAAAACAAAATGAATTTGAAGAAGAAAAGATATTTTCCTCAAGAATTAATTTAAAGTGTTTTATCAAAACCATTTTCCATCTAAGATGACATTATTTCATTTTTGTATGTTTCAAGTATAATTTTTCTAAGATTTACATGGTTTAACTATTCTTATGATGAAGTGAAATCCATTTGTTTTATTTTGATTATGTTATTATGGGATGATGTTTATGAATCCCATTTTATTCTTTGGGTTATGATGAATGATTTATCTTTATGTTGTGGCACATGTAAGAATGATTTCATTATGAGATGAGTGGGAACTATATCTCCCTCCAATGCATTGGGTAATGATTTATATCTCCTGAGATAGACATGGTTGGAACTATTAGTTAATCTGGTTCAGTGATATAGGACTGGAATGAAGAGTGAACTCGATTCAGAATGGGACTTTTTCAACTAAGATGGTCTTGGAAGCAATGCCTTGGATACTATGGAAATAATATCATGTTCTTAAGGGTTTTCCACAATTACATGATTTATTCCCATGATATTTTATGATGATTGTTGTTCCATTATTATCTATGCCTTACGTACTGCCATGTTTTCTGTCATTGCTCATGATTTTGATGTTTCAACATTATGTTCATGTTTTTAAGTTCAAATGTATTTGGTTTTATTTATTTTCTCTATTCTTACCCTTACTGAGCATTTGAGATCACCCTTTATATGTTTTATTTTCACCATGATATAAATAAAGGTTTTAGGTAAGAAAACAAAAGGGGAAGAATTTTATGGGAGATGTTGAAGATCTTTTACCATTATTAGAAGATTATGTTCTGAGTTTCCAAAGACACTTTACATATACGGTCATTGAGTGTTGGTTTTTGTTATGTATTAAGTATTATGAAAAAGTAATGTAATGTCCATTTACGTCAAGTTTGGGGTCTCTACATTCCCATCCTTCCTCAAAAAAATTGATGTTGATTTCTAAATAGAACTTATACATAGATCCACAACAATATCAAAGTCTCCTTGTAGAATATATCACATAGAGTTGTAGGAATTTAAGAAGTGACACCATGAAAACATTATCATGGATCCATTTGGCCATGTGTTTCATCTTGGGGGAACCTATTCTTTTGTGAAAAATAATGATGGATTAATGAGAGTCTGCATTGAATATAGGGATTTGAACATGATCATTATTAAGAACAAGTATCCTCCTTCCCACATTGATTACTTTTTTATCATTTTTGTGAAGCTTTATACTTTTCAATGATTTACCTTTTTTCATGATATCCTCATTTGAGGGTTAAGAAAGAGGATATACCAAATACAAAATTCCATAAAAGGTATGGTATCAATGAATATATAGTGATGCCTTTTGGTCTTTCTAATTCCATTCTTATCTTCATTTATTTAATGAATAGTTTTTTTAGAGATTACCTCAATCATTTTTTGGTAGTTTTTATATATGATATTATGATCTACTCAATGATCAAGGAAGAGAAAAAATATCAAGTGTGAATTGTACTAAAGACACTAAGTATAGATAATATATATTATAAATTTAAAAAGTGTGAATTTTTGAAGAAAATGATTCATTTTTGGGTAAAAAATCCACAAGAGATGGTATATCAAAAGATCCATCAAAGACGGATGATGTTGAATGATTTCCTAGACTAGCAATAGTGAATAATATTCGTAGCATTATTGGTTTAGCTGGATATTTTTGACACTGTGTTGAGAATTTACCATTAATATATAATCCTATGACCATGATATCACATAAGGGTTCAATTTTTCTCTGGACAGATGAATGTGAGGAAACGATCAAGGAACTGAAGAGATAGTTTACCTGTGCACTTGTGCTTTATTACCCTATAGTGGAGAAGGGTGAGTAATCATCAGTGATTCATAAACCAATGTATTGGGATGTGATATTATGAATATTAAAGAGTTTATATCCAATGTATCTTGAAATTTGAAGATTCATGATCAAAATTACCTAACTCATGATTTCGAGTTAGCAACAATAATTTTTACATTAATGATATGGAAGAATTATCTTTATATAAGGAAATGTGATATATATACTGATCAAAAGAGTATGAAATTTATATTAAAATAGAAGGAGTTGAACATGATATATAGAGGATAGTTAGAGTTTCTAAAGGATTATGAATACTCAGTACATTACCCCCTTGTAAAGCGAACAAGGTTGCCAATTATTTGATTCAGAAGGATCATTCTAGCTTATACATGATGAGGATAAAAAAAGAACCAAAATTTCTAGATTTTCAAAGCATGTATATAGATATCCTGAAGGAAAGAGAATAATATTATCTTTTTGAAAAGAGTGTTCCACCCTCTATCAAAATGAATATTAAATGAGCACAAAAGGAAGATGAAGTGATATTAAATGTTCATGAGTTTATCCTTAATCATGCTGGAAGGATATGTTTCTGGAATAGTGTATGTGTTCCTTCTATACCAGATTTAGAGAAGGAGCTATTAAAGGAAGCTCAAAATTCTTCTTTCACTATTTATCATACTAGTACGAAGATGTAACGGGACATTAAAAAATTATTTTTATAGGTAGAAATGATGAGAGATATCCCATCGTTTATGTCTCGTTTCTTTGTATGCCAAAAAGTTAAGGGTGAATGATAAAATTCAAAGGGGATGTTGCATCCATTACTCATACCAGAATGAAAATGGGGGAAAATAACAATTTTTTTGACGTTGGACTAATAAAAACCTCAAAATGGTTTAATTATGTATGGTTGGTAGTCAATATACATACTAAGTCATTACACCTCATCTCTATTACATTATACTTCTCCCTATATCTGCTTGTTAGGATATACATTAAATAAGTGTTAAGGTTTCATAGAGAACAACATTCCAATGTATCAGCTTAGGATCTAAGGTAAACGTCAATGTTGTGTCGAATTCATCATTAAGAACATGATAGAAAATTTATTTCTAAAACTACATACCATCCTCATGTAGATGGTCATCCTGAAATTACAATTAAAATCCTATAGGACATGTTAAGATTGTGTTCACTTCCTTTCAATGGTGGTTAGGATCAACACCTTCCTATAGTATAATTTCATTACAATAAAAACATTTAGTCAAAAATTAATATGAAAACTTATGAATCCTTCTATGGAAAATAAGTTTATAGGTCAAATATATTGTGATGAAGTCGTGGAAAGAAAACTATTGGGGCTTGATATCACGGAAGAAATGGTCGTGAACGTTAGAACCATTAAGTATCAGATTAGGGAAGCTCAAAACCTATATAAACATTGAAATCAAAGACGTTTGTGTGATATGTAATATGAATTTAGTAAAATGGTGTTTCTATGAATGTCATCCTAGAAAAAGGTTATGAGATTTGGGAGGAAAGGGAAACTAATCCATAGGTATATATGTCCCTTTGAGATTCATGATCATTTCATGATAGTTTCCGATATCCTTTCACATACTCAAAATCTATCTCTTGTCCATTATTCATTCCATGTATCTCTCCTATGTTGGTATGTTCTTAATCCTTCACATGTACTGAACTTATAGGTCATATCGTTGGAGTATGATATGGATTACGTAGAACAACCTATTAAAATTCTGGACCGGTTAGAGAAATTTCTATGAACCAAGATCACTCACTTGTCCAAATTTTTGTGGAGAAATAACTCATTAGTGGAAACCGCATTAGAACATTATGATATTATAAAGCAGAAGTATCCTCATTTTATCTTACCCGAGTGATATATTTCAATGAAGAAATTAATTTTAAGGGGGTAGAATGTGAAACCCTGTGTTTTTATAGACCTTTTTATCAAATGAATTATATTCTTATATATGTATTATAATGAACTAATTATAACATTCCTTTCACAAGGTACTAAATTTGAATATGTTACATGTAAAAATGAATTATTGTATGTCACATTCAACACTGATGTTTCAAAGAAACATAATTTATTGTTATTATTATTTAAATGAGTTAATTATAACCTAGGTGACAAAAATAGTAATATGAAAACTAATAACTAATAAAAAATATTTTTTATGAAATTTTTATATAATTAAAACATTTTTCTAATGAAATTTATAATTTTTGGTAAAGTCCTTATATGTCTTAAAATACTATTTTCTCAAAATAACTGTTTCCATGTCCTTCTGTGAAAAAATAATAAAATTAATTTTAGATTAATTTATATATTTAATTAGATAAAATAAACATATTTTATTAATTAGTAATATCAAAATTAGATTTTGGTGAACTTCGGTGATTTTAATGAGAAACATTCATATTGGGACGAATAGTGAAAAATAAAAAAAAATTATGTCAAACCCTATTATTCAACTAATTTATTTATAAGGATAAATAATATTGTAAAAATTACTAAAAGATTAATTAGATAAATATTCTATCATTTAAAACAATTTAGGTCATTAGTATCAATTTTACATTGAAATTAGATACAAAACATAGAAAACATTTGAATGTTTTTACTTTAAAAAGCATGCATTTTCGACACCAATATAAGATTAATTTTATATTTTTTTATGCCACTTATGTTATTATTATTCTGAAAAATGGATTAAATATTTTGAATTATAGTTATTTAAAATTTATAGTAATTTAAACATAGTTTTTGATGAAAAATATTAATGAAATTAATTAAAATTAATTACATCGATTGAGGTAATATTAAGATTAACAAAGGACTAAACCTAAAATTTTAAACACATTACGACTTTTAAACTTTTCCCATACCCATTTTATGGAAATTGTTCATAATTTATTCTTATATTATTGAGTTTTGTTGGTTTGGTTTGACTTTTATTAAGTAAAAACGTGTATTCAGATGTCTTGTTTTCAAAAATTCCAAGTGTTCCTATTCTTTTCATTTTAAAACTCCACCTCCCCTTTCTCTTATTCACCAACATAAAAGCACTTATTATATGGAAATATATTCCCAATAAACATCCCAAAGACACAATATTTCTCCTAGAATACTCCCCAAGAAAATAACAACCCCAGGAAACATTTAGCATAAATCAAACTGAGTTGTCTTATTAAGAGGTAATATCTTCACTCAAACTCCACTCTTTGATTTTCATTTGAAACTACCTACAATATATTTATTCATGTTTTGTATAAAAAAATTAGTGTTATAAATATTATAGTATTTTTTTATGAGGTTCTACCTATACTTACACACACCTGTATCTAATTGGTATGTAACATAAATTTTACGTGTACGACGAACTATAGCCTCACTAAATGTTGATTGTTCATTTTTTCCTTTACCACATCTCCTGGTATACATTATGATGTAAAATATGTTTATATATTTATTATATTATATTTATTATTTATTTATTATTTTTTATTATTTTTCCAACACAATTCATTTTTACTTTTAATTTTTTATTAATGTGATAATTTCATTTGAGAAAGTGTAGACTATTACCCCCTCAAAGTAATTTCATTCATTCACACAATACATTGAATGTATTAAGGATAGTTTTTGTAAACATATATGATATATATAATTAAAATGATAATATAATGATATTATATACATATATACATATATTTCATTTTCTTTCATTTCTTCAACATTACAATTAAATGGAAATAGTGTTCTTGCATACGTATAGCTTACCGTCTCTATAAACAGTGTGTTCTACTTCATAATTCTATATTGAATGGACTTTTAAAATAAACATATACTGGATATAAATAATATTTAAATAATTTTTTTACATTCATTAAATAATTAAATGAATATAATGCCCAATGATATAAAAAATTATTACACATGGGAAAAACAAAGAGAATATTACCCGAAGTGAAATCATAACAGGGAATAGTTTACAATTGGGTAATATAAATACATAATAAAACCATATATGGTATTAAAAGTAATAATATGTTTGTTTTATATAAATATAATAAATTTACATTTATTATACAAGGTGTTTTAATGAGTACAATGAGATCAGGACACAATATAAGGGGATTTCATCACACTTTTTATTTCTATGAGATACATCCTTTATTAACCACCCATTCATTTTATGTGTTGTGTATAATACCCATTTATGTAATAAATTTTTATAATAAATAAATTAATGGGTATTTAAAAATACATTTTATGGTCTTTATTTCATGGGGTGTAGGAATGAAATGTAACCAAGTCGATAAAATAGTTTTGTCTCAATTTGCCTTCTTTGAGGATCCTGTTTTGTTATGCACATAAATTATTTTTCGAGGTGTATATACTTATATTTTAGATGTTGAAACCAAAATATACTTATTTTCATTATATTTTAATATTTATTTAGTTTCCCTATTTTTACATGGAGATTATTATCCCCTGACACCAAGTGGTAAGAGTTTATTGAAACAATCCATTTCTTTTCAAGATTGTTATTGATTATGAGTCTTGGATGAAATCTTATAATCCATTTCTCAGAAAAAATAATCATTTTAATTATTCTCTAATTAATCAAGATATATCAATTTATTTGTACAATTTTTACTCTATTAGGCACATAATATAACTAATAAAAAAATTATGTAAATCTAACTGCATTTCTCTCTTTGGTTAGAAATCGGTTTAATTTCAAGAACATTGTATTCAAAATGCATTCAAATGATCCTGGAAGATCAATTTCAATAAAAAATAATTTTAAAAGTTTTCATTATTTTCAAATATTATTTTTTATTTTTTCAAACCAATTATCAATGAATGGTTTTCAAATTGATTTATGTTTTTGAAATCATTTTTTCAATTAATAAAAGATATTTTCCTCAAGAAATAATTTTATACGATCATTCAACATTATTTCCCATATAAGATAACATCCATTGGTGTTAATTCTTCCTCTATATCGGAAATTATTCAATTTTTCAATTCATACTATTTACATTAATGGATTATGTTTTGATGTTATGATTTTTGTGATACTCATTTCTCTTTCAGGGGTTATATGATTTTGTAACCTATTTCTTTTCAATGGTCATGTTTATGAAGAACTGATTATGAAATATATTCTTTAAAAAGGTTATGATATGATTACACGTTCATAATACCCATTTTATTTCATAGGTTGTGATATTATTAGATATGGTCTTGTGGGACAAGTATGTATGATTTCATTTCAAGAGGGGTGGGACTTATATCTCCCCCAATGCATTCGGTAAATATATAAATCCAATAAGATAGACATGGATGGAATGAGAAAAGATCTTGGTTTTTTATTATATGGATGGAATGGGAAATGAAATCTGTTTAGTATTACATGGATTGATTGAGAAATGAACATATTTTAGTAATACTTGTCTTGAATGGGGTGTGAATTATGTTTTCTTAATGGCATTGTACGCTACGATGGTTTCAACAATAATAAATTTACTACTATGGAAATCATTGTATGTTATTATGTGTTAGCCAAAATTCCACATTCAGTTTCTATTTTATAATTTAATGGCTTATTTTTTATTTCCTTATGATTCATTTCTTATGAACTTCCAGATTTATTTCATGATTCATGTCTGTTTTTTTGAATATGATGGGTATGATCTTCTATTTTCATAATCATGTTCTCATACCCTCTTATAGTTATTCATATGTATCTTTCTTTTATACACTTACTGAAAATCCATGATCCCCACTTTTATGTTTTCTTCTCCCAGGTAGTGAATATATGTATTAATTTTAATGCCTCTTATAAGGGTTATAATTAAGAAGAAACTAGTGGGAAGTGATTTATCTATTTTATGGACTAGTTTTTTTGTTTCCTTTTTTTCAAGGCACTAGACTGGTATGGTATTTGGGTGTTTATTTGTATAATGTTTTAAGTCTTCCACAAATTTTATGTAATGTTAATATATGTAATGTGAGAGTCTCTATATTTCACCTAGTGGATATTTTGTTCCTAGAAGAAAGGTCCCCCTTAAATCCATGAGATATTTCCTTCACTATAGGAGAGACATGTATCAACTTATTCTAACCCATGACCATTCCCTATTAGGTTGGACATTCCCAACTAATGATTTAAAAAAACACTGGCTAGAGTATTCAATTGGAATAAACATACTTGATGTTATACCCCTGTATGTTTTAACCATTCATGAAGTAAAAAGTTTATAATATATTCTTGAACCTATTTATGGCCCTCATCATTTGACTTTAAATCCCACTATATAGGGCTTATACTTTTCAAACATAATCCAAACTACCCTCAGGGTTCCAAAACACATTCTTGGATATCCTTTTTTCCATAACAAAATTTTTCCTACAAACGTTTGAATCTTCAAGAATCTTCCATGGAACATGAAAATTAAAAGGAACCCCAATGTTCCACCATACACATAAAACCATCGAGGATCATGCATAAGGTTCTGTGAATTTTCTACTAGCAGCTTATCCTTCTTATATGAATGACCCACAATTCTCATGAGCTCAATAAGAATTACAATCAAACTCATCCTCTCGAAGTGTTTTGAAATCATACATAATGTGTCTAATCCATCTCATCACCCCTTGTTCAGGCTCTTGCATTATTGTTTAAAAATCATGTAATCTAAATATCTACGTTGATTCTGCATCCCTAAAATTATGTCCCCATAAAACAAGATCCATTAATGTAGGGATATTGGGTTTCAAAACCCTTCATGAATATTCATCCATTATAATTTTTCTAATAATGAAGGGAAGTAGAAGACTTAATGAATATTCATTCATTTGAATTTCATCCAAAATGCATGGTGTCATAATCCTTCATGAATATTCATTCATCAGAACCACTACATTGTGGAATGGTGTCATAACCCTTTAGGAAAAAATATCCTATGTGTATTTAGCGTCTTAGGAAACTAAAGGTCTGAGATAGAAGACCGTAAAATTCAACAACGGTCTATCAGAGCAAGAATAACCTAAACTAGGAAAAAAAATATGCATGGCCTATAACACACTAAAATAAAGAAATATAATTTCCAATCTATAATGCCCTAATATTTAGAAATATCATGTCTGAGAATGAAGAATATAAACTATAAAAATAAAAGGTCCATCCTAAAAGACAAGAAACTATAACAATATAATTTCTGAGTTATAATACCCTAAAATACAAAAATAGTAGGTCCAATAAATAATACAAAAAACTAAAAAAATGGTCTGAGATAGAATAACAAAAAATATAGAAATAGAAGGCCAAATATAAAAGACCCTAAAATATAAAAATTTAAGTTTTGAGAATGAATACTGTAAACTACAACCATATAAGGTCTAAGATTAAATAAATTAAATTATTACAATATAAGTTCCAAGATAGAATATTGTAAACTAAAATAATATATATGGGTCAAACATTATAAAAATTAACTACAACAACTTATTGGTCTGATATACTATTCTACAAAACTCCAAGTGATTATGACGCAATGATTTCCAAGTTGAAAGCCTTAAAAGGGAACTCTGGGTAAACATATTATCTTTTCACACTTGAAATGATCTTTTTATGATATCAGAAAATTGAGAACTTATGAAATTGAAAAGGGGAAAAATTTCAAAATAGATTCTGTAAAGGAAGACCTAAGAAAAATCTATGTCTATTCCAGCTAATCTATTTTTTCAATTAATTTAAATAAAATTAAATCACTCTCATGGTAGGGAATATATACCCAAATTATCCCTTTGGAATTAGACAATCTTGAATTAATGGGGGATGATATAGAAATGAGGGTTCATATATTATTAATCATTTATGGTAAATAATAATAGAATTTATTTTATGATTTGGTCACTTGATTTTTGGTTTGGATTCACTTAGTATATTAAATGGATTGATATCATTGATGATATATATATCTTTAGTCAAAAAATTTGATGCATAAAAAAATAAAACAAATCTTGATAGCAATATTCTTAATTAAAAATATATTTAATTTGATACTATAAAATATTGTCGTAATATCCATAGTCTAGATTATCTCCTAGGGTCCCCCATATGGAATAAAACAAGATAATTTTAAAAATTCGTCTACTGAGTTCCTGATATCTTCCAAAATCATTTGGGGGTCATCAATTGAATGATGAAGCATCGTATGCTCTATTTCCTATATAACTTCTAGAGGATTAATAGACTCAATTTTGGAGGATATCCCTTGATCCTCTTTTAATGTATATTTTATTAAAGTAGATTAATTTATGAATTTATCATTCATATGAGCATTGAGAAAATAAAATTTAGTAAAATGTGTAACCTAGATTCCTATATATTCACATAATTGAGTGATTGTATGGAATTTTTGATCCATCACCTTTGAGTAATTCCTCATAGATTAAATCATGATATTATTGTTTTTAAATTTTTTCTATTATTTTTCTTCATCAGAAAACTCTATTTGTTCTTGAAAAATCTATAGAATGATTTCATATAATATTTGGTAGTTCAAGATACCTGCCATAGGTTTTTTAAAATTTGGTGGAGATTCTCAAGTTGACCATGATCTTCCCTGAAGGAAGTGTCAATAACTAATGCATGAGTTTTGTGAAAAAATATTCTTCATCTAATCTATCATTTTTTCTCGTAGTGTGTTTAGATATAAAAATATGATGGTAATATATATTCACATATCAAATCCATCAATGGAAGGCACAATACAGTCACTGAGGAAGTATAAAAATATTTGAATTAACTGTTCTCCCTTCAGTAATGATTTTTTATGAAGCTCCTCTGATAATCCCATATTTTTATATCATTATTGAGTTACCGGATTCCTTGAAAAAAACTTCCTCGTAATCAGAGGTATCTATTTCATGATAAGGTAGCTTGTTTTATTTGATTTATGAGCATTGAACCAATTATATTGAATTAATTAAAACTAGGCTCAAAGATCCATAATGACTTCATTCACATTGAATTGGTTGGCTTAGTACTCCGGTTTGGTAAGATTCCCTCAATGATTGGGCATAGTCTCATCATAAATAATTATATGAACTAACTTTTAGTTATGTAATATTATAATTATAATCTTCACATGTTAATATTAACCTACATTTAAGATAATCCTAATATGTTTCCCCCCACACACTAATAAAAGGGAGGTAATACACCTACATAATGTTGAAGAAATGTTGAGAAAATCAAAGAGAGGTGTATGAATCATATATGGTTATTTAATTTAATCGGGGTAAATGAACCATGTCCCATAAGGAAAAATTGTAAGAACTATTATTAGAGGATCCACATCCATTATCATTAATCATCTAGGAGGGTGATGGGTATGGAATAAAATAAATAACATTATGTTATATTAATATTTTGATATACTAATGAATGTCTACGAGAATTTTCTTAACCCTAAATACATTTAGTGGCCAAAAAAGGAACTGGAAATAAGGAATTTTAGTATTATTATAGTACCCATACCACATGAAGTTCTCTCATATATATCCAAATAGAAACTAAAAGGGCCTAAAAATCAAATAATGTGTATTAACTAGTTTAATATAACTAGGAAGCTAATAATGACTAGCATGGGTTAGAACATGCTATTTTAGAGGCCACCCTTATAAAATTCAAGAGAACATCATTAATGTGTTGATAAAAATGAAAATATGTGAAAATTTAATGGAGAAAATATATCCATTTACCAACATGGTCTAAAAACCGATTATACAGATACATCAATAAATGCATAGTTTCATCTAATAGTCCCATCAAGTGTACTCTCCAGCCTCTAGAGTGGCCCAATAATGGTCCACATTATCCCCAAAAATAAATATAAGTATAGAGACGTACATGGGTCATAATTTGATGGTCCATACATTAAATAATGAATATTTTGATACAATACATGAATGAAATGATTGAACATAGGTTTGTATCATTCTTTAACATGTCCTCTACAATATTGAGAATATCATATTCCTGTGATAAAGTCTATTTAGGGTTATCTAAAATGACCATGGAAGGGAACAATTTTTCAAACATCATCCCAATAGGATGTATTACCCCTGACTAATATATTTCACATACGTATATTCCTACATCTACATGTGTCTGATGAAAAGAGTTAGTGTTACAAAACCAATGACATATTGGCACACTAAGGTGTTTTGGTTGATGATATATAATGAATATAGAAAGATATTATGTCTCATAGAGATGGATAGTACGGAGTTGATCCAAAAATAATATACAAGTCTTTATAACTCAGAGCGACCATTCCCATTCATCAGAAGAATTTCTCTTATACACTAGATACAATTCCAAAATCCATCATCCTTTTTGAATGTACAGATATGGGGCAACTGTGTTTGATTCAAACTATGAAATAGTTTAATGGTAATTTTCACAACTATCCAGAATCATAGAGGAGTGATTAAATAATATAAAAACCACTAAAATGGAACCATAATTAGTTATCTTTATTTGGATATAATAATAATGATACAGTTAAAGGATGATTAAAATTAGAACGTCTGAAAATTGCGGTTGGGTGAATGGATGAAAACATTTTCCAGATGAAAGAATCTATACAGAGAGATCCTATGTAACATAGGATAGACAAAAATACTTGTGAAAAGGAGATATGTTTGAATCATATTGTCAAAAAGACATGATATCTAAGATCAGAAGTTTGGAACCTAGAAATCATTTCTCTTCAAGAAGCCATATTATATGTTTTCCATGAGATCAAATCTATAGGGTCTAAAACATAAAAAAATGAATCAGAAAAAAAAATTCTTCCATAACATTGGTAAACTAAATAAGGCTGAATTGAACAACATCATGTAGAGCATGTGATCAATTATAGGTATCATTATTTCATGCCCCATATAATGTCTCATGAATGATTGATCTACTAAAAGGATTTCAATCATATGGCCAAGGGATGGTCATCTAAATTAGGTAAAAAATTATATGGATATATGATGACAAATTATATCATGTAAAATATCCTTGTAGGGAAGGTTGTACATGAAAACATATAGAAAATATGTAGTAGATAGTATGAAAGATTCATATGAACAAATTAGTTTTTGGATGAGAATCGTACAACTGGATCCCATGATCAGATCAGATTAATGGTTATTATAATTATATTAGGTGAAGAATGTACATGAAATAAATCATGATAAATACAAAAATATAATATTTGGAGGATTGAGTAAAATGTGAAATGGTTGATTCTCAGCCCAGATATTTATAGTGTATAATGTGGAATAACAAAGTTATCTAAAAAACACATTATTCTTGAATTACCTACCAGTGGATGTCCAAGGGTCATAGGTAGTTTTTTACTTCCATGCATTTGATATATAATTATTTCCACCCACCAATCATCACATAAGAGTGTGGATTTATGAAAACCCAAAAAAATACCATTTAAACATGTCCCTTGGTTCATGTGATATCCTTTGGATATTTAAGTATGTTCATTTGATAACCCTTAGACATATTATCTAGGTTCATCAAAAAGCCTCATTAAATTCCATTCAGATCATGTGAATACACCGAGAAATGTTAGTGATTTTATTTGATAGCCATAAAACATTTAATATGTTCATTTTAATTCTTCAAAACATGTCATCTAGATCATGTGAAGACACACAAACATGTCAATTAAATTCTCATAAATGACTACAAACATGTTATCCTTGATCACATGATGGCCTATGAACATGTTAGCTAGTTTGAAATAGACTTTGGATATTTCATCCTTGTCATATAGGAACCCTTGTACATTTTATCCTTTCTATAAACATCCTTAAAACTATCAACCATGTGAGAAAGATATCCTTCAATATTTCTGATAGACGTCCTCATATGTGTCACCCTTTCCATGCATAAATACTTGGATAGGTCCCCTCGATCCATGTAAACCCCCAACCATGAGTCTTTGACCAAGTAACAACTTTATTTGGAGAATATCCATAATGTATTTTGGTTATGAACTCATTAATACTTATGAATTCCATGTTATTAAATGCAGTCCTCATTCAATCGAAGACCACTCAACACACCACTAATGGTCCCCACTCTTTATCTGTAAGAGGATAAGGGTCAGATATGGGACATGGGAATCCGCTATGGTGTAGGTACCATGAAATTATGTCTACTGTAGTGCTTATATCCCACTATATATATATCTACCATCATTCCTCATATATTAGTGGATTCGAAATTAAAGTGAACTATAAGGACCCGTATTCTAGTAATTAATTAGATGAATAGGATTAACTAATAAGACATGATATTTGAATCCAAAAAGAATATCATACCCTCCTTTGTCGGTTGATATCCCTTATGAGGTTTGTAATTATATTCCATTAGTGAGGTTTCCACATGTATGACCTGCACCTATAGTTAGGTTACCTGATCCCTTGATATCTTATGTTTCTCACTCTATAAAAGTCTCATGTTAACCTAAAAATTCGTAAATATTATTCAATTAGAATAAATAAAATAACATAATCATAGAAAACTCAGTGTTTAATCCCCAATATTTAATTACAAGGTCTTAATTATTGTTATAAACAATATACGTAGGATGCCCATTGAATTCCCGAGCCCCAGACCTAATTATAAATTCCACAATATATATCATTTCTATATGACAGTAAACTAGAAGGTGTGGTTATAAAGGTACAATGTGGGTTTTGATTCCTTTTTTTACAGGATACATAGTATTATTCTTGGAGGATCAATCCCATACATGAAACTCCAATTTCCTTCCTAAATGTTAGTAAACTATTGAGGGATTGTTCATATGGATTCAAAAGATAAACATTCCTTTGTTGTTAAGTAATATAAATGATCAGTTGGAGAACACATGATATATATATGTATGGTTTCATTTATAAAACTTCCTCTCTTATATACAAGGTGTCTGCACCTAGTCATTTCATTATTGAAACCAGTCCCACATCAGGATTTGGGAAAGAATTAAAAATATATCCTAAATATATGAGACAGTCCCAGAGTAAGAAATAATTTCCCCCAAAAAGGGTGCAATGAGACAAACCTACCATCCTACCAACTAATTGGTGTTCCTGAGTTTAATTGGGATTGAATACCCAAATTATCATTTATCATTGGAAATATGTCCCATATCATGTTACGAATATGAGAACCATTTGAATTTTGTATTTGAAATAGAAATAGTGAAGCCAATGTAAAAAAAATTAAATTTTATCACACTTTAGTGAATATAAATGGATAGATTGTCCAATTTCTATTTGGCCATATCACTACACCTTTTTTTAGAAATAAAAAACTATTCAAAAATTGATAAAATATCTGATGGTATATGCCTAAATCTAGAATACATTGTCCATATATGACTAAGTAACTTCATATGATATGAATAAAGTAATTTTAGTTATTATGAATGTTATTTTCTCCCAGAGGGATCTAACTCACATATGGTATGGTTGGGTTTTATTTCATGGGTTACTCTATGTAGTTTATGATTATACAAGAGAGAATATAAGTTGTCGGATTTCAAGTCATTCTGTGAAGGATAAAATGTCATATAGTTTAATGTAATGTGAGAAGCACTTAGATATTATATAGTTTATATTCATGTGATGAGGCCCCACGCCATGAAGTTTATTTTCACTCATCAAATACCTACATATGGGTAACATAATGTAGGCTAGACTTATACATGATATGTTATAACTTCGTCTTAGTGCTAGATCTATAAGGACATGGAACTAAAATAGAACAACTAAAGGTGGGGGAAAAATTTTATTGGCATATGCATCTAGAAAACAAATTTGTTGCCCTCCTTTTAGTTTTATGTACTTATAAACAAATTCAAAAATATTTCTTTAATTTCATTTGAGGATATAAATAATAAAACAAATGATTACGACCATTTCAGGTTTGATTTGACCTTCTCGTTTGTCCTCAAATAGAGTAATCAAGGAAAAATATATATATTAAAGGAATATTAATCAAACCGTACATAGTTATTATGAATCATTTTTATATATTTGAAAAATCATTAAATAGAAAATATTTTTGCATTATTACTCTAGTGTTAGATGATTATCAGATACCTAATGTGAATGAAGGTAATCTTTATTACTCAAAAAATGAATAATGAATTTTATGGATGGAAAATTAAACATACCATGTTGATGAGGAATTATATGCTGAAGGCTCAAATATATATTCATATCATATGTAGAAAAGGGTGAATTTATGTTGATATAATTGAAAACAAGTGCTAGTATTGAATATCCATGCATCACTATGTTTCCCTTAATAGCATAAATAATGATATATGTAGATCTAAAAGGGGTAATATTATATGAATGAAGATCAATGATCCAATATTCTCTTACACATATCTAGCTATCATATAAGGTAATGGGTCTCGATAACAATCCACCACTAGTGGTTTGAGAATCCATGTATAGTGGACCTTATCTCATGATGTAGAACATCATGCAAATAAGATAACATTCCTTACCTTTGAATAAGTTTCAACTCAATCACGATAATCAGGGTGATTTCTTAGGACATATAATATTACATGAGTCATGGTAGGTATGATATGTAATAGATATATGTGATATCTTCTGAATCATATGAGATTATATGATATAAAATAAGTAGGGAGAAAATTCATCATGATGAAAGAATAAAAATATCTACCTAGATTAGGATCTTATTCATGGATAAGAGGCTATGAGTTATCAAAATTCATGATTAAGAATAGGAGATAATATTCATTCATCTCTATGTATCCAACAAGAAGAGGAATCATGCCACACAATGGTCTTGTAAATGGAGGAATTTTATACCTACTTTAGGTTGATATAATTCAAAATCAATACAATGATTATTATTACACTTATCTGGATCACATGATGGATTCAATTAATATAATATAATTCACCTTAATAAGGTCAATTTTTTTAATATTTAATTTACTGTTGTTTATTTTAATTCGTTGGGGCCAAAATAAGTTTTGGAAATTCTTACAGTATTCTAATGGGAATATGGGGAAAATGCACATCACGTCTTTAATAAAGATATTTATTTTGTTCAGGAATATCCCATATAGATTTTTTATTCTTATTATATTATTTTCATTTAAGGTATATTTAGAAATTTTATAGTTTAATCTCATGATGCATAGAACATTGTGTCATGCTTTTTAAGGTGATGTGAAGAGGAACCCCAATACACAGTTTAATGTTTTACATGGATGATGTTGTTGTGTAATTTTATGTCATGATTTAAGGTTGATGTCATGTGATTTTATGTCTTTTGATTATGATTTTGGAACTATAAAATTTAAATTTTTACAAATCATAATTGCACCCCATGGTTTAATGTCATTAGTAGAGGATGTTACCTCTGTGGTTTAACATCTTCTAGTGAAGATTATATTAAAATATGTGATTATAACAAAACATCAAATATCATTAAACATAGGCATTGTGGAACTAATTATTATAGTACAAGGTTCTTCATACATTCCCAAATTTATTTCTCTATGATCATCTACAAAGGTTAGGATTACATCATAAAATGATGGACGAGTATCGTTCAGATTCTCTTAGGACCCAACCTCGCCTTCTGTTTTAACATTATTGGGATTGAGGTATGATAGGTAATTTTTAGATTCAAATTATGGTATGGGGATATTTTAATCTCTCATCATCCTCTAGAGGATGTATATAAATTCAAAAAGTGTTTTTGTAGGGGTTTCATTATTAAAAGAATTCAAAACATTCTTCCACCCCTCTTTAATAGCATTAGGAACTTTAGATATTGTGATATATTAAGACTGAGATTATTATATTTGGGTATTCCCATCTATAGTGGATGATGGAGAGTTTGATGATGATGATGATAAATCCTCTAGGGATTTTTGAGAAAATAAGTGATCATTTTCAACCAAATAACATTTTATCAGTATGGATTCTATTTTTAAAATCAATGTTATAACGACCAAACATGATGACCACCACCTCTATAGAGGTTTAATATTTTTTTGGTTGGATATATATAGTTACACAGACTATAGATTTTTCAAACCAGTCCTATAGTGGATGTAGTCAATAGTAATAAATCTAGGATAATCCCAACTATGAGTAATTGACTTAACTTTGTTGATGGGTATCATGTAATTACTAAAATTTTCAATGAATGTATTCTTGGGGACAATAATTATCTGATTAGGGGTTTTAGTCTACTTAATTTTATTTTCTGTTTGTTAATTCCCTTTTGTCTTGTTGAATCCTTCCTCAATATAGTGGAATTCTTATGAATCTAAGGGAGTATTTTCCCCATAAAACACTCCAACCTTCCTATTGAACAAGTACATATAGAATTGATGGTATAAAGAGGTAAATTTTACATGTATATAAATAAATGATATCCCTATTATAACATTTAATGATGTACCCTTGGGGATAACCATAAATTCAATGTTTAACATTAGTTCTATAAGCTATATAATAAAATTATTCCTTCCAGGGGATTTTTTTTCTCACTAATTTCATTCTCAAGAATTGATATATTTGATTGTAGAAAATAGGATTCACCAATACCTAGTAAAAAAGGATATGTAAATTTATTTTATTTATTTGAATTCCATTTTCAATTTATGCTTAACAGCCATCAATTCCATTCAATTTTTCTGATACATATAAGGTTATGATTTTACCTTGAATAAAAATCTACAAATCTTATTCTATGAAGGATATAATTTCATTCAATTTGAATAAACTGGTCTATGTGGGATCTACTTAATAAAAAGTGTGATTTTCCTCAAACACATAAGGACATGAATTTCATTTAATCAGTTCTTATCATAGTCCATTTTTAGATAATGTGCATATAAAAAATAAGATCATAGTTGTGACAATGAAAAGTTTATATATAATTTTATTTTTCTAGATAAGGGGATTTCATTTCATATCATCAAACCACTCCATAACATAGATTTTTAATATCACTGTTGATGGTGTTAGTGTTTTTATACCCCGAACAGGGTTTCTAGGAACGTTCACTATTAGTAAATTTGATGAATCTGGCCTTCCAATATTTTGATCCTAAAACTCGATATTTCCAAATTTATCCCCCAATATGATTTGACCATATTGTGTTCCAAATGATTTTGGATCATATTGGTGCCTTTTTGGGCATGTTTTAGTTTTTTAAAGTCCATATGTCATAGAAATCGTCATCAAAAACAGTTTCTAAATAGAACAATTTGATATAACCTTGTATCCCTCAAATTATTTAGACCTTATAAAATTTATCATGGTTATGAATGGGAGGACATGGATCATATATATCTTACTCCCTATATAAGGTATCATGTTGGTGAATGATAATGATATAAGCATATTAATAATTTTTACATGATGAAAATTCTATTTTGTGGGGCTGTTCACATGATATCATTTGTCCAAATGGTCCTCATCATTTTTGTTTTATGGGGATTAAATTTGAATTTGGTGTGAAATTCTATGGGTAATAGTGTAAATTCTTGACGTAGATTAAACTAAATAGTTCCTAAATTTGGTCAGTCACAAGGTCTCTAGTGCCCCTCTTTTACTGCCAGAGGAAACCAACTAAAAGAAGGGGAATTGGTTATGTCTATGGGGATACTATTATGTCATGTAAAAGTGTAGCACAGTGGTAGTAAACATATCATTCACTATTAGAAGAAGTAAATCAATGAGGAATAATATATAAATCCACGATATGAATATATAAAAAATTACAAATGTAATATTGTATACAATATGATGTGACTATTCATGTCCCTAAAACTGGGAAATATGAATACAAGATTCATTATAATACATGTATCAAAATTCAAAAAATTCCAAAAAGTATGTATGCCAGATAGAATAATGAGCATATCTCAGTATTTGTCTTATATTCCCATTATCATAGTAAAAATAAAGCATCTTACAATGGGTTCTATCCCTAATCCCTAACAACATCCACAATGTCTACCTGGGTACTAGACTGTGTCCTAAATATGGTGTGATATAACACCTAGTAGTCCAGAACCAATGGTTTATATAAAAAACTGTTCTTTTAAATATGAGATAATGTAGTGTGAAATATATATCATTGGTATAAAATAAATTATACTAAAATTACTATGGAAAATGTGATAGTCTAGTGAAATTGTCATAGAAAACAAGACTCCCTACAAACAATATTCAGGCTCCCATATCAATGGAAATGGTGAAATATGAATAAACAAGTAATTTTGTTTAGTATACCAACTATAAGATGAAACACATACCACAGATATCTATAAAACATTCAAAAGATTCACCATGGACATGGAATACAATAAAGTGTAAACCCCTACCACAACCATGTTATATAATATATCATATAACAGTCATTATAGACCTTACGTATAATGAAGTCCTCCAAAATGGCTATTCCATGTAATCATTGTGTTAGACCATGAAGGTCAGGATCCAATGTACAGAATAACATGGAATCATCATTGATTCTAATGAGAATCTCGGTGGAAAATATGTAATGACCTGGTGGGAGTCTAAGGAGCATTTCTATAGACTATTTCTAATTTGAGTCTATGAAATCAGGATCTAAGGGGTATTATGTAGTCTGGAATCCTATAAAATCAAGACCCAATGATGAAATAGGTCAAAGGAATGCACTACTATAAACAAGATTTATGGGGGAAATGTCCTTGGAATCTGGTGGAATAAAAATCCATGTTATATAGACCGAGGAATCCACTACCATTTCATATCATCATCTCAAATAGTCTTCATTAAAATTTATAAAAATTCCATGAGTTTTTAACACTTAAAACAATTTTATAAGGTCAATTTAATAGTTCAACCAATTCACATCATGTCATCTCATGGAAAATGAGTCATAACCATATCCTAACATTCAATTCACCTCTATTAAATTTATAAAGGTACTCAACTTACTAGAAAAGATTACTCACACACCACATGTAGTATAAAAATATAAAATGAAAATGCACACCACATGGGTTACCAAGGATAGGGAAATAGCCTCCAAGAATCTCAAGGGAACTAGTGGTAATCCCTAAAATTTTCTAATTCATCTAATTCAACCATTTAATTAATTAAATAGGATCCAATGGAATGTTCAACGTGTGGAACAACACCAACTATTATTATAAAACACCAAACCCCAAGGGAAAGGTATAGAAAACCTACCATAGATCCATAATAGAGAATTCATCCAGTATTGATCATTGATTTAGTCCAGATCAAGAGAAAAACAAATAATAAATGAATAACCTGTAAATAGGGAATATTATCTTGAACCAAAATAAATTTATCAATATGAAGTCAAATTCTTAATGAAACAAGAGGAATGGATAACACACTGGTGTGAATGTTGTGAGATCGGTGATGTTCGATCTTGAGTTTAGATGATGAATCGATAGAAAAATATAATAATAGGATTCAATCTAAGAACCGCAAGAATAATTTTATGTCCAATAGATGAAAATATAAAATGGTTCTAGGTTTTAAAAGATTTTAATTGTAAAATCGTCATTTCCATACTTATAATTGGGTCACGCAGTTTTCCAAACCATGAACCCTTTACTGTCTCAGGGGGAAACTCACATGTTTTAATTCACATGGTTTGACTAAACACATGAAAACCATACAACACCCTATGCTAAAAAATACAGATGCCCACATGGTCATGAACATGAGCCTGCACATTTTCCCAAATCATTTCATCCCCAAGAATCTTATGTTTCATCCCTCTAATAGTTTCTCAAACAATTTTTCTTATCCCATATGGTTTCTACTTGTCGTGCAACCTACATTATTTTTTCAAAAACTGAATATTTGTGCTCTAAACAAGACCTTAACACCCTTGGTAGATCCATGATCACATTTGGAAAAAACATTAAGATTTATAAAATTATTTAAATAAAAAATTGATTTTTACATCTTATTAAAACCAAGTATTTTACCAACTTCACCCTTTAAATCAATCCATCCTTAAATTTCATTTTCATTGGTGGTCAAGAATCTCATGGGAATATCATTGAAGAATAAAATAATATGTCACCATCTTGATACCAATCCTCATCATGTATATGGTTGTCTTTCGAAAACACATGTACTAGAGGAATTGACTATCCTATGAGAACCTTTATTCTCCTATAAAGGTTGTAAATAATATGCTCCTAAAAGTATTCATCTACCTATATCTCAATCTTTTCTAGCTATTGAGTGAGATATTGGTTGGATAGATAACAACATAGATGTTATAATTGGAATGTTTCATGCATGGACTAATACCTCTGAGGTAATAGAAACCAATAGGATACTATGTGGGCTATGTCTAGTATCTTAAATGGACTAACATCTTGTTGTGAAATTTTATCATGTATCCTAATTTTTCAACATCCACGCATCAGTAATATATATAAAAAACACAAAATCCCCAACCTCTAACTCGATATTTTATCGATGGTGATCATAATAGTATTTATATCAAGACATTGTAGTACCCATCTACATTCTCATCAATTGGACGCACCCAAAAGTATCCACCATGAATCGTGTTCCAAGTAAAGATGACTCACCTTCCTCTAACCAGCATATGGGCAACCAACATCAGTTGTTGTAAAAAATTTCATAATGTGAAATTTTATTTTCTATGGATAACTATTTTCTTCTATGAAATAAACATTGGGTATATTCCTCTCCTAAGAGCCCAAAAATCTAGGCTGCATGCTTGCACCATGTCTTCAAGAACCTAAATCTTATGCTTTAACATTCCATCATTCTAAGGGTGGTATGTTATTCTTAGAAGCACCTGTATACCCACCACCCTCTAAAAAATCATATAAAAATAATATGTAATCCATGGATCCCTATCTAATAATATGGTATGAGGAACCTTGTGATGTTATAATTTCTCATGAATATAATACCACTCAAGAACATCAACTATGAAGGTCTCCCTAATCATCAAGAATCGATTAACAGTTATATTTTTATCCACAACAACCAAAACAACATCACTACCTTGAAGAGACATTTGAAAATGGGTCATTAAATCCATCGTGGCAGCTTCCCATTTACACTAAGGAATGGGTAACTATAATAAAATCCCATTAATATACTAATGTTATTCCTTCACCTATTGACATGTGGAACACATCATAATAAAAATAGATATCATGTGTTTCATCCATAACAACTAATACTTGCGACATAAATTTTAATACATCTTGTTAATGCTTAGATATTCATATCAAACTAAGGCATGAAACTCCCATGTAATCACCTCATGTATGTATACATGATCCCATATGCGAAAATGTATTCATAGAATTTCATCCTCACTAATAGCCCAATTAAGAATCATTTCCTCACCTAGAACACTCCCCCATAGTACTAGGCCCTCAGTATCAGAAAACTATCTTATCCTCACTATGTCTAGAAGAGTAGAGCTCATGGATAAAGGATAATGAATTTCTATTCCACAACTATCAACCACCTACAAGTTCATCTCTGAAAATAGTTCAATAAATTTACACTCCCTGTTGGACCCTTGAACTTCCTATATCATAGTCCTCCTTAGTGCATCAGAAAATTCATAACGCTTTCCTAGTATATATGAAAAGCTCAATGTCAAAAGGTTATAGGTACTCAACCGGCCTACACTGCCTCAAATTCAATTTGTGTTTTATAAATATATACATGAGGAATTTTTGGTCTATGTACACCAAAAAATGATCTCTTATTAAGAAATGTATCCAAAAGTGAAAATAATGAACAACTACAACTAAATCGAGATCCTTCATTTAGTAATTCCCCTTGTTTGGACTCAACAAAAGATAAATGTATTCCATGACTCTATATACATGAATAAGATCATATACCATCCTAATAATGGATGCATCACAATACAAAGTGTTTCTCCTTCCTGGCTCAGGTAGAATACAGACCCTCACTAAAGTCATTCTTCTTTCTAAATACTAAAAGGGTTCCTTTTAGGTATATATCCTTAAAACATTCACCCTTATTATTTAAACTATTAAACGATGATTCTAATAATGATAATTAATTTATGAAATAAATATAAAAGTAATCCAACTCCAAAAAACACTATATTTCAAAGATTTCCATGGGATACTCTTATTAAACTACAACTCTCGCCATCTTTAGGTCAACTGATAAACATTTCTGTGTGATAATATGACCTAGGTAGTGAATCTGATACATCCAAAAGGGTCACATTATTTGAATATCATATAACTAATGATCTATTATTGTCTCCCAAATGATCTCAATATATTTTTCAGGGTAACGTTGATTGTGAGAATACACGGAGATATTTCTACAAGAAACCACCAAAAATGAATCCAGAGAGGATTCTTAAATCGATTCAATTACATGAAAATGATGGTATATTCCTGAGACTGAAAAACAAGACATGATACTCATATATACCATACCTGCAAAAAATATATATTAGGTAGGTTTCTAGGTAACCACACACCAAATGATATTCATATCTCAAATCAAATTTCAAGAATACCTAAGCTTTTCATAGATAATATAAAATGTCATTTATCCATGGAATGGGATACCAATTTGTAAACATCAATGGGTTCAATTTCAAATAGTCCAAAAATAGCCTAAGGTTACCATCCACATTTTTCATATACGGGACCAGAAAACCCCATGAAAATTTACATGGTCATATAAACTCCTTTGATTCCATGTCCTCTGTCTACCTCTTGAGATTTGGTATGTCTGTAGTAGAAATTATGATAAGAGGAATGAATACAATTTCATCTCTTGGATATATCTAGACAGAGAACACCATCTCTCTCTCAGGTGTTAAACTAGAAAGAAAATCTGGAAAAAATTATAATAAATGATCAAACACTGGAAGAAACTCCACCTAATGCATTTCTCGATCCTACTGATTTAAAATAGAAGTCTCATCTATCATCCCACAAATACCACGATACTCTAGTCTAGCTCAGCTCTCCTAGACATCCCATTCAAACTTGTGAATAAAAACTTTAACTTCTTGGGATGTGTAATTCACCCTTCAGTTATAGTAATCTACTTAGGCCTAATAAAAAACAAACCAGTTCGTCCCCATTGTGACATCAAACCCTTCCATTTTGAGAAAAAAATGATCCCATAAAAATAGAAACCCAGAATTATTAAAGGGTCACTCCTTTCATTAGAATATACCCTCCATGAAAATCCCCAAAAGATTATACATGGTCATAACACCATCATAAAACTAAACAATGATCCTATAGAAATCCAAAATAGGTACATATATAAATCAATATGATAAATATATATCAAAAAAGAGATTATAATATCATAGAGGCAATTAATACCATATCTCCCCTGGTAGATGCCATTATTTTGTTCTCCTTAAGTGCAGGATGAATAGATTATATCTAGCATAATCCATGACCCTGTGACACAACCTCACTTCCTATAGTAGGCTCACATTAATTTCTATGTAAAACTGGTTCTTGGATGTCTTAGCTGCATCCTCCACATCATCCTGATCAACATGTACAACCTCAGCTCCCAACCTAACATAGATCTATAAAACCCAATCTTGAACAAGGATTCAAATCTGACCACCAACAACAAATTACAGGAGGGAAGGTACTGTAATAGCATTGTATGTGGCCCATCATACTAAAAACATCAAACATGACTGTCTCTCAGTCACACTAATCCCTCATATGTCCCCATTAGCCACATGGATTATATAAAATATCTCAACAAGCACTAACATCATGGATGAAAATACACTCATGTGAAGCCTCAAAAAATCTCTTCCTATCACAAGAAAATGAACCACTAGTTTGAGAGGGTAGACATCCCTGATCTATCCCCCAAGATTACCATAGATATTGATCTATAATTATCACGCAATTCGCTAATTCAATAAGTCCATTAACTAAATATGACATCCTATGATCAAATGGCATGTCTGAGATCTTCTTTTAAGCATCTCTCCATTAAGGCCTCGTCAAAAAGATATAACATTGAATAATGATTCATTTCTATACAGAATATGAACATTCAAAATATTAGTAGTACCTATCTCCAAACACATAATATCATGGACCACTCAAATATTATAGTATTAGGGAAAAATTAATCAGAGAACTTGTTTTATAAATCACCCAAAACTATGTCTCTCAACCTATCAACTTAGTTAAGAAAATCCCACATGAGAATTTCTAGACCCTGATGTATATAGGTCATGAGAATCCATCCTCTCAGAAAGAGTCTGCATATTCCTAAATATCAAAAATGTTTTCTCAATTCATATATAATTAGACTATGGATCAAAAACCCCTAAAAACATGGGAGGATCTTGGTACCACAACACACGAGTCAACTCTTCCATATAGAAGGAAATCTATGGTGCTCCCTAAAAAGTAAGAATATTGTGCAAAAACCCTTTCAAAACTGTTCATTATCAACTATTTATGGTAAAATATTGTCTTCATCAACTATCATTACATGAGGATCTACTTGTATCGCATGGTCCCCCATCTTTAGTTTATGTTCATCTCTACACTACTAGCTGACAAATTGAGGTTTTTATGGAGGCATGTATCTACAATTACAAAGTCATGCCATGGAAAATATTGACAACAAAAATATCACAGCTAATATCATTGGATCGGTCATAGACATCTTATTAAAAACAAAACCCCTCTCCCTCCATCTAATTATATGATAGGGTAAGAAGGAAAAGTAACAAACATAACTAGAGACACTTCCTACATCACACACAAAGCTGAGTATAGGTTGTGTTCTCTATTTAAAAAATTTAATTTCTATTTTAGTTCACATTAATTTCACAATTTTTTGTAAATGGATTAACTGAATTGTTCACCACTTAGGATATATAAGGTCCTACACACCTCCTAAGGAAAAACAAATTCTTCCACTTAATTGGAAACACTACTCATTCAGACTATGGGACCTATACTACATGATTCAACATGCCATAGTTGACTGCTTAGGGTATCAGTTTTATCCTAATTAGGAAAAAACATTTCACTTTATTGAATTAACTCTATGTACCAATTATTTTTTTCAGTTTCCTACATGAATCATTTACCACGCTGGTGGTATATCAATTCAAGAATGCATAAAAATTCGATGTCATTAAGAAATGCCTCTTATATTCCCTGAAATAGTGCTTGTAATATGAATTCAAATTGGTTCCTAAAATGATTTTTTGGTTTGAATACCCACATATATTCTGGAAAAAATAAAATATAACACTCAATCATATCAATAATAACATCATGATTCATGTGAATCACCCAATGGGGGAACCAGATCAACTATAATATTCCAAATCTAAAAAATAAAAATTTTTATTCTCAAAAATTGGTATTTTTCCTATACGTGAATTTTTTAATACTAGGAATATATAATTAAAAAATTAAAATATATTCATAGTATTATTTCTAAGGTCTGAAAATATAATACAAAAATATAATTCACTTATACCCCCTATAAATTCCAATCCCAGATGTACCTAAATGGTGCCCCAAGCCGGTGGGTCACATGGCCTCATATACACCTCCTTGAATTCTGTAGGATTCCCAATAGCATCAAGGCCCTAGGGTGTGTCCATTGGGATATTATTCCCTCATTAAAAAGTTTATAATGGATATATTAAACAATTCATTGAATATAAGAACCAGTAAATCAACAAGACATAAGATCAAGGCACTATACAAGAATATATAAAAAATTCGAAAATTATTTTTATATACAAAATGTTTTTTCACCAAATGTCTCTAAAAATATAGAAAATTGTTATAAATTCATCACTAAAATAAATGTATGAAAATAAAAAAAATGAAAAATAAATATCCTATAAATAATCACAAACATAGCCTAGTCATATGCTCCCATGCTCCTAAGCATACCAGAAATCGAGCATTATAAAGTGGGAGCTTACCCATATCCCTACCTGCATCAAATAAGTCTTTTTAGGTACCCAATAGTAGCCTAAATGGGTTTTTATATAACACTCAGTAGGAAACCACCAATGATGTCTATAACAAATCATGTATGTGCAATACAAGCTAAATAAGTGTGTGTTGTATATCATAGATTTAAAAAATATTAACGAAACATTCCCAAGGCATATGTGATACATTTAAACTGAAATTGTCTTAAAAAACAAGGTCCCTGGAAAACAACATCTAGGATCCCATATTAAGCGAGGTGATAAAATATAACTAAACATGAAATTTTATATAACATAAAAACTTTAACCTGATACTTGTACCTGGGCTATTTGTAAAGCATGCCAATAGACCCACCATTTACACTCCTTAAAAACATGTCTAAACCAATACAAAGGAATCTATGTTGAGTCCTAGCATAACCTCAACTGAAACTCATTATAGACAATATTGGATTCCTAGGATCTTCTAAACCAACCATGTTCAATGATATTCCATGAAATATGGATTCAAGGTGTAGTAAGGGAAAAGGAATCCTATGGAATCATGACCCAAGGAGGAAATTGGTCCAAATTATCCACTACTATAAACAAGATCCATGGGAGAAACATCCATAGAATTGTTTAGAATCATGATACAAGGTGTAAGAACTGAAGAATCCAACACTATATAGTCTTATTATCGCATTCATTAATCATTCCAAATTATAACAATTCTATAATTTCATCCAACTCATATAAAAATTTCTATAAAGTACATTTAAAAATTTAATCTTTTCACATCATGTTATCACAATAAACAGGAATCATAACCATCTTTTAACATTAAATTCAACTAAATTAAATTTATAAATTGATTAATTTATTTATTAATGCATATTCACACCCCATGGGTGGTATAAAAACATAAAATGAATGGGGACACCTCATGGGTGGCCTAGGTTGGTGAAAATATCTCAAAAATTCATATTGGAACTATTAAGAATCCCCAATAGTCTCCAATAAATCCATTTCAACCATTAAATTAATCACAGGGGATCCACTGTATGTTTTTGAGTATGAAAAAACACAAACTATGATAATAAAAAACCCTATAGAAAAGGTATAGATCATCTACTATATGTCAGTAGTAGAACAAAAATCCAATATTGATCTCTAGTTTGGCCCAAATCAAGAGAAAAATGAAGAATATATAAAGAACTTGAAAAATGGCATATTATCCTAAACCTAAATAAATCTATTGATACAAAGTCAAATGAAGAATGTAAAAGAGTAATGGACGACTCACCAGTATGAATCTAACGAGACTGACTGGGTTTGATTCCATGTTTAGGTAGGTAATTTTGAAGAAATAAATGATTTAGCTTCAAATTGAGTTCCAAAGAATGAGCTCATTGTCTAATAGAGGAAAAGCGGAAAATGATATTTTTTTTAATATATTTTCTGGAAAAAAAATTCATTTCCCTTATTTTATCTGGGTCACATCATTTTCTCACATGATTTTCCATACCATGCACCAACCGTGCTCCCTTCACTATCTCAAGGGTACCCTGGCATAGTTTTATATGAATGGTTTGACTAACCATGTGCAAACTGTGAAACACCATCCACTAAAAATTGTATATTCCTTGCACATGTGTGCTCCAAAAAAACATGGTTTTCACAAAAAGTGTGTTATCAAGAATCAAAATATCTATACTTCTAGTTGTTTCTCAAACTGCATGGTCTGTCCTGCATAGTTTCTACTAACCATGAGGTCTGCCTTATTTTTCAACAAATCCATGATCTATACTCTGAAAACTCCTAGGAAACCCATAATACACCCATGATCAAAGTGGTTACTCACATTAGGACATAAAAATAAATTTAAACTAAAAAAAACTCCATCTCTCATAAGAAAACAAGGAATCTTACAACTGGTGAATGTTATTACACTATTGTCATCCTTTTTTGGTTATGTTTGTATAAGCCTTTAGTTTATGATGAGGAAGATTTTTTTACATGGGGATATATATCCATAGCTATCTGGTTCATTTATTCCCTAAGGGATACATTTTATTGATTCATATATTACTTATTAATCTTGGCATAAAACGTTTGAGCATGTTTCTATTGAACATTATTATGGTTTACCTTTCCTTTGAGTATGATGGTCATGAAACATATTGTATTATCTATTAGTTTTCCAAACATCAAATATCTAAGTTCATCCATTTTCAAAAGATAATCTTTAAATACAACATTTTTCTATATATTATTCATTAATATCTGTTGGTAGGGGAAGTAGTTTGGATGATCGGTGAGGTTGATCTCTTTGGGACATCAAGGTTATAAAATTTTGAGAAAAGTTTTCTTCAATTAGAAAATTAAAAAACGTGAAAGTTTATCATTTAAAAAATTATATATATTTTTCTTCATATCGTTGACTGTTGTATGTCATTGGTCTTTCTTTATATCCTAATGGGGGAACTATTTTTTCTTTTATTTCTCTATAAGGGGTTCCACATTATATTATAATGTCCTTAGAGATGAGGTGGGCATGGATTCTTGTTTTATAATGATAGATTTAACTTCTTGTTTGACTAATTTTATTCATCAATTTGACAACATTGGTTGATATTTTTCTTTCATACTATTGATATAATCTTTAAACTTCTATGAAAATACATTGAACTATTCTATCTCATTGAGCTATTATAATTGGATGGGAGGTTTCTACAAGTCATCGTGAATATTTAAAATGAATATCATCAATAAATTTCATTCAAGATTATTATATTCAATAATATGTTAATACTCTAAATCATGAAATAAATATTGAGATTCCCTCATTCATGAACTACTTTTATTTTGATGGATACAAGTTGATTGTCTTCTTCAACATAGAGTTCAACTATTAAAGAATATAATTAAAGAGATATTCTCATTTTGAGATAGACCCTACTAGTATTTTACATTATTAAAAATTATAGATCCCTCAATGGTATAAACAAAAATTTGAGCTTAGATAATTATTTCTTCTTATGTTTTCCCATAATGGAACCATATTAAGATATGAAGTCTGTCAAATATTTTGGTGGGTCCCTCATTACATAAATTACTTGATGTATAATTATTCCTATAATCATGTAGGAATATTTGGAAAAGTCTAGGGTCACTGTAAATAGAATATATAATCATAAATGAGAAATATTATAAAAACATTGGATTTAACTTCCCTTTAGTATATATTCTTGATTGTGTCAATTTTTTTGTTTAAGAGTTTTTTTATTACAAAATGATGAGATATAGAAGGTCTCATGTGATCAATGGTAATAACGGGAAATTTAGTGGTGTAATTCTTAATATAATAGAATACGGGGAAGAAAATTTCATACTGATGTTAAATAATATATCCCATATTTTGGATGATAACATGAATCTTTTAAAGTATACACATTAACAAAATATAAAACTTCCAATCATTGAAACCTTCATGTTCCAACCATCTTTTAGTTGGCCCATCATCCAATTTATCATGAAACAACAATTCAATACTATATAAAAGATATTTCACTCACCATGTTGTTCTAAGAATGAGAATGTATCCTTGGAAGTATATTTCCTAGATGGAAACATAGATCCATGGTTGATGTTAATAAAAAAATATGATGTTGAATGATTAAATTGACGTTATGGATTTTTAAGACATTAAATAAGTAATTTTCAATAAGTATTATTCTATCTACATATAATAAAATAACAAAAATTACATGAGATTGATAAAAAATAACGTGAATCTATGGAATGTTATTATATAATATTCAAAAGAATTTTACATTATGATTAATTATTTTTCATAAATAATGATGGGAATATTTACCATTTCATTATTGGGTTGAGACCCCATCAATGTAAATCATTTGAAATACAAGACATTGGGTGTTATGGGGTGATAATAACATGTGGTCTTAAAGTTGAAATGGATTTCAGAGACACCACGTTATCCCATGAACATAATGATATAAAGAGGCGGGTGTAAGGAAACATATTATGGATCCTAATGCTAAAAATTAAGGTAATAAACTAAAAATTCTCTTATGAAACAACTATGGGATAAGTAACTCAGTGAATATCTTCATGAAATTTGGAATTTCTATAAATTTGGAATGACTTGACATATTTCATTAAAAATTCATAGAAATTAAAAGCCTCAACATATTAATGCTCATTATAATATAATGATAGTGTATAGACATTTTATGATAAATTGATTTATGTGTGGAGAGATTTGGATCCATGTAAACTAGTAACCAAATATAAATATTAAATATGGAAATTGGGGCCAAGGTACAATGGAAATTTTAAGATTCTAGAGAAAATTTGAGCTATTTCATATAAACTATATCTGAATATAAATATAACAAATGTCTATGATTTCTTCTATGTGTCTCTAAAAATGAATTATATATTTTTAAAATCTCAAATAAATTGCACAAATGTTGTGAAATTTGAATCTAAACTTTCATATTAAGAAGAAATCATCCATATTCGCTATGAAAGCTAGTGATTGTTGAGAAACAAATCTACCTATCAAGTGAAATTCACGTGGAAAAATAACAAGATAAATTAAGAAACTTGGGAGCCTAAGGAATATATAAATTAGAAATAAAAAAATCATATATATTGGTACATTAATTTCACGGAAGAAATTGATTAAGGGGGGACAATGATACAGCCCAAAAATACATTTATGTTATTAATAGAAGATCACTTTTGTTATAGTGAATATAATTTTTTGATTACATAGAAAAACATTAAATTTTTTAATAAAATAACAATTTATGAAATAATATATACTATAATAGATTAAAATAGTAAAAGTAGATAATGGAAAAAGAATAATGCCCATGCTAATAGAAACTCAATAGGAAAAAATTACCAGATTAATACAACTACATAGATGATGAATTTAAATACGAAAATAATTTATAGTGAAATGATAGACATTATCAAGGGTTTTGTAAGAACCTGTTTAGGTAAAGTAATGATTGATAATGTATGAGGATTTTGGTGTATTTATAGGGAAATATGATCAACGACCATTATGCCGATTATTAAATTTGAAAATTTTGAATTATTAAATTTGATTATTTATCAATTATAATGTGATAGTTGGGAATTTTTATGGTGTGGAAAGAATAAAAAGTTGTACCTATAGTAGGAACATCCCCTATGAGGCACATTTATCACATCTTAGGAGAGAAGTAGTGTCACTAGGATTTTTCCCTGGTTAAACCCAATAAGAATATTAAAAACATATATATGAGTGGTCTTGTTTTGTTAGAATATTAAGATAGTACAGTCCTCCACTCTAGAAATTTATTATGAAGCTCTCCAACAGACTACTATCATCACACACATTACCCTTAAGGTTTATTCTGATATAATAAGGGCTTATGTTTATATACCTTTATTTTTCATTAAGTGGATATTATTTTGAAATTAAATACTAGTAACACTATTAATTTTCTATATTACCTTATTTTATTTTATCATCTTTATAATATAGATAAGATTAATTAAAACATTAGATGAATATGATAAAATGGATCTTTATTAAAATAAAACCAAAATTAGTTTTTTTCTAAAAATAGTTCTTTTAATTTAAAAGTAAAATTTATTAGACATATACATTAATTGTAAAAAACTAATTTAATTTTTGAAATCATAATTTTAAAATAATATTAGTATTAATTTATTGTACTTTTCTAAAAAACTATTTTTGGGGGTAAACAATAAAAAATAAGATTTTTATGAACTACCAAAACTCTTAAGATCTATTAATGAAATAATCATGTATTAAAATCTATTAATAATTATTATTTATCCAATATTATTTAGTTTAATAATATAAGCTTAAAGCTTATTTTATTCTGGGATAATTCTTTTACCACCTTGAGAGGAATTTTGGAGCTTCTCCTTATTCTTCTTCTTCCTCAACTCTGACGAAGAACACGAAGAACCTTCGAACTTCGACGAAGAACTCCACGTTCTCGGGAACCGTCTTCCGTGACGACATAACCGCGACATCAACGTTCTTCTTCCGTGACGCCGACCACCGTGACGCTCAACTTCCGTGAATCGTTATCGATCATCGAACTTCGTTCTAGAACCAAGGTAGGGGTTTGTCCTTTTCAAATTACGTGTTTTCATTCCCTCGAGCATGAAAGCTTAATCTGTTGGGCATAGTTCCAAATTTTATTAAAAATTTGTGAAATGTTCATTGTTGTGTTTATACGATTGACCAACTGTTATCGTTATAACGGGAGGAGACCGGACCGCACGAACACGGCCGATTCTCCTCCCCCTTCTAATCTTTCGTGTTGATTTAGCGGAGACAGCGCGGTGTCGTCGCACCGCGCAGGAACAAAAGAATTTATGGCAGGAGCGAGGAGCGATAAAGAAATGTGGTGCCTACGCACCGCGTCGTTGTTTCCGAAAGAGGCCGCGGCCGGAGATGGGCCGCGGCGGAACGAGGAGGCGACCGGCGGCTAGCCGGGCCGCCGGCGCCGGAGATCGAGAAGGGTCACGGCCCTACGGCCGCGGTGGAGCAGCCAGGGGCGGCCGGCCTCGCCGGCCGCCGGAGTTCGGAAGAGCCGCGGCGATGGCCGCGGCGGAGATGAAGAAGGAGGCCGGCCGTGCCGGCCGCCGGTTTGGATAGGAGGCGGGACCCGCGGGTCCCGCGTGAGAAAAGAAACGGCCGGCCTTAGGCCGGCCGAGATCCGAAAAAGGGGGGGGGTTTTACCCCCCGCGTGCGGCACATGCGCGGCACCTGGCCGCGCCGCCGCTGGCCGGGCCGCGCCGCCGCGCCGCCACCGGCCGGGCCGGGTCCAGCGGACCGGGTCGGTCCGACCTGGTTCGGTTCAGATCCGGGTTGGGTCGACCCGGTTCGGGTCAGACCAGGGGGGTCGGGCTGGGTCGGCCCGGACCCGTACCCCCCATTTTCGAGACAGTTTCGGTATTTTGGCCATAACATGAGCCACGGACCTCCGAATGACGAACAGTCTACGGAAACGCGATCCTTGGATCGAGACGGTCGTTTCGGTATATCTCACTCAAAGTTTCGGAACACTTTGAGTTCGGCCGGGTTGGTTCGTTCACGAAACCAACCGGGCCTTCAGAGCGGAAACGCTCATATCTTGAGCTACGGACGTCTGATTGATGTGTCGTCAGTTTTGTTGTGTTCCTCTTAGTGAGACGGTTCTTTTGGAAGGCTCCGCCCGAGGTTTGGACGCAGGTGGAATACGGTCGGGTTTGTTTTGCCTTAAAAACCAACCGGGCCCCGGGGACGAAAATGCCGATAACTCTCAGACCGGGCGTCCGATCGACGCGCCGTCTGTTGCGTTGAGTTCCTATTGACGATACGGAACTTTTGGATACATCAACTCTGGACTTTGTGACAGTTGATGTATCAGCCTCTCGGCTCGTGGAGCGGACCCTCTGAACGAGCTTGCTGTGTGCGGGAACCCTAGTGCTGGCTGCGACTGCTTCTCCGACAGCGACGATTGTGCAGAGATCCTACGTGGACTCCGAAGACGACCATGCAGAGATCCTCAGTGGAATGCGGCGACGACTGTGCAGAGATCCGCAGTGGACTGCGACGACTACTGCACTCAGTGATCCTACGTGGATCAGTGCTACAGGTCTTGCGTGGGCCCGATCCTGTGTGGGTCCGATCCTGTGTAGGTCACTGCGGGGGTTAGTACCTATCGATCCTTCATGGGTCCGACGACTTAGATGGTTCAGTGATCATCCTTATCGTCATCCGAAGAAGTATACCTGTGTGAGCTGAATCTTCTGTTTTAATCGATAGAGGTGGTGCGCTTGGTTGTAGCGGCCGACCCGCGATACTGGAGACGAGCGTACGGAGTACGGAGACCGTGTAGCCGGCTGAGACTTGAAGACTGCTCGACCGACTCGACTTGGAGTGAGTCGACTAGCCCAGTGGACGGAGCGCCCGGTATTTGGCGGCAGACCCACGGCCGACGGAGCACCTGGTAGTTGGCAGCAGACCCGCGGTACTCGACTGGAGGAGTACCTCTGTAGGCTATTTGGGTGAGCGCCCGGTATTTGGCAGCAGACCCTCAGCGGACGGAGCGCCCGGTAGTTGGCGGCAGACCTGCGGTACTCGACAGGAGGAGTACCTCAGCAGTCTTAGGTTAGTGAGCAGTATCTCAGAGTCGTGTCAGGACACTGTACACTTCAGAGATGGGGCTCTTCAGTAGTTACGTTTTTGATAATGAAAATCCTGTGTGAGCTGAATCCTGTTACTTTCATGTGTGGATTGTGTTGTGCTATCCTGTGTGGATTACGTTTTGCTTTCCTGTGTGGAATACGTTTACTTTCCTGTGTGGACTGAGTTATACTTGGGCTCGGAGGTTGGAGCGTATTTGAATTGATGACTTAGGTATATGTATGGGCATATAACTAAGTAGTGTCGGTTGTTACTTCGTGATTGTACCTTTCTTTGTGGTTTATCCTTTGTGGATTTTGAGAGACCTTCAGGGGTCTCGGGGTCCCTACTGAGTATCTTATACTCACCCCTACATGGGCTTTGCCCGCACTACATTGTGTTGGTTGCAGATGACGGACAGCGTTGATCTTGGCTGAGGCTTGCAGAGCGGGACGGTACCCGGAGGTGGACCACTAGGCGGGACATGCTCGGAGTGGACGGCGGGACCCGTGCAGCAGTGGAGCTATCTGTACCCACCCTTCAGGTGGGATTTCCAGTGGACAGCTCGGTGTAGCGGCTTTTTCTTTTCAGTTGTTGTTTTCCCTTTTCGAGTTGTACATTACTTTCAGTTTGGGTTTGTATACTGGCCCATTTACTTTTCCCCACTTTCAGTTGTATTCTGCTTTTGCTTAGTTTTTACTTTCCGCTTGCTTACTCTGTGGTGTTTGTTTACTTTACAAAGGCAATTCCTTCCCTTTTTACCAGGATTTACACCTTGGTGCTAGTCTCCAGCCCCTGGCCTATGGAAGGCGGGCTTGGGGAAGTCATGGCACGGACCCCGAGGGCGGGTCGTGACAAATTGGTATCAAAGGAATTCGGTTCTACCGCGAACTCTGAACTTTTCTATGTGAAGCAATAATGTTTAGCGTATTGAGTGTGGTTATCAGTCCAGGGAGTCCAGTGTTGGTGCGGCGGCCGACGTATCCGTACACCAGGACCCTGACTTCTGATTTCCGACATAATGCACGAAAACATTGATTGCGTGTGTGTTTCAAAGTTTTCTTTGTGATTACTTATATCAGCTCACTAGGTATAACTGTTCTGACCGTGGCGCACCTGTTTCCTTTTCAGGATGGCCCCACGACGGCAGCCAGCTAGGGTTCCGAGAGTCGAGCATGACGACAGCCCACCGAGCGACGAGGCCTCGGTGCATGGCCCTTTGTCAGCAGTGGCACCGGCGGTAGCACTACCCACCGAGCCCCCGATACTTCCAGCACCAGCCGCTGACGATGCACGTCGCCTCAGCGCACTGCATGAGTTTCAGCGCCAGCGACCGCCCAGGTTTCGCGGGGATACGGATCCCCAGGCAGCTGAGGACTGGCTGGAGGCAGTGGTTCGTGTGTTTAGGCTAGTGAGGACACCAGCAGACCTCATGGTGATCCTCGCTGCGAGCATACTACACGCAGCAGCAGGACGATGGTGGAGCCTGATGCTCCAGGTGCATGATGAGGCATCTCTACTTTGGACGGACTTTGAGAGCCTCTTCCGCTCGGAGTTCGTCCCAGCCACCCTTCGTGCGGTGCGCATCCAGGAGCTTCTTCAGCTGCGACAGGGCATCATGACGGTCGCTCAGTACTCGGCGAGATTTACCGATCTCTCGCGCTACTCGAACGACATGGTACGGGACCCATTCTTCCGGGCCCGGACCTTCGAGCAGGGTTTGAGACACGAGATCAGGGCATCCCTGATCTCCCTCAGCATACCGACTCAGACAGGAGTACTGGAGCGGGCCCTTCTGATCGAGAGTTTCCTGGCTGAGTCCACAGTGAGACCTACCGCAGGGCGGCAGATAGCGGAGTCTTCGGCAACAGGTAGCCGACGGATGACTCAGGGTTCCAGGCAGACCAGACCTACCAGTAGCCGACTGCACGACTCAGGCTCAGTTGTGCGGGGAAGCCGGGGTGGAGTCAGAGCCAGGCGTGCCGAGAGTGGGCAGTGTTACTCCTGTGGCGGGATTGGTCACATGGATCGTGACTGTCCGACCCGCCATGCTGATGATCAGCAGTTAAGTGAAGAACCTCCCAGGCAGAGGCAGAGGTTCGACCGTGGCGGTCCGCAGGGAGGAGGCAGACGAGGCAGAGGACCTGGACGAGCAGCCGGTGGTGGGCGACGCTTTGAGGCTCTGCCACCACCACCACCAGGAGGTCCACCCCGACCACAAGGAGTAGGTGAACATGCGAGAGCTCAGCTTCAGGCAGCCGAGGCCTTCGATCATGGAGCTCTGGGAGCCGATGGACAGGAGCAGAACTAGTGGATACGTCCTTTGTACTTCTGGTTCCTTGTTTCTTTTGTGTAGCGTCTTGTATTATGATCTGCAATAAAAAAACGCATACCTTTGTGATATTTTCGTTTCTGTCCTCTTTCTCGATGTTACTAAGAGGTTCCAGTTTTGACTGTTGACTTGACCCTCACTTGTGAGACATCTACTGGAAGAGACCCAGTTACCACACACTGATGCTGACAGTGTGACTCAACCCTTGGAGGCGAGAGTAACGGTTGAATCTCTTGGTAGTAGCGTCGAGGCCTTACGATGTCATCCTTGGTATGGATTAGTATCATCCAAGTTAGGATTGAATGTATTAGGCAATGAATGTGGTTCATCCAGGGGATGGGACCAGATTTCTCTTATCGGCAAAGAAGAAATCTTGCAGCTCTGGTGGGACCAGAGATGGTCCAGGCCACAACAGAGAAGGTCCAGATCATCCAGGAGCGGATGAGAACAGCACAGAGCCGGCAGAAGTCATACGCTGACAGGAGGCGGAGGCCACTAGAGTTCGAGGATGGCGACCACGTCTTCTTGCGGGTCTCACCTCGACGTGGTATTCGGAGATTTGGCCAAGGCGGCAAGTTATCTCCGCGCTTCATCGGACCCTTCCAGGTCCTCAGCAGGATTGGTGAGGTGGCTTATCGCCTGGCTCTACCACCTCAGATGCACCGGCAGCACGACGTCTTCCACGTGTCTCAGCTGAGGAGATACGTGCACGACCCGACGCACATCATTGACCATGGGGAGCTTGACGTTGACGATGGGGTGACTTTTACGGAGGTCCCAGTAGTGATAGAGGATCGACAGGAGCGGGTCCTGCGTGGGCGATCGATTCCTCTTGTGCGCATCAGATGTCAGCACGGGAATCTCCAGGAGAGTACATGGGAGCGGAAGGCTCAGATGCGTGCTCAGTACCCTCATTTGTTTCCCTAGTTTTTGATGTATCTTTACGGGGACGTAAAGCCCTGAGGTGGGAGTAATGTAAAGACCTGTAAAATTCAAGGGAAATTTTTTCTTAATTTTCTTTGGAATTTTACAAGAGCGCGGTTTCTGACGGCACCTGATTCCGAGGCCCGGAGTGCCCGGAATCAATTTCCGAAGTTTGGCTCGGGTACGTTCAGTGAACGAACGAGCGGGAATTCCTAACATTTGATCCGGTGCTCGGAATTGAAATCCGAGGGCACCGATGAACTCGCAGCGCCGATATTCCCTTAAGGGGACCTTTTCGGAAGTTGCGTTTATTACGGGTTGAAAGTTAGTTTTTGGGTTTTTAGTTTAAGTTAAATAAAATTTGTGAAATACAAAATTTTATTTTAACTTGATGTTGTTTTTTATAAAACCTTCCAAAGGGAGTTGGGAGTGGGACCCACATCCACTTAACCTCCCTTGGGAGGATTAAGTGAGGTGGGGCCCACACGAAACCCAACCTTCCATCTCCCTTTAACTCTCCTTTTAAATAATGTTTGACAACTTTAAGTATTAATTGAGGTGAGTTGTTCAAATTCAAACCTTTGAAATTCATGTGGTAAAGTTGTGTAATAATATAAGCTTAAAGCTTATTTTATTCTGGGATAATTCTTTTACCACCTTGAGAGGAATTTTGGAGCTTCTCCTTATTCTTCATCTTCTTCAACTCTGACAAAGAACACGAAGAACCTTCGAACTTCGACGAAGAACTCCACGTTCTCGGGAACCGTCTTCCGTGATGACATAACCGCGACATCGACGTTCTTCTTCCATGACTCCGACCACCGCGACGCTCGACTTCCGCGAATCGTTATCGATCATCTAACTTCGTTCCAGAACCAAGGTACGGGTTTTTCCTTTTCAAATTACGTGTTTTCATTCCCTCGAGCATGAAAGATTAATCCGTTGGGCATAGTTCCAAATTTTATTAAAAATTTGTGAAACGTTCATTGTTGTGTTTATACGATTGACCAACTGTTATCGTTATAACGGGAGGAGACCGGACCGCACGAAAACGGCCGATTCTCCTCCCCCTTCTAATCTTTCGTGTTGATTTAGCGGAGACAGCGTGGTGTCGTCGCACCGCGCAGGAACAAAAGAATTTATGGCCGGAGCGAGCAGCGATAAAGAAATGTGGTGCCTACGCACCGCGTCGTTGTTTACGAAAGAGGTCGCGGCTGGAGATGGGCCGCGGCGGAACGAGGAGGCGACCGGCGGCCGGCCGGGCCGCCGGCGCCGGAGATCGAGAAGGGTCGCGGCCCTACGGCCGCGACGGAGCAGCCAGGGGCGGCCGGCCTCGCCGGCCGCTGGAGTACGGAAGAGCCGCGGCGATGGCAGCACCGGAGATGAAGAAGGCGTCCGGCCGCGCCGGCCGCCGGTTTGCATAGGAGGCGGGACCCGCAGGTCCCGCGTGAGAAAAGAAACGGCCGGCCTTAGGCCGACCAAGATCTGAAAAGGGGGGGGGGGGGGTTTTACCCCCCGCGTGCGGCACATGCGCGGCACCTGGCCGCGCCGCCGCTGGCTGAGCCGCGCCGCCGCGCCGCCACCGGCCGGGCCGGGTCCAGCGGACCGGGTCGGTCCGACCCGGTTCGGTTCGGATCCGGGTCGAGTCGACCCGGTTCGGGTCAGACCAGGGGGGGTCGGGCCGGGTCGGCCCGGACCCGGACCCCCCATTTTCGAGACAGTTTCGGTATTTTGGCCATAACTTGAGCCACGGACCTACGAATGATGAACCGTCTACGGCAACGCGATCCTTGGATCGAGTCGGTCGTTTCGGTATATCGCACTCAAAGTTTCGGAACACTTTGAGTTCAGCCGGGTTGGTTCGTTCACGAAACCAACCGTGCCTTCGGAGCGGAAATGCTCATATCTTGAGCTACGGACGTCCGATTGGCGTGCCGTCAGTTTTGTTGTGTTCCTCTTAGTGAGACGGTTCTTTTGGCATGCTCCGCCCGAGGTTTGGACGCAGGTGGAGTACGGTCGGGTTGGTTTTGCCTTAAAAACCAACCGGGCCCCGGGGACGAAAATGCCAATAACTCTCAGACCGGGCGTCCGATCGACGCGCCGTCTGTTGCGTTGAGTTCCTGTTGACGATACGGAACTTTTGGATACATCAACTCTGGACTTTGTGACAGTTGATGTATCAGCCTCTCGGCTCGTGGAGCGGACCCTCCGAACGATCTTGCTGTGTGCGGGAACCCTAGTGCTGGCTGCGACTGCTTCTCCGACAGCGACGATTGTGCAGAGAACCTCTGTGGACTCCGACGACGACCATGCAGAGATCCTCAGTGGACTGCGGCGATGACTGTGCAGAGATCCGCAGTGGACTGCGACGACTACTGCACTCAGCGATCCTACGTGGATCAGTGCTACAGGTCCTGCGTGGGCCCGATCCTATGTGGGTCAGATCCTGTGTAGGTCACTGCGGGGGTTAGTACCTATCGATCCTTCGTGGGTCCGACGACTTAGATGGTTCAGTGATCATCATTATCGTCATCCGAAGAAGTATATCTGTGTGAGATGAATCTTCTTTTTTACTCGATAGAGGTGGTGCGCTTGGTTGTAGCGGCAGACCCGCGATACTGGAGACGAGCGTACGGAGTACGGAGACCGTGTAGCCGGCTGAGACCTGAAGACTGCTCGACCGACTCGACTTGGAGTGAGTCGACTAGCCCAGTGGACGGAGCGCCCGGTATTTGGTGGTAGACCCACGGCGGACGGAGCGCCTGGTAGTTGGCAGCAGACCCGCGGTACTCGACTGGAGGAGTACCTCTGTAGGCTATTTGGGTGAGCGCCCTGTATTTGGCAGCAGACCCTCAGCGGACGGAGCGCCCGGTAGTTGGCGGCAGACCCGCGGTACTCGACAGGAGGAGTACCTCAGCAGTCTTAGGTTAGTGAGCTGTATCTTAGAGTCGTGTCAGGACACTGTACACTTTAGAGATGGGGCTCTTCAGTAGTTATGTTTTTGATAATGAAAATCCTGTGTGAGCTGAATCCTGTTACTTTCCTATGTGGATTGTGTTCTGCTATCCTGTGTGGATTAGGTTTTGCTTTCCTGTGTGGAATACGTTTACTTTCCTGTGTGGACTGAGTTATACTTGGACTCGGAGGTTGGAGCGTATTTGAATTGATGACTTAGGTATATGTATGGGCATATACCTAAGCAGTGTCGGTTGTTACTTCGTGATTGTACCTTTCTTTGTGGTTTATCCTTTCTGGATTTTGAGAGACCTTCAGGGGTATCGGGGTCCCTACTGAGTAGATTATACTCACCCCTGCACGGGCTTTGCCCGCACTACGCTGTGTTGGTTGCAGACGACGGACATCGTTGATCTTGGCTGAGGCTTGCAGAGCGGGACGGTACCCGGAGGTGGACCACTGGGCGGGACGTGCTCGGAGTGGACGGCGGGACCCGTGGAGCAGTGGAGCTATCTGTACCCACCCTTCAGGTGGGATTTCCAGTGGACAGCTCGGTGTAGCAGCTTTTTCTTTTCAGTTGTTGTTTTCCCTTTTCGAGTTGTACTTTACTTTCAGTTTGGGTTTGTATACTGGCTCATTTACTTTTCCGCACTTTCAGTTGTATTCTGCTTTTGCTTAGTTTTTACTTTCCGCTTGCTTACGCTGTGGTGTTTGTTTACTTTACAAAGGCAATGCCTTCCCTTTTTACCGGGATTTACGCCTTGGTGCTAGTCTCCAGCCCCTGGCCTATGGAAGGCGGGCTTGGGGTAGTCACGGCACGGACCCCGAGGGCGGTTCGTGACAATTCACTCCAATGTGGTTCTAAGGTTTTAAGGGGTCTCTCTCAAGCATTAATAAGAATCCACCCATGGTGATGGATCTCTTCCTCTACATTTTCTATTCATGTACTTATTCTATATAAGATATTTGATTTATAATTTATTATTTAGTAAATTATTTATATACAGCCCCATTACTATGTATATTATTTATATCTAATGATATAATTCCTTCCTCTCCCACTAATCCCATTTCAATATCTCTTTTGTATACCCATTATGGTGTCTAAAGAAGCCCTTAATTTTAAATGTAATATTTTCATATAATTAATACCCAATTCTATTTAATTAAATTTATTCAGATGGATAAATCATTAAATTATTGATTTGGTATATCCGTATATGAAATAGACACTCACTAATCTTGGGTTAAAGATGATATGAACATATTATCATTAATTGATGTGGACCACATGAATTTAGAAACATGAAGAGTGTGTCATTCTAGCAATCCAATTCATTAGTTAAAGAAATAATATCTATAGATGACAACTTCTTAATAACATGTAAACATACCTAGATAATGTTTTTTGAAACCTTTTTCAAAATAAATAGAAATACTTTTTACGAAATCTTAGTCATGAGATTTTTTGAAATTTTTAATTGTTCTAGTTTCACCCGTTTAGTCCATTGAATATTTCGATATATCTACTGATTTTTCCATAGATTTAACATTGTGTTTGGGTATCACCAGATCATGGAATTAATATATTTAAATTATTAATATATTTAAAAAATGATGATGGATCTTTATAGACTAAATATTTCCCCACTATTTGGGACCCCAAATAGAGAATATGAGACCATTACTATTTCTATGATGTGTGATTCACCATAGGCGTGACTTATGGTTGGCCAAAATTGGGAGTTTGGTGGAAATAAACCACTAGAAAACATAATAAATAATTAAATGTTTTTATAGTTTATTTTATTTATTTTCATACTCTACCACTATCATTCGGCTTCCTAGACAATATTGGAAGAAGGGGGATGATTTCTCCCACAACATTCAAATTGATGAAGAAGGAAGATACACCAACAGAATTCTTCCTTGATAGACATCAAGAACACATCACGGTGAAGTGGCATCTACAAATCACTTTGGACCTAATGTTTCAGTTATTTCACCATGAGGTATGAAATTTTTTATTTTTGAGCCCCGGTCCACTAAGATGTATTGTTTAATGGTTTCAAAATACCATATTTTGAGTACAATGGACCCCCTAGGGGTCTATCTATTGATAATAAGTAAATAAGGGGGATTATGTGGTTATCTGGGATATAATATTTTATAATAAAAATTAAACATTTTTATTTCAAGATAGCACATCTTTTTATGTTCCAGTTGGTGAATAAATAATATTTTGGACTATACATCATGTACTCGTAGTACACACTGTGTCGTGTGGCATGGTTGTTTGGAAAACTTCTTTTGTACACAAAATATGTAAGTTGTACATGGCTATATAGTAGTAAACATTAAGTCCATGTGTTTACATTGGCCATGTACATAAGCAGAGTCAATGTAAATGGGCATGGGCCAGAAAAAATATGAAATGCCATGTAAATTATTTACAAATTGTGTACATTCACATAGAAATCCAAGAAGTGTATAGGAGATGGTACACCAACGATTCCATGAGCTGTAGCACACTATGTGACCCATATATTCATAATGTACATTTGTTATGGTAATTCCACAATGTGTATCTCCTCCCTCTTAACATAGATTTGGGCCCATGAGCATCTAATCATAAGTGGTTCTCTATATAGGATGTGATGGAATCATTCATTAGTGCATTTGAGATAATATTTAAAAGTGTTACATGTATGACGGTTCCCTTTTCAACCCTTTAATGATTTTAGTGATTAGGTTGTATCACTGTAGAGATTCCAGGGTTGATACTCCCCTATCATAATAGGACATGGGTCCCTCATACTAATTACCATGATGGAGTTGGCACTAACCCATAATGTAGAGGGTCAGGGATATCTATTTATGTAGTGGTACTCCCCTGTTATTGATATTCTTTGGGGAGTATTTCCTCTATGATATTTTTTTCTCTAAACATTTGGATTCTTTTTACTATCTTGCTTGTGGGTTTGAGTTGACTATCATTTTTTTGTTGGTCCTTTTTTTATATTTAGGGAACTTCATTGGTATATATATACTCAAACATGCAATGAATTTTCCCATACATGTTGTTTCATATAAATAAGACAAGATCCTTGGTGATATCAGTAAATCTATTTTCAAAGGATCTTGGAGGATCATTGGGTTGAACATGATTGGTTTTTAACCATGGAGATTCTGATGGGAACTCTCTTTAGTCCCCATTCTCTAGATATTTTTAGGTTGGCTCTTCTAGTTGGTTATGAATTTTTATAGTATATACTTATGTACAAAACTATTGGACTCTGATTATTTTATAGAGGCTGTTTCAGTAATTATTACACTTTAGATATTCATCCTTTTTATATATATATGAATCATTTCATAGAGATTGAACTATGTGCATCTGCATACTATACATAGTATAAGTCCTCCAATATTCATTATTTTCTACTCAATGCTTGTCTCTAGACCCTATCATATTGGTTAATGTAATTGAGTGTCGCACATGGCCTACCACCATATACAAGTTCTTGGTGGGTCGGGTTCTGACATAGTGGTATCAAAGGTGGTCATTCCCTAGGTTAGTATGTAGAGTTAGAATTTTGTGGGGTTTTGTTAGGATATTTAGTGAAAGGTGTTAGAGTTATTTATGTTCATATCATAGGCTAGAGAACATATTGTTTTTATGGTTCCCAATCAATCCATACATTAGGATTTTACTACCTTCTTATTGACTCAAAAAACCACAAAATTAGTTGTTGGTAACTATTACTACATGAATCATATTGGATTGTGTATTTCTAGTTAAATTTCCTTCATGAGTCATCTCCCTCTATATTCTTATCGAATTTTGGTACACCTTGATAATTTTGAAAATACCTCTTTGAAAAACTACCGTCATTGATGTCATTACATGATTTTGATGATGATCTATTCAGAAATGAGGCTTTAGTCCAAGGACTCACTCATTACATGTATCTCTCATGTGGTCACAGAGTGGTTCCACCACCTATTGAGAAGTTTTTGGATCAACCACAAATTCTTCGGGAGTATAATTTACTTTTGATTGGATATCTTATATCCCATGAAAGATAAGATACCGATTAGCATATGTGGAGAACATTTCAAGAGTTTTAATGAAAGAGGGAGATAATGTTTTATGGTGATCACGACCATCATAAATTGGAGGATTGGATCTAGATAGTGATAATAGTTTTTTGGACTATTTGGACCCTAACTGATCAAATGAATTCACATGTTGATTTCTTTCTCCATGGTGTGTCAGAAAGATGGTGGATTATGTTTACTCATAACCATCATGTGATGGATCCCTAATTATTATATTTCCAATAATTATTTCACAGTGATTACTACCCCTAGAGCTTTCATTCTGTGTGTATTAAGGATGTTCTCGAGCCACAGTATGATGATATGTATGTTTCAAGGTGACATTCATGTCAAATATGTTTTGAGATTTTTTCTTTTTGTCATGGAAGTTTGATTTGGCCTTCTAAGATAAATTCATGATAACATTGTCTATTTATACCTAATGAAGTATATGATATTTTAAGATAGGGATCAGGTAATAGATATTCTTATAATAGGTTCATTAGGAAAACAACTGGCTATATAATTCATGGGGATGAGTAATCTACCGTGGCTTGTAGGTTTTAGGGTAAAAGGTCATCATTCATGAGGCATACTCCTTCGCAAACATAGATACATAGAACTACAACATATCATTTTCATAGAGGATACAAGCTTACTAGAGAGTGTTTATTATATTATTTTGATGGTAAAGGTCATATTTATTATTATTTAAAAACATGACATGATAAGCGGGTAGGAACGATGTTGATGGACAACTATTGGAAATGAAGTTTCATGAGTAGTGATCTCCAATGAATGGTCATGGAATCCTCTAAGGAGGCAGTGATGAAAATGTAGTAGGTGGTAAACCAGAGGGAGGATATACTATTTTTAGAAAACATTGTGAGATACTCCCACCACCACTACTTGGTGACCCACTCATTGTACAGATAGCATGCGGTATTGGTGATGGTCAGTTGTTGTCTTTGTAGAGATATGACCAAGCATCCCAAGATATGATTCAAGGTACGATCTGTCTCTTTTATAATCATTCTTATTTACTATTAGACATAGATGTGGCTCATTACATTATCATTGTATCCCTCATTTTTTAGTCATGTCATTCCATTTAGACCAAATCCTAGAATGTATTAAAATAGGTTCATAATTTAAGATATTCTACAACAACTCCCATCTTCTATAAGTATGAGTTGGCACTCGGTGGTTATATTTTCGCATCAGACCTGTCTTTCATCATGATGGATCCTTTTTATGTCATTTTAAGTATTCAATAGATGTCAAAATTTCATTTCCTAATAGATATTCATCATATTTTAGTTAGATACCATTATACAGATGGGACTATATTCTCTTTCTTAAGAGGTATCATAGCTAGGATGGTAGGGATTCTGAGTTGGATGTTGGAACCTATTACCAATCTATTAGTGATGTTAACTCTTTGGGTTAGTGGGCTAATTAGGAAACTATATTCCAATGGTACTGGTTTTTTATATTGATATATTACTTGATGACATTACAGGTCTACTTTTGAGATTGTAGATACACTTTTTCATTAAATTTAACATAGTGACCATGTCGATATATTCTATAAAATATTGTATAGTCCCCACTAAGCTTCAAGGGCTGAGGGTGTCATCCGAAAAAATACGATAGAATGGTTTTATTATACTTATTGTTTCTTCTGGGAATGTAATGACCCAAAAATTTTATTAAAAAAATTCATATTGATCTAATTTAATGTATTATTTTGTAAACTTGTCATATAAAACAAATTAACTCCCTTGTTTTTATGTATTTGGATTTTAAAATACCATTAATAAATTTTACCATTACTAATATAGCCGTTGAACATTGATAACATGATTTGTATAGATATATAGCTTTAACAAATCCAATTAACTCAAAAAAAAAGAAAGTTATAGACCCATCTAGCAGAATTTCTCAATATGGAGATTATTTTCAAAGCTTATAAAGGATGTAGTGTCATCGGGATTTGTTCTTGGCAATGCACAATATGAGCTTCAATGTGTTAATCTTTAACAGAACCTCATATGGGAGAAGTAGAAGTTAATAGAGATTACCACCCGAGTGTTATTATCTGAGCCGCTGCAACAGTTAGTCACTATCTCACACCATACCCTTAGATCTTATGCAGGTATTATAAAGTGTTAGGAAACAACACCCTAGCACTATGATTATGTGCATTATTTTTGTGTAAATAATATACATTCATTTTTTTATTGGTACTTTTTAAATGGTTTTTAAAGTACAAATAGTGTTTTTTTATTTAATATTAAAATTTAATTAAGAAATATATTTGGATGAATTAATGGATTCTTGAATTAAAAATAATTTTAATAAAATATCATTACTAAATTAATTTTTTTAAATATAAATTATCATATAATTTTTATGAATACAATTGTAATTTTTATTATGGTTTGAAAGATACTATTGTCAAAACCAATGAATTTTAAATAAATATCAGTTTTTATTTTAAAAGTAAAAATTCAAATATTTATAATATTATTTAGATAAAATTAATATTATTTATAGAATCAGTTTTTTTTAAATTATCCAACGGTTAACTTTTTCTTATATTCTAAGACAATCAAATTTTATTGTTAAAAATAAACACCATTTAAATATTTAATTTTTTTAATAACTTGATAATGACCAAATTGTTTTGTAAAAAATAATATAAAAGGGATATTCAGCCAATAATTGTCTTAAATTTAATATAATGTGATTTTATATTTTTTTGATTAATTTTATAATGCCTTAGTGGACCCTCCATTTCTTATAAAATATTTTACCATTTTAAAATACTTTCCTTAAATGTTTGAATCAACTCCACATAAGAAAGCGTAAAACATTAATATGTTTGGCCATTATCCTTAAAAAACAATTTTTTTCACTCCCATTTTTCCAAAACCATTGGAAATACCATGGTTTGTTTTGTGGTTTTAAATATTTCATAATATAGTTTCCATAACCTATGTTTGTGAAATATTAATGAATTCCCCTCTCTTTTCATATATAAACCCACCCAAGATCCCATGTTTCTTCACTAAAAACCCTTTTAGAACTTCCCTACTCTACCCAAATTTCTCTAAAATCCTCACAAGGAACCCCTAGTTCCCACAAAGCCCCTATGAAGCCTCTCCCAAGCCTTTGGGATCACACTTCCAAGTAAGGGAATTATTCCTTTCTCATTGGTCCAGGTTTATTTATGTTTTTATTCCCATTTATATTCAAATAAAAATGTTGGGGTATGATTTTTGAAATCCACCATACTTGCCTAATAATGTTTTAATTGTGAGATACTTCTTTTTCTCTAATTAATCCCTCCCCTGTACACCCGTTACCATGCTAAAATTTCGTAAGAGTTATTAAATATCTCATATTTCTTATAGTTTATTTATTATGTCACACCATTTATTTCCAAATTCCATGTGCTTTTACATGTATCAATATTAATCCATACTAAAAATTTAATTTACATATTATGAGATAACACTTTCTCTCTCATCAATAATATTTATGAATTTTTATGTCACGCAGTTATGCTGGAGAAATTGATCAACAATTTTCCAAGACAAAATAATTGTGTAGTGAATATTGTACCCATTTCTCAATCAATGGTATCCACCTTTATCCACATAAACTTATTGAATGGTATGTATGTGTGTGTATTCCACATTCATTAATCGTGAAATATCTAATGATTTTGAAGGATTCCTTGTTATATGATCCATGTGGCACCCTTATGAATGAAATGAAATGATTAGGAATGGTGCGACCTGATTACACTACAATGAATTGGGTAAAGAATAGTATCATGATATTCCATGCGAAATGAGGGTTTAATCATGCTAATTCATGTTTAAAAAGGATTAAATCATGCTAATCCATTTTCAATGAGGGTTTACTCATGCTCCATGTGAAATGAGCCTTGGTTCATGATAATGTCATGTAAAATTTTGTTGCCACATCTCCATGTAGTGATAATCATGCTATATAATGCCTTTGTGTTCATGTTTCCCTTTTTCTCCATTGACATGCCATTTTACTAACATTTATTATATTCTTCATGTTATGTCTTGTTTACTCTCTTACTGGTCATTATCACTCACCTTTTTCATATGTATTTCCTCAGGTTTTCCCATGCAATTCTTTGTACAATGGAATTTAGTTTCCATGTAAAAGAAGATTTCAATAATGATATTGTTTTTTATTTCACATGTTGTCATGTAAGGTTCTATATTTTATCAATACACTAGACCTCTTGATACTTAGAGTTGTCTTAATTTCATTTTTATGTAGTAAATCGTGTTTAAGTGTGTAATAAATTGTAGTTTTGTTATATTTGGTATAAAAGGATATGTTTAGTTATTTTTGGTATTAGGATTATATGAACCAAGTGAAAGAATTAGGGATTAGACAAAGTATAATAAAATATCCCTAAATATTGGTGAGTATAGATTATGTGAATTATAAATAAAATACATCCCAGACGATAAAAGAACATATAGAGGTGGCTCTGTAATAGATATATCTAGGGGTAAAAAAATGAAAACACATCTTTGAGATTGACTCAAATGAGAACTAGTGCACAACCATGGGACTTGATTCCTTATTGGTTTGACACTACTGAGGGATATGCTTTGGTAAATTTATAAGCTTAGTATGAACCATTTCTAAGGGAAAAAATGCCCCTAAGAATATATGATGGGATGTAGATCATAGATAACATAGATTGAATCCTACAAATTCATAAGTTAAGGAAATAAATGTAACTTATATGGTATACCTTTTTTACATTGGATTCCCCTTTATGTGTTACCCCTAACTGTCCATTTATTCCAGCCAATGTGTGGTAATATGAGGACTCGGGCTAACAACTGATGTAAATAACAGTGTGATGACTGCTCTAAAGCGATTCCCAATCTGATGGCAGTGTGTTTCAAAAAATTTGTCCAGATAATCTCTTTGTTAACTCATGTTTTTAATAGAAACATGCGTCAAGGAGAATTCCCAAACCCCCCCCCCCAAGAAGTAACATGCGAAAATCGAGTGCATCGCGCGATAAAGGAAATCAAATTTTAATGGATCATATGATCCCTAAATCTCCAAACAATGGATCGACTCCATTGGTAAGATAATATCCATCCTTCAATGATTAGAATAAGAGAAAGTTATTTTGGCTGCTTATCATATGGAGGGTGAATCTGATCAATGGTGGACATTGATAAAAAGAATATGAGTCCCATGTAAGTGATCGAGGCATTGGGATTGAAGTATTTTTAGAAAAAAAATTTGATAAATATTTTCCTTAAACCTTCCAACTTAAGATGGAAAGGGACTTCCTTTCCCTCGAGAAAAGCAATAAAAAATCTATCAGATCATATGAGGAAAAATTCACAAGGCATTCACGATATGTCTCCAAATTTTTCATTATTCCCAAATGCAAGGTGGACTGCATCTTTAGTGGGATAATACCTTTCTTAAAGAAATCCCTAGTGATGTGTGACATCGATAGCTATGAGGAAATTTTCTAATGTCCCCTCAAAGGTGAAATGGATATTTTTGAATCTCAAGGGTATCATGGTGATAATAAGTGGAAGGAAGACTATAATTATCTCAGTCTGATGGATAATTACAATGGTGCTATGAAATTCCAGCACCCCACTTTCAAAATGTACATAAAGAAGCACCCTGTAAATTTCTTGAAGGGGATGAGGAAATGCTTTTGGTGTTGAGGAGAACGGAACCGGGCCATTAACAGTCGATAAGAAAATCTTACTGCTGTAATGGAGTTGTGGAACACTCTATTCAACAATTAACATATTTTTCATTTATTCAGCTACAAGGAACCAAGAAACATTGAAAACCACTTCCCAAAGACAGGGTTTTTAAGTGGTAACCAACAACCTGGAAGGTAGAAAGGGTTATCTTTTTCTATCACTACCATCGAATTGAACCCCAACAATGAAGTGGTTATAGGTAAGATGGTTATTCATTCAAGAATAAAAAACATACTTTTTTATTCAAGTTATATAGATTCTTTTATACCCCAAATGTTAAGTAGAAAAATACCAACCCCACCACAAATCATAGAAGTAGAGATGTCAGTGAGAACATAAGATGGAGAAATCATAGAATCCCATGAATATTACTCATCCCCTATCATAATTTGTTTATTGAACTTCCCATAGAACCATATCATAATCCCTCTTGTGTAATTTTATGTCCTTAATGGTAGGGATTTTCTATCCACATATAGAGGTAGAAAAATTTCCCATGAGAGGGAAATCACTCTCTATATAGATAATCCACCCCCGATTCTGTACAAGTGCAAGGAAAAGGATGAATATTATTTAGCGCCATCATATCAAGTGTGGATATTATTTCACTATATGCATGCATATCATTCTCATATGACTGATTCTAAGGAAGAAACTATCCTTGAAGACATGACTCTTGTGAAGGAATTATCTGATGTGTTTCTCAAGGAATTTTCTGGTCTTCCTCCATGGAGAGAAGTTGGATTCACTATTTATCATATACCTAGGGCACTTCCAATATCCATTAATAATTATATAATGGATATTATAGAGCTTGAGGTGAAAAAGATTCAATTATAGGAGAATCTTGATAAAGGTATTATACTATCATGTTCTTCAACATGGGGTGCACTAGTTGTCTTCATAAAGAAGAAGGATGGGTCAATTCATCATTGTATTGATTATCATGAGCTCAAAAAAATCACGATAAATATCAAGTATCCTCTGCCATGAATTTTTGACTGTTTTGATTAGATATATGGAGCACAATACTTATCCAATTTGGATCTACAGTTGGGATATTACTAAGAATGGGTGAAGAAGGAGGATATCCCCAAGGCTTCTTTTATTACAAGTTACGGGCACTATGAATCCATAGTAATGCATTTTGGACTCAATAGTTCTATTAAAATCTTCTTGTACATAATAAATATAGTCTTTTAATATTACCTCGACAAATTCTTTTAGTATTTATAGATGATATTCTAACAAATTCGAAACCGAAGGAGGAGCACGAGGAGAATCTAATCACTATACTATAGAACTTGTGAAAGGAGTAGCGCTATGGAAAGTATAACATGTGTGAGTTATTTTTGAAGTAAGTATCATTCTTTGATCATATCAGCACCAGATATAGGATGCCTTTGGGGCCCTCTAAGACAGATGCAATTGAGGGATGCGTGAGGCCAGAATCGGGGGCAGATATCCGTAGCTTCTTGGGGTAGTTGGATATTATCGCATATTTGTGAGAAATTTCTCACAATTTTCAAACCCTATTTAAAATCTAACTCGGGAGGGATTAATGTCTTCTTAGATTGATGAATGCGATGATAGAATCGAGGATTTGAAAAGGAGGCATGTCACTATGCCCGTGCTAACACACCCCAGAAGTGGAGAATTTTTTTAGTATTTAGTGATGCATCGAAGAAGTGATTTGGTTGTGTGTTGATGAAAAATGACTATGAAATTACCATTGCTTCAAGGAAATTGAAATTTCATGATAAAAACTATCCAACACATGATCTGGAGTTGCCTTCAGGATTCTTCGATTTAAAAATATGTTGAAATTACCTCTTTGTGGGGATGTGTGAAATATATACAGATCATAGACGCCTCAAGTATATATTCACACATATAGAGATTAATATGCACCAATGAAGATAGGTAATGATGATAAAATACTATGATTTCTAAATCCATTACCACTATGGGAAGTGAACAATGTGGCGGATTCACTATGCAAAAATGACCATGCATTTTTATCTTTAGTGAGAATCGGAAACGATCCAATCTTCTTAGATTTGATGAAGATGTATGTGGAAATCATAAAGAAGGGAACATCATCAGTTCGTTCACAAATGATTGCTCAATTGTATTTTTGTGAAAGGTTTAAGGATTCTCAAAAGGATTATGTGGGAATTCTGAAGAAAGTTTAAAATATCAGAAAAGGGAAATCCTCATAGTTCAATGTTAATGAAGAAGAATTTTGAGATTTCAGACAAGACTATGTGATCCATCAAATCAAGAGTTAAAGAATTAACTTTAAGATGATGCATATAGTTCAAATTTATCCATTCACCCAGGAAACACAAAGATGTATTGAGATCTTTGAGAGATTTATTGGTGGATAACATAAAGAAAGAGATCACTAAGTATACCTCAATGTGCCTGGTATGTCAGCAAATGAACACTTAGAGGTTGAATTATAAGGGGATGATGGAACCATTACCCATACCGACATGGAAACGAGAGAACATCACCATTGACTTTGTGAATGGACTTCTGAAGACATCCAAATGAACCAATGCTATCTGGTATTTTTTGGGATTGTCTTACAAACACTGAACACTTAATTGTAATTTGATAGGATTTCTCATTGGATCAACTGGAAAAGATATAAATTGGAGAATTGGTAAGGCTGCATTGAGTACCACTATCAATTGTATCCAATCGTGATCCATGATTCACTTCTATGTTCGGGAAGAGTCACCAAGACAATCTGAATACTGAGTTGAACTTCAGTATGACTTATCATCCTCAAATTGATAGAAAATATGAGCAGACTATCCAAACACTTGAGAACATAATGAGAGCATGCTCGATGGACATCAAAGGTGGATCGCATCCACTGCTTCCTCTAGTTGAGTTCTCTTACAATAACAGTTTCCACACAGAAATCCAAATGCCTTCTTATGAATCCCTTTAGGGGAAGAGGTGCTGAACACTAGAATGTTGGGTTGATTTTTGGAGTGAAAACTCTTTGGTCCAAGAATGGTTGAAGGAATGGTGTATAAGGTTAAGAACATCCAGTAGCTGATTACAACTTCTCAGAGTCGACAAATGTGTTATTATGATAATCTTCATTGAAGCCTAGATTATGATATTGGGGACATGGTATTCCTCCACATATCATAGTTGAAAAGTGTTATGAGATTTGGGAAGAAGGGAAACCTTAGTCCAAGGGTCATAATCCTTTTTGAGAACATTAATATCAGTGGAGCAGTGGAATATCGAGTATAACTCCTACCAAAATATTCTCAAGTACATGATTTATTCCATGTATCACTGTTGAAGAAATACATTCCTAACCAATTACATGTACTCAATCTAGTGGTTGTACCGTTGGAGAATGCCCTCTCCTATGAAGAGAAGTCGGTGAAGATCTTAGATCGTAGAGAAAATTATCTACAAAATAAGTTAATGTCTCTCATCAAAGTGTTATGGAGAAACAAAAAGTCTGAATATGAAACATGGGAACTGGAGGAGGAGGTGTGGAAAAGTTACCCTCATTTGTTTTAGAGTGGGAAAAGAAAATTTTTAGGATGAAAGTTTTACGGTGGGAAGATTGTAACGACTCAAACATTTATTTATGAAAATTCCTCTTGAACTAATTGAATGTCTTACTATGTAAAATTGTTATATAAAACATATGTACATATACGGTTTTATAAATTTTTATATTAAAATAATGTTAATAATTGTTACCATTTCAAATATAGTTGTTGAACAGTGATCACGTGATTAGTATTGATATTGGGATTTAACAAATCCAATTTTCTCAGACAACGGATGTGGTGACATCATCCAATAGAGTGGCTCCCTACGAAGAACATTTTTTGAAGATTAGAAAGGAGGGAGCATCACATGGATTCCCTCTTAAACAAGACTGGGCTGATATTCCACACGTTAATATTTAATGGATCCACCTATGGGAGAAGTGGAAGTTAATAGAGATTACCACCTGACTGATGTTTTTTAAGCCACCGCAAGAGTCTTTCACCAATGCCCACCTTACCCATAGTTTTTATGCATGTGTTATAAGGAGTTATATAACAATACCTTAGCACTTTTATTATGTGAAATATTTTTGTATCAATAATATACATTTTGTTTATTATTGTTACATTTTATATGGGTTTTAAAGAAGAAAAAGTATTTTTTGTTAATATTTAAATTTAATTAATAAATATATATTAATGATTTCATATATTTTTTAATTAAATATTATATTAATAAAATAATATTACTATATTAATTTTTATTAATTATAAATGTTCTTATAATTTTTATCAATAAAATTGAAATTTTTTTATGGTTTGAGAGGTGTTTTTGTCAAAACCCATGAATTTTCCTTAAATTTAAATTTTTATTTTAAATTTAAAAATGAAAATATTTAGAAAATTATTTAGATAAAATTAATATTTATTTGGTAATTATAAAATCAAAATTATCCAATGGTGAATTTTTTAAAATTTTCTAAGATAGTCAAATTTTTTGTGTAAAAATTAAATACATTTTAAATATATAATGTGTTTTATGACATCATAATGACCCAATATTGATGTAATTAAATACTATAAAAATATTATTCGACCAAAATATTTTTTTAATTTTAAAAATGTGATTTTAGATTTGTTATATTAATTTTATGATGTATTAGTGGACCCTCCAATACTTAAATTGTTTCTTAACATTTGAAAATGATTTCCTTGAGATTGTGTCTCACCATCACTTAAGCAAGCCTAACATTTTAATAATTTAGGGAATTTTATTTATTAAAATAAATTCCCCTCCCTTTTGAAAAAAAACCATGGGAAATAACCATGGGTTGGTTTTTGTTATAACATATTTAATTATATATATTCCCAAACCTATGTTTGTCAAATATTAAAGAATTCCCAACTCTTTTCCTATATAAACCCACCATAGATCCCACTTATCATCACTAAAACCCCTTGGAGGACGTCCCTACTCAGACCTACTATCTCTATAATCCTTCAAGGGAGAACCAAGCTCCCATGAAGCCTCTCTCAAGCCTTTGGGATCACACTTCTATGTAACAGATTTCTTCATTTATCATTTTAATCCATGTTTATTTTTGTGGTTATTCCATTATATTTTCAATTAAAAATATTGGGGAATGATTTCTCACCTCCCACATATTGCCCTAATTATGATATAATGATGATATACCTTTTCCTACCTCATTAATCCCTCCCATGTAGACCTATTACCATGTAGAAATTTCCTAATAGATATTCCATTTCTCATCTTTCTTCAAGTTTCTTTATTATGTTAGTCAATTGTTATCCAAATTACATGTTTTGGGTCATGTATCTATATTATTCTTTACTGTCCATTACATTTACATATTATGGCATGCCCCTTTATCTCTCATAAACTATTTTGAGGAATTCTAATGTCACATCGTTATGTTAACGAAATTACATCATGATTTTCCAAGCCAAAATCATTGTGTAGTGAATGAAATACCAATTTATCTATCAAAGGTATTCAAATTTATGAACATATACTTATTGAATGTACATAAATGTATGTATTCCACTTTATTTTATCGTGGAATATCTTATGATTTTGAGTGCTTCCATGTTATATGAACTATGTGGCACACTTTTTCATGAAATGGAATGATTAATAAGGGTTTTCCCTCATAGTGCTCTATTGAATTTGGTAGAGAACAGTATCATGATATGCCTTGTGAAATAAAGGTTTACTCAAGATAATTCAAGTGAAATGATGGTTTAATCATGCTAATTCACATTCAATGATGATTTACTCATGTTTCACTTGCAATGAGCCTTTTCCCATGCTAATATCATGTTAAATGTTGTTTCCACATCTACATGTTATGATAATCATTCTATATGATACCTTTATGTTAATGTTTCTCTTATACTCCATTGATATGACTATTTCCTAACATGTATTTTATTCATCATGATATTCCATGTTAGACCCTTATTGGGCATTATAGCTCACCATTTTCTTATGTGTATATCCTCAGATTTTCCAAATCAATTCTTTGTATAAAAGAAATGTTGTGGTCATGTAAAATAATTTTTCTATAAAAATGTTGTTTTTATGTCTTATGTTGTCTTGTAATGTTCCAAAATCTACAAAGACAATACACATATAGATACACATAGTTGAATTAAGTTCACGTTTATCTAATAAATAATGTTTATGTCTATAATAAAGAATGTGGTTGTCATAGGAAATCTCCACTTTTGATTGTGAAAAAGCTGAATGGGATTTTGAGTCTTTTTTGGATGATCATTTCCTGAATATGATAAAGATCAATTATTAGTAACCCTTTAAAAATATTGATTACATGTTCAACAAACTGAGTTGTTTGAGTTGGTCCGAAAAAATTGATATTAGGTTCATCTTCCAGTAATTCAATGTTCTAAAAAGTAATATTACAAAAATGGTATTTTGATGTTTCTATAAACACTAATATGTCTGGGTGATACCTTTTAGTTTGACTAACTACCCCTATATGTTTATGGATCTTAAGAACTAAATATCATAGCCACATGTGGAACAATTCATAGTGGTCATTGTCGATGTCATTATCATTTATTTTATGTCATAGGTTTAGAATGAAAATCATTTATGTATGGTGCTAGACTTCCTCTGTGATAACAATAATTATTTAAACTCTTAAAGTGTCATTTTTGGGATCTGTTAGGTTAACATTCTACAAAGTTTAATCTCTAATAATTTTTTATATTTGGGATCAGGGATAATTGACACATTTCTTTCATGGGAACCACCAAATGGCTTGTTGGACTTCTAGACATTCCTTTGTTTTTTGGGATCCTACAAGATTTTTTATTATAAATTTATGGGATAGAAACAAAATTGATAACCTTAATCCAGAAAGGGTATCATTATAATAGTGTTATTGAGCCTTCTATGTGTTAAGTCTAATGTTGACTAGTGCTCCTATGTTGAGACTATTGGTGGTGGGAATTGAGTTCACAATTTTTTGTTTTGTCATGGGGGATGTGGATAGTGATGAGTTAATGCAAAGGTATTGATCACTTATGTGTCTAGGAATGTGATACCCCATGAGAGGAACTATGTGACTCATGACATACTCTTATCAGTATAACTCTATTCTCTAAAGATGTTGATGCACTATCTTTAGGGTAATTATTTTATTATCTACCATAACAATAAGAGCCTTAGGTAAATATTCTCACAGAGAGATCTTAACCTAAGATAGAGGAGTTGGTAAGAGTTCTTATATGACTATTTTTTAAGTTAGTGTCCTGGGAAAAAATTTCATAATTTTATTAAATTTATATTCTATGTATAGATTATTAATTAGAAATCATATTAAATATTGCCCATTTTTTATGATGGATTTAATGTAATAATGTAATAGAGTTTTTTGCATCTATATGATCATTTTAGTTCCCCACTATGATGAGAACCTTGATATTTTATGACTATATACATAATATGGTTTTCACATGTTCTAATATCTAAGATAATATATTATGAGAATAGACTGCTAGTATAAATTATTCATCTTTTGGTTCCTTTGAATATCCCCATCCATGTGCATGTGTAATGATCCTTAGACATTGTGATTATCATTAATTAATTTCATGAATTTCACACATAGAATTGTTTACGAAACCATAAAAAAATATGTTTTCAATAAGGTACGGTATGTTGGCGGGGTCACAATTGACGTGCCATTAATGGATAAGTTGTGAAAGGATTTTTCTATTTTATATTTTTGGATAATGATATCCCAACCCATTGATTGGAATAGAAATTTCACCCTAAATTACATGGCCATGGTGTAATGATGTTCTTATTATAGATAAACAAATAAAGTTGTATCCATCATATAGGATGGTCACATGTATGTGCATCTTACATTTTGAGATATTATGAAATAACTGATTATATTACATAGTGGGAATTATTATTTGGTTTTCATTATTATGCCATTATGTTCTATCTCATGGGTGCCTTGATCAATTTTTAGACATTAATCATACACTATATGCAAGACCTGTAAACACTAATGAGAATGAATCCTATAGGGTTACACACTCTATGATTCCCCTGATACTGATTAAATTCTATTTGAATTAAAATTATTGAATAAATATTATTCTCAACATAAAAGATTAATTTTTATTCTTGTTTTACTAATCAATGAAATTAAATAAATATTTATTCACCAGATTAGGAATAATATCTATATATATATTTATTTATTTATTATCAAAAAAATATTTCATTACTATATTGTGGATTTAATATTTATTTAACAAAAAAAAATATATTATTCAGGTATTCAATAAATTTTATTTGAGTTCTAAAGGACCAATATCGATTCTGGTTACAAAATTAATTTAACAAGTCAATTAAATATTATTTTTTATTGCATAAGATGGTGTGTTCCACAAAATAATATTATCATAATTTTATTTTAGGGAATGATGTTTGTTAATGTTTAATGTATTATATAATTTCCGGTATGCATTAAATTAATATTTAAAACTAAACACTAGCTCTATAAATAGACTATTATTTCTATTATGTAGAGTATTAATCTGTGCAATCGAAATAGAGACTTTTTGTGTATAGTGAATTTTCACATGACTCCTCCTCCTATCTCCCTCTCAATAATGAGAAACACATGTGATATTTATTCAAGACCAGAGAACAAGATATCAAGAATAAACAATCAAATACATTTTATTAATCATAATATCACATGAATATCATGTGGAATTTCTTCAACATTATATGAGCACATGTGGAAAATAACTAGAAGGATTATAACCTTATATCATAACAATTAAAAAAAGGTAACTAAAAATGGACTTTTTAGATGATCAACATTTATCAATAACGAAATTTCCTAAGCCCGTGTATTTATTTCTTCTGATGTTTAATAAAAAAAATTATAAATTTGACATGAAAAATCCTTACTCATGGTTTTGGGATTCCGAAATTAAAATAATTTTTATTATATCTCCCACTAAAGAATGATTTTACTATGCCCAAAACAAATAATTGAAATTAGAGAGTGAATGATTAAATTTATAATTATTTATTTAATAGATGATCTATGCACAATTTTTTCTAGATTTTAATTTCATGTAATTAATTTTTTAGTTAGATTTAAATTAGAATTATTTGAAATATTGATCACGATTCATTCAGTGTATTGCATTTTAAAATGTTTAAGAATATATGAATAATGGTCAGAGATTAAATAAATAAATTCCTAATTTTTATTTTGTAAGAAAGGGTTTCATGGAATGTACTCAAAAGTACAGGTCATTTTCCCTAGTGCGCTATATCTGGATGTTTCAAGGGTTACATAGTGGATCATAAAATTATTACAAGTGGTGTATTTCATGTCTTGATTGGCCAACCTGGCACAAGGTTGTTGGATTAGTCATCTTGTATTGGTGTACACATAGTTTTTTCTACATGAGTTAGTGGTGTAAACAATGCAATATGTATATACATTTTACATGGTCAAAACATTGTGAGATTCAAAACCTAGAAAATTTGTGATATAAATGACATTTATGCATTTTGCATGGTGTGTAGTTCATCAATTATCATTTCCATAACACATGTAAAATAAATATACATGTATTCTGGAAACACTAAAATTAAAACACACAGTCTGTGGCAGGTTTTTACATGCCTTGTAGTTCATCTGTTGTATATGTCACAAACCTAGCCATGTAACCTCAATACATGGAAATCCAGAAACATAGTGTGTTGATAGTATATAAATGTCATCAAATATACAATTAAATAATAGAAATAAGGATTACTTTAAATTGAAAATTCCAGCAATAAATCCTTATTTTATTGATTAACACACCATCGTGTGTTTGAAATTTTTATAATGGGTTATAAAATAAAAAATAATTTATTTATTTATTGTAATTAATATTTAATTATAGGTTCTGCCATTTATTTTCCATGAAGGGAATAAATTATTGGCATGCCCAATTCTTTTTGGATGATCATTAAGATGACAGGGAATTAGTTAATTCATTAATTATTTAAACAATACAACTTTTTTAATCATAATAATAAAGAAATAATAATTAAATGAATTATATCATGTTAAATTTTCATATTTTTTGCATGTATGATCATTCATGAGCCTGGACAAGACCTATTTTTGTGTTTGATGTTTTAATTAATTTATTTCATTGGTGTTTAATTGTTTATTAACAAATTAAATGTGATGGAAAGTGTGTCATCCCTCCCTCCATTAATATATAGGACATGCATGTACATATATATTTATGTAACACCCTTTTATCCAATACTTTGTTTCCCCTCACCTATGTCTGAGTCATAAATACATGTAATTAATTGAGGGTCCTAAGGTGCGTACAGGTGGTTGAGAATAAACCATTATGATGTCAATATAGGTGATATATGTGAACAAGTAAAATGTTGTATTTCATGCCCATACTAAAAAAAGAATAATTAAACCTAGGTTAAAGGTTATTTTAATGTCCTCTCATTAAATACACCATTAGATAATTCTCATGAACAAGTCGTTCAATTATTTATTTATTTATGTCTACTCATTTATTTATTTTATTGATACTTGTTCATGGCCTCATATATAAATGAATTAATATGAAATGAAAGAAATTCAATAAATTAATTATCGTAAAATTATTATCCATTATGGTTATTTAATTATATAATGTCCTAGTAAAATTCATTACACCAATCTTAGACATTAGAAGCTATTTATTTGCGGCAGATTTTAGAAGCAGTTAATTAAATAACTGCAAAATTATTTTGAATAATTATGAGGTGGTTTATTAAAACCTGTCTATAAACCTTTTAATTTTTTGAAAATCTAACACTTCTCCCCCGAACCACCCAAATCATCACCCTTGACCCTAGACCCCCTAAAACCCTACCCAACCCCTCGAAGCATCACTGCAAATCCAGACCCTTGAAACCCCTCTCTGTTGGTCACGACCCTCACCCCCACCCCTACCCTCACCACCCTTACTCTCGGTCCCAACCTAGCCCCCCATCGCCAGTCTCCTCTATTCCCATCCAAGCACCTCCCCACCCTCTAATGGTTGAGTGGTAAATGACATGGTGTTTCTCTCTATCTCTTTACTATATATAATTTTGATGTACCATGGGAGTTTTTGAATTAAATCTTTATTTGAGTTTTGTTTTGGATTATTTTATTATGGTTTGAAGTGAGTTACAACTATTATGAGTAATTTTGTATTGTTAACTTGTTTTTTTCCTTGAAATAGTAGTATTGATTTGGTTTTTGTCATAATTATTTATAATTTTTATAAACATAATTTCATTTAGGATTTGGGGTTGATTATTTTTTTTAAGTGGGAATAATAGTTTTGATTTGGTTGTTTCCTAAAGTTGTTATTTTTTTATAAAATAATTATCTTTTGGATATGTGGTCGATTATATTTTTAGAATTTTTGTTTGATTAGTTTTTTCATGTCATCTCATTTTTTAGTTGTTAATGATTTTATTTTGGTAAGGAATTCATGGAATGAACATCATTATTCCAATAAAAATCAAGGAATTTCCAGCATTTTTTTTATGATGGTATTGATTAACATAAAAGAAAAAGAATTCCATAAAGGTAAAATGAAAGGAAGTGGTTGAATCGATTGTTTTTTATTAAATTTCATGATACTAGTTATATATTATACTTTTTCAATATGTTTCTTGTAAAAGATTTTTTGATTGTATATACATTTTTTTATTAAAAATATTTTACAGAATCACCCAAAATTGAGGTTTAATAAGTAATAGATGGAAATAACTTGTAGGTGGTGGAATCTTGAGTAATTAAGTTTGCGTCAAACATAAAAATAGTTATTAAATAGACATAGTTTCTACATATTGGTTATTCAATGTGAAATACCACTAGGCATCCCATTTATGTTTTGTTTATATGGGGTATATTTGAAAGTAATTTGATGCAATATGATATTTTTTATAGTAGGTGGGGTGTATGTAGAATAACTATTGATGTGGTAAATATAGTTGGGGTACTATTGGATTTGGTAATGGTGAAAAAATTTGTTTTTCTAAAAAAATTGGATTTGTGGCTGATATGGGGGCTATTCAGAAGTGTTGTGGGGGATGTTTTTGTAATTTTAATATAATTTATGTTATGTTTCTATTATATAATCCAAGTGTCATTTAATATGGTTGTAATTAATGAAAATTGTAATTTTTGATGTTGTGAAATTGATAATTTTTAGGTTGTTAATGTTTAATTGATTATGGATGAAACAAAAATCCCTAATAAATTATTGGGATTATTATATTAATGATATTATATTGGAACTAAATATTTAAATGACAAATATCTTGAAATGAGATATTATTTAATGAATCGGTTGAAATTCGAAATGAAAAATTCTATGGTATAATGAATATGATGATTCTGGTAAATGGTATATTTATAATTTAATGAATAATATGATGAAATGGGTTATAAATAATTTTCATATAGATACCTTTTGTGGATATACAAGACTTTTTGTAATATTTTTGATCATAGATGAAAATATGTGGTGGTGATAGTGGAGTGGATTTAGTATACAATTTTAATATTATTTTGTGTCAACCCATTATTTAAGATTGTTTGAGACTATATACCAATTGTATTGTATATTATTTAATGAGAACTAAAAACCATGTCTAGTTAATAGACCGATGACACCTTTAGAGTGTAGTCCATTGGTGTGTCTGTAATATTGTAGGGTAGGTAATTCCAAATAATAATACCAAGAATCTAATAAGACTTTCACCAATGTTGGTTCCTGGGTTTTATGTAGTAGTTTTCTAGGATACCTCCACAGAGTAGAATGTTTGAGTCATTTCACAGTAAATGATCTCAATTGTATTTGTATGTATTCAAGTAAATAGGGTGTAATCCTTAAATAATAGGAGATTCTGATATGGATAATATGTCTTAGAGTATGACCAATTCTTATAATAAATGTGAACATCTCAAAATCAATGATTTCATTCTATGTATCAATTCCTTTATCATACCTTAATTACAAAGGGGATGTGTTCTTTTGAAACCATTGAAAATATCTCCCATGATTTATTATGAGATGTTCACTTTTATGATAGGAACAATACACCACTTCAATTATATTTCCTAATCATTTTATGTGATTAAAAATATTTTTTCTTAAAATTAATATAAATTAAGAATACTGAATTCATTAATCATTTAATTTAATGGTTCACACCTATATTTCATTAATATATTGAAAGTTGAATTTATTTTATTATAAATATACCATTTATTATGGGTAAATATAAGAATCCTTAGTATATTAATTATATAGTATTTACCTAGAAGATTTATTATTTCCCATTTTTATTTATGTAGGAAAACCTTATCTATCAAATTCAACAAAAAATCAACAAGTATATATGAATCTATTTTACAATTTATTGATAGTTATGGGTTTCATTTTTCAAATAATGTTTAGGGATGTTGTGATATATATATATATGGATAAAAGATGGATCACCTTACTGAGGAACAAACCTCAATATGCTAAGGTTTTTGTTGAGTTTTTAGATTTTTCCATCTCCAATCAATCTGTTTATGGGAGAATAGTATTTACATGTCCTAAATGTATGTTTAGAAGATGATTTTAAGACATATGGTATTTATAAACACTTGAAATTTTTTTATTCCCTACTAAATATTTTTTATGGATTTAGCACTGTGAATCGAACGTTTAAGAAATGTTGAGCACTGATGTCAATCCACAAGATGAGCTCCCAAATTCAGAGAAAATGGAAAATGAAATTAAGAACCTTATATATGATGAATTCAGCATTGCATGATACTGTCATCAACATAAAAACATATCAGACCATCAAGTTGGGGGTGCTACAAATAAAAAATATGAAAAGTGATATTTTTGAGACTGTAGGACAACCAGATCAATATTGTAACATATCTTTTGATCTTCCTCTTGATTATATGGAGACTAATATAAGAGGAAACATAAATGAGAAGAAATATGCATTTCATGGTTCAATTGCTGATGGAAATCAAGATTTGTATAGTGGATTTTTTAAACATTCATAACATTATTTTCTACTAAAGTTGTACCATATCAAATATATATGTGGATTTACAAATAATCCAATGTCCATGATATAAGAATGGTTGTGTGATATATTTATTGAAGCAATGATCCCTAACTATTTTTATGATATGAAAAAATAAGTTAACAACATTGGTATGAATTATACAAAAATGCATGTGTCTCCCAATGATTGAATGCTTTTTTGGGGAGAGGATTCCAGAAGACAGGATTGCAGAAAATATTTTTATTCTAGATGGGTGTATTTGGGTGATGTTGGAAGCCTGAATCAATGTACTACCATGAAGAATAAGAAAAGGAACACACCTGAAATTTTTTTGTTTTACTTTCCATTAAATCCTTAATTACAATAATTACTCATGTCATCAAAAACCACCAAACACATGAAGTGGAATTTTGTAGATAATTACAATAATGTGTTATTATGATATCCAAGACATTCCAAATCATGGAATAAATTTTCTTTACAACATAAATATTTCTCATTTGAACATTGTTATATTTGATTCGGATGGGTTACCAATGGATTCATCACATATGGTACTTTGAGACTAGTTATAGAATTTGGATAGTTGTTTCGATCCCTTACAATCTGCCTCCATGGATGTGTATCCAACAAAAATATTATATCATTTTGATTATTATTCCAAGAAAAATTTCCTAGAAATGATATTGTTGTATACTTTCATCCTATAATTGAAAAATTATAGAGGTTATAAAGCAACAATGTAGAGACATGGGATACATCATCTAGACAAATGTTTAAAATGAAAGTCTCTCTAATATGGACCTTTAGTGAATTTCCAAGACATTGGAATTTAGCTGGATCTAACACATACAAAGGTTTGTTCTATCCTATTTCTATCTTTGGTTTTGAGCCTGAATGGTTATCTCACAGTAGAAAATCGTACTTCTTTTTTCATTGAAGATCTCTCAATGCATCTCATTGATTTTGGATAAACAAGTCAAAATTCAATTGTTTTTTTATCGTAGACCTCCTCTAAAATTGTTAATAGGTTTGGAAATATTTGATTAACTGGGAAATGTTGAAATAAAATTTTGGGAGGTGTATCATTTGAATGAAAGTTGTAAATGAGTTAAAAGTGCACCCTCAAGTAAAATTGGAATGCTACAATTAAAGAAAAAATATATTCTCAAACATATGTATTATAAATTTAATTTGATTCATCATATTCTTGATATGATGCATATTGAGGATAATTCTTTTGAAAATTTTATCTTCATATTCCTTAAGGAGTATAGAAAGCTGAAGGATCGTCTCAATTCTCAGAAAGACTTATAAAGAATGAATTTAAAGTGTGATATTTGGACATATAAAAATGGAAAGTATTCTCCGAGAAATTTTGCAATGAAATATAGTGATAAAGATACATTCCTTTGAATTTTAAAAAATTTGAAGGTATATGATAGATATTCAAGTATCATCTCAAGGCATGTTAACTTAATTCATCGTAGGTTACATGGATATAAAATTTATGATTATCATATATAATTATATTTTTTACTTCCATTGTCATTGCATACATTTTTATGCAAAAAGGTTACTTCTATTGTAATCAAATTATACACATTTTTTCAACAAATCTATGATAAAACTCTACATCCATTTCATCTTGACATCAGTGAGGAGATATTTGAATTGACACTTTGTGCAGTAGCGATGATCTTTGCTCTGTCATTTTTCACAATCATGGTGCATTTAACTATTAATTTGGTTGACAAATATAAATAAGGATGACCTATAAATTATCGATGGATGCATCCAATTGTGATGTAATTTATTTATATGTATTTTGTTTCAGTAAAGTATTATTGGATCTTAATTATATACAGAATTTTGTTTTTTAATTTTGTTTCCAAGATATCATGGGCATTTGAAAAAATATGTGTAAAAAAATCAACATTAAGGCTCTATTTATAATGGATATTTGGTAGAGGAGTTTCTTATATTCTCTTCTATCTAATATGAAGATATTTATACTATATTTAATAAAGTTTTATATTTTAGTGAAACATTAACTCAATATGAAATAAATGGGAAATCAAAAATCTTTCCTACTGTTGGAAGACCAGTTGAAAGTATATCAAATATTATAGTAATTAGAATGGAATTAATATAGCCACATTGATATGTGATGCCTAATAGTGAAATTGTAGATCCATTAATTGAAGAGATGAGGATACAAAAAATGAGATTAGTGAGAGGACGTACAAGAAATGGTAAAGATATAACAAAAGATATTAATAAATTTCTTGTATAATGGTTTACACGACATCTAAGTTCATAAATATTTAAATTAATATGGATATTAGGTTGATACATAAATTTTTCAAATCTAATAATGTATATTACTTTTTCAGTTCATGAATAATGATACTCAAGTAGAGTCTTCAGAAGTTTTGATGTTTCTTGCTCGAGGTCCTCTAAAACAAGCTAGAATATTTGATGCTTATTATGAAAATGACATTAGATTCTATACAATTGATCAAGAAGAGGGTTTGAAATCATATAACAGGTGAATATTTACATTTTTTGAAGTGGAACACTATAGAAGGTTGATTGATATTATGGAATTAAACGACCACATTCATTTTTTCATTGTTTAATTCCAATATAATTGGGTGGTTTTTATCCACAGTTTTAAGAGATATTTTTTTAAATTTACATACGTGATGTTCAATCACACAATGGATGTATGTGACCATGAACTATATGATTTTTATATCTTTTCATCACAATTGAAATTGGGATATTATGTGAACGATGTCGTTAATAAAGGGTGTAGTGTGGTTTCTCATGTAAAACAAAGTGTGTTGTATGAAATAGGAGATTAAGTAGAAGAGCTTAACAATGATATTAAATCCCAAAAATAGTAAGAAGAGAACAGAGTTTTCAATCATGATATTGAAAATATTAGTCTAGAAGTGGTGGATAAAGTAGTTAAAGTAATGACAGATTCGTAAAATGATATTATTGAAGGAGAAAATGAATTTTTGTGTAGTTATACCTTCATTTGTGAACAAAATAAGTAATTTATGTTGTTATTTATTATCATTATTATATATAATAAGTTTTTTAGAACAGTAAATCTATTATCACTTCAAATTTTTCAGGATGAAATTTTTGAAATATATGTTATGAACCTAATTTTTTTGTTTAAATGATAGGAATACGATGGTGGAAACATTATACTGATTCCTGTCGACTCTTAATCGATGTTCCATCAACCAATCTAACAGATGATGGCCCATCTATCTCCCTACCTACTATATCTGGGACAAAAGCTTTTTGCCTCTGCATCATCTCTCACGGCCTCCAGCAACGTCCCATCAACAGCTCAGTCGATGCCTTCTTGTACTTCATCCCTAGTAGTGAGGGAGGAGCGCTACAATTCTAGTTCTTCACAGGGATACTATATGGTGACTGTTATAGTTAAAAGTTTAATAAAAATAAATTTATTTTACTTTTTTATATTATTAACTACTTTATAATAAAACATTGAAACAATGAAATTGTGGAGAAAAATATGAAAAGTGAATGTGTATCCTTTCTGATTGGAAAAAAGATAGTTGTCAAAATATGATTCATATGGGGTCACTATGGATGGCATCCTGGGATTACATGGCCATATTCTAGTCTAGTTGGTGGAAGAGCTGATTACCCTTCCCATTACGTATGTTGATTGGAGGCATATACCTTCATCATGTAAAAATATGATTTTTGATTAAAAAATAAAGTTAATTTTAATATATTATGGAGTAATTAAATTTCATTATGTTATTAAATTATAATATTTTTAAAATTAATCTATGTTTATAGATTTTTTTTCCATTTTATCGTCACTGATATCCTAATACAAAAGTAGAAATTGAAAATTTGGGGAAATAAATGGAATGATTATAAATCTACATTATAGAAAGAAGACAAGCATAATTCGTTGAACTCCCAACAAATTCATGATATGGTACTTAATGGGGTACCTAGGGAGCAATGAAAATTTTTAACAGACTAACATCAGGATGAGAATCACATGATATTTAAAAATATATTATTATATAAATACCATTTTACATTTATGCATGTATATGAAAATGAGATGACGTTACATATATTACAGTTAAATTACTTTTTATTTATTTCAGGATCTTCCAATTTAGAATATATCGAGTCTGGATAAGAAAATCATCACTCATACTACCGGGTCAAAATCTTTTTATAGATTTCGATCGACTCTAGTAATAATTTCATTAGTTTAAGTATTTATTAGAAAATATTATCTATTTAATATATTAAATTATTTGTTAATCTTCTTTAATGTAGTCACAGAGTTTAGTGTACCCAGTATCCCAAACCAAAGTGTGGTTGGATGTTAATAAAAACTTTTATGGACGTTTTGTTAATCATCTTGCCAAAGAAGTTGGTTTAAAAATTAATTTTTCATTATATTAAATAATTATCAGTTGTCATTATGTTAATATATATTTCTTCTAATATGACTGGTATTTGATTTATAGATAAAATTGAAAGAACTATGGGATTAAATTCCCATTCATTCTTACTCAGTCTCCTAGGATGGCCGATTTGGTAATGTCCTTGGGAAGGAGAATCATTGTCTAGTTCTTGAGATGGGTTTTGGACCAAATACCATCTAATGTCTTTGCCAAGAAAACATGGATTTCATGTGAATATTGTCTTGGTTGTTGTATCTCTCTACCCCAATATAATTATAGAATAATTGATTCAATGAAAAACACAATTCATGAACAAGGGTGTGAGATATCCATTTTGAAGAAAGTGTTGTTAGATTTATATGTGATGACAACCAAATCTATCCCTAGGTAATTGTAGCAATTATTGGTGGTGGGAAGTTAAATAACAGAACCTAAAAATCATTTAGTATGCAAACTTTTATTATTTATTTACATAACTATAAATATATAATGTTTAATATTCAATATAATTTTCTTATTGGTGCTGGTAGCATAAAGTAGAGATGGGGATGGGGAGGCTGATGAGAAGAGTTCATCATTGGTAAATGATTAGTGGAGAGGTTTTTTTTCATGTACAATGTTAATGTTATTTATCTTTTTATTATATTTTATCTTGTATTGGGACAATGAGTTCCCTATATATTTGTTTTATAACCATGTTTCAATATGAAATGTTTCAATTGGCTATGGTGATTTAAATTTATTTATGATCATAAATGATGTTTAGTTTCATGTGTCACTTTTACATATAGATTGACTTACCTATTATATTACACTATTTCCCACTTGTTTTTCATGGTTCCTTACTGAGTATGTCTATACTCCCAACTATATGGGCCTTTAATGCATTGTTTTTTTCTAATACAAACAACTAGAAGATTAGTGGTGTCCTTAGTGGAACTAGTATTTATGGAACCTAGATTTAAGTGGAGTAACTGACCGTGTTTGGTGGTCAGACATAGGGATCTTGAGATTTGAAATCATCTTCCTTTTTCTTACATTTGTTTCTAGATTGTGACCCACTTTCATTCTTCCCTGTTAGGAATGTATTTTACACCTTTCCATTCCTGGATATTTATCTATCTCATTTTGATGTATTTCATAGAGGTTACTACATTAATTTTTCACACAATATAGATTTTATTTTATTATAATTATGCACTATTTCACGGAGTTGAGTGTGTGTGTTTTCACAAACAATTGGATAAAGTCCCCTAAATCAGTGATATTATTTTTTTGTACTTGTCTCTAGCCCTTCACCTACTAAGGGTGAACATGTGGCCTCACTCTCAACTCACTAGTGACCTAAGATAAGCCCTTATAGGTCAAGTCATGACCCAAAACCCCACGATTTTCTCGAATAATGTAATCTTTATCTAACCCCATATATTATAGGAATGTCTATACCAATTTATAAATCTCACATCATGACCCAACCCTACTAACTGAGGATCATTCTATATTATCTCTCAACCAACTAATGTCCTATATCACTTATCCCTAAGATATTAAATGAAGATTGTAACATATAAGATATCCTTTATCTATCAAACCCTATGTTCGATTAGTATCCTCTTATTTTCACCATTTTGGTTGGATCTGAATATTTATGTGTTGGGTGATACCTATTTTGTTAGTTTTTTGTTCACTATTTTTGTGGGGAAACTATTTTTTGAGCTCTATATTGTGGGTCATGGATAGAAAATGGGGATGTTATCAGGTAACTTGGACTATGTGGATTCTTGCTGGACTTGGAACATAGAGGCATCAGGGTTTTTTCCATGATCTCATTAAGGGGTGGGATCAATGTTGGATGTCCTCGGTTTTCATAATGTATTTACCCATTGTATAAATCAATGTCAGTATTAATACTCACTTTTGGAAGTTTACATCATGTATGGTTATTTAGGGTGATTTTATTTTGGCTATGAATTGTTTATTGGTTTTGAATCATAAATGAACCCTCTGATGAAAATTTTATTCATGATGGACGGTATATTATTTATAATTATTTCTTTATTATTAAATTAATTTATCTTGTTTTTATTTTTGGTGTATTTAGTTTTAACATTGGAAGCCATATTTTAATCATTGTTCATTGATTTTTTATAGAGAGTTTTTAATATATTAAAATTTTGTTTCCCAAGAAATGTCTTTTGTAATAGATTTAATATTCCACATACTTTCAATGAGAAATGTATTTAGAAATGTATTGAGAAGTGTATTGATTCATTAAATGTATTATGAAATGTATTATTAATTTTTTTGAACTGTTGATTTTTTTAATTTAATTATATATTGTTGATTATTTTATGGTGTTGTGTCATTTTTTATTCTTTTAATGTATTGTAAAATGTATTATATCTTTCAATCTAGAGAGTCCCTTTTTCAATATGTTGATTCTTTATGTTTTGGTGACAATAAATGTACATTGATTAATTAGTTTTAACATGTTTCATTTTATATGTACTTATCCTTGTACATTGATGATATATTTGATGATCTTGTCAATTTTTCATTCTTATTATTATGTTGTTCTGGCTACGTGTTCTAGGGCTACAAAATCTACAACCTCTTTTTTTTGCAATTTCTAATTTAACGGAAGTTTAAATTATTTCCAGATATAGTTTTATTTCATAGTAATTTAAACCACATCTATATTATGGTGCATTTATAGGAGGCAGTTAAATCCACCCATAAATATAAAAAAACTTTGGCGGTGGTTTTATCCATTTTAGTGGTGGTTTTTTCGCTAAAAACATTGAGATTTAGCATCGTTTTCTTACTGCCACTATATTGTCATTATAATCTTAAAGGAAACTCACTGCAAAAAATTGGAAAACCACCGAGAAATAGGTGATCTATGACATTATCAATAAACCACAACTAAATGGTATTAAATACTGTGTGTTGAATGCCGACAACAATTTTAAAAGCGGTTTATTGAAACTATCCTAGAATGATAGAGTGGTGGTATAAACTGATTCTTTATAAAAATCCAACACTAAATCAATAGTTTTTTTTGATTAAAAAGTCTTGAAAAGGATTAAACAATGTAATAATTATTAATTATTTATTTAAAATATCTCACTTAAATATAAAGAAAATCATCACCTTCCATTACATTATTCGGAATGAAATTAATGAAACTAAGTGTTTTACCCACCATCATTGGGAAACTCACTTTTAATGTGGTGATCTTATCAATGTTATGGGTTGTATCAATCATCTAATATCAAGAAAAGTATCCCTATATAGACTTAATGTAAATTAGGGGAATGTGATTATGAAATCCATTTCATGATTTCAAGATTGGGAGTCCACTCAATGGATCATGTAGTTACAAGCCCACAATTGGTAAAGAAAAGCGTACTTAAATAACATGAATTAGCTTGACCGAACCTCGTTGGGTTTATGCAAAGGGAATATGGATGCCTTCAACAATAATATCATCAAAACCTTACATTCCCTATTCAATGGTAAGGGATAATAGGACATGATAAAATAGTGGGAAATTTTGATAAAATAATAATAACATATTAATTATTATTTTCACATATGATTTGTAAAAAATAAAATTAAAAATATTCACTTTTAATGGTAGAATAAAATTTCAAGCATGTCATTCACATTATCGATTCAGTCAATATTGGATGAATAAACCATCATCATTGGTAGAAAATTCATGGAGTGGTTTTGAATCCTCCTGGTTAGGTTATGATATGAAATGAAACCATAAATGCTAGAATCTCTAATGTTTGTCTTATAGCTAAAGAGGTGAGTGGGGAGATTTCATGGTCTATGAAAACTTTTGAATTTTGTTAATAATAATCAATGGTTTCATGGTCTTAGTGGAATGGTGTATGTAAAAGGGTGAATTGTCCCTTATTTTACATGTAATGATCAGTGATGATTCATTTGACTCTTCCATTATCCTTTTGGGGATATGAACTGAAAACAATATCACCAATACTAAAAAAAGTGACAAAAAGAGTGTTAGAAGGTATACCATTCCAATTATCGAATGGAAATAAACCCTTTCCTTTATACTTATATGTGTGGGGTTCTAAAGAATTTTTTATGTCCTCTTCCAGTAACAGAATTCCGCCATGAGACACAAAGTGTACCTTTATAGGATATACAATTGAAATAAGGATAAATTACCTATAAAACCATGGGAAAAGTGATAGTGGAAAGGAATGAAATATTAATTACGAGGGAGGAAACCTCTGAAAGATAAAGTGGGAGCCAGATAGACTTATATGAAATATTTTCTCATGGTGAACAAGAGTAAGTACAAGAATTCCACAAATCAATATGGGAGAAGAAAATGTTTTAGAGAAACAATTACAACGTAGGAGTAAAAAATAGGATATATAACTATAACATAATTTTTTTCCAGTCACTGAGGATGATGATTCATTTTTAGTTGGTAATAATGATCCTATTACCTATAATGAAGTGGAATGTGGAATAGATGTTTTCAAATGGATAGAAGACATGAGCTCTAAAATGGATTCCATGTAGCAAAACAATGTGTGGATGTTAGTAGATTCCCTTGTGGATGTAAATACCATTATATGAAAATGGGTATTCAATAAAACAATTGACATTGAATAACAAATCAGTACCTATAAGTCATGACTACTTGTAAAATGGTTTAAATAGAATCAATTCATTGATTATATTGTAACCTTTTCACTAGTTGCAATGCTGAAATCCATAATAGTTCTACATGATATTATGGATTATCGTGACTGTTATATGAGTAAAATGGATGTCAATAAATCCCTCCATAATAGGTACAATCAAGAAGATTAATATATGATACAAACTGTGTTGTTTATGAATCCAAATAAAACTAATAATATATAAAAATTGTAAATCTCAATTTATGGATTAAAAACCATATTTTTTCTGGGAATATTAATTTTGATAAAGATATTGTGTTACTTGGTTTCATAAATAATGAGTCTGATACATATCTCTATAAAAGTATTGGTGGTAGTGCATTCATTTTATAAGTAGTCTATTTTTGTGTCATATTATCCATTGGAAAAAATACCAGTCTTACGGTCAGTTAAGGAATGACTGAATAAATTATTCTCTATGTAGGACATGTGCTAAAAAGTATATATTTTTGTGATCAAGATCATTCATGAAAAATCCAAGAAGTTTCTTAACCTAGGTCTAAGTACATACATTGAAAAGATAATAAAGATGTTCCATATGGAACATTACAAAGTGGATTGATTCTATCATCACTTGGAATTTATCATTTTAGGAAAATGTTTCCTCAAACACCCAATGAAAGAAATTTAAGGGAAATGATTCCTTATAAATCAGTGATTTTCAAAATCATGTATGTTATCTTCCTTACTAGGATAAATGTCACCTATGAATTAATTTCAGTGGTAAGATATCAAGATTATCCATGTGAAATCCATTGGATGGAAATCAATACTATCCATAAGTATCTAATGAAAACAAATGATATATTCTTAGTTTATGGAGGATAGGAAAAAATTGTCATTCGAATATATGAAAATGAAAGTTTTCAATTTCATCAAGATGGCATGAAGTCACAAATGTATAACATCATCAAATTGAATGGAGGTTTCGTGACCTAGATGATTATAAAGTAGTCTTTGGATACAGTTTCAACAGTACTGTCCGAGTATATTATAGCTTCCTAGGTTTCGAATGAATCATTATGGATAGGAAATGTTTTCCATAAACTTGATGTAGTAACAACAAGTACTATTCCTATCACTCTTTACTGTGATAATACTATTGTGGTGGCTATTACAAGGATCTATGGTCATATCAGTGGACAACCAACATACTTTGTATGTTCATCTCTAGAGATATATTTCTTAGACTTGTGAGATTTTATGGAGTAGTATTTCCACATAAGACAACATAGTGGGCCCCTTGAATAATCATTGACTCAGCAAAAACATGATTATCATGTGAGGTCTAGCATACTGAATTTCATAAAGAGTTCACTCTAGTATAAATAGTATTTATTTGGAGTTATTATCCAAGAATAAACTTTCTATACATTTATTATAAGTATAATTGATGTATTGAAAACTCATTAAACATATTATTACATATTGTTCACTGTTTTTCATGGCTATAATATAATAATGTAATATAGTAATTTCCCCATTCATAATTTCATAAAGGAACCCTTCTAGAATGAGATCCTTTAAGTTCTATGACAATAATATTAATATGGTAATACAGTTTGATAACTTTCTATGATAGGATGTATACAGACTTTCCATGGTAGTTTTGGTGGGCTGAAATGAGGGGGGGTCATTGTCGATTTTTCTTCTCAATGTCTCATGTGTTAGTAGGTAGATTTCAAACATAACATTATAATAAGATTCACCAAACCTCTTGAGATCACAAAATGAAAGTGGGATGGAATATAGATGGAATTATTAATGGGTTTTCCATGGTTAGTTAGAGGAAATAATTCCATCATGGTGATTTTAAACTAAAATCCAATTCATCACAACATCATTCCATTTGGGAGAATCGTTCGGTTGATGTTTTTAAATAGTGGTATGTGAGGTAGATCATCCTACATCATAGGGTACCTATGATGATAATAATGGTTACCCTATGAAATGTGAATATGTATCACATATGATCAGATAAAAGATATTTGTCCCAATATGATTCATATGGGGTCCATACGGATGGCATCATGGGATTACATGGTCAAATTCTAAGCCAGTTGGGGGCAGAGATGATTTCCCTTACCATTAAGATTAATGATAGGATGCATATTCCTTCATCATGTAAAAATAATTATTTTTATTCAAACATAAAGGTAATTTTAATACATTAGGATGTAATTAAATGTCATTATGTTATTAAATTATAATATTTTTAAAATTAATCAGTGTGTATAGAAGTTTTTCCACTTTATCATCGCTGATATCCTAATACAAAATTAGACATTGAATATTTTGGGAAATGAATAGAATGATTATAAATATATATTATGGAAAGAAGATAAATATACTTCATTGAACTCCCAAAAAATTTATGATATGGTACCTAATGGGGTTACTAGACATAAATGAAAAAAATTTAATAACTGAAATCATGATGAGAAGCACACAGTATTTAAATATATATTTTTATATTAATACCATTTTATATTTATACATTTATATGAAATTGAGATGGCGTTTTATATATTTTAGTTAAATTACTTTTTATTTATTTCATGATCTTCCAATTTAGAATATATCGAGTCCAGCTATGAAAATAGTCACTCATATTGTAGGGTCAAAATGTTTTTCTAGATGTCAATCAACTTTGTTAATAATTTCATTAGTTTAAATATTTATTTGAAAATATTATCTATTTTATATATTCAATTGTTTATTAATATTCTTTAATGCAGCCACATCGTTTAGTGAACCCAGTTTCCTGAACATAAGTGTGGTTGGATGTTCATAAAAAAATTTATGGGAGTTTTTTTAATGAGCATGCCAATGAAGTTGGGTTACAAATTTATCTTTCATTATAATAAATTATTATCATTTGAAACTATGTCAATATATATTTCTTCTAATATGACCGATATTTGATTTATGGGTAAATTTTAAAGAATTATGGGATTCAATTCCCATGCATTAATACCGAGTCTCCTAGGATGACCCATTTGGTAATGTCCTTGGGAAAGAGTATCCTGGTCTAGTGCCAGAGATGGGTTTTGGACCAATACAATATAAGGTATTTGGAAGGAAAACAAGGCTTTCATGTGAATATAATATGGGTTGTACTACCTCTCTACCCCAATATTCTTATAGAATGGTTGATTCTATTAAAAACACCATTCATGAATAGGGGTGTGAGATATCAATTTTGAAGAAAGTGTTGTTTGATTTGTATTAGATGATAACCAGATCTATCCTTGTGGATTTGTAGTGATGATTGGTGGTGGGAAGTAAAATCACACAACTTAAAATCATTTAATATAAAAAATTAATTGTTTATTTGAACAAAAAATATACAATGTTTAATTTTCAATATAATTGTATTACTAGGGCCAGTAGCATAAAGTAGAGATAGGTATGGGGAGGCTGATGGGAAGAGTTCATCATTGGTAAATGATTAGTGGAGAGGTTTTTTTCATGTACAATGTTTTTATTATTTATATTTTTATTATATTTTATCTTGGATTGGGACAATGAGTCCCCTATGTATGTGTTTTATAACCATGTGTCTATATACTATGTTTCAATTGGTAATGGTGATTGAAATTTATTTATGATCATATATAATGTTTAGTTTCTTGTATCTATTTTACATATAGATTGACTTAAATATTATATTATACTATTTACCACATTTTTTCATGGTTCCTTACAAAGTATGTTTATACTCACACCTACCTGGGCCTCTCATGCATTGTATTTATCTTATACAAACAACTAGAAAATTAGTGGCGTCCTCGGTGAAACTAGTATCTATAGAACCTAGATTTAAGTGGACTAACTGACCATGTTTAGTGGTCATACATAGGGATCTTGATATTTGATATAATCTTCCTTTTTCATACATTTTTTTTCTAGATTATGACCCACATTCCTTCTTCTCTGTTAGGAATTTATTTTACGTATTTTCATTCCTGGATATTTATCTATCTCATTCGGATGTATTTCCTAGAGGTTACTACATTAATTTTTCAAAAAATAGAGATTTTATTTTATTATAATTATTCAGTATTTCAGGAGTTGAGTGTGTGTGTGTGTGTGTGTGTGTGTTCACATAAAACAGGATAAATCCTCCAACATCAGTGATATTATTTCTCTGTGCTTGTCTCTAGCCCCTCACCTACTGAGGGTGAACATTTGGCCTCACTCTCAGCTCACTAGTGACCTAAGATTGGCCTTTATAAGTCAAGCCATGACACAAAACCCCCTGTTTTTCTCTAATACCTTAATCTCTATCTAACCCCATCTATTATAAGAATGTATATACCAATTTTATAAATCTCACATCATGACCCTTCCCCACTAACAAAGGATCATTCTATGTTATCTCTCGCCAAACTAATTTTCTATATAACTTATCTATAAAATGATAACTAAAGCCAATAACATATAAGATATCCTCTATATATCAAAACCTATGTTCGATTAGTATCCTCTTATTTATACCTATTTGGTTGGATCTGAGTATTTATGTGTTAGGTGATCCCGAATTTGGGAATTTTTTGTTCTCTATTTTTGTAGGACACTATTTTTTGAGCTCCATATTTTGGGTCATGGATAGACAATGGATATGTAATTAGGTAACACAGACTATGTGGATTTTTGTTGGACTATGAACATAGAGGCATCAATGTTTTTATTCATGATCTCATCAAGGGGTGGGTTCAATGTTAGAAGTCCTAGGTTTTCATAAAGTATTTATCCACTGTAAAAATCAAGGTCAGTATTAATCCTCACTTTTTGATGTTTAGATCATGTGTGGTTATTTAGGGTGATTTTATTTTGTCTATGAATTGTTTATTGGTTTTGAATCATAAATGAAACCCTCTGATAAAAATGGTATTCATGATGGATGGTATCATATTTAGAATTATTTCATTATTATTAAATTAAGTTATCTTGTTTTTAATTTTGGTGTATTTAGTTTTAACATGTGAAGCCACATTTTAATCAATGTACATAAATAGTTCATAGAGACTTTTATATATATTAAAATTATGATTTCCATGGAATTTTGTTTTGTAATTTTTTGAATAATCCATGTACTTTCATTGAGAAATGTATTTAGAAATGTATTGAGAAGTGTATTTATTCATTAAATGTATTAAGAAATGTATTATTGATTCATTAAATGTGTTTATTTTATTAATTTATTTATAGATTGTTTATTATTTTATGGTGTTGTGTCATTTTCGATTCATTCAATGTATTGTAAAATGTATTATTTCTTTCAATCAGGTGTTTTCCTTTTTCAATGTATTGATTCATTATGTTTTGGCGAGAATCAATGTACGTTGATTAATTAGTTTTAACATGTTTCGTTTTATGTGTATGTATCCTTGTACATTGATGATATATTTGATGATATGATCAAATTTTCATTCTTATTATTATGTTGTTCTGGAAACATGTTTTGGGGCTGCAGAATCTGCAGCAAATTAATTTTTGTAATTTCTAATATAGAAGCGGTTTAAATTGCACCTAGATATAGTTTTTTTTTTCATAAAAATTTGAACATCCTCTATATTATGGTTCATTTTGGGGTGGCGGTTATATCCAGCCCTAAATATGCAAAAAAAAATTGGTTGTGGTTTTATCCATTTTATTGGTGATTTTTTTTCAAAAAACATAAAAATTTAGCATCATTTTCTAACCACCGCTATATTGTCATTATTTTTTTTAAAGGAAACCCACTACTAAAACTGAAAAAACCACCAAAAAATATGTGTTCTATGAAATTATCAATAAACCCCTACTAAATGGAAGGAACTACCATGTGTTGAATGCCGAAACCAATTTTAGAAGCGGTTTATTGAATCTTTCGTATAACATAGAGCGGTGGTATAATCTGATGAAAAATAAAAAAACCCCACTAAATCACAATTTTTTAGTACTGAGTAACATGTTATAAAAAGTATTAAACACTCTAATATTTTATAAATAATTAATTAAAATATCTCACTTAAATATAAAGTAAATCATGACCTTCCATAACATTATTAGGAATGAAATTATTGAAACTAAGTGTTTTACCAACCATCATTGGGACACTCACCTTAAATGTGGTGATATTTTGAATCTTAGGGGTTATATAAATCATCTCATATCAAAATATGTATCCCTTTATAGACTTAATGGAACTTGGAGGAATGTAATTATGAAATATATTTCATGATTTTAGGATAGGGAGTCCACTCAATTGATCATGTAGTTACAAGGCCATAGTTGGTAAAGACATGCCTACCTAAATAAAATGAAGTAGCTTGAACAAAATTCGTTGGGGTTATGCGAATGGAATATGGTTCCCTTCAAATATAATATCATAGAAACTTGACATTCCATGTTCAATGGTAAGGGATATTAGGACTTAATAAAATAGTGGTAACTTTTGATATAATAATAATAACATATAAATCATTTGTTTCGCATATGATTTATAAATAATAATAATCATAATAATCTATTTTAATGGTAGAATAAAATTTCAAGCTCATAATGAACATTATCGATTCAATAAATATTAGAGGAATAAAACATCCTCACCGATAGTAACTTCAAAGAGTGGTTTAAAACCCTCCTCGATAGGTTATGATATTAATAGAAACTATAAATGCTAAAATATCTAATGTTTAGTATTCTAGGTGATGATGTGAGTGGTGATATTTCTTGGTCTATAAAAACATTTGATTAATTCTATTAACAATCAGTGATTGTGGTTTTCATATATATCTATTTAACTCCTAAAAAACAATAAAAACATTGAAGCATATAGAATTCATCGAAACCTATATAGTCATTACTAAGAGTGAGTTAGACTGAAATGTATTGAGATGTCCAAGGTACTCTTTTAGAGAATGATAATATAGGGTTCCCCATCGGGGCCTCCCATAGTCAATCACATTGGTTACATTACGTGACTAGAGGTTCTACAGTTTAAACTCCTTAAATAAATGGGCACTAATATCATTTTTTAATTACACCCTCATAGATAATCTAGTTTATTTGAAAATTTTAAAATAAAAAACTTTTAAATTTATCTCCCATATCTTCCTACTATCAAAACCACAAAGATAAGGATTTGAAGAATCAAAAAAATTATGTCTTATTAATAATGAACAGAAAGAGAAAGTGAAGAGATTTAATTCAAATGATTCTTTATGACCTTGCAATAACAATAAGGTCAATGGTAAAGAAATGGAAAATTATTACTTCTATTTCACAAGTCGTAATAAGGGAAACGGTAAAAAAACTACACCCACGCAAACAATAATGTGGAAGCTTCATGTGCGTTTTTTATTGAGTGCAGTTTATCTATTTCATCAAATTGTGTAATAGATGAAGTTTTGATTCTCACATATGTATTAAAATATTTTAACTAAGTAGATTCAGGAATATTGACAAAGGGGATAGATATATACATGTTACCAATGGTGATAAACATGTTGTTGTAGGTATTGGTGACCACCACCTCACATTTCAAAATGGAATGATCTAGGTTTTAAAGTATTTTTATTATGTTACATAAATTAAAAAAAATATTATATCAGTATCTAGTCTAGATAGAGATTTTATTATATTTATATATTTAATTAAATGTTGTTTCTTTTAAAAATAAGAAATTTTTTATCGTTTCTCATGATTAGATAATTGTTTTTATGTGTTGGACTAAAATTATGATGTAGTGGAAATCGATAAAGAATCAACCTCACCTGACTCATACCACACACCAATTAGGAATCACCAGCTAGGAAATGTAAAAAAAATTCTTTACTAAACAACATAAAGATATATATTAAAATTCTTTTGAACTAAAAGAACATGGTCTTTATCATTAATTTTTACAAGGTAAAATTGCCAAATCCCCATTTTGTGGGAAATGTGAAAGGGAAAACTAACATCTTGAATAATTTTATACTGATGTGTGTGGACCATTTTCGATTGAATAAGATGGTGGGTACTTATAGTTTATAATATTTTCTAATGATTTTGGTAGATATTGTTGAGTCAAAAGACTTATTTTGACTTCTATGTTTTGTTTTGGAAAACACGAATGTCTTGTTAATCCCACTAACCTTGTCTTTCGTATCGTACTGATCATGCTGATCGTACTGACTATGTGTATCGTACTGATCATACTGATCGTACTGATCATGCCAATCGTACAATGCTGATCGTACTGACCATAATGATCGTACTGATCATGATGATCGTACTGACCAGGCTAATCGTACTGATCATGCTGATCGTACTGACTATGCGTATCGTACTGATCATACTGATCGTACTGACCATGCCAATCATACAATGCTGATCGTACTGAATATGGAAATTGCATTAACTCAGCTTCTCATATCTTTTATTACATACTTGTTTTGGTACTTTTTCAAAAACACATGCTTCGTTTAAATCGTACTCTTGATTATCTTATTCATACATCTTGTTCTAACCAATACGATGTCGTTGAGTTAGTTACAAACTAATCAAAACAATGTCGTGCTTTCTGTTTCAATATGACCGTTATGATTCCAGGTGTCCAAGTCCCTCTGAGTTTTTCGTAGAAATATGGCCGTTGGAGGAGATGTGACCATTGGAACCCGAGGCCTATAAATAGGAGGTCAATTGAAGCTAAGAGTACAACAGAAAACTAAGAACAAGCGTGACACAACTGTGATACTTTGCTTCTATCAAGATCTAGAGAGAGATGTTGTGACTTCTCTCATGCTTTGTGCCTTGTGTGTCTGATCATCGTATCGGGGGCTTTCAAGTAATTGAAATACAGAGGTGATGATTACCTACAAGATCGAGGGCTTCCAGGGATAGGCAAACGGACGGACCGATCATCGTATCGAGGGCTGACGGGGATAGGCAGACAGACGTTCCGATCATCGTATCGAGGGCTGCCAGGGATAGGCAGACAGGCAGCCCGATCATCGTATCAAGGGCTCACCAAGGTGTTGGTGAGACAGAACTTTTATCCTAGGTGAAAGGATAACCCTTCTCTTTGGGTTAAAAGAATTGTAATTCTTTTACATTTCCGCTGCTATCTGTATTAGAAAGGAAATTGTTTTTGTTTCCTTTTCTATCTCTTATACATTTGTAATTGTTTCAATTACATCCATTTTATTACGTATTGTATTGATTGATTCTATACGCTTTAAGGTAGAATCATTCATCTTTATATTACTCTGATTATTGTGTTCATCTTGAATACAATTGTTTTACATTTCATTAGTATTACATTACATCATACCTTTTATATTCAATACAATTGTGGGTGTTTGTATTTGTATTAGTTTAAGATCATTTAAACTAATCTCTTCAGTGCAAAAACTCAAAAGGTTTTTAAACCTACAATTCACCCCCTCTTGTATTGTTCCATATAATAGACATACATATCTATATATTCGATCCAACAATTGGTATCAGAGGAGGTTTTCCACTGATTTGTATTAAAAGCTTTATTTCTTTCATATTACTATTTTTAACTACTTACTACACTGACGTGTGGAGTGGAAAAGTTTTTAGATGGCAGGAATGAATATTGGGTCAATAGACAATCTGAATCCTTCTAGACCACCTATATTTGATGGAAATTATTATGAGTATTGGAGAGATCTTATGAAGACTTTTTTGATAAATACTGGCGTAGAAAATTTTATTATGCTTACTGGAGGTTACAAAATTCCTGACAAAGAAGTCAGTACTTTCACTAACCAAGAGAAGCAAGAATATCAACTGAATTACAAGGTACGCAATACTTTAGTATGCTCTATGACCAGGAATATATACATTCAGATATCATCATGTGAAGTAGCCAACTGTATTTGGAAGAAATTAGAAGTCACTCACTTTGGAACATCCAAGGTTACAGAAACAAGGATAGTAATTCTTCGAGCAAAGTATCATGGATTTATTTTTCCCTATGGAGAGCCAGTATGTAAAGTGAAACAAAGGTTTATGACAATTTGCAACAGCTTACAATCTATGGGAGAAAAAGGTCTTGATGAAGAAGCTCTAGTTGATAAAATTATAGATATAATGCCAAATGAATGGGAGTCAAAAAGGACAGCTATTGATGAAAATAGAAAAGTTTCCCAGATTTCTCTATATGAACTCTTTGGAACTCTTCTACAGCACGAGAGAAGAATGAAGGGAGATGCTGATTTCGACAAGAAGAAGAATGGTAATGGAAGTGTAGCCTTTGATTCTAAAGCTAAAACACCTGAAAGGCTTACGAGATTCAAAGCCAAGAAAGTTATATCTGATTCAAGTGATTGTGATCTTTTGGATAATGAGTTAGCCAATCTTGATCGAAGGATGAACAAGATTGTGGGAAAGAAAGACTTCCAAAATAGATTCAAAAAGAAAGATAGGAAGGATAAGAAAGATTCAGAGGTAACTTGTTATGAATGTAAGAAAGAAGGACATATAAGGCCTGATTGTCCTTTACTGAAAAGGAAAGACAGAAAGGAGAAACACTCTCAAAGAAACAAGAAAAGGTTTTATAAGACAAAGAAAGTATTGAAGGCAAATGATACCTTGAGTGTAAGTGATATTGATTCTTCAGATGATTCTTCAGAATATGAGTCCTCAAGATAGAGGAATATTTGACTTTTATCCAGATTACCAATTGAAGATCATTGTCTCATGGCTAAGGTACATAATGCTGAAGCTATTACAAATGTCTCTTTTAATGAAAATTATACTGATAATAGATATTATGAATCTTAAAATGATGAATCTTCATCGTCAGAAGATGATACATTACCTTCTTTTGAAGAAGTATCTAGATTTTCTAAATTACTTGAAAATGAAAATTCTAAACTCAAGAAGAGGCTTGAGAAAGAAAATTCTATAATTTCAATCTTGACTAAAGAAGTAGCAGATCTTTCTAAAGATCTTGATGTGAAAACTTCTGATTTTGAAAGTATTTGAAAAAACCTTGAGAAAGTTAAATCTGATAAGGACAATCTTTCTAAGGATCTTGAAACTGTAATTTCAAAGAAAAACATTTTAGAGCCTAACTCTAGTTCAAATTCAAATGTTTTGGAAAATAAGAATTTGGTTTTAAAACTAAAGTTATAGATTTTATCCTTGAAGAAATGTTTGTCAAACTTTACTCATGGAAAGGAAAACGTTGACAGGATGTATTCTCAAATTAGACCTTTGAGAAATCATTCTGTTCTTGGTTTTACTCATCCCAAACCTGTTTTTAGTAATAACTATTTTGTTCCTCAAAAAACCACTTTCTGTTCTATGTGTTAATGTGGTGGACACTGGAGAAGAGATTGTTCTCTTAACAGAACTCAATCTTTAGGATTTCATAAAGCTCATTTTTCAAAAAAAATGTGGATTCCTAAAATTATTTTATCTAACCCTTCTATATCCAAACAAGTTTGGATTCTGATAAACTAATTGTTTCTTTTTCAGGAAAATAAGAAGTGTACCAATAAGAATATTTGGTACATGGATAGTGTTTTTTCTTGACATTTTTACAAATCCATTACCATCCGATAGATTTGAGTTTATAAAACAGAAGCTAGGAATGATTACATTAAAATAATAATTCATATCTACTTTATGTTTTACAATTCTCCTAACATTAAATAACTCCCTTTGAAAGGGGGAGGACATTTTTCCTGTGATTTCTTTTTATCTTATGATCTTTAATTGTTTACTCTCCTAGTATGTGTTTTTACTTTTCTGTTTATCGTATCGACAGTTTTATCGTATCATTTACTTTTCTATTTATCGTATTGACAGTCTTATTGTTTACTTCATCGTATTGACCGATGATGGTAATGAATTTCATTTCCATCGTATTGACTGATGATGGTAATGATTTTCTTTTCCATCATACTGACCGATGATGGTAATGATTTTCTTTTCCATCGTACTGATCGATTATGGTAACAAGACTGTTTTCCATCGGCTTATCAGTTCACGGTAGTGAGATTTGTTTCTATTGGCTTGTCAGTTCATGGTAACAAGATTGTTTTCCATCGGCTTGTCAATTCATGGTAACGCGATTGTTTTCCACTGACTTGTCAGTTCATGGTAATGAGATTGTTTTTCATCGGCTTGTCAGTTCATGGTAAAGACTTTGTTTTCCATCGGTATGATTATTGATAGTTTTATTTTATTTCATACGGTTGTGTATTCTTTAATCCTTAAACCAACAACTACCTTACGTTCTCCGGCAGTTACTTTCCATTTTTTTCTCTTTTTTCTCTTTTTTGTTTTTTATCCTAACCATTGATCTGTTTTCCTCTAATCTTGACCGTATAAGGTCAATGGTCACCCCTTTATCACCTATAAATACCCCCCCCCCCCCAAACCCACATTGGTTTTTTAGGTTTTGAGGCGAATCTCTTCTCCACTATTTTTAAATCATCGTACGATCTTTCATCGGAATCACTTTTATGTCTCAATCCTCTGTTAACACTCCCACTGAAATGTCTTCAAAGACTTTTACAGAGAAAGACTTTTTCAGAGAAAGGTTAGTTTCTCGGGACGTTTTTGATTCGTATGATTCCACAATCAGAAGAATCATTCTGTTTCAATGATGGGAACATTTGTGTGTTGAAAGACCTCTTTCTCAAGATCTGGTTCTCTTTGATGAAGTCAGTCAGTTATATAAAACCGTATCTTTCGAAAAAGACATGACTATCAATTTTGTTGTGTACGATAGAAAGTTGTTTATGTCTGTGAAACAAGCGGCTCATTTTCTGAATGCCCCAATAGAAGGGGATTCTTTCTGTCCATCTCATAAACTACCAGAGGAAGTTGGTACGTTTAATAGAGAATGTGCTGAAAAGTCTTTGTTTTTTATTAATGAAGAAAAGGGAAAAGTGACTCATCTTTCTCCGGACAATCGGTTTGTGACTGTATGGATGCAAGTTTTTCTTATCCCAAGGAAAGGGGATAGAGAAACTCTGAAATTTTCTGATATTTTTATGCTTGACTATCTTGTAAATATGAGAAAATTAAATCTCATGGGGTATGTTTTTGAAACCATTAAGAATTTCAAGACAGGAGGGATTAAGTCCCAAATGATTATATATTCATCCATCCTTACAAATTTTATTCTTGAGAGCATGAAGTTTTTCAACATTCCTTTGAAAGGAAACCCGATAGATCTGAAGCCATCTTGGATTAGTAAGAGTACGTTGAAAAAGATGAATGTTTGTTTTGATCCAATTTTCAAAACTTTTTATAAGGGATGTAGAAGCTGAATCGGCTCAAAATCAATCGGCACCTATGCCAGTCAAAAACAATCCTCCTCTTGTTGTTCCTCAGAAGTCTGATCCTCAAACCAGCTCAAAGCCTAAGAAGATGCCTAAGTACAGTAAGGAAGTTGTAGCCAAGTGGAGAAAGGATAAGGAACAAAGAAATGAAGGTGATCCAAAGTTTGGACTTGATCCAGCCGAAGCCTTTGCTAAGAGATTAAGGGTTGAGGATACCCTTCAGGCTGAAAAGAAGAAGAAGGTTCTTTTGAAAAGAAAAGCACAGGAATTTGATGTCTCTAAAGTCTTGAAATCAGTTGAGGAAGCTAGTGCTCAACTTACCATAGAAGTGCATCAAGAGCCTATCGTACAGAGCCTTCCTGAGAAAGAAAAAGGAAAACAATTGATGGAAGAGATAGAACAAGTGGAAGAAGAGATATAAGAAGTGGAAGAAGAGGAAGAAGATTTTCTTTTAGAATTACTTCAGAGTTCAAATAAGAGTAGAGAGGAATCAGTTCAAAAGCAAAGTGAAGATATTCAACAAGTTCCTCGTGCCGATCAAGCACGAACACTGGATAGATTTTATCCTCAAGAAAAGAAAGGTTCACAATCCTCTAACACTGATAAAGTTATTTTCATTAGTGATAAAGTGTAAGTAGAAAGAAAGCAGAAAGAAAAATCAAAAGGAAAACAGCCAGTTGTAGATTCAAGCCGATCAAATGAACTATCTTTTTACGATGAAGATACTGATTCTGAACATAAAATCTCTCTCAAGAAGAGTGATTACATTGTCCATGTTTTGAGAAGGGTTGAGAAGACCATTCCATATCTTACGAGGCTGGAAGGGAAGATTGATTTTATTACTGACAATCAAAAGAAGAATTTTGGCTCTATAGAAGAATTAAGAAAGAAATTTTTGTTAGTTGAAGCCGATTTGAAAGTTCTTTCAGAAAGTTCGGTTGCTCATAAGAAGGCCTGAAACAAGATGACCAAGTGGTCGTACAAAAAAGAGATCTAAATCAATGATCATGAGATACCAATTGAAGATATAAGAAGGTTGTCAAATGATCTTGCAATTGCTTTCAATAAGCTTGACAGAGAAATGGTTGAAAGGTTGAATCTTTTGTCTTCTCAATGAGCCGATGTTCCTTCAGTAAAAGACTTGTAGGAGAGAATGAATGCCTTTCAGGATGAGTTTTTGAAAGTCTCATATTTCAAAGATGAAATAATTCTCTTGAAGAAACAGAACTCTGGGTTATCCAAAGATAACAAGATTTTGCAAGATAGAATTGATTCTCTTGAAGAAGTAATCAGAGTTCAGGAAGAGACAATCAGAAATCAGGATCAACTCTTTGCTGATCAACAAGACCTTCTCAGGTCTTAGGGTGATTCTATTTCTGAAGACAAGAAGGAGATTAAAAAGATGAAGGTGGTTCTCCATGAGTTAATCAAAAAGGAGAAGAAAAGAGAAAACAAGTGACTAGTATTTTTTCTCATGTTTAGTGTTGATTGTTATCGTAATGAAATTTATTTTATCCATTGTCTTGTGTTTATTTTCTAACTCTTTCAGACAATTCAAGATTACCCCTTTCTTTTTGTAAATCACAAAGGGGGAGAGTTTTTACAAAGGGAGAGAATGTTTTTAATGGGGTAGAATGTTTTATAAAGGGGGAGAATTCTTTACAACACTCTTAAGGAAATTCTATGAATAAAATCCTTAGGAAAGTCCATACCTAAGGGGGAGTTAGTTGTATTCAATTTCTTATTCAGAAGAGTTTCCAATAACTCAGGGGGAGATAATTATTTCTTTTAGTTTTTATTTTGTGATTTGTGCTTTCCAAAAAGGAGGAGAATGTTGAGTCAAAATTCCTATTTTGACTTCTATGTATTGTTTTGGAAAACACAAATGTCTTGTTAATCCTACTAACCTTGTCTATCGTATCGTACTGATCATGGGGATCGTACTAACTATGCATATCGCACTAATCATACTGATCGTACTGACCATGCCAATCGTACAATGCTGATCGTACTGACCATAATGATCATACTGATCATGCTGATCATACTGACCAGGCTAATCGTACTGATCATGCTGATCGTACTGACTATGTGTATCGTACTGATCATACTGATCGTACTGACCATGCCAATCATACAATGCTGATCGTACTGAATATGGAAATTGCATTAACTCAGCTTCTCATATCCTTTATTACATACTTGTTTTGGTACTTTGTCAAAAACACATGCTTCATTTAAATCATACTCTTGATTATCTTATTCATACATCTTGTTCTAACCAATATGATGTCGTTGAGTTAGTTACAAACTAATCAAAACGATGTCATGCTTTCTGTTTCAATATGATAGTTATAATGCCAGGTGTCCAAGTCCCTCCGAGTTTTTCGGAGAAATATGACCGTTGGAGGAGATGTGACCATTGGAAGCTGAGGCCTATAAATAAGAGGTCATTTGAAGCTGAGAGTACAAAAAAAACTAAGAACAAGCGTGATACAACTGTGATACTTTGCTTCTATCAATATCCAGAGAGAGATGTTGTGACTTCTCTCATGCTTTGTGCCTTGTGTGTCTGATCATCGTATCGAGGGCTTTCAAGTAATTGAAAGACGGAGGTGCCGATTACCTACAAGATCGAGGGCTGCCAGGGATAGGCAAACGGACGGACCGATCATCGTATCGAGGGATTTTGGGGATAGGCAGACAGACATTCCGATCATCGTATTGAGGGCTGCCACGGATAGGCAGACAGACAGCCCGATCATCGTATCGAGGGCTCACCAAGGTGTTGGTGAGACAGACCTTTTATCCTAGGTGAAAGGATAACCCTTCTCTTTGGGTTAAAAGAATTGTAATTATTTTACATTTCTGCTGCTATCTGTATTAGAAAGGAAATTGTTTTTGTTTCCTTTTATATCTCTTATACATTTGTAATTGTTTCAATTACATCCATTCTATTACATATTGTATTGATTGATTCTATACACTTTAAGGTAGAATCATTCATCTTTATATTACACTGATTATTGTGTTCATCTTGAATACAATTGTTTTACATTTCATTAGTATTACATTATATTATACCTTTTATATTCAATACAATTGTGGGTGTTTGTATTTGTATTAGTTTAAGATCATTAAAGCTAATATCTTCAGTGCTAAAACTCAAATGGTTTTTAAACCTACAATTCACCCCCCCCCCCTCTTGTATTGTTCCATCTAATAGACATACATATCTATATATTCGATCCAACTGATATGGATATTTCTACTTAATGATGTATAAGACATATTCTTTTTTAAATTTATGGAGAAACGGAGGGATGTTCAGAACCATCCAGGTATGAAGAATAAGAAACTCCTCTCACACCACAATGTATAGTATCATAATCAAGACATCATTGATTATTTAAGGGAGTTTTGGATACTATCTCAATTCACACCTCTTTATATGTATTAGTGTAATGGTTTATGTGAAAGGACGAACTAGCCCTTATTTGACATGTAATGATCAATGATGAGTCATTTGATTCATCCATTATCCTTTTGGGGATATGCATTAAAAATAGCACCACTAATACTAAAACAAGTGAAAACTGAAGTATTAGAAGGTATACTATAACAATTAAGGAATTGAAATAAACCCTTGCCTTTATACTTATATGTGTGGGGTTCTAAAGAATTTTTTATGTCCTCCTCCAGTAAGAGACTTCCCCCATGAGACACAAAGTGTTCCCTTATAGGATATACAATAAAAACAAGGGTAAATTACCTATAGAACCATGGGGAAAATTATAGTGGAATGAAAAGAAATATTCATTAAGTGGGAGGAAACCTCTTTATGATATAGTGGGAGAGAGATAGAAATTATGAAATATATTCTAAAGGTACACAAGAGTATGTACAAGAAAAGATTCCAAAAATCTATATGGGAGAAGAAAATGTTTTAGAGAAACAAGTACTACGTGCGACTAAAAAATAGGTTATATAACTATAACATTATTGTTTTCTAGTCACTGAGAATGATGATACATTATTAGTTGGTAATAATGATCTTATTACCTAAAATGAAGTGGAATGTGGAATAGATGTTTTCAAATGGATAGAATACATGAGGTCTAAAATGGATTCCATGGAGAAAAACCATGTGTGGATGGTAGTATATTCCCTAGTGGATGTATATACCATTGAAATAAATGGATATTAAAGAATAAAATTGACATGGATGAACAAATTAGTACCTATATGTCTTCTCTGTTTGGTAAAATGGTTTAAATAGAATCAATTCATTGACTATGTTGAAAACATTTCACTAGTTCCAATGCTGAGAACCATAACAGTTCTACATGATATTAAGGCTTACCGTGACTGTAATATTTGTAAAATGGATTTAAATAAATCCTTCCATAATGGGGATAGTCAGGAAGATTAATAGATGATACAAAATTAGTTGTTTATGAATCCAAATAATTCTAATAAGATATAAAAATTGAAAAATACAATTTATAGATGAAAGAAATCATATTTTTCTGGGAGTATTAATTTTGATGAAGACATTGTGTAACTTGGTTTCATAAATAATGAGTTTGAGAAATGTTTCTATAAATTTATTAGTGTTAGTGAATTCATTTTATAAGTAGTCTATTTTGGTGAAATATTATTAATTGGAAAAAATACCAGTCTTGTGGTCTGTTAAGGCATGGCTGAATAAATGCTTATCTATGAAGGACATGTGCTAGGAAATATATATTCTTGTGATCAATATCATTCATGATAGATCCAAGAGGTTTATTGACCTAGGTATAAGTAAATAAATTGGAAATATAATAATGATATTCCATGTCAAACATTCCAAAGTAGATTGATTCCATCATCACATTGAATTTATCATTCTAGGAAAATGTTTCTTCAAACACCCAAGGAATGAAATTTAAGGGAAATGATTCCTTATCAATCAGTGATTATTTCAATCATGTATGATATCTTCCTTACTAGGATAGATGTCACCTATGAATTAATTACAGTGGAAAGATATCAAGATTATCCATGTGATAACCATTGGATAGAAGTCAATAACATACATATGTATCTAATAAAAAAATGATATATTCTTAGTTTATGGAGGATATGAAAAATAGTTACTCGAATATATGAAAATTATAGTTTACAATTTGATAAAGATAGCATGATTTCACAAATGTATACATATTCAAATTGAATGGAGTTTTCCTGAACTAGATGATCATAAAGTAGTCTTTGGATGTAGTTTCAACAGTATTGTCTGAGTATATTATAGCTTCCTAGGTTTCTAATGAATCATTATGGATGGGAAAATTCTTCCATAAACTTGATGTAGTACCAAGAAGTAATGTTCCTATCACTATATACTATTATAATACTGTAGTGGTGGCTATTACAAGGATCTTTGGTCACATCAGTGGACAATGAAGATACTTTGTATGTTCATCTCTAGAGATATATTTCTCAGAGTTATGAGATTTTAGTGAGTAGTATTTCCACATAAGACAATTTACTGAGCCCCTTGATTAATCATTGACTCAGTAAGAACATTATTATCATTTCAGGTCTAGAATACTGAATTTTACAAGTAGTGTTCTCTTGTATAAATAGGATTTATTTAAAGTTAGTGTCCTACGGTCAACTTTATATGCATTTATTATATGTATATTCGATGTATTGAATACTCATTAACAATATTATTATATATTGTTCATTGTTTTTCATGGATATAATATAATAATGTAATATAGTAATTTCCACATTGATAATGTCATAAAGGATCCCCTCTGTGATGAGAACCCTGAAGTGCTAGGAAAATATTCTTAATATGGTAAAAAAGTTGGATAACATGCTACAATAGGATGTATAAGTACTTTCCGTAGTAGTTTTAGTGGGTTGAAATGAGGGGGGTCATTGTCGGGTTTTTTTCCCTCAACGTCTCACGTGTTAGTAGGTATATTTCAAACATATGGTTATAATAGGATTAACCAAACCTCTTGAGATCCCAGAATGAATTTGGGATGGAATATTGATGGAATTATTTATGGGGTTTCCATGGTTAGAGAGAGGAAATGATTTTATCATGGTGATTTTTAACCAAAATCCAATTCATCAAAGAATCATTCCATTTGGGAGTAGATTTTGGTTGGTGTTTTTTAGTAATGGTATGTGAGGTAGATCATCCTACATCATATGTGTTAGACATCATCTAGAGTTTGGATGATCAATTACCAATAGTAGAGTTCACTTATAATAATTTATATCACTCTTCTATAAGCATGGATCAATTTGAGGCCCTATATGAGACACCAATTAGGACACCCTTATGATATAATGAGATTCGTAAGACATCACATGTTAGGTTGGAAATGGATTAGGTAATGATATAGAAGGTCCGTATGATCTCCAGTCATTTGAGGCCCACCAATTGTTGGTAAAAATTTTACAGATATCGATTTCATAGACCTTTGGATTTCATATTGGAAGACTATATTTTCATAAGAGTATCCTAACAATGAGGATTATATATATATTTGGATAGGGAATAAAGATATCCCTAAACTTATTCAGGTCATTCCACATCCATTGAATTGTTGGAGAGGTTTCTTATCCCTTGGCATTACTCGTGAAGTTGGATCGAGTTCATTACTTCTTCCACATATCATATTTGACGAGATACGTGCATAACCATTCACATGTTATTTACAAGGGAAAATTGAAAATTGATGATCAAGACACCATCTCAGATTATCCAATGGAGATCAAGGAGCGGAAAGAGAGGATCTTGAGTGTCTAGACCATCCCTCCAGTCAAGTGCATTGGTAGCATCGGAGTATGAAGGAGAGTGCCTAAGATGATGAAAGATAGATGATGGATCAATAATTCAACCTTTTTTTAACTTGTAATTTGTGAGAAAAAAATCCACAAATGATGGGGAAATATAATGATACCAATTTCACCAATTTATTTCATTGAATATTTCCATATACATCATTATATTTTTCCTCAGAGTAGGCACTATTTTTGTGTGATGCAGGACACTGAAAATAATATATTAAAAAAAATTAAATATTTTAAAACATGCATGTACATTTTTAGAACAAAAAGGTTTTCCGATTTTTTTTACATTTGATTGAAAATCCAATACCATTATGGGTTTATAAATTTGGGGTTTACTCCAAGTGAAACAAAAATTAGTTCTTCATTGGGATTTTAATGAAAGGAGAATTTTTTAGGATATAATAATTAGTTAAATGTTCTTTTAATTAATTAATAAGATTAAAATTACTCCACCAATGCCTTTTGGATTCATTCTAATAATAGAAATAAGGGAGAGGGTTTTTCCCACAAGGTATAAACTGAGGAATTGTGGTGAAGAACTACCGAACCTCCTCATGTTTGAGACTAGATCTAAGTAAAATTACTTCCATTCATTTCATTAGACACAAATCTTTGGTGTTTTTTTCAAATAGGTAATAGTTTTTTATTATTTATCCTATATTCCCCATTAATGAGATGTTTAATGGTTTTAGAAGCACTGTTATAACTATTAAGAACCCCATTAGGAGTCAATTTGTGCTTAATTGGAAGAAATGGGTGATTAGGGAGGTTTATATAAATTTTACTTTCAGAAATATGAATCAAATCATAGTTATTTTGGGATTACACATTGTGTTTTCCTCCCATTGGTAAAGAAATAGTTCTTGGGACAACACATATTGTACTTAGAGTACACGTTATGTAGTGGGGGATGGTTTTGCGAAAAAATTAATACACAAAAACCTCATGTAAGTGTGTATTACCCTGTAGTAGTAAAAGTTCAGACTCTTGGTGTACATGATCTAGGTACATGGGAAAATTATACATACATAAGAATGGGATGGGTGAAATAATATATGCTTTGTACTATATGTACACACTGTGTAAATACACACGGCTAGACAAGCCATGTTTAGAAGTGGAAATGACCAGGTGTCCATGAAATATCACATTCAATGTGATCCATGTAGACACTATGGACTTTTTTATGAGACTCCAAACTTTTTTATCTTCTGACTTGGATGATGTATTTAGGCTTGAGATCATCCAATACCTAGTGGTTTTCCATGTAAGATGTAATAAGAGCCTTCATTTCTGAATTATATATGTGAAAGGATGTGTTTTGATCATTATAATAACACCAATGATGATTGAATGATGAAAATTATAAATTTTAAAAACCATATAGATTTTAGGGTTATTACTCACCTATACCACTAGGGAGTGGGTCACCATACTCATTACCCAAGTAGATTCGGAAATCCCCCCCTACTACAGATGATGTTGATCCTCTATCTGTGACGTGGTACTACGATGTTGTTGAGATCTAGTAGGTAGAATGTGTAGATACTTAGTTGTTTTCATGTAATACTTTGGAATATTTTTAGGAATATTTTTGAATACATGAGCCATGATAGTGTGAGATTTTGAAATATATTGATATCAGAATTGATAATTTAAAAATATTTTCATATTTTAAGATAAAATGAAGGAAGTTGTCCTAAAAAGGTTATATAACTCCAAAATGGATCCTCAAATATAAAATTTGAGACCATGGTTGGGTCTATAATGGGAGTTTTACTCAAGCTAGAACATAAATTTGGTTGGAACCATACATATAGTTAAGGATTCCATTTGAAGGTGCGCTTAATTGAAATAAATAAATTATTTATTTATTTATTTTATTAAATAACATAATTAAAATAATATATAAATAATATAGTATTATTATTTTCAATGGGTTATCTACGTAACCCTATCCATATATAATTGAAGGAGGATTTTGTTCTTGGTTGTCATATCATCACTGAATCAAGGATTAAAATTTGATCGAGGTGGGTCGAGAGGCAGCCAAGGTAGGGGGTATTCTCCATCACTAGAGAACATATTCTTGACCCCTAATTGATCTATAATCGAATTAACTCTCATATGTTTTTTTTCTAATGTTATATTATATTTTTTAGCATAGATTCATATCTTTTTTTATTGATATGTGATTTTTTACACTTCCCTTGTGCCTATTAAGTAATTTTATTTATTTAAAATCAATTATTTATTTGGTTATGCCATTTTATCCCGTGAAATTATACATATATCATTAATTATCTAGGATCCACTCATCCAATGATGATAACTATCTTCTTTTATTGTTAATTTCCCCCATAATTCCTCAAATTATTCGTTGTTGTAGTATGGGGTCGTATTTTGACTTTTTTAGGGAGGGATTGCTAAAAATTGAACCCCAAAATTCCATGATTTTGTGATAATGATGATTGGGATGGTGATTAGTGGATGTATAATGATGTTTTGGGGGTATTTGGGTGATCAATATTTTTATATCAATGATATAGGATGACTATGGGTGAAAATAAGTGAACACGACGCATGTCAGACTGCCATAGATGACCAGTTTTTTGATCTTCGGTCGTTCGTCTAGAGCAACGTCTGTTGTTATTATATTTGATAATATTTACATGTAATGTTTATTTAAAATAATAGAAATGGTTTTGGGGGTTTTTTTAATGTTAATGATAACAATAATAATAAAATTGGTCAAATTAATTTAATAAAAAAGGACTGAATCTAATGGGAAGCTATGAGCCAAGTGAAGGTGGCGGCATGCGGTGTAACTCCCCCTTCCTATAATGTGAATATTAGAATAAAAAAATATATTAAAATATATTAATTCATAGGGAAGATGTGTGAAACACCTTTATGTGTATAAGGGATGTATTTTAGTGTGGAACCTCTAATGTTATATCCTTTTAATTATTATATAATAATATTTTAATTATTACAATTATTATTATTATTATAACGTTTGTAGTTGTTGTTGATAATGTTATGGAATAAAATTAATATTTTAATGAATTCATATAGTATCAGAATGAAAATTCTTATATAGAATCACAACCCTTGCATTATGATGGAGGATTCAAGACCCATGGAATACACCTTTTTCTGAATCAGGGATTCAGTTCACAAAGTGATGTACGAATGTGTCATGATGAAATGTGGGGTTTTAATTAGGTGCCTAACTTGGAAATGTTTATAGCCTATCATTATTTTTGTTGTAAGGGTTAAAAATATTTTATCTATAGGGCCATTAATTATTATATACTATGACATAGTGTTCCTTTGATGTTTCCACCTGGTGGATCAACAAAAATCATCATGTGCTCATTATTCATTTTTTTAGACTCTAATTTTGTCCCACGAGCAAAATATCCATAGTGATTTCCCATGTTGAATGAGATAGTATCCTTATTATTGGATTTTGAGATATTATGTGTGATTTTATGAGCATAATGTTTCTTCAGTCGATGTTTGACGTTGTAGTGATCAGGTTTGATCATTATAGAGTTCAGGTGGAGACAATAATCCCCTGTTGCACTATGGCATGGGTTCTACATACTCATTGTACTAATAAATATGATACTCCCCTATAAATCTCCGGAGTGGGTCTCCGTTAATGGAGATGGTTCTCCCCTATCAAACCCAGGCTTGATTCCTCTATACTCATTGTGTTGATAGAGATGGTACTCCCATATCACACCAGTGTGTCGGTCGTCAATCCATGGAGATGGTACATCACTGCCACACAAGGGTATTGTTCCTCTATACTCATTTTGAAGATAAATAAGGTATTAACTAGTCTTGCCAGGGATTTCCCCCTCTATAAATAGATAGGGTTCTCCCATGTCGCACCAGGGTATGGGGCCCCCATACTCGTTTTGAAGATAAAGGCAGTACTCTCCTATTGCACCAGTGTGCGGGTCTTCTATCCATGAAGATGGTAATCCCATATCACCCTAGGTACTAGATCATCCATAGAAATTATTATCAGTAGCGATGGTACATACCTATATGATTGTGGGTCCTCAATCGTTTTGAGATTTTTTTCCCTCAGTTTGTGGAGGAGTGATGAGTTGTAGACCCTCATCATGACTTATTTTGATAGACATGTGATATGTTGGGCATCAATGATGGAAATTTGGTGATATATGAATACTCGTCATCTTGTGAAATTTTGTGAGTTAGAGATACCAATTTTCTCCTAGCATGTTTTCATATATGATCATATTTTTAAATATTATGTTCTTTTATATTTCCCACTTTCCTTAGGTTAATCTGACTAATTTAGTCATGAATTCTATTTCTCCCTCTTCATTTTTGGGTTCATCCTTCATGGGATGTAAATACTCACCCATTCAAGTAATTTTATGGAATGTGTCATCATTTATAATGAAGGACTAATTTGGGTTTATTTTAGAGGAGGATAGGGACATTGGGGTGCATAGACTGTATATAGTGGTCTGTATTGAAGATTAAGAACCAGGATATCTAATCTTAACATCATTCCAGTTCTTGTCATGTAGATACATCTTCTCAAAATTGGTGTTTATTTTTTCCTTTTCATTTAGGATTAAACTATAATGCACTTTTTTATTCCCATGTTGTTATTAATGTAATTGTTTTTACTCTTTATGTTACAATCATTTATTATTATTCCCTTTAACTTCTATGTTTAGATGTTTGGGTATGTGTCTACTATTATGAAATGGTCTCCAATTTTAGTTACTCCTTCTTAGGGAATGATCCCATTACTTGTAATATGGAGGGGTATTGGGTTTTTGGACGCCCCCTCTTCCACTAGCCATTTAGGCCTTGGTTGTTTGGGTCATTATAGGGTGTTATTTGAGCTTCTTCGACCATGGGATAGTTCTTGGTATTTTTTCCCATTACGAGGTTTGTTTGTTGATTTATGGAAACCATTTTGAAGTGTCTCGAGTATGGATTTCAAGATAAAAACCCAGTGTTGGTGTTGTGGTTGATATATCCATAGACTAAGAGTCTTCATGCCTTCTTATCAATATGGAATACTGAGAAATTAGTTATAGGGAACATGATAAATGTATAATATAGTTATGTGTCTTTTGTATTTACTTCTTCAGCTAACTCCCCATATATATATGCACACATGACTATGAGACACCTTGATAACATTCATGATATATCAGTGATGAATGATAGATTGTATTTTTAATATAGTGTTGTGATGTTGATTTTTTAAGGGATGAAGCCTCACTTTAGAGACCTACCCATGGGGTAATTTACACCAGGTGGGCACTGAGAAGTTTTACAACCTTTTGAGAGGTTCGTGGATCCTTTTGTGGATCTGATATATGATAATCTACATGTTGATAATTAGATAGATCCAATAGTATAGGTTGATTTTACCCACATTCTTAGTATGTTATGTGAGTTCTATGATTGATATCGTTGATGTTATGTTGTGGGATAGGCCTTAAGGTAGTATAGTTTTTACTCTAGCTTGGTGTATCAATTTTATGGCTTGTGAATACCATGACCAATAAAATGGTTTCATTGGAAAATATTCATCTCCATAGTGGCGTTGTTGTATCCATAGGTAATGACAAATGACAAAACTTTATTCAGTGTGTCTATGGGTTTTATATATAGAGATCTCCCAGGTTTCAAGGTTATCCAAACTCACCATTCTAATGTAGTTGAGGATTGGCATGATCTTTTAGTGAATTTTTCCCTCTTATATAAATTTCCCTTGATGGGGGACCTAGCGGGGAGACTTCTCCATGGTGACATGTTGCATTAATAGAGCCCTATGTTGGTGATGTCTAGTTTTCCTTCAGACATGCAAGAAAGAAGGAAACTTCCCCCAATCATATGTGTTCCTATAATGTCATACTAAACCATGAGGTCATTTCAATTCAACTTAATGTGAATAGTGTCTAGGTGGGGAAGAATTTTCCTGGAATTGTGTGCTTGGGGTTGTTCTTTTGTGATGGTGTATAAGTAGACACTATTTAGTTAGAACATTCATGAAATGGGAAATATGGATTCTAGAATTGGATGCATGTTACCCTAAGGCTCTAGGTGTTTTTGAGCTATGAATTATGTCTTCTCTACTTCAGTTTTAGTTTTGGTACACAGTCATAGGTGGTGTTACATGAATGTATCCCTTTATTGGGACATATTGATAATAGTGGAGACATTTTTTTTCTATCCTTATGATGGAGGCTCTTATAAAGTTAATTGGGGATCGTACATTTTTACAATGTGACTTGACTCTATTAGGAGATAGATCCTTGCATGAGAAATTTTTTTTGTGGCACTGAGACCCTATGATGTTTTCCTCAATATGGGACATTCATTTTTTGATTCATATTCATATGATTTCTACTAGTGAGTATAAAATTTCAATCAATTAGTTAGGATGTAGTTTTTTGATTGGATAATAATTGATCCTTGAGTGGGGAAATTATTATCTCATTCATAGATGATTATAGAAACATTATTATCATACTGGATATTATTACCCTAGTAGGAGAAGATTCCATGATCTTTCAATTTCCTTTGAAAGTGGTGAAGTATGACAGCATCTATCCTGAGGATGTTTTAGGTTTACCCCATCATCAAGAGTTTTTAATGTATATAATTTCAACAATGAAGACCCGACATATTGTCTAGCATAACATATAACATGTGTAACTATGATATCTAGATTTTTTGAAAGAAGAGTATGTGGAGTATTGATTTTTATGGCCAAACATTTTTTAGGGGATACTATGTTCTTTTACCAGGATTTAGAAGGGGTCTTGATGTTAGGTGTGTATTGTCATCTCTGGGGCCAAGTAACAATATGGGATAAGTATCCACCATAGATATTCAATGAACTCTTCTCTATATGGATGGAATTGAAGTGAATCTTGGAGTTTTTTCCTAGGATGTGTTATCATGAGCACTAGTTTTGAGTGATGTTTGTTTAGATCATGCCCTCTTAGAGCAGGTTTAGTTTCTTGTAGTTCATTGTGGTTCACTTTAGAATGTTTAACTCTATATAATAGTTTTCAAGACTTATGATATGGAAACATAACATTTCTTATATTAGTCTATGGTAGTCTTATGCAGTGGAAATGTCTTTTCCTTAGCATCATAGTTGGAGAACATAATACATAAGAGGATAGTTCTCGAAAAAATGAGAGAGTGATAGTTGTATTGAAGATCTTGTGGGTTCAGTTATATATTTTGAGGTACACTTCTTGGGATATGTATTATCAGACATGAGAGTGACAGTGGACCTTTTATATGATGAGGTAGCATGAGATCGATGGCCATCAACGGTGCGGTTGCAGAAAAAAATTCTCACCATAATGATTTAAATTCATTGTTGTTCTTAGTACAACCACCATACTATTGGGTATACTAACAAGGGAAAACAAACTCTTATGCACAATTTTACCATAGCTTGATGTGTTCCACTGACCGTCCATGAATAAAGATGTTGTGCACCCAACATTCAAAGAATCCATCTAATAAATATATAGTTGATTTATGGTCACACAATTTCTTCATGTTAATATCCCCAAGTTATTCCTCCCTTACTAATGAAATGGTGGGATAATAAAAATGGAATGGAGGTACTCTTCACCATCATCAATATTGTTAATCAAGGTTACAGATTAGTTTACCAATTTTTTGTTGAACTGTATACGTGATGATGGTGATGTGTACCTCCATTAAATATTTACTATCTCTCCACTTCTTAAGTATGGGATACACAACTTGGGGATATCAACATGAAGAAATTGTGTGACCATACTTCCACTAGTTATTTATCTGATGTATTCCTTGAATGGGGGGGGCAGCACAACATCCTTATTCATGGATGGTCAATGTAACAGATCATACTATAGTAAAATGGTGCATATGAGGTGGTATTCCCTTATTAGTACACTCAATAGGATGGTGGTTATACTGAGATCCATTGACATTTGATTTAGTGTCCATGGATGTTGCGACTTATTTTTTAGATTAACTCATAACCTCACACCTTCCTATAAGGGAAGACTATGGTTATTAGTAAAAGTATAAATTGGATGGTGTTTTTTTTTGTTCTTGTGATGGGGCTATCATTATTTACGTTAGTTAATGATTCTTCTTGAGTGATCATATACTGACTCACCAAGTGGACACACCTCATATACATATGAGAGAAAGGTTTAGTCGAGAGATTGGGATGCCTTTTCTTATAGGATATAGTCTGACTTCCTAGAATTCCCTCTATGTTCATTCATATTGGGATTCTCAATTCATGTCACCATTATGAGTCATATGCGAGAGCCATATGGGTCTTAGATTCTCTTCATCACAATGTTTCTATGTGAAACAGATTGATAAAGAGTGGATTTTTTAGGCTCTAGATAACATTATTTGAGATTTCATATCAGATTTGGTCCATATAGGATGATCCACTACCATCATTTGATTATTAATTATAGTGGTTATTTCTCCACCATCATCATAGTACCATTATAGGTCATGCATGGGAGACCCTATAGGTCACCAATATAATTGTCAAATCTTGTCAGAGTTAGTGTTTATGGGCCTATGGTTGGTTATAGTGATGGTTACGAAAGGGATGTGGTTCATCCACTGGTGGAATAGGAATAATAAAAAATGTTAGTAGTCTATTTTTCACTAATGAAGGTGTCCTTTAGAGTTTTATGATAAAATAACTTATTTTGAGATATCTCACTATGTTAAGGATCCTGGGGATTCGGCCAGGACGAATGTCAATCTATAACGATCATAGTCCCTTTTTTAGTTACTATGGTAGGTTAGCAAGGTGGTATAAAACTTTTTCTTTTGCTTTTAGTTTGACTAGGTGATTTTTGTTTTCAAAAAATATAAAATAAGGAGACCTATACACAACTTGTGGCACAATGTCAACCCTGGTGAGACGACAGTGGGAGAGTTGGATGTGGGCTATATCCATTTTTTTATTTAATTTCTTCCTTTTGATGAAGATTTTCCTTAATGATAGGAATAATGTAGATAATTAATTTTATCCATGTAATAATTTATATAATTTCATGGAATAGTTTTTGATCCAATCACTTATATGGTGTGATATTTCGAGACCCACTGAGGGAAGAATTGATATTTTAAAAATACTGAAATATATTATTATCATACATGGATACTTTTCATAAAAAGTGGATTAAGTATAGAATGGAACCTTGTATCAATAATTTGAGACAATGTTTGATTCAATAAAATGAGTTTTACCCTAGGCACAAGCTAAATTTGGTCGGCTCTGGATATCCGATTATGGGATCCCTTGGGATAATTGTTCAATTAAAATAATTCAATTATTTATTTGATTCGTTAATAAATTAACTAAATAAAATAATCTATAAATACCATTTTATTTTGATTTTATAAGGCTTATCTGTGTAACTATTTCTAGATCTGACAGTTAGAGGATTTAATTATTCATTGTTGGATCAAAATCAAATGAAAAATCGAAATTAGATCGAGGTGGATCATGTGGAAATGAACCTAACAAGTCATATCCATAAATGGAGAATTAATTTATCACCAATGATTTATCCTTAATCATGTTAGGGATCATGTTTTTTATATTTCTCTATTTCTATTAAAATTTTGAACATTGATTCATATATGTTTTAATTGACTTGTGATTATTTACCCTTTTCATGACCTCATTCAATAATTAGATTTGTTTAAATTAATTAATTATTTTTTTATTTCATTGTATCACCAATTATTTGGTTCCTATAGAAAATTGGTCAGGATCACATCATCCAATGATTATTCTCAACAATTTTTATTGTGCTTTTACCCCATCATTATTTGTGTTTTATTCCATTGGTGTACAAGATCAAGTTTTGACTTTTCTGAGGTGGGTTCAAGTACAATCGTACCACCAGATTCATGGTGGTTTTGTGAATGATTATTGAGAAGGTGATTTGGCAAATGTTAATATTTTTTGTGGTATGTGGGTGATTATTTCCATAGATATGTGATCTTTTATGATAAAGAGTGACGGGAAGCACACGAGATGCATAAAGTACGACTATAGATGATTTATTTCTGATTTCCATTTGTTCAGGCAGGGTGATGTATTATAAAAATAATAATACTTAAAATAATAATAATAACATATGGAAAATATTATTATTCATAATAATAATGTTTTATGTGTATTATTATTATAATAATCATTATTGATTTCATTAATTTATTAAAAAAATTTACAACGTAAGGGGGCGATGAGCCACATGAATTGGGTGGTGAGAGGTGAACCCCCCCCCCTCATATCATCTGGGTATTAACATAAAAAAATTAATTAAAATAAATGAATTACAGGGTGTTCTATCTAGACCCCCTTGTGTAAAAAGCAGGGATTTCAGTGTCTAACCCTCAATTTTAAATATTTCTACTTATTATATAACAATAATAAAACAATATTATTATTTTTTGTTGTTTATGTTGTTGTTGTTGTTGTTGTGGAATTTAATTAATATTGTAATATAATCATATAGAATAAGAATGATAATCCATATGCTGCATGACGATGCTTACATTGAGACAGAAAATTCATTAACAATATATAATACTTTTTTCTGACTCATTTCTCTAGCCCACGAAGCAACGTACGTCTGAGTTCTAATGAAATGTGTTTTTTATCCGGTGTCCCATTTTGGAATGTGAATAGCCTATCATGAGTTTTTTTCCAAAAATATTGAAATGATTTGATCTGTTTTGAAATTCAGGGAGGTATATAATGACATATTAGTGGTTTTCTATTTTGCCTTAATGGATTGATGACGAGACTTGTGAGATATTAAGGATTTTGGATAGATTCATATTTTTGCTCGTGAGCAGCCTATCCTGCATGTTTTTACAAGTAAAAAGTGATGGAATCCTTCCTATTAGATTTTGGGACATGATTAAATTTTTTTGAGTGTGACACTTATTTGGGAAATATTTGAATATGGTGGTGATCAGGTGTGATCATCAGAGAGTTTAGATATAGATGGTTATCCTCTATCATACTAGCATTTGGGTCCTCTATAAATGTTGTGAATAAATACATGGTACTCCCATATCACTCAAGTATATGGGTCATATACCCATGGATAAAATAATCCCATATTATACTATGGTGTAGGTCCTCTATACTCAATGTACAATAGAGATGATACTCCCTAGTTGTACAAGGGTGATGGTCCTCTATCGTTAGAGATGGTAATTTCTAGTAACACTATGGAACTGGTCCACCATACTTATTTCACATATAGAGACATTACTCCCATATCACATGAGTGTGTGGTTATTTTATCCACGGAGATGGTACACCTATATCTCACTAGAGAAATATTATTCCATACACATTATGTATATAGAGATTGTACTCCTTTTTTTCACCAGCATGTGAGGTCCCCTATTATTGGAGATGGAACTCCCCTTTCACACCTGGGTTTGTATACTCTATAATTGGTATTCCAAATATAGATGGTACTCCCCTATTTGATATAAGGTATAATATGTTTTTGAGTTCACACATCATAAGGATTTGGAGATGTGGTGAAGTGTGTACCCTCCTCATTACATAATCAGATAGATACACGAGAGGTTGGGAATTGATGATGGGCCTTGGGATATTTTGGTATACTCATCATCAGGGGATGAGTAGTGAGGTATAGATCCCCTTTACCTCTCTTTTGGATTTTCTATATTAGTATGTATATATATGTGTGTGTGTGTGTGTGTGTTGTTTGGATTCAATTCCAACTTTCTTTGAGTCGATATGACTACTTCAAAAATGTCTTTTATTAATCCATCTTCTTTTTTAGACCCCCTACTAGTTATGTATATAATCACCATAGAATAGGGTTTTTCAACACAATTTTTGTCTTATGGATAATAAAAACATATCTATAGGGATTTTTTAAGAGCATATGGATACTCAAGTGTGTAAACCATATACGGTAGTTAGTCATGGAGATCAGATATCACAATCTCTCAATATTACTTTAGTCCATTTTTTGTAAATTTGGGATATATGTTTTGGATGGGAATTTATTTTTTTATTTTAAATTTAGGGTTACACTATTTCACTCATTTTTATTCTCTAGAGTTTATTAAAACCATGTTTTTTAGCCTATATGTTACTATGTTTTATTATTATCTATATATACTTTTTCTAAGACAATGTTTGTTGTGTGTGTAAAGGTACATTAGGGAAAGGAATCCCATTTTAGGGAAGCCTTTTTAGAACATGTTTCTATACTTTATCTTATGTCAGAAGGCCTGGTGTTTTGGCAGCCCGATTTTCCACCGGCCAGGTGAGCCCTTGTTAGATGGGTCATTACACAAGGTCCTCCATGGTAGATGGTTCTCCCATGCCTATGGAGTACAGTAGTAGGATGAGGTCCCCTCTACTAAAATTCCGGTGAGGTTGCATTCATTGATAAAAATCAAGTGTGGAACTTTGGATCTATTGGTTGGCTCATCATTACTAGTTAGTATTTGGTTATAGATATCCCCTTTCACTCTCACCTTGGTTTCTTTATGAAATATTTTTTGGGTTTCTCTTTGCCCTATTTATAATGGGTTTAATCTGTTCATTTCATTTCTATTTATCCCCTTTTTTAGGCACTTATTGGGAATATATATAGTTATCCCTACAAAGTATTTTCCCAAACATTTTGGTTCTTGCGTATATGAAACACAAATCAATGGTGATATCAATTGTCCAAGTTTCAATGAATCTTAGTAATATCTGGCACTAACTTTGTTATGTGGCCGACCATGGATATTTTATGTCGTGCTCTCCTCATTCCCCTTTCTCCCCGTTTTTTTTTCAAGATGGGACTTCATCTTATAGATGGGAATATATTTTTACACTATATAATTGTGTACTATAGTACAATACCTTAATGATTTCATAGAGGTTGTTTCATGCATGATTAAACTCTAGATATTCATACATTTGTAATATCATTCCAATATTGCATGGAGATAGATGTGTTCATGTGCATATAGGTACATAGAAAAAGGACTCCCATATTAATTATTTCTTACATAGTGCTTATTCCCATCCCCTATCCTATCACAGGTGTGATTTGGGTGTCTCACATGGCCTAACCCTTGTGAGGTGGAACTCGATGGATTGGGTTGTGAATTTTTTTTTGAATATCTCATGTTTATGTTGTATTCGCATTTCCATGTTTTTCCTCATGTTCTTATGTTCATGTACATACATTATTCCATTTGTTATTATGTTCATGTTCTATGTATTTAATTTTATACCAATTTTAAAATTTTCAATATACCCATTGGTTTTATACATTCCCAATAGATATATATATTTCTCGTTGCCATATTATGCATTTTATTTCCTATAAATAACTTCATTTTCCCCAATAATTTATTTTATGCAACTCGTTAATTTACTTCTAACAATTTTATTTTAATTACAATATGTTTCTTAAATTTCATAATTTTAATTAGAGGCCTAATCATTATGGAAAACCATGAGGAAAGAAATTTAAAATTAAAACCTCTTTTTTATTTACATAATATTTTATTCTTAATATATTTCTAATTTTTTTTGTTTATACTTATTTCTTATAATTTATTAATTTATATTATATTTTAATATTTTTTCTCTATAAAATAAATACTCGATCAGTTTTTGTGGTGTTGTATTGGAAACATGTTATCCCACATAGTCAAGGGATAAAAATTTGGGTTGTTATATATGCATAGTAGGATCCTCGAAAAAATATATTTTGAAACCTTTCAATAATCATAATAATTCACAATTAAATAAATATAAGAACAACTTATTTTTTATAAAAGTACATATATCACACATCCTCACCATGGATCACTTATATAATGTTGCATGAATGTATATTAACATAATTTAAATAGAATATACAATATATGTACCCGTAAACTACTTCTCCACAAAACTAGTATTCCACACACCCCAATGAAATAAGTCTTTGTGATACCATCCCTTCAATATCCACAATTCACACATACCATATAACTATATCATAGTTACATATCCATATAGCGACATCATTAAATACAAAATAACATATAAAAAAGCATTACAAAATAACCTCATATCACAACTAAATTATGTTAGATTAATCTAAACTTGATTGAAATTATTCTAGTTCCACACTCATTCCATGTACTCCCCCCAACAATACCAAAACCCCACCATATAAGTACAATAACATCAAACCATTACTACACAAGGATTATAACTTCTTGTTTTTTTAGATTATACTACATCATTAATAGATAGTGGGAAAGGGAGAGTATTTATCAATATATATCACCAATATCCGATATATTGAGAAAAATATATTTACCTAATGACTTCATATGTCTGTTAGTAAATATATCCAACTCGAAATGTATTGTATATGAAATTTTTGTGAAATTATTTATAAATGTTTAATATATTTTTTATTCATTTTCTTCTTTTTTATAAAATAGTATTCTACTATTAAATTATTCATTTTTTGTATAATATGTGTGAACATGTGGTATTTATGGAAAAACATGTTGGAATTTTGATTTTTTTCAAATGATTTATTGTTCTATATTTAACTAACACATATGTTAAGAATATTAATTTAGGAAAACCCCATTATTATATTTTAAATAACATTTTCTGAGATATTTAAGTGTTTATAGAATAATATTAAGTTGAATGAATATTTTTCAAATATTTGATGTGGTTGAGGTAATAGAGTAATGAAATTTTATAAGACATGTTTTCTGGTAGTGTATGAATATATATTTGGTTTAGAAAATAATTTTCATTTTTTAATTATTATTTTTATTGTCTTCATATTTTTCATTTTGATTTTAAATTCTAATGTTGAATTTTAATAGAAATTAGTGTGATGTTATGTAAGAAATTTCATGTCATTTATCATATAAGAAAACTGATATGTAGAAATAGTATATATATTTTGAAATCATTTTATTAATAAGTACTCATGTTTTACCTGATAAGGTACTAGGTATGTGTTGACTATTAAAAGAAATGGGTTTCTAATGTTTCAATGAAAAAGATGAATAAAAGGTCCAAAATGTTCATTACACATCCTGAAATCCCCTTACACGACGTGTGTACATAATTTATAGAAAATAACATTTTTTATGAAATTCATGAAGGAATTACAAGCCATGAAATGATTACAAGATCTGAATCTCCAATACATGTTGTGTAAAAATAAAAACTCAATTCCCACTTTGAAGACCAAATCAATAGACGAAAAAAGTCGTTAAGACCACTTACACATTGTGAGAAGATTCATAATTCCAAATATCCAAGATTCTGTATGATAATCGGATAAGATTCACCACAAATTCAAAATTTTTGGAGAAACTCTCATATATGAATTACATGATGTGACATGTTTATACATCATATAAAACTTCGATTATTTACATCTTAGATGTGTAATGTAGTGGAATAACACACAATACTCTTTGGATTTTCATCTTCTCTCCCATTCTACCTTCTTTATCTATTCTTCCATCACTATAAACTCAAATACAATCAATTACTATTATTTTTTTAAATATATTCACATATCGTGGATCAATTTTCAATTTTTATTCATCATTTTTCATCATTTATACCACATAATGAGTGTTTTCAATTTCAATTGCCTCTGAAAATGAACTCATAATGTGTTATTTCATATTAATTGTTTCAAGTAAATATTTTGTTGAATTTTTGACTCATTTGATTTATAAACTGCATGTTATTTAATGTAATATTCTTAACTATTTGATTTCAATTTTTATTGGTAAAATAACCATGTTTTCAATTCATTGCCTTATTATGATCAATTAAACTGTGAGTGGATAAATGCCTTAGCGTATGGGTCAAGAGTAGGGGTTTATAAACATAATGAATTTTTTGTTATAAAACATGGTGACTCTAAGAGTAGTAATCAGTTTAAAAAAAATTATTTTATTATTTTATTTAATCCTCACCCAGGGGAGTTTGAATAGACCAACTAGACCGACATTGATTAGAATTTATTCCGACCAATAGACTATGATACCTTCTACCATTACAGATAGGCTTAATGAAACATTGGTGTAGATATCTCATAACCAAGTAATAGTTTCTTCTTTGATAGATCTAATTGGTATTACCAGAGATACTTGGTGACTTTATTTCATCACAAACTAAACTTTAAAAACAAACCAAATTAGGATTATGAAAATCATTTTAAATGTACCCCAAAATTGATGCTAATCTATTTTCTCTTTCTAATATTAATCTAAAATCCCATATAATTAGTTTACTCCCAAAATCCACCTATATTATAAGAATCCTACACATACTGTTCAAATCCTTAAGATCCAATCTACCAGTTCAATCCCAATGGGACCATCCACACACAATAAATATTCTACAATTTATTAGCAAGTGTCATTTAGGAAACAATAATCCAATCTGACCAAAGACTAAACAAATATAATGATTTGTGAAGCTATGTAAAATTTTGGTAACATTTCTAGGGAATTAAAATAATGATTTAGCATATAAACATATAGTTATTCCCTAGGATTACCTCACCCATGCCCCCTTTATCATTTTTATCTATTTTCATTCCTTTTTAGACACCACTACATATTTATCCATGTGGTGTAGTTCATGAATCGGCACCCTAAGACTCATTCATAGAGAATTTATGCAAAAGAACCACTTGCATTTCAACCATAAATTTATACGTACATTTTTTCATACATTCATTCAAAAATGGATGACAATAGCAATCCTTCAGGTCCCAACCCACCTAAAATGAAAAATGTGATTGCTAAACTACATGTGGAGAATCTTGTGAAATAAGAATGCACCATTAGTGATTATGGATTTATATCAATAAACAAGGCAACACCCAGCATTGTATTCCCTCCAGTTCATGTGAACACCTTTAAGATTAATTTGGGACTCATTTATATGATCCATAATATGGGTCTATTTAGTGGACATTAAAATGAAGATACCCATGAACACATCTCCATTATCATGGATGATTTTAATACCTTTTATCAAAGTGGGAGTATCTTGGAATAATATAAGACTAAGATTCTTTCCCTTAACTTTGTGACAATGATCCAAGTATTGGATTAAAATCACACTTCTGAGTCCATAAAAAGTTGGGATGATTTGTCATTGAATCCCCGGAAATGTAAATTACACCTATCATAACTTGGAAAAACCATAATGAAATCCATCAATCCAGTAAAACAGATAGAGAGTATGGATGGGAAGTATGTGATTGCTTTAAGGAACACACCCATAAGTGATAAAATCAAGGTATTTATAAGTGGAAACGACTCCAAACATTCTATCATGGTCTCCAACCACATTCTCACACATTCATTGGTCTGATTGCTAATCGAGGTATAATGTTTAAAACAACCAAGCATAGCCAGGAAATTATGGATAATGTCTCTCATAATTCATGTCTATGGAACAGCGGTCATGGACCACCCTAATGTGGAATCATCCAAGTTGGATAAATCACTCGAATAGTTGTACATGTAGAAACCTTAACCAAGAAGATGTAATCCTTTAAGCTAGATACTACACCACATCCTCATCCTACTCTTGTAATATAGATCCAATCCTATAATATGTGTATCATCACACACCTATATGAATAATTCATGGATGGTGTTGATGAAAAACAATGAAAATATTGTATTTACATTTGTTTAAATCATCTTTTTCAAAAATAATGTAGTTATATTGGTATTATTAGAAAAGGATCATCCAACAACAATAAAAAAATATTCATGGTTATTACATGCAATGATGTTTTCATGTATCATTAAAAAAACCAGGAACACTTGGATATCCATCAATGAATCCTATACCTAAAAAACCATTACAAGTAACACAAAAAACATTCCCTCCTAAGAATAGAAAAAATGTCAACTAGCTCCATGAATACATCCACAACTATTCATTACTCTTTAATCATGTTTGGAAAATCTGCTCTCTATCTTCATTCAAAATATAGATCAGGGGATGACCACTCAAGAGATAGAAATGCATAATGATACGATGTCTCTTCATAGCCATAGAAATTAAATGGGTCAGATCTTAATGACCATGTCAGAAAGATTACTACGTACTCTACCAAGTAATATAGACATGTACCCAAGGGAAGAGGCAAACGTATTGGTTCTGAGGATACGGAAATTGTCATACATTCAAAAACCCTGGAGTGTATAATAAAAACAAGTTATCAAAAAAATATTTCATTTTTATTAATATAATAAAATGCTAAAAACGTACAAGAGAAAAATTACGGGGGTCTAATATAATAGATCCTAAGAGCATCATCCTGAAAAAAAAATTGACCCATTGGGGAAAGGATCCAAGCGTAGATAAGTTAAGAAGATAGTTGTTTGGAGATTATTCAGAACAATTATAATCTACCACAACATTCCCTTCTCTCCATGTATAATGAATTTTCATGTGGTTATTCATAAGAAACTTTCATCGCCTGATGGATTATTCAATGTACCAAGGTATATGACCATTACATAAAATTGAATTATAGAGAGATAGAGAATCAGTATATATAACCCAGATCAAGATGATCTACTAATTTCATTGAAAGAGTCCTAATACAATGGAAAAGGATTCCTCTTGAAGAGAATAACCACTTCCCATGAAATCTGAAAAGGCACCAACCACTAATCCATGGAAATCATTGAAAACTCCACCCATATGCATAGAACCCATGAAACACAAACCATTTATGTTCATATTGTACCCTATGATAGGTATTATCCATCTAACCCATTTTCTCTAAGGTGTAGGATCTATGATATTATATGCATGCTGGGGAAAAAAGTTATGATAGACGGTGCATTTACTAAATAATTATATAGCCTATTTATATCCAAAATGATGTTCCAGATCTTGAAAATAATACCTAAAGTGGAATTCAAGAGACTTTTTTGCAACATGTCATTTCTTAATTTCCAGAGAATCCAACACTTAGCTATGAAAATTAATGCTCTATCCCTTCCTTGAAAACTGGGTCATTCTGACGCATGGAACCACTGCTAAAGAAACATATCAGTAGAGAAAAAACAATCATACCATCATGTTAGTTGTCCAAAATAACTACATATTTCCTTTTCACACTCAGTATTGATGAATAAGTGTTTCTAAGATTCATATTTCGACTCCATGTTGCAGAAGAAATTCAAGGCCTGATAGACTCCTCTTTGCTTAACTTTTTCATCATAAGTGAAAGAAAAATGACTAACATGACAATTCATAAAATGGATTTTTAAGGGAGATTCTTTCTCCATAAAATGTCACCCAAAAATTCATTCTTATAATAAAAATATAGGATTTGTATAAATTCCTTGATAGATAAGGTACTAGTCATTGATCATGTGAATATCTACTTGTCCAGATCAGAAGTCGACATACTGATGTCAAAGAGGATTTTCTAGTTTTCTTCCAAGGTATTCTGAGTATAGATGGGGTGATCACTGGGCTACCTAAAAAATATTTAGGGTAGGGAAGCATGGGAAGACAATGATTTTTTCTGACCAGTTATGATGAAAATAACTGATGTCCCCATTTCCAAATATCTTGTTGGGAGTGATTCTGTATTAAAAAAATATGAGGTTGTATCAAAATTAGAATTTTGGATTTTTTACATTAACAAAATTCGCCATAAAGTCTATAAATACTATTCATTATATTGTATGAAAATTTTATACCTTATAGAAACTCTATGGTATGCTTTGAATGAAGACAATTCATGGTACCATAAGAACTCATTATGTTAATTCCCCCTTCTTCATTGGGCTTGTCAAACTTGTTCTAGGAAGCCTGGTGGAATTTTTCTTCAGGGTGACCATCACATAAAAAGGATATCAAAGTGTACCCAATGATAGAAATATCTTTCTTTCATAACATGAGAGTATACAATATATACATGGGGATAGAGGATATGATTGATCACCCTTGAGTCGTCTCACTAAATTAAGATTGCTCATTTGTTGTTCTGTAGAAAAATCCACACAAAATGAATAATCCTAGGAGTTTATAAATCTCAAGAAAAATAGGAAAATGTAATATTAGAAGATCTTTGTGTGATTTAGGAGAAAATAATGACCTCGAATATATGAGTGTATTCCACAAACTAAGACTTCTAGAACTCAAACAGACTAGAGGGGCACAACAATTAGCTGGGTGATTAGTAAGGTATCCCTATGGAATTCTCAAGGAAGTCTTAGTAGAAGTCGACATGTTAATTTTTTTTCATTAATGTTACTCATTATATACATGGTAGCAGATGGATATGTTCCGATCATCCTCATAAGTCCATTCATAGCTATTATTATGTCAATTATAGATGTTATTAAAGGGATACTTGTATTCTGGAGAGGTGAAAAACAATTTGTGTTCGACCTATAAAAATTGGAACAATAAATAGACTAGTCTTTTGATAGCCAAGCTATTTTTCTTAGAGACAAAATAAATGACTACATAGAAATTTAATAAAAGAGTGACAAGATTCCTCTTACATAAGAGGATGTATCTGACATTGAGGAAGTAAATTACATATATACCACGATTCATACCCTCAGTCATTTAGCCACTGAAACTAGAGCTGAAAACCCTCCCTAACACAGTCATGTATTCTTTTCTAGAGATTTTTACGACACTAATAGTCATCATTAATTCGTAACTAACAGAGTAATAAGAGATATAATTTATATAAGTCCTACAAATACATAAGTGGTAAATATTTTGTGATTCGATGTCTTCAAAGGCGTCTGTCCTGCATTATGCACTCATAACATTTTATTAGAAAACATTCAAAAACCCAAATTCCAACACCAATGGTGACTCACCCCACTAACGAGGTATGTATGTAATAAATAAGTACTAAATCCTTTGTATTCTAAAATAATTTTTTCAATCTATGATAAAGAGTGGGTGAGATCACTACAGGTCATTCACATGAATGGTGGTCACAATGGTCAAAAAAAATGAAGATCAATTGATCTCTACTCACACCATCACTGTATGGAGAGAATGATTGGATTATATAATCCTAAATGGGAAAACCTAGAATGATCCTTTCCCCTTGACTGATATGGATACAATTTTTGAGAGACTAGTAGGACATGAATTCTATTGTATCATTGATATATATTCGGGATAAAATTAGATTGTCTTAAAATCAGATTATAATTATTATAAACAAATTCATGTATCTATTGGTACATTCACCAACAAAAAAATATTGTTTAGTATGTGTAATCCATGGATATTCATTCCAAGGTTCATGACATCTATATTCTGTGATACAGATTTTGAATTTATAGAAATTTTCATGGATTACTTTTCATTTTATGGAAGATCGTGTGATATCTTCCTAAGAAATATGATTTAGTCATGCAATGTTGTGATGAGAAGTTATTGGTTTTATATTTGGAAAAATTAAAATTCATGGTTCAAGGAGGAATATTATTTGGATAGAAAATTTACAAGTATGGCATGAAATTGGATCCCACAAAATTATAATTGATCAAATATTTACCTCATTCCTCAATTATTAAAGGCTTAAGGATCATACAAGGCTATTCTAGATTCTATCAATGATTCATGAATGATTTTATAAATTTTTTTAGCCTTATAACACATATTTAATCAAAAGAGACTCTATTTTAATTCACTGAAGAATTATGGAAGTCACTCATCATGTCAAATAAATTACTGGTAGCATCTCCTATTATCATATCACCAGATTGGGAAAAATAATTTGATTTGACGTGTGAATCTAGTTACTTCATTGTTGGAATTGTATACGGAAATTGATTTGGTGATACATTCCTGTTGTAGGGAATAAAAAAAATTAATATTCTTAATGCAGTATAAAGGCTGACCAGGGTCATATCACTTAAGAAGCATCACATTTTTTACAATCACCAATTCTAATTCACATAATCAATTTATTTCTTATATTATTTAATAAAATTTCTTTCTTGGGGGTTTTGGAAAGGACAAAATTAAAATAATACAATCTCAAATTTAAATCTAAGTGATAATGTGAACAAAATGAAATTTCGAAAGAATGGTATTGAGCTTAGGGTATGATTACTCTTGTCCATTGATTATTTATTTCGTGTATAAATTAAAATTGATAATTCATTTTTTGAAACCTAATTAATGAATTTATTTCTATTATCTATTGAGTGTGTGATTTTTTCACCCCTCTGGGACACCAAACCACACCTCCTCCAATAGACATATAGGATAAAACCGCAACCGAGAATATTACTCCTAAAAGACTTGGCTTCATCATATGATATTTTATCTCTTTATGAAACCTCAGATCCACTATATGATGGGTGTTCTCAAAGTTAGTGATGGAAAATGAATGAATCATTGAAAATAAATACATTTAAATATAATTTCTTAGTGAATTATCACCACATACATGAAATACTATTTCATCCCCCACAAATAAAATAAAAATTTCTTTTAATTCAAGCGTAATAACAAAGAACACAGTGAAACCTCCCCTAAGGCCAATCCTCGAGTTAGTCACTTCTCATTGAAATTTGAATAGTGATCAAGATGGAAAGATGGAATAGTGGGAACAAGATTAGGGTTGGAAAAAATGAGAGATCAAATAAGAAAAGCAACCTATTTAATAAAAATATGAATCCATGTTACATGGGAAAATAAATCTAAAATAAAAAGAAAAGAAATTCTAAATCACAAAATTACCTTGGCCTCCACTCCATAGTGCCCTTGATGGAATGTGATGGATTGGAATGAGTTGGGAAGGAGTATCTCCCATCGATTAATATTCCAGAATATGTCCTCTAAAATTTTGTTCTTTTTGTACTTAATAAATGGACTATTAACATGTTTTATCCTCCGTAAAAGTTGTTCATAAATGTATTTTTCATTCAGCCTCAAAATTTCATCATAATTGGCCAATTTATTAAGGTTTTATAAGTTTTATATTTACAATGATGTTTTTTGGGATGAATAATCTAGGAATCTTCCTTCAATGTATATCATTCAATTTCTACATTATTGTTTGAAAACATCATGGAATTTATTATTAGAATTCATCTTTGAGTCTTATTTCATATTCAGGTGGAATAAGTAGAATTAGAGTTGTCTATGTTGATTTATGATTCCATTACGAAGGTAGGTTCCACACTGTCTTCCCAAATGATTTTCTAACTTCATGATTTTTAGAGCCTCTAAATTATTAAATAATATATTAGTATTGAAGTGAATGTTGAATAAAATAAATCGAGTAATCCTATAGAAAAAGAATCACTCAAATGGGAATAGTATTAAAAAATTATGCCCAAAATACCCTTGTGATAAAAATCTGTAAAATTATAGAATTAATCACCTTTCACATTTTATCCCAAAACAAACCATAAATCCAAAAAAATATTAAATAAGATTGAATAGATAAATAAGGTGGAATTAAATTATTTTTAATACATTAAAAAATGATGAAAATATTAGCTATATAAGTTTCCCAACACATAAACCATGCTTATCTTCATGATAAATATCCCAACATGGACTTAAGAGGACACCAATATTACCAATATTCATATTTCAACATGAAAAAATAATACAATTTTCAACATAAAATTAAACATTCAAAAATCTATATTAAATATTAATTTAATTTATCAATATTGAAAATAAAAATAAAATCAAGTATATTACTTTTCCCCTTTGAAAAATAAAGAAATTTTTTCTTGCATTCATTCAAACATCTAAACTTAATATTTTAAAATATCCAAAATCATGATTTACATTAATTTTAAATAATTTCTCTCATCTCTCCTAATAAAAATAAAGTATAGTTATATTGATATCATGAAAACATAATTCTTATCCATAACCTTGTAAAATAACTATATTTAACACATTATAATGTTAAAAAGACCATTAAATCCTAGGGAATTTCAATTAAGATTCAAATGACTCTAAGGTTAAATTTTGGTAGTATTTACTTCTTTTAAAATTAAGGCTCAAGGAGGTGTTTAATCTCTTATTTACATTTCATGATATAAAAAATTAATGTCTAGTGATATTCTCTCCTTTAATTCCACAACTCCCACTTCCCTAAACTCAATGTTAGGTCACGATCAAAGTAAAGAATAATGAATGATTTGTTCACCCTCTCAAAAAAATATGATTTTTATTATTTTCCAATAAACATTTTCAATTTTTTCTTCTTTTTACCAATGTTATGAATATAATAATCCTCACATTAACCACTTTTCCACATGTGATAATATTGAAAAGTTCTATAATGATGACTTTTGATTTACCCAAATCACATCTGATTTTTTATTTATTATTGTTAATAAAATAGGGTAAAACAAGAAAGAGTATAATGAATGAATCAAATTTCCTTTCTCATTACCCAAAATATAACTCCCACACTTATTCCTTAAAATATATGTCATTTCATTTACCATGAATCCCTTCTCCCTCACATTTCAATTTTAAAATTTCATGCAAATACCAAGAGTATGGTAGTAATGGATAAAAATGACTTGAAACATGGCTCATCCCTATATTGTTAAATCATGGTCTCAATGGGCTAAAAAGGATTAATGTAATGGTGGTCGTTTAAGGATAAGTGGTTTTTAAAATGATGCATCAATCATTTTAAATGTGTTTTTGCAAAGTCAAATCATTTACAAGTTCAAATGCAAGTTATAGTTTGTGACTTATCCCATGATCACTAAAGAAATTTTATATAGATAAAATAGTAAATATTTGGTCTATAAATATTCTCATTAATTAAAAATATGATTTTGGACAATCACCCATGGCATTACTAATAATATAAAACTATTTTACTGGAATTTCAAAAATTCAAAGAAAGAAAAATATTAGGGAAGTATCATTTACAAGATTCAATTAATTCTATAAAATCATGAGGCCTCATTTTAATATCTTTGTTTCATTTTAAAAATGAAATTATTCATTTTACACTTCCATTTCCATTAAAGTTTGAATAAAAAACATGGAATCACTGGATTATAAAATAACCTCATGTCTACTAGAAAGTCCATGTAAATAAATAATTTTAGAATTAACATAAATATTAACTTTGAAAGCTACAAACATGTAGTTGCACACAGAAAATAAGAAGACAAAAATATAAAAAATTGAAAAGTGCATCATTTTTTATGAATCTTTTTCCTTTTCATCCACTATTTGTGGCTATATTCTTCCATTATGAACCTATAAAATATAATTATGCAATTATTCATAATGATCATGTCTCTAACGCCCCGACCCCAGTTACCCAGAGTCGGTGCATTATTACGTAACATTGGCATGATCACAAAAGATCATGTCTCGAAAGACTGAATATTTTAGTAGCCTTGGAAACACAAGATACATTCATAATTGTTACATTACATCTTAAAGTGAAAAACTACAATAACATAGTCTCTATAGTCCACACTCATATTCCCATCAGACTATCCATGCAAGTCAGTCATAAAATATTTCTTCACATCCTGGGAGAAATAAAACATAGAAAGGGGTGAGCTCAGATGATCCGTAAGGATAACAATATAAAGGAAACATTCATAAATAAACATAAACATTTAAGGTAATGTATAACTAAAACAACAGCCTTTTAAACTTGAACTTCAGCATAATATGCCAAAATTAAAATGAAATAATGCAATTTAATTATTCACATGGATATTCTACTAGTCGAATAATCACATGAAATATCAATAACCACTTTCATAATGATGGAAGGGATAATGCCAGACTATCATGACCACATAGTCATGGCCTTGTTCCAAGACTACAAATAAGATTTTGTCAAGGCCTTGTTCCAAGACACTAGTTTGTCTAATGAGACTTACCGATGCATCGATGAGCTATAGTGGGCTCCACCCGTCACATATTATGTCCAATGAATTCCTTAAATGAAAAGGTTTAAACATATCATAAACCATAACACAATCATATCACATAAAACATGCATAAAGGAAACATAACATTTCCACATTTCAATCACAAGATATCAATACAACACATTGATATAATAAAACCATTTTCAATACCAAAATAAAAGAAAATTAAAACATGAAATTTATTTTTCATTTAAAAACATTTATGGCTTGTAGAGGAATCCAAAACTCAAATAATGGTCACGACGGTGGAGAAGTCGTTGTCACCGCATATGTACTACAAAAAAACATTCCATTTTGTCTTTTAGTAAAATGCTTTGTATAAAAATATTCCTTTTGAATAAACAAAAATGTCAAAGGGGTTTATACACCGTATAATATAAAGTTGTGTATAAAACAAAATACGCCTCAATGAAAAGAGATTGAGACGAAGTCCCTTACCTCGTGTACGACTTGACTCGATCATTTTTTAATCACCTAAATAATAAACTAAAGTTAATATCTACTTGATAAAAAACCTTTTTCAAGTTCATTATTCCTTTTATATCACTTATTACCATGTTATGGACATTATGTAGTTATTTAAGTTAATAACGGTCATTTTGTCGATTTTTGGTACTTGAGTCAACAATAAACTTCTTATAATTACAGGTTGTTCATGTGGTAAAATATACATTATATATAGAATTATATTAATTATCTAGATATCATATATATCATATATATAAATTATATTCATGAATTTATAATATTACATAACATTTAGAGGTAAGAAATGAAATGAACTGTTCATGGAGATAGAAAGTTGCACGTACGCATGAACGCTACTTTCATTTCTTTTTAGTATTTAATGGAATGGAATCATAATGATATAAAGGTATATTATAATTATAGTATAACATGATATATAATATCATTAACTCCATCTTTTATATGTCCCACATATGGCATTAACTATTCAAATCACTTTGAGGGGGCGGTAGTACGCACTTCCTAAAATGAAATTATTGCGTTTACCCATAATGGAAATCATAAAATTATGGAATAAATGCAAAATAAAGGAGAATAAGGAAAACATAAACATAATATATATCATATATTGAAATAGTTTCATCATAATAGCCACCATGAGAGGTGTTAATAGAAGATTGAACAATCATCATTTCGTGATGCAGTAATTTGCCACCCACAGAAACAGTATGTTCCTTAACCATTAGACAAAGGTGTGTGTAAGTGTAAATCTAATCCTTCTCATAAAAAATCCTAGTATATTGAATATAATGGTTTTCTTACAAATTAGAGTAATAAAAAGAGTTTAAGGAGTTAGAGAATCAAAACAAAACAAAAGAACATAAGAGAAGACATTACCTTAAAATCGGGTAACTCTTTTTTATTTGAGCCAAAAGCATCCTTGGTCTGCCCAAAGTGAGGATTCTAGAAGTAAGAGAGGGAATCTGAGAGAGTATTTGGTCAGATTTTTCATGAGCCAAATGGCTTTGAATGTGTGAATAAGGTGGTAGAGGTGGGGGCCTTTTATAAGAGGAGAGGAGTGGCTCTTTTGGAAAGATTGAAATGTTACTTTATTATGAAATGATTTTTGGATTTTAAAGGTCCCAAAATGATATATTTCGAGTATAAGGTGATAAGGGTTCGAAAAAAAACCCATACAACAGGATTTAAGCAAGTGTAAGTCTTAGAGTTTACCTTATCTTTTCATTTTATTTAAATCATTCATTAATGAGGTAATTACTACATCATCATGGTGTCAAAAATAAATATATTTATTTAAAGTCTAAAAATTATAAAAAAAATACCATGATGTAGGAAATCTTTTTTATTCAAATTACTATTTATAGTCTAATAGATCATTTATTTAGACAATATTAAAATTATTTTACTTGGGTGATACATACTTTTTTTATATTTTCCTTTCTTTAAAAATAAAAAGATAAAATGTCCGTATCACACAAAAGTTATTCGATGGGGTCCCAAAGTTTTGCACAAGGCATCCCATGGTCGGCCATGACACAACCAATAGCATTAGGATACATGTTGGGGTCATTGTATATTATTATGATATTATTTTATTACCCTTAACTAACCGATTACAAATTAATCATGATAATTAAAGATAATTGTCGTCATTACTATTCATAATGTACAAAAAAATAGTATTAATTACATAATTTAGACATTCTGATTCAAAATATGGAATCCATTTTACCAAATTATAAACACATAAATTGCAGTAATTAATTTAAAAATTATTCTCGCTGTCAAAATAAATAGCGTGTTTTTAAGAAAAAATATATATCAAAAGATTGACAATTGTTTATGTCCAATTTCAAAGTGAAATTAATTCTATTGACCACCATTGGATAAAATAGTAAAATTATATTCTAATTATACTTTAAAACCACTCAATAGTATAATTTATCACTATAAATGTTTTTTATTAAAAAAGTTGTTTTTAAGTATTTTTCACTATTCATCGAAAATTGGATGTTCTTAGAAAAATACCAAAAATTCAACATAGGCTAATTTTGATACTATAAAGACCCGTAAATTTCAAAGGAAATTTTTTCTTAATTTTCTTTGGGATTTTACGAGTACGCAGTTTTTAACGGCACTTGATTCCGAGGCCCGGTGTGCCCGGAATAAATTTCCGAAGTTTAGCTCGGGTACGTTCAGTGAATGAATGAGTGGGTTTTCCTAACTTTTGAACCGGTGCTCGGAATCGATATCTGAGGGCACCGATGGAGTCGCAGCACCGGTAATTGCTTAAGACACCTTTTCTGGAGTTGTGTTTGCTCTGGTGAGGTTATTAAATAAACGGTTTAACTAAAGAATGAAATAAAAATTTGTGCCACAATTTTTATTTTCTATTATAAGTAGTTTATAACCTATGCATGGAGGTTGGAGTGGGACCCACTACATCCTAACTCCACTAGGTAGGATATTAGTGAAGTGGGGTCCACACGAGCCCCACCCCTTCAAACCCTTAAAACCTCCCTCGTGCATTTAATTGTGAACAAACCCACACCCCCTTTTACTCACATGTCAACTCTCCCAATTTAATGGATTGTTAAAGGCTATTCAATTAATTTAATTAATTGAATGAGTTCATTTTAAATTTCAAATTTAATGTTGGCATGCGTGTGTGTTAATAATATAAGATAATGTCTTATTTTATTGGGGGTTGATTCGTTGTGCGAAATGAAGCAGAGGACTCTTGCGCTCTGAAGAACATCTTCTCCCTCGTTGAAGAATGCGAAGAACGCCGAGTCTATGACAAAGAACTCCATCACCGCAAGGGAATCACTGTGTCGTCTCCTCTCCTATCCATATCCGGTAAGATACGCCTTCTTCGGAAAACGACAACGCGCCGCATCCTTCTTCGGGCGAACACCGAGGACATATACGGCGCCGTCTTCCGCGATGCTGTCTTCGGCGATGCCATATTCCACGACACCGTCTTCAGAGACGTCATTTTCCCGCGACAAACCTTCTTTGACGACTTCATCAAGGTAGGGGTTTGAGTTCAAATTTAATGGACTAAATTTGTTCTTGCTTTGTCGAAGTTATTTTAATTTTTGGGCCTCCTGTTATCGTTATAACGGGAGGTGGTCGGACCGCACGAACACGGCCGACCCTCCTTTCCCTTTGATGTTGTACTTGTTGCGGCACAAAAAAAGTCAGCGGGGTGAAACGGCACCGCGCAGAAACAAAGAGGAACGCGGCGAAGAAGTACGGCACCGTCGCGCCGAGCCGTTGAGGCCGAAAGAAGCCGGGGCCGGAGTCAGGCCTCGGCGGAGGGGCGCGGCGCCATCACGCCACGACGGTCGGACAAGGCCACAGCTTGATGCCACGGAGGTGCAAGGTGGGGCGGCCAGAATCACCAGCTACCAGCGCATTGGATGGGCGAGATCGTGGGGTCCCACAGCGGCAGCACCAGTCGGCCAGCCTGGCCTGCCGTTACGGAAGGATTGGGGGTCAGAACCCCTGGCTGTCCAAGAGGCGGTCCCCCCTCATGGAGATCATTTCTTCATTCAAGGGGGTCAGCGCCCCCCTCTGCATCCCGATCGGCCAAACGGCCGAGCCGCTGGCCATGCGGGTCGCTCCCGCATCAGGCCGTATCGGCTGCACCCGGCCGGGCCACCCGCGCCGGGCTGGGCCGCGCCTGCGGGGCTGGGCCGCGCCGGCCGAGCCTAGCAGCACCCTAATGGGCTGGACCCAGACCCGGGATGGGTCGACCCAGTTCGGGCCGACCCTGGGGGTCTTGGGCCGGGTTCGTCCTGGCCCAACACCCCCTAAAACCGGACAGATTCGTTTAAATTCTCGTAACATGGGCTACGGACCTCCGATAGATGCACCATCAGTTGCGATGCAATCCTTGGATTAAGACGGGCGTTTCAGTCTATTACACTCAAGGTGTCGAAGAACTTTGGGTATGACAGGGTTGGTTCGAACACGAAACCAACCAGGCCCTCGGAGCAGAAACGCTTATAACATGAGCTTCGGATGTCCGATTGACGTGCTGTCGACATTTTTGGATTCCTAATAGTGAGATGGAACTTTTGGATTACTCTGATTGAGGTCTGGACGCATTTGGAGTATGGTCAGGTTGGTTTTGACTTAAAAAACCAACCGGGCCCCTGAACGAAAACGCCAATAACTCTCAGACCGGGCGTCCGATTGATGTACCGTCTGTCGCATTGAGTTCCTTTTGTCTAGAAGGAACTTTGGGATACATCAAGTCTAGACTACGTGCCAGTTGATGTATCGACCCCCCTTGGCTCGTGGAGCGGACCCTCCCGGAATCGAGCTTGCTGTGTGTGGGAACCCTAGAGCTCGCTGCGACTACGACGACGATGATGACTGAACTAAAATCCTCTGTGGGTTCGGCAGCAACAACAACTGCACTAAAATCCTCCATGGGTTCGGCAGCGATGAAGACCATACTGAAATCCTCTATGGGTTCGATGACGATGACTAGTGTTCTTGTATCCTACGTGGTTCCGGCAATACTACTGTTCTTGTATCCTACATGGGTCCGGCAATATTTGACTCTGTACTTGTATACTATGTGGGTCTGGCAGAGTAGCTGGTCTTGTATCCTACGTGGGTCCGACAGCTTAGCTAGTCTAGTATCCTACGTGGGTCCTAGATTAGATGAATCAGTGGTTACATCTGATCATCTCTATCACCTTACGAAGAAGTATACCTGTATGAGATGAGTCTTGACTTTCAATCTTTATCTTCGATATGATTGACTTTCTTTCCTATGTGGATTGGGTTGTGCTTTCTTGTGTGGATTGGGTTGTCCTATCCTGTATGGATGTGATCGAACATAGGCTTGGATGTCGGAGCCGAACGGGAATTTATGACTTAGGTATATGTATGGGAATATACCTAAGTAGTGTTGGATGTTACTTCGTGGTAGTATCTTTCCATTGTGGATTATCCTTTGTGGATTCTGGGAGACCATTGGGGGTCTCGGGGTCCCTGCTGAGTAGTGTATAGTCACCCCTACACGGGATATGCCCGCACTACGTTGTGTTGGATGCATACGACGGACAGCACTGATCGTGATTGAGGCTTGTGGAGCAAGTCAGTACCTGGAGGTGGACCACTGGGCAGGACATACACGGAGCGGACGGCTAGACCCGAGGAGCTGAGGAGACTATCTGTACCCACCCTTTAGGTGGGACTTCCAGTGGACAACACGATGTTGCTGCTTTACTTTTCAGTTACTGTACTTTTTTTCAGTTGTACTTTACTTTCAGTTTGGGTTTGTATTCTGGCCCATTTACTTTCCACACTTACTTTTGTACTCATTTTACTTAGTGTTTACTTCTTCTCGCTTACTCTGTGGTGTTTTTTACCTTATAAAGTCAATGTCTTCCCCTTTTTGTCGGGATTTATGCCTTTGGTGCTAGTCGCCAGCCCCTGGCCTATGGGAGGTGGGCATGGGGTAGTCACGGCACGGGCCCCAAGGAGGGGTCGTGATAGATATTCCGAATCCAAAAATGAAGTCTATTTTCAAATATAAAATTTATATAATTTCAAAAAGTGGGTATTACTATTCATAACGGCTACTTTGATAGATGGCGGTGTGTTAGAACTCGAGGTTGCATACAACACATGCTGCTCTATTATTCAAATAGAAGTGTACCATGGAAGCTTGGGGTGTTACATTCTCCCCTCCTTCAAATAATTTCATCCTAGAAATTTCTAGAATATTACTACATAAAAAGACTTGGGTGGTTCTTCATCATATGTTCCCCGGGTTCCCATGTTGCCTCTTCCATCTTATGGTTCCTCTATATTACTTTTACCCGATGAGTCATCCAGTTTCTCATCACTTGTTCTCTCGTATCCAGAATCCTGACAGGCTCTTCGCAATAAAATAGATCGGGTTCCAGTTCTAATTTCTCATAGGTGAGTACATGCGTTGGGTTCGGCATGTATTTTCTCCACAGTGATACGTGGAACACATCGTGGACTTTAGAGAGACTTAGAGGCATTTCCAAACTATAAGATACAACCCCAATTAGTTCTATAATTTCGAATGGTTCGATGTACCTGGGACTTAATTTTCCATTCTTACCAAATCGTATAACTCCCTTTCATGGAGATACCTTCAAGAAAACATGATCTCCTACCTGAAATTTCAAATCATTCCTTTGGTTATCAGAATAGCTCTTCTGCCTACTTTGAGCTTTTTTGATGTGGTTTTGGATTACCTTCACCTTTTCCATCATTTCCCCAACAAGTTCTGGGCCTATGAGTTTTCTTTCACCAACATCATCCCTACAGGTTGGTGTGTGAAATCTATTTCCGTATAACACTTCATATGGTGTTGTCCTAATACTTGAATGGAAGCAATTATTATAGGAAAATTCTACCATAGGTAAATATTGATCCCACATACCCTGAAAGTCAAGTGAGCATGATCTCAACATGTCTTCTGAGGTTCGAATTGTCCGTTCTGATTGTCCATCTATTTGAGGGTGGTAAGCAGTGCTCAAATGAAGTTCGGTATCCAGGGCTTTCTAAAGACTTTTCCAGAATCTTGATGTAAAATGGGGATAAAGATCAAAAAAAATTGATAGGGGTACTCCATGGAGTCTTAAAACTTTGTTAATATACACTCTTGTTAAACGTTCAAGTGGTAAATCTTCTCTTATAGCAAGAAAATGTGCTGACTTGGTAAGACGATAAATAATGACACATATTGCATCATTCCTTCTAGGAGTCTTTGGTAGTCCCATGAAAAATTCCATCATAATATTATCCCATTTCCACTCAGGTATGGGAAGAGGTTGCATAACTCCTCCAGGAAGTTTCCTCCCAGCTTTCACTTGTTGACAAACCATGCATCTTGACAGAAAATCAGGAATCTCCCTCTTCATGTTGTCCCACCAAAAATGTTCCTTCAAATCTCTATACATCTTAGTGATACCAGAGTTTATAGAGAAATTGGAACTATGTGCATCATCCAATAATTCCCTTTTTAGACCAGCTATATTGGGAACAGAAAGTCTCTTCCCAAATTTCAAAATTCCATCTTCATACACAAAGTCACTCAATCTCCCATCATTCACAGCTTTAATCTTCTTTTGAAACTCTTCTTCATCGGTTTGAGAACTCTTAATCCTTTCTAGTAAAGATGGTTTGGCAACCATTTGAAAAGAAATTGATGTTTCACCTTCCATAGTTATTCCCATGTCCATCTTCACTTGATCCATGAAAATAGGATCCCTTTAAATTCTCATATTGTTCAAAACTCCATGATATTTTCTGCTCAATGAATCTTCCACCTTATTTTCTTTCCCTGGGTGGTAGTGTATCATGCAATCATAATCCTTGAGTAATTCAAGCAGTCTCCTTTTCCTCATGTTGAGTTCTTTTTGTGAGAAAATATACTTCAAACTCTTGTGATCAGTATAAATCTCACATTTTTCACCATAGAGGTAGTGTCTCCATACATTCAAAGAAAAGATCACAGCTGCTAAATCGAGATCATGAGTAGGATTGTTTTTCTCATGAATTTTCAACTGTCGTGATTCATAGGCAATAACCATATCATTCTGCATAAGGATACAACCAAGTACATTCTTCGATGCATCACTATAAATAACGAACCCATCATTCCCCGATGGTAAGGTCAATATAATAGCATTGACTAATCTTCTATTTAGTTCTTCAAAACATTCCTCAAACTATTTTTTCCAAAAAAAATTAACCCCTTTACGTGTTAGCTTCGTTAATGTGTTAGCCAATCGGGAAAAATTATGGACAAAGTGTCGATAATAACCTGCTAAACCAACAAAACTGCATACCTTAGTTATACTCATCGGTTCTGGCCAGTCTTGGACCACTCTTGTCATATAAGGATCAACATAGATTCTATCCTTAGAGACAATATGGCCAAGAAAAGAAATCTCATGAGGCTATAATTCACACTTGCTAAACTTCACATATAATTCATTTCTTCTAAGAGTATTTAGAACAATGCACAAATGATTTTCATAATATTCATAGATTTTGGAGTATACCCATATATCATCAATAAATACCACTATGAAGTCCTAAAGATATTCCTTAAAAACTCTATAAATTATATCCATGAAAATAGAGGGTGCATTGGTCAATCCAAAAGGCATTACTGTAAACTCGTAATGCCTGTACCTGGTTCGAAATTTCGTCTTCGGAATGTCTTCCTTCTCCACACACAACGGATGATATCCAGATCGAATGTCAATATTTGAAAATTATTGATCTCTATGCAGTTGGTCGAATAAATCATCAATGGTTGGTAGGGGATACTTGTTCTTTATTTTAATATCATTGATCTCCCTGTATTCAATGCACCACCTCATAGATCCATCTTTCTTCTTAACAAAAATAACATGACCTCCCCATGGAGAAACACTAGGGAGAATAAATCCCTTGTAACTCAATTCCTCTAGTTGTTTCTTTAGTTCCACTAATTCCACAATTGACATTCTATATGGGGTCTTCGATATAGGCCCTGAACCAGGCATTAGGTCAATAGAAAACTCAACTTCTCGTTCTGGAGGATGCCCAAGTATATCTTCTGGAAACACATCAAAATGTTCTCTCACAATAGGTACATCCTCTATTTTAACATTCCCTTCCTCTCCCACAGTTATTTCATTCTCTTCCTCCCCAATAAGTGAATTTAGTTGAGCTACTGGGGGTTAATCTAGATAAGAATTAGGTGGTCAAGATTCTGCTCTAAAGATAAGGTGTTCTTTATCATCGTCATCAAAAATCGTAACCTCTTTATTCTTATAATAAATATTTGCATAATGGTCCGAAATCCAATCTATATAGAGGATTATATCAAATTAAATCATGGGTATGACGATGATATCAGCAAATAAAGAACATTTATGTTCTCTAATTAGAACTGATTCTTAAAACTTTGTTGAAATGATATTTCCCTTAGGAGTTTTTACTCACAACACCCTTGTTAAATCAAATTGGAAATAAATAATTTTCTTAGAAAACTGTGAAGTTATGAAACAATGCGATGATCCGGAATCAAATAATGCATTTGCAAAACTTGAGGAATCCATTAAATTACCTGCCACCACATCATTCGGAGCTTATACCTTAGCAGTAGTGATAGCATAAGCTTGTTCTTAATCCCTTGGACTTTTCTAAATTAAGTTCCTCTGATTCTTAGGACATTCATTTGGATAATGTCCCATCTCCCTGCAATTGTAGCATTGAACATCGGTAGCTTCTTTCTTCCCCTTTCAATCACGAGCTTGATGACCTTTTTCTCCACACTTGTAACAGACTCTCATTCCTTTCAAGCAAGTACCGGGGTGTTTCTTCCCACATTTACTATAGGATGGATAATCAACTTTTCCCTTCTTCCCATTATTTCCATTTCTAGAGTGATCAGCAGGTCTCTTCTTCTCTTACATTGCTTTAAAGTGTTAAGACATAGAGAATTCCTTTTATGTCTTTATAGCACATGAGACAATGTCTCCGTATAACGAGAAGGATTGTGAGACCAATGCTCGATGGAGAAATGGTTTTAACCCATCAAAGAAACGATCAATCTTACTTCTTGGGTTACATATATAATCTATAGCATACCTCTCTAACCTTGTAAAGTTTTCCTCATACATTGCGACATTCTCATCCTCCTTTTGTCTCAGACTCAGAAATTTCCTTTCCATATCTGCTCGATGGTCACGAGGAAAGTATTTTTCTAAGAAAATCTCTTTGAACTCTCTTCATTCCATATTTTATACTTCATCATCTTCCTTTTGTTTTTGAATCAATGACCACCATTGATCAGAATTTCTAGTGAGGCAGTAAACTGCCATGATAACCTTTTCCCTTTCACTACTCCTCAAGGCATGGAATATTTTCTCTAAGGAATTTATCCATTGCTCAACTACTAAAGGTTTTTTACTCCCATTTAATATTGGAGATTTTTTCCTCATGAAGAGATCTAACAATGATCCTCCACGTTGCGGATCAGGTTTCTTCATACGAGTAAGGTTATTATTCATAACCTGAGTGAGTTATCCCAGTACGGTGATAAGCTGATCAGAACCAGTTGTATCACCAACTCCATTTTAATAATATTGAGAAGGAGGGAAATCCCTACATGGAGTGCATGCATTGATACAATTTTCATTCCTTCCACTAGGCGCCATTTCTAAATAATGGCATAAACAAGATCATTTCGTGAATCAAAATACATAATTCCATACTTGTAAAACACTTAACATAAATTGAACTATTTATGGATATAATCAATAATTATAAAAAAAATGTTTTCTTTGAGGAAGTATATACTCAAAAACAATTTTCAATGGTTTGTAATGAAAATGATAATTATCCTAAGCGTATCCTCCGGCAGTGTCATAACCAAGAGTGCAGCAAGGCCCACTTTCATGCACCAGTTCCTGTTTGAGTCTAGATCAAAGCGGTGTTTTAGGGTTTTAACCCTAGGTACATCTGCGCCAGAGCCTCCTCTACCTGCTTGTATCCAGATAGGGATGTATTTCTCATAAAACTCAAAATATCTCTACAATACCAAATTCTAGGAAGTTATTCTATACTGATCCTCAAAGTCTATCTTTTGGCCATGTTCTCTAATCACAGTTTATCTAAATCTAGCTTACAAGGTTAGTACTAAACTGCCTCTGATATCAAATGTAATGCCCCGACCCCAGTTACCCAGATTCGGTGCATTATTACGTAGCATTGGCATGATCACAAAAGATCATGTCTCGAAAGATCGATTAGTTTAGTAGCCTTGGAAACACTAGATACATTCATAAATGTTACATTACATCATAAAGTGAAAAACTACAATAACATAGTCTCCATAGTCCACACTCATATCCCCTTCAGACAATCCCTGCAGGTCAGTCATAAAATATTTCTTCACATCCTGAGAAAAATAAAACATAGAAAGGGGTGAGCTCAGATGCTCAGTAAGGATAACAATATAGCGGAAACATTCATAAATAAACATAAACATTTAAGGCAATTGTTAACTAAAACAACATCCTTTTAAACTTGAACTTCAGCATAATATGGAAAAGTAAAATAAAATAATTCTATTTACCTATTCACATAGATATTTTACTAGTCGAATAATCACATGCAATATCAATAACCACTTTCATAATGATGGAATGCATAATGCCAGACAATCATAACCACATAGTCAAGTCCTTGTGTGAAGACTACAAATTAGATTTTGTCAAGGCCTTGTGCCAAGACACTAGTTTGTCTCATGAGACCTACCGATGCATCGAGGATCTATAGCGGGCTCCACCTGTCACATACTAAGTCCAATGCATTCCTTATATGAAAAGGTTTAAACATATCATAAACCATAACATAATCGTATCACATAAACCATTCATAAAGGAAACATAAAATTTCCACATTTCAATCACAAGATATCAATACAACAAATTGATATAATAAAACCATTTTCAATACCAAAATAAAAGAAAAGTAATACTTGGTATTTATTTTTCATTTAAAAAAAAAGTTATGGCTTGTAGAGGAAGCCGAAACTCAAATAATGGTCACGACGGCGGAGAAGTCGTTGTCGCCGCATACGTCCGCCAGAAAAACATTCCATTTTTTCATTTAGTAAAATGCTTCGAATAAAAATATTCCTTTGGAATAAACATAATAGTCAAAGGGGTTTATACACTATATAAAATAAAGTTGTGTATAAAACAAAATATGCCTCAATGAAAGGAGATTAAGACGAAGTCCCTTACCTCGTGTCTGACTTGACTCGATCGTTGTTTAAACTCTTGAATAATAAACTAGAGTTAATATTTACTTTCTTAAGAACCTTTTTCAAGTTAATTATTCCTTTTATATCACTTATTACCATGTTATGGACATTATGTAGTCATTTAAGTTAATAATGGTTATTTTGTCGATCTTTGGTACTTGAGTCTACAATAAACTTCTTATAATTACAAGTTGTTCATGTGGTAAAATATCCCTTATATCAGGAATTATATTCATGATCTAGATATCATATATATCATATATATCCATTATATGCATGAATTTATATTATTACATAACATTTAGAGGTAAGAAATGAAATGCACCGTTCATGTAGACGGTAAGCCATACGTACGCATGAACGCTACTTTCATTTATATTTCATATTTAATGGAATTGAATCATAATGATATAAAGGTATATTATATTTAGAGTATAATATCATATATAATATCATTAACTCCATCCTTTATATGTCCCGCATATGGCATTAACAATTCAAATCACTTTGAGGGGGCGGTAGTCCGCACTTCCTAAAATGAAATTATCGCGTTTACCCATAATGGAAGTCATAAAGTTATGCCATAAATGAAAAATAAAGGATCATAAGGAAAAAATAAACATAATATATATCATATATGGAAATAGTTTCATCATAATGGCCACTATGAGAGGTGTTAAAAGAATATTGAACAATCATCGTTTCGTGAGGCAGTAATTCGCCACCCACAGAAACACTATGTTCATTAACAATTAGATGAAGGTGTGTGTAAGTGTAAATCAAATAATTCTCATAACAACATCCTAGTATATTGAATATACTGGTTTTGTTACAAAATAGAGGAATAAAAAGAGTTTAAGGGGTTGGAGAAGAAAAATAAAACAAAAGAACATAAGAGAAGACATTACCTTAAAATCAGGTAACTCTTTTTGATTTGATCAAAAAGCTTCCTTGAGAAGACTTATGCCAAATCTGAGGCATGTAGGAGTAAGGGATAAAATTTTAGAGAGTATTTTGTTAGAGGTTGTCTGAGCCAAATGGCTTTGAAGGTGTGAATAAAGTGGTAGAGGTGGGGGCCTTTTATAAGAGGAGAGGTGGGGCTCTTTTGGAAAGATTGAAATGTTACTTTATTATGAAATGCTTTTTGTATTTTAAAGGTCAAAAAATGATATATTTCGAGTATAAGATGATAAAGGTTCGAAATAAACCCATAAAATAGGATTTAGACAAGTTTATGTCTTATATTTTACCTTATCTTTTCATTTTATTTAAATCATTCATTAATAAGGTAATCGTTGCATCATCATGGTGTCATAAATAAATTTATTTACTTAAAAATTATAAAAAAATACCATGATGTAGGAAATATTTTTAGCTTTCCAATTACTATTTATGGTCTAAGAGATAATTTATTTAGATAAAATTAAATTTGTTTTACTTGGGTGATACATACTTTTTTAATATTTTCCTTTCTTTAGAAATAAAAAGATAAAATGTCACTATCACACAAAAGTGATTCCATGGGGTCCAAAAGTTTGGCACAAGGCATCCCATGGTCGGCCATGACACAACTAGTAGAATTAGAACAGATGTTGGGGTCATTGTATATTATTATGATATTATTTTATTACCCTTAACTACCTGATTACTAATTAATCATGATAATTAAAGATAATTGTCGTTGTTACTATTCATAATGTCCAAAAACAAAAGAGTCTTAATAACATAATTTGGAACTTCTGATTCCAAATATGGAATCCATTTTACCATATTATAAAAAAAGAAATTACAGTAATTAATTTAAAAATTATTCCGGCTGTCAAAACAAATAATGTGTTTTTAAGAAACAATATCTATCAAAAGATTGACAATTGTTTATGTCCAACTTCCAAGTGAAATTAATTCTAATCACTACCATGGGATAAAATGGTAAAAATATATTCTATTTATACTTTAAAACCACTCAATAATATAATTTATCAATATAAATTGTCTTTTATTAAAAAAGTTGTTTTTCAGTATTTTTCACTATTCATCGAAAATTGGATGTTCTCAGAAAAATACCAAAAATTCAACATAGGCTAATTTAGATATTCTGAATCCAAAAATGAAGTCCATTTTGAAATATAAAATTTATATAATTTCAAAATGTGGGTATTTCTATTTATAACGGCTACTTTGATTGGTCGCGGTGTGTTAGAACTCGAGGTTTCGTACAACGCATGCTGCTAAATTATTCAATGATAAGCGTACCATGGATGTTGGGGGTGTTACAATATCTTTTATACTAAAACATATATTTGGAGGGGTTGCATGATACACTACATCCAATGAATATAAATTGAAATATAAATTACTAAAAAAAATGTAAGGGATGAACTAGTGCATAAACCAATTTTAACATCTATTTTTTTATTTTTTTTTATCTTTTTTAGACGACATTATTAAAGGAGACATTATAATTATTTCTTTTAACGTCAGTTATAAAAACCCCGAAGTTGTAAATCTATAGTAGAACCAATTTTTTATATCATTTATTTATTAACTAAAATGGACTATTTTTTATTATGTCGGTTATTAAATAACCATCGTTAAAAAATGTTCCAGATATAGCTTCATTACGTAGGTTATTAAATAACCAATATATAAAATCAAGACTCATATGCATTTTTTAAGTCAGTTTTTTCACAACTGACATAAAAAACATTAAAAAATATCTGTTATTATATAATTGATGTTGAAAATAATTTTGGATGTGTTTTCTACATCGGTTATCAAATAACGAATGTAAAAACATTATACCTTGTCAGTTTTTAGATAACCGATGTAGAAAATCATAACCCCATGAATTTTTTAGGTCAGTTATAAAATAACTGATGTAAAAAAAATTAATTGTGTGAATTAATTCCTCTGCACTGCTAAAGCAGACATGAAACAATCATAACTAGACAAAAACCATACTATAAAAATATGTAGAACTAGACCAAAACAAGAAGAACAACCAGAAAATTTAAACATTCACATTTATAACATTTAAAATATACAATATAAACTAAAAAACCTAAATCCAATAAAACCACTAACAAATACTAATTTACAATTACATCATTCAAACTTACATTTTACACTACAAACAGAGAAAAATCCAGTCAATCCTTTAAAATAATTTGACCACTCAACTTGTAAATGTTTGACCTCTTGAGCACTATAATCTTGGGGGTCAAAAAATAACTAAAAATTAAAAGGAATTTATTTCACATGTATAAGGAATAAATAAAATGAAATATTATATAATAGTTTATAAGGAAAATTAACCTCTTAAAACTTCTTAATTGTTGAAGTGGTAATTATTTCATACATAAATCTTAATGTATAAAATCATCATTCAATGACACATTTGTGTTTATGAAATTTCTGTTTAAATGAGTTTGCCAATTAAAAATATCATTTTTATGTAATACACCCAAAATGTAGAAATTATAAATAGATATTTACTATAACTATTACATATATGATTTTCGCACTCTTTTTCATTGTGGGTTTTCGATAGTAGGCACATACCCTGTTATAATGTAATATTAATGAGTTAAATTGAAAATTTATTATAATATAGACTACTATTGATAAATTTAATCCTACTTTCCCAACATATTCTTAAAACTTTCTCACATATCTCCAATGAGATACCATATCTACTTTAGTGTTTTCTCTAGTGGAAAAAAACACCTAACATCCAATAGTCACTGGTATAAAAGAAAAATTATGGTTGTTGGTTTTTATGTTAAATGATAATGAACACTTTTGAGATATATGTTTCATACCTCTAATAAAAAGTTATCAACCAACAATGTGTGATTATATTCTGTTCAAATCATTTTGACTGTAAATTTTTCTTTATTCCTCATCCAACGCATGCACTTTAGTGGAAATCAAATGTGGGTCCATTAATCCATATACATATGTCTGCTCATTCTTCTATCAAATGTTATAAAGATACAGAATAAAATATAGATATAATTATACATTTTTAATAAATTTTAACCAGGGAATGAATAATGTTAAGACCTACATGGAAACTATTTTCACCATGTTGATTCCTAACTTATCGATAGTAACAAGTTCCATGATAACATTTTTCATAATCCCTACATCTATTGCACATCCAAAAACATGAGCTTTCATTGGGAATGTATAATGACACAGTAACAAATTTCAATATCTTTCCAATCTGCCATGACCACTACAATCTGTATATGATGTCGTTTCCATTTGTATTTGTTATTTACTATACTGTATTTCTTTAGCTTTAAAGTATTTTAGTAAATTAATAGATAAATATACTAACATTAAAATGTATAAAAAATTAATAAAATAATAAAATAAATGATATAGAAAACACATTCCTCTGTGGTAATGGGTCATTGAAGACATGATGGCCAAACTAAAAATGGAACGATACTTTTTCCTACTATCGTCACCTCATCTATCGTTAACAGTGCACAATTTGATACAAATATAATATCATTCACAGTGACCCTATTCTTCTCTACCTCAATCTTTTGATGATGAACTATATATATTTTATAAAATATCATCCCATATGTATCTATATGATGTTAAGGATCATCAACATAAAACACACAATAACTATGAAGCTATTTATAAGGGGGTGATATAGTAGGATAAAAATGGGTTATGTAAGATGAGGTGGAGAATGAATAATGTGGTATATAGTTGTATGGAGTGAGAGCTACTGGCGGTGGTAGAGAACAAAAAATGGGGTCTGGATGTAGAGGTGGAGGAGTGGGAGCTACTGTTTGAAATTTTCTTTGCATGTCTACAAACAAAGACTATACAAACACACTAATCTATTCCTCTATCTTTGAATTAAAATTATTATCTTCAACCTCAAAAGATTCTATTTTTTCTATAAATACCATTAATAGAAGAAACAAAAAAATGTGGCAACACATTTCTTATAGATACACCAGTCAGGTATCCTCATATATGAGTTGAGTTTTTGGGCTTTCCCAATGCTGCATAGAAAATATATTGCCTCCTAGTAGCTGTAAATTCACAATGTCTTCTCTTATCCTAAAGAGAATCCTGTATGAATTAATTGAAAAAAATCATTAATGTTTCAATGTATATTAGAAAGAGTATTAACCTAAATAAATAAAATAAATATCTTACAATATTCTCAGCTATGATCCTCAATTCTTCGATAAGATAATTCCCCCTTTTTCCATATGATCCCTCTTCCATATCTCATGTCTAGATTGAGGGGACAGTGGAAAAGTCTTTCCAAATATTCAATACTCAACTCGATGTTTTTGTAATTTTTCCCCCATCATTTTTTATTTCAATAAATTATTCCCTCCCGGAGATAAATTATGAGGGTATACATTTTTAGATTGAATCTCCTATTGAGATCACCTTGTTTTCTATAAATTTTGAATAAGAAATCATTAAAAAATAATTAATAAGATTATTAATATAATAAATGTGAAAAATATTTAAATTTCAATTACTAAAAATGATTCTTTATTCTAGTTTCAAAAAATTATTTCCATGTGTCTTCATCTATAAAATTATATATATGACATGGATTGTCATGTTTCTTATGACCAAAAATGAAATCATATTTGAGGATTGATTTGAAATCCCTTCATCTATTATAAGCCATCAATAATCATATCTCCCTAAATCCTCTAGTGTCAAAAATATCAAATGTCATCTAATAATGTAGAGGGAGAACATATTATGCTATATTCATTTCAAGATTAGTCAAACAATGGAAAAATATATTACCAAAATTGTCTCCCACAACTGAGATAGTGTCACTTTGTCCACACTTTTCCATCATTATAAAAAATTATTACATTGTTTTTCCATTATTTGATACAAAATTCTTAAAATATTTGGAATTTGGATGTATAGGAAAATCATTCTCAAAAAACTCTATGACTATCCTCTGTTCCTGGCTACGGGCAAGTGATAGTTTTGGTAAACACATACTTCCACATTTACCAACTCTTGAACTCTTCATTTTCATTGTGGGATCACATGAAGAGGATTGGGGAACATCAGGTAGAGCATGTGAATTTTCTACCCCAGTTGTATGATCCTGATGCTCATCTCTAGAATCATGTGGTTGATCATCTAATTTATATGTCATTATCCTCTAAATAAAAAAAGAAAACTTTAGTCCAAAAATATAAACATTCAAATATTGCAATACTAATGTTAACCAAAAATGAAAAACTAAAATATGTTACATAATATTAAACATGGTAAACATTGTAGGCATGGTAAACATGGCAATGTAATTTTCATTCAACAAGATAAATAAATATATAAGTTACGTAATGGTAAATGTGGTAAACTATGGTAAACATAGTAAACATGGTAAATCTGGTAAACATGGTAAACAAGGCAAAGTAATTTTAATTTAACAAAATTAATAAATATATATATGTAATTTAATGGTAAACATGTTAATATATACAAAAAACTAAAATAAACAAACAATACTACTTATTAGTTTTAATACACTATTTAATAATGAATAAAATTGCAATATCTAAAATTTTATGAAATTAATAAAAGTAAATGACAAATAATCATATGTTACCTATAATATTAGGTATGAACAAATGGATTTGTTCCCCAAATTCTTTCATCATTATCATTCCTTATAGAACATACCATGTCAACAACATGATTATCACTATTTTCATGTAATCTTTCCATAGAAGTAGGTATCTCACATAAATCAGTATCTTCATCGAGTTGATCCTAACCGAAAAACTTTTTTTCCTTCTAAAACAATAAAAAACTGGATATCTGATTGATAAACAACATAGAAGATACGTTTTTCCTGTGTTTCCTTTATAAAATAATTAGTTGTGTCATCTAATCTAATCAAATTAACAACTATCATTCCAAATTCATCATGTACGATAGGTTTGTTAGAGATAAACCATTTTCATTTAAAAATATGAAATTAAATTTAATTTAATCAACCTCCCATGTTTCTTATATGACTCTATAATATGAACATGATGCAAAAATTTGGTTTTGTCTTTAGAACACAAAAAATGCATTACTTCTGCAAACACCAATAACCCAATATTCTAAAATTCAATTTAGTAGTCCTAAGCTTTCGTTTGGAATGTATGGCCATAAATTTTATACCTCGACCATGTTATCAAATTTATACTTGAACCACCAACTAACCATATTAATTTCTCTAATGCATCTAATCTATAATGAACAATCTTTTTAAACCATGGTAAAAATGTTTTTTATGCTTATTCAAAATCCATATTTCATTCTTCTTTGCATAACATTGTTTCAACTCATTAATATTCAATGTGATATACGGTTGAGTAGTAGCTATATAATAAAAGATATATAAATGTACCATCTTTATCTATTAATCTATAAATTATTTTAATTTCAAGAAACGAATCCCCTTTCACTCCATTATTTACTCGATCATGGTGAGATTGAGGCAAACCAATGTGCAACTCCGTAAACAATTATCTCTTACAAAACTCTACAACCTCCTCAGAAATATAATTTTCAACAATTGAGGCTTTAGGTCCATATGTATTCTTAAAATACCCCTTAAATGTTTTCCTATACATTTAAAAATGATACATTCAATGAAGATATACAAGTACGCAAAGCATTATTTATCAAACTAGAAGAACCATTAAATGAACCATTGTATAAAAAATGAAGGAAAATACATTTCCAATTGACAAAGTATATGTATTTCTTCTATTTCCAAAATTTTAAACCATCCACAACAATATACATATTACATATTGAATTGAAAAAATAACACACAATTATGATAGTCTTTATCACATGGTTGGGAAATATTCCATGCTATGAAACTAAAAGAATTTGTTTCATCATGATGTGACAATCATGAGATTTCATAACTATCAACTTCAAATTATTCAAAGAGACAAAAAAAATTTACATTTGATGAATAAAAAATCAGCACATTATTATCATGAAGACATTGAAAAATTATAATTTTTTCCCTCTTAGATAATGTATGAAAATTCTAGGGAAGAAATATTCACCTTCCATCAGAAGTGGGAGCTAACTCCAACTATATTCCCATTGATAGTATTTATAATATTTCATTCAACCCACCATCAGTCATTCAATTAATATATAGCAATGTTCTGATCAAATTTCATAGATATTATTCTCCACATGCATGGCATCAATATTATGTTTCACTTCATGATATCTCAAATATGGTATCCCAAAAAATATTGACTTTTTCATCCAAATATGTCTATCATTACCAAATTTATGTGTCTTTCTCAATGTCACATAAAGGATTTCCATCGTCTCAAAATAATCATCAGTCGATAAAGATTTTTGAGGAATATTAAATTCTCGTGAGCCATTGAATTCCATTTTTAGTCTTCTATAAGAGGGATCCATATGAGAAAACATTTGATAGCCACTGTATAGAATTTTCCTCCCATGATGAAATAGACAATATGAATTATTTTTTTATGAAAATTAGACATGTATTATTCCCCTAAACTGTGTATCCAGAAAAACATATATATACTGGGAAGTCATTTATAGTGAATATAAGCATTGCAAGTGGTTGAAAATATTCCGTCTTTTAAGAATTGTACACCATAATTCCATCATGCAATAAAATATTCAAATCATCAATCAATGCTAAAAAGAAAAAATCAATATTATTTCTGGGTTTATTTGGACCAGAGATCATTATACACTACATGAAATATTTCGGCTTCATACAATCTTCAAGAGATAGGTTGTAAATTACCAATAAAACAGGCCTTGAACTATGTGTTCTACTGATGCTTCGATGTGGATTCATTCTATCTGTGCACAGCCCAAGCTTGAGATTTCTAATTTCATTTTTTTAAATATAAGATACTCATCATAAATTTTAATATATTGGGTAAAATTTGTTGGATGACATATTATTTAATAAAATATCTTCTAATCCACATTACATATTATCATATTTTCATATTTTGAATTAGGAAATAATATTTTCAAAGGAGGAATTATAGGATGATACCAAAATACCTTGGCAGGGATATCTGTAATCTCTACATCAGCCTGTGATTCTTTTCAGATTATAAAGTGATGTCTCACATTTAGGACACTCTGAGAGAAATTCATATTCCTTACTATATATCATATAATCATTTGAGTAGGAATGAATTTTCATGTATCCCAATCCCATCAGGAATAATATTTTTGTGCCCTTAATATGTGAATATGGAAGACCTTTGACTTTGGGAAGAATGTATTTCAATAGTTATAGCATCTCTATAAAACTATTATCACTCCATCCATGTTTCTCTTTTAGGTTAGTAAGTCTTAACACCACTGATTAAACTCTAAAAGATGTACAACCAGGATACAATGAGTTTTCAACATCAACATATAGATGCTCAACTTTTTGTTCTATATTGATTTTTTCTACTTTAATATCAAAAATCATTTCATCAATTTCATCAGAGTTACCATCTTGCAAGTCTTAATCATGAGTATATCTTGCATTCTATCTAGTTTCACCATCCCAAAAGCAAGGGATATAAATAAAGTTAAATTCATGAAAAATGAGATGATCTTTGTTCTCACTACTTTTCAACATCTTCGTATTCAATCATTTCAGGAATGGAAGGAATGACATGTCGTTGCCTAAAAAATTTCATTTTAAAAATTCAAAAAAGGCATCAACGCCTTCTTTATATTCATTACTCATTCCATGAGACATAATCAAACATTGAATCATTATTACCTATAACAAATATCAAAATTGTAAATATTATTAGGATAAAGCAATTTAATATTTATATGAAATATATCATAATTTAATGTAAATTTATTTTGATATATAAAACAATTATATATTTATTTGGAAAATATATTCATAGAAATAATTTTAAAAATAAAATATAGTTACATATAATAGTTTTATATTTATAAAAAATGACATAATTTGAAAGTAACACAATTTTGAAATATAATACAATACAAATATATGCGTATTTAAAAATTATAATGATATTTTTTTTGAGAAATACAATATTTTCCTTATTTCATGTATTTTTAATGGTAAAATATATGAGTTTTATCATTTTTAAAAAATTTATTGTGGAATATGGTATTGTGCATGGTCTAAATTGATTTGATTTTTTAGTTGGTATTGTTAGGTTCTTAGCTGCTTTTTGAAATGGATTTATAGTAGACTCAAAGTACATGCACTAAGAGGAACCTAGAATGTCTTGGGAAGGTGGTGAAAATATCCTATAAATGGTATGTTGTCAAGTTGTTTTGGGGGATACATAATAAATATTATATAGTTATCAAATGCACTGCTAAATAAATAAGTAACCATTAATCAAGATAGTATGTTATAATATATACTATCAATCAGCATAAAAAAATACAACATAAAACCTGACCAAATAGGAAAATAATTAAATATACAAATTACTAAACTCATATAGGAAGCTTGAGTACATATTCATCACAAAATACATTTGAAAATATATGTTATTTTTCTCTAAGCCGAAATAACTAAAAAAATTAATGTGTTATATAAAATAAAAAGTGGGTTATGGTATATAACCAATGTCTTTATGAAATCCATATAAGGATTTCTTATTTAAATAATTAATAAGTTAACCGATGTAACAAAAATATTTATTCCCACCTATTCCAGATCAAGGATTAGAAAACCCATGTCCAATAATAATAACATTTGCAAAGAATCGAAGATATTGTGATATTTTAAAAAAAGAAATCGAAAAATTTATATATAGGGAATCCATGAGAAACTAATGGAAGAAATCAGGATGTGTGAGGAATAATTGAATTTTTAGAGTCCATCAGATAGATCCAGTGATAATAAAGATGATCAAGGATGCTAATCAAATGAGGTTGGATGGAATTATTTTGAATAATCATTTCTAGGTATTTCGTGTGAGAGAGACAAGTCAAAGTCTCCTAGTCGAAAATTAAAGAATGACACAATATAGGGGTTAATAAATTTTTTAAATTATTTATCACATAGATTATTTTATAACTAATGTGAAAAATCATGTTAGATGATTTTTCACATTGGTTATAAAATATCTGACAAGGAAAATCTATTTCTTATGCTGGTTATTTTACAACCGACCGAAAAATCAAATATTGTCATTTTTATAACTTTTATAATATAACGGATGTGATAAATCAACTTTTCCATTTTTTTCACGTTGTTTATTTATAACTGGTGAAAAAAATACAGACATGGTAACTATTTTCTCCACTACTAATAAGTCTTGGTATAATCCCCCATGTGGGCCCTCATTTTATAAATCCTCTATTGGGCATTACCATTTATTATTCAATTCTGATGGTGGTAGGGGTTATGTGTTTGTAATTTTTGGGGTGATCAATTAGTTATTCACATTGGTTCCATAATTCATCTGGTTCACATTGATCTCCCACTTGTTTCTAATCAGGAATTGTTTTTTCATCTTTCAATCCTAAAAATGTTTAAGATAGGACAATTCAATATTTAGTTACCTTCACTTTTACCTCCATAGGTTCATCAATTTTTATCATGAGTGGTGAAGTTTCTTCCACCACTGACTCATGTTCTTACTCCAACGTAAGGGCAGGTTTCTCCATTAATTCATTAACTTATTCAATTAATATTTTTGATTATCTCTACAATTGTTCTATGTTTTATCCGTGTTCCCTTATATGGCCTCTATTATATACTTCTTGAGATACTACTTCTTCTTCTTATTCTTATTCTTGTTGTTGTTCTTTCACCTGTGAGTAATATAACCATGAATTATTATTTGATTTTGAATACATCATGGATGGAGTGTTTTTAGAATTTTATAAATTAATAAAATAATAAAAAAAATATTTATAGAAATGTGAATTTATAAAAATTAATAGATATAACAATTTAACTCTACTAAAATAGTGCCAGCTCTGACGCACATTTTTTAGAGGTTGTGGAAAAAGATAAATTTACATTTTTAATGCAACATAGAGGCTTTACAATATCATCACACTTTAGGAGCATCATAGTTGGTTCAATCACTAATTAAAACTCACCAAATCTAATTTTCTTTGTTTTTTGTATTATTTATTAAAATTTTAGTTTTGATGTTTTTTGAAAATATGAAATTAAAATAATTCATTGTGTAATTTAAATCTAAGTGATGATATGAACAAAGATAAATTAAGGAAGAATGGTCTAGATCTTAGGGTTGGATAACACGTGATCATACATTTTTTATTTTTTGTTTAAATTAAATTTGATAATTCATTTATTGATACCTCATTAATGAATAACTAATATTTGTTTTATTGAGTGTGTGATTTTAGGATGCCTATTTCACACCAAACCACAACTCATCTGATAGTTAAATAGGATAACACCTCAACTGAGATTGTTATTCCTAAACGGACCAACTCCACCGTATGTCATTTCATCTCTTTAATAATTCTCAACCCTAACATATAAATGGTTTTCCCATTAGAAGGGAGGAAAAATTAATTAATCATTTTAAATAAATGTAATTAAAAATAATGTTGTATGGATGGTTGACGCACCCATGCAACACACTTTCATCCACCTCTAATTGAATAATCTATTTAGTTGATGCAAAATAACAATGAACACCATAAAACCTCCTTCATATCCAATATTAGGGTTTTTCACTTAAAATTTCAAAGTTAATATAGACCTCCTTAGAAATATTGTATGAAGAGAATGACTTTATGGTTGGAAGAAATAGAGAGATGAAAGAAGAAAAATAAACCCATTAATAAAAATATGAATGCATGTTACAAGGAAAAAAATAAAATAAAAAAGAAAATAATTGATAAACCTTAAATTAAACTTGTACGTATCTCCTTGGTGACCTAAATAAAATATGATATATTGTAATGAATTGGGAAGGATGATCTCTCCTCCTTTTATGGGAAAGAATATATCCTATGAATTTTTGAGAATTTTGATCCCATTAAATGGATGATTCACATGTTTCATTCTTCGTAACAATTTTTCAGAAACATATTTGGCATTCACCCTCCAAATTTCAACATAATTGGACATTGTATGAATGAGTTATATAATTTATATTGACTAGGAAGTTTCCTCATGGAAAAATCATGGAAGCTTCTTGCAATGTATATCATTCAATTACTACCTTAATGGTTTCAAAACTCTATTTAATTTATATTTATATTGAAACATTGATTCATATTTCATATCTAAGTAGAATAACCTTAATGTTTTGTGTTTATTTCGATTTATGCATATGTTATGGAGGTGGGGTCCACATTGTCTGCTCTGAATATTTTCCAACTTCTTTATTTTTTTAGGACTCTAGATTTTTTAATCAACACTTGTCCTTAAAAAATATAAAGAATATAATTCAAGGAATCATACAAAAATAATTAGTCAAATTGAATTAATATTTTAAAAATTATACAAAAAATTAATTTGTGAAAAAAAATATTTCATAATTCTAGAATTAATAATTTTTCACATTTTATCCCAAAACAAACCATAAATCCAAAATTGTTTTAAGTAAGATCAAATCAAAAAAATATTAGGATTTAAATAATTTACATACATTTAAAAATAAATAAATATTTTAGCTCTAATAATTCTTCCACACATAATCCATGTTTTTCTTCAAGTATAAAATCTCAACATGGAATTTTGAGGACAATAATGTTACAAATATTCAAATTTAAATGTAATAAATTCGAAAAATAATTCAAATTAATATAAAATATTCAATAATCCACATAAAATATAAATATAATTCCTCATTTTTCAAAATAATGAATAAATTAATGTATTTCACTTTTCCCTTTTGAAAATTTATCAAAAAATCTTCTTTAATTCATTCAGGATTCCCAATTTATTATTATTAACCAATACATATCAATATTTACCTCAATTTTGAATCATTTCTCTCATCTATCATGATAAAATTCATGTAGAGTTATGGGAATATCATAATGATGATCCCTTTATCCATATTATTCATAAAATAAATATATTCTACTCTTTTTAAAGACAAAACACACATAAAATCACGAGGACTTTCAATTAAGGTTCTAATGACTCTGAAATTTATGGTTATTAGTATTTATTAAATTAAAAAAGGCTCAAGAAGGAGGTTAATCTCTTATATACATTTCATGATATTAAAAATGAAATTTTAATGAAATTTCCTCCTTTAATGTAGTAAACCATAGTTCCCAAAACTCGAAATCCGGTCATGATCAAAGTATCAGATATTGAATTGTTTTTTCTCCCTCGTGAATTTTTTTTTGAATTTCAAAGAGCACTTTTAGTGTTTTATTCTTTTTTTGAAGTTTTTTTAGAATAAAACTCATATCCCCCACCTATCCACATCTGATAAAAAATATAGCTCTAATAATGGTGATTTTTCATTTCCCAAATTCACAAACCATTTCAATTTTTTTTCTATTTTCTCTATTTTTCCAAAGGGGAAAACTAATAATGAGTAAAATAAATGAATCAAATGAACATTATCGTTATACAAAATAGAACCCATCAATTATTACTTATAATTTAAATCATCCCATTTACCATGACTTGCTTCTCTCCCACACTACAATTTTAAAATATCAGACAAATACCAAGAATAGGGTAGGAATTGGTAAAAATGGGTTGAAACATGGATAATCCATATAAATTCCATTCATGGTCTCTATGGGATAAAAAATTATTAACATAATGTTATAGATTTAAGGTTATTTGGTTTTACAATTGTTTCCTTAGTCAATTTAAATGTGTTTTTGTAGGGTTGTAACTTTGACAAGTACACATGCATGTTCTGGTCCGAAAAATTTTTCAAGATCACTCAAGAAATATTCTCAAGGTAATATAGAAAATATTTGTCCTAGAAATCCTCTTGGATATAAGGAATATGATTTCGGACAATCACTCATTGAATAATTTAGAATAAAAAATCAATTAACATGAATTGCATAAATTCAAAAAAGAAAATTATACAAGAATTTCATTTAAATGATTCAATTATTTCCCTCAAATCTTTAGTCCTCATTTTAAGATCCATGTTTCATTCTAACAATATAATTCATCATTTTACTCATTAAATTTCCATAACATTTAAATACAAAACATGATATCACCAGAATCCTATAAACCTCATGTCTCTTAGAGATGTCAAGTAATGCATGAATACAAATGTTAACAAGAAATTTTAACTTTTAATGCATAAAACATGTTGTTTCAAAAAAAAAGACAGAAAGATAGAAAATGAAAATGAACTCCCTCTTCCATGTAGCTTAGTATGTATCTTAAACTATTTGAGGATCATTTCTTTCATTATGAACCTACAAAATATAATTTCACAATTAATAATAAGGATCATTTATTTTAAGCTAAAAAATATAGAGGTAGGGGGCTTAATGTAGAACTACATCTAGTGAAATGAAATTGAATTTTAAATTACTAGAAATAATTTAAAGGAATAGTATTATTATGATCCCTCAAGTAGATCCTAAATATTTATTACCTCTATTAGTCAGTAATAGCGTTTATCTAAATTTTGATGGTGGTTATGGTTTCTTATTTTCAAGGTTTGGGGAGATCCATTAGTTCATCACATTATTTCTAGATGTCATCCAGTTTACATTAATCTCCCGCATTTTTATCATCATGAAATTATTTTTCATGGTTCCCTCCTAGAAACCTTTGTCTGTGGATTGAAAAATCTTCAGGTACCTCTACTTTTTCCTCCTCAGGTTCATCAATTTTAATGATGAGTGGTTAAATTTCTTCCACCACTGACTCAAGTTCTTAATCAAGCTGAGGTTCTTGTTGTTTCATTAATACATGAATATATTCAAATACTGTTTTTTCTTTTATCTTCAATTGTTATATGCTTTCTTTATGTTCCTTCATCTAGCCTCTATTATATACCTTTTTATTTTTTCTTCTTCTTCTTTAACTTGTTATTGAAGTGGTAGTTTTTTCACCTATGAGTAATCTTACAATGCATAATTATTTAATTTTAGAAACATCATGGTAAGATGTTTTATATAATTTTTTAAAATAATGAAAAAATGAAAAAAAAAATATTGAAAAAAAGTGAATTTAGATAATGTAATTGAAATTAATATTTAGCTCCATGAAAATAGTATTAGTTTTGATGCATGCCTGTCATAGAGCGTGCAAAAAAATTATATTCCTATTGTATCATAGAGGATGAACAAGGTTGTCTCATTTGAGGAGCATCATTGTTGGTTCGATCACTAAATCAAATTCACCAAATATAATTGTTTTTTATATTATATATTAAAATTTCTATTTTGGTGGTATTGGAAAACATGAAATTAAAATTATACAATGTGGAATTTAATTCTATGTGAAGATACAAAAAAAATATTATAAAACAAATGACTTGATCATAGGTTCGGATAACAAGGAATCATTCATTTTTTATTTGTTGTGTAAAATAAATTTTTGAATTTTTTGGTGAAACAACATTAATGAATTACTTCTCTTTGATTTATTGACTTTGTGATTTTAGTATGGAACATGCACACAAAAACAAATCTCCTCCAATAATCAAATAGGATAACACCACAACCATGAATGTTATTTCTAAAAGAATCATCTCCATCATATGTGGTTTAATCTTGTTAGAAAACCCCAGCTCCAACATATGAAGGGTTTTCTGAAGAGAAGGTAGGGAGATAGAATTAATCATTTAAAAGAAATGTATTTAAAAATAATGTCATAGTGGATGACAGAGTCACCAGTGCAATACTATTTCATCAACCACAAATAGAATAAAAACATTTTTTTAACTAAAGCACAATAACAAAGAATATCATGAAACCACCCCAGAGCCAAGATTACGGTTATTCAGTTACCATTGAAAATTGAATATTGATCAAAATGGAAATATGGAAGAGAAAGAATAAGATTAGGGTTAGAAGAATAATAGGGATAGATGATAAATGAAAAAATATTAATAAATATATGAATACATGTTACATGGGAAAATAAAACTATAATTAAAAATAAAATAAAAGATAAATTAAAAATGTCCCTTGGAATCTTCTACATTGTTCCCTATATGGAATGATATATATTGAAATTAATTGTGAAGGAGGATTTCTCCTCCTTTTATAAGAAAGATTATATCCTCCAAATTATTGATCATTTTTAACCACTTAAATGGACAATTCACAAGTACCATCCTTCATAAAAGTTGTTCATAAATGTCTTGTGCGTTCATGATTAAAATTTATGCATAATTACCCTCCACATGAAAGATTTATAATATTTATATTGACTAATAAGTTTTCTAGAGGAGAAATTTAGGAAGAATCATGCAATGCATATCATTCAATTATTACCATAATGGTTTCAAAAATCTATGTAATTTATATTTACAATGGACCAATGAGTTAACATTAATATCCCAGTGGGATAACCTCAATTAGAGGTGTTTAGGCTAATTTATTCTACTGTTATAGAGGTGGGGTCCATGTTGTCCACCTAGAAGATTTTACATCTTTATGATTTTTTCAAACCTCTATATTTTTTGATTTAGATCATCGTTGTGAATATAGTGTTGAAGAAAATAAATCAAGGAATCCTAAAACATAGTGAGTAAAACTAAATTTATATTTTAAAAATTATACCCAAAATACCCTTATGATAAAAATATGTCAAAATTATAGACTTAAGAACTTGTCAAATTTTATCCCAAAACAAACCATAAATCCAAAATTGTTGTAAATAATATAAAATTGATAAATTATGAGGATTTTAATAATTTAAATACATATAAAAATGTTGGGAATATTCGCTCTATTAATTCCCACACACATAAACCCTGTTTGTACTCAAGAAAAAAATCTCAACATAAAATTTAACGGACACCAATGTTACAAGTATTCAAATTTCCATTTAACAAAATCAAAAAAATCAATTTCAAATAAAACATTCAATAATCCACTTAAAATTTAAATTTATTCTCTCCATTTTCCATAGAAACAATAAATTCATGTATTTTAATTTTCACCTTTAAAAATGATGAAACAAAATCTTTCATTTATTCAAGATTCTCAATTTATTTTTATTAAAAATGTCAAATCATGATTTACCTCAATTTTTAATATTTTCTCTCATCTCTCATTATACAAATCAAGTGGAGTGATGTGCATATCTGGATAACATTCTCTTCATCCATAATCTTGAAAAATAAATAATTTATCCACTTTGTAAAGACAAAACACAAATAAAATCTTGATGACTATCAATTAAGGTTTAAATGACTCTGAGACTTATGGTATGTATGAAATTTTGATAAAAATCATGGCTATAGTAATGTTGATTTTTTTTCCCTAAACCAAGCCACATTTTTATTTTGTTCTTTTTTTTATTTTTTTTTACAAGAGGGGAAAACCAATAATCAGTAAATTTAATGAATCATATGAGCTTTCTCATTACCCAAAATAGAACCCCCACACTTATTACTCAGAATGTAAATCATACCATTTACCAAGACTCCCTTCTACCCCACACTTCAATTTTAAATTATTAGTAAAATATAAAGAGTGGGATATGAATGGATAAAAATGGATTGAAACATGGCTCTTCCCAATTAAGGCTATTCATGGTCTCTATGGGATAAACAATGATTAAAGTAATGGTGTTAAGTTAAGGATAAGTGGGTTTTAAAAGTTTTCTCAATCATTTTAAATGTGTTTTTGCACAATCATAACATTGACTTGTTCAAATGTATGTTCTGGTTGGTGAATTGACCTATGAACATTCAAGAAATATCCTCAAGATAAAATAAGAAACTTTTGGACCATAAATCTTATCATGAATGAGAAATACGATTTGTGACAATCACTTGTGGAATGACTAACAATATAAAATAAATTCAAATTAATTTCATAAATTCTATGCATGAAAAATTTTAGGAAAATTTCATTTACAAAAATCAATTAGTTCTCTTAAATCATTTGTCCTCATTTTAATATCGATGATTCATTTTTATAATGTAATTAATAATTTTACCCATTCAATTTCATTAACATTGAAATCTAAAATATGGAATCACTTGATTCTTAAGAAACTCTTGTCCCCTAGATAAGTCATGTAAACAATTAATTGAGGCATTAACATGAAATTGTAACTTCTAATGCTCAGAACATGTTGTTGCACAAAAAAATGAAGGATTTAAAAATATATAAAATGAAAATAAATTCTCATTTCCATGTAGATTTTTCCTTCTCATATTATTTTTGAGACATACTTTTTCAATTACATACTTAAAAAAAGTAATTACTCTATTTATAATAAGGATCATGTCATTTAATCTCAATAAGATAGAGGGATGGGGCTTCATGTTGCACTACATCCTAATATATGAAATTGAAATCTAAATTAGTTGAAATAATATAAGGGATATGTTTTGGTTTGATCCACCAAGTGGTACATAATTTTTTATTGCCACCAGAGGGATGTAACAGCTATTATCCATTGTTTGATGGTTTTTGGGGATTCTTCTTAGCAAGGTTTGTGAAGGTCACTTAGTTCTTCACATTTGTTCTAGAAGTCATTCAGTTCACGTTGATCTCCAACAAGTTTCTCTTCAAGAAATTCATTTTCATCTATCCCTCCTAGAAATGGTTGAGTGAAGATGAATTAATCACCATGTACCCCCACTCTATCTCATTAGGTTCAAAAATTTTAATGGTCACTTGTGAAATTTCTTCCACTACCACCTCAGGTTATTTCCACAACTCAGTGTTAGTTTCTCCATTAATTCATGAACATATTCATATACTATTGAACATTTTCTCTTGAGTTGTTTAATAATTTCTCTATATTCTTCCATCTAGACTCAATTATATTCTTCATGAGCTGGTATATCTTCTTCTTGTTGTTGTGTTTATTGTTTTAGTCTTTTCACTTGTGAGTAATCAAACCATGCATAATAGTTTGAATTGGAATACATCATGGAAATGTAATTTTTTTAATTTTTTTAATAACAAAAAAATTGAAATATTTACATATAAGTGAATTTATAAATAGTAACTAAGATAACTAATTATCTCCCCAACAATGGTGCTAGTTTTGATGAAATCCTCTAATAGGGAATCACAAAATAAAAATTATATTCCTAATTCCGCATAGAGGGTAACCATGGTTGTATAACATGATGAGCATCACAATTGGTTCAATGACTAAGTATAATTCACCTAATATATATATATATATATATTATGAAAATTTATATTTTGGGGGTTTCTGGAAAATATAAAATTAAAATAATACAATACAAAATTTAAATGTATGGGAAGATGAGAACAAAATGAAATTAGGGAAGAATAGTATTGATCCTAGGGTTAGATAACATTGGTTCAATAATTATTTATTTATTATTTAAATTCAACATGATAATTTTGTTGTTGAAGACTCATTAATGAATTAACATTCATTTATTTATTTACTATGATTTTAGTAGGCCTCTGGTACACAAAACAACACCTCCTCCCATAGTTTAATATGATCACACCTCAATCGATAATTGTATTCTTAAATGACTCGGATCTACAATACAAAATTTTATCTCTTTGGGGAACCTCATCTCCAATATAAGAATTTATTTCATTAGATATATGTGTTAAGAATAATTAATCATTTAAAAGAAATGGAATTAAAAATAATATCACGGTGGAATATTGTTGCACCTATGAAATACTCTTTTATCCACCATAAATAGAATAAACACATTTTTTAAATTGAAGCGCCATAAAAAAGAACACCCTGAAACCTCCCCTAGGTCCGAAACATGGGATAGTAAATTAGGATTAAAAAGTGAATAGATATCATGATGCAAAGATGTAAGAGATAGAATGAGATTATGGTTTGATGAAAAAGATATATGGATGAACAAAAAGAAACACTTTAATGAAAATATGAATTCATGTCACATGGGAAAAAACTAACATAAAAAGAAAATCTAAATCATAAATGGACCATGGCCTCTTTTCCTTGGTGGCCATAATGGTATGATATGGATTAAAATGGATTGGGAAAAAGGAGCTCTCCTCCTTTTATATGCTAGAATATTTCCTCGTACTTTTTTCACATTTTGGACCCATTAAATTGATGATTCAAAAGTTTTCTCCTTCATAAGATTCATTCATAAATTTATTGTTCATTTACCCAAAAAATCATTATAATTGGACTTTGTAAAAATAATTTATAAAATTTATATTTTCTTGGATTTCATCTGGATGATAAATCTAGGAAGATTCCTTCAAGGTATATCATTCAGTTGCTACTTTAATGGTTGCGAAACTCCATGGAATTTTTTTTCCAACTCAACATTGAGAATTATATCGTATATAGGTAGAATATCCTCAATTGGACATGTAAAGGACAATTTATGATTATGCTATAGAGATGGGGTCCATGTTGTCCCCTCGGAATATTTTCCAACTTCATGATTTTTAGGGAATCGCGATTTTTTAATCAACTACTAGTCCAAAAAACAACGTTAAAGAAAATGAATTAATGAATCCTAAAATAAGAATCACTCATATTGGATTATCATTTTAAAAAGTATACCCAAAATACAGTTGTGATAAAAAAATTTCAAAATTATAGAATTAATAACTTTTCACATTTTTTCCCAAAAAACCCTAAATCCAAAATTGTGGTAAATAAGCTCATATTGATAAATGAAGACGATTTACATAATTTAAATACTTATAAATTTTTTTAAAACATTGGTTTTATTAATTCCCTTATACTTAAATCATGATTTTTATCAAGAATAAAATATAAACATGGATTTCAGAGGACACCATTGTTACCAATATTAAAATTTCAATGTAATAAAATAAAAAAATCACAATCAAATAAAACTACGAAAAATGCACATAAAATATCAATATAATTTATCATTTATTAAATATACAATAAATTCATGTATTTTACTTTTCCTCTTTGAAAATGATGATCCTTCTTCTTTCATTCATTATATATTCTCAATTTATTGTTATTAAACAATCCAAATCAGAATTTACCTCGATTATGAATTTTTCTCTCATATCTAATTATAAAAATCATGTATTGTTATTATCATAACATGATAGAATACTCCATATCAGTAATCATGTAAGATAACTACTTCCCCCAAATTTTAAAGAAAAAATAGACATAAAATCATGAGGGCTTTTAGTTAAGGTTCAAATGACATTGAGGGTTATGGTTGGTAGGATTTATTGCTTCAAACAATAATGCTTAAGAAATAGGTTAATCTCTTTATTATAATTCATGATATCAAAAATAAAAGTCTAATGAAATCCCCTTAATCAAATCCAAAAATCCCACATCCCCAAACTAAATGTGGGAACATGATTATGGTAACACGTAATTTGTTGTTTGTGAAATATCTTGATTTTTATTTATATTTTTTATTTTTATTTTTCACAGAAAATTTTTATTTTATTAATTTATTTATGAAAATTATGATTTGAATAAAACACACATCCTATACTTAACCACATCTGATAAAAAACATATTTCTAGTAATCATGATTTTTCAATTCACCTAATCACATTCCATTTTTTATTCAAGAGGGGGAAAAATAAATAATAAAATGAATTAATAATATAACCATTATTATTACCCAAAATATAACACCCACACTTATTCTTTACAATGTAAATCATCCTATTTACAATGTCTCCCTTATACACCACACATAAATTTTAAAATATCCTGAAAATTCCAAGTGTATGGTAGGAATGGATAAAAATATCATGAAACAAGTATAATAGCTATAATGTCCATTAATGGTATTTATATGATAAAGAATGACTAACTTAATGGTTTTATTTTAAGGATAATTGTTTTTTCAAAGTTTCCCTCAATATTTCAAAATTTATTTTACACAATCATAAATTTGACGAGTTGAAATGAATGTTTTGGTCAGTGACAAGTCCCAATATCACTTAAGAAATATCCTCAATATAAAATATGAAATATTATGTCAAGAAATCCACTCGAGAATGAGAAACATTATTTAGTACAATCACTCTTTTCAATAACAATAATAATAAATCAATTCACATTAATTTTAGAAATTCAAACCATGAAAAATGTTACAGAAATATCATTTACATGAATCAATTAACTCCCACAAACCATGAGTCCTTATTTTAATATCCATGTTTCATTTTAAAAATATAAATATTTATTTTACTCATTAAATTTCATTAACGTTGAAATACAAATCATGGAATCACTAGATTTCTAAGAAACTAATGTCTCCTTGATAAGTCAACTAAATCACGAAATCCAGCATTGGCATGTAATTATAACTTTTAATGCTTAGTATATGATGTTCCACACAAACATTAAGGATTAAAAATATTCAAAATAAAAATAAACTCCATTTTCCATGAAGAATAGTATTTAGCTTCCAATATTTGATGCCTCTTCTGCCATTATGAACCTAAAAAATATAATTTCATAATTAAGCACAAATATCATGACTTTTATGCTCAAAATGATAAAAGAAGGGGTCAAATTTTATACTAAATCCTTCAAAAAGTAATTGAAATATAAATTACTATAATGAAAGTAAGGGATGACTCTTGGTATGATCCCCTAGTGGAAATGGAATTTTTACTACATCCAGATGATATTTCCAACTGTTATCCAAAGTCTAATGGTGGTTGGGCCTTCTTCTATGCCTGGTTTGGGTTATTTAATTTGTTCTTCACATTCCTTCCAAAATTAATCTAGTTTACGTTGATCTCCCAAATTTTTCTCATTAGGATATTCCTTTTCATCTATATCTCCTAGAATTGGTTGAGCGAGAATGAATGAATCTTTGTGTGCCTCCACATTTACATCCTCATGTTCATCAATTTTAATAATGAGTAGTGAAATTTCTTCCACCACATCCTCATGTCCTTATTATAGATCAGGGTTGGGTTTCTTCATTAATTCAAGAATATATTCAAATATACTTTCAACTTTATTCCTTGTTTTTTCAATTATTTGTTATCTTCTTTCATATTGAATCTATTATACACTACTTGAGCTAGTGATTTTTCTTCTTCTTCATTTTTGGTAGTTTTTTCACTTGTGAGTAATCTATCCCTGAATAATTATTTGAATATGAATACATCATGTAAAGTGGTTTTTTGAGAATTGTTTAAAATAAATAAAAAATTAAAAAAATTAAAAAAAAATTGATTTAGAAAAATTAATCTAAAAACTATTCAGCTCCCAAACAACGGTAGCAATTTTGATGCACGTCTGTCATAGAGAGTTTAAAAAGAAAATTTATTTTTATAATACAAAATAGATTTTTTCCAGGGTTGTCTCACTTTAGGATTGTAACTGTTGGTTCGATCACTAATTATACGTCACCTAATCTATTTTTTTAATATATTTTTTATGAAAATATCATTTTCAATGGTTTTGTAAAACATGAAATTAAAATAATACAATGAAGAATTTAATTCTATGTGAAGATGTGAACATAATGAGATTAGGAAAGAAAGGCCTTAATCCTATGGATGGATAAAATGAGTTCATTCATTGTTTATTTTTTGATTAAATTTATATTGATATGTTTTTTTGTGAATCCTCTTTAATGATTACTTCTTTTTTATTTATAGAGTTTGTAGTTTTAGCATGCCTTCGGGACACCAAGACAAACCTCATCCAACAGCCAAATAAGATAACACATCAATTGAGAATGTTATTCAGAAAACACCATGTCCCATCATATGTAATTTCACCTATTTGGGAAAACCTATCTCAATCATATGAAGGTTTTACTAGAGATAAGTGTGGGAAAATTAATTTATCATTGAAAAGAAATGGAATTAAAAATAATGTCATATTATATGACCATTGGACCCCTGAACTAGTCTTTTATCCACAACAAATAGAGTAAATCCATTTTTTAAATTGAAGTGAAATAATAAAGAACATCTTGAATCCTCAAATATGGAAATGTTTTGGGTTATTCACTTACCAATGAAATGTGAATAGATATCAAGATGGACAGACAGAAGAGAGAGAATGAGATTAGGGTTGGAAGGAAAAGAGAGATGGAAGAAGAAAATAAAACACTTTAATAAAAATATAAATTCATGTTACATGGGATAATAAAACTAAAGTAAAAAATAAAAATAGAGAAATACTAAATTTCCCTTAGTATCTTCCCCTTGGGGATTCATATGAAATGGGATGGGTTGGAATGAATTGGGGAGGAGGAGCTCTCCTCGTTTAATAGGTCAGAAGTTGTGATTGAAAAGTTTTTCATTTTAGACCCATTAAATTAATGATTCATGAGTTTCATCATTAATAAAATTGGTTTATGAATGGCTTGTTTAGTCACCCTAAAATTTCATAACAATTCTCCACCATACAATGGAGTTTTATAATTTATTTTTACAATGATTTTTTTTTTATAAGAAATCCTGAAATCTTCGTTAAATTTATATCATTAAATTTCTATCTTAATGGTTACAAAACACCATGGAATTTATTTTTAGAATGATACATTGATTCCTATTTCATATCCAAGTTTTATCACCTCATTTTGAGTTGTTTAGCGTGATTTATGCTTCCTTTACGGAGGTTGGTTTTATGTAGTCCACCTAGACGATTTTCCAACATCATTATTTTTTCAAGCCTCTATATTATTGAATCTTCTCTTGGTCCAAAAAACAATGTTGACGATGAAAAATAAAGGAATCATAAAAAATAATAAATTTTATTATATTAATATTTTAAATATTATGCCCAAAATACCCTTCTGATAAAAATATGTCAGCATTCAAGAATTAAGCACATTTCACATTTTATCTAAAAAAATTAAAAATACACAATGGTTGTAAATAAGATAAAGTTGAAAAATTAGAAATATTAAAATATTTAAAATATATATAAAATGAGTAAAATAGTATCTCTATCAGTTGGTCCAAATTTCTTCCCCATCTACCATTCCATTCACACATTGAATGATGTTTGGGTGAACTATAAATATATAGAGAAGGAGATCTTAGCTGTAGTCATTTATTTTGATAAATTTCCCTCTATATTGTTTTATAAAGTGTAATTATGTACTCTAACCATTATTCCCAATAATATTTTATGTATAAAAAGGTTTTCAAACACCGAATGATATGGTTTATCTTATTGATACATGAATTTGATATTTTCATCAATGATACCAAATGAATGGAAACTGTATTTTTTGACCATTTCGCCCAACATCTACTACCCCTTTTAAAGGAATATAATGATCTAGTTATTGATGTAGACTTTCTAGATGAAAATATATTTAGTATATATAAAAATCCACAACCTTTGTTTTTTGAAATTGAAAATTATCTTTCTATAGGATCCCACTTTCCTAACCTCACATATCAAAAAAGTTGTGATTTTAATTCAATGTTTCACACTAAAATTGGGATAAAAACTCCTATTTATGTGTATAGCGGATGGATTATTACAACACTGTATCCCAAAGAATGATGTCCAAAATGTCTCAGACATGTGTCACCCACCACCAACTAAAGGGAATCATGGGCCAGAACATAAAGTAAAAAATATTATAGTGTGATATTTTCTGGACAACACATAAACAAGAAGAAAGTGATTATTTTCAAAGCTATGATCATTGTAAATGAACTAGAACTATTGAAAAAATGAATGAAATTCCAAAAAACACCAAAATTATAGTAAAACTCTTTTACGTGTGGGGAATAGACTTCTTGGGGACATTTTTCAATTCAAAATTAATGTTTTATATCCTCACTGGAATGTACTACGTTTCCAAATGGTAGAAGTTGAAGCTAACACCTATGACACTACAAATGTGATCATAAATTTCATGATGAAAGCTATTTTTTAAAAATTTATATTTTCTAGACTAACCATTGATGACTGGGGAACACATTTTTCTAATCAAACTATTAATGAAATTCTGGGAAATATGGATCAAGGTATAACAAAAAACCCCCTATCACCTGCATACATCCGGGAAAGTTGATTTGTAAAATTGGAAAAATAATAAAATCCTTGAAAAAAAATTAAATGATTAGAGTTTGAAATTATATGATTTAAAATGGGAATACCACACTACGTTAAAATCACTTATTGGTACCACCTCCTTCGATTAGAATATGAGAATACATGCCATTTTCCTATATAACAAGATCATCGTTCATATTGGAAAATTTTAAAATAACTAGATTCACAAAATTATGGGGAAGCTATGATGCTTCAATTGGAAGAATTAGAAAATATAAAAAATTATTATTATGAAAATTCTAAGATCTATAAAGGGAAAACTATGAAATGGAATGACCAACACATTACAAGATGAATTTTTGTGTAAGTAAATAAGGTTTTTTATTCAACCCTCATTTGAAATTGATCTCTTGAATCCTCAAATCAAGATGGTTAGGAAGATTTATGTTCAAAAACTATTCCTTTACAATACCACCAATTTTAAAAAAAGAAGACATACCGCAATTTAATTTAAATGGTCAAAGGTAGAAAATCAATCAAAACACTTCTATGAGGGGAGTGTCTTTCACATGAAATTACTCTAAGAAACAAAGAGTTAAGTGCATGATATTAAATAAAGTGATGACATTGTGGAAATGCTGGTTATGTAACCTTAAGCTATATTAGGTTAGTATAATAGTACGGATCGCTTGGGGAATGCCTGGTGAAAAGACCAAACTCAGATTACATGCCATGCAAAAATAAAAAAACATGTAATCAATATTCACAATGTGTACCTTCCCCTAACTGAATTTAATAAATTATAAAAATGGACTTCATATATCTCAATAATATTATTTTAATGTCCGAATATATTCATGTTGTGACCCTCGGGATCATGATGAACATGACACCCCTCCTCTAGTCGATCACTACTTGCATACCCTCCCCCCTCTCTTCCTCCTCCCCCATGAACCTCCCCCTAAATTTGCACCTCTCCGCAATAGAACCTGGCCCTAAAATTTTATACACGAAGACTATATGAATTCCTCTGATCGATCTCACACCCGAGTGAGATGATCTACCACCGGTGGAGTGATGGAGAGGTGTCACACCTCTATCGGCTCATTCATCTTCCTCATCCACTTATGTTGTATTCCTTGAAGAGCCACATGTTTTGAAGGATTATCAATATAACTCCAATGGGATAAATGTGTAGTACCACCGCCACCATCACCCCATCCTATATTTTCCAAAAAACTAGAACCATGTGTTACACAACCATATATAGGAGAACCCAATGGGGAGAAAAACAACTCTTGATATGGTCATCCATGTATGTATGCATATCATTCAGAAGAAACTCCAACTTCTATACCACCTACATTTCACTTCCATTATTAATGTGTTGCAGAAGATAAACTAAAAGTTGTTCCTCGAATTTCATTCCACTTTTGAGGTTTCCATTGACTGACTCTACTTCAGATTAGGTATAATACCTATTGATATATCTTTCACGGAGTTCGGTATGGGGATCATGATTTATACTGAAAACATATCCACATCATATGTATTCCTAAACATTCAAAGTCAACAATTCAAGTCAAATTAAAAAAGGTTCTAGAGGATGATTACATACGATTATCACACTATGAATGATATCAGGATTAATAAATCTACACATCTTAGAGGTCCATCACATTACATTATTCATAGGGAATTGAGACATGTCTAGTATGCTCATTCCGAGTCTCATAAGCGTGTGTTCCAGATGGACGTCATCATATTCTACTTCCATGGTTGGAATAATCATCATCATGGAATCACAGTTTGTTTTTTACTATAGAGCTCATGCAATGAAGACATTTGGCATGTTGATGGATGGATCATTCATCACCCGTTTATCCCATAATCTTGGTGTTTTTGATTTTTACATTCCACAAACATCTATCGGTCCTTTGGATTCTATTGACTTCCTATTGTAATGTAAGATACAACTACTAACCAAGGATGGTGACAACTAATAGTGGGGGCCTGGAGACTTGGAGGATACTGATGAGGGACCCAGAGACCATGCAGCCAACACTGCACTTACTCCTACCACAATATCTCCAAGATCCACTACTTCCCCTGCCCTTACTGCATTCATACCCAACAATGACCCCACCCATATTCCTATACCAACCACCACCACATACCCTACTACACCACCCCTATCTTACCCAGCATATCTATATGTTATGAACCTATTAATCCTTGGAAATAGGAATTAGATTACCCAACACCTACACATCCCTTTTATAATGTTCTCTCATTTCGTCACCCCTAAAAAACCATCATATCAGGTATCCTCTTAGCCACCACCAGTCTCTTTCATCCCATAATCATCTACAGCTCCAATACTAGGAACCATCCTAGACCATATCTTATAGAAGCAGACAAACCATACATCAAAAAAATAATTTCTAGAAGTGAATTACTCAAGGGGTAAGAGCCCAAAAACCACCCTACCCACTAATGTGAACGTCATTAATCCATTTGTCAGATTCAAGACCACACTATGAATATGTTCCTCCCCACAACCCACCACATAGATAGCTTCCAACATAGAAACACCACCATCAGTAGTTGATACATCAATATAGTAATCCATTATAGATATTAACCAGGAATTATTGCTACAATGACCCTCTATTTGAGAGCACACTATAGATGTGCTACTCAACGATGTTGATTTTTCTTATTCTACCCTGGTCTACTCCCGTATTTTTGAATTATTCTTGGTTGACTATTTTTTTAAATTATATATTCCCTTTCATTGTTTTATCATTAGAATTCATATATATAATGTTTATTGTTTGGTAATTATTTACATGGAATATTTTTCAATTTATCACATGGATATAGTAGAAATGTCTTTCTCCTTTTAATCCTCTATGTTCATTGATGTGTTAGTTCCACCACAATTTTCCCTTGTGCTATAGATGACTCAGCATCTTGAAGATGTCAAGCGGCAGCTTTAGGTGATATCACTAGAGATTCGTGATCATCATCCATCACTACCCCAACAAGCATGGGTACCTTTCCTCCAACACCATATTAATTCGTGTTATTCTCTAGAGGTGATAACCTTCCCAAATTACCACAAGATCTAGAGGATTACCCACCAATAGTTGTATAAGATCAAGGAGATCAGATCCAAGGGGAAATTTTGACTGATAATTGTGTCTATCTATTTGGCTGACGACATCATTGTTAGTTTTTAATGGGTGGAAACTTTTTTTATATTTTTTCCTGATTTTCAATCTTTTTAGTTTTTTTAGTCTTATTTTTCATATTATTCATAGGTAAGATGGATAAATATTGTATAACTCATATATGAATTTAAATAAAATTTTGTTCATTTATATTAATTGTGTGAACCTACCTATCGTACTACTTTAAAAAGGTTTAAACCCTATAGAGTAATGTTTTAAATAGTGTGATATTTGTATTTATATACAATTATATATTTAGACCAATTTGAAAATCAATAAAACTAAAATATTTGCACTTCATATAACTAATTACAGTGAGCTCTTGATTCATTGGTTTTAATTTTTAAAAATTTCAATTTCATTAATCTACACTTTATATTTCATACCCATCCCATGGTACATGCCATGAATGTGTGAAAAAAATCCTGTTCTAAGTGTGTGGTTGTCTTTCTTGAGATAAAATGTTGATACACATGGTTTGTTACTTGTTTTTAACTATTTTAGGGGCCATATTTCATTGTAATCATGTATTAAACCTGAGACTCCTTAAAACCATTTCATTAATAAAAATTTTATGTAGTAAATTTCTTTAAATATATGTTTTTACAATTTATATTTTTAGAATTATTGTTGAGTTATTTATAAATTTACAAATTATTTTTTTTAATTTCTTTTAATTGAATTATTAATTGATTTTGTACCAGGGTGATTTTCAATTTTCTATATTAAGTCCCAATCTTGAGGAGATTTTGATTCTATGATTTCATTTTTTTTTCTAAGCATATTTTTTGAGTGATACATGGAACATGTAAACCCTTCATAACATACATTGAGATATTATTGAGGCTATGACTAAAAAAATACAATTTTAATAGGATTTTGAAAATCATTTTTGAGACACTTTTTCCTAGGGCCCTTTTTACCTTTTTCCTTCATTTAGCTTCTGGTCTCCCTAAATTGCCTTAATAGGTTGAATCCATTCAAATAATATTATCCCTTCCTACCCAACTCTTTGTATTATGAATTAATTTACTCTGTACAAATATGGAGTATGTTCCTCAACTAGCAGATATTGGATGCATTGAATAAGGAGATGTATTTTGGTTCTTACCAGAGTATTTTATTATTTTCCTTGTGTAATTTTTGATATTTTATGATTATCATATTCCTTTGAAAAATACTAAAAGATAGATAATCAGTTGATTGGATTTTGTATTAAGAAGGTCAAAAATAACTATTTCTAGACTGATGAATCACTGAAGGATAAAATGTGTTTAAAGGATGGATATGAGATCTGTACTAGACATGAATTTTGAAAAATAAATAACAATAAATGAAAAATAATGGACCAAGGTACCTTATAGATTCAATTGATATATTAATGGATCCACCTTGAGCTTCTATGAGCATGGGCGTTTTTTGTTATGGAAGGAATTATTTCATTAAACTCATCATGAAATTATGAATTTTAATGCAGATCTTACCTTATTTTGACATTATTTTCACTTTATACCAGCATTTTTAATGCCTCATAGTCATATGAACCCTTTTTACGAATCCCTCATTTTTAATTTATTAAGTTATCTTTAAAAAGTTTAGTTGATAGAACCAATGTAATACTATTGTTATGAACATGTATTCAAGTTATGATCATAAATATATATTCATTTTCCACTGAGTAATGAGTGAAAAATCATTGTTAGGTAAATTGAAAATTCTTAGAGAATTTTCGGAACCATTAACATATTCTAATTAAAATATTTACAATTTGATTAAAGAATTTAACTATGAGGAATGACTAATTTTATATGTAGGATTGATTTTGCAGACTAAATTTTTTCAATTACACTTAGTTTTAAATTCCTTGTTATAATGGATGTTTCATATTTTAAAAATTTCTTACCTTTGGCCATCATGGTGATATGTTTTTTTTCTTTAGGACGTGAAATTGTTCAACTGTGGAGGAATTTGATAAAATGAAATAGTATTGAAATCATAAAATCATTTTGTTAATAAATATTCATGTTTTAGTAAATAATTCACCAGGTACTAGTACATTATGGTACGAAATAGGTTTCCAATGTGTTAAAGGAAAATCTACCCAAACCGGCCAAAAATGACCATTACACATCATGAAATCCACTAACATGATTTTCATGCTTCATTCACAACATATAACAAGTCATGGATTATGTCGTGAAGTAATTAAAAACCATGAAATGATTACATGTTGTGAATATTAAAATACAGGACATGTAACATTCAAAATTAAATTCCCACTTTGAAGATCCATACGAAGGAAGAAACATATTGTGAAGACCAATTACACATCATGAGATAAGTAAAAATTCAAAATCTCAAAGATTCCAGATGAGAATCACATGATATTCATTCCAGATTCAAAATTCCATGAGAAAATATGGGAACATAATTACACAACATGAAATGCTTACACATTGGGTAAAACCCTGAGTATTTTCATATCAAACGTGAAAAATATCGACTAAACACATGACACTCCTTGTATTTTTGTTTTATATCTCATTCTTCCATCATCCTATGTTCTTCATTCTCTATCACCACAATAATCATCAATTATGTTTTTTATTTTACCTATATTCAGGCATATTGGATCAATTTTCAAGTGTTCTTTGTCATTTTTCATCAACAATACCGAGTTTTGAGTTTGTTCCATTTCATTAACCACAGACGATGACACCTCGATGCATTATTTCCAATTACTTGTTTCATGTAATAGTTTGGTTGAAGATTTTATTGATTCTTATTATAAATTTATTGTCATTGAATACATGATCCTTGACTGTTTGATTTCAATTACTGCTGGTCAAATAAGAATGTTTTCAATTCATTACCCCCTAATGATCGATTCTACCATGAGTGTAGAGACCCCAAACATGACATACATGGAAATTAAAATACTTTTTCAGAATACTTAATAAATAACAAAAACCAACACTCAAGGACCATAATAGTTTAGTGTCTTTGGAAACTCAGAACATAATCTTCTAATCAAGGTGAATGATCTTCAACATCTCCTATAAAGATCTTCCCTTTCGTTTTCTTACCAAAAACCTTTATTTATATCCTGGGGAAAATTAAACATATAAAGGGTGATCTCAAATTCTCAGTAAGGGTAGACATGGAGAAAATAAAACAAATCCTATACATTTGAACTTAAAAAAACATGAACATAAATTTTAAACATCAAAATCTTGAGAAATAAATCTTGGAAGTACATAAGACAAAGATCATAAAGGAACATTATTCATGATAAAATATAATGGGAATAAAACATGTAATTCTGGAACACCATTAATCACAAGATTCGATTTCTTTAGTAGCCAAGGCATTGCTTCAAAGACCATCTTAGTGGACAAAGTCCCTTACTGAATTGAGTTCACTCCCCATTCCAGTCCTGAATCACTGAACCAGTTTAACTTACCGCTCCAGCCATGTCTATCTCATGGGATATAAATAATTAACCAATGCATTAGAGGGAGATATAGGTCCCACCCATCTCATAATGAAATCATTTTTATGTGTGCCACAACATAAACATAAATCATTCATCATAACCCAAAGAATAAAATAGGTTTCATAAGCATCATCCCATCATAACGTAATCCATATAAAACAAATGGATATAATTTCATCATAAAAAGAATAAAACCATGTAAATAATAGAGACATTATACTTGAAACATAATCATACTAAATAATTTCATCTTAGATGGAAAATAGTTTTGACAAGACACTTGAAATGAATTCTTGAGGAAAATATCCTTTTTCAAAATCATTTTCTTTTCACAAAATGCCATGAAATTTTAAAAGCAAAGGATTTTTTTGAAAATATTCATGAAATCTAATAGAGTAAGCTTCATTAATAAAAAGCATTATGAAATCGTAAAATTTCGTTCATGCCGTATAAGTTAAAAAAACATTCTTCTCGTACTTTTCCCGGAAAAGCCAAAAAGTACCTCGTATGGTAAACAAAAGAATGATTCTTTACATAACAAGTAGTAAATGTAAAAAATGGGTAAAAATTATTTTAAACATAAATTAATCCTTTTTTAGAAAATAGGTACATGGATGATAAATAGAACCCCAGTAAATACTTATGAATAAACTATCTCAGATAAAAACGAGATTGGAAAAGTTAACCCTTACCTTATGTCTGATATGCATTGTATGTATCTGAACCTCCTATATAATTATTTAAATAATGTCATTGACTTATTTAAGAATCATATTTATTGTTATGATATCATATACGGTTCACTTATGACTTTACATTACCCGTTCTTTTGTAAATTCCATGTTAAAGCAGCCTTTTGGGTAAAATCGTTTCATTTATTGTACTTGTTTCGACCCGTTGTTCATGATATTATTACTTATATTCTGATTTAATTAATTCCAGAATGTAAAACATGATTTATATATAATATATATTCATCATATAAATTTATATGATAGATCGATAAATGGAATGAAATACACTATTCAAGGAGACAGTAGGTCGTACGTACGCATGAACGTTGTTTTCGTTTCCTTATTGAATTAAATCGAATTAAGTAAATGAAACATATATGTACATAAATCCAGTATCATTATTATGTAATATATTTCATGATTATTTATTATATATACTTTATAATCATACTTGAATGGTTAATCATGGATAATTAATCTCATCGCGTTCGTGGAGACGGTAGTCCGTACGTACACACGGGCGATGATATCATTCCCATGAGCGTGAAATTGTATTGAAGTGTATGTATAATATTTCATAATCAATATCACTTTAAAATAATCATATATAGTTATTTATTTACACCATTATACCCATCCAATTAAGGTGGTGGTGGAAAACAGATTACACCACGGCGTGGAGACGGTATTCCGTATGTACGCACGCGTGGTGATTTCGTTTTCCGTAGGATGGATAGAAGATGAAATAGGGTTGTTTCATATTTATAATAAAATATAATTATATGAGTGATACTGATGTTATTAATTTATGATGAAACTAATAAATAATAATATGTATAATAAGAAATAAATTTGAAAGAATCGGTAAAGGATATTACCTCTTCTTGGACACGCCTCTTTGAAACCTCCTCTTAGGGCACTAATGTTAGTATTTTAAGAAGACTAGGACCTCTAAAATATTACTAGGGAAGTTGAGAAGAGTAATGGGCAGGTTTTGGCAGACCTTGAAGGCTCAAAGTTGTGTAAAGAGGAGAGGGAGGAGGTGCCCTTTTATAAAGGATGAGAGGGGTACCTTTGGAAAGTGTGAAAATAATATTTTATTATAAACTTATCTTCGGTTTCAAAAGGTCCAAAAATCATTAAAGATGAATATAAGATGAATCATGGTAGAAATAAAATCATCCAATCATAATTGGACATGTTTTGGATAATAGTTTAATCATTATAATCTTATTTATTTAAATCACTTATTCATGAGGTAAATACTGCATCATTATTGTGTCATAAATAATTTAATTTATATGATGTATTAAAATTATAAAAAAACACCGCCATGTAGGAAATATTTTGAGCTTTACAATTAATATTTATAGTCGAAAATATAATTTACAAAAACCCTTAAAAAGTAATTACTAAAAGATTTTTGTTAATGTCAATTTTTTCTTTACCATAAATTAATTAATCCAAATTTTCATTATTACTACCAAGTGGCTCAATGGGGTCCCAAAATCGACCAAGGGATGCTCATGGTCGGCCACTACTCATCCAATAAGCTTAGGACAAGTATTAAAGTAATTTTGAATTATTATAATATTCTTTTAATCTTGAATTACCATATTTACCTTTAACAACAGTAAATAAAAGTTAAAAGTTACTATTCACCAAAAATTATTTTCATCTTATTGAACAAAATTTTACTTCTTGGTAACAACCATGTATGTTGGATTTTTGAAATTCAATTCACAGAAGTTGTAAAATTTCATTTAAATGAAAGTGTTAGTTTTTTAACTACCACTAAGTGGTTTCACTATTTATCAAAAATTGAAGTTTTTCAGAAAAATACCAAAAAATCCGCCTAAGATATATTTGATATTCTGAATTCAAATATGATGTCTATTTTTTCAAATTCAAAACATATAAGAGGCATTAATTAATTTTAAAATTAATTCACGTTATCAAAACAAATAGCGTGTTTTTAAGAAACATTAACTATCAAAAGATCGACACTTGTTTATGTCCAAATTCAATGTGAAATTTATTCCAATGACCAAAATTGGATTAAATTGTAAATATATATTCTAATTACACTTTAAAACCAATTAATAAGATAATATAACCATATAAATTGTTGCAATGAAAAAAGTTGTTTTTATTTAAAATATAGCGTGTTTTTACTATTCATTAAAATATGAAAGTTATAAGAATAATATGAAAAATTTATCCGAAGTAAATTTTTATATCCTGATTCCAAATAAGAATTTTATTTTGTCAAATTGAACTTATAAACCTATAAAAAACTAGATTTAAATTGGGTGTGCCATTAAAAGGCGGCAAAACTACATTTTTAGAAAAAAAACTTATTTTACCCGAATTTTTTTTTGTTCACATATCATGTTTTACAAAATGTGTAAGATGAATAATAATGTTATAAAATTAAAAATTTAGTAAATACTATTCATAAAAACTAGTCCATAATAATATTATAACAATATATCGTTGTTTAGTGAAACCCGGTATTGTGTACTACACATGCTATTGAGGAAGGTCGCGATTGTGTGTAATGCAAGCTAAGTGAGGGATTCGTGTGGTGCAAGCTCCATTTGGTGTTTCATATAACACAAGGCATCAATGAAATTAAAAAGAATAATTCTCATAAAATCATGGGTTGTTCCATTCTACCCCCCTTAAAAATAATTTCGCCCTTGAAATTCATCGGGGCTATAAATGGTTTGCTACTTGAATATTTCTTTCCTAGAAACCCACATCGTAAAAAGGAACAATAAAACTTAACTTTAAAAAAGTGAAGTATGAAACATAACAGTTACCCAAATTAACTCATCATTGGGTTTCCATATAGGAGAACAAAGGTGAAAATATGTATAAGGAAGAAAAATATAACCATCAAGTTCTGATGCAGAGTGGTAGAAAACATGGCTATGAAAAATCCAACAATCACAAAGCCATAAATTTGTGATGATCAAAGGTACCATCTGATTCATCAGATATCAGATCACTAGGACAACATTTTTGGTTTTTAATATCATTTCCCTAAAGTTGAAAATTCTGAAATTGAAGAAATACTTACTTGATTTTGGTACAATCTCACTGTTGTTTGTTCCTTGAACAATTTCCACTTCATCTCATAAAAAATGAAGTTGAATTTGTCTTCCATGAATTTTAAGCAGATCATGCGATAGAATGATTGGTCATTCCATCTGTCTCAAACATAAGGTTAGAAAAATTTATATATATAAGCCCATCTATGGTGAGATTAATCGTATATAGTTCCTAAAATGACTCATACTTCATCTATCATACCGCTTAATAAAACTAGTTTCTACTAACTAGGGACTTCTTGTAGGACAGTGGTAGGTGATGAAGGCCTTCCGTACTTCGGTTGTGGGTTTGATTCCCACAACCTTGTCCGACGTGACGGGTTGTCGCCCATCCTACAGGTTTTCCTTTTTCTAAAACTATACTATCATAAAATTTCATAAAAAAAACAAAAAGTTATAGCCTTAAGCAATACTATATGATGTCCATTCCCACATTTAGGCTTATCGAAAATACATCTGTCTGATTACTAGAAATTTCATCTACCGAGCATGTTAATTCCTTCCTTTGTCCCCCATATATCATAAGATATATCTTATTGTTGGTCACATTCCAAACATGTGAATACCTTAATCCTGTATTCTCTTGAAAAATGAATACCCATTGAACCTTAGTGAAAACATGAATTCTATTAAAAGATAACTCTTTCCACATACCAAAATCCCAAAATTTCTATATACTCAAATCCTGATATAACTTTGTCCTTATATCATTCATGAGCTCATGAATACTATCGAACATATTATTTTCTCCTTATCCCTTCTTTATGAGCATATCATCTTCTTTCTAAAAATATTTCAATCACTTTTCATGGTTACTGGTACCATTCAATTTTTGAAAACCACAATAAAACAAAACATAGATATTTCAATATTTCACGATACTAAAATGACATTCCACACTAAAATTTTGGAATCTCGTTACATAAACACATAATCAATCTACCACATCATTATCATACTCAAAATCGCCAATAGTGATCGCATTTGACTTCCCTTTGTCCTTTTCCTTAAGAGGTTGATCACGTCGATCATCATTAACCCTTGGATTAGGGAATTGATTAGCATAATTCCCCATTTCCTTACACTTGAAGCATTGAAGCGTTTGTGGAGCATTCTCTATATTCTTTTCTCTATTCACATCATTAGCTACCTTTTTCCCATTACTTCCACACTCAACTGCTTGATGACCTTCTTTTCTACACTTGAATCATTTTCTACTACCTTTTAGACAATCTCCATCAAGATTATTTCAACACTTTGAGCATAAAGAAACATTTATCTTCTTTTCACCATTGTTCTGAGATTTCTCCTTGAACTCCATCTTTCATTTTTTGTCAAAACCATGAGATGGGTATACAACACCAACTTCTATCTCTACCTTGATAGCACAACGCACAATTTCTTCATAGCTACTAAAGTCTCTTACAGCTAATTCCCTTCAAAGACTTGGTTTTAAGCCACTGAAGAATCGATCAACTTTACTTTCAAGTTGGATGATAAATCTAGATGCATACCTTACGAGCCTTGTAATGTTCGCTTCGTATATACCAACAGATTCATCATCCTTTTGCTTAAGCTCAAGGAAATCATTTTCCATATTTGTTCGAATAATACGAGGGAAGTAATTATTGAAAAACAATTTATTAAACTCGTTAAATTCCATGGATTCAATTTCATCTTGGGGCCATGTATTTTTAACTATAGTCCACCACTGGTCTAGTTCACCTTCAAATGGGTAAATAGCCAACACTACTGGAAAGCGGACTTTTCCCAACACTTGTATACCAATGGTTCTTTGAAAAATTGGTATATGTTATATTTATCAATGGTTTTCATAAATCGTTGGTAAAGATCTTGAACAAGTGACTTTTCCCAATGGTTTGATAAAACCATTGGGAAATATGGGGAAAATCACTTTTTCAAACGGTTTGATGAAACAGTTCGGAAAGATTGGGAAAAATTTAGTTTTCCCAACGGTTTCATAAAATTGTTGGGAATGATTGATTTTTCCCAACGGTTTTTATAAAATATTGGAAAAAGGCCCAAAATTCTCCAAATCCAGGCAGCCACCTCCCCACGATTCCAAAACCCTTCCACTGGTCTCCAGAAGCAATTCCTTCGCAGAAGTACTTTAGAATAGCCACGGCTTCCATCAGATCAGCTGCCAAGTTAGACTCCTTACATGTTTTATCACGGATGTAGTTCCACCTCTTATCAAGCATATCCTTCTATTCTCAACGATTTCATTATTCCGAATTTTTAGGGTTTTTGTAAAATTTTATGATTGTTCCACGAATTGTGTACTCAAATCCCTATATCATTGTATGTCCAATTAATGTTTTCATTACACATTTACATTTAGAAGGGCACGGTGTCTCTTTATTGTGTTATAATTTTAAATATTCATAGTTTTATTTAATCTCAATGCTTCAAATATTATAGCATCATGTATATGAACTAAAAAAATTATTGTAATATTTATTGATATTATTTCATGAAAATCACTCCTTTCATTAAGATCATGCCAAACATGAAGATCTTGTTCATCTTAATTTTTTTAAACTATGTGTATTACATAACAAGTATGTATCATGTTTCTATCAAAATATATATATATATATATATAATTAAAAACTATTCACTTATCCTTTGCATAATATAACATATGGAGTATCTTCTTGAACCTTGCAAAATAGTATGTGGTCCTTAATTAGTACTTCTTCCTTCTTCATGAAACTAATTCACAGAATGTCAAATTCGCAATATTAGTGGATATTAGTTTTTCTAATATAACAATTAATCATTCTGCCTTCGACATCATACATGTGTTATTCAATCACCTTTTCAAAACACAATGGCCATTTTCACAGATTTGGGGTTCCTCAAAATGCTTGGGAAAATCAGAAAAATGCATGTATTGAATCGTGTTTCTCATATGGTTTCATGGATACATTTTCATCTCGAAAATCATGACTGTGTGGTAAAAATATCATGAGGACCATGAGATTATTATTCTTCACACAAATGAAGTTGTTTTCTACAACTATGTGTTTTTGTCTTCACTTTTGATTTCGCCGAAATGGGAGCTTTGTGGTCATTAATCATGGTTGTGGGTGCTCATTTAGGATGTAAGATAGTATGACTTCATTTTACATTAAATATCCAATATTATTATTGATTTATGGTCAATTTTATTATCTTTAACAAGTGATGTTATTTAATAAGTTGTTATTAATGGTTGTAAAAATGACGATATGGTATAAGGGTTCATATGGTGTGTATACGGGTTCACATGGTGTGTATAACGGTTGACATGGTATCAGTGAACTCAAGTAATTAATTTAAGCCTTCATTCTCACTAGAATGTAAGAAATTCAATGATGTAAACCCATCCTTACATGATTTCTTACCTTATATAGTGTCCAATATATAGAATACGAGCTTTTGAATTCATTAGTTAACAAGGATCATATATTCCATTTCCCGCAAGATGACTATACTAATATAACTTTAGGGTCAACAAAATATGGTTCTCATTGTACATTGTATATTATGTGTCCTTCTTGGCCAATACTCACTTTTATGAGGGTGGGGTGCTTTTCACTACCCATTCTGGCATGTGTAGACAGCCATAAAAATGTTAGATAAGTCAAAAGTTTAATTCAGTAATGTTGTTATCATTGACATACTTTATTAATAATTTCAAATTTAAAAATAAATGTTTTTGTCTATACTTAAGGAAATAAATCTTTTTACAAGCCATGAACAACCTATTAGTGTAGAAGCCTAAAATTTATTCACCCATGGACTGCGCTTGACATGGGGAAGTAATTGGGTAAGAAAGGATTGGCCAAAGAGGTGTCAATAATGAGTTATTTAACATGAGTGAATGACTTGGGATTCCAATAACACATTACAATTTGTATGATTTATTAAATTTATTCAAGCTCTTCTAAAACAATTGATAGCTAAATTACCAATGAATCCCCTTATTCCCTTATATATTTAGTTTTTTGGTTTACACATTAGATTCCTTTTTCTAATTAATTACATATTTGTTTTCAAAAGCAGAAAATGCAGCCAATTGAAGAGAGACGAAGGAAAAAATGATGGAGAACAATCGTCAGATGGCGGAGATGGTAGTTCCACCATTAATGGCTACAGTGAGTACTTTATTTCAAATATATATATTTTTAAAGAATATATAATGTCATGTGATTAATTTTGTTGTAAACATTTTTGTAGGATCCACCTATACATCGACAGTTATTCGACAAGGAGCCTAGTACGGGTCCTAGTACTCAGGCCAGTGGTACGAGGAGGGTTCGTACCAAAGGTGGATGATCAGCTGCTCGTGCCTGACTAGACCCTGCCCCTCCCACTGACATGTCATTATTCCCACATTCTGATCCCGGTGTGTCGTTAGGGACACATGGGATAATTAGGCCTCCCATGTTTTTGATACCTTCTGCAACTTCTGCCCCATCATTTTCACATGCCATGATGATTCCCACTCCCTTGTCAGAATATGGTCATACGGTTGTCCTATATTATTTTCCCACTACTTTTGTCTCTCCAAGCTTCTATATTCTATCATCTTTGACTCGTGTTCCACCACAGGGTGTTCCATCAGTTTCTGTGGATCTGGTGGTGCTCAGCGATCAGACTGGCGCAGGTATATTTATAAAACCCTAACAAATTTTTATAGCAATATTTATTTTCATTATAACATTTTTTGATAAAATATTTGTTTTTCTTTCATGATGGATACATTTACTGACAGGAGGCGGGGGTGGGGGTGTACACGCATGCGTTCGGTGTTAAACCGCTGCACACAGGATATGGTGGATTATAATGAAGACAACCAAATTGTTGAGAAATCAGGGCAGTAATGTCGGAGTTTTTTGGCGACGCTTTAAAAATACTCTGATATCATTCCCGTTATCCCGCAGTCATGGAGACATTTTCCACATGAGGTCAAGGATAGAGCTTGGGCAGTGATATGGGTAAAAAAATCTGTTGTATTTAATTCCATGAATTATTTTTGAATTTAAATGAATTAATATTTTGATGTCAGCTTCGATTTAATTTTCCCGATGGTCAGGGTGCTCGAGCGGAACGTCTAAAAGATTTAGGAGAGCTTTGGATAGCCTAAAAGCATGAGTTGTATATTGGATGGCGTTCTAGATTTGGAACTGAGTTAGAGGTGGTACCAGTCGTGGATGATTGTCCTATAGAGCAGTATCATCAGATGATTACTCATTGGACGAGTACCCAGTTTAAGGTGTGAATTACATTTGAGGTATTTAAATAATAACTTTCATTTATGGAATTAATATTATCCTTTTAATTATCAAATTTTATTTAGGAATCATATGGAAAAAATTAAAAAAACATTGAAGCAAAAAAATACATCCACAGACGAGGACGTACGACGATGTCAGATCATGAGAGGAAGTAGGTATGACAATTTTTTATAAGTTTTCTTTAAGACTTACATTTTCTTTTTTTTTTCTCAATTATTTAATCGTTTGCTAATGTTTTCATATAACTTTAGTTTTCAATGTCATTGTAGAGGAAAATACTGAATATTGAAGGATGTGTGCCTCGAGGAAAACTGTTTTGCTCGAGTAGATGGAAAAAGGATGGAAGTGTTGTCAACGAAGTGACTAAGCAGCAGATTGTAAGTTTAAATCTGTTGATTTTATATTTTAAAATATATTTTTTAACACAATAATATATTTATATTTGTAATAGGTTGCTTTAGAGTCCCTCGATGCCAAAGAACCAGGCAATTTTGGGCCAACATATCACTTACATCAGGTGTTGGGAGAGGAGAATCCCGGCAGAGTATGCTGCCGACCTAGGATAGCCCGGGCGAGGTATTGGCCCTCCTCAGGTACGAGCTGTAGTGCCACCAAGCTGCAGAAAGTTAGGGCACAGACAGAACAGGCTGAGAAAAGGGTCGCAGAGATGGTAGAATAGTCTGATAGGGAAAACAATGCGTTTATGAAATTTATTCATGTTCTACGTCCAACACATCCAACAGAGGCCAGCACAGCTTTTGATGAATATATTTCGTCGATACATTCTATATATGGTTCACTAGGTGAAAGTTGTATTGGTGGTCAGGATGATGTCTAGCTTAACGATGATGATGGCGAGGAGTCTGATGTGGAAGAGGAGGGAGAGGAGGAGGGTGAGGCGAGTGGCGAGGGTGAGGAGGAGGGCGAGGGTGAAGAGGAGGGCGCTGAGGATGGAGAGGACGATGATGGGGATGAGGACGAGGGTGATGATGATGGTGATAATGGTGATGGTGATGTGGGACAAATTGATCCATTACATTTTTGACTAATATTACTGATATTTGATATTTAATCTATTCTAGTTGCTGGTTTTATCTAGACTCGTAGTATTGTATTGAAGTTGAGTTATTTTTATATATTATCTATTTTTATGGATGTTTTTGTCTTTTAGTGGTTGTGTGTTTGGAAACCCCCCTCCTTCCTAGACCCTGGAAAACCCCCCACCATCCACCTTGGACCCCAGACAACCCTCGGACAGCCCCCGAACAGCCCCCCAGATACCCCCCCCCCCCTACCCTCCTCCCTGGACCCCGGACAACCCCCCAGACATCCCCCCAGACAGCCCCTAGTACAGCACCACCACCCTCCTCCTTGGACCTCGGACAACCCCCCGAACACCCCTCGCACCGCCCACCCCCCACCCTCCTCCTTGGTCCCCAGACAGCACCCCGAACACCCCCCGGACACCCCCCCCCCCATTCTCCTTTATTTCATTTTCTACTAGAAAATCTATAATATATATTTTATTTATTTTCATCATAATAATCAATGTAAATCATATTTACACATCTAATCAATATCATTGATTCTTGGTATGTTATAAAAGGGGTGTATTCATTGGGCATGACATTATTAGCTCTGAAATGTTTCATAGCATGATAAACTAAAATCAAATCCATACTAAGAATGATATAAAAATATTCTATATGAATTTCCACAAGATTTTAAGTAAATACCATTCCACTAATAGACACATGAGGATTTTCATAAATCATGTTTACATTAATATTTCCACAAGGATTTTTAGTAAAAGTTTTATCTTCTATTAAGTTTATGATATTCTCATTTTAAATGTAAATTTTTCATAAATTAATTAATTTAAAGACCCATAGTCAAATAATGTATTTGAATAATGTGAATAAACAACTAACATACCACTCTAACTGTGTCTCTTTTGTTTAAAATGGACAGGATTATAAGTGAAAAAACAACTGACATACGAAAATCTGACCAAACGCATTCGGATTCTATTGATAATTTATCACAACGATACATGGGTCATATGTGATGTGTACGAGTCAACCCGGGATCAATCCGAGGCACGATGCGTTCGGGATCACTCTAAGTGGCTCCCTTTTGTTTAAAATGGACAACATTCTATGTACATATGGAAAACCGACCAAATGCCTTCGGTTTCTGTTGTAACATTAGGAGAAATATCCATGGGTCATATGTGATGTGTACGAATCCACCCCGCCTCAATCTGAGATGCGGTGTGGCCAGTACAACTCAAAGTGTCTGTCTTTTGTTTCAAAAGGACGTCATTTTAATTGAAAAACATCAACTAGCATACAGAAAACCGACCAAACGCATTCAGATTGTGTCAATACAATAGCACAACGATCCATGGGTCATATGTGACATGTAAAAGTCAACCCCGCCTCAATCCGAGGTGCGGTGTGGCCGAAACCATTCACAGTGTCTCTCTTTTGTTTAAAATGGACTGGATTATAAGTGAAAAGAAAAAATGACATACGCAAAACCGACCAAACGCATTCGAAATGTGTTGATTCATTGAGAAAAAGATTCATGGGTAATATGCGACGTTTATGAGTCAACCCTGTTTTAATCTGAGGCACGGTGTGGCCGGAATCACTCTAAGTGTCTCTCTTTTGTTTAAAATGGACAATATTTTAAGTACATACGGAAAACCAACCAAACGCATTAAATTTCCATTGAAACTTTAGAAGAACGATCCATGGGACATATGTGACGTGTACGAATCAACCCGGCCTCAATCTGGGACATGGTGTGGCCGGCACCACTAAAATTGTCTTTCTTTTGTTTCAAAAGGACGTCATTTTAAGTGAAAAAACATCAACTGGAATATGGAAAACCAACCAAATGCATTCGGATTGTGTCGATACTTTAGCACAACAATCCATGGGTCATATGTGACGTGTACGAGTCAACCCTGCCTCAATCTGAGGCACGGTGTGGCCGACACCATTCATAGTGTCTCTCTTTTGTTTAAAATGGACAGGATTATAAGTGAAAAGATCAACTGGCATATGAAAAACTGACCAAAAACATTATTAATGTGTTGATGATTTATTAAAATGATCCATGGGTCATATGTGACGTGTACAAGTCAACCCCACCTCAATCCGAGGCACGGTGTGGCCGGAACCATTAACAGTGTCTCTCTTTTGTTTAAAATGGACAGGATTATAAGTGAAAAGAACAAATGACATATGAAAAACCAAAAAAACTCATTCTAAATGTGTTGATGATTTAGGTAAACGATCCATGGGTCATATGTGACGTGTACAAGTCAACCGGGGCTCAATTCGAGGCACGTTGTTACCGGGATCACTCTAAGTGGCTCCCTTTTGTTTAAAATGGACAAGATTTAAAGTACATACGGAAAACCGACCAATCGTATTCTGTTTCCATTGAAACTTCATGAGAACGATCCATGGGTCATATGTGACGTGTAGAAATCAATCCTGACTCAATTTGAGACACGGTGTGGCCAGCAACACTCAAAGTGTCTGTCTTTTGTTTCAAAAAGACGTCATTTTAAGTGAAAAACATCAACTAGCATAGGGAAAACTGACCAAACGGATTCGTATTGTGTCGATACTTTAGCACAATGATATATGGGTCATATGTGACGTGTAGGAGTCAACCCTGCCTTAATCTGAGGCATGGTGTGGCCGAAATCACTCTAAGTGGTTCTCTTTTGTTTAAAATGGACAATAATTTAAATACATACGGAAACTGACCAAACAGATTCTGATTGTGTTGATACTTTAGAACAATGATCCATGGGTCATATGTGATGTGTATGAGTCAACCTTTCCTCAATCTGAGGCGCGGTGTGGCTGACACCATTCATAGTGTCTCTCTTTTGATTAAAATGGACAGGATTATAAGTGAAATGATCAACTGGCATAAGAAAAACCGAACAAACTCATTCAAATTGTGTTGCTGCTATAGGACAATGATCCATGGGTCATATGTGACGTGTAAGATTCATCCCCGCCTCAATATGAGGTGCAGTGTGGCCGACACCATTCACAATGTCTCTCTTTTGTTTAAAATGGACAGGATTATAATTGAAAAGAACAACTAACATAAGCAAAACTAACCAAACGCATTCGAAATGTGTTGATGATTTAGGAAAATGATCCATGGGTAATATGTGACGTGTATGAGTCAACCCCACCTTAATCTGAAGAATGGTGTGGCCTTAATAACTCTATGTGGCTCTATTTTGTTTAAAATGGACAACATTTTAAGTACATACGGAAAACCAACCAAACGCATTTAGTTTCCATTGAAACTTTAGGAGAACGATCCATGGGTCATATTTGATGTGTAAGAATCAACCCTGCCTCAATCTGAGATACGGTGTTGCCGGCACCACTCAAAGTGCCTGTCTTTTGTATCAAATGGACGTCATTTTAAGTGAAAAACATCAACTAGCATACGGAAAACCGACCAAATGCATTTGGATTGTGTCTATACATTAGAAAAACGATCCATGGGTCATATGTGACGTGTACAAGTCAACCCCTCCTCAATCTGAGGTGTAGTGTGGCCGACACCATTCATAGTGTCTCTGTTTTGTTTAAAATGGACAAGAATATAAGTAAAAAGATTAACTAGCATAGGAAAAACCAACCAAACACATTCAAAATGTGTTGATTCTTTAGTAAAAAGATCCTTGGGTTATATGTGATGTGTACGAGTCAACCCCGCCTCAATCCAAGGCGCGGTGTGGCCGACACCATTCACAGTGTCTCTCTTTTGTTTAAAACAGAGAGGATTATAAGTGAAAAGAACAACTGACATACAGAAAACCGACCAAACGCATTCAAAATGTGTTAATTCTTTTGTTCAAAGATCCATGGGTCATAAGTGACATGTACGACTCAACCTGGGCTCAATTCGAGGCATGGTGTGGCCGGGATCACTCTAAGTGGCTCTCTTTTGTTTAAAATGGACAACATTTTATCTATATACGGAAAACCGACCAAATGCATTCGGTTTCCACTGAAACATTAGTATAACGATTCATGGGTCATATGTGATGGGTACGAATCAACCCCACCTCAATATGAGACGTGGTGTGTTCGGCACCACTGAAAGTGTCTGTCTTTTGTTTCAAAAAGACGTCATTTTATGTGAAAAACATCTACTGGCATACGGAAAACTGACCAAATGCATTCAGATTGTGTCGATACTTTATCACAACGATCCATGGGTCATATATGATGTGTACGAGTCAACTACTCCTTAAGCTTAGTCACGGTGTGGCCGAAATCACTCTATGTGGCTCTCTTTTGTTTAAAATGGACAACATTTTAAATACACATGGAAAATCGACCAAATGAATTCTGATTGTGTTGATACATTAGAACAAAGATACATGGGTCATATGTGATGTGTATGAGTCAACTACGCCTCAATCCGAGGCGCGGTGTGGCCGACACCATTCATAGTGTCTCTCTTTTGTTTAAAATGGACAGGATTATAAGTGAAAAGATCAACTGGCATACGAAAAACCGACAAAACACATTTGAAATGTGTTGATGCTTTAGGAAAATGATCAATGGGTCATATGTGACGTGTACGTGTCAACCCCACCTCAATCTGAGGCACAGTGTGGCCGACACCATTCACAGTGTCTCTCTTTTGTTTAAAATGGACAGGATTATAAGTGAAAAGAACAACTGACATACAAAAAACGGACCAAACACATTCAAAATGTGTTGATGCTTTAGGTTAACGATCCATGGGTCATATGTGATGTGTAAGAGTCAACTTGTGATCAATTCGAGGCACAGTGTGGCCGGGATCACTCTAAGTGGCTCCCTTTTGATGAAAATGGACAACATTTTAAGTACATACAGAAAACTGACCAAATGAATTTGCTTTCTGTTGAAACATTATGAGAAATATCCATGGGACATATGTGACATGTACGAATCAACCCCACCTCAATCTGAGATGCGTTGCGGCTGGCACGACTCAAATTGTCTGTCTTTCTTTTCAAAACGACGTCATTTTAAGTGAAAAACATCAACTGGCATACGGAAAACCAAACAAATGCCTTCGGATTGAGTCGATACTTTAGCAAAACGATCCATGGGTCATATGTGATGTATACAAGTCAACCCCGCCTCAATCCGAGGCATGGTTTGGTAGACACCACTGTAACTGTGTCTCATTTGTTTAAAATGTATAGGATTATAAGTGAAAAGAACAACTGGCATACGGAAAACTGACCAAACACATTCGGAATCCATTGATAATTTATCACAATGATCCATGGGTCATATGTGACCTGTACGAGCCAACCCTGGCTCAATCCGAGTCGCGGTGTGACTGGGATTAGTCTAAGTCTCTCTCTTTTGTTTAAAATGGACAAAATTTTAAGTACATATGAAAAAATGACCAAACACATTTGGTTTCCATTGAAACATTAGGAGAACGATTCATGGTTCATATGTGACATGTAAGAATCAACCCCGCCTAAATATGAGATGCGGTGTGGCCGGAACCACTCAAAGTGTCTATCTTTTGTTTCAAATAGACATCATTTTAAGTGAAAAACATCAACTGGCATACGAAAAACCAAGAAAACGCTTTCTAAATTTGTTGATGCTTTAGGACAACGATCGATGGGTCATTTTTAACATGAACGAGTTAACCTCGACTCAATATGAGGCATGGTGTGGCCGGTATCACTCCAGGTGTATGTATTTTGTTTAAAATGGACATCATTTCAGGTAAAAATATATGGTATACAAAAAATCGATCAAATTATGAATTGAGTTCCGGATTCCACATATAATTGTCATCTAAAATTTATATTTAATTATAAATTAATTATGTATGTTTATAATTATGTTATGAATTATAATTTAATTATTGATGTATATAGTTCCAGGATGCATTATATGTTAAATTTTTATAAATTTGTTCTCTATATGTATGTGTTAGTTGGTTATTGTAGGTACAATAATTGTATATGTATGTGTTAGTTTATTGCAGGTAAAATAATTGGATTAAAAATAGGAGGGAATGCACAAAATGAGGCATGATGTGCAAATTGCAGAGATGCTGTGCAAATTGTAGGCTTCTGTGCAATTTGCACAGTATAGGCTATGCCAAGGGTTTCAAACCGTTGGCATAGCTTCTCTGATTCTTTTTTTAGCAACGATTCAATGAACCATTGGTAAAAACCCTTTCCCAATGGTTTCTGAACCGTTGGGAAAGAGGAGAGTCCATGGGATTTCCCAACAGTTCAAGCCAAACCCTTGGGACAAACTATCCCAACGGTTTGGCACAACCGTTGGGAAAGGTTAGGCTTTCCCCACCCTATCCAAGTGGTTCACAGTAAACCATTAGAAAAATCTTTCCAAACAGCTTACTTCCCTACGGGTTGCATAACCGTTGGTATAACATAAACCAATGGTTCTGAAGCCTTCCCCAACGGTTCAGAACCGTTGGGAAAGACTGTATTTCCAGTAATGCAAAATGGATTTTTCATGCTCTGAAAAAGCAAAGTATTGAAAATATATTTTCAATGGTACTAATCAATTGTTCAGAAAAAAGTGGATCAGGAGGCCCACTGAAAGAAGGTGGATGTTTCCTCATGAAGGACTCAATAGAATATTGTTCCCTTCTTTTCACATTTGGAAGTCTAGAATGATTCATAGCTTGTGTAAGTATAACAATACGATTTTTCACTCCATCTCCCATAACATTGGTTAGTTCAGAAGGAAAATCATTGCATTTTCCATTACATTGATCAACACAGTTCCTTTGGGTTCTCGCCATCGTTTAAAACCCAAAAATAATAGTGTGAGAGGAAAAAATAATTCTAGGGAAAACAACATAATAAAGGGGGAGTGCCTTCAAAATCTAACATCTTGGGTTTAATTCTAATATTGTTACCGTAATTCTAGGACTATAACCTATACTTATACTTAACCTAAGGAATATCTTTAGACATACCTTATAAATATCTCTAGGGATCTCACTAATGTTTTTCGGATCCTAGTATCCAAATGTTAACTAAACCTTTCCTCTAATACCAACTATAGAGACCCCAAACTTGACGTACATGGACATTACATTAATTATGTGGAATACTTAATACATAAAAAAAACCGACACTAAAGGACCGTAATAGTTTAGTGTCTTTGGAAACTCGGAACATAATCTTCAAATCATGGTGAATGATCTTCAACATCTCCCATAATGATCTTATAATTTTGTTTTCTTACCTAAAAATTTTCTTTATATCCTGGAAAAAGAAAACATATAAAGGGTGAGCTCAAATTCTCAGTAAGGTTATGCATGGAGAAAATAAAACAAATCATATACATTTGAAATTAAAAAACAACATGAACATAAAGTTTAAACATCAAAATAATGAGAAATAAATCATGGAAGTACATAAGGAATAGATCATAAAGGTACATTATTCATGATAAAATAGCATGGGAATAAAACATGTAATTGTGGAAAACCATTAATAACATGATTTGATTTCCTTAGTAGCTAAGGATTTTCTGCCAAGACCATCTTATTGGGCAAAGTCCCTTACAGAATCGAGTTCACTCCTCGTTCCAGTCATGTATCACTGAACCGGGTTAACTTACCGTTCCAACCATATCTATCTTATTAGATATAAATCATTACCCAATGCATTGGAGGGATATATAGGTCCCACCCATCTCATAATGAAATCATTCTTACGTGTTCCACAACATAAACATAAATCATTCATCATATCCCAAAGAATAAAATGGATTTCAAAAACATCATCCCATCATAACATAATCCATATAAAACAAATGGATATCATTTCATCATAAAAATAATCAAACCATGTAAATAATAGAGACATTATACTTGAAACATAATCATACTAAATAATTTCATCTTATATGGAAAATAGTTTTGACAAAACACTTGAAATGAATTCTTGAGAAAAATATCCTTCGTCAAAATCATTTTCTTTTCACAAAATTCAATGAAAATTTTAAAATAAAAGGATTTTGTTGAAAATAGTCAGGAAATATTATAGAGTAATATTCATTAAGAAAAGGAGTTATGAAACCATAAAAATCTGTTCATGCCGTATAAGTCAAAAAAACATTATTCTCGTACTTTTTCTGGAAAAGTAAAAAAGTAACTCATATGGTAAACAAAATAGAGATTACTTACATAACATGTAGTAAATGTCAAACATGGTTAAAAAGAACTTTAAACATACATGAATCCATTTTTAGAAAACAGGGACATGGATGATAAATAGAACCCCAGTAAATACTTACGATTAAACAATCTCAGATCAAAACGAGATTGAAAAAGTTATCCCTTACCTTATGTCCAATATGATTCGTATGTATCTGAACCTCTTGTATAAGGATTTAAATAATATCATTGACTTATTTTAGAATCATATTTATTGTTATGATATCATATATGGTTCACTTATGACTTTATATTACCCGTTATTTTGTAAATTTCATGTTAAAGCAGCGTTTTGGGTAAAATCGTTTCATTTATCGTACTTGTTTTGACATGTTGTTCTTGATATTATTACTTATATCCTGATTTAAATAATTCCAGAATGTAAAAAATGATTTATACAAAATATATATTCATCATATAAATATATATGATAGATCGATAAATGGAATGAAATACACCATTTATGGAGACGGTAGGCCATATGTGTGCATGAACGCTATTTTCGTTTCCTTATTGAATTAAATGGAATTAGTTCAATGAAACATATATGTACATAAATCAAGTATAATTATTATGTAATATCTTTCATGATTATTTATTATATATACTTTATAATCATACTTGAATGGTTAATCATGGAAAATTAATCTCATCGCATTCGGGGAGATGGTAGTCCGTACATACACACGAGCGATGATATCATTCCAATGATCGTGGAATTGTATTGAAGTGTATGTATAATATCTCAGAATCAATATAACTTTACAATAATCATATATAGTTATTTATTTACACCATTATACCCATCCAAGTAAGGTGGTGGTGGAAAACAGATTACACCACCGTGTGGAGACGGTATTCCGTACGTACGCACATGCGGTGATTTTATTTTCCGTAGGATGGATAGAAGATTAAATAGGGTTGTTTCATATTTATAATAAACTATCATTATATGAGTTATAATTATGTATTTAATTTATGATTAATCTAATAATTAAGAAGAAGTAGAAGAAGAAATAAATTGGAAAGAATCGGTAAAGGATATTACCTCTTCTTGGACACGCCTTTTTGAAACCTCTTATTAGGGCAATAATGTTGGTCGTTGAAGAATACCAGGACCTCTAGAATATTACTAGGGGATTTGAGAAGAGTAATGGTCAGGGGTTGGCCGATCTTGAATGCTCAAAGTTGTGTAAGGAGGAGAGGGATGAGGTTCCCCTTTATAAGGGAGGAGAGGGTCACCTTTCGAAATTGTAAAAATATTATTTTATTATAAACTTATCTTCGGTTCCAAAATGTCCTAAAGTCAGTATAGATGAAGTAAGATGACTCATGGTCGATGTAAAATCATCCATTCAGAATTTTACATGTTTTGGATAATATTTTAATCATTATAATCTTATTTATTTAAATCATTTATTAATGACGTAAATACTGCATCATTATTGTGTCATAAATAATTTTATTTATTTGATGTCTAAAAATTATAAACAAATACAAAAATGTAGGAAATATTTTTAGCTTTCCAATGAATATTTATAGTTGAAAAGATAAATTATATAACCCCTTATAAAAATTAATTACTAAAAGATTTTTTTAAATGTCAATTTTATCTTTAAATTAAATTAATTAATCCAAATTGTCATTATCACATCCAAGTGGCTCAATAGGGTCCCAAAATCAACCCAAGGATGCCCATGGTCGGCCACTACTCATCCAATAAGGTTAGGACAAGTATTAAGGTAATTTTTAATTATTATAATATTTTTTTAACCTTGAATTTCGCTATGTACCTTCAACTACATAAAATAAAAGTCAAAAGATACTATTCACCAACAAATATTTTCATCTTATTGAACCAAATTTTACTTCTTGATAACAACAATTTATGTCAGATTTTTTAAATTCAATTCACCGAAGTGGTAAAATTTCTTTTAAATGAAAGAGTAAATTTGTTAACTACCACTAAGTGGTTTCACTATTCATCAAAAATTGATGTTTTTCAGAAAAATACCAAAAATTGAGCCTAAGCTATATTTGATATTCTGAATTCAATAATTATGTCTATTTTTTAAAATCTAAAACATACAAGTGGAATTAATTAATTTTAAAATTAATTCCTGTTATCAAAACAAATAGGGTGTTTTTAAGAAACAATAACTATCAAAAGATCGACACTTGGTTATGTCCAAATTAAAAGTGAAATTAATTCCAATGACAAACATTGGATTAAATGGTAAAAAGATATTCTAATTACACTTTAAAACCAATTAAAAAGATAATCTATCAATATAAATTATTGTGATGAAAAAAGATGTTTTTAATTAAAATGTAGTGTGTTTTTACTATTCATTAAAATATAAAATTTATCAGAATAATATGAAAAATTTATCCAACGTAAATTTTTATATCCAGATTCGAAAGAAGAATTTTATTTTATCAAATTTAACATATAAATCTGTCAAAACTATATTTAAAGTGGGTGCGCCATCAAAAGGCGGCAAAACTGCATTTTTTTTAAAACATATTTTACACGAAATTTTTTTTTATTCACATACCATGTTTTAGAAAATGTGTAAGATGAATAATAATGTTATAAAATTCAAAATGTAGTTAATAATATTCATAGCATCTAGTCCATAATAATATTATAACAATATATCGTTGTTTAGTGAAACCCGGTACTGCGTACTACACACACTATCGAGGAAGGTCACGATTGTGTGTAATGCAAGCCAAGTCAGGGATGCGTGTGGCATAATCTCCCTTTGGTGTTGCGTACAACACAATACATCAATGAAATTAAAAAGAATAATTCTCATAAAATCTCGCGTTGCTACAATGAGTATCTAAATCACTTAAGGTAGGGTCCGAGAGTAGGTGTTTCTGAACATAATGAATCCTTAATTATAAAACGTTGTATCAATATGAGTATTAATCCGGATAAACAAAAAAAAGATCTAATTATTTTAATCAAACCTAAACTCGTAGAGATTGAATGGACGACCCTAACCTTTTTGGAGTAGAATGGGTAATTACCAATAGCCTATGATACATTATAAGTTATATTCTAGGCTTAGTGAATCAATTTCATAGCTATCTCTAGACTAAGGAATAATTTCCTCTTCGGTAGATCTAGTGGGTTTGACCATAGTCACCTAGTGACCTTTCCTTACATCACAACCTAAACCTTAGTACTTTACCATGTTTTTATTATGATTATCTTTTAATCTAAACCCAAAAATTTATCATGATCCATTTTCTATCTCGGATCATAATATCAAACCCCTTATCAATATTTTACTCCCAAACTCAAACAATCTTTGATGACTCTTACACATAGGGTTTAAAGCCTTATGTTCACTTCAACTAGTTCAATCCTTATGGGACTTACTTGTCCTATCTGTGTACTACGATTCATTAGTAACTATTTTTTGGGATATAATAATCTTATATTACCACATCCCGTGTGAATTAAATGACATGTGTAGGCACATCAAATTCACTTCAAGATTTCAAAATAATAATTTAGAAGAAAAGTATGGTATGTATGAATAAATTTATGGAAACTACAACAACATAGGGAATTTTACATCTAATATATAAGAATAAATCATGGTGAAATCTGTATACATAATTTATCTATATTGATTTATAATGGTAAATCCTTCAAACAATTCCCATGTAAGAGTATGATTTTAAATACACGTGAAAAACTATGTGAATTCATAAGATGTACAAATGGTTTGAATGATGTTGGTAAGGAGAGGGATTTATGAATGAATAAAATTTATGTAATCCTGACCAAATCCAATGAATAATTTAATATTTTACAAACTAATTGTAGACTAGTAAATTAAATAAATAAAAATACCATTTATTTGAATATATTAAAATGAACGACATGAATTATCATTAAGGATTCCAACCCTCTATATGGATCACTAGTTTAACCTCTATTTCCCCATTATCAATTTTTATATAAGACAATAATTGTTAGTTATGGATCAGAAAGTCAACATGAAGAAGTTCATTATCCATGATGAGGTTGAGTTATTGAAATGAACAATGATGTAAATTCATGGTGTATTAAATTTCTTGAAGAAGATGTTAAGAAAAAAACATTAAAAATATATAAAAAATAAATAGATTATAATAATAACTATAGTAATAATTGTGGAGAGAATATGATATTTGGAATTAAAAAAACCAAGATTATAACCCATCATCTAAGAAGAAATGATTTTATTTAACATTTAATGTTTTATGAACTAGATACAAGGGTTTCATGGTTCAAATAGATTAAAAATAAAAATTAAATATATAGGTGTGTATTTTTCGGGGTATATCTTTTATATTAAATTTTGGAGGTGTGTAACTTGAAATAGTGAGTAATGTCAGTGGATGAAATTTTTTTGGATAGAAATATAAGATATTAAATTTCATCCATACATAGAGGGACTTGATAGTGGAGAAAAAATAGTTTTTGGAACTAGAGATGGTAAAGAATGTGAATATATAAAGATAATTGATTTCAATCAATTGTAAATATTGCATACCTTTTATAATTGCATTCCTCTTTATTTTGATATAGATCCTGTGAATGATTCTAATTTTATTGTGAATATTTCTTTCTAGTCATTTTTCTGTGAATCTGTTTGATGTGAAGTTATATATTTTAAACATTATTCATTCTATGATTTTCTTGGTTGTTTGATTCTCTTCTTAGTTATTTTCATTCTAAAATTGTTTTTTATTTCTTTTAATCAAATAATTGAACTATGATGATAAATAGAATAATTTCACTTCAATTATAAATATACTTCTTCAATGCCAATAGATTGATGCATTGATATGATGATCTACTAGGAGAATGATGGTGTGAATTATTTCTTCAATATTATCATTTTAATTTTTTTTCATACAAAGCATCATATACTAATGGCTATTCAGGAACAAATTATTATTTTTATATTTGTTAGGATAATTAAATTTATATGAAAAAAATTATCAATCATATTAACTTTGGAAATAAGAAATATATATTGAAATAAATCATTATTTTATGATGATAATCGATAAAATATAGATTATATGAATAAAATTGAGGTGATATCACCTAAAATAGTTCATAGTTTTGATAAATTTTGTTCCATGAACATTAATGTTTTCATCAATTTTTGTCAATACAGTCTCCCCTATATCATTCTATGTGCCCTATAACTCCTTGTTTGTTTTCCGTATCTTGGTTAAACGGTTTATTTGTACCTCATTTCACAATTATTTCACACTTTTTCAAAATTTAATTTTTCATGTAAATATTTTCATTAGTTTAGTTTAGTAAATATTTCTAAAATCATATTCATTTCTCATTCCATGGGCTATTTGATCCTATATTCACTATAAAAGATAGATTCAATATTTTTTTCAGTAATTCCCTAATCATTTGGCCCCACTTCTGATGAAAGAAAAAATTTATTAGGATAAATAATAATTAATAAGTAGATAAAATAAAAAAAAATAACTTAATTAAAGGAATAAACAAAAAAATAATACTGATTAAAAGTGTTCTTAATTTTGAGAATATTCCCACTATAATGTCAACACAATAATAAATCATTAGTTTTATGATCTTAAAGCTGATAAAACATGAAATGTTTTTGGAAAAAATTAAAAACAAATATTTATAATGCTATTTTATATTCTAGAAATAAAATATTGATTTTTATTATATTTTTAATTCATGAATGATAATTGACACTCACTACTTGAACACTAGAAAATTATTGGTTCTATTTGTTGAATTTTTGTTGTTTTATTTGTGTTTTTTATAAGAACATTGGTTTTTAGTATACATAACATTAAACATACTCTTACTGAAATTTCGTACACACTATTCAAATATCATTAATTGAGTTGAATCCTATTATAAAATAAATAGTGAGGAATTATAGTTCTCTAAAAGGTAAATTTAGAGGAATATAGAAAATATTTATAATTAGAGGATTCTGAGTCAAAATGATAAAATTGTTAACCTCAACCTATGAATGAAAATATTTAATGATATAGATAAAGAGAGTTCCAAATGAACACTATTTCATGTATCCAATCATATATAATGTTGAATCAATGGTATAAGAATTAATAAAATAATTATTTATATCATTTATTATTTATAAACTAAAATGGTTTACCAAATGATGTCTCTTTAAACATCATGATATATTTTTGTAGCATTTTTAGTAGCTACCACTTCAATGAATGACTAAAGAAGATATTAAATTTAGGGTTTTACCATTTTTTTCAAAAGTTCAATTCTCGGAATTATTTTCAATAGCATGAAAAGGAAATTTTTCATACAAAAGGACATGACTTTATATATATTTTACAAAATAAATATATAGAGGTTAACCAGTAAGGAGAAGAAAAAACACCAGATTTGGATGAGATGGGGTTGAGAATTTTCATGGAAATTGGGAATATTATTTTGTCCTCCTCCGGTACTGAATAAATCATCAATTTTATCACTATATATAGATAGATATATTATGAAATAGTCCCACTTCTTATCACCAAACATCGGTATCCCAATATTCAATTAGATATATTTTATAAGATAGATATGAAATGAAATAGATATCAACTACACGTATACTATATTCCATAATTAAGTGCTCTTGGGGCATAAAATATATAGGATTTTATCAAACATCTGTTTTATTGGGAAAATTTATCATGATAGTATAAATTTCAATTAAAATGGTAATCATGATTTAATAATAATAAGAATATTCCATTTTGAGAGAATTTCTTACAATGTAGGTTGTCTGAGCATATATAACATTTCTATCATAGTGGTGATATGCATGTAAAACATAATGATGTAAATAAATCTATTTATAATAGGTGTTATAAATAATGTAAATTTGATTATCTATCACACAGTCAGAACCCTAGTTACAAAAAACCACCATAATCTCCCTTATAGATACCAAGGAATGTTCAAATATCCAGCTACCCATGTATTTATAAATCATCCCAAACAAAAAAATAAAAATATGAATATATGTTATAGATCTTGTTGAAAATTATAAGGGTTGATGAATAAAATTATAAACAAATTATATTCACAATATACTAAACCAATCATTGAAATATAATCTAACAAATCCACACTTGAGTCCATTTTTTTTAACATATTTAGCTGAGTGAATAGAAATATACTCCTCTAGTAAAAAAATATATGAACAATTGAGTATAATTTAAATTAATAAAAGAAAACATATTATCATTATAAAAATAATAAGTGATCTAAAAATATGACACAAATATATGTAGAGAACTAAAGATATTTTTTTTTAAATTTAGATTGAGCGTAAACATGAAAAGGCTCATAATAAAAAATTGATCTTTTCATTGTTGAGAAAATTGAAAATTCAATTATTTTAAACTCAATGACAATTATTAATTAATTATGAAATGGTATCAAACCACAAGGAAGGTAAGATTAAACATTTGACCAAAAAATACATTAAAACAAGTAGAAAAATATAAATCTTCAAAAATAAAAGTGAGATGATGATTCTAAAATTGAAATAAAAATAGTATAAGTGAAAAGTGATAGAATAAAAAATCAAGAGAGAAGAAGGATTAAGAATGATATTATCTAAGTAACTCAACAGCATTTCATTGATTACTAATATTTTATAAACCTAACAAAAATCTATGACATTTTTTCATTGTAGTAGTAGAGGTGTGTTGAGAATGTAACTATGATTATGTGTTTAGCGTAGCCAAGTGAAATCTTCTTATTATTGATTGTTCAATCTAAACTGAGGATATTATTAGTCTTTAAATGGAGAAGAGTATCCATAGAGATTTAGAATTTTTATATCTATAGTTTATTAATTGAGGTAAATTATCAAATACCATCACCCCTCATTATATATAGTAGTGCAAAAATGATACTCATTAAGAATGAGGATGATATCATTGAAAAAATAGTGCACTGATATATATATTTAACTACATGTGTTGCGATGATGAATAATTTCAAAGCATTATAATCTAATTTCCATAATTTTGGTTATCCTTTCATGATCAGAGTAAAAAATTCCTATTTTTATTCAATATATAAATAACAATAATTTAAGAGAATAAGAAAAAAGAAAAATAGAGAGATATCTTCTGTATCAGAAATGTTTCTTCCTCCATCATAAGCTTCTATAGATTCATTATCGATGTTCTGCTCCAGAACTCTACCTATACTCTCTAGAAAATATTATATCTCTAGATTCCTTCAATATTTTTTATTTTAATATTTTTAATAACTCACATCCATCATCAATGAAGTCAAATTTTTCATATTCATGTGATAGTGGTAACTCCTTAGGCTTTAGTTATAGGTCATATCATGATAGTAATAGTATTTCAACAACAACAAACCTATTTCATGGGCTATTGAATGATTCATCTATCAATCATTAAATTCCTCACCTAAAACTAGTACTATTTCTGAATATATAAAAAAACTTTATCCACAATATTAAAACAATACTATTGTATTTAAATAATCTTCTCTTTCGTTAATTATATTCACAATGGAAACTAAAAAAGAATCCATTGAAAACATATGAGAACAGGATCCATCATTCATATTGTATTTCTCAATAATTGATTATTTTTAAAGCACTTGAACAAGCCATCGGTAAATGAAGAACTTTTCTTAATCCATCAATCATGAAAAAAATTCATTATATGTATTTTATTGAACACGAAGGTTTCATATATATATATTTCGGTATAATCTATAGAGTGAGAGAACACTAATACAAATTCTTAATTACCTGAACACCTATAAGAAATCCAAACTTTAAAACATAACACATTTAAACTCATAACTTCATTAAAAAATTCTCTTTTTTCAAAATCTATCTAACTATAGTGTCTAAATTGTTATTAAATTCTAACCACAAGATTCCGCTACATGAAATTCTGTGAGGTTCAGTATATTCCCTTAGAATCAAATTCACTATCATGATCTAAATCATTAGATAAAATTGGTCAATATTTCTCACTATTGACACACACTATTCATCACCTTCCTCAAAATACAGTCAATCACCATGTGATATCAGGATTAAAAAAACCTCTTGATATTTCATGAATCAATTGGGGTTATCTAGATCTGACCAACTTTGATCCCTTATAATAGATACATAGATTTTTCAGTCCTCTATCATTAAAATTGTTTGTTTGCTATCTTGAATAAGCTATGAAAAGATTCACTCATATGTGGATCTCAAATCATCCAAGAATAGGTCAGTAAATGGTAGGATGAAATGGATTCATGATTTGGACCCCCATGGAAGGCATACCATTATATTCTTCTGCAATTTGACTCAGCAGACTTGGGTTTTTGAGCATTGACTTCACATCTTCAATGATCTTCACCAACCTCTGATTTGTAGTCACCCTTCTCAAATCTCTATATACACAAATGTTAACAGGTAGGGCATAGATGGATTTTGGAACACATCATCATAAAAATAGTTAACATCATTGATAATTAAATATTCATAGGAAATATTTGGTCACAATTCTTTGACCTTCGACATTATACAGGGAGTGTGGCGATCTTGGATTGATTTTTCTTCATTATTTGATCAAAACATAATGGATCTAGTTTGATCAGACATTATATTTCCCTTGAGCTGTGAAAATTTTTTATGCCTCTATGATAGATGAGGATTCATCTCTTAAGAAAATGTTCTCAAGGTAAATTATTTTTTTAAATCCTTCGAGCACAGTCATTTATCATCCAGCGATCTTGGATCAGGTTAATTCAAAAATCACCTATATGGTGGAATTATAACGACGGAAGATTAAGATACATTCCAATTTATCTGCATGATGTTTTTGTAAATATCCTATGTAGAGTCTTCTCCAAATCACTTATGTTGGTTGTATTTGAGAAATAGCTACATATGAATTTGGAAACATAGATCATTCTCAAAACCTCTTATATAGCCAATTAGAAAAGAAGAAGCATTTGATTATGAATTAAAAACTAAATATAATCAATGATTAAATAAACCAATAAATTTAAATAAAAATAAAAATATTATTGTTTATATAATAAATAATATAACTTGAACACTTAAATTAAATAAAATCAAACTAATATTTATTATAAACAATAAAATCTTAAAAAAATTAAAACAACTTGCTTCAAATAATTAACTCATTAATTAATTAATAGGATTAATAAATGATACAAATTTTATAAATGAAATTAATTATAATTATATTCAAAAAATGTAAAAATATTACGGTAATTAAATTTATAAATAAATTAAACTTCTAATTAATTCAAAAAAATATAGAAAATATATATTAAAATATAGAAAAAATGAAACTAATAAAAATATTATTTCAAAATAAATTTAAAAATTAAATAAAACAAACTCTAATAGGGATAAAAGCATTATATTAGGATGTTAAAAATTTATTTAAACCTTAGATTAATAAATTTAACATTTTGACAACCAATTGAAAAAAACTATATATTTAGTGAATAAAAATAATTTTTAAGAATGAACTACAATATAAATTCATAAATATTGAAGTGGAATATTATAATGAATAAACACCACATAATATCCCAAAACACTTAAGAAAATTCTTTTCTTCAATCAATATTTATTTTCATACTATTGTAGAAAATAAATCTCAAAATTAAAAAACTCAAATTCCACAATGAAATTATTTTAATATGAATTTACAAACAGGGATTTTCTCAGGTAGTCAAATACTTTACCCTCTCAAATGAAATTTATATAGTGAAAAATAGGTCATAATATTACAAAAACTATTTAAATGGAAAATTTTAAAGTGAATTTAACAGAAGACCATTTCTATTTGAATGTAATCAAAACATCTCATTACCTCATGGTTAGAGACATCACATTATTTAGGATTCCATAGTAAATATAATGAAAATTAGATAGGAGGGATAGAAAATTTATTGGTGGAATAATTAGTTCATCCTATAATTTCATGAATAAATAATGAACAGAATTAAGGAATGGGTTAAAATTGAAATATATTTTTCATTTCATAATTATTTTGGATTTATATCTTATAAGATATGTTCTAATTAAAAATTTCATAATAAATTATTATTTAATAAAATTATCACAAAATATAACTAATATCCTTTTTTCAAAGTGGGAATGAATTATGATGTACTTAATTAAATCCAAGAGGTATTAATGATCAATATCCTCAATGTGTCATCACAACCTTAATGTTCGAGAAAAATATTTAGGTAGAAATAATCCTAATGAGATTCTTAAAAATATTGAATTAAAAACATTGTGTGGTTTTTTGATGTGTTATCAATGAATTACAAGTAAACACATTAAAATACCCCTCCCCCGCTCATGTATCCAAAAACAAATTCCCATTCTAGAATTTATGGTGGAGGAACACATGATATACTAAAATTTAAAAAAAAAATCAATTAAGTAATTAAATTTCATGTAATGGTTCACAAGAATGTTCAAAAATAATTTTTCCACATAAAATAATACTCAACATGAAGTATAATACCTAAAAATTACTACTTATATACAAGAAAATTGATAAAAAAATATTTTTATAGGATTCATGCTACACTTTGAATTTTTTAAGCTAATCATTATAGCACTATGATAAGCATGAAAGAAAATAAGTTTATCGTTTAAATTATATAAACTAGTATCAATGGATAGAAGGTTGTACATAATTAATTCGGCATTTAAAATAACTGAAATATTGAATATAATATAAATATTTATAGCCAAAGAAGTAAGAAACCATTGATATTAAAGAATAATTAAATGAAATGTTGAATTTGAATTTTAACTCCCCTTGAATAGAGATATAATATTTGAATTTATGTAAAAGAAATTTCACCATTTTGTTCATTGATTAATCCCTATGGTATTCCCAATTCATCTCCCGAAAAATAAATAAGACAAACATAAATTTCAAAATTTTAATTTTCAAAACAAGAGAGAACCGAAGGGAAGAGTTATGGAAGTGCTTTACAACATTCTTCATAAAATTTCCACCATCATCATTGATTCACACCCATACACTTATATAGAAGTACCAAATAGAGATTAAAAGAATATAATTAAATTAATTCTAGGAAATTCAAAAAAAATCAAATAAAAAGAGGTATTTTTATGTTAAATTAGAGAGTAACAATCAATCGAGTATGAGAAATTAACTAAAAAGATTCATTAAAATGAAATGTCATAAATTCATGGGTTTTTTCCATAAAAAACTATATTTCATGTATTAAACTAGACATTAACAAATATGTTTTTCTATATATGGTGATTAAATGTGTATGATGTTTTACTAGTTGAAGTCTAGAAATTATGTTTGGAAATTTCAAATTTTTCTCTCCAATATCAAGTAATTGAGTAGTATGAAAAATTGTCCTTAAAAACAAAAAACAATTAAATGATTAATCCTATTTCCCCCATAAGATTCATGAACTAAATTTTCATTTACATATCTTTCAAATTTTTAAGATATCATAGAGATATCCCAAAAAAATGTCACTAATTACATTCTCCCCTAAACCCTCCCTCACACTTCAGTCATTCAATAATTAAGAATTTGAGGCAATGTTTGTTGCAACCTTATCAATCTGAATCTAAGGTTGACTCATTGAAACAACATTCATGGGTGAATAAATGGAAGAGTCCTAATGTTCATAAAATAATTTCTCTATGTCATGGATATAACATTTATCATCCAAACAATGAATAGAATCCTAGAAAAACATGATTTAAACATCTTGTTAAATATATAGAAACTCATATAAATCACTTTCAATGGTTTTTAAAACCTCACCATCCACCCCGTGATTTAAAAAACTAACTAAAATCTCATCCTCATAATTATAACTTAATTTTTTATAATAATAAAAACCATTAATAGGCTCATGCTTCTCAATTTTCCAAGGGTGGGAAGTAGAAATAGGGTTGCGAACAAGGGAGCGTTGTGTAATTTGAGCATTTATATGAGTACCTATTTCCCCATTATGTATTGGGAGTTGATGTAGTACATATTTTAAGTTATCAATTTATTTAGCAATTTGGATCTCAATTCTACCCATGCATTCTAGCTCAATCATGGACCCAATTTCACAAAAACTTTCATGAAAATTATCATTAACAGATATTTCAATTACTCTATCAAATTGAAAATGAGTATCCTTTATATTCTATTCTTGAAACACATCCTAAAAAATAAAAAACTTTACAACTTACAATAAGAGTACAATCATCAAAAGCAATTAATTATTCTTGATCTTCATTTTCCAAAAGGGTCGCCTTTCGCATGAAGAAGTATATAATATCCCCATATGTAGAAAAAATGTTCTACCAAAAATTATTGGAACATTACTATAAAATTATATATCATTAATAAGTAAGCCTATTGGAAATTATAGTCTTCCTACATTAAATAATAGTTCATAAACCCTCCATTGACATGTGATGCAAATTTAGGTAATCTGGTTCATTCTTTTTTAATAATTTTTTTAAAAAGGGAATTGTAGTGGCATAATTTTTTATTAATTATAGATTACTATACTCACCCTAAAACATCACATTCCTTTTATCTTCATTGACTAGTTACTGCTTAATTTTCTTTTTATTGTTGTATTTTTCAGTTGAAGGTTCAATATTTGTTCAACGTTGTACATTCCTGTATGGCTTTTTAGATTTAGAGTTTTTGATATCTCCATTTTCATGTCAATTAGAAATTTTAAGTAGAATACTACTAGGTCGTTCATTAACTTTCTATTGAGTTTTTATAATTGATCTTGTTTTAAAAAAAATCACATTCACACTAGTAATTTTATTAGTAGGGTATTGTAACATACCATAATATCTTACTCTTAAATTCCAAGGACGTTTACCCAATTGTAAATGAATATTATTTATGTTTTAATTTGTATCATTTTCAGGAAACAAATTTCATCGAACACTTGCTTAATTAAATCCTTTAAATCTACATTATAATTTTTTTATTCCTCATTATTTTAAAAACTAAATTGAGTTCTATATTGTGGATAGAATCTAAGGGCACTATCAGGGCCTAAAACTTCTTGCAATTTCCAAGACATATTCGGTTGACACCTATAACCATGTTTGAGTGAATTGGAAAAAGGTTCATTATTTCTATAATTTATTCGTATGTATCCTACAAACTGATCACTCTCATCAACTTGAATGGATTTTTCAAATTTTGGATAGCAACTCATATTATTCCCCAACATACCATATTTTAAGAATTTCTCTATAAGAGTGTTATCATTAGAATTAGTAGCTTGCGATGTTTTCTCACTCCCAAGGATGGTTATTTTGTAGTGCATTTATGGTTAGGGTTTTGATCCATTTTATTGAAAATTTTCTTCAACTCCTATCGTTTTTATCATAATGATCATCGCTAGAATGTTATTCAACATCGTTCTAGTTGATTGTAGTGAAGGCATTATAAAATGTTCCCAATAAGATATATGTAGCATGATGATGGTGGAGGCATTTCCTAAGATTCCCTTTAAATCGATCCTATGTTTTCTAAAAGGGATCTCCCTCATCTTGGAAAAAATATATTGATTTTATGCTTCACCATACAGGCTATATTACAAGAATAAAAATTTACCACAAACTGGTTGAATAGATGGTCTAATGTACAAATTTCATCTTCAGTGTTTTGGAACCAACCCTCAATTTTACTCTTGAAATAGAAATGAAATACTCTCAACCTAATACATACTCCAAAAACTCGTAAAATGGTATTTTTATAATTGTGCTATAAAATTATCTTACAAAATCTAATGAATTATCACTTTCCAATCTATTGAAGGTGGGTAACATTTAGATATATTATTTCTTTATTTCATAATTCATAGACCGTTGGGATATCTGTATACATGATGGATTGCATGAATCTATAAGAATTTTGAAATTCTAAAATCTTTATATATGGGAAATATCTTATTTTGAAACACTTAGGATTTTTTAGACTATATGAATCATAAAGAAGAAAGGTGTATACCATGGAATGATTTAACAAAGAGGTGAAGATGTAATTTTTCCTCACAATACTCTGAAAGGAATAGGTTATTGATGATTCAAAAAGTAATTAAGAAGAATTTTTTACTCTACTAATGTGAAATTTGTTGAAAAGGTTGATAAATAAAAACATATGTATTCTAATATGGATGCTGATTTGGATAAGGAAATATTGTTAACAATTCCGATAAGAATGCCAATAGTGGTAATCCTACTCATGAAGAATAATTTTACTAATCTATTTCATGTGATGAAGAGGAAACTCAAATAACTCATTCGTGGATGAGAAATAAAGTGGAGGATCAGAACATTATTGATGATCAATATAAAAAGTTTCAAAGAATAATAATTAAAAAAAATCACAAGAACTTCCTTGTATTGAAACATTGATCTATGTGATGTGAATGAAGTTTATGAAAATACGGAATGGGTACAGGTTATGAATGAGGAGCATGTTCCAATAGAAATGAATGATACTTGGGAACTTTTTCTAAAGCTATATAACAAAATTGTTATTGGTAAATGGTTGGTTTTTTCGAATAAGATGAATGAAGAAGGAGAAATGATAAGGAACATGGAAATATTAGTGTGAAAAGGTTACTAAAAATTATATGTAGTTTACTTTGACAATATGTTTACTCTAGTGAAAAGGTTAGAAACCGTCATAATCTTTCTTTCTATTGCTGCACAACCAGGTTAAAAAAAATTTCTAATGGATGTGAAGTACACATTTTTTAATGGGTTTCAGGATGATGATGTTTACATTGAATGATTGTGTGTATTTTTTTGGAATGTTGAGATTCATATGTTATGGTTGAATAAATCCTTGTATGGGATAAAACAGGATCTAAGGGAATTGTACTCTATATTGGATACATGAATATGAATGATCGGATTTAAGAAAGGAATATTTGATAGTAAAAATTACATCAAAAAATATCAGAAGTTTTCTCTCATTGTAATTGTTTATATTGATTACATTATCATTCCTGGAAATGATGAAAGATCTTTTTAATGAATTTATGAATATATGAAAAGGTTGTTTGAGATGTCCAAGATGGGTGAAATGAAATAATTTATTGCATTGCATATTCTACAAAAGAAGACACACATTTTTCATTGTCAGTAAATGTATACTAAGGAACATGTTAAAAAAATTCCATGTAAATTTTGAAACTAGTTTCCAAACTAATTTCTTTGGGAACTAAGTGATCATAAGATGGTGAAAGAAAAAATTGTTTATCTGAAATAGTTTTTAAAGTTGATTGGATGTTTGTTATATTTTACCACCTTAAGAATAGACATTATTTATGTTTCTACCTTATGCACATGATTCCATAGTTCTCCCAAATAATAACATATAATTTCTGGAATAATAATTATCAGATATATAAATGGAACAAAAAATATTGGAATCAGTTATGATAGCCAGTAATTTATTTAATTTTCTGGGCATTCTGATGTTTACTGGATATAAAATGTTGATAATAGAAGATCCACATCTTTTGGAGTTTTATTTATAGGTAAAAGAAATGTAATATGACACACAGATAATAAAAATTCAGTACATATTATCATGTATAATGTAGAGTATGTATATTAAACTCAAGATGTTACCCAATATATGTGGATGGAAACTCAGTTGGAATACTTACTTGTTAATGTAAAGTTTCCTTTTCTCTTGGTATGTGAAAATCAAAATGAAATCAATCATACAAGAAATCAGGTACAACAATTTTATTCAAAACGTATTGAAATAAAGTACAACATCATTAAAGATCATGATGTAACAAATGAATTAAACTTGGAGTATATTTATACATTAGAAAAAGTTTCTAACATATTCACAAAACCTTCATCTAAGGAACCATTTTTTTAAATTGATGATGAAAATGGTCATTCAACCTCATTATCATCAAGTTTGAGGTAAGTGTTTTCTCCCTCTCTCATCTTTCTTTTGGATATTGGGGTTAAGGGGGATAATTTTTTCATAAATCTATCTTTATAAAAGAATACATAAAGGGAGAGGTAAGGGAATGTTGTGAATCCAACATGTAAGTATGTGAACTATTAAAACTATCAATTGGGGTCATTGTAGGAAACATAATTTATTATTTATATAAATTCTTATAAAGTGTATAATGCCAAGGAAGAAAAGTGAGGGAAAAAAGAGTCACTACTTTTGGATAACATGGTTTTTACAATCAATGATTCTTGTATCCTAAAACAATTTTTCTCACATAGGATTCGAACTATTGATTAGAAATACATTTTTTATGTTAAAAAGTTTAGTTATTTATGTATATTTGATGACAAGAAATTCAAATGGGGAGATTTTTAGGACCAATCTGATAAGGAAGAGTATCATTTTCAGGTATTTTCTTTTGTTGTCAGGGATGTTTGAGAAGAAATGAAGTCAACTTAATTAGTATAATTTGAGTATTCGACGGATAATCATACATAGGAAATGAGGTTCACAATTCTTATTAACATCCCATAAAATTTCTAGATAATTATATTTCTAGAAGATAGGGATGTTACAATACATTCCATGGTTAATCTGATGATGTGTTGCTGGTTTTTATTTCACAAATATCATAAGTTTTCTAGAGAACTAGTGATGCAACAATTATGAATATAAGGGGGATAATAGGTGATTCCAACCATTTATCTATTTGATTGGAAAAAAATGTTACTGGATGATGGAGAATCAATATCTTTGGTTCTTGCAAAGTAGATTTTATGGTGGTGAAGTTTCCAAGTGTTTTCCAAATATCTAGGGTCCAAAATTTATAGGATTGTCAGTATCCTAAAATAAGGATTTCCTTTAAGATCTTAAGAAAAGGTTAAAAATGCATGAATTTTGTGAAGATGTTCTTTATAAAGTTTATTTTACAAAGGAGTAAAAATTATGATAGTGATCTTCATGATTACAAGAAATGGAGCATCGTGAGTGTGCGATTGTTTGACCAAGAGCTCCATGAAAAAATCAAATATCAAAGGAGAATTTTGAATGGAAGTGTGTCACAAATAAATTTTTGAATTATCTTAAAAATACACTGGAGGTGGTGAAGCATCGTGAATAGGTGATCCTATAAATATACGTGGACCCACATATCATTTTAAAGTGAGAAAAATCCATGAAATTATAAATCAATTTGATTTCACGAAGGTATAGGAGCTCTATGAATTTGGATTTCTATGAAATATTGAGGATCAATAATATATATATATATATAATCTTGACTAATTCAAATGATTTTATGTAATAGTTTCTTTAAAATTATGTGACATTTCTCATTGACATAGTGAGATTCTCAAGGTAGATGGTTTTGTGAAGGTAGCTTTCTTTGTTGAGGTTGTAAGATGAATGATGGGAGATTTGAAGGGGATCATCAAGAAAAAGTATTGAATACATAGTTTATGTGAATAGGGATTTCATGGATCATGAAGTTTAGATATAGGTATCAAAAAATGCATCGTTATGAAGTCTAGATAGTTCATTCTCTCTTCTGTATAGGAATGATTAAAATTGCTTTCAAGGGTCGATTTTGTTGAAGTGGATCTAGAAGCATTGTAAAGTTGTATTACATTATTTTGTGCTAAAAAAGAACTCACATTATTTTATTTTTTCCGAAGTTCTTCATGAGTTTAAGTGAACATCCGACTCATAGTAATCCACCTCAAAGGCATTTTTAGTGGATTTTGTTGTATTGGATTGATTCCAAATTATACCAAGGATGTTTCTACACTTATTGAATAGTGAACATTGTAATTTATTTTGTTCAATTGGGTCTATGTTTGGATTGTGTTATATAGGGAAATAAAGGTTCATCTTGAAGTGATGTATTTTTTATTATAAAAGAAACATGAAAATGAAATATATCACAGATTCACCCCCTCTATATCTCAGTGATACTGGAATAATGATTATGAAAATTATAGAAGAATCATACCAAAAACATCCTAAAAGATAATTGGACATGATTTAGGTTTTATAAAGAAAGAAAACTATCTAGTGATTGTTGATTATAGAAACCCACCTCTATGATCTAATAAAGGAATTACCCAATCAAAACTCAACTTATTATTCAATGTTTCTTGCCAAGGCTGTATATCTTTTTTTAGTCTACTCAAGTCCAAACCATTGGGACCTCTTAATTGTTCTAACCACGGTGCACGTAGATCCCAAAACGCATCGTTTCTCCACCATATATTACTTCTCTAGTGGGGAAAAACAACATGGAAAATGAATAGTATTGAAATAAATTCACTTTGTTAAGGTTTGTCAATGATAACTGACGACAAAAAATGATAAAGCATAAAGTGCAAGGGTGAGATTATTCCATCACAAAAACTAAGGTGGATAATAATAATTATGCGGTGATAGGTATTATCTTTGTTCATTCAATGATAGGGGATACACTATTTAATTTTTCTTATAAAAATTATTTAATATCATGAATTTTTATTTTACCATTTTAATTACTAAATCAAAACATGGAATTGGAGTTCATGCTGAAATTTAAAATTTTCAAAATCATTACATACAAATTATAAAACTTATCATCAATATATATTTTTAGTTTGAACATCCTATTGATATTATTTATACTCACTTTAGGGGAATTTAATTATAATTTGGGTATGGATTGGTTTTCCTTGTATAGAGATAACATAAGTTCTTGAGAGAAGTTAATCACCCTTTGTATCATAAATCTTCCTTTGATTCTACAGAACATGAAGGAGAAGGGTTAACTTCCTATGAAATCAACATCTAAAACATGAATATCATTTCATTATAACCATTAATATCTATCTCAAATTATTGATATAAATGAAAAGTCATTCATGATGACATTCCTATTGTGATAGGATATATTAATGTTTTTATTAAATAATTTACTAGTTATCCTTCTTTCTGAGAGGCTGAATTCTCGATCAAACATATAATATTATATTTCATTATATCTAAGACTCTATAAATAATGGAAACTATTCAACTTGAATAACAAAATAAGCAACAAAAAAATAATCTGGGTAAAGGGATTAAATAACTAGGTGCTTCACTATGCGGTGCACCATTCCTCTTGATCAAGAAGCAATATAAGAAAACAAACCTATACGTTATTTATAATGATATAAATAATACCATTATAAAGATAAAGTATGCACTACTATGTATTTATCAATTGTTTGATAAAATATTTGAATTCTAGAAATTCTTCAATGTAGATATTCGTTTGATATATTATGAAGAAACATTGAAGAATAGTGATATATCAAACACTACTTTGTGTACAAGGTATGGGAACTATGAGTCCATAGTGGTTCCATTGAGACTCACTAATACTCCAGCTATCTTCTAGGACATAATGAATAGCTTATTTTTGGGATTTCCTCAAAAATATTTTGGTAGTATTTATAGATGATTTTATTAGATACTTCAAATTAAATGAGGAGTATGAGGAGAATTCTAATGATGTACTGAGTAACTTTTGAAATGAAAAGTTATATGATATGTATAGTAAATTTTAATTTTGGATATAGAATGTAACATTAATAGGGGATTATATCAATAGAAAGCAAATATTTATGGATGCTTCAATGATAGAGGAAATTGGATGATAGAACAAAATAAAATATGTGATATATTTTTGAAATTTCCATTGATTATATTGGTACTATTGTTGATTTGAAAAACCTAAACACACATTTCAATCCTAATAACTAAGATGAATATGAAGGGAGAGACATTTATATAGACATATGAATGTGAGGATATGTTTAAAGATTTAAATAAGATGATAATAATTTCACTTATGATTATATAACCCAAAACTTGTGAATGATTTATGATAAAAGATGATGTGTCTAAGAAGGGATTGGGTTGTGTACTAACAAATGATTTAAAAGTGATAGACTATGCCTCCTAAAAATTAAATAATCCTAAGAAGAACTACCCAAACCAAGATCTATAATTGGATTTATTTTTCATTACATTGAAAATTTGGTAAAATTATATATATGTGGAGAAGTGTGACATGTATATGGATAATAAAATCCTCAAGTATATATTTTCACAAAAGGAGCTCAATATGATGCATTTTAGGTGGTTAGAGAAGATCAAGGATTACGATTATTCAATCCTTTTCCATACTTGGATAGTGATTGGAGTGGAATATGATTTGAGTAGAAAGAATATTGCAACCCTATCCATAATGTGGATCAGAAGGGATCCAATCATCTTGGGCATGAATTGAATTAATATGGGAATAATAAAATTAAATTCATCATAACTAGATCAAATATCTTTTAAAATATCCATTATTGAGATTATAATGGATGCCAAAAAATCTAATGTGGAGTTATAGAGAAATGGGATAATATTTTAGAGTTTCAATTTTATAAAGATGGATTTATAATGTTTGGAAACTGAATATGTCTTCCATAAATACAATAAATAAAAAAGGGATCTTCTGGATGATTCTTCTAACTCACTTTTCTTTATTATTATAGGATGAACTAATATATACAAATATCTAAAGATAGAAATTTGTAGGATAACATAAATATGGAGATTCTGTAATTGGTATATTGATTCTTGGTATTACTACAATTCCATTATGAAGGAAATTAATCTAAGGGTATGATGAGACCATTTCCCATTCCTGTATGGAAATAGAAAAACATAACAATGAATTTTTTCTTAGGACTGCCTCGAACATATAAATGGGATAACACCATATGGGTGTTTTGTAGTCATCTTACAATGTTAGGGCATTTCATTTCAATCATGAAAATTTTTATCTTGAACAAATAACTAATATATATATAAGGTAAGTGGTAAGACTACATACAATAACACTCTCTATCGTATCTGATCGTGATCCAAGGTTTACCTCAAGGTCCTAGAAAATCCTCTCGAAAGAATTTGACATAGTGATGAGTTTTCATACTACATATCACCCTAATATGGATAGTCATTATGATAAAACCATTAAAATTATATAGGATATTCTATGATCAGGTTCAATGGATTTTCTTTTTTATTGGGTTCAAAACCTTCCCCATGTGGAGTTCCCATATAAAAGAAGTTTCCATTATATAATTCAAATGGAACCTCAACAGGTTATGTATTGGAAGAGGTTTTAGACTACATCATGTTGGGATAATGTTGGAGAGAAGAAGATAATGGGACCTGATCTTATCCTAGAGATGGTAGATAAGGTTCAAACCATTCAACATCATATGAAATACTTACAAGGTTGAAAAAAATATATATAGAAAATCATCAATAAAACTTATAGTTTCTGGTTGGAAATAAGGTGTTCATTTATATATCATTGTAGAATAAATTCATGATGTTTTGGAATAAATGGAGGATTAATCCATGAAAAGTATACCCCTTTGAGATCCTTGATAAAATTAGATCTATGGAATATCTAACTATCACTCCCAACTAACCTATCATAAGTACATTATATGTTCTATGTATGAATCTTAGAGAAGTATATATTGGACCCATTAGATGCACTGAATCCAAATGTGGTACCCGTGGAGAATGATATTTTCTACCAGGATCTGTTGGTGAAGATATTAGATCATAGATAAAAAGATATATAAAATAAGAAAACACTCCTACTAAAAGTGTTATAGTGAACCAAAAACTTTGAGGAATAAAATTAGGAACCAAAAGAGGGGATGAAACTGAATTACCCTCATCAATTTGGCGTCTGAAATAAAATCTCATGGGTAAAATTTATTAATGCTAGAATAATGTAATGACCTGGACTTTTATAAATGAAATTCCATTTTTTTAATTAATATTTATCTTTATTAATTAATATAATTAGAGAAAACACATATAACACATTGGTGTTTTAGTTTGTTGTAAAATATTTCCCATTTAATTTAAAAGAAGTTTAAGAATCGGTACCATTGATAATATACCCATTGTATAGTTACTATTAATATTAAAATTTTAAGGGTTTAGATAAATTCTACTTGACATATTAGGATGAATAAATGTCTTTAACCAGTACAATCATACCTTATGAATCCCATTTATCAGAGCTTATGTGGAATGTGTAATCACAAGGATTTTCCCTTGACTAATACTAATACAATATTTAACAACTGAAACATTAATGAAACAATTTATGAGCTAATTTCTTGCTTATTGAGATCATGTCTGAAATCAGGTTTTCTAATCCACCCCAGGAAGGTGCCAACATTACACACCTTACCCTTATGGAATATGATGAATAGATAAGGGGTTATATATCTAGTCATTAGTTGTGTAAATGTGTATGTTATTATTATAATTTAATATATATTATGTTTACCTCTTTTCAATAATAATTTATATATAAAATTATATATGAGTTGGTTAAAATATTATTTTGATATGAAGAAACTATTTTTATAGAAAATAAATGGCGTCAACGCTCTTTTTTATAAATTATTTAATGTTTATATAGTTATTATTTTCATATTTTAATATTATAATAAAATAGTTATTTATATACAAATGATAATATATATACGTGGTCTAATGGTATCCTTTAGTGTTAGAAGATAAGTAATATCGTAAAAAAATATTTTCTAGTCAATAATTTTTTATATAGAAATTTCAATTCTAATATTTAGAGATTTATTTTATTAAAATAAACATTATTTGAGAAATTAGTAGGTATTAGTTATCCAATGGTGAGTTTTTCATAATTTTCCAAGAGAGTCTAATTTTTGGATAAAAAATAAACATGATATAAATATATGGTCTATATTATGACATAATAATGGAAAAAGTGATGTAATAAATTCTATTAAAGGAATTCATGACTAAATATATTTTCCCTTAAAAAGATTTTATTTTTGAGTTGTTTTCTTAATTTTATGATCCTTTATTGAATCATAAAAACCTATATAATATTGTAAGATTTTAAAATCAATTATATATGAACATGACTCACATCGACATCATGAATATTATTTTTTAGTACATTTTGTTATTTTTATTATAAAATATTTAATACCAAACCAGTTTGAAATGTCCAATAGGAAAATATATTGTATGTTTTTTTTATGATGACTCTTTCATATAGAGGCCAAAACTAATGTTTTGAAATTAATAAATAATTCCTCTTCCTTTTGGAATAAATACCAACCTTAATTATCACTTCTATTTAGTGAAAAATCCATTGATCATAAAATTCATCTCTTTATATCTCTATAAATCCATCATAATAAATTAACCTAATCTTAATAGACTCCTCCCAAAAATTTATATGCACCCTCTCAACGTAAGGTAATCTCTCCACTTTATTTTTATTTCATGTACTTTCACTATACTATGAAATTTTCTTTTCAATTGTTTTTACATTTTAGTGTGTTCTTAAACATATCTTTTATAATAATTATAATTTTTATTTATTTATAGAACATATTTCACTCTCATTAAGTAATTTCATGAACCTTTATATACAACCGTTCTGGAGTTGAAATTATCCCCTGAATTTTGATGTTAATAATTTGTGTTATGAATACCCATACAAATTTCCACTCAATGGTATTCACTTAGATGTACATATAATTAATTTATTTTCTAATTTATGTATGTGACCAATACTCCTTAATCCTTACATTTAAAGTGATTTTTTTTTATATTATATGATCTATGTGACATAAAAATTCCTGTACATGATATGAAGGTGACGGATGAGACATAAATTATTTATTTTTCCAATATATTAATTAATCATTTTATATCATTATATAACATGTATGGTTCATTAGAGGTTATCTTTATAACACTATGTTAGGATTTATTAGTAGTTATCCATGACTTATTCCTAAGATTTCATTTTTTATATTGTTGTCACATTCATATATTTCCTTGATTTTATTTTCTTACATCATGATTTAATGTTCAAGTTAATTATTATCACCAATTTTATTTCACCTTGTTATACCATTTCACTCAAATATTTTACATTCATTTTGCTATTATTTGATTATTACTTTATTGATCTTCATTTATTACCACTTCATTATGTATATCATCAATTTATCCCATATAGCTTTAGAAAACTCATAGAATATAAAGGAATATTAAAGTGTTTTTAAAATATTTCACTGTATAATTGTTTAAATTTATTATCATATTTATATAATTATCCAATTAATATAGTCCTCATGATCTTTTGGAATTTCATTATGTGTAACATTATGTAATAAAACATAAATTAAATTGTAAACAAGATTTTCATTTCCATAGTAGGAATCATGTTGAGAATCATGAATAAGAGGGAATTGAAAAGGTTAATTCATGTTAATATTGAAATAAAATTAATAAATCCACAATTAAATTTCATTAGTCATAAAATTAATAAGTTTTAAAATGGATTCAATGTGAATATTAATGTTGATATCCTTTTTTTAGGATTCTATCTTGACCTGGGAAATGAGCATCGTATATTTTTTTGTTTCATTAGTAATTAATTTATTTAAATATAGTTTTTTTATTTTATAATATTATATTTACATTTATCTTATTAACCAATTTTATCCTACTTCTACCACTTTACATCCACTCTGATCACAATATTGAAGTAGCTAACTTGAAGCTTGGATTTGGGGAATGTGTTCTTAGTGTTCATAAATCCCTATTTTTTATTCTCGATAATTATTTTATATTTTTAATGTGTCAAATAAAGTGTTGTGGGAAAGTGAAAATATTTTCAACCACTTCATCGAATAACACTAGAAAATATTCCATTCTATACCATATAACAATTTTGTTCCTTCCATATGGGATCTTTTTATGTGATGATTTTGGGTTTGGTTGTAAGTTTAAATGATATGTGATAGATCCATGATTTAGAATGTGTCACATAATCAATTGAGGGCTGATAATCATACTTGAATATTAAAGGAGGGGAGATTTGGTGTTCTAAAGTGATATAATTTGCTTACTAAGATACTCACTCAATATAGAAAATGATAGCTCGTGCGTGTTGTTATTACTTATCAAATAGATTTTATACATCAAAATATATGATGAAGGAACCTGTTTTTCAAAACCTTGAACCGATACCTTTAATTATAAAACTTGTTTAGGTTTTCAATTATCTCTATTATATTCTATACATATTTCATATAAAAAATCAACCCACTATTTTCCTTAATTTTGAATATTTAATTTAAAAATAATAATTAATAATTTAATTTTTATATTGAGTTATTAGAAAGGATCCTTAAGAGAAATTTCTAATTTCAAAACCCAAGATTCATTCATATGGGCTTAGAAATATTAATTTTTCACCAAATACATAAATAATATTTCTATATATCATTTTTTGAAACTTTTTTGTAGAATATGATAAATTTAATACATCTGATCTAATAACTTCATTATCCGAAATCCCATATTAATTCCCTTATCCATAAGAACCCCCAAACTCTTTAATAAAAAAAATATGGGAAATTATGAGTTGGTTTCAGCATTCCATAGATTGTGGGAATTAAGATTTTATAGAAGAGAATAAAATAAAATTAAAAAATTAATGAAAACATAGTGAAAAACAATATTTAATGTATAAATCTAAAATTCATATATTAATCGATAGAATCCAAACACCTTTTGTAATGGTATCATATAGCTTTTATATGAAATTATAAAAAAAATCAAAACTACTCTTCCTATTCCAAATTTCCTCTACATGGACTTATTCTTTTCAATGTTTTAGTTCCCATAATTAATTATTTCTATATTACCATCGTAGACCACCACAAGGCTTGTTCATTAAATTCCTACACTATTTGGTTTTTTAATCAGTACGAGGAATATCAAATCATCCCCTATGGTTGTCCATGGATTACATCTGGATTGGATTTTTTATCAATGAACATGAATTTTTTGTTATTATATTCCTCCTCATGGATGCATTACATATGTTTTGGGAGGAAATATATTAGTTTTATGGTTTTTCCAATTGTTGTTATCCAACGGTGATTATTAAGGATACATCATCCTTGGATTATAAATTTGAGATTTAGTTGGAAAACATTTGATGGGTAGACGAGATGGAATAGAAAAATTCAACAAAAAATTAGGGACTATAAGACACTATTAAATTTCCTAGTTTTTCATTAATGGTGACACTGTAGTAAATTATTATTCCAAGAATTAATACATAGAAAAAAAAGAGAAGCATAACACTAAGTACATTTTAATGAGAAAGTAATGTGACTTGGAGCGTGAGGTGTTTTCAAAGGGAAAATGTAATTACTAGATGTATCATAATAATTTAATGAGGTTTGGATGGATAATAAATGATTGGAATTTAATCATTGGCATAGTGGTGTAGTCCACCCATAAGATGGAGTTCTTAGGCTGTCGATATGTGAGGGACGAATATAGGATACAAACAACTGATTCGTTATTGTGTGTCCATCTTTTTTAACTTTATCATCTCCTATATTTACCATTTTCACTTATAATATACCTAATTTAATTATAATATATCATTTTTGAGATATCATTGGGTATCTATTACAACCATGGGGTTTACTACGAAATGGAAATATCAGTGTTATCTACCTTTCATAGTGATTTTATTCAGAACCAAAAAACATACATTATTAATCATGGATTTTATGAAATTTCAATCATATAGAATCATAAAAATACAATAATTATGATTTCACATGGAAATGAAATCAAAGGAAATAATCTTGATCATTAAATTCGTGATTTTAGTTCATTTTTTTCATAAGGTCAAAAATTCATACTTTTCCTAAATATAAAAATATTTTGATATTATATTCTATAAATTAAGATATTATAAATCAATAGTAAACATAAAATATGGAATTTTTATGTCCAATAACTCCCCCACACTTTTTCATTATCTCTGGGGAAATTTTATGGAATCTGAAAAATATATTTTCATTCCATGTTCAAATAAACAAACCACAGAATAGGGGCAAACCAATCCATCCATTAGTGATTTTTATTTTAACCCTTCTGTTAATTTTTTATCTTACCTCACTGGGAATTAAATTTTTTGATCCTTTTCATCCTTCTAATAGACTTTTGACCTACATAACATCGATTTTTCCCCCATCACTCCATGAAAACATGATAAAAAATTATAATCATTAATATAGTACATTTATTTCACCATAATATTTCTATGATTAAAATTACTATATATTTATAATCAAGTGTTATAATCAATATGTAATTAATCATGTTTTTATAAGATTTATGTTTTGATAGTTTTTAATGTTAAAAGTTATAAGGTAGAATTAAGAGAATAATCCCTAGAGTAAAATGAATAATATAATTCACTAAGTGCATCATAATGAAGGAATATCACTCACTTCCTGAAACGCACGGCCGATTTTCTCCTATCGACCGGTCAAAGTTCCGGTGCTCTGCTAATGTGTATAGCAGCACTCGGGTTGAATCCTCGGTGATGGTACTTCGTAATAGTCGATTGTTTTTAGTTGATTGTATTTTGATTGGGGGGGTTTGTTTGCAGAGCTTAATTGAAATGTTTAATGAATGATGTTTAATTTAACAAGTTGATAAAGATTAGGGTGAGTTCATCATTAGGTTAGTTAAGCTTGTGATATCCTTGAGCTTTGCTTTATATTGCATTAAATTAACACCCATGTCATAAGTTGACGTTGATTGGAATTCCTAAGTGTGAAGGCTTTAATCCAAGCCTTAACTTAACTTAGGGTTCTAATATAAATCAAAAATTATTTATGGTAGTGTATTTATGGTTCCAATAATCCATGGAAACCACTCGTTAAAAAAACATATCATTAATCCATGACATATTAAGTTTAACATACACAATATTAATTTAAAGAATACTCATCGAGCAAAACTCTCAATCACTTAACATCCCCGAATTATAACTCACCCAAATGAGAGATTTACTCAGCCATTTGGATGTTTAATATTCTGGTTAAAATAATTATGATGATAAATTAAGAATAGAAGAAAAAGAAAGGGATTAGAAAAGAGTGGTACGTTGACACACACACACGAACGATGATGATAATTAAAAATGGATTTTCGATTGAATGAGGAAGAAAAAGAAGGGAAGGGGATTCAACTGAATTTAAACTATTTTAGGAACATAAATATTAAACTACAGAAGGTGGATGAGAATAAGAGATATTGAAGAAGTAACTTGTATTAAAATAGAATTACAAAGAAAGAGAATTACAAGATTACAAAAATGAAGAACACAAAAGTAAGTGAAAACAAATGGAGGAGGAAAGGTCTCTCAAGTGAAAACATGAGTATGGAAGGTCCTCCCAAGCCTTTGTCAAGGCTTTGGTCGTGCCAATATGATATCATCTCTTCTGAAATGCCAACCCCTCTCAAGGAGAGAAGGAGAGAGTATTTATAGCCCAAGGAGTGGACTGTTTGCATTCCCAATCTATCCCTCCACTTGCATCGCCAATTTGGCAATTCAGACAGCCGAATAATCAAATATCACCTTCTTCAAAGTTGTAGACAATAATGTTGGCCGACTACTCTCAAACTTGGGAGTCATTTGGACGTATGGACAAAAAGTTATGTCTGGTTGCATAAACAAACTTAAACTGTCTATTTCAATCCAGTCTTTTTGAAGTCCATAATGTGAAAGGGTTTTTGAATATTAAGATTCCTTCAAATACGAATGGTTTCTTCAACAAAGTCAGCCGCCTACATATCCTATTTAACACTTCAAAATCTCAGCTCTCTTGGATGATTACATCAGGAGATAGGTCATTCATACTATACTGATTTTCATTCTCGGCCAGAATGGTGGGATGGACTTCAAAGATTTATTTGGGCCCCTTGTACTTGGATTTGGGCCATGAAATTTTTATCCAAGATGACATGTAGTGTCCCCCGAATTATGGTGGAGAGTTAATGTTTTTGGACTTATGTATTGAGCCCAGTAAATCAATCTTCAAGGATGGTCCAGTTTGTTCACAGATTCTTTGGTCTTGTTTGTGAGGACCATATGACCCTTCAAATGGCAGAATTGGATCATGGTTCCTTCTAATGAAATGTTGTATATTGAAAGGAGAATCCTAAAAAACAAGAACCACATAATTTGGATCAGTATAGTGACAGTTCTTATTGAAACATTAAACTGACTCAATTGGACTACTTCTAAAAATGCTCAAATATTATACTTAATATTAAAACATTAATATTTCACACAAATTATGCACATTTCATATAAAATAAGTAAAGGGGGAATATAATAAGTCATGAAAATATTAATAACATCAACTCCCCCACACTTAGATTTGCGCGTGTCCTCATGTGCAACAAATATAAAAACATGGCAAAATCATTTTCACTCACCAACAAATATTAAAATTTTGTTTTCTCCAATCAGGGGAGGTTTAGACTATTTCACTCATCCATATTGAATTCCATCACAAATTTGGTTCACAATAATGCATCAGAAACAATTCATTTTTTCATGTTCAAGGTTTGAATTAGAAAATGTAGGCACTCAAAACTTACTCCTCTCAAGATGATAAAAATGTATTTTAGGAGGTTCACTCATTCACCAACAAAAAGTGAAAATCAAGAGTTTGTAAGAGCTCTCAGCTTCCATTCCCAAATCTATTGTGTACAAGAATCAAGAGGTCTTTAAAGGGGTTTTTCAGTGGCTATGGGACGGTAGGTATATAATGTCCAAAGGAAAAGAGGGGTTAAAAACTCCAACATGGAAAAATCAATGCACTTTTTTTTGAAATTTGATTTGAAAGGAAATAGAAACACATATTTACAAGGGCATGAATGTGTGATGAATGAAAAGTGAGGGAGATAGAAAATGTAATAGGGTGAGATGATGGAATATGTACAACATGGAAGACTTCCAATAATGACACAATAAAAGATGATTCAAGTGTTCTTTTTTTTCTCTTTTTGCTCTTTTTTTTCGAAAGTTGTGCTTGAAACAAGTCTCACAGTCATCTCCCAACCCATGCTTGATCTCCTCATGGAACTAATTTTAGTAGTTATAACACGATCAAAGGTTGATGATGAATGATTTTTGACCCACCCAAGACACAACCCATTCCTTTTTTTTCATTTTTTTTAATATAATTTTATTTCATTTTTTTTGAACACTTTTCAATGACTTTTGTACAAATGAAAATTACACATATACACCCCAAATCTCACAGAATTACAACCTCTCCCCCACACTTGAATGGATGCTTGCCCTCAAGAATATGATTACACATTGGAAATCAATGAAAGTACGCCCAAAAATGAAGTCCATTCCCCCCACACTTAAATTTCAATAAATTGTACAATGAAAATACATGAAGATGTTGGGTGGGAAAAGGTATTAGGCTTGTAATGTGGCTATCAAAAGAAAGGTTTTCATAGGCTCAAAGGGGCTTTCAAAAGTAGGATCAATGTAAGGGTAACGGGAGGCTATTTTGCTATTCGGATTCTCATGTGGCTTAGAAAATGCCTCTATCATATTAATGCACACAAAAGATGGAAATTCATCTCGAAGGTCTACAAACTCAAGACTCACAATCAGTGGTGAAGACACACAATGAAAAAGATGGCCATAGATGACCTTGGCATGAAGGCTAATGTTATTCCTCACGGTAGGGGAAAATCATTTTCCAAATCAAAAATTGAGCATTCAAAATGTGTTGGTTGTTGACACAAAATTGTTTACCCAAGTTTGAGATAAAAATTCAATATATTTGAGTTTAAAACAAGCCTTTTGACTCCCCAAAATGGTTGGACATAATTTCAATATTGGATGATGAGTAATTATGACACCCCTTTTTTTGTTAATTTTCATTTTTTTTAATTAATTTTTTTTAATTTTTTTTATTTTTAATGACACATCCACACAAAAGAGAAAATAGAAAAAAGGTTGTGGAAGAATGTTGTAAAAAAAATGAGAGGGAGAGAAGAAGAAGAAGAAATAGAGAGAAGAAGAGAGGTAAGAGAGATTGAGGAGAGAGATAGTTAAAGGGAAAGAGGTGCCCCCTGGTTTGGATTTGGTGGGTTGCCATTTCCATCTAGTGGTGGGTCGGCTAGAGAATTTGGGGATTCGGTGGAAGTCGAGGTGGTTCTAGGACAGTGGGAAGTTACCTGAAAAATAAAATTCATTATTCTTCTAATGAAAATCTAAAAAGAAATTGAAATTTCATAAAATTAAAAGAAAACATGGGTTTCCTCCCAAGAAGCGCTGCATTTATTTGTCTACAGCTGGACAATTGCAGTGGACTACCCATAGTCTGACGGTGGCCATCGTATTTTCTCAACTCCAGTGTGCTTCCAGAAAAACTTTTTCTTTGGGAGGCCTGATGATTCATTGGATAATTTCTTCCCATCCTTGTTGGTGTGCTTGCAATTCAATGGGGGTGGAAAGAGAATATGACTATCCTCCCTTTGGTCTTCAATGTGAGGAATGATTTTATCCACAAAGTGATGATTTTCTATTCTTGGAAATTCAGGAAGATGTCTCAATTCTGATGGTTCATTTATGTAAGGTTCGGATAACACAAAAGTAGAGTATGAGATCCCAATTGTTTTTGACTCATTTATTTCATCACTTACCGATGTTGAGTAATGAGGATTAGTGGAGTCATATGACTGAATAAAATTTTCAATATCCTTTACTTCAATGTTGTTCGCCAAAGAATGGTCAATTTCAACCTCACCAGTGATCACTTTATTAATTAGGGTACAAATATCACAAACATCACTACCATCAGGACAATATAAACACATTGGTTCAAGGTTCACTTCACATATAACAGAATTTTCAAAATCATGGATAGGAAAGGATGAATGTGGGATAATCTGATCTGAATAAACAAATGAGCATTCTAGTTCATTTTTCTCAATACCATCCATGTTGGAGAATTGGAGGTCAGAGGTGAGATGGGATTCCAAAGAGTTTTCAAGATCCTTTAGATCAATGGAGTTTGCATTTGTAATGTCAACATCAATTTCACCATTAATCACTTGGTTAATGAGGATACAATACTCACAAACTCCTCTATTAGTAGAACAGGAAGAACATGATGGATTAGGATTCAACACACTCTCATAGGGAGTTTCAGAAACATGGATTGAGAATGCAGAGTGATCCTCAGATGGGTATCGCATGGCTTGGAAAATGTTGAACTTGACCAGTTGGTCACCGAATTCCATGGATAAGATGCCAGCATGGACATCAATTTTGGTTTTATATGTCATAAGGAATGGTCTTCCTAGAATTAGGGGAGATCGAGAAGAGTTTGTCTCACCTTCCATGTCAAGGACATAGAAATCTGCTGGGAAGATAAGATCATTGACCCGAACAAGAACATCCTCAATTATCCCCTCAGGACTGGCAGTGCTTCGATTGGCTAATTGAATGACAACACCCGTTGGGTGCAAGGGACCTAGACCAAGGTTAGAGAAAATGGATTTGGGCATGACATTTATTGAGGCTCCAAGGTCTATGAGTGCATCATCAAAGTTGGAAATCCCTATTTGACATGGAACTGTGAAGGTCCCTGGATCTTTGCACTTCATGGGAATGGACTGTTGGGTTGAAACATTTTCAATGTTCCTAAGTTTCCTCTTATGGGTGCACAATTCCTTAAGAAACTTGGCATACTTAGGGATTTGTTTGATGGCATCTAAGAGGGGGATGTTCACTTCAACACGTCTAAACATGTCAAGCATTTCAGGATCAGGTTTAAAGGAATTCTTAGGCTTGGAGATGGCTTGAGGAAAAGGAATTGGGTTCTTTAGAGGAATGGAAGGAGGTGAAAAAGTGGATTCAAGTTCCTTTTCCAGATTTTTGTTCTTTTCATTTTCTAGATCAACATCGAAAGGGGAGGTAGAGCAATCAGCATGGGGCATAGCAATTTGCTTTCCCGATCTAAGTGAAATCGCACTTACATTACCCTTAGGGTTGGGTAATGGTTGAGCTTGGAGTTGGGATGAATTGGTTGGTTGTTGTTGGCTCAGGTGGGATGCAAGTTGACCTATTTGGGTTTCAATGTTCTTGAGGATAGAACGGGTGAAGGAAGCAAGATCCTCTACAGCACTTTCCCATGGTTGTTTAGAAGAAGAGGCTTGTCCCAAATTGGGTTGGCCTTGATTTTGGTTCTTAGGAAAGCGATTGTATTGGGTGGGGAATTGGGAAAGGCTCGTTAGGATAGTGGAATCCAGGAGGAGGATTGTTCCTTTGGGGTTGAGGAACAAAAGGATAAGGTTGATGGATGTTACCACCACTTTGACCATATTGGAACTGGTTTGGATTTTGATGAGGGAACTGAGGAGGATGAAAAATGGGATTACCATACCTCAGAGGTGGGTTAAAGGTAGAAGAGAAGGGATCAGAGTGGGGTTGGTTGAAATTTCTAACAAACTGACCTGATTGTTGAGGGTTGAAGTTTCGCTGAGCATATGCCGCATTGAGCTCCATTGGACTAGATGAACCAGATGGATCATCTTGAAGTTGTGGACATGTGTCATTCGGACGAGATGGAGAGTTGTAGATTCCACAATTCTTGATAGGTCCAGGGAATAATGACTGTGGAGAAGATGAGGTTGGGGCTTTGGTAGCCACCGCTAGTTGACGCACAAGACCTGTAAGTTCACTCATCCACTCAGTCATCTTCTTGGGCTCTATGGATTGATTATCTTGGGCTTGTTTCACTTGAGCATGTGCTCGAGTATGGAATTGCTGCGTGTTTGCAGCCATGTTGCTTATGAGTTCTCGTGCAGCTGCAGGAGTTTTGTCAACAAGAGCACCGCCACTTGCGGCATCAATGAGAGTTCGCTCCATAGCCAATAACCCCTCATAGAAGTATTGGATCAGGAGTTGGTCAGGGATTTGATGGTGTGGACAAGTTTCCATAAGATTTTTGAACCTCTCCCAATACTCATGGAGTGATTCATTAGGGAATTGACGGATGCCGCTTATTTCCTTTCGGATAGAAGCTGTTCGGGAAGCGGGAAAGAACTTCTCAAGGAAAAGTCTCTTCATGTCAACCCATGAGTTTATGGAACCAGGTGGGATGTAGTAGAGCCAAGACTTGGCAGAATCCGCTAGGGAAAAGGGGAAAGCTCTAAGCTTAATTTGTTCTTCAGAAACCCCTTGAGGTTTCATGGTTGAGCAGACCACTTGGAACTCTTTGAGGTGAAGATGAGGATCCTCACCAGCTAGACCATGGAATTGAGGAAGAAGATGAATCAAACCCGACTTGAGTTTGAAGTTAGCCTCTATGTTTGGATATTGAATACCAAGAGGTTGGTAATTCATATCAGGGGTAGCGAGTTCTCTTAGGGTTTGTTCCCTAGGATTGGCCATTTCAATTTCAATTGGTTGGATGAGGACTGGTTCTTGAATTATTTGAGTATCTCTTATGTTCCTCCTAAGTTGGCGAAGTGTTCGCTCAATTTCAGGGTCAAACAAATCCGAGGGATTGTTTGGAAGGCTACGGGGCATTCAGAGATATTTTGGAAGAAAGAGGAAGATGGTTTTTTTCTTTTTATTTTTTTCAGTTTATGATATTTAAGAGGAAGACGGGTTTTTCTTTGTGTTTTTTTTCAATTTTTTTTTAAATTTTGTTTTTTTTTTGTTTTTTTTTTACAATAACAAGAAACGAAAGACTACATAAAGCACCATCCCCGGCAACGGCGCCATTTGAAACGCACGGCCGATTGTCGCCTATCGACCGGTCAAAGTTCTGGTGCTCTGCTAATGTGTATAGCAGCACTCGGGTCGAATCCTCGGCGATGGTACTTCGTAATAGTCGATTGTTTTTAGTTGATTGTATTTTGATTGGGGGGGTTTGTTTGCAGAGCTTAATTGAAATGTTTAATGAATGATGTTTAATTTAACAAGTTGATAAATATTGGGGTGAGTTTTTCATTAGGTTAGTTAAGCTTGTGATATCCTTGAGCTTTGCTTTGTATTGCATTAAATTAACACTCATGTCATAAGTTGACGTTGATTGTAATTCCTAAGTGTGAAGGCTTTAATCCAAGCCTTAACATAACTTAGGGTTCTAATCTAAATCAAAAATTATTTATGGTTCCAATAATCCATGGAAACCACTTGTTAAACAAAACATATCATTAATCCATGACATATTAAGTTTAACATACACAATATTAATTTAAAGAATACTCATCGAGAAAAACTCTCAATCACTTAACATCCCCGAATTATAACTCACCCCAATGATAGATTTACTCAGCCATTTGGATGTTTAATATTATGGTTAAAATAATTATGATGAGAAATTAAGAATAGAAGAAAAATAAAGGGATTAGAAAAGAGTGGTACGTTGACACACACACACGAACGATGATGATAATTAAAAATGGATTTTCGATTGAATGAGGAAGCAAAAGAAGGGAAGGGGATTCAACTAAATTTAAACTATTTTAGGAACATAAATATTAAACTACAGAAGGTGGATGAGAATAAGCAATATTGAAGAAGTAACTTGCATTAAAACAGAATTACAAAGAAAGAGAATTACAAGATTACAAAAATGAAGAACACAAAAGTAAGTGAAAACAAAGAGAGGAGGAAAGGTCTCTCAAGTAAAAACTTGAGTATGGCAGGTCCTCCCAAGCCTTTTTCAAGGCTTTGGTCGTGCCAATATGATATCATCTCTTCTGAAATGCCAACCCCTCTCAAGGAGAGAAGGAGAGAGTATTTATAGCCCAATGAGTGGATTGTTTGTATTCCCAATCTGTCCCTCCACTTGTATCGCCAATTTGGCAATTCAGACAGCCGAATATTCATATATCTCCTTCTTCAAAGTTGTAGAAACTAATTTTGGCCGACTACTCTCAAAATTTGGAGTCATTTGGACGTAAGGATAAAAAGTTATGGCCGGTTGCATAAACAAACTTAAACTGTCTATTTCAATCCAGTATTTTTGAAGTCCATAATGTGAAAGGGTTTTTGAATATTAAGATGCCTTCAAATCCGAATGGTTTCTTCAACACAGTCGGCCGCCTACATATCCTCTTTCACACTGAAAAATCTCAGATCTCTTGGATGATTACATCAGGAGATATGTCATGCATACTATACTGATTTTCATTCTCGGCCAGAATGGTGGGCTGGAATTCAAAGATTTATTTGGGCCCCTTGTACTTGGATTTGGGCCATGAAATTTTTATCCAAGATGAAATGTAGTGTCCCCCAAACTATGGTGGAGAGTTAATGTTTTTGGACTTATAGATTGAGCCCAGTAAATCAATCTTCAAGGATGGTCCAGTTTGTTCACAGATTCTTTGGTCTTGTTTGTGAGGACCATATGACCCTTCAAATGGCAGAATTGGATCATGGTTCCTTCTAATGAAATGTTGTATATTGAAAGGACCATCCTAAAAAACAAGAACCACATAATTTGGATCATTATAGTGACAGTTCTTATTAAAACATTAAACTGACTCAATTGGACTACTTCTAAAAACGCTCAAATATTATACTTAATATTAAAACATTAATATTTCACACAAATTATGCACATTTCATATAAAATAAGTAAAGGGGGAATATAATAAGTCATGAAAATATTAATAACATCACTTCCTTAAAATTATATTCATCAAAATATACTTACCTCTTCATTATTTATTGATTCAGTAGTATTATAGTGACATTTATTTATGGATTCATCCTCTTACCTCCATTTTTATATATATTGCATCTCTATTTGTTCATTTTTATCCTAAATATAAATTTTCTATATCCTCAAAAAAATAGATATATATTTGAGAGTAAAATACAAAATTGTATAATAATATAAATAATCCCCTATTCACCTCACCCATATCTAAAAAATTAATCATACATGTTTCCTAAAATTATGATACATCCTCCTTAAAGTCACCATGAATAAAATCATCACCCCAAAAATTAACTATAAATATTACATGAAATTAACTAAAGATATGAGTACAAATGTATTAATATTCTTTTAATTCTACTTACCTAATAGTAAATCATTGGTATATAATTCTTAAAGAAGGATTAGATTTCAAAGGGATAATTTAATTGATTTTGTATGGGATTTCCAAATTAATGACGACCTCAATTATAATTAGTATACTTGACACTTATATATTTGAGAAATGGTCATGGGAAGTTATTTATTTGACACATCCCAACTCTCTAAAGAAATTGGGTACATGTAAGTGTATTTCAAATAAGTTTATGAATCCATCTCAAGTCGAGGATAAATATGTAGAATTTTTAGTTTAGTTCATAAAAATTCAAATTCAATTTACTCATAAAAGTTCATTCCATTAAAAAAATTATTACATATCAACAATTATTTATTATCAAAATTTCAAAATTATTTAGATCCTATAAATATAAAGGCAGAATCATAATAAAAGGAAGCATTAATGCTTAAATTTATTTCTTAAAAACACATAAAAATCAATACTAAATAAACATACAAATTCATAGAAGTTTTTTATTTTTCACCCCCATACTTGTTCAACACTACCCAATTTTAGCTAAAACAATATTAATATAATATTAGGAAGTATTTAAACAAATTTAAAGTATTCATATGACCTAATTTTATTCATATGGACATCAACATTATTCAATGTAATAACTGTAACTTCCATGTATAAAATCATATAATGAAAGAAATTTAATTGTAATAGTTTATTTGAAATTAATAATAAAGGAAAAATAAAATGACTGGGAAAATCATATTGGTTTAACCCCCTAGTGGAAATGGGCTTTCACTACTCATATCTAGGTAGTACTATATGTCAACTAAAATATAAATATGGATTCAATTTCATTGATAAAAATCACTATAAATGATTGGATTCAATTTTATTTACTTAATTATTATTTATGAGGATTTCCTTAATTGAGATGTGTGAATTCACGCCATAAAATATAAAAACAATATCAGATGTTGGTTGATTTGATATAATACAGGGAACAACCCTACCCTCCTCTTATGTTACTGTTACATCCATTTTGTGTACACTATATTTATCAACATCTACCACATTGACTAACACATGATTATCTTTCATTAATACCACTTTTCTAGTGGCTTCTTCATCACTTGTTGTATAGCCATGTCTTGTTTTCATCGAGTCTATATGTATTAGTAGGTAAAGAAGTTGTGACTCTTATAGAATTGTTATAGATTTTTTTGATGACATTATACGCCATCAATGTTCAATTTTCCTTATCAAATGTGATGATTGTTAAATTTATATTATGTTTAATGACTTATTCATATTTCACTTGGAGATTTCACATTTTATAAATAATATAACATGGTATGGAATATAAAAATATTCATTTTCATTGATTTAATTGGAACAGGCCCATGAAAAAATCATTTTTTATGAGGAATTAGTGAGTAACTGGAGATGAATTCATTTGGAATATAAAATATAAAATAAATAATAATTTTATTTTAATGATGTTAAAAGTATGATAAATACCATAAAAATGATATTTTTCTTCATGGTGAATTGAATATGTAGTTTATGTAATATATCTATTATAGCAAGATGTGTTATTTGAAGTCCATGTAATCATAATAATAAAATTTAAAGATGACGTTGAGAAGAGAAGACATTTTATATGTTGGAATTATGCCTTGGTTTTTACTAATTATATTAGTTGGGAGATTTATTTTAGATTTAGTAAAACAACCATGTTGATGAGGTATCTCAATCTTTCATGTGTGAGAGGTGGGCTCAACCATGTAGGAGAGCCAACTGAGATACTATATTTGTGAAAGAACCTAGCTTTATTTAAGGTCTACATTGGTGGTCGAAGTAAGACACTGACGGGGGGGTCAATTGAGTTCCTATAAAAAAATTTATCTAAAACATATATTTAGAAGTCCCAAATTTTAAATATAAATAGGCTCAGTTAACCACTATATCAGACTTATAATGATATTAATCTTTTGAAAGAATTATCAATGATTTACTAGTTCATAGTTAAAGTATTATATTTTAATAATTTAACATTTTAAATAAATATATTAAACCAAATTATAATATAAAAACTATCTATGATTAACTATCATAGTGAATGAAATGTTTCCTTTTGATAGAGATAAATTACTAAATACAGAAATTTTATAAACATAGAGGATTTTAGAAAAATAGGATCAATATCAAGAGGAGTATTAGTCCTCACCACTTCGTTATCATCTTCCACTCATAAATTTATGTACATAAGCATTGATTGATACCCTGGAATGAGGTAGAAAATAGAATACATATATTTTCACTTCAACTATACATCTTCCATAGTTTTTTGTGGGATTAAAAAATACAATAGGCCACACAAGGACCTCTTCCACTGTTATCCATGGGAGTGTATGGTGTATAAAAATTCAATTACGAATATATCATTGTATTTTAATGTTTTACATAATATATAGGGGTTTTTATAAAATAGAGACCCACAAACATCTCAAAATGTAAAAGAAGTTCCCAAGAAGAGCACAAACTAAATAGAATAGAGTTATAATGCCCTGTGTGATGTGATTTTGAAAATCATGACTCTTTAAAGATAGTAAAACTGAAGATGGAGTCATATTATAGAGACATGAAACAAAATATAGTGATGTGAGTGCTTCTATATTATATTTCTAGTGAGGTGTATGACTTGGTCGGTGATCTATTATTCTTTCTTAGATTTTTGTTGCATAGAATTTCTTCAATTTTTGTTCTTAGTGATATATTCTTATTTATTTAGTTTGAAGTTCAATGGTTTTTTCAAATGTGCAATAGCTCTCTAAGGAACTGAATGGATTTTATTTTCATTATGATTAGGTTAGTGCTTTATACAATGCAGCAGTGGGGATATTGTACCTCATACATGTCTCCAACATTCATTAAATGTGATTTATTAAATACTGAAAAAATTATTAATATAATAAGAACAATGTCTCATAAATATGACTATTAGAAGTAATTTCTAATTTAAATGAATGTGGGGGGATGAAAATTTCTTATGATCAGTAGGTATGTCTGTTAGTGTATCTGTCTGTCGGGGTCTCAGACTGTCCGTCGGTCAGTCTATCGGTAGATCACTCTTTTAGTAGGTACTATGTCTATTTGTACTCTGTCTGTAGATATTCTGTTGGTAGGTACACTATCAGTACTTAATGAATTAGTAACTATGATATCATTAGCGTATACTTAGTGAAAATTTTGATTATATGTCATTCACTTTGTCAGAAGGTGGGTCGGTAACTCATATAACACTAACTTAGACATCATCAGCGTCTCATCCATATAGAAAATTCTGAGAGGTGATCGGTAACTCCATGAAATAGTGTCTCATCTATCGACAGATCTAGCATTAGTGACCTATAATTATCAGTGAATTATAATTTTTCAAATATTAGTAACCTGTATTAGTATGTAAACACTAATAGAAGAGATTAATATTAAATGTAATCATGGTTAACAATATGTAACATTATAAAAAATAATTAAGAGTGATTTGGGTGAATTAAAACTAGAAGTGGACAAAAATTCCCCCCTTTTGGTGTTCAAAAATCATGGGATTATATAGTACAATAGTTTAATTATTATGATCAATGTAATATTTTATTAACAAATTATACAGATCATATAAAATGAAATTTTATGATAAACACAAATAGTATATAGATCCTATATTAAACATTGGGTTTATTCCAATACCCTCTTTTAATCTTATTATCTCATTTAATATTATTCTCACCCTAAGATATATGACATGCATATGCACATTCCATATACATACACATTCTATACACATTCATCCCTATTTTGGATTATCAAAAAGGAAACCAATAATTAAAAGAAATAACCGACAATGATATAAAAACATAGAAGATATTTCCTTAGTAAAATATTAAAATTTGTCACCCAAATAGTACATTAGATCCCTACCAAAGAGTTATCCATTCATGTGTTCTCCAAATTGGATTCCATAAAATTTGTTCCCATAAATGAAATAGAGGATGAAAAATCTGAAGGTACAGAAAGGGTATTAAATGATAGAAGAGGAACTCCATTAATAACAAATGGAGCATGAATTAGGCTAAAAGTGAATGGAGGATTAGTAATATCATGATTAATAACATGTCTTATTTGTCTTATAACATGAGAAAGAGTCTGAAAAAATGTGACTATGAGGAAGATGAAGACGTATAAGGGTGCAGGATAGGTCAGATAGGAGAAGCTACTGGTGCACCAATAGTAGTAATCTGATGATGTAGGTTTGGTTTCAGCGTATTTATGAAGTATTTGATGATTTAACCACCATAATACTTAGACTATTCAAAATATTATTTATTCTCCATAAACATATTATTAGTATGAGGTACGTCCTTAAACTAAATTACTTGATCATTGATGTCTTGAGTAACATGAGGGGTCTTCCGATTTTCCACCATGTATTTAAAGTTACTATCCAGTTGATGTTTGGTGTAAACCCTATTAAATTAGAATTCTATTATTTTTGTTATCTTTACCAGAGAATTATTAGCTCCATTGGTATAGAACATTAACATATCATGCACATGATAAATATTTTCTAAATTATAGAGTAGTTTTTTCATCAGTTCCACCCATCATAGTTTAAAGATCCACTCTAATAATAGTTCAAATCATCTCAACATCAGTTGACTAAACAACAGTGAAAACTATGGTTGATATACCATGAATTAAAATTGGAACTACGGATGTGAGTGGATTAAAATCAATGTTTGTTTGTGGATGAGATGGTGAAGTTTAATTATCAATCACTTCAAATTAGGAAACTAACCACATGATGACTAGCTCAAGAGATGGTAGTGGTAGTGAATAATCCATAGAAGATTCAAAACTGGTATATCCAAGGGTTTTCATGACCTTGTTCAATGAATATTTATATTCAATTTTTTATCTGTTAATTTCAAATACCATATTAACTAATTCATTACAGATATTTTTATTATCCGTCCCAATTTATTCAACTATAGTAATCATACGAGGTTCAATTTGATAAAAAATTATTTCTGTTAACATTGTAACATCACAATCATTATGACTCTCCAACTAATATGGTTTATTAGGAAGGACGTATCTAACTAATGAGAACAATTTTTCCTTAAAAATATTTAGATCATACTTAGTTACATTCTGTACCAGCTCAGGTACAACTAGAGGAACATGAGAAAGAGTGGGTATCCAATCCTCTGAATAAGGGTTCCTTAATCCCAAAGACACATTACATTGATCCTTTATCCCCACATGCACAACTATATCATCAAGATGATAAATTACGTCATCTTTCACTATATTTTATTATCTCTCCCTCAAAACTTACAATCCCTTTCTATCATAAACCAACTCTTTCAATAGATCCACTGAAACTTCTCCTTCCGTAAAAAAATAATTATCCCCCAGGATGTCTAGACCTTTATCCTCAACCACATGTGATTCAAGAGCTTCATGGGATTGTAAAATTATTTCCTATTCAAATAATTTATTATCATCAATATTTTCCCCATGACCTTGATCATCACTAGGATATTCTGATCCACTTTCTAATTCATCACTTCCTTCTTCTTCCTTATTGCATGAATCTTTTACATCTTTATTATTAGATTCTTCATCATCTGCTTCATTTTCTTCCTCATCTCTATCACCTTCATAAACATTTTCTTATTCAATTCCACTTTATCCTTCTTCACAATTTGAATCCTCATCACTACCAGATATGTTATCATACTCAACATTTTAGGACTCTTTAGTCTCCTCATCATCATCCACAGCTAAAAGTGGTTCCTTTGAGGGTAGAGGCCCATGAATACTTGAAGGGCCATAGGTCACCACTTTTGGAAATTTATCTATATATAGATTACTTCAATCCTTAATAAGATATTCTCATCCTTGATCTTTCTAAAATCAATATTCCTCATCTGAATACACACCCATTTCATTTGATCCCAGACCATGGCCATCTATGTTCCTTAGCCTCACTGAGTGATCAATAGGATTAAAATCCTCATACAGTATGGCATTCTCATGAAACCTCATCTTTAGCATATGATTTCAATTTATTTTTATCCTCTTAAAATTATCTTTGTTTAGAAAATACATAGTACAATATTTCAATGTTTCTTCATCCTAATTTTATAATCCCTTATCTTTTAGCAAATAAGAAATATGGTTGGGATAATAATATGAATGTGTTTTGCCTTAGGGTTTTATCATTTAACTTATATGCATCATTAAATATCTTTACAGGTTATCCTTATATTTCTTATTCAATAGATAAATAAAATATACATCTTGATACATTAGGGAGTCTAATTCCCCTTTCCTAGGACATAACTAATGCTGGATAAATTCGAATTACAGCCTACACTCACAATTCATCTTCATTGATATACGCCTTCTGTTGTCTCCATTTCGAATAAGATCAGATAATACTTCCTCAAAATTGAATATATCCCTGGGTGGAGGTGGACTTATCTAATGATTATCAAATACATCATCATGGGGTACCATCAGGAATTCTTTCCACTACTTGGATGAAAAAGATATTTTCCTCCATTTACTATAGGCTTATTCCCAAATACCTCTTAACCTTCTAAGAGAAATTCCTGATATAGATATAACTCATGTTATATCCATAGATAAAATGTTATTTTATTTTTGGATAACCACACCAACCATCCAGGAGTTTCCTACACATCTAACACAGGAGACTAACTTATCAACAACCATTTGGAGAGCACTCCTTTCTCAGTAATGGCAATACAATTCCCTAGTTTTGGATGAACAGATTTTGGTTTAGGTTGACAAGATTCACATATTTTATTCATATATGGATGTGACTCATCCATAAATCTATAGGAAATAGGTTTAACTTAAGATAATAGTGAGATTCAAAGGATTTGGTTTGAGGGGGAAGGGTAGTAGTTTGGGAGAGGGTGGTTAGAAGGTAAGAGTCTGATAGTATGAGTGTGAGAGTGAGAAAAAGTGTTGGATCAACCTCAATTTTTTCATTTAGGGATTTAAATTCATATTATAAGGAATTAATATTAAAATAAAATGAAATAATAAAAAAATATTTGTTTTAAATATCATAAAGAAAAAATTACTAGTTATCAATTGGTGAGACACATCTCTGAGACCTATTGGGAAGCCACCATCGGTAATTCCTATATTCAATTCATCATCAATAAGTCCTTTCATTGAGTCATCATCGGTAATTCCAATAGGAGAGTCATCATTGGAAAGTACTATTGATGAGTCATCATCGGTATGCCCTATTGGTGAGTAATCAAAAGTTGATCATTCCTAACTCATGTATGATGTAACTCATTCTTTCAAAAATTAATGGCTTTGAAAATATATCATCAAGATAATGCGTTGTTCTATTTAATGAATGATTTGTATAATATTTTTGATAATGATATCTCATGAAGTGATGTCTCACATCAATATAATTTATTCTATAATGAGAAACTGGATTATAATAAATGTTAATAGAACATGTGTTGTCACGGTTTATAGGGACATGTTTATCTTGATATCCATAATCAAGTAATGCCTGTTTCATCTACAAAATATGAGCACAAAAATTACCAGTAGTAATTTATTCAGTTTCGGCAATAGATAATGCAACTGAATTTTTCTTTTTACTACACCATGAAACTTGAGACTTTCCCAAAAACCGACACACTTTATAGGTTCTTTTTCTATCAAACATGAATCCACAAAAATTAGAATAACTAACTATGTAAAAAAAATCTATTTGGTAGAATAATCGTATTTTGGAAGTATACTTGAGGTATTTGAAAATTATTTTAACAGCAAGAAGGTTATAGTCTCTAGGGTTTTCTTTAAAACAAGCACACACACCCACACTAAATATAATATCATCTTGACTAGTAGTTAGGAAAAGAATAATTCCAATCATAAATCTATAATTGGTTTGATCAACTAATTTTCCATTTTCACTATGATTCAACTTATAGGTGGTACTCGTAGGAGTATCACCCATTTTTGTTCTATATAAGACAAAACATTTTAAAGTATCTTTATATTATTTAATTTTATTAAAAATAATACATTCATTAGTTTTAATTATTTTAAATCCACGAATGAATTTATGTTTACGGATTAATGTCATCTGAAATGCCTTTTACATCATTTTTTGAAGACACATACATAAATAATTTTCTAAAGATCCAAAAATTAAATCATTAAAATATATATGAACAACTAAAATTTCTTAATAAATTATTTAAATAAAAAAAATTATCGTCAATAAATTTTTTAAATCCTTTGGAAATAAGAAAAGTGTTAATCCTATCATACGAAGATCTTAGAATTATATTAAACTAGGAAATGGTTTTGTTAGTTTAAAAATATAATTTGGAAAGTAAAGATTTGTAAATCTATGGAATTTTTTAAAAAAACTATCCACAACTATATTAAAATTTAGAAATTCACTTTTGATATCCATTTGAAAAAGATTGATGTTCAAATTTTCTTCACAAGCTAGAAGTATTCTAAAAGATTCTTGTATTGAAATAGGTGCAAATATTTCTTCATAGTCAATTCATTCTTCATCACTACAACCATATCTAAATAAATTATGCTTATTCTTATAATAGTACCAGCCTCATCCAGTTTTCTTCTAGACACCCACATAATTAATATAGCCATAGTGTATTTGGATCCATAAAAAATTTTCCAAACATTAGTCCTTTAAAATTGTTTCAATTGTTCTTACATATCTATTACACAAAAATAATCATTGATTGAATCATTGGTGTTCATATATTCATGCTGTGAAAAAAAGGCTTGTTGTTCAACCTCACTCCTTAGAAAATCTCTTGTTTATTCTTCCTTATACATTTTTCCTACTACAAAATCTATGTGATGTTTTTTAAGGGTTTTAAAAAATCTATAAAAATAAGGGATGGTTGTCTCAAGTTCATCTACAGGATCAAGTTCCCATTGGTTAGAGTCATGGGAGTTTCAAGAAATGTATTTTTTTTATTCATTAATATAAGAATCAGAAACATGAGGATTTAGCTCTAGATTTGATAGAATTTCTTCAAGATATGGAGAGGTTTGGGATTCATGTCAATTACTTCCTCAAACTGGACAAGTAAAGATTCTCTAACACAATTGGTTCTATTATTAAAGACTCAATAGTCTTTTATAAAGGATTAATAACATAAGAAACCTCCCACATAACTTTTGGCTACCATATTATCATGATTATAATTTTTATCAAAGATATAGACTTTGAAACCTAATACTTTTGAGTAATTAACCATGGTTTTTATATTATTTCACAGTTCCTCCGAAGTATTCAAAGGGATAGGTCTAATTAAAACTCGGATGTTTATGTAACATGCTGTATTTATAGCTTCTTCCAAATAAATTCTAAATCATATTCACTATAAATAGTTTGGGATATTTCTGGTAAGGATATAATTCTTATTTCTACAACTCCATCCTTATGTGTTTTCCTAAGAGAATATAATCTACAACTATAACCATTTCATGATAAAAATGATTTGAATTCTTTATTTTCAAACTCAAATCCACGGTCACTTCATAAGGTTATGATTCTATGTTCACTTATGTTTTTTATTAACCATGTATACATTGTAAAATAAGAGAAAGTTTAACATTTGTGAGATAAATAGATATTCCAAGTATACCTATAAAATTCTTTTACTAAAACATATAAATAATTATTCACATTTAAACTTTCCACTCTTGATGTTCCAAAAAACCCATGTGAACCAACTCTAGAGGATGATATGTTGAAAATTATTTCATTGATATAAAATATATTTTATGTTGTTTTCTATTTTTACAAGTATTTTAGAATTTATCATTTATAAACTTGTGTTTATATAGATCATGGACAGTTTATTTTCTTGTTATAATTATAATGGAGTGAATGTTTCAATGTAATAGTCTTCTAATACAGATAAAATATTCTTTATGGAAGTCACTTGATAAATAAGCATTCAGATAAACTAAAGAATTTATATTTAAAATATATACATTTTTATTTCTAATAGAAGTAAATACTAAATCCTTTTTATAATTTTAAATATTACAAACATCATTTTCAAATTTAAAATGAAATCCAGTATCTCATAATTTAGAAATTCTAATCATTTTTTACTTTAGAAAATCAATGAAAAGAAAATTAGAAATTAAAACTGAGTTGGAGTTACCAATTTAGCTGGGGACAATTATTTTTCTTTTTTCTTATTCACCAATGGTGACCTTCCCACCATCAATCCTGGTATGGTTCTGGAATCTTGAATAGTCCCCTATCATATGTCTTGAACACCCACTATCCATGTACCATAATCTCTTACATGAACTCATCAAATAGATTCCCTAAAAACATCAAATAGGAAAATAATTTGGTACCCAAACATTATTGGTTCCATTAATATTAGTGATTAAATATTTGGTAACCCACATTTGTTTCATGGGTTTCATATAAGAAGCTTGTTCTTTCTAGTAAAAATAAACAACATTTGATCTAGAGAAACTAGAAGCAGTAAAACAATTTCCCCTGTTGTAACATGTAGTAGGTTTTAAATTATGGGAACAAAATCTAATTTTCCTGACATAGAAAAAAATATTTATAAAATTTTTCTTCCCTAGTTGATAACCTATACCATTAATATATTTTTGAGAAACCTTATAACAAAAAATATGAGTTAGATTATTCTTTTTACCATTTTTAAATTTATCTAAATACTTCCCTAATTTTTAATTTGATAGTTTAAGTTCAATATTCACATTGAGAAACTAATAATTTTTTTAATTTTTAATAGTAATATTAGACTTCATAGTAGCAGGAGGATAATGTTTCTTCTTGAGACATTAATATTTATCATTTAGTTATTTTCATGTATCCTCAAGAATTTTTTATTATAAAGCATCTCTTAATTTTTAATACTTTAAGAACCAGATTAATCTCTAGAATAATAATAATTCTATATAGGGGATTCTATGGATACCTCAGAAGTGTTTTTCATGAAACACGTATTGGTATTATTTGTCTTCTCATTATGGGATGATTCAGATCCACTGGAGCTATCCTTAGAATCACTTTTGTTTGCCTTTATTTCTTTCTTATATTTTCTATCTTTTTCCTCATACTTCTTCTTGTACTTCATATTTAAACATTCATATATTACATATCCTCTCCTCTTAAACTCAAATCCAACTATTTCATTTGTATTATCACTTCTCTTCTAGTTTTCTTTCATGTTTCCATTGTTGTCAAACTTTCATCTATATCTAGTATTTATAAATAACATATTCTTTATGTAGAACCTTTTGAATCTCCTAGCTAGCTGATTCATTTCATCATAAATGTCACTTGGTGATTATTCATTTCTAGAACTTCCAGCATGACCTTGAAATTTCCCATTATCATTGTTTTTAGAAGCAGTGGTTTGGAAATCCCCTGATATTATTTATGGTTCATAATCTTCTTCTCTTTTAGCCTTCAATTCATCCTCAAACATACTCAAAATAAAAATCTACACTGTTATAGGTAGTGAATCAATATCACAAGATTATATAATTGATACTGATGTACATCTCTCTCTTTTTGGAAGACATATCAAGATTCTCAGGATCCATTACTTTGAACTAATTATATTTCTCATTCAAATCATAGTAAAAACAGTCTCATTGAACTTGAGATACATGTCAAAAATAGGCTCATCATGCATCATTTTAATGTTATTATATTTATTAGTATATTTTTTAATCATAATTTCCTTAAGATTACTGGTTTCTTCATGAGAAATAACTTGAGTGTCCAAAATATCATAGGTTGTTTTACATGCAGAAATCTTATTGAATTTTCCATCACCCAAAGAAAAATACAAATAATTTATAGGTTTGTTGTTATTATTATAGGATAACATAGTGGAATCTCCCCATGTGTTTCTAGAAGGTGTAATAATTTTATATTAATCAACAATAGCATAATTGATTTCAAAACACATACTTTATAAATGAATTTTCATTTTAATTTTCCATTGTGCTAATTTTGTGCCATTAATATAGGGAGATTTCATTGTAGTATAAACTTCTTGTATATTTTCCATTAAAATAAAATTTTAATGATTTTGATTAACTATAAATTTTGAATTGACATAAATTTAGAGATATTTAATATAGAACTTAAATAACATTTTGAATTATTTGAGGATTTTAAATGTTTTAAAAACTGAAATGTAAAACCTATGATACCAAATGTTTTTCCGAGTATGAAAACCAAGAGAGGGTGAATTGAGTTCCTCTAATTATATTTTCTCTAAAACATATATTAAAAATCCCCAATTTGAAATATAAAACGACCCAATTATCCTAAGATGTAGATTTATAAATTTTATGATCTTATGAAATATTTCTCAAATATTGATTTTTTCCTAGTTAAAACAATATGAATTATTAATTTATCTTTTGAAATAAATATAATAAAACGAATTATAATATAAAAACAATCTAATATTTACTATCAAATAAAAATAAAAGGTTTCCTTTGTAAAAATATATTGTAGGGAAAATAGAACTTTTGAAAACACAGAAGATTTAAAACAAGATGTTCTCTCTCAAGATGATACTTAGTACTCTTCACTCAATAATCCCCTAACACCAAGAAATTTATATAAATAAATTTTGATCCACAAATTGAATCATGGTACACAACATCATACATAGTTGTCTCTTTCAGCTAGATATCTTTCACTATTTTTTGTGGGAGAGAAACATACAATAGGCCACACATGGACCACTTTCACTATAATCCATGGGCGTGTAAGGTGTAAAAAGATATATTTGTGAATATATCACTGTATCTTCTCGTTATGCATTGCAGATTGTAAGAATTAAAAAACAGACAGACACACACTGCTAAAAATGTAAAATAGTTAAGAGATAGAGAAAAAGATAAATAGAATAGATTAAGAAGGATTTATGTGATGTTCTTTATAGAACTTGAACTCCATAAAGGTAATAGAAATGAACATGGAATTAACTTTTGGAGACAAGATACAAAACATAGTTTTGTGAGTGCTTCTGCCTTCTGTTCCCAGTGAGTTATATGAAATAGTTAATGATCTCTTCTTCTCTCTTAGATTATTACAGCATAGATTCCCTTTGGGTTTTTTTCTCGAAAATATATTTTTATTGCTTACGTTTTAATATATTGTGTTTTCATGGAGCACTAGCTCTCTACTATACCTCATGGATCAACATTTATTTTTGATCATGTACATGCTTCATATAGTGTAGGAGACAAGAGCATGTACCACATACCTTGTACTGGTATCTAAAATCCATTAAATGTTGTCTACAATTGGAAGAAAAAATGCTTAATATTATAAGCACTATGTTTCATAAATATGACCACTAAAAGTAATTTTGAATTTAAATGGAAATGGGAGGAATGATGTTGGAACAATATTGGTAGTTCAGTTTTTCAGTCCCTTAGAATATTATAGTCTCAGTTTGTCAGTGTCTCAGTCTGTTGATGTCTCAGACTATGATTAGGTCATTCTATTGGCATATCAGTCTGTCAGTAGGTACTCTATCAGTAGGTACTCTATATGTAGGTACTCTGTTAGTAGGTACTCTATTATTAGGTTCTCTATTAGTTGGTAATGCATAAGTAACATAGCTATTTGTAACTTATACTTCACAAAAATTCATAGTATCGGTCATTATCTCTATCCGTATGTGTGTTGGTAACTCATCTAATTGTAACTCAGACTTCATCTGTGACTCATCCTTATGGAAAATTATGAGTGGATATTGGTAACTCATTGAAACAGTGTCTCATATATCAGTATTTCAAGCATCAGTGAATTATAACTATCAGTGACTTATACTTTTTCAAATCATGGTAACCTATAATATGATCTAAAAACTAAAAAAAGTTATTAAGAGTAAATTTAAACATGGTTAAATAATGTTACATTATAAAACATAATTAAGAATGATTTGAGAGCACCTAAACTAGTGGAGGAAACATACATGAACATGCATTGAGGGAATTCATATCACCCACAAATTCTAGACGATATCATATAAGGTGGATGGATGATATATCCCACCCCATGTATGTGTGTGATGTGTATCTACGATCCAATCCCAATGATAGATATATGTAACAATAACAAAATCAATTATATAGATGCAGTCAATCCAGAACAAACTTGATGTTGGATGGGGAATAATGGGAATTGTTTCCTCTTTAAAAGAGTTGCACAAATAATGTGATCCACTTACTCTATTTGTTCCAAGATGTTTGATCATGGTTTAGGTTCTCTTCTACCTCTAATTAACCTTATCCTTCTGAATTTTGGATTTATCCATTTTTTTCATCACCAAGGAGTGTGTTATGCTGATTATCTAAACCATCTTGGATGATAGAGATGATATGAGACAAAATTATTCATCTCAATCTTGTGCTTGAAACCTCTGTATTTCATGCATGAATGAGTTTGATTAACACACAACAATAATGCTTGAAATAGATAAATATAATTAACTATATCAAGTAATTATATTTTATTTAAAAATGAATCAAATCAAAAATTTGATATTCCACGTTTTTAACGTCAAAGAATAAAGAACCCACATTCAATGGATTCAAAATAATTTTGAGGTATTTGTGAGTTTTAAATAATATTATACATGGTATTATCAGATGTAATTTTTAGGATTTTATATCAATATTTTGTGTAGAATTAAATTTATATCGAATGTGGTGTTCCGGGACTATTAATACCAATACCATGAATAAGAAAAAGGTTCCTGATGCTGGAGAGAGAGCTGTCATTTTCTAGAATAAAGTGCTTCTACAAAAATTCTTATTTTGTGAATTACTGAACCATGAGGCATACCTAGATTCCATGAATAATCCAAGATCCCATGTTGACTGACTGAAAATAAAATTTTTATTTCCAAACACTTTTAGGAAAAGTGAGAAACCGCAAAACCCATAACACAAACCCGAACGCGACTTGGTACATTCAAAAAAACATATGATGGACAACAAAAGCTGAAAATCCCCCCACAGAACTTCATGTCATAATACCCGTAATAATCTCTGCATCACACATAAGAGTCCCCTTATTCCGTAACTGATTCCCACTCAGAGACCGACTTATACCGCTTTACTCAAAGTTCTTTATCTGGTCCAATGAATGTTGCACTGTGCAAGCTTGCTTAACCAAACTGCCCTTTTTAAAAGAAAGAATAATACCTTTTTCCCGCTTGAAGGATGATCTGGTACACGCCGATCTCGGTAGGTAAGAGTAGTATTTCCTTGTCCGTCTTCTTGGTGTAGAAGATAGAGTTTTTTCATATTCAGTCCTCCTTTCATTATCGTTTTGAACAACACCATTGTATGACAGATATGCTGGACCACTCATATTTTCTTTATTCCCTTCATATACCTTTCTCCCCATCGACCCATCATCCTTGTGAGTAGTAGTATTCACCCTCCTGAACTTCGGCGTGTTTCTGTCAGGATCCCATGTTCATATTTGTGATCTTCACATTAAATCTTACATAATTAATATTTTTTTATTCAGTGAATCACACCAACATTTATGAAGAAAAACCCCATCTAATTGAAATCATAACATTCTAAAAACAGAAGTTTCTTGAAAATATTTTTTATTCAATGAAGGAAAATTTTCACGAGTTAAATTAAATCATGTGAAGAAGAAAAATATAACATATATCTCATGTGTATTTTCATGAATAATGAGTAATGGATATTGTGTACTCCATTGATACTCAATGTACCATGAGATAATGCATCAAAAATATTATTTCATGTGAACAGGAGGTAGTTTCAAGTGAGACATTTGGGAATTGTAATTTTAGAGAAATATACCTGAATAAAATACATGATATTTACATGTATTAACTAAATATTTAGTATTTATCATAGTTATTAAACACATAAAATATTGAATCATATATAATTAAAATAATGTGAGCTAAATTTTTATTATTTGTTAAAATGGTAAATTCGAAAATACTTATTACATTATTTCATTATTTTGATACCAGACATTAATAAACAATAAATATCAGTGATATATCAAAACCTGAAATATTCTACTAATTGAAAATGAGAAAGACTATTTTTTAATCATAAAAATTTTTGTTTACACGGAATTGAAATATAAAAAGGCGTATGTGCACAATGCATTAGTTGTATATGTAGTTGAATACCCTTTCATTGGATGTTATGAATACCATTGAATAACCATTGGATTAAACTATAATAAAATAGATCTATCTATGAGATATCTCAATGGGTTTGGGTCAATAAAAGGAACCCTAGTGGTACAATTTTTAACAACTCTATTTGAGGACTAGTGGTCCCAATATAAATAATTCCATCTGAAGAAGTGGATAGTTTCTGATTGAAATTTGCATGTGAGTTGAATAACACTTGTAATCACTAATATTTTAGTGATAATAAAATCCATGAAACCACAAAACATTGATCAAAAAATGGAGTAGGCTTTCTAATTGTGGTCAAACCTTTTAAAATCTTAGTTTGATGTTATTTCATTCATTATCCGCATTAGATCATTATGGGATTTTTGAGAGTTCATATCAGATCCATTCCACATAAATATGAATTTGGTTCATGAATAATAGGGGTTAATTGAAAAGAAAAAAAACGTAGGAAAAGTTTGGTACACAGATTCACCCCCTCTTAGTGTTCCTACATGATCCATATGGGCTCTATAAGTGGTATTAGAGCCAAGGTTCTGCCTCTAATTAGATATATCTTATCATCCAGGTTATTTTTATTAGAAATATATAATGAAAAAAATTTAAGTTTAGGGGGAGTAAACATTACCTCTCATGAAAAATTCATTTCATGTCTATATATGTTCCAATATAGAGGTTTCTATGAAAACCCTAAAGAACATATAAAATTAAGAGGCAATCAAGACGAAAACATGTTTGATGAAGAATGATGGTACACTAAAAACTAAATATAGTCATATTGGTTTTATATCATAATTATCTACTAAACAAGTTTATAATGACCCTTTTAATGATTCCATTTAAAGCAGTTATGAAGAATATCTCATTAAATCACTATGTGGTTTTTATTTAGAAGTAAATTATTATCTAAAGATATTTTCAATCTGGGTTTTCACTTAAATATTTTGATTTATCAAGGGACTAAGTGTTGAAATGTCATTGTTTGAAGTAAAATTTGAGGATATGGTGAAATCTTAGGCTAACAAATTTCAAAGATGAAAAATTCTCACACATCTTTCTGAATCCAAATATGAAACCATTTTAATTTATAATTAACATGTTTCCTAGGTTGAATATGAATTAAAAAATACTATTTTTGAGAATGATTTGATTTAGAATTTACTTAATGAAGTGATCTTTACATTAGAAACAATTAATATAAGCTCCATGAGTGATAAATAAATTCATATAAAGGTTAATGTAAAGAGAATAAAAGTGTCCATTAATTCTATGATAGATAACAATAAATTGTAAGGTGATCAAGTTTATAAAATTAATAGTCAATGGGAAGAAATGCTAAGAGTTTTGAGGATAAGATACATTTCCACAACATGAATTTTTTTAAAATTGAATTCATGTTGATCAATATAATGGATACATTGTTAATTAATTTTAAAAAATGAATATAATCAAATTATGAAAGCACTTGAAGAATAGAAGAATTCCCTAAATCTAAAATCCTTGAGTTAGAGGTAGTGTTCATGAATATATAGAACACCCATGATGAATCATCATAAAATAATGAGATCAGAAAGGCTGAAATGAGTATTAATGAAAAGAGTCTTACTTAAAAAATACAAATTCTAGTGGGGAGAAAAACATGATATTATGTAAAGATAAATTTAGAGCATGATCATCGAAACAGGTAACCATTTTTTCAGAAGTATCTATTTGTAATAATAGTATTTCATCTTCTAGTATAGGTTCCAAAAGAATTTCTAGTCAAACATTGGAGAATAAGACTGATGATGAACCCACAATATCATCCAAGATTGATGACAAGAAGTACAAAAATTATTTTTCCATAAAAATTCTAAAATAAAGAACCATAATACCAAAAAATAGTAATATATAAATTCTTACTAAATTGTACTACAAAATAGAGAATTTATGATTTATAAGATATTTTTAGTGATGTAGTAAATTCATATATATGTACATTGATTTCTTTCATAATATGTTATAATATTAAAACTGTATAAGTAAATCTTTACGGTTATAAATTATTTAATGTAAATATATATCCTAAAAACCAAAAATAGAACACACATTAAAAAATAATTTGTTAATCAAAAATAGATTTGGGTGTCTTGACGAATTCATTGATAATTGGAATTGTAGTGGGAAAATTATGATGAGTTATGGTATGTACTAGTAATACACTATGTATATGTATGTGAGAAGAAAATACCACAAAAAATGTAGAGTAAATGAATAAAATAAGAGTTAGTTTCTTTGGGATATAAGTAGAAGGAGGAAGTGAAGTAAAATGTAATGCATGTTATAACCAAGAAGAATGATAAAATTTGTTCTACACCATATATAATATTCTTATACTATTGAATAATATGGTATTTTGAGGAAATTTTCTAATAAACCATAATCAATAATTTATTCTAAGTACACTATATAATAATAAGAAAAAAATATCTGAAACAAACTAAAAGCTTGATTTTGTTGATAGAATCCAAGGTGAAAAAATCAATTTCCATGAGATCTTATCTGAAATGGATAACCCTATAAAAACTATAGATCTATGTGGAAGTTTTCAAATTTATGGTAATATTTATATAAAATAAATGAATTTTTCTTCTAGAGAAAAATAATTTGTGATGAGTAATGGGAAGGAACCAACAACTTCATACACTAAAAATGATATTGTGAAGAAAGATTATGTATGCAAGAACAAGTATAATCATGTACCAAAATAATTATTAGTCACATGCATAATTATATTGAAATTTTATAATAAATTGTTATGAAATACAGAATAATGAAAGTGCAATTCTTTCTAATGGAAGAAAATCATATTCCATCCATGATGAAATCTAAAGATTTCAACAATTCTTTTCAACCCTTATATGATAAATTTTGGAATGTTAGAGAAATATAAATCATGAAGATTCTTAATTTATCTTAATCTAAGGTGGATATTGATATTCTCTATAATGAAGATAGTAAAATAATTAAATCATATAGTCGTGTCTCTAAAATGAAACATGAGTATAAAGAAATATTTTCATAGTGAGATTATAAGAAAATAATGGCCCAGATTGAGAGAAAGATCTTAGCGTGAATGTTATTTGTGAGAAATATATAGGTCCATCCATATTCCCTATTATTTTATGAATTTATAACTACATATAAAGAATTGATGTGGAAGATTCAATCTTTAAGTATTGGGAATAATAACAAATGTTTTTCATAGATTCTTTTAACTAAAAAGAAATTAAAGAAGAGGAGTACATCCCATATGGGGAGAAAACATGATAAGAATATTTTATTCTACTATATTCCAATTAATTTGGATATCCTTGATAGGTTTTATATTTTAATATTGAGGCGTGAGAATCAAACATTAAAATATTTTTTATTATTTTTTTAATGCATCTATTAATTGGGAATATTGGTCATTAGAAATGTGAAATGGGGGGTTACATTTCGGGCTATTAAAATTTATGATTTCTTCCAAAATTTGTGTCAGATTACATGTTCATATATAAATCTAATTTTTTTTCTTTCCCTAAAAATAAAATGTTTAATTTCTAATAGTGATATCATAATCATTTTCATTTAAGGATAACATAGAAATCCTTGGTTGTATCTCTGCTATTTTCTATACTGGTTTAGCCTATGTAGACTTATAGTAGACTAACTTAATACTTTTTGGTAATATAACCATGTGGTAACCACATTTTCATAGATAATTGGGAATATAATATTGAATTCCATGAATGGAAGAATAAGTGTTTTAGAAACCCATTCATTTCAATTTTAACATAACTTTTATAAAGGGGGAAAAATTTTGAACACAGATTTTGGATTTAAGAAAAATATGAGGTGATGTTGAAAAAAATAAAAAGTTGGAAATTATAGAGACATGTGCATCATTAGTTTTAATTGAGTCAATATATATTGGTACATGAATATGGGGTGATTCTTAGAGGTATTGAATAATTTAATGACACTAAATATTATACATGAGAAATTTTACTTGTCAAATATGATGATTATTGATATATTCATATGTTTAAATTCATGTTCCAATTTCACTAGGAGTGTTCACATTGAATATTAAATTTAATAAGGTATAACCATAAAAAATTATTTTTGGGAATTTAATTTCAACAAGGACGAGTAAAAAAAATTCATAGGGAACTTTTTAAGAACGGGACATAAAATGAATTTAAAATATAAATAAAAAATAAAGAATAATATAATTTCAAATAAGTTATAATAAAGATAAATACCTTGAAAAATAATATTTTTCATAATGATAAATTTAAGATGAAAGCCATGAAATGTGACTATTATTGCATGTTGATTTATTTTTTGTCCATGAAATCATATTAAGAATATTTGAGGTTGATGTTGGGATGTGGTTCCATTTTATATATTTTCATTATACATAGTTTTTTATAAAATACATTGGGTTGTGACTTTATTTAGTAAATACACTAACCATCAAAGTTGAAGAGCTATTACAATCCCCCTAGTGTGGCAGGTTTACTTAATCACATAATAGATCCAGATCGCACAAATTCACATTAACATAGAATGGATAGAGATGAGGCCTATAAGGAAAGTTGTGGAGGGAGTTCATAGTGACCATAGATTTTTTTTGGTGTCATGCAAGGTGGAAATAGAGTTCCACCCTCCCCCATGTACATGTGTGAAGTGTATTCGGTTGAGAACCCTGGTTCCTACCCAAATACATAATGGTAACATGATCTACTATATATAAATTCCCAACTAAGCACAAAATCTATTTGGTCATATGATGTGTAGGTACCTTTTACCAATTAAATTAGTTATTAAAATAGCATGAGCCACCTAATCAATTTGATTCGTGGTCTGCAATCATGGATCTTTTTGTATTCAACCTTTCGCTTCCCTTGTCTACTAGATATCAATATTTATGCATCCCCACCCTCTCATGTGAGTTTTATATTTCATATATCATCACCAACATGTATGAAAAAGATGATATGAAGCATGATTGATTTTCATGAATTCATGCATGCAATCTACATCTTTAATGAATGAATTTGTTTGAAGAACATAGTATGATCATATGTGAAATGAATGAAAAAAATATATCTATCACATGAAATTATTTGGTTTCCAATTATTATATTAATTCTGAAACATAGATTCCACATTTTCAAGCATCAAATAAAAATTATCCTACATTTAATGGATTATAATAATCCCATGTAATTTATTAATTTTAAATAATATATTCCACATTTTTCAAGCATCAAATAATAATTATCCTACATCGAATTGAAAGTGCTTTCGATGGTATTTAAATACTAAGACCAAGGGATAGATTAAGGTTTCTTCTTCTTGAGAAAGAGATCTCATTTTTCGGGAAAATAGAGCATCTATGAAACTCTTGTTTTTCAAACTGAATAACTATGAAAATTTAACAGATTATTTGAAAAAACCAATATCCTATGAAAACTACATGTGATCATCACATTAAGTAATATGTTAAGTAGCCTATGGTATTACATGAATCATACTATATTTTTCAAAGACGAAAAAGCATCTACATGAAATCATCACTTGAACAACGAATAAGTTTCACAAAACTATTTTTATTGTCTGAAGAAGAAGTTCCATATGGAGTACATTCACTCCCAAGAAGTAAAAAATGATTACATAGATTCCACATTCACTTACATGAATAAATAAAAAGGATACCATGTACTCTGTTGATGCATTAATTATAGTTATACAATATGTCAAACATAATGTGTTATGTGAAGAGGTAGTGACATTACATAATATATTTTTGGAATGGATGTTGAGAAGATTCTACATGAAACAAATACTGGTATATGATTGACTGAAAATTTTATCAAGTCAATCTCCCACAGATTAAACTCATTAATATTAAATTGAATGTAATGAGAATAAACTGAGATAAATTCATTTGGTTATTGAAAAGGGAATATCAGTGAATACATATTTCATTGTTTCTATATACTGAGACCAAACATTAATTGCAATGGAAATATTTATGATATATTAAATAATGGAAGGTTTTATTAATTGAAGGTGAGTAAGTCTAAGAATTAATCAAATGAATATATGTTTACATGGACTTGAAATAGTATATGGCTGATGTGTACACTACATTAATAGGAATAAGTAGTCAAAGACCTATTTTTAGGAGGATGGTAAGACTATTTAATAACTGATGGGATGTCGATATAATCTAAAAATCATTTAGGGAGATAGCTCAATTGGCGGGATCCAAGATAAGTAACAACGGTGTTTCTAGTCTAAACAAGTTCATTATCGACCTAGTGGTACCAATATACAAATTCCTTATTATGAATTGGATAATACTTTTCTAGTTCTTGTTTGTGAATCGAAAAAAAAAATCACTAAAATTTTAGTGATACAAAAATCCATGAAATAACTACAGGTTAATCATGGCTAGATGTGGGAATTAACAATGAGGCAGGACCTTGTAAAATATTTGTGTTCTAATATTTATTTCATTATATTCATTACATGTGTGTCTTATTGATGAGAGAGGATATCATATACATACCTCTTAATTTTGGATTATGTTTTAGAAAAATGGGGGTTAATTAAAAAAAATTAAAACTCGGTAAATGTTTTAGACCTCTATTTACGCCCCATAGTGTCCAAAAAATATCTATAGAGGATCTACACATATATGTATTATTATCATGATAAAATTTAATCTATATTAATATTACACATAGAGTTATAAAATATTTAAAATTCTATAAATTTTAAATATCATGAATTCAGATAAAAATCCCCCCTCATTATTATCAGTTTAGGGAAAGTTTTCTTCATTAAATATCTAGGAAAACATTTTTTGGGTTATCATAGTGTAATGGTAATCCATGTTGTCTTCCACTTATTATAATTATAATTTCAGTAGTTCTAACATTGGTTCTACTTAAATTTTAGGCTGTGATAATCTAATTTTATTCATTTATTGGATAATAGAAAACAATTTGTGAACTATACCATCACCTCTAACATTTTATCATTTAGAAAGGTGACTTATTTCACACAATACTTCTTGATTATGTCTTAGTGCATTTTGAGGGAATAGATTGGTATGAGAAACAATTATTCTCATGATTGTTAATTCAGTTCTCTTCTAATCTATTGTATTTCATTAAATCTTACTTATACATGTATTGGTAAATCCCAACATATGGTTCTTCTTGTTTCTAGAGGAAACAATTGAGTTGTGTTATATGTTTCTTATTATATAACTTGGAATATTTGACCCCTTATAATAGATGGTTTCTCTTAATCTCCTACACATTCACCGATAATTATTGATACCATGAATATGACTAATATTCATTGTAGTTTAACAAGTAACTCTAATTTAAAAATTTATAAATAAAATAATAAGGATGACAAATTTTTTCATAGAATGACAGGACATCAATCAATTGACATAGATACAGAGAAAAAATATTAATTTCATGAAGAAAAAGCATATCATTATATCTATCTCATCAAATAGAATGTTATAAATTTTCTATGAAATAATACAGGAAGCAGACACTGGGTGTGTCTCTTTGTATATTTATAATCACACAAATATCTCACACATATTTATATTTATTGGTTGTTATAAATTAACGAATATAAATGAAATGTGTGGGAATTTGGTTGGGGTAAAATGTAGTACATGATGTATAATTTGAGTTAGAAAGTATATAATTCAATCCTTAAGATATATATAATGAATACTCTATCATGGGTATACTGTAATATATTAATGAAACCTACTCTCACATAGTTGAGTGACTAAATTTAATTTACCTCTTCAACCCACCTATTTCTATATTTTGATAAATAATACACTAAAATATATTATGCGATGTCAATTTTTGTCTTAAATTTTGAGGTGATTTAAAAACATTAATCAAGAGATTTATATACTAGATTTTTCCATATGATAAGCCATAACCAAGGGAAGGGGACTACTAAACATGGAAAATGATATCTGGTCCACTATCTATTATACATCATATATAAATCCTGCATTAAAAAATAGATTCAAGGGAAAAATTAAATGAACAAAACATGTGAGAATAAGAATAGATTGTGGGGGAGATTAGCATCATAAAATATAACCAGTTCAACTACACACTACTTTGACTTTGAGAGGGAATAATTAAAACCACATACAATTATTCAAAACTCGAGAGTAATTCGGTGGTTTATTTACCCTTGTATCAATACTGAGGTTATTTTTCAAATATTGAATTAATATGATTATAATAAAGGAACACACACAAAAATTAGATTGTAATAAAAGATGGAATTTTGGTAGATATGATGTTTCCATTATCTATCCATGAATAATAAATTTCACCATAATCTACCCAAATTTTTCATATGTTTCTCATAAAGACAACCCTTTCATTACATTGTATATGAGGTGAATTGAGACAAGGAATGATGAATGGATTAATAGGGAATGTAATGAGTTAGTGGTGATATGATGGATCATGAAAAATATAGAAACCAAACCACAACACTCTTACTTACCCATTACAATTAAAATGAAAAAAAATTAAAATTATGAATAACGATTTAAGAATATAATGATACTCCCACAAGGCTGTCTGCCTTAGGATAGTTTCATAACATCCTATTAATTAGCAGTTTAAATTGTTAGGAGAGAATAATTGAATCAAAAATAAGAAAAACTTATGTAAACCAAGTCAAGTTAACTATTTGGATTCATTATTTTACTTGAATACTCATTTCATGTCACTCGTAATCAATAAAATCGAAGAATATAAGGTTTAGTGTCATTGAATACTGATAATAAAAAAACATATTTTATAACACTGGTTAACATTTTTCCCTAACTACTCTAATACACACCCCCTTTTAATCATATCACATGTAAACCCATCTTCATGTCTTAGGGAAAGAAAAAATAAAAAAGGGTGAGCTCGGATGCTCGATAAAGGAAACATAAGTGATAACCGATGCTGATTGTAAGTGAGAAAAAAAAAATATGGGTATGATAGAATATTTAATATAAATGAACATAATGTTAAGAAAACATACATAAATAAAACAAGGATCATAATACATGAGAAATCATAACATAAAAACATTTCAAAATATAAAAATTTAGCACAAACATGAGCATAATAATCATAACAGAGTGGATTAGGCATCATAATATATTTTTATTAGTGGATATGGTGTCATCCACCCATTTACCTTAGTAGATAAGGATTCACACCACTATTACCCATATTGTATCAGGCTTCATGCACCAATTTTAATGGTTGTATTAAGCATCAGGACTCATTTCCCATTATCTTATCAGATATAAATCTTTACCCAATGTATTGGATGAAAATATAGGGACCAACGATCACATAATGAAAAATATTACAAACCTAAATCGATTAAATTTTAGACTATGGATATTTTATTTCTACTATAAAAATATAGAGGCTCAAATAGTTTAATACCATTAAAAACCCAGATACAAATCATAATTTTACATTATAGTGATCAAACAATAATTAATATAAAAACAATAAACTAAAATTATTCTTCTTATGGTTATTTTATCATTTTTATCAATCTTCTTGGATTCATAGGGAAATGTAAAAACATATAAATGGTGATATCAGACACTTAGTAAGGGGTAACATACAACAAAAAAATTATAAACAAGAAATTTTGGAATGAATAAATAAAATGATTTATTCCATATCAAAAGAAACAAAAAGTATAAATAAATCCATGGGAAATTATATAATAAATAAATTCATGGATAACAATAAATAATCAAATACATATGGGAATGTGTATTGTTAAAAAATTTAAACATACTGGCATGTTCTTATTCCAATACATCATATATAATGTGTTAGGATTCTCCAATTACCCTATATTAATTGTCACATTATATATACGTGTGCACTGTGAGGATAAATAATTTCAGGACCCACTCACCACATTATAGTCCAATTCTTTCCATCACATAACAAAAGATTACACAGCTCAATGATTAGGGAAATAAGAATATATACACATAACACAACTTATCAATGAAGGACATCATACAAGATTTTCATACATATAAGCAAGAATTATATGGTATTAAATTATTTTCCCCTAAATACAAGAATCAATATTGATATATTAATTTTAAAATTTAAGATTCCAATTAATTGATAGTTAAATCCTTTATAATGGTTTGTAATTAGATTTTATATCACCTAGGCATATCCCTTAGGATTTTTAAACCATTTATACCACAAAACCCATTATTGTGCATCAGGTGAAGATCGATTCAATGCATAATATTCCATTTGTAGTGTTATTACACGGAATTAAAAATATTCTAGAGCTAAAAACACTTCTAGTAACTAGATAGGGAATTATTTTCCACTAAAACCACACACATATTACATCACCATAATTTTTTGATGTTATAATGATTACAGGTTAGTTCATGAATTATAACTATATAGACTAAGGCTATAATTATAGGGAGTAAGTAATCACTCAATTTGAATAATTCAAATGGATGCAACAACATGAAATTAAATGTATTTTCTTACATGATAGGAAGATTAAAGAAAAATATAGAAAAAATAATTTCAATTTAAATTTAATTGAGTAGATTTGGTAATCCCTTACCTCTCTTGATATTTTTAGCCAAGGGGTTTACCTTTAGACCAACAGAACTCTTCAGTAGTAGAGAGAGAGTAGTGGAAGATACTCCTTGGGAGGTATATTATGAGATATATTCCCATTGGGTGAGGTATAATGATAACATGGGGTGGGTATTTATAATTGAGTAGGAGTGGTGTTAAAGGGATTAAAAAATGATTATTTTTCCATTAAGTCCAAAAAAATTTGTGTGGCATTAATTCTAACATTTTTTATTGAAATTTTATGTTTTCAAGGATGGTTAAGGTCATATAATACATCAATAACCCATATAATATTATGTTATTTATTAAATACACATTGTTCAAGAATAATAATTACTAAATTAGAAAAGTTCATTTGAATCTTTGTTTTCCATTTCAATTGTACTTTATTATTTTTTTGAAAAACTTTATTCCAGTTATATTTTGAATTTCATGTAGATTCTACACTAATTTATATATTCCTTTCATTGAGATAATTAAATGTGGATTTAAATTTTTAGGGGAGATTAGTGGTCATGATTTCAACCCTGATGTGGTCCCAACTAGATGGCTACCACAACAGTAATCCAATCCTAACAATTTCACCATTATTTTATTGGATAAAAAGTTTGACAGATGTTATTTAACATTATTTAGATCATTTTATTCAATAGAACTAAAATTATATTTGATATGTATGAGGGTCAAAAAAATTCATGAATTCTATGCATCTAGATTAAAGGAATATGTGAGGATATAAATGTTTTAAATAATCATTCATTCATAAATCCTACAAACCATCATTTAAGAGGATTATATTTTCATGTTGGATGATGAAAAAACGGGGAGAAATTACATATAACACAATATTCCAAAATTATAAAATTAAGATATCCAAGATGTGTGTAAATTCAACACATTAAATATATATATTCAATCTAGATAAAATTATATTTTATAATGTTTTGACCATGAATTCTGTAATACATGAAATAATAAGCATTAATTTTAAGGAAGATAATAGAATACATCTAGTAACAAAATTATCAATGAAAATTTATTAGGATTTTCTAACAACCCATAGTTTATAAGTGATATTTTTCTCCTAAATAAATGGGTGTTATAATTTAACATATAGTGTAATACACATACGGAAACAGAAAAAAAATTATTTCATTACAAAATATTGTTATATTAATTATCAATGAAACCAATAATAATTCCAAATTTTTTAACTAGATAAAAAATATAAAATAGAATTTCTAAAATGGGAAAATATGAATCGCTTCAATATATTATAATCATCATACCCATGAATAACACTATATAAATAAACAAAATATTAGTAAACCAATAAACATCCTCGAAAATGAAACTATCTAACTTTGGGAGGAATTGTGTTGAATATCATGTGAAATAATTATGCAGTATGTATAGGAGGTAATGCGACTGTTGTAATTGTAAATTGAATTTTTAAAATTAATTCGACAATTCAGAATAGTATCCTGACCATGGGAAATAGAAACCCTACAATTAGAATAGAAATTTTACAAAAAAATATTAAATTGTGATGTGAATAATAATTATCATGAGTAATATAAGAAAATATAAATATCATGATTCTAAAAAATAAATATCATGATTAAAAACTCATTGAAAATATAATCACACTTTTAATAAAGTGATTTTTAATGTAATTTTTAAAAATCATAATTTTTATATCTAAAATTAAAATTATATATCATTGAAATTTATTTGGATAAAATTTATATCATTTTGTAAATCGTCATGTTGAAATTTTCTAAGGGTTTTTTACTATAAATTTCTTGAAATACTTCAATTTTTAGGTCAATAGTAATAATGTTGTTTTTTTCATAAATGGTGTATCTAAAATTCCATCATTCATGATATAAAATTTACCTAATAATTTATATGACTTGATGTTTCACAAAAAATATTTTATTTCATAAATGAATGATTAAAATAAATAAAATCAATTTCCAAAACTGAAAATCATTTTCCAAAACCGAAATGAAAAAATTATTCCATTAAAATTCTAAGATCTAAATGTAGATGTAGATGCTCAATTATAATAGGGGATGAATTGTACGTTTAAAAAAATCCATTACTAACCATAAGAAAAGCATTGTTTAATAAAGTTAAAAAATAGTTTCTCTAAACCTTCTTTTATAAGGTAAATGAAAAAACTTTAGGTTTGATAAAGATGTGTAATTGAATAATCACACAGGTATACTTAAACAAGATTCTACCTTAATGTTTATAACATCATATATTATAGTAATTAAAAAAGTTAAAGTATAAGAAACACTTTCTATTTGTAATTAAAATCCGTGGAAATTTAATGTACATATAAAAGAGTAAAAATCATTCAACCCAAAGAGTAGGGTATCAAAACACCTTGTTAAAGAATCCTTGATTTGTACATTCAAGGATGTATTCCTTGCCCCCATAAGGTTAATACTTAGATCCATGAATTATATGATACTAATTATGTATTGTTATCCCCACAAGACCATAATTAAGTAGATAATCAGTACCTCTATCTTTCCTCAGCTAGAATCCCTCGATCAGAATCACCTACAATTAGTGTCGCACAATGAAGAATAAATATTATTAAATATTTCTAGTATGTTGATTAAGTAGTTCAGAAGTTGATCACTTCAATTATTTCTCACAAATCAATTTTGGAAGACCTCTCTCGTGTGTCTCAAAATCCAAAAAGTCACGAGATTGTTCAAATGACCTGGTATTTATACTGGAGAACTCCAATAATTGAATTTTCCTCCAACAGTCATATTTTTACTAAAATTTATGTGGTACCTATACAACTCCCACTTACAAGAGTCATATAATAACAAAATGGTTGATATAGTTTAGTGTATGAAATATCATGAGAAACATTAAGTGTGTATGAATCTCATAATATTAAATATTACATTAAGAAAATATACTAAATTTAAGAATGTTTTAAAATTGAAATCTTAACCATAAGATAATCATATAAGAAACATTTGAGAATTGGATCTAAATATTATGGAGAATAGTTATTGAGAAACACAGTAAATCAAATTTGTAAATTTGTGCAAATTGTAATTGAGGAAGTGATTATTGGATTGAAAAATTTTAAAAATTTGACATCGAGAAACTATGAATAATATTTTCATTTTTGAGTGAATGGGAATATAGAAACATATGGAATCTAATTCAAAAATCAGAGATAATACTAGTTTAAGGAACTATGTATTAGATTCTAAATATTGGATGATTCATAATTGATGAATATAGGAAACGATATTCAATATTTTCATATAAACGTATTCATGATTTTAAAGGAATCGGAACTGAGAAACATAGGATTATGAGTTCCAATAAGGATTTGATTTGTTCCATTAGTTAAAAAATTAAGCATAACTATAAAAAAGTTAAAGAACTCAATTCCAATTTGAATAGGGTTTACATATATATTTACTTATAGATATAATGTATTATTAAGGAAATGTGTTTTTGATTTCCAAAACATAAAAGAATAGGAAATGTCATAATGAAACATTTTACTTCAAAATGTCACCCTTTTTGTAAAGCACAAAAAATTAAATTTTGAAAATAATATAAAGACTAATAGACATCATATTTGAACATAAAAAAAGAAATTATATCCACATTATTTTCTGAATTAGTATAAATACAACTAATTCCCCCTTAGGTTAGGAAATCCCCCGAATGATGTTATTATAACATTATATAATTTTCTTCCTGAAATAAATATCCACCTCTTACTTAAGGATGTATTATTTGAGCATTAAACCCTTACATTTTTCTTCATATACTAATATTCTTTGTAGAATATTGTTCTCCACCTTTGTGATTTTTAATAATGAATTTGAAAAAGAATAATGTACCTAAACAAATTATGAAAAATATGCTAAAAATATATAATAACTCTTTTCTATTTAAAACATTTATAAAACAAAAGATCACAAATACAAGATAAATAAATCATTATTTGGAATTAATGTTATTAAAATTGATGTCAACATATTAAACTCCTTCTGATCATCATGAACATTTGTTAGGATCTCTTCCTGAATCTGATTATTCATATCAAGATTTTGAAAGTTTTTATCATAATCCATAACTGTTTTTTCATGATACTTCTGTATTTCCACAACTTATTGTTTTTAATCATCGAACCATTTAACTTCTAGTGTGAGAAAATTTATTTATCCATACAAATCATTATCTTCTTGAAATCAATTTTTTTTCTCTTCCTTTATCTTTTCTAGAAAAAAAATTAAAAAAATATTTGAGATTATCATGGGATTCTTTGAAGTTGTTTTTACTAGATTAAGCATACCATCAAAAAAATTATGATATATTTAAATCTATTTTACAACTTTTAAATCTCTCTGTATGATTTCCTATTAGAATCATAATTCTGTTCAATGATTCTGAATTCGAATTCAAGTTTTATCAGCTTTTACATGAAATAGGTTGTTGAGTACAATTTATGATATATAGATTATTGAATAAGATGACACAGTGAATCACGGTTTGGGAAATATAAAATGATTTTTATCACACTCTTGAAGGATTTCACAACAAAATATTGTTCAAGGTATGAGGAATAATTTTTTGATTCTGATACAGCTTGCTTAGATGTGCCAAAATGTACTTTCTTTTCTTTTTCATTCAATGTGGTAACTTTCATTGTTCTTTGATTTAATTTTGTTTATTTATAAATAATAATAATATTATCATCATAATAATATTATTATTATTCATCTTCATTATTACCACCATCACCATTATTATCTTCAGCATCATCATCATTGGAAATATGTTTTTTAACTTTACTTTCTAGATTATGGTCTTTAAAAGATAGCTTCTCAACGGAATCAAGCATGGATGAGGAGTCTTGAGAGGTTCCTATATAAATATTATCATATGAATTCTCTTTCACAGTATGACCACTCTCTGTAATCACATCTCCAATATCTTTCTCTTGGATTTTTACTTATTCTTTATTTTATTCTTGAGACTATTCTAAAATAATCATAACTAAGGATGAAACATATTTCATTCTTTTTTTGATGGGATAGCCTCTAAATCTATAGGTTGATATTTTTTATAATGTTTGGTTTCTTTTAGAGAATATTTTGGAATATTATTTCATTCTGAGTACCTTTCTATATCATTCAAAAAATCATGAAAAATTTCTTCTTTAGTTAGTTTTATATTACTGTTTTTTTACTTTTCTTATTTCTCAAGTTCTTAAAATTCATTTATTTTCAATGCTTTATATTATTCTGGATCAATCCCAAAAAATAGACCCCCTCTCTTCCTTATATAATTGTCTGGTATCCACTTTTTTTACAACATCATTTGGTTAGGATTTAAGTTTCTTCATCATATGTGGTTTGGAATCATGTGTTTTTTCTGCAGTTCTGAGACTTCATAATTTATTTTCATAAGCACAACTAACTATTTATTGAATCTTTCCACAAAATCCCTTAATTTTCCAAATAAATCAACAAACTGATTTTTCATATCACTAAAAAAATTCATTATAATAATTTTTTCTTTGCTTAAAACAATAATCTAAAAAATATTTGGCTTTGAGATACAAGGAACCTTGCAGAAGTTCAAAAAAATTACTATAAAGTTGGACAAGGTTGTTGGAAACATGAGCATCTAAGAATTAATAGACTCATACAGAAGCTTACTGATTGAGAGAAAGATCTACCTGAATAGGTTAATATTTCTTAGATTAATGATAAAACACATCATGAAGATGTATGTTGTTTTCAAGGTGTTTGTGTCTCAATTTCTAGGTATTAATAGACCTTTCATCCAAAAAATACATGATCATGTAGTTAGCTAATGGGTTGTAATGTTTTAGCTTTTTTACACCTTAAAGACATAAGAAATCAACATCCTTAACTTGGTTAAAGGATCCTTTTGAATTTCGCAGCATAAGAGATGGATAGTACACTTCATTATCAAATGGGTCTACAAGGATATCAATGGTTTTCTTATAAGACACAGAATATGTTTTCCCCTAAAACATAATCTTAAACATATCCTTTCAACCTTTAATTATGAATTCAACTGGTTCATAATATTGAATAATCATATCTACATATACTTGATCTTTTTCTCGTTATTTTTGGTAATGCAATAATTTTTCTAGACTTGAATCTTTATGATAATACTTATTAACGAATCATACAAAATGATGAAATTATTATCAAATATCTTTTATAAAAAAATAAACCAATCCATGAATTCATTAGATTCCAATGTTCTTTTAGATGATATAGTTAGATACATTCAAATCATTGAGAAATAGTTATAAAAATCCTAACATAGTCTTTAAAGGGTGACAATGACTCGAGAAATAAGTTTGGAGGTCGATGTGGGATATAGGATGGTCCCTCTTTTATATAGGGGTCGTGGTGACGTTTCAGAATCCAAGCAAGATCAAATAGTTGATATTGAGTGTATTTGATCTAACAGTTATGATTAATTTGAATATAGTTTTTAGGATCAAATCTTTTGTGGTTTGAGGAAAATTAAATGGATCTAGGGAAAGATTAATCCATTTTTTTTAATCTATATTGAAAAACCAACAAATTAAAAATTAATGTTAAGTAGTAATAGGTAAGATAATGTTCAGGTTAGTGTGTTTAGAAGGTTTGTTAGTGTTTGATAATATTCTTCATATATATTTTTAATTACGAAATGTTTTATTAGATTCTATAAACATTATGTATTTTTTTCAAACTTTTAATAGGTTTTGAAATAATATATTTATGGAAATCAACTGTACACCCCCTATAAAAAATTTTATCATAATTATATGAGATAATTCAAAAAAGTGGATATGAATGATTACCTTATAGTTATCATTCCTAATTTCTTTTATGTATTTAAATATACCGAAAGGTAATGGTTTTTTAGAAATAGCAACATGTTTTTATTGCATTCTGATGAATTTTAAAATTATATATACTTTTACTATGTAATCTAGAAGAAAGTGATGGATAATATCTACATTATTTTTACTGTAGTGATGTGCATGGTTTCTACTTTGGGAAATGGAACTAGTGTTATCACATAGTATCTAAGTATTAGTAAAACTCATACCATAATCATTTAGTGTGTGATGTATCCACAACCCTACAGCATAATAACCTCGAGTTGCTACAAATTTGGCTTCAGTAATGGAAGGTGATATGTAGTGTTTTTTATTACAGGACCGAGAAACTAATGAATCTCTTATGAAATGAATATTTCTAGATATACTTTTTTTATCCATTCTAAAACCACCATTTTCAACATATTAATAAATTTTTATTTGAAAATCATTCTTAAAGAAGTGGAAAAATCCCAAATTAATATTTGCCATTAAATAATGAAAAAAAATCACTAATTTTAGATGAGGTTCTTTTGGATTTTATTGATATCATTCACATGAGAATACAAAAAACATTATGTTTGGAAGACTAGTTGTTAAGTTTAGTAAACTCCCAATGATACATCTAAATCTTGTTTGATTGACTAGTTTTCTAGCTTCATCAAGATCAAGGGTATTCAATGTATCGATTGGAGTACTTATACATTTAGTGTTTTCATATACATATTTTTTAAGAAGTTCATTAAAATAAATATATGGAGATATATAGGTTCCTTCTATTTTTTCAGAAATTTTAAAAACAAATAAAAATGATAAATCACACATCATACTCATTTTAAACTCATATTTCATAAGATTTGTAAATGAACCGGTTAATTTAATATAAGTTAATTCGAATATAATTTCCTTAAGATATATTTTAACAAAAAACATTTTTTATTTCTTTATAAAAAAGAGTTATATCAACAACTCCATAAACATATTTGGTTTTTAATAAAAAGGAATATATGTCTATCATACTATGATATAGGGGATTTTTTAAGACCATATAAAGAATTTTTATATTTAAAAACATATTACGGGTGTTTTGTGTTAGAAAACTAGGAGGTTTCTTAACAAAACCTTCTTCTTGAAAATATCCATTACGGAAATCACACTTCACATCCGATTGAAAAAATTTAATCTTAAATAACGATACAAAGGATAAGAGAATTCGAATGCATTCAAGACTAGTTACTAGAGAAGATGTTTCATCATAATATATTCCTCATTTTCTATTATATCCTTTAGGAACTAATCCTCTTTTATTTCCTGTAATGATTCCTTTCTCATTACATTTATTTATCAAGTCTAATTTAACTCCAATTACATAAGTTTCTTTTGGTCATTTAACAAAGTTCTAGACTTTTTTCCTTTCAAATTAATTTAGCTCATCTTGCAAAGCATTAATCCAATATTCATCACCTAATGTTCCATCATAACTTTTTGGTTCAAATTAAGAATTAAATACAAGATTCTCTACATCATTTCTTAAAAAACATATAGTCTTTACCGATTGATTTACACCACCAATGATACTATCACTACAATGATTCCTAAGAGTCATGTGATTTGGGTTTTGTAAATCCTTTTCATCAACATAAAGAAAAATTTCTTCTAGAATGAATACATTTGAAACATTTACATGAGTATTATCCTTATTAGAAGAATATTCCAACAATTTTTGATAATCACTGTTGGATAACACATGAGAAGATGTAGGTTGATGTCATTTAAAAACAAAAGGATTGGTTTAATCATACATAACATGTACTATTTCCCCAACTGTACAAGTTGTTTTTTTGAAAACTCTATATGCAATAAAAGTATTGGAATAGCCTATGAAAATTTCTTCATTTGATTTGAGTGAGAATTTGTGTAAGTTATATTTTTTATTCAAAATGAATACATTACATATAAATAATCTTAACTATGAAACATTTGGTTTTCATTCTATCCATAAATCCTATGGAGTTTTATTAATAAATGGCCTTGTTAAAACATGATTTATAGTATAACAAGTAGTTTTAACAAATTCAACCTTAAAATATTTAGAAATTGACTATTCACTTGACTTAGTTCATTTTTTCTCTTTATGAATTCATTTTCTTCTTTCAATAACATTATTTTTTCTTGGGAGTTATAGAAGGTGTGAAATTATGATTAATCCCTTTCTTACTAAAAAAAGTTTAAAAGTATGAATTTTTAAATTCTCCACCATAATCACTTTGTATAGTTATCAATGGATTTTTTCTCTCATTTTAATGTATGGATGAAAAATATTTGAAATAAGAGAAGGTTTTAGATTTCTTTTCTACAAAATAGACCGACATAAATCTATTATAATCATAAACTAAAACAAATACGTAGTATTTTCCTCCAATATATAACATTTTTTAGGACCATACTAGTGCAGGTTCTCTCTCTATAATGTATCACAAGTTTAGACTTCACTAATAGATTTAAATCTTGACTTATATTACTTTTCCAAATTTACATAGATCATAGTCTTTTGAAGAATCAAATCTAAGATCTTGTAGATCCCTAATAGGTATTTTCAAATATAGTTTACATAGGTTCTTATGATTACAGTGTTTTAGTCTTTTATTCAATAACCAATGTCAATCATCCATTTCACTAATACAAGGAAATTCTAGGTTCCTAAGTTATTCTAAGTTAAGTTTATATAAATTCTCAAGCTGATGGGAATAAAGAATGAATCCAACCTTGGAATTGTGTACTAATAACTCATAATTCCTAAAATGAAAAAGTTATCCTTCATCACATAATTTATTTATACTTATAAGGTTGTTCTAAATATCTTGAACAACTAAAACATTTGATACTAAGGATTTTTCCAAGAATAATGATGTTACTTGTAACAATAATTTATCCATGAGCATTATATCTAAAAGTGACCCTACCATCATTCATCTTAATAGCCTTTTCAATTAATTTTTTGTTACTAGTAATTTTTTGGGAACATCCACTATCCATATACATTGTATTGTTGTTGGTACTTTCATTGTTTTCCAAAAAAGTAGTTTGGATTTTGGAATCCATGATTTCTTGGATCCGAAAATATGAGAAACTGAAATATTATGAATCGATATTTTTTTAGAAATATGAGATTAATGAAATCCTAATAATTGAGTTTTCTTGACAAACAAATTTTGTACTAGATTCCATGTAATTGACACTTAGTGTAGAATGATGATTATTGGAAATAAAATGTTGTGACTGAAAACTAGTTTTTAGTGAGTAAACCCCTTTATTGAACTATTAATTAGAGGTATATTTTTTGAATACATCTTATCAAAATTCATTTTACCATACGTAAATTTTGATATAATATTATTGAAGGAAAATATTTCATTTTTTAGTCTAATAACTAAATTCTTATCCTCATAATCATTAGTTTTGGAATTAAGTTTAGTGTCTAAAGCATTTATCTCAGAAATGAACAATTCAAAATACATATAATGTTTATTCTCTTTATAATTAACATCATCAAGGTTTTTATAAATAGAATCAATTTTGAAATGTTTTACTTTAAGATCTATAAAATGATATGATACTTATTTTGATAAAACAATCATTCTTTCATTTTCCATTCCATGGTCCTTTTTTTCTTAAAATTTTTATTTTTGAGAAATTTTGAAAATTTAGATACTACTATAAATAAATTAAATAATTATATTATGATGAGTAAGATTATTTATCTATATATATAGAATATTCTTCATCAGGATAATTTTCACATAATGATATTATTTTCAAATATCATGTATCGTGTAACTCTTCTATAAAACATTTATCCTAAGTATGAATTCGGGAAATAATACCACTAATCTTGGGTCTAGATGTTTCAACTTCTTAGAATTCATCATATGAATCTCCACCACTCATAGAATGAGTTATTTCATACCTTATAGTCTTGATAACATTAGATTTTACAAAATGTGTAACATTATGTTTCTTACATATGTTGTTATCTACATCCCAAGAAGATATATGGATATATATATTTCTAGTAATAGAATAATGAAAATTATTTCATACCTTATAGTTTATCTGATATTCAATATTATTTTTATTATTAATTTTTCTGAATTCTTTATGAAGAATTAAATAGTCTCTGGTAAGAATGACAATGTTTTAAACACCAGTATTAATAAAAAAAGTCCTGATTCTATCTCTCTATTATTCATAAAAAAATTTATGAATTATTTTTGGTCATGTAGGGTTCAAATTGTACCTGGATAGGAATTTCATTCTTTCCATTCATAGAAAAAAACAAAATACCTTTTTTATAACACATGTTAGTGGAAAAAATATTTATAAACAAAATGTTTATAAACGTAATTTCTAACAACTTGATGAAGTAAAGAAAGAGTAAGTAAATGGTGAAATGAAATTTGTTCTTTGATAATATATATAAATATCAATATCTTAGAGACCTCCTATTATACAAATTGTATGATCAAAATGGAGATATATATGGTAAATTCCAAGAGTGGGGTGAATTGTATGTTTAAAATAAATTCAATTTTAACCATAAGGAACCCTTTTTATAAAAAATTTAATCAAATTAGTTTCACTAAACCCTCTTTTATATGGTTTATTAAAAACTCCTTAAGATTGATAAATATGTGCGATGTAATTAAAACACATGTATAATTAATGAAAATTCTACCATAAAGCTTATTGAATCAAATTTAAGTATTGTTGCAATTGTGAATATAAAAGAAACACTTTATTTTTGTAATATATTGAAGTGTATTTTTAATGTACAAATAAAATAGTATAAATAAATTGATCCAAAGTGTATGGTATCGAAACACCTTTTATTAAGGTCCATTGATTTATACTTTGATGAAACACGGTATTACCCACACAAGTATAAACCCTTAATCCACAAAAGATCAGATACAAATTCTATATTTCTATTCCTATAAGCCTTTGATTAAGTAGGTAATTAAGAAATCTGTCTTCCTTCAGCCAGTAGTCCTCCATCATAATCCCCAACGACCAGTTTTTCACAAATTAGAATAATGATTTCTGATGATTTAATGTATGATGATCAAAAAGTTCACTACTAGGTCACTTCAATGCATTCACATGAATAAATTTTGGAAGATCTCTTTCATGTATCTCAAAATCCAAAATTTATGATGTTGTTTAAATGAAATGGTATTTATAGGTTAGATCACCCACAATCAAATTTTCCCCTAATGGACAAATATTTCCTAAAATTTCGAAGGGACCTATACAGCTGGCACATATAACGGACAAATAATTACAAATTAGAGGAAATCGTTTAGTATAATAAATATCACGATAAACATTTAGTGTGTATGAATATATTTATATGGAACATTATGCTATAGAAATATAGTAACATTAAGAATGTTATAGTATTAGATTCTTAAATAAAAGGGAATCAGATAATAATCTTATGAGAATCAAATCTAAAAATTATTGAGAATCAGAATTGAGAAACATAGAAAATATGATTCAAAAAACTGTGTAAATAAAAAATTTACAAAGAATAATTGGATTAAAAATTTTAGATGAATAAAAATTGAAAAATAGTGAATCATATTCACATTATGGAGTGAATAAAAATTTAGAATCATAGGGAATCATATTCAATAATTTAAAAGAATTGGAGTTTAAGGAACTGTGAATCAGAATTTAAATTTTGGATGATTTAGAATTGAGGAACATACAAGATTAGATTAAATATGTTTTGAGAAACATATTCAAGGTTATAAAGGAATCATAATTGGGAAACATAGGATTATGAGTTCTAATAATGATCTGATTTGTTCCAATAGTTAAAAAATTAGACTTAGATATAAAAATAATTTAAGAAAATGATTCAAATTAGAATATTAATTTCATATAAATTTCATTATAGTTCAAATGGATTATTAAGAAAATGCTATTTTAGTTTATAAAACATAATGTAATTTAAAAATTAATAATGAATGTTTTTTATATATCAAAAATAACAAAAAATCAAATTTTATTTTTAATAAACTAATAAATTAGAATTATGAATAGGTTTAATGTTTTTAAAACCAATATAATGTTTCTTTCATATGATTTATCTTTTCAAAAATCTAATATTACATGTTTTAACTTTGATAAAATATTTTATATAATATTTTATTCAAAAAAATACCCCTCTCATCAAGTATAAATAACACATCTCCCTCCCCTTTTGAAACCACACATCCCTCACATTTCAAAGATAATGTTCATGCTAAATCATTCATATTATGCAACATAGAATACCTATGGATGTTCTGGAGTAATCCAACTCTAATAATCTAGGTAGTTTTAGTGTTATAGAAGAGAAGTTGCACTAATGATTTTGTAAGCTTCGATCAACTCTTCTATTTTTTACATATTCCTTTATTTATTGATTTCACAAACCATTTCAAAACAAAACCATATAAGAATAATTAGGCAATAATTCAACATTATATTAATGATTTTATCCTTTTATACATAGAATATTTTTAATATATATAAATATAAAGCTCATCTTTCCCACTCTATTAACAATGTCCTCTCAAAGGTTGGTGGACCACCTACAGGGACATTTCCATTTCAAAACATATAACCATCATCATGGATAGATATTTTCAATTATAAAAAATATATAAACATGTAATTTTATGTATTATAAACTTTGGAAAGTAATTATAATCATGTTTAATTACTTTTAAAAAAATTAATGAAATTAGAACACAACAAGAAAATTTAATGGAAATATGATATTAAAACTAGTCACATTTAAAAAAACAATTCACTTCTTGAACTAGATTATAAAAAACATAAGTTTATTATTTAGGAGGCAGAAAACTGATGAAGTAAAACATGACTTAAGGTAAGAGAATTCTCAAACACAACTCGTTTTATTTAGGGTTTCCCACTTTCACATCAATTTTATAATGAAAATTCTTTTAATTATATTAAATATCATTTCATTTTTCTTCCCTTTATTTTTAGGGATATACATGTTTTCACCATTATTTTTATGACAAATATAATGATTTTTCAAAAAGGATTTTCCTTCCCAAAAAAATCATTGACTCCTCATGCGTTACTTCTTATCGATATAAAAATTATCTTTTCTTTAAAATTATGACCTTTGATTTTTTTTGGGATCCCTAAATATAATTAGTGAATCTATGCTTGATGAAATCCTTATAAAACCCAGTATTTTCCATGGGTTATTTCTTGACTACGATTATTATATGTTGAATGTGAAATGCTTGATTATATAAATATTATGTTGCTATGGGTGGGACTGGAATTATATATTCTTCTAATGCATTGGGAAATGTGATTTATTTCATGGTATAATTTGTTTTATAAATATTCATGACTCTTTCTTTGTTTATAATGATGGTTTCTTGGTTTATGCACATCTGGTTTATATGAAAATGATGCTACATTTCCTCAAAACAATGTGTGGTACATGACCACTATGACATGATGTTTAATTTTTTTGAATTTACACATTACATGCCATTATCAAGGGTTTCCCTCATGATTATGATGATGATGTTATTATTATGATGTTATGATGATGATTATGCTTACTCATTTTATATTGACTCATGCACCTTATTTATCTTCTTAATGGTATTTTAGCTCACACATTTTGATTTATATCCTCTAGTGACTATATGTACTAAATAGAATATGATATTTTTGAATGATATATAAGAAGGATTTAAATAAATTTTTATGATTTATTTTTTAATAGTGATTTTTTTATTCTAATTTACACAAGGTAATAAACCTTTTGGTCCTTGAATATATAACTATTATGTTTTATATCGTTAATATGATATAATTTTAATGTAATAACATTTAGGGTCTCTATAGGTGGTATTAGTGGTATGGTTTAGTGAATTTGGGAATTATAAAACACTATTGAAAAGTATTTGTATAATTTTTAGTATATTTTAACATCTAATAATATTTTTGGTTTATAAAAAGGATAAACATAGGTATCCCAGAAGAAATGTTTTTATATTTAATCAATAAAAATAATATGTTATTAATTATTTTTTCTCTTACATTTTCTGAAACCATTTCTATATAAGAAAATTATGGGAACCACTAGAAACTAGTTCAACTACTCTTATGAGTAACAATGATTTTATTTATTAGGCGAAATCCCCAATTTCATTGGTGGTGGAGTTCAAAAATTAATGGCAATTCTTTCCCACCTATTTTAGGCTATGAACAATTACCATAATCGTGAATAGAATAATAATTCACACAAGAAGGAACAAAATGTTATTGAGTCCTTTATGTGACAATGACCACTAACATTTTGTGGATATTTCGATCAACATGATATAGAATAGTCATTTAACTAAATTGATAAGTTCTTTTATATGATCCACTATTCTGAAGAAAAAAAACTAACTCTATCCATCTACTGATTAGATGTTAAGGCTGATCAACAGTGGGGGTCGATAAAGAACACATAGATGAAGAATAAAATGGAAGATATGGTGTGAAAATACATTGAGACAATATTTATTAACCAGTATTTTCCATGAACTAATCAAACACATATGAAGATATAATTTGTATAGTAAAAGAAAAATAAAGGTTAATATATCAAGAATTATGAGGAAAACATTACAAGGATTTTAATCTATAAATTGGGTTTTTATATATAAATTTATTGAAATATATATAGATTATTTAGTGGTTTTAAATAACATCTTCAAATGTATATATATATTTGATAATTTTAGAGTTATGATGATCTGGCTCAATTTGGTCTCTATGTAGAGATGGATATTCGAGAATAGTCCCATGGTTAGGGATAAAAGATGAGAATAATGGAGTTTCATGTCGGTAGGTCAAATGATAAATGAGAAATTAGGATCTAATAACCCATGTGTCAAAAATATGGAAACATATAATTGGAATTGTCTCAATAAGCAATGGCAATGATTCATGTGTGGGAGAAAGTCCACTAATCTCATGAATGTGGAAGATAAATGAATAATCCAACCAATATGATGAAATCAAGGAAGGAAATCCATAATTCCCCACCCATGGTTCTATGCTTTAACATTAGTGAGTAGGTGAACTATACAAACTAGTTCACTAAACCACGGGTCCCTGAGGGTAATCAACCTCAGAATCCAAAACAAAATCTAAAGGAAAAAAGGGAGTGATTATTAAATCTCTAATACTGAAGTAGAGCATAAAAATTAATTTATACAATATACAATTCCCAGACACATACGAATTGAAAATAATTTATTCTATTCTCGTAGTACACATTCCTTTATATACAATAATTTATCTATAACTATTGAATAAAATATCCTCTATGTTTATGTAGAGATATCATTAAAAATACCTAGTGTTGTGGTCATTGCAAACCAAGTGTTGGAATCTTAGCCTATTAGTGTGTGTGGGTAGATTCTTCCATCATATGTCATAATCCTTTCCTTAGTGGAATTTGATTCTATATCGGGCATGGATTGGATTTCATTATATTGAGAACACATCAATTGTCCAAGAAAAACATATTTCAAAATTTAAACCATCCCATGATCCTCTAAAATGCATGGAAGTACATGAATATTCTTTGAAAAATCCATCAATGGTAGGGGTGTTAGTACCTTGTGAAGAAACATAAATTTTCCAAATACCTAATTCAAAGGAAGTTGTATAGCTTGAGAAAATTCCTATTGTTTGGGAATACAATGATGTATTCCACAAAGAGTTGTTTGTACATACCCAATATCGTGAGATAGAGTCTGCAATAGAATATATACCAAGTTCTAATCATATATCAAAATTATTCTAGAAGATAAACTTGATCAAACTGGAAGGGTTAAATAAGCATCAATAATAAAATTTGGACAAGGAGTTCATATGACCTAGTGCATCACCTCGGGGTGTACTGGTGGTATTTCTATGGAATAAGAATGGATAAATTTGGATGTGTATTGATTATTGAGAGCTCCACAAGATCACCATAGAGATATAAGTATTGATTATTTCTATCCCTTACCAACGATTAAAGACATGTTTGATCAACTACAAGGAGATAAAAATTTGTAAAAGGTGGATCTTCGTTTTAGATATCATATAATGAAGGTGATGGAAGAATATATACAAAATAATGCTTTCCATACAAGGTTTTTCACTATTATTTCATAGTGATTCCCATAAATCTTTATAATTTCCCTATAATCGTCACAGATTTGATAAATAGATTATTTAGAGACTACCACAATAAAATTATAGTGTTTATCAATGATATAATGGTTTAATCAAAGTAAAAAATAAGAATATGATGATCATATAAGTATTTTGATAGAAACATTAAGGAAGAATACAATGTATATAATTTTCAAAAAGAATGTCTTACTAGTGCATAAAGTAACATTATTGGAAAACATGATCACATGTGAGGGAATTTTTGTGGACCCTTCAGAGATAAAAGCAAATTTTGAATGTCCTAGTTCCACTAGTGTCATAGTAGTCTAAAATTTTCAGGGTATATAAGGGTACAACAAAAACATTTAAAGAAATTTCTCATGATTCGTGAACCTTCTATCTATGATGACATGAAAATTGGTAATGCATGTTTGTAAAAAAGAATGTGAGTAAATCTATAAGCAGGTCAAGAAGAGGATAATCACTAAACCTGTTCCCACACAACCATAAAGTTGAGAAGGTTTTCAGATATACAGTTGTGCTTTGAAGAAATTATTAGGATGTTTAATAATGTAAAAAATGCAATGTGATACCTTATGCCTCATGGTATTTTATGATCCATGACCATAACTTGTCAATTCATGATCTAGAGTTAGCCATTGTGATCTTTTCCTTGAAAATTTGGTGGCACTACATATATGGTAAGAAGTGTGACACATATACCAATAAATAGTTTCTAATGTATATATTCACAAATAAGGATCTCAATAGGTGTAAAATAATATGGTTAGAGATAGTAAAGTACTATGATTTCTCAATTCATTACTATCATGGAATAAAGAACAAGGAAGATAATGTTCCTAGTATAAAATGACCTACTACTCTATCCATGATGCGGATTGAGAAATACCCTTTCATTATGGATATATAAAGAAATGATATTGAAATCGTAGCATGATCTAATGAATCCTACCATTCCAAAATTATTTCCCTACCATTTATCCAATAGAAGATCAAGTAGAAACAAACTGATGAATTGAAGCAACAAAAGAATGTGACAGAAGCAATGGAAGAGAAGTTATACTAGTTCTTTGCTAATTATGACGTAATGATTTGTTTAGAACTAGTCTCCGTATACCATATTCACTGAATATAAAGAATGATATATTCGATAATTCACATAGATCTCCATTCTCTATAGATTATTGAAGTACAAAGATATCCCAGGATCATCAAGAGTGCTTTTGGTGGGATAACATGAAGAAGGGTATTATGGAGTATATCTTAAGGTGTTTGGTAAGTTAGAAAGTAATATAAGAGAGATATTAGTCCAATGTGTTGAGGAAACCATTGGATATACCCAGATAGAAATGAGAAAATATCACTATGGGATTTATCACTGGTATATTGAATAAATCCAAATGAAACAATGTGATATGTGTTATGGTGGATCCACTCAACAAGAATATTAACTTCATTTTCATTTGGTAATATTTATCCCTGGGAAAACTATCAAAGATATAACATCACTAAAGTGGTGAGGCTCTAAGAAAATCCACCTTCCTTTGTCTCTGACCATGATATATGGTTCGCATCTAATTTTTGGAGAAGTATTTAACATGATTCAAAAACTAAATTCAATTTTTGCATGACATATCACCCTGAAAATGATAACTAATATGAAAGGACCATTTGGAAACCTGATTATATGATGTGACCTAAATCAATGGAATTCAAATGTGGATGAGATGAACATCTGAAATTAGTTATGTTCTCATACAAAAATAGCTTCCACTCAATTATTCAAATGTCTCCATATGAAGATTTATATGGGAATTGATGTATAACTCAAACTACTTGGAATAATATTGGAAAAAAATATACATGAACCAAATCCTGTGTAGGTGATGAAATAAAAGGGTCAATCCAATCAGTAACATATAAAATCATCTCATTTTTATATAAAAGGCCATACTGATAACCATCAATTAGACAAGGAGTTTGAAGTTGGAGAATTTTTTTTCATTTAATATTACCATTGAAGATAGTCATTTAGTATTTAATGAAACGGAAGCTTATCCCAAAGTACATTTTTCCACATTGATATCCTTTATCTTAGAGTAATTGTGACCTATTAGCTTGAAATTCCACCAAATTTGGATAAAGTTCATAATCTATTCCACATATCACTCTTGTGGTAGCACATATCTGACTGCTAACATGTACTGAATATGGAGGTTGTAAAATGGGAGAATCAAATCTCTTATGAGGACCAACTGGTGATGATCATGGACCATATTATAAAATCTCTATGAAACAATATAACTCACCATGTCTAAGTTATTTTGTGTAACCATAAGTATGAATAGGATACGTGACAATAAGATAAAAAAATGGAATAGATGAACCATCACCTATTCTCAACTAGGAATATGATTTGAAACTTAACGGATGAATTTTATAAAGGGGGGAGGGATGCAACAACCCAGATTTTATGAATGATATTTTTTTCATGAAATAAATACATGTTATAATATACTATATAGTATTATACACACAATGAAACCAATAAAATTATTTCATTTATAAATAATTTTACAAAAATTAATAATAAAACCAATGAAAATTAAAAATATTACATCTAGATAAAAAATATAAAATAGAGAAGAAAAATAGGAAAATTTGGATCACCCCAATCTTCTATAATCATTGAACCCATGACAAACACTATATAAATAAAATGACATATTATTAAAAAAATCCAAATATATAAAAATAATAATATATAACCTTGGGAGGAATGTTTGTTAATATAGTGTGAAAGAATGAATTGGTTTTTGTATGTTGTAATGTGATCATTTGAATATTATTTTCACAATTAGAATAGTAATCAAGCAATTAGGAATAATAAAATAATTATTTGGAATAGTTACCAACTCGTTAGAATATAAATTTTACCTCAAAATAAAAAAAATATATGATATAAATAATTTTTATCGTGATTAATTTAATTGAGTATAAATTTTATAATTATATGAAATAAATTTCATGATTAAAAAAATTAAAGAAAATATATGAACATTTTTTAAAACTGTATTGTAAATAATTGTGTAAAAATTATAATTTTTACATTGAAAATTGAAATTACATATGTCAAAAATTTAATTTGATAAAATTAATTTCATTTTTTAAATTAGTATGTCAAAATTTTCCAAGGGTTGTATTTTTGTATTTTTCAAAAATACTTCAATATTCAATGCAATTGTAAAAATAAAAATTTTTATAAAACCCATGTATCTTAAATTACAACATTCAAGATGTAACAATGGAATAAAAAATTATATAACTTTATGTCTATCCAAATAATATTAATTTTTCTAGATGATTTTTTAAAATAATATAAACTTAATTTCCAATCCTGAAAATCATTTTTCCAAACCTAAAGCAAAAAATAACAAATTTTGTTTTCTTCCACTTTTATTTTCAATGAACTAATGAATTAGAATTATAAAGAGGTTAAAAGTCTATACTAATGTTATATTATATTTATACGTGATTTATATTACAAAACGTTCACTATTACAAGTTTTACCTTTGATATATTATTTTATTTAATAATTTACTCCAAATATACACCTCTTCTAAAGTATAAATAACCATTGTCCCTCAACATGGAAAACCACTCCTCCCACAAATTCCAAAGAAAACATTCTTCCCAAATGCTTCCCTAAATATCTTTGTAGTAACTAGGTATTTTATAGAGTATTCCAACTCCAAGAATAAAGGTATTTTTAGTGTCGTATAAGAGAAGGTTCACTAAGGAATATGTATGTTTTCTTCAAATCTTCTCTTTTCTTCTTCTTATCTTTCCTTTTTTCCATCTCATTCAATAAAACCGTATAATATTAATTACATAGTAAGTTCACATTATATTAATGAATATAACCTACTATAATATTCATATTTACTATAAATATAAATTTAAAACATTCCTTTCTCGCTCTTTCAACAATATATCGTCAAAGGTCTGTTAAGCACCATTACCGAGACATTATCATATCAAAACTTATAAATATCCCCATGGTTGGATATTATGAATTATATATAATATATAAATATGTAATTACTTAAATTATCTAATTCTGAAATTAATTCTCTTCTTGAATAATGTCATTGAACAAAATTATGAAAATCGAAACAAAATAGAAAAATTTAATAAAACATGATATCAATAAAATTCACATTTAAAAGGGCATGTTATAAAATATAATTAAATTATTATATAGAATATATAGTGTAAAAATAAAAACAATATTAACTTATAAAACTATATTTTGATAATTTTATGTTTATTGTTCAGGAGGCTGAAAAGTGATTAAATAATGTAGGAATTTAGTGAAGTGGATTCTAAAAACTAACTCCCTTTACCTAGGTTTTATCTATTTTATATCAATACTCATATATATATATATATATATTACTTTAATTTTACTTAGATATAATTAAATTATTATTTCCTTTTTTGCATGATTAAAAATATTCCACCATGATTTTTAATCCAAATTCAATAATTTTCCAAAAAAAATCATTGATTCCTCATGTGTTTTTTTTAAAACATTTAAAAATGATATTTTATTTAAAATGTATGATATCCCTCTTTCATTCAGTAAGCCCAAGGTTTTTTATAAATGTATTCATGATTAAATCCATATAAAACTATAACAACACAGAACCCACACTCTCAGATCTGGTATTGAAATCATAAACATTACATTTCTGACTGTGATACCAATAATTGTGACCCATTTTTTCTGTCCAAACATTAAAACATAAAAAATAGAAATTATATCACTTAAATTATCATGTACCTTTTAATTTTATTATTTTATAGAATTATAAAAAACTCTAACATAAGTAATAAACATGTCGTCGAATGTGTATTTCACCAACTTGACCCATATTTTCATATTTAACATCAAGTCATCATAACCATCAATACGAAATCCCTTATAGACATTATTTTTTCAAGATAATTTTTTATAACATGTGGATGAGGGAATAAAATAATTGTGAGATAAAATTGTTAGTAAGGTAGAAATAAGAATTAATTATTGAATATCATCAATGAGCATAAAAAGTGCATAATGGTATAGGGACATAATCAGAGTGCATTAGGGAATCATAAAATAAGTCATACCCATAAACAAACATATTATAAAATATAAGAAAATGTAAAATGGAAGGGTCATTAGAATCAATAATCATGAACCTTGTGATATAAATAGTGATGATAAGAATCATTTTAAATCCATAATATGTAATTTATACCATTTTTGTTAACATGGAAAACTATATTCATAATAAAATATAAAAACCATTAGATTGGATTAAAATCATGTATAAATTCCAATATAATCATTACCTAATGTTTTGGAGTGCAATATGGGTGTACCCATCAAAGAAGTTGTAATGGGATCACCTTACACTCACTGGCCTTCCTAGTCATATTATAAGATGTAACAGGATATCCAAGTGTTATTTAGTCCCCCTTGATGTAAGTTATAATGGGATCACCAGATGCTACCTGGGATTCAACATTATATATTCTTTCTAAAGACACAAATAAATTACATAGATCATTCATTTTAAAATAAAACATCTATAAAGAATCATTATTAATTTTATAATGTGATTAACCCATTGATATGAAATGGGTATCATGAAAATATATTTGAAACCTGATTAAACTATGGAAAATAAATGGTTCCCATAATAATATCATTTAAATATGGTTATCCTGTGCAAAATAAACGGGTTCCATAACTATCTATTGGAAACACGGTTAACCCGTGGAAAAGAAACGTGTTCCACAACAATCTATTTGAAAAAATACAAATACATCTAGACAAGAATCAAGATGATATCATTAAAGAATGTCCCCAATATTTCATAATTGTTAAAAAGTAATATTCATAGTGATTAATGGAAATACCATTAAAACATCATTGAATACATTTTGAGGAAAATACCACTTTTCATTTTGAAAATCTTTTTTAAAAACACAAAAAATTTTAAAAATCTTTTGATTTGAAAATAACCCTAAAATATTATAATTAAATATTTTAAAAATAATTTAAAACATTACCCTTGGAAAATATTAATCCTTATATTAAAAAAACATTATAAAAAATTCTTCAAAACATTTTTAGGAAATACTATTTTGGAAGAAAAATAGTTTTCAATCCAAAAGAGAAATAACGTAGATTTTTTCATAATGAAATCTCCTAAAGCTATTGAGTAAATAATAATAAGAAATGTGAAGGGAAATTTTTTCTCATGACCTAACTAGAGTTGATGAAAATTTATAATAATTATTTATAGTTAGATCATAACATTTCAGCATCAGAAACATATTCACAAATAACCCCGATAAACGATGAGATTATTACAGAAAACTCTTACCACTTTGGGAACTTTGAATCATAAGGACCAAGAAATAGTATCATTAAATTATACATATATCTTCATGAAAATAATAATTTTCATGATATAACGTGTCAAAGGTCCATTATATATACATCATAAATGAATATAGGCATATAAAATATAATATGTCTCAAAGAAGGGAAATTGAGATAAAACCCCTAATCATTTTGGAAACTTAGAATCCATAAACCCCATGAATGTGATATCATAAAAGTTATTTTAAAATACCCATAAATTATTTTATTATAATTAAAAAATAAATTCAGGATAATAATATTCACCAAACATAAAAACTAAGTGTTGAATGTGGCATGCATCCCCTTTAAATAAAAATGATATAGAAAAACATGTACCTCACATCTTCATTTGGTTGATCGTAATTTACCCTAATGTATATTGATTTAAAACATTTTATTAACTTTTTAAATAACCATAATAATATTTATAATATCATATATAATTTTTTAATAACATTACATCACCCATTTGTTAATAATCTGTCATTATATTCGTCGTTTCAGGTGTAAATTGCCTTATTTTCTAATTCATGCATTATCCTAAAAATTCTAGTTTCTGTGAATATTATATTGTATAATCATAAAATAATAATAATAATTAAATAATAATTATATTCATATATCAATTATATTTTTTTAAACCCATCATGATAGATTATTAGGATAAATTAACCAACGTTACGATCATGGAGACGGTAGGTCATACGTACGCAAGAGTGACATTTCTATTTTTCAATGATCATAATGGGAAGATGGTAAGTAATATTTTATCTTTATAAAATTATAATAATATTTTTATTAAAAAATTATTTAATTATATATTTTAAAATATATAATTTTTATGATTTGGTGAAAAAAATAATAACATCGGTTTGAGGAGGCGGTAGTCCACACGTCCAGTAATGACATTACCTTTTTGTAGTGACTAAAAAGTTAAAAATAAAATGATGTATTATATTTAATGAGGGGTAAATATTTCATTAATTTTATAAATATTTTGTTTATATTACATATATTTATTATATTTACCCTTATTGTGTTCCATGTAACACATTAGGGAAAACTAATCACGTCGCTTCGTGAGGGGGTAGTCTATCGAACATATGAGCGATAGTATTGTATTCCTTAAAAAATCGAACATAAAAAAAATATATAAGATTTAGTAACTCTGGAAGAATAATTATTTTCAAAATATCATATCTAAAGTTTATATCCAATAATATTCCTATCTTTGAGATGTGGTAATCGAAAAATGAATGACATTGTTTGGGGAGGCGATAGTCCTCCGTACACAGGAATGAGGATTTCATAATCCATATGATTAAATTGTATATTGTTTTATGTAAAAAAATGACATAAAATGTTATATTTTACTGTAAGATGTGGTGGTTATTATATTCAGACATTATAAGATTAATTGAAGGGGTGGAGAAAAAAGTTAAACAAAAATGATCATTGATGAACATTACGTCTTCTTCGGGTAACTCCTTTTTATTCGCACCAATGACATTCATTGGTTAGATTTAGGAACAAATTATAAGTTATAAAAAGATATGAGGGAATTTAATAGTTATTTTAGTTGGTATTTTGAGAAACAGAGATGTTTGATTCTGAGAATAGGGGAGGAGTGGTGGTGGCCTTTCATAATCGAGGTGAGCGGCACACTTATTTTTTTATTGAAAGAGTGGATTCCACCCATATTTTTTTCATTTCACTAAGACATAATAATGTCCCATTATTGATAATATAATATATTTGGTATATATATTGAGATAAAATATGGGTTTTTATAATTCTTAGTGTCATTTTTTCCCTTCCGTTTAAAATTTAATCTTTTTGTAAACTCATTTCTAACTTAATCTTTGCGATTAATATTAATTATTTTTACTAGTAACTATTGAAAAAAAATTGAGTTATTATAAATTATAAATCATTTTTATTATATATATGGAATCCATTTTTCCATGTTCAAATCATAGAAGGTGAAAAACTAAATTTAATATTAAGCCCACAGACGCAGTGGGACAACGAGTTTTTAAGTAGAGTATTTGTTTGGAAACTAAATATTTGGGATTAAGTATATGAATATTAAAAATATTTTTATTAAAATAAATATATATTTAAATATATATATTATATATATTTAATTTATAAAACTCTTTATTAGTTATTATTTTAATTTATTAAAATGGATAACAATTATTCATTTAAAAATAGTTTTTAGAAAAAATTGTTTTTAAACCCAAAAAACCTATAATAAAAACTAATATATTGTTGATTATAAGTAATTAAAATGATTAAATATAAAAAAAATAAAATTCATTTTAGTATAAAATATATTCAAAAATTATTTTTAATTTTGAATTACATAATTTATTTAAAAGGAAAGTGTAATGCCCCAACCCCAGTTACCCAGAGTCGGTGCATTATTTCGTAACATTGGCATGATCACAAAAGATCAAGTCTCGAAAGACCGATTATTTTAGTAGCCTTGGAAACACTAGATACATTCATAAATGTTACATTACATCATAAAGTGAAAATCACAATAACATAGTCTCCATAGTCCACACTTCTATCCCCTTTAGACTATCCCTGTAGGTCAGTCAAAAAATATTTCTTCACATGCTGGGAAAAATAAAACACTAAAAGGTGTGAGCTCAGATTCTCAGTAAGGATAACAATATAGCGGAAGCTTTCATACATAAAAATAAACATTTAAGGAAATGTATAATTAAAACAAAATCCTTTTAAACTTGAACTTCAACATAATATGGCAAAATTAAAATGAGATAATGCCATTTACTTATTCACATCGATATTCTACTAGTTGAATAATCACATGCAATATCAATAACCACTTTCATAATGATGGAATGCATAATGCCAGACTATCATAACCATGTAACCAAGGCCTCGTTCCAAGACTACAAATAAGATTTTTTCAAGGCCTCGTGCCAAGACACATGTTTTTCTCATGAGACCTGTTGAAGAATCAAGGAGCTATAGCGGCCTCCACCAGTCACTTATTAAGTCCAATGCATTCCTCATATGAATAGGTTTAAACATATCATAAACCATAAAATAATCATATAACATAAAGCATGCATGAAGTAAACATAACATTTCCACATTTCAATCACAAGATGTCAATACAACACATTTATATAATAAAAACACTTTCAAAACCATTTTCAATACCAAAATAAAAGAAAATTAAAACTTTGTATTTATTTTTTATTTTAAAAAAAGTTATTTCTTGTAGAGGAAGCCGAAACTCAAATAATAATCACGGTGGTGGAGAAGTCATTGTCACCGCATACGTACGACAAGAAAAACATTCTTTTTTTTTAGTAAAACGCTTCGTATACAAAGATTCCTTCTGAATTAACGTAAAAGTCAAAGGGGTATATACACCGTATAAAAGAAATTTGTGTATAAAACAAAATATGCCTCAATGAATGGAGATTGAGACGAAGTCCCTTACAAAGATCATTTTTAAATAAAATAGATCTATTATGTGTATTCACTATATGTACACATAAAGAAAGTATAAATACAAGATAGGACATAATAATATCATGACATAATTTGAAAATAAGAGATTAACCCAAAGAATAGAAATTGGGTTAAGAAATTCCCTTACAAAGAACATTTTTTTAATAAAATAGATCTATTATGTGTATTCACTATAAGTAAACATAAATAAATTACATATACAATATAGGACATAATAATATCATGACATAATTTAAAGTAGGAGATTAACCCAATGAACATAAATTGGGTTAAGAAGTTCCCTTACCTCAAGTCCATCTTGACTCGACCGTTCTTTATCCTCCTGAATAATAAACTAGAGTTAATATCTACTTTATTAAGAATATTTTTCAAGTTCATTAACCCTTTTATATCACTTATTACCATTTTATGAAAATTATGTAGTCATTTAAGTTAATAACGGTCGTTTTGTCGATCTTTGGTACTTGAGTCAAATATACACTTCTTATAATTACAAGTTGTTTATGTCGTAAAATATCCATTATATCCAGAATTATAATCATGATGTAGATATCATATATATCATATATATCCAGTATATACATTCATTCATAATATTACATAACATTTAGAGGTAAGAAATGAAATGCACCGTTCATGGAGATGGTAAGTCGTACGTACGCATGAACGCTACTTTCATTTCTATTTCATATTTAATGAAATGAAATCATAATGATATAAAGGTATATAATAATTCCAGTATAATATCATATATAATATCATTTAATCCATCCTTTATACTTCCCACATATGGCATTAACGATTCAAATCACTTTGAGGGGGCGGTAGTCCGCACTTCCGAAAATGAAATTATCGCGTTTACCCATAATGGAAATCATAAACTTATGCCATAAATGAGAAATAAAAATGCATAAGGAAAACATAAACATAATATATATATCATATATTAAAATAGTTTCATCAAAATGGCCACTATTAGAGGTGTTAAAAGAATATTGAACAATCATCGTTTCGTGAGGCAGTATTTCACCACCCACAGAAACAGTATGTTATTTAACCATTAGACGAAGGTGTGTGTAAGTGTAAATAAAATACTTATCATAAAAACATCCTAGTATATTTTAGATACTATTTTTTCACAAAATAAAGTAATAAAAAGATTTTCAGGGGTTGGAGAAGCAAAATAAAACAAAATAACATAAGAGAAGACACTACCTTAAAATCGGGTAACTCTTTTTGATTTGAGCCAAATGCTTCCTTGGGAACAATTATGCCCAAAGTGAGGCCTATATAAGAAATAGAGGGAAGTTGAGAGAGTATTTGGGCAGAGTTTGGCCAAGCCAAATGGCTTGGATGGTGTGAATAAGGTGGTAGTGGTGGGGGCCTTTTATAAGAGGAGAGGAGGGGCACTCTTGGAAAGTCATTAAATGTTACTTTATTATATAATTCTTTTCGGATTTTAAAGGTCCAAAACATATATATTTCTAGGATAAGGTGACAAGGGTTTTAAATATACTCATACAATAGGTTTTTGACAAGTTTAAGTCTTAGATTTTACATTATCTTTTCATTTTATTTAAATCGTTAATTAATGAGGTAATTGCTGCATCATCATGGTGTCATAAATAATTTAATTTATTTAATGTCTAAAAGTTATAAAAAAAATATCATGATGTATTAAATCTTTTTATATTTCCAATGAATATTTATAGTCGAAAAGTTAACTTTTATAACCCCATGTAATAATTGTTTTAGTAAAACAACAAATGTTTGTGACAATTTTATTTTTACTTCAAATAAAAAGTTATTAATGTCATTTTCTTACCCAAGTGGCTCCATGGGGTCCCCAAGTTGACCCATGGATTGTCTATTTCGGACATGACTCATCCAATAATGGTAGGACAAGTGTAAAGGTATTTTCATATTTTTATAATATCATTTTTACCTTAAATTTCACTAATTACCTTTAATCGCGATTAATACAACTTAAAAGTTACTATTCACCAAATAATTATTTTAATCCCATTGAACCACACATTTATTCTTAATGACAACCATGTGTGTTGGATTTTTTAAAATCAGATCACTGAAGTGGTGAAATTTCATTTAAACGAAAAATCAATTTTTTAACTACCACTTAGTGGTTTCACTATTCATCAAAAATTGATGTTTTTCAGAACAATGCCAAAATTTTACCCTAATCTATAATTGATATTCCGAATTCAAAAATGATGTATATTTTAAAAAATTCCAAGCATATAAGTTGCGTTAATTGATTTTATAATTAATTCCCGCTGTCACAACAAATAGCATGTTTTTAAGAAAATATATATATCAAAAGATTGACAATTTTTTATGTCCAATGTCAAAGTGAAATTAATTCTAATGACCACCATTGGATAAAATTGTAAAAATATATTCTAATTATACTTTAAAACCACTCAATAGTATAGTTTATCACTATAAATTATTTTGACTAAAAAAGTTGTTTTTAAGTATTTTTCACTATTCATAAAAAAATTGGAAGTTCTCAGAAAAATACCAAAAATTCAACATAGGATAATTTAGATATTCTGAATCCAAAAATGAAGTCCATTTTGAAATATAAAATTTATATAATTTCAAAAAGTGTGTATTACTATTCATAACAGCTATTTTGATTGGTCGCGGTGTGTTCGAATCTCAAACTTGCGTACAATGCAAGCTATTGCATTATTGAAAGAGAAGTGTTTCGTGGATGCTTGGGGTGTTACAGAAAGACACAAAAAAATCACCATTTTTCATTATTCACTACAAATAAATAAATTTTGAAAATCCCCAAAATATTAATCATAGTATATTTTAATATTATAATTCAAGAAAATTAATTAAATTTTAAAAAATAAATTTTATTAAGGATTGAAATAGTTTTTAAAATAGTATTTCCTCAAAATCAATAAAAATGATATTTTAAGTGAACATATTTTTAGAGAATAAATAAACTTTACTTAAAATTGTTTTATTATTTAAGAAAACATTTATAAATAATTTATATTTATTAATACAGATATATATATATATCATAGTGTATTTAATAATATCCATATCCACAAATTTATCCTATATGTTATAATGGTATTATAAGTCATAGGATGTTTAAGTTCATTGTTGTTTGTTTAATACACTATCAAACATAAAAATTTTAGAGTTACATGTAACTAAAGTTAAAATAAGTGTTTTATATAATGAAATATGATGATATTGTTGCATGTAAAAAATCATTGAATTAGTGTTTCACGTCTTCTACCCTATCAAATATTATTTTCTTCTTTTAAAAATCCTAGTGTCTTACATCCACCACTTTAATAAATTTCATCCTTACAATTTTAACATTATCTTGATAATAAAATGTTATAATTTTAATATATTTTTGGGAAACCACATCAAAAAAAGGGTTCATAGAACTTCCTCTTAATAATTGATAAGGGAATTCACAAAGGCATTATTTAATAACATATATCTCTATTTCCAAATAGAAGAACATAGGTGGGAATGGAATAAAAGCATAAATAATTATAGATATTTATTGAGGTTATTGTTCATAAGAAATTGAATAATCAACCAAAAATAAGGTCCTCAAAACCATAAATATGCAGAGAATAAAAGGACTATTAGTTCATTGTAATTGAATTTACTAGGATAATACTTTTTTTTCAATATCCCTTTCCTATAGTTAAATAATTCTCTAAAAATATTTACTAAGGGAATATTGAAATATACATACCTGATTTATATAATTTCATCCATTAATAAAGTTACACAACAATCTCACCTTTTTATCCAAATTTTGTGTATTCAAATTGATTTTTTAATGCATGAGGCACTAAAATAATCTTTTAAATCACCACATAATCCCAAAATTATATTAAGATATTCCTACTATATTTTGACATTAACGAAACCAAATGTCTTAGAACATAGTGTGATAAAAAATAAATCATCTCACATTAATCACCAAATTTCACTATTAATGTCCAATTTTCAATTTATATCATTCCATAAATTACAATCCTCAAAATTCATTATTCATTTCCTAAATATGTTTGAAACCTAATGATTAGATGAATTTGATGATATATTCATCCTTGATAGATAAAATATTATTTCTAAAATATAATATAATATGTTTCTATAATAAATATAAATATTACTAATAAAAAACCATAGTAACTAGAAAAATGCATAGGCCAATGGTAGGCATGAATCCCTTATCATCCTCGAATCATGGGTTCAATCACCAATTCCATTCAAGTTGTGATGGGTTATCACACAACATACAGGTTATCATTTTTTCTATATTCATGGAAATATATTCCTCCCACATTATAACATCATTTTGATCCAATGTGTTACAAAAAAATAAGCCCAAATAATTTCATTAATAACCTCAATCGTTTTACTACCGAAAATCCTCAAATCATGTTTCCAAGACTTTGATCTAATAACCCAACATAATCTTATAAACATATGATTTTATACATATTTATTTAGATAAAAACATTTGAACACATCATAATCTTTAAATTTATCTTAAACATTCCTTTGATACCAATTGTAACAGAACAAAACCCACACTCCCGAATATAGTAATGAATTTGAAAAGATTACATTTCTAGTTTTGATTCCAATAATGGTAAAATATTTCATCAATAAAAAACATAAAACATAAAATATAAAAATTTGATCATGTACATTCACTATGTCACTTTAGGTTTTATGTTTTATAAAATTAAGAAAAAATACTATATAAACAATACGCATGTGATAAAATGAAAATTTCTCCCACTTAACCTAGATTTTATTATTTCACATTAATTCATCATCATCAAACTTAAAAAATAAATTCTAGAAATAATTCACTCAAAATCATTCTTTATAACCTGACGAAGAGGAAACATAAAAAGGAAGTTATAAAATGCTCAGAAAGTGTAAAATATGAATTAATAATTAAATGTAATCAATGAGAATAATAAGATCATAAGGGTATAACGACATCATCATAGTGCATGACAGAATATTAAAATAACCCATTCCCACTAATACATGTATTATAAAATATAAAAACATGGAAAGGGATAGAGTTATCATAATCAATAATCACGGGCCATGTAATATCAATCAAGATCATTTGAAACATTAGAAAGCCATAACAAGCAATTAAAATCCATTTTGTTAAAATAGATAATCATATTATTAAAAACACATCAAAACCCTTTTAATTTGAATATATATGAATTAATTCCAATATAACCATTACCTAATGCATTGTCGTGTTATCTGGGTGAACCAATCATATAAGCTATAATGGGCTCACCTGGCACTATCTGGGACACCCCATTATAAATATTGTATCATGATCACCCAATTATATATGTTCCACCCTATCATAAAATCTAAAATGAGAATATCTACTTCTATATAGTCTGTTCAATCATATATAATATCGAAGAACCATAAATAATGTACATAGATATTTCAATTCCTCATAAAACTCATTGAAAAAATCATCACTACTTATATAATAAGATTAACCCAGGGAAATTAAATGGGTTTCATGTGAACCTATTTTAACCATGATTAAAACATGCATAATAAATTATCTTTAAAAATTCACATTGAAATATGGTTCACCTATTAAAAACATGGGTTCTATAAAAATAATTTTAAACAATCTTAATACATCTAGTGAAAATTTGAGGTTGAAATTATTAAAAAATTTCCCCATTGGATAATATGTAATAACAGTAATTTTTTATGGAGATTAATATAAATAACCTTAAAATATAATTAAAAATATTTGATTAAAACCCCACTTTTTATTTTATAAATCACTTTTTAAAACATAATCCAATTTAAAAATTATTCTATTTTAAAATAAAATGAAATTTTATAAAGTAAGATTTTTGAAAATAATGTAAAATATTTATTGAGAAAATATCCTTCAGTTTTATAAAAATATTTTTAAAAAATTGAAAACATTTTAATAAAATGTGGTTTCGGAAGAAAAATATTATTTGATCGAAAATAGAAATTAAGATAATTATTAATAAAAATATTTATTTAATATCGTGAGTACATAAATAGGGGAAATGAATGTAAAACTTGTATTATCATGAAATAACCATAGTTTAAGAAAATTAATGAGAATTATTTTGAGGTATATTATAATATTTCAACATCAGTAATGTAATCACAAACAATATTAATAAATGATGATACTGTAATGTAAAACTCTTATCTATTTTTTAACATTTAATCCTATGACCTGTGAAATAATATCATTAAATTTAACATGTAATATAATGTAATTATGTATATTCATGATGTAACATGTCAAATGGGTAGTATATAAGCCTTATAAGATAACATTGTTTTATAATATATCATACGTCTCTATGAAGAAAAATTGTGACAAAATACCTTACCGTTTTGGTAAAATTGAAACATTAAACCCCCTGAAATTGAGATAATAAAATGAATATTTAAATCCCCATGTATTGTATTATATTATTCATACAATACATTTATGGGAAATATATGTACTACACAATAAAAATAAGTGCTAATTATGGCATACATCTCCCAAAAATAAAAGTGAGACGAGAAAAACCTTACCTCACACTTCCATTTCATTGATCATCATTTAACCTACTACATAGTTTTTTTAAAAATGTTATTAACTTATATAGAATCCTTATTAATATTTATAATATCATATATCACCATTTATAAACATTTTATCACATTTTCATTAGCAATGTTTCATTATTTTCAATGTTTCAGGTTTTAATTGCCTTGTTTTCTCACCCGTGATTTCACAAGGAAAGTTACATTTTCTATGAATAATATGTAGATTGATAATATGTATAATAATATTCACGTAATAATTATCATATTAGTACATGAATATCCATTTTAATCCAAACATAAATGGTTGTTATGAAAAATTAATTGACGTAGCAATCATTGAGATGGTTGGTAGCGCCTATGAATGAGTAAGATTAACCATTTTGAATGATCATTATGGAAAAAAGATAAGTAATAGTTAATATTTAAAAAATGATATAAATATAATAAAAACTATATGATTTAAATATGTATACTTATATATAATTCTTGGTATGAGGTGGTGTAAAGATAATCTTATCACTTCGAGGAGGTGGTAGTCCACACGTCGATGAACAACGTTATCATTTTTTTCATTATGTGAAAAGGAAAAAATGATATATTATATTTTTATAATGTTAAATATTTAATTAATATAATAAATATTTCATTTATATAACATATATTTTTTATATTTACCCTTATTACCTTACATGTAATGCGTTAGTGAAAATGAATCACATTGCTTTGAGAGGTGGTAGTATGTCCTACAATGTGAGACGCTATTATATCCATTATAGAATAGAAATTAAAAGGGTTTATATTATATAATGACTCCATAGATATAATTATGTTATTAATTTCATCAATAAACTTCATATACAATAACATACCCAATCCTGAGATGTTGTTGTGGAAATAAAAATGATATTGTTTTTCAATGTGATAGTCTGTCGTACACACAAAAGATGATTTTGAAACCCATTTGATATTAGTTTGTCTACTTGTTGTTTATAAACAAATAATAACATTATAATATTATATGTAATATACTATGTTATTATATTAAAATGGATAAAAATTTAATGGGGCATAGAAAGGAATAAAACCAAAATGCGTGTTTATGAATGTTACATATTCTTTGTGTAACTCATTTTGTTTTTCACCAAAGGACCTCCTTGGTTAGATTTATGACCAAATAAAAGATTATAAGATAAGAGGTGGTATGGTGAGAATTTATTTGGGTAACTATTTTCTCAAACAAATATGTTTGAAAGTTTGAATATAGGAAGATAGATGGTGGCCTTTTAAAAGCCTGGTGTGTGGCGCACTTGTATTTTTTATAGAGTGATTTCCACCAATATTTATTTCATTTTATAAGGTCCCAATAATGTTAAAATTTTGATAAAATTAGGTATAAATATTAAATATTTATATAAAATGTGTGTTTAAAAATATTCTATGTCATTTCCATTAAATTTAAATGTTTAATCACTCAATAAACTCTTTTTTACCTTAATTATTGTGATAAATTTTACATGTTCTCACAAATCATTAAGGTGAAAAATTAAGTTAATATTATTATAAAATAAAAATCATTCTGATTACTACTATGTAAACCATTTTTCTAAATTATATTTAGATAATTTAAATTTTTTAATTTAATATTAATCGCGTAGTTGCTATATGGAAATTAGTTTTTAAGAAGAGTGTTTTTAATAAGAATATTATTCTATATTAACACTATAACTAATAATAATAATTTTTTTAAAATCAATTAATATTTATTAATATATATTATGTGCATTTAATTTAAAAAATTACCAATTAGGGATTATTTTTATTAATTATTACAGATAAAAAATATGCATTTTAAAATATTTTTTAGAAAAACCTTCATTTAATACCAAAACAAAAATTATTCTAAAATCCTATATAATGTTGATTGAATAAAAATCAGTGGATAAAATATGAATAAATAATTATTATGTTGATTATAAACATACTCAAAACATATATGGTACTTTTAAATTATTTAATTTTTTGAAATTAAAAGACTCTACAAAAATCATTTTTGTTCACTATTTAATTAATAAATAAATATTATCTAAAAAGTCCCAAAATTTTACCCAAAGTAAATTTTGATATTCTGATTTAAAAAATGAATTCCATTTTACCAAATATATTATATAAATATTCTTATAATATATTATAATATTTCCTTATGAAAATGAATAAAAAACATTTTCGAAGAAAATATATTTTTTATGAATAAAAGCACTTTACTAAGAATGGATTGATTATTTACTAAAAATTCACAAATAATATATATTCAGTAAAAAATTATATATATATATAAATATAAATATATTTCATAAATTATTTTTTACTATTCATACCAATAAATTTATCTACTCATTTATAATGATGATATATATCATGGGTTATTTATGTTCAGTGTTGCATGTTGAATAGACTATCAAACATATAAATATCAGGGTTTCATGTAAGGTATGATAATTTCAGTGTTACATGTAAGGAAATATAAACCTATCATTCTGTGTAGTGTAAAATAAACATAGTGTTGTGTTTCCTTTAAGCTATCAAATATAATTCCATTTTTTTTAAATATCATTGTGTTATAGAAACCCATTCCATTCCATGGGAAGTTTAATGACTATGATTATTATACATTCAATGTGAAATGTATGATTATGTAAATATATGATGTGACTGGTAGAACAAGAATTATGTATTCCTCCAATACATTGGTTAATGTGATGTATCTCAAGAGATAACATTTATTATTAATGAAAATGATGCTTCTTTTTTCTACAATAATAATTTTATTATTTATACTCATATATTATGTTTAAAAATGTTTCTTGATTTATTCAGGTCAATGTGGGTTATTGGAAAACTATGACCTCATGTTTAATTTTTTTACACTGATACATTCCAAGTCTTTATCAAATACTTCCCATAGGATTATTATGATGATCCCATAATTATTACGTGATGAAGATGATTATTCTCACCCATTTTATATTAATTCAAATCCCTTATTCTTCCTCTTACAAGAATTTTTGATCGCCCATTTATTTGTTGTATATCTAGAGGTGACTACTTGTTCGAAAGAGAATGGGGTATTTTAAAAGAATAAAGAAGAAGTATTTAAATAATTTATTGTGATTTATTATGTAATAGTGATTATGAACCCAGTTTTCCCAAGATACTAATCCTTTGTATCCTTCAATGTATAACTATTATATTTTTAATCTTTAAAATAATGTAATTATCATCTAGGAAAAGTAGTGTTTCTAAAGATTAATCCATTTAATTTTCCAAAGATGTATAAACATTCAATTGACATCATCAGTAAAAATGATTAATAAATATAGGAGAATAAATTTTATTAATTTAATAATCATAGTTTCTGAATATATTACTTAGTATATAAAAAATAAATATCAAATAAAAAATAAACGTGTAATAAAAATAAAATATTTTTATGTGTAAAATTATTAATCGAATGAAAAAAATGAAAATATATTTTGAACACCTATATTGTTGCATTATCCCCCCTCTTATAAAATTCCAACCATGAAATTTATTATCCTAGAGTATATTGATATCAAAATGGGTAATTATACAACACTATTTCTTTTAGATCCCATGTTTCTACATTCAACTTTTAATTTCTCTATAACACTTTCATGAGGAGGGTTTTATTGTCCCAAAATGAATTATATCTAAGGGAATGAATATGGATAAAATCCTAAATATAAAACAAATCAAGTTTAAGATATATTTTATTTGTGGAGAGTACATGAGTTTAGCCTCACATGTATTTCTTTATCATAGTGATGTGGAATAATCCATGAAAAATTCATAGGCTATGTGTCAAGGAGAAACGATAATCTATAAAAGCAAATCTCCTTAGGATCACAAATGGACTGATGTACCTTGGATTTAATATTACATTCTTCCAAACCATATAACCTTTTTCCATGATGATACATTCAATAAACGTGATCACCTAGATATAATTCCAATTAATTATTTTGGTTATCATCAAACATCTCTATCTACTTAGTGTTTTTTTATATGATTATGAATTTATCCCACCTTCTCATTTTTCTCTTTGATATGTTTCAAACCGACTAGCTTCCCCTCTCTCTAACCTCATCCTAGCTGGCTAGATCATGAGATATTTTCCTATATAAGGCCTTATATGGTTTGATATGTACTATTGAATGAAATCTATTATTATTTGAAAATTCCAAAAAAGGTAATTATTGGTACCACATTCCTTGGAAGTCCTGTGAATAAGAACATATAATATTCAATAAGGTTTGTATAGTCTATTCAAACTTTTAATCACATTGGTATTGTTATGTGGGGCTCAAAATGATATTAGTGTTCAATGAATTTCAAATACATTTCAAATATTGGTATGTGAAGTGAGTATCATGATAAAAAAACAATTGATAATGGTGCACCATGAAGTCTCACAACTTCATTCATATAAATCTGATATGGATGTTTGAGTGGTAGATCCTCCCTTAATACTAGAAAATATGAATATTTGGTAAGTTGATAAAAAATTACCCATATTGATTCATTTATTATTAATGAATTGTGTAGGACAGTGACAATGTCCATTGTGATATTGTTTCACTTCCAAATAGGTATATGGACAGTTTTTATGATACCCTTTGGTTGTAGACTCTTAGCCTAACCTTTTGGCATACCGAGCATCTATAAAAATAATCTTCAACTTCCCACTTCATTTTATCCTATAATTATTAATCTTATAGAACCCTTTAAATTTTGGTACATCCAAGGTGTACATATAAGTTTTAACTATGAGAATATTATAGTTATTCAATCTTTAGCTACTATATTGATGGTGCACATAATCATCTTTAACTTTTAACACACCAACTTCAGAGGTGAACCACACAAAATATCCCATTTTAAATGGATTTTATTTTCTTTTAATTACCCTTTTCATATTGCAAAAATTTCTTTATATTCTTCCATAAGAATATTAATAAAATTAATTATAAAGGAAACAATGGTTCACCTTCCTTGAAATTTTCCATATCCAACATTACCAACTACTTGAATATTGTTTTTTTTCATACATATCATGTATATGACCTCATGACACTTTATACTCAAAGCATTCAGAACATTGTACTCTTTCCCAATGTGGCGGTGTATTGCATAATCATAGTCTATAAGAAATTACAACCACCTCCATTGTCTCATGTTAATGTATTTATATGTGAAAATACACTACGATTCTTTTATCTCTATATAAATCACGTATATTAAAATAGATATAGTGACTACATATCTTCAATGAACATATCATAATTGAAGTATCTATATGACGATTTGGATAGTCCTTCTCATGGGTTTTCAAATATCACTGTGAATAAAAATAAATCGATCAGTTTGCATGGGGACACGCCCTAGATCATTCTTTGACTCATAACTATATAAATATAATATTTCATAATGGTAAAGTCGATATGTGTGCATTGATTAAATTTTCTTTAGTTCTAAAAATATTTCCTCACATTCCTTAGACCATTATAGTTAAAATTCATTACTTCTCAACTTTGATAACAAATTATCAAACCCGGAAAAATTTATAGGAAATCGAAAATAGTTACCAAGAAATCAAATTAAACTACTTTTCTCAATTATTTTCAAAAGTATTTCCTATTCAGTAACAACATTTTTCTTACTTTGATAACTAATATTCCATATTTATAGACAATATAACAAACAAAAGATACTTTTTTAAGCCATAATTCACATTTATAAAATTTTCCATAGTGTTCTTTCTCCATTAAGATCTCAAGGGTGATTTTTAAATGATATTTATGATAATCATTAGAATTTCATTGTTTCAAAATTTCATTGATAAATCACAAAACAAATTTATCATGATGATCCAAATAATATTTTGTTTATTTGATCCCTTAAAATAAATGGTGAGTTAGTCAATACAAAATTCATTATCATGAACTCGTAATTTCTATACCCTGTGTAAGAAGACTTCTTTGATATGTCATACTTCTGGAATATCAATTGATGATAACTAGACTGAATATCAATATTTGATAGCATTGGGTCCCTTTAAGTTAATCAAATAGATCATAAATATGAGGAAATAGTACTTGTTCTTAATAGTGATTTCATTAAATCCCCTATAGTCAACATATAATCTCATTGATCCATCCTTATTCTTTATAAAATATATGGTATCCCTAAGGTAAAATCGTAGAGTGTATAGAACCATTTTCACAAATTTTTTACAATTTTTTCTTATCCTTCACTAATTCCACTGGTGTTATCTTATAGGTAGTCTTAGTTATGGGATTTGGATCTAGGATAAGATCAATAGTGTATTCAACTTCATGGTCATGAGTTTTTCCTGGTTGATCCTTTAGTAATATACCAATTTATTTCATCACCATAGATAGAAACTCTATTTTTAGTAAATCCTTTTCATTTACTTAATCCTCATTGATAATTTCATTAATATAACCTATATGAGGACATTCTCAATAAGACTTAGTTAATGAAGTCTCTCATCTAAATTAAAATTATTATATACCATCTTCATTGGTTGAAATATTCTTTTCTTGGTAATAAATTATTGCATTGTACTTTGAAATACAGTACCTCTGTATGATTAAATTAAATTATACCAAACATATGATTATTAAATGCATAAATAATTTTTTTTTCATTTACCAAAATGGGGATTTATTGACCTATATTCATTTTAATAAGATTCCTACTGTGTGTTCATATTCATAATTATATTATTTGGATTTTAGTAAGATATACAATGTTCTTAGTAAACATGGAAGATATAAAGAGTGATTTGATGTAGAATTAAATAGATAATTAGATAATTTTGAATTTATAACCAAAGTACCTACCATTTTATCATTAGTAACTTAACTTCTGGATTAGTAATGACATTATCATGCTCTTTCTCCCTAGAATAATTTTATCGAAGATTCCTTTAATTCTTGGTGAATTGATTTGAAAAATGTACCATCTTGATGTAATTAATGAATTGGAAATTTTTGGCTTCAATATACACTTTCATTGATGAGTTTTATTTCCTTTATCTCCACACATGTAGAAAACTCCCATATTTTCTTGTATGTTCTAGGGCACATATTCCAACAATTATTTCATGTTTGAAATTTCATCCATAATTTCTTGGCTTTTTTTCTTAATTTATACCTGCATGGTACTTAACCAACCTCTTTTTATCCTAATTAACTTTTAAACTACGAGACATGGATAATTTCTTTTGGTCTAGATAACACTGTTCACAATTATCTATTATGAGTAAAATATTTGGAAGAATAGATCTCAATGAAGGTTTGGTTTTTTTCAATCAAAGAATTGATCAATATTTCTCTCTGAGTTGCATATATAATATGTTTCTAGCTACACTATCCTTGTAAAGATAGATTCACACTCATCCAAAACTTCTTCATCCTTATGCCTTGAATTTAGGAAATTCCATTCCATGTCTACTCATTTCATTTGAGGGAAGTAATTTTCAATGAATATCACATTAAAAGTCATATGATACATATATATTATTTATTTTTCTTTCTTGGGGTTTTGAATCAATGACCACTACTTTTCTAACTCTCCCATTACAGGATATACCTCCATGAAAACACTCACCATTTCATCATATCCCTAAGAAATGAATACGTTCTCTAAGTTCATGATCCATTATTTAACTACTACTATATTTGTGGTCATGTCGAAGAATAGAAGTTGTCTTCATGTTAATTGAACCAAATTTTATGAACAATGATACGGAAAAATAGATTTTCACATGGGAGAATGGTTATTAGTCATAACCTGGGTTAATTGACTAAATATAGTCATAATCTCCTCTAATCTATTACAAATTGATTTGAATTACTCTGGGGGGTATCCCTACATTAATTTCAAGTGTTCATTGGGTTTTTCCTTCCATTAAGTGACATGTATATATAATGGATTGTACTAAATTTTTTCATAAACAACATCATTATTTTAATTTATAGAATATCCTAACGAGATCTCCTGTGGTTCATGTTTTCTGAATATGTTCTTCTAAATCTCTTTTCAAAGGATTATATTAATATATCCTCTAATGAAAACTATAATAAACCCACTAGATAACCCTATAAAATATTATTATTTTATTACAATGATACAAATAAATAGGATCCAATAGTTTAACAGCCTCAAGAAAAAAAGAGACGTAATAGAGGTTTACATAACAATGAAAAATAAGAAAACAAAATTGGAAAACATGATAACATTATTATTCCTATTGAGACCCTTTTATCATATGTAGTATTCTTCTTTGTTTCATAGAGAGAATTAAAACAATATAAATGGGTGGGAATCAATGCTCAGTAATGGTTAGAATATAATGTAACCAATTATAAATGATACATTATGGAAATAATAAATAAAATGACTTATCCCATATGAAAAGAAACAGAAATAATAAATATATAATTGTCCAAAATAACAATAAATAAATTCATGGATAGTAATAACAGATAAAATAAGAATTGGATTTCATAAAGTTGTATAAGTTGAACATACCATCAAGGCTTTGTGTCATCATATATTACATAAAATGTGTTGACACTCCCATTACCCTATCATAATTATCTCACTGGACCTACCGATTCTCTAAGGGGATATATAATTTTTGGCCCCACGCATCACAAAATAGTGTAATGAATTTTATCACATATCCAAAAACTAAATAGATTTTTTTTCATGAACATAACAACAGATATAATTAAAATAATTTCTCAGTTGGGAATATCATCTAAAACATTACCATATATAAATAAGAATTATGTGGTACATAATTATTTTCCATGCCATCCATGAAAAAATAATTATATGTGAAATTTAAAATCTATGGAGATAATGACCTGATAAATACAAGTTTTATAATTCTTAGTAAGTACAATTTAAATCATCCAAGTATATCCCCAAGGGGTGTTAAACTAGTTATGTAGCAAGTTTTGTTGTCGTTCACTAGGTAATGTTCAATTCAATTCCAAATGAACCCTTTTTTAGGTCTTTCCCCCTATGTATAACTATGATCAAGACAAGCCCACTTTTAGTATACAGAAAATGATTTATTTTTTAAAAAAAACCACACAAGAATTAAATAACCAAAATTTTGGGATGGTTTTATGGTTACATGGCTGTTTGATAATAATAACGGCATTGAAAAGGGATATAATGAGAGGGGGAAAGTAATATATCATATGGAATAATTAAAATTGATTGTAATAACATGAAATTAAGATTATTTCAATATATGAAATACAATAATAAAATAAATTGCAACATAGGAATTTTAATTGATATTTTAAAGGAGGATTGGGGAAACCCTTACATCTCTTGACATTATTAACTTTGATATGATCCTTTAAACTAAAAGAACACATCGATATTGAGGAGAGAGAAATTGAAGAGACTTATTGGGAGGTATATGATGAGAGAAATTTTAATTGGGAGTGGGAGAATAGGAGGTGGTGGTGGGTATTTGTACTAGATATGGGGTGGTGTTAAGGGTTTAAATAATGATTATTTTTTCCATTAAGGCCATACAACTTTGAGTGACAATAATTCCAATGTATTTGGATAAAAATTATGGATTTCAAGGATGGTTATGGTTTTATAATAAATGAATGACTAATTTAATTTTATTTTATTTCTTAAATATATTTTTTTAATAATGATTAGTGAATTTGAAAATTGTAATGGAATTATAGTTTTCCCATTTGAATTACCCTTTATTTTTTTTCTAATTTTGACTATATCCTAATTTTTGTGTGGATTATAAAATAATATATATATAATTTCATTTTATAGGGAATGTAGGATCTACAGTTTTTGGAGAAATAAGGTTCCCTGTTATCAATGCGGATGTGGATAAAGCTGGATGGGCCCACAATAAAAATTATGTCATAACACCTTTCATAATTCTTCTATTGGTCAAAATATTTGACATATTAGAGATAAATTTATTTGGATAACTTGAATAAAATTGAGAAATATAGGTTTTAAAATGTATCATGGTATGAAGTGCGTGTGAATTTAATGGGTCTAGATTCAATTAATTTTCTAGGCTAGAAATATGAAAATCAATGATTCAACCACAAATCATACAAAGATTCATTTTAGAGGATGCATTTTTGATTGTTTTGGCCAAGAAATATTGTAGAATTTAAACATAAGAAAAAAATACAAAACACTTCCATTAATGGAATATAAAAACATATGGACATTTATTACATTGGATCTAGATAGTCTGTTAGGATATGATTATTTTAAATAATCATTCGACTATATATTCTTCAATACATGGCCAAATGAGATTAAATTTTAAGTTAAAAAGGATAATAAGTTCAATAAATAATTATTGAAGAAAAATAATGATGATTCAACAATTTAATTATGAAGAAAAATGTATATTATTTTAAATACAATAATTGGATAATTTTATTAATGGCTAAGATTAAATTTTATTAATGAAATAATCCTAGGTTCCTAATAAATTAATAAGTATCTAATAAAATAAATACAAAATAAAATGTAATATTATAATGAAATTAATATATTTTTATGTGTCAAATTATTTATTGAGTGATAAACATGAAAATATATTTTAAACATATTTTTTGTTATGAAAAAACACAAATACATGTGACATAATATAAAAACCATTCAAGGTAACATGAAAACCAATAAGACAAAATTGGTTTCATTCATCACATGATATAGAACCCATGGAATGAAAAATAGGTTTCACAGTATTTTTAGATGGTATCATAAAAATTTCTCACAAGAATGTATGATGTTGACACCCATACCTTTATAACCCTAAACGATTATTTTAAAAGAACATTTATAGGGTGATTTATAAAATACATCTTCTAAAGAAATTAAGTGCATTAGAGAATAATATGAAAAGTCAGAAAAATAAAAATAAGTTTTTAAAAAATAAGTTTCTCATTGGCATAAAAAATTATGTTAAAGTCACTTAGATAATTATTTTTTGGTAAGGTGAATTTTGAGATATTGAAAAAAGAACTTTTAAAAAATAATATTTTAAAAAAATATCAATAATTAAGCATTGAAATATATAAAGGTTTCAAAAAGTATAAGTTAATTTTTTAAAAAAACAATCAGTTTTTACAAATTATATTCATTATATTTTAGTGGAAAATTTATAATTTTTTCAAAAATATGAATTGAAAATATATTTAAATCTTTTTCTTTTATAAAATAATCTTTCTGAGGGAACCATAAACAATTCCTAAAGGTTTCAAAAATGTGCAGTGAAAACATTTTAGAAAATTTTAATTTTGAAAAATAGTCTAATAAAAATATTTAACACCCTGATACTTTATTATTTAATTAATTTTAATTATATCTATTCTCTATGATAGCTTGATATCCATGCAACACTGAGTTAAAATGAAAATAGTCGACTAAAATATTATTTAAACTTGACCATTATAATGTAAATGTTAAGATGGTTAGTACGAATATAGATAACTAAATTATGAAAATTAAATGGTTATTTTTTGTATAAAATAAATTAAATTGATATACCATTATTATAAATAAAATATGAATTATTTAAAATAAAAAATAACTTTTTTTGAAAAATAATATTTTTTAAAAGAATACAGTTTTGTCACTTCTTGTGCACTGATAAAAAAACTACACTTTTAGAAAATGTATATGGTAAAATGAGATTAATTATTTAAATCATTATATAAAAATTATCTTATGGTGAATTTTTGGGTTGTTTCTAAAAAGTTTCATTTTTTAATTAATAGTGAAAAATACTTATTTTCAATTTAAAATCGATATTCCATTTAAATTATTGAAAAATAAAAATTATATTATAAGTTTGTTTTAATGTAATATAAAATAAATTATAATATATTAAATAAAATTTAAGTCATTTTAATCAATTTAACATTGAATTTTTATATTATCACCATATAAAATTATGATAACTTTCCCTTTGAAACCCCTCTTTTTCTTCGCATTTGTAGGTATAAATTTAAATTAGATTCCTGAAATTTTATAAATTTAATACTCTAAAATAGAATAAATATTTTCAATCATCATTATTCATTTTATATAATATGGTCATATTAAATTTTGACCATTATGAATAGTAAAAGTTGTAAAAATTATTTATCACAGTTAAGGAAAACCTGATTTTTCGAGGGGAGGGATAAAATAGGAATTAAAGGGTTAAAAGTGAACCATTAACTTATAAAAAACCCATTTTATGGAAATATATAGACATTAACATCTATTAAGGTTTAAAATTACCCATTTTAGGTATGTGACATGATAAAAACAAGGGTGTAATTGATTCTTTTTAAAAAAATCCATGTGTCTCCTCCCCCCATTTATAAAAGGCCACCCACAATCCTCCCCTATATACAATTCTAAATTATTTTTTATTGGACATTAACATCAAATATCACTTCCTTAATCCCAGGAAGTCATCCTTGAGTGATTTTGTGCCATAAATCCCTCATAGGAAGTACTTGGGGAAAACTAAATGAATTTTCTTGAAGAATAAGTTTCATTATTTAATGAGCATTTTTATTTTATTTATTCTTCCACAACCATAAAGTATTATTTAATCATGATAATTTAATAACAATATTTCATAACACATAATGATATGTTATTATGTTAATCTAATAATCAATATCTATCTCCTCTTCCATCAAATTGGAAATGAAATTATTTATTATTAGAATGGTGGACTACCGCCTCACAAACCGATATAAATCATTTTCCATCATCAAATTTCAATTTTATATATAATCATGTAACTAAACAATATATATATATTATTTTGGATATTATTATATTTATTAAATTATAATATCATATATACCTTCATACTTTCCGTTTTTCGTAAAATATAATAACATCGCTCGTGTGTACGACAGACTATTACCTCACAAAGTGATGTGATTCGTTATTCATATACATTTTTCATTGAAGGTAATAAGGATAAATTTAATTATTATATGTCATATATATTATATTTATATCAATTATGGATGATTAATATATCACCTAATTCCTTACCCTTTCACCCATTAAGGGAAAGATATCATCACTCAAGCGTACATACAATCTACCATCTCCACAAAGTGATATGATGCATTTTACATTTTAAACCTTCAATAATGATTATAAAAATAATTATTATTATTAAATATGATATTTATAAAATTAATATTATTTTTTATATGATTTAAATATATAATATGTACAATAACAATATCTTTCAAAAAAACATGTGTGGTAAAATAAGGCAATTTACACTTGAAAAAATGAAACTATAAAAATATTATAATCAAAATAGTGGTAAAATATTATAAGGGGATAATATATAATATTATAAATATTAATTTGATTATTTTATAAACTAATAACATTATTAAAAATGGAATACAAGAGACTAAATTATGTTCAACCAAAATTAAGTGTGAGGAAATAGATTTTATCTAAAATTTCATTTCATTGAGACATAATTATTAATATACACCTTTTTACATATATTTTGTTTATATTCTACCCCATTTATGCATATAAAATGAATAAATATTTATTCATGACTATTTATGTTTCATTTCATTTTTATTCTTCAAGGGGATATAATTTAAAAGTTACAAAATATGTAAAAATTATTATACATTCCCAGTTTCTTTTTTGATTGATCACTTTATCTTGAAGTAATCACTTTCGTGTCATAATATGTCATTTTAAATTATATTTCTCTTAAATATCATTATTATTTTATAATTTTTTTTATTTTACTCTAAAACATATACCATTTTTAGATACGATGATTAATTTATAGTTAATTTTATTAACAACGGAAATATTGATAAATCAATATCAATTACTCAATAGGAATATTGATGATAATGGATATTTATTCCTAAAATAAATAAATTATTTTATATGCATGGAATTTTTTGGACAAGTAATTATGTGTGTGTCCTAGTTATAGATATCCCCTTTAAGCAACAAAATATCTTACGATACAAATTAGTTTTTGAAATTAAACGGGGTTTACCCAATGGTTTAAAACTATCTTGTGAAATAACATAAAGATATAATTACAATAATGTATGAGGTCATGACATATAATAATTAAGTATATTATTCATTGTGAATTTAGTGATTATAATAATCCATGATATTTGTTTATGATACTGTATCTGGATGCATTTAATAATTTGTTTATTGATTTATTGGAATATATTTTTAGTTATTTATATTTCCATATTGATTTTGACTTATAAAATTATAATATTACATGTATTTATTAATATAAAGGTGTATTTATTTATTTTAAATTCCATTTTAATTATTATTTATTGTTTCATGATAGCTTCCAATGTATGTAACCCTTACTGATCATTTTAGCTCACCTTTTTTACTTTCCCCAGAGTATGAAGAAGAAGTTTTCGTATAACATGATGGATTTTAAATGTTTTCCATTAATAAACATGATTTTTTATTTCCCATTTAATAATTAGTATAATGTATGTTTCAAATTATACAAAAATATGGATGATATCGGTCCTTCATGATTTGACCCCTTGTATCTTTTCTAATAAAATAAATTAGGCACCAACTTTGGGTTACTAGAGTTAGGGTGGTTACAATAGACACTGTGAATATGACATAAATGTTACAAATGTTTTGGGGAATCATTATATAACACATAATTTCCCAAAATAAACTAAAATAATTAATCCTTATAATGATTTAAAATTTATCCAAAAAATTGGAAATTAAGTTAAAACATTTTATTTTGAAAGAATAGAAAAATATTTGAAATACCTTTGGTGAAACCTATATCTTAAAATGTGTAACATAACATTCATCTAAAAATAGGATATGGTAAATATGAATGCAATAGAAGATAATCTATAATTGTTTTTCTAAATATAATGTTTAAAATTGTTGTAAAATTCAAATTTGGATGAGGAGGGGAAACCGTCATTAAAGAGGATGATAATTACTCGCAATAAAAATATACCTTTTGTGGGGAATAAAATCATCAAGGATAAATATTTGAATAAAATGTATCATTTTACCTAGAGAGGAAGATAAATTTACAAAAAATAGTATATTTTGGTTGAATCAACTAATCTTGTATGAAATAAGTTAAGGAAGTGTTCTTTTAACTCAACTAAGGGAGTTTAGTTAACAAAAACCATTACAACGTTGGTGTATTTTTATTTAAATGAAATTGAAATAAATATCATGTTATGGATTTTAAAACCCCATTAATTACATAAATATGGTAAAATAAATTCAATTTTTAGTAATAAAACCATATCAATGATGTTATGTTTCACAATAAGAAATATGTCTCAAGAAAGAATGTTTGAGAAAAAGAACCCCCTTACCGTGTTTACCCACTTAGTTGAATGCACTATAAGATCATATATAAAAAAAATATATATATATTAATATTCTATTCAAAAACCTTATTTATATTAATAGAATTATATTATATTTAATTATAAATATTCTCTACTTGTATATTATCTAGTTATTAGCTATTTTAGATTTTAGGTGTGAGTAATCCGGATTGTTTTAAACTACTTTAATAATAATTATATTGTTATTCATTATTATCAAAATTTTCAACATTACCAGATCATATAGGGTACTTTAATTTACATTTAAATATATTTTAAAAAGGTATGGTTTCATTCAATGAGTTTTTTAGTAACATTATTGTAGTTGAAATTAGAAGCAATGATGCTTCTATGATCTTTAAAAAACAAATAACGGTATCCAAATTAATGATATTAATATTAATGTTACTATTAATTAACCAAAATAAAATCATTATTTAGTTATTTTTATCACACATCATCTGTAATTAAGTAACAAAATTCATTCAAGATATTATTTTATAGCATTTTTCATGTAGGTGGTTTGATAGACTGAAACATTAACATACCATAATTATTAGATGATTATGATAATTAAAATGGTTTCTATTGGAATAATAAAATTATTAAAAAATTATAATAACATTATTTATATACTTTAATGGTTTGGATTAATGTTTTATTATATATTAATAAATAATAAATAAATTAGTTAAAATTATATAAGTTATATCGTAGAGGCATTAGTCTTCACAACACATGGTTAAAATTTTCATTTCTTAATAAATGAGATGAAAGAATATAAATTATAATTTTTATCTTGATAATATTTATTATATTATATATTTCATATTTATTTCTAAATTTCAATTTTATAATCATTGAGAGTGGTGGTGGTGAAAAAGAAAGTAATTCCTCGCTTCGAGTATGTCACGACCCGTCCTCGGGGCCCGTGCTGTGACTACCCCAAGCCTGCCTTCCATAGGCCAGGGGCTAGTGACTAGCACCAAAGGCCTAAATCCCGATAAGTGGGAAGGAATTGCCTTTATAAAAGTAAAAAAAATATCCCAGAGTACAAGTGGAAGTAATACACTAAGTTCAAAAGAAAGTGCTGAAAAGTAAGTGGGCCAGAATACAAACCCAACTGAAAGTACAGCTATAACTGAATGAAAGTACAACAGAAAAAGACAAACAGCTGGAAGAATGGAAGCAGCTCCTGGGTCGTCCTCCTCGGATCCTACCTGAAGGGTAGGTACAGATAGCGCAGCTCCTAGATCGTCCACCACGAATCCTACCTGAAGGGTAGGTACAGATAGCACAGCTTCTGGATCGTCCACCATGGATCCTACCTGAAGGGAAGGTACATATAGCCTCCACAACGCTCTCGCCCGTCAACCTCCTCCAAGTTTCGTCTCGTTGTGAAGTCCACCTCCGGATACTGACTCGTCGTGAGGTCCACCTCCGGGTACCATCAATCCCTCGAACACTAGGCCTCTGTCAGCGTTGCCCGTCGTCTGCAACCAACACAACGAGGTGCGGGCATAGCCCGTGCAGGGGTGAGTTTACGATACTCAGTAGGGACCCCGAGACCCTCAAGGTGTCACTAAATCCAACAAGGATAACCACAAAGAAGGATCTCAATAGATAACCCTTACTTAGGTATAAGCCTATACCTATACCTAAGTTATCAAGTAACCCATATCAATCATGAGGAAACACAAAGGTTATGAAATCAATGGATAACCACTACCTAGGTATATGCCCATACATATACCTAAGTTATCAAGTAACCCATCTCAATCATGAGGTAAAAAAAAGTTCATAGACTCAGCTAAAACCGGGATTTTCATTATCGAAAACATAACTGCTGAAGAGCCCCGTCTCTGGAGAGTACAGTGATCCTATCACGTCTCTGAGGTACTACTCACTAACCTAACATTGCTGAGTTACTCCTCCAGTCGAGTACCGCGGGTCAGCCACCCAAACACAGTAGTGCTACCCGCCGGGGTCTGCCACCCAAACACAGTAGTACATCCCCCCTAATAGCCTACATGGGTACTCTCCGGTCGAGTTCCGCGGGTCAGCACTAAAACACAGTAGTGCTCCGTCCGCCATGGGTATGCACCCAAACAAAGTAGTGCTTCCTCCACTGGGCTAGTCGACTCACTCCAAGTCGAGTCAGTCAAGCAGTCGTCAGGTCTCAGCTGGCAACACGGTCTCCGTACTCCGTATGCTCATCTCTGGGAGGATCCAATCCACGAGCTACTGGTCGATACTCCAAGTATCTCAAAGTCCCACGAAGAAGTATCTCAAAGGACTGCCTCATCATAGAGGTCTCAACACAACAGACGGCGCATCAATAGGGTGCCCGGTCTGTGAGTTATTAGCCTTTTCAGCCCAGGAGCCCGGTTGGTTTCATGTGCGAACCAACCCGTCCATATCTCAACCGTACCCCGAACTCCCATAAGGTATACTCATAGGGACTGTTTCTCAATGTGATCACCAACGCCGCTGACGGTTCGTCAAACGGACGTCCGGTCTGAAAGTTATCATCTTTTCCGTTCCAGGGGCCCAGTTGGTTTTCGGGTTCAATCCAACCGGGCCACTATCCATCCACTTCCAAACCTCAGGCGAAGTATTCCAAAAGATCCGTCTCATCAAGAGGAATCCAAAAAAGTCGATGGCACGTCAATGGAACGTCTGGAACTCAAGATATAAGTGTTTCTGCTCCGAGGGCCCGGTTGGTTTCATATCCGAACCAACTCGGCCATACTCAAAGTTCTCCGAAAACTTGAGTGTAATATATAAAAATGACCGTCTCGATCCAAGGATCGCTACGCAACTGACGTTGCTTCGATCGTAGGTCCGTAGCCCATGATACGGACAAAAGACCAGAAGTAGCCTGGAAATGGGGGTCTGGGCCCGGTCCGACCCGGCCCAACCCCCCCCCCCCCCCAGGTCGGCCCGAACCGGGTCTGGGTCCGTCCCATTAGGGTGCGGCCTGGCCCGGGGCAGTTCGGTGCTGGCCGAGTGGGGTTGGATTGGCGTTGGCTGAGCGGCCGTACAAAAGGGGCGGCTGCCCCTTGATTGTCGTCGCGGCCCCCGCATGGGGGCCATTCCCTACCAACGGACGCGGCCCAGCGCCCCGTCCCCTCCTCGGTCCCGCGTGGCCATGGTACCGGGCACCTACCGACGCGGCTTTAGCCTCGACAGTCCCTCCTGGTGGTGTGCTGGGCGCCGCCGCCTCCGGCCACCGGCGCTGCCGGGGAATTCCGCGGGCCACCAGAGTTGCTCTGGTGGTCCGTTTTCGATTCCTTCTATGCTGGCGTTCACCTCGGGTCTCGCACTTTACTACGGAATCATCAAACCGCCTCTGCGGCCCGTTCCGTCAATACCGTCGATACGCCGTCAATTAATCAAACTACGGAGCCTTCAAAACGCCGCAACAGTGCGACGTGACGGCGCCGCGCTTCTTCGCCCGTTCTTCATCGTTTCTGCGCGGTAACGTTGCACCATGCCGCCTTTGCTCGTGCCGCAACAAGTACAACCAACAAAGGGGGAGGAGGGTCGGTCGTGTTCGTGTGGTCCGACCTCCTCTTGTTATTACGATAACAGGTGGCCCAATGAGAAGATGATGAACGGAAAAGGAAAAAAACCACGGGCAAAATCAAATAACCCCTACCCCTAAATTAACGTCGCACGTCGTCGAGTCGTGAATGTCGAACATCGCGGTAGTCGAGTGTCGCGGTAGAATGGTATCGATTCTGTCGACATCGTAGGAAGAAGAAGAACGTTGTTGTTGGCGTCGGTCTCCGTGGTCGACATCTCATTCCTTGTCGTAGAAGAGGAAGTAAAAAATTGGAGAAAACGTAGAGCGTTTTTCGCCGAGTCGGAAGGTCGTTCTTCGTTGGAGAGTTGGCGTTCTTCATTTTGAAGAACAAGTTCTTCAAAAGAGGGAAGAGCTCTCTCCCAAATTCTCTCACACAACCAAAACTCATAAAAATAAAATAATGCCTCTCCTTATTTTATTATTTTTCCATGCATTCAAACTTTTAAAATTCAAACACTTAGTTAAATTAATTGAAGAGGTTTAATCAATTAATTTAAGATGTGTGTTGGAAAAATTAAAGAGAATATAGGGGAGAGTTACACAATTAATTATAAGGGGTTTAAGGAAAGTGAAAGTTTGTCGCATCATTTATTACAAGGGGGTTTTAAGGGGAAGAATTAATGGGGTTAGGGAATTTGATGGGGAGGGGTTCGTGTGGGCCCCACCTCACATTTATTCACACTTGGTTAGTTCCCCAACTTCCACACATGGTTAGAAGTAAAATTTGTTCCACAAATTTTATTTACTTCACAATTTAACCTCAAAATTTAAATAAATCCTTCCGAGAAAACGCACCATCAGAAAAGGTGCTCCTAAGAAATTACCGGTGCTGCGGTTCCATCAGTGCCCTCGGATTTTGATTCCGAGCAACGGTTCAAAAATTATAAAAACCCGCTCATTCGTTCACTGAACGTACCCGAGCTAAACTTCGGAAATTGATTCTAGGCACACCGGTCCTCTGAGTCAGGCGCTGTCAGAAACTGCGTACTCATAAAATTCCAAAGAAATTTAGAAAAAAAATTCCATGAAATTTATGGGTCTTTACAAAATAAGCGGTAGTCCACCCAACACATGAATGATGACTTTATTTTTCTTAACATAAAAGGGGAAATGTGTTATTAGTTATTACCTTACAATAATAAAATAAATTATAAAAAAAATAATTATTTTTTTATATGGTATTTATAAATTATATTTTGAAAATTATGAATGAAACCAAAAGATTCTAGGAAAAAACTAATCACATTGAGGACATGGGCACTGCCTTGGAAGACACCTTGGAAATAGATATCTTAAGACAATATATTGTAACCAGGGGCTCAAATAAACATTATTAGGATAATATGAGAATGAAAAGGGGATATTATTTATCAGGAAACTAATTTTTTAGTGTAGTATTAAATGGACAATGAGAGGCCCCTTTTATAAGTGGTCAGAATGACAATTTATTAAATATTTCAACTTATTATAAATAAAGAATATTTATAACATGAAAAGAAGACTAAAATATAGAAAATAATAGTGTGTGATATTATAAAATTTTTATAATACTCATCATATCATTTTAAATCATGTTCTAAATATGTTCTTAGTATTTTACTCTAATAATTTTAGATTTTAAGTTTTTTGGTATCACCGTGGTAACAAATTTTTTCTAATGTAATTTAATTTAATTTCATAAAAATACAATTCAAATTATTATATAATTTATACCTATTTGATAAAAAAATAAATTCCATTTTATGAGATAAAATTTATATGGTTAGGAAGAATAAGTTTTAACATTTGTGCATATAACACGTAAAAATTGGGTTTTAGAATATATGAATTTTAAGAATAACTTCCCCACGTCAGATAAAATTTCAAATGTATTTGATTTACATAGTATATATTGGTTTATTATAAAACAAATAAACTTTATTTGAATTTTAAAATAATTAAAAACATACTTTTTTCAAAAAAAAATGTTTTTAAAATATATGAATATAACAATTTCTTTTATTAGAAAATATTCCATATGTGGTTAAACATTGGTTTTATCAATCTATAATAGTAAATTTATATATATATATATATGTATATAATAAATAAAATATTTGATCATGAATAATGATTTATATTTCTTTATTTTAAGAATACTTCATTATTTAGTCAAAAACACAACACTTATAGTAAAAAATAATATTTTCTTATATTAACATAAAAATAAATTATTTTATACAAGTCTCACAAAATAAAATTATGATAATATTGTAATTTGGAATTAAAAAATGAATTTAAAATATTAAGTACGATATTTTAATATTATACATTATAATATTAATCATTTAAAAGTTATTGATTTAATTTATTAACAATTTAAACTATTATTTATGAAATAAAAATTAAATCTTTTAAATTATTTATCCTTTTCACGTAAGAAATTGTAATAGGTTACTATATTTTCATTTACTATATGTTTTATTCATCTTTAATTTAATAATAATTTTTATCTAATATTTCATGGCTCATTTTGGTTCAGTGTTGCGTGTGCAGAAAAATAAATGAACATAATATTAATTTTTTAAAATATATATTGCAAAATATCTAGGCTTTACACTCTCTACCTGTTAAGTAAATTAAGTCCTCTGAATTTTAATTATTCTGAAATAATGAAAATATATAAATTTTTTATAAAAGAAAAATGAAAATTAGGATATAACTACCAGAGATATTTCAACCTTTTAATCTTAGAATACATTTATTTATTTCATAAAATATTTTTATCATTAATGTTGATTTTTTCCAATCGTTTGAATCAAGAACCTATAATTATATTGTATCAAGTCCCATAGTGTATATCAAAATGATGGTTATAAACATACTTATATAAACAATATTAGGATGATACAAAATGTAATATTTTTATTCCAAAAACATTTTTCACTAAATAGAGATCAAAAAATCAATTCCCAAAATCATATTAAATTTATTTAAAGGATGGATAATATAAATTTCATGATTCATAATCCAAAAAACATTGAATAAGATTTAAAGAACTTCTAAAAAATATTGTTACAATTATTTTTTTATTTCAACAATTAATTGTTGTTGAAAACATAAATGGTATAAGACATCTAAAATTCAACAGTGATAAATAATTATATCTAGAACTAGATATTTATAACTATCCACTTCAATAATAGTCATTTTATGGGGTTTCCTTATTTTTATGATCTAGGTTATTTTCTTGTCTATATTTATCTTAATCACATTGATTATTGCATTGGATAGTATAGTTCCAAAATTCCTCACATCTAAACCAATGAATTTCTAATGGATACATAGGGATAAAATTATATTTCCACATTATGAGAATTAAACTCCTATTTTTTCCATCAATAGATCTTTTCTTGATGATTCCCATTACTATATATCACACATCTTCCAATTCCATTGATACATTTACCTCATTGTATCTTCCCACATTTTGACATGAGGTAGATTGAATGTTTATTACTTCATCATCTTCATCACCTGAACTTCTAAGAGACCCTATATCTAAATTTTGTTGTGTGTTTGGAAACACATAATAATATACATTTGTATTCATAATCCTATATAGTTGTTTTTTAACAATCAGAAGGTTTATTACTCCATCTCTTATCCATTTAAGATTCTCATTGGGATAATCACCACAATGTCCATGGCATCTATTGTTGACTTGATTCATTTGAGAATTATCAATTAATAAAAACAAAATGGTTTAATGTGATTGATGATAAATTAAAATAATAATAGAATTATCATAAATTATCCCATGAAAAATCAACTTCTGTATATATAACTATTTGAAATAATCATTTTAGTTTTAATTTAAACGAAAACCACTCTTGGTATAAATTAGGGTTCTTATGGTTCAGTTCTCAAATAAATTTTATCATAATTCCTTAAAATTAAAAATCCATTTTAATTTATTATAATGAGAATGTGATTAAAAATATAAACTCTCATGGAGTGTCAAACCATGTTCTTTTTTTCCTTGTTTTCCTGGATCATGTGATGATTGATTAAAGACCCAAAACAAGATTTTAAGGGTTGTTAACCCAAATTATGTCTATTACATATCTTATATCCACATATAGTACCCAAACATGGGTGTTATTTATAGGAAAACCACACAATATCTACATTACTAAAATTTTAGGATACTATCTTATAGATATACTTATCCCTTTGACTTATACCTATGGGTTTCACTAATGTTCTCTAAACTATTCCCAAAAACAACCAATCCCACATTTGATACCTACTCATGTGACCCAAATCAAATGAACACATTAATTTCATTATTCTGCATGACTGGTCATTCCATATAATAAATAGTTGTAAAAAATAAAGTAACAAATTTTTAGGTTCTTATATTATTTTTTAAATAAACAAATTATTTTACAAAACATGTAATCATCTCTTCATAACTTCTCAACACTAACCCCTTTTTTATTCTCAAATGTAATATACATCTTCATATAATGGGAAATGAAAAAACAAAATATTTTGAGTCATGATAATAAGTAGTGGAAACATAATAGATAGACAATGATGGTCATAATTGAGAAAAATATAAGTGTAAGGGTATAAGATAATAATCAATATCTATGAACATTACTTTAGGAAAACATAACATTAATTAACAATTATCATAATATATGATAAAGAAAAATATATTTATACTTAAAAACAAAATAATATGAAAATAAACATGGGAATAAGAATCATTACATAGTTTATTGTGAATCATAATTTTTTTATCACAGTTTATTAATCTTCACTCACACATTCCCCTTAGTGGATAATATTTCACTCATTTATTTTCCTTGGTGGATCAGTCCTGATTGACCTATTTCCCTTTATGGATCAAAAATCACAACATATTTCCTATTATCCCAAGAGATGTAATGATTTACTAAAATAATTGTAAGGTTGTGTTGGGAACATCTATAACATAATGAAAACCCTTTCATACGAGTCCCAATATTTGTCAATCATTCATTATATCATGAAAATCAATGGGATAAATATAGTTTTGTTTATTACATCATAATGAATACATGTAAAGTAAAATGGGTTTCCAACATTTCTAGATGGTATCACTATAGTAGTTTTTCATACCAAAAATTGTTGATACCCAGAAATCAATCACCCCAATAATATTTTATAGGAATATAAATTGGTTAATTCAGGAAAAATAACATCCATGCATGTAAATCCTTTGGAGATAAATATGTAATGGGAGAAAATCAGAATGTTTTTCTAGAAAATGATATTAATATTATTGTAAAATATGATGTTATAAAGACTTTGGATATTCAATTTCATAATGGTCACTTTTTATATATTTAAACGAATTCATTTTAAAAATCAAAAATTGGAAATAAATCTCAATAATTAATGATTTAAAAGTTCTAAAAGTTTCAAAAAAATAAAATCTTCAATAAATAAATAATGAAAATAAAATATAGGTTTCAGAATAATAAGTGGAAGATTTTTAATAAATTATTTTTTGAAAAAAAAACTTCAATAATTGATCATTTAAATTAGATAATGGTTATCGAAGGAAATTTAGAGTTGAAGATAAAATATTTGATATTGAAAAGATGGAAAAATATTTCGAAATATCATTATTGAATCCCACAATCAATAAAAGTTTAACAAAACATAATTTTGATAATAGGATAAGGGAAACAAGAAGGATATCTGAGACAACATATATTTGGATGATAAATATAAATTTAACATTATAAAGAAAGGAAAATATGGACATGGCATTGAATCAATTGTTAAAGAGGATGAGAAATATTCTAAATAATGATATAATTTTTTTGAGGATGAAATTAATAAACCAGGATGATTTGAATTAAAAGTGTAATTTTCACATGATATGATGATGAATTAATATGAAATGATGTATTTGGTTGGAATAAACCATACATGGAAGAAACTATTTCAATAACACGCATTCTAACTCTATGAAGTGAGTTGAGTCAATAAAAACTCATACAAAATTTTTTTATTTTGAATCAAAGTCCATAAAATGAAAAAAAAAAATGGACATTATAACCCTATGAATTACATGAATATGTTAAAGAAAATTATTTGGTTAAAATCAAACCAAAAAATTGATGTTATGGAGAACAATAATAAATATGTCTCAAGAAATAAAATTCAAGACAAATAATCACCTTACTTTGTTTCCCCACATAGTTGAATTCACTCAAATATAATATATAAAAAAGATATCTTAATATTATATTTCACAACCTTATTAATATCTATAAAATCTTATAAAATTTATTTATAATTATTTTTCATTTGTATATTAGTTAGTTATTATCTATTTTCAATATCAAGAGTGAGTATTCATGATTATTTTGAACTAGTTTCATAATATTAGTGTTGTGAAAAATTATTCTATATAATTTCATCATTAATATACTATAAATGGAACTATAATAAATGTTTTATGATATTTTATATATTTATAATTTTATTCAATGTCATTTTTAGCCACAATTCTTATTGATGAGATTGGTAACAACATGTTTCAACTATCTATAACAAACTAATTATGATATCTTACTAAATGTGTTTGATATTAATGTTTATATTAAAAAATAGAATAATTATTTAATTATTTATATAAGATAAAAAAATTAATTAATTTATCATATTGATCCATGATATTATTTTATAGTACTGTTAAAGTAGGTGTTTAGAGTAAACTAAAGATATAGATACCATAATTAATTGATGACTTTGATTTTGAAATTTGTTGGTTTTTGAAGAAAATAATTATTCAGGAATAATAGTGATATTAATTAGATATTAATATATTTTTCAAAAATATTTTAATATATTTTAATATTTAATAAATAAACATGATGAAAAATTTTATATGTTACTTCGTAAAGGTTGTAGTTCACAAAATGCACAATTATCCTTTTTCATTTCTTGAAGAATGAGATGGAATGATGGTGTTTTATAATATTAATATTTATAATACTAATTATACTATAGGGGTAAAAATTATTCATCAATTTTACTATTATCATTAGTGAGTAAAGTGGTGGTCGAAAAATGTATTTCTTCGCTACATGGATGTGGAAGTCACACAACAGGTTAATGACTATTTAATTTTTTAATAGAAAAAGGGAAAATAGATAATAGTTTTTACTTTGCGTAATAATTTTTTTAAAATAAATATTGATTTTATTATAAATTTAGTACAAACTATATTTGGATATATAAGGAAGAAAACATAAGATATTAGGGGAAAAGAAGGAATGTTGAGTAGTTAGGATTTAAATTCAAATAATCTTTGTAATTGAAGGTCTTAACAGAATATAATTTGTTTAGAGGATCAATAAAATGGAATATGTTTCTTGGGGAATTAAAAAGGGAATATTTTTAATTATAAATTTAATTTTTAGTGTGGTCTTGAAGTGTTGGTGAGTGGTTCCATTTATAAGTTGTGAAAATGAAATTATTTGTAAATATTGAAAATTGATATAATTATATCCCGTGTTATGCATGTAAAGAAGACTAAAATGGACAATAATAGATAATGGTATTATATTATGTCAATAACTATTCAACCATTAATTTTCACATAGGTTTTCAACATGTTTCTTTGTCCATAACACATAGAGTTTTTACTTTTACCATTTATAGTTTTAACCTAGGTAACTAATTTATAAAAAAATAATTTACATTAAATGAATAAAACTAAAAAGTAAATTATAACATAATTATTACATAATGATTAAAAATATTCAATCAAAATTATCAGATAAAATTTCTATGTGAACGACAAATTAGTTTTAACATTAGTGCATGTAACCTTAAAAATACATTTTTAGAAGAACTTTATTTTTAAGATAAAAATTTATATGTTGGATAAAATTATTATTTTCATTTATTTTCATGATATTAATTGGTTTATTATAAAAAAATAAAATTTATTTGTCAATTAAATTTATCCAAAAACTAATTTTTCTAAAATTAAAATTAATTAAAAGAAATTAATAAAACCAATTTCTTTTATTGGAAAATATTTCTTAATCTATTATACATTAGAATTATAAATTAATAATACTATTTAAAAATACAAACATTTATTTCATAATACATATTTTATCATGAATTTTTTTATAATTTTTTAAGTTACTCTTACTCGTGGAATTAGTCATAAATTATTTGTTTTTAATTAAAACTATAATTTTCAATATCCATCTAAAAATAAATTTTTTAATCAAAATATAAAAAATAATAAATTAGAATTATATTGATATTTTGGATTAAAAAATTTATACAATTTATTATTATCAAAATTCAAAAAAAATATAAATTCATATTTTTAATGAAAATTTAATATGTAGAGGAAAACTACACTTATTAAAAATTATCATTTTATACCATAATTGTACTTATTATTATTTAATAATAAATTTTGATTTAAATAATGTTATTATATTATTTCATATATAATAATATCATATATTATTTTATTAATCTTTTAAAAAGGTGGATTTAATTTATTAACATTTTAAATTGTTATTTGATAAATAATTATTATATACTACTAATTATTTATCATCAAAACATTATAAATTATAATAGATTTCAAACTTTTATTATACTAGTGGTTGTATTCATTTTTTTATTTCTTAATAATGTTCATATAATATTCCATGAATCATTTTCATCATGTTTTCCATGTGGTGATTATCATTGAACATTGTATTAATTTTAAAAAATATCCCAAAATCTTGTGGCATTACACTTATAGAGATTAAAAAAATTCAAAATATAGAACTATAATTCCTATTATAATCGATAGATTCTCAATTAGTTATATAATTTTCATGGATAAAATTTAAAATAAAACCATTAAACTTATGAATTCTTAGTCCAACATTGGATATTCATTACAAGGATAAAAATATTTCTATATTTTATTTCCCAAAATAAAATATTCTTATCCTTTATACATCATACTTTATTTGGATAGTTCATTTTTTTCTTACCCAAATATATTTGGTAATAAATTTAAGGAATCTATAATAGTTCTTTTTTTTTGTTCATGTATTCTATATGGATTACTTTTTTTATCAATGACCATGAATAGTTTGGTTCATCTCCCATTATGAATATATAACATAGGACTTGGGAGACAGTGGTTGAGTGGCACAATTTTCCATCCAACGTAATCCCATGATGGATTTTAAGGTTTCATTATCATGGTAATGTAATATAAGGAATGTTCATGAGAATACATTAACATGACGTGATCTTGTTTTATCCATAGAAAATGTATTATAATGGAGTTGAATATAGGTGGGGAATCGCTTGGGATTACATTAACATTGACACTAACCTTAAAAAAACATTGATGTGATATGAAAATTATTTGGAAATATTGAGTCATAATTAGGAATATATTGTGATCATAAAAATATCTTCATTGGGTCATGAGGATATATTGGACGTCCATCATAATGTTGTAGAGAACCATGATCATGTGTAGATGCCTAAACTGATCCACTTGTATTAGCATGGTAGCACTATCACTGTGTCAAAATATATCAATGGGAAAGCTTTTTTATTCTCTCAATATTTGATTTATGGACATGATATACTATTGGGATACCAATGTGTGGTCATTTAACTCTGTGGCCTATGACTTACTATTATGTATCATTCATCATGGTTATGTCTCTCGAACGTAATCCCATTTTTCTTCTTGCATAACTTGTCTTCAATTTCATTTTCAATCTAGAAAATCCACAGAGTTCATCTTGGGATGGTATTGGGTTACTGGAGTATTGTCATGTGATAATGCATTAAATGTTATGGATCCACCACAATATACATTTCTTATGAATTTTATTAAGGTCCTTACTACTTTTATTATTATAATTGGATTTTCTCAACTTTTCCACCTCAAAATTATTAAAAATACCACAATTTATTTTCATCTATATTAGTGAAACCATAAAAATTAAAATTTATCATTAAATTCATGATTTTAGTATATTTTTTGAAAATTATTTGAAAATACATAACTTTACATATAATAGGAAACAAAAATATGTTTTATAATGTAAATGCGGATATTATCAATGAAAATAGTCAATAAAGATATAATTTTAATTTTAATGAAAAATTAAAGGGGCATATTCTTCTCATAGGGAATTTTATTTCACTATAATATCATCATTACTATATTGAATGATCAACGGTGGACTTATGTAGATTTGAGAAATTATAAATATCTTCTATTTTATATTATTGAAATATTTTTATTATAGTGGAAATAATGAAAATGGGTTTTCCATGTCATCCTCAGTGTCTTCTTCCTTATTATAGTTTGAGGGTTATTATTAGGTAGGTAGTTTTTCAACTACATTCCCCATGGGCACTCCTTATTCTTGTACCACCACAACCTTGGTTGGGTTTTAATTAATATTATACAACATCTTCAACTTAATGGGTGGTTCATCATATTTTGATTTATTCTCCGTAGAAATGTGTGGCTTTAATACTTATCTATATAAACCATTATAGGAGTTTGGATTCAATATAAGTAGTGAAAATTCAAAAATAATAGATTCCCAAGTGAGATCCACTCCATTCGATGGTATATTCATGATCTCCTTATAATATTATAGTTTCTTTAAAAGAGATATAATATTTAAGGAGGATAATATTTGTTTTCATCAACCTCTAAATATATATTTCTTCTTCGAAAGATTTAAAAATTAAATCCTTTTATGCTTCAACTATATGCTCAGTTAATTAGTGGGAGAACATGGTTATCTACTTTGCTAGCCTTTTGTATGTTGTGTTTCAGGGCCTTTTTTTAGATCCCCAATGAGCTCCTTAAATAAATTTTTTTTTATTTTTTGAGATCTAGACTCCCCTCAATTGTCTAACAAATAATATTAAAATATCACTTGAGGTAAAGGGTGAGTCAAAACATAGATTCCATTTTTTAAATTTTTTTTAATTTAAATAAAATAATGAAATAACAAAAAAGTTAAGAAACAATGATAAATAGAGTTAATTCCATAGAATTGGTTCTGAAATGTGATTCTCTAAAATGTTATCAAAATATTTATGGTCATATTAATAATTTTAAACTATTTAGAACATTTATAAGGATATTACTTTAGTTTCCTCTCTCAAAGATCCATGAAAATCAGTAACAAGCATAATTCACATATTAATTATTTTGTATTATTTTTGTTATTTTAAAAAAATGGAAAATTTGAGATATTTATGTGTATATATGATTTATTAAATATGAAGGAATGTAATAAAAACACAATTATGTGGTATAAAGAAATTTTATTGTCCTAAGGTTGGTAACACAGGTTCTTTCATCATCTATTTTTTTCTAAATTACTTTATATGACTAATTTCATCCTATATGAGCTACAGGCTGGTAATTTTAGTTTGGAACATATAATCCCTTTGATATCACTATGGAACAAAAAATACCACCTCCTCCAATTTTCCTTAATAATGTAAATAAATCAATAAATTATGAGAATCCTTCCAAAACATAGCTCCATAAAATTTCATTTCATCCCTTGACCAAACCCAAATCTATTTTATGATGAGTTGGTTAAGAGAAGGGAGTGGATTCTGATATAGTAGAGAATAAAATGAGATGAATAAATTATCAATGGATTTGTTATAAATTTAAAATATCTACCCAAACAAATCCAACATATATCATGAAAATTATAAAATAATCATTTCTATTTAGTAAAAGGATTTGGGAATATTGATGAATGCTATTCCAATGACAAGACTTCGGTTTTATAGTCATCAAAATGTGAAAATAAGCATTCTATAGGGAGAAAAAAAGAATTTAATAATAGATAGAAGAATAATAGAAGTGTTAAGATATTATAATAAATAAAACTATTATATATTAAAAATAAGTGTTGGAATCCTCATGTGTTAATCAAGTTTTAATGATCACTTATCTAATACATTGTGTAAATCTTGTTAATCCTATTTAATTTATCTAAAATCATGTGTGAAGATGATTAGTCTCTTTATGCCTTAAATAATTCTTGTAAACTAGTTTTTTATAATGAAATTATCTTATGAAGGATTATGTTTAATTTATTATAAGAATATTATTATTTAAGTCTCTGTACAAATATTTGGCTATGTCTAAGAAACTGTGAGTCTTCAACCAGTTATGTTTTTCTGGAAAAGGACCCAAACATCGTGACCATACATCGTGACCCAAAAACCATGTTCCAGACACTGTTACCAAACACCGGGACCTGACACTATGACCTAGACACAATTACTAGGACACTTTAACCCAGACACCGTGACCCAGACACCGTGTACCAGACACCATGACCAAACATCGTGACCATCTAGACATTGTGACCATTTATACATCATGTCTAGAAACTGTCATCAAACATCACATCTCTTCTACCAGTTCTTGATCTCTATAAAATTTTTCCATCATAGTTGTCTCACCACTCAAAGACAATGAAAGAGACATCGTTTCATAGAGATAACTTTTCAGGGAGACATTGTTTCAAGGAGACACAATTTCAACAAGACAGTGTTTCCAGACAAACTGTGACAGCATTTTTTAATCTATTTTTTCATTTTTCAATTTAATCTCTAATGGTAATATTTTAATCTTTTAATGCACTGACATAATTATTGTTTCATTATAGACATGTCACCTAACAGTACGAGGTATGATGTTCAGAATACATACATCATGTCAGCTCCAAAACATGCATTCTATGAATAAAAAGAATAGTGTGGCCAGAAGAAATGTGTGACAATAGGGACAATGGTTACAATAGAGAAACAAGTGCATGTGAGAGATAATGAAGAGTAATGGGTATTCTTGGAATAAGAACAGACACATGTTACCTGACACCACTGAAGAACAAATGAAGCATACTCGAATCCTAGAGTCAATAACATTTTCTCACAATCAACTCCACGAAAAACACGAACTAGATCTAGATGGCTTTTGATACTCTATTTTCAGAAAGAGGACTTGATTTCTGTATATGCTTCATTCTAGATGTCTAGAGCTCCATAGACTAACACTTGGAGAATTCTTACCTTATCTCGTTATTTTTTCTCTGTTGAGTATTATTTTAATCTTTAGAGCAATTTTTGTGTGTCTATATAGAAACTGTATGGGTTGGTGTCCTGAGAACCAACTATTTTGTACTTTGATTACATGAATGTTCACTCATTATATATTGTTCGTTGTTCTGCATAACTATAATATAATAATGTCCCAGAATATTTGTTGCATTGATAAGGTCATGGCAGATCTCCACTATGATGAGAACCTTGAAATGCTATAAAAATATTCTTAAATAAAGTTATACGGTTGGATGACATACTATTATAGGACACATAGTATACAGATTTTCATGTGCGAGTACCCGTAAGAAGACGAGACTCTCTCTCATGGAGTTCTCACTTCATAATCTCCAAGATGGGAGATTATGAGAGCAGACCCACCAATAGAAATTTTTCATGTTTTAGTGTCATCAAAAATTGTTATATATGAGCGTGTGTAATGGTCCTTAGACTAGAATATTATCATTAACTCATGGAATGACTTGTACACTTAGATTTATTGATGAAAACTGTCACGTAGATAGTTGGCGGGAAGTAGGGTACATTGGGTGTGTCACGAGTGACATGTTGTTAATGGATAAGTCAAGGAAGGATTTGTCCCATCCATTTATGGAAGTTGATATCTTGGAACTTTGATTGAAATAGAACTGTCACATTAAATTCCATGTCCATGGTGTGAACGACGAGTTTATTTCAGGTAGTCAATGAACGACGGATCAAGCATATAGGTTTATGACACTACCATGAAACCTGCTTGATGAGATATCAAGACAAAGGGATTAAATTACACAGTAATCATTCGTATGAGGTGATGCGTCAATGCGTCGTCAACTTCTTTCTCTTGGGTACCTTGACCCGTTTCTTGATAGTAATCTTGGACTTTAGGCAAGCTCGGGTAATGCCAACAAGAAAGAGGCCTAGAGGGTCACACACTAAGTGTATTCATGTATCTCAAGTAGAATAAAGATTATTCCCGTACGTGGTTTAATAATTATTCAAGGAATCCAAAATCATTTTAATAATGGAGGAAGAAGGAAATGAGAAACAAGATATACATGTCATGTATTAAACAATACACTCCATGTAGTTTTTCATGGAAAAGAAGTACACACCATGTATTAATAATTACATGCCATGTAGTTTTCTTTATGGAAATGAAATGAATAAATGAAAATAAGATATACACACTGTGTAAATTGAATGTACACGCCGTGTAGTTTTCAATGAAAAACAAGTACACGCCATGTATATATTAATACACGCCGTGTAGTTTTTCTAGTCGGGATTTTGAGGATATAATATAGTTTTAAATGATATTTATTATAATCAGCATGGGCGCATGTCAAGGAATTAATTATTCAACATGGGGGTTTTAAATAAGAGTCAATGAAATAAATAAAATGCCTAACGTGTTTATTTATTATCATAACTCTACAACCTCAAACCTGATTATAAATATCCTCACAACCCCAACTCTTTTCCTACCCGGTGTGAGACACAACAATTATGGGGAATTATTTCAAGGCTGAAAGAACCTCTTCCTCCAAGAACGCTCTCAAGACCGAGAGAGATCCTATTTCGTCGGATCAAGACGATCTAATGCGGACAGCGCAAGCAAAGGCTTCTACACCCTGGCACCTGGAGAATCCTTTGGCGATGTCTAGAGATACGAGGTACACGTGTGGATCACCGCTAGAGGGAGTCTACAATTGGCTTTTGCGATGCAATGACGGATCACATTGACAACATGATCAAGAACATCAACGAAGAAAGAACTCCCAAAAGGTATTTCTTTATAATTAATTAAATTAATTATAATCAACCTGTAACAATCCTTGTTTGTGGTTCCGGGACAAACCTTCTTCTTTGTCTTTTTTTGTGATTCGATCCGTGGAGACTGGCGTTTATCGTCATATTGATCCCAGATTGATCATTTCTAATGACAAAAATCCAAGTGGGCACATCCACCCACGTGCTTCCGCTGCGCCTAGAACCTTCAAATGGTATGAAAGGGAGGTTACAACGTTGATTATAGTTATTTAATTTTTGTTGATAATTTACGCATTTATATTTGATTCAATTTGAAATAAATCATTCTATAAATCTGAATAAATGAGATATGTTCTTCCTCCTTCGTTTCTCAATTCATATCACAGAAATGGACTTTTAATTTTAATTTTGATTAAAATAAAAACGAGGAACTCATCCGAAGGAGCCGCTCTTTCTGTCTGTACAACATGGGATTACACGGTGTGTACTCAAAACTACACGTCGTGTACTTAGGTTCAACGAACCGACACTGGTCCGCCAAACCACGCCGTGTGAATTGATTATGCCTAAGTTTTAATCACGCCGTGTTGACCAGAATTGAACGACGCTTGGAAACCAGAATACACGGCGTGTATCTTGGAGCAACACGCCGTGTAGTCCGTTCCGACCTTGGTGAAACCATGTACAAAGATAAACCGCATACCGCGTACATGGGATCGCCGGGCCGGTTACCGCGTAACAAGGAAGTACACGTCGTGTATGATTCATCTACATGCCGTGTACTCTAAAATTTACAAAGTACAGAAAACATGCCAAAGCCCCGACGTGTACTTTGGATAAAGGGTGAAAAGAAAAATACACACCGTGTAATTATAAACTACACACCGTGTACTTTCCAGAAATGGAATTTCACCAGGTTTCCTACAATGTCAAAAGACCCGTACAAGGAATATGGATGAGAAGAATCTCAAGGAAATTCAGAAAGGAATTTAAGATAAAGAATTTATTAATTATAAGATCATAATTAATTGAATTCGATCACGTCTTATCTTAAATAAAAGAACGATTAAAAGAATTTGAATTTTAAATATGTGTAAATGTCGGTTCATACTATGGATGATCATGAGCTAGAACAAATACCCTTTTTATGTGTATGGTTTCATTTAAATTTATTTAACTTAAATTTGTTGTCCTACGAGCCTTCTTCCAATAAAATATAGGGCATGTGTGCCCATGGTTTCTTTAATGTAAACCCATGTAATGGAGGATCTCCCAAGCCAGAGGATATGGTTCAAATCCCAAAGGCGAGGCGAAACCGATACAGGAAGATACAAAGGTGGAGAGGTGGGACCTGCAAAACACGAACCAACAGGTTCAAGGTGTTTTCCCTAGGTCAAGGTTAGCTTATCAAAACCGCTAGATAAGATAACCAATAGAAGCTCATGATGATTCCATATTATTTTATTTCTGTCTAATTTCTTGGTTTATTTATTATGTATGTGTTTTCGCGATCACATAATTAATAAAATGAACAATCATGAAAAGATGGAATAAAATAAAAACCGGACTATGTGTAAAAATTATCAGAACATGGTTAATCACTTAAGCAAGCATCACTTAATATTAACAAGCATGTGATAATATGAAACTATGCATAAAGGAATAAAATCTATCAATACCATATTAAGTCAGACCAAGCCTTCCATTACCTAATTAAGGGAAAGCCTCAATAAAACTATGTGTTTGACCAACCCTTGTTGGGAAACTTACTTTTATAAAGGAATCCCTTATGAAAGGTTTCAGGATGACCTAACCATATTACATTAAGATAAGTTTCCCTTTCTAGACTTGGTGTATTATTAGAGGCATGAGTTGAGGAAATCCAAGTCAGGATTTCGGGATTGGGGAGTCCACTAAACAGATCAAGGAACTGTAAGCTCACAGTTGGAAAAGACCTGCCTACCTAAATACCATCAAATACCTTGACCAACCCTTGTTGGAGTTATGTGAAGGGAAATATGGATCCTTTCCACTATAATATCAAAGAAACTGGACATTCCGAGTTCAATGGTGAGGGCCATTGGGACTTGATAAAATAGTGGGAGAATTAATTCATTCATTAATTATTTCTCATAAATTTTAATCAAGAAAGTACTAATAAAGCAACTGTTTTAAATTGTAGAATCAAGATGAAAAACTCATCAACCACATTTTCTCTGTGATCAATACTGGATAAAGACAATATCCTCACCGGCAGTAACTTTTTGGAATGGTTTAGGCACCTTTGGGTTATCCTACGCCATGAAAGAAAGTTTTACGTGTTGGAGTCCTCACTTCCTGATTCTCTTACCCCAGGGGCAAGTGATGAATATTTCTTGGTCTATGATCAACAATTGAATAATGCTATCAACATTCAATGTTTGATGCTATCATCGATGTCTAGTGATCTCATGAAGTCTCATGAAGACATGGATGCCTATAGCATGCTCGAGAACCTCCGTGGTCTATACTAGGAGAGAGCAAGATAGGAAAGGTTTGAGATCTCCAAGGCTCTATTTCAGAGCATGCTTGGAAGGGGTTCCCCAGCTAGGCCTCAAGTAGTCAATCTCATTGGCTACATTGAGCGCTTGGAGGTTCTAGGGTTTAAACTCCCTGAAGAACTGGGCACCAATCTCATTCTTGCATCACTCCCCTAGAGATTCTCAAACATTGTTGTTAATTTCAACATGAACAACATTGAGAAGTCTCTATCTAATCTTCTTATCCTTATTTGCCAAGTCGATAATGACATGAAGCGTGAAAATCCTTCTGTCCTTATGGTGAATAAAAGGAAAGGAAAGGCGAAGAGATTTAAGCCCAAAGCTTCTTCAAGGCCTTCCAAGAAAGGGAAGATCAAAGGGGAGGCAAAGGTACATGATGTTGTTTGTTTTGAATCTAGAAAGAAGGGCCACTAGAAGAAAAACTGAACCCAGCCAAGGAAGCAAGGGGAATCTTCAGGTACGTTTGTTATCGAATGCAATCTATCTGTTTCTACTAATTGGGTATTAGATACTTCCTGTGGTGCTCACATCTGTATCCAAATACAGGAACCAAGTAGATTCAAAAAGATTGATCGAGGTTAGGTGGATCTACGAGCAGCCAACGGAGCCAGACTCGCTGATGTAGCTGTCGGAGACAACCACCCCACATTGCCTACTGGGATGGTCTTGGTTTTGAATGGTTGTTATTATGTGCCTTCTGTTACTAAAAACATTATTTCAGTATCCAGATTAGGTGTTGATGGATTCATATTCAAGTTTGGAAATTAATGTTTCTACTTTAATAAAGATAACATTTGTTTAGGTAGGGCACATTTATATAACGGCCTTTATGTGTTAGACTACACAAACCAAGTAATGGAAATCGATAACAACGTTAATTCACATGACTCATACCACACTCAACTTTGGCATCACCGGCTAGGTCATGTCAATGAGAAACATTTGACAAAATTACATCAATATGTGTATTTAGATTCTTTCGAACTAAAACCACTTGGTGTATGTCATGCGTTTCTACAAGGAAAAATGACCAAAGCCCCATTTAGTGGGAAATGTGAAAAATCTAAAGAGCTTCTAGAATTAGTTCACACAGATGTGTGTGGACCATTTCCAGTTGAAGCAAAGGGTGGGTTCTCGTACTTCATAAATTTTACTGATGATTTTAGTAGATATGGATATATCTACTTAATGAGGTATAAGTCGGATTCTTTTGATCGGTTCAAAGAATACAAGAATGAAGTTGAGAACTAGCATGTTAAGAAGATCAAGAAACTCCACTCAGACCGAGGATGAGAATATCTTAATCGGGACTTCATTTATTTCTTACGGGAGTTTGGGATTCTATCACAACTCACTCCTCCTTACACGCCACAATGGAATGGTGTAAGCGAAAGGAGGAACCGCACCCTGTTGGACATGATGAGATCAATGATGAGTCATGCGAGTCTTCCATAATATTTTTGGGGATATGCATTACAAACAACAGCGCACATACTAAACCAAGTACCAACTAAATCGATAAATGGTATTCCATACGAGTTATGGAGTGGACGCAAAGCCATGTTATCGAATTTACATGTGTGGGGTAGCGAAGCATTTGTTTAGGCCTCTTCAAGTAACAAACTTGCACCCCGAGGCACAAAGTGTATCTTTATAGGATATCCCAAGGAAACAAGGGGATATTACCTATACAACCCCTCAGAAAAAAAGGTTATAGTGGCAAGACACACCGTATTCTTTGAGAGGGAACACATCTCCAAAAGAGATAGTGGGAGCGAGATAGACTTTGATGAAGTCGAGGCTCAAGATACACATGAGATGGTACAAGAATAGATTCTACAAAGCCCTGTGGAAGAAAAATATGTTCCAGAGGCACAAGAACTGCGTAGGATCACGAGAGAGTTGAGAGAACCAGAACGATATGGTTTTCTTGTCACCGAGGATGGTGACTCATTATTGGTTGAAAATGATGATCCTCTTACCTACAAGGAAGTAGTTGAAGGCACAGACATTGCCAAGTGGAAAAAAGACATGAATTATGAAATGGATTCCACGTACCAAAACCAAGTTTGGGTTTTGGTAGATCCTCCATTTGATGTAAAGCCTATTGGTAATAAATGGCTATTCAAGAAGAAACTAGACATGGAGGGGCAAGTCAGAACCTACAAGGCACGACTGGTTGCAAAAGGTTTTAGATAACGTCAAGGAATTGACTATGATGAAACCTTTTCACCGGTTGCGATGCTGAAATCCATCAGAATCCTATTGGCCATTGCTGCTTACCATGACTATGAAATTTGGAAAATGGATGTCAAAACAGCTTTCCTTAACGGGAACCTCCAGGAAGATGTCTACATGACACAACCTGAAGGGTTTGTGACTCGAAAGGATGCGAACAGGGTATGAAAGCTGCAAAAATTCATTTATGGATTAAAGAAAGAATCAAGATCATAGAATATTCATTTTGATGAAGCTGTAACGGAATTTGGCTTTGTTAAGAACGAATGTGAGCCTTGTGTCTACAAGAGGCTTAGTGGGAGTGCAGTCGTTTTCCTAATAGTATATTTTGATGACATATTACTAATTGGAAATGAAGTACCTGTCTTACAGTCAGTTAAGGCATGGTTGCATAAATGCTTCTCCATGAAATAATTGGGTGAGGCAGCATATATTCTTGGGATCAAGATCCATCGTGATATATCCAAGAGAATGTTGGGCCTGAGTCAAAGTATATACATTGACAAGATACTGAAGAGATTCAGTATGGAACAATCCAAGAGGGGATTGTTACCAGTGTCACATGGCATTCATCTTTCCAAGAAAATGTGTCCTCAAACACATGAGGAAAGAAAGAGAATGGAAAGGATCTCTTACGCATCCGTGATTGGGTCAGTCATGTATGTTATACTATGTACAAGGCTAGATGTTGCTTATGCAATAAGTGCGGTAGGCAGATATCAAGCTGATCCAGGAGACCTCCATTGGAAGGCATTCAAGACTATCCTTAAGTATCTGACGCGTACTAAGGATATGTTCCTGGTTTATGGAGGAGATGAGGAACTAGTCATCAGAGGACATGTAGATGCTAGTTTCCAGACTGATCAAGATGACATGAAGTTGAGGACTGGATACATCTTCAGTTTGAATGGAGGTGCAGTGAGCTGGAAGAGCTCAACGAAAAGTGTGGTGGCAGATTCTACAGCAGAGTCCGAGTATATCGCAGCTTCTGAGGTAGCTAAAGAAGCAGTGTGGATGCGAAGCTTCGTCCAAGAGCTGGATGTAGTACCGAGCAGTAAAGATCTTATCACACTCTATTGTGATAATACTGTAGCGGTGGCACTTGAAAAAGATCCAAGGACACATCAGCGGATAAAGCACATACTTCGGAAGTATCATCTCTTGAGGGATTTTTCTCAGAGAGGTAAAGTTGTAGTGAGTAGTATTTCCAAGGAAGACAACGTGGCGGACCCCTTGACTAAAGCCTTGACTCAGCAGAAACCTGATCATCATGTGATTTCTAGCAGACTAAAAGTCGTAGGCAGTTGGATCTAGTCCATGTGGGAGTTTGTAAGGGTTGGTGTCCTGAGAACCAACTGTTTTGTACTTTGATTACATGAATGTTCACTTATTATATACTGTTCATTTTTCTGCATAACTATAATGTAATAATGTCCTATAATATTTGTTGCATTGATAAGGTCATGGCAGATCCCCGCTATGATGAGAACCTTGAAATGCTATAACAATATTCTTAAATAAAGTTCTACGGTTGGATGACATACTATGATAGGACACATAGTATACAGACCATCATGTGAGAGTACCCGTAAGAAGACGAGACTCTTTCTCATTGAGTTCACACTTGGTAATCTCCAAGATGGGAGATTATGAGAACAGACCCGCCAATAGCAATTTTGCATGTCTTGGTGTCATCATACATTTCTATCTACGAGCATGTGTAATGGTCCTTAGACTGGAAGATTATCATTAACTCATGTTATGACTCGCGCACTTAGATTTACTAACGAAAACTATCACACAGATAGTTGGCGGGAAGTAGGGTACGTTGGGTGTGTCACGAGTGACATGTTGTTAATGGATAAGTCGAGGAAGTATTTGTCCCTTCCATTTATGGAAGTTGATATCTCGGCCCTTTGATTGAAATAGAACTGTCGCATTAAATTCAATGGCCATTGTGTGAACGATGAGTTTATTTCAGGTAGCCAAAGAAGGACAGATCAAGCATATAGTTTTGTGACACTTCCATGAAACCTGCTTGATGAGATATCGAGAAAAAGGGATTAAATTACAAAGTAAGCGTTCGTATGACGTGATACGTCAATGCGTCGTCAACTTCTTTCTCTTGGGTGCCTTGACCCGTTGCTAGACAGTAATCTTGGACTTTAGGCAAGCTCGCCTAATTCCAGAGAGAAAGAGGCCTAGAGGGTCACACACTAACTGTATTCAAGTATATCAAGTTTAATAAAGATTATTCCCATACATGGTTTAATAATTATTCAAGGAATCCTAAATCGTTTTAATGATGGAGGAAGAAGGAAATGAAAAACAAGATATACACACCGTGTATTAAAGATTACACGCCGTGTAGTTTTTCATGGAAAACAATTACACGCCGTGTATTAATAATTACACACTGTGTAGTTTTCTTTATGGAAAGGAAATGAATAAATGAAAACAAGATATACATGATGTGTACATTGAATATACACGCCGTGTAGTTTCCAATGAAAAAAAATTACACGACGTGTATTTATTAATACACGCCATGTAGTTTTTCCAGTCGGGATTTTGAGAATATAATAATGTTTTTAATAATATTTATTATAATCAGTGTGGGCGCATGTCAAGGAATTAATTATTCGACATGGGGGTTATAAATAAGAGTCTATGAAATAAATAAAATGCATAAAGAGTTTATTTATTTTCATAACTCTACAACCTCAAACCTGATTATAAATATCCTTACAACAGCAACACTTTTCCTACCCGGTGTGAGACACAACAATTCTGGGGAATTCTTTCAAGGCCGAAAGAACCTCTTCCTCCAAGAATGCTCTCAAGACCGAGAAAGATCCTCTTCCGTCGGATCAAGATGATCTACGGTGGACAACGCAAGCAAAGGCTTCTACACGCTGGCACCTGGAGAATCCTTTGGCGACGTCTAGATATACGAGGTACACGTGTGGATCACCGCTAGAGGGAGTCTACACTTGGCTTTTGCGATGCAATGATGGATCACATTGACAACATGATCAATAAAATCAATGAAGAAAGAACACCAAAAATATATTTCTTTATAATTAATTAAATTAATTATAATCAACATGTAACGATACTTGTTTGTGGTTCTAGGACAAACCTTCTTCTTTGTCTTTTTCTGTGATTCGATCCATGGAGACTGGCGTTTGTCGTCGTATTGATCCCGGATTGATCATTGCTAATGACAAAAATCCAAGTGCGCACATCCACCCACGTGCTTCCGCTATGCGTGAAACCTTTAGAAACATGCACTGTCTCCCGTATTGAACTAATAGATACAAGATATCCTTTCTCATACATCTTTTTACACTTGTGTATTCCCACAGATATGTGTGGAATAGGCCCATGTGTGGCCTGGTAATTATTAACTAATAAGAACTATGGAAGAGGTCATATGACCTTGAAAATCTTGTGTAATGTTGTTAACCCATAACCAGAGTGTGGACCATGTTTATTAATATAAAATTCTTGGTGGAAGGTGATCACAAAGTTGAGTGGATTAGGTTTTGGCTTGAGACTGAACCACTTGTTTTATATGCGATGTGTTATTTAATTTATATTAATCTATTTTACTAAATAATTCCGAAATCACTAAATTTACATAGATAGTTAATCTTGGAAAGAAGTTATAATTGTTTTTCCTTATTAGAATAGCTTCAAAAGTAATGTTGATAACTGATATTATGATTAATGAGATTTAGTCCATGTTCTGAGAAGTTATTTAAATAATCAAACATTCAAAACCATATTACTTTGATTAACTGGGTTGTAATTAAATTTATTGTGGAACCATTTTAAGAGTACTTTTTAAATAGAAATATTTATAGATACTCAATTCACCCCCCCCCCCAATCCCCTTGAGTACTGTACTTCGTCCGACAATATAAATTATCGAATAATCTAAAAAGCAATGGCTAATCACCACCCAATATGAGATCCACGGGGTCTGTACACTTTACAAGTGGTGCAAGGGTAAAAATTAATAGATTATATTTGAGATTGATTTTCATAAGAAAAAAATCCATTTATCATGGTCTAAAAGGTATTTATTACACATATGATATTGGATATTCTCCTCCCAACTCATTTATTCTCTCATGATATCTTCTATTTTTTCATCAATGAGTGACACATGGGATTTCCATTTTATTGAATCCAAATTTATCAAAGAAGATTGATTGGTAATATTCCCTAGATATATCCTCTCATGCATGTGACCATATGTAAAGTAGATTTAATCGAATTCTTGGATCTGGATCTAGGAAGATGGTGGAACTCTTATTTTTCTTTATAGATTTATATTATGTGAGAAGATTTGTTGAAATTATCTAAGAGGAAAACCATATGTATCCCTCTACTACAACCAATACATTCCCTATAATGTGAAATTTAATCATGTGTCATATATATCAATATTAGTTCCTTATATATCCTTTGAAGATATTAAATATATATTACATATTGTAAATAAATTGGCTCCTTCAATCCCAATGACAATGTATTATTCCACATGTTGAAAGGAAGTGTCCTCAAATCTGATGGATAATTCCATACATATCTATGTTATCATAAGGTAATTTTTATATGTCGGATATCCCAGATAAATGATTCTTATATTGTTCCAAAATTTCCAAATATATACATATGTATATTTAAAAAATCCCATTTCCGTAGCATGCATCATCATTATCATTATACATAAGGTTTTCCCCTACTTCTGGAAAGTAACAAACAACAGTTTTTATAGTTACACCTTCATTAATTATGAATAAAATAATTATTTAATTAATAAAATCAAAAAAAATAATATTATCCTCAATATTTAGTATATAAAATGAAAATACTATTACTTAAAAAAATTATAATTTAATATTTATTAGTTATAAATAACTAATAAATAAGTATATATGAAAATATGGCTTCATCAATCACACAACATATATATTATTTCTTTTTCTCAATTAATTTTTTCCCATAATTATATTTACATTGAATACATTTAATCCCATGTTAAGTATTAGAACAATGAATTTACATTATTGACGATTTATCTAATTCTAAATATTAATATTCATATACATATTCAATTATCTTTTATTCAAGATTATCAAAATTCATTATAATTTCAAAAAAAAACTAATTCATTATTTTAATTATAGGTTTAGTTCAATAATATTCATCTTATTAATTCATGTTTAGTATCAACTTTCCCTTCAATACCCCCCATAACTATGAAATTATTCATATTTTTTATTGAATCTATTTATGTGAAAATAACTTATTGAGTTATAAGGTTTAATCCAAAATAAGTAATTTCAAATATTGTTCACCCAGTAGGATATTTTTGATATTCATGTAATGGAAGTTTGGATTCAATAATCATATCAAAAATCAGTCTACATCTTTATTAATAGAATTTTTTTTTAACCTCAACACACACACAGACACCGGGATTTGGTTATTTTTAGGAACATTATTTTAGGTTCCAACTCCTAAAACTACACTAATAGAAATCAATTTATGAAATTTGTTGTATAGTAAGGATTATTTGAATTTATATATTTTATCATTTATTTATATACTCAAAACAAAGTCATTAATCTTCAGTATTCTTGATAAATTTATAGAAACACAATATAATTTTTTCAATTAAAATTACATATTCAATTTTAAAAAAATAAAGTCTATATTTTTAAGGAAGAAATATTTTTTCAAGAGAAATCATATTCATGATTCATTAAAATAGATAAAATTATTAAAAACCATTTAATTTATAAAGAAATAATGAAAATAAAAGAAAATAATACACACTCAAAACCCTATAGAAGATTAGAAACTCCACCTCACATGAAATTAACTAACCTCTTTAAGAACATAACTCAAAATTTGGTAAATTAAAAATAGTGTTATGAACAGATATACCATGTTATTGGATCTATTATCTTGATTTTTCCTCCTAAATTCCACATTTCTTAATGAAATTATTAAAAAATGTGAATTTTTATTCAACAGTAATGTAAAATGGGAATGAAGGATATAAAATAATGATTTATGGGTTTTACCCTCATCTAGATTTTGTATTTTTATTTCCACCCATTGGGAAGTACCCATTTATTATCGCTAATACAATGTTTGATGGGGCTGTTGTCATAAGAATAACCAGATTTCATTTCATATGGTAACATTGAGTAGACACTCGGTGTGGAGAACCTCAATAAAATAAGAAAATTATCTCCGCACTATGTTAAGAAAATGAAAAAGGTAAGAATATAGTGTGGAAAAAATAAAATGGATTCTCTTAGTTATATTTAGTGATTTTATCCTATATGTTGTATGAAAGTTATTGCTGAGGAGGTTATCATTTCACCACTTGTCCATTGGGATCTTCTTTTCTTGCATCGCCACCAATTTGGTGGTTTTTTCATCATTAATCTACACTATATTAAAATTGATGGATGGTTCTTATTATTCATACTAACTCTCTAGAGAATGGTTTCTGACGACCACTCCTTTACTTAAAAATTTAAGTGAGTAAGGATTCAATGTAAGTAGTGAAAATTGAAAAAAAATCATCCATAGTAAGATCTACTCCCTTAATGGCATGACTAGGAGATCTTTCTTAGTATAAAATGCATCTGGACCGAGTTCTAAGAGTTGAGGGATATAAGGTTTATGTATCGTAGTACCCACATATATGGGAATTATTCAAAAGTCAAAGCTATAAGTTCTTTTCTCTTAATCCATTTTCAAAATGAATTAGTGGGATAACCTAGTTGTCTCCCTAGAAAAGGATTTTCAATATTGTGGTTTGAATTATTCTTTGGGATTATTGATGAGATCATTGAAGGAATCATATCCAATGTTCATGCTCTTGAATCCACTAGCCCATCTATATAATAATTTCACAATATCACTTCATGATGAGGGTGATTAAAATATATATTAAATTTTATTAATTTGTTTTCAATTAAATTAAAACAATGAAATATTTATAATGTGAATAAATAATGATCAAACAATGTACATCCATAGAAACAGTGAAAAAAATGTGTTGTACTAAAAACTTATTGATGAATTTTACTCCACATAAATATTACAAAACACCTAAGAATACAACTAGGGATTAAAACACATGTTTATAGCTAATGGACCCTTTTCAATCACCCACAATTATAATTAACACATTAATTTTTTTGGTGGTTTTAATATTTTAAAAAAATGGAAATTTCATGGTGTTGTTTTATTAGGATGAAGCATTAAATATAAATGAATATAATAAAAACCTAAATAATTGTTATAAATATAGGTATCTATACTTAGGTTGGAAACTCAAGTTCCTTCATCATCTATTTTTTTTGTCTAAATTCCATTTTATAACTCAACCAATCATTAAATAGTTTACATTCCATAATTGGAGTTTGGATCTTACCTTACTATGATATATGTTTGTCTCAACAAATTTCACATCATTTAATAGTCCCAAATGATGATCATACCCTAATAAAGTATTTTAAATTGTACAAGACTCATCTCAATCATAATATATCACATCTCTCAACTAAACCTAACAAACTTTTATCAAGAGATATCTAATATAAGGAGAATTTTGATAAGGAAGGTAATGAAATGTTATAGAGACTTATTCCATGGAGAGGTGAAAAACAAACACACCAACCAAAAATACTCTACCTTACCTCATTTAAAATAGAAAATAGAAAATCAAAATTATAAATAATAATTTGATAACATGAAGATAACATGATTAAATCCCAAGCATCAAGTTATTTAAACACCATAATGAGAAATGCTAAGGTGCTACAAGGGGAAACAAAAATAAAAAATAGGATTTGGGAGAATAAGATAAGAATGAAGATAAAATAATTAAAATAGAACCACTATAAATTAAAAAGTTTAATTATTGAAAAAATAGAAAAATATACACAAATCATCACCTATGTAAAGATATAATGGTTTTGAACCCTTTACAGGTGGGATTTAGGTGAATATTTATAGGAAGATGGTGCATGAGAAATGCATGAGATTAATTCCATATTGCATGGATGAGATTGAAATTTTATAGAAAAAAAGGTTCAAGATCACTCTCCCAATTTTTTTATTCTCCAATGATTTATTTTATTTTATTTTCCTTGAATGACAAACACATGGAACAGATCTTTATTTGTTACCTAATTTAGCTAATTAGATTAAAGATGAATATTAATTATTCATGTCCTTGCACTCATTTGAACACAAAAAAATAAGATCAGATCAATAACAATGATCTATAACTGAGAATATTGTGGTGTTTTTTCTTATTTGTAGATTTATCTTATGTGAGAATCATTTCTAAAATTATTTAAGTGAAAACCCTGATGTATCTCTATATGGCATCAAATTTTCTTCCATATCATGCATAACATTCCCATATATCTTACATATTCTAATGAATTACTTATGTATCCCTTAAAAGATCTAAAATATACATCTTGTATCATAGAGAGTTCAACTCCTCCATCCTAATGGAAAAGAAAAATTCTTTTGATACAAATTCAATGTACATAGATATGATAGAAACTTTCATACATATTAGTACATTCATGGAGTTATTATTTTTTATTTATCTTCTTAAAAATGTAATTTATATATGGAACATAATAGGCCCAAGAAATCATTATTTATGATGAAAAAAATATACTTGCATCTTATGTATATCCATTAGCTAAAATGTATGGATTCTCTCTTTTCTTAGAAAATTACAAAAATATAGTTTATTGTTTGGTCATAAATATTTAAGTGTATCATATTTATTTAAGAATAAAAATTAAAAAATACCGTTTTATTAATTTTAATATCAATATTCACACTATAAAATGAAAATTATATTATTTTAAAAATTAAAATATAAATAATATATTAATTACCGTAAAATACTTACTATATATATAAATATGGATTAATAAACCCCCCACACTTACATTTTTTATTTTAATTTATGAATGGATATCAAATATTATATTTTCTTTTAGTTAATTTAAACCCATGTTAAAGACTCAAAAAATGAATTCTAATTTTTTTATTAATTTAGTATTTCTTAATATTAACTTATAATTAGGTTATAATTTCATGTTCATCAATATTTTCAACATAATTACAAAATTTCTAAAATATTGATTAATCATGATACAGTTATATTAGATAAATTCATTTTCCAATTTTTTATTCGTGTTCAGTATTCATATCCCCTTTTTTGTTTCATTATCTTTGTAATAGAGCCAAATGTCCTTTTTTATAATGATGGGGGTGAGTATTTCTTACTTCAATGAAAATATATTATTGGATTGAGTACAAATAAAATAATAGGGTAGTTTATGAATTATTATTCCCTACATACATTATTAAATAATTTGAACTTAAAATTTTGAATTATTTATATTCATCTATTATGATTTACAAATCCTATGATACTATTATACCATTGGGATTTCTAATTTTCAACACTTTATAAATTGGACTATCAAATTTAATTTACCGCAATAATTAGTTCTTTAATATACAAACACATACGATTCTAGTTGATTAAAACAACCTCAATTTCTTTTTAAACATGTCATGTACCCATCAATGAATTTTCAAATTAGGCTTGATATTATAGTCTCTACTTTATTCCTTCTCATGCAATAAAAATGAATTACATCAAACAATACCACCACACCCATAATGCCACTCAATTCTCCCATAACAAATTTTAATGGAAGAATAAGTAAACAACTCCCAATCTATTTGTAAATATATGGATACATGTGGTATGAATATAGCCTGAGTAGAGCATTAGATATTTCCCATACTCAAATTATAACCAAATCATTTAAGAGAATGAAAAAACCTGCCACTTTGAGGAATATTATATAGAGAAAGGAAGAGATGATTATTGTCATTAAAACCCACGCAAATGATAATTAGAGAAGAATAAATACAAATGGATATTATTAAAGATCATTGATATTTTATTAGGATACAAAATATAAAAGGCGAGGAGAAAAATAATTCAATGAATCTAGAATCTTCAAATCTCTATAATTTAATACATTTCATTAATTTTTTTTCTATTTATTTAATTTTTCTCTACTTTTCTTCTCATGCCCTATTCATAGGTAACTTACATTAGTTTTTATCAAGGCGAAAAAACCAATGAAGTTTTCATTAATTTTAAATATATTTATATGTTCAAATATATTCACATCCAGATTTATAAATTGGTCAGATATTAAAATGGTCCAATTTACCCTATAATATATTCTTATTATCACATGTTATATTTTTTCAATGATTCCATTCACAGTATATTAAGTCATATGATAGATGTGGGAAATATACTAGAGTGTGTTTTGGTACTTTTCATGCATGTACAGTGAGGCTCTTACAATAGTTTAGTCATGAGTGGGGGAAGTTTCTAGGAAATAAAACACTTGGTTGAGGTCTAGTCACTATAACTTTAATTAGGAATAAAATATGAACTCACATTAAATATTTATTTATGATGGCCTTTATAATTGAGAAAAAAATTAGGTTGAGTGAGGAATGATACTGATTCACACTACTAATAGAGGCTATGTTTGAGTAATATAATTTGGTAAAACTCTGCTATGGAATTACAAGTGGACCCTATGAGAATTGACCCCATTTAGGGATAACTATATTTCTTCATCACATTCTAAATTTCATGAAAGATAACTACCCTATTTTCCATTGATTTCATTAATAAAAAATAAAAATATATAAATATTTTCTATATCAGTGAGTAATTAGAATGATATGTAGTTTAAAACCCATGAATGCTTCCTTGACGGTTTCATGAAGGATTTTAATATTCTATTATATGAATAATATACTTCAACAAATTTTTGGTTGATACAATTTAGCACCATTTATAGTGATATGAGTTAGTCACACAATTATTTCACTGATGTACATATAATTCATTTACTCTAGAAATTTGAAATAATGAAATCTCTTTTTAACTCATTCCTTGATTTTAGCAATATTTTGACAATACTTTTGAAAATAATAATGATATTTTTTCAAAACACTCATTGGGGAGGTTTTCAAGGATTTTATCAAATAAATAAATGATGAAAATAATGATTAAATAAAACCAAACTTCTATGAAGTAATGTACATAGATCTTTATAGATTATATGTGTAATTCCTCTAATTTAAATATATGAAATAGGAATGAACTCACCCACTATATTTTACTCCAATTACATAATATGCAATTTGAATGGTTGAGGATTAAATTCAATATCATGAAATTCTAACCCACATTCAGTAACTGGTTGAGAAAATCATTATGAAGAAAGATATTCCAGATGAACCACTCATGAGAGATGGTCATGCTCTTGATTATCTGGACTTTAAATTTTATAAAACTCATTTGTGAACAATTAGAATTTTTTATTATAAATATGAAATTTTAAATTATAACTAGGAAGATGAATAAAATGTGTCCAAAAATGTTATGGATTCTTATTAATGATGAATGGAGGAGATAGTATTGTTTCATATTAGGGAATATGGTGATGATAATAGAAACTTTCATACCATTAAAGTGTTTAATATTGAAACTTAATGTGAATATATGATAAATCCTAGAGTATAGATACGCCACTAGTGGCCAACACTATCCACAATAACTAAGTGATAATGGACCCCTATATAAATCCACCATGACATAAAAATCTATCCCATTTCCAAGGGGTTGAAATATATTTTACATACGAAGAGGGCATCCAGAAAAAATATGTTTGGATGGAAAATTTAATAAAATTTATATGGTGGTTCTTACCATATAAGAAGCCCACATTAAAATTAAGGATAACTATTAGTAATTCTTAACAAGGGGAGTACAAATATAGTACCTTCTTAGAAGGTGGAAAATGAATATTTCTTTCTGTTATGTTTCCTTTTTAAATTTTTGTTTTTTTCAAAACAAATCATGAAATTTTGTTTTTATTTTTGTATTTCAAGATCACAATAGCTAAAATGAACTAGATAATAAGTAAAAAAATTTAAAAGACGTCCAATTACGAATAACCATCATATTATATCACTGTAAAATATTTTTATTAATCCCAAATTGATAATTATATGCACAATACTGTTATTATTATTCTTAAACAAAAAAATATGGGTAATAAGAAAGGGTAGTCTCTTTAAAATGGTTCCAACCTACTTTAGTATTTCATTATTTTTTTAGGTTTTTATAGAGTGTTTGATCTATAATGAAAACTTTTATCATTTTTGTAATATTGAGTTTATTATGGTTGTTTTCCAGAATTTGAATTTTAAAACACACATGAACGATGATATTTTTTTGTGCTCTTATTTTTTTTGATAATTTTATTAACATTGAGTCCACTGAGAAACATATTCACATTAGATACATTCTAATGAAAACATTACCAATATGAGAGGTCTCAAAACATTTTCAACTTTCTATTACATTTATCTACTTCCTGGGAGAGTGGGACATGGTAAACAAATATAGTACATGATTAATAATTAACACAATTTCATTGTGATTTTTTGTGTTCTTAATATGACAAATAAATTTTTTAAATTTCAAATCATTGTTTTCACTCTATTCATGTAAAACATACATCTAACATTTTTTTATGATCATAGAGGAAATAAATGACCATATAAAATATAAATTAAAATCCAAATTACTTACTAATAATATTTTTATATTTAAATAAATGATTTATAATTTTACACAACTACTAGGGTTATTTTTCTTACAAATAATTTGTTAAAGTAATTTCTTATTCAGAATATTTCAGTGTGCTATATCTATTTTTTAAAAGGGAGAAATTCACAATTTCCTTCAATTAGTTTGTTTCCTTTGTTTCTCTAAAAATAAATAAATAAATAAATTCCCGTAAAAATGAAAATGGATATGGGATTTAAATCATCGTTATGAATTATTGAATAACTCATTAAATATTTCATTGTAAAAATAATTGAATTCTATTATTTACATTTTACTATTATTTCATTTCGATTTTTCTTGAAAATAAAATATTTAAAGAAAAATAAGAGACAATTGGATGTTTACATCAATTTATAATTCATGGTATTTTAAATAAAATTAATGGGTGATAAAGATATTTTAGTTTTCTAATTTTTTTATGGTGGAAAAAGAACATTGAATTATATATTTTTTTTTTGTTTTAATTTCATTCATTGATCCATTTGTGACCCAAATCATCTTCGGATCATTTATTTTTTAGAATCATACATATGAAATTTATCCTTAACACAACCTTTTAAAAAATAATTTAATTTGATCACAAATTATTTATTTGGGTTAGGATATAGTCACATTATGGGCATATAAAATTTTTTCATGATCCCAAGAATGGAAAAAAATAACACACATTTCTGGAGAGTGAGGGAAATATTTATAGGTATGTTCACTATACATGTTCATGGATGTATCAATGGGGTTAAAAGAAATTTCATGAGTACAATAATCATAGAATTTAAAATCCTAAATGAAGAAACATGAGAATATAATTAATGAGGAGAGTTTACTTCCATTGTAAATTTAATTAGTTCAATATTGAATTGTCTGTTAATATTTCCCATCATTGAAATAAAATATGTATGGGTGAGTGATTAATTGAAAAAATTGTATTTTTTTTTATTAACTTCTAAAATTCTCTTATATTTTAATTTTTTTTGAGAAATTATACCATTTTTATAAATTTATGAAATAAATAGATTTTATTGAAAATGATTAATACTTTTATTTTAGATGTGTTATTTATTTATATTCTATTTTTGAATAAATCCTAAATTAAATTGTGTTGTATTTTTTCTTTTTAGGAATTTACTGTAGAAACATGTGATTAAAAGAAGATTATTTATACCGTGTTAGATTAAAGATAGTTTTCATGTTCCGTGTAAAATTAAATTGAAGCAATATAAGAATAATTACCTCCACAATCCACTGTATATGAAAAATTAGGTTCATCTTATGAAAATGATATCCCATGAAGGCTCTCTAAATTAATGCCACACTCTAATTCTACCATGTGATAGGGCTCATGAAAATACATTGAAGCATTGATTTTATCCATTCCCAATTCTTGAAGATTCATAGGCTCATTGATGAAATACCTTTGTAAACTATAACACTATTCCAACACCCTGAATAAATTATAGGATGCAACGCATTATGAATCCTCAATGTGACACAATCTCAAATATTAACACATAATTAAAACTCATCAAGACATACCCCACATTTTCATGGTTTTTTCGTTTTAGATTTTCTTCATGAATTTATGATGTAACATCATGCCATAGTTTAATTCACAGTATCCTCAACCCTCCAATATTGATATCTCTATCCCATGATTAATTCTGGTAAAATTTTATGACACACTCATCTCCATGAAATTCATTCTTATCTCAATCAGGAGATTGAGTTCTCCACTCAATACCTTCTCATGCAATATTGTCAGATTTTGTGGACTAACTATTTCCTTACAACCATTGATGACTCCAATAGATTCTAATTATATTCCAACTGGAGAATAATTCAAATTCCACCCCAACCACGGATAAAGATTTAGATCTTTTTAGAATTCATATAACATTATGGGACCATTATAAATTCCTCACTAATAATGTATAACTAAATTTGGTAAGAAATTAACAAATTGTCTACATTGAGACCAAAACATTAAAGAGAGGTAGATTTGATAATGGTCATTGAAACCCACTCATACTAAACATAGATATGAATCAATACACATATAAAAATAAAATCACCTAGGGAGTTTTCATCAGTCTATAAAATTTAATGGGACATGAGGAGTAAGTGTTGTTTGAATTTAAAAACTCCAAATATACAAAAAATACTTATTTTAATATATTATTTGTCTATGGTTTTTTTCATCAACTATAATCTTCTTACTCAATTCATAAAGAACTAATATCTATGTTGATCAAAGGTGGAATAACCTAGTGAATATTTTTTGAGTTTTTAATATTTGTGTGTACTCTAATATGTTCTTATCCTTTGTTTCATTACTGTGTAGTTAAATTGGGGAGATACAATGATGGTCGTATTCCCCTATAATATGTTAATCTACTCACATGATATGTTCATACATGACTTATATTATTTATATTGAGCATTATATGATGGAGATGGTTAGTAAATTGGATTTTGGTTTAGAAATCATTGGACATGTTTAATTGGGATATTCACGTGGTTATTGTGTGAATAGATGAATTATCTAGGGAATAAAATTATTGTTTGAGTTTTGAAAACCACCCCATGATTTTAGAATAAAAGGAAATATCAAATTCAATGTATTAATGTTTTGTCCATCAAAATTTTGAAAAATAATTGGTTGTGTGGTGAATTATATTGAGACACTCAAATGAGAAAGAGTAATTTTTGGTAATTTATTTTAATAAAACCATGATATTTAATACCATATGGATCCCCAATAGATGAACATATATTATATTTAACTCTATATCTACATAATTATCATTAATTCAAAAAAACCAACCCCTTGTACAAATATTTTTATCATTAAATTAAAACTCAAAATTAAATAGAAATAAGTTATAGTTCAATGAGTGATTGGAATGTTTCTGAAATCCAAGTTCATATTTCAATACAATTTCAGGGGTTATTTTCTCATTTTATTTGATACACTAAACCATTTTTCATGATTTTAGATCCTGTAAATATTACATTAATAAAAGTGAAGCGCTGGGATTTATATTTCATCTATAATTCATTTTTTTAATATATAGATTTTTATTTTAGTTTGGAAGCATAAAATATATATTCTTTTCAATATTCATCTTCTATTTTTTTATTCTCTCACCATAAATCTTATTCTCCCATAATATGAAGTATCTAACTAATGTATAACATTGGTAAAGGTGTATTCGATGTTCCTACATCCCCATATCAAATTCCCAATTTTTAATTTGTATTTATAACATGGCTAGGGGAACTGTTGTGGGTAAGTGTGTTGATTCACCAACTATCTATATAAAAACTATTAATCACATTCCTTTCCCTTCCAGATCAAAATTTCTTCCCCTATTGATTCTAAATATATATATGATGTTGTTGGGTTTGGTCAAGAGATTAAATATTATATCTTGGATCTCGGTTTAAAAAGGTGTCACATACTTGATTAATGTGTGACCAAAATTGTTGACTACCAGAGAAGGTTATATTAAGTATAATAATGATTTTTCTTAAAAACTATTTGTTGGTGACTAAAAATGGTCATTTTTATCATGTGTAGTGGGATGAGTTATCAAATTGAATTTATAAGACAAAATAGATTTTGATAGAACCTAATTTTCAAACCCTAGGACTAAGACCTCTAACTAATACCTTTTTTTCAAACACCCATACCAATTTGTGTATATGGGAGTAGCTTCACCCCACACTATTCAAGTAACATTTACTAATAATGGAAAATGCGACCAACAAATGTGGGAACACTAATTCTACTTTACGTACCACATTTCACTAAAACAACCCATAAAGTTTTCCATTTAATTCATTAATTAAAAACACAAAAACAAAATAAATAATTTATAGAACAATGAGTGATTTTAAATATCATTGGTTAAAAACCCATGTCAATATATCTAGATTCTTTCAGGGTGGATTTTAAATATTCTCTTTTAAAAAATAAATCCTTCAACAAATTTTCAAAGCATGAAATTTGGAACTATTTTTAGGGAGCATAGCCAGTAACACTTTGTTCTTGTTTTTCCATGTTTGGGATGTTGATAAGGTTTGAGGGTTTAATTAATCAGAATAAATAGATTGAACTTTTTTTCAATATTTTATATAAAAAATCATGTTTCTGTATAAGATCATGTATAGTGGAAAAAATAAAAAATGGTTAAAAGAATTTTTTTTGTAGTTTGAACAAAAGAGATCCAAAATATACACTCCCCTTATCTTTATTCCATGGGATAAATGGTATCTAATATACAAAAATTTTACATTATATTTACCACACTATGGCATTATTCTTTTTCTAATGAAGGTATAATTTAGAAACCTTGAATTTTACTAGGACACAAAAATCTATAATGACTTCATTTTGAGTAGAAAACACATACACATACACACCTGTATTCTATATATAGAGGAACATCTAATAATATGAACCATTAATAGTGTATTTATAACTTAATTAATGAATGATTATCTTTATCAAAAACTTATATTAAGCACAATTGATAATAATGGAAAAAATATGTAATAAAACTCAACAATTAAGGAATCATAAAAGATGAAGACTTTTAGGAAATCATTGCTTCTTTGATCATGTAGTGCAATTAATTGAAGAAATATATTGAATTCTAAATTATCATAACAAGTATAAATTTCTGATCACCCAAATCTAATCATATCAGTCACAATTATCTCTAAAACATTTAGGTATTTGTATTTTTTTATTCAGTTTCTTGAATCTTAGTTTATTAAGAAATTTCCATTGGTTGGTTCAACAATGATTCTATATTTTTTTATAAATTGTTCAATATGTTGTGTTTTCCAAATAATTAGTTGTTAATCAGTGCACTAAAATAGTTTTTAAATATCAAAACATGGTTTTTTATACCTACAATATATAAAACAAAAAAAGTTGTGAAAAATATATATAATTAAAAAAATTCAAAATTAACACCATACTATGAAAAAATATTCTGAGTAAAAATTGTTATATTATCTAAAAAATTCAGATATATCTTAGGATAATCATAAATTTCGTATTTTATTCTCTTTCATATGGTAATAACATTAATAAAATAAAAAATTCTATAAAAGGGAAATTTTATAAATATAATGATAATCCTAAATTTAATATGAAATAAAAGGGTAAACATATTTTTTTTGAGGAAAATATAAACAAAGAAGGGTCATTTTATTTTTGAAAATAATTTTAGATATTCATAACCGTAATGAATATCTCATAAATCCACTTTTATTAATCCAAAATTGAATAACTAGTTTTCCTATGTTTCATTTTGGATGGTTCATCTTTAGACTTTTTAATTTTCTTTTTAATATTTGTATGGATCATGTATTGTGTTCATATTATTTGTTTTAATCCTTGTTAGGTTAATTTGAATTATCATATGCTTTAGTTTAATATTTTTAAGGTTCAGTTTAATCATTTTATGGATTATATATATCTTCATAAGTTTGTATTGAATGTTTACAATAATTTTTTCTTTTCAAAAAAAATACTTCATAATGTTTAGTTAGAACCATCAAAAGTATTTTTCCTTAAAAATAAAAAATTAAAATTATAGATTGAGAGATTAAAAAATAAGGATGAATTATTTTATTTCAAAAAAAATATAAAAAATTAAAATTATTTGAATCTCTGAATATAGAGTATAATAAAAGTATAATAGAATAGACAAAAAAAATTAATCAAATTTAACACTATTGAAAAAAAATTAAAATATATATATATATATTAAAATAAATTAAAATTATGTATTTTATAATAATAATATATTTTTGTTACCTTAATAGTAATCAAATGGAGATTTTTAATTATAAAAATAAATATAATAAGAGATAAAAGAGTTAACTACATAATTAAAACATAAAAAGTGTCTTGTTGGATTCACTCCAACACTAATATTCTCCTAGCATTTAGTAATTAAGTAACTAGTGAAAAAAATCCTAAAAAATATCCCCAATTTTTTAATAAATAATATTTAGTATAATTTTTTTTCAAAAAATCCCCTTGTTAATGTAAAAATTATTTTAAAATAAAACTGACCCATTTTAAAATAAGCCACCCTGAAAAAATTAATAAAATAATAAAAATAAAACCATGCCAAAAATGAACCATGACTAATTTATAGTATATATCGAAATGATATCAATATTTAATACTATTGATAAAATCATCACTCCAAATAATAACTCTAATTTAGGTAAAATCCCATTAAATTAATATACACTTATTATTTAACAAATTTTTCTTAAATTTAAATAGTTATTAAAAATACCTGACATAAATATTTTAAAAGGAATGGAAACTTCCCTGAATTTTCATCATTTTTATTTAATTAATTTATATACTAGTTAATGTCTAGTCCTTCACATTTCCCATATATAAATACAAAGGAATTCTATAAAATATTTATGAAAACTCGTATAAATAGTAAACTAGAGTGATGTATTTATTATTCCTTTATCACATTTTATGATTCCATTATTAAATATTCCAATTTATTATTTTGAAACATCACTGAATATAAATGTCTATTTCATATATCTTCAAATTTATCATCTATAAAATTATATTATAAATTAATATCCTCTTCCTGCACATGATCAAAAATAAATTAATATCTCACTTCAATATAATTACTTTTATAATAATGTATGAGGTTCTTATGAAAAGAAATACACGATTAATTATCATAAAAATTAAAAAATTATCAAAATAAATAAGAAAATATAATAAATATTGTGTGATCCACAAGTGCAGAGATCTAAAGCATTCATCCACAATGTTCTCAATTTTATTGGAAAAATACATTAACTATTGAGGTGTGGGATTCATTTTTCTGGAAGAATTAAATGATAGAACACGAAAAAATAGACAATCTAGTGAACTTACTTATAATTACCATATATAGAAGGGGAGACAATGATAGAGTTTCCATTCACCAAAATATGTATGCTAGTGTCGTGGGAGGCAGACCATCATAAGGTTATTCATTAGATGATATGAAGGATTCCATATCCATGATATTTTTATAAAGGTAACAATACACTGGATGGTAATATTGAGGTGTCAGAAAGATTTTTATAGAAAAAGAGTTCCTCCATATAGCTCAAACAAGGTTTAATTCATCATAAAATGGTTGGATAGAGGATGTGACAGGAAGTACACGAAAATAACTATTATAAAAGATAGGGTAGATCAACTGTGAAGAACATGATGAAATCACTTAGAAACTGTGATATAAAGATCATTATTTAATTTATATTTTTTATTTTATTTATTGTAAAGAATCATTTACATTTATATTATGTCACATTCATAAATCATACATCACTTTATGTTATTCTTTTTCTTTCAAGTTTTATTTCTATCATTATTTATAATAATTTTTCTTTGGTTATATTTATGGGTTTACATTGTAGTGTAGTTACTTTGGTGAGATCATATTCTAATCCCTAAGAATTATACATGGATTTTAATTTAGAGTTTTGAGTTTCTCACTTTGTATTTCACTGATGTAATTTATAGTGGTTTAACCATTGGGTAGATGGTGACCCAAAATGTGATATTGGTTCACAATGTTGTATTGTCAATAGAGGGTTAAACCCTAGTGATGGTGTTTCTAGGATTCATCTAGTAGAAAAATTTATGCATTTTCCCTTATAGGAAAGTATCAGTATGTAATTCCTGAAATTTTGTTTCACATTGACATAAGTTTTTCGGAGTTCATAATTTATATTGGTATTGAGTCAAAAATGAGAAAGTTAGGGCTAGAAATATAAATCCCAAGCCTTAAACATTAGATAATCTTAAGTTAAGTCTTGAATTTACATTTGAGATCATTTCAAGTTTAGATTTTTGGAGAATTAGGCCATAACTATTACATTACATCTCAAAAATTACAAAGTAGTCGCTTATAGTCTTTCTAATTTTTTTCACAAAGAGAACACTGCTTAAAAAAACAAGATTATTTCCTGATATAAATCTTCTTTAATACTTTTTTTCTCTTACACGTTCTAATACCCTGTGAAAAATAATCCAAAAACCTAGTATTAGCATTAAAAACGTAGTAAGGGTTATAAAATAATTATTGAAAACATTAGTCCTTTAATACATAAAAATCAATGAAATCATACTTCTCAATAATAAAACATAATCACATTAACATACATCATGAAATCATAAGATTTATGAATAAATCCAAGAAATAATAAAGACTAAAGTTAACTTGTGGCATCCATATCAAACTTACATTATATCTTTCACATCTACAAAGGGATTTAAATTAAGAATAACCATCATAGTATATTCCCAAAATCAATTAGAAGAAACATTAATGTTTACCTCCATCACATCACCCTATGCATTGGAGAGCTATCTCGGGCTCACCATCCCATGGTTTATCATGGAACCACCCATATATGATTTATCATGTAACTACCCATCAAATGTCAATGTAAAATTACATAATCATAACACATATTATATTGAAATTATAAACATTTCACTCATCAATAACTATAAATCAATTCAATATATTGAAATATTCAATCCATTTCCAAACCATTTAGAAAATTTAATAAGGATATTTTTAGAATCAAAGTGTCCCATGCCACTTTGAAAATTGTAAAGGATTTAGAATTTTATAACATTATTTTCCATATAAATAAATCCATAAAACCATTTTGAAAACATGGACACTAATGAGAAATATTTATAAGATGAAATCATTAAAACATTTAAAATAATGTTTTAGTTAAAGATTCCATTAATACTTGATAAAATACATCAATAAACATAATTAAAAAATAACATTAAATGAAACCTATAATATCATGATGTTAATGATATTAATGATATAATATTCCAAATGATAGTATATAAACATTTTTGGATAATAATGGTGTATAATATCAAGATATTCCTCAATGAAAATAGATTGATACATAGTCCCTTAGGAAGATCATATCATTAGATTTAGGATTAGTCAATGAAATAAATATGTGTGACAAATATAAATACACCAAATATAAGTGGGTATTTATTGTAAAATAATCATAGGTAATTCACACATATTATTGTTCCAAGAAAAACCAATGGCATGAATATATGACCTAATGAATGGAGATTGAGTTATGATTCCACTTAAAAATTTCTTATAAATGATGTAAACATTTATCAATGGGGTGATTATGTGTTGAAAAACTATATCCGCACAAAGGGAAGTTAAAATTACAACATAAATAAATGAATATTTATTCCAAAAATAATCCTGGTATTATATAATCAACGAAGTTTACGTATAACCCAATGAGTGGAAATTGAGTTTTAGATATTCCCTTATGAAATTTTGGCATTTTAATGACTTCACATAAAAATTTATAAATTGAGTTTATTAGAGATAAAAGGGTATCTCATAACTTGGACATTAAATTTACATCAATAAGGATATATAATAATAGATCCCCACACAATAAAATGGAAATTAAAAGACATAACAGAAAAGAATTCTTTGACTAAAAGAGGATGATGAAAGGATCCTTTACCTTTAGTTTGATTCATCACGTATGTTCCTACTTCTTACTGAATAATAAACATAAGATAATTTTTAATTTCCTAATAACATTTTTCAATTTTTTTATTCTTTTTATATATCTTATTATCACGTTATAAATATTAGATAATTATTTAAGTTAATATCGGTCCTTTTGGTGATATTGGGAACTTGAGTCGAATATGATTTTTTAATAATTACAAATTTTCCATGTTTTCAAAATTCCATTATATCTAAAATTTTAATAATGAATTAAATATCATATATATTAATTATATATGTATTTATATCCACAATATATTGATTTATAATAGTCCGTAATATTTTTATATTCTAAATGAAATGAAACATTCATGGAGACTGTAAGTCATACGTAAGCCTGAACGCTACTTTAATTTCATATTCATATTTAATGAAATGGAAAATAAATGGTAAATAGGTATATTATAATTTACGTATAATATATATTTTATATATGTTAAATATTTTCATTAATTCCATCATTTATATGTTCCATTTATAGCATGAACGAGTCATATCACTTTAAAGGGGTAGTAGTTCGCACTTCCTCAAATAAAACAATCGTATTGATATGTCATCGAATGAATAATGGTATGCTGTAAATGAAAAATACAAAAGAATCGAGTCAATATAAATATAAAATATATCATATATAAGTAAATTTCAATCATAATGTCCACCATTAGAGGCGGTAGGAGAAAATTTAACAATCATCGTTTCGTGAGGCAGTAGTTCGTTGTCCACAGAAATAGTATATTCTAAATCCATTTGATGGAGGTGTGTGTGAGTTTAGGTAGAATACTTGGAATAAATATCTCCAAGTATAATTAATTTAAAAAAAATTATAAAATAATTGAATAATAAGATTTTAGGGGGGGTGAATAAGGTAAAATAAATGAAAGAAGCTTGAGAGAAGACATTACCTCAAATCGGGTAACTGGTTTTGATTTTAGCTAAAAGACATTCTTGAATTGTCTTTATACAAAATTAAGGATTCTAGTAAGAATATTTGGATGTTGTTAGATTATTTGGCAGATATTGGATGATCCAAGGGGGTTTGAGAGATGTGAGTAAGGGTTATGATTGATGACCATTTATAAGAGGGTGGAGGGGCACTTTAAGAAATTTTAAAAGTATAATTTTATTGTAAAATTATTTTCGGTTTTAAAAGGTCCCAAAGTAATTTAATTCAATTATTATATGATTTTGAGTAGATAAAAACTCAACCAAAAGGTTTTAGAAAATATTTGGTCACAAATACAACCATATCATTTAGCTTTAACCATTAGTTAACTAATTTAACTATTACCATGTCATCTAGTATTTACATACTATATGGTTAATATGGGTCCTTTAAAATTATAATAAAACCTCAAGTGGTTTCTTATTGACATTTTATACATTATTTAAGTCATTTAGTTGATTATTAGATTTTTAAGACTACTATATTATTTAATAAAATAGAATTTCTTTTTAAAACTCATTTATGTCAATTTTATACTATTCATATAATGACTTTTTTAAAAACCATAAAAAATTAATTATTTCGAAAGAAAAATCATTAATTAATAGATAAAAAGTCATATAAATTCCTAAAATTCTTTTATAGAATAAAATTTTTCAAAATAAATTTATTTTAATATTTATAGTCCCATTTATTTAAACCATTCAATAATAAGTTAATCACTACATCATCATTGTGTCATAAATATATAAATTTATTTGATGTCTAAATATTATAATTTTACTACCATGATGTAAGAAATATTTTTATATTTTTAATAAATTTTTATATTCTAATATATCATTTATATAACCCCACATAAAAATTGTTTTAGTAAAAGATACATGTTTAGGGTATATTTTCATTAATTTTAAATTAAAAGTAATTAAATAACATTTTCACAAACAAGTCACTCCATAGGGTCCTAAAACTTACCCAATTATTCCCATTGTCCATAATATATCATAAAATATGATTAGGACATGTTTTAGGGTATTTTAATAATATTATAATATTAAATCTTATCCTTATTCCCAGATTTACCCTTTAACCATGGTAATAAAATATTTTCTCTACTTACTATTCATAATGTTTAACAATAAAAGGTATCTATTTAAAAACATGGGACCTCTTTATTCCAAATGTGGAATCCATTTTTCCATATTCAAATCATAAAAGTTGTAGTTATTAATTTAAACTTAATTCCTGTTTTTAAAACCAAAAAATGGGTTTTTAGGAAGTAATAACTATCAATAGAATGATATGTGTTTATGTCCAATTAAAATATGAAATTACATAAAATGACAATAAATGGATTAAACAAGAAAAATATATTACCATTATACATTAAAACCAATAATAAGGACAATATAACTATATAATTATATTAGATGAAATAGAAGTTCTGAATTTAAATGCAGTATTAACACTATTCATAAAAAATGAACTTTATCTAAAAAAATACCAAAATTTCATCCAAAGTAAATTTTGTTTTCCTGATTCTAATTAAGGATTTTATTTGGTCAAATAGGACATATAAAAGTTACAATAACAAAATTTAAAAAAAATTCTCCATCAAAGGGTAGTATAATGACCTTTAAAATAATTACATTTTTTCGTGTTTAAAATTGGATTCATTTTAATTTTAAGCCTCTAAAATTTATTAGATAAATGTAAAATAATTTTAAAACATTTTTAATAATAATGTAGTTGTTTAAGTTCATTCCTAGAAATAAACCAACTATTCATTAACAACCATTTAAAATATTATTATTACTATATTATTTTTTTGTATAACTAAAAGTTGTGTGCAATTTGAGATTTCAAAGAAACCTATTATTTTTTGTTTAGTACACTATCAGAAAAAGTGTCCTCTTTAACATAAAATTAATATCGTATTCATATATATTAATAGATATGAAAATTTTATATTCTATAAATACCTGGGTCGTTACATCCTTCCCCACTTTGGGAAATTGCGTCCTCACAATTTTAAAATTTGGTTTCAAAACATCATTAAAAGATCCACATTGGAAAAAGAGTCCATAAACATATAACTTTTAAAGAGTGAAAGAGAAGTAAAAAAGTAACTTGGGATAACCCATAAAATGATTTCATGTAGGAAATCGCGGATATAGAATAGAAACTAACCATCATGTTCTGATGGAGAGTGGTAGAAAACAAGATCAGGAGAATGTTAACCACCAGAAAATCAGAATCATTTAATATGTTAAACGGTATTTGATTTCCTGGTTAAATTTCCTTTTCATAATGTTTCATAATTTTTTTATGAGATTTATTCAGAACATAAATAAATATACTTAATTTTCATTTAGAGTCTCATCCTCTATTAAATGTATACCATAAAATCATCTTTTCTCCAAAAGATGAGTATTGAAGATGACTTAGTCAGACCTGAAGCACAAGAATCAAATTCTAGAGAGTCACATAATCTGAAAAAGTTTAACAATATATTTCCCTTATCTCTACACATTAACCAATACCAAAATTCTTATTATGAGATTAGATAATACCAAAAAAGGATAATACTTTATAAAAATAAAAACTACTCTTAATCTCCAAAATTGAACAAACAATACCCCAAGTGCAACAAAGACCATTAAATACATAATTGTCCTTAAAATTCTTCAAAATAATCTATCTAATATTAAAACCAAAAATTCAAAAGGATTTGATAACATAGTCTTCCACAATAAATCTAAACATTTATCTCCAAATAACATCGACTACTCTTATAGTCTCATACTAAAAAGTAATTAACCTAAACACATATTCTCTATGATAGGTAAATTATTTCCATAAATAACCCAAATAACAATATGTCCATAATAAAACATAGAATATTCCAAAATAATATTTCAACCATTAATCTGTAAATTAAATCCCATAGTATTTTATTTTCCTTAAGAATATAGTGTTCCCAAAAAATAGAGCATCCTAAAAAATAAAATTTATCACTTAATCACCAAATAATTTTCCTATATTGAGGATATCCATTTGATAAAAATTACGTTCCATTATCAAATTATTCTTGATTCATATAATAATTTAACTAAAAATAATAAGTCATACTAACCAGGGACTTCACGTAGACTAGTGGTAGGCTATGCACCCTTGTCTCACTTCAGTTGTGGGTTCAATTCCTATGGTCTTACTGGATGTGATGGGTTGTCAATCATCTTATGGGTTTTCTTTTTTCTAAAACCATTTCATTATTATATCATTCTAAAAAATAATATAATTTCATCATAAATTAAAATAACTTACTTTATACTCAATAGTTTTCTAATAACCTTCATTTTACATCCCAAAAATGTGATAACCCTTAATCACCTCAAAATAAAAGATAATATGAAGCCATTACATTAACCATTATGTTTACACAAGAAAAGGTAATTATTTTATGAATAACAATTTCACATATTAAACATCAATATTACAAATATTAGAAAAATTATTACCATATTATTACCATTATAAAAATATAATTAATACTTTTAAACATATCATCATCCTACGAACTACCATAACTAATGAATCCCTTATTTTTAGACTTCTTACTCATTCAACGATCTGTATAATGAATTAACTATGTATTTAAGCCTTATTTATTAATACATCATTCCTATAGATGGACTATCCTCATATTTTATAAATATCATTCCAAATATGATTCATTATTTATGGATTAGAAAATAAATTATCCCTTGAATCCAGATATCATTATCTTCAGGATGTTCCCTTTCCCTTTTGACATGATATCATACTTTCAAAAAGTACATGTTATCTCCACTTCTGTAATTTCACTTTTTAATAGAATTCGAAATGTTGAGATCATGAAATCATATGAAAAAGAAATCATGGCCCATAAAATTGTTTTATAAATGAGTATGTGTTAGATAACTCAAACAATTTCTTGTAAGTGAATTGAATACTCAGGAAGCGATCAAAATCATTTGAACATGTTTTTACATAATAGTGATGATAAAATTGTTGGGGAGGGATAAGAAGGTTGTTCAATATCAATTTCCTTCCATGATGAAAAATGGTCCTGAATTTGTTGAAAATAATCAACACATAAACATGAAATGAAATATTATAATTTAAAAAAATAGTTTTTTATTAGTTACAAATAACATACAAACTATTATATAACTCTAATCGATAAACCTACTTATATCTCCATTATTTCGTTTTTTATCCAAAAAACCTATTTTACCATAAGCCTCTAAAAGATTCTATATAATGATAACCCTCTTGGTTATATAGGATCCTTTACCTACACCCAGATAACACCCTAATCTATAATGTTATCTAAACCGACCTTTGATACCAACTATAATGCTCCAGACTTGAACATTACATAATCTGGAGTTAAGTTAAGAAATTATATTGAAGATTTTTTAGGTTTAGAGTTTTATAGAATTAGGCTTTAACTATTACAATAAATCTTAAAAATTACAAAGTAGACACTTCTACTCTATCAAAAATGTTTCACAAAGAGAAAAATGCTTAAATAAAATAAGATTTCTTTTCTTGATATAAATATTCTTGAGTAATTCCTTTATCATAAACATCCTTATACCTTCTAAAAATCATTTCAAAAATATAGGATGATCATAAAAACCTTAGTAAGGTCAATAACATAAGGAATCAAAACATTAGTCCATCAATACTTAAAAATAAATGAAATAATACTTCTCAATCATAAAACATAATCTCTTTAACATAACTCATGAAATCATAAGATTTATGAATAACACATCAAGATCATAAATTATTAAGGTCTCTTGTAGAATAAATATCATACATACAATGTATCTTTCATAGCTACATAGGGAGATACATTTGGAATACCCAACACTATATATTCCCTAAATCTCATAGGAGAAACATTAATTTTTACCTCTCTCACGTAACCTAATTCATTGGAGAGGTATCTCCGGCTCAACCACCCTAGGTTTATCATGGAACCACCCATATTTGGTTTATCATGTAACCACCTGTGAAATTTCCATGTACAATTACATAATCATAACACCGAAAATATTGAAATTATAAACATTTCACTCTTCAATCACAATAAATCAATTAATGATATTGAAATATTCAATCCATTTCAAAAACCATTTAGAACATTTAATAAAGATATTTTTTAAATCCAAGTGTCTCATAACGTATTAAAGTGTTTAAAGGAATTAATAGTTTATAAAATTAATGTCCATATAAATAAATACATAAAACCATTTTTAAAACATTGACATTAATGAGAATTATTTAGAAGATTAATTCATTAAAACATTTAAAATAATTTTCTAGTTAAAGAGTCCCTTACCACTTGAGAAAATACATGAATAAAACTAATTAAATAATAAAATTAAATGAAACCTATAATATAATATGAATAAGTAGATTCATGATATAACATGTAAAAGGGTTGTATATACACCTTATAGTATAATAAATGTTCACAATATCAAGATATTATTCAATGAAAGTGGATTGAGATGTAGTCCCTTACAAAGATCATATCATTATATTAAGGACAAATCAATGATATAAATATGTGTGAAAAATATAAATACACCCTATAAAAGTGGGTATTTAGTTTAAAATAATAATAGGTCATTAAAAAATATTCATTGGACAAGGAAAACTAATGACGTTAATATTTAACATAATTAATGGAGATTGAGTTAATGTTTCCCTTCACAAGTTCGTATAAATGACGTAAGAATTTATCAAAGTGGTGATTTTGTGTTGCAAAAGTATATCCACACAAAGGAAAGTGAAAATTAAAAAATAAATAAATAAACTATGAATCCACACATAATACTGGCATTATATAATTAACAATGTAGGTGTAAAATCCAATGAGTGGAAAATGAGTTTTAGAAATTCCCTTAGAAGAATTCGGCAGCCTAACAACATCACTTAAAAAGTTTATAAAATGAGTTGATGATAGAGAAAATGGTATCTAATCACTTGGAAAAAAATTTACATCAATAAGGATATATAAGAACATATACCAACATAATAAAATGGATATTAGAATACAAAACATAAAATAATTCTTTGACTAAATGTGGAGGGTGAAAGGTTCCCTTACCTATAGTCTGGTCCATCACAAATGATCCTTGTTCATCCTGAATAATGAACATAAGTTAATTTAAACTTTCATAAAAAAAATTCAGGTTTATTATTAATTTTATGAAACTTATTAAAACATTAAAAAATAACAAAATTATTTAAGTTAATATCAGTCGTTTTGTCGGTAATGGGTACTTGAGTCAAAAATGATCATGTTATAATTACAAATTGTCCATGTGGTAAAAACTACCTTATCTCCAGAATTGTATTCATTATTTAAAAATCATATATATCCTGTATATATGTACTTATTTCTGGTATATATGTGTTTAAAATAGTACATAACATTTGGATATAAGAAATGTAATGCACCGTTCATGGAGACAGTAAGCCGTACGTACGCATGAATATTACTTTCATTTATTTTTCATATTTAAAAGAAATAAAACTAAATAATAAATAGGTATATTATAATTTTATTATAATATATATTTTATTTTCATTACATATGTCCATTAAATCCTACTTTTATATGTTCCGTGTATAGTATGAACGCGTCATCTCACTTTGAGGGGGCGGTAGTCCGCACTTCCTCAAATGAGATTATCGTATTTGCACATTATGGAATGAATAAAGGTATGATGTAAATAAAAAATACAGAAGAATATATATAATATAAATATCATATATATCATATATAAATATATTTCCATCATATTTTCCACCATGAGAAGAGGTAGGAGATAATTGAAAAATCATCACTTTGTGAGGTGGTAGTTCGTCGTCTATAGAAACTATGTGTTCTAAATACATTAGATTTAGGTGTGTGTGAAGGTAGTTAAAATACATGTAATAAAATCATCCTAGTATATTAAATACACTGTTTTTTATAAAATAATTTAATATAGAGTGTTTAGGGGGTTGGATAATGCAAAATAAATTAAGGAAGCTTGAGAGAACACATTACCTCAAATCGGTTTACTCTTTTTGATTTAAGATAAAAAGCCTCCTTGAATTGACTGCTTCCTATAGTAAGGCTTATATAATGAACAGAGGGATGTTGGGAGATTATAATGGAAGAGGTTAGATGGGCCAAGGATGATTGATAGGTTTGAGAATGGTTTAGAGGGGATTCCCTTTTATAAGAGGGTGGAGGGGATCTTTCGGAATTTTTGCAAGTATTATTTTATTATAAAATGATTTTTAGTTTCAATAGGTCCAAAATGAATTAATTACAAATATAATATGATTTTTTTCGTATACCTCTCAACATATAGGTTTTAGAAAAATCATGGTCACAAATGTAACCTTATATTTTATCTTTAACCCTTAGTTATCTAATTTAACTTTTACCATGTCTTCTTGTATATTAATACTATATTGTTAATGTACTTACTATAAAATTAAAATTAATCCTCAAGTTGTAAATTATTGACATTTTAGAAATTATATAAGTAATTTGGAAAAATATTAGATTTTTATGACTATTATATAATTTAATAGATTATTATCTGTTTTAAAAAACATTTATGTCTATTTTTATACTATACATATCATGAATTTTTAAAAATCCATAACATTATCCTTTCAGAAAAACATTATTAATTCAATGATAACATGTAATAATAATCTATAAAATTATATTATGGAATAAAACGTTTCAAATTAAATTTATTTTAATTTTTATAATATCATTTATTTAAATCATTCATTGATAAGAAAATCACTACATCGTCATTGTGTCATAAATATTTTTACTTATTTGACGTCTAAAAATTTCAAATAAAATACCATGATGTTTGTAATCTTTATATATTTATAATTACTATTTATTGTCGAAGATATCATTTATATTACTCCCTTTAAAAAACATTTAATAAAACGTACATGTTTAGGGTATATTTTCCTTAATTTAAATTAAAAGTAATTGAATTTAATTTTCACACACAAGTGGCACCATGCAGTCCTATAATCGACCCAAGGATGCCCAAGGATATAAATATATCATCCAATTGGGTTATGACATGCGTTAGGATAGTCTAATATTATTAAAATATTATTTTTTACATTTATTTACTATATTTACCCTTTAACCATTGTAAATAAAATATTTACTGATGTTATTATTCGTAATGTCTAAAAGTCAAAGGTAGATATTTACATAATTTGGACCCCGTGATTCCATATATGTTATCCATTTTTTCAAATTAAAAAATTATAATTTCCATTAATTAATTTAAAATTAATTCTCTCTTTCCAAACCAAAAAAAAGTTGTTAAGAAGTATTAACTATCAAACGATTTCTTTGTTTTTATGTCTATTTAAATTGTGAAATTGCATGCAATGACCATAATTAGAATAAATGATAAAAATTTAATCCAATTATTCTTTAAAACAAACAAAAAGGAAATTCAAAATAGGTAAATAAATTAGATTAAAATTCATTTTTGATTCAAAATGGAGCATATTTCACTATTCATAAAAAATGAACACTATCCGAAAAATACTGAAACAACATCAAAATAAATATTTTATGTATCTCTTATAAAGAAGGATTTTATTTTTTTTTAAATATAAAACATAAGTGACAAAAACTATATTTTTAAATGGATCTCCATCAAAAGCTGGTAAAATGACCATTAAAAAAATTATAGTTTTTTATACTTAAAATAGAATTCATATATATTTTTTCCTATAAAATTTATTAGATAAATGTTAAAAATCATAACAAACATTTTTTATCATAATTTAGTTTTCTATGTTCAATCCTGAAAATACAATAGTTATGTGTTAACTACCATTTATAATAATATTAATATTATATTATTTTTGGGTATAACTCAATATTGTGTGCAACATAAGATTTCAAAGAAACTTGTTGTTTCATGTTGAGTATGAAATTGGAAAAAGTTTCCACTGAAACATAAAATTAATATCATATTTATAAATACTAATAGATATGAAAATGTATTATTCTATAAATACTTGGGTCATTACAAGATGAGATTGATGGAAAATATTTTGGGTTTTACAAAATCATATAGATGAATTTAATCTATTGAAATTCCTAAATCATTCATTAACTAGAACAATTATAAAATAAATGAATAATGATTTATGGGAAGTTATAGGTAATAAATCACATGATATCATTGAAATATCAATTAATTGAAATGTTTCATTCAACACCAAGGATGTGAGGACTCCATAAAAATATATAAAAACAATAACTGATATATATTACAATTCCATGATGATGAACAATGTTTTTTTATGGATAATATTTATAATTATAATGATTGAAGGAAGCTATGACATTAATAAAAATTTTATTCAAATGGAATCAATATAGATAGACTTAATATAAAAGGTTTGGGTGATGTTCTCACATTCCTCTCATCTGGGTTATGTGACATGATGGTGACAATTGTGGTTACTTTCATCAGAAAGATATATTAATGGTTAATATATGTAAACATAATAGTCTTGAATGAACTTATTTATTATAAGGAGGTTCATGTATATTTTGGTAATGCATATAGTATAGAAGTAACATGGTGAAATACTAGATAAAAAGGTCACTGAAACGAGAATTATAAAAGGAGATGAAGTGTGAATATCATTTTTAATGGTGATACCCTATTCTAGTATTATAGAATGAAAGGCCACCTGAAAAGGATTCTAGAGATTAGTGGGAATTTTTAGAAGGTATACTTCTTATAATGGGTTTGTAAACCTTGTATTATAATAAAATAGTGGTTTTCCCCTAATTACCACCATGACACTCACATTTTGTGTGATATATTATTGAGCATCATTCCTTTTGAAATCTAAGAGGGACTGTGTGAAAAATTAAATCTTAAAATGACATGAAAAATCTCATCTACAATATGGGAATACTATTGAGCATGTTATCATTAGAGATGTGGCCATCCAGATAAATAATATAATTTTCCTAAACATTCATGTTCTATGAAAAATAATCATATTAAAGAAGAACATATTTTTTTGGGACAACATGATGAATATAGTTTTTATACATATTTCATAGATGAAAAATGAGTGATTTTATAAATCTCCATGGTTGTATCAAAGGGAATAAAGGATTAAACCCTATATCTTACATGTTCATTAGAACGAGTTATGAATGATGGAAAAGTTACTTTGTATAAACTTTGGAATGATTATCTTGGATACCATTGTGATAATGGAATGATGATACTAGATTATAAGGGATTACTACTGACAAGAAGAACAAACTATGGAATGTGAAAGGATTTCACCATTATAAATAATTTGAAGGCGTCCTTCCAAACAGAAAGGAAGACCCTAAAGAACTTGATGTTAGAGTTGGTTCACATAGATGATTGGGTACCATCTTTGACGTGTTATCATAGTGGTTCACTCTATCTTACGAATTTAATCAATGAATATACACACAATGTGTGGGTTCACTTCATGAAGAATTATTTTGAGGTATTGGAGAGATTTATATAATAGATATCCAAGGCTTGGAATTATACTCAATGTAAGATAAAGTTATTATGATTAAAAAATAGTGGTGGGTATGAATGTAGAGAGTTCCAAGGGTTTAGATGGTACATGGGGATTTATTTTAAGAAAATAGTTCCAAGGACTCCAAAGTAATGTAGAGTTATAATATGATGAATTAGACTTTTGTGGATAAGTATAGGAGAATGATCACTCACACAAGGTTACCTAATGTGTTTTGGGTTGAGGCTGTGAAATGTATGGAATAATTATTCCATCAGAGTCTCTCATCACCCACTGGGATGCATCTTCTTAAGGGATGTTGGTTTTTATAAAAATTGGATTTAAAACCCATAAATTATTTATAGCACTCACCTATTAACACATTGATGGAAATAAATGATACAATCTAGAGGATAATTATTGAGTTTTTTACATTTTCAGCTATGGTGAAAATGAATTTGAATTTCAAATTTCAGATAATGACTCTCAAAATGATATCAAAATCCAATGTGTGATCTTCGGTGAATAGATCATATGGAAGGATTGTAACCTAGTGTGAAATTATGATGAATGAAAATGTTTATCAGTAGATGAGGTTAACCTAGATAAAAGATCATAATAAACATAAATTTTGATAAATTCAATGAGTATGAATGCTAAGGAAACATCATACACTCCAATGAAATTAGAAAAATAAATGGGTAACGTTCTAATGGTATTTCAAAGACCCCATGTACTTGAGTGTTTAATGTCTACTGAAGATCAAGCAATAAAGGATCACACTATAAAATGTTTTATTATGATAATGAGCTTATCCATTGATTTCTACTAGACAAGGGTGCCATGTTCAATTATCGAGGTGTAAGATTCATTATCTAATTCTAAATAATTATGGGGAATCTTAATTATTATATGATTTCATGAGTTCTAATGATTACAAATAAGGGAATTTAAAAATTAGGGATCAACATAAATTCCAATGTTTATATAGAACACTATAGTTGATAAAGAGGCCTAATAGAATAAATATTCTTATAAAATTGTGTTTATTAAATGAAGTATGTTGAAAATAGTAGGAGGAGGTACAAATCTAGGATAGTTTTTAATGGTTTTTAATGAAATAATTGGGTGGATTTTTCTAAAATATTTTCTATTATGGTAAAAGAAACAAGCAATTGAATAGTGAGGACTATGGTTGTATAAGAATACCTTCATCAAGATTATATGAATATTAAGACAAAATTACTTCATATATATTCATTTGAAGATATCATTGGGGATCAACCATAGGTTTTTTAGAAACAAATGAATAAGAATATTTTGGAGTAGCTAAGGAATTCCCTTTATAATTTGAATCTAGAACCAAGGACTTATACTTATATGTCTAATGATTTCATGATGGAATTAATGTTCACCTAAATTAATTCAAACCATTTATATTACCATAAGATGTTTGATGAGGGTAGTTTCATCGTCCCTATACATTGAGTGGATGAAATATTGATATTGGGTCTAATTAAAGAATGTAATCATGAGGTAAACATTGAATTTTCTATAAGGATATCAAATAAATGATATATAAGTGAGAAAATATTTTTTTAGATGAGGATTGTATGATACTGTCATTCTAGTAGAATGTACATAAAAATGACGAATACATCCAGAATGGGGTGGAATGATTTAGATTGTTGGAAGAAAAACTTATGACCACACCCCTATTAATTCACATCAAGGTATATTTAGAGAATTAACCTAGAATGGATGTTCAGATTAGGTATATGAAAAAAAATTCAATAAGCATCAAATTTTGAATTTCTGATGTATTCCAAGGATTGTACTCATATTGAAATTAAAAATTCAATGAAATTTGTTAGTAGATTTGTTTAGAATCCCATAAGGGAGAACTATATGGTTTTGAATTGTATTGTAAAATATTTAATTTTTTCTAAATACTTGACACTTTTATTTGAAATGATGTGATTTTGGAAGGTTTTTTATACTCAAAATGTAGTTAAGATTTATATTCATTGAATGGAACTATATGATATGTATTCAAGTTTAGTAGAATTAAAATTTTTTGTAAATCCAAACATCAATAAGTAATTTTAATTTTATCAATGGATGCTGAGTATATTTCCTTGACATAAAAAAATAATCTTGTATGGATGAAGGGATTTATAGATGATATCAAAAAGGAACTAGAATCTGTAATTCTATTTTTTGACTCGTGGATTATGATTCACTAGGATAAAAATCAGATGATTCATTCTCATATAAAATATATTAAGATAAATTATCACATCTTATTGAATTATTTATAGGAATGAGTGTTGAACAAAAAGAAAATAAAAAAATGTATAATATATATGGTATATTTACAACGGTCATGACTTAGGATGTCTTGAGGTAGGGTTGCACCTATATATGTCTTGGTTGACTAGAAAGAGTTCATGGTGGAGATCCATGATAATAATTTACAAAAATTCAAGTGATGGTGTCTATTTTGGAGTTGTCAGAGGACATAGTTAGAAAACTGAAATTAATATCAAGTGAGATATGTTTAATATATGATATTCATTTTACCAGAAGGGGGGAATGTATGATCACTAAAAAGGAAAAATCTAGTGAATTTTTTTTAAACAGCTACAATGATATGTGGAAGTAATGATTGAGTGTAATTTTAGAGAAATATATAGGATGGATCCATAGGTGTTAGACCATCTTAAGATTATTCACCATAAAATATATAGTATTCCATATATATGATATATTTGAAAGAGTAATCGTCAACCAGATAGCGACATTAAGGTTGTGGAATGCTCTGAAAAGATGAAGGGTTCCTCCATGTATCAGGGAGGTGGTATAATTTATCCTGCTAATGGTTCATGGTAGTGGTGACCTGAATCTTCAAAACAGAATCACTATAAAATACAAGTTGGATCACTTATGATATACATGAAAAAATGGCTATATTATTATTATTTCAAGATCATTTTTTCTCCCTCTTCATTCATTGAATAAAAGTATTGTATATTCCCTATAGGATTAGGGAGAAAGAATAAATGATGTAATATTTTTCATTGTTCTTTTATTATCTTATTATATTCTGATCATTGCTTTTTATAGTCTTACATGTGTTATTTTGTATGTTTTACATTATGGTGTAGTTACTTGGGTGTGCTTGTATTTAATGATAAAGGAATTATATATTGGGTTTATACTCGAGTTTTTTCTTCTATATATGAACTTCCAATGAAGAAAATTAATATTGTTTAATTAGAGGGTGGACATGGAACCAACACAACTGTTTTATATAAATTTATGAAATCCAACTCTTTCTTAAATGTTGGGATAAACTAGACATAATTTTTTATCAAATCTATATCCTCCAAAAATGTAATTAGAATAGAAATTAAATGACTAGAAGTTTTTTCTGGATATGAAAAACCATGACTTAGGATTACCTTAACTTATATAATTTTCCCTCTAATATATCATAGGTAGAATTCCTTAAGATCATTATGAAATCATGCACACCTAAAATAATTAAACACTAAACAATGTGTACAAGAATTTATATAAAGAAAACTAACAATCATGCCTCTAAACATTTTAATATATACTACTTTACCAATCATATATGAATCTATATTATGTGTAATAATCATAGGGTTTCTCAAACTTTTACAGAATTAAGTCAAAATATTTTAACTAATTCTTTATAACACATACAATAATTTAACAATATTCCGATAGTTTTTTAATATATCATATTTCCTAAAAAAAATTAATTATCCCTTAAGACTCATATCATTTATATTCTTCTTTATATTAGAACATTATTTACGTAAACATAAACTAGAATATATTAATATATTATCGTAAAAATAAATTTTTATACTTAAAATACCATTTGAATATTCTTTAACAAATAATTATTGATAAACTATTCCTTTCATTTTTTAAGAAAAAAATTGATAATATTTTATACTAAAAATATGGGGATTTCTTGAATCTCTATAAGTAATTAAAATGTTTCAACACATGATTAATATATTTTTAATGTTCAAAACAAATGATATATTTAACGTAATTTCCTTCAAACAACAATCCATTTTAAATTTAATTTTTTTTCTTCCATTTGACAAATCATAAAAATTGTAAAATAATTATAATACTATAAAATCCTAATTATGTATATCCAATAAATATTTTAAAAATCCATATCATAATATATTATGTCTTCTTGAAAAGTTCCTTGAGAAACCAATTTTTGATTATTTATTTTAATCAGCCTAGATTAAAATAACATATTAATGAAAATATACATAGTTCCAATAATTTTTGGATTTTTATGTGGATTAATTAAAGTAAAAAATATCATTTATAGAAAATTTATAAATATATTATTCTATAAAATAATCTAAATATAGTATTTTTGGAATTATAATTAAAAAATTTGGAAAAGGTAAGAAATAAAATATATGAGAGAAAATTAATCCAAAATGAATTTCTAGTCTACACTCTTGAATCAACATCATCCATTATTATTTAAATGGGGTAGAAGTATTAATATGATGTTGATGAGTAAGTATTGTTTTTTCAAAAAATAGTGTCAAATATAGTCAATTTTAGTTAGAGAGAAAGTAGAAAATGGAGTTGGAGATTCCTATGGTGAACCCATATGTATGTTCACAAAAAGTTCAATGTAAAACCACTAAATGTTCATTCACATGGTAGGTGGATCAATATTTATTTAAAGAACCATAAATTAATTTTATACTACTAGAATATATCACTAAATAATGGATGAATAATTTTATTGAATGATGAATGTATAATGTCACTAGTATAAAAAAAATAAAATTTTATGTAAAATTTGTTAATTAATGGAAAAATTATATTAGTCACCATAAGTAGAATATAAATTAAATCATTTATTTTTTGATCTTCGGTGAAATATATTCTTGTGCAAAAAAAGTTAAACCCACTAACTAAAATAGTATTGAAATTAATTTAATGTAATTACCTATGAAGTATCTTAAGAGTTCTTATAATAGGAATTATTCATTCAACAAATAAAAATATAATTGATAGAGAAAATAAGGGTGGACAAGGTTTGGGGTTGTGCTATGAGAAACAATCAATGTATACTAACTTGTCTAGAGTATTTATGGAGTGTTATCCAAATTTTATTTTCAATGCGGGAAACATTTATCATAAACTGTTCATCTTTAAGTAAAACATCCTTATATAATTTAAATAGAAAAATGGCATTCATCTATCATCTTAAACCTCTCACCCATGAGGTTTACTTATGGTGTCTTATAGTACTATGTATGTAAGAAGATGAGAGCAACCGGAACATAATGAAACACATAATGTAGTTGTGAACTTGAATTTATTATAAGAAGCTATAACGCAGTCAAAATCATGAGTCAGTTTAAAGATAATAGTAATAAGGTTTCAATGTAAATGTTTTAATGCATAGAGGATATAAAATTTTCATTCATGATTAAACTATTCATAGTTATGAGCGTAGATTACATATATTGAAAACCAAGTGAATATTTTGATGTTGTTTGTGATGATATGTCACACCAATGACTTGTGTATTGCATGTAAATTACCAATTGTAGTGATTTGTGAATACACCAAAAGAATGATAAATGATAGATGATAATTCTACAACTATAATAGATTATGAGCAACTAGAATGTAAAAGTTTAACAAGATAATAATTATTTCTATATGAATGAAGACGACTGATATCATAAGAATAAAAGTTTGTGAAATGTATTATCATCATATGAGTTATAATGAGAAGATTATTTTCCTAGATCATGATCACATGGATGATGAAAATATAGAATATTAACTAGTAGAGGATAATATTATTATATATGGGAATAATTCCATGTGCATAGGTGTAATTCATTATGAATACATGTGATGGTTTGAAAACTGAAATCATGACACTTAGTAGTTGTGTAGTATATAGATGATAAGAGTAGAATCGCAATATTAGTGAAGGGGATTTAGAGATTTTCAAACCTATATTTATGCGGTGTATTCAGGATGATATAATTATAAACTGGGTGTTTTGAGATAATCATGAAATGTTATTCATTTACAAGAGAAAGATATTGTGAGTTGAGTTTACCAGAGGCAACATGAAAATTCATTGAATTATTTTTTTTAAACAGTATTTTATTATTAAGGTAAGTCGACTAATGAATTAATGAGAAATAGTAATAAGATGTTCAAAATGATATTGAATGGAATGAAGATCAATAAAAGTGTAGTTTTCATGTCATATTTTTTTCAAATATGTGACGGATGAAAGAGTTTAAGTACTGTAAATTGAAAATGAATGTTTTTTTAAAATATAAATGATAGTGTAAATGAGTTTAAATTACATTTGGATGTTTTATAATGCAAAATATTAATTTATAGATCATATATTTTTGAATTTTTCTGATGTATGTAAACTAAAAAATGATATGGAACATTATAATTATTAGAAGTTAAGACAATCATGGTGATGCTTCTCCAGTCATTCGAAGTTCAAAATTCATGAATGAAAGTTTGTTATTCAATTCATGAGTTGAGTAATATATGAAAAGAGAGTTGAAACTATATTTGTAGAGATTTGACTTGAATATCATATTTTAGAATAACTATAAAGGTGTTAAAATTATAAATGTACATAACCATGGATTTTTATGATTTCAAAATACTAAACTTATTATAGATGGTTTGTCCCATAAAATTATTTGATCTCATTCACAGTTGGTGTAAAAAAATTAGAGGGAAATTTTATTGAGAAGATAATAAGTATAGATTGAGTTATGAATTGGAGTTATCAAAATCTAAGTTATATTGATTATTTGAGAAGGAGGGAACTTGATGTCTTGAGTAAGTAGTGTATGGTAATAAAATTTAGTTTACAAAATGTTGAGATGCCAGACCAATGTCAAGTAAAACCAATTGAATTTCTAGACATGAAATTTTAAAGTAGTTTGAGATATCATAAATTTATTTTACCAGAAGAAGTGGATAGACTGATATTCATGTGAGTTCAATGATATATTAATGGTAATTAATGTTCCATCCATGGGTAAATTTTGAAAGAATCTTTGAATAATGGTGGTTCTAGTATTATCAACACCACCATTATTACTATGTAGTAAAAATAAAATTTTGGGAGATATCTTAACCAATATCATAAAGTATGGTTTGGGAGTTCATGATAACAATTATACTCTTGGGTAATGGATAAACACTTTCTCCATGGAAACACATACATAAATAGTGAAATTCTTTGGATCAGGATGATAATTGAACATATCAAGGTGTAGGTGTCCCACATAAGAATTTAAACCTATAAAAATACATTTATATCATTTCCATTATATAATCTATAGTTTATGAGGGATTATTATAATACCCTAGCCTTAAACATTAAATAATCTTATGTTAAGTTGATAATTTGACTTTGATTCACATCAAGGATCTTTTTTGGTTTAGTGTATTAAAAATTACTTCATAATTGTTATGTAACAACTTTATTATTAAAAAGTAGACACTTCTACACAGTATCCATATTTTTCATTAATTTTTTTAAAAAAAGTATCTCAGTTCATTCCATGTTTAAACATCATGACTTTTCCTTAATCCCATCTTTGACTCTATTCTTCTCTATGCCCTATGAAAATCATTTCAATACATGGGATGAGCATAAAAATATCAGTAATGGATAGTAAAATAAGGAAAACAATTATCCTTTCAAAAACCTATAAACCATTAAAATTATATCATAATGTAATAATTTAAACCTTTATGAATTAGTAAATATACTTCCCCCGAAATAAGCTCAGTTTTTTCAATTTTTTTAACCCAATGATTACAATTAAACCCATTTAAAGCATCTTATAACATATAAAAATAAACATAAAACCTAATCATCCTTGAATGTAATAACTATATTGTCAACTTCTAGAAATCATTCTTAAAAATTGAATATCCATACGACTGACTTCTATACCCAATGCATTGGAGGCTATAATGTGACCACATGTGCTTGTTTTATCATAGAACCACCTGACTTTAGTGTATCACATAACCACCCATCAAATGTCCAAGTACCATTGTATAATAATAACATGTAAAAGATTCCAATTATCATCATATCACCTATAAAATATCATATTCGATCATAAGACACCATTTGAAGATATTGACATAGTAAATCCACTTTTGAAACCATTTTAAATACCAAAACACCCAAAAAATAATTAAGGGATTTCTTTTCCTTTTAAAAACATTAAGGCTTCTAAAGGAATCCAAATATCAAATAACGGTTATGGCGGCGGAGGAGTCATTATCGCTGGGTAATTTAAAAACGTTTTTTTTTGTCATTTAGTATATCGATTCATAGAAAAATGATTCCCTTTTAATAAAATAAAAAGTAAAAGGGATTTATTATACACCTAATAAAAGAACGCAGTGTATAAAATCAAAATTTTCCACAATGAATGTGGATTTAGACGAAGTCACTTACCTTGAGTCTGACTTGTCACGTACAATTTTTGTGTTCCTAAATACAAAACCTAGGGTAATTTCTAAATTCTTGAGAAACATTTTCAGGTTTATTATTCCTCTTATATCACTTATTAATATGTTATAAAAAATTATATAATTATTTATGTCCATATCAAATGTTTTGTCGATATTTATTACATGTCTCGAAAATTAGATTTGTTTGATATTAATTGGACATTTAGTCAAAATTACATCATCTAAAAAATATAATTCATTATTTAAATATCTTATATATTTAGTATATATGTATTTATAATATCAATAATATTTTGATATATGAAATGAAATGCACCATTCATGGAGACGGTATGTCGTATGTATACATTAACACTGATTTCATTTATTTTTCATATAAAAAAATTAATAATAAAATGTTATAAATTTATATTATAATACCAGTAATATATTTTGGTCATTTATGTATCACATGTTTAATAAAATAATCCATTATATATTCCATGTATAGCATGAAGGAGTCACATCGCTTTGAGGGGACAGTAGTCCACAATTTCTCAAATGAAATTATCGTATTTACACAACCAAGAAATAATAAAGGTTTGTTATAAATAAAAAAATACTGAATAATAGATACTATAAAATATAATACATATCATATATAAATATATTTCCATCATAATTTCCACCATGAGAGGTTGTTGGAGAAAATTGAACAATCATTGTTTTGTGATGCAGTAGTTCGCCACACGCTGAAATGGTATCTTACATATCAATTAGGTGGAGGTGTGTGTATGTGTAGGTGGAACACATATAACAAGAATATCATATTATATTTAGGATGCATGTTTTTTTATAAATTATTAGAATAATCATAGGTTAAGTGTTAGAGAAGTAAAATTAATGAAAATATCTTGAGAGAAGACAATACGTCTAAATTAGTTAACTCCTTTTCATTTGAGCCAAAGAGATTCCTTGTGTAACCTTCTGCCCATGTTAAGGATTATAGGAATTAGGTTTCGATGTTGGGAGATTATTTGAGAAATCAATGGGCGAGTAAATGGGTTTGATAGGTGTGAGTAACTGTGTAGAGGTGGTGTCATATTATTAGAGGGACGGGGGCACTTTTGGAATGTAGTGAAATATTATTTTATTATAAATTTATTTTAGAATTATAATAGTTAAAAAGATATATATTTCAAAGATAATATGAATATGGGTCAAAATTCTCTCATACAATAGGTTTTATAGAAATTTTGTTCATAAATATAACCTTATCATCTGGATTTAACCCTTATTTAAATAAATTAACTCTTACCAACTCTTATTGTATTTTTACACTATATGGTTATTATGGTTACTATAAAATTTCATGAAACATTAAAGTGGATCATTAATGAAATATGTAACATTTTATAATTCATTTTTCTTAATATTTTATTTTTTTCTGTTATTTAATTTAATAAAATAGTATTTGTTTTAAAAACTCATTTATTTCAATTTTGACACTATTTAGTAATTGATTTTGTGTTAAATTAATAACAATTTGTTTCATTCAAAAAATCCACATTACCTTAAATTTATAATGTCATAATAATCTAATAAATTCGTGTATGTCATAAAAATACTAAAATTACATTCATTTAAATATTTATAATATCATTTATTTGAATATTTCTTTAATAAGGTAATAAATGCATCATTATTGTGTAATAAATAAATATATATATTTAGTGAATAAAAATTAAAAAATAAAATAAAATAATTTGGGATATATTATTATCTATTTAATAATTATTATTGTCAAAGAGATCAATTATATAACCTCACATTAATGTTAGTTTTATTAAAAAGATACATTTTTATGTTATATTTCTCTTTACTTTAAATTAATTATCATAACATGTCATTATCACATCCATGTGGCCCCATGTGTCCCTATAATCAAACCAAGGAAGATCATGGTGTCCATTTGACATACAATATGATTAGGACACATGTTACAATTGTAACGCCCCAGGTTTTATAAACTGGTTCAAGTAAACAATGTTGTGCTTTTTAATGATCTCTCTTGTTTTGTTTTATTTTATTCTTTGTGTGATGATAAAAAATTCGACTGGAAATCAAACATGAAGAATACAATAAACTATTATATATTTAAAAGATACATTACAACAAGACCCATCTAATTGAAAGTACCATGCACAAGACCTAACACGGCCACAACAAGACTACAAATAACCACAACACGGGCAATCGGATAGTCGTCATCTTCAGGGTCCATCAGTGTGAAAAGTATAACCGCCAGAATCACCGTGCACGCACTCAGCACCAGAGGTATGAGGAGAGCCATCCGCCAAGGGTCCGGTGTTCTGAAAATGTTAAACATCCTACCCCTTGCTTTTATAATAGACATCAAAAAGGAATATGACCGTTTTTTTGACCGTTGGGTTCCAATGGACAAAGTGCATCATTTTATAAAATTTTTGTCTTTATAACGCTTTTATAATATTATGGAATTTCATTTTTTTTAATACAAAATATTAGAATTATATCTTCAATTATTAAAAATAAAATATTTTTTTTCTTGCAAATGAATCTATTTTGATCATGATGATATTTATATGATGGAAAACATGGTATTTTTTTTAAAATGTGTCGAACGGGGTATCAGCAATAATTGAAAAATGTATCTTTTCGGACCTCTAAAACCATGTGTTTTGAATTAGAGAAAAAACTACGGGTCTTTTAAACATAATTTTATAAATCAACAAGTGAAGTAAGTTATAAATTGGATTTTAATGGTTATAAGATCCTAGTAGTTATAAAAGTGTTGTATTAAAAATATATTTTTTTTAAAGAAAATAATAGTTATATCAAATACTATCATTTGTTTGCTTAAACTAAAATGGGATTTTGGATTTGAAAATTATGAGTTAAAAGTACTTATTATGTTTTATACAAATTCCAAATTTTAATGTACCGGTTATATATATATATATATATATGGCGAAGTAGAATAATTTTAGCATTTATTAAACTGTTTTTTTTAAATAAAAAAAACAACACGCAACCCAGGCCATCTCGCGCCCCCAACCACATCCGTTCGATCGAAGACAGGACAGATCCTGGTCATTGTTGTGTTTTAAAACACTCCTTTCTTTTCATCCGTCTGATCATTCCAAGGTCGGATCTCATCCGTTGTTTTTTTTCTTTCTTCCTCCACGTCTTCTTCTACCTCGCGCCAGGGACCCGCGAACCAGCAGCTGGTTTGCCCGAGACGCCTCCTCTCCACTGCTCACGTTGACCTCGTGCACCCACCTACCTAGGACGCCATAGGATCGGCCTAACTCATGGATCTAATCCTTTTGGGTGCACCGAAATCTTCTATATAATCCCTCTCCTCACGGACCTCCTCCTGCACCCGAGCTCCTCCCGATCTCTCCAGCTAAACCAGTGGGCTTCTCTGAATCCAAGCATCCTCCATAGCAAGGTAAGGGTGTCCTGTTAATGTGTTTTTCCAATCCTACCATGCTCCTCAGTTTTATTTTTTTTATATATACAAACGGCTTAGTTACATGTTTATATATATATATATATATATTCCCTACAAACCATTTTACTATAATAGGGGACTCCAAGGGTGCATTCCTTCGAGGGGTACTCCTGTTTTTTTTTGTATAATACAAACCTAGTATAATCCCCCTTTGGGGATTCAGTTACATGCTATATATATATAAATATATATACATATGTATATACATAACTCAAACCCAATTATCTTTAGGGTATCAAAGATTATTCAATATCTTTTCACTAAGAATTATACTTTTGAAAGGGTATTTCTATAGTCAATTCCTAACATGTATGATTTTATGTAAGCTGCATATACATATAACTATATATTTATATAAGGTTATGTATTGGAATGGAAATTGGTTTTGATTTTTAGGAAATGAACACTTATCTTTGAAAAATATTTTTGATGCGAACTTGGACTTTGGTTTAAGTACAATTATGTTATAGTTAAAGACAAAGTTTTTATATATTTATGTATTTATAGTTACATGAAAATTTAAACCCCCATGAGGTTTTGAATTTCAAACTAACAAGTAGTTAGAGGTATTAAGATTCTAAGTGTACCATATTCAATTTATGAGGAAACCTATATATATAATTTGTGTATATATATATCCTTATTTATGTATGTGTTTTTACGATTAATATCTGAAAACCCTAGTTTCAATAAATGCTTATTAATATTTCTATGCATGTAAGATTTTAGCGCTTGCCTATGCTGTTTTATATTTTTTTTGGTCTAAGTATACACCAATGAACTTGATTAATGTCGCCCTTGAACTGACATGTGTTTTTTTAAGGATATGCTTATGCATGTTTTAAACTTTTTTTTAAAAAAAAATACGGATTTAAGGGTTGTGTTAATATGTAGAAATCCTCTATTATTTTTATACCAAACTCACAGCAATGATTTTTAGTGAGAAGATTGTAACTGCAAATTCTATGACCAGTTAAGAATAATAATTAATGAAAGGTATTATTTTTAAAATGGTTTATTTCCAAGTGTCGGAATTTTAAAGATTGCAAGTGTTTATTATTTTTACACCAAGAATGCCGCAGTAATTATTAGTGGATGGAGATTTGTTGCAAGTACTGTGACCTGTGAAGTACAATAGTTAATGCCAAGTAGTTCTTTTCCATGTACTGGACTTTCAGAAACTCATCATTTAATACCCCTTGGGATCAAGTCTCACACATTCATCATTTTATGTGCTTAAATAATTGTTCTATGCACATAGTATGCTTGCTTAACCATGCCTGCTTTTATTCCATATTTTCCATTTTATCTGTCGTATCATGTATTTGTAAACAAATTATATAATTGTTGCCTTATTCATATTGTTCATGCATATGACTCAACATGATAATGAACTAAGAACTAAATTACCCAAAGTGGTATGGGACACCTTGGGTAATGAGTAACGAAGAACGTATTACCCAAAGTGGTATGGGACACCTTGGGTAATATGAAATGAAAATTAAATATTCAAAGTGTTATGGGACACCTTGAATATCTGACCTTATCAACATGTGAGAAATGTATGGGACTACCCGGAATGGGGTCCGGTAAGAAGAAAACCCTCCAGGTTGGGGACTGGTTAAAGTAAGCCCTCCGGGTTGGAGACCGGTAAAAGTAAGATCCTCGATGCATCGATAGTTCTCGAGACAGTCAGATTGGGTTTTTACCCTTAGGTCATGGCATAAGGCCTTGACACAGAGACCATGAGTCCTTTAGTATACATTTCTTTGTTTATGACCAACCTAGTGATTATTCCGATTAGAGGAATAACCTTGGTTATAGAACCTTACCTATGAGTATCAGATAAAAAAATAAACACAAGACATATGATATGGCAATGTTGATGCATGACCAATTTATTTTCCAGAACTTCATTCCAAATGTTTTATTTCAATTATCATGTCTTGATGTGCATATTTTGTGTAGATGATGTGCTTGTGCGCGACTCTGATGACATTTTCATCTTGTTGTTCATACACACTTTTCTTGTTTATGGACACTTTACTTCGTGAAAACCATGCCTTTTTATTATTATGCTTATCTTGTTTACTAAGTGAGTTATCGCCAAGTGTTCTAGTGCATAAGTATGAAGTACTTTAACTCTGATGTATCAACCTTTGTTTAGTCTTGAAGTTTTTCTTTTAAGAAAACTTTCTAAGTATGGAAAAGTATTTTTCAACGCAGTTTTCAAAAGCTGTATTTAAGTATTTTCAAAAAACCCCTTACTGAGTATTTCAATGCTCACCCTATGTTTTATGTTAAATTTTTTACAGGTTGATAGAGCCTTTCCTAGACTTGGATGTTTGTTCCTAGCTCAGAAAATAAAGAAGCAAAGCTGTTGTCCCTGATTCTCCAGGATCTAAACCAGAAAGTTCCTTTTGATGGGTTATGATGTGTGACTTATTTGTTTCATTTGTGCGAAATAAATTACACACCATAACCATAGCACCGGCTCTGGGATACCGGGGTCGGGGCGTCGTAGTTGGTATCAGAGGAATGGTTTAGGCAACCTTGGAAATTAGGAAAACACAAAAACATTAATAATGTTTTACTAAGTAGGGTTTGTTCTTAAACTTCTCAGATGGAAAGACAGCGAACCACGCCTAGACTCTTGACTCTCCCTACAGAAATCATAGAGACTATTGTAGAAAAATCCTGCTCAACATGTTACCAACCTTTTGTTAACTTACGACTCACGTGCAAAACCCTCTATGAAATATCGAAAAGCTCGAATGTCCTTCGAATCTTCTGAGGGTCAGAAGTTGTGTATAACCTAATGGCTAGTGCGTTGTTCGAGAATTATAAAAATAAAGGGAAGTAATATGAGGGACTCTTCCTGTGTTTCACCTTGAACAATAAATAGTTGGCCTTCCCAGCATTTGGAGAAGCTTCAAAGCAGTTGGACTTCCGCGCAGTATTTATGTACCAAATCATGTGCTTCAGCATGCTTGGGGAGCTCGGTGATTTTGGATCTTTCCTAGAATCCTTCAATTATGAAATGGTTCGAGAGATATTTAGGGACCAAATCCAAGCGGATGTCGCGAAGCTTTATGTCACTCGTTCCCATCTCTGGAAAACCACCTGTATCAAGCGGGAGCTTGGCTTCAACCACGATCCACTTTTCCAAAAATGTATTTGGGAAGAGGAGACCCACAAGCTCTGTTCAGCCCTAGGGATTGAGTTGAATAGTAACTTCTTCCATGGGCGGTGGAGGTAAAGGGACATCACCAAGGGTGTCAGAGAAGCGGTGTGAATAAGTCAGTGTTTGTACGCCGATCGAATTGCGGGGACGCAATTCTTTTAAGAGGAGGATAATGTAACGCCCCAGGTTTTATAAACTGGTTCAAGTAAACAATGTTGTGCTTTTTAATGATCTCTCTTGTTTTGTTTTATTTTATGCTTTGTGTGCTGATAAATAATTTGATTGGAAATCAAACATGAAGAATACAATAAACTATTATATATTTAAAAGATACATTACAACAAGACCCATATAATTGAAAGTACCATGCACAAGACCTAACACGGCCACAGTAAGACTACAAATAACCACAACACGGGCAATCGGATAGTCGTCATCTTCAGGTTCCATCAGTGTGAAAAGTATAACCGCCAGAATCACTGCGCACACACTCAGCACCAGAGATATGAGGAGAGCCATCCACCAAGGGTCCGGTGTTCTGAAAATGTTAAACATCCTACCCCTTGCTTTTATAATAGACATCAAAAAGGAATATGACCGTTTTTTTTGACTGTTGGGTTCCAATGGACAAAGTGCATCATTTTATAAAAAATTTGTCTTTATAACGCTTTTATAATATTATGGAATTTCATTTTTTTTAATACAAAATATTAGAATTATATCTTCAAGTATTAAAAATAAAATATATTTTTTTCTTGCAAATGAATCTATTTTGATCATGATGATATTTATATGATGGAAAACATGGTATTTTTTTTAAAATGTGTCGAACGGGGTATCAGCAATAATTGAAAAATGTATCTTTTCGGACCTCTAAAACCATGTGTTTTGAATTAGAGAAAAAACTACGGGTCTTTTAAACATAATTTTATAAATCCACAAGTGAAGTAAGTTATAAATTGGATTTTAATGGTTATAAGATCCTAGTAGTTATAAAAGTGTTGTATTAAAAATATATTTTTTTTAAAGAAAATAATAGTTATATCAAATAGTATCATTTGTTTGCTTAAACTAAAATGGGATTTTGGATTTGAAAATTATGAGTTAAAAGTACTTATTATGTTTTATACAAATTCCAAATTTTAATGTACTGGTTATATATATATATATATGGAGAAGTAGAATAATTTTAGCATTTATTAAACTATTGTTTTTAAATAAATAAAAACAACACACAACCCAGGCCATCTCGCGCCCCCAACCACATCCGTTCGATCGAAGACAGGACAGATCTCGGCCGTTGTTGTGTTTTAAAACACTCCTTTCTTTTCATCCGTCCGATCATTCCAAGGTCGGATCTCATCCGTTGTTTTTTTTTTTCTTCCTCCGCATCTTCTTCTACCTCGCGCCAGGGACCCACGAACCAGCAGCTGGTTTGCCCGAGACGCCTCCTCTCCACTGCTCACGTTGACCTCGCGCACCCACCTACCTAGGACGCCATAGGATCGGTCTAACTCATGGATCTAATCCTTTTGGGTGCACCTAAATCTTCTATATAATCCCTCTCCTCACGGACCTCCTCCTGCACCTGAGCTCCTCCCGATCTCTCCAGCTAAACCAGTGGGCTTCTCTGAATCCGAGCATCCTCCACAGCAAGGTAAGGGCGTCCTGTTAACGTGTTTTTCCAATCCTACCATGCTCCTCAGTTTTATTTTTTTTATATACAAACGGCTTAGTTACAGGTTTTTATATATATATATATATATATATATATATATATATTCCCTGCAAACCATTTTACTGTAATAGGGGACTCCAAGGGTGCATTCCTTCGAGGGGTACTCCTGTTTTTTTTGTATAATACAAACCTAGTATAATCCCCCTTTGGGGATTCGGTTACATGCTATATATATATATATAAATATATATACATATGTATATACATAACTCAAACCCAATTATCTTTAGGGTATCGAAGATTATTCAATATCTTTTCACTAAGAATTATAATTTTGAAAGGGTATTTCTAAAGTCAATTCCTAACATGTATGATTTTATGTAAGTTGCATATACATATAACTATATATTTATATAAGGTTATGTATTGGAATGGAAATTGGTTTTGATTTTTACAAAATGAACACTTATCTTTGAAAAATATTTTTGATGCGAACTTGGACTTTGGTTTAAGTACAATTATGTTATAGTTAAAAACAAAGTTTTTATATATTTATGTATTTATAGTTACATGAACATTTAAACCCCCATGAGGTTTTGAATTTCAAACTAACAAGTAGTTAGAGGTATTAAGATTCTAAGTGTACCATGTTAAATTTATGAGGAAACCTATATATATAATTTTTGTATATATATATCCTTATTTATGTATGTGTTTTTATGATTAATATCTGAAAACCCTAGTTTCAAGAAATGGTTATTAATATTTCTATGCATGTAGGATTTTAGCGCTTGCCTATGCTGTTTTATATTTTTTTTGGGTCTAAGTATACACCAATGAATTTGATTAATGTCTCCATTGAACTGACATGTGTTTTTTTAAGGATATGCTTATGCATGTTTTAAACTTTTTTTTTAAAAAAAAAGATACGGATTTAAGGGTTGTGTTAATATGTAGAAATCCTCTATTATTTTTATACCAAACTCGCTGAAATGATTTTTAGTGAGCAGATTGTAACTGAAAATTCTATGACCGGTGAAGAATAATAATTAATGAAAGGTATTATTTTTAAAATGTTTTATTTCCAAGTGTCGGAATTTTAAAGATTGCAAGTGTTTATTATTTTTACACCAAGCATGCCGCAGTAATTATTAGTGGATGGAGATTTGTTGCAAGTACTGTGACCTGTGAAGTACAATAGTTAATGCCAAGTAGTTCTTTTCCATTTACTGGAATTTCAGAAACTCATCATTTAATACCCCTTGGGAGCAAGTCTCACACATTCATCATTTTATGTGCTTAAATAATTGTTCTATGCACATAGTATGCTTGCTTAACCATGCCTGCTTTTATTCCATATTTTCCATTTTATCTGTCGTATCATGTATTTGTAAACCAATTATATAATTGTTGCCTTATTCATATTGTTCATGCATATGACTCAACATGATAATGAACTAAGAACTAAATTACCCAAAGTGGTATGGGACACCTTGGGTAATGAGTAACGAAGAACGTATTACCCAAAGTGGTATGGGACACCTTGGGTAATATGAAATGAAAATTAAATATTCAAAGTGATATGGGACACCTTGACTATCTGACCTTATCAACATGTGAGAAATGTATGGGACTACCCGGAATGGGGTCTGGTAAGAAGAAAACCCTCCAGGTTGGGGACTGGTTAAAGTAAGCCCTCCGGGTTGGAGACCGGTAAAAGTAAGCTCCTCGATGCATCGATAGTTCTCGAGACAGTCAGATTGGGTTTTTACCCTTAGGTCATGGCACAAGGCCTTGACACAGAGACCATGAGTCCTTCAGTATACATTTCTTTGTTTATGACCAACCTAGTGATTATTCCGATTAGAGGAATAACCTTGGTTATAGAACCTTACCTATGAGTATCAGATAAAAAAAAGAGACACAAGACATATGATATGGCAATGTCGATGCATGACAAATTTCTTTTCCAGAACTTCATTCCAAATGTTGTATTTCAATTATCATGTCATGATGTGCATATTTTGTGTAGATGATGCGCTTGTACGTGACTCTGATGACATTTTCATCTTGTTGTTCATACACACTTTTCTTGTTTATGGACACTTTACTTCGTGCAACCCATGACTTTTTATTATTATGCTTATCTTGTTTACTAAGTGAGTTACCGCCAAGAGTTCTAGTGCATAAGTATGAAGTACTTTAACTCTGATGTATCAACCTTTGTTTAGTCTTGAAGTTTTTCTTTTAAGAAAACTTTCTAAGTATGGAAAAGTATTTTTCAACGTAGTTTTCAAAAGCTGTATTTAAGTATTTTAAAAAACCCCTTACTGATTATTTCAATGCTCACCCTATGTTTTATGTTAAATTTTTTACAGGTTGATAGAGCCTTTCCTAGACTTGGATGTTTGTTCCTAGCTCAGAAAATAAAGAAGCAAAGCTGTTGTCCCTGATTCTCTAGGATCTAAACCAGAAAGTTCCTCCTGATGGGTTATGATGTGTGACTTATTTGTTTCATTTGTGCGAAATAAATTACACACCATAACCATAGCATCGGCTCTGGGATACCGGGGTCGGGGCGTCATAACAATAGTTTAATATAATTATAATGTTATATTTACCCATATTTACATTATTTACAATTTAAACATGGTAAATAAAAATTATTAATTAAAATACTATTCATATTTTCCTAAAATAAAAGGTGAATATTTTCCAAATTTGAAACTTATAAATCCAAATATGAAATCCATTTATCCAAATTCAAAATATGTAATTGGAATAAACTAATTTAAAATTAATTCTCATTGTTAATACAAGGAAGTGAGTTTTTAAGAAGTAAAAACAATCAAAAGATTGACATATGTTTTTGTATAATTTCAATATGAAATAACATCCAATGACTAAAATTGGAATGAATGATAAAAACATAATCTAATTAAAATTTAAAACCAATTAAATTACAATATAAATATAAATATAAATTCGATTAAAGGGCCATTTTGAATTAAAATGAAGTATTTTCCACTATTAATTAAAATATGGATTTTATCAGAAAAATCCCAAATAATTTTTAAAAAAATTATATTTTGATGTCATACTACTAAAAAAGGAGTTTATTTTTACCAATATAACATATACATGTTATAGAAAACTATATTTATGAAGGGTTCACCATCAAAAGATAGTAAATGACATTTTAAAATATTAGACCATTTTATTCTTAAAAATTGGATTCATTCTCATTTCAAGCCTCTAGAATTTATTAGATAATTGTAAAAATATTTAACAATCATGTTTAATCATATTTTAGTTAGTTTTCTTAATTCTGTTCAATAAAATTCAATGATGTTTATTTCCATTTAAAATAATAATGTAATTATTATATTATTTTTCGTTATAAATCAATGTTGTGTGCAAGGTAATATTACGGGGAAACCGATTGTTGTGTGTCGAGTATGTTATCAGTTAAAGAATATCCTTAAAGTAAAATTAATAAATTTTTCATAAATATTAATAAATAAGAAAATTTATTATTCTATAAATACCTTGGATGTTACATCCTTACCCCCTTTTTAATATTGTGTCCTCACAATTTTATTTACTTATCAAATAAGTGGGGCTATTTCACCCTCCTAGAATTTTTTGTTTCCCACATTTCCTTTTCAACCATATGGTTTTTTCAGAAAACATTTACCTAAAAAATCAACTTATTCCTCAACACTTACTCTCTATAGTAAAAAATGTGTACTGGATAATCCTTATAAGAATGACTCTTATCCAACTGAACTACCTTTGGACTCAAAAAATGTAATAGATCCAGAATATACTTTCATAACATTGAACCATTAAAAACATTGTGTACCTCGGATAAACTCGGAGGTATATCCACTCTGTATGCGACTAATATATATTTTTCTAGGATTTAATAGTTTCTAATGAACCTCTAACTCAACTTCCCTTTTTTAACAAAACACATCACACTTTTTCATGGAGAAACATTGAGAAAAAAATAAACTCCTACATTGAATGAAAGATCCTTCTTACAGTTATCCTCATAACTTTTATAACTGATATGATCTATCCTCATGTTCATCTAAATGAACTGAACTTTTTTTTTCATCTCTTCTACCAATTCTAGTCCCATAAATTTCCTTTCACCTAATTCATCCCAAAAAGCTGGAGTTTTGCACCAATTTCCATATAATGATTCAAATGGTTCAATATGTATACTAGAATGAAAAATATTATTATAAGAAAACTCAACCAAATAATGTTTGTTATCCAAACATCCCTGGTAATTCATTGAACAAGCATGTATTATATCATCCAAGGTTTGAATTGTTCATTCTAACTGTCCATCTGATTGAGGAGGAAAAGCTATACAAAAATTTAATTTTGTTCCCAATTACATCTGAAGGATATTCTAAATGTAATAATTGAGCCTAGTATCACGATCAGATACAATTGAGAGGGGAACCCCATGTATCCTAACAAAACCTTTATTATACTACCGAGAAATTTGATCTAGAGAAAATGTATCTAAAATAAAAATAAAATGAAAAGATTTAGTCAATATATTAACAATAATAAAAAAAATGGAATCGTTACCTCAAGATGTCTTTGGTAATCCCACTATGAAATCCATGGATATATTTTCCTACTTACACTCTGATACTGGAAAAGGATGAAGCATCCATTTTGGTATTTTTCATTATTCTTTAACTTGTTGACATGTCCAACACTTCATAGTAAAATTATAAATATATCTTTTCATTCCATCCTATAAGAAATACTCTTGAAGATCTCTGTACATCTTAGTACTTCTACGATGAACTAAAAACGAAGAACAATGAGCTTCCCAAAAAAATATTACTTCATATATTAATCACAAGGAACACATTATCTATTTCCAAGACCTACAACACAATCTTTGTCAATGTAAAATTTTGGTAACTTACCCTTCTAAACCAATTCTACCTTTTATGCAACTCTTTGTCTTATTTTTGTTCTTTCTTAATTCTATCTGATAGATTTAGTTTCAATCCAATCCAAAACAAAATAAATAAATTCCTTGCACCAAAAATTTCCAGTCCAAATTTTAACAAATCAATAATCAAAGGATCTGATTCTAAACATATCATGGTTAATGTAGCCTTACTCTTTCAACTCAATGCATCAGCCACAATAATTGCCTTTACAGAATGGTAATGAATCTAGAAATAATAATCCTTTATTAATTACATATATATACTCATCACCATGTTTAATTATTTTTGAATGAATATATATTTCAAACTTTTATAATCAGTATTTATTTCACACTTTACGTCATACAAATAATGCATCTAACTTTTTAATTCAAAAACATCAGCAGCTTATTCCAAATCATCTGAAGCATAATATAACTCTTGAGGATTCAACTAACATTAAGAATAATAAATTACCTGATCATTCTTTTATTAGGACAAAACCAAGTCCATTCATTGATGCATCACATATATAACACATTCAATATTCCTGGAAGGTCAGGCCAAAACTATATCATCTACCAATCTACTTTTTTTTCTTAAAAACAATCATCACATTCTTTTTTTAAGATGAACCTAACTCCCTTACGTGTTAGATTATTTGATGGTCTATATAATAGAGAAAAGATTTCAAAAACTTTCATTAATAACCCACTAATCCAAAAAAAAGATGAATCTCTATTATATTAGTTGGTAATGGCCACTCTTCAATAACTTTTGTTTTGGATGTCTCAACAATTATGTTATTGTAATGTCTTGGATTATTCCATGTAGTATTTTTTAAAATATTATATGGAATTATTTCGAGACTGGGCGTGAAAACGGCACATCATTCCATGGCCCAGTGCGCCCAGAACGGTGGTTTTCACTTTTTAAGTTAAGTGAGTCGGCACTTGTGCGCGGTTGTTTCAATTTCCAAACAGATACCCAGATTAAAAATCGAAGTACATCGTTGCATCTGGGATGGCGACATTACCTAAGAACAAGCTTATCCTTGATTGGCACGAGTCGAGGGAAAAAGTTAATTTTCGGACGTTTATAGTAAAATAAAAATAAAATAAATTGCATATTGATTATTTTTATTTTATGGAAACATTCGGTGCAGTGCAGCGATGGGACATTTGTTTGCTTAATTAATGACGTGTCATAATGACTCAAAAATGGCATGTTGGAGTCATTAACACTATAGTGTATCTTAAATTCCAATCATGTTTTTCTTTTTTATGGGTTAAGCGATTGGTGGTCGTTGACGAACTTTTGGGAGAAATCGTTGGAGGATCCGCGGAGTGCTGGAGAAAACCCTCAACGACGAACGGCGACGGATCGATGTTGAGAATCAGTGCGCCAGCGACGTTGAAGGATCTCGACGATGACGGTACTGTGACTCCTTCATCAGAAATAGATCCCAGTTGAGGTAGGGGTTTGCAAATTAATTTCCTCTTTCTCAGTTCTTGATTTAAAACGACGAATGCATGTCAACCACGAACAAGTTGATCTCTGGATTCGTACGTTCTTGTGGGAGGGATTTTTCTTTGGGATGATCTCGGGTATTTGATCCCTATTTTGTTTTATTGTTTGATCTTGATCTGTTTAAGCCTAATGACGGGATCGGATCAACGTCGTGATGAACAATGGTGGAGGTTCGTTCCTCATATTGTTTTTTTGGATTTCATTCCCCTTTTTCTTTCTCACACGTTCTTTGTGTTCTTCGCGGGGCGAAGAACAACCGATCATTGCGCATCCATTCGGTGAAGAAACGATCCCAAATTGAAGGTTCGGCACCGAAACGACCTCGTAGAGGTGTGACGACAATGGCGGATGGCGGATCAGACCAGATCAGAAAAGGGGAATTCTTCGAGCCTTCTTCACACGGAAAGATCAAAATATGTTTTCGAAGCCGATCAGAGGCCCAAAAACACCGGAAGAGTCTTTGTGGAATTGGGGAGACCAAAACCTGAAGGTTTCGTGGTGATCGGATGGCCGGATCGATGATCGGAGTAGCACAGGAGGTGTGCTGGCAAAGAGTGTCGTTTTTGGAAAATTCCAAAATACACGGCATGTACTTCCTAAGAACACGCCATGTAGTTTGGTGGTAGCTAGGGTTCGGGGGTCAGAGAGAATCACAGGGCGTGTGACCCTAGTCACACGGCATGTCGGACTTTCCCCAAATCTCAGCGTGTATCTTGGGAAATACACGGACATGGTATGATCTACACAGCTTCAGGCAACACGGCATGTACAGAATGGCAGAGGAAGCTCTGCGGAACTCGACGTGTATCTAGGGGTACATGGACATGGGTTGTAGTACATGGGTTCATCACCGTGTACGGACACATGGTTAGTGACACGGGTCCAACCCCAGTCACTTGGACATGACATGTACATCGTATTACACATCGTGTACTTAGTTTTTCTACACGACCAGCCTTATGACACGGGCCGTTGTACACGGGCAGTACCTAGGGTCAGACAACACGGCGTGTAACTTTTCTACACACTGTGTAATATTTTGAAAACGGCATGGACCTCTTGTTCACCGTATCTTGGAAATATTTTTTCTGGGTTAGTGCCCCTTCTTCTCGTTCACTTGAAGGTCAGGTATCATTTCCTCACATAGAATTATGATCCCTTCAGTAGGACATTCTGTGATAGAGTCAGGCATCCATCCGAGAGGCCCGAATCGAGATCCTATATCCATTCCTGAACCTAGGTAGATTCAGGAATCAATGTGACCAAAAATACCAGGCTTTGATCCTCTACCTAGCTATTGTATCACCTAACTGGTGAATCCGGATGAGTCACGGTATCCACCATGGCGCTGGCAGTGATCATAATCTGTGTATTGTGATATTTCCAACTCAGGAGTGTGTCTCCTATAATGAGTGCTTCTATCTATCGTGACCCTTCCCACTCAAGAGTGTGTCTCCCGTAATGGATGTGAGTACCTCTAGTGATGGTTCCTGATGAACAATACTTCTCGGACAGACGTCATCAAAGCTATAAGACTCATGGAGTGTTTTCTCCTGGAACGAGTGCATCGCAGAATCTTCAAACTGTATCCCTAACGGGGGTATGCAGTTGTGCGACTTGTCTCTAGACTACGAGTTTGGTTTTTTAGTATATCTGGTTTATTCTATATGTTTTTTAGACATACACTATGCATATCTGACAGTATCCTTACTTTGTGTACTGTTTTGTGGTTTTCGGGGTCCTCTACTGAGTATTGTTATACTCACCCCTGCACGGGCTTTGCCCGCACGTCTGGTGTCTTTTACATATGAGAAGACTTTCGACAGAGTCCAGGGCGGACCAGGACAAGACCAAGCTTTCTGAGTTCCCTACAGGCTGAGGCATTTCTAGGGCTACGAGCAGAAGTCCCAGTACATTTTTTGTTTACAGGTTGGACTTTTCAGTTTTCAGAATCTTGTTTCTTGTGACATTATATTCTGGCCCAGTTTACTTTTTAGCACTCTACATTTCTTTGTAATCTGTTTTTTGGGATTTATGCATGAATTTTTTTTCCTTAGTGGTTTTTAAATTTCAGCATTGTGGGCTTGGATATGTGTGTGTGTGTACAGGTACATAGGCAATTCCTCCCATGTTAGTAATATGCCTACTCGGTGCTAGTCACCATCCTCTGGCCTATTAGAGGTGGGCTTGGGGAGTCACGGCACGGGCCCCACTAGGATGGTTTGTGCCAGAGTGGTATTAGAGGTGGTTAGTTCTACCTTAGGACTAAGATTCTATGAGTTTGGTTTGGGGAAATAGTGATGAGTGTTTCAGGTACGATTTTCAGGCCAAAGACTCCAGTGTTAGTGTGGCGGCCGACGTATCCATACACCAGGACTCTGATAACCTACTTTTCGACTATGTACATGAAAACACGAGTTTCTAGGGAATAAAAGGTACATGCATCATATAGGAATGGTTTGTGTTTTCAATGTCCTTTGTGTTAGCTATCGAGATATACTCTTTGACCATGGTACATCATGTTTCTTTACAGGATGCCTTCATGACGCATACCCGCTAGAATTTAGCAGTATGATCACGAGGATGACCCCCTCAGTGACGACGCTTCAATACAAGGACCATTTCCCTGGGCATTACCACCAGGTAGTGCACTAGTTACGCCACCTCCAGTGGAGCAGCCAGTGGTACCTGCAGTACTGATCGGAAAGAAGCGTAGGATTAGTGAACTCTATGAGTTCCAGAGATAGATACCCCTCAGGTTCTGAGCCAAGCCCAACCCTCAGGCGGATGAGGACTAGCTTGAGGTGGTGACTAGAGTTTTTCATCTAGTGAGGACACCAACAGACCAGATGGTGATCCCTGGAGCGAGCCTTCTTCAGGGTTTGGTGGGATGGTGGTGGAGTCTAACCACATAGACTCACGACGAGTATACTCTTTCATGGACGAAGTTTGAGCGACTCTTCGGGGAGGATATCTCTCCGGTTACGTTGAGAGTTGTACGCATCCAGGAGCTTCTTCATCTCTAGCAGGGCAGTATGACAATAGATGACTATTCATTGAGGTTCACTAACCTCGCCAGGTACTTGATTGATATGGTTAGGGATCAGTAATTTAGAGCTAGGACCTTCAATTGAGATCTATGATGAGACATCTGAGCTAGTGCCATGCCTCTATGCATATCAACTTATGTTGGAGTGCTCGATTGGGCCTTGGTGATCGAGAGCTTCCTGGAGGAGCAGAGAGAGCTGTCGGCAGTCAGTAGTAGGCAGGCAGGTGCAGAGACCCCAGTAGCTGGGAGTCGACGTCAGTCACAGGGATCTGGACGTGGGAAACATTATAGGAAAACCCAAGACAGGGGATCGACAGTCCAGGGATCTCAGGCTGTATCTAGTCAGCCTAGGGATAAGTAATGCTACACATGTGATGGTAGGGGACATCTCGCAAGAGATTTCCCAACCCGTCGAGCTGATGACAGGGAAGTGGTGGACAGAACATCGAGGCAGAGGCAGAGAACGGAACATGAATGCCCTCTAGGCGGAAGACGTGGTAGAAGAGCAGTGAGAGCTTCAGGTGGTGTCAGACACTTCGACTTACTTCCACCACCACCCCCAGGAGATCCGCACCAGGCTCAGCGAGTTGGGGGACAGGGGTGGGGATAGTTGCATGTGGTCGAGGCATACGACCCAGGGACTCCAGGGATGATTCGAGGTATGTTCTGTGTCTTCTCTACCTTATCTGTCGTGCTTATAGACATAGGTTCCAGTCATTCTTTCATAGCCACATGTCTAGCACGAAACCTCGAGATTCCTGTAGAACTGTTGACTCGATCCTTACGTTTGGATACACCTGCAGGAGGAGACTCAACGATCATGCGCACTTGCAGACAGTGTGATCTTACCCTTGTAGGTGAGAGTTTCAGTTGGAACCTCTTGGTGGTAGCGTCTAGGCCTTATGACGCCATTCTTAGTATGGATTGGTTATCTTTGCTCCATTCCCAGATTGACTATTTTAGGCGAAGAGTGTGGTGTGTCCACCATGATGGAATGAGGTTTTCCTTTGTTAGAGAAAAGGAAACCTAGGCAGCACAAAATGGACTTATACATAGGAGGGTGAAGCCAATCGCTCATGAGTTGTCTATCCTTTCCCTTGGAGCGGTGGATGTTGGGAGCTCCCAGTTCCCAGCAGTAGTGGCAGAGTACGAGGACGTCTTCTCTAAAGATGTTCCAGGATTACCTCCCCGTCGGTAGATTGACTTCTGCATCGACTTACACCCCTGGACAGCACCGATTTCCACATAACCATATCAGATGGATCCCGCAGAGCTTCGTGAGCTGAGGGTGCAGTTGGAGGATTTGCAGAGCAAGGGTTTTGTGAGACCCAGTGTCTCACCCTTGGCGGCCCCAGTCTTGTTTTCCCAGAAGGAAGACGGGAGTCTGAGGTTGTGCGTGGATTACCAGCGCCTGATCCAGGTGAGGGTGAAGAACAATTATACACTATCGAGAATCAATGACCTATTAGATCAGCTAATAGGGGTACAGTGGTTCTCGAAGGTTGACCTTCGATCAGGCTATCACCAGCTACGAGTGCAGGATAAGAATATACCGAAGACGGATTTCAGATGCCGCTACGGTCACTATGAGTACATGGTGATGACTTTTGGCATGATGAATTCCCCCACAGTGTTTATAGGACTGGTGAACCAGATCTTCCATCCATACTTGGACCGGTTCCTAGTGGTCTTCATTGATGACATCCTTGTGTACTTGGCATTAGAGGAGGAGCACACAAGACACCTGCAGATGGTTCTAGACGTACTTCGAGAGCACCAGCTTTATGGGAAGCTCTTGAAGTGCCAGTTCTGGATTCAGGAGGTCCACATTCTGGGACATGTCATTTTAGTGGATGGAGTAGCTGTGGACCCAGCTAATGTAGAGGTTGTGTTAGCATGGGATCCACCTCAAAGTGTGATGGAGGTGCAGAGCTTCCTTGGGTTGGCAGGATATTACCGGAGATTCATTCGTAATTTCTCCCAGATATCAGCACCAATGATGGCCTCGACCAGGAAGGGGCAACACTTCATATGTACATAGAAGTGAAAGTAAGATTTTGAGAAGCTGAGACAGAGTTTGACGAGCGCCCCAGTCTTGATATTTTCAGAGGAGGGTGTCGAGTACGTAGTTTTCTGCAACACATCAGGGATTGGGCTCGGTTGTGTCCTGATGAAGGGGTATTCAGTGATTACTTTTGGTTTGTGCCAGCTTAGGCCACATGAGAGTAACTATCTGACCCATGATATCAAGTTGGCAGTGGTGGTATTCTCTTTGAAGATTTGGCGACACTACCTGATGGGTGAACGGTTTATCATCTACTCAGACCACAAGAGCCTCAAGTACATTTTTTCGCAGAAAGATCTGAATCTGCAGAAGATACTATGGCTATAGTTCCTCCAGGACTATGATTTAGATATAATCTATACTCCTGGAAAGGGGAAAAAGGTGATGGATTCTCTTAGCAGAAGGTCAATCTCACAACTGTTGAGTGAGGAGACAGAGCATTTAGTCGCGCTACAGTTATCCTTCGTGGATGGAGAGGATACAACTTAATTGCTTTCAATGGTTGTCACCCCTCCACTCTTACAGAGAGTTAGGGAGACACAACATGGGTATGTCGACTGTGTGGCTTTACGTGCTCAGTTATCCATAGTACATGCTCTTGAAAGATTTTCAAAAAGTGGGGAGCACGTACTTCATTTCAGAGGATGTAATGTTTTACCAGTGACGTTTCAGGAGGAGGTCCTGAGGGAGTTTCATACATCCCCTTTAGAAGTACATCATGGGGTGGAAAAGATTTGCCAGGATATCTGATAAACGTTCTGGTGGTCAGGCATGAAGAAATCAGTAGTGGAATTCATTTCTCGATGCCTCACATGCTAGCAGGTGAAGGCTGAGCACCAGGTTCCAGTGGGATTAACTCACCCCCTGGAAGTTCCAGAGTGTAAGTGGGATGGAATATCGATGAACTTAATGACAGGATTACCATGGATGTCCAAGGGGAATGATTCCATCTGGGTGATCATTGACCGACTCACCAAGACGGCCCACTTCCTGGATATCAGGGAGCAGAGTTCTGTAGATAGCTTGGGACGCCTCTACATGTAGGAGATAGTTCGGCTACATGGTGTCTCCATGACTATAGTCTCATATCGAGATGTCTGCTTCACATTCTAGTTGTGTAAGGGATTGCATGAGGCTTTTGGGACTCAGATACGCTTGAGCACAGCGTTTCATCCCTAGACTGATGGTCAGACAGAGAGGACCATTCCGGTTCTGGAGGATATGTTGCGAGCTTGCATCTTGGACATTGGTCGCAGCTGGGAGGACCACCTACCACTGGTACAGTTTGCATACAAAAAAAACTACCACTCCACCATTGGCATGGCACCATTCGAGGCCTTGTACGGGAGACCCTTTGGGTCACCGCGTTGTTGGACCGGCCCCAGAGAGTCAGCACTTATGGGTCCAGAGTTGCTGCGAGCTGCCATAGAGAAGGTGCAGACCATCCGAGTGCAGATGAATACTGCACAGATCCGGTATAATTTCTATGATGACCGATGATGGAGGCCTCTGGAGCTCGAAGAGGGAGACCACATCTGTCTTCGGGTCTCACCTCGATGATGGTTACAGAGATTTTCCCGAGGCGACAAGCTATCTCCGAGGTTCATCATACCCTTCCAGATACTGTGCATAGTTGGCGAGGTGTCGTACCACCAAGATCAACTGCCACAGTTGCATCAGGTACATGATGTCTTCCACATGTCGCAGTTGAGGAGGTACGTGCATGACCCGTCACATGTCATCGACTAGGTCAATCTGGAAATCGGGGATGGAGTGACCTTTTCTGAGTACCCGGTGGATATTGAGGATCGGCAGGAGAGGATCCTTCATGGGTGATCGATTTCCTTGGTTCACATCCATTAGAAGCACGGGAATATTCAGGAGAGCACGTGGGAATGGTAGGGCCAGATCTGTGCCTAGTACCCTGATCCTTTTGGGTAGCCTTTGTTTTGGATTTTCAGAGACATAAAGCCTCAAGGTGGGGAGAATGTAATGTCTTGGATTTTTCCATGTATTATTTTTTTAAAATATAATATTGAATTATTTCGAGACCGGGCTCGAAAAAGGCATGTCATTCCGAGGCCCGGTGAGCCCGGAACGGTGGTTTACACTTTTTAAGTTAAGTGAGTCAGCACTTGTGCACGGTTGTTGCAGTTTCCAAATGGATGCCCGGATTAAAAATCTGAGGAATCCGTTGTGTCCAGGACAACGAATTTACCTAATAATGAGCCTAACCATGACTGGCATGGGTTGAGGGAAAAATTTAAATTTCAGACATTTTTAGTAAAATAAAAATAAAATAAAATTCTAAATGATTATTTTTATTTTACAGAAACATATGATGTAGCGTTGCGATGGGACATTTGTTTCCTTAATTAATGATGCATCATAATGACTCAAAAATGGCAAGTTGGAGTCAATAATACCGCAGTGTATCTTAAATGCCAATCATGTTTCCCTTTTTTAAGGTTTAAGCGATTGGTGGTCGTTGAAGAACTTTTGGGAGAAATTGATGGAGGATCTGCGGAGCACTGGAGAAAACCTTCAACGACGAATGATGACGAATTGAAGTTGAGAATCGTTGCACCAACGACATCGAAGGATCTCGACGACGGCAGCAGCGCGACACCTTCATCAACGATCGATCCCAGTTGAGGTAGTGGTTTGTTATTTAATTTCCTTTTTCCCTATTCTTGATTTAAAATGATGAACATGGGTCAACCAAGAACAAGTTGATCCACAGTTCGTAGGTTCTTTCGGGAGGGATTTTTATTCGGGATAATCACGGGGATTTAATACATGTTTTGTTTTATTGTTTGATCCTACTCTGTTTAAGCCTACTGACGGGAGCGGATCAACTCTGTGACGAACGATGGCGGAGGTTCGTTCCTCATGTTGTTTTTTTGGATTTCTTTTCCCTTTTTCTTTCTCGTGCATTCTTCATGTTCTTCGTGGGGTGACAAACAACGGATCATTGCGCATCCGTTTGGCGATGCAACGTTCCCAAATCGAAGGTTCGGAACCGCAATGACCTCGCAGAGGTGCGATGATGATGGTGGATGGCGGATCGGACCAGATCAAAAAAGGGGCATTCTACGAGAGTTCTTTGTGCGGGAAGATCAAAATATGTTTTCAGAGCCGATCAGAGGCCCAAAAACACCAGAAGAGTCTTTGTGGCATTGGGGCGACCAAAACCTGAAGTTTTCGGGGCAATCGGACGATCGGATTGACGATTGGAGCAGCACGGGAGGTGCGCCGGTGAAGAGTGTCATTTCTGGAAATTTATAGAATACACGGCATGTACTTCCTAAGAACACACCGTGTAGTTCGGCAGTGGGTAGGGTTCGGGGGTTAGAGCGGAATCACACGGCGTGTGACCCTGGTCACCCGGGGTGTCAGAATTTCCCCGAATCTCGGCGTATATCTAGGGAAATACATGGACACGGGATGATATACATGGCTTCAGGCGACATGGCGTGTACAGCATGGTAAAGGTGGCTCCGCGGAACTTGACGTGTATCTAGGGGGTACACGGACACGGGTCGATGACCATGTACGGCCACATGGTCACTGACACGGGGCCATCCCCAGTTACTCGGACACGGTGTGTACATCATACTACACACCGTGTACTTAGTTTTTCTACTCAACCAGCCATACGACATGGGTTGTTGTACAAGGGCAGTACCCGGGGTCAAACAACATGGCGTGTAACTTTTCTACACGTCGGGTACTTTTTCGAAAATGGCAGGGCCCTCTTGTTCACCGTATCTTTGACATATTTCATTTGGGTTAGTGCCCCTTCTTCTCATTCCCCTGAAGGTCAGGCATCATTTCCTCACACAGGAATATTATCCCTTCAGCATGACTTTCTGTGATAGAGTTAGGCATCCATCCAAGAGGCCCGGATCATGATCCTCTATCCATTCTTGACCCTAGGTACAGTCAGGCATCAACGTGACCAACTCTACTGGGTGTTGATATTCTACCTAGCTGGTGTATCAAATAACTGGTGAATCCGGATGACTCGCGGTATCCGCCATGGCCCTGTCAGTGATCCTCATCTGTGTATCGTGATCTTTCCCACTGAGGAGTGCATCTTATGTAATGAGTGCTTATATATATCGTGATCATTCCCACTCATGCGTGTGTCTCCTGTAATATGTTTGACTACCTCTCGTCACAGCTCCTAATGAACAGTACGTATCGGATGGACATCATTAGATCTATAAGAATCATGGAGTGTGTTCTCTCGGAACGAGTGCATCGTGGAATCTTCAAACTGTATCCCTAACGGGGGTATGCAGTTGTGTGACTTGTATCTAGACTATGGGTTTGATTTTTTAGTATATCTGGTTTGTTCTATATGTTCTGTAGATATACGTTGTTCATATATGATTGTACCCTTACTTTTTGTACTATTTTGTGGTTTTTGGGGTCCTCTAATGAGTATCGTTATACTCACCCCTGCACGGGATTTTCCCGCACATCTGGTGTCTTGTGTAGACGAGCAGCCTTTCGAAAAAGTACATGGTGGGCCAGGAAAGGACAGATCTTTCTGAGTTCCCTATAGGCTGAGGCGTTCCTACGGCTATGAGCAGCAGTCCCAGTACCTTTTGTGTTTACAGGTTGAAATTTACAGTTTTCAGACTTTTTTTTGGTGGGCTTGTATTTTGGCTCAGTTTACTTTTTAGTGCTCTACCTTTCATCATACACTATTGGTTGGGTTGTATGCATGCATTTTTTTTCCTTAGTGGTTTTTACATTTCAACATTGTGGGCTTGGTGATGTGTGTATGTGTACAGGTACAAAGGCAATGTCTCCCATGTTAATAATATGCATACTCGGTGCAAGTCACCATCCCCTGGCCTATTAGAGGTGGGCTTGGGGAGTCACGGCACAGGCCCCACGAGGACTGGTCGTGATAGTTATCATTAGAAAAAATGTGTCTAAGGATTTATTTTTTATTTAATAAAAATTCACTCTTACTAAATATTCCATATTGTTTCTTTTCTTTTATGGTTTACCAAACAATCCTTATGTGACTTTCTTGTCCCTCCTGGATTTTGTAAAATGCCAAAATATCCTCTATAAACACAGCCACGGACTGATTCAAAAATTGATGAAAGGCTCAATTAATGAGATTCATTAATACAACAAGTGTATTAACTAACCAAATTATAATAACAAAAAACTCGTAATGCATGTATCTTGTTTGGAATGATTTCATTGGAATGTTATTTCCTTATGTATGTTGTCCCATCATAACATCCTTGTTTCATTTATAGAAAATCATTCCAAATTGATATATCTTATACGAAGCAAAATAGTAATATTAAAATTCAATATCATTTCAATTTTACTATAATGTAATAATCTTTTATGGATATTCAATTAATAATATTCTAACTCCAGAGTTATCTAAACAGACCACTGAAACCAACTATAATGCCCCACCATTAAACCTTAGATAAACTTGAGTTATTTTGATAATTTGATATTAACTCACATATATGGTCTTTTTAGGTTTAACTATTTTTATAATTAGGCCATAAATCATACATATCCACCTGATTATTATAATGTATTCACTTCTACTCGCTATCTAATTTATTTTCATAAAAAAATAATATTTAAAAAGAATCATGGTTCATTCCATGTTTAAACAATAAAAAAATTTGATCCCATCTATGACTATTATTATTTAAGTCCAATGAAAATAATTTGAAAACAATGGATTAATGTAAAAATCTCTGTAAAGGAAACATAATGAAGTAAAGTTGTTAGCCTTGATAAAACATGTAAACCATGAATACTTTATCATAAAGTAATACTATTTGAATTTTTGAAATAGTAAATATATGTCAAAGAAAATAAGCTCATTGCTTACCATTTTTGCTACCAAAATATTACCATAATTCCCCTAGAAAAAAAATATAACATTTAAAAGGTAACTGAGAACATAATCATACTTGAAGAGAATATCCAAGTGGTTGACTTCCGCAAATCATTCATACAAATGGAATATCCATACTGCTAACTTCCATACCCAATAAATTTGAGGTTATAACATAACCACCCATACATGGTTTATCATAGAACCACTGATATTTTATTCATCACTTAACCAAAAATATTTGTATTATCACATAACCACCAATTAATTTTCCAAGTACCATTACACAATCATAACACTTAAAATATTTTTGTGATCAACATTTCACAAATAAAATTTCATTTGCAATCACAAGATATTATTTCTTGATATTGAAATAGTAAATCCACAACCAAAACCATTATCAATACCTAAACACCCAAAAATGCAATAAGGGATTTCTTTTCCTATTAAAAATATTAAGGATTGTAGAGGATGCCAAATATCAAATAATGGTTTTTCCGGCGGAGGTGTAATTTTCACTACATAAGTTAAAAACATTCATTTTTGTCATTTAGTAAAATTATTCATAGAAAAATTATTCCCTTTGAATGAAATTAAAATTTAATGGGGTTTATTATACATCATATAAAATAATGTGGTGTATAACATCAAAATATACCAGAATGAAACGAGATTGAGATGAATTTCATTACCTTGAATTTGGCACTCACGTATAATCATTATATTCCTGAATAATAAAGTTAGGTTAATTTATACTTTATTGAGAACATTTTTAATGATTATTATTCATTTTATATCACTTATTACCGTGTTATAAAAATTACATAATTATTTAGGTTCTCATCGGATGTTTTGTTGATATTTGTTACATGAGTAGAAAATGAACTTGTTTTTATGTATATTTTCCATGTAATAAAAATTTTATCACCTCCATAATACTATTAATGATTTAAATATCATATATATATAGTATATATCAATTTATAATATCCATTAATTTTGGAGATGTGAAATGAAACTCGCTGTTCATGGAGATGGTAGGTCGTATGTACGCATGAACGCTACTTTCATTTCTCTGACATATTAAAATAATAATAATATAATGAAATAAATTTATATTTTAATATAAATATTATATTTATGACATGTTTGTCTCATAGGTTTAATAAAACAATCCATTATACATTCCTAGTATAGCGACAATGAGTCACATCGCTTTGAGGGGTGGTAGTCCACACTTAAATAAAATTATAATATTTACACAACAAGGAATGCATAAAGGCCCATTCTAAATAAAAAATAAAGAAGCATAGAAATAATATAAATATAATATATATCATATATAAATACATTCCATCATAATTTCAACCCTGAGTGGTGGTTGGGAGAAAATTGGACTATTATTATTTCATGAGGCAGTAGTTCACCGTACACAAAAACAATATGTTCTATATTCATTGGACGGATGTGTGTCTATGTGTAGGTAGAAACCATATCATAAAGACATAATAAAATATTTAGGATTATCTTTCTATTATAAATTAATGGAATAAAGAGAATATAGTGGGTGGAGATGGAAAATAAATGAAAGGAGCTTGAGAGAAGGTGTCGCCTCAAAATCGGGTAAATCCTTTTAATTCGAGCCAAAAGGCATCATTGATATTTTGAGCTTATTTAAGTAGATATTGGGTTATCCATGGGGATTGAGAGGTGTTAGTATGTGGGTATAGGTAAAAGACCTTTATAAGAGGGAGGAAGAGTACTTTAGGAAATTCTTGAAATATTATTTTATTAGAAATTAAGTTTCCAATTATAAAAGATAAAATGTGATATATTTCAAGGACAGGATTAGTATGGGTCCAAATCCTCACAACCTATATGTTTTAGGAAAGTTTAGGAAACAAATTTAACCATATCATTTTGGCTTTATCCCTTAGTTAAATTAATTAATATTTCCCATCTCTTCAGGTATATTTACAGTATATGGTTTATATTTTTACTATAAAAAACACATATAACCTCACGTGTATCATTAATGACATTTTGAATGTTATCTAAGTCAGTTGGATGAATCTCATATTTTTATGACTAATATATCATTTAATAAAATGGTGTTTGTTTTAAAAACTCAATTATGTAAATTATTAAACTATTTTGTAATTCATTTTTGTTAATGTCATAACAACTTTTTTCATATGAAAAAACTAAATTAACTATAAGTTAAACTGTCATAATAATCTATAAAATTATTTCATGGAATTAAAATGTTTAAATTATATTTATTTTAATAATTATAATATCATTTATTTGAATCTTTGAGTAATAATATAATCTTTGCATTAACATTTTGTCATAAATAAATTTATATATTTAATGTATAAAAATTATAAATAAACTACCATTTTGTAAGAAGTATTTTTTTCTTTATAATTAGTTTTTATAGTAAAATATATCCAAAATATAACCCAACTGTAAATTTTATTTAGTAAAAAGATACATGTTTATGTCATATTTCCCATTTTTTCAATTTATTTATTACAACATGTCATAATCAAAACCAAATGGCTCTCTAAGGTCCACAAATCGACCTAATGATGATAATGGTCGGCCATATGTCATCAAATAGTATTAAGACATATTTTAGGGTAATTTTATATTATTATAATATTATTTTAACCCTTATTTACCTGATTTACCCTTTAACCATGGGAAATAAAAATAATTACTAATGTCACAATTCATAAAGTCCAAAAATAAAAGGTACCTAATGACACAATTTGGAACTACAGATTACAAATATGGAATCCATTTTTCTAAATTCAAAATACATAATTTCCATAAATTAATTTAAAATTTATTCTTGTTGTCAAAACCAAAAAGTGGGTTTTAAGAAGTAAAAACTGTCAAATGATTGACATGTGTTTTTGTCTCATTTAAATGTGAAATTACATCAAATGACCAAAATTGGATTAAATGGTTAAAACATAATCCAATTACACGTTAAAAAGAATTTAAAATAAAATATAACTATATAATTAATTAATATTAAAATATAGTTTTGAATTAAAATGTTGTATTTTTCATTTTTCATTAAAATTTAGATTTTATCAGATTAATAACATATTTTCAACCCAAGTAAATTTTAATGTCCAGATTCTAAATAAGAATTCTATTTTTTCAATTATAAAATATAAATGTGAAAAATATATTTAAAAAGGGTTCTCTATTAAAAGGTGGTAAAACAAAATTTTAAAAATATTAGATAATTTTATGCTTAAAAATTGGATTCATTCTCTTTTTTATCATAAAAAAATTATTATATATATGTAAAAACATTTAAAACATGTTTAATCATATTTTTTTTAATTCCCTCCAACACAATAGATGAGTGTTAACTGCTATTTAAAATAAAATTAAATTTTTTTGTCTCATTTTTGTTTAACTAATTTATATGAATTAAATATTTCCATTATATAAAGAAATTAATTCCTCAAAATAAAAGGAAAAAAATACACCTACCAAAAATAAAGACATAGATAAAGAAAATTGATGGTATTAATAGTTTTTAAAACAATGACCCTTGAGGAAAAACCATAAAAACTAGAAGAAAAAAAGTCTCAAAAGTTAAAGAAATGATCCCCACAAAACTAGTGAAAGGAGGATCAAAACTATCAAAAGTTAATGTTAGTGGTATGATTACTGGGAATTCTAACAAAAATAATCTTCTGTAATAAAAATGTTCATTTTTTGGTACATATAAATATATTTAAAATATTGTTTTCTTTTCTCTAAAATTAGGTACTATATGAAGAATCTACCAATTTATGTTTTTAGATACATACATTCATCTATCAAGGCACTATAAGAAGGAAAATAATAGATATAAATATAATCTGAAGAAATGGAAAAGAATTTGGCTATGAATTTAAATACGAATAATACTTTCAATAACATTATTGAGGAAAAGGATCAATAAATTTCATTTTTCAATGAAATATTTTAGTCCTATATAAGAATTGTTTTAGAGGAGTGTATATGAAAATTTATTATTTAAGAATATTTTTGAATATGTCATTCATGAATCGATTACAACTATTAATGTAAATTACTCTCATCCAAAGTTCAAAAACCGGAGAATAATAGAGAATAAAAAATCTCTTTTAAATGAAATGATGCTATTTCAGGAAACTATTCAGATTTTAAAAATTAAAATTTGACAATAATTTGAATGAAATTGAAGATAAGAAAAACAATTTATGTTTAATGTGTCTTGATTTGGTGATAAAATTAAAAAATATAGAAGATACATATAATAAATATTCAAAATAAATGACAAGAAAAGAGACACTTTAATAATTTATATATAAAATCTTACATCATAAAAAAATTTAGAATAATATGAATGTTGAAAAAATTGGACGATACATCATCTTCATATATGAAGAATGAGGTAAATCGAAATTCTATAAAAATAGTTTTAACAAATTCTAACTATATAAATTTTGTTGGTTAAAACAAAAGTACTATAAAATCATAGGTGAATAAGATTATGGAGGAACCCAAAATATCTTTAATGGTGAAAAAAATTAAATGGAAGAAGATTCCCATTAAGTGTCCAAAAGGAAGTAATTTATAGAATAATAATGGGGGATACTTTTACAATATGGATTTAAAAAAATGGAAAAAATAATCTTAATTATAAAATATAGGTGATGCGGAAAGTGAAAACATGTTGTTATTTATTATTAGAATAATATTACAAGGTATATAAGATAAATAAGTCCAATATCAAGTGGTAAAAATGGAAGGGAAATGAAATTATGCCCAGTACATGAAAACATCACAAAATAATAATTTTTTTCCATTTCAACATATTTAATGTCTTGATGGATTATGAGAGTGTTTTATAAGAATTTATCACTATATTGATATGTTTATGTTTAGTTTTACTAGGAATAAACTATCTTTCACCAATTATAGAATGCCACAGATGATGAAGAAGAATAAACAAAAGTTTTATGGGAAGTCCTTATTAGGGTTTCAGGAAATAAATTTTACCAAGAAAAACACACCCATGTATAATTTTATAGAATATGTTATACTAAAAAGTGATTTTACTTCTATGGAAATAAAATAAACATCACACAAATATGAATTCTAGTCATGGCTAGTAATTTTAATGAAATCATGCTCAATCAATAAATTGAATCAATTCATGAAAATTAAAAGAAGATTAAGATGGATGAAAATATCTCTAATGATGGAATTAAGATTCGTCAAATGTTATCAAATAAGGTAACTTAGAAAAAGATAAGAGGCTTAGTGAGATATTTCAGTTATCTAGAAACACTATATAGAAGTGTATGAAATAGTCACTTGAATGGGATAAGTTAGTGAACAAAAACGTGTAAGCATTAGAAGTTAAAAATGTTCTTGTGAAAATTAAAATATAATTTAAAGAAAAAATGGACATATTTAAATGGATTTCATGTCTATATAGTCATATTAATAGGGATAAGATACAGAGATACAAGAAAAGGAAACTCAAAAAAAATACTTATGCCATTCTAGTCAAAGTAAAAAATTGAAATCACCATACAATGTGAATAATTGATCTGACAGGAAGAATAAAACAATTGTACTGAATATTTTGATTGGTTTGAGGAAAATGGAGATAAAATATAGAAATATAGATCTAAATTTAAGTATGTTACAAGGTTAAAAACTATTCTCAGTTATGTTTCTCCAATTTATGATAAAATGAAAGTCCATATTATTCCACATTATGTTTGGAATAACCCTATATTCGGAAAGTAATTATATGTTGATCCAATTAAGCTGGATATTTGAAGTAAGAGTTAATGGTGAATGAAAATAAATATTATAAAAAATTATAATTTAATTTAATGAAGTTAAATTCTAGAAAACCAAAGTTTTGCAACATTGGATGGTGAAAATATAGTGGATGGAAGACTTAAGTTGTTATAATAAGGACCATTGGATGATGATGTTCTTATATATATTTTAAATATATAGAAATTTAATATTATTTCACCTATGAGGAAATAAGTTTTATTAAAATCAATTGAAATTACCCAGAGAATATGTATAGTGATTTTGTATTAATTGGTGAATTTTTACGCACAACTATGGTGTCCAAGAAAATCACTCTTGTTTTTTAAACTATCATAACTCACATAGACATGGAGTTGATTGATTTGTGACTCATTTATATAATTACATGTCATTCCTTTATTCTATAATTTAATTAAGGATACATTTCCAATATAGTAGAAGTTAATGGGATAATATAGAGGTCTATCACTTAAAAATTCTTCGAATAAGAAAATAGAAGAGACTTTGAATTTATTTTATATAATGGTGAGAAATATCCCTAAGTTTTGATTTAAATGGGTATTGAAAAAATATATTAAATGGGATATATATTATCTGATTTTATGGATTTGGAGAAGTTATTTTATTGAAAAAATAAATAAATTCAATGAGATTCATTGATATTTCGAGAGAGCTTGTAAGGATGAGTTTAAGCTACCTTTTGGTTATCCTGATGTAAGTTCATTAAAATTTAAAATTCAATCCATTGGATGTTTATACTTAGGGTTATTGGTACCATAAGAAATCAAATAACCATATATGAATTTTCTACATCAAAAATTTAACACTGAAGGAATAATGAATAATTTCCCTATAAGATGAAAGGTTTATGTCATCGATAGTAATGAAAAAAAGGGGAAGTGAATTTTTTTGATGGTCGTGATGAAATTAATTATGTTAAAAGAAATTTCGTATAATAATTTAATCCCATTAAATATAATAGATTTGAAATTAATATAAATTAATTATCTATAATGTGTCATGATAATTCTTATAAATGGATTCATTCATAAAAATAATAAAAATATCACTGAAAGGGAAAAGGAATGGTGGTCATGGCATGGGTTGGTGCCACATGAACTACTCAATGAATGCTAATACATCCATATTATGGTAGAATTAGGATTGATATTTTATTTCCAATATGGTACAACATTTACTAGTAATTGTTAATCCTTATGTAAAAGATTCTTGAAGATTTTAAAAAGAGAGACTTCATTCATCTATTATATTTAACCTCCCACCAGAAGGGTTTATAACTGCCATCTAAGATTACTGCTCTTATAAAAGGATCATAACAAAACAAATATAATCAAACACATAAATTTTTTTTTCATTTGAATTTATTTGAATTAGATATTGTACTATATAAATCATCATTCAACTGAAATATATTGGTAAATAAACTAGATTATAAATGGTTTAATAGATAATAGTGATAAAATGTTCTTGAATATATATGAATGAAGGGGAGTAATAGTATGAGAATTAAATTATATCCATTTATTATTTTCTGAGGAATTTCAATGAGGAGATGAGTTTCTTGGATGATGATCAAATGAACAATGATAATATAGAGGAATAATTAGTTGAAGATAAAATTATAGAAGATGCAAATAACACCATATGCATATGATAGAAATTGGGATGAATAGAAGTATTTGATTGAAAACTGAAATCAAATTTCTTATTGGTATTATAATATATAACTGAGAATATTCAAAGCACAAGAGTAGTGTATAAATGTTTGAGCTTTGAAAACCTAGAGTAATATTATGTTTACATGAAGATAATATCAAAAACTAGAAAACATGTGATATTCATGTTGGGTTTTTTATGATCATAATATTACCTTATATTTTAAAATAGAACCCAAATATTGAAATATCTATCTTTCATAATCAATTAATAAATAAATTGTGTAAACAATGTACCTAGAAATGACCTACTACATCATCTTTATAATATATTGGTGAAGTAGAATGACTGATGAAGATTACTAAGTAGTGAACTTAAGAACTCTTCCATTGAGGGGCTAAAATGACCAATAGATCCATGACTGTATCAAAATTATTCTTGATTAATAATGTGGTTATAGCACCATAATCTTAGATTCTGAACACCGATAGGGAAGGAAGGTATAAATGAGATAATTTTTGAGAATTTCTTGTTTTAAATAGGAGAAATCACATCCCTTTTTATTGACATTCATGACGTGTTTCATTAAATGAAAACTCATCTGCAATATTAATGAATCAATATAAATTTATTCCTATAATTCGTTGCATCCTAGTCAATGATTGATCTATCTATTTAATCTCTTCATAACATATTGAAATTGAAAATAAAACCATTCAGAAGAAATAAATATATATAAAATATATATTTATTATCGCATGCATTTAAAACATGAATTATAATACATGCATAAAATGAATGTAATTTAATATAGAATATTTTTATATCGTATAAAATTATATATATATATATATATTCATTCATATTTACCATTATACCAATTTCACTAAAATCCTATAAATACTATATACATAACTTCACAACTCTTTGTGAATCTATCCAAACTCTTTTAGATACGGGTTTTCATCAAACTATCATCATTTTAAAGAAACAAATTTTTCAATAGTTTATCCTTATCCAAGGGGAAAATTTTGTGACCTTTCATTCCTTAAAATCAATGGAAAAAACAATGAGATTTTTATTTCATAGATTTATGAAAATTGTGTCTTATATAAAATAATCAATGTTACTCATGCTACTAAGGGGTCTGGAGTGATCCCCATAAAACATACTCCAATCTCTAAGTGAACATTTCCACAAAAATATGTATCATATACTCCATATTAATATTATATAATCTCTTTTTCCATGAAATTGAGTAATCACTATACATGGAACATCTCAATTTTGTAAAATATTATCATCATTTTATTGATTATTAATAAAATACTGATCAAGGGGATGAGTACATCGCATGTTATTTATCTATCTGATAATCACATCACATCTCACTTATCTAAGTAGTTGATAAAATCTTCTGTGAGTCAACTAAGCAAGGGCATGAATTTCATTAGTCTAATTCAATCATAGGACAAATTTATTTTCATATCATATTAGTGGATAAGTACCATTTTGGTTATATTCCAATGGATGATATGATTATAATCATACCCAACAACCACCATAATAGCTTTGTTAATATGTTCTCTTGAGTAAGTAGGGTTTCAATGAATGAATTTTATCATTCATAGTATCTATCTAACATCAGGAAATAAGGACTATTAACAAGGATACACCAATAAGTATATCTATGACCATATGACATTCCATGAGATATACTTCAGATAATTTTCCTAATTAATAATTAAACACATATTACCTCTTGAATTTATTCTTTAATATCTCATATATAAATGTTTCTAATATATATAATAGTCTATTAATGTTATCCGTTACATTTCTTCAGAACACATTATACTCACTAATAATAATTGGTTTTTTAAAAATCAATGTTTGTACGTTGAGGTGATATTTACCATTCGACCACATAATGAGTTAACTATCATCATAACATGAAATTTTATAATGTTATATACTTTTGTCTTCTTCATAATCTTTCTAAGTAAACCATCATCATAATTGGAACCCTTTCCATTAAATTTCCCTTGAAATATTTTATAAATAATGTAAATATTTACATTATCAAATTACCAGCATATCTAAATAATTTTTAGGATAATGTGATATCTACTCTGTTAAAGTAACTAACATCATTATTTATATATAATTTTTACCCTGACACCCTTTTCTTTTTTATGATAATGTGATAGTCACTTCACTATGGTAAACATATGTAAACATGTGTGTGACTCTTTTCCTATATTTTCTAATAATTTTAGAAAATCCTGAATATTTCACTTACTAAATAATATAGAATAATAGTGATGTTTACATTATCACATTAACTAAATGTTATAGATTAATTGTTTATTTACTATCACATATCATTAATATTTTTGAAATTAAGAGAAAAGTCCCTCAAAATAAAATATATATTTTCATTTGTTAACTTTGAAACTCTCTATATTCATATATAGTCCCACTACCCTCTATGATATCATATTTTCTTCATAATATATTTATAAGATTCAATAAAAACTACTTTCAGTTTTAAGAAATAAAATGCATTTCTTATTAGTAGGAAAAGGAAACAAATACTATATAGTTTCCAAATAATAAAAGTTATTAAATGTGTTTGAAACATTAAATTTTGTAAAATAAAATTTACTAAAATATCTCATCGATTTATTGTGGGAACACATTCCCTCATATTTTAAAAAATATCTAGAAAAACATTTATACCAGATTAATTCTTTTATCCAAATATTCTTATAAAAATATGTTATACAAATCTAATGAATAATAATCCATGTTTATACATTTAATCATCTCCCAAAAATCATTTTTTATTGAACATCCACACCTAACATATTAGTGAAGTGAAATGAAGATACACATCTTTAACTTATATTCATCCAAGATTGAAACATTCCATTATATTAAAATTCTCTCTGTACTAACTATTTAATTTATATCATGAATATAAACTTCAAGCTAGATCAATTTATTTAATTGATTTTGAAACCCATTATAATTAAAATATTCTTTAAAATATGCTTTCATAATCACAAACAATTCAAAAATTACAGTATTTGTTTCAATAACATCATTGCCTTATATAAAATTTCTATCAAGTTCCACAAACTCCATTATGTGTAGCTTAATGAATTGTATAATATTTTATTTTTATTATTCCTTTACTTATATCTATAGGTTTCAAGGACCTTGAAATGATTCTTGAATAAACTTTGTTGAACATTCCAAAAACAATTATTCTTCTAATTTAAATATTATACTAACTTGTACTATCAATATTGTATCAGAATCCAGAAATCATATTCTGATTTCATCCTTTATCAACACATTGAGAATTTTAGGTAAACTATTTTAATTTAATTCAATAATATTGTTAGAAAATTTCATTAATATAAATTTTATGATTTCTATAACCAGAACATGCCATTTTATTATCCTCTATAAAGAATGTTATAAACTAATCATAAACCATGTGTAAAACACTGATATCATTTAATTTAAACAAATATTGTTTTCAATATCTTATTAGTATCTAAATTATATATTATAAACAACTTATTATGAGTTTATTCAATCTTGAAGCAACTAATTTATCAATGTAGAAACTCCCTAAATCAATTACATGAAAGTAAAATACAAATATAAATTATTTTCATATTTCTAACATTATGTATATTTTAAACATATTTTAAAACATGTCGTTTATATCACATATATTTCATAATAACAAAAATGATTTTTATATCTAATAAATCATTATAAAATCATTTATTCTCACTAATTCATTAATATATTCAATCATATTGAATATCATTTGTCGTGCGGAATAATATTGTGTATATGTGAGTAAAATCATTGATGTGACCAATCATATTGAGTACATGAGAGTATACTAATGTTATGTTATTAAGTTCGAATCAAATTATATTTAAACCTTAAAAATTCATTCCATGGTTCCATAATCAGAATGATTTTACTATTGAATAGCTTCAACGCTTGGTTACTTTGGAAGGAACTGCTACAACACATGGAATATCACTCTTTCTTAAGAAATTTTCTTAAGCTACCTATCTTAAGAGCCTCTTATATAAATCTCATTATTTCAAGGATTAATATAATGTTTCTTTTGATAACGAAATGAATTTATGTATAATATGACATTTAACTAGATTTAAATCGTGTATTACATATTTTCTTTATGTATTCTTAAGGAATGTGTTTCCACTAAAAATTGATGACCCTATATATCATATCCATTTAGATATCCAAGAACCATATTCCATTAAGTAAATTACCCACTATGTCATGAAACTCACCACTTAGTTATTAGGTAGGACATAATTCCAAAAACAACAGTTGTGATTCATGGATAATTGAGTGGATAACTCTTCATCAAGTCTTATCATATGGATTTATATAATTCTATTCCTCTGGTATCCCAATGCTTTGGGTTTCCCATCTAAGTGTAACCCAAAGAAAAACTTATAAAAATCTAATAAAAGGAAATTCAGGGGAACCTTGTTATGGCCTGAAACTAACAATTAAATAATATAAAGTCACCCATTACTTTCTTTCCATAAATAAGATACTTCAGGTTATCCCATTATGGTGTGAAACTACCCTTTTGGATGACAGAGGTATTAAAAAGGGATTCACTAGAAGGAATCTCACACATATTATTTAAGGGATTTTATTTTTAAGGTCTAAAAAATAACATAGATCATATTCATATAAAATTTATTACTATTAAATCCAATATATTAATTATTCTCTCATGTATTAGTCCCTTTATGTGTACAAATTCTTCTAATGATTTATTTTTTGGAACCTTATTCAAACCACCAAAATACTGTTGTCACCCCACATTAATGGTTAACTTTTTACAAAGCCCGGAAATCTATGTTAGATACAAAAAAATAGATGTTAAATTTATTCATAAACATAAAAATTCATCATATGCATAAGATATGTGAACACTTCATGAAAATTTATACAATAATGTGATATTGAAAAACTCCACATGAGTAAGCCCTTATTAATAGATAACTAACCTCATTCGTGTTCCTAGCAAAGGAAAACCTACATGAATGTATATGGTCCAAACTCATTCCCCTCTTCCAGGGGAGACTTTACTAAATAGAAAATTCAATTCATGAAATATATAAGACCTAATATGAAAAATTTATGCCCAACAACTATTCTCACGCTCGTAATTAAAATTACAAGCTAAAGTCATGGTAGATGAAAACTAAATTTTATGATAAAAAGACTAGCATGATATTCAATCCCCTTTCCCAGAATCAATTCATCATATAAATTTAGGAACACATTCATTTATAATAAAAACATTTTATAAATATGAATAAAATAAGGAATACATTATAAATAAATGAAAAATTCAAATATTTAAACATGAGTTGAATATTGATGATCATTTTCATAAATAAATTATAATCAAAAAACCATTTATAATTTCATCTTTAACATTATATATATTCTTTAATTTTCAATATAAGTTTTTTTTATTCTTTATAATATGAATTATTTCATATTTATCATAATGTGTAATTTTCATTTATAAATATAGGACATTATTTGAATTATAAACTATTTATAATTAAATTTATATTCTATAAGCCTTTTTACATAATCTAAGTATCATGTACTTAATTATTATTTAATACATGATCATATAATTTATCCAAACACCTTTAGACGTGGATTAAATAATATCCAAATAAATCCCTTTTAATTTTAACAATTTAAAATTATTTAATTATGAACTAAACCTGAATATTAAGGAAATTTTATAAATAAAAAATTTATTTATCTTCCAAAATAAGATAAATTTATTAACTATTAATAAGTAAATTCATTCTTATAAAAAAATTAATAATTAACATGATTATAAATATTTTTTATTCTTATAAATATTATCCATTTCACATTTTTTTATTAAATTGAATTTATATGATATTCCATTAATTATAAACCTTTTTAAATTTAGTAACTGTTATATAAAAATTATTATATAATTCAAATATAATATATGTTGGAATTCATAAACACTTTATAAATCACCATTTATGTTTTATAAATAATATATTTATTTCTATAACAAAAATCAGGCCATTTAATTTTTCAGAGGATATTTAAAAAAAAATTAGTTAACCATAAAAATTATATAGTTAATAAATTTATAATACACTTTTATAAATTTATCTAAATATTTCAAGATACATTTATGTTAATTATAAAATACCTTTATAAATAATAGTATGAGATGAAGAGAGAATTGAGATGTTTTATCACAATTACTTGAATTCAATAGGGGGAACAAATTTCTTTATATATATCTCCATAACACGTTTCATTAAATGCAAACTTGTTGGCCATATTAATGTTTCCATGCTCATTTATTCCCATAACTCATTGAATCTTATTTGATGAGCGATCAAGCCAATTAATCCATTCATAATTGAATTTAACTCATAATAAAACTGTTTAATAGAAATATATATATATATTTCAAATATATATATATATATTATCAAATTTATTTAATAATTAAATTATTATACATTAATAAAATGTTTATAATTAAATATAAACTTTATATATATATATATATTATCATAATATATATATATATATATATTAATTCATATATAACTATTCCAACAATAATTTTTGTCCTCATGAGCATGAGATTATGAGTGGGGTTTACCAATGGAAAAAATCAAGTGCATTAGAATAATTCAAATGAAAAACCCATGAATAACTATGAGGAAGAAGTGATGAGAATTTGCTAGAAGAAAAACTAAATATTAACAATGTAGATGATTATCACTTGATGAAAATGAATCAACACAATGTTTTTTTTAATGTGAAGGATGTGATAGTTTAAGTGCCATTTAGAAACTAAGGGAAGTGTGTAGAAAATATATCGAATAGTTAATGTGAAATTTTCATAAATGATGAAGTTTTATAATGTGACTCATTAATATCAAGTGATAAATTATAGACTTTGGAAGAAAGTGCACTAAATAATGATGGGGGATTTTCCATACATGTGAAGTTAAAACAATCATGATGATACAGATCTGGTTATTCAACATTCAAAATTTATAAAAGGATATTCATGATTCAAGATATGATTGGAGAAATATTTTAAAGGATAATTAAAGATTAATTTTGAGGATATTTAAATTAACTATAATATTTTTGAATATTTTTGAAGGAATTCAAAATGAAAATGTTAATACCCTTAAATTCAATAGATTTTATATATTTTAACTTATTGGGAAAGGATGGGCCAGTAAAATGGTTCATGATAATTCATATTTAGTTGAAAAAAAGAGTGAGAGATCACTACTACTGAGAAGAGGAGAATTAGAGGGGGAGTTTAAAATAAGTTTATCTGAATTTTAGTTTGGTTGAATATCATAGAAGATTGGAACTTAAGGTTCCAACTATGAATAGTAAGGTTACCAAAATTATGTGATTTGAATTTGAGATACAGATTGCCTCTATGTAAAACCTGTTAAAGATTAATACATTATAGCTACCCATGATTGAAAAACATAAATAATACATTGAAACCATGGCATAATTAATATATCTAAATAATAATAACAAAAATCATGGACAAAATGGTTTAGTTTATTGGATAATATAAACACAAAAAAGATATTTTATATTTTGTGAACATATCTCAATAAACCATACCACCTATATAAAATTACAAGAAACAATATATACATTAAATAATAGGGATGGTAAAACATAAAAAGGGTGATATGAAATACATAGTAAGGGATAACATGAAAAATTCCTAAATAGAGAGATCATACAATTAGGGGAAAGCCTGATTAAGGGAGAATATCCAATTAAAAAGAACCTAAATCAAAAAGTGTTAACCATAATCATGAAATAAAAACATATCATCTCAAATGATAACACTTCAACCATGTTTTTTTAAGGAAAAGATAAATTACTGATCAAGGAAACCAGGATTACAAATCCAATCAGGGAACGAGTTCACCCAACAATTATCCCCCCAATATTTCCCAAAACGAGCCAAACGATGGGCTTTCTAATTACCATCTCTTTTGATAAAAGAAAATTTTCATGCATCAAATCCATCGGTCAGGGACAAGATTTTCCTCAGTATGAGGCCATAAGGCTGGGAATCCTCAACTTTTGTTGAGAGCGTGTTCACCACTTCAAGGTTGTCAGAGTGTGGCTCAAAGTATTCCCCTCAGTGGGGGAGACCAAATAGGAGCCTCTCATTGAGTGTGGCTCAAAGGATGCCCCTCGTCACTTTTCTTCCAACCATTCATCCACTTTAAAGATCTATCCACCCATAGGTTATCACGGGTCACCTTCATCCGGAAAATGCATTCATTCTATTGAGTCCAAACCAACCAAGCAATTGTACATATCAGCCCCACCACTCTTGGTTCTAGATAAGACACCCAGTTAGTAAGGTTTGGGACCAACCCAATTTAAAGGTCAAAGAAAATACCAAAATTTGGCCTCCAAACCTTCCACACCCCTTCCACCCCCTTATAGGAAAGAATTTCATGCAAAGGGGATTCCACTTCATGAAGGCACAAAGGACAGGTGTCTTCCTCTGCCAAATGTCACTGCACCAGAAAGTCATGGGTTGGAAGAACCCAAGCACAGACCTGCCACCAAAAAAATTTCACATTAAGGGGAGCGGTGAGGGACCAGAGGCAATTCCACCAATTATCAGTAAAGACCTGGTCCAAACCTTTAACCATCATTTTAAAACCTGAACGAACAGAATATCTCCCATGAGGTTCCCCAGTCTAGAAAATCTAGTCAATACCCATTCATGGTGTGAGAGGGATACTCAGGATGATTTGGCGATCCACCTCATTAAACCAGCAACAAATCTTCTCCTGATCCCACTCCTCAAGCGAGTCATCGAGCAGGTCACGTACCCTTGCATCTTCGAAACTAGGAACAATCGGTGAGTAAAACTTATGATTGGTGCCATCTTCCATCCACAGATCATTCCAAATGTTAATATTATGCACATCAGCAATTCTCCACATGCAACCCAAATCAATGAGAGATTTTTCTCCCCAAATTCTTTTCAACATAAAACTCGGTCGTGGCCCGAGCTGGGCATGAAAGAAGTTAGAATGAGGGAAGTACTTAGCTCGCATCACCTTTGAGAATAGGGAATTTGGGTGGGAAATAAGGTGCCATCCTTGCTTCCCCAAAATATCCTCATTAAACCATTTGATATTTCGGAAGCCGAGGCCGCCAAAGAATTTTGAAACACATAGCTTCTCCCAATACATCCAGTGGGAATTATTTTTTCCCTCATGGGATCCCCACCAAAAATTGTCCAACCAGGAGTGTATTTGATCCATGAGAGTTTCTGGGAATTTAAACAGCAACATAGCATAAGAAGGGATTTCTTGGTCCATAGACTTCACGAGAACTTCCTTTCCTGCCATATAAATCTTCCTACTAGACCACAGACAAATCATATTATCCACCCTATCCACAATCACGTCGAAAACTTGTTTCTTCAACCTACCCACTAGGGCCAGGAGGCCATGGTACTTGAGATGCTTATCAACCAGCAAAAACCCACACATTCGCTAAAAATCCTCTATCTTAGCTTGTGGGGTGCCTTTACTGAAAGATAACTCTGATTTCAAAGCATTAAGATGTTTCCCAGAAGCCTTTTCATACAGATTGATGATATATAGCACTACACAGCATTCTTGTGGGGTAGCATGCGCGAAAAGGAGGCTATCATCTGCAATGAAGAGATGAGAGATAGGATGGAATTTCTACATACCGTAGCACCATGGATAACACCTTGATCTTCCACCTTTAGGATGAGATGATAAAAGACATCTGCCACCAGAATGAAGAGGTAAGGTGACAGGAGGTCCCCTTATCCCAATCCTCTTGATATTTTAAATCTCACTGAAGGGACCCCATTAATATTGATTCTGTAGGAGAAAGATGTAACACAATTCATGAAATTAGAGATCCATTTCGTCCTAAAGCCCAACCTGGATAAAACATGATTGAGGAAATTCCATTCAACTCTATCATAAGATTTCATCATATATAGTTTCATTTCCAGGGTGCCACACTTGGATGAGGAGCGAGTTTTCATAGAGTGGAATAATTCGAAGGCAATGGCAGCATTGTCCATAACATATCTCTTTATAATGAAATCACTTTGGTTATCTGAGATAAGGAGCGGGAGAAAATTCCTCAGTCTGGCCACCATGATTTTGGAGAAAAAAATTTAAATCACATTACATAGGATGATTGGCCGAAACCCCAAGATGTTTTAGGGAACTGGGATTTGGGGATAAGAGTAATAAGAGTTTCATTCCAGGATTCAAGAGAGGCTCATGCAGCACACCTCCGTCATTAGGGCCACCACACCGGGCCACAAAATATGCCAAAAGCATTTAAAGAACAGAGCATGAAACCCATCAGGACCCGGATCCTTGGTAGAGTGAATAAGATGCAGGGCCCCAAGCACTTCCTCCTCAAACAAATTGTTTTCCAGGTACTGGTTCATGTCTTCTGTAACCAACTTTGGGATGCATCCAATAAGGCATGAGGGAGTTCTAATACTATCTGCTGAAAAGAGGTTGCTGAAAAAGTTCAGGATAATGGAGTGAATTCCATTTATTACATGCACAAATCTTCAAGTGGGGTCCTCCAAATGAGAAATATGATTCTTCCTTCTCCTCACAGACACTCATTGGTGAAAAAAGTTTGTGTTCTGATCACCATCTCTGATATGGGCCACCCGTGCCTGACTGAACCAAAAACTCTCTTTCTCCCTCAGAGCTGCATTAAGATTCTTTTCTGCCACAGAGATGTTTCTAAGGATAGAGTCACAACAAGTATAAGAGTGGAGTCACTTTAATTGATTCTCCTCCTCCTTAATATGTCGGTCAAAGTTACCAAACCTAGCTAAGATCCACTTCTGAAGGAGAGATGAAACAGTGTGGAAGTGGCACATGATTCACCAATTCGATCCCTCCAAATCTGCTTGAACCACCTTTTCACAGTCACTATCTTGGAGCCACATACTTTCAAAGAAAAAGGTTCACTTAGGTCCCCTCTATTGCCCTTGTGAGACTATTGACAATATTATTGGGTAGTGATCAGAGGAGACGGGGTCAGGTGGACTATAGAGAAGCCATGGAAAAGAGAGGTCAACTCATCATTCCAAACAAATATGTCTAACCTTTCTTCCAGGTGATTCTCCATTGACCTACCCTGGTGCTATGTAAACAGCGATCCAGAAAACCCGAGGTCATAAAGAGAGTTTGAAACAAGAGACATCCTAAAATCGTTCATCCCAACACCACTCCTCACACATCCCCATTTTTTCATGGGGATAAAGGACCTCATTAAACCCCCCCCCCCCCAATCAGAAGAGGGCTAGGGAGGGAGTCCCGTAGTCGCTTCAAAATGTCCCATGATCTGTGTTTATCCTATCCACCCGGCCACCCGTAAAACCCAAAAAACGACCAAGGAGGAGCCCCTGGGCCAGCAGCTGTCACAGCAATGTGGTTAATTGAGTAATTATAGATCTTGACACTAAGTTCCTCCTTCCACAAGAGGAAAATTCCACCTGAGTGTCCCTGTCTTCCAATGGGTAAAACATTTTTTAACCCAACCTTCCGGCCCATAAGGCCCACATACTTGCTATCCAACATAGTTTTGTATACAAAAACTATGTCAGGGAGAAATTTTTAACTCCAGTGATGGATAACGTGAACCGTTCGAGGATTGCCAAGCCCCCAAAAGTTCCAGCATAAGATTTTCATTACCCTAGGTGGGTCTAGGACACACCCGTCGCCGCCTCTGAAACTTCAACTACCCGCCCGTCATCTGTCACTTTCCACCTCTTTGGCTGGATCTCAGTCATCTGAGATGCCTCTAAGCCTCATTTTTTGTCCATGGGTTGTGAACTGGGGGGTCCACACCCTTATCCCCGCTAATCATTCTTTTCCACGTCCGATGTTTTATAGTACCTATCAACGTGATCCCCATCATGTCATCTACTTCCTTAGGGGTAGCACTGGGAGCAACATCATCTGAACTGAGAACCAGGTTAGGTGGGTCGTTGCATAGTTGTTGTACCCCTGAGCCTGGGTTTGGTGGTTCCTTGCAGTTTGGAAACAGCCTAGCAGATGGGGAGGAAATGGCCTTCAAAAAAGTTGTGGTCTGGCTTGGGGGGCAGTCGGCCCCTGCCCCTAACTCATGTGTTGATCCCTCAGCTCGACCGAGATCTGTGGCCAGTCCAGATTCCTTCCTTCCACACGTTGAACCACATGATTGTCAGTAGATATATTTGGTGGCCCAAGCATGATTATATTAGTATGAGTTGGTTCGGCCTGAGCATTAAGAGCCTTCGCTAGTTTTTCGTGGTCCGGTTGTTTTTCAACTTCGGAAATTAAACCCACCCCAGAGGTTTTTTCACAAATCCAGGGACCGTATTGCAAAATAAAATTACCCTGTCCATCCTCCTGCTTCACCTCACATGCCTTTTTTAAGTGTCCAAGGCACCCACAAAAGAAACATAAAATAGGAATCTTTTCAAACTCAAAAGAAATCTAGATGTCAGAGTCCTCAATTGACAAAAACATGCATCACATAAGAGTATATGCAACATCCATCAAAGGTTTGATTTGCAAAAAAGGTCCCCAGTGAATTGGATCAGACTGGTCCCATTTCAGAAATGAACCGATGTTTCCCTCAATCTCACGCATAACACGTTCTATTATACCATGAAAGGGGATTCCTCTAATTCGAATCCAGAAAGGTGAGCAAGACAGATTAAGTGACTAATAATTTTCTTTGCCTTTAAGATCCTCCATGAGAATGATTTGGTTGTTAAAGGACCATGGTCAACCTTTCAGGACTTTTAATTTATCCCCTTACTTAAAGAATTAAAATATTATGAGTCACTCTTCCACTTCTCTTATAGCAACGCCGTCCTCCAATCGCCAGATATTTTGTAGAGTATTTTTCAGTGCTCCCTGATTGAAGGACCTTTTTGCTAGAAATTTTCCAACAATATGCAAGGACAGTCTCAGTGAGAGAAACACATCTTCACTCTTCCGTGTAGCAATTACCTATTTTTCTTTATCAGTTAAGGAGATATTATTCCAGCGATTCATTAGGTCCGGATCCATTTAACTGAAACTGCGAACATCCCTCGTCACCATAAACCCCTTTGTCCTCGGGTTGCGTAGTAACACTCTTCCCCGGGCTCCCCTCAAGAGTTGTCGTGCTTTGAGCTACCACACACCTAAACCCTCACGGCCAAGCACCTTCTCGGACCCGCCCCATAATGCGAACCACCTTCGGATCGCAAACCAACACCTTCAATGAACCAATGCCAAGTCATGAACCAGCTTGACACGCACCATGCTCCCGCCCAAACCTCCTCAAAATCCTTCAAATCCCACTCCCACCACGGGTCAAATCCACCACAAACAAAGAAAAAGGGACACCACAGGAAACTTTTTTTTGTTGTTGGAAAATTAGATCTCCTTTGCAAGAAAAACCCCCTAGCACTCGCTTTCGTGGTACAACCCACCCTTAAGAAAATGCATCTGTGGAGAAGCCCGCTCTAAGAAGGTGCACTTTTGTGCCTCCTTTATGGATCCCACATGACCGCAAAGGAAAGGATATGCGAAGACACCCCCCTCGCGAGCTGGGTTCATTTTCCACAGTGCCCTTCGTAAACCCGCCCTTCGCACGCACACACTGTACCCACTCCACCACAAAAATAAATCAATGTGAAGACACCCCTTTGCGAACGGGAATCTTTGTCCACTGTGCACATCACAAACCACCTACTTTGTGAACCCGCCCTTCGCGAGCCCTCCCTACACGAGCACTCTCCTTCACGAATTGGCCCAAAAAAGTTGATCTGTTGTTGGTCTGACGCACAGCGAACCCCCGGGAGTCGGTCGGAAGCCAGTCTGATGGGGGTGAGCAACCGGAGGCCTCTGAATCCGGTCAAACCTTCGAAAGAAACCAGACGGAGATGATCTAAAGTCACTTGGAAGAGATCGAGTGCACAGCCTCCGCTCCGTCGCCATAAAAAACACAACTGCACCAGAAATCTTGTGGATTGATGAGGCAAGTCCATATAAATCTGTTCAAGAGGAACGCTTGGAGAATATGAGCCTCAAAACGCGAAGGACCCTTGGAGAAGATGTGAATCACTACCGAAGTAAACGCCGGATAAACACTATCACACTCACCCTTTTTGAACCTAGATTCTAACTAACATGTTCACATTACATTTATATATCAAGAGATATAAGAATTGAGACAATACATTGGTGGGATGATATCGGTCAAACCCTTCTCACACTCCAAACAGTTTTATGACACATGAAAAACAACCATCACATCATAAAATTGCCTATAAAAATAAAAATGGGTTTCATGACATTATCATATGCTATGTAATAAAATATCATAAAAAATAAAATCAAATGATTCAATTTTTTTCACCAAAATTTAATATATTATAAGATGACATAAAAATTTAATCCTAAAAAACAACTCTATTGGATGTAAATATTTTATACATATAGAATAAATTGGATAAAAAATGTTTAAAAAAGTTTTTTATCAAAGCCCTGAATATTTTATTTAGAATGAAGTTAAAAGTAATTTAAAAATATTTTATATAAGGCTAAAATAGTAGTTTTAAAACATATTTTTTGTAAATAAATTATCTTTAAATAATTATCTTCTTGTATATGAAAATGTGGTTTATAAGATAAAATATAAGACCATTGCATTCAAAACCATTTATATAAAAAATTATACTTATGTTAAAACTGACACAATTTAATGAGTTGAGTAAACATTATTTTAAAACATGTAAACAAAATATTAGGGAAAATATATAAAACATAATATATTTTCAAATATTAAGGAAATGTTTTGTGGGAATGGGAAATATGGACATAAAAAATAAGGTTCCTTATAAACTATGAAAATTATTCATTGTAATCATAAAATTTATAAAAGAAATCATCCAAGAAGACGAAATGGATATAAAAAATAAATACCCAAAAATTAAAGATGTATTATATAATTATATATTTATAGGGATTATTATATCCAACATATAATAATAAGGCTCAATAAGGAGGAGTATAACCCTACAAATGGTAATTGAGTTATTGAAACTCTTATTCTGTTAGTAATTTTTTAATCAAATGTGATTAGAATATTGAAAATAATGTCGATTTGTAAATATAGTGAATAAAATAAAAAAATAATTCCAAAATAAACTATTTTGTATTATATACACAATAGAAATAATAAATGGGTACATAACATTAAAACATATCTCAATGAGGAGAAATTGAGATGAAAACCCCTCACCATGTTCCAAATTCCTTCTATTCACCTTTGTCGTATCAATGAATAATAAAATTATATTTATTAGATAACATATTTGGAACCTAATCCTTCTATATTTTATAATATATTGTCCATTTATTATCATATTATATGAATTTATTATATATATTTTTTCTTATGTTTGCATGAATATTTAATTGATGTCTGCTTATTTTAGTAATTTTAGCGATCAATGATGATATTTTAATAACATGTTAAACACATAATAAAACCATTATAGAACCAAAAAATATCTATATGGATATTAAATTATAATTATATTACTATATATGTTCTCACAGTCACCCATGATAAATATTTATAGAATTCATTCAAGTAGGCAGTTAAACTAACCCAAACATGAATATGTTATATCTCGATGAGTTGGTATTCTTAGGAAGAGTATAAAATCATTATAATAGAATAATTATAACATTTTTTAGATTTTCTAGGTTGGTTATTAATATTTTATGTGTTCTTTATAATTAAATAAAAAATATGAAAAACAAAAAATGTTATTTCTTGGACGATATAGTGCCTATAAGGAATAGTTAACGTTATTCTGTTTTTATAAGGGGTTTGAAAGAAGTAAATGATTATTGATAAATTAATATAATAAAACATAAATATACTAATTATAATTATTTAATTATATTAATAAGTTTATATAATATTTGGAAGGATTATATTCAAAAAAATATTAAGGGAATGTAATTCTCATTTCAGAATGATGTGTTTTCTCTTAAAAAAGTATATGGATTTGTAGAAATTAAGAAAAATAAGGGTGACTAGAAGCTTATGAAAGTGGTATATGGATCCAGGAGCATAAAAGTTTTAGAGTTTCAAGGATACATTCTATTAAATGATGAGTCATGAATTGTTGGAGGTGTTATCATTTAATATGTGATGAGAACAGTGGTTTTGGAATTAATCAACTCGTTTTAAATAATTTAATATTTCAATCTTTGGGAATATGGATAATGAATCGAAAAAAATTGAGGGGAAAGTTATTTTTGGTTTTAATCTCACCTGAACAACTAAATTTAAATTTTTTTTAATTTGTTTTTTCATTTTTAACCATAGAAAAAGACATTTTTACCATTTTAACATTACATTATGATAAAAAAAATATAACATTAGTAATTAATTTTAATGATAAAATTAGAATTTTAATATTTAATTAATTTTAACCATATTATTTAAAATTTAAAAATATTTTATCATATAAATATTTAATCATATGAAAAATTAATTTTTAAATAAACACACTTAATTGAGAAAAAATAGTTTTTAGGCATATAATGATTTTCATATTTACATTTTTATATTATATAAAATTATCACTATTTCTAAATTTATTAAAATAAATTGATTGATAAAAAATCATGGTTATGATACGTTCAATGAAAACCACAAACTAATATCACATTGAAAATACTTCATTCAATGAATTGATCTAAAAAAATTCTTATTAAACTAACATTTTATTTTAGTTCTAAAATTTATAAACATTGAATTTATAACATCAAAAAATATATTAAAATACTAAATTATATTCCAAAAATAAATATAAAATTTATTTAATGGTTTTTAAACATATCTGATATACGTATATAATGATAAAATCATATAATTATATATATATATATATACATTTTTGAAAAAACATTATTTTTGAATAAAAATTAATATTTTCATGAAAACAAAAAAAACATACTAATTTAATTTGGTTGTGACAAACTAAAAAATTGGTTTTATTTTATCAATTATATATTATATAATTTCTGAGTTTATTTTTTAAAAAAAAATAAATAATAAAAAGAAAATAACTTTTTGAAAATAACTTTTTTCAATATTAACTCATATTATTTTATTATCTTTTTAAAATAATAAATTTTAATGGTTTACCATATTTGTTTTTATTTTATTATTATTAATCATGTTATTTTAATATATTTTGGTTCATTAACATTGAGTTTTGAGTATAAATTAATATATTGAACATAAAATTTGTTCTACAGGGTTTAAAATTATTTTTCATTACATTCTAACCCATAAAAATAATTCCATCCTCGATATTTTATAACATAAGGGAAATATGTGAGGTTAATTTTTCCTCATTACGTTATCATGTTTCTATGTTGATTCTCTAAGCTCATGGTTCCACTATATAACTATGACTAGATTGGTGATATTATTTCTCAATTGCTTATCAGATTGATCCATGCTCTCCATGGGTTTATATTAATAGGTGGGCTCTTGTTCTAGTTTCAAAAATGTTGTGTTTAGTGCATGTGATTAATTTGGTTTATAATTCCTAAAAAATATGGAAGAAATCATATACAAAGAAGAGCTGAGGGGGGGGGTTCTATGTGATAATATATGACCATGAAATGATCAAGGATGTCAACAAGACCAATTTATTTAGTTATTACCATCACTATATTTTGTGATCTCTTAACCTTTTTCCCAAGACATATTCAATGAAACACACTATAAAAATCAAAATTCAAGATATATTCGGTAATTTTCAGCATAACAATTTTGTCGACATTGTGACATTTTCATTGCCATTGAATGTTTTATAACATCAGAATATCTTTGACAAGTTTGTGACATATTATCTTTATTTCTCCAACATCATCCTAAAATATTAGAATTCATGGATATCATTATATAAAAATCCATATATGGTACCATCTAATAATAATGAACACTGTTTTTATACAAGAACACTACCCGGGGTAGTTGTTTACCCTAAAATCCTTGAAAATATATTGAAAATGATCTCATCATATCCCCTAGAGTTTGAATATTTCATTCAGACTAACCATTTTTATGAGCGTTTTAAATTCTTCACAAATTTAGTTCAGTAAACTAAAATTGCTGAATAATTTTTTAAAATATTGATGTAAATCATAGATCTTGATTAGATACAATAGATATAGGTACTCCATAAAGTACAAAAATCTCTTTATTTTTTATGTTGGAAATATAGTACTATGAGTAATATTCTATGATGCAAATAAACGGTGTTAAATTTGTAAGATTATCAAACATAACCAGCTGAAAAATGTTTATTTTAGATATACTGGGAACTCCTATAAATAAATAAATATTTATTTTTCCCAAATTCTATATAGGTATGGGTAATGGTTGCATCATCTTTTTAGGATTATGTCACTCTACCATAACATACTGACTCACCAACTATTTATTTATATAGACCATGATTTCCCTCTTCATGTTATTCAATAAGATGTTTTCTTTAGATATCTATACATGTTGTGCCACCAGGATGGATAGAGAAGTATGAACTAAGTGCATCATCCAAAATATCATTCCTCGATTCTGATATAGGTGGGACATATTTCTAATTTCCAATCATTATAACACCTTCTTTATCAAAGTTGAAATATATAATATTCTCTAAATTATTTTCATGCTCCACATTATCCATATGGGATTATTTAATACTTACAATAATAATGTGTTGAGAAGAAATTTAGGTAAGGTATGATTTCACCTCCCTTATGAATTCAAGATTCATCCTTTGTATAATAATAAGTATTGGGACTTTTTTAATCCTCATCTTGGATCTGGTAGCATTATGACTTCAACTCATACCATTAAACACCTTTTTTCATTTCTAGGGTGGTAATGTATCATGTAGTATTAATCATTGATTAGATCTAACATCCCCCATTTTTTCATAATTAACACATTCTTCATAAATATATATTTAAATATCTTATGATCATTTTATATATAAAATTCCATACCATGAAGTTAATTCCACCAAATTTTCAATGAAAATATCACATCTTCTAATTCCAAATCGCACATCGGGTAATTGTCTCATGATAATTTAAATGTAATATGGTATAAATCATAATTTTATCATTTTAAAGGATGAATCATTATAATAATTTGATGATGCATCACTGTATGATAAAAATCCATCACCACTACAAGTAAATATAAACATTGGGGAAGTGATTGGACTTTCCTTAATCTCCGTGTATATTTCCTCAAATTCCCCTATCCAAATGAACTTGACCCCTTTCCATGTTAATTTGGATAATTTATTTTTTATTAAATATAAATTTATTATAAAAAATTAATTATATTCCTCATACCCAAGAAAAATAGGATATCGTTAAAATTGGTTTATCTAGGTCATCTCAAAAATAAACTCATCTGTTGATCGATCTATATATGTAACCTATTGTGTGATTTCATAACTCCTTGGTGATAAGTTTTATAGACATAGTCTACCTTAGAAAAGTTAGGTATAAATTTTTTCATTCCTCAATGTCTTCAAAACAATCTTTATGTGATATTCATGATCCTATTCTAATTTTTGGATATATATAAGGATAATATCTAGAAAGACTAACACAAATTGATCCATGTAATCTCTAAAGTATCTATTAATAAGACCATTGAAGATAGAGGGGACATTTGGTAAGTCCAAATAAATCATTATAAAATCAAAATTTCTATATAATGTTTGAAATGTTGTATTTTGAATATCAACCCTTTTTATCCCCATATTATGATATCTAGACCATAGATCAATCATTGAGAATAATTGAGCTCCTCAGAGTTAATTTAACAAGTCATCAATATGGGTTATTTGATAGTTTTTTTGGAAAGATTTTTTTATCTCATGAGTATCAATGTAAAACATAATTGATCCATCCTTCTTCTTTACAAAGAAGAATGAGGCAACCCATATTGAAATAAGAGGGTGTATAAAATCCTTATTAGGATTATGTTGTAAGTTTTTCATAAATTCCGAACAAAACTTATATTTTTAATAATTCTTATTTGAATAAAAATATTTTTATCCCAAAATAATGTTATTTTAAGGGAAATTTTATCAAATTATGATTTTAGTGGTATTTTGAGTATAATAGGAAAAATATCCTATTTTGGATATTAACTATTTTAAATAATATATGTATTTAATTCATAAAATTTTCTACACATACTAGAATAAAAAATTATAAATTTGTAAAATTATATACATATTTGTAATAATTTAATTCTTTTAGACCAATGTTAAATCCACCAGTTGGAATCCTAAAACCAACTCACAAGTTGGGCCTTGAAAAATGTGCAGAAATGTAGAGATTTTTTATATTAGGACCATATCTATTAAATTGAATGACCCAATAAGATAAAATTTGGAGAGGACATGTGGAAGTCTTTGATGAAAAACCATAGTGATGGAGTCTCTGATTTAATTGAAATTTTTTAAGGACATTAATTAATGTGAATATGAAGATGTGGAATATGAAGGGTATTCATAGGAATAATAAATTCTCACAATAAAACATACATAAATCTCTCTACACATTGAATATGTAGCTTGAATTTGGACGAGAAATGATAAATACAATGATAAAAAACTATTATGAAGATAAAATTTCCAAATTCATCCATTTAATAGGGATAAATCATGTAATAATAATATGGAAAATTATATCCTTTAAAATTTAGAAAGAATGTCCATTTAGAATCATTCTATACCATCAGTCGACCACTGAGGGAAATATCTCCCCAAAGGAGCTAAACTATAAATCTTCATTCTTCCCATTTATGCTTCTCAATTTTAATAGTATTTTTATTTATTTTATATTTTTTATATTTTATTTTAAATTTTAATTTGAACTCTTCTCATTATTAAACAAATAAATTAATACTTGTTTTAAAAAATTTCCATCATCCTTCTGCATCCTCTATTTTTATTCCAATTCTTCTTCTCTTATTATTCATATTAACAATATTATTATTATTATTAAATTATTAATAAATTATATATTCTATTTCTTCTTTTTATTTCTTATAGTTTTATATTTTTTTATTTCTTTTTATTTATTTCTCTTTCATCCTAATTCTATTTTCTTTTATTCTCTCACACCATTATTTTTAACATACTCTTTTATTTTTCCTCATACTTATTATCATTATTTTATTATCTTCTTCTCTTATCAACCATTATGACCTATTACTCTCAGAAATGAGGGGATAACCCTAAAGCCTGGCTTGGTGGGAGGTTATGGTGATCTTGATTTTTTTATTTTTTATTTTAAGTTTGTATTATATTTTATTAGCATTCATGGGTGAGTAGAATATATCGTTTATGGTGATTTCAATCTAGGATATGAAACTCAATATATTATGTTATTTTTTTTAATTATGTATCCCTCCATCCGTTGGTTGTATCTTCATAAAATGGAGTTGAACTAAATAATGAATGAATCAAAATATATTGTGATAGGTCTTGGAATATGACACATACTAGAACATGATGTGTCATCAACCTCGATTAAAAAGATAGTGGAATTGATATTTCTTAAGCATTTGTTGATTTTAAAAATTTATAAATGAATAGTAGTAGTTAAAACATAATATTTAAGGTATTAATTATAGGAAAAAAATAAAACATATTAAATAGAATAATTATTGAATCCAAAATTAACCCAATCCTAAGTACATTCTTCATTTACTCATTTTATCTAGAAATCGCAAGATAGTTTAAATTTTCTTTTTTGAATGTAATTTGTTTTAAATATTTAAAAGAACAAAAAACTTATCCTTGTTTTCTTTAATTTATAAAACCAAAAATAGTAGTTTTATCAATTATAAAATGTATGTGAACCAAACTGAGAAGGATCCTCAAGTGAGATGACCCTAGTCAGCTATTGCAATACATTATAAAAATTATAATTTCTTTTCAGCGTGCCCTATGATTGGCATGAATCCATTCCACTAGGTTAGGGAAAACCATTATGTATGGAGTATTTTATACATACAATTATCAATGGATAAGATCCATTTAGAATTAAAATTCATGTTTTCTTGGAAAAAAACAATTTATGCGAAAATAAATCATCATATTCCTATATAATAGGAATGTTTTCAATGTTAACATTCTACCTTTCCATATGAGATAAGAACCATTTGTTGTCGGGTATCTTGTCCAATATTATAATTTTTAATGAATATAGTTCATTATCATCATTTTATTGATACATGATAACATGATGATTTATGATATAAAAGGACAATTCACTTTCTCAAAAATTAATATGATCTATATATGAGAAATCCATTCCATACATAGAAATTTTTCAAATTAAACTATATAAATAAGAACTGGATTTTATGGAAATATCAGACTATAAATATCAATTATAGAAGATATTTACACAATAGATTCTTTCAATGTACCATTAGGTGTTTTCAAAAATAAGTCGATATTCAATGTTTCATGCGGTGAATGAATATTATTAAAAAACATATAATATATGAAATTATTTTATGAACCAAATTCAAATAAGGAATTCACAGTTCTATAGTGGAGAATGATAATATGTTTAACCTATTTTTTATTATTTTTTACCTCTAATGTAGTGATTTCATATAACCTACCTTACTCCCTTGGTTTAATAGGATACAGTTTCCTTTTTAATTCAATAAATCTACAGTTATGTAATTGATTCATGAAATTCCCATAATCCTAAAATTTTAATCATTAAAAAGAAGATGGAATATTAGATGGGTCATTCTTCCTCTAAGTGGTATTATTCAACCACTTTCCATTTATTTTAAAATCATGAGTTAGGTGTCCTACTTTACATTTCATGAAACACTTTCCAGAACCTCTATTGAAATTACCTAGGTGTTTCCTCTAACATATTCTACATATGGGTAGTTTCAACTTGTTTTCCTTGTGATATTTTTCATTATGTATAATGTGATACTCCAACTTTCTTTTCCTATATCTAGAATCATGTGCATCCCCATCTTCTATTTTAAATGTTAGCGCACATATGAAAACTTCTTCATAGCTTTGAAATTAACTTCCAAATATTGACTTTTGGTTTCAAGGCACTATGGAATTTACCATTATTCTTTTCATGCCTAGAGATATACTCTAAGTCATTAATTTTTATTCTCATGATGTTTTCCTCAAAATATAAAAAAACATATATTTGTTTTGTTAAATTTCTAGGAATTCTCATATTATCATAGTTACAAGAGTTTTAGGGAAGTATTTAGCCATGAATATTTCCTTGAATTCCATGAATCTCATTGGATAAAATACCCACTTTTATTTTTATTCTTAATTAGATTCCACCATTGGTCAGACTTACCTTCTATATGATGGATATCCAAAATTACCTTCTCATGCACTGATCATAGAAGGAAATAAAATATGTTTTCCATCACATTAATAAATTTCTCTAAAATCAATGGATTATTATTCCTATTAATGAATGGTGAATCCTAATTAATAATAGATTCAGTTGAAATCTTCTCCCTTATTTATTCATTTGTGATATCGATATTATTCATGTTATTATACATAACACGAAATATTTGAATGATAAATTCTCTATATTTTGAACTCTGATTCCCGTATCATCTGAAAAGTAACCACATTGTCCATTAAATAAATCAATAATTGATTTCCTTATGATTAATTCGATATCCATGATAAAAGAATGATTAGGATGAGGGTATTTAAATTATTAAATTTATAAACATAAAAACACTGATCATATAAGAAGAAACTAAAAAAACAAAAAATATAATATTTATTAAAATATTTATAAATTGTCGACTTGTTTATCCATTTTTATTTCACTACTAAGGGTTTATCATCCTCTAAAGTTAGAGTAACAACAAAATCATTTATAATTTATCATGAATGAAAATTTTAATTACCAAAGTATGCCCCCCAAGAGTTTATAACTATATGTGCATTTCAGCCTCTTTTTTATGCACTAGTATATAGCTGATTTAGTACCCAACCTTCCCCCATTGGTGTTATTACAACAAGGTACAATTATTATAGATCTTGTATCCACTCTCTAGAATCCATACATAGATTCATATTCATAGAATACCACATAAAATATACTTTACCAAAATATTTGTATTTAATCTTAAACGTATCCTTAAGCTTTTATCTAATTTTTTCTCGTCCAAATATCTAAATATAATTAATACATACTATAATTCCAACTATAGAGATCCAAAATAAACATACATAAATAATAAATTAATACAATTGTTTAATTAATACATCTCAAAAATAGTCTCACAACTCAAGGGAAAAATGTTTTATTATTTTAGAGATTAAAAACATAAAAAAAAACTATTTTATATGCTTCGAACATTTCTCCAAAAGCTAAACCCCCTCTTATACAATATGTGATATATAATTTTATTTAAATCAAATATAAGGTAAAAAATAATGTTTCATCTAAAATTATCAATGAGGTGTATAATAACAACATCTGTAATGGTTTGATCATAAAAATATAGGAAATTATGATTAAGGGGAAGTAAATAATTAAAAATAACATAAATCAATAAGTGTTAACCATAAACATGTAAGAGAAACATATTATTTAAAATGATTACACATCTACTGTGGCTTGAAAAAATAAAAAATAATCTTATAACTTGGTTCATGGGACACATTTATTAATGCGGAACAATTATTAAAATAGAATATCATATATTTGTGACCTTTATTCACTCCAAAATCTTCACACATAAAATTGTGTGTAAAGCTAAATGCCATCACACTCAGCCTTTGTGATCCAAGATATTTGCTAACCTATTCACATAACATTTCAATATCATTAGATATATAACATTAACCAATTAATTTTTTGGAGTTATATGTCAAAACTATCTTGTAATCTATAAATTTATATTCCACTTCAAAAACTATTTTATCATCATAAAATAACCAATATAAATTAAAATGGATTTTTAGAAATTTTTAGTTTGTATTCCATAAAATAGATTCAAAATATAAAATAAAATGATACCAAAAATGATGACCATAATTAAATATATTATAAGATAAAATATATGGATAATCGTGAAACAAAACTCTATTAGAGTTAAATATTTTATAGACATATAATAAATTGGTTTAAAAAGATTGAAAATATTTATGTAAAACCATTGTAAATTTATTTTAGAATATAATTTTATGTAATTTCAAAAATATATTCAATAAATTTTTTTAAATTTTATTAAGATTGTTTTTAAATAAATAATATTGTTGAAATAATTTTCTTGTATAATAAAATTTCTATTTGAATATAAAATATGAGATCTTGAAATTAAAAACATTTAATAATAAGAAATTATTCTACTTTTGAAACATAGAAAATTTTAAGAGTTGATAAAACCTAATTTTAAAAGTGGTATATATAAACATGAGACTCATAAAAGATAAACCATAATATATTTTCATGTAAGAAGGAAAAAAAATTTGGAATGGATAAATATTGACATGGAAAAGAAAGGTTCATTAGAAAACATAGAAATTATTCTTTGCAATATCACACATTATTAATGAAATCATCCTGGTAGAATAAATTGATATAAAAAAAAATTCCCAATAAAATAAATAGGTATTATATCATAAATTCATAACAGGGATTATTAGATTCATTCTATAAAAACAAATTTCAATTTGGAGGAGTATAATTTTTTGAATTTTAATTGAGTTATGAAACCCCTTATGTATTTAGTAATTTTTGAATCAAAAGTTACATGAAGATTGAAAATCATATGGATATATAAATCCCATTTAGTAAATAATAGATTATTCGAAAATAAATCCTTGGTTATTATAGACAGCATAGATAAAATAAGTCATTTTATAACATTAAAACATGTCACAATGATGAGATATTTTTATGAAAATGAATTACCATGTTCCAGATTTGTTCGGAGAATATGTTGAACTTCATGAAACATAATGTTATATTTATTAGATACCTTATTTATAACTCAATTATAATGTATATATTTTAATATGGATAATTTATCATCATATTATATTTATTTAATATTAGTCATTCCTTATGTTTTAATGATATTTGAATCAGTGTTGGCTTATTTTGATAATTTTAGTGATCGATGATGATATTTTAATAAAAAATTAAATAACAACATTATAGAATGAAATGAACTATAAATTATTTTTAATTTTTTATGATATTATTATTTAAATTTTAATTTTCATCCATGATAGAGTTTTATATAATATAATCAAGTAGTTAGTTAAACCAACCCACACATGAACACATTATATCTCGATGTGTGATTGACGAAATGTTGTCGTGCACGCTCTCAAAAATATTTATAGTTAAGTGCAGCACAGGGGCTGACCTAGGTCGATCTCTTGATGAGCTATCGTGGTCAATCACTCAATAATTCTAATTCAATTATATAAATATATAATAAAATTTTCAGAAATTAATATTGAAAATTGAAAATGAAATACTAAAATTAAACATGAAATGCAATGCAAACAGAATGAATGCAAACAGAATGATTTTAGAAAGAAAAGAGATATTCCCGAGAGAATCACCCAAATTAAACCTTCATCGTCTCATTATTAGTTTCAAATTTAATTAAAAAACACACTCCATAGTATGTGTGAATATCCTCTTTTTTATGTGGTTGTGAATATACAGTTCTCTCAACAATCGCCGAGAGACCGCACATCCACCTCCTCAATCGAGGTAAAATATTATAAAAGAGAAAGTTAAGTCTCAGGTGGAAAGTGGAGACACAAAGGCGCCTTACCCACTAATATCCCCCTAGACCTAACTCTAATTAAATAAGAAACAATTATTATGAGTGTTCAAAGACTTGGGTTCAAACTTGGATTGATCCCCCGAGAAGTTCCACGGGTTAGCTACTCATGATCACAAGTAGAAGAGATCACAGTGGAGAAGAAGGGGGTGGAAGAACAAAAGATAAAAAAATGACAATGAGTTGAAAAAGAGAAGAGAAAATATATTAAAAATGAATAATACTATTACAATGGAAATAAACTACAAAACAATAAAAAAAAATGTCCACACAGAAGTGCCAATGCATTGAGAAGGGGTGAAGATACATATTTATAGGGAGAAGAGGTGAAGAATTCACACCCAAAACATTTTATCCAAACGTTTCCACATGAATCTTCCAATAAATGACGGAATTTGTAATTCGTGTCTTCATAAATGTTGTTCCATTATATATCCTCCGTTTTCTCCCAAAATTTCAACTTTATTAGCCATCGGATGTAGGAGTTATGACCGATTTCATCCAAGACATTTAATCTGTCCATTTGACTCTCCGAATTTTCAATTCTTCAACTTACTATGACATTATTACCCTCCAAACCGTCTATTTACACGTTTTTTCCTTAAAAAAAGTTGTTAAAAATGTAATTTCGCATTCCTCCAAAAAATAGGAGCCATTTTGGACGGCGTTTCTAAATTATATGAATTTATTACCCAATTGATTTGTTTCTACCTGGTGAGACGTTTCATCTTTCATATGTTGTGAGCGTACCCATAATGCCTTAATGAGGGAAATTTGACTTTATATTAATCATGAACTCGAAATATTGAATCCTATTTCTTTTATATCCGGAATTAATTCATTTAGAGGTGTTTTAACCGAGTTATGCATCCGTTAAGTCGGTGGGTACCATTCTGTCCGCCCGGAAAACTCTTCAACTTCATTGAATTTTTACAGCCGCTAGATTATCGATTCAGCCCCTGATCCAGAATACAAAAATAAAGGAAATTAAATAATTATTTTACCATAATTTTAATCATAAACTTTGGATATATATTTAATGGTAAATGACCAAAATACCCCTGTGAAAACAATCTGTTAAAATTGCAGAATTATGCCATTTTTGCATTTATGCTCAAAATAACTCTAAACCCTAAAAATGTGATAATTACCTATACAATAACACTATGTTGGGATTATAAACAATGAATTGCAATATAAAATATATAAAAATTTGAGTTTTATCACTCCCCCACACTTAAACATTGCACTTCTGGGCAATCGTCTTACATCCAAATCAATTTCCACACAACAATTAAAAATAAAAAAAATATCAATGATCTTATTCAAAATAGAATTCCATCATGTGTCATATATGAAAAACAAACCTCACACATTTTCATTTCAATCATTAAAATTTGTTCAACCTCATAAATCAATCCATGGCCCAATCACAACCTACCTCACATAGAATTTTATGTCACTCTTCACTCAAGAGAAATTAAATCTAGAGTTATACTCATACTTGAAAATCGCATGTATCACCATAGGTTTGTGAAAATTATAATTTCTCCATAGCGTGAAAAATTAAAATAAATTTAATAATGAGGGCTTTAATTAAAGGTTAAAATGATTCTGTGGCTTAGGGTTGGTGGGAAAATGATTGAAAAATGTTCCAGGCTAAAAAGAGGAGGTAGGACTTTTAAGTACAATGCATGATTAAATCAAGTGAAAACACAGAAAATTACTCACTCAATCCCGATTGAAAATATGAAAAAAAGACACCACACCCCTTTTATGGCATGGTAAAAGAGACAATAAGTGATTATAATGAATTATATCATCTATGTTCTCCTATTTTAAGCTCCAGAAAGGCACAACTTTATTTTTTTCAATTTTTTTTCATGGTGGATGAGCTGAAAATTGAATACAATGAATGAATGAAAATTCATGACCTTTATTTTTGAGAGGGACATGAGTCATAAAATAATTTACAATGAGGAATTCAATCTCAACTCCATTTTTTTCATTTTTTCTTTTTTGAAGGAGAAATGGATGAAACATATAAAGCACAATGAAATGACAAGACAGACCCAATTTTCTTATTTTCCACTGCCCAAAGCATTGACACACACATCGCACCACCCATAAATGATACACATCCCAATGAACACACACGAAAGGCCCTTCCCCCATACTCAATATCGAAATATCCATGCAAAAATACTAAAATTGTGGGTAGGTAAGAAAAATTCGCTTGTAATGTGGCTTAAACCTATAAAGCAATTCATGGCATCTAAGGGCTTACGAAGGATAAATGTAAAGTTGGGTCTCAGGATAAAATGTGTCTAGCCAAAGAGATGCCTCAATCATTTCAAATACATTCCATGAAATCCAAAGCTTCGAAAAATAAAATTCAAAAATTCTAGTTCTCAGAAAATATTCAAGGTTCCCTCAAGAAAGTGTGGGTATTAGGAAGAATATGTAAAAGTGGTCCAGAATACCTCACAGGATTGGAAAAATATTTTGAGCCAGTGTTTCATGGTCATGGATTTCAAAAATCAGTCAAACTCATAAAAATGATTGATAATCCAATTCAAGAAAAATGTTTTCATAACAACAATCATTTAAAATCCATTATTTCAAAAATCATTTCAACTCTTTCAAAATAAATTAATGTGTGAAAAGTGATAAGAATATTCATTAAAGCTCAAAAATACTAAAAATATAATAATAAAATGAAAAGCACACAAGAAGAACTAAGCAGGTTAACACTCCCCTTCACTTAAATTTAGTTACCCCTTATTTCAACTCAACAAAATATAAATATAAAGGTAGAAAATCAAAGGGAAGGAAAGATAAAACCTAACATTATTTTAGAGGTGGATGCCTTGAGTTAAGCTCCTTGAATCAGCCACTTTAAAACTACAAGAAAGTAATGAAAATACATAAGAAAAATAAATAAAAAGAATGAGAAAGGTAAAATAAAAGAGATAATGCTTGGTTTATACCCCCAAGTGGGTGCGAGGTTTTTACTGCCCCTAGTCAGGCAGTTTTAGTAGATTATCCCCAATCAGAAGGTGGGTGTGGTTTCATTGAGATGAACCACCACATGTGAGTTTTCCCGATATCTATGAGTAAAACCTGAAAGTAGAGAACCCAAAAAAATATAAGATTGTTCCCAACCACCGAGAAAGAATAAAGAATAAATTTGAGTTTCAATGTGGGAGGGAATAAAAGATAAGGGTGCTTCCTATTAACTTCGGTGGTGTCCTCCTCCATGTGACATGATAGTTGATGTAGAGGAGGCAGTCGCACCACTAACAGCTTCTCCGACTCTTCTTCCTTGATTACCACCACTTTGGTGGTCTCATCATCAAAATCAAAGGCCTGATTCATTTGTTCTATATCTGAAATTTCAGGAAAGAAAAAGTCTGAAATCAATTCAGTTTGAATAAAATTAAAACATGATGAATTAATAAAGAAATCTTCCCTTTCAAGTAAGTCAGCTTGGAAATTGATTTCTTCTGATAGGACCATTGGCAACTCCATCTCAACAGGTGCATCTTATTCTTCATCTTCCAACGCAAGAGTGAGGTCAAAAGGTACTAATTGTTCAATATCAATAATGGGAATATCATGTTTGAAGTTATCTTCGACAAAGTTATTCGAAGATTCTTCCAAAAAATGTTGATCTTCCATTAGTGCATCAGTTGGAATGTGCACTTCTGGGACCTCCTTGAGCAATGGTTGCGTGCGGGATGATGTGATAAGTTCTTTTAGAATTTATTTCTCACCCACCTCAGGTTCTTTATCATAAAATGTGATTAGTGAAATCTCTTCCACCACTCGTTTTGGTTCAGGTTCCGGCTCAGGTTCCGACTCAGGTTCAGGTTTCTCCTGGGATGTGCGTACATATTCTGCAATCAATTCTATTTGGATCTCTAGGTTTTTCACTTTATCACTAATCCTATGAAACTGAGCATCAAGATCGTTGTAAACATTTTCTTGCACTTGAGATTGGTCAGTCCATACATAATAATCATAATTTGAATACATCATGAACAAAGAAGATTTTTTTTTAGTTTTTGAAATTTATGATTTTTTTGTTGTTTTTTTAATGAAAAGAAAATTATTTACAAAAAGTGAATAAAAATAGTGAATGAAAACCACTTGGATCCTCGGAAACGGTGCCAATTTGATGAACCGTTTTCGTGCACGCTCTCAGAAATATTTATAGCAAGTGCAACACCGGGGCTGACCTAGGTCGATCTCTTGAGGAGCTGTCGTGGTAAATCACTCACTACTTCTAATTCACTTATATAAATATATAATAAAATGTTCAGAAATGAATATTGAAAACTGAAAATGAAATACTAAAATTAAACATGCAATGCAATGAAAACAGAATGAATGCAAACATATTGATGTTAGAAAGAAAGAAGATATTCTTGAGAGAATCACCCAAATTAAACCTTCATCGTCTCATTATTAGTTTCAAATTTAATTAATAAATACACTCCATTATATGTGTCAATATTTTCTTTTATATGTGGTTGTGAATATACAGTGCTCTCAACAATCGCCGAGAGACCGCACATTCACCTCCTCGATCGAGGGAAAATATTATAAAAGAGAAAGTCAATTCTCAGGTGGAAGGTGGAGACATAAAGGTGCCTTACCCACTAAGATCCCCCTAGAAATAACTCTAATTATATAAGAAATAATTAATATGAATGTTCAAATACTTGGGTTCACACCTGAATTGATCCCCCGGGAAGTTCCATGGGTTAGCTACTCATGATCACAAGTAGAAGAGATCACGGTGGAGAAGAAGGGGGTGGAAGAAAAAAAGATAAAAAAATGAGAATGAGATGAAGAAGAGAAGAAAAAATATATTAAAAATGCATAATACTGTTAAAATGGAAGGAAACAACAAAAAAATAAAAAAAATGGCCACACAGAAGTGGCAATGCTTTGAGAAGGGGTGAATATACATATTTATAGTGAGAAGAGGTGAAGAATTCACACCCAAAACATTTAATCCGAACGTTTCCACGTGAAGCTTCTACCAAATGACCGAATTTGTAACTAGTGTCTTCATAAATCTTTTTCCATAATATCTCCTCGGTTTTCTCCCAAAATTTTAGCTTTATTGGCCATCAGATGTAGGATTTATGACCGATTCCATCCAAGATATTTAATCTTTCCATTTGACTCTCCGAATTTTCAATTCTTCAACTTCCTGTGACATTATTTCCCTCCAAACCGTCAGTTTATACGTTTGTTCCTTAGAAAAAGTTGTTCCAAATGTAATTTTTCGTCTCTCCACAAAATATAAGGCATTTTGGGTGAGGTTTCATGATTCTATGAATTTATTACCCAATTGATCCGTTTCTTCCTGGTGAGACATTTCATCTTCCATATGTTGTGAGCATTCCCATAATGCCTTAATGAGGGAAATTTGACTTGAAATTCATCATGAACTCGAAATATTGAATCCTATTTCTTTTCAAGCTAGAATGAATTCATTTGGAGGTGTTTTCACCAAGTTATGCATCCGTTGTGTCGGTGGGTACCATTCTGTCCGCCCGGAAAAGTCTTCAAAATCATTGATGTTTTACAGCCCATAGATGATCTATTCAGCCCCTGGTCCAGAAGACAAAAATAAAGGAAATTAAATAATGATTCTATAAAAAATTTAATCATAAACTATGGACATATATTTAATGGGAAATGACCAAAATACCCTTGTGAAAACAATCTGTTAAAATTGCAGTATTAGGCTATTTTTGCATTTACTCTCAAAATAACACTAAAACCTAAAAATGTGATAATTACCCAAACAATAACACTATGTTGGGATTATAAACAATGAATTACATTATATAATATATGAAAATTTTATCTTCATCAATGATTATAGTTAAGGAAGTGTATTGTATTATTAAAATAAGATAATAAATATATTTTTTATTTTTTTATGTTGGTAAATTATATTTAAAGTTTTTTTCAATAATAAATAAATAAAATATGAAAAATGAAAAAAAATTAGTTCATGGATGCGGTAGTCTACACAACACATGATTAATGTTATTTTGTTCTATTTAGAGGATTAAAATTGAAAAATGATTGTTGTTAAATTTATATAAGGATATTTCAGTATACTAATTATTATGATTTTATTATAATAATAAGGTTATATATGATTTTTAAAGGATTAGTGTAACGTAAATACTAAGGGAAATAAATACACACATTAGAAGATTATGTTTTATCTTGGAAAATCCTTGGTGTTGAGGGAATTCAGAAAATAAAGGGTGACCATGAACTTATTAATGTTAGATAGGGTTTTATGAGGAGAAAATTTTTATATTTTTATAGACAAATTATATTTAAAGGTGTGTCTTGAAGTGGTGGAAGTGTCAGAAATTTATAAGTGAATTAAATGGTTTTTTTAGATGTAACCCTTTCAATTCCAATAATATAAACTTACCATCAATGATTAAATGGAAAAAATAGAAACATTCTATGGGAAAGTTTATGTGGCCCAATACTCACCCCAAATATCCATTTTAAAACATTTTAACCTGTTTATTTCTTTTCCCTTTTGTAACATATTTTTTACTATTTTTACTTTGGACCAATGAAATTTATTTAGAATTATTAATTAATTTTAATGTAAAATCTTAAAATTGAAAATACTTTCTATTTTGAACCTTATGATTTAATATTTTAAAATTGTTTTATTTTATAAAATTTAAAAATCCATGAAATGTTAATTTTCAAAGAAACATAGTTAATCATGTAAAATTATTTTTTAGAGAAATATTTTTTCAAATTTTATTTTATATATAATATAAAGTTATTATTACTACCAATTTTGATAAAATAAAATCATTTATTATAAATAAAATAAAATTAATTAGGTTTTAAAGGAAATAAAAAACATAATCTCACCTTGAAAATACACAATTCAATGAAAAGACTGAAAAAGTTTTTATTAAACTAACATATTCATTTAGTAATAAAAATAATTTATATTGGGTTTTTAAGGTAAAATAATAAGTTAAAATTCATAAAGTTATTATTTAAATATATATTTTATTAAATTAAATTTTATTTAATCTTCATGGACACCCTTACATAATAATAAAATCAAAAAAAATTAATTTTTTCATAAAATTAATTTATTTGACTAAAAATTAGTATTTTTAAAAAAAATCAATAATTAATACTAAATAATTTTTTATGTGAGAAAGAAATGAATTTTATTTTATCAAATTTATATTCTAAAATCTATAAATTATTTTTTTAAAAAATACATATTACATAGAAAATAAATTTTATTGAAAATAACCCTTTCAAAATTAACTCATATAAAATTTTTCCCTTCTTCACATAATAAATTAATATGGTTTCATATATATTTTTTATTATATATTTATTAATATTTTCTTTATAATATTATTTGGTTTTATTATATTGAGTGTGGCGTATAACACATGTTATCAAACATAACATGTATTTTACAAGGTCTAAAATTTTAGGTCATTATAGAAAATGAGGTTTACTATAATCAGAGTGATGTAGAAAAACAATTTACTAGATAAAGAGGATATTAAAATTTTAATATGATGTGGGTAGAAGATCAAAGGTAGATAATGGTTTATACACGAACAATTTTGTTAAGAATATCTGAAGACTATTGGTTCTAGTATGAACAATGAGACCATTTATTCTTTGACGTATATGGATATTTTCAGGAGATAACTCATCCATTAGCATAATATTATGGTTTAAAATATTTTGATAAAAATAAAACTATTTGGTTAAGGGTAAAATAACTCCTTTGTGTAACCGATATGATAATAGTTGAAACCTATGACTTGGGAAGATAACTGGACGTATTAAATATTAACCTTTACACACTATTGCCAAAAATAATAAAAAAACTATTTTGGGTTTCTTTAAAATTATATTTATTTCTTGAGTGATTATTTTTTGATGTAGTATATAAAATATTCATACATCTTAACCAATTATATAGTTTTGATCAAATTTAAGGATTAAAAATTTTAGGATGAACTTAATTAATAAAAGTTGGACAAACGTGATCTAATCCCCCTCTTAGGGTGGTTGCATGATCCCTTAAGACATAAAAGGATAGTTATTATATGTTTTACAAAATATTTCATTTGTATGGTCTTTTACATTATTAGTATATTCATTTTTATTTTCATATTCTCTAAAACTGAACACTCTAAAATATTCATCAATATTTTCTAAATCCAAATTCTTCTTTATTAATATATTATCTTTAAATTTAACATGGAAATATTCTTTATCAATCATAGTTTTCATATTATAAAGTCTAAAATAATTATTAATATTTCAGTAACCCAAGAAAATTCATTCATTCTATTAATAGTGAAATTTATCTATAAAATCTTTCTTATTTTTTTAAAAAACATTATAACCCAAAACTATAAAAAAATAAAAACATATGTTTATTTTTCTTACATAATTTATACATGGTTTTCATAAGTAATTTAATATTAAGAATCATATTATATACATAAAAATAATAATTTAAGACTTAAAACTATATTTTTTGGGTATATTATATTCATATAACATTGATCTAACCATTTCTTGATTTTTTTTATATTCTTTCTTTCTACAGTTTCATTTTTATGATTTAATCTATGTGGAGAGAAAAAATAAAAATATCCATTTAGTCTTATTTTTTTAATTTTAAAATTTAAATATTCATCACCTTTTCCCTCAAAATAGAGATAATTAAATATCCTTATTTTTTTGATCTTCTTTATTGAAAATAGAAATGTTTCATAATGTATCAATTTTTTGAGAAAAAAAAATAAACCCTTGTTTATCTACTACAATCATAAACTAAAAAAATATATTTTTTACCATATAAAATTTTAGTATGAATAGGACTAAATAAATCCAAATGATTAATTTTATGAGGTATTACTATGTTTACAACATTACTATATATGATTTTTTTCTAATTTCATTTCATACAGGAACCATAAAAGTGATATTTTTATACATAGAATTCAGAAAGCTACAATATTGTATTATGGGTTGATATCTTGTGTAGTAGTTTGATGTTCTCTTGTCTGGTAATTCAATTAAAAAACATTATCTTCATTTACGTCATTATAGAACTTATCATTTTGTTTTGTTAGATCATTAAAATAAATTAAATAAATCTTATCTATTTTATTTTCATAACATAAAATTCATTATTAAAAATGATTCATTTATCATTTCCAAATAATATAAACATTCCTTCATCACATAGTTATGAAAAACTAATTATATTATTCTATAATCCTTCAATATACAAAACTTTTGAAATATTGGCAGAGTAAAAAATTTTGAAATCACCAAATCCTTTAACAAAGAACATTATAGTTTTAACCAAATATAACAGTTCCTCTCTAAAATTTGTTATAATATAATAAGTTTTTTTATCTACATTCCTAAGTATATACAAGACACTATCCATATACCAAATTTCCTTCTTGATATTTTTATGGTAGTCTTTTTAAAAATGAAGTTATAAAATAGTTTTGGTATTATTGTTTCATTAGCTTCAATGGGATAAATAAATGTATTTTTTTGGTACAAAAATAGTTTTTAAACACAAAGTTTTAGAAAAAAATTGAATAAAATTTAATATAAATAATTTTTTTATAATCTAATTTTTTAAGAAATATTTATGAACATTAAATAGAATAATAACCTTTTACTATACGTCATAAATATAATATAGTTTCTATAATTCCTTTATAACTCTCAAATAATAATTCCATATAGATTTTTTTTAATTGTTTATGATGAAAAGAAAACAATTTTTTTTAATTTATTCATATCCATCATTTTTCTATATATTTATTTAACGTGAAGAAAATTAGATAATTCATCCTTTAAGATTACAATTTCCTTTTTCTTTTTTTCATTCTATTTTTAAGTGATTTTTATATCATTAAAATCATTTTAATTAAAACATAATTCTATTTTTTTATGTGTCTCATTTCCATGATTAAGAATATTTTTTCCCACGTCAAGCATCTTATTACATCCTTTTAATTTTTTTTAAAAAAAATAATTTTTAATATATTTCATTATGGTTTTACATTCAATTAAGTTATTTCAACAATATTAGGTTATTCAAATTCATAATCATATTTATAAATTAATTCATAATCACTACTAACCTCATTTTTAATATCCATTATTCATATATTATAATACTCATTCTTATTTATAGTCACATCACTCGAATATGAGAACACTATGAAACTCCATATAAATGCTAAATCTATATTCTCATATTTTTGTAATACTTTCTATATTTTGTCTCATGTTTTTGTTTTTTGTAGTATATCCTGATATGGAGTTTATTTATAGATTCATTACAATTCTATTATGAAATATCAATATAAAAACTTGATTTACATTTTTTATTTATTTTTCATACATCCTTAATATAATCCTCTTTTAATCCTTTCTTCATTTTCATAATATTTTAAACACCTTCCACCGGATATGTCACCTTGTTTTTGTTTCAGGAATTTTTTCTCTACCCCTTGATTATAAATTAATTTTTAAAGATGATGTCCTAAGGATCCATCTCTTCAAACACATATATATTTTATCACTTTTAGGCTCTTTTCTTTCTAAATAAATATTAATCTTTGATTGGGTTTGTCAGATACCTCATATTTTGGGATTCACTGTATATCAAAATTAGAAGAAAAAGAAGAAAAATATATTTTATATTTATATAAAAAACCATACTTTTCTTAGTCTCATCATTGAAAATATTATTTACGTCATGTTTTTACTGTAGTAGTGAACTATTGAGTTCATTTATCATGTACAATTTGAAATTATTACTTTCATATATGGAAGCGTTTTCACATATATATATTCTTAGGTATAGATCTTAGTATATTTTTAAATAGAACCGTTTTTTAGTGTTTTACTGAGAGAAATAATTTCATTAATAATGTTTATAAATAAATGATGAATATGGATGGTTGAATCATCTTATCATATCTTGAAATATTGATATCCAACTCAATGTATTCAAAATTTTGTTCTGTTCAGGTTTCCTAATTCACAATGTTTAATATAAAAAATCCACTATATGTATTTTTTAGTTTTTACATAATGATACATGACTAAAAAAACTACCTAATTATAAAAAAAATATTTTATATTCATAATATTTTAATTTGAACTATAATTTATTGTAAAATAAATATTCAAAGAATCCTTCTCACACTCATATATTTTGAAATGTTTTATCATGATAGTCCAATGATTAATAATAAGGTTCTTTTGGTATGTTTATATCCTTGACTGATAGTATTGATAATAATTTTAACTAAAATATGGTTGTCGTTTAGGAATTACTTGATCGTTAGAATTAGAAATTATCATATAAAAAAATGTTTTTCCCTTTGATTGTGAGGTATATGATAATGGTTTTTAACATATAATATAAACTAATCATAGAACATGATTTAATAGAAATTTTTTTCCCATGTTAATATGCCACATATTTAAAGGGGTAATTGAATTGTATATGCTTATAGTAAATTTTAATATATAGTTAATCATAAAAAATCATTTATAAGTACAGGAGAATGGGAAGTGGAAAAAATAAAATAAGAACACCCAAAATTTTATTTTAGTTGGATCTAAGTAATCATACTTCTAATATTCCTTTTTATTTGCATCGATAGTGAAATAATATACACTATAGTTGATTTTTTATATTAATAAATCAATTTACATTTACATTTTCTACTATAGTAATTACTAGTCGACCCTTAATTTTTAATGGGAGTTAAAACATAATACAGAATATCCTTTTGAGGGAAAATAATAACTACATAGAAACATTACTATATAGTTTTAGGAATTAAAAATAAAACATGTCTTTTATATTTTATCTAAAACTTATACACGAAAAAAAATTAATATGAAAATCAAAAACCCCAAATATTTAATAATAAATATAAAAATGAAAGACAACATAGTATCCCATGATCCAGGACATATTAATACCACCTAATAGTTATTATAGATTTGATAACATTTAAAAATACATTATATCACGATGTATAATTCTTAATGATATAATAATATTTTAAGTCATGCTAAAAAATATTCAATAATAGTAGTTATAGATATATTTAAAATAATAAAATTTCTGAATTTCATTATCTTGATCAATTAGCATTTATTTATAGAGAAATTTCCTATGTTTAGTTTCATAATGTTTGATAATTTGTGATCAATAATGAAATTGTTATCTATTTCAAAATAATGATAACTCTATTACTTCTTCAAAATACTTTCCAAATATATAAACAAAAGATTTAAAACTCTATTTTATTAACAGAAAAAACATATATTTAAAAATAAAACAATAAAAAATTCTACTTCCTTAAAGATACATCAAGGTGTAAATGTTCATATTGTTTGAAAAACATCTATTATATCTTATTATAATAAAAAATCACATCTTCTCATATCCTTAATTTTATAATTACTAATGATATAATAAAAACTATAACAAAAATTTATTTAAGAGAAGTATAAAAAATAAATGTTATATGAATTTGTAGTGTAAAAATATCTTCATAAGATTAAAATATAAACATAAAAAGATAAATTTACTTTTTGAAAATGATATTAGTACTTTGTAAGAGTAAAAAAAGTTCATAAGGTTACTTCCCTTGTCAAAATTTGAATAACTAGATTTTCATAAGAACAATTTCATAAGGTTATCAAATATTTTAATAATGTTTTTTTAATATTCAAAATGACTGTAAGTTTTAGTTAAATTTTTATATGGATGATTTTAATCTTCCTAGGGTTTAGTTTCATCATTATAAGGTTTATATGTATCTTTGTAAGGTTTTTTTATACTTACTAGGGAAGTTTTATTCTTATAATGGTTGTTTTTATTCTTTATAATATTAATTTGATAGTTTTTATAATTTATTCCTTTTCTAGAATACTATTTTTATGGTTCAGTCCAAAACATCATAATTTTATTTTCTCTATGTCGAAAATCAAAATTCATATTTTTAGTTATAATGGCCCAGACCCTCCTAGTCTATTACTTTTCCAAATTCTAAGGGTTGGGGTGTCCTAGACTCACTGATCAGTTCCACCCATCTATCTCACAGATCAGTTCCACTGATCAGCTTCACAGATTGGCCTCACAAATCAGCTTCACATGATCAGTTTCATAGATCGGTTTCACCCAATTGGTTTCACAAATCGGATTCACCCAATCATTTTTACCCAATCAATTTCACCGATCGGTTTCACCCAATCAATTTCACAGATCAGTTTCACCAAATCGGTTTCACCAATCAGTTTCACCCAATCGATTTCACAGATCGATTTCATCCAATCAGTTTCATAGATCAGTTTCACCCGATCAGTTTCACCCAATTGGTTTCAAAGATCGGTTTCACCAAATCAGTTTCACCCAATTGGTTACATATATTGGTTTCACCTAATCAGTTTCACATATCGGTTTCACCCAATTAGTTTCACATATCGGTCTCAACCAATCAGTTTCACAGATCGGTTTTACCGATTTGGTTTCACAGATCGGTTTCACACAATCGGTTTCCCAAATCAGTTTCACCCAATTGGTTTCACAAATCAGTTTCACTGAAATGGTTTCACAGATCGGTTTCACCCAATCGGTTTCACAGATCAGTTTCACCCAATCGGTTTCACAGATCGGTTTCTCCCAATCCATTTCAGAGATCAGTTTCACCCAATCTATTCCACAGATTAGTTTCACCCAATCGGTTTCACCTAATTGGTTTCACATATCGATTTCACCCAATCGGTTTCACCCAATCGGTATCACCAAATCGGATTTACAGAATGGTTTCAACCAATAGGTTTCACAGATTGGTTTCACCCAATCAGTTTCACATATCTGTTTTACCCCACCGGTTCTACCGATCAGTTTCTCAGGTTTAGCTCCATAGTGTCAGCTTCACAGGTTCAGCATTAGAGTATCATCTCTACAAGATCAGCTTCACATAATCAGTATCACTAATCAGCTTCATGGGATCATCTTCATGGGATCAACTTCATGTGATCATCTTCACCCGATCATCTCCACTGATCGTTTTCTCCTATCAATCTCACCAATCGAACATAGAGGGGTGTCAGGGTTTCCTTGCCCATTTTTCTGGTAACACCACTTTTAAGTCTGTTAAATTTTTAAGGTGGTTCAAATCCATTTTAGTGACATAAATAACATTTTAAATCCCCTAATATTGGGGAGACCCTCAAGAGACCCATTTTCCTCTCTTTAAATGAAATCCTTCTGCACATAGCTATTGTGGATACTATCCAATATGAATTATTAAATAATAATTAATCCCATCATGTGTAACTTTCCAACCTCGTGGTGAAACCATGATTGGCCTTTACAGACGCTCAATATTTTTCATATGTCGTAACTCCATGATCACGCCTTTTTATCGCTCTATAATTCTTTCCTTCTTCTTCTCGGCTGATTTCCATCTTTCCTTAGTGAGTTTGGTGTCCCCTTTCCTAAGGGTTGTGGTGCGCCTATGCCAGATCCTTTCATCCTCATTCTTGGATTCCTCGGAGTTCCTCCCCTGCAAATTGTGAATCCCCTATTATTGGCGCCAGGAGAAAAACTTCGATCGTTGATCATCCATTTTGATTTTTTCCTTTGTATCTCTTTATTGTGCATCATTTGGGGTGGGTATGATAATGTTTCCTATAGGGTTGGATAAAACCAAACCTTCATGAAGATAATAAATGGATTTAAAGAATGAAGAGGTGTTTTTGATGATGTATATGTACTCTTTTTTCTCTTTTTATATGTTTTGAATTGAATGGGATTATCTCTACTAAAAATCATGGTCGTTGGTGGTCCTTTATTGCACACTAATGAACCTTTTTTTCTAGATATTTATGTAATTGAATGGATGTAACATATAAACTAGTTAATCACATAATCTTAGTTGATTAAATGGATACCCAATGAATAATAATCCTTGTGTGGTCACCCCGATTAACCAAACAGAACGACAGAACTAAATTAATGGCATATTCAAATTTAAAAATCACTTGCTCTGTTCTAGTGATTTTTACCGTTGATTCTTATGAGGTTACATGTATGGGGATGGGATCCCCCTTTGTGAAGTTTTTATTTTGTGGACCTAAGGCCATGTGGGGCCATATGTTGGGGCTTGGTTTGGTTCCAGTACTTTGAGGGATCTCACAGAACACTTTGGTCATTGTGAATTTACAAGAGAACTGGGTGTGTATGCTTAAATTTCTACTTGGATATTTTTCCATAGTTGGATTGTGGATATGACATTTATTTACCCGGTTATGAATAATTAAATAATCATAATCACTTGAATAGGTAAACAAGAATGTGTTCAAAGGGGAATTGTTTTCCAAGAATGAGTTGTGACATGGTTTTATCTGTGGTGGTTCTTATGAATTAATAGTAATGAGGGTGTTTTTATATGGTATGGGTTTTGAACCCCTTGGATGGGATGAGTGATTGTTACCTATATGTATAATTTAGTTTTTATATTTCTTATTCGCACCCCATTCAAGTTTAACTCTTCGTGCTGAACACCGCCATTTCATGGGGGGGGTGTTTTTTCCAACACTCCTATGAGTTCCTGGTTATTATCTCCTTTTCATCTCCCATTCCCAAGTAGCCCATGATTTCTCGGGTAGGCTTTGATGGCATGAAGCCTATTATAGCCCAAGATTCATCGGGCATGGTACACTGAGGTGGTTGTCCCAAGTGTGTGCGGGCAGGTGGTTTCTCAAGTGCCTTTGGGATGAGTCCCAGGTGTCTTCGGATGTGGTGGTATTTGTTCTGACCTAGGTGTCTGCGGGCATGGTTACATTTGGTTATCATGGATGAGGTGTTTTTGGGCGGGATGTGTGGTTTGGGTAGCCCTAGTGTGTGTGGGTGGGGGATGGCAGTGGAAATGTGGTGAGAATAGAGGGAGTGGTTTGATGCAAAGGATGTCTTCAATAACCAGAGAAAAAGTGGTGTGGGGTACCCAAACATCGATGTTTTTTACTATTAATTTACTTGAATTGAATTTTGTGGGGAGTGTGCCTTGGTGAGGTTTGGGTGGATAGTTTCTTTTCTAGGTGGTTTGATATCTTCTTTTTCATGGGGCATTAGAATGCCTCCCCACTTGTGCACGAGAGATTTTGTTTTTCCCTAATTATTATACCTGTATACTCACCTAGTGTATATAAAACTGCTTTTAGGTTTCTAGGAGGACTTTGAGGACCATTTCGGACCCTACTAGTTCGGACTTTGGGGCAGTTTCTGTAGCATTTTTTATTTTCTTTGGTACATTCCTTTGGAATTTTCTTGAACTTCTATATCATTTACTTTTACAACTTGGGTACAGTAATGGTTTGTTTTGTCTTTACCTCTACCCCATTTTTGGTGTTATTTGGGATTTACTATATTATCTCATGATTCTACTAAATAAAAGAGGGTAGTGCCTTCCATTTTGGGTGTGATTCTATACCCTTTGTGCTAGTCGCCACTCTAGGACCTATTAAATGTGGGTTTCAGTGGTCATTATCTCTCCTTCAACATGAGGAAGGAAGGGTCTGGAAATCCGATGTCCATTCCCTCATATTGGTGTAGGCGGGTCATGATAGAATGGTATCAGAGGAGGGATGAGAGATAGGATGGAGCTCGAGGTTAGGCACAATTAAGATTGAAAGGGATAGTATGGAAAAAGTGTTAGGAAATATTGGTGCATGAAATATTCCAGGGAATATCGGCTAGGACACGGGATTTTAGGTCCCCCCATGATCCGATTCAAGGACTCATGACCAAACAAATGACCATGTGAGGATACACTGATTTCAGGGTAGAGACCCTAAAAAAGGTACATGCATCATAATGACTTGTGTTCTTGTGTTTCCTGGGTGTTCTGGGAATTTAAATAAAAAAAAATTAATAAAAATTTAAAATCAATCTTCTACACTACTCGGGCTTAGGAATTCCTGGTTTACCTTGCAGTTATGGCAGCCGGATGACGACCACGAGTAGTGCGGGTGATCGAGGCCTGGGTGGATGATTTGGATGATCAGATGAGGGCTGATCCAGAGGAAGAGGATGACCAATGGTAGGGTATGCTTTGTGTCTTTCAGTGGTAGACCCTCAGAAATTATAAGGGAAGCATCTCAGACAAGGATACATAGAGTTGGATCGAGGAGCTGGTGATAGCTTTCAACTTGATCTAGGCTCTGATAGAGTAATGGGTTCCTTTGTCTATAATCCAAATGCAGGGAGCATTGCTTCAATGTTGGATGCTATATCTTGGGGAGAATAGGGAGGCTGAAGTTTTTTGGACTCACTTTGAGAGGGAATTTTGGGAAGAATTCCTCTCTTCCACGATAAAGGCGGAGAAGAGGAAAGAGCTACTCTTTCTTCATCAGGGGAGAATTTTAGTGAGGGAGCTGGGAATCATGTTCAAATATCTCTTTCATTTTTCTCTGGCCCTTTTTCTAGATGAGGAGTCTCAATAAAGACGTTTAGAGGAGTCACTTCGGCCTTCTCTTCAGTATGATGTTACTCCCTACACACTACTAATGAATTTGGAGTTCCAGAGGATAGATGAAGTGGTAGAAAGGATGCACACACTAGGAGGTGTTCCATGAGAGGGGAGCTTGTTGGGTTCTTCAAAGGAAAAGGCCTTCAGCAGTAGGCCCCCAGTGTTAGGGCCTTCAAATATTCAACCAGTGGGGAGCAGGCCCCAGTAGTTCTAGTTTTGATCTCCCGGTCCTCGCCATTTCCTTGTGGGACCAAGACCAATAAACATCATCTTTGGAAGCTGTGAGAACCTTCAGAATCATGGCCTAAACTGAGTTCATTACAGTGGGGGTGGGAATGTTTAGCACCCACCTAAATAGCAGCAGTTTCTAGCCAAGCCCTTTTAGCAGCAGCAGTAGGGACAGCAAGCTCTAGCACCTCCGAGAGCAGACATAGCAGGAGGAGGCTGACCCCAGGGTGCTTTTCAAGGACCATGACCAAGGTGTGGTCGGGGAGGCGGCCGATAGCCAAGAGTCAGAGGAGCTGGGTGTGGGCAGTTGCACACCACAGAGGTAGATGTTCCAGTTGGTCCAGAAGTCATTGGAGGTACGATCAGCTTGTTTAGCACTCTTACCTATGACATATTTGATTCAAGATCTTCACACTCCTTAGTTACACCTGGTCTAGACCATGCCTCCAGCCTATACATAGAGAGACTCTTCATTCCCTTGGTGCTGAGTACACCAGTTGGGGGTCATACTAGTATATTTGATGTTTTTTGAGGATGTAAACTGGTCTTGGGTTCACATCACTCTAGTGGTGATATTCTTCTGCTGCAAATTTGGCCATACAATGTCATCCTAAGCATCAACTATCTATTTTTTGTACATGCTTATATCGACTGCTTCTGAAGAAGAATCATGTTCTCTGATAAATATGGTCAGCATGTTTCTTTTGTTGTGTAACAGAGTTGTCTGGTTGGGAGACGGAGTTTGGAACATGTTTTTTCTAAGTTAGCTGAGATTTTAGCAGAATCAATGGATGTGGAGATTATGGATGTTCTGGCAGTTGTAAGAGAGATCCTAGATGTTTTTTTGAGGAGGTTGTGACTCTAACCCCTTAATGTGATGTTGAGTTCAGGATAGACATACAACCTGGGGGCCATCAGATTTCCATGGCTCCTTATTGGATGGAACCTTCTGAGTTGTGGGAGTTGCGGAATCAGATTGATGATCTGGTGAAGAAGGGTTTTGCCTGACCCAATGTGTCGCAATTGGGTGCTCCATTCTAGTTTGTGAAGAAGGGAGATGGTGGTCTTAGGCAGTACATAGACTACCAGATACTCAATCAGGTAACGGTCAAGAATCATTACCCTCCCCAAAGGATAGATGATCTCTTTGACCAGATGAGGGGAGCATGTTGGTTCTCTGAGATCAATTTGTGGTCTGGGTATCACCAGTTAAGGGTGAAGGATTGTGACATTATGAAGACTACTTTCAGGTGCAAGTATGAGCACAATTAGTTCGTATCAATTCCATTAAGTGTTAGGAACACACCTTTTGTGTTCATGGGGCTCATGAATGCAATTTTCCATGATTTTATGAACTAGTTCATCATTGTGTTCATTGATGACTTTTTGATCTACTCAAAATCATAGAAGAAAGATACTAATTACCTTAGGATGGTCTTGGTGGACCTTTCACATCACCATATCTATGATAAGTTATCCAAGTGCATATTCTTGACATAAGAAGTGCATTTTCTTGGACATGTGGTGTCTCAGAAAGGGGTAGAGGTTGCTATATCAAATGTTGAAGTGGTTGTTTCTTGGGAAGCACTTAAGAATGTGATGGAGGTTTGTAGTTTTCTAGTTCTAGAAGGCTATAGCATAGGTTTGTACCTGACAACTCTCGAGTTGTAGCTCCTTTGACAGCTTTGACCAGAAAGTACTAGGACTTCATATATAGTGAGCAGTGTTAGGAATCTTTCAGTTATCTGATGTAAAGGTTGGTCATCTCTTTAGTTTTCAGGTTTCTAAAGGAAGGGGTGTTTTATGAGGTATTTTGTGATGCTTCTGGACATGTCCTGGGGTTTGTGTTGATGCATCAGCGGGGAGTGATGTCTTATGGGTCATGTAAGTTACATCATAATTAGTGTAAATATGCTACTCATGACCTAGATCTTACAGCAGTTGTGTTCGTGTTGAAGTTGTGGCGACATTTCCTCATCGGGGAGCACTTTGTGGTATTCACAGATCACAACAGTTTGAGGCTTATATTTACACAGCGGGACCTAAATTTCTGACAATAAAGGCAGGTGGAGTTTCTTCAAGACTACAACTTCAAGATCTCTTACACTGAAGGTAAGGGGAATGTTGAGGATGATGCCTTGAGTAGGAATTCACTGAGGGAAGTTGTTCAGGAATCTGTGGATGCTTGGATTGCAATGGAGGAGCTGGATGCCCTGCACCTAGATGCAAGGGTGGATGGTGGTAGATGTTGTCTGTTTCATATGAAAGTGCAGTCCTCTCTATAGCGGCAGGTGGAGGAGTCTCAGTGGGGATACTTAGAGAGTGAAATGATGCGCAATCAGGATAATCAAGGCAATTCATTGGAAGGATAGTCAGAGGATTGTCAGAATCGGATTCTTTTCCGAGAGATGTTTTTTGTCCTAGAGATGATGTGTGAGGGAGTTCTATGTGAGTTCAATAACTCACACATTGTGGAACACCATGTAGTTTCCAAGAAGTACTTAGGCCTGAGGGAACAGTTTTGGTGGCCCGAGGTGAAACGGGCAGTGGTGGAGTTCGTGACTAGGTGTCTGGTGTGTCAGTAGGTGAAGGCTGAACACCACATCCCATGAGGTTTTTTGCAGCCATTAGATGTCCCTGAGTGGAAGTGGGATGAAATCTCGATGGATTTCATCACAGACCTTCCCAAGGTTCAAGGAGGTTGTGATGCTATATGGTAGTGGTAGACTAGTTGATGAAATCATCTCACTTCTTGGCGATCAAGCAGTCAAGTGTTGTGGATGCCTTAGCACAAATATTCATGGATGAGGTGGTGTGGTTTCATGGAGTTCGAAGGTCCATAGTCTCAGATAGGGATGCAAGGTTTACCTTATTAGTCTAGAGGGGATTGTAGCATGCTTTTAGCTCCTAGATACATCTTAGCACTACTTTCCACACCCATATATATGGGCTGACATAGAGAACCATCCAGACATTAGAGGATGTGCTATGGGAATGTTTTTTGGACTTCAGGGTATTATGGTAATGACATTTTCCCTTAGTAGAGTCTTCCTGTAATAATATTCATCACTCTAATATTGGCATGGAACTATTTGAAGCCGTGTACGGGAGGTCATTTCGTTCACCCATGTGTTGGAATGAGGTTGGGGAGGCAGGTGTTCTTGGCCCAGAGGTAGTTCAGAGCACAACAGAGAAGGTTCAGATTGTGCGTGAGAAGATGAAGGCAACCTAGTACTAGCATATGTCATATGCCAATCGTAGGAGGAGGCCCTTGGAGTTCGAGGTTGGGGACAATGTGTTCGTGAATGTTTCCCCTCGACATGGGCAGCGAAGGTTTAGAAAGGGGAGAAAGCTCTCTCCAAGTTTCATCGGACCATTAAAAGTGTTGTGGTGAGTCAGTGATATGTCATATCAGCTGGCATTTCCACCTTAGTTGGAAAGGATCCACAATGTTTTCCATGTATCCCAGCTTCGTCGATATCTACACGATGACTCCCATGTCATTGACTGGGGAGAGTAGGATATAGGGGATGATTCTACATTTGTGGAGAAACCAGTGAGGAACTAAGATCTAAAGGAGAAAGTGCTTCATGGATGAACCATCCCTTTGGTTTGTGTGTTGTGGAGGCATGATGGAATCGAGGAGAGTACTTGGGAGAGAGAAGCTCAAATGCGCACCCAGTACCCAGTGCTATTTTGAGTTTCTATTCTGAATCTTTCTTTTTGTTCTTGTTTTTGTGACCTACTATGAAGTAATGCTGACCTTGTTGGTTTTTGAGATGATTTTCTTCCTAACCTTTTGAATGTTTATGAAATGTTTGGATATGTGGGGATGGGAGTACCTGATTCTTAATCAATAAGAATCTAAGTTGATGCTATTAAACCTGTACAGGCGAGTTAGTGCCACCCGAAGTGGATAGTATCTTGACATTGAGGATGGAACTCCCTAATCAATATGTCGGGACAATTTAATCATTGGGTTTCATGTAGTTGTTTTGTGTTGTTTTTCCATGAGAGGTATCATCTGGAGTGGTTGTTCGGGATACTCTTGTATTCTCGAGGGAGAGAATAATTTTGAGAGGTGTCTGATGTAATGGCCCAGACCCTTCTGGTCTATTACATTTCCAAATTTTATGTGTTAGGGTGTCTTGGACTCACCGATCAGTTCCACCCATCTGTCTCACTGATCAATTTCACTGATCAACTTCACAAATCAGCTTCATAGATCAGCCTCACAGATCGGCTTCACGTGATCAGTTTCAAAGATTGGTTTCACCATATCGGTTACACCCAATCGGTTTCAAAAATTGGTTTCACATATTGGTTTCACTCGATCGGTTTCACAGATCAGTTTTACCTGATCAGTTCCACATATCAGTTTTACCCAATCGGTTTCACAGATCAGTTTCACCCTATCGGTTTCACAGATTGGTTTCACCCAATCGGTTTCACATATCAGTTTCACCCTATCGATTTAACATATCGGTTTCATCAATCAATTTCACAAATCGGTTTCACCCAATCGGATTCACAAGTTGGTTTCACTCAATCAGTCTCACAGGTCGGTTTCACTAAATCTGTTTCACAGGTCATTTTCACCAAATCGGTTTCACAGCTCAGTTTCACCCAATCGGTTTCACAGATTAGTTTCACCAAATTGGTTTCACAGATCGGTTTCACCCAATCGGTTTTGGAGATCAGTTTCACCCTATTTGTTTCACAGATCGATTTCACCCAATCAGTTTCGGAGATCAGTTTCACCCTATTGGTTTCACAGATCGATTTCACCCAATCGGTTTCACAGATCGATTTCATCTAATCAGTTTCATAGATCAGTTTCACCTGATCGGTTTCACATATCGGTTTCACCCATTCAGTTTCATAGATCGGTTTCACCCAATCGGTTTCACAGGTCAGTTTCACACAATCAGTTTCACAGGTCCTTTGCACCCAATCGGTTTCACAGATCAGTTTCACCCAATCGTTTTCAGAGATTAGTTACACCCAATCAGTTTCACAGATCAGTTTCACCCAATCGGTTTCACATATCTTTTTCACCCAATTGGTTTCACAAATCAGTTTCACCCGATCGGTTTCACAGATTGGTTTCACTCAATCGATTTCATAGATCAGTTTCACACAATCTGTTTCACTCAATCTGTTTCACTCAATCAGTTTCACTCAATCAGTTTCACATATCAGTTTCACCCAATCAGTTTCACATATCGGTTTCACCCAATCAGTTTCACCCAATAGGTTTCACATATCGGTTTCACCCAATCGGTTTCACAAATTGGTTTCACACAATCAGTTTCACATATCAGTTTTACCCCATTGGTTCCACCGATCGGTTTCACGTGATCATCTTCATGGGATCATCTTCATGGGATCACCTTCACAAGATCATCTTCAAATGATTTTCTTCATTCAATCAACTTCACTGATCAGTTTCACAGGATTAACTTCATGGGATCAGCTTCACCCGATCAGCTCTTCTGATCGGTTTCCCTTATTAGTCTCACCAATCGACCACAGAGGGGGGTCAAGGTTTCCTTCCCTATTTTTTCCATAATGCCAATTTTATGTCTTTTAAACCTTTTTAAAGTGGTTAAAAGTAGTTATATCACCATAAACAATGTTTTAAATCCCCTAGGAGTGAGGATACCTCAAAAGACCTATTTTAATCTCTTTAAATGAAATCCTTTAGCACATAGTAGTTATGGCCACCCCTCCGATGTGAATTATTAAAAATTAATTAATCATGTCACGTGTAACCATAAAACCTTGTGGTGAAACCATGATCAGCCTTTAAAGACACTCATGATTTTTCATATGTCGTAACTCCATGATCCCGCATTTGCTAACACACTAAAATTATTTCCTTCTTCTCCATGGATAGTTTCCTTATTTCTTTAGTGTATTTGGTGTCCCATTTCCCGAGGATAGTAGTGTGCCTATGCCTGATCAATTCCTTCTCATTATTGGAGTTCTCCGAGTTCATCCCCTACAAGTCTCACATCCCCATTTGTTGGCTCCATGAGAAAAACTTCGATCATTGAACATCCAAGTAGGTTTTTTCCTTCATATCTCTTTACAGTGCATCATGAAGGGTGGGTATGATAATGTTTCCTATATGATGGATGAAACCAAACCTTAATGAAGATTATAAATGGATTTAAAGAATGAAGGTGTGTGTTTGATGATGCTACTGTACACTTTTATCTCTTACTATATGTTGTTAATTGAATGGGCTTATGTCCTCTGAAAATTGTGGTCATTGGTAGTCCTTTCTTGCGCACTAATGAACCACTGTTTTTTAATTATTTATGTAATTGAATTTTTGTAACATGGAAACTAGTTGATGACGTAAACTCAGTGGATTAAATGGATTCCCAATGAATAAGAATCCTTGTGAGGTCACCCCAGTTAACCAAATAGAAAGACTTAACTAAATGAATGGAATATTAAATTTTGAAAACTCTCTTTCTCTATTCTGGTGATGTTTACGGTTGATGCTTGTGAGGTGACATGGATGGGGATGGGATCCCGTTTTCTGAAGTTGTAGGTTTGTGGACCTAAGGCCATGTGGGGCCATATGTTGGGGCTTGATTTGGTTCTATTACTCTGAGGGATCTAATGGATCCCTTTGGTCGTTGTGACTTTACAATAGAACTGGGTGTGAATTCTTAAATTGTTGCATGGCTGTTTTTTCTTCCTTGGCTTGTGGATAGGCCTCTTGGTTTCCCAATAGTGAAGAATTATCAAATTGGAATCACTTTAATAGGAAAAAATAATGGGTTCAAAGGGGAAATTTTTTCCAGGAATGAGTTGTGACATGGTTGTGGTTGTAGTGCTTCTTATGAATGAATAGTAATGAGGGTGTTTGTATATGGGTTGGTTTTGGAACGCCTAGGCTGGGATTAATGCTTGTTACCTATATGTAGAATTTACTTTTTATGCTTCTAAATCATTCCCTATCCATGTTGAGCACTTCATGTCGAACACCCCCATTTCATGGGGGGTGTTTTTCCCAACACTCCTGTGAGTGGCTAGTTATTATCTCCTTTTCTTCTTCAATTCCCATGTATCCCAAGATTCTTTGGGCAGCCTATGATGGATTGAAGTCCATTATAGCCAAAATTTCTTCGGGCGGGGTATGATGTGGTTGTTGGCCTAGGTGTGTGTGGGAAGGGGGTTTCCCAAGTGCCATTGGGATGAGGCCTAGGTGTCTTTGGGAGTGGTGATAGTTTTTCTAGACTAGGTGTCTATGGGAGTGGTTACATGTGTCCATTGTGTCCCTGGTATTTGAGGGTGGGATGTCTTGTTGTTGTAGCTCAGGTGTGTGGGGGTGGGGGATAATAGTAGGACTGTAGTGTGAATGGCAAGAGAGGTTTGACATGTAGGATACCTTCAATAACTAGAGGGAAAGTGGTATGGGGTACCCAAACATCGATGTGTTTTACTATTACTTTACATGACTTGCATTATTTGGGGAGTGTGCCTTGGTGAGGTTTGGGTGGACAGTTTCCTCACTATGTGTTTTGATTTCTCCTTTTTCACAGGGCATTTGTATGCCTCCCCACATGTGTATGAGATCTTTTGGCTTTCCCTAATGTGCATACTTGTATACACACCCTACGTATATAAAACTGCTTTTAGGTTTCCTGGAGGACTTCGAGGACTGTGTCATACCCTACTAGTTTGGAATTTGGGGCAGTTGTTGTTTCTTTTTTTCATTTCATTGGTACTTTCCTTTGGAGTTTTCTAGTACTTCTATAGCACTTAATTTTGGAACATGCATATATGAATGTTTTGTTTGGGCTTTACCACTAGCCCAGTTTTGGTGTTGTTTGGGATTTAAAATCTTATCTATATATTCTAATAAATAAAATGGGTAATGACTTCCATTTTGTGTGTGATTCTATACCCTTGGTGTTATTCACTACTCCAGGTCCTATTGAAGTCGGGTTTTGGGGTCATTATCTCTCCTTCTACTTGAGGTAGGAAGGTTCTCGCAATCCGTTGTCCCTTCCCTAATCATGGTGAAGGCAAGTCATGATAGTAATAACCATAATAAACCTATAAGATTCATTTTCATTAAATAAATATTAAAAATTTAACACCTGAAAGATTTCAAAATTGAATATGAAACCTAGAATAATAGAATAAAAATAAAAAACCCATCAAATTCAACATTTTCTTAAAAAGATCATAAAATTTTAAATACGGAAAAAATATAAAATAAATAATCATTTAATAGTCACATATTTTTATAACTTTTCTAATAACCAAATATATTTTTCTAATTATAAAAATTAACTTAATAAAATATCAATGAGTTGAATCCCTAAATAGAATTTTTAAAATCACCTATAAGTTTCACTCCAACATGGAATATTTTTTCACTTATATAAATACAATTATTTATATATAAAATAATTCTAAATAAATTGATGCTATTTGGAACTCACACTCTTATTTCACTTATATGATGACACTGGATGGCAAATTAAATATATATTTTAATATTTTTTAGTTTTTAAATAATTTACATTATTCAGACTAATTTAATATTTTATGGGTAATTATCACATTATCATTTTTTTAGAATAATTTGGATTTTATTGTGAAATATACAAAATAGTGATTTTTAGTGATTTTATTATTATTATATTGTTAGTTATCATGGATAAGGACTAATTTTTGATATTTTATTGAGAAAAAAAATCTAGAAGATATGAAGCATAATATTGAAATAAAATGTACTCAAAAATATATTCGAATAACTTTTTATTCCTCTAAAAGATAAACATTCCATATGTTGTTTGTTAATATACTTGTGAAAAGAACAAGGAATACATAATAGTCATACACTATTATATAATAATCATTCATAAGTAATGCCTAATGTTAAGAAGTAATATGGTAACTTCAAAATATTATTGACAAAATAAAAAACTATAGGATTAAACATCAGGAAGATAGTTGAAATATGAAAAAATTGTAAAATTAATTAGATATGTAAGATTCCATAAGTATGTAAGGGTATTCTAAATAAAAAATAGATAATTTTAGATAATTTTATGGATTCATAAATGTAATAAATATAATATTTTAGTTTCCTTATCCAATACATAAAAGTAAATTTGTTTTCATCAAGAGGGTAATTTTCAACATGTATTTGTAAAGTTCGATAGGGTGGATATGTAAGAGTAACTCCACAACCCATTACTATTTGTTATTTCATTTATAATGGATTCCTATAAGTAATGATCATCAGTAACAAAAATCCATTACAAAATCATTTTCATAAAATATATCCTCACAAATGTGGATATTTACCATGGTCTATTGTAAAAAAATTATTTTATAAAACAGACTATTTTAACCACCCAAATAATTTCATGAATTTTATAAAATTTTATTTTGATATAGAAAAACATTCATCAAAATTACATAAATATTTTAAAAAAGATATATATGTATATAAATATATATAATATAAAATCATGCATAACATTATTACACCATTGAAATTATTATATTTTTATTTAGTGAAAATACATAAAAATCAATAAAAATATCAAATATAGGCTTGTATCTGGGGGAGGAGAATCACCCCAAATTTCAGGATAGGGAAAATCCATACCCAAACCAAACATATGATATTATATTTACTCCAAAATATTATCATCTCCCTGATTCTCATACTCAAAGTTCTCCTCATACTCTCATATCATGCATTGAATCATCTCATATTGCGATTGCAACCTCTTTTCATACTATGAAGTGGACGACGATGAATAATATCAATGTTCTTCCTTCAAGTTGAACAATTATATTGAATAATTATGATAACAACTAGTATATTTCAATATTTAACCAACACCAATCACCTATCCTTTCTAAACACCATGCATAATCACATTTATCAAAGCCCCCTTGTAACACCCCAAGCTTCCACGGTACGTTTCCCTTCGAATAATGCGATAGCGTGTGTTGTACGCAACCTCGAGTTCTAACACACACCACAACTAATTAAACTAGCCGTTGTGAATAGTAATACCTACTTTTTGAAATCATATATATTTTATATTTCAAAATGGACTTCATTTTTGGATTCGGAATATTGAAATTAGCCTAGGGTGAAATTTTGGTACTTTTCAGATAACTTTTATATTTTGATGAATAGTGAAAATTATTAAATTTTAATTAAAAACAACTTTTTTAATCAAAATAAATAATATTGATAAATTATGAATTTGAGTGGTTTTAAAGTATATTTAGAATATATTTTTACCATTTAATTTAATGTTTGTCATTGGACATAATTTCACAATTAAATCAGACATAAACAAGTGTCAATCTTTTGATAGTTATTATCTCTTAAAAACACGCTTTTTTATTTTAACAACGGGAATTAATTTTAAATTAATTTCTGCCACTTCTGTGTTTTAAATTTGGAAAAATGGATTACATATTTGGAATCAGGATGTCCAAATTATGTAAATAGGTAACTTTTATTTTTACACATTTTGAATAATTACTGCGGTAAATATTTTATTTACCATGGTTAAAGGGTAAATCCGGTAAATAAGGGTTAAAAAATAAAATTATAATAATACAAAATTACCCTAAAACGTGTCCTAACCTTATTGGTGGACACATACCCGACCATGGGCATCCTTGGGTCGATTTGGGGACCCCTTGGAGCCACTTGTATGTGGTAGGGACACATTATATTAATAAAGTTAAAATAAAAATAAAAATGGCATAAGCTTACATATTTTAGAAGAACAATTTTTACATAGGGTTATACATGTTGGATTTTTGATTATAAATATTCATTAGAAAGATAAAACTATTTCCTACATAATGATATTTTATTTATAATTTTTAGACATCATATAATTTAAATTATTAATGACACAATAATGATGAAATGTGTACCTCATTAATAAATCATTTAAATAAATAAGATTATAATGATTAAAATATTATCTAACACCTGTCCAATTATTATTGGTTGATGTTATTTAGAATATGAGTCATCGTAGATTTGACCTCAATGATTTTTGGACCATTATAAACCGAATATAATTATATTATAAAGTAATACTTTCACTCTTTCCTAAAGAGCCCCTCCTCTCCCTTATAAAAGGAGACCACTTCTACTCATTCCTCACACCTCTCAAGCCACTTGGCTCGTCCAAACCCTGCCCAAATAAGCTCCCCACATCCCTCTCCTCCTCCGTGAAGCTTCCCCTTAGGCAGAAAGCATTTCAAGAAGTCCTTTGGTTCCAACCAAAGTGAGTTACCTAAATTAAAGGTAACAATTTCTCTTAAATTATTTTCATTTATTTTGCTTCTCCAACCCCCAAACGCTTTTTATTTCCTTTCTTTTGTAACAACACCAGTATCCAAAATATACTAGGATGTTGTTATAAGAATTATTCAAACTACACATACACACAACTCCATCTAATGGATGATGAACATAATGTTTCTGTGGATGGCAAACTAACGCCTCACGAAACGATGATTGTTCAAATACATCTTACCGCCTCTCATGGTGGCCATTATGATGGAACTGTAATTAAATATGATATTAATGATATATATTTTATATATAAGCTTCTGTAATTCCATTTTATTTCATACCATTATTCGTTTCATGTTGTATATACATACGATAATTTCATTTGAGGAAGTGCGGACTACCGCCCCCTTAAAATGATATGACTCGTTCATACCACACATGGAACGTATAAAGGATGGTGTTAATGAACTTAAGTAACATATATAAAATATTATATTATACTGTAATAGTAATATACCTATGTATCATTTGGATTCGATTCTTTTAAAATAAAAATTAAATGGAAGTAGCGTTCGTGCGTACGTACGGACTACCGTCTCCACGAACGCGATGAGATACATTCTCCATCGTATCCATTCAAGTCTTATTCTCATTTTAGGGTTAAAAATAATGTTAATATCATTCTGATTATGAATAAGATATAATCTATCCATTACAAACATGTCTTACGTAACCAAACATTTAAGAAGAACGAATCGATTATCACCTGAAACGACGATAATACTAAGATATTATTAATAAAGCAATGTTAAAAGATCATATATGATATCATATTAATGTATATGATTCTTGTATAATTTAATAATTATTATTTCACCATTATACAGGAGGTTAACCTAACCCAACAAAGGAAAAGTACAAGGTAAGGGTTTATTTCGGAATCTCTTCATTATCCGAGGTTGTTTATACATAATTATCTACTGGGACCTCGTTATCATCCACGCCCATGTTTCTTCAAAATGTATTTCAAAACATTTTTAATATTTAAAATAATATGGGTTAAAGTCATGTATACCCTTTTTTGACTTTTTATAAGAGGTTTATAAGGGAATCTTTCCGTCGTTTTCCAAACAAGGTGCTTTTTAACCTTTTCGATAGAATTAAGATAAGAATGTTTTTTTAACTTATACGGCGGGTGCGGTTATTTTCTGCCGTTATAAAATCATCAAAGCTTCCCTTACAATCTTATAAGAATATTTTCAAGAAAATGTTTTATTTTATATGGCTCTTAAATGATTTCAAAAATAGAAAGAGGTATTTCTCTAAAAAGTGTTTTGATTTTATCTATGTCAACATCCTTTGACGGATTTTACGCTTATTTGAAGTTGATTTATTATGATACAAAACTTCAATATTGTATTGAAGGTTTTGTGATATGTTTGACTGTGGATGTGCTATTTTTATACCATTCATAGTTTATGGTGAAATTATTGACATTTCTTATGCTAGTTTTAATACGAATGTTTATGTTATGTTTAAACCTTTTCATATGGGAATGCATTGGACTTAATATGTGACAGGTGGAGCCCGCTATAGCTCCTTGATGCATCGGTAGGTCTCATGAGACAAACTAGTGTCTTGGCACAAGGCCTTGGAAAAATCTTATTTGTAGTCTTGGCACGAGGCCTTGACTATGTGGTTATGATAGTCTGGCATTATGCATTCCAACATTATGAAAGTGGTTTTTGATTTTTGCATGTGATTATTCGATTAGTAGAATATCCATGTGAATAAGTAAATGGCATTATTTCATTTTACTTTTGCCATACTATGTTGAAGTTCAAGTTTAAAAGGCTTTTGTTTTAGTAATGCATTGCCTTAAATGTTTATGCTTATTTTTAATGTTCCGCTATATTGTTATCCTTACTGGGCATTTGAGCTCACCCCTTTTCTATGTTTTATTTTTCCCAGGATGTGAAGAAGTAAGTTATGAATGACCTGCAGGGATATTATGAGGGGATAATAGTGTGGATTGTGGAAACATTATGTTGTTGTATTAGTTTTCATTTTATGATGTAATGTAAAACTTATGAATATATCTAGTGTTTCCAAGGCTACTAAACCAATCGGTCTTTCGAGATTTGATCTTTCTTGTGATCATGCCAATGTTATGTAATTAATGCACCGACTCTGGGTAACTGGGGTCGGGGCATTACAGTTGGTATCAGAGGAAGTTTAGTACAGACCTTGGAAGCTAGATTTAGATAAACTCTGATTAGAGCACGTAGACCTAAGATGAACTTTGAGGATTAGTATAGAAGAACTTCCTAGAATTTTGGTATTGTAGAGATTTTGTGAGTTTTCCATGTAATACATCCCTGTCTGGATACGAGCAGGTAGAGGCGGCTCTGGCACAGATGTACCTTGGGGTAAAACCCGAAAACACCACTTTGAGCTAGACTCGAACGGGAACTGGTGCACGACAACGGGCCTTACTGCACTCTTGGTTACGACACTCCCGGGGGATATGCTTAGGATAACTCTCATTTTCTTTACAAATCATTATGAAGGGTTTATGAGTATATACTTCCTCAAAGAAAACATTTTTATGATTATGTATTATATCCATAAATAGTTCAATTTATGTTAAGTGTTTTATAAGTATGGGATTATGTATTTTGATTCATAAACTGATCTAGTTTATGCCATTGTTTAGAAATGGTGCCTAGTGGAAGAAATGGAAACCGTATCAATGCACGCACTCCATGTAGGGATTGCCCTCCTGCTCAAGATAATTATAGTGGGGCTGGTGATGCAACTGGTGCCGATCAGCTAATCACCATACTGGGATAACTTACTCAGGTTATGAATAATAACCTTACCCGTATGGAGCACCCTGATCCGCAGCGTGGAGGATCAATGTTAGATCGATTCATGAGGCAACAACCACCAACATTCAATGGGAGTACAAATCCCTTAGTAGCTGAGCAATGGATAAATTCCCTAGAGAAAATATTTCAGGCTTTGGGGAGCAGTGAAAGGGAAAAAGTTATCATGGCAGTTTACCGCCTCACTGGAGATGCTGATCAATGGTGGTCATTGATTCAAAACATGAAGGAAGATGATGAAGTATCAAATATGGAATGGAGGGAGTTCAAAGATCTGTTTTTAGAAAAATACTTTCCTCGTGACCATCGAGCAGATATGGAAAGGCAATTTCTAAGTCTGAGACAGAAGGAGGATGAGAATGTCGCAAAGTATGAGGCTAACTTTACAAAGTTAGCAAGGTACGCTGGTGATTATATATGCAACCCAAGAAGTAAGATTGATCGTTTCTTTGATGGGTTAAAACCATTTCTCCGTCGAGCATTAGTCTCACAATCCTTTTCATCGTACGAAGACATTGTCTCATGTGCTATCAAGACCGAAAAGGAATTCTCTAAGTCTTATGACTTTAAAGCAAAGCAAGAGAAGAAGAGACCTGCTGATCAATCTGGGAATGGAAATAAGGGGAAGAAGGGAAAGGTTGAATATCCATCTTGTGGTAAATGCGGGAAGAAACATCCTGGTACTTCCTTGAAGGGAATGGGAGTCTGTTACAAGTGTGGTGAAAAAGGCCACCAAGCTCGTGATTGCAAGGGGAAGAAGGAAGCTACAAACGTTCAGTGCTACAATTGCAGGGAGATGGGGCATTATGAAAATGAATGTCCTAAGCGTCAAGAGAACTTACCTCAGAAAAGGCCAAGGGATCAAGGCCAGGCTTATGCTATCACTACTGCTGAGGTAGAAGCTCCGAAAGACGTGGTGGCAGGTAATTTAATGGTTTCCTCAAGTTTAGCAAATGCATTATTTGATTCTGGATCATCGCATTGTTTCATATCTTCCCAGTTTGCTAAGAAAATTAGATATTTCCAATTTGATTTAATAAGGGAGTTGTCAGTTAAAACTCCTAAGAGAAGTATCATTGCAACAAAGTTTTGTGAATCAGTCCCCATTAGAGCACATAAATTTTCTTTATCTGCTGATCTCATCGTCATACCTATGATTGAGTTTGATGTAATCCTCGGAATGGACTGGATTTCGGACTATGATGCGAAGATTTATTGTAAAAAGAAAGAGGTTGCGATTCTTGATGATAATGATAAGGAACACCTTATCTTTAGAGCAGAATCATCACCACCTAATTCTTATTTAGATCCACCCCCAGTAGATCAACTTAATTCAATTATTGGGGAGGAAGAGAATGAAATAACTGTCGGTGAGGAAAGGAATGTTCAAATAGAGGATGTACCTATTGTGAAAGAATTTGTAGATGTATTTCCGAAAGATTTACCTGGACATCCTCCAGAACGAGAAGTTGAGTTTTCCATTGATTTGATTCCTGGATCAAGGCCTATATCGAAGACCCCTTACAGAATGGCTACTGTAGATTTAGTCGAACTAAAGAAACAACTAGAGGAATTGAGTAATAAAGGATTTATTCGCCCTAGTGTTTCTCCATGGGGAGCCCCTGTTCTTTTTGTTAAAAAGAAAGATGGATCTATGAGGTTATGTATCGACTACAGGGAGATCAATGCTATAACGATAAAGAAAAAGTATCCCCTACCTCGTATTGATGATTTATTTGACCAACTACATGGAGCTCAATACTTTTCAAAGATTGACCTTCAATCTGGATACCATCAGTTGTGTGTGAAGAAGGAAGACATTCCGAAGACAGCATTTCGAACCAGGTACAGGCATTACGAGTTTACTGTAATGCCGTTTGGATTGACTAATGCACCATCTGTATTCATGGATCTGATGAATAGAGTTTTCAAGGAATATCTCGATGAATTTGTGGTGGTATTTATTGATGATATCTTGGTATACTCCAAAACCTACGAAGATCATGAAAATCACTTGCGCATTATCTTGAAGACTCTGAGGAGGCATGAATTATATGGGATGTTTAGCAAGTGTGAATTCTGGCTTCAGGATATTACTTTTCTTGGCCATATTATCTCTAAAGATGGAATCTCTGTTGATCCTTCTAAGACCAAGGCAATCCAAGAATGGCCAGCACCTACGAGTATAACTGAGGTACGTAGTTTTATTGGTTTGGCAGGTTATTATCGACGTTTCGTCCAGAATTTTGCCCGATTGGGTAACCCATTAACAAAGCTCACACGTAAAGGGGTTAAATTTGTTTGGACAAAAGAGTGTGAAGAATGTTTCGAAGAACTGAAGAGAAGATTATTCAATGCTCTTATATTGACTCTACCATCGGGGAATGATGGGTTCGTTATTTATAGTGATGCATCAAAGAAAGGACTTGGCTGTGTCCTTATGCAGAATGATAGAGTTATTGCCTATGCATCATGACAGTTGAAAATTCATGAACAAAACTATCCTACTCATGATCTTGAGTTAGCAGCTGTGATCTTTGCTTTGAAGATATGGAGACACTACCTCTATGGTGAAAAATGTGAGATTTATACTGATCACAAGAGTTTGAAGTATATTTTCTCACAAAAATAACTCAACATGAGGCAAAGGAGATGGCTTGAATTACTCAAGGATTATGATTTCATGATACACTACCACCCGGGGAAAGCAAACAAGGTGGCAGATGCTTTGAGCAGAAAAGACCATGAAGTTTTGAACATGATGAGAATTGAAAGGGATCCAATTTTCATGGATCTAGTGAAGATGGGCATGGGAATAACCAGGGAAGGTGAAACATCAATGATTTTTCAAATGGTTGCCAAACCATCTTTACTAGAAAGGATTAAGAGTTCTCAGACCGATGATGAATAATTTCAGAAGAAGATTAAAGCTGTGAATGATGGGAGATTGAGAGACTTTGTGTATGAATATGGAATTTTGAAATTCGGGAAGAGACTTTGTGTTCCCGATTTACCTGATCTAAAAAGGGAATTGCTGGATGATGCTCATAGTTCCAATTTCTCTATACACCCTAGGAGCACCAAAATGTATAGAGATTTGAAGGAACATTTTTGGTGGGACAACATGAAGAGAGAGATTGCTGATTTTGTGTCAAGATGTATGGTTTGTCAACAAGTGAAAGCTGGAAGGCAACAGCCTGGAGGATTCATGCAACCTCTTCCCATACCGGAGTGGAAATGGGACAATATTATGATGGACTTTGTCATGGGGCTACCAAAGACTCCTAGAAGGAACGATGAAATATGGGTTATTGTTGATCGTCTTACCAAGTCAGCACATTTTCTTGATATAAGAGAAGATCTACCCCTGGAACGTCTAGCAAGACTATACATTAATGAAGTTGTGAGACTTCATGGAGTACCCCTATCGATTGTTTCCGATCGTGATCCCCGTTTTACTTCAAGATTTTGGAAAAGTCTTCAGAAATCCCTGGATACTGAACTTCATTTGAGCACTGCTTACCACCCTCAGACAGATGGACAATCAGAACAGACTATTCAAACCCTAGAATACATGTTTAGATCTTTCTCACTTGACTTTCAGGGTATGTGGGATCAATATTTACCACTGGTAGAATTTTCCTATAACAATAGCTTCCATTTGAGTATTCAGATGGCACCATATGAAGCGTTATACGTAAAGAGATGTCGTACACCAACCTGTTGGGATGACATCGGTGAAAGAAAACTTGTAGGTCCAGAACTGGTGGAGGAAACGATGGAAAAGGTGAAGGTAATCCAAAATCACATCAAAGCAGCTCAAAGTAGGCAGAAAAGCTATGCCGATAATCGAAGGAATGATTTGGAATTTCAGGTCGGTGATCATGTTTTCCTGAAGGTATCTCCATGGAAGGGAGTCATACGTTTTGGTAAGAAAGGTAAATTGAGTCCCAGGTACATCGGACCCTTCGAAATTCTAGAACGAATTGGGGCTGTAGCTTACCGATTGGCAATGCCGCCAAGTCTCTCCAAAGTTCACGATGTGTTCCACGTATCTCTGTTGAGGAAATACATGCCTGACCCAACGCATGTACTCACCTATGAAGAATTAGAACTGGAACCCGATCTGTCTTATTGCGAAGAGCCCGTCAAGATTCTTGATACGAGAGAACAAGTGCTGAGAAACCGGACGACACGTCTGGTAAAAGTTTTGTGGAGAAATCATAAGATGGAAGAGGCAACGTGGGAACCCGAGAAACTTATGATGAAGAACCACCCGAGTCTTTTTATGCAGTAATACCCTAGAAATTGCGAGGACGCAATTATTTGAAGGAGGGGAGAATGTAACACCCCAAGCTTCCACGGTACGTTTCCCTTCGAATAATGCGATAGCGTGTGTTGTACACAACCTCGAGTTCTAACACACACCACAACTAATTAAACTAGCCGTTGTGAATAGTAATACCTAATTTTTGAAATCATATATATTTTATATTTCAAAATGGACTTCATTTTTGGATTTGGAATATTGAAATTAGCCTAGGGTGAAATTTTGGTACTTTTCGGATAACTTTTATATTTTGATGAATAGTGAAAATTACTAAATTTTAATTAAAAACAACTTTTTTAATCAAAATAAATAATATTGATAAATTATGAATTTGAGTGGTTTTAAAGTATATTTAGAATATATTTTTACCATTTAATTTAATTTTTGTCATTGGACATAATTTCACAATTAAATCAGACATAAACAAGTGTCAATCTTTTGATAGTTATTATCTCTTAAAAACACGCTTTTTTATTTTAACAACGGGAATTAATTTTAAATTAATTTCTGCCACTTATGTGTTTTGAATTTGGAAAAATGGATTACATATTTGGAATCAGGATGTCCAAATTATGTAAATAGGTAACTTTTATTTTTACACATTTTGAATAATTACTGCGGTAAATATTTTATTTACCATGGTTAAAGGGTAAATCCGGTAAATAAGGGTTAAAAAATAATATTATAATAATACAAAATTACACTAAAACGTGTCCTAACCTTATTGGTGGACACATACCCGACCTTGGGCATCCTTGGGTCGATTTGGGGACCTCTTGGAGTCACTTGTATGTGGTAGGGACACATTATATTAATAAAGTTAAAATAAAAATAAAAATGGCATAAGCTTACATATTTTAGAAGAACAATTTTTACATAGGGTTATACATGTTGGATTTTCGATTATAAATATTCATTAGAAAGCTAAAAAGATTTCCTACATAATGATATTTTATTTATAATTTTTAGACATCAAATAATGTAAATTATTAATGACACAATAATGATGCAATGTTTACCTCATTAATAAATCATTTAAATAAATAAGATTATAATGATTAAAATATTATCTAAAACCTGTCCAATTCTTATTGGTTGATGTTATTTAGAATATGAGTCATCTTATCTTCTACCTCAATGATTTTTGGTCCATTATAAACCGAATATAATTATATTATAAAGTAATACTTTCACTCTTTCCTAAAGAGCCCCTCCTCTCCCTTATAAAAGGAGACCACTTCTACTCATTCCTCACACCTCTCAAGAAACTTGTCTCGTCCAAACCCTGCCCAAATAATCTCCCCACATCCCTCTCCTCCTCCTTGAAGCTTCCCCTTAGGCAGAAAGCATTTGAAGAAGTCATTTTGTTCCAACCAAAGTGAGTTGCCTAAATTAAAGGTAACGATTTCTCTTAAATTATTTTCATTTATTTTGCTTCTCCAACCCCCAAACGCTTTTTATTTCCTTTCTTTTGTAACAACACCAGTATCCACAATATACTAGGATGTTGTTATAAGAAGTATTCAAACTACACATACACACAACTCCATCTAATGGATGATGAACATAATGTTTCTGTGGATGGAAAACTAACGCCTCACGAAACGATGATTGTTCAAATACATCTTACCGCCTCTCATGGTGGCCATTATGATGGCACTGTAATTAAATATGATATTAATGATATATATTTTATATATAATCTTCTGTAATTCCATTTTATTTCATACCATTATTCGTTTCATGTTGTATATACATACGATAATTTCATTTGAGGAAGTGCGGACTACCGCCCCCTTAAAATGATATGACTCGTTCATACCACACATGGAACGTATAAAGGATGGTGTTAATGAACTTAAGTAACATATATAAAATATTATATTATAATGTAATAGTAATATACCTATGTATCATTTGGATTCGATTCTTTTAAAATAAAAATTAAATGGAAGTAGCGTTCGTGCGTACGTACGGACTACCGTCTCCACGAACGCGATGAGATTCATTCTCCATCGTATCCATTCAAGTGTTATTCTCATTTTAGGGTTAAAAATAATGTTAATATCATTCTGATTATGAATAAGATATAATCTATTCATTAAAAACATGTCTTACGTAACCAAACATTTAAGAAGAACGAATCGATTATCACCCGAAACGACGATAATACTAAGATATTATTAATAAAGCAATGTTAAAAGATCATATATGATATCATATTAATGTATATGATTCTTGTATAATTTAATAATAATTATTTCACCATTATACAGGAGGTTAACCTACCCCAACAAAAGAAAAGTACAAGGTAAGGGTTTATTTCGCAATCTCTTCATTATCCGAGGTTGTTTATACATAATTATCTACTGGGACCTCGTTATCATCCACGCCCATGTTTCTTAAAAATGTATTTCAAAACATTTTTAATATTTAAAAGAATATGGGTTAAAGTCATGTATACCCTTGTTTGACTTTTTATAAGAGGTTTATAAGGGAATCTTTCCGTCGTTTTCCAAACAAGGTGCTTTTTAACCTTTTCGACAGAATTAAGATAAGAATGTTTTTTTAACTTATACGGCGGGTGCGGTTATTTTCCGCCGTTATAAAATCGTCAAAGCTTACCTTACAAGCTTATAAGAATATTTTCAAGAAAATGTTTTATTTTATATGGATCTTAAATGATTTCAAAAATAGAAAGAGATATTTCTCTAAAAAGTGTTTTGATTTCATCTATGTCAACATCCTTTGACGGATTTTACGCTTATTTGAAGTTGATTTATTATGATACAAAACTTTTATATTGTATTGAAGGTTTTGTGATATGTTTGACTGTGGATGTGCTATTTTTATACCATTCATAGTTTATGGTGAAATTATTGACATTTCGTATGCTAGTTTTAATACGAATGTTTATGTTATGTTTAAACCTTTTCATATGGGAATGCATTGGACTTAATATGTGACGGGTGGAGCCCGCTATAGCTCCTCGATGCATCGGTAGGTCTCATGAGACAAACTAGTGTCTTGGCACAAGGCCTTGGCAAAATCTTATTTGTAGTCTTGGCATGAGGCCTTGACTATGTGGTTATGATAGTCTGGCATTATGCATTCCAACATTATGAAAGTGGTTTTTGATTTTTGCATGTGATTATTCGATTAGTAGAATATCCATGTGAATAAGTAAATGGCATTATTTCATTTTACTTTTTCCATACTATGTTGAAGTTCAAGTTTAAAAGGCTTTTGTTTTAGTAATGCATTGCCTTAAATGTTTATGCTTATTTTTAATGTTCCGCTATATTGTTATCCTTACTGGGCATTTGAGCTCACCCCTTTTCTATGTTTTATTTTTCCCAGGATGTGAAGAAGTAAGTTATGAATGACCTGCAGGGATATTATGAGGGGATAATAGTGTGGATTGTGGAAACATTATGTTGTTGTATTAGTTTTTCATTTTATGATGTAATGTAAAACTTATGAATATATCTAGTGTTTCCAAGGCTACTAAACCAATCGGTCTTTCGAGATTTGATCTTTCTTGTGATCATGCCAATGTTATGTAATTAATGCACCGACTCTGGGTAACTGGGGTCAGGGCGTTACACCCCTCATTAAAACCCGACTCTTAAGTGACATCTTCTTTGGAATCAGATTGAATCAATTGTTAATTAGAAGTCATACTCTCATATGATTCATTAATATTCAATTTGAAATAAAAATAAAACTAAAATAAACTTAAATAATTTTTTAAAAAATATTACTAATTACAATCTGGAGATTTTTTTCATTGAAAAAATATCTTGTACCAGGTTCTATGTGCATCTTCATATAAAAATTAAACTTCACAATAGATTTTTTAGTATAATCCTATATAATGTAATGAAATTTTATATATAAAGTAAGCATACATTAGTAAATAATATTAATTATGAAATTCCTTCAATTTATAAAATATTTACGACTCATAGCCCCATCTGTGACCTCTTACCTTTCCGATTTTTTATGCCTAGATGATTATCTCCTCTTAAAAGTATCTCTTATCTAGAAGGAGCATATTAATTCCCTTAAAATTTATGAGATATAGTTTTTTCTATGAGATAAGCATTAGAGATAGAAAATTTTAACAGATGTTCTATCCAGGGATCAATTTATTAGGTTGTGTAAAAACTAATAAAAATAATCATGTATAAAAAATCACATGACCCCTGAATAGGATATATCATACTATCATTGATCGGAATCCAGAAATTATCTAATAAAATGAAAAAAATTATTCTTGATTAAATAAATATAAAATATATTACATTATTTATTAACATACAATCCAATGTTCAAACATCTGATGTTGAATAATAATGAGAACTTTATCCCATGGCACCCATGGTCCAGAAAAGTTATTTCATAAAATTGAACCATCCTACACAATATATAAATTAAAAGAAATATCAATAACAAAAAATAATTTGAATATAATTCCCAAAATTAATAGAAAAACTTAATATAAAATAGAAACCTTAAAAAATTGAACTTTTCTCCATAAATAAGGATCAAAATCAAGAGATGAATGTCTTTTTAGAATAAGGTAAAGAATTATAAATATTATAATTTCATCGCCCTCCAAATAGATAGTTCCATAGTAGCATCCTACAGGTCAGATGAATGAGGTTCATCATCAGAAATCCCAACACCAATCATAGAATATAACATATTTTCTGCACTAACTTCAACAATATGAATCAAATTAACTAACTTGTAAAAATTTGTTAATAGATATTTTATATATATAAATATAAAAAATATCATAATATAATAATTATCTTACATGTAAAGAATTATTAATATAGATATTAAATATACAAAACTAATAAATACCATAATATAATAAATACCTATAAACAAATATCGTAATATAATAATCTTACGTAAAAATAATTCTTAATACAGATTTCAAATATTAATAAATAATAAATATCATATGGAATATAATAATTTTACCTTTAAATAATTTTTAATACAAATATAGAATATGAAAAAGTAAAAAATAATGACATCAATGAAGGAATGAAATAGATCACTCTAACTATCTCTAGACATCTGAAATCACTAAATTTACCAATAAATAATTATTAATATACATATGAAATTTAAGAAACATATAAATACTTGAATATAATAAATAATTTGTCATCGTCATCCTTACCTTCATCGACGATAATTTCTTCATATTCCTCTTCATCATTTTTAACTTTCATAAGAATTTTTTTTATCATCCATTATTGAATCATACACTCTATCGATAGAATCATACCATAAATGGGGTGATTCAACATTGATATTTATATCTCATTGAGTAGGATAAGACTTTAGGGTATTTTCTTGAAAAAATGTAATATGTTTCACTTATATAGAACAATTTTAATTTTTAATAACCTTAGTGTCATGAGATTTTATTTTTATTACCCTCTACCAGTCATTTAAATCACTATAAATAACATAATAGTTTTCATAATAAAGTTGATGTGATTGATGTTTCAACATAAATGGTTCATTTTAGGGAAGAAGAATTTTATATTTAATGTCAACGACTCCATGTTTTGGATGAACTCTCAACCCTAAATCAGTATCAAACCAATGACATTTATCTATTTTTTTCATTATTTTTGAATCAGATAAAATAAATCCATCATTTCGTCAATAATTGAATATTAATTTTACTTTCATATTGTGCTTCCTAAAAAAATAAAAACTATTAATAATATAAATACTTATAAAATTTATTTAATGTTCCATTATAAAAAAATTATTGTACTAGTTTTTGAAACCAATATGCAACAATCAATTGTTGACATTCTTCAAGTGCAGAAAGGGACATTTTTGTAAAGTATTTTTTGAAATAGTCAACATATAGTTTATAAAGAAAATAATGTAAATAAAGTTATCTCTTAAAAACATTTAATAAAATATTATATATTTTCACTCACTGTAAAAATTTAGGTCATTTATTCATAAATGAGTTGAACATATATATGAGATTTGAAAATTACTTCATTTAAAATCCATCTTTCATGATAACAACTAAAACAAGATCCTAATGACAAAAAAAATAATTGATTTTCTCTGACATAATTAAAAATTTCTTCATTGAAACCCATTAGATTATGGTTTAAGGATATTAATATTAAAAATTATAAGAGTATAAATTTGATATTTCCCTTATAAGTATTGTTCTGTAATTGACCCTTCAACTAATGATTTGTTATATAATTTATTCTTTAACTTTTTCATAAATCTTGAAAAATGGTTATGTCTATTAGAATTGTACTATACCTCCAAATTTAGCTTCATATATAAAATGAAATATTAATGTTTTTATTAGATCATAGTAGAATATTTTGAATATTTCCTAAAATTTATATAAAATTAATATTTTTTACAACATACTCTATGTGTTATTATATGTTGTTACCACACAAATATGTCCAAAAAATATTATATATTGATAAATAAATCATATATTAAAGAATAAAAAACCCTCGAATACTAAAATAAAATAGTAATTCCATTATAACATGGAAATAATGATTTTTTAAAACTATAATATGTTCATATATGATGAAACAAAAAAATAGAATCATAACCATCAGGTAACCTCCAATCACTAATTAATTGACAATATAATAAATCAATGTCATTAGAAATTTCATAATCACTTTTTATTTTATTAAATTGTGTGATCTTTCATATTTACATAATTTTTTAGGATGCTTGAAACACATTTCAAGATCTAACCATGTCTTAACATTATCTTTGGTCTTATTTGGTATTTCTAACATTGTATAAAACATGTTATCAAAAAAATTCATCTCAATATGAATTATATCTAAAATATGATGAACGAACAAATCAACCCAATATGTCAGGTCCCAAAAAATTCTCATCTTTATAGAATTATGATATTTACAAAAACCCTATATATTTTTTTCCTTTGTAGTTTGTCCTAATGTAATAAGATGTAATGAATAGATGATATATTTTACCTAAATACCTATGTGAACTTCTATAAGGTTCATCTATTTCAAGTCTCTCTTTTATAAGATTATTTACATTCCATCTAAAAGGGTGATCGGCAAGAAGAAATCACTAAAGAAATATAAAATATGTTCTATTTCTTCAATTGAAAAGAATAAGTACTTTATTCTTATCCATGTGGTATAGACCTGATTTTATACCATGTGTAATTCATCCAAATAACATACCATACACAAAAAAGTCATTGATTATACACATTATTGTAAACTCCTTTGTAAAATTCTGAATTAAAGTTATATCAAATGTAGTTACACCATCATTAGATAATGAAATTTACTCATTATTTAGTGGCTTCAAAAAAACATTGATATTCTTCTTTGGATGTCCTGGAATTAATAGCTCTATTTTTATATGGTTCATTCATCAGCATCTATGGAGGTTTTTTATAAAGAGTTATGAAATAGGTCAACAAGAATATTGACTACCGTAAGTACAATATATAAAAAACCATCAGTAGAAAATATCAACTATCTGTTATTAGGTTTATATATAAAAAACGATTAATATGATCAAATTGTTCCCTTAGAAAACCATAATATGAATTATTTTAGATTTTAATGATTAAATTTTTTTATTTATTCCATTTCATCAAATTAATTTATGTTGGGAGAAAAAAATAGATTTTTTAAGTGGGGTGTAATTAAAAAATACCTCAACAGTTTTGAAATAAATATCTGATTTCCTCTTTTTCATCTCATTATACCACAATTCTCTACATGTTGGGTAATTAATTAAGGATTCCTAATCACTGTAATATAATATGTATTAATTTGAACATTCATGGATTTATGATTACTAAGACCTAATTTATGGAAATTTTTTTTACTTTTTTAGAAACATGTAGGTAATGAATTTCCCTTAGGAAACAAAAAATAAACCAAATAAAATAATTGACCGAAAAACTATTTAAAATTCTAAAATCTAATTTGATAGACATAAATTTCATTACACATTCATGTTTTATTATATGGAATCCATGATATAAGGTCACCTTAGCACATTTCAACTGATTTTAAAATTGATACGGTTCTAGTGTAATATTTAGAAAATAGTTATGAGTATTCAATACATAAATAAATCGTCCAACAACCTCATTTACTATATACTGTAATGATGGATCTTGAACAAAAAAAATTATTTTTCTATTAAATTTGTTTCACTACTATGATGCAAAACACAACCTTTATAAAAACAAAAATTTATTTGATGAATTATAAATTTTTAAATTGTTTTTATTCTCTTAATATCACATAAATTACATAAAATTTTATTATCCCTTCAGAAATAATTTAATAATTTGACAATGAAAATGATATAAATAATTAAACACCCTCAATATGGAAATGATTTATAAAAGATCCATTATGATTTTTGATATTATTTATTCAATTGTGATCACAAAATTGAAACTAGTGTGTAATTGAAGAACCTATATATATCTAAAATCCATCTAAAGCAAAAATAATTGCCACTCATTGGGACTATTTCAAGAAACACTCACTAATAACCCATTTATTTTAAGGAATGAGACATACTAGAGGCTAATTCTTTAGTGTGTTACTTTATATTCTATGGTGATAAAGAATTTATATTTCAGCTTTGGGATAATGACTCTCATAAAGTTATCAAAAGTCAATTCGTGATCAATAATTAAGAGGTATTATAGAAAGATCTAAACCTAGTAGTAAATTGGAATGAAAGAAAAATTTTATCATAATATGAGTTTCACCTAAATTGATGATCAATAGACTCACACATTTTGATAAATTCATGAAGCATGAATGTTCAAGAAATAGTTAACCCTCCAATGAAATTAACGGAAGAAATGGGTCAAGTCACAATGTTGTTTCCCTGGTCTGAAGTACCAAAGAGTTTAAGGATTGTGGAAAAACAAGCACCAAAATATCATAGTCAAAATATTTTTGTATAAAAATAAACTTATCCATGGAGGTCTTCAGAGGAAGGGTTCCATGTTCAATAACAGGGGATTACTTTTCATTATCTACTTCTAATGAATGAGGGAGAGTATAAATACTAAAACGATGCTTGAAGTTTTAAGGATTAAAAATAGTATGATTTAAAAATAAGGGATTAACATATGTCCCTCAATATGTCTAGAACATTGGAAATAAATAAGATACCTACTGGAAAAAAGATTCTTAAAAAAGGGTTTATTGAATAAAAGATAAGTAAAATGATAGGTGTAGGTGCATGTCTTGTAATATTAATACAAGATTTCAATATAATTATAGTGTGTATTTCTCTAAAATAATTTCTTTTATAGTAAATAACACAAATATTTAAATAGTGTTGAGTATGGTTATATTGTAATATCTTCTTCTTGATTAGATGGATATGGATGAAAAATTCCTTCATTATTATTTAGATGAAGAGATAATATGGATCAACTAGAGGTTTTTGAAAAACACATGAACCAGAAGATTATATACTAGATAGTGAATTCCCTTTATAATATAAATCTCTAACCAAGGAACATGAATAATCGGTTTTATGATTTCATAGTGGAATGGAAGTTTATATAAATAAATAATAAAAATATATTTTACTATAAGGTGTATGATGATTATTGATTTATTATCCTTATACATTATATGGATTTAATGAAGATAGTGGGTCCAATAAAATAAAGTGTAAGTGATATAAAGGAATTTTTTTCTAGAAGGTTCTCAGATAAAGGGTCTTGATGAAATGAAAACAATATTTTAGATGAGGATTTTATTAGACTAATGTTCTAGTACATTGTATGTAACATATGCATAATACATCCATAATGGTTTATAATGATTTATTGTAATTAACAAAAACATATGACCATATCCTTATTAAATCATTTAATGCTATATATGGATAAGTCACCTCAAATTGTTGTTGAGGTTGATTAAATGAAAAAGTTTCATATGAATCAAATATTGATTGTTTGATGTATGCATCTCACGACCTGTCCCCCGGGGCCCGTGTCGTGACTACCTCAAGCCAGCCTTCCATAGGCCAGGGGCTGGAAACTAGCACCAAAGTCATAAATCACTAAACTGGGAAAGCATTACCTTTATAACTGAAAACACACACAACAGAGTACACAACTGGATACAAAACACTAAGTAAAACTTTATAATAAGAGAGTACTGAAAAGTAAAGGGGTCGGAAATACAAGCCCAACTGAAAGTAAAAGTACAACTGAAAAGGAAAAAAACATCTAAATGGTGAAAAGAAACTCTTGAATCATCCACCATGGATCCTACTTGAAGGGAAGGTACAAATGGCCTCCTCAGCACTCCACATCTGTTAGTCTCCTCTAGGTACCGACTCGTCTTGAGGTCCACCTCTGGTTACCATCCAGTCCTCATACACTCTGCCTCGGTCAACGTTGTCTGTCGTCTGCATCCAACACAACAAGGTGTGGGAATTTCCCATGCAGTGGTGAGTATAATGATATCATTAGGGACCCTGACACCCTCAAGGTCTCACAAAATCCAACAAGGATAAACCAAAACATATGAAATCAATAGATAACCCCACTTAGTTATATGCCCATGCATATACCTAAGTTATCAAGTAATCCATCTCAATCATGAGGAAAACACACAGTTACTGACTCTACTCACATAGGTATACAAATTTTGTAGAGAGATATTGATGATCAGATATATCCATTAAATCATCTATTCTGTCGAACCCACACAGGACCCAGGAACAGAATTCAGAACTCTCAAACCCACATAGGATCCAGGAACAGTTATTATGTCGAACCCACATAGGATCCAGGAATAGAAGTCAGAACTGTCGAACCCACACAAGATCCAGGAATAGTATTCATAGCTATCAAACCTGTATGGGATCCAGGAACAGTCGTCAGTGCTGTCGAACCAAAACAGGATCCAGGAATAGTCATCAATGCTGTCGAACCCACACAGAATCCAGGAACAGTCGTTAGTGCACAGCCAGCCACAGGGTTCCGCATGAAGCATGATTGATTCTGGGATGGTCTATCAAACCGAGTGTCGATAAATAAACTGCCATGAAGTCCCAATAAAAATTATCCCAATGGTCCGCCCCATCATATGGGATAACCCAAACAAAACGTTTCCAAGATACTGAGGGAAAGATGACCAAGTCATTTCCCAAAAAGTACACGACGTGTAGGAATGAGGCACACACCGTGTTCTTCAGACCTTAGGTACTGTCCATGTACGACGACCTATTTCATAAGGCTGTTTTTATAGAAAATAATGTACACAGTGTGTGGTATGGTTACACGCCATATCCAATCAACTGGGGTTGGATCCGTGTATGCTGGACATGTGCCTGTACACAACCTCAACCCGTGTTCGCTAACCCGTGTAACTGGTACACGGGGTAGCCCATGCCACTGGCCATGCCTGGCTGTGTGGTGGAGTACATTCTCGTGTAATCCACCATGTATCCATGTATCCCTGGGATAAACTCTGAGTCTCACAAATTCACTTCTTCCATTCTGTGTAGAGAGTACACGTTGGGCCTTTTGGCTGTGTAATTCTTCTCGTGTCTGTGTATTTCCTAGAATGGATGACATGTCTCATGAAGCTGCTTCTTACATTCCACGTAGAGAATAAATGTCGTGTGACTGGGGTCACATGCTATGTGTTACTTCTCTAACGTCCGAAACTCAAGCCATAGAACACCCATACTACACGGTGTGTTTGTCAAAAGTGCATGTCATGTATTCTGGAATTTTCAAGAAACGGCGCCTCTAGCCAGCGCGCCTCCCGTGAAGTCCTTTCTTTGTTCTGAGGGTCCTTTAATCATGAGACATCAGTCACTAGGTCTCCCTAATGTCCTGTAGTCGTCTTCAGTATTTTCGGGCCTCCGATCGGCTCTGAAAACATGATTTGATTCACTCGCTCGAAGAACGGTCGAGGAACGGTCCTTCATGATCCGGTCTAATCCATCACCGACTATCGTCATCACACCACTTCTAGGTCATTGTTATTTTTGGTCTTCAATTTGGGATCATTGCATCACACAAAGGACTCGAAATGATCCGTTTTTCGTCACCCATTAAGAACGAGAAGAACACACCAACATTCACAAGAACGAAAGAGGGATCAGACCGTGTTCGTTTGGCTCCGTCCTTCCACATTAGTTTGGTAGAAAGCAGGTCAAGAGAAAAAATCATGGAAGTAAGAATCAACATTTCTAAAATACAAACACACCCCTACCTTTGATTGTCGATCGTTTCTCATTGACGGAGTCATGGAAGTCGGTTGTCGAAGACGTCTCCCGACAGTTGAAGCTTCGAGGAAGAAGTCAAAGAAGGTCATCATTTTTTGTTCATTGTTCTTCGTTGGGAGATGGGGTTATTCATTGCAGAACACTAATTCTCCCAATATCTCATCTCAAAGGCTCCCACCAAATGAGAAATGCGAACCAAAAAATAATAATAGTTTGTCATATTGTTTTAGATGCTGGCATGAAATTCAAAAGGAGAATTAAATTAATTAGATAGCCTCCCCTTAATTAATTCAAGGGGTTGGCACAAGGAATTAATTAGGGGAGGTGAAGAGGTTATCCCTCATTAATGAGATAGAGTTGAGAAGTTTTACTCCCCACCATCAATAGGGGGTTAAGCCATGTGGGGTCACTACACCGTAACCTCTCGTGGGAAGTTATGTTTGGGTGGGCCCCACCACCAAAACCTCTCATGGGAGATTAAGGTGTGGTGGTCCCAACTCCAACTCCCATGAGGAGGTTTTAACCACCAAACATCTGCATGGTGGGTGTAAAAAAATAAAGTGAAATCTCAGTTTATTTTATTACTTTCCAAGAAAAACCAAAATCTAACTTCTACTCTCGACCAACTGTCATCGAGGTGAAAGTCTCCTTAAGAGAATACCGGCACTGCGAGTTCAATGGTGCCCTAGGATTTCAATTCCGAGCATCAGTTCAAAAGTTATAAAAACATGCTCGTACCTTTACTAAACGTACCCAAACAAAACTTTAAGAATTGATTCTGGGTACACCAGGCCTTGGAATAAATCATCGTCAATTTTTACGGACTCGTAAAATTCTCATGTATTTAAGAAAAAAAATTCCATGGAAATTTTGGGTCTTTACAATGAAAGGGTTTGTACTCATATGGATAGAAAACATGAAATTAGAGTTATTAATATTTTTTTAGAGATTACCATAAGGGATGAATATAATTTTGTGATGTATATTGTCCAATACATGAAGTTTTCTAAATTTGTTGAACATTTCTTTGGAATAAATAATCTTTTTCAAGGTTTGTTATACTGTAAAATTCGTGGAGATTTATATTCATAGAAGTGAACTATTGGATATGAATTTAAAATTAGTAGAATGAAAATTAGATGGATATCCAAAATTAAACAAGTAGTTTCACTTTTATCAATTAAATAATAGTAAATTTCTCTGATGGGAGGAAGGATGAAGCTGGTATGGATGATGTGATTTCATGTGGATATCAAAAATGAACTAGATGTTCGAATTATATTTCTTCACTCATGGATCATGATTCACTTTTCTCAAAATACTATGTTTCATTCTCAGATGAAGTATATTCGTTTTTTGTATCACATTATATAAATGCTATTTGTGGAATGAATTTTAAACATATATAATATAAAATGGATGAAGAATATATCTGATATATTATAAGAGGTCATGATGCATGAATTCTTGAGGTGGTGTTGCACCTTTGTATGTTTCATTTGACCAGAAAGAGGGAATGATGGAGAACCATAACTCTAAATTAAAAAAATTATAATGGTTGATTCCAATTTGGGAGATGAGAGGGGTCATAGTCTAAAAATGAAAATATATATCCAGTTAGTGATTTTGGATATGTGAAAATCATTTTACCAGAATGATGAAATTTATGATCATTGAAAGTAGAAACTCTAGTGATCATATTTTTTACAACAACATAGATATGAGGATATTGTGGTATAATAAAATTTTACTAAAATATATCAGATGTTTCCATGGAATTTGGTCCTTGAAGAGATTATTCACCCAAATAAATATAGGATTCCATATATATGATATATTCAAAAGGGGAATCATCAATCAAATTTGAACAGTGTTATGGTAAAAATATATGAATAGATGAATGGTTCCTCCATTTATCATAGAGGTGGTAGACTTTATCTTACTAAGGGTGGATGGTAGTTGTGATGAGAAGAATCAGAAAGGAATTACTATAAAATACGATGTGGATCACTTGTAATCAACATGAAAAAATAACTATTTTTTTTTTGAGATCATGATCTTATTTTTTTTCCTCTTATTTGTTTGAATAAATTTGATGTATATCCCCCAAATGATTACGTCACAAAAATAAATGTTTTAATATTTTTTGTTGTTATTTTAAATTAAATTTTTTATTTGGATAATTATTTATTATAGTCTTACGTGAGTTATTCTGTTGGTTTTACAATGTGTCATTGTTACTTGGGAGCACTTGGCTTTAAAGTTCAAGGTTTCATATACGAGGTTCATTACATAGTTTTTTCTTCTTCATATGATGATCATATGAAGTATATTATAGTGGTTTAATTAGAGGGTTTCCATTAACCCAACACTGAGAATATTATCATATAAATCCATGAAATCGAACTCTTTATTAAATGGTGTAATATACTATATTAATTTTTCTATCAATTATATATCTTTCAATTTCAAAATTAGAATTGATTATTAAACTGAATGAGGTTTATCCTAGATAAAAAACCAACATTTATTATTCCTTTCATATATCTAATATTACTTTTATCATCTTGTGGGTGAATTTCCTTAGTTTAAGTATAAAATCTACCACCCCAACAGACATTAAACACTGAATAAGGTGTATTAGAAGTTACAAAAAGAAAAATTACATTCATACCTCTGAAAATTTTAATATCTACCAATTTCAAAATTATATCAGAATATATATTTCATGAAATAATCAATGGGTTTATCAAAATTTTACTAGAATCAAATCCAAATCACTTGGCTAATTATTTTTCATGCTTATTCAAATTTTACAATATTCCTTCAGTTATTTGATGTATCAATGGTACAAAAAAAGAATTTTAATTACCCCATAAGACTCATAAACTATTTGATATTCATTGAAATGGAAAATTTACATAAAAATAAACTATAATATCATAATATAATATCAGAAACATATATTTTTACAACTAAAATATATTTTTAATATTCATTAATAAAAAAAATATTGCTGAACTTTTCCTTTCAATTTTCTTAACAAAAATTGAGAAAATATTCCATACTATGACATGGGTGTATTTTGAATATCTATAAGAAATTAGAAATTTATAATACATGATTATGATATTTTTCATGTTCAAAACCAAGGATTTATTTAACATAAATTTCCTCAAACATTAATCCATTTTATAATTTACTTTTTTTACATTCATTTGATAAATATTAATACTTTTAAAATAAATATAAGCAAATAATTTAATAATATAGTATATCATATCATCAATTGAAATGGAATCATAATAATATATTGATTCTTATGAAACTAAAATATCCTTATTTCTTATAATAAATAAATATTTATTTAATGTATTTCTTAAAGTCTACATAGTTTTAGTAATCTGTGAATTTTTAAGAAGTTCAACTAAAGTAAAAACAACATTTACTGAATGTTTATTAAGTTATTAAACTATAAAAAATATATTAAGTTTCATTTAAGCACTATAAATTATTGTTGGGGAGAGGATGTGAAATAAAATATTAGAGATAGATAAATTTATAAATGAATTTATAGTATGCACTCCTGAATCAAAAACTTCAATAATTATTTCAATGGGTTTAAAGTTATAATATGGTGGTGATGATGAGGTATTATATATATTTTTCAATATATAGTATCAAATATAGTCTACCATAGTCATAAAGTAAAGAATTTCATTTCAAGCATCCTATCAGTGGCCCATATGTATCTTCACCAGATGTTCAATGTAAATCCATTTAAATATCATACTAATTGATGGTGAAACAAAAATGAAGTATCAATATAAATTAATTGTCTTCTACCATAATTTAACACTAAAGGAAGAATGAATAATTTATCCAAATTATGAATGACTCTTGTCACCAATATTAATGAATAGAAGTGTCAATGAATTTTGTGGATAATTGAAAAGAAACTCATTTTAGTCACCATAAGAATCATATAAATTAAATGATTGATATTTTATCTTTGGTGGATGAGATTCTAGTGAAAACAAAAGTTAAACCCAATAACTACAAAATTAATAAATAAATTTAATGTAATTATCAATAATTTATCATGATGGTTCTTATAATGGAAATTATTCATTCTATTAATAAAAATGCCATTGAAGGACAAAATGAATGTCAGTCATAGTATGGGTCAGTGCATCAAGAATTAATTAGTGAGTGTTTATGTTTCTAGATTATTGATGGAGTTTGATTCCAATTTTATTTTAAAAGTAGGAAATAATATAACAGAAATTTTTAATACATAAGTAATAAATTCTCATAGAATTTAAATTGGGTGAAATAATTCATATTTCCTCTTTAACCTCTAGTTGTAGAGGTTTGCATTTGGTGTATGATTGTACTATGTCTACTAGTAGAAAAACACAAAAAGAACATTAAATCATAATTTAGTTTCACAATATAATCTATTAAATGTAGATGGAATATAGTATAAATCATGATATTATCAAAATGTTATATTATGTAGATTGCAATATAAATTTTGAATGGATGGAGAATAAAAATGTCCATGAATTCTTAAATCGTGCATAGTGATGTGTGGAGGTTCCCTGATATTGAAAACCAATGTAATATTTGGAAGCTATATGTTATGATATGTCACACCAAATAATTTTTTATTCCATTTATATTACCAGTTGTAGTGATTAGTGAAGTCATTAAAGGATTGATCAATGATATATTAGAATGAAAAAAGTGGAAAAGATGATGAGATACTCGAATATAAAAGGATGTTGGGATAATAATTATGTCTGAAGGGATGAAGATTAGATATAACATGATAATAAAAGTGGTCAAATATATTATCATCAGAGGATTTATAATGGGAATATGAGTCTCCCTAATCATGATATCATGGATGATGAAAATATAGATGAGAAGTAATTGAGGATAAAGGTGTCAAATATGGGAATAATTCCATGTGCATAAAAATATGTATATATATGAATTGAAATTATAGTTTTATAACTAAAAGCATAAACATATTGTTAGTGTAGTATATATTTGAGAAGATTCAAATCCCAAGATAAGTGAAGAAAATTTGGAGATTTTCAATACTAGTTTTATGTTGATTCTATATGATGGATGTATTTTAATCTAGGTATTATAATATATTAATGCAATGCTTTTCATCTGCAAGAGATCTATATTGTCAGTTAAATTCTCTAAAGGTAACACTATAATCCATAAAAAGATTTTGTGAAAAAACATATATGTATAATTATGATAATACTACTAAAAAATAATAGATAAATAGTGATAAGATATAGAAAATGTTAGTCATACAATGTAATATCACTAAAATTATATGTATCCTATTGGATTTTGTTCAAATAAATGAAGGATATGAGAGTTTAAGTACTATAAAAAACACATTCTTCTGGTAAATATAAAGAATATATAAAATGAGCTTCAAATACTTGTGAATGTTTTATAATACAAAATATTAAAATTTAGATAACAAATTTTTGAAGTCTATAGAAGAAATTACATCTAACATTGATAGGGTATATTTTAATTATGTGTAGTTAATACAATTTTGATGATGATGATATAGTCATTCAATGGTCAAAATTCATGAATGAATGTTTGTGATTCAATTTGGGATTTGAATAATATTTTGATGGACTTTGACACCCGATTTTGTGGATATTTTACTTAAATCTATGATTTTAGAAGATTTGTGAAGGTGTTAAAATAGAAATGTATTAAGACATGGGTTTTGAGGATTTAAAATCTCTATACATTTTATTGAATAGTGATCTGATTAATGGAACCAATCTCTTCAATAGTAGGTGTAATAGAAATTATGGAGAAATGTTATTGAGAAGATAAGAAGTATAGATGGAGTTATGAGTTGAAGTTATCAGATACTTAGTTGGGTCGATGATTTGTGAAGACCAGAGCATAATGATTAAATGAAGATGATGTCGGTCATCAGATTTAGGTGACCGAAAATTGAGATCTGGACCAATTTCATGTAAAACCTATTAGTGTTCTATACATCCTAGTATTAGTTTGTTTAGGATATCCAAATATTTACTTTTCCAAAAGAAGTGGATAGACTATAATTCATTTGATCTCAATGAATGATCAAAGATAATTAATGTTCCATCTATGTGTAAATTCATAATGAATCATTGAAGGCTTGTGGTTCAAATATAATCAACACCACTATTCTTACTAAGATGTGGAATTATCTTTTTGGGGATATCATAAACAAAGAATAAATTATTATTTTAAAGTTTAGGATAACAATTAAACTCTTATTATAAGGATAAAAACATTCTCCATTTTAACACTTACAAGAATAGTTTAAATAAATGGATCAGAATAATAATCGAAAAAAATAAGGAGTAAGTTTACCACACTAGGTTTGAACCCTATAATAATAATTGTATGTGTTTTCTTTATTTTACCAACATTTAATGAGGGATTAATTTTAAAGGAAATATATCAAAGATCCACACATCATATATTATTATAGATTTAGAATAAGATAATCGAAATAAAAGTTTATGTTGAACTTAATTGATAAAATTTTGTCACCCCCGATCCATACCCCACTCAATTTGGCTACATGATCCCCTATCAATTATAAGTGGTATCAAATTCTAGGATATACCAAATTGGATCTAATTTTTTTTTCGTGTTTGTGGTTAACTAATTTATATGATGCTAATAGTTATATAAACTACAGAAATAATTTCTGTAAAATATATTGATGAAATAAGAATACCCCTACATAAAATTAATCTCATGATAAAGAAAAAAATTCCTAGTTTCAAAAACAAGGACCATTCATTAAAAAACATGAGAAACTATATGTATAAGGAGGATCTGATGCTAATGAATCAACCATATTAGAACTAGGGAATGAGGATCCACCACTATCAGATGTTAGTGTGATTTGTAAGACTGCTGATAAATGTTTCGTAAATAGTATTATAAAATTAGAATGTTTATATTGGGGTTAGTATAAATCTAATAAAACTATTGAGTATTTTTACTCCAAAATTATGTTCTTCATTAATAATGCCAATATTTATGTTTTTTGTTACATACTTTCTTTTATCAATGTAAAATAGAATGAAATAGAATAGCTATAGAAAGAATCCAATGAGATAGAAAAAGGAATTGGCTAAGAATGTATATATGTGAAATAATTTCAATGACTTAATTGAGAAAAAATATCAATCTATTTCATTTTCTAATGAGTGTTCTTTTCTTGTAGTAGAGGAGTTTAAAAGGTGTTTCTATGAAATAAAATTATTTAAGAATTATTTTAAAGTCGATATTAATGAATCGGTTGCAACTGTAAAACTTTAATTACTCTCAACTGGCTATCTAAAATAGAAGTACAAAAGAGAATGAATAATATATATTAATGAAAATGAATATGTATGTGGAAAATAATAATAATTTAAATGTTTAATTTGATGATAATGTAAAATTATTTGAATAATAGTAAAACAATCTGAGTTTAAAGTGTTTTTTGGCAGTAAGAACAAGGAAAAACAGAGAAGAAACTCGTGATAAATCTTCACATGGATTTATGAAAAGATACACTACCATAATTATTAAGGAAATTTATATATCATAAAATAAATATTATATTAGAATAAGTATCTTAAAACAACTATATGATACATCATCATTATAAATGAGCAATATGGTAATCCCAAATTCTGTAAAAATAGTTTTTATTAATTCTAACTCTTTCAATAATGCTCATTACAATACAAGTACTAGAAAATCATAGGTGAAGGTGAGTATGGATGAACTCACTATATTTATAAAGTTGAAAAATAATTAATGGAAGTAGTTCCCCATTAAGTGTCCATAAGAAATTTATTTATACTAGAAGAAAGAAGGATACTTCCACCATCCATATTTCATAAAAAAGGAAGAGAACTGGGTTTATTGTGAAATATAGGTATTGTGGAATGTTAAAACAAGTGGTTATTTATTATTGGAATAATATTTTAAGTATTAAAAGAATAATAATGCTAATATCAAGTGGAGAAAAATGAATGGTAATGAAAATTCTGTTATGTACACTCGAACCTCCAAGAAGAAGAAACTTCTGTGCTCTTCAAACTAACTAGAATGTACTTAGATCTTCTGAGAATGTTTCATAAGAATTTATCACTATAATTATAAGTATGGGTTTTCTTATACCAAATATAGACGAGATACATCCATTGATAGAAGGACACAAAATTTAAAGAAGAATAAAGGTAATTTAGATGGAAAGAGTTCTTTGGGGTGTTATTAAATGGTTGTTAATATGAAAAAAATACCCAAGAAGAAAGTACTAGAATATTTTATATCAAATAAATAATTCTACTAATATTTATGGAAATGCCACATCTTTGAAAGATGAAAACTGGACATGGATATTATAGTTAATGGAAATAAATCAGAAGCATTAATGTGAATCAATTAATTAAAACTACATGAATATTGGAATGGATGAAGATATCTAGAATGATGGAATTGAGAATAATTAAAAATAATAATAGAAGGGTAAGTTACCAGAAGATAAGAATATATGGGAGAGATGTATGAAGTTTACAAACACTCCAGATAAGTGTATGAAATGGTTAATTTAATAGGTAAAGTTAGTGAACAAAAAGGTATAATAATTATTAATTAATATGTTTTTGTTAAAATGAAAACCCAATACAAAGAATAATGTGCACATATTGCAGTGATTTTAATGAATGTATAGTCATATTAGTTATAATAAGCATGGAAGATACAATAAATCCATACTCAAAAAAATAATTTATCCTTGTCAATAGATATATTAAATGGAAAACTACACAAAATTTGAAGAATGGGGTTGAATGTAATAATAAATCCATTATACCCATGAAGGTAAGTGATTAGAAGAACAAGCGAGACCACATGAAAAATTATATATATAAATTTAAGGAGGTTACCAGAGTGAAAATTATTCTCTTCTCTATTTATCTTACTCACGAGAAATTTAATGTCTATATTATTCCATCACATGGTTGGAATAATATTATATTTATAATGGAATTATAAGGTGATACAATAAAGTGGGGTCTTTAAAGTAAATGTTAATAGTGTTGAAAATTGGTTATTTTGGAAAAATGATAATTTGATGTAAAAAAGTTAAAGTCTAGATTACTAATGTGTTGAAAAATATGATGGTGAAAATATAGTGGATTGATGATTAGTGTTGTTAGAGGAAATAAAATTGGATAATGGTGATGTTTTAGGGATTGAAAATATAGATAATAGAAGATTCTATCATATCGAAGGAAATATGTTTCATGAAAATCCATTGAAATTGCCAATGGAATTAGTTTAGTGAGTTGGAATAACTTATGTGATCTTTTATCTTCAAAATATTCATTTTTTAGGGTGCCTAAAAATTTGTTCATCATATGACCATGACATTACATTATCTTTGTTCTTATCAGGTATATCAAGCTAGTATAAAACATGTTGTCAAAAAACATTCTCAAAATGAATTACATATAACACACAATGAAAAAAAATCAATCAAATATATCATGTCCCAAAATATACTCCACATTATCCAATTATTATCTCCACCAAAACCATATTTTTTCAATTATAGTTGGTCCAAAACTAAGAAGAGGTAAAGTAAAGGTGATAGATTTTTCTTGAATAACTTAGAGCATTATTGGGGTTTCATCTCTTTCAATTTTTTAATTTTTTAAAATTATTTCTATTATTATAAAAGGTTAATCAGTAATAATTAATCCCTGATGAAATTCAAAATAAATAAGGTTTCATAAATTAAAAATAATAACTGATTTTTTCTAATTTATATAGTATATACATGATTTTAGACCATGTTTACTCCATATTCATAACAGACCATATTAATAATAGTCACTAATTTTAATCATTAATGATACCTCAATTGTAAAAGTATGAACTGTAGCTACATCATATGTAGTTACATCATCGTTACATAGTGAAATTAAATCATCAGTTATTGGAATTGAATAAACATTGATATTATTCTTTGGATTTCCTAGAATTAATATCTCCAAATATATATATGGTCCCTTCATCAGCATCCAAAGAGTTATGTTGCATGAAGTTATAAAATAGGCTGATGAGAATATTGACTATTGTGAGAACCAAGTTGGAAAAAACCCATTAATAGAATAACTCAACCGTATGTTATTAGGTTCTACTGAAAATCAATGATGCATCTGATCAAACTATTATCATAAATCACCATCATCTAGATGATTTCATCTTTTAGTAATAGAAATATTTGATTTATATCATGTTACCATTTCATGTGTGTTGGGAGACCTAAATAGATGATATAAATGGGGTGTAATTGGAAAATAACTAGACTATATTAGAAGAAATATATTCTTTCTTCATTATTCCTCTTCATACTTCCATTCTCTACATATTGTGGAATTAAATAATAATTCATAATCACCATAATATAAGGTGAAATAATTTTAAAATTCATTGATTTATGATAATAAAGAATCAAATTTTGTACCAAATTATTACATTAATAGAAACTTATAGATACAATATTTCCATCCGGAAATAATGATTTAAAAAAAGAAATTATTTGATCAAAAAAATATTTTATATTCCAAAATCTGATTTAATAACCATAAATTTTGTAACCACAAGATTTCATATCCAGAATCCCGAATAGAATGCCTCCTAATAACATTTCAAAAAATTAAAAAAATTAAGATTATTTTGATTAATAATTAAGAATAGAATTGGTTTTTTTCATTTTTTGAATCGATGGTCCAACAACCTCTTGTAAAAAATTTTGAAATGATGTGTCACGACCAAAAAATTGTTATTTTCTACTCAATTTCTTTTACCATGTCAATAAAAAATTTCCACAAAAACCAGAACTTAATGGATATTGTCCAACATTTTAAAAAATTATTAATCTCTTAATATCACAATGATTAAAGGATATTTAATTATTCCGTTAGAAATAAATTCATAATTTTATGATGAAAATGATATAAATGTTTCAATATCTTCAATGCAGATATGGTTTATATTAGTTTTATTAGTATTTTTTTTAAGATTTATCCAATCATTATCACATGATAGATGTTGGTGTATACTTTATGAGTCTATAGAGATCTAAAACAACCATAGAAATAAAAATAATTATTAATTACTGTGAAAAATTCAAGAATCAATCTCTTATTCCCACATTGATGTAAATGAATGAGAAAATACAGAATCCATGTGTTCGGTGGGTAACTTTTATTATTATGGTGATAGAGAATTTTCATTTAAAATTCTTAATAATGAATCTTATAAATTTATCAAAAATCAAAGTGTGATATTCAAGGTAGAGATGTTAGATAAGTATCAGAAAGAAGTGGTAAATTACAATGAAATGACACATTTACTTGAAGATGGGGTTAACATGGATGGAATATCATAGGACAAACTTATTTTAATAAATTAAATAAGTATAAATGTTTAAGAAACATCATATCGTCCTATGCAATTATAGGAAGAAAGGGGTCGAGCTATGACGGTGTTTCCATGGTTGGAAGTTCTAGAGATAATAAGGACTACTGAAAATTGGGAACCAAATGGTCACACTCTAAATGTTTTGGTATAAAAATGAGCTTATCCATGGAGGTATACCATATAAGGGATACATGATAAATAATAGGGGATTAATTTTTATTAACTAATTCTAACAGATGATTGAGAGTCTGAAGGCCTAGATGATGACTTGAGATATAAGGATTCAAAACAATGGATATTAACAGTGAGGGATGGAAATAAGTATCTCCAAATATCTAGATCATTGGATTTGATAAAGAGGAATACTGGAAAGAATATTCTTAAATATTTGGGTTTGTTGAATTAATGTTGTGGAAAATGGTAGGTGGAGGTACAATGAAATGATCATTTAGAAATTAATTCTATTGATGGAAGATTTGGATTTCTCTAAAATCTTGTATCCTATAGTAAAACAAAAAACTATTTGAATTGTGTTGACTATGGTTTTACCATAGTATCTTTATATTTTTTTAGATGGTTAAGAAGACAAAATTACTTTATTGGAATTTATATAAATACATATTCATGGATCTGCCAATGGTATTTAAAAAACATTTTAATAAAAATCTTCTGTACTAGATAATGAATTCCCATTACTTTTTGAATCTGGAATCATGGAATTAGAATCAAAAGTTTTATGATTTTATGAGGTAATAGAAGTTCATCTGATAAAATTATTACCATTTTTTACCATAAGTTGTATTATGGTGGGATTTACATCATCCTTATACATTATGTGGATGAAATGATAAGAGTGAGCCCAATGAATGAATTGATTAGTGATACAAAGGTTATTTTGGATGGAATGTTCTTAGATAGAAGATCTTGATGAAGATAAAATAAATTTTTTTAGATGCGGATTGTATGATACTGATGTTCTAGTACACTATACCTAACATTGGCCATCTACATCTATAATGGGGTAGAATTCACTAGTTTTTTTAGAATAAAAACCAATAATCACACCCCTATTTGTGAATATCAATCTATATATGGACAAGCCAAATAAAATAGAAGTTGAGGTCGATTATTTGGAAGAATATACATATGCATCAAATTTAAAAATTTTAATGAATTCCACGATTTATACACATTTGAACATTTCACATGTAATAATTTTTTTAGTAGGATTATATAGAATAACATATGAGATAACTATAAGTTTTTGAAGTATATTATCCAATACATGATGTTTTCTAAACACATAGCACTTGTATTTGGATTAGATATGTATTATAATGTTTTTTATAATCAACCAATAGTGGAGATTCATAATCATTTAATAGAACTATTGGATATGTATTTACATTTAGTATAATGACAAATAGTTGGATATAAAAACATGAACAAGTAATTTCAACTTTAATAATGGAAGCAGTGTACATTACCTTGATGCAAGAAATAAAGAAGATGGTATGGGTGAAGAGACTCTTGGAGGACCTCAAAAAGGCACTATAAGTTAGAATTCTATTTTTTGGCTCACTAAGCATGATTCACTTGGCCAAAAATATGATGTTTCATTATCAGATAATGTATAATTAGTTAAAGTACCACATTATCTTGATGTTTTTGGAGAATATAGTTTTAAACATACAGAAGATCAAAGTAATGCAGAATATATCATATATATTGAAAATGGTCATGAATTTGGAAGTATTGAGATGGTGCTTCACCTCTGAAATATTTGGTTTATCAGAAGGGGGGAATAATGAAGAACATTAAATGTAATTTTCAAACATCTAAATGAGGTTGACTACTTGGGATCTAGTAGAGGAATTAGTCTGAAAATGGAAAGGAATCTCATGTGAGTTATTTTTGATGTGTGAGATTCATTTTACCAAAAGGAGGAAATTTAAAATCCTTGAAACGAGAAAATATAGTGACCATATTTTTAGAAACCACATAGATATGGGTAAATAGTGGTAAAGTTTCATTTTATTTAATTATATAGGATATTTCCATATGAGTTAGACTATAATGATCTCCTTCACAAAAAGATATATTAGATTCCATATATTTCATATCTTCAAAAGGGGAATAATAAACTATATGGGAACATTAAGGTGGTGGAAATATTTTATAGATGAATGGTTCCTCAATGTATCACGGATGAGGTATACTATAGAGTTATAATAGTGAATATTAGTGGTGTCCCGAAGCATTGGAAGGTAATTACTATAAAATACTAGGTGGATAACTTGTGATCAACATGAAAATATCACTATGTTATTTTGAGATAAAGATCATTTTTTCTTCTTCTAATTACATTCAATAAAAGAAATTTAGCATACCAATTAGATTAGGGAATAAAAATAAATGTCTTAATCTTTTTTTTTGTCCTTTTACATCCAAGTTTTCATTTTATCAATGTCTATAATAGTCTTACTTGAGTTATTTGGTAGGTTTTTCATTATGTTAATTTGGTATTCTCGAATACAATGTTTCAGAAATCATATAACGGGTTTATTATAGAGTTTCTTCTTCTTTATATAATTTTAAGATAATATAACTTCCAATATTTTAATCAGAGGGTGTACATGGATTATACACTGACAACTATTTCACATAAATCTATGGAAAAAAACTCTTTCCTAAAGGTGAAATATTCTAGAAGTAATTTTCCAATCAATTATATATCATTGAATATCATAATAGGAATAGACAATTAAATAAAAAAATCCTAGATAAAACAAAAATTGATTTACTATTCTTTTAATATATCTTATATTCCTTTAATAACATTTAGGAATCTTTCCTTAGGGTTAGTTTGAAATCTTGCACACCAGAATACACTAAACACCAAAACATTATTCAAGATGTTAAATAATGAAAACTGCTAACCATACATCTAAAGAATTTAATATATACTAATTATATAATTATATAATTTTTTTTACATATAATACTAAGAGGGTTTCTAAAAATTTTACTAGAATCAATTCCAAATATATTAACTAATTCTTTCTAATAATTATACTAATTTAACAATTTTCTCTCAGTTCTTTGATGTATTATAAGTCATAAAAATAATTTTAATTATCCTAGAAGAATCATAACACATTTTTTAATCATTAAAATACTAAATTATTTATATAATAATCCACTATAAAATCTTAATATAATATCACAAAAATAAATTTGTATAAATAAAATATAATTTGAATATTCATTAATAAACAAATTATGATGAAATTTTCTTTCTATTTTATAAAACAAATTGAAATAATATTTCTTTTCAATAATAAAGGGATTTCATAAATATCTATAAGGATTTCAAAAGGTTCAATACATTTTTATGATATTTTTCCTATTCGAACCAAGGGGTTATTAAACATAATTTTTTTCAAACAATAAACCATATTAAAATTCCCATTATACATTCATTTGATAAATCTTAAAACCCTTATAAGTAGTGTAATATAACAAAATCATAACTAAATATATCCTATAAATATGTGTAAAAGTCTCATCATAATATATTCATTCTTCTTGAATAAGTACATTAGCATCAAATCTAGTGTTATTTCTTATAATCAATATAGATTAATCTAATTTATTTTCAAAAATATACTATGTTCTAATAATTTTTTAATTTTTAGGTGGTCCAACTAAAGTCCAAACATAATTTCATGAAATTTTATTAAAATATTATCGTATAAAAAATATAACTGGATACTTTTGATCGTTAAATATATTCATTATTGAAAATATATGATATAAAATATGAGAGATAACAAAATTCCAAAATGGATTTTTAGTCTTCACTCCAGAATCAACATATTTTATAATTATATAAATTGGATTAATGTTATGATTTGATAAAGATGAATAATTCTTTTATCTTTTTCAATAAATAGTTTCAATTATATTCAATTATATTATGATAGATAAAATATTTGAGTTAAAGATGCATATGGGTGACCCATATGAATGTTTTCCAGAAGCTTAATTTCAATCCACTGAATGTTTATACTCATAGATGGTGAAACCAAAAGAAGTAGAATCACCAAAATTGAATTTTCTACTACCACAATCTGACACTGAAGGAAGATTGAATAAGTTCACTAAATTATGAATAACTCAAGACACTAGGAGTAATAAATAAATGTGGATGTCAATTTTTATTTAAATTGGAATGAAATTAATTTAAGCCACCAAAAACATCATATAAATTTAATGATCAATTTTTTATCTTTGGTGGAAGAGTGTATAGTGAAGATAGATGTTACATTTACTAACTACAAAAAAAATTAAATTAATTTAAATAATTATACATAATTTAACTTGAGAGTAATTGAAATTTAATTATTTATTCAATGGATAAAAATACTGCTGATGGAGAAAATTAATGATTATCATAGTATTGATCAATGGTAGAAGAACTAATCAATGCAAATGTATGTGTCCAGAGTATTGATGGAGTGTGATTCCGATGTTATTTTCATTTTGGGAAAACATTTTTTAGACACTATAAATCCTTATGTAACACAATCTCATAATATTTTTATGGGGTTACATCACTCCCCCATCATCTTTAACCTCTCACCATCTAGGTTTACATGTGGAGTCTGATAGTATTATGTTTGTAGAAAGATGATAACAATATGAACCTAATAAAACATAGAAAGTAGTTTTTGACTTATATTTAATATAAGTTGATGTAATGAAGTATAAATCATGAGTTTATCAAAATATAATAGTTATTTTACTTCAATGTAAAATTAATAATGGATAGAGGATACAAAATGATCACGAATTCATGAACTCTTCATAGTGATGACTGGAGATTTCCCAAGATTGAAAATCGATGTTATATTTTGAATATTTATATTTTGATAAGTCACACCAAATACTTATAGAGTGCACGAAATTTACTAGTTTTAGTGATTTTTGAATACACCATAAGAATGATAAATGATAGACGAGAATGAAACAAGTATAGTGGATGTAGATATACTATAATCTAAAAGGATGTTGGGATAATAACTATGTCATAATTAATTATGTTGTGTGATATCATGAGAATAAAATTTTTGTAATATGTTACAATAAGAGGATTTATAATAAGAATTTGATTTTTCTATATGATGATTTAATAGATGATGGAAATATGGAGGAAGAACTAGTGGATGATGAATCTATATTAGATGGAAAAAATTCCATATACAAAGGACTAAGTTTAATACGAAGATAAGGACTAGTGTCACCATAGAAAGAATGTAATTTATTAATTTTGTGGTATATAATATAGAATATTAAAATACGAGTATGATATAAGAAGAGTTGGATTTTTTTCAATATTGGAGCTATGATATATCTACATGATGATAACATTACAAACAAATTTTTGTGAGATATTCAAGCAATATTTTACATCTTTAGTTGCAAGATACTATGAGTTGGGTTTATTGGAAAAAAATATGAATTCACAGAAAGTTTTTTTTGTTGAAAAAACTCATTTATAATGATGCGATGTATTCTAAATAAGTAATGATAAATAGTGATATAATTTAACAAATGACGGTGAATCATATAAAGAAGACTAAAATTATTGGTATCATGTAATATGTTGTTCGAATAAGTTAACTCTATAAGATTTTATGTAATACACAAAAAATGAACAATTTTGTTAAATATAACAGTTAGTGAACGTGAGTTTAAATACATTTTGGTGTTTTAGAGTAAAATAGATTAAAGTTCAGATAAGAAATTGTAGAAGTATTTATATGTACACTAAAAAATGATGAGGAACATTGAAATTATTTGAAGATAAAATAATTAAGATGATTTGGATATGGTCAGTCAATGTTCAAAATTCATTAAAGAAACATCATGATTTAATTCGTGATTTTTTTAAAATTTGAAATGAAGTTTGATACCATATTTATCGATTATTTAACATGACTCTGAGATTTTAGAAGATTTATGATGGTGTTAAAAATTAAAATATTTTAACTCTAAGAGTTTAATGATTTTGAGTCACTAAACTTATTTTGGAAGCGTGTGCCTATAAAAGTATCTGATCTCAATCATAGTAGGGGAAAGAAAATAAGACAGGGAACTTTTGTTGAGAAGATAAGAAGTAGAGATAGTGTTATGACTTGAATTTTTTAGAAGCTCAGTTAGGTTGATGATTTGAGAAGACTAGAACTTGATATTATGAGGAATTAGACTATGAACATTATATTTATGTTTCTTGAATATGAGATCCATACTAATATTAAATGAGACCTAATAATGTTCCTATCATCAATTTTTAACATAGTTTGTGAACCCCATAAATTTTGTTTACTAGAATAATAGGATATATTGGCATGTGTGTGAGTTAAATGAATGATAAAAAAAGTAATTAAAGTTCCATACATGGGTAAATTCATAAAGAATATTATAAAACAGTTTGTTCCCATATAAACAACATCGTTATTCTTACTGCTTCTTAGAGGGATATTTTTTGTTTATATCTTAACCACAAGAACAAATTATGGTTTTATATTTCAGGAAAATAATTATGATCTTGGGTTAAGGATAAAAACATTCTCCCTTGTTACCCATATAAGAATAGTTAAAATATTTGGATCTGTATGATAATCATACAAATCGAGGAGTATATTTCTCACACTTGGGTTGAACCCTAAAAAAAATAATTATATGTTGTTTCCATTATATTAGCTACATTTTATAAGTTATTATGTATTTAGGAAACATGTCCAATATCCATACATATTAAAAAATTATAGAGGTTATATAATCATAAAGGAAATAAATTTTTATGTTGATCTTAATTAAAAAAAGCTGGTCACCTGTGATTCATCCCCCCACTCAAGGTGGCTAAATGACCCTTGGAAATATAGTTAGTTTCAAAGCCTAAGTAAATTATGATTATATCTAAATTTTTTATCAGTTTTTTTAACTAATTTATATGAAGTGAATGTTTCTATAAGTAGTAAAAATAACGTATCCATATGATGAAAATGAAAGAAAAATACCCCCAATGAAAAATTAATCCGAAAGTGGATAAAAAATAAGATATTTTAATTATTAAAAACAAATTCCATTCAGCCAAAACAATAAAAAAAATACATGTAGAATTAGGATAAGAATTTAATGAAATGAGACCCTAAAAACTATTTTAAGGAGGATCCCCCACAATAAGAAGATAATGTGACTGGAATGATTATTGATTAATCTCTCAAAAATAATACTCAAGAGTTAGATTGTTTATGTTTTTGGGAGTAAAAATCTGTTGAAATTATTCAGTTTTTTAAGTCTTAAATTATGTAATAAATGATTAATTCCCATATTGTTGTTTTTAGATACATAAATTATGTTATAAATTTAGTATATGAAAAATGTAACAACTATAAATTGAAGTCGATGTGATGGAAAAGTAGTTGGCTAAGAATATACATATTATAATACATTCATCAACTTCATTGATAAAAAGGATTAATCAATTTCAATTTTGAATTAATTTTTTTTTGTAGAAGAATAATTTTAAATGATGGTTTATGAAAAACACTTATTTAAGAACGTTTTTGATGAAGTGATTCATGAATCAGCACCATCTGTAAATCTATATTACTCTCAGCTGGAGGTCAAAACCAGAAGAATAAATGAGAATAAAAATCAATGTTAAATGAAATGAATATTCCTGAGAAAAATATTCATAATTTAATATTTGAATTTGAAGATAATTTTAAATTCCTTGTATATGATAAAAAAATTAAGTTTCAAGGGCCTTGAGTTGGAGATAAAATTGAAATACTTAGAAGATACCCAGTCTAAATCTCCACTGGATGATAAGAAAAGAGGAACTATAATAAATTATATACAAATTATTACTTCGTAAAAGAATTATTCTCGATGAATATAAATATTTAAACAAATTTATGGTACATCGTCCTTATAAATAAAGAAGAGGGTTATCCCAAATTCTATAAAAATAATTTTCACTAATTCAATTTATTTCAATATAACTGGTTACAATACAAGTACCAAAATATCATAGGTGAAGAAACATATTTATAAATCCACTATATCTGTGATGGTGAAAAAAATAAGCAATGGAAAATGTTCCATATGATATATCTAAAAAGAAGTTATTTATACTGGAATAAATAAGGATAATTTCACTAGCCATATTTCAACAAAAAGAAATAAGAATAGGTTTATTGGATAATATAGGTGTTTTAAAATGTTTAAACATGTGATTATTGATTGTTGGAATAATATTCCAAGGTATATAAGATAAGTAATGTCAATATCAGTGGGAGAAAATGGAAGGTAATGTAAATTCAGCTAAATACACCCAAACTTCACAAAAAAAAGAAACTTTTTTCAATATAAAATATATTTGAATATATTAAGATCACTATAATGATATGTGTGGGTTTAATTATAAAGTGAATCAATTCATGAATTTAACAATTAAAGATATTATTGAGAATAAGTCAGGTTAATTCTATGTAATAAAAGTACACATCAAATAAATATAATAAATATCAAAGGATATTAAATCTAATGATTGAAATCTCAATTAATAAACCAAATAAATTCATTAATAGTATTGAATGATTGGGATATGTGAAGATATATCTAATGAAGGATTTTAGAATCATCAAAAGTTATCATACAAGGGTAACTTGAAAGAATTTGTGAGAGTTGTATGTTGGCTAGACACACACCAGATAAGTGTATGAAATGGTTACTTTAATAGTTAATGTTAGTGAACAAAAAGTTATTATAATTAGAGAATAAAAATATTTCCAGGATAAAGAAAAAATAACAAGAATAAAAAGGTTAAAATATTTCAAAGGATTTCATGAAAGTATGGTAATATTATTTGGAATAAGAAATGAAGACACAAGAAAAGGAAACTCAAAATACACTTATGCCTTTTTATTAGAAGTAAAAAAAACCAAAAAATTTAAGAATTTAAGTGAAAGGAGGAATAAATCCATTATACTTTATATTGTGATAGATTAGAAGAAAATTTTATACAACATGAATAAATATTGATTTAAATTTAATGATGTTACTACTTTGAAACTTTTTCTTAGTTATGTTTCTCTAATAGATGAGGAGATTAAATTACATATTATTAAATTATATTTTTAGAAGAATATTTTATTGATAATGTATTTATAAGGTGATTAAATTTAGGGGGATCATCTTTGTAAAATTATATGTATAAGGAATCTAGATATTTAAAAAATAATAATTTTAAGTAAAAAAGTTAGATTCTATATATCCAAAGTGCTGCAATATTAGATGGTGAAAATATGGGGGATCGAATACATATTCTTAAATAAAGTACCATTGAATTATGATGATATCTTGGTTATTATATATATAGGGAATTTTATATTCTATCATCTTTGAGGATATAATTTTCAATAACATTAATTAAAATTAACCATGGAATAATATTACTGATTTGGTATTGACTAGTGAATTTTTTACCCACAACCATGGTGTCCTAGTTAGGAACTCTTGTTTTGTACACTAATCATAACTCATATAGATTTATAGTTTTTTTTATTTTTAGATCATTACTTTAATGAAAAGTTATTCCATCAATCTATTAAGGAATTAACGAGAAATTTCAGTCCAACATGAGTAAAGCGTAGAAGAGGGCGGTCCCCCACTAAAATTTTCTTAGGAGAACAAGATAGTAGAGACAATAAAATTATTTTTAATAAGGGAAATAAATATAATAGTATTTATTTTTAAGTGTGAATTATCAAAAAAATCCAAATTGGGATATTGAAGAGCCCATTTTATGGTGACGGTGAAGTGATCTATTGTTGTCAAGAATAAAAATAAATGATATTCAATGATATTTTGAGATAATGTTGAAGGAAGATTTGAAGAAAAATTTTGGTTCTCCATATGTTTGTTTATTGAAAGATTAAATTTAATACATTCTATGTTCATAATCTTGGTTATTAGAACCATAATAAAATTATGTACCAAAGATTCATGTTCAACTACCAAAATTTATCCCTGAATGAGGACTAAAAAAGTTCAATATAAGTTTAATGGATCGTTTCATCGATATTAATGACTAGAAGTGGAATTGAATTTTGTAAATGGTTGTGAAGAATCTCATTTATTCACAAAAAAATTTATCTTATAATAATTTAAACACATTGATTATAAAATATTTGAAATTAATCAAATTTCATGTTATGTAAAGTGTCTTGAGAATCCTTATGAAGGGAATTATTCATTAAAAGATTAATAATATAGATAATATACAAAATGAATGATGACCGTAGTATGGGTTGGTGCCACATAAACTAATCAATGCATGCTCTGCATACATATTATTGTAGGATAATGATCCTAATGTTATTTTCAATGTCAAGCAACATTCCCATGTATCTATTCATGTATAAATAAAAAACCCATATAATTTAAATAGAGAGACATCATTCATCTTCCAACCTTAACCTCCCATTATCTGAGATTATAAGTAGAATTTGAGAGTAATAATCCCACAAGAAGATGAGAAAAACAAAAAGATAGTGCACCACTTTTATTTTTTGTGTTCTTGAATTTATTGGAAGAAGATATAGTACTATATAATTCAAAATTTTAATAGAAGATATTGGTAAATCAACTAGAATGTAAAAGGTCAAATGGATAGTAGGGTTAAAATTTTCAGGAATACAGATGAATGAAGTTGATTGATAGTATGATTATAAAAATGGTTCCATTTATTATTGTTAAATAATTTCAATGAGGACAAGAGTTTCCAATATTATGATCACATGAATGATAAAAATCCAACAGAATATTTTGTGTAATATGAATCTGTAATAAAGAAGAATAACACCATGTGAATATGACTATAATTGAGATGAAAAGAAGTATTGGTATTACCCCTGAATGAAAATTTATTATTCGCAGTGCCTTATATACATAACAATATTCAAATCACAATAGATGTATAGATGTGGTGTCACATAAAAAACATAGAGTTATACTTTGTTTAAATGAGGATAATATCGAATACCAGGTGGTGTGTAATATTCCTATTGGGATTTTTATATTTATAATATGAAGATATGAAATAGTACACTACCAAATCATGGGAATATCTATATTCAAGAATCAATTAAATAATAATTGTACCTAGAAATCACTAACAGTGGCAATCTTCTTTATTCTTCGTGAAGGATAATACTAGATGAGGATCACAATGTAGTGAACAAAACCATTCTTCCTTTGAGGGGGATACACTGAAAAATGCATCCATTATCATATTTAATAAATATAGGAATTATGATGGGGTTTACACATTAATCTCCAATGATGAACAGCAGTATAGGGGGAAGTGAGAAATAAATATCATTCTTAAAATTAAAATTTTCAACATGAAGGATCACATACCATTATATACCCATCCATGGAATGCTCAATTAAATGAAAATTTATCATCCTTATAAATATATACATATAAATTTATTCTTATAATTTATTTAATCCTATTTAACAATGGGTCAATATAATTAATCCATTTATAACATATTGTAATTGATAATAAAACTATTTAGCAGAGATAAATATATATCAAATATTTATATTTATTATCACATGTATTGTAATACATTCATCAGATGCATGTAATTAAATAAAAAAAATTATATATAATATCATATAATATATATATATATATATATATTAGTGAATATCTAAAAATCTCACACATACACTAAAATCCCATAAGGACTTTATGCCTAACTAAACAACTCTTTATGAATCCATCCAAACTCTTTGGGATACTATGTTTTAACAAACTCCTTTAATTCTTTAGAAACACTTAGTCAAAAATGGATTCATTTTCTAAACATTACATCTATATATTATTTCCATCATATCCCTATGTGACCATATATTATAATACTCCAAATAAACACATTGTGAGTGACATTTATAAAATAGGTTGGTTTCGATAATGGTGTTGTAAAAGAATCATATCTCTTAAGTTTATATTTTTTTAACTTATATTGAAACACCTTAACATCATAACATCAAATGTTACATATTGCATTCAACTTAGAACTTTTTATAAGTAAACCTTCATCAACTTTGAAACCATTTAAATTACATTTCTTCCTTGAAATATTTTATTAATAATGTATCTATTTAAATTATCGCATTACCAGCATATCCTAAATCGTTTTTAGGATAATGTGATGTATTGTTTCTTATAGTAACTTATATATCTCTTTATATTTATTTTTACCATCATAAAATGAAATCATTTAGGATAAAATGTCATTAATTCCATTATATTAAACATATGTAACCATTTACATGTCTATTCAACAATATTTTCCAAATATTTTATAAAATAAAATGTATTTCAATTTGTAACTAACCTATCATAACAGTGTTATTTACTTTATCAAAGTAACTAAATGTAACTGTTTAAAATTTTTATACTATTACATATACTATATCATTATGATATTAATGGAAAAATCACCCAAACTCATATAGTTAAAATATTTTACTTGTAAAAATTTTACATTTATAACTTCATACATACTCCCACTAGCCTATTAGACATCATATTCTTTTCATAATATCTCCATATGATTCTATACAAAATAATTTGTATTTTAAGAAATAATATTTATTTCCTATTAGTAGGAATATGAAACCAATACTATATTATTTCCAAATCAAAAAACATATTCTATGTTCTTATATCCTTTCATTTTATAAAGAATATTTTGTAAAAATATAACATTGATGTATGGAAAGAAAACATTCGCTCATATTTTAACAAATTTCACGATGAACCTATTTTTTATGGATAAAAATTCTTTTGTGGATAAACATTTTTATCCAACTCTTATTCTTAAAATATTTTATAGAAATACAATGAATAATAAAACATGTGTACACATTTAGTAATATCATACCAACCATTTTTTATCAAACATAATCTCTTATCATGTAAGATACGTGAGATGAAGATACACATATTTTACTTAGATTCATTAAACATTGACACATTTCATTAAATTAAAATTCTTGATATAGTAATTATCTACCTAATATCATGAATATAAACTACATGCTATATCGATTCATCCTTGTTTTTTATCCCATTTATATTTAAAATATTTTTCAAAATATGCAATTTGTATCACATACTCTTCCAAAACTTATGAATTAATATTTACAACATCCATACCTAATATGGAATTCCTAATGATATTCACAAACTCCATCCAGTATATCTTAGTTATTCCAATGTTAATGAATTACTATAATCCCTTTCATCAAATCACTTGGTTATAATGTCTTTTATATGATTCTTAAATAAACATTATTGAACTTTCCAACCAATTTTTCTTCTTCAGGTTTAAATCATTTAAAAAAATTTAATATCTATATAGTATCAGAATCACTCAATCATATGCCCATTTCACCCGTTATCACCACTTTAAGAATATCATGCAAACCATTTTCATTTAATAAAATCATATTTTCATAACATTTATATAATGAAAATAAGATAAATTCTCCAACTGAAACAAGCCATTTTTGTATCATATTTAAGCAAGTTATAGAGTTAAACAAATCAAAAATCAGGTGTAAAAACCAATATCATTTAATTTAAAAAAATTATATACAAGATGTACTAATGAGAAAAATGTAATATTATACTCATATTATGATGATATTCTCCAATCTTGAAGCATTTAATTTTTCTATATAGAAAATCCTTTTCTCCATTACTTGAAAATAAAATTCAAGATTCAATTATTTCAATATTTCTAACATTATGTATATTTACCAAACATTTTAAAACATATAGTTGATATCATATATATGTCAGAACAATAGAATTTATTTCTAAACCCAATAAAGATTTATGGAAAAATTTTGTCTCACTACATCATTAATATATTCATTCATATTAAATATCAATTTTCGTATGAAATAATATTGAGTATATGAGACCAAAATTATTGATGTTACCAATCATATAGAGCACATCAGTGGATACTAATATTCCTATAGTCATTTGGAATCTAATTCCCTTGAAACCTAAACAAATCATTCAATTCATCCATAATAATCATGATTTTATTTTTGAATAAAATTTCAAACTTAGTTACATAGTAAGGATATATTATAAGACATAAAATATATATGTTCTTGAGAATGTTTCTTATGCTACTAGTCTCAAGAGTTTCCTATATTAAACTCTTTATTTCAAGGATTAATATAACATTTCTTTAGATGATTTTTATGATGATGAATTTATATATAAAAAATTTTAATAATATGCTAATAATTCCTTATATATTTTCATTAATAACTTTTAGTGTAATTTCTCTCAATAAAGATTTATGACATTGTACGTCATACACATTTAGCAAGCTAATATCCACATTTCACTAAGAAAATAATCCTACTCTGGCATGGAACTCTATGATTAGTTATTTCGGCATGAAATCATCCCAATAATAATAGTTATGATTTTTGGATAATTGGATGTATAAACCATTATCTAATTCCATCATATGGAATGACTAAATTCTATTCCTCTGGCATCCAAACCCTTTTGGGTTTCCACCTAAGTGTATCACAAAGAAAACCTCAAAAACAATCTAATACAAGACAATTGTGGGGAACCTCTCTATTGATTGAAACTACCCATTTAATAATCTCAAGTCATTCATTACTTGAATTCATTATACAAGATACTCTAGAAAACCCTATTTTGGTTTGAAACAAATCATTTGGAGGATCAAGGTCTTGAAAACAAATTGTGTATGGAATCTCACACTTAGCAATTAAACTATTTTCTTATTAAGGTTTAACAAAACTAATATACAACATATTCATATTTAATTTATTACTATTAAATTCAGTATAATAATAATCATCCCATGTTTTATTCCCTTTCTCTATATTAATTATTTTATTTATTTATTATTAGAATCCTTATTCCAACTAGAAATTTAATATGTACCCTTGATTTTAATGTGTTACTATTTACACAACCCACGAGTTTCTATTATTCACAAAAAAAATATAAGTTAATTACATTCACATTTATCTGTATAGATCATATGAATAAGTTTCATGAAATCTTCATGCAAAGGAATAGAATTTTATGATATCACTTGAGTAATAGTGGAACAACAAATAGGCAACCCAATTCACTTTCCTAGAAAAAGAAACCCTTCATAAAATTTGGTTTTCCAACACTAAGTCCCTCAAACTAGAGAAACATTACTCAAGATAGAATCCAATTCATGAAAACTCTAACACCTAATATTAAAAAAACAATACCCAAAAACTATCCTTAATCTCATTACTAAAATTAAAAACTGAGGTCAGTGTAGATGAAAACTAAATTTTATGATATCAAACCTAGTAAGATATGAAAGGATCTATTCTCTATGTAATTAGTCATATAAATTAGGGAATAAATTCATTCTAAATATAAAAAAATTATAACTATGAATAAAATAGTTAATAAATTTTAAATAAATAATCAATTAAAATATTGAAATATGTGATGAACATTTGTGAAAAATATCATAAATAAAAACAATTATAAACCCTTTTATAATTTAACCTTTATCATTATGGGCATTTCATAATTTTGAATATTAACACATTATATTGTTAATATAATCCCCTCCATATTTATCATAATATTTAATTTTTTATATTAAATATTGTATCTTATTTGACTTTTAAACTACTTATTATTAAATTTATATTTTGTATGACTTTTTACATATTCTCACTATTATATACCTGATTATTATTTAAACCCTGATAATATCATTTATCAATACACCCTTTGAAGTATATTAAATAATATCAAAATAAAGACCCTTTAATTTAAACAATTTAAAATTAAATAATTATGAACTAAACATGAATATAAAAGAAATTTGATAAATAAATAAATTATTTATTTTCAAAAAATAAGAAATTTAATAACTATTCATAAATAAATTTTTAATTATAAAAAATTTATAAATAAGAAATAATACAAAAAATTTAAATTTTTATCAATATGAACCCTATCATATTTTATATTAAATAGAATTTATATGTTATTATATTAATTATAAACATTTTATAATTTAGTATCTATTATATAAACATTTTATATAATATAAATATCATATATTTTAGAATTTATGAAATCTTTATAAATCACCTTTTATAATTTCTAAATAATGTATTTATCTCTATTCCTTAAATCATTCAATATATTTTTTCCAAATATATTAAAAAACTATTTATACATTAACCATTAACATTATATAGTTTATTAATTTATAAAACACTTTCCTTAATTAGTATAAATATATCAAAATACATTTTCCTTCATTTATAAACAATTTATCAATAATATATTTAGATTAAAAATTGAATCCTACTTATTAAAATAAATAAAATATTTTTTTTTCATAAATAAGAGTAATATATATAAACATTTTATATTTATTTTGTGGCTTGAAAAATCTTGTTTTTTTACTAAAATATTTTCTTGTATAAATTAATAAATGTGTTGGTTCATCAAAGAAGCCTATCCTATGATAAAAATTTTGAGTTTCATATGATCGTTATATAACCATAGGAAGTGGAATAAAACCCAGGCATGTGACGATTTATCTTTGAGAAAAAACACATAAATAATATATATAAATAGTGTACATGGAAATTTCCAATGAAAACATTATTCTTATTTCATGGTGATGGAGAATGCTTGGTGAACATCATGAAGTACTAAAAAATTAATCTACCTCTGAAGGGGTTACACAAACCAATGGATTTATGATCGTATCGTGAAGACGCTCTAATGTTGAAGTGGTGATAAGGCCTTCATCTGAGACGATGAACAATAGTATGGGGGAAGAGAGAAACGAGAGGATTTTTCAGAATTGCATGTTCAAAATAGAAGGGATCACATTCCTTTATATAGTTATCCATGAAAACATTCATTAAATGAAAACATTTTTTACATATTAATGTACACATACAAATTTAGTCCAATAATTCATTGAAACTTATTCAATAGGCGATCAACCGAATTAATTCATTCATAAGAGATTGCAACAGATAATAATATTGTTTGATAGAAACAAAAATATCTATAATATATATTATTATTGCATTTATTTAAAAGATGCATTATAATACATGTATCAAATTCCTATAATTAAATATACACTTTATATATATATATATATTTAATATCATATTATATATATATATATATATTAGTCAATATCAAACAATTCTTACCCCATTTTGTTTCCACATGAGAATGATATTGCAATTTGAGTTTTCCAAAGGAAACAGTATAGTTCATCATAAGAAATTACATGAAAAACCCATGCATGACTAATCAGAATAGGTAATGAGGATATGTTAGAAGACAAACCAAATATTAGTGTTGTTGATGAAGATCACTAAAAGCATATGAATCATGTCAACATTTTTTTGAATAAATGAATTTTGTGAGAGTTTAAGTGGTATTTAGAAACTATGTCATGTTTTTAGAATATGTTTTGGAATGTGGACATGAGTATTTCATACTTTAGGATGTTTTATAATGAAATTGAATAAGTTTAGGTGATAAAATTTAGTCTGTAGAAATAAGTACACCAAACAATGATGGGTGACTTTTTATTTATGTAATGTCAAAAAGTCTCATGATATTGTGATGGAAATTCAACATTAAAAATTAATGAATAAATTATCATGATTCATATGGTTATTGGAGTAATATTTGAAAGGATATTTAAAGAGTAGTTTTATCGAGATTTGAATTCACTATGATATTTTAGAATATTTTTAAGGGATTCAAACTAAAAATATACAGGCCTTAATGTGTAGATATTTTAAATCGCTATACTTGTTGGGAAAGATTTAGAAAATAAATGAATTCAAGATTATTCAATTTTAGTGAAATAAATATGGAGAAAGAATAACTAGTGAGAAGATAATAATTAGGGATAGAGTTAAATCAAAAGATTTCAAAAATTTAAGTTCAGTTTAATGTTTAAAATACTAGAACATTATGTTCCAAGGATGATGAGTAAGGACATCCAATTGAAGTGATTTGAATTTGAGATCTAATTGATGTTATATTCAACCTGTTCAACTTTCATGCATTATAAATATTCGAGATAAACATACATAAATAATATATCAACATCATGGTTTAATTAATATATATCAAAAATAGTCTCATATGACAAGGACCAATGGTTATAGTGTATTGGAGACTAGAAATAAAAAAAATTATTTGTTTTTAACATTTATCCATAAACTACACCCCCTCTTAGACATTCCAAGAGACCTAATATTCTTTAAAAACTAATGAATGGAATTAATAATAAGGGGTAAATTAAAATTCTTAGTAAGGGTTAACAAGAAAAATTCCATAATTGTTATCTTATAAACATATGGGAAACCACAATTATAGGAAAATAATTAATTTAGAAGAACATAAATAAATAAGTGTTAACCCTATTCGTGAAAGACAAAAATATCATCTCAAATGATAAAACTTATACCATGTAATGAGAAAATAAATAATTAATCTTATAAAATTATTAATAAAATGTAGGAAAGAAATAATCACAATCATAAAAAAATGATTTTTTGTCTTTGTGAAATAGGATAACCACAAACTTGTTCCACATAATTATGCGAGTAGAGTTAAATGTTATCACACTCACCCTTTGTAAACATAGATACTCTCTACCCTTTTCTCATAACATTTATATATCATGAGATATAAGATTTAACTAAAATCATTTGAAGAATGATATCGGTCAAAACTATCTCATAATCCATGTGCTTATGTTCGACATTACAAACTATAATCACAACATAAAAAACCTATAGAAAGAAAACTAGGTTTCATTACATTATTAGATGATATCTAATTAAATATAATAAAATAATTGAAATGATACCAAAACATTTTCACCTAAATTAAATAAATTATAAGAGTATATAAGAGTAAAAAACTAAAACACAATTCTATTAGAGGTAAATATTTTAGAGGAATAGGATATATTGGAAGTCAAAAATTTTTTAAAAATTATATATCTTTAAATAGCCTTTAAAATTGTTCTATTACAATCTTTAAAATTATTTCCAAAATATTATCCATAATGTTTCAAAGTTACTCTTAAATCATTATTTGTGTAAATAAATAATATTTAAATAATTATTTTCTTGTTCATGAAAATGTGGGTTAGAATATAAAATATAATATCCTCAAATAAAAACATTTTATACAAAAGAATAATACTTATTTTAAAACCCACATAATTTATAGAGTTGATAAAAAAATTTATTAAAATTTATTATAAGGACCCAACCTGACAGGGCTATAATAGCAACTCCCCAAGCCCACCTCCATGGTCTAAGTGATAGATTTAATCCCCAAGTAGGCATATCACACAAATGGTAGGAATTTTTTGAATGTACTAGTTTGAACAAACCCACATACATCTCTATGTAACAATACAAATATATAAAAATTTGGAAACTAAAATGCATGAATACATTTATCACTGTCTAGAGTATAAAAAAAGTAAACATATGGATAAATACACTCCCATATAATAAAAATTTCAAGAGCATGCGAACTGATTAGATGGAGGGTATCACTATCAAATAACACATATAGAAGGCTCATCATACATACTCTCATAAATACATAGTCAGTCCAGTCCACTAGGCTCTGCCTGCCTCAGGTCCCATTAAGATTCCACTGAAATGTCTACGATAATTAGAAGAATAAACATGATTAGGAAAATCATATAAAGTGGTGATTATAAAAATAATCATTATGTGAACAAAAAACCAAAATAAAAGGGTGAAAATGAAAGGAAATACTCCACTCAACCCATTTAGAGGGAACCCCAAAAAAGGGGAACTCCATCGCAGAAATCCTTAGCGACACGAGACTAGTCAGTTTAATCTTGATGGAATGTAAACCAAGATGTGATGACACCACAAGGTCTCCCCAAAATAACTAGATATACTTATTTCACACTCTTTATCTCATTAGTTTAGGACCTCTTAAAAACAATATGATTCAACTGAGGCTCTAAAGGAAACACATATGTCTAAGAGAAGACAATCCATGAGCTCGATCATATGGGATTTCACTCATTTGAGAGATACACTCCATTAGGAACAACTCCAAAATCACTATTGGCCAGTCATAGAGATACCAATCCATTAGGAATCAAAAGCAAATGGAATATTACCACCTTTCAAAGTGTCATTAATAGGATGGAACTCTCTAATCGTATTCCACCATGAATAATGTCATGCTAGGACCCCACATACATCGATAATGATATAGGGGGTCTAATATTTCCCTGATGGGGGGCACTAATAACCCTAATAAAACCATGAAAATTTATCATCCCTCAGTAATGGGATCACTCCTAGGATATACTATTGGACACTAAAACCCTATTTAGAATACTATATCCCATGCCTCATCATATAGGGGATCACTTCCAAGATCCGTTGCAGGACACCACATACTGAATCATGAGACTCAAGATCTCTTATAAATGGGATGACTCCCTGAACTGTAGGGGGACACTATAACCAATCTAAAATTATGGATACAATATTTATCAAATTAGGGATTATCGCTCGTGTAGTTTCTTTCACATCAATTCCAAAAAACCCACCCCGTACAACTCGTGAAGTTTGGGATCATACTCGAGATGATACCACAAACCCAAAAAAACTATCTCCTCGGTATGGTATGAAATATCTGATGATTACACAACCCCACTGATAACGCCCGATACATTAGGGATTGTCTAACTAATGATTCCCCAAACCATACTGGGCTAACAAAATATATAGGGGATCACCACCTATATTGTTTCAGTTAGAATGATTACAAGAAACAGATCTAGGTAAATATGATAAAATAGAGTATCCCACCTTGGCCCCTCCATAGGGATACTAGAACTCTATCCAATATCATCTTATTGATGGTAAAACAACCTTATACATGGGACATAATTTCACATTATACCCTTATATGGAAAAGAACAATGGAATCACTCATCATCTACTAGTCTAAACATTTATAACTGAAGGAACCCACAAAATATCATCACATTATATCCCCTAGCACCAAACCATGTACACCATCACATTTTATATGGAACAATACATAGGATTGGTTACTCACATGCATGTATCTGGGCCCTGAAGAAAGAGATATGAAAGGAGGATGGTCCTCCTGAAAGGACAGCATAGTGTGTAAGGGGTTCCACATGGCACGTAGCCCCACATGAACACATGTACATGTCCTCTATTGCATGGAATGGCTATCCATGTTAGTTTACATAGCTTTTTCATGCTATACACGACTTGTCTCACCTCATCTATCCCCCCAAATATGTATTTCTCTAACATAGATCAACAAATTATGTCTCACACAAGATGTAAACTCCATGGTATAAGATGTTGTTTATTGAAAATAACCCTGGGGTGTGTCTCTTTCCCATGCCTATTTTTGACACCCCATGTTTGTGTAATTTTTTAGTGTACTTCCACACGACCATGTACCATCACATTGATTTTCTGGCCATGTACTTTGTCTGTATGACTTGGTGTCACTAACAGTGTGTAACCCCGATACATAGTGTGTTGTAACCAAAACACATCTTCCACAAATAGAAATAATACACAAGATGTGACCCAATACAAAGCAATGTTTGATCATGAATTTAATAGAAAAATTTTCAATGAGCCACCAGAAACACCCAGGTTTTCCCCAAAACACACAAATCAACCCCCACAAGGTTCTTAATTGATGTCTGAGGGCTCTAAAACTATAAAAATTTATAAAACTTTTATATATACATAAAACTCAAATATTCCAACATTGTGTAGAAAAACCAATGTTCTAGGATTAAAGTGGTGTTTGGGTCCTTCTATAGTATGATCCGAGAGTGATCACCATCATGTTTAGAGATCGATAGTTACTCTACTCCTTGTTTGTTCCTTGGTTCACTCGACCCTCCAAAAAGGGAGAAGTTTTAGGCTCCTCTATATCATTAACACCATTTTTTGGGGGATAAGTGATATTGTTTTAATTTTATTCAAAAAATATCATCCATTTTAAATCATGACAACAACACCCCTCTATCCCAACACCTAATGTCCAAAAATTTTATATCACACCTTGGCCAAACGAGATGTAGTAAAATCAACCATACTCTCAAAATTATGATATGAGACTCCTATATAGAGGTATTCCATGTTTCAAAAGAAACTATATGATCATATTAAAATATTTTTAATATTTTTTAAATCTTAACACTGAGGCTCTCCAGGCCCAAGAACCCCTCGCTGACTCTGTGTCTAGATACATAAATATTATTAAAAATATTCCAAAGTCTTAGAGATTAAAAAAGTAACTAAATCCTACATACCTTAAGGATTTTACATCTTGAAAATTGATATACATGGTCAGATGGAAAAAATATGAACTCTCCACAAGTTATCTTACACCAGCGATCTGGCCATGATCAAAACAAAGGCCATCAATGGTTCATGCATTGCTTACAAACTAGGGTAACCAAAAAATGTCAAACCACACCCATGTGCATCTCAAACTAGGTCAAAATCATGTAACTAGTAGAAACATGTCTCATTAGATGAGATAGGTGGAAAAACACTGAGAACTCACCAAATTTCCACCAAAGGTTCTAGTAGCATGACACCCCACTAAACCACACAAAAGAAAAGTTAATAGTCTACCAAACCGTGTTTGTATCAACTTTGGATAGATTTCACTCTCCCACATGTGCTTGAATCATATCTCCAGAATGAATCTTAGTGGTGGAATCATCTCTGTGACAATTGAAACCAAATCCACAATAAAGCTCACTAGGAATTCCTCAAGAATCTTGTGTATGAAGCTGACACCAAGCACATGAGGGTACCAAATAACAATCCAGATCTACCCACAAGTAAATACTTTGTCTTATCAACCCTCTATGAAAAACAACATATCAAGACCTTTCCCCTAATAATAATATTGGAGGGACTCATCCTCCACATCTCAAAACTATCTACTTTTGGATGAACTAGCATGCCCTCACAGTTTTTCTTGCATTACAAAAATGTGACCTAGTGGAGGGAGAATCCATATTTCTTGAGCATTCAAAGATACATCAAACAACACCAATTCAAGGTTGTATTGATTCCCTACATCACCCTAAACAAACCTCAATCATGAAGTGAAAATAATATTCTACCACATAATATTGTCTTTTAATACTAACGCAGAATGTAGAAAGGACGTAGAGAATACCTCTAAAAACGCACAGAGCCTTTGGGTAAAAGGCTGTTATGGCCCCAGTTATCCTCACCACATCCTCCAACTCCATTTTCATGGTGTGGACCACCTAGGGGAGGTGTTATAATCTTGTATCATCATCCAAATTATGATTCCATCCCAATTTTCCAACCTTTAACACCATCATATGGAAATCCATTATCCAAACACTTCCTATACCGAGGTGGTCCATCGACCAAATCTTTCTCAGCAATATGATCTATCCGAAAATATCGACCAAGATGTCCCCTTCTATTGAAATTATAAAAATGTATATCCAGTAGCAGGTGAAAACATGAATAGAAGCCCTAAGAATTTTCCCCCATCCCATGATCACCTTCGGAATAATCTCACATGCGAGAATCCTTAAGCTTGTCATCAGATAGAATATATTGTGGTCTCAACACTCATTTTCCAATCCCTAATGGTCGGTCATCTCACTAATAAAACTATCCACATCCAAGACCCACTCAAGAACACCATCATAGGTGGGAATGGAAAGATGTAAAACTAAAACCCTACTCCCTAGGTTTAATCCTAGATTGAAGGCCCTTAATATGAAAATTAGATATCAAATCAAATCCATGATGTATTGACATAGGTCTATGAACCTCATTAGGAACCATTCTATAAACATTCCATCACACTGATGTTGTATAATCTCTTTGATATGAACCATCCTCAACACGGTTAGATAGAACAATTTCTTGAATAGTTTCTATAACTATTCCCAAGTGAGCATCTCATCTTTGGGGGTATGTGCCACTAAAATCTACCATCACCCAACCAAACCCTATAGAAGGATCACTGTAATGACCACCATCTGATAAGAAGGTGTCCTCATAAGTAGAAATACGTGTGTGACTTCCTTAAGACGTTAATCACCTACCTAGGGGTATGGATCACCCTTATACCTCAGAGGGCACTTCCTTTGAAACACATTAATCATACTCAGATTTCACCGATCATCGGCCTGCACTTTTAGCATAAACATCTACTAAACTGGTGGTGGCTCAACTAGTGGACCACCTCGAGGTTTAGCCTTAGGACCAATGCTATGTACTAAAGTGTTTTCACTAGTTGGATCATTGAAAAAATCCCTATATAGAACCCAATCTAGATTTCATAATGGTGAAACTATAAAAGAGAATCCAGATGATCCATGACCAAATAGTATATATGGGGAGTTGTCTCAGAAACGATTTTAAAAACTAAATCCATGTCTTATGTGATTCATGTACCAAAATTTACCGGTGATCAATTTTCTAATGTACTGAGTTAAAAATAAGGTTATAATAGTTCTAGTGAATGGATATGATAGCTACCACATCAACACTATAGTACATGTCCTGAGATCCAAACCTAAAAAAAAAATTACACTATCGCTATAGAACATAAAAAAATCTCATGACTCTATAGTCCCAAACTAGAACCCCGCTATGATACCACTCTGTCCTGACTTGAACCAACAGGGCACAATAAGCACTCCAATTCCAACTATATATATTAGTATAAGGTGTCTATCACCAAGTAGGGATATCACAGAAATGGTAGTAATTTTTCTTAGGAACCTATAAGAACACACCCACATACATCTTCATCAATTAATTTTGAGATATAAAATGAGGTAAACTAAAATTCATGAATACGTCTATGCCAAACCAGAGTACAACAACATTAAAAAAATTGGACTAAATACAGACCCAAAAAAATAAAATTGAAAAATAATCCAGCCTTATCATATAGAGGGGATTTATATCAAATGAAACAGATAGAAAGCTCCATGGAAAATCTCTGGTACAATCCTTGGTCAGTCTAGTCCACTAGGCTCTATCTACCTTAGCTCCCCCTCAGACTCCAAAAAAACGAATTTGATATAAACAAGACAAAAAAATGTGAGGGAGAAAAACATTCATGGGTGATTATAACATTGTTTTGTAGGTTCCCCAAAATCCAAATGAAAATAGACCATGTTGGATGAAGTAGAGTACTCAACAGGGGGGTTAATTGAGTATCTATTCAAATTTCTATATGAAAAAAAAACATTCATAAAAGTTTCCCCAAAAAAATACATCTTAGTCAATCAAAGTAATACGATTATGAATGTTTTACTATTTAAATATCTTCTCATAAGATTGATTAATTATCAATAAACATAATATCAGTTATTAATATTACTTTTGAAGGTATTATAATAAGGAAAAAAAATTAACTTTTTTTCAAGATCAACTATCAAAGTAAATCTAGTGATTTATGAGTTATGTAGTAAAATTGTGAACACGAAATTAAAAAACACAGCGGGTATAATACAAGTGGTTTAGTCTCAAGCTGACACCCAATCCACTCAACTTGGTGATCACCTGCCACCAAGAAGTTTATATTAATAAACATGATCCACACTCTGGATCAGGGAAAATAACAGTTCACAGGACTGTCCAGGTCACAGAACCTCTTCTATAGTTCTTTGTGGGTATAAAATACCAGGTCACACAAGGACCTATTCCACACTTATCCTTGGGAGTAATCAATTGTAAAAAGATTTTATGGGAATGATATCTTGTATCATCAGTTTAGTGCAGGAGATAGTGGGAGTTTTTATACAGACACACACACACTGCTCGAAATATAAAAACAATACACAACAGAGAAAAGATGATGAGATAAGGTTAGAAGTGCTCTTAATTTTATTCTATGTAGCTCTGGACTTCTAAGATGAAGTATATTAAGAATCTAGTCCTCTTGCTAGAAACAGAGTATCCCAATAGGGTGCTCTAATTTCAAGTATGATCTATATCATGTTCTTCATGGTGTTGGTATTGAGAAGATGTACTTGACTCTAATCTATTATCTCTCAGATTTTGGATTCTATAATTCATTGGATGTTTTTCAGATGTATCTTTTTGTCTTTGTCAGTTATAACTTCTTCACAATATCACGCCTGTTAGTTTCTAGGAACACTGTTCTTTTTATTCTTGGTGTTCATGTTTTGTAGACGATATAATGCATGTATTCTGCACCTCGTACCTTGTACTGTTAGGTGACATGATAACAATGAAATATTAATTATGTTAGTGCATTAATGAACTCAAATATGACCGTTATAAATTAAATTGAAAATGAAAAAATAGATTAAAGAATTTATCACAATCTTTCTGGAAATGGTGTCACTTGGAAACAGTGTCTCCATAAAGCAGTCTCTATGAAATAGTGACTTCATTAAATAGTGTCTACTTATTTTCCTTTGAGCAGTGAGATAGTTATGATGGCATAATTTTATAGAGATCAATAACTGGTATAATAGATGCGGTGTTGGGATCATGATTTCTGGTTCACGGTGTCTGGGTCACGGTGTCTCAGTCTTGGTGTCCGAGTCATGGTGTTAGGGTCATGGTGTCTTGGTCACAGTTTCATGTTCACGGTGTGTGGGTCATGGTGGATGGTTCATGGTGTATGGTTAGGGGGTTTGGTCATGGTGTCTGGGTCACGGTGTCTAGGTCATGGTGTCTGGTCACGGTGTCTGCTCATGGTGTATGGGTCACGGTGTCTAGTCACATTTCAATAAAACTAGAACTCGTAGTAGAATCATGGTTTCTCAGACATAACCTAAAATCTGTCTACATACTTAATCAGGGATAATCATACAATGAATTAGACTTAATAATTCATAAAATAAATCATTATAGACCAAATTTAAATATAGTTTACAATAATCAAACATGATTTATAGAAATTATGTCCTTGATAAGATTTGTGTAAATCATAAAGAAACCAACCATCTGTACACATGATTTGATACAAATTAAATAAGATTAACCATCATTACATAATGTATAGTATTTGTGATCATTAAAACATGATTAATACTAGAGGATTACAATAATATCCCACTTTTTTATGATCACAAATCATGTGAGTGAGATATCTATTCATATTAGATGTGTCTCTCCCTTAGTGTTCATTTAAAGTGCATGTCTCCCCCACTATTGGGATTATCAAAAAGAGTAAAAATTTAAATAAGAGAAGAGACAAGAATATTTTACGGTGCATTAGATTGAGAAAGATGTGTCATTATATCTAGGAAGTAACAAAAATACAAAAATTATCCCTATCAAATGATATTGTTCATTTTCATCAGCACCGACTATCTTCTCTTTGCCCTTGGTAGAAGCATCACTAAAAGCCACAGGAGCAGATATAGAAGTTGAATAAGGAAGTGAATCAATTGAAAAATAAGGTAGAGGGAGACCATAAAAAATAGAATGTACCAAGGTAGGTACAGTGGAAGACTGAGGCAATTGATGATTAAGGATAAGAGGTCTGATCTGACTCTGAGCCTGAGAGAAATACATAGAGGTAGAGGCACTGGAATTGGGTGAGAAGGTATCCAATCCAGGTCGTAAGGGTGCAGCTGCAACAGCCATAATAGTAGTGCTCTGTACATGATGATAAGGCCTCAAAAGCTTGATGAAGTTAGTAATAATCTCACCCCCTTACTACATTTATTTCTCAAAGTCACTCTTGTTTTCCATGAACCCGTCCAACAAAAAAGTGGAATCCTTCAGCTTTTGAAATTGATTTTTGAAATCTAGAGTGACAGGAGGGATTTTCTAATTCTCTACAAGGTACATGAAATGGTTTGTTATAAAATGATTAGGGAAAATCCTATTGAAGTACAAATAAACCTTATTAGTATTTTCTTCTCAATCATCATAGTAAATCATGAAATGAATTCATTCCAAATCAAGAACTCTGTCACAATTCTTGACAACCATAGATAGAGACTCTTTATCAAAACCATTGAGCAATGATTTTCATTCTTATTTAACAACTGTTTAGGGAAGTTCACTATTCAAAGAGGGTTGAGATTATTGTCCAGATGTACTAGAAGCTATAACATATGAAGTAAGGGACTTTAGTTGATTTAGAACTTTCTAGAGATAGCCCTTATACTCCCCAGTAAACTTGTTAAGACCAATCACAATCTCACACATCTCTTGAACTATTTTCTGGTTTCTTTTAGCCACCTTTTCAGCTAAGGAAGTTAGGTTAGGTTGAATCAGGGAGGCAACTTCCTATGTAATCTGGCCATTAACATCCTCAATAGGATGAGAAACAGGTTCTGGTCTTGATTTCAGCACTCTCTTCATATCTTCATCCATACCTCTAAGATACTTCACTTCACCACTTAATTGTTTGTTCTCAACTCTGACTTCATGAATTTCATGAATCATTTTTGGATGAATCTGCCAAATTATCTTCTCTAAGAATATTGCATCATCTCTTTCACTCATGTTTGTCATTGCAGAAGGTTGAGTGTTCATGATCTTTTCAACTCCAGCCAATAAGGTAGCTTAAAAAGCATTCAAATCATCATTACTCACATAGGTAGAAAGTTCATGGGAAGGTTCAAAAATAGAAACTGATACAGGTTCATGATTCTTTACAGAAATAACATCAAGATAAGATACTAGTTAAAATTGAAACACAATAGATAGATATATACCATTAACTGATGATTCATGGGAATCATTCACATCAAAGTAGCTTGGGAATTTATACCATGTATCCATAGAGCTTGGATCAATTGGAATATACACATCAACAATTTTCAGATTACGGCACTGCTCCCCCTCAATAAGTGGATCTCTTACTGGACTAAGAGATTTAGAAACTTGATATATTTCCATGATTTCATCCCTAATAGCCTCACCCATTTCATTTATATCCAATTTAAATGCTTTCCCTATTATTTCTTCAGAATATGGGATAATCTTAGGAACAGCTTGTTCCTCGAGGTCTTCCTTAAGAGTGGCATATTTTTTAATGGAAATATCTTCTTTTAGATGTTCATACACAATATCCTTTTCCTTTACACAAAAAGCAGACTCTTTTTTAGAAGTAGTTTCTTCTTCTAGATCAACAACATCTTCTGGAATAGGTACTTCCTTCTCAATTAATACTTGAGGACTAGGTTTACTACCTTCCTCATCCTAGAATGTTTTCCTTATAGGTGCAATAACCAATTCTTATACATCCTCAATAGAATAGTCAGAAATCTCATCTGTCTCCAAACCAAGATCAGAAAATATCTTTAGGTCTTGAAGAGTGCTCAACCGGGTTGGAATTTTCATAGACCCTCTCAATATCCTCTACCTATTCTTTTCTACAAGGATTCCAACTGATTTTCATTATTTTGACTCTAACCATTGAGACAAAAAATTAATAGTCCTTAATGAATTATTCATCTGGACCAACCAACCCTTTAGCTTGAATCATAGAAGAGATTAACCATGAGTAGAACAGGGAGGTTGTCTTTGAGGTTGTCTTTTTCAACTCACACATTTGAAGTATAACATACTTTTATAGTTTTATCTTGTGTCCATTCTTTATAATATGTATCAAAAATACATCTTGATACTTTCATGTAGAAAAATATCTATTTCTTGGACTAATAATATTCTGAAAAAATATAAACAAATGTCTGGTTTCACCATCTATGTCGACAGCAATATCTCTTCTCTTTGTTTCATTTCCAGTCAAGCATCCCAAGGCTTCTCCTAAAACAAAGATCTCACATATAGATGGAAGAACTCACTAATAGTCCTCAAAAATAACATCATGAGGTATCCTTAGGAATGAATCCCATAACCTAGAAGAAAAGGTACATCTTTTCTCATTGATCAAGTTTATCATAACAAAACCTTCTTCAATAATAAAAGAGAATTGAACAAACTGATAAAACTGAGCGACTAGGTTTGTGTATATCGTCCTTTCCTCTTTTGTAACCCAATCTAGCCATCCTTTATCTTTTAGTAAATTCAGTTCTTAAGAATTACTTGACAAAATCCACTTAGGGAAGATTTCCTTTTTAGGTACAACTGTTCTGTTCACCAGGTTTGGATTCAAAGGACCTTCAGGTGCTATCTTTGGTGCTATTTTCATCTTCTTCGTTGATCTTTGTTTCTCAGGAGCTGATGACGATGGGTGTTTTATTCTGGGAATTCAAAGAATGTTCGAGAGAGAGGGAAAGGTTGAAGGAGGGGTTACAGTTTGGGAGAAGATATCTTAGGTGAAGAAATAAGTGAAAATTCATTCATTTTAATAATTTAGGGATATCAAGCATCACAAAAACAAAATTGCACGAAATTAAAAGTATAAAATTATTAATTACAGTGATACGGGTTATAATATGCAAATAAAATGATAAAGTGTCTTTATGGTGAGACCGAAACAGACTTTCACGGTGATATCGTAACAGGAATCCATGGTGAGACTGTAATAGGTTTTCACGGTTAGACTGTAAGAAGTTTTCACAGTGAAATATCTACTGTGTGACTTCCAAACTGTGTGACCATTTTGTTTGATACAATATGTGCCTAACCTTAATCAGGAGATAGTAACTGTGAGACCATAAAAATGAAATAGAAAATTTTAAGATAGTAAACTATAAAACTGTAAGAGTTATATAGTAATCTTAATACAGTGTCTTGTGAAACCGTTGACTGTGGAATAGTATGTTGTGAAACAATAAACTTACTACTTAAGATTTTTCATTCCCCATTCATGTATGATGAAATTTATTCATTCAGAATTTAATGGTTTTGTGAATATATCAGCAAGATGATATTTAGTTCTAATGAATTCCAAAGTGATATCACCTTTTTGATAATAGTCTCTTAATAAGTGAAGTATTACATCAATAAGTCATGTCCTAGATTGTGAAATAGAATTTTTTTGATATGTTAATATAACTTGTATTGTAACAATTTATAGTTACATGCCTGAATTGATATCCATAATCAAGTAATGTGTTTTTCATCTACAAAATGTGTCCACAATAACTACCAGTAGCTATGTACTCTACTTCGACCATAGATAATGCAACAGAGTTTTGTTTCACACTACACCATGATACTAGTGAATTTCCTAAAAAGTGACATGTTCTAGAGGATCTTTATCAATCTAACATACAACCACTGAATTCAGTATCAGAATAACTAACTAAATCAAATGATTGTCCTCTAGGATATAATAGTCTTATATTGGGTGTATGTTGAGGTATTTGAATATTCTCTTAACATAATTCAAATGAGAATTCATAGGGTTTTCCTAAAAAATATCACACATACATACACTAAACATAATGTCAAGTTGGCTAGCAGTTAAGTAAAGTTAGCTTCCAATCATTCCGTTGTAAGTTGTTTGATCAACATATTTTCCATCTTCATCACGATGCAACTTACAAGTAGTACTCATTGGAGTGTCACTACATTTAGTGATATCCACACCAAAATGTTTTTGAAGATCCCTGGTATTTTATCTTTGATTTAAAATAATACAATCATTATTTGGAATGATTTTAAATCCATGAAATAATTTTAGTTCACCCATTAAACTCATTTAAAACTAGTTTTTCATCATTTTAGAAAATTTAATACATAAATAATTTCTTGAATATCCAAAGATAATATCATATACATAACTTTGAACTACTAAAACATCATTGGATAATTGTTTTATAAAAATGGTTGGATCAACTATTCCTTTTGTAAAACCTTTGGAAATAAGAAAAGTACATAATATATCATACCAAGCCGTTGGAGCTTCTTTTAATCCTTATAAATATTTTGATAATTTAAAGACATAATTTGGAAAATGAGGATTCATAAAACATGGGGGTTTCTCAACAAAGACATTCTCAGCTATATACCTAGTTAGGAATATAATATTAATATCCATTTTATATAGTTTGAAATTAAGATGTGCAGCATAAGCAAGCATAATTCTGATGGCTTCACATCTAGCTGGTGGTGTAAAGGTTTCCCCATAGTCAAATCCCTCTTCTTGACTATAGCCTTGTGAAACCAATCTATCCTTCTTTCTAACTATGTTACCATCTTCATCTAATTTATTTCTAAACACTTACTTAGTTCCTATGGTAAATTTTTCTTTAGGTCTATCAACAATTTTCCAAACTTTTTTCATTTAAAACTGATTAAGTTCTTCTTGCACACCATCACCCAAAACTCATCTTTGATGGCATCATTAATGTTTTTAGGTTCATGTTATGACAAGAAGACTTGATGTTAAACTTTATTTCTCCTAGAAGATATAGTTTGAGTTCCTTTATCTAAATCTCCTTCGATAACTTCTAAATTATTGTTATTAAGAGTTCCAACAACTCTAGATAAAGAAAGACTAGTGATTTCATGTTATTCAACAAGTTCGGGTTCATTATGACCAAAATATAAAGAATTTACAGAACTATAAGTTTTCACAGATTCCTTTACAAAATGGTTAGAGGATTTTGTATTGATGTCTAGATTTGACACATCATCCTCCATGTTCTCTAGAGTGTTCTTAGGCTCATCTGGATCTGTTTAAACAAATTTAACATGAATAGATTCTTCCACACATTGTTTTTTGAAACACTCTACAGGGTTTACTAGAGATTTAATATCCTAGAAATATTCCTTCATTACTCTTGGATGCAAATTAATCAGATTGTCCTTAGTATTAAGGATATAGGCTTTGCAACCAAAAATATTGAAGTATCTTATTTTGGGTTTTCTATTGTTTTGTTACGCATATGGAGTTATTTTAAGAATAGGTCCAATAAACACTCTATTAATAATATATAATACTATATTTATAGCTTCATCCCAAAAATAAATAGGTAGGTCATATTCACTGATCATGGTTCGAGCAATCTCTTGAAAGATTCTATTTCTTCTTTCTACAACTCTATTTTTTTTAGGCTTCCTAGGGGAATAGAAATTATAACTATACCAATTTTTTGAAAAAAAATGATTCACACTCTTGATTTTAAAACTCATGACCATGAAAAATTCTTATGGATTTAATTATATGTCCACTAAGATTTTATATAGCTTTGGAATATTGGGTGAAATGATAGTAGGATTCACTTTTGTGAGCCATATATAAATTCCAGGTATATCTAGAAAAGTCATCCACAAGAATATAAACATAGGGCTTCCCATTAAAATTATAATCTCTAGATTTCCCAAACTAATCCATCTGAACCAGTTTGAGTGGTTGAGAAGTTGAAACTTCTTTCATCAATTTGAAGGAAATTTTGTGTTACTTTCCCTTTTGAAAATGATTACACACTTTATCATTTGAAAACTCTAGTTTGGGTAGGTATTTAACTAGGTTTTTTCTTATTATCTTTCTAAGAGAGTGAATAGTACAATGTCATATTATCCTATGCCAAAGCCAAGACTCCTTCTGAAATACATGTAAACATGAAGCATTTTTAGAGACTAATGAGTCTATGTTTATAGAGTATACATTTTAATTTCTCAATGTAGAAAACACTAATTCATTTTTAGAATTAAAAACATTGCAAGAATAATTTTCAAATTTAACATGAAATCCACCATCACATATTTATGAAATACTAAAAAGAGTGTATTTAAATACACAAACAAAAAGTACTTTAGAAATTACAATTGAGTTAGAGTTACTGATTTGGCCAAGGCCAATGATTTTTCTGTTGGCATTATAACCAAAGGTGACATGTCCACCGTCAATTTTTATTAAGCTCTTGATGCATGAATAGTTCCATGTCAAGTGTCTTGGACATCCACTGTCCAATTACCATAAGCTTTTACAGGAGAAATTTATGCAACATTTGTACAAAAATGGTCAAATAAAAATAGAATTTGGTCCCCATATTTGTTTGGGTCCAGTAATATTAGTGACTAGTGATTTAGAAACCCATATCTACCTCATAAGTTTCCTATAATCATTTTGTAAAGTGCTTGAAAAATAAAATTTATTTGGTCCTGAAAATTTGGAAAAAGTAGATAGTGTATCATAACATGAACTAGGTGAATGTTTTCTAGAATTAGGAGTAATGTTGTGTATCCAAGATTTCGAAACAAAATTAGTTCTTCCTAAATTTCTTTTACCTAGTTGACATCTAATACCAGTAGAATATTTAAGATCAATATATTTACCTATAATTTTTACCCAAGTATACTTACAATTAGTAATACATTCAAGGTCATTTTTCAATTACTCATTAGATAGCTTTAGTGGATTGTTTTCTTTGAGTAATTGAACATTTTTCTCCCTTTTTACAATAATTTTAGTTTTAACAGTTGAGGTAAGACCATGTTTTTTTTAAATATTTATATTTATCTTTTAGTTCATTATATTTATCTTCAAGCATATTATAGTACTCAAACATTTATTTATTAGACATATTTTCATAATCATCTTAATCTCCAAATTAATAGGAATTATGTACAGTAGATTCTAGTGTTACCTCAGATGTGTTTTTCATAAAACATATGTTGTCTTTGTTGGCCTGTTTATTATGTGAAGATTCTAAGTCGCTTGAAATTTCCACAAAAGCACTCAAGGTTTATTTCATTACCTTTTTATAATTTCTACCTTTGTCCTCATATTTCTTTTTGTACATGATCTTGGGATAGTCGGCCTTTACATGTCTCTTTCGGTTACACTCATAGCATACTATCTCCTTAGACTTATCACTTCTTTTCCAATATTTCTTACAGCTTCCTTTTTGGACATATCTTCCTTTGAAGTTAGGATTTCTGAAAAATTACTTCTTCTAGTAAAATATCTTAAACCTTCTAGTTAATTGGTCCATATCCTCGTCATAGTCAAGTTATGATTGTTCACTGCTAGAACATTATATTTAGGCTTCCAATTTTCTTTTTTATTTGTGTTTAGAGTTGGTGGTCTTAAATGCAACATATTTTCTTTTGGGTTCATCCTCCTCGTCCATGTTGATTTTAGATCCTCTTCATACATAATTAGTTTTCTAATTAGTCCTTTTATAGGTAACATACTGATTTGGCATAAAATTATAATGAAGATAGAGGTTCCTCTCCATTTATCAGGTAGGAATCTACGAATCCTCATGATTTGTTCTTTGGTAGTGACTTCACTTACAAGAGAACTAATTGTGTTGAAAATTTAGTTGAACCTGAGATACAAGTCAGAAATAGGCTCATCAGGTTTCATTTTAAAGTTATCATATTTAATAGTATAATTATTAAGTCTCATTTTATTCAAACTATAAGTTCCTTCATGTGAGACAGAAAAATTATCCCAAATTTCATGGGTAGTTTTACATGTATAAATTCTGTTAAATTCCTCATCCCTTATGGAGAAATATAAAGCATTCATATATTTTAAATTTTAATTGTGGGTAGTTTGGGTTGGTTCATCCCAAGTGATTATATTTGTAGTAGGAATCTTATACTCATCTATAATTGATTACTAAATTTCATAACCCATGCTTTTTAAATGCATTTTCATTTTGATTTTCCATTTGGCACAATTGGTTGCATTAAAGAACGGTGGTCTATTTGTTGCAGCACCTTACATTATATCATCCATAATAAAGAAATACTTTTAAATGGCTAAAAATTTAGAATTAAAAGAAATTTATAGATCATTATAGTAAAACTAAAATCACAGTTTAATATTTTCAAAGACTGATTCTTAACAGGAATAATAAACATCATCTGATACCAAATGTTGGTCAGAGTAGATTACACAAGAGGTGGGTGAATTGAGTATCTATAAAAATTTACGTAGGAAAAAATATTCTTAAAAGGTTCCCCAATTAAAATAAATAAAACCCAGTCAGTCAAAGTAATATGGTTATGAATGTTTGTCTATTTAAATAACTTCTCATAAGATTGATTAATTTTAAGTAATCTTAATATCATTTATTAATATTACTTTTGAAGATATTCTAATAAGGAAAAAAAATTATAACTTCTTTCCAAGAATAACTGTCAAAGTAAATCTACTGATTTCTGAATTATGTAGTAAAATAGAGAACGCAAAATTAAAAATCACAAAGGATATAAAAAAGTGGTTCAATCTCAAGATGATACATAATCCACTCCACTTGGTGATCACCTACCACCAAGACGTTTATATTAATAAACTGGATCCACACCCTAGATCGGGGTAGACAACAGTGCACAGGATTATCCAGGTCACACGATCTCTTCCACGGTTCTTTGTGGTTATGAACTACTAGGTCACATATGGACCTCTTCCATAGATATCTATTAGATTAAACAAGTGTAAAAATATAGGAGAGAAAGGATATCTTGCATCTTTCATTTTAGTGCAGGATACAATGTGTGTTTTTATACAGACCCACACACATAGCTGGAAAGATAAAAACCATACACAATAGAGAAAAGATGATGAGATAAGGTTAGAAGTTCTCAGATTATTGTTCAATGCAGCTCTATAATTATAGGATGAATCATATGTAATAATTTAGTCCTCTTTCAAGAAACAGAGTATGGAATGTTGGGTGCCCCATTTTCCATTTAGATCTGGAACATGTTCTTCATGGAGTTGCTATTGAGAAGATGTTAATGAATCTGATCTATGATCTACCAGATTTTGGATTCATGAATGCCTCGTGTGTTCTTCAAATGTATCTTGTTTCATGTGTCGGTTAGCGCTTCGTCACTATACCACATTTGTGAGTTTTTGGGCCATGATTTTCTTTTTATTCTTGGAGTGCATGTGTTGAAGATGAAAGGATGTATATATTCTGCACCTTGTACCTCGTACTATCATGTGACATGTCTATAAAGAAATATAATTTATGTCTGTGAATTTAAAAGACTCAAATATTACCATAAAAAATTAAATCTAAAATGACAAAATAGATTAAATAATGGTGTCACCGTCTGTCTAGAAATGGTGTCACGTGGAAACAGTGTCTCTATGAAGCGGTGTCTCCATGAAACGGTGTATCCATGAAATAGTTTCTCATTATTTTCCTTTTAGCGGTGAGATATTTATGATGGGATAGTTGTATAGATATCAAGAACTGGTACCATAGATGCAGAGTTATCATAACTATGTCAGGTTCATTATGTCTGGGTCACGGTGTCTGGGTCACAGTGTCTGGGTCACGGTGTTTGGGTCACGTTGTCTGGGTCACAGTGTTTGTGTCATAGTGTATGGTCACAGTGTCTAGGTCATAGTGTCTGGTCACAGTTTCTGGGTTACAGTGTCTGGTCACTTTTCTAGAAAACCCGAACTGGTAGCAGACTCATGGTTTCTCAGACATAACCAAATATCTAAATACAAATATAAGTAGTGATATTAATAGAATGAATTATACTTAATAATGAATAAATGAAATCATTATAGACAAAAGTTAAATATGGTTTAAAATAATCAAACATGATTTATAGTAATTAAGATCTTGAGAACATTTATGTAAAGCATAATGAAACCAACCATCTGTACACATGATTTGAGACAGATTATGAAGGATTAACACGCTTTACAAAATGTATAGGATTTGTGATCATTAAAGCATGATTAAGACATGGGGAGTCCAATAGACCAACTAAATAGAAATAGTTTTCTCGACCTAGCTAGTGGGAACCCAAACAAGAGAGAAACTATGTCTCGAACATCCTTGTATACACATGACTTGTCATCTCAATAATCATGGAATGTTAACAATGATGTGATGACAACAAAAGGTCTCCCAGAAACACCCATATATACTCATATTAGACTCCAAGAATAATTAGGTACTGACCTCATAGACAATGATATTATTCTTCTCAAGGCTCTAAATGTAACATATGCTTCCATAGGAATACTCTCCATTGTCGTATTCATACCATATGTCACTGACCCGAGAGATACACTCAATCAGGTACAACATTTTTATCCCTATTGACACATAAGAAAGATACCACTCCATTGGCCATCACATGATGATTGCACAGCACCGCCATACCATGTAGCATAAATCCAATAGAACACACTCATTAGATATCTCCATGAAGAAAGTCATTCTGGAACCTAGTGAATCTCGATACACAGATCGGGGGTCTCACCCATCCTAGATGGGGACCCAACTAATCATATAGGAACCATGATAATGTATCTTCTCTCGTAATTTAGATCACTCCTAGGATCTACTAGGGGACACTACAACCCAGTACAGAATACTAAATACCCAAATCCTAGGATAGTGGATCCATCCTAGGATTTTCTAGGGGACACCGAAGACCCTCTTGAGTAACTCAAGATCTCTCATAAAGAGGATCACTCTATGAATCAACTAGAGACACCACAACCCAATATTACATATCCAAGATCAAATCACTATGATTGGGGATCATATCCCATGTAGTGTTTGTTATTATGATTTGAAAAACCCCACCTGATACTACTCGCGAAGTGGGGAACCGTACTCTCGATGATACCACAAACCCTCACAAATCCATCTTATGAGTATGAGATTTTATATTAGATGATTATACAGACCTAATGATACCACTATCTATATAGGGGATCATATATCTAATGGTTATACATAACGACTAGGATATCCTCCTTGATAAGAGATCATCACCTGTGTAATATAGGTCATGATGACACTAAGAACTTGATCTAGAGAAATATGATACAATAGAGGATCCCTCCCCGGAATCTTCAGAGGGATTCTAAAACTCTATCAAATCTCATTATATTGAGTTGATCTCAATCCTATACTAAGGATGCAATGCCACGTTGTACCCTCATAGAGAAAATAGAAAGGGATGCAATAATTACCGTTGGGTTGAACATCATTAACAAAATAAAATCATAAAATCACCTTGAATTGTATCTCTAGTGTAACACCCCAAGATTTCATAGTGTGTTATTTCTTTAAAATAATACAATAACTTGCACTACACGCAACACCGAGTTCAAGCACACCATGAATTACCAAACAAGCCGTTCAAAAGAGGTTATGAATAGTATTAACTAAATTTTAAACTTTATATAATCCTTATAATTTTATAATCCATATTATGAGTTTCTTAGACATAATACAAGAACAGATTCATTTTCAGTATTGCACTTTTATCAACTTTTAATAGTGAAACCTTTTTAAATACAATATTTTAAACTTTTTGACTAAATGGGGACATCAAAAAAATTTAAAATGAAACATCCCAAGCTTCCACGGTACGCTTTCCTTTGAATAATACAGTAGCGTGTGTTGTACGCAACTTCGAGTTCTAACACACCACAACCAATCAAACTAGCCGTTATGAATAGTAATACCTACTTTTTAAAATTATATATATTTTATATTTTATAATGGACTTCATTTTTGGATTCAGAATATCAAATTTAGTCTAAGGTGAAATTTTGGTACATTTCGGATAACTTTCATATTTTGATGAATAGTGAAAATTACTAAATTTTAATTAAAAACAACTTTTTTAATCAAAATAATTAATAGTGATAAATTATGAATTTAAGTGGTTTTAAAGTATATTTAGAATATATTTTTACCATTTAATATAATTTTGGTCATTGGACATAATTTTACAATTAAACCGAACATAAACAGGTGTCAATCGTTTGATAGTTATTATCTCTTAAAAACACGCTTTTTGTTTTGACAGCGGGAATTAATTTTAAATTAATTTCTGCCACTTCTGTGTTTTGAATTTAGAAAAATGGATTCCATATTTGGAATCAGGATGTTCAAATTGTGTAAATAGGTAACTTTTATTTTTAGACATTTTGAATAATTACTGCGGTAAAAATTTTATTTACCATGGTTAAGGGTAAATCCGGTAAATAAGGGTTAAAAAAATAATATTATAATAATACTAAATTACCCTAAAACGTGTCCTAACCTTATTGGTTGATACATTGTCGACCATAGGCATCTTTGGGTCGATTTTGGGACCCCATGGATCCACTTGTAAGTGATAATGACACTTTATTTTAATTAAGTTAAAATGAATACAAAAATGACACAAGCAAATATCTTTTAGAAAAACAATTGTTACATAGGGTTATATATGTTGGATTTTAGATTATAAATATTCATTAGAAATATAAAAATATTTCCTACATAATGATATTTTATTTATAATTTTTAGACATTAAATAATTTATTTTATTTATGACACAATGATGATGCAGTAATTACTATAATAGTGAAAAATTAAAATAATTGATATTATAAATACCCAAATAAATATAATATGAAACTTTTAATTAATTAAACTAATTTTCTAGGATAATATGATATATTAGTATTGATTTAATTGACTTTTTTCGAAGTAATCAATCTGTTATGAGTTTCACAAAAATCAACTATTGAATAGTGTCAAAATTGACATAAAAGAGTTCTTAAAACAAATATTATATTATTAATTGATATTAAATTCCTAAAAATCTAAGGTTCGGCCAAGAGACTTATATCATGATAGGTTAATCATTAATGGACCACTTGGGGGTCTCTTGGATGTATGTAGTAAGTTTATTAACCATATTATATAAAAATACAAAGAGACATTGTAAAAGTGAAACTAATTAACTTAGAGTTAAAACTTAAAGATAAGGTTAATATAAGTACCCAAACCTGTCTAAATTCTATTGGATGAGTTGTTTTCGATCCATCCCCACCTTAACCTTTGAATTTTCAACTTTGGAGCCATTAGAAACCGAATATTAATTTATTATAAATTAATATTTCTAGCTTTTCCAAAGGTGCCCCTCACCCCTCTTATAAAAGGGCACTCCTCCTTCTCATTTCTTCACACCTTCAAAGCCTTTTGGTTCGGCCAAACTCTGCCCAAATACTCTCCCAACTTCCCTCACTACAACCTAGAGGCCTTAGTTTGATCATAAAGCCAACCTAAGGAGCCCTTTTGATCAAATCAAAAGGAAGAAACCGAAGAAGAGGTAATGATTTCACCACCCTTTTCCAAGTTCATTTCTTCTTCAACTTCTTCTTCCTTTGTTGTTACCATTATAAAATAATAACTCGAGTATCATATATATACTGTGATGTTATTATAAATATGGTACAACCATATTCAGTGTTCTATCCACCCTTTGAATAACATGTCACCATACGTGCGTACGTACGGCTTACCGTCTCCACGTCGTGGTGTAATTGTTATTCAATATAATATTATTTGGATGGGTATAATAATGATGTGTATATCATGTAAATAATAAATATAACATGTTAATGATTCTGTATATATTATATACCATCCTTTTATATATTATTTTAATATCAAAAGAATGATATTGTCGCTCGTGCGTACGTACGGACTACCGTCTCCACGAACGCGATGAGATTCATTCTCCATCGTAACCATTAAAGTATAATTATCATTTGATGATTTAAAAATGATGTTTAAGGACTTGATATCATTCTGGATATGAATAATATACAACCTATCCTTTATAAACATGTCTTACGTAACAAAACATATAAAAGAAAACAAGTAAGTTAACACCCGAAACAACGATAATACTAAGATATTATTATCAAATCAATATTAAAAGATCATATATGATATCATATTAATGTATATGATTCTTGTATAATTTAAAAACAATTATTTCAATATTATACAAGAGGTTAACCTACCCCAACCAAGGAAAAGTACAAGGTAAGGGATTTTCTTATCTCACATTCAATTCCGTGAGATTTCCATTGTTCGCCACTAAATTATTGAAAGTGGTGTATTGTGTACTGCCATTTGATATATATTATCATGATTCTCTTTATATTCATGTTATTCTATAAATCATTTGGTGGTTATTAACTTTTGACCATACGACTCAATTGATTAACGTGGTAAGGGGTTTTCATCTCACTCTTTATTTCCGTGAGATTCATGCCATATTTCCACTATTATCTTTTGTGTGGTGTATGTACTGCCCATAATTGTATTCTTTGTGTAATACACTTTACCTTATGTGTATTTACATTTTCATTGTATGATACCTCTTTCATGGGTTTTATGTTTCATAAGTTACCAAATTGATAAGGTTTTACTTCACAATCTCTTTAATATCCGAGGTTGTCTTTACGTAAGTATCTACAGGGACATATTTACTATCCATGTCCATATTTCATAAAAGAGTTTTCAAAGGGATTATTTCTAAGGGAACTTTTACTAAAACATCATTTTAAATGTTTTAAATATTTATTCTTCTAAATCATCCTCATTTATGTCCACGTTTTCAAAATAGTTTGTAAGGATTTATTTATATGAAAATGAATGTTTTAAAAGTGTTAATTACATTCAAAAGTTTCAAAGTGGTATGGGACACTTTGATCCAAAAATGTATTTAAATGCCTTACTTTCTAAATTGTGTAACATTAAAATGTTTTCATGAAAAAGGGATATTTCTCTGAATAATTTTTAAAAAAACATTTTCATCTATGTCAACATCCTTTGATGGATTTTAAGATTATTTGAAGTTGATTTATTATGATATAAAACTTCCATATTGTAATGAATTTTTGTGATATGTTTGACTATAGATGTGTCATTCACGGTTTATGAGTAAAGTATTGACATTTCGTATGCTAGTTCCAATAAGAATTTTTATGTTATATTTCAACCTTTACTTCATATGAATGTGTTGGACAAGTATGTTCCAGGTTGGGGACTAGTTGAAGTAAGCCCTCCAGGTTGGGGACTGGTAAAAGTAAGCCCTCCAGGTTAGGGACTGGTAAAAGTAAGCCCTCCGGTTTGGTCTCCGGTTATTAGAGGCACTCCGGGTTGGTGTCTGGTTATTAGAGGCACTCCGGGTTGGTGTCTGGTTATTAGAGGCACTCCGGGTTGGTGTCCGATTATTAGAGGCACTCCGGGTTGGGTTCCGGTTACAGTTAGCCCCAAGGTCTTGGGACGAGGCCTTGAAAAGAAATTAAAGTTTAGCATTATGCATTCCATCATTATGAAAGTGGTTATTGATTTTTCATGTGATTATTCGATTAGTAGAATATCCATGTGAATAAGTAAATGGCATTATTTCATTTTACTTTTGCCATATTATGTTGAAGTTAAAGTTTAAAAGGCTTTTGTTTTAGTAATGCATTTCCTTAAATGTTTATGCTTATTTTAAATGTTTCGCTATATTGTTATCCTTACTGAGCATTTGAGCTCACCCCTTTTCTATGTTTATTTTCCCCAGGATGTGAAGAAGTAAGTTATAAATGACCTGAAGGTATATTATGAGGGGATAATAGTGTGGACTGTGGAGATATTATGTTGTTGTAGTAGTTTTTCATTTTATGATGTAATGTAAAACTTATGAATATATCTAGTGTTTCCAAGGCTATTAAACCAATCGGTCTTTCGAGATTTGATCTTTCTTGTGATCATTCCAATGTTATGTAATAATGCACCGACTCTAGGTAACTGGGGTCGGGGCATTACAGTTGGTATCAGAGGAAGTTTAGTACAAACCTTGGAAGCTAGATTTAGATAAACTCTGATTAGAGCACGTAGACCTAAGATGAACTTTGAGGATTAGTATAGAAGAACTTCCCAGAATTTTGGTATTGTAGAGATTTTGTGAGTTTTCTGAGCAATACATCCCTGTCTGGATACGAGCAGGTAGAGGCGGCTCTGGCACAGATGTACCTAGGGGTAAAACCCGAAAACACCGCTTTGATCTAGACTCGAACGGGAACTGGTGCACGACAACGGGCCTTGCTGCACTCTTGGTTACGACACTCTCGGGGGATATGCTTAGGATAATTCTCATTTTCTTTACAAGCCATTATGAAGGGTTTATGAGTATATACATCCTCAAAGGAGACATTTTTATGATTATGGATTTTATCCATAAATAGTTCAATTTATGTTAAGTGTTTTATAAGTATGGGATTATGTATTTTGATTCATAAACTGATCTAGTTTATGCCATTATTTAGAAATGGCGCCCAGTAGAAGGAATGAGAACTCCAGAAATGCACATGATTCAAAGAGAAGGAAGGATCATATCTTTCATGGTCTTAAGCTAGAATTTATAAGAGAAATAGTCTCCCATGTATTATCATCATATGAAGAAATAATATCATGTGTTGATAAGATAAGTAAAGAGTTTACTGAGTCCTATGGCTTTGAAGGGCAGCAAGAGAAGAAAAGGATGGAAGAGAGAAAGATGAATAAAGGGAATAGGGAAAAGAATAATTTTCCCATATGTGGTAACTGTGGAAAGAAACACCCTGAAACTTGCCTGAAAGGAATGGGAGTTTGTTATAAGTGTGGAGGAAAAGGGCACAAAGTACGTGACTGCAAGGGTAAGAAAATAGTTTCAAATGTACAATGCTTCATTTGCAAGGAGTTTGGACACTACGTGAACCTATGTCCCAGTTATCAGACTATGCCACAAATGATGTTATTGGATAATAATCAAGTTATGATACTACCACAGATGAAGAGGAATGATTAGAGTTCTTATGTTGATTATGTCAATTGAGTGTTGTATCAACAATGTACTTGTTATAATAATTATGGAGTATATAAGGATTGTACTGCAGTACTATTTCATTAAGGACTTGAGATTATGTGGAACAAAGAAAGGTGACTCAACAGCAGGATAAATTTTTGGAAAATATATGGTTGAGAGAATGATAAACCATAATATAGTTCTGATACCGAGTTAGTGATTTTGGAATAATACATGATTGTTTTGGATAAATTATATTGGATATTCTTGAATACCTTGGAACTGATTAATGATCTGTATATTCCATTATTGTTGGGGTTTAAAACATTTTTGGATTGATGAGGTATATCCAGCATTCTATATGGAATAAGGGAGCATGAATGTAATCAATAAGGAATATGGTAATTCAGGATGTTTCAGGGTATTAAAAGAATACATGATGAAGGTATTCATATGCTATTACGTGGTAAAAAGGATCTACATTATGTTTAACTTCCTTATAAATGTTGGACTGTGAGTTTGGTCAGAAATATTTTGGATAAATTCTAGTTTGAGATTAATTTTGGATTGCCATAAAAGGACAACCCGGAGGTCGGGCGGCAACCCGTCGCGTCTGGCAAGGCCGCGAGACTTGAACCCGCAACCGAAGGGCGACAAGGGTGTATCACCTACCACTGGCCCAAGAGATGTCCTGGATTAAATAATGTAGTTTTTTTTTAAATATCTGGTAGATGAATTATAAATTCGTTTATTTTGGAACCCTGTACGAATAGTATAAATAGAATTTTTTTTACGAGTGAAAGATGAGTTTGTGGTAGAAATTTATTAATGGACAAAACTCTAATTATAAAGTAAGTATATCTCCTTATGATCTTATCCAATCTCATAAATAAATTCCTCAACATTAAGAAAAAGAACTTAGAACAAAAATGTTGTCCTTGATGGTACCTTAAATCATCACTAATTTATGGCTTTGGGATTGTTAGCCTTTTCATAGCCATGTTCTCTACCACTCTCCATCAGATAATTGATGGTTAGATTTCTCTTCCATATCCATATTTTCCTACATGGAAACCTAGTATGTGTTATTTTCGGTAATCTTCATACTTTCCACTCTTTATTTTAAATAGAGGCCTCATTAATTCATTTTTCGATGTGGGATTTCAACTAAGATATTTTGAAACGTCAAAAATGTGTTATCCTAATACCCTATATTTTGTTGAACCGATGGTATTTCAAATCATCATAGATTGATGAGTTTAAGGACCTCAATTTTGTACTTGTTTGTGATTTATGACCTCAATCACTACCTATAAATATTTACATTTTTCCTCCAATTATATGTCTCTAATTTCCACCAATGTTCTCCTAATCGAGATCATAATTTGGTGGTGACCCTTTCATTTCTCATTTCCTCATATTAAGACTAAATTTTAGTAACCCAATTTCCGATGAGGGTTTTCCCACAAAGATATTTTTTATCTTCAACCTTTTATTTTCGAAGAACAATTTCAAATTGCGAGGACGCAATTTATTGAAGGAGGGGAGAATGTAACACCCCAAGATTTCATAGTGTGTTATTTCTTTAAAATAATACAATAACTTGCACTACACGCAACACCGAGTTCAAGCACACCATGAATTACCAAACAAGACGTTCAAAAGAGGTTATGAATAGTATTAACTAAATTTTAAACTTTATATAATCCTTATAATTTTAGAATCCATATTATGAGTTTCTTAGACATAATACAAGAACAGATTCATTTTCAATATTGCACTTTTATCAACTTTTAATAGTGAAACCTTTTTAAATACAATATTTTAAACTTTTTGACTAAATGGGGACATCAAAAAAAATTAAAATGAAACATCCCAAGCTTCCACGGTACGCTTTCCTTTGAATAATACAGTAGCGTGTGTTGTACGCAACTTCGAGTTCTAACACACCACAACCAATCAAACTAGCCGTTATGAATAGTAATACCTACTTTTTGAAATTATATATATTTTATATTTTAGAATGGACTTCATTTTTGGATTCGGAATATCAAATTTAGTCTAAGGTGAAATTTTGGTACATTTCGGATAACTTTCATATTTTGATGAATAGTGAAAATTACTAAATTTTAATTAAAAACAACTTTTTTAATCAAAATAATTAATAGTGATAAATTATGAATTTAAGTGGTTTTAAAGTATATTTAGAATATATTTTTACCATTTAATATAATTTTGGTCATTGGACATAATTTTACAATTAAACCGAACATAAACAGGTGTCAATCGTTTGATAGTTATTATCTCTTAAAAACACGCTTTTTGTTTTGACAGCGGGAATTAATTTTAAATTAATTTCTGCCACTTCTGTGTTTTGAATTTAGAAAAATGGATTCCATATTTGGAATCAGGATGTTCAAATTGTGTAAATAGGTAACTTTTATTTTTAGACATTTTGAATAATTACTGCGGTAAAAATTTTATTTACCATGGTTAAGGGTAAATCCGGTAAATAAGGGTTAAAAAAATAATATTATAATAATAATAAATTACCCTAAAACGTGTCCTAACCTTATTGGTTGATACATTGTCGACCATAGGCATCTTTGGGTCGATTTTGGGACCCCATGGATCCACTTGTAAGTGATAATGACACTTTATTTTAATTAAGTTAAAATGAATACAAAAATGACACAAGCATATATCTTTTAGAAAAACAATTGTTACATAGGGTTATATATGTTGGATTTTAGATTATAAATATTCATTAGAAATATAAAAATATTTCCTACATAATGATATTTTATTTATAATTTTTAGACATTAAATAATTTATTTTATTTATGACACAATGATGATGCAGTAATTACTATAATAGTGAAAAATTAAAATAATTGATATTATAAATACCCAAATAAATATAGTATGAAACTTTTAATTAATTAAACTAATTTTCTAGGATAATATGATATATTAGTATTTATTTAATTGACTTTGTTAGAAGTAATCAATCTGTTATGAGTTTCACAAAAATCAACTATTGAATAGTGTCAAAATTGACATAAAAGAGTTCTTAAAACAAATATTATATTATTAATTGATATTAAATTCCTAAAAATCTAAGGTTCGGCCAAGAGACTTATATCATGATAGGTTAATCATTAATGGACCACTTGGGGGTCTCTTGGATGTATGTAGTAAGTTTATTAACCATATTATATAAAAATACAAAGAGACATTGTAAAAGTGAAACTAATTAACTTAGAGTTAAAACTTAAAGATAAGGTTAATATAAGTACCCAAACCTGTCTAAATTCTATTGGATGAGTTGTTTTCGATCCATACCCACCTTAACCTTTGAATTTTCAACTTTGGAGCCATTAGAAACCGAATATTAATTTATTATAAATTAATATTTCTAGCTTTTCCAAAGGTGCCCCTCACCCCTCTTATAAAAGGGCACTCCTCCTTCTCATTTCTTCACACCTTCAAAGCCTTTTGGTTCGGCCAAACTCTGCCCAAATACTCTCCCAACTTCCCTCACTACAACCTAGAGGCCTTAGTTTGATCAGAAAGCCAACCTAAGGAGCCCTTTTGATCAAATCAAAAGGAAGAAACCGAAGAAGAGGTAATGATTTCACCACCCTTTTCCAAGTTCATTTCTTCTTCCACTTCTTCTTCCTTTGTTGTTACCATTATAAAATAATAACTCCAGTATCATATATATACTGTGATGTTATTATAAATATGGTACAACCATATTCAGTGTTCTATCCACCCTTTGAATAACATGTCACCATACGTGCGTACGTACGGCTTACCGTCTCCACGTCGTGGTGTAATTGTTATTCAATATAATATTATTTTGATGGGCATAATAATGATGTGTATATCATGTAAATAATAAATATAACATGTTAATGATTCTGTATATATTATATACCATCCTTTTATATATTATTTTAATATCAAAAGAATGATATTGTCGCTCGTGCGTACGTACGGACTACCGTCTCCACGAACGCGATGAGATTCATTCTCCATCGTAACCATTAAAGTATAATTATCATTTGATGATTTAAAAATGATGTTTAAGGACTTGATATCATTCTGGATATGAATAATATACAACCTATCCTTTACAAACATGGCTTACGTAACAAAACATATAAGAGAAAACATGTAAGTTAACACCTGAAACAACGATAATACTAAGATATTATTATCAAATCAATATTAAAAGATCATATATGATATCATATTAATGTATATGGTTCTTGTATAATTTAAAAACAATTATTTCAATATTATACAAGAGGTTAACCTACCCCAACCAAGGAAAAGTACAAGGTAAGGGATTTTCTTATCTCACATTCAATTCCGTGAGATTTCCATTGTTCGCCACTAAATTATTGAAAGTGGTGTATTGTGTACTGCCATTTGATATATATTATCATGATTCTCTTTATATTCATGTTATTCTATAAATAATTTTGTGGTTATTAACTTTTGACCATACGACTCAATTGATTAACGTGGTAAGGGGTTTTCATCTCACTCTTTATTTCCGTGAGATTCATGCCATATTTCCACTATTATCTTTTGTGTGGTGTATGTACTGCCCATAATTGTATTCTTTGTGTAATACACTTTACCTTATGTGTATTTACATTTTCATTGTATGATACCTCTTTCATGGGTTTTATGTTTCATAAGTTACCAAATTGATAAGGTTTTACTTCACAATCTCTTTAATATCTGAGGTTGTCTTTACGTAAGTATCTACAGGGACATATTTACTATCCATGTCCATATTTCATAAAAGAGTTTTCAAAGGGATTATTTCTAAGGGAACTTTTACTAAAACATCATTTTAAATGTTTTAAATATTTATTCTTCTAAATCATCCTCATTTATGTCCACGTTTTCAAAATAGTTTGTAAGGATTTATTTATATGAAAATGAATGTTTTAAAAGTGTTAATTCCATTCAAAAGTTTCAAAGTGGTATGGGACACTTTGATCCAAAAATGTATTTAAATGCCTTACTTTCTAAATTGTGGAACATTAAAATGTTTTCATGAAAAAGGGATATTTCTCGGAATAATTTTTAAAAAAACATTTTCATCTATGTCAACATCCTTTGATGGATTTTAAGATTATTTGAAGTTGATTTATTATGATATAAAACTTCCATATTGTAATGAATTTTTGTGATATGTTTGACTGTAGATGTGTCATTCACGGTTTATGAGTAAAGTATTGACATTTCGTATGCTAGTTCCAATAAGAATTTTTATGTTATATTTCAACCTTTACTTCATATGAATGTGTTGGACAAGTATGTTCCAGGTTGGGGACTAGTTGAAGTAAGCCCTCCAGGTTGGGGACTGGTAAAAGTAATCCCTCCAAGTTAGGGACTGGTAAAAGTAAGCCCTCCGGTTTGGTCTCCGGTTATTAGAGGAACTCCGGGTTGGTGTCTGGTTATTAGAGGCACTCCGGGTTGGTGTCTGGTTATTAGAGGCACTCCGGGTTGGTGTCCGGTTATTAGAGGCACTCCGGGTTGGGTTCCGGTTACAGTTAGCCCCAAGGTCTTGGGACGAGGCCTTGAAAAGAAATTAAAGTTTAGCATTATGAATTCCATCATTATGAAAGTGGTTATTGATTTTTCATGTGATTATTCGATTAGTAGAATATCCATGTGAATAAGTAAATGGCATTATTTCATTTTACTTTTGCCATATTATGTTGAAGTTAAAGTTTAAAAGGCTTTTGTTTTAGTAATTCATTTCCTTAAATGTTTATGCTTATTTTAAATGTTTTGCTATATTGTTATCCTTACTGGGCATTTGAGCTCACCCCTTTTCTATGTTTATTTTCCCCAGGATGTGAAGAAGTAAGTTATAAATGACCTGCAGGGATATTATGAGGGGATAATAGTGTGGACTGTGGAGATATTATGTTGTTGTAGTAGTTTTTCATTTTATGATGTAATGTAAAACTTATGAATATATCTAGTGTTTTCAAGGCTACTAAACCAATCGGTCTTTCGAGATTTGATCTTTCTTGTGATCATGCCAATGTTATGTAATAATGCGCCGACTCTAGGTAACTGGGGTCGGGGCGTTACAGTTGGTATCAGAGGAAGTTTAGTACAAACCTTGGAAGCTAGATTTAGATAAACTCTGATTAGATCACGTAGACCTAAGATGAACTTTGAGGATTAGTATAGAAGAACTTCCTAGAATTTTGGTATTGTAGAGATTTTGTGAGTTTTCCGAGCAATACATCCCTATCTGGATACGAGCAGGTAGAGGCGGCTCTGGCACAGATGTACCTAGGGGTAAAACCCGAAAACACCGCTTTGAGCTAGACTCGAACGGGAACTGGTGCACGACAACGGGCCTTGCTGCACTCTTGGTTACGACACTCTCGGGGGATATGCTTAGGATAATTCTCATTTTCTTTACAAACCATTATGAAGGGTTTATGAGTATATACATCCTCAAAGGAGACATTTTTATGATTATGGATTTTATCCATAAATAGTTCAATTTATGTTAAGTGTTTTATAAGTATGGGATTATGTATTTTGATTCATAAACTGATCTAGTTTATGCCATTATTTAGAAATGGCGCCCAGTAGAAGGAATGAGAACTCCAGAAATGCACATGATTCAAAGAGAAGGAAGGATCATATCTTTCATGGTCTTAAGCTAGAATTTATAAGAGAAATAGTCTCCCATGTATTATCATCATATGAAGAAATAATATCATGTGTTGATAAGATAAGTAAAGAGTTTACTGAGTCCTATGGCTTTGAAGGGCAGCAAGAGAAGAAAAGGATGGAAGAGAGAAAGATGAATAAAGGGAAGAGGGAAAAGAATAATTTTCCCATATGTGGTAACTGTGGAAAGAAACACCCTGAAACTTGCCTGAAAGGAATGGGAGTTTGTTATAAGTGTGGAGGAAAAGGGAACAAAGTACGTGACTGCAAGGGTAAGAAAATAGTTTCAAATGTACAATGCTTCATTTGCAAGGAGTTTGGACACTACGTGAACCTATGTCCCAGTTATCAGACTATGCCACAAATGATGTTATTGGATAATAATCAAGTTATGATACTACCACAGATGAAGAGGAATGATTAGATTTCTTATGTTGATTATGTCAATTGAGTGTTGTATCAACAATGTACTTGTTATAATAATTATGGAGTATATAAGGATTGTACTGCAGTACTATTTCATTAAGGACTTGAGATTATGTGGAACAAAGAAAGGTGACTCAACAGCAGGATAAATTTTTGGAAAATATATGGTTGAGAGAATGATAAACCATAATATAGTTCTGATACCGAGTTAGTGATTTTGGAATAATACATGATTGTTTTGGATAAATTATATTGGATATTCTTGAATACCTTGGAACTGATTAATGATCTGTATATTCCATTATTGTTGGGGTTTAAAACATTTTTGGATTGATGAGGTATATCCAGCATTCTATATGGAATAAGGGAGCATGAATGTAATCAATAAGGAATATGGTAATTCAGGATGTTTCAGGGTATTAAAAGAATACATGATGAAGGTATTCATATGCTATTACGTGGTAAAAAGGATCTACATTATGTTTAACTTCCTTATAAATGTTGGACTGTGAGTTTGGTCAGAAATATTTTGGATAAATTCTAGTTTGAGATTAATTTTGGATTGCCATAAAAGGACAACCCGGAGGTCGGGCGGCAACCCGTCGCGTCTGGCAAGGCCGCGAGACTTGAACCCGCAACCGAAGGGCGACAAGGGTGTATCACCTACCACTGGCCCAAGAGATGTCCTGGATTAAATAATGTAGTTTTTTTTTAAATATCTGGTAGATGAATTATAAATTCGTTTATTTTGGAACCCTGTACGAATAGTATAAATAGAATTTTTTTTATGAGTGAAAGATGAGTTTGTGGTAGAAATTTATTAATGGACAAAACTCTAATTATAAAGTAAGTATATCTCCTTATGATCTTATCCAATCTCATAAATAAATTCCTCAACATTAAGAAAAAGAACTTAGAACAAAAATGTTGTCCTTGATGGTACCTTAAATCATCACTAATTTATGGCTTTGGGATTGTTGGCCTTTTCATAGCCATGTTCTCTACCACTCTCCATCAGATAATTGATGGTTAGATTTCTCTTCCATATCCATATTTTCCTACATGGAAACCTAGTATGTGTTATTTTCGGTAATCTTCATACTTTCCACTCTTTATTTTAAATAGAGGCCTCATTAATTCATTTTTCGATGTGGGATTTCAACTAAGATATTTTGAAACGTCAAAAATGTGTTATCCTAATACCCTATATTTTGTTGAACCGATGGTATTTCAAATCATCATAGATTGATGAGTTTAAGGACCTCAATTTTGTACTTGTTTGTGATTTATGACCTCAATCACTACCTATAAATATTTACGTTTTTCCTCCAATTATATGTCTCTAATTGCCACCAATGTTCTCCTAATCGAGATCATAATTTGGTGGTGACCCTTTCATTTCTCATTTCCTCATATTAAGACTAAATTTTAGTAACCCAATTTCCGATGAGGGTTTTCCCACAAAGATATTTTTTATTTTCAACCTTTTATTTTCTAAGAACAATTTCAAATTGCGAGGACGCAATTTATTGAAGGAGGGGAGAATGTAACACCCCAAGATTTCATAGTGTGTTATTTCTTTAAAATAATACAATAACTTGCACTACACGCAACACCGAGTTCAAGCACACCATGAATTACCAAACAAGACGTTCAAAAGAGGTTATGAATAGTATTAACTAAATTTTAAACTTTATATAATCCTTATAATTTTAGAATCCATATTATGAGTTTCTTAGACATAATACAAGAACAGATTCATTTTTAGTATTGCACTTTTATCAACTTTTAATAGTGAAACCTTTTTAAATACAATATTTTAAACTTTTTGACTAAATGGGGACATCAAAAAAATTTAAAATGAAACATCCCAAGCTTCCACGGTACGCTTTCCTTTGAATAATACAGTAGCGTGTGTTGTACGCAACTTCGAGTTCTAACACACCACAACCAATCAAACTAGCCGTTATGAATAGTAATACCTACTTTTTGAAATTATATATATTTTATATTTTATAATGGACTTCATTTTTGGATTCAGAATATCGAATTTAGTCTAAGGTGAAATTTTGGTACATTTCGGATAACTTTCATATTTTGATGAATAGTGAAAATTACTAAATTTTAATTAAAAACAAATTTTTTAATCAAAATAATTAATAGTGATAAATTATGAATTTAAGTAGTTTTAAAGTATATTTAGAATATAGTTTTACCATTTAATATAATTTTGGCCATTGGACATAGTTTTACAATTAAACCGAACATAAACAGGTGTCAATCTTTTGATAGTTATTATCTCTTAAAAACACGCTTTTTGTTTTGACAGCGGGAATTAATTTTAAATTAATTTCTTCCACTTCTGTGTTTTGAATTTAGAAAAATGGATTCCATATTTGGAATCAGGATGTTCAAATTGTGTAAATAGGTAACTTTTATTTTTAGACATTTTGAATAATTACTGCGGTAAAAATTTTATTTACCATGGTTAAGGGTAAATCCGGTAAATAAGGGTTAAACAAATAATATTATAATAATAATAATTACCCTAAAACGTGTACTAACCTTATTGGTTGATACATGTTCAACCATAGGAATCTTTGGGTCGATTTTGGGACCCCATGGATCCACTTGTAAGTGATAATGACACTTTATTTTAATTAAGTTAAAATGAATACAAAAATGACACAAGCATATATCTTTTAGCAAAAAAATTGTTACATAGGGTTATATATGTTGGATTTTAGATTATAAATATTCATTAGAAATATAAAAAGATTTAATACATAATGATATTTTATTTATAATTTTTAGACATTAAATAATTTATTTTATTTATGACACAATGATGATGCAGTAATTACTATAATAGTGAAAAATTAAAATAATTGATATTATAAATACCCAAATAAATATAATATGAAATTTTTAATGAATTAAACTAATTTTCTCGGATAATATGATATATTAGTATTGATTTAATTGACTTTTTTCGAAGTAATCAATCTGTTATGAGTTTCACAAAAATCAACTACTGAATAGTGTCAAAATTGACATAAAAGAGTTCTTAAAACAAATATTATATTATTAATTGATATTAAATTCCTAAAAATCTAAGGTTCGGCCAACAGACTTATATCATGATAGGTTAATCATTAATGGACCACTTGGGGGTCTCTTGGATGTATGTAGTAAGTTTATTAACCATATTATATAAAAATACAAAGAGACAATGTAAAAGTGAAACTAATTAACTTAGAGTTAAAACTTAAAGATAAGGTTAATATAAGTACCCAAACCTGTCTAAATTCTATTGGATGAGTTGTTTTCGACCCATCCCCACCTTAACCTTTGAATAGTAAACTTTGGAGCCATTAGAAACCGAATATGAATTTATTATAAATTAATATTTCTAGCTTTTCCAAAGGTGCCCCTCACCCCTCTTATAAAAGGGCACTCCTCCTTCTCATTTCTTCACACCTTCAAAGCCTTTTGGTTCGGCCAAACTCTGCCCAAATACTCTCCCAACTTCCCTCACTACAACCTAGAGTCCTTAGTTTGATCAGAAATCCAACCTAAGGAGCCCTTTTGATCAAATCAAAAGGAAGAAACCGAAGAAGAGGTAATGATTTCACCACCCTTTTCCAAGTTCATTTCTTCTTCCACTTCTTCTTCCTTTGTTGTTACCATTATAAAATAATAACTCGAGTATCATATATATACTGTGATGTTATTATAAATATGGTACAACTATATTCATTGTTCTATCCACCCTTTGAATAACATGTCACCATACGTGCGTACGTACGGCTTACCGTCTCCACGTCGTGGTGTAATTGTTATTCAGTATAATATTATTTGGATGGGTATAATAATGATGTGTAACTCATGTAAATAATAAATATAAAATGTTAATGATTCTGTATATATTATATACCATCCTTTTATATATTATTTTAATATCAAAAGAATGATATTGTCGCTCGTGCGTACGTACGGACTACCGTCTCCACGAACACGATGAGATTCATTCTCCATCGTAACCATTAAAGTATAATTATCATTTGATGATTTAAAAATGATGTTTAAGGACTTGATATCATTCTGGATATGAATAATATACAACCTATCCTTTACAAACATGTCTTACGTAACAAAACATATAAAAAAAACAAGTAAGTTAACACCCGAAACAACGATAATACTAAGATATTATTATCAAATCAATATTAAAAGATCATATATGATATAATATTAATGTATATGATTCTCGTATAATTTAAAAACAATTATTTCAATATTATACAGGAGTTTAACCTACCCCAACCAAGGAAAAGTACAAGGTAAGGGATTTTCTTATCTCACATTCAATTCCGTGAGATTTCCATTGTTCACCACTAAATTATTGAAAGTGGTGTGTTGTGTACTGCCATTTGATATATATTATCATGATTCTCTTTATATTCATGTTATTCTATAAATCATTTGGTGGTTATTAACTTTTGACCATACGACTCAATTGATTAACGTGGTAAGGGGTTTTCATCTCACTCTTTATTTCCGTGAGATTCATGCCATATTTACACTATTATCTTTTGTGTGGTGTATGTACTGCCCATAATTGTATTCTTTGTGTAATACACTTTAACTTATGTGTATTTACATTTTCATTGTATGATACCTCTTTCATGGGTTGTATGTTTCATAAGTTACCAAATTGATAAGGTTTTACTTCACAATCTCTTTAATATCCGAGGTTGTCTTTACGTAAGTATCTACAGGGACATATTTACTATCCATGTCCATATTTCATAAAAGAGTTTTCAAAGGGATTATTTCTAAGGGAACTTTTACTAAAACATCATTTTAAATGTTTTAAATATTTATTCTTCTAAATCATCCTCATTTATGTCCACATTTTCAAAATAGTTTGTAAGGATTTATTTATATGAAAATGAATGTTTTAAAAGTGTTAATTCCATTCAAAAGTTTCAAAGTGGTATGGGACACTTTGATCCAAAAATGTATTTAAATTACTTACTTTCTAAATTTTGTAACATTAAAATGTTTTCATGAAAAAGGGATATTTCTCTGAATAATTTTTAAAAAAACATTTTCATCTATGTCAACATCCTTTGATGGATTTTAAGATTATTTGAAGTTGATTTATTTTGATATAAAACTTCCATATTGTAATGAATTTTTGTGATATGTTTGACTGTAGATGTGTCATTCACGGTTTATGAGTAAAGTATTGACATTTCATATGCTAGTTCCAATAAGAATGTTTATGTTATATTTCAACCTTTACTTCATATGAATGTGTTGGACAAGTATGTTCCAGGTTGGGGACTAGTTGAAGTAAGCCCTCCAGGTTGGGGACTGGTAAAAGTAAGCCCTCTAGGTTAGGGACTGGTAAAATTAAGCCCTCCGGTTTGGTCTCCGGTTATTAGAGGCACTCCGGGTTGGTGTCTGGTTATTAGAGGCACTCCGGGTCGGTGTCCGGTTATTAGAGGCACTCCGGGTTGGTGTCCGGTTATTAGAGGCACTCCAGGTTGGGTTCCGGTTACAGTTAGCCCCAAGGTCTTGGGACGAGGCCTTGAAAAGAAATTAAAGTTTAGCATTATGCATTCCATCATTATGAAAGTGGTTATTGATTTTTCATGTGATTATTCGATTAGTAGAATATCCATGTGAATAAGTAAATGGCATTATTTCATTTTAATTTTTTCATACTATGTTGAAGTTAAAGTTTAAAAGGCTTTTGTTTTAGTAATGCATTGCCTTAAATGTTTATGCTTATTTTAAATGTTCCGCTATATTGTTATCCTTACTGGGCATTTGAGCTCACCCCTTTTCTATGTTTATTTTCCCCAGGATGTGAAGAAGTAAGTTATTAATGACCTGCAGGGATATTATGAGGGGATAATAGTGTGGACTGTGGAGATATTATGTTGTTGTAGTAGTTTTTCATTTTATGATGTAATGTAAAACTTATGAATATATCTAGTGTTTCCAAGGCTACTAAACCAATCGGTCTTTCGAGATTTGATCTTTCTTGTGATCATGCCAATGTTATGTAATAAGGCACCGACTCTAGGTAACTGGGGGCGGGGCGTTACATCTAGGGCCCAAAATTTTTCCACCATCACATTCTACATTGAAAAGTACTCAAGATAAACTATTCACATGCTTTTATCTAAGCCCAAAAAAAGGATATATGAAGCTAGAATGTCCTCTAAAAATGACTACATGACGTGTAAGGGTGTCGACACCATGTGTGACCCCGCATGAACACTTAGTCGTGTCCTCTGCTACACATCTTGGATATCCATGTGGTATTAAATGGTGTGTACAATATTTACATGGCATGTATAGCCATATACATGCCCCCACTAGTGTCTTTCCATCACATAGATTGACCAGCTGTGTGTCACACATAGCGTATACCATCTATTACACGACACGTCCAATAAAAATGGCCCATTGGCCATGTCTATTACCCATTATTGTGTCTTACACACAATTTTTTGGGTACTTTAGCCATGTACTTCTACATGGTCATGTACCATAACATGGATTCCCTGGCTATGTACATTGTCCATATGACCTGAGGTCACTACACTGCATGTAACCACATTACATGATGTGTAGTTTCCAAAACAAATATTTAATGAACTAGAATAACAGAAAACATGTGACCCTACACTACATGCAATTTGATCTTGAATTTCATATAAAAATTACCTGTGAACCACCCTAATCACCCCAGTTTTCCTCGAAACATACAGATCGATCCCCACGGGGTCCTTAGAAGATATATAAGGGATATAAAACCTGAAAAAAAAAATCATAACAAATGGTATTATGATTTAAATATAAAATATAAAAAACTATTGAAAAAAACGATTTTTCAGAATTGATATGGCACTTGGGAGCTGTTGTATCATGATCCTACAGTGATCACCATCAAGATTTGAGATCAACCACACCTCTTTACCTTTGTTTTGGCCTTAGTTATTCTATTCCTCTATATGGAGATAGGGGTTCGACTCATCTCGGTCATGCGCACCAAGGGGTGGTAGAAAAGGGATATAGTTTTATTATATTAAAAAAATATCATCCACTTAGAATCAATCCTACAACATGCCTCCAAACCGACACCCGACGGCGAAAAATTTTATATCGTGCCTAGATCAATCTCCAAGTTCTAAACTCAACCATAGTTTCAGAATTTAAATCCAAAACTCCACTTGAAAGTTTTTGAATAATTGAAGATAAATTGTGTGTATGTGTTAAAATATAATTAATATTTTTAATATCACCACATTTAGGATATCAGGACACTAGAATCACACATCGACTCACCGCCTAGATTTGTTAATATTCTTAGAAATAATCTAATGTATTTCAGATCAAAACCTCAGTCACTTTAGTTGTAAAGAAACATATGAGGGTCATAATAGGTAAACCATATTATATTTACAAATAATAAAAAATAATTTGGTGGAAATGAAAAATATGGACATGTAAATAAATGTTTCATTAGAAACTATGAAAATTATTCTTTTCAATAATACAAATTATTAAAGAAATCAACATTGAAGAATAAATTGATATAAAAAATAATTATCTAAAAAATAAATAAGGATTATTTCATAATATATTATTATGGATTTTTATATCCACCTATTAATAATAATTTTTAATATAGTGAAATGGTTGAATAACAATAAAACATGTCTCAATGAAGAGAAATTAAGATGAAAAACTGTCACCATGTTCGAGATTAATTCTACGCACACACTTATCATCTATAATAATAAAATTATATATATTATATACCCTATTATGAACCTTATTTTCAATATTTAATTTTATATGGACCAAGTAATATCATGTTCTATTTATTTATTATATTGTCTTTTATTATTTTTATGTGGAAATTTAATTGAGGTCTTTTTATTTATGAAATTTTAGCGATCAATTATGGTAATTTAATAATAATTTAAATACCTAATATTACCATTATAGAATAAAAACATACAAATTCTTATTAAATTAAAATAATTTTAATATTAATGTTCCCACAATCATCCATTATATTATTTTATAGTATTTATTCTAGCAGGTAGTTAAACCAACCCAAATATGAACACAATATATATCGATGAGTGAGTATTATTAAAAAGGTTTATAATATAATTATAATAGAAGAATAGTGATATTATATTTTGGTTTTTTAGGTTTTCTAATAAAATACTATGTGTATTTTATAAATAAATAAAAACAAGCTGAAAAACAAAAAATGTTACTTTGAGAAGGTTGTGGTCTACACAATGCATAATTATTGTTCATTTGATTTTCTAAGTTGATTGAAAGGAGTAAATATTAATTTTTAAATAAATATAATTTAATTTTTGTACACTAATTTTAATTATTTAATTATATTAATAATTTTATTGAATATTTAGAAAGTTTTAGAGTATAATAAATACTAATGGAATGTTATACTGGTTTTAGAAGGTTGAGTTTTGTCTTAGAAAAATCTTGGATTTGAAGGACATAAGAAAAACAAGGGTGAACATAATATTTTTTTGTGTGAGACGATTTGAGGAGAATAAAAGTTTCCTATTTTCAATTATAAATTAAAAGTTAAAGAGAGATGTGATGTGTTGTAAAGTATTATCTTTTTTATGTGAAGAGAATGGTAGTTTTGGAACGAATACTTTAATTTTCAAAAATATAAAATTATTATTCTAGCGATGATGAACACTAAATGAAAAAAAGCATAGGGGAAAGTGTATTTGGGTTGAAAATCACCTCAAACAACTATTTGAAATTATTTTTAAGCTTTTTTGGAATTTTCCCCTTAGAAATTTTTTTTTAACATTTCTTACTAGTGTAACTATTTTTGAATCTTAACAATTAATTTTAGTAAACTAAATAAACATTAATATTATTAATTAATTTTAACCTCATTAATTCATATTTGAAAATAATTTTATCACATATAATTTATAAATGTGTGAAGATTTAGTTTTAAATTAAGTATATTTGATAGTGTAAAATAATTTATTAGACAAATAATTTTTTCCATACCTAAATTTTCATATAAGATACAAATATCCCTATATATAAATTTAATGAAATAAATAAATTTATAATAGATAAATAAAAGTTACTAGGTGTTCAATGATAGCCACAGCAAAATATCACAATGAATATACATCATACGAATAAAAGACATTAAATAGTTATTATTAAACTATCATTTTGATTTAGTTCAAAAAATTATAGATATATAATTTTGATTTTAAAATAATGTATTTAATTTCAAAATTTCTCTGATTAAATAAATATTTTCATTATATAAATGTTTTATATTATTTTATACACTGACATTATGATAAAATCATAAAAATTATATATATTTTTTCAAAAAATCATATATTTTAATACAAAATTATATTTCAAAAAAACAAAAAAAAATCATAACAGGTGAATTTAGAATTCAGGAATTAAAAACATTATTTTTATTTTTATTATCATATCTCCTATAATTTTTTAAATTCATTTTGAAAAATAAAATACATAGTTTTTAAGAAAATTATGTTTTGAAATTAACATTTTTCAATATTAACTAATATAAATTACATATCTATTAAACTTCACAACATTAAATGGTTTACCATAATTGAGTTTGTTATATATTTTTTAATAGTTGTACTTGAATAAGTTTTGGACATTTATATAGAGTGTAGATATTAAATTATGTTAACGAACATAAAATTTGTTTTAAAAGTACTAGAATCCGGGGTCGTTATATTCTACCCCAATAAATGATTAACATCTTCAATTTTTTATTACATATAGGAAAACAAGTGAGGGTACTTTTACCTCATTGCATCTATGGGTTCCCACGTAGCTTTTCCAGGCTTATTGTTCCTCTATATAATCTTTAATAAATGTGTGGTCTTATTTTGTAACACCATATCTCTTCAATATAATATCTCCATTGATTTTATTAATATGTCATGTCTTGTTCTAGTTGCACCCATTATAAGTTTAATACTTGTGATGTATTTGTTATGTAATTAATAAAATATATATAGAATACATTTTGCACTTAGTAGTGGTGAGGGGTTGTACTAAGTGATAATATATGACCACGAAATGACCAATGATCTCAAAGAAAAAAATATTTTTATGGAATACCTTCCCTTTATTTATAAATAACATTTCCCATTTCAATGGAGATATTATATGAAACACCTTATAAATACATGAAATTATAGATCTCCTTGATAATTTTCAACATAACTCTTCTTTCAAATATATTCCTTTTTCATATTTCATTGAATTTTTTGGATATTTATAATTTCATGGACATGTTTAGGCCCTATCAACTAATTTTACAAAACATCAACTGAATATATTGGATTCATGGATAACTTCCCATACAGAGCCTTATATAGTGCCATTTGAATACTATAATAGAAATTTGTGTTATGAAATAACTCTACCAGGAGGAGGTGTTTATATTAACGTCCTTGGAATTCCATTGAGCATGATCTAAACATATCCTATATAGTTTTAATAGTAATCTCATACCGACCATCTCTTTGAGGGTGATAAATGGTTCAAAAAAATTACCTCAATCACCTAAAAATACTGAATACTATTTCAAATTCTTGATGTAAATATCCAATCTCAACCAGATAAAATATAATGGGGTACTACATGACGCATAACTACCTCTTGAATTTATAGAATATAAATATAATCTACTATGAAATATTCTTCAATGAAAATAAAATGTGTTGAAGATGAAATATTATCAACTATAAACCACATTAAAATTTATGTTTAAATGTCATGGGGTGTCCTGTAATGAAATCCATGGTGATGTCTTCCTATTTCCATAAATTTATGGGTAGTGGTTTCATCATATGTTTAGTCTCTTATTGTATTTATTTAATATATTGTCAAATGGAACAGTAAGATATATAATCTATGATTTCCCTCTTTGTGTTTTCTGAAAAGAATTTTTTCTTTAGATTTTAATACATTTTGTGCCCCGAGGATGGGTAGAGAAGGATGAACTATGTTCATAATAAAAAAATTCCTTCATTGGTTCTAGTATACATGAGTCACATATTTGATTTAAAATGAAAATAATACCATATTTATCAATGTTCAAATCTAGATTATTCATTATCTTCTATTAATTCACCAAATTATCCTTAAGGGATTCTTTAAACTTTACATGAATATAGGATTGGGATGAAATATAGGTAAGGCAATATTCCTATCATTCCTTTATGAATTTAAGATTCCTAATTTATATATCAATGAGTGATGGATCTATTTCAATCCTTATTATTGATCATGTAGCAAGATGTTATCTACTTAGAGCATTAACCACTTTGTTTTTATTTCCAGGGGTTCAATGGGTCAAGTAGTCATAATATTGAATAGATCTAGCATTATCCATCAGTTAATGTTTAAATAATTCTAGAAAAATATATATTTCAGGATCATATTATCTATGTATATATGAAATTTCATACCATAAATCTATTTCCTAAAAATTTTACCATTATATATTTTATATATGGGTAGTTGGAATTTATTATCCCTATGATATTTTCATTATGGATTCTCTAATACTCAATTTTTCTTATCCTATATCTAGAATCATGTTGGTAACAATATTCTATTATTACCCTATGTGAACATGGGATAACTTATTCATATAATCCAAGTTTCCTTACAAATAATTTCACTAAAACTCCATTATTTTTATCCTAGGTTATCGATACTTATTTCATTAATAATTCATTATTAACCTTCCATGTTACAATAATAAACAAATCATTCAAAATGGTTTGTTAAAGATAATGTGAATTAATGAAATAATTTCCCCCAGGAGTGTATAGCCTTGTGAGAAATTCTGATTCGTTGTCATGCACTACGCCATAATTGAGTTAATACCCTTTACAACCACTTTGGGGTTATAACCCCTAGGTAAAACAGTTTTATATCATGTATCCACATTATAGTATCCATACATGGATTCATTTTATTAAAAATGAAAAAAATAAAATATTTTCCAAAATATATGTATGTTATTTTATGTTCATCCTTAAGGTGTTCACTAATTGTTTATCATCTAAATCGCTGAAAATAGTTAAATCTTACTATAATAACAACTAAGATCCTCAGACTAAACATACATAAATATTAAAATCATACCATGGTTTAATCAATACATATCATTAATAATAGAAAAACCCAAGGACCCAAAGTTATAGTGTTTTATAGATGGTGAACATAAAAAAATATCATACATTCTTGGAACATTTCCCCATAAAATAAATAATATCTTAAAAATTCCATGATATATAATCATCATCAAATTAATGGGAAGGGAAAACATAATAATGGTGACATTAAATTCATAGTAAGGGATAACATAATAATGTACATAATGGTTAGATCATAAACATATGATAAATCAATATTATAGGAAAACAACAAATTTATCACACCTAAATCAATAAGTATTAACCATAAGCATTGAAGACAAACATGTCATAACAAAGGAAAAAAATTCAATTGTGGAGTGATAAAATAAAACATGAAACTTATAATATGATCCATAAAACATAGGAAAAAATAGACATATTTATAATCATAGTATTCCTCATCTTTATGAACATAGATTCCATTGAAGCTATATACAGATAAAATTACGTGTAGGGATAAATTCCATCACACTCAACCTTTATTAACCTAGATACTCTCTAACATATTAAAATAAAATTTAAATTTAATGAGATATAAACATTTAACCAATTAATCATAAAAATATATAGGTCCCACCAATCATATAATCCATAAATTAATGTTCCACTTGAAAAATAATCCTCACATTAGAAAATACCCCATAGAAAGAAGAATGGGTATCGTGACATTATGAGTTGGATTATCATAAAATAACTTCAAAAATAAAATAAAATGATACAAAAACATGTTGAACCAAATGAAATAAATTATTATATAACATATATAGATAATAATAAAACATGACTTCATTATAGGTAAATATTTTAATGGAAAACAAAAAATTGGAAGTAAAACAATAAAAATTATTTTTTAAAACCCTTCTAAATTTATTGTATAACATATTTTAAAATAATTTCAAAAATATTTCCCATAATGTTTCAGAGAGAATTTTTGAACATTATTTTTTGAAATAAATAATATTTAAATAATAAATTACTTGTATATGAAAATTCTAGTGATAAGATAAAATCCGAGAGATTGAAATTAAATACCTTTTATATCAAAAACTATACTTCTGTTGAGACCCACAAAATTTAACGAGTTGATAAAACATTATATTAAAAGTGTAAAATATAAATATTAGGATCATAAAATATAAAACATAATATATTTACAAATAATAAGGAATACTTTTATGTAAAGAGAAAATATTTACATGGAAAAGAATGGTTTACTAGAAAATATCGAAAATATTCAGTGCAATATAACAATTTATGAATGCTATCATCATGGTAGAAGATATGGATATAAAAAATAATTCCCAAATAAATAAATATGGATTATATCAAAATATCATCATATGTCTTATTATATCCAACATTTAATAATAAAGTACAATAAAGAGCAATATAGTTTGTTGAAAGGTAATAGGGTTATCAAACCCCTTACACCTTCATTAATTTTTGAATCAAATGTTATTTTAAGATTAAAAAAATATGGATATATAAATAACACAGATTAAATAATATAGTTTTACAAAATAAATTCATGGAAATTATAAGCACAATAGAAATAATAAATGGTTGTATAATAATAAAACATGTCTTAATGAGGAGAAATTTCCATGAAAAACAATTAACTTGTTCGAGATTTGTTTTGTGAACGTGCATAACATCCATAAAAATAAATTTATATATATTATAAATCATATTTAATAAATTTATTCTTATATATTTAATGTATTATGGAAATTTCATCATTATATTCTATTTATTTGTTATATTATTTATGTTTGTGTTTGTGTGAAAATTGAATTGCGGTCTGCCTATTTTGGTAATCTTAGCAATCGATGAAGATATTTTAATAATAAGATAAATAAGTAATATTACCATTTATAATGAAAAAAATACCTCTAAATTCTTATTAACTTTTAATCATAATTTTAATTAATTTCATATAGTCATTAATGATATCTTTTTATAGAATTTAATCAAGTAGGTGTTTAAACCAACCAAAACATTAACATAATATACCTTGATGGGAGATTATCGTTATGGAAGTGTATAATATAGTTATAATAGGTTAATAGATATATTTTCATATGTTTTTAATATGGTGAATCATATAATAAGTGGTCTTAAAAAATACAAAAAAAAAGATGAAAAATGAAAAATGTTACTTTATGGAGGTGGTAGTCCACACAATGCATAATTAACATTATTTTGTTTCCATAAGTTGATGGAAATAAGTACATATTTATTGTTAAATTAGTATAATGAATTTTTGGTATACTAATGATAATTATTTGATTATATTAATAATTTTATAGATGATTTAGTAAGGAGTAGAGTAGAAGAAATACCAATGGAAAGTAGTAATCCTGTTGGAAGCTTGAGTTTTATCATTGAAAAGTACCTGGTGATGAAGGCCTTAAAAAAATGGGTGGCCATAAGATTATGTAGTTTGGGTAGGGTTATCAGAGGAGAAAATTGACATATTTTCAATTTGAAATTTTTTGGATAGTTGAGTCTAGAAGTTATAAAAGAGTTATCTTTTTATATGTGAAGAGAAGGGTAGATTTAGATGCATTCCTTACATTTTCAGTAATATATAGTAAAAATTAAAGATTCAATGGCCAATGAAAATACAAAATTGATGGGGAAAGTGGATGTGGGTGGAAAATAACCCCAAGTTGAAATTTGAAATATTTCATTAACATGTTATTTCTTTTCCCTTTTGTAAAATACTCATTACCATTTATAATTTTTAATTGATTAGTTTTTCTCACACTAGTAATTTATTTTAATGAAAAAAATAAGGATTTAACTCACAAACTAATTTTAAACATATGATTCCTATTTGAATAAGTTTTATTGTGTAAAATTATTAATGGTTTGAAATGTTAATTTTCAAAACAACACAGTTAATCGTGTAAAATAGTTTTCAGAAAAATAATATTTTAATCTTTAAATTTATATAGAAGAAAATATTATCATCCTTACCAATTTTAATAACATATATAGATTTATTATGAATAAAATAAAATTTATAAGGTTTTTAAGGAAAGAAAAAACTGAATCTCACCTTTAAAATAATTCATTAAATGAAAAAATGAAAAAGTTTTTATTAAACTAACATTTAAATTTAATTCAAAAAATGATAGTGATAGGATTTATAAGAAAAAATAATATATTAATATGAATTATTTTATTAGTTAAATAAATATATTATTACTTTAATACATTTTTTATAATCTTAGACACACTCAAATTATTATAAAAGAAAACTATTATCATTTTTCTAAACTTTTTCATTTAAATAAAAATAATTTTGTACATAAAAAACAAAAAAAAAATTATAAAAAATAAATTTTGATGGTGAAATTTGAAATTTCTTTCTATTTTATCAAATTTATATTCGGTAATTTATAATTTTATTTTTTAAAACAAAATACATAATATAAATAAATTTAATTTAAAGAATGATCATGTACCCAAGTGGTATAGGCTTCTGCTTGGATTCCAAAAGACCTAGGATCAAATATGGGCTGGGACGAATTTTCGAGTTACTAATGTAGGGAACTATAGTAGCAGAAAAACTATAGAAGCAGAGGAACTATAGTTGTGCAGGTGCTATAGCAGTATTGTTCACCGATGGGTCCTTAGGGCCAAAAAAATTGGCTTTATAGCCTTGTATTCAGGCCACATGGCCTCGAACCTTCAGGCTATGTAATGGGTCTCCCACTACCCAGTCTTAAAGTGTTCTTTGCTTAAAATAATAATTTGAGGCTTCCGCCACAACCTTTAAAAAATAAATGAATTTAATTTTATTGAAAATAACCCCTTTCAAAATTTGTTCATATTAATTACGTAACTTATCAAGATAATAAATTATAATGGTTGACCATATATGGGTTTATAATAGATTTATTAATAGTTTTAATAAAATATTATGGTGTTTATTACTATTTATTGTATCATATAACACATTTTTTCAAACATAACATTAGTTTCACAAGGTCTAAAATTTTGTTTCAGAAAAATATTGGTGTTTTAAGTAGTCAATGAGATCCACAAATCCAGTTGAACAGATGTATAGGATATGATAATGTGAATATGATATTGGTATAATATAGTAGGTAGTTTAAGTTTCATATGTAAGGAAAATTTTGATAAATTCTTCAATACTAGTGTTTCAGTATTAACAATGAGACCATTCCTTCCAAGAGGCAGAAGGAAATTTTCAAGAGATAACTCTACCACATGGATAATATTATTTGTTAAAATTTTAGGATAATAATCATTCTCTTGTGTTGTGGATAAAAAATTTATTTTTGTAAACCTTATGATAATAGTTTCAAACTATGTATCTTAATAAAACTAGATGTTAGAAGGAGTTAGCTTCCCAGACTAGGGTTGAATATTGAAAAATTCCATATTTTTTATTTCCTTTACATTATCATCATTTCTTGAGTGTGTAATTTATTGAGTTTTTTATCAAATATCCATATATCCTAACTAATGATAGAGGTTTGGTCAACTTAATAGAAGAAAATTTTTAATTTGAACTTAATTGAAAAAAGTTGTACATCCATGATTTAATCCCACTCTTAGGCTGACTGCATGAACCCTCAGAACATAAAAGGTTGATCTTTATAAGTTTTTAAATTTCTTTAATGTGTACGGTCTTCTTTAGTATTAGTATATTCATTTTTATTTTCTTTTTCTATAAAACTAAACTCTATAAAATATTTTTCATTCTTATCAAAATCGAAGTTCTTCTTCATTTATTTATTCTCAAGAATTTTATCATGAAACATTCTTTAACAAAAATAGTTTTTATTAAGAACACTATAAGAATTACTAAATTTAGAATAACCTATGGAAATTAAATTATCCTATTTATTATTAATTTTATCTTGGAATATTTATTATTTAAAAAAAACTTGTAACTAAAAACTTAAAAAAACATTATGTTTCATTACTTTCAGTAATTAAAAAGGGGTTTTCTTTAGTAATGAACTAATACAAATCATATTAGATATAAAACAATAATCCATTACTATATAAAAATAATAATATTTTGGTATATTAAAATCATTTAACATCTGTCAATAAAATTAATGAATAGTTATATTCTTTCATTCACCAACTCCATTTTATCAGAGGTAATCTCAGAGCATATAGAATATGAATATTTTGATATTTTCAGAAACTTTTTTAATTTTAAATTTTTATAATCCTACAATTTTTTCCCTTTTAATAGATAAAATTAAATTAATTATTTTCATTTTGAACTGGTTTATTTAAATTAGAAATTTTTAATAAAGATACAATTTTACCAGATAAAAAATAAACCCATCATTATCTTCTGAAATAATAAAATATAAAAAATTGTATTTTTTACCAGATATAAATTTAATTTGGAAAGGTATAAATAAATCTTAATGAAAACTTTAAAGTGGAATTACTATTTTTTCATCATTAAATGATTTCAAACATGATTTTTTTCTACTTTTCATTCATATAGAAAAAAAAAGTTAAATTTTTTTAATTTGAATTTAATAAGTTATATAATAGTTTTATTTTTTGAAATCATGAGAATTGATTTAATGTTTCCATAAAATATAATACTATTATAAAAAATAATATATGATTTTTCATTGTTAATAAACTTATCATTTTGATTTTTTATCTCAATAAAATAAATTCAATAAATCATATCTTTTCTATTTTCATAATACAATGCAAAATCATTCTTCATAAACAATTAATTAATAATTTTGAAAATTTATGAATATTCCCTCATCACATGGTTGTGAAATAATAACATTATTATGTTTTACTCCATCGATATAAAATAATTTATAAATATTGACAGATATTAACATTATGACATCACCAAATCCTTTAACTAGGGTGTTTGATTTTTATCCAAATATAATAGCGACTCCCTCATTTTTTTCCAAGATAATAATTTTTATGGATCTCCATTCAATTGTATATAGTATCCACTATCCATATACTGAACGTCCTTTTTTATGTTGGATTAAATTGGATAATTATATTTTTTTTTTACCCAAATTGATTTTAGACACTCAATCTTAAGAAATCCTAAAGATAATTTAATATTTATAATTTCTTTTTTATTTTATAAATTTTGTTGAAATATTTATATCAATTTATAGAAATAAATACAATAAATTCAATATCTAAAATATATTATTATTGATATACTTCACTTATAACATTCAACATATAATTTCATCTATAGTTTAGCTAATTTTTTTCGATGAACAACACCAAATTTTAATTTAAAATTTTCATAGACATCATTTTTCTATATATTTATTTACATTAAACTAAATTAGCTAATTCAACCTTTAAGCTTATAATTTCATTTTTCAACTTTTCAGAATATTTTGATTTATTCCTATATAATCATTATTATTTTAATTAAAATTAGATTCTATGTTTTTATGTTTCTCATTTTCATGAATAAAAATACTTTTTCCTCTACAATATACATATTATATCCTTTAAATTTTTTATAAAACTCACTAGTTATTAATAATCCTCTTTATTTTTTCCATTATATTTATTTAATTTATGAATACTATATTTTAATATTCATGATCATATTTAGAACTAAAACCATAGTCACTACTATCCTCATTTATAGTATTTATTAGGAAAATATTGTCATACGTATTTTCAATTCTATATTCATCACTAAAATATGAGTCCTTTGGGAAACTCCATCTAGTTAATAAATTTATTTTCTCCTTTTTCATATACATTAGATATTTTCTCTCATGCTTTAGTTTTTTGTATTCCAACTTCATATGACATTTATTTATATATTCATAATAATTAAATTATGAAATTTCTTTTTAATAACTTGTTTTTTCTTTTTTATTTATTTTTTATAAGTCCTTAAAATAATCCTCATTGATACATTTATTCATTTTCATCATTTTTCAGACACCTTCCACTAGATGTGTTAATTCATTTATTTTTTCAAGAATTTTTTCTATACTCTATGATGGTAAAATTATTTTCAAAGTGGATTTAATGGGGCTCCATAACTTCAAAACGCTAGTATATGGAGTTTTTTAGGACTATTTATTTCTTAATAAATATTTATTTTTAGTGAGTGAGTGAGATACTTCATCTTTTTTAATTTCTAATATATTATAATTAGACGAGTCAGATGAAAAAATTATATTATATTTATATATAAAAGCATTTTTTTATATTCTCTTCATTGAAAATATATTTTAGCTCTAGTTAATAATGTATCTATGAAATAATGAGTTCATAAAGCATGTAATATTTAAAATTATTACTTTCGTATATGGAATCATTGTTTGCATAAAATTTCTCAGGGAGATATCATAGTATGGATTCGAATAAAATCGTTTTGTCTAGGGGGTTAACTAGAGCACTCATTCAATTTATAATAATTATAAATCATTGAAACATTTGAATGAAGTATTCTTCTTCTTGAATATTGAAATCTTTATATCCATCTTAATGTATTTCTATTTTTTCACTCCATCATGTATACTTTATAATGATTAATTTATAGAATCCTCTATATATATTGTGTAGTTTTTTAAAGATGATACATGACTAAAAAGATTATAATTATAACACAACATACTATATTCATAACATTGTAATTTAAAACATACGTTATTATAAAATTACTAGTCATGGAATCCAGGTAATACTCAATTTGATTTTAATGTTTTATCATTATAGTCTAGAGATCAATACTATAGTACTTTACGTATGATTCCATACAATCTTGATAATATATATCATCATTTACATTAATATATAGTGGTATTTGAGGAATGTATTGATCATTAGAATTAAAATGAAACATATCAAAAAATATTTTGCACTTAGTTTGTGATGTCTGGGATAGAAGTCAGTAAAAAATAATATAAAATAATCAAAGAACCTGATTTAATAGAAATCATTATCCTAGGTTAATATGGCACGTATATAAAACGAGAGGGGTTAATTAAATAGTTTAAAACAATTTGTAGAAAACGAATTTATATTTAAACTTTAAAAAAATTCATATTAAGTATAAGTGCATGTGTGGAGAAAAAAATTAAATAATTACACCAAAAAAATTATAGTAGTTTGGATCAAATTCATCATACATATACTCTTAACTTACCTTTACTACATAAGAGAAATTATTTTGACTATAACTGACTATATTATGAGATTCAGAACTCTATTAAAACATTTCTTTTCTACTATATTGATAATAACCCAACCCTTACTTTTCATGGGAGTCAAAACCCAATACATAACTACATTTTTGAGTGAAAATCATAACTACAAGTAAAAATTTGTTTTACATTTAGTGGAATGACTAAGAACACATATATTTTACATTTTATGTATAACTGATAAAAGTTAATATTTTCCATAAAAAAAGAAAAAAACACACGAAAAAATTGACAAATTACTCAACAACCAAAGAACCATATTAAATTAATACTATGAATTAGTTATGAAAGATTCGATCACATTGTAAAATATATTAAATGATGAATTATATTTCTCAATTATATTAGTTAGTATTTTCTCATAATAAAAAACTATCAATCATAGCCATTTTAGATATTTAAAAAACATTCATATATCTCTATTTATTTATTAGGATCCTTTATTCATTATTTAAGGAGAAATTTTTAATTTTTCATTCCATGATGTTTTTGAATTTTTTTTAGTAGTTTAATTGGTCTCTATTTCAAAATAATGGTAATTTTATTGTCACTTTAAAATATCTTCCAAATATAGCATCAAAAATTTTAAACTTATATAGAATAAATAAAAAAATCAGGAATCATATATTTAAAAATAAAACAATAAAAAACTCTACTTCATGGAATATACTTCAAAGTATAAATATTATTATTGTTTGAAAAACTTCTACTATATCTTATTATATTGACATAATAAATATTCTCATATCATTCATCTATTAATCACTTTCATGAAATAATAAACACTATAACAAAATTATTTTTAAGAGTAATAGAAAGAATATATGTAATATGTAATTTAAGTGTTAAAGTATGTTTATAAAAGTAAAATATAAACATTATAAGATTCATTTACTTTGTGAAAATCAATTTACTACATAGTAAGATTAAAATAGGATTCATAAAGATACTCTCCTTTCTCAAAATTTGATCAAATATATTTTAATAAGGTTTATTTTTTATAGTGTATATTTATATTTCCATAAAGTTCTATTAAATCTTTACAGTATCAATATTGTTCAGTTTTATTTTCATCAGGTTGAGTTTAGTATTATTTATGGATTATATTAATATTCATAATGTTTATATGTAACTTCATGAGGTTTTTTAATTTATCATATGGTTGTTTTTATTCTTTTAAATTTTTTTATTATATAAATTCTGTTGTGAAAGTCTTTATAGGTTAGTTCTTTTCTAAAAAACAAGTTTATAGAGTTCAAATTGACACATCATAAGGTCCTTTACTCTATGAAAAAAATAAAAAATAAATATTTCTATGGATCATAATAAATTGTAATAATCATTTTATTTTAGAAAATATCTAAAATTTGGACAAGTGAGATTGTTGTAAATATAAAAAAATAATATAATAAATATAAAAACTACATAAAAATCAATAATATTCTTAATAAAAACAAAATAAAATAATAAAATAGGATGTGTAAAAAATAAAAAATAAAAAATCATGTAAGAATTATTGAATTTTATAACTTGTTTGATAATCAAACATATTTTTGTAACTATAAAAATTAATATAATAAAAGAGAAAAGGGAAAATCCCTAAATAAAATGTTAAAAATCACTTATACATTTCACTACAACTAAAAATATTACTTCACTTCTATAAATACAATTCTCGTTCTATAAAATATTTCTAAATGAATTCATTGTATTTGGAATATACACTCTTATTTTAGCTATATGGTTGCATGCGTTAGCAGGTTAACAATATATTTTCATTTTTTTACTTTGTTACTCATTGATTTTATTCCCATTATTTTAATATTTTATAATTATTAATAACATTATTATTTTTTATAAATATTTTGGAATTTATTGTTAAAATAGAGTAAATTTTTATTTTTAGTGACTTTATTATTATCATTTGTAATCCTTGATTTATTGTACTTTTATGATAATAGAATATCTAAAATATAATTAAAAAAATGTAAATAACATGTTCTAAAAAAACTATCTCACGAAAATTTTATTCTTCTGACATTTGAATATTTCAAAATATGTTTGGTAAAGAACTTTTTAATATCACAAAGAATACATAATAGTCATATTCAATTATATAATAATCATTTATAAGTAATATATGATGCTTGGAAATAAGTGTATAACATCTAAATTTTTTTGACCAAATCAAAAATGTGATGATTAAAATTTTAGAAGAGAGTTGAAATGGGATGAAATTTGAAAAATACAAATATGTGTAAGATCCCATATAAACATAATATTCAACTGAATATTGTATGAGATCAATTTGGATAATCTTGGAGAGAGATAAATTTAATCAATATATTATTTAATTTTCCTCATCCAATGTATAAAAGTAAGTTTCTTTTCTTCAAGATGGTAATATGCTACACATATATATATATATATAATGTTCGCAATGGTGTATACATAATAGTTACTCCACAACCCATTACTAGATTTTCTATATTTTTTGTTGTATTCTTATCGCTAATGATCACCAATAATGGTATTCCTTTTTAAAAACCTTATGTCAAAGTAAAACAATGAAATGTAGTTATTTGTGGTGGACCATTATAAAAAATAATTATTTACAATAGATAATTATCATATCACAGATATACTGATATTAAAAAAAACGAATTATGAAAATATACAAAATCTATCTCAATTACTAAAATATTTATAAAAAATTATAAAAAATAATGAAAAAAATTAAAAATTATAAATAACTGACAAAATTTAATTATAATTAAAACATGGATAAAATTATTAAACAAATTCACAAATAATGTTTTTATTGAGAAAAATACATAAAAACCCTAGAAAAAATTAAAAGATCAACTAGTATAAGGGAGAGTATCACCCAAATTTTTAGGAGAGGGAAATCCATATAAACACCACATGGAATGCATCACATATTCCCATATCTTCGACGATGCTGCTCATGATCCTCCTCTTTCTCTCTTTGAATCCATAGTATAATCTCATCCTGATCTCAACACATATCTTTATTCTCTAAAGTGGTTGAAAATGGTGATTATGCATAATCTCCCTTCAAGTTGATAGTTGACAATAAAGTAGTATTATAATAAATATTATGTGCCAATCATGAACCAATACAAGACACCCATCCTTTCTCAACACCATTCATAGTCACATGTATATAATCCCCCTAATCAAAACTAGACTCGCAAGCGATATCTGGTTTGGTCTCTAATTTAATATCTTGTGAATGGGAAGTCACAGAGTCAAAATTTTCCTTCAAATATAATTTGAAATAAAAATAAAAATAAAAACAACTTATGTAATTTTTTAAAAATACTTACCACAATATGGTGTTTTTATCATCGAAAATCTATCATCAGTGTACATATTATTTTATACATAAAACTACACAATAGAGTTGTCTTTACCAGCCTATATAATATATTATTTATAATTTAAAGTATATATATTGATAAATAATATTACTTATGATATGTAATAAATGTATACAAAATGTACGATGCCTAGACCTATGTGTGACCTCTTGCCCCCCCGAGTTCTAATTCCAATAAGTTGATATCCTCTTAAATGTATCTCATTTCTAATAGAATCTTTGTTTTTTCCATACTATATTTGGGTTATAGTTATGTTTATGAAATAATCAATACTGATTAAAAATTTTAACTGATAGTCTACCCATGGATCTATTTCATAGGTTTTGTAAAACTTGATGAAAATTTGGTCATATAAAAATCTCTCGTGCCTCTTGGATAGGATGTCTCATGATATCATTGATTAGAGACCATAAATTCTTCAATAAAATTAAAAAAATCCTCTCATAGATACAATAAGATAAAAATAAAATAAATTATTTATTAACATATAATCAAATGTTCAAACATCTAATTTTAGAAAACAAAAATAACCTGATCCCAGGAAACCCATGGTGTAGAATAATTATTACATAAAATTTCACTAGACCAGACAATAGCTAAATAAATAAAATATTATAATAAAAAAATAATTGGAATATTATTACCAAACATGATAGAAAAACTTAATATAAAATAGATACCATAAACAACTTAACATGCCTCTATAAATGATGATAAAAATCAATAGATGGATGAATTTTTGGGAGATTATCTACAATCACAAATCTAGAAAGGTTGTGACCCTTCTAAAAATTGTAATAGTAGAAGCATCCTATTGGTTATATGAATCAAGTTCATTATCCAGAAGCTCAACATTAGTGAGATATTGGAATAGATTTTAAACACTACCATTGAACATATGAAAAAATATTTTTATAGTAAAATATTGTTAATAAAAATTTTAAAAATACAAAACTAATCAATACAATAACATAACTATTTTATTACATGTAAATAATTAATAATATAGATGTAAAATAATCAAATTTAATAAATACCAAAATATAACAAATACATTGTAAATAAATATCAAAAAATAATAATATGACCAACAAATAATTATTCATATAAATATCAAATATATATTAAAATATCATGTATAATATAGTAATATTACTTCTAAATAATTGTTAATAGAAATATGACATTTAAAAAACAAAAAAAAAACTCACATCAAAGAATGAATAAAATATATCAATAAGACTATCTACATCCCTATGAATCAAAAAATACTACCTATAAATAATTTTTAATATAGATTCCAACTATAAATATCTAATAAATAATTGAATATAATACAACATTTATCTTCTTCATCCTCACCTTCATCGATGAAAATCTTTTTATCTTTGTCTTCATCATTTTTAACTTCCATAAGACTTTCAATATTATCATCCACTATTTATTCATCAAAATTACCAATATCATCATCCATTAAATGGGGGGATTCATTGACACCATTTATATCAAATTGATTAATAGATTTATTTGGGGTTGTTTTTGTGAAAATTTTCAACATGTTGTACTTATACATAACCATTTTAATGTTTAATATCAAAATGTATAACAGATTTAATTTTTATTACACTCCACCTATAATTTAAATTTCATGAAAAAGCATAGTAATTTTCATAATAAACATTATATGCATGATTTTACATCATAAATGGTTTATTTGAGGAAATAATAATTTTATATTTATTTTCAATGACTTCATGTTGTGTATGAACTCTCTACCCTCAATCACTATCAACCCAATAAAACATTAACATTGTAGCATAATTTTGTCTTAGATATCGTTAATCAATTATTTCAACCCATATTCCATAACCCACAACCTCACTTTCTTTATAATGTGATCTGTTTAAACAAACACCACTACTCATTTATTTCTTTGATTTCCCATATATGCATGTATTAAATCGAAATCCATTAACCACATACGCATTATTATATTTTATTAATGTATATGGATGGTTTTTTCACACATAATTTAATATCAATTTTCCTTACATGTCGTGTTTACAACAAATAATAAAAAAATTAAACAATACATATAAATGCAAAATTAATTTTATATTCCATGCTAAAAACAATATGTTACTAGTCTTTGAAACCAATATAAACTTTTTTTCTGACATTATTCTAGTGTAGAATGGTTAATTTTTATAAATTATTTTTTGATATGGTCATAATATAGTTATTAAAAAATAATTTAAATACATTTATCACTTAATCTATTTAATTAAAATTATAAAAAAAAAATCATTAATAATGAACAAATAATGCCATTAATCAAAATTCTGTTAAACCTTTATTTGAGCTCTATGTTGTTCTTCATTTAAAGTCCATAATTCATGACAAGAACAAAAAAGGCTCTGTTGGTTTAATAAACTTACAATTGATGGTTTTTGACATCATCAACATTTTCCTCATTGCGACCCATGTGATTATGTTTGAGGGATTTTGATATTAAAATTATAAAATTTGAAATTTGAAATTTACTATTGAAATCATGATTCTACAATTGATACTTCAACTTAAGACATGTTACATTCTTTATTTATCTTTTCCATACATATCTCAATCAGGTACATATATCATAATTGTATTGTCCCTCCACATTTATCTATATATAGAAATAGAAATATTAAATTTTCCCTTGAACAAAAGAATTTTAGTGGGTCTATTTCCTATAATTTATATAAAGTTAAAACAAAATGTTTTTACATCATAATCAATGGATCATCATGTGATGTATCTATACAAATATGTTAGAATAAATATGACATTCAAATCAATACATCCTAGATTGATGAATGAAACAACCCTATAAGACCAAAATACGATATTCATTCCATTATGACATGAATTTCACAAATTTTTAACATAATAATATGTCCATTTAAGATTCAACATGAACAATTAGGATCATAACCATCCTGTAACTACAAATATCCAATCAATTTAAAGAATAATAAATGAATTTCTTTAGAAAGTGAATATAATGTTTTTCATTTATTAAATTGTGTGATCTTTCATCTAAAAATCAGTCAAGTTTAGGATCCCTATTAATTTGGTTAAGATATTGTTATTCCTTTACATTATATTTAGTCCTACTGAGTATATATAACATGGTATAAAATATTCTATCAAAAAAAGTCTCCTCAATATGTATTGCATATAGGATGAGACAAACCTAAAAATTTAATCCAATATAGAATGTTCCAAAAAATACTACACTTTATTCAATTATGTTCTCTATCAAAACAATATATTTTCCTTCACTTATTATTGGTCCAAATTTAATAAGAGGTAATGAAACGATAGTATATTTCACATAAATTTGAGAGATCCTGACTGGAGGTTCATCTCATTCAATTATAATAATTGTAAAAAACAATTTATTTCTTCTAAAAGGGTGATCCATAAGTAGATATTTTCAATGACATTAAAATTAACAAGACTTTCTTAAATTTATATGAATAAAAATATTGTTCTCATCCATACAGAATAGACATTCTTTTAGACCACATATACTTCATCTAGATAACATACCATACACTGGAAAGTCACCAATTTTCCATATTAAGACAACCTCCAGTGTAAAATTATGAAATATAGCTATATCATATGAAGTTACACCATAATTACATAAATAAATTAACTCATCAATTAGAGACCTCAAATAACCATTTATATTCTTCTTTGGATGTCTGATAATTAATATCACTAGATATATATAGTTCTTTCATCAGTATATAATGTGGTTCGTTATAGAGAGTTATAAAACATTCTAATAAGTATATTGGCTATCGTAAGAACCATATAGGGAAAATCATAAGTAGAATGACACAACCATATATAAAAAGGTTCTAAAGAAAAATAAGTATTCAAATGATAAAATTATTCTCATAAAACACCATCACATGAATGATTTAACCTTTTACTGACATAAATATTTTATTTATGCCATGTTATCAATACAGCTTTGATAGGAGACATAAATAGATGGAGTAAATGGGGTGTAATTAGAAAATATATCAACTATTTCATAGGAAATATATGATTTCATTATTGCGCCGATTTATTCCTTGACATTACACAGGTTGGATAATTAACTAATGATTCATAATCACCAAAATATAAGATTTAATAATTTGAACATTCATGGATTTCTAATAACTAAGAATGAAATTTTTTACCAGCATCTTACCTTCATTGAAACATGAAGGTAATGTATTTTTATTAGGAGACAATCATTTATCCAAAGAAAATATTTGATCTAAAAAACTATTTTACATTTCAAAATCTGATTTAATATCCATAAATTTGTTAATGGATTGATGTTTTCTTATCTGGATTTCTATATATAATTCCTCCATAGAAGGTTTCAAAAAATTATTAGATTTAGATGGTTTTGATTCAGAATATATAATAGTATTATGAGAATTCCTTTCTTGAATAGATGGTCCAATAAACTAATGTACTAAATTCAAAAACAATGGATCTAGAACCAAAAAAATTTTACTTTCTACTGAATTTTGTTCACTATGTTGATACAAAAAAATAATCAATATAAAAAAAAATCATAGTATATATAGTCCAATGTTTGGAAACATTTTTAATCTAATAAAATCACATTTCTAAAATGGGTACTTAATTATTTCTTCAAAAATAAATTCTGAATTTGATGATGAAAATGATCTAAATTTTTAAGCACCCTCAATGTAGACACGATTTATACCAGATCCGTTAGGATTTTTGTGATGATTAATCAAATCATGATTGCATAATAGACACTGGTGTATACTTCATGACTCCATAGTTATCTAAAATAAAAAAGAAATAAAAATAATCATTACTCATTGGGACTAATTTTAAATTATTATTAAATTTTAAATATGGATTGTAATGTCTACTTATCACGAATTCTAAATAATCTTCACTAGCTATTACTAATAATTATCATGAGTTTTTACAAAATTTTACTAAATATCAATAATATTAATAAATTATTACTAATTATTAATGATTTTTACAATGGTTGTTAATAGAGAAATCTATTTCTAGTTTCATGAAGTAACGCACATGGCTTTAATATGATGCATTTGGGAAGGGGCACCATAGCACGCATAATAACACAGAGTGCCATTGTGTTGGCTATGTGCTTTGAATTGTGGACCATTTTCATCATAGTGTGCCATGAGACATAAACAATTATGATTATTACTATTTTTTAATAAATATATTTCTATTAATTATTGTGATGTTTTACTAATTGTTGGTATTTTTTCTATTTTTCACATGTTATTAAAAAATTTATTCAAAATATTCATAACAATTTTTTATTAATTATTTTTTATTTATAATATTTATTACTAAATTGTTTTTGAAAAAAATATTAAACATAATTTTCATTTATTAATATTTACTAATTTTTTCAAATATTTTTGTAATATTTATTTATTATTGTAAATAATTTAATAATTAATACCAATTTATATAATTATTATTAAATTTTTTCTAATTATTTTTAATTTTTGATAATTTATATTATTTGTAATATTTTTTAGTACTAAAAAACATTTCATAATATATATTATATATATTGATTATGTAATAATAATTATTTATCAACTATATATAAAGTTCAAAAAAAATATTTCTAAGATATTATAAATAATATTAATAGTGGGAAATCATCCAATACCATCATATATATAGTCAAATATCATTGATGAATGATATATAATACTAATTTATTTAATAAAATAAATAATAATGAACATGTAGTACAAATATTACATTTATTCCATTATTTATAAAAATTCAAACATAAAAAGAATCATATAATTAAACATATCAATCAATAAAATGGTTTCACTACCTTAAAATGATATAATCAAAAATCTATTATTATTTAAAACACAAAATAAATAAATAATCAAATATAAAATAATAATATGAGCTTATAAAACATTTATATTATACAATAAAACTGTTTTAAAAAATTCTAAACAATCTATGATATTAAAAACATCGAAACTAACCTTGAAAATAATTTCTTAACCACATTTTAATTGAAAAATAACAATTAAGCACACAAAAACCCCAAACACCCAAATTGGAAAATCACTTAAATATGCTTGACAAACATCTGTAAAACTATTTCAAATCAAGTGGAATCAACCTCTGTGAAGCCTAAACATGTCATTTTTTATGGTGGACACCCAAATAGGGAAGAATAAATCTGAAATAACCCAAAATAACAAACAAACCATAAAAAATTAGGAAATTTTCATTGACATAGGATTAAACCAAAATAATTACAATTATAGGGAAAGGGAAATCAAAAAAATAAACAAGGAGAAGAGAACCAGATTATGTACATGGGGGATTTGAACCTCAATCATAAAAAAAAGATGCAATCGACATATTTAGGGATAGTGTAGAATATGGTTGTATGTGAGGGTGGTTTTATGATGGGGGAGAAATATCTGATGGGGATGAGGAGGAATGAGTTCGAGAAACTTTTTAGTTATTTTTTTGTGATTGCATAAAAGGGAAACAATATTCAATCACTAAAAATGATGTCAGTAGGGAATTTTATGATGGACATTCTCATTTTTCACTATGAATCATACTATGTGAAATAAAAATTATGGAATTACTATCTATCTCTATTTCCCATTGAAAAAAATAAAAAAAATGTGATAAATAATATTATCAATCAAAAAAATATCACAATTTATTTTTATTCATGACAGAGTATAATTCGTCACAAATTACACATTGAAAATGTCAAACTTTTTAGTTATGAATATGTAATGAAAAAATTTCTATGTCATTTAAACAAGAATAATACAATTGATATGATAGATTCCAAATTAATTCTATTTGAGTATTTAATAATAAATTATTATGATGTCCAAATGTAACTTTTTTTCAGATATAGATTCATAAGGTTAAATGAATTAGTGAATATTCATCCTTAATGTCATTTAATAATATTATAGTTTTCTATAAAACAATAGTCTCATGATATATAATTTTTATTCATTCATACTTATGTTTAATGTTATTTAAAAAATCTATATAACCAAAGTTATTCATAACACTAATTTGGATATTATTTCATGTAAAACAACTTATTTCATTTGATATTTTCATATATTTTGTGGAACTTGTGAATTAATTCAATAAGAAGATAAAATTTGAGGAATTTAGTGATTAGTAAAATCTCTCTGCCACATGGATTAACTATTAAGAATAATAATTCTTGTTGAAGTTCCATTCCCCTTTCACAAAGGTTCCTATATGATCCCACTACCATCTATTTAAATAATATTTAAATCATTTTAATATATTTAAATATAATTTTTTTTGAGTTCAATACTTATCATTCACATTGTGTGTAGATCAGGTTTTTTTTTCAAATGTAAAATTTATTCATTTTTAATAGAATTTTTTTTTTATATCTCTTATCATTTGTGAAGAGCCTTTGTGATAAAATTGTTTTAACAAGGTTTTTTTATTTATTGACAAATAACTATTTTGTATAATAATGTTTATTATTCAGGAATCATATAAATTCCATTGAAATGAGTTCTTTATAAATGTATTACTATTTTTGATTATTCAGAAAAAACATAAATGAGGAGAAAGGGGTTTTTTTCTGACATAGGATTCAAGACTCAGCTTTTTTGGGTTTCTTTGAATGTAAGTCGTATTAATGGTGAAGTGGTTTGTTGAATAATTAAATGTTAAGATATGGAAGGTTATCAAACATTCAATTCAAATCATACTATGATTTTTAATCCATTAAGTTCTTATAAATCATGAAACATACGCATGATAAAACATTTTAAATAAATGAAGGAATCATAAAGATTATTTCTATTCCAGAAGTACTAGACTAAGAGTTTTCAATATGTCAACATTTTAAAACGTTATTAAGGTCAAAGAATTTCATATTTTCACTACGAATTATTCCATCATAATGATATCAAAATGAATCAAAAATCATAATGTCAAGAGAATGAAACATAAAGTGTAATGAGATTAGAAGGAAACAAAAATCACAATAATCTAAGATTAAAACATAAATCTTCATTAGTTGAGAAATAAATATAAATCATAATTTTCTAAATAAATAAATATAAATCATAATGATCTAAGAAGGAAGTATATTCACAGTGAACTAAAAAATAAAGGTAGACTGTAATGAGATGAGAACGAATAATATTGAAAATAATACATTAGATGTTTTATGATGAAATTCAATTTCTCTTAAATATCAATGTAATATATAGATGATTTTTGAAGTAAATGTTGAAGAATGAATTTTATCATTTTCATAGTTTTTAAATTTTTTTAATGTGGAGAATATTTTCATGTTTCCTATTGTTGTTTTCTAAGTCGCATAAAAATTGTTTCTTAGATCTTCCATTCATTGTAACATTTCATGTATTCACAAAAGGTGGAGGATTCAAAAACTTGAAAGTGAAAGTTCCCATCAGAATTTGGAATATTTAATTGAGAATTTGATAAGTGTTTGACAATTCTATATTGAGTAAGGGAAAATTTTATTAAGTTCATCATATTGAGAAAATCCAACACATCCAAATAAGACTAAGGAATTAGACTAAGAAATAATAAATCAATGTAGAAAAGGTATTAAATCTTTTGTTTGGCTCAATTTTTTTAAAATAAAACATTTTAAACTATTGGGAGTTAGTATATTCTTTCATATCATGAGATATAAGGTGTCTAATAGGAGTTGAAACAAGTTGTATTCGCTTCTCCATAATAGTGTTTTTCTATAGACCCATCAGAGTGACTATGGAAAGGATATAAGATCTCACACTAAGGATCAACCATTTAAATATTTTGGGGTTTATTTTTTATTTCCTATATTTTTATTCATGAGTATTTATAAAAATATGAGAAATAAAAATATCATAACAGGTTTTAGGGTTTATGTTTCTAAAAAATATTGAAACATATAAAAGTGAAAAACTAATTAAACCCCACTTCTCAGTTGTTAATCAATCCTTTGGAACTTCAATTGGTATTAGAGTCAAGTTTACCTTGTTTAGTTCTTATCGTAGATAATATCAATTATGTTAATAATATATTAATTCCTATATTTTATGGAATAAATTATTATGGATAGAAAAATTGGATGATTCTATATCTCTTATCTCTAGGCCTAAAAGTTGGTGATGCTACTACTATTTTTTTCCAAAAATTGAGAAAGATGATCCTATGATATTTTATGAAAATAGAAATATATAATTTTATGTAAAGTATAATAAATAGGTGAATACTTATCATAGAATATTTATCAAATTTTTATGGGACTCAATACTTTAAAAAGAATGTGTGAAAAGATGGAATGTATTTTTAAATAGAATACTAAATTTAAGGGAGAAAAGATAGAAATATTGCATAGTAAGTATGAATAAAACTTAATGAGAGTTTAATAATCAATATGTGAATACATTACCAATGTAATAGAAATTTTTTTCCACACTAGAGGATTTTGAGTTGTCCTAGAAGATTCTTCAATTATGAATAAACTTATGAAAAAACATTTGGAACATGTTTGATTCTAAAACATTTACTCTTTATAAGATAATAATAATTTATATCATGATGAATTTCATAAAATTATTTTTTATTATGAAATGAGAAATGATATAATGTTTATAAATAAGATGAAATATGAAATGGAATTTGATTCAATGAGAAATATGAAAATTAATGATGTTGATGAATCTCAACCGTGTAAGTTTGAAGATAAGTATAGCGATGAGTTGAATGATAAGATTATATCTCTAATTTATAAAAACTACTAGAGAGGATGATAAATATATGGATTTAAAATCCTTCGAAAAGGTTTTGAGTTTGTTGGAATTAGATATCATGCAACGACTTGGCCCGAGACAAAATGTTGGATAATATCAAGATGATTCTGATGAAATATGTTACCAACCTCAACAATGTTTCTATAGAGAAAGATCTTTCTTGAATATAAATTCATGATTTGATGGATATTTCTATTGTAATTTAAAATAAGGGCACAAATATTATAATTTTTGAAAAACATAACAATACCAGGAAGAAGGTTTAAGAAATAATATAGAAATATTGAAAGTATAATGAGTAACTTTCCTAACTTATAGAAAGATGAACACGAGAATTATCAAGATTTTTGAAGGTTTCCCACAAAAAATCATTTTTAATTTTGGGATGTAGTCATTGGAATATCTGATTAGGTTGGTCATCATTCCAAAAGAGGATTGGCATTCAATTCAGAACAAGTTCCTTGTTATAGAAAAGAAAAAGATTCTGAAAATAATAATGTTAATGAATGAGCTTTTTTTACTACTTAGAATGAAAGTAAATTCAATAAACCATAGATACTTGAGAGTGTTTTTTCATCACATATAATATGTGATATATAAATTTTAACACATTTAAAATGTCATGATGAAGGATTAGTTTCTTTTGATAAATATAGTTGCTAAAAAACTGGAGGAATTAGAAGGGATGAGATTGAGGAAGAAAAGTTTAAATCTAAGTAAGTTTTATTTTTTTGATAGGCTAAAACATAACATACTTATTGTAAGATAAATTTTTTGTGATAAAAAATTGTTTTATTGTATAAAATATTTAAATATTAAGAAATGTGTGAATGTTTGAGAAGTTATTACAAAAAGAGAAAGAACCTATGGGAATATCTTTAAAAGAGAAGAATTCAACAACACCTATTACTTGAATATAGAAGATGATGAAAAAATTGTTGAACTGAAGACCATGGTACCTTGGAAAGAAATTATGAAAATACATTTTAAATATGATGTTGTTCGAATCATTCCATAACTGAAAATATGTGATAAAGATGTTTGTGTGACTTTTCAAATGTTGGTACTATAAAACAACATTACTCCTTATCCATTGGGGTATAACAAAAAAACATTCATTGAAAAACATCAAAGTTGTCCGATGAGCATGGTTTCTAAAAAGAAAAAAATAGTTATGGGAATTTTTTATGAGAAATAATTAGAAGTAAAGTTTATAGGATATTTACTTAATGGGAATGTTACAAATTTTAGAACAAACATTTAAAAAAGTTGGTGGACTCCTATGAGGTGAAATTAATTCAAAATAAAAATTCCATAACAGAAGTTGTTAATAATTTTGAGGAGGATAAACTTGAGATTTCCAAAAATACTGAAATTAAGTCAAAACATTGTTATCATGATTTATAAAATTCATTTAATGATGAAATATTAGTTGAGAAGGAATCTTTAAAATTTTCATCTTTAAGAAAACAAGTTGATTAGAAAAGATTTTTTATAAACTTGAATGCTCTAGTTCAAACATAATGAATGTTGAGATTAGAAAATTTGACTTCACTCATCTCAAAAGATGAACTGGAAAAAATTTCAATATAGATTCAACACAAAGAATTGGTGGATTATATGAACTAATAATTGGTTCAAATTGAAAAAAAGGAAACATGGGAACATGTTCTATAACCTGAAAATATAAATGATATCATAACAAATTGGGATAATTGGAAAAATAATTATGAGCATGGAGAAGTTTTAAGAAACAATGAATGAATTTATTTTAAATAACATTCACATGTGGAAGGTGTGGATTTTTATGAAATGTGTTCCCCTATTGCAGGGATATTTGCTCTTTTCTTGCGATAGATTCTCAACAGAATTACAATGTTTATCAGATGGATGTAAATTTAATTTTCTTAAATAGTGAGATTGATAAATAAGTTTACATTTTAAAATATTGTGGGATTATAATGGATATATATCAATTAAATGTTTGTAAATTTTTGAATTCTTTGTATGAGATGAAATAAGCTCCACGTGCATGGTATTCTAATTCTGAAAATAGTTTGAGAATGTTGAAATTTTATAAAGTTAAAGTTGATAGAAACTTATATGTGAAAGATGTGACTCCAGAATTCTAATTATAATTATTTATGTCGATGATATAATTTTTTCTAGGTATAATGAAGTTGTTTTTAATGAAATATGGTAGGAAATAAGGATGAATTTTGAAATTTCAATTTTGGATGAATTAATTTTTTCCCATGTCTTCATGTTAAACAAAAGGAAAATAAATTTTCATATATCATGAGTTTATGCCAATTAATTGTTACAAAAATTTAGTTTTGAATAATATAGAGATGTCTCTACTACTATATATGTGAGAAAATAGGTGATTAAAGATGAATCTATAAATACATTGAATTAGAATGAATTTTGGAAGCTGATAAAAAGTCTACTTTATAAGACAACCTACACGACTGATATAGTTTTTTACATGATTTTGTGTTCCATGTATCAAATTAGTCTTAATGTATAACATATATTGATAGTGAATAGAATTCTGAGATATGTTAAAATAAGTACATCATATGGGTTCTTATGAAAAAGGAATTGTGAGATGAAGTTTCATGTTTATACTGATATAAAAATGGCTGGAGAATGTAATGATGAAAAATAGACCTCATAAGGAAAAATTTTCTTATGATAATGTTGTGTGAGTTGTAATTTTAATAAAAAAAATTCATTAACATTGAGCATACTAGAATAGGAAAATTTTGTAGCTACTCATGTTTTTAATGAAATGTAGTGGATGAAAGTTCATCTGTAATATTTTAAAGAAAAATATTATAAACCATTGAATATACTTTGTGAAAATAAAAGTACAATTTAACATTATAAAAATCATGTTCAACATTCAAGATCAAAACACATTGATGTAATGTTTCACTTTATAAAAGATAAATTTAATACAATAGATTTTTTGAATGAATGCATTCCAAAAAACATCATATTGATGATGTCATTAAAAAATAAATTCTAAAAGAATAGTTTAGGGAATTGAGTCTTAAACTTCATGTTATTCCCCCTCTAATGACTTCATAAAAATAATAAGTAATACCTCCACCATTATTTGGATTACATTTACAAGGGGATGGGGGATAAAGTAAGAACTTTTCACTTTATAAACGTTTTTACATTATTTTTTTACGAATCTAAAGATGTTGTTGTCATGGAATGGGGGACAAAAAAAAGAAGAGTTTACAATGAAAGGATAAATGTGATGGTTGTTTCTTTACATGGAAGAAAAATTATCATTCCAAAAACAGATGGAATTCCTTCAAAACTATACACTGTAAGAGTTTTTTAATTTTCTTTATTTTATGAAAATAAATCTTTGGTTATCATTTAATGGGATATAGAAATAGAAGAGTTTATAGGGATAAGATAAAAGTGATAGGGATTTATCTTTACATGTTCTAAAAATTTTCATTCCATAAAGGGATGGAATACATTAAAAACATTAATTTATAATAGTGTAGTGTTAAGAAACTTTGTTTTGATAAATTCGATGTTTTTATACAAGTTAAATAAATATATTTTTATAAAAAAAATTGAAAAGTGATTAAATAATGAGAGATGGAAATGAGTTTCCAACAATAATAATGTTTCAATAGATAAAGATATTTCTTGAATAAAAAATAACAATTTGATGGATATTTCTTGTGTTGTGGAACTATGGGCACAAAAAATATAATTGTTTTCATAAAATATCTCTACTTTGAAGAAGTGTTCAGAAAAGTTGAAGAAATAGTGAAAGTATAATGAGTAACTTTTGTAAATTATAGAAAGTGGAAAAAGAGAATTATTAGGATGATAAAAACATTCCCACAAAAAAAATTAATTTTGAGAAGAAGTTTGTGGAATATGTGATCATTCTAGTCATCATGTAGAAATATGTAAGAAATTAATTTTGGAACATGTTTCTTATGATAGAAAATAAAAAAAATAGCTGAAAAGAAGAATGTTGAGGAAGGAGCTTTTGTTGTTCTCGCAACTTTTAATGAATGTAGAATGAATAAACCATGGATTGTGGTTATTCTTCACATATTACAGGTGATATAAAAATATTGAAACATGTTAAGAGTCATGATGGAAGATAAGTTACCTTTTTTAATGATAGATCTTAAAAAATTATAGTAATATAAATAGATGGTATTGAAATGAAAAAGTTGAAATCTAAGGATGTTTTATTTGGTGATGGTATAAAACATAACATACATAGTAAAATTCAACATTATGATAATAGAAGAGAAATTTTTTTATAAAATTTGTATGTACCATGATAAGTGTGAAAGGTGAAAATTTAATTAAAAAGGAGAGAGAACCAGTTAGAATCACTTCTAAATAAGAGATTTCTGAAATTCCTGTAACTGGAATATTGAATATGAACACGGATTATTACACTAATGACTTGGGAACCTTGGGAAAAAAGTATCAACAAAAATTCTTACCTGATTTTTTTCAAATCTTTCCATAATTGAAATTTAGAGAAGAATATGTTCATGTAATTTTTCAAAAACTGAATATAACAAACCAAATTCATAAAACTGTTGTATTCAATCAACTAGGCTACTTTATATTATTCATTATGATTTATGTGGGTAGTTGAGGCATCAATCAATAAAAGTAGATTTGTACCTTATCACTTTTATTAATGATTTCACTCAAATTAAAAAAATTATAATTATGAAGAACATGTTGGAGGCTATTGAACTGTTCAAATTATTCAGAAAAAATTTTGGGAATAAAATGGTATTTCTATAAAACATTTGATAATGGATAATGGTATCGAATTCAATAATAGTAATTTTTAAGATTATCTGAGAAATAATGGTATTAAACATTAGTATATTTCTACATATACATCACTAGAAATGGAGTTTTAGAAATAAAAAATAAAATTTTGGTGGAAATCATAAGAAATATGTTTTCCTAATAGAAACTATCAAAATTATATTCGATGGAAACTATTAGTATTATTGTACTTGTTCAATAAATATTCCTTTAGAGACTAGAAAACAACATAACTCTTTTTTAATAGTTTCATAAAAAAACCATTATTTAAATACTTCAATGATTTTGGATGTCCATGTTTTCTCAAAATAAAAAATATGGATCTGTGAATGTTTGATGAGATTAATGAAGAATGAACTTTTATACGTCATTATGACTGAAAATTATAAACTTTTATTAAAAGAAAGAGAGATACGGGAAAGAACACAAGATAAAAACTTCACGAGGGCTGAAAATGATTAAGACTGGGGGCATCCCCTTGGACAATCATAGAACAGTCAATAAGAAGATATCCTATGCTAGAAAAAATATGAATCCTTTCATCTTAATTTCCTTTAAAATCCAGGAAGTCTGCCAGTATATTACCTTCACTCCATCTATAGTTTTATACGTCATTTACCAAATGTAAAAGTTAAAAATAATAGAACAAAGGATTAAAAAGTTAGTTGACTTATATGATGTGAATGTAAATTAAAATAAAAATTCCTTATCAAAATTTGTATATAATTATGAGGAGAATAAATTGGAGATTTCAAAAAATAGTGAAACTAAGTCCAAACAACCGTGTCATGATTCAAAAAAAATCAAGTTAGGAGGAAAGATCATTTAGAAAATAATCACTAATATTTCCTACTTTACAGAAACATGTTGAGTCTCAAATCATTATTAGATATAAGAATACTCAATTTCAATCTTGAAGAATGTTTTTATTTGAAAATAAGACTTCAATTATCTCAAAAAATGACCATATTTAGTTTTAAAATTGTTTCAACATAAATAATGGGTGAATTCTATGAATTAATGGTAAGATCAGATTGAGAAAAATGAAATAGGGGAATATGTTCTATGACTAGAAAATAAAAATATTATTGTAAAATTTGAGTTTATTGATAAAATTGAATGAGCATAGAGAATGTTGAAGAAACAATGTAAGACTTGATTTTAAAGCATATGCACATATGGAAGGTGTGGATTTTTATTAATCTTTTTCCCCTATTAAAAGGATAGAAAATAATCAAATGTTTCTTATAGTGACTTATCATTATAATTAAAAAGTATATTAGCTGGATTTAAAGTCATATATAATAAATGGTGAGATTTAGGTTGAATTTTACATTTAAAAACCTTATGGGTTTCTAATAGATTAGGATGAAAACAATGTTTGTAAATTTATGAAATCATTGTATGGGATGAAACAATCTATATGTTCATTGTATTATAAACTTGAAAATTTTATGAGAATGTTGAAATTTTCTTAAGTAAAATGTTGTAGTAACTTATATATAAATGTTATTTACTCTATAACTATAATTTTAATGGTCTATGTGGATGATATAATTTTTTTAGGGAATGAAGAAATTTTTTTAATTAAATTTTTGAGGAAATAAAGAAGAATTTTGAAATTTCAATGTTGGGAGATTGAAACTTCTTCCTTATCATACATTTTCAACCAAAAGGAAAATAAATTTTCTTATCTCAAGAGAAGTGTGATAAGGAATTATTTCTAAATTTTGGTTTGGAAGAATATAAATAATTTTATAATCCGATATTTGTGAGCACGAAGTTGAGTAAAGATAAATCCTTAAAAACGGTGAATCAGAAAGGCTTTTAAAATCTGATAGATGTCTACAATACATTATAGCCTGAATTATAAATATATTTTATGTTATAAATTTGTGTTCTAGATATCAAAGTAATCCAAAATAATGAAATATGTTAGTAGTAAAGAGAATTCAGAGATATGTCCAAATAACCAATACACATGGGTTGTTATATAAAATAAATTTTTAGATGATGTTTCATGGTTATACTAATGAAGATTGGGTCGTAGATTTTAATGATATAAAATCAACATCAGAGGGAAAAAAAATTCTTGGTTGAATGTTGGGTGTGTTGGAATATTAAGAAACGATGTTCAGCAACATTGAGCATGGCAGAATCTGAATATATTGCAACTACTCAAGTTTGTACTAAAATATTATGGATTAATATTCAGCTGGAAGATTTTAAAGAAAAATTTTATAAACCATTGAATATACATTATGATAATTACAGTGAAATTTATCATTCTAAAAATACTATTCAATATTCATTATGAAAATGCATTTATATAATGTTTCACTTTATAAAATAAAAGGTTGTTTTAGGAGATGCTTTGCAAGAATACATTTTGACAAAATATCATATTTCTGATATATTTACAGAATAAATGTCAAAATAATGGATTGAGGAATTGGACCACAAAATTCATGTACAAACTCCCCTATTTAATCCTAAATCTCATAAGGAAGACCTCTAATGTGTTTTGGAATACATTGACATAGGGGGAGATAAAGTAACAAATTTTTACTTTATCATATGTTTCTAATTATCTTTATTTTATGAATCAGAAGCATTGGTTGCCATAAAATGTGGGATATAAAAATAATAGATTATGAGAAAAATATATAAATGAGTGGAGTTATCTTTACATGGAATAAAAAATTTATTACCGTTGAGTGATTGAATTCCATCAATATTTTACCTTGTAAGATTTTTTACCTATATTTATTGTATAATTCTAAATATGTGGTTATCATAGAATGGGGGAAAGAAATAGAAGATTTCATGAGTAAAAGACAAAAGAGAGGGGGGTTATCATTACATGGCCTATGAATTTTCTTTCCAAAAAGGGATGGAATTCCTTCAAATACATTACTTTATCCAGTAGTGTGGTGTCAAGATACACTCTTTTGAAAAAGACTATGATTTGATAAAAGATAAAAATAATTTTCTTACAAAATTTGAGTTTCAAAAAAATTATGAGACATTGAAAAGTTGTTAAAAAGTTTTTTCAATATATATAAAGGATTATATTGATAAAAATTTGTGATAAATGGTTTTAATGAAGTGTATGTATTTTTTTTAAATCTAACTATTTTTTATACGAATGTTTTTTTATTCAAAAATCATATCCAATAAATTGTGATGTGTTGTGTAAGAATGTTTAAAATTACTTATTGTTAAAACCCAATCATAAATATGGAGAATTTTATATTTCCAGACATAGGTCTCCAGACTCATGTATTTTTATTTGTTTTTTGATTGGAATTCATAATGATGATGAAGAGGTTGTTTAATAAATTAAAGTTAGGAGTTGGAAAGTTCTCTAACATTCTAACAAAAATCAGATGATTATTTTATAGTTGTGATGATATTATAAATCATGAGTCATACTCAAGATAAAATATTTTGATGAAATAGAGGAATCATAATGATTTTATCGATTCTAGAAGCACTAGACACATAAGATTCAAGGTTATTTAATGTTCAAATATGATGATGTTTTAAGAATTTCATATTATCAAAGTGAATAATTACATTGTAATGATATAATAAAGATACTGAAATCGTAATGAACCTTAAAGAAAATGAAAATTATAATGAATTGGGAAGAAAATATAAATCGTAATGAGATGAGAAGGAAAAATAAATTGTAATGAGCTGAGAAAGAATCAAAAAATGTAATGAGATGAGAATAAAATTTAAATTTTAATGGGATGATAAAGAAACATATTTTTTATAAACTAATAAATAAAGGAAAATCATAATGAGCTAATTATAAAGAAGATTAAAAAATATTATTCTAGATTTTTTATAAGGAAATTCAATTTTGAATAAATCTCATAGAAATTTAAGGAGGATTGAAGAAGTAAAATATGAATATTAAATGTGATTATTTTTCAAACTTTTTGAAATTTGAGGAAGCATGTATTATTTTCATGTTTCCAACTTTTTTTTTTGATTCACCTATAAATAGATTCGTATATATCTAATTCATTGTAAATTTCCATGTTAGTGGAAAAGGAGAAGTACTAATGAAATTGGAGGTGACAATTCCCATCAGATTAAAGAAGATAATATTGATCATTTTATCAGAGTTTGAGAAGTGCATACTGATTAAGGGAGAATCATATTGACTTCAACGGATTGAGAAAATAATATCCATCCAAATGGGATTCAGGATCTAAACTAAGAAATAATGGATCAGTTTCAACAAAGTCTATATACTTTTGTTTGGATCAATTATTTTATAAGAAAACATTGTAAACAAATGGGAGTCATTAGAATAATTCTAAGTGGGAGATTAAAGGTGTCTAATGGGAGTTAAAACAATTTTTATAAACATCTTCATAATAGAATATTTCTATAGACCCACGAGAGTGACTATGGAAAGGATTTAGGTTCTAACACTGAGGCCAAATCTTTTTAATGTTGTGTGATTTACTTGATTTCTTACTTTTTCACAGATTAATATTAATAAAAATATCATATGGAAATTATCATAACATGATATAGGGGTTATGTTTTTTTAAAATCATAGAACTATATAAAAGTTAAAAATAGATTCAACACCCCGCCCCCCCTCTCAATTATTATTCAATACATTAGAATTTCAATTGGTATTAGAGCCCAGGTCCCCTTGTAGAATCTTTATCATTCTGAATATCAATTTTTTCAAAAGTAGAGTAATTACTACATTTTATGGAAAAATTAATTATGGATAAAAAATAGGAATATTCTTTATAACATATATCTTATTTCGGAAGTTGTTGTTGTTGCTACTATTTGTTGTACACCTATTGAGAGAGATTATTAAAAGAAATTAGCTAATAAAAACATATAATTTGATGGAAAGGTTATAAATGAAATCCTTATGTCCTAATCATAGAACTGGTTTCAAAAGTTTATGGGTATCAATACATCAAAAAGTATGTGGGAAAAACTAGAATATATTTTTGAAGGGATTACTATAGTAAAGGAACTAAAGATAAAAATATGGGGCAGTAAGTATGAAGAAATCAAAATGAGAGATAAAGAAACTATTGATGAATACATCAATAGAGTAAATGAATTTTTTTATCATTATTGGATTTAGAGATGTCCTGGAAGATTATACAATTTTAAAGAAGCTTTTGAAAAACTTCATCAATAGGTTTGATTCCAAAATTTCCTCATTAGAAGAGAAGGATGATTTAAGTCATGATGAATTTCATAACTTTCTATTTTCTTATTAATTGGTAAAATATCCCATTTTTAAAAAGAATATGAATTATGAAATGAATTTTTAAGCTATGAAAATGTTGAAAATCCCAGATGTTGAAGAAGCTAAACCTTTTGAGTCCGATGATAAGGAAGATGATGAGTTGAATGATAAGATAATGTCTCTTATCTCTAAAAACTATTAGAGATGGAGATGAAACTATAGAGGAAAACATCCTCTCAAAGTTTTTGAGTCTGGTGGAATCATACAATTTACTATGAATTTCCCACAAAATAATGTTATAGAATATTGAGATGATTTTGATGAAAACACTCATTAGTAGGATAGGAACAAAAATGATAAAAAATTAAATTCATACAAAAAATACAAGAAGAATATTACTATAATCAAAATTAGTATATTGAGTATGTAAGAGGAATCAGAATAAATTGAAAAAGAAAATTTCTAATTATTTAATTTTAGAAAAATTCAGAACCTTTACTATAAAAGATGTGAATTTGTTTCCTCATATATTAACGAAGTTGGTGAAGAATCTTATAGAGAGTACCATGTTAGAATAGAATTTGGTGCACGTATTGAAAAAAACTATCATGGATTAAATTATAGTAATTAAGAATGATTTTGAAGAATTTTTTTATTGAATAAAATATTTCATCAAGAAGGAGGAAGAATACATCAAGGATATATTAAGTTACAAACTTAGAATAGATGAACATGTAAAGATGCTTAATTATCTTAGTAAGAAGTTGTAAGGTAAATAAATATAAGATAAAAAGTATCAATAAAAAATCATTGAATCTAAAAAAACATTTATAATGTTGAATGAAAATGTCAACAAAGATTTTGAATTAAAATATGATACTTCTAAAGATGAGGCGAAGGATTAATATGAGAATTCATTGAAATATTCACTCACAAAAATTAAAGTTTCATATGATTATTATAACATATCTAGTTCATGAAAAGGTTTTTTGAATGATTGGATAAATAAAGGATTTGACAAATATATAAAATCTAAAAAAAGTATAAACCCCAATCAAAAGAAAAGATAGTCTACATCCATAGTATGTTAGAGATTAATAAAGTTCCCAAATTCAACAATTATTATTTAGATAAAGATCTTTCTTAATTAAAAAATCATGTTTTGATGTATATTACTAGTGTTTTGGAATCTATAAACACGGAGTTTGTAATTGTTGGAAAAACCTATCTCTACTCAAAATAAGGATTAGCCAAAGTGAAAGAAATAGTGAAAATAGAATTTGTATGACACTCTTATAAGAACAAGTTTATTTTGATAGAAAAGAAAAAGATATTGAAAAGATCAAAGTTGAGGAAAGAGATTCTATTTTTAGACAACTTTGGGAGAAAGTAAAAAGAAAAAAACATGGATACTATATAATGTTTTTTATTCACATATAAATGGTGATATAAAAATCATGAAACACATATAACTTCATAATGGAGGATTATTTCCCTTTGGTAATGATAGATCCTTAAAAACCAAAGGAAACTGAACAACTAATATTGAAGTGAAAAAGTTGAAATCTAAGGAAGTTTTATTTTTTGATGGTCTAATACATAACATACATAATGTAAGTAAATGTTGTGACGATTTAAAATATGTTTCTTTAGAAAATATATTTTTTTCATCAAAAGTGTGAGAGATGGAAAATTATTACAAAAGTAAAAAATAACTAGTGATAATCTCTTCCGAATAAGAGAATTCAACAACTCATATTACTTGAGTGTTGAGGATGAAAAGAAATTGTAGCACCAAAGAATTAGGAACCATAGATATAAATGTACAAGAAATCATTATACATTTTATTCAATGAGAAATATTCCATAATTTAAAATAAGAGAAGAAGATGTTTTTGTAACTCATCAAAAAGGGAAGATTACTAACAGAAGTCATAAAAGAGTTGAGAATCAATATTCTAGACCACTTGAGAATATTAACTCTAATTTATGTGGGCTGTTAAGACATAAATCAGAAAATGAGTTCTAGACTTTATCAATTTACTTAATAATTTCAATAAGATGACATACGAAATGGTTATGAAACTTTAGTTAGAGACTATTGAGATGTTCAAAATATTTAGAAAATAATTTGAGAAATAAATTTGGGTTTCCATAAAAAATTTGAGAACCTATAATGGTAACAAATTCACATGAAATAGTTTTGAAGTGTATCTAAGAAAGGATTATATAAAACATCAGTATAGTTCTCCCAATACTCTACAAAAAAATGGTGTAGGCTAAAGAAGCAATAGATGATTTGTGGAAATTTGAAGATGTATGTTTGAATAATACAAAACATTCAAAATTGTATTTAAGATATTTTTTTAGTTCTATTGTACATGTTCAAAATAATTTCTTGATGAGATCATTAACCGACATGACTCCTTATGAAATGTGATATAATAATAATATTCTAGGAAATAATTCAATTTTTTCGAAGTCAATGATTTATCTGAATCATAAATTCATATTTGTGAAACATTGATGAGAAAGGTGAGGAAAGGACTTTTATGGGTTGTTTAAAAAATAAAATAAGATACAAATTTTGGAACAAATATTTACAAAATGTGTTGGAATCATATGATATAGAATTAATTGAAAATAAAAATTCCTTATCAAATTTTATTGAGAATATTGATGAAGATATATTGATGATTTCAAACAATAGTGAATGTAATTCAAAAAATTCTAAAAAAGTTTCAGAAAATTAATGTGATGAGGAAATATCAGTTAGGAAAGAAACATTGAAATTTATTACATTATAAAATAATATTGAGTTCGAAAGCATTATTGAAAAAATAATTCCCTAGTTCATGCATGAAGAAAGTTGAGATTCTAAAATCATACTTCACATATCTCATAAGTTGAACTAGAATCAATTTTAGAAGTGATTCAACTCAAATAATGGGTAGAATATATGAATGAATAATTGGATTAGATTGATAAAAATGAAACTTGGGAATTTTTTCCACATATGACAAATAAAAATATTATTAGAATAAAATGGGTTTATCGAAAAAAAAAATTAATTAGCATAGAGATGTTTCAACTAACGATATACATGTTTGTAAAGAATATTCACAGGTGGATGGTACTGATTCTGATGAAACATTTTTCCCCATTTTAAGTATAAAAACAATTCAAATGTTTCTTGTACTTACTTATCATAAAGAATAAAAATTTCAGCAGATAAATGTAAGGACAACATTATTAAATGGTGAGATTTAGGAAGAATGTTTCATGGAAATAAATTTTGGATTTCTACTTGATGTGGATGATTTTTTTTAAATTGAAGAATGCTTTGTATGGGGTGAAGAAAGATCCACGTGCATGGTATTATAAAGTTAATAGTTGTTTGAGAATGTTGAAATTTTCTAATTGACTGAAAATTACTTTTTTATTATCCAAACACTTTGAGGAAAAGTGAGAAACCATAACACTTTTAAGGGAAAAGTGGGAAACCATACATGACTTCATGACATACGAGCTTCAAACATCGGTAAACAAAACCTGCCGACTTAATCCACTCAAACATTCAAACCATGGACCAGGGTGCACAACATTAGAAAAGCATGAACAAACCTTAGAAATGGACTCCTTGAACGCCAACGGTGTGACCATCGACACCGGCTCCAAATCCACCAACCCAACGGAGAACTCTGGTTAGAGTCCACCCAAACCATCCAGTGACATGAGATGGTCCAAGAACACATCCACTAATGGAAACAAAGAATACAGATCAAGGAATTCCATCCATGCTGACGCCGCAACCTGCTCCATAGAATCTCACCTCCTTTCACCAACAGCACATCCATTATCAAAACAAACTCAAACCTACTCCATAGATTCTCACCTCCTTTCACCAACAGCACATCCATCATAAAAACAAACTCAAACCCAGAATCAATTGGAATAAACCAATCTAAATCAACAAACGGAGCCAAACCAAGCATGCCAGAACACAAGCCCCCCCCCCCATCTGAAACCCTGGATCTGACCTCATACACACCAGGTCGCACACCGACGAGGATCCAGAGTGAATCCAGGAAAAAGGCCCTGCACCGGGAGGCTACCGTGGTATATGTTGTCAGCACCAGAGACGCCACCAAGAGAATCCACAATAGACCACGACAACCCTCGCATCTGACGGTGAGCACATCTGAATCGAAGACAGGATTCTGAATCCACGGAGAGATCCTGAGGCCGTAGGCACCCCTCTGCCAACGCCAAGAAAGCCGCAGGCAACTCGGAGCACCCAAAGCCGCTAAAAGAACCTGAATCCAGGAGGAGCGAAGTCGACTCCGATCCAAAACCCTGAAGCCCGGAACACCAAGTTCATCGCACGCCGCAGACGTTCTGAGATCCTGAGGCAATAGAACGGTCTATGAACATATCGGATTCAAGGCAGGAACCTGAAGCTACAGGGCACGAAGAAGCCGCCGACAAGCCAAAACCGAAGCAGGGCCATCTAGATCCAACACCAGCCAATATCGACACGAGGCGAGACAGTAGTCGACGAATCTGATCCACGCCGGAGGAGGGGGGAGATCTGACGGAGAAACCCTAGGTGCACGAGATGGGGAAGTCGTCGCCGCTCAGAGGCTAGGTTTGTGTACCCCCATTGAAATATTATAATTGAAATATGATCATGAGGAATATGTGTAGAATGGTGAATATAGAAATCTAATTATTATTTTTATTTGGATGATATAAATTTTTCTGTGGACGAAGATAAAGCCTGTAATGAATTTGTTAACGAAATAAAGATGAATTTTGAAATTTCACTTTTGGTAGAATTCACTTTCTTCCTTGGCATACAAGTTCAAAAAATAGAAAAATACATTTTCTTATATCAATAAAAGTATATTAGGGAATTTTTATAATATATTGGAATGACATAATATAATGAAGTTTCTACTCCTATATCCATGAGCACAAAGTTGAGTAATGATGAATCCATAAAATGTGTGAATAAAAAACATTTTTAGAACAAGATAAGAAGTATACTTTATCTTAGATCCTCAAGGCCTGACATTGTTTATGTTATAACATTTTGTGCATGGTATCAATGTAATTTGAAAGAATTACATTTATCAGAAAAAAAAATAGAATTTTTATATATATTAAAGGAATAACTTTACATGGGTTGTTATAGAAATGAAACTGTGAGTTAAATTTACATGGTTATACTAATGTTGATTGGGATGAATATTGTAATGACAAAAAATAAAAATTAGGAGAAACATTATTATTTGGTGAATCTTGTGTAAGTTGCCATCGTAAGAAATAATTATCAGTAATGTTGAGCATATTGGAATCTGAATATGTTGTAGATACTCATCTTTTTACTCAAATTTTGTGGATAAAAGTTCATCTAAATGATTTGAAAGAAATATTTTCTAAACCATTGAATATACATTGTGATAATCAGAGTGTATTTGATCTTTCTAAAAATACTATTCAAAGTTCAAGATCAAAACACACTGATATAATGTTTTAATTTATATATTGAAAGTTTATATAGGAGATCGTTTTTTTTCTGGGATACATTTCAACAAAATATCAGATTGTAGATATCTTTATAAAAATAGTACTAAAAGAATGGATTATGGAATTAAGGGGGAAACTTCATGTTCATCTATCTCCAATGACTTCCTAAATATCCTAATGAAGACCCCCACCATGATTTTTATTATGTTGAAAACAGGGGGAGAGAAAGTAACAACATTTTACTTTATAAGAACTTTTTACTTATCTTTCATTTGTGAATCTGAAAATGTGGTTATCATAGAATGGGAGAGAGAAAAATAAGAGTTAATGAGGAAAATATAAAAGTGAGGGGGTTATATTTACATGGAAGAAAAAAATTCTTGCCAACGAGGGATGGAATTCCATCAAGATTGTAGGTTTTAAAAAGATTACTTATATTTATTTTAAGAACTTGATGTTGTGGTTACCATATAATGGGGAGATAAATAGAATAGTTTATGAGGAAAATATAAAAAAGAGGTTGGTTTATCATTTCAGGGCCTAAAATTTTTCTTTCTAAAACATGATCGAAGTCCTTCAAAAATATTACTTTATCCAGTAGTGTGGTTTCTGGACACTCTATTTCAAGATAGGCTATTTTTTATACAAATAAAAAACTTTATTTGTTTAAAAAAATTTGTTGTGAAAAAATGATAATAGTTTGAAAAGTTCTTAACCAGGGTTTCCAATAAATCCAATAGTAGGGATTGATGATCCTTTGTAATAAAATTGTTTTAACAATGTTTTTGTATTTTTTAACAACTATCCTTTTTGTGTAATAATGTTTTATTATTCAAGAATCAGATAAAAACTATCATAATGAGTTTTGTATGAAATTTGAAAGCATATGATTATTCAATCCCAAATATAAATAGGTAGAAATGGTTTTTCTTTTCCAGACATAGTTTTCCAGAATTATGTTTTTGACATTTCTTTGAGTGGATGTCGTAATGATGTGGAAGAATTTTTTTCTGAAGAATGTAATGTCACGAGTTGGATGGTTCTCAAACATTCTAATCAAATCAGATGATTAATTTTTTATCATGAAGTTATTCTAAATTATGAAACATATTAATGATAAAAGATTTTGATATAATAAGAGAATCAAAAAGAAGGTATCGATTTTAGAAGTACCAAATTCATAAGTTACAAGATGTCAAAAATATCAAATCTAATGATGTTTGAATAATTTCAATGTTTTAAAATGAAAAAATATATCGTAATGATCTAAGAAGGAAACAATAATCATAATGAGCTGAGAAGGGAGAAAATTGCAATGATATAAGATGAAAATAAAAATCGTAACGCGCTGAGAAAGAAACATAAATCATAATGAGATCAGAAAAAAATGGAAATCGAAATGAGCTAAAAAAGAAACAAAAATTGTAATGATATGATAATGAAAAAGATTCATAATGAACTAATAAGGAATTTCAAATTGTAATGGACTGATTAAAAAGAAGGCTAAAAAATAAGATTCGTAAACATTTATGAAAAAAAAAATCAATTTTTCATAAATCTCAAAGAAATTTATGGAGGATTAAGGATTTCAATATTAATGTTTAAATTTAATTTTTTCTAGGGTTTTTTAAATTTTGGAAATCAGTGAAGTTTTTCATATTTCCTTCTTTTGTTTTCTATTTTAACTATAAATATTTTCTCAAAAATTACATTCATTGTAACTTTTCGCGTAACTGAAAATGTATAGAACTGAATATGTAGGAAGTGAAAGTTCCCATTAGAAAAATAATGATCTTATTAAGAATTTCATTAGAGTTTGAGAAGTGTATATTTAGAAAGGCAGAATCGTATTGACTTCATCAGATTGAGAAAATCAGATCTAGCCAAATAGAATTGAGGATTTAGACTGAGAAATTGTGGATCAATTTCAACAACGTTTTTATTCATTTATTTATCAATTATTTTATAATAAATCATTGTAAACTCATAGGATTCGGTATAATATTTCTTATTGGGAGAAATATGAGGTCTATTTTAAAGACCCGGAAATTTTAAGAAAATTTTTTCTTAATTTATTTGGGATTTTACAAGAATTTAGTTTCTAACGACACCTGATTCCGAGGCCCGGTGTGCCCGGAATCAATTTCCGAAGTTTAGCTCGGGTACGTTTAGTGAACGAACAAGTAGGTTTTCATAACTTTTGAACCGTTGCTCAGAATCGAAATCTGAGGGCACCGATGAAACCACAGCACAGGTAATTTCTTAAGAGCACTATTACTGAAGATGCGTTTGCTCGGGAGGAGTTGTTAAAAATTTGTGGATTAATAATGAATTAAATAAAAAAATTGTGGAACAATTTTTTATTAATTCTTTATCCTAGTGGTTATATCCAACATGGGGTAGTTAGGGTGGGACCCACAAGCCCCTAACTACCCATGAGAGGATTAAATGTGAGGTGAGGCCCACACGAGCCCCTACCTATTCACTTTCCCCAAAACTCTTTAAAACCCCCCTCTTTAATTTTGTAACTCATCTTAAATTGAGTAACCTTCCATTTCCTCTCTCTCTCTCTCCCTTAACTCTCGCCAACACATCCCTTAATTAATCAATTGAACCTATTCAATTAATTAACTAAGTGTTTTGAATTTTGAAAAGAAATACTTGTGTTAATAAAATAATAGCATGAACCTATTATTTTACTTTGACACATTTTGTGTGGGGAGAAAAGGGAAAGAGCTCTTGTGTAAAAGGAAGAAGTTCCTATTGGTTGTAAGAACATCATCCTCTCCGTGAAGAATGGTTCTTCTCCGACGAAGAACATTGACCCTCGACTTAGAAGACTCGGTGACCCCGATTCTTCCGTCTTCTTCTTCCTCCACGACAAGGGAGAAGTCGCTGACCGTGGTGATCATCGCCAATGACAACGTACCTTCCTTCTTCATCACCGTAACATGTGAGGAGACGTCTTTTCCTCCTCGGACGCACCCCGACGTCCATGGAATCTACGTCCGACCCCCGTGACGCCGTTCTCCGCGACACCCGACGTGTGACGTCAAATATCCAAGTAGGGGGTTTGGTTTAATTTAATTTATGTGGATTATGACCTCGGCCTTTGATTATTTTGTTGATAGTCGTTTGAGCTGCCTGTTATCGTAATAATGGGAGGAGGTCAGACCGCACGAACACGGCCGACCCTCCTCCCCCTTTTGTTGGTAGTACTCATTGCAGCACGAGCAAAGGCGGCGCGGTGCAACATCACCGCGTGGAAACAATGAAGAAAGGGCGAAGAAGCGTCGCGCTGCGTCGTTGCAGCGATTCGAAGGCTCCGAAGATTGTTTAATTGACGGCGGATTGACGGACGTTGATGGAACGGGCCGCAGAGGCGGTTTGATGATTCGGGAAGTTTTCGTTCAAACGCCCATAACATAGGATACGGACCTCCAATCGACGCACCGTCAGTTGCGATATGATCCTTGGATCGAGACGGTAGTTTTGGTATATTAAACTCAAGGTTTTGGAGAACTATGGATACGTTCGGGTTGGTTCGAACACAAAACCAACTGGGCCCTCGGAGTGGAAACACTTATAACTTGAGCTCCGGACGTCCGATTGACGTGCCGTCGACTTTGTTGGATTCCTATTGATGAGACGGAAATTTTGGCATACTTCTCCTGAGGTTTGGATGCAGTTGGATAGTGGCCGGGTTGGATTGTACCCGATATCCAACCAGGCCCCTGGAATGGAAAAGCTGATAACTTTCAGACCGGACGTCTGTTTGATGAACCGTCAGTGGAGTTAGTGATCACGTTGATAAACGGTCCCTATGAGTATACCCTGTGAGAGTTCGGGGTACAGTTGAGATATGGCTGGGTTGGTTCGCACATGAAGCCAACCAGGCCCCTAGGACGAAAAGGCTAATAACTCACAGACCGGGTGTCCGATTGACGCGCCGTCTGTTGCGTTGAGACCCCTATGATGAGGCGGTCCTTCAGATACTTCTTCGTGGGACTTTTTGATACTTGGATTATCGACCTGTAGCTCGTAGAGCAGACCCTCCCGGAGACGAGCGTATGGAGTACAGAAACCGTGTAGCTGGCTGAGACCTGAATACTGCTTTTCCGACTCGAGTCGGAGTGACTTGTATAGCCCAGTGGGGAGAACTAATGGGTTTGGGTGGCAGACCCACGATGGGGAGCACTACTGTGTTTGGGTGGAAGACCCATGGTACTCGATAGAAGGAGTACCTCTGCAGGCTATTAGGGGGGGTGCACTATTGTGTTTGGGTGGCAGACCCCGGTGGGAAGCACTACTGTGTTTGGGTGGCTAGCCCACGGTACTCGACAGGAGGAGTACCTCAGCAGTCTTAGGTTAGTGAACAGTACCTCGGAGTCGTGACAGGATCACTGTACTCTCCAGAGACGGAGCTCTTCAATAGTTACGGTTTCGTTAATGAAAATCCTGGTTTGAGCTGAGTCTATGACCTTTGTGTTTACCTCATTATTGAGATGGGTCACTTGATAACTTAGGTATATGTATGGGCATATACCTGGGTGGTGGTTATCCGTTGATTTCATAACCTTTGTGTTTCCTCATGATTGAGATGGGTTACTTGATAACTTAGGTATAAGTATGGGCTTATACCTAAGTAAGTCTTATCTGTTGATATTCTTCTTTGTGGTTATCCTTGTTGGATTTAGTGAGACCTTGAGGGACTCGGGGTCCCTACTGAGTATCATATACTCACCCCTGCATGGACTATGCTCGCACCTCATTGTGTTGGTTTCAAACGACGGACAGCACTGATAGAGGCCGAGTGTTCGAGGACTGGACGGTACCCGGAGGTGGACCTCACGACGAGTTAGTATCCAGAGGTGGACTTCACGATGACATGAGACTCGGAGGAGGTTGATGGGATAGAGCATTGTGGAGGCTATCTGTACCTACCCTTTAGGTAGGATCTGTGTTGGACGATCCAAGATTTGCGCTATCTGTACCTAACCTTCAGGTAGGATCCATGGTGGATGATCCAGGAGCTGCGCTATCTATACCTACCCTTCATGTAGGGTCTGAGGTGGACGACCTAGGAGCTGCTTCTATTCTTCTAGCTGTTAGTCTTTTCTGTTGTACTTTCATTTAGTTGTAGTTGTACTTTTCAGTTGGGTTTGTATTCTGGCCCATATACTTTTCAGCACTTTCTTTTGTACTTAGTGTATTGCTTCCGCTTGCACTCTGGTTGGATGTGTTTATGTTTTATAAAGCCAATTACTTTACAATTAACAGTATTTACGCCTTTGCTGCTAGTCGCCAGCCCATGGCCTATAGAAGGCGGGCTTGGGGTAGTCACGGCACGGGCCCCGAGGACGGGTCCTGACAAATTGGTATCAGAGGAGTCAGTTATACCGCATAACTTAGGACTCTGATCTTTCTTTTCTGTGAAGCAATAGTGTTAAGGGTACTGAGTGTGGTCTTCAGTTCAGGGAGTCCAGTGTTGGTGTGGCGGCCTACGTATCCATACACCAAGCCCCTGACTACTGATTTCCGACTTTGTGCATGAAAACACTGATTGTGTGTGTGTTTCCAAAAAAGTTTAAAAGTCATCTCAAACCAGGTTAGCTCACCAGGTATAAATTTTTTGACCATGTCGCATCTGTTCAGGATGTCTCCACGCGGACAGCCAGTTGGAGTTCTGAGATAGTACATGATGACGGCCCACCGAGCGACGAGTCTCCGATGCGGGGCCCTTTTTACTATATTGGCACCCTCGGGTGGTGTACCAGTAGCACCAAAACTTGTTGGGCAGTAGATTCTACCATCCATACTAGCGAACTATGCACGCTGGCAGAGTGCGTTGCACGAGTTCCCACAGTAGAGGCCTCCGAGCTTACGAGGTGAGGTAGATTCCCAGACAGAAGAGCACTGGATGGAGGCGATTGCTAGAGTTTTCTGCCTAGATGAGACATTAGTAGAGTGGATGGTGGACTTGGCTACTAGTTTTTTCCATTGAATGACCATGAGGATGGTCCGCATAGTGATGAGGCTTTGGTACATGGACTGATGCCTAAGATAGTGCCTTAGGGTAGTGTGTCGGCTTTACATCACTACCTGTTGGTCAGCAATTACAACCGGTGGTACCGGTAGATGACACATGTAGGCTTACTGCCTTACACATGTTCCAACATCAGATACCCTCAAGTTCTGAGGCGAACCTGACTCACAGGCGGCTGAGGACTGGCTTGAGGAGGTGGCTGAGAGTTTTCTACAGCTTATACAGCTTCTGCAGGATGACGTTTCGGTATCTGAGTATTCATCGAGGCTTACTGAGCATTCCAGGTACTCGATGAATACGATTCGATCAGTTCTATAGAGCTCGGACCTCTGAGCGTGGTGTGTTTAAGGATATCTGAGCCAGCACCTTTTCTCTATGCATTCCTACTTAGGCTAGGGTGCTAGAAAGAACCTTTGTGGTTGAGAATTCTTTTCTGAATGGATGCAGTCAGTGAAGGTTAGCAGTGGGAAAGCTGGAAACTGGCACCAGTCTCGGAGACTTGGGCATGTTAAATGTTTCAAGTAGAGGAAGTAAAAAAGGACAGATAAATCTATAGAGAAGCAGACGTGGAGGAAGAGCTAGGAGATCAGCATGAGGTGGTGTGCATTTTAACATGTTACAACCACCCGCCTTTGTTGTTCCCTCCAGGTTTAAGGAGCTGGAGGGTAGGGGAAGAGAGTAGCTGCATGTGGTCATGGAGTGTGACCCGATGGCTCTAAGAATGATTCAAGGGACAGTCTGTGTCCACTACTAGCTGTCGTAGTAACAGATGTTGATATGAATCATTCCTTCCTTCCAAGAATCTTGTCCCAGACCTAGAGTTTCTGGTAATCCATGGACTTGACCCTCACGTCTGGAGATACCTTTGGGAGGATACTCGATAATCGCACTTACACCGATAGTGTGATCTGACCCTCGAGGTGAGAGTTTTGGTTGGAATCTCTTGGTGGCGGTGTCAAGGCCTTACGACGTTGGTCTCGGTATAGATTGGATTCACAGTTCATGCTCAGATTGACTGTATTAGGAAAAAAGGTTGTCGTATATCTACAACGTTGGGATGGGGTTTTCCTTGGTCGGTGAAAAGGAAAACCCAGGTAGCACAGGACGGAATCATGCATAAGAGGGTCCATTCGATCACTCAGGAGATGTCCAAACTTACCTTTGTGCCAGAATTCTCCAGAGTTGCGGTACCACTTCCAGTAGAGCTTTCAGGAGTTGGGTTTCCTGGTGCGCCCAACCTGTGGGCGTTGGTTACATAGTTCACTACGACGCATTAGGGACCGGACTCGAGTGTGTACTGATGTAGGAGTGGGCAGTGATCGCCTATGGATCACGGCAGATGAGACTGCATAGAGCTGATAGGAATCATCTAGAGTTTTAGGATGATGACCACGTTCTTATACGGGCCTCACCTCGATGAGGTTTACGGAGATGTGGCCGAGGCAGAAAATAATCTCTGAGGTTCAGTGGACCTTTTCAGGTCCTCAGCAGGGTAGGCGAGGTGGCTTACTATTTGACCCATCCACATCAGTTGCACAGGGTGCACGACGACTTCTACGTATCTCAACTGGGGAGATACGTGCTTGACCCGACGCATATCATCGACCAAGGGGAGATAGACGTTGGCGATGGGGTGAATTTTGTGGGGTTCCAGTAGAGGTTGAGGATCGAAAAAATTGGGTCCTACGAGGACGGTCGATTCCTCTTGTGCGCTTTCGTAGGCAGAACGGGAACCTCCAGGTGAGCACATGGGAGCGGGAGGCTCAGTTGCGTGCTAAGTACCACTTTTGTATCCCTAGTTTGTGTTAAAGCTTTACGGGGACGTAAAGCCCTGTGGTGTGAGTAATGTAAAGACCTGGAAATTTCAAGGAAAATTTTTTCTTAATTTATTTGGGATTTTACAAAAATGTAGTTTCTAACGGTACCTGATTCTGAGGCACGGTGTGCCCGGAATCAATTTCTGAAGTTTAGATCGGGTACGTTCAGTGAACGAACGAGCGGGGTTTCATAACTTTTGAACTGGTTCTTGGAATCTAAATCTGAGGGCACCGATGAAACCGCAACACTGGTAATTTCTTAAGAGGACCATTAACGAAGATGCATTTTCTCGGGAGGAGTTGTTAAAAATTTGTGGATTAATAATGAATTGAATAAAAAAAAATTGGAACAATTTTTTATTAATTCTTTATCCTAGTGGTTATATCCAACATGGTGTAGTTAGGGTGGGACCCACAAGCCCCTAACTACCCATGAGAGTATTAAATGTGAGGTGGGTCCCACACGAGCCCCCACCTTTTCACTTTCCCCAAAACTCCTTAAAACCCCCCTCCTTAATTTTGTAACTCATCTTAAATTGAGTAACCTTCCATTTCCTCTTTCTCTCTCCCTTAACTCTCGCCAACACATCCCTTAATTAATCAATTGAACCTATTCAATTAATTAACTAAGTGTTTTGAATTTTGAAAATAAATACTTGTGTTAATAAAATAATAGCATGAACCTATTATTTTACTTTGACACATTTTGTGTGGGGAGAAAAGGGAAAGAGATCTTGTGTAAAAGGAGGAAGATCCTCTTGGGTGGAAGAACATCATCCTCTCTGTGAAGAATGGTTCTTCTCCGACGAAGAACATCTACCCTCGACTTAGAAGACTCGGCGACCCGGATTCTTCCGTCTTCTTCTTCCTCTACGACAAGGGAGAAGTCGCCGACCGCGGTGATCATAGCCAACGACAACGTACCTTCCTTCTTCATCACCGCAACAAGTGAGGAGACGTTGTTTCCTCCTCGGACGCACCCCAACGTCCACGGAATCTACGTCTGACCCCCATGATGTCGTTCTCCGCAACACCTGACATGCGACGTCAAATATCCAAGTAGGGGGTTTGGTTTAATTTAATTTATGTGGATTATGTCCTCGGCCTTTGATTATTTTTTTGATAGTCCGTTGAGCGGCTTGTTATCGTAATAATGGGAGGAGGTCGGACCACACGAACATGGCCGACCCTCCTCCCCCTTTTGTTGTTTATACTCATTGTAGCACGAGAAAAGGCGGCATGGTGCAACGGCACCGCGTGGAAACAATGAAGAACGGGCAAAGAAGCGTCGCGCCGTCGCGCCGCGCCGTTGCGGTGATTCGAAGGCTCCGCAGATTGTTTAATTGATGGCGGATCGACGGGAATTGACGGAATGGGCCGCAGAGGCAGATTGATGATTCCGCAGTAAAGTGAGAGACCCGAGGTGAATGTTGGCGCAGACGGAATTGAAAATGGACCACCGGAGCAACTCCGGTGGCCTGCAGAATTCACCGACGGCACGGGGCACCGGTGCGGCGGCGGCGTCCTGGCGCACCGCCAGGAGGGACCGCCGCGGCTGAAGCCACGGCGGCAGGTGAAGGGTCCCGCGGCCGCGCGGGACCGAGGGGGGACGCGGCACCGGGCCATGTCCGCTGGCCGAAGGAGCATCCCCCCCACGTGGGGGCCGCGGTTACACAATCAGGGGGCAGCACGCCCCCCCCTGTTTCGCTCAGCTCGGCCAACCGAGCTGGCCACGCAGGCCGCCCGAGCGCGCCAGGCCGCCCAGGCCGGGCCGGGCCGCACCCAGGCCGGGACGGGCTGTGCCGGCAGGGCCGGGAGGCCCGCGCAATCCGGTTCGTGCCGCTCCCAAGGGGGACGGACCCGGACCCGGGTCGGGTCGACCCAGTTCGGGCTGACCCAGGGGGTCTCGGGCCGGGTCGGACCGGGCCCGAACCCCCTAATTTTGGGCTATTTTCATTCAAACGCCCATAACTTGGGCTACGTACCTCTGATCGACGCAACATTAGTTGCGATGCGATCCTTGGATCGATACGGTCGTTTCGGTATATTACACTCAAGGTTTCGGAGAACTTGGGTACGGCCGGGTTGGTTCGAACACGAAACCAACCGGGCCCTTGGAGCGGAAACGCTTATAACTTGAGCTCCGGACGTCCGATTGACGTGTTGTTGACTTTGTTGGATTCCTCTTGATGAGAAGGAACTTTTGGAATACCTCTCCTGAGGTTTGGATGCAGTTGGATAGTGGCCGGGTTGGATTGTACCTGATATCCAACCGGGCCCCTGGAACGGAAAAGCTGATAACTTTCAAACCAGATGTCCGTTTGACGAACCGTCAGCGGCGTTGGTGATCAAGTTGAGAAACGGTCCCTATGAGTATACCCTGTGATAGTTCGGGGTACAGTTGAGATACGGCCGGGTTGGTTCGCACACGAAACCAACCGGGCCCCTGGGACGAAAAGGCTAATAACTCACAGACCGGGCGTCCGATTGACGCGCCGTCTGTTGTGTTGAGACCCCTATAATGAGGCGGTCCTTTGAGATACTTCTTCGTGGGACTTTGTGATACTTGGAGTATCAACCTGTAGCTCGTGGAGCGGATCCTCCTAGAGACGAGTGTACGGAGTACGGAGACCGTGTAGCTGGCTGAGACCTGAAGACTACTTGTCCGACTCGAGTCGGAGTGACTTGTATAGCCCAGTGGAGAGCACTAATGTGTTTGGGTGGTGGACCCACGGCGGAGAGCACTACTGTGTTTGGGTGGCAGACTCACGGTACTCAACAGAAGGAGTACCTCTGCAGGCTATTAGGGGGGGTGCACTACAGTGTTTGGGTGGCAGACCCCGGCGGGAAGCACTACTGTCTTTGGGTGGCTGGCCCGCGGTACTCGACAGGAGGAGTACCTCAGCAGTCTTAGGTTAGTGAGCAGTACCTCGGAGTCGTGATAGGATCACTGTACTCTCCATAGACGGAGCTCTTCAGCAGTTACGGTTTCGTTAATGAAAATCCCGGTTTGAGCTGAGTTTATGATCTTTATGTTTACCTCATGATTGATATGGGTAACTTGATAACTTAGGTATATGTATGGGCATATACCTGGGTGGTGGTTATCCGTTAATTTCATAACCTTTGTGTTTCCTCATGATTGATATGGGTTACTTGATAACTTAGTTATAAGTATGGGCTTATACATAAGTAAGGGTTATCTGTTGAGATTCTTCTTTGTGGTTATCCTTGTTGGATTTAGTGATACCTTTAGGGTCTCGGGGTCCCTACTGAGTATCATATACTCACCCCTACACGGGCTGTGCCCGCACCTCTTTGTGTTGGTTGCATACGACAGGCAGCACTGACAGAGGCTGAGTGTTCGAGGACTGGACGGTACCTAGAGGTAGACCTCACGATGAGTCAGTATCTGGAGGTGGACTTCACGACGAGACGAGACTCGGAGGAGGTTGACGGGCGAGAGCGTTGTGGAGGCTATCTGTACCTACCCTTCAGGCAGGATCCGTGGTGGACGATCCAGGAGCTACGCTATCTGTACCTACCCTTCATGTAGGATCCGAGGTGGACGACCTAGGAGCTTCTTCTATTCTTCCAGCTGTTAGTATTTTCTGTTGTACTTTCGTTCAGTTGTAGCTGTACTTTTCAGTTGGGTTTGTATTCTGGCCCATATACTTTTCAGCACTTTCTTTTGTACTTAGTGTATTGCTTCTGCTTGTACTCTGGTTGGATGTGTTTTTGTTTTATAAAGGCAATGCCTTCCCAGTTAACGGGATTTACGCCTTTGGTGCTAGTCGCCAGCCCCTGGCCTATGGAAGGCGGGCTTGGGGTAGTCACGGAACGGGCCCCGAGGACGGGTCGTGACATCTATCAAGATTTAATGCAAATTTTATTCCATTATTCATACTAGTGGATTTCCCTAGACCCACATGAGTAGCTTTGGAAAGGATATATGTTCTCACATTGAGTCTAAACATTATAAATCGTGTTTCCTTTAATTTATTTCCTACTTATTCATGCATGATTATTTATAAAAATATGATATAGAAGACTATATTAATAGGTTTAAGGGGTTAAGTTTTTAAAATGATTAGAATCCTATAAAAGTGAAAATGGATTCAACCACCCATTCTATGTTGTTATTTTATCCTTTGGAGCTTAAATTTTCATCTCTTTTCCTCCACTATAAAACTATAATCTAATTTGATATATAGTACCAAACCATTATATTATTATAAGGGTGGTATAATATAGTTCTTGTTTTTTTAAGTTTTATAGTTTTTAGTTTTTTAATTCAAGGATAAAAAATGGTTAAACTGATTTGAATTTAAGGTAACATTGTTTTATTTGTAAACCATATTTTTTCTTCCCGTATAATATATATATATATTCCATAAATATTTAATTCATTCAAATTATGTATTTTAGTTTAGGAATTTTTGTTCAATGAATTGGTTACTTAGTTGAAAACATGATGTAATAACTTCTACATTTAGAGGTTTCAATACATGATGATTATCTTTAGAACATGAGGGTGAATGGTGAACTATAGTTAAATATTCATAGGGAGATACTATTATAGATATTAAATCATCAATTAACTGTGATTAGAATCATAGTGAAATCCTGGGGGGAACATATATCTTCTCTAATTAACATCATTATGTTTTTAATTATTTTGTTCTTTATATGAATTAATATATATATATCACACTAATTATATCAATAAACCCACACTAATTATGGTTTAAATTTTTAGAATATTTAGATAAATTCAAATTGTTACAATATAAGAATAATGTCTAAAAGTGTCCACCTTGAAAAATTGACCCAATGTTGAGTACTATACTACATGATTAGGTAAATAAAAATTTATTAACAAGGTCTCCCAAATACAACTTGAATCTATTCGGAATCATTTTTATGGCGGAATATCTCTTTTAGAGACAATGTTTCATTGAAAAAATAATAAAAGTATAAAATTTTAAAACTAAAAAATTGAACTTTATTGCATATTTTTCTTTGAAAACTGTAAATGATTTAAACAATTAATTCATATCCTCAATAATTTTTTATAGATTAAGTTCAATTGAAAAAATAATCTATTTAGTAAACTAATAACTCAAAAGAGTTTGACTGAGTTTTGGATACTACTAGACACATGCAATGGTATAAAAATCTATAAATGGTGTATTAATTTAAATTAAAGCAAATTTTCATTTACGACACCTAAAGAAAAAGGTAATGTATAGCTACTAGAGTCATGTAAATCAAATATTTAAGGCTATTATAGAAACTAAAACAAGTAAAAATGATGAAAAGTTTGATCGACCCACATTCAAATGTTAGGTATTCATGGTTGAAGGGTAACATGATAATCCTTTATATAATATCCCATTAGACATACTACTTGAGGAATTTAAGCAAGGTATTCCCAGTGATACATATGTGGGAGACTAACCATCACTACCCATATTTATAAAGTATTATGTATAATTTTATATCAAAAATGATCCTCCCATATTAAATAAATAAAAGGCATAACCTTTATAAATTTCATAAGATTTATAGGAAGAAACAACCATAGTGGTGGAATTTAAATAATGGATTGAGTAGATTGACTACCATCCTTGATCTATGGATACCCAAATCGATGTGGAATTAAACAAATAAGATGATATTAAAGATAAACCAATACAAGTAGATAATATTTTCTAAACTCACTTATATATAATTTTCATGAAAATTATTTAGAATTACATACCTTTATTCTTAATATTCTGATTCTTCCAATATATGAACTGCCATGAAGAATGATAAGTCATAAAAAGATACACTTGAGAGGAATAAATAAAATTGTCTTAATTCACTGAACTTTTACTAGAGGGAGTGAATTAAGAGTTTCCAATGGCCTTTCCTAAATAAAAAATGTTACAGATGACCACCTTAAAAGGTATTATTTTAATATTGATTTATATTTTTTTAGCACTGAAAATCTAATTTATTCATTGACTTACCCATGGATAAAATATTTAATACAGTAAATAATAATAATTTATTGTACATTAAAGAAGAATCCATAAATAGGTAGCTAAAGTGGAGTATTAATTATACCATATCCTCCCCCTTCATGTAAGATGAATATCATAAAAATGAAGGATGAATTATGATACACTATCTAGGGGGTTCCCTACTACAATAGAAAGCTGGAAAAAAACTAGTTTTAAAATAGTTTTGTGGTTCATAATAAATAAACCAAATCTAACTTCATACATGGGATAACGAATTTACAATATCTAACTTTTGATAATATAAATATATATCCCCATCAGGGTTTTATATTATAATTATCTATAAATTATTTTTTCTATTTTTATTTATATAATTTTTAGTTTAATAAATTGTTTGTTAGATGTTTCATATATTTTTGAATAAGGAATTTATTGTTATCTAAACCCCAGAATCCAGTTCCAAATAAACCAGTTTTATATCTCCTTATATTTAGTTTTATTTCTCTATACATGTGAATAATTTAAGGGTGGTTTAAATCATGTGTTTGGGTGGGGGATTTGATTCATACATGTTAGAAATGAATGATTTTTTTTATTTTTTAGGATTTTGGAGTCTATGTTGAATATTTTGATTTTAATCAAATGATTTGATAAAATAATATTATCATGGTATTTTAGAGAAAAAAAATACTTTATTTAAATATACAAGTATTAAAATGATTTCAAAATGGATTTTATTCATTTATTTATTATATATTCATTTAAAAAAGTTTGATTAAATATTAAACATGTTAATATAAGTGATTTCCAATATTTATCCTCCCTAAACATATGGTTTCTAAACTAATATTAATTCAAATTCTCCTATTATCGTGAGTCTTGACTCGTGTTATGATATCCAAAACATTTCATTTTTATCCATTTCAATATTTTTTATTTAATTATATTTGTTAAGAATTATTGATTAATTCATTCATTAATAAACCCTTTTTATAATTAAAAGTTATTTTAAATATAACTTTATTTATGACCGATTATAACCCCTAGAATCCATGAATCAATTTTTATGGCCACCTAATCAAAAGCCGGAAATCCCTATCCAACATTTTCAAAAAGTAATCACATTATTTTGTTTGAACTGATGTGTGGGGGTGGGAAGAGGTAGTATTTTGTGCTAATTAGGAGAATGTGTTTTTCACACATATTTATGGATTCTACATGAACTAAATAAATTCTAAAAAAATAATCAAGATTAGAATGATAAAAGAAAAATATATTCTAAAGATTTTCAATGGGAGTTGAAAAAACTATTGGATGATCATAGATTCCACTATACCTTTAAAATTTCAATCTGTATATAATTATAATTGGAAATTGGGAATTGTGCTTCAAAGGAGACAGATAGAAGAAGATAAAAAATTAATACTCTTTAAATTGTTTACATGGGAATTTACCATGTGAATAAAAAATTATTTTAGGTTAATGATTATATAGGGTAGTGAGTGAGGATACCATCCATGATTAAAAATTAAAAATCGTTCATTTTACTCCTTTTTAAAACCAAACCTTCTCATTTTACTCCTAATTTTTTACATTTGAAACCTTTTAACCATTAGCAATTGAAATGTCTGTGAAAAGTGCCTATATTTTATACGGTTTATGACTCTATAATGTGGATTGAATATGAATATAAAAATTCTGTAGAAATCATGAATGCACTTTGGAATGTTAAAAACACCATTTATTATACCTTGAGTGTATATAGATATTTTTTCAAAAAATTATGCACAAAATTAATATAATAATTAAAAAAATGTTGAATTAATTTTTTATTTGTACTGAGGAATCAGGGATTTGATATCCATGTATTAAGCATGATATTTACATGGTTATAATTGTTGAAATATGTTGATAACATTCCATAAGAAATCTGATTCATGGATGAAATAAGATGAATGAATTAGTGTGAAATGTTTATGTTTTCGAGATTGATGATGAATATATTTTCATCATTTTTACTATGTAATATACTTATTTTCAACCCAAAAAATTAATATATTATTAGTCAGTTAGAATGGCCCGAAGGCCTTCATTTTTTTATTATTTTTGATTATCCACCTTTCAAGGGATTTTTTATTTTATATGTTATTTGTAATTATCATATTTTTAGTTGTAAATAATAATTTTAAATTTATTAAAAAATGGACTAAATTGTGTTTTTATTGATTTTATTACTCATCTACTATTATTTTTAATGGATAGACATTAACTTTCATCATTTTTATGATAAAAATAAATATAGAAGATATTATTTAGAGCCTAGAAATAACATGTTCTAGAAGAAACTATTTGAATAGTCTTTTATTCCATCATAAGATGAAAATGTTGTAGATGTTTAGAAGAATACCTATAAAGATCACAAAAGATATGTAAGTGTCAATTACACTTAAATAAAAATCATTTTAATTTAGTTTAGGATGATTAAATAATAGTTATAAGATTAATAATGTTATTATTCAAAAATATAAGGAATAAAATTTGGAATGATAGATTAAATAAGGATAATTTGACATGGTATCTAGATACAGTAGAGTCCCTGTGACCATAAATAAAATTCATCGAAATTGTGGAATAGGAAAATATGGCTATATTCAGGGATGTGTAAATATATTAAACATAATATAAAAGGTTCCCAATCCAATCAATAAATGTAAATTCAATTTACAATGGAATATAATATTTTTATATATAAAGATCATGAGAGTAAATTTTTAAGATTAGCCTTATGGACAAGTGATCTACAAAGGTCTATGCCTTTTGTATAGGAATAATACATGTGATATGTATGAGTCATATTGAATTCCTAAAGAATATTTAAGGATAAATTATAAATATTTTTAAAGGTAACATTATTTTAGATAAGGATATGTAAGGGCCATGGACATATTGAAAATATTAACAACCTAACACATAAGAGACTTATACTTTTCAATGAAGATAAATTTTCTATTAATATGAAATATTAAACCATTAATATGTAAAATTCATGTCATTTAAAAAGTTAAATGATGCATAATAATCTATAATTCCATACATAAAAGATAACTAAATAGTTTAATAGGGAAATATGGTAATGATTGGGGATGTGTAAAAGTAAGTTGCACAATATATAAGAGGCATCCATCAATGTGAAAAAGTAAAGTAATATTTCTGCTAAAGGGTGATATGATGAATGAGAAAGGTCACTTGGCTGCATAAATAAGGGTAATCCTATAACCATGTGATGAAAAAATGTTAATTCATTTACCATGATAATGATAAAAGTGATATATAAATGTTATACCAAATACAACTGGAATACGTAAAAATAAATTTTGATGATGTGTAAAGGAAACATTTATTTTGGGAAGGATACATATGGTTCACTGAATTATAAATTTTTTGACCAAGATTATGTATAAAATTCCTATACTTTTTCATGAAAAATAATAGGCTCGTGATATTTCATATTAATCAATGCATAAATAGAGGTCATTTTATTTAGAAATGATAAAAAAAACATATATTAGTCATGGTGTGGATTTGTTGAAGTGTGAAATTTATATCGCGGTGTCTATAAATAATATATTACCATATATTTATTGGATCACATGAAATCATTTATATTTTAAGATAATAGGACAAATATTTTGGAATTTTTTTAAATATTAATAAAATATCTTTGGAATAAGGAATAAATATATGGAAGAGTGATGCAAGTGTGAAGGAAATTTCCCATTCCAAATCTCACCACTATCAATTTTAATATTTTTTTTATAAGAATATGGTTTTAACCTTATCTATGGATTCTTTTAAATTTTGTATATTTATTGATCTAAGACCTAATATGGGTTCTTAAAGAGTTTATGAAGGTTTTAGGGGTGTGTGGAGCTTGTTCAGAGACCGGAACTCCAACCTGCAAAGAAAATCACTAGGCCACACGGTTAGTGGAAACTCTGAAACCTATCCCACATGGTCTCTCAAAACCACATGGGGATAGATAGTGGGTTGAATAAGGGGAAAATATTTTCCCTGACCATGCACTTGGGGCCGCATGCCTATGAAAATATTGTATACATTTAATTATAAGTATTTTAAATAATTGGTTTAGAGTTTCTCTAATTGTGCAGCTTAACCATGTAATATTCCCCTCTCTATAAAAAATGATTTATTGTGGGTACGTGGTTTTTCCAAACATTTAGATAAACCATGTGACCAATTTTTTAGGTGAAATGACTAAAACACCCTTAATGAGTGTTTTAACGCACCGACCATCCTCTTTATTTTGTTTTCTAGTGAATGAAGCCCCTCTTATTCATGTTAGAGTTACCTCAAATACCTTTTAAATAGGAATTGATTGCATTTTTCTGTTCATATTCTTATTGAAGTACCATTAGTCTCATTGGATTCATGCCTATATTATATCAATTAATTTTTATCCATTTTCCATTATACATCCACTTGATGATGCTATTTAGATGTAGGATCACATGCCCAATTTTCTTGGCGTTGATCTATTATTTATGTATCATCTGATCCATGAAAAATTAGAGGATTATACTGGTCAATGAGAGTCATACAACAATGAAGTATGTGGTCTATAACTCATCCCACAATTTTTATTATCTTATAAATTGGAATTTTTTTATAGAGACAGATTTAATCAGGCATGACCTACGAAATTGATTTTCCTTCATTATAGTTATTAGAATTGTATTATATGACACATCTTAAATTTTTTATTCATCATTAGAGGTTATAAAATAATATCCAACCACCCCATGTAGGGTGTTTCCCTTAATTATTCCTTTGGTTTGACCCTTCTAATGGTAATTCCTTCCTTAATTAAATTACTATTGAGTTGGATTTGAGTAGAACTTAAAAATGTTAGTGTCACTTAGACCTTTTTTGGTAAGGGCCTAAAATTAATCTATGAATGCATAATAGGTTAAATTTGAATTGTACAATGAATATGGCTTGTTCTATTTAAATTTAAATAGAGAACTCGGTTTCCCATATGTATCACACCATTCCATGTTTCTAGATGGAAAAAGAGTAAAACAAATGAATTGAATAATACTTATATGAATTATTACATGGTTAAATGTCCTCAAACCTCATCACACTAATGAAATGTATTGAACAAACCCCATGGAATTATTCAATGTCTGGATTATTGCATGGATTGTTTTATTAAAATAATTTATTATATAGTTCATATTTCATATATAATTATTCATTACAATTGGTGTGGCCAGACATAATGTCACCATGGATTCCTAATGTAGTTCCTTGAGCACTCATGGACCCCATTCCAATTTAAGAATGGTGGTTTACAAGGGTGAGACCCACCTTGGCAGTTGATCATTTTCTGTTATTGGATGATCGGTATAACAATGTAGGATCCCTCCATTTTTATTATAGAGTACCTTGATGCGCTCCTTGGATCCAATATGATTTTTGCAGACATGAGGTGACTTGGATACACCCATGGGCAGTGTCATTGCTTATTCTGTTTTTTCTTGGATGATCTTCTTGGAATCGATTAGAATTATATCGTTTTTGGATTCAATGTTTTATTCCCCTAGGATTTAACTTCTACCCTTTATATCTAGGATATAGTTCATTACTTGAGTTGGGTCGAATCCTAATGTCATGGATTCCTTGGTTAATACCTTGGATTCGTTTCATGATTAATATATTTACTATATAACTTGTAATATCTTAGACCCTTTCACTATTTTTTCAAGTAATTATGTTATTGTTGGTTATACATCATCCGAATTAATATAAACTACAAATTAATTAATTAATTAAATTGTTACATGTCCATACACTAGTTTAAGCTCAAGTAGGTACTTGGTTATTCATGTTACTATAGTAATTTACTTTTATAAATGAATGCTCAAACATTGTTTTAGTTTATATTAAATGTAATAGATATTATAAATGAACTTTTAGGTTTCCTAATAATATTTATCTCACACCCTATTTGGGCCTCCATTGGTACCCAAAAATACTACATATATGTAGGTGTTGACAAAGGGATGTGTCCTGCCTTGGACATAAGGGATTATATTCTTACATTAGGATAGGGCTGGGTAGTAGAGGACCGAGATGAAGATCCTGATACTTGGATAGTTTTTGGTTCATTTTTTATACTTTTTGATATAATTTATTTCTTGATACGTTGTATTCATGTTTCAATATTTGTAGATACATGGAATGTATCATCATCTCTTGTATATGATTATTAGTTTTTCAATTGTTTATTATTTCCTTCTGCTTTGGTTGTGCCATATGTTTATTCTATATTATTTCTTCTATTTAACATTTATTATATTAATCAGTTGTGTTTCACATTAATAATTAGGGAATATTCTCACCACTGACACATCATAGGCCCTCGCTTCTTTTGAACAGCCTCTATATTTGGGTAGATGTACTTGAGGACATGTGGACAATCGGGATTAGCAAACCTCTAAGTGGAACTCAAGTTTGAGACAATAGAAAGTATTATCCAAGGTTAAATTTCCTGATTTAAAATTTGGATTCAATAGAAAACAATATTAGAAACTCTTTGGAACATGGTTATAGTATAGGATTGGGCATATCTAACCCATGTTTGGGGTAAATGCTGAGTCTCCTGAATATGATTAATGTTCTCCTTTTTCCTGTTATATTTGATATTTTTTCACTGTTGGGTGACGTAGATGATGTAAAATTGTTATTGTTACTATTATGATTGAGTGTTTCTTTAATATTTGGCATGATGACATGAGTTAAAGGATCATTGTCACATGTATCATCATAGGCCTCTCTAATTCACATGCCATGCATATTTCTACACCATATTAGTGAATTTAACTACCTGAAATTTCTTGTGTTGCTTGTTATTGTTGAGTGAGAATTGGTTATATATATACTCATGGTATTTTTTTCCATTATTTAGTGATTTATAGTTTCAAATCATGAGGTGTATGGGACCCCATGGGTTTGACTTGGTAATTTAATAAGCCAAGCCATTAGAATAAAATTAAATGGGTGTCTATTTCAGTGATAAAGTGTATGGGCCCTAAATCACTAAGAATATAAATCCATTATAAATTAACCTTGATATATAAAAATATGATAATGAAACATAAAAAAAATTGAAATCAATATTATGATACATATGGTTGTTTTAAAATGATGAGGCAAGGTGCTCTTCACCCTTCATCTACATAAACCCCAATAATTTATACAGGATAACTTACCAATACATGTAATTCTAAGTGGGTAGTTGGGGTATTATACCAAAGGTATTGAGACCTTTACTTATATTCATCTTTCTCTATTTCTCTCTATATACTTCAAATCTTGTTCTGAGGCGTGTTCTTGGAATTTGTCGACTAATGCCACCAAGACATTCTTGTGTTGTGTGGCATGAGGGTGTTGAAGAAAATGTTCCAGACATAATAGGACCTGAGCCACAAGTCCCACCACTATGAGTGAAACTTGAGGTACCCCCTTTTATACCTGATCTGGTAAATGATTATAAGATTCAAGATAGTTTATAACATTTGTTGTAGTCCACAATACATTCTCCATGACCTAAACATATGATGGATAATCTGACATGTGATTTCAAGTAGCATCATCCTCCAAACTTAATGGGAGATAGTGATCTAATGTATTTTTAGTGTTGGAAGATGTCACCTCGTATATCATTGAGCATCTAAAGATGTCTATAAAGTAGAAGCCCAATATTTCTACAAACATGATGTGTGATTTGGAAAATCCCTAGTGGGATGTGATTAACTAGGATAGTATCTATCTAGGCATGGTAAGTGCTCATTTAATTAACTATTTATATTATTAAATATTTTTTAATACACTGAGATATGACCAAGATAGAGTGTTCATACATCTAGAAAATGGTTCTATATTAGTTATGGAGTATTCAGTGCATTTCACTGAGTTATAGTTCTTTTAAACTCTTCTAGATAGTGATGAGAATCCACATGTTATATGCTTCAAGGATTCACTCTAGTAGGTGATCCATACACATGTGATAGTCATTTTCCAGCCTAATTTCTCTGATATTGTTAATCATGTTCTTATCATTGAGCACAATCTGATGGAATCTGATAGAACCAGGCATATGGTATTAGTGTTGCAGTAGGCTAGTAGTTCTTCTAGTATATGGAAACATTACCTCATGTTATCTCTTCAGGTATGTGCAGCTAGATGATCCCTACTAGTAGCTATGGGGTGTTCCATCAGTGTTTATTATAAGGGAATCTGAAGCCTAAGTGTGATAGGGACCCTCTACAGTGTTGTGCTTATGTCTATATGGGGGATCTTTTTAGATTATTTAATACCATTCTATATTATTTCATGGGAATATTCTCTACATAAGCTCCACATTTTGGGGGAGGTTCTTTTACGTTGCATTAGGTAGGGAGTTGGAGTAATAGTCATAGGACTAGACTAGGAGGACATTGTGGTCATAGTATATATACTTTAGATTTTTAGTAGCACTAGTAGAGAGGTCATGATCGGGGTAGTCTTGTTGTAGCACAAATCCATGGATATGGTTAGTGGAACGAATTATAGCGGATACTCAAGGACCCAAGAATGGGACTATCTATCGCATGAGGTACTACTCAAGTAGCCTCCACTACAGTGTCTGCATTTTTTATACAAGTGCATCACATTCCTTAAACTCTTTATCTATAATGGAATTTATTGGGATAAAAATACAATATTACTATTTTGTAATGATAATACATACACCATTGGGAGTATAATCATAGGGAATATTCTAATGTAGAGAATGTCCCCTTGAGGTAGGCAGTTCCTCTTTTTCTTGATACAATTTTTTTCTTGAGATGACATGTTCTATATAATTCTCAGTATGCATTGGTTAGTCTTGTATCACACCTCTGTAGACTTCTATCATTGTAGAGTATCATTTACATCACTATAGGAAAGAATTTATCAACAAAATTTTTGTGCAATATCTGGGTTAGTAGAGTTGGACCAGAGCGTCATGGGCTAGGTGGAGTGACTACCAATATTGTTAATATCATCATAGAGGATCAAGGGTTATATCATAATGAATTCCCTCGAGTAATAGATAGTTTTAGGGACATATCTCTCAATAATTATTATGGATTACCTCTTAATATAATGGTAGAATATTCAATTGTGGTCATTACTAGAGTATATCCAGTGTCCATTAATCTATAAAGGATGGAACCTACTAATATTTTGTATCTCAAGTGGTAGTTGGAGGATGTAGATGCCAAATGTTCTATATGACCAAATACCTCCTCCTATGGTTCACTTGGGATTTTATCCAAGAATTTGGATGAGAAACTTCGTCTATGAATGGATTACATATGGCTAAAATAGATTATAGTTAAGAACTAGCATCCACTGCCTCTTATAGATGATATTTTTGACAAGATCCAATGAGATAGGGTGTTTTCAAAGACTGAGATGAGATCGGGCTATAACAAGGTGTGATGCAGGCCATCAAACATACCTTGTACAACTTTCCATAGAAGGTATGGTCTATATTTGTACCTTTTTATGTCACTTGGACTTAAAAAATGACTACCATTTTCACAGATTTGATGAATAGGGTGTTCCACCCCAATCCAAATTCTATTGTTGGGGTATTTGTGGATGACATCTTGGAGTATTTTTACACTCGTAACAACCATGCTATATATCTTGATATTGTTCTGATTATATTGAGAGTGCATCAACATTATGCCATGATTTCTATGTTTTATTTCAATATAAAAAAGTTCACTTCCTGGGTTATATTATCTCAAAATCAAGAGTCTCTACTAGGTCAGAGAAGGTGAGTTTTGTTGTTTCCAGGGAGTATCCCAAGAACATGTTTGCTATATAGAGTTCTTTAGGGTGGGTTGTATATGAAAAGAATTTCATATATGTCTTAACACATCTTAATTCACCTCTTACTAGTGTTATAATGAAGGTTGTCAAGATCCTTTGGTCAGAAGATTGAGATATGTCCTTTCAATAGATGAAGGGGATTCTTGTCTCAGCACCTATTCTAATCCTACAGGATCCTGGAAGAGGCTATACTGTGTTATTTTATGCATTATGAATTTTAATGGGATTAGTGATTATGTATAAGGATATAGTTTTTGAATATATATCTCACATGTTTAGTATTTATGAGATAAATTACCTAATGCATGACCTCAATATAGCATCAGTTCTCTATGTTGTATGTTTTTTATACATTTTCTATTAGTTCAGTGTTTTTTGGTGTCTAAAGACCACAAGATACTCAAATATATCTTTTCGAACATAAATTGAATATTATATAGGGGATATGAGTTGAATATCTTTATTCATTTGACTTTTATCCTTCCTGTTTTTCTATAAAAAATGTCGTAGCAGATGTGTTAAGATGAAAAACTCATGAACATGTCAAATGGGAATCCAGTGATGAATGAAAATTGATGACCCTATTTTCTAAGCTCCATATGTTGTTTCATGATAGGAATGATAAGTATTTCCTCTTATCCATAATAGTTACCACTTCAATCCTTAATTGGGTAAAGAGGAGTCAATTTTCTGATCCTGAAGGATTAGTTCCCCTTGAGAGTATTTCAAGAGATGACCTGCCTCCAGATTGGTCTATGGAAAAAGTATACATTATATGGGTTCATATATGTGTTTGGGTACCTAAAGATATGGGGGAGTAACTAATGTTCATGTTCTAATCTTCTATATTTGTTGTTTATCCAGAAATATACAACATTTATCAAGATATATGACACCAGTATTAGTGGTCTAGGATAAAGCATCATATAGTAGGGATTATCACTAAGTGTTCCACCTATTAGCAGGTGATAGTGGAGAACTAATGACATGCATGCTTTCTTCATCCGCATCCAGTCCCATAATAGAAATGGTTAGATATTTTTATAGACCTTGTAGTTAGTTTATCTTGGTATCCTAGAGTTAGTTACGTTGAATGGGTAGTCACTGACATACTACCGTTAGTAGCCAAATTCATTCATATTTAGGAGACATTTTCAATTGATGATCTAGGAAGATTATATATATGTGAGATCATCTATATTAAATGGGGCCCTTGTACTATCATTTCAGATAGGGGTGCTTGTTTCATGTCACAGCTCTGGTAGGGATTGTAGAAGACTAATGGTATATAGGTGCTTCTTAGAAAAACCATTCACCCATAAAATGATGGACAGTTGTAATAGATAATATAGGGGTTAAAGAACATGCTTCAAGAAGGAATACTTAATCTTGAGTATTATAGGGACATATATATCCTTATATTCACATTATCCCATTATAATATACTTTATGAAACAATTCATATAGATCCTTTTGAGGCCTTTTATTATAGGTCGGTCAATGCAACCCTGTGTTTGTGAGAGGTAGGAGAAGAATCCCTAATATGTCCTTAACTTCTGCATGAGTATTAATAGGTGGTTCAACTAATCAGAATGTGTATGTCTACTTCTCAGTATACATATAAATCTAATGAAAATTTCCATCTACGGCCTCTAGAGTTTGAGGTCGTTGATCGTTTTTTCCTATAGTTATGACCCTTTCTAGGTCATATACAAATAAAAGTCAAGGGATTTTTTATCCTCATTATGTATGGTCATTTGATATTATAGAGAGAGTCGGGATGGTAACCAATCATTTATTAATACATTAGAGGTAATGTTCCATGAACAACGTCTTCCACGTTTCACAACATTATTGGTATCAAAACAACTTGTCTCATAATTTTTATCATGAGGGAGTAGAGAAAGATTCAGATGCTTAATTTTAAGAGTATACTATAAAAATCATTGATCAAAGAATGAAGGCTATCTATGTTCAGTATGTCCCTTTACTATGATTTCTATGAAAGCATGACCGTGTTAAGGATGAGACTTGGGAGATGGAGGTTGATGTACATTCCCAGTGGTTACAGTTATTCTCAGAAAGTGTTTCACTGCCATTGGAAGGTGAACTAAGGGATGAGTTCCCTAGAGGGGGAAATCTATAAGAACCCAATTTGTACATCATGTATAGATACTTTCAATTTTGGTCTAATTATATATTCTGAACATAAGAATTATTTTAATGAGTTTTTAAAGAATTCAGGGGAGTTTGGGGCTTGTTTAGATCCTGAAACCCAAAAAAAATGAAGAAAATGTCTAGGCCACATGATTAGTAGAAACTGTGAAACCCATACCACATGGTATCTCCTAAACATTAAGGACTATATTATGGGATGAAAAGGGGATATATTTTTCCATAATCATGCTCCAGGGGTTGCACACCCATTAAAAAAAACTACATTGATTTTAAAAGATGTGTTTTTCATTTTTGGGGCACAATTTCTCTACCCTTGTGGCCTAACTGTGAGAAGTTCCCCTCTATAAGGAAGATGGTAGACAATTGGTTCATGGTTTGGACAGTAGTGTGTCCAAACCGTGTGAACCCTATTTCTAGGTGAAATGACTAAAATGACCTTAATGAAATGTTTAACACATCGTCCTTCCTCCTTATTTTCTTTTCAAGTAAATGCAACCCCTCTTCTTCACATGGGATCTCCCACAAAGACCCTATAATTGGAATTGATCTCATTCATCTGTCTGAAGTATAATAGAAGAACAATTCATCTCATATGTTCCATACTAGTAGGATCTTGATTCATTTTTTAGTTGTTGGTCATTCTTCTTCTCCTTGATGATTCTTTTTAGATGGAGTATCATATTCATTACTTTCATGGTGTCGATCCTTATATTATATGTTTTTTCATACAAACCAAACTAGAGGTGGATACTAAATGGTGAGAGCCATACTAGTGTGAGTTCGGTATTCTATAACTCATCCCTTAAGTTTAATCACTTTAGAAATTGATGTCTTTCTGCGTTCACTGATTTCGTCGAGCATAGAATATTAAATTTTTGTTACTTTATTATATTCATTATAATTGTATTCTATGTCTCCTAGTAAATACACAATTCATCATTGGAGTTTATGACCTCAACTTCGACCAACCCAACTGGGGTCATTCCATTAATTATGCCTTTTGATATTTTTTTATGTGTTTCTATACCACCATTCGGGTGTTATTTGGTTTGACCCTACTAATTTTAATACCTTACTTAATTAAATGACTATTAAACTTGTTTTTAAAACCCCTTGAATTTGTTAGTGTCACTTGTACCTTCTTAGTATGTTCTTGAAATTAATTAATTAATCTTTAAAAGGATAAAGTGGAATTTATACTATGTATATTAATTTTACAAATTAGAAGTAAATGGATAACTTTGTTTAACAACTATAGAACAACATTACATGTTTATGGAAGGAAGAAGAGTAATCCTAATGAATTGAATAATACTTATACGAATTATTAAATGGTTATATGTTCTTAAAATGAAAGGTATGGAATGAAACCTGATGAATTATTTAATGGCCATATTATTACATGGAAAATTTTATAAAATAAATTTATTATATGGTTCCTATTGTTTAGGAAACTATTCATTATAATAGGAGTGGTCGGACATGAGATCACCTTGGATTCATAACGAAATTCCTTGAGCACACGTGGAAGCCATTCTGATTCAAGGATGTCGGTTTCCAAGGGTGAGACCCACCTTCAAACTTGATAATTTTATATAAGTGGATGACCATAATAAAACTATAGGATCCCACCATTATTATTATAGGATGACTTGGATTCACTCCTTGGATCTAGTACGATGTCTATGTCATTAGGTGCCTTTCATACACCCTTGGGCATAATTACTATATATCATGTTTACCTTGGATGGTCTAATTGGACTCAGTTATAATTATATCATCATGGAATTCCTTGGGATATACCCCCAAGGATTACACGGTTACCCCTTATAGACATGTTATAGTTCATTACCATATTTGGTTTGAAATATAAGGTCTGGGATGCCTTGGTTGTTACCTTTGACCATTTTCATTATTAATATCATTACTTGATTCCTTGTTATATATTTTATCATTTAACTATTATTATCATGTAAGGATGTCAATGGTGATTATACCTCACATGAATTTCTATAAACTTGAACATAATTAATTTATAAATGGATACATGTTTAGACACCAGTTGAAGCTGAATCGGGCACTTGGGTATTTATGTTATAGTATTGCATTACTTTTAAATATGAAAGCATGTACACTGTTTTAGTTTGTACTGCATAGACTGGATTTTGTAGATTTCATTGGATGTGTCCTACTAATGATTATCTTGCACTCTATCTAACCCTCTATTAGTACCTAGAAGGATTTCATGTATGTAGGTGTTGACAAAGGGAAGTGTCCCGCCTTGGATACTTGATATTATTTTCGTGAATTATGATGGAGTCATGTAATTGATGATCTAGATGCAGCTCATGATACATAGATAGATTTATTTTATTTTATTTTATTTTATATCATGTATTTTCTACTACTTTGTATCTATGTTTCTATATTGGTAGATACATGACATGTATCATAAACTATTATATATAATTATCAATTTTTGAGTAGTTTATTATTTTTTTCTATTTTTGTGGCGCCATCTATTTATTCTATATTGTTTCCACTATTTAATTATTATTATATTTATTCACTATGATACACTCTAGTAATGAGGTAATATTATCCCTATAGATAGACTCTAGATCCAAACTCTTAGTTGGATGCCTCTAGCATTCAAGAAGATTCTCTTGAGTCTAAGTTTTAAATCAGGCTTGGAGAACCTCTAAGTATCCCCTTTGTTTGGGATGTCACATTTTATCTATATTATAACATATTCATAGAGTATTTTTAATGTTTTCAACTGACATTTGTCCTTATAAGTATATTATGATATCTTTTTTCCAATGTAACAAGTCATCATTTTTTAAATAATAATATTCCCTTTCAATGTTTTCTTTTGTTTTCATCTCAATATGCTCAACTATTGTCCAATAATATTCATGTTTATTGATACATTACTCCTTATGTTATTATAATATAGTTACAATGCATTACATGAGTTTTATTGAGTTTTATTATTTTCAACATTCTCAATTGAGGCTTCAATTAACCATTAAAAAGATTTGGATTTTTTATTTCTTCCTTTTCTCTATCAATTGTAGTAGTTATTCTATGTTCATATATTTTACTTCCCCTTATTATGAAATTAATTTAAATGGTGGAGTTTTTTTTTAAGTGCATAGTTTTAGTGAAGATGTTACTTATCTAAATTCAAAATAAAATCACTTCTATATATAGAGATGTTAGTGTAGGATGGTCATCATTAGAATAAGATAGTGAGTGAATAATTGTAGCAAAATATTAACTATGTGAGATAACTATGGATATTTAATCATTAATAAACAATGATTATAATCACCAAGCACTATTGATGGGAAAGACTATATTGTCTAACTAACTTTATTCTATTTTCTGTTAAAGAATTCTTCATATGAATATATATATATATATAAGTGGAGTTTTAATATACATAAGTTAGGAGGAGGTATTCTAAGAGTTTCTAAAAAATATAAATGGATATTTTGAACCAAAGTAAGATGATGTAATGCTCGTAGATCATTATTAATGGTAAATGTACTTCTGATAATTCTAATTTATGGAAGATTTAACACCATAATATTTAAAATTATATTTTCTTCTAAAACATGATGTGTTCAAATAGTTTAGAAAAGTAACTGAATCATGATATATATGTATATATATAATTAGTTTTCATTAGTATAAGTAAGTCATTGATAAAATTAAAATAGTGTAGCTAAGTAACCAGTAATAATAATTTATACATTAAAATGTAAGCCTTCTAAAATTGGTTTTTAATAACATTATATTTAGATACAAAAAAGAATATGGATAAACGATATTTTTTATATGAATAATATTTTAACACCAAATTTTATTATAAATATATAGAAAATATTTATAAAAATTAATAATATTTTCAAATATTATTTTCCCATGCAAAATATTTTCATTATATGTTTATGTTTTTATTTATAAGTCAAAAACCAAAATTTTATAATTTTAATTTGAAAAAATGAACTTCATTTTTGGAATTAAGAATAATAGTATTGGATTAAGATTAAATTTTTTCATTTTTCTAAAATAATTTATTATATGGTGAATAGTGAAAAAAACACCAATTTGACTAACACCTTCACTTTTATGACATTATTATAATAAAATAATGGATTAATAGTTTTAAAAAATTCTATATAAAAAATATTTTTATAAATAAAATAATTTATTTTTAAATACAACGATTAATTTATAATACTCATTATTAATGTTTTAGAAACATAAGTAATATTTTACTCAAAAAAATATTTTTATTTTAATATATTAAAAAATATATTTCATGAATTATAAAAATTAAATCTTAAAAAAAGGATTTAATATTATAGATCAATAATTTTAAATTATATAATATGTTATATTATATTTTTTTGTATACAATTGTGATTACTAGGATTAATTTTATTGATAATAATAATGGTTAAAAGTTTATTTTCAATGAATTATTTTACTAATGTTGTGTAATTTTTTATCTAATAATTTAAATGACTATATTTAAAATATTGACTCTTAAATATTGTTAACACAAATATAAAAATATATTATCACTTTTATAAATTTTAATTAATGTTATATATGATTATGATCACTTAGTGGTCAAACCTCATTTTCTATAAAATACAAATTTTCTATATATTAAATGTTTTAATTTAAAAGTAAATTTTAAATTATTTATAAATTTAATTTAAATATATAGATAATAAATTTAGGTATATTAAAACGAAATTTGGTATAGGTTTAAAACTTTATTTTTAGTAAAACATAATTCAGTTAGTTAAAAACTAGTTACCAAGGTAGAAACCAAAAAATGGTAAAAGTAAACAATATAAGAATAAATAACTTGGTAAATCAATAAAAAACTCCATAAATATTTATTTTAGAGACTTAATTGAAATTATATAAACATAAAATCCATTATTTACCACTTTTAAAACCTTTTATCCTTTAACAGTGTCGTGTCTTCCTTGAAAAATAATAGGTATTCGGAAAACATCCCTTTTCTTCACTTATAAAACAAGAGCACTTCCAATACTTAGTTTTAAACCTATAAGATTTTAATTAATATTGAATATATGAATCTTTTTTCTCCAATAATAATATATTAATTTTATATACCTATGGTCTCAATTTTTTATCCCAATCCCATCATTTTGAAAGATACTTTCAAGAGAAAGTTCAATATCCCAACATGAGAGATACTTAATCATTAACCTTTTACTCTTAATATTTTTCATTTAAAACGACCTAAAAAATGTAATATAATATAATAAGTATCCTTATTATATGAAATGTTTTTAAATTAATTTATCAACCATAATTAAATCCATTCTATCCATTAAAAAAATAAAACAACATCGATCGTCTGTATAGGCAGACTACTGCCTCTATGGAAAGATCTGGTTAATTTTTCATCATAAAATCTATGGGATGGTAATAAATATATATTTTATGAATTATTATATTATATATTTAAAAATTATTATTCTAAAATGATTATTTTTCATATATATTTATTCCAACCCATTATTTGAGAAGTCAAAATGTTAGGTATGCATACGTGTGGACTAACGCCACTATGAATGATGAGTTTCATTTTTCATCCCTAATCATAATGGATGGTTCTAAGAATAAATTAAATTTTACAATATTAAATTTCATAAAATTTTATTCATCTTTAAAGTATATATTTACATTATATAAAAACATGTCCTTACCCATAAAATCATTATGTCACACATTTGTTAGGGTTAGTTTTACAACCTAAGTGAACTATATTGTATTTCTTATATCTTGAATTATTAATGAATGTTATATAATGTTAATAGCATATTATAATATATTATCTATTATTTTATTAAGATTATTTAAATTTTTTGTCAATTTTATATATTTTTATAAATATATCACCATCTGATTATTAAACATGTTGCAACTAGTTCTTCACAAATTGCATTTTCAAATACCATACATTTATCATTGACCATATGTAAACATGATACGATGAATCATTGAAAAAACATTATTATATATTATTTTACTAACTATTAATTGTATACATTAATTAAAAATAATAATTAATCTAGTCCCCATGAAAATTCAATGTACCAAACAATTGTAATTTCCTAAAACCTGATGATGGAAATAAACTATAACTGTATAACATATTTGTAATATATGGATATAAAATAAGTTTATGAATGTAAATATATGTGAATATTTTTATTCAATATGTGATTATGGTAGTTAATTTTTTTAATACAAGTGTTTTTAGAACATTTATATTAAGAATGAATTAAGGTAAGGTTTTCCAATTCTCAATTCTTACCCTTTGAGTGATGTTATGTTTTGAGCACCATTTTTTATTTAATATGGTTTTATTTTTATTTAATTACTATAAGGTTACTCTAATAAATTCTTTATCTAGTTAGTAGTGTATATAAAATCCCAATATATTCCTTACCTCATTCATCTTTTGATTCAAGTGTTTCCCAGTCCATAAGAGTTTCAGGTTTCAATTTTCACCTTTGGAGACATATATCTTATTATACCCCATGTTTTATTTTTTTTAGTGTATATTCTAACTCTTTTATATTTTTTTTTAATCCTATAATTAATTTTGTTATTTACAATCTCATTTGAGATAATATTCTTCAAGGGAATTTGATTCTAGAGATTCTAAATCCTTAAGTGTTATTTTTCTATTTTTAATTCCAAGAAACATGTTTCATATTGCAAACCATATTCTATTTTATATGGTTTATTAATATTTTTATTTAGTATAAGTATAATTAATACCATTCATTTCATTATATTTTAATTTCATGTTATCCCTCTAATGTTCATTTTATTCTTATTTTACCAATGCATTAATGGTGTTTTACATATAAGTTGTGCTTCATTGTCATATAATTAATATTCACCACTTGTTTCACTTTTGTGGTGTATATATTATTAATTTTTTAACTTATAAATACTCTATTTATATTTTATATTTGGTATCTAATCGCATGGAATTACAATATTTCCTTTATCTTCCCAAATCATTTATTGTTATTGGAATAATTTTTCTCCATATTCCTTTCATTTTGGACCACTTTATATTTTGGTTCTTTGATTTAATAGTGTTTATCTAGATTCTATAAAATTATTTATTAGGGAAATATTGAAAATATTTATTCAATTTATTCCAAAATGGATGTTTATTTATAACTCTATATAGTTTATTATGTGTTTTTTAACCATCCACATTTTTTTATGGATGGATTATATATATTTATTGAAAAATAATTTTTGAAATTCAAAATGTTTATTTCTCAATAAAAATGATAATTTAATCTTGAGGAAATTTATTATGCAATGTAGTTGTATTCATATCTTTTATATAGTGAATTAATTGTATATAAAAAAGTGATGTGTGTGGACCAATATATATCCCCTCGATGCATTGGTTAGTCTAATGAGACAAAATGTTTTTTCATTTTTTGTATTCCTACCCAATTTATGAAATATGTCTTAGTTGAAATCATAGTTAAAATAATGATATCTTGGGTTTTTATTGATGAAAAAATTATGGCTTGGATGATTCCTTGAAGGTAAAGATCAACATTTCTATCATTATACATTTTTTCATAATGAATTCAATTATTGTTGTCTATCTGTTTATTTATATTATTAACCATAGATTTTCTTAATTCTCATGGTATTAGTTGTGTATAATTATTTGATTATCACTTGTATCCTATAATATTATTCATTCCATTTTTATCCCAACAAAGTTTTTAGTATACCTTTTCCCTTATTGGTTCTATAATCTCTCTATTCCTATGTTTTTATTTTCGTAGGTCATGATGAAAAGTATTAAAAATAACATTTCCAAAAAGTGTACTATGTCTATTTAATTTCAAGGGATATAATGTAGACTTATTAAAAATAATATAGATTCAAAAATAGAGATAAAAATTTTCATTTGATGATAAATTTAAAGTCTTTGTTTATTAAATGTATTTCCTAACTATCTAGAACTATAAAACTAAAAGGCCATTCAAATGTAAGTAACACAATATTTTCTAGAGATATTTTAATTATTTAGTGTTTAAATTGGGCCACCTAGGTTAATTTTAATGATGATATATAATAAAGGTGTTTAAGTGCGTCGATTTTGGGTTGAATGGGTCTAAATTGTCATTATTTTCAATAAATTAAGGTTATATAAATTTATAGGTTGTTATATTTTTGGTTAAAAATAATTTAAGATTTATATATTTCATGAATGGTTTCTATGTTATTATTGATCATAATTTAAAAGGTATAGATAACTCTTTAGGTTTTTCGAGTTAGTATGACATATTTTATGGTGTTTTGGTGTAGGAGAAGATAACGTTATTGAAAACCCTATAGGAAAGTCTAATGGATAATTATAAGTATAGAATAACATTCTATAGTTATTTTTCAATGTATATATTGTATGGTTTACTATAAATTACATATCTACCTAGATACTAGAAAGTGGACGCATATATAGAATAGATGCACCTAACTATAATTACCATGAAAAAGGCTTGTTGAACATTGGGTAAATCTTCACACAGTGAACAATGAGCAGCCCTTAGACTACACACCTTCAGAGAGAATACATTGGGATATTATTTAGTTAATCAAATTCTTCTTATAAACCATTATGAAGGAGAAAAATATATTCATTAGAGATCCTAAAATTAAATGATCATGGATAACATAAACTATAATATAAGGATTCAAAAGGTATGGTATATATTAATTTATATGTATTTTCTTGGATAAAGGGTATGTTTTATTTTGAGAGAATATATTCCAATAAATTTTTGTTTTGAATATTTTACTAAATTTTATGGTAATTTAAGACAATTATTTTTAATGATTATGTGAATTAAAACTAAAGTAAAATAATTTGATCTAAGGGTGATATAATGTAAACTAAAAAATATATAATCTCACATGATGGTGTCATATAGTATGAAATATTAAGATACTATTTTTATAATTATATTATGATGATAATTTTTTATCACTCCTGCAAGCTCATTTAGTTTTAGTAATGATAGATGATCGATAGAACGATGATTATGGTGGGTGTCATGGAAAATGAAAATATTGTCCCAATGAGAAACATAATGGGATATAAATTGAATTATGAAATATTATTATTTTTTCAAAAATATGTTGCAAATTATTATAAATTACATGAATATAGTGGAATTTAAAAACACCCTAAAGAAGAAAATTATGATTTCTCATGGATGTTTTTTTGGGAAATAGGAATAATGAATTGAATTTAAATTTACACAATGTCAAAAATGTTGTTTGAAACACCCATAAAAATATCTAAAATTTATTGTAAGATGATTCATCTTGGTCCTAAGAGGTCATAGAGAAATATGTTGTGAAGGTATGATGATGTAATAAGTTAACAATGATAAGGTAAAAAGATTTAATTCATAGTCATACATAAGATATCATGGTAGGAACCAAATTTGATATTATTTCATGAGTTATACCTATATTTTAGATATCAAAATTAAATTTTATTGGTAAATGATAATTAAAATTATTATGATTCAATTATTTTTTGGGGTGGAGAGAATGTAAGACCTAGAGATTATAAATATTATATTCTATTAAAACCGAATGTGTTTGATAGCTTTCTCCATATACAACACAAAACCCCAAAGAATAAAAGAAAATTATAGAAACATTAAATGTAACTATAAAATTAGTGGTCAAAAAAAAAGAATATATATATATATATATATATCTGTGTGTGTGTGTGTCTATGTCTGTAAATAAAAATTAAATTATTTAATAATTCTAATGTATTTATAAAATTCACTTTGAGTAACTAAGTAACTAAAAAATAGGCATATGTATTAAAATATAACCATTCTAAAATTGGTATTTATATGCTTTAATTTAAGATACTAAACCTGTTATGGATAAAATTTTTCATTTATATGAATTATATGTTGACACTAAATTTTTATATTAATTGATTTGAAATAAGAATATGAATAGTTATTATTATAAAGAGTTTGTTTCAGTCGAAAATGACATTCATTATCTATTTATGTTGTTATTTAAAAGTTAAATTAGCAAATTTTATAATTAAAATTTTTAGAAATTAAATTAATACTTTAAGTTCATCTTAATAATATTATATAAAGATTAAATTTTCATATATTTCTAAATGAAATATTTTTTAAGTTATTTGTGAATATATAAAAATTTCCCAAATTACATGACATTCATGAAATTATCATAATAAAATAATGAATTAAAACATTTTGAAATAATTTTCTATAAAAAATATTTTAATGAATTTAAAAATAATAATTAAAAAAATATTATAATTGTATAAAACCCATGTTTATCATTTTCGAAACATAAGTAATATTTTACTCTAAAAACAATCTTTATTCAGTTATATTAAAAATTATTTTTCCTCACTAGAGGAAATTAAATCTATAAAATAGATTTTATATTTTATATAAATATATTAATATAATTTAACATGCTAAATTTCAATTTTTGGCATAATATCATGATTAATAATATAAAAGTTAATAACCATGATAATAGAGAAAGATTTATTTTCAAAGAATTTTTTTAATAATGTTGTGAAATTTTTTATCTGATATATTAAATTGATATATTATACATATTTAATTTAATATGTTTTTTAGAAATAAAGAAAAATATATTGTCACTCATTTAAATTTTCATTAATTTCATATATTATTAAGAACACACGATGGTTAAAACATAATGTTTATACAAAAACAGTTTTTCTATATACTAAATTTTTTAATATAAAAGATAATTTTCCAATATGTAAGAAATTAATTAGATTTTATAGAGATTAAATTTAGGTTCATCGCATCTATTTTTTTATATGGGTTGTATTATATTTTTAGTAAAAAAATTACTTAGTTGAAAACTAGTTAGCATGGTAAAAAAGGTAAAATTTAAACCCTAAGAATAAATAACATCAACAACATTTAAAACATGTGAAAAAATAAATTTTAGACTCTTTTTGTGAACTTATCTAACCCCACAATTCGTTATTTCTCACTATGGGAACGCTTTTCCCTTAAATAGTTTCATTCCATTATTGAAAAATAAAGGGTATTCCCAAAAGTTCCTTTTTCTTCACTTATAGAACGGGAACACGTCCATCACTTCATGACATAATTACCCTTAGAATTTATATTTAAACTATGTATTTTTTATCCTACTATAATTGTCTCTCAATTTTATTTAGTCTTTGGTCTCAATTAATTATCCCAACCCCTTTATTTACATTGAGACATTTAAGATAAAGTTCTAGGTCCCAAAATTAGTATTACTTGATCCTAAACATTTTAATAATGATATATATCTTCCAAACCAATAATAAAAATTTTAACATAATAAATTAAGTATAATTATTATACTTAAGTTTTATTATATTATTTAATAAAACATAATACAATCCTTTACATTCATTAAGAAAAAAAAACATCTATCATGTTTATGGGAAGACTACCACATTCGCCAAATGATGTGGTTCGGTTTTCATCACCGACTCCAAGGGATAATAAATAATATGGATGTGTTGATTTACTATGTTATTTACATCAGAATTCTAATTTTTAAATAATGATTTATCATATACATTCCTCCAACCCATTCATTGAGATGTGGAATTCTGAATCGTATGTAGGGGTATACTAACAAATCCATGAATGATTAATTTAATTTGACTTCACCTCCATAAATAGGAGGTTTCAATAATGAATATAATTAATTTAAATTATATTTATGACAAGAAAAATATTTTTTAAATTTTTTATTAAAATCGTATAAGTACATATACTTACTTGTAAAATCATTACAACATGGTCACATTTGGGATAGTTTTACCTCATAAGTGAATGATTTTATATTACATATATCATGAATGATTATGAAATGATATATAATGGTAATATCATATTGTAATAATTCATTTATTTATTTTTATGATTTTATAATTTCTTTATTAATATTTGATATATTTGTGAATATATCACATTTCAATCATTGAACACCCCAAAACTTGTTCTTCAAAACTTATATTTCCACAAATCATGCCTTTATCATTCACCAAATGAAAAATAGGATATAATGAATAATTAAGAAAACCTGATTATAGTATCATGGATTATCTATTAATTATTAAAAATTAACTAATAAGTAAGAATCCTCCTCTTTAAAGTGTACCTTGTATAAAAAATAATATAAATTTACTAAGACATGATGATGGAAATTGTCACGAACTAACCCATGTTAGCCCCAAACTGATCACCTGAGCTGGCCTATGATAAGGCCTAATAGGCATTCCCATTCCTCTTAGGCTAGAAGCTAGTGTGAAGATTTTTATAAAACATGGGTAGGAATTATTTTTCATTTAAATCACAGAATAAAAAATAAAAAAGATCAAAATAAATGAAAAAAAATCATGGTGAAAAATTAATAAGAACTAAATGGATGAAAATAACCCCATGTGATTTCATGGGCCACCTCCAAACAAATAACCACACCCACTCCAAGAGTGAATAATATTTGGGAAACCTAGAATAGAAAAATGATACTAAAATCAAGTGTTATAATAGGAATTCATAGTAGGGATTCCAAAATAGTAACCAAACCTTATGCCTTACCTTTAAAAATAAAAACATTCTATCCTAGTTTGAAATAAATTTATTTAAAATTGGTTTTTAATTCCCATAAAAATATGTTATAATATAATTACTAAAAGACTATTTTCATATCCATTTTGAAAAATAGTTTCCATAGAATGAAATATTTTCTAATAAATAGTTTTAAAAATAAGAAACATGGAGTGAATGAAAATATTTTAGTGAAAAATAGGTAGTGGAAAATAGAGTACATGGAAATAAGTGATGATATACGAATTTCACTTGGAAACTGTAAAAACCCGGAAATTCTATGTAAATTTTTTTTTAATTAAATGAGAATTTTACGAGTCCACAAAAATTTACAGTGCATTATTCTGAGGCCTGAAGTGCCCGGAATGAATTTTTGAACTTTTTTTGGGGTACATTTAGTAAACGTACATGCGGGATTTTGAAACTTCTGAACTGGTTCTCAGAATTGAAATCAGAGGGCACCATTGAACTCACAGCGCCGGTATTCGCTTAAGGGGACATTCACCTTGACCGCAGTAGGTCGAGGGTGAAAGATAGAATTTGGGTTTTCGTGGAAAGAGAAATAAAATAAAATAAACTTTTATTTTATTTTATTTTTGTTGAAACCTCCCATGTGGATTGTTTAAAGGTGGGGATAACCAGAACTAAACCTCCCATTAGAGTGTTAAGATGTGGGGACCACCAAACCTAAAACCCGCAATTTGAATTTAAGGGTGTGGACCACCCAAACCCTCTTAAAGTGAGAAACCTCTTGAACTCCCTTTTTAATGAGGGAGGCGACCTTTAGATTTCCCCAAAATTTATTATTTCAACCTCAATATAATTCGATACCAATTTAATTGGTGCCAAAAATTAAATTGAGGAAACATATCATATTGGATACCTTTTATTTTTGGTCGAATTGGGGAGGAAGTTTTGGCAAAGGGAAATTGGGAAGAGAGCCTTGGAGGAATTCTTCTTCTCCAATAAAGAATGCTCCTCCAATGAAGAATGTCAATGCATGACTTCAACTTCTTCCTTGGAGAATCCTCCATTGTGGGATGTCTTTAATTGACTATTGTCCTTCCCTCCTCATCGATGTTAACAAACAAATGAGGTAGGGGTGTGTTTTAAATTGATCAATGTTAATTTTCATCTCACATTGAATCATTCCCCTTGAGTCGCTTGCTACTGCCCTAACGGGAGAGTACAGGCCAAATAAACATGGGTTGACCCCTCTACAAACCTTATGGTTCTTTTGTGTGTTCTTCGCAATGGTGACGGCGACCAGTGGCGGCATTTGGAACCGGTGGAACTTGAGAACCGCGGCCGGCACCACGACCGGCCACGACGAAGGTGACAAACGGAGGGTGGTCGGTCAAGATGGCCGCCAGTAAAGGGACGACATGTGACTATGCCGCACGGCCAGCCTCAACGGACCACTGCACTATGGCCTCCGCCACCCCGAGGCCTCCATCGTCCCGTGGACTCGTGGCCCTCGTGGCCTCGCGGCCCCTGCGGACCTTCATGGCCCCCACAACCCCGCCACCCAGCGGCCCTCTGCGGCCCCCGTGGTATCGCCGCCCCGTGGCCCCCACAGTCCTCTGTGGCACCTACGGTCGAGTCGTCCCATGGCTTCGCGGCCCCCACTGCCTCGCCGCCCATTGGCCCACCACGGCCCTCGCATCCTTCGCCATACAGTGGCCCTCCGTGACTCCTGGGGCCTCGCAGTCCCATGGCCTCACGGTCCCCGTGGCCCCCATAGCCTTGCCGCCCTCGCGGCCTCCATGCCGCCCTCACGGCCTCCGCGCCACCCTCGCGGCCTCGCACCGCTCCACGGCCCCCACGCCGCCCAGCACGGGTTGTGCCACACCCGACGGGACAGGCCAGATCTAGTGGGCTGGGCCGGACCCAGAAGGTTGGGTCAACCCAAACCGGGTCAGGTCGGCCCAGGCCGGGTCAGTCCGACCGGGTCGGACCGGACCCGGACCAGCTATGAGCTTTTCACTCTATCGTCCATAACTTTGGCACCAGGCATCCATTTTAAAAACTATCAATGTAACTGTAAACCTTGGAGCGAGATGGTCTCTTTGGTATACACCACTTGAGATTTGGATAATGTTGGGATATGGTCATGTTGGATTGAGCACAAATCCAACCGGACCCTTGGGACTCAAAGGCTAATAACTTACAGACCGGGCGTCCGATTGACGCACTGTCTGCTGCGTTGAGACCCCTATTACGTGGAGGTACTTTAGGATACTTATTCATGGTAGTTCATGTAATTTGGAGTATTGACCAGTGGCTTGAGAAGCGGACCCTCCTAGAGACGAGCAAGCTTAGTGCGGGAACCCATTAGTTGGTTGTGATGTGAAGAATAAATAGTGATCATGTGTGGGTCAGAACCAAGTGATCCTGTGTGGGTCAGCACCGAACGATTCTGTGTGGGTCAGCACCGACCGATCCTGTGTGGGTCAGTACCTAGCTATCCTATGTGGGTCAACACCGAGTGATACTTTGTGGGTCAGCACTGAGGGATCATGTGTGGGTTAGCACCGAGAGATCCTGTGTGGGTTAGCACCGACCGATCCTGTGTGGGTCAGCACCTAGAGATCCTTTGTGGGTCAGCACCGACCGATCCTGTGTGGGTCAGCACCGAGCGATCCTATGTGGGTCAGCACTGAGTGATCCTGTGTAGGTCAGCACCTCGAGATCTTATGTGGGTCAGCATCTAGAGATCCTTTGCGGGTCAGCACTAAGTGATCCTGTGTGGGTCAGCAGCAGATCCTCTTAACAGAGCAAGATTATTCAGTAAGGTACATCTAATCATTTGTACTTCTGTACCTAAGTTATACCTGTTGTGAGCTGAGTTCATACCTTAGCGGTATTTATCTTTGTGGTAATACCTTGGTGGTATTCTTCTGTGTGGCATACCTAAGTGGTACTTACCATCGTGGTACTCCTTACTTTGCTGAAAAGATGAGCTTTGGGATTTTTGAGTTGGACTCTATGTTTCCTCATGATTGAGATGGGTGTACTTGATAACTTAGGTATATGTATGGGCATATACCTAATTAGGGTTGTCAGTTGATTTCATGCCTTGTGGTTTATCCTTGGTGTTTTTTGTGAGACCTTGAGGGTATTGGGGTCCCTACTGAGTATCGTTATACTCACCCCTGCACGGGTTATTCCTGCACCTTGTTGTGTTTGGTGCAGACGATGGATAGCACTGATCGAGGATGAGGGTACCAGGGCTAGACGGGGCCCAGAGGTGGACCATATAGCGTGATGGTACGCAGAGGAGATGGGATAACATGGAGTGCTGAGGACGTGATCTGTACCTACCCTTCAGGTAGGAACCTCAGAGGATGACCCAGTAGCTGCCTTTCTTTTTCTTCAGTTGCATTGTATTTCAGTTGTACTTGTACTATTACTTTTGGGCTTGTATTCTGGACCATTTTAACTTTACGCACTCTTTTTTCTATAAATTTTACTTGAGTTCATATCTTGTTGTGTGTTTGGTTGCGTGTGTTTATAGGTTATAAAGGCAATGCCTCCCTAGTTTTAGGGAATACGCCTTCGGTGCTAGTCGCCAGCCCCTAGTCTATGGAAGGCGGGATTGGGGTAGTCACAGCATGGGCCCTGGGGGACGGGTCGTGACATATTAGTATCAGAGGAGTCGGTTCTACCATAGAACATAGGACTTTGATCATTCTTTATAATGGAAATAGTGTTAAGTTTAGTGAGTGTGGTTATAGGTTTAGGGAATCTAGTGTTGGCATGGAGGTTGACGTATCCATAAACCAGGACCCTGACTTCTGATTTCTGACTCAGTGCACGAAAACACTGATTACGTGTGTGTTTTCAAAAGTTTTCTTTTTGATCTTTAGATTCAGATCACCAGGTATAACTTATTGATCATGGCGCACCTGTTTCTTTTTAGTATGCCTCCATGTAGACAGCCTGCTAGGGTTCTGAGTATAGTTTGCACTGATAGCCCACGGAGTGACGAGGCCACGGTGCATGGCCCTCTTCCAGTAGAGGCATCAGCGGTACCATTACCCGTTGGGACATCAATGCCACCATTCCCAATAGCAGAGGGTGCTTTCCAATTGAGTGTGTTGCATGAGTTTCAGTGCCAGAGGCCACCTAGGTTCAGGAGAGAGATGGTCCCACAGGCGGATGAGGATTGGCTGGAGGCAGTGGTGAGAGTCTTCTAACTTGTAGGGACACCAGTCGATCTCATGGTGATCTGTGTCGCTTGCCTTCTACAGGCAGCAGTAGGTAGATAGTGGAGCTTGACGCTCTAGGTTCACGATGAGGTGATGCTTCTCTGGGAAGACTTAGAGAGCCTGTTTCGGGCAGAGTTTGTTTCAGTGACTCTTCACGCAGTGTGCATACAGGAGCTACTTCATCTGCAGTAGGGCAGCATGACCGTGGCTTAGTACTCAGTGAGGTTTACTAACCTCTCATGCTACTCCACTGATATGGTGTGGGACCCATTCTTCAAGGCTCAGATCTTTGAGCAGGGACTCAGATGGGAGATCAGGTCTTCGATGATTTCTCTAAGCATCCCTACGCAGGAGGGGGTGTTAGAGAGAGCCCTCTTAGTGGAGAGTTTCCTTGTCAAGCAGTCACGAGCAACGAGACCCACCACCAGATGTCATGTAGAGGAGTCTTCTGTAGCTAGCAGTAGACAGATGTCACAGAGGTCCAAGAGGACCATACCTACAGGTGGACGACCGCATAATTCAGGGCCGGTTATGAGGGGCACCCGAGACAGAGCCATTTATGCGAGGAACATGCAGTGTTATGCATACGGAAGACAGGGTCACATAGATCATGAATGTATGACCTATCATACGAATGATCAGCATACAGACGAAGGACCACCCAGGGAGAGATAAAGGTTCAACCGAGGAGGTCCGCAGGGAGTAGGCGGATGTGGCAGATGAGCTGGCAGTGCAGCTGGCAGTGGGCGAAGATTTGAGATGTTACCGCCACCACCACCAGGTGGTCTACCCTAACCACAGGGAGCAGGTGGACAGAGGCGAGCTCAGCTCTAGGCACCTGAGTCCTATGATCACGATGCTCCAGAGATGATACAAGGTACGATTAGTGTCTACTCCACCATAGTTGCAGTACTTATAGACACAGGTTCCAGTCATTGTTTTATTTCCACTTCCCCCATTTAGAGCTCAGAGATTCCAATGGAGTCATTGGCTCGATACTTATTTCCAGAGACTTCTACGGGAGTTGATTTGATGATTACACACTGGTGTTGGCAGTGCGAGCATACTCTAGGAGGTGAGAGCTTCAGCTGGGATCTCCTAGTAGCAGCGTCGAGGCCGTACAATGTCATCTTGGGTATGGACTGGTTATCTACAGTCCATGCTCAGATTGACCATATTAGGTGAAAGTGAGGTATGTTCACACTAATGGGACCAGGTTTACCTTCACCGACGAGAAGGGAGCCTTTGCAGCACTGGATGGACTTGCCTGGAGGAGAGTGCATCCAATCACTCATAAGTTGGCTAGCCTTACCCTCAGAGCTGTTGATGTAGAGATTCTGAGTTATCCTTTAGTGGTGGACCAGTACACGGATGTCTTTCTTGATGATGTTCTGGGACTACCTCCTTGCAGAGAGGTGGATTTTTATATTGACATGTACCACAGGATGACACTGATATCTACACCAGTGTATCGGATGGCTCTCGCAGAGCTTTGTTAGATGTGGGAACAGTTGGATGACTTACAGGGGAAAGGGTTCATTCATCCCAGTGTTTCTCCTTGGGCATCTCCGATTTGGTTTTCCAAGAAGCCGGATGGGAGATTGAGACTCTATGTTGATTATCAGTGGTTGAATCAGGTGACCGTGAAGAACAAGTACCCACTTCCAAGGATTGATGCCCTCTTTGATCAGCTGAAGGGAGCATGGTGGTTCTCGAAGATAGTCCTCGGATTAGGCTATCACCAGCTCAGAGTACGAGACGAGGATGTGTAGAAGACATCTTTCAGATGTCGGTACGGCCATTACGAGTTCATGGTTATGCCATTCGGTGTAACCAACACTCCAGTAGTGTTCATGGGACTCATGAACATGATATTTCATCTATACCTTGATCACTTTGTAGTATTATTCATCTACGACATTCTAATCTACTCGGCTAATGAGGAGGAGCATGCCTATCATTTGTAGGTAGTACTGGACACACTATGAGAGCACCAGCTTTATGGTAATTTCTCTAAGTTCCAGTTTTGGATCTGAGAGGTTCACTTTCACGGACATGTCACCTCAGAGGTTGGAGTTGTAGTGGAACCAGTGAAGATTGAAGCAGTACTTTCTTGGGATCCAACCAGGAGTGTGACGGAGATACGGAGTTTCCTGGGGTTGGCCGGATACTACTGGAGATTTGTGACAGATTTATCCAAAGTTACAGCACCCTTATCAGCATTGACAAAGAAGGGGAAACCCTTTGTGTGGTCAGAGAGATGCCAGCAGAGTTTTCATAAGCTAAGGCAGAGGCTGACTAGTGCCCCCATCATGAGGATTCCAGAGGAGGGCGTAGGGTACGTAGTCTACTGCGACGCATCAGGGACCGGACTCAGATGTGTCTGGATGCAAGAGCGAGTAGTGATCTCATATGGCTCTGGACAGCTGAGACGGCATGAGTAGAACTACGCTATCCATGACCGAGAGTTAGTGGTAGTGGACTTCACCTCGAATATATGGTGACATTACTTGATGGGTGAGCATTTTACAGTGTACCATGTTCACAAGATTCTCAGGTATATCTTCTCTTAGAAGGACCTGAACCTAAGATAGCAACGTTGTCTTGAGTTCCTCCTGGACTATGACTTCGAGATAGTCTATAATCTTGGGAAGGGGAATGTTTTAGCAGATACACTCAGCCAGAGATCTGGTATACAACTGCGTGGTGATGCAACATGGCAGTTGGCCACTTTGCAGATATCCTTCATGGAATGTGATGGAGCATCTTTCCTTCAGTCTCTTACAGTCACTCCTCCACTTCATTCATGAGTCAGGGAGGCGCAGCATGGGGACACTGATTGCGAGACTAAACGTGCTCAGATATCCACAGGATAGGAACCTGATGGATTTTCTAAAGGTGGGTAGCATGTCATTCTCTTCAGAGGATGTACCATGGTACCAATGTCACTTCGGGAGGATGTATTGAGGGATTTCCACGCATCCCCTCTAGCGGTACATCCAAGAGTGGCTAAGATGTACCAGGATCTTTGACGACAACACTAGTGGAAGATAATGAATAAATCAGTTGCAGAGTTTGTCTCTCGGTGCCTCACTTATCAGCAAGTGAAAGCCGAGCATCAGGTACCTTCACACTTGGTTCAGCCTTTTGAAGTCCCAGAGTGGAAGTGGGATGGGATATCCACGGACATTGTGATAGTAATTCCTTGTACATCTAGGGTTTAGGACTCAATTTGGGTGATCATCGACCGACTCACCAAGTCTGTTCACTTCCTACCGATCAGAGAGCAGGGTTCAATAGTTATCTTGGGATGCCTCTATGTGCAGAAGATTGTGAGGCTACATGGAGTGCCCTCGATGATTGTCTCCGATAGTGATACATGTTTTACTTCCGACAATGGAAGTGGTTGTAGGAGGCTTTTAGAACATAGCTTTGTTTGGGCACCGCCTTCCATCCTCAGACGGATGGTCAGACTGAGCGGACCATTCAGACCCTCAAGGACATGTTGCATGCTTGCGTCCTCATCATCGGTCACAGCTAGGAGGATCATTTGCCATTGGTGGAGTTTTCATACAACAACAGCTATCACTCCACCATTGGGATGGCGCCTTTTGAGGCATTTTATGGGAAACCTTTCAGATCACCTTTGTGCCGGACTGACCCAGGGGAGTCATCACTAGTGGTACCAGAGATGGTACGGGATACCACAGAGAAAGTGAAAATCATCCAGGAGCGGATGAAGACTGCACATAGTAGGCATAATTCTTATGCTGATAGGAGACAGAGACCTCTAGAGTTTAAGGATGGTGACCACATATTTATATGGGTCTCACCCCAACGAGGTTATTGGAGATTTGGCTGAGGAAGCAAGTTATCTCTGAGGTTCATTGGACCCTTTCAGGTCCTCAGTAGAGTTGGTGATGTGGCTTACCTCTTAGCTCTTCTACCTCAGTTTCATTGGGTGAACAACGTATTCCATGTATTCCAACTGAGTAGATACATACGCTAACCTTCCCACTTCATCAACCATGGAGAGATAGACGTTGATGATGGGGCGACTTTTACGAAGGTTCTAGTTGAGATTGAGGATTGACAGGAGTAGGTCCTTTGTGTGCAGTCGATACCTTTGGTGTGCGTTCGTTGGCAGCACGGGAACCTCCAGAATAGTACATGGGATCTGGAGGCTCAGATATGTGCTCAGTACCTCCACTTCTTTTCCTAGTTTTGTGATGTGGCTTATGGGGACGTAAATCCCTGAGGTGGGGAGAATTTAAAGACCTGGAAATTCCATGTAATTTTTTTTTAATTAAATGGGAATTTTACGAGTCCTCAAAAAATTTACGGCGTGTGATTCCAAGGCCCGGTGTGCCCAAAATGAATTTATGAAAATATTTCAGGTACGTTCAATAAATGTATGGGTGGGTTTTTTTAAAATTTTAACCGGTGCTCGGAATTGAAATCTGAGGTCACTGTTGAATGTGCAGTGCCAGTATTTGCTTAAGGGGACCTTCACCTCGACCACAGTAGGTTGAGGGTGAAAGATATAATTTATGCTTTTCATGGAAATAGAAATAAAATAAAATAAAATATTATTTTATTTTATTTTTGTTGAAACCTCTCATGTGGATGGTTTAAAGGTGGGGACCACCAGAACAAAACCTCCCATTTGAGTGTTAAAGGGTGGGGACCACTGAACCTAAAACCCCCAATTTGAATTTAAGGGTGGGGACCATCTGAACCCTCATAATGGGAGAAACCTCTTGAACTCCCTTTTTAATGAGGGAGGTGACCTTTAGGTTTGCCCAAAATTTATTATTCCAACCTCAATGTAATTATGATGTCAATTTAATTTGTTCCAACAATTAAATTGGGGAAACATATCATATTGGCTACCTTTTCTTTTTGGTGGAATTGGAGGGGAAGTGTTGGAAAAGGGAAATTGGTAAGAGAAACTTGGAGGAATTCTTCTTCTCCAATGAAGAATGCTCCTCCAATGAAAAACGCTGATGCACGACTTCGACTTCTTCTTCGAGGAATCCTCCAATGTGGGATGTCTCTAATCGACGATCGTCCTTACCTCATCATCGATGAAAACAAACGAATGAGTTAAGGGTGTGTTTTAAATTGATCAATGTTAATTTTCCTCTCCAATTGAATCATTCCTCTTAAGTCGCTTGCTATCGCCCTAATGCGGACGATACGGGACAAAAAAATATGGACTGACCCCTCTGAAAACCTTATAGCTTATTTGTGTGTTCTTCACGATGGTGACGGCGACCGGTGTTGGCGTTTGGCACCGGTGGAACTTGAGAACCGTGGCTGGCACCATGACCAGCAACGAAGAAGGTGAAAAACGGAGGGAGGCTGGTCAAGCTAGCTGCCAACGAAGGCACGGCGCGTGACAGCATAGCACGGCCAGCCACGGTGGACTACCGCACTGTGGCCTCTTCCGCACTGCGGCCTCTGCCGCCCCATGGCCTACGCCATCCTGTGGCCTCTCCACCCAGTGGCCTTCCGCGGCCCATGCGGCCTCGCCGCCCCATGGACCTCTACGGCCCCTGCGGCCTTCGTTGCCCCACGGCCCTCCACAGCCCCCACAGACTTGTCGTCCCGCGGCTTCACTACCCCCGTGGCCTCACCACCCATCGGCCCTCCGCAGACCTCATGGCCTCGCCGCCCCATGGCCCTCTGAGGCCCCCGCTGCCTTCACTACCCCAAGGCCCTCCGCAGCCCCCACGGCCTCATCATCCCGCAACCTCGCAGCCCCCACAGCCTTGCCGCACCGCGACCCTTCACGACCCCTGCTACCTCACCGCCCTTGCAGCCTCTGCACCGCCCTCGTGGCTTTCGCGCTACCCTCGCTGCCTCGCACCGCTCCGCAGCCCCCGTGTCGCCCAGTGTGGGCCGGGCCTGGCTGGACCCAGCAGGCTGGGTTGACCCAAATCAGGTCGGGTCGTCTCAGGCTAGATCGGTCCGACCAAGTTGGACCAGACCCAGACCATCTACTGTATTTTTTCTCTATCAGTCCTAACTTTGGCACCAGGCGTTCATTTGACAAACCGTCAACGGCGTTGTAAACCCTAGAGAGGGATGGTGCCTTTGGTATACCCCACTTGATATGTGGATAATGTTGGGATATGGTCAGGTTGGATCGAGTACGAATCCAACCGGTCCCTCAGGACTAAAATGCTAATAACTTACAGACTGGGAATCCGATTGACGAACCATTTATTGTGTTAAGACCCCTGTGAAGTGGCAGTCCATTGGGATACTTCTTCATGGGAATTATTGGTAGTTAGAGTATCGACCAGTGTCTTGAGGAGCAGAACCACCCAGATACAAGCAATCTTAGTGCGGGAACCCAGTAGCTGGCTGTGACATGAAGAATGAATAGTGATCCTATGTGGGTCAGCACCGAGAGATCCTGTGTGGGTCAGCACCTAGCGATCATGTGTGGGTCAGCACCGAGCGATGCTCTGTGGGTCATCACCGAGCGATCGTGTGTGGGTCAGCACCTAGCAATCTTGTTTGGGTCAGCACTGAGAAATCATTTGTGGGTCACCACCGAGCGATCCTGTGTGGGTCAGCACAGAGCGATTGTGTGTGGGTCAGCACCGAGCGATCCTGTCTGGGCCAGCACCTAGCGATCCTATGTGGGTCAGCACCAAGCGATCCTCTGTGGGTCAGCACCGAGCGATCATGTGTGGTTCAGCACCGAGCGATCCTATGTGGGTTAGCACATAGAGATCCTATGTGGGTCATCATCTAGAGATCCTATGTGGGTCAGCACCGAGTGATCCTGTGTGGGTCAGCAGCAGAGCCTCTTAACATAGTAAGTTGATTCAGTAAGTTACATCTAATCATTTGTACTTCTGTACCTATGTTATACCTGGTATGAGATGAGTCTGTACTTGATTGGTATTTTCCTTTGTGGTAATACATTGGTGGAATTCTTCTGTGTGACGTACATGAGTGGTACTTACCATTGTGGTACTTCTTCCTTTGTGGAACGGTTGAGCTTTGGGCTTTTGAGTTGGACTCTGTGTTTCCTCATGATTGAGATGGGTATACTTGATAACTTAGGTATATGTATGGGAATATACCTAAGTATGGTTTTCAGTAGATTTCATGCCTTGTGGTTTATCTTTGGTGGATTTTGTGAGACCTTGAGGGTTTCGGGGTCCCTATTGAGGATCGTTATACTCACCCCTACACGGGATAAGCCCGCACCTTATTGTGTTTGGTGCAGATGATGGACAGTGTTGATCGAGGCTGAGGGTACCAGGGCTAGATGGGGCCCGGAGGTGGACCATATGGTGTGACGGTATGAAGAGGAGACGGGCAGATGTGGAGTGCTATGGAGACGATCTATACCTTCCCTTCAGGTAGGAATCTCGGAGGATGACACAGTAACTGCCTTTCTTTTTCTTCAGTTGTATTTCATTTCAGTGGTACTTGTACTATTAAATTTGGTCTTGTATTCCGGCCCCTTTTTACTTCCATCACTCTTTTTTCAATACAATTTACTTGTGTTCATATCTTGTGGTGTGCTTGGTTGTGTGTGTTTACAGGTTATAAAGGAAATGACTTCCTAGTTTTAGGGACTATGCATTCAGTGCTATTCACTAGCCCCTAGCCTATGGAAGGCGGGCTTGGGTTAGTCACGGCATGGGTCCCAGAGGACGGGTCATGACAGAAACATAATAGTTGAAATTATTTTATTATAACATTAAAAAATGAGGGAAATTATAATACATGTGATACAACTATCATGGGATATAACTAGATACCATGTGAAGAGACACTTTGTGTACTTAGTTCGAAATCCACCTGATAACCTATCAATGTGATCAAAATTCAATAACCAACACTGATACTCTTAACTAGTCTCATCAATGACATATCCCACATGGATACTCCTTGTGGATCTAGTCTATCTAATCAGTACTAAAGTGAAAATGTCTCTTGATCCTCAATATGACATCTAGGATTCCATGGATATAGATAATGTGAGATATGAAGGAAGTAAGCTTGAATAAAAAATTCAAATCACTTTAAGACACCATACATTTTAAGGCCCACCTCTCGAAACCATCAATGTGAATTTCCCCTAGAATAAAGAGTATCCGTATAGGCACACACATTTCAAGAAAACATTCAAATGTACCAACCATGCCTCATTATTCGAAAATAAGCTTTTCTCAATTGAAAATAATTTTCATGAACTTTGTAAAAATTAACATATCATGAAACTTTTATGAAAAAATGGTTGAAAGGCTAACCATCATTGGAAAATTAAAATTCACATGATATAAATCATTTAAAAAACTATTCACTTGATAATGATGCTTAGTGTTTCCAAAACATAATGGAAAACATGTTTTAATAAGAAAAACTCAGAGTGAAACATATGAAATATGATGAAAAACATGAAATAAACCATCAATGTTTAATAAATTTTTTCTAAAATTTAGTATTTTATAATATAATGAAAACACCCAAAAAAACATACAAGAAATTATATATTTCAATTTTAATGGTTCCGACATTGGGTGAACTACCTTAAAAAAATGCCTTTGATAATGTAAACTTGAAACATATATACACTTACATCCATGTACACATTCACACACACAGACACATATAAGGATATACCCTTTATCCCAATGTGCATATTCCCCTTCCCAAAATGGAATATGTATAAGGAGGATATATAAATTTATATGTTTAAATTTTTATACAAATTCAATTCACCATCAATGATGGTAGTCCAAATATACCCCTTGTTGGTCCAAGGTATAAAAAATATTAAGAACCCCTAAATTAAAAAACTATAATTAAAATTTTTCAAAAAAAGAAAAATGGAACCAAACCTTCCCAGAAGCTAAAGGAAAACTAGTTATCTTTAATAACAGTGGCTAGAATTGACCTCAACAAGACCCAATATCTGTAAATGTCAATAGATAACTAAATAAATACACTAATAGGGTTTTGGGTTTGGACTAATTCATGAACATTACTTGGGAGAAAATAAAACCAAGAAATAAGGGGAAAATAAGGATGAGGAGGAAAACTGAAGCTCGTATTTAATGATTGGACAAGAAATTAGCTGAGAAATCGGCCACACTAGGGAGTGGGAGGGGGTTGTGGAATGTGGCAATGAGGAGGTGAGTTTTGGGTCATAAGATGTAGAGAGGAAAGGGTAATGGGGTGGTGAGAAAATGATATGGTGGGAAGAAATTGTATAATAATAATAATAACAATAACAATAAAACTAGAAATAATAATAATACCGAAATAAAATTAAAATTAATAATAATTATTATTATAATTATAGTAATAAAACATTTTTTAAGGGTTGGGATAATAACATTGTTTCTTCACAGTTTACCCAATGCATGCATCAACCACAAAAAATTTACTAGGCTCACCTGAAGTGTTATGTGATTGACCTGCATGGTTAAAGAAACTATGTTCCAACCCTTCCAAAATGGTCTACAAAAATTGTTGACTCTCCCACACAGGCTCCATATAGTTACTTATAAACATTTGTAAACCATGTGACAACTTATTAACCCTTATTTTTTAAAATAGTTTTTTAAAAACAAGATGGGTATGATACTCCATGAAAATAATGAAAATAAATAAATTTATGAAATAAAAAGTCATGGTGTAACAAAAATATACTATAACTGAGTAAAAAATATTTAATATATGGTTATAAAAGAATTGTATAAAAGAAAATATATGTCAATAAGGTTCCATAATAGGTTATTGATATAATTATTTTTGTTATAAAGGATATTAGAACACTTTTTGAATAACTATAAATAAAGTTAATGGTTTCTTGGTCTAAATTTGAAACCATTGAGACATGTTATATTTTGAAAAATATATTTCCTTTTATATTGTTTCATTTATATTTACCTATAATGAGTGTATTTTAATGAATTTTTCATCAAATTAATGTGATATAAAATCAAAATATGTGTTCTTTATTCAGCCATCTTTTTATTCAACTATTACCCAAACCATAAGGATTTATTTTCTTGATTTTCCTCATTTGAGACAAATTTATTATTATACACCATGTTTTATTTTTATAGTATATGTAATTACACATTAATATTTTTTATCATGATCCTCGTACTAATCATGTTATTTAGTGTTTCATTTTAAATTATATATTTTAAGGGGGTTTCCTTTCAATCATTGTATATATGTAAGTGTCATTTCTCTCTATTTTCAATACCATGAGACAAGAGTAATATTGTGTGCCATGTTCTCTTATATATATTGTATTAACTTACTTATTTCATTTATTTATAATGAATATATTTAATTTCATTATATTTTAATTGCATGGTACCTCTCTCACGTAATTCTGATTCTTATGTTACTATTTCCATATGAGATTTTTCATTTCATTTTTTCTTTATTGAGACAAGATTTATATTCACCAATTATTTACCTTTTGTAGTTTATATATTGTTAATGGATTACTATATAAATCCTCTCATATTATTTTATTTTTCTGGGTTACACTCATAAAAATCCATCACATCATTTTTCAAATTAAATCATCGTTTTTAATATGAATAATTTTATTACAATGCCTATACTATATGAATAATTAATATTTCCTTTGATTGAAGGGTGTTAACCTAGGTGGTATAAATATATTTATTAGGGAAATATTATATATATATATATATATATGTTATTCCAATATGAATTTTTATTGATTTATAAGAAAGGTTGATCATGTATTTTTACACCGTCCATATACTTTCTCAGAATGAATTATGTTCATTTATTGAAGAGATATGTGTTGAAATTATGGATATATTTGTATCTCAATATTTATTTTATTTAATCCATATAAAAGTTGATTATTAGTTGTCTTTATAATAAAATATTTCATCCGGTGAAATAATAAGATATAAACTAGTAGTAAGTGGGGCCCGATATTATATAATCCCACGATGCATCGGTTGGTCTCTTATGACAAAAGATTTTTGTATTTGGTGTATACCTAACCAATGTAAGCATGACGTCTAAGAAATGTCTTTAATTAAAATAAAGTTGTCTTGGAAATTTCCTTGATGGTGAGAATGATTTTTTTGATGAGGCTATTATGATAAAAATCTATATATTCTGCATTATTAATTCCATCACCATGAGTTTAATTATTATTTCCCAATTTGTTTTTTATATTTCTAAACATGTATTTGTATCAAGATCATTATATCAGTTATATTTAATAAATTGATCATCATTTTTTTCTTGTTTTATTTTTCATTTTATGTTTATTCCCTAATAGCTTTAGATATGAAGAAATGTATGAAACATGATATGTCTAGGGATGTATCATGTATGGATATTTTTTGGGATATGTTAAATAATTATTATAGATTATGTGGGTACTTATATAGTGGGTAAAATTACCAATTTGATAATAAATACATGATATTTATTATGTACTTGGTCTTCCAAACTCTCTACAACTATAAACCTAAAAGGTCCTTCGAATGTGACTTGTTATTTTTCAATGATATAGTAATGATTGAGCGTTAAAATATGGCCTTCTGAGTAAATTTCATGGAAGATATGTAGATAAGGTTTTTATGAGCATTGTATTTCATGATTGTGGTTCCACAATGTCACACTAGATAAATAGAATCAGTCAATACATTTCAATCCCTTTATCATAAAAATTATATGAGGATTTATTAACTTCTATTAAATGAGATTTTATACTAATTTTTGATATAAAGTTATTAAACTTATGAAAAAACATCCATAAATTGATTCCTCCTAGTCCTAATGCATAAGGATCTTCAAATTTAGGAAAACACAAAATAGAAATTGTGAATCCAATATTTCTATGTTACTATTGAGAAATTCACTCGAGTTGTGCCATTTTATTTAAATTATCCAATTCTAATTGATACCCTATAAATGAAGCTAGATTTTTTAACTCACCTATCATACGGTTCTTAAAATAGTTTTAATTTCTTCAAATAATGTAATATTGTACAAACTAGAGTCGTCTCCCAATGAGTCTAGTTTTCTGCCCAATGAACCCTTTCCCATTAACTATTTGTTCTATTTTTTTAAAATAATTGGAAGCATAATAAATTTGGGTTTTTCGTGTGATTGGATAAAAAGTGTGAAATGATTAATTAAGTATTATAAATAATGGTAATACTTCTTAAATATATTTCCCAGACTTATGCTTCTTTATTATTTATCTTAATGATTTTCATAATTTTATCTATCACTCAATAATAAGGAATAATGTCATTCACCTCACTACTTCTCAATATCTATCCAATATATAGTATCAGGTAATTATACTGATATTTTAAATATACCTTTTATATTAATAATCTATTCATATGAGGAATCCCTTAGTTGAGTACATTATCCCAAGGTTCTCCTACATGTCTATATAAATGAATAAAAAGATCCCAACTGATCATTTATAGTAATAATGTAACCATTCCCTTTATAGGAACATAGCTCCATAATATTCTAGATAAATAAAAAAGGGTAATAATTTATCAAAATACAATTTTATAAGAAACATAAATATAGTTAATAGAGGAAATAATGATAATAGCTAATCTAAACCCTTTGTTCAACACACCAAAATTATTCACTATTCAATAATGCAATAACATAAAATATATTGAATATACTAAAAACATATACCTCCCAACCATTTTATTTCTTCCATATGTTATGGGTTTATTAAGGTATTTCAGGATCATATAGGTATAAAAGAATAAACTCTACATAATGGGAAAAAAATAGAAGTAGTAAAATATTTTGGAGAACTAGAATACGATAATCATGCAAAATTACTTGATGGTTATCTAAATTTATGAACCTAAAAAATATTTGTTAGACTCCAAAATCATTCCTCATAGTCTAATATTCATGGTTAATCCCCGCATTAATATTGAGATTTTAATTATATTGTATTAGGTTAAGAATGTGTTTTAGCACCGTGATCATCTCGCCCTCTATTATGAGGACTAGCTTTCATAGAGAAATCATGTTATTATTTTTCATAATTTGGTAATGTAAAATAATACTAGGAATATCCTCATAGTCCCCTTAATATTTTTGAGTTCTATGTATATTAAAATAGTCATTATGGTATTTTTCTTCAAGAGTAATTATTATCTTGTTTTAATCCATTTTCTATATTCAGAAAAGGTTGATTCCTTATATATACATAGATTCATTAGTATGTATCTAAGACATATTTATCTATATAAAAAACTTACATGATTTTATATTATAAAGAATAATTAAATTTCAAAAAGGGAAACCATATGTGAGTTCCAAAAAAGCTTATGTTTCGCAATATATCTCTGATTTCTTCTTAAATATCACCAATTGAATACATGTTATACATCATAGGGTGTTTTAAAATGCATTTAACATACCATGGGGAATTCATCACCTTCCCTCCCAATGATTAAGTAAAATTATTCACCTATCATGGAATATTACATACATAAAAAATTTTATTCCTCACATATGACCTGGAAAATATTACATATCTATTTAATGATATTATATATCACTAAGTACATGTTACGTATCACACTGTTATTTTTATAGTATATTTTCTATCTTTTAGGATTTCTTTACTACTTTATTTATATTTTATATCACCATAAAAGAATTAATTAAAGGGATTTTAAATTTTATCCACTCATTTAAATATATAAATTAAATAAAATTAATTAAATTACAAATTTTTTCCATTCTAAGAAATATTCACAAAATCCAAATAAATTATCCTTTTATTCAAAAACTCTATAAAACTAAACTAATTTTTTATATTTGATGAAATAAATTGAATTTATTATTGAAACAATATAATTTATTTATTTTTCCTCTCAATTCTCCCAAATATATATTTTTTATCTCATGGGAAATGTTTATTCTAAAACTAGGTTTAATTTCTAAGAAAAACGTTTTCAACACATTATAATCTCTTGGGGTGATTCTTTATTCCTTATATATAATCTTGGTATGTTTCTCTCTTTATCATTAAATTAATTTTTATCTCCTATTCCCCACATGTGTGTTTCTCACATACCTTCTAGGAAATGACTATCTTACACTCAAAGTATTAATTTCCATAAATATTACTATAATTTTAGAATCATGTGGGGGTCACTATAAAATTTATGTATTTCTAAATATCGACCTTATAATTTTAGTACATGTTTTACTCATTACAAACATATAATATTATTTTCTGTATAATGGTTGGTAGGTGTTTATATTAAAATATTAAGAGGCATAATGATGAAGTTTGTATTTGAATGAAGAATGACGAATGATTTTAATTTTAATCTCAAAAAATGTATCATCAGCCACTCTTTCTTATCGTGATTAACCTCAAAAATCTTATTAATTCTCTTAGAATGTTCATAGATAAATTATTTTTTTAGTAGAGAATATTTTATTCCTCTTCTTCCTTAAAAAATAATTTTCTTATTGATATCAATTATTAATAAATTTTTTATCTCAATCATAGGTGGAAATCATTGAAAATCAAACAATTGTAAAAACACCCTTGCCCAGTTTTGAAGGAAATTTTCCCTTTAATAATTATTATATATTAGTTTTCTCTAAAAATAAAATAAAAAACTCTCCCCTTGATATTGAGAAAAAAATGATCATAAATTTATTCATAGATTTGGTTGGTTAGGGATTTTGGGCTTTTAATGTGTCTACAAAATAATATTATTCATGGATTCTAAGGGATAATTCATGGGACAGATTTTAAAAATAGATTTAAATGTTATTTCTTATAAAAATATATCTCTAAACACAATAATGGCCCAATAATTTTATATAGGTTTCTCAATTTTCCGTGGTTTTGAATAAAATTAATAAAAAACTCAGGTTATTCATTTATAGCTTGGTTCTCTCAAGAAATTATGTCATTGTAAATAATTATTCTAAAATAGCATAGAAGTATCTTAGGAATGTAATAATAAATTTTGAAGATATTCATAAAAAAAAGGCTTCACATTTTTTCAAAATTCCATCCATGATCATATTGATAAGAATGTAAATCACATGAACACTCATAAAAGTAGGCCAATCATAATCCAGATCATTTTCAATGAACCAAACAAGATTCATCCTAGATGTGTTTTTCAATGAACCTAAATACTATATAAAAAGATAAATAAAATATAAATATATCCTAAAAACTGGTTATAACCCCACACAACTATCTTATACACTATCATATTTTTAGATCAATCATGATACATATTTAAAAAGATTATGATAGAGAGATTATAAGAGGAATCATTGAGAAATGAAAACTAATTTATTTTGATGTTATGTTCCATCAATTTACCTTCAATATTCCCATGGATGTGTCTCTTCAAGAAATGTTATGAAAACACCAATGTTATATTATTTTTCTTTTTAAAAATAGATAAATTAAAAAGAAAAATGAAAGGAAAAGAGGCTTCATCCATTACCTAAGATTTGATGTGTTTTAACTACATAAATCCAATCAGTTATAGCTAATCATCCCCAATTAAAAGGGGGATTAAAATTTTGTTGTAAAAACTAACACATATTATTCATTTTATATACCTTTATTGAATTTTCATTTTATAGGCAGTCAGTTTTTCCCTTTTAATGTGAACCCACATCATCCTTATGGAAAATCTAGTTGTAATGTGTTTGTGGAAGGAGGATATTGAGATATTTTTTATTTTTATGGTTTGGGTAGTCCAATGATAGTTTAATTTTATTTTCTGGATGTGTCTTCTCATGTGATTTCATTTTACTATACAATTATTTATTCATGTTATATATAGTACCATCAATCTCTTATTTTTAAAAGAATCATAAATCTATATCTTCTATTTATTCATCAATAAACCCATATATGTTATAGATATTTCATCCACATATAAGATTTTAAATAGTTATACTTATCATATAATGAGAATACAGTAGATATTTTCATATATTTTTTATTAAATAAAATTTTTTGGATGTGAGTTTGATATTTTATTTTCTCTTTTATTTATATTATCTTGAACATAAATTTCTCATGTATTATCCTTAGTAAATCACTCATATTTACTAGAGATAGTGAATATTTGATTCCTTATTCAAATAATATCCCATTCCTTGTGTCTCCATATTAATCATCCAAAAGTGAGATTAATTGTGTTGATTCATCATTGTTAAATATATTATGATCATGTTTTTACATTTATTATGGATATCCTATCGAATATTCATCTAAATTCTCATATATACAGTATGGTTATCCCATAATAATCTTAGCCACTTCAAAATTATTATCATATTCTTTTGTAAATTAAATTGTCTCTCCTTTTTCTCAATATATTGAATATATTCATCAATGTTCAATGGAATTCATAAATATTTTTGTGTCCCACATATTCCCTCTTCCATTCCTATGTAAAATTCCAAGGATAATGTGATAATTATTTGATCTTAGTATCTAAATGTTGAAAAAATTGGTTCTTAAGATCTTGTTTTTATCCCATATTGAGTTATTTAAAAAAATTATACCCACACTATGAATTAATGGATCCCCACACCTACCTAGAAAGAAATTACTTAATTTATATCATGATATATGGTGGTTCAAAAAAATTCCAATTTCTTTATTTCTTATTATAGTTAAAAAACTATTTATGTAGTAAATAAAAAATTGAGAAAACACCTAAGATTTCCCAAACACAACACATATTTTTGCAATCCTATCCTAGGGTTCTCAAAAATAGTTTAAATATCATCTTATAATTTAATATATTATAAACCAGGGTTTTCTCCTAAAATGGTTATTTGTCTACTCAACGAATCATTTATTATTTTCACTTTTAATATTTTTTATATTAAAATAATATGAAGCATAAAAATTTGGAATTTTGGTGTCATGTGATATGAAATATTCAATAATTAGTGTAGTGTTAGGAATAATTATAACCAATCTAATAGAGTTACCAAAAAACGTGATTCTCTATTTTTTATCTTAATGATTATTTGAACTCTAACAGTCACCCAACATAATGGATAAATATAATTCTACACAACAACCTTTTATATTTATCTAATATAAGTTACCTATAATAGCCAAAGATTTATTATATATTTACTTTTATATAAATTCTATATATAGCTCACTTCAAACACAACATTGAATTCCAAATAACAATGATATATTTTTTCAAAATAAATTATGAAAACAATTGTATATAAAACTAAGAATTACATATTATGGGTTATTTCATACCATGGATTGTTACATCCCTTAAAAGTGAATAAATTAAACTAGTAAAATAAATTTAATATAAAAATATTTTTATGAATGGGAAATCCCATGTGTTATATTCCCTTTTAAGAATCACCATGAGTTAAACTAAACCTACAATGAGTAAGAAAATTATTAAAGTATAAATCTTGTTTCAAAAATTTTAAATTGGAATGAGAAGTTTTTGTTGAGAAGTGATAATTAAATGAATGCATAATTTTAGTAATTCTATATATTGAAACAATCCAAACAATGATAAATATGGTAATTAGAAATATGGTTTTCAAAAATCTCATTATAAGAAATATGGTATATGGATTTTAAATATATAATGAACTATTGAAATGTTAAAAAATTATATAATATATAAATAATAAAAAAGAAAAATGAATATAATATTTTGTTAAATTATTTTTTACACATTAAATATTACTCTTAATGGCTAATATGATAAAATAAAATAAAATGATTTTTATTTCAACAGAATTATAAAATTTAATTTTCCTTTTATAAATTATTATTTTTAGCGGTATTAGGTTAATATCATTTAATATAAAATATATATTTTCAATGAATTATTTTTTAAATTGTTTTGTATTTTTATATTAGTAAAATAATTCAATAAAAATATGATTTAATGGAAATTTATTGATAATATAGACATTTAAACAACTAACATTTATTGAATCATTATTAATTGATATATAAAAATAATAAAACCATTAATATTTAAAAGATATATATTCCCTAAAATTGTTTTTTATGTATTATTCATGCTTGTTTTAAAATTAATTTGTATAAACTATTGAAATTAAGTTTAATAAAAAAATAATATTTTATGTATAATATATAAATTTTTTAATAACATCATTTTGATTTTTTATATGAAAATATGTTATAAAAATAAATATTAGTTACCATGGTAGGAGTTAATTTTCAAATAAATTTTTTTATTTACATTGTGTAATATTTATTTAAATAAATTAAATTGATATTTTTATGTTAATATTATAATATGATATTTAAATACATAAAAATATCTTAACACTAATTTAGTTGGTATTTCATATGAAATAATAAAAACATAGTGTATAAAATTACATTTTTCTAAAAAAAAGTTCTTATCATATATATAATGTTTTAATTTAAAAGGTAATTTTTCATATTTAATAGTTTAAATATATTAAATATATTAAAATTTTAGAATATTCATGTACAAATTTTTCATGGGGGTTTATCTTATATTTTTAGTAATAAAAATTACATGTTAAATATTTAATAAAAGTTAATAAGTTAAAAAATGGATATCTTAATGTGGATCAAATTTTTATAAGTTTACATAAAACATATACATTATAAAATAACATTATTCTATTTTATTTTCATAATTTTAGGTATCATGAACCATTCCTCACCTAAATCACCTAAGTGTCAAAAGAGTTTATTTTTACCTCTCTACTAACATTCAATTCTATAGAAATGTCCCTGGTTTTCACATATAAAATGTGATTACATCAACACCATCCAAACCACAAATATCTTTTTAAATTATATTAAAACCTAGATAATTCATCCTCTTAAATAATAATCTTAGAAATTTTTATTCTCTTGTTTAAAAAATTGATCCCTATGTCTTACATTTTCTAGAGGTCTTTTAAGAGAAGACTCAAACTCTCAACATGATTATTATCCACACAATACCTTTATATTCCTTATTTTTATCAACCCCTCATCCAAAATTATTCTAACCATACTAATATAAATAAATACATATCATTATTATATTTAAATGTTATTATATTAATGTACTATCCATTTTCTACCTTTATCTCATCTATTTAAAAAATGAAAATGGCACCCGTGTTATGGGCGGACTACCACCTCCATAAACGATGCATTTTATTTTTTATCAATTCCATACATGTATGGTTACAGTAATTTATATAATTAATAAATATGATATTTATTACATTGATAATATTTTTTAAAGATAAATTAGTATTCATTTTAATAATATCCTCAATGAGAAATCATCCAAAATTTAATAACCTAAAACAAGCACATGAAATAGAAAAATGATTTCTTATTTTACCAAATAGATTATTATATTAAATTATAAATAAAAATATTATAAATAATGAGTTTTACCTTTTATTAAATACAAATACAATCATTATTATTTTTTAATTATTATTTTAAAATAAAATCATTTTTATACTCATCCATTATTCACAACATGTTCTTAGATGGGTCAATCTTTCCACCTAAAATAATGATGCTATACAATATTTTTATGGATAGTTTTAAAAAAATAATTACTTGTATAATATTATATGAATATTTAAATAATGTTTTTTTATTCTATTATAGTTAGATAAATATTTAATTCATTTTTAATTTATAACATTTATTTGATAAAAAATAATTGAAACATTCATTTCGATGATTTTATATTCACAAAAAAAACTATAACTCTCATGGAATGAATTGATAAATTTATAAATAAATTTGGAAAATCTATACAATATTTAATGATGCTATACAATATTTATAAATTTATAACATTTAATTCATTTTTAATTTATAATATTTAATTCATTTTTCTATTCAAACATCTGATGATGAAAATAAAAAATATCTCACTACTAAATTTATAAGGAATGACTATAAATTAAATATTATTAAAGAAAACAGATAATAATAAAGTAATGGAATAATTTATTATTATTTTGGTTTTTATTATAAAAATATTTTAATGTTCTTTCATGGAATTCGAGAGTAAGTGTAAGGTATTTTCATACCTCAAAGTCCCTTCTATTGAGTTATAATGTTTATTGTTAAGCTTCATATATGTTATTATGGTTTAATTAGTCATATATTTAAAATATATTTTATTTATACATTATTTTATATGTTAATACAATTATTTTTTATAAACTCATGTTTGAATGATTTTTACATCAACGATTTTTTCATTCATAATGGATGTTTGGGAGGGAACTCTTTTCCTAGTGTCATAATCATACCTCTTTGACTATGATCTTAAAAGGTTGTATTATTCAATCATATGGGGAAATTATTTTTCATTTATTAATTATTTTATATGAAATTTAAATGTTGACATCAAATTATTCTTCTTGATGGAATTATTTTTTCATTAAAATATGACCTTGTTATGAATAATTCATATTTTTTCAAATGAATATTTCTCTTCAATGTCAATATTCATTGTTTCTAAAAATAATTTCTTTTAAAATTGTGAAAAAAATTAAATATCTCTTGAAAAATCCATACTTTTATTTATCCCATTACAAAATAAATGTTTACTATGTTTTTTAACTATGTGAGTTTCATTAAATATATTTTTTAATATGAAAGAAGTTTCCATTTCATGATCATATATTTTATCTCCTACTTCACATTTGATGAATTAACCATTATTTATATTTGTGAAAACTTTTCTAAAATTTATTTTAATTTTGTTATTTGATAAAAAAATTCATGTTATTTTCATGAAAATTATTTTTTAATGTTTCTAATAACTTCATGTTTTTTGGGATAGTGTTAAGAAATTTTTTATAAATGTTTTTTTCATGGTGTTTTTCTTCAATTTTCATATTTTTCACCAAAATATATATCTTATTTATTGTTTATATTTGTGAATAACCCTCTAAATAACATTATGATATATTCATTTTGGGTTATTCAAATTTATTTATCATTTGATTAACTCTTTGGGTCAATTTACATGATGACATTTTAAAATGTTATGAAACCCTTTTTTATTTTCATGAGTTCCTCGTGATATGATACATGATTGATTTTGTGTGGAACACATGCATATGAACTATCATTATGTAATGTGTGGGGACCTAAAAATTCCTCCAATTTATTGGTTAATATTTTATATCTTATAACATATGAATATTTTTCGTGGACATTATTATTCATATAATTGTTCAAAATATTTTTCATGGACAAGATTTCATTTTAATTTCCTAACAATATTATAGATGGAAATTGTCTAGTTTTTTTATTCATGAGGTTTCACATGGACATGATGGAATTTTATTGGTAAATAAATTTTTTCATGGGCATTGTCTCATTTTTCTTTTTTTCAATAGTTTGTGCATTAACATGATCATGTTTAACTTTTTTAACTATGTTATTCATGGAAATGATATTTATTTGTTTTTCAATGTTTTTTCATCAATATGACTGATCTTATCTGTGTTCAGAATATTTTTATTTCATATATGTCAAGACCCGTCCCAGTGGGGCCCGAGACGCAACTCTCCAAGCCCGCCTTCAATAGGCCAGGGGCTAGTGACTAGCACCGAGTAGGAATTTCACTAACATGGGAGGAATTGCCTATAAACATGTACACACACACACACATCTCCAAGCCCACCAAGCTGAAAAGTAAAAACTACTAAAAATGGAAATGCAAGCATACACTAAAATTCCAACCCATAGAGTACGATATGAAAGTAAAGTACAGTAATGTAAAACCCTGGGCCAAAAGTACCAGCCCACCAAAAGAAAGTCTGCAATAAATTCCAACCTGTAAAGAAAGGTACTGGGACTGCAATCCGTAGCTGTAGGAACACACCTCGGCCTGCCTGATCTCACTGAGCACCATCCAATCCCGGTCCACCTAGAATACCTTCAAAGGATAGCTCATCTGCACAAGACATGATATGTGCGGTCAAAGCCCATGCAGGGGTGAGTATAACAATACACAGTAGGACACCCCGAAAACCACAAAAGAGTACAAAAAAGGAAATACCACAAAGGAATGATACAGTCATCTCTACACAATATATGTCTATAGAACATATAACAAGAATATCAAGATATACTCATACGCGATCAACTATCGCGAAACCACCACTAAGATCCAGCTCAAAGATTCCACTAAGCACATAACAGGTAGAACACACTCCTAGGTCTGAAGAGAGAGATACAAAGTACTTGTTCAGGGAGGACTCACTCCACAAGTACTTAATAATACAATGCTCAGATGAGGATCACAACTTATAGTTATGGGGTGATTCCAACAACTCAGTCTGAACTAATCCGCTAAGCAGAGGATCGGCGCCCAGGTAAGGTAGGTCACGTCGATACCAAGAACTCTACCTAGGGTACCAGGAAGGAATAGAGGATCCAGATCTGAGTCTCACAGAGGGGATTCCAAAAACTATATTCAGGAAGTCCTACTGAAGGGATGATACTCCTATACGTAGGAAATGATACCAGAAACTTTCAGGGGAAAGACCAAGGGTATGAACCCTAAGAAATCTATTCCAAGTCACGGAAGACAAATCTCTCAAGCCATGTAGAACAGGTTACATGGAATATAGTAGGATCACACGCCGTGTTCTTTGACTCCGGGTACTGCCCATGTAAATGGCCCGTGTCTCTAGTCCAAGTGTGTAAAACTAGACTACACAGCGTCTAGAAGGATCACACGCCATGTTCCTTGACTCCGGGTAATACCCTTGTAAACGGCCCGTGTCTCTAGTCTTGTCATATAAAAAGTAACTACATAGCGTGTAGAATGATTACACTCCATATACAAGTGTCTGGGGTTCACTCTGTGTACGCTGGCCATGTGCCCGTACATGGCCTCAACCTGTGTCACCCCGCCCATGTACCAGTACACGGGGTATCCCGTGTATCTAGCTGGGTCTATCTGGGGAAGGTTATACATGCCGTGTCCTTGTCCGTGTACCCAACCCGTTTCTGTGTACTCCCGGATTACATGCCAGGTAGTCCACCGATGAACACACGCCGTGTAGCCCATACTACACGCCGTGTAGTCGGGATTTCTCCAGAACCTCGTTCTTCTTCCTCGCACCTCGACCGATCTTCTGGATCTTGTTTCTGCTATCTGTTTGCTGCAAAACTCAATATCTCAGGTTGCATCATCATCATGATGTCGAATATGTGGGTTTCGGGCCTTCGATCAGCTCTGAAATCCGATTCCGGTCACCTGTGCAGAAATCATTCGAAGAACGATATCTTCTGATCTTCTTCGATCCATCCATCACCACCGCAGTCGCACCTCCATGGGGTTTTCCCAATTCCAGATATTCAATTTGGGATCATTGCGTCGCACAACGGATGTGCAACGATCAATCATTCATATCTCTATGAAGAACGCGTAGAACGCACACGAAGAACACGAGAAATCGGGGAAGAAAGGCACAAAAAATCGAGATGGACGAACCTCGATCGATGTTTGTGTTGATCTTGGTTCATCACCATTAGAAGGATAAAGGAATCCAAAATAACCTTCAAGAATCTATCCCTAAAATCCCCGAAAAATCCCATCCCTCAAATACGATCGATCTGCGGGCTAATATGTTCATGGATTAGTCCGCGTTCATTGTAGGAATCATGAACAGGTAAAGGAACTCAAAATCAAACATCTTACCTGGATCAGTGGCGTTCGTTGGCGAATATTTGGTCTATGCGTCATCGTTGCCGGCAAAACCCATCAAGAATGTCGTCTCCTCATTGGGGTTTCCTCCAGAGCCTCTAGAGCCTCCAAGGGTTTCATGGTTATGAGGTCTGTAACCCTGGACCCCTTCACAAATCTCTATTTAAAAAGATAAAAGATATTTGCTACAACAAGATTTAATTAAATATTTTTATTAAATATTTTATTATGGTTATGTCCAAAAATCCATATTTCACCACTGACCTGCACCGACCGATGTTAGGCCTCGCCTAAGGTAAAATCGCTGCTCTGAATGCAACGGTGCCCTCATATTTCTAATCTGAACACCCATTCAGAAGTTATTCCACTTTTTTAGGAAAACCCCACACGTGTGTTATTTAATTATTTAATTAAATTCAAACATTTTTTCCAGGCTCACCGGGCCTCGGAACTGCACGCCGACTCCAAGCCTGGTCTCGAAATAATTTCCATATAATATTAAAAATAATACATGGAAAAAAATATGGGACATTACATTCTCCCCACCTTCGGGATTTACGTCCCCAAAAAGCCAAAACAAATGCTACTCAAAAAGATGTGGGCACTTCACATGAATTTGAGCCTCCTGCTCCCACGAGCTCTCCTGGAGATTCCCATTCTACCACCAGACACGCACCAAGGGAATAGCTCACCCACGAATGATCTTATCCTGCCGATCCTCAATCTCCACTGGGTACTCAGCAAAGGTTGCTCCATCATCGATATCCAGCTCGACCTAGTCGATAACATGTGATGGGTCATCCACGTACCTCCATAGCTGTGACACATGGAAGACGTTGTGTAACCGGTCCATCTGAGGAGGTTGATCCAAGCGGTATGCCACCTCGCCAAATATACTAAAAATCTGAAAAGGGCTGATGAACCTCGGAGATAGCTTTCCGCCTCAGCCAAATCTTCGCAATCCCCATCAAGGTGAGACCCAAAGGAACACATGGTCTTCCTCCTCGAACTCCAAGGTCCTCCGTCTCCTGTCGACATAAGAATTTTTCCGACTCAGTTCATTCTTCATCCGCTCTTGGATGACCTGCACCTTCTTTGTAGTAGCTCGCACCATCTCTGGGCCCATGAATGTTGACTCTCCTGGGTCAGTCAAACAAAGTGGTGACCTGCAAGGTCGCACGTACAAAGCCTCGAATGGTGCCATACCAATAGTAGAATGATAACTATTTTTATAAGAAAATTTCACCAGTGGTAGGTGATCCTATTAGCTATGGCTGAAGTCAAGTATGCAAGCTTGTAGCATATCCTCCAGAACATGGATGGTTTGCTCTGTCTATCCATCAGTCTGAGGATGAAACGCTATGCTCAAGCATAACTGAGTCCCAAAAGCTTCCTGCAATCCCTTCCACAAATGGGATGTGAAACGAGCATCACGATCTGAGACGATTATTGATAGAACTCCATGAAGTAGAACTATCTCCTGCACGTAGAGGCGTCCCAATCTCTCTACTAAATTCTGCTCCCGTATGGCTAGGAAGTGGGCCGACTTGGTGAGTTGGTCAACGATCACCCAGATGGCATTGTGTCCCCTGGATGTACAAGGTAAACGCATCATGAAGTCCATGGATATCACATCTCACCTCCACTCTGGAACCTCAAGGGGCTGAGTCAAACCTGCTGGAACATGGTGCTCGGCCTTTACTTGCTGACAAGTAAGGCACCGCGAAACAAACTCTGCCACACTCTTCTTCATTCTTGGACACCAGAACTGACGTTGGAGGTCCTGGTACATCTTTTCCACGCTTGGATCCACCTCCAAAGAAGATTTATGGAACTCCCTCAGAACCTCCTCCCGCAACGTCACTGGTACTACATTGCGCCCTCTGAAAATAACAATGTGATCCCCACCTTTTGAATATCCATTAGTAGCATCACCTATAGATATCTGAGCACGTGGAGTCTCACAGCTAACATCCTCGAGTTGTGCTACCCTGACTCGTTGTAAGAGTGGAGGGGTAACAACCATCGACTGAAGGTAAGATCCCTCATCTCTATCCATGAAGGATAACTGTAAATAGGCCAACTACCTTATTACCTCATCCAGAAACTACGAACTAGATTTCCTGCTGAGAGAATCTTCCACAACGTTCCCCTTCCCAGGAGTATAAAAAATCTCAAAGTCATAATCCTGGAGGAACTCAAGACAACACCTCTGTCTCAAATTCAGATCCTTCTGAGAAAAGATATATCTGAGACTCTTGTGATCAGAGTAGACAAAAAACTGCTCGCCCATCAGGTAGTGTTGCCACATCTTCAATGCGAAGACTACCGCTGCCAACTCAAGATCATGGGTCGCGTAGTTCTACTCATGTGGCCTCAACTAACGTGAGACATAGGCAATCACTACTTGCCTCCACATTAGGACACAACCAAGCCCGGTTCTTGATTCTTCGTAGAACACTACTTACTTGACACCCTCCTCTGGTAATCTCAAGATCAGGGTGCTCGTCAGTCTCTGTCTCAACTGCTGAAAAACTCAATGGCATCTCTTGGTCCACACAAAGGGATGCCCCTTTCGGGTCAAAGATGTCATGGTTGCTGAAAATCTGGAGAAATTAGGAATGAATCTCTGATAGTAGTCTGCCAACCTAAGGAAACTTCACACCTCCGTCATGCTCCAGGGTGGGTCCCATGCTAACACTGCCTCTACCTTGGTTGGGTCCACTACTACAACATCTGCCAAGATAACATGTCCCAGAAAGTGGACCTCCTGTATCCAGAATTAACACTTCCAGAGTTTCCTGTAAAACTGGTGATCTCAGATTGTGTCCAGAACCATCCTTAGGTGCCTCACATGATCCTCCTCAGACGCAGAGTACACAAGGATATCATCGATGAAGACCACTACGAACCGATCTAGATAGGGCTGAAAGATCTGATTCATGAGTCCCATAAACACTGCAGGGGCGTTCATCATGTCGAAGGGCATCACCAAGTACTCATAATGACTATAGTGACATCTGAAAGCCATATTCTGTATATACCCATCTTGTACTCGTAACTGGTGATAGCCTGATCATAGATCAACCTTCGAGAACCATCGTGCCCCTCTTAACTGGTCGAATAGGTCATCGATCCTCGGTAGTGGATACTAGTTATTCACGGTCACCTGATTCAAGCGTCAGTAATCCACACACAGCATCAAGCTCCCATATACCTTCTTGGAAAACAATACTAGGGCCACCCAGGGTGAAACACTGGGTCTCATGAAGCCCTTACTCTGCAAGTCTTCCTGCTATACTCTCAGCTCACGAAGCTCTGCAGGAGACATCCGATATGCTGATGCTGATATCAATATCATCCCAGGTTGCAACTCAATGCCGAAATCTATCTCCCGATGGGGAGTTAGTCCAGGGAAATCCTCCAGAAATACATCCTCGTACTCAGCCACAACTACTGGAAACTGGAAACTCATAACATCTATTGCGCCAAGGGCTAGGCTAGCCAACTGATGTGAAATCGGTTGTACCTTTCTACTCATGAGTCCATCCTACGCTACCTGGGTCTCCTTTTCACCGATGAAGGAGAACCTCATTACATCACTACGGACACACCGCACCCTTCACCTAGAGTAGTCAATCTGGGCATGAACTGTGGATAGCCAATCCATACCAAGAATTACATCGTAAGGCCTCAACGCCACCACCAAGAGGTTCCAACTGAAACACTTGCCTTCAAGGGTCAGGTCACACTGTCTACAAAGGTGTGTGATCTTTGAATCTTCTCCAGTCAGTGTTTCTAAGCATAAGGGTCGAGTCAAAGGCTCAATTGGAATCTCAAGGTCTCGAACAAGTTAAGTAGCCAGAAAATAATGACTAGCACCTGTGTCTATAATTACGACAGCCAAAGTAGAAAAGACACAGATTGTACCTCTAATCATTCTAGGAGTACCTGGGTCATAAGCCTCCACTTCCTGTAGTTGTCCCTACCTCTATCCACCATCTCCCTGAGCCTGGGGTGGACCTCCTGGGGGTGGTGGTGGTAAAGGGTCAAAATGCTGACCACCTTCAGCTGCTCTCCCAGCTCCTCTACCACGTCTGCCGCCCCGCAGATCTGTCTGCTCCACACGTTGCCTCTGCCTTGGTGGTCTATCCAATTCTCCCATGTCAGTAGTATGGCGGGTCAGACAATATCATGTGAGATGTTCCCTACCATCACATGAGTAGCACCGCCTCTCTAGAGGCTGCCTGGATGCGCCCTGTGAACCCTATATGGAAGATCCTCTATCCTGGGATCTCCTCTGAAAACGTCTCCCACGCCTGGGTCCCTGACGTCAGCACCCTACTATCGAGGTCTCTGCTCTGGCAAGCTCACTACTAACAACTGCTGGATGTCTCTGCTCTTCCAATAATATCTCGACCACCAAATCCCGCTCGAGGACCCCAACATAAGTAGGAATGCGCATAGGGATGATGCTAGCTTGGATGTCTCTGTGCAAGCCCCGCTCAAAATTCCAATCTCTGAAGTACTGATCCCTGAACATATCCATCGAGTACCGTTAGAGGTCGGTAAACCTCGAGAATAGTCAGCCACCGTCATGGTTCCCTACTGTGGCTAAAGAAGCTCCTGTATACATACTGATCTCAGGGTAACTAGTGAAACCTCCTCTATAAAAAGATGCTAAAACTCTGAACATACAAGAGTTGCCTCATCGTGAGTCTAGATAACCAAACTCCACCATCTCCCTTCCGATCCTTGTAGAAGGCTCACTGTCAGGATCACCATCTGGTGTGCTGGTGTCCTGACCAAACAGATGACTTTGGCCACTGCCTCAAGCCAGTCCCCTGCTTCCTGAGGGTCAAGCTCACCTCGAAACCTGAGGGGTCTCTGTCTCTGAAACTCGTGGAGTGCGTTCAGCCTACGCTCCTCCTCTACTGGTACAGCAGGCACTAAACACTACTCCATAGTTGGTGGAATAACTAGCACACCACCTGAAGGTAAAACTAGGGAATCTGGTCCCTGTATCGAAGATTCATCACTGAGGGGGTCATCCTCGTGATCGAGCTGCTGGATCCTAGCAGGTGTGTGTCGTAGAGGCATCATGTAAAGAAACAAGATGTATCACAGTTAGTGAGTATATCTAGAGAGCTGACTCAAGAAGGGCATGGAAACCACAACCCATTCCTATATGATGTATGTACCATTATTTTCCCTTGCAACTAGGGTTATCATGTTCCGAGTTGAAAAACAAGTTATCAGAGTTTTGGTGTACGGATATGTCGGCCGCCCGTACCAACACTGGGGTCCCTGGCCTGAAATCCGAACTCAAAACACTTAACACTGTTTCCCAAACCAACTCACAGACTCTCGGTCCTAAGGTAGAACCGACCACCTCTGATACCACTCTGTCACGACCCGTCCTAGTGGGGCCCGAGCCGCAACACCCCAATCCTCCCTCCAATATGCCTTGGGCTGGTGACTAGCACTGAGTAGGCATGTCACTAACATGGGAGGAATTTCCTATAAACATGTACACAGACACACACATCTCCAAGCCAACCAAGATGAAAAGTAAAAACTACTAAAAATGTAAATTCATGCATACACTAAAATCCCAACCAACAGAGTACGATAGGAATGTAAAGTATATTAATGTAAAACCATGGTCCAAAAGTATAATCCCACCAAAAGAAAGTATGAAACAAAGTCCAACATGTAAAGAAAGGTACTGGGACTACAATCCGTAGTTGTAGGAACACACCTCGGCCTGCCTGATCTCACTGAGCACCGTCCGGTCCTGGTCCACTTAGAATCCTATCAAACGCTCACTCGTCTGCACAAGACACGACATGTGCAGGCAAAGCCCGTGTATGGGTGAGTATAACAATACCTAGTAGGACACCCTGAAAACCACAAATGAGTACAAAAAAGAAAATACCACAAAGGAATGATACAATCAGCTCTACACAATATATGTCTATAGAACATATAACAAGAATATCCAGATATACTCATACGTGATCAACTATCGCAAAACCACCACTATGATCCAGATCGAATATTCCACTAAGCACGTAATAGGGAGAACACACTCCTAGGTCTGAAGAGAGAGATAAGAAGTACTTATCCCAGGAGGACTCACTCCACAAGTACTTAATAATACGATGCTTAGATGAGGGTCACAACCAATATCTATGTTGTGATTCCAACAACTCAGTCTGAACTAATCCGTTAAGCATAGGATCGGCGCCTGGGTAAGGTAGGTCACGTCGATACCATGAAATCTACCTAGGGTACCAGGAAGGAATAGAGGATCCAGCTCTAAGTCTCACGGAGGGGATTCCAACAACTCTATTTAGGAAGTCCTGCTGAAGGGATCATACTCCTATACGTAAGAAATGATACCAGAAAACTTCAGGGGAAAGACTAAGGGTACGAACCCTAAGAAAGCTAGTCTAAGTAATGGAAGACAAATGGCTCAAGCCAAGTAGAACAGGTTACACGGCATGTAGTAGGATCACATGTCGTGTTCCTTGACTCTGGGTACTGACCGTGTAAATGGGCCATGTCTCTAGTCCAGGTGTGTAAAACTAGACTACACGGCATGTAGAAGGATCACATGTTGTGTTCCTTTACTCCGGGTACTGCCTGTGTAAACGACCTGTATCTCTAGGCTTGTCATATAAAAAGTAAATACAAGGCATGTAGAATGATTACATGCCATATCCGAGTGTCCGGGGTTCGCTCCGTGTTCGCTGGCCATGTGCCCGTACACAGCCTCAACCCATGTCGCCTCGCCTGTGTACCAGTACACGGGGTATCCTGTGTATCTGGACGAGTCTGGTCGGGGAAGGGTATACACACCTTGTCCTTGGCCATATACCCAACCCGTGTCTATGTACTCTCAGAGTACACACCAGGTAGTCCACTGACGGACACACGTTTTGTAGCCCATACTACACGCCATGTAGTCAGGATTTCTCTAGAACTGTCATCTTCCTCCTTGCGCCTCGGCCGATCTTACGGATCTCATTTATGCTGTTTGTTTACCGCGAAACTCAAGATCTTAGGTCACCTAGTCATCATGATGCCGAATCAGCGGGTTTTAGGCCTTCGATCGGATTCAAAATATGATTCCATTCACCCGTGCGGAAATCGTTCAAAGAACAATATCGTATGATCTGCTTCAATCTGTCCATTGCCACTGCAGTCGCACCTCTGTGGGGTTGTCCCGATGCCTGATCTTCAATTTGGGATCGTTGCGTCGCACAATGGATGCGCAAAGATCCATCATTCATATCTCCATGAAGAACGCGTAGAATACACGCGAAGAACTCGAGAAACTAGGGAAGAAATTCACAAAAATCAAGAGGGATGAATCTCGATCAATGTTCATGTCGATCTTGGTTCTTCACCATTAGATGGATAAATGAAACCAAAATAACCTTCAAGAATCAATCCCCAAAATCCCCATAAAATCCCATCCCGCAAATACGATCGATCCGCGGGCTAATCTATTCATGGATTAGTCTGTGTTCATCGTAGGAATCAAGAACGGGGAAAGGAACTCAAAATCAGTCATCCTACCTATATCTGCGGTGTTCGTTGGCAAAGATCTGGTCATCGCATCGTTGTCACCGGTGAAACCCGTCAAGAATGTTGTCACCTCGTTGGGGTTTCCTCCAGAACCTCCAGATCCTCCAAGGGTTTCAAGGTTATGAGGTCTGTAACCCTGGACCCCTGTGCAAATCTCTATTTAAAAAGATAAAATATATTTGCTGCAATAAGATTTAATAAAATATTTTTATTAAATAGTTTATTACGGTTATGTCCAAAAAACCAAATTTCACCACATACCTGCACCGACCGATGTTAGGCCTCTCCTAAGGTAAAATCGTTGCTCTGAACGCAATGGTTCCCTTGGATTTATGATTCGAGCACCCGTTCAGATTTTATTCCACTTCTTCAGGAAAACCCCACGTGCATGTAATTTAATTATTTAACTAAATTCAAACATTTGTTCTGGGCTCACCGGGCCTCAGAACTGCACGCAGAATCCAAGCTTGGTCTCGAAATAATTCCCATATAATATTAAAAATAATACATGGAAAAAATCCAGGACATTACAATATAGGTATCCTTATTCAAAATTTCTGTGTTATATTTCTATTATATTCTCTATGTATCATGATTATTATCTAAATATTCCACAATATTATTACATGGAATATTTTTTGTCACGTGATATTAAATGTCCTTCTATTTTGGATCATGGAAAAATATTATTATCCCCAGATCTTATTAATCAGATATCACTCTCAGGGAAATCTTTACTCAAGTTCTTCTAATCTCACCCATGATGACTTCTTGTTATGATTTTTCCTTATCGTGTGTTTGAGATCAATCTTTCTTATGTTTTCTATTCCATAGGTTGTGAATATGGGTTGGAAATATGATACTTTTATAAAATGGTACAATATTGTGAAATTATAGAGATATTATCACCATTATATGGAAGAATACTTTTTTATTTCAAATCTCCCAATACACACATGCTTTTTATTTCTTGAATATAAGAATCATTTAGGCAATTTAATGTTTACATTATGATTTTTTTGTAATATATGAATGATTATCCAGGGTCATCTAACATAAAATTCATTCTAGTGTGTAAATTATGTGTTTTTAGAACTTGGTCTATGACGGATTGTATGGGGCATAAATGTTTTTATTATATTTGTGTTTAGCTATTTTTCAGTATTAGTTTAGTTATTTTTTGGGTTTTATGACTAGAAAACTTTAGAATAAATCCCAAAGGATAAGAATATATATAGGAAATGAAAAAAAAATTGATCAAATAATGAGTGTGTGGTTTTATAGAGATGAGATCCCAATCTTGATGAAAACATGTGGATCCATGTTCTATCACTCATACAGCTAGGGGTAATAACCCTGAAAAAGGATGTTTCAGTATTAACTTTATCTTCAATCTATTTACAACAATTTTACCTAATAATGCTCTTATTTTGACTCTCCTAATGTAAATGATTTGATGATTCATATACTCTTTATGAACCATTATGAAGGATTTAAATGGAATTTTATGATTCCATGTATAACTATTTTGGTTAGTGAATCTAAAAAATGAACATGTATAACCAAGACTAAAGCATATAGACTCATAAGATAGGTTATGCACGTCATTTTTGAGTTATTTATTCTATGTTTATAGTTTCATTTTATACATTTATCAATGTAAGTATTCTCCTACATCAATTTTTTTTATTTACTGTAACAGATGATGCACATAAGATCTGAATAATTAATACATTACATGGAAAAAAGAAATGATTTTCCTAATAAACAACTAAATGAGATATTATTTGGATTGATGAATCATTGATTTTTGACTAATAATATATCTCAAGTAATGATTACCATTTGAGATTAGTTGGTTTTCCAAACTCATAAAATAATATAAAAATAGAGTTTCTTATATGTAAAAGTTATAATACCATGGAGGAAAGAATATTTTACTTCATACTTGTATAGAATGTGGAAATAAGATCCCAATGGAATGTATAAAAGGGAAAGGAATATTTTACATGTTTGGAAGGATTAGACATCAATTTCATTACTATTTAAGGGAGATAAAGAGGTTTTCCAATACAATGGCAGGAATAATGGTCCAAAATAGTTTTACACAAACACTTAAATTATTTAAATAAATTTATTTTTGAAATTATAAGAATAGATTATATAATAATTGGGATAATGAGAGTATGTGACCCTAGTAACCTCTAAGAAAAAGAGAATAAGGAATAGACTATGCAATAACCCCTATTTAAGGGGATTTTTATATTTGAGGTACAATTTTTATGTAGTTTATATTTTTGGATATGTAGTGGATTCTAATTATGAAATATCTAGTATATACATGAATTTTTCTAATTAAATCAAATTAAAACCTCAATTATTGGATATTGTATTATTATAGAAAAATTATTGTTGTCTTATAATTATGTCCAAAGTTGAAGTTATGGGAATGTGCCTTATGTAAATCATATAATTATTAATTAACATGAACTTTATATGATTTTGGAAATTAATTTACTATAACCAAATTAAATTTAGATTAATTAAAAAAATAGTGAAAGCAATTTTTATATTCCAAATTAATCTATGATTATCTATTATTACAAGGATGATGAAAATCATTCTAGAAAAATTAATTTTGTGGATTTTTATACCTAATCTAGATGGGTATTTTATAACAACCCAATATAATAATATATTTTTTACATCATTACTATGAGTAAAAATTAAATCTCAAAATAATCTCACACATTTCATATAGCCATTTGGCTTAGATTCTTTTATTTTCAATTACATAAGAAACTTCTATTAAAAACATGAGAAAATTTCTCTATAATTAAATCCTTCTACACCCCCTTCTAGAATTATCAAAAGGTATAATTATATTAATAATGATGGGAATGGAAACATAATGAAGGGTTGATATGAATCACATCGTAAGGAAAAAACTCATCAAGATTTCATCAAGTGATTGATCATAAATATATCAGAACAAAGAACTAGGGAGAAATTTTTTATTAAAAATAATATTTAATAATAATTCTTATCCATAAATCATGAATTAAGGACATGTAATTTCAAAATAATAATCATATACCATGGAATAATAGTATTATATAAGCATGGAAACATAGAAAAAAATGATATTCTGATGGTTTTAAAAAAATGGTTTATCAATGGGTCGGTTTTTAAACCGAGCTTCATAAGTTTTCTCTAAGTGTTAGAACACCTAAAGGTGTCATTTTTGAACTTGGGTAATTACCCGATACTTTTTGCGGGTGTACCGATGAGTCTCGGGAGCATCTGATCTGGAAAATTCCACTTTAATGGATCTACATGGGCATCGCACGATTGCGGTCCAACCCGTGCAGTTCACCCTATTTAATAAATTATATTTTATAATTAAATAATATTATATAAGAGATTGTTATTAATTAAAATAATGTTTTATTATTAATAAAATAAACGTTTTTATAATTATTATTGTTGTTTTTTAATTAAATTAATGTTAAATAATTAATTAAATGACTATTGAAGTAATTAATGAGAGTTTTTAGGGTTCACTGGAAAAGTTTAATTAATATAGGATTTTCCAAGATAATGATGAAACATTATTATTATTAAATTTAGGTTGTGGGTTTGATTTTTTATCATTAATATCATATTAATGATATTGTAATAAATTGGGGGTTTTGGTTTTAAAAAAATGAATGTTGGAATAATAATAATGATGATGTTATTATTATTATTATTGTGGTTATTTAATTAAATAAATGATAATATAATTTAATGTGGCTTTTGTGATTTTCAAAGAAACATTTTCCTCTATTAATGATTAATTAGGGGTTTGGGTTTGACAATAAAAAGTCATTTCAAAATATATTAATGATAATTTAAATTGAAACTCTATTATTTTATTATATTTTTATTTTAAGTGGAAGAAATAATGGGAGGAGCATCCCCCTTCTTCTCCAAAATCATGAGAATGCACCCCCCCCCACAGAATCACCTTGCAGTGTGAACGGTGCCTCCGCCTGCCCACCTCATCGTAGCCACATATAGTGCTTCTCCCATGGCAGAGTCTCCTCCCCCCGACAGCACAACCTCCCTCAGTATGACCTCCTGTAGTATGCGACCAAAACTCCTAAACCCAAATGTGATGTAACTTCCTAGATCCTCCATGGCTGCATGTGTGAGATCTTTTCCCATGGTTGTATTTTTTCTTGGGTTGAACCTCCTCCACCCTGTGGTGCGACCTCCAGAAGCACATAGCCTCGCTCGGACTCCCTCACAGCAACGCAACACCCTAGGTAGAACCCCTACAGCACATGACTCCTATGATGAGACCTCGCTTTCCTGGGTCCTCTTTATGTGGTTTTTTTCTTCTGAATATTCCATGGTTTAGTTTTTTTATTCAAATTAGGATATTCTATAATGTTTTTCTTCAACTTTTTGGTGATTTTGTGTTTTTTCAGTACCTGATTTGGGTGACCAATTTTAGGGTTTGATAGAAATACTGTGTTTTGACGTTATTCCTTCATTATGGTGTGAAAATGGTGTTTTGGGTTCCTTTGTTCCATAATCCGGCATCTTCCACCAGGGGCGAGGTAGATGGTCTCGAATTGTTTTGCCGACTTTGGATCTGGTAAGCTTTTAAACCTGCTATTTGGTTTTCCACTGGTTAAAATAAGGTCTGTTCATTTTTTATGAGTCACCGGTACCGGGTTAGACTTGCGTTGGTCATTACTGTTTTGATTCTGGGTACCAGTTTAACATTTTGAATAATTTTTATCAATGTATACAACTCACACATATATATTTATGTGTGTGTGTGTAAAACTGTGGACCAGTTGTGGATTGGTTTTCGACGTGTGATGAAGTGCGACGTGTTTTGGTTCCACCCTGAGGTAGGGTCCCAAATCATAATCACATTATTTAAGAATTATATTATTCTTTAAATAATTTTAGATTATGAGTATCCTTGATTTTAAAACTACTAAATTTTATTTAAATGATAGTTAAAGATAAATTATTGGTTGGTCGTAATGTCATATCATGCTTGCTTAAGGCTGGGATTTTGTATAGTATATGAATGTTTAAATTTAATATCTTATGATGTGTTATCCAATCCACAAAACAAACTTTGACTCGATATTTACATTGATTACATAGATGTTCTTTGGATACATCTATGGTGAGTGACATATATGGGGGATTTTGGGCTTAGGATGAATCTCAAGACATTCATAATTTAATAAGGTTTGAATAATTGATAAATGAAAATTATTGTGTAATGGATATTGTGTATACATGAAAAATGTATAATACCATTTCAGACACCAACTCAGGGCTGAATCAGGTACTTGGGTATATAGTTACATTGTAATGCTTACTTTATTAATGAATGCATTCATACGGTTTAAATTATTTATTAAATGTCGGTATTTGGGGTAGAAATTGGTGGTCTCTTCCTACTGAGAATTATATCTCACATCCTACTTAGGCTGCCACTACACTTGGGTACCCGAGTGGATTCTATTTGGTTTCAGGATTGTAATATTTGTATATAATTTGGGGATATGAGTAGAGGTCCTAGCGGAGGCTGAGAATTCTTGAGGATACCACCCTCCGGGATTTGATTCATTGTTTACCTATTTTTATATTGGAATGTAAAGAATGTTGTTTTTGTTCATTGTATACCATTTTGTATCATTATCATGTCCTACATTTATCTATTTTATAATTGGCATTGGCCGCTTATATAAAATGTGTACTATTTGTATTCCACTACTTTATCATTTATTATACTTTTTCCGCTATTTACTACCATTTTTTATTATTTAACTTTGATATGATGGTATATTCTACCCACTGACTATCCGTAGACCCTCTCTTCTAGTCAGTAGCCTCTGGCATATGGGGAGACACATTTGGGATCATGTGGCTACCGGTCCGGCAACCAGATTAGTGGTGAGTCGGGTCGGGACATTACAATGTGGTATCAGAGTGTTTCTTTTCCATTGTCTTATGGTTTTGGGGTTGGTAGATAGGAGACTAGTGATTTGTTGGCATTTGGGTTAATAGACCTTCTTGGGAATGATCACCACGTGTATGGGAAATGACCATGTGGATAAGGATAGGAATTGGTTTTTGTACTATTAGATGTTATAGTTGTTATGATTTCACCTTGAGTGATTGGTGTATTTTCTGTTGCTTATTGATTTTGACAATTTTGAAAAATAATTGTCTTTGACTGATATGGCAAGTAAGTTTCATACATGCATCATCCTAGGCACTTAGATATTCACATTTCATGCTACAACATTCCATGTAGTTGCAATAGTAGGATGCCTACTAATTTGGATCGTGTTCCTTGGTTGTAATGTTATTTTTTTATATGCTTTAGCATGCCACTGTAGATCACATGTTTCAGTGATAAATTTAACATTCTTGAGTGATTATAAACCATATTGCCTCAGTTATTAGCATGATTTGTTGTTGTTCCATGATTTTGTGTTATATCATGTTGTTGTGTTACTATTTATGCTAACATTCCAGAGATGTTTTTATATATGAAAGGGATGCTAAAGTTAAAATGTTAAATGAATGTTTCTGTGAAAAATTAGAGCAAAATTAAAGCGATAATGTGTATGGCCGCCTTATCAATTGGTTTATGGTAACCCATGTGATTGAACCTTATATAACAATATTATGATTGAAAATGCTTATAAATGTAAAAATGTTATGTTGTGATTGAAATGAACTATTGTTGGGTTTCTTTTTTAAGAACAAGGATTTAATACATGCGACCCTCAGAGGTCACCTTCTTGGTAAATGGAATTTAGATGCAAAATGTCATGTTTAAATTTGAATAACACTGAATGTTAGATGATTAAAGGTGATATTTGTGATAGCCTGTCTATTTTTTCCATAGAACATTGTTCTGAAAAAAAGTACTTGTTTGTTTTTTGAAATTCATTCAAATGTTTAATGGTTTAAATTTATTAATTAAAATGGATAAAACAAAAAAGGGTCTTTTAAATATTGTGATTTTGGTTTTGTGTGACCAGGATAGGAGGTTGAGGTTTAAGTTCCGTAAGGGGATAACTCATGGTAGGTAGTACCCATATAATTTTCTAGGCTATTAAAGTAAGTTCGTCTCACTTCTCAGGAGGGCATCTTGGGACTCGACTGTTATGGCATGCCAATATGTTTATGTTATGGATTTTAGGATCAATGTTTGACGTGGTGATCATTGTTAGAGTAACGTCACATGAATGTGCTAATTTGTTCTAAAATAGTGCACTGGTGAGTAGTAGATCTTTTCTTGCAAAGTCATGGACAATCATAATGTGGGTAGAGTCGCATCATTTTCGGAAAATGTGTTGGTAAGAGATTCCGGTATTTTAGGACAAAGTTGTCTGGTAGTAGTTCGACTGATCTTCTTAATGACCCTGGATTTTCTCTGAATGTGCTCTTTTGAATATGAAGAGGATGTCCCATATCTTGACATCATCATGGAGACACTAGTATATCTTTGGTCTTACCCCACACTACTGTTTGAATGCTGTTGGGATTGATGTGTGGTTCTTATCTGGGTAGTACACGGGATGCGTGTTTACTTTGGGATACTCCTTTATTCATGTTGGGGAATGGTTGTTTTTAAAATATCATTGTGATGTATAGACATGGAAATTTAACTAGAGGTCGAGTATGGACTTTGTTATACATGCGGATGGTTTTGGAATAATTTTAAAGGCACGTCGCCAGATAAAGGGCGAATGTGGGTTTTGGGTCTGCGACATCTTTTGAGGGAAGCATGCGCAACCTGTTCTATTGGTTGTTCAAGATTCAACTATTTTCGTATAAAAGGTCCATGTAATGGCCTCAGATTAATCTATGTTTTGAGGTTTAAGCAATAAAGTGAGCTTTGGCTCTAGTTTTAAAGGCTTAGTTGTTAGGCATGTGAAGGGTTAAAGGTGATTTTGGCATTGGGAATGCAACACGACAGTTCTAATGAGATTAAATGACCGTAGTAGGTCGATTGATTAAGTAGTGGTTTATGATGGATTCTCATAGTTGAGAAGTTTTTAAGGTGGGTAAATTGAAATGTCCCATGTTTTCAAACTGGGTTAAAATACAAAGGTTTTCAAAAAAAAATCAGTTTATCTACGTGTCAATTTTTAAACTGAGATATAGAATTTTATTATGAGTGTTGGAACACCAGAAAGTGTCGCTTTTGGATTTTCATAATTACACGATAATTTTAGCGGGTGTCTTGATGACTCTAGGGAACATCAGATCTAGAAAAGTCCACATTAATGGATCTGTATAGGTAGCGCACCATTGCGGTCCAACTCATGCAGTTCACCATTTTTAAAAAATTATTTATTTTAATTAAATAAGATTATATGAGAGATTTGTTTTAATTGAAATAACATTTTAATAATAATAATGAATTTTTTATTATTATTATTGTGGTTGTTTAATTAAATTAATGTTAATGAATTAATTAAACGATGGTTGAAGAAATTAATGAGAGTTTCTAGGGTTCACCTAGAACATTTAATTAATAGAGGATTTTCAAAGATAATGATGAAACAATATTATTATTAAATGGAGGTTATGGGTTGGATATTTTATCATTAATATTATATTAATGATATTGTAATAAATCATCGGTTTTATTTTTAAAAAAATGAAAGTTGGAATAATAATGATGATGATGTAATCATTATTATTATTGTGTTTATTTAATTAAATAAATGTTAAAATAATTTTATGTGGATTTTTATATTTTCAAAGAAACATTTTCATTTATTAATGATCAATTAGGGGTTTTGGGTTTGACAATGAAAAGGAATTTTAAATGATATTATTGATAATTTATATTGTGATAGTTTTTTTAGAGGATGAAATAAGGGGAGGTGTAACCCCCTTATTTTCCAAAATTGTAAGCATGCTCCCCCCCCCCGGACTCCCCTTGCAGCATGCATGGCGCCTCTGCATGCACTTCTCATTAGGACCACCTATAGTGCATCTCTCTTGGCTGAGTCTCCTCCTCCATGCGGCGTGACCTCCCTCGATCTGACCTCCTATATCGCATGACCCAAACTCCAAAACCCTAACATGATGTAGCTTCCCAAATCCTCCATGGATTAATGTGTGAGATATTTTTCTATAGCCATAATTTTTCCTCATCCGAACCTCCTCCACACTGCGGCGCGACCTCCATCAGTACGCAGCCTTGGCCAGACTCTCTTACAGCAACGCGGCACCTAGGGTGGAACCACTGTAGCACGCGACTCCCGTGGCACGACCCCCATTTCCTGGGTCCTCTGTCTATAGTGTTTTTCTTCCAATTCATACATGGTTTAGTCTATTTTTTCACAGTTGGATCTTCAATATGGGTTTTCTTCATCTCTTTGGCAATTTGGTGTGTTTTCGCTACCCGATTTGGTTTGACTGAATTTAGGAGTTAATGGAAATACCATGTTTTGATGTTTTCCTTCATAAGGTGTGAAAAAGGGTTTTTAGAGACCTTTATTCCATAATTTGGTATCCTCTTCCATGGGTGAGGAAGATGGTCACAAATTATTTCTCCACATTTGGATCGAGTAAGCTTCTAAACCCGTTGTTTGGTTTTGCACTAGTTAAAATAAGCTTTGTTAATTTTTTTATGTGTCCCTGGTACCAGGATAGAGGTTTGTTGATCATTACTACTTTGATTATGGGTACCGGTTTAATATTTTGAATATTGTTGATCAATGTAAACAACACACACATATATATTTATATGTATATATATATATATATAAAGGTGTGCATACGTGCAACTGTAGACCTGTTGTGGATTGGTTGTTGACGTGTGATGAAGTGTGACGTGTTTTGGTTCCAAACTGAGGTAGGGTCCCAAATCTCTATCACTTTATTTAAGAATTATTTTATTCTTTAAATAATTTGAAAGTATGAGTTTCCATGAATTTGGAACTACTAAAATTTCTTTAAATGATAATTAAAGATAAACTGTTGGTTGGTGGTAATGTCATATCATGCTTTCTTATGGTTGGGCTTTTGTATGTATCCTTGTTTATGTCGATACATGATATGTTGATGCAATAATTTTTATGTATCTGAATTATTCCTTCCTCATGTGATAAATGAGGAAATTTCTATATGTTTCTGTTAAGAATGTATTTCTGATATTGAAAATATGTTGAGCTTATGCCCTGAATATTAAATGGTTAAACATGAAGCACCCATGGGTGTCTCTTGAAAATGAGACTTAAATGGTGATGGACTTGGAAACCCATAGGTGTTCCTTTTAAACCCATGTTACAGAATGTTAATTACGCAAATGATGATATATCAGTTGGTGAATTAGATGTTTGAATGGGGTGGGATGGGTGATAGGGTAATTAATTGAAGAATTAATTATCTATTCATGAGTTGGGAAAAATGTGGTATTTACAGAATATTGAGAATATTGAATATTTTGACATGTTTGGAATATAAATTGGAAACTGGTAAAAATTAATGGATGGATTAATTATTACATGATAAATGATAAATTCTTAATTAATTGACGAACTGGTTAAAGAGATATGAATTAATTGATTAATTTTTTAATTAATTAATTTTCATGCATTATTTAAAGATTATTAATTGATTTGATTGTTATGATTGTTGGCCAATAATACATTTGGTTGCATGTTTATTTTTCATTCCATATGTTTCTTAGGATGGAGTTGTTTAAAAATATGATATGCTATGTGAGATGGTTGCTAAATATATGGGCCTTGTTCAACATGTTTGACTTGATATTTTTATGACGTGCGTGTTAATTGTTAAAGTCATGGATAAAACACTATTTGAATAGATGAGTTCAGACATGTAAATGATTTTGGTATATGTAATTGAGAATAATTAATTGATAATTAATTATTAACTATTGATATTTTGAATGGTTAAATGATTGTAGAATTATTTGACAGGAGATTTATGTTCTTAATTAGTTTTTGAATTAATTAATGGAATAGATTAATTAATTTATGAATTAATTAATTTATGGTTTTGGGGTGTTAAACATGGAATTATAGACCAATGATAAATATATATGTGTGTGTGTGTGTGTGTGTGTGTGTGTGTATGAATGATAAATGGGTTTTGAAATAGGGACTGGTGCTCCAAATACTCACGAGGTGCTAGACATGGCGTTCTACACCCAGCATACTTGCAAACAATTTTTTATGGGACTGGGACTGATGCTCAAAACACCTATGGGTTTTGAGACAAGGACTAACGCTCAAAATACTCAAGAGGGTGCTAGAAATGATGTTATGCACCCATTAATTGACATTTTATTGTGGGTCCAATTGGTTGTATGTGAAATGAATTAATTGGTTAATGAATACTATTGTGACATAATGATTTTTGAATTGGCTATGAGAAAGGGTTCAAACTTATCAATGAATTTGGTGAATCATTGTTAGTGGACGGGACCAGGAAAAAATAACTATTTTTAGTGGAAGAGCATATATATAGTATATGAAAGATTAAATATAATATCTTATGGTGCGGTATCCTAGAAAAATCACATGCTTGTACATAGTCTTTACTTGTATTAATCAGATGTTCTTTAGAGACAACTATGGTGGGTGACTTATACGAGGGTTGTCGGGCTTAGGCTGAATCTCAAGAATTTCATAATTTATTGAGGTTTGAATAATTGATCAATTAAAATGACTGTTTAAGGAAAATTTTGTATGCATGAAATATGTATAATACTGGTTCAGACACTAGTTTAGGGCTGAAGCAAGTACTTGGGTATATAATTACATTGTACTGCTTTATTTATGCATGCTTTAACACGGTTTAATTTATTTATTGAATATCTATATTTGGGAAAGACACCAATGGTCCCAGCCTACTAAGATTTATATCTCATGCCCTACTCGGTCCATCACTGCACTGGGGTACCCAAGTAGATTCTATTTGGTTGCAGGATTGTCCTGTTTGTATGTACTTGGGGGATAGGAGTAGAGGTCTGAGCAGAAGCTCAGAATGCTCGAGGAGACCTCCCTCAGGGCATTGAGTAATTTTTTAACTATTTATATATTGGAATGTAAAGAATGTTGTTTTTTTCATTTTTTTTATTTTGTATCATTAGCATGTCATGCATTCATCTGTTGTTTTTTTTTATTTTATTGAGATCTATTTGTCTTCCACTACTTTATCATTTATTAGACTACTTCACATTCTATTTTCATTGTCTATTATTGAACTCTGATATTAGGGTATAGTCTCCCCACTTACTATCCATAGACCCTCACTACTAGTCGGCAACCTCTAGCATACGGGGAGACATGCTTGAGGTCATGTGGCAACCGGTTTGGCAACCAGTTTATTAGTGAGCCAGGTCCAGATTTTACAAAGGAATAATAGTCCAAAATTGTTTTACACCCACACTTAAATTCTTTAAATGAAATGATTTTTGGAATTATAATAATAGATTATATAATAATAGGTATAATGAGTGTAAGTGACCCTATTAACCTCTAAGAACATGGGAATAAGGAAGAGATTGTGCAATAACCACTATTGAAGTGGATTTTTATAATTGAAGTACAATTTTTATCATGTCTAGATTTTTGGATACCGTATTGGATTCTAATTATGACAATTATAGTATATCCATGAATTTTTCTAATTACATCAAATTACAACCTCAATGATTGGATATTGTATTATTATAGAAAAATTATAGCTGTCATATAATTATGTCCAAAGATGGCATTATGGGAATGTGCCTCATGTAAATCATATAATTATTAATTAACATGAACATTATTAAATTTTATAAATTAATTGAATATACCCAAATTTAATTTAGATTAATTATAAAAATTGTAAACTAAATTTTTTATTCAAAATTAATCTATAATTATCTATCATTTCAAGGATGGCTAAAATCTCTCTAGGACAATAAATTCAGCAGGTTTTAATACCCTAACCATATGGGTATTATATAACAACTCAATATAATAATATATTTTTTTACATCATTATTATGAATAAAAATTAAATCTCAAAATAATCTCACATAGAAACTTATTTTAAAAACATGAGAACATTTCTTCACAATTAAACCCTTATATACCCCCTTCTAGATCAATCATGGGGAGGAGGGTTGAATTTCTTTTTCAAGAAGGCCTCGGAGCGGCAGCTTTTCCCTCAGCCCACGGCGCTAGGGTTTCGGCTCATTTCATCTCATCCCCTCCGAATCAGCTCAGAGTTTCTCGGCGGCTGTCGTTGTCCTCCTCAGACCTCAATTGGCATCGGTGTGCGGTGTTTCCTCGGGTCTTAGTTTGGTCCTCGGCCTGGCTTCACGTGCGGCGTTCCTTCAACGTCGACATTTGGAGTGGTCTTGGCCCGGATCTCGGCTCGTATCCACGTGTGATGCTTGCTTTGTCCTCCCTGGAGCTCTTTCAGCGTCGGCAGCTTCTTCAGTGGTGGTGTCCTGGCTCGGCTCGGCGTAGGCGTGTGGTGTTGTCTCCGTCCTCCTCGGATTCAGTTCGCATCGGCGTGCAGAGGTTTTTCTGTTCTCAGTTCGGTCCTCAGATTGGCTTCGTGTGCGGCTACGACGTCGGCATATGGAGTGGTCTTGGTTTGGATCTTAGCTTGCCTCCACGTGTGGTGTCGAATTTGTCCTATCCGGAGCTCAATCGGCATCAACGCCTTTCTCGGACTGCTTGGCCCCCGCTGTCACCTCTAGAGTGACTGTAGGGGGGGAGGATTTTGTTCTCTGTTTTTGTTTTTGCAGGTGGTGGTGTGTCGGCATTTTGATCCGGTGTCGATGATGGTCCTCTACCGCTAACCCTCTCCCAATTTCCCTGTGGGCTTCTGCAGCTATGGTGTTGGGGGGATTGAAGAGGAGCAGCAGGGTTTATTCGCATTTCTGTCTGCATTGGATTTGATTTTGTCTCGCGGAAGCTTCTGGATTTGATAATTTTTTACTGCGTGGAATCCTTTTGTGGCCTGTTTGATTGTTGTTGGATTGTCTCGGACTATCTTTCGGAGTTTGCTTCAGATGAGGTTTTAGAGCAGGTTTCCCTCACTTGCATGGCTATTCGGATTTGGAAGTTTGAGTGGGTATGACATTGCCATCGGTACCGGATCCATGCTTCTTTGTACGGGACAGTTTGCTGATTAGTCATGCACAGGTGGAGGAGACATATTGATGTTGATGCTAGGAGGGTTATCTCTATGGATTATGTTCTGAGATGATTGTGGCACTTCCATCCATTGTTTTTGTCTAAGTCTTGAAGTCATGTAAGGTTTCCCCCTTTATCCTTAAAAGGGGGTTTATCCAAAAATCAATAAAAAATTCGGCCTTCAGGCCATTCAGTCAGTATACCCCCTTCTAGAATTATCATATGGTATAATTGTATTGATAACCCAGGGAAGGGAAACATAATAAATGGTTGAGATGAAAAACATAGTAAGAAAAAACTCATCAAGATGTCATCAAGTGATTAATCATAAATATATTAAGAACCAACAACCCGAGAGAAATTTATTAATAAAAATAGCCTGTAAACACTATTGGAATTATAGGTATTTCCGGCAGGCTATTTGCGATGGGATCCTGTCACCAATAGGCTTTAACGACGGGGGCCCATCGCAAATATCTTGTTGTAAAAAATGGTGTCAAAAACAAGTCTCTAATTATATAGATTATAGAATATGCGTACCTCTGAGTAGATTTTCCATTGTGATTTTAGTGTGAGAAAGTTTCAAGTAAATGAGTCATCTCACAAAAGAGCCCCCTTTTCGTCGATGAATCATCTTCTTGCAACTATCACCGCCAGAACACATTTTGAAAAATATGGTCCAACATATGCATATTCAAACTTGTGCATACTAGATTGGATATGCATACGTAGAGTCATACTTTTCATAATGATTTGAGTCGGTGAAAGTTGAAAGGAGAAGAGTCATCGAGCAAAAGGAGTGTCCTCAATCCACTGGAAATTGTGCCAAGTTATTACAGGTTATTACAATTTATTACAATTGATTTTCTTCCTATTTATCTCTATTTCTTACTAATTGTTACAATTTATTACTAATTGTTACAATTTATTACTAATTGTTATAATTTCTTACTAATTGTTACAATTTATTACAAATTGTTACAATTTATTACAATTTCATACAAAATGTCAAAAATTTGTTGCAATATGTTACAATTTGTTACAATTTGTTACAATTCATAAGTATTCATAATTATTACTAATTATTCTTAATTATTCTTAATTATTACAAATTATTCTTAATTATTCTTAATTATTCTTAATTATTACTAATTATTCATAATTATTCATAATTATTCATAATTATTCATAATTATTCATAATTATTCCTAATTATTCCTAATTATTTTTAACTATTATTTATTATTCTTAATTATTACTAATTTTTACTAATTTTTACTAATCATTACTAATTATTCGTAATTATTCGTAATTATTCATATTTATTACTAAATATTAATAATTATTGCTAATTATTTTTAATTATTCCTAATTATTACTATATATTACTATATATTACTTATTATTACTAATTATTACTAATTATTACTAATTATTACTAATTATTACTCATTATTACTATTTATTACTGATTATTACTAATTACTACTATTTATTACTATTTATTACTAATTATTACAAATTATTACTATTTATTACTATTTATTACAAATAATTAATATTTATTACAAATTATTACTATTTATTACAAATTATTATTAACTATTACTAATTATTACTAATTATTACTATTTATTACTATTTATTACTATTTATTACTATTTATTACTATTTATTTCTATTTATTATTATTTATTACAAATTATTACAAATTATTACTATTTATTACTATTTATTACTATTTATTACTATTTATTACTATTTATTACTATTTTTTACTATTTTTTACTATTTTTACTATTTTTTACTAATTATTACTATTTATTACTATTTATTAATATTTATTACTATTTATTACTATTTATTAATATTTATTAATATTTATTACAAATTATTACTATTTATTACATATTATTATTATTTATTACAATTTATTACAATTTATTTCTAATTATTACTAATTATGACTAATTATTACTAATTATGAATAATTATTACTAATTATTACTAATTATTCATAATTATTCCTAATTATTCTTAATTATTCATAATAATTCCTAATTATTTCTAATTATTCCTAATTATTCCTAATTATTCCTAATTATTCCTAATTATTACTAATTATTCCCAATTATTACTAATTATTCCTCATTATTCCTAATTATTCCTAATCATTCCTAATTATTCTTAATTATTCCTAATTATTCCTAATTATTACTAATTATTTCTAATTATTCTTATTTATTCCTAATTATTCTTATTTATTCCTTATTATTTCTATTCATTACTAATTATTCCTATTTATTACTAATTATTCCTAATTATTACTAATTATTAAAAAATTATTCCTAATTATTACTAATTATTCCTATTTATTACTAATTATTCTTATTTATTACTAATTATTCATATTTATTACTTATTATTCCTATTTGTTACTAATTATTCCTATTTATTACTAATTATTCATATTAATTACTAATTATTCATATTTATTACTAATTATTCCTATTTATTATTAATTATTCTTATTTAATAGTAATTGTTCTATATTACTAATTATTCCTATTTATTACTAATTATCCGTAATTATTACTAATTAAACATAATTATTACTAATTAACATTAATTGATATTAATAGCTACAATTTACTACTAGTAATTACTAATTACATGTAATTATTTATATACAATACTAATTTTCATTGATAATTATTAATTATTACTAATTATTAATTTTTACTAATTATTAAGAATTAGTACTAATAATTTCAATTTCTTATTCCAAATAAATACTGATAACAAAACAATTTAAATCTTATTTAATTACAACTAATCAGCAATAATTAAAATTAACATGAAAAATGAAATAAATACTAAATTAAATAAAATATAAATACCTTTAAACTTGATCTCCTGTTGATGTATGAGACTTCACAACATCTCCGTAAAAAAACTAACTCAATGAAATTTTCACTCTAAAAATAGAGTTTAGAGAAAGAGCGGAAATACAAATTGAGGGGAAGAGAAAGAAAAATAGAGGGGGGTATAAATAGGTTAGATTAGTTGCGACAGGACTTTTTGCGACGGTATTCTCGTCGCAAAAGGTTCTTTTTGGGACGGAGCCCGTCACAAATACCTTTGCACGCATTAATTATTGTCGGCGGTTAAAAGGGTATTTGCGACGGAGCTCGTCGCAAAAAGTGATCTGCCGACACACCTTTTGCGATGAGATATCATCTCATCGCAAAAAACCCATTTACCGCTGCTGGTATTTGTGACGGGTCCCGTCGCAAATACCCTCCGACCGACACACTATTTACGACGAAGGAATCCCCCCGTTGCAAATAACCTTATCGTGCTTTAGCGTGTATCCCACGCCAAACCTGCCTTACTTTTTGCGACGGAACCCCAAATCCCATTGCAAATAATTTTTTTTTGCGACGGGTCGAACCCCCCGTCACAAATAACCTCTGGGGTGGACTATTTGCGATGGGAATGAATCCCGCCGCGAAAGCATGTTTTTCCCGTATTGAAAAATAATGTTTATCCATAAATCAAGTAGTAAGGACATGTAATATAAAAATAATAATCATATTGCATGGAATAAGTGTTTGATATAAGTATTGAAACACGGAAAAGGGAAATGATATCATATGTTCATAGAATCATAAATATGTATAATCAGCAAAAAAACATGACATCAAAATCAAATATCAAGCTCTCAACAAAGACAATCCTAGTGGAAGGAGTCCCATCGTGGATTCAGTTCACTTTTCATTCCAATAAACATAGTGGAAATATTCCAATGGTTGAATTAATTCACTCCCCATTTCCTTTAATATTATCTCTTGAGATGTAAGGTTTTACCAAATGCATTAGAGGGCTATAAAATTTTGGAACCACTCATCACATAACATAGTGTTATTAGGATAACTGCTTGTGAAGCATACATGGTATCTCCTGAGATGAAAACATTACCCATACAATATATGGATATATAATTCTTCTCCCAAAAATTAGATAATTAAAATCATATTATATACTAGAATTGTCACACCCCGACCTTTTCAATTATTTTATTTTATTATTTCTTGGTTTCAGTTAGTCTTGTCAAGGTGCAGGTTGGTGCATGTTTAATTTTTTTTTTACATTTGATGTTTTTGGTGAGTTTCAGATTGGTGCACGGGCACCGCACGGTTGACAGTAACTGTGCGGTCGGCCCAGATTCCCCAGCGGTTACCCATTACTTAAAATAATAATACTTTATCAGAATGAAATAAATTTAATGTTTAAGATATAATAATAATAACATTGTTGTGAAGATAAAAATGTTTTTTTAGTTAAATTTTTTAATGATCTTATTATCATTAAAATGGTTATAAATATAATTATTATTTGGTTGCTATTAATTTTGTTATTATTTTAAAGAAACTAAATAAAATTATGATTATCATTTTGATTTTTTTATTGTTATTATTATTATCATTAAGAAAATTAATGTCATTGTTATGATTATATAATTTAAAAAAAAACTATTATAAATATTGACATTAAATTTTTTTTGTTATTATTATTATTATTTAAATTGTTGTTGTTATTATTATTATTATTATCACTATTATTATTAAAAAAATTTATTATGTTTCATTGTCAATTTTATTTTAATTTTTTTAAGAGGTTTTAGTCCCTCTCTTTTTTTTATTCTCCACACCTCACACTCACACCACTATCCCCATAAACCCCCCACGCATGCCCCACTCCCCTTCTCTCACACCTCCCCTTTATTTTTTCATCTTGTGTGTTTCCACTCTCAAATCTCCCCATCTTCTTTTATTTATTGTTTTTATTCTCCCCATTATCTCCCTCTCTCCATGCTTCCCCCTCTCTCCCATTTATTCCCTTTTTTATCCCTCCCTCCAATCACTCATCCTCTTTTTTCCATCCATCACGCCTCTCCTCATTTTCATTATCTCATACACTCCCTCTCTCTACTCATTCCTATTTCCACCATTAATTCTTTGTTTTTTTTGTTCCATCTCTCTAATCACCCCCCTCATTATTTTACCAATCACACACCTACCTCTCTCCACTCACAAATCCCCCCTAATTATCCCTCATGCATTCCCCCTTTCTCTCCTATTTAATTCTTTAATTATTATTTTTTCACCACTCCCTCCATTCAACCCTCTCACCAATAACTTCTCCCTTCCCTCTTTTATCATCCATGTCTCTCTCCCCTCCTTTTTATCCATCATACCACCCCCTCCTTCTCCCTTCCTATTACTATTTTTTTATTGTTGTTTTTTTATTTTATTCCCTCACACCACTCTCCATGCACCACCATCTCCCCCCATTTATTCCTTCTTTATTTTTACAAAGCATTCTCACGCCTATCCCTATACCCAACTCTCTCTTTTTTCCCTCACGTGGCCCTCTTCCCCTTACCCTCTCAAGAATGCCTCCTCCCCTCTAGCTCTCTTTCCGGGAGCCGCTCCTCCTTCCGGTGATACCATCTGGTGAGTTATCATTCCCATATTCTCCTCTCCTCACTTAATTTTTAGGGTTTCCATGTGGGGTTTCTAGTTGGGTGAACACTAAACGTTAGGGTAAATATGTATCTCAGGTTTCCTTTGGTTTTATGGTGTTTGTTTTGTCCGCGGGCCATCGTTCTTCCTCCCGTTGAAGTTTCACTCTAATTGCATGAGGTTTCGGTAGGTGTTTCCATGTTTTTCTTTCCTAAATTATTTCCTTTGATTCTTATCATTTTAAATAAATTTATACACTAATTTCACAGCTCTACGACACCCATCTTCAAATTATTATAGAAATTTGGAATTTATTTGATTTGTTAAAAATAGGTTTTAAATGAGTTTTAGTGAAAATTGCTTAGTTTTATAATACCTAGAAAGCTTGTTTGAATTGCTTATGTTTATTTAAGAAGGAATTGGTCCCTTATGAAATGCATCACTGTTATTATGTTTCAATGATGTTGTTTATTAATGAACTTTTCTTGGTTGTGTAATGACTTAGTTATTTTTTTAAAATACTTTTGTAAAGGTTTAATGAATTCAGTGTTTTTAGTTGGCGTTCCTTTAAAATAATGTGGGTAAGTGGTGATTTTTTGGGCAAGTCTTTAAAATGTTTTCTTGGTGTGAATTTGATTTCAAAAGAGGATTTCGGGTGTGTATGGTTTGATGTTGGTATAGCATACTAAACATGTTAAAATGTGTTGGAAAGGGTTTAATGTTTTTTATGGACTTTTTTATGTTCTATAAATAAAGTAGGTGTCCAGTTAGGGTTTTAAGGTAATTGGTGTATTCTTAGACGTTTAGTTTTCTAAATGTATTTTAGTTTTCAAATAAATATGGTCCCCTTGAGTGGTTTCTAAAGAGTATTTTAAATGTGGTTTTCTAAAGCGTTGCTTTATGTGTTTTGGAAATTTTGGTTCATAATGTGTTCTTTCAGGTTTGGTCATTCGTTTTGAAACATGTTTTGGTGTGGTTCGGAAGAGGTTAAAATCATGTTTGATAATTGTGATGTGTTTGAATGTGTGTTTAGAACTTAAGTGCCCATTTGTCTTTTTAAATGTAAGAGTGGTTCTTGCAAGATATTTTGAATAAATGTGTGTGCCCGGTTGGAAACCTTAAACGTTTTTTTAAGGAAATGGTTTCAAAATGAACATTATGTGATGGCCCGTTTGGCACTTTATTTAATGTGAATGATTGAACACGTATATGAGGCGCTCTTTTCTAGTGGAACCCTTTATGGGTGAATGTATAGGAAGCATCCTTGTTTGAGGAAGGCAAGTGCGGTGAGATGAGTCACGTGTGCGAGGGCCTTCCTATATACACAGTATTACCATAACCACCATGGGTTCCTCTGCGTCTTATAGATTATCAAGTGGCGGTTACTCACCAGCCTTGATTAGACGGGTTGGTGCCCCCTGGTAGATAGAGAGGCCAGGTGGGATTTTCTGCCGATTTTGTTGCGAAGGCGATCAGTGGGTTATAGACTATGGGGCTTCAGCATATGCTGGAAGGTGGTTCCGAACCGAGTGCATCCGGGGGTTGTTTAGGGATGTTCAGGATCACCCATGGTTACATCTTGTATTTCTTGCTTATTTTCTGTTACACCAGTTTATTTTTAGCTCGTATTGCTTATTTATTTTTCTACTACACTGATTTATTTTCAGCATGTATTATTTACCTATCTCCCTTTTTTACAACCTTGATATCACTTGTTTGGTTTTATTTATAAAATGATAAACTATTTTTGAAATAATATATGGTGTGAGTTGGTCCTCATTGTGGGAAAGGGGTGTTATTTGTCTAAATGGAAAAAAATTATTTTTATAATTGTATTTCCAAACTTATTTCATCAGACAACTTTTGGTAAGGAAACACTTGGATTCAGTGGTTTAATTTGGGCATCCCTACTAAGAATTTTTGTGCTCATGCCTATCCTTTACCATTTTAGTTGCAGGTTCAAGTGTTGTTCAGGATTGTTTGTAGTGTCTGCTCATGCAGGAGGAGTTTTGGGCTTTTTGTTGGAGGTGACCAAGGGGTTACAAGGAAATCGTTGTAGCGAGGTCTTGTTTCCAATTTTGTTCTTTTTAGTGATACTTTGTATCTGGATCGATTCTTTGTTTATTTGAGTTTTAGTTTTCATTTTGTTGCATGCTCTACTTGTTATATTTATTTATCTAATTATAGTTTTATCTCTTGGGCTTAAATAATTCCCTCATGTATATTTTGATGCCCGACACTAGTTGCCAGCCCATGGTGATCGGGAACGCCCTTCGGGCCATGTCGCGGACCAGCTCAGGTGACCGATTCAGGGTCGACCCAGGTTGGTTCGTGATAAGAATCCACATGGTAAATTAGAAAAATAAACCATACATAAAACATAAGAATTATCAAAACCATAAGAAATATGTCAGATTCATAATCTTTTCAAATAGCATGAATAAATGATATATCATATGTATTACCAATAAAATAATGGATTAAATCAGTTTATATGTTCATATATTAATAAATAATAATATTCTATTGAACATTAGGTTCCAATATAGTGAGATCCACGAAAAGTTTCAAGGATATGCAAGAATAAAAGCATAATGAATAATTTATTCTTTTAAAAATGAGAAAAGTATCATTTAAGTAAAAAATATATAATTATTTTTAAATCGGTTGAGAGTCAATCCCAATTTATTAAAAAAATAGAAACCCATTTTTAAAATTTGGTAGAGAGGGAACCCATACAAGACCCAGATGCACAATTGCCTTTAAAATAATAAGGGTTTTTAAAAATAATTTCCTGAATAAAAACTCATTATAGAGGTGACACATTTTATGAAATAAAAAATTGAAATGTACCCTTATGTCAGGCTTACATAAAAGTTATAATTTTTAGTAGACCATAAAAAATGTATTATCCACATTAAATAAAGGTATATTAATTAGGTACATATATAAGGAAAGAATATACATAATATGGAATAAACACATGGGAATAAGATATTTAAAATTAAAAAAGGAAAGATAATGCATAACCCAAATGTAATGTGGGTTGTTTTGCAAGACCCATTTTTATGTTTTAGAAAACATTTGTTGAAATCCCACATAGAAAAAAGATAATAAACCATTTTTTAAAAATATGATAAATAAAATATAAATTCTACATTCTATAAGATATAATTAGGATTCTAATTAAAAAATATAACATTGGAAGGAAGGGATGTTATTGATAAGGAGGAGAAATAATCTTTAATGAAAATGTGAAATATTCTCAACAGTGATATAAATTTTTGGATTAAATTAATTAATATAAGATATTTAAAATTAAAAATACATTATCTCTGGAGTGGAATATATATTTTAGTATAAATTATTAGGCTATGAGAAAATAATCATATATGTAAGATTTTCTTGTTGAAACATAATAACTCAAAGAAAGCGGGTTTGAGTTACAAAAAACCCATACAACATCATAATATGTCAAGTTCAAACTCCATGGAAGGAATAATAGGTTATTTATTTTTAAATTCCATATATTTAATGAAACATACCTAAAAAATCCATTAACAATATATACAACCAAAAAATATATAAGTGGTTAATATGAATCATATCTGAATGAAAAAAGATTTGGACTCTAAAATGTTTACCTCATGTAGCAATTCATTCTGTGTATGTGCCTAAAGTCATCGATAATGAAATTATGTTTATTAAAAAAATTAAGATCCTTATTCATCTATATTTCATATTATTAGTTCTATTTATTATCATTGTTATTTATTCTAAATATAATTTCTTCTTATGCCAGATACTTGGGGTTTTTTGGTTAATCAATCTGTAACACTTTTGGTTTGTTGACCATGCTTACGAGTGATGTAAAATAAAATCATGATATATAGAATTTTGAAGGTTATTTCATTAATTATTACATTATATTAATATATATATATATATAGTTTCATATGTTATCCCAAAATGGACACAAATTAAGAAATTATCCTAGCCAAATTCATTTAAAAGGTTAAATTTTCTATAACAGTTTATCACTAATATTACATATATATTTTCAAATACCATCATCATAGAATATTAATAGTGTCATAAATATGATTTTTATATATTAAATTAATTTTCAAAATATTATATGTTATTATATTATTGAAAATTGAATTTCATTGTTCCATGGTGGTGATAGTTTGCACAAACATATATGATGGTACCATTTTTCATAAAATGAGTGGGGTATAAAAATGAAATAATTAATATTTAGTAATATTTATCATGATTTAATTATTAAATTTTTACATTATATTAATTATTTTGACCAATCATGTAAAGTGTTTATGAAAAATATAACTCGATGTTCAAGGAGGCAATGACCCGCCCAAAGGCATAATGACATTTTCATTTTTCAAAATAATTCTTGTGGATGGAATAAAATAAATATTATATTAGTTTTTTAACATTTAATTATATAAAAAATTTTAATTCAATCATACCTTCATGGATATTGGGTACAAGAGGGTGTAAATGAAGAAAATATGTAGGAAAGTTGGGTTGAGGGAATTGCATCTCTATTTGGAAGTTCCCTATTGGGAGACTCCTTAATGATACGTTGTTTTTTGGGAAGTAGAATTATTCTATAAATTGGGTAGAATTTTTATGAGAGAATAGGTTATATTTTTTGTTAATATATATATCTTTATAATTAGTGGGAAAATTGATAGGAGATAATATCAATTTATAAGTTAGAGAGTGACATATTTTTTAAATCTATTTTTTTCAAATATTTCATAATGTTACTCATGGAAAAAGGCTAATATAATGGTTATTAATAGTTTGGGAAATATATATTTACAATTATACCTTCAACATCCCTTATCACCCATGTTTTAATCATGTTTTATACTTTTTCACTTTGCAAAACCGATTTTTTCAATAAATTACCAATATCATGATAACAAAATTTTCACCCAAGGAAACTCATTTAAATAAAAAAATTGAAATTGAAATTGAAATTATTTCAAAATTTTAAAATTCTACTTTAAATTGATAAAATTATTTTTTATAATAAAATTAATAAATGTTATAGAAATTTTTTTAGTATTCGTGTGCATAAGGCGTGAACTATTTTTTTAAGTTCACATTAGGATTAAAATTTATGTGTAAGATTATATTATCAATGATTTAAATATATATATATATAAATTAGTTTATTATGAAATAAATAAATATATTTTTTTCTTTTAGGGAAATCCTAAACTGAAATTTTGAAAAAATAATATTTAATTTAAAGAAGAGTAAAAAATAGTTTTCTATAATAATTAATTATTATTTATGCCCCAAAATTCTAATAATGTGTTCTATAAGATCAACCTATTAATTTTAAATGAAAAAAATATTACATAAAAACATATTCTATGTATTATATATTTTAATGCAACATTATCTTATAATAATTTCACACAAGTTACATTTTTTTTAAAACAGTATTTTACACAATTTACCTTAAAAATTAATAAATTTAGAAAAATGTAAAAAATAATATCCACCCAATATTGTTTCAATAAAAAAAATTAAATTTAATAAAATTAAAATTTTATATATTCTTAATTTAACATTAAAATATAAACTTAACATATAATGAAAATTGTTTTTATCTAGAAGATAATTTTTAAATATTAACTATTCTAATTCCTATTTTCTATAAATTACTAATAAAATTCAGGTTAATAGAGTTTTAATATAGAAATATATATTACTAACATAAATAACATATATTATATACAATATATTTATTTTTTAAAAATCATATAAAATATGTTTGTAGAAAATAATAATCATAAAGTGATATTATTAATTATCTAAGTGAAATAACTAAAATTTGTTTTTATTAAACATGTTCTTTATTTATACATATATTTTATAAAATGGATACCTCTATTTAACCCCCCAAACATAATTACTAAATTATAATAGTTATATAATATTCAATGGTTTTGTTGGTTTGGTGTTTCCTGTGAAACATGTTATAGAATGCTTTAGGTTTTAAAGGGTAATGTGAATGAAAATCTCTTGGTGTTACATTTTCACCATTAAATAAATTGAATCCACATAATTTTAATTATTATTGATAATTAAAATATCTTTGTTTGTTTAAAATATATGTGTGTCTCAAGATATAAATTCTTGGTATATATCAACCATTAAAACGTCAAAACATCTATTTTTCCTCAGAATAGTCTTTAACATAATGTTGAGATTTTCTATAACCATTTGAGTAAAGTGTCTATCATTATCCGATATTAATACCCATAATATATAATTTATTTATAAATGGTGTTCATAATAATCTTTCCATTTATTGTGTATTATAGGTTGATATGATATAATATGTCCTTATTTCAAATAATTTTACCTCTAAGAAGAGAGAAAAAGATCAATTTCCCAAGTCAAATTAATTTTTTCTAAAGGAAGGATAATTACACTAGCTTGAATCAAAATCCCAAAAAATATGACAAATATTCATATACCATGGATATAATAATGATAACACCATGTGTTTTTAATTCAATAATATATAGTTGGTGGAACCTTACATGACATAAGATATCTAAAAATATAGAGTGACGAATAAGTGTATCTAGAACCACTTAATTATCACTATACACTTAAAGAATAGTTGTTTCACATGATATTACATTTTCCCATTGTTTAGATGTTCATTGATATCAATTGTATCTCAATCCCATTGATTAGTGCATCGTTTTTCTTAATGTGTAAATTTCATCATAGATTAAACCTCAAATTAATGGTGGATGCTTAAGGATAACATTATTTTTCCTGATAAGGTTAACTACAATTATGTATTTTTCCTTAGTATATTTTTGATTTATGAAATCCATTTCCACATATCAAAAATCTTATATTTCTATAGATACATCCCCTTATCTGTCTTTTCCCACATTTTTTTTGTGAAGTAGATAAAAATCTTCTATACTTTATTTTATTCATCACATTAAATTCCATGAGACACCATCATTATATTATTTAGTATTTTTGAAACAAAAATATATAAATTTGGTAAATAATAATTATTTATAGCTTTTTTTCTATTATTATAAGGTTTATCAACCCATCAGTTATCCCGTTAGGTTTTTCATTAGGACAATATCCACAACATCAATGGAATCTATTGTTAACATAATTTCTTCTATCTTTATCCATTACTATAACCATAAGGATTTAAAGTGGGTAATGAGTAATTAATATAATAAGACAATTATCATAATTTATCTCACAAAAAATCTATCTTTAAATATATTACCCTCTAAAATAATCACATTGGCTATAATTTCACCCTAAATCACTTATGGTTCATGATAATTTTCTTAAGGTTGGGTTCTCTTATACTCATTCACCTAATTCCATAACATTATAAATTCATCATAATGTTTTAAAATATAATTTTAATTACCTAATAACAACCCCAAGGTGTTTAAAACTATGTTAAAATTCATGCCTTTTGGCATGCATCAGGTGATGATTATGTTGATACCCAATATACCCCTTTAAGGTTATTACATCTGGGTATGTCTGTTCTAGAGTCTTTATCTAGTAATAGTATCTGTATAGGGAATTTATTTTCAGTAAAACCAAAAAATATCAACATTACAAAGATTTTATGTTTTTATCTTATACGTATAATTATCCTTTAAACTTATCACTAAGGGTTTCACTAATTTTCATCAATCCTAGTACCCAAATATAACAAGATTAATCCTTAAAAATAATTAATAAAACCTTTGACACCAAATAAAATTACCATGTCCAAAATATCATAATTTTAACTCAATACCATAAGTTAAAAAGTATATATCACAATAATATAGAACAAGTTAGAGAACCTTTTGGTTTAGTGTCTTTTAGGACTAGTTACATAGGAAATATATTTTAAAAAAATTGTGAACATTTCTCAATTATCAAAATCTTTTAGACCCCTATACAGACTTCTCTTAAGTTATACATAACATTATAAACATTGTAAGGGAAACATAAAAAACTTTTTAGATCAAATTATTAGTAAAGTAAATATTCATTAATATTTCATCGACGGTTTGACCATAAACATATGAAAAATTTTTAACAGAGTATAAATTTCTTATTAAAATGAATATAAAATAATTAGAGTTATCTAAAAATCATGAAGGAAGGATTTTTAATATGAAAATAAAAAACATATACCACATAATAAGAGTGTGAGTTAAGTATGGAATGTTGGAATAATTAAATGAAATCATAATTTTAAGGAAGAATAAAAAGGTGTAAACGACATAAAACATGGCATCATAGGCACATATCAAGGCTTACTACCAAGAATATCAAAGGGGAAAGAGTCCCATGATGGATTGGGTTCACTCACCATTCATATAAATATTGTTGATAAAGTTCTGTGGTGTATAATGTTAACTCTCCATTAAAATTATTATTATCTCATTAGATATAAATCATTACCCAATGAATTAGAAGGAAATATTATTTTCCACCAACTCATCACATAACATTATGTGCTTAGGATAACCACCCCTGAACCATATATGGTATATCATGAGGTGAAATCATTTCCCAATTCTATTTAGGGAAGTATATTTAGTAGTCAACCAATCACATAATGAAAATAAAAATATATACATGAATATATATTACACAAGAGGAAAGAAAACTGTAGCTAATGCATAATCATGATAAAACCCATGAGAAAGAAGTGGGTTTCAGAATCTTGCATCAAATAATAACTAATTATCAATTAAAATTATTCCCTTGATAATGAGGGATTAAATTATTTTATGTTCATATTTTAATAAACAGACATAATAAATTGAACATTTGGTTCCAATGTAGGTTAGTCAATGAAAAGTATCAATGATAAATAACAATAAAAACTAACAATATAACTAATTCTTATTGAAATGGGGAAATGATCATTTAAATAAGAAAAGATATTATTATTTTAATTTAAATAATAATTTAAATAGGAGGGTTCCCTAATAAATAATTAGGGTTTAAAAAACATAGTTATGGTGAAAAAAAGTTAGGGATCTTAATCATTCCATGAAATAGGAAAACAGAAAATTCCCTTCTGTCTGGTTTACTTAAATGATGGGAATAATAAGGGAAATTAAAACCTGTTTTAACCCCTAAAAATAAAGTTGTTATTAAAATAGGTATATATTTAAGGAAAATAAATAAATAAATTATAATAAATAACTTATAATAATATGGATAAAAATAGATAAAAGAGAGAAAATTTGTAACCCAAAAGTAATAAGGGTAGTTTTGAAAGATCTATTTCTAGATTTTAAAAATCCATTATTGGAATACTGCATCATAAAAATGATAATATAAAATTATTTTTAAGATAATGAAATGGAAATATAAAGTTATAAATATATTAAAAAAAATCACTTCAAATTAAAAAGGATAATATTGGTGGGGAGAGAAATCATGGACAAGGATGGGAAAAAATTGTTAAAGAGGATGAGATATATTCTCAATAATGATATACCTATTTAGGATGAAATTAATCAAGGTAAGATATTTTAATTTTAAAAAAAATTGATAATATAGGATCATAACTTTAAATATAAATTCTTAGGGTGGAAGAAACCAAAAATATTAGGAATAAGTTCATGATAAAACACAATAACTCAAAAAAGGGGGTTTGAGTTAAAAAAACACCTAAAATATCATAGTATTTTGAATTTAAATTCAATAGAAGGTAAAAAATTATATAAATTTTTAAATAATCTTGATTTCAAAAAATATATTACATAAATAAAACAATGTCCAATAAAAATACAACAAAATTATATATGTAGTGAATATGAATCATATCTCATTGAAACATAATTGAAATCCAAAAACCAAAACCTCATTACTTAATTTGTTCAATGCTTGCAAATAAAATCTTGGATAATCAGATTAAGTTTAATAAAAAAAAATCATAATATCTTTATTCATCTATATTTCATACATAAGGTCCATTTATTTATTTTTTGTATATTTAATATAATGTTCACTTACATTGGTTTCTTGGGGTTGTTTGGATAATTTCAATATAAACCTTTTAGTTTAATAGAAATTGTATAATATTTTATAAAATAACATCATGATATCCAGATTTTTTTACGATTATTTCCTTTATTATTAAGTTATCACAATATTTATATACTTTTATAGTATATCCCAAAATGGACAGAAATTATGAAAGGCACTCATATCAATTCATTTAAGGAAGCTCAAATTACAATAACCATTTATCACTAAAATTAAATGTATATTACCAAATATTATAATTATATAATATTAATGGTGAAATAAATATCATGTTTTTACATTGGATGTATTTTTAAAATTATCAATGTCATGACATTACGGAAAAATACATCATTTCATGGAGTCAACAATCCACACGTATATGGGTGGTACTCTTTTTTTTCATATAAGTGGAGGGGTGGGATATAAGAATAAAATAATTATCATTTCATAATTTTATAATTTTATTATTATTCAGTTTTAGTTATTAAATAACTATTTTGTATAAACCATGAAAATATTTTATAAAAAAATTGACTATTCTAATCATTGAGGTGATAGTCCTCAAAAAATCCATAACGACGGTTTCATTTTTATAAATGATATTAAAGAAAGGTATAAAATTGATATTATATTAGTATAATAACATTTCAAAATATTGACATTACATATTTCATACAATGATATATTGAGGGTTCTGGTTGGGGGTAGAAGAACAAAAGATATATGAATGTTGTATTGAGGGAATTACCTCTCCCATTTGAAGTTCCCCCTTGGGTGACTCCATAAGGATCCTACGCTTGGAAATTTGGGTAGAACAATGATTCTATAAATTAGTTTGGTAGTTGAGGATATTAAAGGATGGATTTTTGGTTGAGCATTATCTTTTGAATGATTGGATAAATGGATAATAGGTGATGTACTTTTAATATTAAATAGTGTGTCATTTTTATAAAATATATTTACTTGTCAATAATTTAAATACATTATTCAAGTATAAAGGCTCTAAGAAAGGAAAATAATAGATTCTAGAAGATACAAGGGTTAAAATCAATCCATCATCCATTATCACCGATGGTTTTCATATGTTTTAAACTTTAACACATGGTTAAACACCTTTTTACTATACCTGAAATGATTTGAGACATGCATTTTTCACCCACCTATATCCCCAAAAATTTTATAAAAGGAGAAAAGAAATAAAATTGTTTACATTAGTTTTAATGATATTACACCATCTATTAATAGAGAGGAAAAAACATATATTCTAACATTATGCAGATTAGGGAAAATTATTACATCCAATTGAAGTTCACATTTGGTTAAATCATGCAATCAATATAAAATCTTTTAGTCTATAGATATTATATCAGTAAGTCACTTTCATAACCAATTTGAAAAAATCCTTGATTTGAAGTAAGAATTATGACCCCATATTCCATCCAAATATATAAGGAAACTATTAAAATCATATAATGTTGACAGATTCCAATAAAGTTACCAAGTATTCAAATTATTACCAGATCAGTCCCATCATTAATACTCTATTGAGTTTAGATTTGGGAAACAATGAAATGTTCCTATTATTTTTTTCATTACTAAATTTTCTAATCAAAATGAAATCATCAAATCCTTCATGAGTCACTTTTTATTGATTTACCTTTTCAAATAGTTGATCTATTTTACCAATTACAACCAAATGATTTAAATAAAATGTGATTCTATATTCCACTAACCAATATAGATGAAGCAAAAAATACGCCACTCATGTGAATATTAGACAACTTTATGTATCCCCAATTCACCCTTGGATATATTTCATCATTGAGGCCCCCATTAATGTGTCATTCAATAGAAATCTATTTCAACAAATAGTCCATCGAGACCTGGTCAGATGTAGCATAATAAGCTAAATGTTCTACATCCCCATTCAACTTCCCTCATTTATTAATATCTTCTTCCATGATGTATTTTTGATCGAGGTGATATCTCCAGTGTTTTTCATCAACCATCATCCAATCCTAGTATATTAAATAAGAAACCATTGATAGTTCATTTCAAAAGAAACCCAAAAAAATCAATAGAGTAAGAGATCCAATCATAATCAATACCACTCCTAATATGAGTGATTTGAATAGAACTCCACATAGCACCTAAAACATTTAATGAAAAATATCAAGATGAGAAATAACCATAGTAGAGTTATCTAATAGGGAATTTTATAGTTATGAACATATTCAATATCACTCTAAATGTGACCCTCATATCATTGAATAAAAATTGATTCCGAAGAAAATTGGAAGTAGTCAAAGATGGGATCCTATTCAAATCCTTGTTAAAATTTATAAATCAGGAACTATATAATGTTAAAGTATTCATGAGAAGTTATCTCCATATTTTGATATATATGGAAGGTTATAGTGTCATGATCTTTGGCCCAAGTATGTAGCTCTTCCTTGTGTACCTTATTAAAAATTTTATAATTATTTTAAATCTTGTGAGTAGCATCCATATTTTCATAATAAATTATTGGGACGATATCTTTAAAAACACGTACTTGTGGAAGGGGTTCTAAATTCTTAGTAAATATCCCAAAAGGATCTCATGAAAATGGTTCACATAAGTTTTTAATTATCTTTACGCACCCTCAAATTCCTACTATGAGGTGCAATGGACTCATCCAGGTCCACAAATAGTTTCTTTAATTTTCGATTGCATGAGTTGAAGAAATATTCTTTATCTTAACATGATTTTTCTTATACATGTTGAGTCGATTAATGAAAATTTCTATGGTCCTCCCGGTCCACCACTAGGGTGGGGGGAATAGTGGTAAAATCATGTACGATGTGAACAACATCCAAAAAACCAAAAATTTCATTAGCCTCAAGTGTAGATCATGAAAATTGAAAACCAGAGAGGTAATTTGATACCTATTGAGTCTTATCCTCAATAAGACCACCATCAGCATTATTTGGTCCCCCAATAAATTCATGAACACTAGAAGGTCCAGGAATGATTGTAATTCTAGAATTACATTCTTATTGGTCTATTTTTGTTTTCTATTTTAAACACATTCCATTTTATATCCTTGAGGACATACAACCCTATTTTAAAAATCCAAGTAAGAGTGTCCAATATTATGGAAAAAATTATAATAATCATATAGGTTTTTATATTCCAATTCCTGAAAGAACCCATAATTTATAGTTTGGATCTAAATATTGGATTAAAGTGATTGAAAAATGTAAACTTCATCCCAAAAACTAGAAATTGATGGTCTTGAAAGATTCTATGTTGGAAATTCCATCATTAATATATAGAGAATAAGGATGGAATTTGTAAATCGGAAAAAAAATTGAACCGGTGGAGAAATATCCTAGAGAATCCAATCTAGATAATAAAAAATGGAAATTCCATGCAAGGATCCAAATATGAGGTCAATTTTTCTACAATCGTAGAATATCCCCAAAGAACACACAAGCATTCTATCCAAAGTTTATAATTCTCATTTTTTAGAAGAGAAAAAAATGATGATTCTTAAGTTAATTATAAAAGATGTTTAATTATAAAATACATATTTCTTGGTATTCAAAAAAAATAAAAAAATACTAAAATAATATTTAATTTATAAAAGAGGCTAAAGAATTTTTGATCTAATTATTTTTTTAGTTACAAGATGTTAATCCTAGGTTTTCTGAGTTCAACATAATATTTTAAAAAGAATAATTTTTATTCCTTAAATATATCTTTAATGTTTTATAACTTTTGAAATCAATTATATCTTATGAAAATGCATCAAAATTCTAATTATAGTAAAAACAACATTTTTTCCTATTTAGCTTACAAATAAAATATTTTTAAAAAAATGAAAAATATATCCCAATATAATTTTGATATGATGAATCCAAAATTAAATATAATTTTATAGATTTAATAATCTATAATTTCTCCATTTATCTTAAAATGGAAATATAAAATATAATGGAACTATTTTAAATCAGAAAATGTCTTTATAGAAATTAACTATTATTATTGTTTTAATAAATTAATAATAAAATATGTTTTAATCCATTTTTCATATCAAAATATATATTTTCCGTATCAATAATATACCTTATTTATATTATATTTAGTTACTTAAAATAAATCATATCAAAATATAATCTTAGGAAAATTCCTTTTAAAACATTAGGTTATTTAATAAGTTATGAAGGTTCACTACTTAAATTTTGATAGTATAACATAATGATCATTATTTTTACATATATTTCATAAATTTTTTTACTTTTTTTATACATTCAAACATAATGAAATTATTATAAAAACTATATAATATTCTATTTTTGGTGTTGAAATTAAAGCATGTATATAATATATTTTGTTTTAAAGGGAAATGTAATTTAAAATCTCATAGTGTTACATATTCATCTCAAATTATTAAAGAGAAACAAAATATTACGGATAATACTATTATGTAGGAATGATTATTATTTTATTCTTTACTATAATATTAAAAAATATACCTCATTAGAAATTATTTCTTGATCAATTTCTATATTTTAGATACCCTTAGATATTTTTATTTGTATGTGATAGTTAAAATATATGAAGATGCAATTTATTTATGCGAAGGGGATATAGTACTCAAGAATTTATTATATATTTTACATTATATAAATTAAATCAGTAGCTTTTTTACCCATAAACACCAAAATAAAATGAACCATGTTACATTTAATTGAGATGTAATATTTCAATGAAATTAAATGAAACTAATAATTAAAAACCATGAGTTATTACCAACCATGGATGATTACTTCCCTTAAAAGTAAATAAATTAAAAGATGACAATAGAGAGAAATAATATTTTTAAACTCGAAAATACCCTGAATAATTTTCATATTTATGAATGTCCATGAGTTGAAAAAAATTAAAATTGAGAAATAAGACAATAAAAGGAGAAATAATTATTCTAAAAACTTTATTTTTAATGAGAAGTGTGTTCTGAAAAATTAGAATGGAATTAATTAATCATTTTAGTATGGAAATATGTAGAAATAAACCACAATTTAAAAAATATGGTCTTTAGAAATATGGTCGCTGAGAATATAGTCATTATAAATGTAATTATTAGATATATGGTCATTGGGTATAAATATATATGATAGATATAAATATGTTTTGTATTAATAAAATATTATATTTTATAAATAATAGATAACAAAACAAGAATATAAATCTAATTAAATTATTTTTTACTTGTTAAATATTATTATTAAATAATGATGAGAAAAAATTAAAAGAAATATTTTAATTTAAATATAACTATAAAATTAAATAGTTATATTATAAATAATTAATTTTAATGGTATATTTTCAAAATCATTGAATATAAATTATATTTTTCAGTGAAATATATTTTTAAACTATTGTGTCTTTTTATTTTTATAAAATAAACAATTAAAAAGGATGATTATAATGAAATGTGATGATAATATTATATATAATAATTATTAATAGTAATTTAATAAAAATAAATATATTTTATGCATTAAATTTTTTGTCCTAAAATTATTTTTTATGAGTTATGAACATTTATATTAAAATTAATTTTATGAACTCTACATATTTTTACCGATAAAATAATTTCCATAATTTAAATCCTAATATTCAAAAAATTTAATATTTTTATTTATTGCTTTAACAAAAAAAGTTATGATTTTGAAGGAAATATTAGTTTTCATGGAAAAACATATATTTTTAGAGAATTGTTTTTATAAATATTACGTAATTTTAAAATAAATATATTAAATTGATAAATTTTATGATATGACTACAATATTGTATTTAATCATATAAAAAATATGATAATATTCATTTAATTATTATTATATAGGGAATTATTGTAATGATAATTAATATATAAAAAAGAAATTCTCAACAAAAATAGTTGTTTTCTATCTCAAATTTTGTAATTTAAATGTTAAATTTTTTATATATAGTAATTAAATTAGACAAAAAAGAGTAAAATATTTTAACCACCAGACATATATTTGGTAATAGGGGTCATTTAATATTTTTTTAGTAAAAATTATTTTCTATGGTAAATATTTAATCACTGCTAATAAGGGTAAAAACGAATAACTTTAAGCGAATCAAATTTTTTTATGTTTAAATGAAAATTATTAAATCTATAAAAAAATTACTCATTAATTCATACATTCATTTATTTCTAATCATTTCCCACTTCAATCACCTAAAATGCATATGATTCAATCTTTATCTCTCACCAAACATTCAATTCCATGAAAAAGATAATTATTTTCACCGATAAAAGGATCTCATTTCCACCCAATTCAGACGACACTTATACTTATAAATTCAATTGAAAATTTTCTAATTTTTATTCTTTTATAGTATTATTAGATTTATAAATTTTTGGGTTATAATATTTTTCTTCAATTCCTCTGTTTCAAAGTGTTCTTTCAAGTTAATAGTCAAACTCTCAACAAGAGTGTTATCCACTCTGAGAGATTATCTTCCCTATTTTTCTCATATACCATTATCATAACCTATTATAACAATAATAATTTAATTAAATAAGTATTATAAGTATAACTAAATGTTAAAATATTAATGGAATTGTTTTTTTACCTTTCCCCCATTCATTGAAAAAATGAAAACAACGCTCGTGTTATGTGAAGACAACGGACTCCACAAATGATATATTTATTTTTACACCACCATCCTTCATGGATGGTTATAAAAATGTATTTAATGAATAAATATTATATTTATTACATGATTTTTATTATTTAAATATAAATTATATATTCTATTAATAATATCATTTATAAGTGATCATCGTAAATATAGCCACTTAAAATGATCATACCAAGATGTTAGGTCCACTAGGCTGAATACCCTGAGAGGGGGGGGTGAATCAGGGTATGACTAATTAAAAATTAAAGCCCGTTCTGATCTTGTTTCGCTGTTAAGCAAAACACTCTTCTCTCTCTTTCCTGCTGCACAATATAAACAGAAAGTAAAGCAAGCACAGGACACAACAATTTTACTTGGTTCACCGCTAAGGGCTACGTCCAAGGAGCATACGCCGACAGGTTGCCGGTCGTACCAAGTCCACTAAACTTCACTAGCTGTGGATTACAATGTTCGGGCTAGATCACTTCTATGCCCAGGCTCACTGCCTATACAAGGTTTAGGGTCAGCTCACTGCTTTCCCAAGGGTCACTCCCTGTTTCTCTCTCTCTGGCTCACTGCCGGTGGAGAGGATCACCTTCTTCCTCTTCCTAAGCTCACTGCTCTTGGAAGAGATTCACTCACAGTTTATAGACCTGTAGGTCTCTTCATTTCCATTAAGGAATGCATCTTTCTCTGTATGTAGATGCTCTATTGAAGTCCAACTTTCACCCGCAGATGAATCTCACTTTGCACCGGATGTACCGGGCAACCTCAAGTTTTACGCGCAACCCTTACGGTGCCTTGCGCGCAATTTCTATGCTTTGCGCGAAATTCCTTTTTCGCGCAACCTTCAAATTTTACGCGCAGCCTGGAAACTGCCTTGCGCGCAATTCACTGCCTTTGCGCGAAATCCACTTTTCGTGCAACCTTCCTTTTACGCGCCAACTCAAACTTTCTGCGCAGCCTTTGCTTTTCGCGCAATCTGACTTTACGCGCAAACTTTAAGTTTACGCGCAACACCCTTTCAAACTTCAATTTCGCGCACCAGAGCTCGGGTATTTTCTATGTCTTGAACTCCCCCGAATGGAGGAGGGTCACTTCATATTTATAGGCAAAATCGACCCCGCGCGAAAAACCCTCCTTGAGCGCGTAATCCGCGTTGATCGCGAAATACAAATCTTCCGCGCACAACCATTTTCCGCGCACTGCTCCATAATTTCGCGCACCTCATGCCTTTGCCATTTTACGAGCTTCGGACCTCGTAACACCTCTTGCGCGAAATACTTCATCCGCTATTTCGCGCGCCACTTCAATTTTCCGCGCACGCCTCCAAAATTTCGCGCGCCCCATGCCTTTACCAATTTTCAAGCTTTCGGCCTTGAAACATCTTTTGCGCGAAATACCATTTCGCGCAACCCGCTGTTTTGCGCGCCACACTTCAAGATTTCGCGCAACCCTCTAGTTTTGCGCGCCACGCTTGATTTTTCCGCACACCTTCTTCATTTCTCTCTCCTCAACCTTTGCCAACAACATATCACTCCATTTTCCATTGGCGATTTTCAGGCCCAAAAATTTGGCAAACACTGGAAAACGGCGCCACCTTGTACTGCTCTTTTGTACCGCCTCCAGATCGTCCTTTCCTTTGTCAAAGTTCTTTGTCAACATGGAATGTCAACAAATTCTCGGGAACTCGACAATTCTCCATGGAAACCTGCTTTGTCAACAAACACAATCAACCCAAAAATGCTGTAATGCTACCTTGAGGGATTTTTGCCCAACAATCTCCCCCTTTGGGTTTGTTGACAACTCTTCACAACTCTGCTCAGAAATATTTTCTGCACTTTGATACCTCACTGAGTCTTCTTCCAGCTGCTACCACTATTCGCCTCTTGCGATTATGATAGCGTTCAAGGATTCACTTAACATGTACTCTAAGCCCACATGAGCAATGCTCGGCGTGAGAAACAAGAGTAGTATGAAAAGTTCATCAATGAATCACTTCATGTCAGACCCTAATTGTCGATTCCACCCTGACACCAATTCTTAAAATAAAACCAGTTGTTGAACCACACTGATACCAATTGGTGAATTCTTAAGTTGATACCGATTGTTGATAGCTGGACACTGTCTCACACCATTCCAACACCACTGTTCTGCTTTTATCACGATCCTCAGCTGTCGTGATTTCTATGATTTGATCGATCACGTCTAGCATCGTCAGATTTACAAATCTCTCCCCCTTTCTAATTGCTCCCCCTTTCTGGCTGCTCCACCTGTCAGCTTCTCCCCGTATCAATTATGATTTATCAAATCTCCGCACTATTTTCTCCCTTGAACAAACACTTTTCTCCCCCTTTGTCAAGCACTTTTCAAGCACTTTTCTCCCCCTTTGTCAACGAACCCAAAGGTCACGCCTTTGTAGTCTGTAACATAGTAGAGAACACATATCAGCACATTAGGGAAAAACACACCATACCTCGGGGAGAGGGGGGGAGGGGTCCCACATCCACACAATTTCAAGTGCGGGGAATCGACTGAACTCCCAGAGCCAGTCGATGCCTCTCAAAAGCTTCCTTGGGTAAGGCCTTTGTCAGAATGTCTGCAACCTGTAGTTCTGTAGGCACGTACTCCAACTTTACAATTCCCTGCTCAACCTTCTCCTTAATAAAATGATACTTAATCTCAATGTGCTTTGTCCTTGAATGATGGACGGGATTTTTGCTAAGATTTATAGCACTTGAGTTGTCACACTGGATTCCGATCGGAGACTTCACTTCAACTCCCATATCTTCAAGCTGCTGCTTCATCCACAATAACTGTGTGCATGCTTGAGTGGCCGCAATATACTCAGCTTCTGCGGTGCTCAATGAAATGCAATCTTGTTTCTTGCTTAGCCAAGAAATACACAATCCACCAAGATAGAATGCACCACCTGACGTTGATTTTCTATCATCGGCTGAACCGGCCCAGTCTGCATCAGTGTACCCCAATAACTCTGTCTGAGATTTGTCATTGTATGTCAAGCCGAAGTCCACCGTGCCCTTAATATACCGAAGTATTCTTTTTACTGCGAGCATGTGACTTTCCTTGGGATTACTTTGATATCTCGCTGCTTGGCATGTGGCGAAAACAATATCAGGCCTTGTTGCGGTTAAGTACAACAGACTTCCAATGATTTGCCTGTATTCTGTGATATTAACTGTCTTGCCATCCTCATCTTTTGATAATTTCATCCGGGTAGCCACCGGAGTCTTAATCTCCTTGGAATTTTCCATTCCAAACCTTCTCAGGACCTCCTTGGCATATTTAGATTGAGAAATGAATGTTCCATTCCTTCCTTGTGTGACCTGTAGACCAAGGAAAAACGTTAGCTCTCCAATCATTGACATTTCAAACTCATTTTTCATGAATTCAGAAAACTGTCTGCACTGAGCTTCATCTGATCCACCAAATATTATGTCATCGACATAAACCAACACCATCATCCTTTGATTACTGTCATTACTGAAATAGAGATTGTAATCAACTCCTCCACGCTGAAAACCAAGCTTCTTCAAGTACTGATCAAGCCTTGAGTACCATACCCTTGGTGCTTGTTTCAGCCCATACAATGCCTTCTTCAGCCTGCAAACTTTGTTCTCATCCTCATGAATGAGAAAACCATCTGGCTGCTCAATATACACCTCCTCTTCCAGAACCCCATTCAAGAATGCGGATTTGACATCCATCTGGAACACTTTGAACTTCCTTTGCACTGCGATGGCTAGGAATAATCTTATTGTCTCCAGCCTTGCAACCGGTGCAAATGTCTCATCAACATCAATTCCCTCGATTTGGGAGTACCCCTTGCACACTAGTCGTGCTTTGTTCCGAATCACTGTGCCATCTTCATTCATCTTGTTGCGATAGACCCATTTGGTCCCAATGACATTCTTGTCCGCTGGCCTCGAAACAATCTCCCATGTCTGGTTCTTCTCAATCTGATCAAGCTCTTCGTTCATGGCCTGAACCCAGTTTTCATCTTCAGCTGCATCAGAAAAACATTTCGGCTCCACTTGAGACAAAAACGATGCTTGCTGTGATGATTTCATTCTTCGAGTCTGAACTGGAGCTGTTTGATCACCAATGATATTCTGCCTATCAATCTCAGCTCGACTCTTTGTCTTCCTCGCAGACACCGACTTGACACTTTCCTCTTCATCATCAGTATCTTCTTCTGAGTCAGCTTCTGCCACTTCTGCTCCCCCTGGGTTGCTTACCTCATCATCACTTTCATCCAGGTACTGTTCACTGGGTCGTTGAGCAGTCTGTTCATTTTCGACTATAGTGACATCATTACTCTCAACAATTTTTCCCAGCCTCTTGTTGAAGCACTTATATGCTTTGCTTTTCCCTGAATAGCCAAGGAATATCCCTTCATCTCCTCGTGCCTCGAACTTCCTATGATGTTCTTTGTTGAGAATGAAACACTTACTTCCAAAGATTCGAAAGTATTTCAACGTTGGCTTCTTTCCGTACCACAGTTCATACGGAGTCTTCCCTTGCTTCGGACATAACAGGGACCTGTTTGAAACATAGACTGATGTCAAAACTGCTTCCTTCCAAAATTTCTCTGGTAGGTCCTTATCAATAAGCATTGTTCTGGCCATGTTGTTAATGATCCGATTCCTCCTTTCTACCACTCCATTCTGTTGGGGAGTTCTTACTGATGAAACTTGATGCCTTATCCCATGTTTCTCGAGATAGTTTTCAACCTGACTGTTTGTAAATTCTGTACCGTTATCAGTACGAAACTTCAGAATTTTCTGCCCAAGCATCTTTTCTGATTCCCTCCTGTACTGCTTTATGCAACTGAACACCTCTGTCTTATGGGTAATGATGAATACCCAGGCCATTCTGCTGTAGTCATCAATGAAAAGAACATAGTACCTTTGCCCATCTATAGCTCGTGGTGAGATAGGTCCACATACATCAGCATGCACCAATTCGAGCACTCGAGTTGCTTTTTGTTCCTTTGGCCTGTATGTCTTCCTGATGATCTTCCCTTGTTGACAAGCATCACACGTATGAGTGCGATCACGTGATAGTTTGGGAAGGTCTCTAGCAGCATCACACTTTACCAGATCTTCCATAGATGGTTGACACAGATGACCAAGTCGCTTATGCCACAGCTGATTTTCTTCTTCTCTGGATAAAAGGCATGAATCTTCTTCCCCACCTACCAGGTAAAGATTCCCCTTTGTTCGTTTTCCCTGAAGAATGACTATTCCATCTTTTCCTTTAACAATACCCATCTTCTTGGTAAAAAGTATAGAGTGCCCAGAGTCACATAGTTGACTGACGCTAAGCAAATTATGACTGAGACCCTCTACCACCAAGACATCAGCATGTCTCATTTCTTTGCCCCCAAACTTGGATTTTCCTGAGCCAACAATCTTCAGGCCTTCATCATTTCCAAACTTGACAACTCCTTCTTTGTCATATTTTATGCCTGTAACCAGATCCTTATTACCCGTCATGTGGGATGTGCAACCACTGTCAAGGATCCAAACACCAGAACGATCTGATGCTTTAAGGGCAATTTCAGCAACTACGGCCTTCTCAGTTTTCTTCTTCCTAGTCCATACTTTTTCTTTCATACTCGGCATGGATTGAGGCTTCTGTTCTTTCTCAGAGTATGATGGACCAGCTTCATCTTTCAAAACTGCAAATCTGTTCTGAACTTTTAACTCACTTGTCGGTTTACTGATCTGCTGCTTGCGATCATTTTGATTCTGCTTTGACACATTTTTCTGAATGGCCGGAGTGCAGTACCTAGCCATGTGTCCAAATCCTCCGCACCAAAAACAGTGTCCTTCAAAAAATGTTCTGGGAAACCGTTCTCTGTTTGGCTGCCATCTCTGTTCTTGTTCCCTTCGATATCTTTTGGCTATGGAACACACATACTGTGAATGTCCCATCTTTCCACAACAGTAACACCTGATATAAGGTGAATTCCTTCGTGTTACTTCAGCACTACGAGTTTCCCCTTTGGATCTCTGAGTATTCCGATTCTGCTTTGTGCTCAAATCCACTTTCAATCTCGGAACAAGTGCTTGCGGTCTAACTTCAACTGCCGTAGATTTTTGTTTCTGATTAAGCCATGAATCAGCCTTAACATCTGAGTTCAATTGCTGCTTCTTTCCTGCTGAACTACTAGGCTCTTCTTTCTTCTTTTCCGTCTTCGTAACGACCTGATTTCCCAAGAATGTGTTGGGATTCAAAGGTTTTTCCTGGTCTTTTACTTTTCTCCGCAGACCGACAACTTCCTCTTCAAGCTCTTCAATACGCTTGACGTGATCTTTCACTTTTCTACTCAAGCAGTCGATCTCCCTTTTCTGCTCTTCAATCTTGAGCTTATGCTCATCAACCTTTTCTGTGCGCTCTGGCCTGGAAGACTTAAGATTTTCAATTTCTTTCTCAAGCTCAGACTTCTCTTCTTCTTGTTGTTGCATGTAGAGTTTGGCATCACGTACTATCTTATTGGCTTTCTTTGTTTTTGCTCGCCAAACATCTATCTCTTCAAGAGCTGCTTCTAATTCAGCTTCCATGTCAACTCTCCCTTCAATTTCTTCTTCTTCTTCATCAGTTTCAGTTTCTTTCTTTTCTAGAGTGCTACTAGCAACAGCCACCATCGCATTTTGACCACGATCTCTACAGTTTTCTATCTCTTCAACTTCTTCACCCTCAGACTCAGCTGAACTATCAATTTCTTGGGAAAGAAGATTCTTCTTTTTAAAGAAATTTCTCTTGAACTTCTTCTTCCCTTTCACATAGGCTGAAGATTTTTTCATGGGAATCTCAACTTCATCTTCATCGCTTTCTTCTTGAAACTTTTTGGGGCATCTTGCAGCAAGATGACCAACCTTTCCGCATCGGAAGCATGCTAGTGGAAGTTTCCCTTTAAACTTTCCTTTTCCTCTTTGCAGATTTGAAGAAAGGAACGACATCACCTCATCTGACTCTTCTTCCTCCTTAGAATCTTCAATAGTGAGCCTCTTCATGGCCTTAAATGCCACCTCTTTGGATTTCCCCTTTTCCACAGCATCGTTGTCATCATTTCTCATTTCATATGCAACAAGAGTGCTGTGTAGGTTATCCAATGTTAGCTCTTTCGGATCTTTATCTTCCAACACAGAAACTTTCGGATTGAACCGAGGTGGAAGCTTTCTCAAGATGCGCTTTACGATTTTAATGTCTTCGATAATTTCTCCAAGACCCCGCATGTCTTCTACCACAGCATTTACCCTGTCAAAGAATGCATCAACAGACTCATTCGGGTTCATTTTGAGATCTTCATACTTGTTCCACAACACTTGCAGCTTTGCCTCTCTGACTTTTGTATCCCCTTCATAAATATTCAAAAGTTTTTCCCACATGGCATGTGACGTTTTGCATGACATCACCTTTGTATAAATGGGATTAGAGAGTGCTCCCCCTAAGGCATTTATTGCTTTGGAATCAGCATCCAACTCTTTGTGCTCAGCTTCTGATAATGCACCACTAGTAATATCAGCTGTGATACCATGCATAGCTGCTGAAAACACATCCATTCCCAAAGATCGGAAATAGTGTTGCATTCGATTCTTCCATATCTGAAAATTACATCCGTCGAAGATCGGAATCCCTCTATGATTAGTGACCTCCATTGAGAGAAGACCAACTGTTAACCTTTCCCTCTGATACCACTTGTTAGGTCCACTAGGCTGAATACCCTGAGAGGGGGGGGGGGGGGGGGGGGTGAATCAGGGTATGACTAATTAAAAATTAAAGCCCGTTCTGATCTTGTTTCGCTGTTAAGCAAAACACTCTTCTCTCTCTTTCCTGCTGCACAATATAAACAGAAAGTAAAGCAAGCACAGGACACAACAATTTTACTTGGTTCACCGCTAAGGGCTACGTCCAAGGAGCATACGCCGACAGGTTGCCGGTCGTACCAAGTCCACTAAACTTCACTAGCTGTGGATTACAATGTTCGGGCTAGATCACTTCTATGCCCAGGCTCACTGCCTATACAAGGTTTAGGGTCAGCTCACTGCTTTCCCAAGGGTCACTCCCTGTTTCTCTCTCTCTGGCTCACTGCCGGTGGAGAGGATCACCTTCTTCCTCTTCCTAAGCTCACTGCTCTTGGAAGGGATTCACTCACAGTTTATAGACCTGTAGGTCTCTTCATTTCCATTAAGGAATGCATCTTTCTCTGTATGTAGATGCTCTATTGAAGTCCAACTTTCACCCGCAGATGAATCTCACTTTGCACCGGATGTACCGGGCAACCTCAAGTTTTACGCGCAACCCTTACGGTGCCTTGCGCGCAATTTCTATGCTTTGCGCGAAATTCCTTTTTCGCGCAACCTTCAAATTTTACGCGCAGCCTGGAAACTGCCTTGCGCGCAATTCACTGCCTTTGCGCGAAATCCACTTTTCGTGCAACCTTCCTTTTACGCGCCAACTCAAACTTTCTGCGCAGCCTTTGCTTTTCGCGCAATCTGACTTTACGCGCAAACTTTAAGTTTACGCGCAACACCCTTTCAAACTTCAATTTCGCGCACCAGAGCTCGGGTATTTTCTATGTCTTGAACTCCCCCGAATGGAGGAGGGTCACTTCACATTTATAGGAAAAATCGACCCCGCGCGAAAAACCCTCCTTGAGCGCGTAATCCGCGTTGATCGCGAAATACAAATCTTCCGCGCACAACCATTTTCCGCGCACTGCTCCATAATTTCGCGCACCTCATGCCTTTGCCATTTTACGAGCTTCGGACCTCGTAACACCTCTTGCGCGAAATACTTCATCCGCTATTTCGCGCGCCACTTCAATTTTCCGCGCACGCCTCCAAAATTTCGCGCGCCCCATGCCTTTACCGATTTTCAAGCTTTCGGCCTTGAAACATCTTTTGCGCGAAATACCATTTCGCGCAACCCGCTGTTTTGCGCGCCACACTTCAAGATTTCGCGCAACCCTCTAGTTTTGCGCGCCACGCTTGATTTTTCCACACACCTTCTTCATTTCTCTCTCCTCAACCTTTGCCAACAACATATCACTCCATTTTCCATTGGCGATTTTCAGGCCCAAAAATTTGGCAAACACTGGAAAACGGCGCCACCTTGTACTGCTCTTTTGTACCGCCTCCAGATCGTCCTTTCCTTTGTCAAAGTTCTTTGTCAACATGGAATGTCAACAAATTCTTGGGAACTCGACAATTCTCCATGGAAACCTGCTTTGTCAACAAACACAATCAACCCAAAAATGCTGTAATGCTACCTTGAGGGATTTTTGCCCAACACAAGAGGAAAAAAGAATTCTTCTTTGTAACTAATAGCTACTTATCTTAGCATAATCACCCAACTATTATAAATCATATTTGATATATTTTATAAAATATAAACAATTTCATTATTCCTCTTTAGTTATGTTCTTATAATAAAATCACCTTCATACTCATCCATTGGTTATAACATGTTCTTGTTTGGATTGATTTGAACAACTACATGAATGGTGATAATTTTTTTTATCATTTATAGTTATAGAAAGTTAATTAATGGTATAATATGATATTAATATGTAAAATTTTATTTGGGTTTTGGAAGGGTAATTTTAATATTTAACTTATTGTTAATATATCATATATTTTGTTAAAAATTCAACGAAACTGGATCATCCTCGAATAAGCCTTCCCAAAATATAACTAAAACACAAAAAAAAATGAAATTATAACTTTATAAATAATTATGAAACATATATTCAATTACTTTATATGATATTATAATTATTAAATTTGTATCAATGAATGAGGATCGATATCGACAATATGAAATAACTAACATCCAATAATTAAATTATTTGATAACTAACTAATTAATGTGTAATGCATGGTTATTATTAAAGAATAAAAAAGATAATATATGTGAATAAGGTTATAAAATAAGGTATTAATATTGTTAATTTTATTATAAATAAGGTTAATTCACTTCAACAGAAATCATGAGTAAATGTAAAGGGTTTTTTGTAACTCAAATTTCCTTCCATTGATTTATAATGTTTCTTTTTAAGATTTATCCTTTATAGTGTGGATTAATTCACACAATTATTATAATATATTTTGATTATAATTATTTTTCTTTATATTTTTAAGTATTTCTCATAAAATCATTTATTCCTGATTGTTATGTCAAATATTATGACATTTATATGGGATTTTCTAGACTCAAATATTTTCCTTGAGACATATCTATTATCTTCCAATATTATATTATTCTATCAAATAAGTATATTATAATATATTTTCTCATTATTTTATATGGAATTTTCATCTGAACACCATATTCTAATTATTTTTTTAATTCCTACTTTATAAAAATATGATTTTTTTTGAATAATTTCCATCATTTATAATTACACTTTGGCTTCTATGTTTATTATATTTTTTTCCCAAAAATGTTTTACTTTCACAATTTTGAAAACAAGACATATAATTTATCTTTTTATATTCAAAGTTCTATATATGTCTTTTCAAATTAAAGTTTTATTGTACTTTTTAAGGATGTTGGTTTCATTAAATGTATTTCAAAATAACAAAATGTTTCTATTCTTTGATTTTTTTATTTTTTCATGAACTCTAAAATTTTTGAGTTAACCATTATTTTCTTCAGAGGATAAATTTTTTGGATTTATTTTAATGAGGTGTTTTCAAAAGGTTTTCATGTTACCTTGGTGGAAATTAATTTTTAAATGGCTTGTAACTTCATCTATTTATGACAACATTAAAAAAAGTTTTCTAAAATTTATTTCTCAATGTTTTAGCTTTCATTTTCCTCTTTATATATTAAATATATATCTTCTCTGGAATTATGTATTATAAATCACCCTCCCAATTCCCTTAACAATTTTTTTTTCATTATTGAATTTTGGTATTGACTAATCAAACTTTTTATTTCGTTTTAAATGATACCATTTAGAAATTCTATGAAATACATTTTCATTTAATGTGATCTCCATGATATAATACATGATTGATTTTATGTGTAACACATGTGTAAGGATTAACATTATTTTATGTTTAAGGTCTTATATATCCTTAAATTCATTTTTTTAATATTGTATTTCTCATGATATGAGTATTTTTTGTATGGAAAATATTTTTTTTATATTTTTTCCCAATATTGTGAATTGACATGATCAAATTTTCCTTTTCTCACTAGATTTTTCATGTACATGATCACATTTTTCATAATTCATATGGTTTTGTGTGGCAATATTTTTTTCTTCAAAATTTTATACATGTCCTTGATCATGTATTTGTTTTTTTCACAAGTTTTTCTATGAATATAATTATGTTTTTCTTCATTCATGTTGTTTTTCAATGACATGATCAAGTTTTTCTTTTGTCGCAAGAGTGTGCAATGAAATTATTTATATAATATTTTTTCAAAATATAATTATTTTCTATGATTATTCTAATTCCACAATTCTACTTTATATCCCATATGATATTCTTTTAGATCGTGATTATTATCTCATGATTAGACATTATTATTACTTGGTATATGTTAGATAATTTGATATTAAAATTACATATATTATGACTCTAAAACCACTCTTACTATTGCATGTTATTTTTAATCAATTTTCTCTATTATTATTTTGTTTACTTAGATGTTTATGATCTAACCATTTATGGAATGTTAATTTTTTCCCCTTACTCGTTATTAGATCTCATCCCTTATTATGTTTTATATTCCCCAAGTCATGAAGATTGTTATAACATATTATACATTCAAAGTATGGTCATGTATAATGATTTTACATAGAAATATTCATAATTTTTGGGAATAATTTTTTTAAGTATCAAATTTCCAAGTAAACTAAACCATTGGGTTATGGGATTGTGAGAACAATTTTGGATTTGTATTTTTACATTATGGAGTTATTTCATAATATATTTAAATTATTAATGGTTTATCTCACTCAGTATATATACTAGTGTGTAAATTATTTGTTATTATCACCAGAGAAATGAGTGACTTTCTAAGGAATATTAATACTAATGGATTACAATAACATGTGTTTTGGGTAGTGTATCTCTTTTTTACATTGGAAGTAGGAATATAATGATCCAAGACATTTACACATATTATTACATGATTATTAAATGAAAATATCCAATAATTAAAACACAAGTAAGGTAAAGGAATAGGTTCATAAAACATGAAACAAAACTAAAATATATACTCCTTAATTTATTATCCATAAATATATCCTAAAATAAATTTTATACCATAAAAAGATATGGGATAACCTGGGGAATACATAACGAAATGGTTTATCTAAGAAAATCCTAGTATGGTAAGAAATATTATATGAAAGTACAATTAGTGATTCAAAGATATAACAAGATATCATAAATGAAAAGGTACAAGAGTAATGAAGACTAAAAATAACATAAATATCATGGAATCATAAAGATAATGCAATCATAGAAAATTAGAAACGATATAATGCATGACATAAAAAAAATTAAGTCTATCTACCAAGACCACATCACATGGTGGATAGAGTCCCATAATGGATTAGGTTCACTCACAAATCCCACACATGCCATCTATTGTGACTAAAACATAAAAAAATAAATTGGAGGGATATATAATTCCAATACCACCCATAAAATTTATTTCATGTACGTTCATATTCATTCCTCATAAGGATATTAATCCTAATTCACAGACATAATAATTACCCATGGAAAGAAATGAGTTCCATGTTCTTATTTTATAACACAATCAAAAGAGATTCCATTAATAATCCATATGAGAGATGGTCATAAGGCATATATTACCCCTTGAAAGTAAGGTAGAAAAATAAATTAATACATTTGAGATAAATATATACACAATTTCGATGCATTTCATAACTTTAATGATGGATAATTTGAGTTGGTTAGAGAATGGTTATAAACTGAAGAAAGAGGTGGTTTAAAAATATCACTTACCTCAACCTAGATATTTCAATTATGTTATTTATATCCATGAATATGAAACTAAATTTAATTAGTGACTTTATTATGAAATTTTTACAATTTTATTGTATATATATATTAATTATTACTATTTTCTATTCAATTATGTAACCAATTAATATCACATCAGATGTTATAATGATATATGAACCATATATCCAAAATCACTTTGGTAAATCATATAAAGTTGAAGTAATTATTAAATAACAATATATTTAAATTTAAAAATGGTATAATTATAAATTTAATACATAAATTTTATTTTTTAAACCAACAATGAAATATAGTTCTAAAAAATTAAATATGTTACAATCATGGAGACTGTTGGTTATACATATGCATGAGTAATGTTTCAATTTTTCAAAGATAATAATGAGAAAAACATAAGTATTATTTTTATTTTAAATTATTATAATTATATCATAATTATTATATTATTTATTCAAATACCATTACACATTCAACCCATGTGGTATAATAATAAAAACGAATCACATCTCTTCACAAGGCAGTAGTCCTCTATACACATAAACAAAATTTTCATTTATTCAATGGATGATAAGGTAATAAAGTATATGACATATTTATTTTCAAAAGTTATTAATTTTTCATTAGTATAATTTAGGGATATCAAATTAATCCTTATTTCCTTTATTTGAAGAATAAGTTAACAAAGAATCGCAACGCTTCATGAGGCGGTCATCAGCCACACCCACGAGTGATGATATCATATTCTTTATAGAGTGGAAAGTAAGTAGAAATATAATATATTATATTTTTAAATGTTTAATTATATAAAAAACATGATATAAAATAATTATATACTTCATTATACCCATCCTTGAGAAGTAATGATGGAAAACAAAATACATCGGTTCATGAGACGGTTGTCTATCTTACACATGATCAATGATTTTGATTCCCATTTGATTGATCAGATGGTTTTAGGTCATTATCATAACATAAGAAATATAAGTATATTTAATATACTGAGGTTATTATATCATAATGTTTTAATAATATTTTAAGGAGGTCAAGGATAAAATAAAATAAAATGCGCAATTTAGGATGTTACCTCTTCTTCACTTAACTTCTTTTTTCTGTTTTCACAAAAAATCCATGATAGGTGGAATTTGTGAAAAAAATGTTTTTAAGGCGAGGGGAGTAAATTAGATAAGTGATTTGGGTAGGTCTTGAAAGAAATAAGGGGTTTTGTTTGAGTGTAAAGAAGATGAGTTGTGTGGCCTATTATAAGTGCCCGGGAGGGCATGCTTGGAATTTTTGAAAATAAAGAACCCCTCCCACGTTTTTCTCATTAAAGTGGGATTAAAATAATCTATTTTAAAATATTATTATATTTATGGTAAAAAAATTATCATATAATAATAATAATTATTTTTTCATTTTGACACTTATATTTTTTGTTTTACCCAATTTTAAACTAGTTTTTACCTTATCTAAATTAACTAATTTTTACTACTTCCATTATTAATTATGGTATAAATTTTGGTTGACATCATTATATAGTGTAATGAATTTCGATTAAAAATATTCAATACATTTTTCCAAATTAAACTCACTTATGTAGTGTAATTAAATTTAAAATTAAACCTTTAGCCATCTAAAAAACATTTTTCTAAATTAAAGTCCTTTAAAAGATGAAAAAGATTTTATATGAAAATTAAATATGAAATTTATTGAAATGATATAACATGGATTTATAAATTTATTATTTAACTAATTATAAATTTAAAATATAATTAAACTAAAACGGGTCTTGAAAATTCTTTAAACAAAATGGAAGTTTTTTTATAAAAATTAGCATTTTTTCAATTCATCAAAAAATGAAACATTTTAGAAAAATTAAAAAAAACACCTTAAGATAACTTTTATATTCATATTTCTAAAATTAATTTCATTTTGTCAAATAAATTTTCTAAAATTAGCTAAAATAAATTATAAATTAAGTTTTCAAAGCGAGACTATACCCCCTATTAGAAAAATATTTTTCTTCAAAAAACATTTTTTTTAATTTCAAGTGGTTATTATTTTATTTATAATCCTTAGATAACAAGTTATTCTTTTGTATAAATGTGTACGCCATATAATTTTTCAATATTTAGTTAGTCTCGACTAGGTTATGATTTCTATATTTAAAGTATATTTTAATGAAGTATCATGTTTCCTTTAAAAATATTGTTGTGTGTATCGCAAGATATCATATAGAATGAATTTATATAAAATGATGTATATAATAATGCCTTAGGGAGATATATTACTCCCCTATTAAATAATTTCTCCTACAAAATTTCATATTACATACTATGCTAAAAACCTATGAGGGCACTTCTATTTCATCACCTCTTCTAATTCCCATGTAACCTTCTCAGACATGTGTTTTTTCCACAACACTTTGATGAGGTGAGTTGTATTTTTTCATAGAAAATTTTCTCAATGATCCTTTATATTCACTGGATGATCCTTTTTATGAAAGGAATTTCACCAATAGAACCACCTATGGATTAATTACATTAAATTTTCTTGGTATGCAATTCCTCAAGATCGATACAGGGGACATGTCATGTAGTTGAAATAGTTCAGGTGGGAGTGTTAGTCAGTAGGCCAGAACTCTGATGAAATCAAGGATCTCAAAGGGGCCAGTGTATCTATGACTATTATTTCCATTCATCCCAAACCTCCTGAATTTCTTTAATGGTTATATACAGGGGAAAAACATTTCTCTGACCCCAAACTCGAGTTCGCAATGACGATAAGCCTCCATTTCAACTTCATGAAGCCTCTTTATCATTCATCATTCCATGATAATTTCAGTCCCTCTTAATTTATCTTGGTAAGAGGGTCTGAAAATCATGAGAAATTTCTCACAAATTAGTGATAATATAAAGATAACAAAAGGAAACTATGGATATCTATCACAGATGTTGGGCTCGACCATCCCTTAATTTCTTTTTTCTTTGAAGGATCCAAAAGTATCATGTTTATTGTGATAATATACCCTAATAATGAGAATTATTTCAACTATAAATCACACTTGATGTACTTTTCAAAGATATTCTCCTTCTACAAGTTCTTTTACATAGTGATCAGATTCACCTCATGTCCCTCCTTGGTTTTCATATTTATTATAATATAATCTATAAATAAAACCACAAATTTTGTGACATAATATATAAATACTCAATTCAAGAAGTCCATGAAGATTTATAGGGCATTAGTGAGTCAGAATGGAATCACTGTGAACTCAAAATGCATGTTCCTTAAATGAAAAGCAATCTTGGGGATATCATCCTTACTCACCATTACATGGTAATACACCAACTGAATATCCACCTTCGAGAATTATTGTGCACCACGTAAATGATTTAACAACTCATCAATTCATGGAAAAGGATAACTTTTATTTATCATGGTTTTATTGAACTCATGATAATCAATGAAAAGGCACATTGACCCATCCTTCTTCTTGAAGAATAGGAATGATTCACCCCATGGGGAAGAACTTGGCTGTATAAAAACTCTATCTAGATACATATATAGTTGTTTCTTTAGCTCCTCATGTTCCAAAATAGACATTCTATAAGGAGTATTGGATATTGGAGGCACCCCAGGAATAAGTTTAATATAAAATTATACCTCTCTGGTAGGAGGAAGACCACACAATTTCTCAGAAAACACATCATCATATTCCCTCACAACATTCATGTCTTTGACAATGATCATTTCTATATACTCAATCATTTAGGCTATATACACTTTATCAAAGGGCAATAATATCCATGATTGATATGACTATGCTAAAGAAGATACATACTCCTTCTCACACCTATATAAAATTGGGGGTAGATTCACTAAAGGGAGAGTGATTTACCTCTCATAAATTTATGTTGGCTTAATATAGTGAAATTCAATATATTCCTAGAATTACATAAAATTGCACCAAGGGAAGTATTAAAAAGTTCACCAAGAAGTTAAATTAACAGATTTTGAGAGGGGAGGAGTTATTTACATGGGATGCAATAATTTCCTAATATGTCATTTTAACAAACATCTATACCTCCTTTCTTTGGGGTGGTGTTTTAATTTTATACTAAACATTTTATATATAAAGAAATTCATGGAAGAAAAATTAAGAAGTATGTTCACTATTCATGAATGAATAACTAGTTTGCCTATCATCACATCCTTTTCGAGATCAAACTTAGTATTGGTGATGGTAAAAGCTCTCCCATTATACCTGGGAGGATATTGGTTTACTCCAAAAACCCTTGGATATGTGCACTGGTTCTCATAGTCCATTAGTTCCTTACATTGGATGTACTGAACAATGCGTTGTGGATGGATCAGAGCATTCATTTCCTCTATCACAATGGTGGGTTTCTCCTATCGAAAATAATTTTATATCTACCCTTGTACTTTTTACCTAAATCATTTCATTGCCTTTGGAAATTTATGGGGTGCTTCTTTCCTCACCTTTAATGAGTTGGGTGTTATAATTTCTTATCACCACTGGATTTATCTATCAGACAACCATAATTGAAATCCAAGATCCATTTATTTTCCCCATGATACCCCTAAGATTCACCGATATCTATCTCAACATTTAGGGCACATCAAAAAAATTTACATGTAGTTATCAAAGTCATGGATTTCCAAGGATTTTGGTAGACTAGGATTTGGACCACCAAAGATGTGATCAACCTTGAATTATAGGGTAACGACAAAACTAAGGTCCTATCAACCATGTCTTATGATGTTTTCCTCATATGACCCAATATATTCATCTTCCTTTTCCAAGAGTGAAATGAAATTTGTTTTTATCATAATACCTAGGGTGAGTGGAAAATATTTTTCCAAAAACATCTTCTGAAACTCCTAAAACTCAATTGCTTCAATATCTTCCACATACATTATATTATTGATCAATTTACACCACTTAAGAGCTTCACCCTCCACACGATAAACAAATATAAGAACCTTAAATTGTTTAGAACATTGAAGGATGAAGAAGATATTTTCAATGTAATTGATCTATGTCTCCATGATTAAGGGATCAGTTGATCCATTGAAAGTTAGACTCATTTGTTGCATGAAGCTCTCGATTGCATGTTGATCTCTCTAAGGGGGGGGGGGGGGGGGTTCACTCCTCCTGGTCTATGTTTCTATTCATAAAATGAGTTTACTAAGAGAGTATCATGAAATATTTTGTGATTCCCACTCCCATAGGTTTGGGAATCTCATTGGGGAAATCCTCACAATACCCTTCACATTGGTTGTTAGGAATATTCCTCCAATTTCTGACCATTGGATAGAATAAATGGAAAATTATGGATGAGTATATTAAACATTTAAACACATAGAGGTTTAATCATATGACATTAAAGAGATAACTAACATTTACATCCTTAACTTATGAGTATAGAGGCTTCAATCTATATTATCAATGATCTAATTGGAAAAAAAAATCTTTTGGGAATTTTTTCCTTAATAATGGTTTTTAATGATCTTATGAATTTACCAAAGCATATACCCTAAGAGCATCAAAATAGGTGTGTGTTATAGTTGTTTGTTTTGTACATGGTTACAACATGTCTTACTTGAAACTCCTTGTTAGAGTTGTTACTCCAAAGTACATCTATGCCAGAACCATTTAAACTTGTAATATCTAGAAATGGATGTATTTTATTTATTAACATCCTTTTCTATACTCAACAAATTTATTGATTTTATTTTACACTTAGTCATGACCCTAAGGGGTTTCACTAGGTTTTTATAATCCAAATCCCAAAAATAACTAAACTTGTCTTATGATATCAACTATAAAATATCATACTCTTTATATCTTCTTTAAAAATTATTTATTACATAAAATAACACTTGATAAAACTCATAATATATATAAGTCTACTATATTTGGGAAATTAGGTACATTACATAAAAACATAAAACATGAAAATAGACATATTTATTTAAAAAATATTTTACTTGACCAAAAATGTCCAATAAGGGAATAAAAATGGAATATTATGAGGATAATAATATATGTTAGACAATTCATGTCAACATGACATAAATTAACATGAATAGTAATTCATTATATATCATGATAATAATAACATGGAAAATGTGGAAACAACTTAAAACACTGCATCATAAATAGATCAGGGCTAAATCTGTGATGACCACATGGTGGAAAACCCCCATAAAGTAATAAGTTATGTCCCCTTTACCAACATGAAGTATTATGATAACAACCATTACCCAATGCATTGGAGAACTATCAGGACACACCCTTCACAGTCATTTCATTCTCATGATTAAGTGTGCCACATTGAACATACAATATGGATTCAGAAGTCATAATATTTTATTCCAAAATCATGGAGTATGGAAAACAAATATGTATGTCCCATATCAATAAGTATATTTTTGTAAATTGGAATACACATGATAGAGTAATGGGTATGGTATTCACTACACAATTAGTTTTTTATTGAAAATCGTTGTGTAATTTTGAAAGTATTACGGTGTCATATAAAAGTTTATAAAAATGGGTTAATGAGGGAGAAAGGGGTATCAAATCATTAATAAATGAAATGGACAGTAAGGGGGATATTTAAGAAAATATCCTAATATTGGAAAAATAAAATTAAAATAAATAATAGTAAAGGAGTGCTTGATAAAAGAAGAGGGTGGAAGATTCTTTATAGAATTTTGGCATAGTAACGGGTGTACAAAAGGGTTCATAAGTGGGATAAATGATATTTGAAGGCCATATCATCATTTAAAAAAAATGTAGCGTAATGAGGATTGGTAATAACATATCCAAATTTATAAAAATTAAAATAAAAAAGGAATATCATAAATGAAGTGCTTGAAAAAAAGAGGAGCGAAAGAATCCCTTACAGAATTTCAGCATAGTAATGGATAAGATCACGGTAAAAACAAGGAGATATAAATTATCTTCCATAATAAAAAAAATCAATTGGAATGTAATTTCATGATTATAAAAATTAAAACATAAGAAATTTCAATTAAAAAACTAATCTCAAATAAGTTTCTTGAATTCAATGGAGATGAGAGAAATCCCTTAAATAGATCTGTGACTCTAAAGGCATAGGATTGGCTTCTTGATAGATTGGGGTAACATTGGGATGACTCTAGGGAGTATATGGAAGGGTTTTTTCTAGATTCAATGAGTTTAAGTGATGTGAAATGGGATATTGGGTGGATTTATATAGGCTTGTAGGGGGATTTATTTATTATTTTTGTTTTGGACACTATATAAAAAACATTCAAATTCATAGACCATCCCATGGGTTTAACCATGGTTATTTCCAAAAGGGAGTGTAATAAATTTTTTTATTAGGAAAATATCTGATGAAAATAATATATTTCCCTTTATTATGTGGAGGGGAGTCAAACATTCAAGGAAATGATTTTAAAATCTTAAAATATTTTATAAGTCATGCAGGATTCACTAAGGATTTATAAACTAAATAAAAGAAGAAAAAAAATATAATTATTTAAAAATAAAAATAAAAATATGTTATATTATACCTCTCCTACTATTTATTAGATCACTATTGGGCTATTATGATGTTATAAAACAAACTCTATATTTATACAGTATCTAATTATTTTCCCAAAATTTTACACTATCAAAAAATTATGAATCATTAACTATTGGATAATTTCGATATCCTAATTAAACTAATGAGGTTAATTTTATCAAAATATTTTTCTAAATATGTGAATTTTATTGTTTAAAATAAAAAACTAACATTTATTGAAAATGATGGGTTTTTCCCCTTATCATTTTTTGAAACCTAATAAAAATTATATTTGACTTCATAAAAATTATTTGATAGTTTATAAATAGTAATTTAATAATAATATTTTATTAAAATATTATTCATTTCAAAAATCCTTTAATTCATAAAAATTTATTTATTAATTGAAATTTAAGATCAACCAAATATACAATTTGATTTTTAAAAACCATTGAAAAATTATCAATAATAGGAATATAAAATATTCATTATTCAATAAAAAACATAATGTGTATATTCCTATTGCTAGGGTCTTGTTACATGTTCCTTTATTACATGGGTATAGGCCCTTAGAGTATGGTCCATAATGGTGGGTCTTTCATGGGGTTGTTCGCTAAACATGTTTTGGGATGTCATATCTATGAGCTTGAACTTCTCCTCTAAATGTTTTTCTCATGCTTAATTTGTTTGGATCTCATCTTGGACTTGGTCTAAGGATAATTCCATAAATTTATCTCCCTTAGAATCTCTAAAAATGGGATTCATATGGTACAAACCTACAAGTTGAGGTCATCACATCCTTTTTCTGTGCCAAAAATATTTTTTAAAACCTTATATTTATACTAGTCATGTTATTACTATTCAATAACTATTTTATTAAGGGCAAAGATATTTAACAGAAATTTAAATCTAATTGGATATAATAAAAAAAATTATGCATTTTCTATATCCATAATAAATTTAATTAAATAAAAAAGGGGAATTTTATTCATAATATTTCATGTCGTTACATACAAAACAAGTATAAAGTGGTTTCAATAATAAATGGAATTCTCATCTATTATATATATATATATATATATATATTTGTGTGTGTGGGTGTGTGAAAATTCCATCCTGTTTTATCAATAAAAAGTAACATTACATCTTTTTTTAAAACATAAATATTTTGGTTTCCTATATATATTATACCCACATTTCATCTTAATTAATCATTATACACATACCATATCCTATGAATATAATAAGAAGTTCTAAGAATTCTATAACAAAATTAGTTCTTATGGGAAAATTCAATTATACAAAATAAGCATCATTTATTACTTTTTTCAAATTATTAATACTTATTATTTCCATATTCTTGAAACTAATTAGTAACATTTATAAAATAGAATTAAGTTAAATACAATTAAATAATAATAAAATAATATTTAAATATATATGGTTTTAAAATCAGTCTTTCTCTGTAGAATGTTCATTTTTGGATTGATTCAACAATCTACATGAATGATCATACTCTATTTTTTTGTAATTTTTGCTGAGGATTAAAAATACAAGAATAATTAATATTTATGATATATTTCATTTATTTAATTATAATTTAGGAATGATAATATATTCATGAAAATCAAATTATATTTTTCTGTTGAACTAGTGAAATTCTTTTCTTCTAGAGATTATGGAACCATTATATAAGGATCTTAGACCATTAGAATTATAGAAAATCTATTTTGATTATTTTTTTTGAAAACCCCCAAAACGAATTACCTAATAATGATTAATATGATAAATTTTTAAAACATGAAAATAAATTAAACAAAAGAATAAAAATGAAAAAAAATGTGATGAAGAAGGTAAGTGATTAATTTAATTTTATTATTCAGCAACCTAATAAAGTATAAAGTTAGTAAATAATCAAGGTAAATGATTTCTCTTCAAAACATTCACTTCTATGTTTTAAATTATTTTACATAAATTATTTCCATGATTTTTATTTATCTTCACATTGATATTTATCAAATTTTTATACTTTATTTTTCATTTAAAAAGTTATTGGTTAGCCCATTCCTTTGAAATATATTTTATATTTTTGGGGTTAACCTAAATGCTTGTAAATTTTTTTTGAAATATTTTTTTTGAAGTTTTATTTATGGATGGGTATAGTAAAAGATCATATATATTTTATTTATGGAATGATTATTTGTTATTATAGATACTGATAAGTAGAATGAGAATTATATAACCCTTAAATTTATTGATAAAAGATAAATATAGCATGAGATCACTATGAATGTTCTAGGTGATATAAGATTCACCCATTATATTATCCTAAGGAAATGTTGTATTAGCCTCATGCATAATGTTATGCATGGAATGGGTGTAGTTATCCATGTCAATAATGTTATCTTGTCTTGAAAGTGAGCCTTAACCTATGTCTATGTTGATATGCCTTATATCTATACCACATTTTATATTTTCTCATGCTAACCATGGTATTAGGATATTTGGATCTTATTACATGTTTTATGTGTTATTTTATTATCATTACCTTAAATTTTCAAAGATATTATTATTATCTTTAATGAAATTTTATTCTTTTTTATTTTAAAATGTTATTGGGAAGAATTTTCTGGAGTTTCTTGTTTTTTCATGAAACCAAAATGACAATTATTTTACTTATGAGTTGTTTTATGTATCGCCTTCATAAAAGACACTGATTTATTATATAAAAAATAATTTATGATATTTTACATACATAAGGGTCATTATTTTAAAGAAAAACATTTAAATATGTATTTAATTAGTTCAATGGATTAATTAGTTTTCCCTTTATTTTATACCCCATGACCTTTATATCCACATACCCTATCTTCGAATGATATTTACAACTCATAAGGATGAGTAAGAATGATTATTTAGTTAGTGTTCCATTTATGAGGTTTTATCTATGAATTAATATTGTTTTCCCTTCATAAAGTTTGGATTAGTGAGAAAATGTCTATTTAGGGGAGAAAATAGTTGTTTTTATTATATAAAGTATTTTTACTAATAATCTAAAACACTAAACCCAAATTTTCTCAATAATGTAAGTGATGAATGTTGTTATATAAATCATGTAATTATTGGTTGATTATGTTTGGGATTATATGATTTATAATAGAGTAAGGATTTGATAACTTTAAAAGTTAGGATATCACCAATTTGTAATAATTTTATAGTTACAGATAGCATCATATGATAAAAAATTCATGGAAAAATCTAAATTCAAAACGTATAGATACCACTTTAAGGGTTTATATACTTGTATTTTAAATTGATTAATAATATTATGAGAGATATTTATTTCAATTTAATGAGAATACTACATTTAGGTATTGATATAATAAATGGTTAGTATGTTAGTTTATATTAAGGAAAATTTTGTTTATTAGGGGAAAATACTAATATATTTTTCGGAAAATCACCATTGAATAAAAATGATAATACTATTTGAAAAGTGATTTAGTGAAAATGTGATTTAGGTTCATTCAAGAAAACATTAATATTTATTATGTGTATATATGACTGAGGTATATATACTGATATTTTAGATATATTATAAGTGATTAATATTATTTTATGGAAAACTATTGGGTCAATTTTTGGGAGCACATATAGATGAGATATGGATAATATTATTGCAGTTTTTTGTCATGATGATTGATATTATTTAAGGATAAATGTACTATTGATTTTTGGAGAATATTTGATCAAGGTTTTCTTTATTTTTTGGTATAGTTATTTTTTGAATTTATAAAAATATAAATTTTTAAAATAGACTATGTTAAACAAATGGAGTCATTGTTCGAACTAAAGGATTTGAATGGATAGTATATCATGAGATTAATTATTCATATGATGGATTATTTCTATTTTATTGGGTATTGTATTTATTCATGAGAACTAATTTGGATTTAGTTGGTGGTATATAATAAAATTTACCAATTAAGCATCATTTGGAAATTATTATCTATATTATGTTATATATTTGATTACTAAAATTAGTTGTAAATTAATTATATTAATAATTAAGTTAATGTTATAATTATATTTTTTTTACATATTAATAAAATTTTAATAAAATGGATGGTTGAATATCTCACACAACATTATTGTCCCACCTAGATGATTTTATTTCAGTTATTGCTACAAAATCTAGTTCATGTGATCATGTTAGTGTTTCAAAAAAATTCAATCTAGAAAACCACATTACAACATATCAAAATATACTCCTATTATTAGATATTATGATGGGTCATTTAAATTTTTTAGTCATATTTTAAAATCACAACCTTCCTAACTTACTGAACCTGGAAATTACCATAATGGCCTTTATCATGATCTCACAATGTCACAAATTAGAAATGGTGTTTTAAGAGTTTTTTATCTCTAATCAGTATATATAAATATAAATTTACAAGTCAAAAAAAATTTATAAGCTTTGGGAAAAATGTTTTTTTAAATCATTGTACCTGTATCATGTCCACATTTTTTATAGAAAACAAGTTAAAAATTATATTTAAAAACTATATATTCAAAATCCATAATTATATATAAAAAATCTTCATTTATTACATCAATTTCAATAAAATTATCACTTTTTTTCAAGTTTCCAAGAATTTTGATAATTTAGGAATATCATGATGCATTTTGTCAACTCATCGAATCGATGAAACATGCCCCAGAGAATCAAATTTGGATAAAAAATTGTAGTACCCAGTTATAATGTTAAAAGCAATAGATGGATATATTTATATATTTTTTATTACTAGTGAAAAAATAGTGAATATTTAATTTATATAAAGAGGGGATAATGTTACAACCCATGTATCATAAAAATATAAATCATTTTTTCTAATATTTATGTTATAAATATTTTTTTTCAATTAATACATATTTTAAAGTCTATATATTATTAATTCAAGTCATATTCTAAAGGATATATATATATTTCAAAAAAATTGCGTTTATTATATTACATATAAGTTTTTTAATGAATGGTAAAACATATTTTCCTAATATGTTTTCTTATTTTTTATTATTTAATCATTTAATTGATTACTAGATATTTTATTATGTGATGTTTATGTTAGTTATATGGATTCTTATTGATATTTTTTACTTTGATAATCATATAACTTATTTTATAAAATAATGATACATTGATATGGTTTTCTTTTATTTTTAAATATCATATAAATATATATATATTAAAAATATTATGCTAGAGTGTTTAGATCAACTATAGATGTGAATACATGTTATATTATATATCTTTTCATACCTAGTCTAATTATTACCTAGAAAAATACATCATATCCCAACCCTTAAATTCTAAATTACTTTTTTATTATTCTTTAACCACATATGGAAATTTATCCTCTAGATGGTACAACATTGATTCATTTTATTTTCAAGGTACAAGTTCAATCCTATATATCTTAATTTTCATAATTTTCATCACTTTCATTTATCACTATGATATAGTCCTAGAAATTATTTTATTGTTTCTTGGAACCCGATCATATACCCTTTTATGAATGAATTCTTGAATTTAAGGTGACAGATCACAAAAATGTGAGTTTCCTTTGAGTTAACTTATATACTGAATTAATGCCAAGTGATTATATTTATAATTTGATGTGAGCATAAATTAAATTTTACATGTTCATGGTTTTAATATATCCTGGTCCACATCAATTATAGGGGAATCTAATGTGAGTAAATATATTATATTGGATATTGTCTATATCCCTATAGTTTTATTCATAAATGAGAATTTATTTAGTTTGAGATAGCTTGGTTAACACTAGTTTAATAAGACATGGATTGATTTTACTCATAAACATGATATTTGATATAACATGGTTTAATCACACATGAGATATCATATTATATAGGTATTTATACTTGATCCTAGCTCGAACCTTATTATCTTTACACTGGTCTCTTTCATTCTAGTTTATTCAAAAAAGAACTTCAAATAACCCATGTTTCACCTGACACTACTACCATCCGCTCAAACTAATATGACACAACCTATTCCTATATATCCAATCCTATCAATTTCCCACTAATATATATAATGGAATCTTTTTCTATTTATTCATATGTATCCTTACTCGTATATAGTATAACCCTATGTTATTTAATTCAGTACAAGGAAAATTCATAGATTTATCTTTTCTTATTTAACTCCAAAAATTCATTAAAATATATAGAATTGATAATAAATTAATTATTTCCACATAATGATAAAAAAATTATTATTATAATTAAAAATAAATAAATAAAGGTTAGTAAATTTATTAAATAAAACAGTTTAATTCCTATTGGATAAATCATATATAAATTGATGTACGAATCTAATTAATATATTATTTTTTTCAAAATGATTTGGAACATTATAGAAAAATAAAAAACATGTCTTATATGCTAAGATACCATATGGAAATTATTCAATAGTTGTTACATAATTTCATGACAAGTATCTAAATTTTACCAAGTAATTATGAAACTAAATAACAACCATAAATAATTGGTTTAAAATAAAAACAATATGTGTAATTAAACACATGAGTGTGATTAGGGAATGGATGAATAAATTAAATGAATTTATCTTGAATAGCATAAGTAAAAAATAATAAGATTTTAAAATAATTAATAAGATAATTCTTATATGAGATAAGGTTCATCACAAGATAAGAATAATAGTTAATGAATTATATTTTATAGAAAATTTTGAATGTCACAATAAATGAGAAATTATTTTGTAATCGATAAGAAAACCAAAAAACAATTATGTAGGAAGATAAGGGTTTCATGAACCCATACGTTCCTTTTTATAGTTATTTTTTGTTCAAAATAAAATTTCTAAATAAAATTCTTCACCCTTATAATATATTTATATATATATACGGAAATGTCATCTATTTTAACTGAAAAAATACTCACTCAACCTTTAAAAAAATAGAGTTATTGTTCTATACATATTCTAACTGTATTCCTTCTTATGGAAGAATTATTCTTATCCAATAGAGTTTTATCACATGGATTTCATAGGGATTCATTACAAACAAGATCTATAATTGACGATTTTTTTATGAAATATAAGTATTATGTTTTTCTTTATTTACTTTCTTAATATTAAAACACAAACTATGCTTGAAAAAAATTAATAACATTAATAACAAAGAATTAAATTTAGTATAATTTTATGATAAAAAAATACTATTTAAATATAAATGGTTTTATAATGAATATTTCACTTTTATATAGAGGTTTTGTTCAGTTCCACTAACTTCTTACATTACACTACTACATTTTCATAAGAATTTTTTAATGATTAAAAAGATACGAATATTAAATATTAATGATATATTATATTTATTTAAGATATTATTAAAGAATGATAATATAGTATTGATAATATAAGTTTATAAATATATTAAACATGTGTAGATATTTAGTTCTAGAGATTATAAAACTATTAAATAAGGATCTTTTACTGTTATTTTCATACCAAAGATATTTTAGAACTATGGACATAACAACCGCAAAACGAATGATGTAAGAAAACTTAATATGATAAATAAGTAAAATAAAAATAATAAATAAATATTAATAGTAAACATTAAAAGGGGTTATAAAGTATTTAAATGGTTGCTATAATTTTTTTTATTCAGGTAGTAAAGAACATACAAATTGATTTATGACATAATGTAATAAATTTTCCTAACATTATTTATATCTATGATTTACATTCTATATCTTAAAATTTTTATATGTATTTTATTCCACTAATCATTAATATTTATCAATTATTTACAATTATATTTCGTTTTCCATTCAACTGGGAATTTTTAGCCCCTTTTTTTTATTTATTTCCCTTTTATTAGTTAATACAAATGAGTTTTATTCATGGTTAAAGTATATTTTTAATGATTTTTATTCACAAAACAATGAATTTTAATCTCTTTTATTATTAATATTTATGTTTTGGTTCTTATACAATATTAATGATAATGGGTGTGACTAAATTTATATAGCACACAATTGACTGGGAAATGCTTAATATCTCAAGACATTCCTATGTGTGGTCCGTGTGAATAAATCCTCATCTATGATTTTTTCTCTAATCTAGGTATAATTATATTCATCCATAATATTATTTATGGTTTAGGTGAAATTAGAATCCCCCACAATATTATGATGTCCTTGAAGTGAAACTTTACCTATGTTTATGATGACATTCCTTATGTATGTACCACATTTTATGTTCTCTCATGTTTATGATGCTCTTAAAAAATTTTAATTTTATATAATATTTTTTTTGTGATTGTTTAGAATCAATATTTATTTATATTCTATTTTTATGAATTTCATTATATCACATCCCATGTTTACCCTTTTACACCATTATTGGGACTTTTTTTCACAACATTCATGATTTTGCAAGAAACTGTTTTCAATATATTTTACTTGTGAGCTTGTTTAATATCACTCTTTAAGGAAAATAATTTATTTAAAAGTTTTGACATTTTATGGGAAAATGGTTATTTTTTAAAGGGATAACCATTCATGTGTTTTCAAGTATTCTAATGGACTGTCATGTTTTCCATTACATTTATGCCCCTTTCCGAGCTTTATATTTTGATCCCTCCTTTTGATAAATTTTTATAGGGAATAGAGTTGATTACGATTGATTATGAAGTAAAAGGTCTAGTTATGGGGGCTTACACTTTAGGAAATCACATTTATCATATAATGATTTTGGTTTATATGAAAAAAATTATATTTGGTGGGACATGTATTGGTTTTACGTATGTAGTATATTGTTCCTAAATATCTAAAACACTAAAAAAAAAAGTTCATGTGTATGTATTGGAATATAAATTTTCTATAAATAATCTAATAATGTGGTGATTATTTTCGTCTATATAAATAATAAAAAAATGATTAACCATAATCTTATAGAAGTATTTGGAGTCACATTAGAATTTAATTCCTAAGCAGTATCTCAGTGGTATTACAATTGGTGGTCACTCAAGGATTTGATGTAGTCACACAATGTCCTATTCATATTTTTTTTATGATTTAAAATTTATAAATATTAAGAAGTGGTGGGAAATTCATAGTGGTTGTGAGAAATTAAAAAATAAACCTAAATACCAAATTAATCAATAGAGGTAGGAATCCCTATGTTTTTCAGTTGAATCCTTCATCATCCATTTTTTCATAATCTTTTTTGGTGGGGAATAAATTAGGCTGATGATGTGCTTCCATTATCTATCTTGAAATGATCTATATCTTTGAATTGTTCTTCCCCACATTAAAAATTATTCCCCACATTTCATCTTTCATATGGTTGGTGGTCTCCACCAACAATGTTGATGATGTTGTCTCCATGATCTGAATGAGATAATTATAGATCTGTTCCCCCTATTATGGATTCCTCCTTGGATTTTTTTTCCAAATCCACGTCCACCTCCTTTATTTTTTAAATGTTCAAGAATCTAATTACGGATTCCATCTCGAGGTGGAAATTATTAATTATTCTTCTTACAGCCATGACATGGAAGCTACTCGAGCATGGATCTAGTGGTGACATTGAAAATGTATATACATCTTTTAACATTAACTATATTAGGAATATATAAAATCCTTTTTTGGTTATATTCAAGTAAATCTCATCTTTTAGGCATCTTAAGTGTAAAACCTAAGGCCTATTGGGTCCATCATGGGAAAACCTACACCAAGAGTTTATGGTACCTAGATCTTATTACATAATGGATCTTATTTTTCTTATATGAGGTTTAGATATTGATTAATTAGGATAGATCATAGGATTAAGGGGTTGTGCGGATTAGGGCCCCAGTTTAATGTCTTATAGGGTCCAGGTTATAGAACTAATGTCATGTGAATATAAGGTTAAATTTTTAATATATTATGGGGACATAATAATATGATTACTGTCTTCTGGGGACAAGATCAATAGTGTAATTTTTTAGGGGGACATGATCATAGGTTTAGGTTCATGTGATGACATGATTCCAGGATTAGAGTACTGTTGGGACATGATCACAAGTTCAATGTATTGTTAGAAAAATATCACATTTTAAAAGTCTTTTAGGAATGTTTCCCAAATAATTTCATCTAGTACAATGTTGAATATGGGTTAACACCATAGGATGGTTCTAGGGCCTATTGGGGACCTCATGTTTGGGTTGTTAGGTTAAGCGAGTTTCTAGGGGAAATTATCACACTTTGGGGTTGTAACCTCCTTGGGGGGAAGATAGATATATTATGGGTGGAATTATGATTTAACCATAAGAAGGAATTCTATGTTACTTTTTAAGATTTAGGGGAAAACCCCATAGTTTCAGGTGTAAAATTTAAGGTCATGTAGTAGGAAAAGCCTATATAATTTAACATTATTCCCTAAGGATCCTTGTAATGGGAAAGGAGTGAAATCAAGGAATAGTTTGGGGAATATATGTAGAATATATTTAATTGTATGAGTATCATATAATGCTTATCACATAAGGAATAATATATTTGCAATATGTGGCGAGGATATAGTTTAAAATCATATTCTAAATGATATGTCATGTAATTTTACATCGTGAGACTAGAATGATGGGTGTCATGTTGTTCAAAGTCTTATGGATCAAATTTTGTTGGTAATTAAACATGAGAAAGAACATTTTATGATGAGGGTATGTGATGATGTAATTGGGTATTATGCATGAAAGCTACCTGGGTATTGATGAGAAGATAAAATGGAGTGATTTGGGCTTATGTGTGGGGGCTTCTGAGGTGATGTTGTGGTGTAGTTATGGTTCTCTCATGGATTACACTAGGAAGGTGACTAGGTGATTTTGAGGGTTAGTGATTATGTGATCAATACTTATATAAGGGAGATTCTAGAGTGCTTTCGAGTAGTAGAGATGATATGAACGATGATTACACATAGTTTCTTCCCTAGTGCTATTGAGGAGAAGCAATGATGTGATTGGGTGTTTTTTATGAAACATTTCCAGGTTATACCAAGGATTAGTGATGTTGTGATTGGGTCTTACACGTGGAAGTTACATTGATGATTCTTAAGTTCATAGATGATGGTATTAGGGATTAAATGTGTGAGTTTCTCTTGTGTTTTTTGAGAATAAGTGAAATTTGATTGAGGATTATGTATGGGAGCATCTAGGGTAATACCAAGTAGTAGGGATTATGTGATTAGGACTTACATGTGGAATTTTTCTAGATATTACCAAAGAGTGATGATAATGTGATTGGAGATTACGAGTAACACAATGAGATGTTGTGAAATATTTATTTTTCTAAAGAATTTAATATTTTAGATATTTTTTGTTAAATGGATCATTGAGTATATATTTTCTTATAAACAACACCTATTTTATCTTACATTATACAAAACAACTATTTTTATTGAAATCATGTAGGCCACGCAACACCAAACTCTAGTGAACCCTGAAATAATATTATATTAAATATAACTATTATAACCAAGATATTAAATATGTGAGTTTGAATTATATTGATTACATTATTAAATATAAAAATAAAATTCCTATATAATATAAATATATTTATAAATTCTTGTTAAATAACCAATAAATTTTTGGTAAAGTAATTATATTAAAAAAATATATGTTTTCATTAAAAATTATTTTTATTTGTTTTTATGAGAAAAATATATATTTAATTTATAGATATTTTAGACAATTTATTTTTGAAAAATAAACTTCATTTTTGATATCATCATGAGAAAATTATATAAGGGTGAATTATAGGTATTTTTCTAAAAATATTAATTTTTCGATGAATAATGAAAATGTTAAATCATAATTGAAAAATGACTTTTAATTTAAATTATTTATAAAGTTAAATTAAATTTTAAAATTATTTTAATGTAATATTATTTCAATATTATATCTATTAATCCAATTTATTTTTTTATAATCAGTTTTATATTGAATTTTTAAATAAAAACATGGTAAACTTTTGAACATTTTATCATTAAAAACCCATGTCCTCACCGCTTCTGAATGATTATTTTTAAATTAAAATTTTCCACATATATGTATTAAATTTGATTAAATGTATTAAATATTTGGAATTATAATAATTTATCTCATATAATTATTTCAATTTAATTTTTTTCCAAAATGAATAGAAAAAATTGTATAAATTTTTACCTCGATTAAAATTAAAATGGATTTACCATTGGTGTTAAACAAAAACCTTATGGGTTAAAAATATTTCCAAAACCAATTTTTTGACAATATTTAGTCCTTATACCTTCTATGATCCATAATAGTATTTTTTTAGAAAAATATTAAATGAAAAAACATTAGTGTAATTATTTATTTCAAACAATTACATGTGTTCCACTCACTTAAATTATAAAAGGACACTCATTTTCCACTCCTATTAAAACATTAAAAAAATTATCTATGAAATATCCAAAACACTTCTTTATTTCTATCCACTCATCCTAGAATCCTTCTTTTAGACAGAAATCTAACCAACAATGGATTTTGGTGCAATACTAAAGAGAATACTCGAGGAAGAGGTAATGTTCATTAACAAGCATTTTTACTTCATTTATTGCTCCACCTAATTAAATTATAATTATACCATGATTATAATACAACATCTTTATATTAAATATAATGAAATATTGGTAAAATAAGGTAATGACCTACAAAAATCTCTTCATATATCAAATGGGTTGAGAAATCATCACTTGTGTATATGGAAGACAACCTCCTTGCAAACCAATGCCCTTAATTTTTCAATTTACACCTCTCATAGTTGGAAATAATGGTGAATTTATTTCTTATATATTATATTATCCCTGGTTTTGGGTACATAACCCTCTTTCCTCACATTTTTTTAATTGGTGTGTCTAAAATAGAGAGTTTCCATAAAATATAGAGTTTTTATAAAATAGAGAGTTTCCATAAAATAGAGAGTTTCTATAAAGTGGGGAGTTTCAATAAGGTTGGGTGTTTCTATAATGTCAATTTTTTCCATAAATTGGGTTGTTTCCATAAAGTGGGGTGTTTCCATAAAGTGGGTTGTTTTCATAAAGTGGGGTGTTTCCATAAAGTGTGATGTTTCCAAAAAAATGTGTTTCCATAAAAAGGGTAAAGGTGAAGGATGGAAGAGTTTGGGGGTTTTATAAGGAGTTTTGAGACTAAAAGTATGGTCGCACGATCTATACACGGTTGGCCCAAACCATGTGATCAAAGCTTGCACAGAGGTCAAATCTAGATCCTATTTTCTAGGAGCATACTCATTTTTTCTCTATATATTTCATTTCGGCTTCACAATGCACCTATTTTGATATTACTCTCCCTATAATGTTGTATAACCCTCCCCAAAATAGATTCTGATTCTCAAAATAGAGTCTTCCCATTGTGATTTCGAGTCTGATTCTCGAGGTTTTTCACCATTCTATTCGGATTTGTCATGTTTTATTAGATCTTCTTAGATCTACTTCTCTGATCTTTATCAATTCTCATATCTGAACCAATAGTGCATAGATAAACATTTTTGGATTCCAAATTATTCAATTTTGAGTTTTTGTCTTTCAAGGATAAGAGAACAAAGGATGTTCTTGGAGAATCGACTCGCTTTCTTGTGCGTTCTTCGTTTGCTGTCAAAATTTCATCAAAACCTTCAAGGTAGGAGGCTTCTCTCATGAATCTTATTTCTATAATTTATTGGAATAGATTCAAATTGTTTTATTTAAAATAAATTGATTGTGAAAAATGTGCAAAAAACTTTTTTATTGGTGGTTTATGGGTTTTGTAAAATTGTGTGATCTTGGTGAATAGTTATGAAAAGGGGTTCTAGTTTCATGAATTTAAAATGTTGATTTTAAATTATGGATTTTATGGAATTTCTAAATGGTTGATGAAAAAGGGGGGTTTTAATATAAATGGTTTTCAATAAAAATGGAGTTTTATTAATTTTTTTTAAATCGAAATGGTTTGGCATTGAATTGGTTTTGATGGAAATGGTTTTAAATAAAAAAGTTTTTTTATTAAAAGGGTGGTTTTGGCATGATGATTGGGAATATGTAGTGTCTGTTCTTGTTTCATATATGGGTCTTGGTTCAAATATGACCATGTGCTCAGTGAAAAAGGGTTAATGGCACATAGGAATTGCTTATATGGGGCTTGTTTGAAAGATGACCTTGTGCTCAGTGCCAAAGTGTTAATGGAACATGGGAATTTCATATACAGGGCTTGGATTAAATATGACATTGTTCTCGGTGACAAAGGGGTAATGTCTTGTGGTAAATAATTAACTTGTGATGACTTGGTAGATTGACGAGAAACCGCTCATGAGTATGGAACTATCATAGTGTAGCATACATGGTTGGTTTAATGGGTTTGAGGAATGGTTGGGTATAATGATAAAGCGACATTGTGAAATGGTTGTAAAGATTGTTTAGTTATTTTTCTGGAAAAAAATCTTGCTGGGATAATTGGTTTCAATTGCACTTGTATGCTTTTGGTAATTAATGGTTTTTGAAACTTGTTTATATTTAGTTATAAACTTTTTTTGAGAAACTATTTTATATAAACTATTATATATAATATTTGCTAAATCCTCTATCCTAGTGGCATGACTTGGGAAGTCATTGGGGAAAACCTACTAAGTTTTATACTCACCCCTGATTTGGAGCATTGGTGATTTTGCAGATGTTATCTTCTGGGAAAAATGTAAAGGTAATATTTCACACATGTTTAGCACTACCTCGTGATGTTTTGGCTATTCGGATATTTTGGAGCTTGGATTTTGTGGAACATAGAGTCTTGTGGTCTTTGGAGAGTCTTTTGTAGTCTATCTGCTGTGTATTTTTATACATGGTTATTCTTCTGTTTTTGCTTACTTTGACATGATTTTGAGATACATGAAGTTATTGAGTTGTCTTCCATTTTTTCATGCATCATATAGTGAATTTTTGGTTATGGTTTGTAGGTTTATTGGTTTATTTATTAAAGAGTAAATCATCCCCCATGTGTATTTGAAACCCTTCGACATTTATTTCCATCCTTTGGTGTCTTGGAAATGTCGCTTTAGGCCTAGTAATGACTCGTTGTACTCTCAAGCCAATGAGAATTGGCAAGTCATTACAAATGGTGTCAGTCTGGTCCTTCCTTAGTGGTATAAATGATATCAGCTTTTTTGTTCATTTCCTAAAAAGTAGTCATCAATTTTCTTGGTCATGAAGTTGAAATCACTTCTTATATATTCCTTGGGTTGGACTCTTAGAAAGGAGTAGGATTGTTAGAACATGAAATGTATAGAATAAAACGATGTAGCTAACCCTTTTATATTGAACTTCATGTTACCAGGGAGTTGGGTCAACAAGTGTTTAGAGACACTTCTAGGATTTTTAAATCCCATTGTGATTGTTTTAGCCAATGAGATGAGCATGACATGCATTATAGAGGAATGACTTCCCACTAAGAGTGCATACATTGTTTCGAGGAATGATTTATGTTGTGAAAAAGTGTTTATTTTTGAAAAATAATGGATTTTTTTTTAAATTGAATGATTTTGAAAAATGGAATGATTTTGGTATTTTGAAAATGGTTTAATTTTCAAATATCATGTTGAATGTTTTCAAAAATGGTTAAACATGGAAAAGGGTTGTTTTTGGAAAACAATGTTGTGATAGTTCATGTGATAGAATTTAAAATGTTATGCCATCAGTTTCTAGAGAGTGGGGATTATAGAGTTTGTTGTTGTTTTAGAAAATGGAACCCGATAAGCATCATATGAACTAGTTCAAAGAGGCTGTTGAGAATTTGGTTGCACCTACGCCATAGGTGAAACAATAGTTGTTCAAAATCATCAATCAGGATATTCAAACCATTGAGTTGGAACTGTAGCCAGATACTCTGTTTATGATATCTTTCACTGCTGAAAATCCAAGTAGAGGAAGTACAATTTTCTTCACCAAAGGGGCTGAGAACTTTAGCACTAAGATAAAGAGGAAGCATGGAACTTATTTTCTATGTTTAAAACTTGAAATGATGCCTTCTATGATAAAACTAAAAACACCTCTTGGTGAAATAGAATGTTGAGCCTTCGTGTGTAGAGCATGTTTTATAACTGTTGATGGAGCTGAGCTAAAATCGGACTTCTTGATATTGGATATGGATGTCTATGATATAATCATGGGTATGGATTGGCTGACAATGTTAAAGGCTCAAATCGACTGTTATATAAGAATAGTATATTCCATGAATGAGGATGGTATTGATCATCTCTTTAGCAGAGAGAAGATGGTAAAGAAGGGTGCAATGAGCTTGTTGGCACCCATGGTGGGAACGATCTCTTACCAATTGGTAGTGTTGACTTTGGAATCAATGGAATATATTGGGGAAAATAGTTTTCTAGTTGTGGATCAATTTCCAGATGTCTTTCCCAAGAACTTCTCAGGGTTACCACCTCTAAGGGAAGTGGAGTTTACGATTGATCTCCTTCTAGGGACCAGTACTACATCCCCTCCATCTTATATAATGGCACCAATAAAGTTACGGGAATTGAAAGTGCAGTTAGAGGGTTTGGAAAGCAATATTTTCATTCGAACAAGTACGTCTCCATGGGCAGCACTGGTTTTGTTCATGAAGAAGGCAGATGGAACACTTCAGCTGTGTGTTTATTATCATAAGCTTTACTAAGTTACGATAAAGAATAGATATCCACTTCCACATATTTATGATCTATTAGATCAATTAAAGGGAGCTCAGTGGTTCTCCGAGATTGACATGCGATCAGGATATCCTCAATTGAGAGTTCAGAAAGAGGATATTACAAAGATATCTTTTAGAAGTAGATATGGACACTATGAATATGTATTCATGCCTTTCGGTTTAACGAATGCACCAGCGGCCTTCATGGAATTAATGAATCAGATATTTCAAAAACATCTGAATTATTTTGTTGTGGTGTTGGTGGAAGACATTTTAGTGCATTCAAAGTCAAGGGTTGATCATGAGGTGCACCTGGAAATATTGTTACAAATTCTGAGATATCATCATTTGTATTCCAAATTATCAAAGTGTAATTTTTGGATACAAGAAGTACATTTTATTGTCCATGTAATTTTTGAGAAAGGTGTTTCTATTGATCCAGAAAATATAGAATCCGTTATCTCTTGGAAACCACCGAAAAATATTTTCGAGATACAAAGTTTTTTTTGTCTAGGTGGTTACTACCAACGCTTTGTGCGTGATTTCTCATGACTAGCTTCACCAATAATAGATCTAAAAAATAAGAATTCTCCATTCCAATGGATGGAGGAATGTCAGAAGACTTTCTAGGAACTGAAATTTTGGCTTACATTGGCACCTATAGTGATCTTTATTGAATCAAGATAGAAGTATGTGGTGTATTGTGATGCTTAAAGATCAGGGTTGGTCTATGTTCTCATGCAAAGAGATCATGTGGTTGCTTATGGTTCAAGGCGGTTGAGGGTGAAATGGAATAATTACCCAACACATGATTTGTAGTTAGCTGAAGTCATCCATGCTTTGAAAACATAGAGACAATATCTCTTGGGTGAAAAATTTATAGTGTTTACAGATCACAAAATCTTGAAACACATTCTCTCACAGTGAGATTTGAATTGGAGGAAAATGAGATGGATGGAGTATCTCTAAATGTTTGACTTTGACTTGATGTACACACCCGGGAAAGGAAATTCGTGGGAGGATGCTTTGAGTTGAAAGTCATATGCTCAGTTGGAAAAAGAAACTTCTGATGAATCACAGTTGATGTCAGTCTTAGCTGACATGCATGTGGAATGTGAAGACTCAGGTGATGTTGCGATTTTCTTTTTAGCTACTCGTGTTCCTTATTTAGTAAAAATGATCAAAGAGGCACAAACATCTGATGCATAATATCTGGTTGTAAGTTCAAAACTCAATGGTGAGGAGACGATTGACGGCTGGAAACATGACGGGGGTTCAGTTCTTTTGTTTTAGAGAATGGATGGTTGTACCTATGGTTTTTTAGGAAAAAATCCTTCATGATTACCACAATTCAATATGGGTTGTACATCTAGGTATACAGAATATGTATAAGGCATTGAAGGCGTAGTTTTGGTGGAGCGGCCTAAAAAGAAAGGTGATCTAGTTTGTCTTACGGTGCTTAAATTTTTAGCAGGTTATATAGAGAATCAGAGACCAGTTGGTATGTTACAATCATTTCCCATACCATTGTGCAAAAGGGATCAGATAACAATGGATTTTTTATAGGTCTTCCAAGAACGGTCCAGAAACATGATTCCATTTGGGTGATAGTGTATTTTTTAACCAAGTCGGCCCATTTCATCCCTATTTGTGAAACTTCTACGGAGGAGGATCTTTCAAAAATCTATATATGAGAAGTGGTAAATAGGAATGGTAAACCAGTTTCAATTGTCTCAGACAGAGATATGAGGTTCACGTCTCATTTTTTGAAATCCTTACAGCAAGCCCTTGGGACTCAGTTGACTAAGAGCATGGTGTATCATCCTCAGATGGATGGATAATCTGAGTAGATGATAAAAATATTGGAAGACATGTTACAGGCTTGTGTAATGGATTTTGGTGTCTCATGGGAGGATCATATACCCTTAGTGGATTTCTCATACAATAACATCTATCAAGCCTCAGTACACATGGCTCTGTTTGAAGAATTTTATGGGTATCTTTGTCATTCTCCACTATTCTAGGTGGAAATGGGATAAACATCACTAGTCTAGCCAATCCTTGTCCAAGAAACAATGGAGAAGATACAGTTTATTAGTAAAAGAATTGAGACATCTTAGAGTCTTCAGAAATCTTATGCAGATCACCATCGAAGACCGTTGTCATTTGCTGTGGGTGATCATGTCTTCTTAAGGATCTCTCTGAGGCTTGAACATCGTCACTTCGGGAAGTAGGTAATGTTATATCCTAGATACATTGGCCCTTTTGATATACTAAAATAGGTTGGAGAGGTGGCATATCGGTTAGAAATACCACAATGGTTTAGTAAAGTGCATAATGTGTTCCATGTATCCCAATTGAAAAAGTATCACCCTGATCCTGACCATGTGATCAGATGGGATCATGTTGAGCTATAACTGGATGCATCACTGATACGTATCCTAGTGTGGATCATGGATAGACAAGAGAACGTCCTTCATGGGAAAGGCATTGACTTAGTGCGGGTTTTATGGCAACATGGACCGATTGAGGAAGAGACTTAGGAATGTGAGAAGGAAGTGAAAGAGTAGTGGTTGGAACTATTTTTTGCCAGTGAGGGTTTTCTACTTTACAAGGATGGAAATACCAATGGTGGGGAGAATTTAATACCCCCAGTTTTGCGTACATAACCCTGTTTCCTTGCATTTTTTAATTGGTGTGTCTAAAATTGAGAGTTTCTCAAAAATAGAGATTTTCCATAAAATAGATAGTTTTTGTAAAATAGTGATTTTCCATAAAATAGAGAGTTTCTATAAAGTGGGGTGTCTCCATAAAGTTGGGTGTTTCTATAATGTTGTTTGTTTCTATAAAGTGGGTTGTTTCCACAAAGTGGGGTGATTCCATAAAGTGGGCTGCTTCCATAAAGTAGAGAGTTTCCATAAAGTGGGATGTTTCCATAAAAAATTTGTTTCCAAAAAAAGGGTAAAGGTGAAGGATGGGAGATTTTGGAGGTCTTATAAGGATTTTTTGGACTAAAAGGAAGGTCTCATGATCCATACATGGTTGGCCCAAACTGTGTGTTCAAACCTTGCGCAAAGGTGAAATCTAGATCCTATTTTCTAGGACATTACTTGTTTTTGCTCTATATATTTCCTTTTGGCTTCAAAACTCCCCTATTTTGATATTACTCTCCTTAGAAGGCTAGATAACCCTACCCACATGAGTTGGAGCCAGCCTAGAGACTTCTCTTGGTGATTTCAAGTATGATTCTTGAGGTATGTCACCATTCTTTCTGGATTGGTCATATTTTCTTAGATCTTCTTAGATCTACTTCTCTAATCTCTATTCTTTCTCAGATCTGAACCTATAGTGGGTATATCTACATTTTTAGATTCCAAATAATTCAATGTTGAGTGATGATCTTGCTAGTATAAGATAACTATGGCAGTTCTTGGATAATTGACCCACTTTCTTGTGTGTTATTCGTATGTTGTCAATGTTTCATCAAAACCTTCGAGGTAGGTGGCTTCTCTCTCGAATCCACTTGATATAATTGATTTTCATAAATTTAAATTGGTTTATTTAAAATAAATTGATTTTGAAAATCATGGAAAATCATTCTTTAGTGATGATTTATGGTTTTTGTGAAATTGCATGCTCTTGGTGAATAGTAGTGCAAAGGGGGTTTAGTTTCATGAATTTAAAATGTTGATTTTAAATTAATTATTTTCTAGAATTGGTAAATGGTTGATGAAAAAGGGGATTTTCAATAGAAATTATTTCAAAAAAAGTGGAGTTTTATTGAAATTGTTTGCAATTGAAATGGTTAGGAATTGAATTGGTTTTGATAGAAATGTTTTTCAATAAAAAGGTGTTTTTATTTAAAAGGTTGTTTTGGAATGATGATTTGGAATATGTGGTGTGTTTTCATGTTGCATATATGGGTCTTGGTTGAAATATGACCTTGTGCTCGATGCCAAATAGTTAATGGTACATGGGAAACAATTAACTTTTAAAGACTTGGTAGATCGACGAGAAACTGCTCAAGAGTATGTAATCGTCATAACGTAGCATGCATGGTTGGTTTCATGGGTTTGAGGAATGGTTGGGTATGTAGATAAAGGGATATTTTTAAATGGATGTAAATATTGTTCAGTTAATTTTCTGGAAAAATATCTTGCTGGGAAAATTGGTTTCAATTACACTTGTATGATTTTGTCAACGAATGGTTTTGGAAACTTGTTTATATTTAGTTATAAACTATTTTGGAGAAATTGTTTTATATAACCTTTTTATATAATTATTTCTAAATCTTATATCCTAGTGGTTTGAGTAGGGAATTCATTGGGGAAAACCTACTATGTTTTATACTCACCCCTGCTTTGGCACTTTGGTACTTTTGTAGATGCTCTCTTCCGAGACAAGGGAAAAGGTAATGTTTCACATGTGTTTATAATTACCACATGATTTTTGGGATGTTTGGAGATTTTGGAGCTTGGATATTGTGGAGCATGGAGTATTTAGGTCTTTGGAGATTCTTGTGCAGTCTATCCATTTTGTAATTTGATACTTGGATATTCATCAGATGTTGCTTACTTTGATGTGATTTTGAGATACATGAAGTTGATGAGTTGTCTTCCATTTATTCATGCATAATATAGTGAATGTTTTTTGTGGTTGGTAGGTTTATTGGATTATTTCATAAAGGTTAAATCGTCCCCCACATGTATTTTAAACCCATTATCTTTTATTGCAAGCCTTTGGCGGCTTGTGATGTCGCTAAAGGCCTAGTAAAGACTTGTTGTACTCTCAAGACAATGACAATTAGCGGTTCATTACATACATGATATTTATGATATAATTATTATATCACACATACCTTCTTTCTTTACATTTTTTGTTAATATTCTAACGTTTCCCATATGTGTGGTGAACTATAGCATTGAAAAGCGACGTGATTCATTCAGACTTTATGTTGAAGGAATTAGGTATCAGTTTAATGAAAATTTGTGATATATATAACCTAAAAATTATTCTATATTGGTAATATATCAGTAAATTTGTTTCTCTCAGTCTAAATATAAAATGTAAACAACGTTCATGCGTACGTACGACCTATTGTCTCCATTAATAGTGTATTTCATTTTACATCGCTAAATATTATTGATTAATTTAAATAAATATATACCAAATATATAAATACATATATATATATATATATGATATTTATATCATGGTTAAAATTATTGATATTATGAAATAATGATCAAATTAAATGGATCAAAAATAACAGATCAAAACATATATGAATAAACAGATCGGTTATTACCCAAAACATAACATCATCATAGAATTGTTAATAAAAGGGTAATTAAAGGACATAAGTAAGTAATATATTTTATGATATATTTTTTTATTTAATATACATATAATAAACATATATTTATTATACATGGGGTTAAAATGAGTGAAACGGAAACCAAGACTTACGATAAGTGATTTTTAGACTCTCTTTAATTTCGAGGAGTCATATTCCATATTCACTAGCTATTTTTTATATGGTTTATGTAATAACCTGTAATTTGTTTTATGATTATTATACTAAAAATTATTTGATTTTACATATACATTTGATGATATATCTTTCATGGGTTTTGGGGTTTGAAATTTAATAAATCAGTAAGGGAATTTTGTCTCAATTTTCCTTCTATAAGGCATATGGTTATGTGACACACCTATATTATTTTATGACGTGTATATAAAAAAACATTTAAATTTAGTATCATAAATTTAATAATAGTCATGATATTTTCATTTTTTTAAGGATATTTCTTCATGATGGTTATGTTTCTATTTAACCATAGTGGAAGGCACATTTGAGTAACACTTGATAGACCCTTTCATTAATAGGATAAGTTAGTTCTATTTATCCATGGGATAAAGAAGAGAAATAACTCAGGGGTAGAGTGTCTCCTTGACATGGTGGAAGTCATCAATTCAATCCTAATTGTCCCTAATATATTTTATATTATAATCTCATTTTTTATCAAGATTATTTATGAATTTGTTTTTGATGATAAAATATTATGATACATATCTACTGAAACATATGAATTTTATGATCCTTTGGTTATTTCATGGGATTAAATTTATACATTAATTTTACTCTCTTCATGTACTCAAGATTTAAAAGAAAAAAATTTAAAGTAGGTTTCTATTATGTCGAAACACAATTTTCTCCCAAAACAATGTGTTCAAAAAAAAATCCAAAATGATTTTAAAATTATTAAAATAATTTATAAGAGAAATTTTTACCCATTAATTAATTTTTCAAATATTTTTTGAAACTAATCTTAATGTAATGTTAAAAAAATCCATTTTTGGATTTTAACAATAATGTGAAAATTATATTTTTTTTCAACATGCATGACTTGAACAGTATTACCCACATTCATGACGGCTAAATGATTTCAAGCATAAATTAAAATATTTCATATACATTTTCAAAAAATGTTTTTTCCTAAATATTTGGTAAAAAAAAATTATATCATAAATATATTATTTCAAATAAAAAAGAATTTTGAGAATGTTTTATGTTTAAAAAAAAAATTCAAATAAGAAAGGATATTTTAATCAATGAATGTTTTAAATTATTCTTAAAGTTTTTTTTTAATTTTACATTCAATGAAATGAATTTTAAAAAACGTTTTATGTTTCAAAAATTTATTTTTAAAGAGAGATTATATTCTTTAAGAAATGATACATTTGATTTATCTTTCAAAATTATTTTGCCTCTAAAATGGCATCCAATGATGTTAATTATTCTTTAATTGGGTGATAAAATAAATATAATATTTTATTATTTATCTAAATATTTAATGATAAAAAGATGTTTATGAAACATATTTATATTCCACTAGTTATACCATTTAATAAAATCTTATAAATATTTTTTCTTATTCCACATGTTTTGAAAGATAAGAGGATGAAATGATTATTAAACCTTTCTCTTTTCCAAAGTTTATGAAATATTGGAATGTTTATAAAACCCATTTCAATTTATATATTATGATATGATGAATGATTTTTGATATCGTGGCATAAGTAAATATAGTTTTCTTTATGAGACATGTGGTACCAATATCTCCCTCCAATGAAGTGGGTAAATATTTATATATAATGATATTGAATGTATTGGAATAGGGAGTAAACCCCGTTCACTAAGGGTATTTTTTTACTATGATGCTATTGGGAGTGAAACATGACTACTGTGAAGATTTGGGGAGTGAACTCATTACAATATGATATAAATTACAATGATTCTTTCCTACTATATAAATTATTTTATAAACTTATATTTATAAAAAATTTAATGTCTTATGAAAATGTTATGCTATCATGGCACATGTGCATTGATTATATTTGGATTTATATATTACAAACTACCAACATTTATTCTAAGACTCAATAATATGATCACTGATATGAAAGGTATAGTTTCCAAATGGTATGATCGTATTATTAGAACATTATGTCCATGTTATTCATATGCATATCCCCTATTTACCATTATTAGCATCTATGCACACCCTTTCTTATGTTTCCTTTATTCAAGGTTATGCAGACATTTTTTATGTTTGGTATGTTTGTGATGAGAACTAAAGAAGGATATATTAATGGGATACATTGAGTATCTTTCTTTAATTAAGAATATTGAGTTCCAATATTCAAATATAAATAAAATATTACAGCCCTTAAGAATGTGTTTGTGTAATGTAATGAGTATTCATAAAAAAAATATGTAATAACTATGTGTGTGAAGCCAAGGTCACTATAGTTAGTATCAGAAGAAGGATTAGTTATCATTTAGAGACTAGGATGAGAAACATTTACTGATATTCCTAGGGATATTTCTTATGATATGTATAGGGATTTATCTTTGGATAAGTCTAAGAATGATTCAATGTATATAAAAATGACCTGAAATTTTGGTAAATGTTTGAGAAACTAGTTTCCATAAAATTATATCCCTATAGAGATATGAATTGTTGATGTGGATCAAGCATAGAGGTGCCTAGGGTTAATAACATTGAAAATTATGCACTTATATGGACTCGGTCATCACTTGGTGCGTGAAAACATTCCATGAAACACACATAGTTTGAAACTCATTGGGTATATTTTTTGAAAATTCACAAAAACTTTGAAAACCATTATGAAGGATTTAAATAGGTGATGAATATGAATGGAATAGGATAATACTAAGGTGTCATAGATTAAAAATAATGTGTCATGATTTAAACATTTTATATTATATTCTTCATGAATATGTGGTTCCCCACTATGATTATTTTTTCTCATATTATGATTTTTTTTTATTTTAGTCAACAGCTTGACCAAGAAAGAATAATGTTAACATTGAATATGATGGATAATTTAGAGGCTATGAGAAAAAAAATTTGGTTATGATTAGATGAACATATAGTATGATTATTCCTTATCATATATCATGATATATGATTAAAATAGATAACTAGGGTGAGATTCATAACACATTGAATAAGAGGTAGATGGACTTCTATGAAAAATTATGTAGACATGAATGTAGTGGAAACAAGATTCCTCTTAATACAGGTCAATATGGTGGGAAAAAAAGACATGAAGAATATATAAAATGGAAAGGAATATTTTATCTATGGGAAAAAAGAAGGTCATAGAGTTTTATATTTTTAGAAGTTCAATGTCTTTTTTGTGGGGAAATGGGAATTACCATACTCAATTCCCTAACCCCAGAATTAACTTTTAGACTAAGGAATGGATTTTACCATTCCAATCATTTAATTTTAAGGATTGAATTATTTTTTCAAGTAGATAAAATAATTATGTTATCTTAATTTTGAAATATATAAGGATTTCTACGTATAAGTTTTTCATTAAGGAGATGAATGAATATGTCAAAAGATGAAGATGACCTATAAAAGTGATTTAATGGAAAGGTTATATTAATTGAAAACACATGATTAATGTAATGATAAAATTTAATATGTTACCGATGTTGAGATAATGTTTTTGGGTTAACAATATGATTAAATTATATTAAGTAAATTGGATAGTATTGATGGCCTTGGAATTGATTAATGATTTTTTGAAAAAAAAGTTGTTTAGGTTATCATTAATGGAGTTACAACTTTATTAGATCTATGGAATATATTCAATAATATGTGGTTTTATTTAGAGAATGAGGAAAAATTATTATTTTCATTGAGTTTATTTGGAAATTATGATTATTACCATGTTTTAAGAGAATACATGATAAAGGAATTCAAATGTTTTTTATGTGAAAATCAAGATATAGTTTAGGATATATGGGTGATTAATGTTAAGTTGATTTTGAGAAGATTATTAAGATTCTTTATAAATTTTAAATTTTGAAATACCTATAAGGATAACCATTTATAGAATGGTTTAATTTTATATATGATGATATTTTAGAGATTAAAGTATTATTCAACCATATGAATTTTTATCCATATTTAATAATCAGTGTTATCATATTTTTTACTAGAGATCGAAGGAATGAGTTTCCATTATTTTATGGATTTCATTTTCTACTTCATAAATGAAATCAATCTTCTATCAGAGTAATAGAAGAATTGAAAATTGATCAGGTGACAACTAGAGGATAAAATTGTTCCTAATAAATAAAAATATATTAATTAAATACATATACATATATATGAAAAATAAATTCCCCACTATTATGAAAAGGTTATCGAAATAATATTTTTCCCTATTGTTATAATTTTTAAAGATATAAATTAATTTTTTAAACCTATTTTTTATGGATGTGATTTTGTTATCCTTATGTGGACCACCCAATTTTTTTAAAAAATTATCTATATCACTCTCCATCAGTATATGATTGTAATTTTTCTCTTCAATGTCCTTATTTTCACTTCCCACTTATGTTTTCCTATTTCAAAACCTAGTATATTTTATTCCAGATGAATTTTCAACATCACTTTATCATTTTTAATAGATTTTTTATTAACCCTTTTTATGATTTGGGTTTATATAATGGTATTATAAAATTTTAAACCTTTGATGATCAAGGAAAATTTTGAAGGAGAAATTCATTTTAAGCGGGAAAGACAGTAATACCCTGATATTTGGAGAGATATTTTTCTTTTAAAATTAGTTTAATTTTTTTAACTTTTTTTAAAAAATAGGATAAGTATATATTGTGTGATACACAAAAAAATTATGGATTTCTTTACAAGTAACAATTAATTTCTTTGAAAGCGTTAATGAAACGTGACGCCGAGATCCACTAAGCAATGAAATAATATTGTTTTTAATATTATTTTTATGACATAAATGTTAAATAGGTGGGTATAAATTATATTATCATATTAATGAAATATAAATATAAATTTTATACACAATATAAATTTATTTATAAATTCCTTTTAAATAATCAATCAATATTTAGTAATGTAATCAAATTCATTAAAGTTATGTATTCTTGAAAAACGGTTTTTATTTATTCTTATGAGAAAATATTATAAATAATTTTTGGATTTTTTTTAAAATTTATTAAATAAATTAAAAATAATTTTTCAAATAATCATGTAAAAATTATATTTGGGTGCATTCTTTTATTTTTTTTAAATGTTTGATTTTTTTGATAAATAATGAAAAAATTGAATATTAATTGAAAACTACATTTTCCTATATATTATTATAAAGTTAAATTATATTTTCAATTAGGTTAAAAGAAAAATTAGATCAAGTATATATATTTTAATCCAATTTAGGTTATTTTATTAAATTGTATATTGAACTTCGATATAAAAACATTATAATCTTTTGATCATTTTCTCTTTCAAAACCTGTGTCGTCATCATAACTATAGGATTAATATTAAATTGAATTATTCCACTTATATGAATGGAATTTTCAAAAATTGGATTTCATATTTAGTATAAGAATAATTTATATTATCTAATAAGACCAACATTATTTTTTATAAAACATAATATTAAATACAATAAAAAATATTTACAGTGATTTAGTTTAAAATGGTTTTACCGGGGGGTTAATATAAAATGATAAGGGTCAAACTATTTCAAATAATAATAATAACACCAATTTTAAGAAACATTTAATATTTATAAATTATATTATTATTAATTTTCTATTATTATATTCTTTTGGAATGAAATAATATGGATAAAATTCTTTTGTTTAAAAAAATTACAAGTTTCCCAAAACCTCACTTATAAAAGGCCACCAATTATCCTCTCTTTTGTTGGGCGGAGAAAGAAAGGAAGTGATGGCAAGAGGGGGGGTGAATTGCCTTTTAAAAATTAATTAACAAATTAAAAACAAAGTGAAAGAGCAGCGGAAATAAAAGAGGCAAGACACGTAATTGATAACGGAGTTCGGCCTAAAACCCGGCCTACGTCTCCGCTCCCAACTCAACCATTGAGAGATTTACTACCGCTTGCTTTTCAATGGTTGTAGCAAGAAACCCACTAGCCTTTTTACAGGTGAAGGCTAGCTCACTTATTACAGCTTGCTTTTGTTGGTTATGCAAGAACCCACTTGCTTTCAATGGTTGAGCAAGAACCCACTAGCCTTCTTACAGGTGAAGGCTAGCTCACCTATGTCACAAGCCTTTTAAAGGAAAGGCTTGACCAACCTCTTCACACCTTAAAGGTGATGTGAAAACCCAAAAGAAAGGATGAGAGAAAGAGATGGGGTTTGTAGGCACAAACCCAAAATGATGCTCAAAAATGATAAAGCAATGAAAAACCGTAATGGGGAAGTCTTGGGCGCCAATGGATTGATGGAGCTGATGAAGGGCGCTCCCAAGCTTCTTTAACGGTGCTCCTTGGATGTGGAAGTGTGTTGGAGCAAGTGGGGTTCCCTTGGAGGAATCCGCCGGAGGTTCGTCAAATGATGTAAAATGTGTCCGTTGGCTTCCGTATGGCTTTCTTAAGTTTCCGGGGCTTCCTAGTCCTTTATTTATAGAGGGGGAACCCTCATATGGCCGTTGGAGGCCTTTGGAGCCGTTGGAGAGGCTTTCGGAGTCGTTGGAGGCCAAGTGGACAGGCTGGTCAAAAGCCCAACGACTAGTTTGACTGGCTCCACCGGCTGACCGGTACAGGGACACCGGTTGGCCGGTGTGTGCAAAATGGAGAGGCCTTTGGGCTCAGGCTCCACCGGCTGGCCGGTGAGGTGGCCACCGGTTGGCCGGTGCTGAGGCAGTAGCAAGCACTGTGCTGGCTGGGAGCCACCGGCTAGCCGGTGCTGAGGCCACCGGTTGGCCGGTGCTGAGGCAGTGGCTCAGCCTTCTGTCTGGGTGCCACCGGCTGGCCGGTGCTGATCCACCGGTTGGCCGGTGCTCTGGACAGTGAGGAGACTCTCTGCCCAGGCACTACCGGCTGGCCGGTGCTGAGCCACCGGTTGGCCGGTGCACATGAAAACAGTGCACTTTGCTCCTTTCTTGGCTTCAGCTTGCTTGGCCCAATTCCTTGGTACCCTGAATTTATGCCTATCATCCAAAATCACTTAAAACAATATTAGATAAATAAGAGGGTGATTGTGATCATGAAAATTAAACCACGAGGGGTTCGAGAGGTACAACAATCTCCCCCTATTTTGATGATCACAATCACTAAAACAAACAATGTAAAATATTGAAATGAGAGGCATGCTTTAAAAGATTTTCCCCCCAATCAACCAAGAATTTCTCCCCCTTTGTGATTATCAAAATAGCACAGGGCATAAAACTTGATTGAGGGAGTAAGTTGAAAAACAAGATAGAGAGTTGAAATCAATTGAAATTTTTTGAATCAAAAATTTGAAATGAAAGTTTTGAATTGAAAGTTTTGAATGAAAAATTGAATAACAGTTTGAATTGAAAGTTTTTGAATGAAAAAATTGAATAACAGTTTGAATTGAAAGTTTTGAATCGAAAATTGAATTGAAAGTTTTGAATCAAAAATTGAAAAACAGTTTAGAATTAAAAATTTGATACCAATTGTTGAAATTGAAAGTTTGAATCGAAAATTTTGAAATTGAAATAAAAAGGGATTAAACGATCCTAACTCCCCCTAAATAAAAACAACAAATCACCGGGGAGAGGTTTTTGAAACCGAGACAAATTTCGGCCCGGAGAGACTCGCTAGAAGGGATTTTTCAATCCATACTTGTCTAGTGGCGGGTCTTCTCCTAAAAAATTCATCATTAAAAGAAATGATTTTGGGCCTACCATACCGGGTATTTTTACAATTTCACTCATAGATTAAGTGCCCGGGTTTTTTACAATAATTACAAAATTTAAATTGGGAGCTCCCCCTTACAAAAATAGTTGGAGCATGGGAAGAGGAAGCTTGCTTGGAATAGCCAAGCCCTTCGGTGGTTCTAGAGATGCGTTGGGAACCTAGAAAATTGTTCAAATTTTGTTCCCCTTGGGTGAACTTGGCAAGAGATTCCCTTAGGTCTTTGATAGTTGATTCCATGGAATCAACATCGGGAAGGTTTTGGATTTTGAGGGTCAACTCTTCCTTCTCTTTGAGAAGTTGTTCTTTTTCGGAAGAGAGTTTTTTGAAATTCCTTTTTAAAGCAACAAATTTGGAAGAAAGTTCGTGAAAACCTTCCTCCAATTGATCTCTAGCATGTTGGAGATCCTCAGAGGATAAATGATTTAAAGAATTTGAAGAACAAGAGGATGAGGATTCGGAAGATGTTACCTCATGGAATGCCATTAGTCATTTGTTACCGTTGTCACTTGAGGAGGAGGAGGAGGACGTGGAGCTATCACTCCATGTGGCCTTGAAAGCCTTCTTCTTCTCCTTTTGCTTGGCCATTTTCTTGTTGAGTGGGAAATCGGGCTTGTAATGGCCTTTCTCGCCACACCCGTAACATGTTACCTTGGGCTCGGATTTTTCGTTGGGTTGAGCCTTTCGAGCCTTGTGGGATTTCTTCTTTTTGTGCTTCTTCATGAACTTGTGCATCTTGCGGGCAAGATTCTCCATTTCGGAATCGCCGCTTGAAGAGGATGACGATGAGGAGGAGCTTTCTTCTTCTTGAGCTTTGAAGGCGATGTTCTTTGGAGTTTTGATCGGTTTGCCTTCCTTTTCAGCTTGCCTCCTCATGGTGATCTCATAAGTCATGAGGGATCCGATGAGCTCTTCGACCGGCATGTTTTTGATGTCCTTCGCTTCTTGGATTGCCGTGACCTTCGGAGCCCATGAGCTTGGTAGGATCCATAGGATCTTCTTGACCATGGTTTCTGCAGAAACATCATCACCAAGGGACTTTCTCCCATTGCAAACATCAGTAAAACGCGTAAACATTTCAGTAATATTTTCAGATGGATGCATGGTAAAAGACTCGAAATCTTGACGATACATGTCCAATCGAGTATCCTTAACTTTGTTGGTCCCCTCATGGGTAACCTCCAAAAGTTTCCAGATTTCATGTGAGGAGGTGCATGTGGAAACTCGATTGAACTCATTACGATCAAGGCCGCAATGTAGAGCGTTCATGGCTTTGCCATCAAGCTCGAAATTTTTAATATCGGCTTGGGTCCATTTGGATTCATCGGGAGAGGAGAGTGAATAACCATGCATGACAATTTTATAAATGGGATAACCTATTCTTCTAAGAAAAGTGGTCATGCGGGTTTTCCAATAGTTATAGTTGGTTCCATCAAAAAATGGAGCACGACCCAAGGAATATCCTTCGGGGGCGAAAGAAGTTGAAGCCATCACAATGGATCTTAAATTTGAAACCGGTTAGGGTATTACTCAAACTTTTCCTCTGATACCAATTGTTGGGCGGAGAAAGAAAGGAAGTGATGGCAAGAGGGGGGGTGAATTGCCTTTTAAAAATTAATTAACAAATTAAAAACAAAGTGAAAGAGCAGCGGAAATAAAAGAGGCAAGACACGCAATTGATAACGGAGTTTGGCCTAAAACCCGGCCTACGTCTCCGCTCCCAACTCAACCGTTGAGAGATTTACTACCGCTTGCTTTTCAATGGTTGTAGCAAGAAACCCACTAGCCTTTTTACAGGTGAAGGCTAGCTCACCTATTACAGCTTGCTTTTGTTGGTTATGCAAGAACCCACTTGCTTTCAATGGTTGAGCAAGAACCCACTAGCCTTCTTACAGGTGAAGGCTAGCTCACCTATGTCACAAGCCTTTTAAAGGAAAGGCTTGACCAACCTCTTCACACCTTAAAGGTGATGTGAAAACCCAAAAGAAAGGATGAGAGAAAGAGATGAGGTTTGTAGGCACAAACCCAAAATGATGCTCAAAAATGATAAAGCAATGAAAAACCGTAATGGGGAAGTCTTGGGCGCCAATGGATTGATGGAGCTGATGAAGGGAGCTCCCAAGCTTCTTTGACGGTGCTCCTTGGATGTGGAAGTGTGTTGGAGCAAGTGGGGTTCCCTTGGAGGAATCCGCCAGAGGTTCGCCAAATGATGTAAAATGTGTCCGTTGGCTTCCGTATGGATTTCTTAAGTTTCCGGGGCTTCCTAGTCCTTTATTTATAGAGGGGGAACCCTCATATGGCCGTTGGAGGCCTTTGGAGCCGTTGGAGAGGCTTTCGGAGCCGTTGGAGGCCAAGTGGACAGGCTGGTCAAAAGCCCAACGGCTAGTTTGACTGGCTCCACCGGCTGACCGGTACAGGGACACCGGTTGGCCGGTGTGTGCAAAATGGAGAGGCCTTCGGGCTCAGGCTCCACCGGCTGGCCGGTGAGGTGGCCACCGGTTGGCCGGTGCTGAGGCAGTAGCAAGCACTGTGCTGGCTGGGAGCCACCGGCTGGCCGGTGCTGAGGCCACCGGTTGGCCGGTGCTGAGGCAGTGGCTCAGCCTTCTGTCTGGGTGCCACCGGCTGGCCGGTGCTGATCCACCGGTTGGCCGGTGCTCTGGACAGTGAGGAGACTCTCTGCCCAGGCACTACCGACTGGCCGGTGCTGAGCCACCGGTTGGCCGGTGCACATGAAAACAGTGCACTTTGCTTTTTTCTTGGCTTCAACTTGCTTGGCCCAATTCCTTGGTACCCTGAATTTATGCCTATCATCCAAAAACACTTAAAAAAATATTAGATAAATAAGAGGGTGATTGTGATCATGAAAATTAAACCACGAGGGGTTCGAGAGGTACACCATCTTGTTCATACCATAAAACCATTTTTTTAGAAATTACCTACCCAAATAACTTCCCATATTCCATTATCTCATTCTAGAATACTTATTTGGACATAATCTAAACATATGAAGGATTTTGGTGAAATCCTAAGGATGATACCCAAAGAAGAGGTAACATTTATCAATGCAAATTTTTGTTTTATTTCTTCTTTTTCTTCATTAAATTATTATTATACCATGATTATATAATAACCTAAGTATATTAAATTTAATGAGTTGTTTTTATGTTTATTTTATTACCTATAACCATCTCCACTTCTAATAAATGGGTTATGAAATCGTCATTCGTGTGTATGAAAAATTATAGCCTCACAAAACGATATCATTAATTTTTTCCATTACCACCACTAAAAAATGGAAATAAAGATTGATTTATTATTTATATATGAAATTTGTAAAATAATTATTCTTATAGAGTTTTTATATTGAACATACCGTCATGATTTATATTTTCTGGGAATATGATAACACCGCTTCTATTAACGGTGGAATGTCGCCTCATGAAGCAACATGATTCATTAACAATTTATATGGATGGTATTAAGGATGGTTTTATTAAAAATATCTTATATATATAAAATAAAAATTATTCATTAATGGTAATATATCTTTTATCTTTATTTCAATCCATCAAGAAAATGGAATCATTATTTATGCGTATATACGACCTACCTTCTCAATGAATGATGTATTCCATTTTCCATCACTAAATGTTATGGATTACTCAAACCAAATATATAGTGAATATATATGATATTTATATTATTTTATAAGTATATAGGTGACTAAATAACTATAAATGTAATAGGACCTAAAATAAAAATTCAAAACATAAGAAAAATAAAGAGGTTTTTTCTTGAAACATATATTTAACAAGAAATTGTTAATAAACAGTTAATAAAAAGAAATAAGTAAATAATATAAGGTATGATATATTTAATTTTTGTTATTTACTAGATTAATAATAATCTTATATTTATTATATTGGAATTTAGGATGATTATGAATGATGTTGAGACTTACATTAATGGATTTCAAGTCTCACTTTAATTTTAGGGTGATAAATTCCATATTCACCACATATTTATTTTATATTGTGTATATAAAATAAATGAATATATTTTATAATTATTATAATTAAAATTATTTGGGTTTACATATGAATTTCAGGATCTTTATTTCATTCGGTCTTTTGTTCAAAACCTAACAAATCACTAAGGGATTTGTTTTCTCAAATTTCTTTCTTTGAGAAATATAGTTTTATTATACACTTATATTATTTTATGTGGTTAATATACAATTAATTTTATATGTAATATCATTAATTTATATAATAATTATATTGTGAGTTTATTTTATTGATATTATTTCATGGGGATTTCATTTTAAAGTAACCAAATAAAAGATGATTTTATTTTACAATCTCTTCATTTATTGAGATTGATTATGACTATGTTTCTTATGATCAAATATTATGAACCATATCTATAAAACATGAATTTTATTTTAATATTTTTATATCTTGATAATAAATGTTCCCCTTAATTTTACTCTCTTTATGCACTCAAGAGTTAAAAAATTATTTTCTAAAAAAATCATATTTTCAGTTGAAAACCATTTTTATTCCAAGACCATGTTTTAAAAAAAAGAAAAAATGTTTTTTATAATTATTGAAGTTATTTATTAAAATATATTTTACCCAAGTTTTACTTTTTATAAAAAATGTTAAAAAGGAATAATCATTTAATTTTGAAAATAAATTCCTTATTGAATTTTATATAAAATGTAAAAACAATATTTATTTTTTAATATGAACTATATGAACAATATTTCATTTTTCATGACCACACAATTTTTCAATATTCCCTAAAAATTTTAATACATATTTTCAAATAAAAATTTTTCCTAATTATTTGGGAAACTTTTTATGTTTTAATTAAATTATTTCAATGTGAAAATGCTTCATAAAAGTATGATGTTTTAAAAAGTGTTTTTCAAAGAAGAAGGAATATTTTCCTTATAGAATGTTTTAATTTCATTTTAAATAATACATTTTATGTTTTAATGTTTATTTTCATAGGAAAGTATTTCAAAAATGTTTTATGTTTAATAATGTGTTTTTAAAATAAATGATAAATACCTCAAGAAATTTTCCAAGTAATTTATCGTTCAAAATCGTTTTCTATATAAAATGATATCCTATGATGTAAATTATGATTTACTATTGATATAAAACAAGGATAACATTATTATTATTTATATGAATATTTTATGATGAATAGATTTCAGTGAAACATGTCTCTCTTCTTTATGATATAAATGAAACCCTTTTCTTTTTTTCCATGGGTTATGCTTTTTGAGATGATGAAATGATTATGAAGCCTATCTCTTTTCCATAGGTTACGAGATGATGATTTTTTTGAAATCCATTTCATTTCATGTGTTATGATATGATGAATGTTTTATAATCATGTGAACTGCATAAATATGGTTTTCATTATGAGATGGGTGGGGCCTATATCTCCCTCCATTTCATTGGGGTAAAATTTATATCTCATGATACCGATAGGATTGGAATGATAGTGAACCCAATTCAATAAATTAAATTGTTCTATATGATGATATTGGATATTAAACTTGTATACTATAATGGTTTTTGGAGTAAAATCATTCAACTATGATAACCTTGGTAATGATCCTTGACTACCATGGAAATTATTTTATATGGTTATCCATATGCCCCAATTATATGTCTTATTCCACTGTTATTATCTCATGGATAATGATCTTTTATTAACTTAAGATTCAGGTATTACAAAATTCCAACCATTATTCCATGATTCAAGATTATGGTCTTTGATATGCAGGGTATGGTTTTCAAATGTTATATTCATGTTATCATACTTTTATGTTCAAGTTATTCTTATGTATCTCCCATGTTTACCCTTACTGAGTATCTTATCTCACCCATTATTTTGATTCCTTTATACGAGTTATGAATAATGGTTGTAAGTAGGTTACATATATAAAGATCAGTAAAGGTAAATATATTAATGGGATACATTAGTGATAATTCGTTAATTAAGAATATTATGTTCCAAGTTTCAAAAGGAAAAAAACATTTATTGTCCTTATGTATGTGTTTTTGTTATATAATGAATATTCATTTAAGGAGATGTAATATCCATTTATGAGATGCATAATTTTTTATATTATGTGTGGGATATTCCTTGGTTCTATTGAGGAGAAGTGTTGATGTGATTAGAGCTTATTCATGGTAGCTAACAAGGTGAAAGTGAGGAGAAGTGATAATGTGATCAAGGTTTCTGTAATTGAGATGCCCAACTGCTACTAAAGAGAATCTTTGATGTGATTATTTTTTACATGTGGGAGCTTCCAAGAGGAAATGGGTATTTTATCAAGCAAATCTATTGAGAAATATCATTCTCATCATATGATGAATTTTGAGATTTTTACATAGGGAATATCATGTTCTTCACATAGGGTTAGAATATAATATAACACCCCATGAATGGATGTTGTTCATGGGGCTTATTAATTTGTATTACCATTATTTATTCTTCATGTTTGGACACAAGGGAATCTCAACCCAATGTTGGGTTAAGGAATATTACTAGGACATACACATGAGGAGGAGGCTCAGAAGCATGATTAGGTCTTACCCCTGAGGATGAGGCCTAATGTTATGATTGGGAATTAAACCTATGATGGAGGACTAGGATTATTATTATGTATCACAATTAATAGGGGTTTTATTGGAGGATTATTGGGAGTAGAAGGGACCTATAACTTGGTCTTAATAAATAGGGATACCCATTATTTCTTCCACATATTGGTTCATGAGAGAATCTCAAAGCATTGATGGGTTCAAAATAATGATTGAGGATTACACCCGTGGAGGGGGATCAAAGTTTTATTTGGGTTTACACCTAAGGAATATGCCCATAAAGGATTACATGGAGCTATAGTGATACATATCTAGGGCTTTCATGATGGGTTTGTACATTTTTTTCCTCATGTTAGCTCACAATGGAATATTGAACCACTAATGGTTTGAAGATTATATATGGGAATGACACTCGAGTAGGAGTCCTAAGAGTATTTCTAAGGCCTGAACTAGAGGAGGATACCCATGAGAGATTCTTGGGAGAATCAAAGATATATATCTTGTTTTGTATGGTAGCATCACCCATTTTTTCTTCCTCATTTGGGGCCATTAATGAATCATGACATGATGATGATTTTAGGAATATGAATGGGGAATAAACCTGAGTAGACTCCCTGTGGAGGGTTCTTGGGAGAATCATCGATATGAGTTCATATGGGTATCTCAACCAATTGATTAGTTAGGGAATATGAATGGTACTTACACCTAATGAGGTGACCCATGGAATGGTTCATTTTTTGGTCTTAAATCTAGGACCTATGTACCGTGTAGTTTAGAGTCATATAATAGGGACTATAGGGGTCATGTCATACTCATTTAATAGGTTATCTTATGCTAGACATGTAATACATGTAATTTTTTCCACATGAGACTTCCTACACATGTCACATAGGTTATACCATAGTTTAATGTCATTTATCTTGGATTAATAGGTGAAATATTCTTATGAATGATTGGTGTGGGACTTAAAATAATGTTTCCATTTCTTGTTCAACTTGTAATAAGAGTTATGATAAGATTTATAATGAACTTCCTGAGGAATAATTGGACTAAAGGTATTCGGGGATGCAAAGAGGAGAGTATCAAATCCTTTTAATGGAATGGTACTAAGAGAAATATGTAGACTCAAGGTATTTCATGATGTGTTGAGGGGTATCTCTACACATGGTATTAAATGGGTGGATGTTTGGGATATATATTTCACAACCCAAATTATCATAAACCTTTCCTAAAAATATCATGGTGTGAATATCTATTTTTCTTGGGGGATAGTGACAATATAAAAGGGAACAAGGTGGACGACTAGGATTATAGTTTTCAACTGATCCCAATTTTTAGTGCTAGGTGGAATCTATTTCAATGTGGATTAGTGGGAATGCATGCCCAAAATACTGTTTTCTATAACTATGTATTGGGTCATTAAATTTTTCACTATTTCATGAAACTTTTAAATATCTTTTGCAACATTTATTGTTTCATGAAAAGTTGTTTACCTAATTCGTGACCTACAAGCATGATTTTGGAAAACACAGTGTCACATAATGTTGAAGTTTCATGTTAATATAACTACATGAATGTTTGGAAGTTGTGTAGAATTGAGTTCCCCATGGAGAAATCTATACAAAAATTCCTGAACTAGAAGCCCATGTGTTGAAGGACTTTGTGAGGTAATTTCAGGAATGTTTTGGATTTTGTGGTCACATGAAGTGTGAATCACCATGTTGTGTGATTGAGAGATCTAAAACCAAATCCATGAGGTTCCTACACATAAATGTATTGTTGATTCCATAAGTTTAGTTATATTTCCTATATCATGAAACTTAACATTTATCACATAATTTTGGTTTGGGTCCAGAAACATTATGGAGTTGCATGAACATTCATTTTTAGAGGAAGTCTTTCATATGTATGGAGATTATTAATTCAAAGTATCATATATTGTGAAATTGAGTTATGAAACCTTGAATGGGTTTGTACAAACATTGGAAATTTATGTGAAATTAAATAATTTTATCCAAAGTCACCTCAAGTGTCCATTTTCAGAAATTTAACATTGAACAACCATGAATTTATATCCATATGTTTTTTTATCTCCAAGACCATTCACATTGATGCTTTCAAAATGAATTATTCTCTTTCATTGGGTTTTAATAATTTTTTCAATATATAGCTGCATGATTTAGTACCAAAACAATCCCCTATCGAGATGGGGTATATAGAGGGAGAGGGAGGTGAGGTAGACATGAATCTATGGAATTGTCTGATAAACATGCCATACCTTGGGTAGTACAGTACATTGATCAATATGATGAAACAATCATATAAATCTTATAATCCAATGTGATTCATGCACGGTGCGATAAATAAGATATAGTTTGTTCTTTTTCCCCAAGATGTGAGTGCTATAGAGGGTTGATTGTTCTTGGAACACAATGAAACATCAATCATTAAAACTATCCCATGTAGAGAGACACTGGTTTGAGAGGACTCCACACAGTCGACTTTCTTTCATAACATGCACAAGTGAATGAGTGGGTTAACACATGGGGTTTTGAATTCTACCCAAATAATAGAGAGAAATAGGATTTGAATTATGATTTAAAGCACTTCAATCAAAAAATAGAAGTGATATACTTAATAAGTATGGTCACTGACTATGTTCAAAATGTAGGTCCACAGTCACACTATCCAGATTGGGGAAAAACTACTAAGGTTAGACCATTGACCATGTTTGAAACATGGGACCAATAAAATTCTCATCAAAATTACTTCTTAGCATGTTTCCAGGGTGTTATGTGATATGGTTTTCTCAAGAACCATCACTATTTTGGGGGGATTTCATAGATGTATAAGATGGTGGGGATCCAAATCAAGGAAGACGTAAAGCATGGGGTGAACTGAGGGAATTTTAGAATTAATTCCAATGATATAGAGATTATGACACCATGGATCTATCAAAATTGAGTGTGTATATTAGTATTAGCATGAGTTAACCCCACCTTTTATGGGGGGAATATTTGTTCTAAAATATAAACAAAATCGAGTGTTTCAGGGGGTTACTGACACAAAAATGAAGAAAAGACCCTCTCAAGTGAGGGATAATATAATTTTTTTACAATGTTCTTTATGGATGGGAGGCATATAGTTCAACTTTATGTGGAAAGAAATTTTTATGTACTACTTAATTTTATATGGTGAGGATGATTCACTATATATTTCAGCATAATGTGACAAGGATATGTGATCCAGTGTGAATATAATTGGCTCTATTGACATATATAGATGTATGATAGGGTAACATAGAGGAAGTTAGTTCATAAAGGACCTCATGAAGGAATGGATAATGGGGTCTCAGGTTTGGATATATGTTTTTTCCTTAACCATTGGGCCCAGTGATCATTTTCCATTTTTTTCATGGTAGAGTGGTGAGCCCCACAGGTTTTGAACCTTTTCTGTTCACACATTAACTTTTTCCTATATCATAGGGGAGACTTGTAAGGTGAAATTATAAGTTTTTCTCAGGTTTCTCTTATGGGTTCTAAACCTTATATACATTTTTACCTCATTCCTAAGAATTTTTTTTCCCATACTAGCTTGACCATATGGGCACACATTAATGGTCACATGTGTAGAAAATTAAACATAGTTTATTTTTATGGTTCTTAAAAAAGGGTGTTTTTTGAGAGGATAATTTGGGATGAGAGAGAGAACAATCCAAATTTTATCAATTTTCCAATATGGAAATGTATCAAAAACCCACCTCCAGAACAAGTTACAAATAGTTTAAGGTCATGATGCTTGGCCCAATGATTTTAGTTTATGGTTGTGGATATTAGACCCTTTAAGGAATATTTTGTTTTCGAGAAGGTGACACAAACCTAATTTGAAGAGAGGGGCAAGGATGCAATGTTCTGCACAAATTTTCTCATAGTTTAATGTCATTATACATAGAACACATCTATTTGTGCCTCACATTACCATGATATGATTAATGGAACTATGGTCCAAAGTGGGATGAGGGGTGTAAAAATAACGCATGAATAGAATGGGATTTGATTCTTGGATTGGGATATGAGATACATATGTTTCTACATATCATATAGAATAGGGAATCATTACACACTTAGTTTTGGAACATGGAATGGAAGAAGATTGACACAAAATAGGCAATCCTCTTGAGGGAGGATGTGATGTAAAGGGGGGATTAGTATGCTGAAATAACAGTGGTCAAGTAAACTAGTGATGGATTAAGGTTTATAAGTGGCCATATGAATACAAGTTTAAGGACATGATGCATGGACCATATTATGAATTCAACAGAAATTCATGTGATATGGGAGAAAAATAACCACAATGTAATGAGAGAGAAAATGAGGCCTAGTACCACACACAAAATCTCTGAGAAAAGTTGAATATTTTTTATGGTCCTGATTCTTGGACCGTTTAGAGAACAGGAGATTTAAGAATTTTTTTAGTGCCATAGTGTTTTAAACATGACCTAGAGAGATGGTCAATGCGGCCTTGTCCTGAAAAACACAACATGGGAAAGCTGTAAAAATTTTAAGGTCATCATTTTTTAGAAAAATGGTGAGGGTTATATGGCTCTGAAAACACATATTAATGAACTTATCCTGAAAATAGGGACGTGAGGAACAATATTAGTAATGAGAGTGTCTCCTAAGGGTATAATGTTTAGCTGGGATTAAGATAGTGGGTCTTGGAATCACATTATATCCCATGGAACTAGGAATCAAGACACCCATAGTTCCATAATGTAGTATCGTAGGAGACAAAAAAACTAAATTAGGGGAATCTATCCTCTTAGTTGAGTGTTAGAAGTTAATTATGTAGTTTAATACATCATATATGAATTCAGTATTTGCACAATTTATGTTCATGCAACTGGGCCTAATCATCATGAAATTTAATGTCCTAAGAAAATGATTTAGGTTTATATATTTTTAGTTCACATAGATTTTACCTAAATTTTTAACATAATTTAAGGTCATGAAGCTTGGACCATAAGAGGATTCTACATTTTTATGTTAATAGTGCTTGGACCATGAGTTTGAAAATAGTATAACATCATGATGTTTGGACCAATAGTGGGATGTGTCTCTAGGATAGTTTGTATAAAATGAATGGGTATAAACTTATAATAAAGAGAGAGACAAGGAGGCCCAGTTCTATATGAAACATAAATGAGGGAAGTTGAATAGATTTTATGGTCAGGATGCTGAAACCAACGAGGGCCTTTTCTTATTTATATTGATAGAGCATTGAAAAAATGGGTTGGTTGCATCCTATTTTGGTTTGTTTGTGCACCTTGACCTTGGTCAATAATATTCAACCATGACACATATGTGCACATGAGAAATTATAGATATGAGAAAAAAGGAGTGTCGTGGAGTTCTCCTTATGACAAAGGAGGGAATGATAGGGGTATTAGAATATGTTGTAGGTATGTCTCAGCAATATCGACTAGTTTAGTCATCATCCAATAATTCACGATTGGATGACACCACAGATATAAAAACTCCACCAGAATAAAATAAGTTGTTAAGGTGGTAAATCATGAATTTCGAGATTTGGATTGTAAGAATGGGGGTCACTGACAGACAAAAAATATTGAGATCATTTTGGAAACATAGGTTCCATGACCACATTAGTAAAGAATGTGGTGAAAATTTTCTAGATCAACTATTCACCTTGTTTGAAACATAAGGTCTGTCACCAATTAAAAAATATCCTTCAAGTTTCATGCCTAGGATAAGAGGTGAGCCATTTTTTCTAGAACCATTTCCATTAGGGTGCCTATTCATATTGGGAGGATGATTAGGACCCAAACTGAGGAAGGCAATAATTTTAGAGGGGAATATGTTGGGATGTATGAGAGTGATTTATACACACTTGGGGATATTTTTCAATGATTTTGAATAAACTTTATGGGAGTATCAGTAGTATAAAATTGAACATATTCCCAAGTTTGATTACCCTGAAATAGGTTGGGGATAGGCTAGTTCTTGGATATGAGATCTTGGTGTAGTTGTGTATCCCATGGGATTGAGAATCAATACACATGTATTTCTTGAATTTGGAATGGTAAAATACTAACAAAAAAATGGGAACTCCCTCAGGTGAGAGAAAAATATATCACATAGTAATATTTCATGTGATAGGCACATGGACAAGGAAATAATATTTCTTATGGCAGTGGTGTTGAAAATTCAATTTAACATTATACTATATGGATGAGGTTACTACAATTTAAGGTCTCATGTCATTGGATAAAGGATTGAATATGGTTTAAGGTCATGATAGATAGACCATGGTGGGTTTTAGATAGTTTAGAGTCATAAGAAATAGAATAAAAATGGGGTTATGCTCAAGAAGGATTCGTATGGAATTAGAGAGTTCAATCCATACATGAAGAAGGGGATGAGAAAGTACATGCTATGAAAACATCTTCAAAATGAGTTTCAAAAATATTTCAATCATGATTCAGGGACCCAAATGGTGAGGGTGATTCTCATCCATGTGGGAGAGATCAATACCATGACACCTATGTCCACAGGATCCATGCATGGTGTGGGAAACAAGGAATGGTTGGGAGCCTCCCCTATAACTTGGTAGTGGGAAAAAAGGGTGAAGGGATGTTAGGTCAATAGATTCATAACAACAACCACTAGTTGTAATAACCTATAATTCTATAAATGGAAATTCCATTATTATAATTATTTAATATTATATAAATTACATAAAATCACTAACATAAAAAAATAAAAACATTTAAATGAAGAATGAATAGAATAATAATAATTTATATAAATTAAGGAACCTATACCAATGGAATAATAACATGACCATTGGAATAGTAATTTGACACTTATAAATAATAAACCATCAAATAAAAAAGTAACCTCACCCATGAAATTGTAAATAAAAACTATGCATATTATAAATGTTAATTTAAAATAAATATATCATAGTATATGTAAATAAATGTTTTATAAAATATTACTTAAGTGTTCGTATTTTTATAAAACATAACTTTTTATTTTAATTTTTTTTATTAATATAATAATTTAAAATAAAATCAATTTTCATTAAATGAATTCATATATTACTATTTTTTATCTTATTTTTATAATATAATTTTATGATACCTTAATTAATTTCTTATTGTGTTATAAAATTAGTTATAAGTTAAAATTTGGTATTTTCCATATAAACGATGATTTTAATTAAAATCTGAATTTATTATTTTTGGTAAATTATTTTTAGAAAATAGAGTTCATTTTTTATTTTGAATCACCAAGAAATGGTTATGGTGAATTTTTTGGTTTTTTCTAAAATGGTTTAATTTATGGTGAATATTAAAATATGGTACTTTACGGAATATATACATTATAAGTTAAATGTAGTTTTACATGATTCATCACTGATGTAGGAAACATAATCTTGAGTTATCAAAATCTACATACTACATTTACTCATTAATCATCACTATTTCTTATCTTGGGGAAAAATTCTAAACTAATGAATAAAATAAAGAAAAAATGCTCCTCACCTCCTCTATAAATACAACCCCTCAAAAACTCTCATCCTCACACCTCCCAAGATTATATCATTATCCTAATTCTACCCAATTCTCTTCTCAATACCCTTAACCATGTTCAAGAGAATTTTACCTAAAAAAAATACCAAAAAAAAATTCATAAGGAGGTTCTCAAGGAGTGGAATTCAAGTGTTAAAATCCTTTTTCTTTTTATTTTATTTTATTTCAATTTCATTTCTTTTCTTATTATATCCTCACCCAACCTTATCAACAAGTATGATAACTATGTTTTCTCAATTATAATGTAATTATATTATTTTAATGTAGTAACTCATCATAATTTCTCTCCCCTCTACTATTTTACTAAAATTGAAACCTGCAACCATGATGTATTAATTTATTGCATTCAATAATGATGAGGTTTTCAATTTGCATTACACCGATCAGGAGTGATCATAAAACCATTTTTATGGTTAAAAACAATTATAATTAAGGTATTACAATCTATGTAATGTTCTTCTACAATTTTATATACAAAATATTAATTAATAAAACAAAACCATTTTTTAGATCGAGAAACCGCTAAAATAATCAAAATGATTATCACTAACATCATATCTAATGATTCATCCTCAACCCAAATCAAAAAATAATTATTATATAACAGTTTAAACTTTTTTATGTTCATATAATAACATATAACTTCAATTTTGGATAACCATTATCATTTTACATGATTTTCCATACATGTATACAAGTAAGTTGATCATGAAAATCATAGAAACGAATGCTCCCAAATGAGGAAATTGAATATCATAACACATAAAAAGATCCATAAATAAACTTAATAAAACTATACTAAATAAAATAAATGTATATAATTTTATTTTTTTATTTGATTAATTAATTTAATTTGGTTGTCTAGAATATTATGATCAAATGAAAAACCATTTTAGACATTAGGTAAGGGATTCTTTCTGAACCTCCATTTTTCATTGGGTTGTGCTTTCTATCTCTTTACCCAAATATAAACCTTCTTTATTTTTATATACTTGTTCTAAATTAAATTTAAATGTCCCAAAATAAGGTATCCAAATCATTACATCCTTCTTTTATGGGGAAATACATGTTTTAAAAATGTTTCCTTCTCAATTATTCCCGATAACAAGTCCGATTAAAGGGAACTTCATGTTTTATTATCCATTTTTATGTGAACTCCAAAATATGTTTTAAGAAACCATATTTTTTTTAAAATTAATCATCTAATAATTATAAATTATCTTATTTTATTTATTGTTTTATAAAATCAATTATTCATTTTTCGTTTTAGATAATATTTAATATTTTCTTTAAACCACACTAAAATGTTTTATTTCTATTGTCACATAAACACTATTTTTTCATGTTTTCACTTAATTTTTAAATATATTATAGTAATATATTCCGAGCTTCTATTATGAATGCTAATTTAAGATTTTAATCCATTTTTTCATGGACACCACTATGATATTCCCTTTTGATATGCCTTCTAACCTAATTATGATATCCAATTCATTCCATGGGAAACCCTTATATTTATTTTTGATTACTTATGTACGATTATTTATTTAGAACACATATTTATAAACATGTTATTATGGGTGATCCCAGATATTTATCCAATGCATTGAGTAATGTTTACTCTCATGAGACATCATGTGAAAAAAGTCTTGGTGGTTTCCCTTGACTCATGCTCCATGTGCAACAATCTTGGTGGATAGCATCGAATCATGCTATGACATGTGAAATGAGAATAAAATAATTCTTAGGTCATGTTTTATATTACTTACACATTATTATGATTCAATGATTAGATTTTCCCATGGTCTATATGTTATTACTATGTATTTGTATTCATGTTCCATGCCTTTTTATGTCATCATTTTGTGCCTTGTAACACGTGATATTCTTTATTCATATGTTTATTCCCTTACTGGGATTTTTAGATCATCCTTTTTTTCATGTATTCCCTAGGTTACCCTATGAATACTTAATGGCTCAAAGGGTGTAAATATCTCATTATGAGTATTAAATAAAATATTTTTTAATTTTGGTTTCATGTTTTCTGATTTATATACCTAATTCTCCAAAGACTCTAAACATTACAATCCTTGGGTTTTATTTAATGGTTAATTATTCTTAAAATTAGGTAATAATTTTTTTAAATAAATATGAACTATGTAGTTGGTATCGGAGAAATGTCCAGTTAATATTGTAGATTAGGTCTTGTACACTTTAGTATGAACCCTAGAGGTTATTTTATCACCATGGATAACCAAGATTGGAAAATAGATTTTCCCAAGTTATGAAATACTTAACATTTACAATATTATAATTAAATTTATAATGCTATCATTTTATATACTTATAATCTATGTATACAATCCCCCTAATTGTACTTTCTTTTTTTGTTAAAGGATGGAAATTGAATAACCCGTGAAAATAATAAATGTGATAAGAAATGTGACTATTACCCTAATGATATGTGAAATATGATGGGAACATATACTAAAAACATAATGACAATACTTGATAATCTGGCTCAAGTTATGAATAATAACATGAATCAAATGGAATTCTATAATTCTTATAAGAAAGGGAAAGTTTCAGTGAAATCCTACATGAAACAAAGTCCTCCCTTGTATAGTGGATCTTATGATTTCCTCCATAGTGAATAATGGATTAACTCTATTGAGAAGATATTCTCTATCCTCTTGTGCTCAAAAGAATAGAAATTTGTGTTGTATTTCTATCATTTTGATGGGGAAGCTGATTAGTGGATGTAAGTGATCAAGAAAATGAATTATAAAGAGGATATTGATTCCATGTAATGAGAATATTTCAAGAAAAATATTTTTCAATAAGTATTTTCCACAAACCCTATATATTATGTCGGAAATGGGGTTACATTGACAAAAGAAAAAATAAGATGAGTCTATTAGAGCATATAAGGAAACCATCATATGGATTTCAATAGAAGCCTCCATCATTTTCATGAACACTGAAATCAAGGTGGATCGATTTTTTAGTGGATTCCAGATGAGTCTATGATAAGCATTGATGATTCATGTTTTTGGTAGTTATGAAGATATTGTTTGTAGCGTCCTCATGGTTGATGTGGAGATCGACGAATCTCAGTGGTCTCATGGGCCCGAAGATAACAATGGAAAAAAGAGTTTAATATGGGTTCATCAATAGATAAATCCAATGATGGAAATAAAACCCAATTTCCCACGTGTCACCATTTTCAGAAGAAGCATACTAGGAACTGACTAAAGGGAACCATGAAATTATTCAAATGTGGGAGAATGAATAATATGGATGATAAATGCTAAACGGGTATGAATAATACCACAAATTTGGAATAAGAAAAGAAGGTTCCAATCAACAATCAAACAATAGAATATTGCATCAATTTCAAGGAACAATGGAATTATATGAACTATTACACCAAGCCAATGGTATTTGGGTAAATCTACAACAACAAACTATATGGTAGTAAGGATGGGTATATTATATCACTACTGATGAGGTGGATCCCAACAATTATATGATGACAGGTATGCTAGTTATTCATTCATGAATTGAAAATGTACTATTTGATTCCGGTTCTATGCATTCTTTCATATCTTGCATGTTTGGTAGAATTATTCAAACACCACCACAAAATATGAAGGTTGGGTTATCCCTAAGAATTGGAAATGGGGAAATTATTGCATCAAAAGTATATAACTCATCCCTGGTTTATTTTTGTGGATTGAACCTTCTAGCAAATCTTGTATAACTTATTTTGGTAGGATCTATGCTATATTGGGCATGTATTTCATATGATTATATAGATAAAACATCAATTTTTAGGAAAATAAGATCACTATTCACAACTCGAGGTGTCCTCCAATTTTGTACAAGTGTAAGGAGGAGGTTGAATCTTCATCAGAATCATTTTCTCAATTTGGGATATTATTTCCTTATAAGAAATATTATCTATCTCTAATGATTCATAAAAAAAATAGGATCATGATCGAAGACAAGACCAATGTGTTAGACTATACAAATGTGTTACCGGAATAATTACATGGTCTTCCTCCTAAATGAGAGGTTGAGTTCTCAATTGAACTTATTTATTAATCTCTTCCTATATCAATGACATCATATAGAATGTCCACCGTTGAGTGGTATGAACTAAATAAGAATTTACTGGAGAATATAGAAAAGGGTTTTATATACCCACGTTATTAACCATGGGGTGAATCTGTCCTCTTGGTGAAAAAGAAGGATGGATCAATGTTCCTCTACATTGATTATCGTGAGCTCAATAAAATCCTGACAAAGAACAAGTATCCACTTCTATGGATAGATGACATGTTCAATCAACTACATCGGTCCTAGTATTTCTATATAGTGGACCTTCGGTCGGGATATCACCAATTAAAGGTGAGGAAGGATGATATTTACAATATTGACTTTTGAATGATGTATGAACACTATAACTTCATAGTGATTTCATCTGGACTCAAAAATTCTCTAGAAATATTCATGGATTTAATGAATATAGTCTTTAGATATTACAATGAAAAATTTGTGGTAGTACTTATCGATGATATTCTGATATACTCCAAGATAATGGAGGACCATGAGAAGAATATGAATACTATCCTGAATACATTTCAAGGGGAGAAATTTTTTGTAATGTATAGTAAATTTGAGTTCGGGATAGAGTAAGTATCATTCCTGGTGAATGTATTCACCATTAAAGGGATGTTTGTGTACCATTTCAGGAAAAAGGTAATCATATTGTGGCATATGCCAACATTTTTAACATAGATTCATATTTTCCATGGTTTAGTCCACTATTACTGGATATTTGTAAGGAACATATCATGATATTCATACCCACATACCAAGATGACTCAAAAGGAAGTAATGTTTTTCTTGACTATTAAATGAGAAGAATTCTTCTAAGAGTTGAGAATTATGTTTATCACTATACCAATTCTCACACTACCAAAAAATGGCGAATTATTTTTAGAGTACATCGATGATACAAATAAGGGATTAGACTGTGTACTAATGAAAAATAATAAAGTAATATCCTATTCCTCAAGGTAGATGAAAATTATAGAGAAAAATATCCCATGCATGATATGGAGTCAGTAGATGTGATCTTTACATTGAAAATTTTGTGGTATAATCTATATGGGGAGAAGTTAGATATATATACTATTCATAAAATCCTAAATTATATATTTATAGACTTGGAGATTAATATTTTCTAGAGAATATCGTTAGAGCTCATCGAGGATTATGAGTGGTGAATCCACTTCCATATTGGTAAGGAAAATAAGGTATAGAACACTATAACCAGAAATAATCATTCATAATTATCAATGATGAAAATTGAGAAGGATAAAATCTTGTTAAAACATCAAAGGATGGTCATGGTTATAATTAGGGATGGACAATCAGAAATCATTTCTAAAATTATTTCCCAACCATACCTTATGAAGAAAATAATGGATTCTCAAAAAATGATGTGTAAATTATGAAAAATGTGTAAGAAATATGAAATGGGAAATCCTTAGTGTTAAAAATGGATAGGGAAGGATTCATGAGATTTGAGTCAAGAAAATGTGTACCATATAATATAGAAATAATGAAATAACTTCTGAATGATTCACATGGATCTACCTTCTCTATTATCCTAGATAACACAATGTTATATCGATAAATCTAAGAGAAATATTGGTGGGAAAATATAAAGAAGGGGGTCTCTAAATATATATCGATGAGTCTTTTATTTCAAAAAGTGAAGGCTGTAAGGAAAATGTCTAAGGGGATGATATAACTATTACCTACACCAACATAGAAGTGGGAAGACATCCCCATGGAATTTTTCCATAGAAATTCAATGAAATCTTGTGGAAATAATGATATATGGATTACTATTGATTTTTTTCCTCCAAATCTTTGTTTTTTTATTTTTTCAAAACCACTTTATGGCCAAGTGGGAACTGCACAATTTCAAATAACCGATTCAAACACCACAAAACCACTAGACAGAATTAAACAAAGTCAAAATCATGTCGGGATAAACCAAATTTAAAATTCAAACGAAAAGAGGCACGCCAAAGCCTCAGGCCGCATGAGCTGTCGGAATCAACACGCCATCGTCTCGGGCCTCAGACCCTGACGCACCCAACCACCCATCATCATCGACTACGCCATCGAGAACCTACCACCGGAGACTGTCCACCTCGTCTCTAGAACTGCTGCATCTATTCCCGCAAAAATAACATCTTCACAGACACCAAAATCATCTTCAACCATCACAAACCGAATCAAAGAAACTATCGTCGCTATACCCTTGTCATCACCATCGATGTCGACTCCAACGCCACACCAGAGATGAAAATACACTAACCAGGATAACTTCACCAATTGAGAATGAAACAAGCAGTTTCAAAATACCACAAAACCTTCACCGGTAGCTAGAAGTATAAAAACCAAGCATATCCGACATACCAGTAACCGAATTCACAAGAACATACCGACTTAGGTTGCACCTGGAGCCCTGATGGCCGCCGCACCACAAATCCCAAAACTTCATAGATTCCACCACACTTAATCTAACTAGGAGAGGCGCCGAGGAATGTGAGGCCAGAGCAGGGCTTTGAACGTAGGGCTCCGAACATCGCCATTGCCGACGAAGCAAAAAAACATAAGCGAACCAACTCCGGTAGTGCTCAGAAACCCGTCGTCTACTGAACCACATACCCAAAGCCTCTTGGTAACCACCACACCAGTTCTGACTCGGAGAGGCGCAGAGGAACCTAAGGCTAGAGCAGGGTTAGGGTGGCTGAGGGCTTCCACAGGACACAAACTTCAACGGGAAGACTGAAAGAACTACGGGAGGAGAACCACAGTAGCAAGCATCAGAGAGGATAAGAATAAATAAGGGGGAATGAGGAAGCATCTGGATAAGAGAGGAGAGCTGCTGAGAAGAGGCTCTAAAACCCTAGGCGGAGAAGAAGATCCGATAGTGGGAAGAACCCGATGAATGAGGTCCCATCTCCTACCCTATGGATTAATATTGATCATCTCACAAAGACAGATAAATTTATTGCAATTAGAGAGGAAATTTCATTAGAGAAACATTTGTGGATATACATTAGATAATTTTTAATGACACAAGGATTACCACTATTGATTGTCTCTGATCGAGATCTGAGATTCATTTCTATGTTCTGGAAAATTCATCATCATTCCTTGTACAATGATTAGATCTTTGGTATGACCTATCACCCTCAAACTTAGGGAAAATATAAATAGACTATTCAGACACTAGATAACATGTTGGTAGTGTGCTATATGTACTTCAAAGGAGGATGGAACCAACCTCTTCCTATGGACTAATTCTTATACAAAAACAAATTTCATTGTTGCATCCAAATGGTTCAATATGAATCCTTTTATTGGAAAAGATGTGTAAAACCAACATGCTGGGATGAAGTCAGTGAACTTATTTAGCTAGAACCTGAAATGGATGAATAAATGATGGAGAAGGTGAAAACCATTCAGTATAACATGGAGGATGCCCAAAGTTGACAAAAGAGATATGCAGCCAATAATCGATGGGAACTAGATATTAATGTTGTAGGTATGGTATTCCTCCATGTATCTCCATGGAAAAGGATAGTGAGATTTGGGAAGAATGGAAAGCTAATTCCTAGGTACATTAGCCCCTTCGATATTCTTGATCATGTCAGATATATAGATAATTGATTATCACTTTCACCAATCATGTCTCAAGTATATGATGTATTTAATTTATCACTCTTGATGAAGCATATACCAGATCCCTCACATGTACTGAATTCTGAGGTGGTACAACTAAAGAATGATATCTCTTATGAGGAGATGACAGTGAAGATATTGGATCAGAGAGAAATAGGTCTATGAAAAAACACTACTCACCTTGTCAAAGTACTATGAAGGAACTATAATTATAAAGAGGAAACATGGGAACTAGAGGAATTGATGAAATAGAATTACCCTAACTTGTTTTCACCATACTATTTAAAACAAAATTTTGAGGGTGAAATTTCTTAAGGGGGGAAGAATGTAACAACCCATAATTCTACCAATGGAAATTTCATTCTTCTAATTATATCGTATAGTATATATCATATAAAATCACTTATATAATAGAATAAAAACATTATAATTATAGAATTAATGGCATGATAAGTACTTATAGAAATTAAGGAACCTAAACCAATGGAACAATAACTTGACCTTTAGAATAGTAATATGACCCTTATAACTAGTAAACTAATAAATAGAATAGTATCCTCACTCATAAAAGTATAAATAATATTTATTAATCTTTTAATTGATATTATGATATAATTATATCACATTAAAAGTAAAAAATCAGTTTAGAAATTATTAATTAAGTGTTGAAATTTTTATAAAACATAAATGAATATTTTTAAATTTATAATTAATACAGTGATTTAAAATAAAAATCATTTTAATAAAATTTATTCATAAATTAATATTTTTTTGTCTTATGATTACAAGATATTTTTATGAGATCTTAATTATTTTTTCAAAGTATTATAAAATTAGTTATAATTTTAAAATTTGTATTTTTCAATTAAATGATGACTTTAATTAAAAATTAAATTTATCATATGTGAAAAATTATCTTCATAAAATTGATTTAGTTTTTAAATTATAAAATCCTAAAATTCATTAGGTTAATTTTTGGGATTTTTCTAAAATAGATGAATTTTTGTTGAATAGTAAAATATGGTAATTTACGGTATATATACATTATAAGATAGATACACTATTCCTTGAGTCATTTCTGATTTTAGAACCATAATATCACATTATAATTCTCTATATACTAAATTTAATCATGTAATCATCACTATTTCTTTCCTTGAGGAAAAATAATAAACTGAAGAATAAAATAATGAGAAAACACCCCTCTCCTATACTATAAAAATCAACCCCTCACCGTCTCTTCTCCTCACACTTCCAAGATTTTATCCTTATAAAAATTATATAGAATAAACTTTCCAATACTCTTACCCAATTTCAACAGCATTTTATCTCAACAAAAGACCAAAACAAATTTCCCTAATGAGTTTCTCAAGAAAAAGTATTCAATTGGTAACATCCACTTTATTTTTCGTTTATTTTTTTCAATTTATTTAATTTTTTATTTTTTCCTCATCTACACACATCCAAGTGTCATGGTAACACAATTAAATATACTATAATTTTATTATATTAATTTAATAATTCATAATCATTTATCATCTCCTCTAGTTTTGTACTAAAAATTAAAACATCATCTGTGACGGGTTAATTTATCACATTCAAAGACGAGGAAGTTTTCAATTTCCATCCCCTCCTTCAAGGATACTCATATAACCATATTTATGGTTTAACCATATTATAATATATTTATTACATCATATTTAATGTTTTTCAACCACTTTATTTACATAATATTAATTAATGAAACAAAACCAGTTTGTAATGATCAGAAAAACTTCCAAAATAATCTAAATGATTATCACCAACGTCTTATATAAAGTTTCATACTCACCCAAAATAAAAAAATGGATTATATAACCATTTAATACTATATATGTTTATTATAAAAATATAACTTCAATTCTGGATAACCACTCTCATTTTACAAGATTTCCCATTCATGTATACAAGTACACACATCATGAAAATCAAGGAAATGAGCACTCCCAAAAGAAGAAATTAAATATCATAACCCAGAAAAATGGCCATAAATAAATGTAATAAAATTATAATAAATAAAATAAATTTATAAAATTTTATGAATTAAATAATTAATGGATTTAATCTTATTATCTAGGAAATTAGCATCAAGTGAAGAACCATTTCAAACATAAGTTAAGGGAATTTTTCCGAACATCCATTTTTATTCATGTTCCACCTTATCTCTATTTATCTCAATGTAACTCTTATTTATTTTTATATAATTATTCAAAAATATGTTTATATGTTCCAAAATCTTGTATCCAGATCATTAAATCCCTCTATAACCTGGAAATACATGTTTTAAAAAAATTATCTTCTTAATTCTTCTCGATAAGAAAGCCCTAAAGAGGGGAACTTCCTGATTTATTATGCATATTCAAGTGCAAATCATAATCTAGTTTAAGCCACCATTATGTTTTAAAAATAACTCATTTTATCATGAAAAACTATCTTGGTTCATTTATTATTTTATAAAAACAATTATTCCTTTTCCATCTTAAAGAATCTTTAATATTTTCCTTGAACGATGCAAAGTTTTTTATTTCTAAAGCATCTTAAACACTCTTTTTACATGTTTTTACTTCGTTTTGAAAAAAAATATCATGATATATTCCTATTTTACCATATTAATTTCAATTTATCATTAAAATATAATATTTCATGCACTACATTATGACATTCCATTTTGATATTCCTTCTCCGATGATTATGATATCCATTTCCCACCATGAGTAACACTTATAATTATTTTTTATTCCTAATGTATGAATCTTAATGTGGAAAAATCATTCTTGAACAAGATATGATGGTTGAAAATAGTTATCTCTCTAAATCATTTAGTAATGTTTAGTCTCACAAGACGATATTTTCAATGGTCTTTGTGGTTAGCCTTGACTTGTGCTCCATGTGAAATGGTCTAGGTGGTTAGCCTTGTCTCATGCTCGTCGATGTGAAATGAGCCTTGACTAATGCTTATGTCTTGTTTTATATTGCTTCCACATTACTATTATTGCATGATTGCATTATACCACGTTCAATATGTTATGATTATATATGGTTATTCATGTTCCATTTGTTTTTATGTCATCATGTTGTTCCTTCTAACCCATGTGATATGATTTATTCTAATTCATATTCCATTACATGGTTTTTAGCACATGCCATTTTTATGTATTCCCTAGGTTATCCTATAAAGATTTAAGGGCTTAAAGGTTGTTAGGATATCATTTTAATGATTAAATAATTGATTTTTTCTTCCATGTTTGCAGTTTTATGTACCTAATCCTCCAAAGACAATAGAATGTATGATCCTTGGTTTGTATTAAATGGTTTATTATGCCTAAAATAATTTAATAATTTGTTTCAAATGATAGGGTCAGTATACTAGCTTAGTAAATGTGTGAGAATTCATATAGGGGTAACACCAGGTGTGTTAAATTTTACTCAAAACTAAGTAATGGTGGAAGGGAAATAAATCTCTATTTCTGAGATTTGAACCACAAGGTAGGTGACCAATCGGTACGGAATGACTATTTAACATGTTTGAAATATAGGTTCCAAAACATCATTAGTTTAGGAATGGGTGATCAAATTTAATTTAAAACATTGACCATGTTCGAAACATGTAAGCTACCATTTTATCAACATATCCTTCTAGGTATGTACCTAGGATGGTATGTTATCTAGTTTAGCTATGATCCATCACTATTAGAGGGAATTATTAAATTTTGAGGATCATGGGGGTCCAAATTCATGAATAATCAATGTCTAGGGTTGATTTGGTAAATTATTTGAGTGGAGTTAAACACACTATGTCATATGATACCATGTCTTACAACCCATTAAATGAACATATCAACCTAAGTGGGTGTTGAACTCGTTATTGATCACAAAGGTTCTGAAATAGATCAGTGGTCAGGTTGGATCAAGGGAATGGGATATATTTGTCCCTATATTTCCAATGAAACTTGGAATCATGGCTCACATAATTCCTTTGGGTGATATCGTAGATAACCTACACCATAATGATAGGTCCTATAAGGTGTGGGTTAAAGCATTATGCATTTTACCATTATCTGATAAGGATGTAAGGGAATGCAGTTTTAAATAATGTTACTATAATGTGGAGTTGTATAAGTTTATGTTAGTAGATCTTAGACTGTGGTTCCATTTAATTTATCAACACGATGGCCTGGACATTCCCATAGTTTAGCATTATGTGTCCAAGATGATGTCATATAGGTTTGCATCATGTTACTAGGATGATTTTATATAGTTTAATTCCATGTGACTAGGATTATTTCATATAGCTTAACATTGTGTGACCTGGATGATGGATGGGGTTCATCCAATGTATCACATAAGGAACCAAGCATTAATGGGAGGTGTGATATGCTTCCCATCCATAGTGATAAATGAGAAGGAACAATTATAGTAGACCTTATGAATTATGTAAGTTCCTTCCAACTTGAGTTCAATATTTAGTGGCTTCTTCGCATGTATCATCACTGTCTTTACGTCCAATACTATAATGACATGAAGGAAGGAGTAAAGGTGACCTTTTGTGTTGAAAACTAGCTAAATGAGTTTTTTTGTGTCCTTCTATGCCATGCAGTTCTTGTATCTTATTTTTTAGGTCTTACAACTATAATATAAAGATGTCATATCTCATATTTGGCATCAACTGGTTAGAAATTACCATTCAGAGTAATGAAAATTTATCCCTTATACATAATCCAACTTCATTCCCTTATATTAAGGAGTATGGGGTTGCCTTGGAATAAGTTTGAGTCGTCGACTGATAGGACTATAGGGCATTGGGAGATTGGGCCAAATTTTCTTGCTCTATACCACTATATTATGAAGGATATTAGAGAGGGTTTTGTTTAATTCCTTAATCTACCAATTTTCCTATTATTGATAGAATGAGGTATGGTTGGAATTGATTTTAAAATTATATTACAACTTCTTCATATCAATGTCATGAAAATTAGTTCCATAGTTCGTTAGAATCATGTGATGGATCCTAAATCTATGGATGATATGGGATTTCAAAAAATCCAATCATATATCAGTTATTGACTTATATAAGAGTGATGGATTCAACCCATTTTATAAATAGGTCTATGGTATTAAAAAAAAATTAAAATGTTTATATATTGGGGTTTTTAGGGGGATATTAGAAGAAGTCTCCATATGAAAAAGTGCCAAGAGTATTTGGTGGCATGGAGAAGCTCTAACATCTGATGAATGATGTTAACATGAATCTGGAATGAAGGAATCCTCTGGGTTAACTTAATGGAGTCATGATCCATGTTGGAAAAAAATATCCCAATATTCATATTTGGTGGTAAATCTTTTCTCCTACCTGATGATCCCCATATGTAATATCATGGACCTGTTTAAAAACATAGCGGATCTTCATCCCTTGGATGAAACCAAGAAGTATTCCATCAATTTTGTTTCTATAGAGAGTCTAATCTAGGTTATAGTCATCCTAGATGGTAAATTACAATATAAAACAATAGATTCTCACATTATTGGCCCAGTCTGGTGGGTGAGTACCATGGTGAAGATACTCAATAAGGGAGTCATCTAATCGGGTGATTTATAAATTTCCTAGGAATTTGAAGGACCTTTTATAGAAGTGATGGAAGTAAAATAATTCACCAATTAGTTTTTATCATCTAATTAAATGGGGGAAATGATACTATGATATGACACATGATTGACTATGTCATCTTGGTTAGGATCTACATGTGATGTGTTCAGGATTTCCAAGGCATAGACTCTATCATTCTAAGATAAGGGAACACAAGCCAATCTTTGTTTGAAGGTAACTTATCCATAATATAATGAGTCCTCTATAGTAGGGGGATGAGATCTCACTTCTAGATGACATAGTCACCATTGATTTTCTTGGTGAATAAATCAATATCCCCATTCACATGAAATGGAGGAACTTCAGTCTTTGAAGAAAATTTGATACTAGTGTTAACAGCCTAATACTAATCCTATTTGTTGGTGATGGTCATTAAAAAGTGGAATATGTTTTAAAAAAGTCATGTGAGGGAGATATTAAGACAATAATATGGCCCAAATTATTGGTTTTGGGGTTTCTGAGACTTCTCATGATCAAATTTTGGGAGGCACTGTCGAAGTGAATCAACTAGAAAGGAATGTACTTATCAAAAGATAATATGGAATCATATGGGAAGTTGAAATCCAAGGGTATTTCCTCAAGTGTTATATGTTAGAATAGGAAATTTTACAAGGGTTTATTTTGATATCCTTGTGGGGAACAAATCTGATATTGAATCGCTGCTAAATTGCTTCCCACCATGCCAGTCACCTTTCCAACATGGGGCTATTGAGGATGTACTTTTACAAATCTCTGTAAGATACTAGTTGTATCTTGGTGCATTTTAAGTAGTTCCATAACTCCCAGAATATTAATATCAGGGTGATTCATCACTTCTCAATGGAATAATATATCATCTCTAGGATTCTTAGCAAACTGATGGGTAGTACACATTGTTTTCCTTAGCCTCATTATTCTTCATGGATAGAAGGGTGTTGAGGGGACATTCCAAGGTATTCACATAAATTTATAGGGTACTTCCTGGGATGGATGGTAATTGGACTAGAGGATGCAGAAGATAAGGGTTGATATCCCTGAATGAGTTCTTCAACTACACTTCTATATCATATGTAGTTCCTTTCTTCATGATCCTCGACATGGGCTTACACTTACATGCTAGATTAGTGACTAATTAGAAGATGTAATCAAGATGGCCTAGGATTCCTCACAACTCCTAAAGGTTTTGTGGGAGAGAAATCTAGTTGATAACAATTATATTCATTAGATGAATATTTATACCTCGATAATTGAATATGAAGGAGAGGAATGTTCCAAAAGTGACCTCAAATACAAACTTTAAGAGATTCATCAAATGGTGATGGGAGCATAGGAAGTCTAAAAGTTTATCAATATCCTTGATATAGTCATAGTGTTGGAAGAATTTAACCATATTATCATCTATATATCCCTCCACCAATTCCCTGAGGAGATGTTGAATATGTGATACAGGATATGTTAGTAGGTTGACCAAATATTCTTTAGTAAAAACAGAATCACTCTATTAAAAAGGATCCTTCATATGCATTTAATTTATTTGATTCTATATCCTCATGGACATCTAGATTTGATTATACCAATAATACCCATCCATTAAAGATAGGGGCTAAATACTGGTGGTCATGTTGATTAGAAACATTGTCACATGAATGGAGAAATCATACTCTGAGTATTAGTTTTTGAGGTGTTAGAAGTTAATAAAAGCTATGTTATTCCCATTATTCTTCCTGAATTAGACAATGTTATCCAAGCACTTAGGGTACAAAACCTCCATGATGAAGTTGGATTTGATAATATTGTCAAAAATATCCTCAACCATGGATCCATGTGAATGTTGAATCTTTATAGGATGTCATTTAAATCCATGATGGACCACTAGTAAGCCAAGTGGGTAAATAATAATATTGGGGTTGATCCTTGAAATTTCCTTACTACTATAGACGAACACGTTGCGATGATTCTTTGAGAAATCCCTATATTATTACTGCTCCTCTAGATACATGATATGATTAATAAACATAAAACAAGGACCATACTCACTATCAAGATTCACTAGGATCAACTCATCGATTGTGATGGAGGTTACATCCTCAATGGGAGTAGGGGAATCCACAAAATACATTTTTCATTTAAAACAACAATCGAGAAAGGAGGTTATTCCCCCAAATCATTATCACCTTCTTTGACAGGGGTTTAATATCCAATGAGATATTCTTTCTCTGCATATATCATGTTGAAATAAGCTAAAAACCAACTCCATGGTGTTTTTGGACATTGATATTTACCTTTAATGTAAAAACAACGATGATGGATCGACCACCATTAATTCATCTCTACGGTCAAGAATTCCTTCATTCATGGGAATAAAATGTGGTTCCCAATATTTGGTGTTGTTATCTACAACCGATAGATTTGAAGAAAAAATCTATCGTTCATGTCCAACCTAGGATCTGATGAGGTGGTCGTCAAATCATTGGGGTAATTGATGCGGTCGAACTGATTATTTGGTATCTATCCCCCCTCTTATATTCCCCAATATCCATACAGTGGGCTTTATAGGGGTTAAAGGAAGTGGCGTCACCCTGGAATACCCTTACCTGACTATTAAGGGAGTACTTAAGGAACTAGTGGTATGAAGGGTAGACTATTATGTAGAGATGAGTCTTGGCCCTTCCCAATATTGATTTGAAGTTAGTAATCTGATGAATCAACCATAAAATATATGCATGCCTCCAGGTCACCGAATTGAGTCTTCATGTGAATCTTTATAAGTGGATTCTTCTTTATCTTTTCATACCCATTAATTATTAGGTTGATGGGATTAAAATATTCTTCCATGATCCATATAATGTGATTTTGGAGGGTTGATATGAGATTGATCCTAGAACCATTAACCACTATGAAATAATGGATCTCCGTTCCATTGAACTGTCATGTGACATACAGTCAACATATGTGCCACTAATTAATGGAACCCTCATCTTCTTTAGATAAATAAATGATGGAACAAAATTCCCCACTCTCATATTCCTCTGACAGGGCTCAAAAATAGCTACGCTAGCATCAAATTTTACAGCTCTATTAAGGGCCTTGATAAGGGCCTCATTCATCTTCTTTTATTGGTGGGTGAAAACAAGGATGGAGAGCCTAACCGGTATACTGGTAAAGTTATTCAACGCATTATAATTCTAGGAAATGAGAATATTTCTACCTATCATGTTTCTCTCCTTAGTGAGGATCATAATGGGAAACATTTTTTCAGGTGTTGGGAACATGATTTTTTTCAAGTTCCAATGTTTATTGGATGAATTGTATTGAGAACTAAACTATCGGGATCATTCATTAAATCGTGGCTATTATGAAATAGGCTATTGTGATTAATACATGTGATAAAAAATGTATGATTATGAAGGAGTGAATAGTGGTAAAAACTATGTGGGATATGATTAAGAGCCTTGTGAAATGATTTATTTCTGGTCTCTGTAGCCTCAATAACCCTTTCTGAAGCATTATCCTGAGTATTTTACCTACTAGAATGGAACCATCCCCTTCTTTGATGGTTCCTACTAGTGTTTCTTGAGGGAGAAATATAGAGGTCCTCATCACTAAGAACTAAGAAATGATACAACATCCTAAATGTGCTAAAAATAGAAATTATCTTATTCTTTCTCTCCAGAATATTCTATGAAATGATATATTCTAGATGTTCATCCCAATTTAGTGTGTATGAAGTTTATAATATTAAAATTCATTTTTGGAACTGGATGGGGATCTAATTACCTTAGCATAATCATATATTATTCTTCTAAGACATGGGAATTGTGATACTAATGGGGTAACTAGAGAGTATGTGACAAAAATAGAGGGTAGTATTTTTCTCAAATGGTCATGGATAATGTTTTGGGTGTGAGAAAATATCTTACATTCTATCAATTTGTTGTATTTTTATTTTCCCAAAAAATAACCTACTGACATACAACAGAGTGTTCATTTTCACCCTCATGGGTGGTAGAGAAGTATACCACCTATTATTTTATATCACCAGTCTCGACTACGTCAAAGTCCAACTGGTCCTAGAGCTCCTCCATGGTGAAGAATAACTCATTTATGTTTTTCCTAAGGACTCTATTATATGTTTAATATTCATAACTATTAGTGGGTATATCATACTAGGGGTATCTTGGATTCATGAAACCTTAGGGTATTCTATTCCTTGGAACAAATGCAGTACCCTAGGACATACACATCCTTGAATAAGAATACCATGTTCCTATGATTTATAAAGGGAACCCTAGGTACATAGTCCTAACAGGGGGTTGTGCAAAATTATCAAGGTGATTCTTCACTTGGTGAGGCTTTTCCTATGTAGGTACCTAAAGGCGGACTAGCTACAGAGCCAGAGTCTATATGGTGAAGGATATTTCTACCTCCAAAATCATTAATAAAGTATCCAAAAGAGGTAATGGGTGCGATAACTGGTTTTTCCACTTCAAATACTCTTCCAAATGCTGATCTCATTTAAAGAATAATTTAAATCTGACTATTATATATGGAAGACGAGGGTAGGGTAAAAATAATCTCACAAAGTCTCTATCAACATCCACAATATTTATTCCAAATAAATCTGCACATTGAAGGATTACATGAGCCCCATTCATTAGAAAATTAAGTGAGAAACTCACCCAATGTCTCTATTATTGAATTAGGATAGGTCATCAATGATGGTTTTACATAAGGTGGAGTTGAACTAGTAGAGTAACTACATACCGAGATCATCCCGATCAACAATGAATCTCAGGTCCAGTTGATTGTACCACATGAAACAGGTCCCTCCAAATCCTAGATGAGACATCAAAACATCAAATACTATTGTAGATCCAGATATCCAAAAAATGGTCCACATCATGAGGTTAAGAGGAACGTATGTTTTAGCAGATCCTGTATCAAGTTGAATGGTTTGGAACCCATATTACCAAATTTTGGGGGTGGGAAGACATGATATTCCCATTCTAGATATGGATTCCCTTATTGAAGAATCAATATTTATTACATAACTAAATTCTCAAGACCGGTAATGTTAGTAGTTTTCACAACATCATGGTGAGGGGTGGTTATCACCAATGCTTTGACTATCCTGATTGCTCTAGAAGTGAAGTAGACATGATCTAATGGTGGGAAGTCATGATGGTCAGGTAGGATTGGTGGGTAATATATCATCCACTTTCCAGATACTCCAACCTTTATGCTGGTAGGTTGTATGAGATTGCATTCCTCTACCCAAGATGTATTTCCTTGAAGGACTAGATTATTATCCAGGGAAGGGATGAGGTCGGTTCAAACATTGCCGCACTCCAGGTGTTGTTTATTGAGAATACCAAGAGTGAGACTATTTTATCTCTCATGTTCCTATTGTAATGTGGCCAACTTGGCATCTGACATAGTTTATGGTGAATCATAGGATGGACTAATGGATTTTAAATCCCCTTTACCTTATCGTGAGTAAGATGAATGGGAGACAACACCTCAATAGTTGGACTTTATAGGCCTAACATATGTATTTGATGATGATTTCATGCACCTATAAGAAGAATGGATTAATCTTATATTTCCCACCAGGGTGAGTACTCTTCATCATACCCCATTTTACTAGGCTGCTTTCACTGATAAAATAGGGGATTTATCATCACTACATTAACAAAGGAAATGGGCAGAGAGGGAATTTCACAATGAGTGGGTGGGCCATCCTAATAATCTCATTATTTACATGGAATGGGACTATGGTGGAGGGAAGCATGCTTAACCCGACCTTTTATCATCACTTGGATAGATGCCTCTTGCATATTTCAATGGAGCACGATGAGACTGTTGATGTAATTTCTTAGGAAACTCAGGTGGTACCCATATGATTAGGGTTATTGGTTCACCATGAGTATGGTGATGTCATCTTTATCTCATTTTTGATGGATAGACTCATGATGCATAGGGATTCATAGATAGGCTATTTAGATATCATAATGGATGTTGAATGTCAATGATACACTATGGAAGAGGTAAAATACATGGTCATAAGTTGGGAACATCAAGACAATAAAATATAGGGTAGTAGAAAAATAAAATATGACTGATAGCTGATCGATGGCTAAGATTTCCCACAAGTCTTCATCCTGATAATTTTTTATAGAGAAGTCATGATTTAAATATCCTCAGGATCCAATCAGTGACTACAATCACCCATTATTTTCATATATAGATATTACATCCTAATAGATGATTATTCAATGCATCTCACAAATACATGCTTGGGTTCTATAAAAGTATAGTTTCATTAGAGACTAGATACATAATCTTATTATTTCATGAAGTATCTTTAACATCTATGATGAAGATATTAATATTGAGTACACTTCATATACATACCTTGCATACACCTTTCTTCACATCTTAGGAAATTTAAACTGAATAAAGGGTGACATTAGATACTCATGAAGGGTTAACTTGGATTATATCATGCAATGATCATATTAAAGCAAAAGATAATCACAAGGGAATGATAATACGAATAAAACATAAAATGTTCATACCCATTATATCATGGATCATTAACATGATCCAAGTAATAAATCATCATCATTTTGATATACATGAACCATAGGAGTGAGAAATCATCATAAATAAATGTTGAACCATGAGATCTTGTATTATTAGTGTGACACCATCATATGTATAGAAATCATTTCTTATGTCAAGTTTAACATTTGATTCCATCAATTAATAAAAGATCAAGAATCAACACATGTTTCCTATTTCATAATGGATCATGCATCACCACCTATTTCCTATAGTGAATCAAACAAATTACCATGTTTTCCATGTTAGTTAAATAACATCAGCTTGTTTCCCATTATTGTCTCATAATATATAAATCCTTACCCAATGCGTTGGAGGAATATATATGTCTCCCCAATTATATAATTTATACTTTTTTCACCAAAATATTCTAAAACATTTATCATATCATAACCAGTAAAAAAATTCCTTAACATTTCATCATATGATAACCTGATATAAAAATTGTTTTCATACACATTTCATAAATTCATCATACCATAACCTATGGAAAAAGGAATGGGTTTCATAAACATATTTTTATCAAAATAATAAATATAATCCATCTATATAAAGAACATGGATTGTACCATTGGATCATATCTCTAGTAAAACATTAACAATACAAAATTTTAGACATTGATGAATAAGAATTGCATAAATTATAATTAAAAAATTATTGAGGATAATATCATTTTCATTGGAAATAACATCCTTAAAATCCATAAAATTTTAAAACATCATTAGAAAAAAAATTCATTGAATGGAACCTTAATTTTTTTTAAAGGAATCTTAAAATAATTGATTGTTCATGCTAGTTTATAGTTCTTCTCATTTTGTACATGTTAATGTAATGATTCCTTTCATATTTTATGTAAAAGGTCAAAAGAGTCCTATTCACAAAATGATAGGAATGTATCTTGTAAATAATTTGGTAAAAATTCAAAAAATGAATATTTTTTTTAAAAAGTAAATTTTTAATAGTAAAAAAATATTTAACACATTTTTAGAAAACATGGACATGAAATAAAAATGTTTTTTTGAAAAAAATAAAGAAATAAAGTCAGTTTTTCATAAAAATGTTCTATTGGTTTCTTTAGTATTTAAATAGACAAAATGAAAGGGAATCATTTATTCTCTATAAATAACCAATGAAGATTAAAATTCATGATGTTGTTGAGAGATACATCACAATATTTCATCATCGGAAGTGTAATAATAAATAATGATGATAAATAATGGGATTATAACATTAAAATTTTTACCACATTGCAAACATTTGAATCAAAAGAACCATGAAAGAAATAGCTCTATCATCATGTAAATTTTTATTCAAATGGAAGGAAAATAATATATGCGAGGTCTGAAAAAACAATGGAATCACAACTACGGGGGTCTAAAGTGGTGGAGACCAAGTGTGTCCCCTCTAATTTTATTAATCCCCATCGGCTTTAAAGTATGAAGGTTATGGAAAACTAATCACTCTGATCCTGGAGTATCAAGAGAGTCTAGGTAGTCTGCTGCCACATTCCCTCCCACCATGAGTGAGACACTTTAGTGATGTTGTCGGGGAAGCTGTGTCACATGAGAATAATGTATTCAATAGACCACCAAATTACACATAACCCATGAATTAAGTTGTAAACCCACATTGATTTGGTTTCCAATTCCAAGAAATCCAACCTCCTCTGTCTACAAACATTGAGACCTAACATCGTGGACTTCACTTTCGCTAAAAGAGACTTGCCCTGGCCCAGCTAGATTGAGAAGGCCAAGATAACTGATCCATGGATATCATGCACGATCACCCCCCCTCACATGACACCATTGGCACAAGAACCATCAATTTTTAATTTAAGGCCCTGAACTAGAGGGTTCCATTGGAACCATTTACCAGAAAAATTATTCTTTCCGGGAGATGTACATTAGATAGCATGACTAAGCCGCTGCAGACAAAGGACTCCTACCACGAATTGAGAGCCCTAACCATATCAAGCAAATGTTTTTTTTGTCCAAATGATGATCACACAGCTAGATGACACCACCCCTTCATAAATACACTTATTCTACACCTTCCACAAGCACCAAATGCCTACTAACATGACTAAGGTATGCGCCCTTCGTTCAGGACCCTCTTTCCCGGCGCCATGGAACCAACGATAAAAAAAAGCTGCTTGGTCATTTCAGGTATTGAAGATGTAGTAAACTCACCAAAGAACTTCTACACCTCCTCCACCCAGTCTCCCTCAAATAACTAGTGATTCATGATTTCCACCTTATACCCCCTATAACAAACACACCTAGATGCCATACTCACCCCACACCATTTTATATTCTCATCTTTGGGGACTAATCTGTTCTGAATCCTCCAAGAAATAAAATTGAATATTTTGGTGATGTTCTTACACAAAAGCACCTCATTCCACTCATCCCCTAAAAAATGCGTGTAAAAGACCCGCCAGTAATCCTTGGTATTGAAAGCACCGTAAGAAGATAGGGCACACACAATTTCATCTAGTTCCAAGGTCATCTCAATGATCTGAAACATTTCCAGTTAGCCCCAATCTAGCACAGCAGTGAAGAATGACATATGTAAGCTGACCTCCCTAAATGAAATATTGGTTTCTAGGCATACAGGAAACCCATGAATCTTCCCACACCAATTATCATGCCAAAATGATATACCTCTGGTCCCAATGATCCTTCTCATTAGAGGTCTGAGGGAGGAAAAAAGGGGTCTTATCTCACTCCAGAGGGAAGAGGCATGGTTATCCAGATTATCCCAATTCCCCACATAACTATCATGAATAGTCCGGCCCCATATTGTCTATCACTCCAACACCTCCCATGCCAGTTTTTCATTCAAGCAATCAAGGGTATCACTAAGACTCCACACATTTATACCAACATCGCTGAGAGACCTCTACATCTTCTTTCAAGAAGCCCAATGTCTTCTACCCTTGGACATCAGGTCTATATAAAACCTACAATAATTCTATCCATATTATGGATAACACCTTTATGAACATTTACAACTGATAAATCATGAAATGGGGTGGCCAAAAGCACAATTTTAACCAGTGCAATCCTCCCCCCCGAAGGACGGATATCTATTATTCAAGTTTAGAATCCTCTCTATTATTCTGTAAACAAGAGGGTAGAAATCACGGATAAACAACCTCTTCAGTGAAATAGGGGATCCCATGTAAACCTTGGGATGCTAGCCATTCTGCATGCCCACATATTGACTCACCATAAGGACTCGACTGGCAGATCATCTTCTAGATATAAGGAAACTACTCTTTTCCTTATTTATTACCTGTCCACTCCAATAGCTATACTCCTCCCATATATTGTTCCACCCCTGAATATACCTGCTTGATGTATTAGTGAAAATGATGGAATTGTCTGTGAACATGTGATGCGATACCAATGTATGTTGCAACCTTCTAAGATATGTGTTGATCAAACCACTGCTGATTCTGCTTTGTAGGACCCAGCTAAGAAGTACTTGGGTGATTATAAAAATGATCTAGGATATGGGGTCTCCTTGTTGAAGACCTCAGGTTGCATTGAAGAATCCAATGGATTTACCCATGATGGTAATCGAAATCCAGGAAGAACTAAAACACCAAAATAGAATGTTAATATTCTTTGGAGACAAACCCATGCCTTCTAGGACTCTGATTATGAAGCTCCACTCAACTTGGTTGTATTCATTGCTCATATAAAGATTGATCTCCATATTATAACCCCGAGTTTTGAAGTTAATATCTCTGATCTGTTCTTGGGCCATAGTTGTCACCCATGTTAGGAAAGACGGGAAATACAGTAAAGCGACGAACGTTCAAACAATAGAAAATGGTGAACGCGGATCGGAAATAAAATCTTTCCCTCCAAATAAAAGTGGATGCGCAGTGAAAAAATTAAGTGCAGAAAAAATAAAGTTGACACCAGAAATTTTTACGTGGAAACCCCAATAGGGAAAAACCACAGGACCTAGTCCTGAAAGAGGGATCCACTAAAATCAAGTGGTACATGATAGAGACTCCAAAATGGAAGGTATCTGAAAAGTAATACTCAAGAATAAAATTGTGGATCACAAGGCGGAAAGAAAGAATGATGATCGTCAAAGAAAGGTGATCACCAAATGGGATTTTCTCTCAGTGTTGTTGAGGTTGGTGTGTTGAAATGCCTTGCCGCTAACTCCTTATATAAAAAAAGAATCAGAATCAAATAATATATCCACGTCAAAAGTGTGTCACTGCGTGAATTAATTCATGTGGTCTAGGCCCGCAATAAAAACACCTCATTAAAAGAGAAACAGTGTGGTGCTCCAATTGAGGAGGCGTTACACGGTGCGCCAACCAGGAATGTGCCCAACAAACTCCCCCTTCGACTAAAGTGGGGATCACCGCCAACCCTGCAATCAGTCAGAAAGTCTCAAATTTCCCTCTGGAAAAACTCTTGGTCAACATGTCTGACTCATTGTCTTTAGTGTGGATCTTATCCAGCTCTAACTGTCTTGAATCAAGGATGTTGCAGATCCAATGATATGAAACATCGATATGTTTTGACCTACCACGAAAAGTGGAATTCATTCCCAAACCAATAGTACTCTGACTATCACAAAATAAAACAAACCTTTCATGATTTAAATTGAGCTATCAAATAAATTTTTTCATCCACAAATTTTCTTTGCACGCCTTAGTAGCTGCAATAAACTCTGACTTTGTGGTAGATAAAGCAACACATCTCTGCAATCTAGACTGCCAAGATACAACTCCCCCCAAAAAATTGATCAAATATCTTGAAGTAGACTTTCTAGAATCGATGTCTACTTCCATATCTGAATCTATAAAGCCATAAAGCATAGGTTCCCCTTTAACAAAACACAGTCTCAGATAAGATGTACCACCAAGAAAATGAAAAATGTACTTCACTGCTCTCCAATTCTCTCTACCTGGATTTGATATAAAACAACTGACCATTACAACTGCATGAGATATATTAAGTCTAGTACATACCATTGCATACATCAAACATCCAACGACAGATGAATAAGGGATGTGATGCATCTCCTCTCTCTCTTCATCAGTAGAAGGGGACTGACTGGTACTGAGCTTAAATTGTAAAGAAAGAGGAGTACAATCCAATTTAGCTCTATCCATAGAAATTCTCTAAAGAACCTTCTCAATGTATATCTCTTGAGAAAAACACAATTTCATGGATTTCCTGTAATAGGATATCGTCATGCAAAGAATCTATCATGCTAGCCCCAAGACTTTCATCACAAAAGACTGACAAAGATCCTTCTTCAGTATTTCTATTCTAGTAGTATCATGGCCAACAATGAGCATATCATCAACATAAAAAAACAATATAATAAAATCATCATTAGTAAATCTCTGAACAGAAACACAATGATCAGAAGATTTCTTCCTAAAACCCTGATAAGAAATGACAGATTCAAAATTCTTATACCACTGCCTCAGAGCTTGCATCAAACCATACAAACTCTTCTTCAAACTCCAGACATGATTTTCATTACCTGTTTTAACAAAACCTTCAGGATGATTCATATAAATCTCCTCCTCTAAATCTCCATGGGAAAAAGCTGTCTTCACATCTATCTGCTCAATCAGCATATCCAAACTAGCAGCCAAACCAAGAACAACCCGAATGGAATACATTTTGACAACAGGGGAGAAAATATCATAAAAAACAATACCTTTCATCTGACAAAAGCCTTTGACTGCTAACCTTACCTTGTATCATGTAATGGAACTATATTATTCTTTTTTAATCTGATAAATCCACTGATTTTGCAAAGCTCTCTTACATGTCGGTAACTTCACTAGCTCAAAAGTGTGGTTGTTGTGCAATGATGTCATCTCATCATCCATTGCTGCAACCCATCTTTCCTTTTGTTCACTCTCCATTGCCTCATCAAACGATTCTGGTTCTCCCCCTTCAGCAAGGATCACATACTCATCAGGTGAATATCAAGTAGAAGATGTGTGATGTTGAGATGACATCTGGAGTGGTACTGTAGGTTCATTAATAACCCTTGGAACCAGATTATCATAAACAAAAGGGGAATTGGAAACATCAACTCCAACTTGTTCACCTTGAGCATCGTTTTGTACATCAACATGATCATCAGAATCAACAATATGAGGTAAATGTGAATCAAAACCTGGCTCAAGACTGACAAAACAATCAGAATATGGAGAAGCATATTTTTCTCCCTTATCAATGTCTGCAATAGTCTGATCCTCTATAATCACTACATCAAGGCTTCTAACAAGTTTCTTCGAAATAGGATCATAGAACCTGTACCCTAACTCATCGTTTCCATATCCAATAAAAATACACTGGCGTGTCTTACCATCCATCTTGGATCTCTCTTCTCTAGGCACATGAACAAAAGCCTTGCAACCAAAAACACGCAAGTGATCGTACCTGGTCTCTTTGTCTTGCCAAAATTTGTTAGGAGTGTCTGTCTGCAAAGAAACCGCAGATGATAAATTGATAATATAAGTAGCATTAAGTAAATACTCATCCCAAAAATGTCCAGGCAACTTTGCTTCTTAAAGCAAACAACTAACTCTTTCCAACAAAGTCATGTTCATCCGCTCAGCTACACCATTCAGCTGAGGTATCTTGGGCGGCGTCTTCTGATGTCGAATACCTTCCTGCCTACAAAAATTGATCAAACATACCACAATACTCTCCCCCATTGTCAGTGCGAATATATTTCAATTTCGTTCCTGATTCTCTCTCAGCAGAAACGTGAATTTTTTTAAAAACACTGAGCACCTGACTTTTGGCTTTCAAAACATAAACCTAGAGATTTCATGAGTAGTCATCAATAAATGTAACAAAATAAAGACCAACACTAATGGTCTTAGATTTCAAAGGACCAAAAACATTAGAATGTACCAATTCAAGTAGCTGTGACTTCTTGTGTGGAGGATGACTGCTGGAACTCACTCTGATCTGTTTCCCAGCCATGCAAAGATCACATGTATCCAATTTCACAATCATCAAATCTGGAAGAAGATTTATTTTGGCCAAACAACCAAGACCTTTCTCACTAATGTTACTAAGCCTCTTATTTCACAACATGGATGAAACAATGCACTCAACAATGCAAGAATTATCACAAGAAATATAAGCTCTAGTCTAGTACAAACCCGATTGATTTTTCCCTCGATCCACAATCAAAGAGCCCTTGGAAATCTTCCATTGGAAATCAAAAAAGTGCTGATAAAAACTTCATCATCAAGAATGCTTGTAGAAATAATATTCAAACAAACATCGGGTGCATGTTGAACATTCTTCAAAATTAGCTTACTTCTTGTACAGGTCTCTAAAAAAACAGTCATAATGCCTACAATATCGACATGACCATCATTGCCCTTCTTCAAAATCCCAAAATTGCATGGGATGTAAGATGTAAAGAACTCCTTCTTTGATGTCATGTGAAAACATGCACCACTGTCAACAACCCAGAAAGAATCATCAGAAGCAATGTTAATGGAGTCATAAACAATAACAAGATCACCCCTTTAGCAGCGGCGATACGATCATCTCCATCACCATTTTTCTTCTATGGATTTCCTTCAATTTGTTCTCTCTTTTCCGTTGATAACAAAACTTCTTAACATGCCCCTTCTTACCACAATGATGATAATTGAAATCTCTCTGCTTCGGTTTGGATTTACTTTTGCCTGTGCTCTTACCTTGACTGCTCTGTCCCTGGTTCGGGCTTCTCCCCCAGTTCTCTGTGACTAAAAGCTCTGAAGAAGATTTCTACTCAGTATATCTCCTGACCTCTTTATTTAAAAAAGCAGACTTGAAGAAATTAAATGTCACAACACCATTTGGAGCCGAACTGGTTAGAGTAACACGTAAATTCTTGCACGAATCGGGTAAAGTGTTAAGAAGCAAAAGAGATAAAACATCATCTTCAAAATTGATACCCATGCCAGAAAACTGATAAAAACATCCTTGATATTCACTTAAATAATCAGAAATAGACGTACCTTCTCTGTACCTCAAGTTTATCATTTTCTTGAGAAGAAACAGTTTATTGTTTCCTGTCTTGGAAGCGTAGGGCATCTCAAGCATCTCCCACAAAGTTCTAGCATGATAGATGTTGACAATGCGGTTCATCACGTTGTCTTAGACCCATTGGTGAATGAAGCCACACACCATATCATGCTCGAATTCCCATTCTTTATCTGACATCCTCTCTGGCTTCTTGGTACTAAACACTGGAAGATGCATTCGCTTAACAAAAAGAAGATCCTTCATTTTAAGTTTCCACATATGGTAGTTGGTACCATTCGGAAAAAACATCTGACCGTAATTGGCCTCCATAATAAATATGAAATAAAAAAACCAAACCCTCTAATACTAGATGTTAGGACAGACGAGAATGTGACAAATGCTCAAAAAATAGAAAAAGGAGAATGCGCAACAGAAATAAAATATTTCCCTCAAAATAAAAGCAGATGCATGACGACAAAATTAAGTGCAAAAAAAATAAAGTTAACGCCGGAAATTTTTACGTGGAAACCCCAAAAGCGAAAAACCACGGAACCTAGTCCAGAATGTGGGATCCGCTAAAATCAAGAGGTACATGGTAGAGAGTCCCCAAAATGGAATGGATCTCAAAAGTAATACTCAAGAATAAAAGTGTGGATCAAAAGGTGGATAGTAAGAAAGATGATCATCGAAGAAAGGCGATCACCAAATGGGATTTTCTCTCGGTGTTGTTAATGTCGGTGTGTTGAAATGCCTTGCCACTACAACCTTATATAAGAAAAAGAATCAGCGTCAAATAATGTCTACACGTCAAAAGTGTGTCACAGTGTGAATTAATTCATGCGGTCATGGCCCGCATTAAAAACACCACATTAAAAGAGAAATAGTATGGTGCTCCTATTGAGGAGGCGTTACGCGGTTCACCAACCATGAAAGTGCCCAACAACCCCTTGGATGGAATTCCCTATCACAAATATATGTTGTTCCATGGATATCTATTTGGGGAGATGGATGGATAGCCACACGTTGATAATTATAGTAAGGATCTTGTATGGTACAATGCACATACTATCCGGAAAAAAGTGATCAATAGAAGTTGGAGTCTTGGACTTGGGAATAAAAACCCCATTGGTAGCACTAGAAACACGAGGAAGCTTACGCCCTCAGAAAAAATCTTGGATAACAACAATAACATCATCCTTCACCGTCTCCCATGAAGCTCTGTAGAATGCTCCCAGGAACCTGTCTGGTCCCACCTAGACATCGGGATTCTAACAAAGCAAGGCCTTATAAATCTCATCCTCTTGAGGAATGGTGCCCAGAACATCATTATCATACACAAAACAATTAGATTGGATAACTTAAAAAATCCTTGTATCACCTCTTGGATACCCACTTGGATGTTGAGCGTTGGGACTTGGAAGGACGTCACGAATGTAGATGCTAGCCATCTCCCCAACCACCTCCCTATCAAGTGTAGGATCCATCCTCCAACTCAATGTTCGGTTTAGCCCATATTCTCCTCTTTTTCATGCTAGCATGAAAGAACGTTGTATTTCAATCACCTTCGTTAATCCATTTGATCCTTGCCTCTCCCCTAGCTTACCGCTCTTGTCCTAGAAGCATATCCACCAGAAGCTATTTTGACCAAAGAGCTCCTCAAATAAAAGATTGTCCTAATCCTCTTCTACACTATGTTCGATCCAATCTACTTCCTGAAAAACACCCTCCAGTTCTTTGTCAAACACATAAATATCCTTCGCCCATAGCTGCAGCCAAGGATTAAGCCTTCTTAGTTTATTGTTCAAGCTCAACCATGTGAGCTCCATAGAAGTGGCATTCCAGGATTCGTGCACCGCATAATTGTATCCAGAGCTAAGAGTCCAATGCTTGTAGAAGTGGCAATGTGCATACTGGTCCTGCCCAGAAGATAAAGTAATGTGGAGTGGGGAATGGTCTGATATGCCACGTGCCAGATGCATCACCCGGGTGTTGGCATACGTTGAAACTACATGCATGTTGGCCTAACATCTATCCAGCCGACTCCACGACCTGTGAACCCCCTGTTGATTGTTACAGCATGTAAACTGATCCCTGAAATACCCGAGATCCATGAGACCCCTGCCCGACAAGAATTCAGAAAAAAACATGGCAATATTTCATATTAAAACATCCTCTTCCCTTCCTCTCGCTCGGGTTAACCACAATATTAAAATCCTCTCCCATGAACCATGGAAGGCTACCTAGGTTGAACACCCTTTGTTGGGAATCACAGCTTCCGTAAATGCAATTGACTAAGAAGGAATGAGGATCCTAGATTAACTTAATCATGATAAACTGGCCCTCCACCTATACCAAATCATCCGTAAAACTCCTTTGCCAGAAAGTCCAGATATGCTTATTGGATGGTTCAACATGCATGTGTCCATGCATTTTGAGGTTCCTAGAGAACTCGTTAATCCTGCTTGGCTGCATCTTGTGCTCAAGAATGGCCACAAGCGAGACCTTATGTCTGGGAATCTCCGAAGACAAGAAGTTCGTTTTGACGCAGCCTCCCATACCTCAGGTGTTCCTGATGATCACATGTTTCATTAGGAAACTAAGCTCCTAGGACTGGCCCCAGAATGTGTGGTCTTCTCAAAGTGGGATGCCACCCGCCCATTAAGTTTTCTAGACTGTGATATAGTGCATATTCTTGCTCCATTGGGCATTGTAGCCATAGGGGGAGACTGGGATCCTTGGATAAGAGAGATAAACCATTCCTTAGTACCTAGGTTAGAGGTACCCTTCCACTTTAGGCCATCATCCTCCCGCTGAAGTTCATATGTTGGAAGAGACGAGGGAGGTGTAGTTGGTATGATAGTAGGGGAGCCTTCGAAGGTGTATCCCAGTGGTACCAACTCAAGGGTCCACTCCTCCCCTTCAAAAGCACCCCGAGGCAGAAATTTATCTTTCGGTATCAAACCTGGGTACCCAAGGGGAATTGTGAGCATAGAAGAAAGGCCAGCCTCCAAAACCAGAGGCAAGCTTCATGGCCCGAAGGGGACTAGATCCCATAAAAGTTCACTACCTCTCTCCAAAGCTGGTTCAGTATACAGCATGGGACCCGTGTCCACCGGATAAGGCAGTAGGCCTCTATTTGAAGCATTTTACTCCTCTATAGGCATGCCTGAAATATCGATGTTAACCGGGGCTAAATGAACACCCCTGTCTTTAACACACTGGGCTTGGCATCGACACCCATCCTGTCGACGACGACGACATGCCGGCACACCATGGTCTTAAAGAAGGCAATGAGAACCAAATATTAGAAATACCAGATAAACTATATCATGTACCCAGCAAAAGGAGTCAAGAGGGAGGTTTGGCGGCACGCAAATACGGGCCACATAGGCCTCCACGCAATGGCAGTCCGAGGAGAGGAAGGCCTCGAGAGGCTGATCCACACCGCGGTAGAGGGACTCACCTTTTCCCGATGGGCTTCCATCACTACCTGGACAGGTTAATCCTCCATCGCCCCCACGAACGTGGAGCCGGGACCAGCCTGTATGAAGTCCTCCTTCGACGCTCGGACTATACAGAAGGAATGCCTACAGAGGATAGAGATCTTCACCGAAACACAGATCCCTCAAGTGTCCACAAAACATTAAAACACAACTAGGGGAGGCGTGGCGGCCCTGAAACGAACAATGGGGGTGTATTACAAGCATGCCGAAGCCTCCACAAAGGCAGATCCAGTAATTTCGAAACTGATCTGAGATCCGTCACATGATGAAAGAGGCATACCCAAGGATATCATTGGGAAACAGGGTTTGTTGGCATCCGAAGAAGAGCCGCACCGGGCTTTGTGAAAGGATGGACGAGAGGAAGGCACCGTAGAAGAAGGAGACGAATGGGGCGACCTCATAGGCCGAAACTAGTCACCACATCCCGGCCGGGCAGAGGGATGATACGACAAGGAAGGGCCGAGATCAAAAGGATTCGGGGCTGATAAGGGCGCCGCCATCTAGGCTATGGGATCCGTAATGATCGAAATTTTTTGAAAATAAGGCTGCACGTCGCGTTCTCTTTGCCCACATCCATCATGCCTATCCCTTTAGTAAATTGTTTTGGAAAGAAAAAACTTTTTAAAAATATTTAAATCCCCTTAAAATTAATAACAAGAATAATAAAATAAATTCAGAGCACCACATAAATGAAAGAATTGGGGAATATGGGTTATGCCTGGTAGAGATAAAAGTGAGACATAAATCTCATAAAGTCTTCACATCATTGATACTCATTAGAACCCACTATATAATAAATATAGGTTTATTATAAATATATTAATGAACCATAATAATTTGTATCATATCATATATGATTTACTTACTAAATGTTTATTAACTATTATTGTTCTAAAATCCTATTTCAAATAATAGTTTCTTCATTTTTCACATATGTTTTGGATTGGAATTTTATGTAATTTTACTTTTATAATGGTTAAATATCATCCATAATGTTAAAATGATATAAATATCATATCTGTTAATTATTCATGTCTTTATATTGATCCATGTAAGTTAAACCTTGAAAATGAATTACACTATTCATAGAGATGGTAGGTTGTCTGTCAGCATGAATGTTGTTTACATTTTCTCAAATGATGGAATAGAAGATAGGTAAATATTAATTAACGTTTCTATAATAATTATTATGTCATATATATATAATTTATTCATTAAATTTAACCGTATTACCTTCTACTTAAATCATATGTGAAAAAATGAATTACATCGCTCCATGAGGCATTAGTTCGTCGTACACACAAGCGGCGTTATCATATTGTCACAGTATGAAAAGTATAAAGGTAATTGAGATATTATACTTCCAAAACTAGAATTATGTTATTAATATAATATATACACTATATTTACATCATTATATCCTTTCATGAGAGGCAGTGATGGAAATGTAATTACTTCGGTTTGTGAGGTAATAGTCCGTCATACACATGATCGACGTTTTCATTTACCATTTGATGGAAGGGGAGATATATGCAGTTTATTTCATAAATATAAGGAAAATATAGTATATGGTACATATTGGTGTTATTATATAATTATTATTGAATAAATTTTTTAGTATTTGGAATAAGAAGTAAAATGTAAACACTCGTTAGATAACAATAGCTCTTATTTGGATAACCTCCTTAGGTTTATAACAAAATCCTTCCTATGCGAGCGTCATGATAAAATAATTGCCTCAAGGATTTGATGAGGTAAGTAAATAAATTATTTGAGATATTATTTTCCAAACCAAATGTTTTTACAAGTGTGAAGAAGAGAGAGGGGGTTCCCTATTATAAGTGGGGGAGATGATACACATGGATTTTTAAAAAATAATAAAGTGCACCCACATTAATTACATGCCAAAATACTAAACAACGACTTATTATATAATATTATATGATAAAAGTTTGATATAAGGGTAAATAATAGGATTTGGGAATGTTATTAGGTCATTTTACCCTGTATCATTTTAACTTAACCCCCGATAAACCCATTTTTTCCGTAACAATGTTAATTAATTGTTACTGCCTTTACTATTGATTTTAACAAAAAATTATGTTTAACATTATATAAAATATTAATTATGATGATTTAAATTATGGAATTCATTTTCTGAAATTCAACTTATAGAAGTGGAAAATTTTAATTTAAGATTAATCCTTCCAACTCATTGACAAATCAGTTTTCCAAAAAAGATGAACAAAATGTAATATAGGAACTCTCTAAAGACTCAATTCATTAAAAAATGAAGTTACATGGGAAATTAATAAGACAAATGGAATCACTATATATTTACAGTTCTCATTCCTTATATGAAATGCTATCATGGGTCTATCCTTTTACTTATCCATATATTTATTATATCAAGAATGAAGGTAAATTTTGGAATATCATTTAGCTCCATGTGGTTGGTAAAACAAATAATAAATACCAGGTAGATTATAATTATTCTTTACTGTGATCTTGTTTGGTTCCTAATAATCAATTTATATTCATATTGATCCATCTTTATAAATAAAAAAAGACAGCTGCATTCCAAGTGGAAACAAATGTCTGAACGATTCCCTTGAGAAGATTCTATTGGAGTTTCTTCTTCAATTTATTCAACTCAATCAGGATCATTCTATTTAGAGTTTTGATATAGGTGTAGCACCATGTATGAGTTCTATTGAGAAATCAACATCATGATTTGGTGGAAGGCTAGGTAACTCTTCTAGAAACACATAAAAAAACACTCCTAGGTATGCATATAATTGGTGATGATTTTTTTCCCAACCATATGTGATAAATACCCCTTTTGAATAGGAATCAAAACCAATACGTAATATTTTATTTCCATTGGATTTTTATATTTGTAAATGCACTAATAGTCGATCATAGTTTGGTTTTGAATATCGAATGTGACTTCCATTCTTTGGGTACATGAGCCTCAGCCCAGTTGGTGAGGACTCGGTAGGTGCATCCAAGAGACCCGAGATCAAATCTGGGTGGAGGCTTATTTCTGGGGCACTGTAGTAGTACTGTAGTAGGCAGTGCAGCAGTATTGTAGCAGATACTGTTCGGTACTGTAGCTGGTACTATAGCAGGCACTGTTCGGTACTGTAGCAACCGAAACTATTCATCCATCTGGGCTTTTGGGCCACCGGTTTGGTCCTCAGGTCCTGTAAGGCTTTCGGGCCACCCAAGGCCTTGGGGCCAGTTGATTCTCAAGGCCTTCGAGCCACCTTAAGGTCTTTGGGACACCCTGAGGCCTTCGGGCCACATTAATGCAGTTGTACTAGTCAGACTATAAGAGACAAGGCTTCAGAGGAGGATTCAGGGCAGGTGCAATCCCTGGAGCAGAGCTGACTAGAATTGGAAGAATGAGAGGGTATGACTTTTCCATCGGTATCGGGCTTGTGCAGCTTTGCATAGGATAGCTAGCCGACCAGCCCTGTGAAGGTGGAGTGCTGATATCATGACACATGATGGGAGGAGCAGTTCCAAGTTGTCTTATCTGGGTGATCCCCTCTAAGACCTACAGTTCCTGTAATTGTCTTTGAGCCTTCAGGCCTTGTAAGGGTTCCACCTCATCCCTTAAAAGGTGGATTATCAAAAATAATAAAAAATGAAGGCCTTCAGGCCATTCAGACTTCCATTATTTGGAAATTGATGTGGTTTTTATATAGGGAAGGAAATTACATTCCTAAGATAACATCAAATACAACTACAGTGATAATAATGAGATTGAAAATTACAAAACTCATATAAAGTTCAACTGGGGAGGAATCATAGACATGAGATGCTATCATTGTATCATTAGGGGTTTTCAAAAATAATTCAACATATATTCTTTAAGGAGAAGGATGATCATTCCTGTATATTTTTTATGATATGCCTGAACTCAGATAAATAATCTCAAATAAGTTACTTCAATATTGGATAATACCTATTACCACCTTAACTTTATCATTCTACCTTTAATCCCATAGTAAAACGAAAATGGTTATCATGATTTTCATGCATCATTGATCATAATGATTAATAATTTATAGGATTTAAAGACCAAGACATAATCCTTTCAGTCTATGGAACATTATGTTTATCCTAGGTCATTTTCGTTTATCACTTATTCAAATCGATCACAATGGTTTGTAAAGAGTTTGTGAATTTCTAAAACACATCCCACAGGAGTGTAAAAACAAGAGTGAAATAAGGATCATTGTCGTGAACTACTTAATGATAAATTCAATGTTCAATACACCCTTTACATAGTTGTTACCCCGAGGTAAATTTATGCCAAAACCACATCCACTTGTACTCTCCAAATAGGAATTTAATTTCATTGACACCACTCACTGTATCCTTCAAAAAAAAAATTAGGAAGATTTCATATACATAAATATAACCATAGGGATCTCACTAAAGATCTCTCATCTTAGATTCCAAATATTAACTATAAATATTCTATGATACAAAATATAATATCCTTGTATTTTCATACATATGTTATTACATGTAGAAAGATGAATATTAAATATATTTCTTAAATACCAACCTAAGCACCATAAAAGTTTAGATATAGTGTAGGCTTCATAAACAATATTAATATTTCATAAATGATCTTCAACATCTCACATTAATATCCTCCAATTTATTACACTTCATATACCTAGGATACATAATCCATTCTTCATAACCAGAGGAATGTAAATAAAAGAAAGGGTGAGCTCAGATTCTCAGTAAGGGTAAACATAGAATATACAAACTAATGATCATATAAAATAATTGGACAAGAATAAGTGTGTGAGATTATGTATATAAATTAAAATCTCTATATCCAATCTATCATAGATTGTAAAAATGATCCATAGTATAAAATGACATCATTTCCATATAAATTAACTGTATGAGTGATAAATCATCATAAATAAATTGTAACCCATATGTTCATGTCATATAAGTGGGGTAATTTGATAAGTAGAAAAATAATTTCATATGTCAAAGTTAACATATAAGACTATAAAATCATAATGGATTAGTCATGAGAACATGTATCCCATTTCATAATTTATTATGAATCATCACTTTCTTTTCCTAGTGGTTCATGTACATCAGTCTATTTCCCATAGAATATCAATCACATCATCTTGTTCTCATCACCATATCATGCTATATAAAACTTTACTCAATTAATTAGAGGAATATATAGGTCCCATCATCAAATAATCCATAAATTATTGAACTAAATGATCACAAAACATTCATAATATCATAACACATAAAAAAGGAAATGGTTTTCACAAAAAATTGCATCATAACATAACATTTGAAAAATAATTGTGCGTTATAATCATTTTATCTATTCATCATTACTTAACCTGTGTAAAAATAAAATGGTTCATAAAAATATTTTCATCACAATCATAAACATAAACCATATATTGAAAGAATAAATATTGTACTATTGGATCACATCCCATGAAAAATATAAGAAACACCAAAGGTTATTATTTTTTATGAATATAAATTGTATAAATTATCATTAAAATGTTTATGAGGAAAATTATTATTTTTCATTTGATGTTAATTATGTAAAATCTAAAAATTTATAAAATATAATTGAAACAAAATTCATTGAAAATATCCTTGAATTTTTTTAATGTAATCTCCAAATAATTTATTGGTCATAAAGATATAATTTTTTTTCATACCGTACACATTAATTTGAAGATCTCGTTCGTATTTTCTATAAAAGGTTAAAAGAGACTTGATTGGAAAATGATAAGAATATTCCTTTTAATTTTTTTTAATTATATAATGGTTAAAAATGTAATTAAAATTAATTGTGAAATTATAAAAAAATATTTAATATTTTTTTAGAGAACATTGACCTCGAACAAAAAATGGTTTTCGACTGAAGTGACAAATAAGGTTGATTGTTCTTAAAAAAATTTATCTTGGAATCAATTGTTATTAAATTTAGTAAAATAAAATAGAAACATTTATTCTATAGAAAAAAATATATGAGAATAAAATTCAATTGTTTCTTGGGAGGTGGATCATAAGATTTAATTAAAGTAACCATAATCATAAATAATCTCGATAATCAATGAGATTGTACAATAAAAACCTTTCCACATAGGTAACTTCTAAATTCTAATCCCCATACAAAATATACTTATATGGATATGTAAATCAACAAAAAATTAATAATAATCATCATAAAATAAATTCATGGGTGGTATATACACCACACAAAACAAAGAAGTGGTGAATACGACTTGTGCCTCCCAAAGATAAAAGTGATACTGAAATCCCTTAAATTATGTTTCGAAATCTATTATACTCATTAGAAGCTACTGTATAAAAATATAAGTTTTTAAACACATATTGAATAATTATACTAATATATATAATTCCACATATGATTTACTTATGAACTTTTATTACTCATTTATTAACAATCCAGTGTTAAAATCATGTTTTGGATAATAACTACATTTTTTTCTTGTATGTTTTTGTTTTTTTGGCCATTTTACTTTTATCTTTTTTTCATAATATAAAAAAATTTAAACAAAATAAAAATATCACATATATTCATTATATTTTTTTATAGTTATCCAAATTAGTAAATAAATAAAATGAATGACATCGTTTATGGAGACGACTGGCCATGCGTATGCACGGATGATGGTACAATTTTCTCAATGGATGAAATAGAAGAAAGATAAATATCAATTCAACATAAATAATAATAATAATTTCATATATATCACATATATTCCTTAAATTTATACTTATTTACTTCTATTTATATCGTAAATGAAAAATGAATCACATCACTTCGTGAGGGGACAGTCCTTCATACACACAACAGACATTATCTTATTCCCACAGAATAGAAAATATTGAGGTATATGTGATGTTATTATTTCAGAAGAATAATTTTGTTATTAATACAATATATATAATTTATATATATTTTTATCTTCTTTTGCGAAGTACAGTGATGGAAAACAAATTACTTAGGTTCTGGAGGCGGTAGTCGGTCGTACACATGATTCATGTTTTAATTTCCCATTTAATGGAAGAAATGATAGATATGTAGGTCATTACATTAATATAATAAAAATAATTATATGTATGATACCTGTTCCATTATATCATCATTATCTGAGAAAATTTTATAGATGTGGAAGAATAAATAAAAAACAAGTTCCTGGTTGAGAAAAATACATCTTCTTTGAGAAAACCTCTATAGGTTTACACCAAAATCCATCCTAGGATTCATTGATAAAAAATTACTCTAGGATGTGAGGAGGGATTTAAATAAATGATATGGGTAGAGTTTTTTAAACTAAGAGGATTTATTAGTGTAAATATGATTGGATAAGGGGTGCCCATTTATATGTGGGAGAGGGGGCTCACGTTGATTTTTTTAAAAAGAATAAATTGTTATCATGTATTTTTCACATTAAAAAAGGATCCAAAGTGGATAATTTTATAACATTATAAGATATAAGTTATAAATATGTCTATAAAATTATATTTGGAAATGTTTTTTGGTGATTTTATCACTTAACATTTTAGTTTAAACCCTAGTAAATTCGTTTTATCCATAATCATAGTAATTAATTTTTACTGTTTTACTATTAATATTGACCAATAATTAAGTTTAAAATTTTATATAATATTAATTATACTGATTCAAAATAGTTAATCCATTTTACCCATTCCATTCATTTAGTATTAAAATATTAATTTAAATTTAATCCCATAGACATGATAAAAAGGTGGTTTTTAAAAGAGGTATTTTTTGTAAGTATAGAATGTTTTGATATAATATGTCAACAAGATTTTTTATCTAATGACATAAATTAGTTTAATAATAAAATTATTAAATTAATTATATTTTTAAATCATTTTAAACAATATGGAACTTTTTAAATTATTCAAACAAACAAGTGGTTTTTTATACAACTCAACATTTTCAATATTCACTGAAAATTTAATATTTTCATGTTATTTTCAAAATTTAACTCAGAGCTAATTTTTAATTGTATAATTAATAAATTATTTTTTTTTATTCAAATTAATTCTCTAAATGTGGAAGGAAGTTCAGTTAATTTTTTTTTTAAAAAGCTATGAAAACATTTTTTGAAAAAGTAATAATTTTGAATCACTAAAATATGTTTATAAAATTTAATAACTTTTTTATAAATATTTTTTCATTATGTCAAAACATTGAACTTAATTTTTAAAATGATGTTATTATTATTAATTTCACTAAGCTTAATAGCTATGATATAAAGGAAATAATAATATTAATTGCATATTTTTTCATGTTAAAACTCTATGCTACGTGAAACAGAAGATATTGAAAAAATTGAATTTATTTCAAAAACAAATCTTCATAAAAACTCAGGTTGTTATAGAAATGGATAATAAACATGGGAGGAAGTGACACAGAACTAATTTATTGTTTATTTTCTAGTATATTGGGCCTTATATGGGATAATCATCCAAGAAATAACATATTTTCTTCTTAAAGTGGGGAAAGCTTCATCAACATGTCAATATTTGATTTGTTGTTGGTGTCCTAAATCTGTTCGAGATGGTCATTGTTCCTTTTTGAGATAAAATAATGTTCAAATTTATCTATGGGTTCCATTCCAAACCCTGATGTTTCTCTAACTTTTATGGTGGAGGTATAGATGATAGATGTTTTTTGAAGTAGCGACAATTTTATAAATATTCTCTACAAGGAATCTAGGACATCCCCCAAATGTAGGTAACTAGATAGGGATTTGGTGACCTTGTGGAAGATGGAAAATGGAGTGGTCAACCTTAACATATTCCATCCATACCATATATATTGGGGTTAGGGGGAAGGTGTTTTTTCAACTATGATTATGAGAGGTCAATAGTGATGTGATGTTTTCCCTGTTCCACCTTATTCGACATAGGAGTTCCCCAAGTGCAGACCATTGGGGGTAGAGAGAATTTACAGTAGGACATTTATTTTCTTCTACCATGGTATGGATATTTATGATAGTGGAACTACTTAGTAATGGGGGAACATCTCTGTCAATTTATGGTGTTATTTGGAAATCCTCTATGGGGAAATTATGCATCATTTTATGGAACATGACTGTTTTTATGGCCCCCCATTATGGGGAGAGTAAACCCAAACTAATGGATAAGAGGTTTTGATCTCAATCCCAATTGGGAAGATAGGTGAACCGAAATGGTTGTTTTAAAGGAAATAGAAGGTGTTATGATGTTGATAGGATCCACTGGATCCATTTGAGAGGTATCATATTGGGAAGTAGTAAAGATCTTCCCCTTGTGTCAGCAGTGGGAACTCTAGACTAGGGCCGGTGGTGTATGGATAGGTTCCTCCTTCTCGTCATCCTATGGACACAAGAATCATTGTTGGAATGGTTATGTGGGATCCCTCTTGGGTGGCTCTTGGGTAGTGGATACAGCACGGACCACCCTTATGTACCTAACCTTCTTGGCATAGAGGAGAGAGAATTCAAATTATTCTAAGAAGAGTATCCTGAAAAAGTTTTTTGTGGTGATGGGGGGGGGGTCGCCTCCATATCCATTGGGGTTGGTTTCATCGTTGTGGTGTCACATCCTCTAGATCTTTTATAGTCATCTCCCAAGTCATAGTGTCCCCTTACTATTCGTAGCGATTAACTAAGGTGTTGATGACCAAAAGTTGGAAGATTTCAAAGGGGGAGATTTGGAAAGGGTTCTCAGTAGACTTGGGATAAGTATATTTTATGTTACGAGTATATTTGTGTGGGATCTATATTGGGTTATTCCTTTTTCCCCAAACCTTATTGTAGTGGGTCATCAAGTGTTTTTAGTTGCTTGATTCATGTAGGATACATGAAACTGTTAGTACATGTCTGATGAAGGTGATGCTCGATGTTCCCAAAATTACTTCTCCAAGACAATGTTAAGAAATGATGAATGTTGACATAGTTTCATACCTGGTATTACTAATTTTATTCACCCCCTAATTATAAGAGAAGAGATTCATGTTGGGTTCACCATTTTTCATTTAATGAAACTTGATGCTGGAAATGTGTATATCCAATTATGTCCAAATCTGGTGGTGTCTAATGTTTCTCATATTCTAAAAGTTTAAGGATAAGAGATTCACAATATGTTTACAATTTTTTTGGTGAAACCTGACACCATAAATTCCTTGATCCAGTGATTTCAAATTATGTTGGTGTCTAACATTTCTCATCTTCTCATAGTTGAAGGGGGAGTGATTCACATCAAGCTCACCTAACTTTTTAATATTCTTTTCTAGCAGGGTGTTCAATAAGGTGATTATGTGACTTTTTACCTATCCTATAATTGTTTTCAACCTTAGAATGGTCACACCTCCTCCAAGGTGGTTTCCTTATATTCCTTCTTTCCAAATTGGGTGTCCTCTACTCCCATGATTGATGATGTTAGATCCTTGATCAGAATGAGATAATGGGATTTCTACTTCTCCTCCCATGGATTCATCCTTGTTGTCCATGTCATGGTTTGTGTCCCCCTCATTAATTTAAGACATGTTCTTGTATATCATTCTTGGTTCCATCTCGAGGTGTTCATTGGTTAATATAGGATAACTACACGTGGTCAAATTTGATGGTATTGTTGGAAATTTCCAAATATATATGGACGTTTCACACATTGGGAATTTATAAAATTTTTCCTCTTCCATATTGTAGGGGATATAATGTATGTGGCATCTTATGTGTAAAACCCAAAGAATAATATGTCTATTATACCGAAACATTCCTTAGAGGCATAAGGCATCCAACGATTATATCCACATCCATCAAATGTTTGTCGCATGAGGTCTAGATTTTTATTAATTAGGTTGGATAACATATTTATGGTATTGTGGGGACTGGGTCATAATTTTAATTTTTTATGGACTATATCACTAGTTTAATATCTTTTTTATACAAGTTAATAGGATTAATTTATAATGGATACATTAACCATGGTTTAATGCCTTATGGGATCATGATCATAGATTTTAAGTCTTGTGGGTACAGGATAATGTTGAGGATCAGTAGGGACATCATGTTTGTGTGGTTAGATTAAGCATGGTATATGGTGGAAATGATCATACTTTGGGTTGTCGCATCCCAAGGTTAATATAGATAGTTTTTAGTGGTGTTAGGATTGAACCTCAGAGTGGTGTCCTATGTACCATATTAATAGACATGGAGCACACCCTACCTTTTAATGTCTCAGCCCGGATTCCACTAAATCACTTATCTGAGCTAGTTCATTATGAGTCCCAAAAAGTTGCAGTTTATATTCTAGAGGATTCTGACTAGTTTTGAAGTCTTAGGAAGTGTCCATGGAAAGACTATTCTGTCATATAAGATTAAACCACAATTGATATAATTAAATATAATCCAAAAATCGATTAAACGTAGTTTGAATGTAGTAAATAAGGGAAATATAACATGTTTTAATTATAAATGAAATGGTATAAAATCTTAAATAGCCATGTCACACATACAAAAATGGTTATCCCTTAGGCCGACCATATATGTAAGAGTATATGAAAGAAAATGAAATAATTGTACACAACTCCACTGCTAACTTTGATATAGAGAACATAATAATTCTCTAAGACACTTTCGAGATTCAATATTCCTATCATAAGAATCCAAACAGGTGGATCTAATCAATCATTCAACCTTGGACCTTAGTCCTATTCACCATGTAATTTATTCTCAACCTAAAAAAAGAAAAATGGTCTACACACACATTGAGGATCACATACAAGGGATTGGATATTGTAACAGCCCGAGATTTTATGAAAAATATTCTTTTTAATTTTAATTCCTTGTGTTGTACGCTACACCAAAAGGAGCTTGCACAACACACATCCTTGACTTGCCTTGCACGCAATCGCGACCTTCCTCGATAGCGTGTGTAGTACGCAATACCGAGTTTCACTAAACAACGATATGCTATTAAAATATTATTATAACTAGCCGTTATGAATAGTAATAACCATGTTTTAAAATTTTAGAAATTTTAGCTCTCAAAATGGACTTCATTTTTCGATTCGTAGTATCGAATTTAGCCTAAGGTGAAATTTTGGTACTTTTCGGAAAACTTTCATATTCTGATGAATAGTGAAAATTACTAAATTTTAATTAAAAACAACTTTTTTAATCGAAATAATTAATAGTGATAAATTATTAATTTGATTGGTTTTAAAGTATATTTAGAATATATTTTTACAATTCAATACAATGTTGGTCATTGGATGTAATTTCACATTTACACAAGACATAAACAAGTGTTAATCTTTTGATAGTTATTATCTCTTAAAAACACGCTATTTGTTGTGACAGCGGAAATTAATTATAAAATTAATTAATGCAACTTATATGTTGGGAATTTTGTAAAATAGAAATCATTTTTGAATTCGGAATATCAATTATAGCTTTGGGTGAAATTTTGGCATTTTTCTGAAAAACTTCAATTTTTGATGAATAGTGAAACTACTAAGTGGAAGTTAAAAAATTATTTTTTTCATAAATCTTAATTTTATCGCTTCTGTGAATGGAATTTCAAAAATTCGAGAGACACGGTTGATTTCAGTAAGTAAAATGTGGTTCAATGAGATGAAAATAATTTTTGGTGAATAGTAACTTTTTACTTTTATTTACCACGGTTAAAAGTAAATAGGGTAATTAAGGGTAAAAATGATATTAATATTACCCTAACACATGTCCTAATCCTATTGGACAAGTGTATCTCGACCAAAAACAACCTTAAGTGTAAAATATTATCATTTAGGCCCACTTGGATTAGATTAGGACATTTATTATTATTAAATTCAAAGAAGAGTTAAAAGAGTTAAAATCAAAGTTTATTTACTAAAACATTTTTAATATGGGGTTATACATAAGATAAATTAGACTATAAATATTCATTATAAAGATAAAAAGATTTCCTACATAATGGTATTTTATTTGTAATTTTTAGACTTTAAATAAGTTAATTTATTTATGATACAAAAATGATGCAGTAATTACCTTTTTAAGAAAAATTAACATAATTGATGTTATAAATGCCCAAATAAATGTAATTTGAGAATTTTTATGACTTAAACTAATTTTTTAGGTTAATATGACATTTTATTGTTGATTTAAGTAACTTGGTTAGAACTTATCATTCTGTTATGAATTTCATAAAAATCATGTACCAAATAGTGTCAAAATTGACATAAATTAGTTTTTAAAACAAATATTATATTATCAATTGTTATTTAATTCCTAAAAATCTATTGTTCGGCCAAATGACTTATATAAGGATATATATATTAATAATAAACAACTTGGGGTTATTTTGGCTTGTTATGGTAAGTTTATTAACCATATAGTGTAAGGAAACAAAAAGACACGGTAAAAGTTAAATTATTTAACTTAGAGTTAAATCTAATTCATAAGGTTAAAATAATAACCTAAACTTGTATAAATCCTATTGGATGAGAGTATTTCGACCCATACCCACCTTATTATTGAAATAAATCAATTTTGAGCTATTTAAAACCGAATTTGGCTTTATAATAAAATAATATTTTTAGTTATTCCAAAGGTGCCCCTCTCCTCCCTTATAAAAGGGCACCTCCTCCCTCTCTTCCTCACACAACTTTGGGCCTTAAATCTCGGCCAAACCCTGCCAAAATCTCTTCTCCACTTCCCTAGTATCATCCTAGAGGTCCTGGTCTTCTTCAAAGACCATCCATAGTTCTTTAAGTGGAGGTTAAGAAAAGGCACGTCAAAAAGAGGTAATATCCATTACCGATCTTTTTCAACTTCTTTCTTCTTCAAATTCTTCTTCTTTAGTTGTTTCATGATAAAGTAATAACATAAGTATTTCTTATATACTGATATGTTATTATGAAACAACTATAATTAACCTTCTATCCATCCTACGGAAAAAGGAAATCACCGCGCGTGCGTACGTACGGAATACCGTCTCCACGCCGTGGTGTAATCTATTTTCCGCCACCACCTTAATTATATGGGTATAATGGTGTAATGAGTAACTATATATGATTATTATAAAGTTATATTGATACTGAAATATTATACATACACTTCAACACAATTCCACGACCATGGGAACGATATCATCGCTCGTGCGTACGTACGGACTACCGTCTCCACGACGCGATGAGATTCATTATCCATGTTAACCATTCCAGAATGATTATAAAGTATATATAATGAATAATAATGGAATATATGACATGGTAAATCTACTGGATTTATGTATATATATATATATATATTTCATATACTTACTTTCAAGACAATAAGGAAAGGAAAGCAGCATTCATGCGTACGTACGTACTACCATCTCCATGAATGGTGTGTTTCATTTCATTTATCTATCTATTATATATATATATACTGAATATATATGATATATAAATCATACTTTATATTCTGGAAGTAATTAAATCATGATATAAGTAATAATAATGTCAAGAACAACAAGTCCAAACACCTACGATAAATGAAACGATTTTACCCAAAAAGCTTCTTTAACATGAATTTACAAAAGAAAGGGTAATATAAAGTCATAATTGGACCATATATGATATAATAAAAATGAATATGATTCTGGAATAAGTCAATAACATGATTTAAATCATTATAGAGGAGGTTCGGACATGTACAAAGCAAGTCGGACCTAAGGTAAGGGAAAATATCACAATCTCATTTTTATCCGAGATTGTTTATACTTTGGTATTTACTGGGGTGTATTTTATCATCCACATCCATGTTTCATAAATATGTGATATTATTTCAATCCACCTACAATTGTTTAAATCCATTTTTACCCTTCGGTGAGTTTTTAGTAAAGGATAAGAAAGGAATCTTTTGTCATTTTTCATATGAGGTACTTTTTGACTTTTCCGACAAAAGTATGAGAAGAATGTTTTTTTTAACTTATACGACATGAATGGATTTTTAAAACATTATTTCTAAGAAGCTTCCTTTACAAGTTTTCAAGTTTATTTTTAATCAACTTCTTTTAGTTTAGAATTGTATGACATGTTAAGAAAGGAAAATTGTTTTTGAAGTAGAAAGGATATTTTCCTCAAGAATGGAGTTCAAGTGTTTTATCAAAATTATTTTCCATATAAGATAATAAAGGGTTCTGTTTATATACCTATTATTACATTGATTTGATTATGTTGTGATGGAATTATTTTTATGAATTCTTTTATCTTATATGAATTGTTTTATGATGTCATGTTGTTTAAGAATCCCATTTTTATTACATGGGTTATGCAATGATGTATGGTTTATGATTTTGTGGCACACATAATAATGGTATCATTATGAGATGGGTGGGACCTATATCTCCCTCCAATGCATTGGGTAAAGATTTTATATCTCATGAGATAGACATGGCTGGAACGGTAGGTTATACCGGTTCAGTGAAACAGGACTGAAACGAGGGTGACTCGATTCAGAAAGGGACTTTGTCCACTAAGATAGTCTTGGCAATGTGTCTTGACTAACAAGAAATGATGATTATGTGTGTATGCCACAAAGTTTCATGTTTTAAGTTGTGATTATTGGGATTACATTTCACTTCTATGATTTATTCCATGTTATGATATTATGAGCTCTTTTGCAGGTTAAGATTTCCAAAAGCTATATTCTTATGTATATGATGTGATTGATATTTCTTTTGTTTACCCTTACTGAGAATTTGAGCTCACCCTTTTATGTTTTCTTTTACCCAGGATATAAAGAAAGGTTTTAGAAAAAAAAGAGAAGATATTTATGGGAGATATTGAAGATCTTTCACCACGATTAGAAGATTTTATTCCGAGTTTCCAAAGACACTAAACTGTTACGGTCCTTGTGTGTGTGTTTTGTTATGTACTAAGTATTCCGAAAAAGTAATGTAATATCTATGTACGTTAGGCTTTGGGTCTCTACAGTTGGTATCAGAGGAAAGGTTTAGTCAACCTTTGGAAACTAGGATGCGAAAACTCTAGTGAGATCCCTAGAGATATTTCTAAGGTATGTCTAGGGATGTGCCTAAGGTTAAGTATAAGTATATGTTATAGTACTAGAACTACACTAAAGATCATAGAATTAAACCTAAGATTTCAGATATTGAAGGTACTCCCCCTTTATTATGTTGTTTTCCCTAGCATGATTTTTTCCTCTCACACTATTCTTTTTGGGTTTTAGACGATGGCTGGAACCCGAAGGAACCGTGTTGATCAATGTAATAGAAAATGCAATGATTGTCCTCCTGAACAAACAAATGTTATAGGAGATGGAGAGAAAAATCTTATTGCTATACTTACAAAAGCTATGAATCATTCTGGACTTCCAAATGAGCAGATAAGGGAACAATATTCTATTGAGTCCTTCATAAGGCAACGTCTACCTTCTTTCAGTGGGTCTTCTGATCCAGTTGTTGCTGAACAATGGATCAGTACTACTGAAAAGATATTTTCTCGTTCTTCAATGTTCTGAACATGATAAAGTCATCTTACCAGTATATCGTTTGGAAGGTGAAGATGATCAATGGTGGAATCTTATCAAGAATACGAGGCCAAGAGATGAAATTGAGTCCATGGAATGGGACGAGTTCAAGAACTTGTTTTTCAATAAGTACTTCCCTCGTATTCTTCGAACAAAGATGGAAAAGGAGTTTCTTGAGCTGAAGCAGAAGGATGATGAATCTGTTGGTATATACGAAGCAAATTTTACAAGACTTGCAAGGTATGCATCTGGCATTATCATCCAACCTGAAAGTAAAGTTGATCGATTTTTCAGTGGCTTAAAACCAAGTCTTCGAAGGGCATTAGCTATAAGAGACTTCAGTAGCTATGAAGAAATTGTGCATTGTGCTATCAAGGTAGAAATGGAAGTTGGTGTTACATATCCATCTCATGGTTTCGACAAGAAACAAAAGATGGAGTTCAAAGAAAAATCTCAGAATAATGGTGAAAAGAAGATGAATGTTTCCTTATGCACAAAGTGTGGAAAGAAGCATGGTGGAGATTGTCTTAAAGGGACTAGAAAATGTTTTAAGTGTAGAAAAGAAGGTCATCGAGCAGCTGAGTGTCGAAGTAATGGAAAAAGGGTTTCTAATGATGTGAATAAAGAAAACACTACAGAGAACACACCACCAACACTTCAATGCTTCAAGTGCAAGGAAATGGGGCATTGTGCTAATAAATGCCCTAATCCAAGGGTTAGTGATGATCGACATGAGCAACCGCTTAAGGCGAAGGACAAAGGGAAGTCACATGCGATCACTATTGGCAATGTTGAATTTGACAACGATGTGGTGGAATGATTAAGTGTTTATGTAATCGGATTCCAAAATAATGTTGTATCAGGGAGTATTGGAATATTTATGTATTGGTCTAATGTGGTATTCAAAGTGATTGAGATATTATGTGCATAATGAAGGGAAAATGAGAAAATGAAATGTTTAACAGTATTCATGAGCTCATGATTGATATAAGGACTAAGTGATATCATGGTTTGAGTATATAGAATTTTGAGGATTTTGATATGTGGAAAGTGTTAACTTTTAACTGCATTCATTTTTTCACTAAGTTTCAATGGGTATTCAAGAGAATACATGATTAAGGACTTTGAATGTTTGGAATGTGACCAACAAAACATATCTTATGTTATATGGGGATCAACGATGGTGTTAAATCTCTGGTAATCGTTTTCACTATGTTATGAGAGTGGACTGCAGTATTATGGATAAGCCTAAAGATTGGAATGGATTATGTTGGACATAAGTTAGTATTGTTTAAGGATATAATTTTTTTCGATATTATTGATGGGATGTTATAGTAATATAGTTTTAGAAACAGGACAACCTGTAGGACGGGCGACAACCCATCGCGTCGGACAAAGCTGTGGAAATCGAACCCACAATCGAAGTGCGACTGGCCTTTATCACCTACCACTGGCCTACAGGAAGTACCTGTTCAGTAGAAACTAGTTTTATTATATTAAGCAGTATGATATATGAAAGGAACCATATATGATTAATCTCACTATAGATCGACTTATGTATATAATTTTTGCTAACCTTTTGTTTGAGACAGATGGAATGACCCGTCATTCTATAACATGATCTGCTAACACTTCACGAATAACAAATTCAACTTCATTTATTTAAGAGATTAAGTGGAAATTGTTCAAGGCACGAACAACAGTGAGATTGTACCAAAATAAAGTAAGTATTTATTCTAATTCAAATTTTCAACTTTAGGGAAATGATCTTGAAAACCAAAAATGTTGTCCTAGTGATCATATACCTGATGAATCAGATGGTACCTTATATCATCACAAATCTATGGATTTGTGATTACTGGCTTTTCCATAGCCATGTTCTCTACCACTCTCCATCAGAACATGATGGTTAGATTTCTCTTCCATATCCATATTTTCACCTATGTGGAAACCCAATGATTAGTTTATTTGGGTAATCGTTACATTTCATACTTTAGTTTTTAAATCCAAGTTTTGGTATTCCTTTTTACAATGTGGGTTTCTATTAAAGAAACTTTCAAATAGTAAACCATTTATAACCCCGACGAATTTCAAGGGCGAAATTCATTTTAAGGGGGGTAGAATGTAACAGCCCGAGATTTTATGAAAAATATTCTTTCTAATTTTAATGCCCTGTGTTGTATGCTACACCAAAAGGAGCTTGCATAACACACATCCTTGACTTGCCTTGCACGCAATCACGACCTTCCTCGATAGTGTGTGTAGTACGCAATACCGAGTTTCACTAAACAACGATATGCTATTAAAATATTATTATAACTAGCCGTTATGAATAGTAATAACCAAGTTTTAAAATTTTAGAAATTTTAGCTCTCAAAATGGACTTCATTTTTGGATTCGTAGTATCGAATTTAGCCTAAGGTGAAATTTTGGTACTTTTCGGATAACTTTCATATTCTGATGAATAGTGAAAATTACTAAATTTTAATTAAAAATAACTTTTTTAATCAAAATAATTAATAGTGATAAATTATTAATTTGAGTGGTTTTAAAGTATATTTAGAATATATTTTTACAATTCAATACAATGTTGGTCATTGGATGTAATTTCACATTTACACCAAACATAAACAAGTGTTAATCTTTTGATAGTTATTGTCTCTTAAAAACATGCTATTTGTTGTGACAGCGGAAATTAATTATAAAATTAATTAATTCAACTTATATGTTGGGAATTTTGTAAAATAGAAATCATTTTTGAATTCGGAATATCAATTATAGCTTAGGGTGAAATTTTGGCATTTTTCTGAAAAACTTCAATTTTTGATGAATAGTTAAACTACTAAGTGGAAGTTAAAAAATTATTTTTTTCATAAATCTTAATTTTACCACTTATGTGAATGGAATTTCAAAAATCCGAGAGACACGGTTGATGTCAGTAAGTAAAATTTCGTTCAATGAGATGAAAATAATTTTTGGTGAATAATAACTTTTTACTTTTATTTACCACGGTTAAAAGTAAATAGGGTAATTAAGGATAAAAATGATATTAATATTACCCTAACACATGTCCTAATCCTATTGGACAAGTGTATATCGACCGAAAACAACCTTAAGTGTAAAATATTATCATTTTGGCCCACTTGGATTAGATTAGGACATTTATTATTATTAAATTCAAAGAAGAGTTAAAAGAGTTAAAATCAAAGTTTATTTACTAAAACATTTTTAATATGGGGTTATACATAAGATAAATTCGACTATAAATATTCATTAGAAAGATAAAAAAATTTCCTACATAATGGTAATTTATTTGTAATTTTTATACTTTAAATAATTTAATTTATTTATGATACAACAATGATGCAGTAATTACCTTTTTAAGAAAACTTAACAAAATTGATATTATAAATGCCCAAATAAATGTAATTTGAGACTTTTTATGACTTAAACTAATTTTATAGGTTAATATGACATGTTATTGTTGATTTAAGTAACTTGGTTCGAACTTATCATTCTGTTATAAATTTCATAAAAATCATGTACCACATAGTGTAAAAATTGACATAAATTAGTTTTTTAAAAAAATATTATATTATCAATTGTTATTTAATTCCTAAAAATATAATGTTCGGCCAAATGAATTATATAAGGATATATATATATATTAATAATAAACAACCTGGGGTTCGTTTGGCTTGTTATGGTAAGTTTATTAACCATATAGTGTAAGGAAACAAAAAGACACGGTAAAAGTTAAATTATTTAACTTAGAGTTAAATCTAATTGATAAGGTTAAAATAATAACCTAAACTTGTCTAAATCCTATTGGATGAGAGTATTTCGACCCATCCCCACCTTATCCTCGAAATAAATCAATTTGGAGCTATTTAAAACCGAATTTGTCTTTATAATAAAATAATATTTTTAGTTATTCCAAAGGTGCCCCTCTCCTCCCTTATAAAAGGGAACCTCCTCCCTCTCTTCCTCACACAACTTTGAGCCTTCAAGTTCGGCCAAAACCTGCAAAAATCTCTTCTCCACTTCCCTAGTATCATCCTAGAGGTCCTGGTCTTCTTCAAATACCATCCTTAGTTCTTTATGTGGAGGTTAAGAAAAGGCGCGCCAAAAAGAGGTAATATCCATTACCGATCTTTTTCAATTTCTTTCTTCTTCAACTACTTCTTCTTTAGTTGTTTCATGATAAAGTAATAACATCAGTATTTATTATATACTGATATTTTATTATGAAACAACTCTAATTAACCTTCTATCCATCCTACGGAAAAAGGAAATCACCGCTCGTGCGTACGTACGGAATACCGTCTCCACGCCGTGGTGTAATCTATTTTCCGCCACCACCTTAATTGGATGGGTATAATGGTGTAATGAGTAACTATATATGATTATTATAAAGTGATATTGATACTGAAATAGTATACATACACTTAAAACACAATTCCATGACCATGGGAATGATATCATCGCTCGTGCGTACGTACGGACTACCGTCTCCACGACGCGATGAGATTCATTATCCATGTTAACCATTCCAGAATGATTATAAAGTATATATAATGAATAATAATGGAATATATGACATGTTAAATCTACTGGATTTATGTATATATATATATGTCATCTACTTACTTCCAAGACAATAAGGAAAGGAAAGCAGCGTTCATGCGTACATACGGACTACCGTCTCCATGAACGGTGTGTTTCATTTCATTTATCTATCTATTATATATATATATACTGAATATATATGATATATAAATCATACTTTATATTATGGAATTAAGTAAATCATGATATAAGTAATAATAATGTCATGAACAACAAGTCCAAACACCTACGATAAATGAAACGATTTTACCCAAAACGCTTCTTTAACATGAATTTACAAAAGAACGGGTTATATAAAGTCATAAGTGGACCATATATGATATAATAACAATGAATATGATTCTGGAATAAGTCAATAACATGATTTAAATCATTATACAGGAGGTTCGGACACGTACAAAGCAAGTCGGACCTAAGGTAAGGGAAAATATCACAATCTCATTTTTATACGAGATTGTTTATACTTTGGTATTACTGGGGTGTATTTTATCATCCACATCCTTGTTTCATAAATATGTGATATTATTTCAATCCACCTACAATTGTTTAAATCCATTTTTACCCTTCGGTGAGTTTTTAGTAAAGGATAAGAAAGGAATCTTTTGTCGTTTTTCGTATGAGGTACTTTTTGACTTTTCCGACAAAAGTACGAGAAGAATGTTTTTTTAACTTATACGGCATGAATAGATTTTTAAAAAATTATTTTCAAGAATCCTACTTTATAAGTTTTCAAGTTTATTTTTAATCAACTTCTTTTAGTTTAGAATTGTATGACATGTTAAGAAAGGAAAATTGTTTTTGAAGTAGAAATGATATTTTCCTCAAGAATGGAGTTCAAGTGTTTTATCAAAATTATTTTCCATCTAAGATAATAAAGGGTTATGTTTCTATACATATTATTACATTGATTTTATTATGTTGTGATGGAATTATTTTTATGAATTCTTTTATCTTATATGAATTGTTTTATGATGTCATGTTGTTTAAGAATCCCATTTTTATTACATGGGTTATGCAATGATGTATGGTTTATGATTTTGTGGCACACATAATAATGGTATCATTATGAGACGGGTGGGACCTATATCTCCCTCCAATGCATTGGGTAAAGATTTTATATCTCAAGAGATAGACATGGATGGAATGGTAGGTTATACCGGTTCAGTGAAACAGGACTGAAACGAGGGTGACTCGATTCAGAAAGGGACTTTGTCCACTAAGATAGTCTTGGCAATGAGTCTTGACTAACAAGAAATGATGATTGTGTGTGTATGCCACAAAGTTTCATGTTTTATGTTGTGATTATTGGGATTACATTTCACTTCTATGATTTATTCCATTTTATGATATTATGAGCTCTTTTGCAGGTTAAGATTTCCAAAAGCTATATTCTTATGTATATGATGTGATTGATATTTCTTTTGTTTAACCTTACTGAGCATTTGAGCTCAACCTTTTATGTTTTCTTTTCCCCAGGATATAAAGAAAGGTTTTAGAAAAAAAAGAGAAGATCTTTATGGGAGATATTGAAGATCTTTCACCACAATTAGAAGATTTTATTCCGAGTTTCCAAAGACACTAAACTATTACAGTCCTTGTGTGTGTGTTTTGTTATGTACTAAGTATTCTGCAAAAGTAATGTAATATCTATGTATGTTAAGCTTCGGGTCACTACAGATATAATCTTAGTATTCCACTGAAATAATGAACCTATAAATCAAATATCATATGTTCATTATAATGAAATATTCTTAGCCTATCCATGGAAGAATTGGAAAGCTAAATAAAACAATAATGTGAAACCATAGTTGATCCCTAGGTTCTTAATATTGGTCGACTGAGAAATGTGTTTTCATTTATATCCCTATTTATAAGTTTATATATATATATATTACAATTAATATAAATATGTGTGTAGTTATGTATCTATATTAGTATGGTGAAATAAAAATCATAAATCAACATCTGTAAATTTTATGGTCTGTGATTTCAATCATCTAGACAGCGTATGAAATGAGAATTGAGATGGATGTCATACCATAAAGCTGTATATCATTAATTCTATATCCATTTCTATAATCTTAATTGAAAATAATTTCTTTTTCCAGTGAAAAAAAAATTCTCTGAGTAATATATGTCACCATAAAGGGATACATATCCTAGCCCTGGGTTCACCTGTACTAACCTAAAATCACTATAATTATGAATTCTGTATAGTATGTGGAAATACATTAACTAGTCACTAAGATAGACGTCATGCCACTCATGCCATGTAAATCCAGTCCAATGTTTGAGCCATAGGTCCCGGTCCATATGTGGTCTGAACATTGAGAATTGGGTAATACCTAATGTTCTAACCCTTAGGTGATCCAAAAGGAGATATCACTGGTGTGATGTCATACCCTCCCCTTGACGTCTCATATTAGGGATATCATAATAATCCCAATCACTCAAGATAGAATAATTAACCATGAGTATCCAATGATTTGAGAAAGTGTGCCCAACTATGTGGTCATGTAACTGATCTGCAAGAGCACAGTCATCACTATCCCTAAAGAGGGGGTAATCATCCACTGGTATAATAATTAGGGACACCATTCCTATATTGAGGTTAGCGTAGCATTCCTCATATACTAAGAGTTGAGGTTAGAAAAATCATCCTCATAACTCAGGGGAGTGTAATCATACATAAATATCCTTTTAAGGGATGACATTCCCATATATCATAACTATAGGTTCAAGGGATGGATCTCAAGAAGAACATTTGGAAAACCCAATAATATAGTAGTCAAACATACAGGCTCAAAAACCAGATCCTTGGTAGTACCTATGCTTTTGATATTAAATACAATAAAGACATAGATCAGAAGATGGATCCCCTGAAATACATATTTTAAACACAGTAAAATAATAATATGGATCCCAAGAAATTTTTTTGGGCATCACAAAATAGACACCACACTACATTAGGCTCATTAGCCACAAAACAGGAACCACATATGGTGATCATCACTGTATCAGAAGTAAACTAGTGAATGTATAAATAAAAGGTTGAGGGTGGCTGAACGAAAAACCCAGCACTACCACCATACTCCCATAGGATTACAAGTTTGGTATGGGTTATATGGGGAAACCTTATACCATCACTACCTAAACCCCCACCATGATAACTGTGGGTCGGTCAAACAATGGGGAATCCACTATGTCTCAGAAATCAAAAAACTAGAGTGACATCATATATGGAGTCCTAAAGGTCTACGATTAAGAGAAGGAAACCTACACGAGAACCTCATTAATGAATGTAAAATTAGTAAACCAACATGGATCCTCTATTAATAAGAAAATAAAGGAAGCCTATGGGGGATAACCATAACGATAAATAAAAAAAATCATATATGGGATCGTAAATGAAACAAAAAAATAGAGACTTCCTAGATAGGATCCTCATAACTGTATAAAGGTAAATGGATTCAAAAATGGATTACCTAGGACAATATATAAGAAAATAAATCCCTCAAGGGACCCTTGGTATGTGTATATAGATAGAGGTATCTAACTTGAGATCCTATGAAACCATTAATCTGATAGAATCTTAGGCTAGAAGGGAACATCTTGAATTGGAGACATCCTCAATGAAGAGCGAAAAAGCATTAGTCATGATGCATAAACCTTTTTTTATCTTATATAAAATATTCTCACTCTCTAGATATAGCTGGATTTGAATACAGGAGAAAGAACATATCTATTTATGAAATGCATGGAACACCTCAAAGGATTCCTTAAATCATCTCAAGGGTTTTAGCATCGTGGACTAAAAGGAAAGATACGTAAAATGGACTACTCATGATTTCAATTTTGAAAAATGAGAATAAAAAAGGACAAACCTCAAAATGGAAGCAAGGGAGGAGTACACAACATGTGTACCCTAGTACATGACATGTACCCTCAAGTTCCCACTTGTGCATGTACTCCAACCGGACGTGGCATGTAAAAACTGAAGTAAAAATCATGATGATAATTTACATGGTGTATACCCAAACATGGAAGTGTGTTCATCATTTTAACCAAATATCCTAGGAAACCATTCCCATGGATTTTCATGAAAACATCATTCCTCTGCTCACACCAGGAATCTCACTAATTTAAGATTAAATCAGTACCATCTAAAACCAACATATAAATTTTTCATCTAAATTATACTACAATGAATCATCCATAACAAGGATAATATTGGTACACAACACATCCATATCATTATTCCAGAAGATCCCTTGGAACATCTTTTCAAAATTGAGCACCTCAATTGTGCCAAAATGTATTGCATGACCGTCCACCAACCAACTTCATTCCAATCCTGAGAGTCCACCCAAGATACGACTACATTAGAAATATTATAAACACTAGTAAACATGGACTAGAACCAAAAAAATCCTACACATCAATTCCAGTCTTGATACTAAATCTCCCTTGGTGCTTCCTCCAAATTCAATGGCATAAACATTTTAATATCACAAAATCCTATAAAAACCCTTGGACTGGCCTTAAAAAAGAATATAACAATGATAAATTCCTAAAAATGAATCCATAAAAATAGGGAAACATATCACATATGTTTCCCTTAATCCAAATTAATTTCAACCTACATATATCTGAGTCAAAACTAAGGGCATATATGTCTCCCACCAAGCCTAACTGATCACATCTCACAATTGGTTCATATGGTCTAACCACCTAGACAAAAAATAAAACCTATTTAATGAAGTTAAAGATCAAAAAGATCTATGAAGGGTATTCTATGAACATAATCTAACCTGGTCCCCAATCCTCATTGAGCATCCCCATAAGGAACTTCTCCCAAGAGGTCACAATTTCAATGTAGAAGAGATACAGAACTGAAACAAACTTGGAATTTGTACATAGAACATCCCAATCTATTTCATGAGAAACATATGGTATGTATCAACATCATACTATGTTTTCCAACTAGATAACCAAAAATAGATGTTGGTTAAGTAGAATTCTATTCCGATATATGTAGGAAAGAACTGTATAGATTCTTATCAAAACATTAAATAACTGAAACTATGATACAAAAATATGCATGCAATAAAAAATTTAGGCATCATGTACCCTATTTTCCTACTAGGTTCTATGAACCTCCTGTGCTTGAGGAATAAGTTAACAACCTCACCATCAGACATTTCAATTTAGATCCACATCACCTACCATTAAAAGTAAATATATATATGCAAGTTAAACTATTTGAGTAGAATTCCACCAAAATCATTTACAACAATACTCTATATAGGTTTTTATTTTCACATTAAATAATTTTCATCTTCATATTAGTAAAATTAAACACTAGAAATCCTATAAAATGTGGATCCTATATTCAAAATATAATGTATCAGACACCACTTGTATTGGTCGTTCAAGATCCAAAATCAATCCCAATACTCTTTATAGTAGGAAAAGATCCAAAACCCCTAATTAATCATAAAAACCATACTATATGTGCATCAGTAAAGGTGAAAATCATATAAAACTATAAATCTCAAACCAGAACAATAATCTCATATGCCTAGAAATAATGACTTTCTACACGAACATGTGTTCTCAATGCACCAGTTTGATATTCGTCATAGGTTTTGACACATTTTTAATACTCCTGTGTACCATATACCAAATTTTAATACAATAATAAAAAATAGATATGATACCACTATGTAACGTCCTGGAACAGATGGGAATTTTGAGGCTACATCCATGCCACTCCATGTTTTAGAGGTTTCTAACTAGTTGGGAGGGCCTATGGGGTGTTTGTGGAGAGACTATACACTCATATAAAAGTAATCCACAACAAAAATAATTTCATATCATCCAATCCAAGAATAAATAGAGTGATGAACATGTAAATAAGTGAAATATAACATCTTGTAATAATAAATGAAATTCTATAAAAGATTGAGAATACATGTCATATATACTACACAATTCACCAGTTAGGCTGGCCATATATGGAGAAGTGCATAAAAGAAACTAAAATAAAAGTACAGGTCTCCGCATATAACTCAGATCATGACCACATACCTTGTCTCTAAAGATACAACTAAGTAGCACCATCTCAATTATAATAATCCACATGATTATCTCTACTCGATAATACAACCATGGACCACAACTCTATCCACCATGAAATTTATGCTCAACCATAGAAGTAGATTTAAGGTCTTCATGCACATTGAGGTGCATGTACATGGGTGATCATGTAATCTTAGTAGGCCACTGCAATGATGAACCGAGAAATATTCATTCATAAGTGGATGATAATGAAATATTCTCATCCTTACCAAGACATAATTAGATAGACAACTAATACAATGACACAAAAGCACAGTCGATCCATGGGCACATAATCCTGGTCCACTAGGAAATGTGACATCATTTTTGTCTATATATATATGTTTATATATATTAATATATATATATATATATATACAAGATTAATGTGAAAGAAAAATTATAAATCATTAGTTTTCAATCCTAGAGTCTGTGATCTCGATCATCTGGACATCCTATAAAAAGGGAATTGAGCTGGATGTTGTGCCTCTCATGCTATGTATCATTAAGACAATCTATGGTTCCATAATCCCTATCCAAAAACATATGCTTCATCCAGTTACATATTTTTATCTAAGAAATCTATGTAACCAAAGGTGGATACATATCCTTGCCCAGGATTCACCATTACTCACCTCCAATCACTATAATGATATATTTCATGAATTATCTAGAAATCTATTAAATGGTCATTGATCTAGATTCCATTCCACTAAATCTATTTAAATCCAATAAAATTTATTTTCCCTAGGTATAGTTCTATAGGTTGTCATGAAATTATTACTATGATAATCCCTAAGGGATAACACTTATGTGATCTGTAAGGATAACACTTCAGTGAGACAAAAAGCCCATCCCCTCGAGGTCTCTGGACAAGGAATGAATATTCAACCCTATCAATCAGGATATTGTATTCATCTATGAGTATCAAAAGATTTGGAACACTATGTCCAACATCATGGTCAAGTAACTACCCAGGGAGAGAATAATCATCCTTATCACTCAAGAGTGTGTAATCATCCACAAGTATAGTCATCAGGGATGTCATTACCTTACCCAGGAGATCATAATAATCATACATAAATTGTACATCGAAGAGATAGGAATCATACTCATCACTCGGGAGAGGAAAATGAACCACAAGTATCATTATTAGAAAAAAAATTCCCATATATCACAATCATAGTCTCAAGATCCAGATACTATGAAGCACCTCTGAAAATATGAATATTATAATAGTCAAACATAATTTATCCACAGCTAGATCTTGGTTAGTACATATTGGTATTCCAGTAAATAGAATATTAACATGGATAAGGAGCTAGATCCTAGTAAATATTTCTAGGCATCCCAAAAAACAAATAATATGAATCCTAAGAAATATATCTGGGAATCCCAATAATATATGTCATATCATATCAGGATCATCAGCCACAAACTAGGAAACACACCTAGTGATCATCATTGCACCATCAATTAATAGGTGAATGCATAAATAAAAAAGTGAGGTTGGAAAAATTCCTACCCCAACCCCACTACCGCATCTCTAATTTATTATAATATCAGTACGAGTTCTAATGTGACATCGTATCCCATCACTACTAAAACCCCCAACGTGCTAACAGAGGGTCAATCCAATAATAGGGAACCCACTGGGTCCCTCAGATCCAAACACTGGAGAGGTATCCTATATGGAATCTTCAAGGTTTACACATTAAAAAAGGAAACCTTCTAAAGATCCTTAGTAGTGAAGGTAAAAGTATTAATCATATATGGATCCTCTAATGATAATAAAATTGATAAATCCTACACAAGATCCTTGAAATGGTACATAGGAAAAGCAGTTCTACATGGGACCCTCAACACATCTTAAGAAAAAGAGGTATCCTATATGGGATCCTAAAAATGTTATGCAGGTGAAGGGATACTATAAATAATCCCCTAGGTCATAATGTATGTGAGTTCATCCATCATTGGACCCTTGGTAATAATATGAAGATAGAGGTATCTTGCACATGATCCTATAAAAAACTATTCTGACATTCTCTTAGGCCTAAAGGAAACATATCGTATGGGTGATGTATTCAATGAAGAGCTATGAAAGAATCAATTAAGAAAGATATATCATTCTACATATTAGATCAAATAGTCTTACTATTAGGAGACAACTATATTTGATTACTGGAATAAGAACCTATCTAGTTTGGAAAATCTTGAAACACATCTTGGTAGTCCTTAAATATCTTCAAGGGTTTTACCACTGTGATGTATGTGGAAAGATATATAAAATAGAATACTCATGGGTCCAATTCCGAATTTTGGTTTAAAAATTAGGAAAACCCTCAAAATTGTAGCAAGGGATGAGTACACTATGTGTGTACCCAAGTGAAAAACGTGTACCCTCACGATACCACTTGGGCATATACTCTAGTTGGACCGTGTGTGTAAAAACCTAGGTACACGACATGTTGATCCTGTATACAGTGTGTACCCTAAATGGGTTACCTTTCCATGTACCTTATATGGCCTAGTCATGTAATTTTTCAATCCATGTACCTATACTTGACATGCAACCCATAAAGGGTCTGTTTGTGTACTCTATATTTCCAAGTTCCCCTACACAAGCTGTTTGGACGGGTACTAAGATAAAAGGATGAGTCCCAATGTATGATGTGTATACATCATATATGGAATATAAACAGAAAAAGGATCATTTTCCCCAAAAAAAATAACACATGGGGTGTGTTCCTAAATCTACATGTTTTTTGGTTGGGATTCTCAAATAGGAAACCCCTCAAATCTCTCAAACCATCATTTTCCCCCAAGTGACAGATCGACCCTCAATGGATCCCAAGAACAAAAAATAGGTGTATAAAACTTAAAAATTATAAATATATGATTATTAGAATTAAAATTTTAAAACATGTTACCTTTAAATGGAATCATTCAATGATTTTTAGGTTTCCAAACTCCACGACCACTAGTTGGTGATTCGGCTTGCCCCGAGCTTTGTGACGGTATAACTTTTCCTCCCCATTTCTTTGTATATCTCCCTTAACCAATTTATATGGGTTATGAAAAGGGAGTGTAAATGTGGTAAATGGAATGAATATAGGGAGGAATAAATGTAAAGATTAATAAAATGAAGTAAAACAAATGAAAAAAGAAGGGGGGGGGGGTCAGCCCGACCCTAGAGCATGACCTGTGTTTATCCCCAGCTAGAGAAAACTCCCAGTTCCAAACTCAACAATGGATATGCAATCTCAACATGAAAATCCATTCAAAAGATGAGGATAAAATAACCTACAATAAAAAAATATTCATTAATTAAATAAATATTAATTATTAATTATTCTACTTAAATTTAAATAGTTTGTAATTCCCAAAAACTCCTATCACAATGAAAAACCTATTTTGGGACCAATGGTGTGTTCAAAAAAAATTATAGAGGGTAATATCATAGGGAAACATTACCATTTAACCACTGAAAAGCCTCTAAAAAAAATTCAAATTTCTACTCAAAATTCCATTCTTGAAAAATAAGTGTCCAAATGCATGTAGTTTGAGTGCATAGTGATCGTACCAAGACTAACTATTTTATTTTCACCCTTACACCACTATGCTAATTTATTTTGTATAGAAAATAATAAAAATAATAAAAAATTGAACTTAATTTTTCATACCATTATTTTGTGTTTATCACTATTAAAATGGGAAATGTTACTTGTTTTTATGATTTCAATGTAGGAGGATATGATTTAGAGGTCCCTTGATAAAGTGGAAGAATAATGGGCTAAACTTTCATGGATCCATGAATAACTTTCCACTGTTTTTCCTATTTGGAAGATTACATGCATCCAATTGTGCTCATATTTTGTTTTATGGTAAAAATTTTAGTGGGATACTACTATTATGAAAAAACCCAAGCCCAGTTTTTCCAAAAAGGGGCCCAAATGACCTGATATGTTCAGAACACCGAATTTGTGGGAAGTCAAAAGTGGAGTTCTATAACTTGTCCATATATATGGATCTATTTGTCCAATTGATTCCAAATATTTGGTGGTAGTAGTATAGAAGTGGGGATACAACTTTCCAGTTTTTTCAAAAGGTAGATTCGATTGTCTAATGGCTGAAACTCATGGTATAATTGGTTTGAAGAAATCTATGTGCCCAAAACCACCTTCCAATTTTCCTATAAAATGGAACCCTGGGTTCTCCATTTGGGAGTTAGAACCAGAGGTAAGGTGCTGCCATTTTGGAGTCCCAATGGAGTCCTCCCACCAATATTTGATGTTATAGAGGTTCTATGAAGTTCTACCTCAACATCTTTCTCTTCCTCCTCTCCCATGGATTTTTAAACCGCTTGTGATCACCCGGGGAGGAACATGATGTAATCCCGAGCTTCATGTTTGTATTATTTTGAATGAAATTTTTAATTCCAGGTTGTATTTTGTTTTTCATCATCCCCTATTTTAACTTAATTTAGTTATATACTTATATGTTATACTAAAACTCAAATGATCATGTTTGGGGGTACCCATTAATGTGATGTTTCACACACTGTTCATCCTTTTTTATTCCCTTATTCAATTGCGGTGTTTGTGTGGTACATATTGGTCAATTGAACTCACATAAGCAATATCAAGTCCATGTACATTTATTTAATGGCATCACAAATAAATAACATACAAACCATGAAATAACATCGATTTCTTCGTGTGTTTCCTTGGAGAGTTTCAGTTATGAAGTCGAACACAAATCACCCAATCATCGACGGTGTTCAGTGAATCATTGTGTGTTTTCGAATGAACCCTAGGAGGCATCATAGTATAAAATTTGTAACATTCTGGTTCTAGGTGTTACAAAATAGTTATTAAAATATCATAACCCTATATCATGAAGAGATGAAGGATGAACATCATGAGAGTACCCCGAGTTGATCATGCTTAATTAATTCTGTTAATTTCTATTTTCTTTTGTCACTTTCATTTCATATTTTCATCTTCAATCAACAAACCCCCAAGTTTAAAAAAAACTAATTCTCATTCTACATTCATAATAAAACACCTATTTCTAAATTAATGATCTGATTCTCCGTTGAGGGATGACCTAGGGATGCTAATATACTGCATAAATTCTGGTTAAAAATAAACATCTAATTTGACGCGCTTGACAATGCGATCAATTTTTGGCGCCTTTGTCCAGAAGACAACATCATTTTTTAGTTATTTAATTTTATTTATTTATTTTAATTTGTAATTAGTACTCATTTCAGTACCCCACCCCCATTTTATTGTTTTTGTTTTGGGTTTCTGTTGATATTTTTGTTTTCTTTTGTGTGTTTTCTCTCTCTATCTCTCTATTCTTTTCTCTCTCTCAACGTCTTATTATCCATTTATCTATCTATAATAATATAGTATAACATTTTATTCTAAATTCACCCTATTATAGTGATTTTATCCATATTCAATCATTAAAAAAACAAACAAACCTCAAAACTTATTTGCATGAACCGGCCAGAAAAATAAAAACTGCTTGAATTTGACTTTAAAATTGAAAAGAAACATCATAAAAAAATCAAGGAATCTATAGAATTTCAATCATGTAACACTATGGAAACCCTTGTGTAACCAAAATTTGTTAAAAATCAATCAAAAATTGAACCTAATCAAATCCAAGAAAACATGGCTGCAAATAATAAAACCTTAAAAGAACTGACCGTGTACATTTAATATCCCAAGGAAGCAACCAAATTTGTACTGAGATCAGGCATCATCAACTTCTTCTTAAATTACATGGTCTTCCCAGTGAGGACCCTCATAAAAACCTTATGGAGTTTCACAATTTTTTCTCCACCATGAAACCCCAAATTGTGTCTGAGGACCTAATTATGTTTAGGGCCTTCCCTTTCTACCTTGATGGTATAGCCAATGATTGGATATAATATTTGCCTTCCACAATTGGTGGATGAAATGACCTTAAAAGACTATTTTTAGAGAAGATATTCCTTGCCTCTCGGACAGTGTCAATTAGAAAAGAAATTTGTGGCATTAAGAAATCACAAGGAGAGACCCTTCAGAAATACTGGGAGAGATTCAAACGACTCTGCTCAAGTTGCCCCCACCACCAGATTAGTGAAAAACTATCAATCCAATACTTCTATATGGGGATTATCCCCATGTATAATGGAATGATTGATGCAATATATGGTGTTTCTTTGATTGATAAAACTCCTTCCGCCACTCATGATTTAATAGCCAATATGGCTCATAATGCAAAACAATTTGGTACACGAGCTGTTGCATCAACCTAATGAGTTCATGATGAAAGTCATCCATCTCTAGAACAAAAGGTAGATACAAATATTGATGAGATTCATACACTTGTAAGGCAATTATCTCAAGCATAAGGTAACTCAAAATATCCTCATGTTTCATTACATTGTGGTATTTTTTCGGACAATACCCATTTTTTCTGACCAATTCCCACAACTTCAAGATTCACCTGAATTTTTTGTAGCTGTGTTATTAGGTCATCCATACCAACAAGAACCTCCCTTCAAGAAAGATCCATTCAGGCCAAATCCAAACCTCGGGTGGCAAGCACAACCCTAGTGCTGACAAGGAGGAAACTCAAGCTACCCTAAGAATAATAAGTATCAACAAGTACAAGGTATACAACCTTCTCATCCCTCAAATTCTCAAAACAATCATCCTCCTCCTCAAAAATTTGAACCAAGCCTCGAGGATATGGTGAAGAAAATGGAAACCTAGAACCTATAGTTCCAACAGACCACATAATCAGCTATTCAATACCTACAAACTCAAGTAGGAAAATTGAAAAACGTAATCAGTGAGCTTAAGATGCAAGGTTATAGACAACTACCATCCCAACACATTGCCAATCTGAAGGACAAGGGTAATGTACATGTTGTTACATTTCGTAGTGGTAAAGAAGTTTCTCCTTCTAAGGATTATTCCCAACAAGAATGTACCCATAATGAAAACTCTCTTTCTCCAAACATAAAAGATTCTAATGAATAAAAACAAAATAAAAAGGGTAATAAAATTATCATTGATGATTCAAATGAACAATCCATTCCTCTTCCTTTCCCTTAAAGACTCTCTAAATCTAAGAAGGATTTTGATAATGATATTGTAATGAAATAATGGATACATTTAAAAAAAATTCAAAATAATATTCCACTGTGGGATGAAGTTAAGAAATTCTATGTTATACCAAATTTCTCAAAGAAAGATTCACCCATAGATGTAGGCTAAAGGGGAATGAAAGGGTCATCCTAGAATAAAATGTCTCTACCTTGATTCAACCAGAAATGCCAACCAAATTAAAGGATATGGAAACATTCACGATACCCAATACCAGAGGGGAGACCTTATTTTCTGAAGCTATGTAAGATTTAGGCGCTTTAATTAATGTAATTCCTCACTCTGTGTATAATTCTCTACAGGTTGGAGAGCTTCAACCAATAGTCATGGTCATGAAAATTTCCAACCAGAGTACAATGCATCTAATAGGAGTGATTGATGATGTCCTTGTAAGAGTAAAAAATATCATATTCACATATTATTTCTACATTCTTGATATGGAAGATACCTGTAGCCATAGATATTCCCCTCTCATACTTTGGAGGCCATTCCTCAAAATAGAAAAGATGATCATCAACGTTCACAATGGTACGTTTTCCATGGAGTTTGATGGAGAAAAGGTAAGTTTTAAAATCCTTGAGGATATGAAACACCCCGTTGAAGAGCACTCCACTCTTCTTATCTTTTGATGGAAGTGATCTCAAATGATGAACACCCACACAATTCTATCCTCATCACATACGCTGATTCTTTTTACTCTTCTTCACCATAGGTTGATTTTGAGTTTTGAGTCATGTTTTGAGTCTTGTGTGGGTTCTGAAAAGTGTAAATTTTGTTCTTTAATTGATGAGTGTGTTTATTCTGAGGTACCCATGATCATCGATGATTCTTCAAATATAATTTCAATAGATTCTATATCTATAGAGAATAAAAATTAGCAGATTGACAGTTTCAGGGACCTCACTCCCCCTAAAACCCCTCCCTCGGTCAAAAAACCCCTGGTATTGGAATTAAAACCACTTCTATCTAATATAAAATATCCCAATATTGAGAGTATTGACCAATTTCCCGTCATTATTTCCAATAACATCTATCAAAAACATGAATCAAAACTATTCAACATTTTTAAGACAGTGTAAGAAGGAAATAGGATGATATTGTTGGGATTATCCCATCTATTTGTATGCACCATACACTTTTGGATGATGAGGCTAAGCCTGTGAGACAATCTCAATACCGGTTGAATCCCACTCTCTTTGAAGTGGTAAAATTGGAAGTCAGTAAATTAATTGTTGTGGGAATCATTTTTCATATATCTAATTGTAAATAGGTCATCTGAATTCAAATTGTGCCTAAAAATTGGAATAATAGTTGTTTAAAATGAAAGTAATTAATTGGTTACAACACGTGTGCAGAACAATTGGAGAGTCTGTATTGACTACTATCAACTGAATCAAGCCACGCGGAAGGACCACATTCCGCTACCTTTCATTGACCAAATGCTAGAACTATTGGCTTTTAAGTCCCATTAGTGTTTCCTTGATGGCTATTCAGGTTATTTTCAAAACCATATAGCCCATGAAGATCAAGAAAAGAAAACATTTACCTGTCCGTTTGGCTCATTTTCATAAAGAAGGACGCCTTTTGGTCTATATAATTATCCCAATACTTTTCAACGATGTATGTTGAGTATTTTTTCTAAATACCTAGAGAATTGCAGGGATATTTTTATGGATGATTTCATGGTTTATGGAACTTCCATTGATGACTATTTGGCTCACCTAGGCTCTATCCTCCGTTATTTCATAAATAAAGATCTTGTATCAAATTACGAGAAATGCCATTTCATGGTTGGATGGGGGATAGTTCTTAGGCATGTTATTTCAAAAGAGGGAATTCAAGTGGATAAATCAAAAATTGAATTAATTTCAACCCTTAAATATATAAAATGTGTTTGTGAGGTGCGATCATTCTTGGGTCATGCTGGTTTTTACCGCCAATTCATTAAAGACTTCAGTAAGATTGCACATCCCTTGTCTTAGATTTTACAAAAGTATTTTGAGTTTGTGTTTGATAAAAATTGTTAGGATTTTTTCAATTTTCTAAAAATTAGTCTCACATCACCTCCCATCATCTAACCACCATGGTGGGATATCCCCTTTGAGCTTATGTGTGATGCATCTAACTTTACAGTTGGGGAAGTTTAATCACATAGGGTTGAGAAGGCTCCTCACGTCATTGTGTATGCCTCACATACCCTTCACCTTGACCAGGAAAACTACACAACTACTAAAAAATAAATTCTTTCTACTGTGTTTTCCTTGAAAAAATTCCATTCATATATTATTGGGTTAAAAATCATTGTCTTTTCTGATCATGCTGCCCATTGTTTTCTCCTAAAGAAACATGAAGCTAAACCCCGCCTCATTCAGTGGATGCTCCTCCTCCAAGATTTTGACCATGATATTATGGATAAGAGAGGAGTAGAAAATGTGGTAGCTAAACACATTAGTAGGATTTCCCCACTATTAGAACATCATGTTGACTCACCCCTCCCCATTGGAGAATTATTCCCTCATGAGAACATGTGTGATGTTGTGGACCTTACCCCCCTGGTATGCGGACACTGAATTTTCTAGTAACATCTAGGGTCCCCGTTGATTTCAGAATTTCATAATCCCAGATAATTCAACATGATTCTTGTTGGTACATTTCAGATGACCCATATTTTTGGAGAATTTGTGGTGACCTAGTAGTTCATAAGTGTGTCCCTAACCATGAGTTCACCTCTGTTTTGACCTTCTTCCACACCATGGCCTATAGGGGCCACTCTGACTCTCAACATACAACTTGAAAGGTCCTTGACTCAGGACATTATTGGCAAACATTGTATAGGGATACCCATATATTTTTCAAGTCATGTAGTCATTGTCAATTCAAAGGGAATATTTCTAAGAGGAATGAAATACCCCAACAACCCATGTTATTTTGTGAGATCTTTGATGTATGGGGAATTGACTTCATGGGTAATTTTCCAAATTCATTTGTATTTTTGTATATATTATTTTATTTTGACTATGTATCTAAATGGGTGGAAGCAAAGGCCACTAGGACCGATGAATCTCGAGTGGTTGTTGATTTTTTGAGGTCCCAAATTTTCGGTAGGTTTGGTTTACCTAGATTCATCATTAGTGATTAGGGTTCACATTTCTGTAATCACAACATGAAAAATTTTCTTCGTAAGTATGGGGTTGTTCAAAAATTCTCTATAGAATATCACCCCCAAAATAACGGAAAGTAGAAATCTCAAATCGGGTAGTTAAGAGTATCTTGGAAAAAATGGTACAACCCAATAGAAAAGATTGGAGTTTGTGCTTGGATGATGAACTTTGGGCATACTGTACAGCTTTTAAAACACCAATCAGAATGTCACCATACATAATTGTGTTTGGAAAAGCTTGTCACCTCCCAGTGGAGGTAGAACACCATGCATATTGGGCTATTAAACAATGTAATATGAATCTTCCAGATACAGGTGAGCATATGAAGCTACATATTCAAGAGTTGGAAGAAAATGTACATGATGAATATAATAACTCCCAGATCTTTAAAGGGAAGAAAAAGGTTATACATGATAGCATGATTTATCAGTGAAAGTTTCATATTATTGAGAAGTTTCTCATTTATAATTCTAGGCTAAAGCTCCACCCAGGTAAGCTTCATTCTCGATGGCTCGGTCCTTATACTGTTACTAATGTTTACCCTCTTGGTCCTATACAGGTTTTTCATTAGAAGAGTGGAAAAAGGATTACTATCAATGGGAAGAGGCTCAAACACTTCTATGAGTATTTTCCAAAGCATCTCATAGAGTAAATCCAATTGATAGATGCCACATATGACACAACTTAGAAATATGTCCCTTCTCCCTACCATTATTTATTGACTAATTATTTAAAATACTTTCATTGAGGACAATGTAATTTTTAGGTGTGGGGGAGGGTGACATGTCATAATTAGGATTAAAAAAAAACAAAAAATATTAATTAAAAAAATTAAAAAATTTTGTGTTTTCATTTTTGATTTCTTTATTTTGTGTTTTTAGATAAAAATTGACCGTAAAAAGAATATCCAAAATCATTTTTCATGCTTGAGTCGATTGTGCAGAAAATTCTATTGTTTTTAAAAAAACGTTTTTCAAATGAATGTTGATATGAAATCTTTTTCTAGAATTTTTATTTTCAAATCATTGTTAGGTGTTTAGTGGATTTTAGAAACTTATGCCTCATTAGAACTAACCAATATTTTAATCCCTTAACTAAGATATATTCTAAGACCTTTATTGCATATTCTTCCTTTTAATCAATTTCTTGAGAGTCTTGGGTCATGTAGAGAACTATTAACTGCCTTGATTTTATTTGAAACCACAAGATTCAAGTATTCTACATTCATGATAGAGGAAATCATTTATTAAAAATCCCTTTTTACAATTATCCTCTATTTTCATCCACCTTTACATTTTATACTTCTTAAGCCTTAGAGTCCTTGAAATGCATGTTAGGTAGACTCATTAGAAGCTAATATATCCCTACCTAACCATCTCTTGTGTATATTCTTGTTTAATTTCCAGCAATTGTGGGAGAGAAGGTCTTTCCATGGTAATTTTGTGGAGATAATCATTGTTATTGGTTGATATAAAGGGTGGTTTCATTTTTATTTGGTAATGGGTTCACAAGCCATATTAAATCACTGTTTTACAAATATTTTCCTCTTTATATCCAAAAAATTATACATTAAAAATAAGTTCTGTATATTAAAAAAAACAAAAGAAAAGATGGATAAAAAGGAGGTTTAATCATTACTAATCACTACATGGTTGTGACCCACAAAGTTGGAAAATGGGGCGAATGAGTTGGAAGTGATACACTTTAAGAGGGGTTGAGTGTGTACATTAATTGTGAACACTTGCCGAATTCTGTCATGTTTTTTAAATAAGAGATCAAACACTCCTCTTCTGCCTCATATTTTTAAACATTAAATCCTACCAACCCTTGAACCTCAGAACAACCAGTTGGAAGTCCTCTTGAGTAGCACACTGGTTTCTACCATTAGAGAACTGAGAATCATGGAAAGCATATAGTAAGATCACATGAACTATATAAAAAGAGCATAAATCCACTTTAATATCTTCCTTGAGTGAAGAGAGAAATTTTTTAGGCGAGTTAGATTGCAACATGTTGCATGGGTGAACAAATTATGTTGAACAAATTTTAATGTGAGAAAAGAAAAATGATAGGAAAATTGATTCCATAAATGTGACATAATGAATTTCCTTTCAAAATAATATTGGATGGTTTCACACATTTGACTTAGTAATGGGACATGATTAGGATATTATAATTTTCCTAGGAGTGAAAATGTTTAGGTTTGGGGGTATGATCATACCAGAATTGACTGTATCATTTTCACCCTTACACCACTGTGCTAAACTAGTTTTGTATTGAAAATTATAATAATAAAACAATTTGAACTTCAGGTTTGATACCATTATTTTGTGTTTATCACTATTAAAATGTAAAATATTACTTGTTTTGATGATTTGAATGTAGGAGGAGATGATTTGGAGGGCCCATTATGAAGTGGATAAAAAATGGGCCAAAATTGCATGGATCCATAAAGGCATGTCCACTGTTTTTCATATTTAGAAAATTATGTGCATCCGAATGGGCTCATATTTTGTACACTGGTCCAAAATTTAATTTTATAAAACTCTTATTAAGAAACCCAAGCTCAATTCGAAAAAAGGGGCCCAAACGACCTGATTTTTCCAGAACACTGATTTTGTGTGAAGTCAAAAGTGGCATTCTGTAATCTGTACATATCTCCAGATCCACATGTCCAATTGATTCCAAAAATTCATTGGAGATATTTATGAAGTGGGGATAAAACTTTCTAACTTTTTCAAAAGGTATATTCTATTTTCTATTGCCCGAAACGTGTGGTACAAGTGGTTTGAAGAAATCTATGTGCCCAAAACCACCTTCCAATTTACCAATAAAATGGCACCTTGGGATCTCCATATGGGGTTTTAACTTGAGGAAAGGTGAGACCATTTTTTAGTCCCAATGAATTCCTCCCACTAGTAATGTAAGTTATGGAGGCTGTGGGAAGTTCTACATCTTCATCTTTCTCTTCCTCCTCTCCCATGGGTTTTTTAAACCCCTTATGATCACTAGGGGTGAAACATGATGTAATCCCGAGATTCATGTTTGTATTATTTTGAATGATATTTTTAATTCCATGTTTTATGTTTTTTTATTCATCCTATATTTTAATTTAATTTATTTATATACTGGTATGTTATACTCAAACGATCATGTTTTGGGGTACCCTTTTGTGTGATGTTTCACACACCATTCATCCTTTTTTCTTCCATCATTCAATTGCGGTTTTTGTGTGGTTAATATTGGTCAATTTAACCCACATAATAACTATCAAGGACATGTATATTTATTTCATGATATCAAAAAGAAATAACATAAAAACCTTGATAGAACATCGAGTTCTTCGTGAGTTTCCTTGGTGAGTTTCAGTTATGAAGTCGAACACAAATCACCCAATAATCAGCAGTGTCTGTTGAATCATTCTGTGTTTTCGACTGAACCATAGGTGGTATCCTAGTAAAAACTCAATAACATTCTGGTTGAATGTGTTACAATCCAAGGATTAGAATACCATAACCCTATATCAGGAAGCGATGAAGGATGAACACCATGAGCGTACCCCGGGTTGATCACACTTAATTAATTATATTAATTTATATTTTGTTTTATCGACCTCATTTCCTATTTTCATCTTCAATCATAAGATCCCCAAGTTTTAAAAAACCTCATTCCCCTTCTACATTCATAATCAAACCCCTCTTTTTAAATTAATTATCTAAGTCTCCGTCGAGATATGACCCAGGGTTGCTGCTATACTGTAGAAATTCTAATTAAAAATAAACATCTAATTTGATGCGCTCGACAACATGATCGCATAGTTTATGGTCTTTTAGCATGAGCAGTAAATATAGTTTAACTTTTTGTGGTAATTATGATTATTCCAAAAAAGAAATTGGAATAAGGGTTTTTTGTAATGATTATGTGTATAATCTTTCTGGGTGATGGAGTATAATCTAATGCTTATCACATGAGGCATATTATGTTTAACACATAGGGAGAGACTACAGTTTAATGTCATGTAATGGGTATTTTTTCATTCATTTTAAAATCTTAAAACTATGATGTTGGGTGTTATGTGGTTAAATGTTTTATAGTTCAAACATCATTGGGACTTACACATGGGGGAACTATGTGGTGCTAAGGGGTAATGATGATGTGATTGGGGATTACACGTGGGAGTGACCAAGGTGAAAATGAGGAGAATCAAGAGTATGAATAGGGAATATGTGTGGGAGATACCTGGGTGCCACTGGGGATGAGTGATGGTGTTCTTAGAATTAATTCATGGAAGTGGCCAAGGTGCTACCATGGAGTAGTAATAATGTGACCGAGGGTAACATGTGGGAGCTGCCTGGGGGATGCCAAAGAGTAGTAATACTTGGATCATGTCTTAAGAAAGGGACCTACATGGGTGCTATCAAGGAGTATATATTATGTGATTGGGGATTAAATGGGGGATATTTTAAGTTATTTTTTATAATAAATTATTATTTAATTGGGGAGTACATGTGGAAGATTTATACGTGATCTTGTGGAGTAGTTGTTCTGAGATTAAGGAGAACACATGGGAGTTTCTCAGGTGCTGCTGAGGATAAGTGATGAGGTGTTTGGGGATTATATGTGGGAGTTAATTGGGTGTTGTATAAGAAAATTGATTATTTTATTAAGGATTAGGCATGTAATTTACCTAGGTAATGTCGTGGAGTAGTGATGATGCGATTGGGGATTACGCATGGGAGATGCTTAGGTGTTATCGATGTGTAGTGAATATGTGATCAGGGATTACATATGGGAGTTTCCTAGGTATTATTTAGGAGTAGATATTATTTTATTGGGGATTATGTGGGGGATTTTTCCAAAGGGTAGGGGTATCATCTCATACATACCACATGAGGCATCTCATGCTCACCACATGAGGAATCCTACATTTATTACAAAGGGAATCCCATGTTTGTTTCATAGGGTAAAGGAATAGTTTAATTTCATGTGACATGATGTTGTGTGTGAGGATTACATTTTGACCTTACCATTAATTATTCCTCATGTATGGTTGTGATCTAATCTTGATAAACTTATGGGTTATGGAATATGAATGTGGAATACATTTGAGGAGGAGGCCCATGAGTATGACTATGTATTATAGCCGAGGAAGAGGCCTAGTTGTATAATTGGGGATTACACCTACAAAGGAGGTCCGTGAGTATGATTTTGGATTATACATGAGGATGAGTCCCATGGGGGCTACTTGGGAGTAGTATGGACATATATACGGGGCTTTCATTCTAGGGATACCTATTCTTTTATACACATATCGTGTTTTAGAGGAATCATGACCTAATCCTTGGTTCAACAAAATGAATTGGGATTACACATAGGGAAGATTATAATGAGTATTATTGGGGCTTACCCAGAATTGGAGGCCTGTGGGGGAATCTTGGGAGTAGCAGGGATAAAAATCTTTTGATTAGGTGCTTGGGTTCTTCATTCTTATTTCCTCATGTCGGGTCATGTGGGAATCTTGACCACCTGATAGGTTGAGGAATATGAATGCGACATACATCTAATGAGGAGGCCCTGATGTATGATTGATTATTAAACATGTAGAGGTTCCCCAAGGGGGGTTTTTGGTAATAGTATGGATACATATCTAGGGATTACATGCTGGAGTAACCCATTTTTTCTTCCTCATGTCGGGTCATGAACGCATCTTGACCCGTAGATGGGTTTAAAAATATGAATGTGTATTACATTGGATGAGGCGTTATAGGAGTATGATTGTGGATTATAAATAGGGATGAGGACCATGGTGGATTCCAAGGGGATGTAAGGATACATATTCAAGGAATACACACTAAGGATTCCCAATATTTCTTACTCACATTGGGTTATGAGGGAATCTCAACCAACAATGGGTTGAGTAATATGAATGGGGATTAAACCTAAGGAGGAGGACCATGGGAAGGTTAATTTTATAGAACATAATCTATAAAATATTCACTATATGGTTTAAAGAAATAAAATAGAGGCTACGAGATTCATCGCATAGTCATCGCATGGGGAATCTTATGGTAGAAATGTAAGTAATCGCATAATTTTGAAATGAGGCATCCTATACTCACCACATAGGGTATACTGTTGTTTATTTTCATATATCTTGGACTAATAGGTATAAAATTCCTAGAAATTATTGGTGTGGGACATACACTAAAGTGTAAATTTCTTGCTCAATGTGGAAATGGAGTCAGGTGTTAATGTTTTAGTAATAATGTGATGACTGTTTTGACTCAGGACATTTAAGGAAGACAAGGGTAAAATATAAAATCATGGCATGAGAAAGGGTTCAAGAGGAATATATTAACTCAAGATATTTAATAATTATCGAGGATTATCTAACTTAAATTTACTACATGGGGTAAATTTTTGGGTTTTGTAGTTTGCAACCCAAAATGTTATTGGACGAGCATTAAAATAATATAGTGGGACTCTATATTTTTCATAGAGGTCATTAATAATAGTGATGGGTCAAGGGTGGGGGTGGGGAATAAAGATTTAAACTGACCATGAGAGGGGGTTTTAGGGTGTATAATTGTATTTTGGACTAGCAGGTGTGAATGTCCAAAGATCTACCTTTAAAGAACTATATTCTCAGTCATACAACATAGCACTTCTTTTTGAAAATTTTCATTATGTTGGAAATATTTTGGTGCTTCATGAAGATTATTTTTCATGATACATGGACTACGAGTGTTATTTTGGAAAACACGATATCACACAACTTGAGATTTATGGGAAAATAGAGTTTCACAATGTCCGAACATTTAACTGAATTGGGTTCCGCATGGAGAATGTTGTGTGAAAATGTCTCAAGAAGAAGCTCATATATTATGTAACATCATGAAGTAACTTAATGCATGTTTGGGATTTAGGGGTTTCATTAATAACGAAACCCTATGTTTTATTAGATAGATCTTCAAAACTAAAATATGAAATGTTTATCCCCAATATTTGGGTTTAATTAAATATGTATAGTCTTTTTGGCTATGTCATTCAATATATCCTGTGTCACACAACTTTGGAATTGGTTGAAAAACTACATAGAGATTCATGAACATTCCTTTTTTGGATGTTGGATTGCATATTCATAGAGATTATATATTTTATATAGGATTTCTTATCCAACTAATTTGTTTGACCATAAAGGGGGTTGCACATATTTTTTGAATGTTGAATGAAATTTCCACAAATTACTCTAAAATCTCCTAAGATTGCTATTTTTGGATGTTTAACTTGTAATGGAAATAAATTTTGTTCATTAATTATTCTTGGCCTCCATGAATAGTAAAAATGTATATTATGAAATTAACTATGCCATTTGATTTATGTTTTTTATATTTGGTTTATTATTAGACTCATGTTTCGTTTCTAGAAATACATATATTTAATCTATGATCCAATTGATAACTCATCACATAATTCATGAGTTACTATCCCCAAACTATGTTATGGTGTTGAGTTCACTTATGAAATATTTTTGGCATACCCTATCTCACTTACTATACAGTATAGATTAATTATGATACCATGTACAAGGAATGACATCATAATCCTCACAGGAACAAAATACATTATTAATGCCTCAATCCACCTCATTCCATTATATATAAGGTGAACCAAGACAAGGGAGGATGAAGGATTTGATAAGGAATATAATGAGGTATTAGAGATGTGATGAAAGGAATATAATGAACAAGAATAAAAATGCAACTCATCCTATCCCATTATAATTGAAAAAACATAATAATTATGAATAAGGATTTAAAAATACCATGATAGTACAATAGGATTCTCTCCCTAGGGATAGTTTCACCACATCATGGGAATTATGAGGTCACAACTGAAGTTATAGAGAGAGAAAATAGAGGAAATAATTAGAAAACTAAGTGAAAAAATACATTAACACTATAAACCAATAATATCTATACTATTTTAAAAAATATGAATCCTTATTTGACTGAGGAATATATCACCCAATCCTTTTGTATCATGCATGTTTTTGGGGAACTATAATTTCCCAAAAAATGAAAAAAAGTGATCAATTAAAATCATGTCAAAGTATTTTGTGTCAAATTAGAATTTAATTCAGTGTTGTCTCCTTGTGGGCAGAAAAATTGTATCATGAAGAATTTACCTAGATACAAACTATCTTATTCAATAATTTATATTTTTTTGGTGTTTCAAATTTAATAAATTCAAGAATTGGGTGGATTTTTCATGGTGATTGTGAGACCATGAATTTTAAACATAGAAAACATAGATTTATTAAAGAGGGGGATTTATGGGGATTTTCAGTAGTGTTATTCATAATCCACATATATTATCTAAGCACAAATTGATAACCCATCCCATCATTCAAGAGTTAAAATCCCCAAATTATTATTTTTTGATTAAGTTTACCTATGATACATCATTAAAAAACTCTATATAACTTCATATATTAAGGAGAATAATGATTATACTATGAATAAGGGATGTAAATATAATCCCATGATGTAGTGGCCTATAATTTTAAACAAAAATATTACATATTTTTAGAAGAATTTTCAATACATTTCACAAATACATTCCCAAGGATCATATGTGTTTAGTGTATTTGGATAATAGTTTTAGAATATTATTATTTCATTAAAGATCTTAAACATACCCAACAAAGTTCTTCCCATTTAGTTTTATTTATATACATAGCCTACATAGCGAATTATTCATAACCCAGAGAATGGAAATATAATAATGGTTGAGCTTAGGTGGTAAAGAAGGATAAACATGGAAGTTATCAATTGATGATCATATGAAATGATAAGATAATAATAAGGGTATGAGATTATAAATATCACTTAAAAAGTATATACCCAATATTTCAAGGATTTCAAGGATGATACATGGCATAATAAATTTACATTTCAAAAGGAATGAACCATATGAGTGATAAATCACCATAAATCAATCATTAACCATACGTTCGGGTCATATAAGTGTGAAACCTTAATAAGTGTAAAGGGATTTCATATACAAAGGTTGAAATTTAACACCATTATATCATTGATGATTAGGCTTCAAAACCTGTTTCCCATTTCCTAATGGCTCTAGAATCCTAACCTATTTCCCAGATTGTATTGAGCGCACCTGCCTATTTCTCTCAACGGATCAAGAGAATCAGATTATTTCCCATCATTATCTCATGATATATAAAAATTTACCCAATTATTTGGAAAGATATATAGGTCCCACCCATCAGATAATTATTATATATTTATAAAAAAATATCTTAAAACATTAATCATATAATATCCCATGAAATCAAATTGGTATCATAAACATTTCATCACATCATAAACCATTGAAAATAAATGGAATTCATAATAATTTCATCATTTCATCAGAGCATAACCCATGGAAAAGGAATTGGTTTCATAAAAATAATTTTATTATAAACATTAACCATTATATGAATAATTAAGCATAGTGAAACTAAATCATATCCACATTTAATATTTAGAAACATCAAATGATTTCATTATAGGTGGAAAATTATTTTTAAAGATCACTCTGTACAGTTATTGAAGAGAATATGTTTTTTAATATGAAATAATATTTTTAAAAAATAAAAATTTCCAAAATATCGAGGAAATAATTTCATATGAGAATTACAAAGAAAAATTGTAAATAAATTTTCAAATAATTCAATGGTCATGATGGAATAAAATTATATCTTTGTCGTGAATGATTAAAAAAGATTCCTTTCCAATTTTCAGTAAAAAATCATTAATTCCTCATTTAGAAAATTATAAAGTTATTCATTTTTATTTATTTTTCTAAAAAATAAAACAATGATAAAAATTTTATAGTAAAATAATGGGAAAAATATTTTCTTAAAATAAATTTTAGATAAAATGGCAATGGATGAAAAATGATTTTGGCATAAGAGAGAAATAAAGTCAAATTTTCTCAAAAGATATCATTTGGTATATTTAATTATTAAATAGAGGTAAATGGAATTAAACCATGTATTATATATAAATTTCTATATAAGAGGAAAATTAATGATTTTATTGATAGGTAGATAATAATATTTTATCATCAGAAGCATAAAAATAATCAGTCCTAATAAACAAGGATAATGTAACATAAAAACCATTATCACATTGGTAATTTTTGAATCACAATCCCCATGAACAAATAAAAATTTATAAATATGTAAATCTATATAATATTCATAAGAATCATCATAATATACATTCATCGGTACTATACACACCATGAAATAAAATCAAGTGTTGAATATGACATGTTCCTTATAGAGATAAAATTGAGATGAGAATTACTTTCCACTTTGGGAAACAATTGAATCATAAGCCCCGTTAAAGAATAAAATAAAATGGAAAATTAAACTACTAGAAGATAAGTTTATTTATGATATAAAATTTCAATGGGGTTGTATATAAACCACAAAATATAAAAAAATGGTGAATACGAAAAATGTCTCCATGAAATAAAAGAGATTCAAGAAATCCATTTTCTCGTGTCTTGAATTTCTTTGTAAACATTTGAAACAGATGTATAATATATATAGTTTTATTAAAAATATATTATAGAATAATAATCATATATATCATACCATATATAACTTAATTATGACGTTTTATTACATGTTTATTAACAATTCCTTGTTAAAATCTCGTTTTGCATAATAATTTCTTCCGTCTTTATTTGTAATTTGGTTTGGTATTTTCAGTACTTTTATTTTGATCATGGATTAAACATATATAGAATGTTGAACATAATATAAATATTATATATATTCATTATATATTTCATTAGTATTTTCCTTAAAATTTTGAGATAGAAAATTAATTACACCGTTCGTGGATATGGTATGCCGTATATACACACGAACGTTGTTTCCATTTTCTCGAATTATAAAATAAAATAAAGGTAAATATTAATTCATCTTTGAAAATTATTATGATGTCATATATATCACATATATTAATTAAAGTTATCATCATTAACTTACATGTAAAGCGTAATAAGAAAATGAATCACATTGCTTCGTTAGGTGGTAGTCTATTGGACACATGAGTGACATTATCATATACCCACCGAATAGAAATTAAGAAGGTAGATGTTATATTATAATTTCATAAGTATAATTATGTGATGAGTGTCATAAGTATAATCTGTATCCCTAATTATATCCATTCATGAGAGGTGGTGATTGAAAAATAATTACACCAGTTTGCGAGGCAGTAGTCTGCTGTACACATGATTAATGGTTTCATTTCCGATCTTATGGAAGAGGGGATAGATTTACGTTATGAAATTTACATAATAACATATCTGTATAGTAGATAGACTAATGTTATTATATAATTATATTATAATAGGATTTAATGGAGTTGGAAGAATAAATAAAATAAAAAATCTCTATTAAGAACGATACATCTTCTTCAAACAACCCCTTTAGTTTAGCACCGAAATACTTATTAAGAGGTTTTAGTAATAAAAAAAGGACTCTATGACTTCAGGAGGGATGGAAAGAATAGATTTGGGATGGAATTATCCAAAAATGTATTTCAATGTGTAGATAAGTGATATGTGGGGGTCACCTCATTACTACAAAACATGCCTTTAACAACACATGACTTTATCAGTAATAGAAAAAAGTGATGATAATGGTCATCTTTAATAGCGCTAAAAAAATCACTGATAAATGTTACCATTTATCACTACTAAAAAATTGTGCTTATGAAAGGTAACCTTTATTAGCACCTTTTTAGTACTGATTACAGTTATGAATAAAATGAAATAATTAAAAAACTAAAAACTAAAAAATATTAACAATTTTAATAAATAAATAATTATCGATAAAAATGAATAAATTTAATATACATATATATAAATGATATTTTTTTAAAAAAAAATATATATTAAATATGTAGACATGTAAAATAAAAAAAATAAAAAAAATAAAAAAAATAAACATTTAAGAAGAGTAAATTAAAAATAATATTAAAAATTTTATTAATTAAATAATTATTGATAAAAAATGAATAATTTTAATATATATGTTTATATAGATTATAAATATAAACTAATAGTATATATTAAATATATATATATAATGAATAAATTATAATAATTAAAAAAATTAAAAATGAAGACATTACAAAATTATTTTAAAATTTATTAACAATTTTTTTAATAAAATAAAAAAAATGTAATAATTAAAAACATATTAATGTCATATTCATTTTTATTGTTGTTTTATTTTTCAGTTTAGCATATATCAAATGTGTGTTACATTGATTTCACATAGAAATAAATAATTGATTCATTTTAATATAACACACACACACACACACATTTACGCAATCAATGATATCTTATATAGAAACACATGCACATAATATTTATGTAATTTAGTAAAAAAATTAATATATTTTAGAATTTCATTATAACATGATACATTTACCATATTTTATTTTTAATCAATCAATTTTATTTATTAAATTTTAATATCAATACAATTAGGTATTATTTAATCATTTTTAATATCAGTTATTTTTTATTTGGAAATTTATTTTTGTATTTAATCATTCTCTATTATTTAATTATTTATATTTGTTTATTAGTTTTTCATATTTTCATTATTTATTTATATTTACTTTAATATATTTTTCAATATTTTTCAAATAATTTATTTTTATTAAATAAACCTAATCCATTTCTTCATTTTTTTAAAGTTGAGTCATGTGTTATTATTTAATTTCACTCTTTTTTAAAATCCATGTATTTAAGAATACATATTCATTAATAAGGTTACAAATATATTTGTAAATTAATATTTATAAATAAATATATTTATAAATTCATATATATATATATATTTATAATTATTATATATAAATAAATATTATTTTCCAAAAATGTATTGATGTTATTATAAATAAATAATTATATATTTATAAATAATTATAAAATTATAAATGATATATTTAAATAACGAATTTACACTATTTATATTTATAATATATATAAATATTATTTTAATATTATTATTCATATATTTTTAAATTACTAATTATATATTTAATTAATCATAAAATTATAATATATATATTTAGATAATAAATATATTTATATATTTATATATTTATTAATTACATTTATATACAATTATATAAATATATAATGATATAAATATATTTATAATTGTAAAATTTTAAAAAATGTATTTAAATAATTAATATATTTAAAAAAAATTATTTATATAAAATTATTAAATATATATATAATTATATATATTTATAATGATATGAATATAAATATAATTTCAATAAATAAATTAATATAAATTAATTTATAAATTTATATTTATTATATTTTTAAATTTATATGTTTATAATTATATATCAAAAATATATTTTCTTTAGAAAACATTGTTAAATAAGTTTAAATAAATAATTATATATCTATACGATTATAAAAACATAATAAAAAAATATATTATTATTTAAATATTTTTACAAATATTTTTATTTTTATTTATAATTATTAATTCTTTTTCATTGCTTTTTTTAGCCCTGATAAGGATTCCTTTTATTAGTGCTTATCAATTTAGTACTAATAAAATGCCTTTTTATCGGTGATTTTTTGGAAGCATTGATAAAATAATCCTCAATCTATTTTAGAGAACCATAACCACGACTCATTCGGTCATGATTCTCAAGACCTCATGTATCTCCTTTGTTGTGAGTGAAACTCCTCTACGTTCTCTCAGACAAATCAATGCTATAATCCAAGGTATGTGATTTTAACCTTTTCCTATCTCATTGATTGATTTTTTTGTCTTCCACAGTTTGTGTTTCTATGCTATTCTTAACAATGAAGAATCATACATCTCATACTTCTCTCTCTCTCACTTACCTATACCTACGCATTTCCACCCCTACTCTGTAAACTCATTCCAGCTTCATATAGTACCAATGTAAACTGCATCTCCATCCATTGTTGCAACTAATGTTGATTTAATTGACAATTCCATTATATTTTTTCTTTTCACCTTTTAGATAGTGTAGACAATGATTGTTTGAATCTAGTTTCCAAAATATAACATCCACATGAAGATTCAAAAAACTCTTAAGGAAATAATAAGATTAATGAATATATTTTTATGTATTTAGAAAATCATATTTATAAACTTTCATATAAATATAAGTGTGGATTTTTGCTCAATCAATATTTCATGATTAGAGTCGCATATGTGAAGTAGTACAATGAGTAAATTTTTTTTGTTCATATGTTATAAAATGATATAATTTAATGGAGGTTCATGTATATTTTCTTTCAATTGATTATTTTTTTGTTATTCATAAACAAGTTTAATATAAATCTGAATATAATTTCACATGATTAATATATTATTGAAAAATGAGATGATGACATACCACATGAAAGTGTTATTAAAGGTGTTAATTTAATGTTGTAAAAAAATATTATAAATTTTTATGATTCTTAGAATTATTATATTATATTTATGATTATGGTACTTTTTAACATAAATGAATTAATAAATTCAATCCGATTAAATGAAAAAGTATTTTTTGGGATTAAATTCTTGTTGGTGGTATGTTGTGATAGAAAGTGAAACATATTTTTGATAGAGGTTATAAAAACTATACAATGTTAGAAATAATGATTTTTTTTGAATATTTTTATTTTATTTTGATTTTGTATTAAGAATTCATAATTATTTTTAATGCTACAAATTACCACATGTTTCACAAAAAGGTTGTGTAAATAAGTATTCATTTGGGTATGATTTAAATACAATACAACACACTTCACTCATAAAAGTACACATTTTCATGTATCTTTCATGAAACATTATACTATCTTAAACATAGATATAATACTTCAATACTCTGGTAAAAATAACTATTAATACCTTCATTTAATCCTTAATCATATGATTGGTATCCTTCAATATATTGATGATGGATTGGAATCCCTAATTCAAATTATCATTCCTCCCATGATTTTGGTTCCAAAGTTCCTTGATGACATACCTCCATATTGGATTATATTCTTTAATATCTAATGATGTTGTTTCCATGACATTGAATACCACATCTCCAAACCCATTCTTAAACACTTTCATCCCACCATACTTCCCATTTACTACTCCCCAAGAACACCCAAAATGACACCTAAAAATTATTCAAAACATAATGAATGATTTTTTTAGTTTCTTTATATGTATTTTTTATATGAATCACTTGAATAGATTTCATATTTTTTTTAAGAAATTGTTCACTACCATTGGCCTCTTCATAGTAAAAGAAATATGAATATATTTTCATTAGCTTTCATATTCACTATAGATTACAAATTTAGTGGGCATGGTTGCTGGAAAGAAAAATAGAAGTAATAATTTATACTAGATCTGGGTAGAAAAAACTATGATTTAGAAAAATTAATGATTTAGGGAATGACCAGTTTTATAGATTAAGGGAATAATAATTTATTTCAATTTGGATTTAAATTTTCATTCCTTCATTATTCAAATTTAATATGTTATAAGCCATAATTCAAATTACATTTAGTTTATTTTTGAATATGAGTGGTTTTAGAGTATACATGGAATAAAAATATATTTTAATAATAATAAGTTCTTGGTTTTATGTGAAGGAAAGGTATGGTATGTTAGAATGTGAGTTACTATAGCCATGTAAGTGATTTATCAATAGCAAGGGTGAGGGTGATGTGAAATTTGTTTTGTTCTTTTTTCCTTTTTATTGATTTTCAGAAGTTTGGTTTACCTAATGAATTGTGGAAATCATTTTTTTATTTCATAGTGAAAACAATTACGTTAAGAGTTCCCCATATTTAAAATTCACTTCCAATGAAAAATAGATATGTTATAACCATTTCATTATTTGGATGTAATAAGTTCATGTGATGGTTATCTATGAGGGATACTCTCAGTTGCTATGGGTTAGAGGTCGAATCTCATGGAACCTATGTTGTGTTTATTTGCATATGTAGATAAATTTTTCCCCTCCTATTATTTAAATATAGACATATTATTAGTTAAATGATTTGAATGTCAAGGAACAACCATGTTATAAAAATAAGTTATGATTATTATAATTCACTGGTATGTAATGAAGTTAGACATTTGATTATCATGGTGTCCTGATTAGTTCACAATATCTTGAATTACATAGGAATTTTTGTTGTTAATTATTTGAACATATACTCAAATATATGTGTTTTATATTTTAGGGAACCTATTAGTATTTAATTTTTATTATTATACTCACACCCTACACATGTACCTCACTGTATATAGATATCTTATATTTGATATATAGTTAGGGGAAAATGAGTAGTAACCAAGATTATAATTAGTATATCATAGTTAGAAATTTTCGATCGTCTCATGGTAGTGAAAATGACCTTTTAGAATCTTGAAAGGTGATTCTAAATTTTAAATTAAGAAATTCAAATTTAATTTTTTAAGGAGACTAGAGTCATCCTAATCAGCATAATCTTCCAAATAGTTATTATTTAATTTCGTTGGTTGAGATTCATCCCCCATCTCTTCTGTGTTTCTAGAGCCACTCTAACCAGTATTCATCCAAAAAGATCACTAGTACCTGGTATATGATGACTATTGGGTAGATTATTTCATGAAACATAAGTGGATGTCCATAATTTATGTGGTATGATTATCAATAAAAAAATTAAATAATAACTATTTAAGAGATGAATCTTATAAGGACGAGAATTGTCTATAGATTTCACCTTTAGAAAAATTAAGAGTACACCTAATGTAGTGGGGTAATTATTTTTATAAATTCAATTACCCATTTCCATAAAAATGGATTTAATCTAATCATTTGAATAATAATTTTGAATATGGATTTAAATAGTTCATCATTTTTTCAATAAATAATGCATGTGGCCCTTCTCAAATAAATACCCAGTGTTTATAGTTTTGTTATTGAAAAAAATAAAATGGTTGGATAGTCATACAGACAATTCCTTCTTCATATGCTGATGTTACCAATACCAAAGAAGAATAAATTATTGAAGATGAAAAATAGAACTATTAGGGGATAAATAGAATGTTGGAAAAAAACAACAACAACACATCACCATGGTGTTGAATAAAATTATCAAGGCATGAAGTTAGACTATAATTATTTTGGCTGGTTGGAATTAATACAGAAAACATATTGACCCCAACAAGTCAATGTTCAATAATTATATTGGGGTCACAATGATGATTAATGTGATGGTTGATACTAATTCATTATTTCAAATCAAACCTATAATTATGTAAATCCAATGGAATGATATAACAGTAACGTTACAATGTACATACTCTATTTTACAGATAAATTTTATAATGAAACATTGATTTAGTTTTCATTATTTTTCTAGAGTTCATTTTTTTTAGAATATTTCCATAATAATTTTTTAATGACCACTGGTAAATCCCATAATAGCTTCCAAGAATCTTCTTATAATTTTGCATCTTAGGGATGCTATGGGAGAGTAAATCCCCACCCACCATTTAGATATACACAAATTATAATGTCAGAAATATGGACTGCATTCATTAGTCATCGCAATGAGAAATACTTTTATAGAATTTTAGTTGATAATATATTATTTTACATTAATTATATTATGCATAATTTTTCAAAAATATTATTTTATAAAGACAGAAATTAGTGAAAAAAATAAATAACATGCATCAAAACAAATGTACCCATATCTCAAATCAAGGATGTGTTATGCTTCATTAGAGAAGAAATAGGTATGTGTTTTAAATCACCAATTAATTTTTAATTTTTGATATGAAACAACATATTTTCCTTTTTTATTTGCATATTTATAAATCAAAATCTGATGCCACTTCTATCCGACATCATGTGATATGGAAGGAGTATCATGTAAATAAAGAGGGTAAACTAGTAGATAAAAACACAAAAGAGTACATTAAACATGTTTAACTGAAAAATAATTTTAATTACTTATGTGTTATAATAGTATAACATAAAAAAATCTATTTATATTCATATTCTTCAATATGTTTCTAACACAATAATTTATAATGACCATACAGAAGGAAATGCAACATTTAGTAGATTTAAAGCATCCAGAACAACATGGTCACATTATGGGATTATGTTTTAGTGTATCTAATCAATATTATTTCAAGAAGATAAAATGACAATAAATTGTATATATTATAGTGAGACAATTTTAGAAACAAATAGACACACTATAAGATAGTATTGTTCTGTCAGGTTCACCAGTCCAATGTATGAGTAAAGATCAAAGTGAAATGAAAGTGGAACAAATATATGAACATAAACTAAATGATACCTCTAGATTTGAGGCTAGTCATTCCCCCCCGATAATTTACCTTACCCGAGGTAAATAAATTTTTCATTTCTCTTTCTCCTAAATGTGAATCAAACAAAATTCAAGAACATTATATTACAAAATAATTTACAATTTCAGTTGTATTTTATTTGTATATTTCAACACCAACACAACACCTTTTTGTGATTGGTACAATGTATACTATACAATGAAAAAATATACATAATAATTTCCACTAAAAAGATCAGATGAGAGTGAGGATTGATGTATTTCTTGAGCCAACTACTAAGGTACTTATTAAACTTGATGATCTAAATGGTACAATAGCCAATGATTCTATTGGAGATTTTGTATCATGGATGTCTAATATTATGATGATACATGAGTTATTTATTTAATAAATTGTTCATATGAAAACCCTATAATGGTTAATGATAAGAGTTCTAAAGTGCATTATGATATTACATATGGATAAAGTGGCGGGGGAAACAAAATGTTAGGTTAATAAAATCTTATGAATTGAACAATAAATTAAAATAACATTATGAGATTACATTCTCCCTACCAGTTATAGAGAATCATTTATTACCATTAAAACTTCATAAAGTGACCATATTAAAAGATGAAAACATTTCTTATATTTTATTTGTAAAATAAATATATGGAGCTTCCATGATAGACATAATTGGTTTCGAGACTATAAATGTGATTCTAAAAAATGAATGGCTATGTCCCTTAGTCATGAATTCATAAATAAGGTAAATATTCACAAAACATAAATAGTTAGATAATATGTATATTAATCTTAAAAACTATTCAAAGTTTCTATAAGAAATTATATTACTACAATATAAAGTAAAAATAATGGGAAGAAAGATTTAAATTCATTAATCCCTATATCATTTAAACATAAAAACTTAAATTAGATGATAGAGAAACTCATAAGAAAACAAACGAGTTACTCAATGTTTTTGAGAAAAAAATTAGACGATAGAGTCTTTTTTGGGACGACAATATTGGATTAAAACTATAGACTCTAATCACATAAAAAATATTTTTAATTTTTTTTATTAATTATATTTTCTTGTTTTTTACGGAATAATTCAATTTTGATCATAGTCAATATAGATATCTCAAATATTTTTTTAGATACAATACATGGATATCGTACTAAATCACTACACATGATGTGTATTGTGAATTGAAATACAATGAAATCAATATTTTATAGGTAAAGTTTGAATTATATGTTGTAGTCTATTTTTAACAAGACTTTTATTATGATAGAGAGATCACTAAATATTTGCTAAATCATGCTGTGGATTACTAAAAATTGAAACAAATTACAGTAATATAGAAATATTTAACTATAAACACATTTTAAAAAATTTATTTATTTTGGTAAATGATTCTACAATGATCGAAGCAAGATAATTACATTGATTATTGATATTCTGTTTGATAATTTATGAGAGATGTCATTAAGCATGAAAAAATCAGCATCCCCCAATTGTCAATTTTTGAAGGTAATTAAAATTTTATTAAATATATTTCATATTAATTTTTTGGTCTATATTTTCTTAGTACTGTCAAGTTTTTCAAAAAAATTCATACTCAAAAGAAGAAATAAATTTGTTTAGAGATGAGTGGGTAGCATACTTCTTTTTGGAATTTACGCTGGAATAAAATTTACGTGATTTAATAATATGTTAGTGATATAGTATGAGTAATTACCTTAGAAATATATTTTGGGTGTGAAACATTAGTTTCATAATTTTTAAATATTATGTTGGATCTATTTCTTACGGATACGTACAATGGAGGAAATCAATTTTTCTAGAAGTACTGACATGAAAAAAATAAAATTCATAGAAAATTGAAGAGATAGAGGAGTGGCTGGAGGAATATTTAGAGATCGATGTGGAGGGATAGGTATAGGCTAGGACTAAGGATGATATAGAGGTAGATACTGAGGTGAAGAAGGAGATTATGTGCAAGCTTGAAAATAATAAATTTCTGGCCAATTCTATAGAATGAGGATCATACCAATTTTATATTGGATTTTTTTTAAAAATAGTTCACACAACAATGTTCACTTATGATAATATCCATTGGGGAAGTTTTCTAGGTGGAATATTGAAAAAAAATAAACACTTGTTTATGTTATTTCATAGAGAAATTTAATTAGAGAAATATTTTCATAAACAAGACAAAAACACCTTATTTTTTCAAACTGACTATCATTGAAAACAATTTCTATTAGTACATTCCTTGTACTATAAAATAATAATAATTTTTTAAAGGAAAACCTCAACTATAATAAACTAAAACACAATAAAAACTAGATTTAGTTGCTTACTAATTACTTCTATACACCACAATGAAAGGGTATCAGTAGTGTAGCCAATGGTCACTTGAGAGTCATACAACACCAATACAAAAATAAAAAATTTATATAAAAAATTGTAAATTATTGAATAAATATTTATATAATCATCCAATAAATCTAATAGGTGTAAGCAGGTATAATTGTAGGATAACTATCATTGAGATATTGCAGTCATCTAGGAGGGCTGTTGTCGAAGGGAACATGACATCGAATGAAAAGAAACAGCCTTACAAATAAATCCTAAAAAATGAAAAACATGATTCCAAAACAAAATCATGAACATTGTAAGTTGAGAATGTTTTTAGACTTTGGGATGTGTAGGAATCATCCTCACCTAAATACAATGCATGGTGTGAACTGTATGACTCAAAGTGCATCTTTTTATTTAATGCTGACATCAATTTATTAAAAAAAATGACCTAATCAAAATTGAGGAAGCATAATCATATTGTTTTGATAGTTTATGAAAACTATCTATAATTATTTTTTGACATGTAGGAATCTGTTTCACCTGAGTTTAAAATATGATGATCCTGGTATGACTCAAAGTGTCAATTATCAGTTTAAAATTGACATTTTAGTTAAAAAAATGTCACTCACTAAAGATAAAGAAAACATGATCATATTTTCATAGTAATTTATTAAAATTATTCAAATTTCATTTTTTATGTGCAGGAATCGATATAAAGTCAAATTGATACATGGTGTGACCAGTATGAGTCAAAGTAAATGTTTACAGTTTAAAATGAAATTTTATTAAAATTAGAATGTGACATACTCAAAATTGAGAAAAGGAATTTGGATTAATTTTATAATTTATAAAAATGATCCATATGTCATTTGAGACGTTTTTGAATCATCCAAACCTCTATTTCATGCACGGTGTGACCGGTATTACTTCAAGTGAGTATTTTTATTTAAAATTTGACATCAATTTTTGTATAAATGACAACCGACCTACTAAAAAATGAGAAAACACCTTCATATTTTATTTATACTTTATTAAAATTATCCATATATAATTTTTTAAATATATTAATTATTCTCATGTTAATATGATACATGATGTGCCCAGTATGAATCAATGTGTTCGTTATCAGTTTAAAATCAACTTTTTGTTCAAAAAGTGTCACGCATTGAGAACCAAGAATACATGATCGGATTTTATATATAATATAGTAAAATGATTCATAAACCATTTTTGATTCTTATTAATTGATATAACATCAAACTGATACATTATGTGAGTAGTATGAGTCAATGTGAATTTTTCCTATTTAAAATGATATTTTAGTAAAAAAAACCAATGAAGTACTCAAAACCAAGAAAACACATTTTGATTGTATATATACTATAAGAAAGTTATCTATATATTTTTTAGTTCTGTATTAATTAGCCTCACTAGATTATAATGTATGGTGTGATAGGTATGACCAAAAGTGAATATTTTTATTTAAAATTTACATCAATTTTAGTAAAAAGAAATCCAGCCAACTCAAAAATTAGAAAAAGCATTAGAATTTTTTTTATACTTTATAAAAACATTACATTTGTCATTTTGGAAATTTTTGAATAAAAAAAACCATAACTAGATAAATTATGTGCTCGGTATGTCTCAAAGTGTCTATTATTAGTTTATAATCGATAATTTATTTAAAAAAGTATCAATCACTGAAAACTAAGATAAAATTCTCATATTTTATAGATAATTTTAGAAAATGATTCCTACATAATTTTTTTATGTGTAAAAATGTTTCTCATGTTATACCAATAAACTATGTAACTGGTATGAGTCAAATTGTGTCTTTCCACTTTGCAATGACTTTTTAGTAAAAAAGACAAGTGAAATACTAAAAAAGGAACAATCATAAGGTTTTTATACTTTAGTAAAATTATCTATAAGTAATTGAAAACATGTAAGAATCAACCAACCCTCAATCTGATGCATGGTTTAATCAGTGTAACTCTAAATGCATCTTATTATTTAAAAATGACATCAATTTTAGTAAAAAAGTAAACTGTCCAAATCAAAATTGGTAAAACACTTTTGTTTTGTTTTTATACATTAGGAAAATTATCTATAAGTAATTTTTGATTTTTAGGAATCATACACACCTCAATAAGAAATATAATGTTCCTAGTATCATTCAAAGTATCCGTTATTAGTTTAAAATCAACGGTTTAGTTCAAAAAGTATCACTCACTGAAAATTGAGAAAAATAAAAAGAATTATATTAATTAATTAATAAAATTATTCATAAATAAATTATTATGTTTAGAAAATTTTCTCATATCAACCTAATACATTATGTGACTGGTACATGTAAAAGTGTGTGTTTCTAGTTTAAAATTACTTTTTAGTAAAAAAGACAAGTGACAGACTCAAAACTAATAAAACAAATTCAAATTGTTTTAATAATTTTATAAAATTATCCATAAGTAATTTGAGATGTGTAGTAATAAAGAAAACTATAATAAAATGCATGTTTTGATTGGTATGGCTCCATGTAAATCTTTTTATTTAAAATTCACACCATTTTTAGTAAAAAAGACAACTGATCTACTCAAAACAATGAAAATTCAATCATATTAATTTTATAATTTATTATAATGATTTATAGTACATTTCTATGTATATGAATTCACCATAGATCAATCAGATACAAGATGTGATCAGTATGACTCAAAGTTCCCATTATGAATTTAAAATAGATATTTTAGTTCAAAAAGTGTAAATCACAAAAAGCTATGAATAAACGATCAGAATGTCTTTATAATTAAGGGAAATGATTCCTAAATAATTTTTAACTTTATGGATTTGGCCTCTTGTAAAACTAATACATGATTTGATCAGAATGAGTCAATGTTTGTGTTTCATATTTTAAATGACAATTTAGTAAAAAGGAAAAGTGATTTACTCAAAACCAAGAAAAAACATTCTCTTTTTTTCATACATAGTGAAGAATATACATATTTCATCCAAGACATGTATGAATCAATTTATCCTAAATCTGATGCATGGTGTGACCATTATGACTCTAAAAGTGTCATTTAATTTAAAATTGACATCAATTTTAGTAAAAAAGAGAACTGACCAACTCAAAACCAATAAAATGCATTTGGATTATTTTTTTATTTTAGGAAAACAATCCATATTTATTTTTGGATTTATAGGAATCATTCTCGCCTCAATCCAATACATGATGTTCCTGGTATGACTCAAAGTGTCCATTATCAGTTTAAAATTGACATTTTAGTTCAAAAAGTGTCACTCACTGAACGTGGATAATACACACTTATATTGTCATGATAATTTAGAAAAATGAATCATAAATCATCTGTGATGTGTAATAATTGGTATCACTTCAAACCAAAACACATTACGACTATTATGAGTAAAAGTATATATTTCTAATTTAAAATGAATTATTTGTAAAAAAGAAAAGTGGTGTACTGAAAAAATGAGAAAATGAATTTACATTGTTTTTATACATACTAAAATGATTATTATGTCATTTGAGACGTGTAGTAAAATTGGAATCAATGTTTTGTAAAAAATACAACTAACTTAATCAAAACCAAGAAAACACATTTAGAATGTTTTTCTACATTTTTAAGATGATCCAAAAGTCATTTTTGATGTGTAATAATCAGACACACCTCACTATGATACACGATGATCTTGATGTGATTCAATGTGTCCATTATCATATTAAAATTGATATTTTAGTCTAAAAAGTGTCCCTCATTTAAAACGATGAAAAATTTCTCATATTGTCTTTCTAATTTAGAATAACTATTCATAAATAATTTATGACGTATAGGAATCAGTCTCACTTAAAACTAGTAAATGATGTGGATGGTATGATTCAATGTCAATTTTTCCAATTTAAAATTACATTTTAGTAAAATAGACAAGTGACATACTCAAAATCGATGAAAAATGTTAACATTGTTTTTATACTTTAAGAAAATAATCAATATTTCATTTGAGACATGTAGGAATAATGCATACCTAAAACCAATGTAGAGTGTGGTCGATATGAATAAAAGTGAATCTTTTTATTTAAAATTGACATTAATTTTAGTAAAAATGAAAACATGCCAAATCAAAAACAAAAAAACGAATTTGAATTTATTTGATACTTTTTGAAAGAAATCCATAAGTCATTTGTGAAATGTGGGAATCAACCATGTCTCAATTTGATACATTATGTTTCCAGTATGAGTAAAAGTGTTTGTTATCAGTTTGAAATCATCATTTTAGTTCAAGAATTTACACTCACTAAAAACCAAGAATAAACACTCATATAGTCTTTATAATTTAGGAAAATGATACAAAATGTCATCAGTTTGTGTCAAAGCGACAAATAATGTGATCGATATGAGTCAAAGTGCATTATTTTTCTTGACCAGGGGTGGATTGTTTGGTAATAACATGAGTTGGGTTCACGGTCAAAAGAAAAATAAACATTGATTTTTTTGAATGTATGTAATAATTTTTAATTATTTAATTGTATAAAATAATGTTTGGAATGCCTAAAATATAGTTATTTTTTCTCTTACATGTGTTGTAAATTTCATATCTTTTAAATTATATATTCAGACACGATTTTTTTGATATCTAGTGGTGTTTCTGGTTCTGCAGTGCACTATTAGAGCACACATAACTGGTTTTATAGAGTGTTGTTACATCACATTTTAGTATGCACCGTTATTAGTTCTTTTAAAGAAGTTGATAATGGGGACTTTATCAACGCTTTTATTTAGCATCGATAAAGGGATCATTTATCCTCAGTTTTAAAAATGAAGATAAATGACCTCCTTATCTCACTTTTAATAGAGTATATAAAGGGACCAAAATTAGTGCTGATAATGGTCCCCTTAATCAACGCTATTAAAATCGATGATAAAGTACCCATTTATTATCTCTTTTTTAGCGATGATAAAATCCAAGATCTTTTTATCTCACTCAAGTAGTTAGCACTTCTCTATCACTGATAAAGTCCATTTTAGAGATGTTAATGAATTTTTTTTGTAGTTCCATCTATAAGTGGGGGAGAGGAAAAACATTGTATTTTTGAAAATAAAGAGTTATACCCACATCTTTTAGATGAAAAAAGGATAAAAAATGGATTCATTATTGAATATTATGTTTGATAATGTATACATATAGCTATAAAATAATAATCAGAGAAGTTGTTATGTCATTTTAACCATTATATTTTTTTAACACAAGGTAAACCCTTTTTGACCTTAACTAGGGTAATTAATTTTTACTCTTTTTACTATTAATTGTGAAAAAAAATTATGTTGAAGATATTATATAAAATTAATTAACCCTATAAAAATTATGTAATAAATTCTTGAAATTCCATTAACTGAAATAGTGAAATTTAATATAAAATTTAACCCACATAAGTGACCAAACACGGTTTTCTAAAGACAAAAATTTCTTAAGTATAGAATATTTTAATATCTAAATTCAAAATTAAATTCATTACAATAAAATTAATTAGTTTAATCATAACACAATTGAACTTGTTTTTATATTAATACATTTTTAAACAATATGTAACATAAACAATTCTATAAATGAAAAGGCAGGTTTAAATAAAAATTGGGATTTTTTTTATTATTCACAAAAAAATTAAAATTTAAAAAAAGTTCTAAACCATTCACCATAAAACATTATTCACATTTTGAGTCAAAAAATGAAGTAAAAATTTTCAAATAATTTTTTATAAGTTTCCATAATTAATTTTATAATTTTTTTTAAAAAATAATAAAGTTTTTTGTGGATAAATTATTTTTGAAGAATGTAATGGATATAATAAGAAAATAATTATTTATAAATATATTTTATTTATCGAAAACATTTATACTTTATTTTTATTTTTTTATTTATATATATGAAATATAATTTATTTTCTAGGTTATAATGTTCATGTTTAAATTGGAACCTCTTTAATAATAAATAATGGTTCATTAATACTCGATGTTCTGTGTAGTACAAGCTGATGAAAAAATTAAATTTACTAGAAAGAGAATATTTCATAAAATATTTTGATATTACAATCAAGACACATCATATTCCCTTTATTCCTCCATCATACTCAATCTATATATATGAGGTTAACCCAGACAATGGAGGATGCATAATTTGGTATAAAATGGAATGCATTAGTGGGACTGTAATGTAAGAAAGACAATCACTATACATTAAAAAAACACTAATCTTTGACCATTACAATTAGAATAAAAACATGAGAATTTTGAATATGTATTTCGGAATAAAATGACCCTCCCCAAGGGTTTGAACCTAAGAGTTAGTTTCCAAACATAATTGGAATTTATAGCCCACCGAGGAGAGAGACAAGAATGGAATAATAAATAAGAAAAATTGTGCAAAAAATCCTATATTAAAAGATTTAAAATACAATTACTTTACTAATTAGAAGAAACTTTTTATTACTATGGTATCGATAAGAATTTTTTATCAACCTGGTAAACATCATAATTCATCATTCTTGTTTGAATATTATATTTTATTCTAGTTTCATCTCTATTTCATTATGCCATTGTTAAAGTCTTACTCTCATTCTATTATCATCTTCCATAGGGAAAATTCATTTTTTTCTTACCAAAATTTCGTAAGAAATATGTTCAGTGAATAAATAATTTCCCAATTTTATTATTCATGGTTTCAACATGTTATTCCGTATTAAATAATTACCATGATTGGTATGGGATTCATATACAAAAATGAATGTATCACAGAGGCTATGAGAGTAAATAAATTACCAGATGTTTAGGTAATAAATTTAATACCATGATGGATGTTAAGGATACATCATCTTGGGAATGTAATCTCTAGAGTAAGATGAAAATGAATTAATGGGAAATTGACATGTCATAAAATAATTATAGGTATCAGTGGGTGATACAGTCAGTTGGGGAGTGGATTTAGATTATGTTAGTGAAGTTTCCTACTTTATATTATGTTGTAGAGGTGTGAACACTATTCAAAAATAAATCATTGTAATAATGAGTACATTATGATGATAACACTATGTGAGTCAGGTATTGAGGTTTTGTCAGAGGGTCAATGTACTATCATGGAGGAATTAAATGATGAGATGGGTAATGGATGGATCCTCAATTATAGGAATGTTATCATTAGTATATTGTCATGTTCCATATTCAATATATCAATCTCAAAATATTGGTATGTGAGGTAAGTACATGTGATGTCATTGGGATTCCTATAGATGATCGACTCTTGATGAGGCCTTTGATTTAGTGATACATATCCTCTATCCCATCCATGTTTCTCTAATAAAATTCTACCATTATTCCTATGTACCATGGTTGAGAAGGATATGGTTACCTGGCACATCCTCTTACTTCACCGTGAGTAGGTGGCCAGAAGTTGACATATTTTAATTTTCTATCATATGAAACATTAAGGATCCAACATTGTAAGACATGCTCAATGATTTTATTCATGTCCCTACTAATTACCTTATTTTTCATGTTTTTTTTTTGATTTTTCTCTTTCAAAATCACCAAAATACCAAAATTTAAGTTCATCCATGGAAATTAAAACATAGAAAATAAAATTAATCATTAAATTCAGGGTTTAGGCCATTTTTCTAATAAGATTAAAAATTCATACTTTCCTTAAATAATAATTATATTCCCATTTTTTATACTATAAATGGGAATATTATCAATCTATAATTACAAAGAATCTTATTATATGTGACCCCCACACTTAACTCAGTTATCCACTAGGATGTGTTAAGGAATTTAAGAAAATTTTTATTATTCAAAGTTCAAAATAAAAACTTATTGAGGATTGGAACAAAAAATCCATCAATCATTGATTATTATTCTATTTTTTATATAAATTTTTCTTCATATCTCATTCTGTCTATATTTTTATTATACTTATAATCCTACTTATTCTATTTGAAAACTACCTTAAATGGATTTTTCAGTAATCACTCAAAGATTATTTTATTGAAAGTTATGTTTATTCATAGATTACACATGTTTTACAGTAGAAATTCCAATATAATATGTTTTCTACAACCAGGATTAAGTGTACCACTCAAGAGGTATTTTAATTTTTTATTCCATGGTTCAATGGGTTTTTTTAATATTAAAAGTTCTAATTCAGAATGGGTAGTTTTATCATTAGAGTAAAATGCATGAAATAATTCAGTAAGTGTATCACTATAAAGGTATATTACTCATAACCTCAAAAACAATCTTCGGCCGACATCATTCCCCATTTTTTCTTCGGAGAGTTAGAATACCAATAGTGAACTTCAAGGATGAATTTATCTTTTTAACTCAATTTTCATGAATATTATTTTTCATCCTTTTTTTGAATTCACACGTATTTTTTTTCTATATATATATATATATTGGGGAGTAAGAGGATAATGATAATAATAATAGAAAAAATTATTTTTTCACCACACCCATAAAAAACAAATGATCCCCAAAACTTTTCCTAAAAACAACAAAACTTCCTCCTTAGAGATACCCTGAAACTAACCATCTACCAAACATTTATCTTGAAATAAAATATTAATTTCACTAAAATGATGTATTATTAGGGATTAATAGTATTATAACATAGTATAACTAATGTGTAGTGTATTGTGTAACACCCGAAGAATTTCAAATTGAACATTTATTTTTATTAAATATTTATTTTGAATGATTTTTAATTAATACTTTTATAAAAATAAATTATATTTTCTAATAAAAATATGTTTTTATTCAATATTATAAAATATTACCTTCATGAAATATTATTTTCTATAAAAAAAATATTATTTTCATTAAGTATATTTATTTTTTAATAATTTTAATTATATTCATTATTAAAAAGATTGATTTAAAATTTAATGATTTAAATATATTATTATTATAAACAATATTTTTTTAATGTGACATTAATTTACTTAAAAGGTTTTTTTAAATAAATATATTTATTTTAATATAATAATAATAATAATAATCATCATCATCATTATAATTAAGGGCAATGCATATTTTTTATATGAAAACAATTATTATTATTTTTAAGAAAATATATTTTTTGATTATATGAAAATATGTTATTTTTTTCTTATAAATTTTATAAATTATAATTATATATAATTATTTTTTTTAACAAAAAATACACATTATATATATGTTAAAAATTTTATGATATTAATTATTGAATTTTTTTAAAAAAATGTGTTATTTTAATATATCTAAAAATGTTATACTAAATGATAAAAAATTAAACATAGAAAAACATGATCTTTTAAAAAGAAAAAAGCATTAAAACATGAAATGATTATTAAATATAAAAATGAATTATTGAATTAGAATTACCAAAAATATAGAGAAGCAATAGTTAAGAAAAGAGGAGGAGACATGAGTGGAAACATGAAACGAAAGCATAATAATATAATGATGATATAAAATAATATTGTTTAGTTAAAAAAATAAAAAAACACACAATGTGAGTTTATAAAAAAAATAAATAAGATAGAACGTATGAAAAAATACATATAAATGTTCTAAAAATAAGAAAATGCTAAACAAAATAAAGTAAAATAAATAGAGAAATATAATAAAAAACATTGGTGGCTCAGGTTTTTTTGTGTGTGTCAAAAGAAACCAACCTTTTTGATATTTTCCAACACCAATCGAATAGGAATACTATTCTATATAAATATTAAGAAAAAAAATACCATATTTTGATCTCCAAGTTTCTACAATTTTCATATGTGAATTAATTAAAAAATATAAATGATTATTTTTAGTTTTTAAATCATTTTTTTTCACACCCATGGACACCTGAACATTACTCTGCCAAGCCCTCTCTTGGTGTCCAGAAGCTCTTAGCCCAACTTTTGATCCAAAATCAAGTAATATATTCAATTTATTTTATGTTTCTAGATATTAATATATATAAGTTTATATAAAATATATATACATACATATCTTGTTTTTGTTCTAAATATTTTTATGTAAATGTTGTGTTTAAAATTTATATCTTAAAGGATTCTTTTTAAAGCCATCATTCTTACGAATTCAAGAGTTTGTTTTTTTAATCCTTTTATTTTTATTTTATAAAAAATTATATATATATATGTGTGTATGTGTGTATTTATATATATATATAAATATATAATTATCTATTTTCAAATCATATAAGATATGGGTTTATATATTAAATTTTATTTATAAATCTATGGCATGTAAAGATTGATTTTGTTTTGATGAAATTATGTTTATTACCAAGATATAAATATGTATATATATATATATACACATATGTATCTATAAAACCTTTTATTTTTAAGATTTTATATTTGTATTGTTTTAAATTTTATCTCTAAGATAACGTGTTGACTGATACATCATTTATCAAACCGGTTTCTTGTGTTTTGAAAACATCATTTTTCATATAAGGAAAAATGATATATATATATGTATGTATGTATGTACATATATGTATATCAATATATTTATTAAAAAGGGTGAAAATTTTATTTCCAAATCTATATATGAAGTTATAAATTATTCTTATTCTATCAATTTATGGTTTATGTTTTTGGGTAACCTTGTTTTAAAATGAAAATATTCATTATTTTATGTACAAATACTAAACAAGATTCCAATTTATGTGCACAAGTTATCGATTACTGTGAGAAATTTTATCTTCACCCCTGGTATTTCATGCATAATCTGTTATAGACAACAACAAAATTATAAATTAAATCTCACATATTTTAGATCAAGTATTCATTTTCCATCACCCATATTGTTTATGATGTACATGAAATGTTAGTTATTTTAAATAAGGCATTCTCCTAAAAAATATTTTAGAATCTCTTGACAAAATTTTGATGACATGTTATGAGAATGTTTATTTTATTATTAAGGAAAATAATATTATGAGTGTAATTTTGAAATGTTATGGGTCAAAATTGTGAATGGAAGGTCCATTGAAATTGTTTAAAAAATTTGTCACTATTATGTTATGTAACGTTATGGGAAATGGACCCATAAGTCTTAATGGAACCTTGTACAATATGAGTTATGACTAGCATCCTTATATTATGGTTTTTAATTTTCTCTACCATGTATCATTAATTACTCACCAGAAAATTATTATTCTTGAAGGTGAATTCCCAACAATATTTTTAATTATATTTATTTAATGAAATTAATGGTTTTATAAATTTATTTAGTTATAAAATTTTATGAAAATATAATTTTAAGTACATATGTATATTTCAAAGAAATTTTTTAAAATAATTTAATTATTTTTTAAAATCTTCTTACTAGGCATTTTAAATTCTCACCCTACATTTTAAATTTTCCTTCTATAGGATTAATAGATTTATCAGTGATGTATTTTTATATTTGGATGCATCACACTAAAGATTAGTTTGTTTTTATAATTTTATTTTTGTAAAGTTTTCATGAAATGTAATTGTTTTATCTAATTATCCAAAACCTAGACTGGTAAAGGTCCTCTATTGTGTAAATTGTTGTGTAATTATTTATTTTATTTCTAAGAAACAAATTAAACAACTTGTTTTAGCAATTAATATAAAAAAATGGTGTCTTTGACTTCACATTTTCCATTAGAGTAACAATCTAAACAACTTTTAATATTAGAGGTTGTAATTTTTTAAAAACAAATTAGCAATAAAATTTAATTTTGAACATCTTTTTTAATAAGTACGCATAAGAAAATAGTTTTTCTTAATTCTCAATATGAAAATTCATAATTATTAGTACAATAAACAAATTGTGAGGGAACAATTCATTTCAGGGTGGATAGAATCTGACACCCCAAGAATTTCAAAGAGCACTTTTATTTCAATTAAATATTTATTTTGAACGATTTTTAATTAATACTTTTTTGAAAATAAATGATATTTTGTAATCAAAATATGATTTTTATTCAAAATTATTAACTATTCCTTTAAATAAATATTATTTTCATTAAATAAATTTTATTTCCATTAAATAAATGTATTTTTAATAAGTTAATTTTTATTTTTTATTTAATAGTATGATTTAATAGTTAATGCTTTTAAAGTATTAGTATTATAAACAATATATTTTTTAAATGGGGTATTATTTTATTTAAAAAGGTATTATGATATAAATATATATTTTTAATATTTTAATAATAATTATAATAATGGGTAATTGTTTTTTGAAAATTACTATTATTATTTTAAAGATAATATATTTTATAAATATATAAAAATATATTTTGTTTTTTTATAAAATTTATAAAATATAAATATATATAATTATTTTATTATAAAAAAATAAACAATATATATATAGGTTCAAAATATGTTATTTGAATTGTTGATTTAAAAAAATGTTGTATTTCAATATATCTAAAATATGCTACACTATATGATGAAAAAAATAAAAGTAAAAAAAATGTGATGTGTTAAAAAACAAAACGTTAAAACATGAAATGATTATAAAATATAATAATGTATTATTGAATTTAAAAGCCCAAAAAGAGAGAGAAAAAATAGTTAAGAAAAGAGGTGAAAACTTGAGTGTAAACATTGAGTGAAAAGTTAATAATATATTAATAAAATAAAATAATAATTTTTTACTTAAAAACTATAAAAAAAGACAAAACATGATTTTAGAAGAAAAAAATATAGAATGTAAAAATCATAAAAATGTTCTAAAAATGAAAAACATTAAAAAAAATAAAACAAAAAAGTGAAAAAGATAACAAAAATCATTGCTGACTCAGGTTTTTTGTGTGTGTGTCAAAAAAACCAACCCTTTTGATATTTTCCAACACCTGTAAAATAAGAATACTAATATATATATATATATATTAAGAAACATAAAAAATAGATTTTGATCTCCATTTTTCTACAGTTTTCATCAAAAAATTATTTAAATAATATATTTTGTTTTTCTCATTTTATAAATACCTTTTTTCACACCCGTGGACACCCGAATCTCACTCTACCAAGCCCTCTCTTGGTGTTCAGAAGATCTTACCCCTTCTTTTGATCCAAAATCAAGAATGGGAATCAATTTATTTTAGGTTACAAGAAATGTATATATATATGTGTATAAATTTATATATACATACATATATTATTTTTACTTAAAATTTTGATTTAATGGTCTTGTATAAAATTTAGGTTTTAAAGGATTCATTTTAAAACCCTCATTCTTGTTAATTTAAGGGTTTATTTTATTTTAATCAATATATTTTACTTTTAAAAACATATATATATATATATTCTTATTTATATGTATATATATATACGTATATAATTATCTATTTTCAAAACAAAAAAGATATGAGTTTTATATATTAAATATTATTTCTTATTCTATGGTGTGTAATGATTGATCTTATTTTGATCAAATTATATTTATTACAAATATATACATATTTTGTATATATATATGTGTGTGTCTATATAACATTATATTTTTTAAAATTTATAATTATATTGTTTTAAATTTTATCTCTATGAAAATATGTTTTAAGACAAATCGTTTATCAAATCGGTTTCTTTTATGTTCAAAACATCACTTTATGAATAAGGAATAATGATATATATATATATATATGTATATACCTATACGTATATCAATTTATTTATTAAAAATGATGAAACTTTTATTTCCAAATCTATATATGTAGTTAGAATTTTTTTTTATTCTATAAATTTATGGTTTCTAATTATGTGTAACCTTGTTTTAAAATGATAATAGTTATCATTTTATGTAAAATTAATAAACAAGATATTATTTTATGTGCACCGACTATCATTTAATGTGAGATATTGCATATTTTCACCCAAGTATGTCCTACATAATTAGTTATGTCCAATAACTAAATTATTAATGACATCTAAAATATTTTATATCAAGTATGAATTTTTCATTATCCATTTTGTTTATTATGTATACGTAATGTTAGTTTTTTCAATCATGTTATTATACTAAAAATTGTTTTTATAATATCTCGAGAAAATTTTGATAAAATTTTATGTGAATTATTATTTTATTTTTAATGAAAATAATATTATGTATGTTATTTTGAAATTATTTGGGTTAGGAGTGTGAAAGGAAAGTCTATTGAAATTGTTTTCAAAATTTAGCACTATTATATTCTGTGACGTTATGGGGAGTGAAACCATAAGTATAAAGGGAACATTGTTCTATATAAGTTATGGCTAGTGGCCTTATGTTTTGGTTTTCAATATGGTCTGATATGTATCATTAATTCCACACTAGAAAATAATGTTGTTATTTTTTAAAACTCTTTACGGGGAATTTTAATTCCTTACCCAATGTTTTAAATTAAATTTATTCAAGATTAGTAGATTTATCAGCGACATATTTTTTATATGCAGGTAGCTCACTGAAGATTGTTATTTTTTTTAGTTTTATTTTTGACCGTTTTGATGAAATGTAAGAGTTGTATCTATTTATCCAAAACCTATACAGATAAAGGTTCTCTGTTGTGTAAAGTGTTGTGTAATTATTTAATTTCCTTTTCTATAAAAGTATCTAACATCATGTTTTAGCACCGACTCCGTGCAACTGGGGTCTGGGTATTTACACATGGTATCTATGGATTTAATAATGTTACATGTAAATGTTCCCATATAAAATATTTAAGTAGGTATTTTCAAATGAATAATTCCCTAAATCATACATAGTTTACATGAAACCTATACATTTGAATAAGGTTCAGGGAATATTTTAGTTATTCCCATGTCACAGGACTCTCAATAAATGAAATATAGGTAATATTATTTAAATTAATGTCTATAATGACTATTGAATAGGGGATAAAATTTAGGACAATTAATTTGTGGCATTGAAATTAAAATATAATATACTCAGAGAAGTTTAATTACATAAAAAAAATAAATTGTTCATTTTAAAACACCTTTATGATAAAAATTTAAAAATTACTTATATCCTTTAATATATCATGGAATAATAACATGGAAATATAGCATTATAGATCAAATTTATTTCCTAGAAACACTCAAAAATAAAAAAAACATGAAAATTCATAGAATAAAAATTATATTTAACCCACATACTTGTTCAATTATATTAAATTTAATCTCAAACATGATTAAAATTATATTTTTCATTAGTTAAACCAATATTAATAATTAATACAACCTGATGTAATTTAAATGGTTATATTCATTCTTATTTTTAACAACAACTTCTTCCAACCCTAAATTCCCAGAAAGAACGAAAATGAACTATATTAATTTATTGAAATGTAAAAATAAAGGGAAACAATAAAATTAATGTAAATAGAGGATATGTTTAACCCACCAATTTTGCACTTGGTTTTAAATTCCTCTGAATATGAAGTATCTTATGTCATCCCCAATCATAAGGTGGGATTATATTCTTTGATATGGAAAACTATAAACGATTGACTCCAATGATTTTTCTGAGAACCTTTTTTTATATGTTTCCCTTGGAATGAGTTATGTGAATCCAAAAATTTATATATGAAAAATATCACACATAGAGGTGGTGAAAAAATGAGTTAGGGAACCTCCTCACTCTCCTCTTGAAGTTTTTTGACATCCAATATGTGTATACATTCATTCACATAATCTATCATAGTATAAATATTGGACTATCTTTTAAAAATACTACTTTGAAAGTTTTTTATTCATTACTTTTATAAAATGTTAAATTAATGAATGTTTGATCTAAATTCAATATATAGGTAGAGTCAGTAGAATGTTAAATTGAAAAATATTGAAACTAGATGAATTTTGAATGAAATCATTCAATTATTATTTTCATCATAACGTTTATTTCCTCATTAAAATCCTTAGTAAAATCATTTTTTGGGTAAGTATAAATTAATTACATTAAGTGGAATTTTCTTAACACAAAATAGAGTGACCCATTATATATATATGTATATATATATCTTCTTAATTGTTTAATATTGATTACATTACATTTAAATCCATTCCATAATCATATAGGCCTAGTATCATTGGAAACTATGACACATATTAAACTGGTTCATAGATGAACTACATCATCTCCTAGTTAGTTCTTCATAAATAAGACCCTTTTTAGTCACACCATATTAAATACCATTCTTCATAACTTGGAAAAAAGAAACATAATAATGGGTTATCTTAGATACTTAGAAAGAATAAATAAGAAATATATCAATTATAAAATAAACATAAAATGAGAATAAGGTTATGATAACATTGAAATAACATTTGAAAACTATACCCTACATATCAATGGTCATAATATTGAATCGTGGAATAAATAATTCCAGTTCATTATACATAAATAATTAGGGAATCAAATGTCATGATCCATGGGTGCATATCATATGAATTGAAAATGGGTTTTTGGAATACTCAGAAATCATAAAAATCATTTCTTTTATAGTCAAATATAAATTAAAAAACAATCATAGTGAAATGGTTTCAATCCCCAAACCATCATTGAAGTCATGGTACACTCCTATGACTATCATTGTAAAAATAGACACATACTAAAATGGGTTCACTCCCCATTCCTGCTTTTTTTATCACAAGATATATCAATCATTTACATGTTCATTGGTTTGAGATATATGTCCCACCTATCCAAAATTAAAATATAACCTTTTCCTTTGGTAATAATTTATCCACATTACATGGTTATAATTTAACCACCATCCTTGGTTATAATGTAACCACCTTCCTTGATTATAAAATAACCACCATCCTTGGTTGTAACATAACCGCTATCCTTGGTTATAATGTAACCACATTAAAATAATGAAAACCATAAAAATAAGTTATTAAATATCATAAAATATTCATTATATCATAACCCATGAAGTTAAAAGGGTTTAATAAACATTTCATCATAGCATAACCCATGTATAAGAAAAAGGTTTCTTAAACCTCTTGTCATCAATAATATAAACAATCCAAAGAAAGAAAAAGGACAAAATCATTTGATCTTATCCAAAAAAGATATTAACAAACATCAAAGGATTTTATCTTATATTTAATATGAATTTGAATGAATAGTTGGAATATTTCTTGTGGAAAATACACTTTCAATTTTGAAATCACATATTAAAATAATACTGCACACAAACAAAGGAAACCATTCTCTTTGAAAAATAACCATGAAAAACTGTGAAGGAAAATTCATATCAAACATTATTCATGTAAATGGAAAAATACGTTCTTTTTTTTTATAAGTTAAAAAAATATTCATTTCATATTTGTAATGGAAATTTCACAAATCACCTCATGTGAAAAAATTACTAGAAGATTATTTTTAAACAGGGTTTTAAAAAGTTAAACATGGTTAAAAATGAATTTAAAAAAAATATGAGAATAGTAAAAAAAATTATAATCATTTTTATAAAACATGGTTATATGAGGAAAATATTACCCAGTGGAGACATAATCATAAAAAATCCCAAATATTGATGATATTGAAAAAAAATCCCTTTCCACTTTGGTAACTTTTCAATCAGATTCCCCATGAAAAAAATAACCTTATATGAATATGTAAATACCCATAAATTTGACAATATATATATCATAAAATTAATTATTGGGTAGTATATATACTAAAAAAAGAAACAAATAGTGAATATGGCATGTGTCACATGGAAATAAAGTGAGTTGAAAGCCCATTACCTCAAGTTAGACTTGAATTCAAACCTTTGAAATCTCCTATTACTTAAAAAAACTCATTTATTTCTATGTGATTATTTATATGAAATTATTTAATATTCATTTATTCATTACATATTATGCACAAGATTATGTTTATATGACTTATTTTTCAGTTACAAACCATTTCATAATGTTTATACTTATTTATTCACAATATATTATTTTGTACACTTTCACGTAGTGAGTATCTAAGGTCACCCATTTCTTAGGTTTTATTTTTCTTAGGATTACATGATGAATATTATGATTGATATGATTGGTAATGCTAGGATAATATTATTTCTCTAAAAGTATTGACTATGTAATATTGTATAGTTTCAATTATAATATATTTTTCAAGTATGTAATATGGTTTACAAAACATCTAAACTAATATTTACTTTTATGTTGAAGTATTGTATCTATTCCAATGTAAAAAAGTAAGGAAAAATCTCTAGGATATTGGGGTCAGAGTATTTACTTTTGTTATTAGAGGAAGTTTAGTATACACTTTTGAAACTAGATTTAGAAAATATATATTACAGAAACATAACCCTAAATTTTTTTTGATAATATACCCAAAGTAACAAGTTAATTATTTTGAGATTAGATATACATAAATGTTCAATTCTTGATAATTTCTTTTCTTGTTCAAAATTATTCATTATAATTAATAAAATAATATATTTTATGTTATTATTTAGAAATGGTTCATAGTGGATGGACTAGGAACCATATCAATGCACCTAATCCATGTAGGTATTTACCTCAAATGCAAGTTAATCATGTTATAACTGGATATGAAACTGGTTTTGAACAACTTATAACAAAACTGGGTCATTTGACTCACGTTATAAGAAAAAACCTTTCCCATATAGATAATTTCAATACACAATGTGGAGGAATAATGTTAGACCACTTAATGATCCAACAACCCCTATCATTTAATTGGATTATAAATGCATTTTTAGGTGAGAAGTGGATAAGTTCCTTCGAAAAGATATTTATTTCATTCTGAAGTAACAAAATGGAGAAGGTTTTCATGGTAATTTTTCATCTCTTAGGACATTAAGATCAATGGATTCCATCAGTGAAAAACATTAATGAGGAGTAATAAATAATAAGTATGTAATGTAATGATTTAAAGGAAATTTTCATAAAAAGATATTTTCCTCGTGAATAGTATATATACTTGGAGATGCAATTTTCGAGTCTGGGGAAAAATGAGGATGAGAATGTATCATTGTATGAATCCAATATTAAAAGGTAACCAAAGAATGATGTGGATTAGTAACTTAATCCAAAGAGAAATATTAGTCAATTATTTGACGTGTTAAAACCATTCATTCAAACAGAACTGGTCTCCCAAAATTTCTCATCATATAATGATATTGTCCCATGTGCTCTCTAAACCATGAAATAATTCTCTAAGACTTATAAAATTAATGGAAATAAATATAATAAAAGGGCTACTGAACACTCTATAAAGGGAATTTTAAAAAGGGGAAAAAGGGAGGAATTGAATTTTCATCCTAAAATAAATGTGGAAAGAAAGATCATGGAAAATTTTTATTAGGGATGAGAATTTATTAAAAGTATGGAGAAAAATTCCACTAATTCCATAATTGATATGGAAAGAAAGAAGTCGAAAATGTGAAATTTCTTAACTATAATGAGATTTAACACTAAGAAAATTAATTCTCTATGCATCAAAAAATATTATCTCAGAAAAGGACAATGGAGAAAGTCCAAGTCTATGATTTACCAACTGTTCAGATTTATGTTCCTTATAATGTGGTGGCCTATAATATAATAATCTCCTCAAACATAGCTACTGAATTATTTGACTATATATCATCACATTATATCATATCTTCCCAGTTTTACCAGAAAATTAGATATTTACCTTTTTATTTCATAAAGATGTTTTCAATTAAAACTGCTAAGGAAAGCCTCATATCAAAAAATGATGTGTTAGGAATTCCCCTTTATGACACATAAATGTTATTTATTTTTTGACCTCCTCATTATACCAATTTTTTACATTTATATAATACTTAGTATAGATTATCCTTAAAAATATGATGTGAAAATTTATTACAAGAAGAAGAAAATTTCGATTTGCAAGGATGAAGAATAATACCTTTACTTTAGAGTAGAAATATCATTATCTGATTATTATCTCGATCCACCACTAGTAGATATATAGAGTGAAATTATTGGGGAGGAAGATAAAATGGCTTCAAGGAATGGATAAACTAATCCTCCAATTGAGGATTTAACTATTGTAAAAGAATACATTGATGTATTTTCTGAGTAATTACATAGAAAGAAGCATAAGGAAATTTGTAATTTGTGCTCTCCATCACGCTCGCCTTAATAGTGATTCCCTAGATCTATGTCACCGGGTCCTGCTCCCCCCTCCTGATCGGAGGGGGGAGCCTCGCATTCGTCATCATCTGGGAAGGATGACCCGTCTTCTGATCTTTCTCTACCCTTCCCTAGGATCTCTATTTCTCCAAAAGTCCCAAATCTCTTCCGGGAGGTGCTCCAGTTATCTCTGATTTTGGAGAACCATAATAGCACTAAGGATTTGTGAAAATATACCTTGGTGGCTCGATTTTGTCCACATTGACCATTGGTGGAAGATTTTTCCTAGTTTGTATCTGAATCTTGGAAGCTTCATGAGAGATTGGTCATTGGGTTTCTTGAACGAAGACACATAATGGGGCGTTTTAGCTCAGAGGAAGATATGGTTTCTACTTGGACCCATGCTCCTCGAAGGTGCGGTGGATATTATTTTTATTTATCCCGATCGAGCTTTGAATTTCATATGCAGAGGGATCCTTCATCGATCACAACATGGGTAAGTCTCCTAGGTCTTGTTCTTTCATTTCAAAATCCTACTATTCTCTGTGATATTGGTAAAATGTTTGGGAGGTATTTATGCTCTGATCAAAGAACTGAGTCAGTGTCACACCAGATTTTCCCATGGGTTTGTGTTGAGGTTGACATTGCAAAGCCACCGGTGCGTTGTGTCTAGATTATTGATGGGAAGGAGTTCCGCTGGATGAAGGAGGTAGTCTTCGAATCGTGGATGCAGTTCTGTGTAGGGTGCAGATGGTTCAAGAACTTGGAGGCAATTTGTTATAGTGGAAAGGCAGGTGTTATCTCGTGGGTGGTGGAGACGTAGTATAGTGGTGGTCATGATGTTTGTATTGATGAGAGGCTGGCTCAGGCGGTAGTGAAGGGTGGTCTTGGGGTGACTCTGTTAGAGTCTAGGAACGTGAATGGGGATTTTAGTTCTTCTATGGAACCTACAGTGTGTTCTAATGCTAGATATTCTTCTGGGTAGGGAGCCCAGTTGGAGTCTTCTTGTACTTCTGTGGTGTTAGTTAAGGATAATTCTGATGGGAGGGTGGAGATGGAGATGAGGAATTGTCTTATTGCTACTGTGCCAAGTCTTTATTGTAGTATGAAGGCGATTTAGGTGCCTTTGAACCCAACAATGCAGCAGTTTTATGATAGGCTAAATGGTGACCTTAGAGTTGAGTCCTAATACAAAGTGGAGGGGGCATGCCATATGTAGGTAGTTCCTCTCCCTGACGAGTCATTGGCCAAACCGAATGTGGGCTCTAAGGCTCTGAATATGGATACTCATGGCCTCGATGGTGTTATGATCTGCAATCAATTTGAGAGTCTAAAGTCAGAGGACCTACCGCTACTGTTGGAAGGTCCCCAGGTGTTTGAAGGTGTTGTCTTGCAGGCTATAGTCAATAACGCAGAAGGAGAAGTGGAGGAGGCAGTGGAGAGGAGGTCTTTTGTTGATCCTAGTAATTCTCAATGTGGGGAAAAAATGCAATGTTTATCAATTATTGATACTAATATCCACTTTGAGAAAGAATTAGAAGAAAATGATTATTACCAGGAGGTTCATATCTCTTGAAAATGGGGGGACCTATCTGATAGTGATAAAGAGAATGCTACCGGTAGGACCCGAATCTCTTATAGTGAGATTGTTCAGGGTGGTAAGAAGAATGTGTCGAGGAATGAGAAAGCTGTTACTGCTCTAATAAGAATTAATTAAAGGAAAGATTACTCCTCTATGCTGAAACCGATGACTACTAGGTCCTCTGTCAGCAAGGGAAAAGGCATGCAGTCTTATGTAGAGTTCTATATTTGGAAAAGTTAAATCTCATAAGGATGTATGTCAAGACTCTAGTATAATATGAAAGCTCGGAGTGGGAGTCGGCTACTGCGGATGAAGAAATGGATCATGGTTATGGGGAAAGGTATGATTTCTATGATAAGTAGTTGCTTTTCGGGCTTGTGTTGCTTTCTTAGTGTACTTTTATTTTATTTTAATAAATGGTCAGGGACATTGTCTCTGGCTGATCTTTCCTAGTAATAACCAAGAAGCAACCTAGAGTGTGATGTTGAGTTTTCTATTGATTTAATCCCCAATGAAAGACCAATGTCAATGACTCCATATTGAATAAACATAGTAGAAATAGTGGAGATGAATAAAAAATTAGACTAGTTGGATAAAAGGGGAATTATTCAACATTATGTTTATCCAAGGGGAGAACCTTTTCTCTTTGTTAAGATGAAAGATAGATCTTGAGGATGTTTATTTATTATGGGGAAATCAATGCTATTAAAAAGAAGAAAAAGATTCCTCTTCCTTGCATTGTTGATTTATTTGATCAGTTTTATGGATATTACTTTTTTTAATGTTTTAACTTTGTACTAGATATCATCAACTACAATTAAAGAATGAATAATTTTTTAATACATCTTTCTAGACAAGGTATTTACATTATCAATATATGGTAATGCCATTTTGATTAACTAATGCACCCCTATCATTTATGGATCTAATGAATATAATATTCATGGAATATATTGATGATTTTTTAGCAATATTCATTGATGATATTATGGTGTATTCTAAAATATATGAAGATCATGAGAATCACTTGTGAGTCATTCATCAGACTATCAGATGGAATGAGTTATATGGTAATTTTAACATGTATGAATTATGGCTTATTAGAATCACTTTTCATGGACTTATTGTCTCCATGGATAGAATCTCAATTTATCATTCAAATAAAAAGCCAATATAAGAATGGCCAGAACCAATAAGAATTAACATGGTATGTAGATTCAATTTTTTAGTATGTTACTTTCATAATTTCCTTTAGATTTTTTTCCTGATTGGGTACCACATTAACTAAGCTCATATATAAAGGGGTTATGTTCATATGAAAAAAAATGTAAATAATGTTTTTGATGAATTTAAGAGAATATTGGTCAATGCTCTGATATTGAATTTAAGATTGAGAAATAGTGGATTTGTGATTTATATTGATGCATCATGAAAAGGGCATAGTTGTGTCCTTATTCAAAATGATAGAGTTATTTAATATTTATCAAGGTAGTTAAAAAATCATGAACATAACTATCCAACTCACGATATTGAGTTTGAAGTATTCATCTTTACTGTGATTATATGGAAACACTATCTCTATAGTGAAATATGAGAGATATATATAGATCTTAAGAGTTTGAAATATATATTCTAAAAGGAGTAACTAAATATGAGACAAATCAGATGGCTTGAAATACTCAAGGATTGTGATTTTTCAACACACTACCACCCATTGATAGTAAATAATGTGGCAGATGCATTGATGTTGAAGGATCCTGGAGTTCTGATCAAAATTGAAATTGAATGGGATCTTGTGTTCATGGGTATACTAAATATAGATATGATAATTATCTAGGAAGGTGAAACATCATTACTATTTCAAATGGATTCCAAAGTATATATATTAGAAAAAATAAAAAGTTCATAGTTAGATGAAGAGAATTTCAAAAAGAAAATTAAAGTTGTGGATGATGGAAAATTTATAGACATCATATATGAAGTTGATGTTCTGATATTTATGAAGAGACACTGTGTTCCCTATAAACTAGAACTTAATAGGATTTTATTGTATGATGCTCATAGAAAAAATTTCCCTATACACCATGGTATCACCAATATGTATATTGATTTAAATAAACTTTTTTGGTGGGACAATATGAAGGGTGAATTGATGACTATGTGTCAGGATATCTAGTTTTTCAATAAGTGAAGGTAGAGATACTACATCCTCAAGTTTTCATACAACCTCTTTATATACCTGTGGTGAAATTGGGATTACATTATGTTGAAATTATTCATAGTACAATCAAGTATTCCAAGAATGAATGTTGTGGTATGGGTTATTGTTGAACACATTAACAAATTAAAAAATTCTCTTTGTATAAGAAAATATTTACCTCTTGAAATCCTGAAAGTAATATATATTAACGATGTTGTAAGTATTCATGGTTATAATCAATGGATTGTGTCTAATCGAGATTCCCATTTGAGATAAAAATTTGGGAATAGTCTTCAGAAAGGCCCTTGATACTGAACATCATTTGATCACCACCTACCACCCACATACTGATGGATAGTCTGAATGAAATATTCCAACATTATAATTCATGATGTGATCATGATGACTTGAATTTAATGTTATGTGGGATCAATATTTTTATTTGGTATAATTTTCTTATATTAATGTCTTCCATTCTAGTATTCAAATGAAACCTTATGAATCATTAAATGGAAAGAGATCTTGTGGATCGACTTTTTAGATGAAATTGGTGAAATGAAACTTGTAGGGCCCGAACCTTTGGATGAAACAATAATAAAGTTAATAACTATTCATACACAGGTTAAAATAGCTCAACGTAGGCAATAGAGAAATGCATATAACTAAAGTAAGGATTTTAAATTTTAAGGGAGAGATCTTATTTTATTGAAGGTATCTCCATGAAAGGGTGCTAAATGAATTGGTATTAAAGGGAAACCAATCCCCAGGTAGATCAGACCTTTTTTAATTCTAGAATGAATTTGAATTGTTTATTATTGTTTAACAATGAAACCAAGTCTCTCTAATGTCCATGATGTGATACACATATAATTTTTATGGAAGTATATGATAGAACCAATTAATGTTCTTAACTAAGAAGAAATAAAACTAAAACCTAATTTATCTTACTGTGAAGGGCCTATCCATATTATAGATACTATAAAACAAGTGATGAGGAATAGAATCATTGAGTTGGTAAAATTACTGTGAAATATATATAATATAGAAGTGGTGATGTGGGAACCTGAGGAAACTATGATGTATAACTACCCAAATATTTTTATGAGGTGATATTTTAGAAATTTTACGAATGAAATTTTTGGAAGGAGGGAAGAATGTAACACCCCAAGATTTTACAGTATGTTTTCTTGCTAAATAAAGTTAATTGATTGCGTAACATGTAACACTAGGTAAAAATTCACCATGATCTATTGATTATTATAACCTGGGTGATAAAATGTTGGGAATGAATAGTATTAACAACTTTATAAATCAAACATTTTTAACATTCATCTAAATTATGTTTTAGACATAAAATAACAATTAATTCATTTTTAAGCATTAAAAGTGTATATTACTCAAAAGGATATTTTACCGCCTTTTTTAGGTTGAAATATTTTTGAATCTAGTTTTTGAAACATTTATAAATTAAATATGACAAAAAAAACATCTTATTTGAAGTAAAAGTTTAAAAAATTACTTTGGTTTAATTTTTGGTATTTTTCAGATAAGTTTCATATTTTGATGAATAGTGATAAAATATTGCATTTTAATTGAAAACAAGTTTTTCAACTAAATAATTTATAATTATAGATTATATATTTATCTAGTTTTAATATTTAATTAGATTAATTTTTTCTCAGTTAATTCAATCTATCTTATTTGAATCAACATCACATTGAAATCAGATATTAAAACATTTTAATCTCTTGAATGTTCTCATTTTAAAAACTCATTTTCTTATTCTAACAATGGGATTAGTTTTAAAATAATTTCTATAAATTATATGTTTTCAATTTTTAAAATTTAAATAAATATCTTAAATTGGTGAACCGAATTTTTTTAAATGTGTTCCTCTTATTTTTGGACATTATGAATAGTAATTTTAGTAATTTTTTAATAACACGACTAAAGGTAAATCAATATATTAAGGGTAAAAATAATAATATAATTATTATAAAATTACCCTAACGCTTATCCTAATTTTATTTTATGAGTTATTGTTGACCACAAACACCCTTCGCATGATTTCATGGCCTCTTGGAGTCACATGGATAACATTGACCATTTATAATATTTTAGTTTAAAAAAAGAAAAATATGTCATAACCATGTTTTAGTAAGTATTATATTTATAATATATGGTTATGCATATCATATCTTAAACTATAAATAATAATTTTAAATATCAAATTTTAATCCTCACCGTGATAATTTATTTTTAATTTTTAAGAAATAAATAATTACCTTAAAGGCTTACACAATGATGATTCAATAATTACTTATTTAGTGGGAATATCAATAAATGATTATAAAAATATTAAAATAAATAAGATTTTAAATATTCAATATCATCAAATAATTTTACATATAAATCTTACTCATTAAGGATAAATTATAAATGTTTCTTTTAAGATATGTTGTTATATTATTTTTTGTAATTGTTAAAGTAAGGATTTTTTTCAAAATATTCATTAATGTTATATTAAAATAAATAATATATTATAAAATGATATAAAATTCATAAAAGTTTTAAATTCATCCAAATTATTTGGATAAATTTTTAAATTTCATCCATCACTCATCTATGGTTATTTTTTCATTTTATAGTGACTATATTAGCATTCATAGAGTCAAATTACTTGTTGTCACGGTAAGAGTTAGAGAGATTAATTAAGGGACAAAACCCAACGATATTGGAAATAATGTAACAAAAACATTTCTAAAAATTATTTTATGAGAGTATTAAGATCCATCCTATTTCATATTAAAAATAACTCACTTTATATCCATTTGGAATTGGAAATTAATTTATGTTAATTTAATATTTTTAGAGTTTCCAAAAGTGACCCTCACCACAATATTAAAAGGTAACCTCCTCCATCACCTACTCACACCACATTAAGTCTTATAGATTGACCAAAACCTAACAATTACTCTTATATGAATCCTTAGTAATGTTCAAGTTGTATTGGTATTCCAATAGTACCAACTCAAAATCCCTTGAAAATATATTTAAAATAATTCCATCGAAGAAGAGGCAATTGTTTTACAAACCCATTCAAGTTTATTTATTCTTCTACTTCCTATTCATGTGTTATTTCCATAATAAAGTAATAAATATAGTATAATCTATATTATTATCCGATATATTGATTATTTCATAACCATATTCTGTATTTTATCCATCCTAAAAAAAATGAAAGCACCATATGTGTTGCATATGACTTACCTTCTCCACATTACGATGAAATTTGTTTATCACCCCCACTTTTTTCGATCAGTATAATGATATTTATAATCAATATATATAATAAATATTACATGATATTTATTCTATATAATTAATATACAATCCAATTATTTACCAATTCACCACAAAGGAAATGATATTGTCACTTGTGCGTATGTACGACCTATCATCTCCACGACGCAATGTGATTCATTTTCGATGATAATAATTAAATAATGATTATAAAAATGAATATAATGAGTAAATATAGTATCTATTAACTTAATATCATTTTTATATGAAATAAATATATCATATTCATAATAAATTATTCTTACATGACAAAACATGCATAGGAAAATGAAGCAGTTAACAATCGAAACAAGGGAAATAATGAAATATTATTAACAAAATGATTGAAGAAGGTCATATATGTTCTCATAAACCATTATATGTTTATAGTAAAAATTAATAACAAGATTTAAACCACTATACATGAGTATAAATAACATTCAACTATTTTAATGTACAAGTTTGTGTTAATTTCACAATCACATTATTATTCGAGTTTGTTTATACGTAGGTATCTGCTAGGAAATATTTTTCATCCATGTCCATGTTTATTAAAAAAAATTTAAAAACATATTTTTACTATTATCTTGAAAATATTTGAAGTCTCATTGCCAATTTTATATTTTTTATAAAATAGTTTGAAATGAATATATTTTTCATTTGATAAATGAGGTACTTTATGATTTTATTGAAAATGATACAAAAGGAATATTTTTTAAACTTATAAAGAATGAGAAGATTTTTCCACTATCATGAAACCATATTATATACATGATTCCTTAATAATATTTAAATATTATTTTGAATGAATATTTTTTATTTAAAAATTTTGCAGCCTTTTAAATAAATGATTTCAAAGTAAAAGTGAGAATTTATTTTGAGAAAATTTTAATGATTTTATTAAGGTATTTTCAACTGTGTCAACATCCATTGTAAGTTATTATTCTTGATTTAGGTTAATCTCTTATTATATTATATATTTTATTTCATTTAAGGGTTTTTGAATAATTTAACTATGGATGTTCTATTTTGATGCCATTTATGGTATATGGTTAATGCATTCACATTTATTACGCTAGTTTTTCAATTAGAATGTTTATGATGTTTATGTTTTCATATTAGAAATTCATTGGACTTAGTATGTGATGGATGGGGCTTGCTATGTCCCTCAATGCATATTTAGATCTCATGAGACAATATACATTGGGTATTAGCTGAACCCTTACCTGTTTCTACATGACGTCTTTGAAAAATCCTTGCATGTATATGATGTTTGAAATTAGACATTCCCTTATTATAATATTAGTTATTAATATTCCATATGATTATTTGATTGGTATAATATACTTGTGATTATTTTTATGGAATTATTTGACTTTTATTTTTTTCTTCGATATATTTATCAAGATTATGTTTAAATGGATTTTTTTTTCAGTTATATTCCTTACTATAATGTCCAATATTATTTATTCATAATAGATTCTATTATATGCATAACCTTATTAAGAATACGAGCTCACCCATTACTTATGATTTCATTTTCCGAATATTCCACTATTTTTATTATGTTTGATATTTTGGGTTAAGCAAGGAGAATATTGATACTCCCAAATGATTTACCATGTTTTATTTTATAGTTTCAATTTTACAATTTGTTTCATGTATATAATAATTTTTCCAAAATTTATAATATTATCTATACTTTGGGATTGGAGACTTGTATCTATTTCAATGTAATAAATTAAGGAACCGACTATATGATAATAGGGTTGGTGTGTTTACATGAATTCAATTTACAAATTATTAGACCGTATATTTTCATAATTTAGCAACTATAGTTTAGACCATTCAATCCAAAGTCTAGGCGATAATAGAAAAAACATATTTTAAAAAATATACATGGTTATTCTAATCACACTATTTAATTTGATGTAATATATTACAAAAATAAAATTATTTAAAGAGAAATATGTTATAATAATATTTGTGTGACACAATCTAACCCCATTAAAATGAATTTTTCCCAATAAATTCATCAATCTCATATGAACATATGAGGATACATCTACCTCATATAATCTTCATGTTCCTATATATCTTCCTCAAATTAGTGGTTTCACTAAAAAAAATTTCTTGGATAGTGGTATTTTTTTATATCTATTTCATAACGATCTAGAATTTATTTTTTGTTGTTCTTCATAAGGAAGATCATGCTTTAGTTGTATGAAATCTGATTTTATTTTTCATGACCCCTCCCCATAAAGTGTACCACTCCTGGGACGGTAATGTGAGAAGGGAGATAATGACCCCCCGAGTCTCGCCTCTAGTAGGCCCTGGGTTGGCGACTAGCACCGAGGGTATAGTAAACACACAAATGGGAGGCATTAACCTCTAAGAGAACACATGCAGAAGAGAGAGATAAGATAGAAACCAACCAACTCCAACTCAAAACTGAAATACAAATGAAACCCAAATGTACAAATTTAATGCCATGAAAAAGTACTACAACTGGAAGGGAAAACTGCAATTACCCAAAAGAAAGTAAAAACATCAGCGATCATAAGCCCGAACAGCTCTTGCAACCACAAGCTAGTAGTAACCAGCCTGATCTCTAACCTGCTACAAGTGACCTGAAAATAGTTTATATATACGTAGGGTGAGTAAAACAGTATACTCAGTAGGATCCTCCCTGAAGACTCTCATTAAAATGTAAAGAAAGCATGATAAATCAGAGTGAACAATAAGTGAAACTAACTCGTCACCTAAATAGGTATACTATGTTCCCAACCTCACCATGGATACTCTAACCAAGTAACACATACAAGAATATATCATAAAATAAATAGAATCAAGGGTACCCCGCTACTACTTCCTCACTAGTTTGTTTCTTTTCCCCAACGAAATATGTCCTCTGCATCTCTCTCCAAAGGCTTGCCCATATACACCTGGGCTAAGCTCCACAATCTGCACCACGTGCACCACAATGTCTTGACCACAGACACCTGGGCGAAGCACCACACCATCCTCACAACCAAAAGTAACCAGGTAGTTTCTGGGAGCCACCACAGCTCGTATAACGTGTATCATACGTTGGGTATTATACCTCAAGCCATTACAACCCATACACCGAGTAAGGATCCTCAAGCCATCATAGAATATACACGTTACACCTATAGTAGTCCATAAGATACTATATTCAAAATATATGTGTGTGAATAACCACAAGCCATTACATCCCTCTAGAAACATATATAGGGAAAACTAACTATTGTGCCTAATGACACTAGTATCTACCAAGAGAAGAGAGCAGGGTCAAAGGGGGTAGTCAACCATTCATCCTCCCACCATAATATTGGGGAAAACACAACCCCAGGGCTTAGAATCCCCAGGGTTCCAGTTGACCTTACTAACAGGGTGGAGTAGCATATAGAAACACAAAAAGTACAGAATATACTATAACTCACAACCAAACTATGGGAATAACCTGGTCTTAGACACAACTACAACTAACGTCTCTCGGAATTCAGGCTGCCACTTCTATGACTAGGTATCCTATAAGCACACAACCATTTACGGGATTTATTATATTACTTCATTCCCATTTTATCAATTCCACTGTACATTAATTAATTCTTCAAACATTAATTAACCATGAAAATTTTTACATTTAATTCCATTAACACCACATCTAAAAAACTCCGTCCCTTCAAAAGTTCTCAACCTCATCTTTAAGTTTCAACAATTCCAACCCCATGGGTTAACATCATTTATTCAAACATTCATTATAGAATTACTTTCCCATATTCCCAGGCATTCTAGAAAATCATCCTATGATACTAAACACAAGGGGGCTCAACAAAGTGAGTAGATGTACTACCCGTCGAGTCTTTGCCGCCTATATCAAGAGAGTAGACCCATTCTCCCTTGAGAGGCTAAACATAGAAATCATGTGGCATACCCCACGCGTCTTCGCCTCTTTTGGAAGATGATTAAGCAAGACTAGCTGCCTTGAGCAGTGGGGAAAAGTAAAGCAGTTAAACAACCAAAAAAAGCACCAAACATCCAACAATCACATCCATCCCATTCCATCATCCCTGGTGTCCTCCCTGAAAACCACATGCATAAACCAACACATCTCGCCACTCTAGGCGTCATCCACTTCCACAACCACAAGGCCTCCGTGCCCCCACATATCACAACATCCATCCAGGATCACATCACAACACAAGCAGTAGGAAAAAAATAAACATCACATCAATTTGGGCTCTTGGCCCTTTAACAAGGCATCTAGCCTTCAAACAACAAGCACCAATAGTTTGCAGGTTTACAAACCAACTGAATTGATCACATACATCAGCATCAATTTGATTAACATCAATTTGAATCAACAACCACAACAAAAACAACTGTATTTGTTTACATGCCTCTTTATCTTTAGTCAATTAATTATCAATTAATTACGGATTTACGTTATTTATCAATTTCATCGAGAACAACATGCTAATAAGCAAGGCATAGATATCACACTATCTATCAAAACAAGAGGCGAACTGTTAACACGGTACAAAGAAAAAACATGCGATCAAACTAATTATTTTAATCCGGTTCAAGTATTTAATTAGGTCAATTTCATTGTGATCCAAAGGGCTAAATCATGGTAACTCTACGATTGCACATAAACAATTAGAGAAGCCACGAATACCCTACCTCAAAGGTTTTCGAGGAAAACCACAACGGTCTAAGAACTCCCAAGAAACTGGGTCGATTCTCCATGAATCCTCCTTATATCTTTTCTCCTAACACAACCAAGACCAAAAATCATTATATTCAACATCCACACGCTTAGATCTATCCATAATGGGCATAGATCTAAGGAACCGAGAGAAGAGGAGGAGTAGATCTAAGAAGATCTAAGAAACCAACCAAGAACGAGGAAGAATGATCACATACCTCAAGAAACCAGCTTCGATTCGCCAAGAGAAGCCTTTGGATCACCTCTAAAACTCTTGGGAGTGATTATTCTACCTCCAATGAAGGGTAATCCCAAGTTATGGTCACTTAGAGGCTTAAACGAACCATTTAGAGGCAAAAGAGTTCAGATCCACAATTTTAGGATCTAACTTTAAGTGCCCGCATGGTTAGTCCACACGGTTTAAGAAACTGTACGCTAACTATGCATTAGCTTCTGCCTCAGAAAACACTCCTCGCATGATTAGTCCGCACCGTTAGACAAACCGTGCACTAACCATGCGTTAGCCACTGCCTCCAACACCAACCTTGCATGGTTTGGCCGCACGGTTTAGGGAAATCATTCGCCAACCATGAGAAAGCTATTTCCATTTATATTTCCATAAAAGTCCACCCAAACGCACCTCCATGTCACCTTGACCTCCCGAAACACCTCCAAGACCACATTTTCACAAAGGAATGGACTGGAGAGGTCCATTCCATTACATCAGATACCTCTCAAAACATTCTCGTCCTCGAAAATGAAAAACCCACCTAATGAGAAAATGAAATAGGGTCTAAACAACCACCCAACAAGATACCTCTCAAAAGATAGAAATCCACCAAAGAAACAAAGGGTGCCATCTCATAAACATGAAATTTCCAGAACCACATAAGTTACATCAAAACATGAAAAGAGTTAAACAAAAAACAACTCTGGGTACTGAGAACGTATCTGTGACTCACGTTCCCAAGTACTCTACTCCAAGACAGCGTGTCACCACAAGACATGAACTAAAGGGATATAACGCCTGCAAAACACCTTCTCCTTGCGGTATTGGATCTCCACAAGTTGCTCCTCAAAGGTTTCATCATCATCAACATCGATCTCTCCCCATTCGATGATGTTAGAGTCGTCATGAAAATAAAGACGGAGCTGTGATACATGGAAAACATCATGTATCCGAATCATCTGAGGGGGAAGTTCTACTCAATACGCCCAGCTCGGACATGAGATAACACATCAAAAGGCCCAAAAAACCCGGGAGAAAGATTACTTCCATGGCCAAACCTTCACTGCCCACAACGGGGAGTCACCTTCAAGAACACATGATCTCCAACATTAAACTCTAAGGGTCTCCTTCTTTGATCGGAATATGCTTTCTGACGATCCTGCGCTATCTTCATCCTCTCACGAATCACCTAAACCATCTATGTTGTATTCTGCACTAGTTACGGTCTGAGAATTGCTGACTCTCTGACCCCAGTCCAGCACAACAGAGAATAGAAAGGACGACCATACAAGGTTTCAAACGGTTCCATACCGATGGTGGAGTGAAAACTATTATTGTAAGAGAACTCCACCAAGGGTAAGTGACACATCCATGAGCCTCCAAAATCAAGAACACAAGAGCCTAAAATATCTTCAAGAGTCTAGATAGTTCGCTCTGGCTAACCATCTGTTTGAGGATGAAAAGCAGTACTAAGGCATAGTTGAGAACCAAAAGCATGTTGGAGACCTCTCCACACCCTAGAGGTAAAATGAGGATCTCGATCAGAAATGATCATCCTAGGGACTCCATGAAGTCTCACCACCTCCTCTAGATACTACCTCGACAAAAATTCCATTGAGATCGACTCATTGATCGCTATGAAGTGGGACGATTTTGTTAAACAATCCACTACCACCCAAATAGCGTCATGTCCTCCCGAAGCTCGAGGTAAACCTGTAACAAAGTCCATTGAGATGTCCTCCCACTTCCATTGAGGAATATCTAATGGCTGAAGAAGACCACCTGGAAAACGGTGTTCGACCTTCACCTATTAGCAGACTAAACATCGAGACACGAACTCCGCAACAACACGCTTCTACCCAGGTCACCAAAACTGACTCCTCAAGGATCGGTGCATCTTTTTCATGCCAGGATGTAACACTAAGGGTGGACTATATAACTCCCTGAGAACCATCTCGCCCATTACCAAGGGAACAAAAATCCTTCCATGATACACCACTTGGTGTTGTTTGTCCTCTGACCAACCATCAGGGGCCTCACCACAAACAACTCGGTCTCTCCAGAACTCCACCTAAAGATCTCCTAACTGGGACTCTTACACCTTATACATCAGGGATGACTGTACTGTCATTTGAAAAAGACAAACTCTATCCCCAACTTCTCCCATATCAAGATGCAATGCTGATAGTTCTTCCATTACTCTCCAGGAATCACCAGATTCACGCACAACATCACTACGCGACTTTCGGCTCAGCGCATCAGCTACAACATTCCCTTTTCCAGGTGTATATGATATTTTGATGTTGTATTCCTTTAAGAACTCCATCCATCAATGCTGTCGTAAGTTCAAGTCACGCTGGGAGAAAACATACCTCAAACTCTTATGATCGGTGAAAACCACAAAGCGCTCACCAATGAGGTAATGTCTCCACAACTTCAGAGAAAACACCTCGGCTTCCAACTCAAGATCATGGGTGGAATAGTTATGTTCATGGGGATGTAACTGCCGAGACCCATAAGAAACCACTAATCTCTGCTTCATGAGAACACAACCTAACCCCAGATGTGAAGCATCGCAGAAAACATCAAACTGAACTCCCTCTGCTGGAAGACAAAGGACTAGAGAACTTACTAACTTCTCTTTTACATACTCGAAAGCTGACTGACACTGATCAGTCCATATGAAATACTGATCTTTCCTAGTCAAAGCTATCAAAGGAGTTGGAACTCAGGAGAAATTGGATACGAAGCTCCTGTAGTAGCCTGCGAGATCAAGGAAACTTCGCACCTCTGAAACTATATTGGGGGCTGCCCAAGACACAATTGCTTCTATCTTCAATGGATCCACATCCACTCCTTTTTGGGACACAACATTCCCCAAGAAACGGACTTCTCGATCCCAAAACTCACACTTTGAAAACTTTCTGAACAGCTGATGTCGATGAAAAACTCCCAAAATGGCTCGTAGATGCTCTGCATGCTCCTCTTCAGATGTGGAGTACAAAAGGATGTCATCGATGAAAACTACACCAAACTTGTCCAGGAACCCACAGAACACATCATTCATCAATCCCATTAATACATATAGAACATTCATCATGCCAAACGGCATTACAATGAACTCATAATGCCCATGACAACAACAAAAAGCAGTTTTCGGGATATCCTCATCCTTCACACGCATTTGATGATATCCTGACCGCAAGTCAATCTTTGAGAACCAACTTGCACCCTTCAATTGATCGAATAAATCATCGATCCATGGAAGAGGATAATGATTATTTATTGTCAGTTTTTTTAAGCGATGATAATCGTCACACAACCGCAAAATGCCAACGACCTTCTTCATGAACATAACTGGTGTACCCTATGGTGACACACTTGGTCAAACAAAACCGCACTACAATAGACCATAAAGATGTATACATATCTCTTGTAACTCAGAAGGGGACATCCTATATGGAGACATAGAGATAGGAGATCCTTCTGGCTGTAGCTCGATCCCAAACTCGATCTCTCGTCATGGGGGTAATGCTACAACCTCCTCTGGGAAGACATCAGGGTACTCCTCTATGACCCTAGGAAATGCCAACTAACAAACCTCTGAAGAACTTAGAATCATCTCAGCCTTCATGGACGATATGAATGGAATGTGCCTATGACCCATCTGAGGATCTCACTCACCAACAAACACCACTTTCTCTCCATCTGCACCCAGGAAAATGACATTCTTCATGAAGCAATCCACGATATGCTGCACCGAATACAACCAATCCATGCCGAGGATGATGTCATATGGTTTTATAACTAAACATAGGAAATCTCCCCAAGAGCGGTGTTTCCCCAACACTAGATAACAATCTCTACATACTTTACATAAGTCAGATCGACCTCCAACTGGCGTAGTCAACACCAAGGGCACTGGAAGCCCCTCTACCTCATGTCCCGAAGAATGGAAAAGGGTAGGTGATATGAAGGAGTGTGTCACTCCTGAATCAAACAAGGTATACACCAAGGTAGAAAACAAGAAAAGGGTACCTCAAATGACATCTGGCTCGTCTGGAGCTGGAAATGCTATAGCAAGAAGCTGACCACGACCTCCTCCACGGACTCTCTGACCCTGATGACAACCACCACCATGGACTTACTCTGCTCTCTAAGGATGGGGAGCATCATGGAGCTATCCTCTGCCTACCCCATCTATCCTCTAGTGATCTAAAACTAGTTCAACCTGCTATTGCTGCTGCCTCGACTGGAACTGCCTCAACGGAGGAACCTAGACCGTAGCGCCTGGTGCACGATGATTGATTTGAAAGGTCGGAAACTCCCGCTGCTGATGACCACGACCCCCACAAGAAAAACAAGCACCTGATCCCTTGGAATAGGATTGAGAGTTTCTGCCTCCGGAGAAACAAGATATAAAGGGCTGGGACCTACCCCCGGCTGAATGGAAACTCTTCTGCCCTGAAAATCGGGAACCCTGGACCACAGCCTTACTTCGTGAGGAATCATGCTGATCCCCCTCTCGTGATGATCTGGTCTTGGAAAAGGTCCTCTCAACAACCTATTCCCTCACCAGCACCTCAATATATGTGTTTAACATAAATGGGGTGACTTGGCACTGGATCTTTGGATGCAAAGCCTCCTTGAAATGCCTCACCATGGACTCCTCATCTGGTAACAGGTCCGAAGAATATCATAAAAGGTTCGAGAAACAGATTATAAACTCTCAAGCACTGGAGCTCCCCTGTTGAAGGGTAAGAACCTCCTGGAGACTGGACACCTTCACAGTCGAAGAAAGAAACTCGGCTCTAAACTTGTCTTGGAACTCCTCCCATGAGATCTTTGAATCCTCATGATTCTCGAGGAACAAGTATAACCACTACCTTGCTTCTCCACACAGCATCATCACAGCTAAGGACACCCAGTGCTCCTTCCAATAACGGATCTAACTGAAGCCTATCTCGACCTCCTCTAACCAGTCTTCTGTGACTGCATCTGAAATGGAACCCTCATACTTCTGCATAATCTGGAGCTGAAACTCACTGAGTTTCTTCCTCCAAGTGTCATCGTCATCAACCTCTACCCTGTGGTGATCTGCTGGAACAACCTGCTGGACATTTTCTGCGCAAACCTAACAAGGACGTCGACCTGGAGCCATACCTGGAAAATAACAAACACTTAGAGCTCCTAATCCTGGAATATGTAAGAATCAACATTAATTAATTAATTTTTTTCTTTTATTCGTTTTAGGTTAACCTATCCCAAGGTCTAACCATTCAAAAATAGGAACAAAGAAGGATGATGCATGATCCTTTCCTAGGTCTCTACCCTGCAACCAGTATCACCCTGTTTAGTAGCCATTATAAACTTAAAGGTCCATACATCAGATCATAGGGGGACCTAAACGCCTATGTCTTAGCCTATCTCCAGTGTTTACCTCACTTGATAAACATGAATGACACCATTGCCCTACCAACCCATGCAACCTCACCTATGCCTAACCCCGATCTCCATCCTATCCCTTAACCAGACCTCTGATACCACTCTGTCATGACCCCCTCCCCACAAAGTGTACCCCTCCTGGGCTGGAAATGTGAGAAGGGAGATAATGACCCCCGAGTCCCACCTCCAATAGGCCACGGGTTGGTGACTAGCACCGACGGTATAGAAAACACACAAATGGGAGGCATTACCCTCTAAGAGAACACATGCTGAAGAGAGATATAAGATAGACACCAACCAAATCCAACTCAAAACTGAAATACAAATGAAACCCAAATGTAATAATGTAATACCATGCAAAATTACTACAAATGAAAGGGAAAACTGCAAGTACCCCAAAGAAAGTAAAAACAACAGCAACCACAAGCCTGAACATCTCCTACAACCACAAGATAGTAGTAACTAGCCTAATCTCTAACATGCTTCAAGTGACATGAAAACAGTTTATATATACATAGGGTGAGTATAACAGTATACTCAGATGGATCCTCCCCAAAGACTCTCGTGCAAAAGTAAATAAATCATGCTAAAGCACAGTGAACAACAAGCGAAACTAACTCGTCACCTAAATAGGTATACTATGTTCCCAACCTCACCATGGATACTCTCACCAAGTAACACATACAAGAATATATCATATAATAAAGAATATCAAGGGTACCCCGCTACTACTTCCCCACTGGTTTGCCGCTTTGCCCCAACGACATATGTCATGTGCATCTTTCTCCAATGGCTTACCCGTATACAATTAGGATAAGCTCCACAATCTGCACCACATGCATCACAAAGGCTTGCCCGCAGACACCTGGGTGAAGTACCACACCATCCTCACAACCAAAAGTAACCAGGTAGTTTTCGGGATCCACAACAGCTCGCATAATGTGTATCATACGTTGGGTATTATACTTCAAGCCATTACAGACCATACACTGAGTAAGGATCCTCAAGCCATCAAAAACTATACACGTTAAACCTATAATAGTCCATAGGATACTATATCCAGAATATATGTGTGTGAATAACCACAAGACATTACATCCCTCTATACACATATATGGGGAAAACTAACCGCTGTGCCTAATGGCACTAGTATCTACCAAGAGAAGAGAGCGGGGTCAAAGGGGGTAGTCAGCCATTCATCCTACCACCGGAATGTTGGGGAAAACACCGCCCCAGGGCTCAGAATCCCCAGGGTTCCAATTTTCCTTACTGATAGGGTAGAGTAGCGTATAGAAAAACAAAAATTATAGAATATACTATAACTCACAACCACACTCTGAGCATAACCTAGTCTTAGACACAACTGCAGCTAACGTCTATCGGACTTCGGGCTACCACTTCTATGACTAGGTATCTTATAAGCACACAACCATTTAAGGGATTTATTAGATTACTTCATTCCCATTTTATCAATTACCCTGTACATTAATTAATTATTCAAACATTAATTAACTGTGAACAATTTCACATTTAATTCCATTAACATCAAATCCAAAAACCTCTGTCCCTTCAAAAGTTCTCAACCTCATCATTAAGTTTCAACAAATCCAACCCCATGGGTTAACATCATTTATTCAAACATTCATTACAGAATTACATTCCCATATTCCTAGGAATTCTAGAAAATCATCCTATTCTACTAAACACAAGGGGGCTCAACACGGTGAGTAGATGTACTACCCGTCGAGTCTTTGCCGCCTATAGCAAGAGCGTAGACCCATTCTCCCTTGAGAGGATAAACATAGAAAGCACGTGGCATACCCCTCATGTCTTCGCCTCTTTAGTAAGATGAGTAAGCAAGAACAGATGCCTTGAGCAGTTGGGAAAAGTAAATCAAGTAAACAACCAAACAAAGCACCAAACATCCAAAAATCACATCCATCCCCTTCCATCATCCTTGATGTCCTCCCTGACACCCACATGCATAAACCGATGCATCTCTCCACTCTAGGAGTCATCCGCTACCACAACCACAAGGCCTCCATGCCCCTACATATCAAAACATTCATCCAGGATCACATCACATCACAAGATGCCGGAAAAAAATAAACATCACATCAATTTTGGCTCTTGTCCCTTTAAAAAGGCATCTAGCCTTCAAACAACAAGAACCAACAATTTTCAGGTTTACCATCCAACTGAATTGATCACATACATCAACATCAATTTGATTAACATCAATTTGGATCCACAACCACAAAAAAAAACAACTGGATTCATTTAGATGCCTCTTTATATTTATCCAATTAATTATAAATTAATTCTAGATTTACGTTCTTTATCAATTTCATCGAGAACAACATTCTAACAAGCAAGGAATAGATATCACACTATCTAGAAAAATAAGAGGTGAACCGTTAACATGGTACAAAGTAAAAGCATGTGATCAAACCAATTCTTTTAATCCGGTTCAAGTATTTAATTAGGTCAATTTCAATGTGATCCAAAGGGATAAATCATTTTAAATCTATGATTGCACATAAACAATTAGAGAATCCACGAATCCCCTACCTCAAAGGTATTCGAAGAGAACCACAATAGTAAAAGAATGACCAATAAACCGGGAAAATTCTCTATGAATCCTCCTTAGATCTCCTCTCCTAACACAACCAAGACCAAATCTCATCATATTCGACATCCACACGCTTAGATCTATCCATAACGGGTGTATATCAACGAAACCGAGAGAAGATGAGGAGTAGATCTAATTAGATCTAAGAAACCAACCAAGAAAGAGGATGAACGATCACATACCTCAATAAACCAGCTTCGATTCACTAAGAGAAGCCTTTGGATCGCCTCCAAAACACTTGGGAGAGCTTCTTATACCTCCAAGGAAGGGTAATCCTGATTTATGGCCGTTTAGAGGCTTAAACAAACCATTTAGATGAAAAGAGTTCATATCCACAATTTTAGGTTCTAAATTTAAGTGCCCGCATGGTTAGTCCGCACGGTTTAATAAACCATGCGCTAACCCTGCGTTAGCTTATGCCTCGCAAAACAATCCTTGTATGGTTAGTCTGCATGGTTAGACAAACCATGTGCTAACCATGTGTTAGCCACTGCCTCTAACACCAACCTTTCATGTTTTGGCCGCATGGTTTAGGCAAAAAGTGAGCCAACCGTGTGAAAGATATTGCCCTTTAGCTTTCCTTAAAATTCCACCAAAACGCACCTTCAAGTCACCTTGACCTCCTGGAACACCTCCAGCACCACAATTTCACAAAGGAATAGACCGGAGAGGTCCATGACATTACATTATTACATGTGATCGATTGGGTATGTACTTTCTCAAGAGAGATGCATGGATGAAATCTTGATCTTTAGATTGATTCGGTGTAAGTTTCAATAGATAATCTAAACTCTAGATATGATTTATAATTAAAAAAGGACTAATATACCAATGTCTTACCATTCACATTATTCTAAATAATATCACCCAATTACAGTGAGATTTCCGTTGGAATACCTTTTCAAAAAATTCAAAATCTTTATCATTCATGTGATTTTTAACATAACCTTTTTGTCAAATTTAAGATGGTATTATGTTCTATTAAATTACTCTAACCTTCTTTCCCATTTCCTAATTTAGACTAGGACCCAATAGATTTCTTTTGCAAACTTTATTCCAACATGGTATAGATTTTTTAATGACAACCATAGAGGTATTTATAAGGATCCATCTGAATTCTTGAATGAAAGGTGTTTTTTATTAAAAATAAACTAAATGAATGAATTGATCTCAAACAACTTTGAAATACATTGAGGATGATCATAACATATATTTTAGTGTTTTAATGTCCCTGTCAGATTGTATAGCTGTCTGAGGATGATAAGAAGTGATTAAATAAAATGTTATATCCAAATCCTACTGAATAATTGTTAAAAACATTGAGGTGACCCTATACTCCCAATCAGATACAATAGATAGTGGTAATCCATGAAATATTACCACCTCTTTTAATTTATAACCGATTTTTCTGATAAAGAGTGAAATATTATCTAATGGAAATTAACTGCATGGAATTTGTAAGGAGATCGACTACAACCCAAATATCATTATTCACGTTAAATGTTTTAGGGAGTCCAGGGAAAAAATACATGGAGATTTTTTCAAATTTACATTATTTTATAGGTAATGATAGTATCATTACTTTATATATTTGTATCTTAGACTTAACATAATAACATACAAAGTGCTGAGAAACATACACTACCACATCTCTCCAAATTCCATCCCACTAGAAATACTGTTTCAAATATCTGTACATCTTCATACATCTCGGATGAATAGATAATGAATAATTATTAGCTTCATCCGTGATATCCTTCTTAAAATATACTACCAAACTAACACATACATGATTAATGAACCTTATTATTCCTTGATAAACAAGGTTGATCTTAGGAACATTTATCACTTTCTTTTTTATCTATATTCGTCCTTTTGTGCCTCTTCAATTTTTACTTGGATATATGGTTGAAAATATATTTGAGAAAAAATAAGATTTCTCCCCCATACTTTAATATTTATTGATACACCCTTTTTATGTCTAGATATATTAAATATTTTCCGATCCTCATTATGGATAATCTAGCCTGATCATCTCAACTCAAAGCATTTTCCACTATGATATCTTTCCCATGGTGTTAATTTATTGAGTACGCATAATCATTAATCAACCACAACCATATTCTTTGGTTAATATTCATCTCTTATTGAGTAGAGATATACTTTACGAGTATACATTCATTATATATGTCATAACATTCACCACAATGCTAATTACCCAAAATCATTAATTGAGAAATTACTGTAGCTTACTCCAAAACATGAGTTGAGTAATTTATCTCATGGAACCTCAATTATCAGAAGTCATAAGATATAAACTTATCATTCTACATGAGGATTCTTCAATGTCATTTCTTTGAGTATCACTATAGATTAAAAAACCTTCTCCATCATAGGGTAGTGTAAGACCATGCGTTCAGATGAGAATTTTATCCAATTCAATAAAACATTCATCACATTAACTTAACCAAAGGAACTTTCCACCCAATCAAGTTTACTGGGTGAGTGGATTCTGTATACAATAAAAAATTATCTCAAAAACATCGATAATATATTTCAAAAAAAATTAAAACTACGGATATCATTCACAATGGTTGGTCTAAGAAAATTTTTAATAACTTTATTCATTTAAGGGTGTACTTATATACCATCACATGATATTATATGAAACAAGAATGAAACATTCCGAATAAAAAATTTACACTTGGTAAATTTTTCATAAATCATCACCCTCCTTAGGGTCGCCAACACAAACCTCAAATGAACATCATGATATTCTTTACTCCTTGAATATATAATAATATCATTTATAAAGACTACCATAAATTGATCAATGTAATCTATAAATACTATATTTATTAAATCTATTAAGAGAGTGGGTGAATTATTAAGGAAAAATGGAATTAATATATACTCAGAGTGTCTATACATTGTTTGGAATATTGTGTTGGCTATATCCGTATTCCTGAACATCAATCGATGATGAAGTTAAATCATTGAATAATTTTTAGCTCCACATAGTTGATCAAACAAATAATTAACATGGTTTATATGATTATTGTTCTGGATAATGATCTTGTTATGTTCTCCACAATCAATGAAGATTCACATTTATTTATATTTCTTCTTAAAAAACCTAATATTTTCACTGAAAGGTGACTGGCTTGGCTGAATGAATCCCTTTTAAATATTCTCCTTGATTACATTCTTTAATTCATAAAAATAAATAATTGATATTTTATATGGATTCTTGGAAATTAGTGTAGAATAATGTATGAGTTCAATAGAAAAATTGACTTCATGATTTGGGGGAAGACTAGGAAAATATTTCAGAAATACCTCAATAATCTCCCAAAAATAGGCAGATCATTGATGTTATTCTTCCCCCTAACCATCTTAAATAAAAAACACTTTTATATATTATTCATGCCACATATGAGGGAAATAATTTCATTTGGAAGTTCATTTTTATCATCACACTGATAAGGGATCAAGTTTTTGTTCAAAATATCAAAGGTAAATTAACTTACATGGAAATTAATTTGATATTTATATAGATAAATCCATTCCACTCAAAAAATAACATCAATCACAACCAATGGGATAATAATAATATTTGCAAGAATCACATTCCCACAATATTCAACTAGAGAAGAAGAATAAAATTGATACTTGGTCTTCATACCATTAGGGGTTTTAATTATAAATCAATATTTAATATTTGAGGTGGTATTGTGATATCCTTATAGAATTATTAATATATAAAAGAGTGGTTAGATATAAAATCAAATAAGATATTATCAGTTCTATATTTGAGAGTAGGTGTACCTTTCCCCACATCATTCTCATAAACCACTTCAGCAGCTATAATCACTTGATATTTCCCTTTGTTATTGGGAATAAGAGGTTGTTTAGGTTGATCATCATTTTTTTTAGATTCATGCATTGATTGGAATAATACCCATACTCCTTGAATTTAAAGCATTACATGTGGGTGGTGTTTTAGTTAACATATTCCATTCCTCCATTGTACCAACTAGCATTTTAAAAAACTTATGATATTCACTAGCACCATGACTAGCCTTCCCAGATCTAAAATAATTAATATATCCACTCAAGAAATTCCCAGGATGTTTTTCCCACATTTATTACAAGAGGTTTATGAGAATTTCCTTCCACCATGTGATTTCTTTGGGTTATCACGAGACCCAATCTTACTTTTATTATCAGAAATATGAGAATGGGTAGAATATACAATTTACATTTCTACATTAATTCTACATCGAATGATTTTTTCATAGCTATGATAGTTTCTTATAGATAGCGGCTTTTCGATACATGGTTTTACACCACCAAATAATTGATAATTTTTGGTTTCAAGGATGTTGATTAAACAAGAAGTATACATTGGAATCATAGTAAAATTTGATCCATAGGAACCAATAGTTTCAATATCCATCAGATTAAGATCAAAAAATTCTTTCTCCACCCTTGTGTTAAGAATAATGGGGAATTTTTTACTGAAAAATATCCCCGTAAACTCAACCCACTCTATAGAATCAATTTCCTCCCATTATCTCATATTCTTGATAAGGGTCCACCATTGATCTGATTCACCTTAAAAAATACAAATATATAGAATAAATTTTTCATGTTTCACACCTAAGAGAATATAAAATATCTTTTAAATAGTACTAATCCATTTCTCATTGACTAGGGGATAAGTGGACCCGCTAAAAGATATTGGATGTTTCCACATGAGGGACTCAATATAATCTTATTCCATTATTTTATCATTTAGAATCACATCAGGATTCATTTATTGGGAATAATATATAACCATAACAATAATATTATTTTATACCTTCACCCATAACATTAGATTTTATAGGAGTATAATCATTTCATTTTCCATCGTATCCAGTAATAGAATTATTCCTTCAGGTTCTAACTATTGAATAAAAAAAATAATAGTGTGAGAAAACATAATCATGGTGGGAAACAACATAATAATGGAAAACCATCTACAACATATATAAATCAAGAAACATTATTTTATGAAAACTTATGTTTATCCTAGTTTATTCATGGCTATTACCAAAACATTAGGATTTTATCCTTTATAAAGCCTTATCCATAGGGTTATTACAAAATTTTTTGAATCCTATTTTTCAATAGTAAACTAAACATCACTATAATACCATCTATTGAGACCCATACACTTCATATATAGAAATTAAATTTAATATATGAATAATTATTACCTAACAATTCAATCCATAAGTAGAATCATATAGGTCTAGTTTATTTGGAAATTGGGACACATAAAAAATGTTCATAAATGATCTAAATCATCTCCCACATCATTTTTCATAACTAAAATAATTTGTAGACACAAAATACATAATACCTTTTTCATAATCTAGGGAAAGGAATCAAAAGAAAGTGTGATATAATATGCTCAATAAGTGTAAATAAGAGAGATATCAATTATAACTTAAATGTAACATGAAAATAAGGGTATGAGAAGATGTACATAATATTTGAAAACCATACACTACATATTAATGATAAAAATGATGAATAATTTAATAAATCTTGGCAGTTAATTTGACATGAATTATAAGATAATCAAATGACATGAGCGGTGAGAGCATAAAATAAGTATAGGACATGAGTTTTTGGAATTAACATAAGAATAAAAATTATTTCATTATTAGTTAAGGATTATTTAAAAAACTATAATAGTGTAATGTGTTCAATACCTAACCCATCATAGTAGCCAAGGTTCACTCCCAAGACTATCACAGTGGAAAAAGTCCTTTACTGAACTGGGTTTACTCCCCATACCAGTCCTTTTTATCTCATGAGATGTTAAGCATTTCCAAATTCATTAAAGATATATATAATTCCCACCTTTTATCAGTTATTATTCAAACACCATCCTTAGTTATAAAGAAAACACTATCCTTGGTTATAACATAACCCCAATCATTGGTTATAACACAACCACTGTCTTTTTTTATAATGAAACAACTATCCATGGTTATAACAAAAACACTATCAAAAAATTAAAACAATTCATATGAGTAGAATATGATAATAAAACATTCATCCTATTAAAACCCATTAAAAGAAAATGGTTTAAAAAAATTCACTATATAATAACTTACAGATAAGAAATGGGTTTCTTAAACATCTTTTCACCACTAACTTAAAGTATACAGAGAAATAAGAAGGTTGTTATCATTGGATCATATACCCAATAGTTCATAAGTGACATCAATGTATTTTCTCTTTAATGAAAAAATATTTTTAAAGATCACATGAAATATATCTTGTGGAAAATACCCTTTCAATTTTCAAATAACTAATCTAAAAAAACTACACAAATATGATATAAAACATTTTCATTGAATATAAACATGTGAACATGTAAAGTAAGATTAAAAGAAAAGATTTTTTATGATGGTGGGGAAATATAGTCATGTCATCTAAGTTAAAGAAATTTCTTCCATAGTTTTTTGAAAAAGAAAAATGGTACCTCATTTGGAAAATGAAATAAATATTATTTTCAAACTATTTTGTAAATAGTGAAACATTGGTAAATATAAATTTAAATAACCATAGAAGAATAGTAAAAAAGAAAACACATTTTTAGAAAATATAGATATGAAATGGAAATATTCTCTAGTGTAGACTTCACATAAATAATTTCGAATGTTTTTGAAATTTTGAAATAATCCTTTTCTACTTTGGATTCTTTTGAATCGTAAGCCCCATGAAAGAAAGAACCTCATATGAATATTTAATCCCCAAATAATTCCTAATATATATAATAAAACACATTCACTAGAATTATATATACAACACAAAAGAAATATGTAGATAATATGGAATGTTTCATATGGAAATAAATGTGAGACAAAAATCCATTACCTTGAGTTCAGCTTACATCGAAAGCCCTCTAAAGTATTCTTCATTGAAACAAATCCTTTATATTTCCTCTTAAGGGATATAGGTTTGGTATTTTGGGAAAACCGAACCCTCTAAAATGTGTTGAAATAATTTTATAAGGGATTTTTTAGGGTATGGTTGATCTAGAAGGATCAATGTTCTATGAAGAAGTGAATGAAAGTGAGCCATTTTATATGGGATGGGAACAACACAAATAGAATTTCTTAAAAGATTAAAATACAGTAAAGTCTTTATCAAGCGAAATGGATACAAATAGACTATAAATTAATAAGGGATGAAATTTTTGACTTTATATTATCCCCTTTTCCTATTTTAGGGATTTTTTGATTTAAAAATAATTAATAATTTGTTATTTTTATAAAATATCATTAATATCAATTATATCACTTTTCCTTTAATCTAACATAAATGACATAAAGGCAATGTTGTAATTTCAAAATAATAATTTAAAATTATATAATTATGTCATATTAATTTAATAAATTCATGTTAAAAATTAAATCACTCAAATTATATTACTTTTCAATTTTTTAAAATCATTAAATATATTTTTATAAATTGAAGAAACATTGCATCGATGTTGGATTTGAATTTAAGGTCAGTATATAATTTATAAAAATTGAAAATAAATTTTTATAATGAAAATAATTTCATTAGTCTCAAAATGGATATCATTATTCATTCATAACAACTTTTTTTCAATATGTGAATACATAATATATATTTAAAACTTAGAGAGTAACACTTTTTGAGTTTCTTTGACTTAAATAATAAATATGTTATTTTCATGAAAAAGATTGAATTTAAAAAAGAAATTTCAAGCCTAATAATACAAGATATTTATTCTATTAACCTAGTTACAATTAGTATGAAAAATTATTTAATTATGACTTATTAGTAGCATAGATTCACATGAATTACCGTTTACCGAGGTGATAAATTTTACCAACGCAACTATTCATATTGAAAAAAAAATTAAAGGGGTCTATTTACCCAGTTTGAAAATTCTAATTCCAAATATATAATTCATTTTATCTAATTCAATTAATATAATTATAATCAAATAATTATAATCTATGTGCACAAAATGAGATGAAAAACATCTTTAGAAAAAATAGTTTTTAAGTATACAAATATATTCATTCATATCCTACTCATAGAAACATATTTTTGATTGTTTAAAATAGTAGATAAATTAAATATTATATTTTATTAAAATATTTAACCAAGAGTGATTAATTTATTGTGTTTTATATAAATAAATCGCACAATTTAAAAATTCATAAAAACTACACTTTTGTTTTTAAATAAATTTTTTATTTTTAATTATAATAATTTTATACATATTTAATTTATTTTAAAAATATATAGACCATAAATGTTTCATAATTTTGATATTTATATTCATAATCACTAATCCCATAGCTATGAAATAAATGGAACATGGTATTTTAATAATGTTACACTATTCGTCTAAACTCATTGTTGAATGTAAACAAGCTATAAAAGAATGAAAATTATTTAAAGGGAAATATTTCATAAAAATTATGGGGTGTTAAAAAAAAACACCCCATCATTTCCATTAATTTAAAATATAAAAAAAACCAAAATAATTAAATAGTGAATTGGGATAGTTAGTTAATTTCAAGGCTTCTTGAGAGATGACATGATGTCCGGGTCCCTAGCTGTATTATTAGGAGTCTAGAAATATTAAATTAAAAAAAATACTTTGATAAGATTTTGATGAATCAGGTTTTGATATTTATTGATCCTTATTTTCAAATATATTTCGTATTTATATTTTTATAATTAAGGTAAATTTCTCATTATGATATTATAAATAATATCATTTAAATTATATGGGGTAAATAATGATCTTATTATTAAAATTTCAAAATTTGTGAATTTCCTTTCATAAATAATTATTATGTGCTTAAATACATAAGGCTTAACTTTAATTTTTTTTGTGGTTATACAGTATGTGTGAAAACATTACTTATGAGAACAAGGATAATGTGTATAATGACATCGTAAATTGTGAATCATATATAAGGATTTTTCAAGTCATGTAGAAGATATGTAAGAATCATATAGGTTTTATAATTCCATTTTTAAATGTATTGTAGTTTCATTTTATTATAGTATCTTTTTATTTCTCTTATTCTCCGCTTTTAGGTTTTATTTTTTTGTTTCTACCACCATACCACTTATTTTCTCATGATGGTTAATATATAAGATTAGGCTTATCCATCGAAGAGTTTTTCTTATTTCTCCAAAATCCCAATTTCTAATTCTCAATGTTTAGTTTCCTTTTCTAATGTATATATGCATTGTATTTTGGGTAGGTAAAGAATTTTTAAACCACTTCATGGAAGAAATATCATTGTCATTCTATTCCATGACATATCATAATTCCCTCTTAACCCTAAATGATAACTTCTTATGATGGAGTTGGGTTTGGTAGATATATGAAATTACATATGATGAAGTCGGGTGTAGGAAGTTGTTGTGTTTTTGATTGAGGTTTTTTCATCAATCATGACTATTAAAGGATATGATATTTTTGTCCCTAAGAGATATCCTAGGACTTTTATGTTCCATAATTAATTTTGGGGATGGTATCTCATATACGATGGGATTATTTATCAAATAGAATTTAAAAAATTAAATGGATGATAAAGGAACATTGGATTCTGACCCTCAGAAAAAGGCCCTTCAATCTAAAACTATTATCAGTTTTTATTTTTCTTCTTTTTTTATTTTATGCTCCAAGTCTAGGAAGTATTTAGAGAATTATTACTCACATAATTTTTTTTTCATATAATTACAACACATTTATCCCTATAAAATGAAATATTATTTCCCAGGGTTATAAAAAAATATATATTAAGGAGAGGAATAAAAAAATAAAAAGTAAATTTATACAATTTTAGTGATATAATTAGAAAATTAGAAAATTATCATTGATATTGAATTATAATAGTTCCTCATTTTTTCACCATTTTAGGGAAATTATCACATTTTTAATAATTTAGGACATAAATGTAATTTATTGGATATAATCATAATATCGAGTTTTTATTTGTTTTATTCATTTAATGGTTATTTTAGAGTAAAACCTATAGTAAATTAAGAAGTTTTGTTGATTTTCAATAATTTATAGAAAATACGTGTGATTATAAGAATAACATTGAAGTTATGTGAGACTAAATTCTTAATGTCAAAGAATTGTATGAAGAAAAAGAAAAATCATATGGTTAAATGGCTTATTGGTTGATTTAAATTTGATTAAACAAATATTTCCATCCCTATGTGAGATAAAAATAAAAACATTTAAGAATAATACCATCCTCTAAGATCTACATCAGAATAATATGGAATAACATATAAAATGAATACTATACAATGAAATCCCATATAATCCCACTTAGATAATGTCACACTCTAATGCTACCTGAAAAATTAGTTCATGACAGTACATCCACACACTAAAAGAACCCATTCTTAATGGATAAGTATTTATCCAAACCACATTATAATCTATCAGAGGACCATGAAACTATAAAAGTATCCATATGATACCTCTAGAACCAAAACATCATGAATATTCTAGGAGATTCATTTTGAGCCCATAACACACAAAGTGAACTCTGAATAATGTTCCCCCTTATTCCAATTATCTACTTTGTATTTAGTTTTCTTACATTTGAAATGTAAGATAAAACAATTATAATATCTAATTAATTTTATGTTGACCAATAAAAATTATTCCACCCCTCAACACTATTTCATGTTCTTCTACAAAAATAGATACAACCATAAATTAATTTTTGAAACATTCATAGGATTACTTTATTCACTCAATTCCATTTCACTATTTATGTCTCATCGAGTTTCAACATTGTATTCTCATGGGATAAGTAGTCTAAATACATATCAACCATTGATAAAAATTTTGACCCATATATCATGTATACAACTTGAGGGGACTATATGAGATTCTACATTCTTAATTTATAACCAAAAAAGTAAATCTATTAGAAAACTAGATATATGGTGGCCAATGATAGTGGGAGGGGAAGAGATATGTGAATTGATACCCAGTCAAATGCAACTTATATATGAATCAAGACACATGGAAGTAGTTGAATAAACTAATGTGTCTTTATCAGAAGATAAAATAGTCAATGCGAGGGGGTAGATAACTATTTTGATATTCTAGAAACTCTAAATCATCATACTTCGCAAATTTTATTATATTTTGTATTCTGTTTCTTGTGTTCCTCTGATATAATTCTCCCTCACCATTCATTGTTTACTAAACATAGTGATTATCTAAGGAGGGAAAAAACAAAATAATTGTAATTTTGTTTTGAATATTTATATATGATCTAACATGTTATCATATTTAATTATAATAGTTTGTTGTAAAATTGGGTATATGTGAATATGGAAATGTTTCTCTTTCACCCTATTATTCTTCTTCTCAGTTATGTTTTTTAATTATTCATTTCATATTATTATCCATTATATAGTAGATATGGTTAATATAATGGAGTGTGTTCTATCTCTAACACCCCAAAATTTTAGAAGAATATTTTTTTTTCGATTACATTTATGACACACAACATAATGATTAGAATAAAATTTAACACCTAAGACATTATGAAATTTTCGTTTTTAAATAAATTTGATCTCGTTGATATCTTACAGAATACGCATCCCAAATTTGAATGGAACAATAATATAGTTTGTCATTATAACCTATCCATTATACTGGAGGGTATGAATAGTACTAAAAAAATTATGAAAATAATATTTATCTATGGATTAAAAGTAAAATAAAAATTATTTAAAGAAAAACTAAATTATTTCTGAAAAAATTTATTTTTTCAAAATGATGGTTTATTCGTGATTTGAATTAATAATTGAAATTTATTTTTTACAATTTTCAAACCGTAATTTTAAAAAATGATATTTATTTTTGGAGTAATAATATTGACATTATATTAGGGTGCATTCTTGGGATTTGTTTGAAATATTTCTTTTTTCGATAAGTAGTAAAAAACCTATTATTTTAAATTATTTATAATAAGAAATTATTTTTTTAATGGTTTTGAATTTAAATTAGTTTAATTATATATCTATTAATAAAATTAATGTCATTGGAATAATTTTCATAATTAATTTTTATAGAAAAACAGTGTAAAATATTGAACATTTTCTCTTAAAAACCTGCTTTTTTGTCGCATATGTGGGAATAATATTAAATTTAAATTTTATAATTTTGTGAATATATTTTTGAAAATGGTTTCCATATTTTAAATCATCATAATTTATATTTTATAATAATGTAAAATTAATTATTAACCAATGTAAATAGTGAAAATAGTAAAAGTATTTACTACGTTCAGGGTAAAAATGAACTTACTGAGGGTAAAACTTAAAATATAAGGTTTAAAATGATATAAAATATTCCCTATAACCCATTTTTATAGAAATATATAGACCCTATAATGTATGAGACTTAGGAATACACCATTTTTGAACCTCGTGGATTATGAAAAAAAAGGATTACACTTTTTTATTTTAAAAACAATTACAACTGTGCCACTCACATAACTTATAAAAAGCCTCCCCTTCTCCCCTCATATTCCAACAATAAAATCCATTAATATCACCAAATAAATGCCCAAATAACTTCTAAAATTATATACCCTCATTATATAAACCTTATTTAATGCATAAATAAAACCTAGTAAGGCTTTTGGTGCAACCTTAAAGAGGCTTCCTGAAGAAGAGCTGACATTCTTAAATGATTGTTTCTATTTAATTTCTTTATCCTTCTCCATAAAAAATTATTAAACCATAATAGTATAATAAAATAATAATATTATATATAATAATAATTTTTATTATTTATTAATGACCAAAATCTCTCATCACATCCATCAAATGAGTTATGAAATCATCATTTGTGTTTACGACAAACCACTGCCTAACAAGCCAATGTGATTCGTTTTTCACTAACACTAAACGTGGAAGGTAATAAGGATATATTTAATGAATATATGTTATATAAATGATGTCATTATAATATTAATGAAATATTTATCATTATTAAATAACAATATATCATTTTATTTCTTACCTTTTCACACACTTAAAGATGATAACATCGTTCGTGTAAGTGCATACTACTGCCTTCATGAAGCGATGTGACTCTATTTTCATCACCAAACCACATGGAAGATATATATAATTATATTTAAAGAATAAATATAGTTTATATTTTATTATTATATTTATATAAATATAAAATATTACTTACCACTTTTCCATAATGATCTACGAAAAATAAAATGGTTACTCTTGCGTACATACAACATAACATCTCCTGGATCGTAACATACATCATTTCTAAAAAAATAATTATTGACATTAAAAGTATAATTGGTATATAAATATTATATTAATTTCATTATTATTATTATGGTGATGAGAAAACTATGTAATTTATGCAAGATCTAGATATTTCATGAAAAAACATATAAGGGAAAAAAGGAAATTAACAACCAAAACAATAAAAATAATGAAATATTCATAACAAATAGGTGGAAAATGATATGATAGGATAATATATGTTATTCTAAATATGAATATGGTTTTTTATAAATTACTAACATGTTTAAAACCAATATAAATTAGGTTAAATAATCTTTAATCAAAAGGAAGCATGAGGTAAGGGACTTCATCTCAATTTTTCTTCATTGGGGTATATTATAATATTATTCACCAAATTTTATTTATATAGCGTATACACATCCAATTTTTCATGTAATGTCATGTTTCATTAATAATTCATGGATTTAAATGTTTTATGTTTTATTATTTAATCCAACAGGATATCATAAAAAAGTTACCAAGTGGTATAGAATTACATAAATGATTTTTTTTCATTGGGTTATTTCACTTCTTCAACATCGATGATATCCTAAGATTATGTGTGTAATAAATTTAGATTATATTATGATGTATATAAAAAAATTTATGTTGATTAATATTTTATTAGAAAAATATATTCAATTATTATTTCTCACATCATTATTTTTATAATTGAAAGGTTTGATTTCACAATCTCAATTTAATTGAGACCTTTTATACTTGAATTTCCATTCAGAAAAATTATTTAATTTTTTTAATAAGACCATTAATTTTATTATACTATGGATATTCATTAAATTTTACATTAAAAATAAATTTCTCCCAAATATTTGATCTTAAATTAATTCAAAAAACGTTTTTATGATAATCTAACCTCATTTATCTCTTCGGTTGAAAATCTGATTTCTTCCAAAAACATGTTTTATAGAAATGTTTTGAAAAATTATTTAAACTTTTCAAAAATAAATTATTAAATAAACTTTTATTCAAATTTCCTATTTAACATTTTTTTAAATGAATCATCATATAATTTTCAAAAAAAATACCAATTAGTTATTACATGAAAAATGAAAGGAATCTTTGTTTTAACTTGTATGGAATTAAAAATGTTCCATCCATCATGAACAAAAAATGTTATAAATAATACATTATATGTGTAAAATCATATTTAAAATTAAAATTATTTTCAAAATGGTTTGTGGTATTTTTTTAAAATAATTATTTTTAAAATGAAAATGATGTTCTCCCCAAAAATGTTTTTAAATATATTTTTATGGTATTTATATCGATCAATGAGAACTACCATTTATTTAAATTCCATGTGGTATACATTATATTGGTTCCATAACTATTATTTATGTTGATGGTTTACGATGATTTGGACAAGGAAAGTTTTGACATTCACTTTTTAGATTCATTTTTTTATAATTAACTTTCCCTTGAAATATTCAATGTCCTGTGATCATTACACTACCAGATTTTTGATTAATTATGATGGAGTATTAGAAACAGGCTCCCATCAAAAAAATTAATTTGCGACGGGTGTCTGTAACTAATACTCCATCCCAGAATAAAACAGTGATGCAATTATGGTTATTTTTGACAATTTCTCATAAATAGTCATTATTTCTGATTGATGGATCATTCGTCACAAATAAGTGTCGTAATATTTTTAAATAACCAATTGTAATAAATTTTCATAATTAATTATTTATGATAGAATTATCATCTATTACAAATAATAAGTTTCATAAATAAAATATTTAAAAATTAATAAAAAACAAATATAAAAATTCCAAATTAATTAATTTTTTTAAAAACATAATATCTTTAAAATAATTTAAATATTATCATATAATTATATTAATTAAAAAATTTATACATAAAAATACTTAATGTAAATTAAAATATTATAATTAATTAAAAAATTAAAAATAATTTTAAAAATTTCAATATATTTTAAAAAGATTAAAATAATTAAAAAATAAAATGTATTTAAAAATAATTTAAAAATAAAAATTGATTAGAAAAAGTTAAAAAATTTAAAATGAGTTAATTAATTGAAAAATATTTAGAAATCATAAAAAATTTAAAAATAACGAGAAAACATAAAACCTACATAAAAGGAGTGCATCATTTCAATCAGGATATATTTTTCATTCCAAATTAAAAAATATTCATAAAATGTTAGTAATAATAAAATATATTTTGGTAGAGGAGGATTAGTTGATGGACTAGGGGAGGATCACTCGAAGGACTAGGGGGGAATCCATACTGACTCCACGCACATGTCACTGCATATACACCAACATCTGCTCATCTTTCAGAGGTTGTTGCTCACACTTCTCATCCCTCTCTTTCAGCACATTCTTTATCATAATATCTTGAGCCCTCAACCTCTCCTAATAATGTGTAGTGGATGACAACATCAGTGATGACTATCCAAGAGCTCCCTTTATGCACACTGATGACATCATAAAAGTACCATAATAACCCGCAGGTATTAGTCGATAACCAATACAAATCACCGACCATTCATGACACCCTATAACATTTCCTATATCTAGTCCCCCTCATCAAAACCCTAATCACCAGTGGAATATTGTTATCTTTCTCCATGAATCTCCCAATAATAATAATTCACAACCTTATATGTTCCCTTTAAATATAAAAACTATTTAGAATAGAAATAAAATTAATATCCATGAAATTTTTATGTAAATTTTCTAACCACAATATGTCGTTGTCAGTCGCCCACAACTTCGCATGTATATGGATCAATATATATATTCATAAACACTTCAAACCCCAAAATCTATGGGTTAATAGAGACCATCATGATATAATAGACATGTTATAGGTAAAGTATATATAAATTAATAAATAATATCACTTACCATATGTCATCGAAGTATGATGAATGTATGACTTCCAACCCTATGTGTTACTGCTTTCCTCACCCAGCTCTGATTTCTATATGATGACCTCCTCTTAAAATTCTCTCCTACCCAAAAGCAGCACAATCAATCTCATACTTGAGCTGAGATATATTTGGGTCGATGGGAGACAAAAGACACATCGAAAACAGTTGAAAAAGTATTATCCATACATCTCTTTCTATGCTTATGTAGAAAGTGAAAAAAACACTCACATATAAAAACAACACTTGCCTCTCAGATAGGCCCTCTCTATCTATCAGGAATCATAGAAAATAAATTCTACAAGACAATTTAAAAAAATTATTAATGAAATAAATTTTAAAAACTATATATTATTTAATAAATTACTGTAAATACCTGTAATTTCAATGTAATTTTTTTAATTAAATAGGAATTTTACAAGTGTGTGAAAATTGATGTCACATGATTCCGAGGCCCGGTGTGCCTGGAATGAATTTCTGAACTTTTTTTCGAGTACGTATAGTAAAGGTGAAAATAGGTTTTTGTAACTTTTGAACCAGTGATCAGAATTGTAATATGGGGAAACTGTTGAACTCACATCATCGATATTCTCTTAATGAGACCTTCACCTCGACTGCAGTAGGACGGGGGTGGAAGTTAGTTTTTCACTTATTCATGAAAGAATAAAATAAAAATAAAAATATGTAACATTTATTTTTATTTTTCTTTTGAAACTCCCATGTGGATGTTTCAAAGGTGGGGACCACTAAACTAAAACCTCCCATGAGAGGTTATGGAGGTGGGGACCACCGAGCATAAACCTCTCATGAGAGGTTATGGTGGTGGAGACCACCTGAGGCTAAACCCCCTTAAACGCCTTCATAATTGTGGGGAAGCCTTTTAATATTCCCTCACTTTAATGTTGCCACCCCTTGTTAATTAATTTTATGCCAACTCAATTAATTAATTAGGCCTTTTTGAATTTATGCTAATGAACTAAATAGACAACATAATCTATTATGTTGGATACTTGGTATTTTCGGTAGAATTGGGAGGAAGAAGCCTTGGGAGAAATCTCTCCAATGAAGAATGCCAATGAAGAATGATGACTTCAACTCCGACTTCCTCCATGGGACATTCGTTGATGAGGAACGTCTTCAACTTCAACGAACCAACAATCGAGGAAACACCGACGTCACCAACTTCTATCTATTCCTAACGACTTCGTATCCTTCCCCATGGAAAATATTCAACGAATCAAACGAACGAGGTAGGGAGGGTGTTTGATTTTTTTTCCATTATCCATTATTGATATTCCTATTTTTTTGATCCGCTTGCTACCTCTATAATGCGGAGGTTGCAGTCCAAACAAACATGTCCCGACCCTGCCACCATTCTTCTTAAATGGTGTATCCTTCGTGATGAAAGAAGGTGACTTTGGTGACAGAGACTGGTGCCAGCGGTTGGCACCAGTGGAACTAGAGAATCGCCGATGAAGGCACAACGCCCCACTGCCCCCACGACCTCTGCGACCTGCAGCACTCTGCCTTTCGCATCCACCACTGCCCTATGGACTTTTCTCCCTATGGCTCTCCACCATCCACATTCGTCACCACCCCGCGACCTCGCCACACCACCCCGGCCGAGCCGCCCCATGACATCCGCAGCTTCCACCCTTCCAGCCGAGCCGCTCCGACCGAGTCACCCTGTGGCCTCACACCCTCCCGTCACCCCCATGGACAAGCCACCCCGTGCCCTCGCGATACCCCCGTGGCCTCACCGTGCCACCCCATGTCCTCACCTCACTGCCCCAGCCGCGCCGCCTTGCAGTACCCCCGCGACCGAGCTTCTGCAGCCGAGCCGCCCCGCGGCCTCACGCCCTCGTGGCAACCCCACAATCGAGCCGCCCTGCACCCTCACGGCACCCCTCAACTGAGCCATCCCACGCCCTCGAAACACCCCCATGTCCGATCCGCCATGCGCCCTCTCGGCACCCCCATGGCCGAGCCACCCCGTGCCCTCGTGGCACCCCCGTGACCTCATGTCCCTATACTTTACTTGGGCTATAACTTTGGCACCAGATGTCAGTTTGACGAACTGTCAATGGAGCTGGAAACCTTGGAGCGAGAAGGTCCCTTTTGTATACTCCAATGTAGATTTGGATAAAGTTGGGGAAAAGTCAGGTTGGATCAATAAATAATCCAACCGAGCGCTCGGGACTAAAAGGCTAATAACTCGCAGACCGGGCCTCCGATTGAAGCACCATCTATTGAATTGAAACCCATATGACGTGGCGGTCCTATGGGATACTTTTTCATGGGACTTCATGGTAGTTGGTGTATGAACCAGAGGGTTGAGGAGAGGACCCTCCCGGAGATGAGCAAGCTTAGTACGGGAACCCAGCAGTTGGCTGTGACGTGAAAATGAAGAACGATCCTATGTGGGTCAGAACCTAGCGATCTTGTGTGGGTCAGTAACGAGCGATCCTATTTGTGTCAGCACCTAGCGATCCTGTGTGGGTCAACACCGAGCAATCCTATGTGGGTCAACACTTAGAGATCTTGTGTGGGTCAGCACCGAGCAATCCTGTGTGGGTCAGCACCAAGAGATCCTGTGTGGGTCAACACCAAGCGATCCTATGTGGGTCAATAACAGAACCTCTTAATAGAGTAAGATGATTTAGTAGTTACATCAAATCATCTCTACCATTATACCTAATAAATACCTGGTGTGAGATGAGTCTGTACCTGTGTGGTACTTGCCTTCGTGGTAATACCTTGGTGGTATTCTTTTGTGTGGCGTACCTGTGTGGTACTTTCCTTCGTGGAATTCCTTCCTCTATAGAACAGTTGAGCTTGGGGATTTGGAGTTGTACTCTGTGTTTTCTTCATGATTGAGATGGGTTTAATTGATAACTTTGGTATATGTTTGGGAATATACCTAAGTGGGGGTATTAGTTGTTTCCCTCATCTGTGATTTATCCTTTGTGGATTTTGTGAGACCTTGAGGGTCTGGGGTCCCTACTGAGTATCGGTATACTCACCCCTACACGAGCTATGCCCGCACTTCGTTGTATTTAGTGAAGATTACGGACAACGCTAACTGAAGATGAGGGTACCAGGACAGGAGGTAGCTCAGAGGTGGACTCTAGACGGGGAAAACTGTAGAGAAAACCATTCATGAGCTATACCTACCCTTTAGGTAGGTTTCCTGGTGGACGATCTAGGGGAAGTTCTAGTTCACTTGTACTTTTAGTTTCCTTTTACTTTACAATTGGGCTTGTATTCTGGCCCCTTTTCCTTTTAGTAAACACTCTTTTTTTATACAATTTACCTATTCTTCATATCTTTCTATGTGCTTGTTTGTGTTTGTTTATAGGTTATAAAGGCGATGCCTTCCCAGTTATAGGAAATACACATTTCGGTGCTAGTCGACAGCCCCTGACCTATAGAAGGCGGGCTTGGGGTAGTCACGACACGGGCCTCGAGGGACATGTTGTGACAAATTGGTATCAGAGGATTCTGTTCTACCATAGAACATTGGACTATGATATTTTTAATTACAATAGTGTTAAATTTAGTGAGTGTGGTTATCAGTTTTGGGAATCCAGTGTTGGTGCAGCAGCCAACGTGTCGATACACCAGGAACCTGACTTCAGATTTATGACTTAGTGCATGAAAACACTGATTGCAGGTGTGTTTTGAAGAGTTTTCTATGTGATATATTGATTCATCTCACCAGGTATAACTTATTGACTATGGAACACATGTTTCTTTTTAGGATTCCTCCACGTAGACAGCCAGCTAGGGTTCCGGATATAGTATGCACTGATAGCCCACCGAGCGACGAGGCCTCAGTGCAGGGCCCTCTTCTAGTAGAGGCACCAGCGGTACCATTACCTGTGGGGGCACCGATTCCACCTGCCCTAGTAGAAAATGGTGAACACTACTTGAATGCATTGCATGAGTTCCAGTGCTAGAGGCCACCAAGGTTTAGGAGAGAGATGGACCTACAAGCGGCTGAAGACTGGCTGGAGGCTATGGTGAGAGTCTTTCGACTTGTAGGGACACCAACCAATCTCATGGTGATCCTTTCCATCAGTATTCGATGGGAAGTAGAAGACATATGGTGGAGCTTGATGCTCCAAGTTCATGATGAGGTGATGCTTCTCTCGGCAGACTTCGAGAGCCTGTTTCGGGCAGAGTTTGTTCCAGTGACTCTTCGTACAGTGCGCATATAAGAGCTTCTTCATCTGCCGTAGGGAAATATAACTGTGGATTAGTACTCAGTGAGGTTCACTGACCTCTCACGCTACTCCACAAATATAATAAGGGACCCATTTTTTTTGGGCCCGAACCTTCGAGAAGTGGCTCAAGAGGGAGATTAAGGCTTCGATGATTTCTATTAGCATCCCGACATAGGAAGGTGTGTTAGAGAGAGCCCTCTTAGTGGAGTGTTTCTTTACTGATCAGTCACCAGCAATGATACCCACCACCAGTCATCACATAGAAGAGTCTTCTGCTACTAGCCGTAGACATATGTTGCAGAGGTCAAAGAGGACCGGACCTATAGGTGGATGATCGCAGGATTCCGGTTCGGTTGTGCGGGGCACCTGAGGTAGAGCCAGTCATGCCAGGAGCGGGCAATGTTACGCATGCGGCGGGTAAGGTCACATGGCTCATGACTGTCTGACCCGATGTAAGGATGATCAGTAGATGGTTGAAGGACCGCTCAGTAAGAGATAGAGATTCGAAAAAGGAGGTCCATAAGAAGTAGGCGGACGTGGTAGAGGATCTGGTCATGCAGCTGATGGTGGGAGACGATTTGAGATGTTACCGCCACCACCACCAGGTGGTCCACCCTGACCACAAGGAGCAGGCGGATAGGGGCGAGCTCAGCTCTAGGCAGCTGAGGCCTATGACCATGGAGCTCTAGATATGATACAAGGTACAATCTGTGTCTATTCTACCTTAGCTGCTGTACTTATAGACACAGGTGCCACATATTCTTTTATTTCCACTTCCCTTGTTCGGATCTTGGATATTCTGATGGAGGCTTTGGCTCTATCCTTACATCTAGAGACTCTTATGAGAGCAGATTATACAATTACACACTGGTGAAGACAGTGCGGGCTTACTCTAGGAGGTGAGAGCTTTGGCTGGGATCTCTTAGTAGCGGCATCGAGGCCATATGATGTCATCTTGGGTATAGACTGGTTATCTACAGTCCATGATCATATTGACTGTATTGGGAACAAAGTGCGGTGTTTCTACATGGATTGGACCAAGTTTACCTTCACTGGAGAGAAGGGAGCCTTTGTAGCACGGGATGGACTTACCCTGAGGAGGGCGCAACCGATCACTCATTAGTTGGATAGCCTTACCCTCGGAGCGGTTAATGTAGAGAGTTCGAGTTATCCTATAGTGGTGGACCTGTACGCAGATGTCTTCTCTGATGATGTTCTGGGTCTACCTCCTTGTAGAGAGGTGGAATTTTATATTGAATTGTACCCCGGGACGACACTGATATCTACACCAGCTTAGAAAATGGCTCCCGCAGAGCTTCATGAGATGCGAGTACAACTAGAGGACTTGTAAGGGAAGGGATTCATCCGGCCCAGTGTTTCTCCCTGGGTAGCCCCAAATTTGTTTTCTAAGAAGGTAGATGGGAGCTTGAGACTTTTTGTTGACTATCGACACTTGAACCAGGTGACCGTGAAGAACAATTACCCACATCTGAGAATTCATGACCACTATGATCAGCTGAAGGGAGCATAGTGGTTCTCGAAGATAGACCTCAGATCAAGCTATCACTAGCTCAGAGGATGAGATGAGGATGTGTAGAAGATGAATTTCAGATGTCAGTACAACCATTACGAGTTCTTGGTTATTCCATTCGTCATAACCAACGCTCCAATAGTGTTCATGTGACTCATGAATAGGTTCTTTCAGCCATACCTTTATATCTTTGTTGTAGTCTTTATCGACGACATTCTGATCTATTGGGCTACTGAGGAGGAGCATGCCTATCATTTGCAGGTAGTACTGGACACACTCTGAGAGCACCGGCTTTATGGTAAGCTCTCGAAGTGCCAGTTTTAGATCCGAGAGGTTCACTTTTTGGGACATGACTCGATTTGGGTGATCATCGACCGACTCACTAAGTCAGCCCACTTCCTACTGATTAGAGGGTAGGGTTTAGTAGAGAGAATTAGACACCTCTATGTGTAGAAGATTGTGCAGATACATGGAGTACCCTTGACGATTGTCTCTAATCGTGATGCACGTTTTAATTCTCGGCTATGGAAGGGGTTGTAGGAGGATTTCGAGACACCGATTCATTTGAGCACAACCTTCCATCCTCAAATGGATGGTCAGACTGAGCGGACCATTCAGACCCTCGACGACATGCTACATGCTTGTGTCCTCAACTTCGATCGAAGTTGGGAGGATCACTTTCCCTTGACAAAGTTTGCGTATAACAAAATCTATCACTCCTCCATTGGGATGGAACCTTTTGAGGCATTGTACGAACGACCTTGTAGATCACCTTTGTACTGGACTGGCCCCGGGGAGTCAGCACTCATGGGACCAGATATTGTATAGGTTACCAAAGAGAAAGTGCAGATCATCGAGTAGTAGATGAAGACTACACAGAGTAGGCAACAGTCTTATGCCGATAGGAGATAGAGACCTATAGAGTTCGAGGATGGTTACCACTTCTTTCTAGGGGTCTCACTTCGATAGGGTATACCAATATTTGGCCTAGGAAGAAAGTTATCTCCGAGGTTCTTTGGACCTTTTCAGGTCCTCAACAGAGTTGGAGAGGTGTCTTACTGCCTAGAACATTCCCCTCAATTGTACCAGGTGCACGAAATCTTCCACATTTCTTAGATGAGGAGATACGTGCATGAACCTTTTTACATCATCGACCATGGCGAGCTAGAATTCGATGATGGGACGACGTTTACGGAGGTTCCAGTTGACATTGATGATTGATAGGAGTGGGTCCTTTGTGAGTAGTCGATACCTCTAGTGCGTGTTCACTGGTAGCATGGGAACCTTCAGGAGAGCACATGGGAGCAGGAGGCTCAGATACATGCTCAGTACCCCCACTTGTTCCCTTAGTTTGAGATATGGATTATGGGGAGGTAAAGCCTTGTGGTGGGGAGAATGTAAAGACCCAAAATTTCCATGTATTTTTTTTAATTAAATGAGAATTTTACAAGTCTGCGAAAATTGATGGCGGGTGATTCCGAGGCCTAGTGAGCCTGGAATAAATTTCTGATTTTTTTTTTCAGGTACGTTCAGTAAACGTGCTAGTGGGTTTTTTTAACATTTGAACCGGTGCTCGAAATTAAAATCTTAGGATACCATTGAACTCACAACACCGATATTCGCTTAAGGAGACCTTCACCTCAACCGCAGTAGGGTGAGGGTGGAAGTTAGTTTTTTACTTATTCGTGAAAGAATAAAATAAAAATAAATTTGAGTTACATTTATTTTAATTTTTCTTTTGAAACTCCCATGTGGATGTTTCATAGGTGGGGACCACTAAACTAAAACCTCCCATGAGAGGTTACGGAGGTGTAGGCCACTGAGCCTAAACCTCCCATGAGAGGTTTTGGTGGTCAGGACCACCCAAGGCTAAACCCCCTTGAACTCCCTCTTAAGTGTGGGGAAGCCTCTTAAACTTCCCCCATTTAATGATTCCACCACCCTTTACTTAATTTTATTCCAGCTCAGTTAATTAATTAAGCCTTTTTGAATTTATGCCAATAAACTAAATAGACAACATAATCTATTCTCTCTGCTACTTAGAAATTTTTTTTGGAATTGGGAGGAATCTACCTTGGGAGAAAGCTCTCCAATGAAGAACGCCAACAATGAATGCCGACTTTGACTCTGACTTCTTCCACAGGACATTCGTTGACGAGGAACATCATCAACATCAATGAACTAATGATCAAGGAAACACCGAAATCACCAACGTATGTCTATTCCTAATGACACCATCTCCTTCCCTACCGAAAATATTCAATGAATTAAATGAACGAGGTAGGGAGGGTGTTTGAATTATTTTTTTTCTTTACCCGTTCTTGATATTTGTGTTCTTGTTGAGCTTCTTGTTACGACTCTATTGCAGAGGGAGAAACACAAAAAATCATGGCCCAACCCCTCCACCATTCTTTATAAATGGTGTATCCTTAGTGATGAAAGAAGGTGAATTTGGTGACGACAACTAGTGCGGGCAGTTGGAACCGGTGGAACTCGAGAACCGTCGATAAAGGTGTGATGCCCCGCCGCCCCGCGGCGCTCCGCCGTCCGTGGCCACCGCCGCTCTGCGGCGCTCCGTCGTCCGCATCCACCACCTCTCCGCGGTCTCCACGCCCCATGGCGCTCTATCGTCCGCGTCCCTTGCCACCCCGCAACCTCTCCTTGCCGCCCCGCGCCCTCACCACACCGCCCTAGCCGAGTCACCCCGCGGCTTCCGTGGCTTCTGCCCTCCCAGCTGAGCAGCTCCGGCCGAGTCACCCTGCAGCCTCGCGCCCTCGCAGAACCCCCACGGCCAAGCCACCCCGCACCCTCGCGATACCCTTGCGGCTTCACCACGCCACCCCGACCAAGACGACCCGCCACACCCCCACGGCTGAGCTGCTCCAGCCAAGCTACCTTGTGGCCTTGTTCCCTCACGGCACCCCCACGACCGAGCCGCCCCACACCCTTTTGGTACCCCTGCGGCCGAGCCGCCCCACACCCTCATGGTACCCTCACGGCTGAGCCACCCCGCACCCCCATGGCACCCTCGCGGCCCTCATGTCCTACTGGGACGGGCCGGGTTGACCCGAACCGGTTCGACCCTGGCCAGGTCGGGCAAGGTCGGTCCAACCGTGTCGGACCAGACCTGGACCATATATGACCCTATACTTTACTTGGGCCATAACTTTGTCACCAGACGCACGTTTGACGAACTGTCAATGGAAACAGAAACCTTTGAGAAAGATTTTACCTTTGGTATACTCCACTAGAGATTTGGATAAAGTTGGGGAACGATCGGATTGGATTGAGCACGAATCCAACCGGGACCTCAGGACTAAAAGGCTAATAACTTTCATACCAGGCATCCGATTGACGCACCATCTATTGCATTGAGACTCCTATGAAATCACAGTCCTTTGGGATAGTTCTTCATTTGAATTCACGGTAGTTGGAGTATCGACCATTGGCTTGAGGAGCAGACCCTCCTGGAGACAAACAAGCTTTGTACGGGAACTGAGTAGCTGGCTGTGACATGAAGAATTAAGAGAGATCCTGTGTGGGTCAGCACCTAGCGATCCTGTGTGGGTCAGCACAGAGCGATCCTGTGTGGGTCAGCACCGAGTGATCCTTTGTAGGTCAGCACCAAGCAATCCTGTGTTGGTCAGCAGTAGAACCTCTTAACAGAGTAGTTACATCTAATCATCTCTACTACTGTACCTAATAAATACCTGGTGTAAGATGAGTCTATACCTATATGGTACTTTCCTTCGTGGTAATACCATGGTGGTATTATTCTATGTGGTGTACCTGTGTGGAACTTTCCTTTGTGGTATTTCTTCCGTTGTTGAACAGTTGAGCCTGGGGCTTTGGAGTTGGACTCTGTGTTTTCCTCATGATTGAGATGGGTTTACTTGATAACTTAGGTATATGTATATGCATATATCTAGGTGGGGTTATTAGTCGTTTTATTCCTTTTTGGGTTATCTTTTGTGAATTTTGTGAGACCTTAAGGGTCTCAAGGTACCTACTAAGTATCGTTATACTCACCCCTGCACAGGCTATGCCCGCACTTCGTTGTTTTTGGTGTAGATGACAGACATCGTTGACTGATGACGAGGGTACCAGGACTGGATGTAGCTCAGAGTTGGACATTAGATGAAGAAAACCACAGAGATAGCCATTCATGAGTTGTAAATAACCTTCAGGTATGATTCGTGGTGGACGATCCAGGAACAGTTCCAGTTCACTTGTATTTTTGGTTTCCTTGTAATTTACAGTTGGGCTTGTATTCTGACCCCTTTTCCTTTCAGTACACACTCTTTTTTTATATATTTTACTTGTTGTTTGTAACTTTTTGTGTGCTTCGTTGTGTGTGTTTATAGGTTTTAAAGGCAATGCATTCCCAGTTTTAGGGAATATGCCTTTCGGTGTTAGTCTCTAGCCACTGGCCTATGGAAGGTGGTCTTGGGGTAGTCACAACACGTGCCCCTAGGTATGGGTCGTGAAACTTACAATCAATTGTTCAAACATCTGGTGATGTATGAAAATGGGAATCAGGTCCATTGACACACATATCTAGTAAAAATAATTTATTATAATCACACTATCCTTACCAAAAGTTAGAAGTTAAAAACTGTGAAAATAAAAACAAATAATCATAAAATTATTACAAAATTTAACACACGAAGTCTATATAAAATAAATATCGTAAATAAATAAACACACCTCTATAAATGAGGAGAAAAATAAATATATGTTTGTCTCAATGGAACAGGATCTGGATTCATTAATTGATGAAGACAACACCCCCTCTTAATAGGCACATCAACTCGAGGCTCACCTGAATCTGACTCCTCAGTAGGAAGTCCAACATTAGGAAGAGAAATAAGTAGATCTTCAGAATCATCTTAGACCATTGGAAAAAAATATTCATTCCAATAGGAAATTATTAATACAAATTTCAAATATAAAAAACTAATAAATACCATAATACAATTACATTACATGTAACAAATTATTAATACAAATATCACATATAAAAAATTAATAAAAATTGTAATATAATAATTACCTGTAACTAAACACCTTAATATTATACATCAATTATTATATTCTACATCATTTTCATTGAGATCAATGTCTTCATCCTCATTTTCAACATCATTAACTTCTATATTACTTTAGGTTTCATAATCCCTTATTACATCATTAAAATTATCTATATCATCATCCATCAACTAAGGGATTTCATAATAAATATTTATATATCATCAGGTATGATATATATTTTGGAATGTTTCTTGAAAAATTTCAAAATGTTGCACTTTAAAATATCCATTTTCATTTTTAGTAAATTTATTATCCCATGATTTCATTTTTGTCACACTACACTAGTCCTTTAAATATCTTGAAACATCATAATATTTTTCAAAACAGACATGATCCACTTGTCGTTGCAACATAAATGGTTTATTTGATGCAGGAATACTATTATATTTAATATTAGCGACTCCATGTCATGGATGAACTTACAACCCTTGTTTAGTATCAAACTAATGGCATTTAAACATTTTACATAATTTTATTCTTGATAACATAACTCAATTATTAATCCAATATAGAATAAAATTAAACTTCACTTTCCTTATGATTGAATCTTTTAAAAAAAACACCACTATTCATTTATTTCATTTAGTCACCATATATGGATGTTTGAAATCAAAACCCATTAACCACAAACCCATTAGAAGATTTGACCATCTTCGATGGAGGTTTTTTGAGCACACATAATTAACTATAAATTTTATTTTCAGGTTTTTGTTGACTATAAAGAATTAAACATATCAATAATAGATATCACAACAAAATTGATTTCTTATTCCATCGAATGCAATAAAAATTACTAATTGAAGTTAAAATGAAAATTTTCTTTAACAACGTTCTTCAATATAAGAATATATAATTTTTATAAATTATTTTATAATATAGTCATCATATGGTATACAAAAAAGTTAATTTAAATAAAATTATATTTTTAAATTTTTTTAATTACATAAAAAAGTAGGTTTTACTGTAAAAATAATGTAGTTTCTTCACAATTTAGCAGAACATATGTATGATCTCTGTCTATTTATTCATCTTTAAGTCATCATTCATGATAAACACTAAAAACAATCATGGGTGGATTAAAAACTGACAAATTATGGTCTGTGACATCATAAAAATTTTCTTCATTACAACCCATGAGAATATGTTTGTATATATATTTCGACTAAAAATAATAAGAGCATAAATTCGATATTTCCTCCTATAAGTATTCTTCTGAAATTAGTACTTCAACTAATTCATTGTTAAATACTTTCTTCTTTAATTTTTCATACATTCCTCAAATAGATACATCCAATGGAATTGTACTAGAACTCCGCATTGAGCTTCATATGTAAAATTAAATATTAAATGTTCCATGGAATAAAAAATACCTTTGTGAATGTGTTCTAAAATTTACATTATATTAAAATTAATTACTTTTTAGCAATATCAATACATCATAATTAGATTTTACCACACAAATATCTCACCAAAAATATGATATTTTGGTCCCCACATCCCCTATTGAAGAATTCAACAGCCCTGTAAAACCAACATATGGTAATCTATCAATTATTACTTGAAATTCATGAATTTGTAACCTGGTAACATGCCCATTTCTGACACATTTAGACAAATTATAAGCACAACTATCTAGTGAACATAAATATCTATTTCATTGACAGAATAATAAATAGTTTCATTTAGCAACTGAGTAATCTTATTTTAGATTCATTAATTTGTGTGATATTTTATATTCAAATAATTTTAGTTTTGAAAGTCTACAAATATGGGAAATATATAATAATTCCTTTACAATATATATTCTTACATAGTGTGTACAACACAGTATAAAACATGTTATCAAAACAATTCTTCTAATTATGCATTATATTTAACAAGTGACAAAACAAAGAATCAGACAAATATGAAAGATCCCAAAAAATACTCATTCTTATACAATTAAAATCTCTCCCAAAAACATTTTTTTCATTAATGGTTAGACCAAAAGTAATAATAGTTAACATAGATAATATAGATTTTAGATGATTACTGTAAGAACCCGAATCTTCTTTTTAGATATGTTTTGCTTTTCTGGTCATTTTTGAAGAAAAGAGGGTTTTCTGGAAATTTTCGAAGTACACACCGTGTACTTTCTGAGTACACGCTGTGTAATTTCTGAGTACACGCTGTGTACTTTTTGATTACATGCTGTGTACTCAGTTACCGCGGGTAGCCGTGTTCTGTCCATGTGGCAGCCATGCACACGACCATGTGGGGGTGACCTGGAGGCTGCCTAAAGCGGAGTATAGAAACAGCGAGTACACTCCATGTACTTCAAAAGTACACGCCATCTAATTTTTTTAATGAAATGTACCAGGGTCGCGTCTAATTGCCAGAAATCTGTCCTTCTAGGTCTCGTTCGACCGAGAGTTCAGTACGACCGTGAATCTCCGACGACCCCCCGAGCGAGCATCCGTCCTCCGAATCGGACACGGTCAGTTGCATAGGGATCACCTCAGTAAGCTCTTCCTTCTTATAGAGCATCATTTCCAGATTCCTCTTATTTTCCTAGTTATATTGGGTTTAAAATTTTGATCATTTTTGTATATCTACAGTGTTCTTGGGCGATTCAAGGCTTGAGGTTTATGTATAAGGATCTCCCAACCTCGAGGTAGGTGGTTTGGGCCTTTCTGTTGAATGTATTTGAGTTTTATGTGAAACGTTTCCCAATAACCATGAAATGGGTATTGAGAATTTACCATTTTATCCCTATTGTTTGTCTTCTATGCTTGTATTCTTAAGTTTATGATATTTGACTATGAATAGGTTGAATTTTTATTCTTTGGATGTGTTGCCCATGCACGTTTTTCCTGTTTTGACCCTTTGGGTCTAGTTTGCCTCTTAGGCGGCTGTTTAATTTCCCATTCCTAGTATTGTAGGATGGTGTGACTATTGTTCTATTTTGCTTTTATGCTGTTGAATGATACCCAAGTAGTTTTTGAGGTTTACCTTGGATGATACACACTGCTACACTTGCTTGATTTACACAGGGCCGTGAGAACCTGGAGTATAGACCATAGGGAGAATGAAGGTTGAGGGATTCTCTAGAGTTTCTGTTTTACTTACAATGTGAGACCATAAGGGAATTGACATTGAGTGCTTCTTCAAAGAGTATGTAGTTCCTTGATACGATCCATAGAGGGAATGCGACGTAAGTGCTTCCCTAGAGCGCCTTTTGTTATGATACGAGACTATATGGGGAATTGATGACGAGTGCTTCCTCATAGAGTCTATGCTTAAGATGAATCAGATGGGTTAGACTGAGTGTACTGCCCAGAGGGTTGCTTGTACTTGTTAGTTAGGACCAGAGGGGATAGGATGTGGGTACTTTCCATAGGGTTACCTTTTTGTTAACTGCTTTCTTGCGTTGCTTGGTAGGACCAGAGGGGATAGGCTGTGGGTGCTTCCCGGAGGGTTACCTATTTGTGTTTATTTACCTGTTTAGTTGTTGCTTGATATTGAAACTTTGGATTTTATACTGTTGAGTACTTTCCTATTTACTATTTCCTGAACTTTTACTTTCTATATACTCATTGACTATTAGGCACAAATCTCATGGTGGATGCCTATTGGGATTTAATCTCACGCCCTGTTTGGGACATGCGTTTGGGACCAAATAGATTATATTGTAGCAGGTATAGACAAGGGAAAGCACCCTTCTACTTTATGTACTTGACATGCTGTGGATCTAGAGAGCACGAGACCAATCTTGTGCTTGCGATACTATGGATCAGATTACTATTTTTCTTTTGTACCTGTTTTAGTAATATATTTCATCGTTGTTCTTTTCTTCACTTATTCTCTAGATATATGTATCATGCATCATTTTATATATGTGATCCAGTTTATTCTATCATTCATCCACTTTTTATTTTTTTATGATATTATTACTGCTTCTGATCTTGTATGTATTTGTTTACTTCCGCTGTGTACTCTTCCAATGAGGGAATAGTTTCCCCACTATCACTCCCAAGGCCCTCGCTGCTAGTTGGAAACCTATGGAGTTTGGGGAAATGCTCTTGAGGCCATGTGACCAGCCGAGTATGGGGAACCTCTGGGTGTCTTACATAACAAGGATGTTAGAAAGTGGTATTAAAGGTAGGTTTTCTTTTCTTCTCGACTTACTGTTTGGAGCCTATAACCAGAGAGATGACAGAATAGGTACTTGGTAATAAACTGTGCCCGTGAGTAGCTAACCCGTGTACAGGGAAAAGCCAATCTACCATGTTTATTTCAATTTTTTGTTTTTGAAAATTTAAAGTTAATTTTATTGTACCGTTGGATGATTCACATGTTTTGTGTTATTACCATTGATGTTGTTGAGGTTCTATTTTCATTGCAACCTGATGAGATGAGGGTATTCCATCTCATGCATCACATAGTCACTTGCTAGAAATCACTTGTCATGCATTCTTTCCATGCCATCTAGTATGAATTAGTGATTTCATGTTGATGTAATAGATGTTGTATAGAATATGCATGCTGTTGTGATAGATTCCTTGATTAAAATACCTGCTATTTGATAAGGTATTATTTGTGTACGGTTTTGGTTGGAATAAACGCCAAAATTTGGTTCTTGAGGTGTTATGGGCCCTCATGAACTAGAACATGGTGGATCATTGGCTTGTTTACCTCATTATAACATGTATTAGATTCCTATCTTTGATTCTCGGGGAGTATGATCCCTCACATATCAGAATTTGGAACTTTAAATGTTCGTTTCAGTTATTTTCTGCATTCTGGAGTAGTTTTCAAGGCTTAATGTCTGAAAAAATCTAGAATACACATCATGCAATGTTAATTACATGCCATGTGTTACTTTGTTCAGGAAGAAACTGTTTTTCTTAAGTACACGCCATGTAATTTATGTACTCGGCATGTAATACCTAACCATGTCATAGACTGTGTGGGAAGAGACACGAGATGGGGAAGGTCTGGTGGGAGTGTAGTGTTGACCCTGCGTCCGCCCGTGTAACTAACAACTCGTACAAATAAAACATAAGCTACACACGCCGTGTCAGGATTGAACACGTTGTGTAGTCTGACCCAGGTACCCGGTCGTGTCACTAACAACACGGTTTGGTGTTATCCTTTCACAAACACATCATGTCCTCCTTGAACACACCGTGTAGAGTGAGCCGTGTGTCAAGCCGTGTCACTAACCACACGAGCCAGGTGGAGCTTGTCCAGTACACACCGTGTCTACTGTGAACACGCCGTGTAGTCTTTTCTTTAGAGAACTGTGTGGCTTAACCATGTATAAGGACTTGGGCAGAGAAAGAGGATTCAAGTACACACCATGTCTTAAGACAACACACTGTGTGTTTGGAGTGTTACACGACCTAGGTCGGAAAAAGTACATGCCCATGTGAATGACTTAAGGGAACACGTCATGTAGGGTTTATACACGCCATGTAGTAAGTTTTGTAAAACTTGAATGTTTTCTTTCTATTGATCCCTTTTAACACTTCAAAGTTTCATTCCTTGTTAATCCTGATCTAAACTGTGCATTTAACCTTATAGAGTCATGCCACCGAGACGTCCTCCGATTGTCCTCCAATTACAGGGCTGTGATCAGATGCCGGATATGGCTGATCAAGGACTTCCTGCAGATCCTCCGACTGTGAAAGTATTGGAACCAGCAGTTATACCTGATAATGGGGCTGATGCATAGTTTAGGGAAGTCTTCATGAGGATGATTCAAACTCTTTAGGGAGCAACGCCTCCTTCCCTATCGATGGAAGATTTGCTGTAGGTTTTCCAGCAGCAGCATCCTCCCACATTCTCAGTGTAAAGAAGACCTCAGGCTGTAGAGTCATGGATAGAATCCATGCTAATGATCTTTGAGAATCTGGAGATGCCTCCAGAGTGGAGGGTCAAGCTCACTACATATATGCTTCGGGACTCCACCAAGAGGTGGTGGTATGTGATCTCACATGCGGGACGCCAACAGGTTATGACATGGGATGGGTTTCATAACATCTTCTATGATTACTTCTATCCAGAGACCTTGAGGTCCGATCTATCCTAAGAGTTTATAAGTTAGGAGCATGGTACTCTTTCTATTATAGAGTATTACTCATTCTTTACTGAGCTATAGTGCTTCATGCCTATTCACAGAGCACAATATGAGGGATTTTGGAGTTGTGACCAGGGTGGCTAGGCATCTGGAGTTAGCATCCTTCATTAAGACAGTAGGAAGTGCCACAGGGAGTCTTCGCACGGTGATCAAAGGAGGAGAGAAACATATTTTGGTAGCTAGGTGGTGTGCTATGAGTGTGAAAAGAGTGGGAATACGAGGCCACATTGCCCGAATGATCTAGTAGAGTGCCGATCATGTGGAAAGATGGGTCACCTTCAGTGCTTTTATCATATCTTCTCACTAGCAGCTGGGGACATGGGTTCTTCTTTGACTCCTCGTTTAGGATCAGCACCACCAGGTTGTCACCAATCTGGGAACTGGAGTTCTTCTGGACATTCAATCCAAGTTGAGGTTGTGGCTGTGGTGTTCAGTCACCGGTCTTTCAGTGACATCAGAGTGGATCAACACAGAGTGGTTAGGTAGGGTCACAGGGCTGTGGAGCCGGCTAGACCTTTGCATCGGAGAAGACCCAATAGGAGGAGGATCCTGAACCTTCTACAGTTCGAGATACGATACTTGTTGCCTCTATTTTATCTTCATCTCTTTTCGATACAGGGAATTCCTATAGCCTTATATCTATTTCTATTGTGGAGAGCCTTGGGATCTTCATCTTTTCTTCTACCAATATTTTGACACTAGACACTCCATTGGGGACTAGAATGGCTAGTGTACGATAGTGTAAGGAGTTCCCTCTAGAGGTTGGTGGGTGCCACTTCCTATGTGACCTCTATGTCCTAGAGATGACATGCTATGATGTCATTCTTAGAATGGTCTAGTTAGTTCTTTTCTAGGAAGTCGTCGACTTTTATTGTTAGAGGGTGAGTTTCACATCACCATAGGGAATATAGTTTCTTCATAAGGGAGAATGGGATGTCCAGGCGAGCAGAACTGGTCCAGAGCATCATGGGTTAGGAGGAGTTACAACCCAGATTGCTAGTTTATATCTGGATGATCAAGGGACTTCACATTTAGACTTTCCTCCAGTGATGGATTGTTTTAGGGACTTCTTTCTAGAGAAATTTTCAGGTTTTACTTTGGAGCGAGAGGTGTACTTTTCTATTGATATCATTCTAGGAGCGGCACTGGTGTCCATTCCTCCTAATACGATGTCTACACTAGAGTTGCAGGTGCTCAAGAAGTAGTTGGAGGAGTTGCAGGAATATGGTTTCATTTGACCCAGTACTTCTCCTTAGGGTTCAACTGTACTATTTTCCAAGAAGTTAGACGACACCCTCAGGCTTTGTGTGGATTATCGAAAGTTGAACTAGTTGACGGTCAAGAACTGATATCATTTACAAAGGATTTATGATCTCTATGATTAGCATCTTGGAGCCCGGGTGTCCAAAATGATTGAATTGAGGTCCGGTCACAATCAGTTGCGCGTTAGACCATTAGATATACCTCTTATAGACTTCTGAAGTAGGTATGGTCTATACGAGTATATGGTTATGATGTTCGGTCTCATGAATGCAACTGCAGTTTTCATGGCACTGATGAACTGAGTGTTCCATCCATACTAGGATTCCTTCATGGTGGTTTTCGTGGATGATATCTTGGTGTAATCTCACACTCGTAACTACCATGCTACCCATCTTGAGATCGTTCTCAGTACACTGAGAGAGCATCAGTTATATGATAAGATCTCAAAATTCCAATTTTGGATGCATCATATTTATTTCTTGGGTCATGTTATCTCATATATAGGAGTGTCAGTAGACCCAGAGAAAGTGAGAGTAGTAGTCTCTAGGGAGCAGTCAAAGAACATTTTTGAGGTGTGAAGTTTTTTAGGGTTGGATAGATACTACAGAAATTTCATTCAAGAATTTTTATGCATACCTGAACCACTGATGAGTCTGACTAAGAAGGGTGTGAAGTTATTGTGGTCATATTCTTGCAAGTCAGCCATTCAGGAGCTAAATGAGAGTTTGACTTCAGCCCCGATACTAGTCTTGCTAGAGTCGGGAAAGATCTATACTGTGTACTGTGATTCTTCCGGTATCGGGATAGGAGCTATGCTTATGCAAGGAGATGGAGTCGTTGCGTATGGGTCTCGACAATTGAGAACACATGAGAGGAACTACCTGACGCACGATCTCGAGTTAGCAGTAGTTGTTCATGCATTACGATGTTGGAGACATTATCTTCTGGGAGAGCATTTTGTGGTTTCCACCAACCACAAAAGTCTCAAGTACATCTTTACTCAGTGTGATCTAAATTTGAGACAATGAAGGCTGGTTGAGTACCTTTAATCATTTGACTTTGAGCTTTCCTACTGATTAGTCACTGAAATTGGCTAATATTCATTGTTAATATCTTAATATAAATGTGTTTAAAAGTTCATAAACATCAATTTTAGTCCAATTCAGAAATTGAACTTCATTTCCCATCATTGTGCAATTCATGCTTAAAATTTCAATTTGGGCCCACTCAATAATTTGCTTGTGGAAATTACAATATTCATCATTTTAATTTGAAATTTTGGGATATGATTAATCACTTTGTTTGAAACATTTTATCTTTTATGTCCGAGGGATGAATCCCAAAGGAAGATGGATAATTTTGCACCTGAATGCAGAAACATGCTGGAAAAAGCATAATGGGCCTAAGGCCCATCAAACAAATGTGGGACCCAGAAACCAAGCCCAATGAAGCTAACATTTATAAAGTATAAAGATAAAATATGAGGATCATTTTATTCAACTATGTACGGAGCTAATTTTGATGTTTTCATGATGATAAAGGGATCTGAAGTTGAGATTTAAATGGTGGACTCGTCATTAATGCACAGAAATCTATCCCACCATTTCGACCATAACATTCAAACGGCGAAGCCAAATGTCCTGAAATTTTTAGAGCTTCTAGAAGACACATGGAAGAAGAGATTTTATATTTATGACACCTTCGGATTCGGCAATATAAAGTGTCAAACGCACACGTCAAAATGGACGACGAATCTGGACTGTTTTCCGGGTCAACTTCGAAACGTCAATTTCCTTTTGATTATTCACCCTCATTTTGACTCTATTAATTGTTGGGGGGTGAATTAATTATTGGGGGATGTACCTAAGGCTCCTAATATGCCTATATAAGGAGGTGGTGGTGAAGGGAATAATCATCTAACATTTTTCTTTGAATCCATGTTTTTCTTTCATCCATTATATTTCTTTCAATTGTAATTTTCTGCTTTCAATTTGTAATCGCATTGTCAAGTTTTCCCATGTAAGTTTTTCTTTCACGTTTATTATTTTAATAAAATTTATTCTTCTTCTTCGCTTTTTATTTTCCTTTTCTTCACACGTTGATACCGTTGAATCATGGTGTGAAATTATTCACACCAACACTTGTGATTTCAATCACACAACGGTGGAGTGTTCGTTCTTTTAATAATTTTCTTCTTCTTCAATTCCGCCCCCGTAAGTCTACATCCCTCTTCCATTGGTAGAATAGCATAAATGGAGGGCTAACCTCTTAAGGGTTGATCCAAGGGAGTAGCAAGGTCATGGATTGAATGTTATTTTATGTACTTAATATTTAAATCTATTCGTTATTTTAGGATTTCCATTTGATGAGTTACATTCTTTCTCATCTTTTCCAACGTTAACGATGACACATTTTGAGTGCTAGTACGATCTATTTCCTTTTAGTGCTCATTAAAGTGATCCTCAAAGTGAATTAGTGATTGGCCTTGGAATTTTGCAGGGATTAAATTGGTGAATCATTTGGAAGAATTATTTCATTGTTTGGATATGTCTTGAATTAATGACATGAAATTTTCTAAGAAAAGAAATTCATCCAATCCACCCCAAGCAAAACCCTAAGATCAACCCACCATCAATAAAGTTTTAGTTCACATTGTTTTTTATTATATATTATTTAAATTATATCTTTAGTTCTTCAATTAAAATCTACCTTAAAGTTGGTCACTTCATAGCCAATCCATCAATAAATCATAGTGTCTCAAGGTTACTTCTTCGGTCCCTGTGGACTCGACCCCTACATGTACTACATCGATCGCTTTTACCCGTAGGGTAAATTTGGGCGCAACCAAATTTTGGCACCGTTTCCGGGGACCCAAGTAAGTTTTCTTAGACACCCACCTTCTATTCTCACCTAACTTCTCTTTTCTCACCTCTATTTCTCTTTTCTTTTCCCCTTTCTGTTTTTCCAAAAAAAACAAATCCAAATACAAATTTCATTAAACTCCAATGGAGTATCATCAACAATTTACTTTCATAAAATCGGGATGGAATCGAATAGAAAATCAACATTGGGAATCCCCTCACATAGGAAATTACTTTGATTAACCTTTAAATGAATACCCCACACCCGATAACATGAACGATCAATGGGATGCTGATTTTTTAAAGGATCAATTTCCATACCTCTCAAAGATGATTGAAGAGATCAAACTTAATGATGTTGATGATGTACAAACAACAATCAATCCTAATTCTGAAAAAATTCTTGAACATTTGTGTGAAAAAATGGTTAAAATGAATTCAGAAGTTTCATCACTAAGATTAAAAATACAAAACATTGAGACTTATGAAGAACCCATTCCCACTCAGGACGACCTTTCCACATCACTTATAGAAGAATGTTATTTCCCACATAACTCATGTGAATTTAGTAAAGAACCCACTTTAAAATCTTGGAATACAGAGTTGGATAATGAAGAGATCTGGTCAGGTAATGTTGAAATTCAAGATAAAGAACGTGAAGGAATTGTTGATGAGTATTTAAATCAGGATGAAATTGATTTCATGAATTCACAAGAGGGAAATTATTTTTCAAGGATTGAATGTCCAGAATATTGCACCAAAAATGATTTTTTAGAATCACCAATCATTGAACCATTGGGAGAGTTAACAAATATTGAGTCTATACCCACTCCCGACATTCAAAAGGAAAATTTTTGGGAGGAATCAAAATTTCAAAATGAACCAATTATTTCTAAATTTCATGGAGAAGAAACTATTTTTGATTCAAATTTCCATTCTTCTTTTGTAAATGTTTATCAACCTGAACTCAAAAGTTTTCTCCTTTCTTCCCCACTCTTAAATGTGGATAACCAATACCATGAAATTTCAATTTATTATCCTCTTGAAACTAAAAAATTGGGAATGTTTATTGATGTCTTAGGAAATACTAGATATTCAATTCAATCAACCATTTATGATATTACATGGATTTTACCGCTCATTATAGAACAAAGGATTTCACATGAAACAAATTTCAAAAAAACAATCAATCTCAATCTTGTTGAAGTGGAAAAATTTGGGTTAATTAAAATTTTGAAAGTTGGAATTGGATAAGTTGGGGGGTAAAAGTCGAGCCAACGACGTTAAACAAAAGCGCTGCATGGGAGGCAACCCATGGTTTTATTGTTTCCAGTCATTTTGAATCATTTTATTTTTCATATAATAAATTACCATAAGCTGTTGACCTGTTCTTCTTTTATGAGTAAGGATGGGTATGAAAGGGGAGCGCCATATTCATCCGTGTCACGTGGTGTGATCTCTGAGTAATACCTTACCCAGAAAATATAAAGAAGACAATGTATCATCAGTTTATTTTGTTTTGTTTTATTTTTTATGTTTTTATAGGTTAAAAAAATAAAAGGACATATTGTAAGTCATATGGAGAATCCATTCACCACCATCCAAGCCGCTGAGAATCAAATCCAGGAGTGAAGGGAGACTGTGGCACACACTATCATTATCAACCACCAGGTGACTTCATTCCATGATTATCATTTACTCTTTGAAATCCTTCACCCCCCTTCTAACTTTTCTTTTCTTTAAACACTGGGGACAGTGTCATTCTATGTTGGGGGGATAAAAAATATGAGTTTTTTTAGTAAGAACATGCCTGAAAAGAAAAATTCCATTAACCTTGAACATGATAACACACATTGCAAACTCTAAAATTGGATATCAAAAAATTTTTCATGCCTTGATTTTGATTTTAATGCAAGTTTAAGTTCATGAGCATAGTTTTTGGAAAGTGCGGTTGTCCGATGTGATTTTTCAATGTTTACAATTTCATCCTCTTAATAAAAATGACACAATGCACGTCTTCTGGATTGTGGGTGTAAATTTGAGTTCTTGGGTCCCTTTCATTATAGCATAGGGTTCTGGGGTCACTTTTAGTTTAATTTGAGTATCCAAAAAAAAAACAAAAAAAAAACAAAAAAAAACAAAAAAAGACCACATAGAGCAATGTTTTGTCCAAATGCGTGGCGTTAGACACTTGGGGATCGTGACTCCATAGTTGTCTTGCCCAGAGTTAGGCTTTATATCTCTATTCTAGAGCATTAAATTGACAATATGTGTGGCGTCCGACACTTGGGGATCGTGACTCCATAGTTGTATTTCCCAGAGTTAGTCTTTTCATATCTATTGTGGTTAAAAAATAAAATAAAAAATAAATAAAAAAAGGGATACTCATCTTAAGGTTTAATGTGATTCCCACCTAGCGCTTCCATTTTTTCCCCTTGAACAATAAAATGGGCCCCATATCTTTTATGATGCACAACACTTTATCATGCTTAATTGGAATTGGATGAAATGTGGCAATGAATTTGAACAATGGAATGAGCTTGGGCTTGGGATATTCTTATGGACCTAGCTTGTTTTAAATGATTTTGATGGGTTCCATATTTTTTTTGGTATGAGGTCTTTTGGGTGAGCAATGTGTATTTAAAATGTTTTTGGAAAATGGGATTTCAATTTCATATTTGTAATTTATTTTGCTCGGGACTAGCAAAACTCAAGTTGGGGGGTGTGATTAGTCACTGAAAGTGGCTAATATTCATTGTTAAGATCTTAATATTAATGTGTTTAAAAGTTCATAAACATCAATTTTAGTCCAATTCAGAAATTGAACTTCATTTCCCATCATTGTGCAATTCATGCTTAAAATGTCAATTTGGGCCCACTCAATAATTTGCTTGTGGAAATTACAATATTCATCATTTTAATTTGAAATTTTGGGATATGATTTATCACTTTGTTTGAAACATTTTATCTTTTAGGTCCGATGGATGAATCCCAAAGGAAGATGGAGAATTTTGCGCCTGAAGGCAGAAACATGCTGGAAAAAGCATAATGGGCCTAAGGCCCATCAAACAAATGTGGGACCCAGAAACCAATCCCAATGAAGCTAAACTTTATACAGTAGAAAGATAAAAATATGAGGATCATTTTATTCAACTATGGCCGGAGCTAATTTTGATGTTTTCATGATGATAAAGGGATCTGAATTTGAGATTTAAATGGTGGACTCGTCATTAATGCACAGAAATACGTCCCACCATTTCGACCATAACATTCAAACGGCTGAGACAAATGTCCTGAAATTTTGAGAGCTTCTAGAAGAAACATGGACGAAGAGATGTTATATTTATGACACCTTCGTATTCGGCCATATGAAGTGTAAAACGCACACGTCAATATGGAGGACGAATCTGGACAGTTTTCCGGGTCAACTTCGAAACGTCAATTTCCTTTTGATTATTCACCCTCATTTTGACTATATTAATTGTTGGGGGGGTGAATTAATTATTTGGGGATGTACCTAATGCTCCTAATATGCCTATATAAGGAGGTGGTGGTGAAGGGAATAATCATCTAACATTTTTCTTTGAATCCATGTTTTTCTTTCATCCATTGTATTTCTTTCAATTGTAATTTTCTGCTTTCAATTTGTAATCGCATCGTCAAGTTTTCCCATGTAAGTTTTTCTTTCACGTTTATTATTTTAATAAAATTTCTTCTTCTTCTTCGCTTTTTATTTTCCTTTTCTTCACACGTTGATACCGTTGAATCATGGTGTGAAATTATTCACACCAACACTTGTGATTTCAATCACACAACGGTGGAGTGCTCGTTCTTTTAATAATTTTCTTCTTCTTCAATTCCTCCCCCGTAAGTCTACATCCCGCTTCCATTGGAAGAATAGAATCAATGGAGGGCTAACCTATTAAGGGTTGATCCAAGGGAGTATAAAGGTCATGGATTTAATGTTATTTCATGTACTTAATATTTAAATCTATTCGTTATTTTAGGATTTCCATTTGATGAGTTACATTCTTTATCATCTTTGCCAACTTTAACGATGACACATTTTGAGTGCTAGTACGATCTATTTCCTTTGAGTGCTCATTAAAGTGATCCTCAAAGTGAATTAGTGATTGGCCTTGGAATTGTGCAGGGATTAAATTGGTGAATGATTTGGAAGAATTATTTCATTGTTTGAATATGTCTTGAATTAATGACATGAAATTTTCTAAGAAAAGAAATTCATCCAATCCACCCCAAGAAAAACCCTAAGATCAACCCACCATCAATAATTGTTTAGTTCACATTGTTTTTTATTATATATTATTTAAATTATATCTTTATTTCTTCAATTAAAATCTACCTCAAAGTCGGCCACTTCATAGCCAATCCATCAATAAATCATAGTGTATCAAGGTTACTTCTTCGGTCCCTATGGACTCGACCCCTACATGTACTACATCGATCTCTTTTACCCGTAGGGTAAATTTGGGCGCAACCACCTACATTCTTGGGAATAGAAACACAGTAGCTGATGCGTTGAGAAGGAGGACTCAGATATAGGCACATCAGGAGGCTAGTAGTGAGTGGCAGCTTATGGATCTATTCTCTAAGATTCATTTGGAGGTGCATGATAGACAGAGAGGACATTTTATTTCTTCTGTAGCTCTTACCTCTACCCTTCTTGATTGAGTACGAATGAGGAAACTATTAGATTATGAAGGCCTAGTCCTATGGGAAAGTGTATCAGGAGAGGGCCCTATTTCTGGATGGACCATATTCAAGGATGAGATCTTGCATTTCCAGGGGCACATATGGGTGCTAACAGACATACATGCGGAGCTGATGCAGAACTCTCATTTCTCAGTTTGGGAAGTTCATCCCAGTGTCAAAAAGATATATCGTGATCTACACCATCAGTATTGGTGGATAGGTATGAAGAGAGACGTTGCATGTTTCATCATGAGGTGTTCCACCTGTCAGCAGGTGAAGGCGGAGCATCAGTGACCAGCAGGGATTTTGCAGAAGTTAGCCCTTCTCGAGTGGATGTGGAATGATGTAGTGATGGATTTCGTAATAGGGTTTCCAAGGTCTCCTTGAGGGAATGATGTAGTATGGGTTTTCATTGACAGACTTATGAATGTCGCTCAATTCATCCCGATCAAGAAGACCTTCAGTGTTGATGAGATGGGACGGTTGTACATCCGTGAGATTAGACGTCTGTATGGAGTTCTACATTCTATTGTTTCAGACAGGGATGTGCGTTTTACTTCTTGGGTCTAGCATGCACTACATAAAGATTTGGGTACACATGTGCTTTTGAGTACAGATTACCTCCCCTAGACTGATTCATTGTCCAAGAATACTATTCAGGTGCTTGAGGACATGCTACAAGAATGAATCCTGGATTTTGAAGGTTCTTGGGAGAATCATATACCTCTTGTGGAGATTTCCTACAACAATAGTTTTCAAGAAACTATTTAGATGACACCTTATAAGGATTTGTATGGTAGGCCATGCCAATCACCCTTATGTAGGATTGAGGTAGGAGAGGAAGCTTTGCTGGGACCTCATCTTGTTCAGGAGACCACCGAGCATATAGAGTTGATTTAGAAGAGGATGGATACTGTGCAGTCTCTATAGAAGTATTATGATGATAAGCGGGGATGACCTCTGGAGTTCGAGGTTGGGGATCAGGTTTTCCTGTGTGTCTCACTAAGGTTGGGACACAAGAGGATTATGAGACAGGGTAAGATTTCGCTGAGGTGCGTCAGACTGTTTGAGGTGTTGGAGAGAGTTGGACCGGTTCCCTATCAGTTGTAGTTTCCTCAGAGGTACCGAGCTATGCATGAAGTCTTCCATATTTCTTAGCTTTGACGTTAATTTTCAGACCCGTATCATGTTTTCCAACCCGAGGAGGTTGAGTTAGAAGTGGACACATATTTCGAGGAGAATCCTATCCAGACTGTCGATCGAAGTACAGAGGTTCTCCATGGTTGGTCTGTTCCTCTGGTATGAGTGCTATGGCAGAACATGCAAGTACAGGACAAGACTCGGGAGATGGAGGCTGATGTATGAGGGCATTGGTCGGAGTTGTTTGTGGTTTCTTCTTCTATTCCACCTTTCTAGGAAAATTAATTGAAAAATTTCATTAAAGGGGGATGTTTGTAAGAACCCAAATCTTATTTTTAGTTATGTTTTTCTTTTCTGTTTTTTTTGAGTACATGAGGATTTTCTAGAAATTTTTGAAGTACAGGCCGTGTAATTTCTGATTACATTCCGTGTACTCGGTTACCACAGGTAGTCATGTGTTGGTAGTGTAGCGGCCATGAACATGGCCATGTGGGGGTGACCTGAAGGCTACCGAAACTAGAGTATGAAAATGGAGAGTACACACTGTGTAATTCAAAAGTAAACATCATGTACTTTTTTTTCATTAAACACACTGGGGTCACGCCTAGTCACCAGAAAGATCTCATTCTAGGTCTCGTTCGACTGAGAGCTCTATACAGCTATTGATCTTTGATGAAACCCTGAGTGAGAATCCATCCTTCGAATCAGACACCGTCAGTTGAGTAGGGATCACCTCGGTAAACACTTCCTTCTTCTAGAGCATTATTTAATGATTCCTCTTCTTTTCCAAGTTATATTTGGTAGAAAATTTTGAGTATTTTTGTCGATCTAGGATGTTCTTGGGAGATTCACGGCTTGAGGTTCACGTATAACGATATCCCAACCCTGAGGTAGGTGGTTTGTTCCTTTTTGTTGAATGTATTTGAGTTTTATGTGAAAATTTGAAAAATACCCATGAACAGGGTATTGCGCATTTACCGTTTTAGCCCTATTGTTTTTTTGCTATGCTTGAATGCTTAAGTAGATGATATTTGACTATGAATATGGTTAATTTATATACTTTGGATGTGTTTCTCATGCATGTTTTTCCTATTTTTACCCTTTGGGTCTAGTTTGCCTGTTGGGCGACTGTTTACTTTCCCATGCCTAGTATTGTAGGATGGTGTGACTGTTGTTATGTTATGATGTTATGCTGTAGAATTCTAGCCAAGTAGTTTTTGAGGTTTACCTTGGCCGATATGCGCTACTACACTTTCTTGACTTACACAGGGACATGAGAACCTATTGTATAGAACATAAGGACAATGGACGTTAGGGATTCTCTAGAGTGTCTATTTTACTTACTATGTGAGACCACAGTGGGAATTAACGTCGAGTGCTTCCTCAGAGTGTCTGTAGTTCCTCGATGTGGGCCACAGAGGGAATGTGATGTAAGTGCTTCCCTAGAGCACCTTTAGTTACGATATAAGACTATAGGGGGAATTGACAACAAGTGCTTCCGCAGAGAGTCTATACATAAGATAAACCAAAGGGGTTAGACTGAGTGTAATGCCCAGAGGGATTCTTGTACTTGTTAGGTAGGACTAGAGGGGATAGTATGTGGGTAATTTCCAGAGGGTTAACTTTGTGTTAACTGCTTTCTTGGGTTACTAGTTCGGACTAGCGGTGATAAGTTGTGGGTGCTTCCCAGTGGGTTTCCTGTTTGTGTTTATCTGCATGTTTAGTTGTTTCTTGATATTGAAACTATGGATTGTTTACTGTTGAGTACTTTCCTGTTTACTGTTTCCTGTACTTTTACCCACCATATACTCATTGACTGTTAGACACAGATCTCGTGGTGGTTTCCTACTTGGATTAGGTCTCACACCCTGTTTGGGCCATGCTTTTGGGCCCCAACTGATTATATTGTTGCAGGTATAGACAAGGGTAAGTGCCCTTATACTTCAGGTACTTGACATGCAATAGAGCTGGAGAGCACGAGACCAAGCTTAGGCTTGCGATGCTGTGGAGATGATTACTATTTTTTTTGTACTTGGTTTATTTCTATACTTTGGCACTGGGATTTGTTTCGCTGCTTTCTTAGACAATTGAATCATGCATCATTTTATATATGTTCTCCAGTTAATTTTATCAGTCTTCTGCTGTTTATTTTTGTATGATATTATTACTTCTTCCTCTATTGTATGTATTTGTTTACTTCCACTATGTACTCTTCCAATGAGGGAATAGTTACCCACTATCACACCCAAGGCCCTCGCTGCTAGTTGGAAGCCTCTGGCATTTAGGGAAATGTGCTTGAGGCCATCTGACCAACCGGGTACGGGGTGCCTCTGGGTGGCTTCTGGAACCGAGACATTACAATTACCATAGAGCACTACTAGAGGTTTGTCTGCCTCAGTTATACATTTTTTAAAATTATTTTCCTTCCATTTGAAAAGGGTTATTCATACAAAGAAATCTCTGATGACTGTCAAAATAACTAACCTTTCTCTTAAAATAACATTTCTAAAAAAGTAAATTTAATTATTCCTTCAGAAAAAACACTATTTTGATGATGAAAATTATATAATGGTTTCAACACCTTCAATGAATACATGATTTATACTAGAACCATTTGTTTTTTTGTGATAATTTATCCAATAACGATCCAATAATAGAAACTGGTGTCTACTTCCTTAGTCCATGGTTATCTTAAAAAACTAAAATAAGAATAATTATTACTGATCCCATTGACTATTTAGAAATTATTATTTTCTTTAAACACATTGAAATATTCTATTGAGTATGACCAGAGTGAGGTGATGGGTTTGCACTGGATTACTTGGCCTGTAGAGGCATGGTTCATATAGAATAAAAATATTAAATATATTATATAAGACAAAAGATATTTTTTGAAAATAATAGAATATATCTTGAATGACGTCTCAAATGAGAAATTTGAGGCCACCATTGGGTCATAGATTTGGTGTCTAACCTAAGAATTGTATAACATTTGTGAGCGTTGGGTGTTTAGTTACATTGTATAAAGAATAATTAATTTAATATTTTTATTATAATTTCATTTTAAAATTAAAATCATCTTTCAAATTTTTTATTGTATTAAAAATCAGAGACCACCATTGGGTCCAGGATATGGTTTTACCCTAGGCGCAACATAACATTTTTGAGTGTCACGTGTTTAGTTACATTGCACGTGAGGGTCATTCATTTATAATTTTTTATATAATATCTTAATAAAATTTATTGTTTCATTCAAACTGTGTATCGTATGAAAAATCAGAGACCACCATTAGGCATGGGATGTGGTTTTTTTTCTAGGTGCGATATAACATGTGTGAGCATCGAGTGTTTGGTTATATTACATGCAAAGGCATCATTTTTAATATTTTATTAATATTATATATATAATTATATATATATTTTAATATATTTATACCAAGTAATAATACAAATTATTTTAATAATTAAAAACTTATATGAAATTAATGTTAATTAATTAATAATTACTGTATATATATTCAACACAATTTATTATAAATTAGGTAATTATTATTATTAATTATGTAATTATTATTATTTAATGAATATTATGTAATGATTATTATGTAATGTTTATTTTTTAATGATTATTTTTAATTTTCTAAATTTTTATAAATTATGTAATGATTATATATATATATATATATATCAAAATTTGTTAAATTATTATTAAAATTTTAATAATATAATTTTATTATGTCATTATTAATATTATTAGAATTTCATAAGTTATTTAAATTATTGTATATTATGTCATGACTATTATTAATTTATTTCAATTATTATTACAATTTATTAACAGGTATATATATATCACCATTTCTTAATTAATATAAATACATCAAATATATTATAACTCAAATTTAAACAAATATACAAATATAAAATCTATATAAATAGATATATATACATATTATAAATAATTATACTTATAGATAAATTTTATTATATATAAATTTGATGATAATGAATTTATAATTTATATAAATAATATATAAATAAATTTGATTTTATATTTTTAAATTAATAATTATTTTGAATTCATAATTATTATAAATTAATAATTTTTTAATTAATACTTTTTAAAGTATACACATTTTAATAGTAGTGTGCGTTGAGTGTTTTTCAACATTTATACAAAATATTAATACTAATTATTTTAATTAATACAACATTTTGGAACATTATTGTCAATTTCTAATAGTTGATATACCAAGACGACTCAAACATGGATTGTAAAATCTATGGTTCCATAATTTATTAGATAAAAGGAAAGGTACAAGAGGAAGTAGAGGAAATGATCAAAGTTTAAACCCCCCATACCCAAATATAAGATATTCAAAATATATAATAGATTTTATCTCTTTTTATACCTCCCCCACCCTCAAGATCCCCCCATGAGTGGTCAGGTGATTGCCTTGCCACCATTGTATTGACTTTTGCATCTGTGATGCCTCATTCACTGAGGTCTCCTATAAAGTATGTAATGTACCCTCTTCTGGAAAAACCTGCACAAACTCGTTGTATGGAAAAGTATCAATAACCTCTATTTGAATGGGATCTTGCCAAGAAGGATCATTAAAACCAACCTCACTCATGGAATCATCTACATTCTTAATGACCATAACCTTTTATGATTGAACCACAGATTCCTCTAGAATAATTTCCTTCATAACAGGTCCATCACTAAAGTCCTCAAGCGAAGTAGAAACTACTTCCCTCACTAGGGCCAACCCCTTTGAAGAACCATCCCCTCATTGAGATAGATTCAGAGAAGAATTCCTCTAGTTTCTAAAACCTATATTCTCAAGACCATTATGATTTGGAATTTAAAATATAGGAGTATTATTTAAAGCTAACATTGAAAATATGTATGTGTTATATTTTTCATGCCCCAACTGTTTAACATTGGTATGGGTCATCCTTGAAATAGAAGAATCTCTAGGACATTGACCCAGATCCTAAGCAGTAGTGTCCTTGGAAATGACAAGGCTAATGGTATCATATTTTCCAATATGATCTACCGAAGAATCAATATCAACCCCATTTGGGTTCCCCATCATATAGAAAGGCTACTCACCAAGCTGGACTATGGGTTTAACAAACCCATCAATGTTCTCTGGGAGACACTCAACACAAGAAGCCACCTTATCTACAGTTACCTCTTCATTCTAAACAAGAAACTCAATATCAATATCTCTTGATTTTTTGGGAAGTACCATCTAAAACCCATCCCCATTAATCAACTTCATATAACCCTTACATCAAGAATAAGTTTCTACAATATGAACAATTTACAAGTTATCTTCATTTTAAATGGAAGCCTCACGGTTAGAGAAATTTTCATCCACATCAGCCCATGTTTTTTCAAAGCATCTAAGCCCCAGATAATTCAGTAGTTGCATCCTTAGAAACCATATAACTCCCACTATTCATGATGGTAACAACATTTGTGGGCCGAGGTGAATCCTTCAAAAGAGATCCACTAGTAGTGGCAAATGTCATTCATTTTTTAAGAACCTCACCAAAGGAGGTTCCAATAGCCTTTTCATCCTTCTTCTAAAAGAGAATTTATCTCCCAACTGGTCCATTACTAGGTCAATTCCTATTACATTGATTTTAAAAATGTCCAAATGTTTTAAATTTAAACCATTGAATATTCGTTCACCATTGTTAAAATGAGTGAGAAATGAAAAAAAATTATTTACTATAACTAGGTAACCATTCATATTGAATAGATAGTTCTAGAATAAATTCACTAAAAAATATAAAAAGAGTATCAATCAAATCATGATCTAGATCAAGATCTACCAGCACACAAGTGAAATGACCATACCTAGAACTCTCTGTTTCCTTATCAACATGGATTGGGGCCCCTATAGAAGACCCAATTTCCCACATAATTGTTAGAAAACAAAAGGACCAACTAAGAAACTTTATTCTTATTCATGTTTTCATAGAGGACCTCCTGATTATAAAAGGATCCGAATAAGGATCCCATTTTGAAAGAAAAATAGACCCATGATTCAAAGGAAGTGGTCCAAAACACCAAGAAAACATCAGAATCTATTGAGATGGAAATTCAATATGACACATACCTTTCCCAATATAAATTAGATGAAAATCACTGAACCCCCAACCCTGGATCAATCAACATTTCAATTCATCAAGTGTCAATGTCTAATCCCTTAGAGAGCCTAATATTGGAACAATAAAAGAGAAGGGGCACTCCGCGAGATGATATTTGAGAATTTGTTGATTCACTTCCAAAAATTAAATAGATCCCTTCTTCGTGATCCACTTATGAAAAGGATCCAAAATCTGATGAAGATTATAGAAAAACTTTCATTGCTAAACAAGAGACATTCAACAATCATGTTTTATCTTTGTGTTTTGTTCATCATTCCAAATCACATAAACGTTAGCCGAGGAAACCCCAACACATTGAACCACCTTCTATGAAGAGATAAAGATATCAAGGGGATCAAAATGGAAATCCATAATATTATCCATGACTAAAATCAACTTTGAGCATTAGAACGCTATAAAATCACCAACCAACAGGGATCCTACATTTCCTCCTTCAAATTGGTATTCTAAATTTTGGAATGTATTATAGTTGTTACATTTTATTTTAATGTTTTTACAAATAATAATAAATATTTTTCAATTATTTTATGTATTAAAAATTTCTTAATAATAAATACTCATTAATTATTACATATTATAAATTATTTAATTATTTTTACTAATTATTAAAATTAATACTACATTTTTAATAATTAATATTTTTTAGGAATTTTTAATAATTTTATTGTATTTGTTATTTTTTTACAAATTAGTACAAAAAATATCGTAATTATTATTAACTATGTTTTTAATAAATATTACATATTTTAAATTGTTGTTTTTTTTTCATTAAACCAAATTTTATCATTTTTTATAAAAAAAATCTTATAATTTTTTTTTAAAAATATTTCTTTAAAATAATTTTCTTATAATTATCCAAAACCATTCATTTGTATTTATTTCATATATTATATATATATGAAATAATTTTTTAATCAAATATATTTACATTAAATTTATTATTAAACTTTTAAAAAAATTAACATAAAAAATATGTAAACATACTTACATGTGTGTAGAGGCAAAAAAAATATACAATCAAAAAAAAAAATAAAACGACTTCTAAAACCAAAAAAATATGCAATAAAGAATATGTGAAATTATAATATACTTCCAAAAACCCTAAACACTGAGAAAATTAAAATAAACCAAAGTGTTGATGAAACCAACATATTTATAAATAATTACAAACTTCTAGAATATTTCAATAATCTTCATATTTAAAATAATAATATAAAATAATAACTTATCATCAACCCTAAAAACCAAAAAAATAATTTATTACATTTAAATATCAAACAATGTGAAAAACAATTTAAGTCAAATTTAAACAACTCATGCGGATCCAGGACAATCAAGTCACGAATAATTGATTTATATAACCCAATATATCAAATAAATTATAAAAATTGGATAAATTTATAAACCATGGGTTTTGAAAAATTTTATTTATAACATCTAACCAAATTACGCAAAAAATTGTGGAAGATAGAAGTAGATTTCATACCTTATTGATTTGGGCTGAAAGAAACCAAAAATTAGAAGAAAAATACATTTTTGGGGCTTAAAAAAGATGGGCGGTCGGTGGGGTTTCATCATTCAGTGGTGCATGAAAGTGGGTAAGAGAAGAGAGGAAGAATAAAATATGGGTTCATGTTATTATATTGTGATACGTTTTGCAATATAATGAATTCTGTCGTAAACTTTTTTTATCGTCCATGATTGTTTGCTAAGGGAATTCAATTCCATTGCAAATAATCTGGACTCGAATTTAATTTGTGATGAGGTTCTTATTACCTCATAAATTACAATTGTGAATAATTTTTTCATAGAGTAGTGAGATCCCCAGCCAAAACTATTTGTGATGGATGTGATATTTTGTCGCAAATAATGACTTTTTTGTGACAGAATCCTACATCCATCGCTAATAGTCTATGCACATGGACTATTTGCGATGTGAATTTTGTCCGTCACAAGTGACCCATAGAAAATAAATGAAATTTTAGTACTATTAGAAATTAAATTTCTGATATATATATATATATATATTATATCATGGATATTGTTATTTATGAAACCATATCTCATTTCTAAATATGCTATTTTACATTGAAAGTAATTTGGTCGAGTGGGGAAATATAGATAATCTGTATTAATTTATCATTGAATATATTAAATAGTAAGTCATATTGATTTATTAATTAAATATACCATTTGATATGTGAGGAATTATGTAGACTTATAGAAAACGGTGAGAGACAATTACTGATATCCCCTCGTTGCATCGACACATCTCTTGAGGCAGATCCATTTAATAGACTTTGTTAAATGAGATTATCAAGTATACCTATCCATTATTTTTTAATTTTCTTGAGGATAAATCTTTTTCATAGAGGTATCATGGGCCTAATACACAACTAAATATAAATAGTAATTTTATTTATTAAGAAATTAATTATTAGTATCCATGATATTTATTTAATGATATTTTCTATAGAAACAATTAATTTATAGTTTATTGGTTATATGGAAAGTGTTTTCAATTATTTATCTTTAAATTTTTATTATTTCTTATCCAGTCATGATATTCAATTTATTGATTAAATAATTTTTTTTCCAGTTGTTTACTTTACCGTAATCCTTGTACAATATTTATTAATGATAGTCATGTTCTTTTAATGGTATGTGTGTTTTTTTTACCTTTTCATATTTATTATTCATTATCTAAAAATGATATTTGTGTTTCTCTAATTGAATGTGTTTTTAGTTATTTACCTTTCCATTTTGATTGTGCTTACTGATTCATGATAGCTTCAACTATACTTAACCCTTACTAAGAATTTTATCTTATCATTATTTTGTTTCCTTTCTCAAGAATCCATGAAGTGTACTATGTTTGATATTAATGTATATTCAGAGGGGATAATTTTATTCTTGAATAAAATATGATAAAATTTTTATTTTCAAATCTTATATTAGAATCATGTATGTATCTGTTTTCCAAGACTACTAAAGTATTCAATCCATTTTAATGTAATTCATTGTATCTTAATATATTGTAATAATGTATAAATCGGGCCTTGGTTACTGGGATCAAAGTCAAAACATCGACTATCACTATCCATGTGTAGTGGGGTTTTTCCCCAGGTTATGGATTGAATAGTGGTGTTTCAAGTAAATAAAACACTTCATTAAGGATTGGTAACCATAACTAGAATTAAAAATGATTTTTTATTCATTTTTTATATATTAGTGTGTTATCCAAAAAAATTGAGAATTATGATAATTTTAGTGGTGAATGATATCGAGTTACTCGATTAAGTCAAAGTATATTTTTTTAACAGTTTTAGTAATTCTATAGTAGTGAATTTCAAGTGAATCCCGTGAGGATTAATTTCATTTTGAAACATGTATGTATATCATATACTACATTCCACCCAAAAAACCTATTTGAATTTATTTTATCAATTAGAAAAACCTAAAAAATAGATATAATTTATAGATATATAATTGATTGGAAAACTCTATAGAGATAAACCCATGTACATATACCTAGATTCTATCAATTTTTATTTTTACCATTTAACATAATAAACTTGAACATTCAATAATATTTTTTTTGCATCAAACTTATTCTTATATCCAGAAATCCTAGTTAGTCTCTATTTATTCTTTCACTTTTGTAGATAAAATTCAATTTCAATAAAAAAATATTAAAAATTCAAGATATTTTGAACTCTCCATTTCATTTCATCTATAAAATGGTATTTAATGGAAAATAAATAATGTGGGTTCAAAGAAAAATTTCTTATTATGAGGTAGTAAATAATTTTATTAAATAAATGACAAAAGATATTGTAAAAATAGTACCTTGAAGATATATCCAAGTAGATTCATAAACTATTAGACTACTTACTAGAATTACAATATTTGGAAGAGGAATTAACATAAATACTAAATTTTAATATTTTTTATAAATAATATATTCAAGAAGTTGAATACACATGTGATTATCTCCCCATACTCATCATTTTTTAGTACCTAGCCCGGGAACTCATTGAATAATAAAATTTACAAGATGAACCACTCAAGTGAGATGATCAAACTAAATATTTTTTAACCTTACATGTTTGAATTTTTTTTGAGGAACCCATACTCCCTATTAAAAAAATAAAGTATGTCTTGGTAGATGAAAATAGAGAGTCCATTATTAAGGAATAAAGAATGATGTAGTTGATTTATACACTAGTTCATTTAATAATAATGATAATAAGTAAAATAACCTTGATGTTTCTTGTTTTGAAGATGGACATAATGATAGTCCACATCGTAGTGTAAGGATACCCCTGGTTGAGACCACTCCTCACATTAAATAGGTGGCATAGGATCACTACATACATCCACAATAACCTTGAAAACCACATCTCATTAGCAAGGGGATGTATATAAATTATATTGATTAAGAGTAAAACCAAAATTAGTGTATTTAGAGTGGAATTTGAATACATTAATTATTTTATTCCAATAACATAATATAAATCCCCCTTTGGATTGGAGAAAACTACTTTTACTTCTTGAATAAGGGCGTTAAACCACTACTAAATTAATGGAGAAACCATCTATTTCTTCATTTTCTTTGTTTTTGAAATTTTATTTTATTTGTAACAATTTTTTTTAATATTTTTCCTTATATATTTTATGATGAAAAAAACTACCCTTTAGTTGATAATAAATAAAACACATAGAGAAATAATCTACATAACGACATACATTAGTTTGTATCACTTGTTTACATTATTTTTCTCTCTATTGAACTAATTTTTTATAAAACTATCATAATAATGTTTGATCAAAAAATAAGAGTAGTAAATATATAAGTGTGGTGGAAATGGATTTAGACTATTATAATATTTTATTCTTTTTTTTTTGGTTTTTTCATTTTACAGATTTTTAAGCATTATTGAACACTTTGTTCATTTTTAAACTATTGAGCTGAGAGTGGTAGTGTTCTAAAATTAAAAATCTAAAACACACAAGGCTATTGGTAAGTTTTTGGGTTCAAGATTAGTTTTAATTATGTAATAGATTTTGAGTAAATCGGGAAATTTATTCAAATAAAATAAAATGAAAAGAAAACTTTACGATCAATAAAGGTATCTAAAACTATTGATATAATAGTAAATTTCTCTACTTCTTGAGATCTGGGAAAATGATTAGCAATTTATTAATTTCTCTATGAATTCATAAAAAAATCGTGTTATTTTTTATACATATAATGTTACAATAAAATTTTGAAATTAAAATCCCATTTTTTACTCTTTTATATAATACCTTACATATGAACTTCATTTTAATGAGTTTAGTGACCTTAAATTACATTTAAGAGCTAAATTAATGGAAAAATAACTTCCCATCCATTTCTTGATGTTTTAATGTGTGATTTACAATTCAAGATAAGTGTTGGTGAGATTTTTCATGGAAATCATATTTTAAAGAATTTCATGTTGGGGAGATATTATAATTGTGGTTATATTTTTTTATATATAAAATAGGTCACATTATCCCTGAAAATATTTATTTCATATTTTTATCTAAAAAATAGAAAAACAAGAAAAATATATAAATAAATGAAAATGTATATGAGGATGAAATATTCATTGTACCTTCATGAATGACTGGTACCCCGTGTTACAATTAAATGGAATGAAATGTAACATAGAAATTTAATTAAATTTTTATAACCATCCTCATAGAAAAGGAATATATAAATAAAAAATTATATAATAATCTATTTTAATCATTGTCAAATTGTTGATATGATTGTTACTATTGATGTGGGATAATGATATTTTAGATTTGGGATTCATTTGAGGTAGATAAAAGGAGTGATTTATAAATTCTTTTTATTTTAAATTCATTAATTTAGACTTTAGAGATCAAAAATTTCATTGGATACATTGTTTTTAAACATTAAAACCCAACCTTTTTCCCCAACGCAGGTCATTGAAATTGCTTTTGATTAAGAACTAATATTCTCTTATAGTAGATTTGTAGTCATATTAGAATCATATAGAAAGTATTATTGATCATAAGAACTAAAAAACTTTTCAAAACAAATACTTCATAATGAAAAATTATTTTAAATGTGAGATATTTATCAATGGACTTGAATGAAATTTCATGGTCATAATGAAAAGCAGAGATAAAATCATATTAGAAAAAAGATGAGAATAAAATGAATGAGGTGAGTATACTATCATTAATGATTTATGTGTTATGAGTGAGATATGTGTAGATATTTTATAGGGGTTTAATAAAATAATGTTGTTTAAGTAATTAAATGAAAAACTATAACCTTTCTTGGAATTTCAAATCTGAAATTCCCTCAAAATTTCACTATTTTGGGAAATTATCATATTTTTAGTCATTAAGAAAAAAGAAATTAATACAAAACATGATTATTATTTTGATTTTATTTATTTTATTCATTATATGTCATATAAAATAAAATATTCATTATATTTATTTATTTATTTTTTTGGAATTTAATATTGTAGTGTTTAATTAAAAGAAAAATATTTATTATGTGTGAGGTTAAATAGAAAATTTTGATTCTTCTTATTGATAAAGGTGGAGAAAAAATTTATTAAATGGATTTTTTATGTTCAGTATTAAATTAAATTTTGATTTACTATTTTGAATCATAATGGAATCTACATAGGAATCATCCCCACTTAAATGCACTATGTATAAATAATCTATAAAATTGTATCATATAATCCAATTCCAATGATATCCCATGGAACCACCCACACATTCCATCACCCTCAAACACTACATAGTGAATAATCTTATGATGATTTATACACAAACTAGTACAACCCATGCCTAGATCATTAGGATCTATTCACACATCAACGTAATATCATGATATAATTCTACACTACAACAGATCCCTAATGACCCCTTAATAACTAACACATTGTATATCATCTTGGGTTTATAATCTTATCTCCTATTATAGATAATCTAAATCACCACAATTTACCCCTCATTATTATTCTCTTATTTCTGTATAGATTTCATTTCATTTCTTATCTTATATCTAGCCACTGTTTCCTTCAATATATTCTTAAGACACTAACACAAGTTCACCCATCCCTAAATATTGTCTCTCATTCTTACATGATATTTTATCTACCCATCATATAAATTTTTTCTCTATCCCAATATTAAATCTTATACTTGATGCCATAACAAAAATTCATTATCATGGTAGAAGATTTCCAAAACCCCCAAAAACAATGATGAATTGTAGGATCTACATAGAATGAATACAAGCCTAGGTGAATATAATATATTCTCGATACTCAATGTCTAATGAAATTGGGTATGAGCATAATAAATTAGCTATGTGGAGGCCGATTATTTGGAGAGATGAAAAGATGTTTATGGGAAATGATACACATTGACATTAGAAATAATTCTTAACAAATAAACATGGAACACAAAGAAGAACATATAGTGTATTTATTAAGCTATAAAATATAAAAGGGACCTGGGGAACAAGGTTTCTCACATTTTAATAAAATATAGATATATGGACTTTAAATGTTTTATTACACTATGTATTCAATTTATTGTATTCTTAAAATATAATTATAGAATTCATTCATGAATAAATTACCTTGTTTTTTATTTTAGGTCAATAAATTGGTGAATTATCCATGAGTTTTAAATATATATAGCTCTTATTATCTACTATTTTAATTAGATTAAGTTGTGTGTAATTAAACTGTTAAAAAATGTTATGGTATTATATGTCCTATATTCTACTATTATTATCACCTATTATTTTGTTTCAATTTGTGGATTACCTATATTTTACATCATATTATTGATATGTTCCATATAGTTGATAGCTTTCTAGTGATCATCGTCATTTTTTAGTGGGTCTCTTCAAATGGTTAACGCATGATCTAGGGAACCCTATTGGAAATCAATATTTCAGTGGGTGTTTTTTGAGAACCATTATAATGATGAAGAATATTTGATCTCAAATTTGAGATCTCTATATGTTAAGCATCATAACTGAGAAACAAGTGACATTGAGTGGAGGATGATATTAAATGATTCAACTGAGGGAGATTATGTCTAAGAAATGTTTTTCAATTGAACTATAATTCATTAATTCCTAGTGGATACCCATAAGGTTGACTTATATTATTTCGAACTTGACTTTTAGAACCTTTACTATAGTAACCCAAAGAAAATCTTTATTTTATTACATTTTTATAAGATATAAGGGATCACAACAAACATGATCAAAAAGTTTAGTAATTTGGAAATCTAGATACATACTTGATTTCCATATTAAATTTGAAATATAAATACATATTATAATAAACATTATTTTATCCTTGAAAATCATAGATAATACCCTTCTTCGTTTCTTGGGGAAATGAAATTAAATAAAGGGTGAGATCATATTATTAGTAAGGGTTATGTAAAATGGAAGTTATCATGAGTAAATAAGGAATAGTCAACTTGTAAGAGTGGATAATAAAAAACACAACACATTAAATAAAAAACCTGAGTTCAATGAACATATATGGATAATATCAACAAACCAACCACATTGATCATAGAAAATGAATTCTTAACAAATTAAATGAATAAAAACAGACATTCATGAAAATTCCATCAAGTAATCCTTCTAGTTGTCATAAATCATACTATAATGGAATATCAACTGAGAATACATTATTAAAAAATGGTTTGGTGTAAACTAAATTCCTAAATAATCCCACATTAATGTATTTTTTTTCTTGTGAGACTTGTTGATGCATCAAGAGGATATCAATAACCGGGGCCCACCTATCAGTTTCACACCATATATATATGTTGATCCTATTTTCAATAATAAAAGTAATTAATTCTAAATATTAATTATAATACAATGATTATAAACATTGAATCAATAATACAGAACATCAATATTTCAACAATAAATGAAATAGCATACTTAATATAATTCCTTCAACTAATACCATATATTGAAATTTTATAAGTATGAAACATCATTATAGTAATAGAAATGATTATAAATTTTTAAAAGATATTAAAAATATATACTTTAATGGTGAAAATAGTGTTCCATGAATAATAAAGAGTGATAGAGAACAGGCTCACAATTAATTTATTGATCTCAAAATAAGGTATAATTCATTTTTAGAAAATGATAATAGAAAAACAGTGATTCATTGTAAATGAGGGATTTTTTAATGATAATTTTTTATAAAATAGAATATAATAAATAAATTAAGAACAACATCATTTTAACTTCACATAAGAACAATTTTGTAAAAAAAATTTCAAAATTAATTTTAGTCCTTTAAGAAAATAATACCGTTTTATTTTGATATCATTTTAAATAAAAATTAAAAAATGTTGAGAAAAATGTTTAGTTTGAAAATAACCATAGAAACATTTAAAGGAAAATTGATAATATAAAATGGATATGATGGTGGGAAATCTTCGAACATAAATATATGTTTAAAAAAATTATTTTTGTACTTCTATAAAAAGAGAAAAATAACCCATAAAAATATTGTCATAAAGAATAATTTTTGATACATTTTAATGAATGTTCAAAATAAGTAGAAAATAATATTTATAAACCAATTAAGAATAAATAATATCATTCTCGAATAATTTATAATTAAATTGACATATAATTAAAATAGTTGGAAGGAAAAATTGAAAATATACATTTAAAGTGAAAGTCCCTTACAAGTAATTTGTTTATTGATTATCCAATAAAAAAAGAAATATAATTTAATAATTATATCCAAAATATAACCATATAAGGTAAAATAACATACTTCGGGTTTAAGGGGTAGGGATCATGTAATTTTTCTAATTGAAATCTGAACATAAATAATCCCAAAATAAAATGAGACTGTAAAATAAATCCCTAACATTAGGTCTCTCATTAGTAATACATGTTTTTCCCTTGTATATAATGAATTTATGTTTATGAAATACTTTATTAATAATTTGTTAATCTATATTTCATTTTAATTTCATTTTATAATCATTTTAAATCAATTCATTGAATGAATCTTTGTTATGTTGATATATTTAATTTTGTTTAGTCAGTTTCCCAAAAATTACTTTATTATATTGTCCTTGTTTAACGGAGTTATGAATTTTTTTTAAAAATAAATAATTAAAATAATTTAATTAATTTTTTATTCGTTATATAAAATTTTATTATAATTCATTGAATGTTGTAAAAGGAAAATGAATTGCATTTTTTTGGGGATGTGTTAGTCCACACATATGCACGAGAGACACTATCATTTTACAACGAATGGAAGGGTAAGAAGGTAGATGATATATAATATTTAAAGAATCATAAATAATCAAAAAAATATAATATATATTTCATTTAATCAATATTTATAACCATCTAATAAAAATGGTTATGAAAAAATATTTACACAACTACGTGGAGACAATAGTTTGTATATACGTAGGAGAAATGTTTTCATTTTCCATAGGATGGAAATAAGGTAGAGAATGGTTCTCCCATTATCATATTAACTTATAAATAGTTTTTTTATAATTTAATAATTATCCTATTATGTATTTATCAAATTTATGTGAAGAATAAAAATAAAATTATATTGAAAGAGTTGGGTAATATGTTAACCTCTTCCTTGAGGGACCTCATTTGGCTTTCACTCTAAGACTTCTTTAGAAGTTTTTAAGGTAATACCAGGAGATTATATATAATGCTAAGGAATGTAGTAATGTTTAGAAGAAGGTATTATCTATGATATAAGGATCAATGTTTTTGAATAAGAGTGGACAATACTTTCTCTTTTATAATTTATTGGAGAGAGACACATTTAAATAATTAAAAAATATTAATAAATATATTCAATATATTAAGAATTCAAAAAACTTTTTCATATATTCAAAGATGATAATGATTAGGTTGAAATAAAAACTACCAATTAAGTATAATATTATTGTTGGTGTTATCTTGAATCCATATCCCTTAATTTTTAATGCTGTTAACAAATTTTACCCTTTACCATGGTGATAAATATTTACCATGTTAGTATTCATTATGATAATAATTTAATTTGAACAAATTACCTAATATTATTTATGATTATTTTAAATATTTAATTAATTTTAAATTATTTAAATCTTACAAGTGAAAAAATTACATTTAATATAATTTCAAAAAACTGAACGAAAACTATTTTTAAGAAAAATATTTGTTTTAATCATAAATATTGATTTTATTGATAAATAATGTATAATTTAATTTATTATGAAATAAATTGGATTATAGTAAATAAGAGGATACATATTTTTCTTTCCATATAAACCAAAAATTAAAGTTACCCCATAAATACTTAATTTAACTAATTTAACTAAAAAGTATTTTTATTTAAAAAAAACATTAATTAGATTTACCAAATGTTAATTAAATATTTGTAAGTTAAACATTATATTTTTATATGAATCATTTTAATTATTTAATATATTTTTTATAGATGTTTTATCATAAAATTCCATGTAATTCTTATATAATTATAATTTACAAAAAATAATAATTTTCTCAAATCTATATTTTTAATATTCACATAAAAGAAACAATTGAAAAAATATGAAAAATTCATTCTGTGATAACTTTTACCTGATGAATTAAAAATGAAATTAATTAATTTAAATTTAATTTTTAAAATTTTTTAATTATGGTTTTAATCACATTCTTGAATAATGTAGTGTTCATTGTACTATAGTTTGTTTATAATGATAATTTGGATTACAGTAAATGAATCTCAGGTGTTAAATTTTTCCCTCCCTAAAAATTTCATCCTAAAAATATCCATAATGTCTTATAATGAATCAATATGGGATGTTCTTTATCATATGTTCTTCATGTTCCCATTTCTACTCTTCTATTTTATGATTTCACTAATTTACCTTCACCAATCTAGTTATCTGATTAAGAAACACCTGATATTTAGTGTAAAAAATGTGGAAATTCACATAATAGTAAGATAACTTTGGTTCCGATTTTATATACTTATATGTGGTAACTTTCATTGTTTTTGAGTTATACTTTCTCAATAATATGATATAAAACGCATCAATAATTTTAAATATGCTATGTGGAATTTATAAATTCCAAAAATCTATTTTTTTAGAATTTTAAAATGCCTATCTTCCAAGGTATTAGTTTCCAATTATCTATACACATTATAATAGCCTTACATGAATGAAATTTTCATAAAATGTGATCCACTAAATGAAATTCTATATCCTTCATTCAGTTATCTGTATAAATCTCTATCTATTTGAGATTCATTGATATGAATTAGTTAGAACTGGAAAACACACCCAAATAATGTACCTAATGCTTCCAAACAAGATCTTTCAATGTAAACCATTTTGTAGTCTTCTATTTGACATGTTTTGAAGCCAAAATAGAGTTTTAGATAAGAAGTTATGGTTATTTGATGTTAGACTACCAAAACAACCCATAAATACCATCCTTAGAGATTTTTCACATATATCTTTTCATTAGTTTTTATTCACGAAACCCCCTTTATAACTGAATAAAGGATTGATGGTGTGTTTTTTAGTCTAATAGATTTTCTCTCATTTGTGAACCCCCAAGAATTCATCATGAACCACTTGACTATAAATACCCCCTCATGTCTTCATTTTTAGGAGGAGATGCTAATGGTTTGCAGCCTCATCCTCTGTATTCGTGAGTCTTACGTGCTTCCTGATACCATCTTCCATGATTCCCTAAGGAATTTCTAATCCACCAATATTTTTTTCATGAGAGCCTCCACCCAAATTTGAGAAGACTTTTTTGATAGCCTAAACCCTTCGTAAAGGAAGAAGAAATTCTGAGATAATTGAGGATTCATAAAGTAATTTGTCTTCATTAATAACTCCCTTATTAATTTGGACATTGTTTTAAGGTAAGGGAACCATGTTTTGTGAAGTCACTTTGTGATACACTGAGCTCCTCGCATCCCCCTTCACGAAGCTTCTACCTCTATGCTCACTGGTCCCTATCGTGTGGGGCTGTACCCCCACACCCTCACTCGAGATCACTATCGAACTATAGTCTCAGACCTATAACGTAGTCCGTTTGATACCATAACTGAACCCCTTGAACAATGGTCAGTCAGAGTGTGAGATTTTCCAGCCTGGTCGAGTATATTTTTGGTTTCCCACTTATGCAACCCCACCATCCACCCCTGAAATTCCTTAAGTCGACCTATTCCCCATGGTCGCTTTCTGAAGTTATGAGTTGAGGTTCTCACCCCGGGTTCCCCAAGTATCTTGGATCAAACCATTCCTCAAGAAACTTCTTTGACCCCCTCCACTTGACTCAAATTCTAGATTTCACTAGAAAGGGTTTCCCTCACGTTAGTCCCAAACCTTCCATTTTTAGGTGTATTTAAACTAGTACTCCTTACTACATGAATCAAATTGTAGAATACCCTATATGAAAAATATTGTATGCCTCCATTCAATCACATAAGATTACATATACATCTTGCATAAGATGCATATTCATGAGATGAATAGAAAACATATACTATGGTCCGCCTTCTAAGGTTTATTCCCTAAACTATATTCCCTCGACCAATTTGAAATTTGAGATTCCCTCATGACCTGACATGAGGAAGATATGATTGGCATCTCATTGCATAATCCCCAAAAACCTCATCCATTCAATTGATGTTAAATAGTAATCTTAACTCATGAAATGTAAATGGGATTCCCTTTTGACCTAAAATGAGGAAGACACATGGGATGATCCCACACATAATCCCCATCCACACCATTTTTATAACATAATGGTACAAAGGATTCTCCCATGTGTAATCCCCATCCACACCATTATCGCTCCATTTCGGCACCAAAGGATCTCCCGTACATAAGCCTCATCAACACCATTATTGATCTATAGCTATTATTGGGTAGTTCTCATTCATAAGCATCATCCATATCATTTCTTCTCCATAGTGGAACCCAAGAAACTTCCATTCATAATCCGTATGAGCATCATTACCATTTCGTAGTTTCACCAAATAAAATCCAACTCATAATCCCCATCCACATCATTGTCGCTTTATAACGACTACAGAGTTGCTCAGATGCTTATTCTCCAAAAATATTCTCACTGATCCTAGAAGTTCATTAGCCACTTCAATGTGCAATCCCTAACCACACACCCTCCTTTCAATGCTCAATGTTTGAGTGGTAGATAATGACATCGTCCTCACATGGATTGAGATCATACTCATGCAACTTCCATGAGTAATCCCTACACCATCACTCATCGATTAATATTTCATCATGTGACCTTATGGTATACTTCATACTCTTCTTTCTCACACTGATCATGAATCACATGGTCTTGGACGTTATCAGTGATCATGAAACTTGGTCTCCACTATGGGCCACTTCTACATGTAATCCCCAGCCTATCTCATCCAACGGGCCTCCCCTATAGATGTAAGCACGAATCATACTCATGTTCCTTAGGAGACACATATGTGTAAGCCCAAATCACATCATTTACCTCAGGGTAGCTCATATGTTTAATCTACAACCATGTGCTCCATTCCCATTTTGGCCACCAACTAAGGTGTAATCATTGAACACCTATTAAAAACTACCTATACATTGATTACTAGCCATCTTGGATTCATAGGAAGCCTCATCGAGGTTAAATTATAGTAACTCATACACCTCATCCATCCCATCAATTCCATCCAATTCACCGATAATCCATCATTATTTATTCATGGGCAACCACGTCTTAGTGATATCATGCCACCCACCTAGGTTGTTCCCATAGGTAGGTCCCGTCTACATCGTCGCTAGTCCCAGAAACACCTGAGAAGCTTCCATAATAATCCTCATACAATATAAACAATCAAACCAAGAGAAATCCTCTCAAGAAATATAGATCTAATGTGTAAGACCCCCAATATCAATCGAACTATATGGGTTTTAATCCCTGAATTCTAAATAGGGTACATAGGGTACATCCATGAGGTTAAATCCCAAAAAAGGTAATCCTTGGTTCCCCCTCCTCAGGGTTCACATCCCTGATCGAACTTTAGTGGTATTCATATTATCCTTCATGGTGTGAAATCTTACCTTTATAGGTTACATTTCCCTAAGTATTCATCCACTTCTGTTGTGATCCACCCATTTGGTAAAACTTCCTGGTTCAAACGTATAGAGATGCACCTCGTTTATCCACCTCTATGAGGCATTCAGATCATTTTCACTTCTTCTCTATAGGATGATAAATTTGTGATCTCTTATGATACTACCTTGTGTTAAAAATGGGATACATGAGGAAAACCTTGGACGATATGCCTTTAGAATCAGATACCCATTGACCGTTATGGGCTGCCTCGGGTTCTATGACCATGATGCATCCATCATATGACCTCCCATGATTAAGAATATAGGTGACTAATTTTCCAACCTCCATACATTCTAGTGATTCTCAACATGATACTCCCATAACTAAATGTGGTTTCCCTGTCAAGAGCCTTAGTAATTTCTAGATAGAAGTAGTGTAATTAATTAGTGTCCACAAAGATAAGGAAACAAGAATTAGTTTCAAAAACACATAACAATATATAAGGGAGACCTGGACCAATGATGATTTCAAGGATGAATCTATGAAAGGAAAAGCTGAAATCCAATCATCCCATTTTGATTAAGAATTCTAAATCTCCAAAAATGTTGTCAAAGGTTTCCCACCTTTCGAAAGAGGGAATGCATGGAGACAATAAATACCTATGAAAAATAACACATGCGGGGTCTCCTCCCATCGAACGTATCATAAAAAGGCTCATAATAGTTTATACATCCACCATTGATTCCCTAATAAGTTTAGGGCTTAAAATCATCATTTCAAAAAAATATCCAAGTCAGATGGTGTATAACATAATTTCCATTATAATTCTTTATTTTATTCCGTTAAAATGTTCAAATGGAATCTATTTTTATAATAAAATTCTATAAAAGCAAACTACTTATGGAATTTTCATTTAAATTAAAGTTATTATGACCTTAACATTCATTAAAATTATTAAATATTCATTTAAAATCACCTATCTTATTTAGTATGATTATTCGTTCTAAAATTTTGCTCAATATCAATATCATTTTTAATAATTTTCTTCATTTTCAATTTATACCATAGGTCATGATATGATACAGTGTAAATGGGTGCACCATGAAGTCTCAAAATTCATTATTATAGATCCATATAAAGTGATTAATATTTATATCTTCTCTTATAGTGAGGAATGTCTTTACTTTGTAAATTAATCAATAATAACTCATATGACATCACTCTTTCTCAGAGTCTTTAGAAATACTATGGTAATATCCAATGTAATATTATCCCGATTCAACTTTAGAATGTATAGAGGATTCATGACCCCTTTAAGATGTTGTATGTATTACTTTACTTGTTTAAAGATGAATTATCATTATGTATAGTATTTAAATTCCAATTTTATATTATCCCTCCATAAATGTTCCTTAAAATCATAAAACAATTTATCGCTACTAATGTGTATATAGAATTTTGAGTTATGAGCGTGATCTAATAATACCATTTTTTAGTTGAGGAATGGATGGGGGTGCATATCATCCTTCCAAATTTCAATATATCAACTTCATAGTTAATGTCTATAGGCATACCATCAATTCAGACTTTGATTTTCTATTTAAAATTCTTATAATCCAGATAATATTTTTTTTTAATAATAATGTTTTTTATAAATAATTTTTAGTAGATATGTTGTTTCCACTTCAATATTGATTTTCATACAAAACATTACTGAATCCATTAATATATGATATTTTTCAATCGTTTTTTTATTGAAAACTCTATAATCATTCCTACAAAATGCATAAAACACCTTATTTTTCTTCCCAATAGTGTAGTGTGTAGAGAAATCATAATCCTCAAGTAACTATATCCATAAAATTTACCTCATATTTATCTCATTATATGAGAATATGTATTTCATACTTTTATGTCCCAAATATAATTCACTTCTTTCAACATAAAGGTAATACCGCCATATCATCATTATAATTATTACAGTTACAAACATAAGATCATGGGTGGTATAATACTATTCATATATCGTCAACTAAATTGATGTATAGGAAAAAATATATTATTCTATATAAGGAAACATCTATTTCCATTATTTGATACATTACTATATATCATAAACCATCCCCTTCTCGATGGTAAATTTAATATTGAAACACTTACCATTTTATTCATTAATCATTTACAAAATTCTTAAAATTTTCAAATCATATGAACATAACCTCTTACATGTCAATTTTGTAAACGCGTTATCTAATCATGAAATTTTATAACAAATAGTTTATAATAACCATTTAATTTTAGTAAAATACATACATTTTCTTAATTTATGGGCATTGGTCATTCCATCACTAATATGGTATTTGGAGGATCAAATGGTATTCCATAAATAGAGACAATATTCCAAGGATAATAAAATTCATTAAAAAATAATTAACATTTCCTAAATTTTCCATAAAACTAAATTTCTTTAATAGTCTTAATAATGATTCTCAAATGTCTCTAATTCTCATCATAACTTTTATAGTGTATCGAGATATCACTATTAAATAATACAACAAAATTAATGAGATAATACAAGGATAATATATTCATAATATCTATAAAAATAGTGGGTGCATTAATCAATCCAAATAGAATAACTATAATTTCATAATTTTCATACCTTATATGAAATTTAAAATTTGGAAAATATTCCTTATTTACTCATAGTTGATGATACCAAAAATGAATATCAATAGTTGAAAAATCATGAGCTCATAGAAGTTGATCAAAAAAAGTCATTAATATGGTACATAGGGTACTTCTTTATTATACTAATGTAATTTATTTTCTTATAATCAATTCAAAACCTCATAGACCCATATTTCTTCTTAAAAAAATCTACCTGTGGTGAAACTCTAGGGGATATAAATCCCTCATCACACAAATACTATAGATATATCTTTAGATACACTAATTCCACTATGTATATCATGTTGGGATTCATAAATATTGGTTTTTCATTAGGTAAAATGTCAATAGAAAAATCATCTGCCCACATAGGTGGTTATCCACATATTTCTTCCAGAAAAAATCAATTTATTAGTTAATAATAGGTACATACTCTATTTTATGGACACATTTCCAATTCATAACATATTTATAATCTTCTTTTCAATGAATATAATTAAAAAGAGATTATGAAGGTGGGTAGGGAAAGATTCAGAATATATTATCTCCCCTCTAAAGATAAGGGATTCTATATCTCCAGCATGAATGATTTTATATTCATCTTGGAAATATATTTTTCCATTATTATTTGGAAGCCTATCCATACTATGGATTAAATCTATGTCAACCATTGGTTTAATAAAAAAATTTCAAATAGGGTATGTCTATGTGTAATAATGATAGAATACTATCTAATCCATGTTTCAATAATATTTTAACTAGGAGTCTTGATTTAAAACACCTTCAATAGGGTTATAGGTAAATAAAAATGATTCTTAAAAAACATAGAAGATATAAAAGATGGTAAAGATCCTATTTGAATTTATGATCAGAGTACTTGCCTATACACCTTTAGGAAATTTAACCTTACCACTAGTGATTTTATAATCTTGGGATTTCTCCATTGTATTTCTATGAGGAAAATTCCATTAATTCATTAGAAATGGGTTTGAATAATTCCACTTCTCTTTGCATCTGAATCATTTCATGATAGTGGTTTATTTATTTCTATTAGATTCATGTTATTTATAACCCCTTTATCTTCACATATTAGAAACTTTCATTCCCATTGAGCAATTACACATGTGTTTCTTTCAACAATTATCAAATTTTAGAAATCCCATATTCCATTTATTATTATTTGAAACATTTATTTTGTCTTAATTCTCATTCAACCTATTCGTTTCTTAATTTCCCTTGAAGATATAATACATATAAAAAATTTCTCTATCTTGATGGAACTTGATAACATATCATCATATGATGATTTTTTTGGGAAACCTGTATCCATGGGAGATTCAAATAAATCCCATGAAATAAGTGACAATATTGTTTTCCACATTAGGTATTTATTCTAAAACAATCAGGGATATTATATTAATGTTATCATCATACATTGTAACTAATTATCTGTTTTCTTAATATATATTGAGAAACTTACTCTCCATTTTAGTAAAATATTCTCATGGAATTTATTTCATGAATAATATATCTATAAAATTTCTCCAACACATAAATTTTATTTCACCAATATCATTATTATTCATAATTAAAGGAATATACTTATCATCATATACCTCCATAAAACACACTAATAGAATAACTTTTTCCCTTTCATTACTTACAAAGGCTATAAATATTTTTTATGGGACTTAGTCTAATTTTCATCTTCCAATGGATTAGTATTTTTTATAAAATATAGAGTGTTCTATCATATAATTTGATCCAACATAAGTGAATAATGTTGTTTAAAATTGGTTTATCTATATAGATAATTTTGTTCTTTATAGACTATGTAAACTATTTTAATATGTCCATAATCTAATTAGATCCAACACCTGATGCGTTTGCTTCCACAATATAGAAATCCCTAAACTGACTATGGGTGTTGAATATAATTATTTTAATAGTAATAGCATCTAAATAATGAATATATTGAGTTATATCTTAATAATAATTAATACATATCCATAAAATAAAAACCCCTATTTTTTAAAAAAGTATTAAAATATATGAAGGAATCATCATAAATATCATTTTGGTTTTGTTCATTTAAAATCTATTTTCCAATGTTCTTACAAAACATCCATCGATACAAACTATAACACCTCGAATCCATTAATACAAATCTGGTGTTTACTTTATTACATTGGTACAAGATACATGGGAATAAACCACATAGAATATATCTGTTGACCAGTCTTTAAAAAATATATATATTTGATTCCAACATTACATTGGAGATCTAGAAAAATAGAATAATAAATATTTTATCATTCTTAAAAATCATTTATAACATCCTACTTATGATCCATGTGAATTTAAAACAAATAAAGAGTGAGATTAAATTCTTATTAAGGGTTACATACAATACAATCCATCATTAGTAAAAAATTCATAATTAGTAAGGAAGTGTAGATAATAAAAATGAATTACATTCAATTAAAAACTTGAGTTCAAGGAACATAAATTGGTGATATTAACATAAAAAGAAATGTATAATGGAAACTGAATTAGTAATAAACAAAATTCATAGATATAGAAATTTATGAACATTCTGTCAAGACTTTTACAGGTTATAACGAATCTTACCATAAAAACCTCTCAACCCTAGAATTAATCATAATAAATAGGTAGGTTTAAACCAAATACCTATTTAATGTGGCATGCTTACTATTTTGTCTCATTAGACATGTAAATGAATATATGGGTTATCTATAATATAGCCTCACCCATCACATTTATATCATATTGATACCTCATATTTTGAATGATAAATAAAATTTATTACCACAATTCCTTATAAGTCAACAATTATACATATTTAATCAAGAATATATAAATAAATATTTCCATAATAAATGAAATAACATAATAAGATTTAATTAACTGATCCCATATATAGGAATGGTTTATGGTTGAAACATCATCAACGTAATATAAATGATTCTAAATTCTTCCATGATATTAAAAATAGGAACCTAATGTTTAAAATTAATGTCCAATGAATAATGTTTAGTGACATAGAACATGATCATAACAAATAGAATGATTTTAAAATAAGGTATAATACATTTATATAAATAGATTATAGAAGACCATAGATTAATACAAATTGGTGGTTTTTTAGTAAAACCAATCCATTATAAATTAAATAAGAATAAATAAATTAAAAATAAATATATTCAAACATTGTGTAAGATCAATGTTATAAATTTAATTTCAAAATTCTTTTAATCACATTAAGAAAATAATCCCCTTTTCTATTGATATAAATTTCTATAAAATTTTAAAAACATTTATAAAATGATTTAATTTGAATATAAAAATGGGAAAATGTTAAAGTAAACATGATAATTTATAATATATATAAAAGTATAAAGGGGAGTTAAATCCATATAAGTTAAAAAACATTATTTTTATACATTTTTAAAAATTCTAAAATAACCCATAAATAAAATGATAAAATTATTATTTTATAATACTATGTAAAAAATGTAAAAAATGGTTGAAAATGAACTTCATTAACATTTTGATCATAAATATAAAATTCTCAAAATATTTAAAAGTACATCTGCATCGAAGAAATGAATTTGAAGGGAAACTTTGAAAAATGATTTTTATAAGAATTTTCTTTACTTGTAACTTATTAATTCTTGATACAAAAAGAGAATAAATTTAAGTTAAAAATTTAAACCTCAAATTTAATTAGTGGTAAATAAAATAGGTAACTATTTATAGGTTAGTATCATAAAATTTCCTTAATGAAAATCCAAACAAAAACAATCTTGAAACCAAATGATATTGTAAATGAAATAACTTACCTTGGATCTATGATTCACTTTACATGTTTGGTACTCTAATATAATGAATTGAAATGTATTAAATACTTTATAAAGAAAAAATTTTCATTTATATTCCATTTTTATATTCCTTTTATAATCATTTCGAATCTATTCATTAAATATTTCTTTCTTATACTGACCACTCTAAGTTTATTCAGTTAATTTCTCAAAAATTACTCTCGTATGTGGTGGGTGGTAAAAGTATTTAATAAATAGTTCCATATTATCAATAATGAAAATAATTTCATTAATATAATTCATATTAATTATATATTATTTTATTATATATTATTTATATTAGTAATATAAAAATAAATCATGTCACTTTGTGGAAGTGGTAGTCCACACATAGGCACGAGGGGCGTTATAATTTTTCCGACAGATGGAAGGGTAAAAAGGTAGATGATTTATTATTTTCAAAAAAAAATATTTAATAAATATCATATATATTTCATTAATTAAGCATTTATAACTATCCATGTAAAATAAGGATGAAAAAATGCTTACACTGTTATGTGGAGATCGTAGGTCATACATACACATGAGTAATGCTTTCATTTTACATAGGATTAAAAAGAGGTTGAAATGGTTTTAAAATATTCATAATAATTTATAGAAATATCTTTATACAAAATTAATTATTTTAGGATGTATAAAACATATTTATATGTGGTATATGGAGAAATAATCTTTGAAAGTGTCGGGTAGGACGACTACCTCTTCTTAGAGATATCTCCTTCAGATTACTCCTTATGAATTCATAATATTTTCTTAGGGAAAATACAAGTGATCAATAATAAATTGAAGAAATCCAAGAAGGTTTTTGGGTAGGTATTGGTTGATCTAGAGGGACCAGATCATGTGAATAAGATATGTAAAGAAGTTCCCTTTTATAAGTGAGGGGAGGGACAGACATGGAATTTCTTAAAATATTTTAATGTTATAAATTATTATTTTTATTGTGGCTCAAAATTTCTATATATTAAAATATTATAATTGTAATTTATAAATAAAAAAATAAGTTTAATATTTTGTATCTTTAAGCCATATCACTTTTTTAACCTTTTCAACACATTTTATCTAAAATTTGGTGATAAGGTTTTATCATAGTTACAATTTATTTTTTCAAAAAATTATATTGAAATTTTTCTGAAAAATATTAATTATTTTTATTCAAAAAGTGGAATGCATTTTTCTTGGTTTAAATCCTTGATTTGATATAAAGTTATTTTAATATAATTTCTCAAAACACAATGAAAATCATTTTTTTAAAAATTTTAATTATAAGAAAAAAAATTATTTTATAGAAAAATAAAGTATAATGTTAATAAAAATAGAATAAATTATATTATGTTAAATAAAAGTGTAATTATTTAAATTTTAAAAAAATAAGTTGATATGTACCTTGTAAATACTTTAATGATAGATAATAACTAAATATAGTTTTCATCTAAACAAAAACATCACTTAGGTTTCCAGAATGTTAACCACACACACACACACATATATATATTTAAAATTATATTTTTATAGGAATTATATTACTTAATTAATAATTTTTTCATATATAAAAGTTTTTATAATAATTAATGTTATTATATTATCACTATAATGTCCCAAAAGTGATAGTTTTCTAAAATTAGTATCTTTCACTATTCACCTAAAAATCAACTATTTAGGAAATACCTGAAAAATTCATCATTTGTTAATTTTGAAAATATATATTCAAAAATAAATTTAATTTCTTGAAAAAAAATTTATAACATTTTTGAATGTATTCTTTAATAACTTCTTTAAATAAATTTAGGTATATTATACAATACATTCATTAAAATAAAAATCTTACTTACTATAGTTGAATATATACCATTATCTTAATTATATATATAATAATTAATTTTAACCCCCAAAGTTTTTATTTTTGTTCCATTATTGTATACATAAAACTATAAAAATAGTGAAGATACTGTTAATACCATGATTTTTCATTTAGTCTGCCATGAGATATTAATTTATGGTCTACCATTATGTTATACTCTTATGAGTTAACAATTATTGACTTAGAGGCTCATAAAAACATTGAATCACTTTATCCATGAATTAAATCACATTAAAATAAATGAAATATATAAATTTATTAGTTTGTATCAATTCCTATGATTAACACTTCCGATCTCTCTAGAATCAGCTTCAACATGACTAGTTTATTTTTCTCTTTCCCAATTTGGCTAAAAACAGAGTATGTAGAATTTATGATGGTCCCCTTTAGTTTAATTAATTTCACATGGGAAACATATGTATCATCTATTAGGTCAATTTTATAATTCCTATAAAAATTTAGTTTCGGGTAAACAACTAACTTAGAAACTACATTTCTCTGCCTTTTATGAAGAAGTGACCTAAGTGGTTGTAGACACACATGAAGATAACCCACTACCCATCCATATTGAGTAATTCTTTAGGGAACTCATGGATAAATAAGAGATATAAGGTAATGAAATAAATGGAGATGAACAAAATCTATATTTTTTTCCTTTAATTTATTTTGGACATTTATTTGAGGAATCATATTATTTATTTTGATTATTATAAATCAAAAACCTTAGAGAATTTATGGGACGTAGGTAAAGGTGTGGCCAAAGTAGAGATAGATTATTGTGAAGATAAAATAGAAGAGTTTTTAAATATTTAAATGGGTGAATATGAGGATTCTGAGACAATTTTTAAAACCATTGAAGTTTCATATGTTGAATTTAAACCATATGATAATTCACATCAGAGATTAAAGATTACATAACTAGTGTAAACTAATCCAAACACAGAATAAGTACTAGTGGACACAAAATTACCTCCACCCCACCTTGGAATATTTATTTCATTTCCAAGGGCTAGAAAAAATTAAAATAGTCTGGAGATCCTTCACAACAAGTTCATTTTGATGGGAGCTGGAATAATGTCAATGTTGTGGGTCCTACCATATAAGAAAAATATCCTTTAAAATTGTGTATAATTGATAGTACTTCATAACCTAATGGTGTAAGGAGCTAGTATACACATTGGAGAAAAAAATAATTATTTTATTCATCCTTCTTTTTTAATTTTTTTCAATAATTTTTTTTATTATTTTCCCATGGATATGAATAGGATATCAGTTACACTATATTGGAGAATAAGTAAATAACAAGGAGAATTATACCACTTCAAAATAACTATTTGGTTAAAAGAATTCATTCAAATTTATTGTTTATAGCCTTATAGAAAATTCTATGCATAAAACTACAATTATCACATTTAAATCAACAAGAGGTTTAGTAAGTTGATATGTATAGGGTAAATGGAACCAAAATACTATAGAATTTCTTACATTAATTATTTTTCTTTTTTATATGTTTTGAGATATTTTTTCAGATTTTTTAAATTGCTTGGTCACTCTAGAAATAGTGAATTAATTATAGGAGTGACCTTGAATTTTAAATCTAAAACCTACATTGTAATTGGTGTATTTTTATTTCTTAATTAGTTTTGATCATTTTATGAATTATGAGTCCACTGAGAAATTTATATGTGTAATATATTATAAAAAAACATTCCCATTCTAATAGGTCTCTAGAACTTTTTGGCATATTATTTCACTTAAATAATAATTTATATATTTGGAGTTGATTCACAATATAAAAAATTACTTTTAAATTATTAAAATCTCAAAAAATGTTCTCAATATAATAATGGTCATTTTTGAAATTCAAATGCCCATTATTTTACTCATTTTAGGCTTACCTTATATTTGAAATTATTTTTTTATCTTAGAGACCCTAAATGACCTTATAAGATCAAAATTAATTCCAAATACCTTACCTCACTTCTATTAATGTTTTAATTAATTATTTAAAATTTATGATAAGTGTGGGGGAGTTTTTTATGGAAATAATTTTTAAGGAATTTTGGTTTTAAAAGATACATAGTGGAATTTATTATTTTAAAGAGGAACATAAGTCAATGTGTCCTTGAATTCTTTTTTTCCAAAAAATGTCTCTATAAAAATGAAGAAAAATAAAAAATGGAATATGAAAAATGAATATGGAAAAAGGATTGAAATATTCATTTTATCTTCCTGAACGACTCATTCCTTTGATCAAAATAAAAAAGTGAATGAAATGTCACATTTATATTATATTAAATTTTTATTCCCATTACCATTAAAAATAATTTAAAAAGGATACTATATAGTGTTTTAATCAAATTATTATTCTTGAAATTTGACTTAAAATTTAAGGGGTATGTTGATAGTTGTGTTTTGTGATTATTTTAATAAAGGGAAATTTTTTTTCATTTCAACATTTTTTTTTAATTTTATGAATTTAGCCTTTATATATCAAATTATAGTTTAAATAATTTGTTTTTAACACCAAAAAACCCACATTGTTTCCCAAAAAAACTAGTAAATAACCCTTCTTATTGAGAGTGACATTTACCATTAACTATATATGTAGTTATAATTTATGAATATATTAAGTGTTTAACATCACAACAAGATAAAAAAAATTTACAAGGAATTTATTTAGAGTGTGGGATGGATTTTCAGGTGAGATAGATATAAAATTTAATTGATTTACCAATTGGGATAAATAAAACTACTTCATCATAATAATAATATAAGATAAATTCATAAATTATGTAAGATGAGAATAGGATAAATAAGGATAGTTCACTACTACTATTGATCTAATTTGTTTGATATTAATTTAATTATTGATATTTTGAAGGATTAAAATGAAATAATTTTAGGTTAGTGATTGAATAGAGACATAATAAATTTTTATTTAAATATATCTCTAAATATTACTTCATAATTTCACTATTTTAAGGAAATTAACTTATTTTTAGTAATTTTATATATTAATGGAAATAATTTAAATCATTATTAATATTATTTTTTAATTATTTTATTCATATATATATGTTATTTCATAATAAATACTACATTAAACTCTAATGTATTATTTACTTTCAAGAATTTATTTTAGTTGTGTTTGATTAAGAGGTGAATTATGAGGCAATGCCGAATTAAATGCAAATATTGATGTTTTTTATGATAAAATGGTAATACATAGCTAATTAAATGTTTTTTGGATACCCTATTTCAGATTAAATATGTATATCATGTTCAATAAAAAATTAAATAGTTGTTTCAGAATTATAATCCACTCCTCTATGTGTTGTGTAAGAATAATCCAAGTGAATGAAACATATGATCCAATGAAAATAAAATCCCAGGGAATCCCACTATCTTACTATCTCATGACAATTATACTTGTAAAATGATATTTCAACAATACATCCTCATAATGAATCTTCACATGTTTGATGATTGAGGATCTTTCTGTGCCTTAATGTAATCTCTTGGTAAACTATGAAAGAAACAAAATAAAAATGAATCCTAAATAATCAAGTATTCATGAATTATTCAGGTAATGAAAACTCTTCCCCAAAAACACAACGAGAACTCCTCAAAATAGACCTCCCATAGTGATCCACTTTATTTAGGCATGGTTTCTTTCCATTGAGGCATAATCTCAACCTAGAGTTTCTTATAATTCATTGTAGAGACACAAACATAGGCTATGCCAACCCTTGATACCATATAAAACTTTATATAACATTTTATCTACCCATTATGGAATTATTATATCAATAACAATATTACATTCACCACTCTACACCTTCAGATCCACTGATGTGGGAGTGTGTGGGAAATACAATGCTCTCACAGCATTGATGGCTCCCAAACCTTCCATGATGAATCCTCTTGGGAGAATATATTTGAAAGCACCATATACATTGATAAATATATAGATCCATGTGGAATATAGAAAAACCATGGGGATATAAAAGATTATAATGACCCAAGATTACATTATACTATTTCATTAAATATATAATGTGTTAGATATCTTAATCCTCATGAAACACTCAACAAAAACAAAACCATGATATTCCAAAAATGTTTAAATATAGTCACTGAATTAGTTGGTATGAATATGAGTAACTAAATTATGAAATATATTAATATATATATCTACATATATATGTATATAGGTTATTTTATATAAATTTACGTAATTTATTATTGTGTTTAAGAGTCCATTTTTCACTATAAATTTTACTAATGGAGAAATTTATATTATTATTAAAAGAATATTTTAACAAAATATTATATATATTGATTAATGAAATCTTTATAAGTGTCTTTAAGAATAAAAACAACTATAATTTTAAAAATTTATTTTCCTTTAAAAACATTCAAATTATATTTTATGATGTTATATAAACGTTCAAATAACAAATTACTTAAATTTAATTTTAGAATTTAAAATTATTTTTTTGATTTAAAATTTCAATTTTAGTTTTAAATTAATTTTTGGGACTGTTCTAAAATGATTTATTTTTATGTGAATAGTAAAAAATACCATTTTGACAAATAACATGACTGTTATGAATGTTTTAATATATATGTTTGAGTTTTAAATTCATAAAACTTTTTTTATAAGATAAAATATATATTTTATTAATGAATATAAAATTTTAAGCATTTTCATTTTAATTTAAAATATCATATTAAATATTTTAGAACATCAATTATATATTTTTAAGAATATTGTTTTTAATACATTTTATATTTTGTATTTTAAAATGAAATTTTATCAATTTTATAAAATTAATATAATATAATTGATTTAAAATTTTGAATCATTTTGTACAAATTATTTAATTTGGAATAATTTATTTTCATTAATAATGGATAAATTGATTTGGTAAAAACTAGATACCTGAATAAAAATAAAAAGGGGAAAAATGGTTTAACTAAGAGGGAAAGACCACAAACATGTTTAAAATATTAATAGGAATTAGTGGTTAAGGCCTTCATTTACCTTATCCCGAATTTTTTTTCTCAAAATTTTTATCTAATTTCCTTGATAGTGAGTTCCAATTATTCAATATATTTTGGTATTTAGGAAAATTTCATATATTTTTACTAATTAAAGGGATACTATTCTTATCACATCCCCTCACACAAAAACCCACATAGTTCATCCAAAAATATACATAAACTATAATATATTTTCTTATACACATTAAAGTGGTTTTATTCTTCTAAAATTAACATCCCTCATAGGATTACACCCCCTCACAATTATGTAATTCAAGAAGTGAGGTAAAAATATCTAACCACCTCTTTCTCATTTTTATTTCATTATGTGCAATTATTCCCCCTAAATTAAATTAAAACATCTTAGATGGAAAAAATATGAATAATTACAATACTTCTATGTTATTATAATTATGGAAGTATTATTAACCCCCTTTCTAATTTCTATTAATAAAAAAACTGTCACTGATACATTTTTTGTTCTATAGTGTATACGATAAATTGCTGTTCATTTACATTCACCACCTTTCGAGTTTGGTACTAATAGTTAATTTAAAATATATAAAATTATGGTATTTATGAATTTTTTTATATTCTTGAATGAGGACCCATATTTCCCATTTTACCTATTTTATTGAAAATTAAATCATAATTCATGCATACTGGTAGATTATAGCCTCTATTAAATGATTATTTTCTATTTTTCTTTTCCTAACTACCATACATGGAAAGACATGATAATGGGTTTAATGGATAATTATTATTTTTATAAAATTAATATGGTTCATTAAAGAAAAATTGGAAAACATATTTAAAATGTTTTAATGAAAACCCGTGGTAAATTAATCTCTACAAAAGAGAATTCTAAGAGAAAAAATTTATTTATTTTTTATAATGAAATAACATTATATTTGTTTTTTTTTCTTAATCTTATTTTCATTTCATATTATGATATAAAAAACTAATAAACTCTAACTACGATAATGATGCTTCAGGTATAGTGATATTAAAATTAATCCACTATATAATTATCCATTAATTATGATATGTTTTTGTTTGGGTCATTTTAACCACTCAATTTAAAAACTATATAAATGTATATCATAGAAGAATATTTAATTATAATTAATGAAGATATGTGATTTAAATAATAAAACATTGAGTTTTTTGTAATTTTAATATATAATTTTGACTCATGTAAGAAATCACCCTTTGTTTGATAAGAATCATCGACAAATGTGTGTCTCTAAATTCATTTTTATGAATCATAACAAAAAAAACATATAATGAAAATTTAAAATTATAAATAATTATTAAAGATAAATTAAAATACCTTTTATGATATATAAATGTTTAATTTTTGGGAATATTAAAGAACAGACCCACTATAATGAAAATAGTTCAAAATGATAAAAATTACTCAAACATAATATTTAAAATGGTAAAGACTAACTAATATAATAGTAGTGAATAATTATAAATAAATATCATAAAATTTGATGTATATTAATAATTTTCTGAAATTTGTGATTAAAATATTTATGTGTGTTATATAATATCCTTCAATGCAATCAACTAAGCGGGGAAACAAGGTATAAGTTCCCTAACCTAAATTTTCACCCATTAGGACATATTTTTTTTATACACCATAATTTATTACAAATGGTGTATAAAATTACCTTATAATATTTTGTATCATGATCCTCTCATTGTCTAATAGTCTTTAATTTTCCATTTCAATTCTTATACTTCTAGTTCTTTTGAATCAAAAGTTTACAAGGTGGTAAGGTGTTATTAATCTCAAATATTAATTTCACGAGACTTGTTTGATATCACACACCATTATTTATTTACAATGTTGCATTATATACCCTATTGTCTTCATGTTTGAATATATATTCCATTTCATTTGATTAAATCTCCATTTCATGATCTTTATTTCAAATTCCATTGATTATTACATTACCAAAACCCTGTGGGTTTTGTCACCAGTCCCATTTTGAAAATTATTATTTTTTCTAAAATGTAATCCATTTGGGGAATTTATATATTTTTTCCCTGAAGTAAATATAATTCTATTCTCATTTGGAAAATTATTTTGGTTTTAATTAACTTATCCCTAATTAATTTCCCCATGTGGGCTCATTATTTACCAATTGTAAGGAAACTAAACCAACCATTTCTTTTTGGTTCGAAACCTCACTTTTTCATTTTTTATTCATTGTATCCCTTTTAAAATATCCTTATCTATTTAAAAATTTTCTAATAAAGAAATTTTATACAAAATTATATTCTTTTTAATGTTTTAAACAGATATCTAACATTTTATATATGGTTCATTTTCATCAAAATGTGAAAAGATTCATTTTCTATGTTTTATACATAAATAATATGTCTCCCTCCTTTATCATTTTACAAGGAAAAATGTATCTATGTTATAATTATTTCTAAATTAAATTTTTTTTCTCCTAATTCTATGAAATATTAACTTACAAATTATTTCAATAAATCATGGATATTTCTTATTTCAAAAGATATTTATACAAAAAATCATAAGAATTATTTTTCATCTATGTAATTATTATATGAAATATGTAATATTTTATTGATTAAATTCATTAAATTTTACCATACATCTTATTTCACTAGATGGATTATGATATATGCTTGTATTTTTTAGTAATGATATATCACGACCTTTATATTGACTTATATTCTTCAGTGTGTAATTATAATTTTTCTTCAAATGTATTTCCTATATAGATACACTATTTTTTATACCTTTGATTAAAGTGTGTTCAAACAGATTCATACTTCATTTTATTAGGTAAATTATTTCCTTAACTATATACCCATTACTTTTATTGTGTAAATACCATATACATTATTATTTTTATTGAATTATATTTACCTTGAATGTTTCTGAATATCATTGGATACCAATTTTACCATCCATGGGGTTATCATGTGGTTGATTTCCTTAGCTGAATGCTCTTGAAAATGATATGAAACTCATTTTATTCCATGGGTTCTTTATGTTGGGTTGAATTAAACTCATTTCTTTTCCATGGGTTCTTTGTTCTATAAAAAGTGACTAATTTTTATTTTAATGTTTTTTGATATAAACATTATTTCCATGGGTAATTTTTGGTTTGGAATTTGGGTAAATTTATAGGGGCCCATGTAATTATGAATTAATAAAAAATGGGGTTCTATATTTCCATTTAATTCATTAATTAAATGTTTAAATATCATGAGTTAAATTTTTCATGAGTAATTTTTAGACTCTCATAATCATGGGAACTGATAATGTGTCTCATGAATGTAATTTTCCATATACTAGTGTTTTGGAATCTGAGATAACCCCATTATTATATTTCCATTTCCACAGGTTATGAAGAAAAGTAAAACATAATATATGTCTAAATGAGTATCCTATGTGGCAGATTTCTAGTAGATGTTTAAGACTAATTAAATGTTAATAAGTTTCTTATATAATGGATGAAATTTCTATTTGATAAAGTGAACATGGATTTTATTAGTTGTTTTTTTCCAAATTATCTAAAACATAATCCAAAAAAGGTATTGGGTATATATTATAACGAAATATTTTCTTTAAGTCATTTATTTAGATGCGAATATCTATAAAATACTATAAATATTCCCCATAATCACTGTTAAACTAAATCGTGTAAGAGCTTAAAAGATAGTCCACATGGATATAATGCCCCAAAACCACCCTCCATTATTGGTGCCAAAAAACATATCCTTTACATATTAGAATTTATACTAAATGATACAATATGAGAATATAACACATTTTCTTTTATTATTTTAATAATTTAAACAGTTCATCTCACTAATTCACAGAATCCCCAAACCCAAAGTATCAATGTTTATAGAAATTATATTAATGATCTTATATTTTAATAAGTTTTTAATTTTCCCAATGAATATAATCATCATGTGGTACCCTCCTAGACACATAATAATCAAAAATCAACATCCTATCATGGTGAATAAAAACATAATAATAGTTGAGTTAAGATAGACAATAGTGGTAAAGATTATTAATAATAATTTATTTTTAATGGAGAATTAGATAAGAGTATGGAGAGGAAATAATAATCAAGTTACATGATCATAACATAAGAAAAATAATACCCAATAATATATGAATCAAAAAACATAAATCATGATATAAGTATTTTCCATAAAACAAGAATAATAATCCAATAATCTCGGGCCATTATTATCATAACATAGGAATTAAAATGTTTCATAAGAGGGTAGTATAAATATAAGCATATAAATGGGAACATTGCGAACATAGAAACTAACAAACATGTTCATGCATAATGTTATGAATATATCTTTGGAATAATTTTTACCCATTATCTAATGAACATGGCTAATAAAAATCATGTCCATACATCATCTCTGGAGATTAAATTATTTACTAATGCATTAAGAAGATTATAATCAACCCACCTAAAATATAATGATAAAACATTAATTTTTATGGAATAATAATTTGTAAAATTTTATTATTTATTTATAGCTTAATTAACTAGTATAAAATAAAATTTCTATCATGAGACTTATACGATAGATTGCCATATTTCTTCTAGAAAAAGTAGGTTGTTGGTATTGATGGATCATATTCTCTTTATATAATAAGAAATGTTAATAAATATTTCAATTTTTGAAAAAACACTTTTATAATATCATTAAAATTTTCTTTGAAATCTTAGAAGAAATTACCTTTATATTTTTTAAACTTTTTATTTTAAAAGAAAATATTTTATAACATAAATAGAAAAAAAATTAGTTTGGAAAACCATGAAAACATATATATTAAGTTTCTTTATTAATAATGGTTATAAAATAGGTAAGATTCATTTATATAGAAAGAACAAAAATATATTCTTGTCACACTTTTGTAAAGATTCAATGTTGAAAGAAACAACTATATCCAAAATATTAATAGAAAATTTACTTTTGTTAGGAAATTAATGTATAATAAAATATAACATAGGTAATAATACTGTAAAAGTTATGTATATATATTAAAAAAATAATATGCGCATAGAATAGAATGACTAATTATTGAAAAGAATAATTAAGGGACATTTCTCATATAGTAATAACATTAAGAGAATTATGAATCAACGATGAGGTTAAATGGTAATAGGACATGTAAAACTCAAGATAAATACTATGAAAATAAAATATAGTTGGTTTAAAAAATAAATATCAAATAATTTTTTATATAGGTACATTTAGACATATAAATATAGAATAAAAAGTTAGATTGAAAGGATAGTCCTTAAGGATTTGGTAACATTTCAATTAAGATAAAATGAATGAGAAAATGTTATTTCTAATTGTAAATTCCATTATATTCTTGGAATGTAGGATGAAATACTTCTATTCATAGTATATACACCTAAAAAAATTGTGAATATGAAGGATATATCAATAGATGGAAATTGAGATGAAAACCCCAACCTTTACTCCATATTTCCACTAAAGACCATTAACCTTCAATATAATAAACATAAAAATTTTAATAACATATTTTATAATGTTATTATTATATATTACCTTTTATGATCATAAATTTCAATAATTCATTAAAAATATATTAGATAGTTAGTTATTATTTTAATTATCAGATGTGAATGATATTTTTTTATTTTGTATAACATTCATAGTAGTGATATCAGTACCCATTCATCGATAAAAAGTTAATCATTCATATATTAGTCATGTTATAGGAATAAATTTGTACCATTATTTATAAAATCCCATTATCATTTTATGGAGGGAGTGAGTATGGTGTGGGATAATGGAATCCATGACAAGACTATTTTGGTAATTTTAAATTTTAAAGAAAAAATGTGGTATATTAATAATGGGATATATTTTCATATTAAAATTACATAAAAAATCATTATTTACATATTAATATCTTTTTTATTCCTATAATGTATATTTTATATCAATCCATGTAAGGTGGTGATGAAAAAAAATATTTCATTCAAGGAGGTTGTACTATGAACATAACATAGGGTGCATTTTAATTTCCTTAATGGATGGGACAAGGATAGAAAAAGGATAATACAATAACATAATAAAAATTATTTATACTGATTATAAATATTTATTTTATGTTATTACTGGTTGAATATATTTTTTGGGAATGAATGAAAAATGAAATTTGAAAAAACATGGTTACAAATTTTTTTTCTTCATTATATATCCTCATTTAGGAAACTTTTTAAAAGTTCCCAGGGAGGTGTTGAACCAATAAGAAGGGGTGGTTGAATTAGTGTTGTTTTTTAAAATTTATTTTATCCTATATAAAATTTCCTCTATTGACCTGTCAGGGTCTGATATACTCTTATGATTACTCAACCCTTCTTATCATAGTAAAAGTAAATTGCACATAATCATAACATTTTTTCAAGGTTTGGTCTTAATATGAGCCTAATCATGGATGTAATTGGTTAGATTTAGCAATCTAATATCCAAAACTGTAACCACATGTTGTTACATAGTATAATTATTCAATATCAATGATTCACAATATGTTTTCAATAGTCCCACTTGAAACACTATTTCACACTAATTGAAATAAAAAAATTACCAGCAACACATGAAACATCACTTATGAATGTTTCTTTGATCCTATAAATATTGGTGACGATAATTCAATTTATCCTTCAAGATAATTTGACTAATGTGTTCCCAATTCATCAATACTCATTATGATATATTTTTTCTTCTTTGTGAGATCCAAGTATGTTTCATAGTAACTTCTTTCTCCTTCTTATGTACAATAATAGTCTGTGATTTTTTTGTGTTAATTTATTATCACCAGTTTCCTTCATCTATTTTATAGAAGATAACATGAGTGATATTTCATTCGTATATATGTATCTCTCTCTCTCTCACACTCTCTATATTTTTAATGATATTAATAAGAAAACCTTCTATCATTATCCAATATTTTTATACGATATATTTAATTTTTTATATTTTTCACCTTCAATATTCAAGTCAAGTAAAAGATTTATAAAGATCATAAGAATTTTTTAAAATATAGTGGTTATAAAAATCATGTGATCACTCCACATGAAAACCATTTTTACCACATTCCAACTCATATATTTTTTAAGAAAACCTTGATTCCTACTCATTTTAAATAACTATAATACTCGAATATCTATGCATCTTTAACATGGTATAAACAAATATAGTCTCTTATTTAGATCTATACTTCCTTAACTGGAAAAAATACAATGAATAATATAAATGGCTATGTGAAGCTCATTTCATCATTTTACTACCTGGTCCTCTTTTGAAAATGGATTTGTAGAAACAAGCAGTGTGAAATCCTTTTGTAGAAGAAGATCCCATGGGAATTCTCATAGAATCAACTACACGAAGTAATTCATTACATATTATGTCAACTACATGGATATATCTCCATCATTTAGCTACACATGATCCTTCATGAACTTGACTATGTAATTTCGTCCTATGAATTTACCACCATCATTTATCATTGAAGACCATGTTCCAAAATTTTATAATGCATTCATGGAATCCTTTGTGTGCATGGATCTTAGAAATGCCTCGATGCATGATTCACATCCTTAAAGAGGTCACATAGAGATTATTTTTATCATGGTATAATATATCGAGAATGAATAGTTTAATTGTCAAGGATCATGGTTTTATCATGGTGAACATAGTTTGATAATGGAATAATTTTCATGGATTTAAGAACCCATGAACACGGTATGAATAAGACATGGCTCACCCATGATCAGATGGTTCCAATAATCTCTATATAGGCCCCATGTTATTTGTATATCTAATTAAAGGATGATGAATAGTTTGTGCACCACAATGACACACATAAAAATTCATGATATTGAGGAATACTTTATTAATCAATAGGTGTCATAGCACCCTCAAGATTGTTGTGTAGTATCTCCACCTTTATGAATCGCACCCATGACTCATAGGCCATGCTGATAGGAGGTTCCCCACCTGCACCCAATAAAATTTACACTCATAGGAACACACTATTATGGGCCTACACATAGTCCATCACTACCACTATATGGGTTCCCCATTGCTATTTGTCAAGACCCAACCCTAAAAATTACATAATCTAGTTAATTAAAAAAGAATTCACTTTCATACATCCCCAAAAGTATTTTAGGTTTAGTGTTTTAGAGAATTTTATGACAAAATCATACATATAAATTCATATATTACAAAGTAAACACTTTTACTAAATATATATTTTCATAATAGGAAACATTTAAAACAAAACATGATTTGATTCCATAACAAAACCTCAAAACTTTAATTATTTTCTTCCTTTAACTATCCATATACCCTATGAAATGATTTTAAAACATGGTATGAGAACAAATGGATTATTTTGGGAAATAAAAGGAAGAATTAAATAGATAGTCCGTGAATAAAAACATGTTTTGAAAAATATAAAATTTAATCATAAAACATAATCTCTTTAGATTGACTTATGAAATCATATGTTTCCTATAAAACCATAGAAAGAGAAAACGAATCTTAAAAGGTGACTTGTTGTGTCATTTTCATATCACGGTTACATATAATGTATATCACCCATCTACAAAAAGATGAATAATCATGGTTTCACTTTTAATAACCATCGTTGTATATTCCCATAATATCTTAGGAGAAACCTAATTAGTTAACTTCATCCCGTTACCCAATTCATTTGAGAGTAATAACGAGCTCACACACCCCCCGATTTATCACAGATTTACCCATAATCAGAAAAATTCCTAACAACTATGACATAGTAATAACACATAAATCTCATATAAAAGAAAAATTCATGTGGAAAAAAACTTTTCCAATTTGGATTCACAAAAAAAAAATTCAAGCCAAAGAAACATAAATGAAAGCATTATATTTGGAAATAAAATTTCAAATTCGTAAAGTAAACTTCAACATATTTTAATGTATAATAAAAGTAATAAATTCTATTCTTTGTATATATATAAAAAACATTCTTTTTCAATATTGTAAAAAGTGTCATTAAAGATAATTTTTTTAAAAAATTTCCTTTAAGATATAAAATCATTGAAGTAAAAATTAATCAAATGAATGAAATATATATAAAAACTCTAAATCCATATAATAAAACATAATATAATCAAAATTAATTTCACCAAAAATATAATAACCAGAAATTATATTAGGTTATTATGTTTAAAATTACATTAAAACACACACAAACACCACACACACACACACAAGCCTGAAAAAAATGTCACAGCCCCCAAGGGATAAAACACCCAACAAAATAATTTTATTAAATTATATATTTTTTTGTTGATGTCCCAGTGGGAATTAATCCCATTACATGGACCACATACCCACAAATGAATGCCACAGATATAAGGCCCCAGCCTTAAACCTTACTTAATCTTGAGTTATTACAAGATTACACATTGAGGATATTTTTAGGTTTAGAGTTTTAGAGAATTAGATCATGAAACTTGCATTACATTCCACATTTAAACAAAGTGGTTACATAAAAGACAGTATTCATTCTTCCCATAAACAGAAACATATTTAAAATATAACACGGATTCTTTCTTGACACATCCTTGACATTATCATCACATCATGTACCTTTCCCTTGACCTGTGAAAAACATTTCAAAAACTTGGGATGATCATAAAAAGATCAGTAAGAGTTATAAAAATATGGAAAGGAAACATGAGTTCATATATACATTAGAATGAAATCACACTTTACCCATAAAACATAGGCATATAAAATCATGAATAAATCATAGAAAACATAAGACATAAAGGTAACTTGAGGCATTCATAACATTCTTACGTAGGGAGTAACCCTCTTGGTTACGTTTGGAATACCCATCACAGTATATTCCCTAAATCTCTTCGGAGAAACCTTAACGTTTCACTCCTTCGCGTTACCCAATGCATTGGAGAGCTATATCGGGCTCACCCGCCCTTAGTTTATCACGAAACCACCCATTTTCATAACAATGCCCAAGAACCATAACATAAACGTATCACATAAAACATGCATAAAGGAAACAAAACATTTCCACATTTCAATCACAATTTAACCTTTTAGTATTATGAAATAATGAATCCATACAAAAAGAAACCATTTCCAAAACCATTTAAAACATTTAATAAGGAGAATTTTGAATCAAAGTGTCCCATACCACCTTGAAGATTTTAACATTTTAAACCATTAATATCCATATAAATAAATCCTTAAAACAATTTTGAAAACATGGATATTGATAAGAACAAATAATTAACATATTTAAAACGATATTTTGGTTAAAGGGGTTTTACCAAAATTAGAGACACTTGAATACAATAATTGAGGAATAACATTTAGTAAGAACATTATAATATCATGAGAATAAATGGATTCATGATATAATACTCCAAAGGACAGTATATAAACCATATAAGAGTGAATTGGTGCATAACAACAATGGACCCTCAATAGAAATGTCAAATGTGACGAAATCCCTTATAAAGAAGGTATCCTTAAATTAAGGACAAATCAATCTCAAAAATATGTGTGACAAATATAAATACACCCAATATAAGTGGATATTAAGTGTAAAACAATAAAAGGACATTCACACATATTCAATGGATGACATATTCAATGACTACATGTTGAACCCAAAGAAATCGAAATTGGGTTAAAAAGTTCCCTTGACAGCCTAACGACATCACATCAAAATGAGTTGATGAGAGATAAAAAGTGTATCTCATAACTTGGAAATAAAATTTCCATCAATAAGGATATATGAGAACATATCCCAACATAACAATATGTAAATTAAAAGACCCAACAAAATAAGTCTTTTAAAAAAGAGGAGGGTGAAAGGTTCCCTTACCGACTTGGGTATCTTTCAAAACATACACCCCATGAAAGAAGGACAATAGATCATTGATGTAAATGCACATAAATGAAAGTATATTACACAAAGAGTAGAATAATGGTCAGTACATACACCACTCAATGGAATTTGTGGCAAATGTAGCATAAATCTCACGGAAATAAAAGTGAGATGAAAAATCCCTTACGAAAACTCGGCAGCCTAACAACGCCACATAAAACTTCCGAATATGGATTGATGAGATCAAATAGGGTATCTCATAACATTACAATAAAATTTAAAGCAAGAGGAATATAAAATAACATCCCCCAACATTACAAAGAGGATCTTAAAAGAAGTGACATAAAGGAGAGTACTTAAAAAGAAAGAGAGAGGTTAGATCATTTACGAAAGTTCGGCAGCCTAACGGCACCACTCAAAACCTCCAAAATGGATTGATGAGAGAGAATAGGGTCTCTCATCACATGAACATAAAAATTACAGTAATTTTAATATAATAGATCATCCCAATAACAAGAAATATGATCTTTAAAAGGAATGACATAAAAGTGTGTACTTAAAAAGAAAGAGAGGAGTAGGATCCCTTACCTCGGGTCCGACTTGACTCGATCGTTCTTTAATCTCCTGAATAATAAACTTGACTTAATTTCTACTTCCTTAAGAACCTTTTTCAAGTTCATTATTCCTTTTATATCACTTATTAACATGTCATAAACATTATGTAATCATTTAAGTTAATAATATTTGGTTTGCCGATATTTGGTTCTTAAGTCGAAAGTGGACTTCTTACAATTACATGTTGTTCGTGTGGTCAAAGGTTCTTTATATCCAGAATGAAATTCCTGATTTGGATATCATATATATCATATATATCCAGAATATACATGTATTTATAATATTACATAATCATTTAGAGGTAAGAAATGAAATGCACCGTTCATGGAGACGGTAAGCCGTACGTACGCATGAACGCTACTTTCATTTCTTTGTCATATTAATGGACTTAAAACTAAATGAGAGGTATGTATATTTTAATTACAGAATTATATTAATCATTTATATGTATCATTAATCAAATATATCCATTATATACATTTACTTATAATAGTACATTACATTTGGGGATAAGAAATGAAATGCACCGTTCATGGAGACGGTAAGCCGTACGTACGCATGAACGCTACTTTCATTTCTATCTCATACTTTAATGGAAAGAAATAATAATGATATAGAGTTATATAATAATTACAGTATAAAATCATATATAATAACATTAAATCCATCCCTTATACGTCCCACGTATGGCATTAACGAATCACATCACTTTGAGGGGGCGGTAGTCCACACTTCCTAAAATGAAGATATCGCGTATACCCATAATGAAAGCCATAAAGTTAAGGCACAAATGAAAAATAAAGAAGTATAAGTAAAACATAAAAATATTATATATCATATATAAAAATAGTGACATCATAATGGCCACCTTTGAAGGTGTTAAATGAGTATTGAACAATCATCGTTTCGGGAGGCAGAATTTCGCCATCCACGGAAACAATATGTTCTTTAACCATTTGATGTAGTTGTGTGAGTGTGTAGCTCGAATAAATCTTATAACAACATCCTAGTATATTTAATATTCTGGTGTTGTTACAAAAGAAGTAAATAAAAAGAGTTTAGGGGGTTGGAGAAGCAAAATAAAACAAATGAACATGAGAGAATGAATTACCTTTAAAAGTGTAACTCCTTTTGATTTGAGCCTAAATGCTTCCTTTGAAAGGATTATTCCCAAAGGAAATCCTCTAGGATGAGGAGAGGGATGTGTAGAGAGTAAATGGGCAGGGTTTGGCCGAGCCAAAGGCTTGAGGAGTGTGTGGAATGAGGTAGAGGTGGGGGCCTTTTATAAGAGGAGAGGAGGGGCACTTTTGGAAAGTAAGAAATATTACTTTATTTGAAAATGTGTTTCAATTTCAAAAGGTCCGAAATTGATATAATTAGTGGATAAGGTGTTAAGGGTTCGAAATCCACCCATACAATTAGTTTTGGACATGTGTAGTTCATAGAGTTTACATTATCTTTCCATTTTATTTAAATCGTTAAATAATGAGGTCATCGCTGCATCATCACGATGTCATAAATAATATAATTTATTTAGTGTCTAAAAATTATAAAAAAAATACTATGATGTAGGAAGGATTTTTATATTTCCAATGACTATTTATAATCAAAAATCTTATCTTTATAACCCTATGTAAAAATTGTTTTCGTAAAACATATGATGTTTGTGTCATTTTTACTTTTACATTAAATAAAAAGTTATTTGGCTCCATGGGGTCCCCAAGTTGACCCATGGATTGTCTTGGTTGGCCATGACACAACCAATGAGGGTAGGACATGTGTCAAGCTCTTATTTTATTAAAGGATTATTTTTACCTTAAACTACACTAATTACCACTAATCGCGATTAAAAACTTAATAAGTTACTATTCACCAAAAAATTATTTTTATCCCATTGAACCACATTTTACTTTTTAATGACAACCATGTATGTCAGATTTTTGAAATTCAAAACACAAAGATGGCAACATTTCATTTAAACAGAAAAATCAGTTTTTATAAGTACCACTTAGTGGTTTCACTATTCATCAAAAATTGAAGTTTTTCAGAAAAATCCAAAAAATTCACCATAAGATATATTTGATATTACGAATTCAAAAATGAAGTCTATTTTATAAAATTCAAAAAATATAAGTCAGATTAATTAATTTAATTATTAATTCCCGCTGTCAGAGCAAATAGCGTGTTTTTATGAAACAATAAGTATCAAAAGATTGACACCGGTTTAAGTCTGATTTCAAAGTGAAGTTAATTCCAATGACCACTATTGGATTTAATGGTAAAAATATATTTTATTTCTCTTTAAAACCAATTGAAAAGATAATCTAATCATATAAATAAATTATATTAAAAAGAGGTTTTGAATTAAAATACAACATTTTACACTATTCATTAAAAAAATGAACTTTATCGGAAAGATACCAAAAATTTACACAAAGTAAATTTTGATGTCCCGATTCTTAATAAGAGTTTTATTTGGTCCAAAAGAATGTTTAAGAGTGAAGAAAACTATATTTAATGATGGTTCAACATCAAAAGGTGATAAGTGAACCTTTAGTGAAAACTAGGGCATATACGCCTAAAATTGAATTCTTTCCGTATTTTAAGCCTTTAGCTTTTATTGGATAAATGTAAAAACATTTAAAAACATATATAATCATATTTTAGTTATTTCTATCCATTACCGCCAATACAACGGCTACATGTTAACTACCATTTAAAATAATATTATTTTATTATTAGAGTGCAATGTAAGATTCTCAAGAAACTCGTTGTTGGGTGTTGGGTACGCCATCGAGCATAGCGTCCCCTTTAAAGTCATTTCAATATTTTATTCACAAATATGGATAAATATGAAATTTCATATTCTTTATTTACCTGGGGTGTTACATCCTTCCCCCCTTTTGGGAATTGCATCCTCGCAATTTTAAAATTTCGCTTGGAAACATCCTTGAAAGTCCCACATCGGAACAAGAGTCAGTAAAACAATCAATTTAAAATAAAGAAAGATAAGTACAGAGGTCACCCGAGTTAACCCATATTAGGACTCCATGTAGGAAAACATGGACATGGAGGAGAAAACATAGGGTCATGTTCTGATGGAGAGTGATAAAAAACATGTTTAGGATAAAGTTAACAATGAGAAAATCACAAACTTGTGATGGGTTAAACAGTATTCGATTCCCCAGTAGGAAAAGCTAATACACAACATTTTTGTTTTAAGTTACTTTTTATTGAGGAATTTATTCATAAGGAAACATAATCACTTATCATGTTGACTTTCAACTTTTACTAGATTCCTTAATCAAACTCATATTTTTTCCAAAAGACGAGTATTTAGGGAGACTTGTTCGCATTAAGAGTACTATAATCAACTTCTAGAGAATCACCTAATCCACAAAAGAGAACTATATGCATACCATGTCTTTAGGCTTTAACCAAAACCCAAAAGGTTAGTACAAGGTCAGATAATCCAGAAAAGGATAACCTATTAAAAATAAAATCTATTTTTAATCTCCAAAATTTGTCCAACAAAACCCAAAGTTCAACGAGGACCATTCTATAATCAATTTGTCCATAAAATTCTTCAAAGTAAACCAATATAAGATTGAAACCCAAATATTTGAAGGGTTTAGTCGCATGGTCTTCTAAGATAAATCGTAACATTTATCTTCAAACAACATCAGTTGCTCCTAAGTCTCGTATTGAAAAGTAATTAACCTAATCACATATCCTCCATGATAGGTTAATCATTTTCATAAATAACCCAAAATCAACTTACTCTTAATTCAAAAAATCATATAACTAAAAATAATCGGTCAAACTAACCAGGGACTTCATGTAGTCCAGTGGTAGGCGATAAATACCAGTCGCACTTTGGTTGTGGGTTCGATTCCCGCAGCTTTGTCCGGCGCGACGGGTTGTCACATGGTCTGCGTGTTGTCCTTTTTCCAAAACTATATAATTCTTAAATCATTCCCTAAAAAGAGATAAAATCATCAAAAATGATCATAACATATTTTAACCTCAATTTTATCTCATGCCTTTCATTTTCCAGCATATCATATAATAACCCATAATTACCTCAAAAGTAAGGATCATATAAACTCTAATGGTTACCTTTATAATTATTACCTGAACTTCCACATCGAGTTGGCCATATTGTACATGATGCATTAGATAACTCACCAAGGTTGAAGTGGTTGATCATGACTCCTTGATAGTTGGTTTAGAAAAACCATGAGATTCCTCATTGAATCCTCCATTTTACTTAGTATCTTAATCAGAGAACCACTACAGTTTCCTTCAAACCTGTTGTCTCTTTGGTGCCTGCTAGATCCAGCCATTTACTAAAACCAAAAAGGTCAGTGTGAGTATATGAACATAACCATCATGTACTAATGAGGAAGATAAACACTAAGATATACTTACTCATTCACTTTATCTAAAACTAGGACTCTTTCTGAAATCCTAACCATTATGGTAATGTCACTTGTGCTTAGAGAATACCCTAACCTCTAAAGTTATCTAAACCGACCTTTGATACCAACTATAAGGCCCCAGACTTAAACCTTACTTAATCTTGAGTTATTAAAAGATTACACATTGAGGATCTTTTCAGGTTTAGAGTTTTAGAGAATTAGATCATGAAACTTGCATTACATTCCACATTTAAACAAAGTGGTTACATAAAAGATAGTATTCATTCTTCCCATCAACGGGAACATATTTAAAATATAACACGGATTCTTTCTTGACACATCCTTGACATTATCATCACATCATGTACCTTTCCCTTGACCTGTGAAAAACATTTCAAAAACTTGGGATGAGCATAAAAAGCTCAGTAAGAGTTATAAAAATATGGAAAGGAAACATGAGTTCATATATACATTAGAATGAAATCACACTTTACCCATAAAACATAGGCATATCAAATAATGAATAAATCATAGAAAACATAATACATAAAGGTAAATTGAGGCATTCATAACATTCTTACGTAGGGATTAACCCTCTTGGTTACGTTTGGAATACCCATCATAGTATATTCCCTAAATCTCTCAGAGAAACCTTAACGTTTCACTCCTTCACATTACCCAATGCATTTGAGAGCTATATCGGGCTCACCCGCCCTTAGTTTATCACGGAACCACCCGTTTTCATAACAATGCCCAAGAACCATAACATAAATGTATCCCATAAAACATGCATAAAGGAAACAAAACATTTCCACATTTCAATCACAATATAACCTTTTATTATTTTGAAATAATGAATCCATACAAAAATAAACCATTTCCAAAACCATTGAAAACATTTAATAAGGAGAATTTTGAATCAAAGTGTCCCACACCACCTTGAAGATTTTAACATTTTAAACCATTAATATCCATATAAATAAATCCTTAAAACAATTTTGAAAACATGGATATTGATAAGAACAAATAATTAACACATTTAAAACCATATTTTGGTTAAAGGGGTTTTACCAAAATTAGAGACACTTGAATACAATAATTGAGGAATAAAATTTAGTCAGAACTTTATAATATCATGAGAATAAATGGATTCATGATATAATACTCCAAAGGACAGTATATAAACCATATAAGAGTGAATTGGTGCATAACAACAATGAACCCTCAACAGAAATGTCAAATGTGACGAAATCCCTTATAAAGAAGGTATCCTTAAATTAAAGACAAATCAATCTCAAAAATATGTGTGAAAAATATAAATACACCCAATATAAGTGGATATTTAGTGTAAAACAATAAAAGGACATTCACACATATTCAATGGATGACATATTCAATGACTACATGTTGAACCCAAAGAAATCGAAATTCGGTTAAAAAGTTCCCTTGACAGCCTAACGACATCACATCAAAATGAGTTGATGAGAGATAAAAAGTGTATCTCATAACTTGGACATAAAATTTACATCAATAAGGATATATTAGAACATATCCCAACATAACAATATGTAAATTAAAATACCCTACAAAAGAAGTCTTTTAAAAAAGAGGAGGGTGAAAGGTTCCCTTACCGACTTGGGTATCTTTCAAAACATACACCCCATGAAAGAGGGACAATAGATCATTGATGTAAATACTCATAAACGAAATTATATTACACAAAGAGTAGAATAATGGGCAGTACATACACCACTCAATGGAATTTGTGGCAAATGTAGCATAAATCTCACGGAAATAAAAGTGAGATGAAAAATCCCTTACGAAAACTCAGCAGCCTAACGGCGCCACATAAAACTTCCGAATGTGGATTGATGAGATCAAATAGGGTATCTCATCACATTAAAATAAAATTTACATCAAGAGGAATATAAAAGAAAATCCCCCAACATTACAAAGAGTATCTTAAAAGAAGTTACATAAAGGAGAGTACTTAAAAAGAAAGAGAGAGGTTATATCTCTTACGAAAGTTCGGCAGCCTAACGGCGCCACTCAAAACCTCCAAAATGGATTGATGAGAGAGAATAGGGTCTCTCATCACATGAACATAAAAATTAAAGTAAGTGTAATATAATAGATCATCCCAATAACAAGAAATATGAGCTTTAAAAGGAATGACATAAAAGTGTGTACTTAAAAAGAAAGAGAGGAGTAGGATCCCTTACCTCGGGTCCGACTTGACTCGATCGTTCTTTAATCTCCTGAATAATAAATTTGAGTTAATTTATACTTCCTTAAGAACCTTTTTCAAGTTAATTATTCCTTTTATATCACTTATTAACATTTCATAAACATTATGTAATCATTTAAGTTAATAATATTTGTTTTGCCGATATTTGGTTCTTAAGTCGAAAGTGGACTTGTTACAATTACATGTTGTTCGTGTGGTCAAAGGTTCTTTATATCCAGAATGACATTCCTGATTTGTATATCATATATATCATATATATCCAGCATATACAGGTATTTATAATATTACATAATCATTTAGAGGTAAGAAATGAAATGCACCGTTCATGGAGACGGTAAGCCGTACGTACGCATGAACGCTACTTTAATTTCTTTGTCATATTAATGGAATTAAAACTAAATGATAGGTATGTATATTTTAATTACAGAATTATATTCATAATTTAGATGTATCATTCATCAAATATATCCATTATATACATGTACTTATAATAGTACATTACATTTGGGGATAAGAAATGAAATGCACCGTTCATGGAGACGGTAAGCCGTACGTACGCATGAACGCTACTTTCTTTTCTATCTCATACTTTAATGGAAAGAAATAATAATGATATAGAGTTATATAATAATTCCAGTATAACATCATATATAATAACATTAAATCAATCCCTTATACGTCCCACGTATGGCATTAACGAATCACATCACTTTGAGGGGGCGATAGTCCGCACTTCCAAAAATGAAGATATCGCGTATACCCATAATGGAAGCCTTAAAGGTAAGGAAAAAATGAAAAATACAGAAGTATAAGTAAAACATAAACATATTATATATCATATATAAAAATAGTGACATCATAATGGCCACCTTTGAAGGTGTTAAATGAGTATTGAACAATCATCGTTTCGGGAGGTAGAATTTCGCCATCAACGGAAACCGTATGTTCTTTAACCATTTGATGTAGTTTTGTGAGAGTGTAGCTAGAAAAAATCTTATAAAAACATACTAGTATATTTAATATACTGGTTTTGTTACAAAATAAGTAAATAAAAAGAGTTTAGGGGGTTGGAGAAGCAAAATAAAACAAATGAACATGAGAGAATGAATTACCTTTAAAAGTGTAACTCCTTTTGATTTGAGCCTAAAGGATTCCTTTGAAAGGATTCTTCCCAAAGGGAATCCTATAGGATGAGGAGAGGGTTGTGGAGAGAGTAAATGGGCAGGGTATGGACGAGAAAAAGGCTTTAAGAGTGTGTGGAATGAGGTAGAGGTGGGGGCCTTTTATAAGAGGAGAGGAGGGGCACTTTTGGAAAGTAAGAAATATTACTTTATTTGAAAATGTGTTTCGGTTTCAAAAGGTCCCACATTGATATAATTCGTGTATAAGGTGTTAAGGGTTCTAAATCCACCCATATAATAAGTTTTGGACATGTTTAGTTCATAGATTTTACATTATCTTTCCATTTTATTTAAATCGTTAAATAATGAGGTCATCGCTGCATCATCATGATGTCATAAATAATATAATTTATTTTGTGTCTAAAAATTATAAAACATATACTATGATGTAGGAAATCTTTTTATCTTTCCAATGAATATTTATAATCAAAAATATGATCTTTATAACCCCATGTAAAAATTGTTTTCGTAAAACATATGATGTTTGTGTCATTTTTACTTTTACATTAAATAAAAAGTTATTTATGTCATTTCCCAACCAAAGTGGCTCCATGGGGTCCCCAAGTTGACCCATGGATTGTCTTGGTCGGCCATGACACAACCAATGAGGGTAGGACATGTGTCAAGCTCATCTTATTTTATTAAAGCCTTATTTTTACCTTAAACTACACTAATTACCACTAATCGCGATTAAAAACTTAATAAGTTACTATTCAACAAAAAATTATTTTTATCCCATTGAACCACATTTTACTTCTTAATGACAACCATGTATGTCGGATTTTTGAAATTCAAAACAAAAAGATGGAAAAATTTCATTTAAACGGAAAAATCAGTTTTTATAAGTACCACTTAGTGGTTTCACTATTCATCAAAAATTGAAGTTTTTCAGAAAAATCGCAAAAATTCACCATAAGATATATTTGATATTCCGAATTCAAAAATGAATTATATTTTATAAAATTCAAAACATATAAGTCAGATTAATTAATTTAATAATTAATTCCCACTGTCAGAGCAAATAGCGTGTTTTTATGAAACAATAAGTATCAAAAGATTGACACTGGTTTTAGTCTGATTTCAAAGTGAAATTAATTCCAACGACCACTATTGGATTTAATGGTAAAAATATATTCTAATTTCACTTTAAAACCAATTAAAAATATAATCTAATCATATAAATAAATTAGATTAAAAAGAGGTTTTGAATTAAAATACAACATTTTACACTATTCATAAAAAAAATGAACTTTATCGGAAAGATACCAAAAATTTACACAAAGTAAATTTTGATGTCCCGATTTTTAATAAGAGTTTTATTTAGTCCAAAATAATGTTTAAGAGTGAACAAAACTATATTTAATGATGGTTCAACATCAAAAGGTGATAAGTGAACCTTTAGTGAAAACTAGGGCATATACGCCTAAAATTGAATTCTTTCCGTATTTTAAGCCTTTAGCTTTTATTGGATAAATGTAAAAACATTTAAAAACATATATAATCATATTTTATTTATTTCTATCCATTCCCGCCAATACAATGGCTATATGTTAACTACCATTTAAAATAATATTATTTTATTATTAGAGTGCAACGTAAGATTCCCAAGAAACTCGTTGTTGCGTGTTGGGTACGCCCTTGAGCATAGCGTCCCCTTTAAAGTCATTTCAATATTTTATTCACACATATGGATAAATATGAAATGTCATATTTTTTTTTACCTGGGGTGTTACACCAGATGACCCTATTGCATTATGTCTATTTTAGCACCTCCATGCCATGCCTGGGTCACCACCCCCTTGATAGACCAAAGGCCCAGTGGCCCAGAAGCCCAATTCAGATAAATAGTAATGATCCTACAGTATCCAGCTACAGTCCCTTCTATAGTATCTGTAGTGATACGATGTTATTGTTCCAAATATAGTACTATTACAGTACCACTGGAGATTCTGCTCCAAGTGTATTAGGAACCATGTTTGATTTAGGATTACAGGGAGACATTACTACTCAAGAAAGAACCCAAGTTCTATACATAGTCAATAATGTATAAGGTTAACCAAAATAATAAAAATTGGTTTAATAATTCCCTTACATTATGTCTAAAATAATTTTGTAGTTGTAATTAATGTCTTGGATAATCAAATTAAATTCATTAATTAGTAAGTCTAGAAACTATTCTTAATTATTTATATTTTCTTTTTAATTTTATGAAGTTATTTTATGTCCATTTTGATTATTTAAAAATATCTGAATCATCATTCCAAGAGATTTCCTTTCACGGATTTTGGTTGGTTACCTTGAGTATTAGTATGAGGGCTCTTATAAAATGGATGAAAAACTCTAGAAGAGGAATGAAATGATATTAATATTTCTAAATAATTTTCAATGATCCCATATATATTCTGTGTGATTTTAGGAACATTAAATACATAAAATATTTATGATAAATGTTTGGTTTGTTTTTTTTGGGTTTTTTGAAAATCAAAAACATGTTTCATTTTATTTATTTATTATGTCTATAAATTAGTTCTAGAAAATTAAACAGGTTATAATATATATATTACAATCAGGTTGAACCATAATAATGGTTTTATAACCATCCTTGAAGGAAGTAATTGAAAATTAAAAAATTTTATCCCCCAAGGTGGTGAATCAACACGTCACACATGATGTTTCCATTTCAATAGATTATGTTGAAAAGAGAAAGGGTTTGATGATGTATATTCTGTTAATAAAATAATATTTCAAAATATATATGATGATAGATATATCATGCCTCTTTGGATGGATGATGCGAGGATAAGGTATTTTTTTTTAAAAAACATAATTAATTTAAAAAATAAATAGGATTTCACCTCTTGAATATTGTCTCCTTGAAAACCTCCATAATGCACATGGTTTTTAACTTTTGGGGAGACCCATTGTTTTTTTTGTAGTGAAGATAAATGGGAAGTGAATTTTTTAGAATTTAGACATTATTAATGGCATAGAAGGTGTGTGTAGAAGAGGTGGTGAATTGTTTTATTTATAGGGAGACGAGAGGCATGCTTTTGATTATTTTATTCACTTGTTTTTTATTTTGGCTCAAGAATATAAAGAGTGTTAATTTTCAAGAAAAATTATTGTAACTTGTGAATGTGACTTCAAAATAATTGATTATTACATTAGCGGTGAATAAAAAATTCATGTATTTAACGTATAATGTTAAATACTGTAAATTATAGTATTTCACTATTCACAAAAATTCAACTATTTTAGAAAAAACTAAAAAATTCACCCTAACCATTTTTTGTTGTGTAGATTTCAAAAATGGATAAAATTATTTTGAAAATAATTTTCTAAATATGAGAAATTTAAATTTGAATTACTATCTTAATTTATTTGAAAAATATATATTTAAAAAGTATAAACGATATTTTTACATTTTGAAAATTTAATTATGCCCTAAAAATATTATCTTATAATTTTATTAAAATAAAATATTAATTTATGAATATATTTATTGAAAAAAATCCTTAATATCAATATATTATTATATAAAATTGAAAATAAATATTTATGTTTAATTAAAACACTGACACTAAATTTATCATTTTTAATACATTTATTTACTTATTCTGGGATATTAATATATCACATTTTCATTTATGAGATAACTAAAAATTATTTATACTTTTATAGGTAAAGATATTATTACAATATCATGATTAATATTCCTAATGGTCACATCACTTTTCCAATGGCCACTTAACTATTCTATTAGTATAGATTCCATTATTTCTTGAAAAACCACTAATTTTATTATACAATTATATTGAAGATAATTATTTAATTTTAGAATGAAAAAAATTATTCTCTAAATACCTCGATTGTCACATTATTCCCCTTCTGGAAATTGTGTCCTAATAATTTTATTCACATATTAAATAATTGAGGATACATTTCCATCATAGCATTTCTATATTCCCATGTTGCTTCATCAACGATGTGGTTTCTCCAAAAAACTATAACATGGAGATTTAAATTATTCTGCAATACTTTCTTTGTATGATCAGGAATATGGTTATGATTTTCTTCATATTAAAGGTTCTATTTTAACTAGAAAAACTCATGACTCAGTAAATGAGAGGAATTTGTAACATATATTCTTAACACATAAACATGAAAAATGTTGTGTACCTAGGTCAAACTCAAAGGAAAAGAACGTTGGTAGGCAACTGATCCAAATTTCACCAAGGTTTCATAGGATTCAATTACCGTGGACATAATATCCCTTTATTAATAAAAAATAACACATTTTGAGGGATAAAAATTTAGAAATACATGATCACCTAAATAGAAATAAAGATACTTCCTCATATTTTCCACATTAAATTTTTTCCTACTCTAAGATGTCCTCAAGTTTCACTAAATTATAATTACTTCTTCAACCATTCATTCAACCTATATTAGAAATAAAAATTTCATCTCCCAAACTATATCCCAAAATGTTGGATTTTGGAAACTCTTTCCATATAATACTTCAAAAGTAACCTTCTATATACTAGAATAAGAAGTTTTTTTATAAGAAAAACCAAAAAAAGAAAGATGTTGATACCAAATAATTTTTCAATCCATTGAAAAAGTTTGAAGCATATCCTCTAATTCTTGATTTGTTCACACTAACTATCTATTAGAATGGGGATGAATAAATGTGATGAAATTTAATTTTATTCCCAATGACCTTTGAAGACCTTTCTAAATGTTTGAAGCGAACTTGGGATCACGATAATATACAATGGAGAGATGAATTTCATATTACCAGGATTTATATTAATGATACAACCAATAATTTTGATCAAGAGAAAGTGTGTATTGAAGAAGATGAAAATTTTCATATTTAGTCCGTCGATCCAAAATAACCCAAATCACTTTGTTACTTTAAGATTTTTTTGGTTATCCCATCATGATATCCATGGATATATATTCACACTTCCACTCCAGCACAGGAAAAGGTTAAAGAATCCCCTTAAATAATTTTTACTCTACTATTACCTATTTACAAGTTAAACATATAATGGTAAAGTAATAAATATATATTTTGTTTCCATTCCAATATCAATGCTCCATAATTTTGTTGTACATCTTAGTGATTATAGGATGTAATGAAAATGGAGAACTACGAGATTCAATTAATCATTCCCTCTTCAGATGGGAATCACACCAAACACATAATCTCATTCCAATTATAAAAACATAATCTTTATCAAAGTTAATATTTTCCCAATTACCCATTTAACCAATTCTATAATTTTTTATAACTCATTGTAATCCTAGTGTTCTTTATAAACTATACCTGAAAGGGATGATTGCATTGACACCAAAAACAGAACTGATGAATTTATTTCTCTAAAAAAAATCCAAGACATAATTAATCAAATAATTAACCAAGATGTCATGTTATAAACATAACATAGTTAATGAAGCATGATGTTTTTTAATAAATTATTCTACCAATTTGTTTTATTTATTACAATGGTAATATATCTTGAAATCATAATCCTTTATTAGTTTTATCCATATTCTCTATCTCATTTTTAGTTCCTTCTGAGTGAATACATACTTCAAACATTTATAATCAGTATATTGTTAAAACTTTGTTCCATAAAGATAATGTGTCTAAGAATTTACCGAGAAAAACATATATTCAAATTCTAAATCATGTGTGGGATAATTTATCTTATGATATTTTAGTCTCAATGAAACATAAGAAACTAAATTATCAATAATCATTATAACATAACCAATTCCCTTTAAGGGAACATCACCATTGATTACAGACACTCCAATATTGGAAGTCAGTTAAAAAACACGAGCATTCACCAATCTTATTTGTAGTTCCTGAAGACTAACATCACATTCTTCTATCTAAATAAATTTAACCCCTTTTCATTTTATCTTTTTTTTTGGCTAGATAACTCTGTAATTTTTTTTACAAGTAGTCAGTAATAGCCTGCTAATTCATGAAAAATATAAAACTCAGTAACATTTTTTGGACCAATCTATTTATGAAACATTTTTTTTGGGATAAAAAATTATTAGAAACTTATTTACAATTTTACCATGAAAATAAAATTTTGGAAATGAAAAATAACATTTTTAAAATTTCTCATATAAATTATTATTTTTTTTGTTTTTTAGAAAAATCGATATATATTTTTCACAATACTCATAAATTTTTGAATAAACGAAAATTTCATCAACAAAAATAACAAAAAACATATGTAAATATTAATGGAAGTTTCTATTGATAAGTTCCATAAATATAATAGATATAAATTTCAAACCAAACGGCCTAAAAAACATATAATACACATATCTGTTATGAAATGCTATTTTCATAATGTTATCCTCATTCACATTCAACTGATGTTACCCCAACCCAAGATAAATCTTTGAAATGGATTGATTTCCATGGAGAGGATCAATCCAATCATTGATATGCAATAATAGATACTTATTCATAATTGTAATTTTTTTAAATTCTCCAAATTCGATGAAAATCCATAGAGACTCATATTTCTTTTTCACAAACAAAATTGGAGTAACCCAATTTGAATTATTCGTTCAAATAAACACTTTATCTAGAAACTCCTTTAATATTTTTTCTCAATTATAGAAGTTCTAATTCAGCCTTTCAAAAAGTGGTTTTGAAATTGGTTTATCATCAGCAACTAAATAAATAGTAAAATGAACTCCATGATCAGGTATAATACCATGAATGTCATTAGGGAAAACATCCAAATACTCATTTACAACCAGAAAATAATTAATATGAATAGTTCCATTGTTTTAACAATATCTGAAAGATGGAATTAATTTCCATTTTTTAAAATATTATGTACATCCTGATATGTTATCAATGGTATGTTTTTATTCTTGTATAAAAAATAAATTATTTCTAAAATACAACTTATTTATCTCTACAATCAATCGTATCATCGTAAAAAGAAGCCAATACATACCCAAAATAACATCATATTATATCAGGTGAAAGGGGAATTTTTTTCAAGTATATTCCTTCCATAGACATCACCAAACCGATTTTTAAAATTTATTTTTTCCTCAATATTTCCCCTATGAGTTTTTACCCTAAATTATGGATTCATTTCATGATGTTAAATTTATATTTTACCCAAAAATTTCACAGATTTTAAATAATGTATCAACCCCAAATAAAACAATACATTAGAAAAATATGAGTGAACAAACAATGTACCAGATACTACATCATGGGATGACACAATTTTTTTTGAAGAAATTGAAAATGATTTAACCACACATTTTTTATTTTAGTTTGGTTGCTTCCTATCATTTGAGTTCTTCTTCGGAAACTCATTTTCATAAGGAATAATCTCATTATATTTGAAACATTTTATTTTCTATATTTTATAATTTTTCTTACTGCTACCATGATATTTTTTGTTGAATTTATGCACCATATGCCAAAACATACAACATAGAACACACTTAGAAATATAAAAATCCATTAACCATTGTATTTTGTTACAAAAATTCCCCCAAAATAAAAACATCATTTTCTTACAATCAAACTCCTTTGATGAATTATTTAACTTCTCCTTCCTCCTAGACCTATGTTTCTACTAGTTTTCAAAGGGCACATAATCATCATCATTATCCATTTCAACCTTCTATAAACATGAAACATATTTTTCATATATATTTAATTCATGATATGCCAAATTCCCATTGATATTTTTGAATTAATCCTGATTAAAAATGTTATATTTTACTATCAAGACACTGAATAAAATTTGGAGTGAAACTTTTCAAAAGAGTGAATTTTTATTCATATAAAGACATTAAATCTTCCTCATTCCTCAATTCAAAGTATTATTTTTCTATCATAAGTTGAATCACCTTAGAAAATATTATTCAAAGAATATATTTTTGAATTCATCCCATTCAAATAAATCAATCGTCTTTATATCCTTGATATTATTGACCATTACCAACATTGGTCATCTTAACCTTCAAAATAGTAAATATATTGACTGATATTTTGATGCTCTAATAACTCACAATAAAAAAATAATTTCTAGAGATTTAATACAATTTTTTGAAACCCCAACGTCATAATATCCACTATGTGTATGATGGTGTTTCCTTATAAAATGATCTACCACTGAAATATTTTTTGAGGTCGGTTGGGCTGATGTAATGAATGGAATCCACTAAGATTTATAGACTAAGTCAACTAGTCCATTACTGTTACAAACAAATCAGTTCCAATAACCACCATTTTAGGTGGGGGATTCATAAGGATATCTTTTTCTCAGTTCCTTTCTAATCCAACATCCATGTATCTTCTATGGAAGACAGTTATAAAAAGATATATCTTAGACAAAGAAACATGGTATTATTTAAATTCTAAATCTTCCAAAATTAACCATAAATTAAAAAATTAATCATTCTATTTACTTTATCACAAACCCTAAAGTTAAATATATGTTTCTCTAATACTAAATACAAGGAATCAACCTTAAACATTACATAATCTAGTTAATTCCAATAGAATTCACTTTCATATATTCACAATGATATGTTAGGTCTTTATATTTATAGTATTAGCTCATAACCACATATATATAAACTCATATATTATAATGTAGAAAATCTACTAAGTATCCATTTTTCCAAAATATGAAACTTTTGAAACAAAACATGATTTTTTTCTATAATAAAACGTCAATACTTATATTCTTCTATTCATGTACCCATCCAAGAAAACATATGATATAATTTTAAAACTTAGTATGATTATAATAGTATTAGTACGATACATAAAAGGATTAATGAAACCATTAGTCCATGAATAAAAACATTTGGACAAATTTGTAACTTTTACACTTAAAAATAAGCTCTTTAACTTAACTTCGGAATCATAAGTTTCCTATAAAATCATAGCAAGAAAAATAAACTATAAAAGTTAAATTCTGGAATCATTTCATATAAATCTTAAAAATAATTTAGATCAATTGAATACATAGGGAGTAAGCATCATGGTTATATTTGGAATAACCATGACAGTATATTCCTATAATCTTTTCAGAGAAAACTAAACGGTCAAATCTATCCCTTTACATAATGCATTGGATAATTTTAAAAGTCTCACCCACCCTCATTTTATCATGTAACCACCAATCATCATATAAATCCCCATGAACTATAACATAATCATAACACATAATTCTCTCATAAAATAAACATTCATTAGGTAAATAACATTTTCATATTGAAATCACATTACATTTTTTTACAAGTCGTTCACTAATAAATGAAAACATAGTTTTTGGAAATAAAATTTTAAAAAATTAATGTAAATGTAAAAAAATTAAATCATCATGAAGGCGATAAATTATATTCATTCTGTATATGTAAAAAATTGTCTTTTTATATGTTGTTGAATGAAAAATTAATGATTATTTTTAATGGAATTCCCATTACAAATATAATATCCTTGAAGTGATAATAAATAAAATGTATGGAATATCTAAATAAAATATAAATCAACATAGTAAAATTTAATATAATCAAGAATCATTTCCAAATATTAATAGTACCAAATAACCATTGAAGTAGAAGGTTAATCCAAAGAATATAAATTCGGTTAGGAATTATCATACCAAATGTCCGAAAGCATTCGTCACTTCTACTTAATTTATTTGATAATAAATTTATATAAATTAGTAACTAAATTATGAACATATTATTAATTTATTTTAGCATTTATAATTTCATTATACTCTTTTATGTCAATTTTGATGATTTATAAACATCAGAATTCTTGCTCCAGGCACGTCTAATTCATGGATTTATGGTCGTTTCCATTGAGTATAATAATGAGAGTAATTTTAAATTGAAAGAAATAATCTATAAGTGTAATGAAATAATATTAATATGTTTCCATAATTTTAAATTATCCCATATATCATTTTTTTAATACTAGGATAAATCATTAGATAAAACATTAATGATGGATGTATGATTTTCTTTTACCAGTTTTTCTGACCATCACAAACTAGTGTAATTTTATTTAATTATTATATCTAAAGATCAGTTCTAGAATGTCAAAAAAGTTTTAATATAAATATTAAAATATGGTTTAACCATAATAAGGACTTTATTACTAGACTTGAAGGAAGAAATGAAAAATGAAAAATTGTTTTCCATGAAGGCAGTGAATTGATATGTCATGGATGATGTATTCATTTTTTTAGAATAAGAAGAGTAGATAAGAGGTTTGATGATGGAAACTCCATTAACATAATAAAATTATATTATATATTTTATACTAGAGATATCATGTCTAAATGTATATGGGTGGTGAGGGTATGTTAGAAATAAAAAATAAAGAAATAATTTAAGAGAAAGAACGAGGATTTTACCTCTTGAATATCATCTCCTTGAAAACATTGTTAATGAACATGGTTTTAATTTTTTGGTGAGAAAATTAGGTCTTGGACATAGAGAAGAGCCTTGATAGGAAAAATTATTACTATTTAGACAAGATAAAAGGCATATGTGGGTTGAGGAGAATATGTGGTGAGGTGTGGTATTTATAAGGAGAGGAGATGAGTTTTTTTATTATTTTATTCATTTTATTATTATTTTGTCTCAATACTATCAAGAGTGTTGATTATTGTAAATAAGTAGAGTAAATAGTTCATGTGAGTTCTAAATAATGAGTTATTACATCATAAATGGCCCAAATAATCATTTATCTTACTAATATTTATAAATACCATAAATTACCATATTTCACTATTCACAAAAGAATCAATTATTTCAGAAAAATCCCAAAAATCTCTCGAACCATTTTCTGATATGAAAATTTCAAAAATTGACTCAATTTTTTAGAAATAATTTCCTAAATATGATAAATTAAAATTTTAATTGATATTATCATTTATTTAGAAAATACAGATTTTAATATTATAATCGATTTTATGACACTTTGGAAAACTAATTAGGGTCTCCAAAAGTTATTGTGTAATTATAATATAATAAATTATTAATTTATGAATCTATTTTATCAAATAAATTTTATTTTAAATTATTATATTAACTATAACTTTATTGATAAATAATTATGTTTTGAAAAAAATACTGAAACACAGTACATCATTTTAAAATCATTAATTTTATTATTCCATGATAAAAATATTTAATATTTTCATTTATGAGATAACAAGGTTTTATTTATATTTTCATTGGAGATTTTATTATTCTAATTACCAGATTAATATTCTTATTAGGCATACTACTATTATAACAACAAGTTACTATTCCATTAGTATATATTCCTAAATTTCAATAAATACCTTTTATTTGATTGTATATTTATAGTGAATTTTAGTATTTAATTTCAAAATGAAAAAAAATTATATAAGTACCTGTGTTGTTACACTAGTTCCTTTGGGTGTGGCTAACATCATGGTCCCATAATACCTTTGTTGATCCTATCTAAAGTTGGCTTGTGTGTTTAGACCTTATTTTTAATATACTCTATTTAAAAATACTTGGACAAAAACTCATATTAGAGTTTAAACAAATTCTCATTCACTATTGTGAAAGAACTCAATATCCTTCTAGAGTGATTTTAATAGAATTATTAAATTTATCTTCCTATTCATTTTCAAAAATAGAATTAAAATACCTCTTCTTTTTTTTCCTTCATTTTTGTTCACATTGTTCCAAACTCCTAACAAAATTAGCACATGTCTTTGGTATTAAGGAAAAAAACATCAATCATTACAATTATATAGAGAATTTAACAAGTATGACATCCAATTTCATTAGGAGAATCCATAACAATTCTTTAATAATCACTAGTTTATATTTAACTCACAAAAAATCATCAGAAAAACATATCAAACCATTTAAAACAAATGAAATATATACTTTAGGAATTTGGTACTTCAATATCATCTTTTGAGATTATTGGTAATACAAATACTGAATTCTAATTTGTGTGCATGGATGAATTCACCCTTTCTACCTCTTACTAAAAATCAAATGAAAATGATGAGTGGGGTAAGTCTCACCCGTTGTTTCATCCCCAACCTTATTCTTCTCCCTTAAAATATTGTTTCTTGAGCACTTATGAGATGTATGATATCATGTATTTCAAAAACAAAATATCCTTTAGTTGATCAAATCCATGTAAAAAAGGTCAAACCAATTATATAAAGTAAGAGAGATACAGAAAAGTTTTTCCATGTTTTCCATAAACTATCATTCATGTGAAATCATTATGAGAAAATATTATTTTTGAAATAGGGGTTTTATGTAAATAGTAACTTCAAAATAGACATTAAACCCACACACACCTAATCAAAAAAATAAAAAAATTCATTTACAAGTAACGTAACTCCCCCTTTTTCTCACCATTTAAAAACCAAAACCCTCCATAATAAGTACATTTAAAACAATTATGATTAGTGAATTATATTGAAATTTTCATATTATAAATTCTAATTTAATGATGTTGTCTAAAAAATGAAGTTTCACACTTAGTTCTGAATGGCTCTCTCTTAGCATTGCTTCGGTGAAGATATTTCAAATATTATATTTTATAGAAATTTACTCAATTATGATTTCTCTATCTACCTCCTCCTCTTTTATAAAATCATATTGGATATCAATATGTTTAGATCTCTAATGTTGAACTAGGTTTCTAAACAACCCTATAGATCATTGATTATCACAAGAAATTATTAGTGGTCTTTTAGTTTCAATCATTGAATATACTAACTACACTTTCATCCAAATCATATCTGTACAAGAATATGCATATACTATATATTCACCTGTATCCATTATCAGATTCCATAAATTCTAATTCTTTTTATAAAAACTAACACAAACCTCTATCATAAAGAGAGTTCCACCTGAATTTGATCTTCAATCAGCACAATCACCTTCCCAATCTGCATCTATAAATACCGATATATTTATGACATCAATGTCTCTATATAGTATCTAACTATTCTAAGATCCATCCACATATCTCAGAATTATCTTAGTATCCAATAAGTGAGAAAATTCTAGATCACTCTAAAATATATCACATATATTAATTTTATAATATATATCTAGTCTTGATGTTTTTAAATAAAGAAGACTTATAATATTTCATCTCATCTATTTAAGGATAAAAAATTTTCTAGTTTCATACTTTCCTAATTTGGTTCCAAATTAAGTGGGAGTTGGAAATTATTTTTCATTGTCCATTAAAAACATTTTTTGAAATTCCCTTATGTACTTTTCTTGGGATATAAATTTAAAAATCAATTTCTTCTCAATATAAAATTCAAGAATGTATATCATCTATGCAAGCATAGATATCTAAAAATTTATTATCATCTTCTCATAAAAAGTTTCACTGAGATGCTCTTTATCTATAGAAAATATGATTTCGTCCACATACACAATGAAAATGAGTGTACCATAAGACATATCTCTAACATAAAGGTTATTACATGAATTATAATTTATAAAAATCATATCCCAAAATCTAATATCCAATTTATAACACCAAGATATTGGGGACTGTTTAAAACCACATAATTGTTTCTTCAATATGTATACCATTCTGTCATTATTATCTCATAAAAAATAATCATGTTTTTTAACATAGACTTCTTCCTAAAGATCACATTTATGAAAGGAAGGATTCACCTCTGTTTGATAAAATTTATAAGGCCTGTGTGCTTCCATTGCTAAAAATATTATAATAGTTTCCCATCATTCTACTAGTGATAATTTTTATTCAAAGTAAATACCTTCCATTTGAGAATATCCTTTTCACACCATCTGAGCTTTTTTCAATGGCACCACACCTTTTTCATTCTTCATTTTTCAAAAATACCAAATCATACTAATTATAATTATATTTTTAGACCCTAGAATGAGATCCCAAGTGATGTTCTTCTCAATCTAATTATGTTCCACATTGATATCTTATATCCATTCATCGCGATCAACTACTTATTCAATAATATGATGTAAAATTTGATAAATAAGTGAAATTTTATCTTCAACCCTCAATATTCTTCAAGTTTCATAAGGATCCTGTTGATTTTCAATGATATTATCTATTTAAACATTCTTCATTATTTTAATTTACTATTTTATATTTTGTTCATAAGTTTCATCTTCATTGATGGTTTTTTAGAATCAACATTAGCAGTGATTACCTCTTTATCATTAACTTCATCATTCTTCATTTCTGGTCCACATATACAATTTTATAATAAATATTATGTATAAGAATAAATTTATATATCTTATTTTTTTTATTGATTTCAACAATATTAAAACCACCATAGTCAATTATCCCATGAATTTACTTATTTTAACATATATAGATACTTACATCAGAAATATTCCCCACGAAAATTCATTCCATGAAATTTTCATAAATTTTTCTCATTTTTTGTTTTTTATCATTATATTGCAAAAACTTCCTAAAACATTGAAGCATTTGAAATTTTGTTTTTTCTTTTAACACATGTTATATAGTGTATTCTATGTATCTGGTCCAAGTAGACACATGTAATGTTTATGTATAGTATTACATACAATTTCACTCTAGAAATACTTTCAAAATTTATTTTTCACTTGACATAGTCATACCCATATTAACTATGATGTTTTTCTTCCTTTTAAATACACCATTTTGTTGTGGTGTGTTTGGTGTTCTATAATGATTCTTGATTAAATGTTATAAAATATTTTTTTTCAAAAGAATCACATGTAAACTCCATTACATTATCTAATCTCAATTTTATGATACACCCTCCCGAAACCTTTTATACTAAATTTTTACATATTTAAACGTCTTAATTTACTTTAACTAGAAATTAATGGACATGAATTCAGTAAAAATAGTATAATTATCTTATAATGTAATGAAATACATATCACCTCTTGTAATATATTGTTCTCATTAGACAACATATGTATTGATGAATAATATCAAGTTATCTAGAATATAGAATGTCCACTTATTTATGTGAACCTTCATCTTCCTTTTTAGATAGGTTCCATATATTTCATCTCTGTATCTCTTTATCTTTGGAAAATCTCTCACATTTTTTTACATGAAAATTTTACTCCTAAAAATTTCACTAATATGCCTAATCCTTCTGTGAAATAATTTATTTTTATCATTGGAAGTGAAGTAATATGAATTGGTAGAGACACTAATTCAAAATAAATTGAAATCAGCTCTTTTACCTTGAATGATTATCCTTCCATCCTTTGTGTTTTTATGATAAATGATTTCTTTTTAAATACCCCCAAATTTCCATCATCATATAGTTAACTAAAAAGATGAAAATTTTAGTTTACCCTTCAAAAAGAAAACATTATTAGACTTAAGATTACGATCTTTAATCTATGATATTCCAACTCCTTAATTTTCAAGGTATGATCATTTCAAAAAATCATTACTCCACCTTCATGATTTTCAATGTTTCATAAAAATTTTGAATCACCATTCATGTGTAAAGAACATCCACTATCTAGTATATATGACTTGGTAGTTCTAATATATTTCATGAAAACATTAGTAAAACCTGATTTATCTAAATTCATTTTTCGAATTCCCTTTCCTTAAACATTGGATGTTTTCCTAGTAAGTATAGTTATGATATTTTCATTAATATGGCCTTTCAGATCACATCTACCACATATTTCTTCTAAAGATTCAAAATTTTTCATGTAATGGTTAGATAAGAGATATTACTATTAACTAAAATCTTGAACTAAAAAAGGTTCTTCTATTCTAAGGATAAAACCCACTCATTTCATGCCTCTTCTCTATTAATGAAATTTTATACCACTATGAGTATTACCTATTCCAAAACAATACACAACACAAACAATATCCTCTAAATTTGATCTTCCAAGATGATAATAGCTATATCCTCAAGATTATTTATATTTTCATCCCAGATATAGTGATTGTCTCTACTCTAGGGGGAAATATCTTCTGCTAGAATCTCATTATAAATTATAATTAGAAGAGTTTTTTATCACTAGTATTTACACTCAAAATTGTCCAAAATTAATTTCAAGACATATACTGATAGAGATAAATGATTAATTTTTATATTCACATATAGTTCTTTTGATCTTATTCACTAAAACTATCTGTTGAGTAGCCTATAAAGAATCTCCCTTAACCTCAACATACTTGTTGTAATCTTCTCTAATAATTTTAATTAGAATCTGTGCTACAACACATTTTGATAGAGTATTGGATTGTTCTTCTTCTTTGAAGGCATTTTTTTCTTCATGATCCTTTTCCATATTTCTTATTTCATCCACTTTTAGTTTTTAATTTTTTATTTATTCAATATAAATAACCTATTTCTTCTCACTTTAATCATTTCCCTTGAAAATAATTTCATTTTATTTCAATTATAACCTCTACTCATTTTGGATAATTGTGTTTTTATCCTGATCAGATTCTAATTAATTCTTTAATTTTTGTTATATATTGATTCATTCACTTTCATCATCTTCACTACCAGATGTGTCAAAACATTTTTCCATTTTATCTATAAAGTTAGTTTCATCTTATGATTGGTTTTTTACTATATAGTTTGGTTCTTCTTCTATACTCATAAATTTTTTTAATTTTTTTTAAATAACTCCTTCTTGCTTCTATAGAATTTGATAGAGTATTTTTATCTTTTTCCCATTTATTTTTCTTTTCTTTCTCAACATCTATCTTTAGTTTAACGGATATGATTTTAAGAAAAATAATAGAAATGTATACAATTTAATTACAATTATAACAACAAAGTGGTGGTTATCATTTAACCTTAAACTTTAATATCCCGAATCTCTTGGACACAAGCACATTTATTTAATTATAATCAATATCATCATGTTCATCATTAGATTTAGTTGTTTCTAAAATATCATCATCTCTAATCTTGAGCTTTCTCATGGATTTAAAATCCATCTCATCTCTAACACCCTTCTTAAATTCTAATATTTTCCAAATTTTATAAACAATGGAAATGTTTTTAAATTCATCAAGTGTATGATATTCTATATATTATATAGATGACACTTTAGTATCAATTTTGGCAGGAAAATATCTCATTAATTTTTTTACAATAGTTGAATCATCCATCTTTTCTCCAAAACAACAAAATATTACCAAAAAGTTAATTAACTCTTATGAATTATTCACCAACTATTTATTCACTATCTAACTTAATATATTCCAATTTTCTTCACTAAATTGAAAAATTATTCTCTTGGACTTTCACCTTAACATCATAACTCATTTCATATTTCTTACAACATTCCTTGGAATGTTTTAGTCCCACAACATTTCTGTATACCTTTTTCAAAGAGACACCAAAATGGAATTTTATGATCATCTATATTCTTCCAAATTACTCTTATCAATAAAATTCAAAAGATAATATTCAGAAATATGTGGGAATCCTATTGTTACTATATATTTAACTTCAATTCCAAGATATAAAATATAGGGTAACATCTTATTATTCTAACTGTGATTGTTCTTAACATAGAATATAGGAACACCCTATATGTTAACAAAACGGATATTATCCATCATCAATAATAAGTGGATCTTGCCAGAGGGATTATCTCTTAAATGAAAATTGAAGTGCCCTATAAGTGTTGCACAACTAATAAGGGGGTATTATCAGGGGTGTTTTTTAAATTTTTTATTATTCTTCAAAAATTAACATATATTAACATATTAGGATCCCATCCAGTAGTTTGATTATTAAACCTTTCCCAAACCTAGTAAAAATAAAAATTATAGGAATTTTTTTAATAGGGTTGGGTCTCAATGTGAGCCTTATTCTTGTTGGGATTGGTTGGACACACCAATCATAGATTCTCCAAAATAATAACAATTTGTTACGTAGTACAATTATTCAATAGCATATAATCACACTAGGATTTCTAGAGTACCACTAGAATAATAGTTTCGAATTATCTAAAACAAAAAATTACAAACAACACATGACTTATAACTTATGAATGTTTTATTCCCCTATAACCGTTAATAATGATATTTACTTTGAGCCTTAAAAAATAAAATATTATCTCTTCTTAATGATTAATGAGGATATATTCTATTTTCATTGAAATAACTATATATATAGCATAAAAAATTCTTTCTCCTTTATGTATACAATGATAATCTATCGTTCTCTATTTTTTATGAATTTTTTATCACATGGTTTTCCTTTTACATTTTTATATAAAATCACATGAGTGCACTTTTTTTATTAGAGATCTCTCTCTATCCCAATATTTCAAATGAGAGTGATCAATACACTCATGAGTGGTCTCCTATATTTTTTATATTATTAATTTTCTATTCTTATATGATTCTTATTCAATATCAATGTCGAGTAAAATATTTTTGAAGGTCTCGGGATTTTTATGCACTAGAGTGGTTAAAAAATCACATGGTCACTTTGAACGTTAACTATTTTTATCACATTCCTATTCATGACGTTTTTAGGGAAAATGATTCTTGTTAATTTAAAATATCAATAAGACTTTGATATATACACTTTTATAAACACGGTATCTACAAATATCATCATATATATAGATCCTCACATCTCATGGAATAAATAATACAGTTGAAAATATAAGAAACATTGTGAATCTCATTTCATAATTTGACTTTTTGGTCATATTCTATAAATAGATATGTAGAAATCAGATACCTAAAATCATTATGTAGAAAAACACCTATTTCAATTATTAATAATTCAAGTAGGTGGAATACTTCTTTATATAATAATTCGAATATTAGGATCTATCTTAATTATTCAGCTATGTGCGAGGCTTCATGAAATTAGATACATGGTTCATCCCTATTTATTTATCTCATTAATTTATAACCAAATATCATGGTAAAATATTTTTTGAATCATTCACGATAGTTCATGTGCTCATGGATCTCATATATGACTTGTTGTGTGATTATCATAGTTATAGAGGGACTTGAGTGGAGCCTTTAATCATTTGATAATAGCTCGAGCATGAATGACTTCATGATCAAGGATAATTAATTTAGCATGAATACCATGGATTGTTAATGCAGGAATACTAATTTCTTGAAGAAACCTAAAACAAATATGAAGAATATTGAACTCACCTTTATCAGAAGACTCTGATCATCTATATTGAATGACCCATGTTATATGTGTATCTCATTAAAGGAAGATAAATTGTGTAGTTCATCACATTATCCCAAATTTAATATTCAAGTGGTTAAGTAGTGATATTTTAATTATTTCCTACCACAACTCCATTTATTATTGAAGTGGGGGATCGACAGATACATACACCACACCAACGCCTCACACGTTGCACCGACACATGCTAGCACACCAGTACCCTGGCCCATGCACTCTCTAAAGTTCATTCTCTTATGAGCCAATACATAACCCTCCTCTGCCACAATGTGGATAGACATAGTTGGTTCTCTTGGGTATAGTTAACCCAAGGGTTACATAATTACTTATATGAGCCTAACTAAGGTAGGATTTCATGTTTGAACCTTATTTTTAATATACCCCATTTAGAAACACTTATAAATAAACTCATATTTGTAGTTAAACTAATTATCATTAATTATTGTTCTAGAACATAGTATATTCAATGAATTATTTTTATATAATTCCCCAATTCCACTTCCTGGCCATTTTTTAATATATACTCCAAAAAACTCTTTAACTTATTCTTCATTATCTTAAACATTGTGAAAAACATCTAACATAGTTAGCAAATGTATTTGGCAAGAAATAACAACACTTCAATCATTACAACTACATGATGAATTTCACATTAATTCAATATAATTTGATCAAGTGTATTCATAACAATTCTATAAGGATAACCATTTAATCTTGAACTCACCAAACATCATCAACAAATCATAATAAAGTGTTTACAATAAATGAAATACTTACTTCAATACCTGGTTACTTCATATCTAATACATATTGGAATGATATATTAGTGAGACTAGAACGTTATAAACATTATAAATAGAGTTCTTATGGTGGGTTTTTATATTTTGGTCATGCTAATAACTTTTGATTGTGTGGATAAGTGGTTTAGTGAAGTGATCCTTATATAAGTGAGAGGGATGAAATTTCTTTATAAATACCGATTATGTTATATTAAAGGCATGTAACTTCCAAAGGAAATGGGTTCAAAAGTGGTAAATAATTGAGATTTGATAATTATTAGTGTATTAACACCTCAACCACACATTTATAAATAGGGTTTTGTGATTTCTTATCTTTTATAACTTTGTTTTAACCCTTTTTACCACATTTAACTTTACTATTGTAACCCAATTTTTACCATGATAATTATTTTTCTGTTAAAAAATTAAAATGACCATATAGAATATTTCTAAAATTAGATGTAAGAATATGAAAACCATTATTCAAGATTCAATTAAAATATTTGGTAAAAATTCATTTTTAATATTATTATTCTTAACACAAAATAATTGTTTTTAGAAAAAGGAACTTTAAAATAATTCAATTGAATTTAGACAAAAATAAAATATAGTAATTATTCCTATGACTTTTATTTGATTATAAGTAAATAAATTATAGATTTTTGAATGTAAAAGAAATTTATAATCAAATGGATCACTGCTATATTAGTTAAAGTAAAAAAGGAAAAAATAAGTTTTTAATAAAATATAATAGTATATAGGATCCAAAATGTCAATCCAAGGTTAATAAATTATAAAAAATATTTTTAACTTCATTAATTTACTTCTTAAAAAAAATACCATTGGTAAAAAGTTTTAATATTTTTATAATTTATTCATATATCATGATGATGTCATAAAAGTGTTCATATTGGTAAAAATAGTATTTTTCATTATTTCACTAAAAAAAATATTTCTAAAAAATCCCAAAAAATTACCTAATATAATTTTTGAATGAGGAATAATGAAATAATGTTAATTTTATAAAATTAAATTTCTTAAATTTTAGAATTCAAATTATATAATAAACAAAATAATATATAAAGAAAAATCATTTTTCTATAAGAATCATTTTTATAGAAAAATAGATTTTTAAAAGATAAGTGTCAAGAATCTTATTTAATATTAGTTAATGATTAAATATATGTTAATATTTTTCCTTTTCATTGAAACATTTTAATTATAAATTAAAAATTTCAAATAAAAATAAACAAGGATTTTAAAATTATACATTGAAAACTATTATTTTTTTAATATTAAATGAATTTTTTCACAGACTACTAATTATTTATCTTCTAACCACTAAATTTTTATTAATTAATTGGAATTATAATTCATAACATAAAATTTAATAATACTAATAATAATATTTAAATAATTTTATTGTATGTTTTTTTATATAAAGGCATGCTATTTTCTTTTTATTGAGGTTTATCTCTTATTGTAATTTTCTTAATGATGTTACACATTGTATATTCATAGTGTATTAATGTATACATTAAATAGTAATAAAGTATTTATTAATTTTATCTTTGTTATATATATATATAAAATATATTAAATAAATATTTATTTAAGACTAAATAAATATTTATTTAAGACTAAATAAATACTAAAACCACGGGGTATTATATTCTCCCCCAATTAAAAAAATTTCAACTACACAATTTTGATCAGAAATCTATAATAAAAATACATAACAGTATACATATGATTGGAATGACTCAAGATATAATTTATAAATAGATTTCAAACTAAAAATATTATGTAATACTTTGGAACCTCATATTTTCCCTAATTTTTAGCAATAATAACCCGTATGATATATTTAAGTTCTATAGGGAGTTCATAGCCATCCTTCATAGTTATATGACAATGGGTGAATTTGGAATATGAAATGTGAATTACCTATAGAAAAAATAATATGGTCAATGCATCGAGAAATATAATTCATTCCAAAAGTAACATAAAATTTCCATAAATAAAGAAAAATAGTATTTTTAGGAAGCACATAGCCCTAAAAATCTATCAGAGATGATTTGAAAACCTTGGTTTAATTCATTATCTTCTAAGCATTTTCATTGAAATATAAATATGAAATCCATGAGGTAGTGATTATATGTTATTATCTAATATTAAAGATATAATGTTGTGAGTCTAATAATAATACAATTTGACATATTTAGTTCTTAATTGGGTGATGATTGTACCTTTTACCATCCATTTTCATGATCCACTTCTACAGTTGTTATTTCATAAGACATCCTTTAATCTATGGAATTAAGATGTCGTTGATGAAAAAATTCCGCATCATCAAATCAGTTAGGGAATTAATTTTCATGATTCATAAAATCCATTAATTTAAAATATTTAATTTTAAGTGGTAACATAGGAATAACATTATTTTAATCCTTTATGTAAACCAAATTCTCCATCTTCCATCTATTGTTGAATTACTGATACCATTTTTTAATAAAAAAATTATCTTAAATGTCCATTGAGACCCAGTCATTGTTGTTTTTTCCTATATTTTATATATGTATTAAGTTTAATCTTCTATTATCCTTGTAATTTATCACTTGAACTTCTAAGAAACACAATTTATACCACTATTATATTTAAGTGTATAACACTTTTAGTAAATAACATATTGAATAGAATGTAATTTATAAAAGTCCAAAATAAATTAAATAATAATTTATCAAAAATTAAATTTAAATATCAATAAATTATTATTAAATGTAAAAAAAATCAATTAACACTCAATCATAAATGATGTTAAATAAATGTAAGAGCACATAATGTTTAAAAGAATTATTTTTTATAAAATTGGGTTTTCTTTAAATTCGGTATTTCCATTCAAAAAATAATTTTACTCCTTACAAAATTTTAATATTAATAAATGAAAATTATTTTTAAATTAATCATTTAAAAATTTTATTAGGGATAAATTTCTATATTTTCCTAAAAAGAATGATTTTTGGTTGAATAGTGAAAAATACCAAATTTTCAAATACCATCCTTTTTGTGATATTATTAAGATAAAAATATTATTTGAAGGTTTATTAAATAGAATTTATAGAAAAAATATATTTAGTATGTTATTTAATTTATTTAAAAATATAAAATTTATCATTTAAATTTATGTCTCACATTTTTAAAATATATGTATTGATTATATTTAAATAAAAATTATTTTTGGTTCATATTTTTAATCGTAATTTAAAATGGTTTATATCAATTTTGGTTTTGTTCTAAATTTAAATAGTTATCATTTTATTTAAAATAATAAAATTAATTCAATTTCATTCTACATTATAACCAATGCTTCTGTAAATTCATTTCTATGTTGAAAATGGAATTATTCAAAAAATTGTATTTAATTGCATTTTAGAAGCACATATTAAAATTAATTTCTCTCACTTAAATAAATTGAATCCTATATTATTTATTATAAATTTGGAATTTTAATGTTCTTATTTGGTAATGATTTAAATTTCATTTTTAGTCATAAAGAATAGTTTCCATGGTAAAAGTTTGTTACCACGGTAGAGGTTAAAAGTGTTAAAGAGGGGGATGGGGGGCTAAACTAAGAGATAAAGTGTAAAATACATCTAAATCATATATAAATTTTATTATTTTATGGATTTGGAAATTAAATTTTTCTATATATTATATTTTTCTAAATTGTTTCCAATTTCCATTGGAAATAAATTTATAAAATTTTAATGTTCATAAAATTTACAAGGGCGCCACTCCATTAACATATAAAAAAACTCATCTACTATATTACTCACACACTATAAGAACCCTAGATCAAAAAATGTCTACCAAAATAAATTTAAAACATTCATCCCCATGTATTATAGGTCTTTTCCTCACTAAAATATAAATCATAGAAGACTAAAGTTGTATGCCTAAATAATATATCCGAGGAGGAGGATTAAGAATTAACAAAGTTATTTCATGTATATTTCTTCTTCCACCCAATTAAAATATATTATAACAATATTTTTAGGATTTGATAAATATATTTAATATACTTAAATGTTATGATATTTTTTTACAACTATTTTTGACATTATTTTTATCCTAGGGGAAATGAAAATGTTGCTCATGCGTACGGGAATAATTCTGCCTCCACCGAGTGATGTGTATAATTTTTCATAACCACATCACTTGATTAGTAGTAAAGATTAATTTAATTTATATATATTATTTTTATTAAAATATTATGTTTCTATAAATAAAAAATATTATATAACTTTATACCCTTCTATCCATGGGAAAATGGGAAACGTTTCTCATTTGTACGAGTAGACTATCACCTCCACGAAGTGGTGAAATAATATTTTCATTATTTCCTAAAATGAATGGTCATACATGTGGACTACCGACCCTAAGGAGTGACGTGATATATCTCTATTAACCTATTTAAATGGAAGGTTAAAAAAGTTAATTCAATGAATAAAAATCATAATTATTACAATTTTTATATAATTAAACCATTACTATATTTTAATGGATGAATTTATCGAACCAAAACATGCATGAAAAATATAACTATTCACACCAAAATAATAATGTTAATGAAAATTTATTAAATAATGGATACTTTTAAATTAATATTAATTGATTTATAGTAAGATAATTATGAAAATTGTTTTTTATATGTATAATATTGAGATATTTATTATACAGATAGCTAGAGTGTGTACAAAGCAGGTTGGGACTTATAGTATGGGTTTCCTCATCTTAATTTCCCTTTCACTGAGATATGTTCATTAATTATAACCTTATTTATTTTTTATCACTTATATATTACCAATTAATTTATTTTATGGTACCTTCAAATAATATTATGTGGTTTTACTAATCTATCTAATTATTTGTCTTTGAAATTTTTTTAACTCAATATTTACCAATGTTTTAACATTTCATGTTATAATCTCATTTTATTAGGATTATATATCTTTCAATTTTAATTTCATGAAATTACTAATTATTTATCACCAAATTATCAACTATTTTATTCTATTCTAGTTTTTTTGGGTTTTTATTTATTATTTCCATTTCTCCCTATTTTACTCAAAAATACTGAAAGATTTTTTAATGAAAAGTCGATTTTATTCCTTCTTTCAGGCTCGGAATATTAATCTTATATATCAATTTTTTAAAATTTTTTTTATTGAAGTTATAATCTAATTTTTAAATTATTAATATATCGGTATATTTATTGTTTATTTAATTTAATTTAAAATATTTCTCAATAAATCTTGTTTTATTCCAAACATGTATTTTTTTCAATTTCCTTTACAAAAAAGTGTTAAAAGAATGTTTTTAACTCTTTATGACATGGAATTTTTTTTCTATCTGTCATAAAAATTCATAAAAATAACGATGCCTTTAAAATATTCAAAGGTTTCATAAAAAAAATTATACTTCCTTCTTTTCATAAATTTCATTGTTCTAGAATATACAAAAAGAAAATCAAATTTTACTTTATTTTAATATAATCATTATAATGATTTGATAAATATATTTTTTATTTATTTAAACAAAATTTTAGGATTGTTTTACTTCATTGGGAATTTGATCCTATTATACCATCTACTAATTTCTATGGATGGATTATGATGCTGATGTTTTAAGGATGTGTTCATGAAACCCATTTCTTTCTCATAGGAAAATTAATCTATAAATCAATGGTTAATGTTGTTATATGGTAAAAGTTATATATTATATATCATTAAAAAATTATTGGGTCTATGTTAGTCATCCAATTAATTAAGAAAAGTTGTGTATCAAAAAAGATACTAATGTTTTTATATATGCATGGTTGTAGGTAGTTATTTTCACAATGTTTTTCTTAGACATGATTGTGGTTATTTATATTCATATATTTGTGGGTGGAAATGATATCTAATAGCTATGTTCACATTTTTATGGGTGGACATGATTTCAATTATCAATGTTCAAAATTTCATGACTTTATAGGATTGTTTTTTGGCTACACACTTATTACATATGCATATGATTTTCTCACTTGTATTATGACTGATTATTGGAGATTTTGTACTATTATGAATATTGACTTTTATTAAGATAAATCCTTATTTCGTGACCCTTTATTAATAATATATAACATTTTGGGTATGTTTCCATAAGTTAGTATTAATATTGTATACCATAATTCTTATATTATGATCACTTATCATTATATATTGGAATCTCTTATGTTTACCCTTTCTAAGTATCTGATCTCAATCTTTTTTATATTTCTTTTTAACACATAATAAGGGAATATATTATGTATGATATCTCTTATAAGGGTTCCATGTGTATTGAATTACTTGAGATGTTTTGAAGTTTTTTTTTAAAATAATATATTCTTAGTATAATAAGAAAGTGACACTTTGATGATAAAGAAATGGGTTTTTTATGTAAAGGGTTTTTAATATCTCTATAAAGATCTTATCTAAAAGAGGAATTTGGCATATAAGTGATTTGTTATATTTTTATAAATTAAATATATATAAATGTATGATTTTTTCACTTAAATTGGTACCAAATCTATTAAGTAATGTTTAATTAGCCAAACATTTATAAAAAAAATTCACCTTTTTGAATGAGTAAACACCTTATTAAGAAATAAAATTACACCAATGCAATCATTATTTTGGACAATTATATATTATAACCTTCCATATTTATAATATTTTCAAACATTATAACCATTTAGAGTATAACTATTCTATAATTATCATATAATTATTTTATATATATGGTTAAGATAAATCCATTTGACACAAGAAAAGGAAGTGGCGACCTCAATGAGAAGAATCATATCCTATGAATATCATTTATTATAGAATTAAATATAGATAAAATCATTAGGAATTTACCTTTTCAAAGACCATGATGACATTCAATAAATAAATAATGATCAAAAATATTCATAGGATAATTTCAAGCTCATCGAGATCACGACTAAGACCATGTTCACCGAACAACCACAGAAAAATCTCACTATTTCACACCAAACGCTTACAGAATTCGTAGGTGTAATAAATGGATATATATCATGACCCAACAGTATGAATTTGAATATTTTTATTTTCAATAAAATAATGATTATATTTTTTATTACATTATAATTATTATATTAAAATATTTGATGAAAATTATATTTTTATATAATGATTTTTTTAACTTTTTAAAATATATATAGATTAAATCAAGAATTTTTTTTTATTAATTCAATAATTTATGAAATAAATGTTATTTTAATAAAATATTATTATTAAATAATTATTATTAAATAAATTTCCAAAGTCAAATGTAATTGTTATAATTTTATGAAAACTTTTATCATAAAAAACCTTTTATTTTTAAACAAATGTATTTTTTTATTTTAAAAATTAATATTCTAATATATATAGAATTATTTTGACAAAATAAAGCTTACTTTTGAAATGATCTTGTAAAAATGTATTAACTATTAATTTTCCATAATTTTTTGAGACACTCAGATTTGGGGTAAAAAATTAAACATGATATGTATTATGACATCATAAAATCCAAAAAGATATGTAATAAATACCGTAAATATTATCCCAAAAAAATTATATTTACCTTTAAAATAATGTGTTTTTAATTTTATTTTACTAATTCAACAAAGGTATTATAAATCCTCCAAAACATATATTATATTTTAAGATTTTAATATTCAATTTTTATAAACATGACTAACAACCACATCATCAATGGTATTATTTTATTTATTTTGGTTATTAGCCTTTAAAATAATAAAATAAATTCATATTTAGTAGAAATCATATGTAAAAATATAAAACCTCTTGTTTTGACTGAGTCAACAATTTTATGGTAATTTTAACTATTCATTTGGTGGGCCAACCAAACCATAATTTAAGAAGATAAATGGATTTATTAGACATGAGAAACTATTAGGGGTTGTTTTTTTATTGTTCATAAGTTCTAAAGGGGTTTTATGGAGTCCATATGGTTTTTTGGATCATCATGCTACAAAATACTGAACATTGTAAGGAAAAGGGGAGGCACATGGTTAGCACAAGCATAATCTTATCCATGCATCCAAGCTCTGTGGCCCTGTAAGGATGTCACCCAATTTGTAAAACAATGTACCCAAGTCGATTTACCAATGATAGATGTATGTAATAAAAAATATAGTGGTGTTTATTTTTGGTTCATAGTCTTTAAACCATGAGGGCAAAGCATGTGATTTTCTATGGTTCTGGACAGTGCCCATGCATGGTTGGTCCATGAATTTTCTAACCATAAATCCAAATAGTGAATTTTTTTTGAAAGGCTGAAATAATGATTCTTCAATTTATTTCATTCATTCCTTAAGCCTCATTTATCGTCCACAAATAAAACATCATCCCATCATGGTTTATGTCTCCTTCTACCTCAACTTGGTTCCTATGGATCTCCTCCATATAGTTTCTTATTCAAAAATCAACTATCTTATGGGATGCCCCTCAATATTATTATGAGTCCTCTTAACTATTTTATACTTTTCTCTTTTTATTTGGAGTTCTACTTACATCAGAATAAATATTTCCTATTTATAGGGAATTTTTCAAATTTATGGTATTCTCTCATTTAATATCGAACCTAATACCAATACAAGATGATAAAATATTCTTAATCATGAGGTGGCTTGTGCATAGATTTATATTAATTATACATGTGTTATGTAATTCATAGTAAATTTTCTTGTGTGGGGAATTCTGGGAGTGAATAATATTTTTTTCTATTTATTTTTATATTGTTGTAGGGACATACTGAAGGGTAGTCTCATTTTTATTAATGTTTTTCTCCTATTATGGATGGAAGGTGTGAAACGGAGTTCCATGATAATTCAGAAGGATTTTTTTGATATGAATTTTATTTTATAATAGGTACATGTCTAGGTTGGTTTGACTAGAACATATACGTAATGAACCGTGTGATTAAGGTGATGTTTATCATGGGATGTGAGCCCACTTGGTTTGTTATGTTATGGTAGATGTTGATAACCAATACAGTAGTTGTATGACATAGTTTGTAGGTGGTGATCGAGCTTCACTAGAGGTTTCAGTTTGGGTGTTGGTGACTGTCTCTCTTTGAGGATGGATAATAACACCGTTGGGGTCATTTTAAAAAAATATATTTTCTTAATGAGGTGTTTTTTACAACTCATTGTGGGTGGATTCATCTATATACATAGTGTCATAAGAGATGATGTTGACCAGCCGAATGGATAAGGTGACCACTATATAATTTCATAGATGATGGTCTATAAGACCATTATATGTGGGATGAGGCTCATCATGATGATAATGGTGATGGGAAAGAACTATCAAGGGAATGATATCATTGTTCTTTAGGACATCAGTTTTCCAATATGATGAAGAATAAAAAATTTGATGTCTAATGGACTTCAAATATTTTTATGGGCATGCTAATGGGACATCATATTAACTTGATGGGTTCACATGGAAATTCCAATATGTAATGACATGTTTTATATGTGTTAGTGGCTGACACATTTCATAGTGCGGTATAGGTATTTATGGGATACATAAGATCTTTCTGATATGAATTAATGTTGAATAATCTTTCTTATGTAGTGTTGGCCGATTTATGTAAAGGCTCCCTTATAGATGCTGAGAACACGTGAAGTAGGTTATGTGAGGTTTGTGTAGTTCATATTTATTTAAGTCTTGAATACACTAATATATATATGAATGTATGTTAGAAAATCATTGTTGGTGTACTACTATGTTCATACTCACACCCCAAAAAATACCATTAGGATACATGCAGACTGTATAGTTTTGAGTAATGGAATGGGATCAAGCTTGTGTTTATGACCACATTGAGTTATGATATACCGTGGGTTAATTTGGTTGATGACATAGTTTTTGGAAGATGTACTCGGTGGTTCTTCTGTTCAAAATAGGATATATTATTTTCTTCTTCAAATATTAATTTATGATCAGCCCATAATCGATCATGCATGCTTAGTATGACTATCATGACATGAAAATATTTTATTGTATGAGTAAAAATTGTAATTTTGACACATTAATATTGGTGATTTATATTTCTTATACAGTGTTTTGTTAGAAAAATTTCGTATTAGTGTCTCCATTACCATTGTTAATATTATTATACCAAAGGGTGTAGTCTCCCCACTATCATCTAATAGACCATCATTACTGGTTAGAAAACATTAGAATATGAGTAGGTGCTCCAGAGGCCATGTGGTGCACCATCTCATAAAACATGTTCAATTGATCCTATGTTGGGATTTTACAGTGTGGTGTCAAGTGTGTTTTTTGAAATGGTACGTTATTTTGGTATGGAAGACTAGATCCTAAGAGAGTGTCAGGACTTGGTATGGCGGCTTTATTGTTTTTCTAGCCAGCACATACATGATTTGAAGTCCATGTTACTCAGGGAAAATAGATTTTTATTCTATATTTCAGGGATATAATTGATATATTTGATTCATTTGTTTTAGTATTTGATATTAATGATTTTTTTATACACATATCTCAAGTGGAAATAGAAGATCATGCATTCCTCATGATCAAAACGTAGGCTATCATGACATATGGAAGTGATTTTGGTTGTTGTATAGATTTTGGAATAAATTAAAGAGGGTGAGAAATTAAAGGTTTCAATAATAGGATAATTTTTTCTTTCATTCATAGCCTCTTGTTGACACTCTATACAATAATCGCATGAATATTTTTCCTACTATGTTTGGTGTGTGATCATATATGTGTGTGGTGTATGTGGTTCATGGATCTGATTGGCTTGGTATTTATAATATAAGGCGGTAAGATAAGTGTCAGAAACATGTTAATTTTTCCCCATATATCCATTTGGTGGATTTCTACTCAACTAACCTAGGTATATGGTTCCTTGTGTGGTGGGTGTGTAATCCAACACATATGTGGTGTTTTGGTTCCTGATTATGACATAGGCGGGAATGGGACCATAATACTGGATAGTGTTTCTTATAGATGAGTTAGGGATGTGTAATGGTGGGAGATGTATTTAATTGTATGTCATTCCCAATTTTTTATATATGGGATGTTATTATTTGTATTAATCATGGGTTTTAATTTTTATTGTCATTCCACCTAAATAGATTCCGGTGGAGTGTTAGGAGAATAGATATGTGGTACCATGAGGTTATGCATAATATGAGGAACCTATAGGTAGGTATAATCATGATCCATAGGTAGAGGCTTCGAGGTAGGTGAGACAGTTACAATGGGAAGCAGTGTTTAGGCCATAGAAATATGAAAAACTCAAAGAAACCTTTGTGTGGGTAATTCAAATCATTAATCAGGATGTTAAAGTTTCTAAGTATCATAGTTTTGAATTTAGTATCTATAAACTATTTTCAATCAGATTGAGACACCCCCATGGAGGATGACTATGTTCTTCACTTCCATACTCTAGGGACCATTGATGTTTTGTTTGGGCTTACAGATATATAAAAGTAGGAATGAGGGTATAATATGGATGGAATTCAAGACAATGTTCTCTAAGAACTTATTTTCTATAACAATGTGGGATGACTGAGCATACATATTTGTAAACAAGATGTAGGGATACACAACTGTAATGGAGTATCCTGAGAAGTTAAAAGACATATAATGTTTTGAACTCTATGTATAGAGATTAAATGTCTTGGGTGAGGTAGTTTGAAGATGGTTTGTGGAATAACATTAGGGTATATGTGAACTTCATAAGGTTGAACTCTTTCTCAAAGGAACTAAATCAATAATTGATAGTTGAGGACAACATTATGGATAAAAACATACTGATCCATACGATGATGTCAGGTAATCCAGACAATGATGCTCTAGGTATCTAGAGGCGGGGTCATGATGAGTCTTAATAGAGAAGTCAGGTCAGAGACTTGGGGAGGCCACTGCATAGTGAAATTTTGATGGCCTGATTCTAGTGTGATAATAAAATACATGACTTGACTCAGGGTGAGGGGCCTCCAAAAGAGTGTCATACATGATGGTATTTGTGGAATTTAGAGAGGTTTTTCTAAAAGACATCTTCGATAACTGGGAGTTAGGGACCATGTCAAACATAGGGTTATAAGGTACTAATGAGAGTGGAATCATGACATGGTAGTTGGTATATGACTAAATACATTTTTCATGATATAATAAGTGATAGAGAGTATGGGGGGTAGTTTTCTATTAGGGGTATAGCTTTATAGGGAGGAATAGTTTCATGAAGCAAGGCTTCAGGCTGGTTGCATGGGGTTAAGTCAAAAAGTTCCATGAAGGAATGGGATATTACAATGACTATAGGTTATCTATTAGTGTATTCATGTTCTTTTGGTTTTTTTTCTAAACATACACTGGTTCATGAGGATTACACACGGTAGAGTAATTAACTTGGTATTAATTAATATGTGAGCATTAAGAAAGATGCATGACTTGTAGGGGATGAATTTATACCAAGTATCTTTTGTGGGAATTATATATATATAAATATATGATATAAGAAAATTTTGGAATCTAATGTGATGTGGGACCATTAAGAATCATGTATGATACAATACCTTATGTGAATCACATGTGATGCTAGTTTGAAATGAGAATATGATGATGTATAGGATTGGTAATATGCGATGGTTGGACAATCATGTCCCAAGGGAATGGTTAGTATGGGATGAATGGGAATGTCTTCAGTTCTATAAAGATGTGACTAGGTGGGTGATTACAAATTTGGGGAGCATCATAGAAGGAATCTACCATGATAATGTAACCATGTTAGTCTATTATGTTGAAAATGAGATTGATATGTTTGGTATAATCTCATTATATGTGAAATTGGATAGTATAATTTTTATTTTAGTGAAGATCTTAGGTCAGTGGGGGGATAAATAGCTCTAGGATGAGCTAATTCAAAATGGGGAGGTTGTAAAGCCCTTTTTGAGAGATTTGAGAATTCTAGGAGTGTTTTATCCTTCAGTTTTGTGGGATGGAAAAATCTCAGTTTAAGCATCAAAATGGATTTCCAAGTCTTAGAACAAATTGAAGAGTTATTTATTGCAAGGTATTTAAGGCTTGAGAGGTCTCTCTAGATCCCATCTGGGTTTCAGTTTCATTGTAATTTTAATTATTAGGAATTTGAAGGATAAGGTGAGGCACATTTTTAATTATAACTACGCTACTAAACCATGCGGCCCTATAGGGGTATCACATTGTTTTTAAAACCATGAACCTGAGTACACACAGCCATGTGAGATGCATGAAGTATATTGTAGAGTGGTTCACATAGTTGGCATAATGTCTATAAACTATTCGAGGAATCCATGAGACACGGTGAGGTTATTGGATATTGTAACAAAAGGTTGGCACATTTCTTTTTGAATAGTGTGGCCAACCCATGTTCCCCATTATGAAAAAGGATAAATTGCGATTCTTTGCCTAATTTAGTTTAATACATAAGCCTAATTTATCATCCTATAATCACACAACATCCCACCATGAGTGATATCTTCTCATATATCACCTAGTCTTCATTATATATCCTCTATACAATGTCAGATTTAAGAAATGTTCATCTCATTAGACCCCTATTTGTAATATTACGAGTCCCCTTTCTAATTTTCTACTTTTCTCTTGTTATTTGGAATTATTTTTCAACATGAGTCAACATACCATATTTATATGGAATATTTATTATTCATCTTTTTTCTCTTATTTCTTATCAAACCTAGGGATGGTATTGGATGAGTGAATCTACTCAATAATGAGGTAGGTTCTTCCAAACATTATATTAATTATACATGTATTATGTAATGTGTAGTAAATAAGTGTGAGTGGTTTGGTCTAAGTGTGACAAGTTTTATGATTATTTTATTTTTTCATTATTCATGGGTTATATCAAATAGTAGTCTCATGTGCGTTAAAGTACTTTTTAACCTGAAATGGAACATGTGAAATAGATTTATGTGTTGATTATATATGATTTTTCCAAATTTTTAACTTATTTTAAAGTGGGCATATGGCTAGGTTGGTACTGTGGGATTGTTTGTGGCATGGATATTATTATTGTAGGGATTTTTATAATTAGAAGTGACTAGACATGGTTATTAAGGTTTTGGTAGATAGTGATAAACAATGTGAAATTTTGTGATGTGGATTTCTGGTGGCAATAGAGGTTCATCAAAGGTGTGTCTTAGGGTGTTGATGATTTCATCTTACCAGGGTTGGATAATAGTTTCATTGGGTCATTTTAACACAAGATATGGTCTTAGTGAGGTATTTTGGACCACTCTATATGGTTTCAAGCCGCCATAGACATAGATTTTTAGGGGATAGGGATAACCATCATAATAGAGGAAGTGTTCAACATAAAAATCCATGTGTTATAGTGTGTGATACCATAGAACAGGGGATGAGGATTTCATGAAACTGTGGTAAATTCTAATAAACTATTGAAGGATGAATATCACCATGTCGTGGGATGTCGGGCTACAAATAAGACACAAAATTAATATATGGATTTCTAATATACCTTAAATATATTTATTTGAATTTCGATGGGATAATAGATTTATTCAATGTGTTTGCATGGAAGCTAAACTAGGTAATGAAATATTGTGTATGTGGTAGTGGTTGAGATGTGTCATCATGTGGTGTGGACAAAGATATGAGATATAGGGTCCTTCTGGTATGACTAACTAAGGATGCGTCATTCCACTATGATATTGACCGAAGTAGGTAAAGGCTCCCTTTTGGCTGTTGAGAAAAAGTAAATAATTTTATATGAAGTGTGCGTAGTTATTTTTTATTTATGTATTACATAAATTTATATATTTATGTATTTAATTTTGTGATATGTTTTTTTTTCAATTAAATTCATACAAACACCTTGTATGAGACCCTTAGGACTCACGCAGTCATTAAAGATTTAAGGGAAGGAAATGGATCGGTCCCTTGCTCTAAACCTTAGTGAGATTGAATGTGATGTGTTCATGTAGGGTAGGATGTTATAGTTTTTTAAGAAGGACTAGGTGGTTAATCTATACCCAAATAGAGACATTTTTTGTTTTATCTTATATTTCTGAATGATCATCCCACAAGAAATATTTCATTCTTTATATGACTATCATGACATGTAGATATTTTATGGTATGTGAAGAAATTGAATTTTTGACTCATTATTATTATTATTTATATTGCTTCCACTATGTTTAGTTGAGCTTTTCGGTAGTATAATTACAATTACCATTATTATTATAATTCTTGTGGGTATATTCTAACCTCTATCATCTAATAGACCCCCAAAACTTGTCAGAATCATTTGACATATATGGATGCATACTTATGTCCTTATGGAACATAGGACTGAAGAAAAGTTTTGGTGGCTCTGGGTATAAGACATCAAAAAAAAACATGGGATGGTTTTTTTGTTGGTTTTAATTTATCATATAGAGTCCAAAACCAAATTTTATAATTTAATAAATAATTATCCTACCTTTTCTTATAAATCCCACCAAACCACCCATTACTCTTCAATCAAAACCCTTAGATCAGGAAGTGACTCTTATATTCCCTCTCTAGATCCCACCAATAGTGTTATAATGGTATTAATAATTCTTACCCTTCATTCTGAATTTCCATTTAAAGGAAATAGATCCTATCATTCTCTTTTTTATTCAAGAAACATATTTATATTATGACAATTTATTTCTAATTTTTCTTATTTGTTTTTTTACAAATCCATCTTACTATTATATGATTTGTAAGTGATGATAGATCCCTTTCACTCCCATTAAAAATTATATTGAATCTTTATGTACTCCTAATATACTGGTAATATTATCATATGATTTTATATTCCAAAAATTTACATAGTGAATACACATATTAATTTCCATTAAATTTTATTAGCCTTGTTGTACCTATCACTCAATTATGGGGAGTATCATGTATGTAACTCACACTCCTTAATCATGGGATTAAAAGTGATGAAAGACACCCTAATTGTTTATGATCACTGTGATGAACTTATTCATGTACATGATATGAATACTATGGGAGGTATAACAATTATATATCCCTCTAATGAATTGGTGAACATATTTATATCATGATATTCCATTTATGGTGCACAAGAGTTTATCCTTAGGAAACCATATTACTATGTCTTGGTAGTTATCCTTGACTTGTTATAAAGATTTCATAATTTACCTTATTAGAAGATTCCCATTACTCATTTATATTATCATATTATTTAACACCCCAAGAATTTATGTATTGTATCTTCTTAAATAAAATCAATTTCGTTGCTAAAATATGTTCCATGCAACACCGAGCTTAAACGAATCACTATTTACAATTAAATATGATAATTTTAAAACTAGATGTTAAGTTAGAGATTTTGAATATAATTAAATAAATTATTAAAATAGGTTTTATTCATTATTATAAATTAAATTCACTATAAATTAAAATACAAACAAAAATAATCTAAAGGATGTTTTTTTACTAAAATACTACTTTTTTCCCACAATGTTATTTTTAATATTAAATTAAATTAATCAATTTTAGTGAAATATCTGAACGAAATATATATTTTACATATATTCAAATAATTTTTTTTAATTCATAAAATATATTTTATAGAGTCTAGATAAAAAAAATAAAATTTTAAGCATAAAGGCTCAATTTTTCAATTGGAAGTTTTATCAGATTTTGATGACACACTTATTTTAAATAATATTTTTTAAAAATTTATAAATTATATTGGAAAAAATAAAATTCCTAGTTTAAATAATATATAAAACTAGTTGATTTTTTTTGAATTTTTTGATAAGATTCATTTATTGATGAATGGTGAAAAATATATTGCATTTTAATTGAAAATATCTTTTCAATAAAAATAATTTATACTATTTAATTATATTTTTTATTTGTTTTAAAGTATAAATAGATAAATATTTTAACATTTAATGAAATTTAATTCATTTGAGTCAATTTCTCATTATATTTTTATATAAAAAGATTTCAATAGTTTAAAGGTTTTTACATTAAAAATTTCATTTTTTTTTCATTTTATCAAAATGATTAATTTTAAATTATATCTAACCGATTATATGTTTTGAATTTTGAAAAAAACAATCCTATATTTGGAATCATAAGGTCAAAATTTAGTAAATAGTTAACTTTTAGTTTTGAAAAAATGAATATTAGCATTAGCATTCTTTTAATATTACCACAGTTAAGGGTAAATCCGGTAATTAAGGGTAAAAATAATATTATTTGTATTATAAAATTTTGAAAACACTTGTCATGATCTTATTGAATTATTTAGTTCCACCAAAAATAATATTTTTTCTGATTTTATGGCCTCTTGGATCAAATTGGACGAATTTAAGGCTTTTATTGTATTTTATTCTAAGAAAATCTAAATATGTCATACTCATGTTTTTAATAAGAATTGCAGTTTAAATATGAGGTCATTCAAATATATATTCAAATATAAATATTAATTTTAAATATAAAATTATTACCTTTATTTTGATAATTTATTTTGTAATTTTTAACTAAGAAATATTTAAATTAAAATATTTCACAATGATGATGATGTAATTGTTTAATTAAGGGACATATCAAATAAACATTATTAAAATTATTAAAATAAATAAAATTTGTTATAATTAATGAAGTAAATTATTTTTGGTTTGTCCTAGACATATTAGGGATGCATTAAAGGTTGTTTTGAATTTATATTCTATATATATATATATATATTAAAAGCAAAAGTAAGGAATAGTGTCAAAGTTGACATCAGTGATATTTTAGAATAAATAATTTTTTATTAAATTATATACAATTCATAAAAATATAATATTATCCCAAATTATTGGTATAATTTTTAATATTTAATTCATTATCCATTTATTGTTATTTTGGTATTTTATAGAAATTATATTAACCCTTAATGATTAAAAATACATGTTGACAAGGTAAGAGTTAAATGGTTTAAATAAAGGATAAATCCAAAAGATAAAGGTAAGAATGTGACTTAAACATATCTAAAAATTATTGTATGAATAATATTCGAACATTATCACAGTTAAATATAATTATAATGGTTTAATGGACATTTCTCCTTGAAAATAACTTATATATTATTTAAATCCTAGATAGTTTAAATATTTCACTCTCTTTGTATTTAATATCATTTAGGGAACCACATTGTAAAACATTAAATATATGAACAATAATAAATGTATACTTCTGTTTTAATGAAATTATTTAAATTATTTAATTTTATTTTTAATTTTAATAAATTTTATAATTACCTTAAACGCTTCTTTATTGCTAAAACACTATTTATTTCACTAATAGAAATATAATATAGTTGAATTTAAAAATATTAATTTTAATATTTTCTGGAAGAGTTAATGGGTCTAACAAATTTAATAGATCTATAAAATATATTATAGATTTTTGAAAAAATTATATACTAATTAACACTTTATCTTAATGTATTTGATGTCAAAATAAATAAATATTATAAAATTTGAAAATAATGATTTTTTATTGAATTAATATATTATTAAATTATTTAAAAAACACAAAATGTTAAATAATCACAATGGGGATTTTATATGGTCTAATATTTCATCCCCTATTTATATATAGGCCTCTTTTAAGTCTTTAAAAATGAAACATCCATATTATATTTAAATATTTTGGGGATTTCCAAAAGTACCACTCAGCTCAATTATAAATGAATATTTCTTCCCTAACTTCCTCACTTCAATTTGTGACATATATCTTGACCAAACATGGAAAATTTATCTTTTCAATATCCTTGATTAATTTTAAGATATTCTTTTACTTTCAAAATACCTACCCTAGATCACTTAAGAAGATATAAAAAGAAGTCCGATGAATAAGTGGTTATCATATTTATCAACTCTTTAAAGTTTGTTTCTTATTACACTTCCCCTTTATAGTTTTTTTCCATGATAAAGTAAAAATAAAAATTATTATAAATTTTATGATATGTAATTATTCATATGGGATAACCATAATTCACTTTTTTTCCATCCTGTGAAAAATGAAAGCACTGTGTGTGCATACATATGACATATCATCTCAATGTCATCGGGTAATTAGTTTTTCATCATAATATTAAATATATGGGTATAATAGTGAAAATAATGGAAATATATAATAATTATGACCTGATATTGATTTTTCGAAAAATTAATATACTATTATATTACTTACCATTTCACCATTAAGGGGACGATATCGTCGCTTGTGTATACGTACGGTCTACTATCTCCATGATGCAATGTGATTAATTTTCAAAGATCAACATTAAATAATTTTTATAAAAATGAATATAATTAATAAATATTGTATATATGGCCTTATTATAATTATCTATCTTACAAAACTATATCCTATGCACATGAATTAAGAGTTACAGGACAAAACATGCATAGGTTAATGACATAGTTTACATAAAAAAAATGGTGATAACGAAATAATATTAATAAAAGGGTGATATGATGATATAATAGGGTCGTATATGATATCATAAATATGAATATATGTAACACCCCATGTTCTCATGATACACTTTTTTTTAAATAATTCAATAGCTTGCGTTACACACAATACTGAGTTCGAGCCCACCATGACCTATAAAACTTGTTGTTTGAAAAGTGGTTGTGAATAGTATTGACCACATTTTGAATTCTATATATTATATATAATTCTATACTTGATATTATGTGGATTTTCAACATAATATAAGAACTAAATCATTTTTTCAGATAAACGATGTGTTTTTAAAAAAATACAGTTTTACTTCAATTTAGTGGAAAAACCATTATAAATCCAAAATATGATAGTTATATATATTAAATTTGAGAAAATAAAAATATCATTTAGAAGCGGGACATAAATATTTTTTTGGGATACATGTTTTTTTGATAACATTCATATTTTAATGAATAGTGAAAAATACTGCATTTTAATTCAAAACTGATTTTTTACAAAAATTATTTTTATAGTTAGATTATATTTTAAGATGATTTTAAAATTTAATTAATTAATTTTTTTATCATTTAATCCAATTTTGATCATTTTAATTAATTTCACAATTAAATTGTATGTAGACACATGGAACTCTTTTGATAGTTTTTACTTTTTAAAAACTAGCTTTCTGGTTTTGACAACCAAAATTAATTTTATATTAATTAATGAAACTTCTATGTTTAAAATTTATAAAATTTGATTCCATATTTGGAATAAGAAGTTATAAATAATTTAAATAGGTATAATTTATTTTTGTAAATTATTAATAGTAAATTCAGTAATTATTTTTATTTACCACGATTAATGGGTAAATTATGTAAATACGGGTAAAAATAATATTATAATAATATAAAACTACCCTAAATTTTTTTATAATATTATTTTATTGGTAATGGGTGACCAAAATAATCCTTAATCTGATCTTCTATCATTTGGGAGCCACATGGGTGTGATAATGACTTGTTATAATAATTAATTTAAAGTAAAGAAAAATTTAACAAAAATATATGTCTTTTCACTAAAACAATTTCAATAAGGGGTTATATAAAATATATCATTGACTATAAATATTCATTTGAAAAATAAAAATATTTCATATATCAAGGTATATTATTTATAATTTTTATAAATTAAATAAATAATTTTATTTATGACATAATGATGATTCACTGATTGCCTTATTAATAAAAGAAAAAAATAAATGATATTATAAATATAAAAATAAATAATATTTGAAATATTTGATTTCATATACTAATTTTATGGACTAATATGACATGTTAGGATTATGAGAATTCATCCTTTTAAAAATAATAAAGTTGATATGATATTAAAAAAAACACGTCTTAATTAGTGGGAAAATTGATATAAATGAGATTTAAAAATAAATACTATTCAATTAAATGATATAAAAGTAATAAAAATATCATATTTTCCCAAATAAATTTTATAGTGATAAAATTTTCATAAATTATCTACTTTAGGTTCTTTTTTCATTTTATAGCATCTATATTAATAATGCAGTGTAAAAATAGATTAAGACATTGTAAACGGTAGTCTATTTAACTAAGGGTTAAATCCAAAAGATAATGTTAGGTGTTTGACCTAGACATGTCTAAAACGTATTTTTTTAAATTATTTCGACCAATCATAATATTATCCAGTAAATGTATCACTTTGGAGCAATTATAAATCCAAAATAAATATATAATAAATTAATATTTCAAAACATTCATAAAGTTCCCATCACCTATCGTATTAAAGAAAACTTCTCCTTATCTATTATTGACTCCTCAGGAGCCCTTTTCCTTAGATAAAACCTAACCAAATATCCTACCAAATTCCCTCCATTCATCCTATAGGCAACACTTTGGGATGAAAACCAACTTAATGAGTTCTTTTCTTCAAATAAAATGGAGACACATGTAGAAGAGGTAATCATTTTATCACTTCATTCAAAGTTATTTTCTTCACATACTTCATTATTCTATGTTGTTTCAAAACCAGAAGAATAAATTCAATATCATAAAATACTAAGATGTTATTATAATCATGGTACAACCATATTCAACATATTATCCTTCCTATAAATAATAATATCACCATGTGTGCGTACGTATGACTTACTGTCTCCACGCTGTGGTGTAAATTATTATTCAACTTTACCTTATTTGTATGGATTAAATAATGAGTATAATAGAAATAAATAATTAATATGACATTATTTTTATTACTTATAATTAATACACAATCCATTTTATTCAATTTAATCATTAAAGGTATGGTATCATCCCTCGTGCTTACATACGTTCTATCGTCTCCACGACGAGATGATATTAATTATCCACATTAACTTTTCAAGAATGATTATAAAATTAATTATATGAGTAAATATAATATTTATTAACTTAATATAATTATATATATTAAAAAATATATCCCATTCCTAAGAACCATTACTTACAAAGCTAAATATTTATAAGAAAACAAAGCAGTTAACACCCAAAACAATGGTACTACTAAAATATTATTAACAAAATGATATTAAAGGATCATATATGATATAATAAATATGAATATGGTTGTTTTATAATTTATTAACATACATTAATCATCATACAATAGGTTAACACACCCTAAAAAAAGGATAGTTCAATGTAAGGGTTAAGTTTGCAATCTCGTTTTGTATATGAAATTGTTTATATGTAAGTATCTACTGGGGAATATTAATTATCAAAATCCATGTTTCATAAAATTACATTTTAAAATATTTTTACTATTTCTAAAAAAAATTTAAGTTAATTTTTCCCATGGTTGAAATTTTATAAAACATTTTGAATGGAGTATTTTGGTTTCTTTCCAAACAAAGTATATTATACCCTTTTTGAGAAATTAAGGACATCATGTTTTTTTAACTTATACGACACGAGTGGAAATTCTTCACCATTATAACACCATAACATTTCGAATAATTCTATACAAGATTAAATGTTTATCTTTAAAGGAAATATTTTCTTTTTTAATTACACATATTTTTAAATGATAACAAAGAAAAAAGGGATACTGCTCTAAAAGAGTATTAATGATTTTATTAGCTTACATTAAACTATGTCTACATAATTTGTTTTATCTTATTCTTAATTGAGGTTTATTAATTATGATACAGTCTCCCATATTGTATTTAAGGTTTGATGATATGTCGATTATGGATGTGCTATTTCTTATACCATTCATGGTTCTTGGTTAAAGTATAAACATTTCATATGTTGGTTTTAATATGTATGTTTATGTTATGTTTCACCCTTTTAATATGAGGAATTCATTTGGAATAGTAAGTAATGGGAAGGGATTTCCCTATATCCTTGATGCATCAGTAGGTCTCATGAGAGAAACTATTGTCTTGGAACAAGGCCTTGATAGAATATTTTTGTATAGAGGTACAAGGTCTTGAGGTAGTGGTTATGATGTCTGTCATTATGAATTCCCTTATAATGAGATTAGTTATTGATTTTACATGTGATTATTTTACTAGTATAATATCTATGTGAATGTTTAAATGGAATTATTTGATTTATTCTTGGAATATATTGATGAATATAAAGTTTTAAAAATCATGAATTTTAGTTTTTTACTTTGACTTAAATATATATTCTTATTTGTGATAGCTTCCACTATATTGTTTATCCTTACTAAAATTTTGAGCTCACCCCATTCCTATGATTTATTTTCCCAAGATGCCAAGACGTGTTTTATGACTGATATGAAGGGTTAAGAAATGGTAATAATAGTTTTCTAAAAGGATTATCTATGTGGTATTTTATGATAGAAATTTTAATGAAAAGGTCATGTATGTAGTCTATTTTCCAAGACTACTAAACTGATAAGCCCATTGAAATTTGATTCCTTACAATCATGTCAATTTATTCATATAATGCACTATCTCCAAGCTTCTGGGTTTTGGGAATCATAGCTAGTATCAAAGGAAGTGTATCAAAAACCTTATAAATTGATTTAGAAAACATTGATTATGGATCATAACCCTAAGATTGACATTGAGGATAAGTATATAAGAATCCCATAAAAATTTGGTAAAGTATAGATTAAGTGGATAATCCAATAAACACATCCCTGTATGGATATTACAGTTGGATGAGGTTCTCGCATAGATTTACCTAGGGGTGAAAACTCTGAAATGGTGATACGGGCTTGACTTGGGGTATCCAAGTACACAAAAATGGGCCTTATTGGACACCTGGTTTGACACTCCTGGAAGAAATTCATAGTATAATTCATATTTTCTTTACAAACCATTATGAATTATTAATGAGTAAATATATCCTGAAAGGAACCATATTTTTTTTATTATGGATTATATATGAATATATTTTTCAATTTATGTTAAGTATTTTAGGAGTTTGAAAATATGCATAATGATTTATGACCTAATCTAGTGTATTCAATTGTTTAGAAATGGTTCCTAGTGTAAGAAGTTGAAATAGTATCTAAGCACGTAATCCATTTAGGGATTTCTTTCGAATGCAAGATAATTATAGAGTATATGGAGATAAAACTACTATTAAACAACTTATAACCGTACTAGGAAAATTAAATCAGGATATGAATAACAACCTTAACCGTATGGAGCACCCTGATCCACAATGCAATGGATCAATGTTATACCACTTCATGAGAGACTCAACTCCAATATTCAATGGGGCCACCAATCCATTTATATCTGAGTAATGGATATGTTCCTTAGAGAAAATATTTCTTTATTTATGATGTAATGAAAGGGAGAAAGTTTTCGTGGTAGTTTACCATCTCTCTAGACATGTAGATCAATGGTGGTCAGTAATTAAAATCATGAATGAGGATGAAGAAGTATCAAATATGTAATGGTTTGAATTTAAAGAAATTTTCCTAGAGAAATACATTCCTCGTGAACAACGAGATGATATGGAAAATAAATTTATGATTCTGAGGCAAAAAAAGGATTATAATATTCCAAAGTATGAGGCTATGTTCACAATGTTAACGATGCATGATGTAGACTATAAAAATAACCCAATAAGTAATATTGATAGATTCTTCGATGGGTTAAAACCATTCTACCAATTCTCACTAATCTCACAATCTTTCTCAATGTATAATGATATAGTCTCTTGTGTTATCAAGATGGAAATGGAATTCTCTAAGTCTTATGACATTAATGTAATGTAAGAGAAGATGATAATGGTGGAGAAAAAGACATATAAAGTGAAAATATAAAGAATTATTTTCCATTATGTGATAATTCTGGGAAGAAACACCCAGTTACTTTCCTAAAAGGAATGGGAGTTTGTTACAAATGTGGAGAAAATGGTCACAGGGCTTGTTGTTGTGAGGTAAATAAAGAATATGTAAAATTATATAGTTATAAAGATATGATACATTGGGAAATTAATTGTCTAATGAATCAAGGAAATATATTTCAGAATAAGATAATGGATCAAGGTCAATCTTATGTTATTACTACAGTCGAACTGGAATAGTTAATTTATTTGTGTTTTTTTATTCAAGAATTATATTATGGTCATAAGATGAATGTGATATATATATGGATTGTGTTATAGTAGTTTTTTTTCATTATGGTTTTATCATGATAAAGGTAATCATATATTAATTTTGTGATAATAAGTGAAACATTATGTTTTTTAGGGAATATGATGTTTTAATTGATTTTGGAAATTTAATGACCATTTAGACAGAGTTTGTATAAAAGTATTTTGTATAACTCTAAAGGATGTAATGAATTGTGTTGAACTTTGGATTTTATTTTCTATGGTTAAAACATTTATTATGATTTTTTGTAATGTTATAATAATATATAATTTTAAGAAAAGGACAACCAATAATTCGAGTAGTAACCCATCATGCCCAGAAAGGCCACAAGACTTGAACCTACAATCGAAGGGAGACAAAGGTACATAACCTACCACTGGCCTACGTGATGTTATGGTTTGTATAAGGTAGTTTTTTTATTTAAATAGTATTCTATAGGAATTATATTTTCATTTTGTAACCCTATACGATTATGATAAATATAATTTTATTATCTTTTATAGAGAAAGGTGAGTTTTTTGAAGAAACTTATTAAATGATACAAAATATACTTTTTAGGTAAGTATGTTTCATTATTTTATTAATCTATGAATTAAATTAATTCTTCAACTCTAGGGAAAAGATCATAAATCCAAAAATTTTCCCTATACGTTATTCTATGATGAATCAAATGGCTCCTAGATCATCCGAGATTTAAAAATTTGTGGTTATTAACCTTTTATTAATCATGTTATCTATCACTCTCCATCAGAACTTTATGGTTACATTTTCTTTCATGTTTATATTTCTCCACATGCAACCCTTGTATGTGTTTTCTCTAGTAACATTCTTACTTCCCTTTTTAATTTTAATGTGGATGTTTTATTGACCATTTTTCCAATGTGGGATTACAATAGAAACATTTTGACTAATCAACTATTAGTTACTGTACCCAATTTTGAAAATTGTGATGATGCAATTTGTTGAATTAGGGTATAATTTTACACCTTAATCTTCTATGATGTGCTTCTCTTTAAATAATTCAATAGATTGTGCTACACGCAACACTGAGTTCGAGCCCACCTCAACTTATCAAACTAGCCGTTTGAAAAGAGATTATGAATAATATTAACCAAAATTTTAATTTTATATATTCCATATAATTTTAACATTAATATTATGTGTTTTTATATATAATATAAGAAAAAAAATCTATTTTTTAGATAAAATAATTATTTTTCGAAAAATGTAGTTTTAACTCCTTTTAATGGAGAACCCATTTTAAATATAATATTTGAAACATTTACATATTCCTTTTGAAAAAATCATCATATAATTTAGAATCGGGGCATAAAATTTTATTTTGGATAAATTTTTTGTGTTTTTCTGATAACTTTCATATTTTGATGAATATTGAAAAATACTGCATTTTAATTAAAAAAATTATTTTTCATCTAAGTTATTTATACAGTTAGATTATATTTTTAATTTTTTTTAAAGTGTAATTTTATTCTATTTTTTCATTTAATTTAATTTTCACAATTGAAGTTGATTTCAAATTTAAATTACACATAAACACATATAAATCTTTGGATAATTTTCACTTTTTAAGACCCCACTTTCTTGTTTTGTCAATAGAAATTAATTTTAAATTACTTAATGAAAATTATGTGTTTTTAATATGGAAAACTGTTTTCCATATTTGAAATAAAATGGTATAAATTATTTAAATATATTTCTTTGATTTTTGGGCATATGAATAGTAACTTCAGTAAGTATTTTTATTTACCCCATTTAAATGGTAAAAAAGGTAAATAAATGTAAAATAATATTATAATAATCTAAAACTAACCTAACACACATCCTAATAATATTATATGGTTAATGGGTGTCCAAAAAAATCCTTAGGTAAATCTTTTGACATTTCGACACCACTTGGGTGTGATAATAACATGTTATAATAATTAATTTAATGTAAAGTGAAATATAACATAAAAATGTATATTTTTACTAATAAAATTTTAAAACGGGGTTATATAAAGGATATATATGACTATAAATATTAATTATATAGATAAAAATACTTTATACATCATAGTATTATATTTTTAATTTTTTTACATTAAATAAATATATTTAATTATGACACAATGATGATGTATAGAATGCGTTACTAAAAAATGAATCAAATAAATGATATTATAAATATTAAATAAAATATTATTTGAAATATTTGATGTTATCAAAGATTTTTTTCGACTTCTATGACATTTTTTTATTGATTTAATGCATTTTTTCTAATTAATGATGATTTTATGACTTTAACAAAAATCATGTCTTAAATAGTGTCAAAATTTACATAAATGATAATTTGAAAGATGTAATATTATATTAAATGATATAAAGTCATAAAAATCTAATATTTCTCCACCTAACCTCTATAATAAAATTGTTTTCGTAAATTATACACATTATGTTCTCTTTCCATTTTATAGTACCTATATTAACCATGTAGTGTAAAAATATAAGAAGATAGGGTAAAAGTTAGACTATTTAACAAAGGGTTAAATCTAAAAGATAAGGTTAATTTTGTGTCCTAGAAATGTATAGACCCTATATATTGATAGGATTTAGACCCATCCACATATTATACTCTAAATAAATAAATTTGGGGCCATTAGAAACCGAAAATAAATTTAAAATAAATTAATATTTCAAGATGGTCCTAAAGTACCCCTCCCCTCTCCTATAAAAGGGAACTTCTCCTTATCTTTTATTCACACCTCCAAAGCACTTTGTATTGGAAACGCCCTATCCAAATATACTAATAAATACCCTCACTTCATCCTAGAGTCCACAATTTGGGTATCAAAACCAACTTATGGAGTCCTTTTGGGAAAAATAAAAGTAGACATCAGAAGAAGAAGTAATCAATTTATCACCACATTCAATGTTATTTTATTCGTCTACTAAATATTTCTATATTGTTTCCCTAATAAAATAAAAAAATATTATCATCCACATATTTTTATTTTATTATAATAATTGAACAACCATATTCATTATTTTATCCATCCTACGAATAATAATATCACCATACTTGCGTACATACGATTTAACGTCTCCACACCATGGTGTAATTTGTTATTAAACATTACTTTATTTGGATGGGTATAATTTTGAGTATAATAGACTTAAATAATTAAGATTACATGATTATGATTTTGTTTAATTAATACACTATCCATTTCCATACCATTTAACCATTAAGGGAACGATATCGTCGTTCGTGCGTATGTATGACCTACCATCTCCATGATGTGTTGAGATTCATTCTCCACATTAACCACTCAATAATGGTTATAAAATTAATTTTATGAGTAAATATAATTTTTATGAACTTAATATCATTCTGGATTTGAATAAAATATATCCTATGTGTATGAAATGTGACTTACACGATGAAACCTGAATTGGAAAATGAAGTAGTTAACACCAAAGAAAATGTTAATACTTAAATATTATTAGTTAAATGATATATGATCACATAAATATGGATATGGTTCTATTATAATTTAATAATATACATTAATCATTATATAAGAGGTTAAAATACCCATGACTAAAGGAAAGTTCAATGTAAGAGTTAATTTTTCAATCTCATTTCTTTATTCGAGATTGTTTATAGATAAGTATATACTAGGAAATATTTATCATCCAAATCAATGTTTCGTAAATATAAATTTTAAAATATTTATACTATTTATATATAATTGTTTATGGTCTTTTTTTCCAATGTTTTCCGTTTTATAAAATGTTTTTAATGTAATCTTTCCATCACATTCCAAATAAGGTACTTTATTCACTTTTCAATAAATTATGGAAAAGTTGATTTTGAAAATTATCTGGCATGAGTGGTTATTATCTGCCATTATTACACATTAATGTTTTAAAGCTTTACATACAATCTTACAAGGTTATTTTAAAACGAATTTTTTTGTTTTATACATATGTTGTCTTTTAAATGATTAAAAATAAAAAAATGATACTTCTCAAAAAGAGTTTTATGAATTTTATTAGATTACATTCATCTATTTCAAAAACTATTTTTGGATTTTATGCTTAGTTGAGGTTGATTTATTATGATACAATCTCTCATATTGTATTGAAGGTTTTATGATATATTCTCTATGGGTGTGATAATATTTATACCATTCATGGTTTATGGTTATACTTTTAACATTTATTATCCTAGTTTTAATACTAACTGTATTTTATGTTTCACCCCTTTCATATGATAAATGAATTGGACTTAGTAAGTGATAGGCACGACTTGCTATAGTCCCATGATGCATTGATATGTCACATGAGTAAAAATAATGTCTTGACATAAGACCGTTATATAATATTTGTGTATGGTCTTGGAGTGAGGCCATGGAATAGTGGGGATAATGTACAACATTATGAATTCCCTCATTATAAAATTAGTTATTGATTTTACAAGTAATTATTCAACTATTATAATATAAAAGTGAATGTTTAAATAGAATTATTTGATTTATTTATTCAGTATTATGCTGAAAATAATGTTTTAAAAGACATGTGTTTTAGTTCTGTGCATTTCGATAAATGTTTATTCTTATTTGTGATAGCTTCCGCTATATTGTTTATCCATATTGAGCATCTGATCTCACAATTTTATTATGTCATATTTCACCAGGATACCAAGAAGTGATTTATGATTGATATGTAGGGTTAATCTTAGTGGATAATTTTATTCTCAAAGGATTACCTATTTTTTATTTTCCATTAGAAATTTTAATGTAATTTTAATGTATGTAATCTATTTTCCAAGATTGCTAAAACGATTGGTCCTTCAAGATTTGATTCTATGTAATCCAGCCAATGTATTAGAATAATTCACTGGATCAAAGATTCTAGGGTTGTGTTGTTACAATATGTTTCTATTGTAAATTAATAAAATGATTTAAATGATTATAAATGAGTCTAAATAATGTTCAACTAAAATAATGCACAAGGTAAGGGTTTTATTATCTCACTTTTACTTATGGGAGATATATGACTTATTCACAACCTATTCTTTGTGTGTGGTTTATTTAATACCCTTTCATATATCATATAATGAATGTCATTATTCTCCTGATATTAAAATTATTCATTTAATTTTATTCCTTCACAGGAATTAACATTTGAATGTTTGAATGTTACATGGGATACTTTTGAATGTCTAAAGATTATTTTCTTAAAATAATTTTTAAATGGAATTATTTAATAGTATCTTAATACATGTCAACATAATTGGTTGAATATTTTTCTTGATGAATTATTATCTCTTATGTTAGGATTTACCATAATTCATTGATGTTTTATGATTCAGTTTAATTGTGGATGTTCAATTTTTATACAATTTTTAGTTTATAGTTGATGCATTCCCATTTGGTATGATATTTGTTAATGTGAATGAAATGTGGATTATATTTCACACATTTATAAGAGAAATTAATTAAACTTAGTAAGTGTTATGCGGGTCCCTCTGTAGCCCCTCAATAAATCAGTCGGTCTCATGAGGCAAACTAGTTTGTGTTTGACGAATGTGTTACCCAATTAAATATGGTGTCTTGGAAAAAGAATCTATGGTATGTTTGATGTCTGACATTATTAATTCACTCTTTGTAATATTAGTTATTGATATTACTTGTGATTATTCAACTACTAGAGTATCCATGTTTATGTTTCATTATCATGTGATTATGGAATCCTTCATCCTTGCAATATTATACTCAGGTTATTGATTAAATGGCATGTGTTTTAGTCCATCACCTTTCCATAACAGTTTATACTTGTTTACGATATCTTTCATTGTATAACCTTACTAAGTATATGATCTCACCCCTTTAAAATGTTTCATTTTTTTCCTAAGATTCCATGGTATATTATGAATTATTATTCATAGTTACACAAAGTGGGAATAAAGACACTCTCAATGAAATTATTTTTGTATTTTATAAGTTAAATTTCATGTGAATTTCAGGTATGTATCTAGTTTAACATGAATAATAAAGAATTTGGTCATTTGGGATGAAATCCCTTATATGTTATGACATTATAATAAAGTAAGGAACCAGATCTTGGATACTAGGGTTGGGGTCATTATAGTTGGTATTAGATGATGTTTAGTAGATACGTTGGGAATTATATTTAGGAAATCATGGATTATAAAACATAAATCTATGACTGACTTTGCGTATAAATATAAGTATATTATATCATTCTATAATGTAAGAACCCTGTTCTTATTTTGTTTGAGGTATGGGTTTCTTCTTTTCTCCTTCACTTAATTGTTTTTGAGAAAATGAGGAAAATGGGAAAAAATATTACATTTTGGAAGTACACACCCTGTACTTTTCCACACACCGTGTACTTCTGGCCGTGTGGGATGAGTAAACGGAGTGTGTGGCCATATCGACGATGAAGGGTGTAAGAACCGACTACACGTCTTGTAGTCGTCCTTTACACATCCTGTAGTTAGTCGGTAGGCGAATAGTAAGGCGGTGGCCAGCTGTGCGACAGAACACGCCATGTACTCAAGGAGACATGCTGTGTAGTCATATCGGAAGGTGAACAGTGCCACGCTGGTGGGAATCTATCAGAGGAACAGTTAAAAATGGGAAGTACACACCGTGTACTTGGAATTTCATGCAGTATACTTGGAAATACACGCTGTGTACTTTTTTTTTTCGCTTAAAATGGGAAGTAGCCTCCCCTGTTCAAAGGGAAGTCTTAGAACGGGAAGAGGGCTCGAGAGAGGAAGGTCGGAGCTTCGAAGATCTGCCGAGAATGCGTCAGGAATCCATTTCCACCTCGGACGATCTTGTTGGAACCGCACGGTTAATCCCTCCACTCTTCTTTTCCCGTTCTTTCCAATTTTTTCCCTAATGGAAGTTATTTACATTTGAACAAGTTTTCTTATTCATCAGATCTACATCATTCTTGGGCGTTTCTGGAATCAACATTCATGTATATTGTTCTTTGGTGTATAAGGTAGGTGGCTTGGTGTTTATTTTCCAACTGTTATGCGTGTTGTGCGTTTTTGAGCTATGAACCCATATTTGGGGTGTAGTGTGGCTGAGTTCGTGGCTATTTTAAGTAACTAGAATTGTATAGGTAAGTAAATGTGATATTAAAATGATGTTTGGGATCATTGCTTGGATCCAGGACCACCCCAGGGGTGCCTTCCTCTATTTAGCCATTTGGCCAGGTTACCCGAGGGTATATCGTAAAATTGTAGCATGCTTTAAATTTCCGTGAGAGGAATTTTATATAAATTCCTACTTATCTATTGGGCTCAGCCCAGTTACTTTTGCAATAGGGAAGTGTTTTACTATAGCCCGAGGGCATGACTGTATTAGCCTGAGGGAAATGTTCTATTTCTCCTGAGGGAAACCTCCGTATGCCTGAGGGCAGTGACTTCTATGATTGAGGGAAATACTTCGTATGCCTGAGGGAAATATCTGTTATGCCTACGGGCTATGTTTCTGATTACCTGAGGGTAAGGGTTTTTCCTTTCTGAGTACACTGACTGCTTATTTATAAATTCATTGTGGCGTTTTCTTAATATTAAATGTTTAAATGAATAATTAAAATGGAAATATAACTGGTTAAGTTAGTTACTTTTGAGTGCGGCTTAGTTTATTGCATTTTACTACTGTACACTGTTGTTGCATACTTCCACATAGTTGGGAACGAGCCTTTGGTGGGTTCCTACTAGGAATTATTTTCTCACACCCTGTTTGGGTCACGCCTTTCAGCCCAAACAGATTATGTTTCTACAGGTGTGGATAGGGGCAAGAGTCCCTATACAGGTACTTGATTGATGTTGGGGTATAGGAGAGCATGGGACCGAGCATTGGCTCGAGATGCCTTTGGCTGTTCTATTTTTCTTTTCTGTACCTCTACTATGTATTTTATTATACTTCTATGTAACATTTTCTGGATGTTTTCTTTAGAATTGGAAATATGTTGCATCATATCTGTATATCTGGTTCGTTATATATACTACAATTTTTGATTTTAGTTGTGTATGGTTTACACTTTCCACTGTTTCTGTATGTTTTTTTATTCCGCTGCACTACAATTTGACAAATGAGGGCATAGTTTCCCCACTATCAGACCTGCGCCCTCGCTTCTAGTCGGAAACCTCTGGATTTTGGGGAAATGCATTTGAGTTCACATGGCGAATCGGTCTCGGGGAACCCAGACCCGAGACGTTACAAAGTGGTATCAGAGTGGTTCTTTTCATTGACTTACTATTTGAATCCTTAGTTAGGGATAGGATGGAACAATAGTTGGTAATAAGCTGTGCTCGAGCGTAGCTAACCAGTGTACAGGGAAAAGCCGATTTACCTCGCATTGCAATTTTATTGATTTTTCAATTTTACAGTTGATTTGATTTCACCGTTGGGTGACACACTTGAGATTGTGCTGTTATATTTTATATATGGGTTTTATTTAGTTGAAACCTGATGAGATGAGGTTATGCCATCTCATGAATCATGTAGGCACATGCTAGAAATCACATGCCATGCATAGTTTTCATTCCATGTAGGTGCATTAGAAATTTCATGTTGTTGTGATAGTTGTTTTTCTAGTGAAACAATATATTTTGATAGATTCTTGATAAATAACTTCTATGTGACAAGATATTTTTGTATAAGCTTGTTGAAATAATGGATGCCAAACCTTGGTTTTTGGGGAGTATGGGCCCCATCTACCGGAATTTGGCGGATCATTAGCAGTTATTTTGTTATAACACAGATAAGATGTCAAACTTTGATTCATGGAGAGTTTGGGCCCTCACGAGTCGGAATTTGACATTTAGGTGTTGTTTTCAGTGTTTTCTGGGTTCCGAGGGAGTTTTTGAGGCATACTGTTCGGAAACCCAGTATACACACCGTGTAGTATCCTTAAACACGCCGTGTATGGCCTTAAGTTTGGGAAGAAAAATAAAATTTTTGAGTACATGTCGTGCACCCAGAGTACACGCCGTGTAGTCTCTTCCCGTGTCACAAACCATGTGGGTGGCGATACGGGGTAGGGAATGGCTTGGGTAAAACACGCCGTGTACCTACTGTACATGCCGTGTAGTGTTGACCCGGTGTCTGCTGTGTAACTAAAAACACAGGCAGAGGAAACCTTGAGACATACACTCCATGTCCATTATGGAACACGCCGTGTAGTCTAACCTGGGGACCCGACCATGTAACTAACAACACAGGTCGGTGTGATCCTTTTGGATACACGCCGTGAGTCTTTAGAACACACCGTGTAGTGTGAGCCATGTGTCCGGCCATGTAACTAACCACACGGGTCAGTGAAGCTCGTATAGTACACGCCTTGTACCTGTGGGACACGCTGTGTAGTCTTGTCCGAGGACAGACTGTGTGGAGTTAGCCGTGTGGCTGGAGAATGGGGTGGTGTACATGCCGTGTTCAGGTGTCACACGCCGTGTTCAGGTGTCACACGCTGTGTTCAGGTGTCACACACCGTGTAGTGTCAAGCCGAGTAGTCGGCCGTGTCACAAACGACACGGGCAGTTGGAAAATTTCACCATACACGCCATGTAGAGATTATACATGCCGTGTAGTTTTGTTCAAAGGGAGACGTGTGGCTTAGCTGTGTAGAAGGACCCAGGAAGGGGAAGAGAAGTCAAGTACATGTCGTGTAGTCAGTATACACACCGTGTAGTCTTGTTTTTAAAATCATGAAATTCCTTCTTTCTCTAGTTCCCTTTGTGGTTCCCTCACTTTTTGTCTTTGATAAATATTGATCTAAGGTGTGTTTTCACCTTGTAGTGTCATGCCGCCTAGAAAACTGCGCATTGTTCGCCAGGAGAGCGGCAAAGAGTATACTCCAGAGATGGTGGGACATGGGCTACCAGATGATCCTCAAACAGAGACAGATGCGGCGCCAGCCGTTATACTGGACACAGGTGCAGAGGCGCAGTTCCGTGAAGACTTTATGCGGTTCATGAAAACCTTTCAGGGAGCACCATAGGCTACTACATCTATGGCCGAGCTGGATCATATATTCTAGCAGTAGCATCTTCCTACGTTTTCAGGGGATGGCGGACCACAGGCTACGAAGTCTTGGCTAGGGTCGATAAAGACTATTTTTGAGCATCTTGAGACACCTCCTGGGCAGATGGTCAAGCTCACGACCTATATGCTGCGTGATTCTGCCAAGAGGTGGTGGGATGTTACCACCCAATCAGAGCATCACAAAGACATGGCATGGGAAGATTTTCAGGAAGTCTTCTATGACTTCTTTTCCCAGAGTCGTTGAGGGAAGACAGGGCTCGAGAGTTCATGAATCTGCAGTAGGGCGCTATGTCAGTGATGGATTAATCTACTCATTTTACGGAGCTGCAGCATTTTTCACCCGTCCTGGTGGGTGATGAGACGTTGAGGGACAGAATATTTGGGGATGGTCTTCGTTACAACATCTGAGCACTGGTGAATGTTTTCAGGTTTCCTTCAGTACATGCTATTTTAAATCAGGGACTGATTACAGAGAGGAACCTGCAGGAAGATAGTGGTTTGGCCCAGGGTGGTTCAGCACCAGTTTGTTGTACTATTTATACTGGTAAGAGGAAGAGATAGATGGACTTCTATCATGGTGGAAGTACCATCCAGACAAATGATTCCAGTGGTCAGGTCAAGTGCTACCAGTGTGGTAAAAAGGGGCACAAGATGCCGTAGTTTCCATGAGACCCAATGGAGTGCCGAGCTTGTGGCAAGATGGGTCATCTGCAGTGCTTTTGTAGGGAATTTCCACCGATGGCTTGTGAGAGGCGTTCTGTGCAGACTCCACATGCGGGAGAAGGACCAGTGGATTCTTATCAGTCGGGGAACTGGAATACGACAGGGCATGCAGGTTGAGATGGTGGCCATGGTCGTGGTAGCCAGACACCAGGATCTCAGAGGCAGTAGGGCGGGACAACTCAGGGTAGCCAGGCTATGCCGCAGGGCCGCAACACTGGGCAGGCATATGCAGTACATCAGACCCAGCAGGAGCATGATCCCAGACCTTCTACAGTCAGAGGTACTATTCTAGTAGCTTCTGTCTTATCTTCAGTACTTTTTGATACGGGCGCTACACATAGTTTCTGTAACACCCGAGACTTTTATGTTATATAAATCATCAAAGGAATCTTTTTCTACACACAACACTTGCTTTGCTTTCTTTACACGAAATCACGACCTTCCTCGATAGCTTGCGTCGTACGCAATACCGAGTTTCACTAAACAATTATATGCTATTAAAATATTATTAAAACCAGCCGCTATGAATAGTAATAACCACTTTTTGAAATTTTATAAATTTTATTTTTCAAAATGGACTTCATTTTTGGATTCGGAATATCGAAATTATCCTAGGGTGAAATTTTGGTATTTTTCTGAAAACATTCAATTTTTGATGAATAGTGAAAGCACTAAGTGGTAGTTAAAAAACTGAATTTTTCATAAAACTTAATTTTACCTCTTCTGTGATTGGAATTTCGAAAATCCGAGAGACACGGTTGATGTCAGTAATTAAAATGTGGTTCAATGAGATGAAAATAATTTTTTTGGTGAATAGTAACTTTTTACTTTTTTTTACCACGGTTAAAAGTAAATAGGGTAATTAAGGGTAAAAATGATATTATTATTACCCTAACACATGTACTAATTCTATTGGATAAGTGTAATTCGACCAAAAACAAACTTAGGAATAAAATATGACCATTTAGGCCCACTTGGATTAGATTAGGACATTTATTATTAATTTATTTAAAGAAGGGTTAAAATAGTTAAAATCAAAGTTTAATAAGTAAATAATTTTTAATATAAGGCTATACATAAGATAAATTCAACTATAAATATTCATTAGAAAGATAAAATTATTTCCTATATAATGATATTTTATTTGTAATTTTTAGACATTAAATAATTTAATTTATTTATGACACAATGATGATGCAGTAATTATCTTATTAATGAAATATTGACATAATTGATGTTATAAACACCAAAATAAATGTAATTTGAGACTTTTTATGAATTCCACTAATTTTCTAGGTTAATATGACATGTTAGAATTGATTTAATTAACTTTTTTCGAACTAATCATTCTGTTACGATTTTCACAAAAATCAATTACTAAATAGTGTCAAAATTGACATAAAATAGTTTTTAAAACATATTTTATATTAGTAATTGTTATTTTATTCCTAAAAATCTAAGGTTTGTCCAAATGACTTATATAAGGTTATATATATTAATAATAAACAACTTGGGGTTTGATATGGTAAGTTTATTAACCTTATAGTGTAGGAACATAAGAAGACACGGTAAAAGTAAAATTATTTAACTTAATGTTAAATCTAAATGATAAGGTTAAAATAGGAACCTAAACTTGTCTAAATTCTATTGGATGAGCGGATTTCGACCCATACCCACCTTATCTTCGAAATATATCAATTTTGAGCTATTTAAAACCGAATTTGACTTTATAATAAAATAATAGTTTTAGTTATTCCAAAGGTTCCCCTCTCCTCCCTTATAAAAGGACAACTCCTCCCCCTCTTGATCACACCAATTTTTGCCTTCAAGCTCGGCCAACCCCTGCCAATTCCTACTATCCACTTTTCGAGATACATCCTAGAGGTCCTGGTCTACTTCAAAGACCAATTTTAGTGCCCTAAAAGAAGGTCTCAAAGAAGCACTTCAAAGAAGAGGTAATGTCCGTTACCGATTCTTTCATCTTTATTTCTTCTTCCACTTCTTCTTCTTTAGTTGTTTCATTATGAAGTAATAACATATGTATCACTCATATACTGATATGTTATTATAAGTATAAAACAACCCTATTTCACCATCTATCTATCCTACGAAAAAAGAAATCACCGCGCGTGCGTACGTACGGAATACCGTCTCCACGCCGTGGTGTAATCTATTTTCCACCACCACCTTACTTGGATGGGTATAATGGTGTAAATAATTACTATATAAGACTATTATAAAGTGATACTGATTCTGAAATAGTATACATACACACCAATACAATTCCACGATCATAGGAACGATATCATCACTCGTGCGTACATACGGAATACCGTCTCCACGATGTGATGCGACTCGTTCTACATGATCTTCAATTCATAATTATTATGGAAATGAATTAAATGAATGAATATGATATATATTACACTAATAACATTCTGGAAATGAGGTATCTATAACCTAAAGAGAAGAATAAGAATTTATTCGACAAAACACGCATAAGAACAAAAAGTTATAAACACCGAAATAACAAGTAGAAATGAAATATTACTACTAAGAAGCTAAGAATATGACCATATATGATATCATAAAAATAATTATGATTCTTTAATAAGTTAATAACATTATTTAAATCATTATACAGGAGGTTCGGAAACGTACAAAGCATATCAGACCTAAGGTAAGGGAAATATCACAATCTCTTTTTTATCTGAGATTGTTTATACTTTGGTATTTACTGGGGTGTATTTTATCACCCACATCCATGTCTCCTCAATATATAATATTTATATCTTTCTACTATAGTTTATATCCAATTTTACCCTTCGGTGAGTTTTTAGTAAAAGATATGAAAGGAATCTTTTGTCGTTTTTCGTACGAGGTACTTTTTGACTTTTCTGACAAAAGTACGAGAAGAATGTTTTTTTAACTTATACGACATGAATGGATTTTTAAAACATTATTTCCAAGAGGAATCATTTACAAATTTTCAATTTTATTTTTAATCAACTTCTTTTATTTTAAATTTGTATGACATGTTAAGAATGGAAAAAATTTTTTGAAGAAGAAAGGATATTTTCCTCAAGAATGGAGTTCAAGTGTTTTATCAAAATTATTTTCCATATAAGTTAATAAAGGGTTCTGTTTTTATCCCTATTATTACATTGATTTGATTATGTTGTGATGGAATTATTTTTATGAATTCCTTTATCTTATATGAATTGTTTTATGATGTCATGATGTTTAAGATTCCCATTTGTATTACATGGGTTAGGAAATGATGTATGATTTATGATTTTGTGGCACACATAAGAATGGTATCATTATGAGATTTGTGGGACCTATATCTCCCTCCAATGCTTTGGGTAAAGATATTATATCTCATGAGATATACATGGATGGAACGGTAGGTTATACCGGTTCAGTGAAACAGGATTGAAACGAGGAGTGAAATTGGTTCAGAAAGGGACTTTGTCCACTAAGATAGTCTTGGCAATGAGTCTTGACTAATAAGAAGTGATTATATATGATTATGTGTGTATGACACAAAGTTTCATGTTTTAAGTTATGATTATTGGGATCACATTTCACTACTATGATTTATACCATGTTATTAAATTATGATCTCTTTTGCAGGTTAAGATTTCCAAAAGTTATGTGCTTATGTATATGATGTGATTGATATTTCTTTTGTTTACCCTTACTGAGCATTTGAGCTCACAATTTTGTATTTTTATTTCCCCAGGTCAGGAAGAAGGTTGTTAAGTAGAATATGCCTAAAAGGGACTCTAGATATGATGAAATAAATGGGAGGTAATGTAGATGCTTTATGAACCAGTTGTTTATGTTTCCCAGTTTCTAAAGACAATATACCTATATGGTCCTTTCTTGGTTTTGTTTTATGTTGTAATAAGTGTGCTTCAATTCTGAAGTAATAACAATTTATGTAAAGTATGGGTTGTTATAGTTGGTATCAGAGGAAAGGTATAGTCAACCTTTAGAAACTAGGATGCGAAAGCCTTACTAAGAACCCTAAGGATAAGTCTAAACATAGAACACAATATTAGTGTTTTAGAAATGGCCATGAATAACCTAGGATAAGACCTTAAGTGTGAAATATTATTCTTGATTATGTGGTTTTCCTATTATAATTAGTGTTGCTCACACTATTCTTCTTGGTTTTAGTCAATGGCTATAACCCGAAGGAATTGTGTTAATGAGGAATGTGATGGGAAATGCAATGATTGTCCCCCTGAGAAACCAAATGTTATGGAAATGGAATGAAAAATCTTGTAGCCATGCTCACACAACTTTCTCAAGCTATGAATCACGCAGGGCTTCCAAACGAGCAAAAGAAGGAGCAACATTCTGTTGAATCCTTCATGAGACAGCGTCCACCTTCTTTCAGCGGGTCTACTGATCCATTAGTTACTGAACAATGGATTAGTACTACTGAAAAGATATTTTCAGTTCTTCAATGTTCTGAGCATGATAAAGTCATCTTAGCAGTGTATCATTTGGAAGGTGATGTTGATCAATGGTGGAATCTTATTAAGAATACGAGGCAAATGGATGAAATTGAGTCCATGGAATGGGAAGAGTTCAAGAACTTATTTTTCAATAAGTAATTCCCTCGTATTCTCCGAAAAAATATGGATAAAGAGTTTCTTGAACTGAAGCAAAAGGATGATGAATCTGTTGGGACCTATGAAGCAAATTTTACAAGACTTTCAAGGTATGCTTCTGGTATTATTATCCAACCTGAGAGTAAGATCGATCGATTCTTTAGTGGCTTAAAACCAAGTCTTCGAAGGGCCTTAGCCATAAGGGACTTAAATAGATACGAGGAAATCGTTCGATGTTCTCTCAAAGTTGAGATGGAGATTGGAGTAACCCATCAGTCATATGGGTTTGATAAGAAGAGGAAAATGGAATTCAAAGGAAAATCTAAAGAGCACACTGAAAAGAAGACGAGTATTCCCTTATGCTCAAAGTGTGGAAAGAAACATGGAGGGAGTTGTCTTAAAGGGACAAGTAAATGTTTCAAATGTGGAAAGGAAGGTCATCGGGCATTTGAATGCCGCGATGATGGGAAGAAGATGTCTAATGATGCAAACAAAGGAATGGATACACAGAATGAACCTACTACACTTCAATGTTTCAAGTTCAAGGATATGGGAAATTATGACAATAAATGCCCTAATTCAAGGGTTGATGATGATGGTCGACGTCAACAAACTCTTAAGGCTAAAGACAAAGGAAAGTCACATGCAATTTCTATCAGCGATGTGGAGTACGATAACGATGTGGTGAAAAATACACATACCATCCACTCTAAAGTAGAAAACGTTTTATTTGATTCTAGATCCACCCCTCTTTTATTTCTAAAGTATTTTCTAAGGGTATCACCTTATTACCTCAACAATTAGATGTTGAGTTAGCTGTGACAACACCTAATGTCACAACAGTCGCATCAAAGTTTATAATTCTTCTCCCATCGAAGTTTGTGGGAAAGTGGTTCATGAAAATCTTGTGATCCTTCCTATAGTGGAATTTTATGTGATTCCTGGCATGGATTGGCTTTCTTTATATGGAGCTCATATCAATTTTCAAAGAAGGGAAGTCACATTTCATATTCCAGATCAATCTATGATCGTCTATCAATGCAAGGATGAACATAACCGTCCAGTGGAAATTCTTTCTACCTTATGGGTTTTGATTCCACTAAATGAAGGTTATTTATCTCAAATGGTTGGTGAGAAACTCACGATTAAGAATATGCCCATTGTACGGGAGTTTGATGATGTCTTTCCGGAGGAATTACCGGGTCTTCCACCAAATCGTGAAGTTGAGTTTTCAATAGAACTCATACCGGGTTCTTTGACTATTTCAAAGACACCTTATAGAATGGCCCCAATTGAGTTGCAGGAATTGAAGAAGCAACTCCAAGAGAATCTTGATAAGGGATTCATACGCCCTAGTGCGTCACCTTGGGGAGCACCTGTTCTATTTGTTAAGAAGAAAGATAGATCAATGAGACTCTACATTGATTATCGACAACTTAACAAGATCACTATCAAGAACAAATATCCTCTCCCGCGCATTGATGACCTTTTTGACCAACTACGCAGAGCTCAATACTTTCCCAAGATTGATCTTCATTCAGGGTATCATCAATTAAGGGTCAAAAGGGAGGATATATCAAAGACGGATTTCCGTACAAGGTATGGACACTATGAATTTATAGTGATGCCATTTGGTCTTACTAATTCCCCTGCAATCTTCATGGATCTAATGAATAGAGTCTTTAGAGACTATCTTGATCAGTTTGTGGTAGTCTTTATAGATGATATTCTTGTCTATTCAAAGAGAAAGGAAGAACATGAAGATCACATGAGAATTATATTGAAGACCCTGAGAAAGGAGAAGCTTTATTCCAAATTTACCAAGTGTGAATTTTGGCTTAAAAAATTTTCATTTTTGGGTCACATAATCTCAAAAGAGGGGATATTTGTGGATCCAGCAAAAACAGAGGTTATCGAAAGATGGTCGAAACCAACAACAGTAACCGAGATCTGAAGTTTTCTTGGTTTGGCTGGATATTATCGATGTTTTGTGAAAGATTTTTCAAGATTATCTAATCCACTCATCAAGTTGACTCAGAAAGGAGTTAAGTTTGTTTAGACAGAAGAATGTGAAGAGAATTTCAAGGAGTTGAAAAAAAGGTTATCCAGTGCACCTGTGCTCACACTGCCTTGTAGTGGAGAAAGGTTTGTGATCTATAGTGATGCATCCAAGAAGGGATTGGGGTGTTTTCTTATGCAAAATTATATGGTGATAGCTTATGCCTCATGACAGTTGAAAATCCATGAGCAAAATTACCCAACACATGATTTGGAGTTAGCTACGGTAATCATTGCAATAAATATTTGGAAGTATTATCTTTATGGAGAAAGGTGTGACATTTATACTGATCATAAAAGTTTAAAGTATATTTTCACACAAAAGGAGCTGAATATGTGTCAAAGAAGATGGTTGGAGCTGATTAAGGATTGTGACTGCTCAATCCATTACCAACCTGGGAAAGAAAACAAGGTGGAAGATGCATTATGTCGACAAGACCATGCCAGTTTATCCATGGTGAGGATCACAAAAGATCCAATATTTATGGATTTACAAAGGATGGATCTTGGAATTATAATGGAAGGGGAAAAATTTTATCTTTCTCAAATGAATGTTCAACCATTTATACATGTGAAGATTAAAGAGGCATAGAAAGAAGATGTCGAGTTACAAAAGAAGGTGAGAAATGTTCTTGAATTCAACCTTGATTGTGATGGGATAATAAAGTTCAGGAATATGGTTTGTGTTCCTCCCATCCCGGAATTAAAGAAGGAGCTGCTGGATAAGGCTCATAGTTCTTCATTCTCTATTCATCCTGGAAGCACGAAGATGTATAGGGACATGAAAGATTACTTCTGGTGGGATGGCATGAAAAGAGATGTTGCTAAATATGTCTCTTGATGCTTGGTTTGTCAGCAAGTTAATGCTGAGAGACAGAAGTCTAAGGGGATGTTACAACCATTACCCATAACCGAATGGAAATTGGAAAACATCACTATGGACTTTGTCACAGGACTTCCTAAAACATCCAAAGGCAATAATGCTATCTGGGTCATAGTTGATCGTCTTACCAAGTATGCACATTTCATTGCTATTAGAGAGGATTTCTCTCTGGATCAGCTTGCCAGGATATATGTAAAGGAAGTGGTAAGATTTCATGGAGTTCCACTTTCTTTTATATCTGATCGGGATCCGAGATTTAGCTCGAAGTTCTAGCGAAGTCTTCAGCATACTCTGGATACAGAGTTGAGTTTCAGCACTGCTTATCATCCTCAGACAGATGGTCAGTCTAAGAGAACAATTCAAACTCTAGAAGATATGTTGAGAGATTTCTCTATGGATTTCAAAGGTGGTTTGGATCAACACCTACCTTTGGTGGAATTTTCTTATAATAATAGCTTTCAATCTTGTATTCATATGGATCCTTATGAAGCTCTCTATGGAAAGAAATGCAGGACTCCAACTTGCTGGGATGATGTTGGGGAAAGAAAGATATTAGGACCCGATCTCGTTGATGAAATGGCAAAAAAGGTCAGATCTATTCAACAACACATAAGAGCAGCTCCGAGTCGACAGAAAAGTTATGCCGACAACCGAAGAAAAGACCTCGAGTTTGAAGTGGGTGATAAAGTGTTCTTACGAATATCTCCCTGGAAGAGGGTCATGAGATTTGGAAAGAAGGGGAAGCTGAGCCCTAGATATATCGGTCCTTTCGAAATACTGGATCGTGTTGGGAAAGTAGATTACCGATTGGCGCTTCCACCGAATCTTTCTAAAGTTCATGATGTGTTCCATGTATCTCTCCGAAGAAAGTACATACCTGATCCTTCACATGTACTCAGCTCAGAAGTTGTACCGCTGAAGCAAGATCTTTCTTATGAAGAACAACCGATTGAGATTCTGGATCGTAGCGAAAAAGTCCTACGAAGCAAGACCACTCGATTGGTGAAAGTTTTACGGAGGAACCACCAATTAGAAGAAGATACATGGGAGCTTGAGGATATGATGAGGGAGAAGTATCCTCATCTGTTTGTTACAAAGTGACAAATTTCGAGGGAAAAATTCATTTTAAGGGGGTAGAATGTAACACCCGAGACTTTTATGTTATATAAATCATCAAAGGAATCTTTTTCTACACACAACATTTTCTTGTCTTGCTTTACATGAAATCGCGACCTTCCTCGATAGCTTGCGTCATACGCAATACCGAGTTTCACTAAACAATGATATGCTATTAAAATATTATTAAAACTAGCCGTTATGAATAGTAATAACCACTTTTTGAAAATTTATAAATTTTATTTTTCAAAATGGACTTCATTTTTGGATTCGGAATATCGAAATTATCCTAGGGTGAAATTTTGGTATTTTTCTGAAAACTTTCAATTTTTGATGAATAGTGAAACCAATAAGTGGTAGTTAAAAAACTGAATTTTTCATAAAAATTAATTTTACCGCTTCTGTGAGTGGAATTTCGAAAATCCGAGAGACACGGTTGATGTCAGTAAGTAAAATGTGGTTCAATGAGATGAAAATAATTTTTGGGTGAATAGTAACTTTTTACTTTTTTTTACCACGGTTAAAAGTAAATAGGGTAATTAAGGGTAAAAATTATATTATTATTACCCTAACACAAGTATTAATTCTATTGGATAAGTGTAATTCGACCAAAAACAAACTTAGGAATAAAATATGACCATTTAGGCCCACTTGGATTAGATTAGAACATTTATTATTAATTTATTTAAAGAAGGGTTAAAATAGTTAAAATCAATGTTTAATAAGTAAATAATTTTTAATATAAGGTTATACATAAGATAAATTCGACTATAAATATTAATTAGAAAGCTAAAAATATTTACCACATAATTATATTTTATTTGTAATTTTTAGAAATTAAATAATTTAATTTATTTATGACACAATGATGATACAGTAATTATCTTATTAACGAAATATTGACATAATTGATGTTATAAACACCAAAATAAATGTAATTTGAGACTTTTTATAACTTCCACTAATTTTCTAGGTTAATATGACATGTTATTATTTATTTAATTAACTTTTTTCGAACTAATCATTCTGTTATGATTTTCACAAAAATCAATTACTAAATAGTTTCAAAATTGACATAAAATAGTTTTTAAAACAAATATTATATTAGTAATTGTTATTTTATTCTTAAAAATCTAAGGTTCGGCCAAATTACTTAGATAAGGTTATATATATTAATAATAAACAACTTGGGGTTCGATATGGTAAGTTTATTAACCTTATAGTGTAAGAACACAAGAAGACATGGTAAAAGTAAAATTATTTAACTTAATGTTAAATATAAATGATAAGGTTAAAATAGGAACCTAAACTTGTCTAAATTCTATTTTATGAGAGGATTTAGACCCATCCCTACCTTAGATTCGAAATATATCAATTTGGAGCTATTTAAAACCGAATTTGACTTTATAATAAAATAATAGTTTTAGTTATTCCAAAGGTGCCCCTCTCCTCCCTTATAAAAGGACACCTCCTCCCCCTATTGCTCACACCACTTTGATCCTTAAAGCTTGGCCAACCCCTGGAAATTCCTCCTATACACTTCCCTAGAGACATCCTAGAGGTTCTGGTCTACTTCAAAGACCAATTTTATTGCCCTAAAAGAAGGTCTCAAAGAAGCACTTCAAAGAAGAGGTAATGTCCGTTACCGATTCTTTCATCTTTATTTCTTCTTCCACATCTTCTTCTTTAGTTGTTTAATTATTAAGTAATAAAACTAGAATCACTCATATACTGATATGTTATTATAAGTATGAAACAACCCTATTTCACCATCTATCCATCCTACGGAAAAAGAAATCACCGCGCGTGCCTACGTACAGAATACTGTCTCCACGCCGTGGTGTAATCTATTTTCCACCACCACCTTACTTGGATGGGTATAATGGTGTAAATAATGACTATATATGACTATTATAAAGCGATAATTATTATAAAATAGTATACATACACTCCAATAGAATTCCATGATCATAGGAACGATATCATCACTCGTGCGTACGTACGGAATACCGTCGCCACGATGTGATGCGACTCGTTCTACATGATCTTCATTTAATAATGATTATATAAATGAATTGAATGAATGAATATGATATATATTACACTAATACCATTCTTAAAATGAGGTATCTATAACCTAAAGAGAAGAATAAGAATTTATTCGACAAAACATGCATAAGAAGAAAAAGATATAAACACCTGAATAACAAGTAGCAATGAAATATTACTACTAAGAAGCTAAGAATATGACCATATATGATATCATAAAAATAATTATGATTCTGTAATAATTCAATAACATTATTTAAATCATTATACAGGAGTTTTGGACACGTACAAAGCATATTGGATTAAGGTAAGGGAAATATCACAATCTCATTTTTATCCGAGATTGTTTATACTTTGGTAGTTACTGGGGTGTATTTTATCATCCACATCAATGTTTCCTCAATATATAATATTTATATCTTTCTACAATAGTTTATATCCAATTTTACCCTTCGGTGAGTTTTTAGTAAAAGATATGAAAGGAATCTTTTGTCGTTTTTCGTACGAGGTACTTTTTGACTTTTCCAACAAAAGTACGAGAAGAATGTTTTTTTAACTTATACGACATGAATGGATTTTTAAAACATTATTTATAAGACGTATCCTTTACAAATTTTCAAGTTTATTTTTAATCAACTTATTTTATTTTAAAGTTGTATGACATGTTAAGAAAGGAAAAATGTTTTTGAAGAAGAAAGGATATTTTCCTAAAGAATGGAGTTCAAGTGTTTTATCAAAATTATTTTCCATCTAAGATAATAAAGGGTTCTGTTTTTATCCCTATTATGACATTGATTTGATTATGTTGTGATGTAATTATTTTTATGAATTCCTTTATCTTATATGAACTGTTTTATGATGTCATGATGTTTAAGATTCCAATTTTTATTACATGGGTTATGCAATGATGTATGATTTATGATATTGTGGCACACATAAGAATGGTATCATTATGAGATGGGTGGGACCTATATCTCCCTCCAATTCATTGGGTAATGATTTTATATCTCATGAGATAGACATGGCTGGAATGGTAGGTTATACCGGTTCAGTGAAACAAGACTGAAACGAGGAGTGAACTCGGTTCAGAAAGGGACTTTGTCCACTAAGATAGTCTTGGTAATGAGTCTTGACTAATAAGAAATGATTCTCTGTGATTATGTGTGTATTCCACAAAGTTTCATGTTTTATGTTATGATTATTGGGATCAAATTTCACTACTATGATTTATCCCATGTTATTAAATTATGATCTCTTTTGCAGGTTAAGATTTCCAAAAGTTATGTACTTATGTATATGATGTGATTGATATTTCTTTTGTTTACCCTTACTGAGCATTTGAGCTCACCCTTTTGTATGTTTTATTTCCCCAGGCCAGGAAGAAGGTTGTTAAGTGAATATTCCAAAAAGGGACTCTATATATGATAAAATAAATGGGAGGAAAAGTAGATGCTTTATGAACCAGGTGTTTATGTTTCCCAGTTTCTAAAGACACTATACCTATACGGTCATTTCTTGGTTTTGTTATATGTTGTAATAAGTTTGCTTCAATTCTGAAGTAATAACAATGTATGTAAAGTATGGGTTGTTATAGTTTCATATCTGTACCCGTTGTAGAGAGCCTTGGGCTCTGCCTTTCTTCTTCTTCTATTATCATGACGCTAGACACTCCATTGGGAACTAGAAAAGCTGGTGTGCGTCACTGCAAGGAATGCCCCACTGAGGTTGGTGGGTGTCACTTTCTTTGGGACCTCTATGTCTTAGAGATGACAGCTTATGAATTCATTCTCAGGATGGACTAGTTGGTTCTGTTTCGAGCCTTTGTAGGCTTCTATCGTCGCAGGGTGCATTTCACGTCACCAGAGGGTGGAGAGTTTCTATACAAGGGTTAATGGGATGTTCAGGCGAGTCGAGCTAGACCAGAGCACCATGGGTGAGGTGGAGTCACAGCCCAGATTGAGAGCTTATATTTGGATGATCAAGGGACTTGTCAGACGGATTTCCCTCCAGTGGTTGATCCTTTCTGGTATGTATTTCCGGACAACTCTTCAGGTCTACCTCCGGAACGAGAGGTGGATTTCTCTATCGAGCTTGTTCCAAGAGTAGCACCGGTGTCCATTCATCCTTATAGGATGGCTACACCCGAGATGCAGGAGCTCAAGAGGTAGTTAGAGAAGTTGCATGCAAAGGGTTTTATCTGACCCAGTAGTTCTCCTTGGGGTTCTCCGGTCCTTTTTTCGAAGAAGGTGGATGGTACCCTCAGAATCTGTCTGGATTATCGGAAGCTGAACTAGTTGATGTTTAAGAACCTATATCCCTTTCCGAGGATTGATTATCTTTTTGATCAACTTCCTGGAGCACGAGTGTTCTCGAAGATTGACTTGAGATCAGGATATAATTAGCTGTGCGTTAGACCATCTGATATACCTCTCACAGCTTTCAGGAGTAGGTATGGTTTGTACGAGTACTTGGTTATGTTTTTCGGACTCACAAACACATCAAAAGTTTTCATGGATCTGATGAATCGTGTGTTCCATCCTTATCTGGACTCATTTGTGGCAGTATTCGTGGAAGATATCTTGGTGTACTCTCATACTCGACGCGACCATGCCACCCATCTTGAGATCGTATTGAGTACACTGAGAGAGCATCGGCTATATACTAAGCTCTCGAAGTGTCACTTTTGGATGGACCAGATTCACCCTGGGTCATATCATCTTAGAGGAATGAGTTGCAGTATACACAGAGAAGGTAAGAGCAGTAGTTTTCTAGGAGCAGCCTAAGAACATTTTTGAGATACGGAGTTTCTTAGGGCTGGATGGTTACTACACACGCTTCATAGAGGACTTCTCCCGCTTAGCAGTGCCATTGAAGAGTTTGACTAAGAAGGGGGTGAAGTTAGTTTGGTTAGAAGCTTGCGAGAAAACCTTTCAGGACCTGAAAGGAAGGTTGACATCAGCACCAGTCCTGATACTTCAAGAGCAGGGGAAGAGCTATACACTTTACTGTGACGCATCAAGTATTGGGCTGGGAGTAGTGTTGATGTAGTGCGATCGAGTAGTTACATACGGATCTCAGAAGTTGAGGCCACATGAGAGGAATTACCCAACGCATGATCTCGAGTTGGCTGCAGTTGCTCATGCGTTACGCTGTTGGAGGCATTATATCTTGGGAGAACGATTTGTGGTTTTCACCGACCACAAAATCCTCATGTATATCTTTACTCAGCGTGACTTGAATCTAAGACAACGAAGGTGATTTGAATACCTTTAGTAATTTGAATTCAATCTTTCCTATACACCTGGTAAAGGTAATACAGTAGCTGATGCACTGAGCAGGAAGACTCAGATATAGGCAGTGTAGGAGGCCAGTGGTGAGTGGCAGCCTATAGCTTTGTTCTCTGAGATGAATTTGGAGGTGCACGACAGTCGGGGGAAACCTTATATTTCCTCTGTAACTGGGACTTATACCCTCCTGGATAGAGTGGGGATGAGAGAAATATCTGATTCAGAAGGCCTATTTCTACGTGAGTTGGTGGCAAGTGAGGAACCTCCTCCTGGTCAGACGATAGGCGATGATGAGGTATTGCGTTTCCATGGACGAGTGTTGGTTCCAGTGGACATGCACGGGGATCTGATGCAGTAGTTTCATGCTTCAGCTTGGGCTGTTCATCCCGGGGTTACCAAGATGTACTGTGACTTGAGACTTCAGTACTGGTGGCTGGGTATGAAGGGTAATATAGTTGGTTTCATTACGAGGTGTTCCACCTGTCAGTAGGTGAAGGCAGAGCATCAGAGACTAGCTGGGCTGTTACAGCAGTTACCTATTCCGGAGTGGAAATGGGATGATGTCGCGATGGATTTCGTGACTGGGTTTCCAAGGTCACCTAGAGACAATGATGCTGTGTGGGTTGTCGTGGACAGAATCATGAAGGTAGCTCACTTTTTTCCGACCAGGGAGACATTCGGTGTTGACGATCTCAGAAATCTGTATATCCAAGAGATCGTACGTCTTCATGGGGTCCCTCTATATATTTTTTTAGATAGGGATACCTGTTTTATGTCTCGTTTTTGGAAGAGTTTTCGGAGGGAACTGGGTACAAAGGTGCTTCTGAGCACAACTTAAAACCCTCAGACCGATGGCCAGTCAGAGCGTACGATACAGGTGTTAGAGGACATGCTATGTGCATGCATTCTAGACTTTGGGGGCTCTTGGGAGAGGCACATACCCCTAGTTTAGTTTTCCTATAAAAATAGTTTTCAGGCAACTATCAAAATGGCACCATACGAGGCTTTATATGGTAGGCCATGCCAATCACCCTTATGCTGGTTAGAGGTAGGTGAGGCAGCTTTACTGGGACCACATCTCGTGCATGAGACTTCTGAGCAGGTCCAGTTGATTCATAAATGGATGGCTACCACGCAGTCTTGTCAGACGTCTTATGCTGATCGTCGTAGATGACCTTCGGAATTCGTCATCGGTGATCAGGTTTTCTTGCGTGTTTCGGTGAGGCGGGACACAGGAAGATCAGGAGATAGGGAAAACTATCACCGAGGTATATGGGGCCATTTGAGATTCTGGAGAGATTCGGGCTAGTTTCTTATCAGTTGCTGTTACCTCAGAGGTACCAGACCATGCATGACGTATTCCATGTATCTCAGTTGTGCCACTATCATTCAGACCCATCTCACATATTTCATGCTGAGGAGGTTGAGCTTCAGTTTGATGCGTCCATGGAAGAGCATCCGATTTGTATCTTTGATAAGCGCACAAGGGTTCTCCGAGGCCGGTCAGTTCCTCTCGTACGGGTTCTATGGCAGCATTACCGAGTGTAGGATGAAACCTAGGAGTGGGAGACTGATGTACGTGCTTAGTGGCCAGAGTTATTCTCAGCTATATCTTCACCACCCTTAGAAGGGAAATTCGGGGACGAATTTATTTAAGGGGGGAAGTTTTTAAGAACCCGGTTCTTATTTTTTTAAGGTACGAGTTTCTTCTTTTCTCCTTCCATTAAGTGTTTTTGAGAAAATAAGGAAAATGGGGAAAAATCCTAAATTTTGGAAGTACACGTCGTGTACTTTTCCACACAACGTGTACTTATGGCCGTGTGGGATGAGTACACAGGGCGTATGGCCATGTCGGCGATGAGGGGTGTAGGAACCGACTAAACACCGTGTAGTGGTCCTTTACATGCAGTGTAGTCAGTCAGTATGAAAATAGTAAGGCAGTGGCCAGCTGTGTGATAGAACATGCCGTGTACTCAAGGAGACACGCCGTGTAGTCGTGTCGGCAGGTGAACAGTTCCACGCTGGCGGGAATCCGTCAGAGGAACAGTTAGAAAAAGGAAGTACACGCTGTGTACTTGGAAATACATGTCATGTACTTTGTTTTTTTTCCGCTTAAAATGGGCAGTAGCCTCCCCTATTCATAAGGAAGGCTTAGAACGTGAAGGGGGATCAGGAGAGGAAGGCCGAAGCTTCATAGATCCGCTGAGCACACGTCAGGAATCCGTTTCTGCCTCGGACGATCTCGTTGGAACCGCACGGGTAAGCCCTCCACTCTTCTTTGACCATTCATGTCAATTCTTACCCTAATAGAAGTTATTTACGTTTTAACAAGTTTTCTTCTTCATCAGATCTATGTCATTCTCAGGCATTTCTGGAGTCGATGTTCGCGTATATCGTTCGTTGGTGTATTAGGTAGGTGGCTTGGTGTTTATTTTCCAATTGTCGTGCGTGTTGTGTATTTTTGAGCTATGAACCCATATTTGGGGTGTCGTGTGGCTGAGGCCATGGCTATTTTAAATACCTAGAATTGTATAGGTAAGTAAATGTTATATTAAAATTCTATTTGGGATCACTGTATGGATCCAGGACCACCGCGGGGGTGCGTTCCTCTATTTATCCATTTGGCCAGGTTACCCGAGGGTATACCGTAAAATTGTAGCATGCTTTAAATTTCCTTGAGAGGAATTTTATATAATTGTATGCTTATCTGTTGGGCTCAGCACGATTACTTGTGCCTGAGGGTAGTGTTTTACTATAGGCTAAGGTCATGACTGTATTAGCCCGAGGGAAACGTTCTATTTTTACTGAGGGAAACCTTTGTATTCCGGAGGGCAGTGACTTCTGTGCCTGAGGGAGAAACATTGTACTCCTGAGGGAAATATCTGTTATGCCTGCGGGCTACATTTCTGATTACCTGAGGGTAAGGGTTTTGATTTTATGAGGACACCGACTGCTTATTTATAAATTCACTGTGGTGTTTTCTTAATATTAAATGTTTAAATGAATAATTAAAATGGCAATATAACTGGTTAAGTTAGTTACTTTTGAGTGATGCTTAGTTTATTTCATTTTAATACTACACACTGTTGTTTCATACTTCCACATAGTTGGGAACGAGCCTTTGGTGGGTGCCTACTGGGAATTATTTTCTCACACCCTGTTTGGGTCACGCTTTTCGGCCCAAACAGATTATGTTTCTGCAGGTATGGATAGGGGAAGGAGTCCATATACAGGTACTTGATTACTGCTGGGGTGTAGGAGAGCATGGGACCGAGAATTGGCTCGCGATTTCATTGGCTGTTCTATTTTTCTTTTATGTACCTGTACTCTGTATTGTATTATACTGTTATGTAACATGTTCTGGCTGTTTTCTTAGAATTGGAAACATGTTGCATCATATCTGTATATCTGGTTGGTCATATCTACTACAATTGTTTATTTTAGTTGTGTATGGTTTACTATTTCCACTTTTTCTATATGTTTTATTATTCCGCTGTGCTACACTTTGACAAATGAGGGCATAGTTTCCCCACTATCAGACCTGGGACCTCACTGCTTGTCGGCAGCCTCTGGAGTTTGGGGAAATGCGCTTGAGGTCACGTGGCGAATCGGGCTCGGGGAACCCATTGAGTGGAACCCGGACCTGGGACGTTACAATAGATTTGGTAATAACATGTATAACTACGGTTAAACCAATGAACTAATAAAATAAGGAAAAGATACCATAATTTTGATATCCTATAAATGATTCTTCTGGACCATATCACTATATTTAATGTTTTTCACTTTGTTCTTTTGGTTTTAGTCAACGGTTAGATTCATAAAGAATATAATAGTAATGGTTATACTACTGATGATGAAGATACTAAAAAATAAAAATTATTTGAAAGAGTTATTGTGGAATAGTATAATTAAAAGAATTTAGTGGTATAAGAATGTAGTAGAATGATTAATGTAATTTGGTTGTTAGATTCATGAATTATTTCCTCAATGCTTATTTGGATATAAAAATAATGAGATATATAAATATTTTGACAGTGTACTTGTAATTTTAGGATTTGGAAGCATGAATGTTATCATTATGGTTATAAATGTGATAATGGTATTCATATATTTGGTATGTTAAAAAATATCTTCATTTTTTAGTTTAGGGAAATTTTGGTGTTAAGTTGATTTTGGAAATATAGTGAATTTCCTTTTTAATTTTTTGGACTGAGAACTTAAAAAAATGTATATTGGATGAGTCTTAAGGTTGGAATGAAGTAAATGTGATTTTTATTATAGAGTAAGTAACATTAATAGAGTAAATGTGTTTTTTATTATAGATTAAGTAACATTCATATAGCATTTTCCACAAAAACATTGATATATATAGATCCTTCAAATATAAATGAAATTTAAGGATGTCCTAGAACAACCTTAGTGATGAAAATATATAGCTTACTTAGATTATTTGGGCACCATCATCTACTTTTGAGAAGTTTCTCACGATTTTCAAGACCACTAACCAGGATAAATAAAAATGGGGTGAATATTGTCTAGAAACATGAATAAAAATAAATATTTTAGGAGATGTTGAAGAGACTAATCAGGGAATGTCTGCTCACACTAACAGCATGTAAGAAATTTTTATTATCAACAGTTATGTTTAAAAAAATGTATTCAATTCTGTACTCATGAAAGATGAAGAGATGATACCCAATTCTTCTCGCCAATTAAACATCTAGTAGTAGAGCTTCCCAACACTTGATCTAGAATTGGTTGTAGGGATATTTGCAATAAATATTTTGTAACATTATCTCTATGGGAATAATTACGACATATATATGAATCATAAATACCTCAAATATATATTAACACAAAAAGAGTTAAATATGAGACATTGAAGGTGGTTATAGATTATTAATTATTATGATTTTTCAATCCATTCCCATATTGTTGAAGAAAATGAAGTGGAAGATTCTATGAGTAGGAATAATACTGTAACCCTATCCATGATGAGAATTATAAAGGATCAAATATTATTTGAAATATAGAGTATGGACATATGAATAATAAATGGATCTTTCCCTAACCTTAATCAAATGAATTTTAAACCATGTATTGTTTTGAAGATCAAGGAGTCTCAAAAGGTTGTGAGGTACTACAGAAAAAGGTATCAAATACTACATATTACAAATTCAATAATGATAGAGTTATATGGTTTGGAACCTCAATATGTATCCCATCATAACCAACACTTAATAGGTAACTTCTATATTTTTTACATATCTCATCCTTCTCTATTAATCTTGGAATCACTATGATGTATAGATATTTTAAGAAAAACATCTTATGGTTTAACATGAAGAGGGAAATTGTGTATTTTTTATCATTATTCTTAGTATGACAATAATTCAACGTTGAATGAAAAATGTATAAGGGAATGATGTAACTCCTTCCCATACTACTATGATAATGGGAAAAAAATAACCATGGATTTCTTTGTAGGACTCCATAACACTATCAGGTCGGTAGTTGATCACCTTAACCATAATCCCATTTAATTAATATCAGGGAATAGTTATATCTTTTCAAAATTTCTAGGATATAAATAAGATAAGTTGTAAAATTACATGGACTTCTACTCTCCATTGTATCTGATCAAGATCCAAGGTTTACCTCAAGGTTTTTTATTATCCTTCAAAAATCATTGGATATTGAGCTAAGATTTAGTGCCGATTATCACCCATTGATGGATGTTCAATCCATGAGAACCAAAAAAACACTATATTATATTTATAAATCATTTTTAATGGATTTCCAAAAGTTTTTGGATCTAAAAATTCTGCTATTGGAGAAATCATATAACAATAGTTTCTTTTTTATCATTCAAATGGAACCTTATGATTTCCTATATGGTAAGAGGTGTTTGAATCCAGCATGATGGTATGAAGTTGGAGAGGATAAAATAATGGGGAATGATGTAATCTATTATATTAAAAACAATGTTCAAACCATTTATTGTTTTATGAAATCTGTCTAATATTTTCTAAAAATCTATTAAGACAATATTCAATGAGGTTTTTAGTTTGAGGTCAAAGATAAAGTGTCCTATTGTATATCAAGCACTTTTTGAATAAGGGAAGGCTTTTCCCAAGATACATCAACCCCTTTGAGATCCTTAATCCTATGAGAGTATTGGGATATCAAAATGAACTACCACCTAGCCTATCTCAATGATTTTATGTGTTCTATATATCAATATTGAGGAAATTACAAACTTGACCCCTAACATTTACTTAATACATAGGTGGTAAACTTTCAAAATTATACATTTTATTATGAGAATTCAATTACGATCGTCGATCATTGACACAAGGTTCTACAATACTTGAAAACCCACCACATTAATATGTTATAGAGGAACCAATAGTTTGATGAATTGATGTAGGAACCAAAATAGGTGATAAAATTGAAGTAACCTCATCTATTTTAGTGTATGAATTAAATTTTAACATTTATATTTTATAAGGGGGAATAATGTAACATCATAAAAATTTATAAATAAAATTGAATTTTTAAATTTTTAAATCCCTTATTAGAAAATTAAATTATGGAACTAATGTATTTATTATGGATCATTACGAGTTATGTTCTAATATATTTAATATATTGTTATGTATCATAGCGATTTATAATATTTCAAATATACAGTGATATTATTATTATTATATATATTGTTTTAAGATAAATCTATTTAATAGAGATGAAGGAGGAGATGACCTCGACTAGTAAGATCATACAATGCGAAGCCCATTTTTCATAGATTTTGAGGGAGATATCAACATTGATATTCTCATTTTACCAATCCCAAAAAAATATTCAACATCTATATAATGAGAAAAACCATTTACCAGAGATGTTATATGTCATATAGATTGTGATCCAAACCATGTTCACTGAACCACCCCAATAAAATTTCATTATCACACACCTAACCACTAGGGTATTCACAGGAGTAGTATAATGCTATGAATATAATCCATAATAGTATGAATTTGTTTTTTTGTTTTATAAAAAATAATTATTTTATTTATTTTTATTACATTATAATGTTTAAATTTTTTTTATGAAAATAATAATTTCATACGATGAAATACAAATTTTTTATTTAAGAAATATATACATTTTCAATCATGACACTCTATTTTATGAATTAAAGAATTTATAAAAGAATTATTTTCTACTAAAATTTTATTGTGAAATAATATTTATAAATAAATTTATTGATCCAAATGTAATTTTTCAATGGTCAAATAATGTTTATTGTAAAAAACCTAGAATTTTTCAAAAAATGGGTTTTTTTGGATTAGATTTTTAAATTCCCATATTTAGAGAGTTATGTTTATAAAATAAATATTATTTTTGAAATAATAACATTGAAATTATCCAACGATTAATTTTCCTTAATTTTATAAGACATACACATTGTTCATTAAAATTAAATATTATATAATTATATGGTTTGTATTACGATATCATAAAATCCAAATAGTGATGTAAGAAATTCTATTAAACATACCCTCAACCAAAATTAGGAATTCCCATTAAATAATATGTTTTTATATGTTATTTGATTATTTTTATGAAAACTTTATTAATCATACAATACCTATATTATATCTTAAAGTCATAAAATAAATTCCTTATAAGAACGACTCACATGCACATCACCATGGGTTTTATTTGAAGTACTTTCTGTTAATATAATTATAAAATAATGTAATCCTCTTTTATTTATAATAAACCATGGGAAATAGCCATGTGATAATTTGTGTCTTGTATTTATTTGTCGTATATGTTCTAAATCCTATGTTTAAAAATGTATAAATAAATCTTCTCACTTTTTCTATTAAAACCCACCCAAAATCCCATTACACTAAACTTAAATCCATTAGAACATGATTTTTCTCTACCTTTACCTATCTATATCCCTCCAATTTTGTTCCCACACTCTTAATAAGATCTTCCCAATATTCTATAAGCACCCTTTAAAGGTAAGAGATCCTTTCCTTATCCTCTTTATTTATGAAACTTATTTATATTATTTTTTTTATTTACAACTATAATAATTATTATATGTTTTTACACATACCTTTACCATCATTATGATGACCATTTAATGACAGATGTCTTTCAATATCATTAAACCCTTCCATGAATTTTTATATACCCTCATTATATTGTTGAAATTATACTTCCATTTTCCATGCCATACATTTATGGTGTGACTACCCATCCCCAATTCCCCTAAAGTATACTCATATAGTTCCACCTATCCATCATTTAAACATAGAATCCATATATGTAACTGACAATCCATAATCATGGGATCAAATGTTATGATGTACACCCTTATGTTGTATGATCTATATGGAAAACTTATACATGTACATAATATGAATTTGACAGGTGGGCCCGAAATTATATATCCCTAGAATTCATTTGGAAATGTTTTTATCTCATGAGATACAATATTTGGTTCATGTGAGGTTACCCTAAGAACAATGTGTTAAGATTTCATGATATTTATTCTTGACATATGATTATGAATTCATGATTTCTGTTGTTTCCACATTCCCATGTTTCTTATTTTTGTTATCATCTTATATAATCCTTCAATGTTCATGTTTTTTATTCTCACCCATATTATATTCCTTTGATATTACTATTTAATAAAATGTATTTTTATTTATGTTATGATTTTATTATTACTTTACTCAACTTTGTAGCTCACCCCTTTCTTATGTATGTCCCCAGGTTATCTAATTAACTATAAAGAGATAAAGGAAATATAAGGGCATGTTATTGATTTTTAGTTTACATATTTTTTTATTTATATTTCATGTTCTTATGATATGTAAAATATTACACAATGAAATTAGGTCACATGATTATATGGGTTTGTATTATGTGTATATGTATGTAATAAATCTTGAAATAAATGTATATAATATTTGGGTTTCCATATATAGAGTGTGTTTTTAGAACTAGATATGGTAGTGTGGGTCAGAGGTGTTATAGCATTTTAATCTTATATACTATTTTCATAAAATTAAATATCTTCAGTTTATTAATAATAAGTAAAGATAGATAGTTAGGAATAACCACATGATTTTTTACTCTATCTCTTATTCTATTTGGTTTCTCATTATGTAAGCCATTTCGTAAGATCCTAACCTTTTCTATAATTTATTTGATATTTGTTTCAGGTACTCATTTTTCTTATTTGATTACATATTGAAATTTTATGTCATGGGGTGTTATTGGGTGGAATTTAGAGAAAATTTTAAAAAACGCTGTTGTGCATGGTTGGCGCATGGTTAGGGAAAACCCTATGCCCAAGCCTAGAAAACCATGAAACCCTGGATGGTGGGAAATTTCATGGTTGGAACAATGTTTTCCAACCCATATGCTCTATTATGAGTAACTTTGATCCCTAAAATAAAGCCTCATGGTTGGATCATGGTCAGGATAAACCGTACAACCCATCCCATCTAACAATGTGTGGGAATTAAAGTCCCCCAGAAATAAATTTTAAAAATTATTAGACCACCAAATTAACCCCAAATCGACCCCTATCTGACCCTAGGTAGTATTTTAATGATTTTGCTGTTTTCTAAATGAATTAAAATCCATCACATCCTCTATTCTTCATAATTCAAGCCCCGGATCAATGATCTTATCCTCTCCCGCTAAGTGGATTCTATCACATTGCTTTCCCATTCATCCACCTTCCTTCTCTCATTCTTCTTATGGGAAGTAATATTATCCCTCTCTAGATCTATATCTATATTTGGTGAATCTAGGTCTATGAATCAAGATCTAGATTTATAATTAAGATATTTTATTTTATTTTAATCAGATTTTGGGTTTTTTAATTCATATCTTTTTCTATGTCATTATTCCGTTCAATTTTTTGGGATTTTCTTTGGGAAATTATTATTCAATGTTTAGAGGTAAATGGAATATTATTAAAATCCCATAGTTTTGATACATAATACATGTATGGGATCATAGAATTTATAGGTTTTTTCTTAATAATTTAAATAAATAAATTTTACTAATTTAAGTGGTCAATTAATGAATTAAGGAATTGGGGATTTAATTGAATAATATAATTACAAAATTCAGATAATTAATTGATGAATTAATTATCAAAGTATTGAATTGGAGAAATAGGGATAATTAATTGTGGTTTACATTATTAAATTCATGAATTATTGAATTGTGAATTAAGGATAATTAATTGGTGATTTAATTATTAGATCTTAAAATTGTGAAAGGATTAATTAATTGTTGGATTAATTAATATAAATGTAGTGGTTAAATAATTGTTTAATTAAATAATTAATGAGATATGATTAGTTAATTGAGGAATTAATGGATATGATAGATATGTTTAATTAAATAATGGACATCTATTAATTAATTTAGGAATTATTTAATGGAAGATTATGGTCGTTAATTCTGATAAGAAAATTAATGTTGATTAATCTAGGTTGACGTGAAAATGTGAAAACTTGTGATAAAAAGATATATGTTAAAATATGGGATGTAATTATATATATATAATATTGATTAACAGGGTGTTAGAAATGAGTTTTTATGCCCATGATATATATGTATGAATGATAAATTGTGTGTTATTCATGAAATTATACACCCATGATATATCTGTATGGTTAGGAATTGGGTTACATGACATGACATTATACAACCATTATATGTATGTATGATTGGGAATTGGGGGGATATGCATGATTTTCTACACCCATGACAAATGTGTATGATTTTAAATTGGGGTGCTAGACACGGTGCTCTATGCCCATGATATACATACATGGTTGATAAATGGGGTTCTAGATAAGGCACTCAATCCATAGAAAATTTTCATTGGGATATGGTTCAAAGTTTCCATAATAATGAAATTTAAGTGACATAGATAATTTAATCACATGTTCTATAATTAAATGTGAATTGAATATATAACATGGTTTTGAACCGTTGTGCACTGATGCAGTTATTAAGGTATGAGTGTCCTTAGGATCTTGGTGTTCTATGTGGTTTAATAAATATTATTTGATAATGTGATAATTTATTTCTTATTAATTGGAAATATTTCATTATAAAACTGCACATACTATTTATTTACTGGATTTGTATTACACACATTGGTGGTGGCCTATTGAGTTGTACTCACACCCTACTCAGGTTGCTTTATCGACACCTGAATATAATTTATTATTGAAAAATAGGTTAAGGGAAAATACCCAGAGTTAGATAAATGATTTGGGGATGGAGAATGGTTGAGGGAATCAAACATAGTTCGGGACCTGCTAGGATTCATTAGTGTATTTATTATGGGTTCTCATTTTAGACACTAGACAAATACATTAGTATGCGATTTTTTCTGATTTAGTTTGGATACTGTATCTCTTGAATTTATTACCTTGAGATATTGGCATTTTTTATTATTATATATTTTCTTCCACTATTTTTTATTATTTACATTGGTGTATTACTCTGATAAAAGATGGTATAGTCTCCCCAGGATTGACTTGTCAGACCCTCACTTCTAGTCGGTAGCCTTTGGCATATAGGGAGGTGAGATTGAGGTGATGTGACCTACTAGATCAAGGAATAGATGTGTGACATTTGGGTTGGGACATTATAAAGTGGAATCATAAGAGTTTTTTTTCCATTTACTTGGTAAGGTTAGACAAGAGAATAAGAAGTGTTGGGGCTTAGACATGAGATTTTTCATGGTACTTCCAAACCCATGTATGGGGAAACCCTGAGTACCCAGGGTGGGATTGTTGTTATTAATTTTTATTATTATAGTTGAATATCATTTCCCATTTTTTTGACACACTTGTTATCTTTTGAGATTAATGATATTGATATTTTTTTGAGATTTTACTCATGGACAACCATGGAAAAAGAGTTGATTTTACATGAATCATTCTCAAGGTTACTATAACATGCATCATTTTAGGTATGTATGGAAAATAGGTTATGGTTAGCCTATTAAACTTAAACTATGTTAATTTATTTTGAAAATTTAACAATAAATTTTGCCTAAAATGAAATTGAGAATAGTAAAATGATGAAAAATGTGAATAAATGGTTTTATAAATGAGAAATATGAATAATGAGAATGTATTTACCACTGTTAACTAGGACCATGGTCATGGATAGTTAAGGGTAGTGTTAGTACCTCAATTTTTACTGTATGGTGAGGGTTTTAAAAAAAGGCATGATGTATATTTTTGTGCATTGACTCTTACATAAATGTGATTATGTTTTTTCATGAGTTTTAGAACACTTGTTTTCAGTTATAGTGATATTCATCCATGAACATGATTGTTGAGTTGATGAAAAGAGGTTGTGGGTGGTAATTCTCTATTAGTAGTGGAACTAGATGTAGCAATAGTTTTGGGTGAGGAAAAAGGGGATATGTTCTAAGAGAATATTTATCATTTCATGAAAATCATTGGAAGAGGCCTATGGAGGGTTGTAAGATTATTTTATTATCTTTTGAAGTAGTTATAGTTAAATAACCCTTTGAATTTTACTAGATATGGTGGGCCAGAAGAAACTAGGTTCTATATTGAGTCAATCGAGATGATACTTGACCATTAGGAGACTCATACTAAGATGAGGGTAACGTTGGAAACTTATATGATATAAGGATCAGTGAAACACTTTTGAGACATTTAGGTATAAACTGGGATGACTGATGGTATGTTATGGAAGAACATGTTAGAGAGGATAATTGAGAACTTCTACTTAGATACACTGAGAAAGGAGAGAGTAATCAAGTTCATGTTGTCAAATCAATGGATTATGTATGTGATGGAATATGCTATATGATTTATAGATTTTTAGTTATTTATTCCATCATTGGGAGGATATGAGGATACCTCAAAAAAATTATTTTTGGAATAAATTAAGTGTTAAATTAATCCTCTTGTTAATATATTTAGGCAGAAGAAGTTTTCCAAAGTAGTGAATCATGATCTCATTTCATAGGGGAACATAAAAGATATGCTTATAGCGATAGACAAGTGTCTTATTCTAGAAGATATGAAGGTGTGTATTTTAAGAGTAGGAATCAATGTTATGATATCTTTATTTTGTGTAGTGAGAAGAAGAGTGGCTAGTCATGGGGATTAGTTACTCAGGATATTACTCAAGTTCTTTTCCACTAGTATTGTAAGACAAGATACTTTTATAAACATTGTCCATGACCACCAGTAGAGTGTTGAACCTGCTGCCAGATGGGACATCAATAGTGTTTCTATTGGAACCGAGTCAAACTACTAGTGACAGAGGAGCTAGACTGAACCAAAAAGTGTTAAAAAAGTTTTAAGCATCATATCAGTCTTGAAGACAATGTTATACTATCCAAGGGGGTAGAGGTGGTTGACATAGTTATTCTAGGAATAATATCCCCCATTATTAGTGTCGTGAAACTTAGGGGAGTTATACAACATCACATGTAATAGGGGAAAGAAAGTTTCATGTGGTTCATCCTACAATTGTGGATAGAGAGTCTGGGCCATTGAAAGGGAGTGTTACAATTCTTATAGATCCTACATTATCTTGTTCCATATTTGATACTAGCACATATCATTCCTTTATATGTATAAAACATGTTAATGGTTCATGACTAGTGGTACAATATTTGAGTGGGGTAATGAATATAGATACACCATTGGGGGTACGATGTAGAGAAATGTGTATGTGAAAGGGGTTTTCTCTCAAAATTAGGGAGTACTGTTTTCTCTGGGATCTCTATATTCATGATATGTCATGCTATGACCTCATTATGGGTATCTACTAGACACTCAGATACCTAGAACACATTGATTATTGATATATAATAGTGACATTTTTATATAATTAGGGAGACAACTGTACTTATCATGGGTAGTGGGATATCCAGGTAGGCTATGCAAGGATGATTACTCAGTAATTGGGAGAGTTCATGGCCCAATTTTCTAGTTTCTTGTTGGATGATGGAGGTGTGAGGTATGATTTATTTTCAACTATAGTGGAACTATTTTAGGATATATTTCTTGAAAATTTATCAAGGTTTCCACCTAAGTATATGTATAATTAACTATATATCTCATGCTTATTGCTGAATCCATTTTCTATTCCACTAGACAAAATGGAACCAAAAACACTTCCAGAGCTGGAGACTTAGCTGGATGAGTTAGAGGGTAAGGGATTTATCCATCTAAGTATGTTTTTTGGGTTCTACAGTGCTGTTTTATAAGAAGTCTGATAGGACTCTATGATTGTGCATATATAATCAAAAGTTGAACCAGATGAATTTGATTGATCTGCATCATTTTCTATGAATCAATGATCGATTTGAGCAGCTGAGAGGATCTTGTGTGTTCTTGAAGATCAAATTAAGATCAAGGTATCATAAAATAAGAGTTCATACTTCTGATATATTGAGGACTTATTTTAGAAGCATGTATGAGCTATATGAGTTCGTTATAACACCGTTTGGGTTGATGAACACATCAGTAGTGTTTATGGAATTGATGTAAAAAATCTCCCATCCATACCAAGATCAGATTATGGTAGTGTTTTTGAATGATATCTTGGTTTACTCCAAGATTCATGATTATCATTCCCAACATCTTGACATATTTTAGAGTACACTAAGAGAGCATCATCTACACACCAAGTTATATAAGTATGTGTTTTGGATTTATTAGGTACACTTATTTGGACACATAATCTCATTGGATGATGTGTCAGTGGACCCAAAGATGTTTCAGAAAGTGGTAAATTGGGATCATCCCATGTATGTATTAAATATTTTCATATTTATGGGGAAATCAGGATATTAAAAGAGATTCATCCAGGACTTTTTTTGGTTTAGCTGAACCACTTTCAATCTTGAACACAATTGGGATAATGTTTGAATGGTATGAATCCTATTAGAAGTCCTTCAAGGAGTTGAAGAATAATTTTACATTGGCATCAATCTTTATCCTACCTGATCGAGGTGAGGAGTTCATGATGTATTTTCATGCTTATAGGGTTAGAATCAATGCTGGGTTGTTGCACATATATTGAGTTGGGACATATGGGTCTTGGAAGTTGAGGAAACATGAATGGAACTAACATACACATAACCTATAGCTATCATAAACACCTAGAAAATGAAATAGTGTGGATTACAATTTGATTAGGAAAAATAATATTTAGATGGTTCATGGGTCTATTGTTTAGTGCAATATGATGAAATTACTGGTTGAGATGCATGCGATGGTTCAAGAGTGTTAAGAGAAGATGACTCTAGTATTAATTTTAGTGGATTCTACACTCTTTATATTGATCGTAGATATGATGTATGAGAATATGGAGTGTTTTAATTTTAGGTAAATCCTTGAAGGTGGGGATTCACCATTAGATTGAAGCATAAATGAATATGAGATCATTTATGCCATGAATCAAGTTGTACTACCTAGAAGTATGAGGGATGAGTTGATGTGGGAATTTAATGCATAAAAGGTGGGGGTAAATATAGGTGTAACCAAGATGTACCATGACCTATGTTGATTGTATTGGTGGTTGTGCATGAAAAAGGACATATCATGGTTCGTTACAAGATGCTACACATGTTAGAAAGGGAAGGTTGAGCATCAATGACATGTAGTTTTGATGTAGTCATTTTCCATTCTACAATGGAAGTGGGGTAAAGTGACCATGATTGTTTTGGTACTTCTCTCCAAGCCACTGAGGAATAATTATTCTATCTAGGTTACTGTGAATCAACTGATTAAAGGATCACATTTCATTCGTATATGGGAAGATTTCTTAGTGGGGCATCTGGAATATTCTTATGTTCAAGAGATAGTCCACCCACATGGGGTTCCATAGACTATAGTTTCATTTCATGACTCATTATTAACTTCATGATTTTTTAAGGGCTTATAGAAGGTTCTTGGTACACAAGTTTAATTGAGTATTACTTTTCACCCATAGACAGATGGGATATTGGAGAATACTATACAGGTTCATGAGGATATGCTACATGTGTGTGTCCTCAACATTGGATTATCTTGGGAGAAGAAAATAGATTTAGTGGAGTTTTACTATAATAACAGTTATTATGAAAACTATATAAATTGAACCATACAAGTATATTTATGGTAGGTCAAGCATGTTATAGTTATGTTGGATGGAGGCAGGTAAGGCAATGTTGTTGGGACCAGTCTCATACTGGAGATGTTGGATCATGATTAGATGATATAGAAGCATATGGTTATGGATCAGAGAAGACAAAAGTCATATATCAGATATACATTGATGGACCCTATATTATAGAGAGGATTATTGATTATTCCTTCATGTGTCACCTAGGTTGGGACCCTATAGAATATGGAGATCAGGTTAGTTGGTGCCAAATTTTGTTGGATCATTTGAGGTTGTATAGATAATTGGGCCAGTGGCATACCAATTGTCTCATCCACAAAAAAAATTCTATGAATGATGATTTACATGTATCAAAACTATGTAGGAATATTCCAAAAACCTTCTGATGTGATCAACATGGATGTTGTTGACCTTGATATTGATGTGTCATTTGAGGAGCATATGATACGTGTGTTGGATTATAGTGAGAAAGTGTTTCAAGTAATGAACATGCTGATAGTTCATGTATTGTGGAAGCATGGGTGTGTGTAAGAGAATTAACGTGAAAGGTTTGAAGTTATGTGGGATTAATGGATAATAGTTTTTGGCTTATAATCTTAAGGAAGAATGGGAGTGTTTCTTGAGGATGATTTTTTATAAGGTTCAGATATTTTAAGTCCTAATTTTTTTTGGTTTTCACTCGAGCTTGTTTTCAGGTACTCTTATTTCTTTATTTTAGTAATTTTTATTGCATTATAACATGGGATGTTTGGGTGTAATTTTTAGAAAAATTAAAGGAAAAGGGATTGGGAATCATTGGTTCATGGTTATGGATAACCATACACCCCAATCCAGTTAACCATGAAACACTAGATAGTCAGGAATTGAATTGAGGGTGCATGGTTTTTGAAATATTGTTCCCTCTAACGATTAACTATGCATGCCTAAAATAATAAGTCCATGGTTCATGCACAATTCAGGGAAACTGTGTTCCCTGTCCCAGCTATATGTTCACAGGAATTAAATTCCATCAAAAATTAATTTAATAATTATTGGACCCCCTTATTAACCACAAAATAAACCTCCATTCATCCATAGGACATCTTTTATAGTTTTGGAGCTCTACAGATGAATTTCAAGCCTTCCTAAACCATAATATTCAAAATTCAAATCCTAGATAAAAAATATTCTCCAATCTTGTTAAGTGGATTAGATCCCATTTCTTTCACATTCATCCACCTTATCTCATTCATTTAGTTGGAATTATTATTAAAATTTTCTATATCTAGATCCAGATTTGGTGAATCTATATCTAGGATTATGAATCTAGATTTATAATTAAGAGATCTTTTATTCATTAATCCTGATTTGGGGTTTTAAAATTTGGATCTATATCTACGTCGTTGTGACCCTCAATTTTCGGTGATTTCTTTTGGGAAATTGTTCTTAAATGTTTTTAGGTATGTGGTTTATTATTCAAATCCAATAGTGTTGATATAAAATATGTGTTTGTGATTTTACAATATCTATGGTTTATTTAGAAATTGGATTTACCAAAATTATTAATTAATGTGGTCAATTAATTTATTGAGGAATTTGGGATTTTAATGAATAATTGAATTTTGGAATTGGGATAATCAATTTATGAATTAATTATCAAAGTATTGAATTGGTGAATTGGGGATGTTTAATTTTTGATTTCATTATTAAATTCTTGAATGGTTAAATTGTGAATTTAGGATAATTAATTAGTTAATTAATTATTAGAAGTTAATATTTTTATTGGATTATTTAATTGTTGAATAAGACAATGGAATTAGTGTCGTTGACTAATTATTGAATTAATTAATGAAATACAAATGATTTATTAACTCTTAAATTATTGAATAAGATAGATGTGGTTAATTAATTGTAAAATTAATTAATGGACTTGTATTAATTAATTTAAGAATGAATTAATGGATGTTTGTGGGGATTAATTTTGATAAGAAGATTAATTTTGATTAATCCTGGTTGATGTGCCATAGTGGAAACATGTGATAATTATATACATATAATAATGTGACATGTTATGATATATATTTGCATGATTGATAAACAGGGTGGTAGACATGAAGTTCTATTCCCATGAAATATATGCATGATTGAGAATATGGGTTCTAAAAATGAATTTCTATGCCCACGATATATATGTATGATTGGGATTTGGGGTGCTAGACTTGACACTATACACCCATAATATATACTTAAGGTTTGGAATTGAGGTGATAGACATGAATTTCTATTCCCATGGAACATATGTATGATTGAGAAATGGGGTTCTAGATATGTCGCCCAATGCCCATGATATACATGCATGGTTGATAAAAAAGGTGCTAAATAGGGCTCTCTACACCCAAAAAAATTGGAATTTGACTATGGTTCAAAGTTGTCATAATAATGAAATTTAAGTGAAATCGATAATTTTATATCAAGTGCTTTAAAGAAATGTGATTTTAATATTTTACATGGTCCAAACCCATCATGGCTTGTCATATCTCAGACTTCGTGGAGGTATGCATTTTTTTTGGTTTTAGTATTTTTTTTGTTTAATGAAATTATTATTGAGATTATAATGAGAAAAGTGTGAGTTTTGGGAGTTAGGTACATGAAAGGAATGAAAATTGAGCCAACCTGGGAATGGTGCATGGTCTGAACATGGTTAAGTAAACCATGTGGGCTTCCTAGAAAAATTGTGCAACCTCATACAGTAGAATTATACATTGTTGGGACACAATTTCAAAATCATGTGAATATCCCCCAGTAATTGTAAAACCTCACTCACCTTATAAGGATTATATCATTGGTTTTCACATGGTTTGGAAAACCATGCCGATAAACAATTCACCACTTTAAATGCTTAAACAAATTATGGTTCTTCCCTCTCAAGATTTTATTTATCTCTCCCAATCTTCACCCTATTGATTCTCCTCTCAACACTAGTGAATAACCTAAAACTTCCATGCTTCCTAGAGATTTATCTCTTTTATTTCTAGGCTATTTGGGACATTTTTGGCTGTGAATAAAAGATATGGGTATGTTTAATCTTCTCATTTCTTCCCTTTTTTCAGAAAAAGGTTTGTATCTTGGTATATCTCTATCTGAATCACTAAAAAACTATTTTTTAGTGGATTATAGGATGAATCTTTTATATGTGTTTGGATCAGGATCTTAGTTTATGATTAAGATTGTGTTCATCAAAAGATTCTAGGTAGGTGGTATATAAGTTATATCCCATAGTCATTGTGTTATTTTATTCATGTTTGGTTACCTTTTCTTAACCTTATTGTGATTTGAATTTTTTGGGGTATATTTTATTAAATGAACATATAAATGATTATTTTAACCATTCATTATTACCTTAGGATGTGTATTTAATTAGTTGTCCAATTTAGGTCCAACCATGCTGTGCACCGACCATCCTGAACATGGTCAACGTAAAAATTAAGAGTGAAAATGACATGTGACTAAGTAGAGATTATGAAAAATATGTAAATTGGTTGATGCGATGATTAATAAATTCATATGGATTGTTGTATATTTATGTTGATAATGGCTAAGTTCTTTTTTTTGGATTCTCATGAAATATGTGTAAAATGGGATTAATGGGAATCTAGTAAATGAATTATTTTAGGTACTTGAAATGCATATGTTGCTTAATTCATGGGAGATGATGAACATGTTATGTGATTTAACATATGTTAATGGTTGAATATTTTCAATGGGTTAATTTATGGGGACTAGTGAACATTATTAGTGAGTTAGTCATAATAAATGGTTATTCTGATAAATGACTTTGTAATGTAAATGGTAAACGTGTTAATGGGTAATGGAATAATGTAAATTCCCATGGTGATTATTATGGTTTTTTATACTGGTTTTGGTTATAATTGGATGATATATGGCATATGTGTTGTGAAGGGATAAATAATCACTTTCACATGGCTTGGTAGAGTGGGATATTAACATGAGTTTATACACCTAAGGGTATAGATAGATTGAGGATCTAAACTCTACCCCTAAATGAACGTGTCAGGGAAGAGGATGGAGTTCTATTCCCATGTTAGTTTCATTCAATGAGACCACATGGACCAAGTATTCAATGTGAGTTTGTTAGATTTTTTATGAGGTATTTATCCTCAGTGAGATTGGGAACGTGACTTATTTCCATTATGCATTGGGAATGATGAGTATGACTAATCCATTAAACACATGATGAAAGAAAATTATGTAATGAATAAGGTATATGGTTAGAAATTTGGAATAATTCTATGAATAACTTAAGTGAATCTTGTTAACTAATTGATCCAAAAGTGTCTTTTTTTAATTTTACTCTACTTAGAACTTTTATGTAATATCTTTTTAGACTGGATATTTTATAGACAACATTGATCATAGCCTACTAAGTTATACTCAAACCCTTCTTAGGTATCCATTGGGTACCTGAGAAGACTTTATTCCTAATCACCAGGATAAGGGAAAACAGTCACATGCTTGGTAGTTTATTCAGGCTTGGGAAGTTCATAGAGGAGGTTCCGGGTTGGGAGTTAGAACCATTTGGAGATTCTGTAATTATTCATGATTTTGGTTTTTTTCACAATGCTATGTTAGCATGAAATGACATATTTACCATTGGATATGTTTATTACCTAGTATTGGGGGATTTTTTTTATGCATGTTCATTTTTAATTATATATTTTTCCACTATTTTATCTAATTTATATTATTGTGAAATTTGGTAAAGAGGGTATAGTCTTCCCATGTGATATTTTAGACCCTCACTTCTATTTAGTAACCTTTGGCATATGTAGAGGCACACTTGAAGTCATGTTTCAACCCAGATCAGGGCACCAGTTTATTGGATCCTAGGTCAGGGATGTTACAATGTGTTATCAGAGAAAGGTTCATTTTTGGTCTTGCTATTTGGGATGGTATAACGTAGGTTATTATGTTTTGGGCCTTGGAAATGAGCCCGTTCTTTGGATTATCGAACCCATGTGTGAGGGACACCCCAATTCACCTATAGTGGGGATTTTTGTTCTTATTGTGTGTTTTTATATTTATTTATATTTCACTATTGGGTGATGCACTTGTTATATAATGTGATAGTTTTATGCTATTTAGATTGTGTCCTGAATGGAATGATATTTCAAATTCATGCATCCATATAGGCACCTAGGTATCTAATTGGCATGCATAATGGTAGGAACACATGATATAGGTGTGTTGGCATAAAAGGTACGGTGCATTTTATTCCTTCAAATTTTTTAAAAAATAGTGTCTAATTAAGATAATGAACATGGTCAAATATAAAAGAAACAAGGGAATGGTTAAAGAATCATGTTTATTTAATGTTTTCATATAAGTTAAAATTATATATTTAACTTGTTGTGAAAAAGGTAAATGTGTCTAGGAGGAAAATATTGGTGGTATAAAATTCAAAACTGGTTTAAAGAGTGTGTGTATAATGTATGATTTTTGGTGACGTCAGTTGGCTTACCCTAGGATGACAATGAATCATGGTAAGGATGGTATAGTGTAGTATTATAAATTTGATCATGTCTAGTAGGACAATGTTTTTTGAGTTGGATCATTATATCCGGTATTGTACATTCCATTATAGTTGATACTAATTAGATTTTCCATGAAATGTTTGTTGATGGATATGTTTTGAAATATGAATCTGATTAGGAAGGGGGTTCCTGAAATGTTGGGTAAATGGATCATTCTAAAGTACGAACCATTGGATTGTCAAAATAGATTCATTAATTATAATGGAATGCGTAATGATAGAACATCAGAGAAGAATGTCATTGAGTAGTCCATGTGTTGTTTAACTAGCCCTTGGGTAAGGGTGGTCATGGAAGTGTGAATATCCTTGGAAGAGACCTTGTTTATATGTTGGGGGACCTCAATGAGTCTCTATGTGTGGATAAATGGGTGTTCCTTGTTATGATTTTGGTAGTGTGATGACATTTAGGGTTTGAGATGTCTCCTGATAAAGTGAATGTGGTGTCCCTTGTCGGTTGGGAGTGTGTAAGCTGAAGGATGAACCTAAAAATTAGTGTCTTGATTATGGAATCATTAGTGATGGATATTTTTTTATGGTGTGGTAACCCATTTAGGATCATATTGTTCGAGTTGTTTTTGGATCCTATAGGAGATGTTTAGGCTCGTGGTGTTGATGTGTGTGTGTAAAAGAATTCTTTGTGTGAAACCTAAGGTTGATGTTTACCAGGGTGCATTGAATGAAGTGTACTAGAATGGGGATAGGATAGACAACCATGAGTGGTGACTAGTTGAATTTTTAATGTAAATGGCCTATAATGAGAGACCAGCGAGTGGTTACACTTTACTGTAGTTATGGAAGTTGGTATCACCCGATTCTCGAGAGCGATCCAAGAGAGTGATCGTCAATTTTGGTAGTTCTCTTTGATGTATGAGGTATAGATGGGTGTTTTGGTTTTGGATAGGGGAATTTTTTTTGAATGAATAAGTTTTATGTTCAATCATATTTTGAGATGTGACTCATGTTTTGAAACTGAGTTGATAGTCTGGGGGAATGTTAAGGGTGACCTCATAGCAAGTCAGCCGAGTGATGCTTGTGCCTCGAAATATGAATTACAAGTGATGATTCAGAGGTGTAATCAATGAAAAATAAATAACATAATGTTTCAGTAAATGGTGTGGTAATACGCTTTTTCTTTCAGAAGGGCACATGAATAATGATAGTTTCGTTTATGGTTAGTTTTGAAGGGTTGCATCGCAAGAATTTATGACCCATATATTTGTATGAATATTAATGGATGCCTCATAGTTTTTTTTGGTTGAAAGGAAAAGTATGACTAAAGCATGCTTAGATGCATTTTTTATAAAGGTGATTATCATGGTGAGGGTGTTCATGTGGATGGGATTTTTGTATGAATGGTTTGATTATTGTGCATGATGTTTGGGATGTATCTCTCATGATGGGGTTAACAGACCAAACGTCATGGTCAAGTGAGAAAATTGTTGTCGAGATAGGCTCTGGTGATGTATGGATCATGTGATCTAAAGTCAATTTAATTTTGTGGTCATAAGAATGTGAAAGGCGTTGAGGGGTTGATGGGGTCCATATATGGGAATCTGATGCTTAGGCACTAGTCCATTCAGGATGGGAGGACCAGTGACTCAGGATAAGCGCATGTCAATCTCTGTGAAACCGAAGTGGGAAGCATAAAAATATGTTAGATCATAGTTTTTAATTGGTGGGGAGGACCTCTATGTTTTGATAGTTAAAGTTTAGGTTTTTTCCAAAAGAACTCTAGTGGTGTGGTAGTAGTAGTGTCAAAAGAAATGGTTGTTCAGAACTACTTTGCCCAGATTTAGGAATTGGGGGTGAGCTATTTGGTAACCCACATGAGTTGTGGTGGTCAGGTTTCGATGATATTTTTGGGGCAGGGATGCCAAAGACTATTGATAGACCAATAAGTTCTTATATTTGGAGGTCACATCATTTTGGAAAAGTTATAGTGGTGTTCTTTGATAACTTCTTAGAATACTTATAACTAGTGATGATAATACACAACATCTTGAAATCATCATATGTATCCTGAGAATGCTTTGGATCTTATCTTGGTGACTAGAATGTGTAGTGGTTGGGCATGAAACATCTTGTAGTTTATGCCCATGGGGTGGTATAGGTTGAGAGAGATGGTGGGATTTCACCCATATTTTCTTTACTGGTGAGTTCCAAATAATGGATTTGGAGTCAAATAACAATGTGAGTTTTATTCATGGATGTCAGGATCATGTACCAGGTGACGTTATTTTATTGAACCGAGGAAATCTAGATGGTCCCATCCATGTTTTGGGTTATATATCATGACCAAAGAATGATATGTGGTGATTTAAATCTGTTGAGATAAGTGATGATAATTTCACTACTATGGTGGGGAGTGATATGTGAGTCCTAGATGTGTATATTAAAGCATGGAGTTGATATAGTGGCCTCAATATTTCAATGAGACAACTATGTGGTGCATGTTGGGTCTGTCAGAGAGTGTAGTTGGGAAATGTTTGTGGTGGTTGATTCAGATAAATGATGTATTCTAGATAAGGGTGGTTCCAATTGAAATTTGAGATTCGGTTGTTATAGTTGTTGAAGGGAATGTTATGAAATGAAAATGGTTCATAGAGAGGGAGGTTGGGTTTTATGACCTCATCAGGGGTAAAGTATGGACTCTAGTTGGTATTTATGGGGTGACCATGGAGTTCCTAAGTGTGAAGGCATCTTGGTGAGGAAAGGTAGTGGTGTACCAATACTGAAGCCATTTGTCTCTAGGATGAGTTTTTCAGGGAAAAATCGACTCGGTAGGGAGAAAAGAGTACATTTCAAATTTGGGGATGGTCTCGATCAAGGACTTATCCATCTTTAGTAAGTGTTTGGACAATATAAGTTCTTATTTTGGGATTATTGATTGGCATTATGGATCATGGGGATGGTTTAGATGATATTGGATGTAGGGATGGTGGAGTCCTACTGAAAGTCATGGAATTACATCAGTATAATAGATTTATGTTATTAATAAGCTTGAAGTTAGTAAGAACCTTGTGAATATGGAAGGTTAGAATTCCAACAGTGGAGTATGGATTTTATGGTGAAACAAAGTTAGGGTGGTCTAACACGTTATAGTGAGAAATGAATGGATGTGGTAAGTTGTGACACAAATCTGGTTTGATGTTCATTGTGAAAAGTGTGTTTCAGAAAATAATTCATACATGATAAAGGTCAAAATTTTATTATTCCACAAATGTATTGTTTAGGGGTGAACTTATACATGGTTCTGATGGAACAGATTATTTCAAAATGTATGGGGACCTTATGGTGTTTTGGGTGTAGTGACTTGGCAATGTGTGATATGTGTTTTGAAAGTTGAGTTGGGGTTCTAGTGGACTTTTCTGATAGTTGAAGCAGAATTCATATGAAGATGTGGGGTGTGAGATAAACTTATTTTTGGAGTCACCCTAGTGGAAAGAGTTCTATTGGTGATGTGACTGGTGTTTTGGGTTTAATGGACTAAAGAAAGTACAATTTTAGTGTTTTAGCCTTATCAATGAGTATTGGACTGGATTTTGATTTGATGAGTGCCCTGAAGGTTTTCATTATGATTTGGATGTTTTTTATGGAAAAGGAATGTTAGATCTCAAGAATTGGATCATCATAGGTTATGAATTATTTTTCGTAACACCATTTACAACTTTGGGTGGAGGCAAGTTTGGGTCATCATTGGAGTCTTCAAAATATGGTAAAATGTAAACAAGTTATTTGGTCTATGAGTTTCAAGGAGGATCAAACTGAAGGGATTACATTTGGCTTATACCCAACAGTTTGATGTTGTCTCTGAAATTTCCTTGTGTATTGATTTAGGAAATCATTCCTAGGCTTCCAATGGAACTCTGGTGATCAATGTATGGGTTTATGATGATGCATCTTTTGAGGAGCATATGGTTCATCTTGTATATTGTAGGGAGTTGTTTTCTAGTGAAAGACCATACATTTAATTATTTTATTGTCGAATTATAGTAATGTTGAAGGGGAAAATCAATAATGGACGATTGGTGGAGTCTAGTGACCTGATATATTTTCCTAGAAGTTCCATGATGCTTGGGAAGTGTGGCTCAGAGACAAGATGTTTTAAGGTAGTGAGGTTGTAAGATCCCAGAATTCGTGGATGGATACAATTATTTATATTTTGGTTTAAATATCTTCATTTTGGTTAATGATATTCTTATCGGGATTATGAGGTGACTTAGGGGTGTTCTTGGAGTTTAGGACAAAAAGATAAGAAAATCTGGACAATTTGGGCAAGGGACACGGTTGGAACCCAAGTAAGTATATTTTGAAGCCTTCCTAAAAAATCCACGGAACCTTGGATAGTGGAATTCCACACAGTTTAGGAATTGTTTGTAAACTATTCAGATCTACATAGGTTATTGTTTGACCTCACTAACCTTCGATAGTGGATTGAACATGGTTTTTTCATGGTTGGAAAAACTGTGTGGGTAAACTATGAACCCCAATTAAATGTTGAAAAATATGGTTTGTCCATCTTGGTATTTTTAGTATCTCACCCAATTTTGACCCCATTTATTCTTCTCTCAACCAAAGTGATTAACATAAACCACCAAAGAATACTTGGGATCAATATTCTCCATTTCAAAGTTTTTATTATCACTATTGATTGTGAATCAATGATCTGGGTATGTCTAGTCCTCTTCTTTCTTATCCTTTAAAGATTAGGGTTTTTATCTTGGTAGATCTCTATATGAATCCCTAAAACTCAAATTTTCTGGTGGATAATAGGAATAATATTCCAAATGTGTTTTTATCAGGATATTAGGATATGATTAAGAGTTTGTTTTTCAATAGATTCTAGGTAGGTGGTCTATAACTTATATCTCATAGTCATTGTGTTCATGTGTTTATGTATGGTTTCATTCATGGATTACACTTATTTTTATTGGAATACCTTAGTTACGATTTGGTTAAATGAACATGAAAATGGGGATTTTAACCCCTCATGATTCCCATGGGATGCATTGAGGATGATTTGATAGATTATGGCCATCCATGGGGTGTGTAGACCTTCCCAAACATAGTTAATGGAAATGTTAAGTGGGAAATTGACTTGTTATTAAGTAGAGACCATGATGAACATTTAATTGGTTTATGTGATGGTTAATAAATAATATTTATAGTTGCATCTAGATTTGGATAATTTACATGGAATTATTTTCATTGTTATGAAAAATTAGTTAAATGGGATTAATGTGAATGTGACAATTAAATTGTTTTAGGTACTTGAAATTCATAAGTGGGTTAATACAACTGAGATGATGAATCAGTTATGTGATTTAACATATAGTAATGGCTGAATATGGAAAATGGGTTAATGTATGGGGACTAGTGAATATTCATAGTTATTGAGCCATAATAAATGGGAATTAGGATAAATGACTATGTAATGTAAATGATAAAGGTGTTAATGGGTAACAAAAAAAATGTAAATTCGCATGTTGATTGTTATGGATTATGTTTTCTATTGGTATTGGTTATATTTGGTTATGATATTTAATATGTGTGGTAAATTGATAAATAAGTATGTGTGCATGGCTTGGTAGAGTGGGTTATTGACATGAGGTTCTACGCCCATGGGTCGAGTTAGACAAATGCTCTAAAATCCACCCACAAATAAATGGGTTAGGTAAAGGGATGAAGTTTTATTTCCCTAATGGTTTCATTCTATGAGACCACCTAGACCAAGGATTCAAGGTTTGTGTGTTGTAATTATGATTTTGTGTTTATCCAATGTGAGGTGGGGAACTTGACTAAGTTTCCTTATGCATTGAGATTGATGAGTTTGACTAATATTTTAAACACATTATGATTGTAAATAAAGTAATGATGATTGTATATAGATTGAAACCGAATTTTTTTAGAAATGAAATAAGTGAGTATTGTAATCTAATGGAACCTGAAGTGTATTTTATTTACTTATACTATACTTAGTACATGAGTTCATTATTTGTTTAGACTGCATATTTTTTAGACCTCATCGGTGGTGGATTAGTAAGTTGTACTCACACACTGCTCAGGATTCCATTTGGTACCCGAGTAGGCTTCATGATTGCAGGTACGGAGAAGGGAAAAGGCCTTGTACTTAGGTTCTGAGATGGGATTAGTATGTACATGGATTATTTTCAAGACATTAAGTCAAGGCCATTTTTGGATTCTATTGTTTTTATTTGATTTTGAGTTTTGTGCACTTGGAACTGTTATCATGACATGAAATATATACCATTTGATTTGTTTTTTACCCAACTTAGGGATAAGTTTGATTACACATGATATTTCGTTATTATATTTTGTTTTTGATATTTTATTTATATTCTATTATGGAGTACTATGGTACAGAGGTTATATCATCCAGAAATTCCCTTTTAGACCCTAGATACTAGTAATAATCCTCTGGAATAAAAGGAGGAATTCTTGAGGTCACGGGGTTACCTAGATCAAGGCACTGGTTTAGTGGCTCCTAGGGAGGGAAAATTACACATGCTGAATTAGGTATTTAGGTATGGGTGTCCTTGAGAATCGGGTAGGCTATGTGGTTTAATAAAGAGTAATTGATAATGTGATAACTGATTTCTTGTTCACTATAATTATTAATCAATAAAACTACATACACTTGTTGATGACTGGATTTGTTTCGGACACCACGGGTCTTGGCCTACTAAGTTGTACTCATACCCTACTCAGGCTTCCTGATCGGTACCCAAGTAGATACTGTTGTTATAGGATAGGTTAATGGAAAATGCCCTTTATTGGATGGCTAATTTTGGGATGGATTATGGTTAAGTTAACCAAAAATGGTTTGAGACCCACTGAGAGTCATGGGTGTCATTATTTTGGGATTTCTTTTTAGACACTTGAAACGTACATTTGTATTCCATGTTTTCTTCTTTAGTTTTTGATATTTTATCTTCTGATTTGAATTTCTTGATATATTATTACTATTTATGGTTATATATAAATTTTATTACTCTATTTTTTATTATTTATTTTGGTGTACTACTTTGATAAAAGTGGGTATAATCTCCCCATGATCGACTTATCAGACCCACAATGCTTGTTAGCAGCCTTTGGTGCACATGGAGATATTCTTGAGGTCATGTGGCCAACTGGATCTAGCCACCAGTGTGTGGTCCCTGAGTCCAGATGTCAGACATTTCATTTTACATAACACTCATTTTTATCTTTGTTACACCTATTTCTAACCATTTATTAAAATAGATAGTTTAGGGATAGTATTAAATATTAATTATCATAGTATGTTATCATATTATAAAGAAAATAAATCATAAAATGTCTAAAAATTGTGACCCCTTTATTTCAACTTATGAATTTAGGTCCATCCAACATTATCTTTCATCAATAAAAAACTATATTTGGTTTTATCCTATTATTCTTTATAACCTAATACCTAATAAATGTAAACATATATAAAATACCAACTGATACACCAAAAAATAGAACATCTAAGTTCATTTCCCAAAAAAACTAGTGTTCATATAATCTGTGATTGCAAGATAGAAAATACGAACATAACACACATATATTTTAAATCAATTCCTAATTTAAATATTTCATCTCAGTAATTCACTCAATCCATAAAACTAAAGGTATTATTTCATTGGATATTAGGTACATAAAATTATTTTTTCAACATGTCTTCATCATTTACCTTGAAAAAAAGTATCATGTGTCACCCTTCTAAACACATCATACATAATAAAATTCTTCATAATACGATGAATAAAAATATAGGAAAGGGTGATCTAAAATGATCATTATGGGTAAAAATAATTGTTTATAATAGAATATCAAAAGTGATCCTAAGAAGAGAATATGGGTATGACAACATAATAATAGTACATGATAATAGAATAATGAAATAATATTTTAAATATATAAATAATAAATAAAAAATAATTGCATAAGGATTTCAGTATAACGCATGAATCATAAGTCAATAATCACTATCCTTTAGAAACATAAAAAAGGCATCAAGATGTGGAATACTAGTGTGGTATGAAAATAATAATAGAAATCATTACATTATTTAAATAACTTTTTAAAAATCATATTGGTTAATTATCTTGTGAAAAAAGTTAATCATAATCTTTTCAATTCTTTATCATGTATACATAGCTAATCACAATCACGACTACACATTAGCTTGGTAACATAGCTAATAAAAATTATGTACACACATTATCATGTGAACATAAATAATAAAAACCATGTTAATTAATCATATCATGAGATTAAATGATTTACCCAATTCAGTTAAGGGATATAAAATACCCACATATCATATAATTAAAACCCATTTGTTTGTATTCCATAACAATTTTGAAGCATTCATTAATCCTACATAGCATAATTAACCTATGGGAAGGAAAATGGGTTTTATTAAAAATATATGATATTTTCATTATCTATTGAGAAAATGAAGGTGGATTTTATCTTTGGTTCATGTTTTTTTTAAATCATAAGAATCAATAAATGACGTTAACATATATGAAATTTTTTATAAGAGTATTAAAATATACTATGAAAAAGAATAAGAAATACTATTTACATTTTCTAAAATTTTTAATTTAAAAAGAAAATATTTTATATAAAAGAGGGAATAGAAATTTATTTTTAAATCCATGAAAACATATAGAGAAATATTATTTATTAAAAATAGTTAAAAAAGTGGTAAAAAGTTTTTAAGAAGAAATCAAAACAAAAGACACTTTTTAAAATTTTATAAAGAGTAAAAGTTGGTGGGAACCACAATAAAAATGTTAAAAAAATTAATTTTTTAATAAATTGATGTACATTTAAAAATACCAAAGTAATTTTATAATCAATGATAATGACTTACATTAAATAAAATACATAATAAATACATGGGAGAGAAAAATTACAGACCAAAAAGAATAAGAAAGGTTTATTTCTTTAACCAACATCACATTGGTTGAATTATGATCCAATGGAGAATTGAAATGGAAGAATACAATATAAAAATCATGAAAAAATATAGTAAAATAAAATAGAAGTATTTTTAGGGAGAGTCAAAATAAAATTTCACAAAATGGTAACTTTTTTATAATAATATCAAATTTAAAGTGAAATTGGGAAGAAAACCCTTATGGTGTCTATATCCTTTCAATTAAAAGGCATCAGAATAAAAATTACGATACTTGTAAATACATTTAATTTCATTAAAATTATGATTAAATAAATCCTTAAGGAGTATATACTCTATCATAAAAAAACATGTCATGAATATGAATCATATCTCAATGGATGAAAAATGATATGAAAAACCCCTACCATCAATCCCAACATCCATGAAAAGACTTTAACCTCTTGTATGATAAACATAAAAATGTTAATATCTTATTTAAGAACCTATTTCATAAATTTTATTAGTTTCACACAACAAATATAATAATTTATTACATATATACTAGTTAGATAATGTATATTTTCATTATCAAATGTAATTAATTTTCATTTTTTAAAACAAGATTTGTAATGGCGATCTCATCCCCTCTCTACGATTGTAACATCATCATGAAAATATTCTTCATGATTATGGAATATCTATGTTCAAATGATTTATTAATTCCCATTTTCTTATGATTGAAGTCAGGGGTATGGATTGTGAGAATAAAACCCATGGTGTGTTCCTTCAATATTTTTATTTTTTAAACAAACAAATGGTGTTATATTAAGAATTATGTGGATATTAATATTACCATAAAAACAGAAAAAATATTTTTTATATATTAATATAATATTTATTAAATAAATACATTTTTATAAATATCCATGTGTATCAGTGATGTTGAATGAAATATATCATTAATAGAGACTGTATTCCGAAAAAAACACAATTGAAATTTTAATTTATTAAATAGATTTGAAGAAAGAATAAAATGGTCTTTGTATTAACATAATGAAATTTTATTATGATATTTTTGATTATTTAATTATGTAATATTGGGAATTAATATTGTGAGGGATTGAAGAAGAAATAAACATTAAAGAACTCGATTAAAAGAATTGCATCTTCTTTGGATATCCTCCTTTATAAAAATCCTTCTGACTTATTTAAAAAATATTTGGGTCAGAATAGAACATATAGGTCATATAAAATGAGGGTTTAGAAGTAAATCAAGTATACTTTGGTCAATATATGATTTTTTAGGAATGGGAATAAGTTGGTGGGTGAAGAGAACATTTTATATGTGGGAGGGTTAACATTTCTTATAAATACACATTAAATTATACTAAATGAATGTAACTTTCAAATGAATGTGGAACCAAAATGGAGAATAATGGATATAGTATATTTTTTGGTCAAAAAATACCTTAAAACATTTTTATATATTGTTTCATGATATTTTGATCTTTTATCCATGAATTTAAACATATTTTACCTCTTTTTACCTTTACCGTGGAAACTGAATTTTTACCTTAGTAAATTTTTTTATGTTTTGAAATAAAATTTTCCTTCAAAATAATTTTAAAATTATTATTTAAAAAATTAAAAACATTTTATTTTTTCAATTTCTATAGTTCTTAAAAATTAAATTTAATAGAAGTATGCTTAATGCAATAATTGTTTCGAGAAAAATTCACTTTTATGCATTAACTGAATTTAAAAAAAATCATATATAATAATGATTAACATAACATTATAGGTTAATGAATAAAAAATAATTATTTTATGAATTTTAATTAATTTAGAAACTATATAAATAATTTTGAATAGTTATTTAAATGAGAAAAACAAAATTCATTTTTTATTGTAATTAAATATTTATTATGTTCCAAAATGACAAACAAATGTTTCAAAATTAAAATAATATTTTCAATTAATAATTTACTATATGAATGAATATTTTTTCAATAAATGGTTTAATAAAATTTTAATCTATTCTCATATAATGATGATTTCATAAACTTTATCATTTTGAAAAAATGATATTATTCATTATACACTTACAAATAATCCATTTCAGAGAAATACAAAAAATTTGACTTAAAATAATTATTAAATTATGAATAAAAAATTGAAAATAATTTTTCAAGTTAAAATTAAAAAATTTATGAAATTAAATTTTAATAAAACCATAAAATATAATAAAAAACTATTTTTATAGAAAAATGAATTTTTTAAAGTTTAAGTGTTCTTGATCTTATATAATATCCGTTACAAATTTAATTCTTTTAAATATAATTCTTTTAAAATTGAATCATTTAAAATATAACTTTGAAAATGAATAATGTATATGGAAAACACTTTAAAAATAAAAATTCTAAAAATTTTATTTTTTAGTATTAAGTGAATTGAATCTCATCTCGTTAATTATTTATCTTCTAATTATAAAATTTTAATTAATTGTTATGTATTATACCACATAAATTATTTCATTTAAAATAATAATAATATTTAATTAATTATAATATATGGTTTTAAAATAAGTTATTTTATTATCTTTTTCTAGATGTTTTACTAATACCGTAATGTTTTTAATGATATTTCATGTTGTATATTCATAATGTAGTAATTTATAAATTTTTTTTAAAATAATGAATCATTTTTTAAAAATTGTTTTTTCATCTGAAATAATATATCCAATAATTGTTTATTTAATATATATATATATATATATATATATATATATATTAAAATCACAAGGTGTTACAATGGACGATGAATCTGGGTAGAGAAGAAGATATTATAATGGGTATTAAAAGATAGTCACATGAGACTCAGAGATGAAGTAAGGAATTTGGAAATCATCAAAAAACACTAAATTTTTTATTGAGATAGAAAATTTAAGGGGCATAAGGGGAATAATAATTTTTATATTCATGAAAATCTAGATATAAAGTCTTTACTTATTTTCATATTTTCTACATTTTATTTTTTTTATTTCTCCACTAAAATTCTCTTAATCCATTAGTGGATAACTAACCGAATTAGTGATTCATGGGGGAATAAATCATAGAATTTTTATTGAGTTTTTAATATCATTATTTTCAATTATCTAATTTCATCATAAGATAATGTAGTTAATAATTAAACTAGTCAGATGTGACGATGATCCTCTTTCCACTATACACTATTCTATTTCTCACCTAATGTTTCTTTTAAATGATTACCTTCATTATATTATTCATTATATAATAGAGATATATTGTATAGTAGAGTGAGCTTTTGTGATCATTGAAATTGAAAAATGGTTCTTATAAATTGTTTGAGTCTTGATTATATGAAGCTTCTAGGAAATCAAACACTTAATTGAGTTTTGTTAACCGCCATTGGGCTTAGGAAGAAATGTTTTCCTCAAATTTGATATTTTAAAATATTTACCATCATAATTGACAAATAGATTAAGACGTTTGGTGATTGTTACTAAGTCCAATTAATTGAGTGAGATTAGGGATTGATAAAATATTTCAATAGATCTATGATATGAATTTTTTGGGGTTTCCATAATTATTAACAATAATTTTTATTAACTCTTATTCTATATATCAATATACATTTCAATGATATCAATGACCCTATTTCCATTACTATTATGAATTAAAAACTAAATTAATATCAATATGACTATGATCAATGAGTGACTGGATATATCCTTGGGGAAAACCAATGAAAATTTCCCCAATATCTTTTGTGGGTAGTTTTTGACTTTCTATTTTATGCAGAGAATCCTTCAACAAGATTTTGGTTAATAAAATTATGTCTCATTTCCAAGAATGAAATTAATTTTCAATGGTGTATAATTCAGTATATTTTATAGAAAATTAACTCATTTTATCCTCTCAAAATAATTATTTAATTATGTTATATGTAGTTCTGAGATTGAAGGTAAATTTTATTGGATTGTACTAATATTTATTAAAATTTACAAAATTATAAATTTAAATTAAATTATTATTTTTTGGAATAAAATAATTGAATATATATTTATAACACTTTGAATTACTCTTTTGAAAGTCAAGGATATGGGAACATGATTTTGTGATGAAATCCTATAAAATTGGAAGTGTATAATAAAACTCACACTGTGATATATAACATTACAAAGTTATACTTAATACCTTCAAAATTATATGTAATATTTTCTAGATCACATAGAAGAAAATCACCTTGGTATGTAAGTAATTTTCCTTGATAAGTGAAGAATTTTACTTTTCCATTAGGATAAAAGGGGGTGAGTCAATGTGGTACATATGATAAATTTTAGAACTCTTTGTGATATATGACATATAATATGTTAGTGGTAAATAATAAAATCTCCAAGTTGTAATAAATAATTTATGATTTTTCTGAACAAAAGTGTGGTTTTCCCTTCTTTAATTCCATTTATACTTGTAAATGGAATATCATGTAATTTTTTTACATTAGAGATATATAGCCCGACTATATATGGAGGAATCGATGGATATGTATGGGAATTACTTAATATAAAAATAGATAATTGATTGACAAGGGAGAATAATTATTCATCAAGTACTGTAGTCATGAATTTCATCCTTGCATACTTGGAACTAATACAAGATAAGGGGGACATAGAGAGATTCATGGTATGGTTTTTATTACCAAATCATGGATCTTAATACCAAACTTTCAACATGGAATCTAATTTCAGGAAGAGAGGTTTAGAAGAATGTGCAACTAAAACTCATTCCTAACCAAAGACTTTATGATAAAAACATCAATGAAATATAATGTATTCACCATAATTATCACACAATATGGAATGAACCTAGAATCCAAGGAAGAATATTGAAACTCATAAATAGAGGAGAAACCCTTCGATAATTCTATTCTGATATTTTTATATTTGGGATATCGAGAATAATTTTGTTTCTTTTGTTTGTTTTTTATTCATTATATAGAGTTTTTTATCTTCTCCACTTGTGATCTAAAACTCCACTCATGTAGAAGTGAATGGAAGTCTTAATCTGTGGGGGTATGAACCACTTGTTTTTAGAGAATTGAATATATATTTTTTATTTCTGTATTGATGAGGAATTATTATGAGTTGAGTGGAGGATTTGGATTGATAATTTTCATTATTTCCTCCGTTATTCAAATTAATTTTTATTCTCCTAATATATTTTAATAAATCTCCAACTACTATTGTTATGTAGTATAAAATTGATCTATGTGACTATGGAGGAAATTTTTTGTGTGATTATTGGCCATGTTTAGTGGGAATCAATTTATTCATTCAGATGCACCTATGGTTCAAACTAGGGTTTAATTACATGATTCAGTGATGCCTCCTTCTATTAGAATAAGAATATATAAAAATTAGGATATGATAAATTGGAATGTATTGGTTCCTTAATATAGAAAAACATTGAGAGGTTGTATAAATGTCAATGTTTTTTATACATAAATATTACATTATTTTATATGAATCTTCCATATATAAAATTATGATTTATTTTATTACCATGAAGGTTTAGTGTCTTCAGAGATTAGATACTTAAAAATATTATTTATATACATTCATTATCAACTTTAATAGTGTTCTTCCCACTATGTTCCCTTCTTGACATACCCTACATAAAAGTATATTCATAACCTATGGAAAGGAAACATAAAAAATGGTGAGTCTAGATTCTTAATAAGGGTAAATAGTAAAGATATCAATCAACAATAATATTAAAGTATTACATAATAATATGGGTATGATATCTTGACCATTACTTTCAAAAAAATTTAGTAAATATTTCAAAGATAATAAAAAAATGAATCATGGAATAAAGAATTATCATTTAAAAATACCTGAATTATAAGATATTTAAATATTTTTGAATAATTCATGAATAATAATTCATATCATAATAGTGTGGAACCATTAAATGTATAAAAACCATTTCATATTTAAATATTAACAATCAGGACCATCAAAGCATAGTGGACCACAAATCATAAAATATTTCCTAGAGGGGATTAGGCACCTTAGATTTTTTCCCATAGTGGATCAAACAAATCGACATTTATACCATAATGGATCAATCACATCAACTTTTTCCCACAATTATATCATGAGATATAAAACATTACCTAATGCCTTGGATTTATATATAATTATGGTTCCACATATCACACAATGAATACAATATATATGTGTTTCAGAATATGATAAAACATTTATCATATACTCATATCATAACTCATGTAAATATAAATAATTTTTATAAAAAATACATAATTAAATAAAATCATATCCCATGGAAGTTAAATCATAAATAATCATGATTAAAATTGGATTGAAACATAAATCCCATTCCTCATGTCTCATATTTTATCATATGATTTTTAATCTCATTAATAATATTTATAGATCCATTGTAAATGTATTATTGAATAATAATCATACTTATAATATGATTTATGATTTACTTATGAAATTTTATCACTATTTTATTGATATTTACTTATCAAAATCATTGTTTAGGATGATAATTGCTTCATCTGTCATGGGTGTTTTGGTTCGACAGAACCGACCCTTATATATTAATCTTGTTTCCATAATATTTATAATTTTAATATTAATATATATATCATAAAGATTTATTACATATATAAATAGAGTGATGTATAAAATTTATATATATAAAAATTAATTTCATAATTCTTGAAGACGGTAGGTTATACATACGCATGAACACTATTTTCACACTTTGATGTATGGAATAAAAGAAAGGTAAATAATAATTCACATTTAAAGAAACAATATTATATCATATACATCATATATATTAATTAAATATATCTCTATTAACATCCAATAAAATTTAAATTAAAAAAAATCACATTTTTTAGTGGAGGAGGTAGTCCCCAGGTACACACGAATAACATTGTCAGTTTCCAATGGATTGGAAGGTAAGATGGTAGAAGTGATATTATAAATACATAATTATAGATATGTAATAAATATAATATATAAATTTTAAACCCGTCATTTTAACTATACAAAAAATATGGTGGGGGAAAATTAATTGTTTTACTACAAGGAGACAGTAAGTCATACATACTCATGATCGAAGCTTTCACTTCCCATTTAATGGGACAGAGGGTGGATAATGGTGATACCATAATCATAATAAAATTTCAGTAAATTTATGATAATTAAGTTATTATTTTATAGAAAATACCATATTATTATTGGATTTATAAGATGAAAGAAAATGGAAGAAGTTGGGTAAGATGATTACCTTTCTTTTAGTTGACCTCATTTAGATATTTTATTAAGGACCACTAGAATAGTATTTTAAGAAGTTTGGAACATGTAAATAATTTATAGTAATTCTTATAATATATAAAGGAATTTTTTGGTATATGTATAAGGATTAATGTGATTTCAAAAAGGTAAAGGAGGGGTTCCCATTTATAAGGTAGAGAGAGGACACAATTGAAATTTAATAAAAGATTAATATATATTAAATTAAGTCTCAATACAAATTATTATAAATTGAAATTAATTAAATGTAAAATATGATATATGATATATAATATAATTAAATAATATATATATATATATATATACGTTTTGGTGCCATATTAAACCTTATCTTTTTTATTAACCACTTTGTTAACCATTTTGGACCTTAAATGTGATAAAAACTATTTCTGTCTTAAAAGATTAATTTTTTTTTACCAAAAATGGAAAAGTGACTTGTAAATGGAAAATTGATGATATATTCAACCATTTTACATTAAAATGTCTTAATATTAAATTTATATTAAATTTAAATAATTTAATAATATATTATTTATTTTAAAATATCATTCATTTCAATTTTGGAACTATTCTTTTTATTTGACATTAAAGACACCAAAAAAAGATGGAATTCAAATATAATAATTTTAAAAATAAATAATATGTTATAATTATCTATGAAATTATTTTAACACAATAAATCACTCAAATTATATTATTTTTATTATTTTAAAAATCATTAATTATATTTTTCTATTAATTGAAGAAATACTATATAGGTGTTGCCTAAACATTTAAGGTAATTATATAATAACTAAAAATTATAAATATATATGCATATTGTGAAGAATAATTTATACTTAAAATAAAAATTTAGATCCAAACTTATACTTTTTTAAAACTTATGTGAAAATTATAGTGGTATTAAAGTTAAGAGAGTGACATTTTATATTTATTCTTTTCCTAAATTAAATCGAAGGGAATAGTCATATAAATATGTCTCCATGTTACCATATATTAGATAATTGTATGGAAATATCATAACACCACTTATTTAATAGTTTAAATGAATGTTTTATTGAAATTTTAAAGACTTATCTCAATGTTTTGACCCTATTTTACCTGTTTTACCCATACCAAGGTGAAAAAAAACTATGGTTACTAATAATATTAACAATAAATATAAGGTAAATATTTAAAAATTATATCTTCATTATTAAAAAATTTAATCCATTTTCAAGAATCAATTTCTATAACATGAAGAAATTTATTTTATAATAAGTCTATAAAACGTGACGAAAATCATTTTTTAGAAAAATAAATTTTCAAGCATAAAATTGGATTTATAATTGTACAATGTTTAAAAATAATATTAAATGAAAGTTAAAACATTTTAATTAATAAATAAGATATAAATTTGACTAAAATTATTTTCCAATAGTGATTAATTTAATTTATTATGATAAAAAAGCATTACACGCATAAAAACATTTGCTAAAAAACATATCTTTTAATTTAAATGGTTTTTTACATTAATTTATAATAATTTTATTAACAAATAATTTATTTTATAAATAAAATAATAATAATTTAGTTAGTACTATTCATAACCTCTAATTTAATGGCTAATTTATAATGAAGTATTATATTGCAAAACATTTAGATCTGGGGTTGTGTGTATCGTAATATATCCAATTTTTTTTGAATATATATATATATATATTAAAATATCAAGATGTTACATGTATTTAGGTGAATGATATTTATCCTTGTTTTTGATTTTTTAAAAAAGTGTATGAAATCATTTCCATAAACTTCCATGAATCGCATGTCTAAGAAATAGCCCATGTATTGATTACTATTACTCTTATCTCTATATAATAAATTTTAAATTTCATATCACATCACAATAAACCCAAAGTATTATTTTAGTTCCCATTATTTTAAAATATAATATAAAATTAGGAAGTAATAAAGGATTCACTGAGTAAAGAACTAGACTCATTGGGATATGACCATGGTTCTCTCTGCAACGTATTCTAGGAGGTTATTAAAACCATTTTAGCACCCTTAAATAGGCATGTCAAAACATCTATAACTATTTAACATAATTATTATGAGTTTAATAATTGTTTTCATTAATAGGTAAATAGTTCCTTTATTTTATAAAAAATAATAATAAAGTATATATTCCTTACCCACTAGATTTCATGAGAGGAATTATGAATTTTCTTTATAGGTTTGTGAGGGGAGTATAAAATTAAATGTGAAGTGAGGAATTTATTTAGGATATCCTTAATTAAATCCCTGAATATCTTGAGAATGGATGTTTAGATGATTTTACTAAATACCTCAACAAATTTTTAAATTATTTTTTTTGAAATTTAAATAGGAAATTTAGATGATTAGTGTGATATTTAAAAATAATTATAAATCAACATGTTATTTGATGAAGATATTATGGATATTGAGAATTATCTTGTTTTATTATTCGGTAGATTCACAATCTAAAATTCATTACTAATAATTATATTATTTACATATTGGATTTGAAGAAAACAAAAAGAACCCAAAATTATCTATCCATAATTACAATATCACCAACAAGTATTGATTAACATATACAAATAATAATTTTTAGGTTTAAAATTTCAGAGTGTCAAGAAAATAAATTTAAGTAAAAAACCCCAAATATTTCCCATCTAATGAAATTTTTTATGACTAAACCAAATATATATTATTTTACAATATGTCTTTAACGTCTCCCAAAAAATTATTCGTATATGATAAATATTTATACATATCATTACTAATAATCATTTTCATAACCTTATGGAAAGGAGATCATAATAAGGCTGAGATGAAATTATCAATAATGGGTAGTGAATAAAATAAGTTATCATAGAACAACCACGAAATGAATAATATTTCTTGCATAAATATTATTAAATTATTGAAATATAATTGATAACATGATTATATAAAATATCCTTGGATAACAACACAGTGTAAATAATAAAATTGACTATAACAATTGATTACAGAGTGGTGAGATACATAATATGAGAAATCACAAAAACACCAGTAAAGATCCTACCAAAATATCAAGTATAAATTGGTATGGTTTACAGAAAGAAGCTGATCTAGTTTGCTTCATGATACCTACCAATTCATCATGGGGATATATAATTTCATGCCACACCCATGAATAAATAATTGCAATAAATTCATTATATGAAACGAACACATAATTAGTATATAATTAACAAGCCTTGGTAATAAATAATTTTCTATATAGAATTAACTAGTATACATATATTGAATTATTCCTTATTAAAATTAAAAATAGTTTTTTTGTAAACCCCCTTCTATTTGTAAGAAATTAACACAATATAGATTATTGGATATACAACTATGATAATATTGATATAGAATAAGTCCCTAAGACTAAACAATATGGATATGAAAGAGAAAATTAAATCCAAGAGTGGTATGGAATGTTAGAGAGGTCATGACTCTTATGAACAAAGAGGGTATAAAAAACAAATTCCTTAGACTATATAAATGGAAATAAATGAAACATAACTCCAAAATATAGATATTTTAGTTTATTAGAGTAAAATTGATGAAAAATCATAAAAAATGATTATATAAAAAATTATACATTAATTTAAAAGGATGAAGTAATGAGTCACTTTTGAAAGTTATTTTTTAAAAGTTGATTAGAATTAATTTTTAATAATTATTTATAAATAAATATAAATAATGTAACAATGAAATGAAATAATATTTCTATCAATAATGTGGAGTGGATTATAAAACAAGTGAATGTGAATGGAAACTCATTTTTATTATTTTAAAATACCGATATTTAAATTTACAAAAAAAAAGGATTCTAACACTTCATTTTGAAAATAGTTAAATAGAAATAAAAAAATAACATTAAAAAAATACTTATTTGTGTATTAATAAAATAAAATAAAAAAATTATACATAGATACTATAGACATGAAATAGAAATATATTATTGAGGGATATGATAATTATTCTTAATAGTAATATTTTTGAATAAATTAATTATTCCATTAAAGAAGAATTATTAAAAGAAAACTTTTACTAGAAAGAAATTGGAAAATGTCATATGGAATAAATAAATCATTGAAATATAAAAATCTTATAAGAAATAAGCCTAAGAATAAATATTAAAATTTAATTAAAGAGTACTGATAAAATAAAAACCCTTATGAATATCGTAATACTTGAATTGATAATCCTTAAGAAAATATTTCATGACAAATAATTATATATCCATTAAAAAAAAGTGTAAATGAACTTCTATTTATTCCCAATATGAAATAAATCATACCTAAAATAATGCTTTTCAATAAAAATCATGATAACTCAAAGAAAAAAAATTATTTACAAAATAATCTATATGGGTTATGTAACTACTGAATAAAGACCCTTTGAAATAAAAAATATTAACTAGAACATTAACTACCATGGGTAAAAATTTATCTATGATAAATATGTCAATGTTTCAATATATATTCCTTAGAAATGAAAATATATCTATAATATAAAATCAGGATTCAATGAACAAAAATTGAGATAGAACCCTTACCTTTATTACCAACATCTATGAATATGATTTAAAATCTTTAATAATAAACATAACTATATTAATAAATTCATTAGGTAAATAATTAAAATATATTGTAATTTATAATATTTAGTTATAATTATTTGTTAAACATTTATTAGTTTGTTAGGATTTATTTCAATCATCAGTTGTCTGTCACCTCAATTTTTTCAATAAAGGTTCATAATTTTAATATCAATCCTCATTAATTGATACATGGTTCACAATTCATAGAGTATTAAAGGTATGTAAATAATTTTAAAATATTGTTTTATATATTCCTAATTAAATTTTATGGACGTAATTTTTTTACATGTTGTGAGATTAGAATCAATGAAAAACACATTTTGAGTAATTTAACAATAAAACAAGTTTTTATATATTTATACATAAATATTTATTACCATTATAAAACAATATTAATAACATAAATATGTATTCAAAGTATTGGAATATAATTTCTATAATTTTTTATAAAATTTTAATTTTATTCCTTGAGTTTTTTATTTTTGATTCATGAAGATAAAATCATCCATAAGTTTGTTTTAGTAATTATTGACAAACAACAGATTATATATTAATAAAAGATTAGATTTTAATTGAATGCCAAATATATCTGTATATAATATTTGTAAAATAATAATCATGATTTTTTCATTAAACTAATTCTTAGAATCATCCATGTATTGTGGTGATGGAAAATTAAATACATCATTCATGGAGGTGGCAGTTCCAACATGAGATTAGTGGAGTTTAAATTTTTCAATTGATGGGAAGGAGATAGATAATGGTTGTTCCATAAAAATTATAATCATTTAGTATAATAATGATATATATTTAATTATATAATTTTTTTACAATATTCTTGTATGATTTGGTTTGGAAATATTGAGATGAAAAGGATAGGGAGTTGATATGACTCATGTTGAGGGCTTGGATATTCACTTTAAAGATCTGTTGGAAATAGAGGACTTGGGACACATTATTGTAACCATTAGAGTCAATACGTGGAATATAGATTATGGAGAGGAAAAATTTCCATATTTAAAAGGAAAATTTGAAAGATAAGTGTGTCATGAAGTGCGTGGAACCGAGATCCTTTTATAAGAGCAAATATAGGAAATATCCTTGGAAACTAATGTTAGGTAAACGAAAAAGATGGAATCACCTGGGGTTTGTGAGACTTAGGTAATTTTTTTGGAGAAACATGTTATATTTAATTTCATACCTAACAAATTACTTCCATATGTTATAGGTTTCAAAATAATTTAGTAAAATTATTACAATGTTGGATTGCATCTTTTAACCCTTTATTAACTTGTTTTATTATTTACCGTGGTAACTCTTGTTTAAAAAAAATATTAGATAACCCTTCATATTAAATATATATTTTAAAATAGAAAATGTTATCATTTAATATAATTATTATTATAAATATTAGATAACTAACTTTTAAAGTTAAAAATATGGTATAATGAAAAACCATTTTTATAGAAAAATGACTTTTTAAATATTAACTGTAATTATTCTTATCTCATATCATATTAATAATTAAATTGTTGATAATATATTATTATAATCAAAAATATATTTTATTAACATAATCATTTTCCAAAAAAATTGTTCCATAATATATAAAATTCAATACACAAAAAGATTTTTTTTGTAAAGTCAATTTTAATGAAAAAAATTATTTATAACGAACTGGACCAGGTCAACTAGAAAAGTCACACTTGGTTGTCCGCTAAATATTGAGATAAAGAAAATATCCAATATTCTCATATTAAACTTAATAAACATCACATTAAATCATGGAAGAAATAAATTCATATCCATGAGACAAACAAAGATGAGGAAAAGTGTCCAAACCAGAAAGGTAAAATATACCGAGCTAAATAATTATTCATGTGAGCATCTATCACCACCAAACCATCCCACTATTATGGTGGAGGAAAACAATAGAACATGTGATGATAAATTATTCCCTTACCATTATCTGATTCCTACAAAAAATGCCTAAAACATCCCAATGAAAAATATATGGTGTGAGAACTGATCCCTATAAAATATCTCCAAAGAATCTATAAAAATTATAATATCATGAATCCAAAAGTTATATCTTTAAAACTAATCCTAAATTATAAATATGTTTCAAAAATAAAACAATTTTTTCATATTCCTTTGTCTTTCATAAATGATACCACATCTACCAAATACAAGAATAGTTCATGTATAAAATTAAAATATATAAATTAATGGTGTGAGAAAATATACATGAAACAAACCATTATGTGATAAACTAAGCATAAAATACAAAAAACACCATTTGGACTCTAGCCTGTGGGAAGACATACTAGAAATAAAATAAGTATAAACCTATATTATGTTATTTATAACTGATATCAAGTATTTCCAAAGGATTTGAATATCACATAAGTAACCACTAGTGGTTCCACACACACTATGGTTACTATTTCCTATTTCATAATGCATTTGGGTTGACATTATGCTATGTTTATCCAATACATTTCCAAAATCCGTGATCAAAATTAATAAAATATATTTTCTAATTAAATTAGTCCCATTTACATGAAAAGAATGGTATCAAAAAGAACACATACCAATTCTAGAATTAGAAACACTTCAAAAGTTCCAACTACCTCAAAAATGATGTAAACCTATCAAATATCAATAATAGTGATAGTAAAACCATGAATTAGGAATCAAAATATTTCTTAATGACAAGGAACTAAAAATTATCGGTTGAAAAAACCAACTGATTATGAATCAGAAACACAAACATTGCCAGTTCTACCACCATGAGAAAAGGAAAAGAAGAAGAAGAATAAATACCACTTACCCAGGATATAAATGCCAATTCCACAAGAGACACACAAAGTGGACTGATCCAGATAGAGGGAGATCACCCAAAATACACAAAGGGTTATGAAATTAATCTTGTATATTGAATAATAATGATTCATCTATGCAATGTGTTTAAAACATTGTACATGTGAAATCTACGTCATGAATTCCTTTCATAGTGTGAAATAATAAAAATAAAAGATACCCTGAAAATGGAATCATCAATGATTTAATGAAATATCGATCACTATTTTCATGTCATGTAATGGTTTCAATGATTAAGACTTTTTCATTCCCTACAAGATACAGATGTAATATTCCCTAAAATATATTCACATATTTATCCCATTTGTGACATGAATGTGTCCTATAGGAAATTATTCACCTAGTTTCCTATAGAAAACGTCCAAACTATTACTTCAATCTCTTTGATCCCACTAATCACCTTATAGATCCATGTACATATTTATATCTGGAATCCATTAAACCAAAAAATACACCCCCAAAAATTGGGTCATTTCACCAAGAAAATAATCTACTTCCTAGTTAAATCTAAAATGCACCCAAAACAATGAAAACTAAAGGGGATTCAAATCATACCTGGAGGACGTTAACAAGGTGTTACTGTATCACTACCTTAAATTATTTCTTTCCCAAAAAAAATATTCAAGATAGGGGAATCACAAATATTTAAGTCCACTACTATATCATTAATAATTCCAAATCTTATATGTTAAGGTTATCCCATTCATAAATCAATATTACACAGATAAAGGGTATCATTTTACAATGAAACACCTTATCTTGGTGATCCATAACCTAAACTGGTTTCTCAACCACAATATCTCTAGATTGACATCCTTCCATTCAATCACATGGGAATGATCTGGTTGATACCTCCTCATTTGTGAAACAAGAAACATGTCATGGATTGAAGTGAAATGAGATAGTAAGTATAACTGACATGACAGCTTTCCCAATCATCCAACTATCTCAAAGGGCCGAAAATACCTTGATTCTAACTTACCATATGTTCCCAACTAATGATGTCCCAAGTGAGGTGAAACTCTAAGAAATACCCTATCACTATCCTCAAACTCCAATGTTTGATGATGATGGTCCACATAATATTTATGATCACTCTACGTTGTGATCAATTTAATATTGATCAAATACTCCTTATCTTTTATTTACTGAAAAATACTCAATCCAACCAAGGTCCACTCTCCAAACTCTACCCAGAATAATGTAGATCTACATGGATTCCCATATAAATACTTAGTGGTTTCCATTTTAATTGAGACATGATAGCGATTATGATATGAAATTTTCAATAAATGAAAAACAATTCCCATGATCTCTTGAACTCAATCACACAATCCCAAAGTATATCCTCTAAAAAATGGACAGCTCTCTCTGTCTATCTGTCTTTTTCCAGTTGATATGTTGTTCTCAATTTCATATTAGATCCCATCACCTCCTTAAAACATTCAATAACATGGATGGGTACCTTGGTTCACACTCATAACCAAACATAGAGGGAATGTCATGATGTCTTACAATCTCTATGGAATACAATTCCTCAATACTTTTCACCTTCATCATCTCCTTTATAGGTAGGAAATCCAATTTTTTCATGAGTCTATCAATGAGAACACAAATATAATCCTTCCCACATGGTGTCCTTAGAAACCAATGACAGAATACTTTGAAATATAATATCACTACCATATTAGAATGGGTAAAGGTTTCCACAAGCCAGTAGGTCTACGGTGTTCCACCATAATTTTCTGATAAGTGAGAAACTATGAATAATAATCTACAATAGACCAACACATATCTGACAACCAATTCTGACATCTCTAGTCATGACACATCTTATTATCCCAGGGATGTACAAACCAATATAACAAGTGTCCAATTTCCTTCAACTCACTCTTTAGAGATACTAGAACAACCAACCTAATATAGATTCACAAAGATCTACTAAGATACTAAGACCACTCACATGAGGTCTCCATACCATAATGTATTTTACTTCTGAGGTGAAAATATATATCTATAAAAATCATGAGATGAAATCAATCATTGAATGACGAGTCATATTTCCTCAAATACAAGGACACATGTCCACATACCTCTTTAACTATCTATCCCATCTCATTAGTAAAACTCATCAGAGACCACTCTTCAACCTATTCCTTCACATTCTATGTTTGTAATATTTTTATAAACACTAGGACAACCATATTACCTTTTATTGAAGTTTAAAACACATAAAAATAAAAATTATAGATCTCATACACTCAACATCTATGTCACATGTTGATAACATTATGAGTTATAATATACCACATGATTTTATAATCAAAATATACCATAAACTATTCAACAAAGAATTAATGACACCATGTTTGGAGAGAATGAATAACTGTTTCCATCTCAAGGGAATGGGTAGGGTTGTTATTTTTATGAGGGTGTAAAAGTTGAGTGCCATAGGCTACCACCTGTCACCCCAACATTATGACACACCAAAAACCCACACCAGAAGAATTGTAGAAAACATCAAAACTTGAACTTGGTTATGGATGAATTAAAATGGTTGATGAAGGTGATCTCAAATTATGTTCCTCAAAATCTCAATTACTTATTGTCAGACAAAAACTTTACACCCTTGTAGGTTAAAACATTCATTATAGGATCAATCTGGGAGAAGTCCCAATCAAACCACCTATAATAACAAGCCAAACCAAAAATATTTTCATCTCAAAGAAAATTTATGATGCTACCAAAACATAACTGTCTATACTATTTAAGGATTCACTAAGATGGCCCTCTCATATATTACATTCCCCAAAAACATTACCTATTTAATAAAAAAATCACATTTGGAAATGATATAAAATATATGAAATTATCTCAATTTTAGAATAATGATATCGAAATGGCCCATATATTCCTCCACTTTTAGGTGTAATAAAAAATTTCATCCATGAACATCACAATCAAAGAATCCCCGAACCACTGAAGTATTCTTTTACCCAAACTCATAAACACCACATGAGAATTAGATTGTCGGTGTAGCATAACTAAAAACATTAAATTCCTATATTGGCTCCCAAACATAGTCTTAGGTATATCCTCTTATTAGACTCTCAACTGGTCATACATTGATTGAAGTTAAATCATTGAAAAAACAAGCCCCTTTAATGCGATCAAAGAGATCAGCAGTCCTTGGTAATGGATATTTGTTCTTAAAAGTCACCTGCTTTATTTTTTGATAGTCAATACAAATTCTATGACTTATGTATACCTTTTTAGAAAAGTGGACAGGTGATGACTATGGTGACACATAAGGACAATTAAATAACTTGTCCTCTTGATATACAACCTAAAACATATGTTAAGACAACTCATAGGGCACAAAATTGTAAGATTGTATAAAATTAGGCATCATACAAGGTAGCAGGTCTATGGTAAACTCGTTTTATCTCTATAGGGGTAAACCATAAAAATGACAGATAAAGTCACTGGTTTACATGATCAGTACTACAGGAAGCTAACTTCCCATACATAGTTCAATAACATCAAGAAACATATATAAAAATTCATTCATGATTATCCTAGTGAAAGGAAATATATGCACCTTACTCCATGATCTAGAGTCCCACACAACCTTAATAACATGAGTTACCCTATTATTGGATAAGTACTTAACCTGAAGATGCTAATAGTATATCTATTCTTTATTAGTAATCATCAATCCCATGCTTATAATCATGTGTATTATGTCATGATCGATCGCTAAAAAGTCCCACTTCACCTCATGGCCTTCTATCATCACTCAACTTGGTTAGAACTTGAAACCTTGTTTCTAAATCTATCCAAAATTCATGTAAATATCTAACAATAATGGAATAATCTGAAAAATAATGTCTAACATTTCAACAATCTTAATCTATATAAAATAACGAGTACAACATGTATTAAACAAGTCTAGCACCACATAAGAGGAAACATAAACTATATATATAACTGTGGATGGCCTTACTGTAGATTAATTTGGTTCATATTTCATTTCTTAAAGATGTCTAATCTTAGTTCCTCCTTAAGATATTATATACACATAAACATCCTCTATATATTAAGGATAAGATCCACCAGATTTGGAAACATCCAAATGAACCTTAAATACCATAGTGAATATGGATCCAGCCTTACTACCTTGAGGTACCCATTCAAAAAAATATTTCTGTTTAAAAGGTTGTCCACAGTGTTTAAAATCATTTCCCTCCATATAAATAGTCTTAGAATGACTAGGATTCTCACACCGATACCAAATAACCTACTACTGTCTAGCCGAATCCCTCAAAACAATTCCTGAAGAACCCTGAATACCGTTGAGGTTCCTTTTTTGGAAAAAAATACACATTTTCAAATGGAAGAACCAAATAAAGATCCTCCAAAATCTATTTTTCTATATATGATAGCCTCTTCCAAAGATTTCTTATCAAATACCTCTATAATGGTTGGAAGGAACATGAGAATCACCTATGGACAACTATTTTCCTTCAAACCCAGCTCAAATCTCTGAGCCATGAGGTAATCAATGTTAAATATCTGGAGTTACACGGGAACCAATTCTGATTAGTGGGTGGAATAATACATAAAGTTATTATCCTCCTACTCTAAGTTCAAAAATTATTAATTTTTTCCCCACATAATGTCTTTAGAAAAAACTAACTATTGAATAGATCATGAAAAAATCCAAGTTAATATATTTATGAGACATATATTGGACAATATATTCCAAACATCTATTTCCCATTACTTCAAGAATATACATAAAAAATGTACCCTGGATTCCTTTAGAGTCTTTTGTAAGTTAAATATCTTTTCAATATTCTCAATCGATTCTTCAGATTCGTGTGGTCCTTTGTGACAATGGAAAGAAGGTTCATACTGCTTTGTAAATTCTGAGTTGTTGTCCACTGCTCATCCTCGGTTTCTAAAATCTACTTTCCCATGAGTCTAGATATTGTATATTATAGTTTCTACCAATGAAGTGTCCACCATAGGATTTTCCTACGGAACCTATCACGTATCTTCCCCACATTAATTTGGAAAATCTGTTTTATGAAGCTATATTTAAGAAATAATATGAAAAAAATCAATCCCGAGAAGATTCCAAAACCCTAGGAATAACATTAAGCATCGATATCATTGATTTAATATAATAAAATTTTTAATCAATTTTAATTCCACCAATGTAACTCAAATATATAAAAAATAATAGGTTCATTTAAATAAATTCACCTTCTAGTTTATTCAAATAACATAAGACACTATGTCTAAAACTTGGTAGAAATACCTAACCACCCATGGTTACTTAGATTTAGTAATAGAAGTGAGATATATGGGACCCTTTTACATAATTAATCAATGAATTTTGAAAATCATAATTCTTATATACCAATACACTGATCAAAACACATGTAGGTTTCTCAAAAATTCATCCATGGTAACCTCCCTATAAAACCATTTTGTAGCAAACAATATAGACTCTACTATAAAAGTCTCCCAAGGTGTTTCTCCACATGGGGAGATTAAAAAATGAACCACAAGTCTCATGTAAAACTGAAAAAACAAAAAATTAAATGAAACAATTTGTAAGAATTCATTTTTTTCATAAATTCATATCACATTCACTAAATCCAATAATATGTCAATTATATTAAAAAAGGTAAATTAATCATGTGAAAAAATATCCAAGAAAAAACCCATCATGTGATAAACCAAACATAAAATACATAGAACACCATTTAGGATATAGCCTATGGGAATACGTAATGGACATAAAACAAACCTAAACATTGAATATGTTGTTTCCAAGTGATGGAATTCCCTAACATACTATGTAGATATCAACAAATTAACCACTATAGTTGTAATAAAAACTAGGGAAACCTATTCCCATTTCATGACCCACCCATGGTTCCTAATGTCCAATTTATTTCCAAAATAATTTCACAAATCCATTCTTATATTTAATAAAATAATTTTTTCTATAAAATCAAACCCATTTCAATAAAAAATCCATAGCGATAAAAAATAACACATAGAAATTCATGAATTAGCCTTATTTTCCTAAACTTTCCTAACTCAATAATGATTGAAACCTATCCTACCTAGAAAACAGTATAGAGACCCAACCTTTTCATACATTACTATTAAATAATTTTAAAGATAAACAATATAACATATATACAAAACCATGATACTAATTTTACTGTCTAAATTAGGACCATAAAAAGCATATATATAATAGTAAATGAAAATTATTTAATTCATTCTTTAGATTCATATTTCCCCTTCTGTTCTAATTAGTAAAAGTATTCACCTTAGGATATACATAAAAAAAGGGTTGTGCGAAAAGCATAGTAGGTGAATAAATAAGTGACATGAGATATGGGTGGAAATAAACATAATCATCATAAAATAAGAATATTATCATCACCATAATCATGAGAGGAATCATTAGATAAAGTAAAAGAATGTGTAAATGTATAGAAATGAAACATCATGTCCCAAGGGTGAACTAACACACACAATTGTGAAAAATATTTCATCATGTTCACATATAATGTATGTACATAATCATAACATATTAATTGGTAACAAATCTTGCATTGTTTTCATGCATCATTCAAATTATCTCATGAGATAAATCACATTTCCCAATGCATTAGAGCTCTATATAATTTCATTTTCACCAACCACATCATAACATTTACATAATCATATGTTCCACATATAAAATATAATAATCATTCCCCATGAATAACCCATTAAAAGGAAATGGGTTTCATGGGAATTTCATAAATCATGAATTCATGAATAAAAATTGTGGTTCCCAAAATAAAAATTTAATAACATAATTGGTATAAGAATCATTAATTTTGAGTGAAGAATAATTTATCTAAAGATAATTAAAACATGTGTTTTTAGATGGAATAGTTCTTTGGGGATAAAGATTAACTTTTAAATAGATATTTATTGGAAGAATGTTTATCCAATAAAAAGAAAATGTAATGAAAATAAATAATATTTTTTTAACATTAAAGGAACATCTATACTTCAAATAGAGTGAGAGAGGTAAAACCCGAAGGAAGAGAGTTGGGATCGAGAATCCTTATACCCTATGTCCAAATTATTTCTTCACATTAATATCACAGATAATCAAATTGGATTCATTAATTAAAAATAAATATCTTCTTATGATTGTATTTGATTCATTATATTTTTGTTATGTTATTTCATTTCCATTATGATGAGTTATATTAATCAATTTAATCATTTTATAGGGTTCAATTTCTTGGTTTTCATGATAGGTTCACTTGAAACATTTCTATCTACCTGTCTCAATGGTCCTTCTATTTAAACATGAAGCGCGATCTTCCTTCAATGGTGAACTAGGTTAGCTTTCCAAATCTTTCTCTTACATTTCAAAATTCTGTGGTTCTTCAAATTATAAGGAACCTCAGGGGTTGATACATGTGTTCTGAATACCACACTTTAGCCCTTTTCCATCCTGTTAATCCACGTATATGTGTTGAAATGGATGTTCCAAGAGCCCTGTTTGATTATGTGTGGATCACGGTGGGCGAAGAGTACCATTTCAAACAATGAGTGGTGTATGAATGTTGGATGGAATTTTGTGTAGGATACAGATGACTGGGGAATTCGTGGCCCTACTGTCGAAGGGAGTTGAAGGCCTTGAGGCAGGGCTATGGCTGCAGCAGAGAGGCCAAGGTTCTTGAGGAGGCAGAGAGGATGGAGTAGGGGCCTCCAGGTTTTCCCAATGATTTGAGCAGGGGAAAACAAGATGGTAGTCTATTAAGGGAGGATAGGGAAACGGTCAGGACTCTAGGCATTTGTGATGCACCAATTGAGGTAGAAGCGGGTTTGGTAACTTCTGCTTGTTTTCCAGTTGTCTCTCAAGTCAATCCAATGGTTGCAAGTGTTTTTAGCAGGTTGATGGAGGCATTGGCAGGTCCACCTTCTTACAAATATGGATTGAGGGAGGAAGGCCAGATTCAGCAGGACATGGTTTTTGATGGCCACAAGGTGTGTAGAAGTGAATTAGCCATGGCACGGATAGAAGTCAGATAAGATAATGTCTTAGGCGGAGATAATATGCGGGAAGGGATGCAAGTGCCTGTTCTAGAGACTGCCTTTCCATGCTGAGCTGGGATTCCAGGGGGTTCTGATATAGAGAACCGGTCCTCAATTCATTTGAGAAATAGGTTTGAGGGACTTTTAGAAGTAGGACTGAGCTACGCTAATGATATATCCTCGGAGGCCGTTGGGGGGTTCATGGAAGAATGAAGAGAAGATAATCATAGCCTCTCGGCTGGTAAAGCTTAAAGTCTAAAAAATAGTAGGGGTAATAGGAGTAGGAATAGTAGGAAGGAATACTATTCTTTACCTCCACCTTTGGATACCTGGTCGGCTAGAAAGGCAAACAATAAAAATGAAGTCATTAAGGATGTGGGTCCTCAAAGGCCAGGGGATCAGGGTGATCAATGCTTGGGGATTTTGTTATGTTCTGATGAGGAAGCATTTGAACATGTCTTAGTGCTTAATGGGTCTGAAGGGGAGGCTGCTAAAATGATGGATAGACCTTTAAGAGCATCCTTTTAATGAGGAGCAATACGCCCGGTCTGACAAACAATATCTTATTCTTGCTGAGGACTTCAATAGAGGGGTGATTATCATTGAGGATTATATATAGTCTTGGGACTGGTTGGCCTTGAAGATTGATAATATGATGAAGGTGTCTCCAAGAAAAGTAACTTCTATCTCATGGAAGTTATTCAGGGAGTGAATTGTAGGTAATATTAGTTTACTTTTTAATGCCCCTTTATAACTTTATGGGTTCTGGTCCTGGGTTGAGAACCATTCTGGTTCTTTTGTAGTTTTCTTTTGGTTCAACCTTTTTGTGTCTGTAGGTGTTATTTAGGTTCCCAACATTTTAGTTGGTTACGTGTCCGATGGGGTTCATGGTGATGGATTTTTGACTTGATGTATTTGCTGGGGAGAGGAAGATCCTGGTTATTCTTGGGGTTGTTTTTTTTTGGTTTGGCTGTAATCTGGATGTGGTGGTTCCTCACTTTTTCCTTAAAAGTGTTTCAATAAAAAAATGAATTTTCAGCCATGATAGGTTCACTTGTATACATGAATGGAAGTTCATGTAAAATAGAAATAATTTTCCCGAGTTGATATTTTATAATATTAATTAACATAAATATGTTTAATTTTTCTAATATATTACTTTATCTCTAGATATTAGGATTATTAATTATATAAAATGTTAGTGATAATAAATTAGATTATTTTGGTGGTTTTTTTATCACAAAGAATACATTTTGTTTTATTATTTCATATTATATACCAAAGTTAGTTCCATAAGATAAAAAAGGTTATAAAATAAATTTTAATATCTTTTTAAACCATTATATTGGTTTTATGACTATCTATGAAGGTGGTAAATGAAAATGAAGACTTTTTGTCCTTGAAGATGATAAAAAAACACCTCACTGGCAACATTTCAATTTTTAAGAATAAAAGAGAGAGGAGAAAGGAATGATAAAATATTATTTCATTAAAATAATAAAATTAAACTATATAAAATATAATGGAGTTATCATTCCACTTGTTTAAGTGGAAGTGAAGAGATGATATGAAAATAAATGACATTGAAAATAAATCAAAAGAAAAATAAAGAGGATTTTACATCCTAGTTTTCTCTTCCTTGAGAACCTTTATAGGGAAAAGGTTTTCATATTTTTATAATTCCATGGTCTCTTGGACATGGTGTAGGGGATTGGGAAGAGTGTCGGTCAGAACATGGACAAGCCTTATGGATTTTGAGTTGTGAGGAGATGATGTGGTGAGGGTTGTTTTTTATAGGGTAGGTATGGTGTTTTTATCTCATTATTTTACTTATTAGTTTATTATTTTGTGTAAATAATTTGAATTTTTTCAACCTTTTCAAAAAATATCTTAAAATAATGATGTAGAGATCAATAATTTAGGATTACATCAGCCTTACATCAATAATGACTCAAAATTTTAGGTCTTTAGCTTATATCATAAATTATCGTATATTATTATTCTCTAAATATTCACATATTTTTGAAAAATATCAAAAATTAACCATAACCATTTTTTGATGTGTATAATTAAAAATTAATTACATTTTATAGAATTTTTTTTATAAATATTGGAAATTTAATTTTTAATTAGAATTTTCATTACTAATAAAGTACTAGTTTTAAAATTATAACTGATTTTATAAGACTTTGAAAATTTAAGTAAGGTCTCATGAAATTATATAATAATCATAAGAAAAAAAAATTATTGTAAGAATTTATTTTGTGAAAATATTTTGTTTAAATAATTATATTAATTATGAATTATAAATATTCATTAATGTTTTATTAAAATAAAAACAGATAGTTAGTAATTTTATTATATTTATTTACTTATTACAAGATATAATTATAGATTATTATAATTTATAAGATTCATAAATTTTATTCACACCTTCATTGATAAGGTTTCTATTCTATTTTGAAAATTAATATTCCTAATGGACATGTTAAAATTTCAAGGGTCAAGTTACAATTACATCTAGATAAATTCTTTAATTTCTGGAAACACATAATATATCATTAATTTTTAATTTATAAATTCTATATTGTGTTTGAAAAGTATTTTTTTAGTTTAAACTATATGAGAAAATTAAAATATGGAAACTTACATTGGTAAAATTTTGGATTGTTACATTTTCCCCCTTATGAAAATTCACCCTCAAAATTTTGTTTTACAGACAATAGTGAAAACAAATGTGGCTAATTATCCTCAATCGACTTTTCTGGTTCCCATGTTACCTCTTCATACTTATGGTTTTTCCATAGTACATTGACTCAGTGAGTATTATGGTTGTATTGAACATTATCTCTATGTTCTACAATCTTCACCTACTACTCCTCGTAAGAGAGATCATTTTCAAACAGTACCACCTTTGGATTTAGTACATGTTAAGGATTTTGAATGTACTTATTTAAGAGGGATACCTGGAATACATCATTCATATGAGACATTCTAGGTGTAAGTGACAATCTATAGGCCACAACTCCGACATGATCCAGAATGTTGAAGGGGATGACATACCTAGTAATTTGATATCCATTCTTCACAAATCTCATGATCCCCTTCCATAGATATATTTGAAAGAATACAATGTCTCCAACCTCAATCTCTAGTTCCCTTTGACGATTTTATGCATAGATCTTCTTCCGAGATTGGGTTTACTTGATGTGATGCTGAATGTTTTTCACATTTTACACTATTTTGGAATACATTTTGGGTCCTAAAATCTTACCTTCACCAACTTCATCACAACACGCATGTGTTCTTAATATTTTCCCATAAAGGAATTTATATGGACCCATTTTGATGATTGAGGGGAAACTGCTATTGTAACAGAACACTAAGAGAGGAATATGTTGGTCCAATCCTCCTTTAAACCCTATAGAACATGCTCTCAACATGTATCCCAATGTTTGAGATGCCTTATTAGATTGGACATAAGTTTGAGGATTATTAGATAAACTAAAGGTAAGCTAATGTTTTAGAAACCGTTGGAGACTTTTCTAGAACATTGGGGTGAATCTCAGATCTCGATCAGATACAATCCATAGAGGTACTCCATGATACCTTACCACTTCTCTGATTCATATCCATGTGGTTTGATCATTTGAAAAATCCTCATGTATTACAATAAACTAAAATTCCTTTATAAAAAGATCCCCAAAACCCACAAAGCATTGTTTCCTCTAAATGTCCTCAAATGAATGATGACAATTTCCATGGTAATTTTTTCCCATTTCTATTTTGTTATTGGTAATGGTTACATCATCCACTTATATTTTTTTCATTCAATCATTACTTAGTAATATACCAAACACATTGATGTATATTCAGTTACCTCTTTATTTATAGTATCCCATAAATATTTATGTCGGAGATCTTGATACATCTTTGTACACCATGGGTGAATACAAAAGTTTAAGCTATGTGAATCATTATAAAGCTATTTGTTTTTATATGGAATGGATGGTAAACATATTCATGACTCAAATCTTATAAATCCTTCCTTATCAATTTTTATATCCTATCATATCCCCTTCCTAACATCTTCCACCGTATTCTAAATTTCATCATCATTTCATTAAGATTCCTTTATTTTCTCCATGAGGGATAGTCGAGAAATATTTTAAGAAATGATTAATGATGTTACCTCCAAAATGATTCCCATTCCCATAAATTTAAAATATATTAAGATTAGATCCTTATAAATTCTCATCATTGATAATGTTGTATGATCCTTTCTACCTATCGCATCTTCCACTTTATTTACTTCTCATGGATAGTAGTGGATTGAGCATTTAAATGATTCAGGAGATCTAACCATATTTGATAGTGAATATTAATCTTCTTATGTTTGAATATATATATTTCTCAATTATCATCAGTATATATCTCACACTTATCCCCATATATATAATGGATTCATATTGTTAATGGAAAGATCACAGATGCTAACTCCAAATCTTTCATATGATATTTTTTCTCATAAACCTTCAACTACCTAGATGAGTAGGATATCACTTTATCATTTTGAACCATATAAATATCCTAATCCATTAATTTAAGAATAATTGTATAACAAAAATATTTTTTTAGTTGTTAGAAGTGTGAGTAATGGCACAGTGATAAGACTCTGTTTTAACCCTTTTAATAATTATATACATTCATTGGTCCATTAAAACTATTCTCCCTTCTAAGATAGTTTGGTTTTTGTTTTTATAATCATAATAAAATATATATAAGTCATTGTAAATACCAAACTAGAGCATGGTTACTATCGATATCCCTTATAGATGTTGGCATGGGCCACTATTCTATTTATTTTTTCATAGAATTATGTTCATATGTTTTTTTACCAGTGATAAAATTCCCCAATAATTATAATTATTTATTCTAGAACACAATTTTAATTTCCAAAATGTTTCTCTCTTACCAAAGTCTTTAATTCTTTATTCAAATTCTTCTCATGTTCCGCCTTTCTCTTGGATAATTTCAAAATATCATCAATAAAGAATACCACTAATTTGTCTATGTAATATCTAAAGACTCTATTCATTAAGTACATGAATATAATTGGAGAATTATTTTGTCCAAAGGGAATCACGATGAAATCATAGTGTCCATACCTAATTTCAATGGTAGTCTTGGGAATATCTTCTTTCCTCACCTTTAATTGGTTATACCCCAATTGAAGGTCTATCAAAGTGAAATACATGGCACAATATAGTTGATCAAAAAATTTATCTATCCATTTAAGTGGATTCATTTTTTTTATCATGAGTTTTTTTAGCTCTAGATAATCAATGAAAATAATAATTGATCAGTCTTTCTCCTTGATGAAGAGGAATGGTTAACCCCATTATGAGGCACTCAAGCGTATAAACCCCTTGTCAAAATTCACTTGTAACTACTTCTTTAGTTCCTCTAAATAAATGGTGTCCATTAAATTAGGTGTCTATGATATCTAAAGAGTTACTATAATAATTCAATTGAGAACTCATCCTCTCAGATATGAGTAATACTGGAATTGTTTTAGGGAATATATCTGTGTAGACCCAAGTAATGGGAATGTCTTTGAGCATTATTCTCTCTTTTCTCTCAATCATTTTTTATAAATATGATTTCTTAGAAGGAAATAATATCCACCCTTGAGATGATGGATCCAAATAAGATTGTTCCTTATCCTTAAAATTATGCAGAATTAGATGATTCCTTGGGATGTAAAGTGTGATCTCCCATTCTAGGTAGTTGATATTGCCTTTGTATAAATATAGTCAATCCATGCCCAATATATCATCAAACTCCACAAAAGATAGTAATAATGGATTTTCTAGTGGGTTCATCCCCCTAACATTAACTTGGGAGAGGTTATTTTAATTGGATGAAATAATTTCCCTATTAAATATTCTCATAGATAACTCAAACTCTATATTTTGAGGTGGTGTTTTAATAGTTCTAATAAACATACAAGATATGAAATAATGATTTGAACCAGAACTAAATAGTATATTTTATATTCCTGAATGAAAAACCAATATACTTGTAACCAAATAATTTCTAGGATCCACCTTAGAAGAAGTGATAGCATATGATTTCCCTTCCTCCTTTATCTTTGTTTTCTACAAATGCTGATTTCCCTTGGGTAATCGAGTTTTAGCGCACTTTCTTGCATAGTGACTTTCCTACCTACAGTTGAAGCATTGAACCATATGTAGTTCTCTGATTTCAACCACCATATTTTCTATCTTCTTAATGTGTATTCAACATTCATGAGCTTGGTGGACTTCTCTCTCATACTTGATGATTTTCTCCAACCATTTGAGTAAATTCCCATAATACTCATTCCCATATTGTTGACATGCAAGTGGTTGAGTTTTCATTAAATGTTTTTCATTAGATCCTCTAGCTTGAAGAACCAACTTTCTTTTCTTATCTCCATAGCCATGGGACCATAATCTAAACTATATATCCACTTTTAGATCACATTGACAAAAATTATAATACATCTCAGAATCTTGAATTGATATTTCCTTTTGAAGGTGTGGTTCTAAACCACAAAGAATCATTCTATTTTGATATCATTGTTGATAAAAGAACATGAGGTGTACCTTGAAATACTTATAAAATTTTCATTCTATTCCATGACAGATTCGCCTTCCATTATCTTTATCACTAAGAAATATCTCTCTATCATTGTCTGAAGAGTTCAAGAGAAATACTTGTTATTAATATATTTCATAAATTCTTACCACTCTATATATTCACCTTCATTCTTAATATTGGTGTTCTTAATCAATGACCACCATTGATCAACCTCTCCATATAAACGATAAAAATCTAGAGTATCCTTATCTATATCAGAACAATGAAGCATAGGAAATATCTTCTCTATCGAGTTGACCCACTGTTTCGTAACTAGGGGTTAGAACATTCAATAAATTTCAGCAGACATTGTTATATAAAAAACACGATAGCTATTTTCCACCTCTTATTTGAAAGTGTACAATTCAAATTATTTGAAGTTATTATTCATGTCCTGAGATAGATGGTTAATAATCATCATAAAATATTTAAATCCACCTCCCAAGGCATTGGGCTTGTCATTTAAAAAATCATTTCATTTTCCCTTACAAAGGTTTTTCCCCAATTCCTCTTAGTTCCCACCATTTTAGAAAATAGAAAAGTTTTGAAAAAAACATAACTAAACATGTAATGACTAAATAAATTACTCTTTTATACAATGAATGTTAAAGTCATATCTTGTGGGATCCCAATATTTTTTAATTTTCCAAAATAACTCTTATTATGTTCATACATAGGTTTATAATAAGGGTTTTCACTAAGGTTCTCTAATATTAACTCCAAAATTAACTAAATTGTGTTTTTATAGAAACTATAGAAACCCTAATATTTCTTATATTACTATTACATCATTTTAAAGATAAACAATATAATAGTGTTAGAAAACCATGATAGAAAGATTTAGTTTCTTGGTAAAATTAAGACTATATAAAACATATAAATCATAAATCATAAACATTATTTAATTCCATACTATTTATCTTCATATTAGCCCTTGTGTTCCCCTTAGTATAAGTATTCACCTAAGGATGTACCTCAGAATAAGAGTCGAGATCAAATCCTGATATAGGGAAAAATAAGAGACATTAAACATGGGTGACAATAAAAATCATAATCATAACATAAGAATTGAGTGGTCATTATAATAATGAGATGAATAATTAGATAAATGAATGGAATGTGGAAATGCATAAAAATGAAACCACATATCCTATTGGTGAACTACCACACATAGTATTGAAAAAATCTATAATCATGTTTATAAATAACATATATGCATAATCATAACATCATTATTAGGAAAAAATCCGGCATAATGTTCATGCATATTTTACATTATCTATTGAGATAAATCACATTACCCAACACGTTGGAATTCTATATAATTTTGGGTACCCCATAAAAATATAATATTTACCTAATCATGCCTTCCCCATAGAATATATAAAGATATTTTCCATAAAATAACCCATGGAAAAGAGGTGGGTTTCATGATAATTTCATAAATTGTACTTTCATGAATAGAAATTGGTTTACAAAATCAAAAATGTAATAACATACATGGTTTAAGAATTATCATTCTTAAGTGAAGAATAAATAATCTCAAGAGATGTAAAACAAGTGTTTTTAAAAGGAAGAGTTATTTTGGAAAATTCATTGAATTTTTTATGAAAGCATATTAAAAGGATTTATATCCTAGAAAAGGAAAGGGAAGGAAAATAAATAATAATTAAATAACATTAATGGAACATAAATGCTATAAATTGTGTGACATATGGGAAACCCAAATAAAGAGAGTTACGTTCTAGAATAACCATACCTTAATTCCGAATGCTTTATTCACTTTAATATTCTGGATAATGAAATTAGACTCATTAATTAACAAATTTATAACCTATTATAGATTTATTTGATTCATTATAACATTATTATGTTCTTTTATACCCATTTAAATGAGTTATAGTGTTCAATTTCTTCATTCAGGAGTGTTTTTTCCGTGGTTTTCATGATCAGTTCCCTTGTATACATGAATAAATGTTTATGTAAAATGGGGCTAAATATACTGAATTGATATTAAATGTTATTAATGAAATTACAGAAGTTCTATTATTCTTATATATTATTTTCCCATATATATGGATGTTTCATCATATAAAATGTTAATGATAACATTTTAGATTAATTTCATGGTCTTTGGATCACAACAGACTCATTTGGTTTAATTATATAATATTATGTATATAAGTTAGTTAATGATATTAAATTTTTTAATGAAATTATTTTTTAAATCTGTTCCAACCATTGTAATGGTTTTAAGACCATCCTTGATGGAGGTAATGGAATATGAGAACTTTTCATCCTTGAAGGTGATATAATAGTACCTCAAAGATGACCTTTCCCTTTTAAGATTTAAAGGGAGAGGAATACAGGTTTGAAGATAGATTATTCTATTAACATAAACACATTGCATTATGTAAAAGGCAGTTTATTTTTCATTCTAATTGGATAAGTGTAGGTGAGGAGAGGATAGGAAAATAAATGAAATTGTTAATAAATTAAAATACAAAGAAATAGGATTTTACAACTTGATTTATCCACCATGAGAAACTCTATAGGGAACCTGGTTTAGTATTTTGATGAGACCAAGGCCTCTTGGACGTGGTGGAGGGAATTGGGATGTGTATTGGGTAGAACATAGACCAGCATGAATCCATTTTAGTAGTGAGGGGATAAGGTGGCGAGGAGTGATATTTATAGGGGGTGTTTTCTCATTAATTTCTTATTTTAGCTCAGGACTATGAATAATTTGAAGCAAAGAACTAAATATATTAAAATAATAAAGTATATTTTGATATTTTTGGCCTACATAATACTTACATCAACAATGACTCAAAAATTCATGTATTTAGCTTTTATTGTAAATAATTGCATTTTATTATTAAAAACATCAAGTATTTTAGAAAAATCCCAAAAAACATAGATAATTTTTTTTAACATTTATAATTCCAAAATTAATTCCATTTTGGAAAAATAATTTTCCAAATACTGAAAATTTAATTTTTAATTGAAGTCATTATTTACATGGAAAATACTCTTTTTAAAATTATAACTAATTTTATAATAGTTTGAAAAATTAAATAATTTCTGAAAAAATATTGTTTTTAATAATAATAAAAAATATAAATTATGAATAAATTTAATGAAAATAAAACTTTTTTTAATTAATTATATTAGTTAAATATTATAAATAATCATTTATATTATATGTAAATACCAACACATAATTAATAATTTTTAGAATATTTACTGACTTATAAAACGATATAATTATATCAAATTATCATTTATAAGATGCCTTAATTTTATTTATACTTTCATAGATGAGGTTAATATTCTATTGTCTTAATTACTTTTCATAATGGTGATGTTTTAATTGAAAGGATCCAGTAACTATTCAATCAATATAGATTCCATATTTTTTAGAAACTCTTCTTATTTAACTAAATATTATTTTATGAAGTTATTATTGTGTTATAAAATTTATTTTTACCTGAAATATACTATATGAAATTATTATAATAAGGGAATTTCTATTGATAAAATTTTTGGTCGTTACAAACAGAGACCGAAAAATGATGAATCAGCCTTCTAAAGATATGGATTGATAAGGAATTAAAAATCATAGATAGAAAACACCAATAAATAACGAATCTATAACAAACATGATGCCAATGTTTCCACCATGACTAAATATAGAAATGAAGAAGAAAGGCCACTTACTTAGGATATGCGACAGGACCACCGTTGGAGAAAAACACCATGAAGAGTGATATAAAAGGACAGAGATAACCCCAACATATCCAAATCACCATTATATTTGAGAGGGAATCTTGCGGTAAGAATGAAAAATGGTTCACCCACAAATCATGTTTCAAACCATTGTACATTATGAATTCACATTGTGAATCCCTTCACGATGTGAAATCACATGGATAAAATATTTGTTGAAATAATATTTTCCACTTATTAAATTAAATTCCAATCAATGTGTTCACATTATGTAACAGTTTGAAGGACTATAAAATTTTCATGACCCGAACGAGACTCTTGAAATCTATCGTACATCATATTCACATCATGTAACCCATTCATATATTGAATGTGTCCAATAGGTATTACTCCACCTAATATTCTATATAAAACCATCACACCAAAACATAAATAACTTCATTCCCAAGGATAACCTGTTAATTTCATTTACACATTTATAACAGGACTCCAATAATAAAAATAAATAAATCATCAAACATTTGGTCATTTTCCCAAGTAAAGGATCTCCATACCCAATAAGCCCACAATACACCCAAACAAAATAGTGAAACTAAAACAAGATTCAATTACAACCTAAATGGAGGTAACCAAGAGTTAAATTATTTTATCAGTTATTTTTTTAAATTATGTAAAGAAATTTTTATCAAAAATGACCCTCTTTAGATAAAAATATAAATTCAAAATGTCTAAAAATATAGAGGATATATGTAATTTAATACATTCAAAATTTTATGTTTATATAATCATAAAATCTACTTACAAAACCCCACAATATATTTTTGTAATACCAAATGATATGATAAGAAAATATGGTATTCATTCGTGGAGATTCAAATAGAATTGAAATTTTTGTGATTTCCATAGGATTAAATTTCTCCCAAAAACGATTCCACTCAAGCTATACTTATTGATGTTTTTCATGGGATTGGTCTAGGGAAAGCCTTGGTTAAGAAAACTCCCTTTCATGCTTAGAAAAATGAGCCTCATAAGGAAAAAATTCTTCTACTTGATCATATTTAATCTTCCTTATGTACTTATTTCATAATGTGGTTATTTAAATTTATACATGATAAATAAAGGACATTGTTAAAATGATCATATTTTATATTATGATACAATTTATTTTTAATTTAGTGTTTCATATAAAACATGAAGTTATGATTTTAGTGAATTATAATTTCTATGCTGTTATATAAGGGCACATACTTCTAGATAAAACTCAATTTTCTATAGAATAATATGATGATTTTAAAAAAATATGAGATAATTTTGGGAGAAAATACAAATATAGATGATTATTTTGATGAATATTGGTCATAATATCAACATATTGTGTTGCAACAGAATCCTATGGTATTTAACAATGATATCTAATCATAATTAATCTCACTTCTAGATGATGAAGATAAAACCAAAATTTATTGTTTATTTTATGAAGGAATAATCAAATGTACATTTTCTATACCAAAAATTTGGGATTTTATGGGGATAATTCACGATAATTATAATTTTTAAGCTAATATAAATAATGGAGTTGATAACATCTAATTCACATTATTCCAATTTTATACAATCCAAATTATGCTAAGATATTCCCTATTTTCTAATTAAAAAATTATTATAATAAATGTATAATATATAGTTGGATGAAATAAAAATAATAAAATTTGTTAATATTGGAGAAAAAAATACAAGAATTAGATTTATAGTTTGTCGAAAAATTATAGGATAACGGTGTAACTCCAAACTTGACTAAATAACCTTTTACTATAATGAAATCAAAAGAGAATCCACATACATCATTACAAAGAAATACAATAATGCAATTAATATCCCATTAGAAGAATAATATTCTTATATACTTATTATAATCAACATTACAATAATATTTTCAATAACAAAACTATGTACGCATCTCATAAAGAACCATTTGTGACAACCCCGGTATTTTTAATAAGATATCACTTTTATGATTTATTAATATTGATGAATATGAATATATATATATATATATTTATTTATTAAGAACATATATATGTTAACATAATTTAAAAAAATAAATTATTTAATCAATTATATAATTATAATGAATTTAATATTAGTATGTTTACATCTTATCGCAAGGGGTGTTTTATTTAATGTTTAAGAAAATTTCCTTAACATAAATTTTTATTTTGAACCATTAAATGAATTATTTTATTATAAAATATATTGGTATTAATGTTAATTATATAAATTATTATTCATATTTATGAATATAAATAATTTTTTCAATGTTGAAAATAATGATTTGGCATTTTGTTTAAAAATAATTGATTTGTTTTAAATAAACCCTTTCCAAGTATTATATGGTTTTATTTAAAAGTTAATTTTTTAAAAAATAGAATTTATTTTTTTTAAAAGTAGGATCATTTGTTGATTAATAATGTAAATATTATCCTAGGAGGGAATTTTTTTTATTTTTGTAAAAATGATGAATTTTGGGTGAGTAGTGAAAAATACAATTTTTACAAATATGATAACTTTTATGAAAATATCATGATATAATCATGAGATAAATTTTTATAAAACATTTTATTGAATAAATATGTATTTATGGAGTAAAATAATTTATTTAAAAATAATATTTTTAATTCATAAATAATGTATTACAGTTTTTAACAAAAGTTATATTTAATTTTAATAATAATTATTTTTGGGATCTTTTCCTTTAATTAAGTATTCACAGGGTACCATTTAGTTTTTTATTGGTTTTAATGTAACTTAAGTATAATTGATTTATGAAAAATATAAAGAATATAATTGGAGTCAATAATATACATGATTTTGCTGAATTTGTTTTTATTCTTAAAAAGAAATTTTATAATTTTTTTATAATTTCAGTAAATTTTTATTAAAATTAATTATTACCACCTCAATTAATTTAATATCATAAAATAGTTTTCATATTTTAAATCATAGGGGTCATATGTTTTTAATTAGTTCAATTTAAAATTTTTATTATAGAAATAAGTTACAATGGTTAAGGTTTTTCTCCAGAATAAAGGATAGAAGGGTCAAAAGGTTGTCAAACATAGGGATAATGACAAAAATATCATAAAAACATTTCTTAATTTTTTTGGATGAGTAGAATATCATGCCCTTTATACTTTATTAGAATTTATTCTATTTAATTTCCACTTTCATTATGTATTAAATTTATAATATATTATGAAAATATGTATTTCCAAGACTACCACTCCTTTGAATTATAAAATTTGTGTGTCACCAATTAAATTTTATATAGACTTTTAGCACCATAAATCAAAAAATAAATTCACATATCCCTCTTAAACTATCATTTAACAGTCTTTTAGGTCCTGGTATCCTCAAAATACAAATATATGATGAAACAATGTGTGAATTAAAGGAGGATATTTGAGGAAGAGGTAATAATATTGACCATATTACATTAAGTTTATTTCATCTTTAACTGCATATAAAAATTATATAACTGTAATAAAATAATTAAATAATTATCATTATTATACTTAAAATATGTTGTTTTTATGTAACAGTAATTATTAACTTCTTTTCTATCCATTGGGAGTTGAAAACGTCACTTGTGTTACATTTAGACTACCACATCCATGGATGATGCATTTCATTTTTCATAATTTCCTTTGATTGATGGGTTTAAAATTCCATTTAATTAATAAATATGATATGAATTAAATTTTTAAGGTTTATATATGAGTAATATTTCCACTATATTAATGATATTAACAATAAATGATCATCATAACATTTAACTTCCTAAGGTGAGAATACTAAGACACTTCATAAGTATCAACTTCTTAGAATTATATTTCTTTTATCTTATTTATCCACATATTTATTTATTTATTTTATCAAAAAATAAAACATTTTTTAAACCATTATAATTTTGTAAAATTTATATTATCATTATACAATAACATGATCATACACCTTTAACCATTATAACTTGATTTATTTTGGTTGATATTATAGCATACATGAAAATTGTTACAATTATTATATCATGAATGAATAATGAAACAAAAATTTTGGTAATAATAAAAAACAATATTTAATTTAATATATTTTCATAATTATGGGGTTTTAGTATTTAAAATTATATTTAACCATAGATTCATTTTTTAATTAATTTGATAATCACCAACGAAGGGAATTTTTATGTGTTCTATGAAAACTGAAAACATTAGTTCCATGAAATTTCTATCAGACTCCAAAAATATATAAATCATATTAATTAACATATCATGAAAATTAGATAAGTTATTAATTCATAAAAAAAATCTAGAATAAAAAGTTCCAAATCGACGAATGTATAAGAAATGGAATGGTTAAGACTAGAATGTTAATCGTAAAAATAAATAATTAATATATGGATTATAAGTAATAATAAATGGAGTGTATAAATTGAAGTAATAATGAATAATTTTCTTATTAAAATTTATAATAATCCTATAATTTTTTACATCGGGAATTTGTAGTTCATCCAACCAAGTAGAAGTTTGAGTTAAGGATTTCTTGGTTTCAATTTCAATTCCATGATAAATGATTATATTTTCCACCATGTTTCCTTTAGTACTATTTTATTTTGGTTCAATATTACATAAAAGGAAAATAATACGCTTTTAATTTAATTTATTTTCTTTATAAATACTGATCAATTTTTTTCTTTTAATTGATTTTTGATCCAGATTTTATAAAATCCTCAAGGGTTTCTTATCTCAAAATTTAATTCGTTGAGACATGTTTTATACTATGATCCTATATTATGTTATAGGATTTACTTATTATCTATTCAAAATTAAATATTATTATTTTTTCTTCATTCATGGTATTTAATTTTTTATTCCAATTTTATTAATTCAAAGGTTACCAATGGCTAATGGGTTTTTATATTATTTTTCATTCTTTAAGAAATGTTTCATATTATGAACCTATATTTATTTATAATGTGTATATAAATTTTCTCTAAAATAATATATCATCTTTTAATTTTATTAATGGTATTAAAATTTTCAATCCAATTTTTTTTCATTCAATTCATTTTGTCTTAAAAATATATGTAAAGGATTTTCTTATAAAATATTCCTTTAATTGTTTTGAAGTATTTTACCAAAATATTTTCCATCCATATATATATTATTTATATTGGTTTAAGAATGTTCTCATATACACATTAATGATTCCATAAATTCATATTCAAGTATTTTATACTTTTTTATAAATGTTTGACAATTAACCCTTTTAGACTTTTTTTGGTTTTCTTTTGACTTTCACTATTTAGGGGTGAAAATAACATTTTATAATATTTAACACTTCATATACATTTTCAATTTTCATTTATGTTCTTAATAATTAATATTTATTTTCAAATTTTATATATATTTTAATGTAATATTATATTTCTATTATTCTCTTAATTTTTAATTTTTATAATTATCATAATGAAAATGATATTTCTTCTTATTTTTTGAAGATCATTTATAATTATTTTATAAAAGTATTTTTATCTCATTGAAAACCTGTTAATTAGTTTTATGATCTATATAGGATATTACCTAATTATACCAACCAACATCATTACCATGATGTATTATGATGATTTTTAAAGGAAGTTATACTGGAACAAATTTTTTCCATGGGTTCATTAATATGTAAAGTAATAATTAGTGTTTTATGATTTTTATTTTAAAATTGAAACACAATGTGCTTTTTTTCATGTCACTGTTCTTGGAAATTATATATTATGATTTTTTAGTTTGATATATCCCCCCAATTCATTGGGTAATGATTAATGTTTTAATTGGATATAATATACTCCTATTAGGATGTACAAATTAACACTTAGGTGATTATATTATAAAAATATGTTAGAATTAATTGAGCAGGTTATTCCATTTTGAGGGTGATTGTATGTATGATATATATATGATATCATATTTAACCTACATTATTATCATTTTCTTGTTATTCACTATTAGAAAATTTATTTATTGGATTCATAAGCTATTGAGTTGAAACATATCTAGGTTTTGTTTGTATATCACATGACTATTGACTCAGAATTTCACACTCCTTTTAATAATGTCATATTCTTATAATTATGCTATGGATCATGATTTATGGTAATTTTATTATTGGAAAAATTAATTATATTATGTTTACATTCCTTGATTAGGTTTTCATACCCATACGATCATATAATACTCACTTATAATTTTTGAATGATTGGGGTTATGTTTACCGTTATCAAGAATTAAAGCCCAACCTTATTATATTTATGTTTCCCTAGGTTATAAAAATGAGTATTATATAAGATATGTCTATAATGGATTCATGTTTGTAGAATTTTATACGAGATATTGAATAATTATTATGGAATAATAAATTCTTGGTATCATGGGTAGAATATCCTTTGAATGATAAAGATATTTGTTTTTTAGTTATATATTTTTCATAATTATATAAATAGATAATCCTATGTGGTCAAGGGTTTTTAAGTGAATCAATTTTATTTGTTGATATATTAATTTTATATCATTAAAATTTAGTCACTTCAACTAGTAAAAAATCTAGTATGGAAAAATTTAGATTTTAGTACTAGATCCAGGTGTTTAGGTCCATTAAATTATACTAACGAACCTCCTCACCAAAGATAATTCAATGAATTGATATATAAGGAACATGATGTGGTGGTTCCTATAACATAATATTATCCCCCTTCTTATTGGGGATGACCATCTGCAACTACATGGCTATAGGAAGTCAAAACATAACACCTCTTATGGGATGACCTGAAAATATTTTCAATTTATTTTTTTTATAGTGACTCAATTTTTACTTTTAATACTTTGGAATATTTCTATAAATATTTTTTGATCTAAGCATTGAGACAATGCATATTCTGAGGCCTAGTGGGCCCATAATAAATTTTAAAAAAATATTAACTATATTTTATATCATTCACACATAGTTTTTTATATGTAATGGAATATCTCACAAATGTTACCTTGGATCATAAATATGATACCATGGTTGAATATAGAGTATGCGCTTTACCTAGGAACAACCTATGGTGGGTCAGCAGGAGACATTCGAGTGAGGCATCCAATGTCGGTACGTTTATCTACAATATAAAAGAATAAATTATTTTTTATTTTATTAATCAAACAAATTAAATCCAATAGAAATACACATATATGAAAATTTTACAAGGTTTGGTCATATAACCCTTGATATATTTGAGATAATGATGATAGTGTTCTTCGTTGGTGTATTAACATCAAACAAAGAACGACTACCGGATCGAGGATCATTATGAGACGAAAAACGTACACAGTGGGATCATGACCTTAATCACTAAAGGATGTGTTATTCATCAATTATTGATCCATAATCAATGTAGGATTAATATTTTATTGTTTTCATACCTTTTTACTAAATCCTTTAACTATGAATTATGAAGTGGTTTAAATTCTATGACTTTATGTTTTTATGTGATCCTCATGGATGAATTAAATATATTTAATTCATTTTATTATTGTTTGTTCCATGTTCTCAACAAGGATATTCCCAATCAACGATTTTTGGTCAAAATCTCTTGATTGTCATTGTATTCACCTTTTTTCTTGTGCCTCTTCCCCTCTGTTCCTTATGTTCTTTATTGTTGGCCTAGGTCATCATGGTATGGCATTTCCAAGGTGGGTTCGAGCATGATCAAACACATGGAATTGTGATGGATTTAAGAACAACATGTAGGTTGGTGTTTTTTAATGGATTGAATATATATAAAGGTTATGGGTTCATGATTAATGTGAAACAAGAATGGATGTTGATTAGAGGTGGTTCAGGATCAGATATGTGATTCCCATTTTCTCGGTTGATGTGTCCTGATGATATGTGGTGGGATGGTATTGGTTCTAAGTGGAGGATGTGCATAGTATCTCATGTATGGTTATTCCCATCAGGGATGTGATGGTTGATTGAATTTATGGGGGACACTACCCATTGTGGATAGCATTGAAAGATATATCTGGGTGTGATTAAAAGGAGTTGTGTTGTAATTTTTATATTTAATAATAAAAATGTTGGGTTATAATTTTTTTTGATGATAAAATTAATAAATAAATAAAATTTTAAGTATATACTTGGGGGAGGGTGTGGATACTTTGTGTGCAACCTACTACTGAGGAAGGATGAATTTTTGGTTTAATTTAATAATAAACCACGATAAATAATTTAAATTAAAATAATAAGAATGAAATTCTCATAAGGGGTGGTGCACACAAAATGGAGGATTGGCAAGGTGTTATGAATATAGTTTAGAGATAAATAATAAATAATAATAATAATATAAAATATTATTATTATTGGTTTTAAAACCATAATTTGGCCCTAACTTCTTCATGTGGTGTCACATTGAAAAACTATAACCAGCATTATGAACCTAATGATGAGGTGGTCATTTCAAGACTAATGATAAACAAATTATTTTTGGATCATGAATCAGGTCCAAAATCTCTTAAAATGACAATAATATTAATAAATTATTATTATTATAATAATTATAAATATTTTAGAATCCAGTATTCGATGTATCTTTTTTATACTATGTCTGAATGATAAAACATCTAAGGAATTTTGATCCTAATATTGAGGTGGATGTTTCTAGACCAATATTGAGTATTTAACAAAAACTCGTGGCTTAGGACCATGAAGTATCATTAAAGCATGATGTAGGGAAATGTTGTTTATTTTCAACAGGTTTTTGATTTGGGCATGTGAATGGCCTATCCCAAGCATTTTTATGTGAGGATCACAGTAATGTGATCTATTTGAAAATTCATAGTCATTTGAGATGACATGTAAATGAAACTATGTTTTATCCTATCAAACTAATGAAAATAATTTTATGGTCATCATTCTTTTGGCTGAGACACATTGAGAAGTACCCTTACATGCCTAGTAGAACTACATGGTCTGTAAGTCATGTGTAGGAGATGAAGGGGGAAGGAAGATTAGTAGTTACAAACATCAAGTGGACCCTTACAATATGAGTGCTTATTTATAATCATATTCCATCATATCTCATTCATTTGGACTTAGTTTTTCATCAATTAGTATCCTATCCTGAGTGTGTTTCAGCATAAAATATAATTGTATCATTTTTAGTGTCTTTGAAGATAGAATGAGATGTTTTCTTGAGAATTCTTCTTCTTTATGGGGTGGTTGATAACAACATTTACCAGGCGAGAACATTAGAGAGATGTAGGGAATGTAAATATCTCTTTGGTATCCAAGTCGAGGTCCCCCATACACCTTGATTTTGTTAGAGTGGAACCCCATATAGCATCAGGGAAAAGGATTCCTACAAACTGATTGGTAACCCTATAGGAAATAGGGAATGGGTCCTCTACCTACTATGTGGTACCCCAGACATACTAGTGTTTCAGTCTTCTACATACTAAGTGGTGCCCCCGTAGTACAGCGTGTCACAATTCCTCTACCAATTGGCAACCTAGTACTAAGAAATTCATGGATCCTTGACCATTACAGTGGAACCCTCCTAGTAGGAAGGCCATGGGTCCTCTATCGACTATCCAATTGGAACCATCCTGTTATGCAGTGCGTCAGTCCCTGACATTATATCTTTCTAGGGAATGGGTACTCTATTTACATTAAGAGTGGAACATTTATACTGGAGAGGGAATGGGTCCTCAACCATCAGTGCGACACCCACATGTGGATTCAAGTAATGGGTTCTAAAGAGAAACATTCAAGCTATAAAACCCTCTATTGGTGTGCTGGACAACATTTCCAAAAGCATAGACTCTGAATTCCATCTAGTTGACTTGACATACCGAGACATTGGTTGTAGGAATCAATGATACATGAAACATATAAAATTGATTCCTTCGATTTTCCTTCTTGATTCATCCCCCCAAATATTCTCTTTGACCATTATACATCTTGAAAACATTAAGAATGATTATGCAATACATATATCTAAGATTTTTGAGATAGTTTCAGGATGCTGACTGGTTGAGCAATGTGGACTCAGAAACGAGATCCACCCCTGAGGTTTTTTCTCCAAGTGGGAACCGAATAGTGGTGCCACCAGTTTAGTAGTGCATGGATCATTATATGGATCAGGAAAATGATTGTATCCGTGTTAAGAAATAAATAGCTCCATTAGGACATGAGGATGGTACATTCATGCTGAGAGTGTTATGAAAGTTCCAAACATAGAGATAACAGATGTTTCAAGATGAGATAAACCCTCATAAATTAGATGTTTGACTTATGTTAGTAGTAATGTTTTTCTGTATTGTGCATACGTGACTGATCAGATGGCTGTGTAGGAGACCAGCCTTCTCTATGGGGTAGCTTTTGGCCTAAAGGTACCCATAGATGATGCACCTATATTGTGTACCCATCATGAGTTTCACATATAGATATCACCCAAGAGTTTTAGTGAACCAAACCCCTTACTTGTGTAGTTGAGGATTTGCATGAGCTCGAGGTGTGAATGTACTACTTTGATAGGACATCATTTGATGGTTCTCTTTCCAGGGATACATTTCTATGGGGATTTAAGGAATTTATGTCACCTTGTGTTAGTGATGATTGTCATGGATTCAAACATGCAAGGAATAGTGATGCATCCCCCGTTGAGACACGTTCTTGTGATGTGATCTAAATAGTGAAAGTGAGTTTGTGTCATTCCAAAGAGGATATAATCGAGTAGTGATGGATAACTTCCATTAACAGGTGTGATTCAGCTCCTTCAAATTTTCTCTATAACCAGAGAGAATACACATTTGGGTGATCATTCATGAAACAGTATTTATATATTCTGGTGGTATGGGCCTGTGGCTTGGCGGCTTCATGTGTGGTTTGGGGTATGAAATGTTTCTCTACAACTCCAACAACAATTATAACATGGAATCATAAAAAACATTACCATTTATGTATCCCCGATTCCAGAAAAAATGATACTAGTTGGGGGGGGGGGGGTTCATGATGGATGTAATGGAGGATCTAGTAGAGGGGATCACTGACCACACATTTATTTTAATTGTGAAACCTGACTCTGTAAATAGTTAAATATTCACACAAAATCTATTTATAGTGAATGTGGAACCATATGATGTTTTCCCCATCATTTATTTTTCATCTACCATCCATGGTCAGATTATTGGTACCACTGAGTGTCGAAGTACTACCAGTTTTTTGTGATGATGTTTTCTTCCATTTATAAGATGTGATCACTGAACAATATGGACGAGGTCATTCACATGAGGTTACAAGAACATCCTTTTATATTAGAAAACGTTTTCCTTGGAGAAGTAGATACTATGAGCTTTAAATTTCCCATGATGGGAGAGGAGTATGAGTGAATCCTTATTTAAGACATTTCAGGCTTACCTCACCATTGAGAGTTTTCTTTATAAATGGAATTACAATGAATACAACTACATATTTTCACTAGTATATCATATGATACCATGTAGTTGTGATAGATTAATATCTGGTGTTTATTGGAATCTCCCATTATAGATTACTATTTTGGAGGAGTATCTAACATTGATAATTGATGACATATTCTCAAAGTGGATAGAGGTGAAGTGGATCTCAATGTTTGAACATTGGATGAGTTATCAGCAGCTCTAGGTTCAAGATGTGGATATAAATGTGTGGATTCCTATATTCTTTTTATTTTTTTAGTGATATTTTTTATACCCTTTGGTGTGTTGAATTCCAAAATAGAGTTCACAAGACATATGATCCAAATTCCTAACCACTTAACAATCGATTTATCATAGTCTTTTATGATGGAACCCTCATGTTCTAAACATAGGAATTGGATAATTTGAGACATGGGAGGATTGTTCTAGACATGCTCTAGGAGTTCTTTTCATATGTTATCTCCCATGGTGTAAGTTATAGATTTTAATTTCCACTTCATAATGTATTCCTTCTTAGACATGGGAGTGATAGTGAAAATTGTTGAGGATGAGGCTGTGTGAGCTTGAGGGACAACCATGGTGTGGTCATGGAAGAAAATTCTCGAATTGATGGTTCTTACAACTATTTTTGAGTGAGGTGATAGTGAAGTTTCTATTTTTACAGTTATATCGATTGATAGGTTTTATCCACCGAACATAGTTGTGGAGGTAAATCTACAACTCATTATAGGATACTAATCATGGAAATCTTGGTCAAGAGTGTATAGTTTAATTTTTCAAGGAGTTGATGGCCTTTAAAGCAAGTAGATAAAGACCCTTTATAGGAAAATTATTTCCATGGGTTTGCATTTTTTGCTACCCTAGAAAACAATGGGGGGGATTGTGGGAGTGGGAGAACAATATGAGAGCTCATTATCCCCATCTTTTTCCTTAGTTTATACTTTTTTGGGATGAAATGTTTTTGATAATGGAATAATTTTGAGAATCTATTTTTACCTTGTAAGAATCTATAATATTTCATGTAATATTTTTGGATCAAGGTGTTGAGATGACATGAAATTCTATGGCCTGGTGATCCAAGAATTAAATTTATAAAAATATTATACATACTTTAGATTGTTTGTATATAGGTTTTCATAAATGAGGGAATATCCCAATACCAGTCTCATATTAAAAATTTGAGACCATGGTTGAATCTGGAGCATTGGGTTTACCCTAGTCATGAACTATGGTTTGATGGTGAGGGATGTTTGGATGAGGTAACCATTAGAGGGTACATTTGATTTAAATAAATAAATATTTTTTTTTGTTTTATTAAATTACCTAATTTAATCCTCTACAAATTACTTCTTATGAAAATTTTACATGGGTGTACAACATAACCATTGTTATATCTAATAGGAGTAGGAGATATATCTTTATCGAAGGATCAAAACCAAAAGATTATTGATGGCCAGATCAAGGGAAATCATGATAAAAACTAAGTAGGAAGTGGGATCATGGTTGTTAATGTTAGTAGATGTGTTCTTCACAAAAATATTGATTCATAATCAAGGTAGGACTCATTGATTGTAGTTTATTAATATTTTTATTATATCATTGATGTATGGATTATTATTCACTTTCTATTCTGTGATTGTATGTTATTTAAATGAGACCCACAGGCAAATTAAATTTATTTAATTTGTTTTATTCACGTTCATTATAGGTTTTCATAAAAGATATTCCTACTCTATGATCATTGGCCAAAAACTCTTATTTGTCAGTGTTTTCACCTTTGGTCTTATTTGTCCCCACATAGTTCTTCACATTATTTATCATTTTCTTAATGTATTGTAGTTTTACATTTATAGGGTGGGTTCGAGCATGACTGAACCCCAAGAATCATGAAGATTTTGAAACCAACAAAAGTGTAACAATTTTGTTAAGGGATTGGATCAGTAACATTGGTGATGGTTTGGGATTGATGCATGAACAGAACAATGGTTGATTAGAGGTGGTTCAGGATCAGATTGATAATCCCCATTTTCTTGATTTATGCATGGAGATGATGTGCAATGAAATGATATTGATTCTAAGTAGAGGATATTCATTGAGTGTCATAAAAAATGCTGCTCAGCATGGATGTGTTGGTGGTTCCAAGGTGTGAGGGCCACTACTCGGTGTGAAGCATGGTCAAATTTAGATCTGGTTCTGATTAATGGAATTTGTGTTTGTATAATTATTTTTAATAAAAAAATGTTGGATTTTCATTATTTTTAATAAAAAATATTAAGATATAATTGAAATTATATAGAGATACATGGAAGAGAGCGTGGATTCCTGGCATGTGACCTACAATTGAGGAAGAATGAATTTTTTGTTTAGTATAATAATAAATGATGATAATGAATTTAAATTAAAAAGATATAGGAAGAGATCTTCTAAAGGGGTGGTTCACATAGAATGAAGGTCCAGTAATGGCTTTGAGTGTGTGGTTTAATGAAAATAAAAATAACACTAGTAGTAATAATAATATTGTTATTATTAAATATTACTATTATTTGTTTTCAATCCTTAAATCTATAAAAACATCTTTATGTGGTGTCATATTGAAAACCCATCAATGTAATTATGACCCTGATGATTAGGTGGTAAATTCAAGACAAATGTTGGATGCCTTTTTTCTATCTCAAGGCTCGGGTCGATGAAAGACCAAATAATAATAATAATAATTTTATTATTATTAGTTCAAAATCTAATATCTAATATATATTTTCCATATAGTGTCTGAATGATGAACCATCTGAGGTATTGTGAATCTATTATTTAAAAAGATGTTTCGATACTAATATCACGTTTTTAATTCGATCTCATGGCTCAGGCCCATGAATCATTATTAGTGTGTGATTGAATTAAATGTGTTTTTTCACTGGGTGTCTGATTTAAGAAAGTCAATAGCATATAAAGAGTTTTTTTACATGAGGATCACAATGGTGTGATCTTTTTGACTATTCATGGTCATTTATGATGACATATTAGTTGAATTATGTTTTCGATCATCATATTGATAAAGAGACTTGGGTGTTTGTCAGAAATTTGGCCCAGGCATGTCTTATATTATCCTTCCATGTTTTTTAGTACTACATTGAAAAAAATCCATGTGGTTTTCTAGAAACATCTAGTTAGAGGAGCTAGGATACACACAATTTAGACCCCTTATATGTTGTGTACTTATTGATAATCTTCCTCTTCTCATATCTCATTTGATTGGACTTGAATATCAGCCCAATAGTAGTCAATCCTAAGTGCTTTTTCATATATTACATGATGGTGGAATTATTAGTAGTTTCTGAGATATGATGCAAGATGTTCTGAGTTTGATTCTTCTTTAGGAGGTTCTTAAAAAGCATAGTGATTAGGAAGGATCATCATAGAGGGTTTGGGGTTTGAATCCCCCCATGTTGAATCAAGGCATGTGACCCCCATACCCATTTAATTGGTTTAATTAGAACCCCCTAGCCTACGGAATTAGGGAACGGGTCTTATAATATCTGATTATTGCCTCTTTGAAACACTAGTGTTTGATTCCTCTACCAACTAATTGGTTCCTCCAATATGCAGTAGGGTGTGGGGCCTCTACTGACTAAGTGGTACCCCTTGAACCCATAGGTTGGGGGTTCTCTACCAATCATAGTGGCACCTTCCAACTAGGAAGGGCATGGTTCCTCAACCATTAGAGTGGAATCCACCTACAAGGTAGTGTATGGGTCATCAATCATTAGTGTGGCGCCCTCCAACTAAGAAAGTAATTGGTCATCAACCATTAGTTATAATCCTCCTTTTGGATAAGGCATGTGTCCTCTATCTACCATTAGAGTGGAACCATCATGATGGGAATGGAATGGGTCAAATATCCACTGTCAGAGTGGAACCCTCTTTCTAGTCAGGGCATGGGTCCTCAACCTTCATAGTGGAACCCTCAGGTATAATCTAGGCATGGGTTCTCTACCATTGGATTATAATCCTCTTATCATATCAGGTAAAGGGTACTCAACCTTGATATTGTTCCCCTGCACTATATGACATAGTGGAAAATAGTTTCATTACATGGATACTTATTTAGATAATTATGTGAGATTAAAAGAATCAGAGATGTTTCCTTTTTAGAGATGTAGCCATACTCATTATTATTGGTTAGGATTTGGAAATGGGAAACACCTTTCTCTCTAGTTTGGGCTTCTTTTTTATCATATATGAGTTTTTTATTTATGATATGTTTATCATATATTAATTGATATACCTTTTTGTGATTATATAAAAACTTCTATCATGTCTTGAGTCACTCTCTATTCATTTTTTGGGGGCATCCTATTGGGTATGTTTATCCTCAACCATGCGTGGGATTTACCCATATGTGTTATCTCTTATGATGATGAAGGTAGGTTGGAGGTGGCCTTATCAGAGATTAGAGATACTAGGGTGCATTTGATTATGTACGGTGGTTGGGTATTAGCGATCATGAGAAAGAATCACTCATATGTTTTCTTTTCCTACTTATTTCAAGTTGGGAACTCTTTTCTGATTGGGTGTGTAATTTTCCCCATTACATTTCAGATTCTGATATCATAAACTTTTTTATTTGTTAAAGTTTATCACATGCCTTGTTTTTTACTCTAGATGTTTTAGTATTTAATTATTATTCCTCTTTATATCTGTAGGGAGATAGTTGTGTGGGTGTGTGTCTATAGGTGCATTAGAAAAATGCCACCAATTTTATGTATACCCTTTTTTACTTGTCACAATCCCCTAGCTTATGGATTTGGGAATGGGTTTGTTGTTTGTCATACTTTCACAGGTAGGGTAGAACCAATGGTTTTTGTAATGATATTTTTTTATTTTTTTCAGTTTACAGAAATTTTCTATAGGATTTCATAGTGGGAAACAGTAATTGAAAAAATGAGAAGAAATTGAAGGATAATCTCATCCAAATAAGTCATCTTATACTACTCTATGATTCATATTATGAATTTTCTATCATAAACTACCTAAATTACAAACAATGATTGAACTCAAATAAATATTGTATATGTGACAAGTGTGGGGGTGTGTATCTTTTTTATAATCTAATATTTAATATTTTTTCTTTTTTAGGTAATTTTGTGTTTAATTAAACAAAAATACAAGTTTAAATCAAGAATGATTTAGTAAAGGTGAATTTTATTTAGAGTGTTGAATTCTAGTAAATTCTAATTTTTTTTAACTTCATATTAATTTTATAATGAAATAATTTTTTTTTCAAATGGGATACCAATATTTATGAATACTTCCCAATTTAAAAATAAATTACCTAAGAGGATTCTAAACCATTTTTGTGTATTCTTTAAAATAATCTTATATCATGAGAGAATCATTCGGTGAATGAATAATCAAAATTTTCCATGATTATAGTCAAACCTTCAGATAATTAAGGAACCTATGTTAAAAATAATTAAATAACAATTTTATTTGAAATAAAACTTTTCATGATATACTTAATTTTGAATTATTACATAATATAAGACATATAAATTAGTCCACGTTTTCCAATAGTAATCTTATTAGGTAGCCACATCACATTCCGATAATCCATACAAATTACTATCTTATTGAAAATACATTATCACTATTTAGATAAAGTTTGGGGAAAAATAAAATTTTTAGAATATCATGGGAGAAAACTCATTTCTACAAAATAATGAGGGGAATTTTTCCTTCCAAATTGAGAACCAAAGATAAAAACAATTTTATGTTGAATGATGTATCCCAATATTTTTGATAAAAAACCTATATATAATTAACATTAAAATGAAACAAAATTATAAAGGAAGATGAAATAATAAGTGATTTCTATTTCAAAAATAATTTGTGTGAAAATTTTAAAAGAATCTATAGGTGTTGGGAGGTGAAACAATACAAGTGATAATGTATCTGGAAACAATTTATGCGTGGTAAATTGAAATCACACATATTTATTCATTTATATCAAAACATCCTCATTCAACTTCTATTATTTTTAGAGTAACTACATTTAATCCCTTACACACAAAAAATCAATGTTAAATAATAAAGATTAACAAAATTAGTTGACTCATTGGGTTGATATTAAGAAAAAAATAATTATATAGTGACCTCTACATGTTTTTTGAATTAGAAAAATGTTTTTTGAATTTCACACTCTTATTGTGATAGATACGTTTCTAGGATGGTAAACATAAAATACTCATAGGCACAGAAAGAGATAGAAATTAATTTATTGAAGAAATGTTCTATAGAACTATAATATATATGAGGCATTATGAATAAATCATAAAATTAAAATGCCTTTGCATTTTAGAATATAAGAATTATACTTGGAAAAGATGTAGATTATACCGAGTAAAAATATATGTGTGGAGGAATTAGAATAGATAATTAAATCATTGTATATTTCTAAAAAAATCATTTTTTGTAAAATAAATTAATTGATTGATTTTTATGGATTTATTAAATTAATGGATCATTTCACGAGATTTTTTTGAATGTTTCTTAAAATAGATTTTTTTTTTAAATTTAATTGATTTTATAATTTTTTGGAATAAAAATAATTGCTTTATTTTGATAATAAATTTAGTTATAGTTTTGATATTTAAGGAAAATGGAATTTAACATAGCGAATAAATATAATGAAATTAAAAAGGAATCGGAAAAATTACACCATGATATTTAACATCAACTAAGTTGTAGTAATGTATTTAATAAGATATATATGATTTTTCAAATCATATTTACGGAATCAATCTTAGTATGTAGGAAATGTTCCATAAAACAAGAAGAATTATCATTTACTACTTGGAAGAAATAATCTGAGTTCTCTTTGGTTCTTAAGATGTTTTTTGGAATTCTATATGATACTTAACATGTATTAAATTTGAAACATGTGAGAACGAAATTCAAATTTTTAGTGGGAAACATATGATTTCTTTGAACTCGTATATTTTTTTCCATTTAGGAAATAGATTTATTACCAAGAATTGGATTTCATATATGTTTTAATATTTGGAGAAAACAATCTCTATTACTTATGGAACAATATATAGACAGATAATTATTTTTCCTTCACTACTTATTTATAGTGGATTTTCATTTGATAATAATTAAACCTGAAATTCGTTGTTATGAATATCATATCCAATATACATGGATCTCAAAAAATATTAGAGGGATATGTAGAGATTATTGGAATGATTTTATATACCATTTTAGGAAGAATTATAAAAAAATTAAGTATGAAATCTAATCATGTGAAGAGAGGTGGAGAAGATCATGGAACTCATACTCATCCAAATACATTTTAATTCTATGATCAATATATATGTGAAGGATTTAACATGAATATAACACTATAAGGAATAATATTTGAACCCATGGAATATTATTGAATCTCATTAATAGAGGAAGAACCCTTAAGCAATGGTATTCTAGTATTTTTTTATTTTGAATCTCATTATTATTTTTTCTACACTTGTTTATTTATTTTCATTATGTGGAGACTTTTCTTTATCTCCCATTGTGTTCTCAAAATAACTTCATGAAGTATTAAATTTTGGTGTTAATACATGGGGTGGGAAACCAGATTTTTTAGAGATTTGAATATATTTTATGTTTTTTATCATTAGTATGATGATGAATTATGGTGATATGATGAGTGGGTTTGGATAATAAATTGGAATTAATTCACCCATAATTTACATAAAATTTTCTTCTACCAAATTGGTTTAATCAATGATTCCCATATATAGTTTTGTAGTATATGATGAAGTTCATTGTCTATAGAGGGAATGATTTAGTGATCACTGGACATGTTTAGTGGGGATCCCTTCATTCATTCATCTATATGTGAGGGAGCACCTAGGTTTCATTATAAAAGGCCCAATATACATGTTATTTTAATGAATTGAATGATACTGATCATTTTTATTTAGTGATTATTAAACATGATAATATCAATAAGGTAAAAAATTAAGGAACACATGTCTGGTAAACCTCTCAATGATTAGTTACCCTTATTCTTAACACTATATTAGTTATTTTAAATTACATATCACATCACACCAAACCACTAATATTTTTGTATGATTCACATTTTATAGTAATATAATAAAATATAGGAAAACAATAAAGGATTAAATGAGTATAAAACTCCCCTCATTTGTATATGGCCATGGTTTGTACTATATTATCAATTAAAGAGATATTAAAACTATTTTTGAGAACCCTAAGAAATGCATATCAAAAAGTGTAGTAATGCTACCAGGGATGTTTAGGTGATTGATATTTTCTTCACTTTGTAATGTGATTGAACCAAATATTACTATTTAATCTTTTTTTATCCATTCATAATATCCCCTTTATATTAAAAAAACATAGTATTTATAACATTTTCAGTAGATCAGAATAATTTATAGCTTGATGAAAATATAACCTAAATTCAAGATTTTACTGATTAAATTGATATAATATGTTTATATTTCAGGGATGTTATTTTTGAGGAATAATTATTTCATTTTTAAGGTTGGAATAATAAATCATATCATAATTAATAATTGTAACCTTATTTGGGAGTGTGATTAATAAGAATAAACCCAAGGGAACATGACAAATTCCCTTAAAAATGTAATATTTCTCTTATAAATAGCATAAATTATAATGATAATGACATATTAAGTTGAACCATTAATAGTTATTATAAACCCCCAATAATATATCATCCATTCTATGTATGAATAAAATCATGTTGTTGAAGAATAATATAGAGTTATGTTAGAATATGATCCATTAATGAATCATAATTTTATCCCCATAATCACCTCATGTTATACTATGAGGTTCCATAAGAACCTCAAGATATTCATAGTCCTTATAATATAATAAAACTCATCATAACATAGAAAACATTGTGATGGTCTATTTTTTCAACTTTTTCCATACTTTGTGATGTAATATGATACTTGTGCTTCTCACCAATATATTTTCAGAATTCCAAAATTTATTTTACTATACATTAACACTACAAAATATTTCACTTTAAATTTTTATCTTCTCATGAACATACCCCTATTACTACATTTACATAACATTTTACACTCAATTCGACCCCACACATCAATCGTTGGACTACATTGGTTGGGAAATATTGCCTCAAAGAGAACACCTCTAAATTATTTGTGATACATTTTGAAGGGATAGAAATCCCTAATCACCCATGTTTATTGGTTATAGATAAATTATTTATTTCTATAATGAATAACTCATGGGGACCAGGAATTTTACTATATACACATTGTGTAACTAAAATTTGAAAAGACATGATGAATATCTCACATGAAAAATATTCAAGAAGGGATGAATATTCTATATCCCCCACGATGAATTCAATTTGGTTGATCCTCATGATAAAAAAGAAAAAGGGGATCACTATATATAAATAGAATCATACTCCCTCTTTGAAAAAGGATTATGAATGAGGAGTGTCTTAAAATATTAATTATCACATATAGTTTTCTGAAATAATAATTTTTATTGTGTTTATCATTTTCTTACCATTCTTATCTTTTATTTTTCATTATAATTAATAATGATGTATCATTCTCTCACCTATGGTGAGATACTAACATGGAGATCACTCCAATTATGATACTTGATGATTTTGGAATCTCTTTAATTAACTTCTTTTCCATTTCATAATTTTTTGTATTCAAGGAAGGTGAAGGATGGGGTTGGTGATAATACCACACATCCCAATTGTCTCGCTTGCAATTCATGGTCATGACCATAGTTTTGGTCCTACCTTTCCTTGAGTACATGGTACAACTAATGCTTGGGTTTGGAAATGGGGTGTTATGTCTATCCATTTTTTTTTGATAGTTACAATCACAATAGATATGTTTCCATCTCAAAAATAATATAATTAGTTGCATGTATTTCATTATAAGGGTTCTAATAGTACCATATATTCATATAGAATTAGTAGTAGAGATGATCATGTATAAATTTGAGCATGATCATATCAATATAATTATAGATATTTTGAATGAGAAAAGATAGAATATGGTAGGTAGATTCCATGGGTGACCACTTTATTCATAAATTCATTATATTCTTAATTACAATAACTTGTTTTCATTTCTGTATAATGTTTTCACATAAAACCCCTCCCCTTGATTCTTATATTTATAATTTTATTATAAATTATAATAATTGGAAGAAAATATATTTTAGAAGTGGGCCTCTTCATGAAGTAATCCTAATCAGATCCCTATACACTATTCTAGGATTATATAAACTATAATGTTTTGCTATACCCTTTAGTAAGGTTTCGTACATCACTTTTTTAATAAACTTTATAGAGGGTTAATTTTTATTTTATTTTATTGGTTTTTGTTTTTAAAAAACATTATGTGAAAATTATTGAAAATATTTTTTAATTGATGATTTATATAGTATAAATCTATATGTGTCAATCAAATCACAGAATTTGAGAATATTGAAGACTATTTTAGAAAAATGAAATGGAAGAAATTACAAAAAGTTAATGAATATATTTAATCTCACTAAAATTCTATTTATGATATTATGGATTAAATTTTATATATTTCAACTCTACTCTAAAATTTGGAAGAAGCATGGTAGAACAATAACAAAAATACCTGGAATAAGAAGATCCAACTATTGTTCCACGAGTATTTTATGTAGTTGACCAATTAAAATAGGAAGGATAGCCAATAAAATACATACTCTCAAACCTCACATCATGTATAGAAGATATTTGTCAATCATTAATTTCAACTGATCAATTCCAGGGAGAGATACTACATAATTGATTTCTTTTTATTTATAATTTTTGAAAGATAAATTTAGAACTCACTGCTCCTTGGATGTTGTTCTTAATCAACACCAAATATTTCCTTAGATATTGTTGAATAAGAATAAGAAACCACCTACAAATAAAATGTGTATCTAAATATTAATTTATAAGAGTTCATATCGGTCTTTCTTTTATTGGAAATGTTATAATTTTAACTCTTTAAAGTGTAATAAATTAATATAAGCACATTTCTTTTGATATTATTCAATTTTATGTATTCATTAACTCCATATTTCTTGAATATATTTATTGAATATAGTATTTAATAGAGTAATAATATATAAAATATGTGGAATTAAAGAACAAGAAAGTGCACCCGTACTTACTCCCACCCCTACATTGAATGTTGTATCTCATTTCCAAGGTGGAACACATAAATTTCATTGATAAAGGGGACATCTATAACTAATTTGTAAGGATGAAAAATAAAAGGAAAACATTATAGCGGTTTCAATAACATAAATCCCCTTCAACATTGGAATATATATAATTGACTGGAACTTATTAACTAGAGTCGGTAAAATCTCTTTACCTTTTAAGGGGTCCAAACCAAGCTTTCTATTTCTATAAAATTTTCATTTTAATTTTTCATTTTTAGTACGATACCCATGTATTTTTTTTATTATAGTTTTTTTGATGTAAATATTTATGATAACAAATTAGGGTGTTGATTATTAGTAATTTAGGCTTTGAATATTATACACTAATGTTTTACTTTCCTTATTTATTTGATTCTATTTGAGTGGAAATAATTTGTAGTTATGTCTATGTGTGATTTGGGGATTCTTAACCTATTCAAGTCCTACATGTTGTTTTATATTTTTTTAATCAATTTTATTTTATATTTTAGGCTCAAAGAAAATCTTAATCATGTTTATACAAGATTTATTCATATTGAAATAAATGAAATAACTTATTTTATAGCTATAGTTTTGTAGTTTAATTGAAACAATTTATAATTAATTATAATTTTTTGTGTTAACACTCGATTTTTTAACTATAAATCAAGTAAAATATTTTATTAAAATATTTATCACTTAATAGATCAAAATTAAATGAAAATATGAAAGGTTATATAAAATGGAGTACAATGAGTAGTTGGGATCCCAATAGATATATTCTAAGATGATAATGAAGATGTGTGTATGAGTTAATCCATTAATAAGAGTTAGATAAACCTAATATCGAGTTCAGAAAATGTTTCTTCCATTACATGATAGCCACACATAGCCTTAGGGTATTCTTAATCTCCTTGGATATTTTAGATCAATGTTATCTACATTCAACATCAATAGTAATTGTTTATAAAACATGGTTGAGAAAAAATTAATAATTGAAGTTGTCTATGGGAATAGATAGTGAGGGGAATAATGAAATCACATGACAACATGATATCTGAAATATCACAATGTGGAAATATATATATCATGGTTATTTAATGACTATATAATTTATTACATACTCATGGGAAATTTTTTTTGAATGTGTTATATGATAAATTCATCATTAAAGTAATATCAATTTGATTAATTTTCCACTGACTCTGGAATAAATTTAATAAGAAGTGTGACCTTTGTGATACTTAGGTTCAAATATAGTTTTTATATAAGTATTTTTTTATGACAATAAATAAAATCATAGAGGATTGATTTAGTCCAAAATTTATATATTTTCATTAATATATTGATCGATAATATCCCTATTTGATTCAAAAAATATTTCCAGTTACTAAATATTCAGTTGATATGAATAATTTAATGCTTATTAAAAATATGGATTTAATATAATATTTTGATGATTTAATTTATAAGATATGTTTAAGGAAATTTCCCACATTTTATGAATTTTTCTCATTATTTTAATGTTGGAATTATAATGTTTCTCACCATGTATAAGATTAAACAAATAGAGGTATTGGATTCATGATTGTAAATATCAATAATACATGATATCTTATCCAGCCAAAATAATCTTAGGCCTAGATGAAAGAATGTTTCCTCTTAATAAGAGAACTTGGTAGAACACAATAAATATGAAACAAACACATAAAGGTCATATCAACCATTATATGTAGGAATAAAATTTTGTAGTAAAAGATTAAAATAGGGCTTTATAAGAATAAAATCCAGGGATGTGGCATCTGCTGAGAACCCATGGAACTACATGTTATACTAAAATGACACACAAAAATCTCATTACCTTATCAATCATGATTTCACTATATGAATTCATTGAAACATACTTAGTTGTATGATGATATACTCTTTCTTTTGTTTCCCAAACATGATATGTAATATCAATTCCACATTTCCCTCCAATGTATTATCAATATAACAATGTAATTACAACCAAAAATCAATTTTGTGTCACATTTACCCAGGAAATTTCAACTCCTCATCAATTCATACTGAGGCACATACCATTTTTAAATTCACTAATAAATGTATTCTAGCACAACCACCACATGACATTATTTTTATGGAATCATTACCATAATATAGAACACCTCCAAAACTTACAAACTTTATTTTTGAAGGAGAGTAATCCTAAATAACTGATGAAAATTAATCATAGAGGAATTAGATATAGAAATCACTCATTTACAAATGGATATTTGAATATTTCCCTATACACATTGTCCAACTAAACCAAGAAAAGTCAGAACGAGAAGCCGTATAGTTAACATACAAGGGGATGTCATATTGAAGATTAAGCATTCTGAATTACATGGAATTAATTCTTTGGATAAAATAAATAAGTTATAAATATCTATAAATAGAATGGAATAGTCTATATTCAAGGATTTACATATTTAATAGTATCTTATAATTTTATCAAAGTATATAATTTTATAAATTAAAATCTTAATTCCTTTTATCATTAAAATTATTTTCTTCTCATTTCTGTTTGATTTTAGTTGAAGTGATATATTAATAAGACACCATTGGTGAGAGGATAACAAAATAATAACTCCTAAGATGAAACTATACGATTTTATAGTCTATATATTTCACTCTTTTTTCCCTTTATAAATTATAATAATTCAAGGTAGTTTGAAGTTATAGTTTGTGAAAACACACCACATATTAGTTGTCTCTTGAATTCATCTTTGTTGGGAACATAATTTTTCTCTTTATTTTCTTTATTACATAGTATAACTAGTTATCATGTAAATAAATTTAATTTGGTGGCCAAATAGTAATGGTTTGGTGAAGGTTAAGTAGTTGGTAGAGGTGTTTCCCTCTCTTAAATAATTAATTCAATGGCGCAAAGCGCATTGTCAGGATTCCAATTTTATTAAGAGTTAAAAACACAATAAAATGGTGATGCTAAATATGATAAAGAATTATCATAGAACAATAATTTGAAATATTTTAATGGAGATAGTTAATATTCATTTTTTTATATTCTAGGGATTAGTTTTATGTTCCCAATTTCATTTTATTTTACATTTTTTTAGAATGGTTTCAATCCTCTATGTCAAGTTCACACATCACCACTACCCAAATTCTTATCAGTAAAATTTTATTTTAAATACTATTATGTGAAAAAAAATATAACATAACTAGTTGTTAAATTTGTGAGATGAACCTTGTCAGCTCCATAGGAATAATTGATGGATTTTATGAATTCTAATTTGGAATCACGCCCTTCAAAATAGTCTAGTGAATCAATTTTTTCGGGGTAATATATCATATGAACTCATATTGTGTATTCATGCATGTTAATATCACCTATTTTATAGCATAATAATGGGAAAATCTGAATATTTTTGTGGTTCAAAAAAATGGAATATGTTCCCTGAAAATTGAAATTTATTTTCTAAGGGTTCTAAAAGACACTAAAATTTAAATTGATTGAAATATAGAGAAGAAATTGGGTAACAATATATCCAATCATACTATATAAATTAATTTTTCTTGAAATATTAGTTTATAAAATATGTTATTATTATTTATTATTTAAAAAATTAAAATAAATTTATATATTATAGAATTTTAGTATATTTGGAATCCCAACACTAGAATTTTTTTAACTATTCAACGTCTTATTCTACCTCCATTTTAAATTTTTCTCATAATATTAATTTTTTCAAGGTTTTTAAAAGGAATATTAAAAAAATTAATATAAATTGAAATGGTGATGAAATTTTTCTTTTTAAATGATATGGTGACAAATTAGAATTTAATTTCTAAGGTGTTGCCTTACAGACAGACAATATGTTGTCTCTCAAGAATCCACACTTATCACACACTATCATATTAACTTATTTATTATTTTAGGTTTTTAAATTTTATTAATATGGTAATGGGGTGAAGGTTTCATGTGTATTGTGATAATATGAAAATCAAGCAAAAAACAAAAAGGTAATTAAGAAAGAGATGGATCCCTAAAGTCTGGCAGTGGCATCCTTAATCACTCAAATAAACAATATGAAATCTTATTGATATATCACCCCAGAATTATTGAGTTACAATACCATAATTATTTAGATTTTTTTAGTTAACCTGGGAGATATTTTTCACGAACCCAATCCCACATACTTCATAGTGGATAATAATGATCACATCATGAGCAAGGACTATCCTAATACTCCACAATGCCCCATTGTAAGTTGTTCATTCCTCGATCCCCTTAACTCAGTTATATATGAGGAAAAATAATACATGGGATGATGAATTATTTATAGGTAATGTAATAATGTTGTGAAGATGCGATGGAATATGGAAAAAATCCTCACCTTACCACAAAACTCATCCTACCTGATTATAATTATAACATAAATATATGAATTAAGAATGAGGATTCAGAAAATACTATGACCCTACTGCATGTAATTTTCATAACATCATGGGAATAAATAGGTCACATTAGAGAGAGAGAATAAATAAATAGATAATAATAATAAATTGTAATAACATTTTTTAATCTATAAAAATATAATTTATATGTGAATCAATATATGAAAAATTCCATCATCTATGGATTATACCAATACATATATAAACTCTGAAGACTTAAAAATTATTTTTTTACCTTAATATTTCCTCAAAATAACCTAATTAATTTCAATATATTTTTTCCCATGATCAAATATTCATCAATTTCATAATCCTTAAACATATGGATGGATAATTATGTTCTTACCAAATTTGGTTAGGTAATTATTTTGGGGAATCAATAATAGTCCCCTCAAGTTGTCTACGGATCCCATGTTGATTTAATTTCTAATAAAGGAATAAAAATGGTTATGTGTTAATATCCTTTTATGGATTCATTCTAGGGGCTTTGAGAAGAAAAAAGTTTACATAAACATTGTCCGGAAAATGAAATCCTATAGTAGATGTTGTGAATTCTTCTTCCTCGAAACATAATCTTGGTACTGATATAAAAATGCATTGATGGTTATTTGAAATTTAATATAAGAACATAAGAATCTATTTAGTGATAGTGTTATTTGGGTAATGTCTTGGTATCATGATAATGGTGATGTCATATTGTAATTATTTCATTGACGTGTAAAAATTATTTGAAAAATAGACCATCATAATTTTTACGGTACTAAAATTTTTATACATGTTATAGTTTATTTGTTTTTTTGGATGCATGAAATCTGGTATCTATTGGCTATTGAAGGTGTCAGGGTAGTTTTAGGGTGTGTTCAAGATAAAAAATATATACCTAAGGATGTTTGGAATATTTTCTAAGGAATTCATTATGTGACATAGTGTGTGACATAATGAATAATTGGGGTTGGATGTTAGAGGGTTAATATTTGATTATTTCATAGTGTGGAACTATGTTCCATAACATAAAGTTATATTAGAATTTTTTAAGAATCTTGGACATTTTCCTCCTTTTACCCCTTATCTTTCCTCCCCTATTCACCATAATCCCATCATGACTTGTAGACATTGGCGGCTCCTGGTTTAGTGAATTTGGGCTTCTCTACCGAGTGTATTCACTGTTTAATGTGCTCTTCATTGTTATAGGTTGTTTTAGATAATCTAAATTTTGTATTAAGATTAAATATTCATTTATCCCTAGTTTCTTATTTTGGAATCACAATGTTTTGAATTTAAGTTTTATTTTAGGTATTTGGAATGTTAGGTTTCAATTATGTTTTGATTATTGGTAACATAGCATTGTCAGGATTAAGGTAGGAAGTAGTTACATATTTTACACTTTTATATAAAACAATATTCTTCTATTTGGTTGTGGGTGAGTTAATATACTTTTTTGACCTCTTATTTTCCATTCATTGTGATACGGTAATCATTAATTCAGTTTTTTATCTCTCAAGTACCCCCTGAATGATCTTGGAGATGATGGAAACCTCCATGGTACATCCCCTATTGAAGGTGAGGGAGGGAATACATTAATCATACACTAAAGTTCATCCTTCCCTGTTCACCCCAATCTTAGACACTTCTAACTTTCCAATATTCCCCAGAATCATTCTTATCCTGAATGTGCCTGATCTTTTTGAGGGATTTCCTTAGATCGTGATATCAACATCAGAGTTAACTAAATCTTTGGTAATCCTGAACCTTACATTGGTGGATCAATTCAATTTGTGTAATCATTAATTTTATTCCTTAAAAATGTTCATATATAGTTCATAGGGATTATATGATAGTGTAAATGTTTGTATTCTAAACTAGAGGCATATCATGATAAATTTTTCTTCGGTGGATGAATTGATTTCATCTTTCTCTATATCTTCTTGATGCTAAAATAGATCCCATTTCTCCCAAATTCATTGAAATTGTGATTTTAATATTATTTGGGATTCCCTATCTACATTCCTAGGGGTCTGTTTTCTTAACCTCCTGTATCCTTTCAAAAATATATCAATCATATTCATGTTATGGAACATGGTAGGTTTCTTTTTGTATTTGGACTGTATAGAGAGCATGATTTATCACACAATTTCCCCATGTATACGATTCAAATAAAAATTTTCAAAACCTCTAATTGAGTGGATTTGTATTCTAGTTAAGAAAGATATTCATTTCCAATAGAATGTGTTATTTAAATCTTGTATGATTTATTACACTTCTAGAAATCATATAGGACAATTTGTATCATCATGATGACGTAGTCATAGTGATCATCAAGATATTATTGGATTTTCCAATAGTCCTTTAGTTCATGAAGATACTTTCAACCCTTTCCCGACTCCATAAATGCCATGGATTGCGAATAATAATCCTAGGATAATGGATATTTTCAAATTTGGGGCATGGATTGATTTTTTTCAAGTAGAAAGTTGTGATTCCATGTGATGTCAGGCCAATCCCTCATAATGGACATATCTCTTTTCCCAGTATGGTAAAGGATAGAGTCACATAAAATATGCTAGAGGTTGTAAAACTTATTATTTACAAGGGTTAAGACTCAAACTACCATGATGCATACAGGGATCTTCCTAAAACTGAAGAGATAAATGATCAGAATTCAGGTTTATCTCAAATGTATGGGTCTCCTTGTAATCTAGATTTAGGAATAATTCAAACACATTAAGTATATTTCATAGATCCTTAAAATGGAGTGGGTACTCAGTTCATATTTTTTTGTTTCGAGTTATGATCTAATACCACTTGATATGAGGAGGAGGGTATTATAGGGAACAACCTTATTGGAAGTTAGTTAGATGAGAAAGATTTTTAGGAATTTGATTATGAAACATGGTCATCTGAGTGAAAAGAAGTGGAAGTTATGAAAGAGTACCTATGTTCTTATTTAATGAATGGAAAGAATCCCAAAATTGATTCAAAGGGGTTCATCCATCATGCGAGGAGACAAAGAAAATTGAAGGATTACTTTGAAATTTTCATCCCCACAGTTACCAAATTTTTTAGAAAAGGTACCCCATTCATAAGAGTTATATTTTTGTTCCTGAATCCTCAAAGGGTAGAGGAATTGAAGACAGATTGTCCAAAAACAATTTTTTTACCTTATTACCTGAGGTAAGTAATAATAAGGGGAATGGATTTCATGTGGTGCTTGAATCATCAACTTTTTTAGAAGTTGAGGAAACATAGCTGGAAAAGGTAGTTGTTCTGAATCAAAATATAGAAACAAGTAATAATGCTATGAATTTTGTAGTTTATGAGATGGTTGACCTAGAAAACCATTAGGATCTTCTAATGAATACTACCAATTATATTATAGAAGAGTTATTCATGATAAAGTTCTAAAATGAGGATTCCAAAAAAAATTCAAAGTCCATTGAGAGTTGATTTGAATGAATAAAAAATCACTTGGATCGATAAAAAATAATATTTTGATACATGGTTTCAATGTGGGTAAATCAATCCTAGAGAAACATATATAGTATAGGGGAAAGATGGTGTACCACATCTAGGATCTCATCAAGGGAAATATTGAGATGAAGGTAACCTTAATAGAATATATACTATAGAAGTAAAAAAACTCAAACCATTTTAAATTTTAATGGGAAAACATTGTTTTCTCGTATGAAATTTGTTTTTTTCTGTCCGTGACATTTATGGGATTCCCAATTTTCCATTAAAATTGATTTATAAATAAATATTTTAATTTTAGGAAGTATGTGGGTGGGTCCTGAAATGATCTAGTAGGATCTTAAATGAGGGTTGAAAATTTTATACATTGAAACTATTGAATGTTTTCCTCATATTAGGTATGTATATTGGGATATCATCTTGGGTATTTGGGTATGGAATGATAAATTTAAAATAATTTTATTCTTGTATATCTACAGAAAATTAAATAGGTGTTCATGTATTAAATTAAATTTTTTGTGTTCCTTGGAATTGAATAACTTGATCCTTATCCACGTCATAATTGAAAGGATTCATGTTTAGATTCATTGGTTCATAAAGTGCTACTTAAGATTGGGAAGGTCCTTAATGACTTAGTTAAATGGAATAGGAAATTTGGTAGTGTATTATATTTCTAAATTATATTTATGATGATAAATGATAACAACATGTGATATGTCTTAGATAAGTATGTAATTTAAGGATGACCATGAGTGAGAAATTTAAATCCCATTGTTATGATGGCCCTCATGATTGAAGATTTTTGAAGAGTTTTTATTTTGTGATGTTCTTGTTTCTTATATTGTATTGATCCATGTGACTCTTGATCTTTCTATTGGTTAGACCTCTTTGAAGCTTTTTGGGACAGGTCGATGTACTGATTGAACTCCCTAGATTCAATTGGGATTAGTTGGTGTCCTGATTTTCACCTCCCCAGAGTCAACACGGATGGGACACTATGATTTATTTAACTACTTGACTAGGAAGAGATAGTTTAGTGTACTGATAGACCATCCTATGTAAAGAAATGTGAGTTGGAGTGATTGATTAGACCATGAATTGAGTGATACGAATATTCCATTTTTTGGGCGTAACTATGATACATACAAGAATTATTTCTATCAAAGAGATGATGAAGGTAGGTCTATGGATTATGGAATCATGGTTAGAAAATGACCACCCAACATGTTATAATTTATTTATGTTTTTATTTTCTATCATAGAATGAAATTTTATATTATGATTTTACATATGATACTATTTTATTGATTGTATTTAATTGGATTATTATCCCAGCCTACATGGGAATTTCAGGGTGTGTGTTTGTAGACTATTTTTGGTAAGGGATACAGATATGGGAAAGGGCCCTGCTTGGGGTAGTTTGGTAGGAGGGAAATGTTGGGAAAGTTGATTACATGATAGACTCTAAGATTACTTGTAGAGATTCCTCCTAATTTATTTTTCATTTTCAATTATACTTATTGATCTACCACATATGATGATCCCATAAATTTTTTACTAGATAATGTATCAGATATTATTATAGTAGGTTTTGGTGATATTGTCTACTCGTTACACATTTTAGTTACTTAGTTTAATTTAATTTTTTCTTCTAGGATTTTGTACTTTGATTGGTTATATGTTATCAAGGAAATAGTCTCCCCATTATGCTTCTAACATCCTCACCACTAGTCGACAACCTCTTTAATATGGGCATGAACACAATACGTCTTGTGAAATCACCTCAACCTAGGATAGGGCAATTAAAAATAGTATCATAGGCATTTTTCATGGTATTACTGTTTGGTACTTAGTAGACATAAGATAGGGCATTCTCGAGACATGTTATAGAACTCATTATTGAGAGTATCTCACCCATGTATAATGATAGTGCGTGTCTCTAGGGATGATATTGATGTTCTTTAATTTTTTACTATTGAACAATTTCATCTCAAGATATACACATGAATTTGGTGTCATGATTTATGGTTCTTTATCTTGAACCAGTGGAATAGAGTTGTTTAGTTAATATAGAAAGGATATGAACATAGGATTAAATGTCATGGACCTATTTTTCTATAATTTATAGATATTTAAATTAATTAAATTCCACCTCTATTATATTCATCATTTTCTCAGATACACAGTCAATGAATACTAATTAATTTATCTTATGATTGTTAGTTTTTCATATGTGCAGTTATGGAAAACATGAAAATATTAATGGAATGGATTAAAACCTTGAGTAAGAGATATATGTATTGTTTATTCTTATCGTGAAATTTTTATTGTTTCATCACTTTTTTATATGTTTTAAAAATTTAAATCCACTTGGAATATAAATTCTTAAATTTTTTTCAATTGACGTTAGTTTAAAAATGGATTTTTTAATTCCAAGTGATTTTGAAATTGTTTCAATGACATGTTTCGACTATGTTTGGATATTTAAAAGGGAATTTGGCTTTATTTGGGTTGTCGAATGTGTAAATTATTGGTTTTTATGGAAAATATTTCAAATGGTAAATATTTTTGGTTTTTATTGAGTTTTTGGAATAAAAATTTGTTTTCAAAATTGATTAAATATAGTTTCCCAAGTGTTTTGGTTGAAATAGTGGTTTAAAAATTAATTTCAAAAGTTTTAAATGGCTAGGTTTACTAAGACTATACTTTTGGGAGGTCCATTTGGTAAATTTAAAATGGGTTTTTATGATTTTTTGGTGATTCCCTCTTGTAATACCCTTGTTTTTCCTATTTTTTGGGAATCAGGGCCCAATGGATGTAATTTAGTTTTATTGTTATTTGATTAACCTCCTTCTGGGTATGGGAAAAAATGTGATAGGATAGATTAGATTAGATTTTTTTAGTCATAGATCATTATAAGAGGAATGATGGTTTATGATCTTTCCATGTGAAGGGGGTGTGGGTGGTTCCCTTCAGATAGGGTTTTGAAGAGTTATATATGGTACTTGGGTGTGGGAGACATTAATATTGTTGTAAACCATCTTGTAGTTGGATGGGTGGAGTTTTATTTAGGGAAAATACTCATGTGTTTGATGGGTTGTTATGTGGGGTCTCTTATGACTACTCAGATTTGTATCTAGGTATGAGAGATGAGAAAGTATGATTTTATGTAAATTGTTTCAAGTTTCATTCATTGTTTATATACTTTTAGTGGTAAAATCGGGGTTTACAACACTTGAGTAGCATGTATATGGGTTTATTTTGATTTCCTTAGTGAAAAGTGTGTGGGATGATTAAGGAGATAGGTGAATAGTATATTGTGAACTCAGTTCTTGTGACATAAGGTGGATATACTAGATTTGTATGGGACTTACCATCTAGATTGTTTTAGATGATTAGGGCAATAAGGGTATCTTTAGAGTGAGGTTTGAGAAATTGGACTAGAAAAAAACAAGAATGTTGTTTCCAATAGTGGTTTATGATGTGAACCGTGTTTCCAATAAATGAAATGGATCATAGAAGAACTATTATTTTTAGGTTATGTGTATGTTAAAATCTGTTTCCTGTGGTACCAGCTAGGAAATCAAAGACAAGCCTTAATTATATATGAGGCTAATTTTTATTCCTTGGAGTGGAAGAGACTATGTGAGAAATGGTGGTCTTGAAAAATTATAATAGGTGATATTCCTTGAGAATGTTTTTAAAGTTCTTTTAGATCGTTAGGTATTACTTTTTGAGGATCCTTGGGTTTTTGAAGGGTTTTGGGGAACGTTAATTAGTTTTTAGTTGGAGTTGGTATAAAATGTTGATGGGATTTTTCCTCAATATCATTATTTATACGTAGAAGTGATTTTATGTGTATCTCCTTAATAAACTACCTAAGGATCAAGAATGTGGCAGATCAACAGAACTCATTATTTTCTATTCACAAAGAATATTATGGGGATGTTGTATCAGTTTTGCACTAAAATTTAACTTGGTTCATGGAAGATTATGAAATGTTCATGGTAAACATAGATAAATTATGTGGCCATGTGGGATGTCTTGGTAGAGGTAAAAGTATGTGGTGGTGGTTTATAATTGGAATGTTTGGTGTCCATTTGGTATATTATCTTCATTTAATAATATATTAAGGGGAAAGACTCATCCAAGGAAATGTTTTAATGAAGATAAGGTATATTGGTGTCTCCATAGATGGAGTATTGAGGGGGGAATTGTGTAATTGGAAAGTGTGGGTTGGAATTTATGGGTTGATATGAAATTAATATTGGGATTCATGGATAAGGTTTGTGTCACCTTATAATTTGGTCCATGTAGCTGGTCGGTGATGATTACTGAGGATCAACACAAATATGTAAGGCCTATTTAGATGTAAGTATTTTATGCCCTAATATTATTTCTCTTGGTATAGTTTTCAATGTCTAATGTGAAAATATTACATAGAAATAACCCTTTAAGAATGATAGACCTATGTAGTAGGGTTTCAATGGAGTAGTGGTATAAGAAACCCCTTGGTGAGTTGCAGTATTGTTACTGATAACTTATTTGAAAATAAGGCGAAGATTGGAATTGAGTAATGTGATTTAGGGGTTATCTAGAATTATAATTATTATTATTGAGATCCGGAAATTATTCCATGGTTAGTGGTTTATTGATGCTGGTATATGAGATCAATATTTCTAGTGTCTAGAGGACTGAGGATCATGTGAGGTGAGGCCTCTATGAAATGGGGAAGATACGAACCATTAGCCTTACTATTGTTGGTTTTTGGAAACCTTTGGGGTGTTATTTGAGAGTGATGGTTTAGGAATATTAGGGTGTGGAACTTGATTTGAATGCATTGGGATTTAGGAATGTTATCCAATTTGATAATTTTTTATATTCTCATAGATATTACTATTTAGATGACATAAAGCTAGGTTTCTGATTGTGGACTTGTGGAAATGGAGTTCCTTTGTGAATGTTGGGAATGACATGTGGGTGAAAGTTACTTGTTGGTATAAGATGTCATAAATTTATATGTGTGTTTGTGGCCATGTTGAATCAATGTATGGGAGACACCCATGTGTGAGTATCGATCTTCTGTGATTATGTGTGAGTTTGTGATTTTGACCAGTATGGTGTGGCATGGGATATAAAAAAAGATTTAATTTCGATATATTATAGTCGTTACATGATTTATATGTTGAATCATAGTTAGTTACACGTTTTAGGGCTTAGAACCTCTCAATTCCATAGTTTAGGGGGTTTACCCTGATCCGTGGTATGATTTAATTGGTGAATCTTGTGACAAAATGAAATTACGGTGTCCTTGTGGGGAAAAAGGTTTGAGGAATCCATATATGACGAGTCCATGGATCATGGGTATGTGCGGGACCATGTTTTCATGGTTTATAGTGTGAATTCTGAGTCACATGTAGGTATGTATTTTTAGAAGCATCCATCATTTATTGTGGAGGGAAATGGGGAAAGGGCTATGAGGAAAAGTATCTCATACCGTTTAAGAATTTTGTTTTTATGTATGAATCTATCAATAGTGTGAGAGTGGGAATGGTTATTTATTCATTGAGGTTATGTTGGTTAGGATAGACCATATAAATATTCCTTGAGTACTAGGAGTCATTAGAGGTAGATTTTGTAACTCTCCTTATATTTTTAGGCATGTTAACATTTATGTTTTTGGACAGGAAGTGTGAAATCTAATATTTTTTGGCTAGGAGAAGTGCTTAGAGGTTTCTTGTTAGTTTAGGAGTGTGTTTGAGAAGAATAGGCCAAAAATATGGCTATTAAAAAGCAACATGAATCCTTTCATAGTTTCACATAGTGTGTCACACCTTAAATATTTGGGGTAGGCTACTAGAGGGGTGTAGATTGATACATTAATGGTATGAAATAGTGTTTCATTCCAAGAAATAATTTAATACTATTTTTTAAGTATAAAGAATAAAATTCCCCGATTAGAAACCCTTATGTAACACCCTGATATTTTAGAATAATACTATTCTTAATATATCTCTTAAAATGCAACATGGGTCTTTAATCGATTTGGTGTATACTATAAAAATGATTTTATTATTTAATTGTGACTATTACAACATAGAAATAAAATAGGAATGTATGAATAGTTATAAATACATTATAAAAAATATGTATAATGGTTTTATATGATAAAAATGTACAATTAAATCCTTAGTAAATATGAAACAAATTATTAGTAATTTCATTTTATGATTCAAAAATATGTTTTATTCATAAATGTATTAATTGATTTTTTAGAGAAAATATTATAAAATACTCATTAAACATATATAAAAATTAGTTTATAGAAAATATTTCCTATTTTTAAATCACCATATGAATACAATATTAGGGTTATATATTTTTATTTTTTAAAAATTATAGATTTTATAGAGAATAGTCAAAATACCATTTTTTGTATCACTGTTAATTATTTTCATTCGATTGTAATATTATATATAAATTTTATATCAAAGAAACTTAAAAAATATTTATTATGATACTATATAACTAATTACATATTACCAATCATTATAAATTATTTTGATATCTGTTCATTTTTTGGGTTTACCAACACATTTTTCTAGAAACTTCTTTTCATTATATTTTACATTATTATCTTAGATTAATATATTTTAAATATCATAATTTAACCATGAAAAATGGATTCAATATTTAGAATTATTAATTTCAAAAAAGTTAAATAGTTTTTTTTAATTTTTGGTCATTAGTTATATTAACCGTTGAAAATATTTGTCACCTTGATAAGAGTAAAACAAGTAATTAATGTTAAAAATAATATGATAAAGAATAAAAATGACCCTACCACTTGGATTTAATTTATTTTATGAGTGTTTTTAGACTTTCCTCATCCAAGATTTAATTTTATGTTAATTCGGTTACTTTTTATTGAAAATGACTAATATAATGTCTTATGTAAAGAAAAATAAAAAATGTCACACTCTTACTATTAAATTTCTATTATACGTTAAAATAGGGTTCAAAATAATTATTTAATTAATATTAATTGTTATATTTATCATAATAAAACCATTTTAATGATGTGAATTTAGTTTTAATTTATAGTGATTCAATATTTTCTTTAAATTCTTTGGCAACACTGACATGGTGCTTTTACAGGTAGTATAAAATTAAAGTAAATAATATTAAAACATAAAAAGTAATATTTTTGGGTGAATTATGGTGTCATGGGAATTTTATTTCTAAATATATTTTTTATTGTTAAATTTTTTAATACCATTTTTTGTTTGTTTTCAAATATAAACTATGTAAATAGCTCTTAAATGACTTTAATAGTATATCATTTTATATATATTTTATTAAATTTTAAAAAATCATAAATATATATAAATTGAAATTTTGGATAGTTAATTAACTAAAATTTCATATTTTTACAATTTATGAACCAATTATTACCTTATATGTAATTTTATGACCATTGTTTATTGAATAAGTATTTACTACAATTAAGGATAAAAAAGGTTAATAGAAGGTTTAATATGAAAGATAACATTTAATATTATATATAATCCTGTTATAATATCATTTCATTATTATACAATTCCATATAATCCTTATTTTATAATCCAAGTCAAATTTTAACTCATTTTACATGAGTTAGACACTAATTATTATATAATTTTTCATTTATTTTGAAAAGGGGCCGTCCCTTTACTTATTAAAGAACACCCCCTCTTGTCTCTTCCCCTCATTTAAAGGGAATTATAGTTCCTAAAATCACAACGCAAATAGATTTATAATATCCCTCTCAAAATTTTGGTGGTATCATTTTTGGATAATATAAACATATGGGATTAAGGTGTAAAGTAATAAATGTTGCTCGAAAAATATGTATAACTTTTAACTGATAGTTTTGATTTTATTTATTCTTCTCCCTCCATAAAATATTATTAAACAATAATTAAAATATAAAATAATTATATTAAATACACATAGATGTTATTAATTTAATGTAATAGCCTTTATTTATCTCCTCTTACTTCAAATGGGAAATGAAACCATCATTCATGTGTATGGAGTAATATAGCCTCTCAAACCAATGTAATTCATTTTCCACCCCCACATCATCTAGATTATTATAATGATGGAATTAGTGCATATAAAAGATATTAATGAAGAAATTATAATTAAATAAAGATATTATATCATCTATTTCCCTACCTTTCAACCCATTTAAAAATGTTAATATCGTTTGTGAGTTTGTGTGGATTACTACCTCTATAAAGTGATATGATTAATTTTTCCCCAATACAAAACACGGATGGTAAATATAAAGTATTTAAATTTATAAATAGATATTTATTTTATAATATTAATTATTTAATGTTAAAATAATAACTAAATTAATTATCCTCAAATTCATTGAAAAATGAAAATGTTACTCATTGGTACATGTGACCTTTCATCGCAATAATTCTAGCATAATTAATTTTTCTTAAACATATTTAAAGGTTAGTTTTAAAAGTATAAATAGTGTTTAAAATTTCAATTTAGTAATTATGATTATTATTATAGGTATTATTTAAATTAATACATCTTTGATCACAATGAACATACGAAATTCATTTCGAACTTATGAAATGAATATCCTCAAAACACCCAATGTGGACTTAATCGACTAAGTAATAAAAAATGGCATTAAAAGTAATCAAATATATGGGTTACAGATAAATTAATATAGAATAATTTTTTATTAATCACAACAATAATTAATATATGTTTGTTATATATAATTAGGAATAAATAGATAATATGTTTAGATTTTTTATAAAGGATTTCATCTCAATTTCCCTTCATTATGTAATATTTTAATATTATACAACTAATTCCATTTATATGGTTCATATAACAAATTTCATCATGTAATATAATTAATTATTTAAAATTCAAGTTATTTTACATTTCAATTAAAATTATTTAATCCATCGGGATTTTACTTGAATGTTACAAGGTGGTATGGGGTTTCATGACTTAATTTCCTTTCATTGGATTGTATAGATTTTTAATTGATTATATAATTCTAAGAATATTAATGTAAAGAACATTGTTTTATTTATGTTTTATTTACAGTTTTTTGTGGAATAAATTTTTACACATAATATCACCAATGAATAATTTTTAATTCAGTGATATTATCATTTTAAGCGTTATTCATCTCAAATTTTTATTATTTGGGTTATATTTTTTTGTTTTCCACCTAAATTATTTTATGATGTGTATATACTACCATTTTACATGTTATAAAATGTATATTATTAATTTATTTATATTAAAAGTTTCATTTGATGTTATTATTTCATGGGGATTATGATTCCAAAGTCACCAAAGTGGAAAAGAATTAATGTAACAATCTCATTTATTTTTTATGTTATTCATCCCAATGGATTTTTTAGTGAAAATCATATGTTATTTTATTCATGAATCACTTATGTCTTATTATACTCAAGTTATGAAATATTTTTATGTGATTAGTTTTCATTTAATCTCTTATTTATTAATGAACCATCAAGAAAGTTGTTCGTAAGACATAGTAATCTAGTATATACTATTAGATTGGGAATCATTCTATTCCATATCCATGTTTTCTGGGAAAAAATTCTGGGGTTTTATTTAAAAAAATATTTAATAAAATTATTTTACATGATAATTGACTTTATATTAAGTATGTTTTAAAAATTACATTCTTAATGTTTTCCACATGGGTCACTTCTTACTCTCTTGGAAAAAGTTTTAAAATAATGTTTATTTTTAATGTTAACAACATGTACATATTTCACCATAATAATAATCATTATTTTATTTGATGATTCCATTTCATGTATCAATTTTTATTTTAAAATAATATTATCTTCACCATTTTATTAGATTTTTTATTTTTTAAAAATTATTTTTAATTTGGATAGAGTGTTTTTATCAAGAATGTTTTAGTGATATTTATATTCACACAAGGTAACTACACTTTTTTTAATTATCCTTCAAGGAGTATATCTTGTAATGATAACATCTATATTTTTTCTCTATATAAATTATTATTTTTCAATGATATTTCATAAAACAAATTTCTTCTCCATGGGTAAATAAGGATATAAAAGAAAAATGGTTATTGTTATATTGAAAAATGAATCCTTTCATGTGTTATGATTAGGTCATGGTTATCTTATGTTTTTTAGGATGATAGGTGATCTTGATATAACTCATAATGAAGGGTGAGTCTGAAATAGATCTCAAACTCATTCGATAAATAGATGAATATAGTCGGTATAGGTATCCCCTAATATTTGTTTTTGTAATTTAACAGGTTGGTTATTCCATTTGTAATGGTGATTGTAAGAGTAATATTATAATGTTATTACATGACAAAAACAACATTTATCTATAGGTTCTATGAGTTTTCAATGGTTCCATTGATAAAATTTCACATAACATGGATCATGATTAATTATTATTATGTTTTTTTCCTTTGTTAAATCATTATGCCATAATACATGTTAAATGATTTAGCTTTTGATGGGTATTAATTATTTTATGATATTCTCATACACTTGGAATATGAAATCATAACCTAATGCTCATATTGTACCCACTGGTGAAATTAAATTGTTATTTCTTAAGTTTACCCTTGATGATAATTTTATTTTACAATTACCACCTTGACTTTTTCCTTAGGTTTGGAAGAATGATTTTAAATGAATTATGTCTATAATGGTTCCATTTCTATAAAAAATTTAGAATATGGTGATTATTTAATGTGGTATTGTAAAATCCATTTATAGTGCGGGGGTGATGAAAATTTAATGACATGAGTATTGTTATGTTTGAGATTATCTTAAATCTCCAAAATGTTAAACCTAAGAGGTCCATGAGTATGTAAGTGATAAAAAATTTTAGATTTACGTTATAAGGATTTTATGGATAAAATTGTCTCATGGTTATTATTTAAAAAGTTAGAAATGTAAATATTATCTTTTTATCACTTAATCTAATAACATGAGTCAGGGGATGTTATAGTTTTTATTAGAGAAAAGGTTTAGACAAATTTTGATATTAGATGTTTTATTGTGTGATTAACATATTTGTTATGATTCCATAATGATTTTATATGATTCTGACTGACCATATGTTTAAACCCATAAACACCATTTTTTTAATTTTATTTGATGACATTTTAATGTTAATAATGTTATTTGGTGATATATTTTATGGGGTTGAGGAATATGTGACACATATTTTTAATGTGATGGAATTTTTTGGAAGAATTATTTGAATTTTTTGGTGATGTAAGACGATGGGTATGATATATCCTTTCGGGTTAAATCCGTTATTAATTTTGAGGTTACTGGGGTATTTTTTTTATGTGCGGTTGTTTATTTATGAAATGATCTAAGTTGTACCTTTGTTTTTCTCCATGAATGTTTGAAGTAAATGTTTTATTTCATTATATGAAGGTTTTTACATTTTGGATATTATCTTATGTTGTTCAAAACATTTTATTTCTCTATTTATATAAATACATGAGTAATATCTTTACATCATTTTATATATTATTTGAACAATTAAAATATTATTTTACTGAATCAGAAATGAAAAAATAATCTTGAACTCCCATCTATTAGTGAAAAAGATGATATTTGGGTGGAAATTTTTTAAGAATGATATTCAAAATGTCAAGTAATTATATTTCCTTATATTCTTAGTCCAAATGGTAAATAAATCTAAGAAATAGAGGTAAATTATCTTCAAATAAAAATTATAACCTATTAAATTGATTTCATATGAATTGATGGCCCTTTTTAAAACCTCATTGATTTATAGTTTTATTCTCATTGAATTTCATAGGATCATTCAATTTTTTGTGATAAATGTTTTATATAACACTCTTTAATTATTTGAAATTAAATATTTTATCCATTTCCATTTTTTAATTCCCATTAATTTTATTCTATTTTAAAACCTAGTTATGTGTTATTTCAAATGACATTAGTGTTTCCCCTCAATAATTTCTAGATGATGTTTTATTAACACTTTTACGATGAAATTTTCTATAAAGGAATTTTAAAATGTATAAAACATGATTTCAATGTTAAATTAGAAATATTTTAGAAAAAAAATTAATGGTGATGATAATACAACACTTTGGGTGGTTTTGGAAACAAATACTACGCTCAATAGATTGCATCTAGATTTAAGCGATTTGTGATATTCTATTAAAATATTACTATATATATGTGACCATTATAACCTATCACTTACATTAGAAAGTATGAATAGTGATAGTCAAATTATAAAAAAATTAAGGGTTTTATATAATTCAAACATTTTGATAAATTCATATGAAATTAGAAATAAATTTTCATTAAAGTCATTTTATGATTAAAAAATTCATTTTATTCAAAAATTATTTTTGTTTATTTTTGTGAGAATATTTCTTAACTAATTTATGAAACATTTAAAAACATTATTTTATAAAAATTATATCATTTTATAAATAATGATATCAACATTATATTGGGGTGAAATTTTGAGATTTTTCACAAAATTTATGTTTTCAAAAACAGTGAGAAATAATGATTTTTATAAACCTATCACTTATATTTATTAAAAAGAACCTTTATTGTTTGAATTTAATCTCAATGTAACACAATAATTCTTTAATTATTTATAATATAATTAATTACATTTTAATCATCGTTATACATGATTTTGTTATAGGTTTATTTTTTGGATAAAAACATATTTTTCTAAAAATTGAATTTTTTTGGGTTTTTTTTATTTTTATAATAAATTTATTTCTTCCAAATCTAGGAATTAAAATATAAAAAAATATCGCATATTTAAAATTTATTTGTTAATTTTTTTTTAAATAATTTCCTTTAATATTTTGTCATTATCAATAGTAACGGTAGCAAATACTTTTCTCCTTAGTGATGAGAAAAAATGAAAATAAGGTTAAAAAAATATAATAAAATTTGAAAATAACAATATAACATTACATTAATCAAATTTATTTTTTAGTTTTTACCATACTCATAAAATAATATAATTTATTACAATTTTGAGTGATTTTTCTTAGAAAAGGACTCTTATATTATTTTATTTATTGAAAAAAACAAAATGTTACACTATTACTTTTAAATTAATATTATATGTTTCGATAAGGAAAAAAATAACCTGTTAATGAATATTAATGGTTATATTGAGAAAAATGAAATTATTTTTATGATTTTAATTAGATTTCAATTTTATGTTATGAAATATTTACCTTAAATCCTTAAATAATGTGGGAATAATGCCAATGTAAACAAAAAGTAAATAAATTAAATTATTGTAAAATTATATTGAGTAAAACTTTATGAATTAATTTTGATTAAACATGAATTTTATAGTAAATAATATTTTGTTATTTATTTATAATTGTTTTATATTAGAATTTTAGAGTTTTATTATCAATTTCAAAGGTAAACTAAGTGAATGGATTTCAAAATGAAATTAATATTAGTTTATGTTAAATATATTTCATGAAATTATATAAAAGTAAAAAAATTGAAATTGGAAACCTAAGATGTTAAATGGTCTAAAATTTCATCCATATACCAATTATGAACTAATTTTCACCATAGAAGTAAATTTATAACCCTTTTATTTGGAAAACATTGTTACAACGATTAAGGTTAAGAATAGTTAGTGGAATGACTGATCTGAATGATAAGTTTTAAAATGATATATAAACCTATAATTTTTTTTATTTTACTATATTAAGACTATATACTTATTATTTTCTAATATATGTCATTCAAACCAATTTTACATATGTAAGAACCTATTATTTTTTAATATCTCATGTATTCAAAAATGTGCCCATCCCTTAATCATTGAAAGGAAACCCCCTCCCATCTGTCATTTTCACTTAAAGTGTATTTTTATTAACAGAATACCTACCTTAATACCATTAAAAAATCCATTCTAAAATCATAGAGGAATTATTTTTGGCATAATAAATACATTACAGGGCTTAAACTGTAAAGTAATAGAAGTTGTCTGAAGAAAAGGTATAACTTTTAACAGATAATTATTTTATTTTATTTCTTCTTCTAACTATATAAAATAATATTCAACGATGATGAAATCATAACATAAGATCCTTAAATATAATTAGATTTTATAATGTTGATTTAATAATCTATATCTATCCACTCTTCCATCAAATGTGAAATGAAACCCTTAATTTTGTGTTTGATGGACTATTACTTTACAAACTGATATAATTTAATTTCCATCACCACCTCTCACAGATATTTATAATGATGAAATAAATTTATATATATGTTATTAATAAATTAATTCCCATTATTAAATTGTAATATAAACTTTATTTCCTTACCATTCCATCCACTAAAAAATGATAATGTTTTCTGTGTTGAGACGTGGATTACAACCTCCAGGAAGTGATGTGAATCACTTTTCATCACACCATCACATGGATGGTATATATAATGTATTTGAAGATTTAATATTATTTTAATGATATAATCATCATTTTTTAATGTGAAAATAATAATTACCTTTTTTCTATCATGATCATTGAAAAATTGAAAAGTTATTCATGCATATGTATGACCTACCATCTCTATGATTGTAACACAATTATTCTTTCATAACCATATATAATGGTTTAATTTAATCAAGGAATAAAATGATAATTATTTCATGATTATTATTCTATATAACATAGTACAAAATCCCTTTGAACATAGTGAACACACCAAATTTATTTTTGTGTTATGAACCGAATATCCAGAAAAATCCTCACAAAACTTAAATTGTTAATTAATTAAACATGTCATTAATAAAATTAATTTAGTGGTTTATTTATAAACTTATAAAACCATAAAATGTTTTAAAAAAATAATTGAAATACTTTTATGATACAGGATATAAAGGACATTCAATGAATGTTTGGACTCGAGGTAATGGATTTCATCTAAGTTTCCATTCATTGAGGCATGTTTTAATGTTATATAGCTAATTTATATTTTATGTAGTATATATATCCATTTAACATGTCATGTCATGAATTATTTATAACTCATGGTATTATATGTTTTAATTAAACTTGTTTCATCCATTAGGATTAGGTCTGAATGTTACCAGGTGGTAAGGGCTTTCAAACTCAATTTCCTTTCATTAGGTTATATTACGTCTCCATTGATTATATTATTTTTATATTATGGGTGTAATTATATTTTTTTATATTTTTTGTAAAATTATTATTTTTTATTTAATTTTTTATAGATAATATCACTTTTTATTAATTATCAATTCAATGATATGATCTTTGTAAGGGTTATTCACCTCGAATTTTCCTTCTTTGTGACATATATTTATATTTTTCATCTATATTATTTTGTGAGGTGCATAGAACTAATTGAAATTTTATATCATTAATATCATTATATTAATTATTTTTAATGCTTAATTTTACGTTATTCTTTCGCAGGGCCTATGATTCAAAATTTACTGAAGTAGTAATAAAATTATGTCACAATCTAATTTCTTTTCGATATTGTTTATGTTCAAGGTTCCTTCAGGGGAAAGATTATTCTCTTATTTTCTAGAAAATATATATTATATTATACTTTATTTATGAATGTGTAATACAATTTTTGTTTTCTTTTCCTCTATTATTGATTAATGAAACATAAAGAATTTTTTTCGTAAGTGATACTGATCTTGTATATAGCTTTAGTACATGATTGTTTCTCATACAAATCCATGTCTTATAAAAAATGAATAATGTTATTTTCTAAAAACCTATTTTCCAAAGTTATTTTAAAAACTCTTTGAAATAATTTTAAAAGGGTTTTAAAATGGTAATTTATTGACATTTTGTACACAATCACTTTTGAATCTCTTTACAAAAGTATGAATAAATGTTTATTTTTAATGTTTACAACCCAAACATATTTTATCACCATCATAACAATTATTTTAATTTAATCTTAGTTTATATGTTTCTTAGGTTACATGAAAAGAAAATGAATTCCACCATATTTGAGGAATTTTTATTTTTTTAAAAGTAATTTTCATTGTGGAAAGATTATTTTTCTCTAGATTGTTTTTAATGGTCCTTTAATTGTATTTATATTCACCAATGACAAAAACCCTTGGAAATATTTATAATCTACTGGGAATATGTTGTAATGTTATCATACATACTCATTCTGTGTATTTATTATGATTGTTTCAAAGAGATATTCATGGAAACGATTTCTTTTCCACAGGTAAATCAATATATGAATAAATAACAGGTCTTTTTATATTGAAAAGTGAAATATTTCATGTATTTTGATTATGCTTTAGTTCCTTGGAATTTTTTATGATGATGGTTTATCCCAATATATCTTAGGATGATAGGTAAGCCTAATATAGATCTCAAATATATTGGGTACTGATATGGAGTTAACTATTTATAGATTTATCATAATATATTATTATAATTTATATGGTATGATATTTCATTTATAAGAGTGATTGTAGGGGTGATATGGTTAGGATGTTATAATATAGCAAAATGTTTTATCCTTGATTTCTATGAGTTTTCAATGGTTACTTTGATTATAACATGCATCATTATTAATGATTATAATGAATCTTTCCTTTATTAAAGATTTATTCCATGAAACATGTTTAATGATTCATGTTTTGATGGGTATGAATTCTCTTATGATATTCTCATGCACTTGAATTATAGAACAATAGCTATATGATAATTTTATACTCATTTATGAAACAAAATTGATAACGATTGTTTTGATCCATAATTATAATTTGAGATTATAATTTGTATGTTTTATTTTTCTATAACTCATTAAGAATGATGCCAAATGAATTATTTCCAAAAATGTTTCACATCTGAATAATTTTTTGGGAGATGTTGAAGACATAAGGTGGAATAAAAAAATCAAGTTATAGTATAAAAATACTCTTTTAAAGACATGGGTATTTTTATGAAAATGTTTTTATGGTTTTATAAATTTTAATCCTAAAAGTTCATTAGTTTTGTATGTAATCAAATATTTAATTTTTACTTTATGTGTTTTTTTACCAAAATTAGGTCATGTTTATCCATAACAAATCTAGAAGTGTAAATATTATATTTTTATCACTAGATATCACACCGTGGGACGTGGGATGATAGACCTTTTCTCCCATACCCCTTATACATCAACCCAAACATGACTTTTCTATAATAAGGGATCCTTATTTTGTGATTTTAGCCTCCACCACATCATTTATTCAAATTTTGATATGCCATCTGTAGTGACCAGTTCCTTCAGGTAATCCTAATGTCGTTTTAGCATTAAATGACAGTTCCTTATTCATTCCATATTCTAGAAACCTAATAAAATGAATTTTAAGTAGATTATATTTATTTGGAATATTGGGATAAAATTAGGAAGTGATTCTTTGTTATTTATCTTAATCATTCTTATGATAAGAATTCTATACCATTTTATGAATTTCATATAAAATTGAATGACTTGATTTGTGTGATGGTGTGCGTGTAGTCTAGTAATACATATGATTTTTGTATCGAATAGAGAATTTGAGGTTTTTATTGATATTTCATACTATATAGATGTGGAGTAAAACCTATATACCTTTAAATAAGTAAAATTGATCCTCATATCAGTTATACACATAGGTATTTTGGCTTGGTTTTTTTATCTTAGAAGCGATATTTGGTCTTGATTGTGGCTAGGTTACCTGGGATAAATAACATATGGGTTTAGTTAGTTAATTCACTTGAGTGTGTTCCTTTGAATTGATCAAATAGATCCTTTTAGAGAATCCAACCCATATACCCTCTCAAACTAGTACTTGACCCAAATTTCTACATACCAAAATGGTGTTACTAATCCTTATGGGTTGGATACTAGTACCTGAGCATCATACAATAAGTAGGGGGAACATTTTCTCCCAAATTAAGTGAAAACATTGAAAATAATATAACATATAAAAATAGATGAAGAGATACTTATATTCCATTAATATAATAAGAGAGTGGAAATGATACAACTCAATTAAGTCAAGAAAATCCCAAAGTACATCTCAAAAATAAAAGGTAAACTAATTTTTTTTACTCCATGTGATAGAATAAGAAGACTCCAACCATCTCACTATCTGTTACGAAAACGTAGTTGATAGAAAACATCCCCACCTCACTGTGGAACCTTTCATTTCATTTTTAGGTCAATATCATGGAAAGAAATTTCATTCTTACTTTTTCTTCATTTCAAAAATAAGTTAGGAAAAAAAGATTAAAATAATTTCACATATAAAAAATCAAAATAAAGCATCCATCTCATATAATATCATATCCTTGGAAGTAAACTATAAAATAGTATAGTGAAAATCAGAGGTAACATCACGCCAAGGATCCCTATAGGTCTGGATAGCAGACTACTCGTACCTTTGTAAATAAATACTAAATAATAAAGTCCTTATAACACATACCCAAGGAGTAGTTCAAAAAACCCTTGAGTGAATCCTTTAAACACATCAATAACAATTACCATGAAGAATGGGGAAATGAAAAAGTGGAACACCCCACGAGTGAACCCCCTATAACACATGGATAATATCCCTAATCTAAACCTTCCACCTAAGTTCCCAATTCTTCTAATGTAAAATATTTTACAGTGAATTTCAATGAGAACTTGATATTAAATCCATTTCACCAATCTATTACAAAATTCATTGAAGATACACTTTTATTTTATCAAAATAAGGTAGAACCCGTATTTTATCCAAAACCATTTCCACATACTCAAATCAATCAACTAATAATTACATTTTAATTTATAAAAAATTTCCTAAAACTAGTTCAATGCAGTTAATCCAACATACAGTTGATACAAAACCACATACCTCAAATGAGGGTATCATATTCCTGCAATAAGAACCACCCACATGGAAGAACCCAACTACGATGAAGGATTACATAGAATCAATAGACACATATCATAATTGATTCAATTCATAAAAATGGTTGGATAGGTGAACAAATAACAATATACCTCAACAGACGACCACAATACTCCTCAACTGATAGAGGGGTTAGCCTTTAAAAGAATATCTCATGATGTATCTATAAGGAAACAAAAATAATCAACATGAAATACCAATAGATTTATAGTCATATAATAATGTGGAAACTCTGATCAAATACATAGATGAATCATGAGTAATAGTAACTCAGAGAAATTCACTTTAACTGAAATGATGATCAGTCACTAAATGAAATGATTCCGTAGGGACATATGTCACGAATATTTCCCGTGAGAGTCTCTAGGTTGAGAGGGAAGAGGGATACAAATTAATGATTTAGTGATCAGTTTTACAATTCCATAAAAGTATAATTTAAAAGATGTCCATGGTGTGAAACCCCTTTTCATGTTTTTTAATCCATGAAACAAATGTATTCAAAAATAATAATAGATTTCATTTTTATTATGAAACCAAATTTAGAATTATATGGTTTGAACTCCAAATAAACAACATGTAATCTTCATACCTTGAACCAGATTCATGGAATCTTCCTAGTGACCATTACATGATATGAAAAACCATTATAGGACATGTAATTTCCTTGAAGAAAACAAAAAGTCATGTTTTTTCTAAAAAACCAAAACTAAAATTCTTCAAACACTGGGACAACCCCTCAAATCAATTAACACATTCATTCATAGACTCCAATAATTCCAAAAAAGACATACATCCCAAGACTTTAGTGCATTTTCCAAAGAAAATGAACTTCATCCTCGAGAGTCCCAAAATGGACTTAAATAAAATGTAAAATTATAGCATAGAAGGGAAATACCTAAAAACATGTTATATAATATTATAAACTCCAAACCATAAGAGTTTCCACCCCTAAGAAGTAATTTTGATGAATGATGTTTAGAAAAGTGGTAAAGTCGATGATCACTTATCAACTACTCATTATCCCGTGCCTCATAAGAATTTGATCAGTGTCACCAAAACACATTGACCAATGAAATCAATATCCCATGGGTTAAATTTTCTTAAATTTTAATTATCAATGCTAGTTGTTCCATAATGGAATCATCTAGATCCAATACAACATCTTCCCAACCAAAAATGTGAGGTCGGCAAGGATGTTATTTCCTGAGATATGATTTGTGGAAAATATCATTACTTATTATAAATTTAATTAAAAATCATAATTAATAATAAAATTTTTCAAGTTTCTCAGTGGCCTCAAATAATCAAACATATCTCAGAGCCCACATTCCATAACTTACATGCTGAAGAGAACCGAACTGAGGTGAAATTTTCAACAAAAAATTATAACTATGGAAAACTCCAAAGGATGACACCAGTGATCCTCATAATATTTTTTTTTTAACTATAAACAATAACCTGGAATTGAAATATCTTCTGAATCCACAATGATGTATCCAAAACAAGGCTGAGTCCTACCAAGAAGCATCACCAACATCTTACCAAAAAAGAGGTGACTTGTACAGAAGACTACAAAAATCCTCAAAAAAATCCATTTAGATCAATGATTGATATTTTTTGTTATAATAAAACTCAACAAGTTCTAGATGACTTCCCTAAGATCACCCAAAATCAACATCAAAATCACAGAGCAAATCCTCTAAAATCAGAATTGCATGCTCCATATAACTATCTATCTATGGATGATAAGATAACCTCAATCATACATTATTCCTAATTTGATATTGGAGGTTTCTAAAAATATCATAATGTAAACCTAGGTTCTCTATATGAAATAATAGTTGAATAAAAATCTTGAAAACTCAAAATCTAGTTCATAGATATCTTATAAAAAAATTAATCTTTTGATGTATCCTTGATTAGAATTTAATGATTTGAGTTTATCAATCAATAAACACCCAGATATTATTACTCCCATGGGGAGTCTGTGGTAATATAACTGATAAGACTAAATGTTATATATATATTTTTTCTATATCTTTTCCATTTTTTGGATTTATATAATGGATAATTCATGTGGTAAATGTCCAATTTTGCAGGAAATATGGCTTCACATGATTCCAAGTAAAAAAGGTGGAAAATATTAAAAATTCCCATCTACATGTCATAATGGCCAAGTTCACATCGTGTACATGATAATCACACTATAAATCAAGCCATGAAGCCTATGTCGTGACCAACCACGAAGACTGAGGAATTTTTCAGATCATTTCATGAGTCCCTCCTACGCGTTGTGACACCAGTCAAACTAGACACTGAGAGAGCCATGAGGATTCAATGAAAAAAGATAGCTAGACATGGGTTACACATCGTGATCCACCTGTACACGATGTGAGCATGGTCAAACATCATTAATCTATAGAAGATTCCCATGCCATGCTGAAGATCCTATTCGAAATAACGTGGATCAAGGGTTCACAACGTGACTATCAGGTACACATCATGACCATTTTTTCCTATTTAAAGAAATTCATGGAATTACATTTGAAACATGATTGAAACATCTCTCTCTTAATTTTAGACTCCCTTATGAATTCCCTTCTCTTTTCCTTCTTAAAATAGTTTAGTTATTTATAATTTCTTTACATTTTCAATCAAATAGTTGTGGATTAATTTTTCATCAATGCCTTCCATTCTTGTGTCATTTCAATTCCATTTTAATCCTTTCAAGTAAGGATTTATTTAAGGAATTAATTCTTGTTAATTTCATATCATTACATGTTCATTTCCATTATCATTTTTATCACGATTTCCTTTATCAATTTTATTTCTTTAATTTCCAACATGAGTAGATAAACGCATCCCAGGTAAGGATAAATATTTCATGCATCTACACACTTAATTAGAAACCTAGTTCTAAACATGGTAAACTAAATTGGATTACTAATTTTGATATAAATTGACACTCAAACCCCATTTTTGTGACTATACCAGGACCATAAGACAATCAAGAAAATTACCATATCCTAATTGGAAATAAACTATGACTATAACCATTATCTTAGGGAACCTTCTGAATTACAAGTTGAATGTAATGAATCTAGGATATTAGCTAGCCTCATGACCATGGAATAGTTACATCATAGGTAAAACTAAAAGAAAAGAAAAAGTTTGACTAGCGACTGCTGCATTCTTCGCACACTAAGAACATAAGATGTTTCCAAGATTAGAACATGAATCACCATTATCTAGATACTTGGACTTGATCTCTACCCCTCCTTAATCACTTAATGTCAAACCCAATATTAGTTAAAAAATTCCCAAACATTAGTCATGCTAGTACGAACTCCTACAATGGATTCAAGATCATATTTATTTTCCCCACAAGAAAAGAATCCCCCCCATGGGATCAGCCTTAGACTTCTACCACACTATGCCTTGGTAGTCAGTAAATATTGGGACAAATATAAATTTCAAATTTGACTCATTCCCTGAGGAATTAATGATGCCTTTTGGGCAGTAAATCAAATTTTGGAGCCATTCCTAGGAAGGAAATGGGTTTTCTTCATGATTAGCACTCTGGAATAGATCTAGGATTACCTTTCCCTCACCCCATTCATTTGTTTCTATATTACCTTGCATCATTTGGTTTCTTTGTTCACCCCATGCATGTACCAAGGACATTATATTCGTTCAAGGACTCTTGAATCACAATATTTCTTTCCTTTTGATCCCAAAATAAAATGGAATCTCTCTTCTCTTCACCGGTTAGTGATGGCCAAGAAATTCCACCCCACTGGACCAAAATTTACAAACCCCATCCATCAAGTTATTCCAGGAGAGTATCAAATAATGAACTATGAGGGACAAATCATGTACTATGGATTTCCATAAATCCATGGTGTGAATCATAGTATTGTTTTTCCCCCTATCCAAGCCCAAACATTTAAGATAAAACCTAGACTCATTCATTTGATCCAAAACATGGGAAAATTTAGCGGTATTCAGAGCGAATATCCACATGAACATATTGCAAACTTCCTAGTAGTCTGTGATACCTTTTGCAACCACGAAGTTTCGTTTGATGTAATTATACTTTGCATATTCCAATTCTCCTAAACAGATGGAGCCATGAACTGGAAAATGAGTCAATCTCCCGATTCAATTATGACTTGGGATGAACTGGCTATGAAATTTCTGGACAAGTACTTCCCACCTATCCAGACCTGGATGCTCTGGATGGACATTCAAAATTTCAACCAAATTGATGGCGGGTCTGCTTGGGAAGTAAGGTATCACATTAAATATTTAATGACGATGTTTCCAGATCATGGACTGGATATGTGGATACAACTCCAATCTTTCGATCAAAGGCTCCAGCCAGGGGCACAAAATGTTGTCGATGCAACTGTAGATGGAGGTATTAGGTTCAAGACTCCCGATGTTGGAAGAGACATTCTAGATGAATTCTCCCAAAATACTATTATGTGGTAGTGTGATCATGGACTACCATGGTATAGAATCCACAAAATATTTGATACCAAAAGGAAAGCAATCCAAGTAGAAGAACTCACTCAAAATTTAGAAGCATTTCAGATACCAACTACTCAATCACATCCTGCTCCTGCAATGGAATTGAAATCATGTGAGATTTTCAGTGTTCAGCATCTATATCAAGACTTAAAATCTAGATACGAAGAACAAAAACAAGATTGTAATTACATCACTTACAAAAAACTGAACTAGACACTTCATGAGCGACAATATTATCAGTAGAGGCCTACTCAGTAGCAGCCTCAGAGAAATCAGGGCTATTTTCGACTGAGAGGGGGAAAGAACCAATTTATAGCACACAATCCACTAGGATTCCCTCCAATGAACCCTGTACCAAGACCACAAGATCAACAACAACCATTCCCTCAAAGAGCACAACAATTTCAGCCACCTCAACCAAGACCTCAGCAAGATCCTATGAAAACCAATCTGGAAAGCCTCCTGGCATCATTTTTTCAAAATTTTGATCAAATAATGACTTCCCATGAGACATATATGAAAAACCAGATAGAAGATATAAGAAACCTTGAAATGAAAATTGGAAAAATCTCAAGAAACCTTATTTGAGAGATTACCTGGTATTGTACCTGGTAACACTAAGACATAACCCTGAGAGGAAGCTAATATAGTAGAGCTGAGGATTAGAATGATTATGGAATTTGAACAACAAAAAGAATAATGGAAACTACATCATTCCATGAAGCCTAAGTAATGACCACCCATGAAGATTAAGGAATTTTGCAGTTCACATTGTGATTCTCTCCTTTATTTCATGACACCAATCCAACCAGACACTAAGAAAGCCATGAGGATTCAATGCAAAAAATCCTGATGGCCATGGGGTACATGTCATGAAACACCTATTCATGATGTGACCATGGTAAAACATTATTATTCCATGGAAGATCCACATTACAAGTAGGAGATCTTGGTTTAAATAACACTGATCAAGGGTTCACGACGGGACTATCAAGTACAGGTCGTGACCATTATTTTCAAGATAATGAACAACGCAACAACACTTTTAAAACAATCTTAGATCATCTCTATCTCCCTTTTATAATCCCTTCAGAATTCCCTCATCTTTTCATTATTAATACACTTTAGTTCTTTTTAATTTCTTTAAATTTTCAATCAAATAGTCATGGATTCATTTTTTGTCAATGCCATCAATTATTCTGTAGTTTTAATTCCATTTAATTCATTTCAAGTGAGGATTTATTTAATGTATTCTTGCATGTTCATTTCATATCATTACATGTTCAATTTCATTTTCATTATTATCATGATTTCCTATATCCCTTTTATTGCTTTAATTTCCATCATGAGTAGCTAAAACCATCAGGGGTAGGGATCAAGATTCAATGTATCTACACACTTAATAAGACCTATAGATTTAAACATAGAAAATCTAATTAGATTAGTAATTAGGATATACATTAACGGTCAAAACCCATTTGTGCGACTATACTGTGACCATCATATTGTCAAGAAAATGACCCTGTCCTAATTGAATTAAACTATGACTATGACCATTAGCTTTGGGAACATTATGCAATATAAGATGAACGTAATGCATATAGGACTATATCTAGCCTCATGACCAGGGAATAGTTACATCCTAGGTATAACAAGAATACTAGAAAAAGGTTGACTAGTGACTACCACTTTCTTTTTAGAATAATCACTTAAGACCTTGCCAATATTAGAACAAGAATCACCTTTATCTAGATAATCAGACGTTATCCCAAACCCTCTTTAATCACATGAAGTCAAACCCAAAATTAATTAAACACCGCCCAATATTAATTTAAGCTAGTATGGACTCTTACAAAGGATTCAAGATCATATTTCATTCCCCCACATGAAGTACACCCTCCACATCTAATGGGCCGAAGGCCTTAATTTTTTATTTATTTTTGATAATCATCCTTTCAAGGGGTGAGGTGAAACCCATACAAGGCCTGTAGGCATAAGTATTACATGGACTATAGGCCTTATAGAAATTCATTTATCGTAGTCTTCAAACATTACATACAACCTAGACTATCTACTTGGGACTTCTCCTCCCCAGCATCTTCATCGTGAAATCAGCTATCTACCTTCTCATGGCTATTTGGCTAGGATTTCCCATCGATACACAAGCTTGTCCCAATGTCAGGTTCCATACCCTCTCATTATTGCAGTCTGTTTAGCTTATGCTATGGTGAAAGCTCGTTGCTCATCCTTCTTCTAAATCGTGTTCCATGTAGGTTGTCTGGTTTACATCTACACTTAAGGTGGCCTGAAGGCCATGAGGTGGAATGAAGGACTTAATTACCCGTAGTCCTGGGAGGCCCGAATGCCATAAAGGACTCTGGGACCCAATCGGTGGCCCGAAGAGCCAAATGGGGGAATATTCCCGGCTGCTACAGTGCCAACAATGCCTACTAGAGTCGTGCTATAGTACCTACTACAGTATTACATAGTTCCTGCTATAGCACTGATATAGTAACTCATAAATTATCCTCCTCCTGGATTTGATCTCGGGTCTTCTAGATTCACATAAGGAGTCCTCACCCACTAAAATGAGGCTCATATGCAACACCCTCCACATGGGATCAACCCTAGACATCTACCATACTACACCCTGGTAGTTAGAAATGTATGGGACACATAAAAATTTCTAATTTGACTCATTCCATGAACTATTAATGACACATATTGGGTGGCCGATCAAATTTTGGTGCTGTTGTTGTGGAGGAAATGATGTTTGTTTGTGATTAGGACTCCGGTATAGATCTAGGATTACCTTTCCCTCACCCATTTCCTTTGTTTCTAAATGCCTTTACGTCTATTGATTTTTTTTCTTTAGTTCACCCTATGCATGTACCAATGTCCTTTGACTCATTCAAGGCCTCTTGAAGCACAAGATCTTTTGGACTTCAATCCTGAGAACAAAAGGCATATATCTTCTCTTCGCCAGTCAGCAATGGCTGAGCGATTCCACCCTGCGAGACCAAACCCTCCAAACTCAACCCATCATGTAATTCCGGGAGAGCACCCAATAATGAACTAGGATAAAATGATCATGGACTATGGATTTCCATCAATGCATGGCACAAATCCTATTATAGTTCGCCCCCTTATCCAAGCCCACACATTTAAGATAAAACTTGGACTCATCCATATGATACCGAACATGGGGTAATTTAGTGGTCTTCATAGTGAATATCCACATGATCATATTTCCAACATCCTTGAAGTCTTTGATACCTTTCGCTACCAGAGAGTTTCATCTGATGCAATAACACTCTGCATCTTTCCATTCTACTTACTAGAATTATCCAAGGACTGGTTAAAGATTCAAGCCCCCCGAGTCAATTACAACTTAGGATGGACTTGACATGAAATTTATTGAAGTGTTCTTCCCACCCATCCAGACCTAAAAGCTTTGGATAGACATTCAAAATTTCAACCAAATTGATGGAGAGTTCACTTTGAAAGAGTATGTCATATTTCAATAATTAATGAGTAAGTGTCCAAATCAAGGACTAGATATGTGGATACAACTCCAAACATTCAATCCAGGAGTCCAACTAGGGGCACCGAATGTTGTCGATGTATCTGCTGATGGAGGTCTCATGTTCAAGACTCACAAAGAAGATAAAGCCATTCTAGATGAAGTCTCTCATAATATTAGTCTATGGAAGAGTGATTGTGTACCACCGCGACATGGAATCCACCAAATTGAGGAGACCACAAGGCTATCAGTGCATGTGGAAGCACACATAAAAAAGTTAGAATCATTTCAGATACAAACTACTCAACCCCCTCATGCTCTTATAATGGAATTGAAATCATATGAGATGTGTGGCGGCCTGCATCTAATTCAAGACTTCAAAGATGGATATGAAGAACCCCAAAATGATTTTAATTAAATCAATTACAATCAACCGAACTATCCATTTCAACAGTAACATTTTTTTCCTCACAGGCCTACAAAGGAGAAACCTCAAAGAAATTAGGGTTATTTTCGACCAAGATGAAGAAATAACCAATTCAGAGCTCAAGGACCACCAGGATACCCTCCGATGAACCTTGTACCAACAACACAAGATCAAAAAAAATTCCCTCAAAGTGATCAATAATTTCAGTCACCTCAGCCAAATCCTCAGCAAGAACCAATGGAAATCAACCTATAAATCCTCCTTGAATAATTTTTTCAAATATATGATAATTTAATGATGAATCATGAGAAATAATTTAATAAACTAAGAGAATATATAAGAAAACTGAAAGTGAAAATGGGTCAAATCTCAAAAACATTATCTAAGAGATTACCTAGTACTTTACCTTGTAATACTGAGACATACCCACAAGTATAAGCTAAGGTAGTAGTGTTGAGGAGTGAAAAGATTCAGGACTTCCAACAACCCAAAGAAGAAAGGCCGCAAGAAGAAGATCTTAGAAAAAAACCCATACCTGATGAAAAGGTTAATACCACCTTACATAATGAAGATGTATCACATGAGATGGAACATATACCTAACCAACAGAAGGAACCTGTTTATGTTACCCCACCTCCATACCAGCCACCCTTTTCCTATCCATAGAGAGCAAGATAACTTAGGCTGGAGAAACCATACATAATGTTCTTGGATATGTTCAATAAATTAAATATCACAATTCCTCTTTCCAAAGATATTTACTAGATGCCCATTTATGCCAAGATACTAAAAGATATGTTATTGAACAAAATAAATATTGAATACCTATGATTCTTCTCCCTAAATAATGAATGTTGTCCTGTTGTACAATAGATATTTCAACCAAAGATGAAAGACCCTAGAAGCTTCCCAATCACCTATGAGATAGACCCGTGAAAATTTAGTAGAGCACTTGGTGATCATGGTGAAAGAATTAACCTTATTACAATGAGCATATTTCATATGGTCAAACTCAATGAAATCAAGGAGAAAAGAATTGATTTTCAATTAGCTGATTGCTCGTTCAAATAACCTTGAGACATTATGGAAAATGTGCTATTAAAAGTCCGCAAGTTCATTTTCCTCACATTTTTCCTGGTATTGGATATGGAATAAGAAGGTGATGTTCCCATTATACATGGAATACCATTCCTAGCTACATGAAAGGAACAAATCAATGTGAACGAAGGATGTATCATATTCAGAGTAAGAGAAGAACAAGTTGTGTTCAACCTATTTAGAGTTGTGAAACACTCAGATGACACTATGGAATATCACTCCATTTCTCTTACCTAGAATGGAGAATAATATATGGTCATTGAAGAAGAAAGTGGTGACTCTATTACAGAAGCAAAAAGAGACTATGACTTTGAGGAATTCAACTTTTTTGAACTACTCAAAATATTTTTTGTGCCATAATTTACTCTATCCATCATCCAACCTCCTCAATTATACATGAAACCACTGCTGAATACTTTAAAGTACTGATTTCTAGGAGAATATTCATCCTTTTCCATTATAGTCAAATACAAACAATCCCATGATCAAGAATAATTTTTTTTAATATCCTTAAACGACACTAGAAGTCTATCCCATGGGGATTGAAAGAAATTAAAGGGATCAATCCTACTGAATTCAGTCACATAATCTTACTCGAAAAGGATGAAAAAACAAAATAGAAACCTCAGAGGTGGCTCACTCCATCCATGAAGTAAGTTGTCAAGAAAGAGGTGCCAAAACAAATTGATGAAGGAATAATAATTATTATCTCATAATGAAAATGGGTGATCCCCATCCAAGTCATTCCCAGGAAAGGAGGACTCATAGTAATAAGATCATATAATAATGAACTTTTATGTACATGGACCATCACTGGATAGATAGCTTGCAAGGATTATAAATGTTTAAACTCAGTCATAAGAAAAGACCATTTTACCTTAATATTTATGGAACAAATTTTAGAAATACTACCGGGGCATTATTTCTACTATTTCTTAGATCTCTATTCAGGATATAATCAAATTTCAGTCGACCCTACTGACTGGAAAAAAATAACATTCACCTGAATTTTTGGTACTTTTGTGTATATACGTATGTCCTTTCTTATGTGTAATCCCCTAGATACTTTTTAATTAAAGATGAAACATCTTTCATGATAAGGCTAAATAATTTCTAAAAATTATCATAGACTATTTCCTAGTTTATAGAAGATCATTTGATTTATGTCTTAATAATATAAAACTAGTTGTTTAATGTTGTGAAGAAAAATGCTTGGTGCGGAATTGGAAAAGTTTTCACTTCATGGTGAAAAGAGGAATTTTACTTGGCCAAATCATCTCCAAATAAAGAATAAAATTCGATCCAACAATGATTAAAGTTATCAAAGATCCACTGGAGCAATCCACTGTTAAGGGTATCAAATGTTTTATGGGGCTTGATAGATTATATAGATGCTTTGTAAAATATTTTGCAAAAGTCGTGTGTCCTTTGACACACTTATTGTTAATATATATTCCTATATAATTCAATTAGTAATTCCTAAAACATTTTTATAAATTGACAAATATCCTGATAACATCTCCGGTAATCATTGTGCCAAACTGGGAAAAACAGTTTGATCATTTTTGTGATGCCAGCACCTTGTTGTAGGAGCTATTATGGGAAAACATACAAATAAAATCTAATTACCAGTTTATTATGTTATTTAAACCATAAATGAATATCATATTAATTAAAATACCATGGAGTAGGAGCTCCTAGACATTGTGTATTACTCTGAAAAACTTTGTTCTTACCTTGTTCTATCAAAATTTATTGTTTATATGGATCATGCTTCCCTTTGGTTCTCGATGACTAAAATAGATACAAAACCAAAGTTGATACGTTGGATTATCTTATTGCAAGAATTATTCATAATAATCAATGATACAAAGGGAACTAAAAAATCCATTTCAGACCACCACTCTAGACTAGCTCTTACCATCATGATATACAAGGCTGATATTGAGGCAGATTTTCCTAAGGATACCCTATTTAATATCCAGACATAGACTTGGTTCTTCAACATAACCAATTTTCATGCAATACGATTCCTCCCTAATGTGTTATCTTGTCAACAATAGAAAAAGTTCCTTTCAGATTCCAAACACTACTTTTGGTATGAGCCTTTACTTTTCAAGCGTTGTGCTGATGGCCTTTTAAGAGGTTTCATTCAAAAAGAAGAGGCACAGAATGTAATTGGAATGTGCCACACTTCGAGAACTGGTAAACATCATGGACCTAAGCACACAGTGTCTAAGATCCTATAAATTATATTTTTTGGTCCTCATTACATGAAGACACTAGGAGCTTCTTATGCCACTGTGACCGATGATGAAGGACATGGAATATCAAAAAAAGAAATAAAATTACACAAAACCCCATGATGGAAGTTGATTTTTTTGATGTTTGGGAATCAACTTTATGGGAAGATTCCCCAAATCACATGAAAATAAATACATTTTGGTTACAATGGACTATGTTTCTAAATGGGTCAATGCTGAAGAAACAACTCATGAAACTTCCAATCTGAAAATAAAATTCATTTAGAAAAATGACTTTTCACAATTTGGATTTCCATGACTTCTCATTAGCGATCACAGAACACATTTCTCCAATCAACCAGTGAGAAAAAAATCCTTCAATAATATGGGATTTTCTATAACACAAGAACCCCCTATCTCCCACAAATGAGTGGAAAAGTCAAACTATTAAATATGGAGGTAAAGTAAATCCTAGAAAAAATATTCAATACAAGAAGAAATGATTGAATTTAGAAACTTGATGATGCACTATGGGTGTATAAAATGGCTGATAAAACACCCATCACCACCACCCTATATCGACTAGTACATTGAAAACCATGTCCCATTTCGGTGGAGCTATAACACCGATCATTTTGGGCCATAAAAAACTAAATTTAGAGTTAGACAAAGATGGAGATAATTGGTTATTTAAATTAACCACTTTAGACGAATTAAGTAAATACATGTAAAAGAACGCACAAATTTACAATGAAATAAAAAAAAATGGCACGACCGAAGGATTGAAAGATGCACCTTCATCCCATGAAATAAGGTTCTTCTATTCAACTATAGATTGAATCTTTTCCCAGTAAAGCTAAAATCAAGATAGTCTGGTCCTTATGATGTTATCCATGTTTTTTCATATGGAGCTATTGAAATTAAACGATATGGAGAGATGCCATTCAAAGTGAATGGTTTGAAGATTTTCCAAGAACCATTCTATGAGTTCTATGTCCTCAACTTCTAGTTCAACTAAACTCTAAGGAATTGTAGATAATGATTTTAAAGTTAGCGCATTATGGGAGGCAACCGATACTTGTTTTTGAGTTTTTATGAATCATGAATTTTTCAGTGGTTCATTGCAGTACTTTGTACAAATTTTCATTCAATAAATAAAATGGTTACCATTATTCATTCTTTTTACACCTGCCTATTTTTCAGCAATTAAAATTCTTACACCTGTTGATTAATGTTTGTTCAACAGTAGAGGATTTTTTATACTAACATATTTTTCAGGTGCACAAAACATTAATTTTAGGATATATCAAACACCACGATGGTATACTAATTCATCTCAGGGAGATCTCTATTTCCGGTTTTTAAAGCCTTTCATCACTCCCATGTAAATTCAATTATCAAAAATCAATTACACACCACCCCACCCATTATTTTATCGATATTGGGGAGACAGTCTCCTCTTAAGTGTAGTGGGGGGGGGGCTTACTAATATTTTCACTAAGATACACTTGAATGTTTGTTTATTCTCACTATTCTGGGAGACATTTTACAAATTGATAAGAATGCTGAAAATTTTAAAACCATTACACCCATGTAAAATAAATATAAAGTTAAAAATAAGTTCAGAACCTTGTTTCACCATTGAATTTAATTTTAGAATTACGGATGTGCATAAATGTTTAATCCAAATTCAAAATATTTGAAATCATGATCAATTGACTCACTACTTAGGATTTACGCCTTTTTAATTTCCATTTTTTATTTTTATTCTCATTACCTAATAGGATTCAATGCATTCAATATCAATTTATTTTCTATGAATATTTATTTGGAGAAACTAGGGACATGGATCCTACTAGAACATGAACTGGGATATTATCAAAATAGAGACTCAACAAGTGTAATTTTAAAATTATTGAGGCATACATTGATATCCATTTAACAAAAGACCCACCTGACATTTATCCTTTGTTTAGCCAATAGTTTCCATGAATGACTTATTAAAAGAAAAGATATTTCAATCCTATTTCCCTTATTACCATTATCATTGTACAATACATAAATATTATTTTTGAACAAGTGTGGGGGATTCTTTCAGACTACATGGGATGATTTCAGTTTTAGAGATGTACTGTGCGCTCACCTAATTACCAAGTTGTGATCCATATGCCTTTTTGTAGTATCTCATTCATATTCTGTTCATTTATAAAATTAAAAAGAAAAAAAGTGATATGGTTTGTGTACTCAGAGGGTCAAAAATAAACATTTTACAAACTGATTAATCCCTCAAAGGATTATATGTTGTTAGGTGATGGATGTGAGATCTATCTTAGGAATAACTTTTAAAAAACCAAAATTCAAAAGGAAAAGTAAAAGAATTGAATCAAATATTTACCTAAATTCTTGTGATACAAATAGATCCGACCTATGTTTATGGAGTATGGACCTAGCTCTCCAGATGGAGGAATTTTGTTACACTTATTTTGTTGCATATGCATTTTACTTTAGAGAATTTTTTATTTTTGGGCCTTATTTTTACATTCTACCTACCTACCTAAATCTCAGTGTCATCCAAACCTTGTTTCTAAAATTCCTCTAGAATATTTTCATACTTTCCTTTACACAGTGGAGATGATAGAACTAATGCAATCTTATGGTTAGTAACATGTACTTAGGGTACGAGCATACCTTACTTTTATTTTTCCATGAGTATTGAGAGAAAATCGTGGTGAGGTAAATTGAAACTAGGCATATAGATTAAAAAATAGTTAAAATATTATAATTAAAATAATATATTTTATTTTGAAAATATGAACTATAATCCATAAATAATTTATTGGGCATGATTAAAACTGAAACAAAAATAATTTTCTAGTTGCACATAATTTAATAGCATGGACATGACGTGCATTTCATTCTTTTCAAATTTTGTATCTTTTTGGAATCTTTGTTGAGATTTTTTTCTTAAGGACAAGAAATGATTTAGGTGTGGGGGATTTGATAAGAATAAATGTTATATTCATTTTCTATCAATTTTCCATAGTTTTTCATTTGTATACTGAATAATGCACATGGAGATGTCAAATTTTTCAAGAAATAGGGGTACATATGGTTCAAAAGAAGAAAGATAGAAAAGATGTAGAAATGGCCATGTACACATCGTGATAGTTATGTTCATGTTCTGTACTTGATGATCAAAACCTGCCTCAAGCCATGAATCCAAATTCATGAACAACCATGATGATTGAGGAATTTGTCAGTTCACGTTGTGAGTCCCTCCTACATGACGCGACACTAGTCAAACTAGACGTCAAGAAATCCATGAGGATTCAATTAAAAAAGCCAGCTATACATGTTTTACACATCATGAACCACCTGTACATGACAAGACCATAGTCAAAATTAATTAATCCATGAAATATCTGCATGCTACGCAAGAGATCTGGGTCGAAATAACACAGATCAAGGGTTCACGATGTGACTATCAATTACACGTCGTGACCATTTTTTCCTATATGAGGAACAAATCAACAACACATTTAAAATATGCTTGGATCAGATCTCTCACAATTTTAGACTCCCTTCATAATTCCCTTCTCTTTTCCTTCTTAAAACTCTTTAGTTTTTTTCATTTTCGTTACATTTTCAATCAATGTTCCATGGATTCATTTTTCTTCAACGCCTTCAATTACCATTTCATTTCAATTCCATTTCATTCTTTTCAAGTAAGGTTTAATTGAAAGTATTTTTGAATATTAATTTCATATCAATACCCATTAAATTCCATTAGCATTTCTATTATTATTTCTTTTATCCCTTTTATTACATTAATTACCATCATGAGTAGCTTAACACATCAGGGTTGGGGATCAAGATTCGATCTATCTACACACTTAATTAGAATTCAAGTTATAAACATGGAAAAACTAATTCCATTAGTAATTAAGATATAAATTAATGGACAATCCTCATATGTGCGTTTATATATTGGCCATTAGATAGTCAATGAAACGACCCTATCCAAATTGAAGTAAACTATAAATATAACCATTACCACAGGGAACTTTCTACAATTGAAGCTGAACGTAATGCATCTAGGACTGTAGCTAGCCTCCTGAACATGGAATTGTTACATTAGAGGTAGAAATTGAAGACCAAAGAATGGTTGACAAGAGACTACCGCTTTCTTTTCATAATAATCATTAAGACCATGCCAAGATTAGAACAAGAATAACCTTTATCTAGATACTCAGACTTGATCTCGACCCCACTATAATCACTTTAAGTAAAAACCAAAATTAGTTAAACACCATCCAAACATTAGTCAAGCTAGTAAGGAATCATACAAAGGATTCAAGATCAGATTTATTTTCCCCACAAGAACAACATTCTCCTTGTTGGATCAACCCGAAACATCTTCCTTACTATGCAATGGTAGTTATTAATGTTTGGGACACATATAAATTTGTAATTTGAATCGCACCCTAAATAATTAACGATGCCTTTTGGGTGGCCAATCAAATTCTATACCTAATGAAAAATTCAATCCCACCTTACATCATCAAGAAGTACCAGCTGAGAAGGAACATATACCTAAGATTCCAAAGGAATCTGTGTATGTTGCTCCACCTTTATACCAGCCACCTCTTCCCTATTCAAAGGGAGCGAGAAAACATAGGTAGGATACACAATTCAAGATGTTCCTAGATATGTTCAAGAAATTACGTATCAACATCCCTTTTGTTGAATATGTTTCCTGGATTCCAATTTAGGACATGTTCCTAAAAGACCTATTACAAAAAAATAAAAATAAAATACCCCGATGTCGTCTTCTTAAATGAAGAATGCTTTGTTGTGGTTCAATAGTAAATTCCACCAATGATGAGAGACCATGGCAGCTTCTCAATCCCTTGTGAGATAGGAATTTCAACATTTAGTAGAGCACTCTATGATTTTTGAGCATGAATTTACTTCATTCCAATGAGTACATTCAAAAACATAGGACTCAAAGAACTCAATGAGACACGTGTAGATTTTCAATTAGTTGATCACTCGGTCAAGTAACCCTGAGGCATTCTAGAAGATGTACTCATAAAAGGAAGAACATTCATTTTTTGAGCTTATTTCCTGGGGTTAGACATGGAAGAAGATAGATATGTTCTTATTATACATAGAAGACCATTTCTAGATTTAGGAAAGGTACTGATCGATGTGATCCAAGGAAGTATCATCTTCTGAGTAGGAGAATAACATGTTCTATTCAACTTTATTAGAGTTGTGAAACACTCAGATGAGAACAATGACTGTAACATCATATATCTTACCTATAATGATGCAGATTCCACAGCTGGTAAGGAAGAAATAGGTGACTCTTTTAAAAAAAAAGGAGGTTGTCACTTCAAGGAAGTAATCTTTATTAAACCACCCACCAGAGAGGTTGTGCCTTCATTAATTGCTTCCATATTCAACCCAATACTTTAAAAAACTCATTTATAGGGGAATCTTCCTCCTTAACCATTATTTTTAACTCTGAATTATGCATAGATATATCACCATTGGAAATACATGATCTTAGATTAAAGATTTTTCATGAACTATTTTTCAAGAACTATGTCATCAAACGAGTCTTAACTGATTCAAACTCATGAATTTAAATTAAGTGATGAATGGGAGGCAACGCATATAAGGAGTTAGTTATGTTAGAATAGGAAAAGTATTTTGAGACTATTCTTTTCATTTGAATAACATGGCTAGGAATGAAAGGATTCCAAACTAGAGGAGACCAATTAAGTACACGTTGTGAACCCACATGTCAAGACATGACCATTTGTCACTCTATAATCCAAATTTTCTCAATGGATCACGAAGTGACACTCAGGTATACAGAGTGACCTAGATCAGGACAATTTTTAAAAATAACTAAAGGGTCACAACCTGCAACCCCCCCCCCCCTTAAATGCGAACCACTCCATTCCTGCGTGTGACCCTTCCCCTCCTCTCCCCACATCCCATGATCCCACCTCACACCCTTTCTCTCATCATCCTCAACCAAACCCCCTCTATTCTATAAGCCGCAAGAGTCATTCCTCTCCTCTCTATAGAGCACACCATGAGACCACAGTACGTACCTTATCCTTCATCATGTTCCACCTCTGTATCCAAATCTTCTGCCTTCGTGAGCCCACACCCTAATACTAAGTGCCTACACGCTCACTCCAAATCACTGAACATTAGATCCTCCCGGTATACAAATGATAACCTTATTTTACACCTGGTTCTCTACTTTGAAAACCCATAGCACCGAGTTAATCTCCTTTAACTCTAGGAAAAACCCATGACGACCAAGAAGACTCTGGATATGGATTTACTTGCTATAATAAATGTAGCAGATTCCATCCTCAATTTATTGGAGATGCTACACATTGACAGAATCATTAGTGTTAGGGAGGATATGTACATGAATTTTTTCCTGGAATTCCTAGCTACCTTTGAAATTTCTGTGGATGTCATTCACTTCAAACTTGCAGTCATGCCACACCAGATCACCATGGCCTAGTTAGATGAAGGACTCAATATCTACACCAAGGAGTTCATGATCTCTGAAATTTATGCTACATTTCAGCTGAGGATTTCTTCAGAAGATGGGCTAAGCCATTGATATCCTATCTCCCATGACCTGTGGTCATATCATGACCCCAAGCTGGGAATGTCCACCAAGGTGAGTACTCCAGCCTTGCATATACTGCCCTAGGACATGGAACATGGGTTGTTCTCACTAGGCGAGACCCATGAAAGTGTCAACCATCTTGAAGTTCATATCCTCGCTATTTCCATGGGTGGACCTCCCATCACCATGGTTTCTAAGTTTTCCACCTACTAGAAAGTACTGTCACAGAGGAGGCATGGAATGCTTATGGGTAGATCCTTCATTACCAAGTTGTAAATACACATTTACATTTTTGACGCCTTGCATCCCCTCACCTCAATAGGCCATGTTGAGATGATTGATATTGTTCTCATGTATAAGATGGGGATGATATTGAAGGATGATGAAATCTATTTTTGAGAGCCCGGAGTCCAGGATCCGATACCCCAATCAGATGCACCTTAGGAGGCTGATCCGCGGGATCAGGCACTGGCAGCAGCTGCAGACCCTTCTACTCAGCCACTGTCAGCCCCGACCACCACCCCATCCACCCAACATACACCTAACCATCCCACTACTTTGGACATGTGTGTACTTCTCCAGTGTGTCCTGGTGAATCAGTGCTAGCTCGCTGCTCACCTCCACCTTCCCTTTATTGAGACTTCCTCATTCACCCCTCCACCACCTACTACCGCTGGACCTTCCTCATCCACCCTTCCTCCCTCACACTCTCTTCCCACCGACCTACATCCCGACATCACAAACCTTTCTTCTCAACAAGACTTTCTTGTAGAGTAGGCCCGGAAGGGAAAGGGACCAGCCACTGAGCCCACCCCTAACGTCACATTCATTGATCTAGCTGCCAAACACATGGACACTCTAGGGATCCGAGATTCACCACCACCCACCCCATCTTACCTTACAACCTCCACCACTCTACCATCAGCTTCATCCCCACCTACCAAAACTACTAATGTTTCTTATTCTGATTGTAATTTGGATACTCAGATCATTTTTTCCTCTGATGATGGTCTGGCCATAGAGGATAGTTTTGCCCAGAGTTCTGATTTATTGGTTTTCATACTTTTTCAGATTTGGGACACTTTTTGCAGGGGCAGGCTGTTATTCATTTCTTATACCCTACATGGATGTTTATACATAGTTTATGGATTTATTTCACTCTTGAATGTGTTTTTATTTTCAATTTTTTTTCATTATTTCATAGAAATTTCTTGCTCCATTAAGTAATCTCATGTTATCAACAGACCCATTCCTCCATCCGTTCTTCTTCAATGAGTAACCCAGCATGTCACCGACATCGCTGATCAACTTCCGGTTATATCATTGGAAATATACTAGAAACAAATACACCCCCACTATTTATTCCATTTCTATTGCATTTCATATTCGGTCAAGCTGCACCTAGAGTTGTGAATCCAGTTAAGAGACCACGCGAACTCAAGGATAGAACGAGCAGTAGCTTCCAGTGAAAAAAGAGAAATTGAGATAGTGGGCCCACTATTGGAATTTTTGGTCCACTCGTCCAGCTGACAACGACAAGTTAGCACTTTATGGGAGGAAACCCATAGTTGTTTTTTGAGTTTTGTTTGATTCTTGGATTTTTTGTGTTTCATTGTAGTACTTTGTACAAACATTCATTCAATAAATAAAATATTTACTATTATTCCTTCTTTTTACACCTACCAATTTTCTGATATTGAATTGTTTAAATCTAGGGATTAATTTTTGTTCTACAGTGTATGATTTGTATACTAACATATTTTTAATGTCAATAAAAATTCATTTTTAAGACAGCTCAGACACCCCCATGGCATACCACTTCATCTCAGAGAGATCTAGATTTCCTCTTTTTAAATTCTGTCATAACTATCATGTCAATTCAATTAAAAAAAATCGACTGCCACTCCAATCCCAACAATTATTTTATCGAAAGTGGGGACACTCTCTCATTTTTTGTGTGTGTGTGTGTGGGGGGGGGGGGGGGGGGGTTCTCTAAATTTCACTAGTGATACACATGATTTTTTCTTATTCTCACTATTCCAGGAGACATTTTTCAGATTCATAAGCTTGCTCCAAATTTGAAAATCATAATTACCTTGTAAATTAAAGATAAAGATAAGAAGAAAAAAATTTGAGAACCTTGTTTTACCCCTTTTAATAATTTTAGAATGATTGCTGGGCTTAAAATATTTATTCAAACTCAAAATCTTTGAAATCATGATTAATTGAGTCACTACATAGGATTTATTCCCTCTTTAATTTCACGTTTTTATTTTTATTCTCATTACCCGAGAGGATTCTAATCCTTCAATCTCATTTTTTTTCTAAGAATATTTCTTGAGAGATACCTGGGAAATAGAAACCTACTAGAACATTCACAAAGATCTAATCAATATAATGACTAAACATTTGTAATTTTAAAATGATTGAGGAAACCTTTGATATTCATTTTACTTGAGACCCACCTGACATCTATCATTTGTTTAGCCCATAGTTTCAAAGAATTTCATGTCAGAAGAAGATTTATTTCAAGACTATTTCCCCTGCTACCCTTCTCCTTGTACAATTCTTAAAGATTATTTTCAAACATGTATGGGGGTGGCATTCAGAAAGCATGGGGTGCTTTCACATTCTAAGACATACGGTGCACTCACGTAACTACCGGGTTGTGATCCATATGCATTTTTGTTGTATCTCATTTTTATTCTATTTCATTGTAAAATTTATAAGAAAAAAATGGTATGTATTGTGTACTAGGAGGGTAGAAAATCACTATTTTAGATACCAATGAATTCGTCTATGGATAATATGTGGTAAGGTGATGAATGTGAGATCTATCCTAGGTATAAAATTTGAAAAAATGAAAAAGGAAAAAGAAATGACTAGAATCATTTCATTATCTACATACTTGTGATACTTATGGATCCAACCTAAGATGATAGAGTATGTACCTGACTCACCAGATAGAGAAATTTGTTCACACTTATTTTGTTTCATCTGCATTGTACTTTAGAGATTACCTTTCTTTTGAGACTGATTTTCACACTGTATTTACCTACCTATATCCTTTGAGTCATTGTAACCTTGTTGCTAAAAGTGCTCAAGATAACTTTTATACATTTCTTCACACAGTGGAGATAATAGTACCAGTGCAAGCCTATGGTTAGTAACATGGAATCAGGGTACGAGTATACCTTACTTACATTTTACCCTGAGTGATGAGGTAAAATCTTGGGGAGGTAAATTTCAATTGGGCATATAGCTTAAGGAACAATAAAAAGATTATGATTAATATAATAGAATTTATTTTGAAAATATGAACTATGAGACAAGACTAATTTATTAGGTAGGATCAATACTAGAGCATGAATACTTTTATGCTTACACTGAATTTAATTTCATGGACATAACATACATTTAATGCTTTAAAAATTGATTATCCTTTTGAAATCATTGTTAAGATATTTTTCTTGAGGACAAGAAAAGATTCAAGTGCGGGGGGATTTGAAAAGCCTAAATGTTTTATATATTTTTCTCTCACCTTTCCATTGTATTTCATTCGTATATTGGATAATTCATGTGGTTGATGTCCAATTTTGTAGGAAATATGGCTTCACAAGGTTCCAAGGAAAAAGGGCAGAAAAGCTGCAAAAATTGCAACGTAAACATCGTGATGGACAAGTCCATGTCGTGTACTTGATGATCACAACATTTATCAAGCTGTGAGTCCTAATTCATGACCAACTGTGAATACTGAGGAATATGTGAGTTCACATCCTGAGTCCCTCTTATACATCGTGAAACCAGTCAAACCACATACCAAGAAATACATGAGGATTCAATGAAAAAAACCATCTCAACATGGGGTACACATCATGAACCACCTATACACGACATGACCATGGTCAAACATCCTTAATCCATGGAAGATCCGCATTCCATGTTTGAGATCCTTGTTGAAATAATGAAGATCTGGGGTTCATGACATGACTGTCATGTACATGTTGTGATCATTTTATCCTATATAAAGAATTGCCTGCCATCACATTTCAAACATGCTTTGATCATCACTCTCTCCCTTTTAGACTCCCTTAAAAATTCCCCTATCTTCTCTTTATTAAAACGATTTAGTTCTTTTTAATTTATTTAAATTTTTAAACAAAGAGTTATGGATTCATTTTTAATGCCTTCAATTCCCGTGTCGTTTCAATTCCATTTCATTTATTTCAGTTTAGGTTTTTAATGTATTCTTGCATGTTCATTTAATATCATTACATGTTGAATTCAATTAGTATTGTTATCATGATTTCCTCTATCCCTTTTACTGGTTTAATTACCATCATGAGTAGCTAAACACATCTGAGGTAGGGATCATGATTCGATGTATCTACAACATTAATTTGACCTCTTATTCTAAACAAGGAAAACATAATTGGATTAGTAATTAGGATATAAATTAACGATCAAAACCCATTTTTGTGACAGTACTGTGACCATTAGAAATTCAATAATTAGACCTTATCATAATTGAAGTAAACAATGACTATGTCCATTATCTTAGGAAAATTTATACAATATAATATCTATGTAATGAATCTAGGATTGTAGATAGCCTACTGACCATGGAATAGTTACATCCTATTTAAACAAGAAGACTGGACCAGGGTTGACTAGCAACTACAACTTTCTTTCCAGACTAAGAACTTAATACCTTGCAAATATTAGAACCCAAATCACCTTTATCTGGATACTCAGACTTGATCTCGACCCCTCTTTAATAACTTGATGTCAAAACCAAAATTAGTTAAACAACGACCAAAATTTAGTCAATCTAGTAAGGACACCTACAAAGTATTTAAGATCAGATCTTTCTCACCACAAGAATAACACCCTCCTCGTGGGATCGACCTCGGTCTTCTACCATACAATGCCCTAGTAGTTAGTACTGTTTGAGACACATATAATTTTTTAAATTGAATTGCACTCGGAAAAATTGATGACACCTTTTGGGTGGCCGATAAATAACAATAAAGTGATGGACACCACCTCTTATTTTCAAACAAATACTTGAAGTGGTTTGAATAAACCAGAAGGTTTTAAATGATTTTCCTTTATCTATTGGCTAGTGTAACAACGTGACACATAATTAAAAATTTCACACTTCATACCCAGCCACCATATTCTTCATCCCATTTCATAATAAATTTTTTAGGGATTGAAAAATGTTCCCAAAAATAACTCATATGATCAAACAACAATTATATCCTCACTAATACTGGGATGAAAAATAGGTCTCCAAAAATGATAATAACATCTAAAGGGATAGAAAATCTGAAATGGTCTCCCCATTATATTGGGTTCCTTGAATCCCTCTAAACTTCTCATCCTTAAGATGTCTCTACAGAATAAACTCGTGGAGAGATGATGATAACTAAACACTAGTAAAAACCATACCGGAATCATCGTATTGAAAATCTAGGTGAAATTGAGAAAAGAATCCCACAAGGTTCCACTCTTCCCTCAATTAAAGGATAGCCTATGATGGTACATTCTTACTAAGACTTCCTGTGATGAAATTACCCTTCCCTAAGGTGTATGTGATATCTATGAAAAATGTCAGAATGTATTTTACCTTACACCTCTATATGAGATTCAGGTATTTCTATGAAAATATGTAATTGAGACTCTTATGGTCATAAAATACTGTGAACCTATCCCCAAAAAATGTAATGTCTCCACCACTTAAGGCCATGTATAACCATGAGAAGTTATATATCATGAGTGGGATAATTATTCTCATGTTGTTGGAGTTGGAAAGAGTCTTAACCTATCCCAGGATTATACTACATAGGCACACAACCATAACCAGTGCTAAATGTTTCACAGGAAAACACAAACCCCTTACAATGATATTGTATAATCAGAATGGGAGCCAATATTAAAAGTCATTTTAGATGATCGAAAGGTGACTAAAACTTTTTAACCCATATAAATTCCACCAATTTCATAATATAATGATTCAATGTGGAATCCAACTTTTTTAAATCCTTATCAAATCATAGATAATATCTAGCAAGACCAAGGAATATTCAAATCTCAAAGTCAATATATGGTTCTTACCAAGATAAAATATCATCTCCTTATTAGAATCAACTAATAATCCATGATCAAAAACCACATCCCCTAATAAAATTACTTATTAAATCAAGAAAACATATTTTAAAATCCTTCCATAAATGTGGTGACACCTCAAGATTTCTATAACCAAAATCAAATGGTTCTTGTGTTCATAATCAAATCTCAAATAAACCAAAATATTATAAATGAAAACTACCAAAAATGTGTTGAGATACAAACAGAGTATAGGATTAATCAAATCCATAATAATTTCAGGAGTGTTAGTTAGAACCACGAGTATGACATGATATTCCTAATAGACATACCTCCTCCTAAAATTCATTATTAGTATATTATAATCCTAAACTCTGATCTGATGATAAACTGAGGAAATATAAATCTTCGTAAACCACCTTTCCCCTATTAACTGAACAAAAAACATCCACATAGGGAACACAGATACTTGTTATTAATAGTTTCCCAATTCAAATATTTATAATCCACACAAAATCAAAGTGAACTATCTTCATTAGTGGAAACGATCATAGGGGATACCTAAGGTGAAAAACTAGGGTGAAAAAAAAACTTTTCAAACATGACATCAAATAGAATCATGATCTCTTTCATCTCCACTAGTTCCATATAATAAAAATGTATGAAAATTACAAGTGTAAATGGAACTATGTTAATCATAAACTCTACCTCCCCCTCTTGAAGGAGGTCCCACGAAATCGTATAGGAAAATGTAAAGAAAATTCTAAACAATACTAGAAAGATAAAAAATGGAATACACATCATGGGATAAACTTGTAAATGAGACAAAAAAACTCTGGATCACTGGGGAGGAAGGTCCAACATGACCATACCTCAAATCCCACTCTTGCTAAAAAAATTGTGATATCTAATTATCCAAAATAAATGATAAGTGATGATGATAACAATCAACCTTAACATGATTATAAATAATCCAATCAATTCCAATGATTATGTCAAAAAGACCCAGATCGTGAATGGGAGAAATCCCATACAAACTCTACATCACCTACCAATAGTAAACAAGAAAGACATTGTAACCCCTTCTCTTTCCTCTTCCCACGAGATGTCGCTACCTCCACCATAATATCATATATTTTATAGAGGTTCTTTACTCTTAGAAAATGTTTTTAGAGAATTGTAGTCTTTTAATCATCTAAATACACTGTAGTATCCTTCAAAAACAACGATCCAACATTATATCAAGGCATATACATAGCATGAAATAAATTTTAGAAATGACCATAATGTCAAAAACTATTACCCATATTTATAGGTGCAGGAAATTAAATCTAGTTGGGTTCGGACATTCCACACCAATAGCATGTCATAGGAACACTTCTTGTTGTAACTAAGGGTGAAGAGGAGGCTTATTACTGAGAAGCACCTCCACCACTCCAGGGATGATTTTGAAACTTCATATTTTTCCCCTTGTGGAAAACTAAAGCTACCAATACCTATAAGATATGGGAAATAATTTCCAACCTTGCATGTAATGTTTATCTCTTCAATCCCTGATCCATTTACCGTCTTCATATTAGTTGAAATATTTATCATGAATACACTATATAAAATATTTGGTCACAAAACATACAGGTTCCTTTGAGCTTGGAACTAGTCATTCATTACTACCTGTGGATCAAAAAGAACCTACTCATCAAAATAATTGGTGTACATTGAAACTGAAAAGTCTCCGTACTAGAAAGAGAGAAACAGTAGATACTTCTCCATATTTAACAACTACGGTTAAAATTTCATAAAGAAGAGTGTCTTGGAAACCGTCATACCCAAGACCACATTTATTTTTTCATGTTCCATGGAATCCCACCATTTCTAAATGGAATTCGCAAGTCTAAATTCTAAACACATCACATCAAAATTATAATGTTTATCTATGAATTTGAAGATATGATCAATTTTTTCTTTCATGTCCCTTGCCTGTTGAGGTTAATTTGTATCCTTAATGTATGATGGATACTCATGTATGACCTCCAATGATCAATAACTTTTTCCTCCAACTCCTGGTTGTACATCCACAACTATGCTATACACTTTTGGTACATTCTGGTCGAGAATATGAACTACTCACAAAGTATCCTTGATAAGATTATGATCTATTAGATGATTCTCTTAAGGAGAATCTGTTGCACCCTCTTGAGGAACCTATGGAACACATATCAAAGGAATACAAATGCACTCTAAAATAAAAGAATCATTTAGAAAATAGATTAATCTCATTAAAAACTAAAAACCGAAAAGAAAAAGGCTAAGATTAATACCATGAACTCAAAATTAGAGACACATGGCCCAAGAACCCAAAGTAACGTAAATTACATCATGGAATGAGATGGCCAAACACTCACCGTAACCTACCTATCATGTACTAATAATTGTACCTCTGGTCTACCAAACGACCCAATATAAGGACACTTGAGAAAATACCACCTTTGATACCATGTAATGATAAACTAGACCCAGATACTCTATCAAACTACTAACTAAACCAAATTTCATATATGTAAAGGGAATTTGTGATCCCCATAGGCTCGTGAATTACCCCTCAGCATTAAACAAAAATAAATGGAAATAATTTCATCCAACTAAAAGCAACAACATGGAATACATATATAACAAATAGAAACATCAGAATAGATACATATGTTCCATAACTATAATAAGATAGAAAAAACAATACAACTCAAAGTAGTCATAAAATCTCATAGTATATCTCCTACGTCAAAGGATAACTATAATAGAAACTGAAAACTATATGTGATAGCATGGGAAAACTCCCACCATCTCACCACCAGATACCTAGAGATAGATAAAAAAACATATCACCTCATAGTGCCTCCCTACCATTCCCAGTATTAAAATACATAAAAAGGTATATTCACTACTGAAGGGGCACACAAGGTGTAAGCTAACATGCTTAGTATAATCCCACCCAAGTATTCTATTATAGGTATCTTTATAATAATTTGAACATCCTACACATTAATGAAAACAAGGAATGATAAAAAGTTCATTTTTTATGTCAAAATGAAGGTAAAACATTTAATTTTCTATTTTTAAACATTTCTAAAATAATCCAGCAAAAAAAGGTTTCAGGATATTTCATGTATTTTAAATAAAATAAAATCATGCATCATATATCACATAAAATTCATGGAATTAGAAACTAAAAAAGTACATGAAAAAGAATAGGTAACATCATTATAAGGATAACTACATTTTAGGCTTGAAGCCTATATACACCACAATCAACAACTAGTACACAAATAAGACCTTACAACACATGGTTAAGGAGTACAGAAAAACCACATGAGTGAGTCCCCTAAAATTTCAATATCAATTACGAAGAATAATGTTTCTAGAGAAAAGAGGAACACCCCATGACTGATCTTCTTGATAAAACATGGATGATGGACCTAAGATACAAATTCCACCTATGTACCAAATTCTTTCCATGTGGCCTATTTTATAAACCATTTCATCAAAAACATAATTTAATATAATTTCATAAATCCATTTCATAGTTCTTTGAAAATCACCTTTTCATTTATGAAAACTAGGGGACAACATATTTTATCTAAACCAATTTCCACACATTCAAATCAATTAATAATCTATTCCATTTTAATTTATAAAATAAATAAATAAACTATAGAAATGAAGTTCATTCAATATAATCTATAGACGGAACCACCAACCTCATACTTGGGTCCCACATGACATCAACTGGTGACACTAACATAGAATAGCACCGCTACAATGATGAATGCCCTACAATCAATCCACTCATCTCAGAATAGATTCAATTCAGCAATGTCTTCGGTTGGGAGAACTGATCACAAAATACCTCAATGAACTCCCATGCCACACCTTAACAAACATTAAGGTTAGCCTCTATTTAAAGATCTCATGATGAAACTAGAAAGACAGAAGTTGAGGAAACATGATAGAACAATGGATCTATAATCATAGTGAAATAGGGCTACCATTATTAAAGAAAAAGAAGAAACGTGGGGAATAATCACCCTGATAAATCCACTACAACTGCTGTAATGATCAATCATTGAATGAAATGATTCGAAAGGATCATATGTCACCAAAATTTCCTTGAAGAGCATCTAATTCTATAAAAGAGAGGTTTGAAATTAAATTATAGATATATTATACTTTAAGGGACCTAAAATCCAAACATGGGAGACCTATATAGTGTGAAACCCATTTTCACTCCTTGTAATCAATGAAACTCTTATACAGTGAAAACCCTATAACAATTTTAGAGAAAAATATGATTTTAATATTACCCGACATGAAATCCAAATACCGGGTGTGTAAACATCACACTCTGAGAAATATTCAAAACATTTTCATAGAGACCATTACACTGGGTGTAATAACATTAAACTTCATGGAATTACCCTTCAAATAGAAAGGAATTCAGTTCCTACTGAAAAACAAAAACCAACTCTAGCATTCTCAAAACTTGGGGTGAACTCATCAAATCCTTTAACAAATTTATACCCAGACTCCAAAATTAAAAAAAAAACATGCACCCCTAGAATTTAGATCATTATTCCTAGAAAACGATCTCCATCCTTAGGAGTCCCAAAATGCACCCAAATAAAAAGGTAAATGATAAAAAATAATAAAAATACATGAAAGAAGGATGTGTGATGTTACAATCCTTCTACATGTGATAATGATGTGGCAATTATCCTAGATAAATAAGATTGGAATGATTCATCAATGATTGAGAAGGGTTAGACTGAATTTCGTAGATGATGTAGGGTAATTGGTTGTACATTAACTTGATCTATTGAATTTAGGATTAAATATGATTCATGGGTTCTTATAATGATGTCGAATAACCATGGGAGATATTCCTTAGAAAAATGAGTGATGGGAGGATAAAAATGGGCATGATTTTCCTATCTTATTCTAAGGATGGTCATCCGAATTGGAATATCTTGAAAAGTTGTGATTGTGTGATGGTCCCTTAAATTGTATTTTCATGATGCATGTGATTATTATGTTTATTGTCGATTTTAACTATAAAGATCCTTTAGTGTCAAGTTAAGTTATAGATTGGACCTCCCCAATGTTTGTAGGAATGAGTCGATGTGCTGATGGTTACCTCCCTAGAGTCTATGAGGTTGAGTTTGGTTGATTATTGTGACCTCACTTAGTATGAATCGATGGGTTAGTGTGATGATTGTAACACCCTAATATTTTAATCTAATTACACTTTCTTTGATAGAGTATATGACACACAATTCCAAATATAAAGGATCCATAAAACATTATTATTTAAATTTCAAAATTGTAATGTAGTCGTAAATTGTCTTGTATGAATATGATTATCTAATTCATGAAATAAATAAAAATATGATACTCAATATAAAATCATTAAATAATTCTTACTAAATAAAATTTCAATTTTAAATTAATTATATATCTTTCTTTGGAAATACATTTCCTTCAAAAAATTATTTTCATTTTTATTAGAAAATATTATATTTATTTATTTAATTTATAACACCCCTAAAAAATTTATTAAATATTATTAAAAATATCTTAAAAATTATTACACCAAAATTATATTATGGTGAATTTCTTGGATTTTTTTTTGAAATATGTAGATTTTCAAATTAATAGTGAAAAATAATGATATTCGTTAATAACTATATTTTTTATTTAAGCATGTACAGAGATACATTTCATTTTAAAATCATTTCAAAAAAATAATATTTATATCATATATTTAATAAATCAATTAATATCATTTGAATCTATTCTAGGTTTTAATTTAGTATAAAATCCTTTTTATATGTTAAAAAGAATTTTCTTGAAAATAACTAATTTTATGCACACAATGTAATTTTATTAATAAATAAAATTAATAACTATTGGTGATTTAATTTAATTAAATTTATCGACTATGAACTGAAAAAAATATTTTAATATTAATTTAATATTCATTTATGAATGAGATAAGAATAAATTTGGTTTTATGATAAAAAATTGAGTTTTCTAAAAAGTTGTTTTAATCATGTTTTGTACACTTATATTAAAATTAATTTCTTCCATGTATATTTATTGAATTTGATAAAATGGATTCCATATTTGGAATCATGATTTCAAAATTTTTTAAATAGTTCCCATATATTTTTTTATATTATGAATAGTAACTTTAGTAAAATTTATCACCTCGATAAATTGTAAATCATGATATTCTAAGCCAAAATATATGATAAGATCATAATTTTTTCATTCAAAATGTTAAAGGATGAAGGAAATTATATTCATATCACTTTAATATCTAAATTTCAATATTCAGGGGAGACTTGTACACGAAAATGACCAACATAATATTTCCATCAATGAAAATTACTAAATGTACTTTTATTTTTATATAATTCTTATATATCCACATAAGGGAAAATGAAATTCATTAACTAATAGAAATTTATATTTTTAGCATAATGAATTTATTTCCATTATATAAATTTATTTATATGTTTTTGTAATTTTATAATTACCATAAATTATTATATAACACCAACCCAGTATTTCGTAAATTTATATAAAAAATAATAAATGGTTCTAGAAATATTAAAAATAATATAAATTGTTTATAGTGTACATTGAATTATTTGGATAATTACAAACAAATTTATAGGTTTTAAAGGACTGTATTCAAATTCAAACTTTTTATTTATGATTGTTAAATCTTATTAAATGAATACCATTCCAGTTGACATTAATAATATTTTATCCAAAATATTATTTAATAAAATCATTTTAAAAAAACATAGAAATATATTAATAGAATAAGGAAGATAATATATAGATAAAAATTTCTTACCTTTTTTATTTGTTGGACAATTTTAACCTTCAATGTAAAATTGAAACCCTTTAAGGGTGAATAATATGTTACCATTGTTAATGTTAAAATGGCTTAACTATAGGGTTAAACCAAATGATAAGGTTGAAAACACCACATAAATCTATCCAAATTTTATTAGTTCATAATATTTAAAACCCATAAAATATTAGATTCAAATAACTGTAATTTTGGAGAAATATGGGTTATATATTGACATTATTATATTTTATTTTTTTATGAAATTCCAAATGTTCCCTTCACCTCAATTATAAAATGAAACCTCCTCGAACACTTATTCATACATTTTGTGTCTTCTAGTAAGACAATACCCTATGAAACTTCATTATCAACTCCCTTATCAGCATTATATATATATGTTATTCATCCAAAAAAACCATAGGATCCATAATAGGATATCAAAAGGTGTTTATTTAGAGGTGTGGAAATCACTTTAACATATAACTATAATTTATATTAAAAATTTTTTCACCTTTAGATTAGTTATATTATTTATAAAATTATAAATTAAGTATCCTAAATATTATGAAATTTTATTACTAATAATAATCATTAATTCAACATATTTCTATCAAATGGGATGTGACAGTATCACTTGTGTGTACGTACGAATTATCATCTCCACACGGAGACCAAATTCATTTTTCATCACTATGTTTTATAGATCGATATTTTGAGAGGGTTAATGATTTCATTTGATACTTATTAAATAATTTTAACCATTTAATTTTAATATCATATATACATTTGTAACTATATTAGTTTTTAAAATAGAAAACTATACTAATAGCGAATGTGATACATAACACCATACACAATCAAACTATAATTATTTAGAGATGACTATTATAACATTATTATAAAAATTTTATATATAAGTAGAATTAACTAATTATTTAAATATATATATTTGTGTGTACTATGTATATTTTTAAACACTATTTTCAATTATCAATCATTTTTTGGTAAAATCTTTTTGTTCTTCAAAATATGTTTTATTAAAAAAAGTTTTTTATTTAATTTTATAAAAATATATTATTTTTATTTTTGGAAAAATTTAGAAAATTTGGTTTATAAAAATAAATTCGTTTTTCATATCATTATAAAAAATTTAACTTAGAGTGAAAATTTTATATTTTTCAAAAAATATATATATTTTTAGTAAATAGTGAAATATTCTGTTTTTTATATAAAATTATTATTTCATAAGATAAATAAATTAATTTAAATTTTCAATTTTTATTATATTTTTATTTAGAGGTAATAAATGTATTATATATATAAATATAAATCAATTATTTATATTTAAATATTATTTATATAATATTTTATTATATGTTTATTTTTAGGATAAAAAATTAATTTTTTAGAACTTTTTAAAATCCATGTTGCCTCTCCATTTTAATTGATTAAAATTACCCACAATGAGAAACTATTTAGTTGAAATATTAAGAATATATTTCTATTAATATGATTTCAAATTAATATAATTAAACATATTAGTTATAGATTTAAAGTGAAATCATTTTTCCTTAAAAATGTATTTTTATGAAAAATTTCGTTCCATCATACTTACGAGTTTTCTATTAATTTAAAATTTCCCACCTATATTTATTGATTTTTATAAAAATTATTCAATTTTTGATATAATCATATTTCATATCATCTAACAAATAAAACTTAATGTTTGAAAAATTTAAATAGTAATTGTACTAAATATGTATTACCTTGTTAAAAGAAAAATGGGTTAATTAATTATAAAAATAATTTAACAATGATATGAAAAAAGTAACCCTTATAGTATGAATTTGTATACTTAATTTTCATTGAAATTATTATTATATTTATTCCTTTTTCTTTTACTTTATAAATGATTATGTAATCAGTTTTATAAAAAAAATATATTTTGATACTATAAATTGAAAATTATATTTAAATGTAATATGAAATTTCCAATAATACCTTCCTTGTAATGAATTAATTTTTTTTAAAAAAATTAAATTTTTATAGAATATTATTATTAAATTATTCTTGATATGTGAAATTGATAATAAAATCTTTCTAATGTCAAATGTAATTTCTACAATGGTTCGGAAACTAAAATTATAAAAATAAACAATATTTATCAATAAATTATAATTTGTTTTTAAAACTAAAAATTAATATATTAAAATAATTATTTTGATAAAAAATATTAGTTTTAGAATCAACATATTGAAATCATTTAATGGTGAATTTTTCATTATTTTTTGAGAAAGTCAAATATTCAGGTAAATTATAAATACTGTTTGTACTGTGACATCATAATGACACAAAATGGTGTAATAAAAACAATAAAATGTATGCATGGCCAAATATATGTTTAACAATTAAAATAACTCGATTTTATGATTAATTTATTCATTTTATAAATCCTTTATGAACCCTGTTGAACCTATAATAAATTTTAAGGTATTAAAATCATTTCTTTGTGGACTTGTCTCACTTCCACATAAAGAAGGGTAATATTTTAAAAATTTCGGACATTTTCCTAATAAAATAATTAAAAAACACCCTTTTAGATGAAACCATGGTAAAAAAATGGAATGTCTCATGGTTTGGTTATTTTATTATATAGAGTCTAAAACCAATGTTTGATAAATAATAAATAATTCTACACACATTTCCTATATTAACCCACCCATGCTCCCATTTATATTCACTGAAAACCCAAGTATTACATACTTACTACCCCAAACCCTCTATATAGGCCTCACAATGTTCCCCCAAGATCTAAAGAAGCACCTCCCATGCTTTTGGGAATCACTCTCTTAAGGTAAGGGACATATCTCTCCTCTTTTCAGTTTAAGATCTTCTTCATTTTATTTCCTTTTTTTTCTATTACTAATGTTTTTATGTTTTATTACATATACCCCTTACTGACCATGTGATTTATAATTTCTAATAGACCCATTTAAATCTTATAAATCCCTCCCATGAACCGTAATGTACACTTGTAACCAAAACGAAATTTTTCAAGAGCTCTCACAGTCTCTGTATTATTCAGGACCCTATTTTATGTTATGCCTCTTAATTTCCATTTATTCATTTTTTATATGTTCTTACATAACACCCTTAATTTTTATTTGATATATATATTATGATATACCCCCTTTAACTCAAATTAATCCCTCCCATAAGCCTTTATGTACACATTTTACCATTCGGAAATTTTGTTTGGGATCATTTCCTTCTCCTATTTATAGAAGAATCATATTTATCTTATATTAATTTCCTAATATTGGAATATGTTCTTAAATATCCACCTTAATGATTATTTTATTTCTAAATTATTAGATACCCATTTCACTCTAATCGATCCCCCTAATGAACATTCATATTCCCCCCTCTATGCTGCTGAATTTTCACCACAATTTTACATGCTAAAAAATTGTGTAGTGAATACCTGTACCCATTTCCTATCAAGGGTGTTCATATTTATTCACTTATAATTATTTTATTTTCGGATTACATGTATTTTTCCCCACTAAATGATCTTATATTAATATGTGATGATGCATTATTCCATATTTTATGATCTACGTGGCACACTAATGCGTGAGAATGAAATAAATTTGATAGGTGTTCCTGAGATTATATAGAGCTCTAGTGTATTGTGTAATATTTTAGTCTGACGAGACATCATCCAATGGATTAGGGAGGGAGACTAATCCATAAATTTATGGGTGTACCCATAATTATAGATTACTCAAATGTATTGGGTAATGTTTTAGTCTCATGAGATGTCTTGTAAATTATTAATAAGTGAACCTAATTGATCATGGGACATTTTACACAATGATGTTTTGGAAGTAAGATTTAACATATGTTTATGATATAATGTTTTATTTTGTTTCAAAATTTCACAGGATTCCTTTATGTGATCATTTTATATCCTGACTCATTATTCATGTTTATGATTATCACTCCTTTTATACCCAATTGATATTCTTATTGTCTAATATTTATTACATTAGTCATGTTATTCCATTTTTATTCCAATAATGGGATTTATATCTCTACCCTTTCTTATTTATGCATCCAATTTTTCCCATTATGTGTTAAGTTCAATGTAATATTATGATCATGTTAAGGAATTTTTCAACAATAGTTATTTATTTCCTATTTCACGTTTTTATATAATTTACCTATTTCTGAAAAAACTAAACATATTGTTCTTACAGGTTATATTTTGTGAAATAATATGTAATAAATAATGAGTTAATGTCTAATAAAGAGTAGGGTTTTTATAGTTGGTATCAATGTAAAGATTAGTTATTTTTGAGATTAGGATTATAAATCTCTGGTGAAATATTTATGGGAAAAAATTATTTATATGAAAATATCCCTAAATTTGGGTAGTACATAGTATGTCGTTTATAAAAAAAGACATCTATGTCTTGATATTATTGGTTGAAGTGTCAAAGAAACAAATGTATATAGGGGTAAAACCCCAAAACACCACGTTTATCTTGACTCAACCGACAACTAGTTCATGAAAATCAGCCATGTTGCACACATATTTTGACACTCTAATGAGATATTTTTTGGTAAATTAAAAACCTCATTACAAAACATTTTTAAGAGAAAAAAAATCACATAAGATCCTATGTAAGAAAATAGATAATATAAAATTTAGATTGAAGCCTAAAAATGTTTTTGTTAAGAAGATACATGTCATTTATAAGTTATACCATTAATGTTATTCAATTCCAATTTATTTTTTAAATAGATAAAAAAATTTCATCCTTAATTTTTCCTTTATTCTATTCAATGGTTTGAAATAGGAGGCATAACTTGTTATTTTTTGGTGGATTATGTGATTCTTTACAACATTATTCTAGTTCTTTAGAGTAATTTTTTTTTCTATATTTATTTCGCATTATTTGGATAAAAGATGATATTTTAGTGGAAATTTACTTATAGATAAAATTATACTTTTCAAGAAAATATATTTTTTATTATCATATTCTTGATGGTAATATAATTCCATAACCCTATTAAAAGAATCTTGAAATAAAAATGTTGTATTATTAGTATCGTTCTTTATGAATTGATGGTATTTTCAACGATCATAGATTTATGGTTCTATGGTCATTGAATTTCTCCTGGACATGTTTTCTATTACACTCAATTACTTTATCGGTGTTATTTTTCTCTTCCATTTTTGTGTTTTAAATTCCTGATATTGTTCTACTACAAGGAAACTAAGTTATGTGACAACCTTCACACTTCCCTTCCTCACTTTTCAAGTGTATGTTTTATTAACAATTTTTTAAATATGGCTTTGAAATACATATATAATCATATGTCAAAACATTTATAAGTGATTTGAAGTATAAATTTTGATTATTCAATTATTAAGATGGTGTAAGAACATAACACAACGAGTTTTTAAAATTGAAAACTATTTTAAATAGCATATGGGATATATACCCTCCAAAAAACAAATAATGATTAATTAAATATAAGTGTTTATAATTTTCTATTAAATTTGTAAATATAATAAGTATTAAATAAATAATGAATTATATATATATTGTAATTATATTTATAAATACTAAAAAAATATTCATTCAATATTTGGAAATTCATTTTTGTTCTTCAAAATATGTTTTCTTCAAAAACTATTTTTATTTATTTTTATTATTAAATATAATAATGATTTTCAAGAAGATTTAGAAAATATATTTTATAAAAATAATTCACTTTAAATAATTATAATATAAAAATTAACATACGGTTAAAATTTAGTATTTTTTAGAAAAAATAATTTTGTAGTGAACAGTGAAAACAGATTTTATATAAAATTGTCAATTATTTTCATAAAAAAAATAATCTAGAAGTAAAAATTTTCATTAAATTTTATTTTAAGGAAACAAAATTATTAATAGTATATATTTAATTCAATTAGTTACATTTAAATCATATTTATACTAAAATTTAGTATAAGTTTATTTTTAGGACTGAAAACACATTTGTGTGAAAACTGTTTTAAAATGAATTATGTTTCTACATTATAATTAATTAAAATAAATTCTAATGAGAAATTATTTAAATGAAATTTTATGATTATATATCTATATTTATGAATTTAAATTCATATATTATATATTACTTTTTATAGCGTTAATGTGAAATCATATTTTCCTTAAAAAATGTATTTTTTTAGAAAACCACATTCCATCATGCATGTGGGATTTATATTAAATTAAATTCTTCAAACTCTATTTATTGATTTTAATAATATTAATTAAATTTTTCTAATAAACATAATTAATATTAAAAAATATTATAAACTGAATTTTTAAAAAATTGAGTTGTAACTATAGAGAAAAATTACACATTAAAAGGGAAATAAGTTAATTAATGGTAAAAATAATATTACAAAAAACAACAAAAAATAACCTAAATGTAAGAATATTTATATTTAATTTTCAGTGAAATTATGATTATACTTCTTCCATATTTTTTTAATTTTATAAATTATTAAGTAACCTGTTTGATAAAAATATTATTTTGAAATAGGAAAACGGTAATTGTATATTTATGTAATATGATATTGATATTAATGCATTAAAATTGATGAATTGATGTATTTTTTAAAAAAATTATATTTTAATAAAATATTATTATTAAATTATGATTGATATGTGTTATTGATAATATAATTTTTATGATCTCAAATGTAACTTCTTTAATGGTTTGAAAACTATTATTGTCAAAAAACCTAGCATTTTCAATAAATTTAAATTATTTTTAAAATTAAAAATTCTTATAATTAAAAATAATTTTTACTAAATAAATATTATTTCATGAATTAGCACATCATAATTCTATAATGGTGAGTTTTTCAAAATTTTCCAAGATAATTGAACTTTCTGGTAAAATTTAAATACGGTATAAATATACTGTGTGTATTATGACAACATAATAACAAAAATGATGTATTAAATGATATAAAAGGTATAAACGACCAAATATATGTTTAAAAAGTAAAATAATGTGATTTTATATTTTTTATTAATTTTTTAAAGCCATTACGAATCCTCCAAACCAATAATATTTTTTTAAGATTTTAAAATCATTTCTTTAAGGACATGAATCACTTCCAAATCAGAAAGGTAAATATTTTAATAATATAATCCCCTATCCAAATATAATAAGGGAACATAATATCCTTTGGAAGATACCATGAAAAAAACACTTTGAAATTTTTGTGCTTTTGGATATTTTGTTATATAGAGTCCAAAACCTAAAATTGCGAAATAATAAATAATTTCACACTCATTTCCTATATAAACAAACCCAAGCTCCCATTTACCTTCTCTAAAAACCATCTAACATTTAAATACTCTACATTACTTTCTCTATAGTCCTCCTAAGGTTCCCTCAATCTCTCAAGAATATCTTCCCATGATTATGTGAATCACTCTCTCAAGGAAAGGTACCACTCTCTCCTATTTGAATTCAAAGAATCATTCTCATTTTAATCCTTCTGTTTCCAACTCATTTTGTTTGTATATATTATTAAATATCCATATTATATCCCATGTGATTTCTTAATTATTTTATATCCCTTACACTCTAATTAATCTCTCTCATGAACCATTATATAAACTCATTACTGTGATAAAATATGTAAGTGATCTGTCACTCTACATTTTATTCAAGTGCCTATATTATATTATACCTCATAATTTTCAGATTTTCAGGTCATATCTGTTCTTAAATGTCAAAATTAATTTCCATTTTATTTATAAATTATTTTATACCCCATTAAATATCATAATTTCCTCCCATTAACCTTTATATTCACATGTTATAACGTTGAAATTTTGTAAGGCGTTATCTCCTTCTTCTATTTATTAAAGAATCTTATTTATCTTATCATAATTTCCTAATTTTGGGATATGTTATTACATATTTATATTACTATCCATTTTTTTCAAAATTATTAGAGACCCCATTCACTCTCATAATTTTTTCCCATTAAAATTCATATGCACCCCTTCGTGTTGTCGAAATCTCACAACAAGTTTCCACTCTAAAAAATTGTATAGTGAGTACCCATACACATTTTATATCAAGGTTATTCACATTTATTAACATATAATTATTCATTCTGGACTTAAATTTACGTATTCCACACTCTTTTATCATTAAATAAATTGTAATGATAAAATATTTATTGTTTTATGATCAATGTGGAACCCTTATATATGGGAATGAAATTAAATGGACAGTTGCACGTAGAATTATATTGTTCTCCAGTGCATTGGGTAATGTTCTAGTCTCATGAGATGAAATTAAAGGGATTAGTGAGTGAACCTAATGAATGAAGTGATAGGTGTTCCAAGAATTATATAGTGCTCTAATGCATTGGGTAATGTTTTAGTCTCATGAGACTTCATGCAATAGATTTGGTAGTGATCCTAATCGATCATACGACATTTTCCATCATGATGTCTTGAAATTTATCCTTGTACAATTTTTATTGATGAATTTTTTTATGTTTTTTCTACTTTTAACTTGTTTCCTTTATGTTATCATGATATATTATGCCTCATTTTACATGTTTATGACTGTCACTCCTTTTATGCCCCATTGATATGCTTATTGTCTAAAATTTATTACTTTGTCATGTTATGCCATGATTATTACCTTACTAGGTTTCATAACTCACGCCTTTCATATGTATTTCCCTATGTTATCCCATTATTTTTTAGTTATGATGGAATACTATGATCATGTTAAATAATTTTTCAATAATGACTATGTATTCCCTATTTTAATTTGTTATGTAATGCACCTAATTCCCAAATTCACTTGAAATATCAATATTTATGGTTGTATTATCTGTAATGACATGTAATAAATCATTAATTATTATGTAATAAATATCTGGTTTGTTATAAAATTCTATAATTTCCACAATTTTGTAAAATTCTAATGTCTATCCAATTTACATGTGGACTACGACCTCCACTAAGTGATGTAATTATTTTTTCCATTCTGTTTTACATGGATGGTAACAAGGATGTATTTAATTAATATATATTATATATATATGATATAATAATTACTTTTTAATGTATATTTATTATTTACCTTTCATTATTTCCACCCATCAAAAAACTAAAAGAACATTCATGCTTACGTATTGCCCACTGCTTCCATTAAGGGGAAATTACTTTTTCAATATCTAAATTTTATGGATGAAACTAAATATTTATATAATGAATGGGTATTTCATATAAATAATAATAATTATTATAATTATTATTTAACCATGATCAAATCAAAAGTACAAAAACTTTCAAACTAAAACATACATAAAAACGAAGTAGTTAACACCCAAAATAGTTATTTTATTAAATAATTGTTAATAAAGCGGTGATAGAATGTTATAATTAAATCATAAATGGTATGATATATATGATATTGTTTCTACGATGTATTTATAATAAATATATATTTATTAGAAAAGATTTTTATAACCTTACATTGGATGTCAAACCTTAGGAAAGACATTTATGTTTCAATACTATTTTAATCTAGATTGTTTGTTGTTGAATATACATTATACGAGATTATATGATCCTTATCTTATTAATAAAATTAATTTATATTATCCTATGGTTAATTAAAGGGAATAATTTTTTCCATTTCATTTTCATCTCTTTAAATATTTGGTGACCAAATGGGAGTTTGAAAAAAAATTCACTATGTTTAACAATTTTTTCCCTAACAATTTTTTTTTTAAATTTCCATATTTTTTAAAAATATATTCATGAATGTCTTCAGGATTATCATATTATTATTGAAATAATTTTTTAAATTTTTTACTAAAAAAAATTATAAGTAATATTCTTGTCGTTTTTTAATAATTTAATTTATTAATTTTCCTGAAAAATGTGAAATGGGTTTTTTCTTTTAACATATTGTTCATGAACAAAATTTAATGAAATTATGTCAACTAAATATTTGTAAACTTCCATTACATGTTTCTAATTTTCATTACAAAGTAATTTCTTCCCACAATATTTTGAAAATATTTTCATTTTAAATGTTATATTCAGAGTGGAATGTTTATTTTCCTCAAGAAAATTTTGAGTGATATTTTCAAGAAGCTTTAATATATGATAGCATCATTTGATGTTAATTATTATTTACTGGGTATATAATCTAGTGATACCATTCTTACTCATTCCCTAGATGGTAAATGTTTATCATAAAGAGATTAATATGAAACCCATTTATTTTTTGTGGGTTATCCTATGTTGAGATTATGACAGACAGACAGACAGACACACACACACATATATAACAAGTTTTCTTTTAATGTGTTATAATATGATAATATGATAAATTTTGATGGTATTTTGACACACATATGTATCTTTTTCATTATTTTATGGTTAGTTAGGTCAAAAACAAAGGATAATGGTTACATCATAACCAATTAAAATTTTTATGTCATAAACTAAGAACCATGGTTATGTTACCACCAAGGATGGGTGGGCCCAAAATTAGATATCACACTAATACATTAGGTAATGGTTGTTATATCACGATGTAGAAAATATTGGAAAGGGGACTAAACCTAGTTTTGTGACGTAATTTATCCACTTTGACAATCGTTGTATTTATCCTTGACTACTATAATAGAATGGGATGTGAATCCAATCAACTATTATAGTCTTAGTAACGAACCTTGACTACTAAAGAAATGATCTTCTATGATTATGTGTATTCTATAATTCCATGTCTTATAAGAATTTTATTCCCTCATAGCTCATGTTCATTGATTATATTTTTTATTCTTATCTTATGAACAAACACAGTTTATTCCATGAATCATGATAATGATATTTGATATTCCAGGTATGGTTTTAAAATTTTATTATCCAGTTCTATCACACCTATGTGCATGTCTTGTTTATGTAATAATTGATATCTCCCTTATTTTCCCACACTAAGAATCTAAGTGAACCCTCTTTTATGTTTCCTTTCTTAAGGTTATAATGGATGGTTTTAGGAATGATATTCCTAATAAGGGTTCTAATTATGAAGAACATTATGGGTGTCTATTATGAACTTGTTTTTTATGTGTCCTTCTTTAAAAACATACTTCACTTATATGATTCTAGCATGGATGGTTCTGATTTTAAATTATTATTCATATAATAAGATGAAATATCTATGTTTGAAAACTATGGGTCTCAAAAGTTCATATCAGCTAAAGGATTAGTTAACATTTGAAAACTATGAGGAGAAATATTAAGTGAAAAACCATGGGATGAGTCTAATAATAGAATAATATGTTAATGTTTTGATAATGGAAATGGAATACCTAGGTTAAAACTATGGTTACAAAGATTGCAAATAAAGTTTCATGATATATAAATACATTGAATGATAATTCATAATTATATGATAAATCAATCTAATTATTATATAATGACAAATAACCATTTCATTTTGGTTTTAGTAAATAATTGGAACCAAAATATCTCATGATAATAATGAATGTGTACATAAATTCAATGATTTTCCTCATAAGAAAAAAATGATATGGGAATAGAAAGGTGAAACCTTGTTATTACTCTTAATAATCTTTTGTCATATATTATTAAAAAATAAAAATAAGTGAATTTCATAGCAAGTCAAATAATAGGTAAATTTACTATTATGGATGTTTCGGTATCCAGGATCATGGAGGTAAGAATATTTATTGACGCTCCTTTTCATCACAGAGTCCAAAGGAATGTAAAGTGAAATACATTGAAACCGAATTGATTCATCCTTTGAAGAAAACCTCAAAAATTGATAATGGCATGAACAATTCTTCAAATGCACAAGGGTCACACATGTTCCCTCATTGTCGCGCAAGTATACTTGCGCGCCGCCTAATGTTCGCGCAAGTGACTTGCACGCCCTAAGTGATAACGGCCCGGGGTCTTCTCCAGCCTATAAATAGACCCTATGGGCCCCCCATTGAAGGGAGGAATTTTTCCAGAATTCAGATATAGAGCTCTGAACACCCAAGTCTCTTCTTCAGGTCTTCCGAACACTTTTAAGGTAATTCTTTACCTAGAATGGAAGGTCTAAACAAGAGGAGTAAGTTCTGAGTGTTAGAATTCACTAAAACTTGCACACTTAAGGTGTTTTACCCTTAAGGGAAATGAACATACTTGCGCACCGCCCAACTTCTTTACCTGAACTTTTGCGCCTCTCTTCTATAAGTACCTCATGATAATTATAAAGGATTTGGTCAAGGATCGCTCAAGTGTTACCATTCTGGTTAACAATCGCGCAAGTACCCATGTGTCACGCAGGTATACCTGCATGACCGGGACTTGCGCGCCCACGCAGTACCTGCGTGCATGCCAGGACTTGCACGCCCTTGCCTTTTTGGGTTTACTTCTTTCTCATTTAACCCCTATTATGCCATTCCGCCTATCATATTCAGGATTAATTCTTCAAGACACTCTTCAAATCCATTTATGGCATGATTTCTTTATTTTACTTCCTTATCTGAAAGTAACTCTGTGGAAAATTTCTCAAAACCTAGTTATTTACACATCTTTATGTCACTAAAGATTGTGATTTCATTCATTCAACCTCATCCTTTAAGATGAGAGAATCCCTTAACCTAGGTCACCTTTTCAGGAATAAGCCCTAGTCATAATTCTCAAATATGAGCATCCTTTTTAGGAGTAAGCCCCAAGTCCTCTTTAAACTGTGATTTTTTTTCAGGAGTAAGTCCCAGTCATAATTCCCATTAATTTTGGGCATCCTCCTTAGGAGTAAGCCCCGGTCTCAAATATGGGCCTCCTTTTCAAGAGTAAGCCCCAATCTTAAAATTCCAAAATATGGGCATCCTCCTTAGGAATAAGCCCCAAGTCCCTTAAATTCTCAAAATCCCATAACCTGGGCCTCCTTCTTAGGAGTAATCCTCAGACTTAATTTCCCTTAACCAGTACTAATTTACTTTTTGATCTGGGTCTCCTTCTCAGGAGTAAATCCCAATCATAAGTCCCCTCCTAATTTGGGCCTCTTTTCAGGATTAAGCCCCAAATTAGAGTATCCAAATATCTATAAACTACATATACCTTTATGGACCCTATTCCTAGATGTCTTCCCTAAATTAAATCCTAATCTTCATCTATTTGGGTAGTCATACATACATAATCCCCAAATCATTTATTACGATTGCATCTTTTATGGCACATTTGTCTGGTTTTACCAATACCTCTTCTTTCTCACACCGAGCATGACTCACGTGAGCTTAGAGTGTAAAAGTAATTATGACATCTTTCTTTGAGCCATCAATCATAACCATCATATTCCCTTACTAGAACTACGTGGGTTCTGATTCATTTTTAAAAAATAAAGGATACGTAGGTAGCCCATCTACGGGTACGATCCCAACTCTGAAATAATCTATGTCCTTCGGAATGACAATAAACTTCAAGTGCCCCCCTTAGTGGATTTAAAACCAGTATGGTCATCATAATGACCACGAGTCTTTTATGTATTAAAGGATACCATTGACTAAGAATCTATAAAAAAATACAGATGATTCTCTATCAATGAAGAACCTCGAATACATATAAAATATTCTCTGAATTTTCTACATATCAATCATTGATTGTCAGATCTAAGGGAAAGCTCATTTTATACTCGGTAATGTAATAAGGATTCATGAACATAACATAATTCTATAAAGAGAGTCCCAGAGTAGAAAATAATTACCCTAAAAAGGTGTGATGAGTCCGAACTCCCATCCTCTCGACCAATGCAAATTCCTAAGCCTCATTAGTCTACAACTAATGAGTGCCTACCTTTGGAAAGTAGGTTCAAATGGATATGGAATCATTGGATGTTTCTGGTTCTACGAACAAACCCGTTAGAAATAGCTTGAAATTTTTGAATCTTAAATCAATGAGATCATCCCCAATTCCAGAGGGAAACAAAAAATGGTGAACCCGATGCAAATCCTTAACCAAGTCAAAATGATGTTTTTCTTATTTGTTAGGTCCCTATTTAAAACTCAATGAGAGGGACAAAAAAAAAATCATTGACATATGTGCTCATCGAAAATATGTAGTGGCTGAATTTATCTTGATTATGTCTGTTATATCAAACATGCACTCTTTTCCATGATCTTCTGCATTTCCAGAATGGCTTCTCTTAAGTTCACATCCGTGAATACGTCTGCTGTGAAAACTTCTACTGCAAATGCCACTACTTCTACTCCTACTGGATCATCGTCCGCTCTGAGGACGATATCACCTACTCAGCGTCTTCAAAACTGGGTATAAAATGTTCTAGTTAATAAGTACCATCATAACGGTACTATTCTAACTCTGTAGGCTACCCGACAAGACCTCCAAGTAAACAATTCACCCTGGTTTTCTGGACAGCGACGACCAGTGATCAAGAAGCAGGCAGTGCTAACCACTATCTCCAACCGTTTCGGGTCGTTATCCCCGGAACAAAATCACCATTAACTCCTATATTCTAAGGAGTTGAATGAGAAGGTCCCTCAGGGCCTTAATTCATGGAGACATGAGTCCTTCTCGAGGGCTCCCATCAAAAATCACCGCGAGACTCGTGCAGAAGTGCATCCTCAACATGATGAGGGTACCGACTCTAGGAGTTCGGCTCAGGTTCCTCGAACCTGAGTAGGCAAGACGAATCTCCAGAGGCAAAATCTGGTTTACAGTGAGTAGGTTCTCATCTCTTCCATCTCCGGAGAAGTCCACCATCCTAGCTTGGTGGCAAGCAACGAGCGGGCACACACACCTTCCCGTTTTAATTCTGCTGTCTAGTAGACTCGTCTGGCAGCATCACGCCAATCCAGCCAGGAAATTTCGGCAGAGTATTATTGACAGGAACATACACATGTTTATACGTCATCAGCTAGTTAGCATGATCGTCTGACTACATATGATGGATCTTATCAACCACGTTCGGCGAAGTGAAATCAGCAGGCAGATACACTTGCTAGTATTTATCAAGTCTACCAACAGTCTCGCTTGGTAGCACACAGAGAAGTCAGTTGGAAAGCTCCAGCGACAAACATGAGGCAGACTCAATTCTCTGCCCCCACAGTTGAGTACTGTCCAGATTCACTAATAGGAAAATGAGGACAGGAGTAGGCATATACACCTACTCCAAGCATGGAATGGATGTATATCCCTATTCCGGCAGCTGAAGTCACCACACATATTCTATCAATGGTGAAAGAGTAGAAGAAAATCCCTGCTCATATTCAGGATTATTTGCAGGATATTATAAAAGCTTTTGCAACATCTCAGGGAAAGACACATAAATATATCCCTACCAGTGGAGTGACACATCAACAGTTCACTCCGGAACAGACACACACATCTGTTCCAGTCCAAGAGGGTTGTGGGGCGTACTCCCCCATATCATACAGAAAACCAAGTCAGGCACATACACCTGGTTTGAGCGGATATAATCAGCCTAACCTGATCATTTATTCTAAGTAGTCACACACACCTGATAAATTGAGTAAGAAGGCGTCTAAGAAAAAGACCCGCCCAACACATTCAATAAATTAAGATCCAATTTGTAACAAGGCCTTGCTCGATGATGGAGTTCTTGAATCCCTTAGACAGTTATCTGTTGGAATTAAATATTCTAATCCCTCATTTCCCAATAGTGGGAACATTAATTTCAATGGTCTTCAACAGACACTTCCTCATGAAGGCTTTCTTCATGAAAATTCGGTCGATCTCGAAATTTCATCTTCAGATGAGAGCCACAGGAATCCTCTGTGTGGTCAGAAGACCAAGGAGCAAGAGATCTCATATTTTACTGTAACCCACCATGGTGGTCCTCCCCTAGATGATGAATTTCTCTGCAAAACTCCTCTCCGCAGTAGTGATGCAGATTGCCCATAAAATACTCCAGTGGACAATGTAGTGCCGAGAAAGACCTCTTATCTTGAGGCACTTGCAAATGCGAAACCAGTCATGTCTAATGCTTTATTTCTAGTAGGTGAAATACTTTATCAATAGGAAGATAGCCCAGAGTGTAGGTCATTCTCCAAACCACCCCTAAGTCATGCATCTTCTAGTTTGATCAGTGATTTCTCTACCAATCTTGTTGAATCCGATGAAGCAACAAGAAAGCACCAACTTCGGTCAAATCAGGTAGAATAATATTCATTGAATGATAAAGAAGAAATGCTAAACATGAGAAAAAAACTGGAGAATGGTGAACTACCAGTCATGTTTTGGCCTCTAGATGACTCTCAGTATGACATTGCAGAGATTTTGACGGAAGATGGAATTCATGATATTCGTCTCAATATATGGAAAACTCTTTGTTAGTTGAAAAAGAAAGTATTATCTTATGATGAATATGAAAATCATGTAAATATAATAGAAGGGTTACAATGTCAAATTGACTTGGCATCTCTATCAGTCTCTCGATATCCGAAGGCTAAAAAGCAGTAGAGAGCCCTTCAGCATTCATGCCTTGCTGCACTAAGAATATTGCGCCAGTTAATTGCCAATGCCCCATATAGTATTCATGTCAGAGGATGGGGTGTTCATGGAGCACTACATTTCACTGTGCTCTCCAGTCAGCAAAGCCCTCCGAAAATGGTCCCATGCAATGTTATTTCCCGTGACCGACCACAGTCAATGGGTTTTGTTTGTAATCAAAAGCTTTCCCAACAACATTCCTCAACTAGTTCTTCTCAAAATCAAGAATACAGAGAACATGTTTTTGAATTAATCCTGTATCAAGGAAACAAGAATATTGAACAAGCCTCTCGTATGGAGAAAGCACATCATCAAGTGACAGAAGTGTCGGAAATCATCCAACGGTCTTTTGAACCGAGTGATAAAAGTGGATGCATCCAACTAATTTCCAGACTAAGGTCCGCAAGATCAGGAGAGATTTTAAGAAATTCTCAGACATAGCATGTCAGGAGCCACCCCAGCTTGCCAGACTGGGGAATATTTTAAACAAACCCTCAGAATCAACAAATAGGATTCGATGAGTTGAGCAAAGACAGTAGAAATAGCCCCAGTCCACTGGACTGGGGACTTTTTCAAATCATCAATCCCCTCCTCAGTGAAAGTCGGTCTTCTCTTGATTGGGGAAGAAGCCACATGAGGAACGAAGAGCCAAATTATCAAAAGATTCCCTCCAAATTACGGTTTGTCATGAAGTTCTGGAGAGATCGAATCAACAAAAGGAAATATCTAATCAAAGACATAAAAGAAGACAATATCACAGAAATGATGATAGAAGGGATGTGATGCGTTATGCATCAATCAATGTCATCAATTCCATTGTTGCTTATCCACCAAATGAGGCTCACTCGGGGGATTCAGATGAAGAGGTTCCTGCTCAAGAAGATGTATGCACATGCACAAATGAAGAAGTTATGCGTACATGAAATCAAAGGATTACTCAGAACCTAGGTAATCCTTCAAGTAACCCACTTCCCCCTCTCCGAAAAGGATCCAACAAAGGGAGGGGAAAGAATCATGTTACATATCCTTCCTCTGGAGAAGGCTAATCGCTCTCACCAGAGAAAAGGTTTGCACAACAGGAGGGAGAAATGAAGGAATTGAGGTGGTTGAATGCAGAACTACTTCAAGGTAGTCTTCTTCCTAATCGTGCTGGATTCAGTCAGCCAAGAGAGTTTGTTACAGCTACTGAGATGGATCAAGAATATCTTCTTTTATCAGTACACCCTCACATGTCTAATCATACGGGTCAAGTGCAACAACAGTTGGCAGTGCTGCCATCAGTTGCATCACGAGATGCCTTACCTGTCCAAACTCCAGTCATTGCACCTGCCCAAGTCCATGTTCAACTGGATGTTTCTCAAAAGTTAATAACTACCATTGAGTCATAAACAGCTCTATTAGAGACTATGGAAGGGAAGCGTGCGCAAGTTCAACCAGAAATGAAAGATTACCCTAAATGGGTAGATTCAATCTCTCCCCCATCATGTTTTGGGAACCCTGTTTTCCCTATTTTCAATGGATCGGGAGATCTTGATCAGCATTTGATGCATTACGTGTCTTTTTGAGATCCTATGATAGGAACTCCTGAGCAACAAGAAGTAGTGAAAATCAGATGCTTCGTGCGAACCTTGTAAGGACTATCCTTGGTCTGGTACACAATCTTGCAATCCCGGTCGATTACCGGATGGGAAGATCTCCGTCAACGATTTCTTCTTCAATTCAGCTAAACTTTTCCAAAGGCAACATTTTTTGATCTTACAAACTGTAAGAGAAGGGAAAATGAAAGGGCCTCAGATTTCATTGCTCTCTAGAAGGGATTAACATATTCCCTAAGCATAGCACTTCCTCAAGAGGAACAACTGCCAATATGTGTGGCAAATCTGCGTGATGAATTACGCACGCCATTGATTCCTATGAAATACGCAGGAGGGTTTTGAGACCTTACTTCAATAACTCAACAGATTGAAGATTCTCTTATACAGAATAAGGCTAAATCTTGTGGAATTCTATCGGCTCCAGGAAGGAGAATGGGTAAAGAAGAGAATGCTACAGTTATGCTTAAGAAAGCACCTGTACCTTCTTCTAATTCAAAACCATCATCTTCCCAAAGGGCTCCACCTCCTGAGAGCCAACAATAGAGGCCATTTCTTCAAGATAATAAAGGAGATCAAAGACGAAAAGAATTTGAGGATTTTAAAAGAATAGTTTACCCTTTCCAAAATGAACAAGTTCCTGGTTATTTCATTTCGGATCTGGAAAATAATTTGTTTCAATTGCCAATGCTCAAGAGGCCAAAGAAGGAAGGAGATGAAGATCGTCCCAACTATTTCTCATTTCATAAAATGTTGGGGCATCCCATTTAGGAATGTTTTGTTTTTAAGGACCTTCTACAAAAAATGGTCAATTTGGGACAAGTCAAACTGAAAGGTTCTTCAGCTCAGGTAGCATGTGTTACTGCTACAGTTCTAGAAGAGGAAGGTGAGTGGCAAGAAGTTAAAAGAAAAAATGCACAAAAATATGATGATTGGATGGTCAAAAAGATGATCAACCTAACTCATGCTATTTTGCGAACACAATTGAAGAAACCAATTGTGCCTTATGCCAAGAATGCCGCAGCAAAACCCTCTTCATCAGAGGGAAAATCCTCAAAGAAACAGCAAAATTCTAAGGAGGAACAATAAGAAGAAGATGAGTATGTGTCAAAGCATAAGCTGTATTTGACTCTAGTATATTTCATGCCATCTACTTCGAAGCAACGAGCACCATCCCACCAAACGGGATAGCGTAAATTGGATATTCTAGAAGAGTCCTCATCGGATGAAGATTTAATATTTGGTTCTGTTAATATGATTAAATTAACAGATCCATATGCCAATCACAATTTCGATTTCGTTGAGCCTGAATTCCCTGTATCAAACAGAGGAATCAGAGGAAGTTCCAGAGGATCAGGATATAAGGGAAGACGTGGATCTTTCAGAAGCCACTATTCCAATTCTACCCCTGCTTGAACTGTGTATGCAGCAGAAACTCGTGGCAGAGCCCTTCAGCGAGCTAAACAAGAACAAGCATGTTCTTCCACCAATAGCAAATTCAGTCCTGAAACAGTTATTCTAGAAGACCGGTTGAAGGTTCCATCTTCTTCCCCTCAGCAAGTAAATGGATCTAATCAGTCTAATCTTCCAATGTGTGGAATATTTCGAACTCATATCCCAAGACAAGATGCATCAAATTCCAAAGCATCAACTTCCAAGACACCTGCTAAACCACATGTTCCTGTTGGGAAACGTAGACCTTTGGATCTAAAGTATGATGTATTGAAATACCTGACCCAAGTACCTGCCAAATTATCAATTCTGGATTCCTTGAATCTATCAAAAGATCTTCGGGAGGCACTCATCAAGGCTTTGTCAAGTCCTCAGGAGTTTGAAACTGAAATTGCTACAACTGAAGTCTATCACATAGAGAATAATCCTACGAAATTCCATGCAGTAATATCTTTTACTGATGAAGATGAAGATGATGTCGTGCATGGACATATTATACCTTTGTACTTATCTGGAAAGGTCAATGGCGTAGACATCCGAAGAGCTTTAATTGATAATGGTTCAGGAGTCAACCTCATGACCATTCGTACACTTCGTCGATTGGGCCTCACAGAATCTGATTTATCTCCTTCTACCATGATGTTACAAGGATATGATAAAAATGAACAAGAACCACTGGGAGAGGTTACACTCAGAACTCAGTTTCGATATCTTGTCTCCAATTCATATTTGATGGTTGTTGATCAAGACTCAGCCTTCAACATCTTTCTTGGAAGACCCTAGCTACATCAACATGAGGCTATCCCTTCATCATACCATCAATGTCTCAAATATTGTTTCGATGGTCAAGTTGGGACATTGTATGGTGATAAGGCACCATTCAAGACATGTGAGTCTCAATACATTGATGTAAAATTATATCACATGAAGGGAAAGGATAAATCCACAACAAGGGAGCTTACCAAAGTTAATGCTCCATATGGTTTGGAGAAGATTCCAGTAAATCCATTTACACATGTGAGTACATATTATGTGTTGCCTATCATTCAAATTGACAAGATAGACCCAAATCAAAATACTATTATCTAAGTATCCATAATTTCAATTACGACAATCGAGCAAGACAACATCGGAGAAACTGGTAACCCACCAGGCAATGATGAAAGCTCAAATGGAGATGTCTTCATTTCATCTGCTGAAATCCATCAAGTCTATACTTCTCCAACCAGGCCATAAGAAGTTATAGCAACATCGGAGGTAAACAATGATGACAATTCTCAATCCATCAACTCCTCTTTATTTCCAAAAGAAGACCCTTCATCATCCACTGGGTCAGAAATGGAAGCTTCTTCTCCAAGATATTCAAATTTTAACATCTCTTCTGATCATGGAAATTTTTCTTTATCATATACTATGCAAGTAGAAACGGAAGAAATAACACATGAAGAAGAAGAAGAAGAGGAATATCTCAGAGATGATCCTCCAGCATTGGAAGAGGGTATCTCTACCACTGTGGATGAACTCAGAGAAATAAATCTGGTTACAAAAGAAGATCCATGCCCCACTTTAATCAGTGTGGCCACGACTCTTGATGAACAAGAGATGTAAATTTCCTTCTTAAAAAAATCAAGATATATTTTATTGGAAATATATAGAGATGCCCGGGCTTGATCCTAATGCTTCTACTCATCATTTGGGTTTACCAGAAGAGCATCAAGGATTCACTACCACAAAAACAGTTTTTCGCAGCGCCCCCCCCTTTATCAGTGCTAACGAAAAAGCGCTGATAAAGGGGGGTGCCTTTATCAGCGCTCAAAAAAGCACTGATAAAGGCACCACTTTATTAGCGCTTTTTTTAGCACTGATAAAGGGACCCCCCTTTATCAGCGCTTTTTTTAGCATTGATAAAGGGCCCCCCTTTATCAGTGCTTGTTTAGTAGTGCTGATAAAGGGGGGGCCTTCATCAGCGCTTTTTTTAAAAGAAATGATAAAGGGTCGGCTTTAAAAAAAATTTTAAAAATATATTAATATATTAATATATAAATATAGTTATACTGTTACATAAATATAATATATAATTTTAAAATATATTTTAGATAAGTATAAATGTACATTTACACTTATTATACTTAATATATAAGATATTTAATGAAAATGGCTTCTTAAAAAATTAAAAAAATATTTTTAATTAATAATTTGATAATAATTATGGAGTAATAGTCATTTAATAACAATTTGAAGACTAAAAAAATTAAAAAAATTAAAAAAAGATCCAAAATATGTTGAAAACGCAACTCAAAATTCAAACAACCATAACTTTTGATCCGTGTGTCCGTTTGAGCTCTACCACATATGAAATCGAATCCTGCGATGAGCTCTACGTCGTGGTGACCTTGGGGGACCCCGTTCAATCGATTTTAGAGGCTAAAAGAGACCCATAAGGCCTCTAAAACCGAGTTTTCAGTCGGGGTACCCCGATTTTTTAACATTTTGTGGATTTTCACCCTCGTTTAAGGGGGTATTATTGTATTTTTTTGGTGGGGTATGAATTTATTACAAGGTATTACATTCATATTGATATCATGTCTTTGAAATTTCATCATTTTTTATAATGCACTTCTATTTATAATCAAATATATAACAATATATTCATATTTTTAAAATATTCACACCTAAAAATTTAATTATAAATATAAATAATAAAATTTATTTACATATAAAATATATTAGCTTTATCTAAATAATAACTAACATCCATTTTATTTAAAATACAATTAATATTTATATACCTATATATAAATCTAACTATATATATATATTAATCTAAATATATATATATATATTAATCTAACTATATATATATTAATCTAATAACTATATATATATATATTATTATAACTACATATATATATATTAGTATTACTATAAATATATATATTAATATCACCATAAATATAAATATTAATATCACTATATATATATATATATTCATATAACTATATATATGTTAATATAACTATATATATATATTAATATAAATATATATTACTATACGAATAAATATAACTAAATATATATATATATATATAGATATAGATATATATTAATATCACCATATATATATTAATATTACTATATAAATATATTAATATTACTATATATATATATTAATATAACTATATATATATATTATAATATAACTATATATATATATATTATAATATAACTATATATATATATTATAATATAACTATATATATTAATATAAATATATATTAATATACGAATAAATATAACTAAATATATATATATATATAGATATCATGAATTGGAAGACAAATAAAAATAGAGTAGTGGTAAAGGCTTAGGCGCGCAGGGGGGAGGTCTCGAGTTCAAATCCTAGTGGAGGCAGGGGCGCGCGCGCAGGGGGAATATAGCAGCAAGTGGTGTTAAAGGGTGGAGGGGTGTGTGGGGCGATGTACAAGGGAAGAAAAGCACTGTAAAAGGGGGGGGGGGGTGCTCAAGCTCTATAAAAGCCCCCCGATTGGCAGTATTTTTTTAATTTTTTTTAATTTTTTTAAATTTTTTTACCTTTTATCAGCGCTTTTTTTAGCGCTGATAAAGGGGACCCCCCCTTATCTACTCTGGCTTTATCAGCGCTTTTTCTAGCGCTGATAAAGGCCATTTTTAGTGCTGATAAAGGCCGTATTTGTAGTAGTGATTTAAGTAAGCCGCGAGAAGAACACACCAAACTTATGCTTCCAAAATTGAAGCTGAAGTGGATAAGCTTATCAAAGCTAACTTCATCAGAGAAGTTCAATATCCCATGTGGTTGGCTAATATTGTCCTTGTGAAAAGGAATAATGGAAAAATTAGAGTTTACATCGATTTCATAGATCTTAATCGTCAATGTCCTAAGGATTATTTCCTAGTTCCGATTACATAACTTTTAATTGATGCAATAGCTGGCTATGAAGCACTTTCCTTCATGGATGGATATTCTGGATATAATCAAATCCGAATGGGTCTAGAAGATGAGGAATCCAGAGCCTTCATAGCCCCTCAAGGTGTGTTTTGCTACCGGGTAATTCCCTTTGGCTTAGAGAATACAGGCGCAACATATCAGCGTGCCATGCATCGAATCTTCAAACCCTTTTTAGGGGAGTTTATTGAATGCTATGTGGATGATTTGGTGGTCAAATACAAACAACATTCTAATAACTTTGCTAATTTAGAAGTATTATTATGCAAACTTCGACAACATAATTTGAAGATTAACCCCTTAAAATGTGCTTTTGGGGTAACCTTAGGGAATTTTCTCGGATTTTTTGTACGCCATCGTGGTATTGAAGTCGATCCTGAGAAGGCAAAGTCAATCCTTGGTATGTCACCTCCCCGAAATTTTAAATAATTAAGAGGAATTCATGTAAACTTAGCCTATATTCGGCGTTTCATCGCTAATTTGGCAGGCAAAATTTTACCCTTCACCAAATTGATGAAGAAGGGAGTCACTTACTAGTGGACTGAAGAATGTCAAGAAGAATTCGATATTTTCAAGAAATACCTCTTGAGTACACTGGTACTCATTCCACCTGTTGAGGGATGACCACTTATCCTCTACGTGAAAGCTTTAGAGCGATCATTGGGTGCCATTCTTGCTCAGAAAAATGATGCTGGGAATGAAAACATCCTCTACTACCTCAGTCGGACTATGCTCGAAGCAGAAACCTGGTATTCAAGTATTGAGAAGTGCTGCCTAGCATTAATCTTTGCAGTTTAGAAGTTGAGACACTACCTACAACATCACGAGGTCCAATTGGTATCTCGCAATAACCCGCTCAAATTTATCCTTAGTCGTCCAATGATTACAGGACGTCTAGCAAGGTGGGAAGTTATTTTTCATCAATTCGACATTCAGTATGTGTCTCAAAAGGCAATAAAGGGAAAATCTCTGGCTGATTTTCTGGCTGAACACCCTTCAGTGGATGAAAAATCTTCAGATATTGAACTCCCTGATGAGTAAGTCTTCTCTATTCAAGAAAGTCCTCAGGCATCGGAAATGTATTTTGATGGTGCTTCCAGAAGTCCAGTAGGGAGGTAAATGGAAAATCCTAAATTCAACAAAGTTGGCTTAGGAATTGTGCTCATTTCCCCAGAAAAGGCAGTGTTACCTTATTCCTTCTTATTATGGGAAGGTGTTACCAATAATGAAGCAGAATACCAAGCTCTCATCACAGGCTTGGAATTGGCGCTTCAAGAACAAGTGAATCAATTAAAGGTGAAAGGTGATTCAGACCTGGTAATCAAACAAGTAATGGGGATTATGCCATCAGAAAAGAAGAACTAATCCCTTTGTATGATTATGTCAGAGATTTAATGGAAGAAATCCCTTTTGAACTGAAATTTTCTTATGTCCCAAGATCAAAAAATGCTCAAGCTGATGCACTGGCTAATATAGCCACAGCTCTGGCAGATCCAAATCGGGACGAGGCAATCATCAGTTTTGCCCACCGTCATGCAATTTCACCTTATGTTCAAATCATAACAGAGGAAATTAATGAAATAATTCCCATTCCTGAACCTTATGGTCATACTGCAGGATGAATGCCAGCTATCAGGGAATACCTTCAAAATGGAACACTTCCACCTGATAGATCTGAGAAAGAACAAATCTGGTGACGTGTGGTCAATTTTACTCTTTATGATAGTTCAGATCACCTAGAGAAAATTCTCTACAAATGTGGTTTTGATGGAGTTCTCTTCAGATGCATTGATGTTGAAGAGACAATGACTATCATGAAAGAAGTGCATGCAGGAGTCTGTGGTTCCTAGCAGTCTGGACATAGACTGTCTGATCAGATTCGAAGGCTTGGATACTTTTGTCCTTCAATGATACAAGATTGTGTTGATTTCACAAAGAAGTGTCATTCATGCAATGTACATGCCAACTTCATTCATCAACTTCTAGAGCTCCTTCATACAACTAAATACTCGTGGCCATTTTCCACATGGGGAATGGATGTGGTGGAACCATACCCTTCAGCTACGGCCAAGCAGTTTAAGTATATTCTTACTGCTACTGATTTCTTTTCCAAATGGGCAGAGGAAATACCTCTTAAGGAAGTCAGTTCTAAATGCTTTGTTAGCTTCATGAAGTCTAACATCATTACCATATTTGGTGTCCCTCATACCATATTGACGGACAATGGCACCACATTTTGTTCATCTAAGGTGATGAAGTTGTATCCAGAATACAACATCAAATCCAATCATTCGTCTCGGCATCATGCAGTGGCCAATGGCCAGATAGAAGCCTTTAATAAGACTCTTTCAAATATACTTCAAAAGATGGTGGATAAAGATAAGAAATCATGGCAAGATAAACTCTTTCATGCTTTATGGGCTTATCGGACTTCCACCTGCACTGCAATGCAGTCAACTCCATATTCACTGGTATATAGAACAGAAGCCATCTTTCCCATTGAAGTTCAACTACCCTCACTCAGAATAGCTATTTGTTATCAGTCATATACAGATGAACAATCTCAAAAGTGATTGAATGAATTGGAACGGTTAGATGAGAAAAGATTGTGCACTTTGCACCACTTTAAAGTCTATCAGAATCGAATAGCACGAGCTTTTAACAAAAAGGTTCGTCTTCGTTCATTCACTCGGGGAGAATTGGTATTAGTTCTCAGTACAGCAATGATACCAGGAAAGAAACCTCCCATGCTTGAGATAAAATGGGAAGGACCTTACTCAATACATAGGGTCTACTCCAACGGAGATTATTCATTAATCTTGATGGATGGAGAACCCAACACTACTCCAACCAATGCCAGATTTTTGAAAAATTATTTTGTATAAACACAAAATATATCATCATTGGTCCGGTATGACCTTAAACTGCACCACCATCCAAAATGACATTATAACTGGTCATCATGTCCAGACAACATGACATTAAACTATATCCCTTTCATTGTCCTTGCTATATGACGTTAAACTATATAGAAGTCCCTTACATCCAGCAAGACGTTAAACTGCATAACCAATGATCCATGCATACGACCTTAAACTATTGGCACTTACGTCCAACATGACACTAAACTATATCGTCCCTTTTTCATCCAACCAGATTTTAAAATGTGAAAAAGTCCCTAATACGTCCAACATGACGTTAAATGGTGTACTATTTTGTCCTCATTGCATGACATTAAATTGCGAAGTCCTCTTTTTGTCCAATATGAAATTAAACTATATTGTCTCTGCTACATGATGCTAAACTGTACATAAAGTCCTTTAATACATCCAACATGACGTTAAACTATATTTTGTCTCTGCTACATGACACCAAACTGTGCAGCACCAATAGTCCTAACTGCAAGACTTTAAACTGCATAGTCTCTTCATATATCCTACATGACATTAAACTGTGCATCGTTAAGGTTATTTCTACCTCTTGTTTCTCACACCGAGTATGACTCACATGAGATTAGAGAAAAATTCAACCATAACACTCTCTCTGGACTAGTAACTATGTGTAAGTCCCAACACTATTTTTTAGATCGTTGTCCCCAAGAAAAACATGATCACTAATTCATTCTTTAATTGAACTACGCGAAATTTGATCCTTGCCTTCTAGGCTGGGTACGTAGGCAACCTCCCAAGGTTCAATCCAAAAACCAATCTCTCCACATCGGTTCACCTCCATCTCAAATGATGTTGATTCATGAAATCGCCCCTAGAATCAATATTTTTACATTGGTTCACTTTCGTCCTTACTATACGACGTTAAACTATACAACACTTTTGTCCAGTATGAAAATAAACTACAATATTATTTGATACCCTCACCTGAGAGGGAATCATTATTTACATTTATTTTCAATCATGATTCATTTCAAAGACTATTTGAATACATGGCAATGCCCGAATCATTTATCTTGGGTCAAACCATCATTGCACTAAGGTCCCCTTTCACCCTTCACATATACAGACCAAATTTGTACAGAGGGTAGTTCTAGAACTATGTGGGCATTATTCCCATCCTTATGGGATACGTAGGAATGTTCGAGTGTCCCTCAAATCCAACCCCAAGTCTTTTTGGGCCTAACCCCAAATTCCTCTTCCAGTCCCCTGGCTGAAAAGTCCCCATGAAAACACACACTATGTATTTCTTATAACTATCCAAGATCTATGACCCTAAACTAAGATCTCCAATCCTTTTGTCCCACACGATGTTAAACTGTAGTTGAAGAACTACGTATGGCTTGATTCCCATACTTATGGGATACTTAGTGAAGTCCAACATTTCCATTCAGGACCTAGCAAAAACATGATTATGGTTAGTATTGATTTGTGTATCTCTGCATACATTGGAAAATACCCATCTTTATGTGTCATAATCCTAAGCTTAAATATTTTCAGATCTCCATAAACCTTTTCTTGAATTCTAGTCACAAAAATGTCAAAATTATGAGAGTTATTTTGCCTGACTATGTAGTACGTTCCCTTAGGCGGCCTTGCATAAACAGTATCCATAACATATTTTTCAGCCAAAAGTTTCTATTATTTGACTATGTAGCCAATTCCATTAGGTTTCCCTGCATAATTCAACCCCCTAACAGGTTTTTTGTATACTGGTAAATTTATTCTTGGGAAGAAAGCCTCTTTTGTCCTTATTTGTCTTAAATAAAAATGTGTATGGATGCGCAAAAATAGCCATCCTTAATGTACTTGTCTGATATCCTTTTTCATGATCTAAAAGTATTCAAGTCTATGGTTTATATTCTTCTTCCCTACGTTTGGGTCAGACCTTTGTAGGAGTGATATCCATCCAGTTCATTGATTATCTTGTTTGGAAATATCTTCTCCATATTCAAGTACCTATTTCCATACAGCAAACTCTATACTTTGGAATATTTGAATCTCCATAAACTTTCACTAGATTTCTTACACTAGGAAAGTAAATTTCTGAGATTTCTTTTGCCTGACTATGCAGCACGTTCCCTTAGGTTGCCTTGCATAAGTAGTCTATATAAGGGACCTATCAGCCAAAAGATGTTATTTATTTGACTATGCAGCTAATTCCCTTAGGTGGCCATGCATAATTCAACCCCCAAACGGGTTTGTTAAATAATGGTAACTTTATTCTTGGGAACTACTTCTTCTAATGCCTTCTAGCTCTTTTTCATATCATTCCTCAGATTAAAATATTCTTAAGTCATAGTTTACATATTTTCCCTCATACTTGAGTATGGTAATATGTTTTCAGATAAATTTTCATGGAATTGAGTCTATTTTAATCTATTTCAGTCAAATCTATTTCGACCCTAAACATTTGCCTCTTTATATCCAACGTGCATGAATTTAAACTTCCCACAAAAGACAAGGTAACTCTGAGTAAAAGTCAAGTTCCAGCTCACTAAACATACATTTTGTATGATTTATGTAATATTGAACAATTAAGAGATTCAAAGTTTGTAGGGTTATTTATAAAAATACTAGTAAAAATAAAACTATGCTTACTAGGCCCATTGGATTAGGTAAAATTTAAAGAAGATAGAAAAAGAGAATGCAGGTACATGATTGAAGGTGAAAGTATTTTTCATTGATGCACAATAGTTAGAAGGACATCCACAGACTGGAGACTCTTCTCTTTTTCAGGAATTACAAAAGACTTTCAACATAACTCTTCATTTGATTTACGGCATCCTGAGCTTCAACAGTAGCCACCTAGAATTCATTCATTCAACTGGATACTATAAGAGATGCAGTGATACCAGATCTTCTTGGAATAATTCTAAAAGAATGTTCTTGAGTGAGGTTTGAGAAAATTTTCTGCTGATCAAACAGTGACTCTGTTTCTATCAGAGAGACTTGGAAGATGGATACATGGATTTGAGAATGAAGCATTGGAAGTAAAAGGCCATTTGGAGAGAGTAATCTTTTCAGATATTGATATAATGCCTTGTTTTTCTTCTCTCCACCAATCGGCAGTGGAAAACGTTTCAGCCCATGGGTTTTCTGTTTTCATATCTACAAGGAAATGGTATGCACGAAAAATTTGAAAGTTCATGCCAATGTTGTTTCTCTTAATGCACAACATAACAGAAATAGAGGAGTAGCAGTGCAACTACATCTCAGGCATATAGTTCTTTGCATCTGGAACACTGACTCCTTACAGATGACCACGACCATACAGGGGAAGATAGATTCTCTGTGGGGAGTTAAGATGATATTTCTTCCAATACTTAGCCAAATTTGGAAGAGTGCTACCACAGATATCATAGTAATCATGGCCAACAATATTCATTATATCATCTATCCACTTTCTATCCAATTCTCTTGGGAGCCATTGGATCTGCACAAAAGTTGAGTAATTAACTCTTAAAGTAAGTTAATTTTTCATAACATTTGTGAAGGAATTTGCAAGAAATGGCTAAGGCATTAAGGCACGCAAGTATGGATGTGCCGCGCACGTTTTTGGCGTGCACGTATCACTGCTCATGTCGAAATACCTATACCGTAGCATGACAACAAAGAAACATATGAAAACAGAGCAACTTGCATGGTGAAGGAAACTTTCACGGTGAGAGCTCAAATGTTTCAAATCTGAATGCTTTGTATGGAAATGGGGCCGCATATTTATAGGCCAAGCCGCACCCTTGAGCGCTGGTGCCTGCATGATCAACACTTTCGTGCCGCCTTCTATACCATCAACACTTGCGTGCCACCTTTCCTTTGGTTTTCTTCTTTTCCTCAGAGTCACATCCTCATTTCTTTCGAAACCAACTCTGAGGGGGGGGGGGTCTTTTGTTGACGCTCCTTTTCTTCACAGAGTCCAAAGGAATGTAAAGGGAAATACCTTGAAACCAAATTGACTCATCCTTTGAAGAATACCTCAAAAATCGTCAAAGGATTGAACAAGTCTTCAAATGCACAAGGGTCACGCAAGTTCCCTCATTGTCGTGCAAGTATACTTGCACGCTGCCTAATGGTCATGCAAGTGACTTGCACGCCCTAAGTGATAACTTTCTGGGGTCTTCTCCAGCCTATAAATAGACCATGTGGGCCCCCCATTGAAGGGAGGAATTTTTTCAGAATTTAGATATAGAGATCTGAACGCACAAGTCTCTTCTTCAAGTCTTCCGAACACTTCTAAGTTAATTCCTTACCTAGAATGGAAGGTCAAATCAAGAGGAGTAAGGTCTAAGTGTTATAATTCACTAACACTTGCGCACCTGAGGTGTTTTACCCTTAAGGTAAATGAACATACTTGCGCGCCGCCCTACTTCTTCACCAGAACTTGCGCGCCTCTCTTATGAAAGTACCTCAAGATAATTATAAAGGATTTGGTCAAGGATCTCCCAAGTGTTACCCTATTAGTTAACAATCTCTCAAGTACCCATGTGTCACGCAGGTATACCTGTGCTCCCATGTAGTACCTGCACGCCTGACATGACATGTGTGCCCCTTCCATTTTGGGTGCCCTTCTTGCCCATTTAACACCTCTTAGGCCATTCCACCTCTCCTATTCAAGATTCAGTCTTCAAGACACTCTTCAAATCCATTTATGGCATGATTTCTTGATTTTACTTCCTTATCTGATAGGAACTTCGTGGAACATTTCTAAAAACCTAGTGATTTACACATCTTTATGTCACTAAAGATTGAGATTTCATTCATTCAAACTCATCCTTTAGGATGAGAGAATCCCTTAACCTGGGCCTCCTTTTCAAGAATAATCCCTACTCATAATTCTCAAATCTGGGCATCCTCCTTAGGAGTAAGCCCCATGTCCTCTTTAACCTGGGCTTCCTTTTCAGGAGTAAGTCCCAGTCATAATTCCCATTAATTGTGGGCATCCTCCTTAGGAGTAAGCCACAGTCTCAAATATGGGTGTCCTTTTCAGGAGTAAGCCCCAATCCTAAAATTCCAAAATATGGGCATCCTCCTTAGGAATAAGCCCCAAGTCCATTAAATTCTCAAAATCCCATAACCTGGGCCTCCTTCTCTAGAGTGTGCCTCAGTCTTAATTTCTCTTAACTAGTCCTAATTTACTTTTTGATCTGGGTCTCCTTCACAGGCGTAAAACCCAATCATAAGTCCCAACCTAATTTGGGCCTCCTTTTCAGGAGTAAGAACTGAATTAGAGTATCCAAATCTCCATAAATTACATATACCTTTATGGACCCTATTTCTAGATTTCATCCCTGAAGTAAGTACTAAACTTCATCTATTTTGGTAGTCATACATTCATATGCCCCACATCATTTCTTATGATTGCATCTTTTATGGCACAATTTTCTGGTTTTACCAATACCTCTTGTTTCTCACACCGATCATGACTCCCGTGAGCTTAGAGTGTAAAAGTAATTATGACATCTTTCTTTGATCCATCAACCATAAACATCATACTCCCTTACTCGAACCACATGGGTTCTGATTCCTTTTAAAAAAAAATGTTATGTAGGTAGCCCATCTGCGGGTATGATCCCAACTCTGGAAAAATCTATGTCCTTCTAAATGACAATAAACTTCAAGTGCCCCACTGAGTGGATTTAAAACTAGTATGGTTATCATAATGACCAAGAGACTTTTATGTATTAAAGGATACCAATGACTAAGAGACTCTAAAGAAATACAGATAATTCTATATCAATGAAGAACCTCGAATACATATAAAAGATTCTCTAAATTTTCTACATATCAATCATTGATTGTTAGATCTAAAGGAAATCTCATTTTATACTCGGTAATGTAATAAGGATTCATGAACATAACTTACATCTATAAAGAGAGTCCTGGAGTAGACAATAATTCCCTTAAAAAAGGTGAGATGAGTCCGACCTCCCATCCTCTCGACCAATGAAAATTACTAAGCCTCATCAGTCTACAACTAATGAGCACTTACCTTTGGAAAGTAGGTTCAAATGGATATGGAATCTTTGGATGTTTCCAGTTCTACGAACAAACCCGTTAGAAATCGTTTGGAATGTTTGAATCTTAAATCAATGAGATCAACCCCAATTCCAGAGGGAAACAATGTTCAATTTCCTTTTTCTCATAAATTGGTATGAAGAAACCATTAAAATATCTCAAATAAATGGGAAGAGTATTTCTATAAAGATTTAAAGGGAATATGGAAATGTATTTCCAAGGAAGTATATGACTAATATGTAGAGAAAATATCCAATATCCATGTCAATTCCCTATTCTAAATGCAAACTCCTTGATCATGGAAGGACCTATGCTATGTCAATCTTTAATGTAAAAGGATGGAAGTGTTTATTTATTGGGATTAAAGAAGTATATCTATCATATTGTAGGTATAATAATCATTTAAAATATATGTATTGTTCCATATTTATTTTATTTAAGGATTTTAAAACTTATGTTTAATTGAACTAATTATTACGAAAAGTGATAGTGTTTACGTGGGAAAATTATTGGCAATGATGGGATGATATTGTTGACCTTAAAATTTCTTATTTATTTGATGAAAAAGTGATTTAGGTAATATTTGATGAATTTTATCACATTCTATGGATTTATGGAAATGGACTGTGATTTTATTTTGATAATACGTATTTTTTTTTCTTGTGAGGCTAAATTATGAGTTATGGATACCATCACATATTTATAGGTGTAAGTTTGTTTATAATTTCAAAGGCTCTAACCCCCTTTCTAAGTTTTCATTGATAGTATTTTGATGTAATGTGAAACTCTAACCAGGTTATATGAAGAATATTCTATTCAGTATAAAATTACCCTTCGTGTTTTTATATGATTTTATGTTAAGGTAATTATGGGATATTCGAATGTGGTATATATATAATCAAGGTGGTTGAAAGGATATTCATTAACAAGGTGATATTTTAGAATATATTTATGTTCATATTAAGGATTGACTCTTAGGCTAATATCTACATTTTATTCATGATACTTTCTCTAAATTTCTAAATGATACAAATTTATATAGTGATTTATCCTAGTGATTAATGATATATTAGGGACTTTCTATTGAGTAAAGGTATATGTATCCTTTAGGTATAGCTTGTAATTTAACCTGAAAATTTAATTTGTAAGAATGAAATGAAAATTTTGGAAATGTAAGCCGAAATTTACATGATAAATTTTTAAATTAAAAAATCCGTTAATGTTTTGGTTATTATGGTTATTTTGGATGTAATTCTATTTATGAAATGATCTATGTTGTTCTTATATTTTTATTCAATAAAATTTTATAGTTAAATGTATTATTTCAAGGATTATTCATTTTATGAATTATCTTAGTGTGGGATAAATATTTTTGGTTTGGGATAAAACATAAAAACATGAGGAATATCTTTATATGATTTTTTATATCTATTTAATATGATTTTAATTTCTTAAAGAAAAAAAATTTATATTGAATATTCTCCATTTTTGTAAATAGATTATATTATGTGGTAAATTTATTATAGGATGAAATTATACTTATCATGTAAGTATATTTCTTTATTTTTTAGTCTATAAGGTAAATTTATTACTCATCTAAAGGAAAATGATCTAATTTTTTTTCTTATCACCTTCAAATATGATGAATTGATGGTCTTTTAGCTCCTTGATATTTTTTTCAGTCAATAACTTTCTCTAGACAATATTATCTATTACTATCTACCAGTCCTTGGGTGTTTTTTCTCTTCCATAACAATATTTTCACTTCCCACTAATATTATCTGATATGGAGTCCTAGTTTTGTATTATTCAAGATGGAATTTTTACAATTCATTCTCACATCAAGAATATGTTTTACTAACAATTTTTGCGATGTGGGTTTTCAAGAATGGAATTTACAAATATAAAACCCATGGTTACCGTGCACTAGATCAAAATTAGGAGGAAGTAATTTATTAAATTAGGGATAATTTAACAGTTAGATATCTTAAAAGAAGAACAATACGTTCAATAGTGTATACGACACGTGACACTAAACATTTATGAATGATAAAAAAATTATTATCTGAATATGATCATTATAACATAGTTTTTAAATTGGAAGGTATGAATATATTTTACTACACTTTTTAATATATGAAATTGCTCTTCTAAATATAAATTTCCTTATTAATATTTAGTAAAAAAATATTAATTTTTTATGCAATGTTATTTTATGCTTAAGTAATCAATTTTCTTAAAAAGATTTATTTTTGTGTGAAAATATTTCATTTAATTTGGAGAGAAAAAAAATTATAAAATTAATTTCATTTCTAATATCAGTACGTTAGTATTATATTATGGTTACTTTTTGGGATTTTTCTTAAAATATTGATTTTCCAGTGAATAGTGAAAATACAAAATTTTTATTGAAAACTATATTTTTATTCAAGAATGAACACATTTATATATTGTTTTAAAATCATTTCAATTAAAATTTTCTTCTATTAAATTTTAAATTGTACAATATTGTCTATTGAACAAATTTTATATTTTAATTTTGTATTGAATTTTTTTTATACATAAAAGAAATTTTCCTAAAAAAATATTTTTTGTGGGAACTGTGTAATTATCTTAAAAAAATAAATTGATCAATATTGGTGGATTATTTTTTGGATAAATATTGTGTAATTAATATTTTTTTTATAATTCATCTAAATTTTTTTAGGCATGGGATATAAATAATTTTTTTTATGCTTAAAAAATTTATTTAAAAAAAACAAATTTCATCATGTTTTGCGCAATAATTTAAAAAATAATTTATTATATATATAGGTACTGTATTTGATCAAATTTATTCCACATTTCTAATTAGTGGGTCCAAATTTGTAAAATTATACCCATTTTTTTTAGGTATGTCTAATAATAGTCGTATTAAAATTTATCATCTCAATAAAAGGTAAATTAGGTTAATCTAGGTTCCAAATAAAATATATGGTCATAATTATACTAAAAAATTATTATATTATAAAGGTAACTAGACCCAAATCAACTATATATATAAATTTAAATATTTATGTGATTATTTTATGTGAAAATGAATATTATAATATTTAAATCATTGAAAATTAAAAAATATCACTCTCTTGGTTTTAAATTTCATTTTGTCTCGATAATGGTTAAAAGCATGTCATGAACAAAGATAAATTTATATTTTTAAAATAATATAATTATTTTTTTGGTTGAATTTTATTTAAAGTTTTAGTAATAATATAATTACTATAAATTATCATGCAATGAGAATTCATATTTCTTGAATTAATATAAAAATAAAGGATTTTATAGATATTAAAACTAATATAAATTTGTTATGTTATAGTGTTCCAATTTTTTTTGGATAAGTATGCACTAGTTTAGAGCTGTTAAAAGAATTTAATTCTAATTATGACTTTGTATTTTTTTCATCTAATCAAAATAAATGAATAGTTTCAAAATTTAAATTAAGAATATTTTATCAAAATAATATTTTATAAAAATAATATTTTGGAAAATTATTAAAAATAATAAATAACTTGTAATAATACTGAGAATAAATTATATTATCTATGATTTACCCCTTGGACCTTTATGATGCATCTTTTACCTAATATGTACAATTATAACCCTTTAATATTGAAAAAAAGTTACTAGAGTTAATGTTAGAATGGGTTAACGAAGGGGTTAAACCAAACTATAAGGTTTAAAAGTCCACTTAAACCAATAAATATTACATTAGGGGATGTTATTTAGACCCCATAAAATATTATCTTCAAATAACTAGACATTCATTTACATTTTCGACTAGATAATTACTTTATTATATTTATATCTTTTAATAAATTCCAATAGATCCCCTCACCCCTACTATAAAAAAGAACCTTCTCCCATCACTAGTTTATATATTTTATGATATTTATCACAACCATCCCATACCAAAATACATTTTTAATTTACTTATTCAGATTATATATGGTATAGTCCTCTAAAAATTAAGACACTAATATCCTTAAGAGGATAACTAAAAGATTTATTTCAAAGGAGAGGTAATTTCCATAACCAATAAATTTCTTTTTAATTATTCATTTATATCCAATAAATATATTATATTATTCATAAAATAATAATTTCATTATACTAAATATACATAAATATAATTATTATTATGAAACCATATTTATTCATACTATTTCCATCAAATGGTATGTGAGAATATTTCTTGTGCATATGCACAACATACCATCACCACATATAAGAGCAATTAATTTGTATTCACCATATTTAATGGATTGGTATTTTTAAGGGATTAATGCTTATATATGATAATTATGACATTATTATACCTTTTTATTCATAATATCATATATAAATTCTTACCTTCCAAACATTTCAAAAATGATAACATCTCTCATGCGTATGTTTGGACTACCACCTCCACGAAAAAAGGTATACCTTTCTCTCAAGCGTATGTGACTCATTTTTAATTTTTGTTTTTATTATATGGTAATAAGGATGTATTTAATGAATATATATGATATAATAATGAATCCACAAGTTTTATTTATTATTTATCTTTATTTCATTCCTTTAATCTAAAAATGAAAAAAACTGTACATGCGTTGGTACTATATACGACTCCATGAAGTGAGAAATTCATTTTTCTATCTCTAACTTTTATGGATGAATATAATCATTTATAAAATTAATATATATATATATATATAGTTGAAATTTATTTCTCGATTGAAAAAAAAATTACAGGATATAACCATGATCAAATTACATGTATAAAACTACCGAAAGAAAACTTACATGAAAAATGAAGCAATTATCACCTTGAATAATGATTTTTATAAAGAATTTTTAATGAACCAGAGATAAAAAGTTATAATTAAATCATATATGGTATGATATATGTGATTATGTATCTATAATAAGGTACAATAAATCTATATTTTTTTATACAGGAGGTTCAAACACAAATTAAGGAAGTAAAATCTTATATAAGGGATTTATGTTTCAATAATATTGTAATCAGGATTTTTTATTATATACATTCCATTAAAATATATTCTATAATACGTATCAGATTAATACCATTAATATATATTATTATCTATCTATTTTTTTAAAATAAATTATTTCCTTTCATTTTAATATCTTTAAATACTTAATATAATGAAAGAATATTTTTAGGGAATACCGATTATGTTTTAATATTTATCCAAGAAACATTTTATTCCATGACCATGTTTTATAAAATATTATGAAGAATGTTTTTAATATTATTCAACTACTTTTTAAATTCATTTTTAAATATAATAAAATTAAATGAATCTTCTTTTCATTATATGAGTGACGTAATTTTGAACTTTTTCCAAAATTTTGAAACAAAGGTTTTAATTTAACTTATATGGCATGAACATAATATCTCATGTTCATGTATTATCAATGTTTTTAAGATTTATTTAATATTTTCCAAGTTACTTTTCTGGGAAAAAGTTTTCCAAAATATTTTTATTTCAAAATATAATTTCAATATTGAATTTTTATTTTTATCAAGAAATATTGCTATTATATTTTCAAAAAATATATGTGTTAAAACATCCTTTGATTTTAATTATGGTTTATAAGGGATATTATAAAATTATACCATTCTTTATAATTTAACGGACTGTTAATATATATGTTAATGGGATGTCTATGAAACCAAATTTTTTTGGGGTTATTCTATGATGGGATTTTGAAGTGTTTGTGAAACCTGATTTTCTTTCATGGTTTATGATATAATAATATAATGAGTGTTTATGATAATATGGAATACATATGTTTGTTTTTAAATATTTGAAGGGTGGTTAAATTATAATCCAATGATTTTGGTTACATAATAACCATTTATGGTGATTATATTACAAACTAAGAATGGTGGATACATTATAATTGGGGATGGTTGGGCATAAAATAATATATCACCACAATGAATTGGATAATAATTTATATCTCATGAGATGAGAAGGACTACAATGGAGAGTGGACATAGTTTTTTAAGGGACTTTCTCCACTATGATAGTCATTGGAGTGAACCTTGAATACTATGATGGAATGGAAAGGGTACCCATCCCACTATGATAGTATTGGTAATAAACCTTGATTACTATGGAAATAATTTTTTATGATTATGTATATTCCATAATTCCATGTATTATTTCAATATTATTCTCACATGCCTTATGTTTTTTGATTCTATTATGATTCATAACTTATGAACCACCAATATTAATGCCAAGAATTCAGATAATGATCTTTCGTATATAGGGGATGGGTTTAAAATATTATTATCATGTTATCAAACCCTTATTATGAAGTTCTTTTTATTTGATCACTAATATCCCCCTTTTTTTACCCTTACAAGTTATCTATGCTCGCACTTTCATATTTTTCCATTCCCCTGGTTATGAATAATTATTTTACGAATGATATGTCTAATAAGTGTGAAATTTAAGAATTAAAAATGGGACAATCTTATAAAAATGTTTTTTTATGTGACCATGTTTCTAAAGATAATAGAATTATACAATTATAGAATGTATTATTACAATATGTAATGATTATTCATCTCATAAGATGTAATATATATACATGTAATGTATGGGTTTTTATACTAATGGACCTCCCTATGTTGATATGGGTGGTTTTGCATATTTGATGAGGACATGAACTGAGTGAATGTTATAAATCAAGTGTTATATTTGCAATTATGGTACTGATATACATTTCTTTAGAAAACAAGCCAATGTTAGTGGGATCAGAGCTCTTAGAAACCTATTTGGTTCCCTATCCATTGGTTTGTTGTATATTTAAACATTTTTTATAATATATCATTGTATACAATATTATATAACTTTTGCATTAATTCTTAGGATGTGTTAGTGGTATTATAGTCTGATTATACTCACACCTTACCTGGACATCTCTGTGTGCATCCATACTATTTTTGTCTAGGGTTACATATGTGGGAAAACACATTTCTTAGGGAATTTATATACCAAGGGAAGGTTTTTAGAGGCGATTTTAGGAAAAACTATGGGATTCACTTTAGAGCAGTTTATTTATTTATTTATCCTTGTTTATTATATATATAGGTCTTTTTAATGTTGTTTAAAATTTAATTTTTTAATATATTGTGATTTCTATTTTTTAATAGCATGGATTGTTGTTTTTATCTACTAATTCCACATTTTAGTTACACTATTTAAATTGATTATTTCTTCCATGATTATGCACTACGATTGGTTATCTATTACAAAGGGAATAGTGTCAATAGATTACACATAGGAAATCACTGCTAGTCAATAACCAATTGCATATAGGGGGTCACCCATGAGGTCATGTGGTATCCCTTCATCCCATGTAGGGTGATCCTTGATAAGGTTTCATAATAACACATTGTAATTTGTGATAAATATTTTATGCAAATTAGGGATCAAGAAGTCATTATGGGATGATTTTATGTAATAGGAGAAAAATAGTATGTGTTGATTTGTAGATATATCCAAACTAATTGATACAAAAACATTGGCTTAATTTCATGGTCCTTCTTTGAGATTAAGTTCTATGGGTGTCAGTATATGACATAAGGATACATGATTTGATCATAATATAAAGAGATTCTTAGTGCATACATAAACCATTAATTTATTCTTGAATACTATTTACCCTATTTTTGTTTATATTTTTTCATTCCCCATTTTTTTATTACATAGAATGAATGAAACTTTGCTCAGAATCTACCACATCAATATGGTTCCACATGAAATAAAGATTTTTTATTGATGTATTCATAAGTTTTAAATCATGAAACATTTAAAATCCAGTCATATTTTTATTTCAAAGAAATTTTCATCACAAATAAACTACTTCCTTTCTTCTTCTTATCTTCTCTCAACCTTTTCTCATCTAAAATCATCAAAATACAAAAAAAAAATATTCTAACATGATATTAAAATTTATAAAATTAAATTAATCACTATATTCAGGATTTTAATCTATTATATTAGTAGGATTCAAAATCCATACATTTCCTAATTATATAGAATATATCCCGGATATATTTTATAAATAGGGATATTATCAATGGAAAAAATATAAAATATAAAATATTCATGTTCATTCAGTCACATAGCCAAATATATATTTTTTTATTTTTAAATATCATGAAATTTATGTAGAAGATTACCATTCTATTTTTAAAATCACATACTAGATAAGAGTGGAATAAAAAATTCATCCATCATTGATTCTTATTCCTCCTCTTCTATTAGTTTTTCTTTCTACAACTCATATCATTTTTCATATCATTTTAACACTTCATATTTCATTTTTAACCTACCTCGGTAAATTATTAACATCATCACCCTAAGAACATTTGATATAGTGTAATACATATTCTTAAAGTACACATGGATCAACATAATATTTCCAATATTATATGTTCTCTACTACAAGAATGGTGTGTACTAATAATTAGGTATTTCAATAGGTTTTTTGAGGTAAAATGGTTTTTAAGTTTTAATGAATAAAAATTTAAGGCAGAATGAGGAGTTTGATCTCTATATTAAATTTATTATGAAATTTAGTTAGATGATCTCATTTATGGTATCGTAACCATATCATCCTACTACAATCATTAAAAAACATTTCCCATTTACTATTGATTGAGTCAAATGTTGTACAAGAAACTTCAATGATGAATTAATCATCCTATTTAATTTTTCATATTTATTAATTTCTAATCATATTACCCACATATGTATTTTTTTTATTCACATATATGTTATTTTCGATATGTGAGAGGGTAACACATATAACAATGGAAATAATCATATGATCACATCACCCATAACCAATAAACCCCAAATAATTTTCTAAGACAATGAATCTTTCTCCATAGTGATATAATGAACCTAAGATTATCCCCATAAATAGTATAAAATATAACAAGAAATTCACTACCAAGATTGGTGGTATAGATAAATAGGCTGCTAATAAATATTACCTAATTAACAATATAAGTTCTCTAATTCCAAAAGAATTATAAAACATCACTATGTTTATATAATAGATTTTACATAGTCTTTTCAAATGAATGATGAAATTAAGTAAAATTAATAAACTTGGAACCTATATATTTTAACAAGGATTAAAGAATGTTCTAGTTATTCACATATCCAATTACTATTAATAAATGGGTTACATTGAGTGAATATCAAATAATTTTTATAATACTCTTGGGTACGGGATAAAAGTTTTAGATAATATGTTCTTGGAATAAACAATCATATCATGTTTATTCACACAATTTAATTTATATTAAAAAAATAAAAAAATATCATTAATTATTTAGGATAAAAATTAAAAATCAACTATATCTAATAAAATTTAATATAATGAACAAATGGAATGGTTCCTCTAAATCAAGATCTTCCTTCCTAAAAACACACAAAATAAACAGGAAATTTAAAAAAATAGATTTATATATAATAGAATACTTATTAAAAAATACTCCATTTATTCTTGTAAATGAATCACAAAATATTATGAATTTGATGACCAATTTTAATGGATTAATACAACATGATTATATTCAGATAGACATATGCATTCTTCATTTAAATCATTGTTTCTTCCATCTACAAAGATAAATTGAATTGAAAGAATTTAATGAAATGTTAAAAAGGAAAAAGGAAATCTAAATGGATGTGAGGATAGTTTAAACCCTCTATGTGGTCACATTTCTTTTAGTATCCCTAACTATGTATTGCCGGATGTTTCCCTCCATGAAATGGGAGATTTTGTTTCTTTCATTGGAACCACTATATATTCTTTTCTCAAATATATTTCTCCAAATCATGCTTATAATTATCCACTAAAATTAATAGATTTTATCCATCCCCTGAAACATAAATAAAAAACTCAAATATAGGTGTTGGGTGAATGATAGAGGTAATATCTTGACTATCCTCTTTAGGTGTTGTGATATCCAATAATTCTATATGATAATTATTGTTTTGTATAACAGTGGGGAAAACAAGTTTCTCTTACTCAAATACCATATTTCCAATTTATTTTTAATCACTTATATCCAAATTTTCTTCATGGATATTGAATAAAAATTCAGATACAGATAGATATAGTAATCATTTCAAATTTTATAAAATTTAATGAAGATGAATTTAAATTAATGTACTAACCTATTTCTTCATCTTCAAGATCATTTACCTCAAGATAAAATAAGTAAAAACCATTAATTGGTGGTATTTATTGTGACTTAATTATCTAGGTTCACTTACACTTACATTATATCAAATATACGGGGTTCTAGTATAAGTTTTTCATTACATTGATGTTTTTTATCCTTATATATATATACATTTAATGCTCCAGATAATCATTTTTTATTATATTTCCATTTTCGAATTATAATTATTTTTTAAAATGGTTACCTATTTCTCCCAGCAACTCATAAAGAAGTATTTATTAATTTTATTGGGTTCAGATTGATATGTAAATCATGGATTCCCATGGTGGTAACTATACTTCTCATGCAATCTAATTTCATGGGTTGACACTTATATATAATCACATTGGTAAATAATATCATTTTTTTTCTTAGGGGAGAGTTTCTAATTGTTATATATGTTTCAATATTAAATATTTCATATCTTATCCCCTTTAAATAATAGATTCTTGTATTCTCATCCCTTTTCACTTATAGGGAATTATATCATTAATATGATTGATATTAATAGTAGTTTATCATTTTATTCTTGTGGAATATTTCAAAAATAAATAAAATTATGAAAATAGAAGTAGAATTATTCAATGATTGAAAAGACAACATGAAATTTACAGGACTCCTCAAAAATGGTTTGAGAAATTAATGTTCTAAAATATTATAGGATGATTGTTTTTACACATTAATGTTTCAAAAACCATATGAATTTACCTAGGAATATTACCTCAAGGTTTTATATTAATGATTCTTTATAATCACTAGCTATAAAATTTCATTTGATAAGTACTCAAGAATCATGATAACCAGTATGAAGTATGGGTGAACTAGTAGTTAACATTTACAATATCAAATTCTTTAAAATTAATCACTAAACTTATTAGATTTTTTTATCCTTATCAACTTTTTATAACAACCCCAAATTAAAGATCTTATAATAATTTTAATCAGGAAATTAAAAATTTTAAAGGTTTATCCTTTGTGTGAGAAAATACACTCCTCCAATAAAGAATCCCATCAATCAATGGAAATTCACTATTAATAATAATTTAATACAAATTGAAACATCTATGGTTATACTTCTTCTACCTCCCTATATAGATGATTATATAAAACATTTCATTTTATAATGATTTTCCTACAAAACCACGACACCATAAATATGGGAAACTTTTTAACGTAGCTCCCAAAATATCATCCAATAAATTTCTATCTTATTTAATCTATCCGATAAGTTCCCATAATGTTCTCATACCTTCATCTAATATTTTTCTCTAGTGCACCTCACTAATACGATGAATGTTTTCTATCCCATGTTGTATCAACTAAAGAAACTGTTGATCCCTAAACTACTCTTGGAACCCTTATTTGTTATAATATATCATGTTCCCTATCTGATATATCTATCCACTACCTCTGATTGAAATATCTCTCTTCTTATAATAATCAAAACATTTACCTATAGATTTGAATAAGAAACTTTTCCCTATAGCTCTTCTTCAACAAAAATTAATCTTTGCTGAAAACTAAATCTAAATACCATCGTCCACATTTCATATTTTGTATTGGTGAATAAAATTTTATCATTACACTATATTGTAATTTCACCAAAATTTTTTATGTATTCGTAAACTATAAAATGCAGGAACTCAATTTAGTTTTCCCACTCACTGAAATCTCAAATGTTGAATTTCTACTTTGGAAATATTTTTTTGATGCTTCTAAAATATTCTAGTGTGTATAAATTTTTTCATAAAGATTAACTAATACTAACTTCTCACACCCCTTATAAAAAATTTCCATAATCTTATTGGTATATTATTTATTTGTACATTCAAAACCTCATGAAAACAATAAACTAATCGGTAATACAAACAAATTTTTAAAAAATAAAATCATCATCATCCCCTTATTGAATGTTCAATGTTATGTAATTTTTTTTGAAACTCTATATGGTGAGGTTTGTTTACATACATTATTAGGAACATTTTTTCAAAATATATCTATGATCAATTGAATCATTCTTATGTATCCTCCCTCTTTACAAACTCTACATAGTTCAACTTCTTAGAAAGATCCATCTAATATCATTATGAATGTTTGAATGAGGTTTGTATGATAGATGGATCTTTATATGATGGGCTATATCCCTTGGATTTAATCCACTAGAAAAATTTACAACATCTCAAATTCAAAATTTATAGAGTCTATATAAAAATTATACTTTAATCTCTATAAAAGTAGTCTTTCTATAAACATCATCATGAACTACTCATAAAACAAGATTTATTTCTTTTAGTAAATATTTTTTCAACATCCAATGACTTATATTGAATGAGACATAAAATTTCTAGTTTATAATATAATTTCCCATATACCATTACAAATGTCATCTAAATAATTTATGACATTTTTCAATTCCTTTTCTAGCTTTATATAAGTAGTGGAAAAAGTAGATGACATTAATATGGCAGATCTGCAACCCTTGTGCAGTGTTATCCACCTTTATAATTATATTAATCTTAACTTCTCCCATATTTTATTTTGTGTAAAAAACCCCACATCTTAAACAACTCAAAAATATTCATATAACAACTTTATAAAATGTATTTATATTTATATTCATCTGAAAATATGCATCTAGTGAGGTTCATCCTATCATAAATGTCTGTAACTTTGTGTTAAGAGACTCTAGGTATGAAACACGTCATGTATAAATTTAAATCTCCTTTCTATCATACTATGTACATTTTTATTCATTGTAAAATCATGTAAATAATTGTCTTGAATCATGAAATTATTCACGTGGTTAGAATCTTTTGAGAAAAATAAAGCATCATTTGGGATAGGGAACATTTCTAAAAAATGTTAAGGAAACTTCACGAGAAATGTTTCTTAAAATTATCACCTATTTAACAAAAATGATTGATAATAACATATGTTGACAAAAACTTAAACTTTTGATAGGAAAATATCAAAATGGATCAACATTATCCTACTTTTTATTTGATGGAAACATTTGATAGAACATTTCAAACTCAAATATTTCATAGCTCATTTAAAAAAAACTCTTTCTCATAATTTTAAACTCTTATCAAATCATATCATACCTCATAGAGAGTGTCATGAAACTAAAATATCAGAAAAATTAATGTTTTCATGTAATTATAACACTTAATGATAACAAATATTGTGGCCTTTTAATGATAAACTCGCACTAAATTTTATATACTCCCTTGTTTTATTATAATCACATCATAATATTAATATAATAATTAGTTGTACTTATTTTTAGAAAGTTGATCATACCCTCCCCATTTGATGATATAATACAAAGCATTGTTGGTGGGCTTTGTTAATAAATTTATAAATTCATTGATGTTCGATTAAAATGTAATTTTGGCCTCATTTTCATAAATGTTATCCTTAGAATAAATTTGGTGAAAACATTAGTAATATGATACTTTGTTGATAAATAATAACGTATAAAAAATCACCCAAAATTTTTCCCTTTTAAGAAGTGATATTTAATATAGGTTTTTTATATTGAATGTTGTGTAGGATTTATTTAAAAGATTAATGGAACATTTAATATTATATTGAATCTTCAATGGATTTTTAACATTCATTCTCAAGTCCAAAATCCAAACATTCATACAAATAATTTTTTAAAGAATGGGTGGTGCAATAATATTATTATCTCACTATATTCAATGTTACTGAACATTATTTCATATTATGCCATCTTGCACAATATTCTATCAAATTGGATATTGCTCATGATTTAGATTTTCAATTATTTAAATCTTTAGACAAATCAATATTTTTATATCCAAGAACATAAATGTGACAAAATATTTCAAACAAAAACTCATAGGAAGAAGTTCCATTAACATATATTATAATTCCCTTAGCTTCTAGAATATGCGACTTTTTTAGATTACTCTGATATCTTTTACATAAGGTAAAAGTATAAAAAATCATTTTACATTATGTTCTTAAATAGATAGTGATTCTAATAAACTTAAAAAAATGTTTTTGGTTCAAAATTTTCCAAACGTTTTCTTTACGCATATCCATATATAAGTGAAACTTATTTATAATCCACCATGCCAAAATTTTGTAACAAATATTTGGAATTTATTTATTTTGAAATAAAATTATATCATTCCTTGTTTTGAACATGGAAACATTGAAATAAATTTAGTACTTTGGTAATTATAAATCTATTTTTTTATTCATTTTTAGGAAAAAAAATTAAATGAATTATTTATTTCCCATAAAAAAATATGACATCAGTGTAAAAAATAGAAAAAATAGGGTACCTGAGTTCATTTCCATCACATAGACATCATTGTAAAATTTTCTGTTATAAAAGTTCAAATTCCTCAAGAAACAATCAAGTTTTTTGTACCATTCTCATGAAACCTATGTCAACCCATACATATATTTTTACAACTTATAAATCATGGTTTCCAATTCATCAAGTAATAACCCAAATGGTTTCTCCATGTAAGATTCATCATCAATATATCCATTTATAAAAATTTGAAATGATATCCATTAGATAATTTTATAACAAAGATGTCTAGTAACTGACAAGAACATTCTTATAGTTTTAAAAATCAGTACATTAGAAACAGATTCATCAAAATCTAATCCTTCCATGTATGAGTAACCTTTGAAACAATTTTTTTTTCTTGAAAGTTCCCCATAGTTATTTATCTTGTTTATAGACACCCACATTTCCTAATAATATTACTTACTTATTTTCATGGAATAAGTTCCAAAGTATCATTCCTCCCAATATAATCTAACTATTAATTTATAGAATCAACACACTCATAATGTTTGACAACCTCAGAAACCGATTTTCGTTTAATATGTAAGAAATGTGATCTTTTATTTTCTAAAAATAGGTCTCAATAAGAACATTATTATTTCAAATAATGTTGTCAGATTCAACACATTTTTGTGAGGTACAAAATTTAAGAAAATTTATTCATTTTCCACTTTCTTCATCACATGATTCATCAAAACCATTTTATTCCTATTTTTTCTCACATTAATAATTACTATTCTATATTAATTTGATACATTCAAATTATATTCCATAAAAATTTCAAAAAATATTTTAGGGAAGTTTGGTTCTCATGAAATTTAATAACATAAGAATCAACCAAATTTTGTAAATGTTTATTCCATCATTTGTACCTTATTTCATTAGATGAATATCCCATGGAAATTAAATCTTTATATATTTCATAAAATTTTATAAGATCTTGGTTTATGATCATTATTCTGAAAGGACTCCCAAAAACAATGATGTATTTAATTTAATATATTTTCTTATACCACATATCTGAGGGAATAATTCTTTATTTTTTCTATAAAAAACATTTTCTGTACAAAAAAAGTACAAATATATTATGTCCATAAAAACATGGGAATTAAATATCCAACTAGAATACATAATTCTATTTCCAATAGACATTTTTTTCTTTCTATAATTCCATTTTAGTGAGGAGTTTATAGAGAAATAAATTGGTGTTTGATTACATTTTTCTTAAGATAAATATTGAAATCACTTCTTCTTTACTCCATTCCATTGTTAGTTCTTAGCTGAAATATAAAAACCCTCATCACTATTTCAATTATCCTTTTTAAAAATATAGAAATTTTTGTATCCTTTAATTATTATTCATAAAAATTATGTTTTTCATTTGAGTGAATTCACCAAAAAAAGGGATAAAGTAAAAAATCCCCATTTGTTCATTAATTTCACATTATCCCAAAAATATCAGAGTTTATAAGATCAATATATCTGATATATTGAATCTCAACATTATTATGTGTTCCACTAGTTGTTTTACCGTTTCAACATGTTGTAAAAACATCATTTTACATTATTTTTAGTAGTGATATGTTTTTTTAAAACATCTACATTGTAAATTTTGTTAACAATTTTATATCCAATATTCACATGTCTCCATTAATATATCATATTTTCATCTTCAAAAAAAAATTCACATGAGTTAAAATGTTATCAAATATGAAAAATATGTTCCTTGGTTCCTTCTCCTTCTGTAAAAAAATTTACATCTTTGATGGTTTTGATGATAAAAGATTCATTCCTGAATATGACTTCCTTACCATCATCAAAATAATTTCTAAAATTATGTATTTTTTTAACCCATAAATATATGAAACTTATTTTGATTTTACTTTTTTATAATCAATCATAACAGTTCACATTCCACTAAATTTTATAAAATTATTATTTCTAAAAATAATTTCTCCTCCTATATACTCTTTAATATTTTTAAAGATATTTATATCACCTTTAATGTGTATGTAAAAACCAAAAATCAAGAGTCAATGGTTTTTTATTTTCTCTCTCTTTCATAATGATCTCAATAAAAAAAGCTATTTCCTCAACATTCATATTTTTTGTAACATCATGACCTAAACAACTAGGCTCCAGCCAAAATTCCATAGGTCCTAATGAATTCCACCCCATACAAAATAGGGTGCCAAATGGAAATGAGGTTCTACATCCGATAGTGTGGACACTATACCCTATGTATCATGTCATGGGATCAATATATAATAACCTAAAAAATAAATAAAATAAATAATTAGTGTAATACATGTCGAAATTGAAATATGAAATACATGATATAGTTATAAGACTGATCCTAGTTCCAGGGTATGGGGTAAGTAATTAAAATAAAAATAGGAGATAACATCCCACTCTAACTCTTTCTAGATTCAGTAGCATCGTCTTGTTGCATCTACTTAACTATCCACCACATGGGCCTTTCCATTTATCAGATCCTAGATCATGAAATCTATAAGCACATTGAAATTTCTGAATAGGGTGTGATTACATGACTCAGTAAGACAACACCAAAAAACATTAACATCCATGAATTATATATATACTTTGATTATATGAATGTAAATTGGGTACAGATATAACAACAATATATGACACAAGTAGCAAGAACATGTCGGTTCCTTAGGGACCGACACTACCTGATTTGACACCATAGCAGGAGAAACATTCCTACTTCATAAAAATGTCGAATGGTACATCAGTATATTTCTAGACACATCCTATTTGAGTGGAAGTCCCTAAGCATGTGAAACATTCTACTAGAAAGTATTGTCAAAGTACATGGAAACCCTAATTCTAGAAAATCTTTCTCAAGTGGATAACTTAAACATGTGTCAAAACACACATGTCAACCCATGTCTGGAACAAAACACTTTTATAGATATTCATAAGCATGTGGAACATCCCCCAGATTAGAATACTCATAGTACTTGTTGACCCATGTTTATAATATTCATCTCTAAAGATAGTCCCATGCGCTATCACATCTCACATGCCAGCCTAATATTCCAAACCTGCATACTCAACTGCAGTAGAAAAAAATTAGCATATATGATATATAATGAAAATGTAATATCAAAAAATAGGTCAATACAAATAGTATAATAATAATAATTAGCACAATCCATATGAAAATAGCACAATCACATGTCAAAGTACACACACACAAGCACCCTCATGTAATCAAGCATCAAACATAATTCTCCTGGGAAACACACGCATGGAAATCTATAAATATCATAACCCATAAAGGACATGTACTAATTTCATGGAATTACTGCCTTGGGTGTCCAAAATATTGATGATAAGGATTTACCACCCATTTTTATTAAACCATCATAATTTAACAGCTTCAAAAAATTAGGATTAAAGTTTTTTCTATTGAGAGGAACTCAATGGAACTGATTGTACATTAATCACATCAATATCATATGGGATAATGAAAATAAAATTATAGGAAAAATAAAATAAAATAATATAAAATATAATAAAATAGAGGGTATGAAAGAGAGAGGGAGAGTAAGTTATGTGAATATTGGGGAGATTTCCCCTTTGTCTATTGCACAACTACCCCCAACAAATATTATTTTTTATAATTTTATAAACTATTTCATTAATTTGTCATTTAATTCATCAATTATTGATTTATCTATTTATCTTAATTAGGTCCATTTTCCACACCCAACATTTAATATTCTTTTTAACCCATTATAAATCCCATTTAATCATTTTTATTGTATTTTAAGGCATCCATATATATATATATACTCAATATATATACATGCACCCATATTTTCATATACACACACACATATATATAATTTATTTATTTATTTTTACCCGCACATGCATATAAATTTATATATATTTAATAAATATATTTAAATGTTATATATATATAAACAAATTTTTATATACATATTTACATCCCCATATGAATTATATTGACCATCCCTTTCCATACATTAACATTACATCATTTTTTTGGAATACATAAAACATTAAACAAATAGGCACCTAAATAATCTAATAGTTTAGTGACTTTGGAATCATGGAAACATAAAAAATGGTACATAAGTGAGCTACAATATCTCCCACTAGGTTATTCTTGACTAGAACCCTTCTTATACCCATCGAATAGGATACATATCTTTATAACATGGGGATGAAAATATTAGAATGGTTGATCTTGTTAACTCAGTAAGGGTAGACGAGGGGACATGTAAGCATACAAATTCGAATAGGGGTATGATAACATATTCATAACATTAGAAGATTATACACTATATGTTAAAAGATCAGAAAAATGAATCATTCCATAATGATTTCCAGTTCATACGACATGAATCCTAAGGAAATAAAGAACATAATCCATGAAATCTTATCATATGAATAATATATGGAATTTTTTTATACATAATATATTTCTCTACAAATCAAGAAGCAGTAATAGAAATTATCAAGGAACTTCATGGGAAGCACACCTACTAGGAGGGACACACCACCATCCCAAACCATAGCCTTTTCCTTATAATGGATCGAGTTTCTCGGTATTTCAATAGGGTATGGAGTTTCCCCATCTTCCAAATTCATGGTGACTACACCTACTAGGCTTTACACACCACCATCCATGGTTTCATTCCTTTACTTGTAAGGGATTTTGTTTCCACATATTCCCCTAGAGTATCAATCCTATAAAATTGATTCACATTATTATATCATGAGATATAATTCTTTACCCAATTAATTGGGGGGAGATATAGGGCCCAACCATCTTATAATAAAATCATTAATGCATGTCACATTAAATAAAAAACAATCAATATGACCCATATAAAGATGTTTATTTTAGAAACATTCTATCATAATCCCATGAAAAAATGGGTAATAATAAATTTTCATCACATACTTACCTACAGAAAAGAGATAGGTTTCATAATCATTTCATCGAAGCATAACCCATGAATGAAAGTGGGTTTCAAAAGCCTATAACTCATCGAAGAGAAATTGGTGTTATAAGATCAATCCATCAATACATAAAGCATTCAATAAATAACATGAATGGAATATTTGAATAATTTTCATAAAGGGACTGAGTAACATCAACAGAAGTTATATTAGATGGAATATAACATGGAAATATATTTTGAAAATATTTTATGATGAAAAAACCTTATCCTTTAAAAATAATAATTAAAACATAAATCCATTGGAAAACTATTTTCTTGGAAATAAACATGAACACATATAATGATATTTTTTAAAACCTTTTAGAAATGTTTTCTTTGAAATTATGTAAAGTGAGTTTGAAAATGTTTTGAAAACAATTTTCCTTGAAATATAATAAATGAAACACGAAAATGTTTTGAAAACAATTTCTTTGAAATTAATTTCAAAAAATTTAAAGGAAGCTTGAAATCCATAAACCATTTTTAAATTAATTTTTCCTTGAAATGATATTATGATATATTATTTGATTTTTTTTAAAAAACATGGTTCTTGAATCTCATGGAATGTGTCTCAACGAATGGAAATTGAGACAAAACTACATTTATAATGTGGTAACTATTGAAACATAAACATTGTGAAATATATATCATCAAATAGATATGTAAATACCTATAATATTAAGGATACAAATACTTCAATATTTTCTTGGTCAGTATAATCCCCACAAAAAAGATTTTATAGTTTAATAAGGTGTAAATCTCACAGAAATAAAAGTTAGACTATATATACCCACACCATATATCAAAAATCTACTCGAACTAGTTAAAAACTACTTTATAATAAATAAATGTTCATTATAATTAACCATATTCTTATATCTAATATCATATATTGTTTTAGTATGACTTTATAATACAATCTTGTTAAAAATTCTATGTTAATGTTTCACTTTCAGTAATATCGTTTTTATTCTTCACATGAATCTTAATTTTCTATATCATTGTTCATTATACTCAAATCATTATTTCTAGAATGTAAAAAAAGATGAAAATATTTAGTATATTAAGTATATTTTTAGTATAATAACCCATATAATATATTAGTATATAATTGAATACAGTGTTTGTGGAGATGGTAGGTCATACATATGCATGAAATTTTTTTCGGTATTATATATGTATTGAATGAATGAAAGAAAATGATATTTATATTTATATCATTATAATAGTAGCATTATTATATCATATATGTTGAAAAAACGTCCTTGGTATATTGCATGTAGTTTGTGAATGAATCACATTTCTTTGAGTGGGTTGTAGTCCACACTTCCTCAAACAAAATTATTATATTTTCACCAAATTGAATTTATAATGATCAATGTTTTAAAATGATTATAGAATATTAATGGAATAATAAATATAATATATAATATATATAAAATGAGTTCAAATTTTAATGTTCACCATGATAGGTGGTAAAAGTAAAAAATTAAAAAACATTGTTTCATGAGGAAGTCATTCACCGTACACATAAACAATATGGTTGATACCCATTAGATGGAATTTTGTGTATGTGTAGGTCAAAAAATTACATAAAAGATATTAATATATGTTTTATACTAGTTTTTTTTTATTATATGGATTAATTTTAGTTGATGGGATGTAGAAAGAAAATAAACGAAATGAGCTTGAGGGAGGGTGTTACCTCTTAAATCGACTAAATCATTTTGGTTTGCACCAAAGGGCTTACTTAGAACGATTTCTAAAAAAATAGAGGCTTCAAGGTAGAAGTCATTATTTCTGGGAAGTGTATTGGGTAGATGTAGTAAAAAACTAAATGGTTTAAGAGGAATGGATAAGAGGGAGTGGTTGTGGCCTATTATTGGGAAGTGAAAGGATGAACATTGAATTTCTGAAAAGAAGTTAGGAGTGCCAACATTTTTACTGAAAAAACAAATAAAAAAACTCTATAAGGGAAGGTTTATGGAAGATATATTGCCCGCCAATGGGTTTGGTATAAGTACATAGGTCATTTTTCCCTTATTTTTAATGCTTATTCCATTTTTAATCTTAATTTTACCTTAATCACTATAGTTATTTTAAAAAAAATCACTATTATTATTGGTAAAAAACCCATTTGATATTGTCACACATAATAAATTATGATGATTCTAAACATGTAATTAATTTTTCAAAATTTCAATAAACTATGTGGAATACATTAATTTAAATTTAATCTCACTAACGGAATAACATTACGGTTCTTTGAAGTAAAAATATCCACAAGTCTGCTATGATTTTATAACCAATTTGAAAGTGAAATTTAGTCTAATTACCTAAAATTGAATCATTGATAAAATATATGATATAATTTATATTTTATATCAATTGAAAATATAATTTATCCTTATAAACAAGTAATATGGAAAAATATTTTTCAATTAAATTTCAATATTATTCACTATTCATCCAAGAATGATGTTTCTCAACAAACATTACCCTAATAAAACTTTAAAATTATAAATTAAAAAATGAATTTTATTTTAAAAAATGAACTTTATTTTAAATAATTATACTTACAAATGTTTCAAAAATTATTTTTATTGTTTCTCATAGAAAGAAATGAAATGTTTTTCATTTGAGAAAAATATATTTTTATATATTTAATGACTTTACCAAAAAATATAAATTTCATTATCAATGTGTATTATTTATATTAAAAAATTATAAAAAAATATTTTAAAATTAATATTACTATTGATATTACTATTGGTCTTGTTTTTTATAACATTATCTAATTAGACCTGGGCTTCAACTGGATGTTCTTCATAAGAAATATCATGCTCTACTGATATTACCTATATGTTTAGTACATGTGAAGGGTTGGGAATATACTTAATTGAGCGTGATATATGAAAGACATCATGTACTTGAATGATATTTTGAGGAAGTTTCATGAAATAGGATACCATCCTGACACGATCAAGAATCACAAAGGGATTGATATGCCTAAGGCTTGGTTTCCCATTCTTTCTAAACCTCATAACATTTTTTCTACGATAAATTTTTAGAAATACATTTTAAAAAACATTAAATTCTAGATAACGTTGTCAGTTATTGGAATTTTTTTCTACTAAATTTCACCTTCCAGGATATGTTGCATAACGATTCTAACCTACTCTCACATTCCTTTGGTGATCTCATGTCCCAATAGTGTTCTTTCTCTAAGCTCATCCCCACACATTAGATCTCTTTATATCTTCCTCTAGAGGGATTCTTAAGGTTCCATTTGAATTCATGAGTGAAATATATTTTTATAAGAAAACTCAACTAGAGGAATTTGTTGATCCCAACCACATATGAAATTCAGCGAATAATAGGTCCACATAACCTCTAATGTTTTAATTGTTCTTTAAGACTATCCATTTGTTTGAGGATGATAAGCAGTGCTAAAACAAAATCATGCATTTAGTTTTTTTGATGAATTTTCTAGAATATAGAGTTAAATCTAGCTTCCTGATCTAATACAATAAAATGTGGTACTCCATGAAACCTTATAACTTCTTTAATGTATATCATTGAAAGATGATCCAATGATAAGTCACCTATGATAGTAATGAAGTGTTTTGACATTATAAGGTGATCAGCTACAAATGATATAGAATTAAATCCTTTAGAGTTTATGGGATGTAAAAGGAAAAAATACATAATTTTTTCCTCCATTTTCCATTCTTATATAGTTAATGGATGCATCATACCCTTTGAATTAAATCATTCTTCCTTAACTTGTTATCATATCAAGAACTGAGATATAAACTCTATTATATCTCACTTCACTCCATCCCATAAAAAGTTTTATTTCCTGTCCTTATAGATCTAAGTACCTCCAGGATTAATAGATAATGTGTAACTCTGAGATTCCTCTAATATCTATTTCTTTAAATCTGGTATGGTATGAACAAATATACTCTTTTTAATCATTATCATTCCATCCTAGTCAATGTTAAACCCAGAACAATTTTTCAAATATTTTTTTCTCTAATCTTCCTTCTACGCCACCTTAAGAATCAATTTGATAGAGGGATGAACAATAATTTGAGAAATATATAGATTTTCACCCTCCTTCCAAATTTATAGCTCCATCCATTTCAAATTAAAAAATATTGGATCTTTTGTGATCTTCAAAAGGTATAATCTTGCATTATACTTTTGACTCAAAGCATCGACCACAGTGTTTTCTTTCCCAGTGTGGTAATGCATTGAGTAGTAATATTACTTTACCAAATCTAACCACATTCTGTGGTTCATGTTCAAAACCTTATGTTTGAATCTATATATCATACTTTCTTGATAATAATATATATATCAAAATTTTATCCATAAAGATAATACCTTCATATGATATATAAAAAAATTACTAGTGATAACACAAAATCATATGTGGGGTAAATGTTTCTATGAATCTTATATATTAGATAGGCATAACCAATAACCATGTTATTTTCATAATAACACATTCTAATCCTTTCCTGGATGCATCAATATATATTAAAAACCCTTATCCTCTATAGGGTAATGTATTTTTAGGTGCACTGACTAATCTTCCATTCATTTCCTTGAAATTTTCCTCACATTAATCTATCTAGAGGAACTCGGAACCCTTTTGAGTTAAATTGGTCAAAAAATAGATAATCATTATAAATTCTCAAAAAAACTCAATAATTTCCAGCTAAGAGAATAATCCTTCAGATCTCAATCACGATGGTTGGAATAGGCTAGCACTCAATAACCTACGTCATTGATAGATCTATTGATATAACTTCTCAAGAGTTTTTGTGACCAAAAAATTAAACCAATAGTAGAAAAAATTCACACTTTGTAAAATTTTCATATACTTTATTCTTCTTTAGGGACTTTAGTACATTTTCCATGTTATCTTCATTATATTCCTTTCTATTTGAATAGATAATAATATCATATATAAATACGACCACAAACCAGTCGAGGTGATCTCAAAAGACACTATTCAACAAATCCATGAAGATTACAAGGGAGTTAGTAAGACCCTAAAGAAATAACTATATATTCATATAGTATATACATTGTATGAAATTATTCCTTGGTTATATCCTCCTTCTTGAAGCTCAATTTATGATGTTCATAATAAAGGTCAATCTTGTAAAATTATTGATCTCTACTCAGTTGATCAAGAAAATCATCAATATAGGGAAGATGAGGGTTTTTCTTTATTTTGATCTTGTTCAACTATTGGTAATCATTTCATATTTTAAATGATTTATATTTTTTACATGAAGAATAGGTGAACCACTAGGTGAAACACTTTTCTGAATGAATCCCTTATCAATGTTTTCATGTAGTTGCATCTTCAATTTCTGTAACTCAATTAAAGCCATTCTATATTGATTATTTCAAATAGGTGTGAAACCAGGAATGAGTTCTATTGAGAAATCAAAATCGGGTTTTGGTGGAAGTTATTCAACTCGACTAGAAAGACATCCAAAAATTTATTAATAACAAGTATATAAATAGTATCAATTTTCTCCCTAACCATTTGAGATAAATAGAACTTCCTAATGGTAATTAAAACCCACTCACTAGATTTTTTCTCTACAGGAATTTCAAAATTATCATCACACTGATTGATGATCATATGATGGTTTGAATTTTCAAATATAACATCCTTTCCTCAAAAATATATGTGGGTTTTATAAAGATAAATCCAATCTATGCCTAATATGACATCAAATTCAACTAATGGATGAATGGAGAAAATTTCAAGAATCAAATTCCCAAAAATGTCAATATGAGAGGAATCATAAACATAAGATGAAATCATAGAACCATTAGGGGTTTTTACTAATAATTCCATATCTAATAGTTTTGGTGGAATTATAATACCGTTATAAAAATCCTTATATATGAAAGAATGGGTAGATCCAGAATAAAAAAAGATATTAGTTGTACCAGAGTGCATGGTATGTGTACCTTTCACCACATAATTATTTCACCCCTCATCAAAATTAGATATATCAGGATATTTCCTATTGTCCCATATTTGTAGTGGTTTCTGACATTAATCATCATCATTATCCCTTGATTTTTGGCCTTGGTTATAATAATGACTATTCTTCATACATATGATGTACTTTAGTGTGGGAGGTTCATTCTATGTATATTTTCCTATAATTTCATCATTGGACAACTTCTTCTTATCTGATAAATAATTTATTTCCCAATGGCCTTCCCTTCTACAATTAAAACACCTAATATAACCCATATGGAAATTACCTCCATGCTTAAATCCACATTTATTGTATAAAGGAAGGCTCATCTTCTTCTCTTCCTGGTTTTTAAATTTTCCTTTTGAACTCCATATTATTTCTCTTCATAGACACTAATGTCTCTTATGGCCAAATCCTTATTGAGATTTGTATTTAATCAACTTATGAACATAACAACATTAATTTTGTATTGGATGGTAATTCAAAATCTTACCTCACAAGTCTTGTGAATTTAGTATCATGGGAACCAAAATATTGAACATAATTTTGCATCAATTCAAGGAAATCCTTTTCTATATTCATACAAAGAATATATGGAAACTATATATTTAATAATAATATTATGAACTTATCCCAATTAATGGATTAAATTTCGTCATGATTCCATGTATTTTGTTATTAGAGTCCAACATGGGTATGTTTCACCTTCTAAAAGATAAATAGCTAGAATGACATTATCACGATTTGATCACTAGAGAACTGTTAATAACTTTTTGATGGTACTGATCTAGCATTTAGAAATAAGTGGATCTGAAGACCTGCTAAAAGAAGGTTGTCATTGCCTCATGAAGGAATCAATAGAATATCATTCCCTACTTTTCTCATTAGGAAGATCATCATGATTAATAGTTTAAGAATGTTGGGTGATTATAGTAGAAAGTTTTCCAATTAAATATCCCATAATATTCAAATTCATAGGAGAATAATAGTTTCATTGTCCATTTCAGTCACCTTTAACGAGGTTTTATTGGGTTATATCAATTTACTAAATCACAAAATAATAGAGTAATAAATATTTTTCAAAGTAGAGAACAACATAATCATGAGAAACAACATATAGGGTGTCTAAATTTTGATAATTTTCATAATCTATGACAAATTATGTTTCCTATAAGGTAATGAGTAACATCAACAGATGCTCTATTAGATATAAATTTACTAGTAAAGATATTTTAAAATCATTTATTAGAGAAAATATCTTTTATTCATTGAAAAGGAACTTTGAAACAAAAAAAAATTAAATCCATTTTATTGAAAATAAACTTTATAACTTATAAATAATTATTTGAAAAAAAATTGGAATCCTTTTTATTTGAAGCCATATAAATATAGTTTAAAAACGTTTTGAAAACAATTTTGTAGGAAAACATATAAAAGAACTTTGAAATTTTTTTGAAAAACATATATTTGAAATTTCAATGAAAACTTTTAAAGGGATATTGAAACCCTAAAAAATTTTCAAAATCATTTTTTAATATGATCTTATGATATCATCTTTGATTTTTTTAAACGAAGGTTCTTTAAATTCTTGGCATGTGTCTCAAAGAATGAAAATTGAGATAAAACTACTTCTCAAATTGGGAACAATTGAAAAATAAACCCCATGAAAGAGAGATGAATTTTTTTTTGTGTAAATACCCATAAAATTTAGAATAAAACGAAATAATATATTAATGGGTAGTATAATCACCACAAAAAAGTGATGAGTGGTGAATAGTGTATAAATATGGCAGAAATAAAAGTTAGACTAGAAATCCACAAACCTTGTTTCTTGACACTCGTAATACTTATTAAAACATTATATTTAATAAATAATAGTCTATAAAAAAACATATTAGTATATATAATACAATATATGGGTTTATTATGACTATATGTTACCAACTTGTTAACAATTCTATGTTAAGGTTTGACTTTGGGTAATATCCCCTTTGTTCTTCACATGAGTCTTAATTGTTTATATCTTTGGTACTTATACTTAAATCATGATTTATTTAATGTAAACCATGACATAAATATAAATTAAATTCATTATATTTTTACTAAAATAATCAATAGAATATAGAAATGTAAAATGGAATACACCATTCAAGGATATTGTATGTCGTACGTACATATCAACTTCGTTTCCATTTTATTTTCATATTGAATGAAAGATAGAAAATGAAAAATATGTATATATGTATATATATAATTATTATGATATAATTATTATACCATATATATAATATATGTTTAATAAACCCATATTTATCTCAATCCATTTAGTTTGGGAATGAATCACATCACTTGGAGGGGCGGTAGTCCGCACTTCCTCAAACGAAATTAACGTACATAAAACAAATAGAATGTATATATAAATGTGTTATAAATTATTATAATTAAAAATATGGAATCAATATTTCAAAATTTCAATCACATAATTGGTAGAAACTATTTTAAATTTAATCCCGCTGATGGGATGACACTGTGGGATATTAATACAAAAACATCTAAAAGTATATTATGTTTCTATACCCAATTTCAAAGTGAAATTGATTATAATGTCCTAAGTTTTATTAATTTATAAAAATATCAACTAATTAAACTTTTAATTCATTATAAAATATAATTTTTCTTATAAATAAATTATATGAAAAAACTGTTTTGAATTAAAATTCAGTATTTTTCAATATTCATCCCAAAATTATGTTTCCCAGAAAAATCCCAAAAAATAACCCTAAGATCAATTAAATATCATAAATTAAAAAATGATGTTTATTTTAAAAAATTATATTTATAAATGTGTCTATAATTTATTCTATAATTTTTCAAAAAAGGAAATGAAAATCAGTTCATTTGAGAAATAGTATTTTTAAATATATAAGAACTTTACCAAAAACTATGTCTTTCATTATCAATATTTTTTATTTATATTAAATAATTATAAACAATATTTGAAAATTATTTATTAATATTAATATTACTATCTATAGTGGTTAGGTTATAATTATCTCAATTAAATAATGATAAAAAATAGATGTTTCGTAGAAACACTATGTTGTGTGTAACACATGCTAAGTTATTGTTGCACACAATGTATGACAAACTGGATCCATGTGAAAGGAATGTTTGAATAAGTAAAATGAAAGATATCAATGAAAATTTATGTTTATTAAAGAAAACATAGTCTATAAAAACTCAGTGTTTAACATGTATATATAAACCGCAAAAAATTTCTTCCCAATTTAATGAAAATAAAAATTCAAAAATATCTTAATAATAATAATAATAATAATAATAATAATATTATTATTATTATTAAATCACCATCATCATTATAATGATAATATTTTAAAAAAACATCCATTAAACTGATAATGGTAAATATAATTTAGTAAGTACGTTGTTTCATTCTTTATCCCAATTAATAATATAACCATTATTAGATTTCCAAATAATTATTTCCACCGTAACACCACTATTAATCAAGAAAATATATTTTAATTTTTATAATAGAGAAAAATAATAATAATAATTAAATCATAATTATTATTTCTAGCTACCAAATAAATTATTCATATGATAATTATTATTACCCTTACATGCGATGTGACCAAACACTCAATGTGCATAAAACATATGTATTACAGAGGGTAAAACATGTATTTTAGACCTAACAGTGGCATCATATTATCCATTTAAAACACCATTTGGGAGATATTCCATTGTTTTTGAAAAAATATATAATAAAATATTGAATATGTTATCAATATGTGTAATGTTCCCAAATGTTTGATGCATAAAAATATTAGGTCACGCTTAGGGTAAAACCTGTATTTTTGACCTAACTGTGGTATAAGATTTTCCACCAGAAAAACTGTTTTTTATATATTCCATAGTTCTATTAATATAATATAAAAAAATATTAAATAAGTTATCTTCACATGTGATGTTACATAAATCCAAACACACACAATATTATTTTTTGTAAACGTTAAACCCCTAATCTAAAAGCAAATGGTAGTCTTAGATTTCTAATATAATAAAACGTTTGGGAGAAATTCAAATATTTTGAGAAAAAAAGCACACATGAATAAAATGTTTTTATTATTTTTATACTTTTAATATCGAGGCTCTACGAGCCTCGAAATACCAGGTTGAATTAGTTATTAAAATCAAAAATATTTCATAGAATATCCCAAACAGTAAAATAATGATTCTACCCTTTCATAAACAAATAATAAACACACATATTGAAAATTATTTTTTGACACTATATTACTTTTAATTTATTAACAAAAGTGGGGTTTTATAATCATTTATAATTGAGGATATTACAATTCTCCCCTCCAAAAATCTTATTATCCTTGCTAAGCAATTAATATTATGGAACCACTACCCACCAAAATATGAGTTTCAATATTAATGAATTTTTAATTAAAAAATGTAATTAAAATATTTTATTTCCACCACAGGTTTTTTACAATAAACATAATATAATTCCATTTATATCATTGAAAGGAATACATAAAATACATACTGGATATTTAATTCTTAAGTACATATTATGAACATTTTCACATTAACCACAAAAACCTAAATTCACTCAAGAATATAATACCATATGATTACATAAAAGAATGATATAATTAATTTACCTAGGCACATATCATAATTTCATAAGAAATTTAATTATTTGGGATCTATAAAATGTATGAAATTGGTATAAATTACATCTAAACCTACATGTCAAACAAGACTAATGAACACACACCAAATCACATAAATCATCATATAAAAATTATGTGATTCACCTAAGGAAAATTTAATTATTGGTAACATAAAACAGAAGAAAAAACACAAATTTCTCAATCTTATGTAAACTTGGTGGCCCACTATACAATGATTAACAGACACTAATATAGTTCCCCTGGGAGACTCCAAACAATCCTGACTCTGGTCTGACCTATTCCAAATCGACAAAAAATGTTATTGAATCCTGGTGATCTGATACCATTTTGTAACATCCCGACCTGAACCATTAGGCCTCAACTGAATTTTTACCAAACCTTAGGAAAAACTCTCTATACACAAGAGGGTGTAGACTAGTATGGAGGGTCATAGTGCGAGAGTGGGGAGACTATACCCTCTAAATCATGTCATGGGACTGATAAATAATAACATAAAAAATAAATTAAATAAATAATTAGAGTAATACATGAAAAAATAGAATGAAGGAATTCATGATACAATAACTAGACTAATCACAGGACTAGGGTACAAGGAAAGAAGATAAAATAAAAATAGCATCTGACGTCATGTTCGAACTCCTTCCAGCATCCTCAACATCCTTCTATAACTCATACTCAAAAATCAACCACAAGTATATTTCCCTTCACTGAATCCTTAATCATAAAATCTACAAGAACATTGAAATTCCTAAGTCGGGTGTGAGTATAAGACTCAATTGAACACTAGTAATATTCATTTACATCATTGTATAAAATATACAAGTGTATTCTATGAATTTAAATATGATATAGATATAACAACAATATATCACACAATTACCAAGAATGTGTTGGGTATTCGATGACCAGATATACCTTCTTCGACACCATGCTAGGAGAAACCTTGTTTCTATGGAATAATACTAGATGAAACATCGACAACCATCCAAACACATTCTTCATGATTGTATAGTCCAAATTATGTGATACATTCCTTCAATATAGATTTTTTATGTACATTCCTACCCCAAGTTGGGATCATTCTTCTCATGTGGTTAGCCCAAACATGCCTCAAATCTCATATGTTGACCCAAGTCTAGCACATTCCTCATGTAAGAAAAGCCCCCTGAATTTGACACATCACGCTAACTATAATATTCTACGTACAAGCCGATCCTTTTCTCATTCATCCATATCAAAGGATTGTATGATGAATGTGTCACATATAACATGGTTAGCCAACATTCTATACTAGGACACTCAGCTACTGTAGAAAAGAATACACCATATATGATACATAATGCAAAAGACAGAACAAACATCATGGAAATTCATATAGTATCATAATCACAGTCATCAAAATAAATATGAGAACAACATAAGAAAAGGATAAAGGCTATACGCATAGACACCACCATGTGATCAAGAATAAAACATAGGTATCACAATCTACATGTGCTCAAAAATAAATCATACCAATAACCAATATAGTACATGCACTAATTCAATGGAATTAAAACCTTGGGTAAAGCGACGATTAACGACAATGATTGAAGTCTGAGTTTAATTTCACCATCAAAACATCATTGATTTAGAAAATATTATTAGTTTTCAGAATCTTCTAATCTGGATGATCCCAACAACACCAACATTGACCCAATCTGATCAATATCTTATGAAATATTGAAGAGAAAATATTAGTAATAATAAAATAAAGTAGACATGAAATAAAGAGTATTGAAGTGAGAGTGAGGGTGAGTGAGGTGATGATGGGGGGGATTTCCCCTTTGTCCCTTATACAACTAATACCCACCCATATACCCCATTTATATTTGTTTTTAATCTATTTCATTTATTGTTTTCTTTAATTCAATAATTATTACTTTCCACATCTCTCTAACTTATGTCAGTTCACTACAACAACCATTTAATCATATTTAACCCATGATAAATTTCATTTGATCTATCTTCAAAGTTATTTTAATCCATTAATATATATATTTATGTGCAATATATATACACGAACCTTCATATTCAAATATACCGCCAAAAATATGTATACATATATATTTAACCCACATATATATAAATATTTATTTATTTACACCAACACATGCATATATATATATATATATAATCCATATATATATGCCACACACTAATGTATATATAAACACATATGTATGTAAATATATAATTCCACACATGTACATATAACCCCCAAAAATTATCTTCCTAATTTAATAATAATAATAATAATATTAAAAACAATATTATCATCAATATATTATTATTTTTAAATAATCATCATTATTATAACCATAATGTCTCAACAACAACTGCCATTAAAAATAGAAAATTATAAACAATTTTTATTAACCACACACAATTTCATTTATTTATCACAATTAATAATATCACAATTATTGCATTTACCACTCATTATTTCCACTGTAAAACTATTATTAATCATGGAATTAAATTTTCATTTTTTATATGATTAAAATATAAATAATAATAATAATAATTAAATTATTATAATTATTTATAGAAGTAAAATAAAATATTTATATAAAAATTATTTTAACCATTAAGTGCATTGTAACCAAATAACTGATGTGTACAAAACTTATGTCATACATAGGGTAAACCCTATATTCTAGACCTAACGACGGGATGATATTTTAGATCCGAAACACCATTTATTGATATTTCATTTTTCGGAAAAATATTTAATTAAATACTAGGTAAGTTATCCTCACATGTGATGTATCCAAATGCGTGACATGCACAAATCTTATATCATTCCCGGGGTAGAACTAGCATTCTGAACCAAACAGTGGTCTTAAAATTTCAATCTAAAACAATTTTTGGGTCATATTGGATTATTTTTAGAAAAATATGTAATAAATTATTAAATAAGTTATCCTCGTGTGAGATTTTCTGAAACTCTCAATGAATACAAATCTTATGTCATGGATAAGGTAAAATACTTATCCTTGACCTTACTATGGTCTCAAAATTTTCACAATAAGAAACATTTGGTATATATTCAATTTAAAAAACCAGTGTGCATGAATAAAATGTATTTAATTTTTTTATTCTATTAACATCGAGGCTCTAAGGGACTCAAAATCTTGAACTGACGTAGAAAAAAACTCCCAAAATATTTTATAGAAAATTAAAAAGTGTTAAACATGGATTTTAATATATAATAAATTCATAATGAAGAAAATTATTGAAAAATTAAATTTTCACACAAAAATACATGTAATGTATTAACAATAGTGTGTTTTTATTATGATTTATAATTGAGGTTGTTACATTTCCTACAACATATTTTCCTTTCATAGGAAAATTTTCCCAAATGGCATGTAAAACATTCTTCAGAAAAGTGACCTAGTAGACGACATCTCCTATAATCACCCTCTTAGAAAAAAATTAGTTCTGTATTGGATACTTCCTTTCATATTTTGATTTTTACTTTGTTTCTTCCTATAGTTTTGGAATGTCACTCACTTTTCTTACACTATTACTCTCCCTTAGTTCATTCTTAATTCTTATAAGATTTATATTCATACAATAGTTATAATATTTACACCCATTAATTCCATTATAGAAACAAAATCCATATAATCTTAGTTTTTTGTGGATGTATGATCCTTCTATGTATAATGTTTTCCTATTTACATTACATAATTCAATTTTTTTCAACATAATTATAAATGGAAACATTCATAGGGAGTTTACTTAATTTTTTTCTGGATTTTATGGATTTCTCAGAATCTTTTTCAATCCAGTATATCCCTACATTTTTTCTAACACCAACATGACTTATAAAATATTATGAACTTCTAAATATAGTGTCTGAATATTCCCCTTGATTTATAGAATGAGATTTCTCAATAAATTATGATATTAAATCAATTTTTTCTAAATCTTTGTCTAAATTTTCACTTATCTTTCTTAAGTTACTTTCAACCTTAATATTTTTTGATTAATTTTTACAAAACTTATATTCCTTATAATTAAGTTTATTATAAATATATTCCACCATATTTTCTTTTCTAAAAAGTAAAAATTAAAGTTATAAATTCCCTCATTATATACATATTTATTTCTAAGAAGATATTCCTTTTAAACACATTATTTCACACCTTCTCTCTTCATTATTCAGAATTATTTCTTGAGTATTGCGTTTTTCTATATACGTATAACATGATCTGATCATAGCTTTTTTTCTCTATTTTTTTACTCACCTCCTTCTTCCTCACTATTTGGGGGATCTCATTTTTATAAAAAATTTTAAATAAGGTTTCAAATAACCCAAAATTTCCATATTCAAGATAAATTTCATTAGTATAATTAGATTCAACTTTCTTACACAACATCCTTCTCTTGATTCCTAAAAACCATTTCTTACCACAAGAAGATTTCTTATCTTCTATAGAAGCTTTTTTACACTTCTAAAATGAGGTCTTTATTTAGATTTATCTTTATATTATCTAGTGTTATTTTAAGGATATTTCAAGGAAGATTCCCCAGTTTCTTCACAATTTAAAAAGGTAATTGGATGGTTTATTCTACACTCTCCTACACCACTCCGTTAATTTTTTTGATAAGAGACATGATCATTTCTTTTATTTAATTTAATTTCCAATATTTTAAATAAATAAGGTTAACAAGATCAATGTCTTCAATTATCAAATTTATCAAATCTTCCAAATCCATTTAATATATGATTTTACTTTAAACTATTGGATCTTTCCTCATCTCATAAGCAACAATAATATTATGCAATTCATGGTATATAGACCATATTAATCATATAAAGATGAAAATATAGAATTGAACATGATTGGAATGTTTCTATTGAGCTTCTTGAAAATGGTGGAATCTTCCAATACATAGTCAAAATATTTTATGTTCCAATGAACTTAAATAAATGTGTTGATGTACTCACAAACAGTTTCTTCATGTACAATTATGATATCTTCAAACATGCTATGGAATATTTTTAGTTATCCCTACATCACTAAGGTATTTCACTCAAAGACACTTTAAATTTTCTCACATTATTATTTAGATATTCTAAGACCTATCACCATCATGGAAAAATTATTTTAAAAAAAATTAGAATTTCATTTATTCATTTTCCATCTATCTCAATATTTATTTTTTCGGAAAACACACAAGGAGAATTTTAAGAAATCGATGGAAAATGAATTACTTTTTTATTAATAACATCTATTCCAGGACACTAAATATATGGTATACTTATATTTTACCAACCATGATAATTTTTTCTATAAATGGTAGGAAAACCCCTTATATTCATAGAGTTGATACTTTTTGTGATAATGATATGACAATTGACCATTGGAAATGGTTCCAATTGGTTCTAATTTTTAATATAGGAACTATTGGGGGTTTAATAAGAGGCTAAACTTTACAATTTAAAATTATCCATAACATGATAATGTTTTTACCCAAATCAATTTTTAAAAAAAAATATCACAAACATAAAATAATAGATATTTATAGAAAGGAACTGAAGATTTATAAAGTTCGAAATATATGTGAGGACGTACATGCATTCCATAGAGACTCCCATCAGTCCATAAATATTCACTATTAATAATATGTAAATATAAATTCATATAAATCCCATTAGAATCATTATATCTTCCAATATGAATTATTATACTAACTCCTATTAGTTTTCAATTTTTCTCTTACAGATTTGAGAGACCAAAAATATGTGAGTCTTTTCAAAACAACTCCCAAAAGTTCATACAAATAATATATGTGAAATTAACTCTATTTGGTAAGTTTCCATATTATGTTCTATCCACCATTAGTAATTTTTCTCAAACCTCACATCACTAAAACATCACTTTTTTTATAACCTATGTTTTTTGTACATAAAGAAATGGTTGCGCCAGAGAATCTACTTAGAAATGTTATTTTTTATAGTATTTTAGATATTATATTTGATTTTTTTTCGACTACCCTAGATATAAATCTATATCATATTATACTTATTATAATCTATGTCTAATGATTTTGATAATAGTCTCTATCTGGTATCTCTTCTGCCACCAATATGTAATATCAATTGAAAAATCACCTTGAAAAAAAAACATTATCATTTCAACCTTTTTGTTTCATGAACACTATTTTCATAGTACACCATAAAATTATTTACAAACTCTTTATATATTTATGTCCAAAGTGGATTGTGTGAGAACTTAATTTAGATATCTCGCATACTAAAAACTCTAATTTTGAGTTTCATGTTTCAAATTAATTTTTCAATATTCATCGAAAATATTTTACTGGGTTCCTTAATATTCTTCAGTATTCATAAAGAAACAACATCCTTACAATTTCTTCAAAATTTTCATAAAAATTGTAATGGCTCGGACCTCTTTGGACTATTTTTTTTTTAAAAATATGGTGTTTGAGGTGTTCCGGGAGGTCAACATGACTTATCACCAACACATTACCAAATTTCATGTTATGTGAAGAGTGTCATTGGTAGCTTTAGGTGAAAAGTGCAATGGTAGCCTTAGGTGAACAATGAAATGGTGGCCTTATGTGAAAAGTGTCATCGGTAGCCTTAGGTGAATAGTGACATAGTATCCATATGTGAACAGTGTCATCGATAGCCTTAGGTGAATAGTGCAATGCTGCCTTATGTGAACAGTGTCATCGGTAGCCTTATGTGAACACTAAAATGGTAACCTTTTGTGATCAGTGTCATCAGTAGCCTTATGTGAACAGTGAAACAGTAACCTTTGGTGAACAGTGTCATCGATATCCTTATATGAACAGTTAAAGTGCAACTTTATCTGAATAGTTTCATCTGTAGCATTATGTGAACAGCGTAATGGTAACCTTAGGTGAACAGTGTCATTGGTAGCCTTATGTAAATAGTCCAATAGTATCTTTATGTGAACAGTGCCATCGGTAGGCTTATGTGAACAGTGTAACAGTAACCATATGTTAACTGTGATTCTAGAACAGTGAGGTCCAATGGTAGCCGCTATTTCCTTTGCCATATTTTGAGTTTATGAAGAGTGTTTCCAAAATGGCGAGGTTCAACAGTAGCCTCTATTTCCTCTGCAAAAATTTGAGATTGTGAACAGTGTTTCCAGAATGGTGAGGTCCAACGGTAGCCTCAATTTCCATTACCAAATTTTGTGTTCATGAACAATGTTTACAGAACGGTGAGTTCCAATGGTAGCATTAATTTTAGTTTCCAAATTTCATGGTCACGAACAGTATTTCTATATTTTTACAGTATTACCTCTTTGACTTTTCCTTTGACATAAAATTCATTTGATGCCTCGTTTTAAGGACACCAAGGCCGATTCAGAGGCTATATCTTAATTATTAATTTATCTTAAGGCTCGAGATGCTTTTAATTGGTCAAATTTCATGGTTTAATGTGATCCTATTTTAATGGAAATTTCAGAGTATCTTAAACCGCTACACCATTAAATCTTCTAAAGTGACGAGATATCTTCCTCCTAAGTTTTTCCTCCTTGTTCTCAGGTGTAAGATGCTCAAACATTCCATTCCTTCCCATAGAAGTTGTACGATCAAACATTACTTCTTCGAATGGTTCCCCTAGGTTTTTATGCAACCAAGTAGTATTGATCAATCCTCTATATAAGGTATGATCAATCATCATTCTTTTTGGTTCATCTCCTTCTATTTCTCCATTCCCTTTCATGGAATTCTATCTCAATGTTCATAATGGGATTTTCTTGGGCGTTCACCAATGTGGTGGTGTCTCTGCATCCTTGGGTGGATACTATTGTCATGGGGGGAGGAGGTCCTAACTAATTTTTGGGCATGTTCTCGTATAAGGAAAATCAAGAACCATTTGAGGTAGGGGATTCATTGATTTTCTTTTATATTATGTGCAACTGTAAATCTACCATGTTTTATCCCACTAGATCTTAATGGAATTGACATAATAAATATTTGAACCAGATAAATAAATTGATATCGATCATATGGTATTACCTCTTGTTTTTTAAGATAGTGTCATATCTATGCTTTCTTTGTTTAGATTTTCCTTCATCATGGAAATTGTTAAAGAACGTAAAGCCAGAATTAATTGATAATTGTTTGGCTAAAGATAAAGGGGTATGTAAATGAATCTGATTGTTGTTGTTTTAATATGATGCTAATCAAATTGATGCAGTAAACATGTTTAATCAATTTTAGATAGCTTACTATTTAGATTTCCCGTAGTTGGGACCCATGAATAAAAAATCGGTTAATTTAAGATGGATTAAAGAACTGGTTGTTTGATAAAAGTTAATTCCTTGTAGGGTTCTGAGTTACCCTATTGCTTGTTTAAAAGCCATGATCCCAATTGATATGATGTTGGTTTTATTGATGCTTGTGTTGTGATGTTAGCGAAGATGGCTATTGTGATATGCAGGGGCATAGAGGGCTACTAATTGTGGTAGTAGTAGATGCCTAGAGTGGAAAGATGCATGAGTTTATGCATGTGGGTGTTGGGGAGGACACCAGTGATATTGAAATGGGTTGGATGTGAATGTTTGGATGCTATGTGATTCTTGTTGGTTGTTTATCCTCTTTACCTTCCCCACATATCAATGCAACCAGTTTTATTACCCTCCTTCCAAAAATGGGTGATGACACCCGGGGTATACCACATGCTTTCCATGTTTAGCTTCTCAAGAGAGGATATGTCTATGCTCTTTCTATAGGTGGAAAAGATGTGATGGTTAGTTGATTGACTCACCGATTTGAGACACCTTGTGTTTAGTAGCTTAAAATGTTTTTCTAGAATGCCTGGGAAAAGGGGAATGTAATAATGTTGTCAATAAATGATTTAATAAATGATGTTAACCCTAGGGGTTGGAGCTTGCTGGGACACAATTATGAGGTTATAAATTAAAAGGATAGTGGACTTTTGGTCTGATTATAATGAAATATAATGTAAAATTGTTAATGGTTAATTAAGGTTTAAGGAATTAATTAATATAAAGTGAAACTGATTAAAAGGGAATAAAGTAATTTAATTAAGATATTTAAATGGTTGTGTGTTTATAGGATACCTAATCTTAGAAGTGGCAGATGGGAGTCCAAAAGACTTTAACTGCAGTTGTGTCTAAGACTAGTTTATTCCTATAGAGTGGCTATGGGATATAATATCTTCTGTACTTTTTTTGTTTCCATATGCTACTCCACCCAGTCAGATATGGAAAATAACACCCCGGGGATTCTGAGCCCCGTGGCGTGTTTTCCCCAACATTCTGGTGGGAGGATGGATGGATGACTATCCCCTTTGGCCTCACTCTCTTCTCTTGGTAGTTACTTGTTATGGTAGGCACAGTGGTTAGTTTTCCCCATATATGTCTGTAGAGGTCTATACTAGCTTGTGGTTATTCATGCACATATATACTGAATATAGTTTCTTATAAACTAGAATAACTGTAAGGTGTATTGTCTATGATGGCTTGAGGATCCTTACTCAGTGTATGGGTTATAGTGGCTTGAAGATTAATACCCTACGTATGATACATGTTATACGAGCTATGGTGGATACCAAAAACTAACATTTTACTTTCCTTATGTGGATGTGGTGGTTTTGTTTCTTGAGGTGAATGTTGTGGTGCTTCACCCAGGTGTCTGTGGGAAAGCCTTTTTGGAGAGAGATTCATAGGTCGTGCGACGATGTGGAAAAGTAGAAAACCAGTGGGAAATTAGTAGCAAGGTACCATTTATATTCTTTATTATATTATATACTCTTGTATGTGATAAATGGTGGGAGTTTCCATGGAGAGGTTGTGAAATTAGTATACTTTTTTAGGTGAAGAGTTAGTTTCACTTGTTGTTCAGTGTGATTTAGTTTTCTTGCTTTACTTTTGAACGAGAAGCTTCTGGGTGGATCCTACAAAGTATACTATTATGCTCACCCTATGTGTAGATAAACTATTTTAAGGTCACTTGAAGTAGGTTGGTGATCAGGCTGGTTTCTACTAGCTTGGGGTTGCAGGAACTGTTTGGGATTCGTGGTTTCTGTTGTTTTTACTTTGTTTTGGGTATTTGTAGTCTTCCCCTTTCAGTTGTAGTAGTTTTGCATAACATTACATATGTGTACTTGGGATTTCTTTTTTATTATTATCTAATTTGGAGGTGGTTGGAGTATATCTTGTCACTCTCTTTCTCAGGTGTTCTCTTAGAGCGTAATGCCTTCCATCTATGTGTTTACTATACCCTCGGTGCTAGTCGCCAACCCAGGGCCTACTAGAGGTGGGACTCGGGGGTCATTATATCCCTTCTCACATTGCCGACCTCGGAGGGTTACACTTTGTGAGGAGGGGGCCTTGACAGAGTGGTATCGGAGGGAGGTTAAGGGATTGGATGGAGTTTGGAGTTAGGCATAGGTGAGCTTGCATGTGTTGGTAGGGAAACAATGTCATTCAAGATTAGCAAGTGATGTAAACACTGGAGACCTACTGAGAATAGGCTTTTAGGGCCCCCTATGATCTTATGTACAGATCATTAACGTTACAATGGCTACTAAATGAGGTGATACTAGTTGTAGAGTAGATACATAGTAAATAATCATGCATCATTCTTCCTTGTGCCTGTGTTTGAATGGGTAGACCTTGGGATAGTGTATCCTAAAATGAATAAATAAAAAATTAATTATTTAATGATGAGTCTTCGTTATTCTAGGTTTATGAGCTCTAATTGTTTCTTATTTTATAGGTATGGATCCATATAGATGTCCTTATCAGGATCACATAGAAGTTTTCTAGCAGGCTATGCCAGTAGCTCGCAGGAGGGTAGAGGTTAACGATGACGACACTTGGAAGAGGACACTCTGAGAGTATTTTGCACCAGATTCTGTAGAAGTACAATGGCTCCATTTCAGATGTAATCATAGAATACTATTTAGAGGAGGTTGAGATAGGATTTAGTTCCATCCATTCTTGGAAAGACCACTGGGTGTCATTGGTTGTGATGATACTATGTGGAGCAGCAAGGCAGTGGTGGTTCTTGTTCCTTGAGGATCATGAGGAGTCAGCAATCTCATCGGAGGAGTTCTGAGACATGTTTAGAATCATGTTTTTTTCTTCGACCACGAAGGAATCCAGTCGCAATGACCTTCTTACCCTTCTATAGGGGAGCTCAACTGTGCAAGAGTTTGGAATCCATTTCAAGAACCTTTTACGATATTCTTAGGATCTGTTTCCAGATGAGGAGGCCAGAACGAGGAATTTCAAGGAGTCTTTGCATCCAGAGATTTAGCGCCAGGTCAACCCATTTATGTTGAAGACATATCTTGAGGTGTTGGTGAGGAAGAATTCGTCAAGAGGAATTTGGATAGAACTAGATCATCATGATAGGGGAGTTGTCATGATTCCTCATAAAGAAGAGATGTGGTTTAAGGTTCCAGATTTTCAGGGAAAAAGTGTTTTTGTTTGGCCGAGGGTAGGTCCCAGCCCTCAACATCTCGTTTCTCTCAGAGCCATAGCTCTAAACCCTATTCCAAGGTATTAGACACTTTTTTTCTTGTGGTGGTTGAGGAAATCAGTAGTGAGAGGGACCAACCATTCGGAGCAGTCATCGGGCACCAGGTGATCCACTCTAGGTTCCTTCGTTGAGGTAGTTCTTGCTGAAGCAACAACCACATGTTTCACCAGCTTTAGATCAGCAGAGGGTAGATGGGGTAGGCATAGGATAGCCCCATGATGTTCCCTATCCTTAGAGAGCAGAGCACGGTCATGGTGGTGGTCTTCATCAAGGTCAAAGAGGTTGTGGAAGAGGTCATGGTGAGCTTCATGCTTTAGTGTTACCAGCTCCAGGTGAGCCAGACGTCATTCAAGGTATCCTTTGCTTTTTTTCTAACTTGGTGTATGCATTGTTTGATTCATGAGTGACACAATACTTCAAATCACATACCATTTTCTATCCTTTAGGACTTGATATAGAGAGGCTTCTAGTTCTCCTAGCGTTGACTATGCCAGTTACAGGTTGGATGACTTTTTTGAAGTATGTAGAGACTGTGAGAAAGTTTTTGGGCAACACCACTCCTGGGGAGATTTCCTATGTTTACGAATACAACCATATGATGAATTCCTCAGAATGGATTGGATGTATTTGGTGTAGGCTATCATGGATTTCTTAAAGAAGAAGGCTATGCTCTTCGATGTTGATGGAGATCTAATGGTGTTTTTTTTCGAGTGAGACAATCAGATGAGACAGAGGTCTATTCCATCCTTATCATTCATGACAGAAGAGCTGATGCTGAGTAATTCTGAGGATCAATAGTTGGCATTTTCTTGGGTCAGAGAAGAGTGTCCTGATGTCTTTTCAGAAGTGTTTGTAGCATTACCCCCTAGATAAGAGATCGAGTTTGGGATGAGCTATAAATAGGAGTGTCTATTATCTCTATGTCTCCATATAGGATGGTCCTTTTGAGTTGCAGGAGCTATGTATACAACCTGATGGTCTATTACAGTGTAGTTTTGTTTGACTGAGTGTGTCACTGTGTGATGAATCAGTTTTGTTCTTGAAGAATGCTTACATTAGTTTGCAGTTATGTGTCGATTATCACCACTTAAACAATGTGATGGTGAAGAATCTCTATCCTCTTCCGCATATTGATGATTTATTCAATTAACTGAAGGGTGAAAGTTGGTTCTCAAAGATCTAATTGTGGTCAGCATATCATCAGATTCATGTGAAGGATTAGGATATCTCGAAGACTACATTCCATTATCGTAATGGGTATTATGAGATAGTTTTAATTCCATTAAGCATGACAAATTCTCTTGCTCTATTAATGGGATTGATGAATTCTGAATTCCTTGAGTTATTGGAAATGTTCGTGGTGTTTTTCATCGATGGCATCCTTTTGTAATCCACGTCTGAGGAGGAGCATACAGAGCATCTACATGCCATTTTGGGAGTTCTTCGTCAACATCAGCTATTTGGGAAGTTGTCGAACTGTGTGTTTTGGGCTTGAGAAGTCCATTTATTGGGGTATGTTGTGTCCCAGTAGAGAGTAACTGTGGATCCATCGAAGATAGAATTATTTTTGGGGTGTGCAGCCCACAAGAGAGTGTCAGATATGCGAAGTTTCCTTGGTATCGCAGGCTACTATAGGAGGTTCATAGCCGATTTCTCTTGAGTAGTGACTCCCCTGACTTGTTTTACTAGGAAGGATCTGACATTCATATGAACTGATCAGTGTTAGGAAAATTTAGAGTATCTAAAGGAGAAGTTAATAAGTGATCCAGTTCATTTTCTTCCAACAGAGGGAGTTCAGTTTGATGTTTTCTGCGATGCTTTGCATCTGGAGGTAGGATGTGTTCTGATGTAGCATATATCAGCTGTTTCTTATGGGACTCAGCTATTGCGCCCCCATGAACGTAACTATGTCACCCATGAATTTGAGTTGGTGGCCGTGGTGTTTTCTCTAAAGTTGTGGATACATTACCTCATTGGAAAGCATGTTGTTGTTTTAACTAATCATAATAGTTTGAGGTATGTTTTCTCCTAGAGTGACTTGATCTTATGAAAGCATTGGTGGATGGAGTTATGACAGGAATATGACTTCAAAATATTTTATACACCAGGAAAGGAGAATTTTGTAGTTGATGCGCTAAGCCAGAATTGACGTAGTGATGCTGTGCATGAATCCAGTGACTCCTAGAGAGACATGGAAGAATTATTAGCATTACATCTTGTTATGGGAGAAGTTGGGGTCAAAGGTTGTAAATTTTAGATGACGGTGCAGTCACCTCTAGTGAAGCAGGTGGAAGAGTCCCAGTTAGGGGATCTATTGGTGGAGGTTTGGAGAGACCGAGTTGTCTGTGGCGAGGCCCTTGATGGGTTGTCTGAGGATAAACAACACCAAGTGTTTTATCATGGAAGGATATTAGTTCCTTTGATGATGCACAATATGGTTCTCAGAGAGTTCCATAGTTATCCTTTAGCGGTGAATCTTGGAATGAAAAAGATGCACCGAGCCTTTAGCACCCAATTTTGGGGTCCTCATCTGAAGTGTTCAGTTGCGGATTTGTGTCTCGATTTTTGGTTTTCTAGAATGTGAAGGCAGAACATCATGTTTTCGGTGGTTTGCTCCAGCCATTACATATTCCTTAGTGGAAGTGGGAGGACATCTCAATGGACTTTGTTACTACTTTACCTCGAGCATATGGAGGACATGACACTATTTGGGTGGTAGCGAATCATTTAGAAAAATCAACCCACTTCATAAAAATCTAAGAGTCAAGATCAGTGGATATTTTTTCAAGGAATTATCTGGTGGTGGTGGTGAGAATTCATGGAGTCCCCTAGATTATCATTTCTGATCGAGAACCACTTTTTACCTCATGGGTGTGCAGATGTCTCTAGCATGATTTTGGTTATAAGATATGACATAGTTCTTATTTTCATCTTCATATGGATGGTCAGACAGAGTGGACCATATAGACTCTAGATGATATGCTATGTTCTTGTCTACTGGATTTTCGAGGGTTTTGGATGAGGCACTTACCCTTGGTGGAGTCCTCTTACAATAATAGTATTCATTCCACCATCGGTATGGCATCGTTTGAATCCTTGTATAGGAAACCTCTCTGTTCTCCATTGTGCTGGATTGGGGTCAGAGAGTCATCAATTCTTAGACCGGAACAAGTGTAGAATACAACCGAGATGGTTCTGGTGATTCATGAGAGGATGAACACAGAACAGGATCATCAGAAATCATATGTCAGTCAAAGGAGGAGACCCTTAGAGTTTTATGTTGGGGATCACGTGTTTCTGAAGGAGACTCCCCACTATTGGAAGTGAATGTTTCATTGTGGGAGTAAGATTACTCCCCAGTTTTTGGGGCCTTTCGAGGTGTTAGCTCATGTTGGAGTTGTGGCGTATCGAGTAGCACTTCCCCCATAGATGAGCCGGATACATGATGTTTTTCATGTGTCACAACTCCGTCATTATCTTCACAATGAATCTCACCTCATATATTGGGGAGATATCAATGTTGATGATGATGCGACCTTCAAGTAGCGACCATTGGAGATCTAAGAACGCAAAGATAAGGTGTTGCGTAGGCATTATATCTCCTTTGTTCATGTTTTGTGGTGACATAGTGGCATGGAGGAGAGTACCTGGGAACATGAGTCATAGATACATGCTCAGTACCCAAATTTGTTTGATGATTAACACTTTTCATGTAACAATGACCCCTTCGTGGTTATAGAAATTTCATGTTTATGAGACTTGTTTCTTTGGTTTCTTCTTGTGGATTGCACTCTTTTAAGAGGTATCTCGATGGGTTGTTTTTCAGACTTTTATTCTTTTCACTTTTAGGTTTGTTTAGAATTCTCGTGGATGAGATTGTTTTGGGAGGTATTTGATGTAATGTCCCAGACCTCTCTAGTACATTCCATTGTGATGATATGATGTTTGAAGTGTCATAGAAGGGCAAGATGAATTATGCCCATCAGTTTTCAAAATTTCCAGTTATGTGAATAGTTTCATCGGTAACCTTATGTGAATAGTGCAATGGTATCCTTCTGTGAACAGTGTCATAGGTATCCATATGTGAACAGTGCAATGGTACCCTTATGTAAATAGTGTCATCGGTAGCCTTATGTGAACAGTGCAACGGTAACCTTATGGGAATAGTGTCATCGGTAGCCGTAGGTGAACAGTGCAACAGTAACCTTATGTGAACAGTGTCATCTATAGCCTTATGTGAACAATGCAATGGTAACCTTATATGAATAGTGTTATCGGTAGCCTTATGTGAATAGTTCAATGGTAACCTTATGTGAACAGTGTCATCAGTATCCTTATGTGAACAGTTCATCGGTAACCTTATTTGAACAGTGTCATTGGTAGGCTTATGTGAACAGTGCAATTGTAAAAATATGTGAACAATGTTTCCAGAATGGTGTGGTCAAAAGGTAGCCTCTATTTCCTTTGTCAAATTTTGAGTTCGTGAACAGTGTTTCCACAGTGGTGAGGTCCAACAGTAGCCTGTATTTCCTTTTCGAAATATTGAGTTTATGAACAGTGTTTCCAGAACGGTGAGGTCCAATGGTAGCGTCTATTTCCTTTTCCAAATTTTGGGTTCATGAGTAGTATTTCTAGATTCCTACAGTTTCACCTCTTTGATGTTTCCTTGGATGTAAAATTCATTTAATGCCTCGTTTTAAGGACTCTAAGGCCTATTCAAAGGCCATAACTCCTATATTAATTTTTTATAAGGCTTGGGATGATTTTTATTGGTCAAACCACATGGTTTAATGTGATATGATTTTATTATAAAATCCAACATATCTTAAATTTCTTCTCTTTTAAATATTCTAAAGGGACGAGATATCTTCCTCCCTAGTTCTTTCTCCTTGTTCTCAGGTGTGAGATGCTCAATCCTTCCATTACATCCTGTAGGAGTTGTGCGATCAAACTTTCCCCGTGGATTGGATTCCCTCCGTTTTTGATGCAACCATGCTTTATCAATCAATCTTCCATAGAAGGTATGATCTATCATCATTCTTTAGAGTTCCTCTCTTTCTATTTCTCCTTTCCATTATATGGAATGGTATCTCTATGTTCCTAATGGCCTTTTCTTGGATGTTGACTAGTTTGGTGGTGTCTATGCATCCTCAGGTGGATATAGTTGTCACGGGGGGGGGGGGATTGTAACTCATTGTGTGGCTCGTTCTCGTATAAAGAACATCAAGAACCATTTGATGGAGGGGATTTGTTGCTTCTCTCTTCTTTTACATGCAACTATTTTTTTATCATGTTTTGTACCACTGGATCAAAATTGAATTGACATAATAAATATTTGAATCAAATAAATAAATTTATATCGATCATGTGTTATTTCTTCTTATTTTATAGATAGTGTGATATCTATTCTTTCTTTGTTTATCTTTTCATTATTGATGGAAATTGTTAAAGAGCGTAAATCCAAAATTAATTGATAATTGTTTGGATAAAGAAAAAGAGGCATGTGAATGAATCTAATTGTTATTGTTGTAATTTTATGCTAATCAAATTGATATAGTAAGCATGTTTAATCAATTTGTGATATCTTACTATTTAGGTTTCAAGAAGTTGGATCCTGTGAATAATAAATCAGTTAAGGGCCAATAGCCTAATTGATATAATGATTGTTCTACTACAGCTTGTGTTGTGATGTGATCCTGGATGGTTTTTGTGATATGTGGGGGCATGAAGGCCTATAGTTTGTGGCAGTAGTTGACGTCTATAATGGTGAGATGCATCCGTTTATGCATGTGGGTGTCAGGGAGGACATCTGGGATGATGCAATGGGTTGGATGTGAATGTTTGGATACTTGATGATTCTTGTTGGTTTTTTTATCCTCTTTACTTTTGCCACTACTCAAGGAAGAGGGTTTTCTTACCCTCATTCTAAAAAGGGATGGGACACGTGGGGTATGCCATTTTCTTTCTCTGTTTAGCTTCTCGAGGGAGGATGGGTATATTCTCTTTCAATAGGTGGAAAAGACATGACAGGTAGTTCATCTACTCACCGAGTTGATCCCCTTGTGTTTAGTAGCTTCAAATGCTTTTCTAGAATGCCTAGGAAAAGGGGAATGTAATAATGTTGTTAATAAATGATGGAATAAATTATTTTAACCTAAGAGATTGGAACCTGTTGGGATGTATTATCATGGTTACAATTTAAAGGGAAAATGGACATTGGGTTTGATGCTAATGAAATATAATGTTGAATTTTTAATGGTTAATTAATTTTTAAAGTATTAATTAACGTAAATTGAAAATGATAAAAAGTAAATTAAGTAATTTAACTGAGTTATTAAATTGGTTGTCTGTTTATCAGAAACATTGTCTTAGAAGTGGCAGCCGGGAGTCCAAGAGACGTTAGCTATTGTTGTGTCTAAAACTAGGTTATGTTCATAGTGTGGTTGTGAGCTATAGTGTATTTTGTATGTTTTGTGTTTCTATATGCTACTCCACCCCTTCAGTAAGGGAAACTGAAACCTTGGGGATTCCAAGCCATGGGGGGGGGGGGTTTCCCCAACATTCTAGTGGGAGGATGGATGGATGACTACCCCCTTTTTCCCTAATCTGCTCTCTTGTTAGTTACTTGTACTGGTAGAAACAATGGATAGCTTTCCCCATATATGTGTGAAGAGGGCCATAATGGATTTTGGTTATTCACAGACATATATTCTGGATATTGTTTCTTATGGACTACTATAGGTGTAATATGTATAGGCTATGATGTCTTGAAGATCCTTACATGGTGTATGGGCTATAATGGCTTTAGGTTTAATACCCGATGTATGATACACATTATGTGACCTGTGGTGGCTCCTATAAACTACCGGGTTACTTTTCTAACTTGGATGTGGTGGGTTTGTTGCATGAGCCGCATGTTGTGGTGCTTTGCCTAGGTGTCTTCGTGCAAGCCTTTTTGGAGAAAGATTCTTAGAACATGCGACATTGGGGAAAAGTGGAAAACCCGTGGGGATGTAGTAACAGAGTACCCTTGATTTTGTTTATTATATTATATACTCTTAAATGTGATACATGGTGAGAGTAGTCACGGTGAGGTAATGAACTTAGTATACCAGTTTAGGTGATGAGTTAGTTTCACATGTTTTTCATTGTGCTTTATCATGCTTTCTTTTCTTTTCCATGAGAGGATTCAGGGAGAATCATACTGAGTATATTGTTATACTCTCCCTATGTGTATATAAACTATTTTCAGGTCACGTGGAGAATGTTGGAGATCAGGTTGGTTTCTACTAGCTTCGGGTTTCAGGAGCTATTTGGGCTTCGTGGTTGCTATTGTTTTTTACTTTCTTTTGGGTATTTACAATTTTTACACTTTCTGTTGTAGTACATTTTCATGACATTACATATGTGTACTTGGGATTTCTTTTATATTGTCATCTAAGATGGAGTTTGTTGGTGTCTGTCTTATCTCACCCTTTTGCATTTGTTCTCTTAGAGGGTAGTTCCTTCTATCTGTGTGTTTACTATACCCCCTGTGCTAGTCACCATCTCGGGGCCTACTGGAGGTAGGACTCGGGGGTCCTTATCTCTCATCTCCCATTTCCAGCCTAGGAGGTGCACACTTTGTGGGGAGGGGGTCATGACCAAAATTGGGTTAGATATCTTCTTCATACTTTTAAGAAATCAGGAAAATAATAAAAAAATTATTATGTAAACACAATTGAAATACAAATCATCTCAGCATCATCTTATTTTTAAATTTAAGAAGTTATATAAGGGTTCATATAAACCCTTTCTAGTTAGGCTTTTCTAATGAATTCATTAGAAACATTTCATCCAGTTCTATCTATGACTTATTGACTTTTTCTAGTGGATCCTTCCTTTATAACACTATTCTTAGGTCAACATATATAAAACCTCAGTCTAGTTATATCAATATTTATTTCCATTTCCCATCTATTAAATCTATCATCCTATAATTAATCATTATATGATGGAATCGAACTGTTGGTTTTTCTCTAGAAGTGAACTTCACAACTTAAAAACATCACACCTCATATAATCTATGTCAAAACATTGAAACTTTCAACTTTATATAATAGGTCTAGAAAAATCATCTACCACTATACAATATACATGATATGTCTCTTTTTTGTAAAAACTGTTTTACCTTAAAAAATGTTTTGTTTCATGACACATACTTTGTCTAGTGCCCTGGTCTGATTTTCATTATACCCTTATGAATGTCCTATAAAACATTGATGACCTTTATGAATATTATTTTCTAACATTATGTTGGCAGAGAAAAAGTGGATGGGCTTTATGCATCATCTATATGAAATATTAATATGGTTATATCCATTTCTATTTATTTTAATTCAAACTACGTACCCTTTTTATTTTTTAGGAAATCCAAGAATTTGATAATTATCCTATATATTCATCTTATAACTTTATAGATGGACCTATTGTTTTCTTTATATGGTAATATTCTTCTAGTGACGTTTATCTAGTCATATGTGTCCTGAACATTGTTTTCAAAAACATGGTGTTTGGAAGTCTTTCTTTAGAAACTTCTTTCTCATTTTCCTCATCCTTTGAATATTTTCATTCTTTATAATATCATGTACAAACATGGCATGAATCATTAATTTATTCATTATTTTAGGAATTTTGACAATGTCATAGCATTATCTGTTGTAAGGGATGTATCTTAACAAATTTATGGAAACTTCCCTCATAAAATTCACAATAAAAATTTCATACCATTGACACATGTTTAATAAATTTCATTCACAACAGAGTATATTAATAATAAATACATGTAATTTTTATGAAAAAACTATAACGTATCATCAATATCCACCTTTTTTTGTTGGAAATATTTGTTACAACATTTCAAACATCAATTTTCGAGAACTAATTTTTTTAAAAACAATTTTTTCTCTTAATTTTAAATTTTTATTAAATTATATGATTTGTTATAGAAAATTCACTAACAGTACACTATTTGTTAAAGTAGTTTTTTTCAATTAATTCTATCCCTTAGTGAATTTTTTTGGCCATGTTATGATAAATTAACAATTAATTATTTTTCCCCTCCATTTTACAATAACCATAGATTCATATTCATATAAAAAATATTTTTATTTATTATTATAATGATGTACATAATAACCCCATTTAAAAACATAATCCAAATCATTGTGGGAGTGATTCGATAAGAACATTATATATTCATTAGTTATAAAATATCATATAGTTTTATTTCTATTTACACAAACCTTTCCCTTACCATGGATTTGATGAAAAATTTATAAATTTGATACTTAGTTGATATGTACTGAAAAAAAATATCACAACCAATAAATTTTTCTTTTATGAAGTGATATTTTTTATGAATGTGTTTTGTTCTCAATTTTTTTAGATTATTTATTGAAATATCAAGGGAACATTGATTATCATAAATAATCTTCAATTCATTTTTGACATTCATTTTCAATACTTCTGGTTTAACATTAATCAAAAGAATTTGTATACAAGTATGGGTGGAAGAAATGTATTATCTGACCACTATACACAATGTAAATAAACATTGTCTCATTCTATACCAACTCACTCAAAATGTTCCCAAGAAAAATGGTTTTCCATATGTTGACCTTATTTTATAGAAATCTCTGATGTGAATTTTTCAATGATCTAGGGGAGTTATGAAAGGGGACCCCCTTTCTGGCCCCTATTTTCTCTTGCTGAATATTATTGATGTCTATATCTCAGTGACCTTATACAAGATATATTATACAATAATATTAATTCTTTAAAGGGAATTAATACCCATACTCATCTATTTACTAACAATGGAATCCTATTGTATAGGAAAACAGACAAGAGGATTGTTTCATTGAAAAATCAAATCTGTATGCACTTTGAAGACGTGGCTAGACAAGCCATTAGATAGAAAAAATAATTTGTGCTATTTAGGTATGGGATGACCATCATAAAGAATAACAAAATTTCAAGGTCTCTTGGGGTAATGAAAGTCTCTCTACACTTTAATTATCCTAGACTACCACTCTTTTGGGGTAAAGTAAAAAGGTGTTACCTTTAAAATAGCTACTCAAGATTTATTTCACAAATTTCTACATAGATGGGGAAATCCATGTCCAAAGTTAGAAGAATAAAAATTTTCAACATGGTGACCACTGATATGTTTGTATATGTGTTCTTTATTAACATATATCCTAAATACCTTATCAAGTAGATTTTGACATGGAATAGAAATATCATATAGAACTGATCCATTATTGATAAGAAAATAATCATTTTGGATTTGAAGGAATGTATCCAACCCACTAATATGGGAGGATTATATATAAAGTAACTAAGACTCTTCAATGAAGCTGTATTAAAAAATCACTTGGAGTCTTCTCACATCCAGTGACACATCAATGGAGTTTCCTTCAGCTCACCTCAAGACAAAATTGTGGGCTAAAAGAACTTTTTATCTTTCCTCCTGTATATAGAAAGCCTTATTATCTTCCTTTAATATACTCATGTATTGTTTATAATGGATTGTCTATAGGTATTCTGGTTTGAATGCATAGAGTTATCAATGGTTAACCTGACTAATTAATGAAGTCATAGATATTCCCCTAGACTTGATGCATACCTCGATTTATGATATTCACCTTGAGAACATGAACACCTATCATTTTATTCCCACCCATTTTCCAATTTAAATGATAAGTTAATCATTCGTTGACAATGCCACTCTCATTTGGATACCGCACTCCACATTCCATTTTACCACCCTTGTAAAGATTCGACACATGTGTGATAGGAAAATCATGAATCCTCACTATAATATGACTTTTTAGACATTATATATCCCTATAGATGCTTATATTCTACTGTGGGGAATCTATAATTGAGAAATTCCTTTGCACAATCTTTCACAATAAAAACTGACCTACAACTTACTTCAGTGTGCCCTCTGTCTTTTAAGGGAGAAAACGATTGAACATGTATTTCTTTTCATTGACTTTTCTTACTAGGTATGGTACTAAATACAATATTTTCTTGGGTTCTGGATCAACAAGAACATCCTTGTTGAACTACTAGATTCAATTACCTCTATGACATGTAGTGATCATGTGAAGAGATTTCAATTGGATACTACTACATCTATCTTTTAGTATGCCTTGAAATCGTTTAATGAACTTGTTTTTTACCATAAAACACCATATTTTAAGGCTAGTATTAGAGTGGTTCATAGTTTTATCATCACAAAATAAAAAATCCATACATGATGTATTAATAATGATTTGAATAATATAATTTTTTTGATGTTTTGGTTCCCATATAAGAATAAAAAAACCATTGGTGCTAAAGTTGACTAGGTGGATCCCCCAAATCCTTCTTGGTTGAAAGTCAACGTTTATGGGGAAGATTTCGGTGCACCCAAACCTTTAGGATGGGGTGGTGTCTTCCATACCTATCGAGGATTTTTAAAGGGTAATTTTATCATTACATTGATCAAGATTTTTCCATTAAGGTTGTGTTCTGGGTTAGGATTGAATTTGTCAAATATACTTTCTATCATGGTTGGAGGTTCCTCTAGCTAGAATATAACTTAGTGGTGGAAGGTTACATCCTCAAGATTCATTCCATGAATGTACCATTGAAAATATTTTCACATTGGGTTGAATGTATACATCTCACTAGTTGCTTCACTCATTGTGTGACACATGTATAAAGGAAGTCTAATTTAGTTGATGATGCTTTTTCAAAGAAGGAAATTGTAGATTCATGCAAAGAATGGAAGTTTTTGGTCTCAAAATCATTGTCACACATTTTTGAGGTAGAAGCATGTGGCATAATTTTTACCCATCTTTGAAAACCCATTTTTTGATTTCATGAATTTTACATTGATTAATGTATATTATTATGAGTGATTATTCCTCACTCATAGACCTTTTGGGTATGAATATATATTTATTTATATTGAAAAATTAATCATACAATTAAATTTAACAATCCATGAATTGAAATTTCAATATTTTTCCTTTAATTTATTGAAAAAAAATATTTATATTCTTTTCTATTTACCCTAATGATAAAATTATTACATCAATATAAGAAATAACAATCAATGTAGATAAGGACACCTCCATCACTTAAAAGTTCATATCAAATTTTCCTTTAGAAATGGTCAACTTTTCCAGCCAACTATCATGTATTGATTACCATTCTCATAGAGTTTATTTCAACCCATATAAATCTTTCTTAAGTATACACAACATGGTTCAATATTTATCAAGTAATAACCCCAAGGTTTCTCATTATAAACTTCTTCTTCAATATATCCATTTTGGAAATTTATCTTAACACCCATATGATAAATTCTATAATAGTGATGGTATGTAACTTTTAAGAACATTGTTATAATTTCTAATCTCAAAATGGGGGAAAAGATTCAACAAAATCTAAACCTTTTATTTATGGGTAACCATTGTAAACAATTCATGATTTGATTCCAGAATAATCTCTTTGTTTGTTTAACTTTATTATAAACAGCCACATTATGCTGATTATATTATTTCTAATTGGTCAGGGAACAATTTCCAGTGGTTCATTATTCTTAATAAAATCATACTCTTATTTATTAGAATAATCTAACTCTCTGGTTTTACTACCTCTACAAATAATTTTAGTTCAACCTATAAAAAAATTGATGTTTTATTTTATAACCTAATTTTTTTGGGTATTAAATAGAGATTTTGGATTTCCAATAATGTTGTTATATTTAACCTATTTCTATAAGGTGTGAAATTTGAGAAAAAATTATACCTTTATTTATTTATTAATTATGTTATTTATCTAAGTCTTCATGTATCTACTTTAGATCACATTGTTATTCACCTTTTCTATTATCATTGTATAAATTCAATTTATCTTCTAGTATATTTTTATTAAATTTCTTTAATGAATTTGAGTTCTCAAGATATCTCACATCATAATAATACATGAACATTTAGAAATTTTATTCCAAAATTTGTAACTTCATCTATTAGCTGAATGTTCCAGGAACATTCCTTATTTATCTTTTTTATAATATTTTCAAAGATCCAAATTTTCAATCTTTTTTAAAAAGGGATCCTGTAAACTATGGTATATTTCATTGATGGAAATTTCTTATACCACATCGGATAGGGAATAATTTTTTATTTTGGACCTAAAAAAATATACTTTGTACAAGAAAAATAGTACCAATAGCACATATCTAGAAATACATAAAAAAATCATTCATCCAATAATCATGTTCACATTTCCACTCAACTATGATTCATCCTTTCCAGTAATAAATTTTGTTAACGAGTATATGGAGTACTGATTTGTGTTTGATTTCATGATTCATTTATATTGTTTGAAAACATTTCTTATGTACTCCATTCCATGGTAAGTTACCATATTCTACATATAAACTCTCATCTCTCTTCCAAATTTTCTTAAAAATAAACATAAACATCTCTCCAGCCTATGACTTATAATTCAAATACATTAAGATGGTAATTCTTTCAAATTAGTCAATGAAAATGATAATGTAAATATCCACTTCTTCTATTGATGTATTAGATGATGAAAAATATCTTTGGGTATAGGCTCAAGAAGACTTATATATTAAATTTCAAGTATCTTATATTTTCTACTAACCATATTCCCTTTCAGACATGTTGTGAGAACTTAATCATATTTTCTTTTTATAGGTGATAATTTTATTATAATATATACCTAAGAACTTGTTATATGTTTCTATAAAATATTACTAATTCATCAATACCATATGTTATTTTAATCTTCATCACTCAAGTAACATGAGTTACAAAGTTCTCTAATGTGAAAAATATTACCACTATTTATTTATCATTTTGTAATATATTTTCCATATTTAAAAATATGAATGATACAAGAATAAATTCTAAATATGACTTCCTTTACATCATATTAAAAATTTCTAACAAAAAATGTTTTTCTCTCATTAGTATATAATAATTTTTATAATTTTAGTTCTTGTTATTCAATATTAGTTGTTCCTATTCCAATTATTTTTTGGGAACCATAATTTTCAAAAGTAAATGATCATCCGTCATGAACATAAATATAATTACAGATGTTTATATCATCCATTATTTGTGAGGAACAACAACTTTCTAGAATCCACGGTTTGTCCCTTTCTATAGATTTTAGTGTTTTTTCAATAAAAAATATCCTTTCTAAATATTCTTATATTGTAAATACTTTTCATTATAATTGTTTGAAACATTTTTGGTAAGGTTGTTTAAGCATTATGTATATAAATGACCAATTTGAACACATCTCCCACAAACATTATCTGAAAAATCAGAAAAATAATTGGAATCATTGGAACAACTTATGATTTTTTCATTTCATTCTACTTATATCTTAGTAATGTTTCTCCCATTTATTAAAATATTTCCCATCAATAGTTCATGGATATTTATAGTAGGAGATATATGGTTTTAATAGTTATAATATCTTTCCTCATAAATTACATAGCACGATCTAAAACCATAAAATATCAGACTTATGATGAACTATGATATTTCCCTATATAATGTTACCTTAATTAATTAAATCATTATCATTTTTCCTATTAGTTTTCGAAATCATTAATATTGATGTTATTGTCAATATTTTTTATGTGGGGAATTTTTCATATCCTTTTTCAATCTAATATTTCCTAAAAAATCTTAACATTACCATCATTTGGAAAATTAGATTAACTTTTATATTTAGTGTCTGAACACGACACCAGATTTATTGAATGGTATTTCTAAAGAGCTTGAGATGTTAATTATTTTTCCACCAAAGCCTTATCAAAATATTCCATCATCTTTATTAAGTTACATTAAACCTTATGATGCTGGTATTGTTTTATTAAATGAATCATTTCATAGTTGTCTGTTTCATGTAAAGGTATTCCACCAACTTTCCATTTTCTAAAACTTTCAGATAGATATTCTTAATTAACTCTATATAAAAATCATTATTTTTATTATGATATTACTATCCAATAATTTCTTTCAAAATATATTCCTTTAAAATTTTAATTTATTGAGTATTTTTCTCAGGACATGTCATAGATTATGATCTCAGTTCATATTCTCAATAAGTTTCTTTACTAGCATCTTCATTATTGAGGGATCTACCATTTTTTAAAAGTTTCTAAGGAATGTAATAAAATTATAATAATTTTCAACTTCTAAAGAGTTGTTTTTAGTATAATCATATTGAACATTCTTACTCAACATAAATCTTCTATTTTTTAAAAATCAATAACCACTAGTGGATTTATTACCTTCACTAAAAGTATTATTACCCCTCTTCCATATGGTTTTTATTTATAATTATATTCATATTCTAAAATTTTTATCTCATTTTAATTCATGGAAATATTTCCTATTCCTCTAAAATAAAAATAATTATTTTGGGGGTTTTCTTATGTACATTCCCTTAACTATGAGGTCCTTTTAGAGAAATGCGACAAGATATTTTCATTAATGACATCATATTCCTTATCATCCAAATAACTAAGGTTATTATTATCAACGTCATAGATTTTTAGAATTATCTTATATTAAAATTACAATTACTCCTTTATATTCCTTTTTAATTATTAATATTTATTCATATCATAAGAAACAATAATTTTATATAATTCATCAAGAGATAAATTGTATTTATATTTTAATGAATAAATTTCAAAATATAATGTATCTTGAGAATTTATCATGAGTTTTTTAATAACATTTAAATATTACAATACATCTTATAAACATCTAATTTTGAAAAAAAACTAACTATAAAGTATTACTCATATATAGTCTCTTCATTTATATTCTATTATCTACCAAATTTCAACACCAACTTTTTAGTTTTTCATCTAACAAATAATTTTTTACCTCAATGATAATTTTTTTACCATGTTTTATTTATTATTTTGAGACCCTTCACATTCCTAAAATAATTTTTTTAAAAATGAAATTATAATTTACTATCTAGATTTTCCATCACACTAAATATTTCCTTATCGGTAATCGTCATAAGATATTTTTTCTCAATTCGTGGAAACCCAATTGTTTCTAAATCAGTAATCTCTAGAGAAAGAAATAAAAGATATGCTTTCATTTTTTTCATATGTGATAATATTTTCCATTGATAGTTATAATTAATATTCAATTCAAAATTTTGTGATTTTCCATGATAAGGATATGATAAGGTAACCTTGGATTTAATAGTAATTGGAGTTCTTTACAATCGTTGGATCCATTGGTTGGGATTAGTGGTTAAATTTTACAATTTCAAAATCTCAAAAACAAATCCATGTAACTAAGAAGTATTTTTATCCTTATCATTATTTGACAGAAATCTCAAAAGAATGTGATTATAAGTAATTAAAAAAGGAATTCATGGTTTACAATGTTTGAAATCTATGTGGGAACTTATATCCCATCAATGGAAACTCTTGTTAGTCCATAGAAAATTACTATTAATAAAAAGTGAATAAAAAATGATAAAACTCCTTTTAAAAACAATATATCTCTTAATAATAATGATTATACTAACTCCTATCATTTTATTTATTTATCATACATAACTGATCCACCACATATATGTGAAACCTGATAACATTGCTCCCAAAAATTCGTCCATAAAATTTTCATCCAATTTCCACCATTTGTTATGTTTCTATTTGATGCTTCGTACTTGTATCATTATATTACATCTAGGGAATGAAACTTAAAGTGTGCCTATTTTCTAACCCGATTTTAGTCTGATGGATAAAACTATTACACATAAAAATCTTCTAAGAACTACTATTTTGTGAAACTATGATTGGTTCTAAGTCTAATATCTATGTAAACTACCTTAGATAAAAATTTATTTCTATATCTACTGATTAAGAACTATATCTAATGATTCTAAAAAGAAACCATATATGGTATCTCTTCATCAAACATAAATTAATTTTAATTTGAAATACATTGTGATAGAAAAATCATAATCATTTCACTTTTTTTATTTAGTGAACAATGTTTTCGTTAGTAAACAATATTGTGATTTTCACTACATTTATATAGGTCTTGCTGAAGTGGAAAGGATAGGATCTCAATTTAGTTTTCCTGATAATTGAAAAATATAATTTAAACTTTACTCTTCCAAATTATTTTTTGTATGCATCTAAAATATTCTATAGTATTCTAAAAAATTTCTAAAGCCTAATTAAGGCTCTATATCTTAACTATTTCTTTTAAATTTACTAAAATTAGTGTCTAGTAATTTATTTAGAGTTTCTAAACATCAAGAAGTTATTAGTCCAACTAGGAACAAAAATCAATTTAAAAAAAGCGCAACATCACCATTTTGGAACATTTAAATGTTTTGTAAATTTTATAAAAAAACTTTTCTTGTTAGGATTGTCTAATGAATTCATTAAAACATCTTAAGCTATGTGTATCTTTAATATATGGAATCTATATATTCAATTATTCATATTCACAAAGTACACTTGTTTCATCATCTAAATCATCCATCCCATGACATCAGGAATGTTTATCTAATGTCTATCCTTCTGATAGATCATAGTCTCATGGAGTCGATCCCCTAGTTTTCCTCAAACTGTTATTTTCACAACTTCTCAACATTGATCTTATTATAGTCTATAATAAAACTTTTCAACTTTCAAATTATTATAAAATAAATGTCTATAATAATCATTTCCAACTATCTAGAAGACAAGAGTTTTTGATTTTGTTAAACATTGTTATATATTCAAAAGAAAACTATTTAATAGTATATATACTTTATCTAAATCCCTTATCTAATTTAAATTGTACCCATATAAAATTCATGTAAAATATTAATTACCTTCTGCAAATTCCTATTTTACATTTACGTTTGTAGTTTAAAAAATATATTTCCTTTATATAGAATTTATATTACCCTTATGTAGGGTTTTCTACTTCTTTACTTCTTCTAATTCAAACTTCCCCTTTTTTTATTTCTTATGAAAAACTAATGGTTTTTAATATTCACAAAAATATTTGATTATTATATTTATAACATATCTATTTGATTATCTTCATCAATAAATCTACATATGGTGATCTTTATTCAATCATCTTTGTTCTTATCTTTCTGTTTGAAAAATCTATATAAAAAAATATTCATTCCAAAACATAATCTTGGTTTCTCTCCTACTTTGAAAATTTTCATTATTATTACCAATGCATACAATGTTTTTTTAAATCAAGAAATTCATTATAATGTTAGGATATTTTAAGAATTGCATATCATCTTATAACTTATGTAAAGTTTCTTAATAAGTTTAAGGAAATTTCCTCCACAAGATAATAAAAAACATTTTTAATATCCTAAAATGTTAAACAAAAATTATTCAAAAAATAAGTATAATTATAATAAATATAAAACATTATTAGGAAAAAATCACAAAAATAATATTATATTTGTTAATTATTTTTATTGTTTTTAATATTCTAAAAATGGGAAATCTTGTGTTGTTAATATCATAAAAAGATTCATAAAATATAAATGAATGAAATAAAAACCTATGAAAGTGTAATAAGGATGTTTGTTGGTCATAGGGTGGGAAATTATATTCCTTTATAATATATTCCATTTTATAAATTAAATTTGACAACGAAACACATTATACAAAAGATATGATACCCTAACTTGTGTTTAGGTATTATCATGCCAAGAATACCCCTTTTACTCACTAAATCTCACATAATCTGACATTTAATTATGATTTTAACTCCTTAATCATGTATGTGAAACCTTCCATGTCCTTACTCCATTGTATATAATTTTATATCTTGATGAAACCCAACTCAATCAAGAGAATAGATTATAGAGAGAGGCATAGAATTTTAATATGGCATGGAATGGAATGAGATTGAGAGTTATTCTATGTGAAGGTGTAAAATCACCATACCTACCCACAACACACAAACATTCCACCTTAAAATAGAAAAAACTACCAATTATAAATAGGGGTTTTGGAATACTTAGAACACCGCCCCCAAGGCCATGCCACATGTTTTCTACTCAACATCATGAGGAAAAAGAGGTATAGTAGGGGAAACACACAAATTAACAAAGAAATGAGATAGATAATAGAATTATATAACATCTAAAATATAAGAAAACTAGTATATATTAAAAAAAATATCATAGAGAATAATTAAAAACCTCTACTACTAATTACCTTAGATGAAGGAAAAAGGTCCTAATAACTTTAAAATATGAAAAGGGTGAAAATTTATAGGCAGTAGGTGAGATTTAATTGCATGGGATAATTCCATGTTACATGGATAAGAGGGTATTATTCAATGTTTGAGGTTATATATCCTTCTACAGAATCATTTACTCTCTAATATTTTTTCTATTTACATTATCATGGATAACTAACATGTGGGATGTTTATTTTATTGTTACCCGACCCAAAAAATATTCTCTTATAATAAAAAAAATTAAAAAATGTTAAAAGAGTTATTAAAACATATTATCTTCATATACAACACATCAATATTTTATGGTTTCTACATGGACACATGAATTTAGGGATGTACATAGGGAATGATAAAATTTCATTTTCTTATCCAAATCGGCTAAGAATAAACATATTATCCATCATGTTTCTCATCCATTAAAAATGAAAAGTGATTGTGGGAGATTAACAAAATTCAGAGAAGGATTTAGAACCTCATATAAGAAATAAATCCATATCATCCATTCTAAATCACATTCATCCACTAAATGTCAATCATATTTTATATTTATAAATTTTCACCCATGTTCAATATGTAAGGAATTCAAAAACCTTGGTACTCAGCCTAGGTATTGTGTATAATTTTTTCAATATTTTTTTATAATTAAAATTTTGAATATAATGTAGTTTTATTTTCTTGTAGCATATTCATCATTATATTCTTCTCCCATTTATTCTTCCATTTTTCTATTTCCCCAAATATACTTCCTCTTTATCAATGATTGTGAGTAGATAACATGAGGATTGGCCATGGGGAAATATTTTTGTGTGTTCCCAAATACCTTTTTCAATTTAGTAATTTTTATTTTATATATTTAATGTGATGGGTGAGTATTGGTGATGGGTTTAGTAATTTTACACCTCTATATTCCATAACTCTGGATCTCATTCAATTACATTCCATACCAAAAGTAGCTTCTTTGTCCCAATCATTTCTTTTTGTTATGTTGTTGGGTTTTATGAAGATATGAAATAATAAACGATGACATTAGTTCATGGAAGGTACCCCAAACATGATTAATATGTGTTCTTAATTATATATTTTGAAAGGGGTGATAATTTTTGTGATGAAGATATCTCCAAGGAATTCTAATATCATACTCAATGTATGGGATGATAGCTTAGGTATTATTAGATGAATTATCAAATAGAATCTACACAAAAAATAGCGGGTAAGGTAACCATGATTCTAACACAAGGACTAAAAGATTTATTTATAATTCTTTTATAGGTTTCTTTTACTATCCATTATATTTAATGAATCAACCATTCAAAGAAACACCCCAATATTTTAATTTTTCCTAAATTATAACATCACAAAGTATAATTTATAAGTAACTTTTTATTGTGATTTCTTGTAATGTTTCTATAAGAGTTTAACCTAAGGTCATCTCCATAGAGGCATCCTTAGATGTTTAAAAATGTTAACATGGTATTTAATCATTCAATAATATTGTATTTCATCAGTGTTTTAAGGTGGTAAATATCAATCTTTTTACAAAATTACAATTTTAGAGTCTTTTAATTTATTTTTCTAGTCTTTAGGATTCATATTATATTCCAATTTAATGAAATGGATTTGTAAACAATGATTAATGTTAGTGGATTTAAGATTTTAGACATTTTTTCAGTAATTTAATGCTCTATTGGGTGCTATAAGTGAATGTGAGATTTTATAATGGTGATTTTTAGTTAATATAAAGCTTTCATGGGATTAGTTTGATTATAATTATTGAACTCTATATGAAGAAAATGTTTTTATTTTTCATGGTAAATTTAGAATTGGGTTGAGTTAAAGAAGTACAAAATTTTAACTAATCCAGAATTAGATGAATTGAGTTTGATAAAGTAAAACATATACAGGTTGGACATATATATTAAAGAAAAACTCTAACATAAGATAATGCATGCATTTGAAACTAACATGTAACTTATTATATTCATTATATTAATGATGTAAATTTATTTTATACTGTAGAATCAATTTGATGTAAAAATCCAAAGTGATAAAGGAATGTAAAAAAGAAGTTGTAAAATAATTAGGTTAGCATTAGTTAGTATCTAAGAGGATATAAAACAATATTTTAGGATGACTATGTAGTGTTGAACTAACTCTCTTATTTAATAAAATTGGGGGCTGAAACCTAACATATAATTAAACATCTATTCTAAAAAATAACATGAATTTAAACAAAAAAATAAGATCAATAAGAATAAAACATTATTTAATAATATCGTACCCTAATATTTATTTTATTATCAAATACTTTATATCTAATTTGGGTTATATTAACTGATTTTTCAATTGATATGAACATAAATATTCCATTTTTCCAAATTTTATTTTTGATACTATATTGTTGATATCAATTTTCAATTTTAACATTTTCCATTTATTCATCTATGATCCTCCAGTATTTATTCTTAGTTGTTTATCTTTAGAGAAATATTTTATGTTGAATATATTCAAGTATCTATATGATAATGTTGTGTGTAATTCTACCAAACATTTTAAATATATCTTTTACATTAATGATACACCATAAAGTTGAAATAGCAAGAATGTGTGGGAGCCAGCGATAGCCAGAACCACAAAAATATATAAGAAATAAATAAATAGAAAAGTAGTGATAGGGTTACAAGGGGTTATTACATATCCGAGAGTGAATCACTCCACACATATCAGCATTAATCATTGCTTCAGATCAACTAAGAAATTGCAAAAGACCAAAACATACTCGTCTAACTGACATCCTTCTTGGACAACACATCTATAACTTCATTTGCTTCTCGATATGTGTGGGAGACATCCAAATTGAGATGAGAACTCTTGTTGTGAAACTCAACCCAAAGAGGTAGACTTATCTATGGTACAACCTGTTTCCTCACCTTTAAATCTTTCACAACAACCTTAGATTCAGATTTAAGCCACAATGGTGTCCAGTTTTACCGAGCAGTGTAATCAATTTCATATATCGTGACCAATAACTCAGCCTCATACGCCGTTTTAATTTTAGTGGAGTTATAAAAACACCCCTTGATGAATCCACGGTGAGTATGAAAGACACCTCTACATCTCTAAGGGCTCCACATTCCTATCACATCCCCATATACATTAAATTTGAACCATGCCACAATTGGAGGAATACACTGAATGTATTTTACCATTATGAGTTTCCTCAGTCGACCTACGACACCCAACAGTCTAAGAATGTTCAACTCTTGGATCGTGTTAAACATAACTCTAGGTTGTACAACTGATGCGACATAGACCTCTTTGTGTAGTTCCATCATCCCTGAATAAATAAAAGGCTTCATTTCATTGAACAACACCTAATTTTGGGCATTCTATATGTGATATACCATCACCGCAGTTATTGCAAGTAGTAGGTGGGAAACCTGCTCACTATAATTAGCCATACAAAGTTCCTTCGTTCACTCTTCAACATAGTTGTTACTGTCAAATTCCATATCAAACATAATTCCATTATATTCCAAAGTCTATGAGAAAAATCGCATGCAATGAACAAATGATTTGTGCCCTCTTCAGTATGCTGGAAGAGACAGCTAATGGAGGACATATTAAATATTTCCTTCATAATTCGATCCAGAGTGGGTAGCCTTTTATTCCAAATTATCTAGAGAAACACAAACCATGAGGGCTGAATGAAAGAGTTATCAAATCACATTATCCAAACTGGTGGTTGATTAGAATCACCTAATTCATGTTTGAAAAACTCTTTTATATTAAAATTAACCTAATGATTGTTCTTCTATATGATAGTATCATAGTCCATAAAGTTATAATTCTCAATATCTAAGATGATCTGATGAGGAATTATATCAAACCTAGAAATATTTGATAGTAGGAATGCAATTTACATGTGAGTGTCTTCTATAGGATCATTAATGACATCCTACGAAGGTGTATCCAGCCATATGGTAGTCCTTCAGTTAAGATTTGATTCCCTACTCACAATCCACTCGGTGTCATGACTGATTTTTCTGAAGAAAGACTTAAGAGATATCCAGACAGAGGATGTGAGGTGATATTTATATCCATTTAAGAGCTACCCCTTGAATCTACTAATCAATAACATAGAATAATTATCACTCGATATAAGATTCCAAATAAATTTTCCAATCATTCCATCTTTAAAAATCCTGAGATCTTTGATTCCAAGGCCTCCCATTTCGATGGGTTTAATTCACTCAGACCATGAAACATTGATCAGCTTTCTCTCATGAATAGAGCATGTCCATATTAAATTTCAGTTCATTCATTGAATCTCCTTCCCAAGACCCCTGAGCCATTTATATAGTGAGAAATAGTAGACAAACTTAAAAGTGATCATAGAGTTAACCAGGCACACCCTTGTAGCTAGGGACATGAGTTTTCCTTTCCATTGGTCCATTTTGTTGGTAATTCTTATTTGTACAGTTTTAAAATAATTCCTTTCTACCTTACCATAAAATAATGTCACTCCAAGATAATTAAAAGGGATTGAGGCCCTCTTAATGACAAGCCTCCTAATTATCATGTTTTGTCTGTTGATGCTCACACCATCACCAAAGACAATGAAGGATTTATCCCAACTTATTAACTTCCCAACAACTTCTTCAGAATGGGAAAAGAACCCCTTGATAATAGAACTAGTATTTTTTGGGGCCAAACCAAACAGGAGTATATCATCAACATAAAAAAGGTGCGAGGGGACCAAATTATAACTGCCATCTTTTATTTTCTTATAAAGTCCATGTTGAGCCACCTCATTGATAAATTTTCTCAAATAATCTTCAACAATGGAAAATAGAAGCCCTAAATAAGGATCACCCTGCCTCACACCCCTGGTGCACTGATAAAATCCTCTCGGTTCCCCATTAATAAAAATGGATAGTTTGGAAGATTAATAGATGAAATTAATAAGCTTGATGACTTCCCTTGAGAAACCATATCTTCGAAGGATGCCAAAAATAAAGCCCGATTTCAGTGTATCAAAAGCTTTTGATATATCAACTATTAAGGAAAATTTTCCATCTTTCGTTGGTCTCCTCATCAAGTATAATTCTTTCGATTCTGTATACAAAAATTGTTGAATACTTCATCCTATGAAGAAACCAAATTTTTTCAATGATATATGTCCCTTCATAATCTCCCCTATCATATTCATAACGAACATGTTAATGAATTTAGGAATCATGTTCTCAATAGCCACTGTTCTATAATCCTTGATGTGAAACAGATTCTCTTTTTCTTAGTATCAAGAAAATGCAGTTTGTTGGAACCATGATCATTCTATGCATGAATTGGAGTATGGTTTGTGTTTTTTGTCAATCCTCAGTGGAAGTTTAGAATGTGTTCCAGTAATGTAATCATACAGAACAATCAGATAACAATGTTGAAGGTGGCACCGTTTTCCAGTGTTTTCCGAATTTTTGGGTATGAAAATTGAAAAATGGACAAAAGTGGTTTTTGGAAAAGATGCTTGTGCGCAGATTACATGGAGGCTTGGAAACATGTGCGCCTTTTTCTTTTCAAGACCAGAACATGAAAATATGGAAAAGGGAGAAGGGCACCCATGTTTGGAAGTTGGTTGCGTAAGTGATTTTCGGGGGGTAGAGACTTGTGCGCCGAAACTTGCGTGCCGAGGGGAGACTTGCACGCCATCGCACAGGGTGTCCAAATGCCTATAAATACAGTTCGTCCCCTCCTCATTCGAGATGAAGTTCAGACTTAGAGAAATTCAGATCTCCTGTTGTGCAGATGTAGTGGTCACGCAAGTGTTTTTGGGTCGCACAAGTAGAGGTTGCATGATAGTTGTTTGCTACGCGTCCATGTTGGTTTGGGAGAGAAAGGGGTTGAGTCGCAAAAGTTTGAAGTTGAATAAGTGAGTGTCGCACAAGTGGTTGAGGTGAACTTGCACGCTGGTTTGGACTTGCATGCTGTGACTTGTGCGCTATCTTGAAACTTGCACGTCGGGCTTGGAGAAGCACGCCAGGTATTGTTGATGTATTCCAGTCTTTCTGGGGCTGCACGAAGGATGAATGTTTGCCAGATACCGTTGGAGGAAAGTGAGATATGTGTTCGGGTGGAAGTTGAACTTCAACAGAGCATCTACATACAATAGAGGATGTATTCATTAGCAATGATGAAGATACCTTCACGTCTATAAACTGAGTGGGACTTCACCAAATGCAGTGAGCTATGGGGAGTTAACTGGAGTGATCCGAGGGACGCTGTGATCAATCCGTGAACTTTTGTAAAGGCAGTGAGCCTGAGATAGAGTGACTATTCTCGATCCTTTTTAATCCACATATAGTTATGTTTAGTGGAATTTGGTACGACCGAAAACCTATCGGCATATGCTCCTTGGATGTAGAACTTAGTGGTGAACCAAGTAAAAAGTGTTGTGTCATCTCTCGACATGTGAATGTTTTCTTTCTGATCATTTTTTGTCGTACAAGTTTAACAAGTTCCAACAACGTGGGAACAAGATCCATCACATTAAAAGAAAAAGCTTTCACCCTGATTCAACCCTCCCCTCTCAGGGTGTCCCGGGGTCCTACAGGTGGTATTAGAGGGTAAAGGTTGCTAGTGTTGAATCTATCCTCTGTACTCATGGAGAATTCAGTCAATGTTAGGGGAGTCCCTCTCTTCGATGGAAGTAATTTCTAGATCTGGAAGTATATAATAAGATCTAATATAAGATCCCTTATAATGGAAATCATTTTTTTCCACTATCCAAGGTATTCATGTTACTGATCCAACAGGGCTATGTATGACGGATGCCGATAGGAAAATTCTTGATGCTGAAGCTAAAGCACATAATGCTCTCACCGCAGCCCTTTCAGATCAGATCTATCTAAAGGTGATGAGTTTATCCTTATAAAAATCCATGTGGGATAAACTCAAAAATATTTATGAAGGATATAACAAAGTGAAGGAGGAAAAATTACAAGTCCTATATAATCGTTTTGATGATCTGAAGATGCATCCATACGAGAATGTAGACTCATTATTTAATCGAATTACTGAAGTTGGTGGAGCAATTTTGGGTATAGGAGAAGAAATCAAAGACATTGATATTTTAAAGAAAATATTAAGAAGACTTCCACCCCGATATAATGCAAAGGTGTTAGCCCTTGAGGAATGATATCTTTCCCAACTTTCTCTGGATGATCTACGGAGCAGCTTTGTAGCATATGAAATGAGAGTGAAACCAGAAGATACTATGACTCATGTGAGTAAGGAAATGGCATTCAAGGACATGGATAAACTGAAAATGTCAAAATATTGTAGCGGTGAAGATAAAAAATAAAAATAAATTCTTTCTTTCATTGAAAAGAATTTACGGAAGGGTAAAGGGAAGTTCAATGGGAAGTTACATCTTGTGTGTTCTCGTTGTGGAAAAGTTGGGCACATTGCCTCTTAGTGTTTAAGAATGATCAATGATGAAGATAGTGAAGACGAAAACATCGAGAAGCCTTGGAAAATGTTTTCCAAAAAGAGAGACTTCAAATCTGGAAAGAAAATACAGAGAAAGATTTTTTTTCTATGTAGAGGAAGATGGGGATACTGAATTTTGTGAAGAAGAAGAACCTGAATTTAAAACAAGAAACCTTGCTTCCATGATGGCTATCCTTGAAAAGTCATAAATCACGATCAATAAAGGCATAGATAATAAGATTACTCCTAATGGTGATTGAAAGACTCAAAATAAGGATTCATTTTCCAAGATCAAGAATAAATGTAAGAGATGAAATTAGTGGAAGGAAATGGTGGAAGAATCATCTGAATATGTTGATGATATTGAAGAAGAAGTTGACCGACTAGAAGAACTAGTGAGAGTTCAGTCTTCAATCATTGAAAGCATAGATGATGTTGTGGAACTAAAGCTCAGAATTGAAGAACAAGCAATGGTCATAAATTACCTTTCATCCAAAATGGAAGAGAAGTCCAACAATGTTGAGGGACTTGAGGAAGAATTTGTTACTCTTAGGAGTAAAATTTAATGTCAATCATCCAAAAATGAGGGCGAGAAGAAAATTCATTTTGGAAGATTCTCAGATGCAGAATTACTTGCAAGAGACAAGTGTGGTTCTGATGTGGTTGGAAAAATCTTGAGTGATCAAAGACCTGCTTTCCTATGAAAGAGTGGAATTGGCTATGAAGTTGTGACATCAACTAATAGAAGTAAATATAGCCAAAATAAAGATAAGATGAAAGTTGGACATGTTGAAACATTACCTGAAGTGCTAAAAATGAAACCCTCAATCCAAACTAAAAGACGAACTGAAAATTATCCTAAAACTTCCAGAAATGATAGGCAATTCAACTATTATCCCAAGGAAGAGGGCATGAGGAGAAATTCAAGTGATAAGACATTTCCTCTCATGAAGTGTCAGTTCTGTGGCTATCTAGGCCATACCATGCCATACTAAGAAGAGGAAAGGAGCTACCTGATTGGGGAAGATCTGGGATGACAACAAAGGAGACTGAATTCATATCCTCTATCTAATAGAAGAAATAGTATCTATGGATACTGTTTTCATTGTTCTAACTTTGGCCATAAGGCTATGTATTTCATGCAGAGATTCGATAGGAGATATTCATACAACTCTCAAAGACGTGTCAATATTCACCTTCATGATGGTGTTGATCTCACAAAAAGGTTTTCTCCTATGGAAGAAGATTATGGGTATGAATAATCTAATTTTGTGGAAGAAATAATTATAAGGCCATCAATATCTTATAATCAATCCAATATCTCTTGGAATGAAAACAAGAAGATCTAGAAATCCAATCTTTCAGAGGTATCCCTCAAAGATAAAAAAATACATAGCACCTTGATTATGGATAGCGGTTCCACATCCCATATGACAGGAAATTCAGGCCTATTAATATACATCAAAATGAAGGTTAATGGTACAGTATGATTTGGTAATGATGGAGCTCTGAAAATCAAAGGCAGTGGAAGTACTGAATTAGCAAATGGAGAACTAAAGAAGACTGAAGTCCATTACGTAGATGGCCTATGTCATAATCTACTCAGCATGAGTCAACTCTTTGACTCGGAACTTATAGTTACTTTTAATCAGAAAGGCTACACTATCAAGGGAAAGAAAGGCAACTCACTTATAATGGGATGCAGAACAGAAGGGAACTTTTATCAAGTTGATAATAAAGGAAATTTTTGTTACATGAATATTGAAGAAGAAAACAGTTTTTGGCATCAGAGATTGGGACACATCAATCAACAAGACTTGGAGAAAATATCAAAATTGAGGATTGTCATGGACATTCCCATCCTAATGCGTGAGCATGAAAAGTCTTGCGATGCTTGCGTTTGTGGAAAGATGGTCTGCAGTTCATATCAGCAAAACAAGAAAAGGGCATCTCATATTCTTGATCTAATTCATACAGATGTATACGAGCTGATAAATGTTGCAGGAACTCTTGGAGAAAGGTACTTTGTCATTTTCATTGATTATTACAATAGAATGGAATGTGTAATGGTCTTTCATAGGAAACGACAAGTTCTTGACTACATGAAATCATATTGGTGAATTACAGAGAATGATAATGGATGAACAATCAAAGTGCTGTGATCTGACAATAGAGGGGAATACACATCAATTGAATTTGAATATTACCTGGAGAAGCATGGGATACAACATGAGGTAGTAGCAGTGAGAACTCCACAAAAAAATGGTATTGATGAACATAGGAATCATTAGGTGAACAACATGGAACAAACTATGCTGATTGACAGTCTTATTCCACGACATTACTGGAAAGAGGCTATTCAATCTGCAGTGTATATTCAAAATTGAAGAGGACTTTATATGGGTGAGATGAAGACACCATTTGAATTTTGTAATGGAAGGAATCCCTCCTTGAAATACTTACATGTTTTTGGAAGTGAATGCAACATCAGAAACAAAGATGGAAATCAAGGGAACTATGCTGACAATGATGATGAAGGAATTTTCCTCGGCTACTCAATGAACAGCAAAGCCTACAAGTGTTTCAACAAGCTATTAGGAAGGATTGTAGAAAGCATTGATGTTAAGATAATTGAAGCAAAAACCATAAATGCTTAAAGGACGTCATATGCTGATGTGATAGAAAGTGAAGAAGAAAGTGAACGCAGAGAAAATACAAATACAGAAAGAGAAGACGATGTAAAAAACACTCAACAGTCCCATCATGATGTTGACTGAGAAGAAGAATATGAAGAAGAATCTTTGGTTGGAGAGAATGCAACTAAAACGCATAGAAGAAATTGTAGAACTGAGATTGATTCATCTAATATAATTGGGGACAGGAGTGCACCCACTCAAATAAGGAGGATGAGAAATAACACACAATCTGCATTTCTATCAGTCGTGGAGCCATCCTCATTTGAAGAAGCTTCATAGGATAAATCATGGGTGAAAGACATGAAAGAAGAGTTTGATCAGATTGAAAAGAATCAGTCATGGGATCTTGTCTAGAGACCTGAAGGTCACAATGTGATTGGTAAAAAATGGATCTTTAAGAAGAATTTTGATGAGCATGTATGTGTTATTAGAAACAAGGCACGACTGGTATGTAAAGGATGCTCCCAAATTGAAGGCGTTGATGTTGAAGAAAACATTTCACCAGTGGCTAGATTGGAGTCAATCAGGATTTTCCTTCACATGGAACTCCAAAGAGGATATAAATTATATCAAATGGATTTAAAGACAACATTCTTGAATGGTGTACTCGAAGAAGAACTCTACATTGAACAACCAGTGGGTTTCGTTATTGGTACTGATGAAAAAAAGGTATGCAAACTGAAGAAAGCTCTATATGGATTGAAGCAGGAACCATGAGCACGGTGTTCTTGGATGGAATCGTATCTCAAGAAGCTTGAATTCAAAATAGGAGGAGTATACCACAATCTATATGTGAATAATTCTACAAAAGATCAGTTCATGGTTCTAGTCTATGTTGATGATATCATATTTGGTGGTAGTAGGAAGAAATCAGTGGAGTAATTTTCCAATCACACAAAATCAAAATTTGAAATGTATATTATTGGGGAGATCACATATTCATTGGGGTTGCAGGTGATTCAAAATAAGTATTATGCTTTCATTTCTCCGGAAAATTATGCAAGAGAGGTACTGAAGAAGTTTAATATGCAAGACTCCAAACCAATGTCAACTCTAATTGCAGTTGGAACTAAACTTGGAAATCACGAGGATGGGACCTCTGTAGATCCCACCATGTATAGGAGGATCATTGGGAGCCTACTGTAGTTGACAGTGACACAGCAATATATTTTCTTTGAGACATGTCTTGCAGCCGGCTTTCAGAGTAATCCAATAGAGGAACATATGGTAGAAGTAAAAAGAATCATGGGGTATATTCAAGGTACTAAAAATTGTGGGTTATACTTTGCTGCAGGAAGGGACACTACATTATCAGCATTTTCTGGTGCTGACTAGGCTGGAGATGTTGGGGACTAAAAGTCAACCAGTGGTGGTGAATTCTATATTGGGAATAAATGTGTTGGCTAGTTGAGAAAGAAACACGAAAGTACTTCTCTTAGTACAGCTGAAGCTGAGTATATCTATGCCACAAAGGCATCCACTCAACTGCTATGGATGCAGAAACAACTAACAGATATTGGTGATGAGGTGAAACTACCAATGGTGATTTACTGTGATAAAAAGAGCGCAACTGATCTTATGAAGAATCCTGTTCAGCATTCTCATAAGAAACATATTGAAATTAGATATCACTTCATCAAAGAAAAAGTTGATAAAGGGGTATTTAGAATGGATCATGTGGGAACTGATGAAAAAGTGGCCAATATCTTGACCAAGCCACTATCAACGGTTGTGTTTGAGAAGCATCGACTGAAGCTTGGTGTTTAGCCACCTCCTAGTGCATAAGGAGGTTACAAAATACCTCTCTCCCTAGTTATGTTAACTATTTTTAATGTTTTTATGAATGTGATGCAGGTTTGTGGGGGAGATACTATCCAGGGGGAGTGTGGTTTGAGCTGAACATGGAAAAATTATAGGTCTTTGGGTTTATTGTCAATGGGGGAGAATTGAATAAATTCTGGCATGTTCAAGCTTGTAACTCTTCTGTGACACGATGAGTTTCAATGTCAGTGATACGATGAGAAGGATGAGAAGGAATACATTGGACATGTAATGATTCTATGACACTGTAATAGAATTTCTTGTGAATCTTTGAGAATCCCAAAACACGGGAACCCAATTCAAGCTTCTTCTATTGTTTTCTACACCGAGCATTGCTGACGTAGACTTAGAGTGTTGGCTAAGTTGATTCTTGTGTTTTTGGTTTGCCTATGGCTGGTGCTCTGTTGAATTTATTTACTGATTTCCAACAAACCCAAAGGGGGAGATTGTTGGAACCATGGTCACTCTATGCATGAGTTGGAGTATGGTTTTTGTTGGTTGTCAATCCTCATTGGATGTTCAGAATGTGTGCCAGCAAAGTAATCATACAGAACAAGAAGATAACAATGTTGAAGGTGGCACTTTTTTCCAGTGTTTTTCAAATATATGGGTCTGAAAATTGACAAATGGAAAAAAGTGGTTTTTGGAAAAGAGACTTGCGCGCTGATTACACGAGGCTTGGAAACTTTCATGCATTTTTTTTCAAGATCAGAACATGAAAATATGTCAAAGGGTAAAGGGCACCCATGTTTGGAATTTGGTCATGCAAGTGATTTTCGGGGGCAGAGACTTGCATGCCGAAACATGATCATGAAGGGGAGACTTGAGCCCCATCGCGCAGGGTTTCCAAATGCCTATAAATATAGGTCGACCCCTTCTCATTCGACATGAAGTTCAAACTTAGAGAAATTTAGAGCTCCCATAGTGTAGGTGTAGTGGTCAAACAAGTGGTTGTGGGTCGTGAAAGTAGAGGTTGCACGACAGTTGTTTGCTGAATGTCCAAGGTGGTTTGGGCAAGAAAGGGGTTTAGTCGCGTAAGTTTGGAGTTGAAGAAGTGAGTGTCATGCAATTGGTTGAGGTGAACTTGTGCATTGGTTTGGACTTGCGTGTCGTGACTTGCACGCCATCTTGAAACTTGTGCACCGGGCTTGGAGAAGCGCAACAGATATTGTTGATGTATGCCAGTCTTTCTGGGACTGCGCGAAAGCGGAATGTTTTCCATATACCATTGGTGCGAAGTGAGATTTGTCTTCGGGTGGGAGTTGAACTTCAACAGAGCATCTACATGCAACATAGGATGCATTCATTAGAGATGATGACGAGTCTTTCATGTCTGTAATCTGAGTGGGACTTCACAAAAGGCAGTGATCCAGTGGGAGTCAACTGGAGTGATATGAGGGATACTGTGAGCTATTTGTCACGACCCATCCTCGGGGCCCGTGCCGTGACTACCCCAAGCCCGCCTTTCATAGGCCAGGGGCTGGCGACTAGCACCAAAGGCGTAAATCCCGATAACTAGGAAGGCATTGCCTTATAAAAGTAAACAAAACACCACAGAGTACAAGCGGAAGTAAAACACTAAGTAAAACTGAAACAAGATGTGTAGAAAGTAAAGGGGACGAAAATACAAGCCCAACTGTAAGGTACAAGAAAAAGATAAAACAACCAGAAGGTGACAAGCAGCTCCCGGATCGTTCACCAAGGATCCTACCTGAAGGGTAGGTACAGATAGCCTCCACAATGCTCTCACCCATCAACCTCCTCCGAGTGTTTTCTCGTCATGAAGTCCACCCCCAGATACTGTCTCGTCGTGAGGTCTACCTCCAGGTACCGTCCAATCCTCGAACACTTGGCCTCTGTCTGCACTGCCCGTCGTCTACAACCAACACAACGAGGTGCGGGATTAGCCCGTGCAGGGGTGAGTATAACTATACTCAGTGGGGACCATGAGACCCTCAAGGTCTCACTAAATCCAACAAGGATAACCACAAAAAAGATCTCAACAGATAACCTCTACCTAGGTATATGGCCATACATATACACAATTTATCAAGTAACCCATCTCAATCCTGAGGAAACACAATGATTATGAAATAAACGGATAACCACTACCCATGTATATGCCCATACATATACCTAAGTTATCAAGTGACCCATCTCAATCATGAGTTAAACCCAAAGGTCATAGACTCAGCTCAAACCATGATTTTTATTATCGAAACCATAACTTCTGAAGAGCCCCGTCTCTAGAGTGTACAGTGGTCCTGTCACAACTCCGTGGTACTGCTCACTAACCTAACACTGCTGAGGTACTCCTCCTGTCGAATACTATGGGCTTTCAGGTACAACCAAGTGCTTCCCACCATGGGTCTGGTGCTACAACCATGCGCTCCCCCTCTTAGCCTCTAGAGGTACTCCTTCTATTGAGTATCGCGGGTCTGCTGCTACAACCAAGCGCTCTTCCGCCGTGGGTCTGCCACTACAACCAAGCACTCCCCATCATAGCCTCCAGAGGTACTCCTTCTGTTGAGTATCGGGGGTCTGCCGCTACAACCAAGTTCTCCACCGTCATGGGTCTGCCGCTACAACCAAGCGCTCCCCAATGGGAAATCTGAAACACACCGAGTCGATCGGTCAAGCAGTCGTCAGGTCTCAGCTGGCTACACGGTCTCCGTACTCCGCATGATCATCTCCGTGAGGGTCCTCTCCACGAGCTAATGGTTGATACTACAAGAATGAAAAAGTTCCATGAAGAATTATCTAAAAGAAACACCTCGTCGTAGGGGTCTTAACGCAACAGACAGTGCATCAATCGGACGCCCGGTCTGTGTGTCACTAGCCTTTTCATCCCCGGGGCCCGGTTGGTTTCGTGTGTGAACCAATCCGGCCGTATCTCAACTGTACCCCGAACTCTCATAGGGTAAACTCATAGGGACCATTTCTCCACGTGATCACCAACGCCGCTGACGGTTCGTTTAACGGACGTCCAGTATGAAAGTTATCAGTTTTTCTGTTCTAGGGGCCCGGTTAAATTTCAGGTGCAATCCAACCCGGCCAATATCCAACTGCATCCAAAACTCATGCGAAGTATGCCAAAAGTTCCGTCTCATCAAGAGGAAATCAACGAGACAGACGACCCGTCAATAGGACGCCCGGTTTGTGAGTTATTGGCCTTTTCGTTCTAGGGGCCCAGTTGGTTTCGTGAGCGAACCAACCCGACCGCACTCCGACGACATCCAAAACTCGAGCGGATTAAGCCAAATGTTTTTTCTCATCAAGAGGAATCCAACAAAGTCGACGACACATCAATCGGACGTCCAGAGTTCAAGATATAAGCGTTTCTGCTCTGAGGGCCCGGTTGGTTTTGTATCCGAACCAACCCGGCCAAACCCAAAGTCCTCCGAAATGTTGAGTGTAATATACCGAAACGACCGTCTCGATCCGAGGATCACTACGCAACTTAAGGTGCGTTGATCGGAGGTCCTTATCCCAAGATATGTGAAAAAGACCGAAAGTGATCCGAAAATGGGGGTTCTGGGCCCGGTCTGACCCGGCAGGGCGCGACCCGGCCCGGCTGGGCGCGGCCCGACCCTGTCCGCCCAAGCGGGCCTGGCTCAGCTGGGCGGCTCACTAGTTCGGCCAGCGAGCTAGCGCTCCGTGGATGCGGCGCGCGCCACGTCCCCTTGGATCCCGCACGGTCGCGGGATCCACCCGCTCGCCGCCGTGGCTTCAGCCACGACGGTTTCTCCAGGTGGCGCACCGGGGCGCCGCCACCTCCGGGCGGCTGGGCTGTGCCGGCCACCGCCTCCAGCCACTGGCGCCGCCGCGCCAGTGACCTGCACCACCGGTGGTGTCCACGAGCCACTGGAGTTGCTCTGGTGGTCCATTTTCAATTCCGTCTGCGCCGATGCTCATCCCGGGTCCCGTTCTTCACTACGGAAACATCAAATCGTCTCTACGGCCGATTCCGTCAATACCTGATATTCCACATGTCAAAAGAACAAACTGCGGAGTCTTTCATTTGCCTTCGCGGTCCCAATTACGACCACACTTTCGTTCGGCCTCGACGACGTGGCGCGACGGCGCCACGCATCCTTTCCGCATTCCTCCAGGTTCTCGCGCGGTGCCGTCGCACCATACCACCATCTTCCGAACCGCAACAACACAAAAACAAAGGGGGAGGAGGGTTAGCCATGTTCGTGCGGTCTGACCTCCTCCCGTTAAGATGATAACAAGCGGCCCAAAAATAAAAGACGAGGAACGACAAAGGATGTTTCACGAACAAGAAGCAATAAACCCCTAACTTTTAAAGACGTCACACGTCGTCGAGCCGCAGAAGAGACAAGCGTCGCGATGATCGGACGTCACGGAAGATCGGTATTGATTCCGTTGATGTTGGCGGGTGAGTCATCGTCAATGGCGATGGTCCCCGCGGTGGTGTCTCCTCCCTTTGACGCGGAGGAAGAAGAGGAGAAGGCAAGCCATTTGTGATCGCCCGATGAATAATGCGGCATCTTGCTTCCTTTGATGTGGAGAGAAGGTGCAAGATGATATGACGTTCTTCGTCAAAGCTTCGGTGTTCTTCACATTCTTCAACAATGAGATTAAGCATTATTCTTCGGAGAATTGCATTCTTCGCGAATGTAGAATTTCTTCAAAGATTAAAGATTTCTCTTCAAATCCTCTCGCACCATCAACTATTCTCCAAAAAAATAAGACTTGGTCTTATTTTATTTAACACACATGCCAAGGAATTCATTTAAAATTCAAACGAATCCAAGAATTAAATACACGAAAAACCTACACAATTAAGGAGTTGACTTTATTTAAATAAATGAGTTTCTTTTCGAGAGTTACAAAATTTAAGACAGGAAAAGTTATGAAGTTAGGGGAAGGTGAGGGTTGGGCTCGTGTGGGCCCCACCCCACCTTAATCCTCTCAAGGGTAGTTCCCTAACTTCCTCTCAAAGAATATAACTACTTTAAAGAATTAAAAATTGTAACTCAATTTTTATTTTGTCTTCCACAAATTTTTAACAACTCCTCCCGTGAAAACGCAACTCCGAAAAAGATCTTCTTAAGTAATTACCGGCACTGCGAATCCATCGGTGCCCTCAGAATTCGATTTTGAGCACCGGTTCAAAAGTTAGAAAAACCCGCTCGTTCGTTCAGTGAACATACCCGAGCTAAACTTTGGAAATTGATTCCGGGCACACCGGGCCTCAGAATCAGGGGCCGTCAGAAATTGCGTTCTTGTAAAATTTCAAAGTAAATTAAGAAAAATATTTCCTTGAAATTTCTGGGTATTTACATTACTCCCACCTCAGGGCTTTACGTCCCCGTAAAGCTTTAACACATACTAGGGATACAAATGTGGTACTGAGCACACATCTGAGCCTTATGCTCCCATGTGCTCACCTGGAGGTTCCTGTACTGCCAGTGAAAGCACACCCGAGGAATCGACCATCCTCGTAGAATCCACTCCTATCGATCCTCGATTCCCACTGGAACCTCCGTGAAATTCACCCCATCTCCAAAGTCCAGCTCCCCATGGTCGATGATATGTGAAGGATTACGCACATATCTCCTCAGTTGAGATACGTGGAAGTCTTCGTGCACCTGGTGCAACTGAGGTGGATGGGTCAAGTGGTAACTACCTCGCCTACCCAGCTGAGGACCTAGAAAGGTCTGTTGAACTTCGGAGATAACTTGTCTCCTCGACCACATCTCCGTAAACCTCATCAAGGTGAGACCCGTATAAGGACGTGATTTTCATCCTCGAACTCTAGAGGTCTCTAATTCCTGTTAGAACTAAAACTCAAAACGACTGCTTCCACGAGGGTAAGGTTGACCGAATCAAGAGTGATCGGTCACACCCTCCTATGCATGAGTTTATCCGGTGCTGCCTGGGGTTTCCTTTTCGCCGACCAAGGAAAACTCATCCCGGCATCGTAGTTAAACCACAACCTTTTTGCCTAATACTGTCAATTTGTGTATAAACTGTGATTGCCCAGTCTATACTCAAATCAACGTCGTAAGGCCTCGACGCTGCCACCAAGAGATTCCAACCGAAACTCGTGCCTCGAGGGTCTGACCACACTATCGGTGTAAGTGTGATTATCGAGTCTTCTCCCAAGGTATCTCCAGACGTGAGGGTCAATTCTATGGCTTACCGGAAACTCTAGGTATGGGACAAGATTCGTGGATGGAAGGAATGATTCCTATCAACTTTTGTTACTACGAAAGATATTAGTGAACACAGACTATCCCTCGAATCATTCATAGATCCATTGGGTCACTCTCCCTGACCGCATGCAGCTACTCTCTTCCCCCGCCCTCCAGCTCCCTGATCCTGGCAGGGACAACTAAGGCGGGTGGTTGTAGCATGTTAAAACGTACACCACCTCATGATGCTCTCCTAGCTCTGCCTCCACGTCAGATACTTTGTAGACTCATCACTCCTTTAAGAATCCTTTTATTGAAACATTTAACACACCCTAGTCTCTAAGACTAGCACCAGTTTCCCATTTCTTACTGCACGGTGCAGTCTTCATCCGCTCCTGGATGATTTGCACGTTCCTTGCCTACGATCTGAAAGAGCTGCTAAAACTTTTCCTTTTCCAAAAAGAGAAACTCAGTCTCATCCCCTGGATGAACCACTCCCATTGCCTAATACAGTCAATCTCGACATGAATGATGCATTCATGACATGGATGACGTCGTAAGGCCTCGACATAACTACCAAGAGATCCAACTGTCACTCTCACCTCCAAGGGTCGAGTCACACTGTCGGCATCAATATGAGGTCACTGGGTCTCTTCCAGGAGAATTCTCGAAAGTGAGGGTCAAGTCAACGTTCTTAACTGGGACCACTCAGTATCATCCAAAAAAAAGTACAGGAACAAAAACAAAGATAAGTGTCTTTTTATTATTGCAGCGCATAGTACCAAAACAACAGCAACATGGAACTAGAAGTACAAGGGATGTATCCAATAGTTCCGCTCCTGTCCACCTGCTCCTGGAGCTCTACTGCCTTGTCCACTGCTCGACTGTTGCTCAAGCACCTGCCACTGCTTCCGCCTCGGTGGCTCCTCTAAAGCCTGCGAATCGACTGTGCGGGTGGTCGGACAGTCACGGGCCAGGTGACCCTTCCTGCCACATTCATAACACTTACTGCTCCTTGTACGACTGACTCTGGTCCTCTTGGACCTCTGCATCATCTGTATACTGCCCACAGATGACTCGGCTATCGATCGAAAATTCTTCGGCAAAGGCAGCAGCTCATGTACACGCTCGGGGTGTAGAGATACTGGCACACACTCCACCCTGAAGAAGGTCTCGAAGTATTCCCATGTGAAGTTCATCTCATCAAAAAACTGGAACAAGTGGCTCCACCACCTCCCTGCTGCTTCCTGAAGAAGGATGGCATCAAAGACCACCATGAAGTCTGCTAGTGTCCCCACTAGCATGAAGACTCTCACCACAGCCTCCAGCCAAACCTCAGCCGCCTGTGGGTCCGTCTCTCCCCGGAACCTGGGTGGCCTCTGGCGCTGGAACTCGTGCAGCGCGCTCAAGTGGCGTGCATCTCCTTCTGCCGGGGATGGTGGCGTCGGTGGCCCAACGTATGGTAGTACCGCTAGTGCCTCCGCTGGTGCCTCAACTGCAAGAGGGCCCTATACCGAAGCCTTGTCGCTCGGCAGACTGTCAGTACACACATCCCTTTGGGCTCTAGATGGTCGTCCATGAAAAGGAATCCTGAAATAAAAAGGTGCGCCATGGTCAGAACAGTATACCTGGTGAGATGACACAAAGTAATCACAAAGAAAACATGGAACACACATGCAATCAATGTTTTCATATATTAAGTCGGAAATCAGAAGTCAGGGTCATGGTGTACGGATACGTCGGCCGCCGTACCAACACTGGACTCCCTGGACTGATAACCACACTCAATACTCTCAAAACTATTGATTCACATAGAAAAAGATCATATTCCTGAGTTCTACGGTAGAACCGATCTCCTCTGATACCAATTTGTCACGAACTGTCCTCGGGGCCCGTGCCATGACTACCCCAAGCCCGCCTTCCATAGGCCAGGGGCTGGTGACTAGCACCAAAGGCGTAAATCCAAATAACTGGGAAGGCATTGACTTATAAAAGTAAACAAAACACCATAGAGTACAAGCGGAAGTAAAACACTAAGTAAAAATGAAACAAGATGTGCTGAAAGTAAAGGGGCCGGAAATACAAGCCCAACTGTAAGGTACCAGGAAAAAGATAAAACAGCCGGAAGGTGACAAGCAGCTCCTAGATCTTCCACCAAGGATACTACCTGAAGGGTATGTAAAGATAGCCTCCACAATGCTCTCGCCCATCAACCTCCTCCGAGTGTCGTCTCGTCATGAAGCCCACCACCAGATACTATCTCGTTGTGAGGTCCACCTCTGGGTACCGTCCAGTCCTCGAACACTCGGCCTCTGTCTGCACTGCCCGTTGTCTGCAACCAACACAACGAGGTGCGGTCATGGCCCGTGCAGGGGTGAGTATAACAGTACTCAGTAGGGACCCCGAGACCCTCAAGGTCTCACTAAATCCAACAAGGATAACCACAAATAAGATCTCAATAGATAACCTCTACCAAGGTATATACCCATACATATACCCACGTTATCAAGTAACCCATCTCAATCATGAGGAAACACAAAGATAATGAAATCAACGGATAACCACTACCCAGGTATATGCCCAAACATATACCTAAGTTATCAAGTGACCCATCTCAATCATGAGGTAAACACAAAGGTCATAGACTCAGCTCAAACAAGGATTTTCATTATCGAAACTGTAACTGCTGAAGAGCCCCATCTCTGGAGTGTACAATGGTCCTGTCACAACTCTGAGGTACTGCTCACTAAACTAAGACTACTGAGGTACTCCTCCTGACGAGTACTGTGGGCCTGCTGCTACAACCGAGCGCTTCGCACCATGGGTCTGCCACTACAACCAAGCGCTCCCCCTCATAGCCTCCAGAGGTACTCCTTCTGTTGAGTACCGCGAGTCTTCCGCTACAACCAAGCGCTCCTCCGCCTTGGGTCTGCCGCTACAACCAAGCACTCCCCCTCATAACCTCCAGAGGTACTCCTTCTGTTGAGTACCATGGGTCTACCGCTACAACCAAGTTCTCCTCCTCCATGGGTCTGCCGTTACAACCAAGCTCTCCCCACTAGGCTATCCGAAACACACAGAGTCGATCGGTCAAGCAGTCGTCAGGTCTCAGCCTGCTACACGGTCTCCGTACTCCGCACGCTCATCTCCATGAGGGTCCGCTCCATGAGCTACTGGTCGATACTAAAAGTATCAAAAAGTTCCATGAAGAATTATCTCAAAGTACCGCCTCGTCACAGGGGTCCCAATGCAATAGACGGCGCGTCAATCAGACACCCGGTCTGTGTGTTACTAGCCTTTTCGTCCCCGGGGCCCGGTTGGTTTCGTGTGCGATCCAATACATCCGTATCTCAACTATACCCCGATATCTCATAGGGTAAACTCATAGGGATCTTTTTTCCACGTGATCACCAACGCCACTGATGGTTCGTCAAACGGACGTCCAGTCTGAAAGTTAACAGCTTTTCCGTTCCAGGGGCTCGGTTGGATTTCTGGTGCAATACAACCTAGCCACTATCCAACTGCATCCAAAACTCAATAGAAGTATTCCAAAAGTTCCGTCTCATCAAGAGGAAATCAACGAGACAGACGGCGCATCAATCGGACGCCCGGTCTGTGAGTTATTGGCTTTTTCGTTCTGGGGGCCCGGTTGGTTTCGTGACCGAACCAACCCGACCGCACTCCGACGACATCCAAACCTCGAGTAGAGTAAGCCAAAAGTTCCATCTCATCAAGAGGAATCCAAAAAAGTCGATGGCACGTCCATCAGACATCCAGAGTTCAAGATATAAGTGTTTCCCCTCTGAGGGCCTGGTTGGTTTCGTATCCGAACCAACCCGGACGAACCCAAAGTTCTCCAAAACCTTGAGTGTAATATACCGAAACGATCGTCTCGATCCAAGGATCGCTACGCAACTGACGGTGCATCAATCGTAGGTCTGTAGCCCATGATATGGGCAAAAGACTGAAAGTGATCCCAAAATGGTGGTTCTGGGCCCGGTCTGACCCGACCCAACCCCCCTGGGTCGGCCCGAACCGGGTCGATTGGACCCGGGTCTGGGTCCGACCCAGTAGGGCGCGACCCGTCCTGGCCCGGTCTACCCAAGCGGGCCTGGCTCGGCAGGGCGGCTTGCTGGCTCGGCCAGCGAGCTGGCGCTCCGCGGACACGGCGCGCGCCGCGTCACCCTGGATCCCGCGCGGCCACGGGATCCACCCGCTCGCCACCGCGGCTTTAGTAGCGGCAGTTTCTGCAGGTGGCGCGCCGGGGTACCGCCGCCTTCGGGCGGTGCCGGCCGCCGCCTCCGGCCCCCGGCACCGCCGTGCCGGCGACCCGCGCCGCCGGTGGTGTCCGTGGGCTACCGGAGTTGCTCATGTGGTCCGTTTTCAATTTCGTCTACGCCGATGCTCATCCCGAGTCCCATTTTTCACTGCTGTAACATCAAATCGTCTATGCAGCTCGTTCCGTCAATACCCATCCTTCCGCACGTCAAAAGAACAAACTGTGGAGTCTTCCGTTTTCCTTCGCGGTCCCAATTATGACCACACTTTCGTTCGGCCTCGACGGCGCGGCGCGCCGGTGCCGTGCATCATTGCCGCATTCCTCCAGGTTCCCACGTGGTGCCATCGCACCATGCTGCCATCTTCCGAAACGCAACAACATAACAACAAAGGGGGAGGAGGGTCGGCCGTGTTCGCGTAGTCCGACCTCCTCTCGTTATGATGATAACAAGAGGCCCAAAAATATAAGACGAGGAACGACAAAGGATGTTTCACGAACAAGAAGCAATAAACCCCTACCTTGTAAATATGTCACACGTTGTTGAGCCATGGAAGAGACAAGCGTCTTTATGATTGGACTTCGCGGAAGATCGGTGCTGATTCCGTTGACGTTGGCGGGTGAGTCATCGTCAATGGCGACGGTCCCCGCGGTGGTGTCTCCTCCCTTTGATGCGGGGAAAGAAGAGGAGAAGGCACACCGTTGGTGATCGCCTGATGAATAATGCGGCGTCTTTCTTCCTTCGATGTGGAGAGAAGGTGCAAGATGAGACGACGTTCTTTGTCAAAGCTTCAGTGTTCTTCATGTTCTTCAACAAGGAGATGAAGTGTTCTTCTTTGGAGAATTGAGTTCTTCGCGAAGGAAGATGTTCTTCAAATATTAAGGATTTCTCCTCAAATCCTCTCGCACCATCAACTATTCTACCACGAAATAAGACATAGTCTTATTTTATTTAACACACAATCCAAGGAATTCATTTAAAATTCAAACGAATCCAAGAATTAAATACACGAAAAACCTACACAATTAAGGAGTTGACTTTATTTAAAAAAAGTAGATTCTTTTTTAGAGTTACAAAATTTAAGAGTGGAAAAGTTATGAAGTTAGGGGAAGTTGAGGGGTTGGGCTCATGTGGGCCCCACCCCACCTTAATCCTCTCAAGGGTAGTTCCCTAACTTCCTCTCAAAGAATATAACTACTTTAAAGAATAAAAAATTGTAACTAAATTTTTATTTTATCTTCCACAAATTTTTAACAACTCCCCCCATGAAAACGCAACTCCAAAAAAGATCTTCTTAAGCAATTACCGGCACTGGGAATCCATCGGTGCCCTCAGAATTCGATTTCGAGCACCGGTTCAAAAGTTAGCAAAACCCGCTCGTTTGTTCACTGAACGTACCCGAGCTAAACTTTGGGAAATTGATTCCGGGCACACCGGGCCTCGGAATCAGGTGCCGTTAGAAACTGCATTCTTGTAAAATTCCAAAGGAAATTAAGAAAAAAATTTCCTTGAAATTTCCGGGTCTTTACACTATCCTGAAATTTTGTAAAGGAAGCGAGCCTGGGATAGAGTGACTGTGCCCAATCCTTTGTAATACACATCTAGTGATGTTTTGTGGAATTTGTTATGATAGAAACCTGTCGGTGTATGCTCCTTGGATGTATCCCATAGTGGTGAAACAAGTAAAAAGTGCAGTGTCATCTCTCTACATGTGAATGTTTGCTTTCTGATCATTTTTATCATAAAGGTTTAACAAGTTCCAACCAACATGGGAACAAGATCCATCACATTAAAAGAAAAAGATGTCACCTTGATTCACCCCTCCCCTCTCAGGGTGTCTCGGGGTCATACACAGTTGGAATTAGCGCTATGCGGCAATGAGAAGTGAATAAAGAACTCCTTAATATCCCCAGTCACCTCATCTTGAAAAATAACCAAATAATACATGAAAAAAATATTGGTGAAGCCATCAGGGGAAGGAGCACTTTTCATATTAAGAGAGAAAATGGTAGCCCTGATTTCCTCCTTAGATGGCCATTAATATGTTTAAGTAATGGTGTTTCTCAATGCAAGTACTGAGGTGGGGAATTATTTTTTGAGTTCTGTCCACTACATTATCAGAATAAATACCTTAAAAATATTCCACAACTGTTAGTGCAATCTCACTTTCAGATGTGAAAACATTTCCATTTATTTATATAACTTTAATTCCCCCTTTTCCTTCCTTTATTTATGCAATCAGAGAAAAAATTGGAGTTTCTTTCTCCCTCCTTCAGCCATTTCACATTCACTTGCGCTTTATCAATCCTCTTTTTCATTATAAGAAGGCCATCAAGTTTATTATGTCCTTGTATTTCCTCTCTAGATGGTGTGACCTACTGTCGGATCATCTCTTGACTATGGTCAATGAAATCCTATGCATTTTTAATGTCAATATCTTATCTGGAGAAAGATTTTTTACTCTATTCTTTAAGTATCCCATTAAGATGCTTTAGTTTCACAGTAATCCTATAAAAGGGGCTGCCAATGGGCATCAGCTTCCATGCATCTAACACAGTCTCCCTACATCCATGTATAACAAGCCACCCATTATAGAAATAGATTTTAAAAGGCACTGACCATGATTGATGCATGCATAGGTCCACAATGACAAGATCATGGTTAGAGTAATGCCTTGGGGAAATAAATCCCGACATTCCAATAGGAGGAGTCCTATTATCAATTTGGATAAAAAACCTATCCATGTTACTTGCTTGCCTCCCGTGCATTGTATGTCTACTCCATTTGAAGTATTCACCCACAATAGGTACCTCAACAAGATTGAAATAATCAATACAAGTGTATAATTCCAAGGAGGCAATGCGATTGGAATTTTCCCCAATTTTTTCATCCGGCCTTAAAATTGTGTTAAAACCCTCAATAACTAACCATTTCCCATTCATGTTTTCAATACTATATTTGAGCTCTTTCCATAGTTCCCTCCTCTTTATATATGATATTGATATATATATAAAAGATATGAGCAATTCATATCCAGAGATGTTGCAAGAGACTATGACATACTAAGCACTTTGGATGAAGAAGTTATATGAATAGAATCTTCTCCTAACACCCAAAGATGATCAATGTTGGAGGCATGAGAATTATGAGAGATGAATCTATATCCAAGAGATTACAATTTAAATAACTTCTAGTTTCTAAACAATAATTTCAGTTTAGCAATACCAATTAGTGCAGGTGTGTGGCCCATGATAAAGTGTTGAAGGTCCCTGGTCGTGAGGTTATTCCCTAGCCATTGATATTTCTAACAAAACATATTCATTTTTTAGAGGTTATGCCCCTTGGATAAGGGCCTTCTTGTTATGTCACATGTTTTTGGTTTTTTTCCTTTCCCTTTCCTTTTTCTCCCATTCCCCTTTTATTTTCTCTTCTCTTCCCGACCAGGTGTATCTGTAGAGACTTTATAACATTCATTTAGAGGGTGAATAGAGCACTCAATGGTATGAATCTCTTCAAAATTCATTTCTACCTTAGTTGGGGTTCCTTAGAATATTCAGACCAACTGATCCCATTTAGAGGTGTGAACATATTTTTAGAGTGAGTAGATTCCTCACATCCCCTTTATTTGCTTCTCTTGGATACTTTGGATGATGGAACTATTGAGATTCCCTCTGACTCATCATTACTAGCACTACATTCACCATCCCTAGCCTTTACCAATCGCTTCCCCATAACTCCTTCATGAGACGACTTTGCAGATTGTGAGCCTTCAATTTCTAGCGCCTTTGGAATCTGCGATCCATGTATGCCCATATTTTGCTCAGCCCCCTCAGCAATGACCATAGTTTCATCTCTACTTCCCCGTGGAATTTATATGCAATCCTTAAAGACGCTTGAAACATCATTCATGATGGGAACAACCTTAGGAACAACCTAGATCTTGCTTCCATTTGTATCAGTAGTGATATTGCCCCACATTGGATGCCTTTATCGGCTACTTGGTCCAGATGTTTTACCCCAGGCATGCCTATCTCATCATCAACTACTACAAGTTGAATAAATGCAGCCTTCCATTTTTTTATAGGCACTTAAATCATTCACTATTTCTTTACAATAATGACACTCTGTCTTATTTTTATATTCATCCAGGAGATGGCCAAAGAGATTACACTTCATGCATAATTTTTGATTACCTTCATATTGAATGACAATTCTAATTGTATCATCCCATGTTGTGAGCACCACCTCCTCAACCAAAGTTCTATCCATGTAAACCTCCACAAGAATACGGGAAAAGTGGCCAAAATGTGGGTTCTCAGTTTTCTTATCTATTCTAATGGGGTTTGCAATAGAGGATGTAATGTCCCATAAACTTTTAGGGTGTCAATAAATCCAATTCAGTTTGATTCGTATCCATACCCGAGAACAGGTATTCCGAACCTTATTAGGGTCAAAGTCTCTATCAAATTCTTGAATTCTCAGAAATCTAGGCTTCAAATCAATGGATCACATGCTCCATGCCTTTCTCTTGTGATCGTTATATGATAACAGGATATGATAGAATCCTTTTTGCATAGAAATCATTTTCCAATTAGAAAATCCACAAACCACCATATGTCACCAAGTGAGATCAAAGTAATTCTATGTTTTATCACCTTTCGTGACCAGAAATTTGGAGATGATGGTGTATTTTCATAGATTAAATCGATCCAAAATCACATCCTTATTGGCAGTGACATGTGCAATATGCCCCTTCCTAAAAAATCTTCCAGGGGTGGGCGCATCAAAATCAGACAAATATTCAGGTGTGAGGGATATTACCACATCCACAAAGTTCTTCCTAGTGGATTGGGGACGCTCCTTGTTCGGGTTACACCTCTTTGTAACCTAGAATAGATCATTGTGCCCAAAATTTTCAGTCCCACGTCGTTTGCTCGAGATAACAACATTATTGCTGTAGTTAAATCCATTATGATCCAACAGCTAAGGATTCCCAGCATTCACGAGCGTCGAATCCACCGAGATCTTCCCTTGTTCTCACTGTTTCATAGATTTAGAGTTTTCTATATTCACAATATTAGGGTTCTCCTCTATCTTCCCATGTTCCCCCTCCTCTTGCATCTCTCTGGAAATAATTATAACTATAATAAATACCATCATAACAATATTTGATCATATGTTATTGGGGATGATTTTAACAATAATTTATTTTCCATATTATTCAAATTTTTATGCACTTCAATTGTATGTTAAACATTATTATTACTTTAGTTATACTCAAGTGAAAACACTGTATATTTTAAATAATTTCAGTTAATCATGAAAATATACCTTTTGAATATAATATTCTGTTGACTACCCAAATCTTATTCTCTTTATCTTTTTCCTTGCAATAAAAGTTTTATAACTAAATAATAAAAATAATTTAATACTTCCCCTTTGTTCACTCACTACATGTTTTGAAGAACATTTAGCAATATTTTCCCTTGTAGTTTAGAAGACCCACAATTATATCACTTACAGTTTCTAATGTTTTATTAAATTGTGTTAAAAAAATAGATATCCAATAAATTAATTTACATTTAAATATGGTATCAAACACATCATTTCTAAAATACACATCTAAATTTATAAATATATTTTGTTATCAATGAAATATTAATCATTATTATTGATCTTTGGGTTTTCTAGTTATACTATTTTCATCAAAATAGTTATGTTTGGAGATATTTTCATCATAAGAGATAGTGGTGGACATAATTCCTATGTTTTAGATGTCTATGGATGTTTTTATAAAGGGTTGTGGGATTTTACATTCATGGAATAATCCCATATTAACTACTTATATTTTTATTTTTACAAATCAAATATTTTTAAAATTGTATATGATGGATCCTACTAAGATTCATCTGTTGGGAGATAATATTGATAATTTACAATAGAAGGGTTTAATTTAGTATAGTATTCAATATAATGTATAATATATCTATTTTGGAATAATTTTGACTATTTTATGAGACATTTCTAGATTATTAGTGGAAAAATCAGTTTCATAAGAAGAACTGCTACCTTGTATAAATGGTTAATGATATTATATGTCAGGTTCATTGTGTGGGTTGGTTTTAAAATGTTCATCCAAATTTGTGATATTATTTTACAAAATTCATAAAATATGATGATCCAAATTTATATTTTTTCAAATATTATGATCATTATGAATTTATAGTGATTCAATAAAAAATTTATCAACCCAACTTCTATATATATCATATTAATATATAGGTCCTATCAAATATTTCTTGAATAACCTTATAATTGAATTTATAGTTTTTATTTTAGAGTATTCAGGAAATAATTATTATAATGTAATATATTTGATGATTTTCATATAGTTTTTTATGTTCATAAAATGTATGTGACATTCAAGAAGTTTTTTTCCATCAAGGGGTGTTTTCTAATATCATGTAATTTCTTATAGGTTTGTTTTATTTTATTTAGTGAATATTATTGAAGCTAGGTTGATTAAATACTCTCTAATTTTTTCATTAGTGATAGATATAATTTAATTTTTATACATTATTTCTCTTTGATTGTGAATCATTTAAAATCATTGACCAGGTTGTGTCATTCCATTTTTAGGCTTAATACAATTATACATATCATGGTTATCTGATATGAATGTTGGTTAATACACCTCTTATGTGGTTGTTTTAGGGATTTGTTTCTATTTAAGTGTCTTGAAATACTTTACATCATAGACTGTGATTTAAGTAATGATGTTTTTTTAAGAAATTCTTTTGTTATTACTGATGTGATGAGGGAGTTTGGAGATGTTTGGTGTTAGCCTTGTAGGATAGGGAAAGGGGTTGGATGAAATTATGGGAATCATTTCATGAATGTATATGTTGTAGTAAGATGATTTTTATTATATTCTGATATTTTATCTTGACATTGGGGTATAATATATGGTAAATAATCAATATCTAATTTCAAGTGGGGATTTTTGTCATGACGTGATTGGATTTAGTCATGGTATGACATCTCTAAAGAAGCATTCTAGAAAAATGGAAACCGTTATGTATTGAATGAAAAACCATTACATGTGTATTCAATCTTATTTATTAAATTTTAATTTTTCCTAGTCATGGAATAAGGAATGACTTCCATGATGTGATAACTAATTTATCTCCCATAGTTCTTCCATTTCTTGGAGTCATTAAACTGTGATGCTTTGAGCCATGTGGTGAGTCTTGTTTTGGGATCTAGTTGGGAAGAAAAATATGTTTAGGATTCACACCATTTTCTCTAAGTATTTTAACATTATATTGTGACACCCTTATCCATGAATTGATTATTCTTGTTTTCATTGAATAAACTTTTTTTTACCCTGGGATAATGGGGATCCATTTGAGGAGATTAGGGTGTGATCATCTGATCTTGGATATCATTACATAAAGATTCCATGCCACAAAATGATGTTATTTTTTCAAATATTTTCTATAAATTCATCCTTAATATTAACTTCATCCCATTTAATCATCCTCTAATCCCCTAGGTGGTTTTTAAGTGCTTTTTTGAACGTTAGCTTCCATGGTTGATCCTCAGCCATTTTATTTTCGAAATGATTACCATCAATTTAAGGTAACTCTCTCTCTCTCTTTAAATTTTTTATTTGTCATTAATTATTCATTCATTACATTAATTTATATATAGTTATGTATCTCATTATTATATGGGTTCATTTTCAATTATTAATATAAGATTTATGATGGGAGTATCTTTTACTGTGGCATGGGTTCATCGTGAGGGTTTGTGTTGGTGTTTCTCATTATTTATTTGGTTCTTTTTCAATAGTCATTGAAGCTTCAAATTGAGGAAGGGTATTCAATATTAATTTTATATAATTATATATAAATGTATAATTAACAATGTTTAGTTTTTTAATTTTTAAATCTGTGTAATTTACTACATAATATAATAATCTGGAATTAAATATTTTAAATGGGAAAGGGTTGTAAAGTTCATATATTCAATATTTTTCGCATGTTAATTTCCTAGGATATTTTTTAGATAGTGTGGTATCCAATTATTGTTATTATAAATTATTTCCATGAAAATTTTATATACCTAAAAATAATTAAATAATTTTAATATGGTAGATCGTATAAGTGATTGGATGAGATATTCATTGACAGTATCATTCCTTCTTGGGAATTCTAAATATGATTAATAATTTCTTCAAGAATACTATATGGACAATTAATTATTTTATAGTTCTTATTAAATTATAATTTATTTCTATTGGAATCCAACTAAAAATTTATTTATTAATTGAGTTTGTAAAGAAAGATGATGATTACTGGAAATAATATTAATATTTTACCATCTTTAGACTATGTTATCTATAATCACTCATCTGTTGCTTGAACAAGAATTTGTTTGTCATTTAAATTTACTAACTCTTTGATTATGAATTTATGAAACATATTCCTTATCACATGATATCTATTATTATGGTTTAAATAAAAACCTTGTATAGTTCTCTATATGGAGAGTGATGAGTTGTGATAATAAATTTATGGTGGAAACATGATATGTTGATTCTCATTAGGATCCATTTATAGTTTTAATTTTCCTATATCTTACTACTAATCTATTTTTCTTCTTTGGTTGCATCTTTTATTAGTTTGGCGTAGTGGTATTTTAGTAAACAAAATTATGGATGATAATTATTAATGAATTACTTTTTGGGATGATAATTATGAAAACTATAATGATAATTCCATATGATAGAATATTTTATTTGGATGATTAATGTAAATTTTCATTAAAATTTTTGATGGGATATTATGAAATGATTTTTGTTGACTAATAATATAGGATTAGTGATAGTGATGAATCTTATTTTTTGGGAGATTTGAATGGAATAAGTTTCCAAGTCCTTAGAGATGCATGTTGGGTTATCAAGTGAGAAAATATTTACAATTCATGTCTTGTATTGGTTAGTTTCCCCAAGAAGGATAGGGGAATATATATTCTTTATGTTCTAGTATTTCTTAAACTCCACCATGAGAGTAATATGGGGTGAAAAACTCTAAATTTTATCCATGGGTTTCTGGTTTCATCCCAACATCTAGGTTTTCAAATATGTGGATGGTGGTCTGTAGCCTCTAGCCCACTCCCTCCTCTAGATATAGAATAGTATGTAGTCATATCCTAGCTACAATGGAATACATTTATAGATTATTCCCTAATACAGTCTGAAGTGTCTCAGAGTTATGAAAAACATTTCTATACAGGGTGTGAAGGCTTAAATTTCTAGAATATACATATATATAGAATGTAATGACTCACATATACTACATGTGTATTTATCCATGGGTGGTAATGGATTAGGGTATAGTGTTATTTTCATTGTATATATTGGATCTCATTTTCACAATGTGATTAAGGGTATATAATTTTTATTTTGTATATATTATATGGATGTTTTTTGTAATGTGGTTACATATATGTGAATTATGATTTATATAGGGGATGATAGAACTATGATTTATGATATTAGGGATTGGGTAACTAATTAAATGGGAATGTAGAAGAATGGTACAATTATTATATATATTCACTCATGTTATTTTTTACCTATTTATATTTATTATTTAGAGAGTAATCCTTGGTCAACATAGAATATAGTTGACAAATTTTAGGAATGAAGTTGATTTCACTATTTATTCATTATGTATTTATTATGATTCTTCCACATTTAAATTTATGGTTTTTGGAAGGAAGCTATTGAGTACAGATTAATGCTCACCCATACACACACACAGATATATATATATATATATATATATATATATATATATATCATTTTAATGTCTATAGGTTGGATTTTGGTGATGGAGATGGGACTTACTTTCTCAAAAGGGTCGCTTAAGGGATATTGTTCATTATAGTTACTACTATAGGAATTGATTATGATATATGTCTTATTTTTCGTACAATGTATCACATTACATGTATTGAGTTTTTCCTATTTATTATTTTAGATATGATTTTTAGTTTATTTATCATTTTATTGTGATCATTGAGGGCAATACATCCCATTTCAATGTGTTATACCCTTAGTTGTCATTTCCAAATAATTTCATATTAAAGGTTGGATTCATGGATCATTGTCATATGCACTTTTGGTCTAGGAGGTGTGTCTATGGGGGATAGATATGAAAAGGTTTTATCAAAGAACTTGGTTAAGAAATAATATTGAGCATGGGGATAAGAACTATTAAGTATTACTACTATTGGTTAGGTAATAATATTAGTTGAACTTACTATTTGAAATAATACAAATATAATTTCAAGGAACAAGTTCTTAGGGAACCACGTGATCATATGAAGACCATTAATATTTAAAAATATGCTAGTTAAAGTGATGTTAATTTCATGGTAGAGACCTAATTAAGGAACATACATTATGATTATCTATTCATATGATTGTATTTTGTAGATTATGAGAAATGATGTGAACCATAATTAATTAATATTAAGGATTATATATCCTGGGTTTAGAATGTTCCAAAAATTATTATTTTATAGAATGAATCTGGTTCAGCATCCCCATTATATTTATGTTAGTGATGTAAAAAATGATGTTCTTGTAGATCATCATATCGTAGAAGTATATATGGATGATTATTAATGGGAGAAACTTGATGAGTTCTAGTTTTAGGGTCTTTAGAAGTATATGGAGGCTATTTAAGATTAGGGTATGGAGGTGTGGTTGATGGAGCTGGATATTTCATTCAAATTTAAATATTCATGTAAGGAGTACTGTATTACTTGGTCTCTGAGTGTATTGTGTGGAGATTTCTATTACTGGTGGGTCTTATTCCTTATTTATTGTGATGATTTATTAGTTTCATGGAAGATGTTCAGTAATCTGTTTTTGAATAAATTTATTTCTTAAAATATAATATAGGAATACTAATGAGATATTAATTCTATTCAATAAAGAGTTATAACATGTTAGAGTTTTATATTAATTTCAAGAACCTCTTATATAATGCTTTATAACTCCCTCCAAATTAATAAGATGTTATATAAAATTTCAAGGAGGTTTTTTATGGATATCTAGTGTCAGGTAACCCCATTCATGTCATAGTAATTTCTTAAGTTGTGGGAAATTAGAGAATTGTATAGAGGGTATTTTCATAGATTAAATTATCATGGGAGGAAAATATTAACAACCCTCAAATGATTAGATCTATTATAAGATGTTTTCTAGATAATTTTTAGTCAATTCTAGACAACCAAAAGTAGGATTCACCACCATACATATTGATTCATTAGAGTTTGTAGTTCTCAAAACATTCATAGGGTATTGGATGTTTTTTCTTATAAAGGTTATATCTATCTAAATCTCAAGTGTAAGCCTTACATGAAATTCAATATAGAGGTAGATTCGAAATATAATTTTAGACATTATAATAGTTTTAAACATGGTATTAGTAGTGGGGGTTCGTCAAGATTTAATCAGTATAGAGGATATATTGAAAGTAAAGTATAACCCAATGATCCACCTCATACTAAGGGACACCGAGTAGAGTGAGACTATAGAGGTGGTTGATTAGAGAGTTCATGAAGTATGGCATGGTAGGATGCATGACTCAGAGTTTCTAGTAGTAGGAGATATATATTTTATGAGAATCACTATCTATATATTTATTATATAAGAGTATGCATTATTTGATTCAAAATTTATATACTCATTAATTTTACTCTCTTTAGTTGACACTCAAGGACATTAGGTGGAGAGGCTTTCAATTCCAATGGAATGTAATATTGTAGATAGATCTAAACTTATCTTTTATTATGTACATAGAAATTGTGATGTAATTTTTAGGAAGTATTAGTATTCAAGATATTTACAATGGTTGTGGATACAAACATACATTATCATTTTTAAAGAAAATGGCAGCATTCAGTGTATTATATCATTAGTAGTTATTGTAGGTGAGTTATGTATTCTGATATTGATAGAGAGTATAATGTTTTCATTTGTGATATATCTCATCATATGCGTCAAAGTAATTCTATGTATTTATATTTCATGGTGACTGAGTTTATCCTATGTTATTTGATGTTTTAACTGGTGCTATTTCCGAGGGATATAAAAGATTACCATTATGATTTTCTTGAACATGTTATGATGTTACCCCATCAATGTGATATTATTTTGGATATAATTTCATATAGTTTTATCTTTAATATCAATTACAGTATATAGAATGGAGACTTATGATTTTTAGGATATTTGTACTCAAATTACTAATATTCTAAAGATATTTTTAATTTAACATAGTGTGTCCCAATGAGTTTCTCTATTATGGTTCATGAAAAAGATTAATAATAGTGTATGACTATAAATAGACTATAATTAAATAAAGTATGTAAAAAAAAGAACTGTCATACCCCTCTACATATTGATCATCAATTAAATATACAAAAGGGTGATAAATGGCCCTTGAAGATCTATTTTTGGTTATTTTACCCTCATATTCATATTTTGATGATATTATAAAGACTTACATCATAGAATATTATTGGAACTATGAGTTTTTATTGATTCCATTTAGTTTCATTAATTCCCATGATCTCTTCTTGGGAAATATGAACTCTATATTTCATGATTTCCTAGGCCTTTTTGGTTGATTTAATTAACAATAACCTATTAAGTTTTGTGTTTTAGGAAGAGCATCCACAACATCTATGAGATGTTTTGTAAGTTCTAATATATCATAATATATTTTGGATTATATCAAAGTGGTTTTTCATAGACCATGTGATTCATTTCTTGAGATATGTTGCATATCAAATAGTGTTTTGGATGACCCTTCAAAGATATAGGAAGTCGGTTCCAGGGTATCACCCAATAATTTGTCAGTTTTTGGAAATACCCTTTCTCTTATTTGCTATTACAAGAGGTGTGTGCTTTATTTTTATCAGATTATGGATCCTATAACCACATTTACAAATAAAGATAATATGTTTATGTGGAATGACTACTTTTAGGCTTGTTTTAAGTATATAAAGGTAAATATAGTCAGTGTTATTGTTAAATATTTACCTGAAAAAATCGTGTTATTTTGTGGTCTTATGGGATTCTATGTGCTTCATCTTGGGTTTAATTTTGATTCAACGGAGCTGAGTTATATCTTTTAGGAATTGATAGTCACACCCCAATTAATCTACCAATTATGCCTTTGGCCTAATGATTTCTCTAGTCATGTTTTCCTATAATTTTTGGGGACACTATCTCATTAGTATGTTCATTTTGGTCTTTAAAAATAATAGGATTTATATATATATTCTATTAGTGTGATTTTAACTTACTATAGATATAGTGAATTAAATTATTCTAAAATTATAGTATTAATATTTATTATACTCTAGTAAAGGGGAATCTATTTTCTAATGTACTAAAAAGTAATTCATTTAGAGATAATGTTCATGAGTATAAGGATGTTTAGTGAGTAATTAATGATCCTATGGTGATGTATCTTAATATAGATGAATTTAATGGTAGAGGGTGTCCCTGTTAGATGATAGTGGGGCTATCCTTGATGCATCAAGTGAATGAATCTCTGATGGGACATTATGTAGTGAAATCATACTGGGATCATGTTTTTTTGTTGGGATACTACTATGGGATTGTATTAGGATGACCAATATAGGGTGTTATTCTAGAAAATTATTTTTATTATCTTATAAGTATAGAAGGTGGTTCTTTATGATCTTCTATGTTAAACAATAGTAGTATATCCTACCATGTGTAATATTTATCATGCCTTGTGGGTTTAGTTTTTGTAATCAAAGAGGAAAAAATCAGTCACTAAGTTCGTATCCTTATGTTTAGTCTACCATTGATGGTTTCTTTAGTAGAAATATAATATCTATTAAAAGTTGGAGGAAATTTAGTTCTAATTTATGAACATTTTATATAAACCATATGGTCGATATGATTTTAGTGGGGTAATCATGGAACATTTAATAAAGACACCCTACTTCTTGGTAATTAAGCAGTCAAGTGTGCTAGATGAATTATAGAGGAGGTTTTTTTTGAGAAGATTTTTAGAATTCATGGTAATTTTTAGATGATTATATCTAATTATGATCCCCATTTTAACTATATATTATAGATAGATCTATAATTTTGACTTTAATAGATACTATTACTGAACATAACTTTTTATCCCTAAATGAATGCTCACACAAAGAAACTTTTCCAGAAATAGGAGAACCTGTTGAATGCATGTGTATTGATTTTTTGGGGGTTTTGGGTGAATAAAAAACCATGGTATAAGTTTTCATATAATAAAAACTATAAATAAACCATTGGTATAGCTGCATTCAATATATTTGATGAATGACATTGCATATCTATGTTGTGTTTGAATGATGTTGGAGATTTAGTGAGTGTCTGACCAGAAATGGTATAGGTCATGATAGGAAAGTTGAAAGTGATTCATGAGTGGATGAAGATGGATCATGTTCATCAAAATTACTATACTGATCTAAGAATTGAGGGCATAAATTTTTTACATTGGATATCATGTATTCTTTAAGGTATTATCATGTTAGGGTATGTTATGGTTCAGTTAAGGGATTAATCTTTATCAATGATTTATAGGTCATTTGATGTGTTTGATTGAATATTTGATGTTTTGTATAGATTTATTGTCACTATAAAGATAGATTATATCTATGATGTCTTCCATGTATCACAGCTTTGTAGACATCATCATAAAGATTCCCAATTAATTTACTTTGTTGAGTTGGAAGTTAAATATCATTCCATGTTCAAGTAATAAACAATTATGATTTATAACCATTAGGAGAATACATTTCACTATTGTTATATTCCATTGGTTCATTTCATATGATGACATGATGTTTTAGAAGAGTGTACATATGAAGAAGATTAAAAAATGTGTGCTAAATATCATAATTTTTTATATTATTGTTATTGTTGAGGTGATATGTGTAACCTTGGATGTAATGATGAAAAGATTAATAATTTAGTAAGATTTAATTCATTTTTCATAGGATGAGTCTGTTTTTATCCTATTATACATATATCTATAAGAGGTATCCTATAGGGTGTTTGTTTCATGGATCATTACTATTTTATTATTTGGGTTGAATATGATTATTGAGGTTGAGACTCATTCGAGATGTATCTAATATAAGGGGATAAATTTTACGAAACCCCTCCATTCCCATTTCATAGGTGTTATGAGATTTTTTGAATGTGTAGTGGGTTTCATGTTGGATAAATAAGAAGGTCGGTTGATTTTTTAGATGTAAATCCATAAAAACATTCAATTCGGTGTCATGGTGTGTGGTGAGACTTGATTTTAAATATTTAACAAGTGGTGAATGATATGGGAGTTAGGCACTGTTCTGTTTTTTATTAAGGTTGTTTCCAGTATGTGACTTGCTCTAGTAAAGTCATGATGAGTCATAAATAGAATTTTTCAAATGAAAAAACCTTACTTATTAAATTAAATAACCTAATATTTTGATTTAAACATACATGATTCCTCTTCCATATTTCTAATAATTACATGAGTTATTTCCCCCATTCAATTTTATCTTTTAGGTATTCCTTGGTTCTACCATTTTTGGAGTCACATTGACTTAATTTTTGGGTCCATACAATGCATTTATTATGGGGTCTGATTAGGATAAGGATAAAGGTTTGGAATCATATTTTCATCTACAAGGGTTTGAATGTTATGGAGTTACAAAATTATCCACTCCATGAAAATCATTGTTTTGGTCAAATAAATGGGAATTAAAATTGATAGAGAGGGATCCATAAGGGGATATTATTCTATAATATTTGTATTTTGACTTTCATAGTGTGATGAGTCCCAATCACATCATGAAACAAGTTTTACTAGGTTTTTTAATAATTTTTTTTGATATCAAATTAAGAATATTTTTTCATTCTAATCTCAAACCCAAGGAATTCATGGGAGAAATTTTTACAATCATAATTCCCCTTTCTGATTTCTCTTTAGGAATTTTCTTTTTGAAACAACTATATTTGATCATCGTTAACTCTCTATTCCTCTGATTTTTCTATTATTTCCCCCTTTATTCCTTACATGTCATGTGAGATCAATTTAAATTTATCATTTTGGGTTCATTATTTATAATTGCTGGAAGAGTCATGATGAGATTATGTATTTATTGTTTTTTGGTTCATTGTTATAATTTTTGTTCGTGTTTATCATTTATCATTATATTTTGGTTTAGTGATGGTTGAATAATCATATCAAGGGTGGGGGTTCAATACATATCATATATATAAAAAATATTTTGTTTTATAATGATTAAATTGTTGGTATTGGTCTATGAATAAAATTGACCAAAATTGAATAATTGAATGGGTAAATGATGTGAAACACATGAATTTCAGAGTTTTCCCATGTTATTACATTATGTTATTTTAGTGGTAGTTTGGTATCCTATTGGTGTGATTGTAAATTATTTCCTTTCATTTTTGACAGACCAAAAATTGATTATATAATTTAAATATCGTAAGTAATATATGTTAATGAATGAGACATTCATTGGGTTTTACATTATTTCATATAAATGTATTACATGATTAAGCATTTAATTACACATATTATGTGAATTATTATTTCTATTATTTTTTTTATATTAGGTTTAATATAATCATTTAACCTACACATAATGAATTGATTTATTATATTGGTAATGTAAGATAATAATTATTATAATTATTATTAATAGCTGATCACATTTGGGCCATGTTTTCTAAAATAATTCATGGATTGATTGATGTATAATTGATTTATAATTATCATTTATTATTTATATAGTTGTTATTTTATTCCATATATTCATCCAAATATTATATCCATTACATATAATTAAATGGAAACCTATAATGGTTAGTTTATATAGAGAGGGTTGAGATGTAAAGGCATTTTAATAGTAAGAGATTAAATTTTTTTATTGGGGAATGGTATCAACGGTTTGGAAATATATTGGTAATGATGTAGGGATAGTTGGATGTTGTTTTGAGTCATGGTTAGTTTTTGTTTATCTATTTTCTATTAGTGGATTATTTTTCCTCTTTGGTTAAATCCTCCCTTTGTTAGGCATAGTTATGTCTTAGTACCATGAATCATGAATGGTAATTAGTAATGAATTTATTAATGGTTCGGTGGTTATGTAAACTATAATGATAATGTGGAATAGATTTTACCTATATTTAGAAGTATATTGTAAATATTAACCCTAAATTATTGATGCGATATTATGAAATGATTGTTAATTGAGTAATAATATATGTTTAGTAATAGTGATAAACAATGATGTTTTTGTACTTAGAACATAATGATATTACTACCACATAGTGATCGAATATTGTTTCTCAAGTTGAAATATAGCTTTAGTCAGTTTTTTAGATTAGTTAGTTTCACCTAGAATGGTTATGAGATATATATTCATTATGTTATGATAGTTCGTACACTCCACCACTTAAGAGAAATGGGTGATGTGATGAACATATTTGGTCTTGAGTTTCAAGTGACTTCCCAATATTTTGGTTGTTAATGACATAGATTCTTATATACTCCCCTACCTTATTCTCTCCTCTAGATACTTTATAGTACGTAGGTGCATCTGGGTTATAAAAACATACACTTATATAATATATACTAATATAGGTTGTAGTGGATAACACATATGACATACATGAAATACATTTTGAAGAGGCTTAAGAATATATCTTATAAAGGTACCTAAGATGTAATATCTTATAGTTACTACATGTGTATTTATGTATAGGTAGTAATGGATTAAGGTATAGTGTGTATTTACAAGGGAAATAATGAAGCTTATTTTCACTATGTGATGGTGATGTTGTTTGGATCCTATAGATGTAGCTATGATTTTGATGCACTTATTCTCATTGTGATATATGGAGCAGATGAAAACACCATTTTTAAGATGTTATCATATAGACTGACTGATTCAATGGGAAATTTGAAGTGGGGTACCTTATTCTATATATTCCATATTATTATTATGCTTCCTATTTTGATGTAATACATGTTGAGAGATACATAGCTAAGATAGAATATAGTTAAATAGTTTTAGGTAAACAATTTTTTGTAGTATTTATTCGTTGGGGGTTTTAATGATTCCTTCAAATTTTCATAAGAGGTTTTGTGGATGATCCTACTAAGAATACCTATATACACAACAATATATATATATATATATAATTTTTTTAGGTACATAGGTAGGGATTTTTTATCAATCTATTATTTTCTTTCTCATGAATGTTTTTAGGGGTGATGGTGTTCATTGTCATTACCATAGGTAATTATAAAGTTATTTTTTACAATTTGTCTTTTTTTTATCACATCACATGTATTGTGTTTTTTATATTAATTATTATAGAGCATACTGTTGGATTATTTATCTTTTACTAGGATCATTGAGGTTTATACCTACCATTTGAGAGTATTTTATAACCTTAGTGTGAGTTTGAAACCTGTGGTCCATTGATGCTAGCCTTTGGGGTTATTGATATCATCACTCTAAGCACTAGAAAGATACCATTGGGGGAGGGTGATGACATGGGATGTATTTTAATACGATAAGAGGCCATGACATTATGAGGGTATATAATTTTATTCTCTCATAAGCACAACTATGTTTCCCATTATTTTATTTTCATAGTTGTTACTTTTAAATTAAGGATATGGATGAATTTGTTTTTTAGATTTAATTTTATGGCCTTTATAGATCATAAGAATCCATGTTATATATTGGTATTTAAAATTGAGGAAAAGGTACATGGATTATTATCTTCAGGACTATTCTTTTGATATAACATTTACACAGAAGAAAGGGTAATGTTGATATGGATTATTTTGTTATGAGATCTTATAGTAATGTAATAAACTGGAACCCATGCTCCCAAATACAATGCGATAAACATAATAATTAATTTTTTTCATTGATACCAATAATTTTTACCAAATTTCAACCATCGAAAAAAAACATCAAAATAAATATTTTATTATATTCATACTAAAGGACCTTTTAGGTTTATTGTTCTATAAAATTAATAAAACCTCTTAGATACCATGGAAAAATTTCATAAAATTTCATAAAAATTTATATCATATCCCAAATATTTGTCCGAACTATCACCATTCTTAAATATACCCTACATAAAACCTTTCTTCATAACCTAGGGAAAGATAACATAATAAAAGGATGATTTTAAATTATTAATAAATAGAAATATAGGAGATATCAAACAGTTATCATATGATATAATAATATAGGAATAAGTGTATATGATCATGATAGAAAATAAAAAGTTTATAACCAACCTATTATTGATTGTAATCATGATCCATGGAAGAGATGATTATCATTTCAGAAAAAATGGAACATAAGAGTGATAAATCCTCATAAATCCATCATTAATAGTAAGCTGAGGTCATAAAATTTTGGAAGCATAATAAATATAGAAAAGTATTTCTTATTTGAAGGTAAAAAACCAATAAAATTGGCATATTAGATTAATACATTTCACTTGTTCCCATTTTCGATCAAGATGAACTTTTTTCCATAGAAGATCAAAATGTACAAGTTTCCCATGGTATATCTGGGCACACATGTTTCCTGTGGTAAATTATAATGAATTTTTCCCCCAAAGAAGATAAAAATGAACGTGTATCCAATAGTAGATTAATAGTCACCTTTTCCCATAGTAAATTAGGATGCACCTATTTCTCATTATTTAGTTGGCTGCACCTATTTCCCACAGCTGGATTAAGCCCAATGACTTTTCTATGATTATTATCTCATGATATATTAATATTTTCCCGATAAATTAGAGGTAGATATATGTCCTTCCAATAAAATAATTAAAATCATACATAGTTTCCCCATTAAATCATAAATAATTAATAATATTATAAGCTATAGATGAAATGGGTTTCATAATTATTTCATCATAACATAAATCATTGAAATAAAATGAGATTCATAACCATAATTACATTATTAAAACCATTTTTGGAATAAATACAGATGATACCCTTAGATAATATCCTCAGTAAAGAAAAGGTAACATCAAAAAAATTTATCTTAGAAAAACAATTATTTTTCAATATCACTTGGATTAACTCTTGAGTGAAATAACCTTTCCATTTCGAAAAGATTTCTTTTTTAAAAAATATTACTCAATTATAATGAAAAACATTTTCATGGGGAAAAAACAAAAAATATTATAAAGGAATATTTAATTAATTAAAAAGTCACTATTGTGTCAAATTCATATCATTCCTTATATGTAAAAAAATAACATTCCCTCTATATTTTTTTTTGGAAAACATACAAAGTTCCACATTTAAAAAATAAATCCTTTAAGAAATTATTTTTAAATTAAAACATGGGTAAAAATTATATTAAATAAATATAAGATAATATAAAAAGTTTTTTTGAAAAAATGTTTTAAAAAATTGTCATAGAATAGAAATATTCCTTAAAGAATACTTAAACATAAACAATTTTGAATAATCATGATACTGTAAAAAAACATTTCTGTTATTGTATCATTTGAATCGTAATACCCAATAAATAAATTAGAGAAAGTGTATTTATAAATACCCATAAAATTCATAATATACATCACCAAATTCATTAACAGGTAGTACATAAACTATACAAATGAAAAAAGTGGTGAATATGGTGGTGCCCCAAATATTTAAAAGTGTGATGGAAAATTATTACCTTAGGTTCAACATCCTTTGAATGTTATTTAAACTCTTGTATGATAAATTTAAATTTATTATAAATATATATTATAGTAAATTTAATGATTTTTATATCAAATATATTAATTATTTATCTAATTAAATTTATACATAATGATAATTATAGAAAATGAATAATACAATTCATGAAGATGGTATGTCATACAAATGAATGAACATTATATTCACTTTTTGAAGGTTGGAATTAAAGAAAGATAAATAATAATTAAAATTTAAAGAATAATTATTATATAATTTATGTCATATATATTCATAATATCCATCCTCTTTACTATCCATGAAAAATGGAAATAAAGAACGAATCCCATAGGTTTATGGATGTAGTGGTTTTCACGTATGGATGAGTTAGTTTTTCATTATCATGCAGTTTGGAAGGCCTAAAGGTAGATATTATATTTTAATTAAAGAATAATAATTATTTCATAAATATCATATATAATCATTAATCATATAATTTTATCCATCCATAAATATTTTTTTGGAAAACAAATTGTATCAATGTGTGGAGACGGTAAGCTCTATGTACGCATGAACACTATTTAAAAATTTTATTTGTTGGGAAAAAGGTGTATAATGGTGTTTTCATTATCAAAATAAAATTTTACAATAATAAGGATACAAAATTTATTATTTTATGATATATATTATATATTTATAGGAGTTAATGAATAGTAAAAGATAAAGTGACTGGTTAGATTGATTACCTCTTCTTTGAAATGACTAATTTAGTACTCTTCTAAATATCGTTAGGGTCAGTATTTTGAATAGACCAGCTCCTCTAGAATATGTCTAACGAGGTTTAAAAGAGAATATTTATGGTTATGGTCATGATATAATACTCTATATTGTGTAAAAAAAGTGGGGGAGCGGGACTTTTATAATTGAGGTGAGGGGTACATTTGGAATTTCACAAAGTATTAAAATATAATACAATTATTCTAGAGATAAATGTATATAAATGGCCTATAAATTCATAGGTGATTAAATTTTAGACTATATATTATACCCTCTGTTCTTATTCAATATTTTTTTGAATTTTTAAATAATTTAATTAAATATCAATTGCAAAAAATATTATTATTGTCTATTTTGAAATTATTCATTATGTTGACATGAAAAACATATTGAAAACAATTAAAATTAGAAAAAACTATTTTATTATTTCTTAAACATGTCATATTCATATATATAATTAATTTATAACCATAAATATCTCAATTTATGTTACTTTCAATATTTATAATAACATTTATTTGATTATTACATTAATTATATAATTATTGCATCAGCATTGTGTACAAATTTATGGTAGTTATTTCAACACTAAAAATTACAAATAACTTAATATAAAAAATATAAATATTTTATATTTCAAAATAATATTTATAGTTGAACATATCCTCTGGATAACTCCATATAAAATATTATAGTTATTAAAAATAAAAGTTTGACACAGTTGGTTTCATGAAATAAAATAATATAAATGAAATAATCTCATCCATATGGCCATAAAATATATTATAAAACAATTGGATTATTATTGAATAAATTAACACATAAAATAATATTTGGTAATGTTTTGCGGTCATTTATGGTGCTTATAGTTTCATTTTGAATAGATAATCAGTTGATTTAACATTTATCATGGTAATAAAATTTATTATCGTAACTATTCATATTGACCAAAAATAAAAAGGAACCATTTACTAAATTTTGGACCTAATGAATATAATTTTGGAATCCATTTAAAAAAAATTAAAACACATAAGTGGTAGAATATAATTTAAAAATAAACTGATAAAACACAGTATACAAAACTGTATTTCAGAAAAATTCAATTTTCAAAATATAAAATGTTATTATAATAAACTAAAACATAAATATCATTATAGAAATCATAATTTAATTATTTAGAATAAAAATTATCAAATAAAAATTTAAAAAATTCAAAATATTATTTTACCTTTAAATAATTTTAATAAATAATTTTTTTAGTAAAAATTAATAGTTTTCACTATTAATTTAAAAATCAGTATATTTAGAAAATTGTAAAAAATCCATATTAACATAATTTTTACATTATGAATTCAAAAATCAAAATTATTTTGTTAAATATACTTTTTTGAAAATTTAAAATATTAATTATAATATTTACTCATAGAAAACCCACATTTGGGAAAATAAATTTTTGAATAATTAAATGAAATTCCTAAAAATTTAATTAATATATACTGAAAATCTATCAAAACATTTACATTCAATATAATATATATATATATATAATAAATTAGTAAATAATATTAATACCTACTAAATTAATGTCTAGCTTATAACTGTCACATTAACTAATAATATTTTAATAGTATATCACAGATTGTTTAAAATTGGTTTTGTGTGTATTGAAATCCATTGAAGAAGTACAATTATTTAAATAGAAATCTTTTCTAAAATTGCAGGGTATGTTATTTACCTATCACTTTTAATAAAATTTAACCTTTCTATTGGAAAAGTGCTCAAAAACCAAAGGTTTTACATTTAAATTTTTTTATGAAACCCACATCATAAAAAATGATTAATAAAGCTTTCTCTTAAAAAGAGATATAAATAAGTATAATGTTAATCTAGGATTACACATGCTAGGTTTAAAAATATAAAAAAGATATTATTAAGTGATGATATGGACATGGAATAAAAGTAATTTTCATAGATCATTGATCACATGAAATTTAACGATATTGATAAAGTTAAAAATCATAGAACCTTAAACCACATTCATGGAAAAGTCCATAAATTCTTCTAAATTTAGTTTTAGAGGAAAACAGTATTACGTAAATATTATTTACCTATATGTTATTAATTACTTTATAATCTATAATATAAATATAAAGAGATATAATTACTTGATAATTATAATTTCATTCCTTTGTTAATTTCCACCAAAATATCATCTTTTTTTTAAAATAATGAATATTTAAGATGAATATTTCATTCCTCAAGTGGAATGATAAAATTATAACGGGTCCTTTAATCCTCATAAGAATCAAATGATAATCCTCCTGTCTTTAGGTATTAACAAAAAATTAAATGATTATCACGTGATAAGATGATTCCCAGAAATGAATAAACAATTAAACAAAGAAAAACTACCTTGATCTCCAAAATAAAATAGTAATGCCGAAATTTAAACATTGGTCATTCACTAAAAATCAATTATTAAAATTAACTAAAACAATTACGGACTAATATTATAATCCAAAAATCATAATTATTTGATCACGTATTATTTCAAGAGAAAATTAGCAATTATCTCCCAAAATGTGGAAGCAATAAATATAAAATCTCCAAGAGATTCTATTCATTTATGTAAATAACCTAAATACAAAAAATTACAAAATAAAATCATATATTCATTTAAAATATATTTCATCCTTTTTTATTTAATAAAATACAATATTATTATATATGGTTCCCAAAATAGTGACATTCTTCCAATATAACAATTCTCACTTAATAAAAAACCAAATTTTTATTCCCTTATTATCTAAATGATAAAAAAATATGTTCCGAAAATGAAATTATTCTCCAAGTATCAAATCATATAACTAAAATTTAAATTATATACAGACTAGGAAATTTTGTATGTTTGTGGTTTGTGATGCACCATTGTTGCCTTTTGGTTGTGTGTTCAAGCCTTGTATCATTACTGGATATGAAGAGTTGTTACCCGAACTGTATGATGTCCTTTTTATAAAAAAATATCAATATAATCCTTATAAAATTCCCAAAATCTTATGAACATCCTGAAATTTTAATTACCCAAAACTACCTCAAAATAAGATATCTTATAAACTTTAAAGGCTAGAAATACCTTCAAACTCATGACCACCAAAATTAAATAAATTATTCATAAAATAATATTTAAAAAAAACTACACTAACCTAATGGTTGTATTAAAATAAATTTAGCTCAATATACACTTAATAAATTTATATATTCATTATTTAAATCCTCAAAAGGGATGTCTAAGAATTTGAACATTTGATGAATCTTAAACATATAAACCCATGATGGTATTCAAAACTCTTCAGATTAAAAAACATGAAAACAACATAATCTATAAATTTTCTGAAACAAATCTCTGATACAAATTGTAATGGCATAAATCCCGCACTCTCTGATTATGGTCTAAAACCATAAGCTTTACATTGATGCCTTTATTACCAATAAATGTTACCTTATTTCAATAATCCAAACCCAATAAAATAAGAGGAAATATTGGATCACATTCATATTGAATGACCTTTTAGGATTAGAGTTTTATATAATTAAATAAATATTTACATATCATGAAAAAATTATAAAAATTCCTAAAAATAAATATCATCTCCCAAAATATCTTCATGTCAAGCCCTATTCTTAAACATACTCTACTTAAAACCATTATTCATAACCTGGGTAAAAAACTAAAAGTGTGAGCATAGAAGCTTTGTAAGGGTAAATATAGAAGATATAAATATATGAATATATGAAATAATAAGATAAAAATAAGGGTATTATATCATGAACATAAGTAAAAAAGTTCACACCCAACCTTTCATAGATAATAAACATTAGTCATCGAATAAAAACATATCATTTTAGAGAACATTAACCATAAGACTGAAAATCATCACAAATAAATCATGAATTATAATATCATTTCATAAAAGTTTGTAACCATCATAAATATGTAGAAATATTTAAAATTTTAAGGTTAAATATGAATTAAAACATCATATTATATCATGACTTATCAACAATTTTCTTTTGAAGATAGAAACACACCTATTCCCCATAGTAGATTAGGATGCACCAATTACCTATAGTGGATTAATATTCACCCATTTCCCATTGTATATAAGGATGCACATATTTATCATAATATATTAGGATAAAATTTTTTCCCATAGCACATCAGGATACACATGTTTCCCATAGTAAATCATGATGAACCTGTTTCTCATAGGGGGATTAAGCTAATCGACATGATTCTCATTTTTATCTCATACGATATAAAGATTTACCCAATGAATTAGATAAAGATATAGGTACCAACCATAAAATAATGAAAATTATACTTATTTGTGCCTTAATATCATAAATCATTCCTCATATCAAAACACATAAAAATGGGTTTCATAGAAAATTCATCATAACAAAACTCATTGAACATGAATGACATTCATAAATATCATTACTTCGTAAAAAAACTACACAGAGAAATAATAAGGATGTTATACATTGATAATATACCTATTTCGTTATAATTAATTTAAAATAATGTTATCTTATATGAAAAACTATTTTGATAGATCACATGAAATAATTATTTTGGAAAATAGTATTTCCTTTTTCAAATCATTTATTTTAAAAAAACACACAATTATAATAGGAAAAAATTATTTGAAATATTCATAGTAAAATTAAAATGGATAATAAAATAATTAATTTTTCATGATGGTGAGAAAATATACATATTCTATATAATTTGAAAAATTATCATTTCTTCGGTATTTTTGTTGGAAAATTCCTAAAGCACTTATTTTGGAAAATGCCATAAAGATTCCTTTCAAACAATTTTTTAAAAACTCACACATGGGTAAATATTATTTAATCAATTATAGAAGAATAGTAATTAGATTTTTGAAAAAAAATTTAGAAATAATGGACTTTTAATATAAATATTTCATTATAGATACTTAAACGTAAATAATCTTGAAAAAATGATGTAGTTGTGAAATAAACTCTTATCACTTTGGTATCATTTGAATCATATGACCCATGAAATAAATAAAAATAAATAGATATGTAAATCAAAAAAAATATTCTTCAAAAAACGAATTAATGATTTTTATATACACCACAAAATGGAAACAATTGGTGAATATTTATTTTTTCCCATATAAAAAAACGTGAGATGAAAATATGTTACATTAGTTCTGACTTCCTTTGAAAGTTATATAACCTCATGAATAAAAAAGTATATTTATTACATATATATATTATAATAATTTTCATTTTTAATATATAAAATATTTTCAGTATATATATATATATTTTTTCATCCACAATGATATAGATAGAATAAAAATTACAACGTTTATGGAGACGATGGGTGTTATGTATACATAAATGTTGTATTCACATTTTAAAGGATAGAAAAAAAAATATATAAATAAAAATTAAACTTTAAATAAAAATTATTCAAAAATTAATATCATTTATATTAATTATATCTATACTTCAAGCCATCCATGTATAATAGAAATTAAAAATGATTCGCATCGCTTCGTGGAGGTTGTAGTCCATATGTATGCACTAAAAAAAATTTATGTTCCCAATGATTTGGACTACAACACATCCGCTGTTTAGTGGCGGTTGTTTAGCAGCGGTTCTAAGAACCTCCGCTAAACCTGTTTTAAAAAAGTTTTCATGGCAGTTTAAGATAAACCGCAACAAAACCCTGGTTTTTTTTACAGTCGGCCCTTCCACCCACCCCTACCCCCTCACATTTCCCCCAGCCACCCGCTTCCCCCATGACCCCGGCCCCCCTCTCCCCCCCGGGGACCCGGCGAGCCTGACAACCCCGTGACCTCGGCGACCCCAACCCCCCATGACCGCAGCGACCCCGCGACCCTGGTGACGCTGCTTCCCCAGCGACATATACAAAACCCTAAGGATGGGTTTTTAAATTCAAACCAGAGGACTCTCAAAGAAATTTTCAAGTAACCCATTTATCTTTCATGGGTTAATAATGTTTTGGAAACAATAATGGTTGTTTCATTGTGTTTTTCATTCCATGAATGATCTATATAAATTATTATTTAATTGTATATGTATATTATCCATGATCATGGGTGTTCCCATATAGCTTCGGGTGAGCCAGTTATAGGTTATATGATGAGTGCTCCTTGGTTGCACTGTAATGGATTATGTAAGGATTATTTTATCTGGATAATACTTTTCGAAGTCTGCTATATGGTTATTCTAATTGTAAGCGTTCTATATGGGTTCTTTTATGGAAATTTTCTAGGATATAAATAATATTTCATTATGAATTATATTGTGATAAATGTTTCCTTTGATCAATATTGATTTCACTTGGCTCAGGATTATTGATTCTTATGTATCTTACCTTTCTTGAAATCATTACACCATGTTTTCATGTTTTATGACCTAGGTTTTCAGGGTTATAAATATTATAATTTTATGCTCATGCACTCTAATTATGTCATCATATTCATATAATATTTTATACTCACTAATAATATTTTATTTTTAATGAAAATGTTTACCTTTTATGATAATTTTAGATCAACCGTATTATTATTTATTTTCCCCAGCTCCCCTGGCTAGATAGCCCCCCTGCTCGAGCGCACCCCCTGGCTGGACATCCCCCTAGCTCCCCTTCTGGCTGGACAACCCCCCCTTCTGGAGCCCTTCCCCTTGGCTGGACAGCCCCTAGCCCCCCTGGCTGGACAGCCCCCCATCTCCCCCTAGATGGACATCCCCCATCCCCCCGGATGGACAACCCCCAACCCCCCCTAGATGGACAACCCCCCATGACTTGAAATCCCCCCATCTCCCCCTGGATAGACAACACCCCCCTGCTGGAGCCCCTCCCCCTTGGCTAGACAGCCCCCCGGACTAGACAACCCCCCAGACTAGACAGCCCCCACCCCCCCTACTGGACAACCCCTCCCCTATAGTTGGACAACCCCCCTGTTGGAGCCCCAAACACACATACAATCATAATCAGCACATCATTCATGTCAATACAAAGCATCCCCCATAGGGTCAAAATCTATAACTATAAAATATAACAAATGAGGCTCAAAAAGGACTCACACATTCATTAAACTTGATGTTTAAATTTATCCTTTAAATGTTCCAAGAATGAATGAAATGAAATATATTGACTCAAATAAATCCTTAATGTCGTGTTCTTAGATGTTACCCTAGTGTAATGGTATTTTAACCATTTCTTAAGTAGTTTCCTTGAAATGGGATTACGATCATTACCTGTAGGCCTATTTTTCTATTTCTTAGACCGAAATGATAAGACCTTAAGCCTAGGGAACTTTTAGGCATTACCCACTTATAAGGTAGATGATGTATGTTTTTGTAATAGGCTTTCCAAAGGTAGGTAATTCCATTATAACATAAAATCTGTGATAAAATTTTATATGGAGTTTCAGACATGAGGTGCATTTCAGGTGAAATTTGGTCTTAATTATAACACATAGTTTCTGAAATGACAACTAGGTAGGATAGGTGGTCATGAAAAATTTTGACCCTTTTTTCAGGAATGTTCATCATGTAATGACTAGTTTCTATCAGATTGAAATTCCTAGGTAATGTTAAACCATATATAAAGTTGTTTGACCATTCTTCTTCACTATCATTAGTGTTGGATGACTCAAGGGGTAGTTAGCATGCTTTATAGTCATACAGGACAGTACAACTCTAAACAAGTATTTCTTATAGACCATTGAATACCAAGATTCATAGGCCTGATAATACAATGGATAGTATAAAGTATTTTCCATTTTGATTTTGAAAGCTCAGGGCACTCTATGTTGATACATGTGGTAACCGTCATGTTTCAAAAATGGATTATGAAAATATATGTATTCAGTGGAAATAGTTCAATCAATTATCATCTATGATTTAATATCCACTTATCTATGAGGTTGAGATACCCAGGTGTTAGTAAAGAATCTATTTTATTCCAAATCTCTGGATGATTTCATAAAAATGATCAAGTGATTTGATATACTAATCTGTTATTATTGGCTTATATACTTTATGTCATAGAACATGTTGATATAACTTAGAGGAGTGTCATGTGTACATTAAAATTTGATTCTAATCTAGAATTACTTTTAGAATATAGTTTTTATCTCTTCAATATAATGATGGTTAAAGTGTGTTGGACACATCCAAAACCTACGTTCAATGATCTGTGTAGACTGTTCCATAGTATGAGATCTATTTTCAACAAATGACGAGTAATAAACTCCTATGGTGTGAAGTGTTATTCCATATAGGTTAGCGTTCCCTTCTGAGTATAAGGAACACAACCGGGGAGGACCATTTGATATTGGTTGATGTTTATTTTGAATTACCATGGGGGGTGTATACATTAGAAACGTGTCAGTGCTTGCAATGTAACACATTGATGGAATGATTGGCTATGCATGCCACCTATTTAGACATAATTAGTTAGTGATGCAATTAAATGGTTATGCTTGAGGAATACAAATACAAATCTTGTGGTAAACCCATCATATTCAGGTAGTGATTATTATTATGTGGGAGTAGTGGATCTCTTCTAATGAGGCCAACCTATTGTTGTTTTATTGTCCTTCCCTTTGCGTAGTTTGACATAATTGGTTTGAAATCCATTATAAAACTAACAAAGTTATGTTATAGAATTATAAATTCAATAAAAACATTACTAATCACTTTAATCAATTTTAAATGGATACATGGGAATTTTCATAAGCACTTGTCATGTGGGTTCCTTCAAATGAGAGGGATGAAAGGGAAAACGATTTTGTTTGAGAGGGGGGGGGGTCAATGGACTATTTTTAATTTGGAAGGTATGAATTTCCTTAGTATTGAGTCTGGGAGCATTCCTTTGAGTGGTGACTAGGGTTACACATACATGGTTGATAGTGATCTAGGTTTGGTTTTATTTTTAGGGATGTTTAGGTTTCAGCCTATCCAGCTTTTTTATTATGTTGGTCATCATGTTCTATAATGTACTCGATTAATTTATATTTATTTTATGTGATGGTATAGTTCATGAGTTTTTTATTATTCTTACTGCATTTTAATTTATCTAGATGTTTCATTGTTATTGAAACTGTCTATTTTGAGCATGGGAATCTGATATAATGATGGGTGATACTGGACTTTCCCTTTTGAATATGTGATGTCACTACAACAAAACTGCTGTTTAGCGGTGGTTGTTTAGCGGCGGTTACTTGAATATACTTATTGATTTTTTTAATGCTATTTTATGAAATTCCTTTTTTTTTTGTGTAGGAACATTGTGATATACATGGATAAAAGATGGATCACATTACCGAGGAACACACCTCAGTATGATAAGGGTTTGAATAAGTTTTTAGATTTTGAAATTTATAATCGATCCGTTGAAGGGAGAATAAAATGCCCGTGTCCTAAATGTAAATTTAGAACATGGTTAAAGAGAGATGTGGTTTATGAAAATTTAATACTGAAGCAATTCCCTGCTCAATATTTGTGTTGGATTTGGCATGGAGAATCGAACGTTACAGAATGATTGAGCACTGATGTTAATCTACAGAATGAGGTCCTAAGTTCGTCGACAATGGAGAATGAAATGAAAAACATAATAAATGATGCATTCGACAATGTAAGACACCACTATCAGCATCAAAACATATCAGAAAAACCAGAAGAGGGTGCTACAAATTGCAACGTGACAAGTGATGTTTTTGAGAGTGTAACACCGCCAGATCAATATTGTCACATATCATTGGATCCTCCTCTTGATTCTGTAGAGCCAAATGTAAGAGGAAACTTCTATGAGGAAAATGCGTTTCATGATTTAGTTTATGATGAAAATAAAGAGTTGTATAGTGGGTGTTTGAAATATTCAAAGCTTTCATTTCTGTTGAAGTTGTACCATATCAAATGTTTATGTGGAATTACAAATAAGGAAATGTCCATGATATTGGAACTGATTCATGATGCATTTCCTGAAGAAAAAATCTCAGAATCTTTTTATGATATGAAAAAAGTTGTTAACAAGCTTGGTCTGAATTATACAAAAATACATGCGTGTCACAATGATTGTATGCTTTATTGGGGAGAGGAATCAAGTAGACAGAATTTCAAGAAATTTTTTTCATCTAGATGGCAGGAAAAGGGTAATGTTGGAAGTCTGAATGAACATAATTTCATAGAGAAGAAGAAAAGGAGCACACCTACAAAGGTTTTGCATTACTTTCCTTTGAAGCCACGATTGCAAAGATTATTCATGTCATCGAAAACCGCCGAACACATGAAGTGGCATTCTATAGATAATAAAAATGATGGGTTAATGAGACATACATGAGATTCCCAATCTTGGAAGACATTTGATTAATTACATCTCGATTTCTCAGCAGATCTATGGAATGTTCGATTGGAATTGGCTTCCGATGGATTCAACCCTTTTGGGACTTTGAGTACCAATTATAGGATTTGGCCAGTTGTTTTTATCCCTTATAATCTGCCTCCATGGATGTTTATGCAACAAACATCTTTTATCCTTTCGATGATTATTCATGGAAAACAAATTCCTAGAAATGATATTGATGTATACTTACAGCCTTTGATTGAAGAATTGGAGGAGTTATGAAGCAACGATGTCGAGACATTAGATGCTTCTTCTAAAACAATGTTCAAAATTCATGCTGCTATAATGGGGGCCATTAGTGACTTCCCTGGGCTTGGGAATTTATCTGGTTAGAACACATACACGGGTTGGGCTTGTCCCGTTTGTAACATTGATTTCGAGCCCAAATGGATACCTCACAGTAGAAAATGGCGCTTCTTGAGTCATCGAAGATTTATCGATGCATCGCATATATTTCGGCTGAACAGATCAAAATTTAATGGTTTCATTGATCTTAGACCAACTCCAAAGTTGTTGAATGGTTTTGAAATATAGAAACAACTTGAAAATGTTGAAACAGAATTTGGGATGGTTCATCATTTGAATGATAGAGGAAAACGGGTTCGATGTGCATCGTCAAGCGAAACCAGAACACAACAATGGAAGAAAAAAAGTATATTCTTCAAACATCCGTATTAGGAATTTAATTTGTTGCGCTATAATCATGATGTGATTCATATTGAGAAGAATGTATGTCACAATTTGATTTTCACATTGCTTAATGAGCATGGAAAGTCGAAAGATCATCTCAATGCTCGCAAAGACTTACAAGCAATGAACATAAAATGCGATCTCTATCCAGATGAGAATGAAAAGTATCCTCCGACAATTTTTGCAATGAAAAATAGGGATAAAGATACATACCTTTGAATGATAAAGAATGTTAAGTTATCTGATGGGTATTCAAGTAACATCTCGAGGTGTGTTGACTTGAAGAATCATAAGTTACATGGATTGAAAAGGCACGATTCATATATTTTGTTACAACAGTTACTACCATTGGCACTGCGTACATTATTACCTAAAAAAATTACTGCTGTTTTACTCCAGTTTTGCACATTTTTCAGAAAACTATGTGAGAAATATCTACATCCATTTCAGCTTGACAACCTCTAGGAGAGGTTTTTATTGACCCTTTGCGCAATGGAGATGATCTTTCCTCCTTCCTTTTTTACTGTAATGATGCATTTAACTGTGCATTTGGTTGAGGAAGCTAAATTAGGATGCCCCATTCATTATCGATGGATATATCCAATTGAGTGGTACTTTATTTATATGTTTTCCAGTTAAGTAAAAGATTTTGGTACTTAATTAAATGCATAATTATGTTTATTTTATTTCACAGATATCTTGGGCATTTGAAATCATACGTGAGAAATAAAGCTAAAACAAAAGGATCAATTGCTGAAGGCTATGTGGCTGAGGAGTGTCTTAACTTTTGTTCTCGATACTTGGATGATATTGAGACAAGATTTAATCGATTTGGACATGTTGAAGACGCATCAACTCAATCTCAAATACATCAGAAATCCAAAATATTTCCTGTTATTGGATGATCAGTTGGGAGGACTTCAAATGTGACACTTACTGAATTGGAATTATTACAAGCACATAGATATGTGCTGCTAAATAGTGAAATTTCAGATCCATTTATTGAAGAGTTGAGGATACAAACAAATAGATGAATGAGAGGCTGAACACGAAATGAGAATGATATAATGAAAGCTGTTAATAAAGTGCTTGTAGAATGGTTTTCATGACATGTAAGTTCATAAATATCGCAATAAATACGAATATTAGTTTGACAGATACATTTTTTAAATCTAATAAAGTATATTTCTTTTTTCAGATAATGAATATTGATACATGATCAGAGGTGTCAAAAGATTTGACGTTTCTTGCTGGAGGTCCTCTAAAAGAAGTTAGAATGTTCGACGCTTATAATGTGAATGGCTTTAAATATCATATAGTCAATTGACAAGTGGGTTTTAAAACACAGAATAGTGGTTTATTTACATTTTCTGAAGTGGAATACTATGGAAAGCTACATGATATTATTGAATTAAACTACCATAGAAATCTGTCTGTTGTTTTATTCAAATGAAAATGGGTCGATATTATCAGAGGTGTTAAAAGAGATTACTTGCAATTTACTTCTGTGAACTTCTCTCGCTTGATGGATGTTGGTTATCGTGAACTGCATGATCCATATATCTTCGCATCGCAAGAAAAAATGATATATTATGTGAATGATGTTACCGATGAAGGGTGGAGTGTAGTTTCTCACATAATACAAAGAGATTTGTATGATACGGGTGATGAAGTGGAAAATTTGACCTCTGAAATTGAATTTAATCAGTAACAGGAAGCAGAATTATTTATCCATCATGATATTGAAAATATTAGTCCAGCAAGGATGAATGAAGTGGATGAAGCAATGGAGCAGGGAACCGACATGATTGAAAGGGAAAATGATTGTATTTAGAATTATTTATTTATTCAGAAACCACTTGTTTTGTTTCTACAGTCATTCATTATCATTGTTATATATATTTTGTCTATTATTACTCCATCTATTATGATTTTTAATTTTTATTTCTGCATAATTTTTTTGAAATATATATTATGAACATAGTTTTATTTGATTAAATGACAGGAATGCCAAGGAATAAGTGGTACATTATTTCATCCAGTTCAACGATAGATGACGATCCATCTGGCCCCCTCCCCATGACATCTGAGGCACCAGCTGCCGACACCCCTGAACCATATCCCCCTACACAATATTTCAAACTATCTTTCGATTCCAGTAGAGGGTGAGTCATCGACTCCCCCTTCAGAAGCTTCAGCAGTGGGGTAGCGACGCTCCCCTTCCACCTCATCCTGATCATACTGGAGTGTCACTGTCATAGGTAAAAATTTTAATTAAATAAATTTATTTCATTTTGTTTATACTAATTGTTTTTTCATTGAAGATGAGAAAAATGGAACCATGGAGAAAAAAATAAAAAGTTCAGATGTTTGGAATCTGAATGGCGGGAAGATTGTTGTGCCATTTGATTCTTACGGGGTCCCTACAGATGATGTCGCGGGGTTACTTGGCCAGATTCTTGGCCAGCTGGCAGCAGAGCCCATTTCCCTTCCCATTTCTTATGACGATTGGAGAAATATTCCTCCAAGATGAAAAAATGAAGTGTTTGATTCTCAAATCATGGTAAATTTATTACATTATGGTTTAATTGAATGTCATGTTACTAATTTGTTCAAAATTAATTTCTGTATACAGATGTTCTTCCACTTTACCGTTGCTGATGTGATAGCACAGAAGTGGATGTTGAAAAATCTAGGTAAGAAGTGGAAAGATTTTAAATGGAGATTATGGTGTGATTTCAATGATGGTTCTTTGACCGCGCTACAAATGTATGAGAAGCTACCCAGTGGGGTACCAAAAGAGCAGTGGAAAGTGTTTATTGATAGGCATCAGGATAAGAAGCAGATGATATTGAAATATATATATTATTATATTATCCTCATTTTACATTTATACATGTATATGAAAAGGACATGACATTCAATACATCTTTCCTTAAATTTCATTTTATTTATTTCAGGACCTCTCAAGATAGAATGCGTCAAACCGAGCGAAGCAAGTCATTCCGCACATTGCGGGCTCAAAAAGTTTTTCTCGAAGCCGAACGATATTGGTAATCTTTTAATTATACTAAATATTTATAAGAAAATATTAACTGTTTAATATATTGAAATGTTGATTTATCTTTGATTAATGCAATCACAAAGTTGAGGCTATGAAGCATCCAGAACTGAACTATGGTTGGATGTTCACAAGAAATAAGATGGATGTTTTGTTAATGAGCCTGCTAAAGAAGTTGGGGTATGAAGTCAATTTTTTATCATAATAACTTATTATCAGTTTTTAATGTGTTAATATATATTGATATTTGATTTATAGGTAAAAATTAAAGAACTATGGGATGCCAATCCTATGCATTCCTACTCTGTCTCCCAGGATGACCCGGTTGCTAAAGTACTTGGGAAGGAGCAACCTAGGAGAGTGCATGGGATGGGTTTGGGAACCGTGCCATCTGAGGTTTTTAGCAGGCCACCGGGGATAGCTGCTACATCTACTCCTAACTTTAGTCAGCCCATACCCAGAGATGCTAATAAAGATATTGTTTCTTTATGAAACACAGTTCACCTGTAGGGGGATCAGATATCTGCATTGCAGAAAGAGTTGACTAAAATACATCGGCAGAGGAGCAGATATACCCCCGGTGGGAGTGCATAGATTGGTGGTATGCAGGTAAATCACAGAAAATCAAAATCATTTAGTTTTCTAACTTTCATTGGTTTTATGTTTTAATATAAATATGAAACCATATTTACTTTTCAATATAATGTTATTATAGGTGACAAAAAAATATGGAAATGAAGGTGGAGAGGGTGATGATGCATCATCGGACCCTGAGTAGTTGTTTTGTTGATGTTTAATATGGAAACAATGGGTTTTTAGATGTAACATTTGTGGCACATATTTTCCACCACACAATTTCATGTCCTAAAATTTCCTTGATTTCTCATTTTTCTTTTGTTCATTTTACTGATTTCTGATGTTTCTTTTTATGTCTTGATTTCTCGAGTGTGGTATACATCATTCCATTTAGGCCTGTGTTTGAATTGGTAGTCGTGATTTTGGATTATTAGGAGTTAAACCCATTGTTAATGTGTTGAACAAATTGGGTCATTTCATAGTGATCAAGGGGTTAGTTTTGTGGACACTTTGGCGAGGTAGAATATTTCTAAACTTATCTTCTATCTTTAGGAATTAATTCTTTGACTAGCCTACTAAGAACTTTTCTATGGGTCCTATATTATTATTTTTATATGTGTTTGTTTATGACTACTTTATTAGTTATGGTTATGAGTAATGGGAACATGGGGGAACACTCTTTAAAGAAGAACAAAGTAAATAAAGATAGTAGACTAGTTAAGAGTAAATTATAAGGAAAGAGTGAGTTTCTTGTACTTTATGGATTTTCATGATATTACTATGCATTGAATCTTATTGATTAGTAATTGATGATATGGATTACTTCTTGTTTTTATCATTTAATAAACTCTCGACCATTATAATAAGATAATTTTTTAAAGATGGCAGTAAAAAGAAATTTTTTGGAAACTAGAATATAATAATTTATATTACTATTGATCATTGAGGTTTAATGATTTACATGTTGTTTTCTAGACTTCAAGTGATTTGGGGTGAACTTTTTTGGGTTTAATTAGTGAGGCTAAGAATGGATTTTTAGTGTGTAATTCTCTAATGCATCCTGGTATCTATCCCTAAGAATACTATTCTCATCTATCTCACTTCACCTAGAAAAAACAGTCTCAATACCTTAAATGAAATTCTTGATGTTCTTTGAATCTTTCAAAAAAGGTTCTTATTCATGAAGGTATCCACATTAATGGTCTAGGTATCATGATGTTTCTCTCATGGAATTAGAGGTCAGGTAAGAGTAATGTGTCACAAGAAAAAAGGATAAAAATATTATCAATGTGTAAAATTCATGTCATATTTGAAAAGATAGGTATAATGAATCATACATGAAAGGTTAGTATCCCCTCAAAACCCCTCCACCTATTTATAGGCCTAGGTTAGAAAAGCGTTTCATGAGTAGGAGGCCCATATTTCTAGTTTTTAGCAGTTCCTCTCCTTCATCAACTCTCATTATGAGGGAGAAATTATTTGACATCAAACAACCTACTCATTACAGGAGATATTATGGAATAAATTGAAATATTTTGGTAAATCCATGAAAAAAATGGATCGAAATCAACATAAGAATTCATGAAGGACTAAACCTTCACACACAAAATAGTTCTTCATGATGGTATATAAGGCATCACAAAATATGATACACATAAATGATGAAAACCATTTCACAATGTATGTCTACTCGTGAAGGTCTCCATCATTCATGAAACGTACCTCATAGGTGGTAACATTCATTAAAATTATCTTATCACCTCAAAATGACATATAAATACCTAGCATCATTTTACATTTAATGTAATTAAAACATTGATGTTGTTTTAGAATCTCTAACATTTTTAAACTTAAACCGTCATGAGGAAAACATTTGATTGACCCCTATTTGTAGTTATCTTTCATGAAAAACCACCCATGTGCTCTTGAAACTCAACACCATGGTTTTGATAACTCTCACAGTGGTTGATGATATTTGTGATATTGGTAAAACCCCTTACACTTCTTATGGTTTTGTGGGACATTTTTCATTCATGAAACATGTCCTATAGGAACTAAGGCATTACCCCAAGGCTGGGGAACCCAGTTTCACAAATCTATAACCTTCAAAAAAAGCTAAACTTTAAAAAACCCTTTCACTTCATGTAACCATCCACATTCATGAAAATCACATAAAATTTCCAAACTTGATTCCTTCCTTCATCAAACCCATCATCATGAATGTTGATTTCTCAATTGTCTTATACCATTCAAATTTGGTTTATTCATGACGAGATCTTCCACATGACTAGTATCATCAACCCTCATTTCTGGTTTGATTTGTTTTTTAGGGCAGTGATGCAGTAGAAACAGAAAATATATTTTTGTGTTTCTGGGCAGTTTTTAGAGGCGGTTATAACCGCCACAAATGAGTCGCATCGGCTGCCTCATCCCGCGGCAGTTCTGATGGCTTTAGCAGCGTTTTTATGGCGGTTGGATTTGATTTTATTCACGGCGGTTATATCCTCCGCGAATAAAGGGATACCGATGGCTCGTAAAACCACCGCTAAATTCAGAAAAACAGCCACGAAATGAGACAGCTACGACGCTTTCCTCAAACTGCCACAGAACGGAAATAACTGCCGCTAATAGATTGTCGATGCCTTATTTGGCGGTAGTTTATAAAAACCACCACCAAACGTTTTAGTGACGGTTAAAATTGCCGTTAAATGTAAAAAAATGATGCTAAACAGCGATTCTGCTGTAGTGTTGGAAGATATAAAGGTTTATATTTTATTTTCATTCATGAAGAATAATTATATAAAAATAAAAATTTATAAACTTTAAACCCATCATATTGACCATCCATAAAGGATTGTGATGTAAAATTAATTTTATCGCTATGTTGAGATGGTATGTCGTATATACACGACAATAATTATTTCACGTATTATATGATGGGAATGAAGATTTATATTGTTTTTTTAATAATGATAATATTAATATTTATAAATTTTCCATATAATTAGGTTAAGATTTTATGAAAAATATCATATATTTGGATGAGGTAAATAATACTATAAATAAAATTAAGCGGTTACAGGGATTACATATTATTTGAAATTATTTCTTTAGAACTACTATAAAGTGATATAGAGTTGGTATTTTGAGAAACCCAAACATAAATAATGTGAATAAGTATGTTTAGAAGATACAATTTCATGAAATTTTCAATATATAAAGCTTTAAATGGTCTAAATAAGTGAGGTAGGCAGGTCCCTTTTATAAATGAGGTGAGGGGCACATTTGGAATGTCTCAGAAGATTAAAATAGAGTAAGACTATTCTATTTAAAAATTCATAAAAATGGAACATAAATGAACATCTTATGAGATGTTTGACTATATATAATACCCTAAGTTCTTATTTTATATTTTAGTGACTTTTTAATAATTTAATACAATATTATTTATATAAAATATCATTATTGTAAAATTAGATAGTATTCATTGTGTTTACTTTAAAAATACCAAGATAACAATTATAATTAGAAAAATCTAATTTATTATATATTAAAGATGTTATCATAATCTATATAATTATTTTATGAGCATAAATATTTCAACTTATGTTACTTGTAATATTTTTAACATCATTTATTGGATTATTCCCTCCATTATGTATTTTTTACATCAGTGCTATGAATGAATTTAAATTAATTAATTATTCCATAAAAATTAAAAATATATTTACAACATAAATATAAATATTTTATATTTAAAAATACCATTTATATTCAAACATATTCTCTTTGTAACATCATATTAAAATATTGTAGTAATTAATAACAAGAGTGTGACATGTTTAACATTTTTGAAATAAAATAATTTAAGTTCCATAATCTCATCCAAATTTCAATAAAATGCATTTTAAAGGAATATGTGTTTATTTTTTATGAAATAAAATCATTCAATAAAATTAAGGTAATTTCTAGGGTCATTTTATAAATCGTAAAATTTTATTTCTTACTCTTATTTGTCCGGTTTACCCCTTACAATGGTAATAAAATCTACTAATATTGATATTAGTATTGACCGAAAATAATATGGACCTATATAATAGATTTGGAACTCTTGATTCCATACATGGGAAATATTATTCAATATTAAAGATATATAGGTAGAAGGATATAATTTAAAATAAAACTGAAAAAATACATTGAAAATAAGTTTTTCAAAAAAATTCCCTTTTCAAATATAAATGTTATTATATTAAATTAAAGTAAAAAAATTAATTTGGAAAGAAATAATTCTATTACATTAAATTAAAATAACCGAATAAAATTTATAAATAATCCAAAAAATAATCTTATAATTTTAATAATATAAAATAAAATATGATCTTCAAACATAATGAGTATTTTTCATTATTCAATGAAAAATAAGCCTTTTCAGAAAATTATATATAATAATTTTTAAGATAAATTTGACACGATTTATTGAGAAATGATATTGATTTTTTAAAATAAATTTTACAACCCTTTCATGTATTAATTATAATATTTACTCACAAGAAAACCCAATTTTGGAAAAAAATGTATTTTTTAAAAACAAAATGACATTACAAAAATTTGAATGATTATTTACTTATTAATTATAAATAAATTTATATTGAGTAGTAAATTAATATATATATATATCATAAATTATTTTATCATATTCATACCCACTAAATTAATGGTTAGTTTATAACTGTTACATTAAATAATAATATTTTAATACTATATAATGGTGCATTTAAACACGGCGTTGTGTGTAATTCCAACCACAGAAGAAATAATCTAATTCAAAGAGAAATATTTTCTATATTCTATTTGTATCTCAAGATATATGGAATTGGAGTTTAAAATTAAATGAATTATGGTTTAATAGTAAGATACATTTTATCCTGATATATAATTGGTGAATTGTGGTTCTTGTATTTATCATATTACCATTATGTCTACCATGGTTCAGTAGGTTCTTAAGTCTCTGTTTTAAGAATAAAAGAATATGTTTTTTCATAATAATATTTTTCATGGTAATGTACCGGAATTTTTATTTGAGGATGGGCTGATCATGTGATGTTTTGAGGAATGATGTACATTTTTCAGTACATGAATGAGGTAATTTTGTGATATTTTAATGGTTTAACTCTAATTGTTCATATTATTGATGAAAATATTTATCACACATATTGGAAATAATTGTGATGATCTGAGTTTCAATTTTTTTAATTATGTTGTTAAATTACTTTTGATTCATTGAGTGACTTATTATCAATACCTACCAACAAGTTACATGCATCCCATACTAATTCTATTATTAATGTGAGAGGATGTATCTAATTATTTTTAACTAGTTTTACTCATGAAACTAGTATATTAATGTCAAAAGGATTATTATATACTAATTAATCTAAAAGATTTTTTATATCCCATTAATAATTTTTTTTATAGCATTTATCATAATTATATATAAGAGATGTTGATGTTATCAAGACAGTCTTGTTTTATTTTGTATTATAATGACACCTAATTTTAATCTTGAATATTAAGAGGATTTAAAAATTAATTTGATAATAATCTATGTATTATCACCATATTTAATCAATATATAGGTGGCTAGTCTGTGTGAAAATTCGAAACATTAAATTCTATGCTTCAAGAGTGAATATGAGAGTTTTTTTCCCATGTTTTTTTGGTGAATCTCACTTATGAAAATATATATCATTGATTAATTGGAATTAAAACATAGAATATGTTTTAAAGATTCCCTTCTTAGTATTTTTGTTTTATTATTCTTATTAAATAACAAATAGACTTGATTTAATGTAGAAAATGTTGGAGAATATACAATTGATTTATGGATATATGAAGAAATAATTTTGGAGTTAAAAAAATAGAATACATCTTAGATTCAAAGGTTTTTTGTGTACAAGATTGGTGATAATTTGTTTTTTATGTAATAATGTATAATGGCCATTTTTGGTATGGTTTTCATGGTGAGTTTTCTTATAGGTTTTCTAGGTGATTATCAATGATTTAAATATTCCTAGAATTGTAAAATATGTTAGAACTACCTCCCTATTTAAAGGGAATTGATGTTTTATTTCATGTATCATATTTAAGAAATTGTGTTCATGATTCCAATTATATGATTGATTATGGAGAATTATATTAGGATGAGTGTTTATAATTTTCTATGCATTAAGTTTTTATTTATGATCACCAAAAGAATATTTATCATATCATTTTGATTTCCTTGGTGATTTTTTTGATACATGGTGGAATTAAGGAGATCACCTTGGAGTGGGAGACCAGAATTGTAATTCCCTTGACTGGGAATCTTAGATATATATCTAATAAAAATATTCATTAAATATTTAAGTTTAATCTTACAAAAGTATCCCAAAAAAATACTTAATAATTACATTACCGATAAAAAATTTGATTATTCATACAACGCCAAAAAAATTTAGGTTTAGATTATTATATAGTTTGTAAAAATAGTTTATTAACATACCCCATTTTTGTCCCATCAAAAGTGAATTTTTCCCACTCAACCAAGGATTTCATATTTTGAAAAAATTATTCAATGTCTCTAAAAACAATTACTACACATCCTACTCATATATACATTTTAAACTTATTAATATCCATCATAACCTTAGGAAAAGTAAAATAGATGAAGGGTGAGCACAAACACTCAGTAAGGGGAAACATACAACATAAGTAATCATTTAATATATATAGCATGAAGAATATGTAATGTATAAATAATAATAAAATAACTCTATTTAACTGAATCATGATCATGTAATATTTCCATAGATAAAAAACACTATATAAAAAATGTATAATAACTAATTTTATATGGATGGAATGAACAATATCATACATCTTACTCTTACCATTGAGGCCCCCTAAAAATTCATCATATAAAAACAATTATGATTATAACCAACTATACAAGATATTTTTTCTAATGAAACCGACTTATTCATCAAATGGATATATAATTTCAAGACATATTTTCACTAAATATGTCCATTACATTGATTATATAAAATTAAGGAATGTAGAATACTTAATAATCATCACATCATAATTAGTAATTATCTATATTGAAATAGCTAGTATATAGCTTATCAACAATTCCCTAATCAATACATAGAATACATTTCTTGGTAAAAACAAATCATTTTGTATAGTTTTGACACCATATAGAGTAATTAATCTATTGACATGTTAATAATTGAAATTAAATATCATACATACATGTGATTAAAGGTCATAAACTACAAATAGAAAAATAATATCATGTTAGAGATGTAGACATATAGAGATAATAACCCTTATGAACAAGGGGAGGTATGGACTAAAAATTATTATAATCATTTAGATTGAAATGTATGAAATAAAAATCCAAAGGAGATAAATATTATTTACTTTAAAAGTAAAAATAGAGGTGAAATTTAAATAGTTTTTTTAAAAAATATTTCTTAAAATAGTGTCAATATATATATAGATCAAAATCCCTATATTTGAGACTTGAAAAATATATAAAGGTTACCCATAGAGAATTTGGAGTGGAAGATATAGTATTAGACCTCAATTTAAGGAAACCCATATCATTTAAAAGAGTAATAAATATTTATTTGATAAGGGATAAATAGTAATATTAAGGTAACAAAATATCATAAATTTTTTTATTTTAGATTAATAATAGAAACAAATTATGGAATGGAATCATATGGAAATAGTTGAAGGACAATCATTAACTGGGATGAGAATTATTCATAATGATGTTATACATATATAAGAATAAAATTCATCAAAAAATAATATATGAATTAAAATAATTCATTTTCCATATATCTAGAAGGGGGAATAAAATTTTAAATTATAAACGGAAGAATATGGGGTATTTATAATAATACAGTTCCAGAAGAAACTTCATAACTCAATGAAATAATGTTTAGTTATAAAAATTCATTATAACATGGGCAGTGTATGAATTAAAATACCATGAAAGAGGTATTGTGAAATATTCTTGTAAAAAAATTTATTTTAGGTTATATGTAATGAAAAAAATCAATTTGTAAGTGATTACACAATGTTAAAGAATAATACGTGAAAATATGAAATCATTCCTCGATAAAGGGGAATTGAGAGGAAAGCCATTACATTTATTCTTGAATTCCATGAAATCAAATTAATATCCCCTATAATAAAAATAAAAATCATAATATCTTATTTTAAAACATTATGTATATATTTTTCCTTTTATACTCTTCAACTATAATAACTTATTATTAATTTATTAGTTAATTATGTTACTTTTTCATCATTGGATGTCACCAACTTTGAGTGTTTTATACCAAATTTTTAAATTCAATTTCGATCCCCATATTTAGATAAAAATTTCATCATGTATATATTATTTAATTTACTATAATGATTTTTACCAAATATTTTATAATTTTATAATTTTATTCCATGACATTATTAGCTTTGATTTGTGAAGAAGAAATTTTTTGTGGTCTTGGTTTGGTAAGTTTTAATGAAAAATGGTTGTATATTAATAACATGTTAAATATTTAATTAATTCCTAATTTATCCTTATAAAATATTAATAATTTCATAAATATCACTTTTTTTATTAATAAAATTCTTAGAGTCATCCATGTAACTAAGTGATGAAAAATTAATTATGTTGTTCATAGAGGCAGTAGTCCACACATAACACATGGGATGTTTTCATTTTACAATAAATGGAATGAAGGTATATAATGTTTGTTAAATAACAATAACATAATTTAATTATTATAATGATAATGATTTTTTTATTAATATAATGATATTGATTTAATTATTTTAGTATGCTATTAATTTCTTGGAGGGGAAAGATAGAGAATAAAATTTTAGAGAGTGTATTGTACTCACATTGAGGACTTGATAATTTCCATATAGATATTCTTAGAAATAGTGAATTTGGGGGTTCTTCATGGTTCTATTATTTTTCAAAAGAAGAAGTGAGATATTGGGGAGTAGAAATGGGTGGAGTTTAAATTGAATTCTGAAGGATTAATGTGGATTTAAGTTGGTTGATTTTAGATTCCTTTGTAGGTAAAAAAGAGGGACATATCATTATAAGGTAATGTTTTGAGAGGGGTATTGAGGTAGTCAAATATTATTTAAGTTGTTTAGATGAGAGAATACTATAGAGACATTTGGGATTTAAAATCTCACCTTAAAATGGTTTTATATAAGTTCTATGTTCCATATTAATTTATCAAATATCAGGAAACTTCAAATTAACCCCTTTTCTATTTCTAAACCTATATAAAATTGTTTCCATGAAACTGTTTTTAAATATAAGATGAAACCAACAACAAACATTAATTGTGATGAATACGAATTTTAAATCTATTTAATCTAATTCTATTTCTAAATCTAAAATAATCAACTTGCAATTTCAAATATAAGACGTCGAAAAAATATATTTTTTGAAGAAAAATTCCTTTATATAAGTTAAATGTTATTATTATTTATAATAAATTTTTCATTAAATGTGATTCCATATAATTTTTTTATTTTTATAAATCATATCATATTCAAAAAAATAGTTCAATTTAATTTATTTAGATAAAAATTATATAGAATTTATTTAAATAATTTTTTGTAAATAACTCTTACCATGGTAACAAATATTTACTTTGGTACCAAAAATGTATTTTGGAAATAATGATGATTTTATTTCAAAAGATTTATATATTGATTTAAAATATTAAAATCATTTTTCTAAACTAAATATATATTATTGATAAAAATTATTTCTCATATATGTACGCATATTGTATAAATACAATTTTAAGAAAAATTAATTTTATAAGAATAAAATGAACTTATTCTTATTACATGTATTATAAAACCTATTGTATAGAATTAAATTTATTTCTATATATATATTATAAATAAATTTAATTAAAATCATTATTTACTTGTGATAAATAAAAAAATTCACAATATGTAAAAAACTAACCATTGAAAGACATCACTCTTATATTAAGTTATCTTCCCCAAATACAATTAAAATTAGTTATTTAAAAAAATATCAATATATTGATATAAAAAAATTTATTCATATTTAATAAATAGATCATATCATAAATTAATAATAATAATATGTAACTCATAAAAAAATTATAAAAATTTTAATGAAATATTATATATTTATTTTAGGGATTATTATTTACGAGTTAAATTATGTTAAATTTATTATTGACAAGAAAAAACATCAGTATACTTATCACATATATGTATATCCAATAACAATATTTATAATGAATATATTTCCAAAAACAATATTTTCCATTACAGAATCTATATTATCGGTATCTCTTCCTATAAATTTATTCCATTCTTACTTCTTAAATCATAATTTTTAATAAATTGTTTTTAATTTTAGATTTAATAATATGTTTTCTCCAATCATGATGTTATTTTACATTATAATTTTAGTTTTAGTAATGATTATTCTCATGAGGGAATTAGATCTAGAGGATCTCTTGTCTTTAATGATATTATTATTTTATATTTATTTCCCCATTTCAATTTGTGAACTATTTATTAATGTAGTCATATAGGGTATGTAATATTCCATGGTTTATAATTATAGTGACCTAGTATTGACTTGCATGTATAGTAAATTCTTTTCTTATGAATATTTAGCAGATTAATAATTTAAATGCTTGAGGACTATAATGGTTTAATGTCTCTGGATTCCAGGAACACATTAATATAATTTGGGGAAGGATCATCAACATCTACCATAAATATATTCCCCCTTTAGTAGTCCTAAATAAAATATTTCTTCATATCCTAGGGAAACGAATCAATAGAAAGGGTGACCTAAAATGCTCAGTATGGGTAAATAAAGGAGACACTTAAGAATAACATGAACATAATGGTATGAGAAAAAGAGAATAGAATTAAAAGATCTCACCCTATATATAAAAGCTCATAATCAAGATTCATGATATAATGATCAGTTGTTCATAAGTCATGGATCATAAGGGAATGAAAAGAATAATACATGATAAGATTATGTAAAAAAATGACATAATATTTTGGTAGACACATAAACATAAAAAATTATTTCGATAATAGTAAATTCATACTTCCAAGGGAATCTTAGTAGAATGGTTTCCCTCCCAAAACTGTATTGTATGTCTAGGTTCACTACCAATACCATCTTTGTGTAAAAAGTCCATTATTGAAAAAGTTTAACTCCCCATTATATCCCAATATTACTAAACTAGGTTCAATTCCTGCTTCATCCATGTATTATTGATCCTGGTTAACTTCTCATTCTAGACTTCTATTACTGAATAGATTTCACTCCTTGTTCTGGGCATGTATTACTGAACTAATTTCACTCTTTTTTTCTAACCCTGTATTTCTGAACAGACTTCACATCTCGTTATAACACTGTAATATTAAACTGAGTTTAATCCTCTTTCCATCCCAATATTACTAAACCAAGTTCCCTACTCATGCCGTCCACGTCTATCGGATGAGATATAAATATTTACTCAATGAATTGGAAGGAGATATAGGTCCCACCCATCACATAATAAAATCATACAAACATGTTCCATAAGATAATAAAAAACAACCTTATTTAAACCAATGAAATATATTGGGTATCATAAAAATGTCATGATATCATAACCTATGTAAAATATACATGTTTCATTATCATTTTATAAAAGAAGAAAATGTGAAAAGAAGTGGGTTTCATAATCATTTTATCATGGAATAACCCATGGAAAAAAATGAGTTTATAAACAGCATTTCATAATAAAAAAATAATTAGAGGAAAAATAAGAATGGTTTCCTTGAATCATATCCCATGTAAACCTTAGACTATATATAAGGATTCCATCATAGATGGATAAGGATATTGAATTATCAATTGGAAAATTTCTTAAGGAAAACAAATGTTCATTGAAAATCACTTTTTAGGACATAAAACATCTTTATAATAATCTTCATTAAAAAAAACTTTGAAAAATTATGACTTATATATTTTAAAACCATTTATAAAATTTCATGAGGAATATGTTCTTTCTTCTATGAAGAATTATTTTTAAATTGTAATACATTTTTAAATGGAATTTTAATGGAAAATAACCTTTAAAACTTTTAAAGGAATATTTGAAAAACATTTCAAGAACTTTTTAAAAAATTAAAAATTTTCAAATTCCCATTCCTTGAAAATGAGATTAATTTATCATTAAAAAAAATTGAAAACATTTTTAGAAATCATAACTTTTGAATAAATCAAATTTCTTACTAAAGGGTGAAATAAGTTCGTATTTTTTTAAAAACACATTCTAAATTATATTTAATAAAAAATGGTAGAAATAGTATCATTAACTGAATATATGATAAATAAACCATGTATAATAAAATTCATGAGAATTATGTAGATATTGATCATAATATTTCATCAATGGAAGTATAATCATAAACAATCATGATAAAAAATATGATTGTAGCAATGAACTCATACCACTTTAGTAACATTGAATCATAAACCACATGATAGAATTAAATTACCCACATCTTAAAAAATAATTTATGGAAGGATATTCATGATATAACATGTCATAGGGTATTATATTGACCTTATAAAATAATTCTAGTGAACAACATTACATATGTCAAAAAATAATGCAAATTGAGACAAAATTAAGTTACCGATTTAGTAACTTTGAAACTGTAAAACCCATGAAAAATATATCATAAAATGGATATTTAAATACTAGTAATTTCAAGGATAATAATAATATAATTCATTCATAGATATTATATATACCACAAAAAATAAACGAGGGGTTAATATGGCATAAGTCTCACAGAAATTAATCTGAGACAATAAATCCCCATATCATTTCAGTAACTTTTGAATTCTGCGGTACAAGAAATAATAATATAAATTGAAACTTTTAATATCATTAAATATATTAATATTATTATATAAAAGTATATTGGTCAGTATATATTAAAAAAACATGAATATTTGGTGAATATAGATTATATCTCATAGAAAATATATTGAAAACAGAACACCCTTACCTTTAGTTTTGAATTATTTTATAAAAGATTTAAAATAATATATGATACATATATTTTTATTATTACTATATATGATATCATATATTATTTTATAATTACTATATATTACCCATTTATTAACTATTCTATGTTAATGTTGCGTTTTGAGTAATATCCACTTGGTTTTTTATATATGTTTTGACATGTAATTCTTTTTTTCATTTTTAATAGATCATGATTTCATTATCCCTAGAATGAAAAACCTAGTATTAATATAATATATATTCATTATATATGTTTTTATAATAATAAATATAATATAGAAATGGAAAATGTTATATATTGTTCAAGGAGATGGAAGACAATATGTCTTCAAAGACATTAATTCCATTCTATTATCGTATTTAATGAAATAAAGTAAATTAAATATATATATATATATATATATATATTATAATTCTAAAATATTTGTCGTTTCATTTATTTAACATATTTTTATGAATCCCAACATTAATACATTCCATGTAAAATGTGAATAAACCACACCACATTGAGGAGGCGGTAATCCACACATCCACAAACGATGTTATCTTATGCTCCAAAAATGAAATAAAATATGTTTTATATGAAAATTAAATAATAATAAAAATATCATATATATCATATATAAACTGTAATTCCATAATTATTTCTATCCTTGGGTGGTGGTAATGCAAGAATGAACGACATCAGTTCGTGAGGTAGTACTCTTCTGTACACAAAAATGAAGATTTTGTACCCCATTTGACGGAAGTGTGTTAGAGTTTAGGTCATAACCTAAATATAAAAATATCTTAGTAAATTTAGGATACTAGTTGTTTTATATAAACTTTGAATAATATGAATTTAATATGTGGAGAAAAAAATAAAAAAATATCATGGATGAACGTTATCTCTTCTTCGGGTATGTTATTTTAGTTGTCAAAAAAGAACATTATTGGTTTGATTTATTACCAAACTGATGTCTCCATTTTGATATCTGTGTTTTGAAGAGATTATTTTTCAAGGTTTTTGATTATCCAAATGGATTTAGAGTTGTGAAAAAGTGAGTGGGATGAGTTCTATTTTATAGTGGAGGTGGAGTGGAATTCTTGTGAATACAAAATGGTAAACACCACACAGAGGTCTCCATTAATTAATTTCCCTAAAATAAGGATTTATTTTTATAAAATTGAGTAAATATTCAAAATATGGGAAGAAATTTTATTTTTTTCATGTTTATAGGTTTCCCCCCTTATTTTTAGTGTTTAACCACTATGTAAACTTGTTTTTCTATTAATCATTGTATTTAATTTTAATTCATACCACTAATATTTTTGATTGAAAAATTAGTTAAAATTTATAGAAATTATAAATTATTATGATTACAAATGGAGAATCTACCTTTTCCAAATTTCAAGAATAGATGTGACAGAATGTAATTTTAAATTAATCCTACGGATGGGACGAAACAACAAGTTTTTAATCTGAAAATGTCCAAATGTTTGAAATGTTTTTATTTCCAATTTAAATTTTTAATTGATTAAAAATAAATAAATTGGATTAATACATGCATAATGTAACTTAATATAACTTAAAACCTAATATTAAGGTAATTTATCAATATAAATAAATTACTCTAAAATTCAGTTTTCAATTAAATTTATGTAGTTCCCCTATTTAATAAAAAATAAATCTTCTTATGAAAATTTAAAATTTAACCTAAATATAATTTTGATATAACTATTTCAAAAATATATTTTATTTTTCAAATATAATTTTAATATGTATAAAATTTTAGTTTTCAAATAGATATTTTATTAAATGGTTGTATAACCGTCTTTTAGATAAATATGTATTTTCAACCTAGAATTTTATTTCTTCTAATTACTTGTATAGAAAAAGAAGATTGATGTCAAATATTTGAATTAATATATTATTTATAATTTTCTATAAAATCATTCTTCAAAATTACTTTAGTTAATTTATTAAGTTAATACTTATTTGAGACTAGAAAACTAGTTTTTCAGAAAAGGAATTTCTATATTTTCAAATAGTTCCTACTCACATTTCTAATTAAATGATAAATAATTGATTGATTTTATATAAATTTGTAAATATTATTTTCATAATTTATTTAATCTTATTTTTAACTTATATTCCATTTTCTAAGTGGTAACTGTAATAATATATTAATAATAATAATAATTGTATAGTGTAGTTTTGTAAAAATTAGTCTTGCGTGTAATGCATGATATCAAAGGAACTCATCATTGTTTTAAATAGCAGATAAGAATAGTTTTAATTGTACCACAATCTAATATAAGTGTTTTGTGTAGTAACATATTAACTATGAAATATAAATTAGAATTAACCCAGTGTAGCGTGTAATCAAAGACATCAACAAATTTAAATTTATTCATAAAAACTCAGGGTGTTATAGTAATACATGCTTTCATGTACCATTATTTTCATTTTACATAGTTAATGACTAATTTTTTTCTATAATTTTTCATATATTATATGAATTACTTCTTACTTTAGTGAAAATAATTTTAGAGAATTAAAAATATATTTATGAATGAAAGATCTTTGGTTTAGGGAAATAATTTATTCCTTAAAGATTTGGGGGTTACTCCACACATAAATATATTGCATCCTCATAATTGTAATTACTGTAAACTAAAAAAAATTCATACGTGTGTGAATAATGTATAATTTCCAACTAAAGAACATAGGTATGACTATACCAGTTATATTTTCCTATATAATAGAAATATATTAATATTATTAACCTAATTTCTAATTATTCCTCATTTTCTATCAATAAGATTGTGAGTTGTTTTGGACAAACCTTTAACTGATTCATTTTCATTATTATATTTACAACCACTTAGTAAAACTAAAATGGTTATGATAATATCCAATAAAAAGATATTTAATAATTATATGAATATGGAAATTCAATATTAATATCTCTTATCCTATAAAACATTTATTTCAACATATGATACTTTTGGGTCAACTATGTCATAATTGGATCATCATATAACTCTTTTAGTTTTACCAACATAATCTGTGTTTATTTTTGATAAGGATATTAAAACATACAGGTTCTACGTTACATTATTAAATTTTATAAAAATCCATCATAATTGTTTTTAAATAACTTGTAAATAAATCAAAGAATATCTCTAAGACTATCAAACTATATGTAAAGTTAGGCCCATTAGTTATGAACTGAGTGAAGATTTAGTTAACACCTAACCCATATTCTTCATGTTTATTTCCCTAATGTGAATCTGAACTATATTCTCTATCAACATGTTTTTATCGAGAAAGGAATTTCATTACTAGAAATAACACACTCTATACTTTTCCAAAATTTAGAGATGTTTTCCATTTTAATATTTATCTTTAGGGTTAACTATAGTTCATTCTAGAATTAATTTCTAAAAATAAATAAATGAAGATATTTCTTACAATATCTAAAACACAAAATTCATAGAAAATCGTGATTCTATAATTAACTGTAGACTTTATATGAAAACATCATAAAATCACGCAGTAATTAATAGATACCTGAGTCATATATTTTCTCAAAATATATTAATAATTTTCCAAAATATCCAGAATTTACTTAACATGAAATCAAATACTGACCATAAGTGTTTCCAACACCTCCATCATATACTCTTCTACATCTATAAAGTTGTCTAAAATCTATTATAGAATTTAAACTGATTCCCTCGACCCATAATACAATATCCATTGTTAGTAAACATATTCTTTACATATTATTTTGGAAACCTACTGAATAAACCCAAGAATAAACATCCATAATTGTAATATTAAAGAAAAATATTGAGGTAGTTACACATCCAAGAACTATTTGTTCTAGTGCGTATAAGAGTTTGAAAAGGTTTTTACCAATAGAAAACATATCATTCCAATCCAACTTCCATTTTTTCTCACTAAACCAAGGATTTATTATTTCAAAATTTGTCAGCAGCGTCACTCATAATAATTTCCACACATCAGACCCACCTAATCATATATTACTCAATACTCTTCTTCTTAACCAGGGGAAAAGGAAAACATAAGAAGGGTGAGATCAAATGTTATGTAACGGGTTTCCTATAATATAAGCAATCATAAAAAAAATTAATGAATAATATGGATAGAATAAATAATAATGATGTAGTTCAACATAACAAAATCATGATCATGTAATATATCCATGGGTAAAATGAAAATAAAAAATCACATGGATAATAATAAGTGATTTATTAGTGATATAATTCCTAATGTTAGACATCTAACTCATAGTGTTGAGGATTTATTTTAAAACATCATACATAAACGAGTATGTTTTACACCATGTGATGAAGCTAGTTTATTTCAGGATACAAATTGATTCCTCAAGGGTGTATATAATTTCTGGCTTCAAACATCAGTAAAATTTTCAAATTCATTCATTGTATGAAAGGAATGAATAAAAAACATAATCAAAATTCATTGGTAATAAATAATTTTACATTTTGTAGAAACCATTATATAGATTATCAATAATTCCACAACTATAAAATGGAATAATTTTCTTTGTAAATCCATTTTAATTTGAATGTTTTCCCATCATATAATGTAATTAATATTTGGTTCAGTCAATAATAAATATGATATAGCATACTTTTTCGATATTAATGGTAATGGAAAAAAGGGGGAATAATAATATCAACAGAGATATAATGAGTGTTTGAGAACATAGGCATTACCAATAAGTTGAGGTATGAACAATTAATTCACAAGAAAATTTTGATGAAAATACATGAGACATAATAACAATAGAGGTGAATCCTCTAGAGTTAAAGATAAAAATAGAGGAGAAATTTCAAAATAGTTTTATGAAAATATATCATAACATTATATAAATAAAGATAATTTTATTATTCACTTTCGAAATATTATTTTCATCCCTTAAAATAAATCATTTTTCTGTAATTATTTACAAATGAATCCTCATAGAGGGGAAATGGAAAAATATATAGTTTATCTTAAGGGAATGTGGAGTGTAAGATAAAATATACAATCATGAATGTAATAATATATTTCATATGTTTTTAAAAAACATTTATTGAAATTCACTTCATTTGAAATAGTAATAATTTAGAGACCCTAACCCCATTAGCCTTGTGTGAGTGTCTTCTTTATTATGTTGGCATAAGATACAAGGAATCTCATCTCGAAAGACAATATATTTTAATAGATTTGGCCAACTAGATACATATAAAATTCCCATGTTACATTTTAAAACAAAAATTTTAATATATTTTTTGAATAATAGAATTATTCCTTCTAGGATATCCTTTTATATCATAAATAAGAAACATCAGGTATTCTTAATAAATGAAAAAATTAATTGTGACGACCCATGTATTTATAGAATAATACATTTTCATATTTATTAATATTTATGAATATTATTTCAATTTTATGTTAAAGATGGAACTTCATTCGATAGTTTACTCAACATGCAACATCAGTTTTCTTTGAAATCATACGTTGCACAAAACATTGAGTTATACTAAAAAATAATATAATAATAATATTATTTTAAATAGTAGTTAAAGAATAGTCGTTGTATTGTCAGAAATGAAAATAACTAAATATAATATTATTAAAAAAAATTTTAAATGTTTTTAAATTTAACTAATAAAAATTAGAGGCTTAAAATAACAATGAATATAATTTTAAGCCTAAAAAACTCTATTTTTTTAAAAGGTCATTTTAATGCCTTTTGATGGAGAACCCTTTTTCAATCTAGTTGTTTCACTTTTATTTGTAATATTTGAAAAATTAAAATACTTATTTAGAATATGGACATCAAAATTTAATTTGGATGAAATTTTGGTACTTTTTGGATTAAGTTCATTTTTAATGAATAATGAAAAATACTACATTTTAATTCAAAACTTCCTTTTCATGTAATTTATTTATATAGTTAGACGGTCCTTTTTATTATTATTAAATAATAATTGGATTATATTTTTATAATTTAATACAATTATGTTCATTGCACGTAATTTTAAATTTTAATTGGACATAAACACATGTAAATATTTTGATAGTTATTACTTCTTAAAAACCTACTTTATTGTTTTAACAAAATGAATTAATATTAAATTAATTACTATAATATTTGTGTTTTGAATATGTAAAAATGGATTCCATTTTTGGAATCATAAGATCCATATTGTTAAAATAATTACCTTTTATTTTTATACATTATTAATAGTAACTTTAGTAAAAATTTTATTTACCATGGTCGAAGAGTAAATATGGTAAATAAGGTAAAAAATAATATTATAATAAAATTAAACTATGATAACACACATACTAACCCTATTTTATGATATATTATAGACCATGTGAATCCTTGGATAAATTTTATGTCTTCATGGAGCCACTTGTTTGTGAAAATGAAATTTAATTACTTTTAATTTAAATTTATGTAAAATATACCCTAAACACTTATATTTTACTAAATCAAATTTTATGTGGGGTTATATAAGTGATATCATATATTATAAATATTAATTATAAAGATAATGATATTTCATACATCATGTAATTTTATTTATAATTTTTAGACACCAAATAAATAAATATATTTATGACACAATGATGATGTAGTTATTACCTTATTAATGAATGGTTTAAATAAATGAGATTAATAAAATAAAATTAAATTTATTTCGAAACATTTTATTCCATACAATAATTTTAGGGATTATTATTACTTTTTATATTTTATTTAATGATATTTTTTTGAAATAATCAAGTTGTTATTGATTTGTAAAAAGTCATGATATCAATATTAAAAAAATTTACAAAAATGAGCTTTTAAACAAATACACTATTATTAAAAGATATAATAGTCCTAAAAATATAATATTCCAACAAATGACTGATATAATGTTTAATATGTCATTAATGAACCAAATTAGATTCTATTGTAATTTTACAGTAACTATATTAACCATATAGTATGACTATACCAGAAGATATTGTAAGAGTTAAATTAGATAACTAAGGGTTAAAGCTAAAAGATAAGGTTACATCTGTGTCCCAGACCTGTCTAAATCCTATTTTATGAGATTTTTTATACTTAAAATCATCATATATTTGAAATAAATTACTTTGGGAGTTTTTAAATAGAAAATCATATTATAATAACATAATACTTTCAAACTTTATTAAAGTGACCCTCCTCCCTCTTATAAAAAGGAATCATGTCTAACCCTTACTCACACCACTATAGCCCCTATTTCTCATCCAATATCTAACCAAATAGTCTTCAAACATCAATTTATTTGGTCTAGAATCCTTAATATGGGCATAAGTCAAATAATGTGGTTCTTTTAGCATAAATCAATAGGAGTTACCCAGTTTGAGGTAATGTTTTCTCTAAAGCTTCTTTCAATTATTTTCCCTTCTCCAACCCCCAAAAAACACTTTATTCAATTATTTTAACACAAAACCAGTATATTAAATATAATAGTATGTTTTTAATTTAGGTATTCTTCCTACACTCACACACACCTCTCTATAATAGATTTATGACATTCTGTTTCTATGGACAATGAACTACTGTCTCACGAAATGAGAATTGTTCAATTATCTACAACCGCCTCTCATGGTGACAATTATTATGGAACTTAATTTTTATATGATATATATTAAATTTATATTTTCTTTGTTTTTTTATTTTTCATTTATATAATACATTTATCCTTTCTATAATGTGTAAATATGTAAATTGTTTTTGAGGAAATGCGGACTACCACCCCTTCAAAGTGATATGACTCATTTATGAAATAACTGGAACGTATAAAGGATGGAACTAATGAAATTATGTAACATATATAACATAGATATTATAATTGATTTATAATATAGATATTTATATTTTATTTTTAATATCATTAAATATTAAAAAGAAATGAAAGGAGAGTTCATGCGTACGTACGACTTACCGTCTCTATGAACGATGCATTTCATTTTTTATATCCAAATGTTATAGACTATTATAATTACATATATACTGTATCTAAATAAATATATAATGGATATATATAATATTTAAATCATGAATACAATTTTGGAGATAATAGAATTTTTACCACATGGAAAATTTGTAATTATAACAAGATCATTTTCAACTCAAGTACCCAATGTCAACAAAACAACCAATATTAACTTAAATAATTGTGTAATTTTCATAAATTGGTAATAAGTGAAATAAAATAAATAATAAAGATAAAATGGTTCTTAAGAAAGTATAAATTAACATAAGTTTATTATTCAGGATGAACAAGGAACATACGTGATGAATCAAACTCAAGGTAAGTGAACCTTTCACTCTCCTCTTTGTGAAATATTTATTTTATGTTATATAATATAATTTAATTTTTATAATGTTGGGATATTTTTATATATATATATATTTATAGATTTAAATTTTATTTCCATGCGCTGAGATACTCTTATCACTCAAATCAACTCATTTTATAAATTTTTATGTGACATTGTTAGGCTATCGAAGTTTTTTAAGGGAATTTCTAAAACTCAATTTCCACAAATTGGATTTTAAACATACTTCATTGATTATAGTATTATAATATTATGTGTGAAATCAATATTTATTTATTTATGTTCTTATTTTCACTTTACATTGTGTGGGTATACTTTTACAACACATAATCACCCCATTGATAAATTCTTACATCTTTTATATGAATTTGTAAGGGGAATCTTAACTCAATCTCCATTCATTTAGTTAAATATCCATGTCATTGGTTTTTCTTATCCAAAGAATATGTGTGAATGACCTCATATTGTTTTACACTAAATATGTCACGACCCGCCTTCACCAAAAGGTGGGATGGGTTAGCAGGTTGCCAAGCCCTTCCTTCTTTAAGTTGAAGGAGAGATAATGACCCCCGAAACCCGCCTTTTATAGGTCCCGGAGTGGAGACTAGAACCAAGGGTATGGAAATTTCACACAAATGGAAGGCATTACCCTTTTTTTTAAAGGATCGGGAGATAAGATGATGAAACCAAAAAACACCAAAGTAAAAGAAAATTAAATCCAAAAGTAAACCATTCCCACATGCATGTTCCAAAAGTGAAAGCCACAAGGTACAAAAGTGACTACAAGGGTAAGTACCAAACAAAGAAAACAACAACTGCGACTACCCCAAAGATCCGAGCTAGTATGGTCCTGCACGATCCCCGAATTCCTCATAGAAACATGAGAGTAGTGTTATATACGTAGGGTGAGCATACAAGTACACTCAGTAGGGAAAACCAAAGACTCTCGTGCACAAGTGGGGGAACATACTAAAGTCCTGTGAGAAGCAGACAACCATTACAATGAAGGAGTTCACCCATCCCACTCACCGGCTACACTCACCAAGTAACGAAAACCAAGTAATATATATAATAAGAGCACATAGATGTTTGGGTACCCCACACCACTTTCCCACTCGTTATTGAGACATCCTACACATCGAACCAATCCTGCCATTCTCACCGCAGTCCCACTGCCACACCCGCCCGCACACACCTGGGCCACAACCACACGCAGTCCCACTGCCGAATCCGGTCCACAAACACCTGGGCCAAAACATTCACACGTAACCACGCCTGCAAACACCTAGGCCAGAACAACCACCACTACGCCCGAAGACACTTGGGCTAGAAGATCCACTGGCACGCCCGAAGACACTTGGGCCTCATCCTGAAGATACTTGGGAAACTACATGCCCGCACACACCTGGGCCATAACCACCACACTACCCCACCCGAAGGTTCTTGGGATAATAATGGACCTCAGGTCATCACAGCCTGCACGAAGATACTTGGGTTATCTGGGAAATGGAGCATAAAATGAGCGAATAACCATCCACTAAGAATAGTGTTGGGAAAAACACCCTCCCCATGAAATGGGGGTGTTCGGCACTAAGCTCCCAACTTGGGTGGGGCGCGAACAAGAAACACAAAGCTACAAGTATATATATAGGTAAGAAGAACTCACCCAAAGTTAGGTTTTTCTTCAGACAACCTACAAATCAAAACAACACTCAAGTCCGAGTCACGACTCTCGCCAACAAAACCCATTTGTCCCATTCTTGTTTTCACATTCAGTAATAATATTTAAATAAGTTCAGGCACTACTGGGAAACTAATATCATAAGAGTAAACAAAGGGATGAGAGAGATCCCTTGAAAGTACTGGAACCAAATACAACCCTGAGACACTTCCCTGTGTCCCCCCTCCCCCCAATGGTTTCTCATCAACAGAGGATCCCACCCCAATTCGTGATATAAACAAGGCAACCTCACGGTCTGAAACTCACAACCTCTGAATCCATAATAGTAGGGGATCCCATCCTCAATTTTACAACAACCGATAGTATAAAAAACAAGGAATCCCATCCCCTCTCACATCACCCAGCAAGAAGCCCGTAAATGAAAACATCCAAACCACCACCACCAACACAAAGCAGGGCCATGTCGGTATTTTCCGATTTAAAAGATTTTACACACTCCATGATTTCAATTCTATGTGTTCAACAGGGGGTTATCACAGGAGGGTTGATCCTGGTGCTTCCAATTTACTTAGCCGAATATACGTAAAAAACCAATTTACATTTCATGGCAGGAGTTCACAACCACAAACAAAAAATTTCAAACATCACCAGGGGTTCATTAATGCATAGAGAAAGACCAAAAATGGCCATTATATTCAGTAGGCGTAAGCCCGCACAATTCAGAATGACGATCACAATATAAAACAGAATCAACGATTATAGCCCCCACTTAGGATTCATTCATTATCTTTATTTAGGCCTGGTTTTCCCAATTCTAAAGGAAAAAGAACGCCCATCCCGCATAATACACAAAAAGGGAGAGACGAAGGAGAATTCCCTACGTGTTGATCAACGATCAATGCTTAGGCCGGGCGCGAAACTTTACACATAACGATGCGGCTCGCCTGATGCACGAAAATCAGCACGTCTGGATGAAAGTACTTCTCGCAGAGGGTGATCGAGAAAAGAAGAAACCCACAGCGAACCCTTTAGTTATAAGGGCCGCAGACGGTTGAGATAAGAACACCAAACCACATAAATAGTGGGGGTTGTGGGTTGACCATGCGGCCCCACAGGTTATTAAAGGGATCGGGTGGTTTAAAACACCGCACACACCAGGTTAATTCATTAAATATTTAATTAAAACATTTATGGGCATTATCGGGCTTTAAAACATGCTTAAAGGAGTCAAAATAGGGTTAAAAACAAACACCCTAATTGCGCAAGGAGTGCCACTGGAAAGAACCCCTGGGGGTAGGCCGGAGCCACCGGTAGCTGAAAGCTACTGGTAGGTGACAACAACCGGTAGCCGACAGCTACCGGTAGCTGAGCTACTGGTAGGCTGGAGCTACGGGTAGACCGAGCTACTGGTAGGCCGCAGCTACCAATAGACCAAGCTACCGGTAGACAGAGCTACCGGTAGCTGCAGATACGGGTAGACCAAGCTACCGGTAGATAGAGCTACCAGTAGGCCTACCGTTGCCAAACTTCACCGAGATTCCCAAACCAGAAAACCCAACGTGATATTTTTACAAAGAAATGGACCCGCAAAACCCGGGCCATTACATCAGATACATCTGAAACGATTCTCATCCTCGAGAATAAAAAAAAACCCAGAATGAAGGAGAGGGTCCGAACTGCCACCTCGAAAGATACCTCTTGGGAGTGAACCTAATTTTTATCTAAGAACACTTTCCTTTCATGAACTAAGAAACATATCATGTCAAACTACCCAGGCATGTGGGTGTTGGGGAGTCTCCTTCCCCATGTTAAGATACTATCCACTTTGGGAAGAACTGACTCGCCCACATGGGTTTAATCACATCCACCTTAATGAGTCTTGATTAGGGGTCGGGTTCTCTCTTACCCATAGCCAGGACTTTTCACACACATTCAGAGGAAATAAAACTAGTACATTTCATATCCAAGAAGACAAACCATTCTACCACAACAGGTACAACAAGGAAAAAAACTCAAAACAACCCTAGGTATTGGATATGCATTTGTGCTTTCCTATCCCATGTACTCTCCTCAAGCCCACCATGTCCCCACAACACATGAACCAAGGGAATGGTTTTCCCACGAAGCACCTTCTCCTTGCGATCCTTGATTATCACTGGTCTCTCCACAAAATTCACGTCATCCTCGATGTCCAGCTCACCCAAATCAAGGATGTGTGAATCATCGTGCAGATACCGACGGAGATGGGACATATGGAATACATCATGTATCCTCAGTAGCGGCGGTGGTAACACTAGCTGATAGGACACTTTGCTGACCCGTTGCAACACTTCGAAGGGCCCGATGAACCTGGGGGAATTTTTACTCCCCTTACCGAACCTCCGTTGTCCATGACGAGGGGAGACCTTCAGAAAACGTGGTCTCCAACCTCAAACTCCAAGGGCCTCCTCCTGGTATCCTCATACAACTTCTGTCGGTCCTGGGACTCCTTCATCCTTTCCCGTATGAGCTGAACCCTCTCTGTCGTGCTCTGCACCACCTCTGGGCCAAGGATGACTGCCTCTACTACTTCATTTCAACACACAGGTGAACAACATGGCCTCCCATACAAGGCTTCAAATAGGGCCATACCAATGGTAGAGTGGTAGCTATTATTGTAGGAAAACTCTACCAGGGGAAAGTATCATACCCATGATCCTCCTAAGTCGAGAAAAAATGCCCGCAGCATATCCTCCAAGGTCTGGGTGGTGAGATCTATTTGTCCATCTTTCTAGGGATGGAAAGTAGTGCTAAGATGCAGCTGGGTTCCAAAAGCATGCTACAATCCTCTCCAGACTCGTGAGGTAAACCGTGCATCCCTATTCGAGTCTATAGACCTCAGAACTCCATGCAACCACACCACCTCATCCATGTACCTTTGTGCCAAAGCATCCACTGTACTCGACTCCTTGATCTCCAGAAAGTGAGCCGATTTCATCAACCGGTCCACTACCATCCATATGACATCGTATCCCCCTTGGACCTTGGGTAGTCCCATGACGATATCCATCAAGATGTCATCCCACTACCACTCAGGGACATATAGAGACTGTAGTAGGCCGCCTGGAACTCAGTGTTCAACATTCACTTGCTGATACACTAAGCACTTGGCCACAAGCTCTGCCACCGCTCACTTAACACCGGGCCACCAAAACTGTCTCTTGAGTCCCGGGTACATCTTGGACACTCTAGGGTATACTGATAGGGGTGATCTGTGGAACTCACTGAGATAATTTCCACACATCACTTCTAGAACAAACAACCTTCCTTGGAAAAGCATCTGGTTCTGAACATCCTCCGTCTATCCTTTCAGAGCATTCCTCTGGTCAACTCGGTCATGCATCACTTCACACTCTGGGTCTCCCCACTGAGACTCCTCCACTTGCTGCAACAGAGACGATTGCACTACCATCTGATATAGGCAGCCTCTACCTCCATCCACCCTCGCATCCAGGTGTAAGGCAGCCAAATCCTCCATCGCCTTCCAGGCATCTACCGAATCTCGGACCGCATCCTTTTGCATCCTCCTGCTCAAGGCATCAGCCACTACATTGCCCTTGCCCTTCGTATAAGAGATCTCGAAGTCATAATCTTGGAGGAACTCCATCCACCTTCGATGCCAAAAGATTATCTCCCACTGGGAGATAATATACCACATGATTTTTTGATCTGTGAAGACCACAAATCATTCTCTGATGATGTAGTTCCGCCATAACATTAGCGCAAAAATGACCGCTGCAAGCTTCAGGTCGTGGGTGGCGTAATTACGCTCATGAGGACGTAGCTTCCTGGACCCATAAGAGATCACCCCTTGTCACTACATCAACACTCATCCCAGGACTTGTATTGAAGCATCACAGAACACCTCATATGCCTCTCCTTCTTCTGGAAATCTCAGCACTGGGGCACTGACCAACTTCTCCTTTAGATAGCTGAAGGCTGACTCGCACTGCTCACTCCACACGAAAACCTGGTCTTTCTTGGTCAGGGATGTCAAAGGAGTTGCAACTCGGGAGATGTTGGGTACGAACCTCCTATAGTAACCTGCCAGCCTGAGGAAACTACGAACCTCGGCCGCATTCTTCGGTGGTGCCCAAGAAACAACTGCCTCCACCTTGGATGGGTCCACTGCTACCCCCTGCTCAGACACCACGTTCCTGAGGAAGTGCACTTATCGGTCCTGAATTTCCATTTCGAAAACTTCCCATAGATATGATGATGTCGAAGGACCTCCAAAACTGTCCTCAGGTGCTCTTCATGGTCCTCTTCTAACCTTTAATAGATCAGGACATCGTTGATGAACACAACCATGAACCGATCCAAGTATTCCCGGAAGATGTAGTTCATAAGCCCCATGAACACAACTGGGGAGTTCGTAACACCGAAAGGCAGACTACGAACTCGAAGTGTCTATGTCTCCACCTTAATTCCGTTGTTGGGATGTCTCCCTCCTTCAATCTGAGATGGTGGTACCCAGACCGCATGTCGATCTTCGAGAACCATCCTGCCCCTTTCAGCTGGTCGAAAAGATCATTTATCCTTGGAAAAGGGTAGCGATTCTTGATCGTCACCTGATTCAGCCTCCGGTAGTCTATGCACAACCTGAGACCACCATCTTCCTTCTTTGAGAACAAGACTTGAGCTCCCCACAGTGACGCACTCGGCCGAACATAACCCCTGTTCATTAGATCATCATTCTGGATCCGCAACTCCCTTAGCTATGAAGGTGCCATCCGGTAAGGAGCCATCGAGATTGGATGAGCGCCGGGCTGCAGGTCTATCCCGAACTCGATATCACATCGATGGGGTAGAGTTGTTACCTCCTCAAGAAAGACGTCCATAAACTCACGGACAACCTCTGGAACCTCCACCATCTCAGCATCTACTGACTCTACTGACAGCTCGGCCAATAAGGAGAGGAGGGGTTCCTCTCGCCTGCTGCCCTTCTGACTACTCCGCTCGCCGGTGAAGGTAACACGCCGGCCGCCCAAGTACGAGAACACAAACCTTCCTCGGAAATAGTAGATGATGGAACACACAGAGAATATCCAGTCGATGACTAGGATGACATCGTATGGGTGGATCTGTAGCAGAAGAAGATCCCTATCTGACTGATGTGGCCCTATCATTAGTCTGCATCCCCGACAAACAAAAAACAAGTCGGTCTGACCTACAACTAGTGTGCTCAACACAAGCGGCACTGGATGTCTCTCATCATCTAGACCCAATGAATGGGCTAGACTAGGCACAAAAAAGGAGTGTGAAACTCCGGTATCGAACAAGGCATAAGAAAGGGTACTAAACAAACTGATCGTACCTCGAACAACCTCCAGCCCTGCTGGGACTGCTACCTCCGCGGCGTGTAACTGTCCATGCTCAGATCCTCTTCCCCTTGGCTGTCAGCCACCTCCCCAACCATGCCCCAGTCGAGGTCCCTGAGGAGTGCCCCGAGGTTGGCCTCCTCCTCCTACGTCTGCCCTTGGAGGAGCGAGAGCTCGCTGTCCCTGCTGCTACTGCTGGAAAGGCCTGGATGGGAGCTTCTGTTGGGGCGGGTGGTGGGGCTGTCTGCCACCGCCGTACTGTACCCGGTCTGGGAACTGACACCGTAGATGTCTAGGGGTCCCACAGATGAAGCAGTGCAGCCCTGGGCCCGAAGAAAAAGGGCGAGGACCAGGGGATCAAAACTGAAACTGATGCGACCTACTCCCTTCTGGTCAGAACCTGGATGGTCCTGACGCTATAGGACTGGTGCTGAAGTCCTTCCCCTTCGATGTTCCCAACTGGATCCCCTCTCGTGAAACTCCTCCTAGAGTGTGCATCCTCTCCACCACTTCGGCCTTCTTCTGGACCACCAAGTACATCGATAGGGTAAATGGGGTAACAACATACTAGAGGGAGGGTCAGAGCGCCTTCTCTAAACGTCTTACCCGAGACTCCTCGTCAGGAAAGAGGTCCGGAGAAAAACATAGGAGTTCCTTGAACATGATTCCTAGCTCCCTCACTGACATAATCCCCTGTTATAGGGAGAGTATCTCCTGTCTCTTTTCCACCTTCATCATCAACGAGAGGAATTCTGCCTAGAACTCCCTCTCAAAATTAGCCCATGCCACCTCAGCCTCTCTCCTCTCCCCCAGGTAAAGCGTCCACCACTGACGCGCTGCTCCCCGCATCTGGCTGACGGCCAGAAGAACCCAGTACTCGGTTAGGGCCCTAATCAGGCCTAAAGCTATCACTAGCTCCTCTATCCAGCCTTCTGTCTTCATGTCAGAGGTGCTGCCCTCATACATCTTGAGGGTCTATCACTGGAAGGCCCGAAGAGTCTTCTGCCACTGGTCATCCTCCTCCTCTCAATCATCTCTCTCCTGATCGGCCAATGTAGTCTCTGGGGCCTCGATCGCCTATACCACACGTGCTCGCCTTCCAGGTGCCATAGCTGCAAGGTAAACAAGGAATGCCTAAGCCCAATTAGTGAAGAATATTGTTCTTAAAACATATTATACTTTTTCATTTATTATTAATTAACAAGACATCCCAGAAACACGAGAACACAAGTCATTATGATGCATGTACCCTTCCAAGTGTCTCTACCCTGCAATCAGCGTGGCCTCACTTGGTCGTTCAGTAGGTCCAGAGTCCTTGCATCATATCACGGGGGGCCCTAAAAACGCGTGTCCTAGCGGGTCTTCCCTGGTCTAATTCACACACCAAGGTCACCCAACACTGTTTCCCTACCATCCCATGCAATACTCACTATTCCTAACTCCAGACTCCATCGTATCTCTCCACCTTCTCCTCTGATACCATTCTGTCACGACCCGCCGTCACTAAAAGGAGGGAATGGCCAGCAGGTTGCCAATCCCTTCCTTCTTTAAGTTAAAGGAGAGATAATGACCCATGAAACCCACCTTTTATAGGTCCTGGAGTGGTGACTAGCACCAAGGGTATGGAAATTTAACACAAATGGAAGTCATTACCCTTTTTGTTTTATAGGATCGGGAGATAAGATGATGAAACCCAACAATACCAAAGTAAAAGAAAAGTAAAGCCAAAAGTAAACCATTCCCACATTCATGTTCCAAAAGTCAAAGCCACAAGGTACAAAAGTGACTACAAGGGTAAGTACCAAAGAAAGAAAACAACAACTACGACTACCCCAAAGATCCGAGCTAGTATGGTCCTGCGCGATCCCCGAAGTCCTCCTGGAAACCTGAGAGCAGTTTTATATACGTCGGGTGAGCATACGAGTACATTCCGTAGTGAAAACAAAAGTCTCTCGTGCACAAGTGGTGTAACGTACTAAAGTCCCATGAGAAGAAGACAACCATTACTGTGAAAGAGTTCACCCATCCCACTCACTGGCTACACTCCCCATGTAATGAAAACCAAGTAATATATATAATAAGAGAATGTCGATGTTTAGGTACCCTACGCCACTTTCCCACTGGTTATTGAGACATACTACGCATCAAAGCAATCCCACCATTCTCACCGCATTCCCACTGCCACACCCGCCCGCACACACCTGGGCCACAACCGCACGCAGCCCCACTGTCGAATCCCACCCGTAAACACCGGGGCCACAACTGTCACATGTAACTACGCCTGCAAACACTTAGAATAGAACAACCACCACCATTCCCGAAGACACCTGGCCTAGAAGATCCACTTCCATGCCAAAAGACACCTAGGCCTCATCCCGAAGATACTTTGGAAACTACATGCCCGCACACACCTGGGCCATAACCACCACACTACCCCGCCCGAAGGTTCTTGGGCTAATAATGGACCTCAGGCCATCATAGCCTGCCTAAAGATACTTGGGATATCTGGGAAAGTGATCAGAAAAGGAGCTAATAACCAGCCACTAAGAATAGTGTTGGAAAAAACACCCTCCCCATGAAATACAGGTGTTCGGCACTAAGCGCTCAACCTGGGTGGGGCGCGAATAAGAAACACAAAGATAAAAGTAAATATATTGGTAACAAGAACTCACCCAAAGTTAGGTTTTTTTGGACAGCCTACATATCAAAACAGAACTCAAGTCCGAGTCACGACTCTCGCCAACAAAACCCATTTGTCCCATTCTTATTTTAACATTCAGCAATAATGTTTAAATAAGTTCATGCATTACTGGGAAACTAATATCATAAGCGCAAACAAAGGGATAAGAGAGATCCCTCGAAGTACTGGAACCAAAGACAACCCCGAGACACTACCCCGTGTCCCCCCCCCCCCAAATGTTTCTCATTAACAGAGGATCCCACCCCAATTCGTGATATAAACAAGGAAACCTCCTGGTCTGAAACTCACAACCTCTGAATCCATAACAGCAGGGGATACCATACCCAATTTTAAAACCACCGAGAGTATAAAAAAACAAGGAATCCCATCCCCTCTCACATCACCCAGCAAGCATCCCGTAAATGAAAACAACCAAACCACCACCACCAACAAAAAGCAGGGCCATGCCTGTATTTTCAGATTTAAAATATTTTACACACTCCATGATTTCAATTCCGTGTGTTCAACCGGTGGTTATCACAGAAGGGTTGATCCTGGTGCTTCCAATTTACTTAGCCGAATATACGTAATTAACCAATTTACTTTTCACAGTAGGAGTTCACAACCACAAACAAGCCATTTCAAACATCACTAGGGGTTCATTAATGCACATAGAAAGACCACCAACGACCATGATTTTCAGTAGGCGTAAGCACACACAATTTATAAAGATGATCACAGTATAAAATAGCATCAACGATCAAAAACCCCCTTATAATTCGTTCATTATATTTATTTAGGCATGGTTTATCCAATTATACAGAAACAAAAGCATGTCCAACCCGCATGATACAGAAAAAGGGAGAGACGAAGGAGAATTCCCAACCTATTGATCATTGATCGACACTTTGGCCGGGCGTAGAACTTTACGAATAATGATGCGGATCACCCGATGCACAAAAATCAGCTCTTCTGGATGAAATTACTCCTCGTAGAGGGTGATCGAGAAAAGAAGAAACCCACGATGAACCCTTTAGTTATAAGGGACGCAGACGGTTGACATAAGAATGTCAAACCGCGTAAGGAGCGGGGGTCGTGGGTTGACCATGCACCCCAAACGTCATTAAAGGGGTCGGGTGGTTTAAACCACCACACACACGAGGTTAGTTCATTAAATATTTAATTAAAACATTTATGGGAGTTACCGGGCTTTAAAACATGCTTAAAAGAGTCAAAATAGGGTTAAAAACAAAAAACCCTAATTACACAAGGGGCGCCACTGGAAATTACCTGCGGGGCTAGGCCAGAGCCATCGTTAGCTAAAATCTACCGGCGGGTGACAAATACCAGTAGTCGAGAGCTACCGGTAGCCGATCTGCCGGTAAGATACAGATACCGGTAGACCGAGCTACCGGTAGGCCGCAGCTACCGGTAGACCGAGCTACCAGATGAAAAAGCTACCGGTAGGTTGCGGCTACCAGTAGACCGAGCTACTGGTAGACTGAGCTACCAGTTAGCTTAGGATACTGGTAGACTGAGCTACCGATAGGCCTGCTACTGGTAGGCTAAGGCTACCAGTAGGCCTACCGTTGCCAAACATTACCGAGATTCCTTGACCAGAAAACCCAACATGAGATTTTTACAAATTAATGGAACCCAAAAACCCAGGCCATTACAAAATAATCATTAATATTTTGTGTATTTACATTTTTCACAAAAAAAATTCATTTATTTATCCTTAATATAATGATATGTTCTTCATAAGGGAATATGTCTCAGTCTCTTTTCCTTGAATAATATCTTGACATTTTTCACCATTATTATCCTATGAGGTTTATATACTACCTTTTGACATATTATATCATGAATATACTTATTCTCATGATATTATAGGTTTTTTAATATATTTTTTTAATTATTTATATTCGTGTATTTTTTGAAGTGGTAAGGGACTGTTTAACTAAAAAATTGTTTTAAATGTTTTAATGATTTAATCTTATAAATATTTCTTATTAATGTCCATGTTTTCAAAATGGTGTTGACTATTTATTTATATGGACATTAATGTTTTAAAATATTTATTACTTTAAAATTTTTAAAGTGTAATGGAACACTTTTGGATGGTGACAGTGGTAAACATTAATTCTTCTCCTAAGATATTTAGGGAATATATTATGATGGGTATTCCAAATGTAACTCCCTATATAACTATGAAAGCTGCAATGTAATCATGACGAGGATGCCACAAGTAACATTTATGATTTATAATTTCTATATGTTATTCATAAATCTTATGATTTCATGAGGTATGTTAAAGAGATTATGTTTAATGATTTAAAAGTATGATTTCCTTGATTTTTATGTATTTATGGACTAATGATTTCATTCTTTATTTTATTACCCTTACCGATCTTTTTAAGATCATCCATTGTTTTTGAAATGTTTTTCATAGGGTATAAGGATGTTTAAGTGAAAGGATATATTCAAAAATATTTATATCAAGAAAAATAAAATATTCTTATTTAAGTATTTTTCTATTTGTGAAAAAATTTGGATAGAGTAGAAGTGTATACCTTTTAATTTCTGAGATTTAATGTAATAGTTATATCCTAATTCTCTAAAAATATAAACCTAAAAATATCCTCAATGTGAATTCTAGACTTAACTCAAGATTAGGTAATGTAATGGTTGGGGCCTTATAATAAGGGTTATGTCAAATTGTTATTAATGGTGAATTTCAATAGAAGATATCCTGAATCAATATTTATAGTCAATATAAAAAGTTAAATATCTAAACACACATTCCGTTAAAAAAATTGACTATCATGACATGATAAAGAATACTCACTATAGAAAGGATAACAAATGAAAACACCTACCATTTAAATAACATATCTATAATAAATAGATAAGTAATAATCAATATGATAAGGTAAATAACAAAAAATATATTAAATCTAATCAATAGAATAACTATCATAAATGGATAATGTGTAATCAATATAGAAGGATAAATAACTGAAACCACCTGACATTTAATAATTATCATGATAATTAAATGTATCCATATATAATATCATTATTAAAATATCATGGATAATAATCACTAAATTTTTTATGAATGAAATTATGAATTATTATACGTCACGCCTAGAAAAATTGCACCTCTTCCATCGGGATCTATCATCAATAGATTTTAAATTGGATGGCTATGTGTGAACCAAAAAACAATTTATCTATGTCTATCTTATTGATTCATCTCATGAGACCTCTCGATGCATCGATGCAATCCTTATAACCATGTCCCACCCATTTTAGTACGTTCAATTAATTCCTCATATATATAATCGTTGATTTAGTTCATGAATCAATATTACTTTCTATTAAATATCCTTTTTGAAGAAAGAATACAGATTATTAGTATTTCTCTATTTAATAAAATAATATTCAAAGTGACCAAAATAAGTTTAAATGACATACAGTTTAAGACATAAGAATATCCATGATAAATCATATTCATATTTAGGGGAAATTTAATTTCTAATTATCACAGGATAGTGAATATTTTAGGGTAATGTTAATGACTACTAAAATTAATGAATAATATGAATTTCCAAACATTCCATGGTCAAATGGTCATAAAACATCAATAAAAATAATAATAGTGGTATCAATATAACTTATAACAATTTTCGTAATAATAAAGGGTTCTTGTAATGGGAAAATAAAAATACAATAAAAAGATCTGTAAAATCATTCTTGAAGATAATATCATTTTAAATTTTAAAATAAAATTTTTTAAATTAAAAGATCACAAAAAAATTAGAAAATAATATTATTTTAAATAATATTTTAAAATTATAAATGAAGTTTTAAAATATTTGAGTGGGAATGATAGATGGAAATTCCATTACTATCATACATGTTAAAATAAAGATTCGCCTCACTTTTTATGTAACATAAAAATAGGAATTTTTTCCAAAAATACATCAACATTATTTTCCAAAAAAATTAAAAATTACAAATTTTTCAATGTCTCAATAATAAATAATTTTTAAAATGATAAAAAAATTTGAAAACTTATTCCAATAAAAAGGTTTCGAAAGAAAATGAATTTTCAACCGGAGAGAGAAATGTAGTTGAAATTTCCTAAAAACATTTTCTCAATTATTTTAAGTACCAAAGAGTTAAATGAAAAGTTACAAATTGACCATCTGATATGAAAATTAAGGGTTTTAATAAAAATTATCAATTAATTTCCTTCAATGGAAGTTCATGTATAATCAATCCCAATTAAAATGAGATTGTGAAATATACCGATACAATGACACCAAAATTAATGTGATAATTAATCAATGAATAAATTATATGTATCAATTGTAAATCCTCATAAAACAATATTAAATACAATATAAGATTAATAAATTTCATTACACACAAAATCGTAGAATATTAAAATTACAAAAAAAGTAATTTAAACTAATGAAAAGAAATTGAGTTTTGAAATTCATTACCATGGAGTAAATTTTAATTAAAATCCCCTTGGATGAAATAATTCAAATTAAAAATAGAATACCATGAATTTTTATAGAATCACATTATTACATTAAAATTAGGAATTATATACACTATATAAAATTAAATTGGTGAATAACATTATAATATTCCTCAATAAAGGGAAATTAAGAGAATGTCCCTTACCACACACTTCCATTTGGTTGGACATGATTTAAGCTATTTTATATTTTCTTTTAACATGTTATCAATTCATTATAATACTATATTCATATTTATAAAATCATATATGATCTTATTCCCTCATTTTACCAAATGTTTGTTAACAATATTTCATTATTTTCACTATTTTTAGTGTTAATTTCCCTATCTCTTCATGCATGTTTTTCTTGAAAGATATGATTCTTTTATTATTTTCAAGTTCCAAAATCTTGAAAATAATAATAATAATGTAACAATAATCATAATTATATATCAATTATACTTCTAACAATAATCATGAAATATTGTTATGATAAATTAAGTATGTTATGATCATGGAGACGGTGGGCTATACATACACACGATTATTGTTTCCATTTTTCGAAGATCATTATGGAAAAGTGGTAAGTAATATTTTAAATTTCCAGATTAATTATGATATCATCAATTTGATATCAATTCACTAAATATACTTATATATATCATCCATGTTGTTTGGTGATGAAAATAGAGTCACATCATTTTGTGAAGGCATTTTTCTAGACATACACAAACAATGTTACCATTGTTTAGTGTGTAAAAAGGTAATAAAGAAATATATATATATATATATATATCTTAATAATGATATAAATTTCATCAATATAATCATTTTTTTCATTTATATAACATATATTTATTAAATGGTTTCTTATTTATATTGATATAAAGAGCTAGTGAAAAATTAATCACATCACTTCGTGAGGCGGTAGTCCGTCATACACACAAGAGATGTTATTGTACCCCAAAGGGAAGGTAATATAAAAAAGTTTTATATTATTTAATTAATCTAGAGGTATAATTATGTTTTAAATATCTTATATATTCTTTAAATATATAACCATACTTAAATGTGAGATTTGGTAATGTAAAAACAAATAACATTGGTTTACGAGGTGATAGTTCATTGTACACATGAATGATTAATTAATACCCATTTGACTGACTTGGGAATGGTATTAATTCATGTAATTGACATAAAAACACATATTTATATTTAATGTATAAGTTTTATTATGTATTGATTTTATAAAATCAATTTGAGTTGGTGGGGGAATAAATAAAATAAAAACACTCATTGAATATTGTTACCTCTTCTTTGTGTAACCTCTTTAGGATTCCACCAAAATCTTTCTTAGGGTGGATTTGTACCAAAAATGGATTCATGGATTATGGGATGAAATTATGGAATTTATTTGGGTAGTTATTTTCCTAACCAATATGATATGATGGTGTGAAGAGGAGAAGAGAGGGGCAGTCTTTTATAAACATGGTGAGGGGAATACTTGTAAATTATGAAAATAAAAAGGTGTAACCACTTTTTTCACAATAATAAAGTGTGAAAATTGAACTGTTATATAATAATATAAATTATATAGTCTTAATAGGACCATTAAGTCGATTTTATACTTTTTTTCTGTCAATGTAACCCTAAATTGTATAGTTTCACCCACCGTTAAGTATATTTTACCTTAACCATAGTAAATAATTTTTATTGTTTTCAGAATTCATTTTGGACAAAAATTAATATCAAATTATAATATAATATAAATTATTCTTATTACAAATATTGTATCAATTTATCCATGATTTCATTCAAATAGGTGGAAAAATATAATTTAATTATAATCCTACAGATGCGATGAGAAAGCGGGTTTTTAAAGAGAAAATGTTCAAAAGATTCAATTTTTTTTATATAAAATATCAATTTGAAACTGAATCAGATGAAATAAATTGGATTAATATATATATAATTTAAATATTTTTTATTTAAATTCAAATAAATTTACAATTTACAATTTATCTTTATAAATAATTTAAATAAAAAAGCATTCTTCAATTAAAATTCATTATTTTTAACTATTTATAAAAAAATGAAATATTTCTTAAAATTACACAAACCATTACCTTAATATAATTTTAATATGATGATTAAAAAATTGAATATTTTTTCAAATAAATTATATAAACATGGTAAATATTAATTTAAAATTATGTGCTCAAAGTGAGACTAAACCGTCATTTAGAAAGAATAATGTATTTCATAAAACAATTCATTTTTTTCTAATATAATTCTTATTTTATTTATAATAAATGGATAAACATGATTTTAATAACTTATTTACTACTATTCAGACCCACCAACATAACTAGTATTTAAAAATGGTATACTATATTATGGTTCTTTTTGAATCAAGTTTATGTGTTCTCCAAGCTATTGATATATTATATTTATTTTAAAAAATATTTTGTAAAACCACCAGTGTAATATTTTCTGTTAAGAATGGTGTTTCATTTCATAAACACATTAGAGAACAATTTTCTACTTTTAAAAAATCATTCTATTATTTTCCCCAAAATTTTAAAAAATTATATCATGAGAAATTAAATTTTATCACACTAATCAATGATTTGACATTTGAAAATTCATTTTTTGAAAACCCACATGGTCAAAATAGTTTTAAAAACATACCATTAATAAGAGAGAAATTGAATTAAAAATTTCAAATCTCATAAAATATAACTATGATAAAATTTGGATAACATTGGTGTCAAGTGAATATATGAACATTTAAGGAAAGAATAAAAAATTATAGAGAGTAGTAGTGGTCATTGATCATAATAAAGTGAATGATTAATTGTAATTTAAGGATATCAAAACCATATTTTAGTGATGATTTAAATTTCCATTTGTTTCATCAGTTATGAAGGTAATATTATATATTTTGTTTCAATCCCCTTCTCCTAATGTTGATGAGTTTATTTAATATCTAATAAAGTAAGGAAATATACATATTTGACATCTTTCTATTTCTGTACACTATTTCATTATTTTGTTATTCTTTGATCAATTTCCAATTAATCACTAACATTAACAAATAATTATTTAAAAATAAATTTTTTTATACATAATGAACTAAAAATCACTTTTAATGGATCCTAATATCCATAAAATAGTGAAATTTCATTTCATTTGTCCCTAATAGTTTTTTGAAACAAATATGGCCAGTGTACGTTATCCGATAAAATAAATTAACATATAAAACTCAATAGAAACACTACTGGTTCATTATTAAAAATTTTCTATCAAATAGTTTTAAATAAAAATAATGAAATACTATATAATACATCACATAGGGAAATGGAAGTCGTTAAACCCTTATCATTAATAAGTCAGGGGTTTAGTCCCCATGGCCCTGTTAGACGTGTTGTGTAGTCACCCTTCATGTGGGTTCTCCTTTTTTCTAACTCTATATTAATATTGTTCCGTTAAAATTGCCAAACTTTTATGACCCATAATTAATTTAACAATAATATAAGATAATCCATAAAGGTTATCAATACCATTAAACTAATTCCCACAAAATGTAAGGGATTTATTCCTTAGAAAATTCACTAAATCAAATGCTAATATAATGGGTTAAATTTCCAAAAATGTCTCCCAATATATCTCTAATATTCCTATATTACAATGACATAAATAATAAAATGGTGTGTTCAAGGATTTAAACTAACGATCAATCTTAAAATCATAATCCAATGATGGTATCCATAACTCTTATGTTAACAAAAGACTTTTATGCTTCTAAAATTTACAAAATAGTTAGATGCTTCATGATTGTTATAAAAAATTCCTATTGGTAAAAATACTTCTAAAATAATATTCTATAATCCCAATAAACACTTCAACCATTTTATTTCATAACAGGGCATTCCTTGGTCTTGGTTTTAACCTTTAGAAGTTGAAATTGACATGTAAAATTCCTAGGTTATGCACATTTAATACAACAAACTATTAATGGATCTCTTGGATGAGATTTATTTCCTTCCACTATAATCATATTTTTTCCTCAATAATTCATTACTTTATGACCTTATTTTTTGAACATTAAAAATTTTAGCATTCCTTTCAAACACATTTTTTTTCAATCTAAGACACCTTATTTTTGACCTAGGTCTATCATTTTCATTATCTATTCAAATCCTTTATTATGATTTGTAAATAAAATGTGAATTATCAAAAATCATATCAACATGGAGTGTCAAACCTGGTGCATATTATGGGCAATTTTAATGAAATATGTAATGATAAATTAAATCTTAATGTTTCTATTTTGTAGTTATTACCCCTAGGTACATCAATGACAGAACCACATCCACTTTTAATATATATACAGAGATGTATTTCTTGGATACACCACATAATCTATTTCTTACCAAAAGTTTTGGATGTATATATATGTGTATCCTCAATGTATATAATAGTGTTATATCAACTAATATATTATTTCAAAAATTTAGTTTCTATAGATTCTATAAAACTTCCTCTGATACCAACAATAGAAACCCCGACCCCACTGGCCATGGGTTAGTTTATTATTTTTTACTTTGTCATAAGATCCAAGGAATAGAGTCCTAAAGGACTGAATAGTTTAGTTGTTCTAGTGAACAAGATAAATACATGATTCCCATATTAAATTTGAAAACAAAAATTAGAAAACAAAAATTCTAGAATAACCTTATTCCATCTAGTATATATGTTAATATCAAACATAGTGCACTTCATGGATTAATAAGAAAGGAAAGTAAATAAGGGTAAGCTCAAAGTATCATTAAAGGTTAAGTAAAATACAATCGGTCATGAATTAGTGTGCATAATCAATATGGAAAGGTAAATACCAAAAAATATATTCCATTTAAACAACTTCACTATAGTGATAAGATAATGCCTAATCAATATGGAAAAGAAAATAATGGAACACACATATGATTAAAATAACATTCCTATCATGAATATTAAATCAATTGTTAATATGATATGATAAATAATTTAAAACATATTATATTTTATAAATTACATGACTATTATAATTTTATAATCCACAATCAATATGCCAAGGTAAATAACTGAACACACATGGAATATATTCATTAAATTGATAATGAACATCATCCAGAGATAATATCATTTTTAAAATTTCATGGAAAATAATAATTGAATTATTAATAAAGAAAATTCATAATTATTATATGACATGTCTCCGAGACATGATACCTCTACCATAAATATTTATCCTCATCACATTTTAAAAAAAATGGGTATGTATACAGTAGAAACCTTTTAACTAATGCTAGCCAACTGATTCTTCTCATGAGACCTATTTATTCATTGAGAGACTATATATAAATGGTCCACATACATACTTTCATGTCCTAATAATTCCTCATATATAAAATGACCTTCGTAATTCATTAATCAATAAGCCTTTCCAGTATATATATGTACTAAGGAAGGAATATAGATTATCAATGTTTCCATAGTCAATCAAATAACATTCAAAGTAAAAAAACCATATATTAAAATTTACATACTGTTTAAGAAAAAAATAATATCCATGATAAATAATGTGGAAATTTTTAGGAAATTTACTATCTAATGATCATATGAAAGTTCATTTTTCAAGGAAAATTTAATGACTATAAAAATGAATCTTAAAAGTGAATTCCAATAATTTACTTTGAAAATTATCACATACCATCGATATAATGAAAAATATGGTATCAAAATAACATATTATTATTGGAGTAAGATCAATAGTTTTTTTATTTATAAATAAAAATACCATAAAATATCTTTAAAACATTTTTTTGATGAATATACTTTTAATATTGAAAATTATTTTTTTTGAAACTAAAAGATAACATATCATTTTAAAAATTGTTTTATTTGAAATTAATATTTTCAAATTATAATTTAAATATTATAAAATTTGATTATTCATCAGGACTATAAATTTCATTAATTTTTTATATGATTAAACAAAGATTCTATTAAATTTTTCATTGAAAGAAAAACATGAAATGTTTTGAAAATGGAATGAAAATTCATCTAATTTTTTAAAGAAACAAAAAATGTTTAAAAGTGTAATTAAAAAATAATTTGTAAATGATTAAAAAAATTGAAAACAATTTTAGAAAAAATGTTTTTTGGAGAAAACATTATTCCTACCCAAGATAAAAATTAAATTGGGTTTTCTTAAAAATCGTTTCTAAATTATTTCAAGTACCAATGATTTGAAAAAAAGGTAATATTACATGAAAATAAAAAAAACTACAATAAAATTAACTATTGCATTAAATAATGATAAGGTGATTTCCTACAATGTAAAAGTAAGTGTTAAAAATACCATTAAAATGATATTGTTAGGTAAACTCATACAATGACATTAATAATAAAGTGAGAATTAATAAATGAATCAATTATTTGTATAAACTATAGATACAAATAATACAAGTATAATTACAAAATAATTCAATCAAAATTCATTACATTCATAATCTTAGAATATCATAGATGATGAATAAGTAATATAACCCAATAAAAATAAATTTAGTTTTGAAATTCTTTACCACATGGTGACTTTTAGTCCAAATCCCATGGGATGAAATAATTAAAATTAGAACAATAAATAAAATTAATTCTTAATTAATCATCATATTAAATGTAAAATAGGAATTATGTAAATCATATAAAAGAAATTAGAAGAATAATATTAAAATATTCCTTAATAAAGTGAAATTAAGATGAAGTCCTTAATCTCACGCTTCCTTTGGTAAGACCAAATGTAACCTCATGTATAGTGGTTTCAACTGTGCTATTAATTAACACTAGAACCCCGTTAATATTAATAATATCATATATGATCCTATTGTATCATTTTACCACATATTCCTTAATAATATTTCATTTTTTTCGTTGTTTTGTGTTTAATCGCCGTCTTTTCTCATGCATGTTATATATATATATATGATTCCTGATCATATTAAACTGTTTCATCATAAAATTAATAATAATAATAATGTAAAAATTAACATATTTTCATACCAATTATTCTTTTAAGACTAATAATTAATTATGTTCTTGAGAAATGAAATATGTTATGATCATGGAGATGGTATGTTGTATGTATGCCAGAGTAACATTCCCATTTTTCAATGATCATTATAGAAAGATGATATGTAATATATTATCATTGAATTATGATCATAATATCATAAATTATTTATTATTTATTTTAATATACTTATATACATGATCCTAGTGGTGTGGTAATAAAAAAGAGTGTCATGTCGCTACATGAAGGTGGTAGTCCACATGTATGCGAATGATGTTATCATATATAAGTGAGGGAAAGTGAATGAAATAAAATAAAATATTATATTTTAAGAATTTAAAATTTTCATATATATAATAAATATGTAATTTATATTCCATATATTGATTAAATTTATCTTTTTTACCTTCGAAGAAAATAATTCGTGAAAAACGAATCACATGGATTCGTGAGGTGGTAGTCCACCATACACACAATTTATGTTGTCATACCCCCTACCGAATAGAAAGTAAAAAATGGTCTATATGATATAATAAAAAAGAGGTATAATTATTTTATAAATATTATATATATATATAATTGAGATCTTTCCTTATAATGAAAGTGATGTGTTGAAATGGAAAAATGAATGGCATCAGTTAGCGAGGCGGTAGTCTGCAATACACACTAATGATGAATTTGAAACCCATTTTATTGATATGGGGATGGTTTTAGGTTATAAAATTAATATAAAAACATCTCAATTTATGAAATATAACAAGGTTGTTATATAATAATGTTTTAATTACAATTTGATGTGGTTGGGGAAGAAATAAAATAAAAACACTCAGTAGAGAATGTTACATATTCTTCAGGTAACCATCTTAGGATTTCACCAAAATCCTACCTAGTACTCATTTATGACAAGAAATAAAGCTTTAATGATGAAGGTACTGGATTTTTTATTTTATTCAAGAAGGTAATTTCTGAAACAAAGGCTTGAATGGTTTAATAGAAGAGAATATGGGGTGTCTTTAAAGTGATATGAGTGACACACATGTAATTTTTAATAATAAATAAATGTACCCATATTATTCAGAGGAAAAAATTTCAAAATGTACTGTTATTAATACTTTTACATTATGAGGTCAAAATATTTCAATAAAATATATTTTAGACATTTTTTTTATTTTAACCCTTATCTTTTTAGTTTTACTGCCAACAAAATCAATTTTTACCTTAACCACCATAAATAATATTTACCCCTTCACTATTCATTTTGGTCAAAAATTAATTTGACCTTATTAGAAAATATTAATTATTTTAATTCAAAAATTGGAATCCATTTTTTAAAATTCCGTAAAAAAAAGTGGAATGTTTTAATTTCAAATTAATCCCACATATGTGATGACAAAGTGTGTTTTTAATGAAAAAATGTTCAAAATTTGACAATGTTTTGATATCAAAATTCAGTATGAAATGTATTACAATAAATTAAGTTAGATTAATTAATATATAATTGAGATAATTTTTCTTCAAAAACAACTCAAAAATATAATTTACCATTATAAATAATTTAATTGAATGGTAGTTTTAAATTTAAATGCAGTATTTTCAAAATTCATTGAAAAAAATATATTTCAAAAAAATCCCAAAAAATGACCCTAATATAATTTTGATTGTATTATAAACAATTTTTTTTCGTATTTGAATTTTCTAAAATTGAAAAATTAATTTGAAATAATTTGTCTAAATGGTGACTAAATAATCCTTTAAAAAATATAGCTTCTTAGAAATCATTTCTTTTTAATTTAAATAATTCATATTTTATATCCAACCAATAAATAATAATGATTTTAATGATTTAGTTCTCACTATTAATACCCACTAACATAAATGCTAGTTTATAATAGTATATAATATTTTGGTTCATTTTGACTAGGGGATGCGTGTTCTCCAAGTGATCAAAGAGACTTAATTTATATAAAAATAAATATTTTGTAAAGTCTATGGTGTTATATTTTCTTATAATCATGGTGTTTCATGTCATAGATAATATCAATAATAATTTTTTCTTATAAATTCCTGGGGTGTTATAAATAAATCAACATTTTAAAAGAGATAAAGAGAAATACGAAGATCGAATTATATAATACACATTTAACATTTAAAATAGGAAAGGAAATTTTTTTGGAATCAAATAATATGGATATAAAAGGAAATGTACATTGAATGGGATGATAATTATTCTTTACAATGTTATAAATTTATATCAATTAATTTTGTTAAGTAATATTATATTAATTAAAAATTTCATTCTCCATAGATAGAATAAGTAATATCATATAATATAGAAAATAAAATTATATAGAGGATTTCAATGATTGGATTTAATGTAAAGACACCATAAGAGAAAGAAAATAAGTTTAATATGAAAAATCTCAAACAACATGGGAAGTATATGAATTAAAATAACATGAAAGAGTGTTTGTGAAAATGTAATTTTAAATCAAATGATTAAAAGATATTTATAATTAAATAATTCAATGGGGGTAGTAATTATTAAATTCAAAATAAGAATATGATAAAAATATAAAATCATTCCTTATTGATATGGAATTGAAATGAAATCCCTTGACTTTATTCTCAAATTTCAATAAAGTTATTTTAAATCCCATATAATTAACATGACCATTTTAATGAATTATTTCATATTCATATTTAGATGTATTGAATTTTATATTGGTTGATTATAATAATTTATTACAGACAAAGTTTTATGATATTTTTTATTTTCATTATCAGTATTTAGTAACCTTTATTATTTCATATAAAAATTTTAATATTAATGTCTATCTCCACAGTTTGATAATAATTTCATCATTCCTATATTATTTAATATATTATAATGGATATTCTCAAATGAATAAATAGTTTCTAATATCATTCCATAATATTTTTTGCCAATATTTATGAAGATGAAAATAGTAGTGATCTTGTTTCAGTAAATTTTAATGAAAAAATGTAGATTATTAATAATATGTTAGATATTAATTAATTATTTTAATTTATCATTCTATAATATTAATCTTGTAATCATTAAATCATTTATTCAATAAATATATTATTAAAATTATCCATGTATGTTAATGATGATAAATGAAGTATGTTGTTTGTGGAGGCTGTAGCTCACAAATAACATGAGTTACATATTCAGTTTCTCATGTTAGGGAAGTAAAAATATAATCGAGGTTCCTTTAACATAAAATATTTTTATTATACTAATGAAAAATATGTTGTTATGTTAGTTTTGTTTGAATAGGTTTGGAGGAGAAATAGAGATAATTTTCTTTGGGAGTGGGTGGTAATAACATTAATGAATTTATTCTTACTTTATAGAACATCATGGAAATGGAGGATTTAGGTATTCTTCATGATACTAAATGTTGAAAAATTTGGTATATGGATCTCGGGAAGTGGGAATATATATATAGTTTCATTGAAATTTTTAATAATAATGGTGATTTGAAGTGGGTATAAGTGATCGAAATTTAATGTTGTAAAAGTTGGACATTTCACAGGGTAATAATGTTATCTTAGGGGTACATATATAATCTCATGTGGGATTAAATTTCCAACTTTTCAATGGTTTTATAACTTTAATGTAATTTTTTCAAAGTGCTAAATTTATTTAATCGAAAATAATTTATAAATACTAAAAAAATAACATTAAAATTAAACCATACGATATATAATTATTCTGAATATACATGACTTTTTATACATAGACTATTTTATACAAATTTCATATAAATTACAAATTTAAATTTTCTTAATATTTATTTTATGTTTAATAATCTTATTAGATTCATCAAAAATTGATCAAATTAATCAATTCAAAGAAAATATAATCATATTTTAAAAAATAATTCTCTATATAAAATATATATTATTGTGGGAAGTTATATTTACATTATTTTATTATTTTTATGTTAGATATAAAAATATATGTATTTAAAAAATTATTTGGAATAAAAATAATAATTTTTTTAGACTCAATTTCTACAGTTGATAAAAATTAATATCAATATAAGTGAACATATCTAAAAATATAGTATTAGGAGAAATGTATCATTTATGCCTAAAGTGAATTTATTTTTATTACATTCCATGTAATAAATATTAGATGATTTAGAATTTATTTTCTTGTATATATTATACTTAAATTCCATTAAAATAATTCTTCAGTATATATTGATTTAAAAATACATAATACATTGAGACCATTATTTGAAAAATATTAATTTTATATCGAGTAATCTTCATCAAATACCCTTAAAATTATTTAATTACTTTTTTAAAAATATTATTTATCAATACAGTATTATAAAAATAAATATTTGAATTTTATTAAAATATCATATAATTTTTTTTAAAAAAATAATATGTAGCACAAAATTTTATTTATAAATATTTTAATTATATATAAATTTTTTTATTTCCATGTTTATTTTTTGTTAAGTATATTATTTTAAATTTTTTTATTGAAAACTCATATTGTTAGTATACATATAGAATACATGTATTTCCAAAAACCATGTTTCAACAAAAATATTTACCTTTATAATGATAATATTCCTCCCTTACATCCTATAAAATCTTTATATTCCATCTTCTTAAACCATAATTCTAATTCCATTATTTTTTTTGATTTCGTAATATTTAATCTCCTTTTTGGAGTTATTTTTCAAGGTATTTAATTTTTGATAATATGGATTCTAAAGAGTGAATAGGGTCTAGGGGATCACCTACTTTTGATTGTATTATTATTTTTAGTAATTATCCCATTTTAACTTATACACTGTTAACGGATGTAACCATTCATGTTATGTAATATTCCATTGTTTGTAATACATTGGATTATGTTCTATTGTTTTAATATTCCACTATGAATGAATAATTTTTTTGGGTGATATATATCTTCTATGATTTATATATGGCCCCATATTAAAAATTACATAATGTTCAGTTTTGAACAAGAATTTAAGTTTTTTAATCATTGAGGATCTTTTCAAGTTTATATGTTTAGATAATTATACCATAAATTAAATAAAAAAACCTATAAAATATTATGTGTAATATTTGTATTAGTATCCATTTTTCTATAATATAAAACATATAAAATAATTCATTTTCACTTTTCATGAAATTTTTTGAAAACTTCCAACATGACCACTTCATTTCCCTTAAACATTCAATATTATAGTAAAAACATTTTTAAAAACATAGGTTGAGCTTAGAATCTTGGAAATGAATACAAAAATAAAGAAACAATTATTCCAATGAAAAACAATTAAACATTTAAATTCTATTTCTTGAAAACATTAAATTTTACCCACCAAGGGAAACATCATTCCCTTAAAAAGATATTATTTACCTTTTTAAAATTAATATTTTCCCTATTTTTTTTAAATATATAAAATTATTGTAGGTACCTCAGTACATCATATCATGGAACCCTTACAGAACCCTTATATACTTTAATAAACAAACAACCACCTTCAAATATAATAATCTAGAGAATATAATCAATATTAATGCATTGGAGCACTAACTGGGCACACCCATCAATTATTCTATAAGGGGATCAACCTACACTCATTGGATTAACACACTGTTTATAATTTCCATGAACCAAAAAATTAATAAAATATTTCTTCATTTGTAAAAATCTTTTAAAATCTTACGAAAATTAGGTTCATATATTAAAATAACATATAGTTTTAAAGGTCCATTATCAATAAAAAATACAGTTTTCTTTTGAAAACCCATTTTAAATAATAAAATAACTAAAAAAATTTTAGATGGTAATTCACTTAATGATTCAATTAATCTTTTTGAAGGAATCTATAAATGAAATAACATTCATGAGGGAAAGAAACTCATTATCATCATTTCGTTTAAAACATTTAAAATGAATCATTTTGAAAACCTTTGAAATAAAGTAAAATTGAAATAATAGGAACATTATAATTTTTATTCCCATATAAAAACATTTTAAATATCATTTTAAAATCATTAACAATGTAGAGAAAGATAGTTTGAAGGAAAAACTAATGTAAGAACCCAGATCGTCTTTTTAGGTTTGTTTTTCTTTTCTAGTTCCTTTCGAGAAAAATATGAGTTTTTGGAAATTAAAAGAGTACACGTCATATACTCGGTTGCTGCGAGTAGCTGTTTTATGGTTGTTTAATAGACAATCACATGGCTGGGTGTGGTGACCTAGAGATTGTGTAATGTAGAGGCCAGACAAGGCAAGTACACACGATGTACTTTTAAATAACACGTCATGTACTTTTCATTATATCATTAAACAGATTGGGGTCGTGTCTAATGGAAAAAACCATCTTCTTCTTTACCCATCTCATTCAGGAGAGAATGTGACCCACATATGTTCTTCAAGCCCCCGAATCACTATCAGTTCACTGATTTGACATCTTTCATTTTCATTGGAATCACATTGGTGTGTTCTCCTTTCTTATTGAACTTTATCTCTTGATTTATCCTCTTTCACGAGATATTATTAGTTGATTTTTTTTTAACATTTTTGTATATCTATGGAGTTCTAGGGTGATTCAAGGCATGAGGTTCACATATATCGATCTCACGATGTTGAGGTATGTGGTTTATTCCTTTCTATAGATAGTCTTTGAATATTTTGTGCAAAATTTCCCAATACCCAAGAATAGGGGATTGCATGTTTATGGTTTTTAGCCCTGTTATTGCCTTCTAGGCATTGTTTGTTTGGATAGATGTTAATTTTTTGTTTATAGGGTTAACTTTTCCATGCTATGGATTCTTTTCCCATGATTTGTTTTTAATGATTGGTCTAGTGTTCCTATTAGATTTCTTGCTTTCCATGCCATATTTTTTTTAGGATGGAGTGATTATTATCTGACATGCTATGATATGTTGTAGATTGTTTAAACAAGTAGTTCACGAGGATTACTTTGGATGCTATATATCTTTTTTTCACAATTGACATACATAGGCTGTGGGAACCTAGTGCAGTATACCATAGGGGGAATGGATGCTGAGGGCTTTCCCTGAGTGACTGTTTTTCTGTTATGTTGCGAGACCATAGGGGGGATGGAATTGTTCTCCCTCAGAGTTTTTGTAGTTTCTCCAATACGAACCACAAGGAAAATTGGATGTTTAGTGATTCCTCATAGTTCCTATTACATAATGATACGAGACCACATGGGGAATTTACGGTGAGTGCTTCCTCAGAGAGTATTTTCTAAAACAGAACTATAGGGGTTATACTATGAGTACATCCCAGAAGTTGGATGGTATTTGTTTGGCTAAACTAGAATGGTTATGCTATGAGGACTTCTCAGTGGTTTACCTATTTTTCATTAGATACTTCATATATGGAAATTAATGCAATTGAATTTTTAGAATTGTTACTATGTGTACTTCCTTGTTTACTACTTCATTTTTTTATTGCATGCAATATATATTCACTGACTGTTAGGCATAGATCATCGGGTGGTTGCCTACTAGGACTAGTCTAACAACCTATTTGGGTCATGCTTTTAGGCCAAAAAAAAATATATTTCTATAGGTATAGATAAGGATAAGTTCCCTTCTACTTCAAGTACCTGAATGCTTTGGAGCTGGAGAACATGGGACCAAGCTATGACCTGTGATGCTGAGGAGTTTTTTAATTGTTTCCTTTGTACTTTGGTTTAGTACTGTATTTCAGAATCGTGATGTGTTTGATGCTTTCTTAGACATTTGAATCATGAATAATTTATATATGTGTCCTCTAGTTGTTTATTACATCCCTTTTTACATGTTTCATATTTTACTGCTTACGATATTGCTATCTATTTTACTTCTACTATGTTAGTTTTACAATGATGGCATAGTTTCCCCACTATCACAACCAAGTCCCTCACAGTTAGTTGGAAACATCTTACATTTGGGGAAATTCTCTTGAGGCTATGTGACCAACCGGGTATGAGGCACCTTTGGGCGGCACCTGAAAATGGGACGTTACAATGTGGTATTAGAGGAATTAATTTCTTCTTGAATTACTGTTTTGAGCCTATAGCTAGGTATAGGAAGGAATACATACTTGGTAATAATTTTTCCCCAGAAGTAGCAAACTCGTGTATAGAGAAAAGACAATTCACTTCATATATTGTGATATTCTAGTTTTCCAATTGTAACAGTTGATTTGATTTCACTATTGGTTGATTAAAATGTTTGGGGCTGTTATCCTTGATATTATTAAGGTTCTATTATTGTTGCAACATGGTGAGATGAGGGTATTTCATCTCATGCATCATATAGGCACTTACTAGAGATCACATTTGATTAATTATTTCCATGCCAATTATTGTGGATTAGTGATTTCATGTAGTTGTAATAGATGTTGTGTTAGATATGCATGCTGTTGTGATAGATGCCTTGATAGAATACCTACTTTTTTATAGGGTATTGATCTATGTAAGGTTAGTTTAAATGAATTCCAAACTTAGGTTCTTGAGGTTTTATGGGCCCTGATGGACCATAATTTAGTGGATCATTGCATTTTTATGTGTGTATATGACATGTATAAGAGGTAAAGCTTTGATTTTTGGGGATTATAAGGCCTCAAGGATCAGAATTTGGAATTTTAATGTTCGTTTTAGTGTATTTATGGGTTTTAGAGTATTTTAGGAGACTTAATATCCATAAAAACCTATAATACATGGCATGTAATGATAAATGAATGCTATGTATCCTTCTGTTTTGGAAGGAACTGTTTTTCTTAAGTTCATGTCATTTATTGTATGTGCATGCCATGTAGTCTCTAACTATATAGCTAGCTGTGTGGGAAGAGGCACGGGGTTAGGAAGTCATTTATGGGACATACCTTGTATCAGATGTACATGCCATGTTGTGTAGACCATGTGTCTGACTAATGACACAGATGGATAAAACATTGTATATACAAACCGTGTCAACCTTGAACACACCATGTAGTATAAAATTTGTATTCATCTATGTAACTAACAACACAGGGCAGTGGAAATCCTTCTAGTACACACAGTGTCTGGAATAAACATTTTGTGTAGAGTGATTCATGTAACAATTCTTGGCACCATCCATCATTCTGGACACAGGTGCTGACACACAGTTCTGAGAGGGATTCATGAGGTTTATCCAGACCTTACAAGGAGTACTACATCATGCCCCTTCTATAGATGAGTTGATTTGGGTTTTGCAGCAGCAGCATGCTCCCACCTTCACAGGGGACGGAGGATGTTAGGCTGTAGATTCATGGTTAGAATCCATGCCTTCTATCTTCAAGCATCTGGAGATGCATCTTGAGAGAAGGGTTAAGATCTCCACGTACATGCTTTGGGACTCCACCAAGAGATGGTTGGATGTGATCTCATAGGTAGGACACCAATATGTTATGGCGTGGGATGAGTTCCAGTGTCCATTCTATTATTACGTCTACTTAGAGACTTTGAGGGCCGATCAAGCCCGATGGTTCTTGAGTCTAGAGTAGGTTACTCTCTTAATAATGGAGTATTATCCGCAGTTAACTGAGATGCAACACTTCATGCCTATTCCAGGAGGTGATGAGTTATTTCTGACAAGGAAGCTTGAGGATGGTCTTAGGTACAACATCCAGTCACATGTGACAATCTTCGGGTTGAAATCCATCACCTCTATAGTCAACTATTCTTTGACTATGAGCGCAATTATAGGGATTATAGAGCTGTGAGTCAGGGAGGCTTGGCATCTGGAGTTGGTACCCCACTTATTGAAAATAGGAAGCGCCACTGGGAGTCTATTCATGGAGATCATAGTAGGGAGGGATACATATTCTGGTAGTCAGGTGATGTGTTACCAGTGCTGGAAGTGCTGGCATACAAGTCCACATTGCCCGAGAGACCCTGTGGTGTGCCGATCATGTTGAAAGATGGGGAACTTTCAGCATTTCTGTCAATTTATCTCACTATCAGTAGGTAACACGGGTTCTTCTATGACTCCTTATTCAAGAATTGGACCTCCAATTTATCATCATTTATGGAACTAGAGTCCATCTGGCCATTCAGGCCGAGGTGGAGGTCGCAGCCATGGTAGCTTGTTGGAAGGCTTTCAATTAAAACAGGGTGGATCTGCTCGGGGTGGTCAGACAGGGTCACAGAGCCCCGGTATAGGCCAGGATTTTGTAGGGGATTATACACAACATGAGTAGGATATTATGCCATTTATAATTCAAGGCACGATCATAGTTACCTCAGTTTTAGATTATGCACTTTTCAATACATGGGATTCCCATTTCTTTATATCTGTTTCTATTGTGTAGATCCTTGTGCTATAAATCTTTTCTTCTATAGATATCTTTACTTCTAGACACTCCATTGGGGACAAGGGGGGCTAGTGTATGTGAGTACAAGGATTTCCCTCTTGATGTTGGTGGGATTTACTTCTTTTACGACCTCTATGTATTAGAGATGATAGGCTATGATGTCATTCTCGAGAATGGACTACTAGTTCCTTAAAAAATAGTTGTCGATTGCTATCACCGTAGGGTGAGTTTTATGATTCCAGAGGGAAAATTGTTTAAACATAAGTGCGAATGGAATGTTTAGGTGAGCAGAGCAGGACCCAAGAATCATGGGTTGGGAGGTGTTACATCCCATCTTTTTAGTATATATCTAGATTTCCATGGAACTTCACAGATGTAATTTCCTCTAGTGGTGGATCGTATCAGGGATATCATTCTAGTGGACTTTTCAGGTCTGACTCCAGAGTGATTGGTGGAATTTCCTATTGAGATTGTGCTAGGAGTGGCCCTGGTGTCCATTCCTCCTTATAGGTTGGCTACGCCAGAGTTGGAGGAGCTCAAGAAGTAGTTGGAGGAGTTGCAGGCAAAGGATTTCATCTGACCCAGTACCTCTGCTTAGGTTTCACCTGTGCTATTTGTGAAAAAGGCATACGGTACCCTCAGACATTGTGTGAATTATCGGGAGTTCATCTAGTTGATGTTCAAGAACCGATATACCTTTCCAATAATTGATGATCTCTTTGATCATCTTTTAGGAGCCCAAGTGTTCTAAAAAATTGAGTAGAGGTTCGATTACCATCAGTTGTGCGTTACACCATCATATGTACCTCTTATATCCTTTAGAAGCAGGTACAATCAATATGAGTATGTGGTTATTCCATTTGGTCTCATGAACACACATATAGTTTTTATGGCACTGATAAACCTAGTGTTCCATCCATACTTGGATTATTTCATGGTAGTCTTCATGGATGATATATTAGTGTACTCTCACACTCGACATGACCATGAAACACATCTTGAGATCATTTTGAGTACATTGAAAGAGCATCAGTTATATGCTATGCTCTCCAAATGACACTTTTTGATGTACCATATTCCCTTCTTGGGTCATGTTATCTCATAGACAGAAGTATCTGTAGACCTAGAGAAAGTGAGAGCAGTAGTTTCTTGGGAGCATCCGAAGAATGTATTTGAGGTACATAATTTTCTAGGGCTATCTGGTTACTGCTGATATTTCATACAGGACTTATCACACTTAGCAGCGCCACAGACGGGCTTGACAAAGAAGGGTGTGTATAACTTGTGGTCATATTCATGTTACTTAGCCTTTAAAGAGAAGAAAGGGATGTTGACTTCAGCATCAATACTAGTATTTCCAAATCTGATAAAAAGATATACTATATACTATAATGCATCAGGTATTGGGTTGGGAGCATGGCTTATGTAGGGGGGAGGAGACATTGTGTACGGGTCTCGGTAGTTGAGGCCACATGAGAGGAATTACCCGACTCTCGATATTGAGTTGGCTATAGTTGATCTTGCTTTATGTTATTGGAGACACTACCATCTGGGAGAGAATTTTGTGGTTTTCACACACCAAAAAATTCTCAAGTATATCTTCACTCGGTGTGACCTGAATTTGAGACAGTAAAGGTGGGTTGAGTACCCTCGAACCTTTGACTTTGAGCTTTCCTACATACATGGGAAGGGAAATGCTATGGCTGATGCACTGAGTAGGAGGACTCAGATACTAGCAGTTCAGAAGGCCAGCAGTGAGTGGACACTTATGGCTATGTTATATGAGATGCATTTGGAGGTTCACAATAGACAGGGATAGACTTTCTTTTATTTTGTAGTTGCTACCCCTACTCTACAAGATCGTGTAAGAATGATGCACACCTATCTGATACAAAAGGAAAAATACTACAAGAGAGTGTGTCAAGAGAGGACCCTATTCTTGGATGGTCAACAGGCGAGGATGAGATCTTGCATTTTCATGGATGCGAGTGGGTCCCAACAGACATATGCGAGGAGGTGATGCGAGACATTCATTCCTCATTTTGGGTATTTCATCCCGGTTTCACCAAGATGTATAAAAATATCAACTATCAGTATTGGTGGCCAGGTATGAAGAGAGATGTTTCTATTTTTTTCATGAGGTTTTCCACCTGTCAGCAGGTGAAGGAAGAGCATCAGTGACCAGTAGGGATTTTGTAGTAGTTACGCATTCCCTAGTAGAAGTGGAATGATGTTGCGATGGATTTCATGATAGGTTTGTCGAGGTCACCTCAAGTGAATGATGCAGTATGGGATGTTCATTCCATACTCACAAAGGATACTCAGTTCTTTCTGATCAAGGAGAAATTTAGTTTTGATGAGATGGGAAGGTTGTACATCTGATAGATTTTATATTCACATAGAGATCCACACTCCATTATTTCAGACAGGGATGCCCATTTTACTTCTTGGGTCTCTTAGAGACTTCAGAGGGATTTGGGTACACAATTACTTTTGAGTACAACATACCATCCCCAGATAGATGGCAAGTCCGAGCACATGATTCAAGTTATTTAGGACATTCTTCGAGCATGCATCATGGATTTTGGATGTTCTTGGGAGAAGGAAATAACTCTTGTGGAGTTTTCCTACAATAATAGTTTTCAAGAAACTATTCAAATGGAACCTCTTGAGGATTTGTACAGTATGAAATTACGATCATCCGTATGTTGTCTAGAGGCAGGAGATGCTGTTATTCTTGGACCTTGTCTTGTCCACGAGACTGTGGAACAGATAGAGTTGATTCAGAAGAGTATGGATACTGCACAGTCATGAATGAAGTCTTATGATAATCATCGAAGATGACTTCTAGAGTTCGAGGTTGGATATCAGGTTTTTCTACATCTTACACCAAGGTTGAGACACATGAGGACTAGAAGACATGGTATGCTTTCACTGAGATAATTCGGTCCATTTGAGGTGTTGGGGAGAGTTGGGCCGGTTGCCTATGAGGTACAATTACCTCAGAGGTATCAGGCTATGCATGACGTCTTCCATGTTTCTCAGATATAGTTGTATTTCTCAGACCATTATCATGTTTTCCAACCCAAGGAGGTTGAGTTAGAGGTTTATGTCTCATTCATGGAGCATCTTATTATGATTGTTGATCGAAGTGAGAAGGTTCTCTATGGCTGGTCTATTCCCCTAGTACGAGTGCTATGTCAACACGGGTGAGTACATGATGAGGCATAGGAGAGGGAAGTTGATCTAAGATCACATTGGTCAGAGTTTTTTGAGGATTATTATTCTACGCTTCCTTGCTTGGGAAATTTGGGGAAAAAATTCTTTAAGGGGGGAAGTTTGTAAGAAACAAAATCTTCTTTTCAGGTATGTTTTTCTTTTTGGGTTGTTTTTGAGAAAAAGAGGAGTTTCTGGAGATTTCAGGAGTACACATCATGTACTTATACGTACACAATACGTACTTGGATTTTTCAAGTAGTTGTGTGTTGGCCACATAACGGCCAAGCACATGGCCGTGTGTGGTGACCAAGAGACCTCCTAAAGCAGAGGCCATATAAGGAAAGTACACGCTGTGTACTTTTAAAGAACATGTCATGTACTCTCTTTTTATTTCATTAAATAGACTGGGGTCACGTCTGATTGATAGAACCATCTTCTTCTTGACCTAACTCGACAGTGAGCGAACGAGACCACCAAATCTTCTCCGAGCCCCCGACTCACCGTCTATTCTCCAAATCAACCTCAGTTAGTTGTGTTGGAATCACATCGGTGTGTTCTCATTTCTTCTTGAAATTCATCTCTTTATTTCTCCTCCTTCATGAGATATTCTTGGTTGACAGTTTTAATGTTTCTATAGATATAAATCATTCTATGGAGATTCAAGGGATAACGATCAAATATATCAATCTCACAACAACAAGGTATGCGGTTTGTGCCTTTTCATAGATATTCTTGGAATTTTATTTTCCAAAGTTCCCACTACAAAAGAACGGGGTATTTCATGTTTATGGTTTTTAGCCCTGTTATTTCCTGGCATGCCTTGTTTGTTTATATAGAGGTTAATTTTTTGTTAACAGGGTTAACTGTGCCATGTTATGGATGTTTTTCCCATTATTTCTTGTTTTGAACGTTTGGTCTAGCTTTCCTATTAGGCAGCTTACTTTTCATGCCTAGTTTTGTTGCAGTGGATGGATTATTATCTGACATGCTATGATATGTTGTATATTATTTACCTAAGTAGTTCTTAAGGTTTAAATTGGCTGTTATGTATCGTTTGGGCACTATTGACTTACACGGGGTTGTGGGAACCTAGTGTGGTAGACCATAGGGTGAATGGATGATGAGGGATTCTCCAAAGTGCTTGTTTTACTGTTACGTTGTGAGACCATGGGGGGTTGAATGTATGGTCCCTCAATGTGTCTGTAGTTTCCTTGATACTGGAAACATGGGGAATTTGACATTGAGTGCTTCCTTGGAGTGCTTATTAATTACCGATATGAGACCATAGGGGGAATATATGGTGATTGGTTCTTTAGAGAGTCTTTTCTAATGTTGAACCAGAGGGGTTACATTGTGAGTACCTATGAGGAGGTTGCTGGTGTTTTTTTGGTTAAAATATAGGGGTTAGGCTACGAGTACTTTCGATTGGTTTACCTTCTTTTGATTAGCTACATATATGATATATTAAAATGAATGAAATTGAATTTTTAGGATTGTTATTATTTGTACTTCCTTGTTTACTTCTAAATTTTGTGTATTGCTTTCCATACATATCCACTAACTATTAGGCATAGATCATTTTGTGGTTGCATACTAGGATTAGTATTACACCCTATTTGGGTCCTTCTTTTGGGACTAAATAGATTCTATTAATGTAAGAATAAATAAGGGTAATCACCATTATACTTTAGGTACTTTACTACTTTAGATCTTGAGAGCATGAGACCAAGATGAGGCTTGTGATGCTGAGGATTTGCTTACTTGTTTCCTGTGTACTATGGTTTAGTACTTTATTTAATCATTGTGATGTGTTAGAATGCTTTCTTAGACAGATGTATCATGCATCATTTATATATGTGTGCTCTAGTTGTTTATTACTTCTGCTGTTTATTTATTGCATGTTTTACTAAATCCATTTTTTCTATTTATTTTACTTCTACTGTGTTACTCTCCCAATGAGAGCATAGTTTTTCCCACTATCACATCCAAGGATCTCACTGCTAGTCAGCAGCCTCTGGTGTTTGGGGAAATGATCTTGAGGTCATGTGGCCAATTGGGTATAGGACACCTCTGGGCGTCCCCGGAACCGAGACGTTACACCTTAAAAGATGATTTGTTTCATTGAAATTCGTCATATAATTTGAGAAGCACTTGAATAATAAACCACATAAAGAATAGAATTAAATAAAACATTAAATATCCTGAGAATATAAACATTCTGGATATAGAATGTAAAATTTAATTTATACACACCTTATAAAATTATTAGGTTCATAAAATCCACAATTATCTCAATAAATGAAAATTTATATGAATTCACTTACCATGTGTCTGATTAATTACGTGTTTCTTTATCTTCATAAATAAAAAATTTATTTTAATTATTTACTTTCATGATTTTTTGGTTTATTATTAATTTTATTTCACTTATTAATAAGTCATATTAAATTACTTAATCTATTAATTGTAAGTCATATGTTTTGACCATATTCAGTTTAAGTATCACAAACAACTTTGGAAGGTCGACTATGGTCAAAGTGTACCTTATTAAAATATATCCCAAATAATAATCATGAAATAATGATCATATTTATACATCAACTATTATTTTAAAAAAATCAATGATTGTTGTTATGAGAAACAAACTGATGTTACGATCATGGAGATGGTTGGTCATACATAGGCATGAGTAATGTTACAATATTTTAATGATCGTTATGGAATGAAGGCATGTAAGATTTCATTTTTAAAAAATTAAAATTATATCATAATACAATATTATTTAATTATATATAATTATATATATAATTCTTATTATGTGGTGATGAAAAAAATAATCACATCTCTTCGAGGAGACAGTAGTCCACACGTCCATGAATGACATTATCACTTTTTAAGTCTTTGAAATGGAAAGAAGAAAATGATATATTATATTTCTATATAGATAATTATTTTGTGAATATAGTAACTATGTAATTTATATCATATATATTTATTATAGTAACCATAATTACATTATATGTTATACTATCATGAAAAACTATTAACATCGCTTTATGAGGTGATAGTCTGTCGTACACATGAGATAAGTTATCATATTCCCTACATTATGGAATAAAAAATGGGAGTATATTATATAATGACTTTAGAGGTATAATTATTTCATAAATATCAAATATAGATATTACTTTCATCATTATTCTGAACCATAAGAGGTGGTAATGGAAATCCGAATAACATTGTTTCACGAGGCGTTAGTCCACCGTACACACGAATGAGGATTCTGTAAAAGATTTGAAAGAAGTGTATGTGCATGTTGGTTGTAACCTTAAAAAAAATTCTAAGTATATTGAGGATACATAGGTTATTATATATTCATGGTATAATAATAATTGATGGGTGGAGAAACAAATAATACAAAAATGCATGTTGATGAATGTCACCTATTCTTCAGAAAACCACATTTAGTTTGAATAAAAGGCATTAAATAGTTGGATTTCTTCCATATTGAGTCTTCTATGATGACATGATAGAAATTTAGAATTTATCTAGTCAGTTATTATCTAATATAAAGGGATTGAGATATGTGAAGATAGAAAGAGAGTGGGAGGCCTTCTTATAAGGTAGGTGAGTGAAAAACTTGTAATTGTTTTAAAGAGTGAACTTCAACAACATTTTTTCCTTGTAAAGTGCATCCAAAAATTGAAGTTAAAAAATCATAGATGGTATAAGGTATAAATGGGTCCATAAAATGGTTCTTGAAAAGAATCTAGTATATTTTTTTCACTTAGGTTTATATTTTTTTTCTATAAGCTACACTACCACAAAAACTAGTAATCCCAGCACTGCCATTTAACAGTGCTAAAAAACTACTGATAAAGGGGGTACCTTTATAATCACTAAAAAAATTTCTAATAAAGTGATATTTTAACAACAAATAAATCACAATAATATAATTAACCCTTTATTAGTGTTTTTTTCCTTGATAAAACTACCCCTTTATCAGCGATTTTTTACAAGCACTAATAAAAGTATGCTTAATAATATATATGTCATGAAAAATAATATATTAATACATTAATATACTAATATATATATATATATATATAAATATAATATATATATCTTTAAAATATATTTTAGATAAATATAAATATGAATTTACACTTCATACAAAATATAATTAGTGAAAATGGCTTATAAAATAATTAAAAATATTTTTTAATTAATAATTTACTAATTATTATTGAGTAATAGTCATTTAATAAAAATTTGAATATAATAAAATATAAAATAATATAAAAATATAAAAATATATTTTTTAGATATTCACCATTAAAAATTTAATTCTATAAATAATTAATTAAACCTATTTACATATAAAATATACATCTCAATATATTAACCATATATAAATAAAAAATAATACCCACTTTATTTTAAATAAAAATGTTGGAATATTTCTATACATATATATTCACTATGTACTATTATTTATAATAAAATATATAATAATATAAAAATATAAAAATATAATTTTTATATATTCACCCATTAATATTTAATTTTATAAATAAATAACTAAACAAATTTACATAGAAAATATAAATCTCAATATATTAACCTTATATTATTAAAAAATAATACCCATTTTATTTTTAATATAAATATTTTTCTATTTATATACGTAAATATATATAATAAATTTCTATATAATGTTTGTATATATATATTTCTGGGTGTCTTGACAAACATATATATGTTTATCTACATATTCTAATATATGTATATAAATATTAACATATAATATGTTTAAATAAATTTACATATGTGTAATTTTATTTATAGACACACACACACACACACATATATATATATATTTATAATCACACACACACAAAATTATATATGTGTTAATATATATATATGGATAAAAAATAACAATATATATATATAAATATATAGATAAATAAATAAAATTAAAGACAAAACAATATAGGTGAGTGGCAGAGTCGTGGGTGCATGAGGTTGAGGTCTTAGGTTAAAAACCATTAAAGGAAAGGGTGCATGGGTGGGGGTGAGTAGGTTATTAGTGCTAATAAAGTGGGGTAGGTGAGGCTAGAGCTGTTAAAAGGGGGACTAACACTGATAAAAGGGGGGTCGAGTGCTGATAATAATGCCAGATATTTTTTTGTAAAAAGTAAAAAAAATTAATCTTTATCAGTTCTTTTTCTAACACTGATAAAAGTAGTGTTATCAGCGATGTTTTTAGATCATTTAAAAAGGACTCATTTTTAATAATAACGACTTGATTATCTGCAAATTTTTAGTGCCAACAAGGGCTTTTTTAGCACTTATAAAACCTTATTTTGTGGTTGTTATAATTCTCAGTTTAACCTATGTCATTGTGATTAATTTCAATTTTTTTTTTACAAATAACTAGAGTATAAATATTAGTTAAAATTATTATATATTATAAATTATTATGATTCCACATATTGAATCAATATTTACAAATGAAATACACCTAAGTGTAAAATTTAATTTTAATATTAATTTTTTCGTCATTGTGAGAGATCGGGGTTTAAGAAGAGTTTTTTTAGAAAAAGATAATTCTATATTAAATCCATGAATAAATATAATAATTGAATGAAATTAAAATAATTTTTACTGATTTTTATTCGATAAATATCATTTAAAACATTCCCAACTTGGGATTATATTAATTAATTAATAAGTTGAAACATTATGCATTTTAAAATAGTTTTTAGAAAAACCCTATATTTAAACCCAAATCAATCCAGTATTTAGAAAACAATATAAATTTGATTTATATATAATTTTTTGGACTAAATATAACTAAATTATAATTAAGGAACAAAAAAAAATTCAAAAAATACCGTTAAATTATCTAAAATATTAAAAAGAAATGAATATTGTACAAGAATTTGTATTTTCACTATTGATTGAAAAAACAAAATTTTCCAAAAAATTTAAAAAAATTATTAATTTTTTTATATTATAATTTAATAATTGATATTCAATTAATCATATAATAATTTAAAATTTTAGAAATTATTCTTATAAATAAAACATTATTAGAAAAGTATTTTTTTTAAACAATCTCATTTTTATTAAAAATTGAATAATGTTTTAAACAAATGTAACTATTTAATTCATATTAATTTATATAAAAATGTTATATTCAATAATTAAATATAATTTTTTATGCTTCCTCACTTTTATAAATTTCATCCTTGTAATTTTATTCACTTATTAAGAAAGTGTGTATATCATTATTTCATAGCATTTCTAGTTTCCCATGTTGTGTCTCCAACCATATTGATTTTCCATAAAACATAAACCTAGTGAATCACCGTATTATAAAACAATTTATCTATATGTTCATGAACCAATTCTAGTTATTACTCATAATAAATATTCTATTCTAAATGAACTATTTGAGGTCTTATTACATGGTATGAATCAAGAACATATTTCCTTAACATTGAAACATCAAATATGTTGTGTACCTGAGATAAATATTTAGGAAAATACACTTAGAAAGATAATAATCCAAATTTCTATAGGATTTTATATCGTCCAATGAACCATGTAATCAATTTCCCCTTCTTACAAAAAATCACTATTTTCATTCGGATCCTCTTAGAAAGGCATGATCACCTACCATTAAAGAAAGATATTTCAACTAGCTATACGTATAACTTTTATGCCTACTCTGTACAATCCTCACTAGTTGTTGAATCAAACTCACCTTCTCATCCATTTCTTCTACTAAATATGGTCCATTCAACATACTTTTTCTTACTTCATAACAAAAAGATGGTCTCCAACACCACATTCTAGAAAATTCCTATAATTGTTCCATCTATATACTAGAATAGAGACTGTTATTATAAGAAAACATAACTGAAGAAAGATATTGATCACAACTAGCCTAGTAATCTATTGAATAAGAAAAAAATAATATCTTCCTTGGATTGAATTGTCCACCCATATTGTCCATTTGATTGAGGAAAAAAAGTCGTACAAAATTCATATTCAGTACGCAAAGAATTCTGAAGTCATTTCCAAAAATTAGATGTGATCCTTGGATCATAGTCTCATAAAATAGATAGAGGAACTATATATAACATAATAATCTCGATTAGATACATTTGATAAATTTGGTATAAATAGTTTTTATCTCTAATTGGATGAAAATGTGAAGACTTATTTTATCAATAAATAACATCCTAAAAAACATTATTACATTTAAATGTCCTTAGAAATCACATCAGAAAATCCATGGATATATTTTCTCATTTCCACTCCAACACGGGAAAAGGTTGAATCATCCCCTTCATTAACTATTGTTTTTATTTAACCTACTAAAAATTAAAATACATCACAATAAATTCAGAAATATCTCTCTTCATTCCTCCCTAAAAGTAATACTCATGAAGTTCCCTATATATCATAGTGGTCTCAATATGAACAGAAAATATATAACTATGATATTAATAAACAACTCATTCCTCAAATAGGAATCACAAAAACACATAAAATTTTTCTAAATCATAAAACAAATTCTTCATCAATAATAAAATTAGGTAACTAACCCCTACTAAATGAATCTATATTTTCATACATAGATTGATCTTTCTTCTGAGCTTACTCAATTATTTTTGAAAATTTAGACTGCATATAAACTTAAAACAAAATAGAGTATGTCCTTATATCCACAACTTCTATGAAAATATTCATCAACACATTAATCAAAGGTCACATTCGAAACCTAATATGGTTAATGTATAACAAATTTTTCAACTCAATGCATCAATCACTTTGTTTGATTTACCTGGATGGTAATGAATTCTGAAATAATGAACTTTGATTAGTTCTACCCATATTATATGACTCATGATAAATCATTTTTTAGTGAATTATACTTTAATATTTTTTGAACAGTATAAATTTCACACTTTAATCTGCACAAATAATTCCACAAAATTTCAAAAGTGAAAACCAAAGTAGATAATTCCAAATCATGGGTAGGGTAATTTAATTTTTTACGTTTAAAATATAGTGAAGCATAAACAATTTCCTGGTCATTACTTATTAAAACACAACCAAGTGCTTTCAATGAAGCATCAATCTAGATAAAAAATTTAAAATTTGTTGATGGTAGTCCCAACACTAGAGAATTCACCAATCATTTTTTTAGTTCATAAGAACCATCATCACATTTTTTCCAAGATTAATGTAACTAATTTATGAATTAAATTAATTAGTGGGACAGGAAATGGAGAAATGTTTTCAACAAATCACTCGTAGTAACCCTCTAACCCAATAAAAATAAAAATATCTTCGATAATTGTGGGGATCAAACATTATTCAGAAAAAATTGATGGTTTTATTATTATTCCATTTTCTGGAATGATAAGGCCATGGAATTAAATATTTTGTGACCAAAATTCCCACTTTCTAAACATCACATATACTATAAGATCCCGAATTTTCTGATGAGGCATGTTAATACTTAATTTCTGGATTAAATTAATTATTGTTGGATAGTGATATTTTTCTCGAGATAATGAGGAATACCAAGGGTCTTTTGGGGGTGATGTACATGAAAGAAAGGAAAAAGTGGTTATTCAGTGCATGTTTCATTATTGGGGCATGGTCAGTAGTAATTGTTCACCCTAACCATGAATACCTAGAAAAGGGGTCCATGATTGTTGGAACCATATAAGGGGGAGTTGAAACCATAAAGGAATTGAAAATTTATATCTACATGGTTCCCACATAGTTTTTAAAACTATATTTCGTTCCCACGAAATTGTGTGGCATGTCCACCTCTTGGAGAGAGGGTGCCGAACGGTTAGCATAATTTTTTTTCAATTGTGTTTCCAAACAATATAACTAATAAAAATTGTTAAATTTATAATTTACCCCCTTAATAAATAGGAACTCAGACCCAATTTCACTCCACTTTCCACCTACATTATCCAAGGGTTATGATCTTTTCCTCAAAATATTTTATAAGCATAGATCTTCATCATTTATGAGTCGTTTAGAGCAATGTTTGTTGTAGATTGAAGCTCTCGGTGATTATAACACTCTTATTTGCTCTATTTTATGGATTATTTATTATGGAACGTTTATTATTATTTAGAAAGCATAAAAACACATTTTTTCTAGATGATTTTATGTTAAGGATTAAAAATAGGTTTCTTTTCGAATCAAAGTCTATAGTTGATTGTTTGGTAGTCTACGAAACTGAGGTAGGTGGACTAAAACTCAAATATCATAGTTTAGTTGATTTTATTATGTGTATGTGGTTATGAATTTGGGCCGTTTTGAAATTCATTTATTTTTCCTTTATATAAATAGTGAATTAGATTTCAAAATGATTAATTGAACCCCTCAAGATCCCTATCGGAGGCATTATGATTAATAAAAATGGGTTAAGTGCCACCCATGGGGTATTTCACCTCTATAACATGAAATTGAGATTTTAAATGTAGAATTACCATGTTATGACGTAGATCATGTGGAAAATTGTGTTTTCATATCCAAAAAAATTTTGAAATGGGAAAAATTATATTTTTGATTAATTGTTAACATGGAATTATGGGGTTCTCAGTATATCCCGAATGATTTACATAAATCATGAAAATATGTTAATGAGTTTAGGAATATAAATGGTAAAGCTGTGAATGTGTTAAAGTATGAAATGGAAATTTTTTTAATGGGATAATTCATGTAAATAGATAACGTGTAAATTTGTTAAGGTATGAAGATGGTATATGTATTTAATGAACAACAGTTTTAAATGAAAAATATGTTAAAGAGCTATGGTTTTAAAATGGTATGTGTAAATAATAGATAAATAATTACATGCACATGGATTTGTGTTTTTAGGGTATAACTATGGATCTATGACCATGACTCTGGATAGACTGATGCTCTAAACCCACCCCTATCATGCAAAAGTTGGGGAGTCTTCCCAATGCTCTATGCCCCAACATATTTAAGGGATGTGATTACCTAGACTGAGGCTCCATGGTAAGTGTTATATAATGCATGGGTTGAATATTTGGACTAATGATCTATGTACTCAATGGATATATAGTATATGATTACTTGTACTTAGGCTTCAGGTAAGTTTTTTTTAATGTATTCCCTAGTGATATAGGTATCTTAATTTCTTCCCATTTTAATATTTTATATATCCAGCATAGGATGAGTGTAATTAATTAAAATATTCGACCCCTAGAACTAAATATAATTTTTGCGAAAGTGAACTTTGTTAACTACTAACACCCATATTATATTTTTTTCATTTTTATCCATTATATCCACGCATAGACAATATTTTTTGACTGGATATTTTATAGAATCCATTGGTGGTGGAATATTGAGTTTTACTCCTAGCCTACTTGTGCCACTATTGGGTACCCTAGATATATTAATAGTTTAATGGTAGGAAAAGGTAAAGGGACGAATTTTGGTCAGTTGTGTAGGGATTTGGTGTTCATGGATGATGGATTCTGGCATAGAGTCAGGACTCATTTTGGATATTTTTCATCTTTTATTTATTTTTGGATTTTACTCACACATGACACTGTATGACATTACATAGAATATTTACTGATGTTTGGGATATTGTACCCATTTTTTTAAATGGTTTTGATATCAATGTTTATTGATTACTTGTATATTTTTATCTATGTTTGATCTATAGTATAATACTCTGATAAATAGGGTACAAACTCCCCAAGTGTTCTCTTAGAACCTTACAATTAGTTGGAAACCTTTGGTGTATAGGGATTCTCCACTGAGTTCATGTGAGGACCTAGCTCAGCGAACTAGATATAGTGGCTACTAGGTGAGGAGAGTTACAAAGTGTTATCATAGGATTTTTCATTTATATTTTCTTAATATTTGGGAATATTATATGGGGGACTCAGACATGTTATATCTTGGAAATGTGATCTTTCATAGGAATAGCTGACCCATTTATGGGGAAAACCCTAGAACCTAGAGAGGGGAGTTTTTTATGAGTGCTGTTATTGTTGGATGATATTTCAACATTGGGTGATACACTTGTTGTCTGATATGACTATTTTATTATATTTATATCATTGAAAATATTGTACAAGGTTGTGCATTATTGCATCATTTTAAGGGACAAAGGTATATAATTGGAATTCATCATGGTAGGTAGAAATGGGGATGATGTGAATGATTTGAGGGATATAATTCAATTCTTTTTCTTAGAAAATTTGGAAGAACTGGTTTCTATAAATGATGAAGAAAATGTGTGAACGAAAATAATGTGAATTAATGGTTAAATAATTATTCCCAATGAAGAGTATTAAAGGTGTAAAATGGTGGTTATAATTTGATTTAAATATGGAAAAGTGTCCAAAAAAGAATTATTTATATTGAAAATGTTAAAATAGTATAATAGGGTGTTTAATGAAATATTTGTGACATTGTAAGTTAGTTTACCCCATTTTGACCAATGCTCATGGTAATGATGGTTGATGGTAGTGAATTAAATGTGACTATATCCACTTAGATAGTTAATGAAAAATGGTCTGTTTATGGATAGTGGAGAGCATTATTTTGGAAAAACTATAGTGGTTTTATATTTTTGTTTTGATATATGTTTTTGGGAAATGAATAGTGATGCCACCAGGAAGACATGTGCTGGTTGGGAGACAAGGGGATATCATTGAGAATGATCATCCAGTGGATGAGGAAGAAACCCTATTGATCCAAGATAATATAGAGGAAAAGTTTGGTTAGATATTTGATTGTTTCGGTGATTATAATGGAATGGGAACTAGAGTGGGTTATGATTAGAATGTTTGACCGACCCAGAGAGTTCTAGTTGTAGTAATATCTGAAATTTTTTAGAGAGGGGGGGACCTGATGGAGCCTAGTTTTGGATAGATTCCATCTAGATGATACTAGATCTCTTGGAGACTCCTCTTGAGAAGAGAGTCATGTTATAATCTTATATTTAATGGGGACTAGAAGCGTTTTGGTGGGATTTTTTTTTTGTTTAGACTCAGAAGGAAGATGGTATTTTCAAGAAATAATTCTAGGAAAATTTATAGAAAATTTATAGTTAGATACATTGAGGTTGAGGAAGGCCACTGAATTTATAAGTTTTACCCTGAGAACTATAACAGTGATGGAATATAATGGTCCCTTTAGAAACATGTAATGTGTTGTTCCATCATTGTATGGGGATGAGGAAGCTATAGAGAAACTTTTTTAGGATATACTTATACATGAGATTATGTTTTATGTGAATATATTTCATTTAAAGAGGTTTTATGAGGTGGTGGAGTAGTCCCTTATTTTAGATGGGAACCTCAAGCAGGATTTCTATGGCGAACATGTGGATCCAGTTGGGTGATCTCATGTTGTGGCTTTAGATTGTAGGAAGAACCCCATGGAGGGTTCTCACCATGGAAGTGGTAGGGAGATTACACATGGAAGATATTTAACCTTTTAGGGTGGTGATTGGGTGTTATTTTATGAGTGAAAAATATTGGAAAACATCTGTGTCGAGTTTCCCTATCCACCAGTTGAGTGCTGACAGTATGTTAGGATGGGGCACATGTGAAGGTTATATAGGAAACCATGAATTATGGGTAGTTATGGAGGTTAATTTCCATTTTATAGTGAAATAAAGGGGTTGAATACACCATAATAGTTATATACTTGGAATTCCAAGGGTTGTACTAGTCGAGGTAGAAGACATGGTAACCCCCGGACATGGGAATCCCTATCAATTATATTTTCAACACCAGCAAGTCAAATCATATCATAGCATCGAGGGATAGGTCTGCTCGATGTAGTTCAACATACACTGGGAGGTGGCTAGGCTAGACCATCAATAGTTTGAGATAACATCTTGTAGATTTCAAGCTTGATAGTGCACTATTTGATATAGGTTCCTCACATTGTTTAATATTTACTTAGCCTGTGAGTGTTTTGTCCCTAGTGGTGGAACATATGTTTTGAGTTATGTTAATTTATATAGTATGTGGGGTAAAGAAGAAAATGTCGAGCAATGTAAAAAGGGTACCCTGGATGTTGACGAGTATCAATTCATGTGGGACTTGTTTTTTATTGAGAGGTTAGGTTTTAATTTGATATTGGGAATGGATGTACTATTGTTGTATTAGGACTATACTTACAACTACCATAATAGGGTGACATTCACCTACCTTGGGGGGAATACAGAAGTTTATCGGGGGGAATGGGATATATAGGAAGGTCATATAGGGCCAGTTTTTCAGTGTTTTCATGATATCAAAGCATAAGTGGAATGACTTGTACTTAATGATGGGCTCGTAGAGAAGTTTGTTTTCTCTTGTAGTGGATTAGTTTTAGGATGTGTTCTCCATAGACTTCTTAGGGATGCTTCCTATGAGAGAAGCAGAGTTCATGATCATGTATCTACCTATAGTAGAGCCTGTATCTATTCTTCCATATTCAATAGAAACGAATGATCTTCAAGATCATTAAAATAAGTTGGAGGTATTTGGATAATAAATGGTTTATTCATCCTATAATGTCACCATGGGGACCTCAAATTTTGTTTTCAAAGAAGGATGGCATGGCATTGTAACTTTTTGTCAATTACCGAAGGTTGAATCAGATTACAATTAAAAACATGTATTGTCTTCTATGAAATAATGATATTTGTTACTAGTTGAGAGGTGTTTCTATTATATCTATTATTAAATTGATATCAAGGTACCTTTATCTAAGGTTGAGTCTTTCTGATATACCACAACCTTCTTTCATGAGTAGGTATGGTTTCTATGAGTTTTTTTGTGTGTTCATTCGGGTTGAACAATGTGCTAGAATTGTTTATAGACCATATTACCAAATCATTTAACCATATCCATATTATTTTATAGTCCTCATAGATGGAGTCATGGTGTACTCTAATACTCATGATGATAATTCTAGAAATCATGAAATAATCTTATGAAAACTAATATAGCATATAATATAATATTAGTTTTATAAATTTCATTTCTAGATTTATAGTGAATATTTCTTGGGTTACATCATCTCTGGCAAAGGTTGTTCAGTGGACCATGAGAATGTGTTGGTTGTTGTATCTTAAGGGAATCCCTAGAATGGTTTTTATATCTAATGCCTTTTAGGTTTAGTGGGATATTATAAAAGGTTCGTCAATGTCTTTTCCAGGATAGGGGAACCAATTTTCATGCTTAAAGGACCAGGTAATGAGGTTTAAATGCATTGGGGAATGATAGAATGTTTTCTATGAGTTAACAAAGTAGTTTTCTACAACACCAATTTTGATCCTACCAGAGCCAGTTAAGGGGTGTGTCTTGTTTTGTGATGAATCCATAGTTTTTCTTGGGGTATTGTTAATGTAGGATGATTTGGTTATGTCATATGGTTCATTGAAGTTAATGCCTCATGAATTAAATTACCCTACACCAGATATCAATTTTTCCATGTTAGTTTATGCATTAAAGTATTAGTAGCATCACTTCTTGGGAGATAGATTTAATGTGTTTATAGATTACAAAATTTATAAGTGTATCTTCTACCGATATAATTTGAATATTTGGAATTAAAGAAGGATTGATTATATAAAATATTTTAATATTGACCAAGTTTAAACACTGAGGAATGGAAAAAATAATATAGATTCTTGGAGTTATAAGAGTCAAAATAAGGTTGTTTAAGAATTTAGCTCTGAGTGGACGATGGTGGAGTTTTTGTCTAAGATGTATATAAAGGATTAGAGTTGATAAGGGTAGGTGAACCTTAAATCCTTCGCAGTTTAATCCACGGTTCTGAACAAGATCAAGGAGATGTATAATGAGTATATAGAGTGTTTTTCTTTGATGTAACGTCTTGAATATACAGAGGCACCATCTAATTCGACTGTTGATGATGTTGAGATCATTTGTGCTATAGGTAGTGTTTTTTTGATAGGTTTTTTTGTGGGAAGAGTTTTTGTGTGAGTATCATTCCAAAATATGGGTAGTGAATCCTAGTTTTTTGAACATGTTCCATGATTTTTGTAGATATTATTGTTTTCTAGGAATGTAGATAGAGGATTCTTGTTTCATGACACAATTATACACTTTCCAACCGGAAAAGGAAAATCATCAGCGACCAGGTGGTTTTTTACAGCCATTTCCCATTCCGATATGGAATTAGGATGATGTGAATATAGATTTTGTGGTATTTTTTCCATGTACACATTATAATAATGATTTTATATCGTTAGTTATGGATTGGTTGAGCATGTCATAACATTTCATATTGATTTGAGAGGCCTTCTCCAGGGACCATTTGTTTGATTAGTAGGCTTAGGAGATTGTGTAGTTTCACATGGTTCCACACACTATAGTTTTGGATCATGATCCATGTTATACATTTCACTTTTGGGAGGGGTTACAAAAGGTACTCGATACCTAGGTTTCTTGAAGTTTGGATTTTCACCCACATAATGATGAGGATGTCAAGGCATTATATTCAAGTGATAGAGGACACATTGAGGGAATGTGTCCCTGACTTTGGTTAATCTTTGGAGAAGAAATTTGATATCATTGAATTTTCCTATAATAATAGTTTTCTGTAAATGATTTATATAGAACCATATGATGTTATTTATGGTAGTCCATGTTGATCTATATTATATTGGATGGAGGCTCAGGAATCAGAGTTTCTACGATCGAGACATGTCTAGGAGATACCAGATCTTATTCAGTAGATTCAGAGATGTATGGATATGGAAAATATTTGGTATAAGTTATATATAGATCAATATCCTCAACCACTTGAGATTATAGTGGGTGATTGTGTGTTCGATATGGTGTCTATTTGGTTGTTCTCAATCAGATTCATAAAATGGGTAAGTTAGAGCCCAGGTATGTTTGGTCATTTGAGAGAATGGGGAGGATCCGATCGATTTCCTATTTATCAGATCTTCAACATTATTATAGTGTCTTTCATGATGTTTTTCATGTGTCATGGCTTCCACAATATCATCCCAATCCCTCCCTTTTGGTGGATGTTGATGACGTAGATCTTTATGCTGAGGCATCCTTTAAAAAGAATCTAATTCATATTAAGGATCATAGTGAGAAAATATTACGAGGAAAGGTTGTGCTATTAGTTAGAGTGTTGTGGTAGTATGGAAACATTCTGGATGAGACTAGGAATATGGAGACTGATTTTTGGGCATAGGGGACCGATCTTTTTACCTTGGAATCTTGGTGATTAATTAAGGTGCGGATTGAGGATGATCCATTATAAGGTGTGTAGGTTATAATATATGATATTTTTTAATGAGGTATGTTCTTGATTATGTTTTGGTTTAAATCCCTTAATGTTTTTTAATGAAATGTTTCTCATGTTTATGAAAATATATTTAGGGTATCTCAGGGGTGATGCATAATAATTAAATGAAAATGAGCCCATAAATTTCATGTTTCATGGTTAGAGAATGGTTATTAGTAACTGTGCGCCCTAACCTTTCTTTCCTGGAGGAGGGGTGCACAGTTGATGGAATCGAGCAAGTGGGAGATAGAAATTTTCATGCTAGTATAGAACCATTCTTCACAATTACAAAGTGGTTTTTAAAACATTGTGGGCTTACCTAGAAAAAATGTGACCTGGTCCCCTCTTGGAAAGTGGGTGGATTATGTTTGGAGCTTGATTTATCCAACTAGGTGGCCAAACTGTGGGCCTATTTAAAAATGGAGAAATTTACCATTTCCCCATTAGACCTTATGAACTAACAGATGATTTTATTACACATTTCTACTACATCAACCTAGGGTTAATAACTTTTAACCCATAAAACCCAATGACTAGTCTCCATAATTTCAAATATGTTTGGAGTGCCATTCAGTACATATCAAAGCTCCATGTGATTCTAACAATCCTCTTTGTTCTATTTTATAGATTTAGGATTGTGGCACTGTTTTTCTTATTCTTAATCACTAAAACCCTATTTTTTCATTCAGATTTAATGGTGGGTATATAAAAGTGGTTTGTTTCAAAATTGATGGATATGGGTGGGCATCTTTTTGTCTTTAGATCCTTGGTAGGTGTTTTACATGTTCTCTCCCATAGTATCATTTATTTTCATATGTATATGTAGTTTTGAATTTTTTTCATTTTTCTCTAAATTTTTGTTTCCTTAGATGAAATGGTAAAATGTTTGGTTAAGGGATGAATTTAACCCCTCATGATCCTCATTGGATTCATTAAGATTGATTAGACAATGTTAAGAACCACCCATGGGGTTAACTATTTATTGAACCTGAAATTCAGATTTAAATATAGATATTATGTTTTATGTTGTAGAGCCTATGGAAAATTATATTGGCTTGTTAACAAGCATTTTTAGATTTGAAAAGGATATTTTTTTTAGTTTTTTTCATGGAATAAGAGGGTTTGGAATATCAAAAATGGTTTACATGAAATATGGGAATGTGTTAATGGGATAAGTCATGTAAAAAGAAATTATGTTAATGGTTTAAAGTATGACATAGAAAATGTGTTAAAGCTATAATCCATGTAAATATCAAATGTCATAATGACTTAAGGTATAGGATGATAAATGTATTGAATGGACCATGGTTGTAAATGATGAATGCGTTAACAAGATATGGTTTGGAAATGGTTTATGTGTTTAATTTTTAAAGAAGCATGTGTACATGGCTTGGTGGTTTTGGGGGTATGACTAGAGATCTATAACCTTGGGTCCAATTATGCTTATTCACTAAACACACCCATATCATACATTGGATCGGGATCTAGGCTGATGTTATATTCCACTAATGGTTGCATGGGATAAGATTAAATGGGATAGTGGTCCAAGGTTAGTGTTATATAATACATGGGTTGGAGTGTCGGACTGATGCTCTATGCCCCAATGTATGCACAGGAATGGGATGTTCATGGATAAGGGATCCAGACTCAGAGTCAGGACCCATTTTGGGATGATTTATCTTTTATTTATTTTAGGGTTTTCTTACACATGGAACATTATTCCATGACATATCATATTTAATTCTAGTTGTGGGATTGAATATAGTTTTGGTAAATGGTTTTGATATGAATGTTCATCATTTACATGTCTCCTTTGTTCTGTGTTTGAGGTAATGTGGATTACTCTGATAAAAAGGGTGTAGTCTACCCACCAGTTCTCCTAGACTTTTGCTGCTAGTTGACAACCTCTAGAATATGGGGAGCCATGCCTGAGATCATGTTATATCCCAACATGGGGAACAATATTTTGTGGCTATTGGGTCAGTATTGTTACATACATTTCCTTTTCATTTAATGTTTCACAAAAAAAACTTAAGTGTATTTTATGATATTATTTTATTTTAAAATATAAAAAAAATTCATTAATAAAATAAACTTAAAAATAATCCAAGAACTCATAAAAATTTATATTCATAAGTTCCATACATATAGTAGGTGCATTATATAACCCAATTCACATAAGTAAAAATTCATATTTCTCATGTCTTGTCCAAAATTCAGTCTTCAATGTGTCATATTTCATCACATTCAACTAATGGTACCCCAACCTATGGTCAACCTTTGAAGTATATTGTTCTTCCTTGAGGTTTCACAACATTATTTGATAACCCAACATCTACTATAGTAGTATAAAATGACCTCACTACACCATTCTATTTTCATTCATGAATATTTCCATCCTATGCAACTAAATATAGATACACATTTGTGTAATGATCCATCTCATTACAACTAAAAAAAATCTTAACATGGGATGGATATCAATTACCTTATTCTTTGATTATTCATGATTTATTTCCTTTCATTCAAATTCATTGAGGCCATACATTTGACATCTGTAAAAATTCCCTAACTTCATAAGACATTCTCTAAGGTAATTTTTACCATACTTCACCAAAGCTATGAACCTCAATTAATTACCTCCATATTTATTTATTGTATGTTTCCACATCCTCTAAAATCCTAGACACTACTTACATTCATCATCATGAGGAACATAAGATTCATAATACTCTATCTCAAACTTTTCATCATAATAAAGAAAATTATCATAAATTTTAATGTATAGGGTGGAAAAATGTATTCATAGACTATGTTTTAATTCCATATAAAACCTATTAGTTTTATAATTCATGTCTCCTATAAAATATAACACAAACCTGGACAATAATTTGATGTTTTTCTCATATATAACAATGAAATATTTATCTTTTTTACTCAATTCTAGGAATTTGTTTTCCATCTATAGTTTAACAAAATAAGAAAAATAGTTATCAAGAAAAGTATTAGTGACTATTTCTCATTACAAATAATCAATATAATAATTATCTATGATATTATAAACCAAAAACCACAATCTATTAGCTTTACCTTCAAACTGATAAACAAAAGGGTTTCCTTTTAACATTATGAACACTCTATGAAATAAAATATATTTTCCAGAGCATAGATCAATCCTCTAGCTACCACAGGGTCAGATGATCCATTGAATGAATCGGCATGTTACCTAATAGAAATTTCTATAAATGACATGTTTCTTATTGATAGATCTGGTTCTTCTCTAGTGTGGATAAAACCACAATTTATCACTTGCTTGGAATGATCCACCACTGAAACAAACTAATTTTTTTTTTCTAATTTTGACCATATCAGAATGTATATTTGGAATTAAATTCCACATTTGGTTCTTTCCAACTACATCTTCAATATTTCATGAACAAAAAACCATTTAGAATAAAATTAGATTAATCAAATCAACATGTTAATATTTAAATGCTATATCATTTTTACTTAATCCTAAGGTTTGATATTTTAAGGGAAATTTATTTTCATTATCCTAACCTATAATGTTTTATAAATATACGTTTGATACTATATTTAATTCCCCATCATTAAAAATTACATAATATTGAGTTTAAGTTGAAAATAATTACATTCTTTCGCATTGAGGCTCTTTTTAGGTTTAGGGTTTTATATAATTTTCCGATAACTCATACATAACAAAACCATAAAATAAAAAGTGGTCACATCAAATTATAAACGAAGCTCTATAATGTATAAACATTGAAAGAAACTATTATTCCATCGATTATCATTAAAACCCATATAAATCATTTCATGAAATCATAACATTTTACCCACAATGGGAAAAACAATTCCTTTAAAAAATCATTTGTTTTACCTTTTGAAACCAATATATTTACATGATAACTCTTAATAATGAATTGAAAATGCATATTGGTACATTGGGGAATCAAATCATAAAACCCTTACATAACCATTATAGAACACTTATAGATTTCATGTAATAAACACGGCCCCAATATCCCTGTTCTGGTGGCTTACATTATTACAATGGAATAAGATACACTCAATCATATCATGAAGGACCAAATAGTTTCTAGTATTGTTAAAATTTATTTATATTTTAATTTAAAATTAAATTTGGGAACTAAAATTAAAGACATATTTTCTTTGTGAACACCATTACCCTTCTTACTGTATCCCTATATATCAATTATAATAATCTTCTTGTCAACCTGGGGGACAATAAGGCATAAGAAATGGTTGATCTCAAATTCCCAGTAAAGCTCAAGTATAGTAAAATTTATCATAAATCAATAATGGATAATCAATATGAAAAGGTATATAATAGAACAAAAATTCCAATTAACCAATAAACTGAGAATAAATAAATCCCTAGATTTTGGTATAGTGAAAATCGTCATGATAATAATAACTGAATTCTGAATGAAAAAAATTATTAATTATTGGATGTCATGTATTTGACACATGAGCCACTAAAATAATGACCCATCATGTGAAACTTTAATCATTATGGATAAAAATTCATTTAATTTTTCTACATTATTCATCTCATGAGAATACTAATTCATCAAGGGGATTTTCAATATATGATCCCCACCTGTTCTTTCATTTCCAAAGCAGTCCTAATATATTGAGTAAAATATTTAAATGATATTTTCATATTAGAGTGTATAATACCACATTGAAAATTTTTAATACTATGAAGATAATTATATACATGATATGATATATCAATGGGGTTTTATATATACCTCATAAAAGTATATTGGTGTATAACTTCAAAATATGCCTCTATTAAAGGACCTGAAGAAAAATCCACAAACAAATGAACCAGTTATGTGTATTCACTATAAATCTAAAAAAACAACTAGAAATAAAATATGGGATAACAAAGATTCATTTTACACATATCCTGTGTTTGAAATATTCAATTACATTGAAGATTAAACCAACGAATAAAAATTGTGTTATGAAATCCCTTACCACTTGTAATTAGTCAAATCATATGCCTCATGAAAGTAATAACTATCAAATTAAATATTACATAACATTAATATAATGAGGATAATGATTTAAAATTTCAAAGGGTAGTATAAATACACCACACATAAGAAATAATTGGCGACTAACTCAAATATCCCATATAATTGAAAGAGATTTGAGAAAAACCTTACATTACACTTCTCATTAGTGTATCATTCTCTGGCATAATATATTATGGTTTAAATATTGTTATTATATCATTATAGAACCATATTAATATTTATAATACCATGTTTATTTTATTTTATATCTTCTAATAACCATTTCTTCATAATATTTCTTTATTTTCATGGTTTTTGGGTGCTTTCATTTCATGATTTCATGATCATTTCACTTGTGCCAAATTATGGTCATTCTTATAAAATGGGTTTAAAACTCTAGAATTTTATTTCAAATTTATTAAAGATATTCCAAAATTATTAATTTTCCCACATATAATTTTTATTTCTTGTATTATGATGATTCTATTGATAAAATTTTAATAATAAATGTTTAGTTAATTTTGGTGAATTTTTCAAGCATCTTGAACTAGTTTCATTTTTTACAATTATTATTATATATTAGTCCTAGATAGTGAAATAGGTTATAATGTTCCAATTTAAATATTATTTAAACATAATTACATATTTTTGACTGACCATGAAGGCAGTAATGAATGAAAAATATGTTTGACGGAGATGGTAAACAGAAATAATTTAGACAATAGTTTCACATCTTCAAATAAAAGGAGGTAATGAAAGGGATGAATATAAGATATTAAACAATAAATATTCCATTATAGTATATGAATTATTATGTAGTTATTATTCAATAATAGATTATGGATATGAGGAGAAATTTTAATAAAAAACTAAATTAAGAAAACTATTTTGAGAAAATTATCACATAGATATCACCTCCTTGGAGGACCCATTGAAGACATTGGATTTGTTATTTTGGGGAGAATAGTAGCCCTTGGACAAGGGAAGAGGGATTGTGAGTGTTTCTTCAATATATTTTAGGATCTTCAGGTTTTTTAGTTTGAAATGGGGTAGTGATGGGTGGTATTTATACTTGAGGAGAGGTGGGTTTGTGTGATTATAATATTGATTATTTTATATTTATATCCAACTACAGTGATATGGAATTAATTTACACAACTCTAGCTAAAAATTAATATTTTATTGGCTGGTTAGGTTTGATAAAATCTTCAAACAACCATTAAATGTTGTATTTTTTCATTATTTTATGCATTTAACATTTTGACTTTAACAATTTTCATTTTTTACATATACCGCGGTAAATAATTGTTTTACCATGGTATGTTTGTTATACCTAAAAATGAAAATAAACATAATAAATATTTATTACCTTCTAATTTGAAATATGGAATGCATTTCACCATATTATATTTACATATTTTCCAAAATTAGATATAAAACTAGTCCAACAAATGCAATTGGAAAGACTGTTTTTAAAACGAACAAGTACAAATGATTTAAATGTATTTATATCCAATTTTAAAATGAAATTCATTGCAATAATCTAAAATCGATTTTTTGACTTATATTTGAACTAATTTTACTTTAATAAAAAAATAATATATAATCTCACATTATAAAATATTTATATACAAAATCATTTTTCAATTAAATTGCAATATTTATTTTCAAATTTCATAAAAAATTATACATGTTAGTAAAATACAAAAAAAATCACCCTAAGATAGTTTTTTATCCTACTTTCTCAAAATAAAATTTTATTTTGAAATAAATGTTTTAAAAAACTTATATTAATATTAAAAATAAATGGGATATTAAAAGGCAGCAAAATCCATTTTAGAAAAATATAACTTTTTATTCTTAAAATTGGATTTATTTATATATTATTCCTATAAAACTTAATTGATGAATTTAAAATATTTTATTAAATATATAAAATATATTTTTATAATTTTCTTTCATTGATAGTGAATATATTTTTTATTAATAAAAAATGTAATTATGGGAATAAAATAGTTTTTTTATTAAAACACATACTTTATGATCATTTGTTTATATTTTTTATTTCTAATTAATTGGTAAATAGTGATTTAATATATTAAACATGTGTAAACCATATTTTCATATTTTATTTTTTATTATTCATTACCTACATACGAACGGTTAGGTGATAACAATCACAATTAAATAATAATATTTAATCATTCGATTAGTATTGATTTATTTTTTGTAAAGTAATAAATCAAAGAAATTTAATTTATATAAGAAGATATGTATCATAAAATCATGGGATATTACATTCTCCCATCCTTCAATGAATTTCATCCTCACAATTATAAATTTCACTTCTAAAATCAAAGGTGAAAACTTGAATGTTCTTTTGTGGGAAATACACATCAGAAATTGGGATAATAAAAAATACCCTTTATAAGACAGAATGTGAAATGTGATGGTCACCACAAAATTAGGCTTTGAAATAGGATAAAATTAGTGATCAGTGAAAACAATATGATGGAATAGAAAAATAACTATTAATCCCTGATGGTGAATGATAGAGGTCATAGTCATTAGAATCATAATGAATACCAAACCATATACTAAATAGGTCTGAGAAAGGTCATTGATATAATAAAAATGATGGTAATATGATAAAATTTATTTTAAAAAATCATTTGATAATATATAATAAGTTTATTTCATCTCATATAAAATATAACTCTTTTTTTTTCTTCGATCATATCTCCAATTCATTTCATAAACCAATATATACATATTGAATATGAATTTATATTATTTAATCACTTTATCAAAAGATAAATTAGTCTTTCGTTCATTATATAAATAACTATTGAAACCAAAATAGTTATCAAAAGTTGTCAACAAAAAATAATATACAAATTCCAACATATTCCATTTCATAAGTATTTAATCTTAAGACTCATCCAAAATATTTATATCCAAATTCAATGAACATAAATTTATATGCAAGGTCACTAAATTTATAAAATAAACATAACATTAGATTATCCAAACATATTATAACTCTTAATTTGACATACCAAATATATGATTACCTTTATAGCATTAAAAACTTAATTGATACATGAAAGATTTTAATAATAAAATATTAGGTATATTTTATAAATCTAAACATGTAGTATACGAGGTAATAATATCATAAACCATAAAATCAATAACCACTTTTATAGTCACCAATAAAACCCAAAAATATATATTTAGCATTATTTTCTCAAAATCATGCATGTATTAAGAGTTATCTTCCCCAAATCATGTGTTTTGTAAATGATCAACATGAAATAGTATAACATCTCTTACTATTATTCATAAAATGATTCCAAATCCTTAATAATATGCACTTCAATATAATTTTTAGACATTTCAATATTCTTGTGATTAAAATATCACCAATATAATACTTTTACATAATATTTAATAGATCCAAATAAAAAATCATATTAATCACTCAATTTCGGTTGTATTAATAACATAATCGTGACCTTGAACTCTTAGATTGTTTAGAGGTATATTTACTTTATGATTGGTTAATTTATTTGTGAGGTTCCCCATTTCACTATATTTCATTAACTAAATAGAAACTTTTCCATTCCTCGTTTAACATTCTTTTTCTTGTTGACTATCTTCCATGCACTTATAACAAACTCACAATCCTTTCGACCATTTCCCAGGGCAATTATTTCAATAGTTATCACATGTGAAAAAATCGTTCATTCCCTTTATCCCTTTATCCCTTATTTTCTTGACTTACCAATTCTTCTCTTTCTTCCCAATGAATACATAATACTTTGAGAATTATTTCCCTATTCTGATTTTATAGAAAAACTATTTCCTCTAACAAATAAAATGTTTAAGGGACCATCACCCTTCATAGACCTGGATTAATCCCTTTAAAAAAAGTGTTCCATAATAACTTATGTGTTTCATATTAAATCTATAGAATACCTTGATATACTTGTAAAATTAGCTTCATTATTTGTAACACTTTCTTCCACGTTTTTCTTTAAACTAAGGAATGTTTTATTCTTATAATTTTGTTTCTCATGAAGTAAATATTTTTAAAAGAATATTTCCATAAAATAATTATATTCCATTAGTTATATTTCCTCTTCCTCCCTAGTATTCCAAATCATTTACCCCTATTGATTAACATCATCATTAAGGAAATAAAAAGTAAGTTTAAACTTTTCCATTCCACTAAGTCATAAGGCTAAAAATATCATTTCAAGGGAATTGATCCATTACTCAACTACCACTGGATTATTATTGATACTAAAATATGGGGAATTCATCCACATGAAATGATCCAACAAAGGTATAACAAAGTTATTCATCATGTCTAGGGTAATATTATCTATTATAGTCATGAAATTCTCAGTTCCAATATCAACTATATTGGCATCCATAGTAGGTCAGTCTATACATTGGTTATATGCATTAATAAACTTCATAATTACATGTTCCATTTATAAAAAATGGAATACACTATATTATCTATTAAAAATATGATCTTTATATAATACAAAATTTTAAGTAATATAAATTCAAGATTTTACATATTTTTTATTTCAAAATTTAAACAAGGTTGCTTTGTGATTTTCTTCTATACTTCTCCTCAATGTCTATCATAGGGTTATTTTTTATAATATATAATTTCCTTAATATCTTTCATAAGGATTCTAAAAAATTTACTCTAACACTAATTGTAATGACTTCGACCCCAGTATCCAGGAGCCGATGTTCTTATTATATTGGAATAAGATACATAGAATCACATCCTGAAAGACTGAATAGTTTAACAGTCTCTAGAAATTAGGTACATATTAGAAATTAAAATTAAAATTTTTACCTAAATTTCAAGAAGTTTGTACTTTGATAAACACATTGTTCCCCTTAGCGTAACCCTGCATATCAATCTTAATAATCTTCTTTGGAACCTATGGGAAAATAAAACATAATAAAGGGGTGAACTCAAATGGTCCATAAGGATTAAGTAAAGTGTAATATATCACAAATTAGTAATGTATAATAAGAATGTAAAGGTATATAAATTAACACACATTCTATTTAATCCATAATCTAATAATTAAATAATCCAAATATTTTTTTCATAGTAAAAATTCTCTAAATAATAAGAACCGAATTATGAAGGATGGAAATGGTAAATTATTGTACGTCATGTATCTAGGAAATGAAACACTTCTATCAAGACCCTTCATAAAAATTCTTATTCATTATTGGCAAAATACCATTTAATTTGGCCACATTATTCATGTCATGGTACTAGTAACACATCGAGGGACTTTTCTATGTACGGTCCCCATACATTTTTTCATGTCTAAAGCATTCCTCGTATATATAATATACTATTAAAAATATTATTTTATATCAATGTTTCCCAAAACAATTTGAAATATTTTTATACTATTAAGATAATGTGATTCATGCTATGCTATATCAAATCGGTTGTATAAACACCTCATAAAAGAAGCTTTGTGTATAATAACAAGGAGATCGAGATGAAGCCTAATATTCTTAAATCAATTAAATGTATTAATTGTAAATACACTTAAAAAATGTTTAAATAAAACATTATATAATAAATATAAATGTCACACATAACCTTATCATGACATAATCAATGAAATATAAGTTCAACCTAGTGAATGAAAATTTATTTAATAAATCACATACCACTTTTAATTAGTCAAATTGTATTCCCCATCAAAGTAATAATCAAAAAAATTAATCATTTAATTCCATGATGATAATTATTTTCATGATATGATATATCAATGGGAAGTATAAATATAACAAAAATAAGAAATAATTGGTGAATAATTCATATATCTCACAGAAGTGAGAGTGGGATGAGAAAACCACCACCGTGATCTTCCCTTTAGTATATAATTATATAAACTATTTTATAATGGTTCAAATAGTGTTATAAAATTATTATATAAGCATATTAATCTTTATAATAACATATTTAGTTGTTTTATAACATCTTATGACTGATTTATTAATAATATTTCATTATTTTCAATGTTTTGGGTGCCTTCGTTTTACATTTTCATGACCGCTTAATTTGTGTGAAAGTATGGATGTTCATGTAAAATTGAATTACCACACAAGAAGTGCAATGGAATAGTATTAATAAACTTACAGAATTATTAATGGTCTCATATATCATTTTTAATTCTTGTAAGATGATTGTTCTTTTGATAATTTTTTTTCATAAACACTTAATTTGTTTTACTGATTTTTCTAAACACCCGGAACTAGTTTAGTTTTATTTTTTATATTGAGTTTATATCAGTTATGTAACATAAAATAGGTTGTAATATAACTCATTAAAACTGATATAACCATAATGACACTTTTATGACCATCCATGTAGGCAGTAATGGAAACAAAAAAATCAGTATTCATGGATATGGTAAACCACCATAATTGGGAAAATAGTTTCAATTTTATGAATATGAGGAGGTAATAAAGTGATATATATAAGATATTATATTTTAAACATAAAATTATAGTATATTAATGATTATTTATTTCACTTTATTTTATTTATTATGTAGTTTATGAGAAATTATACAAAGAAATGAAATTGGGAGTGGTGTTTTAAGAAAATTACCTCTTGAATATAACCTCATTTATGGACCCCTTGAAGACATTTCATTAGGTATTTTTGTGATACCAATTAATGTTTTTCATTTGTAAAGTGATTAAGAGATGTTTTGGTTTATATTTGAGGAGCTTCAAGGATTTTTGGTAGAAATGGGATAGCCAGGGGTGGTATTTATACCTAAGGAGAGGTGGGTTTAAGTGATTAAAATAATGATTATTTTATATTTAAAGCCAAACACATTGAGTTGAAATTAATTTCCAAAACATTTTCATAAAATTAATTTTTTTAAATACTTGTTATGGATGATAAATATTTCAAGCAACCATTAAATTTTGTATTTTTTAGGTTTCTTAATCCTTTACCTTTTTAACTTTAACAGGTTTCATTTTTAACTATACAATAGTAAATAATTGTTTTACCATGGTAATTTTTTATACATAAAAATAAAATTGACTCTAATAAATTATTTATACCTTTTAATTCCAAATATGAATTCCATCTTACCAGATTCAATTCAAAACAATTGGAAAAATTATATTTAATATTAGTCACAGAGTAGCAACAGGAAAGATGGGTTTTAAAGTGATAAAATTTCAAAATATTGATGTGTTTTTATACAATTAATGTTTAAAATTGAATAAAATTACATAAATTGGATTTATCGATGCATAATTTAACTAATTATTATTTAAAACCAATTTTTAAATAATTTATTATTATAAATTATTTTTATGAAAAGTGGGTTTTTAATTCAAAAGCGGTATTTTTTTACACTTCCCCAAAAAATGAAACGCATTTGAAAAAATATACATTTTTAATCTTAAAATCATATTTATTCTTATATTAATCTTATGAATTTTTTTATATAAATTTAAAATAATTCAGTAAATATATAGTATATAAGTTGCATCACTATATTTCACTAATTGTGACTAAATTATTTTGTAAAGATAAAAATCTATTCTCGGCATAAAATAATTTTTTTATAAAAATATATGCTTTATGTTCAGTTGGTTTTCATTATAATTTATAATTAATTATTAAACAATTAACTAATTTTTTAAACATGTGTTGACTATATTTTAATATTTTAGTTATTCTCATTAATTCCCACCATTTCAATAGCTAATTGATAATTATCAAAATTAAAAATAAAATTAATCATTCATTTAAGCTCAGTGTTTAATGTAACATAAGATATCAAAGAAATTGAATTTATTTAAGAAGATACATACATTAAATTCTTCGTATGTAACATTGCAATAACCATACAACCAACAAAAAATATAATTCTCTAGATAATATAATTATTACCCAATACATTAGAGTGCTATCTAGGTGCACCCAACATTTAAGATATAACAGACTCACCAGGTGCAATTTGGGAGAACCAATCTTTTATAATTTCAAATAAAAAACAATTTAATAAAAAATTTATCATTTTAAATCCTATTTTAAACTCGTATGAAAATAACTTTCAGATATAAAAGTACAATATTTCTTCAAAAGGCCATCTTCAATACAAAATAATATTCTATTTTGAAAAAACATTTTCAATACCAAGTTATCCAATAAATGGTAATAATGTTTTCTATTTAATAAAACACTAAATCTTTCAAGGCAATATAAAAATTAAATAAAATTCATGGAGGAAAGAAAATCTGTTGTCGTCATTCTATTTAAAACATGAAAAATATACACCATTTGATACCCTTTGAAATAATGTAAAACATATATATAATGAACTTTATAAATATTTCATGACCATATTAAAATTTATCAAATATAAATTTGATAACATTTACATGGTTGATAATTAGATTTTAATTTAAAACCTTAAAGGCGGATTTTTTTCAAAAGAAATGCCTTATATCATTATAGAGTCCCCTGAATTATAAACCCCATTAAAAAATAAAATTAAAAAAACATTAGATATAATGAGAATATATAAATTCTTGAAAAATAAATTCAAAGGGGTTTTAAATACATCTTACGTCTAATAATGTCTTATAACATCAATAATTACATCAATGAAAGTAATTTGAGTGGAAGTCCCTTACATTGAGTCATATTCATCATGTTTATATTTATCTTCCTGAGTAATATATTTATGTTAATTATTATCTTCATTTGGAACCACTGTAAGTTTTATTATTTATTTTATTTCACTTATAAATAGATTATATACAATTATGTAATCTATTATGTTTATGTGAGTTGTTTTGACAATATTAAGTTTATGTATCAAAAAAAAATTGGTGGGACAATTTTGGGAATTAGGGTCATTATTTAAACATCTAAAAAATAGTAAAAATGTAATAAATAACATATTTGTATATAAATTATTATTTTAAAACCAATCACGAAATATGGTTTTGAAAAATTAACTAACGTTATGATCATAGAGACCATAGGTCGTACATATGCATGAGTAACATTTCCATATTTTCATTTATCATTATAGAATAAAGGCATGTAATATTTTATATTTATTGAGTTATAATTATATTATAATACCATATTATTTAGCTTAATATAATTATATCTATAATTATTTTTCTATGTCGGTGACAAAAATGATTTGTCTCACTTCAAGGAGGTGGTGGTCCACACATCTGCGAATGATACTATCACTTTTTCAGTGTGTAAAATGGTTAGAAGAAAATGATATATTATATTTACACTAAAATAATTATGTAATTATTAAAAAAATTATCTCATTTATATAATATATATCAATTATATTTACCCTCATTACCTTCCATGTAACATGTTAGAGAAAAACGCTTTATATAGCTCTAGGAGGTGGTAGTCTACCGTGCACATGAGTGGAATTATTGAATCCCTTACGACATGAAATGTAAAAAATTGAATTTATGATATAATGAATAAAAATATACATTTATGTTTTAAATATCATAAATTTCAAATATAAAAAGTATTTTCATAATTTCTACCACATCATTTTGCAAGGAAGAAGTCCTCCGTACACAAAAATGAGGATTTCATAATCCATTTGATGAAAGTGTGTGTGGGTTTATATCATACCATTAGAATAAAAATAAATCATTATATTTATTATACTATGGTTATTATATAATAATGGTATATTAATAATTTACTGGGGTGAATAATGAAATAAAACAAACACTCATGTTGATGACCGTTACCTCTTCTTCGGATAACTCTTTTTGATTTAAACCAAATAATATTATTTTTTAGATTTCTGCATTGAGTAAGGATTCTAGGATTATAGGGGTAATTTTATAATTTATTTTTTGAGGTATTTTTTGAGACAAATATAATTAGTGGTGTTAAGATATGAGGAGATTGGGATGCCTTTTATAAAGAAGGTGAGATGAAAACTAGTAAATCTTTTAATGAGGAAATTTCATCCATGATTATTTCATTTAAATTGGATAAAATAATGAAACTAAATGTATAATAGAATATAAAAGTTACAAATATGTCCATTAAATTGGTGATTCAAACCTTTTGAAGTCATCTGACCCCTTAGGATTAATGTTCAGTCACATGGTAATTCAAAATTTTACATTAATCACTGTGATAAATTTTAATTATTTTCAATAATCAGTATGGTATAAAAATAAGTTTAATTTACTAGAAATTGTAATTTATTCTAATACCAAATAATTAATCCATTTTTAGAAATTAAACAAAATAAAATTGAAAAAATAATAATTTTAATATGAATCTTTCAGTTGCTATAAGACAATGGGTTTTTAAGAAAAGTATTTTGTTTAGAAAAAGATGATTCTATATTAACACCCTGATAAAATTTAATAATTTTATGAAACTAATATAATATTTAATGATATAAATTTTATATATATCATTTATAAAATTCCACATTTCATATTTTTTTAGTAAATTAAAAAGGTTGAAAAATATTCATTTTAAAACACTTTTTATAAAAACCAATCTTTAAACACACACAAAAACATATTTTAAAAAAACAATTTAATTTTTATAAAAATTTAATTAGGTCAACTAAATATAACTAAATTATACATTAGATAGTTAAAAATATATTCAAAACATATTTATACATTTAAATTACTTAATTTGTTAAAAATAAATGACCCTTAAAAAATCATCATTTTCCACTATACACTGAAATATCAATATTTTAAAAAAAATATAAACATTTCATTCCATGTATATGTTGATATTATGATTTTAAAAACCAAATATAATTCATAAAATTTAAATTATAAAATTTATTAATTTATCCTTTGAATAAAACCTTAAAAAAGTGATTCAATAAACAATTTTTTTTTATAAAAATTACTTAATATTTTTATAATTAATGTAACTATCTAATTAATATTAATATGCATGAATATGATTTATTATATCATTAAATATATTGTTACATACCTCCCCACTTTTATAAATTATTTCCTCACTATTTAATTCACTTATTAAACATGTGGGGATATCTTTCCCTCAAAACATTTTCAGATTCCCATGTTCCTTCTTCAACTATATAGTTTTCCCATAAAAACTTAAACTAGAGAATCACATTGTTTTCAAAAATACTTACTCTATATGATCAGGAACATGAAATAGATGTTCCTCATAAGAAATATTATCTTTGAAATGAACTATTTCTTAGATAAATGCATGATATGATGCTAGACCACAATATATTAACATTTATACATGAAGTATATTGTGTAACTAAGAAAAACTCAAAGGCTAAGACTCTGAGTAATAAACCGATCCAACATTATCATTTATTTCATATGGTCTAATGAACTCTGCACTCATATTTTACTTCGTACCAAAACCCAATACAATTTTCCATGATGAAACTCTTAGAAATACTTAATCACATACTAATAGAAATATCATTCCTCCAGTTATCTGCATTACATTTTGAAAGACTCAGATCTATACCCATGTATCACTGAATTAATTGCACATTCTCCTAAATTTACACTACCAACTCTGGTCCCATCAAAATCCTTTCTCATATATATTTCCAAAAATCCAGTGTCTATCACCACCTTCTATATAATACCTAAAACGGTTCCATCTATATACTAGATTGAAAACTACTATTTTAAGAAAACACAACCAAAGAAAGAGGCTCATCAAAACCTCCCCAGTATTCCATTTAATAGGAACAAAACATATCTTACATGGTTTAATTTTATACTCAGACTTGTAATGGTCCATGCCTTCCCAGTTTGTTACATTGAGGTTTTTGGTTGTTGGATGTATTTGAAGTAGTCTTAGAGAGACTTTTGAGAATCTTGGTTTATAAAAGACAAAATAACTGGGATTACATGTCATGTAACCTCATAAAAGAATGTGATAGCCGATTTTGGAGTTTTTATTTTATTTTTCACAATGTGCAGATATTTTACATGACGTGATGAAATTTTTCATAGTGTGTAAGATTTCAGGGTTAGAAAAATAAAATAAAATGAATCGATGACATATTTTTCACCAAAAAATAATCCTCAGGTATTACATGAAATGGAAGGGGATTACACGTTATGTAATTCCATGACCATGTGTAGTTTTAAAAATATTTTTTGATAGTACACTAATTAATTCATCCTTGGTTTCCTTTTTCCACTCATATTGGGCAAACCTAGGCACACCAAAATTTTCATGGATCTATTTCCCTCTATCTTTGATTTTTTATCCTTGTGGGTGTTCGTTGGAGTCCTTTGGCTGATTTGTGGAGAGTTCTCTTATCTTTCTCATATATTTTATTCTTTTCTTATCTCAATTATCCTTTTGGTGGTTTTTATTTTGTTTGAGGGTGTGTTGGGTCTTGTTTTGATGGACCCTTGGTGCAGTATAGGTTGATATGTAGTTTTCGTGGAGAGGCTTTGATTCTGAAGTGTTCTTCTTCTCTCCTTGGTGTGAAGTAATTGGAAAGATCCCTTGAGGTAGGATTCTCATCATTTATCGGTATTTTTCATCATGTGAGAGGGTATTTACTTATTTTTACCTATGAATCATGGTTGTGACAGCATAATTGAAGGTAAAGAATCAGTTAATTGAAATTGAGGGTAAATTGGGGTTTGATTCAGTGCTTTTTACAACATTTATATTGATTGTGATATTGTGATTCTATGGTATTTTTCCCCTAATGAATATTGTGGCCATTAGTGTATTTTTTAACTGGATACAAATTCTGTCATTTTATCTTTAATGAGTTGTTTTGGTACCACCATAAGATGAAAATGTTTTACCCATTTATACTAGGATAATTAATGGATGCCTCGTGATCATACAATTTCATTGATAACCCCCAAATTAAAAAGTGAATTAAATAAGTGATGTCGTATTAAATATGGTGTTGTGTATATCCTTGGTATTTAGGGAAAGGTGACGTGTGGGTATTTTGTAGTTTTTGGTGTAGTATGGTTGTGAGCATTGTTTTGCTTTGTGGGATGGTTTGTTTGGTGTAATTAAATCTTAAGTTCAGAGATTGATTGACTGTGGGGTGGATTGGAAGACTCAGGTAGCAGGGCTATGTAACTTTTTTTTCTATGTTATTATTTTGGATTTGGAAGTGATTTGGGGGTTTGTTTTGGTCAGTATTATGGTTTAGTTATGATGAATTTGAAGGAAAGTAGTGGTCGGTATGGATAATTATCATAGAGTTTCTCAATGAGTAGCATGTAGAATGTTTTACCAATATATATATATCATTATATGATATATCATGAATGTATGTTAAATCATTATTTTTGGAATGATGTGTCTTTAATATAGAGTTACCTCAATTTCTCATGCTCTTCACCTTATAAAATTACTTTTTCTATGCTCACTATTTCTATTTTTCATAGTTTCCCACGTAGTGATGGAATAAATAAATAATTTTCTAATAATGTTTTTAATGTTGTGGGTTGGTTTGGATAACATAATGGAAATGTTTAAATATATAGGTTGGTAATGCAAAATGGGTTTTAGGACTTGATTTGTGGTGTTATGCATTGAGAGGTAGCAGTAAAGGTGGGAGTGTTAGTAGTTGGTTGTTTTTTTAAGAACACATTAGTGGGAAATGAGTGTTTGATATCATATATGTGTATACATCTATTCCCTTATGATTTATATTCTCACCCCCCACACATTGAGAACTTTGTGCTGAACACCTGCATAGTCATGTAGGGGGTGTCTTTCCCAACATCATAATGGGAGGATGGAAGGTTGGCCACCCACTCTTCCATGATCCCTATTCTAGGAGGTGATGGACCAACTTTCATTAGGAAGAATGTGGTGAAATTTGGTATCCCAAGACTAAGAAGTTGAGGTGGGTTGTTTACAAGTTATATTCAGGATGAATTCATATATTCTTGCATAGTTGTCTTCAGGATGAGAGGGGATGTTTTCTGAGGCCCGTGTGTGTTCTGGAGGGATGTGTTGTGAGGGAAAGGTGTGTGTAGTATAGATGTGTTGTGAGTTACATGTGTGTGTGGGTGATATGTTTTGTGAGGCCCTAGTGTGTGTGGGAGAGATGTGTTGTGAGGGCCATGTCTCTATGGGTGCAATGTGTTGTGAGTCCCTTGTGTGTGTGTGTGTGTGATGTAAAATGGTATATTTGAAAGATATGGGAGTTTCAGGACATTTTTCATTGGGATGTGAGAGTGGATAATCAATGGAAATGTGGTTCGGGTTACCCTACCATTGATGTTCTTTATATTATATTACTTCACCTAACTTATATGGTGAGTGTTCCTTGGTGAGGTTTGGTTTGGTTGGAATACCTATTTAGGAATTTCTTAGTTATTTTGTTTTCTCACAGGGGCATTAGTACACTTCTTCCACATAAGAATGAGAGACTTTGGTTTTCCAACTGATTATAAATGTATCCTCACACTATATATATAAATTTTCTTTCAAATTTTTCATGAGGATTTCACAGACCATGCTTCATCTTTCAAGCTTGGATATATTTCTATTGTTGTGTCCCTACTTATCTTCACTTTTGGGTATATACATTGGATAATTTTGTATTTTTATCAGTTCTATTTTATATATGCATGTGGGATGGTTTTCGATTTATTTACTTCTTTTTGGAGATTCTTGTGAATTATCCATTATATCTCCCAATCCTGATTACTAATAAATGATAAATACTCCCATATTTTGAGTTTTGTGAACCCCTGGTGTGGGTCTCCAACCCAGGGATTACTGGAGGCGGGACAAGGTGGTTATTATCTCCCTTTATTCATTTCCAACCGAGGAGGGGTTTCTTTGTAGGGAGGTTTTTGTGACATACTTTCCTTCAGGTTGAGGATCAAAAGCCTGATTAAAAATAATTCATCACCCAATGACTTATGAAGTCCTTTTTAAAAATTGGATTTGAACATGGGATCAAGTTATAATACAATGGATAGAGGAACTGCATGTAACCCCGTAATCTCATTTAGATACATTTGAAAAATATTATATAAATAAATAGAATCACAAATGGGAATTAAATGTCAATATTTAGTTAATTGATCAACAATAACCCAAATCACATTGTAACATCCTGATGTCCTTTGAAATTATGCCATAAAATCTAGGGATATTTATTTCTATATCCACTCTGGAACTAGGAAAGGTAGAAGAATCCACTGAGGTAACAATCATTCTACATTAACATACTGACATGTCTGATGCTTCATAACAAATTCATCAATATCTATTTTAATTATATCCCACCAATAATTCTCTTTAAGGTCTATATACTTCTTAGTTCTTCTCTAATGAATGGAAAACAGAAAACTATGAGCTTTAGTCAACAACAATTTTGTCTAATTGGAATCATAAGACACACATCATCTTTTTCCAAATCATAAAGCACTTTATTCGTCAATATTAAATTCATGTAAACTACCCTTCAAAATGGATTCTACATTTTCCATCAAATATTTATCCTCTTTCAGAGATCGCTCATTTCTTTCTAAAAAATATGACTCCACTCAAACCTAAAACAAAATATAGGATGTCCTAGAATTGTATTGAAAACTTCTAAGAAAAAATTCATAAAATTAGTAACCAATGGGTTACATTACAAATGTAACATGGTTAATGTATCATTAGTTTTTTGACACAAATAATCATCCATGTTTTTCTATTCCCAAGTTGTAATAAATCATGAAATTATAATACATTATTAATTCCCACCATCATCTTTTTATCATGTTCAATTATTTTTGAGTGAAGGTATACATCAAAATTTTGGGATGAGTATATATTTAATACTTTACTCCACCTAAATGTTGAATCCAATGTTTCAAAGCGAAAAAAATTAGGTAATTCAAAATCATGTGTAGGGTAATTTATCTCATCAGGTTTAGACTATCATAAAACGTAAGAATTAAACTGATTATTCTTCATTTGTATAGAGCCAAGTAATTTCAATGAAGAATCGGTTTAGATGAAAAATTTTCAATTTCTAGAAGGCAAGGCTAAAACTGGATCACTAACCAATCCTCTTTTGAACTTCTAAAAAACAATAATCGCATTATTTTTTCTGTATAAACATAAATATTTTTTAGTTAACTTTGTAATTTGAAAAGAAAACCAAAAATGTTTTTAATGCCCACCAGTATTAACCCTCTAATCCTATAAAACAATGAATCCTTGTGATACATTGGGTTCTTTTCAATTCATCAATAAATGATTTTTAGCAGGGTCAATTGTTATCTCATATTTATAAACAATATTACTAAGGAATTGAATTTCTTAAAACCAAAATTGAATTTTTCTAAACTTCCTATATCGGTTATTTTCATTTAATTTTCAAAAACAACCCATGTTAGTGTTTCAGGATATTTTTCACATTTATAACATACAAAAATTTTATCATAAAAAAACAAATACTTATCCAAAAACTCATGAAAAAATATATTCACAAGTGATAGTACTAGTTTGGGATATACCTAACACTAAGTGGGGTGGGGGTGAATCAGCGTTGAGGACTTTTTAAAGAAATTATTACTTTTTATCCCTGTACCTCGTGACCTATTAGGATCTTGATTCTTTAATTCTCTTTTACCTGTCACATGAAATTATAGAAAGAAGTAAAAATATGCACATGATATTTTAACAAGGTTCACCTATCAATAAAAGTATCTATGTCATTACCATGCTTGGGAATGACCAGTTCATGGATTATTTTTTATAATGTATTATTCTGTTACAATGGAGTGGCTAGGAAAATAATCCTCTAGCAAGTGTGATTCCCTGCACTTTAGAGGGGGGGGGGGATAAAAAATCCTCTTCCGTGTACTAGTGATAGCCTAGTCCAACTTTCAGCCTCTAGCTGTTTCTTTATACTGCCTATAGTGACATTATTCTTCCCTCTTGATAAGGTAGGTTGTTCTTTTGGTCTTATTTACTGATATTCACTTGAATACTAGCAAAGCAGTAGGCATGCAATTCTTCCTTCTTTCTTTCTCTTCTTCTCTAGTGAAATACCAACTACACTAGACTTCTTGTTTCTTCTTCTTACTGAAATAACCAATTGGGAATAATATTTTCTTCTTCTTATTCTCTTCTTTCTATGCAAAAAACTTTTATGTTTCACACTCTTCTTCTTCTACTTCTTCAATGCAAAACCAGTTGCACTGAAAACTATTCTTAATCACACGTTCTCATTCAGCGAAATACCATCTGCACCGATCTGTTCTTCTTATTATTGCTAGAATTACATGTTCACTTTGTGATTGTTAAAAAACATGAAGTATATCTCAAATTAGCATCATCATAGTTGATAAAAAGTTGGTAAGAACTTCTAGAACAACACACATCTTACGCGCCGATCCTTACATGTGTGCCACCCTACTTGCGTACCTCCCTTCTTTCATACCATCAAATACTTGCACATCACAATTGTGCACAACTCACTAATTTCTCACCACTTTAGGGTTAAACACAACACACTTGTTTCACACAACTCTCTACTTGCGTGCCTCGTACAACTTGTCTTCCAGTTCTACTTGCGTGCCACTCTACATGCGTGCCTCCCTACTTGAGCGCCTTATAAATAACCCTCTACTTGCATTCCACTTTAGCATGCATGCCACTTTCTACAACTTTTTTTATCAGAGCTCAAATTTTCTCTTAAGTGTTGAGCATAGAAAAATGAATAGGCTAGTCATCTATTTATAGGAATTTTGGTGACTTGCATGCCACATACACTTGTGTGTCATTCCTACTTGTGCATTGCTCCATCACTTGTGTGCCGCTCCATAACTTTCATTCCATTCCATCACTTGTGAGACAACTTCTTTCCATTGTTATATTTTGATATGATGATTTTGAAATATTACTTGGACACAACATACACATGCGCGCCTCTTATACTTCTATGCCACATTTGAGCACCCCTTATACTTGCACACCACTTTTTGACTTTCACGTCAATCTTTTACTTGCGCACCTCTTTATTTCCATTGTAATATTTTGATGGTATGATCTTAAAATATGAAATGCATGCAACACACACTTGCGTGATACATATAATTACATGCCACACTTGTGTTCCACTTTTTACTTGCGCACCACATTCTTTCTTTTTCCAAATAAACTTCATTACTCTCCCTATCCTTTATAAGTCTTTCATCACAAGTTCTCCAAACATATGATATTTGTGAAATACATATCATCAAATAATCATCATAGTTTTGGCCATTATCATAGTTCAAAGCCCATGCACTACTTCATGTATTCTCTTCATCTTCAAAAATCATCCTTCTTTCTTCTTATTATCTTTAGAATATGAATTCCAGAGTACTTATTCATCCCCACTTCAAATCCTCAATTTCCTTTTCGAGTGTCAATTCCAAAGAACTGCAATAATCTCTCTTCATCCAAAAGTGGATCCTTGAGGATTATTCAAACACCGTCAATGTTGTAGACTATGTATCACCTTCGATACATAGATTTGGAACTCTAAGAACAGTGCAATTATCATCTAATTTCAAGAAAATGTGTAATTCTTGACCATCGTAGAATGCAAAGCCCTTCCATACTCTCTCTTCTTCTTAAACCATCATTATCCACTTCAGGAAAATCATATGATTATTTTCTTCAAGTATGATTTTGCATGGTTCTCATGCAATTGTGATGAATTGAATGGTCTTCTTCAAATCCTCATTCTTCTTCAATCATCGTTTGATGGATGATAATTCACTGTTCTTCATTATAGTAAACAATATGTCAACTTTGAAATAAGTTCTTTGAACTTGGGACTAGATCAATAATATTCTGGTGTGAAATTCATAGAGAATTTCTCAAGTATGGAATCCAATGATATTATTGCCCAAAAATTCTCCAGGCAACCTCACTTCAGCCAATCTCCATTAAATTTTTATTATTTCTTTATATCCTTATTCATTTTGACCAGTATTGATAACTATTGAAAAAAAACAATCTTCATACACAAAGTGGTCCAAAAAATCTCCCACTTTGTATTTTGTTTTCAATACCTCAAAGTCCCCACAAATGAATGTGTCAATGTTAAAATGAGAATCTTCTTCCTCCTCTTTACTTATTTCCAGCCCCCTTACATTTCAAACATTAATTTCACTTTATCTCCCCCTTACTGACAATAAATACAAAGTTCATGGTAGAGAGGGTATCAATACTTACTTAAGTAGTGTTCCATCAATCATTTCACTCTAAGTCTACTTAATCAAAGCTCTGTGTTGAAAACAAGATTATTTGATTTAGACAACAAAGCTGTCCATTATCCAATGATCATGATACCTCATGAGATGAGATCTTGTACACTTGTCTTCAATGGTTTTCTAATTTCATTTTAGGCCGAAGACATTGAATGTGATAGGAAATAATCAACTGGAAATTCCTGCACTCACTTCAACAAATGGATCAAAAACATTCAAGTGAAATTGGTAGATTAAGTGGCTTTGGTGCACTTTCATTCTTCGTATGTCACAGACTGACATAGATACTCCCCCAATGTAAAAATATATTTATTTTGACTAACCAAGGATGAGAGATTAATAAAAGACATACCTTTTTCGATGACATTCTATTCAAGGAATTTTGAGAGTAATTGAATTTGATACCTACTAAAGTTGTTACTGATTCAAATAATAACTCTAGAAGCTTCTCCATATATCTCCCTCTTAAGGGATCACTACTCATCATCTTCATCAATGGTGATCCCTCATAATATTAATATTTGAACATCAATTGACGAATCATCCACAGATGAAAACTTCTTTAGCTTTGCTATCAAGAGTTGAAAATAATCACTGCTTCTCAGGTTCTCCTGATAAGATCATGCTTCACCTTCAATTCCATATATTATCAGAAGAAATACAATACACAATGATTTAAGGGAATATTGGGGATCCTTCTAGCTTCTTCAATGTGAGAAGGAAAGTGGGGATGATTTTCTCAACCAGGATGCTCAATTTTCTCCATTCATCACACTTGCACATAAAATATTGAATTCTGACTATGGTTGTGTGGATATCAATAATTCTTCCATTTGATTGTCTATGAATATTATTTCTTCAAGATATTTCCAATAATTAGAGTCACTTGGTGCAATGTCTATCATTTGGATAAATTATTCATGGGCTGGAATAAATTCAATGCAATTTTTAACAGTGTGATCAGCCTTGTGGAACCTCACACAAAAAACTTCTGAAACATGAGAGGTTCCTTTTGTTTGAAACCTCTTATTCACCTTTTCTTTATCATGTGGATTATTCTCGTTACTTTTTGTACTATCCTTATCTTATGAATCATTATCTTTTCTCATTATTTCCAAATCTTTAGGCTGGATAACCAATATGTCTTTAGAAATTGTGGAATCATGTTTGTAATTTTCACATGGCTTCTTCTGAATGGAATCCTTCTTAGTGGTTCTTTTGGATTCACCACCCTTTACCACCTTAGACATTTAATCCAAGGCATTAACATCTTTTCTTCTTGGGATCTTCTTGGGAGAATTTGTTTTTACAACATTGTTCTAACTTCTTCCCAAGGACGATTCTTCATTCTTAGCCAGCTGTTGTGATCTTCTTTTCTTACCAGCTTTGGGTATCTGTTGAGGTGAACATAAACCATTCATGTTAACACACTTATTGCATATATCATAGATGTTATATAACATTCCAAATCTATTTGAAGTATATAGACCCTTCTGGATCTGTGGATGTTTCATATCTTCTATGGCTTTCTCCCCCTTGAGATGGGATTTCTCTCTGCTTTTACATTTAAGGGGTTGTACCAGCAATCCAGTGCACAATGCCCAAATCTATTAGAGCACCAACATTGACCAACAAACCTTGACTTCTTTCAATCTTCTTTATAAGGTTGTTGAATATTATTCTTGGTATGTTGTGCGTTTTGTGGGGAGATATCTTCCACAATCTTTATCTTATCCACTATATCCATGGGGGTAGGTTTCTTAATACTTTTATTCATCCATAATTGTTTAGAATTTTTCTTCCAACCTGCATGTTTTGTAGAAGTAATTTTAGAAACATTCATACAAGTAAGTATGGATGGTATCCTTTCTTTCTTATATGCATGCGATATATCAATGAGTGAAGCCATGATCTTCTTATCAAATGTTGGAGGTATTTTGATAGTCGAATCCTCTATTGAGAATTGAGTACTAGCAGCAACTATTTCCTTCTTTTGAGGAGTCTCAATATGTGTCTTCTCACGATTTGTCATCTTTGCTTCTAATTCTAGATATCTCATATAGAGGATGACTTCTTGGTCTTCAATCATAGTCATATTTACTTCACAGACCTTTTTTAACATTTACACTTCATCTTCATGCATCTTTACATTTTTTTTGTAACAAAGACTCGTGTTCTTTGACCTTCCTGAAATTGTTTTCCAGATATAACTCTTTGACTTCATTTCTCTTTTTCAGATCATCTTCAAGTGCATGGATCTATTCTTCTAGAGTTTTGTTGACTCCCACTTTTTCTTCCACATATTTGACCCACTTTGAAGAAATTACTTCAAATCCTATATTTATTGCTTTAAAGGCTTCATCCCCTCCGAGAGCTTTAAACATTTTTTTTTTATTATAAGCCTTTCTAAAATCCATCAGTTTCTTCATCTAGTTGAGTGGTATTTTTCTGCATGCATTGAAATACTCCACAAACCAGGGATGTACATTCATCATGGATACCATGTGGAATCATTCTTAATCTATCATCTGATGTTTCTTGAGATATTGTAGATTGATCATCACCACTTGTTATAGTATTTTCATCATGAGACTAATTTCTAAATTTACTAACACAAACCTCTTGATCATTTGAGGTGAATGTTTTCCATCTTCTTGATGAAAACATAAGACACCATGTCATTACTTTACATGTCTGATATGTTCTCATTTTTAGAAGTCATGGTGATATAGATAATTACCCTTCATCTGAAAAGAGGTATTTCTTCATATTTCTATTCTTCTTCTTTTTTTTCATTATGGTTTTAGTATATATATAATTCTGCTCAGAGATAATTGACTCTTCATTAAAACTTCACTTCATTGTTGACCTTGGAAAGAATCTCAAGTCTTCAAAACTGAATATCTTCAAAATAGACAATCTATCATAGGTTAACCTTTTCCTCTGATAAAAATTGAGAGCAAAAGTTTGGGATATACCTAACACTGATAGGGGGGGAATCAGTGTTGAGGAATTTTTAAATGAATTCTTATTTTTATCCATGTACCTCTTGACCTGTTAGGATCTTGATTCTCTTATTCTCTTTTACCTATCACATGAAATAATTGAAAGCAGTAAAAATATGAACATGATATTTTTACAAGGTTCACCACTCAATAAGAGTAACTAAGTCCTTGCCATGCATGGGAATGACTAGTGCATTAATTCTCTCCTATAATGTAATATGTTGTTACAGTGGAGTGGCTAGGAAAACAATCCTCTAGCTAGTGTGAGTCCTTAAACATTAAAAGGGGTGAGAAACAATCCTCTTCCCTGGAATGGTGATAGCCTAGTCGAACTTACAGTCTCTAGCTTGTTCTTTATACTGCATATAGTGAAATTCTTATTCCTTCTTGATAAGGTAGGTTCTTCTTTTGGTCTTCTTTAGTGATCTTCACTTGATTACCTGCAAAGAAGTAGGCAAGAATTTTTTCATTTTTTTTCTATTATTATCTAGGGAAACAACAACTACACTATGATTCATCTTTATTATTTTTAGTGAAATAACTAATTAGGAATACTCTATTCTTCTTCTTCTTCTTATCTTCATTCTATACAAAAAACCTGTAAGTTGCACACTCTTCTTCTTCTACTTCTTCAACGCAAGACTAGCTGCACTGAAACCAGAACTTCTTCACACATTCTTTTTAGTGAAAAACCATATGAATCGAGCTCTTCTTCTTATTCTTCTTTCTAGAATCACATTTTCGCATGGTGATTGTTAAAACAATGAAGTCTAGATCAACTTAGAATCATCACAGTTGATCAGATGCCGGTAAGAACTTTTATAACAACTCACAACATATGTTCCAATCCTTACTTGCATGCTACCCTGCTTGCGTGCTACCAATAATTATGCACCAAAATTTTGCACAACTCAACACTTCGTGCCACTTCAGAGTTAGACACAACACACTTGTTGAACACAACTCCATGCTTGCGCGCCTCTTACAAGTTGCACGCCACTTATGCTTGTGCACCACTCTGCTTTCATGATACTCTGCATGTGTGTCTCCCTACTTTCACGCCTTATAAATAAACCTCAACTTGCGAACCACATCAGCTTGCATTCCACATTCTACTACTTGCGTGATCAGTGCTCCAATTGTTTCCTAAGTGTTGAGTATAGAAAAATGAGGAGGCTAGTCGTCTATTTATAGGCATTTTGGTGACTTGCACGCCACAAACACTTTCACGTCATTCCTACTTGTGCATCACTCCATCACATGCACACCATTCCATCCCAAGTGTGACACTTTCTTTCCTTTGTAATATTTTTATATGATGATGTTGAAATATGACTTGCACAAAACATACACATGTGCGCCTATTATTCTTGTGTACCACACCTATGCACCCCTAATACTATCACGCCTTTCATGACAATATTTATCTTGAGATCCACATTATTTCCTTTTTCATATTTTGATGGGATGATCTTGAAATAAGACTTGTGTGCAACATACACTTGTTCACCACATATACTTGCACACCACACTTGCACCCCACTTTTGACTTGCGCGACACTTTCTTTCCTCGGGAAAAACACTTCTTTACCCTCCCAATCCATTATATGGCTTTCATCACAAGTTCTCCAAACTTATGATATTTGTGAACTAAAAATCAGCAAAGCAACTTCATAATTTTGGAAATTATCATATTTCCAAGCACATGAACTACTTCATGTCTTCTCCTCATCTTTGAAAATCGTCCTTCTTTCCTGTTATACTCATTGTAATATGAATTCCAAAGTAATTATTCATGTTCACTTCAAATCCTCAATTACCTTTTGGAGTGTTAATTCCAATCTACTCCAATCATCTCTCTTCATCAAATAGTGGAGGCTTCAGGATTCATCAAACACATTCAGTGTTGTAGATGATGTATCACCTTTGATACATGTATTTGGAACATTAAGAACAGTGCAATGGTAATCAGATTTCAAGGCAATGTGTAATGCATGACTATAGTAGAATGTCAGGACCTTCCATACCATCTCTTATTCTTCAACCATCATTCTCCACTTCATGAAAATCATATGATTCATTTCTTCAAGTAGTATTTTTCATGGTTCTCAGGAAATCGGGAATAATTGCATGGTTCTCTTAGAATCCTCATTCTTTTTAAATCATCCTTATATGGATGATACATATCCATTATTCATTGTTGTAAACGATTTTTCACCTTTGAAATATGTTCTTTGAAATAAGGATCAGTTCAACAATCTTCTAGTTTGATCTTCTTAAATAATTTCTCAAGTATGACATCCAATGATATTATTCCAAAAAAAATCTCCAGGAAACCTCATATTATACAATCTCTATTAAATTTCTAGTCCTTCTTCATCTTCTTCTTTATTTTGACCAGTATTGACAAATTTTGACAAAAAATACAATAGTCATACACAAAGTTGTCCCAAAAAATAAGGTCTATAAATATAACAGGGGAATTATATAACCCAAACAACATAACAAAAAATTCATTTTGTCTTTATATATACCAAAACATATTCTTTGGTATTTAATCTTATGTAACATTAAAATAATGATACCCCAACCTTATGCCAACTTTTGAGAAAAACCATGCACCCTGGATCTACCACCAAATAATTTTTCGGCCTAAAATCGACTATTGTAGAAGAATATAACCTTTCTATAACCCTCTATTTTGGATAATGAATATTTACATCCTATGAAAATAAATTTGGATATGCATTGGAATAATGACTTGTGTCATCGAAACTAAAACCTATTATCATCAGATGGTGATTGGTTAGCCCATTCATGGATTATTCAGGGTTATTTTCATTGAATTGTTATGCCATGAAGCTAAAAATTCCACATTGATAACACTTTATTAACTTCAAAAAAACTATCCAAGAATCTTTTTAACAAACATAAAATAATATGAGAACATAAATTTATTATCACTATATATATTTTATATATTTCTTGCTATTTCTTGCAATCCTGATTTTTTAATTCTTTCATCATCATGGGGGTCATAAGAGTCAGAAAAATCCATCTCAACATTTTCATCCAAATGAAAAAATTTCTCTTAGATTTTAAATTATCATGTGGAAAAAGATCTCTACAGACATGGTTTCAACACTAATTAAAACCTATTAATTTTATTATTAGTGTATTTAATTAATATGTCACATAACAGTCCAATCTTGTGTTGTTTTCCATATATGTAGCTATAGAATCTTCATCTTTTCCATCACATACAAGAATTGTTTCTCCTTTTGGTGTCGAACAATGTTATTGAAATATTTTTAATGGAAAATAAACTTGAAGGTTTCAAATTTAATTGAATTAATATTATCATTCTCTCTTGTATTCTTAAACAAATACGACCATCGATCTGATTCACCTTCAAAGCGATAAATGGTAAGGGTTATCCTTTGATGTTTCGAACATCCCATGATATAAAATATATATTCCTTGGAATTAATTCATCATTAGTATACCACATGGTCATATTATTGATAAAATAATATGGTATTTTGCATCATGAAATGGTACAAAAAATAAATGTTCCTTCAAGGAAGATCAAGTTCCTCTCTAGAATAGATTCAACAACCATTTATTTCTTTTATCAATTAATTCATCACTTCAAAAAAAAATATTCTTATTCCAAACATCTTGGGATACTGATTTGGGAATATAATACCATCTTGGATCCTTCCAATGATATATTTCATGTTTTCTCTATGGAAAACCATTCAAAATAGAAATAATTTAATCGAATAAATATGGAAATATTAAAATTCTATATCATTTTAACATAAACATATGGAAGAATCATTCAAGGGAATGTTTTTAACATAATATTAACCTCTAAAGTTATATAAACTAACCTTTGATGCCAACTATAAGTCCTGATCCATTGAAATCACATAATCTTATGTTTAAGTCAAGAATTTCAAATTATTTGACAATAAATATCTTTTAGGGTTTAGATTTTTCGATGATTATTCCATAACAAATGCATAATAGAACCATAATATATAAGGTGGACACATCCGATTAGTATCTATTTTTAATATAATATTAGACTTTTTAAATAAATCATGATCTCCTTTCATGAAAAATCTTCACAACATTCAAAGTAACCTATTCCTTTCCCATAAAAATCAGCATATCCTATAAAAACAATTAAAAAATCATAGATGAGAATAGAAGCTTATTAAGGGATATAAAAAGATGAAAACCATCTCCCTAGTGAATAAGATTATAACATATAAAAAAATTCATGAAAAAATAACATTTTACAAAATAGGGAAACATTATTCTTTTAAAAGGTTTATTTATTTTACCTTTTGAAATTAATTATTACCATTAAATATAGTTATAAATCATATAAAATTCATGTAGGAATCTTTAGACATCATCTCATTGAACCCTTTAAAAAGCCTTATATATTGGAATAACCGTATGACCATCTTCTAATATAAATATCTAGATAATAAAATCATTAAGAAATGCAATGGAGTGTTATATAGGTTCAATGAAAATTTAATCTATAATGGGATCACCCAGTCATATCTAGCCAAACCCATCATTTATAATCTTCAAGAACCAAAAAATGGAAAAAAACATTTCATCATTAGAAATACACTTATGATCTCATATTAAAATCACATTCAGATATAAAAATATAATTTTTCATTCAAAACCCAATGTTCAATAAAAATAATTTTTTTTGAGAACCCATTTTAAACTCCAAAAGTTACCAATAAAAGGGGATGTGGGTTTTTTATTTAATAATATATGTAATATTTTAAAAGAATTCATAAATGAAATAATAATCATTATGGTAAGAAAATTCATTTTTTCCAATCTGTTTAAACACATAAAAATAATCCATTTGAAATACATTGAAATAAAGTTAAAGAAAAATAAAATGAAATTTATAAATCTTTTATTCCCAAATGAAAACATTCAAAATATCATTTAAAAAAGATGGGCATGTAAGATAAATATAATTTGAAGAAAAACCTTCAAAAAGGGGTTTTTTCAAAGAAAATTCCTTTATCATTTGAGAAACGCATGAATCATAAAACACATTAAAGAATGTCATTAAAAACAGTAAATATCATGATTATAGATAAATTATTTATATAGAATTAATAATATTACATATATACACCTTTTAAAAAAATAATGGTGTATAACATCAAAAATTTCATCAATGAATGGAAATTGAGATTAACACTACTGGAAAAATACCTTATACCAATGGTTTAGAACATTTGATATAAGCCTCCAAACCATTGGTATAGCTTATACCAACGGTTTGGATAACTGTGAGAATTTAATCCATGGGGGTAGTTCTATACCAATAATTTTGGGAAAACCGTTGGTATAAACCTATACCAACGATTTTCAAAACCGTTTGTATAAGTAATATGAAAATATATACCGACGTTTCTGTAAAACTATTGGTAAATTTAATTCAAAAAACAATCATCTAGTCGGTTTAGATCCCACCACCTCCCGTTTATGATTGAACGACCTAACCATTAACCTAACTTACTTTTGTGAACATAATTTCATAAATATATATATGTATTGTCATAAGTATTTTAAATTTTTATTTATTTAATGTCCTATGTAAGAATATTGAATTAAAAATACATGTACCTATACCAATGGTTCTCAAAATCGTTGGTATAGACCCATACCAACGGTTTTGAGAATTGTTGGTATATGTTCTTGGATTTTGGGACATATTGCAATGGTTTTGGACACACTATTGGTATATGGGGGATCTATACCAATGGTTTGACCAAAATTGTTGGTATAAGGTCTCTATAATGGACCTATACCAACGTTTTTTGCAAAATAAATGGTATATGTCCAAATTAGTGAACTATACCAACGATTTTCTCAAAACTGTTGTTATAGCTCTAAATTAGGTACATATACCAATGATTTTGGGAAAACCATTGGTATAGGTCCATATATGTGACCTATACCAATGGTTTTGGCCAAACTCTTGGTTTACGTCCAAATTAGTTAACTGTACCAATGGTTTTCCCAAAACCATTGGTATTAATCATATTTCCAGTAGTGGAAGTCCCTTACGTTGAGTTTTATTCATCACATACATCTTTATCTTCCAAGATAATAAAATTATTTATATAATTACATAATTAGGAACCTGATTTAATATGAATTTAATTTAACTTATTTAACAATTTATATAAAATTTCTTAATTAGTTTTTAGTCATATGTTTTTATCATATACTTTTTATGTGACAAAACAACTTTTGTAGGTCGAATTTGGTCAAATGGTTCATTAAATAAAAATATTTAGAAAAATAATAATGAAATAATTATATTATTTATAAATAATTTATTCTTTTAAAAATGAACATGAAATACTGTTATTAAAAACGAATTAACATTATGATTATGAAGATGGTATGTCTTATATACACCGGACTAAGGTTTTCATCTTTAAATGATCATTACAAAAAGAAGGTATGTAATATTTTATATTTTCAAGAAGATAAATATATTATAATAAAATATTATTTAATTATATATACTTATATATATAATTATTTTTATGTTTTTATTAGACAAAAGAATCACATTTCTTGAATGAGGCGTTAGTACACACATTCATGAATTAGATTATCACTTTTTTAGTGTGATAAATGGTAAGAGAAAATGATATAATATACTTAAAGAAATATAATAAGATCATGAATATTATAATTATGTCATTTATATCATATATATTTATTTTAGTTAACCTCATTACCTTCCATGAAACACTATAGTGAAAAATGTTTCACATCGCTTCATGAGGTAGTATTCTGTCGTGGAGATGAAAAACATTATCTTATCCCCTACAGTATGAAATTTAAAATAGGATTATATGATATAAGGACTAAAGAGGTATAATTATGTTATTAATATCATAAATATCATATATAAATAGTTCTTACATCACTATGACTAACCATGAGAGTTGGTAATGGAAAAACGAACGACATTGTTTCAAGTGGTGGTAGTCCGTGATACACACAAAGGTTGATTTCATAACACATTTTATGATAGTTTGTTTGGGTTTAGGTCCTAAACTAAAAATAAAAACACCATATTATATTTATAATACAACTTTAATCATATAATTTTGTAATAATAATAATTCATTGGGTTAGATAAATAATTAAAAAAATGCATGTTGGTAATGATACCTCTTTTTCGGGTAACTCCATTTGGTTTTCACCAAATGAATTCATTGATTATCTTACTGCCTAAATTAGGGGTTATACAATGATATTACGTAATTTTATAAGTTATTAGGTTAGTTATTGGATAGTCAAAAGTTCTTGGGAGCTTTTAAGAGGGGAGGATAGTGGGAGGCCTTTTATAAGGGATGTGAGTGGAAAACTAGTAAAATTTAAAAAGTGGGAATTCGAACCACATTTATCACATGTATAGTGGATCCAATAATGCACAAATATATTTCTTAGAAGTAATAAGGTCTAAATATGTCTATAAAATTTTTTATTTACAAATTTATATGTCATTTTTTACCTTATGTTTACAGTTCTGTCACTTGACAATTCTCATTTTTACCTCCATCATTAAGAATATTTTTTCTTTTTTCACTAATCACTTTGTTAAAGAATTAATTTGACTTTATTAGAAATTATAAATTATTATTATTACAAATATGGGACCCATTTTTCTATATTAATTAATAATAAGTTTCAAAAATAATTTTAATATAAATATCAATGTCATTGCGAGACAATGGGTTTTTAAGAAAACTATTTTTTTAGAAAAATATGATTCTATATTAACATAATGAATTTTGTATAATAATTGTATGAAAATAAAATAATATATAATTATATATATTCTGTAAATTTAATTTACAAAATTTACCAATATGGATTATTTATGTTAATTAAAAATGTGAAACATTATGCATTTTAAAATAGATTTTAAAAAAACCCATATATAAACCCAAAAATAAACTTATATTATAAAATATAAAGTTTATTAAGAAGTGACTATGTTGAATAAAAATAAATAAATAATACTTATTATATATAAAAATATATTAAGAACATATTTATACTTTTAAATTACTTAATTTATTAAAAATACATGAATTTTAAAAAATTTGTATTTTTTACTATTCACTGAAAAAAAATATTTTTTGGAAAATAAAAAAAATGTCACCTTAAAGACATTATAATTTTACAATTTTTAAAATGAAAATAATTTCATCAAATTAAAAATATAAAATTCTGAAATTAAACTTTCATATGAAATCTTATTTTAAAATTTTATAGTCAAACTATTTCTTTTTTGATTAAAATTTACTTGATATTTTTAGAACTAATGTAATATTTAATTCATATTAATAATTATGAAAATAAATAATTCTATTATTAAAAGAATTTTTAAAAATATACAACCTTCTTAGGTTCAAATATTTTAATATAATAAACAAACATATGTTGTATGGAAATAAAATGGTTCTTAAATACTATGGTGTTACACAAAAATAGTTTCATTTTCCAAAATTATTTTAGATAACTATTAAAATTTTATATTTACTTCTAGGAATATTTTTTACATACTAATTTTGAAATTTGACGTGTTTTTATTATATATTATATTTTTTTGTTTTTTTGGGTTTCTATTTGTTCTATTTTGGGAAGTAATGTTTTCAATGTTGCGATAATATATAGGGCGAAATTTTGAGTTTTTTGGTGTTTTTGAGATTTACTTATTTTGGGAGGATTTTATGGAGTAACTAATTTTTCATTAAGAAAAGTATACTAACTATTGATTCATATAATCATTTTATGAATGATTAAAGGAATTATGGTGATGGATATTTTGTTATTGATTCTTTAGTGGTTGATTTATATCATCAAATAATAGTTGTATCCAGAAATTAAGCATTATGAACGGTGTAGAATAGTTTTTTTATTTGATATGTAGCCTATAAATAGCTCAGTGGGAGCCAATTCATGGGATGAATGTCACTCTTTTTGTATTTTCTCATATTTTTAAATACATTCCATATCTATAATTTATTCTCATAGAATATGAGAGTTTAATATTGTTTTTAGGAGGTCTTTTTAGAGAAGTTAATTGTTTCATGCTTTTATGGAGTAGTTCATGAGGTTTTTAGGTAACATAAATTTCCTGAAGGAGGTTTTCTATTAGGGGAGTTTTTTTCAATTTGAAACAAATTTTGGTCCAAGGGACTCAATATTTATTCTTTTATTATATCATTAAATATTATCATGATTTATTATTCTTTCATAATATAAAAAATATATTAATGTACAAGTTGTGTATAGTTTTATGATTGAATTTATATTATTGGGATGATGTTTAAAATTAACCAATTACATAATTTTCATTCAAGTTGATAAGATTCCTGTATAATTTTTGTATGGTTAGAATATGTTCTTGGCCATTAATGGGTGGAATACTAGGTTATTACGTGTTCATGATCCATTGATTAAAAAAAGTATGGAATAGTTTATAGGCCATTTATTAGTGAATTTAAAGTAGGAATTTTGGTATTTTTTAGATTTAGAAGATGGGTGTAATGAAGTTTGTTTTTGAACTAGATGAAAATATAATGGAATTTAATTTTTTTTAATTTATAGGATAATAAATTTTACCAACCAAGCATTAAAATGGAATTCTGGGTATTTCACAACTTCAAAATTTTTTTTATGAAAATAAAATAATAAAATTAAAATTAATATTAAAAAATGAAATGACATTAAATGGAAAATGAAATTAATAAATAAATGTTTTAATAATAATAATAATAATATTACTATTGTTTTTATTATTATAATTATTATTATTTTGGTTCTAAGAAATCCTCAATAATGGTATTCCGCCCAAGGTGCACAACGTAGCAATGTCTCCTCTTATCTAGTGTATGTTACACCGCCTCTCTGGATCCTTCGTTGATTGAAAATTGCCTCCTATTTTATTTTTGATTTTTCATTTGATTCATTTAGGAAAGCCTATATCCCCCCTAATCATCCTATTTTCTACAAATTTCCTCTCTTCTGTCACCCTAATCACTTTTTCCAAACACTATGGTTTTAGGTGGGATGATTTTCTATGTCTCTTTTATTTCTATGGTGTGTACCAAGTCTCTCGGGTCATCATCATTGAGTTTCATCATCCACCGCTGAAGGAAAAGTGGTTTGGTTCATTCTCATATACCACTGTTGCTTTTAGGTTGGTTCCCTTCTATTTTACCATTATTTCCCAATATTATTTTGGTAATTTTAGTGTTTTTGAGTTCATAGTTTTATATATAGTGTGTTTTGGTAATCTTTGAGTTGGGTTTGAGTCACAAGAGACCAATTTGAATTACCAAAAATTCATAGGTAGTCATATATATACCTGTGTGTGTGTGTGTTCCCCATCATAGGTATATTCACCCATGATAGTGAATAAATATATATGAGACTTCGTTCTCTTACATATATATATGAAAAATTAATACATGCGTGTGTGGAAACATGTGTATTATTATAAAAGAATATATATATAGATCCCCTTAAACGTATTCATTGGCAATGTGAATATGTACATAGTGGTTATGTTCCCTTATGTGTATGTAAATGTGCATATTCTTAGAGGTGAGAAAGGGTAGCATCGGGTGGTCACTGATGAAAACATCAGCTACTGAAGTGTTTGTATTAACCTACTTCTTTTGGGGTGGGATCCCTTTCCTTATTCCCTTTATATTTTAGAATGTATGAATTGCACATCCTTCCCACTTTCCTTAGATATTAACTAGTTTTGTATGATTCTTTAATGAATTTTTTTATATGATAAATGAATTGTTTGAAAAACAATGTCATGCTTTTATAATAAAACCACTTGATAGAAGAGAATTTTCTTATAAACTAAAAAGTATTGATTAGTGTTATAAACCATGATTTGTTTGTTGCATTGTTTTTACCTTATGATGTAATTTGTGAATAACCCTATGGGTGTGAGTTGCACATTAATTAAATTACTTAACTCGTAAATTAATTTAAAATAAATGGGGAACCATGATATTTTCCTTTCAACTACATGTCACACACTATATATTTAAATTCTCTAGATGGATGAATTATATAGAAAATCACATGCCTTATATTAATTTATTATGCAAGATTATTTAATGTTTATACTTCTTGGCTTAGTTAATTTCTTGATTTTAGGATATTAAATGTCCCTTATACCCTATTCCACACATTATGATTATTTTTTGGTGCCATAAGTTTCTTGTCATAACTGATTTCTTATTTATCTTATTATATTATCCATAGTAATTTTGATATATGTGATCATGTAGGTATGTGGCGAGCATGAACATATAAATTTGAAAATACCTATTAAAATATAATATTTTTTTTAAACCATAATTGAATCTATTTGGGTCTATAGGCAAGGAGAATGAGATCTGCTACAACCTGATAGGTGTGCCAACAATGAATTTAATTGTGTCCTTGATTGTTTGACTTTTGATCCCTACAATAAATTGGATAATTTGATTGATTGATGGATTTATATTTTTTATTGAAATTATAATAAATTTGAGTGATATCATATATAAGAATCACCTTGCCTAATTTTTATTAATTTATATTTTAATTACCTTATAATTAAATTATAATTTATATGGGATCGATATAATTATATTGATGATTTGGAACCTAGGTTAATGAAATTATTTTGGTTAGTTGGAAGATAATTTGATTAATTTATGGTCATGTATTATCATTATACATTTTGTATGTTTGAAACTATCCATATAATTTTTTTAGCTTTTGATCTTCAATTTTATTGATGTAATTGAAAACTAAGGGTTTGATATTGATTGGATGTTGAGTTTGACTGGATAAGACTCATGATTATTATAGACACTTGAGGTCTTAGTGCATTATATTTTGTATCACCTAAGGGTATGGAGCACATGTAATTGATTCTTGAGGGAAAAGAATATGATTATATGGGATTTCTGAGGATATGATGAACAATCATTTCATGCCTGAGGGAGATATTATAGAAAGCATGCGAGTTGATTCCATTTGTTTTTGACGTGTTATTAGAGATTCATCTTATGTAAGATAAGATTCAACTAATTTGTGTGATCCATACTAATGCAGTAGGATCTACCCAAAGACATAGGTATTCAACTTATGTTTAAGTAGGTAGTATGGGATGGGTGTCTGTTTTGGAACCTGGACCTAGTTTCTATTATTCAATTTGTAATTACATTGAATTTATACTATGTATCACAATATCATTTATTTATTAATTTCACTAAATATATTTGGCTAAACATCATGGGTATTGTCCTATTGAGATTTATATATCACACCCTACTCAGGTCTCACTTCGTTTCTAATTAGACTTTTTTGTTCCTTGGTCTATGGATTCATTGCTCATGCTACATTGAGTACTTGGGAACTAAAGAGCACAAGACCTAGCTAGTGCTCAAGATGATCATGGATCTAGTCATTGGGTAGTTATTATTTTATTTTATTTTATTGTGATTTTTAATTTTTAATAATTTTACTTGAAAATTCATCTTCTATGCATGATGTTTTTTTAAATTTTCAATGAAAACTTTTATTTTGATATATTATTATTTTTCCACTCCTCTGTCATTTTTTATTTCTGTTTTTTTGTTTCTTGTTATTTATTTTTTAGACTATTGTTCAATGCTTCCATGAGGGTATATTCTCTCAATTAGCACCTCTTAGATACTCACTATAATTCAGTAGCCTCTGGCATTTGATTAGGTGTTCTTAAGGCCATGTGACCCACTGGTCTACCCACCATCTTAGTGGTGAGTCCAGCCGAGACATTACAAAGTGGTTTGGGAGGTGGGTTTCTTCAATTGTATTACTATTTCGCGTTGGTATATAAGAGAGTAAGAATGTTTCAGTTCATGGTAAATAGCCTCATATTATGGATTTATGAAATTTATGAAATTTTTCCTTAGCCCAGTATAGAATACATGAAGTATTACATGCATCATATAGGCCCAAAGAGAATTCACATTCCATGAATATTCCATTACCTATAGTTTTATATGAATTTTTCTTGATGATTTGGATTTCATGGATTGACTGATATTCAATGTTTTTTTCTTCTTTAGAATGCTTCATTACATAACATTCTTAGCTCATAATACGCCATGACTTCTCACATTTTAGAATGTTTTTCCATGATTCTGTTATGATATTCTGTGATTCTTTTCTTGTCCCTTATAATGACATGAAATATTTATTTTTGTATATGTAAATGGTTTCAAGGGATAAATGTGTGGATTGATATTAAATGGTAACTAGTTTTCAGTTCTATGATATTTGGGAACCTTATCATGGGGAAAGGTTAGACCATAAATTGGAACCATATTTTGATCACAACACATCTCTAGAACTATTTTAGAATGTAAAGGTTGCAAAATGTTAAATTTGTTATTTTTGTTTGTTAGTAAACAAGAGAAAAATGAAAAACTATATAGGGTATATGAACTATATATGTTGAAATATGTCCACCTATATAACTAAACCATTATATATATAAGTTTGTTATATTCTGAAATGAAATTGTTTTTTATTAAATGGGAGCAAGACATTTGTCTATAAGGTGTACTTGTTCTATATATATTGGGGTGGTGGAAACTCAAGTAATCAGGCTATTGTTTTTGTGACATCATATATTTTTAAGTTGTTTAAATATAAGAGATGTTTAAATTTAACCTAAAATGATATTTTTATCTTATAAGATGAACAAATGGTCCCATGTAGGTCAGTTGGGGCACATTTATAATGAGGTATACTTTTTGGGTGCTTATAACATTACTAACTAAGTAACTACAATTGGGTTTTTTTCTGATTAACCTAGGATGTCTTAGCAAGAACCATGTAAGTCAAATTATTTGGTAAAAAGGAATTTATTTTCATAAATGGATTGAATATGATGTGATATAAATTAATGTAAAATGATTAAAAAGGAATAATAATGACACCTTATACTTTTTCATTGACCTGCTTGTTAAAATCTAGGGACGAGTGTTTGGTTTTAAAATTGTTATTAATTTTTGGAATTAAATCCTTTATAAGTTTAAATATTTAAAACTTAATAAATTTAATGGTATTAAAATGGATCCCTAGGTTGTGTCCATTGTTTTAACCCTTGTGTAAGGGCAGTTTAAGTTTCTCTTTGGTAGCCTTATAATGAAACTATAAGTGTTTTTTGAAGGCCTTATCATTTTTAGTAATGGATTCTATGATAGTCTCTTGATCCTAGTGGCATTAATGGGTGTGACCTAGTTATAAGGTTGTCACTTATTCGTTGGTTGGGTCTATCCCTTCGTTGATATCCCCATTATAGGTTAAAATACTTGAAATGGTTGTGAGTTTTTATGATATTTTTTGTGTCGTTCATGTGTCTTTGTCCCTAATAGGATGCTTAGGTTCTAAATGAAACATTTGTTTTAATGGGTGGTCATATTTTATTGTCGTTTTTATCGGTTTGATCATCAATTAATTCTTGGTTTCAGGTGGTTAGACATTACTTGGTCATGGTCGTCCACTTTATATTTCACACAACCATTTTCTCATTCATTATGTTACTTGGGATTTCATTAGACTATTTCACTATCATTTGAGATAATGCGATTTTGATCTGGTTTTTTAATAGGACACCTAATAATTGATTTCATAGGGATAGTGAACTTATAGGTAGTATTATAGAAGTATTTGTTTTCTTCTAATCGTTAGGGTAGTATGTGTTCACATAGGTAGTTTCCATTGAGTTGTTAAATGATAAAATGAACTGCTTGAGGTCATTTTAATTGTGAAGCCTTGTACAGTTGAGTTCAGCCATTATTAATATCTTGAGTATAGTGACATTGGATTTTAAAGGAATAAATTTATCCCAATTATCAGGATGAATTCCTTTTGACTCTGGTGTTTTTTCACTCTGGTCATTTTGGTTTTGGTTTTCATGCCAAAGGTTGCGACTTGGTGATTATGTCACATATGAGAGACACACATACATTTAAGGTATTTCTGATCTATCACATATTTGAGTGGTGGGTATCATTATCTTATTTTGAAGAATTTAAAACTCATAAGATGGGTAACGTCTCCTTAGTTCTGGTAATTGTTTCCTTCCAGGTAGAATGAGCACAACCAAGGAGTACCATTTAGGAATTTTCATTCTCAATTGAGGGCCCTTGTGCCTAGAAAGTTTTGAATCATTTCTATGATTGCATGACAGTGTGAGGTTGTGGTGGTTGTGTATGTATGAAACCTTTTTAAATTTATACTTTCTTTAATGGACTTCATTGGTTAATATTGAATGATCATATAATGACTCATGTGGTGAAGTAATCATGGTTTGGTTAATGATGGTTCTTCAGTAGGTGAAGTTAATCTTCTTTGAGGAAGTCAACTAGTTGTATTGTGACTATTTGTATTCTTATTTTCATGATATACTCTTACTATAATCTAGTTTATTAATGAGCAGGTAACCTATCTTGATGTCATCCTTGATGCACTAAGAGAGCGTCAGCCTTATGCCAGGCTAAATAATTAATTTTTTTTGGAAATGTTTGGGTTTTATTTCCAGGGTTTCATGCTGATGTGTAGTTTTATCGAGGCTTGGTTAGTCCTGAGTTACACTTGGGTTCCTAGGTAGGAACACCTCAAACTGTCTGTCAAACACTATCAATTTTCCTTGACACAGCCGTTAGGAGGATGGTTCTCTATGCTCTGTCAATGATCTACTTTTAATGTTTTGTCTTGTTCCAACATCTCTCTTATAAACATCGAGTATGGTCTACCTTGGGATAGTTCCTTGGATGCTAGTTTTATAAAATTGATGTTATCCTAGAATCAATTTTGGTATTAGAGGTGTTATTTAAGGAGTAATGATTCTAGTGGGATGGATTGAGTTTTAACCCTTGTTCATGCCAATGCACATTTGTTTTAAATTGTCATGTTATGTTTTGACCAAGGAACATCACTAGATTTTGGATGGGGACTATGATGAGAATTTTTGTTGTAAATGTGATTTTCCATGGGAGGAGGCAGTTTAGTTTAGCATTTCATGTTCCGTCCTTCTAATATGTGAATCTTCTATTTTTTTACCATAGTGGATCAAGTTTTTACTACTTTATTAGGACTTATAGTTATTGGAGTACTATTTCTAGCACTTTGTTATGTAGATACAAGTTCAATTTTTATCGAATAAAGATTTTAATAAGATTTCGTCTCGACCTATAAAAGTGAGTTCAGTAGGGAATTGACCTTTTGACCATTTTAAAATCGTACCATGATCATCTCAAGAATTCTTAGAGGCATTATTTTTTAGTAAATTCTGATAGTGGAGGCACTGAGGCTTGGAATTGGCCCCTTTCTTAATTTTAAAGCTTATGGTGGGGAGTACCTTTGGTTAATGGTTTAAAGAGATGATGATTGGGTTGTTTATATGGAGTAATGGGCTACAGAAAGCATTGTATTGATGTTTTTGATGGAATAAGTGCATTGTCTTGGGTTATAGATTCATGGGAATCTTATTCTCAAAAAATTATTAAGGGTTCGTTGGGTATTGGGATATAGAGTTCCACCATTTGAATGGGACTTCAAGAACTTTATAGGTCATGTGATAATTTTTTTTGTCCTTGAAGGCTTCTCGAGGACGAGAAGTTATAAGGTGGGGATGTTATAGCGACCCATGTTTTTGTACTGAATGAAAATATAATGGAATTTGAATTTTTGTGTGTACATGCATACCGAGCTTCAGAATGGGATTCCAAGAATTTCAGGACATCAATGTGTTTATTTTTTCAAAAATTAAATTAATTAACTTTAAAAAAATTAATTAATAGAAAATAAATGTAAAATAAAAAAATATAAATATATGTTTTAATAATAATAATATTATGACGATGATGAGGAGGACATTTATTATTATAATTATTATTATTCTTATTATAATTATTATTTATGTTTTAATAAAAACCTCAAGAAACATCTTCCTCTCCAGAAATTTAACACATCCCCATCCCCACATCTATAGCTTGCACAATACCCCCTCTCCTTCTCCCTCTTCTAATAATGTTTTCCATCAACTTTCTTCACAATTTATCATTTGATTTGTTGATTGAAGCCTTTATCCTCCCTCCTCTTCCTCTTTTACACCATTTTCCTCTCTTCCATGGCCCTAATAAATTTGGCCAAATCCTAGGGTTTCGTGAGGGATGTTTTTTTATGTCCCTTTTTTCTATGGTGTATATCAACTCTCTTGGGTCAGCATCATTGTGTTTTGGAATCCACCGCTGAAGCTGAAGTAGTTTTGTTCCTTTCAGTTGGTCATCATTACTTTATGGTTGGCCTCTTTCTATTTCACCCTTTTTCCTAGTTTTACTTGTGTTCTTTTTGTAGTTTTGAGTTCCTATTTTTTTATTGTGTTTTGGTCATCCTTGAGGCGAGTTATAATCGGAAAAGTCCAATGAGACTTATCATGTACGTATAGGTTGGCATATATAAATCTACGTTCCCCTTTCAAATGTATATTCACCCATATCTGTGAATATATATATAGGGTTAGGTGTTCTTATGTATATATATGAAAAATGCATACGGGTTTAAGTTGAATAGGGTGAATGCATATAAAATAATATATATAATGATCCCCTTGTATATATTCAAAATACATGAAAATATTTACATAGGGACTATGTATCCTTATGTGAATGTAAAAGTGAATATTCTTGCAGGTGGGAAATGTCATCTTTGAGTGATCGACAATGAAAATTTCAGGTTTGAAGTGTTCATCTTGGCCTTTGGCTTTTGTGGATGGATCCCTTTCCCTTTTCCCTTTAAATTTATGAATGCATTAATTTCTCACCTTTAGTTCTTTCCTTAGATATTAGCCTGTTATTTCATATTCTTGAATAAAATGATTAATATGCTAAATAAATTGTTTAAACAAATGTCATGTTTTTATAATCAAACCCCATGATGGAGGTGTAATGTCGTCTAGACTAAAAAGTATTGATTTATGATATAAACCATTCATTTTTTGTTGAATTGGTTTTCCCCTATATTGTAATGTTTGAATCATCCTATGGGTGTGAAATTCACTTTAAATGAATTCCTTAATAAACAAAATATGATAATATAACAAGGAAACCATGAGATTTTCCCTAGAACTATATGTCACGCACTGTATATTTTAGTTCCCTTGATTGATGCTTCATGTAGAAAACAAAATTCCATATATTTATTTCTTATACAAGTTTATTTAATGTTTATACTTCATATCCTATTTCATTTCTTGCTTTTATGCTATGACATGTGCCTTATACCCTATCCCACACTTTATGCTTACTTTTAAGTTCCACAAGTAGGTGATCTAAAAAAATAACTTTTTATATCATACAATTATTTACTATAATCATGTTATGTGTCATCGCACTGGCATGCCGCATCCATTAAGAGAAAAATTTTAAAATCCCTGATAAACTATAAAATTTAATTCTTAAACCACCATTGAATCTATTTGGGTTCATAGGCAGTGATACTGAGACCTATGGACACTTGATTTGTGTGCCAACTTTGGATTTAACTACCACCAAGTATGTTTTACTTTTGATCCGTATAATAAATTATATAATTCGATTGACTACTGGATTAGAAATTGAATTGGAATAATATAAAATATGTGTGATGTCTTGTTGTAGAACCATCGTGTCTAATTTTGGACAATTGATATATTAATGACCTTTGAGTTAAATTATAATTTAAAAGTGTTTGACATAATTATGATGACGATTTGAAACCCTAATTAATGAAACGTGTTAGGTTAGAGATATGGTAATTTGATTAATTGATTTATGTGTATTATGATAACAAATCTACTATGTTTGATACTGGACTTATGGATTTTTATTGATTAGATTTTGAGCATTAATTATATCAATGTAATTTACACCTGAGGGTTTAGTTCTAATGGAATGTTGAGTTTGTCTGGATACAACTCTTGTTAATTGTGGATTCCTGAGGTATTGGTGAATAGTATTTTGTACCGTCTGAATGAAATTTATACAAGTAATTGATTATTAAGGTAAGACTATATGAAGAAATTAGATGTCTGAGTACTGGATAAAAAGTCAATTGATGCCAAAGAGATAGATTCTAAAAAACATGCAAGCTGAGCCATTTTTTTATGATATGTTATTAGTGATTCATCCATAGTATGAAAATCATCCACCAATTTTGGTGATCCATCCTAATGTCGAATGATCAACTCATATAAGTAGGCCTCAAAATTCGGCTGAAGCAGGTGGTTTGAGATGTGTGTCTATTTATAAACCCAACATAAGTTTCTATCCTTTATTTTCTTATCACTTTTCATTCATACTATGTGGAACACTATCATTCATTTATTAATTGAATGAAATGGATTGGGATAGACATTTTGGGTGTTCACCTGCTGATACTTAAATATTACACCCAGTTCGGGTGTCATTTGGTGCCTGAGAGGACATCTTGTTCGTAGGTCATTGGATTCATTGCTTATGATGTGTTGAGTACTTGGGATCTATTAATAATATTATCAATATAGTTATTGAGATTATCATAGAGAAATTTATTGGGAAGTTAGTGTTTTATTACATTGTGTTGTGATTTTTATTTTCACTACTTTTACTTGTAGCATCATCTGTCATATACACATTATTATAAATTGGCGTTGGACACTTTTCTTCAGTTGTAATATCTGTCTCCCAATAAATTTTCATTTCTTATTACGGATTCCAATGTTTCCTATTATTTATTTCTATTATCATTATATGCTACACAGACATGAGTGTATAGTATCCCCACTATAACCTCTTAGACCCTTGATTCTAGTCATTAGCCTCTAGCATATGGGGAGGTTCACCTGAGGCCATGCGAACAACTAGTCTGGAAACCGTCTTAGAGTTCAGTCGGTTCGGGACATTAAAATGGTTTTCTATTAATTCATTCACTAATTCTAAAATTTTAATATAATTTTGATCTAGATAGATAAAGAATTAAAATCATTGAATCTGGATGCTAGTCCTAGTGTATTATTTAGTCAATGAATTACCCTAGGAATTCTATGAGGTTGTTTTTTATGAAATGGTTTATATAATTTTGTTTTTATGGAAATATGAGTAATTTTTTTTACTTTATTCAATTCTATTGATTGTCTGATGATCATTGTGGTTGATTTCAAGGATGTGATTTTTGGTGGATCATGTTGAACACTTTTATACCCTATGGATTTTTAAATTGGTCAATACTCTATGACCTGATAGTATATAATATAGAGTGATTTTTTTTTGAATTCATATCTTGTAATTTATTTTTATATTTTGGGACACTATATTTTTGTTATAGAGGGTTATCCATAAATTCATTCTATTAGTTGTTGTCGATGATTAACGAGAGAAATTATTTTTTTTGATAAACTACAACTAATTGATTGATTTGTTAAATAGTGATTTCAAGAGAATGGAATCCATAATATGCTAGATATATATATATATATACGATTCTATGATTAATTTATATAAAATTAGTTTTACCTATATATGATTTCATGCAGTTTTTGGGATGTTTGATTCTTAGGTTGTGGTGGTTGTGTATTTATTTGTGGGGATAGGTATTATCCAATCCCTATTATGGTAAACGAATGACTTGTAGTGTTAAGATAAAACTATTATAGAATCAAAATAATATTATTATCCATTTCTCATTATAGTAAATAAATGAAATATTTCATTTATATATTCCTATACGTGGAACTATGTTTTTACCTCCTCTTCCATGTGTTAAGGCATGACATAAGGCACCAAGATACATCTACACCAGAGATATGTTGATTAAAGATTCGTGATTTAATGATGATTTATGATATTATCAGTGGTTTTTAGTTCTTATATATTTTAATATTTTATGAATTTAATTAATTCATTTCTTATGTGTATCAGCACATGATTAAAGGAAGGATATAAGTAACCTGATAATAATGTAGAGAGGTGCATCTTCATGATGTCCACCAAATTATACCATGTATTTTATTACCACCTAATGGAATTGTGATTTTTTATAGATGATTATATGAAATTATGGTAATCCTAGTGGGATTATTCAGGATGTACATCATTTGGTAGTATACATATAATTTGACGAGTATGATTTTTTAGGGTCCCTTCTTTTATATATTTGGTAGCGTGAGTCACTATATATGTAAAAATATTTGATTTCAAAGAGTATGGCTCAAGAAAATAATAGTTTACCTTTAATAGAAATTACATTGGAATGGTCATGATTTTTTTGGATTATCTTTTTCACTCAAATAATCATTATTATTCTTTAATAATATCATTATAGTGGGAGGATATAGTATAATCCTACAAGGTATTTTAATACTCCTATGTAATTTTAAATATACTTATCAAGTATTAAGGACTATGTTGATGGTGACACTGAGTGATGTTGTCATGTCTAGAGGTTTATATATTGAGTTGGAGTAGACTTATAATTAATGAGTTATTTGGGGGTTTGGATGTTTTTTTGAGGGTTTTAATGGTTGTATTTTTTCACAACTATTCACATATATATATATATATATATATTTTATGAAATTATATACCATGGAAATATAAATGGAATTTAATTTGGATATTATGTTATTTTAATGTTTTAACTCACATGTTCTTTATTTTTCTTCTCGAACCTAGATTATTATGGGTAATACAAATAATATATGTGTTTTATACCAAAATATTCTTTTTCATTACCTTAGTATGTTGGAAACAGAGTTCTGGTACCAAAAATGGTTTCTTATTTTTATATTGGAATGTTTTCTACATTTAATAAGTTCATGAGATTATAAAATTCAGCATTTTGAATTTTGTAGTATCCTTGACATTAATCTCCCTTTCATTGAATATCTCATGATTCATGGTATTAATACATAGTAATTAATTTTAAGAGTTTTTAAAATGGAATATTAATATAATAAAATAAAATTCAATAATGTAATATAAAACTTATTCTAAATTCTTCATTGTGTGGTGGATTTACTTAGTATATAATAGAATTTTAATTTAAACAATTTTTTTTACCAATATCTGTGACTATTTGATATGATAATTTCAAATTTATCTCATGTTTTATAAAAGGATTCCAAGAGCCCAACAATATTTAATGGGACATTTTAAGAAAAATATTAAAATGAAAATTTTGTTTTTCTTAATTTATTATTTTTACCGAAAACATGATATTGGTGTTGAAGTGTTTTATTAAAAACCTTAAATTTAAAATTAATTTTTTTATATATTTTCAAATGATATTTAAATTCTCTTTCCATTATTATTTTGAATGAAGTATTTTTGTGTGATTCTTGATAATTTACTCAGTTTTCTAATGGAATGAAGGTGGTTTTGACTAATTTTTGTTTTCATTAATGTTACATAAAGAGATATATAAAATTTTTTATTAATAAAATTGAAAAATTCTTTTGAAGGTATTTAACTCATTTTGAACTTATCTAAAAAAGATACTTTTCAATTTTAGATGCGTTAGAATTTATTTCTGAAATGATCATTGAAAAATAATTATTGGGAAAATATATATTTAAACTAAACTAATTTTTTTGAAATACTAATTTATAAATTAAATTTTTACTTATAATAGTAACTTATAAAACTATTTTGTTTAATATTTGGAATGTTTGTGTTTTGGATTAAAAATATTTTAAAATAATGGTTTTTTATAAGGGGAGTATTTGAGTTTTAGTTTTGGGGTGTAAATTTTGGTGGTAGAATTGAAAATATGTAATGGAATAATTTAAAACATTGATTATTTTAAAAAAAAATTAATTTTGAAAAATAATTATTTGAAATGGTTTTCATTGGTAATGGTTATTTTAGATGTATAAATTTTTAATTAAATTAAATCATTGAGATTTATGTAAATTTGGTGTTTCTAAAATTTATTTTGGAAAATGTGTCTTTAGAAAAAAAATGTTCTTTCAATTATTACATACTTGATTGATTAAAAACATAGGTAAACTATATGAATATAGTGTAGGTGTTAATACCTTATCCGAATGATAATTTTTATAGTATTTGGGGTTTTTTTCTTTAACAAAGTATGTTTGGTTCTTAGAATGGATATCGAAAGTGGGTGAGCCATATGGAAATAACCTCATATGGAAAATAATTTTGTTTTCCACCGGCTTTATTCGAATTACCCTCCATAGATTTTCAATCAAATATAGTTTTTAGTATTATCATGACCACTCTATAAAAATATTTAAAAAATAATAATCTCTCATTATAAATCTCCCATGTATATTTTTACTAATAACGTTTCCAAAATTAGGTCACCCATCGTCATAGAACAAAGAGAGAAATGTGAATCATAAACTTCAATCATAAAAAGGTTCATTAGCAAGGAAACCACACATGATGTCATTAAACATTATAAATTTAAAGAGTAACTAAAATTCCCTTATACATAATCCACCATTAACAATAAAAAAATAACCTAGGGGGAATCTAAATAAAGTCTACACTTTTCTCTATAAAATCTTTTGGATTTATTCTCCATTTATTATATTATAGCATTACACTATCACAAATCAATATGTACACACAAACATTAACCACACAAATATTGTAATCTTCACCAAATAAAAATATTATAAAAAAAACTATTATAGTTAATAATATCACATTCATGTATCTATCATTAAAATTTTTTAATTCCCCACCAATAATCACTTGATTAGGTTCCATTAACTCTTCCTCAAAAATTAATAATCACACAAAGACATGACATCAACCATGTTAGTTTTTCATTCAACAAACCCTAAGATCATCAATGACCCATTCTTCCATAAACCAAACCTTATAAACATAACTATTCAGATAACCTGACTTTATCATCCATAGATCCCTTGATACCACTATCTACATTTAGTGAATTAAACCATAACCTTATGAGGAACAAAGTTCTCAGCATAATAATAATTTTTATAAAATGAATTCTAAATCCCAAGAAAACTAACACTACTAATGATCTTTATCCAACTAAGGAACATTTTCTAAAAAATTAGTCATCACATCAACCAATGTAATTCTTAAGGAAACACCATTATCCAATCTTGATGAAAAATAGAATAATCTAAATTATTAATATAATCTATCAACCCTACCACTTATAAACACTCGGTCATGCATGATCCAATATTAAAACCCATGAAATTGGACCTCCCATAATCCTTATTATATTAGGGTCACTACAATTGGTGAAATAAATTCCATATATCTCTCTTCTATTAGAATTAACTACAAAAATTCTAGATTCTATAGAATCTCCTCCTATAGAGAAAAAACTGTTTCATATGGTTTTTTTGTAATACAAGTAGTTCATGATTCCAAACATTCAATACATAAAAATTTCATGCTTCTCAAAGGACAATTTTAAACTTATATCTTAATATCAAAGAAAATTATAGATATATAAAATAAAAAAACCAACAACATAATATTTTACTACACTGTTGGTACTCCCAAAGTTGGATAAAACAACCTTTAAACTTTAATTATGCTCACACTCAATTTTATCCCAGAAAATGTTGACATCAACAATGACCGTGAAAAAAATACTTGGGTTATATAAATATATTAAATATGTTTTTATCTCCCAAAATCTATAGTATGATTTGGTGATTAACCCAAATAATTGTCTAAACACAACAAGTTGAATTTTGTTTCAAAAAGATACTACTAAATAAACCTAAATTCAACATCCAATAAACCCTTTATTCCACACTATAGGTCATAGAGTTCACAATGAGACCAATGAAAAAATTTCTCAAATTATCATACCATGCTCATAATTATCATCCCAATGTTCTCTCAAGATATTCAAGAAACTATAAAATATGTCACTATAGTCATTAAAGAAAGGTGATACCAAATATGATCACATGACATGAGAAAACTAGAGATATCTATTAGAATAATTCCCCATGGTTCATCAATAGCTACAAATTACTACTCTACCACAATAAAAAATACATTCCAAAACTCCTAATAAATATGAACTATCCAATCCACTCTTTGTGGGATAATACATGAATTCATTATTTTATATTTGGACACCGTAAAGATTCTGTAATTATGGATAAAACTCAACTTTTCAAAAACTATGATTAAATATGATTACTAATAATGTGATATTATCAAAAGATTATCACTAGGAACTCCATTAGAAAAATAATATCCCAAAAAATAATTAAAAAATAAATTAATAGGTCTCACAGATGCTGATGAGTATGAGTTTCCATATGGAATACATAAATAAACTAAGATTATTTTTAGGTATATCTTACTTAGAACCACCCTTCACTTGAAATATTTCATAGAATATCATTAATAATAGTTTTTACAGAAAGTAGTACTTTAAATTTGTGACATTGATAATATAAATCTCCCTATAACTCAAGTATTATCTTTACCTAAAACCCTTCTTCTAAAACGACCTCTTAAAGGAAGATGATTCTTAGAGAAGGAATGCATCTAATCCATGTATTTTATTTATTATAGAGACTATAAAATGGTACTACTCCATCTATATAGTGAAGAACATCGACATATTCTCAACTCAAGTGTACTTATAATATAAAACTACCAAGAATCAATGATCACTCTAGGTCTCTAATAGAAGTAGTAGATATCAAAAGGTAAAACCCTAGCTTTAATTCTCACTCAAGAGGCCTTTAAAAAAATATCAATCATGAAAAAAAATATGAATTAAGAACAATGTGTACATCATCCACAAATATCATTATTAACTTGGTCATGGTCATGTTTGAAATAATATCAAATATAATGAAAACCAAGGGTATATAGACATGAGTTGGATTCATATGGCTATATCATACCTCTTTCGATGTAAAAATATTTTTGTTTATATATACCACATTTTTTAACATGAACATTGTGGAAAAAACATTCCACATGGTAAGGGTGTGGGTAATATTCTATAGACAAGATCCAATATGGATTTTGATATAATTGTTAGCAACAAGACACTTATATGCATGATCTTATATGAATGTGTATATATGCCTTCAAAAATGGACAAATATATCCATAGATATATATGAACATGGTTATATACCACCAATATCATTGATCCTATGTTACCATGGAAATATTCTTTAATATTTAGTACCCTAAAGTTGCAGTTTTATATCACTATGGATACAAGACATCGCACCTGTGAAACTATATATGTTGTTATATATGATGAGGTTTTTGGACTATCTCACCTAGGATCTATAGCAAACAACATAGTTGAAAATATATTTATCCTTTCTCAGCATTATCAGAATTATAATTTATTTGTGGATTATATTAAAATTTATATAGAAATATATATATGTGTGTTATATATATATATATTTAATAATTTTATCTGAGTGGGAGAGTTTTTCATATTTTGAGCATGAGATATGATTTAAATAATTTGTGGAAGCTTATTTTTTAAAACAATTGTATTTTCTTGAGCATAGATAATTTTTATATATGTTTACCATGTGGATTATTCAATATCCATAGGTTCCATGAATGGGAATATAGGTTCATCTTATATAATCATATAACAACATTGTTATATGTGTCTTTAATTCACTATGTTCCATGTCAAACATGATATAGCCACAAGCCTTGACCATGGCTAGAGCCCTGATGTTATAATCACATATTTCATGTCCATAGACACCATTCTTTTGGAAATATCAATTTTTCATTCTTGAGTTCCCTAAGAGGGTCTAGAATTTTCCAAACTCAATCCATTATCAATATTATAAAATAGTTATACATAAAAAAATTTCGAACTCTATCCATGGTAAGGTAATAGTAGCATGAGATCGGGTAAAAACTGACTAATATCTCACTACAGATTAACGGGAAAATCTAATATAAGGATAACTATATAATTAATAGGTTCCCAAATCATACAAAAAATGTGAGTCTCAAAATCCAAGCCATCCGTTTCCACCCTTGGATTAGTCTCACCTCATGATCCCATGATCCATCAATCATAAGAATTTATATAGAGAATTCAACCTATATATGGTTCTATATTTCTCAACTGTACTACCATAATCTAAAATAGAAATATATAATATTTACAATGGGGTATAAACATTCCTCTACTTATAGAGAAATATACTTTATAATTAGACTCCATATTTTTTTCTTATCGCTCTATTAATCATTTTTATAGGACCAACACTAACACATGGTCATCATGATCCTACCTCTGAATATGAACTATATATCTTTGAGTGTAATCCTCATTATTCGGGATGAACCCATGGTTAATAGAGAATATATTAGGGAGATAACAAAAAACGGAATAAAAAAATTATGCAGTACCAATATAAGATGATTATACAAACATACATATACCCAAAAAATGATGAATTATATTTCTTGATTGTTTAATAAATTAAATAAGTGTTGATGATATGGTACATTAGAAGTCACACTAACAGTAGGATCCCTGGTATAATAAAATAACATAGAAGCCATTTAGCATCACTACTCTGAATTCTCAAACTGAACCTCACAAGGAAACTAATTTCAAACTCCATACCTATGATAAAAACCACACTATTATATTTCTAATATGACCCAACCATTGAATATAGATGGAAAATGGTGTATTAAGGACATGGAGTTGGAATAATAATGATGAATGGTGGCATGACTATGACCTGACCACCCAAAGAAGAGTTCAAATTAATTTAATTAAAGAACATAGTTATAGACTCTCTCTTGGTAGTAAAAATAATGATTTGAATTATCATTCATGAAACAAGAGACCAATATATAAATGAATGTAAGTAAAATAATTATTTTATGTAGTAGAAATTAAATTAAATATAAAAATTGGTAACAATAAATTAATTATTACTTAATTAATTGAAATATATGTCCAACTGATATTATTTATTGGTTGAGTAAGAAAAAAAATCATAAATAATATTTAAAAATGTAATTCGTCCCTTCAACCAATATTCTATAATATATCTTCATAAAAATAATCAAATATTTTATTTTATTGCATTAGTTCAATGTAAATTTATATAATCATCATCCTACAGTCATTCCATTCAAATAATCAAGGAATAGTTGTCAATGAATTTCAATCAAGTAATTTATATATTAAAATATAAACAATTCAATTATAGGTGGGATAATAAAATACGTTTAAGAATGATGAATAAAATAATTAAAAGTTCTTACACTAAGGTTTAAACAGAAATTATTTGGAACTTCGTCAGCAATGATATATGATTCACTTATGTTCTCCTCAATAAACGGTTCCCAGTCACCTCTCCTTCCCCTGGGGTTCATTTCATTAGAAGCAGGTAAGCCAAGGTTTTAGTTGAAATAATATAATTATTCTGCATACCTGGGTTAATCAAGAAAACATTAAAAACACCAAAAATTGCTCGATCTGAGGCTTAATTCCCCTTCACACAATTTATATCATTATTAGGAAAATCATCCCACTCATGAAAAATCCATTATACCTAAATCAATATATATGATTCTTTTTATGATATTCAATTTCTTTCATTTGTGGGATAAATATTTATATATTAATTATATATTAGAAATCTCTTAATACTTAGCTTTAATTAATCTTCAAAAAAATATATACCAAGAGTAATGAATTCATCATAGATTCAATTAAATGATCAATATAGTTTTTTAATCTAATATCTTAGGAAAAAATTCCATTATACTCTTCTTAAAGGGATCGACACTTGAATCTCAAAAACAAGCTAAGTATTAACCAGGGAAAACCTACAAAACTAAATTTATCAAATAGATTTATTACATTAGAGACAGGGGATTTAAATTATAAGAAATATATATTGTTATCTATTACTTCCTGAAACCTCGTGGATATATGTAGGATTCAGAAAATCAGATTTATCATTTATTAGAGTTATCCTCAAAAATTTATGATGGTTCTGGGAACTATAATTTACCCTTTTAAAATGTAACACCATTTTTATATGCACGGTTCATTTGAGATATGCACATTGAAATGAATACTTGGATTATTGTTGGAATTCAAGGATCGTGAATTGATATACGACCTTGGTTCATGTTCCTTTTATCCTCTTAATCACTAGTAATTAGACATTTAAATAGATTATACATTAATATATTATCACATTATAATGATATACTAAATCCATGGTAGATTTATGAGTAGTTTAGAAGATATTGAAATTAAGTGAATATACTCTATGGGAGAGGTAAAAATACATTTGGTTGGATTGTTTTATTTTTCATTTTAATTTTCATGGAAGGTTTTGTGAATTTTATGTCAAAAAAATCATACATTATTTGTTAAAATTGAAATATGTTCTATTTTAGGTTGTCTTGGTATGTGAATTCATGTAATAGTTTATAAGTATGAGTTTATTGTTCTAATTATCACCGACAAATGAAGTTTTTGGATGTAAAAAAGTTCATTCATTAAATTTTTTGGGTTTCCCAATGGTGGAATGATATTGAGGTACAATATTATTTCAACATCATTGGATTTCAAAATTTTGTGGTAGTATGGTTCATGTCATGCCATTGATATTCATTGTTTATAGAAACCATGGCTATTATTATGATGTAAACTATTGGAATTGATGTATATATGTGTATTAATGACTAAAATACACTACTCAATTTTTAATTAATTAATGCGTTTGTAGTTATAAGGATGTGGTAATAAAATATATATTTTTTTCTTTAAAATTATTTATTTATAAAAATTATCAATATTTGGTATGGTTATGAGACATGTTGGGATTCATTGGTAAACCTATTGGGTGTGGATATGTTGGAAATATTCATGAAACATTCTGGGCAGAAATTGTCTTAGTTTATCATCATTTATATGGAAATTAGTAATAATTTTAAAATAATGATTTGAAAACTAATGAGAATTGGATTTTTTGTGACAGTTATTTTTGGGAGGCTTAGTTAGTGAAGGGTAAATTGAGAGATTTTGGTAACAAAAAAATTGGTTTTATAAACAATATTTCTTCTTGTTTAACTAGTATGTGAGCATGGTTTTGGGGAACTTTTATGGTTAAAAGGTCTCTTGGATTGTTTTTTGGTAGTCTTTGTTATGGTTAAAGATTAGTAGGTGGTGTATTTTGACACAATTACAGTTATTGATATGAAAAGGATATGAATATTCGAACACTTCATAATGAGGTGTTTTTATTTATTAAAAATTATTGTAAAATTTTTTAAGAAATAATTATCATTATGGGTTGTAAAATGAATCAATTCTGATGGATAGTTCAAATTAGATCTTCTAGTTCTGATAGATAAATAAAATAAAATATACAAAAAGTGATGATTCGTATTGAAAATGGGATCTATTAATGTTTTGGGATTATCTTTTGATGACTGGGTGAGGATAAATGAAGGGTTTTATTGTATTTTTTTTTGGAATGCATATTATTGTTTTATAATTATTATTTGAGTCATTATAAATGGTCATAGAAGATGCGATTTTTGGGTTGAGTTTTGTTTATTTTTTGAACACTTCCTTTAAGAGGGATATGGTGTTGTATACTTTGGTGAATTTGTTTGAGTATATCTTATCATGCATATATGAAATGATTTTGGGAAATATCTATTGAATGAACTAAATATAGGATGTAATCTATCAATATTATTTGAAAAGGCATATATTATAATGAATATGTGTATTTTAAGAATGAAATACAATTATTAAAGGAATGAATAATTTAGAAAATTTTTGATCCCAAATGATGAGAATTTTTTAGATAAACATATTTTATAGATTTTCAAGAGGGTAAAAATAATTGAGGGAAGTGTTGTCAAGAAAATTTTTTAGTTATTATTTAATTTATAATTTGTTCTTTATTTTATGATGATGAAATATCTCAGTGGTGGTTTTAATTTTAAACCAATATTTTGGAATTAGATGAACATATTTGGATTTAATTTCATTAAAAATTCTTTTTTTTAATTTAAGAAGATTTTTTAAGTATATGGAAATTTGTGGATGTATTTTAGTGGGTAATTAGTAAAGTTGAGGGGATAATATGGGTATAAAAGAGGTTAAAAGTTAATAATATGGTAAAATGTTGTTCAAATCTTATTTGAGTGTGTTTAAGTATTTTAAACGATGTAACATCCTTAACCAAATCCATTTCCTTGTATAGAATCAAAATTCATCTAAACATTGGGGAATCCCAGGGACATCAATGGTTTGAAATAAATTTCTATGGTTTTATAATATAATAGGTGGAAAATTTTAATATTCATATGAAATAAACTATAGCATAAATCACAAGAAAATATATAAATATGATTAATTTATAAAATGAGACAAACTATAAAATGTAACATAATAATTATGAATAAAAAAATTGTAGTAGAAAAAACTAAATCTATACAGATTGGAAATTAGAAGAACAAAAATTAAAAAAAGGATCTAGTCACTGAACCCTCCCATACAACATATGAAATCTACCTCCAAGAATCCATATTTTTTACCTAATACCACAACATCGATGGATTTCTTAATTTTTTTTGGAGGTCTTACCCATACATGAACCATAATAAACAACAATTTTATATGAATCAAGTTTAATATTCCTAGTTGAGTACATAAAATTAGTAGTAAATCACCCAATGGCTACCCACACACATAACTAAAATAAGAACAAGTTATCTCACATAAAATTTAAAATATATCAGTAAAAAAAAAGTCTAGGTTAAACAATGTAAATAACTCTAAAAAAATATACCATTATTTGAAGGAATTATTTTAAAAAATTTACCCACTCCACAACCAATACACTCATTACATTAAATACACATTCATATAATTTTCCTACCCAATACTTTCTGCATAAATCCATAGATAACTAAACATACCAACTCATTAGAGTAAACTCATCCGTTAACATAAAAGTTGTTGCATGGATGTGCAATCTAGTGTGCCCTAATTTCAGCATGGTGGATATGTCTAAATAAACAATATGAATTTCAAATATGCCCAAAGTTTTATACGGTGTCCATATCTAAACTAATAATTCCCATTCATTATGTTCCAAAAAATCAACATGGTGTCCATTTTTTATCCAAAAGACCCCATCTTTATACATAATTAATGCACACATACTCATTCCAATTATATTTTAACATTATTCAAATATAATATTACCTTACATGTTTATATAAATTATTTATATCCCAATAAGTCCCATCCATATGCATCTTGATCCCACACAAACCTATTCCAAATAAAACACATTCACACAGATAATAATTATTTTTAAAAATAAATCACTAAAAGGGTATTTTATAAATCATTTTGTTTGATTCCCCATACCTTACTAAAAAACCATTTTTTAAACAAAAATAGATTTAAAAAATTATTTTTCCAAATCAAATAACGTAGATAAAAAATAATTTAACATTTGAAAATAAATAGTTTTTATGTTCTTCAAAAATAGAGTGATGGAGAATCCACCTACATCCAAAACAGTTTCCACGATAAAATCGCATATTAAAATAATATATTTATCCTCTCACATTTCTTTGTTAATAGAATATAATAATATGAAAAATAAAACAATACCTTTCCATAATATCTGAGTATATAATCCCTATATTATAATTTCTTAAAATAGAAAATGGGGAAATAAGAGATGGGAAAGAGAGGTGGAATCCTTACATTAAATCCCTAGTCCATACTATATAATAATAAAAATAAAAAGACATTTTAGGTGAACATGACAACCAAAATCTTCCTAGGTAACCACTAGGTTCCTAAAACCAATATAAAATAGGATAAATGAAAATTTTAAGTTGGTTTTTGGTTTAAAATTTAATTTTTATGTCTTTTTATTGTCACACACTATTGGGATGTATGGTTTTTAAAATTATAAAAAAATATTTTGGACACTACTACCTAAATAATTCTAGGTCCACACAATTTAATAGTCCATGACCTCTAACCATGCATTTACCCCTTGGAGAAAAAAAGGGGTTGCATAGTTTTTTACATGGTATACCTAAATGGTGTGCCATAATTTTACCTGAAAAAATAAAACCATCATATTCTATACAGTTTCCTTGGAATCCCACATGATTTTCACCCACATTTCCTACAATTTACCACTAAAAATGCCTAAAAAATAATTAAAAATATTTTTGAAATTACTAATTCCCACATAGACATCCTTAGAGATTAAAATCCTTCTTAAAAAAAATAAATACCTCAAGCCAAGGAGTCCCATTATCTTCACCAATGGGCATTCCATATATTGAAAATTTAGACTAGTTGTGTCTCAAAAAAAAACATAACCATAACCACAACATAAATTAATCCTACTAAAAAATTTCCTCAATGACCAGATCATACATCTATAAAACACATACCAAAGGTATAATCCATTCTATGTGAATCTTTTCCTTCCTATACCAAAATTTTAATAAGTGGGTGACCAAATGTTTCATCGAGATTGAGAGTAACATGATTCAAATAGACCATATGATATAGTTTAATCTCACACAAATATGGTGGATTTATTGGAAAAAATATCATCAACTAAATTGGGAAGGTAAAACTAACTGATAAGAAACCTCACTAGTAAACTCAATTAAATAAATATTTCCAACATAAAAAGGTGATAATTTTTTAAAAAAAATTATTTTTTGGATCCCAGAAATACCGAAAAAAATATGAAATATTCCACCATTAATTGAATATAAATATTACATGAATATAATATCTGATTGATTTTATTTATTAGTATTAATTTTGTTATAAGTCAATCTAGATAGTATTTTCTAAAAAGAGACATGAAAAATAAATTATTTTCCCCTAACATCTATCCATTTAACTATGGTCTATCATTTATAGAGTCCTGAGGGATAATTTAGTAACCAAAAAATAGTAATAATAAGGTCTCTATTATATAAATTGAAAACCTTTTTCACCCTAACACCTCAAAATATCACAATCATTCATTTTTTAAATTATTTTAAAAAATTAATCCCCTATATTTGGATGAAAAGTGCTTACTCAATGAGTTGGTAAACTATCAACCTTATGATATCATTATTATAATGCATATTTTGTATTCTAGTGTTCAATTCCATGATAATTCTTTACCATTACACTCTAAATCAAGGTAAAAGTCACAAAATACCCATTATTCCTCAGTTTTATTCCTTTTCATGTTGATATGAAAGGAAAATATTGGATTTATATTCCTCCTACTTTATAGATGATGGGAAAATGTTTTTTTTATAACCTTGGGTATCATTAAATCACCTAGTTGGATGACCCACTCAAATGTTGATCGGTATAAATTAACTCTTACTGTATAGTGTAATAATTATAATTGGATCCCAAAAAACATAAGAGATAATTTTCATAAAAAGGTTCATTAGCAAGGAAACAACACATGATGTCATTAAACATTATAAATTTCAAGAGTAACTAAAATTTCCTTATACATAATCCACCATTAACAATAAAAAAATAACCTAGGGGGAGTCTAAATAAAGTCTACACTTTTCTCTATAAAATCTTTTGGATTTATTCTCCATTTATTATATTATAGCATTACACTATCGCAAATTAATATGTACACACAAACATTAACCACACAAATATTGTAATCTTCACCAAATAAAAATATTATAAAAAAAACTATTATAGTTAATAATATCACATTCATGTATCTATCATTAAAATTTTTTAATTCCCCACCAATAATCACTTGATTAGGTTCCATTAACTCTTCCTCAAAAATTAATAATCACACAAAGACATGACATCAACCATGTTAGTTTTTCATTCAACAAACCCTAAGATCATCAATGACCCATTCTTCCATAAACCAAACCTTATAAACATAACTATTCAGATAACCCGACTCTATCATCCATAGATCCCTTGATACCACTATCTACATTTAGTGAATTAAACCATAACCTTATGAGGAACAAAGTTCTCAGCATAATAATAATTTTTATAAAATGAATTCTAAATCCCAACAAAACTAACACTACTAATGATCTTTATCCAACTAAGGAACATTTTCTAAAAAATTAGTCATCACATCAACCAATGTAATTCTTAAGGAAACACCATTATTCAATCTTGATGAAAAATAGAATAATCTAAATTATTAATATAATCTATCAACCCTACCACTTATAAACACTCGGTCATGCATGATCTAATAATAAAACCCATGAAATTGGACCTCCCATAATCCTTATTATATTAGGGTCACTACAATTGGTGAAATAAATTCCATATATCTCTCTTCTATTAGAATTAACTACAAAAATTCTAGATTCTATGGAATCTCCTCCTATAGAGAAAAAAATGTTTCATATGGTTTTTTTGTAATACAAGTAGTTCATGATTCCAAACATTCAATACATAAAAATTTCATGCTTCTCAAAGGACAATTTTATACTTATATCTTAATATCAAAGAAAATTATAGATATATAAAATAAAAAAACCAACAACATAATATTTTACTACACTGTTGGTACTCCCAAAGTTGGATAAAACAACCTTTAAAATTTAATTATGCTCACACTCAATTTTATCCCAGAAAATGTTGACATCAACAATGACCGTGAAAAAAATACTTGGGTTATATAAATATAATAAATATGTTTTTATCTCCCAATATCTATAGAATGATTTGGTGATTAACCCAAATAATTGTCTTAACACAACAAGTTGAATTTTGTTTCAAAAAGATACTACTAAATAAACCTAAATTCAACATCCAATAAACCCTTTATTCCACACTATAGGTCATAGAGTTCACAATGAGACCAATGAAAAAATTTCTCAAATTATCATACCAAGCTCATAATTATCATCCCAATGTTCTCTCAAGATATTCAAGAAACTATAAAATATGTCACTATAGTCATTAAAGAAAGGTGACACCAAATATGATCACATGACATGAGAAAACTAGAGATATCTATTAGAATAATTCCCCATGGTTCATCAATAGCTACAAATTACTACTCTACCACAATAAAAAATACATTCAAAAACTCCTAATAAATATGAACTATCCAATCCACTCTTTGTGGGATAATACATGAATTCATTATTTTATATTTGTACACTGTAAAGATTCTGTAATTATGGATAAAACTCATCTTTTCAAAAACTATGATTAAATATGATTACTAATAATGTGATATTATCAAAAAATTATCACTAGGAACTCCATTAGAAAAATAATATCCCAAAAAATAAATAAAAAATAAATTAATAGGTCTCACAGATGCTGATGAGTATGAGTTTCCATATGGAATACATAAATAAACTATGATTATTTATAGGTATATCTTACTTAGAACCACCCTTCACTTGAAATATTTCATAGAATATCATTAATAATAGTTTTTACAGAAAGAAGTACTTAAAATTTGTGACATTGATAATATAAATCTCCCTATAACTCAAGTATTATCTTTACCTAAAACCCTTCATCTAAAACGACCTCTTAAAGGAAGATGATTCATAGAGAAGGAATGCATATAATCCATGTATTTTATTTATTATAGAGACTAGAAAATGGTACTACTCCATCTATATAGTGAATAACATCGTCATATTCTCAACTCAAGTGTACTTATAATATAAAACTACCAAGAATCAATGATCACTCTAGGTCTCTAATAGAAGTAGTAGATATCAAAAGGTAAAACCCTAGCTTTAATTCTCACTCAAGAGGCCTTTAAAAAAATATCAATCATGAAAAAAAATATGAATTAAGAACAATGTGTACATCATCCACAAATATCATTATTAACTTGGTCATGGTCATGTTTGAAATAATAAAAAATATAATGAAAACCAAGGGTATATAGACATGAGTGGGATTCATATGGCTATATCATACCTCTTTCGATGTAAAAATATGTTTGTTTATATATACCACATTTTTTTACATGAACATTGTGGAAAAAACATTCCACATGGTAAGGGTGTGGGTAATATCCTATAGACAAGATCCAATATGGATTTTGATATAATTGTTAGCAACAAGACACTTATATGCATGATCTTATATGAATGTGTATATATGCCTTCAAAAATGGACAAATATATCCATAGTTATATATGAATATGGTTATATACCAACAATATCATTGATCCAATGTTACCATGGAAATATTCTTTAATATTTAGTACCCTAAAGTTGCAGTTTTATATCACTATGGATACAAGACATCGCACCTGTGAAACTATATATGTTGTTATATATGATGAGGGTTTTGGACTATCTCACCTAGGATCTATAGCAAACAACATAGTTGAAAATATATTTATCCTTTCACAGCATTATCAGAATTATAATTTATTTGTGGATTATATTAAAATTTATATAGAAATATATATATGTGTGTTATATATATATATATATTTAATAATTTTATCTGTGTGGGAGAGTTTTTCATATTTTAAGCATGAGATATGATTTAAATAATTTTTGGAAGCTTATTTTTTAAAACAATTGTATTTTCTTGAGCATAGAGAATTTTTATATATGTTTACCATGTGGATTATTCAATATCCATAGGTTCCATGACTGGGACTATAGGTTCATCTTATATAATCATATAAAAACATTGTTATATGTGTCTTTAATTCACTATGTTCCATGTCAAACAAGATATAGTCACAAGCCTTGACCATGGCTAGAGGCCTGATGTTATAATCACATATTTCATGTCCATAGACACCATTCTTGTGGAAATATCAATTTTTCATTCTTGAGTTCCATAAGAGGGTCTAGAATTTTCCAAACTCAATCCATTATCAATATTATAAAATAGTTATAACGAAAAAAATCTCGAACTCTATCCATGGTAAGGTAATAGTAGCATGAGATCGGGTAAAAACTGACTAATATCTCACTCGACATTAACGGGAAAATCTAATATAAAGATAACTATATAATTAATAGGTTCCCAAATCATACAAAAAATGTGAGTCTCAAAATCCAAGCCATCCGTTTCCACCCTTGGATTAGTCTCACCTCATGATCCCATGATCCATCAATCATAAAAATTTATATAGAGAATTCAACCTATATATGGTTCTATATTTCTCAACTGTACTACCATAATCTCAAATACAAATATATAATATTTACAATGGGGTATAAACATTCCTCTACTTATAGAGAAATATACATTATAATTAACAATAAAAAAATAACCTAGGGGGAGTCTAAATAAAGTCTACACTTTTCTCTATAAAATCTTTTGGATTTATTCTCCATTTATTATATTATAGCATTACACTATCACAAATCAATATGTACACAACAACATTAACCACACAAATATTGTAATCTTCACCAAATAAAAATATTATAAAAAAAACTATTATAATTAATAATATCACATTCATGTATCTATCATTAAAATTTTTTAATTCCCCACCAATAATCACTTGATTAGGTTCCATTAACGCTTCCTCAAAAATTAATAATCACACAAAGACATGACATCAACCATGTTAGTTTTTCATTCAACAAACCCTAAGATCATCAATGACCCATTCTTCCATAAACCAAACCTTATAAACATAACTATTCAGATAACCCGACTCTATCATCCATAGATCCCTTGATACCACTATCTACATTTGGTGAATTAAACGATAACCTTATGAGGAACAAAGTTATCAGCATAATAATAATTTTTATAAAATGAATTCTAAATCCCAACAAAACTAACACTACTAATGATCTTTATCCAACTAAGGAACATTTTCTAAAAAATTAGTCATCACATCAACCAATGTAATTCTTAAGGAAACACCATTATCCAAACTTGATGAAAAATAGAATAATCTAAATTATTAATATAATCTATCCACCCTACCACTTATAAACACTCGGTCATGCATGATCCAATAATAAAACCCATGAAATTGGACCTCCCATAATCCTTATTATATTAGGGTCACTACAATTGGTGAAATAAATTCCATATATCTCTCTTCTATTAGAATTAACTACAAAAATTCTAGATTCTATGGAATCTCCTCCTATAGATAAAAAAATGTTTCATATGGTTTTTTGTAATACAAGTAGTTCATGATTCCAAACATTCAATACATAAAAATTTCATGCTTCTCAAAGCACAATTTTATACTTATATATTAATATCAAAGAAAATTATAGATATATAAAATAAAAAAACCAACAACATAATATTTTACTACAGTGTTGGTACTCCCAAAGTTGGATAAAACAACCTTTAAACTTTAATTATGCTCACACTCAATTTTATCCCAGAAAATGTTGACATCAACAATGACCGTGAAAAAAATACTTGGGTTATATAAATATAATAAATATGTTTTTATCTCCCAAAATCTATAGTATGATTTGGTGATTAACCCAAATAATTGTCTTAAAACAACAAGTTGAATTTTGTTTCAAAAAGATACTACTAAATAAACCTAAATTCAACATCCAGTAAACCCTTTATTCCACACTATAGGTCATAGAGTTCACAATGAGAACAATGAAAAAATTTCTCAAATTATCATACCAAGCTCATAATTATCATCCCAATGTTCTCTCAAGATATTCAAGAAACTATAAAATATGTCACTATAGTCATTAAAGAAAGGTTATACCAAATATGATCACATGACATGAGAAAAATAGAGATATCTATTAGAATAATTCCCCATGGTTCATCAATAGCTACAAATTACTACTCTACCACAAAAAAAATACATTCCAAAACTCCTAATAAATATGAACTATCCAATCCACTCTTTGTGGGATAATACATGAATTCATTATTTTATATTTGGACACTGTAAAGATTCTGTAATTATGGATAAAACTCAACTTTTCAAAAACTATGATTAAATATGATTACTAATAATGTGATATTATCAAAAAATTATCACTAGGAACTCCATTAGAAAAATAATATCCCAAAAAATAATTAAAAAATAAATTAATAGGTCTCACAGATACTGATGAGTATGAGTTTCCATATGGAATACATAAATAAAATATGATTATTTTTAGGTATATCTTACTTAGAACCACCCTTCACTTGAAATATTTCATAGAATATCATTAATAATAGTTTTTACAGAAAGTAGTACTTTAAATTTGTGACATTGATAATATAAATCTCCCTATAACTCAAGTATTATCTTTACCTAAAACCCTTCTTCTAAAACGACCTCTTAAAGGAAGATGATTCTTAGAGAAGGAATGCATATAATCCATGTATTTTATTTATTATAGAGACTAGAAAATGGTACTACTCCATCTATATAGTGAAGAACATTGACATATTCTCAACTCAAGTGTACTTATAATATAAAACTACCAAGAATCAATGATCACTCTAGGTCTCTAATAGAAGTAGTAGATATCAAAAGGTAAAACCCTAGCTTTAATTCTCACTCAAGAGGCCTTTAAAAAAATATCAATCATGAAAAAAAATATGAATTAAGAACAATGTGTACATCATCCACAAATATCATTATTAACTTGGTCATGGTCATGTTTGAAATAATAACAAATATAATGAAAACCAAGGGTATATAGACATGAGTGGGATTCATATGGCTATATCATACCTCTTTCGATGTAAAAATATGTTTGTTTATATATACCACATTTTTTTACATGAACATTGTGGAAAAAAAATTCCACATGGTAAGGGTGTGGGTAATATCCTATAGACAAGATCCAATATGGATTTTGATATAATTGTTAGCAACAAGACACTTATATGCATGATCATATATGAATGTGTATATATGCCTTCAAAAATGGACAAATATATCCATAGTTATATATGAACATGGTTATATACCACCAATATCATTGATCCTATGTTACCATGGAAATATTCATTAATATTTAGTACCCTAAAGTTGCAGTTTTATATCACTATGGATACAAGACATCGCACCTGTGAAACTATATATGTTGTTATATATGATGAGGGTTTTGGACTATCTCACCTAGGATCTATAGCAAACAACATAGTTGAAAATATATTTATCCTTTCACAGCATTATCAGAATTATAATTTATTTGTGGATTATATTAAAATTTATATAGAAATATATATATGTGTTATATATATATATATTTAATAATTTTATCTGAGTGGGAGAGTTTTTCATATTTTAAGCATGAGATATGATTTAAATAATTTGTGGAAGCTTATTTTTTAAAACAATTGTATTTTCTTGAGCATAGAGAATTTTTATATATGTTTACCATGTGGATTATTCAATATCCATAGGTTCCATGACTGGGAATATAGGTTCATCTTATATAATCATATAACAACATTGTTATATGTGTCTTTAATTCACTATGTTCCATGTCAAACATGATATAGCCACAAGCCTTGACCATGGCTAGAGCCCTGATGTTATAATCACATATTTCATGTCCATAGACACCATTATTGTGGAAATATCAATTTTTCATTCTTGAGTTCCCTAAGAGGGTCTAGAATTTTCCAAAATCAATCCATTATCAGTATTATAAAATAGTTATACAGAAAAAAATCTCGAACTCTATCCATGGTAAGGTAATAGTAGCATGAGATAGGGTAAAAACTGACTAATATATCACTACACATTAACGGGAAAATCTAATATAAGGATAACTATATAATTAATAGGTTACCAAATCATACAAAAAAGGTGAGTCTCAAAATCCAAGCCATCTGTTTCCACCCTTGGATTAGTCTCACCTCATGATCCCATGATCCATCAATCATAAGAATTTATATAGAGAATTAAACCTATATATGGTTCTATATTTCTCAACTGTACTACCATAATCTCAAATAGAAATATATAATATTTACAATGGGGTATAAACATTCCTCTACTTATAGAGAAATATACTTTATAATTAGACTCCATATTTTTTTCTTATCGCTCTATTAATCATTTTTATAGGCCCAACACTAACACATGGTCATCATGATCCTACCTCTGAATATGAACTATATATCTTTGAGTGTAATCCTCAGTATTCGGGACGAACCCATGGTTAATAGAGAATATCTTGGTGAGATAACAAAAAACGGAATAAAAAAATTATGCAGTACCAATATAAGATGATTATACAAACATACATATACCCAAAAAATGATGAATTATATTTCTTGATTGTTTAATAAATTAAATAAGTGTTGATGATATGGTAAATTAGAAGTCACACTAATTGTAGGATCCCTGGTATAATAAAATAACATAGAAACCATTTAGCATCACTACTCTGAATTCTCAAACTGAACCTCACAAGGAAACTAATTTCAAACTCCATACCTATGATAAAAACCACACTATTATATTTCTAATATGACCCAACCATTGAATATAGATGGAAAATGGTGTATTAAGGACATGGAGTTCGAATAATAATGATGAATGGTGGCATGACTATGACCTGACCACCCAAAGATGAGTTCAAATTAATTTAATTAAAGAACATAGTTATAGACTCTCTCTTGGTAGTAAAAATAATGATTTGAATTATCATTCATGAAACAAGAGACCAATATATAAATGAATGTAAGTAAAATAATTATTTTATGTAGTAGAAATTAAATTAAATATAAAAATTGGTAACAATAAATTAATCAATACTTAATTAATTGAAATATATGTCCAACTGATATTATTTATTGGTTGAGTAAGAAAAAAATCATAAATAATATTTAAAAATGTAAATCGTCCCTTCAACCAATATTCTATAATATATCTTCATAAAAATAATCAAATATTTTATTTGACTGCAGTAGTTCAATGTAAATTTATATAATCATCATCCTACAGTCATTCCATTCAAATAATCAAGGAATAGTTGTCAACGAATTTCAATCAAGTAATTTATATATAAAAATATAAACAATTCAATTATAGGTGGGATAATAAAAGAAGTTTAAGAATGATGAATAAAATAATTAAAAGTTCTTACACTAAGGTTTAAACAGAAATTATTTGGAACTTCGTCAGCAATGATATATGATTCACTTATGTTCTCCTCAATAAACGGTTCCCAGTCACCTCTCCTTCCCATGGGGTTCATTTCATTAGAAGCAGGTAAGCCAAGGTTTTAGTTGAAATAATATAATTATTCTGCATACCTGGGTTAATCAAGAAAACATTAAAAACACCAAAAATTGCTCGATCTGAGGCTTAATTCCCCTTCACACAATTTATATCATTATTAGGAAAATCATCCCACTCATGAAAAATCCATTATACCTAAATCAATATATATGATTCTTTTTATGATATTCAATTTCTTTCATTTGTGGGATAAATATTTATATATTAATTATATATTAGAAATCTCTTAATACTTAGCTTTAATTAATCTTCAAAAAAATATATACCAAGAGTAATGAATTCATCATAGATTCAATTAAATGATCAATATAGTTTTTTAATCTAATATCTTAGGAAAAAATTCCATTATACTCTTCTTAAAGGGATCGACACTTGAAACTCAAAAACAAGCTAAGTATTAACCAGGGAAAACCTACAAATCTAAATTTATCAAATAGATTTATTACATTAGAGACAGGGGATTTAAATTATAAGAAATATATATTGTTATCTATTACTTCATGAAACCTCGTGGATATATGTAGGATTCAGAAAATCAAATTTATCATTTATTAGAGTTATCCTCAAAAATTGATGATGGTTCTGGGAACTATAATTTACCCTTTTAAAATGTAACACCATTTTTATATGCATGGTTCATTTGAGATATGCACATTGAAATGAATACATGGATTATAGTTGGAATTCAAGGATCATGAATTGAGATACGACCTTGGTTCATGTTCCTTTTATCCTCTTAATCACTAGGAATTAGACATGTAAATAGATTATACATTAATATATTATCACATTATAATGATATACTAAATCCATGGTAGATTTATGAGTAGTTTAGAAGATATTCAAATTAAGTGAATATACTCTATGGGGGAGGTAAAAATACATTTTGTTGGATTGTTTTATTTTTCATTTTAATTTTCAAGGAAGGTTTTGTGAATTTTATGTCAAAAAAATAATACATTATTTGTTAAAATTGAAATATGTTCTATTTTAGGTTGTCTTGGTATGTGAATTCATGTAATAGTTTATAAGTATGAGTTTATTGTTCTAATTATCTCCGACAAATGAAGTTTTTGGAAGTAAAAAAGTTCATTCATTAAATTTTTTGGGTTTCCCAATGGTGGAATGATATTGAGGTACAATATTATTTCAACATCATTGGATTTCAACATTTTGTGGTAGTATAGTTCATGTCATGCCATTGATATTCATTTTTTATAGAAACCATGGCTATGATTATGATGTAAACTATTGGAATTGATGTATATATGTGTATTAATGACTAAAATACACTACTCAATTTTTAATTAATGAATGCGTTTGTAGTTATAAGGATGTGGTAATAAAATATATTTTTTTTCTTTAAAATTATTTATTTATAAAAATTATCAATATTTGGTATGGTTATGAGACATGTTGGGATTCATTGGTAAACCTATTGGGTGTGGATATGTTGGAAATATTCATAAAACATTCTGGGAAGAAATTGTCTTAGTTTATCATCATTTATATGGAAATTAGTAATAATTTTAAAATAATGATTTGAAATCTAATGAGAATTGGATTTTTTGTGACAGTTATTTTTGGGAGGCTTAGTTAGTGAAGGGTAAATTGAGAGATTTTGGTAACAAAAAAATTGGTTTTATAAACAATATTTCTTCTTGTTTAACTAGTATGTGAGCATGGTTTTGGGGAACTTTTTTGGTTAAATGGTCTCTTGGATTGTTTTTTTGTAGTCTTTGTTATGGTTAAAGATTAGTAGGTGGTGTATTTTGACACAATTACAGTTATTGATATGAAAAGGATATGAATATTGGAACACTTCATAATGAGGTGTTTTTATTTATTAAAAATTATTGTAGAATGTTTTAAGAAATAATTATCATTATGGGTTGTAAAATGAATCAATTCTGATGGATAGTTCAAATTAGATCTTCTAGTTCTGATAGATAAATAAAATAAAATATACAAAAAGTGATGATTCGTATAGAAAATGGGATCTATTAATGTTTTGGGATTATCTTTTGATGACTGGGTGAGAATAAATGAAGGGTTTTATTGTATTTTTTTTATGGAATTCATATTATTGTTTTATAATTATTATTTGAATCATTATAAATGGTCATAGAAGATACGATTTTTGGGTTGAGTTTTGTGTATTTTTTGAACACTTCCTTTAAGAGGGATATGGTGTTGTATACTTTGGTGAATTTGTTTGAGTATATCTTATCATGCATATATGAAATGATTTTGGGAAATATCTATTGAATGAACTAAATATAGGATGTAATCTATCAATATTATTTGAAAAGGCATATATTATAATGAATATGTGTATTTTAAGAATGAAATACAATTATTAAAGGAATGAATAATTTAGAAAATTTTTGATCCCAAATGATGAGAATTTTTTAGATAAACATATTTTATAGATTTTCAAGAGGGTAAAAATAATTGAGGGAAGTGTTGTCAAGAAAATTTTTTAGTTATTATTTAATTTATAATTTGTTCTTTATTTTATGATGATGAAATATCTCAGTGGTGGTTTTAATTTTTAAACCAATATTTTGGAATTAGATGAACATATTTGGATTTAATTTCATTAAAAATTCTTTTTTTTAATTTAAGAAGATTTTTTAAGTATATGGAAATTTGTGGAAGTATTTTAGTGGGTAATTAGTAAAGTTTAGGGGATAATATGGGTATAAAAGAGGTTAAAAGTTAATAATATGGTAAAATGTTGTTCAAATCTTATTTGAGTGTGTTTAAGTATTTTAAATGATGTAACATCCTTAACCAAATCCATTTCCTTGTATAGAATCAAAATTCATCTAAACATTGGGGAATCCCAGGGAAATCCATGGTTTGAAATAAATTTCTATGGTTTTATAATATAATAGGTGGAAAATTTTAATATTCATATGAAATAAACTATAGCATAAATCACAAGAAAATATATAAATATGATTAATTTATAAAATGAGACAAACTATAAAATGTAACATAATAATTATGAATAAAAAAATTGTAGTAGAAAAAACTAAATCTATACAGATTGGAAATTAGAAGAACCAAAATTAAAAAAAGGCTCTAGTCACTGAACCCTCCCATACAAAATATGAAATATACCTCCAAGCATCCATATTTTTTACCTAATACCACAACATCGATGGATTTCTTAAATTTTTTTGGAGGTCTTACCCATACATGAACCATAATAAACAACAATTTTATATGAATCAAGTTGAATATTCCTAGTTGAGTACATAAAATTAGTAGTAAATCACCCAATGGCTACCCACACACACTAATAAAATAAGAACAAGTTATCTCACATAAAATTTAAAATATATCAGTAAAAAAACAAGTCTAGGTTAAACAATGTAAATAACTCTAAAAAAATATACCATTATTTTAAGGAATTATTTTAAAAAATTAACCCACTCCACAACCAATACACTCATTACATTAAATACACATTCATATAATTTTCCAACCCAATACTTTCTGCATAAATCCATAGATAACTAAACATACCAACTCATTAGAGTAAACTCATCCATTAACATAAAAATTGTTGCATGGATGTGCAATCTAGTGTGCCCAAATTTCAGCATGGTGGATATGTCTAAATAAACAAGATGACTTTCAAATATGCCCAAAATTTTATATGGTGTCCATATCTAAACTAATAATTCCCATTCATTATGTTCCAAAAAATAAACATGGTGTCCATTTTTTATCCAAAAGACCCCATCTTTATACATAATTAATGCACACATACTCATTCCAATTATATTTTAACATTATTCAAAAATAATATTCCCTTACATGTTTATATAAATTATTTATATCCCAATAAGTCCCATCCATATGCATCTTGATCCCACACAAACCTATTCCAAATAAAACACATTCACACAGATAATAATTATTTTTAAAAATAAATCACTAAAAGGGTATTTTATAAATCATTTTGTTTGATTCCCCATACCTTACTAAAAAACCATTTTTTAAACAAAAATAGATTTAAAAAATTATTTTTCCGAATCAATTAACGTAGATAAAAAATAATTTAACTTTTGAAAATAAATAGTTTTTATGTTCTTCAAAAATAGAGTGATGGAGAATCCACCTACATCCAGAACAGTTTCCACGATAAAATCGCATATTAAAATATTATATTTATCCTCTCACATTTCTTTGTTAATATAATATAATAATATGACAACTAAAACAATACCTTTCCATAATATCTGAGTATATAATCCCTATATTAGAATTTCTTAAAATATAAAATGGGGAAATAAGAGATGGGAAAGAGACGTGGAATCCTTACATTAAATCCCTAGTCCATACTATATAATAATAAAAATAAAAAGACATTTTAGGTGAACATGACAACCAAAATCTTCCTAGGTAACCACTAGGTTCCTAAAACCAATCTAAAATAGGATAAATGAAAATTTTAAGTTGGTTTTTGGTTTAAAATTTAATTTTTAGGTCTCTTTATTGTCACACACTATTGGGATGTATGGTTTTTAAAATTATAAAAAAATATTTTGGACACTACTACCTAAATAATTCTAGGTCCACACAATTTAATAGTCCATGACCTCTAACAATGCATTTACCCCTTGGAGAAAAAAAGGGGTTGCATAGTTTTTTACATGGTATACCTAAATGGTGTGCCATAATTTTACCTGAAAAAAGAAAACCATCATATTCTATACATTTTCCTTGGAATCCCACATGATTTTCACCCACATTTTCCTACAATTCACCACTAAAAATGCCTAAAAAATAATTAAAAATATTTTTGAAATTACTAATTCCCACATAGACATCCTTAGAGATTAAAATCCTTCTTAAAAAAAATAAATACCTCAAACCAAGGAGTCCCATTATCTTCACCAATGGGCATTCCATCTATTGAAAATTTAGACTATTTGTGTCTAAAAAAAACCATAACCATAACCACAACATAAATTAATCCTACTCAAAAATTTCCTCAAAGACCAGATCATACATCTATAAAACACATACCAAAGGTATAATCCATTCTTTGTGAATCTTTTCCTTCCTATACCAAAATTTTAATAAGTGGTTGACCAAATGTTTCATCGAGATTGAGAGTAACATGATTCAAATAGACCATATGATATAGTTTAATCTCACACAAATATGGTGGATTTATTGGAAAAAATATCATCAACTAAATTGGGAAGGTAAAACTAACTGATAAGAAACCTCACTAGTAAACTCAATTAAATAAATATTTCCAACATAAAAAGGTGATAATTTTTTTAAAAAAAAATTATTTTTTGGATCCAAGAAATACCGAAAAAAATATGAAATATTCCACCATTAATTGAATATAAATATTACATGAATATAATATCTGATGGATTTTATTTTTTAGTATTACTTTTGTTATAAGTCAATCTAGATAGTATTTTCTAAAAAAAGACATGAAAAATAAATTATGTTCCCCTAACATCTATCCATTTAACTATGGTCTATCATTTCTAGAGTCCTGAGGGATAATTTAGTAACCAAAAAATAGTAATAATAAGGTCTCTATTATATAAATTGAAAACCTTTTGCACCCTAACACCTCAAAATATCACAATCATTCATTTTTTAAATTATTTTAAAAAATTAATCCCCTATATTTGGATGAAAATTGCTTACTCAATGAGTTGGTAAACTATCAACCTTATGATATCATTATTATAATGCATATTTTGTATTCTAGTGTTCAATTCCATGATAATTCTTTACCATTACACTCTAAATCAAGGTAAAAGTCACAAAATACCCATTATTCCTCAGTTTTATTCCTTTTCATGTTGATATGAAAGGAACCTATTGGAATTATATTCCTCCTACTTTATAGATGATGGGAAAATGTTTTTTTCATAACCTTGGGTATCATTAAATCACCTAGTTGGATGACCCACTCAAATGTTGATCGGTATAAATTAACTCTTACTGTATAGTGTAATAATTATAATTGGATCCCAAAAAACATAAGAGATAATTTTCATCCATTTTTATCCAATTGTAACTCCCCTCCATTAGGGGTTTCCTTATTGTAATATTATTGGAGTCGGGCCACTATTCGTCCTTGACTTGTTCGACCATGTTAGGGAAGAGAGTAACCAGAAAAAAATAAATTCCATATTCCTAGTACATTCATCATTGGTGTATGTCATGGATTACGAGAATAAATTTCTATAAATATAGCACATTACAAAAAAATTGATCATAACATTTGTGAAAAAATCATCCAATACCCAATTTCTCATTAAGTTTCATTTTGTGAGAATGCAGTAATTGGTGTAAAAGGCCGTGATAAATTATTAATGAGATACTTGAAATTACCCACTAAACATAGAGGTAAAGGGTCGTCTATGTGTCAATGAATAATACCATTCATCACAATGTTGGATACATATCAAACATAACAAAGGTAAAGAGAATCCTAATGTATTCGTAGTGATCAGAAAAACTATTATACATCCTTCGGGTACTAGAACACTAAACATTTCTAATTTACCCACAAACCCATTTCATCCTATAAATCATCCCACCCACATTCCCAAATAGTCACTGATCATAATATGAATTCCACATAGGTTGAAACAAGTTCATTCAATGTGTATTGTCCAAAAACTCACATTAACACACTAAACTACTTCATAATAAATCATCTATACTAAAACAAGACTAGGCCAAAAACTATATTCCATGAAGTTATAATCATTTTAGAATATAAAATGAAACGTCCAAATTATTTCTCAACTCCCCCAATTAATTCTTTAATCCAAATTTTTTAGTTGATTATTTTCAATATAATTAGAGGAAAATATGAATCATTATTAAGAGTGGTTCGGTAGAAAATAAAACATCTATTGTTGGTGGTAGTCCAATAGAGTTTTTTTTAAGAAGACATTAGGTTATTATTATATTAAGGTATCCAATTTTAGTTTCATTAGCAGCCCAAAATATTATGGTTGTTGATTTATAATACATGGTTACAACCTATTTCACTATAGGCCATACTCCATCCAGATTCATTTCAAATTCCCATTTTAAAGGTTATCCAACCCATTATGAAATGTGAGGGTGACTCGTCAGGAAGAAAAATAAATACATTCCTTAAATATTTGAATCCTCTTAATCATTATTATTATACCAATTATTTTCATTCATAATATAGATGATTACAAAAAAACTAGACTATGATAATGGTATTTAATCATGGTACCTAATATCAATCCAAGGGTATCACACTGATCAAGATGATTCTTGATTATCATCACATGAGTAATCATTTTTACATTAAATGAATATTTTCACATTAATGTGTTTTGTATAACACAAAAAAGGAAATGAAAAATTCAATAAGAACCCATAGAATAAATAGATCAGTAATCCAACATTAACTAATTCTATAAATATTTAATGAAAAAACAGAACTCTATTATAAATTCCAACTTGTCATTATAAGGTTCCCTATAATAAATGCACAATGTTACAACATTACCTAAAATCCATACCAATAAATATAGATGCCAAAATATTTATAGGTATTTCCTTAAAAAAAATCTTTCACAAACACCATATAAAAATATATATTTATTGCATTAATAAAATCTAAACAAATTTATAACCTTTTATATAATATACATGAAACATTTTTTTAAAACCTCTTCAAAATTAAAAAAATAATTAATAATAGAAAAGTTTCCAATGACATTCATTAATTTGAAAAGACCGTTATTAGAAAAATCATTTCCTTAAATTTTTTGGTAATAGGCAATAAGAAACTATTAAATAATATAAAAAATCATTTCATATTAGGTTTATTGATATCCTATTTATCATTAACTCATGATCAATAAACATAGTTACTACAAATACTTGTTACCATTTTTCCAAGAAAACTAAGAACATTAAAGTATTTTTAACTAGGAAACAAACTGTGAAAGATATTTTTTCTCTTACAAATACTTTGATGGATTTTAGGATCAGCCATTTTAATTCATTTTATACCTATATTACAAAGAAATTTGATCATTGGTACATTACCAGTGACACCATGGAATACACATTGGTCAAGGTAATGGGAGGTTAAAATTATCACACCATTTAAGGGGGAATTATTCGAAAACACTAATACTCTATTATAGATTAAATAAGTATTCATTAATCGTGCATATATCCCTATCTGATTTTGGTTTCCCTTGTACAAGTGATTTAATAAAATATGTGTGGATATATGAACATATTTATATATCAAAGTTTCTCTATATAACTCTTATTACCTGTTGATGGTAAGATTTATAGACATTGTAAGTCTATTTGGAATTTATCACTATATGGAGAGGTGGAAGGTGTGGTGGACTTGGTATCAAGCCCATGAAATCGGTTTCCTACAGATAACCATAAAGAGAATTACAACCCATATAATTATTCCTTACTCAATAAGACATGTAACACCATTTAAATTCATGTGACAAAGACCGCTTCTACGTAGTCTATTATCATGAGGAATGAATAAAAAGATGAAATTTTCCTAGAAATTTATATTGTGGGACTCACACATGTGATAATATTTATCGAGGAATACTCCTTGTAGGAATACCATAGATTTGAATGTTTATCCCTTCATATATTGGTAACAAGATGAGTGGGGAAGACTAAAAAGTTTTGGGATTACTAATAATAGGATACCCATAACGGAAATCCATTTAATAAAATGGGTAATAATAAGAGACTAAGAGTGTCATATGAATGACGTATCCTAAGGTGATAATCCAAGTCAATAACATAGGTGAATGTTAGAAGATTTTGTTCTTACACCTAATGGGAGGCATAGATATGGATTTCAAGCCTCATATTTATTGGTTACTATATTAGGATAGAATAAAATTTGGTTGGGGATTAAATCTTTTAGGATGATCATATATGGTCATATACACTCATTTATTTTGGTAACTAAATGATGAAAAAATGATATGGTTGGGGATTACACATTGTTGGAGACCTAGGAAGATGTCCACATCATTTTTGTTGGTAACTAGATAAAAAAGTGGTAATTGAAAGGTTATGTCTTGTTCCTAATATAAGTTCCAAGATATATATTGGGGTGTTTTTTAAACTATATAGATTCATAATTTGTATCTTTTTTGAAATGTAATGAAATCCCCTATAGTTATATCAACACATCTTTAGATCTTATGGAAGTACCAATCAATAATGTTTATCTTCATGTTGTATAGATGTGTTCTATATAGTTTATAGTCATGTATCATATAATAGTTGTCTCATGAATTTAACTATGATTCATATCAACCATGCGTATAAAATTATAAAATAAAACCTATAACAATATAAAATTAATTCTAGGTAATAGAAGAAAGAGATGATAGAATATTTTTTATATTGTATGAGAGTGTACACCAGGGGATTGAGTGGGGTATTCACGTGGTATAACCTTTTGAGTTTACTATAGTTGATGATCCATGTATTTTTTAGAAACCAAAATAAATATATCATATTTTTGAAATCCATGAGAAGTATCTCAAGTTAACGTATTATGAAGGATCCAAGAGAAATATCGCGACTCAACAAGATTTCATGAGGATATCTCATGTGTTCTACCCATTTAGATTAATCTAATTTTTAATTAATTAAATCAATGAAATTTTGGTTGGGGATTATGAAAATTAGAAGGCCAATGAAGGAAAAATTTTAGTTGTTAATTTGATAGTAGAAATTATGGTAGTGTCTCACCCCTTGTAGAAGGTCCATGTATGATATAACTAGGAGGAGTTTCATGGATCTCTGATAATATGATGAAATAAATAGGATCATCTCAACACAAGTTATTATTGGGGTAATGGTAATGGTTCTAGGTATTCAAACTGATTATAGTATAATTTGACCTAAAAAGTTAATGGGGTGACCCATGTTTTTATATAGTTCATTAATAGAAGAAAATGGACTAAGCTAATGGATCGAGATAGTGTTGTGTTTTTCATATATTGGTTACTGTGTATGGGTGCTTCCTGAAGGTATGAACACATACATGTGTATATGTATAGGTGTTTTGTGAAGTGACTATTATTTATATGCTTTTAGGGGTTACACTAGAAAGGGTACTTCATGGGATTCATAAACAAATTTCCTCCCAAATATATTATTTTATCTTTGGAATTACCTTTGGTATTTATCTAAAAGTTGAAAGTTTAAAAATAAAATAAAATATATTTCCCTTTTAAAGTTTCATTCCAAGAATTTATAAGTTGTTAACAGAAATCACAATTTTTAAATGGAAGGTAATACAAGGAGTACATGACCAAATAGGAATCTATGAAGCATTATATGAAAAAATTCCTTTTATTTAGGATAAATACAATATTGAAGGAAGATAATGACTATGATGGGATATCACATTCATTAATGATACTTTTTAGAATATCATTAATGAATTATAACCATAATGTCAATATACAATCATGAAAGAAGTTAAAAACTGTGTGGAGTGGTCACATTAACAATGTATTCCCATCAGTGTGACAGTAATTAATTTCATGCATGATGGAATTATAAGATCATAAAATAAGTTCATGGTCTTGACGAAATCTCGTGGTTTCTAAGGGACAATGTGAGAATTTTCCCATTTCTATATTTTTTAAAAATGAATCCAAAAATAATAGAGCCATATATTATGATTAATTACACCGTTTTGGAACCTTGACTATTAAAATAGAATCTTCTGAAATTTACTATTCCCCTAGAAATGGTTTTTTAATAAATTATTTTTATGAGGAAAAAATGTTTCTATAATTCCCAAAAAAAGGTTTTTAAGTCTTTGACACCATTTTCATTAGAAATGTGTGAAATTCATGGCCTACTCCTTATTATAGTTTCTCTCTATCACATCATCATATTATAAAATTTTTTTGAATGATCTTCATCCCTCAGTTTGTGAGTAGTCATGAAACCCATGAAAATATCATTCACGTAATCTTGATGCATGAATAAATTTATTTATATTTAAAACTAACTTGTGTGTTCTATGTGAGGACCATATTATGGATTACATGATGAAGTTTGTGGCACACAGTTTTCAATGCCAACAGACATATAAAGTATTTCAAAATTTCATTTCATGATTCTCCAAAAATAAATATCCTCTTTTACAAATCATGTATGCTCAATAAATGAAAAAATTAAACAACCATAGCTCATATGTTCAATATTTTAGCACACTGTCGTAACCACTTAAAAAAAATCTTAAAATTATTAAATAACATTAAAAATTATCACTTACTATAATATTAAACATATTAATTATTTTAATATCAATAAAAATAATTATATTAAATATATTTTACTAATTAAATACATGTTATTGAATAATAGGAAAATATTATTCCATTAATATATTTTCAATTTAAACCAAATAAAAATATCTCGGAGTAATAGAATCCCATTTATCTAATCATATTCACCATGAAACTAACCTTTAAATCATTAATTTTATTTTAACAATTTTTTTTATGATAATAATAACGTATAAGGATGAGATAATTTTCTTTATAAATATGGATGGTTTTATACACTATAAACCTAACACAAATTATTAAAAAGGGAGAAAATAAATATATTATTATGAATTTAACTATTCATCATGAAAATTTTCACAAGTTCATAGAAGAATAGTGAATGTAATTATTATTTAATTAATTAATTATTATAATATCCATTATTATATTATGTCTTATATCAAAACTAGTTTCATTTCCATTTAGAAATATAAACAAATAGATTACATAATAACAAATAATTCATAGCTTAAATTTGTAAAAAGAATAGAGTAAAACAATATTTTGAAATATTTTGGAAACTATTTCTTATAAACATGCAATTTTTTTATCAAGATAAAAAAATAGAAAATAATGTTATTATGTAACAATTTACCAATTAATAACCGATCAAGCATCCCGTCAATGTTGAAATCCTAGTGGAAAATCGTTATACTAAGGCGTGATTCTCAACAATTATCAACTAAGGCCATGAAGATGTGGTGAATACATTCCAAGAAGTGTTTACGAAAACTTTTCTTACCCTAACCACTATGAATAATAGGGTTTCTAGTGTAAAATATTTTTCTCTAACTTTTTATACTAAAATTGTAACTCCTTACACATTTTATCACTATTCTTACCATAAAAACAAATGGATTTAACCAATCTTAGAGCATTTTTAAAATCCAAACATGAACTCATTACCTTTGATAGTATCAAAATGTAACTGAATATAGGTCCATCCCCCAAAAAATAAAGGTATGAAATAAATTCCAAGTATTTTTTAATACCATTATGCAATTAACTACCTTCTCATTTGAAAAAACCTAAAATAGAAAAATCCTTGAATGTATGTTAACATGATGCATGAATTAATCTATAAAATTTTTAATATGTAACATAATAATGAAATACAACTCGATCCATAGATGAAAACAATATCTCCAAATATATTGTAAAACTAAAATACCAAAAATGAAATCTAGGGTTCCATATGTGGAACCTCGCATGATTCAAATGATATCTATCAATAAGAACCAAGATATGTCACACGAGACAAAAAAATCCATGTTCTCCACTAAAGAAGTAAGAAGTCTGAACCTTACATATACTATAACAAAAATAAACCATGTATGAATGAAGATGAATATTTAGGTGTTGACTATATAAACTCAGTAAGAAATTAAAAAGAGACTACCCACACACACTAATAAAAAAAAGTTAAACCACATTTTAAACCATGATTAAATCATAATAAAAACTAACATGGCACCATTAAACCATGTAAATATATCAAAAAAAATATTCCTTTTAAAAAATTAATTACATAAATAATCACACACCATAACCCACACACTCATGAAATAATAATACAATCACATCCTTTTAATGAAAAAAACTAATGCATTTACTATCCAAGAGAGACTAACATAATGGAAGAACTCATGGGTGGAAACCCATCCTTCTAAATCCAAGTCATTAATTAGTAGTAGAATCTACTATTCAAATATTTTAGTATGGAATCCATGTTTGAATTAATATATCCCCTTTCAATTATGGCCAAAATTTACCAAGGTGACTAATTCTGAACCGAAAATGTCCATTACTATTGTGCCCCATATTAAGAATTAAGACCATTCCTAAACTAAAACTTACACATTTATATTAATATGTAATCTATTCTAGCTCATTCTAATTTTTTATACCATTATTCCAAACTAAGTTCCCTTAAATTTTACTAACTAACAATTCTATCCATATATGTCTGGTACCAATACATCAAAATCCAAATCCAAATTAAAATCTTACCAAACATGTTTAGGGGTTCACCCCAACATTTTTCAAAAAAAATTACAATAAGAGAGAATTCCAAAACTATTTCTCAAAATCCTATAACATAAAAAAATATGAATTTAACTTATAAAATAATTTTCATTCCAATTAATTTTAAATTTATATTAAGAAATAATCGACCAACCTCAAAAATGTTTTTCAATATAAAACCACACACAAATATCATATATCTGACCTCCTAAAATCCTTCTAAAATGGATTATAATAAAATCACATTTCCATGGTTTCAAAAAAATGAAAATGAGAAGGGAAGATATGGTAATTAGATATGGGGGTATTACCTTCAATACCAAGGAAAAAGTAACTATGAATCTAAATAATAGGAGAATTTGAATGAAGAGGATCACAAAAATCACCCATGTGATCCTCTTTGTTTGAGATCCCTATAAACAGGGGGATAAATGAGAGTTTTAGGGGATGGTTCAGGTATAAAATATAATTTTTTTGTTTTCTTTAATGATATTCATAGTTGGGATACACATATATGTAAATTTTCCACCAATCATATAGACACAATAATCCAAATAATTCAATGGATATATGGTTTAGCCTCATGGTTTAACAAACCATTCGCCCCAATTGTGATCCTTACCCTCAGTTAAATAAGTATTCCCTCATTTGTTACACTATTTATCCAGTTTATGAAACAAATTTGTGACTACAAAAAAATAAAATATAAATTATTTCTTGGTCACCTTGATATCCCACACCGTTTCCCCAAACCTTATTCCATACGTGTGCCCCTCCATAACCCTTGAAAAACACTAAAAAACATTACATAACTTCCTATAACCAACCAAAACATTGTTGTATCTTAAAAATACAACCAAAAAAATATAAATACCTCAATCTTTAGGGTTTCATACAATATTTTATATATCCAAATAAAAAGAGTTTTTGATTTTTAATGTATTTGGTGAATTTAAGAGGTGGAACATAGTAAATAGAAGGTAATGGAAAACACACATGCTTCTATATGGTCCATGAGACCATGTTGTATGAGTTTTAATTTTTATTTTGATGTAGTGAAGAATTGAACCTCCCTTTCACAATATAAGATACTATGAATATAACACCATAATATTTTACTACCGTTCCTTTAAATAAATCAAATGTGTTTCAAAGGATTCTTCACACACAAAAGTAAACTAAAAAGAAAATTTTATACATTAAAAAATATTTTTTTAAATTTTACCAATATAAAATATTCATTAAATTATAATATATAAATAAAATTAACCACATTATGAATATTCTGGAGAAAAATGGATGAAATAGACTCATGTTGTAGAAGTATTCTTTATGAGTCTCATTTTCCTATGTTTGGAAAGGATGTAGCTTCACTTGGGGATTCACTTGAACGAGCCCAAGATGAACTCTCAATATTATGGGTTGAGTGAAATATTGTGTGTCTAAAGATAAACCGTGTTAAAAATTTCATGATATTCATGCAATCTAAGTTACCACACATAACTTCACCTAGAGAATACCATCATTTTAGATCTTACATGATGACATTGAGGGGTTATGTAAGTATAAATTATGAGGATAAAAACACATAATTCTAAATTTAATGTATTATGTATATATAACATGTATTTATAACATTTATCATTATTAATTTTAATGAAAAATAATGTTATTTTCAATAATAACTCCTTGATAAAACTCACTTGATATAAACAAATAACTAGTAATATCATTTTATACTAGATATTTATTATATCTATAACTTTATTTTTATGTGATTTATTTTATGAAACTAAATATTTCAAGTATAAAATATACTGGTGATTGTAATAATATATTCATTCCAATTTAATTAGTAATTGATAGGGAATATGAATGAGAATAGTTAATATTTTAAAAAAAATATTTTCCTTTCAAAATTACATTCATTATATGTTAATGATTTTAATTAGAAATTAAATTCTCATATTTCAATTTTTTAATTTTATTAAAATAAATTCATTTTTCTATTTATAATAAAAAAATTATCTTAGGATTAATTTGTTATAATTTTCTGAGAATATTGATTTTAGGTGAATAATTAAAAATATTATTTTTCATAATAAATTATCTTTAAATGAATTATCATAAACTATGTATTACCATTAAAATCTAAATAAATCATTATAAAAATAAATTTTTTATGAAAATTATTTTTTTAAAATACTTTCTTGAATTTAGAAAACCAATAATTATCATTTTGAAATTTAAGAATTATTTATTTTAATAGAATATACTTATGGGATATTCCATTTAATTAATAGTTCAAAAGGTGTAATTAGGTTTTTGATTTCATAGAAATCCCCCAAACCTATTTGGTCAATAATAAACCTAAAAAATCATTTAAACCAATAATATTTATTATTTTATCCTAAAAAAAATTTATTCTTAAAAATACACATTCTATGAAATAGGTTCTTACATGTTATGTGTAATACATTTAAAGTTAAATTTTCTCACCCTTAGAAAATTTATTTTAAAGAATTGATATTATATTTAGAATCAGTAGTCCTAAATTATTTTATTATATCCATTTCATTTTTATTCATAACAAAAAAAATTCCTAAGTAAATATTTGTTTCCAACGAAAATACCAAAAATGATAAAAGTGTAAAATATTATAGTAAAAGACATAAAGATTGAAAAAACATTCCTTAAAATGATTATTTGAGTTTCATATAAACTAAAACATATTTAACCTCAATTATTTTACACTTAAAAATACAATTTTTATGTTAAACATGTGTTCAATTTATTTTATAGGGATATATTTAAAAAATATATTTTCCTCTGCTTATAAAAGCGACCTTCAACCGCCCATTCAAGGCCACACTAAAATTTGAATTATTATTTAAATTCTCCTTATTTTTACTTATGATGTATTCTTATATAATATTTTCATCTCATAAATCTTTGGAATATCCTTAAATCCTCAATTTTCATGAAGTCCTCCAAGGGAAATATCAAGTTCTCAATATGAGTACCAATCCTTCCCTAAAATATTTTATTTCCAATGATTCTATTTCAATTTTTATTTCCCTATTATTTTATATTGATATCATTATTTTTATCTAATTGATGTTATTATTTTTAGGGAATAATAATTAACCACCTTTCAAATTTTTTCATATAAAAATGAAATCATATTTTTCCTATATATGTGACATACCTCCTTCACCATGCGATATGTTTTGTGTTCCATAACCACCTTAATTAACTTTTTAAAAGGGGGATTTAATTAATAAAAACTATAATTATAAAAAATATATGATTCATAAAATGTAATATTCCCACCATAGTTTACTACGTATAGTAACTGTATTTGGTCTTCATGAGACATTAAGCGCACCACCCCATACGCTAGAGGCTACCAACTAGCAGCGAGGGCCTACGGTGATATCAAAGAGATACTAGAGACCCATATCATAGTAAGAAATAATTTATGATAGAGAATAATAAAAATATAATGTATTAAATAATTATATTTCATATAAGAAATTAACATAAAATCAATATAAAATGTAATTTTGAATCATATAGTCATTCTTTTGGACTGATCAGGCATGAGGATTATCACATATAAAAAATGAAATAAAAGAGTAAAATAAATGTATAGGTGGTATTATGAAATCATTCAGCCTCAACTCATCTTATTCTTTATTCTCATCATATTTATCCCTCTTCATCTAGCTATTTGGGGACATAATAAATTTCAAATTTGAAACTAATGAATTCTGCTCTAATACCCAACTAACATGGTTTACTTAGAAAGGTGTGCGTGTAGAAGAGTAGGGTATAAAAATAACGTCATGTACATAACTAGTAATATACTGGTTAAATGTGATATTATTATAAAATTAAAATATTATTATCGAACAATAAATGAATAGTCTCTATTGATACATGGGTCTTATGTAACATCATAGATCAATCCAAACCTTATTTAGCTAGTGTTGGGGTGTCTTTGAGTATTTTGTGTGACCATTTTTACCCATAAAAAACCCAAAGGATAATTCCATAGATTTTTTAGTAGGTAATACATATTTTTATATGTATAAAATAATAGCTTTAATTCACTATAAATCTAGTAGTGTTTATATCTATGCCCGATTATCAGGTGTTATGGTAAATCTCATGTGTCTGAATATCATGTAGTGTGACTAATTCTATATCATATAGGGATTACAAGTATCATGAATCCCATCAGTTCCTAAGAATCCTTATAAATATAGAGTAATTGAGTATTTGGATCAATAATTAATTCATTGTCATCTAAGGCAACCCAATATATCAATATGTTTATCTCAACATCTGATTCCTAAAATTCTAGACCATCTAGTATCCCAGGTACCATGATTGATTATCTTGATTCCTATGTAAACATGTGGGTGTATATCAAGATCAACAGTTGAATCCATGTAATCTAATAAAACCCTATTATATTCACATCATCCTTGCCCATTAGATCATAGTATTATATTTATGGCATCTAATGTATCTCAATAATTATCTATTGTAAAATTATCCAATCTGAACTAATCTATTATAGTGAATCACAATGGGATAAATCTTCTTCATGATCCCACTCTAAAGCCATGGTTCATCTACTCTAGTGCATGACATATCGTTATCCCATTATTAATAGGATCTTTATCGATTCAGATTCTATGGTGACCATAGAATCGTCACTACCCATTCACACATACACCCTCACACTAGGGTCAACATCTAACTGAGGAACTCTATATAGTCCCCTATGTCCCATAAAATCAAGGAACCCTTCTTGGGTGCCCCGAAAATAAACATTCCTCATAGTTCAACACCCATCAGATAGAGGGATTAACATCCCTCAAAATAATAATGGTATAATTAAGTCCTCACGTGCCTCTTAGGAAAGGAAAACTGTCATTAGTCTTAGGAGATGAAACCAAGATGATCTCGCATCAAAAGTCATCACTACGTTAGTAATCACACACCAAATTCAACCATGGTCTACCCGGTCATACTCTTATAGGGACTCACTTCTCATCAAGGAAATAAATGTTTACCAATGGTTATCTCAACTATCCTGAAGGTTGTTTTATATCTCAATGTTCTAGAATGTCCAGTTCTTAGGATATTCATCCCAATTTATCTCTTATATGTTCATGAAAACCACTAAGGGAAAACAGTACCATGGACTCTAAATTGTGTTTATTTAATTCCATTAACACCTCTTAGGGTTCAGGTGTCTCATGACACACAATTTTCATCAAGGTCTTGGCCATCAATGGATAAGAAAATCAAGAAAGTGCACAAGGGTCTGTCATGGCCCTTGTAACATTATTCCATACACATGATAATTATTTAGGTAAATAGTTACTTTGATTTATAAAATGTTTAAACACCCTCATAATAAAGAAAATATATTTATTTCTATAATTAAAATACAAAAATACCATAGGGGTATGTATAAGGTAACACTTATCTCAATTACATAAAATTTCCCTTTTAATTCACCACCTGAAAGCTCTCTCCTATAGTCATCCATATAGAAAGAACCATCATCCAATAGCTTAAGGCCCTAAAATTCATCAAAACAACCCATTCAATAACGTATAATATAATTATAATTAATCTGACTATTCAAATTATAATTTTTAATTTTATAAAGTTATTAATAATTTCAAAAATACTCACTCATTCCTTTAATGCACTAAAACAATAACCAGTGACAATGCAATTATTTATAGAATGCTTTTAAAATCAACCTACTCAAAATCCCTATCAATTAGTTCCCATTCAATCATATATTTAATCAATTAAATATAAATAATTTATAAAAATACAAATGATAGTGTACCTCCATTAAAATGATGCCTTACAACATGAAATAATTGTCATAGAACACACCCTTTGTAGGGGGAGTAAAAGGCCCAAAATAAATGGGTGATTACACTATGATTCAGTTGAATGAAAATGAAATCCCTAATCTAGAGAATCAAAATCAAGAGTGAATCTTGTAGAATTATTATGAAATGAATAAAAATAATTATCAATCATTGAATATCTAATGAATGACTCTAGAAACTTCTCAAATTGATTGGTTTCATAGTGGAAGGAGGGGGTATAGTCGTTTCTGCATCATGTGAGTGGAAGAACTATACATGGAAGGATATTCATAAAATATTATCCTGGAAAAGCGTAATTTTACCACATTTAAAAAGAAACACGGTTTGGATAACTGGTTGGACAAACCATGTAGCCAGTCTAAATTTATGAAAATATATCATTACATCAATTTCAAATAGTTTTCCTATAGTGTTTACCTAACTGTGAACCTATCATGAAATCTCCTATATAACATAGTCTACAATATTTCAAAAAACAATTTCAATAACCATGTGAAAAATGTCTATTATGCCCTAATTCAAAACCAAGAAACACAATTTCAAATGAAATATTTATATTTACACATTAACCATGTGATAATCATGACAACAAAATTTTTTATAATTTTAATTAATAAAATCATTAGGCTCAAGGAGATTCATGTCTTCCCCTAAAAAATGTACACGAAATATTGCACCCTAAGATGAATCCTATAATATCTCTATAATATTTAACATGAATATTTCAATTCTATATTAAGTACTTATGGCACATTTCAAACATTGAAAATACCTTAAAACAGGTCCTTGAGAATCTCCAATATTCATAATTTGAATCTTAGTCATGTTTCTACAAATTAATAATGCACTATATTCCAAAAAAAACATTGAAATAAAAAATTCATAAATATTGGGGATTTACAACCTCTCCACCATAATAAATCTAATCCTTGATAAGTCTCATTGATGAAACAACCATATGTCTTGACCTGCCCAAGTCATCAATTCATCACCAACTCACTATGTTCCATATCGAAACACCAAACATGCGTCTATTGCATAATTCCAATCATAGAGAACTTACATTACCAAAACTAGATCCAATTATCAAATACACTACTGAATCAATGAGATGCTTCTTAACATAACCTATTTAACCAAATATATCTTGCTATTATGGAATAATTTATTTGTGGCACATGGTCCTCTCCACCACAAGCCTATTATATCAAGCCCAAATCGAACATTAATCATATTAGTATCCACCTCCTAATAGTAAGGCATAAATACACTAAAGATTATGAAAAATCTCTGAACCATTTCTAAAACACATTATTTTTATTCAAACATATGTTCTAGGGACTTTTTCTAACCTTCTACATCAAATTACATGAACACTACCAATCAGACCTCATTAAAATAACTTTTTCCAAAAATTCTCTATCATACCAACCAACACATCGTATGAACTTTTTATCATGATGCCTTAAATCTAGAGAAAATGTCATCAATGTCCAATATACCTCACTGAAGATAAAACCTAATTCTTTGTGTAATTTATGCATTTGGATCTCCAACCAACAAATGAAATATATCTTCAAGATCTCATCCAATAATTATCCAACGTTAGATCCAACCAATGCTCAGATAACATAAATTCAACCCCAATCCTAATTCCTACACACAAACTCCTTATATTGCTGAATCAAAAATCTAAATCTATCTAAAATGTATAGTAACTGTATAGATGAACTATCTAAATCCATCCAGTTTTTCTATTTTAGCAACATGTATTACCAATTATTGGTCCAACTGAGTTATCTCCTCTATAACTCATTCAAAAACATTATATAATGTGTTTTTTAAATTTCAGAACTATAATTTTCTATTAAAAAATTCCAAACCAACCCAAATAGAAATAAATTGAACCCACATGGTCCATTATTATCAATTCCCTAACCATTCCATAAAAACATGAACTATACTATTTGTAAAGGAAACCTCCTCATGTTCTAGTTGATGTGTGGTTTCTCCTTAACACGACACCCCAGTCCATTTAACCTAGGTTGGATCCTACAAAAATCTTAAAAAAATTAAATTAATCACTATATAATCACATAAGAATCTAATTCATCCCTCAAACCTCAAACTATATAAAAAAATAAGTCATCAGGACAATCCAACTATTAATAGTCGAATATGAAACCTATTTCTTTAAATGATCAACCCAAATGATTTTTAAAAAAATTAAATTTCATCTAAAATTCAGAAATAATAAATTATAGTGGATATATTTTAAAATAAACCATTTCTTACCTTCCACTCATTCTATGGAAATTGAATGTTTCATTTGTGTGTGTCTGCATACTACCTCCTCTACAAAATGATGATATTTTTTATGAAAACCTTTCTAGGATAGTTTTAAAATATATTTTTTTTCATATATACATATATCATATTATTTACTAACTTATATCTTAGATATGGTAGTGATGGTATGATATAAACATTCATGATCCACATAATGTAATTTTTTTTCATCGGTAGATTACCTGAAACAAAACCTTCATGGATTTAATTTTCTTATACCATTACTATTGTTCCCATTAAATAAACATAGGAACGTAAAAATCATTCTCAAATAATTATATAAATATATTTCATAATTTTGGAATGATGAACTCATTATTAATGATTTAGATTCAATAATTCCATTAAAAGATATCTGTAAAACATTTCAAATTACAACATCCCATAATAGAAATATGTGATAACTAACTAATGAGTTTATAATATATAGTAATAATAAATTATAAAAAGTAATATAAATATATATAATGTTTTAAAATAGGTTATTAATATGGTTATGTTTATAACACAGAAGATTAATGTACTTTTGTGAATTTATAGACTAAAAGGTATTGAGTTATCTTGATTCAAATTATTTTCATGATTGAAAATGATTCCTCATTGAATATGGTTCTATAAAATCATTTTCCTTAATTATAATATTATATTAAAATTCATTTTTTCCTTCATCTCCAAGGAATTACATTTATGGGTCTATTTCATCATAAAATTTGATGACGTCAGAAATAATTTACTTTCTCTATAAGGGAAAAATATTCTTACATGTTCATATTTATTCTTCCATCTAATGTTATTATTTAATATTTTTATATCCAAATATGTTTTTTTGTTGGTTTAATTCATATTTATCTTTAAAAATTTTAAATGATATTTTTATTTCTATTTTTATGAGGGGGGAAAAATAAAGATATTTTTTAAATGATTGAAATGTTTTTTTCCCTTTTTCGATCATATATATTATCATCCACTAAAAATTTTCATTATAAAATATTTATGTATTTTTAAAAGATAATATTATGTGATTGATTTAAAAAAAAATTATGGAAAACAAAATTATAACTTACAATAAATTATATTTTTGAAATTGGATCGTAATCTCTTTTCTTTATTAAAATATTAAGAAATGTTTTCATTGACTCTAGTACATTACAATCTCTTTTTATCATTAACCTGGAATAATATAACTCTCTAGAGTTATTTTTTATGAATGAAAATATAAATTTATTTATAAAACAATCATTTTGGGTTATTTAGTTTTTCATATCAATTGATCATTTTCTTGAAGTCATTTTGTATGATACCATTAAAAATGTTTATGAAATCCATTTTCATTACATGGGTTATTTATGATATGATGAAGGATTGATTTCATGTGGCACATATATGTGTGAAGTATTATTATATGATGGGTTTGGTCTATTAAATACCCGATATAGTTTAGGTCCATTAAATCCGTAGGATGGTTTGGGTTCATTAAATCCTTGGGTGGGTTCTATTATGATAAATCCACAAGTTATGTTGTGTTCTTAAATTCCTTCCAAATAATAGATTAATGTTATATCTTGAGTTAATTAAGAATGGTAATACATATATTTTTTCACAACACAAATCATGGATATAAATAGATTTTTTCACAACTTAAAGGGTGGACATACATGAATTTATCCACAACCTAAATGATATAATTGATTTGGTTTACTCAGAATGATGTTTTACACTTATTATTTTTGTTTAATAAATAATTTTTTATTCTATGATTCAATGATATGTCAGATTTTTATTTCATATTCCATTGATTATTATCATTGTTTCATGTTTTTTATATCCCATTTTCTTCTCATTGTACATTTTTGTTTATATTAGATTATATGAACTAATATCCTGACTTGTGGAAAAAGTTATCATTCCACAATAATTTAATAATATATTTCACCCATTATTATGTTGTTTCATGTTCGTATGATCTGTCCCTTAATGATATGTTGAAAAGTTTTCCCTAAGTGATATGTTGGTCTAACCCCTTTCTTATGTTTTCATTAGTTATGTTATGAAGATTATTATAAACTATGAAGAGTTTAGAAGGGGGTATAGTGTGATTTAACTTTGAATAAATATTCAAATGTTTTATAAAATAAGTAACTTATATAGCTAGTCCTAAAAAACACTAAACATTATATTCTTTATTTTGTGTGTTTATTTAGAGATGTAATGTTTAACTTATGGAAATGATGTAAAATAATGATATGTTTATCTTGGTTAATCTCACTTGGTGTCGAAGCCTTTGTGATAAGTATGTGTTTTTAGCAGTAAACCTAGTTGTGTGGGTCTTGGGTGCCTTAGTATTTATGAAATAATGGTTATTATTTCTAAAAATAGTCTAGTTATTTTTGGGATTAAAATGAGGGAACTTTCGTAAATACCCTAGGTATAATATTATGTACAGGACAATATCCTGAAGTTTTGGTAATGTAGTGATTTATTGGATTCCTAAAATGAATTCATTGTCTACATACTATCTATGGATACATGATCTAGTTCAGATGCAACAAGGGGTAGCAACCCCAAAAATAATATTTGGTTAATAACATGATCTTCACCTGGTGTTTGATAAAGAGTTTAAACTAAACACATAGTTTAATACTCCCAGAGGATATGATTTGGTTGATCAAAGTCTCTTTAAGAATCGTTATAAATGATTTACGGTGTTGTGGAATTATGTTGAAAATTATGAGAGAACCCAACATAACGAAACCTAGATTTAATTGAGGGATATTTTTTATGAACTAAAAGATAACATGATGGTATAAAAAAGTAATCTATTTTTATTTTTAGTTTTTTACACAATATATATGATAATTTTATTATTATGTAAATTTTTAATTGCTCATGTTTACCCATTTTTATTTTAGTAATGATTGGAGCCCAAAGAAACCAGGTTGATAATGGATATGATGAATAATGGGTTGATAGTACCAATGATGAATATAAATGGATAAAATAATGTGTTGAAAATAATATGATTATGATCATCCATCTATCTTAAGATATGGTTAAAAAATTAGCCTTTAAAAAATTCAAACATAAAAAATTAGAGAATCATGGAGTTTTATATGAGCTCAAGTGATGAATATGATAAAGTAATGAAGTTTAAATTTCCAATATGTCAAAAATGTGTAATGGGGAACCCAAGATAATGTCTCAAAGAAATTACAACAAGTTTTATCTATGGGAAATAAAGTCATTATTATGATTTGGGGGATCCCATATTATTATTGCAGCTTGTTAGTAGGAAAATCATATAAATTGAAAATAATTACCATGTTATTATGTCATGTGTTTGGAGTTACCGGGGTCATGTTGTAAAAATAATAATTTATGTACGATGATGTGAAATTCATTGTGTTTTTCAAGGATTATCATATGTTTTTTTCAATTAATTGAAATTATTAATATTATTGATATATATTGATTTTATTATTTCAATTTTCAAGGGTGGAAATTTTATTCATATAAAACATATGTGAACCATTTTCTCATGTAGATATAGTGTATTATATTTCATTAGGGAAATCATAATGTGTTGTTATACATAGAATCTAGATGTGTATATTATTGAATATAATGACTATGTTTATCTTGAGTTGTTGGTGCATTGGTTTATGGAATAATATCATATTTGTGAAGATGACCAATATTAGTGGAAAATCAAAGAGGATGTGTTGGTTTTTTTAGGTTACTGTTAAAAATATTGTACATATTTCATACTTCTCTCTAGAAAGATATAATCCTTAAATCATAAATGAAAATATTTTTGATACCAACTATAGATCACGTGTCAAGTAATATTTCTCCTTGATCCTCAACTACCATAAGGTATATGTTATAACATTATCATTCTACATGAGTACACAATCCAAGATCTTTTTAAAATCACAATTATATATATCAAACACTTCCCCATATGAGGGTAATATGAGTATATATATAGTGATTAACCTTCTCTTCAACATATTATGAAATTTTTAATATTCCTCACTCTTGATAATATTTACTACTTTTAAAGCATTATTTTTTAATGGTATTGAAAATCAATATATGTTTCTCAAAATCCATCGATAATCCCCTTATATTAAAATTATTCTATGGATATCCATTATAGATGTGAATTTATGTTATTAATCTATCACCATTGTCTTTAATTAATTATTATATATCTTTTTTCATGTGATTAAATACTCTAATAATGTAACATTATTGATCAAAATTTCACATTTTCTATACATTAAATATAAATCTACTTTTTAAAAGTTCATTATAATGATATTAAAACAATACTAATATTCCCCAATGTTCTTCTAATTAAGAAAATTTTATCAATGAAGAACATAAAAATATACAGAGGTAACATATAAATACATTATTCAAAATTTCCATGAGAAATATTGGAGTATTGTTTCAGTCTAAATTGTATCACTATGAAATCATAATGGCTATATACTATGTATATTGAATAATTTAATATATAACAATTTTATAAATAAAAATTACTATATATTTATCAAACATCCTCATTTAATATATACTGATCGGCATGAATTTCGGTGAATAATTTGTAAAAATATGACAAATTATACTTGTTATAAATCATTCAATTATTAATGTTCTAATAATTAGTGCAGAGACACATGGAACTATCCACTTTCTTACTAATGATGGATGGGGATCCCATGGTAAAATTCTATGGTTTTTAAAACCCATATCAATGATAAATATTAACTTATTCTTCAACTATTCCGATTTAATGGGGACTATTCTTTTCAGACTACTAGATATTGGAAGAGCTTCAGGTGATTGTTCCATAGAGAACTCAATCACTAGATCTAGATTAATGCCATTTAAATCCTTCGAGAATATGTCATCATATTCTCTACCTATATACTTTTGATCCAACATAGTCCTTTACTTTATATTAATTATTTTATTTATATATGTTTTCACAATAATAAATAGTATCTACAACATTGAATAATTTTAAAAAATAAATTTTTATATATCCTTTCATTGGTATATATTCCATGGATGGTTTGGGGTATGGAAAATGGGATCCCACACATAGGATAAAATATTACATCTATATAAAGATACTATGTACACATATATTATATATAAAAATTTTCCCAAGGGAGTATAAGATTATTTTCAAGGAAATAATTTTCATAAATGTTCATTTGGGAAATTTTCTATACCTGAGATATAAGGTTAGCATCAATTGGTTTTTTAAATAACAACTAAACACCTATGTCCTAAAAAAATATTGGTGCACACTGTCGATCCTCCTCATTATATGGAAAATAAAATAAATATGACCTTCACTTACATAGAATGTTGAACTTTAAAAAATATATTTTCCATGGAATATATCAATTATAACGTGATTAAGGGGTCACAAGATCAAATAAAATACAGTTTTCATTGTAACATAAATGAATGAATCACAACTTTTTATCTCTATGAATATGTATATCTCTCTATATGTATAAATTTATAGTTGATAAACTACTATAATTATTTTCTTTACTCCACCTTAGTTCATATTCAGATTCTTCTTCTGGTAGTTGTTACATTTCTTATCGCATTGTTTGTTGGAATAATTCCACATATTTCCTGAATTTTACTAAAAAGTGGTAAAATTAGGGATTAGAATACTCTATTTAATAATCATATGAAATGACTACTTTGAACATAAAATTTATAACTAATAAATCAATACTACATCACAACATATTACATTTTATGATTACTTTTAGGTAATTTATAATTAATTTCCTATTTAGTTCCCTAATATAATCCACAAAAATATCTATAAAGTGATTTATTACAAGGTATAATAATTTTTATTTCAAAAACATAATATTACATCATTTTTAATATTTAAATACCCAATATCTACTAGAAATACAGAGTTCTAATTTTCTAGGGAGATTAGTAACATAATAAAACATCATAAAAATAAACAACATCATCAGTTCTTATCAATATTAGTTATAAAATCCAAAATATTACTATACTTATATCACAACCAATATATATCCTTGGTACAAATTTAAAAGAATGAGGGACGTAAAAATCCATGTATCAAATAATCAATATAAGGATGAGTATGACATGACATAATAGTCAATAATTATAACATAGAATTATTAGTGGGAAGGATCATAAAATATAATATAGTGACCTGGAAAATAAAAGATAACTCTATACGAGAATGATAATCATGAGAAGTATAATAATTTAGAAATAGAATAAAAAATTTCATATTAAATAGATGTCAAGGCTCACTACCAAGACATAAGAACATATTTTATAAGATTAAAACTCTCACAATATTCATAATATCTCAGAGTATGTAAGAATATACCAATAAAGTGAGGGGATGTATAATTTTTTCTACCCATAAAATCGTAATATTTCAAAAATATTCATGTAACAAATAAAAAAATTCATATAAAAATAGATGATGCTTCATGTAACATGTTCTAAGAAATTATACAAAATAGGATACACTAAAATCATATACAAGATAAAATACCAAGGTAAAAGTATAAAAATGGAAACTAAGAAGCATCACTAGCCTCAGCTTAGTCTCATGCCCTTTTTCTCATAAATAGAAAATCACATAACTGTATAAGGGTGCCTTACCTTATCAACACCCAGAACAATATAATCTATTGGGGCCTAAAAACATGACCCAAATAGGGTGTGTGATGTAAATCACAGTAGGAAACCACTAATAAATATATTCCTATCAGTAAGTGAGTATATGAAATAGATATTGTAAAAAATTGAAAGCCATAAACTATGATGAACTCAAAAGTAAACAATCCTACGAGCACCGGTTTCCACTTATATTTAGTTTATGTTCATTAATCAATTCCATTGCATTGAATTATATACATAATTTTAAATCTGTCCTAGGCCCGACGATCCTCGTGTAAAATTAAGCACAAAAGATACCTTATAAGGCTATATAATTATGTATAAGTGAAGACCTAATCCAATCTTATGGTTTGGATTGGCTAATGCATCGTGATTCATCCATTTCGAAATTCATCTCAAATTCATTCCCTCAAGAACAACAAAAATATCCCCCACAAGCATTGAAAACCTCACACGTTGGCATTTCATCAATCAATCAGGTCCAATCCGGGTATATAATCATTTCAGCAAGTGTCCAAGCTAGGCCTGATGTATAAGTGTTTCATCATGTGTCAGGGACAAACCCTGGTATATAAGCATAAAAGCATAAAAACAACACATGTAATTTTACACTAGTAAATAGATGATAAAATAATAATTTAAGTGGCCATAAAACATGTCACAATCCATTCAATTAATCTATCCATTACTAGGATAAAAAATTATAAACTGACATGGGAAAATCATATCAAAATTCTAACATGTAATAAATGAATTCCAAGGCTTAACAAATATTATCTCACGTTGGAAATTTATATAACAATCCTAACATGTTAATTAAACATTCAAAGGCATATAAAATATTTATCTATTGTGATTAAAGATTTAATTAACCAATAATAATTTTAAACAACCAAAATACTGTAATCAAAGGAATGCTCATAGGCATCCTAGGCCAAGTTGGTCTTCCTAGGTAAAACACACCTACAGGGTGGCCCTAAACCCAGGCTAAGAATCTCAATCATGCATTATAATGATTAAATCAGTTACCTAAAAAACAATATGTAATTAAATATGTAAAAATTAAATTTAAGTGACAAAAAAATAGGTGTGTGACACTCTGGTACATATAATCAACATTCCATCCATAAAATTAATTTTTTCTAATAATATTCAAATGAAACACTTTAAATTGCCTCTAAAAAGCATAATTTTATAGTATAAGACAAAAAAATCAATAATCAGACCAAGAATGTAACTCCTTAAATTAATTTATGATAAATTGGATGTATTTTATCACATTAAACTAATGAATACTTCATAATTCATCATGGGAAATTTACATTGTTTAATAATTAATCATGGAATAAACTAAATAATTGAAAAATTCAAATACATAAACTTGGGATAATCATTTACAAACAATTATTAAATAAATTATAAACTCTTTTTAATATAACCATGAATAATCATGAGTAATTCACTTTTATTGAATTATAACTTCTCATATTATCATTTACATTAAGTTAATATTAACTCCTTTATATGTTATAATTTTATGTAATTTTTGAATAAATTTATTATGAAATAAAAAACATTTCAAATATTTGGATACCATTTACATACATCTCACATTTTTTCAAAAAAATATTACTAATATAATCATTTTATATTTAATATTATGACATGATAATAATTAAATAAAAATGATTTCATATTTAAAATTATTTTTAAAATTTTAGTTTCAATATTTACAAACATTAATTTTACCAAGGAATATAGAATACCATTATAGTATAATGGAAATGTCATAACTGTGACAGTTTCATGATTTATTTCCTGTTGTGTCTATAATATGACATTGAGATTTTAATCTATAATTTTTTTCATTCAAGGTTTTCTTGAGCATGGTGTTACAATATATTATTTTGGGATGGTCAATCAAATTGAACAAATGGATTTTCCACATCCACTCTATTATGGTAGTCCTCATGGTGGGGCTCAAACATTACATTGTGCACAACTAATCACGGTGTAGAGTACCATCACATGATGCTGTATTTTTTATGATTTTTAATCAACTTGTGTAAACTCTATTTCACATACACTATACCAATACCTATATTCTTTTAAAAATAAAACACCAATTTTCATGAGTATTATGTTTTTTTGTTCTAATTTTAAAAATGGAAACATCAATTTTACCATAAAACATACCATATAACCTAGAAAGATTATTTTTATTGTTTTTAAATTCATAATTCAAATAGAAAAATGATAAATTGGATCAAATTACAGTTATTATTTTTTAAAGAATAACAAAAATCCAAAATGTAGGGGAAGAATAACAATAAAACTAAATTAATCCTAAAATCTCTCAATACATTTGGAATGGATATAAAATAAATAAAAGCATATACCCTTAATATTAATGATCATTCTTTTCCATGGTTTAAATAATGGTACAATCAATATTACCAAGGATAAAAAAAGGATTCCTCTGCCATAGGGTATCCACTATTGGAGGGAATCGCCCGATGATAGGGATGGACATCTTTCAAGCTATGTCCAGATAAAAGCTTTTGTTTATGGGACTGAATAAATGAGTTATTTTATTGAATATTTGAGGTGGAGTTTTAGTAGAATAAATAACTTAATGAAATTCAACTATAACCATAAACAATGATCCACCTTATATAAAAAATTTGAAGATTATCCTTGGAAGATTCAACATAATATATCAAAGGTGAAATGTATCGTAAATGTTTTATTATTTATAATATTTATAACTCATAACTCTCACTTTATACATTTGTTTATGGACATTTTAAACAATCAATATGTATAATTAAAAATCATTATATTTTATATATATGATAAATAAATTGATAATTATAGATTTGTAGTCATAGAATATAACTAAACTGTGTGTTATCACATAACATTTTATTCTATTCATTAATATATGATGTGGGGATAGTCATTATTTCAATGTGATACTCATGGTATATCACAGCATGGTTTAAACCAGAATTCCTTAGTTGTCCCATTAGCACACATTTTCATCAAAACCATTTGAGAAGTATAATGCAATGATGATGAAGTAGTATATGAATACCAGGATGAAATCATGACATTTTTGTCTTGTTAATACTATTGATTTAAAATGTTATCTACGATATATTTTATTATAAAATAATTGGGATTCCCATGATGATAATTATTTTATATAATTATTAACGTAAATAAATTGAGGTGGAATTTGAATCAAGGATCCAAACAATACTAATTATAAAATCAAAACCACTCATTAATGGGATTAAAATTTGTTATATCAATTAAAATCTTTCACACACATAATATGCCATGTGTATTAAATAATAGTTTTATTGAAGTTTTATCAATATCATGAGGTAATTTCTTATTAGTATATAGTAATCAAGTTTGGATTTCCTCATGGAAGTAAGTGATTGAAATGTATTGAATATGTGATATTAACTAATTTTCTTAATTTCAATAAAGATTTTTCTCTCATCGCTCTTATATGATTTATAGATAACTCTAAAAAAAATTTAGTTAACTGGATAATTTTTTTTTAAAAAATTATAGTTTTAAATGAGTTTGATGAGATATACTCTTATATAACAATTTTTTTCAAATTATAAAATGTAAAATTGATAAATCGTTACATAAAAACTGATTTTATAGTTGTAACTCTATATTTAGTGTCAATTGAAGATATATTTGACTATAAGTATCTTTTCATAAATTATTATAGCTTTATAAATTTTTGGGATTAACATAGAAATGATGAACTTAATGGAACTTTTGGTATCATATATGGTGATATGGTAAAGAGATTTATTGGAAATGATGAAAATTAAAACCAAAGGGGATATTATTTTAGCCATTGGTTTTATCATAGTTGTATTTTTGAACTATATTGTCTAAATTATTGAAAAATAAATATGTACATAAAAAATATTATATGTAAGACATATATTTTTAAGAATGGAACCCAAAAAGTTTCTATTATTTATTTAGTTCTATATTCCCGGTCAAGAATAAACATACATTTGTTAAATTAAAAAAATAGAAATAAATACAGAAATAAATATATTAAATCAAAACATTAAAAAATTTGAAAAAAATAGTCAAATAAAATAAAATATGGAAGGAAAAAATCATTACAAAAAATCTATTGGACCAATGAAAAAAATTAGTGATTCTCATACCATGATAGTTCATCCACATGATCAAGTGAGGCCATTTAAAAATATCATAAAGGTAGGGAATACCATTAAGAAAGGGAGATTATGATGGGTAGGGTTGCAGTTCGGTTGGTATCAAAGTGGTCAATAGACCACAAAATCATATATGAAACCGATGATAAAATTCTAGTGGAGGGATATATCTATGTTACTATATCATTATTGTAGTAGCATTAACTATTTATCTTAATTGGGAATTAGGACCACGGGATTGAGCCTATAAGCTAGAAGGCCTTCGATCCACCATTAGTCTTATGGCCATAGGGCCTCTGAGTCACTTCAAGCCTCTGTTCAATGGGATTTCAGGCCACATATGCAATTTGGGTAAACTATGCTGGACGAATCACTACTACAAAAACGGGCATCAATAGCGCTAAAAACGGGATTTAACAGTGTTAAATTAGTGCTATAAAGCTCGGCACTGATAAAGGGTTACTTTATCAGTGCTAAAAAAGCGCTGATAAAACAACCCTTTATCAGCTCTAATGAAGCGCTTCTTTAGAGATGATAAAGGTGTAGTTTATCAGCTCTTTTTTAGAGCTGATAAAAGCACGATTTATCATCTCTAACAGAGCACTGACAAACTTTTCTTTTATCAGCACTTCTATAGCGCTGATAAAGGTGTAGTTTATCAGCACTCATTCAATGCTTATAAAAGCACAATATATCAGCACTAAAAATGTGTTGATAAATTCCCTTTTTGCTGCTCCGATAAATCTGCAGAAGCACACCAGAACACCTATAAAAAAACCGCATCTCAATAAGCCAATTAAAGAAAGTATACCCATACAAAATGAACTCATAATTCATAATAAAATTAGACCAAGTATATGCATACAATAGTTATACCCGTACACCATTAACACATAATTTATATGTTAATCAAGTACTTAAAGAAATCATTTCAGAATTCAGGGGGGTTGGGGGTTGTTCAAGGGTTTGGGGTGGCTGTCCAAGGGGGGGTAGGGGTGTTCGGGGGGATTTCCAGTTCAATCCTAAGGCTCCACATGGGATTGTTTTATCAATACATAAATCTTTGGACTTTTCTCTATCCACTATGAATCATGTTCTCAACCTCAATGAAGTTATTAGGTTTGTACACACACTGAGGTGCACATACTTGGGGGGGGGATGAATCTCATTAATAAACCCCCAATATTAAACCTGTAATAGGCTATTGTAAGTGCCTGATCAGGCAATATGCACAACCTAGTTGAGAAAGAACTGGAATAAATCTAATAAAAAATCATCATTGATCCTCAAATCCATGACCATGATTAAAGACAAATTAATTTTCCAAGTGCTGAACTTTTACCAAGCATTTCACTAGGATCGTTTCGACATTATAAAAATGTAGTTTTACCAAGTCCTACCCCATCAATATCAAGACACATTGATTCTCAAGTATTAATGCTTTATCAACCATACCTACTTCATCCAATGTTAGGGTTTCTCTGAGTACATCATAAGAACCACACAAAACATATAATATACCATAGTATCCCCACTATATACATAAATATAATTGACCTCCAATATGTGACTATTATTTATTCTCCATCATGGAAAACCACTTATGGGAGCTTTCTCATCTAGGGAATACCCTCAATAGTATCTCAGACCACCCATCTGTGTTCTTCCAATTCCGAGGCATAAGACCAATAAGGATCTCATCCCTATACTATGGGAGTACCCTTATTTAGGGAATTATACTAAGAAGTATATATTCCCTACCATATGGGAGTATTATCTTCCAAATAATAATCCTTAGAAGCATATCAACCCTCCAATATGGGTGTATTCTCATTTGAGGCATAATCTATATAATCATCTCAACCCTCCCCTATAGGATTATTTTCATTTAATTAATATTCCGTATAAGAATATCAACCCACTCCTATGGTTGTATTCTCATTTAGGGAATAATACCTATATACATCTCATCCCTCCCCTATGAGAGTATTCTCATTTAAGGAATAAGACCCATAAGCATATCCACCCTCCCAAATGGGAGTATTTTCATCGAGATATAAGCCCATAAGTATCATAGTCCCAAACACTTGATCAACCTAGTATAACAGGAAAACCGTGAGTTGATATATATGAGGCCCCTGATAGATCACATGCCATGACAACCCATTTAAAAGATCAATGCAATCCGAATGCGTTTGGTCAGATTTCTGTAGGTCAGTTGTTGTTTTCACTTAACATCTTGTCCATTTTAAACAAAATAGAGAACGTTTGAGTGCTAGTGGCCACAACATGACTCGGATTGAGGCGGGTTGACACGTACACATCCCCAAGGACCCTTGGATCGTTCTTATAAAATATCAATACAATCCAAATGCGTTTGGTCAGATTTCCGTAGGTCAGTTGTTGTTTTCACTTAAAATCATGTCCATTTTAAACAAAATAGAGACCCTTTGAGTGATAGTGACCACATCGTGCCTCGAATTGAGGTGGGGTTGACACGTACACATCACCAAGGACCCTTGTATCGTTATTATAAAATATCATTGAAATCCTAATGCATTTGGTCAGATTTTCGTAGGTCAGTTGTTGTTTTCACTTAAAATATTGTCCACTTTAAACAAAATAGAGACACTTTGAGAGCTAGTGGGCACACCGTGACTCCGATTGAGGTGAGGTTGACTCATACACGTCACCAAGGACCCTTGGATCGTTCTTATAAAATATCTATGCAATCTGAATTCATTTGGTCATATTTTCGTAAGTCAGTTGTTATTTTCCCTTAAAATCATGTCCATTTTAAACAAAATAGAGACCCTTTGAGTGATAACGGCCACACCGTGCCTCATATTGGGGGAGGGTTTACTCATACACGTCAAAAAGGACCCTTGGATCATTATTATAAAAGATCAATGCAATCCGAATGCGCTTGGTCAGATTTCCGTAGGTCAGTTGTTGTTTTAAATTAAAATTGTGTCCACTTTAAACAAAATAGAGACCTTTTGAGTGATAGCGGCCACACTGTGCCTCAGATTGAAGCAGGGTTGACTCGTACACATCACCAAGGACCCTTGGATCATTCTTATAAATTATCAATGCAATCATAATGCGTTTGGTCAGATTTCCGTAGGTCAGTTGTTGTTTTCACTTAAAATCTTGTCCACTTTAAACAAAATAGAGACCCTGTGAGTGCTAGCAGCCACACCGTGCCTCAGATTGAGGTGGGGTTGACTCATACACGTCACCAAGGACCCTTGGATAATTCTTATAAATGATCAATGAAATCTAAATGCGTTTGATCGGACTTCCGTAGGTCAGTTGTTGATTTCACTTAAAATCTTGTCCATTTTAAACAAAATAGAGACCCTTTGAGTGCTAGCGGCCACACCGTGCCTCATATTGAGGAGGGGTTGACTCTTACACGTCACCAAGGACCTTTGGATAGTTCTTATAAAAGTTAAATGCAATTCAAATGCATTTGGTCAGATTTTCGTAGGTCAGTTGTTGTTTTCACTTAAAATCCTGTCCATTTTAAACAAAATAGAGACCCTTTCAGTTGTAGCGGCCACACCGTGCCTCGGATTGAGGCGGGGTTGACTAGTACACGCCACCAAGGACCCTTTAATCGTTCTTATAAAAGATCAATTCAATCCGAATGTGTTTGGTCAGATTTCTATTGGTCAGTTGTTGTTTTCACTTAAAATCTTGTCCATTTTAAACAAAATAGAGACCCTTTGAGTGCTAGCGGCCACACTCTGCCTCGTATTGAGGCAGGGTTGACTCTTACACATCACCAAGGACCCTTGGATCGTTCTTATAAAAAATAAATGCAATCCGAATGCGTTTGGTCAGATTTACATAGGCCAGTTTTTGTTTTCACTTAAAATCTTGTCCATTTTAAACAAAATAGAGACCGGTTGAGATTCTACCGGCCACACCGTGCCTCTTATTGAGGTGGGGTTGACTCTTACACGTCACTAAGGACACTTGGATCGTTATTATAAAAGATCAATTCAATCCAAATGAGTTTGGTCATATTTCCGTAGGTCAGTTGTTGTATTCACTTAAAATCTTGTCCATTTTAAACAAAATAGAGACCCTTTGAGTGATAGTGGCCACACCGTGCCTTGGATTGAGGCGGGGTTGACTCGTACACATCACCAAGGACCCTTGTATCATTATTATAAAATATCAATGCAATCTGAATGTGCCCTACTAATTATTCATTATGAAAAACATAAAGGTGCCATTAAATACTTACATTGCCCCAAACACTCATAACACAACCTAACCACAACCTTCATCTCAATGTACTCAACCGATCTAAACACAAAGGTGGATTTTAACCAAGACTATCTATTTCAAAACACCAATCATGTCATCAACCGACCACTTAATTTCTATGGTTCTCCCCACTATACGCTTTATCTCACAAACAACAACATCTGATGTTTAACACCTCCATCATCGGGAAAGAACCACTAGAACCCCATCTAAAACTCCACAACATACCCAACATGTTTTCTAACTTACCATGATTATAAATCCCTGATAAAACCAACCAATGTTATCATCCATCCTTTCCATAAAAACCATTTAGAATGGATTTGAATCCATCATCCATACATTCATGAAGGACAATTCGACTTTTCCTCAAAGATTGAACCCATTTTCAAAACATAATTAACATTTAAAAACATCAATTAGATGTGGCTTACAACTCACCACATTATTTCCTTTTTCTTGGAGGTATTTGAAACATGCACCACATAGGTTGTAAAAATAGAAGAGGATAGATCTCTTTGACCATACAAATCCATGAACCCAAGTTTATCCTTGAGGAAACTGATGAGTGATGTTTGTGAAAGCCTTTTGGAACTAGGAACTGACTCGCTTGATGAAACATATGATATATCTTTAAATGTAGCCTCACATGCCGAATCATTGGAACAATTTCCCGTATTGGATGCTCTTAATGTCAGATTTAGCATCCCATCTTGTTCATTAAATGGATTGGTCAGCTTCCAATCTATCATGGAGGCTGCCGCACCACCTTTACAAACAACTAATGATCAGAGGAAGCTTGATTAGAAAAACAATCATAAGGGCACTGGACATGAAAGATCACGCGGGGCCATATTTTCTCACCAACCTCAATTTACCCCACATGATATAAGGCTATTTCATGATGTCCAAGACATAGAGAGAGGAGAAGAGAAGGTGAGAGTCTCGTAGATGAACAACATCAACAATGAACATCCACCACCCTTTCACTATATAAATCAAAATCATATATTTATGAACGTCCATGTGAATTTTTATCTTACTTCCATCGAAGATGATGCATGTTGGTCAACTTGTTTTAGAAATGGTTTATCTTCGTCCGTGCCTTGTACTTGAACCCATGAATTTGAAGGTGAGTATGCGTACACGATAGTTGACCTTCTTAGAGAAGAGTTTTTGGAAGATTATAAGATACTTGAAGCAATGATGATCATTAGAGTGTTGGAGAAAACGTGGTTTCTACAAACAATGTGGAAATTGGCTTGTGCAACGCAGCCTAAGTTACAACTTGCAGGTATTGTAATTTATTTTTTTATGGAGGGTTTTAGTGTAAATGCATTTTGTAATGATCATTTCTATTCATTGTATTTTAGGTTTTTTTGACAGCCAAGGGGAAAGGGTGGGGTCTGCAGACATGGGAGGATATATCGAAGGGTGCCTTTATGGGAAATTACATCCTATATTTTTGCAACATTTCTATAGTATCTACCATCAAACCAAATGGCCTATTTGAACTTCAAGCTCCCCGAACCCCAATCACCATCAGGGTTCAAGGATCTTGAAAGGAAAAGAGTCCGTTTCTCCAACATATTCACACACAATATCACCCTTCGACATATCCTACAATGTCTGCAGACCCCACCCTTTCCCCTCGGCTGTAAAAAAAAACCTAAAAGACAATGAATAGAAATGATCATTCTAAAATTCAATTACACTAAAACCCTCTAGAAAAAAAATAAAGTCCAATACCTGCAAGTTGTAACTTAGGCCGCGTTGCGTAAGCCGATTTCCATATTATTTGTAGCAACCACATTTTCTCCAACACTCTAATGATCTTCATTGATTCATGTGTCTTATACTCTTCCAGAAACTCTTCTCTAAGAAGGTAAACTATCATACACGTCACCAAGGACCCGTGTATTGTTCTTATAAAAGATCAATGCAATCTGAATGCGTTTGGTTGGATTTCCGTAGGTCAGTTGTTGTATTCACTTAAAATCTTGTCCATTTTAAACAAAATAGAGACCCTTTGAGTGCTAGCGGCCACACCGTGCCTCGGATTAAAGAGGGGTTGACTCGTACACGTCACCAAGGACCCTTAAATCGTTTTTATAAAATTTCAATTCAATCCAAATGTGTTTGGTCGGATTTCCATAGGTCAGTTGTTGTTTTCACTTAAAATCTTGTCCATTTTAAACAAAATAGAGACCCTTTGAGTGGTAGCGGTCACACTGTGCCTCAGATTGAGGTGGGGTTGACTCATACTCATCACCAAGGACCCTTGGATCATTCTTATAAATGATCAATGAAATCCGAATGAGTTTGGACAGATTTCCGTAGGTCAATTATTGTTTTCACTTAAAATCTTGTCCATTTTAAACAAAATAGAGAACCTTTGAGCGCTAGCGGCCACACCGTGCCTCGGATTCAGGCGAGGATGACTCGTACACGTCACCAAGGACCCTTGGATCGTTCTTATAAATTATCAATGTAGTCTGAATGCGTTTGGTTAGATTTCCGTAGGTCAGTTGTTGTTTTCACTTTAAATCTTGTCCATTTTAAACAAAATAGAGACCCTATGAGTGCTAGCGGCCACACCATGCCTCGGATTGAGGCGTGGTTGACTCGTACAGATCACCAAGGAACCTTTTATCGTTCTTATAAAAGATCAATGAAATTTGAATGCGTTTGGATGGATTTCCATAGGTCAGTTGTTGATTTCACTTAAAATCTTGTCCATTTTAAACAAAATAGAGACCTTTTGAGTGGTTCAGCATTATTGCATGTTGCTGGTGCATATCATCTGTTAAAATGGGAAAATGACTCATTGGATAAAGGATGTTTTATTTAATAACAATTAATATTTTCCAACAAATATTTACATACAAAAATGTTTCATATTTTGATCCCCTTAACCCCTCTCAAAAATGACCACAAATTGTACATGTCCCTAAGTCAGATCTTCATTGTATTTGTGTACAATCTTCCATCAGGTATGCAACCCACTATTTTCTGAAAACATCTATATCGTATTGTGAGTATGAGGCTTTTCGGCAGTCATAGTCGTACTACAAAATAAAAAAATAATTAATTAATAAATAACATAAACAAACTAGTAGTTGTATTTAAAAATACATCTTTAGGGATGCTAGTTTTCTGATTAAAAACGATCAATTTCATAAATTTACAAACATAATAACTGCAATCATTATTGTTTGTTTGTTTTGGAAACTGCAAAAAAATTTATCATTAGGAGAATAAGTAACTTGTGTTGAGATGTGTTTGGATAGTGAAATTTTATTATATATACCCTGATATTTGTCAAGACGTAGTACTTTCTTTCCACTTTATGCTTAGCCTCTGACCTCGTTCCATTTTTTAGAAGACAATGATACACCGCCCTATCAGTAAAATATAATATAAATTATATTACATGATGTTTAGACCTAAAACATAAGATGTAGTGTCTTACATATTCACAACCTCCATAATGTGTGGTCTGTTTGATAGATATCTTTTCTTTGAATACAAAAAATAAATCTTCGGAGTATCCAAGTTCACCGCAATTAGAAATAAATGTATCCTAAAAACAAAAAAAGGAATAAGTAATAAATGAAGTGAAAATATAATTGATATTCTTTAATCGTAGAGTGTTACCCCTGCATGGTTGGTATTAGGAAAAGTCTGTCATCTGTAATCTTGCGTTCAAATTTTTTCAACAAGCCGATCACTATTTCATTCCTTTTTTATGGCTCTATTTTTGTTAGGTGTGTTGATGTGATATGAGGACTAACCAGTCCAGATCATGGCTCATGGGAAAATTCCTTTAATTGTTTTTCATAAATGTGTCTGTCAACAATATAAAATGCATTTAGTCATAATTTTCACGCTAGATCATCTTTTGGAAAATCAATTCATGGAAACATACCTCATATAAACATTTACAACTATGATTCCTAGCCATCCGTTTTCAAGGATTTAATTTACATTTTCAGCAGCAACGAAATATTGACTTTCCTCTCCGTATATATTCTCTTCTAAAACCACTAGATTACTATTACCATATTTTATATTCATATCCACATCAGTCTTCAATGCTAGTAAATTTTTAAAGAGAACAGGTGGTGTTATTGTGCTTCCAGTAGCTCCTTGGGATTGGTTGGTCAATCCTTTAGATGGTTTTGAGTTGACATTTTTCACCCCCTTCCATTTCTCCATCTATAACAACAATAACTGGTTCAGACCCTTTTTTAATTAATTTTTAAGGGTTTAGCTTGAAAAGAAAAGGAAATAAATACCTCTTTGTCTGCATGTACTCTTACAAGTTGTGACGGCCATGCAATGAATGTCCCAATAGCCTTTCCGACCATATGAATATCATTTTCATGAAGTGGAATAGGTAGCTCTGCCTTTGGTTCATGAACTAAAACAATCTTCACTTTCAGATGATCTTTAATAAGTGGTCTATTATGCATTGTGGCATCTGGGATATTGAACACTGTGGCTCTCGCTACAAGATGATTGGTGGGTGTTGGCAGATATAAATCACAATCATTATCACCCTGTAGAAGATGAGTAGAGAAAAATTATCAGTGTTTGACTGATTCATATTTCATGGGAACAATTATTAGAATATTGATTACCATGGCTAAGACAGTTCTTTTAGGAGAATGGCTTGCCTCAAAGCTGGTCGGTGGTGGGGCAGGATGTTCATGCGGCGGTTGTTCATGAGTTGTGGCTTCCCATTTCTTCCCACCCATAAAAGTTTCTAGCAACTCTCCCTGCCATTGCAATTGTTCTTCAAGGGTTGCTATTTTTTCGCTCATTTGTTCCAATTTTTCATCTATATCATCCATTTTTTTCTTCTTCTCAAAATATACTCAGGGTGTCACCCCAAACCTTGCACCTCTGACATGACCGTATTTTTCTAGCTACTTCAAAGTCGTCGATAATAGGTCTGTATCAACTATAGGAGTTGCTGATTCCTGTGACTGCCGGATATAGGAAAATAACTAATTATTTTTATGTAATGGAAATTTTAAACAAATTATTTTATCATCATGTAATACTTACATATATTTCCCACACTTTATGTGTGTTCTAATTTACTAACTTCCCATCTTTGATCACACGTGCCTCCTTCCATAGAACATGACATGGTATGGAAGTGCATTTTGTTTTGGACTCATCAATCTACATATAAACATAGAAAAATAATTATGTTGTTTTTTATTGGCACCTAACAATATTATTTTAAATTTAAAATATGTACCATTTTCTTTTCTAATGAAGCGTACCCCATCCTTTCTTTACGATAGGGGTATGTTGGTTTTGAAGCACATTCCTTATTTTCAGTACAGAGTTTCTGTTTCATAAATGAAATATTGACAATCAAAGTGATGAATAAAGGTATCCTCAAACAATGTATTATCACTCACAATGTACCCAAAACTTCTCATCCCCACGATGGCCAATAAATGCATCCCATGCTTCTTGGAATATAAGGTGAGCGTAGAAAATGGGTGGGTGCGGGTTTATTTTACCTTTAGAATCTTTGAGGTGACAAATTATTAAAATAGTACGAAAACCTCTATGATTCTTTCCTGCAAGCCTTTGTAAATAATCCTTGTGTGAATCATCTACTATAAATGTACTCTGCAGAAGATTTAGAAGAGTAAGAAATTGTTTCATTTTTTTATTTGCTAGTAATTTAAGGAAATAAATTCATAATGTTACGGTAATTTCTTCCCAGATCACATCCTTCATCCTGGACACAACATGGTGCCATGAATCTATGTCAATTGGAACATGTTGTCAAGTGATAACTCCAATGTAGCTACTATACATAGCCTTGTTGGGATTCACATGTTGGCCTCGTGCATTCCATCAGACTTAAAATTTTATGCCTTTGTTTTCACCTTAAGAATTTTGGCTAACACCGTTAAACTACGACGTACCTGTGATTTCTGTGACGCTGGTCCTTCATTCCCGACAATTTCATTGATATCAACATAATCTATATGTTCATCTAGAATGGTATCAATGACATGTGTTGATGGTTGTTGGACCAAAACACTAAGAGCAGTAGGAGCCACAGCAGCAGGAGCAGTAGTAGGAGCAGCAGGAGGAGCATCAATAGTTGGAGCCGCAGCTAGAGGAGCAGTAGGAGCAACCGAAGCCGCAGCAGGAGCAACAGTAGCAGCAGCATGAGCTGCAGGAGCAGCAGGAGCAACAACAGCAGCAACATGAGCTGCAGGAGCAGAAGCTGCTGCTTGAGAGACTTGTTCATCCTCAAGGTTAGGAGCATCAGAATGTGCAGAATTCATTATCTGCAAAAGTGGTTGAACAGATAATTAAGATTACATAAATTCAGTAATGATAAGATAATAACATGAGATAACAAGATATATATTACAAAAAAATGTAACCTTTTTACTGAACTCTCTTTCTTTTTTTCAAAGGTTGAAGGGATTTGAAACCCTTATCGACTATCCAAATCCCCTCATTGTGGTCTCCTATAACATACAAAACATCATCTTCATTGGGACCGCTCAGAAATGATTGCGACGTACCCCTAAAAGGATCGTGCTCAACTGAATTTTCATCAGAACATTCAGTAGTTTTGGATGATAACAGAACAATCGACCACTTTCGGTTTGCGGGATCTGGAACATAAAAAACTTGTACCACTTGTGATGCCATTATAAACTATTCTTCTTTGTTCCCTTCTTTACTAAAATAAACTTTCAAAAATCCCCATTCATCTATTTTAACACCACTGTTGTTATCAATCCATTTGCATTGAAAAATCGGCAATTGGAATGTCATATAATCCAACTCCCATATTAGTTTGATAATGCCAAAGTATGACATATTTTCATAAATTGGATTTTTGTCCTTACTATCAGAAACATGCATCGCTTCAGCCACTAGTGTAACTCCACTATTTTTCATGGTACTATCTTCATCATGTTCATCTTTATAAAATTTATAACCATTAATTACATAACCACTATAATATAATACATAAAAACTTGGTCTGGCAGCTAGCCATCGAAGACGTTCTGAAATTGAATTCGGATTTTCATCCAACTGCTTCAAAATATGGTCTTAAAACCTTCCTATAAACTGGTGATTTTGTGTATCTGATAACCATTTTTCAGCCCTCGATGGATTCAACTTCCTAAGAATTTCTTTGTGAGTTTTAATATATAGAGAAACCTCCCAACTATTATGCAAAACATAAAGATGAGCCTGCTCCCGATCTGTTATACTGATTGTCACAATATCTCTTCCAGAAGTTCCCTCACCCCCAATGCGTCCAGTGTGACGAGATTTCAGGAGACCAATGCTTACCACATCAGATAGGTATTCAGTACAAAATTCAATGGATTCCTCAACAATATATCGCTCCACTATACAACCCTCTGGACGACTTCAATTTTTGACATACCCTTTCAAAATCTTCTTATACTGTTCAACAGGATACATCCATATATAGTGCATAGGACCACAAAGACGAATCTCTCTCACCAATTGAATCATCAAATGAACCATCGTATCAAAGAATGTTGGCGGGAAGAACATTTATAATTCACATAATATGATGACAATTTCTTTTTCCATAGCTGGAAATTTCCCTGGGACTAAAACTTTGCTAAATATAGTTTTGAAAAAGAAACAAAGTTTGGTTAACTTATGACAAACATTCTTGGGAAAAATTAAACGTAAAACTATAGGAATTAGATCTGCATCAAAACATGGAAATCATGTGATTTCAAACCTTTTAACTTCAAATCATTCATTGAAACAATGTTCTTGATATTTGATGAGTACCCCTCTAGAACCTTTACATCATTGAATAAGTTGAAAAACTGATATCTCTCCTCCCTAGAAAGAGTATAAGCAGCTGGAGGAAGAAACATTCAATTTTCACCCTTCACGGGAGCCAACTCTTCTCATATTCCCATGTCAACCATATACAACCTTGCCTTAATTCCATCTCTTGTTTTGAAAGGGGCATTTAGCAAAGTTCTGATAACACTATCACATACATTTTTTCCATATGCATCACATCAAGAAAATTTCTGACGTTCAAACAATTCCAATATGGTAATTCCAAAAAAAACTGATCTCTTTTTCCAACCGATTTTCATAAGGTTTTTCGAAAATGGGTTACCAAAAATAGTGTTCAGATATTTTACTTTCTCAAACAGTTGATCACCTATTAGTGGAGATGTTGTTTCGTGTTTTTTTGAACTTCCATTGAATGATGTCGTACAAGATCGGTACTTATGACGACGAGGTAGAAATCTACGATGTCCAAGAAACACAGATTTCGATGAATGTTTCAACCAAATTGATTTTGTATCTTCTTCGCACACGAGACACCTTTGAGTTCCTTTAATTCTACAACCTGAAAATTTTCCATAAGTAGTGAAATAATTTTTTGAACCATACAACATTACTCTCAACGTGAAGTATTCACTTTTATAAGAATCATACAACATTACACTTGAGTCCCAAAATAACTTCAAATCCTCGATCAAAGGAGCCAGATAAACATCAATATCATTACTTGGTTGTTTTGGTCCTGATATAAGCATAGATAACATGATGAATTTCCGCTTCATGCATAACCAGGGTGGAAAGTTATAATTTACCAACATAACAGGCCATGTACTATGAGTGCTGGTTTGAAAACCAAAAGGATTCACTCCATCTGTAGATAACACAAGACGAAGGTTTCTCTACTCTTTTCCAAATTCAGGATACTCATGATCAATTTTCTTCCATTGAGGAGAGTCGGCCAGATGACGTAATAACCCATCTTTATTTCTTTTATCTGCATGCCACGAGAATTGTCTTGCAATTTCATCACTTCCATATAGACGCATAAACCATGGAATGATTGGAAAGTACCATACAACTTTCATTGGATTGGATTTATCTTTCTTGTATCGATAAGCACCACACTTTGGGCATTCGGTATGTTATTTGTTCTCTTTGAGGAACAATATACAGTCTTTCTCACAGGCATGTATTCTTTCAGAAATCATTCCCATCGAGCGTTGCATTCATCTAGCTTCATATGTACGGATTGGGAGCTCATTATCTTCCGGGAGCATATCTTTCAAGAGAGAAAGTAGTCCCGTAAAACAAACATCACTCCATCTGTTTCCTGCTTTCAATTTATACAACTTCAGTATAGCTGACAATGTTGTATACCTAGTGCAAGCAGCATACAATGGCGTATTTTCACAACTCTTTAACTTCTCAAACAATTTTGGGAAATCACGGAGTTCATCATGACTTGTCTTTGTCATTTCCTCAATACGATCTTCATCATCATTTACATCTGTAATCACATCCTCCCTACGATCTTCTTCATTATCCATATTTGTATTCATATCTGACTATCCATAAAACGCAGTTTTATCCCAGCCAGTAGCTACATTCACTTTTCTCCGTGTTCATTACAACATTTATAAATCCGATCTATTCCATGACATATCAAATGTTCTTCCAACTCCTCTGGAGTAAGTAGCCTAGAATAACAACAACGTAAACACAGACAAAGGATTTGAGAAGGATCCTTTGTGTGATCCTTTTCAAACTTGATGAACTCTTTCACTCCTTTCTCATACTCTATTGCTAAACGATTATCATCCATCCAATATTTGTTCATCTCCATCCTATTATAATCTCAAATATTAGTAGTTATGGTTCAAGTACACAATGTAAGAATTCCAAATACAGAATAAGAGAACCACTTCCTTATAAAAATTGAGATTAATAGGGCCTAACCATTATTATCTATTCATCATGCCTAAATACTCACTGCTGGTGGAAGTGAAACCATTCCTGATGATCATGCCAATAAGAAATGGAGAACAAAAGGGGGGAGTAAATCAAGATACTCCAAACAAGATGGAGAAGATGGTATTTGAGAATAGGTTAGTGTATTTCATGTTGGATAGAAAGAAACCTAATTTATTTCAATGAAAAAGGTTAATTCACAACAAGATACCATCCATTCCATATATTATTTTCATTAATAGGGTTATTTTGTGCTTCAAAATGATCAAAACATGTCTAAACAACTTCAAATGGATAAAATATGAATTCATGAAACACATGAATCCCAAAAAGAATATATAGTATAGAAATACCCACATGGAATCTGAATTAGTCTGCTCAAATGAAGAACATCATACATCTCCAACTACATCGATGCTTTCTCATATACAATGACACCACTAGCTAGATAGTGGCCCTCAACAAGAAAATCATACATCTCCAAATAAGAGACTATAAAAACTTACCATGAAGAACATCATAAGATGGAAATATACTATTAACACATCACTTCACCCAAATAAGAGACTACAACCACTAACCATGAAGAACAACTAAGAGAATAATTTGAAACCTAAGGAAAGGTACACCCAAAACATACTAATGAATTAAAATGAAATACTTTCTAAACCAAACCATTGAAATACTCAAAAGTTCCTAACATCAAAACCCATCATATCTCCTAATAAAATTCTTTGATAACACTATTTCATGGCCTATACCCATTTAGACCCCTCTATTGGTTAGTAGATTATAGTCTAGTGACCCCCTAAAACCATCCTCCAACATGTCATGAGTTAGTGAATTCACCGAGGGTATTTATCACAACCATGTACACTGTACTTATAATAATAAATAATTGATATAGTTTAACATCAAGTTGTATAGATGATTTTTCAAATGATACCATGTGAAAGTTAGTATGGTAAATATGTGTGATAAGACATTTTTGGTCTAACTAAAAGGGGATATAGCCTAATGAGTATATTTTGGATTCACAAAAAATATGCCTCTATGCGGTATAGGGTTTTTTCAACCTGTAGGAGTATAGAACACTAAGTGAATATGGTCCTCTATGTGTGGGAATGTTTTCATTTAGGGTATGGCCTAATATGTTTGGTTCCCATAGATTATGTCCCATTTGAATTGGATATTTGTGCTCATTACACAAGGTAGATCACATTTTTCATGTGAGGAATCGACCCCAATTTGGTTAATAAAATATATTCATAGCACATAAGGATTTATATATTCATCAACTAATGAATCGTGTTCTTATCACACCAGGTAATAACATAAGACCATTTACTAAGGGAAGTGTTTATAGATCATATTCTCATCATATAGGGGATTATTTGGCACATCGCCTAAGGAATCTCATGCTCCTCATGTGAGGTATAATCCTAGGATCATTACATAGGAGATGAATAATAGATCTTATGATAATCACTTAGGGGATTCTTAGGAATATCCCCTAATGAATCTATTTATAATCTCATGAGGTATAATCAGGGGAACATTATTTGGGAGATAAATAAGATCTCATATTCCCATAACAAAGGGACTTCATATTCTCGTCACATAAGGCAACCTAGGATTATCACCTAGAGTTAGATGTTTCCTGAATTAAGAGTAGTCATAGGTTTATATCTCGATAAAAGAACTCACATATTTGAATTTTAGAAGAGGGAACCACCCGATACACTCATCACGTAGGGGTGAGCATAGTTTTATAGCCACCATTTCATTTTTATCCATGAAGTTATTCAATTCCCACCAAAACCATTTCAATTTCATCATTAAAAACTATATTATATGTCACTGGGAAACTAAAAGGAAACCTCATATCAACTAACGATGCCATCTCCCACAATAACCAACTCATTTCATATTTTTAACAATGGAAAGGTTGATGCTTCCACACTGCACGATTTACCACCTCAACCATCTCACATTTTCCCCCAATGGAATCTATCACAACCAAACTAATAAAAAACTTATCAGACAACCCCACCAAAAAACAATGATGATTTTCAACAATAAAAGATAACAAGCACCATGTTCTTGAGAAATATAATGAAAATTAGTAAACACATTGGAATCATCCTCTTTACATCATTTTCCATCAATTATGGTCCATTTTCTTCAATCAGTCAATCCATAATACTCACCCATAGAATAAAAAAGCATATTAAAAAAATGATATACAAATGGTAGAGGAGAACAATATTGAAAAAAGATTTGGAAAACATGCCTTAAAGGAGGTCCTGCAAACCGATGCTTGAAAGCGTTACGGGCTGTGGAGGTCCGACAAACTGAAGCTCTAGGGCAGCGGAGGTCCGGCAATGCGAACTCTGTGGGCGACAGAGGTCTGGAAACGAGTAGCGAGGGTGACGGAGGTCTGACAACATGATCTTAGTGGGCAGCATAGGGGGGTCACAGAGTTCCAGTACCATGACAGATTTAGGTCACGATGAAATAAGGACACTGTGCGACCGAATTTATAAAAAATGCACTAAGGTTTTATCAGCGCTAAAAAAGCACTGATACAGACTACCTTTATCAGCGCTAACATTTTAGCTCTGATAAAGGTGTCCTTTATCAGCATTTATTTAGCGCTAATAATAGTACCATTTATCAGTTCTATTTTAGCACTGATAAGGGTTACCCTGTATCAGCGCTTTTCTAGTGCTGATATATGGCCTCTTTATCACCGCCAGAAAAGCATTGAAAAAAACTACCTGTATCAGCGCTAAAATTGTAGCGCTGATACAGGGTTTCTTTATCAGTGTTTTTCTATCACTGATAAAGAGGCCATATATGAGGGCTAGAAAAGCGCTGATAAAGAACTCCTTTATCATCGCTAAAATTTTAGCACTGATACAGGGTAACCTTTATCAGTGGTTTTGCTTAGCACTGATATAAGGGGGAACTTCCCTTGCCAGTTTTTGTAGTAGTGAATCCCCTGAATCATTATTAGTCCAAGTAGCATCCACTAGATTAGAGCTAATAATATTGAAAGAATGATAGTGTGTGGCAATCACCATCAGTATCAAGAACCATGAAACTCTATATGGAATATTTCTTATCAGTAAATTGTGCTAGATGGGATTACTAGTTCCTATAATTAATCATATTCTAAAGAGGGGATGTTTTAGTATACTTGATTCCTTGGGCATTCATATATTTTATTGGGCGTTATGACTATGGGCCTTTATGTCATGACTAGGCCTTGTGTCTCTAAGATTATGGGTCATATAATGGTTCCCTATTAACCTAGTTAATATGGATATTATCTAATAATTAATCAAAATATAAGGCCTTCATGATTCAGTGGAATAAGGCTTTGATTTTTTGAAAATATAGAGCTAAGGAATACATTATAGGGGTTTCCAATGGGATTCAGTGAAGAGAGGTTCTAACACTAGGTTACAACTTAAGTCATTTCAGATCAAGCCTTTATAAAAGTGTGTATGATGCTTCAAGAATATGAATATGTTATCAAAATCATACAATGTATTATAATAGATGAGAGTAACCATAATTTCATTTCATTTTCTAGTCCTATAAGGGATGTAATAGACTTATTGAATACTAAGAAGAGACTAAATATTTTTTATATGAAAAAATATATTCAAGGGTGATCATCATCCTTTAACTAATTAGAATTGACAATTTAGAAACAGAATCTATTATTGAATCACTCTAATAAAATCACCTCACATAGAAATAAATTTGAAGAAGTGTATAAGTTTTTATGTGAAGATCAATAATAGGTGGATCCATTTTAGTAGGAAAAAAGATGAATTTACCATACGAATTACTAACCTATAATAAAATTCAAAAAAATTTAGGAAGGAATCAATTATCGATATAGATCTCAATAATGGCTTATATTTGCGATTTCCAAGTGAATACCCTTTAGAGAAAACTTTTATATGGTATAGAACAATTATTTAAATCCTTTGAGTTCAAGATTTCCTAGGTAAATACAACCACCAATGGGAAATAATTTTATTAAATATGTAAATAAAATTTTATATCATCATAATTTAAATTCAATGAAAAACAATAAAACACACAATTTTTTAAAATAAAATATAATCTAAAAATAATTGTTATAAAAATTTATAAATTATATATATTCTAGTTTTTATTATAATAAATTCTCCAAAACATTTAACAGTATTTCATTAGAGTGAGTAAATTATGAATATGAGTAACAATACCAATAAGTTCATCATAATTTACCCACACCATTTGAATGTAAATATAGTAAAGAATGGAATGATTTATGGTTTCTTTATGTTAATTAATAAAGGGAATCATTTATGGAGATTAATTTTGGTCATTCTAAGATTATCATTAGTGATAATATTTATTTGAAATTTTTCATCTAGTGGTTGAGGCATTAATGGAGATATGTATATCAAAATTGAAGTTCCTTGAATGTAGATTCCCAGGTCAATTTCTACAAACACATACATTAAATTCCGTATTTAATACCAACTAAGGAGTTCCAAGATAAATAAATACAGTATCTCTATAATTTAATATAAATAGTCATTTTATATCGCATATAGTTACAAAACCCTAAGAACCAAGGATTTAGTGTATTTGGGGACTATATACATATGAAAATTATTTTATAGTAATTTTAACATTCATCTATAATCAAACCATAGTAGACCCCCATTTGGAACTCTCATAAGTTTTACTCATCTCTTTAACCTAGTGAATTAAGACATAATAAATCGATGAGATAAAATTCATAGTAATGGAAAACATATCAAATAATCATATTGTTTAGCTAAGAAACATGCGAGGAAACATAAATAATAGAGAAATACCATATTGAAAAGATCATGGAATACATTATTATAAAAAATGAAATTGTTTTATCATTAAGCATACTGATATAGAAACATAAAACAACCAAAAATTTCATCAAGGAAGTATAAAAATAGTGAAATATTTCATAATAATGTAATGATAATAATGAAACATGGGAGAATAAAATAAGACATTATAATAGAATATAAATATGTTTCAAATCTAATAATAGGGATATATCACCTTCATGAGTCGCTCAATCATGACCATATTTGAAAAAAAACACAATCACATTCTTGAGTACTTGTATCATTCGATATAAATCCATAACTATCACATTAGAGGGTAATATATTTTCTCACCCATTTTTATAAATAAATTTTCATTACATAAAAATTCAATCATTCATCACATCATAAATATTAACATTAAATAAAATAGCTTTTATAACATTTTTAAATGGTATCACATAAAAGGACTTGAAGAATTAGATCCATTTATATCGAAAATTAATTCTATCAAATGGAGTATTTCAAAATTAAATTTATTTAGGAGATTCAAAAAACATAATTCTATAGGATTAAAAAACTTTGGTAAAACCGTGAAAGCGGCAAACGATGAAACGAAGAAAATTATAGTAAATTGTAAGCCCGGGGACTTGAGCCCATGCCCTACCTCTCACCACCTGAAACCCTTACCACCCCACCCCCAACAGTGGGGCGATTCCATAGGATTACGATATTTTTGAGGTAATGTGGAAAATATAACTAAAAATAAAATAGTTCTTTAAGAAAAATTTTATAACATCATTGTAAATAGACCAAGTTATGAGTCAACTTTGAAAAGATAAATTTTAAAAAATTAATGAATATATTTACAAAAATTAATTAAAAGTAATATAAATAAAAAATTCATCAAAAATAAAAATATATTTTTACAAATAAAATGTCTTGTCAAAATTAAAATATTTAATAGATTTGAAAACCTTTTTCCATATTAAAAATATTATTATTAAAAACCACATCATAAAAATAGTGAAAAATAATCCATTTCGAATGATATAAAGGGAAAATTAAAATTAATATAAATAATAAATATTTTTACTTTAAAATAAAAAATGATAAAATTGGTGGGGCTAATTAATGTATAAATGGAAGATGAAGTACTTTTTTAGAGAAGATGATAATAATTCAAAACATCACCAAATTTTATATAGCAAGAAATTCTTTAGAGAAGATGAGTTTGATTTAAGATTTTAATTTCCTAGAAAATTTTGAGAAAAGGAAATATAATATCATAATTTTATATAATAAAAAATAAATATGGACCCATATCCAAAAAGAAAAGGTTATGACTCAAGAAAAGAAATTTTTTATAAAAAATAACTTACATTCCTTAGTAACTTTTGAATAAAATACCATTGAAATAATTTAATTTAAATTGAACATTAAAAGAAAATAATATAAAATTAATGATGATATAATATTTATAATAGGTATATTATACACCACATATATGTAAATTAATTCATAATTAAAAACATGTCCCAAAGAAGAAAATTTGAGACAACACCCCCTTACCTAAAATTTCAATTTCCATGAAAGTGTTTTAATCTATTATAATTATCATAACCATATTAATCATCAATTTTAAACCTTATACATATGTATTTCAATTTATAATATATATTATAAGCATTAATTATACGTTCATTAGCTAGTTATTTTTTATTTTTTGTAATCATATATTTATAATTTCAATTATTTTTCTTGTGTTCTATAATGGAATCATCAACCCTATTATTAGATAAAAAATTAAATATTCAAAGATTAAAAAAAATATTTAAAAAATTTCATTTCCATTATTTATAAACCAATATGTTTATTTTATAAAAACTATCTGTATGGTCTGTGAGAATGAAATCCATGAAGATCTTGTTTGATGTATTTTATAAATATTAACATATTACTTTATTAAGATCATTAAATTTGGTGTTATCATTTAAAAAAATATATTAATGAACTGTATCAACCCTTAATATTACATATACTTGTCAAATATATTTTATAACTATCCATGTAGGGAGGTGATGAAAAATTGAACATATTGCTCCATGGAGGCAGTAGTCTGCATGTATACATAGATAAAATTTTCATTTTCCATATAATGGAAAGAAGGTATAAAATGAGTTATTCTTAAAGAATATTAATAGTTTTATAAATATAATATCTAATCCTTAAATAAAAGGATTTAACAATCCATGTAAGGTGGTCATGAAGAAGAAAACATTTGGTCCATGGGGTGGTAGTCCGCCTCGAGGCACGAATGACATTTTCATTTATATTAGGATAATGGTGAAAGGTTGTTAATTATTTTAATATAAATATAATAACACTTATGTATAATAATTTTACTAAGGATATTATTTAGGATTTCATAATAGGATTTGAGGAATAATAATATCAATTAAGGAAATAGTAATCAAAATTAGTATTTTTATAATTTTTACGTAACTCCTTGGAATAACTCTATTTATATTTGGATAAAGACTTGTATAGATGTTAATTTAAGGATAATAGAACCTATATGATGTTTTAAAGTGGTTTTTACATTTATTTGGTAAGATCGTGTTTGAATTAAGCCATTTTTTATGTGAGGAGAAGTGGTGTAGTGAAGGTTTCCTTTAATAAGTGAGAGGAGTGTAATTCATGTAATAAGATGTGCATTATTCATTTTAAGTGGCTCCAAAAGTGCAAAGTAATGGAGGAGAGAATATTTTTGGATATAAATTTCTCATCCACTCATACAGAGACATTTTGTTATCATGATTTACGTATTTTATGCTTTTTTTAACCATTTATCATTTTGACTATTATCGTGGTCATTATTTTTCAAATAATTTAGTTTTTTTCCTAAAAATAAAACATAAATAATATATTAATTTATAAATAATAATTAAAAAACGAAATATAATGTTTATATTCATTTTATAAAATTGATAAAAATAATTAGGATTTACTAAATTTATAATTCATTATAAATATTTTTAAAGAATCTAATATAACATAAGTCCTAAAACGTCAAATATAAATTTATAAATTAAACATAATATTTTTTTAATCTATAATTTTAATTATAAAATAAACATTGATGAATAAAAAATTTCATAAAATTTTAATTTATTCTTATTTCCAAAATATTTTATAATTTTCGCGATATTAGTAAAATTAATATTTTTCAAAATTCACATATAAATCAATCCTTAAAAAAACAGAAAAAAAACTAATATAAAATTATTATACTAAACTAAATAATGAAGTTAATTTTTATAAAATTTATGCTAAATATTTAATGATTTAAAATTTTAAATTGAAATATAAAATATAATGGGGACTATTTTCTATGAAAATGAATATTTAAAAATATAACTCTTCTAGACAATATTTAATATCAATTATTTTTATATGAGTTTTGACTAACATTTATTATATTTTTAAACATAAAATTAGATTCATTATATGAAATATTTAATTTTAAATTTTTTAGAATCAAATTACACATTGTTTTTAAAAATAACTCTTTCACCATTAGCATGTAATTAATGCTAATCTTTGTAATTAATTTTATTACATAAACATGAAATTTATCTTATTAAATATCTAGAAAATTCTGTTTACAAATATTAAAATTATTATACCTGATTAATTTTCTAAAACTGATAGAATTTAATTTCAATTTTACTCTACATAACACATAAAAATGATTTGAGGAAAAATGTATCATCTATGTATAAAATGAATTTATTACTGTCCTAGTAGAAGATATTTGATTCATGGTAAGTTATTTTATTTTATGTATCATCTATAAATTTAAAAAAAATTCATAACCATAATATAATAATATTCATCACATATGAAAATATAATTGTTATTAAAATATATTATATCCTAAAATGATTTTTGTAATTATTTTTCTACAGTAATTTAATTTTATCAATGAATTTGATTTAAAATTGATCTTTATTTTAATTTTTACATATTTTTTATAATTTGGTTACCATTATTTATACACACCAATTAAATGACTAATTTACTAGGGTTATATTCGTGGTTTTTTATGGTTCTTAGTTTCATTTGAAGAATGATATTAGGCAACATATTAATTTAAGGGAAAATATATATTTAAATCTTAGGGAATTAAAATCTAACCACACATTAATAAATTTAATAATATAATTTTTTATTACCACTCATTAGTTAAAATATATTAGTGTATGAAAAATATATACATGACTCAATATATTATTTCTTGAGAGATATCCATCATACAATCTTGGGAAACCAATAATTTTCCTTAAAATCACCATATACCTAATATTAAGTTTTTTATAATAATTTGAGCTAAAAATTCCACATGATTATGTATCATGAATCCTATTAACGAATTATTTTTCCTTGATATTTCATAGTCATACTTACAATGATATATGATCATAGGATAGTTTGAAATATGAAATGTGTTTTTTATTTTTTGGTAAGTCAAATGAAGTTTATGTGAAGATAGACAATACATTTCCAAAATCACATCAAATTACTCTAATGGAAGAATAATAAGATTTTAATGAATAAAATCCCCACCACTTTAAGTTGATATACAATAATCATATGACTATAATTTTTCTTTGATAGTAAAATCATTGGGGTGGTGATTTAATGAAATTAGAAAACATCCTAAATATTCTTTGGTTTCTTGAATCAAAATCCAACAATACATCCAATACTCTAAAATAGGGTATATTTTCTCCAATATTATCATTATACACTTTAATAACCGTGATTGGATATTCTTTCCCTTGTCCTCTTGACATAGGAGGTTGCTGAGCTGGATTATTTCCATTAAACAATAGATTGGGTAATTTAATCATGTAATGTAAGGAATTATTAAATTTGATGGATTAGAGTGTAAGAGAATGTTTCTTTAATAAATTAAGGATCCTTTAATTTTTGTTAATTTTTAGTTTAAATGTTTAAATATGGACTAGTGTGAATTTCTGTTGAGTTCATGGATGTATCGAGGGTGTTTGGGGCTAGTTTAGAGCCCAGAACCCGACTTTTGGGTGAAAATGGAATGGAAAAAAGATTAGAAGAAATCATGTGGCGAAGGACATGTGGTTACTTCTAATTGTGTTAGGATAGATAGAGGGGCCCTACATGATACATGGTTAGACAATCCATGCAACATGGGGTGCATGACACTACAAAAAATTCTACTATTTTGATAGTGGATTAAGACATAGTTTTCACATGGTTGGACAAATTGTGTGAGGAAAACACATGGGTTTACCCTTGATACATCAAAGGAAGAACAATTGGAATATTGATTTGAAAAAATGTAGCTAAACTATTTTTCTTTTTTTGTTTAATTTACCAAATATAACATAATTGAATCTGTTTTTAACCTAGTTCTTTTATTTCACCTCCAACATAGAAAAATAACCATTGGGGATCCCTCATTTGAATCTACATAAGAAGTGGAAGAACAACATTGTCTAGAATCATATTTAATATTTTTTCATCTCATTGGATATATATCATTGATATCTCAATTAATTTCTATCCATTATCCATTCTTATTGGTAATGGATGCGCTATTTTGGTGCAATCTAATTTTCCTTATTTACATTTTCTTTATATTTTCTTCTATTTTATCCAATATAAGACAAATTAGTAGCTTATATTGGATGAGCTAGCCACTACAAACCTACATTAGGTTCTCTAATACTTATCCTTGAAAGTAGAAGTGTTTATATATCTGTCATTGTGTCCCACACCAAATTATTAGAGTGATGCACTTGAAATGGAGTTTAAACCTTGAATTGAATTGATAAGTATATCCTATGTAGTTAATAGTCCATTTATAATTCATTAAAGTCCATGAGACTTTAATTTTAAATACCCCTTTTGTGTGTTTGTTAAAGGAAATGGATTATAATTCATTTCCATAGTCACATTCCATGTAATGGTATTTTTATTAATGATATCCTTTTTATATTTAAATGCCTACATGAGTTAAATTAAAGACCAAAACTTCAAAGTTTATACTTGATTTTAGCTACTTTTGAGGTGAGGTCTAAATTAAATTTATTTTGGTGTTGACCTTTGAATTATTAATTGATATTGAATGTTAATAAATTCTTTGGGTGACACATGGGTTCATAAACAAACTCGATGGATATGCTCATTTGGATTCTACATTACTTACACACATTTGACACTTGGAATCCTAATAAATATTTCCAAGGATAGAATCATGGGGGATTACTGTAATATATCGATTGATACTTGCACCCCTTATAGATTTCCAAGGAAAGACTATGAGGGAAGTTGATCATATATGACATGGGTGATACTTGGGACCCCATAGTGGACTACCAAGGATGGACTCGAGTGTAAATGATTTTATACCACATGTAGAGATATACATGGGTTCTTGTGAGGATCTCCATAGATGGTCCTGTTGGGTGGTAGTTTATATTATAACTAGAGTGATACCTGGATTCCAAATGAGAAATTCCAAGGATGGGAATAGGATTCTAAATTAAATAGTGACGGAAATTTTTTGTATAACCCATATTCCTAGCTAAAGAAAAAGCCTAGATTATTTCTCTATCATATAAATTATGGATGGCCTATTTAAGCATCCTTTGATAATATCACTATGGAGAATGGTAGGTTATGCATCAGGTCCCGATACTCAATAATTAAATGTGATTGATTAATTAAAATAACATGATTATAAATATCATAGGGATGACTATTAATTCATAGACTTAATTTCTACATGGAATTGATGAAATTAATTAATTATTATATGATAACCCATACTTTATAGGGAGTTTAATTTTAGTACTTACTTGCATATTCATTGAAAAAAGTGACATTGTTATTATCCTATATTGACTGACATGATAGAATTGTAACTAGGGTGGTTTATTATTGGAATTATATCTCACACCCTATTTGGGATGGCTTGGGTACCCAAATAGAATATATAATTATTGTTTTGGATAATGGAAAGTGAATTGATATTGGTTCTTTATTTCATCATAAGAGCATGGAAACATGTGACTGAGCTAAGGATCATGATGCAAGCAGGATATATTTTGGGTTTTTTACTTTTGATAAATTCATTGTATTGTAATGTTGTGAATCTATGTTGGGTGATTTATTAGGCTCATGACATGTGCCATAATAATTGAATACGAGCTTTATTTTGATATCATTAACTATTCCTACTATTTTCCTATTTTTTATTATTATTATAACTTCTACAACATTTATGATATTGTATTTCCAATGTTTTCAACTTTTGTGATGAGAGAATAGTCTCCCCAAGGAAACATGTAGGCCACCACGACTATTTTGAAGCCTCTGTAATTTGGAGAGATTTCCTTGAGGCCATGTATCCAACTAGGCTTGGTGCACTATTGTGTGGCATTTATGTCTGGAAAGTTACAAAGTGGCGTCAGAGGAAATTTATATTCTTGTTTATTATTTTATGACAATAGACTGCTCTAAGAAGGAAATAGAGTTTTGTAACGTGATTTTCAAGGGAGTAGCTAACCCATTTATCGGAAGAAACCAAATTTCCTTGAATTAAAATTGATTTTTTGTAGATTTTTACTATTACAGTCTAATTGATTCAACCATGGGGTGATGCACATATATATCTGTGTGTGTATCTCTTATTGTGATGGGTATTTTGGAATGTGTTCTGGTGTGGATTTGGTGGGAACCATATTTTTATTCATGAGGTGTATGATCCCTCGGGTATTGGAATATTGTGAACCATTTGGATCAACATCAAAAAATGAACTGTGATATAGATGTAAAAAATGAAAATAAAATGGGAACTAGAATTCTTATAGTAGAGAAAATGACCCAAATGTAACCTTAATCATGGGAAATTATCAGTATCTCTAGATTTATTATTATCTGTTTTTTTCTTATACCCAGAACAAGGAGCAAGAAGAGGGTTGTTTTCTTATATAATAAATATTGTACCTATCTTATTTCTATACCCACAATTTTGAGCTATTAACATTAATAATAATCTCGATATGAGGAATGTGGTTGGAATTTGTAGAGGTATGCCACTGTTACATACTCCATTCACATGACAAGAAGTTTGTGGAGATCATGCTCTAGATATGGTGTTCCATGGGCTATCGGTGCATCCTACATTAGTGTTAGTTGTGATACAAGTAGTTGTAATGGAAATATGTTTTAAGGCATAGTTCTGTGAAGTATTTTTGCGTAGCATGTATACTATTTTTGGTGAACCAAATGTTACCTCGACTATTCTAGATTTCACGCTTGTGTTCCACAAGCAGAACCCTCCCCTTTTTTTGGGGGATCACATTCCATATAATGTTGAGTAATGAATAGAGGCCATTTTTCCTATATTTTAACCTCTAGAGATGCCTACTATAAGAAGGGTAAATCTTTCTATGTATATTCTACGTGATTCCACTAAGAGATGGTGGGATGTTAATACTCATATGGATATTAATTAGAATATTACATGATGTAATTTTCAAATGGCCTTATAAGAATATTTCTATCTGAAAACATTGAAGGTTGATAGATCTTGAGAATTCATGCAGCTAGATAAGGGTGTGTTGTCAGTTATGGAATATTCTGCCCAATTTTGTAAGATCTATTTCTGCACACCTATTCTGATGGGTGATGAGTTATATAAATAATGGAAATTAGATGACGGTCTCCTTTATGACATATAATCGTAGTTGAATTTCTTTCCACTTACTACCACGTCTGGAATAGTTAATTAGGTGCTTATCATAGAGTGTAAGATGAGGGAGGCTGGGGGTGCGATCTAGGGTAGCTATACATCTAGATATGGAACTATATCAACTGGTGGTAGGAAGAGTCATCTAGAGCTTCCACTTGGTGGTATTAGTAGCCATACAACATACTCAGGTATCTAGGTGAGGTTCTCCCAATGTGGTCGATCGGGACATACACGACCAAATGTGTAAGATACCCAGTTGAGTGTTAATTCTGCAACAACAGGGGATATCTATATCGCTTACAAAGAATGTTTCCCCTATTATCCAATAATATATGGTCTGCACCGACTCCACATGTGGGAGTTTGGTCAGTATCTTCTCATGGGGAATGGAGTTGGAGTATAGTTGGCCGATCAGGCTAAGGCGGTGTTCATGTTCGTGGTAGTCTGACCCCCGATTTTTAGTGATAGTAAAATGGATCTACTTAGAGTATCCATGTTGTATCAAAACATAATGGATTAGTATAGATATACATAGTGAAACCAACACTTGGGGTACAGGATCCTTGGTCAGCTACTATCAAAGATACTATTCTAGTAGAATTGATTTTATCATTATATCTTTTTGATATAGGGCCATATCATAGATTTATTTCTATGCCCATTTTGGAGATATGTGGGCTCAATGTTCAGTGTTCTAATGGTTTTATGATGTTTGACACTCCATTTGAAGATATAAAAGGGTATGTACATCAATGTAGGGATTTCCCCCTTTGGAATGGTGGGTGTGACTTCATTTGGGGCCTCTTTTTCCACGATATAACATCTTTTGACATAATTCTCATGATGGACCAGTTGGTTTCCTTTTATGATTTCATTGATTAGAATTGTCATAGGGTGACCATCACATCACTATAAGGTGGAGAGTATATTAAAAAGGTGAATGGGATGTCTATGAAAGTTTATATGGACCCAATAATCATGGAATGGTAAGAATGATAGACCAGATTACAAGTTTATATCTAGATGATCAGGGAACACTTTATGTGAATTTCCATCCAGTGTTTGATCGTTTCAGGGACATTTTCCAAGATGAATTTTAGGAATAACTCTTGTGAGATAGGTAAAGTTCTCTAACTATATAGTTCTTGTAGTTTCACTAGTATTCATTCCATTTTATAGGATGGATACTACTAAGATGTTGGATTTTAAGAGGCAGGTAGGGGATTTTGGGGAAAGGCGGATTATTTGACATTTTACTTCTTCATGGGGTTTTCTGGTCCTTTTTGTGAAAAAGGTGGATTATACCCCCTGGATATGTGTGGATTAACAAAAATACAACCAACTAATGTTTAAGAACCAGTGTACTCTTCTACAGATATATGATCTCATTGGCCATCTCCAAGGAGATCAAGTTTTCTCAAAGATTGATTTGAGATTCAGTTATCATCTTGTTTGTGTTATACCATCGACCATACCTCACATAGAATTTCATATCATGTATATTCTATATATGTATTTGGTTATTTTTTCTGTCTAACAAACATTCTAGCGGTCTTCAGGGAAATTATGAATCGAGTTTTCCATCCTTATCTTGATTCATTTATAGTAGTTTTTCCTTGATTATAACTTGGTGTATTCTCAAAATTGACATGACCATGCAAAACATGTTTAGATGTTATTGGATAAACTAAGAGAGTATTATTTATATTCTAATCTCTAAATGTACGACTTCAGGATGGATTAGTTTCACTTTATGGGTCTCATTATCTCAGAGACAAAAGTATCAATTGACTAAGAGAAGGTGATAGTTGTAGTTTCCTTAGCAAATCTGAAAACGTATTTGAGGTAAAGTGTTTCTTGGGGCTAGTCAGTTACTACAGAAGTATCATACAAGAATTCTCAAACCTAGAAACTAAACATACAGGCTTTAATAAGAAATATTTTATGTTTTTATGGTCATGTTCATGCATTTCATCCTTTCAGGAGTCTAAATGTATATTAAGTTCTGCATCAATACTTATTTTTTTAAATCAAGTCAGGAGTTTTACTATGTACTATGATGAATCAGGAATCAAACTAGGAGCATACCTTATGAATGGATATAGATACAAGTCTTATGGGTCTCGTCAATTGAGGATAAATCAAGAGGAATTACCCTATGCAGAATCATGAGTCACATTCATTTGATCAGAAATTGTGTTGTTGGAGACATTATAGACATGGAGAGTATTTTTTGGTTAACAGAGACTCCAAATGAATTATGTACATATTTACACAACGTGATCTAAATCTAAGTCAGTGAAGTTGGATTGAATACCAACAGTATATTGAAATTATTATTAATTGTATACCTATTAAAAGCAACAAATTTGTTGATGCACCGAGAAGGAAGACTCATATATTTGTAGTTCAACATGCTAGTACCGAGTGGAGGCTCATGGATTTGTTCTTGGAGATGCACATGGAGGTGTAGGATAGTCATGAGAATACCATTATATAATACTTAACTAAAACCTATAACCTATTTGAAAGAGTTATTATGGGGAATCTATCATATTTTGATGGCATAGTTCTGCATGACAGTGTGGTATGTGAGTACCCTCCTCTTGGTTGGACCATAGGCGATGATTAGTTTGTGTGTGTTAATGGTTGCGTATAGTTATTAGGAGACATGGACAAGGAGATGATGGTTAAATTTCATGATTCCTCTTGTCAAGTGAACCTTGACATCACCAATATGTATAAGGATTTATATTTCCACTACTGGTGGTCCTGTCTGATAAGACATTTATCCGGTTGTTTCATGAGATATTCCACCTATTAGCAGGTGAAGGCAGAACACCAGCGACCAACCATACATTAATAGTATCTACCAACTCCAAAATGAAATGGAATGATTTCTTTAGGGAATTTTTGATAGGTTATCAAGGTCACCTTGAGATAATTATTTCTTGTTGGTTGTTATTGACAGGCTCATGAAGGTTTTATATTTCTTGCTGGTCAATGAAACCTTCAATGTGGATGATCTTCAAAGGATGTATATTTTTAAGATAGTACGAGTTAACGAGGTCTTATATATATCATTTCATATGGGTATTCCATGGTTAATAAAAGGTTCTATATAAATGGATTCATATGGTGTTAGGTCTATATGTTCTTATAAGCATAGTATATCACCCTCAGAATGATAGCTAGTAAGGGTGCACAGTTCAGGTGTTTACGGAAATGTTGTGAGTATGTTCCATGTATTTTGCAGACTCTTGGGAGAGGCATATACCCCTAATTTAATTCTCCTACAACAATATATTTTAGGATAATATATATATGGTTCCTTATTATTAATTATACGATAGGCCATGGTTATTACCCTTCTGTTGGTTAGAGGCAGGAGAAGTGACTATACTTGGACCTCGTCGTGTTTAGGTGACCACATAAGAGGTTCAATGGAATTGAAAGAAAATGGATACTGTATAGTCTCATCATAAATTTTACACCAAAAATTGCATATGAACTCTAGAGTTATAGGTAGGTTATATGTTTTTATTATGTGTTTCAAAAAGGCGATGACATAGATTTATTAAGAGACATGGTAAACATTCGTCAAGATATGTTGGGTCATTAGATATTATAGAAAGAGTTTGTCCAGTAGCCTATCGATTGTAGTTACATTACAGGTATCAATCCATGAATGATGTATTACACATATCTTAGTTTTTCTATTATCATTCAGAGTCATATGATTATTTTCATATTGAGGAGGTTGAGGTATTGGTAGATGTGTCCTTATGGGAGCATCCTCTTCATATTATGGATTGTGGCATGAAGGTTCTTCAAGGCTGGTCAGTTCCTTGTTATGGGTGTTATAGTAGCATAACTGTGTAATGGATGAGACCTGGGATAGGTAGACTAATGTACATGCATTGTAGCTAGAGTTGTTCATAGATTATTCTTCACCCCCCTTTGAAGAAAAATTATGTGATGAATTTATTTAAGGAGGAAGTTTATAAGATCTTAGTTATTTTTTCTTGTAAATATCCATTATTTTTTTAAAAAAATCAATTTGAATGTTTATATAAAGCATTTTATTAATGTTCAATGAGTTCAAGGAAGTATCGGGGGGTTTTGGGGCTTGTTTAGTGCCAAAACCCCAGCTTTTTTGTGAAAATGTCCTAGCGCACGGTTAGAAGAAATGGTGTGGGGTAGGCATCATGGTAACTCCTAACCATGAAAGTCCAGATAGAGGGGTCATACAATTCGCATGGTTAGACAAACCATGTGACTCTGGTTTAATGTTTGTCTGAAAATATCTACAATATTGATAGTGGACTAAGACAAGTTTATTGCATGATTAGTCAAACTATGTGATCAAATCGTGTAGTGTTCCCCATCCTATAGAAAAGGGATAATGATTATCACATAGTGCAGTGAACCATATATCCAAACATTTCTGTCTTGTGTTTTTTTAATTTTCCAAATTTCCCCAGATTAAATATTTTTCAACCTAATATATTCATTTATCCTCCCTCACAACAAACTATCCTTTAGGGGGCCCTATTTGGTGACTACCCTTGGAGGTTAGTGATATTTTCCTTCTGAACTAAGATTCAAGGATCATTAATCTCATTTTGTCCATATTTGTGAGATCTAAATACATTTTTAGTCATTATTTATTCTTCTTTGTATCGAATTCACTATTAAGGTGCAAGTGATTTTTCCGAATTTATAGGTTCTTTATACGTTCTTCAATTTTCTCCCGATATAAGTCAAATTTGGAACTATTCTTGTATGAGATATAAACTACGATCCATGGATAGTTGGTCTCATAGTTTTCCATGAAGTTAGAAGTGTTTATATATATCACGTGGTTTTTCATGTACAATTCTTGTAGTGACTCCCTTGAAATAGAGTTTAATCCTCAAATTTAATTGATATGTATATATAATGTAGTTAATTTGACCATTTATAGTTGATTAAATGCTATTATACTTGAATTGTAAGGATCATGTGGGTGTGTTGATTAATAAAATGGACCACCATTGGTTTATTTTTAGTTCGGATGACTTTGGGTGTCCCTTTTTACCCATTTCTATTGGATTCCAATTGGAATTGAATTGAAATTTTAATTGTAATATAAAGTATGAATTTAATTGATAAAGAAAAGGAAATGGAAGTCGTTACCCTATAAACATGCTAATTATTGTTTATTTAAGCATGAGATGATAAATATATTTTAATTCCCACTTTAGATTATTTATTGATTAATCCTTCTAAGATTAACCAAGATTTTATCCACCTTTGAAGTGATTTATAAATTTATTTGATTGTGGTGTTGACCTTGTAAAAATTAATTGTTATTGAATGATAATAAAATTATTGGGTGACACATGTGTTTATATATGCATGAGAAGGATGGAATCATTTGGCTTCTACCATACTCTCACCTAAGGGCCACTTGGACACCTTCTATGGATTTCCAAGGATGGACTCATGGGGGATTACTATTATATTTTGAGAGAAACATGGACTCCATATGGACTACTAAGGATGGACATGAAAATAATTTTATCATATATTCAATGGATAATACTTGGGCTCCCTATGTGGGCTGCCAAGGATGTACTCAAGTGGCTATGATGTTATACTTAACCTTCATAGATACCTAGTATCTTGTGAGTATTACCAAGTACAGACCTATTGGGTTTCTATTTATATTATAACTGGAGAGATACCTCGATCCCTAACAAGTAATTCCAAGGATAAACTTTGGATTATAAATTGAATAGTGAATGAAATGGTTTATATGACACACATTCAAAGAAAATTTACCATATTGTATTTCATATTTGTATAACACTTTACAGATGGTATGTTTAGGAATCCCTTGATCATATCACTATAGGTGAAACAGTCTATGCATTAGGTCCCAAGATAGATTAATTAATTAAACTTGATTAATTAAATTAACTTTATTATAAATGACATATGACATTATTTTAATTCAAAGAATTTCTTTCTTAAAGAAATTGATGAAATTAATTTACTTTTAAAGGAGGACCTAGACATTATAGGATGTTTACTTTCAGTACTTGCATATTATTTTACAAACTTCACAATATTATTATAATATACTAAAGGACCGGATGAGACTAGAACTTCGATGGTTTCGTATTGGGATTATATTTCACACCCTATTTGGGATGACTTGGGAACATGATCATATTTTATGATCATAGGTATGGATAAGATAAATCACCATCCTACAATTTCATGAATTCTACTTAGAATCAGGGAAGCATGGGACTACGCTGAAGCTTGTGATGTGAGTTGGATATATTTTCTCCTTTATTATGATACATGTATTGTATTGTACTTTTCTGTACTTGTTTTGGATTTTTTATTAGGATCATGACATATATCTTCATCATTGTATATCAGATTTCATTTGATATCATTATATACTCTTGTTTTTTATCTATTGTGTGAATGTTATCACTACTTTTGTGACTTTTATGTCATTGTATTTCTATTGTGTTTTAATCTAGTGATGAGTCCATAGTATCTGCCTGGACACACCTAGGACCTCACTATTAGTCAGAAGCCTCTGGTATTTCGCGATATGTTCTTGATACCATGTGTCCAACTAGGATCAAGGCACTATTAAGTGGAATCATGGTCCATGACATTACATGGAGTATGAGTAGAGCATTGATTTGGACCATATTTTCCTCTATTTCATAATCCATCCTACCTGAACATTACTAATATTTATGAACTTTATTATCAACATTACAATACATTAAATATTTTCCAGTTCCATTTAAGACATTTATTATGTTATTCATTCCATATTTTTAGCATGTAGGCGATTGTAATTTCATTCCACCAGGAGATTTTTCACCATATAATCTATGAAACTCCATATCCTTTTACTAGTTCTATGATAATGGGATCAACCTTCATCAATTTCCACATTACATGAGAATCTAACAGTTTCATCTACGCTATGAAATTATCTTGTGGTTAATTCCTTTTGAATAAATGGTTTTATGACACTAAATAATTATTCAACATTACATTTGGGTATAGTGGTAAAAATGGATTCATACCTTCAAAATAAAAACATGTTATCCTTATATTTTCTAATGGAATCATCCTCATTATTTTCTACTTAAGAAATAATCTCTCCATTTTCATAAAGATTTTGTGAAAAATAGTTTTGGTAGGAATATTTTCTTTAACTTGTCCCATTAAATATTGTAAAATTATTACTTCATCACTATATTATTACTAATGGTCCTCCATTAGTTAACCTCACCTTACAAATGATACAAAACTAGAACAATCATCTCATGATCTAATCATTAGAAAATATAAAATTTCTTTTTTGTAACATTGATCATTTTCCCAACCATTGGTGTGTTGGAAGGCCCACTAGAGGTGGTTGGATTTTTTTGTATGAAAGTCATGATGGTGAGTTATTCCTTCACTAGGGAATTTAGGAGGTGAACATGGTTTTCATTATTTTTCATAGGAATGAATATTTGAGTGAGAATCAATACAATATTCTATACTCCAAATCCAATTATACTTGATTTTTCTTTTGTACAATCACCAACTTCCCATTACACTAATTGTTAACATAGTTTCCCCTCTCTCTAGCCATTACGTTTAAAAATGTAACGGTAAGGAGAAAATTAAAAAATTTGATAAACTTTTAAAAAGAAAAATTGATAACTTTGAAGGAATATATCATAAATGTTATATGTAACCCAACTTTTAAATTTATATGTTTCAATCAATGTTTTCTATGGTTATTTAATTGTTAGTTTCTCTATCCAAAATATATTCATATCCCTTATAATAGATTAATAAGATCATGTGAATCCGAAAATAATATTCCCCTCAAGTGTTAACATATGTGTTTAGTTAAGAATAATTTTTATGAACCACTTGGAGATTCTGTTAATACCCAACAAGTGTTTTTAGGTTTATTACCCCGAGATACATTTTTTCTAAAGCCTGTATCCACATTTTTATATTCAGATGGGAATTTCATCACCATGTTACCACAAACATTACACTTCACAAAATGTGTAGGATGTTATATTATAATCATAATTAATAGTAATTTTATTACAAATGGTATCTCATAATAATCCCAAATAAACGTAAACAAACCTCCCAGAATAACTAAATCATTCATTAATTCCAACTAGTAGAAAAAAACCTACACTCTAGGGTTTGGATTTAAAAAAATACTTTACATACTGGCTTTAATACCAACTAAGGTGACTATAGATAAATAATCACACTTTTTCTATAATTTTACATGAATATTCATTCATGTTCCACATTTTCACACAATCATGAGATACGAAGGATTAGTATCATTAGGGACTACCAATATAATAAATGTATTTTTCAATAGTAGTGAACATTTCTTTTTAATTGAACCACACTAAACCCAATTATAGTTTTATCATATCTTATACTCATCATTATGACCGAAGGGATGTAAACATGAGAAAGGGGTGACATGAAATGCCCAATAAAGTAAACCTTATCAATGAATCATCATGTTTATATCATAAATATACTATGAAGCATCTATAAGGGGGAAATATCTTATTAAAAATATCATGTAACAATAAGTGATAATCATTAAACATGTTAGAACATTATATATCAGTATATATAAAGAGAGACTGCATAAAGGTCATCATAAAAGAATAAATAATATAAAATGACATAAAAACATATAATAATAATCATTACTCTTGGGGGAATAAAATTAATATTCATAAAAATGTAGAAATACATCGAATGGGGGAACATCGCTTTCATGGGTCACTCAATCACAACCACACATAATAACAAACATAATATTGTCCACAAATACTTATCCTATTAGATTTAAAACTTTAAAAAATGAATTGAGGGTGATATATGACCCAACACATTATTATACATATATATGTGTTGCATATTAATTCAATCATTTATTATATCATAAGGAATGTATAAAAATAAAATGGTTTTCATACCATTTCTATGTTTTATCACTTAAAATGGATTCAATAATTAGAATAACCGATATAAAAAATTTAATCACCAAAAAGGATTATTTCAAAATATAATTTATAGGGTGAGCCATATTACATTATTCCATAATATTAAGTATTTTTTAATTTAACATGGAAAATAAAATCCAATATAATTATTTTCTCTAAGAAAAATATATTAACTTCATCGTAAACATATGATGTTGTGTGTAATATTTTAAAAGAAAACATTTTGATACTTTTTTCTTGAATAGTTGTTATATCAGTATTTAATAAAACATATCGATAAAAATTTCTTAATAAGCACTTTTAATATTTCAAAATGAAATGTATAGTGGAAGTTAAAATATATTATTATGAATGGAAAAACCATTTCAATATTAAAAATACATTTTTTGAAACCTGCAATATAAAAAGAGAGTAAATCATCCATCTCAAAAGTGGTAAAGGGATATTTAAAAGTCACTAAAACAGTAAATGTCTGTATATATATATATATTGAAATAATAAAGTAATAATTGTTGGGAATAGTTCATATGGTTGTGAAATAAATAGTTCTTATTTAGAGAGTATGAGAATTTCTATTAATATAATTAAATTTATATAGGGAGAAATCCATCAGTGAAGATGTATTTGAATTGAAAATTTAATTACCCATAAAATAAAGAAGAAATTTAATATTATATAATTTTAGGATATAATAAATCAATACTTTAAAAACATATAAAATTAAAAATACTTGTGGCTCAAGAAAAGAAAATTGAATGAAGGAAACACCTTAAATTCCTTGGAAACTTTTTTATAAAAAAACTCTTGAAATAAAATTATTACAATGGAACATTAAATTCCATGATTAAAGAGTAAATCAAAATTTAATAGTTCAAATAGTTATATAATCAACCATATTAATGTAAATTAACACATAACTTGAAACTTGTACCAAAGAAGAAAATTTGAGATGAAAAACCCCTACCTGTACTCTTGAAATTCATTATAGTTACTAAAAATAGAATGTCATAAAAATAACCATTCTTGTAATAAAATTCATAACTATATTAATTTTAATTTCGATTTATAATCTTAAATTATAATCATTAATTATATGTTCTTTATCATGTTGATATCTATTTTCCTTATCAAATTTTAGTAATTTTTATAATTTTCCATTTGTTTTATAATGGCTTCATAAAACCCTATCATTTGATAACAATTTCATCATTATAAAATTTGAAAAGATATTTAAATCATTCTACTTTAATTATTTTCTCATATCCAAGCCTATTTTAAGGAAACATTGCATATGGTTTGTAAGAACAAATCCATTGAAGAGCTTATTTTGGGTAATTTACCAACTTCAATACATTATATTATAATGATCGTTAATTTTTTTATTATCCCATAAAACAAATATTAATGAATTATGTTACGCTTTAATATACTATATATTCATCTAATATATTTTTGATCCATCCATGTAGGGGTGATGAAAAATTGAACATGTTTCTCTATGGAGGCGTTAGTCCACACGAATACAAAAATGATGTTTTCATTTTTCAGAAAATGAAAAGAAGGAAGAAATTGATTTATAATGTTAGAATCCAAATAATGTTATAGATATACTATTTATTAATTAAATAACAACTTTTAATATATCTTTTATGGTTTTAATGAAAAATAAAACATGTCACCATAGAGGCGGTAGTCTACACAAATGCATAAACGACGTATTAATTTTTCTATGGAGAATGAAGAATGTGGATAATGATTGTTCCATAAATATAATTATACATCATTATAATAATTATACCTATCATAATATTTATTATTTTTTAATATAATTTTATTTTGAATAAGTATACTTATGGAAATAGAAATAAAAAGGATGAATTCTTGATTTTGGACCTTACTCTTTAGAATGAGCCCTTTTAAAATTGTATTAAGGATTTTAGGGGTGGTCCTTTGAGGATAAAATAACCTATGTTATTTGCATATAAGTGTTTGGGATATATTTGGGAATTTTTTGGTTGAATTTAGGGGAATCTGGTGTGAGGATAAGTGGAGTGTTGAAGTGGTCCTTTTATAAGTGAGAGGAGTGAAATTTTTTTAATAAGAGGTGCACTATGCTCAGAACATGGATCCAAAATAAGAAAATAATAGAAATTAGATGAATTTTTATTGAACAATACTTCATCCACTCATTTAGAAACTTGTTTTTAGTATGATTTACGTCTTTTACTCATTATTTTAACCCTTCTACCATTTTGGATTTTAACATGGAAACTACTTTTTACCTACATAATTTATTTGTATAACTTGATATATAATGAAACTTATTAAATAATTTTAAACATACGATTAAAAAATTTAAATCTCTATTACTATATATTTCATATAAATTTAATTAAAATTAATTCTATAATGGTAAATCAATAACGCATTGCAAATAACTTAAATTCTTAAATATCAAATCTAGTTAAATTTTTATAAATATTTTTTTGGTTAATGCTTATAATTTAACGATGTCATAAAATTCTTGTTATTAGTAAAAAAGATATTTTTTAATATTCAACTAAAAAATTAGTATTTTCATAAAAATCCATAAAATTAATCCTATGGTATAATTTTCTTATTGATTGTTAAAATAAATATCATTTTAAAAATTAATATTCTTAATTCTGGTAATTTAATTTTTAAATGGAAATAAAAAATATAATGAAAACCATTTTTATATGAAAATGAGTTTTTAAAAATGATAAATATACTCATTCAAATTTCCTACTATGTAATATTTAAATGTTTGTTAATATATTTTTTAATATGATTAAACATTACATTAGTTTCATTATTTAAAATAAAAAATTTTCATTTATTTTTATTAAAATTAAAAACTATTTTTTAAAATAATTAATTTCAAATAACCCATGTACCATTATAATGTTAATAAACATTATTCTCAGTAACTTATTTTTGTTCTTGATAATTAAAATTCCATTATTACTAAATTTTATCATTTGGATTAAAAAACTATTAAAATAATATTATCTTTTTCAATTTTCAAACATTGAAAAAAATTAATTTTAATGTAATCACAGATAACACGAAAAATAAATTTTAGTGAAAATATATTTTCTTAGTATAAAATAATTTTATTATTATCCTAGTAATAAAAATTTGATAAAATTTATCTTATTTAATTATATATACTATCAATACAATTAATTAAAGTCATATTTTACCATAACATAATAATATCCATAGCACATGAAATGGTAATTATTATTAAAGTATATTTTTTTTGCATGAAATAGTTTTATTAATTATTTAGATATACTAATTTAATTTTTTCACTACATTAGTATTAAAATGAAAATTAAATATTTTTCTATATTTATTTCATAATGATGTTACCGCTATTTATACCTGAAAATTAAATTAATACTTTATAATCTTTTTATTTAATATAATAAAATGTTCCATTATACTCAACCTTGATTTATTTTATTAGAATGGATCTGTAATGTCTCAGTTCCAGATTCCACCCAAAGGATCCCCATACCCGGTTGTTAACATTACCTCAAGCGCATTTCCTTGAATGTCAAAGGCTGTTGACTAGCTATGAGGGCCTTAGGTATGATAGTGGGGAAAACATTCCAACATTAGAAGAGTAACACAGTGGAACAAAAATTAAACAGTAGCAGAAGCTATAAAACCCCACAACAAGAGTAAACCGTGGAAGGATGATAGTAATAAAACAACTAGAGCACATATATAAATGATTCAAGTAACACGTATCTAAAAAATCCTCCAAACAGGTTACAATTTCAAAAATATATTACTAAAACCAATATACAAAAAATATTAAGCTCCAATAGCATCACAAGCCTCTACTTGGTCACATTCCCTCCATCTCCAATAGCAGTCAAGTACATAAGGAAGAACGATGCATTCCCTTATCTATACATGCAACCATATAATCTGTTTGGGACCAAAAGCATGACCCAAACATGGTGTCATATGTTTCCCAATAGGAAACCACCAAAATACATGTTCTTTATAGTTAGAGAACATATATATTGCAGGTAATATGCATAAATGAAGAAATAAACAACGAAGTACTCAAAAGTAAGCAATCCTACTGGTTTAAATTAAATTCATTCACATTTATTATTCATATGTTTAATCAATTACACCATGGGATCTAGCATAATTTTTTATCCCCTATGTAATAGAAATAAAAGACATATCAGAAGACCATCTAAACAACCATGAAAAACCAAGTATAATCTTGTACATTGGAGTGGCAGACTCACCACAATCATTCCATCATTCAAAAAACCCATATAGGAAAGCTCTCACAGTATAACCGTTTGTTTTAACATTGTACTAAAAATTAGCAAATTACCTCCTGGGAAACTGTTGTTGTCAATACCATCAGTTCAACATGGCATCAAAAATGTAAATACGACCTTATAGTAGCTCTCATGGTCAATACCCCATGGGTCAACATAGCATAAATAATGTGTATATAACCTTCCAGTAACTCTCACGGTCAATACCCCCTAAATCAACATAGCATATATAATCATAAACGACCTCTTAAGTTTCTCTCATGGTCAACAACTTTGGTTCAAAGTCAATAGAAAGGATCTCATGATCTTGTGTAACAAACATGGAAACCCCCATTGTTTTCCTAGTCCAAGGCTCTCACATTCCTCTAGTATATCAGTGCACATTTCATAAAAAGGTTGCACATATAATCTATAACTATTACACGGATTACATTAAAAAGCATAACACATGAAATTCATATAACTAAATACCTCCATCCTAAAAAATTCAACTCATGGAAACAAGGTATGCCTCATGGGAAACCTAGGCCAAACAACCATAAATATTAAAACTATGGAAATGCAGTAATGGGGTGTCCCGTAAACATGGATTCAAAGCTTACACATATTCTAAAACCCTTTTTTAATCAAATAAACCATAGAAGGTATATAATAGGGCTAAAATTCAAAACACGCAATACCCCAAACATCGATATTCATCACATTAAGAATATATAATCCAACGACCAACAAAAAAAGGCACAAAACACCTACTTTGAGGTTTTATAATGAAAAATATTGAACGTCGGCCCTTGGATCGGCCTAGAATGATGTAGATCTAAAAAATGGTTAAATGATCACCCTTGAAATAGTCACGAGATAAGAGGAATAATGTTTAACGGATCTAGTTAAATAGAGAACTCATCGGTGGGAATCTAACACACTATGAGGTGTCTCAATTGGAACTCAAACGGAGAACTGCAAGGAGCTAGAAGTTCTTCGGTCATTCGTCCCTCTTGCGTAGGAAACACAAGGTGAAGAAGAGTATTCTAGAGATAAGATGTGACCCCACTTTGACTCATCAAATAAAAATAAAATTACACAGCATTTTCACTTAATGTACATGTCGTGTACTAGCCGCAACCACCCCCACTTAAGGGGGTCTTCCATGTCTCAGACACTACCATGTACTCAATCGTTACACAGCTAGTACACGAATACACACAAAAACTGGGTACATAGAGTATATATAGAAAATTTCCTAATTCTTCATTTTTCCTCAAAAACAACCTAAAATAATGATCCATACATGAAATGATGATCCAGGTTCTTACTAACTTCCCCCCTTATATAAATTTTTCCCTGAATTTCCCTTCCAAGGGTGATGAAGAAGAAACACAAAAAAACTCTAGCCACTGTGATCATACGTCAGCCTCCCTCTCCCAAATAACATCTTGTACTCACCAGCGTTGCAATAGCACCCGTACAAGATGAAAATACATGTCACAATGAATCTTCATGTTGTGATCCACAATCGTATTAGGGGGCTCCTCAAAAGTTGCATCCACCTAAAAACTCAACCTCTTCAGGTTTAAATGTGTGAGACAGGTCTGAAAAGTAACTTCGCAGCTGAGAAACATTAAAGAATTTGTGCATATCCCAGTACCTATGAGGTAACTACTACCGATATGAAACTACCCCAACTCTCTCCAAAACCTCAAATGGTCAGATGTATCTCGGTGAAATATTCCCTTGTCTCCTAATCTGCCTATGTCCCAAACTCGGTGTAACATGTAAGAAAACATGATCTCTGACCTATAACTATAGAGGTCATCTAATTCGGTCATCATAAGATATCTGGTGAGATTATGTAGTATCCATCCTCTTCTGAATCAACTCCACCTGCTCCATGGTCTCCTGGACAAGACGAGGTCCCATCATAGTTGCCTCTCTTACCACTATACAGAATAGGGGTTATTAGCATGTCCTTAATTACAAATCCACATAAGGTTCCATCTGAATCACCACCTTAGAACTATTATTATATGAAAACTCTACAACAGGTGTGTGTCTCACCCAAGACCTCCTGACATCTAGAATGCAGGCTCAAAGCATGTCTTCCAAAACCAAAATCATACGCTCAGACTTGCGATCTGTCTGAGGGTGGTAAGCTATACATAGAAGTACCCTTGTACCCAAAGACCTTTTAGTCCCTGACAGATAGAAGAAGTAAATCGGGCATCCCTGTCTGAAATGATAGAGTGAGGAACCCCATTCAAATGTATAATCTCTCGGATGTATAACCTTCCAAGCTCTTCAACACTAATGAATTCCTTGATCGGGAAAAAATGTGCATCCTTCATGAGTCTATCAACAACAACCCAAACCACATCATTCCCTCAAGGTGACCTCAGTAAACCCCTCATGAAATCCATCATGATATCATTCCACATCCACTAAGGAATGGGTAAATACTGTAAAATTCATTCAAGTCATTGATTCTCTTCATTTACCTGCTGATAGGTGATACATATCATTATAAAACCAACAACATCCCTCTTCAAACCTAGACACCAATACTAACAGTGTGGATCTCGGTATATCTTGGGGACACCAGGATGAACTTCCCATGCTGAGGAATGAAAATCTCACATAATATCCTTGTGTATGTCTGCTGACACCCATATGCATCCATGAAAAAAATATCTCATCATCAATAACGGTCCACCCAGGAGTAGGTTCCTCTCTTGAAACACTCTCCCATAGGACTAGGAATTCAGAATATGATAGTTTCTTCATTCGCACAAATTCTAGAAGAGTAGAGGTAAAATCTACAGAAGAACGAAATAGCTACCCCTCTATGTCGTTCACCTCCAAATACATCTCAAATAACATTGCCATAACCTGCCACTCACTAATGGCCTCTTGAAATGAATATATCTACGTCCTCTTGATCAATGCATCAACCACTGCATTTCCCATCTGAGGCGTGTAGGCAAGATAAAAATCAAAGGATTGAAAGTACTCAACCCACATTTGTTCTCTCAAATTTAAATCATTCTATGTAAAGATATTCTTGAGACTCTTGTGGTTGGTGTATACCATAAAATGATCTCCCAAAAGATAATGTATCAAACAGTGTAAATCATGCAAAAATGCAGCTAACTCGAGATCATGTGTCAGTTATTTCCTCTCATGTGGCCTCAACTACTGAAACCCATACGTAATAACTCATTACCAATGAATAATCACTACTCCCTGCCCAATACATGATGAATCACAGTAAATAGTGTAACTCTTGCCCAACATAGACAAAATTAGTATCATTGCTGAAGTCTATATCTCTTTCATCTCATAAAAGGATGAATTATAAGAATCTATCCACAAGTACTTCACACCCTTCTTAGTTAGTCTTGTTAGTAGCGATTCTATGTATGAAAAGTTCTATATAAAGCACATGTAGTAACCCACTAGCCTCATAAATTTCTATACCTCAAAGACATTCTTTGGTTTCTCCGAGGAAAATGCTGCTCTCACTTTCTCTAGGTGTACTGATACTCTTGTCTCTGAGATAACATTACCCATGTAGTGAATCTAGTCCATACAAAAGTGGAATTTTGAGACCATGGAATATAATTTATGATCTCTCAATGTACTCAATACGATCTCAATATGGATGGCTTGGTCGTGTTGAGTGTGTGAGTACACCAATATATCATCCACAAAGACTACCACAAAAGAATCCAAGTATAGAACACTCAGTTTATCAGTTCCATTAAAATTGTTTAAAAATTTGTTAGGCTGAATGACATAAAAAATACTAGAATATACCATACCTACTCTAAAAGACTGTAAGAGGTATATAAAATGGTCTTACATGAAACTAATTATAACTAGATCTCACATAAATCTTCGAGAACACTTTGTAACATCCCAGTTCCAAATTCATCCCAAAGGTGCCCCATACCTGGTTAGCCACATGGCCTCAAGTACATTTCTTCGAACACCAGAGGCTCCCAACTAGCAGCAAGGTCCTTAGGTGTGATAGTGGGAAAACAATTCCCTCTTTGGTAGAGTAACACAAGAGAACAAATATTAAATAGTATCATAAGTGGTAATACCATGCAACACAAGTAAACATCAAAATAATCATAGAAATAAAACAACTGGAGCGCATATATAAATGATGCTTGTCACATGTGTCTAGGAAGGAATCCAAACAAGTCAAAATGATGGAAATACAATTCTAAACCCAAATTATCGGAAAATAGTAAACTCAAATATTATCGCAATTCTCAGGTTGGTATCATTCTCTCAAGATCCAACAATAGTAAAGTAACTGATGAAAAAAGGTGATTTCCCTTATCTATACCTGCAACCTTAAAATATATTAGGGGTCTAAAATCATGACCCAAATAGGGTGTGAGATGAATCCTAGTAGGAAACCACCAAAATATATGTGACAAATAGTCATTGAATATATATATAGTAGGTAATATTCACAAAGGAAGTAATAAACTACAAAGTACTCAAATGTAAACAATCCTACAGTTTTCAATTACATTCATTTACATTTATTAATAATCAATTAAATCACATAAACTTTGGGATCTAGCCTAATCTCTCTATCCCCTATGTAATTTTAACAAATGACGTATCAGAAGACCACCTAAACAACCACGTAAAACGAGTCCAAGCTTGTGCTTGGGATTGGAAAAATCACCACAGTCATTCAATCATTCAAAAACAATCCTCTGGTATAGCTATCACAGACTAACCCCTTTGGTTTAACATAGTATTAATCATTTAAAAACAACCAAATGGGAACCTATCATGGTCAATACCCCTGTTCAACATGGAATCAATAATGTATATACAAACTCTGGCTAGCTGTCACAGTCAGTACCCCCTAGGGAAATAAAGCATAAATAATGAATATATAACCTCCATGTGGATCTCACGGTCAATATCTCCTAGTTCAACATTGCATAAATAATCATAAATGACCTCCTGGGTAGCTCTAATGGTCAATACCCTAGGGTCAATGTCTACACTATGTCTCTCACGGTCTTATGCAACAAACATGGAAACCCCCATAGTTTTCTTGGTCCAAAGCTCTCACAGTTCATTGGAAGATCATCGCGCATATCATAACAAGGAAGCTCATGTAATCTATAACTATTACATAACTAACATTCAGAATCATGACACATGAAATTCATATAACCGAACAACTCCATCTGAAACAATTCAAGTCATGGAAACAATGTATTCCTTATAGTAAACCTAGGTCAAACGTCCATAAATAGTCATACAAGGGAAACAAACCCATGGGGTGTCCCGTAAATAAAAAATAAAACCTAATACATATTTTATGACCCCTAATTAATAAACTAAACCATAACAGGTAGATAATATGGAAAAAATCAAAAAAAACCAATACCCCAATCATGGTTATTTATCACTTTAAGCATATATAATATAAAGAAAAACTAATACATGCACAAATTGCCAACCATGATGTTGTACGATGAACACTCTTGAACGTTGGCCCTTGAATCGGCCAAGAATGATGTAGATATACAAAAGGCTAAAAAAATCAACATTGAAATACTCATGGGAGAGGATAAATCTAGAAGAACGACTCTAGGGAAAGAGAGAACTTGCTAGTGGGAATCCAATGCACCCAGTGGTGTCTCAAATACAGCTTTGACAGATAACTGGGAGGTTCTCAATGTTCTTCATCTGTTTTTTACTCTTCTGTACGAAACACAGGGAGAAGAACAACATTCTAGAGATGTGACACAACCCCTATATAACTCATAAATTAAAAAAGGAAAGCACATTGTGTGTTTATTTAATGTACACAACATGTACTTTCCTCAACCTGCCCCTCCTTAAGGTGGTCTGCCAGGTCACCTACACAGCCATGTACTCAGCCGTTACACGACTATTACACGGCTGAACACGTTTACCAGGTACACGGTGTGTACTCAAGAGTACATGGTGTGCGCTTGGAAATTTTCCCAATTCATTATTTTTACTCAAAAACAACCCAAAATAAAGATCCATACATGAAATTAATATCCCAGTTCTTATAGGATCTATCCAATCTATAGATAAGAAGGTTTCTAATTAATAAAATGTATCATGATTTTTTTGTGTGAATAAATCTATTGAACATATTTTCTATTTAATGAAAAATATAAAGTAAAATATCTATATGTTACACAAATAACATTTATATAAATAGAAAAATTTCTTTTGTTACGAAAAAATAATAATAATTTGTAACGTATTTTAGATTTTTAGAGGCACTCAAGAATGTCAAATTAGGATGTCATTTATCGATAATAAAGTTAATGGTTATTAATTATGGAAAAGTATTTTTGGATTAGGAAATAAATTATTTTTCTATGATAAATATTTACCCTGGAAAATATTTACATTTTATCCTATTCCAAATCATAATAATGACATATTTGTTAAGTTATTCAATAAAATGAATTGAAAATAAATTTTATTTAGTAATATAACATAGTTTATTCATGTTTACCCCTGTATCTAGGGTCCATAATTAGTACTAATCTATAATAATGAGTTGGTTTGTTCTTCCAGGTGTTTGGCACTAAGATATAGGATACGATTGATATCCAATTAAAAAATTGTGAAGGTGAAAATAACATAAATTGTATGTTTAATTTTTCCTCCCATGGAAATTGTTTAAATTTAAATTTGTCAATCTTGTTATCCAATTTTACTATGATAAATTTCAAATAACCATGGTTGATTGTTCAAAATTAATGGAAATCCATGATAGGTGAAGAGGAGTGGGGCACAGTGTATATGAGTTAGCTAAATCATAATGATAACTTAATTTCTTGGAAAAAATGATCTATAATGAATTTAATTTTTTAATGGTTTATTGTAAAACTATTGGAAACTATAATATTATTAAGAAAGAGTAATATATTAACAATAAAATTTTTGTCTACTATAGTAAAAACTAAAATTTCAATGATATATGAACCATGTGAAATGTACTTATGGTTTTAAGAAGTATGAAGTGATAATATTTTACAACATAATATGATATTGTTAACAATATGGTTGAAATAAAAAAAATTCATGATATTGAGATGGGGTGGTGTAATATTACCTTTCATAACTCCTCTTGAAGGATACAAAAATATCACAAGAGCATCAATGATAAGAGTTGAGATCTTGGTATAATTTTGCAGAGATGATAGTTACCAAAAAACCATTGATTGAATACAATTCATCAATGAATATAAAATAAGAAATTAAATGAGGGATATCAAAATATTTTTAAATATTAATCTTAAAAAATGTTACCTCCATTCCATTTTTTTAATATAGTGTGACATTTCTCTCATTAAGAGAATATTTTCATTGATAAACACAAAACCATATTTCTCATTAAAAATTATAGGATGTAAAAGGAGTAAAAGACTAGTACAAACTATTCAAGTATATATTTGAAATAAATTTATCATTTTATAAGGAGAGGTATTGATTGAATAATTATGGGTTTTAATTTTTTTAATTAGATAAAGAACAGTGCTACAAAAATAGTAAAAATGAGTATTCCAATAATGAAATCTATATCCTTCAAAACAATATTCTTTGTAAATATTTCCCAATAAATGATTGAAAAATTACATGATAATTAGTTGGTTTATAGGGGACACATAAATTAAGATCCAACACATCCACTTCCACCTCATCACAGGAGACTAGAGATGTAATACATTTATTGTCAATGGGTCTGAGCTAAGAAAATATGGAGGTAAATATATTTGGATTAGGGGGTATGGATTGATACTTTTATATTGAGGATAAATAGTTAATAAAAATATATTTAATGTCTTAAAATATTTTAAGATACTTCCATTATCTAACGTCATGGTTTATATTTCAGAGATGATGTGGTAGTTTTTCAGAAAAATGTGAAAATGTTATGTGTTACAAAAATGGTCATCTAAAAATTAAATATTTGATTCTTGTTTCCAAAATAGTTATTCATTCCTATGATATATTAATATATCATATTTAGATTTATTAATATTATACTTATTTATATTAAATGGATTATAATTGAAATTTTCCATGTTTATTTGAACCAATTACACAAATTTTATAATTGAAAAAAACTATATTTCCAAATATGATGATTTTAATATATTTAAACTCCCCATTGATATTTTTACTTGGCCAAAGAAACTTCCCATACTCCTTGAAAAAACAGTGAATAAAATAAATTGACTATATAATAAAAATTAATCTTGTATTATTGGGCCTCATTTCAGGAAATTTTAATTGATTAAGGACATATGGTAACTGATTGAAGAGATTAATTTGATTATGATAAAGATTAAAATATGTAAAATTATAGTGGAACAAATTAATATCATCAAATTGATTTGATAAATTTTGAGAGATATTAAAACCATTAATAATTATTAAAATAATCCAATTTTGAAAAACTATATTATATGTGCAAATAGAGGCAAAATAAAATAGTCAAAATATGACGTTAAAGTTAATAAAAATATTTCAGCTAACTAATTGTATAGAATTTCAATGTATAAAAACCATAAATTTTATGTGGATATTGAAATATATTAGAATCACTCCAAAGAATCTTTCCACACCATGATTTGGGGCCCTATTTAGAGAGATTTTTCCAAAGGAAATATCTGTTAAATTTTTTGTAACACCCTGAGCTTCCACGATATGCTTCTCTTTCAATAATGCAATAGCTTGCATTGTACGCAAGTTCGAGATTCTAACACACCGCGACCAGTAAAAGTAGCCTTTATGAATAGTAATACCCACTTTTTTAAATTGTAGAAATTTTATATTTCAAAATGGACTTCATTTTTGTATTTGGAATATCGAAATTAGCTTATGTTGAATTTTTAGTATTTTTCTGAGAACTTCTAATTTTTTTATGAATAGTAAAAAAAACTTAAATTTTTTTTTTTAATCAAAATAATTTATTGTGATAAATTATACTATTTAGAGGTTTTAAAGTATAATTAGAATATATTTTTACCATTTTATCCAATGGTGTTCATTAGAATTAATTTAACATTGAAATTGGACATAAACAATTGCCAATCTTTTGATATAAATTGTTTCTTAAAAACACGCTATCTATCGTGACAACGGGAATTATTTATAAAATTAATTAATGCAACATATATGTTTGGAATTTCGTAAAATAGACATCATTTTTGAATTCGGAATATCAATTATAGCTTAGGGTGAAATTTTGGCATTGTTCTGAAAAACTTCAATTTTTTATGAATAGTGAAAACACTAAGTGGTAATTAAATAACTGATTTTTCATATAAATGATATATTACCACTTCTGTGCTTTGATTTTCACAAATCCGACATACATGGTTGTCATTAAGAATTAAAATGTGGTTCAATGAGATTAAATTTTTTTTGGTGAATAGTAAGTTTTAAGTTCTTAATCGCGATTAGAGGTAATTAGTGTAGTTTAAGGTAAAAATAATGTTGTAATAATATGAGATGAGCTTGAAACATGTCCTACCCTCATTGGATGTGCCATGTCCGACCAAGAAAATCAATGGGTCAACTTGGGGACCCCATGGAGCCACTTTGGTGGGAAAATGACATTAAAAACATTTTATTTAATGTTAAAATAAAAATGTCACAAACATGAGTTATTTTACTAAAACAATTATTAAATGGGGTTATACAAGTCATATTTTTGACCATAAATATTCATTATAAAGATAAAACTATTTCCTACATTATGGTTATTTTTTTAGAATTTTTAGACATTAAATAAATTAAATTTTATATGACACAATGATGATGCAGCGTTTACCTCATTAATTAAAGATTTAAATAAAATGAAAAGATAATGTAATATCTAAGGCTTACACTTGTCAAAAACCTATTGGATGGGTAGATTTAGAATCCTTATCACCTTATACTCTAATTATAGAAGTGTGGGACCTTTGGAATCCGAAATTCATTTCAAAATAATGTAACATTTCAATCTTTCCAAAAGAGCCCCTCCTCTCCTCTTATAAAAGGCCCCCACCTCTACCACCTCATTCACACTTTCAAGCCATTTGGCTCGGCCAACCTCTGACCAAATACTCTCCCAACTTTCCCCCCTTACTCCTAGAAGCCTAAATTTTGGCAGAACTCTTCCCAAGGAAGCCTTTGGCTGAAATCAAAAAGAGTTACCCGATTTTGAGGTAATGTCTTCTCTAATGTTATTTTGTATTATTTTTCTTCTACAACCCCATAAACTCTTTTTATTCATTTCATTTGTAACAACACCAGTATCATAAATATACTAGGATGTTGTAATAAGAATTATTCGAGCTAAACTTACACACACCTACATCTAATGGTTAAAGAACATATTGTTTCTATAGATGGCGAATTTCTGCCTCACGAAACGATGATTGTTCAACACTCATATAACACCTTCAAAGGTGTCCATTAAGATGTAACTATATTTATATATGATATATAATATGTTTATATTTTCCTTATGCTTATGTATTTCTCATTTATGTAATACTTTATGATTTCCATTATGGGTAAACGCGATAATTTCATTTTACGAAGTGCGGACTACCGCCCCCTCAAAGTGATTTGAATCGTTAATGACATATGTGGGACGTATAAAGGATGGAGTAAATGGTATTATACATTATATTATACTTTAATTATATTATAACTTTATAAAATTATTACATCATTCCATTAAATACGAAATATAAATGAAAGTAGCGTCCATGCGTACGTACGGCTTACCGTTCCCATGAACGGTGCATTTCATTTCTTACCTCTAAATGTTACGTAATATTATGAATTAATGTATATACTGGATATATATGATATATATGAAATCTAAATAATGAATATAATTCTGGAGATAATGGATATTCTACCACATAAACAACTTCTAATTATAAGAAGTTTATTGTTGACTCAAGTACCAAAAATCGACAAAACAACCGTTATTAACTTAAATAATTACATAATATTCATAACATTGTAATAAGTGATATAAAAAGGATAATGAAATTGAAAATGATATATATTAACTCTAGTTTATTATTCATGAGGTTAAAGAATGGTCGAATCAAGTCGGACACATGGTAAGGGAAATTCTTAACCCAACTTCCATTCTTTGGGTTAATCTCCTACTTTCAAATTATGTCAAGATATTATTATGTCCTATTTTGTATTTTTACTTTATTTATGTGTGCCTATAGTGAATACACATAATATATCTATTTTATTTTAAAAATTATATTTTTAAGGACTTCGTCTCAATCCCCTTTCATTGAGTCATATTTGGTTTTATACACAACTTTCTTTTATACGGTGTATTAACCCCTTTGACTTTTACGTTTATTCAAAAAGAATCTTTTTTATATGAAGCATTTTACTAAACGACAAAAAGGGGATGTTTTTCTTTCTGTACTTATGTGGTGACAATGACTTCTCCACCACCGTGACCATTATTTGAGTCTCGTCTTCCTCTACAAGCCATCATTTTTTTAATGAAAAATAAATACAAAGTTTTAACTTTCTTTTATTTTGGTATTGAAAATGGTTTTGAAAGGGTTTTTATTATATCAATGTGTTGTATTGATATCTTGTGATTGAAATGTGGAAATGTTATGTTTCATTTATGCATGTTTTATGAGATACAATTATGTTATGGTTTATGATATGTTTAAACCTATTCATATGAGGAATGCATTGGACTTAATAAGTGACGGGTGGAGCCCGCTATAGCTCCTCGATGCATCGATAGGTCTCATGAGACAACTAGACGTGGAATTGGCTGAGGACCTTTCCCAATTTGATTTGTGATTTTGTCCGAGGCCTTAATCATTTTAGACGTCTTGGATGAGGCCTTGACAAAATGTTTCAGAATGTCTGTCTTTATGCATTCCATCATTATGAAAGTGGTTATTGATATTGCATGTTTTTATTCGACCAGTAGAATATCCATGTGAATAAGTAAATGGCATTATCTCATTTTACTTTTTCCATATTATGTTTAAGTTCAAGTTTAAAAGGCTTTTGTTTTAGTTATACATTGCCTTAAATGTTGATGTTTATTTATGAAAGCTTCCGCAATATTGTTATCCTTACTGAGCATCTAAGATCACCCCTTTCAATGTTTTAATATTTTCCAGGATGTGAAGAAGTATTTTAGGAATGACCTGCAGGGATAGTCAGAAGAGGATATGAGTGTGGACTATGAAGACTTTGTTATTAGTTTTTCACTTTATGATGTAATGTAAGACTTATGAATGTATCTAGTGTTTCCAAGGCTACTAAACTAATCGGTCTTTCGAGACTTGATCTTTTGTGATCATTCCAATGTTACAAATTAATGCACCAACTCTGGGTAGCTGGGGTTGGGGCGTTACAGTTGGTATCAAAGGCAGTTTAGTACTAACCTGGGAAGCTTGATTTAGACAAACTCTGATTAGAGCACGTAGACCTAAGATGAACTTTGAGGATTAGTATAGAAGAACTTCCTAAAATTTTGGTATTGTAGAGATTTTGTGATTTTTCCGAGCAATACATCCCTGTCTGGATACGAGCAAGTAGAGGTGGCTCTGGCATAGATGTACCTACGGGTAAAACCCGAAAACACCGCTTTGAGCTAGACTCGAACGGGAACTGGTGCACGACAACGGGCCTTCCTGCACTCTTGGTTACGACACTCCCGGGGTATATGCTTAGGATAATTCTAATTTTCTTTACAAACCACTATGAAGGGTTACGAGTATATACTTCCACAAAGAAAACATTTTTATGATTATGGATTGTATCCATAAATAGTTCAATTTAAGTTAAGTGTTTTACAAGTATGGAATTATGTATTTTGATTCATAAACTAATCTAGTTTATGCCATTGTTTAGAAATGGCGCCTAGTGCAAGGAATGGAAACCGTATCAATTCACGCACTCCGTGTAGGGATTTCCCTCCTGCTCAAGATAATATTTTTGGATCTGGAGAGACAACTGGTACTGATCAACTTATTACCATACTGGGACAACTCACTCAGGTTATGAATAATAACCTTACTCGTATGGAGCACCCTGATCCGCAACGTGGAGGATCAATGTTAGACCGCTTCATGAGGAAACAAACGCCAACATTTAATGGGGGTACAAATCCATTAGTAGCTGAGAAATGCATAAACTCCTTAGAGAAAATATTCTATGCCTTGGGGAGTGGCGAAAGGGAGAAGGTTGTCATGGAAGTCTATCGCCTTATTGGAGATTCCGATCAATGGTGGTCGCTGATTCAAAACAAAAAGGAAGATGAAGAAGTATCAAGTATGGAATGGAGAGAGTTCAAAGATCTTTTCTTAGAAAAATACTTTCCACATGACCATCGAGCAGATATGGAAAGGCAATTTTTGGTTCTGAGACAAAAGGAGGATGAGAATGTCGCAAAGTATGAGGCCAACATTACAAGGTTAGCGAGGCTTGCTGCAGATTATATACGTATCCCAAGAAGTAAGATCGATCGTTTCTTTGATGTGTTAAAACCATTTCTCCGTCGAGCCTTAGCCTCATAATCTCTCTTGTCGTACGAAGACATTGTCTCACGTTCTATCAAGACAGAAAACGAATTCTCTAAATCTTATGACAATAAAGTAAATCAAGAGAAGAAGAGAACGGTGGAACAAGAGACAGATAAAGGGAAAAGGGGAAAGAAGGATTTTCCATTATGTGATAATTGTGGGAAGAATTACCCTGGTACTTGCCTAAAAGGAATGGGAGTTTGTTATAAATGTGGAGAAAAAGGTCAACAGGCGCGTGATTGCAAGGGAAAGAAAGAGGCTATCAAGTTGAATGCTACAATTGTATGGAAATGGGGCATTATGCAAATGAATGTCCTAAGTGTCAGGGAAACTTACCTCAGAAAAGGCCAAGGGATCAAGGCCAATCGTATGTTGTTACTACAGTTGAAGAGGAATAATTAATGTATTGGTGCTTTTGGACTCAAGGATTATATTCTGGTTATAAAAATAATGTGATATATATAAGGATTGTACTGCAGTACATGTTTATTTCATTAAGGTTTTAATATGATTAAGGTAATCATATTTTTAGTATGTGACAATAAGATAAACTTTTCTTTGTTTGGGGAATCTGATGTTACAATTGATTTTGGAATTTAGATACCTTTTAGAGAAAGTTTGGACAGAGGTATTTTGGATAACTATAAAGTTTGGAATGGATTAATTTGAACTTTGGATAGTATTGTATAAGGTTAAAACATTTATGAAGATTATTTTTGGAATATTATAATACTATAGTTTTAGTAAAAGGATAACCTGCAGGGTGGGGCATAACCCGTCGCGTCGGACAAAGCTGCAGGAATCGAACCCACAACCATAGTGCGACAGGCCTTTATTCCCTACCACTAGCCTACAGGAAGTCCCTGGTTATTACAAAATAGTTTTCCTATTCTAAATGGTTTGTGGTAAAAATTTATTAATGAAAGTCTACACAACAAGTAAGTATATTTCCTTACATTCTTAGTAAATCTCTTAAATGAATTCCCGAACTTTATGAAAGGTGACTTAAAACAAAAATGTTGCCGGTTAACTTTTCCAACTGGGGATTCAATGATCTATTAACCAACCACAAGTTTGTGATTTTCTTATTGTTAACTATATCCTAATCTCGTTTTCTACAAATCTCCATCAGACCTTGATAGTTTGTTTGTCCTCCATATCCATATTTTCATAGAATCCTAGTTTGGGCTATCTCGGGTGACCTTTGTACTTCTCTTTCTTTCTTTTAATGTTATATTTTTATTAACTTTATTTCCGATGTGGGATTTCCACAAAAGTATTTTCTATTTTCAACCTTTTATTTTCAATGAAAAATTTCAAATTGTGAGGATGCAATTTATTGAAGGAGGGGATAATGTAACACCCGAGATTCCATGATACGCTTCTCTTTCAATAATGCAATAGCTTGCATTGTACGCAAGTTCGAGATTCTAACACACCGCGACCAATCAAAGTAGCCGTTATGAATAGTAATACCCACATTTTGAAATTATATAAATTTTATATTTCAAAATGGACTTCATTTTTGTATTCGGAATATCGAAATTAGCTTATGTTGAATTTTTAGTATTTTTCTGAGAACTTCTAATTTTTTTATGAATAGTGAAAAATACTTAAAAACAACTTTTTTAATAAAAATAATTTATAGTGATAAATTATACTATTGAGAGGTTTTAAAGTATAATTAGAATATATTTTTACCATTTTATCCAATGGTTTTCATTAGAATGAATTTAACATTGAAATTGGACATAAACAATTGCCAATCTTTTGATATAAATTGTTTCTTAAAAACATGCTATCTGTCGTGACAGCGGGAATTAATTATAAAATTAATTAATGAAACTTATATGTTTGTAATTTTTTAAAATATACATCATTTTTGAATTCGGAATATCAATTATAGCTTAGGGTGAAATTTTTGCATTGTTCTGAAAAACTTCAATTTTTGATGAATAGTGAAACCACTAAGTGGTAGTTAAATAACTAATTTTTCATTTAAATTAAATATTACCACTTCTGTGTTTTGATTTTAAAAAATCCGACATACATGGTTGTCATTAAGAAGTAAAATGTGGTTCAATGAGATTAAAATAATTTTTGGTGAATAGTATATTTTAAGTTTTTAATCGCGATTAGAGGTAATTAGTGTAGTTTAAGGTAAAAATAATGTTTTAATAATATGAGATGAGCATGACACATTTCCTACCCTCATTGGATGTACCATGGCCGACCAAGAAAATCCATGGGTCAAATTGGGGACCCCATGGAGCCACTTTGGTGGGAAAATGACATTAAAAACATTTTATTTAATGTTAAAATAAAAATGTCACAAACATGAGTCATTTTACTAAAACAATTTTTAAATGGGGTTATACAAGTCATATTTTTGACCATAAATATTAATTGAAAATCTAAAAAGATTTCCTACATTATGTTTATTGTTTTATAATTTTTAGACATTAAATCAATTAAATTTTATATGACACAATGATGATGCAGCGTTTACCTCATTAATTAACGATTTAAATAAAATGAAAAGATAATGTAATATCTAATGATTAAACTTGTCAAAAACCTATTGGATGGGTAGATTAAGAACCCTTATCACCTTATACTCGAATTATATATGTGTGGGACCTTTGGAATCCGAAAAGCATTTCAAAATAATGTAACATTTCAATCTTTCAAAAGAGCCCCTCCTCTCCTCTTATAAAAGGCTCCCAACTCTACCACCTCATTCACACTTTCAAGCCATTTGGCTCGGACAAAATCTGCCCAAATACTCTCCCAACTTTCCCCCCTTACTCCTAGAAGCCTCACTTTGGGCAGAACGCATCCCAAGGAAGCCTTTGGCTCAAATCAAAAAGAGTTACCCGGTTTTTAGGTAATGTCTTCTCTAATGTTATTTTGTTTTATTTTGCTTCTCCAACCCCATAAACTATTTTTATTCATTTCTTTTGTAACAAAACCAGTATCCTCAATATACTAGGATTTTGTTATAAGAAGGATTGGAGATACACTTACACACACCTACATCTAATGGTTAAAGAACATACTATTTCTGTGGATGGAAAATTTCTGCCTCACGAAACAATGATTGTTCAACACTCATATAACACCTTCAAAGGTGGCCATTAAGATGTCACTATATTTATATATGATATATAATATGTTTATGTTTTCCTTATGCTTCTGTATTTCTCATTTATGGCATACTTTATGATTTTCATTATGGGTAAACGCGATAATTTAATTGTAGGAAGTGCGGACTACCGCCCCCTCAAAGTGAATTGAATCGTTAATACTATATGTGGGATGTATAAAGGATGGAGTAAATGGTATTATACATTATATTATACTGGAATTATATTATAACTTTATAAAATTATAACATCATTCCATTAAATACGAAATAGAAATAAAATTAGCGTTCATGCGTACATACGGCTTACCGTCTCCATGAACGGTGCATTTCATTTCTTACCTCTAAATGTTACGTAATATTATGAATGAATGTATATAATGGAAATATATGATATATATGAAATCTAAATCATGAATATAATTCTGGAGATAATGGATATTCTACCACATAAACAACTTGTCTTTATAAGAAGTTTATTGTTGACTCAAGTACCAAAAATCGACAAAACAACCGTTATTAACATAAATAATTACAAAATATTCATAACATTGTAATAAGTGATATAAAAAGGATAATGAAATTGAAAATGGTAGATATTAACTCTAGTTTATTATTCAGGAGGTTAACGAACGGTCGAATCAAGTCGGACACAAGGTAAGGGAATTTCTTAACCCAACTTCCATTCTTTGGGTTAATCTCCTACTTTCAAATTATGTCATGATATTATTATGTCCTATTTTTTATTTTTACTTTATTTATGTGTGCCTATAGTGAATACACATAATATATCTATTTTATTTTAAAAATTATCTTTTTATGGACTTCGTCTCTATCCCCTTTCATTGAGGCATATTTGGTTTTATACACAACTTTCTTTTATACGGTGTATAAACCCATTTGACTTTTACATTTATCCAAAAGGAATATTTTTTATACGAAGAGTTTTACTAAACGACAAAAAGGGGATGTTTTTCTTTCCGTACGTATGTGGCGACAGCGAATTCTCCGCCGCCGTGACCATTATTTAAGTTTCGGCTTCCTCTACAAGCCATCATTTTTTAATGAAAAATAAATAAAAAGTTTTAACTTTCTTTTATTTTGGTATTGAAAATGGTTTTGAAAGCATTTTTATTATATCAATGGGCTATATTGATATCTTGTGATTGAAATGTGGAAATGTTATGTTTCCTTTATTCATTCTTTATGTGATATGATTATGTTATGGTTTATGATATGTTTAAACCTATTCATATGAGGAATTAATTGGACTTAATAAGTGACGGGTTGAGCCCGCTATAGCTCCTCGATGCATCGGTAGGTCTCATGAGACAACTCGACGTGGAATTGGCCGAGGCCCTTTCCCAATTTGATTTGTGATTTTGGCCGAGGCCTTAATCATTTTAGACATCTTTTCCGAGGCCTTGACAAAATGTTTCAGAATGTCTGGCATTATACATTCCATCATTATGAAAGTGGTTATTGATTTTGCATGTGATTATTCGACCAGTAGAATATCCATGTGAATAAGTAAATGGCATTATCTCATTTTACTTTTGCCATATTATGTTTAAGTTCATGTTTAAAAGGCTTTTGTTTTAGTTATACATTGCCTTAAATGTTGATGTTTATTTATGAAAGCTTCCGCAATATTGGTATCCTTACTGAGCATCTGAGCTCACCCCTTTCAATGTTTTAATATTTTCCAGGATGTGAAGAAGTATTTTAGGAATGACCTGCAGGGATAGTCAGAAGAGGATATGAGTGTGGACTATGAAGACTTTGTTATTAGTTTTTCACTTTATGATGTAATGTAAGACTTATGAATGTATCTAGTGTTTCTAAGGCTACTAAACTAATCGGTCATTCGAGACTTGATCTTTTGTGATCATGCCAATGTTACGAAGTAATGCACCGACTCTGGGTAGCTGGGGTCGGGGCGTTACATTTGTGGTTATGTATAACTATAGAAAAAATTATTATTTTCATAAGTTATTCATTTATAACCTTTCTTGAAAATATAAATAGTGAAGATATGTGTCATGGAAGATTTAGTGTAGAATCATAGTTGCTGGTAAAAGAAGATCTTAACAAGAATTTTTCCACGATGTAAACACATAGAAACATGGAATTTGATCATAATACTTCACTAGAGTATATATCTACGTCACTAATGTGATTTATATGCACTGTAAAACGAATAATAAAAAATTAATTTTCATGAATATTTCATAGATATCAAAATGTACTTTTAGTTTGATGAATTTCTTATTAATATATTGATTTTATAGATCCTTTTAATATTTTTAATGATTATAATAACTATTTATGCTATTGATAATATAAGAGATGTTTTGGAGAAGTATTTAAGACTATATAAATTTATTTGATTAAGTATATAAAATAAATAATTATTTATATTTTTTTAGATTTATGGTTTGGAAGATGTTCATGGAAGGAAATGGTTATCATACGTTACTATAAAGATATAAAAACCCTATTATTCATCATATTGTTCGATATTTTTAACATCATATTTAAGTTAGTTTTTATTCAATGTAAATGATTTTAAAAAATATTTATCCACCATTAGTTGATAAATCTCTTCAAGGTTGTTTTTAGGATTCATTTTGTATATAAAAAACATATGAGTGAATTATGAACATGGTTTTGGAGTTTTTCTTCGGTAAAAACTACATTAAAATTCATCATATAGTTAAATTTTGTATTTAGAAAAATAATGATTTTTTTCATCATATAAATATTTCTAATTAGAGAAATATGAGAAAAAATATGATCTTTGAGATAAGAATACCATGGTATATGGTGTAAAATCATTGATTAGAAAGGCATGACTTTCTTAAGAATGATTTCAATGGTTTTTAGGATATCTTATTGCTTTGTAGATCTGTTTATTTTTTAAAAAAATATAAAAATATTTTATTTGAGATTTTGTTCAAATATTTATGATAAATTTTAATACTAATTAATAGGTGACACGTGGTTATTTTACTTATTTGAAAACATAAAGATTCATAAAAGACAATTAAAATTAATTATAGAGAATCGATTATAGTCATTTATTATAGAGTTACATTGATTTTTTGAAGAATAAAAATAATAATATGGATTTAATTTTTATATATTAATTACACTTATTTATTAAGTAGATGATGGAATACTATATAAATTAATTGGAATGAAATGTATAGTAAAATAGAGAGAATGGTAGTAAAAATATCTTATGCATTTAATCATATATATTTTAGATAAAACAATGAAATGGTATTAAACTAATTACATATAGGGACATTTTTGAAGGATAAACAGAAGGAAAGGTATTTTTTTACCAATACATGGTTGACTATTAATGTAGGATTTAATGATGTAATTTCTAAATATTGATATAGTGATGGAACTTTACATGATGAAAATGAATAAGAGAAATAATTTTCATTGATTCCATGTATCAATGTCAACAATGTTCTATATACGATTGATGTTTCAGGAAAAATAAAATATCAGTGAATCGAATTACATTGATAAATAATTTCATTTATTATGTATTATATACATAATAACATTTATATTTATAGAAATTTATATGATGGGAGTGAAGAAAAAGATCAACAATCACAATTACCATTTTCAAGAATTGATCAATTATAAATCTTATATTGTGAAATATAATTATATTGTATGGAATGTGTGGATGATATCATATTGTCTCTCATGTCATGGATTCACTCATTACTAGATTTTGAGGAGATTAGTTAGTGAGTAGGAAATAATGATACATCACATTTTGAATTATTGGGAAAATTTATCTTAGTTTTCATACTAATTAATAAAATACCCTCATGTATATAAAATATTAGACATCCTCATAAAATTAGTGAATAGAGATTGAAGACCAAAAAGTGATATATTTTAGGTATTGCACCATCTATAAATTATCGTCTATAGGAAGTGCACAGTGATAAGGAATGACCTTTAATAAATCACTATATACACTGAGATAGTGAGATTTTTTTTTAGTTTTTACAATCTCTAACACTACTAGTATATACACCACAGAGATATGAAATTCAAGTCGAAAAAGAAAAATATTGAATATATGTTTTCTTCAATAAATTTAAATGTTTTTTATTTATGTATTCCTTGAATGTCTCATATATGGGAATGTTATTTCATCAAACATGGGAACAAGATTTGACACAGAGGGTAAATAAAGAAATATAAGTTAATTTATGGTTTCTTTAATTTACGTTCCTCAATTGTGGTCATTTAATTTGGATTCATTTTATATCGTACACCTAGTACAAGAAAAAACATTATATTAAATTTAGTGATACTCTCATAATGGGAGGGTTTACGCATCTAGTAACCTAAAAGTACATCAAGAAAAATTACAATTTTATAAATTGAAACAAAATTGAAAACAAAAAATTTAAAGGAAAATAAAATAATTTTTTCAAAATAAATTAAAATTTTTATTAATATAATTCAATATAACTTCGATGAAAATTAAATATTTCATATGTTAATTCCTATAAATTTATTTTACACCCAACCCAATTTATAAATTCAAAATATTTTTATTTGTTATCGTCAAAAAAATTTATAGTAAATATGATTATAATTAATTTTAAAATTTTATTGTTGAAAATTTAAGTATTAATTGGTGACAAAAAACCTAACAATAATATCCCTCATCAATTTAAATGATAATAAGAGTGACAGAGAATAATGAAAATAAATAATTATGTTTTCACTTAAAGTCTTATTATTTTTTCCTCACTAGGATTCATAAAAAAACTATATATTAAATGACTAGTCTATCCCTCTATATAAAATATACCTTTTATGGGAATAATATATAGATATTAAAAGACCCAATAAGAATCCAAGAAAATCTGAAACCAGTGAATGAAAAGGATAATAAAAAATCATTCATTTTTCATTTTGATTTTATATGATCATGTATCACACACCCTAATAAATTTAAATTTTAGATAATATTTTTATTATATTGTTTAATTTATAAAAGGTAATCCTAGTAGCCTAGTAGTTTTATAAACAATTATGTGATTAATGAATGTTATCCTTGTTAGAAACAAGGCTTTTTATTGCTAATAATGGAGTTTTGTTTGTGTTTATTGTCGATATGCACATGGATGACTAGGGAGTTTGCAAGGAATGAGGTATTACAATTTGAAGCTGAAAGAAGTATTGGAGGTGGTGCAATATCCTAGTGTTTTCCAAATTTTTGGGCCTCAAAATTGAGATTTTTGTGTTGGTGGAAAAAGGTTTTTCTAATAGGATCGAATGATATGTGGAATGATAAATAAAATTGGAAAAATAAGGGAACAGTATACCTCAGAACATGGACCACGTACCTTGTTACGGGAATGGTTCGAGGCTGCATTTCAGGTAGTGGAGATGGTACATGGAGCGGTATATAGATCAATGCATATAGAGGGGCGGTAAACCAAAAATAGTTCACAACAATAGTATGCTTTGAAGTCATACGGTACACGGAATGATGAAGGTTGAAACAAAAAATGGTTTGTAGTGATGCTACATGGGATTTTGATGTTTGGATGGATTGTAGTGGTTTGAAAGATAGGATTGGTATGCGATGGATCATAAAAATAAGAATATAGAGTTTATTTTATATCAAATATTGTACCACATTGAAAATTTTGGTAAATTGGATTACCGAAATTTGAGGAGTTACGTGCCTATTTAGGGAACAATAATCCCCTTTTTAGGGTGATTATTTTGGAGAATAAAATTTTTGGAAGAAATTAGGTGAAGTATGAAGTGGTATACGGTGGAGAATACGGTATGTGGAGTGAATCATCCACATAAGAAAATAGTACGTGGATGAGAGTGTGGTTCACGCAGGTAGCTCTCACAATACACGGTAGAGTAAGGAATTATGGGGAGCATGACGTTATGTGGTGAAGTGGAGCAGTACGTAGAGTAGAGCAATATGCTGAGTAGGGAATTACACATAGGAGACGGACGATATGTGGAGGAGCAGGATGTTACATATAAGAGATTAACCATATGTGAAAATACAAGTGTTATGTAGAAACAGAAGGAGTACGCGGAACACCCATGGAAGCCTAAAAATTGACCAAATCAGTTTGCAAAATTAATTTCCATAACATATTATTGTGCGGGAAAATAAATTAAAATTTTGGGTGATTAAAGGACATAAATAGATAATCCATTTATAGTTTAGTATGTATGATTTAATTCTTAACCATTGAAGCGACCTTCAAGTCGTTAAACAGAGTGAATATTTTTCTAACATAGTGAGAAAGGGGGAGCTAGCAGAAGTGATCTGAGGGACACAGTGTGCTATCCCTAAATCCTTGTGAAGGAAGTGCATCTATCATATAGTGATTGTGCTAAACTATTTTAACCCACAACTTGTGAAGATTATTGGTTTTTGGAATGAGTAAAAAACTGTCGGCATACGCTCTTTAGATGTATCCCTTAGTGGTCAACCAAGTAAAGTTTTTGTATCATTACTTTTTGTTTTATTTCTTTTATTATTTACTTCCTCCTCAGAAAGGTTTAATATGTTCCTAAAAACATGGTAACATGGTCCATCAATTTATAATAAAAAGTTGACACCCTGATTCACCACTTCCTTCTCAAGGTGTTCTAGGGTCCTTCAGTCCACCCATAATGTTAAGAGTAATCCTACAAATACTTCATTTTGTTTTAACCCTTCATCAAAATATAATTTATGTTGATCTCACTAACATCCATATAACATGAAATTTACCATGATATATATCGATGGAATTAAATGTTGACATATATAAGGAATGAATAATTGTATCATATACTATGACATGAAACAAAAAAAATGGCATACCAAAAACCACATTAATGCATTGAATTAGGGAACAACTCAATAAATGACATAATTATATTATATCATAAAAAACTATTTAATATTTCAAAATATGTTATTAGTTAATACCCAAAATCCTATGGAATAAAAAATAATTTATGTTATGTTATTTTTAGGGATTATTTTTTAAAAAAAATAAATCATTAATCATATAAGATAATGTATTACACTATATGACATTTATGTTTTCATAATGACTACGAATTAATAATTCATAACTATAGGAAAAGTGCATCCTATAAAAAAATCAATGATTCTTTATTAATAAATGGATCTAGTTTGATTCATATATTAACATCTATATATATTTGAGAATTTAAAAAATGTATTTACATATATCAAATTTATATTCAAACAATTCCATAAACTAAGACGTCAAGAATATCTTAGAGACAAGGAACATAACAACACTATATTTTTTAACTCACCACTTCTAATTTTTCTAATATAGATAGACTAATATAGACTATTCATCATGTTTCATTCATCGAATTAGATGAGAATATCACATTTCACAAAAATAAGAGTAGTAAAGAATTTAATAAATTTTATTTAGTCAGGGGACCCAATATTAGATCCACCCTATAAAAGGTTGAATCCCATTATGAAAAAACCCATTTTATAATTAGAAATGTACCTTATGAAATGATGATTATAAAAAAGTTCAAAACTAATATAATAAAATATTTAATGTATTAAAATTCAAAAGATATTTACTATGTAATAATCTAGTAGTGGGTATTACATAGAATTACACAACCTAAATATACAAGTGAAATATATGTAATAAATTAGAAGTTCTAAATTATGAGTAGATTACTATATTCTATATATCATACTAGAGTCTCATATGCGTACATTTTATCTCTATATTTTCCTTTTCCCACTATATTAATAATATATCACCATTACCCATGACTATCCATGATAATAATTACTATGAAAAAAAATTCCTTCAATTGGTTATTTATGATTCAACTATCATGTGATGAATGTGATACCCATTAATGAATTATAGTATGGAAAACAACATTATTATTAATACAATGATAGTATATATAATTTTTATTTAATAATGACAAAAAATCATGGGGACTCATATGACATTTAAACATATCTGATCTAATCATTGATATACCTAAAACATAAATAATTTAAATTTATATCATTTTTTATGAAACAATGTTTTTTCTAAAAAATTTAATATGTTACCTTATTTAAGAACTTTTAAAATATTTATATTACCCCTCTTAATAATTTTTATAATGATATAGTACATTTGAAAAAAAAATGTTTTGGGATTTAGTCAGGCTAGGGTTCTTAGAATTATTTAGAGATACATTTATTTCATAAATATACTCTATCATGTTTAAAATTTTTGTGACTACCCCTATTTTGTAATAAATATCTAGATCTTAATAGCTTTATTATATTTATATGAAGCTTTTATATTGTAATATTAAATTATAAAATAATCTATAATTAGTTTATTTCAACTATTCAAGATAGATATAGAACCATTAATGATGGAAATAGATCCATATTGATAACTAGAATCATTTTTTATCATTTAGAATGTATTGTTTTTTATTATCCCCATTATTCTTTTTTTCATTCAATATTGATGAATACTTCATTAGTTAATAATATTTACTTAATGATATTAATAATTTTTATCAAATGAATTTCACTAGAATATGATTTTATACAATTACATATTCTTAAATCATAAGAAACATCTATATGAGTATATAAAATGATAAAAATTATAGAAAATACTATTAGAGGATAATGTATTTACCTCATGATTTTCTTTGTTACAATTGTAAAAAAAATACCATTATAAGAATCACATAGAGTAACACATTTAATAATCCATTCATGAAATTATCTATACCACACCTCATCTACATATTATAAATATAATTGTTGAAAATCAATCCATGAATGGTCATGGATACATATATATAAATATTCCTATATAGTATATATTAAATTTATCACATATCACTAATTTATAATTAGTTTACTAATTATAACAATATATAATTTAAATTCATTATATCATTTTACTTGAGAAGTATATTATCTAAATAAAAAAATTAAAGGAAACAATTTACAACCAACATTATTGTATACAAAAATATTATTTTAATTCATGATAAAAATAAACTCACTGATAAATTCATTACTAGATATACCAACACTCACAATCCTATTTCAACAGATAAATGTGTTGATGAAATTATTATTCTTTTGAAGAAACAATTTCATCTTTATAAAATTAAGGATATTTTATATGCACATCCTTAAATAAATTTTAATTAAGGAATTTTTTTGTATCATAAATATAGAAAATTTTAAAATCATATAATGATATAAAATAAATTAAATTCATTTTAGTATTTTTCATTGTTTCTTTACTCTTGATAATGTTAATGTTTTATAAAAATTCAATACCAAGAAATAATTATATGAAAACACTCCTCTATAAAATTTATCATTCTTTTGTAAATTCCTCTTACACTAATACATATATTAACCTTTATATGGATCATACATGTTACATGTGTGGATTATGTACATATAATCCATCAATTTTTTTTAGTTTTTAATAATTTCTCATAATAAAATATCTCAATATAATAAAAATGGTCTTCATGTATCATCTATAAAATGAATTTAATCATCATTTAAATTATGAAATATATACCTCTTGGGATCTTGATTAATTTTAATAGGGCCTTAAAGAATTTTTTTACAATAGTTGGTTTGTGTTCCCAAACCTCTGGTACATCCATCTCATTTTTTATTTGGAACATTCTTCTAGTGTTATTAAACTTATATAATTTTATTTTTCATCCCTATAGTTTTCCAATAAATATTCTACTTATAAATAAGCATTACATGTCAATCCATAATGTAATTTTTTATATTATTGAATATAAAAATATTGTTTATTGTTTTTTGAAAAAAATACATTGTTTTATTTATTTCCCATATTATCTATAATATAAATATTTTATAAGATTTATAGCGCCATGTCCATATTAAAAAATGCTTCGTAAAATTCCATGCACATATATGATTTGATATATTTTCCACCACCATAGATGAAATATAATATAATGTGAACGATAAAAACACAATATCATTAACCATAAAACATATAGAATTGTCCAATTAACTCAACATATATCATTCCTTCATCATAAAAAGTTATGACTCCTCCTTTAAAATAATCAATTATATTATTTCATTTCTCTATGAGTGAGTTTTAAAACATATTTAAATTTTCTTGGATTATCATTAAATTAATGTATTATGAATTCCCCATAACAATCATATAGATTTGTATTAATAATATTGTAATAGATATTATATAATTATATTTTTATTACAATCAAAATTTGAACAATTTCAATCTTTTTTTAATAAGAAATATATGATCATACTAATGGACATAATCCATTAATTTTATTATGTCTAATGTCCCATACTGGATGCCACAAAATGGTTCCCTGATTCGGTTCACCACATGACATCTGGCGCGCCTCCCCGTACACCAATGGTTGTCGACTGGTAGTGAGGGTTTGGTAAGTGATTCATGGGGAGACTATACTCTCTTTTATCAGGGTAAAATACCAATGGAAGTAAGTAAGAAATTTTAAAAGCATATATAAAACCATAAGAGTACAATTTTACAAGAGTAAAAAAGAAAATAAAATTGAATACTCAACTGAATGGGAAAAATGGAATGCCAATATAGGTATCAAGTGTCAAAAAAAATAGAAACAAATATGAAAGAGACACCCATGTGGGTCCCACACCATGTTTGGTTTCCTTAACCAAGATTTATCCCTTTTCAAAAATCTAAACCATGGCCTTTAACCTTATCCTATCCTAAAATAACAAAGTCTATTTAGGTACTAATCAGACAACAATATTAGGGTATTAGTATGACTCAATAGGCAACTACAAATGGCATCTAAAACAGATCCAGTCAATAAAAAGTGTATGCATCTGTATAAAGATAATAATTATAGTGCATAAGTTTACAATTATAAAATTATCAATTAATCCATGTAAAACACATAGACTAACAGGTTTAAATTGTGTCACACATCCCGTTCACGATTATAAATACATATTTGACCGTAGGGAAGAACCCCATGTCTAATACTAAAAAATAAACCGTCAGTGCAGAATGCCATGTCTAGCATCCCGAAACCTGTTTATTATTATTTATCATTGTGGTGACACACCTTGTATAACACCCCAAAACTCAACAATATATATAGATCTATCAGTGGTGTAATATATCATTTCTAACACCGAAAATATTATTGGTGAATAACATCATATCAAACACCCAAAACTCTCATACATAAATTTATATCTTTGGTGTAGAATGTCATGTCTAACACCCCAAATCTTGTCCAATAATTATTTTGAAAATTAATTAATCATGTAATTAAATAACTAGTTAACAACATCAACTCAATGATAAATAATTATACAAAAGAGTAACACTTCAAAAACTAAACATTCAAAAATTAATTATCCAGTTAATTATTCTTGGTCAGAAAAGAAGCACTTGATAATTAACTCAAAATTTATTTATCCCAATTTCTCAATCATTTATATTTATAACTAATTTACCATTTAATGATCCTGATTTCTTATTAAAACACACAACATAAAAATCATAATTAATTCACATAATTAATTATCTTATTCTATAAACCCTAAAGTATACAATGTCATAAATTCTACAATTAATTAATTTACGACGTAAATTAATTCAATAAACAATCTCAATTGCTTAAAAAAATACCAATACAATAACTCAAATATATGAGAATAATCTAGGAGTTTTGGAATTAGAGAAATTTAACCACATGCCTTATTCGAAATATGATCAATATGTCAAAAATCAAGGTGTGGTACGGTATAGATTGAGGAGAAGTGTAGAACGGATGAACTCTTTAATAAAGGCAAGTCGATCACTAATAAATATCTTTTGATAATATAATATTTATTTATCATGTAATAATTACATATTATTTGTTTATAATTATATTTTATATTATTTTTCAAATAAAAAAATGCTAATTGTTGAATGTTTATTTTATCAGATCATTCTGTAATAACTTCTTTTAAAGATCCATGAAATTATCATTTAAAAAAAAGAATTTTCATTTATAAAAAAATCCATCACTTTTTTTTTAAATTTTTATTTAAAATAATTATTATAAAGAGTGATAAAATATAGGTAATAAAATAATTAATTAAAAAATAAAATAGGAAGAATGAACCTTCTTGTGGCACACCAAGAGGGTCACGCAACAGGGGGCGTCGTGCACCGCCAGTCTCGGAGGATGATGAGAAAAAGATTATGGCCATACCTAGGGAACATCCAAAGTAGTTCTCACTCAACACAATATACTCAAAAATACAATGGTGGATGCATTTATATAAGAAACTCAAACTGTATGGCAAAAAAATAACCCCAAATTAATTCTCTATCTTTAGTGTTGTTTTAATCGATTGTTGATGGGGGAGTGTTCTAATTAACCACTATAAGTTGTTTCAAGTTTTATTACGGTCAAAATGCTTCAAAATGATGCTTCTAAGAATACTCAGTGGTCAAAAATAAAAGAATCCCCTTGGAGAATATGAATTTACAGTACATCCATTTTATAAATTATTTATTTTAAATTTTAATTAAGTAAAAGTATTTTAATTTTTGAACTTATTAATAAGCCCATTACACGTAAGAATTATGCCACGCCTAGGGTAAATCCCCCATTTGGGACCCATCAGTGGTCTTAGATTTCTTGTATGATGCAATGTCTGTTAGATTTTAATCATCTATTATTTAAAAAATTGAATAAATATATAATTAAAATAAAAATGGTTATTGTTCGAGTGAGACATCAAAATGCCCGATGCGTTGAAATTTTATACCTCATCTATGGTAAACCACTCATTTTAGACCCATTAGTGGTCTAAGATTTTCCATAAAATTCACCGTTAGAGAGATAATTAATTATTAATAATTAAATAATATATTAAAAACCTTTTAATATATTTATCTCATGATAATGGCATCCAAATGCCATGTGCCTTTAAATCTTATACACCTACTAAGGTAAACACCATATTTCGGACATAAAAATGGCCTTAGATTTTCCATTGGTCACAAAGTCTTGGAGTTATTCAATTATTTCGAATAAAATATTCACATTTCCAATAATATAATTGTCTTCCCTTTCATTTTTTTACATAATTTATTTTTTAATTTATAAAATAAAAAAATCCAAGGAAAACATACCTGGAAAATGGGAAGAATGTTACCTTAAGTACCTATAATCCCCACCATCTTATATACACCTGGGTCCACAAACATTAGTGTGGATTATGAATAATAAATCATTATCCTTAAATCCCTTTCTGCTAAAATTTTTATATCAAGATTTCATAATAAATAAAACTCCCTTGTATAAAAATATATTATGACTTCATAAAAAAAATCAATGACAGTGAATCATTTTATTCATTTTTAATTTATAAATTGAAGGTGAAAAAAAATGAATATAAGTGGTTTTAAAATTATTTAACATGAACATCTAATTTTGGAAATTTTAAGCTTTATTAACCATGTTTATAATGTATAAACCACCTATTAAATGGATAGTTATATAAAACATTTCTTTGAATCATATAAAACAAATTATTATATTAACCATTCAAGTGTGTACCTCCTTATCTAATAAATAGAATGATAAAAAATTTATTTATTTTACGAAAAAATAAATAATTATGAATTATATAAACAATTCCAAAGGAATATGTATATAATATATTGTACCTCAAATAAAAAATTTATCGCAAAAAATAATAAATCTACTTCTTATTTAATAAATTGTATTCTATTTATGAGTATATATACATATAAATAATTATAAGTCACATAAATGGTATCTCTAATACAAATTTTATAAGTATTAAAATTTATTATTATAACATTTAATTATTTATAATCATAATTCTTACATTTAAAACCAGTAACACAAATCAAGTCATAATACCAATTAATCATGTTAAACAAAATTTCTAGTTTATATCTGAATAACATAATGTTTTAGTGAAATACTAATATATTATTTAAATTAATATTTTCATCATTTGAATATTATGTTTGACATAAGTATCCAATAATAAATTTTAGAAAATATAATCCTAAAAATGATGACTACAAATATCATGTTTATTAGGTGTCTAATATCAATATTTCAATATTTTTATAATCTTTTTTTGGTTATATCACAAAATATTTCAATTTAGGTGAAAAATAATTTTATTCATAATATATATATATATATATATGTTAGGTATATTGGTTAAAAAAATAACATGAATTTATCAAATAAATCATCATAACTCTATTACTTTTGTAATTTAACATATGACGATACTAAAAAATTGAAATCCAAATAAAAAAATTAGATAAAACTACATAACATTAAGAACATCCATATATATATATCATAAAAAAGATAGTTCATGGGAACCATAATTTTAAGGTTAATCATACTTGATGATCAGTTTCATTAGGAGTTCTCACACAAGAATGAATCTAAAGCATTATAATTTTCATTTATTAAAAAAAAATTATATAAATCTCATACGTTATATATATATATATATGATTAATTATAATGATTTAATTTATTCACATAATTCTTCTATAAAATATAACATGTTCTAATAATATTTGTGTATAAATATTAGAAGCCTAGTATTTTTTATTACACATCCACATTAATAACTCAATAATATTATTAAAATCATGACCATATTAATTAAATAAACATGGTACATGAAATTCCATTCATGAAATGGATTAAAATCAGAAGAAACCAAAATACTACTCAAGGGATTACATATTGAAATATGAAGATAATCTCAAATTTTATAGATAGATCAAAATATCATTGGTCTATATGATGTCTAAAACATAGTAACAGAATTCAAATATCATTTATATATAGAAACATATATTCAAAAAAAATTAACTGTAAATATGTATTAATAATTACAATCTAAGTTCTCTTCAACTTTTAGTAAAAAAAATAAATTATTATTATTGAAAAAAAATAAAATTTTGTGTAATGGGAATTGTGAAACTCCTTAAATGCATGAATTAAAATTTATAAGAATAATTTTAAATAATTTAAATTTTTAAAAATGCATTTTCGTTTTAAAATTATTATATATTTATGAAAATTTAATAATATATATAAATGAAAAAATCATAAAAATATCCTAAAGAACCCCTGACCAATAATCTTAGATCTAGTGTTATAATGAAAATTATTCGTTAACTTTATTAGATAAAAATTATTCCCATAATATTTATATTTATACTATTTGGTAATAAATATTAATATATAAAATAATATATGTTAAACTATTTAAAATAACTCCATGATATATCCTTGTATCCTTTCCTTTTATAACCTCCATAATGATCTCATATTCCTTGAGATTTAGAAAATGATAAGAAAAAAGGTGATCTGAGATGAACATTAATGGTATTAAAATACAATTTCAAATCATGTTCTACAAGTAATTAAAAATAATAAAAACATAAACATGTGGTCACATATCCCATATAAAAAGTCTACCTATTAATGTCATGGGAATACAATGTACCCTGTGAAAATGATAACTTATATGTCTTGATAACATTTTCATGAAATTTAGAAACTATCTTTGAAGATGATGGATTAACCAATGCAATTAAATTCTATATAACATGGATAACCCATATGATAACATATCTAGTTTACAATTAATAAAATAAAACATACATTCATAATTTAATGAATATAAAATATTCCAAATGTATTTCTATATTCAATGTTAACCCATGAGTGAGAATTGTGTGTTTTAATATAATAAATCCCTAGTAAGATAACGATAGTGTTTTTTAGTTGAATACCCATCAATTAGAATACGTAGTTCTATGGTATTCATAGTTTATAGTATATGATAAAGTTAACTTATATATCATATATGAATGAGGTTTCAATGTATGTTTCAATTGTATCACCATTAAATTAGAAGATAAATACATGATTCTATCAAGGACCTAGTGTATAATTCACAAATGTGATATTTATATGGTAATATAAAAAGGTTTTGTGACCCCTAGGTAATTGGAATTACAAAATAAAACAAAAAATACATATCATTTATTCATATAGAATCATGTATATTCTTATGAAAATAGTTTTCCTTATAATCAATGTACATCAGAAGAAATTAGTATAAAGACTATATTCATGAATATTTGAAAATAAGTAAAGATAAAGGTAGTGATTGATTAATCCATTCAATTCAATTTCATCTCCATTACATCTGACATGTATTTGAATGTGGGTACTAATCATGGTTCATTAGACCATTTTTTCATTGTATCAGGCTATAAGAACAAAATAATGGGTTGAAATGGAAAATAAAATCTTGATAATATATCAATGGGGTGATAATATACTATAAATAAAAGCATATAATCATAGGAATTATTGGTTTCAAATGGTTTGTAATATAGAAATCCTAACATGCAATGAAAGAAAAATGAATAAGAACATTTACCTTTATAATAAAAGAATGTTTTAAATGGTATATGAAGAGGGTCCAGATGAGAAATTAGTAATATAGTAGAAAAATATTATAATACCATTCATTAAATAATTATTTAATGATATAAATAATTTTTATAAAATAATTTTAGAAAATAATTTTCATTTTGGGATTTTAAGGATGGGGATTAAGAATTTCTTACTTGTACATGGTAAAAACTTATGGGAAGGGAATAATGACATTAAATGAATAATATATCGTGAAAATTACATCAAATTTATTATAATACAATTTCTTATAAGGATAAAATCATATGTCTCAAAAATATAAATCATATGTTTAATATAAGAACTGTTATTGGAATAGTAGGGAGGAGAATATGAACCCTTACCTTAGATGGCCTTATTAGCTTTGAATTCACCCTTCCAACCCCCAAGACTCTACAATTCTTAGGAGAGTTTTATGATATAAAATCATTGATATACAAATTAAATGGTAATTTAATATTTTTTGTGTCGAAATTAAAATAGTGGTGGGTATTTATAGGTTTTTTCAAAGGAATTCCATGGAATACATTATTCAATATTTTAATGTTTTTCATTATATCATATTCTCTACTACACCAATCATACCACACATTCACCATTTATGATCTAATAAAATTCCTATTTTTAATTTCATCACATTTTTATAAAATTATTTTAATTTATTTATTCCAACAAAAATATGTTGTCATAATTACAGTATTTTACTATATTTCCTCATTTCTACTCTATCTTAATATTTTTATCAAAAAATAAAAAATTTCATCCCTTAAATAATTTTTATATCTAGATTAAAATTTTTAAATTAATTTTATATAATTTATCTTTCATATATATAAAATTTCCCTTTTAAATAACAATGTAATATATAATATAAAAAAAAGTATCTTGATAAAATCCATTTTATTATTATAATAATTTAAATAATGATAAAACCTTAATCTAAAAAACATATTATATGAGGATAATCTATAAGGGTGGGGTTTTTAGAAGTTTTACTTTAACTTTTTTGTATGGGAAACATTTTATAATAGTGATTTCCACTAACACAAACTAGTACTATAGATTATTTTTACTCTACAGTTAATATTTAAGGTTTGGTGTGAAGTTGGTCTAGGGAAAACCTATTTATTGCTACCTCATTCCAAATATTTGATAACTTTTCATCATATAAGCTATAATTACTAGTTTAAATCACTATTTATCCTTCCAAAATTGGTTAACATACATCCTTACCCTTAAAATATATATCAATATTAATAATTAAAAATAAATACCATATTTTATATTATTATAGTGAATAACTGGAATAATGCTTCAATGATCATTCTTATCAACCATCATAATTCCCATGAGAAATGTATATAATTAATAATTATAAATATATATCATCTAATGAAGCTTTTTTGTTATCTATCAATATCTATATTTTTTATTGTATTTTTCTTGTATTGTACATATTATAGTTATGATGATTTTATGGGATTATAACCCATGAGTCATTAACATTATTCCTGAATTATTTTTTATTTCTTTTTTAAATTATTATATATGGAATTATTAATAATTTTTAACCTTTTTTTGTATTAAATTTTTAAAAATATTTAAATATTTAATAATATGAATTTATCATTTGTTATATTTTCCCCAATATAGGATTTTCAGATTTTGTTTTCTAAAATGTACTTAATTGAGTAAATAAATATTTTCATTTCATATAAATTTATTTTTGAAGATGAAATTTGGCTTCCTTATAATCCTAGTTCTTCAAATATTTGACACCATATCTTTGGTCCACTCAATAGTACTTGGTATGTGGATGTCATGTGGCCTTAAGTGTGCCTCCTAGAATTGAAGAGACTACCTACTAGTGGTTAAGGATTAATCTATACAGTGGTGAGTATATTACATTGAATCAGAGTCACAGAATAGAGAAAAATAACTACAAAATAGACAATACATAATTATAGTATTCCTAAATAAATAATCATAATATTGTAATAAATACCATACATAAGACAAACAAAACATACTCTAGTCTCCCAAAAGTTTGGCCCCATATAAAAAAAATCCAAAATTAAAACCCATTCACACTAGACTTACTATGATCATTGGGACTCAAACAACCTATCTCTATTACCCTTAAACGTCTCCATCTCAAATCCACTACACATCAAATGCTAAATTTGAAAGTAGGCATAAGGTATGAAAGTGCACCAAGGTGGTTGTGTAGGGCTTGAGAATAAAACATATTAGTGTCTCACCACTAACCATTAATATACACCCATATATATATATATAGTTATATGTGTGTGTGCATGAGGAAAAGAAATACATAATGAAATATGATTTCTATGTCTCTGGGTGCTAACCAAGATTCTATGCACTTAATGATTTACACATTCCCTTATGGTCATTGAGTGACAAATTTTCCATCTAAACCGCCAACCATACCTACTTTGGTTCCATGTTGGAATCCACTTGTATCCTTATTCCAATGTAATGATGCTCAGCCCATACTCAAAGACTGTGGGTAGGAAGGTGTCTAAACCTCTACCCACTAATTGAGGGAATAGTTTATACTTATGTGTATTCTTATCATCCCATTTTAATCACATTAGGTAGGTTTAATTGGACATGTATCAGATCATACCATGACCAAGTCCCCAAGATAGACTTCAAACCAAGACTCTCAATGAAACGTCCATCTAATTCACATTGACCCAACCTTGTAGATTCTAGTGAGGTCAGGTCAAGAAAACCAACCCATACGCATAGACTATGGTGAGGTCCTACAAAGAACACCAACCCAAGACTCATAATGAATGTTCCAAAAAAACATGCAAGTATCATCACACATGGACACAACCCATTATATAAATCACCTATTGATATTAGGGAGCTAATATCTAGATACATTTCCCCACATCTCAATCATGTTTTGCTTCACCTTTTTGGGTGTCTATTGGGTCCCCTATACCCATCAATTTCTCTACTCATTGATAGTATCTCAATGTCTTGATATAGGGGATGCCCTCGGTCTCCATTACTTTCGGACCACTAGGCCACTCGCTCTCAATGTACACTTTGAATCTTACCTTTTTAAATAAATAATTTATGATGACTGATAATATCTCAATACCATCACTTTTTGGTGAAATCCATTCTAAATGGATCCCATAGACCCAGACCGGGTGGTTCAGTCAAACGCTCAAAATCTACTCATCACACCCAGTCTCTCTAGTCAGGGATCATCCAAAACAATACTTTTCTACCTAACATGGGATTAAACAGGTAATGTCCAATTCCCAAAAAACCATTTTTATCCCAAATCTAGGTCCCAAAAATCTACCATGACCTTGAACTAAGTATCATCACATATCTCCCAAAGGAGGTCTCCTAGCTTTTCACATATATAAAACCCCTCTCTATCATTATATGTCAAGTCCTTAATGAAACCTTCTACTACAAGCACATGAAAAGACTCACATCCAACCTTAGGATGGAAGTACTCATCACATGTTGGATATATAACCATCTCTTTGGTTAACACTCATCAATTATCCTCTCTTTTTTCCCACTAGCTATAAGCATCCATCCTAGGCTATCCTACAACAACACTCACACTATAAGACCAACCAAAAGAATAACATAATTGTAAATGAAATTCTATCCCATTTCATGAATAATGTCTAGGTGGTCCAAGTCATCTAGTTTCTTAATAGAACCTATTATAGGCATTATAGGCTAATAATATCTCATCCCATCTACCCAGGGAAACCTCAGTACCCTCATTCTTGGACCCATGAAATTATTCAAGAATGAATTCGTGTAAATAGATATGAATATGGAACTCTATAATAGGGGACACTTATATCGACACTGGACTTAACTTATCAAAGAGCACCACCTAGACCAGTCAAACCCACTAAGCCTAATCCATGCTCCTGGGAACGAGTATCACACCAAGCAGTAAAAATAATTACTTATAAATAATTATAATAAAAAATTCAATTAAATTTAACTTGGTAAAAATTACTAAAAATTCATCAGGTGTTATTCTATCACTAATGATATGAGTAATTAGGTGTGGTCCACTCATTGTACACACACGTACTTAATCCATGAAAAAGTACCAATTTAAAAATTGGATTCCATTGTAAATTTTATTCCATTTGGGAAAAAACCTAGGAAACTCTATAAGGACATGTATCTTAACTAAAACAATTTTTATTTGTGTGTACAAATCACCTCAGGGTCTCTTTTATGAATTTTTATTAAAATAACCATCACACTCTGATTATTTCATCACACACTAATTAAAATATTACTAAAACTCTGAAAAAATTCAAACAAAATTAGATTCCTATGATAAATAAAACTACAAAAAGTGATATGAAGAGAGTATTTTTTCCAGAATCACCATATGATTTCACCAAGAATAGTATCTTGATGAATGAGAATAATAGTAGGATGATAGAAGGTAGGAACTGACCTTAAGGTCCTCCCCCAATGAAACTATTCATCTAATTTGAGGGGGAATGACCCCAACCCCACCCCCTATTTTTTAAAAAACCACTTGTGAACCTTCTAAAATATTAACCATTGGCCATGCTATAAATCACATATGTTGAGTGGACATCCCTCTTTCAATGATACATTCATTCTATGAAAACATTTTCACCATATGAATAGGATGTTGCAACAGTTTTTAGCATCCTAGCTAACTGGACCTTTTCAATGACCTCTAAAATACCCTAATAATCATGCTTCAATCTATATTGAATAACATCATTTTAGAGCATCCAAACTATCATAATACCATCCTGGATAAAAATTATCAAAATGAACACTTCATATGACGAAAAATTCAAATTACCTTTGGAATATTCAACTTCTAATGATTTATGTTATTATAAAATCTCAAAAATAAATCTTCTCTTCCCAAAAAATGGTTTAAATTCCCAAACCATGTCTCTTGACCTCTCACTTTTCTCATTTCATATAGAAGTCACCAAATTTTTCTCTATGATACAATATAATTTTCCACTATGCAAATCTACCCACTAAACTTAGATGTGTTGAATTTTTTTTTCAAAACACCATATCTGACTCTAAAAACATCTTAACCATATCTCACACAAAATTATTAGAATGGTCCCAATATCACTATGTCCAATTCCACATCAAAATTCAGGCATACCTCTCTAGTATACATTTTTCTAAATTTCTTGGTTCCTCCCATCGACATGTTATCTCAACACCAGATCATGATACCTTAACCCCTAATGGAATCATGATATCATTCAAATTTACACACAAAAGTATGAACAAAATTATGATGTAACTTTTTGGTTACATCACCAATCACATTATCTAAAAGAAACTCTCTATCTTAGAGCACCAACTCACTTATGATATAACTGTCTCAGGTCACACAACCACCCTGAGCTCAGTTCTACTGAATATAATCCATATTTTTCCATATCAAGATCATGAATCTTGTATATATCAAGGAAACATATCATATAATATTCACCCACACACCAACATCTTGGTTCCATCTCTACTATGAAACAACTAATATCCCCAAACTCATTACCCTTCTCCCATGAGGTTCATTCACCTGTAATGGATATGATTCCCCCCACTGTAGGTGTATCATTATAATTTAATTTTGTAAAAAACACTTAACTTCATGTCCCATACTCCATTTATTACTAAAAGAAATTACAAGATGTTTTTAACCAACTCATCCATCAATGAAAAAACAAAATATCCACCACCAACCATTTCTAGTATTCCATAAGTGATAAAATCGATAACTGATGATGTGCTACCAACCATATCACTTCACTCACTATACTCAATAATAATCTATTTCAATACATCCCATATCACATGTGTACCACTCATGATCCAAGTTCACATTACATAAAATGATGAAACTATATCCCTTTGATTAGTTCATGTCGTTGAAAAAAATTTGGTCAACCATATCACATTATCCTGATCTACTTATAATGTCACCTCCCACCATAGAGACATCCCAAATTCACATAGAACCCCAGTATTTCATTGCTATAAGTTTCCCAACAAATTAAATTTTCACCTCACCATTATAGTGGACCATAACTGAAACAACTGTACAGATACCTCTTTTAAATATCGTGGGTTCATCCAAAACATGAAAAAGATTCAATGTACATGCATACAACCCATCCACGAACTCACTAATCAACCAACAATGCATATAACCATTATATAACAACCCTTATAAAATGATTTTTCCCGAATTCACACCAATTATCACACTCCTCCACCATGGTTGAGTGATCCACAAAGAAACCTCTCACATTTTCTTTCTTTCTATCGTACATAGTCTCAACCAAACATAATGGTTAGGTGCTACAGTATAACCAGATCACACCACAAGACTCACAATCCCCTGATTCATGACTTATTGAGCCTATTCTTATACACCAAACACATTTAATAAGACCCACAAACATGTTTGTTACGCCAAAAAAACAAGAAATCTCATAAATGTGTTGAATAACTACAAGACCACCCACAATAATTGTGTCATTTTTGAAACCATGAGTGTAAACATATTCTACCACCACAATACAAAAATTTATATCCATAAACAAATAACTCGGGAAACCAATATGATGTATCCTAAAAACCTAACTAGATTTTGAAATAATATAAAATTTTTTCCATTATAAAATACCCAGGAATCCACATGACATTCCTCAAATTAAAAGTTTGGTTATGTAGACTAAAACTAAGAAGATAAATGGGCGAATACCGAATAGGATTGTGATTATAGTTTAACTAACCTAACCCACAACCCAATGACCCATGAGGGTTTGTATATATGGGGAAACTCATGTTTGGCATTAGATCCCCTCTCAAACATACTATGACATCATTGATTCATTACAAGGTCATTAAATGATCGTACTAACCCATAATTGGTTTTTTTTACCCTTGATAGAGGGACTACATTTCCCTTAATAGAGAACCTCTCATCATAGGACCCACATGATCTCCCACTAGACTAAAATTTACCACCATCCTACATACTATAATTCCACCAAAAATTTATATAGTAAAATTTCAAATAAGTATTATTGACACATTAAACAATATAACCTCTCATGAAAAATCAACCATAGTCAAGATCATGTATGTCATGTGAATAATACATTGTAAGAACAATTATTATACATAATCCTCTTACAAATAAGGAAAGATCAAAAAACTATAATAAAACATAACTTCAATAATCAAATGCATCACACAAGGCAAAATTATACAACCATAGCATCAAAAATTGAGAACAGTAATATCATCCCTTGGAAATATAGAATTCCTTCCCAAAATAGTTTCTTGACATTCTAGTATGATATCAATCATATTATTAAACACATTCCTTGTAAACCTATATACCATTCCCCAAATTCATAAAGAAAAAAACTCTGATAAGTCTTTGTGATGCCCTAGATTTAGGCCACTTAGCAGTGCCTATGCTAAGGATACCATGTAGACTCAATCATTCTTCCCTGTATACGAAATGATGAAAACTTGTAATGAGATCCTAATCCATATGATAGTGATACAATTCCATTGAATAGAATTCATAAAACAATAGAAAAATTACAATAACATATATATCCCATAATCAGATTATGTATAAAAAAGAAAAACAATGTTTTAATAAATTTCATGAAGAAGTCATAAAAATTATAAATTGGTAACCCAATTGGCCCACCCAATATAAAAATAATCTAAAAATAAAACACATTCACACCTGACCTATTTTCCTTCCTTTTACTTATACATCCTGCCTTCAACACCCTTATGTTTCTCCAATATAAAACACTAGACAACATATATTGAACATGAATGTAGATATAATGTTTGTACACACACAAAGACGCTCATGTAGGGTGCATGAATAAAACTCAGTAAGTTCTCACCAAGAACTGCTAATATAAATATTTATATGCATGTTTGTTCACGAGAAAATGAAATAAAAAGATAAACATTCTCATCAAGTCCCTATGTGATAACCCAACATCAAAACATGCTACAAGTTACACATTCCTATCAGATCATTGGGTGCATATTGTGATACACTAAACCTTACCATACCTACTTTCATTCCATACTAGAATCCACTTAAAACATTTAACCATTGTAACTGTTTCTTAACCCATAACTAATGACTCAATGTAGGGTACTGTACAAACCTCAACTAGGTTCTTATTAGCCCTTAATAGAGGCTAATATTCATTTCTTACAATATAATATTCATGTGATTTATTAATCATAGACACCATTATTTGTTCATTTTACACTTTGAACATTATTTTTCATTTTTATTGTAATCCTGTTTTAAAATGAACTATTACATGGTACATTCTTGAACATATCATTAAAAAAAATTGTCTAAATTTTATTTTCGTATTTTTTTCTGGTCTCCAATGATATATTCAAGAATTCATTGTTTTTGAGCACTTGGAGATTCAAATTTGAAGACCACCAAAGTGGGCCATGAACTGACAAGGTTCTGGGAAAAGAGAACTGGACAACATCCAAATAAAAGTACTATAGAAGACAAGATTCAAGCCCCATTATTCTGTAAATTTATATTAAGATAGAGGATATTGTGGGGAACATTTCATTAAAAAGTGTCCCAAGCAAATTAGGATGTTATAATGGTGTTCCAAGGGGCCCAAATAAATGATAAAATTCTGTTCCAGATTCTGAGGCCCAGAAAAAAACTCACCATTTAAATTATATCTCACGAACCACACACATTTTTCAGCTGACCATTTACAACCTATTAGAAGACATACAACAATAAATTTTATTCTTCTATGAACCACTCTAATTCATCCACATATAATATCCTTTCTGCGTGACTTTTTTATCGATGCAAGCTGTCTGCCACTTCGGGCGAAGAGTGGAAAAGTCTCATCTCCATTAATTATCCACCAAAGATTCCCCAACAAAATTAACTAAAGAGATTTGGGAATATGGGGTCTCGACCAAAGTCTTCTTAAATTCCTATTTAAGGTAGTAGTGGTGGAGGATTTTGGAGTGTTTGGATCTTTGTTTTGATTGTAATGTTATTTTTTCAATTTGTCTTTGTAACGTTCTTCATTCTCATGTAGGTTTTTCAAATCACCATTGTTTTCAATAAAAGTACTTCTTCTTATATTATTATATTCTTTTTCATATCACCTTGCTGTCATTTCCTCAAGGTGTGAACTTTTTCACTCCAAACCTTTTTATATTGTTCACACAACGGTTGAGTGATTGTTATTTTTTTTTGTTTTTACCTCCTCAATTACACCCCTGTAAGTCTACATCCCGTTTAAGTTGAGAAATGTCATCAATAAAGGGATAAATCTTTTATGGGTTGATCCAAGGGAGTTGAAAGTGGATGGATTGGATGTAATTTATCACTCTATAAATGTTATTTATTTCTTTTATTTGATTTTCTTTCATTTATTGATTTTCTCTCTTCCTCTTCCTTATTGAATTTATTTACCCCACTTTTATGTGCTAATTAGATCCTTTAACTTGGAGTTCTCATGAAAATGATCCTACAAGTGTATAGGTGATTGTAATGTGTTTTTAAGGTGTTTAATCTGTAAGCGATGAGGTTAGTTTGAATTCATTGCATGAATCCTTCTCATGTTAATGAAATTGAAATTGTAAAAAAAATTCATCCAATCCACCCCGAGAAATAACCTAGGATCAACTTATTTTCTCATAATTTGAATCCACATAGATCCCTTAGTTCTCTTTTAAAACAATATAAAATAAACACATTTTTCCACTTCATTGGAAAAAATTCATCTCTTTAAATTTTGTGTCTGAGGATCTTCTTAGGTATATGAGGATTCGACAACCCAAGCTACACTACAAGAGACTGCTTAACCCTTAGAAATTTGGTAAATTTGGGTGACACCAAATTTTGGCACCATTTTCGGGGACCAAGTAAGTTACATAGACCACAAACTCTCTTTCCTAACCCCCATTCTTCTATTCTCACCCAAATTCTCTTATTTTTCTATTTGGCTCTTTTTTTTCTTTTGGTGCATGATCGCCTATGCCTGTGATAACTAAAAAAAATTAATTAGGGTGGGAAGTCCTAGGATAGGGGAGTTAAGTTAACCTAAGGGATTGTTTACATTATATCTAAATATTCCTGAAACTCCAAATTCAATAATTAAAACACGTCCAATAGATTTTATTCAAAGAAATGAAATGGTAAACCCTGTGGGTGATCAAATGGGACTCCCAAACCAAGAAGCTCCAACCATAGGGAATGTTGTAGATCAAACCATGAATGACTACCTCACTCTAGCTTGGACCAATTCCCCCTCATGCATTAGACAAAATTCCCTAGGATATTCCACCTACATATTTAAACCCCATGTCCTAATACACCTTCCAACATTTCATGGAATGGAGTCTGAGATTCTCTACCTTCATGTTAAGGAGATCAATGACATTATAGAAACCATGTGCCCCCCACATCAACTAGAATCAGATAAAATGAGGATATTTTATTTTTCATGAAAGGATAGAGAAAAAAATTGGAAAAAAAATTTGAGACCATCATCCATCAAATCTTGGGACCAATTACAAGATAATTCTACAAAAAATACTTTCCCCACCAGAAAAAAATTTCACTAAAAATAGAATCCAAAACTTTTTTTTTAAAAAAAAGATGGAAAATCATTCTATGAAACATGGGAGAGGTTCAAAGACACCCTAAACATGGTTCCACACCATGGTTTCCCTATTCCTGAATAAGTGATAATTTTCTAAGAAGCGTTAGGCTTGGGGAACAAAAAATTAATTGATATGATGTGTAATGGAACCTTTAAAAACAAATCCCCAAATAATGCTTACGATTATCTAGAAATTCTAGCTGAAAAAAACCAAACAAGGGAAACATCACCTTATTTTGAAAATCCAAAAAGAACTACTAGATTGCATACACTAAGAGAAGACAAAATACTCATGGATAAAATCGCAGCACTCACTAGGAAATTTTAAGAGATTTACCTTATAAAAATCCATTAAATCCAAACTGTAGACCCTGTTTGCACAATTTGGGACAAAAATGACCACAAAACAGGCAACTACCCAACCATTTCATCCATAAAGGATGTTATTCTAGGAGGACCACCTACTGAATTCAATTCACTAAACATTCAAAATCCCCAATACCAAAACACATTCAACCCAAGGTATAATGACCAACCAACATCCTAGCCAACCACTAGGAACAAAACCCTACCCTACACAAAAGTTTCAAAACTATAAACAATTCCAACCACAACCAGTCCAATACCAGCATCCTTCTATCCAATACCAACAACCCATCCAATAACCAAAGTATCCTCCCGGGATGAGCCGACCAACACAAGCCCCCTCCCAATCTTCCCCTCTTCCAATCCTTAAATAGTTGTATAAACAAAGTGACAAAAGGAACTCCGAATTCTCATCACCTAAACAAGAACTTCAAACCATCAAAACTAGAAAGTCACCCATTCCCACAGAGGCCATTCGACAACAAACATCAAGGGTAGAGAAAAGTTGCAATCAAATAACTCATGAAAAACTAAAGGTTGTGACTGTTTTGAGAAGTGGGAAAACAATTGAGATTACTAAAAAAATAATTCAAAAACCATCTAAAGACTCCAACTCCAATGAAACATCAAATGAACCACATGATCAATGTAAAAAAACTAACTATGTGAAAGAAACAACTTTTCAACAAACAATCCCACAACATCACCCATTTCCTTAATGCATGAGGGGGAAACCCAAGCCAAAATTTAGTGAAATATTGATGGAAATATTCTCACAAATCATGTTGAACATTCTACTCTTCGATGCTATTACAACCATTCAGTCATAATCAAAATACTTGAAGGACCTATGCACATTTAAGAGGAAATTATCACATAAGAACCAAGTCCTTCTGGCATCAAATGTTAGCACAACAATCCAAGGAACCCTTCCACCAAAGATGAAAGACCCAGGATGCCCGTACATCAATGTTGAACTAGGAGAGAACAAGGTTGTAAAAGCCTTATGTGACCTAGGTGCAAGTGTCAATCTCATTCCCTATGTTGTGTACTTCCATTTAGGCACACAAGAGCTTCAACCCACATCTGTCACACTTCAACTTGCTGATCGTAGCATTAGGATTCCAAATGGAATTTTAAATGATGTTCTAGTAAAAGTAGAAAACTTCATATACCCTTCTGACTTTATTGTCCTTAACAACAATTCAATCTTATGTAAAAAAGAACAAACCCCAATCATCCTTGGTCTTCCCTTCCTTGCAACAATCAACTCTGTTATCTGAGTCCAAAATGGGAAGGTGACTATCACCTTTTGAAACATGAGTCTAGACTTGGACATATATAATGAAAGCTCATAAATAGGGGATGATGAGGATATTCATGAAGTAAACACAATAGGAATAACTAATAATGAATCCATATAACATTAAGGAACATTTCAGGAATGTTTAAGTCAAGACGAGACTAATTCACTTTATTCACATGAGGGAAGTTTATCTCCTTGGCTAGAATCACTTTTAGATTCCTCCTATGATGAAATACTAAGACCAAAAATCAGTGAAATCTTTCAGGAAACCACATTCATGGAGTCCACTCCAACTCCCTTGCCTAAAACTGATCAAATCGATCTCGTTGCTAAATATTCTACACATGGGGAATCAATATTATCTGAAACTCTAAAAAAATAAATTGATCATGAGCCCATGTCTAAATATTCTGCTGAAATTTTGAACCAACCTGATCATTAATTGTAATAACTTCATACTAGACTTAATATTCCTTCCTAGGTTAAAATGGAACACATCCTATTGTTATTTCTTATTCTATTAAAGATGATCATGAGAGGATTCTTCTAGATGTCCTACGGAGACACAAGAAAGCCATTAGATGGACTCTATCTCATATTCCTGGGATTATCCCACTTTTAAGGACTCATATAATTGTTCTAGAATTTGATTCAAATCCATTCCATCAACCTCAGTGGAGACTCAATACTAATCTCATGGATGTAGTGAGTAAAGAACTTTTGAAATTGTTAAAAGCTGGTTTCATCTATCTTATATCTGAGATTGAGTGGGTTATCCCAATCCATGTGGTTCCAAAGAAGGTTGGAACCATAGTAATAACAAATAATTATGGAGAGATTATTCTAAATAAGGTGAGTAGTGGATAGATAGTCTACATGGACTATAGGAAGCTTAACTCATTTACCAAGAAATTCCATTTCCCCTTACAATTCTTTGACTATGTCCTTGAGAGGTTGGAAGGTCATGCCTTCTACTAATTTTTAGATGGTTACTCGGGGTACAATCAAATTGAGGTATCCCTAGAGGATCAAGGGAAGACTACTTTTACCTCTCCATTCAACACCTTTTCCTTCAACTGCATGTCCTTCGGGTTATGAAAAGCCCCTGGAACCTTCCAGCAGTGCATGACGGGAATCCTCTCAGACATGGTATGGGATTTTCTAGAGGTCTTCATGGATGAATTCTCTATGTTTGGGGATACATTCGAGGTATGTATAAGGAATGCATAGATAGTTTTTTTCAAGATGTGAAGAAAAGAATCAGGTCCTAAACTAGAAAAAATGTCATTTCATGGTTAAAAATGGACTTTTCCTTGGCCATCTAGTCTCAGGTAGGGGAATTGAAGTCGATAAAGCCAAGGTTGACGTCATTCATCACCTTCCATCACCCAAAAATTTCAAATAAGTGAGGACTTTCTTAGGAATTTTTGTTTTCTATAGAAGATTCATTAGGAACTTTAGTTCAATCGATTGGCCCCTTTATAGTATTTTATTAAATGATGCTCCATTTGTTTGGACAAAAAGCTGTGAGGATTCATTATGAACCCTCAAATCATCTCTCACATCTCATCTGATCATGAAATACTCAAATTGGAACATTCCTTTTGAAATGATGTGTGATGCCAGTGACTTTTCATTAGGACATGTGTTAGGAAAATGTTGTGATAAAACTAACTATGTAATTACTTATGCAAGAAAATCCTTAAATGATGCCCAAATAAATGACACCACCACTGATAATGAGTTACTGGACGTTGTGTTTACATCATAAAATTTTAGGTCATACCTATTAGGATCTCCCATCAATGTGTTCACTAACCAATATGCAATGAAATACCTCTTCCAGATACAAGATACTAAGGCCAGACTGATTAGGTGGGTCCTTATCTTACAAGAATTATACCACACAATCAAGAATAAAAGGAGTTGAAAATTTTGTAACTAATCATCTCTCTGGGATAAAATTTAATGAAAATTATCTCACCTTTATGTGTCTGATTCATTCCCTGATGAACACCTATACTCTGTGAGTGAGTGCCCTTGGTATGCCGACATAGCCAACTTCATAGTTACAAGAGTCATTCCAAAATTCTTAAGGACTCAATCTAGAAGGAAATTTATTTCTAATGTCAGAAACTATGTGTTTGATGATCCATACCTCTATAAGATCTTCCCTGACCAAGTCATTAAAAGGCGTGTCTCAGGATCTGAACAAGAGTCCATCCTTAAATTTTTCCATAGTGAGGCTTGTGGAGGTCACAATTCCTCTAATAAAACTTTTTCTAATGTTATTCAGAGTGGTCTATTATGTCCCACACTCTCAAGGGACTCCTACACTTTTCTTCAATGTTTTCCTAGGTGTCAACATGTAGGGTCCATCACAAAAAAGGAATCAAATGCCACTCACTCCCATCTTAGTGATTGAAATATTTTATTGTTGGCGAATTGATTTCACGGGTCCCTTCCCAAACTCTTAGGGATATTTATAAATTCATTTAGCTATATATTATTTCTCAAAATAGGTTGAGGCAATTCCTTAAAAATCCAATGATAATCAATCTGTGATTAGAATTCTTAAGGAAAACATCCTCTCTATATTTGGAATTCTTACGGTTATCATTAGTGATCATGGAACGCATTTTTGCAATCATCCATTCTCAGCACTCATGGACAAGTATGTACTTTTTCACAAAGTGTCAACTGTTACCACCCACAAACCAGTGGCCAAACTGAGTTATGAAATTGATAAATTAAACAAATTTTTGGGAAAACAGTTAATCCATCTAGGAAATATTGGTTGAGAAAGATCTTAGATGATTTATTGGCCTATCGAACATCATTTAAAATCAGTTTAAGAATTTCCCCATATAGGATGGTTTATGGTAAAGCATGCCATTGTTTAGTAGAGATTGAACAGAAGTCTGTTTAGGAAATTGAGAAAATGAATTATGAACTCTAATAGGATGAAACAAAAAATAAAATTATATCTCATTAAACATGAGAAACATGGGATGGAGGCTTATGAGAATTAAAGGATCAATAAAGCTAAACTACAAGCCTACCAATCTTGAAATATTAAATCTAAACACATTATACCAGGTAAACCTAATCTTTTTTATAGTTCTAAACTTTATTTATGCTTGGAAAAGTTGAGGTCCAGATGGTCAGGTCCATACATAGTGTATAAGGTATACCCCCATGGGGCTATAAAAATTCAAGATCCCACAAATGGTCAAACCATTAAAGTTAATGGCCATAGAGTCAAACCATTAATTTAACACTTTAAAAAACATAAAGTTATTGAAGAATTGTGTGAAGAAACCTTATATGTGGAAAATACTTAAACAATTAGGGGTTTAAGTCGAGCTAGTGACGTTAAACAAAAGCCCTGCATGGGAGGAAACACGTAATTTTCATGTTTCCATTCATTTAATTAGTACCTTAGACTGTTGACATGTTCTTATTTTATGAGAGTAGATAAGTATGAAAGGGGAGAACCATATTTGTAACACCCCGAGATTTTATGAAAAATATTCTTTTAATTTCATTAATGTCTTGTGTAGTATGCTACACAAATATTACCTTGCTCTATACGCAACATCGTATTAGCTTGCAGTATACGCAACACTATTCTTGGATCGTGTTACACACAATTTTGATAATAGTTATTCTACGCAACATTGAGTATATATATATATATATTCAATGTATAAATGAAATATGGTTGGATTATGAAACAATGAAGGATTCTTTCACAACACGCTACCCTGACTTGGCTTGCATTACACGCAAGCGTGACCTTCCACGATAGCGTGTGTTGTACGCAATACCGAGTTTCTCTAAACAATGATATGCTATTAAAATATTATTAAAACTAGTTGTTATGAATAGTAATAACCACTTTTTGAAATTTTGTAAATTTTATTTTTCAAAATGGATTTCATTATTGGATTTGGAATATCGAAATTAGGTTAGGGTGAAATTTTGGTACTTTTCGGATAACTTTCATATTTTGATGAATAGTGAAAATTACTAAATTTTAATTAAAAAAAACATTTTCAATCGAAATAATTAATAGTGATAAATTATTAATTCGTGTGGTTTTAAAGTATATTTAGAATATATTTTTACAATTTAATACAATGTTGGGCATTGGATGTAATTTCACATTTAAACCAGTTATAAACAAGTGTCAATCTTTTGATAGTTATTATCTCTTAATAACATGCTATTTGTTTTGACGACGGGAACTAATTTTTAAATTAATTAATGCAACTGATATGTTCTGAATTTGGTAAAATAGGCATCATTTTTGAATTCTAAATATCAAATATATCTTAGGCCTAATTTTTGGTATTTTTCTGAAAACTTTCAATTTTTCATGAATAGTGAAACCAGAAAGTGGTAGTTAAAAAACTAAATTTTTCATAAAACATAATTTTATCACTTCTGTTAGTGGAATTTTGAAAATCCGAGAGACACGGTTAATATCAGGGACTAAAATGTGGTTCAATGAGATGAAAATAATTTTTGGTGAATAATAACTTTTTACCTTTTTTTACCACGGTTAAAAGTAAATAGGGTAATTAAAGGTAAAAATGATATTATTATTACCCTAACACATGTACTAATTCTATTGGACAATTGTAATTCGACCAAAAACAAACTTAGTAATAAAATATGACCATTTAGGCCCACTTGGATTAGATTAGGACATTTATTATTAATTTATTAAAAGAAGGGTTAAAATAGTTAAAATCAAAGTTTAATAACTAAATAATTTTTAATATGGGGTTATACATAAGATAAATTCGACTATAAATATTCATTAGAAATATAAATAGATTTCCTACATAATGGTATTTTATTTGTAATTTTTAGATATTAAATAATTTAATTTATTTATGACACAACGATGATGCAGTAATTATCTTATTAATGAAATATTGACATAATTGATGTTATAAATACCCAAATAATTATAATTTAAGACATTTTATGAATTACACTACTTTTTTAGGTTAATAGGACATGTTAGTATTGATTTAATTAATATTGTTCGAACTTATAATTCTGTTATGATTTTCAAAAAAATCAATTACTAAATAGTGTCAAAATTGACATAAAATAGTTTTTAAAACAAATATTATATTATTAATTGTTATTTTATTCCTAAAAATCTATGGTTCGGCCAAATGAATTATATAAGGTTATATATATTAATAATAAACATATTGGGGTTCGTTTGGCTTGATATAGTAAGTTTATTAACCTTATAGTATAAGAACATAAGAAGACACGATAAAAGTAAAATTATTTAACTTAATGTTAAATCTAAATGATAAGGTTAAAATAGGAACCTAAACTTGTCTAAATTCTATTGGATAAGAGTATTTCGACCCATCCCCACCTTAGCTTCTAAATAAATTAATTTGGGGATATTTAAAACCGAATTTGACATTATAATAAAATAATACTTTTTGTTATTCCAAAGGTACCCCTCTCCTCCCTTATAAAAGGGAACCTCCTCCCTCTCTTCCTCAGACAACATTGAGCCTTCAAACACGGCCAACCCCTGAAAAATTCTCTTCTCCACTTACCTAGAAATATCCTAAAGGCTATGGTCTTCCTCAAATACCAATTTTAGTTCCCTAAAGGGAGATCTCAAAGAGGCGCTTCAAAGAAGATCTAATGTCCATTACTGATTCTTTTATCTTTATTTCTTCTTCCACTTATTATTCATAGGTTTTTTCATTATGAAGTAATAAAATCAGTATCACCCATATACGGATATGTTATTATAAGTATTAAACAACCCTATTTCACCATCTATCCATCCTACGGAAAACAAAATCACCGCGCGTGCGTACATACAGAATACCGTCTCCACGCCGTGGTGAAATCTATTTTCCACCACCACCTTACTTTGATGGTTATGATGGTGTAAATAATTACTATATATGACTATTATAAAGTGTTATTGATTCTAAAATAGTATTCATACACTCCAATACAATTCCACAATCATGGGAATGATATCATCGCTCGTGCGTACGTACGGACTACCGTCTGCACGACGCGATGTGTTTCATTCTCCACATTAACCATTCATGAATGATTATAAAGTATATATAATAAGTAATAATGAAATATATGACATAATAATGACTCTGGATTTATGTGTATATATATTTATGTCATCTAATTAATGCCATTCAAATCAATAAGGAAAAGAAAACAGCGTTCATGCATACGAACGGTCTACCGTCTCCATGAACGGTGTATTTTTTTCCATTTACTGATCTATTATATATATATATATATTATGAATATATATTATATATAAATCATGTTTTATATTCTGGAATTATTTAATCATGATCTAAGTAATTATATGAATAATTACAAGTCAAAACCCGGATGACAAATGATACGATTTTACCCAAAAGGCTCTTTAACATGGAATTTACAAAAGAATGGGTAATATAAAGAAATAAGTGAACCATATATGATATCATAACAATGAGTATGATTCTGGAATAAGTCAATGACATTATATAAATCATTATACAGGAGGTTCGGACACATACGAAGCAAATCAGTCCTAAGGTAAGGAAAATATCACAATCTCATTTTATCCAAGATTGTTTATACTTTGGTATTTACTGGGGTGTATTTTATCATCCACATCCATGTTTCCTCAATATATAATATTATTTCCATCCACCTACAATTGTTTAAATCTAATTTTACCCTTCGGTGAGTTTTTAGTAAAAGATATGAAAGGAATCTTTTGTCGTTTTTCGTATGAGGTACTTTTTGACTTTTCCGACAAAAGTACGAGAAGAATGTTTTTTAACTTATACGGAATGAATGGATTTTTAAAAAATTATCTCCAAGAGTCTTCCTTTACAAGTTTTCAAGTTTATTTTTAATCAACTTCTTTTAGTTATAATTTTATGACATGTTAAGAAATGAAAAGTGTTTTTGAAGAAGAAAGGATATTTTCCTCATGAATGGAGTTCAAGTGTTTTATCAAAATTATTTTCCATCTAAAATAATAAAGGGTTATGTTTTATTCCTATTATTACGTTGATTTGATTATGTTGTGATGGAATTATATTTTTATGAACTCCTTTATCTTATATGATTTGTTTTATGATGTCATGTTGTTTAAGAATCCCATTTTTATTACATGGGTTATGAAATAATGTATGATTTATGCTTTTGTGGAACACATAATAATGGTATCATTATGAGATGGGTGGGACCTATATCTCCCTCCAATTCAGTGGGTAAAGATTTTATATCTCATGAGATAGACATGGCTGGAACGGTAGGTTATACCGGTTCAGTGAAACAGGACTGAAACGAGGGTGACTCAGTTCAGAAATTGACTTTGTCCACCAAGATAGTCTTGGCAATGAGTCTTGACTAATAAGATATGATTATCTATGATTATGTGAGTATGCCACAAATTTTCATGATTTATGTTATGATTATTGGGATTAAATTTTACTACTATGATTTAGCCCATGCTATGAATTTATGATCTATTTTGAAGGTTAAGATTTCCAAAAGTTATGTTCTTATGTATATGATGTGATTGATATTTCTTTTGTTTACCCTTACTGAGCATTTGAGCTCACCCTTTTATGTTTTCTTTTCCCCTGGATATAAATAATGTTTTTGGTAAGAAAAAAAGTGAAGATCTTTATGGGATATGTTGAAGATCTTTCACCATGATTAGTAGATTACGTTCTGAGTTTCCAAAGACACTAAACTATTACGATCCTTATGCGTGTGTTTTGTTATGTACTAAGTATTCCGCAAAAGTAATGTAATGTCCATGTAGGTCAAGATTCGGGTCTCTACAGTTGGTATCAGAGGAAAGGTTTAGTCAACCATTGGAAACTAGGATGCGAAAATGTTAGTGAGATCCCTAGAGATATTTCTAAGGTATGTCTAGGGATGTCCCTAAGGATAAGTATACATATAAGATATAGTCCTAGAACTATGGTAAAGATATTATATTAAACCAAAGATGTTAGATATTGAAGTTACTCCCCCTTTATTATGATTTTTTACCCTCACACTATTTTTTTTGGGTTTTAGAAAATGGCTGGAAACAAGATGATTCACGATAATGGAGGATATGATGGACAATGGAATGATATTTTTTCATGAGAAACCAAATGAAATGGGATTTGGAAGTCCAAAAATCAATATTATGCCGAATCAGAAATCTCATAATATGATCAATAAAGTAAAATTTGGTAAATTTCCTGACTCGGCTAATAAGAGAAAGATGGAGTTTCAGGATGATCATAGAGGAAAGAAAGCTCAATTTTCCCTATGTAAATAATGTGGGAAGAGGCATCAAAGATAATGTTTCAGAGGAACTGGAAGATGCTATGGGTGTGGAAAAGAAGGACACAAAGCCAGTAAGTGCAAAGGAAAAGGTTCAGATAACACCATGGATGAGGATAATGGTATTGCTATGACATCAAAAATGGTTAAATGTTTTAAATGTGGAATGTATGGGCATTATACAAAACAATGCCCTAAGGGAAATTCTCAAGAAGTGAATCAGTATGGTCATATGGGTAGTATTTATGTGGATGATGATGAAGAGACTACAAATGATATGTGAGATTAAAGAATTGTTGAAGCTCAGTCAATGGTTTAAGAATATAGTGGAATGATTACATGTTTATCATGTGTATTGTTATATAAGTAATCTCATGGTAATCTAAGGATAGTTACACTGTTGTCTTTCCTTGAGTTTTGAAAGTGTATGATTAATGTTACCAGTATCCATGAAAGGTTATTCATATATTTTTGGAATGTAGATGATATGCGCATAATGAAGGGATAAGGAGAAAATTAAATGTTTGATAGTATTCAGGAGCTCATGACTGGTATAAGGAGAAGGTTATATCATGGATTGAGTATATAGAATTTTTGGATTTTGTTATATGGAAAGTGTTACCTTTTAACTGCATTAATGTTTTCACTAAGGTTCAATGGGTATTCATTTTTCAAGAGAATACATGATTAAGGCCTTCGAATGTTTGGAATGTGACCAACAAGACATATCTTATGCTATATGGGGATCAACGATGGTATTAAATCTCTAGTAATCGTTTTCACTATATTATGAGAATGGAATGCAGTATTATGGATAAGCCTAAACCCAAGAATGGATTTTGTTTGAAATAAGTTAGTATTGTTTAAGGATAGAACTTTTTTTGATATTATTGATGGGATGTTATAGTAATGTAGTTTTAGAAAAAGGACAACTTGCAGGACGGGCGACAGCCCATCGCGTCGGACAAGGCTGTGGGAATCGAACCCACAACCGAAGTGCGACTGGCCTTTATCGCTTACCACTAGCCTACAGGAAGTCCCTGTTTAGTAGAAACTAGTTTTGTTATATTAAGCAGTATGATATATGATGAATAAGTCTATTTTAGGAACTATATATGATTAATGTCACTATAGATGGACTTTGGTATTTTTGGATAACTTTTCTAACCTTTTGTTTGAGACAGATAGAATGACCCACCATTCTATCACATGATCTGCTAAAACATCACGAATGACAAATTAAACTTCATTTCTTTAAGATATGAAATGGAAATTGTCCAAAGATTGACAAACGGTGAAACTATACCTAAATCACGAAAGTATTTCTTCTAATTCCAATTTCATCAACTTTAAGGAAATGAACTTGAAAACCAAAAATGTTGTCCCAGTGCTCTTATATCTGATTTCTGGCTTAGATCATCACAAATTTATGGCTTTGTGATTGCTGTCTTTTCCATAGCCATGTTCTCTACCACTCTCCATCAGAATAGGATGGTTAGATTTCTCTTCCATATCCATATTTTCACCTATGTGGAAACCCAGTGATTAGTTTATTTGGGTAACCGTTACATTTCATACTTTTGTTTTTAAAGATTGGTTTTGGAATTCCGTTTTACTATGTTGGTTTCTAATAAAGAAACTTTCGAATAGTCTACCATTTATAACCTCGATGAATTTCGAGGGCGAAATTCATTTTTAGGGGGGTAGAATGTAACACCCCGAGATTTTATGAAAAATATTTTTTTAATTTCATTAATGTCTTGTGTTGTATGCTATACCAAGATTACCTTGCACTATACGCAGCACCATATTAGCTTGCAGTATACGCAACACTATTCTTGGATCGTGTTACACACAATTTTGATAAAAGTTATTCTACGCAACATTGAGTATATATATATATATTCAATGTATAAATGAAATATGGTTGGATTATGAAACAATGAAGGATTCTTGCACAACACGCAACCCTGAGTTGGCTTGCATTACACGCAAACACGACCTTCCGCGATAGCGTGTGTTGTACGCAATACCGAGTTTCTCTAAACAATGACATGCTATTAAAATATTATTAAAACTAGCCGTTATGAATAGTAATAACAACTTTTTGAAATTTTGTAAATTTTATTTTTCAAAATGGATTTCATTATTGGATTTGTAATATCGAAATTATCTTAGGGTGAAATTTTGGTACTTTTCGGATAACTTTCATATTTTGATGAATAGTGAAAATTACTAAATTTTAATTAAAAAAAACATTTTCAAACGAAATAATTAATAGTGATAAATTATTAATTTGAGTGGTTTTAAAGTATATTTAGAATATATTTTTACAATTTAATACAATATTGGTCATTGGATGTAATTTCATATTTAAACCAGTTATAAACAAGTGTCAATCTTTTGATAGTTATTATCTCTTAAAAACACGCTATTTGTTTTGACGACGGGGCCTAATTTTTAAATTAATTAATGCAACTGATATGTTCTGAATTTGGTAAAATATACATCATTTTTGAATTCTAAATATCAAATATATCTTAGGCCTAATTTTTGGTATTTTTCTGAAAACTTTCAATTTTTCATGAATAGTGAAACCACTAAGTGGTAGATAAAAAACTGAATTTTTCATAAAACATAATTTTACCACTTCTGTGAGTGGAATTTCGAAAATCCGAGAGACAAGGTTAATATCAAGGACTAAAATGTGGTTCAATGAGATGAAAATAATTTTTTGTGAATAGTAATTTTTTACCTTTTTTACCACGATTAAAAGTAAATAAAGTAATTAATGGTAAAAATGATATTATTATTACCCTAACATATGTCCTAATTCTATTGGACAAGTGTAATTATACTAAAAACCAACATAGTAATAAAATATGACCATTTAGGCCCACTTGGATTAGATTAGGTCATTTATTATTAATTTATTTAAAGAAGGGTTAAAATAGTTAAAATCAATGTTTAATAACTAAATAATTTTTAATATGGGGTTATACATATGATAAATTCGACTATAAATATTCATTAGAAAGATAAATAGATTTCCTACATAATGGTAGTTTATTTGTAATTTTTAGACATTAGATAATGTAATTTATTTATGACACAATGATGATGCAGTAATTATCTTATTAATTAAATATTGACATAATAGTTGTTATAAATACCCAAATAAATATAATTTAAGACTTTTTATGAATTACACTAATTTTCTAGGTTAATATGACATGTTAGTATTGATTTAATTAACTTTTTTCGAACTTATAATTCTGTTATTATTTTCACAAAAATCAATTACTAAATAGTGTCAAAATTTAAATAAAATAGTTTTTAAAACAAATATTATATTATTAATTGTTATTTTATTCCTAAAAATATAAGGTTCGGCCAGATGACTTAGATAAGGTTATATATATTAATAATAAACAACTTGGGGTTCGTTTGGCTTGATATAGTAAGTTTATTAACCTTATAGTATAAGAACACAGGAAGACACGGTAAAAGTAAAATTATTTAACTTAATGTTAAATCTAAATGATAAGGTTAACATAGGAACCTAAACTTGTCTAAATTCTATTGGATGAGAGGATTTCGATCCATCCCCGCCTTAGCTTCGAAATAAATCAGTTTGGAGATATTTAAAACCGAATTTGACTTCATAATAAAATAATAGTTTTAGTTATTCCAAAGGTACCCCTCTCCTCCCTTATAAAAGGGAACCTCCTCCCTCTCTTCCTCACACAACATTGAGCCTTCAAACTCGGCCAAAACCTGCCAAATTATCTTCTCCACTTCCCTAGATATATCCTAGAGGTTCTGGCCTTCCTCAAAGGCCAAGTTTAGTGCTCTAAAGGGAGATCTCAAAGAGGCGCTTCAAAGAAGAGGTAATGTCCATTACCGATTCTTTTATCTTTATTTCTTCTTCCACTTCTTATTCTTAGGTTGTTTCATTATGAAGTAATAAAATCAGTATCACCCATATACGGATATGTTATTATAAGTATGAAACAACCCTATTTCACTATCTATCCATCCTACAGAAAATGAAATCACCGCGCGTGCGTACATACGGAAAACCGTATCCACGCCGTGGTGAAATCTATTTTCCACCACCACATTACTTGGATAGTTATAATGGTGTAAATAATGACTATATATGACTATTATAAAGTGATATTGATTCTGAAATAGTATACATACACTCCAATACAATTCCACGATCATGAGAATGATATCATCGCTTGTGCGTACGTACGGACTACCGTCTCCACGACGCGATGAGATTCATTCTCCACGTTAACCATTCATGAATGATTATAAAGTATATATAATAAGTAATAATTAAATATATGAAATAATAATGATTCTGGATTTATGTATATATATATGTATGTCATCTACTTAATGCCATTCAACTCAATAAGGAAAAGAAAACAGCGTTCATGCGTACGAACGGTCTACCGTCTCCATAAACGGTGTATTTCTTTCCATTTACTGATCTATTATATATAAATATATAATGAATAAATATTATATATAAATCATGTTTTATATTCTGTAATTAAGTAATCATGATCTAAGTAATCATATTAATAATTACAAGTCAAAACACGAATGACAAATGAAACGATTTTACCCAAAACGCTCTTTAACATTGAATTTACAAAAGAACGGGTAATATAAAGCAATAAGTGAACCATATATGATATCATAACAATTATTATGATTTTGGAATATGTCAATGACATTATATAAATCATTAGACAGGAGGTTCGGACACATACGAAGCAAATCAGACCTAAGGTAAGGAAAATATCACAATCTCATTTTATCAAAGATTGTTTATACTTTGGTATTTAATGGGGTGTATTTTATCATCCAAATCCTTGTTTACTCAATATGTAATATTATTTTCATCCAACTACAATTTTTTAAATCCAATTTTACCCTTCGGTGAGTTTTTAGTAAAAGATATGAAAGGAATCTTTTGTCGTTTTTCGTATGAGGTACTTTTTGACTTTTCCGAAAAAAGTACGAGAAGAATGTTTTTTTTACTTATACGGCATGAATGGATTTTTAAAAAATTATTTCCAAGAAGCTTCCTTTACAAGTTTTCAGGTTTATTTTTAATCAACTTATTTTAGTTATAATTTTATGACATGTTAGGAAATGAAAAGTGTTTTTGAAGCTGAAAGGATATTTTCCTCAAGAATGGAGTTCAAGTGTTTTATCAAAATTATTTTCCATCTAAAATAATAAAGGGTTATGTTTTATCCCTATTATTACATTTATTGGATAGTGTTGTGATAGAATTATATTTTTATGAAGTCCTTTATCTTATATGAATTGTTTTGTGATGTCATGTTGTTTAAGAATCCCATTTTTATTACATGGGTTATGAAATGATGTATGATTTATGATTTTTTGGCACACATAAGAATGGAATCATTATGAGATGGGTGGGACCTATATCTCCCTCCAATTCACTGGGTAAAGATTTTATATCTCATGAGATAGACCTGGCTGGAATGGTAGGTTATACCAGTTCAGTGAAACAGGACTAAAACGAGGGTGACTCGGTTCAGAAATGGACTTTGTCCACCAAGATAGTCTTGGCAATGAGTCTTGACTAAAAAGATATGATTCTCTATGATTATGTGTGTATTCCACAAAGTTTCATGATTTATGTTATGATTATTGGGATTACATTTCACTACTATGATTTAGCCCATGTTATGAATTTATGATCTCTTTTGCAGGTTAAGATTTCCAAAAGTTATGTTCTTATGTATATGATGTGATTGATATTTCTTTTGTTTACCCTTACTAAGCATTTGAGCTCACACTTTTATGTTTTCATTTCCCCAGGATATAAAGCAAGTTTTTAGGTAAGAAAAAAAGGGAAGATCTTTATGGGAGATGTTGAAGATCTTTCACCATGATTAGAAGATTATGTTCCGAGTTTCCAAAGACAATAAACTATTATGATCCTCGTGTGTGTGTTTTGTTATGTAATAAGTATTGCGCAAAAGTAATGTAATTTTCCTGTACGTCAAGCTTTGGGTCTCTACAATATTCATCCATGTCACGTGGTGTGATCCCTAAGTAATACTTTACCCATAAATTTAAGAGAAGACCATGTATCATCAGTCTGTTTTATTTTTATGTTTTTGTATGATAAAGAAAAAATAAAAAAAATATTCCATAGATTGTTGACATGTTATTCTTTTATGAGAACAGATGGGTATGAAAGGGGAGATCCATATTCACCCATGTCACGTGGTGTGATCCAGTAGTAATACCTTAGCCAAAAAATTTAAGAGAAGACAATGTATCATCCATTTATTTTATTTTTATGGTTTTGTAGGTTAAAAGAATAATTCCAAAAAAATAATAATTTATATTGTCGACATTTTATTCATTTATGAGTAAGGATGGGTATGAAAGGGGATCACCATATTCATCTATGTCATGTGGTGGGATCCTTGAGTAATACCTTACCCATAAATTTAAGGGAAGACAATGTATGATCAATTTATTTTATTGATTTTTTAGGATAAAAAAATACAAAAAAAATATATTGAAAAAATTAATAGACATGTCTTAGGTCATGGGTAAAAGCCCATCACAACCATCCAATCCACTGGGACTTGAACCATGATAGAAGGGAGACTGGGGAATTAATTTTCAACATCAACCACCAGGTGCCTTCATTCCATGTTTTTTTATTTTTAATGTGTTATTTGAACTTCAATCCTACCCCCTTATTTGTTTTCGTTTCTTTAAACAATGAAGATGCTGTTATTTTATGTTGAGGTAGATGAAATAAAAAATTGATTTTGTTTTCATCATAAAATGTGTGAATGGAAAATTTTGATCAACATTGAACATGATAACACACATTAAAAACTATAAAATTGGATATCAAATAATTTTTCATGCCTTGATTCTGATTTTAATGCATGTTTAAGTTCATGCACATAGATTTTGGAATGTACGGTTGTCTAATATGATTTTTCACAATTTATATTTTTATCCATTTATTAAAAAAACACAATGCACATCTTATAGATTGTGGGGTGTAAGTTATAGTTCTTGGGTCTATAATAAATTGCATGGGGTTGGTGATCATTTTAATTTTAATATGAGTATTCAAAAAAATTAATTGCAAGTAGAGCAATGTACTGACCTAATGTGTGGCTTTCGACACTTGGGGATCATGACTCTATAGTTTTCTGGACCAATGTTGTGCATTTTATCTCTATTTGTGGTAATTTGAATTTGTTTTTGATTGAGTTAAATTGAGAAGATGCCCGAGTATGTGATCTTCAGATGGTGACCTAAGGTCTTTGAGCCTGGGAGTCATCGGAAAAGTCTTGCTACATGGGTTTACTCAATTGAGTTAAATTTCAATTACCAAGAAAAAATTGAAAACAAAAACAAAAACAAAGAAGAAAAAATTAAAAGAAAATGAATACTCATCTTAATATTTAATTTCGATTTCTCCTAGTGCTTCCATATTTTCTCCATAGAATGAAAATGAACCCCATGTCTATTGTGATGCACAACACATCATCATGCTTAATTTAAATTCGATGAAATATGGTGATTAATTTTAAAAAAAAATGGTCTTGGACTTGGGATATATCTAAGGACCTATGTTGTTTTAAATTATTTTAATGGGTTTTATAATTTTTTTGGTATGAGATCCTCGGGTGAGAAATGTGTATTAAAATGTTTTTGCACAAGGGAATTCAAATATTATAATTTTGAGATATATTTTACTCGATACTAGAAAAACTCAAGTTGGTGGTGAGATTATCCCCCAAAAGAGGCTAATATTCATTATTTATAATATAATATTCATGTTCATTATTAATCATAGACACCATTATTAGTTAATTTTACACTTTGAACATTATTTCACATTATGATTCTAATTCCTTTTTAAAATGCACAATTACATTGTAAATTATTGAACATCCCTTAAAACACAAAATGGAATTAATTTTATTTTTCATATTTTATTTTCAGGTATCCCATGATATAAGGAACAATTAATTATTTTGGAGCACTTGGAGATTTAAATTTGAAGACCACCAAAGTGGGCCTTAAACCAACATGGTTCTGGGAAAAGTGAACTGGACATCATCCCAATAAATGTACTGGAAAGGACAAGATTCACGCCTAATTATTCTAAAATTTTAAATGAAGATAAAGAATATTATGGATAAAATTTCATTAAACAGTGGACTAAGCTAATTCGAATGTTTTAATGGTGTTTCAGTTGGCCCAAGTTGATGATAAAATTCTGGGAAAGATTCTAAGGCCCGGGAAAAAAGTCCACCATTTAAATCATATCTCGCAAACCACACACAGTTTTGGGATGATATTTTACAGGATATTAGAAGACATACGGGTATACATGTCTTCCTTCATGGCCCACTCTAATTAATCCATAGAAAAGGTACTTTCAGCACATATTTTTGGTGGATGCAAGATGTCTTTCCACTTTGTGGGAAGAGTGGAAATGTCTCTTCTCCATTAATTGTCCACCGACCTTTTCCCACCAAAATTAATTAAATATTCTTTTGAAGATGGGGGATCAACTAAAGTATTCATAAATTCATATTTAAGGTAGAATTGGAGGAGGAATTTGGATAGTTTGGAGCTTTATTTTGATTGTAATGTTATTTATCACACTCAAATTATTATTACACTCAAATTATTATTAATTTCTTTAATTTTAGTTTCTTTCATTCAATAATTTCCTCTCTTCCTCTTCCTTATTTAAATTATTCACCTCACTTTTATGTGCTAATTATATTTTTTTACCTTGAAGTGATCATGGAAATAATCCTACAAGTGTATAGGTGATTAGCATGTGTTTTTGAATGTGTTTAATCTGTAAGTGATAAGGATAGTTGGAATTCATTTCCTAAATCATTCTCATGTTAATGAAATTGAAATTGAAAAAAAAATTCATCCAATCCACCCTGAGAAATAACATATGATCAACTCATTTTATCCTAATTTTAATTCACATATATCTCTTAGTGATCTTTTAAAACCATATAAAATCAATCAAATTTGGCCACTTTATATCCAAAAATACAACTCTTTATATTATGTGTCTAAAGATGTTCTTTTTTCTATGTGGATTCAACAACCCAAGCTACACTACAAGCGACCTCTTATCCCATAGAACTTTGTTAAATTTGGATCACACCGGGTTCCCTAAGGATTACTGCGGTCCAACGTACACTTCTAAAACCAATATTAATCACTCTTGTTAGGTTCAATAAGTTATGTCTTGCATCATGAATGGTCCCAGCACCTAGGAAAGTCCTCTACCAAATCCAATCAGAAAAGGGTCAAATTCATGCACACCAACTCATCTCGGCATACTATAGAGATGTCACAATATGAATATCAACCAAAGAAAAAGATGTAAATGTATCACAACATGCACAAGTAGTTGTACATATGGCCACAACACATCACATATATCAATAGAAGATCTTAGGGTGCTAGTTTCTTAAGAAATATCCCCTTATCTTAGACACATTTCACCTCAGCTGTTAGGTTATCCACTAAATCCTCCTAAAATGATATAGAATCTACACAGTAATAGTATATTAATCTCATCACTGGCTAGTGACAATTATTAAGGAATTATATCAATAATCCAAACCCCATTATCTGGTTCGAACTCACTAAATAACATTTTCCTTCACTTCCCTACTACCCAGGTATTGTCATAATCCAACATGTTCCATGTCCACAACATATGGGGTCCAATTCCTAACCAAAACCACTTTTTATCCCAAATATAAGTCCTAAACTACTTCCATAATCCCTACCAGGGTTTCACCACACATATCTAAAGGGATATCTCTCAACCCATCACCATAGGAAAACCCTCTCTATCAATATACTCCTTATAATGAAGAACTCCACTTTTTCCTATTTAAAATCAAGACTCTACTATTACCTAATGAGCATGATCCTCATCACTTATAAGATGAACATTTATCCCATCAATCATAAAATTGCTTAAATCCTCTCATGTCTGAACAATATCTCTTGATAATCATCCAAGGCTATCATGTATCACCACTCACAATCTAATACCTATCCAATGTGTCATATAAATGTATACAAAACCCTATTCTCTTATAAAAATAGTCACCAAGCTATCTAAATTAATATAAAAACATAGGACTAATTATTCTATATATAATAGGACTAAAACTCTTTTATCTCATCTATAAAGGGAAACCTCATTACTTAATTTCCATTCTAGAACACATGTAATTATAAAGGCCTTCACAATAATAAATAGACATGAATATAAAATTATATCATATGGTCTTCCAATCTTAATACCATATTTATCCCTTACAAAATATCATCATATCCCATTATAAGACAATTGAGCCTCATTTATACTCTCGGGCACATGTCTGAAGAAAATAATCATGCTTTGTTAATTATTGAAAATTATAATTAATTATTTAATTTAATTTAATCTTTTATAAATTTGAAAAAAACACACTGGGAATCAACTTCTTAAAAACAATCCAAGTAATGGGGTGTGATCAACTATGGATATCAACTCAAAACAATACGATTTAAAAAACCAATATAAACACCATATTCAATAGTAAATTTTATCCAATTTGAAAAGAAACCATATCAAAATCAATAATTTGATGTACCTTCATTAAAACAGAACATATCATCATGAATATATCACCTTGGACCTTCTTCTATGTATGAAAATCAAATCCCCATAATGATTAAATGATTTCTCTATACTCTGGTGAAATCTTCAGCAAAACCCAAGCTAAATTATAATCGAACTTGAGAGCTATGATAAAAACCAATACAAAGGGAGAGGAATGATGGATGTTACCTAGAATCACTATAATATATCACTCAAAATCTACCTTGTTGTAAGGGGGAGAAGGTTATTGAGAGAGGGTGAGTCTACAGTTATAAGTCCATCCCTCACAAGTTTATCCATCTAAAAATAGTGGTGTCCAACCACCATTTATTTTTATAAAAACCAATACAACTTTCTCAACGAAAACTATAGGTTCACATTTTTAACCACCAAGAAAGGGGGTATTCTCTCTATACCTAACAATATAATGTTATGGAAACATGTTCATGTCAGTAATGGGATGATACTAATGTTTTTCATCAGCCCATCCATATGACCCTTCTCCGAGACACTCTCAAACGAATAAGACATAACCCATGCCTCAAACTATACCCCAAAACATCATTTTCCGTATTTTAAACTGTCATAATCATATATGCAGTCCCATTTCCCTAAAAACCATCATAAGATGAAAAAAAAGTAATTTCTCTTGGGAAATTTTATCCTATAAAGACACGGGTCCTTACACATAACATTTTTACGAATCTCGTTTTTTGATTTCTCAAAACTGTATCACACTGGTTAGGGATATTTAATGGATACTCTTTACATGATAAATTAGATTTATGTTTTACTAATTCATAATAATGTATGTTTTATGGTTGTAATATATATTTATTTAATGTACATATATCAAATTCATCATGTACCTTAGAAATATTTGGGGATAAATTAAATTGATAAACCACTTGTCCAATTCACACTAATATTTAAACAATACCAATATAACATGGGGTTAATTTTCTATTTTCCCAAATATCATGATTTATTTCTAGGTAGATATATTTAAGAATATCATATAATCAATATAGAACTTTTAATGTCAACATTTTCTTTTTTTCAATACAAATATTTCTATACTAAGGTAATTTTATGTGTTATTAGATAACCTTCAAATTCTAAATGGTTTCTTCAAACATACCTAATCCCTAGAATTTTCGATCTCACATATCATGCAATGAAGAAGGATTCAAATATGTATTCCCATATATAGACTTAGATAATTCCATATGATTTCTTGAGTATAATCAGTTATTATATTGTGATTCCACTCAGGGAAGTTATTGAGATTAATTTCAATGTAAATAATATTTTTATGAACCGTACATTAATTTTAATTTCTAAATATTTATTTTTTATTTTACATTTATTTAAGGATGGTATAGAATAATATTCTATATATATTAATAGAACCCATTAAATACCCTTATACAATGTTTAAGTGAACCTTATAACACAATATAATATTATTGATAGAGGTGCACTATGAAGCCTTACCAATTATATTATATAAAATATAGTAACTTGGATAAGAAAAGTATCTTTTATTGTTTCTATAACAGGTCTTTACATTTTCAAATCATTAACTTATAACCCTATAGTAAAAATCCCATTTAATTTTTGTTAAAGACTAGTGAGGAAATACATTGTGATATCATCCTACATTAATATTTATATTAGAAATCACAACATAATCCCTTTTTGTAACATCTATTAAAAGTTTACTTACAACCACATAATACATCATTGAGTTTGATTATCAATTTTATGCTTCATGTTATCCCACCAATATTTCCTTTATGATCCTTATTTATCTTGGAGATTTCATGATGTCTGGGAAAATAGGATCCATTTCCATCATAGAGTAATTGAATTTTTAAACTACTTATTTATAGAACACATAATCTATTCAAAATTAAGAGGACTAAAACCCTATGATTTTTTAACATAGTATAATTCTAACCATGCATAAATTATATTATTTTCAAAAACTCTATCTCATTTCCTTTACTCTGCATGTTTTCTCTAGTAATATTTTTTGAGCAACCAGATAGGAAATTGATGAAGTAGGCCATTAATATATGAATCTAAAATATAACCACACAAGATTATTGATCAATAAATTATTTTCTAACCATAGTGTCATGACTGTTATACAATAATTCCATGTCATAGCTTCGCTACCCAGTTTTCCATTCCATGATGGGAATGCATACTATAATCATAATCCTTCAATCAATCCAAAAATATCCTATTTCTCATTGTTAAATTATATTGTGTTAATATATATTTAATAGTTTTATGGTTGACATATATATATCACACCTCTATCCATAATGATAATGTTTCAAATCATTAAATAAAATATTACTACAGTTAATTACAAACCTTGAGTAAGATAAATATTCACACAAATTTTCAATTATATAGATGTATATCCAATAACCATCCCATTTATAATACAGAAATAAACATGATTATAACATCATAGAAATTTTTAATATATTTTTCTATAAAAACTATGTGTTCAGTAGCTTGTGATATAACAAAAATTGAACTAAAATGAAAAATGTATTATTTCATTATGGTAAAATATTACAATAAAATCAAATAACATTACAAGATACCTAAATGAAACAAAATTAATCTATTTACTAAATTAAGTAAATCACATTCCATGATATATACTCCACTATTACACCTCTTGGGACAACAATTAAAATATATATGATGAACCATGAATCCCACCTACAATAGGCCACAAGTTGGTGACTAGTACTAAGGGTAAATAATCACAAATGAATAGAATTTACTTATTTATATAATTTTAAGGAATAAAAGATAAGATGAGATAACTATAATATACAACATGAATAATTAAATAATAATTCCCAATATATAATGGCGATGTCCAATATATAATAAAAAACTAATAACTTCCCAAAAAACTCTTAGGAAGTGACTGCAAACACTAGAAACTCTTAATAAACCACTTGGAGATATGAACAACCATCTGAGTCACTAAAAATCTCTTCAGAACCTAAAAAATATTTTATTTATACTTAGGTTTAGGATAACATGTATACTCAGTAGGATCCTCCTTAAAACCACATTTTCAAAATGTGAAAGAAGAAAACTGAAGCCCAGTTAATAAATAAATGAAACTAGCATTTAACCTAAATAGAATGATCTTAATTGCTTTCTCACTTTGAAAAAATCACCAAGTAACACATATAAGTAAGAATAAAAAAAACACACACACACAAAAACATATATATATATATATATATGAAAATACATTGCTTCCACTTACCCATTGGCTTGTTAGTGTCATACACAAAAGGGTCAACTCATATGGTCGGCCTTACCATAATTCCTCTTAACCTAAATTGAGAAATCATGTCACAATCATTCTATATCCTATGGAGCTGGACATAACCACATAATCATCATCTCATCCATAACCATATAGAAGTTTGACAACCACTTAACCCCATGCATCGTGCATTATACCTCAATATGCCATATCCCATGTGTGTAATCTCATGGGGGAATCCATAGTCACTATAACTTGATAGATGTATATAATATAACATCAATCCACTAAAGTATAAAAATTAATTTTATGTAAAATGATTTCCAAACACCCTATATTAGGTTGATACCCTATACATAGAGCAATCATATCCTAGGTATGCCAAATTAATATACTGCATCGACAGAGAGAGTATGGGAGGGGGAGAATATGTCCATCTATTCCATATCTGTGCAATATATTGAGAAAACACCCCGAAACATTTGGGTGTTGGTTTCCTTACTCACTTAGGTGGTGAATCATATGAAAATGGAAAAATATAATAGATATGTTACACAACCATAGTATGATTAAATACATAGCCTTAGACCCATATTTTACTATTATCTCTCATGACACTAATCCTGCACCACTAAGTTATTATTCTCAAACTTGCACATTAGAATCAAGATTAACATATTTAATCATCTTAGTAAAATAATTTATAATGTTACTATTAATTCAATTAATAATCTAGTAATTTACCCACCATTCATTAACCCTTTATTAATTCAATTTTATTGAAACCATTTCATTATAGAACAACATTATTATTAATTCATATTAATTTTCGAGATTGAAATATCAAGGAATTTTATCATTTATTATGATATATTCATGGTTCTCATCAATTTAAATCATTTATCTTTACTTTCATCACCAACACCCATACCTTGTGTTTTTATTTAATTAAATTGATAGCAATTATTTATTTGGGTACTCTAGGAAACATTGTAAGATTAAATATACAAGGAATTACTTTTTAAGAATAGATCCAAATAACTTCATGTGGATTTGAATTAAAATAAAAAATCATATAGAAAAATAAAATTTAAAATAAATCATCATGAATGAAATAAATGAAAAATTACTACTTCAAATTGGTCCATTATTAGTGCTAGAAAAACGAAATTATCAGCACTATAAAATCTCCAATAATATATGAGATGTCAATGGGTTAGATTTAATAGAGCTCGTAAAAGGTGCTGATAAAGTTCCCCCTTAACAACGCTAAAAAATCGACGGTAAGTGGAGCCTTTATCAGTTCTTTTTCTAAATCTTTAAAAGGGGGACTTTATTAATTTTATTTTACGGTGTCAAATGCCACCATTATCAACTCTCTTTTTTAACTGTTAAAGGCTTCCATTAGCAGTTCTAAAAAATCACTGAAAAAGGCCCCACTTAAAAAGTGTATATATTTTTTACGACCCCCCCCATCAATTCCCCCATAAGAGCTTATCCAACCCCTTTATATGAAAATTAGATAATCCAAATCCTAGCATGCACCCATATCTCTAACAAGTTTCGAACTTGAGACCTCCAACTTATACACCATCACTTTTTTCAACTCCTCTATACTGTTTTGTTTTATATTTTTCAATATATCTATTTATTTATATATAGTTCAATATATTTTTTATCCATATATATATAATAAATATTTAGGTATATACATATATTCTAAAATGGACATTAACTCTAAAAATTCATAAAGCACATAAAAATGTTATGAAAATTTGAAAACCCTAAAACCTCTAATAACCATGAAATGACAATAAATTCTAATTTAGGAGACTATTTCAGATGAAAAACCATTAAAATATAATATTATGATACTTTCATCGATATGATATGCGGTATAGGTTGAACGGTCCCATGGATCATAAGTTATAGATAGTCAAATTTTCAGAAATCTGGTTCAGCGACAAAAAAAATGTTTTAGAGGCCTTATGGGCCTTTATAGGGTTAGAAAACCGAACCGATCTCATAAAACTCATTTTGAGACCCTTTCTATAATATATATTATCACATTATTCAATTTTATATGTGTTCAAACCTGAATAAACACATGGATCAAAATTTATAGTCGTTTGAGGTTAGAGTTTCATTTCAGAACATTTTTAAACTATAATATATTTTATTCCAATAATAATCACATGATTTAAATATCATTTGGTTTTATATAATTTAATAAGACTAAATTTTACTAGTATTGTGGATGGAACTAACTCCTGGATCAAAGTTTATGATCTTTTAAGGGTTTTAGGGTTTTTAGGGTTTTTAGGGGGTTTTAAGGTTTTCCACATTCGATGGTCATTCAAATGGCCAGAACATATGAACAGGGAGTATGTTTTTCCTCTACCACATATCAACTTGATGCTTACGATCAGATATATGCCTCAGTGACCCTTGGAAACCCTTGATCACTTTATTGAGGCCAAATATCCATTAAATCCTCTAAACGACCATAACTTTTTGTACGGGTGTCCGTTAATGAAATATATTTCATTCCAAAATACCCTTTATTAGTGCTGGTAAAAAAGAAATAAAAAAGGAGGTTATTTACCATCTCTTCAAAAAAATAACTGATAAAGACCACCCTTTTATCATTTCTTTTTTAGATGTTCTGATAAAAACCCCCCATTGTCATCTCTATTTTAGAAGTGGTAATAAATTATATTTTTATGAGAACTTTTTTACTAGAATTGATAAAGGGATTACCTTTATCAGATCTTTTTAACAATCCCTAATAATGTTACACATTTAACACAACTTTTTTTTAGTTTTATATAGGCCCCATTTAGTAGTGTTTTTTCTAGTTCTAGGAAAGTGGTTTTTTAACAGAGATTTCAGCGAGTGTTGTTAAAACCCTAGTGCTGGATAAACCTAGTTCTATATTAGTGAACTCTGATAAAGACTCATATAAACAACCTATAAGTCATTCTTGACACCAATACACACAACTCATTCCATGATTCCATCACTAACATCAACCACTATTGGAACCCTGAGAAAACCGACCCATTGTTCATCAATTTCCCAACTATTAGAGGTTATAAATCGTATCAAATAAACTCTCTATGATCCTAGAGAAAAAATATAAGAAACATAATTAATTTTATCATAAGACACTCATAGGGAAAAAAATCTCATAGATCCAATGCATTAAATCCTTTATAAAATAATAATTGTCTCACTCGACCTCAAAAAAATATTTATAAAATCCATTTTAAATATGATATTTGAATTCACTGGTTCATTATGAATCAATCTCTAGTTGAAAACAACATTGGTATCATATAATTAAATATTATTCTAACATAAATTCCATATTTCATCATATTAAAAAAATTAATAATTATATTATCATGCCTATTTGTATAGGAATTTAATTATTCTAACATTATGTGACATATTCGACTTCAAGAATATATGGTAATACAAGTAAGAAAGGAACCATATAAAATTATGATAAATTAATTTTTTTTAGAAAAATATCAATAAATAACAATTACAGCATATGGCCCCCTGCAATTTATTCCTTTTATTTCTGAATCATTAAAATTTTATAATCTATATTTTACAGAATGTTTCTCTACTTCTGTAAGTTTCTAAATAATGAAATTTTAACAATTTATGCAATTTTTATATTTTTAAATAACATTATTATTATAAAACATGTGATATTATCTTCTCTTCATTACGATAATTTCGTATTATTACCGTCATTGTAATTAATTTTATCTATCTTCCCATTGGATGACAAGGCCTTTTTAAATCACATGTTCACATAAAATAGAATTGAAGACACATATCCCCTACCTATAAAAGGATTCAAATCACACTAAGTCAAGAATGGATAGAGAAAAACTATAGACATAAGTGTTATAAATGATGGAGGATCATGTTGTATTACTAATGTCTTAAAGATATTTAGTGATGATTTTTATCACCAAAACTCAATATAAAATAATAAACATGAATGGGGGGTATATATTTTTTACAATAAAACATCATATTCTAAATATCATCAAAATATTAATGTAGTAATTCCTTATTAATTAATATAAAATGGTTTTTTATTTTGTTTTCCAATTCACGGAGTCCTTTAATTATCCTATTTTTTAAAAATTAAAAATATTTAATTTAATATCATCACCAAAATTTTAAATCCAATAATTTTAGTAAATATTCCCATTTATTTCATTTAAAACAGGCTTCCACAATTTTTAGAAACAAATAAGGATTTTTATAAAGAAAATAGTTACCTCTATAGTGGAAGGGTTCTCTATATATGGTAAAGTATAAAAACCTATACTTGATCAAGGATCCAGAATCACAATTTGGTAAAACTAATATTTCCCTAAAGTAAGCTTAGAATCGTCCCTTATATGAAAATAAAAACTCATAAGGACCCTCATAAGAACTCTGAAGTAACAAAATAGATCACCAACACCCATGATTGAAAATATTTCATACACCTTGATGTGATATGAATAAAACCAACATATGAGTGAAACTACATATATGTGAGTCATATACTTCCAACATGAAATGAAAAAAATAACAAAACTACATTGACACATTAAGGGAATAAAAGGTCTTAACCTTATGTGAGGATGATACTACTTATACTCATGGAGGGTTTATCTTTTTTAGAATTAAAGACATAAATAGCCCCTTACTGGAGTAATGAATTCTTTGGAATATGTTTTTGTTGCGAGGAAAAAAGGGGGTTACGATTAGGTAGGGAAAGAATATTTGGGAGGTGTAAGAGTAAGGTATTTTAACTCTACCCATGGATGGGATGTTGTTCTAGGGTACAAATAAATTTTAAAATAATTACATTACAACTACATTAAATTATAAATAAAAATGGATAAGGGTTGTTGAACAACCTGAAGAAATCTTGGATGCAATTAAAAATAAAAATTTAGTGATTTGGAAATTGAGGCCCTTAAATCAAGTACCTCTAAATTAATCATTTTCCACAATAATTAAAAAACTATACTTGGAACGAAACAGAAAGGGGTCTGAACAACCACAACTTGATATACCTCTCATGAAATCTACCAAATCATAAATATAACCTACATATCATGAGGAAAGAGTGTATAAACCCACAATACTGGTATCTGAGACATAAATCCTGGGGTAAATACCTCATAAACAGGTTTAAATCCATCTACAAGAACCACATCAAGGAGTATAAACAATATCATAAATTAAAATAAGTGGATGAAAATATTGATAAAATAATCATCTCAATATGGATAAAAAATCATCAAGAAAACCATCAGGTCAAGAAATAAAAACCAAAATTTAGTGTGAATGCATCTTCAACTCCGGATCCCAAATTATTTCCTGTAATCCATCAAGTCGCAACAAGATATGAACTGAAGGAATAACACACCCATGAAACTCCTTTTACCCATAGTCATGGACATCAATAATCCATTAATCAATGTCCATATCATCATCAACATCTATCTCACCCAATATATATTATATTAATCATCAAAAATATAATAAAGAAACTACGACACATGATAGATTTCCTGAATCCACCATAAATATGGGGGGAAGGGGTAATAGAAATGTCATAGTTCTAGTATGAACCAAAACCAGGAATGGTACACCAAAATGGGGAAAAATATTAATACCTTGACTAGACAATCATTTCCCATGACGAGAAGAAACTTTTAAGAACATGTGATATCTTTCATTGAACACTAAAGGCCTCCTTCTATGATCATCATAGTACATACATGAATCCTTTCTATCATGTAATGTACCAATTCAAGTATTTTAATAGATGACTGTACAAGTTAATACTAATATATTATAGATTGAAAACATTACACATACAACACTTTAGATGGAGTCATACCAATGGTTCAATGATAACTATTATTTTAAGAAAACTCCTCTTAGGATAGGTGCCTCAACCATAGTCCTCTAAATTCTAGATTCCATGATTATTTCCTAAAATATTTAAGAATCTATATATAGATTCAAATTACTAATAAGGAATAACTAAGTGAAAAATCAGGACGGAGACTTCTCTAAATCCCATATTTGAACTAGAGATCATGATTAGAAATGATCATCTATAGAATCCATTAAAACCCCCATTTCCTCCTCCAGATACTTCCTTGGTATAATCTCTACTGAGTATGGATCCTTAAGTAATAATAAGTGATCTAACATTGTAAATTGGTCTAGATCACTAATATACATCACATACTACTGGAAGTTAAAGAAAACATGTGATAAATTCCATTAAAATTATCACCCACTTAAATTAAGGAACATAAAGTTTCTTAAAAAACCATCCCACATAATATTTCTTATCCTTCACCTTACATAAAACCAAACCCCAAGAGATAAACTTAGCAATAGATCATTTCTTATAGGTCCCCCAGAACTGAAATTTAACAAATAAAAATTCATATTTTCAGACAATGATATGCTTTTAATGGAAAACTGTGGATATCATGGAGAGAAACCTCATGAATTACATAAGGAATGAAGATCCTTCCCAAAAATAACTCCCAATGATAACCATTCATAGAAAACCCCTAAAGAGAATTTTCATAAACAATGTGATCTCACTGGACCTCAACCTTGTAATACCACATTAGGGACACTCCCACATGTTTCAAAAAACATGACTACATTATCATCAAATAAATAATATCTATTCCATCAAAAACTCCCATATCAAGGTGGATCATAAAAAACCATTACATCAATCTCTAAGAGTCGCTAAATGCACATAAAACACCACCACTCAACTTTTATCTAAGAGAATAAACCATATAATTTACATTTCTCTGTGTATAGGTAATCTTGAAGTAATAATATTACAATAAACATATTTTTTGTCTCATATGCAAATTAATATCACATTTGGAAAAGACATACCTGCAAATATTATTATTTATATAGACCATAAAGATATCAAAAATGAGGTAATGCTACAATAACATTAGGGTAAAATAGGGAATAATTAGATTAAGATCATTTGTGGGGTATTTACATTAATGTGATTATAACTATGGAGATAAAAAATATATAACCACCTTCTATTATATTGAAACATCTTGAACCGACTTACCCTCGAATCGGAAGCTGGACCAGTCACAACATGAACTCAAGCATGTCTCCCCGTACGCTAGAGGATACCGACTAGTAGTGGGGGTCTACGAATAGTTAGTGGGCAGACTATACCCTCATCTTCTGAATGCACAATATAAATTATTAACAATCTTAGACAACATTGGAAGAAGATATAGAACAATAATCAACTGAATAATGAAAATGACCAATTCCAGTTTATACAATGTATGCATGCCATATTGGTAAATATCTTAAAGCAGTAAACAAATCAACAAGATTTACATATCAGTAAATAAAAAATTGAAAGACCCAAAGCACGAAGGGAAATCTCTACGAGAATCATGAGTTTCTTCAAGGTCCTTTTCTCTTAACTACAAGGTACAAGAAAACATCAACAAGTAATGTCCAAGGTTTGTAAACAAGTAGAGTCTACTCGGGAACCCGAGTGCAATGGTGGCCCAAATAGGGTGTGATATATAAATCTCAGTATGCTGATACCACCGGTGTTTAGCTAATAATCGGTAGTGAATAACACTTTAGCAGTGTGCTGATATATCGAAGTAATAACATATTTGAACAAACAACTAACAACCCATCTAGGTTCATATGGTATAGCTGATTGCGATAGTTGCTTCAGCCGATGACTGGTATGTCAGATCATATCAATTATGTATATAAAAATATAGTAATAGTGTATATATATATTTATTCAGATAGATAGATATACTTATCATCCTACTATATGAACCAAGTGCATACCAATTCCAAATAGACATATACCCTGGACACTATTTCTAGCTAGACGAGGACGTATTGCACAAACATTCTTTACTAGGGGAAGCGCTCAAGGTCTGGCCCATAGTTTAAACTCCATGATCTCTCGCAGTCTCATGGAAATCAACATGGAAGCTCACACAGTCTTCCTACCCCAGGCTCTTCAGGTCTAATGTTAAATGATATTGGATGGTTTAGGACGTAACACAGATACATCCATCACTATGAGTGGTGCACACGGTCTATCCCCTAGCTCAACTCCGCGATCTCTCATGGTCTCTATAGGATCAGCACAAAAACTAACATATTCTTTCTCCCAAAGGGCTCTCACAGTACCTTGGTTCCCCTACCTATACAAGGAGTAACCATTCACAACATATAATTAATGAAGTACTTAACCTCTCACGCATTTCATTAGTCCGTTTAAATTACATATAAGCAAGCATATTAATATTTATACTTAAGGAAAACCATCTTAATTAATTCAAATAAAACATTAACATGGGATTCACATTCAACTCAAAGACAAGAGTCAAGGTCCTCTCATTCATCTAATTTTCCATACTCAAATCCATTAGATAACTCAACAATTAACAAGGTTTACAAAATCCCATTAATTAATTCATTAATTAAATAACAAACAACATAATTCATATCTCAAAATTAATTTTTATGAATTAATTATCTCATTTTAAATATCTACTCTCCCAAATCAATTCCATAATTAAATATATATATCATAATATCAAAGGCACATAATTAATTAAAAATTAATTTTTTCATCTTATCTAACTCAATATCTCATAATTAATTTCCCGATTAATTACCTATATTACAATCTAAAAGAATATATTTATTCACAATTAAATATCACAAATTAAATAAATTAATATATATCATAATAAATTTTTCGATAAATTATCTCAATTGGGATTTTCACAGAATAAAATTAATTCAAAATTAATCAACTCAACATTGATAATTTAATATCTCATAATTAATCCCCCAATTAATTATCTCAATTTCAATTCTTAAATAATATAATTAATTCACAATTAATTATCTCCACTTATCCAATTTAACATCTAATAATTAATCCCCCATTAATTATGTCACAACCCGACCTCGGGGCCCGTGCCGTGACTACCCCAAGCCCGCCTTCCATAGGCCAGGGGCTGGCGACTAGCACCAAGGCATAAAATCCCGGTAAACAGGGAAGGCATTGCCTTTATAAGTAACAACCACCACAGAGTCAGCAAGCGGAAAGTAACTACAAAGTGCAGAAAAGTAAAGGGGGCCGGAATACAAGCCCAACTGAAAGTACAACTGAAAAGGTAAAGAACAGCAACTGAAGAAAAGACGGCGGCCTCGTGTCGTCCACTGGCAATCCCACCTGAAGGGTGGGTACAGATAGCCTCCAGGCTCCTCGGGTCCCACGTCCGCTCCGAGCACGTCCCGCCCAGTGGTCCGCCTCCAGGTACCGTCCTGCTCCACGCCCCAACCGAGATCAGCGTTGTCCGTCGTCTGCATCCAACACAACAAAGTGCGGGCATAGCCCGTGCAGGGGTGAGTATAAACTACTCAGTAAGGACCCCGAGACCCCCGAAGGTCTCCCAAAATCCACAAAGGATATAGCACAAAAGAAAGGGGCAACCACGAAGAAACAACTGACTCGACTTAGGTATATGCCCATACATATACCTAAGTCCCCATTTCTAGCTCTGCTCTCGAGCTCAAGGTCAACTCGATCCACACAGGAAAGCAAGACTCAAATCCACCAGGGAGAGTAAATAGTAAATCCACATAGCATAGTTCAACACAATCCACAAAGGAGAGTAACATAAGATTCAGCTCAACCAAGTATACTTTTTCAGATGAAGACAAGATGATCACCGAACCATCTAAGTCGTCGGACCCACGAAGGATCGATAGGTACTAACCTCAGCAATGACCCACACAGGATCGGGCCCACACAGGACCTGTAGCAATGGCTCACACAGAACCGTAAGAGATGACCCACACAGGATCGGGCCCACACAGGACCTGTAGTCAAGGCTCACACAGAACCGTAAGGTGATGACCCACACAGGATCGGGCCCACACAGGACCTGTAGCACTGATCCACGTAGGATCGCAGAGTGAAGTAGTCGACGCAGTCCACTGAGGATTTCTGCACAGTCGTCGCCGCAGTCCACGAAGGATCTCTGCTCTGTCGTCGTCGTAGTCCACGGAGGATCTCTGCTCTGTCGTCGAAGTCACAGCCAGCGCTAGGGTTCCCGCACACAGCGAGCTCGTCTAGGAGGGTCCGCTCCACGAGCCGAGAGGCTGATACATCAACTGACACGTAGTCCGAAGTTGATGTATCCAAAAGTTCTGTATCGACAACAGGATCTCAACGCAACAGAAGGTGCGTCAATCGGACGCCCGGTCTGAGAGTTATTGGCATTTTCGTCCCAGGGGCCCGGTTGGTTTTTAGGGCAAAACCAACCCGACCGTACTCCGCCTGTGTCCGATCCTCGGGCGGAGTATGCCAAAAGTTCTGTCTCACTTAGAGGAAACCTCCACAGCTGACGGTACGTCGATCGGACGTCCGCAGCTCGAGTTATGAGCGTTTCCGCTCCGAGAGCCCGGTTGGTTTCGCGTACGAACCAACCCGGACGAACCCAAAGTCTTCCGAAACCTTGATTGTAATATACCGAAATGACCGGCTCGATCCAAGGATCGCGTAGCCGCTGACGGTTCGTCAATCGGAGGTCCCAGGCCCAAGATATGGGCAAAAGACCGAAGAGGGCCCGAAAACGTGGGTTCTGGGCCCGGGGCGACCCGGCCCGAACCCCCCCTGGGTCGGCCGAACCGGGTCGACCCGACCCGGTTGGACCGGGTCCGGTCCGGCTCGGGCGCGGCCCGGCCGGTCGGACCGGCTCGGCCGATCGGCCGAGCGCGGCTGCCGAGGGGCGCCGCCCCCGCGGCTGGGTGGAAGGCGCAGTCCCGCAGAGGGGGGCCGCCTGTCACGCGGACGCGGCCGGGCCGCCGCGTCCATTCCCGGTTCCGCGCGGCCGCGGAACCGGCCGCCGCCGCCGCGGCTTCAGCCGCGGCGGATTTCCTCCACGGCGGCGCGCCGGGCGCCGCCGCCTTCCGCGGGCCGCCGGAGATGCTCCGGTGGCCCGATTCCTTTCCCGCCTGCGCCGTTATTCGTCCCGGGACGCGTCCTTCACTGCGGAATCAACAATTGGCCCTTGCATCGTGCTTTTTCCGTCGCCCGCCAAATCCGCACAAAAAGGAAGATCGGCAGAGGGTTGTCGGGCCTTGTTTGTTATGCCTGCACCCTCCGCGTTAGGTAAAATCAACGGGAGGAAAAGAAATAACCAAAAACAATTTTAAATAAATTAAAATTGTTCCGAGATCGGGTTCTTTATTTTAAAAGAATAAACACGGGAAATAAAATATTCCAAACAACCCCTACCTCGCAGCTGTCGTTGCCGAACGGGGGATCGTCGCGGGATTGCTCGTCGCGGAAGAAGGGGATCGTCGCATCGTCGCGGTATCCGGCGTCGCGTCGCCAATCTCCGGATCAAGATCAAACGGATTTAATTAATTTAAATCTGTTGATATCGAATTATAAAAAGGGTAGAATTTAGAAGATTCGATTCTCACCTTTAACCGCCGATCGTAGGTCCGCCGCGGAAGAAGAGGCGCCGAAAAGAAGAAGAAGGTCGCGGAAAAGTTTGTTGACGTCGTGGATCGTGCGTCATCGAATTCCGATTCCGGCGTTCTTCGCGTTCTTCACGTTCTTCGCGTTCTTCGCGAGGAGGGTGGAGGTTTAGAGGATCTCGCACAACAGGAGGATCCTCCGAAATAGACAAGTTTGTCTATTTTATTATTTCGCCAACAACGCGTAAGTAACGACCCATCAATTCGTTGAATTAATTCAACAAATGAAACAGCCCATTTAATTCACGAAGTAAACCGCCCAATTAAATGGTCTGTTAAGAATTAAGGAAAACGCGTCGGTTGACCTTTCAGTTACTTGACGGGTTTTCGCGGGTGCGTTACTTAGCGAAAGAAACGGCGGGGCTCGTGCGGGCCCCACCTCACAAATATCCTACCAAGGGGTAGGGTATTTCTGGATAGCACCCTATCCGCTTTAACTTAGTTCAAGTGGCTTCCAAGTGACTTCCAAGCGGCTTAAGTGAAATAAAATAAAGTTGTCGCACAACCTTTATTTTATTTCCGACTTAAAGCCCAAATTTTTTTAAAAACCACGGTTGAGCAAACGCAACTCCGGAAGAGGCGTTCCTAAGCAAATACCGGCGCTGCGATTTCATCGGTGCCCTCAGAATTCGATTCCGGGCACCGGTTCAAAAGATATAAAAACCCGCTCGTCCGTTCACTGAACGTACCTGAGCCAAACTTCGGAAATTGATTCCGGGCACACCGGGCCTCGGAATCAGGTGCCGTCTGAGGCTGCGCTCTTGTAAAATTCCAAAGAAAATTAAGAAAATAAATTTCCTTGAAATTTGCGCGTCTTTACATTACTCCCACCTCAGGGCTTTACGTCCCCGTAAAGATACATCAAAAACTAGGGGAACAAATGGGGGTACTGAGCACGCATCTGAGCCTCCCGCTCCCAAGTGCTCTCCTGGAGGTTCCCGTGCTGCCATCTGACGCGCACAAGAGGAATCGACCGCCCACGTAGGACCCGCTCCTGTCGATCCTCGATCTCCACTGGGACCTCCGCAAAAGTCGCCCCATCGTCCACGTCCAGCTCCCCCATGTCGATGATGTGCGTCGGGTCGTGCACGTATCTCCTCAGCTGAGACACGTGGAAAACGTCGTGCACCCGGTGCAACTGAGGTGGTAGAGCCAGGCGATAAGCCACCTCTCCTATCCTGCTGAGGACCTGGAAAGGCCCGATGAAGCATGGAGACAACTTGCCGCCTCGGCCAAATCTCCGTAAACCACGTCGAGGTGAGACACGCAAAAAGACGTGGTCGCCATCCTCGAACTCTAGTGGCCTCCGCCTCCTGTCAGCATATGACTTCTGCCGGCTCTGAGCTGTCCTCATCCTCTCCTGGATGATCTGGACCTTCTCTGTCGTGGCTCGGACCATCTCTGGTCCCACGAGTGCTGACTCCCCAGGGTCTGTCCAGCACAACGGTGATCTGCAGGGTCTGTCGTACAACGCCTCGTATGGTGCCATCCCGATGGTGGAGTGGTAGCTGTTGTTGTACGCGAACTCCACCAAGCGTAGGTGGTCCTCCCAGCTGCGACCAAAGTCGAGAACACATGCACGGAGCATGTCCTCGAGTGTCTGTATGGTCCTCTCCGTCTGACCATCCGTCTGAGGGTGGAAGGCTGTGCTCAGATGGAGCCGCGTCCCGAACGCCTCCTGCAACCCCTTCCAAAGCCGGGAAGTGAAACGAGCATCTCGATCGGAGACGATAGATGATGGCACACCGTGAAGCCGTACGATCTCCTGGACGTAAAGACGTCCCATGCTCTCCACTGAGCCCTGCTCTCTGATGGGTAAGAAGTGTTCCGACTTGGTGTGTCGGTCGACAATCACCCAAATGGAGTCGTGACCTCTGGAAGTGCGTGGAAGTCCAGTCACGAAGTCCATAGATATCCCATCCCACTTCCACTCCGGGACCTCCAAGGGCTGTACCAAGCCTGCTGGTACCTGATGCTCTGCCTTCACCTGCTGGTAGGTGAGGCATCGTGAAACGAACTCTGCCACAGCTTTCTTCATGCCCGGCCACCAGTGCTGTCGTCTGAGATCCTGGTAAATCTTCGCCGCTCCGGGATGTACCGCCAAGGGAGAAGTGTGAAACTCTCTCAGCACCTCCTCTCGTAAAGCGACTGGTACGAAGGTACGTCCTCTGAAAAGGATGTCATGCTCTGCTCCAAGGGAGAAACCATCAGGCGCCTGACCTGAGGATATCAGTGCACGCCGGGTCTCACAGTCAGCGTCCCCATGCTGAGCCTCTCTGACCCGCTGTAGAAGTGGAGGAGAGACTGTGAGAGACTGAAGAAAGGCTGCTCCGTCTCTATCCATGAAGGATATCTGTAAGGAGGCTAGCTGCTCCGTCGCCTCCTCAAGTAGCTGAATGCCCATCCTCCTGCTGAGGGCATCGGCTACCACGTTCCCCTTCCCAGGAGTATAGACTATCTCAAAGTCATTGTCCTGGAGGAACTCAATCCATCTCCGTTGTCTCAGGTTCAGGTCCTTCTGAGAGAAGATATACCTGAGACTCTGGTGGTCAGAAAAGACTGTGAAGCGCTCGCCCATCAGATAGTGCCGCCAAGTCTTCAGAGCGAAGACCACTGCTGCTAACTCCAGGTCATGAGTGGCGTAGTTCTGCTCATGCGGCCTCAACTGACGTGATCCGTAGGCGATCACGGCCCGCTCCTGCATCAGAACGCACCCGAGTCCAGTCTCTGATGCATTTCAGTAAAATATGTATCCAACTCCCTCCTCAGGCAACCTCAAGATAGGTGCGCTGGTCAATCTCTATCTCAGCTCCTGGAAGCTCTGCTGACATCTGTCTGACCACACAAAGGGTTTCCCCTTCTTTTTCAACGCTGAGAGTGGTGCCGCAACTCTGGAGAAGTCTGGCACAAATCTCTGATAGTATCCGGCTAGGCCCAAGAAGCTCCGCACCTCCGTCACGCTCCTGGGTGGCTCCCAAGCTAGCACTGCCTCGATCTTCGCGGGATCCACTGCAACTCCCACCACAGAGATGACGTGCCCCAAGAAATGGACCTCACATAACCAGAACTGGCATTTTTAGAGCTTTCCATAAAGCTGGTGCTCTCGGAGTGTGTCTAGCACAACTCGCAGGTGGTAGGCATGCTCCTCCTCAGTCGTCGAGTATACCAAAATGTCATCAATGAAGACCACGACAAATCGGTCGAGGTATGGCTGGAAGATCCTGTTCATGAGGCTCATGAACACTGCTGGAGCATTGGTTACGCCGAATGGCATAACCAAGAACTCATAATGGCCATACCGACACCTGAAGGCCGTCTTCTGCACGTCCTCGTCTCGAACTCTGAGCTAATGATAGCCTGACCGGAGGTCTATCTTCGAGAACCACCGCGCTCCCTTGAGCTGATCGAAGAGGTCATCAATCCGTGGAAGCGGATACTTGTTCCTCACTGTCACCTGGTTCAGGCGACGATAGTCGACACACAGTCGCAAGCTCCCGTCCGCCTTCTTGGCGAACAATATCGGGGAAGCCCTGGGTGAAGCACTGGGTCGGATAAACCCCTTGCTCTGCAAGTCCTCCAACTGTACCCGCAGCTCTTGAAGCTCGGCGGGGGCCATCCGATATGCTGGAGTAGATATCGGGGCTGTCCCGGGGTACAAGTCGATGTAAAAGTCTACCTCTCTACGAGGAGGTAGCCCTGGAACGTCGTCGGGAAAGACGTCCACGTACTGGTCCACCACTGCAGGAAAAACTGGACTCCGCACGTCCACTGCTCCTAGGATGAGGCTAGCCAACTGATGAGAGATGGGCTGCACTCTCCTCCGCGGAAGTCCATCCTGTGCTGCAAAGGTTCCCTTCTCGCCGGTGAAGGTAAACCTGCTCCCGTCGGTGCGAACACATCGCACCTTGCGCCTAAAACAGTCGATCTGGGCACGAACCGTGGATAGCCAATCCATGCCCAAGATGACGTCATAAGTCCTCGACGCCGCTACAAGGAGATCCCAGCCGAAGCTCTCGCCTCCTAGAGTAAGCTCACACTGCCGGCACCAGTGCGTAATCGTCGAGTCTGCTCCCGTAGGAGTCTCTAGCCGTAAGGATCGAGCCAACGGCTCAGTCGGAATCTCCGAGCTCCGAACAAGGGCAGAGGCTATGAAAGAGTGACTCGCTCCTGTGTCTATAAGTACTGCAGTAAGGGTGGAATAGACACAGATCGTACCTCGAATCATCTCTGGCATGTCGGGGTCGTAGGCCTCCACTGTCTGGAGCTGGGCCTGTCCCTGCCCGCCAGCTCCCTGTGGTCGAGGTGGCGCTCCTGGTGGTGGTGGGGGTAGAGCCTGGAAGCGTCGCCCACCACCCGCTGCTCGGCCAGCTCCTCTGCCTCGTCCGCCTCCTCCCTGCGGACTGCCACGGTCGAAACTCTGCCTCTGCCTGGGTGGCCCCTCCACCGTCTGCTGCTCCTCTGATCGGCGAGTCGGGCAGTCACGAGCCATGTGACCCTACCCGCCGCAGGAGTAGCACTGCCTGCCTCTCGGAAGGCTGGCACTCCGCTGTGTGCCCCGCACTGCTGAGCCGGTGTCCTGAGGCCGTCTGCGTGGGGGTCTGGTCTGCTTGGACCCGAAAGTCATCCGTCGGCTACCTGCTGCCGAAGACTCAGCTACCTGCCGCCCTGCGCTGGGTCTCGCCGCTGAAGAAGGCTCTGCCAGGAAGCTCTCGATCAGGAGGACTCGCTCCAGTACTCCCGCCTGGGTCGGAATGCTGAGGGAGATCAGCGACGCCCGAATCTCCTGCCGCAAGCCCTGCTCGAAGGTTCGGGCCCGGAAGAAGGGGGTCCCGTACCATGTCGGTCGAGTAGCGAGATAGGTCAGTGAACCTCGCCGCGTACTGAGCGATCGTCATGCTGCCCTGGCGCAGCTGGAGAAGCTCCTGGATGCGCACCGCTCGGAGGGTGGCCGGGACGAACTCAGAGCGGAAGAGGCTCTCGAAGTCCATCCAGAGCAAGGATGCCTCATCGTGAACCTGGAGCATCAAGCTCCACCATTGTCCTGCTGCCGCCTGCAGGCGGCTCGCCGCGAGAATCACCATGAGATCCGCTGGTGTCCTCACTAGCCTAAAGATCCGTACCACCACCTCTAGCCAGTCCCCGGCGGCCTGGGGGTCTGACTCACCGCGAAACCTGGGCGGTCGCTGGCTCTGAAACTCATACAGTGCCCTCAGGCGACGTGCATCGTCAGCGTCGGGTACTGGTAGCATCGGTGGCTCGGCGGGTAAAGCTACCGCCGGTGCCACTGCTAGCAAAGGGCCCTGCACCGAGGCCTCGTCGCTCGGTGGGCTGCCGTCGCGCCCTACACTCGGAACCCTAGCTGGCTGTCGTCGCGGGGCCATCCTGAAAAAGAGAACAAGAGTACCACAGTCAGAACAGTATACCTGGTGAGCTGGCACAAGTAATCACAAGGAAAACATGAGACTTTCATGAAGCAGATCAGTATACCCAGCGAGCTGACACAAGTAATCACAAAGAAAACTTGAAACACAAGCGCAATCAATGTTTTCATGCATTAAGTCGGAAATCAGGAGTCAGGGTCCTGGTGTACGGATACGTCGGCCGCCGCACCAACACTGGGCTCCCTGAACTGATAACCAAACTCAATACACTAAACACTATTGCTTCATATAGAAAGAAAAGACAATCAGAGTCTGCGGTAGAACCGACCCCTCTGATACCAATTTGTCACGACCCGACCTCGGGGCCCGTGCCGTGACTACCCCAAGCCCGCCTTCCATAGGCCAGGGGCTGGCGACTAGCACCAAGGCGTAAAATCCCGGTAAACAGGGAAGGCATTGCCTTTATAAGTAACAACCACCACAGAGTCAGCAAGCGGAAAGTAACTACAAAGTGCAGAAAAGTAAAGGGGGCCAGAATACAAGCCCAACTGAAAGTACAACTGAAAAGGTAAAGAACAACAATTGAAGAAAAGACGGCGGCCTCGTGTCGTCCACTGGCAATCCCACCTGAAGGGTGGGTACAGATAGCCTCCAGGCTCCTCGGGTCCCACGTCCGCTCCGAGCACGTCCCGCCCAATGGTCCGCCTCCAGGTATCGTCCTGCTCCACGCCCCAACCGAGATCAGCACTGTCCGTCGTCTGCATCCAACACAACAAAGTGCGGGCATAGCCCGTGAAGGGGTGAGTATAAACTACTCAGTAAGGACCCCGAGACCCCCGATGGTCTCCCGAAATCCACAAAGGATATATCACAAAAGAAAGGGGCAACCACGAAGAAACAACTGACTCGACTTAGGTATATGCCCATACATATACCTAAGTCCCCATTTCTAGCTCTGCTCTCGAGCTCAAGGTCAACTCGATCCACACAGGAAAGCAAGACTCAAATCCACCAGGGAGAGTAAATAGTAAATCCACATAGGATAGTTCAACACAATCCACAAAGGAGAGTAACATAAGATTCATCTCAACCAGGTATACTTTTTCAGATGACGACAAGATGATCACCGAACCATCTAAGTCGTCGGACCCACGAAGGATCGATAGGTACTAACCTCGGCAATGACCCACACAGGATCGGGCCCACACAGGACCTGTAGCAATGGCTCACACAGAACCGTAAGAGATGACCCACACAGGATCGGGCCCACACAGGACATGTAGTCAAGGCTCACACAGAACCGTAAGGTGATGACCCACACAGGATCGGGCCCACACAGGACCTGTAGCACTGATCCACGTAGGATCGCTGAGTGCAGTAGTCGACGCAGTCCACTGAGGATCTCTGCACAGTCGTCGCCGCAGTCCACGAAGGATCTCTGCTCTGTCGTCGTCGCAGTCCACGGAGGATCTCTGCTCTGTCGTCGAAGTCACAGCCAGCGCTAGGGTTCCCGCAAACAGCGAGCTCGTCTAGGAGGGTCCGCTCCACGAGCCGAGAGGCTGATACATCAACTGACACGTAGTCCGAAGTTGATGTATCCAAAAGTTCCGTATCGACAACAGGATCTCAACGCAACAGACGGCGCGTCAATCGGACGCCCGGTCTGAGAGTTATTGGCATTTTCGTCCCAGGGGCCCGGTTGGTTTTTAGGGCAAAACCAACCCGACCGTACTCCGCCTGTGTCCGATCCTCGGGCGGAGTGTGCCAAAAGTTCCGTCTCACTTAGAGGAAACCTCCACAGCTGACGGTACGTCGATCGGACGTCCGCAGCTCGAGTTATGAGCGTTTCCGCTCCGAGGGCCCGGTTGGTTTCGCGTACGAACCAACCCGTCCGAACCCAAAGTCTTCTTAAACCTTGAGAGTAATATACAGAAATGACCGTCTCGATCCAAGGATCGCGTAGCTGCTGACAGTTCGTCAATCGGAGGTCCCAGGCCCAAGATATGGGCAAAAGACCGAAGAGGGCCCGAAAACGGGGGTTCTGGGCCCGGGGCGACCCGGCCCGAACCCCCCCTGGGTCGGCCGAACCGGGTCCGGTCCGGCTCGGGCGCGGCCCCGGCCGGTCGGACCGGCTCTGCCGGCTCGGCCGATCGGCCGAGCGCGGCTGCCGCGGGGCGCCGCCCCCGCGGCTGGGTGGAAGGCGCGGCCCCGCGGAGGGGGGCCGCCTGGCACGCGGATGCGGCCGGGCCGCCGCGTCCGTTCCCGGTTCCGCGCGGCTTTAGCCGCGGCGGATTTCCTCCACGGCGGCACGCTGGGCGCCGCCGCCTCCGGCCGCCGGAGATGCTCCGGTGGCCCGATTCCTTTCCCGCCTGCGCCGTTATTCCTCCCGGGACGCGTCCTTCACTGCGGAATCAACAATTTGCCCTTGCATCGTGCTTTTGCCATCGCCCGCCAAATCCGCACAAAAAGGAAGATCGAAGGAGGGTTGTCGGGCCTTGTTTGTTAGGTCCGCACCCTCCGCGTTAGGTAAAATCAACGGGAGGAAAAGAAATAACCAACAACAATTTTAAATAAATTAAAATTGTTCCGAGATCGGGTTCTTTATTTTAAAAGAATAAACACGGGAAATAAAATATTCCAAACAACCCCTACCTCGCAGCTGTCTTTGCCAAACGGGGGATCGTCGCGGGATTGCTCGTCGCGGAAGAAGGGGATCGTCGCGTCGTCGCGGTATCCGGCGTCGCGTCGCCAATCTCCGGATCAAGATCAAACGGATTTAATTAATTTAAATCCGTTGATATCGAATTATAAAAAGGGGAGAATTTAGAAGATTCGATTCTCACCTTTAACCGCCGATCGTAGGTCCGCCGCGGAAGAAGAGGCGCCGAAGAAGAAGAAGAAGAAGGTCACGGAAAAGTTTGTTGACGTCGCGGATCGTGCGTCGTCGAATTCCGGTTCCTGCGTTCTTCGCGTTCTTCACGTTCTTCGCGTTCTTTGCGAGGAGGGTGGAGGTTTAGAGGATCTCGCACAACAGGAGGATCCTCCAAAATAGACAAGTTTGTCTATTTTATTATTTCGCCAACAACGCGTAAGTAACGACCCATCAATTCGTTTAATTAATTCAACGAATGAAACAGCCCATTTAATTCACGAAGTAAACCGCCCAATTAAATGGTCTGTTAAGAATTAAGGAAAACGCGTCGGTTGACCTTTCAGTTACTTGACAGGTTTTCGCGGGTGCGTTACTTAGCGAAAGAAACGGCGGGGCTCGTGCGGGCCCCACCTCACAAATATCCTACCAAGGGGTAGGGTATTTCCGGATAGCACCCTATCCGCTTTAACTCAGTTCAAGTGGCTTCCAGGTGACTTCCAAGTGGCTTAAGTGAAATAAAATAAAGTTGTCGCACAACCTTTATTTTATTTCCGACTTAAAGCCCAAAAAAATTTTAAAAACCACGGTTGAGAAAACGCAACTCCGGAAGAGGCGTTCCTAAGCAAATACCGGCGCTGCGATTTCATCGGTGCCCTCAGAATTCGATTCCGGGCACCGGTTCAAAAGATATAAAAACCCGCTCGTCCGTTCACTGAACGTACCCGAGCCAAAATTCGGAAATTGATTCCGGGCACACCGGGCCTTGGAATCAGGTGCCGTCTGAAGTTGCGCTCTTGTAAAATTCCAAAGAAAATTAAGAAAAAAAAATTCCTTGAAATTTACGGGTCTTTACAAATTATCTCAATTATAATCCTCAAAACAGATGATTAATTCACAATTGATTATCTCAACTTAGTCAATTTTATTTCTCATAACTAATTTCCTAATTAAATATCACAATTACAAATCCCAAAGAACATAATTAATTAAAAATTAATTATCTCAATATATCTCACTCATTAACTCACAATTAATTATCTCAACTACAAATCTAAAGTCACAAAATTAATTCACAATTAATTAGCACATAATTAATTCACAATTAATTATCTCAACTTATCCAATTTAATATCTTATAATTAATCCCCTGATTAATTATCTCAATTAAAATTCTCAATGAACATAATCATTTAAAAGTTAATTTTCTCCATATATCACTCTCATTAATTCATAGTTAATTAACTCAAATTTTCCTATCCAATATTCGTAATTAACACTTAACCCAAGTGTGTCAACATGAAAGGGTAGTAATAGAAAAACACATATCAACATGCAAAATGAACATATCAGTATAATAATTATATTTCTACCTTGAAGGTAGTGCACCTCCATTAGATGGATTTTATTCGAAAAATGTGATTTCGTAAAATAAAAAATTATTTTATACCAATATAAAATTGATTCATCATTTGTAGTCAAATTTACCAAAAGTAATTAAACAAATACTGTGTATTATTAATTATGAAATGTTTAGGATCTTACCACAAATAATGGCCAAGTAATTCTTTCTATCTCAAAACTATTGCTCGCTTGCACACATGCACTTCAATATAAATGATTGTTAACCTGAAAATGGATCACAGTACCCCAAAAACAATACTGGAACACAAAATTAGTAGGGCGGGCACCAACACACACCTAAATAATTAACCGAAACTCATATAAACCATTATAACCGTATTCAAGGGGTGTGAAACCAATTATCAGGAATATAACCACACCCAACAATGATAGCAGTGAACTGAATCGAGCCGAACAACCTCTCCTTCGGCAGCAGTTGTCTGAATATGGAATAAAGGGTCCTAAGACATCTTCATCACCACCTAGAACGTGATGAAAATAATAAACCAAATTAAACCTGGAAATATGGTTTTTTCTTAGTGGAGACCGGGAAATGGAGAGTCAAAACCACTAATGCGAACAACAAAACCCATAGATAATGAGTCGCTATGCCGAGATGGTCAACTTTCGTGACCGAACTGAAAGTTCATAGTCGCGCGAAGAGGAGCTGGGGGAGGTGTGGTGTGCCACCCATGGGAGATGAACCATGGGTGCATCGCAGGCGATGAAGATCCAAAACAACCGATGAAAACAAAAAAACACATGGAGAAGTAATCACCTTGGTGAGACATATATCTTTCGTAAAAAAATTGGATGAATCTGTCATTTGTAGAGGAGCTGGTTGAAAGTGGTGGTTCGCCTCACTATGGAAGAACGAGGGGATGGGGGGTTGCGCCTCAACCTATTTTGTGCACCACCCTATAGTGATCTCTCTATCTCAGACTAAAATAAAAATAAAACCTAATTAATTATAGGGATTAATAAAATAATAATAATAATCACAATTCTCTTTTTATTTTTATCAATTAATTTTAAAAACCTCTTTGATAAACCCCGATAAAACATAAATAATGATTTAATTAAATTTATTCAAATTGAATTTAATTAAATAAGTTTATCCAATTCATGTTATTTAATTAAAGTATCTAAATACAATTTAATTAAATTAAAAACTCCAACTCATCTACATTATTTAATTAAATTATCTTCACCTCAATTTAATTAAATAATAACCCCCATTTCATAAGGACTAATTAACATCTACTTAACCATGAATTTAATAAAATAAATCATCCTTTTTGCATTAATAAAATAAATTACTTTTTACCATGAATTTCATTAAATGAAACCCCAACTCCTCAATTACAAAACATTTAATATTATCTTTATTTGATAAATCCAAACTCCTCATTTACATGTCAATTAATTAAATTCTTATCATCTTAATCTAATTAAATAAAAACACCAACTCATCATCATTTATAATAAATTTAAATCTTTTCATCTCAATTTAATTAAGTAACTTCTCTATCTCAATGTAAGTTTATTAAATTATCTCAACTTAAATTTGATTAATTAAAACCCCAAAGAGAGCATTTAATTAAATTCCATTCAAGAATGAATTTAATAAATTAATTTAATACAAAACTCAAAACTGTGTTAGTCGCACAGTTTAACTCGCACGATCTGATAGACCGTTCTCAAAACATGCACCCACTACCAGATACCTAGAGTATCCTACATGGTTGACACAAACAGATTGACTAACCATGAACAGACCGTGCGAACAAATTTTTTTGGCTTTTTAAAAAAGAGTTTCTTGGTCCGGTGCTACCGAAACCTATCGAGCCACCCAGGAAACTCCAAGAGCCTTTCCATAAGCCTGATATCAACACTTAAAATGTACCCAACTCATGAAACTTTATCCAGAAGCATGGTCTTAGAAACAACCAAATCATTAAATGAAAAATTTCAACAAATCATATTTTAGCTTGGTTCAATAGAACAATATATTACATATATCAAAACATAACACAATCCAGGACCTAAAGAATCATAATTGGCCGTGAATGAAATTCCCATCTTTAGTAACCCAAGAAATGGATAATTGACTAACGTCTCCATTAAATAACTAAATGCATCATAGAAATGAGTAGTGTAAAAAAATTTATTCCTTTCTTTTCATGGAAATTATAGGGGTTTCGATAAGTGATAATTTGGGAATGAACCTCCTATAATAATAATAATAACATAGGAAACTTTTTACCTCTATAATGTTCAAGGGGGTCATCCAAAAAAAAAAGAAATCTCTTTAATCATCAAAGGGTCATTGAATAATCCATATTAATAAATGACATTTCTTAAGAAAGAGACCTCATGGTCCCATAATATACACTTTGATTACTTCCAAAATATCTATTGACAATAAATAACTACCAAAATTGTTCTAAGATATATTCTCGACTTATAACTTGAATAAAAAAAGTATTTAGTAGATAAACACAATAGTGAATTTATCTATATTCTCATGGAACAATGAATTAATTATTCCCCTTAAAAATTACAGTGTTCATAATAATGAACAACATGACAATTAACTTGTAATTTCCATAACAATATTAAAAAGTAAACACTAAGGTATCTACAACCATTACCCATTTTTTGATGATATTTTTACAATAACATAATCATCAAGAACTAGATAAATCCCTTAAACTACTCAAATAAATAATCACTCCATGGGAGAGGGTAGTAGTTCTTCAAAATCACCTGATTTTGGATATAATAATTTGTACATAATAATATACCACCATCTACCTTCTTCATAATCATATGTGGAGTGAACTATGGGGACACACTAGGTCGAATTTATCCTCTATAAATAAATTCACCAATATAAATACATATCTCATGAAACTCAAAAGGTTCATTATATATATACGTATCAGTATATGTGTCACACATTATTGAATCTACCTCCCAAATTCAATAATTTTGTGATGGTGTAGTATCTCAAACTCAGCCGGAAAAGAATGAGGGTATTATTTTACAACCTCAGGAAACAACATCGGCTGATCCTATATATAACACATCGTCATACTATCCAATAAGGAAGATAGAGACTCAATATGCCTTAGAACCTCTTATGGATATCTCTCTCCAAAAAACACAACCTTCCCTCTATTAGCGTCGTAGAACATGACATGCCTCATTATAATCCATCGAATCATATACCGAATATAACAAATAAATGTGACAGGTGATGTCATATGCTTATATGCACAAACATTTGAATTCTCACAAGGATTGATATTTCCCTAGAATCAACTCGTAGTCTCTATATATAAAATATAGGCTAGCAAGACTTTATACTAGCATAGTATGTTCTAAGGGATTTGAAATTCTCTCTACCTCAAGCACCAAATCATAGACTATAGAGGGTGAAACAAAAGAGTTTATCCCTCCAAAATAAGTATAACTGATTATAAAACATTCTAATAATCTCTCACACAATGTCAGTATCACCTATTACTAGATACTCTAAGTCATGCATCAGACCATGACCCACATTGTATCCTCTCTCACCTGGATTGAGATCAACTCCATGACCATGCTCTGCTTATAATACCTACGGATGAGGGGAATAATAGGGATACCCTCTTTCTAACCCATCCCCTCTATAATTATCCTATACTAAAGATCCATGCTATTAATGATACCTTGAAGATTCTACTTTATCAGTTAAGAATAATGAGGGTCAACAACTCTATATTGACAGATGAGGGGGGTCAAACTCTCTTAATTATGATGTCCACGTCCTTTGCGAGAAAAAAACCATGTTACATCCACTGATATGGTGGGGGGTTACAAAGATTGAACCTGCTTAATGTTTTATAGACTGATATGGTGTATGAATTGTTACGCACATTAACTGATGCACCTTTAGCATCAAATCCTGTATGGGCACGGTCTTTCAACTCCCCTGAAGAACTAATTACAGAATTTTGTAGAGAATGCCGAATTGTTTGTAAAGGCTTGGCTGGAGATTTGATGAAGGCAATGAAAGAGGGAAAACCAATAATAATTGAGGGCATACACCTGGATCCAAGTATTTACTTGATGGATGATGATAATAAACCACCAAGAAATATGACCTCAAAACACAAAGAACATAATTCTGAATCATTGGTATCAGAAGACAAACCTGTTGCCCAGAAGGAATGTGGTCCTTCAAGTGTTCATGAAAATCATTGTGAGAGTGGTGGTGGCTCTCCTGAGAATTCAAATGCAGCAGAGGGAATATCAACCGTGCAAATGAATCAGGTTTCAGAGTGCCTGGGATCCATTGACATTAAGACAAGTGTTCCTGAAAGAGAAGGCCATATTGGTGAAATTCTCAAACATTCAGTGGTAGGCAGTAATGTTCCTGTTAAGAGAGAGAAGCCTGGTGCGGAGCCAGTAATTGTACCTATCGTTTTAAAGATGGCTGAGTTTGATCATGGTGCTCTAATGGAAGAGTGGATTTCCAGTCGTGCATTCAGTGATAATTATTTGATTGAGGACAGAGATAAGCTGATTAGCAACTTCAAAACCATTCAAGAATACCTTTGCTCATTTAAGACACAGGGGTTAACGGTTGTTAATACATCAGCAACAACATTCCCACAGACACTGGATTGGCTCCATAGTTTCTTTCTTCAGCGTATTGAGAAAGGTGTAGCTGCTGCTGCTTCCGGAGAGTCTAGCAAGCAGCAATCTGAAAGGTAGGCATCACTTTGTGATGCTAAATCGTCGACGCAGGGCAATTGATTGGACGACTATGGGGTGATTTATGGTGAAAGTTCACTGACTCTGGTCCCCATATGCTGTGCATCATTGTATTGATAACATTATATCTACAGGTATCAAATGATATATTTGAATTTTAGGCTTCAGTTATAATTAATTATTGTGTATAGAATGTTTTGTCTATTGTTTAGATCATCTCGCTAAAAAATGTATCCTTTTATAATTTTAATTAATTGAATTACGATTCCATCATTCTGGATCCTTAATCTCAAACATCCATAATTACCAATAATAGCCTATAAATAATGTTCTCCTAACATTGGTTTTATTCATTCAGTATTTTTCTTCTTTTATACATTGCTATTTTTTGGAAACTACATCACCCTTTTATAATATACATAGGTAGATGCACTTCATGGATATCCTAGCATCAAACCTTGATGTGTTTAAACAACTATTTTATCTAATTTCTATTTCTCAATATTCACTTTTACTAATGAAACATTACTGAAATTTGAATTACTATGCAAATGGGTTACCTTCTTCTGATAACTTGATGTAAATGATTATCCAAATAATTTTAGAAACTTTTTTAGCAATACGAGTCATTGTTCAATTATGACTCTCATTATAAATTTTTCTGTAATGCAACTCACTTATCAGGTATGTGGGATGTTCCAGTTTATGTTAATAACATATTTTTCATCATAACATGTAGCTGAAGACACTTCATGTTATGAGGGTTTTTCTCATCCCTAACTAATCTTTGGTTAACTCCCCAATCCTCCTTTAGAATTCCAATCTATTCCTCATGAATTTTACATGATTCTTGTAGAAAAATTTCAACCAATTTCCTTCTTTTTGTTTTAACATCCATGTATATACATCATTGAAATTCTTGGATGTTTTGTACAATTTTTCAAATTCATGGGCAGCATCACCAAAAACAATCTCTATTACTATTTTCTCAAAACCATCCATTTCATACAGTTCTTTAATTAAATAGTCATCTTCATTGCAAAGTATAACTAATTGAACATTTTCTTCCACAGGATCTGTGAGATCATTTCACTTTCATAATTTACATCCTAGTGAATCCATCATATCATTAGCTGGTTCTTCAATGTTTTCCTTATCATCAAGAAGTTCTTGATAAAACCAATTATTTATTTAACTACATCAATGGGAACAATCATTATATACCATTTAATTTATCATTAAATGTCATCATCTATTTTGATAGACTCGTTCTCCTCATTCCCTCCATAGATTAAACACGCCTCTTCTAAATGATCCATTCTAATAGATTTAAAAAATGAGTAGTTATCACCTAGATCAAATTCAAATCTTGGTAGATCCTTATTATCCTTATTCAACATCTTTATCAATATCCAAGACCCCCTTTTATTCAATTATTTTGTAGTTTTAGGCTGAATCTTTAAAATCTACTTTAATTGGGATTGTTTCTGAGTTCTCCATACGAGGCACTTTTGAGTATTCTTGAAATCCATATATCAAGTGAGTCTCAAAAAAATGGGAAAAAATAAGATCCAATCAAAGGAATTCCTATGTTAGTTTCGATACCACTTATAGAGCCTAGTGTATTGTGTAGAGACACATGTAGGAGGTGAATTAGTGTTCCCCACTTATTACCATGTTTTATCTTTTCTCTCCAAATTATATCCACTTTTACATGATATTTAATCTTGGTTAATAGTTATAGATATTTTAATTCTCACTCAACCCTCACCTACGGATACAAAAATGTAATAGAATATGATTAATGAACATGTGGTTTTGATAGTGTTCATATCCATTCCAAAAAACCTACTCAATTTCGTGTTCAATTTTTATGATTAAACATAATTTTTCACTATGATTTGTTGTTATTAAAAGTTCATGGTAAGATACGCACAAGGGTTGGGATGGTATCATCCAAATCCATTGTTTAGGCATCATCCACTTCCACAATTTATACTGAATCCCGACATCTTCTACTAACACTACTTTATATTGTTGTTTATATCGGTACCCCCAGTTCATCAAGGGTCCTACCTTTATCAAACAAACAGTTCATTAAACTCTATGATATGATTAAAAGCACTCCATTTATATTGGAATTATTCTGAAGTTCCTCACAAAAATTATCTATGTAGAAGTATATCTGAATGTATCGTGTTGTCTTCTTCCACAGTCATGTCACACTGGTTTTTCAATAGTAGTAATAGGGTTGGTCTCTAATATTCATCATCTTCTTCTGCGATATAAGAAGATCGTAGGTTTATTATTATCTTATTTTTCACTGCATAGGTATACTCATAGACAAATAAAATCATTCCTTGATACACAATAGGTATTCAACAGTAGAAATATAAGATTCCTTTTTAGAATTATTTGACTGGATAAATTTCTCATGAATAGTGGAACTATCAAATGTCTGAATTGTTTCTTCATTTTATCTTGAATATATGTATTCAAATATGTCATGGATATTATATTCAAATTTCGAGTAAGGAATACACCCAAATTTTCAATTATATTATTTCACTTTTAATCATAGTCAAATCATTTAAAGGTCATCTTTTTAAATCTACTCAAGACTCGAACAATCCTTCTTCATGAAATATTCGAGTCATCATATCTCATTCTCTATGAAAACCACATAATTTAAATAATTTTAAGTCTCCCTCCATGTTTTCATGAGTTTATGCACTATTGGACTAAAACAAACACAGTGGATATATAATTCATTGAATAACATAGCATGTGAACCATTTAATTTTATTCATATTTTTTTTTCAGAATATTTTTATTATAATTTCTCTTAATTTATCAGAATAATCATTATGATTCATCTCTAATTTTTTTCTAAAAATAAAATCACTATACAGTTCCATGAAATATACCATATGAAGACACTAAATTAAGCATACACTAGTTTTTTCATCATATTTCAGAATTTTTTAGGGTTAAATGAACACTAAGAATCTTTATATATTGTGAATTTTAACCTTATGAATATCATAAACTATTATGTATGTACCCTATGAAGTTCTTTGAAACTAGATTTCCCATTTTTTAGATGTCTTGTTAATCATTTGAATCTTCTGAGGGTTCATTGCACCACGTAATGATCTATACCATATGAACTATTTGGTACCATATGAAGGATTCATCATAATTTTTGTTTGTACCTTTTGGCGGTACCGTACGATGGCCTTTTACCAATGAAGATAAGAGATGTACTTTAGGAAGACGATGTGTATGCTATGATGTCCATCTTAGGGTTCATGCCATTTACAAAAATTCAAAATCCTTCACAGCTTGTATATTATGATGGTTGGTGTTATACCCAACAATTGTATTGTGTTGTACCATATGAAGTTTCCATTGCACACTATGAATAGTATAGATTACATGCCTTTCCCATTTTTACTTCTGCACATCATTTCCACATTACTCCAAATATAGATTTAGTTTTTTAGTTCACTTTGAGGGCATAATAACCACATAAAATCATCATCAATCACTAATCAAAGCCATGTATTTCCCTAATACATCATATACCATATTTTGTGCTCCATAAATTGTTTCATCATACATTCAGCAAGATAGACAATATTAAAGATAGTTAATCAATCTCCCCTTTTAGTCATCTTCCTCCATGCTCTATTAATTGTAATAGATAGCACTCACATCATCATCACTCATCCTTATCATTGATGATCAACCTATAAATCATTACATATTTTGGCTATTATACTGAATTATTCAATTAACATGCAACATCAATTTTACTACATTTTCCATCATGTAAATTGATCCTATCATGTATGATCACGTGTTCATTAATGGGAGAAACATATCCTTATTCATTTCTATTTATGATGGACGAAAAACCAGTCACACATACTGACCACTTTATCATATTTACATTATTCACTGTTGGAATAAAAAGAATTCCAAGATTGAGATATTCACTCAGACTAGGGAATGTAATTTATGACGTTAAAAATGTTATCAGATAAATTTTTATTTTTTCCATACATTTTGGAATAGTATATAGATATAATATTATCTAGAACAAGTAATCGACCCCGTTTATGTACAATGAAAACCAATGTCCATTGGAATTTGAATTTACAATGAAAACCAATGTCCATTGGAATTTGAATTTACCAATGTTGTCGCATTATGGTTAATTGTTTTGTGGTTAAAGATATGTTACTATTAAATTATAATGGTAATAATATTTCATTATTATTATAATCATGGACTAAGGTGAATGAGTCATAAATTCACGCATCAACGATTCACTATTCGAAATTTAGTTTTTTGGGTTGCAGAAGTGGGTGACCACCATTGGCGGTCGCTAATGTGAAAAAGTAAATGCGTGAGACTTTTCCCGCCCCTACCGTCGTCTTCCCTGATTTCACCGTTGCAACCGCCATCCACGCTCCATTTTGCCCCCATCGTCGTCCAAACACCCTCGGCCACCCCCATCGCCTCCCATCACCCCCACCACACCCACCTATAAACCTCGTTGCCCCATACATTCGACCACCACCATTCAATCTTCCATCATCACCCCAGCCACTCCCTCTGGCCGCCGTGCATCCGCCATGGTCGGTGGCCGAAGCTCGGGGTTCCTCTTGGTTACCACTCGTGTGCCCCGCGTTCCCCAGCGCACCGTCGAGGCAAAAAAATAGTGCGGGATTTTTAGTGGCCGCCCCTGGCGGTCGGTGTTGAGTAACACCGAATGAGCAACTGCGACCGCCGGAAGCGGTGGTGTCAGCGGTAAGGGGTTTTTGCTTTTTTACTTTGATTTTCGATGGTCATTTGGATTTGCGTGATTCGGACTCCGATGAGGCTCCTCGTCCCTCTGGCGTCTGCGGCTGGTTGGGGATGGGATGGGGGTGGGGTCCCGGCTTCGATTCCGGCAACCGGTGATGGTCTCATGGTGAATGGGTTCTTGATGCGGGTTTATTGGTCTGCAACCATGATTTTGGAAGTTACAGGTTTTGAGAAAGTGGTGAAGTTTATGGTTCTGGTTCAGATTTTCTATTTGCGAGGAATTCTGGCATTTGGGAGCATTTTGGATTTTATTTTGCTTGATGTTCGTGGAGGCAGTGAAGGGTTGAAGGTGCGAATCGGTGTTTGGTTCTTGAACCTCTTGAATGCTGGGTTGTTCTATGGGTACCTGCAAATGTTGAGGTGCATGTACGGGGGTTTTCAAATTCTGAATGTTTCGAAATGGTGGAGCTGCTGGCTAGTTGATGTGTTGAAGCAATAGAATGAAATTTAGGTTTTGTGCACCATGGTCTGCAGCTTGTGGTTCCAAAAGCTCTCGGTTTGCGGCCTGAGGCTATGACACTTCTCTACGTTTGAATTTTGAATCTGGTTTTACCGACAGCATATGACTTTGTTGAATGATGTAGTGTTTTTGTGGTGTTTTGAATCAGTTATCTGGAATTGTATGGTTCCCGCTCACCCAAAAAGCGGATTTCGAAAATCAAATAAAAATATAATTTTCAGTCAATAGTGATTCCATATTGGTTCATCGCACATTTATTCGACTTCCTGTGATTAATAATTGAATTTTGAAAATTATTTCATAAAACTATTTTTTGATAACAAAATATTTTTAGGGAACCATTTTAATATTAATGCATATGAGTTAATTATAACTTCAATAATAAATAATTTGTAATTTCTATGAATAAATTATTTTGGTTGTCTTAATTAATCAAATAAAAATAGTTATGTTTTTCTTATTTTAAATTTTCTAGTTATAATGATATGATAAATATGTGGATATGGTATGGTAAAAACCATTTAGGGTGGGATTAAGAAATCTATACCTTATGTATGGATTAATATTTACATATTAATACCTTAGGAATGATTATAACACCCCAAACATTTTATGGTATGTTTCTCTTAAATACATTCTATTCATAGTCTATATGTCATAAAGCACTGTGTTCCTTTGAAACGACACTTGGTTATTTATGACATAGTCAAAACCTAACCATTAAACATAAATTCTTCACTTCTATGTTTTGAATTTTTAAAAAAGGTCATCTAGAGTTGTGACCAGTAAGCCGTTTGGGTCTGATAGCACCAACTTGACTTTTTTTGATGAATAGTAACATATACTTATGAATAGTAATATGAATAGTAATATGACCCTTATAAATAGTAAATAATGATAATATTTTATTTTCTTAAGAAAATAAGATAACGAGAAGTTAATTAATTTTTCAATGTAATAAAAAACTAATTATACCTTTAAATTGTTATTTTTCGAATTAACTATGATTTTATTTAAAAATTAAATTTAAAATACTTAGAAAATTATTTTCAAAAAATGGAGTTCATTTTTGAATTCTGCACGTCGAAAAAAGGTTATGGTGAATTTTTGGGATTTTTCTAAAATACTTGAAATTTTCATGAATAGTAAAAAATACAGTTTTGAGTTTTCGGTAGTTTAATGACATCATAATGACATAATAATTAAAATAAAAGGTTGGTCGACTTGTGTACAGTAACATATGACATGAGGTGTCTCAAGTGGTTAAAACCATGGGTAAATACCATGGGCAAGCCCATGGTTTGGCAAAAAAACCACTAGCGAGGTGTCCCTTTGAAATTATTAAAAACTACCTCTCTTTTTCTATAAATACCCACTCATCCATTCGTTTTCTTTCATTCCAAATCCCTCATACTCGAAGCTCTGGTGGTTTTACCTCTCTAGAAGTCCTCACAAGGTGTCCTTAAGCCCCGAAGGTCCCATCCTTCATGATCTAGGAGTTACTCTACAAGGTAAGAGAATCCTTCATTCTCTTCTTTTAGTCGACACTCCTTTTATGTTATCTATTTGATTTTCCATTCTCATATTTTGGGGTTTGATTTTATGTGTTCTTATTACTGTCCTTTTGATTTCAATATGATGAGATACCCTTTTGATCTCATCATTTCACTTTATGAAATTTTAAGCGACGCCGTCAGGCTGCTGAATTTTCATAACGGATCTCTCACCTTTTCTTTTATTTTCATGTTCATCTTTTTCTTTTTCTCTCCTCACCTCCTCTGTCCAAATGAGCATGATAAACTCAAGTATCATCTATATACTAGAATTATATCATGTGAATGGAAGAACCATCATCAATATTCTTACTCCCTCCCTTTTATTTTTATAAACGAAATCAACATCCATGAGGTTCCAATTTATAACCTTTGTGGACGACAGAGTTTCGTTCTTCAATTTCTCCTTCATTACTGGTCATGAAACCATTTTAATGGTTGAACCAGATAAGAATATATGTATTTTATCTCATTAATGTTCTGGAATCCTTAGACACTCATAATATAAAATAATAATACAAAACAAGTTCATTATGAACAAAACGACCAAGTTAATCCGAATATTTGTAATAAATTTTTAACTAATGAATCATCATCATGGTATATAACCCAAAATCATTATAAGATCATTTATATCTCCTTAATGTCATTAATAAGATAAATTAACAATTCTGGATGTTTAACCACATTTCAAATGAACTTCCATTCATGAAAACAAGTAAACGAGTCATGAAAACCAAGGAAGAAAATGCTTCCAAAACAAGAAAATTGAACCTCTTAAACCCATAAAAAGGGCCATTAATGAACCTAATAAGGTTATACTAAATCAATTACATGTATAGGAGGTTCTGGAGTTATTAATTAATGAAGCTAAATTTTATTATTCAGGTCATTAAAACAAACGAAGAACACACTCGAGCATAAGGTAAAGAGTTTCTCATCTCACTTTCATTTCTATGAGATTTTCATTGTTTGCCACTTATTTCTTGTATGTGGTATATGTGTACTTCCATTTGATATATAATAATATGATTCTCTTTATATTCATGTTATTCAATGATTCATTTGAGGATTATTATGTTTTGGTCACATGATTCGATCGATTACATTGTGGTAAGAGACTTTGTCTCAACTACTCTTTTGTTGTGACTAACTTTGTATGATGCACCTAATAATCCTTATGTGGTGTACCTACTACCCATTTGAGATCAATTTTCATTTGAAATTATATTTATGTTAAATATCCACAATCTAATATCATGGATATGTCTGTTGTCTAAACCGTATACCATTTTACACACGGTGTTTATTTGGAAGGTTATTTTAACTATGGAAATATTGATGAATCCGTATAATCTACACTATAAGGATATTGAAAAGGCATATTTATCCTGTATTGAATCAATTAATAAAGAATTATTTGGATATACAGTGGCATGTGTGGCCCGCTATAGCCCCTCGATGCATCGGTAGGTCTCATGAGACAAATCAGTTGGCAACAAACCCTTTGAGTTTGTTTCCAAAAATCAGATGGGTTTCTACCCACAAAACTAAACCGTTTTAATGGTATTATGGTATCATGTTCTAGATACATGACATCCAATTAATAAGCATTCTCTTTATTCATTATCAGTTATTACTATCTATGAGGTTTTCACTATGACAAAATCCATGGATGCAGTTTCATTCTCAGTTTATTAATGGCGTGAGTTTTTCATTTATTCACCATGTCATATTGATTATGTCAAATTGTTTACAATTTAGTTATTATTGATTCATGCTTCCGCTATTTGTAACCCTTACTGAGCGTTTGTGCTCACCCCTTTCATTGTCTACCTTCAACAGGTGATGACGAGGAGATCATTTATTGAGTTCATGTGGATGCATTTTTTAGTTTTTGTTATGTATTGTATTTTGTAACCTTCTGCAATGTAATTTGAGTTACATTTATGTATCTAGTTTCTTCAAAACTACTAAACTGATCGTTCCTTCGGGATTTTCATTCCTTCTAACCATGCCAATATATCAAGTAATGCACCGGCTCCGGTCTAGAGGGGTCGGGGGGGGGGGGGGGTTATAGTTGGTATCAGATGAATTTTAGTAGAAAACTTGGAAACTAGAGTAGGAAATGTATAGTAGGGAACAAAACCCTAAGGTAGTATTTGAGGATAAACATACAAGAACGTCATGGTATTTTGGTAAGGAATAGATTATGTGGATCTTTTAAGCAATACATCCCTATCTGGATACGAGCAGGTAGAGGCGGCTCTGGCACAGATGTATCTAGGTGTAAAACCCGAAAACACCGCATTGATCTAGACTCGAATGGGAACTGGTGAACGAAAACGGGCCTTGCTACACTCTTGGTTATGAAACTCCCGGGGGATATGCTTAGGATAATTCACATTTTCTTTACAAGCCATTATGAATGAGTTTAATGTAAATTTTTCCTCTGAGAAACCATGTTTATAAGATTAGCTATGCATAGAATTTCAATCTATGTTGAGTGATTTTCTATTTGAGATTCATAAACTAATCTAGTGTATCCCATTATTTAGAAATGGCATCTAACGGAAGAAGGGGAATCAATACTCTTGGGCAAGGTAGAGATCTCCCTACTGAGCAAGTCAACATAGTCAATGTTGGAGCAGATTAGATCATGACCATATTGGGACAACTTACTCAGGTTGTAACGAATAACCATTCTACACCTGTGTTGGATCGTTTCATGCAGCAGAAGCCCCCATCTTTCAGCGGGACTACTAACCCAGTGGTTGCTGAGCAATGGATCAAGACCATTGAAAAGATATTCATGACATTAAGATACAATGAAAATGAAAAGGTAGTACTGGAAGTATATTGTCTCAAGGGAGACGCTGATCAAAGGTGGTCCTTGATTCAGAATACCATGGAGGAAGAAGAAATATAAGATATGGAATGGAGGAATTTTAAGGAAATATTCTTCAAAAAATATTTCCCTCGTGAGCAACGAACCGAAATGAAGAGGAAATTCCTTGGTTTAAAACAAAGGGAAGAAGACAATGTTGCAGAGTATGAGGCTACCTCCACAAGGCTAGCCAGGTATGTCGTAGATTACGCACGTGACTCGGCAGACAAGATTGATCATTTCTTTGAAGGTCTTAAGCCAAGTCTTCGAAGGGAATTGGCTTCTCAAACATTTTAATCATATGATGAAATTGTATCAAGTTCCATCAAAACAGAGAAGGAATTTGCTAGATCAAATTTTTTCAATGGGAAACAAGATAAGAAGAGGTACTCTGATAACCAAGGGATAGGTGAAGCACCAAAGAAGAACAAGGGAACAAAGAAATTCCCATTATGCAAAAACTATGGAAAGAATCATCTTAGGAAATGCTTAAAAGGCATGAGAGTCTGCTATAAGTGTAGTGAAAAGGGTCATATATCTCATGAATGCAAGGGGAAGAAACAATTTGATGACGTTCAATGCTAAAATTGTAGAGATATGGGACACTATGAAAATGAGTGTCCTAAGCACCAAGGAAACATGCCTCATAAAAATCCAAGAGAACAAGGGAGAGCTTATGCGATTACAACCGCAGAAGTTGAAGTTCCTAATGGTGTGGTGGTAAGTACTTTAATTGTTTCCTCAAACTTAGCCAAACATTTATTTGATTTTGGATCATCACATTCATTTATATCTTCCCATTTTTCCAAGAAAATAAGACATGTCCAATTTGATTTAATAAAGGAGTTATCAGTCAAAAATCCTAGGGGATGCATCATTGAAACAGAGGCATATCAACTAGTTCCCCTCATGACACATAAACGTGCTTTAGTTGCTAACTTTATCATCATACCAATGACTGAATTTGATATAATTATCAGTATGAATTGGCTGTCAAACTATGATGCGAAGATTTATTGTAAGAAAAAGGAAGTTACAATTTTTGAAAATGGTGTAGAATCTCTTATCTTTAGAGCAGAGACCTCGCCATCTAATTCTTATCTAGACCCACCCCCATTAGCTCTATTGAATTCAATTCTTGGAGAGGAAGAGAACCCCATATCTATGGGTGAGGAAAGAAATATTCAAATTGAAGATGTGCATATAGTGCAAGAATACATTGATGTGTTTCCAGAGGATTTACCTAGACATCCTCCAGAGCGTGAAATTGAGTTTTCCATTGACTTAATTCCTGGTGAAAGACCTATATCAAAGACCCCCATATAGAATGGCCACTATGGAGTTAGTAGAGCTAAAGAAACAACTAGAGGAGTTTAATAACAAAGGATTTATTCGACCTAGTGTTTCTCCATGGGGTTCCCCAGTCTTGTTTGTCAAAAAGAAAGATGGATATGGGAATTGGTAAGGGGAAACATCTTTTCTCTTTCAAATGATTGCTAAACCATATTTATTAGAGAAGATAAAAAGCTCTCAATCTGATGATGAGAATCTGTAAAAGAAAATTTATGCTGTCAAGGATAGGAGACTGGATGACTTTGTGTATGAAGAAGGAGTTCTTAAATTTGGGAAGAGGTTATGTGTTCCATCAGTACCTGATCTAAAAAGGGAACTATTATATGATGCCCATAGCTCAAATTTTTCTATACACCCAGGTAGTACCAATATGTACAGAGATCTGAAGGAATATTTTTTCTGGGATAATATAAAGCGGGAAATTGCTGACTACGTATCAACGTGTCTAGTTTGTCAATAAGTGAAGGCAGAGAGACAACATCCCAAAGGAGTGATGCAACCTCTACCTATTCCTATGTGGAAGTGGGATAACATTACGATGGATTTTATCACTAGACTACAGAGGACACCTAGAAGGAACGATGCAATATGGGTAATTGTTGACCGTATCACAAAATCAACACATTTCCTTCCTATAAGAGAGGATTTACCACTTGATAACCTGTCAAGACTGTATATTAATGAAGTTTTAAGACTTCATGGTGCACCTATATCAATTGTATCTGATCTAGATCCCCGATTTACATCAAAATTCTAGAAAAGTCTCCAAAAGGCTTTGAATACTGAGCTTCGTATGAGTATTTCATATCACCACCAAACCGACAGACAGTTTGAAAGGACTATTCAAACTCTAGAAGACATGCTGAGGTCATGCTCTCTTGACTTCCAAGGTATGTGGGATCAATACTTTCCTTTGGTGGAATTTTCTTACAATGATAGTTTCCATTTTAGTATTCAAATGGCTCCATATGAAGCATTATATGGAAAGAGATGTCGAACTCCAACTTGTTGGGACAAAGTTGGTGAGAGGAAACTTATAGGCCTAGAACTTATTGAAGAGACCACAACAAAGGTGAAGACAATCCAAGCCCATATTAAAGCATCCCAAAGTAGGCAGAAGAGTTATGTGGAAAACTGGAGAAAGGATTTGGAATTTCAAGTGGGAGATCATGTCTTTTTAAAAGTATCTCCATGGAAGGGTGTCCTAAGGTTCGGTAGGAAAGGGAAACTGAGCCCCAGGTACATCAGGCCATTTGAAGTTCTGGAAAGAATCGAATCTGTAGCTTATCATTTAGCGATGCCGCCAAATCTCTCCAGAGTTCATGATGTGTTCCACGTGTCATTGTTAAAGAAATACATGCCAGACCTAACGCATATACTCACATATGAATAAATAGAAATGGAACCTGATTTTTCATACTGTGAAAAGCCTATCGGGATTCTCGACACAAGGGAGCATGTATTGAGAAATCAGACAACTCGTCTAGTAAAGGTTCTTTGGAGAAACCAAAATATAGAGGAAGCAATATGGGAAGCAGAGGATTTCATGAAGAAGAACCACCCATATCTTTTTGGTGGGTTTTATACATAAAATTTCGAGGAACAAATTTCCGAAGGAGGGAATAATATAACACCCCAAACATTTTATGGTATGCTTCTCTTAAATACATTATATTCATAGCCTATATGTCATAAAGCACTGTGTTCCTTTGAAAAAACACTTTGTTATTTATGAGATAGTCAAAACCTAGCCATTAAACATAAATTCTCCACTTCTATGTTTTGAATTTCAAAAAAATGTCATCTAGATTTGTGACCAGTAAGTCATTCAGAGTCTGATAGAACCAACTTGATTTTTTTATGAATAGTAACATACCCTTATGAATAGTAATATGAATAGTAATACGACCCTTATAAATAGTAAATAATGATAATATTTTATTTTCTTAAGGTAAGAAGATAATGAGAAGTTAATTAATTTTTCAATGTAATACAAAACTAATTATACATTTAAATTGTTATTTTTCGAATTAACTATGATTTTATTTAAAAATTAAATTTTAAATACTTAGAAAATTATTTTCAAAAAATGGAATTCATTTTTGAATTCTACACGTCGAAAAATGGTTATGGTGAATTTTTGGGATTTTTCTAAAATACTTGAAATTTCCATGAATAGTAAAAAATACAGTTTTGAGTTTTCGGTAGTTTAATGACATCATAATGACATAATAATTAAAATAAAAAGCTGGACGACTTGTCTACAGTAAAATATGGCATGAGGTGTCCCATGTGGCTAAAACCATGGGTAAATACCATGGGCAAGCCCATGGTTTGGCAAAAAAACCACTAGTGAGGTGTCCCTTTGAAATTATTAAAAACTACATCTCTTTTTCTATAAATACCAGCTCATCCATTCATTTTCTTTCATTAAAAATCCATGATCCTTGAATCTATAGTGGTTTTACCTCTATAGGAGTCCTCCCAAGGTGTCCTTAAGCCCCCAAGGTCCCATCCTTCAATATCTAGGAGTTACTCTACAAGGTAAGGGAATCCTTCATTCATTTCTTTTAGTCGACACTCCTTTTAGGTTATCTATTTGATTTTCCATTCTCATATGTTGGGGTTTGATTTTATGTGTTCTTCTTACTATCATTTTGATTTCAATATGATGAGATACCCTTTTTCTCTCATCATTTTATTTTATGAAATTTTAAGCGACGTCGTTAGGCTGTTGAATTTTCATAAGGGATCTCTCACCTTTTCTTTTATTTTCAAGTTCATCTGTTTTCTTTTTCTCTCATCACCTCCTCTATCCAAATGACCATTATAAACTCAAGTATCATCTATATACTTGAATTATATCATGTTAATGGAAGAACCATCATCAATATTCTTACTCCCTCCCTTTTATTTTTATAAACGAAATCAACATCTATGAGGTTCCAATTTATAACCTTTGTGGAAGACGGAGTTTCGTTCTTCAATTTCTCCTTCATTACTGGTCATGAAACCATTTTAATGGTTGAACAAAATAATAATATATGTATTTTATCTCATTAATGTTCTGTAATCCTTAGAAACTCATAATATAAAATAATAATACAAAACAAGTTCATTATGGACAAAACGACCAAGTTAATCCGAATATTTGTAATAAATTTTTAACTAATGAATCATCATCATGTTATATAACCCAAAATCATTATAAGATCACTTATATCTTATTAATGTCATTAATAATATATATTAACAATTCTGGATGTTTAACCACATTTCAAATGAACTTCCATTCATGAAAACAAGTAAACGAATCATGAAAACCAATGAAAAAAATGCTTCCAAAACAAGAAAATTGAAACTCTTAAACCCATAAAAAGGGCCATGAATGAACCTAATAAGTTTATACTAAATCAATTACATGTATAGGAGGTTCTGGAGTTATTAATTAATGAAGCTAAATTTTATTATTCAGGTCATTAAAACAAACGAAGAACACACTCGAGCATAAGGTAAGAAGTTTCTCATCTCACTTTCATTTCTGTGATATTTTCATTGTTCGCCACTTATTTCTTGTATGTGGTATATGTGTACTGAAATTTGATATATAATAACATGATTCTCTTTATATTCATGTTATTCAATGATTCATTTGAGTATTATTAAGTTTTGGTCATATGATTCGACCAATTACATTGTGGTAAGAGACTTTGTCTCAACTACTATTTTGCTGTGACTAACTTTGTATGGTGCACCTAATAATCCTTATGTGGTGTACCTAATACCCATTTGAGATCAATTTTTATTTGAAATTATATTTATATTAAATATCAATAATTTCATATCATGGATATGTTTGTTGTCTAAACCGTATACCATTTTACATACGGTGTTTATTTGGAAGGTTATTTTAACTATGAAAATATTGATGAATTCATATACTCTACACTATACGGATATTGAAAAGGCATATTTCTATTGTATTGAATCAATTTATTAAGAATTATTTGGACATGAAGTGGCGGTTGGGGACCTCTATAGCCCCTCAATGCATCGGTAGGTCTCATGAGACAAATCAGTTGGCAACAAACCCTTCGAGTTTGTTTCCAAAAATCTGACGGGTTTCTACCCACAGAACTAAACAATTTTAACAGTATTATGGTATCATGTGCTAGATACATGATGTCCAATTAATAAGAATTATCTTTATTCATTATCAGTTATTACTATCCATGAGGTTTTCACTATGAAAAAATCTATGGATGCGGTTTCATTCTTAATTTATTAATGGTGTGAGTTTTTCATTTATTCACCATGCCATATTGATTATGTCAAATTGTTTATAATTCAGTTATTATTGATTTATGATTCCACTATTTGTAACCCTTACTGAGCGTTTGATCTCACCCCTTTCATTGTCTACCTTTAATAGGTGATGAAGAGGAGATCATTTATTGAGTTCCTGTGGATGCAGTTTTTAGTTTTTCTTATGTATTATATTTTGTAACTTTCTCCAATGTAATTTGAGTTACATTTATGTATCTAGTTTCTTCAAGACTACTAAAATAATCATTCCTTCAGGATTTTCATTCCTTCTAACCACACCAATTTTACAAGTAAAGCACCAGCTCCGGTCTAGAGGGGTCGAGGGGTTACATTGATGAGATGTGGACCTTGACATAAGTTCTCCATCCTTAACCAACCATTAATTTAATTTAAAAAAGATTTCATTCTCTTTCAATAACATTGATATTTTCTGTTTTATTTTTTATAGATTAAGGTCATATGACTTTTATATCAAACTCATACATTACAAATTGGAGACTTCTAATTAGTATCAATAAATTTCATAATACCATACTATTAAAATGAAACATAATATTTTCTTAGGAAAAAACTTCATGATTTTCATCATGACTTCATCATTGTTCCTACTCATCCTTATAAACTATTAAAAACATTTTGAAACATGTGATGAGCATGAAGTGATCCGTAATAGACATATAAAAAGGAGAAAAGAAAGTCATTAGTCCATTTTTAAATCATGATATCACATAAGAGTGTTTTCCTTTACCATAATAAACACTAATCTCCAATAATTGTTTAATTATCCATTAATTTAACTTTACTATACACATTTTTTCATAAAAAATGGTATAAGAAATTATAATGGCCAATTGATAATAAATAGGGTTTCATTGAAAACATTATAACCCATGAAAAACATTTTTTTAAAAGCATTTTTTTTACTGAAAAAATAAAAAACCATTTATTTCAAACATAATTTGATTATATTACTTTTTGAAATAAAAATATTTACATGAAATATCATTAGAAAGCCTAGTAAATGTATTTTGGTTCCATGGGATAACTCCTTCATAGAACACATTCAATAACCCTAACAAATGGAATAACATACTTGGTTAATTCCAACATATTTCTATATAAAACATGTTGGATTGGGTTATACCAAATATACACAAGAGGGGGGTGAATTGTGTCTTTTACAAATTCTTTGCAAGATCATGTTATGTCCTTCAACTTTAATAAGATAGATTAATGCAGCGGAAATTAAAATAGCAGGGACACACGATGTATAGTGGTTTGGGGAACAAAAGGCCTCTAGTCCACTCCACCAACATTTTACTCCATGAGCTTGGTGATTTTCACTATCTGGTCTTTTTATCAATAGATCATTCCGCAAATAAGTATAGGCTATTGACACCTTTACAATCTAAGTCAAAACAGAGACTTCTGGTTCAATTGCAGAACCCACACAGCTTAGTACGAGAAGCTATTCACTCAAGATAAAATGAAGTATTTGTTCTTTGAAAATACTTTCCCATTATTCTTCACAATTGCAACAGAATGCAATTGACAGTAGATGGGTTGTCGTCTTCAGAAATAATTATCTTCAAGTAAGAGTCGTTCTGATTTGATTTGTTTGTAGTAGATATAGAAAAATAATTTGTATCTTCAGCAGCAGTAGATTCACAATAGATCTTCGATGTCGAATGAGTGAATCTTCTGTCGTGTTTCTTCTTCTTCAATAAATAGATCTTTTTCTCTCTTCATAATAGCAGATCTTTAAGTCTCGATTATCTCAATTTTTCTCTCTATATACAAAATTATACAGGTATATAAAGTCAAGCATTCTCCTTTTAAATTTAGATCTACAAAAGTCGCCTTTAGAATCGCGATATTCAAAAATTCGAAATAACAGAGCAGTCGTAACTCCCATGAAAATTCGGAATGAAAATATCCTTTTAAATTGATCCTGTGAATCATAGATAAACATATTTGAATCAGTCAAAGACGCGCTTTAAAATAAGCTTTTAATCTGGCTTGAAATCAGCCTAATAATTCGCTTGTAGACCGTTGCATAATAATATCTTCTTTAATTATACAACACCAAACATAAGGTTGAACTGTATATCATGCATATTCTGAACGTAAGATAGATCACAAATGTAAGGTTGATGACGTATCCTTCAAACATAAGGTTGAATACAAGCGTAAGGTTGATAAAAAACATAGGGTTGATCATCCATACTTTTCTTTCCAATAATCAAATGCATGATAAATGATCCATACTTTTATAAGCTTCTAAACGTAAGGTACATGATCCATACTTTTTGATGAAATGTAAGGTTTTTCAAAAAAGTAAGGTTGATGAACCATAATTTTGAGAAACAAACGTAACGTTTAAAACTTATGTACGGTTCTTATTCTATACTTTTCCAATATCCCAAACATAGGGTTCCTTCCTAAAATAGGGTTCTTCTTCCATACTTTTCTGATAACATATGGTTGTTTAACCACATTTTTCTGATATCTCATAAAGTATACACTGCATTCCATCCTTACAGTACGCTTCTCCACGTAGGGTATGAACAGTGTTTCCAGAACACGCTTAAGCAATTCGTGAATATGTAGAACATGAATAGTGTTTCCAGAACACGCTAATGCGAATACTTTAGCAATTAATTCTAATTATTTAAGAACATAAATATTTCTTCCAGTAATAAAAATATAATGAATAATAAATTCCTGAAATACAGTTAAAATAAAATCATTAGAAAACAATTAAGGGTATTTGTGAGCATCAAAATCATCATAAAGAGATAGAGTATTGTTCTCAACAATTTCCCCATTTTTAATAAAAATATTATGTATTTTTGAAAACAACACTTGCTCAACAATATCCCCTTTTTGATGATCACAAAACCCATAAAATAATAAATGAAATTAACTTCCAAAATTAATTGCATATAGTTTAGAATTTTTCTTAGATAAAAAAAATTAATTTTTACAAGATTATTTCAAAAAATAAATAAACATTGTGTTATTCGTAATCATAAAAATAAATATCTCCCCCTTTTTATAATGTGAAAAAATAAAATAAAATAAAAATAAATAAAAATGTTTATCCAAATTTCTCCCCCAATAAAAAGAGTTAAAAAAAATTTCTCCAATAAATTTAAAATAAATATTTAGAACAATTAAAGTACAATGTGAAATATTTAAAATAAAATGTTGTGTTTATCCAAATTTCCCCCCCTCTTTATGATATTAAAAAGAATGATAAAATATGGAATAGAACACATTTTAATGTAGCATTGAACTTAAATAAATGCTATTCTTATCTATTTGTCAATAAGTGAATCAAGATTACTGGCATATCTAAACAAATACAATAAAACTAAAGAAACACACAAATATATAATGAAACAAAATTTCATTGAAAATATGTAACAGTGACAATCATGATGAACACAAGAAGCAAGGTGTGGTAAGTGTATGAGATTGGGTCTATCTCCTCTGAACTACGGCCTTGATTTCTGTCAACTTCTCCCTTAGCCTTCTCATCATGCCATCTCTCAGTTTGATAATAAGATCTCTATTCTCCTGATTCATATGAATATCTTCTATCATATTTACTCTGAAAAACTCATGGAGCCTTTCTTCCTTCTCCATAAACAGAGTCAACTTTGCTTTGAACTGAGTCAGTATAGTTCTAATACTTGGTTCACTTGAGGTAAAATAGTCAACTAAAATTTTTTGATTATCTAACAGCACTAAAAAAGGGGCACTATTGCATTTAAGATCTTGTAATCTGTCATTCATATTTCTCATTGCTGCTGTAATGGCCTGAAATCTTCTGATTAAATCAGGTGAAGTACCTGATGCACTAGCCTCACTTGGTCTGACAGATGGAAATTATTGCTCCATGAAGGATTTGAATTCCATTAAATCTGTCTTCATAACCATCTCTGATTTCAACTTTTCAACTTCATTTATCATTTCCTTCTTAAACACTTCAACTTACTACTTTGAAACTGAACTAGCTTTTAGGTTTTGAAATTTTAACTGTTCTTTCTCTAAGGCTCTCCTCAGAGAAACATTTTTAAATTCCGAACTTGAAAGCTTCCTATATAGCTCTTCTACTTCCTTATTCACTAAATCAGAGGCACCCTGTGCTTGATTCTCATCCTCAGTTTGTACTTGATGCAGCAATACTATAGGTAATGACTCTACATCATATTTCTTCTTATCGTCCTCCTGAGCAGGTTTTTCCACTGAATTTTCCTTAGAGACTTTCCCAGACTCTTCCATAGAAAAATCCTCATTCAAAACCTCTGTATGTACTTCAGAAACATTTTCATCTTGAATTTCAACATTTGATAGAGGTTACTCCTCATGAGCATCATCTGCATCCATTTCCTCCACTGGGTTTTCTAAAACAATTTCCTCTTGAATTATATGAGGACTGGTCAATTCTACTTCACCAGGCATGGCCTACTTTTCTTTTTCAGTTTCAGTTTCTACTTCAGCCTCTACAATAGTTTCAAGATCAACTGCAACTATTAACTCTTCTTGAGCCTCTACTCCTTTTTCAACTTGAGGAGTCATCTCAATCTAAGAAGCTATTGGTTGAGCAATGTCTTGTAATGCAGATTCTCTAATGAATCTGTAGCTCAGAATAGGTTTAGTTTCATCTATGAGTCTTGAGTAGTCTGTTCATCAGCTTGAGTCACTCGATATCTTGACCTATGAAGTTCATTTTGACTTTCCTCATCAGCTGATGGATCAACTGCTTCAAACCGTATCTTCTGTGATACTGCACATGTTCTAGATTCAGCTACTCCTTTTGATTTTTCTGGTTCGGCCTGAGCAATTTCTTTATCCTCTTCAGCTCCAACAGGCAGCAGTTTTCCTTTGATAATGCTTAAGAAATATCCATTTTTTCTCAAAGTACCAGCATTAATGATATTACTATGGTGGCATCTCACCCGAGCATCCACTGATCTTATCATATCTGTCTTAAACAGAATTTTTGAGATAAATCTTCCAAAAGGATAAAAACTCATTCTTGCCTCTGGTTGGAAACAGTAACTGATATACCTCACCATGTATCTCAAAAAGTTTAATTTAATATCACTCATCAGCAAAAACATTAAATACATATCTGGATAAAGAATCTTTTCCATTTCAGACATCCTGAGTGCAATCCCAGTTTGCACAAACTTAACTGATATCTTCTAGTCCGGTTCTAAGTCCTTTACAAACATTTTCCTGATATTTGTTGATCAAAAAAAAACATAATATCCTCAGTTTTATGTACACTATCGCCAATATTTTTCAAATCGAAATGATAAAATCCCTCATGAGGGAAGTTTAGAATCTGAGCAGTTTCTTCAGATGAGATTTAAAAATCTCTATCTTCTATTTTTACTATCATGGAATATTCATCTTCCCCAGACTAAACTGAACATATTTGAATAAATAACGAAGCTCCACCTCATATAAAAACTTAGTTTTCTCACCATTAAAAGTCTATTCGAGGTTTTGAAAAGAAAGAGCCTGCTTCAGCAACATGTTCGTCTGATATAACCATTCCTGATCTATGACCTTTCCTTGCAAAATTTTTCTTCCTTCGGAGGGCTGCCTCTTGGCAGTGCTGGTCTTAGCCTCATCGGTTCTCTTAGTCTTGTCCATTTCTGTCATAAATCTATAAAGGTTCGAAAAAGGATTAGGGTTTCGAAGGTTCTGGTTCGGATTGACAAAGAGAGGTAATGCTTCGCAGGCTTGAAAGAGTTTTTGGTAGAAATGAAATGATTCAAAATTTGAAAGGGATCTGACAGCCTTTATTCCCGTGTCATCAATAATCATTACATAAATTTTTAAAAAATAAAATTGTACGCGCACATATAAAAATAAATCTAATAAAAATAAAAAATTATTCTGTTTGAAAAACAAATAACTAATTTATTTTAAACAGTATTAAAAAAATAGAAATAGCATAATCAAATGAATAAAATAAAACTTTATTTAAAATTAAATAAACCTATCTCCCCCTTAATAAAATAAAACCTTACAGTGGGAAGTGGTTTAGTAAAAATATTAGCTAATTGAATTTCAGTAATTAAAAATTCTAAGAATATATCCTTTTTAAGAATATGGTCTCTTAGAAAATGATGTCTATTATCAATATGCTTAGTCCTAGAAGGATTAATAGAATTTTTTAAAATATTAATTGCACTTGAATTATCACATAAAATAGGTGTATTATTAAAATTTTGTCCAAAGTCCATAAGAGTGTTTTTCATCTACAACACTTGTGCACAACAACTGCCAACATACACATATTTTGCCTCAGCTATTGACAGAGAAACTGAATGTTGTTTCTTACTTGACCATGATACTAAGGATTTTCCTAAAAAGTGACCAGTACCTAAAGTGATTTTTATTTCTAATCTACAACTCCCAAATTCTGCATTTGAATATGAAATTAAATTAAAATCAGACATTTTTGGATAGAGAAGAGATTGAAAAATAGTTCCTTTTAAATATCTAAAAATTATTTTAACAACAGATAAATGAGATTATTTAGGATTTGATTGAAATCTTGAACAAAGACACACTGAATACATTATATCTGGTCTATTAATAGTAAGATATAACAAACTACCAATCATACATCTATATAACTTGTTGTCAACTGATTTCCTAGTTTCATCCAAATTAAGTTTTATATTAGTACACATAGGAGTTGTATATGTCTTGCTGTTTTTAAGTCCAAATTTCTTTAATAAATCAGAAATGTATTTTCTTTGATTTAAAATATTTCCAAAATCTTTTTGATAAATTTTAATTCCTAAAAAGAAATTTAATTCTCCCATCATAATCATTTATAATTATTTTTTCATTAGATTTCAAAACTCATGACAAAGATATTTATTAGTTGATCCAAAAATTACATCATCAACATAAATTTGAACTAATAAAATATTAGAGTTTACAGTTTTCTTAAATAGTGTTGGATCTGCCATTCCAATAGTAAAATCATTTTTCAAAAGAAAAGAGCTTAATCTTTCATATCAATCTCCAGGTGCTTGTTTAAGGACATAAAGAGCTTTAGTAAGTTTAAAAACAAAATTTGGTTTTTGTGAATTTTCAAAACCAGGAGGTTTCTCAATATAAACTTCCTCCATTAAATATACATCTAAAAAGGCAGACTTAACATCCATATGAAATAATTTAAAGTTCATATGAGATGCATAGGCTAAAAGGATTCTAATGGATTCTAATCTAGCTACAGGTGAAGAAGTATCATCATAATCTATACCTTCTTCCTGATTATATCCTTTAGATACTATTCTTTCTTTATTCCTTGATCATCTTGTTTATTTATAAAGACCCATTTCGTTCCTATAACTGGATAATTCTGTGGTCTTTCATCTAATTTCCAAACTTCATTTCTTTTGAACTGGTTTAGTTCTTATTGCATTGCTATCATCCAAATTTCATCATCTAAAGCTTCTTCTATAGACTTGGGTTCTAATTGGGATATAAAGGTAGAAAACTCAACAAGATTTCCTATGTTCCTTCTAGTTTTTATTCCTGTTTCTATGTTTCCTATTACAGTTTCTAAAGGGTGATTCTTTAGGGTCCTTGACTGTCTAGGTAGTACACTTATAGGTTCTTCAGTGTCATGTTCTTCTGGACATGACTAAATTTTATTTATATCATTTTCAAAATCATCTTTTAGGTCCTCAAGTATCATGTTATCATTAGAATCAAGTTCATCTATTTGATCTGTCCTTTTCTCAAAGGTATCAGATTCATCAAATTTCACATGAACTGATTCTTAAAAAATCCTTAACTTTTTATTAAAAACTCTATATGCTTTGGAAGTAGCAGAATATCCTTATAAAATTCCTTCATCAGATTTGGATAAAATTTACCAAGATTGTCCTTGGTGTTTAATGTGTAAACCTTAAATCCAAAAACTTTGAAGTAATTTACTTTAGGTTTTATGTTATTCTAGAGTTCATAGGGTGTCTTTTTCAAAATTGGTCTAATTAAAACTCTATTCATTATATAGCAGGATGTACTTACAGATTCTTCCCAAAAAATTGGTAGGAAGACTGTATTCATTTAGTATAGTCCTATCCATTTCTTGAATAGTCCTATTTCTTCTTTCAACAATTCCATTTTGTTGAGGTGTTATTGGTGTAGAGAAGGTGTGTTTAATACCCATATTTGAGCAAAAGGAATTGAATTCCATATTTTCAAATTCTCCACCATGATCACTTCTTAATGAAATTATTTTAAAACCTTTTTCATTTTGAACAGCTTTGCAAAAACTTTCAAATAATGTAAAATCTTTATTTTTAAATTTTAAAAAGAAAATCCATGTAAATCTAGAATAGTCATTAACTAAAACATATACATATAATTTACCAGCCAATCTTGATACTCTTGAAGGTCCAAAAAAATCCATATGGATAAGTTTTAGAGGTTTAGATGCAGCAATTTTGATAACAGGTTTGAAGGATGATATGTGCTGCTTGCCAAGTTGACATGCATAACAAATCTATCACTTTCAAACTTGAGACTAGGCAAATCAGAAACTAATTGTTTCTTGGATAACTTATGTAAAGCATATATATTTCAATGTACAAGTCTTATATTCCTAATCCATGATTCATTTATATTAGCATTTAATTAGTTTAATTGTTGTTTACATAAGGAATTTAAATCTAGGGTATACACATTATTAGTTCTAGGTGATCTAAATTTAAGCAGTTTATTTTTGAAAACAGAACAACAATTGTTAGAGAAATTAACAGCATAACCATCATCACAGAGTTGAGAGATACTTATCAGATTGTGTTTTAATCCTTTTACATAAAGTACTTTATTGATTGAGACAGATTATGGATCTCCAACTGTTCCAATTCCAATTATCTTGCCTTTGACATTATCACCAAAAGTGACTAGTCCACCATCTTTTTGAGTTAGTGTAGTGAAATTCGATGAGCTTCCACTCATATACCTTGAGAAACCACTGTCCATATACCATATGGAATTTTTTTCTTCTGTGACCTACTTCTTGGAAAGGCATTTAAACAAATTTCTTTGGTACCCATATTCTGTTGGGTTCAGGAGTGTTAGCCAGCAATGATCTGGGAATCCGGACTTACTTAGATTTTATAAATTCAGCAGAATCAAATAAATCATTTGATACAAAAGCTTTCTTAATGCCACTTATTTGAGGTTGTCTTAAGAAAAATTATTTATAAATATGCCCCCTTGTCCCACAGTTACTACAATTTAATCTTTTTATGCTTGGAACAAAATAATTCTTGTACAACTTAGGTTTTTCACCTTTACTTCCAATTCCAAACCTTTCTTTATTAATGATAGTTTTCCCAAGAATTTCATTCAAAGAGTTTTCTCCTTTGGTAAAAACAAGGGCTGTAGTTTTATAGGTTTATACTTTATTTTGAAGTGTTTTTAACTTTGATTCATAATCTATATAGTTAGTGTTGATTGAATTATACTTATCAGTTAACTCTTTAAGTTGTTTCAGTATTGTATCTCTTTCATCTAAAATATCCTTGTGAATGTTCTTTAAAGACTTATGATTCTTAAAAAAAGAATCATATTTTTCTTCAAGCATGTTGTAGTAGGTTGCAAGTTTTTCATTAGAATAGATTTTTTCAGAACTAGAGTCAGCATTAAAATCAGAAGAGTAGTATGATTATACCTCATCTGTTTCTACCATAAAGCACATGTTGGCTTTCAGATTTACTTCTTCCTTCTCTGAGTCTAATTCTGAAGAGCTTCCAGAGTCTTCAGACACACTCCATGTAGCTTTAATTGCTTTTTTGTCTTTTTTATCATAATCATTCCTTTTGAAGAACTTCTTCTTCTTGACTTCTTTTAACTAAGTACATTCAGGTCTAATATGCCCCATTTTCTTGCACTCATAACATCTGACTTCATTTTCATCCCTTTTCAAAGTTTTTTTGAATCCTTTCTTATTTCTATAGAATTTACTAAACTTTCTGGCTAATTGATCCAGTTCTATATCAGAATTTGATAAATCATAACTTTATAATTTCACAGTTACTTCCTTTTTCTTTAACTTTATGCTTTTACTTTGTGATGACACTTTTAAGGCAGTGTCATATTTCTCGATAAAAACCTTATGCTCATTTGCTTCATCTTGAATCTTTGCTTCATACATCATAAGTGTTCCAATCAGCTGTCTCATGGTTAAGTCTTTGATAGGTGTTGACTGTCTGATTGCAGCAAAGATTCCATTCCATTTAGTAGGTAGTACTCTCAATACTTTTAAAGCATGATCTTCTTGTTTGATTGGTTCTCCAAAAGCAGTTATATTATTGAAAATTTCTTTCAACCTTCTATTCATTTGAGTAATACTTTCACCTTCAAACATTATGAATGTATCAAATTTAAGCTTAGCAGTAGCATATCTCATTTTCCTGACATTGTCAGTTCCTTCATAAGCAACAACAATAGTTTGCCATATCTCATATGCTGTCAGGAATTGAGATACTCTGTTGAATTCATCAGGTCCTAGACCACATATAATTGCATTCATTGCCTTCGAGTTCATATCATATTCTGCTTCAGTAGATGCACTCCATATCTCAGGATTTTCAGGTATTTTATATGGATTCAGAATCTTAGAATATACTCTGTATCCAAGGTTTTTCAGATAAATTATCATTATTGACTTCCAGCATCTATAATTTTCTCCATTGAAGTACGATGCTCTCACTATAGACATTCCCTATCTTGTATGAGTCATCTTGCTATGTGTATAATCCTTAATCACTTTCAGCTTGTTAAGGCTTTATCAGAAATCTCCTCCTCTGATACCAATTGTTAGATCGGGTTATACCAAATATACACAAGAGGGGGGGTGAATTGTGCCTTTTAAAAATTCTTTGAGAGATCATGTTTTTCCTTTAATTTTAATCAGATAGATTAATGCATTGGAAATTAAAATAGCAGGGACACACGATGTATAGTGGTTTGGGGAACAGAAGGCCCCTAGTACACTCCACCAATGCTCTACTCCACGAGCTTAGTGATTTTCACTATCTGGTCATCTTATCAACAGACCATTCCACAACTAAGTACAAGCAGTTGACACCTTTAAAATCTAAGGAAAAATAAAGACTTTTGGTTCAATCACAAAACCTACATAGCTTAGTACGAGAAGCCGGTCACTCAAGATAAAAAGAAGTATTTGTTCTTTGAAAATACATTCCCGTTATTCTTTACAATTTCAATAAAATTCAATTGACAGTAGATGGATCGTCATCTTCAAAAATAATGATCTTTATGTAAGAGTTGTTCTGAGTCAATCTGGTTGCAGTAGATATAGAAAAATAATTTTCAACTTCAGCAGCAGTAGATTTACAATAGATCTTTGATGTCAAATGAGTGAATCTTCTGTCGTGTTTCTTCTTCTTCAATAAACAGAGGTTTGTCACTCTTCGTAATATCAAATCTGTAAGTCTCGATTATCTAATTTTTTCTCTCTATATACAAAATCATACAGGTATATAAATTCAAGCGTTATCCTTTCAAATTTAGATAAAAAAAATCGCCTTTAGAATCGAGATATTCAAAAATTCGAAATAACAGAGCAGCCATAACTCCCCTGAAAATTCAGAATGAAAATATCCTTTTAAATTGATCATTTGAATCATAGATAAATAACTCTGAATCATTCAAAGACGTGCTTTAAAATAATCTTTTTATCTGGCTTGAATTTAGCCTAATAATTCGCTTGTAGACCGTTGCATAATAATATCGTCTTTAATTCTACGACACTAAACATATGGTTGAAATGTATATCATGAATATTTTGAACATAATATAGATAAAAAATGTAAGGTTGATGACGCATCCATCAAACATAAGGTTGAATACAAGTGTAAGGTTGATAAAAAATTAAGGTTGACCATCCATACTTTTCTTTCCAATATTCAAACATATGATAAATGATCCATACTTTTATAAGCTTCCAAACGTAAGGCACATGATCCATACTTTTTGATGAAATGTAAGATTTTTCACAAAATTAAGGTTGATGAACCATACTTTTGAGAAACAAACATAACATTTAAAACTTACATACAGTTCTTCTTCCATACTTTTCCAATATCCCAAATGTAGGGTTCCTTACTAACATAGGGTTATTCTTATATACTTTTCTGATAAAGTATGGTTATTTAACCATACTTTTCTAATATCTCATAAAGTATACACTGTATTCCATCCTTACAGTACACTTCTCTACGTAGGGTATGAACAGTGTTTCCAGAACACGCTAATACGAACACTTTAACAATTAATTATCATTGTTCAAGATCTTAAATATTTATTCCAGTAATAAAAATATAATTAATAGTAAATTCCTTAAATACACTTAAAATAAAATTATTAGAAAAAAATTAAGGGTATTTGTGAGCATCAAAATCATCATAAAGAGATAGAGTATTTTTCTCAACAAAGCATAATCATTACCCAATATATTAGAGAGAGATATTGGGGTAACCTTCCATCATAAAATATTTTCTAGGACCATAACATTCATGAAATAATGAAAATAATAAATTTCCAACATTAAACTCCTAAAAGCATAATTTTGAACAAATAAGAAATGTATTTTTGCCTATTGATATATCCCTTTGCATTAAAACCAAACATTCAAAAATAAAATACCTAAAACAAAGGGAAGGATATATATTCTTTAAATATACATTGAATCTTATAAAGGAATTCAAAATAACAAATAATAGTTAAAGATGTGGGAAAAGCCTTCGACATCATATACGCTAAAATAGATCAATCATTTTTCCTTTTTTATTGAATGCCAAAACATTTCATATAAAATATGTAAAAATATTCCACTTTAAAAACATTAAAATAAATCCAAAAGGGATATAAAACTTCCATTATAATAAATTTATTTCAGTGTAAATACTTCCATAAAAGGTTATTTAAAATATGTACCTTGAGTGAAAATATTCATATATTAAATCTTTAAAATATTTAAAATGATGCATTAAGGTAAAATGTCACTTAAATCGAGTATGACTTATCATGTTTGTTGGGAAAAAATCCCTCAAGGTGTCCTATCGGTACGTTTTGAGTGTGTGTATTTTTTGACAAATCCAGATGACCACAAATGAGCATGGTTGGTGTTTGCTGAAGCAGGTGTTTAAGGTAGTGCAATTTTCTAGTGTTTTCCTTGGCAAAGGAATATTTCCGCGTAGGAGTGAACAGTACGCAGACCACGAAGTAGAGTTCGTAGATTTCAAAGGATGGTATGTGGACCATTGATCATGGTATGCGGAACAAAAATAGTGGTACGTGGAACTTTAAAGGAAATTGACAAAGGTAGGGAACTATGAAGTGCGAGATGCAGACTGCGTACGAGAACGGTTTGCAGGGAGCAAATGGTTTGTGGAAAAGTTAAGCGATATGAGGAAAGCTTGCGGTATGTGGGATGAATTTTTGTTCCCGGAAACAAGGTAGTGATTTGAGAATTCATGAAGGGTGTTTTTCATGAAAACGTAACAGTGATTTGGGTTTCCGTGAAGGAGGAAAGGCAGTACGCAGACCGCGTAGGGAAGAACGGTTCGTGGGTGAAGCGGTACACAGAGGTGGATGTACCACATTGAAGATTTGGTAAATCTAGGATTAGTGGATTTTGTGGATCTATTTTCCTATATGAGGAGTGATAATCCCAATATTAATAGAGGGTGATTTTCATAAGAAAACATCTTTTCTCCTGGAATTTTGCTAAGTCCAAAGTGGTTCGTGGGAAACAAGTTCGCGAAGGAGAAGTGGTTCACAAACAGAATTCCATGAAAGGAGAAGGAGTTCACGGCAATGGTTCGTGAAGGGGTTTGCGAGGCACTGTATCCCTCAAAGGAAAATAGTACACAAAAGGAGAAGTGTTTTGTGGAGGAGAAGCAGTCCGTGAAAGAGGCAGTCCGCAGAGGAAGGGAGTCCAGTACGTGGAAGCGGTTTGTAGAGGCGGTATGTGGAGGTGGTACGCGATAGCAGAAGTAGAGGCAATACATGGAAGAGGTGGTCCATGTAGCATATGCACTATACGGTTTGCAGAAGAAAAATGTGGTTCGTGAAGGGACTTAAACGGTTCGTGAAAGCAATTTCCACTAACCTAACAGTAAGCCGGAAAGTGGAATTCATTTATAGGTGAAAAGGAACTTCAACAGAGTATCCACCTACAATTGAGGATGCGTACTTTCATAAAAATTAAGGTACCTACAAGTCCATAAACTATGTGTGAATCCATTCTAAGAGTGAGAATAGGAAGAGGAAGATGATGATCCTTTTCACAGACAATGAGTCAGAGAAAGAGACATAGAGAGTGACCCATGTGAATGCAGTGAGTAGACCCTAAACCTTGTAAAGGCAGTAAACACGGGCATAGAAGATCTATCCTGAACCTTGTAATTGGTAGTGAGCTTTAATGGATTTGATATATCGGCACATCACCGCTGTATGCTCCTTGGACATAGCCCAATGAGGGTGAACCAAGTAAAATCACTGTTTCCTGTGCATGATTTCATTTCTGTTCATATATTTCTATAGGAGAAAGAGAGAAGTGTGTTTTTTTAACAATGAAACAAGATCCGAAGGGGCATGAGTTTTAATCTATCATACCCTGATTCACCCCTCCTATCAGGATATTTGACCTAGTGAACATAATAATGTTCATTCTTTAACATCCTTACTAATAAACTTATATTTATTATTTACTTGTTTAATAACATTTTCAACATCAATTTTAACACCCTGACCTAGGTTCCAAAAACTGGTGCCTCGAGCTGGTTTTCCACATGACCGCAGATGTGCCTCCCCATAGCCCAAAGGATGTAAACTAATAGTGACATTATAATATGTATCATGGGGGGAAAATACAATCTTTATCAATACAAAACAACAGTGAAAATCAATAATAAATATAACCAAGAAAAGACTATATAAAAAAATATAAACCAAAAAACACATGATGAATAAAAAACAAAGAAAATGGACATAAACCAAAGCAGTGAATATTTCATTCCATAAAAGTGTCTAATGAAAACCACAAAGAAATAAACAATGACATCTACCAAGAAATTTCTTAAATCATATTTATTTCCTTCATCCAGGCTCCATCTCAAATCCCAACATAGCCATCTAACATAAGGATCTTACCCATATCCTGTCCTGCAACATGAAGTCAACTCATGTACCATTCAGGAAGACTGAGTAAGTTGTTCGTACAACTCAGTAGGCCATGGCCAATGGCGTCTAAAGCAATTTTATATCTATAAAATATTATGCAGTTTTATAAAGAATATTGAAAAATAAAAAGGTAGATATGATTCACATTTAATATTATTTAATCAACCACGTAGGCCCCTGGGACCACGGTGACACCCAAACCCATCATACATTCATCAGACCGTGCTAGAGTCTAAACCATATACCATAGGGATATCACAGTTCATTATTTCAAGGGTTTTCATCATTTATTTAATTCTATTTCCATTTTTTATACTGTGGAGCATTATTCTAGTTACTCATGTACTAGACACTTGGATCATCTGTCTAGTGAAAATATCTTGGCGGCCTATAGAATCAGTCTAGTACACCAAGGGTATTTAGAACATCACCCAAAACTCATTTTTCACATGAAAGAATCAGGGGACTATAGAATAAATCTATCAACCCATGGGTATTTGTATCATTAGTCCCTGACCCACAACTCATTGATAAATCATTCACCAACATCACATACATCAAGTTTCAATATCATTAACCTTTATATGAATCATTCATATCATGAAGAACCCTTTAATTTATCAATAACAATAATGGTTCATAAATTTAATCATAGGGGATAACATGAAAAATCCCATATAAAATCAGTTATCATCAATAATTACACAACTCATTAACCCTTCAAGGATTAGCCATGTAGACCTTTAAATCCCATTACCAAGCATGCAATAAGGATTTGTTTCAATTTTTTAAAACTAAAATTTCCCCACATTCATTCAATTTATCATCATTTCAAGGTAATTAGCACTCCCCATGAGTTTCCATTAAGACCAGTCTCATAGTCTCCAATGGGTCCAACAAGATTCATGAAGTGTATCTAAATTTTATTGAATTAAAGTTACATTTTTAATTTAAACGCAATTGCACAATGTGGAAATTCAATGGAAAAACTAAAAACAGAATATTATGATCAATAAAATGGTAATTAACAGTTATACCACCTAACTTAAGGTCATTGACAAATGATTTCTAAACTATATCCCTCGATTCGATGTAGAACGACTAAATTCCCAATGGTGGAGGATATCTAGGATAAAAAACTAGGATCAAGATCAAATGAAATAATATCCATTAGATCCTAGATCTAATCATTCATAAATAGGGGAAATTATCATTCTAAAATGATATAGAAACATGGGAGAGATGAGAATATAAATGAGAATGAATTTACATATTGTAAAGGGTTAAATTTCTTCCATCAAATCATTGAATCAACCGAAAGAGGTTTGATGATCCTAGGAATCCTCTTAAGAGACACCAAGAGTAATGTAATTCATGTTAGGCTGTAATAGGGTGATTAGGAATATAAACTAGGTGTTTGGGAAATCGTAAATATTTTTTTTGGGTTTGAAATCATGAGTGCACAATTTCCTAGATGGGCCGCATGGTTTGACAACCTATGAGCCCTAACCGTGCACTTCTACTATTTAGAATGCATGGTTACTCCTAGTTTGAAACATAATTATCCAAACAATAAGTCAACCATGAAATCCAACTCTATATAATGGTTCATGTTTTGGGTATGATGGTTTCATGGGTTCATCTAACAATGAGCCCCCATCCATTGGCTCAAAAAGGGGTTCACAGTTTCATGGGGAAAACCGCATGGATTTCCCTAACCGTACACCCATCGTTAACAACCCCATGGGATTCAATGATTATCAAAATTCACCAAAAACAAACCCAATGAAAACCCAACCATGGTATAACCAACAAAAGGGAAAAATAATAAATGAAAAAGAAAACTATACATCACCATAAAGGTCGGGATCTTACAATCTCCCCACATCATAAAAACTCATCCTTGAGCTGCACTCCCAAGCATCACTAGGCTTCTGAGGTAAAAATGTTGGGCCATTGGGCCCATATATCCTCTTCTCTCTCCCATATTTCCTTATGAACATGTCTATGCTTCCACAAAACTCGTACCAATGACATAGTCTTTCCTGAAAACAATTTCTCACTTCGATCCATAACACAAATTAGATTCTCCTCAAAGGATGAATCAGACTCAAGCTTAGATCCATCAACATATATCACATGAGAAGGGTCATAGTGATAATATCAAAGTTGTGAAACATGAAATTCATCATGTATAACACAATACCTCTATGAAAGAGCCAATTGATATGCCACAAGTTTGATCATCTCTAAAATCTCAACTGGTCTAACAATCCTGAGCACCAACATGCCCTATCTGCAAATCCTACGATGACCCAATCATGGATACACCTGAAGGAATACTCGATCTACCACTATAAGGTCAAGAATTCGGTGATTGAAATCAGTATAAGACTTATATATTCTATGAGGTGTAGCCATACGTTTCTAAATCAGCCGAACTTGTTCCAATATATCTTGTATGAGACTCAGTCCCAACAACTCAGACTCCATCAAATCCATCCAACATATTGATGATCTTCATGGCCTACCATAAAGAACCACATATGATTTCATATGAACATCCTCCTAATAAATATTGTTATAAGGAAACTCAAATAGTGATATTTGTTTCTTCGAAGATCACCCAAGGTCTAGGACACATTATCGCTGCATTCCCTCTAGAACCTAAATAGTATGATCTATTTTTCCATATGTATGTGTGAGAAAAGACTTACCCAAAAATAGGTGGGTACCTAATTCCTTATGAAAACCATTCTAGAAGTGTGATGTAATGTGTGGATCATGATATGAAACTATACATAGTGGCACCATGTGAAAATGGAATATATCATGAACATAAAATTCAAACAACTAATGAACTGTGAGATTTTCCTAGATAGGTATGAAATGGGATACTTTAATTAAATATTACACAATCAAACATATTACATCCTTCTTCTGAGGTGTTCTTGGGAGACCCCCCACAAATTCCATGGTAATGTCATCCCACATCCATTCTAGAATGGACAAGACCTATAACAGACCACCATGTCATTGATGCCCAACCTTCAACTATTGAAAATAGTTCAATTCTATATCTATTAATCCAATTTAGGTCATTTAAATAAAATTTCATATATAAATTTTATATTAAAACCCTATAAACTTTTGAAAATTTTCACTTTAAAAACCTACTTTATTATCCTTAATATGGGATTAATTTTAAATTAATTCATGCCACTTCTGTGGTTTTAATTTTAAAATTTGATTCCATATTTGGAATTAGAATAATTTATAATTTCTAATAAGTTAAACTTAATTTTTGATTATAATTATTAGTGAATGTAGTTAAAATTAATTACAATGATTATGGTAAAAATGAGTTTATTTAGAAGTTAAATGTAGAGTATAACTTGTAAAAATAACCCTACACTTATCAAATACCCATTTGGGACATATTTTGATGAATATTCCTATATTATAGAGTTTTTTGTATTATAGAAGCCTCCTATTAGGTAAAAACTTGGGTACACCAAACTTTATCTAAAAAATATCAAGTGTGTCCTCTCCCTCACTTATGAAAGGCCACCCACTGTCCCTCTTCTTAACACCTATCAAACTACCTTAGTTTATAAAAGACCAAATGAAATCACTCCCCAAATTCCATACCCTCATCCTATGTAACACCCTGACCCTAGTTACCTAGATTCAGTGCATTATTTTAATACATTGGAATGATTACAAGGAATCAAGTCCCGAAGGACCGATCAGTTTAGCAGTCTTGGAAAATAGATTACATACATTAATGTTACATTACACTTTATAATATACAAAACAACATAAATAATACTTTATGAATGCCATTATTCCCTTGGGTTAACCCTGCATATCAATAACAATACACTTCTTGGAATCCTGGGAAAAATAAAACATAGAAAGGGGTGAGCTCAGATGCTCAGTAAGGATAACAATACAACAATAACTTTCATAAATAAGCATAAACATTTAAGGCAATGTATAAATAAAACAAAAGCCTTTTAAACATGAAATTCAGCATAATATGGAAAAAATAAAAATAAGTAATGCCATTTACTTATTCACATGGATATTCTACTAGTCGAATAATCACATGCAATATCACTAACCACTTTCCTAATGATGGAATGCATAATGCCAGACTATCATAACCACATAGTCAAGGCCTTGTGCCAAGACTACAAATAATATTTTGTAAAGGCCTTGTGCCAAGACGCTAGTTTGTCTCATGAGACCTACCGATGCATCGAGGAGCTATTGCAGGCTCCACCCGTCACTTACTAAGTCCAATGCTTCCTCATATGAAAAGGTTTAAATATAACATAAACATTCGTATTAAAACTAGCATACGAAATGTCAATACTTTATACCTAAACCATGAATGGTATAAAAATAACACATCCATAGTCAAACATATCACAAAACCTTCAATTCAATATGGAAGATTTTTATCATAATAAATCATCTTCAGACAAGTTTAAAATCCATCAAAGGATGTTGACATAGATGAAAATGATTTGTAAAACTCTTTGAGAGAAATATCCATTTTTCATGAAAAAATTTAAAAGTCACACAATTTAGAAAGGAATACATTTAAATACATTTTTGAATCAAAGTGTCCCATACAAATTTGAAACTTTTGAAAGTAATTAACATTTTAAAAACATTCATGTCCATATAAATAAATCCTTCAAAACCATTTTGAAGACATGAAAATTAATGAGAAAGATTTACAAGAATAAATATTTAAAACATTTGAAATGATGTTTTTGTAAAAAAGTGCCTTAAAATAATCCCTTTGAAAACTATATCATTAAACATGGACATGGATAATAAATATGTCCCATTAGATACTTACGTAAAAACAACCTTATATAATAAAGAGATTGTGAAATTAACCCTTACCAATTTGGTAACTTACGAAACATACACCCCATGAAAGAGGTATCATACAATAAATATGTAAATAAACATAAATTAAAGTTTATTACATAAATAATACAATTATGGGTAGTACATAAACCACAAAAAAGGTAATAGTGGCAATATGACACGAATCTCACGGGAATAAGGAGTGAGATGAAAACCCATTACCTTGCACTTTCCTTTAGTCGATGGTATATTTAACCTCCTCTATGAAGACCATAGTATGTTATTAAATTATAACAGAACCATATTAATATTTATGATATTATACATTATTCATTTATGACTTTATACTACCCATTTAATAATAATTTCCATGTTAAATTAACATTTCGGGTAATAATCGCTTTCTTTATCGTACGTGTTTTAACTTGTTACTCTTGATTGTATCACTTAGATAATGATTTAAATACTTCCATAATATAAAAAATTATTTATATATCATATATTATTAGAATATAAATATGTATAATAGACATATATATGAAATGGAAAACACCGTTTATGGAGATGGTAGTCCGTACGTACGCATAAACGCTGTTTCTATTTTCATAACGTATTGAACGAAACTAAGTGAATAAAACATATGTAAGTACACACACATATATAAATATATATATCTAAATTAGCATTATTATGTCATATATTACAAACATATTAGTAATATATATTTTTATAATCGTCGATGAATGGTGAATGCGGAAATGAATCTCATGACGTCGTGGAGATGGTAATCCGTACGTACGCATGAACGACAATATCATTTCCTTAAGGGTGTGGAATTGGATGGTATATTAATTTTATAGAGACATTATCATGTTATTTTCATTATTTATATACATATTAATCATCATTATATCCATCAAAATAACACAGTGTTGAATAAACAATTACACCATGACGTGGAGACAATAAGCCGTATGTACGCACGCATGTTGACATTATCATTCATAATATGGATAGAATAATGAATATAGTTCTGAAATATTTATAATAACATCACAGTATATATAATATACTGGAGTTATTATTTTAGAATGGAAATAACAAATAAATAAGAAGTGGAATAAGAAAGGAACTTGAAAGAGGGTGGTGAAATCATTACCTCTTCTTCGGGTTCTTCCTTTTTATTTGATCAAAAGGGATCCTTATGTTGGATTTCTGATCAAAATAAGGCCTCTAGGATGAATTGAGGGAAGTTGGGAGAATATTTGGGTAGGGTTTGACTAAGATAGATTGATTTGAAGGTGTGAATTAGAGTGAAGGGGGATTGCCCTTTTATAAGAGTGGAGAGGGGCACCTTAGAAAAAACTTAAAATATTATTTTATAATAAAATAATTTTAGGTTTATAATGGCTAAAAAATGTATTATTTAAAGGATAAGGTGGGGATGGGTCAAAAAACACTCAAACAATAGGTTTTAGATAGGTTTGGGTCACTATATTAACCTTAACTTTTAGATTTAACTCTTAGTTAAATAGTTTGACATTTACCATGTCTTTTTGTAGTTTTATATTATATGGTTAATAAACTTACTATATACTTCCAAGAGAACACAAAGTGGTTAATTAATGACATACCTATCATTATATAAGTCCTTTGGCCGAACCTTAGATTTTTAGGAATATTATATCAATTTATAATATAATATTTGTTTTAAAAACTCCTTTATGTCAATTTTGACACTATTTAATAATTGATTTTTGTTAAAGTCTTAACAACTTTATTAATTAGAAAAAAATTCATTTAATAAATCATAACATGTCATATTAACCAATAAAATTTTTGGATGGTATCAAAACTTTCAAATTATATTTATTTTAACATTCATAATACCAATTATTTGACTCTTTCATTAATAAGAAAAATACTGCATCACTATTGTGTCATAAATAAATTTAATTATTCAATGTCTAAAAAATATAAATAAAATAAAATTATTTAGGAAAACTTTTTATATTTTTAATTAATATTTATATTCGAAAATATAACATATATAACTCTATGTAAAAATTGTTTTTCTAAAAGATATATGCTTATGTCATTTTTGTATTTACTTTAACTTAATTAATATAAAGTGTCATTATCACTTACAAGTATGGGGTCCCAAAATCGACCAAAAGATTCCCATAGTCATACATGTATCATCCAATTGGGTTAGGACATTTTTTAGGGTAATTTATTATTATTATAATATTATTTTTTACCCTTATTTACAGGATTTACCCTTTAACCATCGTAAATAAAATATTTACCGAAGTAATTATTCAAAATGTCTAAAAATAAAAGTTACCTATTTACACAATTTGGACCTCCTGATTCTAAATATGGAATCCATTTTTATAAATTCAAAACACATAAGTGGAATAAATTAATTTAAAATTAATTCCCGTTGTCAAAACAAAAAGTGTGTTTTTAGGAAATAATAACTATAAAAAGATTGACACTTGCTTATGTCCAGTTTAAATGTGAAATTATTTACAATGAAAAAAATTGGATTAAATGTTAAAAATATAATATAATTATAATTTAAAATCACTCAATTTCAGAATTTATCACTATTAATTATTTCGATTAAAAAATTTGTTTTTAATTAAAATTTAGTAATTTTTACTATTCATCAAAATATGAAAGTTATCAGAAAAGTACAAAAATTTATTGAAACTAAATTCTTATGTCCCGATTCTAAATAATAAGTTTATGTTTTCAAATTTAATATATAAAAGTTTCAAATATTGTATTTTAAAAAGGTTCTCCATTAAAAGGCGGTAAAATTGCATTTTTTGAAAAATACTTCTTTTATCTTAAAATAAAATGAATTTGTTCCTATATTATGTCTAATAAGCTCATAATATTGATTCTAAAATTATAAGTATTATATAAAGTTCAAAATTTAGTTAATACTATTCATAACTGCTTTTGAACTGCTAGTTTGGTAAGTCATGGTGCGCTAGAACTCGGTGTTGCGTGTAGTGAAAGTTATTGAATTACTTTGAAGAAATAACATACTATGAACTCTTGGGGTGTTACATACTATAATAATTATCTTGGGAGTAAAGAAAAATTATGAATTAATTAGTTCAATCATAAGGAGGACACCTGAAGAAGAGGTAATGATCTTCTAAAAGAATTTTTATTTTATATTATTCTCCACCACCTTCAATTATTTAGATATCATGATTATATAATAACCATAGTATCTTCACTATACTAATATGTTTTTAATGTTAATTCTAAAACCTAAATCTTCACACACTTCTATCAAATGAGTTACATAATCATTATTTGTGTGGATAGTGGACTACCGCCTCGCGAATTGATATCATTTGTTTTTCTATGGCCACATTTCAAGGTTGGGAATAATGATGGAAATATTGTATATATATAACATATACAATATCTATTATTTATTTATTATTTTTCAATTTTTTTATAACAATAACCTTCATGATTTCCATTTTTGAGAATACGATATTATCGTTCATGTGTATGTCAGACTATCATCTCACGAAGCGATGTGATTCGTTCATGCTTGACATGAAATGTATTAAGGATGGTTTTAAAAAAATGTGATATAAATGGAATTAGAATAATACTAGATTGAGAATGTAAATTTATATGTATAGTTTACTTTTTTACTTTCAATTTGATAATAAAATGGAAACAACTTTCATGTATACGTACTACCTACTGTCCCCATGAACAATGTATTTCATTTTCTCTCACCAAATATTATGGATATATATATATATATACTAAATATATATGATATTTTAATCATGGTTTATATTTTTTAGATAATGAAATATTGATTGAATTAATAGGAACAAAAAATAGCAAGTAATAATATTATGGAAACACAAGGCAATTAACACACGAAACGATGAAAATAATGAAATATTATTAATGAAAAGAGAAGTAATACGTACTAAAAGGATCATATATGATATAAAAATATTAATATGGTTATATAATAATTTAATAAAATTCTAAAAACCCTTATAAAGGATATTGAATGGTGTTCAACCAAACATAATCATATGGTAAGGGATTTCATCTCAAATTCATTTAATTAAGGTATATTGTAAAATTATGCACCTAATTTTTTTATATGGTGTATATAATTCAAATATTACATTTAATATAAATAATAATTCATTAATCATGGTATTTTGAGTTAATTTTAATTATTTCATCTAGGGGTATCTGATCAGAATGTTACCATGTTGTAATGAAAATTTTTAAGACAAATTTTCATTAGGTTATATTACATCCTCATTGTGGTTAATATTCTATGCTTATGTGTATAACGACTTTTCAATATATATTGATTTATTTAAACTTGTTTTATGTTTATTTATAGTTGATACACATAATTTATTCATTTTTTAATTCTCACTTCAACATTATGATCATTTTTAGGGTTTATTTCACAATCTTATTCTAATCGAGATTGTTTATTCTTGAAATTCCATTAACAGAAATTATATGACCATTGTTTTATAAAACCTTTAATATCCCAATCCATAGTTTTTACATGATATTTATCAAGTTATATCTCCATTATTAAAATCATTATTACTTATAATTATTTAGAAAATGTTTTAATAAAATCCGACTACATTCATCTCATCAGTCAGAAATCAATTTTCATTTAAAACCATGTTTTCTAAAAATATTTTCAAAAATGTTTTTAACAATTTAAAATTGATTTAAAGGAGTTTTTACCAATTATTACTATTTAAAAAACGTTTTCAAAATAATATTATGTCGTTTTCAAAATAATTCACGTTAGTATTTTAACCAAAATGTGAAAAAAACCTATGTTTTTTAATATGAACAACATGTATAATATTTACTAGTGTCATTACTGCTCAACGATTTCAAGCACACCTTACATGTTTCCAAAGATTATTTTAAATATAACATTTTTAGAAGTTATTTTCATGCAAATGTATTTTAAAAATATTCATCCAAATAAAAGGTATTTTTTCATCAGGAATGTTTTTAAAGATATTTTTTACTCTAATGGGTATATATTATATTGATACCATCCTTATTTTTACTTTGGATTCCTTATAGTTATTTTTACAATGTATTTTATTGAAATTCACTTATTGAATCATTTTTAAAGTCATTAACATGCCCTAGAGTTAACCCCATTCCTTTGATCATTGAACATTTAATTTCCCCTAATTATCCACATCATTTTTCATGGATATTATTATTGCATAAACCATATACCATATTTATATATGGTCTTTACAATGAATGATATTTTATTAACAAATGAAATATCGATAAATCTATATCCTTCACTTAATATGGATATTTTATAAGGCATATTTTTTATGATTTAAATCAACTATTCTATATACAAGGAATGCTTTGGACATGCATGAGATGTGTTGGGGATGGGTTAATTCAAGCCCCTCGATGCATAAACAGACTCATGGTATGAATTAGTTGGCTAGACCAGATAATGGGTTTTCACCTAGTATGTTATTAATAATCTAGTGGATAGATCTTGATGGTAAAGGTATCATGTTCTTGAGAAACATGATGTATGATAATTAATCATTTCTTGTATACAAAATTAATTTATTATTATCCATGATATTTTCACTATGAAAAAATATATAGACTCATTTAATTCTCAATTTTTTGATTATATGGTAAGTGTTTTTAGTTATTTACCTTTCCATATTGATTTTTCCTTATCTAATCATGATAATCATGTTATTAAAATGGAATGTGTTTTTAGTTATTTACCATGAAATATTATTTTCATACTTCCTTCTCATTACCATTATTGCAGGGCATGTGTGTTCAATTATTTAACTTTGCATATTAATTATTATCATTGATTCATTATATTTTCCATGTATATAAGAATTACTGAGAATTTCAAATCACTCATATTTTGTCTCATTTCCCCATGAATTCCATGAAGTTTACTATGACTAATATATATAGATATTTTTGAAGGAATAATGTTATTATTTTTATTATTTTTATTTTTTGTATTCATTTATAATACAAGACTCATGTATGTATCTAGTTTACCAAGACTAATTAACAGATCAGTCTTTTGGGATATGAATCTTGTATCTATGATAAAGTAATATTACTAAAAACCAACTCTGGGATGATGAGGTCAGGGTCTCCAAAGTTGTTACCAGAGAAATTTTAGTAGAAACCTTTGAAACTATATGTAGAAAAACATAGATTAGTGAATATAACCTAAGATTTATTGTGAGGATAAGTATATAAGAACATCATATAGTTTTGTTAAGGTAGATATTATGTGGTTATTCTTAAAAATACATCCCTACCTAGATAAAAAAAGTGTAAATGGTTTTGGTACAAATGTACCCAGGGATAATAACTCCAAATAGGGCGTGTTAAGAGAAACATGAGCATGACCTAATACATAACAAAGGGCCTTACAGAACACCAGGTTGGAAACTCCCAAAGGATTTTCTTAAGATAAATCAAATTTTCATTACACACCATTGTGAATGATTGAAATAGATAATGGTAATGAATGACCTAATTTAAACCCTAGACTAAGTAAGGACCTATATGGAAATAAAATGGAAGAATATTAGTGTATTGGGATTCAAAAAAAATTAAAATTGTAGAATTATTTTACCAACTATGTTTTGGTTATAAAAATCATGAAGAATCTACAAATTGTGTCAAATTATTGATGAAATTATAGTTATCATAATGAGTTATGAGTTAAATATTGGAAATAAGCTCAATAATATAAACACTTATTTTTAGGTTTTATTTAATGAGATTCTACCAAGATTAAGGATAATTTGGAGAAATTTATGAAAACTATATGTTTTAGTGTAAATGTAATTTGATTAGTAATACTAGTAGATTTTATAAAAAAAATTTTATAGCTATTGATAGACTTTAGTGCTAATATGATCATTAATGAAATTATAATAATATCCAAATAATATTATTAGACTTTGTAAAAAATAAGTTGTATTAAAAACCCTAATAAAAAGGTTATTTAATGATTAATTTCATTTCAAGTATGTCTATTATATTTTTGTAAACATTATAGAAAATATATTAATTTAGTTTATAAAAATAACAACCTACATATAGGTTAAAAACACATCACATCTTATAAGAAGGTGGGTCTTAAACCCATGACTAAAGGATGATATGGGTTTTATGCCTACCACTAGACTATGAGATGTCCTGGTTAATATGTCATTGATTTTACACATTGAAAAATAAATATTAATGATGAACTAGTAGTATTAAATTTTTAGTTTATAGATTATTGTATTGAAAATATTGGTTTTGGAAAATATTTAGAGACATATAGAAATACTTTTCACTCTTTTATAGATCTTACACCTGTTTAAAGTGAATTTTAGTGAATTAGGAATAAAAAAAATCATTTTTGGGATATTCATTACTCGGAGTAAGAAATGAATTTCAAGTTGATCCAAGTAAAACCAAAAGATGAAATTATTATTATGAAATAGAAACTCATGAGGTAAGTATATTTCCACATATTGAAATACAATAAAATAATTCATTAACATTAGGAATATTATCTTGAAATAAAATTCAATCATATTACAATCATTTATGATGACATTAATAGACTTTTAACACCTATTATATTTATGGATTTGGGAACCTAAACTATCCATTGATCAATCACTTATTTGTGATTAATGACCTCAACCACTCTTTATAATTATTTATGTTTTTCCTCCAAGTCTAAATTTTCACTTTCCACTAATATTCTCCTAGGTAAATACCTAGTAATTTTTTATTCTATTTGAAATCTCTACGTTCCATTATATCATATTAAGAAGGTATTATATTAAACCTTCTAAAATTTGGAGTTTAAAAAATGGAATTTTAAAATATCAAAACATGGATTACCAATATCATGTTTAAATTATGAAGATGAAATTTATTTAATTTGAGGAGATTGTAATACCCCAAAATTCTGAAGGAATAACATTTTATTCAATAGTTTGTATGAAAATAATTACCAAGAGTATAAGAAAATATAACGTTCCATGTATTTAAAATATATTTAATTTTTTAATTAAATACAATCTATTCTATAGATTTAAATTCCCACAATTCTGAGTTAGCCAACGTTGCACCTAACTATTAGTTTCTTTGATAACTCTCGTTACACGCATGACAACGTTTTAGCTAATACTGTTAATACTATTATTTAAAATAAAAATTTTCTATTATCTATTAAATTATAAGTTATGAATAATATTAAATAACTTATTAAAATATATGGTAGAATTTATTGGTTTCCAATTTATTACAAATAAATATAAAAACAAATTTAGTATAAAGGAAATGTTTTTATAAAAAAACTATTATTATGCACCAAAGGAGTTTTATCATAATAATTTAAAATAAATACAATTATTATATTATTTTAATAAAATTTATACATCCAATAAAATGTTTTACTATTCATACAATATATTTTATAGGCATAAGATAATAACAAATTGAATTTTACCCATCAAAGCTGTTTTTTTTCTAAAGGCAGTTTTACTAACTTTTAATGACACACTAGTTTTAAAAATATATTTTGAAACTTTTATAAATTTTATTTGAGGAAATCAAAATAATTTTTCAAATTATAATTTCAAATTTATCTTAAGTTTAATTTTTATAATTTTTTGAGACATTTTATTTTTTAAGTGACTATTGAAAAATATTGAATTTTAATTGAAAAATTATTTTTCATCAAAATTATTTATAAAGTTAAATTATATCGTGAATTGATTTCAAAGTGAAAATAGATAAATTACAAGTCTATTAATAAAATTTAGGTTATTAGAATAAATTTATTTTTGAAATTGGATGTAGAAACATTGTAAACCTTGGAAGATTTTCACTTTAAAACCCCACTTTCTCGTTATGTATGAGAGATTAACTTTAAATTAATTTATGTGGTTTGATTTTTGAAAAAATAGAATCAATATTTTTAATTATAATAATTTATAATTTCTAGTATGTTTTACTTAATTTTTGACCATAATGATAAGTTAATGCATTTAAAATTAATTACTATAGTTAAAGTAAAATGAGTTTACTTAGAGGTTAAACTTAGAGTATATTGTTTAACAGTGACCCAAAAATTTTCCAATAAAAATTTTATGTGCATTTTTCGGCCATTAAACCAATTTTATCTATTTTTTTTATTATGGAAGCCTATTTTTAGTTAAAAACACGGGTACTCCTACCATCTTTTCAAAAATTCCAAGTGTGTCCTCTCCCTCACTTATACAAGCCCACCCACTCTTCCCCTTCTTCACACCTCTAAAACTATTTTGGATATTCTAATAACTTCCCAAATAGCTCCCCAAATTCCCTCCCATAATCCTAGTATTCATATCGTGGGAAAAAATCTTTCTTAGGAAGGCATTACTGTAAACCTAAGGCGGATACCTGAAGAAGAGGTAATGATCTTCTAAAAGTGTTTTTATTTTATTTCCTTATTCACCTAATTAAATTCTTTTGATATCATGATTATATAATAATCTCAATATCTTCTGTATTATTATATGTTTTTATATCATGGTTATGTCTTACAACTTCATATAATCACTTCAAATGGGTTTCTAAATCATCGTTCGTGTGTATGGAGGACCACTACCTCGCGAACTGATGACATTCGTTTTTCCATTACTACCTTCAAAGGTTGAGAGTAATGATGAACATAATATTTTTATATGATATAAATTATATTTATGATTTATTTATGCTTATTCAATTATTTAATAATGCAAAAATTCACGATTTCTATTTAGTGGGAATACGATAATGTTGTTCGTGTGTACGGAGGAGTAACCCCTTACGAACCAATGTGATTTGTTCACTCTATAGATGGAATGTATTAAGGATGGTTTTAAAAAAAATATAAAATATTCAACATAAGGATAATAATTTAATTATAATATATATGTATATATATCATTTACTTTTCTTTCTTTTAATACGATAAGAAAATGGAAATAATATTCATGCATATGTACGACGTAACGTCTCCATGAACAGTGTATTTTATTTCCTATAACCAAATTTTATGGATTAATATAAATACATATATAATGAATACATATTATATTTATATCAAGTTTTACATTATGGATATGATGAAATCATGATCTATGTATTTGGAACAAGAAATAATAAGTCAAAACTTACTTGAAAAAGGTAATTAACACCTGAAATGATGAAAATAATTAATGATTATTAACAAACAGGTAATAATATGTTATAACATGATTATATGTTATATCAAAAATATTAATATGGTCCAATAATATGGTAATAACATTATTAAAACCACTATATAAGATTTTAATTTGTGTTCAACCAAAAGGAAGCGTAAGGTAATGAATTTCATCACAATTTTCACTTCATTGTGGAATATTGTAATGTAATGCACATATATTCTTTTATATGGGGTATATATTGCACCTATGAAATTAAATATCATGAGTAACTAATTTTTCATGGTATTTTTTGTTTCAATTTTAATTATTTCCTCTAAGGGGATTTTAATTTAAAGTTACCAAGTGGTAAAGACATTTCATAACTGAATTCATTTTCATTGGAATATATTACTTCCTCACTGTTGTTAATATTCTATTAATATGTGTATAATGAAATTAAACTATATAATGATTTATTTAAACTTGTTTTATGTGGATTTATATTTAATACACATAATCAATTCATAGATAATTTTCACTTCAATGTTATGATCACTTCAAGGGTGTATTTCACAATCTCATTCTAATTGAGATTATTTATTATTAAAATTCCATTTAAGTAAATTATATGATAATTATTTAATAAACCCATTCAATTTATTATCCTTTGATTATTCAAAATATTTTTCATGTGGCTGTATAATTTTCCCACTATTTAGTACTTAATTTTTTTGAGAATTTGTTTTAATGAAAATCTGACTTCATTTCCATCTTCGATCAGAAACATATTTCGTTTAAAAACATATTTTCTAAAAAAAAATTCAATTTTTTTTTAAATTATAAAATTTATTTAAAGTAATTTAAACCCATTTTTACTAATTATTTTTTTTTCTGAAAAGATTCTTATTTTTTTTCAAAACAATTCCCTTTTGCATTTTAACAAAAATGTGAAAAGAATAGATGTTTTTTTAACATGCATGGAATGTACAATATCACTACCAAAAAAGTGGGTTTTATAGTGCTACCCCTTTATCAGTGCTAAAAAAAGTGCTGATAAAGGGGGTACCCTTTTACAGGGCTAAAAAAACGTTGATAAATGGTACTTTTAACAGCGCTAAAAAAGTGCTGTTAAAAGTACCCATTTATCAGCGTGTTTTTTAATAGCATTGTTAAAGGGTATATTTCAAAAAAAATATCATTAAAATAATTAAAATTAATATATTAATATATTAATATATAAATATATTTATATTGATATAAATATAATATATATTTTTTAAATGTGTTTTAGATAAGGATAAATCGAAATTTAAACTTAATATATAATATATTTATTAAAAAAAGCTTATGAAATAATTTAAAAAATATTTTTAATTAATAATTTTTTTAATGAATAAAATTAATTTAATAACAATTTTAATATAAAATAAATAAATAAATAAAAAATCTAAAATAAGTTGAAAAAACAACTCGAACTTCAAACAGTCATAACTTTTGATCCGGATGTCAGTTCGAGCTCTACCACATATCAAATCAAAGTTCGAGACGAGATATATGCTTTTATAACTGAGGGGGATCTTAGTCAAGGTTTTTTTGAGGCCAAAAAAGGCTCAGAAGGCCTCTAAAATTGAGTTTTTAGTCGGCGTACCCGATTTTTTAACATTTGATGGATTTTCAAGCTCATTTATGGGGGTATTTTTTCCCTTTTTTGGTGGGAACTAAATCTATTAAAACATATTACAATCATATTTATATAATGATTTTAAAATTTTATCATTTTTCACAATTTATTGTTATTTATAATCAAATATATAAGAATATATACATATTTTTTTATATATTCACACAGAAAAATTTAATTTTATAACTAATTAATTAAACATATTTATATATAAAATATATTTATTAATATATAAGCCTTAACTAAATAAAAACTAATATCTATTTTATTTAAAATACAAAATATGAATATTTATATATCTATATAATGCGTGTGTGTGTGTGTGTGTATATATATTAGTGTGTGTGTGTGTGTTTTAGAAAACTGATATATATTATCTATTTGTTCTAACATATAAATAGACATATTAATATATAATAATGTAAATATATACAAATATATATAAATATGTATAATTATACTTACATATACACATATATATAATATATATACATGTGTATGTATGTTGTATATATGTATGTATGTATGTATTTATTTATTTATAAACACAAAAAAAACATATTTTATAAATGTATTTAAAACTAATCTTACAAATATATATTAATATATGAATAAATATATAACTAAATATATATTAACATATGAATTAATATATGGATAAAAAATATAACTATATATATACATAAATAAATAGATATAAATAGATATTAATATATGAATATATATATATATATTAATATAACTATATATATATATTAATATATATATATATATTAATATATATATATATATATTAATATAACTATATATATTAATATATATATATATATATATTAATATAAATATATTTTAATATACGAATAAATATTACTAAATATATATATAAATAAATAGATATATCATTAAATAGAGATAAAATCAACATGTAGGAGTGGTAACGTGTCCAGGCGCGTAGGGAAGAGGTCTGGAGTTTGAATCCCAGGAGAGGTAAGGGCGTGCATACAGGTGAAGGCAGGGGGGCTAGAGCTGTTAAAGGTACTGGAGGGTGCTTTTAAAGGAAGGCAGGTTGGGGCGGGTGTAGGTGGGGGCTTCCGGGGGGTGGTGAGTGCTATTGAAAGGGCGTGGCGGGCGCTGTTAAAAGGGGTGGTCTCCAATTTTTATTTTTTTAATATTTTTTACATTTTTTTACTTTTATTAGCACTTTTTAAAAATCACTGATAAAAGGGGTCTTTTATTAGCACTAATAAAAGTGCTGATAAAAGGGACCTCCCTTTTAACTTCGCTCAGAATAACAATACTAAAAAATTGATGTTAAAAGCTATTTCTATCACTGATAAAAGAACTATTTGTAGCAGTGTATTTCCTAATATCATGAAAGATAAATGATTTCAAGACACCATTAATGTTTTCAATGTTTTTTAATTATTTTTTTAAAAGTGATTTTCATAGAAATTTTCTTTCAATTTTTTTTTACAAAATGAAAAGGATGTTTTTCTCATTAATGTTTTTAATGGTTTTTTTCTTAATTGAATGGGTATATGTTGTATTTATACCATCCTTATTATTCATATGGATGGGATATGATTTTTTTTACCAATGATACTATTGAAATTCACTTCCATGAATCATTTTTTTCTTTAACTTCCCCTAGTATTATTTGCATTCGTGTTATCATTGAACATTAAATTTACACTAAAATTCAATATCATTTTTCAAGGATATGATTATTGGATAAAATGGATAAAAATTTTACATATTGTGTTTGTATTGAAAGTTATTTGATTAACTAGGGAAATATTTATAAATATTTTTTCTTTACTTAATACTGATAATTGATAGGGCACATTGTTTATGAGTTAAATTGATTATTCAATATATGAGGAATGCATCAGACATGAAAGACATGGGTTGGGGACTGGTTAATGGAATCCTGTCAAGGCATAAGTGGTATCATGGGATGAATTAGTTTTCTAGACTTAGATAATGGGTTTTCACCTTTTATATTTTAAAACATCTAGATGATAGATCTGCTGGTAAAAGTATCATGTACCTAGGAAACATGGCGTCCTATAATTAAGTATTGTCTGCATTCAAAATTCATTTATTATTTTCCATGAGATTTTCACTATGAAAAAATCTATGGAGTCATTAAACTTCCAGTTTATTGATTAAATGGATGTGTTTTTAGTTATTTATCTTTTCATATTTATTCTTCCTTATCTTATCATGATATTCATGTTATTAAAATTGCATATGTTTTCAGTTATTTACCTTTATATATTATGTACGAACTTCCTTCTGAGTTTAATTATTACATGGAATGTATGATCGGTTATTTACCTTTACATATTGATTATTCTCGTTGACTCATTATTTCTTCCATTGTATTTAACCCTTACTGATCATTTTAGATCACCCTTGTTTTGTTTCCTTCCCCTATGAATTTTACTAAGATTACTATTACTGATATGAAAGGATATTCTAGAAGGAATAAAATTATTAATATCAAAAAAATTATGTTGTTATTTTTTGGATTCATTTATAATATAACATTTATATATGTATTTTTTTACTAATAATACTAAACTGATATTTCCTTTGGGATCTGAATATTGTATTTATTATAATGTAATGGTAGTATGCACCAACTCCAGGCTGCTGGGTCTGGGTTGCTACATCATCTATGGTCTAATCGGATGGTGACACCCCACCTTTAAGGCTTTCCCTTAATGAAAAACTCTATGGATCCTCATACTTCCTCAGCTCGATCCAGATTTGCAGTGTGTAATCAATGGATAGGTACATAAGAATCATCTTCTCCTGACCCTTCTAAACCTCTAAGTGCATGTCAGATAGAAATTTCATCAACTTCCACTCAGAATTAAACCCTTGGACTACCCAAGTCCGTGTCTTCCTACTCAAATTTCCAGAAACACTATTTCCATTCAATGGATTATAGGCTAGATCAATGTCAAGGAACTGGGTATACTCAACCCACCTTTGATTCTAGAGATTCAGGTCTCTCTGAAAAAATATACAATCTATCATTTTTTGGTCAGTATACAAAATAATCCTTTTTCCTAAAGGGAAATTCCTCTAAAATAATAAGGTATAAACCACTGTGAACAACTCATGATCATATATAGAGTAATTCCATTCATGAGGCCTCAACTGCAATGATCCAAATACCATGAATCAATCACTCCTCATCAAGACTTCCAATTTTCTAATCCCAGTTGCATCATAAATATTTGTATAATCTTCATTGGGATCAGGTAAGATCAAAATAAGTGTGGTAGTCAAACACTTATTTAACTCCTAAAAATAATTCACACATTCTCCAAACCCTTCAAACTTTATCCCATTCTCATTTAGAACTAATAGTGGTGATCCCAAATGGGAAAATTCCTAGATAGATCTCTCATAATATCCCACTAATCCCAAAAATATTCAAAGATTAATTACATTATTGGGATACTCTCAACAAACAACTACCTGAACATTCTCTTGGTCCATAAACACACCTTCTTATAAAATGTTCCATCCTAATAAAATCTCCATGTTGAAATAGAATTTTTTCTTATATATATTTGTATATAAGATATTCTCTCTTAGTGTAATCAAGAAGGTGTCAAGATATTGGGAATGATCATCATGATTCTTGGACTACACCAAGATTTCATCCATAAATACAACCACAAACTGATACAGGTATGAAATGAATATTTATTTCATCAAGGCCATAAACATAGCCAAAGAATTCATCATTCCAAATGACATAACGATGAACTCGAATAGTAAATACCTTCTTCTAAAATAATTTCATGGTACATTTATGGTATTTATATCATTTTATTATACCCTGACCACATATTGAAATTTTATAACACACAAGAACACCTCAACTAGTCAAATAGATCACTGATACATGGAATATGATATCAGTTCTTATATATCATCTGGTTCAACATCTGGTAATGGACACATAAATTCAATTTCCAATCACCCTTTATAAAAAAACCATATATCCCTAGAGTGAAAAACTAAGATGGATAAATCCATTACCCAACAATTATTCCAGCTAATAATTAAGCTCATGAAGCTTTGTTGTTTCTATTTTGTAAGGTGGAATGAAAATAGGTTCAACACCATGCATGAGTTTATCATAAACTCAACATTTATCATAGGTGGAATCCTGAAGAATTCATCAAGCAACACATAATTAAATCCATCAACTATAGGAAGAAACACACTATGACTTACACCCCCATAATCTAAGATAAGCCTCTCAAATTGGCCTGTGATCTCTCACAGATGCTGATGAGATGGCCTTGCACGACCTGCCTATATATCCCATTATCTATAGTGAACATAATTGTCACCCTTAGGAGATGTAAAGTTTATTATCATTTAGTAAAAATTGATTTGGTATTGTTAAAATACAAGACATCCCATGCCCAAAACTAATTCAAAAAATGGAATGTCAAGTATGTAAAAATCCTAAAGGAAATGATACCCACCAACCTCAATGAAACAACCCTTTCTTCCTTAGGCCGTATAGCAATAGGCATGTTGATCATCATATACCCACTCAAAAACTCCATTTTCAGAATAAAATTACTCCAAATTTTTTAGATACAAAATACCGTGAGGAACCTATTTCAAATAAAGCGTTGGAATAACTATAAGATACTAGAATAAGGCCGCTGACGGTCAATGTCCCATCCTCGCTATCAAAAAGTGTAGGCTGAGCTGTATGTAACTATCCTATACCTATAACCTATGTGGTAGCTTGATTAAACTATTTTATGCTATGATAGTGATATAGGTTCACTTTCCTTGAAGTACAATGTCCACCACCACAACCAGAACGAACTATAATACTTCAATTTCCAGATTGTTTCATTGTAGAATACCCCACTCCAATACTCTATTTTGGTATACCTCCTTCATTAATACCCATGTATTTTTGATTTTGGAAGAACCATTGAAGGCACCCCATCATTCAAAAGGTTTTTAACTCCAAAAGTGGTCAAGTAAATAGGTTATGAATGTCACCCGACCTATAAAACTGATGGAAAAGCACTCAAGTATTTCCTTTCTTATAGATCATTCCCCATGTAAACTCTGATTTATACTACTTTTTTTAACATTATCATAGTGATACTTACATTTCTTGGAAGGTATAAATCATGTTTTTCTATTAGAAACCTCCCAACCTCCACTGGAAGCCCCCATTATCTTCCCCTCATATTTGAGAGCTTGATTCACAACCTCTGCAAACGTCTTCAACTGAAAGATATTAACTGGGGACTTTATATTACATTAATGTATTTTATAGAAACGTTTCTATAGTGTTTCCTCATCTCTTAATATCACTTGGAAGAAGTACTGCAAGTCGATGAAGGGAACAATATAGTCTATAAATGACATGCTCCCCTAGGTTAATAATATAAACACTTATTCCCTCTCATGTCTTAGAATATTCAGATAAAAGTGTTCCATAAACTTCACCTAAATTTATTTCCATACCATGAATTCTAAATACTATTCCAAATCCATAATTTCATACAAATTATTTTCTAATACTAGCAATGTATAAGCAAATAATTTTACTCTTTTCCCCACAGGAGTCTCTAAATGATCTAGGATGGTCAGGATAAAATCAATCCAAAACTTTGTTGCCTCATTCCCACCCTCTCTGGTGAAATTCAGAGGGTGATATAACTATAATTACTATGTCATATCACACATCTTCTGCAAAAACTACCCTGGGTATCATTCCAGGAATTGTATAAATAGAGTAAGGTTTAGATGTAACTGAGATCCCACACTTGCTCCTAGAACTATCAGGGCCTTTAGTTCTATGACTAGAGGCACATTTTAAGCCAAGTACACATGTTATCCTACCATCAAAAATCATCATGGAAGCATGTATCTACAATAATAAACACATGCATTAGGACATAGAACCCATCATTAACAATTTTTAACAAGATAAATTCATATAAATCTATATCATGTTATCCTAAATACACTTCCACACCATCAAAACTGAGGCACCAACACTACCCGTAACTATCCCTAACTTGGGTCATGGCTAACATATAATAAAAAACTCGTATCTTTCAATATTATAACTATAAAATAAAATTATCCATTTCAAAAATACCACATTTAATATCTTTTAAAAATTTAAATTTATTATTAGGGACCATTTCATTTTAAAAATCCTCAAATAAATGAAATCATTTTTATTTCCAAAAACCCACTCATAATTTCATTTTTTCTACATGTCACATAAAATAATGATTTCCTAGAATGATGAATGAATACCCAAATCTAATTCCATACTGAGCCACAAGTAAAATCAAAAAAAAAACCTCACACAACAAGTGCATCACCCATCATGAAAAAACATCTAACTATAATAGAAAACATCAATAACAACAATCCCACCCTGGGTACTTGGTTTTTACCCCACACATGGGTTGAATACTCCCATGAACAAGCTCATTACCATAGACCTACTCACCCTAGTATCCTTTAAAAAATTTCTAAATAATAAATAAATTGAAAATAAAAGAAAAATACTCACTGATACAACTTTGTAAACCCTGAAAAAGGTAACATACATCGATTCCATAACCTAGTTTTCCACTTATCCTCAAGCGTACATCCAAGTATGATAGTGTTTTTTGACTATAAGGGAGAGTATGTAACATAGAGAGACTATAAAATATTTATAAAAGAATAAAAATTATGAAAATAAATATGAAATCTATACATGATTATACAATAAAAAATTACATATATAAACAAAACATCACACGATGAATCCAAAATAGGGGAATTTTTTAAAAACCATGGCAACAAGTATGCCATGCCATAAAAGTGTCAAGTGTTTAATGAAAACCCAAAATAAATACATAATGACTTCTCCCAAGTGATTCCAACATCATAACTGGTTCCCTCATCAATAAACCATCCCAAATACCAACTCATCCATCTAATATAGGGATCTTTCCCTTATCCTTGTTAGTAATATGATGTTTATTCAGGTACTATTCAGGTGGCCTGAGTAGGGTCTGACTACAAATCTATAGGCCACCACCAAGGGAATCTAAATAAATTTATAGTTTATAAAAATGTATTATGTTTTATAAATAATACATAAAAAATAATAAGTTAAATAGGTTTCATATCAATTATTCTTTAATCAATTACATCTACCCCTAGGATCACGGGGATACCTGAACCAACAATACCCTCTTAATACCATTCCATATTCTGAAGAATATACAATAGGGATATAAAAATTAATTATTTAAAGGGATTAGATTATTCATTTAACTCCAATTTCATTTCTTGTACCTTGGATCATCATTCCTGGTACACATGTAACAGACACTTAGAACACATGTCCAGTGCCAATATCATGGAGCCTAGAGGATCATTATATAACCCCATGTGTATTTGAAGCATCAACCCCAGACCCAAAATGCATTGTTCACATGAATGCATTGGGGGCCTAGAGAATCAGTTTGGAACCCCATGGGTATTTGGTGTATCAGTACCAAACCCTAAACTAATTAATCAATCATCCACAAATATAAAATATATCAAGGTTCAACATCATTAACCTTCTTATCAATCATTCACATCATGAAGAACCCTTTAATTCTTCAATAAAAACCTTATTTTAGTAATTTAATCATAAGGGATGACATGAAAAATCCCATATTAATCCATTTATCATCATTAATTACACAAATCATTGAACTTTAAAAGCTTATCCATTTATCCCTTTAAATACCATTATAAAACATGAAATATAGATTTAGTTAAATTTAAGAAACCCACAATTTCCCCTTATTCATCCCCTTTTTCATAATTTTAGGGTAATTGGCACACCCCATGGGTTTCTATATAGTCCAGTATCATAATTTCTACTAGGTACAATGGGATCAATGAAGGGACTCACAATTTCATGGAATTAAAATCACCTTTTTAATTTAAATGCAATTCCACAACATGGAAACACAATAGAACAACTAAAAACATGATATTAGAATAAATAATATGGGAATTAGAAATTATATCATCAACCTCATGACTATTGATGAATTATCAAAAAATTTATACCTTAATTTGATATAGAACGATTGAATTCACAATGGAATAGGAGATCTAGGATCAAAATCTAAGATCAAGATCCAACTAAACAAGATACACTAAAAACTAGATCCAAAACATCAACAAAATCAAATCACCCCTCTCAAATGAGAGAGAAATATTAGAGAGAATGTAATATAAATGAGGAAGAATTTAAATACAATAAAGGGGTTGAATTCTTCAAATATATATTTGATTTGTATTAGAATAGGTTTGATGATCCTATGAATCATCTCGGGAGCCTCTAGGTTTAAGGGAATTCATGTTAGGATGTAATATGATGATTAGGGATATAAATCAGGGGTTCATGAATTTTTAATTAAATTTTGGGGGTTTTAAAGTCTCACGTGCATGGTTTCCTGGATGGGACTAATGTTTTGGAAAACCATGCTCCCTAATAGTGTTCCCCTACTGTTTGCGGTGTACAATTACTCCTAGGTGGGCACATTGTTTTACAAGACATGCACCAAACCATGTAAACCAACTCTACCATAAGGGTTCATGCTCTAGGTTGGTTGTATTCATGGTTTGTTCTAACCATGCACCATATACTAGTGGATCAAAAAGGGGTACATAGTTTCTTATGGAAAACCACATGGTTTTCCCAAACCATGATACAACTATGCATAACCCCATGAGCTTCCAAAATCTTCCAAATTCACACATACCAAACACAATGAAAAATAAAAAAATATTATAACAAAAATAAGGTAAATGATTTCCTTAAAATAAATAATACACATCAGAGAAAATGTTGGGATATTACATCATTAATCATATTATTTAACTTATATTAGTGTTATACTTAATTATAATTTTTTTGAAGTTGTTTGGTTCAGAAGTAAAAAATTAAATTGGTAGGTTGACATTGGTCAAATGGATCATGATTATATCATTTAGAGAATCATGATCACATAATACTTATAATTTTTATTCATTAATTATAGTTTTAGAAAAAAAATTTAAGGATGGTTTTGAAATATGAATTATGTTACAATCAATGAGAGGGTAAGCCATATATATGCATGCGTAACATTTATATTTTTAAAGTAAAATGAAGGAATGAAGTTATGTATCATTTTACCCTTCTAGAATGATTTTTATAACTAAAATATCCTATTGATTATTTAAATATTACTATATATATATATATATATTCCACGTGGGGTAGTAATGAAAAATAAAATACACCATTTTAAGTGGATTTAGTCTACCTGTACACACTAGAAACATATTTAATTTATATTGGATGGTAAAGAGATAAGAATAATATTTATTTACCATTAATGAATTAAATTTTTATCATATATATCATATTATTTCATTTTTATTTTTGATCATGTATAACCAAAATATTTTGGGATATATATTGAATTAAATTAGTTCGTGAGGTGGTAGTCTGCCATATAAACGAACGATGGTTTCATTTCCCATTTGAATGAAGAGGAGATGGATAAAGCTTATTCCATAAAAATAATAACATCTCATTATATGGTATATTATTATGTAATTATATTTTTATGGTCAAGAGAGGATTATATGAAAGTGAAATAAAATAAAAACATTAGGTTAATTGATTTATTAATTCTTTAGAAAACATCATTAGGATTAAATATTTGCCCATCTGTGATGGGTGTTATAATAAAACCAGGGCCTCTAGGACACAAGGAGGGATGAAAATAATGGAATTGGGTAGGAATTTTATCATATAAGAGTCTCTTAAATTCTGAATAAAATAGGATATGCAATGTCCTTTCATAAGTTAGGGAGAGGACACACTTGTATTTTTTGAAATGGTTTCATATTAGTAGGGAATTTTCATGGAAAAGTGTCCCCAAAATAAGTAAATTCTGATCCTATGGTTATACGGGTCAAAATAAAATCATCCAATAAGAATTAATATTATATTTTGCAGTCTTATCAATAAGTATCAACTGATATTAACTCGATATACCCTTCCATCATGGTGACTCATTTTTTTATCAAAATGACTATTTATAATGACTAAGAAAAAAATCTCACTAATTAATATATTTTAACATTATGATTATAAATTTAGAATATATTTTATTATATTAAATATATATAATTTTTATAATTTATTTTTAAATAATTATTTAAAGTGCAATGAAAACCAATTTTTAGAAAAATGCATTTTTGAGCATAAGACTGAATTTACATTCATTACTTCCCATGTAAAAACATAAAATGAATGATTTTTTTTCAATATATAGTCTATAAAATTTATAAATATAATTATTCAATATATCTTAGTATAATTTATTGAGATTTGAACACATTGTGTTCATAAAAAATATTTTTAGAAAAGAAATGCCTTTCTAATCCTAATGAAGAACATTCACAAAAATAGAGTATAATGATAACTACAATGTAATTAATTATATTATTTCATATGAAAGCATAATTATGTTACATTAATATTAAATTTTATAGATAATGGTGATTTTAATTACACATTTTAGATAAATGAAATTACAGTTTTAAAAAATATATAAATTTCAATATTAAGTAAAAAATCAATCTCTTAAGAAAAATAAAAAAATACACCCTAACATAATAGTGAAATTATTATTTCATAAGTGATATTAATTTATTGAAATTAAATTTTTAAAATTATATAGATTTATAATAACATCTGTAAAAAAAATCCAATAGAAAACATATTTCTTGTTAGTATATTTTTGAAGCATAAATTGTTTTTTCATAAAATTATTTATATATTTATTTTGAATAAACCAAAAAATCTGACTTATCTAAATTATCTACAAATATTTCACATAATATGTTTATGAAAAATCATAATTTCCAATTTAATGAATAAGTTATAATTGTAAGATAATAATTTAATTAAATTATATCACAAATCATATAATGCTTGTTGTTGTGTACACCAGAAACTAATGAGTATATTAATTAATGAAAATAAAATCATTCGGTGTTACATAATTCCCCCAATTTAGATGATTTCTTGAAAAAAATTTATCTCATTACCATTATAATGGGTTTATGAAATTTTAAAAATCAATACCAAGGAGTGAAAGATAAAACATATAGACATGAAAGGAATATCTATTTAATATTTAAAGCTATCTTTATTGAAAACCCACATCATATAAAGGGATAATAAAACATCCTTTTGAAAAGTGGATAATTGAAATATAAATCTCATCTAGAATAACACTAAACTAACATTCCACCAAATGAAAAAAAATCAGGTAGTTAAAATGTGGTCATGGAAAGAATATCCAATTAAAAGACAACATTACACTTATTTTTTGAGAAGAAAGGAGTCTACCAATTTATTAAAAGTTATCATAAACTGATAACTATTTCATTTTAGGATCCATTTATTGGAATTTATGGATTATATTACCATTAAGATGGAGAAAATGAGAAAGTATACTTTCATGACTTCTTTCCATTTTATAATATCTATTTCATCCATTCATTGTATTTTGGAAAATTTTACCTATATAATATTTCTTATCGAAATAAATGAATATTCAAAATAATTTTTTTCATTCTTGGAGAATTAAATTTATATTTAAATGGATCACATGATACATAATAAGATAATAGTTTATTCCTCTATTATTTAAATTTTATCCAAAAAAATTGATAACATAGGGTAAGATAATATCGAATATGATGAAATAATAAATTAATATTAAAATCCTCAAAAAATAATGCCAAAAGTTGAATATTAAAAATTCTATAAATAACTAATATTAAAACTGGAAAAAATATTCCTATCCATATTCAAAACCCCAAAATTAGAAGTACATTATCTTATAATCTTATGAGATCAATTTAACATTTATCTTCAAAAAATATTAGTCACTCATAAAGTCACATATCAAAAATAATTATATGTCTTAATATTATATTCTAGATTTTTTTTATATTTTCTATATGTAACAAAAATCATTATAAATCCAAAATAAATTTATATACACTTATAAAGGTAATTGAAATTTATTTTAAAAAATATCTTATCTTAAAAAAAAGAATTCCAATTTATTGACAATGTATAATGTTCTAAAAACACTGATCTTCTTTAAAAATAAAATTATTCACATAATCACCAAATCAAATTTCAATCCCATTTTTATCTTTATGATAAATCATATGTTCACATAATGTAATAACTATTTTCTAAAAATTAACCTTAATTACTTTATCATTATAAATAATATTTACCATATGGTTATCAATACATTTAAACATATGTCCACAAAATTTAAAAGCATTATTCCAAAAATAATGTTTTCACTAAAACAAAAGTTAAAATTAAGGGCTAAATATACCTAAATATTTTATTAAAACTCAATAATTATCACTCAAAGTAAATTTATCACATAAATATACAAATGATTATCAATGCTTATATACTTATGAACATAATTTATTTTATCTCTATATCATAACTCTTGATTACATAAATATATAAACTGCAATCATTAAACATACTTTAAAATCATTAAAACACACATTACTATTTTATTCGTTAATTCGTCATTCCTATAATAAAAATATTAATAATTTTATAAGATTCAATAATATAAAAACATAATCCAAAATATGATCGATACCTTTTATATTTCATTCTCAGTTGACTCATCTTTAACTTTAATGGTATTAGACATTCCTAAACCATTATCTGTGTTGTCTTGCTGATCAACATCATGATATAACCCTACAGGACATCGATTTTCATAATTCCCATAATCTTCACATTTAAATAATTCAAATTATAACTTAGGATGAACTTTATTCATATTCATAGTGTTAACCAAACTCTTTCTTTTCCATTGGATGTTTATTTCACTTTGACATCCTTTTCCATATATAAAACATGTTGTTTTTCCTAGATTATATTTTCCTGGTTTCTTAATCATACATTCCTGACACATAAAATGTTGAATCATTTTTACATTTATAAATTATATCAAATGAAAATATTTGGTAATATTTTTTTTATTAATTTGTTCTTTAATAAACTAGCCTAGATTCATGTTATTAAACATATCATGTGATACATGGTTAAGAATAACCATAATATCTTCCACTAAATATCTAATTATATTCAGTTGTTCATTCGGACATCCACCACATTGTCCTTTAAATCAATATTAATTTTTCTTCCTTCTTGATAATTCCATTTACTTAAAAAATTTGTATTGTGAGTATATCAAATAAAATAATAATAAAAATTATTATAATTAGTATTATCAATTAATTATCCTTAACCATGTCATCATATGTTCAACAATTTCAATTTATAAAAAATAACCATAATTATCCATATAATACTAACCTATTTTTTAATAGTGGTATTTTAATATAGGATCATATAATATCCTTACCTCTAATGTTATCTAATATCTTTCTATGATACCAAATATTAGGAAATTTTATATATTAAAACAATTATTTAATTTTTAAATAAGAATTCATTTTTATTCATTCCAAAAGATCATTTTAGGTTTATAGTTTTAGAGAATTATGTTATTAATCTTAAATAGAAAACCTACACATTAAAAGTTTTAAACTTACACTAAGTATCCATTTTTTTCTCAATACATTCATTTTAAAAGAAAAAACATTCTATCATGAAAAAACATCATGATTTTAAACTTTTAATCATAATTGTTCTTACTAATCCTTAAAAACACTGAAGATCATTTGAAAACCATATATGAGAATATAAATCTAATTAATAGACATATAAAAAAAGAAATGAAACTCATTAGTCAATTTCAAAACCATGATATCATACAGTAGTGTTTTCATTCAACATAAAAAACATGATATTATTTAATTAATTTCATAAAAATTAAATCAACATTACCCCCAATTACTTTCATAAAAACACATTATATAAAATTATAAAGGAAAAATCATTCAAGATTTATTATAAGAAAACATGAGAACCCATGAAGAAATTTTTTCTAAATATATCCTATTTTTAACCAAAACATTTTAATTCTTCCTTTAAAAAAATATAATTAAAACACCTTTCCAAATAAAAATATTTCCCTAAAATCACTTCATATAGTTTCTTGGTGACATCATCTTCATAGAAGTCTTATAAATACAATAACCTACTCTATAAATTCCAACATAATTCTATAGGGAATGTAATCAATAACCAAAGAATTTTATTTCTATATTAGGAAAAAATGTTATTTTAATCAATGAAAAAGGACTATATCATGCATAGAACACATAAAATATTTTATTCCCATCATTAAACACATAAAAATATACATTTGAACACATAACTAAATCATTTTCGGATATTGATGTATACTTTTCCTTTAAAACTCAAATTTCAAAACCAAAATACCCTAAACAAAGGGAAGGATAGTTTTTCATTTAATTAAACATATAATCCTATAAATAATCTAAAATATTAAATAACTTTTTTGTGGTGGAAATTTATTAACATCGTATATGTTAAAATAGATCATTCCATTTTCCATTTGTAAAGAATGTCAAAATGTTCCATATAAAATATGTAAAAATATTCGTTTCGAAAACCATTGAAATAAAACCAAAATATAGATAAAATTTTAATATTAATTTTTTTTCAATATAAATTCATCTATAAAAGGATTTGATAAAAAAGGACATAGAGTGAAATGATATGTAAATTAGACAATTAAAAAATTTAAAATTAGTTTTTAAGGCGAAGTACCCCTTACCTTGAGTCTGACATGTAACATAAATTAATTATCATCCTGAATAGTAAAATAATGTTAATTATTTACTTTATTAATATAATTTTCCATTTTTATTATTCATTTTATTTCACTTATAAGCATGTGATATAGGATTACTTAATTATTATAGGGATGTATGGTTCATAAATCAAAAATGAGTTTGATATGTTGAATTTGGTAAAATGGACCAAGATTATATAATTTTTATAATACTAATCATATTAAAATTATAATTTTGTACATTAATAATAATTTTAGAACCAGAAAGTAATTTTTTTTATCAAAAATGATATATATCATAATCATAGTGATTCTAGGCCATATATACACAAGTCTAACATTTCAATTTACTAAATACATTAGGGAAAAAAAGGTAAGTATGATATTATATTTCTATAATGATAACTATATCATAAATAAAATAATAAATTATTAAATAAGTAAATATATAATATTCAAGTGAGGAGGATATGAAAAATAAAATTGATAGATTCGTGAGGCACCAGTCCACATATACACATGAGCAGTGTTTATATATATAATTAGATGGTGATGAAAGATGTAGAATATTTATTAAACATTATACAATTAAATTTATATAATATATATAATATTATTTAATTTGGATCCACGATCATGACTATCCATAAGAGGTGTGGATGGAAAAATAATAACATCAGTTTGCGAGGCGGTAATCCTCTATACACATGAATGATAGTTTCAATTCTCATTTGATAGATTTAAAGAGGGGTAAATGTTATTTCTTCCCCAAAATAACATACCATTATATTTAATATATGTATATTATAATATTAAAATGCTTAATATATGTTATAATGATATTAATGAAGAAATAAAAAAACACTCAGTTAAGTTCTTTACCTCTTCTTCGAACATCCGCCTTTGGTTTACTGCATTGGCATTCTATGGTTGTTATTATGATCATTTTAGGGACTCTAGGATATTTCATGGGATGATAAGAATTTATTTTTTTAGTTATTGGCCATGGTAAAAGCCTATATATTTTTGAATAAAAGAGGATAGGTGGTGTCCTTTTATTAGTGAGGGAGAGGACATATTTTGAATTTTCCAAAAGATTTATATATTATTAAGTCATTTTCATGGAAAAGTGTCCCATAAAAAATAAATTTTAATAATAAGGTGATACGGGTATAAATTAATTCATCTAATATGAATTAAAATAATTTTTTTGTGGCCTTATAACTTATTTTTAACCTAGGATAACCATATTAACCGTTTTACAGCTGAGACAATTTTTTTTTATCAAAATTACCTTTATTAATATCCAAAAATGAAATATCCCTCATAAATAAATTGATAAATTATGATTAAAAATATTGAATCAATATTATTAAATTAAATTTCTATATATTGAGTAATGAAATTTAAAATAAGCACGTAAAATGCAACGAAATATTATTTTTTAGAAAAAATTAATATATAAGCATAAAACTGAATTTACATTCATTCTATGCCTCATATAAACCATAAAATGAATATTAAAATTATTTTCTTAAAATATAATGAATACATTTCATATAAATAATTCATAAATAGTTATTAATTTAATTTATTAATATAAAACTAATATCCCACATAAAAATAGCTTTGTAAAAAAGTTTGTTTTTATGCACAAAAAGGAATTTATACTAAAACCAAGTATAATTATGATTATAATGAAATTAATTAGATTTATTATAAATAAAGTATAATTAATTTAAAATAATATTAAACTAAAAATAAAATTACACCTTTTAATTAAATTATTTAAATAAAATAAATGACAATTTTACAAATATTGATATATTTTAACATTAATTGAAAAATCAATCTTTTCAGAAAAATCCAAAATATTTACCCTCATATAATATTTACATGAATATTTCAAAAAATATATTCATTTTATTGAATTAAATTTCATAAATTTGTATAATTTTATTATAATTTGAATCCCCCCAATTAAATAAAGACATTTTTTGAAGAAAATATATTTTTGAAGCAAAAATAAATTTACTAAAAATTAGGCACTTCATTATTTTACATAACTAATTTTTTTTAATTTTATAAATATTTTGTTTATATTTTTTGTAATGTGATTATAAATAATCATACTAGTCAATTTATTAGCTAGGTTATAATGATCACATACTAATATTTCTGTAGTATAACACAAATTACTCAATGCTTGGTGTTTCATATTCCACACAATAATGAATATTATACATATAGAAAATAAAATCACTGTTTTTTACACTTGATAGAGAGAGTTATGTTTTTCATAAAATTAGGCCAACGTGAAAGACTGGTAATATGGTTAATTGTTTATTTTTTATGTAGGCTAGTTGGTTCTCAAATTACAAAGAGGAAACTAAGTGGATATTACATGATTCGTGATGTGTTCAAGATAATAAGTCCTCATTTATCCATAAGAGACTATAGAAAATTGTTATACTTTGGGAATTATTTTTATATCATTGGGTGAGGTGGTATTTGAATAGAATTCATTGGTGGAAAATAGTTCATGCATGGATTTTAAATTATATTTAACATTGTGATTATTGGAATTGGGATGGGATGATTATTTTGTTGATGGATATTATATCACAAGATAATGTCCAATAAATACCATTTAAGAAATCTTCTTATGAAAATGATTGATTTTTATCTTAATGTTTTAACTCTTATTGATATTCCCTTCATAATGAGTGTGTTGCATGTTATTTATCCATTAAGAAGAGATTTAATGTAGGATTTGTAATAGTGGAGTGATTAATTCATGTTTTAAAAAGAATAGTTTCACCCATTTGATTAGGGTAAATTGGGGGTCCTATAATAGTTTAAACTGGTTGAAGAACAATTAATTCATTTCTAAATATATTGAAACTCTATGAGAGATTTATATGCATATTTCAATCAAAATATTTTTAGGTGAATCATATTCATGGTGGAACACTTTTATGCTAAAAATAAATAACAATAAAATACCATGGATTGAGTATATTATCACTTTTATAAGATGTTTAAATTATACATTATATATATTTAAATGTTTTAATGGTTTATAAAACTTCAATAGTATGGGACATTTTTAATGGTGTATATAGAAAAAACATTCGGCATAGTTGAGAGATGATCAACTATTGATAGGGGGATTAATTACTTTTCCATGTCTAACTATAACTTTCCCTCTCTTATAAAACACCATAAAACATTTTAGTATGTTTCTAGGATAATAAGAAAAACAACCTGAATGTATTGGTGAAGATGATATATAAATGGAATAGATGTAAAATAAATGACAAGATTATTATAGGGATTTCGAACTCTAGTAATCAGTTGGATGAATCCATTGTGTTTAATGTTTTTTATCATGCCATTTATATTAATGTCCAATCATAATTTATATAAAAAAATATAAAATTAATTGGGGACACAATACTCAAATATTACAAGTATATTAAGGAACAAAAATCATTAATGGACTCTAGTTGTAACATCCCGCACCATCTCATTGGATTGAGAGGGAGGATGAATTCTACATGGCCTTAAGTGATGTTCTTAAGGCACAGAAGGCTAGAAATAAATTCCAAGGTCTTCGAGAATAAATTGGGGAACAATTTTACCTTAAGACAAGGCTAACCAACCAAACAATCCACAACTATATGATGCATGTCTACAAAACATCCAAACCCACAAAATACAAAAAATACAACCAACTAACCCATAACAAACCCACATGAAAAATACAACCAAACACATTAAACCATTTAAGAGTACCAAGCGAAAGACTACAAAAAGACTCCAACAGAACTAGGACATCATCCATAGCTCCACACCAAGATCTATACTCCAAATAGTACAACATCTCCCAAGCATCACCACGAACCACTAGCAATGAGATTATTTACTATTACTTGTATCTCAGAATATGACATATTAAAAATAACCAAAGTGCCAAAGCAGGCGGTGAGTAATAATACTTAGTAGGTTTTCCCCAAATGACTTCCCTACACATGTTACTAGGATAAAAATGTTAGCACATTTATATAAAATAGTTTATATAAAATAGTCAATAGTGAAACAAATTACAACATGACAAACATACCCTTACCAAGCCATGAAAAACCACAGAAAGTCACAAACAATCCTTAATTCATATCCCCATCACACATGAGCACAAAAAATTCCATATTTACAAAGAAAAACACAATAAAGCAACCATTACGGTGGGACTTCCGCCCATCCCGTTCACACCATTCTCGACTAGTGGTACTTCTCGCCCACTTATCCTTTGATGGTGGAGCTTCCATCCACTATCCATCCCCCTATTATAGTGGTACTTCCTTCCCACATCCACATAATTCCACACAATCCATAACTCTTAATCAACCAATAAGTACTAAACACCAAGGCCACACAAAAGCACACCATCATTCCAAGCACAATCCAATTCACTCTAATAAATCAACCATTTATTGAAATCACCATTTAATCATTTTCCATGCGAAAAAGCATTTAAGTAAAAAAAATATTTATTGAAAACCATTTTCATCAACCATTTTAACAAATCAATCCCATCATCCCATTGTAAAACCTATATTTTAAAATTAAACATTAAGATATTTTCACCACAAAGCCCCCATTTCCCCAAAAATCACAAACACATCACCAAGGGATTTCCAACCAATTTTGCACATAAAAAACATAATTAATTTTAAGAAAAAAAATTAATTTTAACCAAGCTTCAAGTTCTAGAAAAGTAGAGTCGAGAGAGAAGCCACATAATTTTTGGGTTCTGGAGAATTCAAACCACGAGCAACCACACCCCAAATCCAGCGAATGCACCACTAGAACCATTCTAGATCCACTTAACTAACATCCAAAAGCCTTAAAATCAACACCCAAGTTATACAAAACCATAGATCTACATGAAACAAATGTAGATCTAGAAAACCAAGAAAGGGAGAAGAGTAGATCTAAAGGAAACCAAAGAGAAACCAAGAGAAGAAACTTACCTAGGATAAAACAACTTCAAACCTCCTTGAAACCCCTTTAAATTGCTTCCAAAATGAATGGAAGATCCCCTTAAATCCCTAAGAACCAAAAATCCTGAGTGAGGCTTAAGTGGGAGAGATTTTGGAGTGAAATAGGTCAATCCCAAGGGAGCCCAGATTTAAAAACCCTATATTTAAGTGCTGCACGGTTAGCCCACATGGTTTGGAAAACCGTGCACTAACCATGCGCATACCACTGTCTCAAGAGTAGTGGTATTCATGGTTTCCTCGCATGGTTTGGAAAACTGTACGCAGGACATGCGAAACCTACTATCTCCCCTTGCACGGTTTCTTGGAGAACCCGCACGGTTTTCTCTAACCGTGCTCAAACTGTGCGCCCTTAGAAAAGCCTCCAAACTTATTTAAAAACATTCCAAAATCTCCCAACCTCTTCCCAACTCATCCCAAGCACTTTAAACACATAAAAAGGCATAAATAATGGCTACATACCTCAAACTGGGGGTGCTACATTCTCCCCACCATTGTAATTTCCATCCTTAGAAAGTAGGGAACCATCACTTTACTAAAAGGGATTGGGACATTGCTTAGACATCTCTTTATCCCACTCCCAAGTCTCCTATTGAATCTGACCATGATACCACAAAACACGAACTGAACCGATTCTTTTACCATGCATGACTTCCTCTTGCCTATCCACAATTCACACTGGCACATGCACCAAGGAATTATTCGGTTCTAGCTCAACATGATCCCGACGAATCACATGGTCACGATCCAGATGATACTTTTTCAACTGTGACACATGAAACACATTGTGAACCACACTAAACTATGGTGGGAAATCCAAACGATAATCCACCTCTCCAATCTGATCAAGTATCACAAAAGGCCCAATATAACTTGGTGATAACTTACCCTTCTTTCCAAACCGATGATGTCCCAACCTAGGAGAGTTTCTAAAAAACACATTATCACCCACCTCGAATGACAACAGTCGTCGACGATGGTCTACATACAATTTCTGAAAACATTGAGATGTCTTCATCCTCTTTCTTATCAAATTGATTTTCTCTGTAGTCTCTTGGACAATGCTTGGTCCGATTATCGAAATATCTGTCATGAACCATCCCCTAGGGCTCGTGCCGTGACTACCCCCAGACTGCCTTCCATAGGTTAGGGGTTAGAGACTAGCACCATAAAGGTATTTACCTAAAACGGGAAGGCATTGGTTTTGAACCTGCAAACACACAGACCAAGAACATGAAAAGTTGCAAACCACATAGTAAAATTATAGTAGAAAAGTGTGTACTGAATGTAAAGGGGTTGGAATACAAGCCTAACTGAAAGATACAACTACAACAGAAAACAGCTCCTGATATCATCCACCAAGGATCCTACCTGAAGGGTAGGTACAACTCGTCTCCATATCTCTCCACATCAACCAATAAACTCTGTGTACTGCCTGGTCCTAGAACCCAAAGGTCTCAGCCATTTGCTCGTTGTCTGCACAAGAAACAACAAGGTGTGAGTGAAGCCCGTGCAGGGGTGAGTATAACAATACCTAGTAGGGACCCCGAGACCCTCGAAGGTCTCTCATAATTCCACAAAGGGAAAACCATAAGACATGATCTCAATCACAAAGAACAAAGCAAAAGACTCAGGTTAAACAAGGTATAGAACTCAGAGTTTAGGAATAAAGATGATTAGTCTTAATATATATCATTTTATTCTATTAGGAATTTTCTAAAAATGAACCACGGAGGAGTTGTTACATTATCGGTCCACACAGGGTTGTATGTCAATGATCCATGACAGGCCGCCCTAAGGATGTTTCTCACCGGGTCATACACTGCTGATGTACATAGGGTCTCTAGAATGATGATCCACACAGGGTCACTATAATGATGATCCACACAGGGTCTCTATGATGCTGATCCACACAGGGTCGCTATGATGCTGATCCACACAGGGTTGCTATGATGATGATCCAAATAGGGTCGCTATGATGCTGATCCACACAGGGTTTCTATGATCCTGATCCACACATGGTCTCTATGATGCTGATCCACATAGGGTCTCTACGATGCTGATCCACATAGTTCCGCTATGATACTGATCCACACAGGGTCACTATTCAATTGACTGCCATCCACAGGATTCCCCGCACCCGGTACGCTTGAGTTCCGTGGTATCTGCTCCTCAAGATATCTGTTGTGCCTAAAATACCACTACGTTACACAAAGGATTAGCTTAAAGGACCGCCATGTCGTAAGGGTCCAAACGTAATAGACGGCGCGTCAATCGGATGCCCGGTCTGTGAGTTAGAATCATTTTAGTACCAAGGTCCTGGTTGGATTCGAGTTCGATCCAACCCAACTATACTCCAACCTTTTCTAAAACTCACATGGAGTATCTAAAAAGGACCATCTCGTTCCAATGATTCCAGCATTGTAGACAGTTCTTCAAATGGACATCTGGTTTGTGAGATATGGTCTTTTAAGTGTATCTGGGCCGAAATGGGTCCGGGTCCGTCCCGACCCGGTCAGACCGACCCGAACCACCCTGAATTGGGTCGACCCAGCCCAGTCTGGCTCTGACTCAGTCTTGCCTAAACTGGATAGGCTAGATGGAGTGGGTTGGGCCACAGGCTCAGCCTACTGGGTTGTGGACCGGCCCTGCCCGCCTCGACTGGGCACAGCCTGTCGGGTGACCTGGCCCGGTGACTAGCGTGGTCTGCCAGCCAGGTGGCCACCCTTCTTCCTGAATGGAAATCCATTCAGGTTTTGTAGCCGCCAACACCAAGTGGTTCCGCCCCTATCAGCGGGACCCATGGGGCGCAGGTCCCCTCCACCGCAGCTCGATGTCGCGACTTCCTTCAGCGGAACGCGACAGCGTGCCGCCCTACTGCCACCGCGGTTGGCCGAAGATGGCTGCCCCGCTATCCACCATGGTGCCTTTTGACGCTACCTCCCTTCTACCGCCGTTGCCCACCAGTTCCAGTCGTCGATGCCACATTACCGGTGGGGATTCCATGGGCCACCAGGTGATATTCGGTGGTCTGTTTCCCCTTCTGAACACGCCTATCAGCTTCCCGTGTTGCTTCCGTCTCTGCGTGGCTCCAAGATTTAGGATTCCGTCGAGTTGAAAATCATCCCCCAATGAACGTAACAAAAACTGAAGTGGCGGAGGGTCCATGCCTTGTTCATTTGGCCTGCGCCCTCTACGTTTGCATCATATCAAGTGGATATTAAATAACAACATCACATAGATAATGATTAAAACCCCATTCAAATCTCCCACAACAACCACCTATAATTTCATACGAATCGCGAATCAAATCATTTTGGTTGATCATCTTTTGTCATGATTTTCAAGAACTAGGTAATGAATCGAGAATTTTATTGAATGTAATAACAACCCCTACACCATATTCTGAGGAGATGTCACGGTTGTGGAAGAAGAATTCCACATTTGATGAAGCTGTCAGCATTATTCATTTCCGGATCGATTCCTCCAACGATGTATTTTAATCCTCTATTCTAGGTTGGTGGAAAAAGCCACAACACTTCATCAGAGGTTCCTCTCTTCCATGTCAAAAACCCAAGCCCGAGATTTATTTAAATAGAGATATTGGGAGATTAATGTATCATAAAAATTAATTAGGTTCATTAATGATTTTTAATTAATGAACATGTTAACTCTCAACAGTGTGGTTACACAATATAAGAGTCACACTATTAAATGGATTGAAAACCCAGTGGTCCCTCCACCACTACTCAACAGTTGGTAAAAAAATAAAATAACAATTTTAGGTTATTTTATTATTCTTTAAAAAGTTAGTAAAAATATATAACGACCCATACTTTACATACATTGTTATTACTTCATAATTGAAGCACAATTATTATAACATATAGAAAAACCATTAAAGGACCATATAGGTATAGTGTCTTGAGAAACTGGGAAACATAAACAACTGGTTCATAAATCATCTATACTGTCTCCCTTTTATTTTATCATATCTAGAGTCCCTTTTGGCATATCTTACTTTATACCCTTCTCCCTGACCTGGGGAAAAGAAAACATACAAAAGAGTGAGCTCAAATGATCATTAAGTGTAAACAAAAGAAATATCAATCACATCATATTCATAAGAACATATCATTTTGGAAATATTAACCTGAAAAAGAGATCATAATTTCATAACATAGGATAAATCATAGTAGTGAAATGTAATCCTAATAATAATAACATAAAACATGAAACTTTTTGGCATACACACATAATCATAGAGAATCATTTCTTAGTAGTCAAGACTCATTTCCAAGACTATCTTAGTGGACAAAGTCCATTTCTGAACCGAGTTCACTCCTCGTTTCAGTCATGTATCACTAAACCGGATTAACCTGTCGTTCCAGCCATGTCTATCTCATGAGATATAAATATTTACCCAAGGCATTGGAGGGATATATAAGTCCCACCCATCTCATAATAAAACCATTTTTATGTGTTCCAAAAAAATCATAAATCATAGCATAACCCATGTAATAAAAATGGGATTCTTAAACATCATGCCATCATAACATAATCCATATAAGATAAAAGGACATCATAAAAATAATTCCATCATAACATAATAAAATCAATGTAAAAATAGGGATATAAATAGAACCATATATTATCTTAGATTGAAAATAATTTTGAAAAAATTCTTGAACTCCATTCTTGTGGAAAATATCCTTTCTACTTCAATTTTTTTCCTTTCTTAACATGTCATACAATTTTAAACTAAAAGAAGTTGATTAAAAATAAACTTGAAAACTTGTAAAGGAAGATTCATGGAAATAATTTTCTAAAAATCCATTCATTCTGTATAAGTTAAAGAAAAACATTCTTCTCATACTTTGGCCAGAAAAGTCAAAAAAGTACCTCATACTAAAAATGTCAAAAGATTCCTTTCATATCTTTTACTAAAAACTCACCGAAGGGTAAAATTGGATTTAAACAATTGTAGGAGGATAGAAATAATATTACATATTGAGGAAACATGGGTGTGGATGATAAATACTCCCCAGTAAATTATGAAGTATAAACAATCTCGGATAAAAATGATATTGCGAGATTTTCCCTTACCGTAGGTCCGATTTGCTTCGTACGTGTCTGAACCTCCTCTTCTTTGAAGCTCCTCTTCTTAACCTCCTCTTAGGGCACTAAAGATGGTCTTTGAAGAATACCAGGACCTATAGGATGTTTCTAGGGAAGTTGAGAAGGTAAATGGATAGGGTTTGTCCAAGCTTTAAGGCTCAAAGTTGTGTAAAGAGGAGAGGGAAGTGGTGCCCTTTTATAAGGGAGGAGAGGGGCACTTTAGAAAAAACTTAAAATATTATTTTATTATAAAGTCATTTTCAGTTTTTAATAGTTCAATATTGATTTATTTCTAAGATAAGGTGGGGATGGGTCGAAATAATTTCAACCAATCGATTTTATACAAATTTAGGTTACTATTTTGACCTTATCATTTAGATTTAACTTTAAGTTAAATAATTTAACTTTTACCGCGTCTTCTTGTTTTCTCACACTATATGGTTAATAAACTTACTATAACAAGCCAAACAAACTCCAAGTGGTTAATTATTAATATATATAACATTATCTATGTTATTTGGCCAAACCTTAGATTTTTAGGAATAAAATAACAATTAATAATATAATATTTGTTTTAAAAACTATTTTATGTCAATTGTGACACTATTTGGTAATTGATTTTTGTGAAACTTATAACAACATGATTTGTTTGAAAAAAGTTAATTAAATCAATACTAATATGTCATATTAACCTATAAAATTGGTTTAATTCATAAAAAGTATCAAATTACATTTATTTGGGTATTTATAATATCAATTATGTGAATATTTCCTTAATAAGGTAATTACTGCATCATCATGTGTCATAAATAAATTAAATTATTTAAAGTCTAAAAATTATAAATAAAATACCATTATGTAGGAAATATTTTTATCTTTCTAATGAATATTTATAGTCGAATTTATCTTATGTATAGCCTTATATTAAAAATGTTTTAGTTATTAAACTTTGATTTTAACTATTTTAACTATTCTTTAAATAAAATAATAATAAATATCCTAATCTAATCCAAGTGGAACTAAATGGTCATATTTTATTCCTAAGTTTGTTTTTGGTCGAATTAAACTTATCCAATAGAATTAGGACATGTGTTAGGGTAATAATAATATCATTTTTACCCTTAATTACCCTATTTACTTTTAACCGTGGTAAAAAAGGTAAAAAGTTACTATTCACCAAAAAATATTTTTATCTTGTTGAACCACATTCTACTTCTTGATATTAACCATGTCTCTTGGATTTTAAAAATTCCACACATAGAAGTGGTAAAATTAATTTTTATGTAAATTTTCAAACTCTCCTAGGAGGTGGGTAAAAGACGGTGAAAATTTCAATAGAATTTTTATATATCTAAATTAATTATAAAATGACTCCAATGAATTAATTTGAACTTATATAGGTATTATGTATCAATTTTGACCTAAAATAAATTTAAATAAAATAAATAATTATTTAAATAAAAAATCGGTTTTTAAATAGTAAGCCAGTGTTTTCACTATTCATCAAAAAATGAAAGTTTACAGAAAAATACCAAAAATTCACCCTAGGCTAATTTTGATATTTCGAATCCAAAAATAAAGTCCATTTTGAAAGATAAAATTTATAAAATTTCAAAAAGTGGGTATTACTATTCATAACGGCTAGTTTTAATAATATTTTAATATCATATCGTTGTTTAGTTAACCTCGGTATTGCGTACAACACAAGCTATCGAGGAAGGTTTCTCTTGCGTATAACGCAAGCCAATATACTGTTGTGTGTAGTTAAATATTCCTTTATATAACATTATACATAATAACAAAATAGTTCTCATAAAATCTCGGGTGTTACATTCTACCCCTCTTTAAAATGAATTTCGCCCTCGAAATTTGTCACTTTGAAACAAATAGATGAGGATACCTCTCCCTCATCATATCCTCAAGTTCCCATGTAGCTTCTTCTAATTAGTGGTTCCTCCATAAAACTTTCACCAAGCGAGTGGTCTTGTTCCGTAGGACTTTTTCGCTACGATCCTGAATCTCTATCGGTTGTTCTTCATAAGAAAGATCTTGCTCTAGTGGTACAACTTCTGAGTTGCGTACATGTGAAGGATCAAGTATGTACTTTCTCAGGAGAGATACGTGGAACACATCATGAACTTGAGAGAGATTCGGTGGAAGCGCCAATCGGTAATCTACCTTCCCAACACGATCCAATATTTCAAAAGGACCAATATACCTAGGGCTCAACTCGCCCTTACTTCCAAATATCATTACTCTCTTCCAAGGAGATATTCGTAAGAAAAATTTATCACCCACTTCAAACTCTAGGTCCTTTCTTCATTTATCGGCATAACTTTTTTGTCGACTCTGAGCTGCTCTTATGTGTTGCTGAATAGATCAGACCTTTTCTGCCATCTCATTAACAAGATCTGGTCCTAATAGCTTTCTTTCCCCATCTTTATCCCAACAAGTTGGAGTTCGGCATTTATTTCCATAGAGAGATTCATAAGGAGCCATCTGAATACTGGAGTAAAAGCTATTATTATAAGAAAATTCCACCAAAGGGAGGTGTTGATTCCAACCACCTTTGAAATCCATAGAGCAAGCTCTTAACATATCTTCTAGAGTTTGAATTGTCCTCTCAGACTGACCATCTGTCTGAGGATGATAAGCAGTGCTGAAACTCAACTCTATGTCCAGAGTATGCTGAAGACTTTGCCAAAACTTTGAGGTAAACCTCGGATCCCGATCAGATATAATGGAAAGTGGTACTCCATGCAATCTTACCACTTCCTCCACATATATCCTGGCAATATGATCAAGAGAGAACTCCTCTCTAATAGCAATGAAGTGTGCCGACTTTGTAAGACAATAAAATATGACCTAGATAACATTATTGCCTTTGGATGTTTTAGGAAGTCTGATGACAAAGTCCAGAGTGATGTTTCCCCATTTCCATTTGGGTATGGGTAATGGTTGTAACATCCCTTTAGAATTCTGTCTCTCAGATTTAACTTACTAACAAACCAAGCATCGAGAGACATATTTTTCAACATCTATTTTTATCCCATCCCACCAGAAGTACTCTTTCAAGTCCCTATACATCTTCGTGCTTCCAGGATGAATAGAGAATGAAGAACTATGAGCCTCATCCAGTATCTCCTTCTTTAATTCTGGGATGGGAGGAACACAAACCCAATTCCTGAACCTTATTATCCCATCCCAATCAAGGTTGAATTTAGGAACATTTCTCACCTTCTTTTGAAACTCTACATATTCTTTTTGTGCATCTTTAATCTTCACATGTATAGATGGTTGAACGTTCATTTGAGAAGGATAAGATTTTTCCCCTTCCATTATAATTCCAAGATCCATCCTTTGTAAATCCATAAATATTGGATCTTTTGTGATCCTGATCATGGATAACATAGCATGGTCTTGTCGACTTAATGCATCTGCCACCTTGTTTTCTTTCCCAGGGTGATAATGAATTGAGCCGTCGTAATCCTTAATCAGCTCCAACCACCTTCTTTGGATCATATTCAGCTCCTTTTGTGTGAAAATATACTTTAAACTTTTATTATCAGTATAAATATCACAACTTTCACCATAAAGATAATTCCTCCAAATCTTTAATGAAAATATTACCACAGCTAACTCCAAATCATGAGTTGGGTAATTTTGCTCATGGATTTTCAACTGTCATGAGGCATAAGCTATCACCATATCGTTTTTCATGAGAACACATCCCAATCCCTTCTTGGATGCATCACTGTAGATCACAAACCTTTCTCCACTACAAGGTAGTGTGAGCACAAGTGCACTGGATAACCTTATTTTTAACTCCTTGAAATTCTCTTCACACTCCTCTGTCCAAGCGAACTTAACTCTTTTTCGAGTCAACCCGGTGAGTGGATTAGATAATCATGAAAAATATTTCACAAAACGTCGATAATATCCATACAAACCAAGAAAAATTCGGATCTCAGTTACTATTGTTGGTCTCAACCATCTTTCGATAACCTCTGTTTTTTCTAGATCCATAGATATCCCCTATTTTGAGATTATGTGACCCAAAAATGAAAATTTTTGAAGCCAAAATTCCCACTTGGTAAATTTGGCATAAAGATTCTCCTTTTTTAGGGTCTTTAATACAATTCTCAAGTGATCTTCATGGTCTTCCTTACTCTTTGAATAGACAATAATATCATCTATAAAGACTACCACAAACTGATCAAGATAGTCTTTAAAGACTCTATTCATTAGATCCATGAAGATAGTAGGGGCATTAGTAAGACCAAATGGCATAACTATAAATTCATAGTGTCCATACCTTTTATGAAAAGCCATCTTTGGTATATCCTCCCTTTTGACCCTTAATTGATGATACCCTGAACAAAGATCAATCTTAGAAAAGTATTGAGCTCCAAGTAGTTGGTCAAATAAGTCATCAATGCATGGTAGAGGATATTTGTTCTTGATAGTGATCTTGTTAAGTTCTTGATAATCAATGTAGCGTCTCATTGATCCATCTTTCTTCTTAACAAACAAAACAGGTGCTCCCCAAGGTGACGCACTAGGGCATATGAATCCATTATAAAGATTCTCTTGGAGTTACTTCTTTAATTCCTGCAACTCAATTGGGGCCATTCTATAAGGTGTCTTTGAAATAGGTAAAGCACCTGGTATGAGTTCTATTGAAAACTCAACTTCACGATTTGGTGGAAGACCAAGAAATTCCTTCAGAAAGACATCATCAAACTCCCGTACAATGGGCATATTTTTAATCGTGAGTTTCTCTCCAACCATTTGAGATAAATAACCTTCATTTAGTGGAATCAAGACCCATAGGATGGATGAAATTTCCACTAGAAGTTTATATTCATCCTTGCATCGATAGAAGATCATAGATTGATCTGGAATATGAAATGTAACTTCCCTTCTTTGTCAATTGATATGAGATCCATATAAAGAAATCCAATCCATTCCAAGAATCACATCAAATTCCACTATAGGAAGGATCACAAGATTTGCAAGAAGCACTTTCCCACAAACTTCAATCGGAGAAGAATTGTAAACTTTTGATGCGACTGTTGTGCCATTAGGGGTTGTCACAACTAACTCAACATCTAATTGTTGAGATAATACGGCGATACCCTTAGAAAATTCTTCAGAAATAAAAGAGTGGGTGGATCCAAAATCAAATAAAACATTTTCTACTTTAGATTGGATGGTAAGTGTACCTTTCACCACTTCGCTATCATACTTCACATCACTGATAGAAATTGCATGTGACTTTCCTTTGTCTTTAGACTTAAGAGTTTTTTTACGTCGACCATCATCAAAAACCATTGGATTAGGGCATTGATCAGCATAATGCCCCATTTCCTTGCACTTGTAACATTGAAGTGTAGAAGGTGCACTCTGTGTAGACTTTTCTTTATTCGTATCATTAGACATCTTCTTACCATCATTGTAGAATTCAAATGCTCGATGACCTTCTTTTCCACATTTGAAACATTTACATGTCCCATTAAGACAACTCCCTCCATGTTTCTTTCCACACTTTGAGCATAAGGGAAAACTCATCTTCTTTTCAGTGTGCTCTTTAGATTTCCCTTTGGATTCCATTTTCCTCTTCTTATCAAACTCATATGACTGATGGGTTACTCCAATCTCCATCTCAACCTTGAGAGCACATAGAATGATTTCCTCATAGGTATTGAAGTCCCTTATGGCTAACTCCCTTCAAAGTCTTGGTTTTAAGACACTAAAGAATCGATCGATCTTACTCTCAGGTTGGATAATAATCCTAGAAGTGTTCCTTGCAAGTCTTGTAAAATTTTCTTCATAGGTACCAACAAATTCATCATCCTTTTGCTTTAGTTCAAGAAACTCCTTCTCCATATTTGTTCGAAGAATATGAGGGAAGTACTTATTGAAAAATAAGTTCTTGAACTCATCCCATTCCATGGATTCAATTTCATCCCTTTGCCTCGTATTCTTGATAAGATTCCACCATTGATCAGCTTCACCTTCCAAATGATATACTCCTAAGATGAATTTATCACGTTTAGAACATTGAAGTACTGAAAATATCTTTTTAGTCGTACTGATCCATTGTTCAGCAACTAATGGATCAGTAGACCCGCTAAATGACGGTGGACGCTGCCTCATGAAGGATTCAACAGAATGTTGCTCCTTCATTTTCTCATTTGGAAGTCCTGCATGATTTATAGCTTGAGAAAGTTGTGCGAGCATGGCTACAAGATTTTTCATTCTAGATCCCATAACATTTGGTTTCTCAGGGGGAAAATTATTGCATTTCCCAATGCATTCAGCATTAACACGGTTCCTTCGGGTTCCAGCCATTGACTAAAACCAATAAGCATAGTGTGAGAAACACTGATCATAATAGGAAAACCACATAATCAAGAATAAAATTTCACACTTAATGTCTTATCATAGGTTATTCATGGCCATTTATAAAACACTAAGATTTTGTCCTATGCTTAGAAATATCCTTAGGGTTCTTACTAAGGCTTTCACATCCTAGTTTCCAAAGGTTGACTATACCTTTCCTCTGATACCAACTATAACGACCCATAATTTACATACATTGTTATTACTTAAGAATTGAAGCACACTTATTACAACATATAAAAAAACTATGAAAGGATTGTATAGGCATAGTGTCTTTAGAAACTGGGAAACATAAACAACTGGTTCATAAATCATCTACACTGTCTCCCTTTTATTTTATAATATCTAGATTCCCTTTTGGCATATCTTACTTAATACCCTTCTTCCTGACCTGGGGAAAAGAAAACATACAAAAGGGTGAGCTCAAATGCTCAGTAAGGGTAAACAAAAGAAATATCAATCACATCATATTCATAAGAACATATCATTTTGGAAATCTTAACCTGCAAAAGAGATCATAATTTCATAACATGGGATAAATCATAGTAGTGAAATGTAATCCCAATAATCATAACATAAAACATGAAACTTTGTGGAATACACACATAATCATAGAGAATCATTCCTTAGTAGTCAAGACTCATTTCCAAGACTATCTTACCAGACAAAGTCCAATTCTGAACCGAGTTCACTCCTCGTTTCAGTCATGTATCACTGAACCGGATTAACCTTCCGTTTTAGCCATGTCTATCTCATGAGATATAAATCTTTACCCAATGAATTGGAGGGAGATATAGGTCCCACCCATATCATAATGAAACCATTATTATGTGTTCCATAAAATCATAAATCATAGCATAATCCATGTAATAAAAATTGGATTCTTAAACATCATTCCATCATAACATAATCCATATAAGATAAAAGGACATCATAAAAATAATTCCATCATAAAATAATAAAATAAATGTAAAAATAGAGATAGAAATATAACCCTATATTATCTTAGATGGAAAATAATTTTGATAAAATGCTTGAACTCCATTTTTGAGGAAAATATCCTTTCTACTTCAAAAACATTTTTCCTTTCTTAACATGTCATACAATTTTAAACTGAAAGAAGTTGATTAAAAATAAACTTGAAAACTTGTAAAGGAATATTCATGGAAATAATTTTCTAAAAATCCATTCATGCCATATAAGTTAAATAAAAACATTCTTCTCGTACTTTGGCCAGAAAAGTCAAAAAAGTACATCATACGAAAAACGACAAAAGATTCCTTTCATATCTTTTACTAAAAACTCACCGAAGGGTAAAATTGGATTTAAACAATTATAGGAGGATAGAAATAATATTACATATTTAGGAAACATGTATGTGGATGATAAATATTGTTAAGACCCGTAAATTTCAAGGAATTTCTTTTGATAATTTTATTTGGAATTTTACAAGAACGCAGCTTCTGACGGCACCGAATTCCGAGGCTCGGTGTGCCCGAAATCTTTTTCTGAAGTTTGGGTCGGGTACATTCAGTGAACGAACGAGCGGGTTTTTTTAACTTTTGAACCGGTGCTCGGAATCGAATTCCGAGGGAATCGATGGAATCACAGTGCCGATTTTTTCTTAGAAACGCCTCTTCCGGAGTTTCGTTTGCTCGGTTGTGATTTTTAGTTTTTGGGTTTTAAGTTAATAAATAAAATAAAGTTATGCGACAATTTTATTTTTATTTCACTTAAAGCCACTTAAAGACCACTTCAAGCTGTTTAAGCTGAGTTGATACGGATAGGGTGCTATCCAAAAATATCCTACCCTCTTGGTTGGATATTTGTGAGGTGGGGACCGCACGAGCCCCACAGTTTCTTTTCCCCTAAGTAACGCACCCGCGAAAACCCGTTTTTATGAAAGTCAACTGATGCGTTTTCTTAAATTCTTAACGCACCATTTATTTGGGCAGTTTTATTCGTTGAATTAATTCTATGAATTAATGGGTTGTTACTTATCTCTTTTTCATTTGTTGGCATGTTAATAAAATAAGACCAACGCTTTTTCTCCTTAAGTGTTGTTCGTTGAGAGGATTTGACAAACCTCAAGTTCTTCATCCTTCTTCGCGAAGAACGCGAAGAACGCGAAGAACACGAAGAACGCCGGCCTTCGACGAAGGGCGACAAAGAACGCCGATCCCTCAGAGATCGAGGACGTGACGCCAAGTACCGCGACGCCGACGGTTCTTTTTCCGCGACGTTCTTCCGCGACAATCCAACCCCGCGACAACCTTCGATCGACAATAAAAAGGTAGGGGGTTGGGCTTCTTTTAAATCTATTGTGGGTTATAACAACATCACGGATTTAATTATAATTAATTAAATTTGTTGTTTCTTGATCCTCGGAGATTGTCGACGCGACGCCCTTCCGCGATGACGTGGCGCCCTTCCACGACACGACGCTCCACTTGTTCCGTGACGGTCAATTCCACGAAGAACGCGCGTGCGACGACTTGACGAGGTAGGAGTTTGTTTGTGAAATAACTTTATATTCCCGTGATTGTTTCTTTAAAACAAAGAACCCGGATCAAGTTCAATTTTAATTCTTTTAAAATTGTGCCTTGCTTTTATTCATGTGTTGAATATTTCTCCCGACTGTTATTATCTAACGTGGAGGGTGCGGGCCAAACAAACACGACCTGACAACCGTCTGCAGTTCTTCCTTATTGTGCGGATTTTGCGGGCAAAGACAAAACGTGCCGCAGAGGTGATTTAATGATTTCGCAGTGAAGAACGGAACCCGGGAGGAACAGCGGCGCAGACGGGAAGGAAATCGGACCACCAGAGCAACTCCGGTGGCCCGCGGAAGCTTCCGCCGGCGGCCGGAGGCGGCGGCCGGCAGCGGCCGATCGCCAGGCGGCGGCTGCACCCAGCGCGCCGCCAAAAAAACCTCGATGTAGCTGAAGCCGCGGCGGCGAGGCGGTTCCGCGGCCGCGCAGAACCACGGTTCAGGGACGCGGCGGCCCGGCCGCGTCCGGGTGATCCAGGGCGGCCCCCCGCGGGGGCCGCGGTGTTGTCACGCGGGGGCATGCGCGCCCCCCCACGTTGCTCGGCCGCTCGGCCGAGCCGGGCCGCGCCCTGGCGTGGCCAGACCGGGTCCAGCCGGGTCGGACCGGGTCGGGTCGACCCGGTTCGGCAGACCCAGGGGGGGTCGGGCCGGGTCAGCCCGAGCCTAGACCCCCCGTCTTCGGACCATTTTCGGTCTTTTGCCCGTAACTTGAGCTACGGGCCTCCGAATGACATGCCGTCAGCGGAGACGCGATCCTTGGATCGAGACGGTCATTTAGGTATATCGAACTCAAGATTTCGGAATACTTTGGGTTCGGCCGGGTTGGTTCGTACACGAAACCAACCGGGCCCTCGAAGCGGAAACGCTCATATCTTGAGCTTCGGACGTCCGATCGACGTGCCGTCGACTTTGTTGTTTTCCTATAAGTGAGACGGATCTTTTGGCATACTTCGCCTGAGGTTTGGACGTAGGTGGAGTACGGTCGGGTTGGTTTTGCCTTAGAAACCAATCGGGCCCCTGGGACGGAAAAGCCAATAACTCTCAGACCGGGCGTCCGATTGACGCGCCGTCTGCGACGTGAAGTTCCTGTTGACGATACGGAACTTTTGGATACATCAACTTCGGAATTTGTGACAGTTGATGTATCAGCCTCTCGGCTCGTGGAGCGGACCCTCCCGAACGAGCTTGCTGTGTGTGGGAACCCTAGTGCTGGCTGCGACTACGACTTCGACGATGACTGTGCAGAGATCCTCAGTGGATTCGATGACGACGACTACAATACTCATCGATCCTACGGGGATCAGTGCTACAGATCCTATGTGGGTCCCAGCTTAGATGATTCAATACTGGTCTTGTATCCTATGTGGGTCCCAGTATAGATGAATCAATGAAGACAGCTGGTCTTGTATCCTATGTGGGTCCTAACTGTGCTGGTCTTGTATCCTATGTGGGTCCCAACATAGATGATTCAATACTGCTCTTGTATTCTATGTGGGTCCCAGTATAGATGAATCAATGAAGACAACTGGTCTTGTATCCTATGTGGGTCCTAGCTATGCTGGTCTTGTATCCTATGTGGGTCCCAGCTTAGATGATTCAATACTGGTCTCGTATCCTATGTGGGTACCAGTATAAATGAATCAATGAAGACAGCTGGTCTTGTATCCTATGTGGGTCCTAGCTGTGTTGGTCTTGTATCCTATGTGGGTCCCAACTTAGATGATTCAGTGCTGGTCTTGTATCCTATGTGGGTCCCAGCATAGATGAATCAATGAAGAGTGCTGGTCTTGTATCCTATGTGGGTCCCAGCTGTGCTGGTCTTGTATCCTATGTGGGTCCCAGCTTAGATGATTCAGTGCTGGTCTTGTATCCTATGTGGGTCCCAACATAGATGAATCAATGAAGACAGCTGGTCTTGTATCTTCAGTGGGTCCCAGCTTAGATGATTCAGTATCTATATATGATCATCCCTTTCACCTTTTCGACGAAGTATACCTGTGTGAGCTAAATCCTGTGTTACTCTCCTTTGTGGATTGTGTTGAACTATCCTGTGTGGATTTACTGTTACTCTCCTTTGTGGATTGTGTTGAACTATCCTGTGTGGATTTACTATTTACTCTCCTTGTGGATTGTGATGAACTATCCTGGGTGGATTTACTGTTTACTTTCCTTTGTGGATTGTGTTGAGCTATCCTATGTGGATTACTTTTTCCCTCCTTCGTGGATTGTGTTGTGCTATTCTGTGTGAGTATACGTTTTGATTTTGTGTGTGGATTGGGTTGTGCTTGGGCTCCGATGTTGGAGCCGAACGGGAATTGGTGACTTAGGTATATGTATATGCATATACCTAATCAGTGTCGGTTGTTACTTCGTGATTGTATCATTCCTTTGTGGTTTATCCTTTGTGGATTTAGGGAGACCTTCGGGGGTCTTGGGGTCCCTACTGAGTAGCTTATACTCACCCATACACGGGCTATGCCCGCACTTCGTTGTGTTGGTTGCAGACGACGGACAACGCTGATCGTGGTGGAGGCTTGCGGAGCAGGACGGTACCTGGAGGTGGGCCACTGGGTGGGACGTACTCAGAGCGGACGGCTGGACCGAGGAGCTGTGGAGGCTATTTGTGCTCGCCCTTCAGGTGGGACTTCCAGAGGATGGCTCGACGCTGCGGCTTTTCTTTTCAGTTGCTGTTTTCTCCTTTCAGTTGTACTTTACAGTTGGGCTTGTATTTCCGGCCCCCTTTACTTTCACCACAGCTTGTTACAGTTTTTACTTAGTTTTTACTCTTTCCGCTTGCTTACTCTTTGATGGTTGTTTACTTTACAAAGGCAATGCCTTCCCTATTATCGGGATTTACGCCTTGGTGCTAGTCTCTAGCCCCTGGCCTATGGAAGTCGGGCTTGAGGTAGTCACGACACGGGCCCCGAGGACGGGTCATGACAAATTGGAATCATAGGAGTTCGGTTCTACCGCAGACTCTGATCTTTCTTCTGTGTGAAGCAATATTGTTCAGCGTATTAGGTGTGGTTATCAGTTCTAGGAGTCTAGTGTTGGTGAGGCGACCGACATATCCATACACCAGGACCCTGACTTCTGATTTCTGACTTAATGCACGAAAACATTGATTGCATGCGTGTTCATGTTTTCTTTGTGATTACTTGTGTCAGCTCACCAGGTATACAGTTCTGACCGTGGCACACCTGTTTCTTTTCAGGATGGACCCACGACGGCAGCCAGCTAGGGTTCCGAGAGTGGAGCATGATGACAGACCACCGAGCGACGAGGCCTCGGTGCAGGGATCCTTGTCAGTAGAGGCACCGACGATACCTTTACCCGCCGAGCCACCGATGCTACCAGCCCCATCCACTGATGATGCACATCGCCTTAGCGCGCTGCACGAGTTTCAGCGTCAGCGAACACCTAGGTTCCGCGGGGAGACGAACCCCCAGGTAGCGGAGGACTGGCTGGAGGCAGTTGTACGGGTTTTCAGATTAGTGAGGACACCAGCAAACCTCATGGTGATCCTCTCAGTGAGCCTCCTTCACGCGGCAGTAGGCAGATGGTGGAGGTTGATGCTCCAGGTGCACGATGAGACATCTCTCCTCTGGACGGACTTTGAGAGCATCTTCCGCTCCGAGTTCGTCCCAGCCACCCTCCGTGCGGTGCGCATCCAAGAGTTCCTACAGCTACGGCAGGGCAGCATCACAGTGGCCCAGTACTCGGCGAGATTTACTGATCTCTCATGCTACTCCACAGATATGGTACGGGACCCATTCTTCCGGGCCCGGACCTTCGAGCAGGGACTGAGGCACGAGATCAGGGCTTCGATGATCTCCCTCAACATTCCGACACAGGCAGAGGTGTTGGAGAGATCCCTTCTAGTGGAGAGTTTTCTCACCGAGCAGGCTCCAGTGACAGGGCCCTCCGCAGGACGGCCTGTAGTAGGGTCTTCTGCAGCTGGCAGTAGAAAGGTGATTCAGAGGTCCAAACGGGCTAGACCATCAGATGGGCAGTCTCAGGATGAAGATTCGATTGTGCGGGGCACCCGAAGGAGATCCAGCTACACGAGGGGCAATCATTGCTACGCATGCAGTGGGCGAGGTCACATGGATCGAGACTGCCCGAATCGTCTTACAGATGAGCAACAGATAGTAGAGGGACCTCCCAGGAAGAGGTTCGGCCACGGTGGTCCGCAGGGTGCAGGCGGACGAGGTAGAGGAGCTGGCCGAGTAGCGGATGGTCGGCGACACTTCGAGGTGTTTCCACCACCACCACCAGGAGGTCCACCCCGACCGCAGGGAGTTGGTGGACATGCGAGAGCTCAGCTTCAGGAATCTGAGGCCTTCGATCATGGAGCTCTGAGAGCAGATGGACAGGAGCAGAACTAGTGTATACGTCCTTTGTACTTCTAGTTCCTTGTTGTTGTTGTGTGGTGTCTTTGTATTATGAGCTGCAATAGTAAAAGACGCTTACCTTTGTGATGTTTTCATTCCTGTCCTCTTTTGTGTTATTACTAAGAGGTTCCAGTTTAGACTTCTGACTTGACCCTCACTTGTGAGACATCTACTGGAGGAGACCCAGTTACCACACACTGATGCCGAAAGTGTGACTCAACCCTTGGAGGCAAGAGTAACGGTTGGATCTCTTGGTAGTAGCGTCGAGGCCTTACGACGTCATCCTTGGTGTGGATTAGCAACATCCATGTCGGTATTGACTGTATTAGGAAAAGGAAGTGGTTCATCCAAGGAATGAGATCAGATTTCTCTTATCGGAAAAGAATAAATCTTAGCAGCACTTGTGGGGCCGGAGATGGTCCAGGACACGACAGAGAAGGTCCAGGTCATCCAGGAGCGGACGAGGACAGCTCAGAGTTGACAGAAGTCTTATGCTGACAGGGGGCGGAGGCCACTAGAGTTCGAGGATGGCGACCACGTCTTCTTGCGTGTCTCACCTCAGCGAGGATTATGGAGATTTGGCTGAGGTGGCAAGTTATCTTCGTGCTTCATCGGACCATTCCAGGTCCTCAGCAGGTTTGGCGAGGTGGCTTATCGCGTGACTCTACCACCTCAGTTGCACCGGGTGCACGACGTTTTCCACGTATCTCAGCAGAGGAGATACGTGCACGACCCGACGCAAATATTTGACCATGGAGAGATGGTCTTTGATGATGGGATGACTTTTGCGGAGGTCCTAGTGGAGATCGAGGATCGACAGGAGCGGGTCCTATGTAGATGATCGATTCCTCTAGTGCGCTTCAGATGGCAGCTCGGGAACCTCCAGGAGAGCACTTGGGAGCGAGAGGCTCAGATGCGTGCTCAGTACCGCCTTTGTATCCCTAAGTTTGTGGTGAAGCTTTACGGGGACGTAAAGCCCTGTGGTGGGAGTAATGTAAAGACTCGTAAATTTCAAGGAAATTTTTTGTTAATTTTCTTTGGAATTTTACAAGAATGCATCTTTTGACGGCACCGAATTCCGAGGCTCGGTGTGCCCAGAATCCTTTTCTGAAGTTTGGCTCGGGTACGTTCAGTGAACGAACGAGCGGGTTTTTCTAACTTTTGAACCGGTGCTCGGAATCGAATTCTGAGGGCACCAATGGAATCGCAGCGCCGATTTTTTCTTATAAAATCCTCTTCCGGAGTAGCGTTTTCTCGGTTGTGGTTTTTAGTTTTTGGGTTTTAAGTTAAGAAATAAAATAATGTTATGCGACAATTTTATTTTTATTTCACTTAAAGCCACTTAAAGAACACTTCAAGCTGTTTAAGTTGAGTTGATGCGGATATGGTGCTATCAAAAAATATCCTACCCTCTTGGTAGGATATTTGTGAGGTGGGCCCCACACGATCCCCACCGTTTCTTTTCCCCTAAGTAACGCACCCGCGAAAACCCGTTTTTATGAAAGTCAACTCACGCGTTTTCTTAAATTCTTAACGCACCATTTATTTGGGAGGTTTTATTCATTGAATTAATTCTATTAATTAATGGGTCGTTACTTATCTCTTTTTCGTTTGTTGGCATGTTAATAAAATAAGACCAACGCTTTTTCTCCTTAAGTGTTGTTCGTTGAGAGGATTTGACAAACCTCAAGTTCTTCATCCTTCTTCGCGAAGAACGTGAAGAACGCGAAGAACGCGAAGAACGCCAGCCTTCGACGAAGGGCGACGAAGAACGCTAAGACCTCAGAGATCGACGACGCGATGCCAAGTACCGCGACACCGACGGTTCTTCTTCCGCGACGTTCTTCCGCGACAATCCAACCCCGCGACAACCTTCGATCGACAACGACAAGGTAGGGGGTTGCAATTCTTTTAAATATCTTGTGGGTTATAACAACATCATAGATTTAATTATTATTAATTAAATCTATTGTTTATTGATCCTCGGAGATCGTCGACGCGATGCCTTCCGCGACGACGCGGCGCCCTTCCGTGATGTGACGCTCCACTTGTTCCGCGACGGTCAATTCCGCGAAGAACGCGCGTGCGACGAGTTGATGAGGTAGGGGTTTGTTTGTGAAATAACTCTATATTCCCGTGATTGTTTCTTTAAAACAAAGAACCCGGATCAAGTTCAATTTTAATTCTTTTAAAATTGTGCCTTGCTTTTATTCATGTGTTGAATATTTCTCCCGACTGTTATTATCTAACGCGGAGGGTGCGGGCCAAACAAACATGGCCCGACAACCCTCCGCAGTTCTTCCTTGTTGTGCGGATTTGGCGGGCAACGAAAAAACGTGCCGCAGAGGCGATTTAATGATCCCGTAGTGAAGAACGGAACCCGGGAGGAATAGGGGCACAGACGGGAAGGAAATCGGACCACCGGAGCAACTCCGGTGACCCGTGGAAGCTTCCGCCGACCGCCAGGCGGCGGCGGCGCCCAGCGCGCCGTCGGGAAAACCTCGCCGCAGCTGAAGCCGCGACGGCGAGGTGGTTCCGCGGCCGCGCGGAACCACGGTTCAGGGACGAGGCGGCCTAGCCGCGTCCGGGTGATCTAGGGCGGCCCCCCGTGGGGGCCGCGGTGTTGTCACGCGGGGGCATGCGCGCCCCCCCGCGTTGCTCGGCCGCTCGGCCGAGCCGAGCCGGACCGGCCGGTCGAGCCGGGCCGCGCCCTAGCCTGTCCGGACCGGGTCAAACCGGGTCGGATCGGGTCGGGTCGACCCGGGGGGGGGGTCGGGCCGGGTAGGCCCGGGCCCAGACCCCCCGTCTTCGGACTGTTTTTTGTCTTTTGCCCGTAACTTGAGCTACGAGCCTCCGAATGACGCACCGTCAGCGGAAACACGATCCTTGGATCGAGGCGGTCGTTTCGGTATATCACACTCAAGGTTTCAGAATACTTTGGGTTCGGCCGGGTTGGTTCGTATACGAAACCAACCGGGCCCTCGGAGCAGAAACGCTCATATCTTGAGGTTCGGACGTCCGATCGACGTGCCGTCGACTTTGTTGTTTTCTTATAAGTGAGACGGATCTTTTGTAATACTCCGCCCGAGGTTTGGACGCAGGTGGAGTACGGTCGGGTTGGTTTTTCCTTAGAAACCAACCGTGCCCCTCAGACGGAAAAGCCAATAACTCTCAGACCGAGCGTCCGATTGACGCACCGTCTGCGACGTGATGTTCCTGTTGACGATACGGAACTTTTGGATACATCAACTTCGTAATTTGTGACAGTTGATGTATCAGCCTCTCGGCTTGTGGAGCGGACCCTCCTGAACGAGCTTGCTGTGTGCGGGAACCCTAGTGATGGCTGCGACTGCGACTTCGACGACGACTGTGCAGAGATCCTCAGTGGATTCGACGGCGACGACTACAACACTCAGCGATCCTACGAGGATCAGTGCTACAGATCCTATGTGGGTCCCAGCTTAGATGATTCAATACTGGTCTCGTATCCTATGTGGGTACCAGTATAGATGAATCAATGAAGACAGCTGGTCTTGTATCCTATGTGGGTCCTAGCTGTGCTGGTCTTGTATCCTATGTGGGTCCCAACTTAGATGATTCAATACTGGTCTTGTATCCTATGTGGGTCCCAGTATAGATGAATCAATGAAGACAGGTGGTCTTGTATCCTATGTGGGTCCTATCTGTACTGGTCTTGTATCCTATGTGGGTCCCAGCTTAGATGATTCAATACTGGTCTTGTATCCTATGTGGGTCCCAGTATAAATGAATCAATGAAGATAGCTGGTCTTGTATCCTATGTGGGTCCTAGCTGTACTGGTATTGTATCCTATGTGGGTCCCAGCTTAGATGATTCAGTGCTGGTCTTGTATCTTATGTGGGTCCCAGCATAGATGAATCAATGAAGAGTGCTGGTCTTGTATCCTATGTGGGTCCCAGCCGTGCTGGTCTTGTATCCTATGTGGGTCCCAGCTTAGATGATTCAGTGCTGGTCTTGTATCCTATGTGGGTCCCAGCATAGATGAATCAATGAAGACAGCTGGTCTTGTATCCTCAGTGGGTCCCAGCTTAGATGATTTAGTATCTATATCTGATCATCCCTTTCACCTTTTCGACAAAGTATACCTGTGTGAGCTGAATCATGTGTTACTCTCCTTTGTAGATTGTGTTGAACTATCCTGTGTGGATTTACTGTTACTCTCCTTTGTGGATTGTGTTGAACTATCCTGTGTGGATTTACTGTTTACTCTCCTTGTGGATTGTGTTGAACTATCCTGGGAGGATTTACTGTTTACTTTCCTTTCTGGATTGTGTTGAACTATCCTGTGTTGATTACTTTTGCTCTCCTTCGTGGATTGTGTTGTGCTATTCTGTGTGAGTATAAGTTTTGCTTTCCTGTGTGGATTGGGTTGTGCTTGGGCTCAGATGTTGGAGCCGAACGGGAATTGGTGACTTAGGTATATGTATGGGCATATACCTAAGCAGTGTCGGTTGTTACTTCGTGATTGTATCTTTCCTTTTTTGGTTTATCCATTGTGGATTTCGGGAGACCTTCGGGGGTCTCGGGGTCCCTACTGAGTAGCTTATACTCACCCCTGCACGGGATATGCCCGCACTTCGTTGTGTTGGTTGCAGACGACAGATAGCGTTGATCGTGGTGGAGGCTTGCGGAGCAGGACGGTACCTGGAGGTGGGCCACTGGGCGGGACGTACTCGGAGCGGACGGCTGGACCGAGGAGCTGTGGAGGCTATCTGTGCTCGCCCTTCAGGTGGGACTTCCAGAGGACGGCTCGACGCTGCAGCTTTTCTTTTTAGTTGTTGTTTTCCCCTTTCAGTTGTACTTTACAGTTGGGCTTGTATTTCCGGCCCCTTTTACTTTCAGCACAGCTTGTTAAAGTTTTTACTTAGTGTTTACTCTTTCCGATTGCTTACTCTGTGATGGTTGTTTACTTTACAAAGGAAATGCCTTCCCTGTTATCGGGATTTACGCCTTGGTGCTAGTCGCCATCCCCTGGCCTATGGAAGGAGGGCTTGGGGTAGTTACGACACGGGCCTCGAGGACGGGTCGTGAAAAATATTCCCCAATAAATTCTGAAGTATAAACAATCTCATATAAAAATGATATTGTGAGATTTTCCCTTACCTTAGGTCTGATTTGCTTCGTACGTGTCCGAACCTCCTCTTCTTTGAAGCGCCTCTTCTTAACCTCCTCTTAGGGCACTAAAGATGGTCTTTGAAGAATACCAGGACCTCTAGGATGTTTCTAGGGAAGTTGAGAAGGGAAATGGGCAAGGTTTGGCCGAGCATGAAGGCTCAAACTTGTGTAAAGAGGAGAGGGAGGAGGTTCCCTTTTATAAGGGAGGAGAGGGGCACTTTAGGAAAAACTTAAAATATTATTTTATTATAAAGTAATATTCGGTTTTTAATAGCTCCAAATTGATTTATTTAGAAGCTAAGGTGGGGATGGGATGAAATCATCTCAACCAATAGATTTTAGATTTGTTTTGGTTACTATTTTAACCTTATCATTTAGATTTAACTTGAAGTTAAATAATTTAACTTTTACCGTGTCTTCTTGTTTTCTTACACTATATGGTTAATAAACTTACTATAACAAGACAAAAGAACTCCAAGTGGTTCATTATTAATATATATAACCTTATCTAAGTTATTTGGCCGAACCTTAGATTTTTAGGAATAAAATAACAATTAATAATATAATATTTGTTTTAAAAACTATTTTATGTCAATTTTGACACTATTTGGTAATTGATTTTTGTGAAAATCATAACAGCATGATTAGTTCGAAATTTTTTAATTAAATCAATAATAATATGTCATATTAAACTATAAAATTAGAGTAATTCATAAAAAGTCTCAAATTACATTTATTTGGGTATTTATAATATCAATTATGTTAATATTTCCTTAATAAGGTAATTACTGCATCCTAATTGTGTCATAAATAAATTAAATTATTTAAAGTCTAAAAATTATAAATAAAATACCATTATGTAGGAAATATTTTTATCTTTCTAATTAATATTTATAGTTGAATTTATCTTATGTATAACCCTATATTAAAAATGTTTTTTTTATTAAACTTTGATTTTAACTATTTTAACTATTCTTTAAATAAAATAATAATAAATGTCTTAATCTAATCCAAGTGGACCTAAATGGTCATATTTTATTCCTAATGTTGTTTTTGGTCAAATTAAACTTATCCAATAGAATTAGGACATGTGTTAGGGTAATAATAATATCATTTTTACCCTTAATTACCCTATTTACTTTTAACCGTGGTAATAAAGGTAAAAAGTTACTATTCACCAAACATTATTTTTATCTTATTGAACCACATTTTACTTCTTGATATTAACTGTGTCTCTCGGATTTTCTAAATTCCACTCACAGAAGCGGTAAAATTAAGTTTTATGTAAATTTTCAAACTCTCCTAGGAGGTGGGTAAAAGACGGTGAAAAGTTTAATAGAATTTTTATATATCTAAAATTATTATGAAATGACTCCAATGAATTACTTTGAACTTATATAGGTATTATGTATCAATTTTGACCTAAAATAAATTGAAATAAAATAAATAATTATTTAAATAAAAAGTTGGTTTTTAAATAGTAACCCAGTGTTTTCACTATTCATCAAAAATTGAAAGTTTTCAGATAAAATACAAAAAATTCACCCTAGGCTAATTTCAATATTCCAAATCAAAAAATGAAGTCCATTTTGAGAGATAAAATTTATAAAATTTCTAAAATTGGGTATTACTATTCATAACGGCTAGTTTTAATAATATTTTAATAGCATATCGTTGTTTAGTGAAACTCGGTATTGCGTACAACGCAAGCTATCGAGGAAGGTTGGTCTTGCGTATAACGCAAGCCAAGACAGTGTTGTGTGTAGTGAAATATTCCTTATATAACATTATACATAAAAACAAAATATTTCTCATAAAATCTCGGGTGTTACAAAATATCTTTTTCACCCGACCTACTGCGGTCGAAGTTAATCCTCCCTTTAGGGAATCCTGGCACTGTGAGTTCAACAGTGACCTTAGATTTCAATTCCAAGAACCAGTTCAAAAGTTAGAAATTCTCTCTTTCACGTTTACTGAACATACCTTAAAAAAAGTTCAAAATTCCATTCTGGGCACACCGGGCCTCGGAGTAAAGTGTCATCAATTTTCACTGACTCATAATAATCCCAAATAATTTTAAAAAAATTTATATGGAATTTCTGGGTCTTTACATTCTCCCAACCTTAGGAATTTTTTTCCCTGAAAGATACCAAAAACTAGGGGAAAAAATGGGGGTACAGAGCACGTATCTGAGCCTCCTGCTCCCATGTGCTCTCCTGTAGATTACCGTGCTGCATACAAACTTGAACCAGAGGAATCGACTACCCATAAAGGACCCACTAATGTCGATCCTCTATCTCCACCGGGAACTCCTCAAACTTCACCCCATCATCGATTTCCATCTCATCCCAGTCGATAACATGCGATGCATCATGCACATACCTCCTCAACTACGAAACATGGAAAACATTATGCACCCTGTGCATCTGTGGAGGAAGATCTAGATGGTATGCCACCTCACCTACTCTGCTGAGGATTTTTAAAGGTCCGATGAACCTCGGAGATAGCTTGTTGCCCTGGAAAAACCTTTGTAATCCTCATCGGGGTGAGACCCATAGGAAGACATGGTCTCCCTCCTCAAACTCTAAGGGTATCTGTCCTGTGTTGGAATAAGAATTATTCCAGCTCTATGCAGTATTTATCCTCTCCTGGATGATCTGCACCTTCTCCATGGTATCCTGTATCAACTCTGGACCCATATGTGCTGGCTCCACTAGATATGTCCAGCAAAGTGGTGACATGCAAGGTCACTCATATAGGGCCTCAAATGGATCCATGTCGATGGTGGAGTGATAACTATTGTTGTAAGGAAACTCCACTAGTGGCAGGTGGTCCTACCATGTGTGGCCAAAATCAAGGACACAAGCACAAAACATGTTCTCGAGTGTCTGTATGGTCCGCTCTGTCTGACCATCTGTCTGAGGATAGAAGGCAGTGCTCAAATGTAGCTGAGTCCTGAATGCCTCCTGTAATCGCTTCCACAAGAGGGATATAAAACATGTATCATGATTTGATAGTATTGTTAATGGCACCTCGTGAAGAAATACAATCTCCTGTACCTAGTGATGTCCCAAGATCTCTACTGATCCATGCTCTCAGATGGGAAGAAAGTGGGCTGGGTTGGTGAGTCGGTCAATGATCACCCAGATGGAATCATGGCCCCTGGACGTACGTGGTAGCCCTATCATGAAGTCCATGTATATACCATCCCACTTCCATTTCGACACCTCAAGTGGTTGATCTAATCCTTCTAGAACCTGATGCTCGGCCTTCGCTTGCTGACAAGTGAGGCATTGTGAGACGAACTCCACCACTGCTTTCTTCATCCATGGACACTAGTACTGATGCTAAAGGTTATGGTATATCTTCACCACACTAGTATGTACCACCAAATATGATGTATGGAACTCCCTCAACACCTCCTATCGTAGTGTCACTAGCACCATGGTGCGTCCTCTGAAGAGAATGACATGCTCCCCACCTTCAAAAAATTCATCGGTAGCCTGTCCTGAGGACATCTGAGCACATCGGGCCTCACAATCAATGTCCCCAAGTTGTGCCTCCCTAACTCACTGAAGGAGTGGGGGAGTAACTATCATATACTGGAGGTAAGCTTCTCCATCTGTATCTATGAAGGATATCTTCAATGAGGCTAGCTTCTCTGTCGCCTCACTCAGAAACTGTAGACCGAAACTCCTGTTGAGTGCATCTACCACCATGTTCCTCTTCTCAGAAGTATAGACTATCTCAAAGTCAAAGTTTGGGAGGAACTTTATCCATCATCTCAATATCAAGTTCAATTACTTCTGTGAGAATATATACCCGATATTATTGTGATTAGAGTAGACTATAAAACGTTCAACCATCAAGTAGTGCTGCCACATATTCAACAAAAAGACCACTTCTTCTAACTCCAAGTCATGGGTAGTGTAGTTATTCTTGTTCTGTCTCAACTGCCGTGATACATAGGAGATCACCAATCGCTCCTACATTAGGACACAACCTAGTCCAGTCCCTGATGCATCACAGTAGATTACATACCCAACGTCCCTTTTGGTAGCCTCAAGTTGGGGGCACTCGTCTGCCTCTACCTCATCTCCTGAAAACTCTACAAGCATCTCTCTGTCCACATGAAGTTATATCCCTTATTTTTCAAAGATGAAAAGGGTGACACAACTCTGGAAAAGTCGGTTATGAATCTCCAGTAGTACCCAGCCAATCCTAGTAAACTACGCACCTTAGACACACTCCTGGGTGGCTCCCAAGAAATCACTACCTCTATCTTCACCAGATCCACTCCAACTCTAGACTCCAAGATAACATTCCCCATGAAGTGGACTTCCTCTATCCAAAATTGGCACTTCGAGAGATTTCCATAAATTTGGTTTTCTCAGAGTGTATCTAGAACTATCTGCATGTGTGTGGCGTGCTCCTCCTCTGACGCCAAGTATATCAAGATTTCATCAATGAACACCACCATGAAGAGATTGAGGCAAGGCAGGAAGATCCTATTCATGAGTCCAAGGAACACTTCTGGAGTATTGGTCATGCCTAAGGGCATCACCAAGAACTTGTAATGGCCATAAAGACATCTGAAAGCTGTCTTCAGTATGTGCTCGTCTCGTACCCTGAGCCGATGATAGCTTGATCTGAGGTCTATCTTCGAAAATCATCGATCTCCCTTCTGATGGTCGAAGTGATCATCAATCCTTGGGAGTGGATACTTGTTCTTCATGGTCACCTAGTTCAGGCGCCGATAGTCCATACAAAGCCTCAGACTCCCATATTCCTTCTTGGAGAACAAAACCGAGGATGACCATGGAAAACACTAGGCCTTATGAACTCCTTCCTCTGCAAGTCCTCCAGCTATACCTACAACTCATGAAGCTTAGTGGGATCCATCTGATATGCTGGTGTAGATATGGGTGCCATCCTAGGGTATAGGTTGATATAGAAGTCTACCTCTCTATGAGGAGGTAGTCCCAGAACATCATCAGAAAAGACAACAGCATGCTGGTCCACCACTATAGGATAACTCAGACTCCTCACATCAACTGGTTTGAGGGTAAGGCTAGCCAATTAATGAGTGATCAGCTGGACCATCCTCCGAGAAAGTCCATCCTGAGCTGAAAAGGTTCCCTTATTTCCGTTAAAGGAAAACCTAGTCCCATCCTCACAGACACACCACACTTTGTGCCTAAAATAATCAATCTGAGCATGGACTGTGGATAACCAGTCCATACCCAAGATGACATTGTAAGTCCTTGACGCTAATACTAGGAGATCCCAACCAAAGATCTTGCCTCATAGAGTAATCTCACATTTCCGACACCAATTTTTGATTGTCTAATCCTATCCCATAGGATTCTCTAATCATAAGGATCGAGCCAATGGCTCTACTGGAACCTATGAGCTCTGAACGAGGGACGTGGAAATGAAAGAGTGACTGACACCTGTGTCTATAAGTATTGAATCTTGGGTGGAGTAGATACAGATCGTAGCTCGAATCATCTCTGGATCACCATGGTCCTAGGCCTCAACTGCCTGAAGCTGAGCTCATCCCTATCCACCTTCTCCTTGAGCTCGGGGTGGACTTCCTGGAGGTGGTGGCGATAGAACCTCAAATCACCATCCACCACCTACTGCACGACCTACTCCTCTTCCACATCCGCTGCCTTGCGGACCTCCTTGCTCAAATTTCTACCTCTACCTCAATGATACCTCTACCGTCTTCTAATCATCAATATGAAGGGTTGGGAAATCACGATCCATGTGGCCCTTCCCACCACACGTGAAGCATAAGATTCTCCTATACTGACCTGCTCTACCTCGCGAGCCCCACACCTCCGACCCTACATCCTAGTGTCATCTTCTGGAAGGTCTGACTTACTTGGACCTCTGCATCATCTACCTACTACCTACTATAGATGACTTGACTACCTGTCATCCGGTGGTGGCTCTCACCATCGGTTCCTTCTTAGATAAGAAGTTCTCTACCTATAATGCTCGCTCGAGCACTCCAGCCTGCATCAGGATATTGAGCGATATCATTGACACTCTGATCTACCGCTAGAGACCCTTATCAAAGGTCTGGGACCTAAATAAAGGGTCCCATACCATGTTGGTGGAGTAGTGAGAGAGGTCATTGAATCTCACTAAGTACTGGGCTACTGTCAGTCTGCCCTGCTATAAGTGTAGGAGATCCTGAATATGCATAGAGTGTAGTGTTGGTAGAACAAACTTCGCCCTGAAGTAGCTCTCGAATTCCATCCAGGTGAGGGTTGTTGTACCTCTCGTATCCCCTCGTGGTTTAATTTTCATGATCACAATCACTTTCATGTTTATCTAACATTGTTTTAAGTGTTTTTGTTTTATAGGCAAAAGATTTCAAAGGAAATGGGCCATGAAGCACATCAAGTGGACTGAAATTCAGTCCACCGGCCAACCGGTGTGATAGCACCGGCCAGCCGGTGGAACTGGCAGAGGCATTGCCCACTGCCAGGTTCCACCGGTCGACCGGTGGCTCTGTCACCGGTCGACCTGTGGCATCCAGCTCAAATAGTGTTTGCTACTGTCTTGCCACCGGCCAGCCGGTGGCTCCTCCACCGGTCGACCGGTGGCACCTGCACAGAGTGGCAAGCTACTGTCTTGCCACCGGCCAGCCGGTGGCTCTGGCACCGGTCAGCCGGTGGCCCCTGGACAAGAATCCTATGCCTTTTTGCACACACCGGCTAGCCGGTGGGACTGTACCGGCCAGCCGGTGGATCCAGTCAAACTAGCCGTTGGAGCTTTGACCAGGCTGCTCCACTTGCCTCCCAACGGCTCCGAAAGCCTTTCCAACGGCTCCAAAGGCCTCCAACGGCCATATGAGGGTTCCCCCTCTATAAATAAAGGACCTTGAAGCCCCGGACACTAACCGGAACGATACGGAAGCCCACGGACACCTTGTTGATCATTTGGCGTACCTCCGGTGCATTCCTCCAAGGGAACCCCAAGTGCTCCATCCAATTCCACATTCAAGAGCACCCTCAAGAAGCTTGGGAGAGCGCGCTACATCAGCTCCATCATCCAATTGGCGCCCAAGTCTTCCTCCAATACGGTTTTTATTTTATATTCATTTTGAGCTTTAAAATTGGGTTTGTGCCTACAAACCCCAACCCTTTTCTCATCCCCCTTTCTTTTGGGTTTCACACCACCACAAAGGTGTGAAGAGGTTTCTTCAAGCCTTTCCTTTTAAAAGGCTTGTGTTTCGGTGAGCTAGCCTTCACCCGTTAAAAAGGCTAGTGGGTTCTTTCTATTCCATTGAAAGCAAGTGGGTTCTTGCTAAACCACAAAAAGCAAGCTGTAATAGGTCCTAGTGCTACCTCAAAGCCTAGTGGGTTACTTGCTAAAACCATTGAAAAGCAAGCGGTAGGAATCTCTCAACGGTTGAGTTGGGAGCGGAGACGTAGGCCGGGTTTTGGCCGAACTCCGTTATCAATTTCTTGTGTCTTGCCTTCTTTATTTCCGCTGCATTTATTCTTTGATTTTTAATTTGTTAATCAATTTTTTAAAAGGCAATTCACCCCCCCCTCTTTCCATCTTTCCCTCGGGATTCTTCCGACCCAACAATTGGTATCAGAGGGAAATTTGAGTAATACCCTAACCCGGTTTCAAATTTAAGATCCATTAAGATGGCATCAACCTCTTTCGCCCCCGAGGGCCTCTCATTGGGTCGGGCTCCATTTTTTGATGGGACCGACTATAATTATTGGAAAACCCGCATGACCACTTTTTTAAGAAGCATAGGATATCCTATTTACAAAATTGTCATGCAAGGTTATTCTTTGTCTTCCCCCGATGAATCCAAATGGACCCCCGCCGATATTAGAAATTTTGAGCTTGATGGCAAAGCCATGAACGCTCTCCATTGCGGCTTAGATAGAAATGTATTTAATCGTGTATCCACTTGCACCACTTCACATGAAATTTGGAAGCTTTTAGAAGTGACCCATGAAGGCACTAATAAAGTCAAAGATACTAGATTAGACATGTATAGACAAGATTTTGAGTCTTTTTCCATGCACCCAAATGAATCAATTTCTGAAATGTTTACTCGATTTACTGACGTGTGCAATGGTAGAAAGTCTCTTGGAGATAATATTTCTGCAGAAACTATGGTGAAGAAGATCCTATGGATCCTTCCGAGCTCATGGGCACCAAAGGTGACGACGATCCAAGAAGCTAAGGACGTCAAAAATATGCCGGTAGAGGAGCTCATCGGATCTCTCATGACTTATGAGATCACGATGAGGAGGCAAGCTCAAAAGGAGGGCACACCAATCAAGAAACCAAAGAACATTGCCCTCAAGGTACAAAATGAAGTAAGCTCCTCCTCATCTTCTTCCTCATCTCCTTCCTCATCCTCCTCATCAACAAGCGGCGACTCGGAAATGGAGAATCTCGCCCGCCAAATGCATAAATTTATGAAGAAGCACAAGAAGAAGAAAAAATCTCGCAAGGCACGAAAGCAAGAACCCACCGCAAGATCCGAGCCCAAGGTAAAATGCTACGGGTGCGGCGAAAAGGGCCATTACAAGCCCGATTTCCCACTCAACAAAATACGGGCCAAGGAAAAAGGAAAGAAAAAGGTCCTCAAGGCGACATGGAGTGACACCTCCTCATCATCCTCCTCCTCCTCCTCCTCGAGCGACCAAGGTACAAAATGCCTAATGGCATTCCATGAGGTAACATCTTCCGACTCCTCATCCTCTTGCTCTTCAAATTCAAATTCTTTAAATCATCTTTCTTATGAAGAACTCTCACATGCTAGAGACCAACTTGAAAATGGTTTTCATGAACTCTCTTCAAAATTTGTTGCTTTAAAAAAGAATTTCAAAAAGCTTTCCTCCGAAAAAGACCAACTTCTCAAAGAGAAGGAGGAACTCTCCCTCAAAATCCAAAATATTCCAAATGTTGATTCTATGGAATCAACCATCAAAGATCTAAGAGAGACCCTAGCCAAGTTCACCCAAGGTGAACAAAATTTGTCCAATCTCCTTGGTTCTCAACGTGTTTCTAGAACCACACATGGACTTGGCTATACCAACCAAGACTCCTCCTCCCATGCTCCAACTGTTTTTGTAAGGGGGAGCTCTTGTTTTAAATTTTGTAACTATTGCAAAAAATCCGGGCACCTTATTTATGAATGTAATTGCAAAAACGCCCGGTACGGCCAACCCATGTCTTTTTTCTTTTCCGACGAGTTTTATAGGAGAAGACCCGCTACAAGGCAAGTGTGGATTGAAAAATCCCTCTTAGCGAGTCTCTCCGGGCCTAAAATTGTCTCTTTTCAAAATCCCTCTCCCCGGTGACTTTTTGTTTTTATTTAGGGGGAGTTAGGTTTGTTTAAGCTTTTTGTTTCAATTCAAAATTTCAATTTCAAATTAAGCCCTTTTGATTTCAATTTCAAAATTTTCGATTCCAACTTTCAATTTCAACTCTTGGTTTCAAATTTCAAATTTCAATTGGTTTTTGATTCAAAACTTTCAATTCAAACTGTTATTCAAATTTTCATTTCAATTTCAAAAATATCAATTGATTTTCAAATCTCAATCTTTTTTTCAAATCTTTTCCCTCAATCAAATTTTATGCCCCATTCTATTTTGATAATCACAAAGGGGGAGAAATTTCTTGATTGATTGGGGGAGAATCCTTTTCATCGTGCTTAGCATTTCCTTTCAATTTCAGTATTTTACATTAATTGTTTTGGTGATTGTGATCATCAAAATAGGGGGAGATTGTTGTACCTCTCGAATCCCCTCGTGGTTTAATTTTCATGATCACAATCACTTTCATGTTTATCTAACATTGTTTTAAGTGTTTTTGTTTTATAGGCAAAAGATTTCCAAGGAAATGGGCCATGAAGCACATCAAGTGGACTGAAATTCAGTCCACCGGCCAACCGGTGTGATAGCACCGGCCAGCCGGTGGAACTGGCAGAGGCATTGCCCACTGCCAGGTTCCACCGGTCGACCGGTGGCTCTGTCACCGGTCGACCTGTGGCATCCAGCTCAAATAGTGTTTGCTACTGTCTTGCCACCGGCCAGCCGGTGGCTCCTCCACTGGTCGACCGGTGGCACCTGGACAGAGTGGCAAGCTACTGTCTTGCCACCGGCCAGCCGGTGGCTCTGGCACCGGTCAGCCGGTGGCCCCTGGACAAGAATCCTATGCCTTTTTGCACACACCGGCCAGCCGGTGGGACTGTACCGGCCAGCCGGTGGATCCAGTCAAACTAGCCGTTGGAGCTTTGACCAGGCTGCTCCACTTGCCTCCCAACGGCTCCAAAAGCCTTTCCAACGGCTCCAAAGGCCTCCAACGGCCATATGAGGGTTCCCCCTCTATAAATAAAGGACCTTGAAGCCCCGGACACTAACCGAAACGATACGGAAGCCCACGGACACCTTGTTGATCATTTGGCGTACCTCCGGTGCATTCCTCCAAGGGAACCCCAAGTGCTCCATCCAATTCCACATTCAAGAGCACCCTCAAGAAGCTTGGGAGAGCACGCTACATCAGCTCCATCATCCAATTGGCGCCCAAGTCTTCCTCCAGTACGGTTTTTATTTTATATTCATTTTGAGCTTTAAAATTGGGTTTGTGCCTACAAACCCCAACCCTTTTCTCATCGCCCTTTCTTTTGGGTTTCACACCACCACAAAGGTGTGAAGAGGTTTCTTCAAGCCTTTCCTTTTAAAAGTCTTGTGTTTCGGTGAGCTAGCCTTCACCCGTTAAAAAGGCTAGTGGGTTCTTGCTATTCCATTGAAAGCAAGTGGGTTCTTGCTAAACCACAAAAAGCAAGCTGTAATAGGTCCTAGTGCTACCTCAAAGCATAGTGGGTTACTTGCTAAAACCATTGAAAAGCAAGCGGTATGAATCTATCAACGGTTGAGTTGGGAGCGGAGACGTAGGCCGGGTTTTGGCTGAACTCCGTTATCAATTTCTTGTGTCTTGCCTTCTTTATTTCCGCTGCATTTATTCTTTGATTTTTAATTTGTTAATCAATTTTTTAAAAGGCAATTCACCCCCCTCTTGCCATCTTTTCCCCATTTTTCCGACCCAACAAGGGTCACCTCATTGTGTAACTATAGTGTTAGCCTCCACCATTTCCCTATTGTGACCTGGAAAATACTAGCATCTAGGATCAATATCTGATCTTCTGGTGTCCCAACTAGTCGGAAAACTCTAGCCACAGCCTCTAGCCAGTCCTCAACTGCCTGGGGATCTATCTCGCCTCAAAAAATCAGAGGCCTCAAATATTGGAACTTGTACAACACACTCAGTTTTCATACACCATCCGCCAGTGGGGATGGTGGAAACAACTACCCAATGGGTAGTGGTGCTGCTGGTGTATCACCCAAAGGTGTTATCGCTGTAATAGGGCCCTACACCGAAGCCTCATCGCTCGGTGGGCCATCATCGTGAACCCTCTCTGGAATCCTGGATGGCTGTCTACATGGAGGTATCCTAAAAATAAATAGGTGCACCATGGTTAATAATCTATACTTGGTGAGCTGAATTAAAAGAGATTAAAAGTAAAACATTTCCAAAACACACACAATCAGTGTTTTCATGCACTGAGTTAGAAATCAGAATTCATGGTCCTGGTTTATGGATACTTCATCCACCACACCAATAATGGACTCCCCTAACTAAAAATGACACTAAAAACACTTAACATTACTGATCCATTGGAAATATCAGAGTCCTAGTTATTCGGTAGAACCGAATCCTCTGATACCAATTTGTCATGAACCGTCCCTTGGGGCCCGTACCATGACTACCCCAAGCCCACCTTCTATAGGATAGGGGTTGGATACTAGCAATAGAAAAGAATTTCCCTAAAATGGGAAGGAATTTCCTTTGAAACTGCAAACACATAGACCAAGAACACGACAAGATGCAAACCATGTAGTGAAACTGTAGTAGAAAAGTGTGTACAAAAAGTAAAGAGACCGAAATACAAGCCCAATTGAAAGATGAAACTACAATTGAAAACAACTCCTGAGATCATAAACCAAGGATCCTACCTTAAGGGTAGGTACAACTCATCTCCACAGCTCTCCACGTTAACCAGTCACCTTTGTGTACCTCCTGGTCCTGGCTCCCTAAGGTCTCAACCAAGATTCTCATCATCTGCACAAGACAAAACAAGGTGCGGGGAAAGACCATGCATGGGTGAGTATAACAATACCTAGTAGAGACCCCGAGACCCCCAAAGGTCTCTAAAAATTCCACAAAGGAAAAACTATATTACATGATCTCAATCATAAAGCACAAAGAAAAATACTCAGCTCAAACCAGGTGTACAACTTAGAGTTCAAGAATAAATATGATTAGTTTTAAGCTATATCATTTTATCCCGTTAGGATGTTTCCACAACTGAACCTCAAAGGAGTTGTTCCATTATCGATTCACTTATGGTCGTATGTCACTGATCTATGATGGGAAACCCTAGGGCTGGTTCTCATCTTGTCGCGCACTACTGATCCACACAGGGTTGCTAGAATGCTGACCCACATAGTGTCTCTATAATGCTGATCCACACAGGGTCTCTATGATGCTGATCCACACAGGGTGGCTATGATGCTGATCCACACAGGGTCGCTATGATGATGATCCAAAAAAGGTCTCTATGATTCCGATCCACACAGGGTGGCGATGATACTGATCCACACATGGTTTCTATGATGTTGATCCACATAGGGTCGCTATTCAATTTACAGCCAACCACAGAATTCCCCGCACCCAGTGCTCTTGAGTTCTATAGTATATTATCCTAATGATATCGTTTGTGCCTAAACTTCCATGATGTTCCAAAAAGGATTAAACCAAAGGACCACCATGTTATAAGGGTCCTAACGTGACAGACAGTGTGTCAATCGGACGCCCAATCTATGAGTTATAAGCGTTTTAGTACCAAGGGCCCAATTGTATTTGAGTTCGATCCAACCCGAACATAGTACAACTTTATCCAAAACTCATGTGGATTATCTCAAAAGGATCATCTCGTTCCAAGGATTCCAGCACTGTAGACAGTTCTTCAAACGAACGTCTGGTTTGTGAGATACAATCTTTTAAGCGTATCTAGGGTGAAATGGGTCTGGGTCTAGTCCGAACCATCCCAACCCGGTCCGACCCAACATGACCCGGTCCAACCCAAACTAGATGGGATGCGGACTGGATAGCTGGGATGTGGGCTAGCCCGACCTACCTTGGTTGGGCATGACCCACCGGGTGAGCTAGCCCGGTGATTGACGGAGTCCGCTAGCCGGGTGGCCGCCCTCCATCTCGAACGACAAGACATTCGGGTTCTTCAACCGACAATGCCAAGTGGAGCCACACCCTATCAGCAGGACCCATGGGGTGTAGGTACCCTCTTCCATGGCTCAATTCCATGGCTTCCTTCCATGGCGCGCGATGACACACTGCCCTGCTACCACCACGATCGGCCGACGCTGGTTGCCCTGCTGTCCACAGCGGTGCCTCCGGGCACTGCCTCTCCTCTGTGGCTGATGGGAATTCTACGGGCCACCGGGTGAGCTCTAGTGGTCCGTTTCCCCTTCCAAATGCGCCTATGGTCCTCTCGGGTTGCTTCCGTCACTACGTGGCTCCCAGATTCAGGATTCCGTCAAGTTAAAAATCCGCCCCCAAAGAACGCGACAAAAACTGAAGCGGCGGAGGGTCTGGGCCTTGTTTTTTAGCCCAAGCCCTCCGTGTTATAATCATATAAAGTGAGTATTAAATAAAAAAATCACATAGATAATGATTAAAACCCCATTCAAATCTCCCACAACAACCACCCATAATTTCATAAGAATCGTGGATCAACTCATTTTGGTTGATCTACATCCATCATTCTTTTCAAGAACAAGGAAATGAATCGAGAATTTAATTGAATGTAATAACAAACCTAACTCCTATTCGGAGGAGATTTCATGGTTGTGGAAGAATAATTCCACATTTGATGAATCCATCGACGTTTGTCATTTCTAGATCGATTCCTCCAATGACATCATTCAAGCCTTCATTCTAGGTTGGGGTAAGACACTGTGACACTTCATTAGAGGTTACTCTATTCCATGTCAAAAACCCATGACCAGGCTTCATTAAAATAGAGGGGTAGGGAGATTAACACATCATAATAATTAACGAGGTTCATTAATGAGTTTTAATTAATGAACTAATTAACTCTCAATAGTGTGGTTACACAACAAGAGAGTCATGCCATTAAATGGATTTACAACCCAGCGGTCTCACCACCGCCTCTCAACAGTTGGTAGTAAAATAAAATAAGATTTTTAGGTTATTTTATTATTCTTCAAAAAGTCTATAAAACTATATTTTTCACCCAACCTACTATGGTCAAAGTTAATCCTACTTTAAGCAAATCCCGGTGCTACGAGTTCAACGGTGCCCTCAGATTTCAATTCCAAGCACCAGTTCAAAAGATAGAAATTCCCGATCACACATTTACTAAACATACCTTAAAAAAGTTAAAAATTACATTCTAGGAACACTGGCCTCAGAATCAAGCGCTGTCAATTTTCGCAGACTCATAATAATCCCAAATAATTTAAAAAAAATTATATGGAATTTTTGGGTCTTTATAGTCTCACGTTTTTCCACCCAACATAGTGGAGAATGACAAGGACACACATAAAAATACTCAAACAAATCCATATGTATCGAATCTTGATAACTGTTATTATATAGTAACTCCACCAACGGTAAGTGGTCCTCCCATGAACCAGAAAAATCCATCACACAATCCCATAACATATCCTCCAAGGTTTGTATTATCCTCTCAGATTGGACATCTGTCTGAGGATGATATTCCATGATCATCATCAACTGTGTACCAATGGATTACCACAAGGATATATAGAAAAGGGATGTGAACCTCGAATATCTATTTGATACAATTGAAATTGGAACACCATGCCTCTTTACCACCTTCCAGATATAGATTTTGGATAGATCCTCCACCGTATGAGATTCAAGAATCAGGATGAAATCACTACTAGAAAAATGATCTATAAACATGGATCTATAGCCACAGTTTAAAGGATCCATGTCTATAGATAAGATATAGCCACACCCAAATATATGTGCATGGAAATAGCTTATGGGAATATTATTTTGATCGGGTTTCCTCCCTCCCACATCGCAATTCTCCCCCTCACCATCCTCACCATTCCTCCCACATCGCGATTCCTCCTCCCTCTCCATCCTTGCCATTCCTCCTCCTCCCCTCATCCCCTTGGGATTCCTCCTCCACTCCTCCTCCCTCTCCATTCCTCCTCCCCTCCTCCACTCATTATTCATCCTCCTATTGCGATTAATCCTCCCCCTTCAGCTCCGACGTAGCCAGAAAACCTCTATGCTGACTCTGACGCAGCTCCGATGTGGCTCCGACACCTCCCTGCCGATGTGGATCTAGCACTACCAGCCCACCTCCCTACCGACATGACCTACCCACCTCCTTATGGTCACCTCACCTCCCTTCCGACACTGCTCCGAGGCTTCCTCCCTATCTCCTCCTCCGACGTACCTCCTATGCTGCGATTTGAGGTGGGAATCTTTATTTATTGCCTTCATTATTGGTTGAGTAGTTCATTATTATTGATGTGGATTCATTGGAGGAGATAAATTATCTTGTTAATAGGAGTTACAATCTTCTAGTATATTGACTCTGATTAATTTTCAATTGAGTAACATTAGTTTTTCATATTGGGTAATCATAAACTTACTAGAAAGAGGATAAATTTTTTCAGGTGACAAGTAGGATATGGATGCTGCTAAACATTTCCCATTATACTTAGTTGAATTTTTTTGAGTTTGATACAATGGGTTTTTTTGGAGGGGCACCCAAATCAATATTATTTCCCTAATATCAGGTGAACCTAACCTCTTCATTAATTTCAGTGTGTACCAAATTCCAATTGATTTATCTATATTATGTACTTATGCATTGATGTTATACTCTGTGTCATATATGAGGCTATAATCAACAACATTAACTAACTCATATCCTATAATAGGATTCAAATACTCACCCATTATAAAGTAATAAGGAGGGGGTGGTAGTTTTCTTCCTTTGAATATATTTTGATGGATAAATAACACAACCTTGATTTATATTCTCTTTATGGAATATTTTGATTTGCATCCCCTGTAATCCTTTATTCTCTCCCCTTGATTCTCCCCCAAGGGTGGTTTGTTGATGGTAATCTTGATGGAGTCCTCAAAAACATTCACTAAGAATTCTCTTGATGAAGGTGATGAATTGTGAAACATTAATGGAGGAAACCTTCAGGGTAATTCTTATTAAGATACTTCCAAACTAGAAAAAACCAACTTCCTTAGAGGAGGGGGAGGTAAAAATACCCCCCAGCCTTATCATCTAGGGAATATTTTTCTCTACTATCATCAAATAGACACCATTTTGTAGATTTTCAGATTTATAGGGTGATAGTTGAGGTAATAAGTCCCCCATACATGTGGGTTGATAAAACAAACCAACCCACTAGCCTCCACCCTGACCCATAGTATGCATAATTTCCTACCCCAATATTTATTGCAATAGCCAGGGGGTTGTGAGTAGCACTAAGTAGAATTAATAGAAAAATGACCTATAGATATGGGGATATAGCCATAGGTGGGATTCCCATGGTCATAGGATATCCTATATTCATGGGATATGAGTATCCATGGGTGTAGGGGATATATTTACACTAGAAAATAATTTTTTTTTATATTGGTTCATGTGTGAAATAATTTTACATAAGGAAAAAAGTGATAAGGGACTATAGAAATGGGACGAATGTATCTGTAGCCACATGTGGGTGTGAGAAAGGATATTTTTCATGGTAGGGGACACTATATCCATGGTTATATGCCTTTGTATAGAGACCCTACAACAAAAATCATATATTCCCATGGATATAAGCATTTTTATATGGACTATATTTCCATGGGAATATATGCCTATGGATATAGGCCTTCATATTATAACCTTTGAGAAACATCATATATGCCTGTGGCTATAGGACATCATACAAAGACCCCATAGCCACGAGAATATATGTATGTGGATATAAGACTCTATACTAGGCCCATAAAACCATGGGAAACTACGCCTATGGATATATTTTTTTCCATGTTGGATCAAATTCTATATTTTAAATGTATATTAACTATAAATATTTAGTAATTTCTATCTTAAATATTTCAAAATAAATATAATAATATTTGCTGATATAATTATATACAAAAAGATTAATGTGATATAGTTATAAAGTGTTAGATGACTATGTATCTAATTTTTAGTTCCAAACCTTCTATGTATTATTTTTATTTAGCTATTTCCACGAATAGGGAGATTATATAAATAAAGTGATACAAGGAGAAGCCTATGAACACAACTTCATATCATGTGAAAATTGGAATATTCCACATGTATGCGACCATGTACATGGGCCTAACACCCATAGAAATATTATTCCATAAGTACCAAGTCGTTGTGAAGGCTCCTTTCTACTCTTACTCTACTATGGATTTGTTTAAAATCTATCTTTCTTGAGTCGGTCTACCAAGGTGGTTTTCATAGGATCTTTGGAAGGTTTTGTTTGAGTGGATATCAGTGTTCTAGGAGTCATGATCCTTACTATATGGTGTTTAAATTATTATCACTATGTTTGAACGACAACGACATTATTGGTGGAGGTTTGTAGTTGATGAAAGTCTTGATGTGGGTGGTGATGATGGTGATGACAGTGTCTGGTTTAGGCAGCGATGGTGTTTGGTGTAGGTGGTGGACATCAGAGAGAGGTCGACAGTGATGAGCCGATGAGGGTGATGACCATGGTTATGTAATGATGTGATGGATGTGATGGTGTTTTTATTGAAATGTGATGTGGTCCTCGATTTTTGGTTTCTCGGGTGGCACACCCATGTGGAATGTGGCCTAAAATCGGTTTTTTTGAACTTGAAATTTAGAAAATATACCAGGTATGGTTTTTGAACTTTGATGTGGGTGGGATTTGTTTTATTTTGTTGATGGGTTGAATCTGGTGGTTTTAAGTTAGGGTTTAAACATAGACCTTAAAAGTATGATTAGAAAATACAAAAAATATGGATTGTGGATCACATGAAGTCATTAGGATGTAAATATGTACTAGTAATATCCACTGTAATCCTTGAAGGTCATAACTCACAAGTAACTCATGATGCTCAACGTAATTAAAGAAAAAAATATTATAAAGTTGATAGTTTAACTATAATCACATATTGAAGGTAACCAAGGGGGTCATGTATATTCATAGCTATTAAAGTATTTAAATCTCCCATATTTTCTCACACATCACCACTATAATCTATTAAGGGGAACCCACACCTCACCAAAGTATGAATGTCATTAAATGGATTACCACACCTTACTATCCCCTAATATTAGATTATTGTTCAAAAAACCTATATTTTATTCACACATTGTCTAAAAATAGTTTTAATTTAATTGAATACTAATTTTTACCATTATAACTAACTTTACATGAACAATGCCACACATATTATAGATTTTGTAAAAGAGGTACCGCACCTCTTCTTGTGATACACATCAAATGAGGGAGTTCCTAACTCCTTGGATTGATGCACTACTTCCAAAACACACACATGATTATAAAATTCTATTAGTTGTGTGTGGGATACCCACACCTCATCAGCGCTGAGGGAATACCAAACTCAAACAAATATGTGGGACCCACTCCCCATATATGTGGGGGAGTACCCAAATCCAAAAATAATATAAGGGACCCTCACCCTATCACTTAAATGTTTCTAGAGAAGTACGTATCAGATGAAACCTCCAATCATCTTTCCCAAACCCATTCATTGACTGCATGGATATAAGAAATATAAAGAACAAAAACCACCACACATTAAACCTCTAATAATGAAGGGAAGTGAAAAATTAATTTCAATGTGAAAAAATACTTATAATGGATTACATAGACATCCAAATCCAAGTTCTAATATAGGAGATCTAAAAATACACTAAGGATAGAATAGTCCAGGTCAGGGATTATAGGGGTACAAGATGTGTGGTCCTACTAGAGTAAACTTTTTGTGAACTTCTCTTCACATGGTGTCCATAGTTAAACTACATGGGGTGTACTACTATATAAATGGTGCATGGGACTGATGAGGTAAAAGTAATGTATCCCCAATACATGGGTACCTATCATCTTAGGGTACATGAAATATTTAAGGTGGAACAAAATCTATGGTTCATATGATACAACTTATTGTTCACCACTAATCAGTTGAGTCATATAGTTCCTAACTATATTATGATCCTCCATAGTTACAAAATGTGTCATTTATGATGCCACTATGGGTTTGTACTTATTACCCAATCATTTTGTGTTGGCCATACATGATGTGTATCGAAAACACATGTTATGTTATTGAGAATGTACTCCGCATCCGTTTTAAATATACAAAAAATGTAAATCCATATCACAATTCTTGTTATATTTATAAATATTGAGAACCCTAAAACTATTACCAGGGATGTACATAGTGTGTGTTCTTCTAAACTAAATACCATTTAGTCTTGTACCCCCTATAATTGAAGAATATATTGTTTTTTATCTCAAAACCCAAAGTTCAACTTTAGTCACTTTGGTGAACCATTGATTACCATACATGACCACCCAACCACATAATCCTTATAGTATTGCATCTTGATTTATGTATGATGCACCCAATTTGTTCATGCTATTTTGATTATATATTTTTCATAGATCTAACCATACTAATTAGTTTTATGGTATCTTTTAATTCGTACTAGGTACATGTTGGTATTGGAACCTCATGTTACAACAATGGAGTTATAAAATTCATGAATTCAGTTATCTAGACTGGATGGAACCCCTATGGTATGCACTTGAAATTTATATTCCATTCATTTACTTTAAAAATTGTTTATCATCACCTGTTCTATTATTTCCTTTCTCACTAATCATGTTCCTCCCACTTCAATTTTTAGGTTCAATTAATGATGATTCATAAGATCACTGGCATTTTGTTGAAGTCTCCTGGGACCTGTTCCTGTGTGTTGTAGAAACCGTCGCTGAAGGCGAAGAGGTTTAGGTCGATTTGGTTCACCGCCAATAGTTTAAGGTGAGTTTTTCCATCATTCTTCGATGTCTCTTAGTTTATAATTTGTTTTTTTAATTTTAGATCCCTTGGTAATTTTATTATATCATGTTGATCATCCTCGAGGTGGTTTCGAGTCAACAGAGTCAAAGGTGACTCACCACATATGCATAGGTAAGCATGTAAATAATATGTTCTCCCGTTATATTTATATCCGCCCATGGAAGCATGATTACATATAAGGGGCTAGGCGTGCTTATGTATATATATGGAAAATGCATATGTGTGTTGGTGATAACGAGCTTATGCATGTAAGAATATATATAAGGATCATATTGTGCATTTTCAAGGCCATTTTGACACGTACATAGGGGTTAGGGAGTCCCCGTGTTTTAATGAATTGAATGAGTTAAATGGAACCGAACATGGTTAACTTGGAACATGAGAGGTAATGCCTCATGTAGTGAATTATGTAACGGTTATTCCTCCTTTTTAAAGTTTAATTGGATGGCATGAAATAATTTCTTGAGTATTTTTGGCTCTTTTAAATGACATTTTCACATGTTTTACAAGATTTCCCTAAGCCTTCAATGTGGACTAGTAGAAAGTTTCAGCCAACTCAATAGTAGAAAATGAAATTTCCTTCACTTTAGAGACGCCAATTCCCTCATTTTGAGAAAACCTAAATTGATAATTCTTATAAAAATCTAAAACTTAAAGAAAATATTTGTTTTCATTTTATCAAACACAAACAACTAGCCTTGAAAACTTGAAACTTTCTTCAGTAACATAACTGTGAAACACTTGACCTAGAAAAAGACATAATTTAACCTATTAAAATAAATCCACCTAGTCATGATTCACAGTGCGACCAGGGGTTTCACACCATGAATCCCTACCCCTGGAAATTTCATGGCTTGAACAGAGTGCCTCCATTATGTTATGCATGGTAAACTAATTAGAATAAGCTTATCAAAGGACTAAATTTGAGTCTCAAATAAATAGATTCATAGGTTGTATGTATCATAGAAATTTAAATGATATTTACAAAGTTTCACATGATGTGTGAACATACCTGGACACCTGGGAATGTCCTCATCTAGAAATGGCATGGTAATCCTTGTGAAATTACATGGAGTTTACATGTGAAACAAAAAGTATCTTATATTCCTAGGGGTATGATTATGTAATCCAATCAACGCTTATGTATTCTCGCATATTCTTGTGAAATATATGAACACAGATTGTCTAGCTGTGTAAAAATACAGGACATATCCCCTATGGTACAATTAATGTCTATCAACATGGTGTAATTAGTAAAAATTCACCCTATCTTAAATTGATTCTTACATTTGGTGATATTTTTTTCCATGAATTCAAATTTATTTTTTTTGTAACTTATGCTGCTTAATCATGTTTAATCCACTTTATTGCAATAGGATGTACCACAAATGTATGTTGTCAATATATTATGTATAATAAATATTCATGCAGGGTTATGATCCTGCATACAAGGTGACAGGGTGGACTAACACTTGATTTTGGAGAAATACACCATCATGAAATATTGGAGCAAAGGTATATTTTCAAGTAGTGGGTAATTTTATTTTGTTTCAAATAATATTTTCTTTTACTTATATTAAATATGAGTTGTGCTTCATTTTTTAGACTGTATGTCTCTTATTGAGCAGTGGATGATTTATTTAATTTGAGAAGTGGATAGTTTTTTAGACCATTAAAACATTTTTTGAGCAGTCTTTTTTTTTATTGAGTATTGGGTCATTTATTAGAGCATTGTATTATCACCATGTGAATGCAAAAGCGAGAACTGCTGCGGGGGGGGGGGGGGACCTGTCTGTAGGGTGGTGTTTGTCCCGGGGGGGGGGGGTGCGGTCTGCAGGGGGAGTGTCTGTGCAGGGGGGTCTATCTAGGGGGGAGTGGAGGGAGGCATTTTCATGGGGGAAGGGGGGATGCAGGGGGGTGGTCTGTATAGGGTATGTACAGGGGGAGGCTATCCAGGGGGAGTGGGTGGGGGGGGGATTTACATGGGGGAAGGGGTGTTGTGAGGGGGGGGGGGGGTCCGGTCCTGGGGGAGGCTGTCCACTGGTGTTGGTGTACTCAACATTAGGATTGAGTATTCCTTCCCCATCCTTAACAAGAGTACCACACTCATTAGAGGAACCTTTATAGGCTGATTTAATGAGGCTAGAATTTCTTCCCTTAGCTGTATCAGGTTTTCCAGTGGATTTTCACTCAGCCTTATGTGTATTAGTGATCTAACTAAGAGTGTGGATAGTAGGATCTAAAATATCATCTAAAGATTTTTGATCAACTATTCCCTCAATTAGCCTCTCCTTAGCCTTCCAAGATTGAACATATAAATAGGAGTCCCCGTCTTTATGCCCATATTCACCTACATTAACCAATATTAAAGCATCCTTCCCAGCCTTCCTAGATTCAGCTAAGCTATTAGTATCACTGCTAGCAGTACCACCATCCAATTTCATACTTTGATCACCCTCATTTTTTGTATCATATTTATTAAATCCATAAACATCACTTTTAAAAAAGGAATTATCTCTAGAGATAACCTTGGATTTTCCCTTAATAGAGTGGTTATTTTTAACTTCCTCTGATATTTAAATAAAGGTAGACTTCACATATTTATCCCTCTTGTAATTTATAATTGAGGGAGTTTTAATAGGTGAATAAAAATTCATAATTCCAAGGGAATTATTCCCTTTATTGGTATCATAACTGATAAAAAGTTTCTCTTCTATGTCAACAAGGTTATCTCCTACACCCGATTAGAACTAAGACCAGGTTGAGAGGATGAATCTTAGTGTTGTTTATGATTGATGACCGGAAGTCATTTCTAGGATGCGGGATTTGGTTTTTATATTCATATAACCCCATGTGTTTGTAAATCCAACCATAAAGGAAGTGGAATGGGTAGCACACATAAAAGAGAGTCTTCTGCTGGCTAATAGAGGTAATGAATTGTATAGCTTCACATGCATTGGGACTACTATATTTTTTCCCTACCTCATCTCTAGTATCTCTTCCATGATAAGGTCACCCGAAAAAACTTACATGTGTGCATCCAAAATTGATATCATCCACCTACAAATCATAATAGTAATATATACAGCTATCCTAACCATGAGATCCTTGAGCTTTATGTTTTATCCTCACAACTACCATCTGTTATCCTCTAGTATTTTATAAAATATGTTCTCCTTGCCTTTTCAAATATCCTTTGGATAATGACATAGATTCCCTATTTGTATGTCCATTGATTCATTCTAAAAATACCCAAAACATTGCGTGAAATGGATGTCCATCATCTGTATTTTTTGTTCACTCTCCCCTAGGACAAGCGTTGTGACACCCATGTGATCGTTGGTATCTCATCCTTGTCATCATAGACGTCATTATCCAGTTTGAGATCATCATAAATATCTCCATAGATATAGATTATCATGAAATATTAGAGGTCCCATATACCATTTCTGACCTCCCAATGATGTAGGAGAAATTTTTTGGTCCCTAGTGTCCAATTTCTCATCAGATCTGGAATGAAGTCCTAATTATTGTAGACATGGAATTTTGATCACCATGTTGGCTCATAGATCCCAAAACACTATATATTCAACTAAAATTCATGACAGGACAAACATACCTAGTATAACCTGTCCCATATCTTTAAGAAGTTTCTATAATGAAGTAGGTCCTAGTAATATGTCAACAATCCTTGAATTTAAAAGCAGAAATAGATTAGTTTAGAAATGAGGGGGGGGGGGGTGTAGAGTGGGGGTCTGTCCAGGAAGGAGGGGAGGGGGGTGCATGGGGGGTCTGTCTAGGAGGGGGGGGGGGGGTGTTCAGGTGGGTGTCCAGGAGGGGGGACTATTGAGGGGGGATGGGGGGCTATCCAGGGGGTGTGCAGGAGGGATGGGGGGCTGTCCAGGGGGGTCTGTCAGGGGGGGGGGGTGGGGTCTGTCCTGGAAGGAGAGGGGGGGGGGGTGTCCAGGATAGAGGGGGGACTATCTAGGGAGGATGGGGGGCTATACAGGGGGGTGTCCAGGAGGGATGGGGGGCTGTACAGTGGGGGATGGGAAGGGGGTCTGTCAGGGAGGGGGGGGGGGTCTATCCATGGGGTGGGGTCTGTTCGGGGGTGTGCAGGGGGTTCTATCTAGGGAGGAGGTGGGTGGTTGGCCTATCTAGGAAGGAGGGGGGGGGGGTGCATTCTTCAAAATTTCCTTTTAAACTCAATAATTTATAATGTTTTTTCTGATTATTTAATGTTATCTAATGAGAAATAGAGTTATGAGAATCTAATGTTGATTTTTTTTCTTTTTAGGTACTTCAATGAGAATATCCAGCTTTAGTGAAAAATATAAGAGGATGGTTGGCTCATTAAAAAATAAGAAAACTGCATCATATCATTACAAGGGAGTACTTAATTCGGTTTTTACTTGTTTAGAACAATTCATTCATGCTGCCACTTATTGGAACTCTTGAAATTATTGATTTTAGGATGTTATGCTTGTTGAGTGTTTGTTCATAAAATGTTGAATACTTTTCAAGCTGATATTATTGAACTAAATCTGTTTATAATTGTTGGGAAAAAATCCCTCAAGGTATCATTGAAACATTTTTGAGGTGATTCTGTTTGTTGACAAAGTGGACCTCCGTGTTGTGTTTGTTCAGAAAATAGATCATGATGTATAATTTGTTGACAAAGGGGGTTTAAATGGTGATTTTTTCGGGTTCAAGAGAGGTTGTGGGCTATCCATGTTTGATTGAAGAACCTCGAAAATGTAATGGAAGATTTGGAGGTGGTACAAAAAGAGCAGATACAAGGTGGTGTCATTTTCCTGTGTTTGCCACATTTTTGGGCCTGAAAATTAGAAAATGGATTGATGTGTTTTTGGAAAAGGGAGCTATGTGAAAAATTAGTGCGGTGTACAAAAAATATAGAGGTGAGTGAAATATTTGCGTTGTGCGTGAAAAATTAGCGTGGTGCACTAAAAATAATGTGGTGCGCGGAAAATTAGCATGGTGCACGAAATAAAGGATTGGTGTTTTTCACACAAGAGGTATTTTGAGATTAGAAGCTCAAAAATTGGTAAAGGCATGAGGTGTGCAAAATATTAGAGCCCTGCACGAAAAATGATGTTGCGTGGAAGATTTGTTTTTCACGCTCAAAGATGATTACACATGGAAGGAGGGTTTTTTGCGTGGGGGTCGATTTTTCCTATAAATATGAAGTGACCCTCTCATTATAAATAGGTCAAGACTTAGAGATTATCCAAGCTCTATCATGTGAAATTTGTGTGGACAAGAAATTGACATGAAAAAAATAAGTTTGCGTGTAAAAGTTGTGTGAAAAGAAGAGGTTGTGTGAAGAAGAAGTGGCTACTCATAAAAGAGTTATTGTGCGAAAATTGTATTTCATGCAAGGAAAAGGAATTATGCGCAAGGTGTAGTAAGGGATGCACGTAAAAATTGGGGTTTCCTTGTACACTCGATACAAAGAGAGATTAATCTGTGGGTGAAAGTTGGACTTTAACAGAGCATCTATTAATAGTTAAAGATGCAGATTTCATTAGAGATAATGAAGAGACCTACAGGTCTATATACTTTGAGTGGATCTTCTAAAAAAGTAGTGAGATCAATTTAGTTGAGAGAGAAGTGATTTCTCAAATTGTGAGTGGTTGTAAACCAGGAGGGATAGTGAGTCCGATCTGAACTTGTAATCAGCAGTGCACTTATAGTGGAATTGGTAAATTGGAACACCCTTGGTGTATACTCCTTGGACGTAGCCCAGTAATGGTGAACCAAGTAAAAATTGATATGTCATGTGCATGATTTAAGGTTTATTCATACTCTGTAATGGGAAGGAGATAGAAGAGAGTTTTGTCTAACATCAAAACAAGATCAAAAGGGGCAGTTGTTTTAATCTGTCATACCCTGATTCACCCCCCTCTCAGGGTATCTAGCCTAGTGGAACTAACAATAATGGTTATTGAAAATATTCTTTCTTATGGTAAAACATGCTGAGTATTGGGGGGGGGGATATCCAGGAGGGGGGGGGGGTGCTGTTTAGGAGGGAGGTGTCTAGGAGGGGGGGGGGGTGTTTAGGGGGTGTCCAGAAGGGATGGGGGGTGTCCAGGGGGCTATCGAGGGGGGAGGGGGGCTGTTCGGGGGGGGGGGGGGGGGTTCTGTCCATGGGGTGTCCATGAGGGATGGGGGGCTGTCCAAAGGGAGGGGTGCAAGGGGGGTCTACATTGGGGAGGGGGGCTGTCCAGGAGGGGGGGTGTGCAGTCCATGGGGGTCTGCAGGGGGGAGGGGGGTGTCCAAGAGGTGGGTGGGGGGTGTCCAGGAGGGATGGGGGGGGGGTGTCTAGGGAGGGATGTCCAGGAGGGAGGGGGGTGTCCAAGAGGGAGGGGGGTGTCTAGGGGGGTGCTGTCCAGGGGGTGTCTAGGAGGGATTGGGGTTTTTCTAGGGGGGTGTTAGGGGTGTCTGTAGGGGGGAGGGGGGCTGTCCAGGGGGTGTCCAGGAGAGACGTGGGGTTGTCTAGGGGTGGTGCAAGGGGGTCTGCAGGGGGGGGGGGGCTATCTTAGGGGTTGTCTAGGAGGGATGGGGGGCTATCTAGGGGGTGCAAGGGGGGGTCTGCAAGGGGGATTTCCAGGGGGAGGGGGCTGTCCAGGGGTGAGGGGGGTGTCCAAGAGGGGGGGGGGGTTGTCTAGGTTGGTGTCCAGGAGGGGGGGGGGGTGTCTAGGTTGGTGTCTAGGAGGGGGGGGGGCTTACCATGGGGTGTCCAAGAGGGGGGGGGGGGTGTCCAGGGTACTGTCCAGGAGGGAGGGGGTGTTGTCTAGGGGGGCATCCAGAAGGGATGGGGGGTGCTGTCTAGGGGGGTGTCCAGGAGGGATAGGGGGATATCCAGGGGGGGTGAAAGGGGGGTCTTCAAGGGGGGTGGTGGTCTATCCGAGGGTGTTTTTTATGAAATGGGAAGGGATATAGCCACATTTTTTAATAGTGGATATATCCCTATAGTCACGGTTTCAAACCATGGCTAAAGCCCTATAACCATGGTTTTAAACCGTGTAAATAACCCATGTGTAGCTAAATATTTAGCCATAGTTTGAAATTGTGGCTATAAAGCTTTATCCACAGTTGGAACCATGGATATAGGGCTAAATCCATGGTTCAAACCATGGCTATAGGGCTTTAGCCATGGTTTCGAACCGTGGATACAAGTTTTTCCCTATAGCCATACCAATACCAGCCACGGTTCATTAAACCATGGATATAACCTATAGCCACAGTTTTTGGGCTTATAGCCATGGTTCAAAACTATGGATATAGCCTAAATTTCTAGTAGTGAATGGGCCTACTTCGTGAGTCGATCCACAATCACCCATATGACATTGTGTTTCCTAACTATTCTTGGGAGACCCATCAAAAAATCCATTTCTATTTTCTCCCATTTCCACACTGGGATATGTAAAGGGTGAAAAATGCCTATTGGCTGCTGATGAAATTCTTTGACTTGCTGACAAGTCAAGCATCTCGAGACAAACCCAGACACATCCCTTTTTATACTAGCCCACCAAAACTTCACTATCAACACCTTATACATCTTTTGAATTCCGGGATGAATAGACCACTTGGAATGATGATAAAACCTGAGAAGTTCCTCCCAAAAATCCACTTGTACCACCATCCGATTCTGAAATCACAAGATTGAATTTCGATTCAGTTCCCAGCCCTCAACGGTCTCTCCACCATTGAGTTTCGACCTCATCTCCATACACTTAGAATTATATTCTTATGCCTCTTTAACCAAACCAACCACGTCAGGAACCAATAAAACTATAAATAAGACTGTTCTATCACCCCGACCCTCACATTCCAACCACATGTCAGCTGTGACCGACATCAACTAGAATTGATTCGATGCCTATTTCACCACCTGAGCATATGATTTACTACTTAATGAATCCACCACTGAATTTACCTTACCCACTGTGTACATTAAGTCGAAATCAAACAGCTGGAGATATTCCATCCATCTATTTTTCCTCAAGTTCAAATATCTTTTTGAGAAGATATGTTTTAAGCACTTATGGTTCGTAAACACTGTAAATTTATCACCTAAGAGATAATGATTCCACATTTTTAAAGCATGAACCATTGATGCCAATTACAAATCATGTGTTGGGTAGTTCTTCTCATGAAACCTCAACTTCCATGAGCCATATGAAACCACATGATCCCCCCCATGAGAACACACCCAACCCTAATTCTGATGTGTCAAAATACACAATGTACCCTTTCCCTAGTTCTGGAAAAACCAATATTGGTGCTGATGTAAGGAAACCCTTTAACTCTTCAAAGCATTTCTGACACTGCTCTTCCCATTGAAATGGGATATTCTTCCCTGTAAAAACTATCATCAGCTAAGATAATCGTGAGAAATCATGAAAAAAATGTCGATAATACCAACCTAGACCAAGGAAGCTCCAGGTTAGGGTTGGTCTCCTGAGAACCAACTGTTTTTTACTTTGGTTACATTAATGTACACTTATTATACATTGTTCATTGTTTTTCATGACTATAATATAATAATGTCCTAGAATTTTTTTTCATTGACAAGGTCATGGAAGATCCTCTCTATGATGAGAACCTTGAAATTCTATAACAATATTCTTAAATAAAGTTCTACGGTTGGATGAAATACTATGATAGGACACATAGTATACATACCGTCATGTACGAATACTCATAAGAAGATGAGACTCTCTCTCATGGAGTTCACACTTGGTAATCTCTAAGATGAGAGATTATGAGAACAGACCTGCCAGTTGCAATTCCATATGTATTGGTGTCATTGGAAATTTCTATATACGAGCGTGTGTAATGGTCCTTAGACTGGAAGATTATCATTAACTCATGTCATGACTCACACACTGAGATTTGCTGACAAAAACCGTCAAGAAGACAGTTGGAAGCAAGTAGGGTATGTTGGGAGTGTCATGAATGACATGTTGTTAATGGATAAGTCAATGAAGTATTTTTCCCTTCCATGTTTGTGGAAGTAGATATCTCGGGCCCTTTGATTGAAATAGAACTGTCGCCCAAATTCCATGGACATAGTGTCATGACGAGTTTATTTATGGAATTCAAAGAATGACAGATCAAGCATATAGGTTTATGACACTTCCATGAAACCTGATTGATGAGATATTGAGACTAAGGGATTAAATTACATGGTAAGCATTCATATGAGGCGACACATAAATACGACGTCAACTTCTTTCTCTTGGGTACCTTGACCCGTTGTTAGACAGTAATCTTGGACTTTAGGCAAACCTGCCTAATTGCAACAAGAAAGAGGCCTAGAGGGTCACACACTATGTGTATCCAAGTATCTCAAGTAGAATAAAGATTATTCCCATATGTGGTTTAATAATTATTCAACAAGGGGTTTTCAATAAGAGTTAATGAAATAAATAAAATGCTTAACACGTTTATTTATTGTCATAAATCTATAACCTCAAACCCGATTATAAATATCCTCACAACCCAAAAACTTTTCAATAGAATCATTGTGCACAACAATTCTAGATAATTCTCTCAATAACGAAAGAACACTGTCCTCAAAGAACGCTCTCAAGACCAAGAGAGATCCACCTCCATCGGATCAAGGTGATCTAAGGCAGAAAACACAAGCAAAGGCTTCTCCACACTAGCACCCAAAGATTCCTTTGGAGACATCCAGAGATACATGGTGCACGTGTGGATCACTGCTAGAGTAAGTCTACACTTTGCTTCTACGACGCAACAACGAATCACATCAGAACGTGATCAGAAATATCAACAATGAAAGAACGCCATAAAATGTACCTTTTTTCAATTAATTAAATTAATTATAATAAACCTATGATGATCCTTCCTTTTTGATTCTAGGACTATTCTTATTATTTGTCTATTTTTGTGATTCGATCTGTGGAGTCCGGCGTTTATCGTCGTATTGATCCCAGATTGATCATTTCTAATGACAAAAATCTAAGTGGGCACATCCACCCACGAGCTTCCGCTATACCCGGGACCTTAAATTGGCATCAGAGCAGGTCACAATATTGATTATAGTTATTTAATTTTCATTGATAATTTATGCATTTATATTTGATTCAATTCAAGATAAATCGTTCTATAAAACTTAATGAACGAGATCTATTCTTCCTCCTTCGTTTCTCGATTAACATCACAGAAACAACCTTTAAATTTTAATTTTGATTAAAATAAAAATGAGGAAATCATCCGGAGGAGACACTCATTCTGTCTGTACAATACAAGAATACATAGCATGTAGTGAAGACTACATTCTATGTACTTAGGTTCAATGAACCGGTACTGGTCCGCCAAACCACACCGTGTGAATTGAGTATACCTAAGTTTTTATTACACCGTGTTGACCAAAACTAAACGACATGTGGAAATCGGAATACACAATGTGTATGTTGAATCAACATTCCGTGTAGTCCGATCCGACCCAGGTGAAACCATGTACAAGGAGAATCCATGTATCGCGTACACGGGATTTCCAGGCCGGTAACAGCATAACAAGGAAATACATGCCGTATACTCCAAAATTTCCAAAGTACAGAAAACACGCCAAAGCCCTAGACATGTACTTTGGATAAAGGGTGAAACAAATACACACCATTTAATATAGCCTTCATTCCCTGTACTTTCCAAAAATGGAATTTCACTTGGTTTCCTCCAAAGTACAAAGACCTGTACAAGGAATATAGATGAGAAGAATCTCAAGGAAATTCAGAAAGGAATTTATGATAAATAATTGATTAACTATAAGATTACAATTAATTGAATTCAAGCACGACTTATCTTGAATATAATAATGATTAAAAGAATTTGAATACTAAATATGAATAAATGTCGTTTCATGCTATGGATGATCATGAGCTAGACCAAAGAACTTTTGTTTGTGTATGGTTTCATTTAAATTTGTTGGCTTGTGAGCCTTCTTCCTATAAAATGTAGGGCATGCGTTCCCATGGTTTCTTTAATGTAAACCCCATATAATGGAGGATCTCCCAAGCTAGAGGAGATGGTTCAAAATCCAAAGTTGAGGCAAAACCAACCCAATAAGATACAAAGGTGGACAGGTGGGAGCTGCAAAACACAAACCATTAGGTTCAAGGTGTTTTTCCCTAGGTTAGGGTTAGATTATCAAAACTGCTAGATAATCTAACCAATAAAAGCTCATGATTATGCCATCTTATTTTATTTCTATCTAATTGTATGGTTTATTTATTATGTATGTATTGTCCCGTTCACATAATTAATGAAATAAACAAGCATGCAAAGATGGAATAGAATAAAAATTGGACTATGCGTAAGCATTATAAGAACATGGTTAATCACTTAAGCAAGCATCACTTAATATTAACAAGCATGTGATAATGATAAATAGTGCATAAAGGATTAAAAACCCTCAAATACCATATTATGTCAGACCAAGCCTTCTATTACTTGATTAAGGGAAAGACTTAATAAAACTATGTGTTTGACCAACCCTTGTTGGGACACTTACTTTTATAAAGGAAGCTCTTATGAAAGTTTCAGGTTGAATTAAACATTTTACATCAAGAGGATTAGACCTTGATAGACTTGTTGTAAAATGGAGGAAAGTTTTGAGGAAATCCAAGTTAGGATTTCAGGATTGGGGTGTCTCCTCAACAGATCAAGGAACTGTAAGCTCACAGTGGTCCAAGACCTACCTACCTAAATACCTTTAAATAGATTGACCAACCCTTGTTGGGGTTATGAAAAGGGGAATATGGATCCTTTCCAATATAATGTCATCGAAAATGGACATTCTGAGTTCAATGGTGAGGGCCATTGGGACTTGATAAAATAGTGGAAGAATTAATAAATTCATTTATTATTTTTCATAAAATGCAATCAAAAGGTATTTGTAACACCCCAGGTAAATAAAGAGTATGAAATTTTCACATTTATCCATATTTGTGAATAAAATATTAATATTACTTTAAAGGGGATGCTATGCTCCATGGCGTACCCAATACGCAACAACGAGTTTCTTGGAAATCTTACGTTGCACTCTAATAATAAAATAATATTATTTTAAATGGCAGTTAACGCCTAGCCGTTGTAATGGTGGGAAAAAACAGAACTAACTAAAAAATTATTATATATGTTTGTCAAATATTTTTACTCTTTACAATAAATTTTAGAGGATTAAAAATGTGAATGAATCCAATTTTTAAGCATAAACATTCTAATATTCATTAAAAGGTCGATTAACCGCCTTTGGATGTCGAACCTCTTTTAAATCCACTTTTTAACAATTTTATGTGTTATATTTTACAAAATAAAATTCTTCTTTAGAATCGAGACATCAAAATTTACTTTGTGTAAATTTTTGGTATCATTCCGATAAAGTTCATTTTGCAATGAATAGTGAAAAATACTGCATTTTACATCAAAAATGATTTTTCATATAATTTAATTATATGGTTATATTATCTTTTTAATTTGTTTTAAAGTGTAATTATAATATATTTTTACCATGTAATTTAATGATGGTCATTGGGATTAATTTCACTTTGGAATTAGGCATAAACATGTGCCAAACTTTTCATAAATATTGTTTCTAAAAAACCCGCTATTTGTTTTGACAACGGGAAGTTTTTTTAAATTAATTATTGAAATTTATGTGTTTGGAATTTGGTAAAATGGATTAAATATTTGGAATCGAAAGGTCCAAATTATGTAATTAAGACTCTTTTGTTTTTGGACATTATGAATAGTAACGACGGTAATTATCTTTAATTATCTTGATTAATGAGTAATCATGTAGTTAAAGATAATAAAATAATATCATAATAATAAAAAATGACCACAACATGTGTCCTAAGGCTACTGGTTGTCTCATGGCAGACCATGGGATGCCTTGTGCCAAACTTGGGGGCCCCATGGAATCACTTTTGTGAGAAAGTGACTTTTTATCTTTTTATTTTTAAAGAATGTTAAATGTAACAAAGAATGTATCACCTAAGTAAAATATTTTTATTTTTGTCTAAATAAATGATATTTTGGACTATAATTATTCATTATAAATATAAAAAGATTCCCTACATCATGATATTTTTTTTATAATTTTTAGACATTAAATTTATTAAATTATTTATGACATCATGATGATGCAACAATTACCTCATTAATAAAGGATTTAAATAAAATGGAAATATAATGTAAAATATAAGACCAACACATTTACAAAACCTATTGGATGGGTGGATTTCGAACCCTTATCACCTTATCCTCGAAACACATCAATGTGGGACCATTAAAATCCGAAACTCATTTGAAAATAAAGTTACATTTTATACATTTCCAAGAGTGCCCCTCCTCTCCTCTTATAAAAGGCCCCCACCTCTACCTCCTTACCCACACTTCAAAAGCCTTTGGCTCGGCCACACCCTGACCATTTTGTCTCTCCACATACCTCTATAACTCCTTGAAGCCTCAATTTGGGAAGAAGTCTTACCAAGGAATCCTTTGAGCTCAAACCAAAGGGAGTTACCCGATTTTAAGGTAATGTCCTCACTTGTGTCCTTTCGTTTTATTTTGCTTCTACAACCCCCTAAACTCTTTTTATTAATTTATTTTGTAACAAATACAGTATCTTCAATATACTAGGATGTTTTTATAAGAAGTATTCTAGCTAAACTTACACACAATTACATCTAATGGTTAAAGAACATATTGTTTCTGTGGATGGCGAATTTCTGCCTCACGAAATGATGATTGTTCAACATTCTTCCAACACCTTCAAAGGTGGCCATTAAGATGACAATATATTTATATATGATATATAATATGTTTATGTTTTAATTAAGCTTCTGTATTTTTCATTTATGGAATACTTTTATGGTTTCCATTATGGGTAAATGTGATATCTTCATTTAAGGACGTGCGGACTACCGCCCCCTCAAAGTGATTTGATTCGTTAATACCATATGTGGTACGTATAAAGGATATATTTAATGATATTATATATGATACCATACTGGAATTGAAATAATATTATGTATCATTATGTTTTAATTCCATTAAATATGAAATAGAAATGGAAGTAGCGTTCATGCGTACGTACGACTTACCGTCTCCATGAACGGTACATTTCATTTCTTATCTCAAAATGTTATGTACTATTATAAGTACATATATATAATGGATATGTATGTAATATATTACATCTAAATTATGGATATAATTCTGGAATTATAACATATATATATCTCTCATTTTTTTTAATTCCATTAATATGACAAAAAATGAAAGTAGCGTTCATGCATACGTACGGCCTACCGTCTCCATGAACGGTGCTTTTAATTTTTATCTCCAAATTCTATGAAATAGTATAAAATGAATATATACTGGATATATATGATACTTAAAACATCAATACTATTCTGGATATGATGTACCTATAACTACATGGAAAAATATATTCCAACAAGTACAATTTTTGACTCATGTACCAAACATCGACAAAAACGTCTGATATGAACTCATATTATTTCCAATTATTATAACATTAAGACATGTGATATGAACTGAATAATAATATTTATATGAGGTCCTTAAGAAATTATAAATTGACCAAAGTTTATTATTCATGAATATAAAGAAACGAACAAGACAAGTTGGACTTGGGGTAAGGGATCCTACCCCTCTATTTCTTTTTAAGTACACTCTTTTATGTCATTCCTTTTAAGCTCAAATTTCTTGTGATTGGGATGTTATTTTATATTAATCTTACTGTAATTTTTATGTTCATATGATGAGAGACCCTATTTCCTCTCATCAATCCATTTTGGAAGTTTTAAGTGGCGCCGTTAGGCTGCCGAGTTTTCGTAAGGGATTTTTCATCTCACTTTTATTCCCGTGAGATTTATGCTACATTTGCCAAATTTTCCTTTGAGTGGTGTATGTACTGCCCAATATAATAACCTTTGTGTAGTATAATTTCATTTATGGGTATTCACATATTCATTGTATGACCCTTCTTCCATGGGGTGTACGTTTTGAAAGTTACCCAACTCGGTAAGGGAACCTTTCACCATCCTCTTTTTAAAAGACTTCTTTTGTTATGTCTTTTAATTCACATACTATTATGTTGGGATATGTTATTTTATATCCTTATTAATTTAAATTTTATGTCCAAGTGATGAGATTCCCTTTTTATCTCTCATCAACTCATTTTCTGAATTTTGAAGTGTTGTCGTTAGGCTGTCGAATTTTACCAAGGGAACTTTTTTAACCCAATTTCAATTTCTTTGGGTTCAACATGTAGTTATTGAATATGTCATATTTTGAATATGTGTGAATGAACTTTTATTGTTTTAAACTTAATATCCACTTATATTGGGTGTATTTATATTTGTCACACATAATTTTGAGATTGAATTATCCTTAATTTAAGGATACCTTCTTTATAAGGGAATTCATCACATTTGACATTTCTATTGAGACTTATTTGTTGTTATGCAACAATTCACTCTTATATGGTGTATATACTGTCCTTTGGAATATTATATCATGAATCCATTTATTCTCATGATATTATAGAGTTCTGAATAAATGTTATTTCTCAATTATTGTATTCAAGTGTCTCTAATTTTGGTAGAACCCCTTTAACCAAAATATCGCTTTAAATGTTTTAATTATTTGTTCTTATTAATATCCATGTTTTCAAAATGGTTTTAAGGATTTATTTATATGGATATTAATAGTTTAAAATTTTTAAAGCTTCAAGGTGGTATGAGACACTTTGATTAAAAAATCTCTTTATTAAATTTTTTAAATGGTTTTGGAAATGGTTTCTTCTTGAATGGATTCATTATTTCAATATACTAAAATGTTATATTGTGATTGAAATGTGGAAATGTTATGTTTCCTTTATGCATGTTTTATGTGATACTTTAATGTTATGGTTCTTGGGCATTGTTATGAAAATGGGTGGTTCCGTGATAAACTAAGGGCGGGTGAGCCCGATATAGCTCTCCAATGCATTGGGTAACGTGAAGGAGTGAAAAGTTAAGGTTTCTCCGAAGAGATTTAGTGAATATACTGTAGTTGGTATTCCAAACGTAACCAATAGGGTTACTCCCTACGTAAGAATGTTATGAATGCCTCAAGTTACCTTTTATGTCTTATGATTTCTATGATTTATTCATGATTTGATGAGGTATGTTAAAGTGCCTATGTTTTATGGGTAAAGTATGATTTCATTCTTATGTATATATGAACTCATGTTTCCTTTCCATATTCTTATAACCCTTAATGAGCTTTTTATGCTCATCCCAAGTTTTTGAAAATTTTTTCACAGGTCAAGGGAAAGGTACATGATGTGATGATAGTGTCAAGGATGTGTTAAGAAAGAATCCGTGTATTATTTTTAAATATGTTTCTGTTGATTGGAAAAAAATGAATACTATCTTTTATGTAACCACTTTGTTTAAATGTGGAATGTAATGCAAGTTTATGATCTAATTCTCTAAAACTCTAAACCTGAAAAGATCCTCAATTTGTAATCTTGTATTAACTCAAGATTAAGTAAGGTTTAAGGCTTGGGCCTTATAGTTGGTATCAGAGGTTGGTTTAGATAACTTTAGAGGTTAGGGTATTCTTTAAGCATAAGTGACATTACCATAATGGTTAGAATTTCATAAAGAGTCCTAGTTTTAGATAAAGTGAATGAGTAAGTATATCTTAGTGTTTATCTTCCTCATTAGTACATGATGGTTTTGTTGATATACTCACACTAACATTTATGTTTTTAGTGAATGGATGGATTTAGCAGGAACCAAAGAGACAACAGGTTTGAAGGAAACTATGGTGGTTCTCTGATTAAGATACTAGATAAAATGGGGGATTCAATGAGGAAACTCGTGGTTGTTCTAAACCAACTATCAAAGAGTCATGATCAACCACTTGAACCTTGGTATGATCTGTAATGCATCATGTATGAGATGTACAACTCGATGTGGAAGTTTAGGTAATAATTATAAAGGTATCCATTTGGGTTTATATGATCCTTACTTTTGAGGTAATTATGGGTTACTATATGTTATGATGGAAGTGAAAGGCATGAGATAAAATTGAGGTTAAAATATGTTATGATCATTTTTGAAGATTTTATCTCGTTTTGGGGAATGTTTTAAGAATTATATAGTTTTGGAAAAAGGACAACACGCAGACCGTGTGACAACCCGTCGCGTCGGACAAAGCTGCGGGAATCGAACCCAAAACCAAAGTACAACTGGTATTTATCGCCTACCACTGGACTACGTGAAGTCCCTAGTTAGTTTGACTAATTCTTTTTAGTTAGATGATTTTATGAATTAAGAGTAAGCTGATTTTGGGTTATCTATGGAAACTTATTAACCTATCATGGAGGATATGTGATTAGGTTAATTACCTTTCAATACGAGACTTTAGGAGCAACTGATGTTGTTTGGAGATAAATGTTACAATTTAACTTGGAAGACTATGTGACTAAATCCTTCAAATGTTTGGGTTTCAATCTTAGTTTGGTTTACTTTGAAGAATTTTATGGACAAATTGTTTATCGAATGGTCCTTGTTGAACTTTGGGTTTTGTTGGACAAATTTTGGAGATTAAGAATAGATTTTCTTTTTATAAAGGGTTATCCTTTTCTGGATTATCTGATCTTGTACTAACCTTTTTGGTTTTGGTTTTGGTTAAAGTATAAAGACATGGGAAGTATATAGTTCTCTTTTGTGGATTAGGTGATTCTCTAGAAGTTGATTATAGTACTCTTAATGTGAACAAGTCTTCCTAAATACTCGTCTTTTGGAGAAAATATAAGTTTGTGTAAGGAATCTAATAAAAGATGAAAGTCAACATGATAAGTGATTATGTTTCCTTATGAATAAATTCCTCAATAAAAAGTAACTTAAAAAAAAGGTTGTCTATTAAATTTTCCTACTGGGGAATCGAATACCGTTTAACCCATCATAAGTTTGTGATTTTCTTGTGGTTAACTTTCTCCTAAACATGTTTTCTATCACTCTCCATCAGAACATGACCCTATGTTTTCTCCTCCATGTCCATGTTTTCCTACATGGAATCCTAGTATGGGTTAACTCGGGTGACCTTTTTACTTATCTTTCTTTATTTTAAAGTGATTGTTTTACTGACTCTTGTTCCGATGTGGGAATTTCAAGGATGTTTCCAAGCCTAATTTTAAAATTGCGAGGACACAATTCCAAAAGGGGGGGAAGGATGTAACACCCCAGGTAAATAAAGAGTATGAAATTTTCACATTTATCCATATTTGTGAATAAAATATTAATATTACTTTAAAGGGGACGCTATGCTCGATGGCGTACCCAATACGCAACAATGAGTTTCTTGGAAATCTTACGTTGCACACTAATAATAAAATAATATTATTTTAAATGGTAGTTAACGCCTAGCCATTGTAATGGAGGGAATGAACAGAACTAACTAAAAAATGATTATATATGTTTGTAAAATATTTTTACTCTTTACAATAAATGTTAGAGGATTAAAAATGTGAATGATTCCAATTGTTAAGCATAAACATTCTAATATTCATTAAAAGGTCGATTAACCGCCTTTGGATGGAGAACCTCTTTTAAATCCACATTTTAATAATTTTATATGTTATATTTTACAAAATAAAATTCTTCTTTAGAATCGAGACATCAAAATTTACTTTGTGTAAATTTTTGGTATCATTCCGATAAAGTTCATTTTTCAATGAATAATGAAAAATACTGCATTTTACATCAAAACTGCTTTTTCATATAATTTAATTATATGGTTATATTATCTTTTTAATTTGTTTTAAAGTGTAATTAGAATATATTTTTACCATGTAATTCAATTATGATCATTGGGATTAATTTCACTTTGGAATTAGGCATCAACAGGTGCCAAACTTTTCATAAACATTGTTTCTAAAAAACCCGCTATTTGTTTTGACAACGGGAAGTTTTTTTTTAAATTAATTATTGCAATTTATGTGTTTGGAATTTGGTAAAATGGATTAAATATTTGGAATCATAAGGTCCAAATTATGTAATTAAGACTTTTGTTTTTGGACATTATGAATAGTAACAACGGTAATTCTCTTTAATTATCTTGATTAATGAGTAATCAGGTAGTTAAAGATAATAAAATAATATCATAATAATAAAAAATGACCACAACATGTGTCCTAAGGCTACTGGTTTTCTCATGGCCGACCATGGGATTCCTTGTGCCATACTTGGGGGCCCCATGGAATCACTTTTGTGAGAAAGTGACTTTTTATCTTTTTATTTTTAAAGAATGTTAAATGTAACAAAGAATGTATCACCTAAGTAAAATATTTTTATTTTTGTCTACATAAATGATATTTTGAACTATAAATATTAATTATAAATCTAAAAATATTTCCTAAATCATGATATTTGTTTTATAATTTTTAGACATTAAATTTATTAAATTATTTATGACATCATGATGATGCAGCGATTACCTCATTAATAAAGGATTTAAATAAAATGGAAAGATAATGTAAAATATAGGACCAACACATGTCCAAAACCTATTGGATGGGTGGATTTAGAACCCTTATCACCTTATCCTCGAAACACATCAATGTGGGACCAATAAAATCCGAAACTCATTTGAAAATAAAGTTACATTTTATACCATTCCAAGAGTGCCCCTCCTCTCCTCTTATAAAAGTCCCCCACCTCTACCTCCTTACCCACACTTCAAAAGCCTTTGGCTCGGCCAAAACCTGCCCATTTTGTCTCTCCAAATCCCTCTTTAACTCCTTGAATCCTCAATTTGGGCAGAAGTCTTACCAAGGAAGCCTTTGAGCTCCAACCAAAGGGAGTTACCCGATTTTAAGGTAATGTCTTCACCTGTGTCCTTTTGTTTTATTTTGCTTCTCCAACCACCTAAAATCTTTTTATTCATTTATTTTGTAAAAAATACAGTATCTTCAATATACTAGGATGTTTTTATAAGAAGGATTCGAGCTAAACTTACACACACTTACATCTAATGGTTAATGAACATATTGTTTCTGTGGATGGTGAATTTCTGCCTCACGAAATGATGATTGTTCAACATTCTTCGAACACCTTCAAAGGTGGCCATTAATATGACACTATATTTATATATGATATATAATATGTTTATGTTTTACTAAAGCTTCTGTATTTTTCATTTATGGCATACCTTTATGGTTTCCATTATGGGTAAACGCGATATCTTCATTTAAGGAAGTGCGGACTACCGCCCCCTCAAAGTGATTTGATTCGTTAATACCATATGTGGTACGTATAAAGGATATATTTAATGATATTATATATTATAACATACTTTAATTAAAATACTATTATGTATCATCATGTTTTAATTCCATTAAATATGAAATAGAAATGGAAGTAGCGTTCATGCGTACGTACGGCTTACCGTCTCCATGAACGGTACATTTCATTTCTTATCTCAAAATGTTATGTAGTATTATAAGTACATATATATAATGGATATGTATGTAATATATTACATCTAAATTATTTATATAATTCTGTAATTATAACATATATATATATCTCTCTCATTTTGTTTTAATTCCATTAATATGACAAAAAATGAAAGTAGCGTTCATGCGTACGTACGGCCTACAGTCTCCATGAACGATGATTTTAATTTTTATCTAAAAATGCTATGAAATAGTATAAAATGAATATATATTGAATATATATGATATTTAAAACATCAATACTATTCTGGATATGATGTACCTATAACTACATGGAAAATTATTTTCCAACAAGTTCAATTTTTGACTCATGTACCAAACATCGACAAAAACGTCTGATATGAACTCATATTATTAACCAATTATTATAACATTAAAATATGTGATATTAACTGAATAATAATATTTATATGAGGTCCTTAAGAAATTATAAATTGCCCAAAGTTTATTATTCAGGAATATAAAGAAACGAACAAGACAAGTTGGACTTGAGGTAAGGGATCCTACCCCTCTCTTTCTTTTTAAGTACACTCTTTTATGTCATTCCTTTTAAGATCATATTTATTGTGATTGGGATGTTCTTTTATATTACTATTACTGTAAATTTTATGTTCATATGATGAGAGAACCTATTTCCTCTCATCAATCCATTTTGGAAGTTTTAAGTGGCGCCGTTAGGCTGCCGAGTTTTCGTAAGGGATTTTTCATCTCACTTTTATTCCCGTGAGATTTATGCTACATTTGCCACAATTTCCTTTGAGTGGTGTATGTACTGACCATTATTATACACTTTGTGTAGTATAATTTCATTTATGGGTATTCACATCTTCATTGTATGACCCTTCTTCCATGGGGTGTACATTTCGAAAGTTACCCAACTCGGTAAGGGAACCTTTCACCCTCCTCTTTTTAAAAGACTTCTTTTGTTATGTCTTTTAATTCACATAATATTATGTTGGGATATGTTATTTTATATCCTTATTAATGTAAATTTTATTTCCAAGTGATGATATGCCCTTTTTATCTCTCATCAACTCATTTTCAGAATTTTGAAGTGTTGTCGTTAGGCTGTCGAATTTTACCAAGGGAACTTTTTTAACCAAATTTCGATTTCTTTGGGTTCAACATGTAGTTATTGAATATGTCATATTTTGAATATGTTTGAATGACCTTTTATTGTTTTAAACTTAATATCCACTTATATTGGGTGTATTTATATTTGTCACACATAATTTTGAGATTGAATTATCCTTAATTTAAAGATACCTTCTTTATAAGGGAATTCATCACATTTGACATTTCTATTGAGACTTCTTTGTTGTTATGCACCAATTCACTCTTATATGGTGTATATACTTTCCTTTGGAATATTATATCATGAATTCATTTATTCTCATGATATTATAGAGTTCTGAATAAATGTTATTCCTCAATTATTGTATTCAAGTGTCTCTAATTTTGGTAGAACCCCTTTAACCAAAATATCGCTTTAAATGTATTAATTATTTGTTCTTATTAATATCCATGTTTTCAAAATGGTTTTAAGGATTTATTTATATGGATATTAACGGTTTAAAATTTTAAAAGCTTCAAGGTGGTATGGGACACTTTGATTCAAAAATATCTTTATTAAATGTTTTAAATGGTTTTGGAAATGGTTTCTTTTTGAATGGATTCATTATTTCAATATACTAAAATGTTATATTGTGATTGAAATGTGGAAATGTTATGTTTTTTTTATGAATGTTTTATGTGATACGTTTATGTTATGGTTATTGGGCATTGTTATGAAAACGGGTGGTTCCGTGATAAACTAAGGGAGGGTGAGCCCGATATAGCTCTCCAATGCATTGGGTAACGTGAAGGAGTGAAAAGTTAAGGTTTCTCCGAAGAGATTTTGGGAATATACTGTGGTGGGTATTCCAAATGTAACCAAGAGGGTTACTCCCTACGTAATAATGTTATGAATGCCTCAAGTTACCTTTTATGTCTTATGATATCTATGATTTATTCATGATTTGATGAGGTATGTTAAAGTTCCTATGTTTTATGGGTAAAGTATGATTTCATTCTTATGTATATATGAACTCATGTTTCCTTTCCATATTCTTATAACCCTTACTGAGCTTTTTATGCTCATCCCATGTTTTTGAAATTTTTTTCACAGGTCAAGGGAAAGGTACATGATGTGATGATAGTGTCAAGGATGTGTCAAGAAAGAATCCATGTTTTATTTTTAAATATGTTTCCGTTGATTGGAAAAAATGAATAATATCTTTTATGTAACCACTTTGTTTAAATGTGGAATATAATGAATGTTTATGATCTAATTCACTAAAACTCTAAACCTGAAAAGATCCTCAATGTGTAATCTTGTATTAACTCAAGATTAAGTAAGGTTTAAGGCTGGGGCCTTATAGTATTGATAAATCCGCGCTTTTAATTTGTAGAATCAATATGAAAAACTCATCAATCACATTTTCTTTGCGATCAATTCTGGATAAAGAAAATATCCTCACCAGTAGTAACTTTCAGGAATGGTTTAGGCACCTTCGGGTTATCCTACGCCATGAACAAAAGTTTTACGTGCTGGAGTCTTCACTTCCTGATTCGCCTTACCAAGGGGCGAGTGATGAAGATTTCCTAGTCTATGATCAAAATTTGAGCGATGCAATCAACTTTAAATGTTTGATGTAGTCATAAATGTCTATTCAACTCATGAAGTATCTTGATGACATGGATTCCTATATCATGCTCGAGCACCTCCGTGGTCTATACAAGGAGAGAGAAATACAGGAAATGTTTGAGATCTCCAAGGCTCTATTTTAGAGAAATCTTGGAGAGGGTTCCCCAGATTAGCCTTATGTAGTCAAGCTCACTGGCTACATTGAGTGCTTGGAGGTTTTAGGGTTTAAACTCCTCGAAAGAACTGGGTACCGATCTCATTCTTTCATCACCCCCCAGAGCTTCTTTAACTTTGTTGTAAATTTCAACATGAACAACATTGAGAAGTCTCTATCTGATCTTATTATCCTCATTCACCAAGTGGAAAATGATATGAAGTGTGAAAATCCTTCTGTCCTTATGGAAAATAAAAGGAAAGGGAAGACGAAGAGTTTTAAGCCCAAATCTTCTTCAAAGCCTTCCAAGAAAAGGAATATCAAAGGGGAGGCAATAGAACACGAGGCTGTTTGTTTCACATGTGGAAAAAAGGGCCATGAAAGAAAAACTGCACCCATCCAAGGAAGCAAGGGGAAGCTTCAGGTGCATTTGTTATTGAATGAAATCTATCTATTTCTACCAATTGGGTATTAGATACTTCTTATAGTTCTTACATCTGTATCCAAATATAAGAACCAAGTAGATTTAGAAATATTGACAGAGGTGAGGTGGATTTGCAAGAAACTAACGGAGCCAGACTCGCTGTTGTAGCTATCAGAGAGTACCACCTCACATTGCCTACTGGGATGGTCTTGGTATTAAAAGGATGTTATTATGTACCATGTGTAACCAAAAACATTATTTCAGTATCCAGATTAGATACTAATGGATTCATATTCAAGTTTGGAAATGAATATTGCTACTTTTATAAATATAGCATTTGTTTTGGTAGGGAACATTTATATAACGGTATTTATGTATTATACTACACAAACTAAGTAATGGAAATCAATAAAAAAGTTAATTCACATGACTCATACTACACCCAAATTTGGAATCACCGGTTAGGTCATGTCAATGAGAAACATTTGAAAAAATTACATCAAGATGGGTATTTAGATTCTTTCAAACTAAAACTGCTTGCTGCATGTCATGCATGTCTACAAGTCAAAATGACCAAAGCCCCATTTAGTGGGAAAGGTTAAAGGGCTAAATAGATTCTAGAATTATTTCACACAGATGTGTGTGGACCATTTCCAGTTGAAGTAAGGGGTGGGTTCTTGTACTTCATAATTTTTACTTATGATTTTAGTAGATATGGATATATTTACTTAATGAGGTATAAGTCAGATTCTTTTGATCGATTCAAAGAATACAAGAATGAATTTGAGAACCATCTTGGTAAGAAGATCAAGAAAATTCACTCAGACAGAGGAGGAAAATATCTTAATATGAACTTAATTGATTTCTTATGGGAGTTTGGGATTCTATCTCAACTCACTCCTCCTTACACGCCTCAGTGAAATAGTGTAAGTGAAAGGAAGAACCGCACCCTATTGGATATAGTGAGATCAATGATGAGTCATGCGAGTCTTCCATAATCCTTTTGGGGATATTCATTACAAACAGCATCACACATACTAAACCAAGTACAAAATAAATCGATAAATGGTATTCCATATGAATTATAGAGTGGACTCAAATCCATGTTATCAAATTTTCATTTGTGGGGTAGCGAAGCATTTGTTAAGGCCTCTTCAGGTAACAAGCTTGCACCCCAAGGCACAAAGTGTACCTTTATAGGATATCCCAAGGAAACAAGGGGATATTACCTATACAACCCCTCAGATAAAAGGGTTACAGTAGCAAGACACGCCATATTCCCTAAGAGGGAGGACATCTCCAAAAGAGATAGTGGGAGCAAGATAGACTTAGAAGAAGTCGAGGCTCAAGATACATAGGAGTTGGTACAAGAACAGATTCCACAAAGCCCTGTGGAAGAACAATCTATTCTAGAGACACAATAACTGCATAGGAGTATGAGAGAGGTAAGAGAACTAGAACGATATGGTTTTTTTTCCATCGAGGATGGTGACTCATTTTTGGTTGAAAATGATGATCCTATTACCTACAAGGAAGCAGTTGAAGGCATAGACATTGCCAAGTGGCAAGAATCCATGAATTCTGAAATGGATTCCATGTACCAAAACCAAGTCTAGATTTTGGTAGATCCTCCAGTTGATGTAAATCTTGTTGGTAATAAATGGGTATTCAAGAAGAAACTGGATATGGAGGGACAAGTCAGCAACTATAAGGTATGACTGGTTGCAAAACGTTTTAGACATCGTCAAGGAATTGACTATGATGAAACCTTTTCACCAGTTGCGATGTTGAAATCCATCAGAATCCTATTGGCCATTGCTGCTTACCATGACTATGAAATTTGGAAAATGGATGTCAAAATAGCATTCCTTAATGGGAACCTCCAGGAAGATGTCTACATGACACAACCTGAATGGTTTATGACTCCAAAGGATTTCAACAAGGTATGAAAGTTGCAGAAATCCATTTATGGATTAAAGAAAGCATCAAGGTCATGGAACATTCATTTTGATAAAGCCATAACATAATTTATCTTTGTTAAGAATGAATGTGAGACTTGTGTCTACAAAATTTTTAGAATAAGTGCAATCATTTTCTTAATAGTATATGTTAATGACATATTACTAATTAGAAACGAAGTACCTATCTTATAGTCAGTTAAGTCATGGTTGGATAAATGCTTCTCTATGAAAGACTTGGGTGAGGAAACATATATTCTTGGGATCAAGATCCATCGTGACAGATCCAAGAGAATGTTGGGCCTAATTCAAAGTACATACATTGACAAGATACTAAATAGATTTAGTATAGAATAGTCCAAGAGGGGATTGTTTCTAGTGTCACATGGCATTCATCTTTCCAAGAAACTTTGTCCTTAGAAACATGAGGAAAGAAAGAAAATTTCAAGGATCCCATATGCATCCGTGATTGGGTTAGTCATGTATGTTATGCTATGTACAAGGCTAGATGTTTCTTACGCATTAAGTGAGGTAGGCATATATCAAGCTGATCTAGGAGACCACCATTGGATGGTAGTCAGAACTATCATTAAGTATCTCAGGTGTAATAAGGATATGTTCTTGGTGTATGGAGGATATGAGGAACTAGTCATCATAGGACATGTAGATTCTAGTTTCTAGACTGATCAAGATGACATGAAGTCGCAGACTGGATACATCTTCAGTTTGAATGGAGGTGTAGTGAGCTAGAAGATCTCAAAGAAAGGCGTGGTCACATATTCTACAACAGAGTCTGATTAAATTGCAGCTTTTGAGGTAGCTAAATAAGTATTATGGATTTGAAACTTCGTCCAAGAGTTGGATGTAGTACTTAGTAGTAATGATCCTATCACACTCTATTGTGATAATACTACAGTGGTGACACTTGGAAAAGTGCCAAGGTCACATCAGCAGACAAAGAACATACTTCATAAGTATCATATCTTGAGAGATTTTTCTTAGAGAGGTGAAGTTGTAGTGAGTAGTATTTCCATGTAAGACAACGTGGAAGACCCCTTGACTAAATCCTTGACTCAGTAGAAACATGATCATCATGTGAGGGATAGTGGACTAAAAGTCGCAGGAAGTTGGATCTAGTACAAGTGGGAGTTTGTTAGGGCTGGTGTCCTAAGAACCAACTTTTTTTTACTTTGATTACATAAATGTACACTTATTATATATTGTTCATTGTTTTGCCTGACTATAATATAATAATGTCCTGGAATATTTGTTTCATTGATAAGGTCATGGAAGATCCCCGCTATGATGAGAACCTTGAAATGCTATAAAAATATTCTTAAATAAAGTTCTATGGTTGGATGACATACTATGATAGGACACATAGTATACAGACCGTCATGTGTGAGTACTCATAAGAAGATAAGACTCTCTCTCATGGAGTTCGCACTTGGTAATCTCCAATATGAGAGATTATGAGAACATACCTTCCAGTAGCAATTCTGCATGTCTTGGTATCATCAGAAATTTCTATCTACGAGAGTGTGTATTGGTCCTTATACTAGAAGATTATCATTAACTCATGTCATGACTAGAGCACTTAGATTTGCTGATGAAAACTGTTAAGAAGACATTTGGCGGGAAGTAGGGTATGTTGGGTGCTTCATGAATGGCATGTTGTTAAGGGATAAGTTGAGGAAGGATTTGTCCCTTCCATATTTGTGAAAGTAGATATCTCGAGACCTTTTATTGAAATAGAACTGTTGCCCAAATTCCATGGCCATGGTGTCACGAGATGTTTATTTATGGAAGTCAAAGAATGACAGATCAAGCATATAGGTTTATGACACTACCATGAAACCTTCTTGATGAGATATTGAGACAAAGGGATTAAATTACATGGTAAGCATTCATATGAGGTGACACGTCAATGTGGCGTCATCTTCTTTCTCTTGGGTGCCTTGACCCGTTGCTAGATAGTAATCTTGGACTTTAGGCAAGCCCGCCTAATGCCAACGAGAAAGAGTCCTAGAGGGTCACGCACTAAGTGTATCCAAGTATCTCAAGTAGAATAAAGATTAATCCCGTATGTGGTTTAATAATTATTCAAGTAAGTCTAACTTGTTTTAATGTTGGAGGAAGAATAAAATGAAAAACAAGATGTACACACCGTATACATTGAAAGTACATGTTGTGTAGTTTTCATTTTGTAAATGAAATGAAAAATGAAAACAAGACATACACGTCATGTACATTGAATGTACACGTCGTGTAGTTTTCAATGAAAAACAAGTACACAACGTGTATTAATGATTACACTTCGTGTAGTTTTTCTAGTCGGGATTTTGAGGAAATAATATCATTTTATTAAATGATATTTATTATAATCAGCATGGGCGCATGTCAAGGAATTAATGATTCGACATGGGGTTTTCAATAAGATTTAAAGAAATAAATAAAATGTGTAACATGTTTATTTATTTTCATAACTCTATAACCTCAAACCTGATTATAAATATCCTCACAACCCCAACACTTTTCAATAAAATAATTGTGCACAACAGTTCTGGATAATTCTCTCAAGATCGAAAGAACTCCATCATCCAAGAACTCTCTCAAGACCGAGATAGATCCACCTCCATCGGATCAAGGCGATCTAAGGTGGATAACACAATCAAATGCCTCTCCACACTAGCACCCAAAGATTCCTTTGGTGACATCCAGAGATACGTGGTACACGTGTGGATCACCACTAGAGGAAGTCTACACTTGGCTTCTGCAATGCAATGATGAATCACATCGGAACGTGATCATAAATATCAACGAATAAAGAACGCCATAAAAGGTACTTCTTGTCTATTAATTAAATTAATTATAATCAACCTGTGATGATACTTCCTTTGTAGTTTTGGGACTATTATTCTTCTTTGTCTATTTCTGTGATTCGATCCATGGAGTCTGGAATTTATCATCGTATTGATCCCGGATTGATCATTTCTAATGATAAAAATCCAAGTGGGCACATCCACCCACGAGATTCTACTACACCTAGGACCTTCCCTCCATATCTCGAAAATATTCTTCAGAGGTTTCCATGAGATAATAGCCTCTATATTTTCTAGATCAACTGAAACACCCCTCTCAGAAATAACATGGCCAAGAAAAAGAACCTCTTGTATCCAAAAGTCACACTTTTAAAATTTGGCGTACAACTGATGATCCCTAAATATCCCCATCACTATCACCAGGTGCTGCTGATGCTTTACCCTTGTACTAGAATACACTAGTATATCATCCACAAATACCACCACAAAAGAATCCAGATATCTCAGAAATATCTGATTCATCAATTCCATAAACACTACTGGTGAATTCGTTAGACCAAAGGGCATAACCACATATTCGTAATGGCTATATCTACTTCTAAAAGCTATTTTAGAAATATCCCCCTTCCTTACCTGTGATTGGTGATATCCTAACCTCAATTAAATCTTAGAGAACCACTGATCTCACCTCAATTGGTCAAACAAATCATCAATTCATGGAAGTGAATATTGGTTCTTTATCATAACCTGATTAAGTCTATGATAATCAATATAGAGCCACAAGGTTCCATCCACATTTTTTACAAACAAAATCGACACTTCCCATGGAGACATGCCTGGCCAGATAAAAACATTGTTTTCTAACTCTTCCAACTACACCTTCAATTCCCACATTTCTCCTGGTTCCATTCGGTAAGACAGAAGTGAGATAGGACTGGTCCCCTGAAGGAGATCAATCGTAAAATCAACTTATCTCACGAGTGGAAACCCTAGGAATTCCTTGGGAAAGACATCCATAAACTGATCCACAATTGCTGGAAGAGGACTCTACTCAACACCTTCCACCAATTCCAATGACAAGGCCTCTAACTAATATGAGATCGTGCCAACATTTGGTGCCAACAATTTTTTTCACCCAACTTTTCACTCTTATCCCCTCTAAAGAGATGTCTAATTCCATCCTCCATCACAAAAATAATTGTTTGCGTATAGAAATCGATGTGGGCCTTAAACATTTTCAACCAATCCATTCCCAGGATTATATCATAAGAATCCATCTCAAGCAATGAGAAATCCCACATCAATTCGATGCTATGCACAACTAAATAATAGACTCGACATAGGAAGGCTCAACACTTTCTTTGACCTAGAGTATTTTTTAGTTTCAAAATAGAAGGCATAATTTCCACATGTAAACCCAACAAATACACAATGAGAAAGCAATAAAATAATGTGAAGCACTCGTATCAAACAAATCTTGCCTCGACATTGAATTTAAAATAACTGTACCTCGCACGATTGATGGTCCCAACTGATCATCCATCACCACCTACTTAGCTCCAAAAAACTTCTTACTTGCTACACTCTACTCTTTATTACCCTACTGAGGCGTCGTGGTATTTCAAGAATCACCATGACCCACTTTACTCTGTTTCGAAGGGGTATGCTACTGCCCCCGTCCCGTCAATCCATAAGAACCCTGCGACCCATAAGGAGTGTCACAGACACATGAAATCAGAGAATTCCGACAATACCACTAAAGACGTCCCATATTCTTACAATTATGACATGATCTAGGTTGTTCCACACAATCCCTCTTGATGTGGCTCATAGAGCCACAATAAAAATATACTGGATTACTCTGAGTCTTTGGAGGATGATTACCAATCCTTCCGTCGAATTTTGAGCCGTACTACCTCCTTGGAAATAAGTTTCCCTCTTCCGATTGAACCCATCATTCGAGTTTCCACTATTTCCCCTGGGTACTTACATACTTCCCCTTCCTTTAGCCGCCACAAGATCCCATTCATCCACCATATCTCAATTCACTATTTATGTGTAATCATCTATACACAACACCGCTATCTTGGAATGAATTTATGAGTTAAACCCAACTTCAAAAATTAATTCCTTCAACTATGTACTACCCACCACCTTGGGTGAAACTGCACTAAGTTCATAAACATGTATGCATATTCCATCACAACTATGATCCCTTTCTTTAAAATTAAGAAATCCATTGTACACAGAATCCTGAATGTATAAGGGTAAAACTTTTTATTAAACAATTCCTCAAACCCCTCCCACGTCACACTTTGGTCTGTCCCAAAGTGGACCACCAGCTCACACCATAGAAGGGAAAGATATTACAACATATACATGGATAGTTTTACTTTTATCTCTTCCAGTGTTCCCAATTAGTCAAATATCTGATTTATTCTGTTTAGCCATGCTTAATCCCTCTCGGGATCTGAATAACCCCTAAATATGGGTGGATTCTGCATTTGAAACTGAACTACATGATCCACATGCCTTAGTTTATACTCATTATTCACACTTCCCACTGCTTGGAAATATTGAACTATACTTTTCACTAGCTACTGGTTCTCCTGAGGCTCGGATGCAACCACATTTTCAGCAGCTTCCTCTAGTTAGTCTCTACGTCGCCTAATTGGAGCCATTTCTTTCAATACAAAAACAACCATAAGTATCACCCCCTTAACAAGAAAGGATGTACAATTTTCAAATTCACTTACATAAATACTATCATAACCAGGATTTCCAAAAGTTTACATTTCCCATATTGCATTATTTTGAAAAATCCACCATGTTTTGAAAATCAACCCATTTTCAAAATACCACCAGTTTCCATGTTTCAAATCCTTCAGTTTTGAAACCCAATTCAAATTTTAAAAAATCCACACATTCATATCACACCATAAATCATTATATCACAATAAAATATGAATCCTAGTGGGAATTCATTTCTACCATGCATTCCATGCTCATCTAATTGGCTACACCCACAACAATGAGATATCCAATTCCAATAAGTGTCTCCAAATCAATTATGTACCCAGCTCCCTGGTAACTTTAAGTTCTATATAAAAGGGTTAGCTACATCCTTTTATGCTATACATTCCAAGTTCTAACAATACTACACCTTTATACCATCCTGACTCAAGAAATAGGCCAAGAACGAATGTTAACACCAAGACCAACAATCAACGCCAAAGGACCGAACAACTGTTCTCACTTGAAAGCCAAGGACCATACAAACCGATACCACTTGTAACATGCCGCCCCATATCATTGGATTGAGAGAGTGGAGGAATACTACTTGGCCTTAAGAAACATTCCCAAGGCACCGAAGGATAAAAATAAATTCCAAGGGCTTCTAGAATAAATTGGGGAATGGTTTTTCCTTAAGACAAAGATAACCAACCAAACAATCCACAACTATATGATGCATGCCAAAAAAACATCCAAACCCATGAAATACCAAAATAAAACCAACTAATCCATAAAAAAACCACATGCCAAATACAATAAAACACACTAAACCATTTTAGAGTACCAAGAGGAAGACTACAACAAGACTCCAACAGAACTCAGACACCATCCATAACTCCACACCAAACTCCATACTCCAAGCACCACAACATCTCCCAAGTATCACCATGAACCACTAGCAATGAGATGATTTACTCTTACCTGTATCCCAGAATATAACATCTGCAAAATCACCAAAGTGCCAAAGTAGAGGGTGAGTACTAATACTCAGTAGATTTTCCCCAAATGACTTCCCTACACACACCAATAGGTTAAAACCGTTAGCACATTTATATAAAATAGTTTATATAAAATAGTCAATAGTTTAACAACTTACAAGATGCCAAACATAACCTTACCAAGCCATGAAAAACCACAAAAATTCCATAATCCATATCCCCATCATGCATTATCACAACAAATTCCATCTTTGCAAAGCTACACACAACAAAGAAACCATTACGGTGGGACTTCCGCCCATCCTGTTCACCCCATTCTCAACTATTGGTACTTACCTCCCACTTATCCTTTGACGATGGACCTTCCATCCACTATCCACCCCCTATTATAGTGGTAATTCCTGGCCACTTCCATAAAATTCCACAAAAGACACAACACTTAATCAACCAATAAGCACTAAACCCCAAGTCCACATAGAATCACACCATCATTCCCATAACAAGCTAATTCACTTCAATAAATCACCCATTTATTGAAATCACCATTTAATAATTTTCCAATCTAAATAAAATTTCAATAAAACAAAATCTTTATTGATTTTTTTTCATCAACCATTTTCACAAATCAATCCTAGAAACCCATTGTAAAACCTCCATTTTAAAATCAAACATCAAGAGCGTTTCACCACAAAGCCCCATTTTTCCAAAAGATCACCAACACATCACCAATGTATTTCCAACCAATTTTACACATAAGAAACACAATTAATTTTAATCAAAACAAATTAATTTTAAACAAGATTTAATTTCTAGAAAAGTGGAGTCGAGAGAGAATCCACCTACTTTTTGGGTTCCGACGAATTCGACCTATGAGCAACCTCACCCCAAAATCTAGCGAACACACCACTGGAACTGTTCTAGATCCCCTTCACTAACATCCAATAGCACTAAAATAAACATCCAAGGTATCCAAAAACCTATATATTCATACAATAGATATAGATCTAGAAAACCAAGAAAGGTAGAAGAGTAGATCTAGAGGTAACCATAAAGAAACCAAGTGAAGAGACTTACCCGGGAGAAACTACCTTCAAACTGCCTTGAAACCCCTTTGAATCATATTCAAAATTAGTGGAAGAGCCCATAATACCCATAGGAATTAAAAATACCTAGTGAGGCTCGATTGGGAGAGAGTTTTGAGTGAAATAGGTCAAGCCCGAGGGAGCTAGGATTTAAAAACCCTCTTTTTAAGTGGCTGCACAGTTTGCCCGCACGGTTTAGAAAACCATTTTCTAACCATACACACGCCACTGTCTTGAGAGAATGGGTCTACACAGTTACCTCACACATTTTGGAAAATTGTGCATAGGCCATGTAAAACCTACTGTATCCCCTTGCACGGTTTCTTGGAGAACCCGCACAATTTTCTCTAACCGTGCTTAAACTGTTCTCCCTTAGAAAAGCCTCCAAAATTATTCAAAACCATTCCAAACTCTCTCAAAATCTTTATTACTCATCCTAATAACTTTAAACACATAAAAAGGAATAAAAATGGCTACATACCTCAAACTATGGGTGCTACACTAGTGATTATAAACTTCCTTCTCTTTCCTTATGTCCCTCCATGTCAAGAAATATTGTATTCACGATTATTCTTCTAAGAAATACCTGATTGATTTCCACCTACCTTCTCTTGATATCATAATTAGTTTATCATATCACAATTTACTTATAGAATGAGTAAAATTGGATAAAACTATGATGATTAATTAATAATGATGTTTCATATCTCTATATCTTATACGACGATCTCGATTAATCTATGTGTCCAGATAGATTCATCTGAGTCCGTGAAGAATATATATATATATATTTATTCGTAGTTATATATCATTTTAATGAGATATAAAATTTCAAAAAATCAAGAAATTTATACATGATATTTAATTTTAAATATGGATATTATATAATATTTACAAAGAACATCAGAATTTATGAATTCCATTACAAGATGAATCTTTTCAAACAATGATCAATAAAAAATATGAATATATGAAATCTCTATGATTCATAAAATACAAATTTCATCATTCTATTATTATTATTGACATAATACTTGATGTGCCTATATAATTCAATGTCATTATACCTTTTCCCACACATCCCCAATTTTATAGAAATATGATGACATGAACCAAGAATGTTTCATAATTTCACTATAGAATTCTCAGTAGATCATGAATATTTTTCTATAAAAAGTGGAAAGTGAAATAATTATCCCAACAAATCCAATCCTTTATCCATGAGAATGACATAGAAAATAAAACCACAAATTTTTTTATAGAATATTGAATCTTGTGATTTCTATAATTACTCATTGAAACAATCATGAATACTACACTTGTTTTGTTCAAAACATAATTTGGATAAGTGATTCACAATATTACAAGTAATTTTGGTTCTTTAATGTTTAATAATAATAATATTAGATACAACAATGGTTTTTTTCTTCCATAATTTATTATTAATTTTCATCTGTAACAAATTCAAGATAATTTTAAATTTAAACCAAAATTTAGATTACCCTATATATGAACTCTCTAGTTTTTTAATCATGTGTTAATATGAAATTATTTTCATTAATATACAACATAAAAAATATATTAAAATATTAGTGAATATTAAAATAGATTATCTCAAACTTCCCTATTCTCATTTATATCTATTCATTATACCTTATCTCTATAATCCCAGTGATGATCATGTGATATGAAAAGCTTAATATCAATATCTGGTATATCTCAACAATAATACCTATGCGGGTTAACTACAAATCATATTTTTGTGACTTATATTATATAGTTATGAAGTTATTATAGTTATATGAATAATTGGATTATATCTTTTATAGATTTATTACACCAAATTAAAACAATTGTTTTGTAAAATATTTAATTGAGATATTGATCCCTTAGGTGGAATTATTTCTTATAAAAATTGTATACTATATAGATTCACAAAATCAATCTCATTTTTATGACATGATTTTTTATTTAATCTAATTTTTAATAATTTTTATTTTCTAGAAATTAATATTTTAGTCAATAACATATTCTTTATCCCCTATAGATAACCTGGAATCACCTTCAATTATCATCTATATAATGTAAAAACCTAAATAATATTCTTTACAAATAATCCTATTAATAAATCACATATTAAAATGAATTTATTCAATGTCAATGTTCCAAAGAAAAATTAATATTCCATTCAAGGATCATTAATATCCCTTGATAACGTCAATCCATTCATTGTATTATAATGTGATCATGCTTGATTAATCATGAAAAAATATAATGTTACAATTATGCACAACATCTTCATTAAAATAAAATGTAAATAAAATTTCACAGGATATTACATTTACTGTGTTCCTTGTAATTGAATTTTATTCTCATGGAGTAAAAATTGAAAAAGATCTCAAACATTTATTTCAAACATGTGTGTCCACATTTAACATAGAAAAAATATCATTGGTAAATAATCATGTGTTGTAAGTAGATATATGTGATTATATAACACAATATTCTATGATTAGTGGAGTGGAAAATATTTAAGAATGGGTGTTAGCTGATGAGCATCTAGTTTTGTTTTTTTAATCTACTAATGGGACTATCTATCATCAATATAACCAAATAGGATGTACATTACTTCATTTTTCCAATTTTGAAGGTAGGGATATGTGTCTTTGGAGTGTTTGATTGGTCCATGTATGTGTTATTCCTCAATCAAGATAGTGATTTAAATTTTCCATAAATATAATATAATATATATCCACAATAATTTTTCAAAAGTTCTTAGATGATTTTAAACATATATATCCATTAAAATCAAACCAAGGATCAAAAAGCCTAGTGTCTTTGCGAGACCAGGAACACAAATAGAAAACATAAAACTAAAATAAAAACCCAATATATTAATCTCTATAATGTGATCCTGAATACCCTTGAGCTACTAAAACTACACAATATAGCTTTGGGAATACATATACAAAAGGGATATGATAAAAACCCAATAAAGTATTAAACATGGAAATAAAACATAACACATGATTAAAAAGGTATAATATGATAAAATAAAATGAATATCTTATGAATATTAATATACATAAATAACATGAGGATCATGTAATTATAAGATCATGTAAATATAGTAATGGAAAGGTAACATATAATTAGGATAAACACAGGTTAGGGATAACTACCAAGATAATAATCACATGGTAGAAAAAGTCCCATATTTGGATTATAATTAAACCCTAATCCCTTAAATAGAGACTCATGAGACAAAAAAATACCCAATTAATTGAAATTATATCTGGTTTCACCCATAATAACGTGTACAATCATATTTGTCTCAGATAAAGAAATCAAACAGAAGGTATATACATAAGGATTACCAATGTAAATAAATGGTTTTTATAATCATGTAATTAGGTAGAACCAAAGGTCATATCATATTGTTTTACTTGAAATAAGGGTTTAAACCATTATTAGAAATTAATAAATGAAAAATAATAATATAAAATAATAATTTATTTAAAAAATAATTTAATACATAAAAAAGAGTTGTTAGGTAACTTTAGAAATGTGGCACTTAAGAGCAGATTTAGGGAAGATAATAATTATTATTTAAAGAGGATAAAGGAAATATTAAGTACATATAACCAAAAATTAACTAAATTGTGTTTAAATTGTAAAATTATTTATTTTAGATAACATGGGAGGTTTAAAACATTTTATGGAGTGGTACTTGGAAAGGGGTAAGAAACTGACAAGATCTGTTAAATCATGTTTATTATCATAGTGAATTGAGAGGGAATCCTTTTATAACATATATATCCCCACAGAATACAAGTTTTATAAAATTTTTATATATGATTGGGATGTATATAAAAATTATTCAATAAATAATAAAGATTAATAGTGATACACTTTAAGGAAAATATTAAGAAATGTGTAACCCCAAGAAAATAGGGTGGTTCGGAAATATACCTTACCTAATGTTCAAGAATATTTCTACATGTAAAAATAGTGTCCTATATAATAAAATAATATTAATTAATTAATTAATTCATAACCTATTCCACATATATTTTTATTTATTATAATTTTATTATGTTTATTTATGGGCATTTCGATGAGTTATGATGTTCAATTTTGTTGTTTCGGGAGTGTTCATTTCATGGTTTCATGGTATGTTCTCTTATATATAATTATGGGTGTTATTTCATAATGGGAATACAACTAAAAAATTAATTTATGTGGTATTTATAACCACATATAATTTTAAATAGTCTCAAATACCCATACTTGTTCTAAAATATGGACGATTAATTTGGTAAAAATGATAACGTTGCGTGGATAGTTCATCTAGGTGGTTTTAACGTGAATGATGAACTTGTTTTTTATTCAATTTTTTGTCTATATATTATTTAATAAATAATAAACAAGTTATAATATAATTATTAAAATATTATTTAACCATAATAAATTATTTATGACCATCCTCAAAGGTGATAATGTAAAACGAAAATTCATTAACCACAGAGATGGTAAAACAACATAATTTGGAAAGTGGTCTTGTTTTTTTGAATAAGAGGAGAAAATAATTGGATGTATGGTATATATCCCATTAGTAATATGAAAATTCCTTATATATATGATACTAGAGTTATTATTCCATTTTTTAAAAGGGAGGTGAGGATAAGATAGAAGAATAAACTAATTTATAAGAGAAAATTTTAGAATGCTACCTCTTAAATTTTCTATCCTTAAAGGTCCACTTATGGAACTTGGAATTTCTCATTTGGTGAGACCAACAACACTAGGATGTGGGGTATATTGGGTACTATATTATTTTTAATATATTTTGAAAGATTCATGATTTATAAAGTGTTAGGAGTAGGGGCTATGAGGGGTGATATTTATAAGGGGATGAGAGTGGTGTTTTTGATTATTTTATTCATTAGTTATTATTTTTGTTCAAGATTATGAATAGTATTTATTTTTTTGAGTATATATAGTAAATGTTTCATTTGATCTTGAGATATTGGTTACATAAACCATCCATGACTCAAAGATTGATTTATTTGTCTTATAATATAAAATATAATAAATTACAGTACTTCACTATTATCAAAAAATTCAAATATTTTAGAAAAATAACAAAAAATAACCCTACTTTTTTTTTGAAATTTATAACTCATAAATTAAATCCAATTTTATAAATTATTTTTCTAAATATAAGAAACTTACTTTTTATATAAAGGTTTCATTTATTCAAAAAATATAGATTTTAGTATATTCATCAATTTTATGAAACTTTGACTTATAGTCAAATAATATTATGTTTTAATTTTGATAGAAAATAATATTAATTTATGAACCCATTTTATTTAAATAAAATATCTTTTAAATCATTTTTTATTATAAAAGTTTTATTAATACATTTGTGTTTTATAAAAAATAAAAACACTCAATTTATAATTTTTAAAAACTATTTACTTTACCATCATTTAAATATATCATATTTTCATTTCTTAAGATACCTAAATTTTATTTTTAACTTTGATAGGTGAGGTTACTATTTTAACGATCAGATTCATATTCATAATTATCAATTTATAATTCCAATGGTTAGTATTCTATTCCAATGGTTAGATTAATATTCCAATAGTCATATTTGTAAGCAGAATATGGGTACCGTACATCATATAAATACATATTTTTCTATTCATTATTAATTAAATTTTATTTTCCCTCAATGATATATAAAATTTCCTCTTTAAAATGAATATTATATTATTAAAATTATTTTAAATTTCTATAGCTTTGTTCGTGAGTGTGGTCTGACTGATAATTGCATTTTTTATTTTATATTTTTATGAAATTTTATTATTTATCATTCTTAAAAGTTTAGTTTTTAACTAACATATCATTCTTGATTGATGATAATATTTTTTTGGTTTCTCTATATGATGTATGAGATTTATAATATATGACATATATATATGATTGGAAATTCCATTAATAAAATTCTATGTTGTTATATTCTTTCACCTTAATAAATGTCCCCTTTGAAAATTTATTTTCTATACTATGGTGAAAAAAGGTGATGATAGTTATGTTACATGGGTTCCTTCGGTTCCCTTGTTGCCTCTTCATAAATATTATTTCACCATAGTACTTTGACTAGGAGAGTTGTCTTTTGGGTAGAAATTTATCCATATGGTCCTAGATTTTCACCAACAAATCCTCATAAGAGATATTATGCTATAGATATATCACCTCTAAATTCAGTATAAGTGAGAGTTCTATTATGTAAATCCTCAAGTGGGATATGAGGAATACATCACATACTAGAGAAATGGTTGGTAAAAGTTCCAATTGATAGGTCATGGCTCTGATGTGATCAGGAAACTCAAATGGGATGATGTAATGGGGACTTATAGTTACCTTATTACCAAATCCAAAGACACACTTCTATGGAGATATATGGAGGAATACCTTATCTATTACTTTAAACTGTGGGTCCCATCAATGCTTGTCATCCTAACTGTTCTATTGACTTTGAGCATACATGATGTGTTGTTGGATTTTATTTACCATTTCTACTATTTCATTAACCATTTTAGGTTTGAGAAGCTTATGTTCACCAACTTTATCCCAGTATGTAGGTCTTATAGAACATTTCCAATAATGGAATTCATATGGATCCATTTTAATTATTGATTAGAAAATGTTGTTTTAATAGAACTCAACCTCAAGAGGATGCTAGTATCATCCTCTTTTGAAGTCCATCAATAATTACCTAAACATGTCATTTAATTTCTAGATAGTTCACTTGAATTGGCCATCAATTTGGGGTTTTTAAGACATACTGATGTTCATATCAATGCTAAGATAATGATGGAGACTCCTCTAGAATATATAGGTGTATCTTGAATATCAATCCTATACAGTTTATAGTTGTGTTCCATGTAACACCAACAATTCTATAATGTATATAATTTCACAATGATTGAGCGAGAAGTCCTATCAAATAGAAAGTATGAAGGAAGTCATTATAGGATGATCCTAAATGACACATATAGAATTATTTCCTCTAGATATCTTTAAAATACATGTCACAATGTCTATGGTGATGTTTCCAAATTTCTAAATAGGAATGGGTTATAGATTCATCATCCCCTTAGATTTTTTCTTTTGAGCCTTCACTTGCTGATATACCAGTCACATTGATGAATATTTTGTGATCTCCTTCTTCTTATTTCCCCAATAATAGTGCTCTCTAACATCTTGATACATCTTTATTCTCTCTTGGTGGGTGAAGAAGGTCAATCTATGTACATCATTCAAATGATCCTTCTATATCTTAGGATTTAATGGTATATATAGTTATGACCCAAATCTTTCAACTCATTCCTCATTAATATAGAAATCAATGGAAATATAATTTATGATAGTTTACACCATCTTCTATATTTCCACATCATCTCTTGGAACATCCATTATCTTCTCCAAATGGGATGGTTGATAAATAATTTGGTAAAGGAATTATGATGTTCCATCATTTATGATTTCAATCTATTCATCTCAAATTATAGGAGGATTGGATCATTCTCAATTCTAATAATTTATTTGAAATTTGGATACATTATACTTAAATAATCTACCTCTTTACTTGCATTACTTTGATGGTAGTGGATCAAGATATCATAATCCCTGATTAACTATAACCATCTTCTCTTGAAAATATTAATCTCCTTCTATGTGAATTGAAATTTAATGCTATTGTGATATGTATATATGTATATATGTATATATGTATATATATATATATATCAAACTTCTCCGCATAGGTAATATGCCGCTACATTTTTATACTTAAATTCATAGACACAAACTCCAAATAATGTGTCAAATATATCAACTAAATAAATTTAATCTTCCTTGAGGTGTAGGCTATTTAATTATAATTTTTCATTAGTACAAAAACTACAAACTTCGTTGAAGCATCTTTTTATACAATTAAGAGTTCCCCACTTTTGTATAGTATAATTACTAGTATAGTAATATTCCTCTTTTTAAACTCTATAAAGGAATTTTTACATTCATTAGTCTATAAAAATATTACTCCTTTTCAAGTCATATTGGTTAGTGGGTTTGAAAATCATGATAAGTTTCTCTCAAATATCCAATAATTTCTAGCTAGTCCAAGAAAACTACTTATCTATATTACAAACTCTAGTCTAGGAAACTTCTAAATTTCCTTTGTCATAGAAGGGTCCATATATATATATATCTTTTAAAGAGATAACATGACCCATGAATGCTATTTTATCCATATAGAACACACACTTTATTTTTTTTTAATTTTCACATTTCGTAATGTATTTAGCATAATATTCAAATGATCCTCATGTTCCTCATTAAATTTGAAGTATATATGAATATCATCTATAAAGAGTAATTTTTTTTATTAAAGTAATATATAATGTATCTATTAATTATATTTATGAAAATTATAGGATCATTAGTTAGACCAATGTGAATCACTAGGAACTCATAGTGACCATACCTCATTCAAAAGGAAGTATTTGTAATATCTTCCTTATTATCATTTAATTAGTGATATCCTGGCCAATGGTCCAACTTAGAGAAATACTAGTCCCCAGATAGTTTTTCAAAAAATTAATCTATCAATTGAAAGAGATACTTCTTATTTATCAGGAAATTTTTGAGCTCATGATAATCAATGTAGAGGTGCTTGACCCATCCTTCTTTTTGACAAAAAGGACAGATGCACCCCATGATAAAGAAATAGGTCATATATATCCCCTATCCAGATTCTTTTATAACATCTTCCTTTGTTCTTATAAATCAATGGGGGACATTATATAGAGATATTTGGTTATGGGACTATATCCATGTATATGATCAATTGACAACTTAGTGACTCGTTCAGGAAAAATACCAGGAAATTATTCATGGAACACATCAGTGTTGTACCTCATAATAGAAATATCATTGGGCATGATCCTATACTTTGTCTCAATCATTTTAGAAACATATTATTTCTCACATATAATATTTACACATGAGATGGTGATTCTAAATGAGACTTATCCCACACTTTACAGTTCTATAGAATCAAAGGATGACTCAGGATGTGAAGAGTGATCTATGTCTCCTGATAATTAATGATGTCTTTATATAATGAGATACAATTGTTTCCATACATAAAATAAAACTACAATATGTGATGTAAGATGATTTTTTTGGGAGGTTTAGTAAAAAATTGTTGATTGGGGAGGGGTTATATAAATGAGATGTAATAATTTCACCATTTTCCATTCTCACTGATACTTTAAACCCTGAATTTTAATGTTGTTTTTAAATAGTTCTACTAAACATGAATGATAAGAAAGATTACATAGAACTAGAATCAAATAGTATGTTTTAAATTCATAAATGAATGACAGGTGTACCTTTCACCACATCATTTTCAGGATCCACAATAGTAGTACTGATAACATACGAGTTCCTTACAATCGTGTAAGTTGTTTTTATTGGTTTTTTATGACATACCATGGCTTATGGAATTGACCTAGATAATTCCAGTTCCTAATGAAAATGAAAAAAAATATAAATGGATGAGTGTTGATAAGAAAATTCCTATGTTCTTATATTTTAGTGGGATTCTTCACACAACATCAACAATTATTTTCCTAATGATGCTATTTTCAACAATTTAAACATCTCTCAGTTCCCTTGAGATAGATTTCAGGGTTATTCATCCAAAATTTTAATATTTGGGGTGTTGGGTTTTCTTAATTCCATTAGATTTATCAATTTATGTTCCCACATTAAACATTATTTCATTCTTTAAATATCTAGTCCCATGATACCACTAAGAGTTGGTGAAAAATACATACGCGTGGACCATAATAGTTTAGTGTCTTTGGAAGCATGGAAAAATAATCTTCTAACTTGGTGAAAAATATTCAACATCTCCCTTAAATATATTTCCCTTAGGTACTCGTACATAAAAAATTTCTTCATAACCTAGGAATGTAAAAATAATAATGGGATGATATCAGATGCTTAGTAAGGGTAAACAAGGAAGATATGTAAGTATAACATAAGAATAAGGGTATGAGAACATGATATTAACATTATAAGATCATAATCTATATATCAAATATCATAATCAAGAGTCATGGAATAAATAATGTAAGTTCATTAAAAAAGAATCATAAAAAAATCAGGATAATAATCCATGAGATCATAATATAAGCATAATACATGGGATTGTGGTAGTCACCTAAACATATAAAATGATTTCCATAATAGTAAAGTATTAATACCATGGCCATCTTAGTGTATTGGGTTCACTACTAAAACCATATTATTATTAAAGGTTCACTCCCAAGACCACATTATTGTGAAAATTACTTTACTGAAATGGGTTCACCCCCCGTTCCACCATTTATTACTGAACTAAGTTCACTACCCATTCCAGCCCTATATTAATGAACCAGGTTCACTTCTTGTTCCAACCTGGTATTACTGAACTGAGTTCACATTATATTTCATCCCTAAATTATTAAACCGAGTTCACTTCTCATTCCAGTTCTGTATTATTGAACCGAGTTCACTCCTTGTTCCATCCCTATATTATTGAACTGAGTTCATTCCTTGTTCCAACCCTGTATTACTGAACTGAGTTCACTCCTCATTCCAGCACTATATAAATCATGACATATAAATCTTTACCCATTACATTATAGGGATATATAGGTTCTACCCATAACATAATGAAATAAAACATATGAGTTCCACATGGTAATTAAAAATTCATCATATCATGACCTATAAAAAAAGAGATGGTTTTCATAAACATCATTCATAACCCATGAAATGAAATAGGTATCATAAACATTTCATCATATCATAAACTATAGAAAATAGACATGTTTCATAATAATTTTATAGAGAACCTCTCTTTTCATACATTAGCATTACATCACTTTTTAGGAATACTTAAAACATTATACAAACAGACACCCAAAGACTGTATTAGTCTAGTGCCTTTGGAAACATGGAAACATAAACAATGGTACATGAGCGAGATACACTATCTCCCACTAGGTTCGCCAAGAATATCACCCCTTTTAGACATATCATATAAGAAATATATCTTCATAACATGGGGATGGAAACATAATAAGGGGTTAGATCAGATGATTAGTAAGGGTAAAAGGGTTACATATAAGCATAAACACAAGCATAAAAGTATGGGAATGTGATAAAAACATTTGAAGATCACACCCTACATATCAAAGATCCTAAACTTGAATCATGACATAAATATTGACAGTTCATAAGACATGAATCATAAGTAAATAAAGAACATAATCCATGAAAGAAAAACATATGAATAAAACATGGAATTGTGGAAAACATGTAAGAATGTAAAATGATTTCCATAGTCATCAAGGCATCACCTATAAGGATATCATATTTGACAAAGTCCTTTACTGAATTGGGTTCACACGCCATTGTAGACTGGTATTACTGAATGTATTTTACTCCTCAATCCAACCCTGTATTATTGATCCAAGTTCACTCCTCATTCCAGCCCTGTAATACTGAACTGAGTTCATTTCTCATTCCATGCATGTCTATATCACAAGATACAAATCTTTACCCAATGAACTAGAGGGAGATATAGGTCCCACTCAGCTCATAATTAAATCATACATACATGTGACGTAAATTCATAAACAATCATATCATAACCCATGAAATGAAATTAGCTTCATAAACATGTAATCATATCTTAACCTATGGAAAAAGAAAAATTTCATAATTATTTCATCAAAGAATAACCTGTGAAAGGAAGAAGGTTTCAAAAGTATATAACTCATGCAATAGAAACGAGTGTCATAATAATCATTCTATAAAAACAAAGACCATTCAAGAAATAATATGAATGAAACATTTGGATCATTTCCTAGAAGGGCATGAGTAACATCAATAAATGTCATCTTATATGGAAAATGCCTTAAAAAGATATTTTGAAAACATTTCTTGAGGAAAATATCATTTATTCTTAAAAAAAACCACTTTAAAACATAAAAACCTTTTTTAAAACCATTTTCTTGGAAATAAATTTAAAATATTATAAATAAATATTTTTAAAACCATTTTGAAACCCTTTTCTTTGAAAACATATAAAGAGAGCTTGAACACATTTTGAAAAAAAATTTCCTTGAAAATAATTTTTGAAATTATAAATAAGGCTTTAAATCATTTTGAAACCTGTTTTCCTTGAAAACATATAAAAGAATCTTGAAAAAATTTAAACACAAATTTCCTTGAAAAGTTATAAAAGAATATTTTAAAATATTTTGAAACCCATTTCTTTTAAATCAATTTTAAAAACATTTTCTTAAAAATTATACTATTAAACAAGAAAATAAGTCTTCAATGATTTGATGGAGGGTAAATCCGTACATGTCGTATGAGGTAAAAAGAAAATTCCTTTTGCATGGTAAAAAGGTTAAAGAAATGCCTCATTCAGAAAGAGACAAGAAGATTCCTTTAAAAACATTGGTAAAAGAAAAAAATTGGTAAAAATTTATTTTAATGATCATAGGATATTAGTAGAATATTCTTGGAAATCATTTTTATAAAACACAGAATTCCGACGGAAGAGAGGGTAAATTTGGGCTTTCTTAAAAAAACTTTATTAACTATATTATGTACCAAAGGAAGAATAAACACAATCAATCTTGAAAGAAACAATATTCTTTCAATAAACTATTATAACTTTTTAACTTGGGATCATACTCTCCTAATAAGGAAATGAAATTACATGAATCATAAAATATCATGAAAATAATGAGATTCAAGATATAACATGTAAAATGGTAGTATATACACCTCAAAAATAGTTTAGGTGCATAAAAAAACATGACTGTAAATGAATGAAAATTGAGAAAAAATTATTTAAATTTAAGTATAAGAATCATTGAATACATCCATGTGTAGTATAAACACCACATAAAAGGAATGGGTGGTGAATAAATCATGTATCTCATAGAAATAATAAGTGAGATGAAATCCCCTTTCCTTGTGTCTTGACTCTCATCATAGTCATTCAAAACTTCTATATAATAAATATAAATTTATTATAAATATATCACAGAACCATATTATTAAATCTAATACCATATATGGTTTTATTATGTCTTTATAATACCCAATTGTTAACAATTATATATTATTGTTTCACTTCAGGTAATATTTGCTTGGTTTTTTTCATGTGTATTAATTTGTTATTTTTTTGGTCCTTATACTTATATAATAATTTTTAGAATATAAAAAATGATATAAATATTATTTATATTTAGTATATGTGTATTAAAATAATCTATATAATATAGATGTATGAAATTGAATACACCATTCATGGAGACAGTAGGCTGTACATACGCATGAACATTGTTTCCATTTAATTATCGTATTGAAAGAAAGAACATAAATGAAATATATGTTTATATATGTATATATATCATTATCAAAGTATAATTATTATATCATATATAACATATAAGTTCACTAAATACATCCTTAATACATTCCATGTAGTGTGTGAACGAGTCATATCTCTTTGAGGGGGTGGTAGTCCACGCTTCCTCAAACGAGATTATCATATTTACACCAAATGGAAAGTATAAATACATGTGTTGAAAAAGGATTAAATAAGATTAAATAAATAATAAATATAATATATAACATATATTAATAGAGTTTTAATCATAATTTACACTATGGGAGGTGGTAAAGGAAAAATGAACAATCATTGTTTAGTGAGGCGATAGTTCACCATACACATAAATAGTATGTTTGTTACCCGTTAGATGGATATGTGTGTAATGATATATAGAACCCTCATCATAAAAAAATCCTAGTATATTTATTATATTGGTTTTGTTATACAAGTGTGTAATAAGAAGATATGAGGGAGTGTAGAAAGAAAATAAAATAAAGGAGTTTGAGGGGGGTGTTACCTCTTAATCGAGTAAATCCTTTTGGTTTACACCAAAGGGAATAATTGGAAGACTTTATTCCAAAAGTGAAGATTTAAGGAGGAATAGAGGGTTTTTGGGAGTATATTTTAGCAGATATTTTCCAAACCTAAGTGGATTTATATTTATGAATATGTGGAGGAGAGGAGGCCTTTTTATAGTGGATGAGGATTGACACTCTTGTAATATTATTTTGTCAAATGAATTCCATACACGTTTTTAACATGTAAAGTGGATCCAATAATAAAAAATATTAAAGTCAATGGAGTATTGGGTAGAAATATGGCCATAAAATGGATCTTTTAAAAGTGTCTAGGTTGTTTTGTCTCTTAAATTTAATGTTTAGTCCTTAGTTAAGCTATATTTTACCTTAATCGATGCAATTAATTTTAATTAATTTCACTAATATTTTTTGTAAAAAACTAATTTGACCTCATTAGAAATTATAAATTATTTTTATTCCAAATATGGAATCCATTTTTTGAAATTTCAATCCCATAAGTGGTAGAAATTAATTTAAATTTAATCCTACAGACAGGATGACACTCCAGCTCTTTAAAGTAAAAATAATTAAAAGTTTGCTAAGTTTTTATATCCAATTTCAATGTAAAATTAGTTACAATGAACTAAATTGTATTAATTGATAAAAATATTATATATTTAAACTTTTAAACCAATTTTAAATGTAATTTAACCCTATAAATAAATTATAGGAAAAATCAGTCTTGAACTAAAATTCAGTATTTTTACTATTCATTAAAAAAACAAAACTTCACAGAAAAATTCCAAAAAATTTACCCTAACCTAATTATTATGTTAATATTTAAAATATAAAGTTTATTTTGATATATTAAAACTATAAAAGTAAAAAAAAATTTATTTAAAATGGGTTCTCCATTAAAAGTCCGAAAAAATGCCTTAATAAAAAAATTAGGTTTAAGCATAAAATTGGGTTTTTTAATATCTTATGTCAATAAAATTTGTTGGATGAATATAAAAATTATTTTATTGAATATATAACATATATATTACATTAATATAACTCACTAATTTTAATTAATTTAATTTATTTGGGTAAAAAATCTTTATAACCATAAAAATAATAATGTTTTATTTTATATTCAACCGGTTTTCATATTCATTTATAACTAATTAGTAACCTATGAATTCATATTATATTTTTTTAAACCATATATTTTCCTAAATTAGTTAATAATATTCATAACCACTAATTTAATAGCCATATTATATATTATTATATTAATTAATAACATTTTAATGATATACTATTGTTCGGTAAAACTCGGTCTTGCATGTTACACAATCCACCAAGGAAAGTCATTTTTGTGTGTAATGCAAGTTAACCTCGGTGTTATATGTAGATAAATATAATGTTTATCTTTCATTTAGTGCATTATTAACTTGGTGTTGCATATAATTCAATACAAACATAGTGATTTAATATAAAATAAACAATCTTCAGTGTTGCATGAAATAAAAAATATCAAAAAGGTTAAATTAATTCAAAAAAATAATAATTCAAAAAATATTAGGGTGTTATATTCCACCCCCTTAAATTTAATTTCTCACTTAAAATTATTTTGGGTTATCAAATGTTTAATACTTTAATGTTTTATTCATAGAAACCCACATCACAAAAATAGATACTAAAACTTCCCTTAAGAAGGGAATGTTGGAACCATAACAGTTACCCAAAGTAACATACAACTATGTTCCCACATAGAAGATCATAAGTAGGGAGTGAATATTAGACATGGAGGAAAATATTAAATATTTATTGGGAGTGATTTAGGTCATCAATCACAAATAAGTGAATGATTAAAGAAAAGTTGAGGGACTAAACGTCATAAATCTTTGATGATTTAAAAGGCCTTCGCTTCAAAAAAATAAGGTGTTAGGAAAACAAATTTTATTTTTATCATTATCATATCATCGAGTAATTATTTTATTGACCAAGAATATAAGGAAATATACTTACTTTATATATTTATATAAACTAAATTTCATTATTTATTTTCACTTTTATATATTTCTAATTTATCCATTACTTTAAGAAATGGATATCTAGAAATTAACTATGATGCCTGAAATGCTAAAATAAAATTTTATCAGAACTTAAAGCCCATAAAAGAATGAAAAGTATAACTATTTGTCTCTAACTATTCCTCTAAATCAATATGGTTAATAAATTAATTTGAAAACTTAAAATTTAACTCTACTAGATCATCATTAATAATTATTCAACAAAAATAATTAAACATTAACCTAGATATTGTGTAGTCCAGTGGTAGGAGTGAAACCCTTGTTGTCCTTCAAGAAAGGGTTCAAGACCTACGACCTTGCCGAACTTGATTAGTTGTCACCCAAAATACATGATGTACTTTTCTAAAAATATTCTAATATAATTTCCAAAATAAATAATATGGACATCCTTAAAATAAAGTTAATCAGTAAATATAATTTTAACCATGTTTTTCAATAAAAAATATGTGCATAAATACTTCCTCCTAAGTTTACCTTAACCTTTTCCTGAATGGTTAACCTTAAAAACCTTATTAAAGATGAAAATACAAAATTTTAGAATAAAATTCATGAAATCAGATCAATATTGATTCCAACATATATCATAAAGTACCTCTTGGTCGTCAAATTCCAAACATGTGAATGCCCTCATCATATATTCTCATGAAACACAGTAATAACCTGAATTACCATAAATAATTCTAAAAAATATGCATGCTTCCTTATTCCATAGATTAATAGATATATTCCATAAATCCAACAAGTTTAAAACTTCATCTATGATTGGATAAAATACTTGTCAACAAGTCCTTAATTAGTTCCAAGGTAATTAGTACTATCCAATTTACTTATATCCAACATATCATTATCAAAAAAACATTATCATAAAATAAGGAACATATTAACTGTTATATTTCCCTTAATCAAGTGTTTTCTAGGGACATCACCTTTCCCTTAAATCACTTTTCTATTCCATTGGATCTATTCAATGTATTCTTGTAAATCATCAGTGAAAAAAATATAAACATGATAATCCTTATATATTTCATCTTTAATATAACATAATTCTTGAATCCAAACACATAAAAAAATTTATTATTCCACTTCATCCTTATTCCATCAACTAGGATACGTTATCCTATTACGAAATACATCTTTCCCTTCAAATTTCATTTGTAGTCTCATCATCATCAGAAATTTAACCATTACTCACACCACCTTGCCAATTCTATTTAGAAGATTTCCTCTTAGGACATTGAGTTTCATAATGACCATTCATTCCACACTTAAAACAATTAACCTTCTATGGTGTCTTAGGGAGGCTAATATTCTCACCCATTTCATTAACCGAACTCTTTATTTTTTCCTTGCAGTCACTTGCTTTGTGTCCTTATTTTCCATAAAAAAACATCTTCTTGTTCCTACAAGACATTCAATTAGGTGATTATTTACACATTATTTTCATAAAGGAAACTGAATCTTCTTTCCTCAATGGTATCCATTACCCTAATTATCAACGAACTCCTTATTTCTCTTCCTTGGTGAGTTTGAGAGTTGGTTAAGGTATACATTGTTAATCATGTTCCCTGAAAATGGAATAGGCATGATCATAATATACTTCACTCCAATGATCATCCCACTTGAATTATCATTTGAAAATTTTCCATCACACTCAATGTTAATACAGTTCCTTCCAATTCCTACCATTGACTAAAACCAAAAGCATAGTGTGAGAATTACTTATCATAGCAGAAAACCACAAAGTCATGAAAATAATTACTTATAGGATGTCTAAATCATGAAACCTTCCTTAATATATAACACCCTAAGTTCATTATAGGTTATTCATATCCAACTTATATTTAAATTCTTCATAATGGTACATGAAGAGTTTTGTGAATTCCCAATGAATATCCCATAGGAGTGTCAAACCAGGTGTGCAATAATGCCTGTTGTCATGTAAGAAATTAACATGATTCAAGCTTGAAACATCTTATGGGAGTTGTTACCCCTAAGTACATCTATTCCAGAGCCACATCAAATTGTAGTATCCAGACAGGGATGTATTTTTAGGAAACCAATCACTCTATCCTTTACCAAAATTATATGAAATTTTCTTAAATGTTAACTCATCCTTAGAGACATCTCAATACTTATCATTGGAAATATACCTAGGGATATCACTAAATTTTTCTCATCCTATTTTACAAAGGTTAACTAAACCTTTTCTCTGATACCAACTATATCCACCCTCTATTTTCATACATTAAAATTACATCACTTTTGAGGAATACTTAAAACATTATACAAATAGATTCCCAAAGACCATATTAGTATTGTGACTTTGGAAACATGAAAACGTAAACACTGGTACATGAGATAGATACACTATCTCCCACTAGGTTCTCCAAGACTATAACCCCTTTTAGATATATCATACAAGAAATATATCTTCATAACTTGGGGAAGGAAACAAAAAAAGGGTGAGCTCAGATTCTTAGTAAGTGTAAGAAAGAGAGAAATGTAAGCATAAACATGTGAATAGGAGTATTAGAACATGATCAAAACATTTTAAGATCATAACCTGAATATCAAATATCATAAACATGAATCATGTCATAAATCTTGACTGTTTATAAGACATTAATCATAAGAAAATAAAGAACATAATCCATAAAAGTATAATATATAAATAAAACATGGAATTTGGGAAAAAATATAAGCATGTAATATGATTTCCATAGATTTTAAGGCATCACTACTAAGGCCATCTTAGTGGAAAAAGTCCTTTACTAAACCATGTTCATACCCCGTTCCAACCCTGTATTACCGAACTGAGTTCACTCCTCATTCTAGCCCTATATTACTGAAGCGAGTTCACTCCACATTCCAGTCCTATAATACTGAACTGAGTTCATTTATCATTACATCCATTTATATATCATGAGATATAAATCTTTACCTAATTAATTAGAGGTAGATATAGGTCCCACCCATCTAATAATGAAACCATACATACATGTGCCACAAATTCATAATCAATCATATCATAACCTATAAAATGAAACGAGTTTTATAAAAATTTAATCATATATTATCATGTGAAAAAAGATATATTTCATAATCATTTCATCAAAGCATAACCCGTGAAAGGAAGCTATTTTCAAAAACATATAACCTGTGGAAGAGAAACGGGTTTCATAAGCACCGTTCTATAAATACATGAACCATAAAATAAAAAATATGAATGGAACCTTTGGATTATTTTATATAAGGGCATGATTAACATCAACACATGTAATATTAGATTGAAAATATATTGGAAATATATTTTGAAAATATTTCTAGAGAAAGATATCCTTTCTTCTTTGAAAAAAATATCTTTAATGAATAAAAACCTTTTGAGAACCATTTTCTTGAAAATAAACTTGAAATATTATAAAGAAATATTTCGAAAACATTTTGGAATCATTTTTCTTTAAAAACCTATAAATTGATATTGAAAACTTTTTTAAAATAATTTTCATTAAAAATACTTTGTAAAATTATAAATAAGGCTTGAAATAATTTTGAAGACTATTTTCCTTAAAAACTTCTAAAGGAAGCTTGATTTTTTTAAAACAATTTTATTTGAAAATATATAAAAGAATATTTAAAAAACTTCTGAAAAAAAAGTATTTGAAATATCTTTTTAAAAAATTTTCTTAAAATTTATCCTTTTAAACGTGAAAATAAAGCTTCAATGAATTGATAGTGTGTAAATTCGTACATGTCGTATGGGGTAAAAAGAACATTCCTTTTGTATGGAAAAAAGGTTAGAAAAATTACTCATTCAGAAAGAGACAAGAATATTCCTTTGGAAACATTGATAACATGAAAATAGGGGTAACAATGTCTTTTAATTATCATAGGATATTAGTATAATATTCATGGATACCCTTTTTAGAAAACATAGATTTCTGACTAAAGAGAGGGTAATGTCAGGATTTCTTAAAAACACCTTTTTAATTATATTATGTACTAAAGAGTGGAAAAATGGTACCAATACATAAAGATTTAATGAATAAATAAAGGATAAGAAAATAAAAGAGTATTAATGAAATATGGATCATAATATTTCATTAAAGGAATCATAAACATAAACAATCTTGAAAAGTGATGAGATTGTTTCAATAAACTCTTATAACTTGGTAGCTTGTGGTCACAATCTCCATTTAAGAAAAGGAAATTAAATGAAGATTAAAATATCATTAAAATAATTATATTCATTATATATAATGTAAAATGAAGGTATATACACCTTAAAAAGAATTTATGTGCATAACAAAACCTGAGCCTCAAAGAAGGTAAATTGAGACCAAACTATTTTACCAATTTGGTAACTTTTGAAACTTAAAACCGATGAAATAAAGATCATAAAATGGATATTTAAACACCCATAAATTTGAGTATAATAATAATTGAATACATCAAAGGGTTTTATACACACCACACAAAACTAATGAGTGTTGAATAAAGCATGTATCTCATAGAAATAAAAAGTGAGATTAAATCCACTTACCTTGTGCCTTGACTCTCTCCGCACTCGTTCAAACCTCATGTATAATAAATATAAATTTATTATAAATATATAAAATAAAAATATTATTATATATAATACCATATATTTTATTATTATTAATTTTTATTACCTTCTTGTTAAGAATTCTATATTAAGGTTTAACTTTAGGCAACATTCGCTTTATTTTTCACATGTGTCTTAATTTGTTATATCCTTGGTTATTATGCTTATATAATGATTTCTATAATATAAAACATGATATAAATATCATTTATATTCAGTATATTTTTATTATAATAATCCATATAATATATAATTATGAAATGGAATACACCGTTCATGGAAATAGTAGGACGTGCGCACACATGAACATTGTTTCTATTTAATTGTTGTATTTAAATAAAGAATTTAAATGACATATATGTATATATATGTACATATATAATTATTAAAGTAGAATTATTAAATCATATATATCATATAATTTAACAAAATCCATCCTTAATACATTCCATGCAGCGTGTGAACGAGTCATATCTCTTTAATCGGGCGGTAGTCCACACTTCCTAAAACAAAATTATAATATTTACACCAAATGGAAAGTATAAATATATTCATTGAAAAAGGACTAAAGAATATTAAATAAATATAAAATAAAAATATAAAAATATATTTTCCATCATAATGTTCTTGGATTGAAATATGAATGTGAGATGGCATAAATATAAGAGGTGGTAAATTATATACAAAAAAATTCTATTAAAACCTTTACGGAAGGTTCTTAGTCTACTGTAACATAAACTAAAACAATTCAAAAATCCAATTATTAAACAAATTATCATATTGACTTTCAGTCCGATGATATAATATGATACCACAGGTTATGAGACAATTATATTCGGATTGAATACAAATATCAGAGTAATACAAATTGTAAATGATTATACCATATAGTATATAGAATCAATACTAAAAGTTCAAGCTGTAATTAAAACAATTACAAAGGAATACAAATAGAAAGAAGAAATAAAAGGATCTTATTTATATTACAATATGCAGTGGAAAAGTAAAAGGTATTACAATTCTTTTATCCCAAATAGTAGGGTATCCTTCCACATAGGATAATAGGTCCATCTAACCAACACTAGTAGGCCCTTGATACGATGATTGGTATGTATGTCATGCTATCCCTCCAATCCCTCAATTTTATAGGAAATTGACACCTCTATCTTTCAAACACTTGAAATACCTTGATATGATGATCGGTTGCACCGTCTGCCTATCCCTGGTGGCCCTCGATCAAAATCACCTGATCAGATGCACAAAGATAAACAAAGAACTAATTAAAATACAAAAACTAAGAATGATCCATTCACATTTTGTAATTTCAAGGCTTTAGCACAAAGTAGAGAGAAGTCACACAATCTCTCTCTAGAAATTGGAAGAATCCGAAGTTGATCAAATTCTTTTTCTCTGCTTAAAATGACCTCTTATTTACAGGCCTCAGGTTCCAATGGTCATATTTTCTCCAACGGTCATATTTCTCTAAAAAAATCAGAGGGACTTTGACACCTCGCATTATAACAGTCATATTGAAATAGAAAACACAAAACCATTTTGATTAGTTTATAACTAACTCCACGACATCGTTTTGGTTAAAACAATAGGTATATGAAAATAATAACATGAGTACGATTGATATACAACATGTGCTTTGATGAATGAATAAAAGCATGTATGTGATAAAAGTAAAACATGAGTATGTAATGTATTGATATGATGTAAAGTGAGTATGATGTACAATGTGAATATGATTAACATAGTCAGTATAATAAATAATGTAAGTACGATACACAGAGTCATTACGATAGACAGAGTCATTATGATAGACAAATTCATTACAATAGATAGAGTCATTACGATAAATAGAGTCATTACAATAGACATAGTCATTACATTCAAATTAATTCCGTTATTTTAGAAATTAGTATAAATAGATTTCTGATTTCCAAAACAAAAGACATAAAAGTCAAAATAAGACTTTTGAATTTACAGTCTCCCCCTTTTTGGAAGGCACAAAACACAAAGTAAAACTAGAAAGAAGTACTTATCTCCCTATGAGTTATGAAAATTCTTTTGAATAAATAAATGAATAAAACTAACTCCTCCTTAGGTATATAATTTCCAAAGGATTGTATTTATATATATTTTCCTTGATTTAGATATATTACATTTGAGTGAAATAAAAACAATTCTCCCTTTTTGTGAAACTTTCTCCCATTTTATAATACATTCTACCCCTTTGTGATTTACAAAAATAATGGGGTAGTATTGGGTTTCCTAAAAAGGTTAGAGAGAAACAAAATAGAAAATAATAGATATAGAAATATAGTTCATTAAAATGTCAAAAGGTTCCATGATTTTCTAAAGGAAAATAATGAAGAGAGATACAACAAAACATTCATTTGTTTTCTCTTTATTTCTCTTTCTTGATAAACTAATGAAGAATAGCCTTTATCTTATTTATCTCTTTCTTGTCTTCTGAGATATAAAAACCTTGAGTTTTGAGAATATATTATTTGTATACAAAAAATTGATCCCGGTTTTTGATAGTCTCTTATTGAAATCTGATCACTTCTTTAAGAGTATCAATTCTATCTTGCTTAATCTTATTTTCTTGAGTTAACCTTGTATTTTTTTTCTTCAACAAATCTATTTAATCTATGAACGATGAAACCCTTGAAAAATTTTACTGGAAATCATTCATCATTTCTTTCAACTCTTTTACTAAAGGAATATCAGCTCCATGGGTTTTTGAAATCTGATTCAACCTATCAATAGTTTCTTTGTCAAGCTTATTAAAATCAACAGAAAGATCATTTGAAAGTCTCCTTAAGTCTTCAATTGATTCCCCATGTTCATTCACTGAGCTCTCTATTTTGTATGACCATTTATTCATCTTGTTTCAATCCTTCTTATGAGCAATAGAACTGTCACCCAAAACTTTTAGATTGTCCTCTATTGTCAATACTCTCTTTTTGATCTCTCTTACAAAACCAAATTTCTTCCTTTGATTCTCTATAATGAAATCAATTTTTCCTTCTATTCTGGGAAAATAAGGAATAATCTTCTCAATTCTTCTTAAAATATGAACAATGAAATCTATTTTCTTCGAATAAATTGCATGTTCTGAATCAGTATCATCATCATAAGATTCAAGTTCATTGGATCAACTCGAGTCTTTAACAGGATGTTTTCCTTTTCCTTTCAATTTTTCCTTTCTAAAACATTCTTCATGTTTTTCATCTCTTTCTTCTTCGACTTTTTCACTAATGACAATTAATTTCTCAGTGTGAGAACTTTGATCCCCTTGCTTGACTAGAGATGAAATTATTTCTAAATGGCTTTCTAAGGATTGAACTGGTGCTTATTCTTCACGAGGAATCTGTTGTTGTATTCCTTCACTTTGTTTTTTAAGAGAATATTCTTCTCTACTCTTATTATAACTATGAAGATACTTCAAAAGAAACTCATCTTCCTCTTCTTCTCCTTCATGTTTTGAGGCTGATTGGATAACATCTTGCACTATTTCTTTCCCTTTTTCTTTTTATGGAAAAGTATGAATGAATGATTCATGTTGAAATTCTTCTATTAGTTGGGAACTTTCTAACTCAACAGTTTTTAGAATTTTAGAAACATAAAAATCTTGATCTTTTCTTTTCAAAAAAAATTTCTTATTGTTCTTAGCCTATAGAGTATCATCTATTCTTATCTTTTTGGCTAGAGCTTTAGTTGGTTCAAGACCAAATTTAATATCACCTTATTTTATTTTTTCTTTATCCTTTATCCACTTAGATACAACCTCTTTAATATATTTGGTTTTCTTCTTAAGACTTTCACTGATTTGAGGATATGAATTTTGAGAAGCAATAATTGTTAGAGATGATTCTATTAGAATTGGTGATGAATGATTTGGTGCTGATTATACTTCCATATCTTTGATGAAGAGTATTGATTCTTCATCAAAACAAACATAAAATTTATTCAACGTATTCTTACTTATTCAAGAAGGCTTAAGATATTTCAATTCCCCTTTCATAGTAATATTACAAAAATTCAATATTTCATGAATGAACTTTGTGAGAATAGATGGATACATGATAAGATGATACTTGATCTCTTCTGACTTCACATTCTTGATATTTTCAAAAATATAACCCATGAGATTTACCTTTATCATTTTTACAAGATAATCTAGCATAAATATGTTAGAAATCTTAATAGTTTCTCTATCCCCATTACATGGAATTAGAAAACCTTGAATCCAAAGGAAAATAAACCAGTTGTCTGGAGAGATATGGGCTAATTTCCTTTTCTCTTCATTTATAAGAAATAATTATTTTCATCTCTATCCTTATTAAACATACCAACATCCTCAGGTATTTTATGAGAATGAAAAAAAGAGTCCCCTTCAGTAGGAACATTGAGGAAATGTGATGTTTGTTTAAAGACATTACAAATTTTCTATCATACAAAACAAAGTTAATCATCATATTCTTATCAAAAGACAAATTATTTTAGAATTTTCTAACCTATTAAACAAGAATAATATCTTGAGATATGGGTTTCTCAACACAAGGATGTTCCCAGCCTTGGAATAAAATAATCCTCTTGATTTTTGAGTCATAACTGTTAAAAAAATCTCAAGAAACTAATATTTCTCTGAAGGAATCCTTTTATAAGAAGTATTTGAAGACATATCACCTGAAGTGTTGGAAGAATACTGAGACATAAAAATGTTTAGTAAAATAAATGATCATACCAATCCTTATGAAGAGGATCAGAGCTTCACTGAGATATCTGAAGAACCAATGTGGGTTTAAGGAGGGTAGTCCTCTATTTATTGGAAAGTTTTGGATGATCGTTGGTCTTCTATGATTGAGATTATAAGATAAAGAATCCAACGATTAAAAATAAAAGAGTTTTTTTTAAAAAATTTTTGGAAGAATTTTTTTAAAAATCCAAAAAAAATGAGAAACAATAAAAAAAAAAGAAAATCAATATAAAAAGAATGAATGTACCTGTTAGAGATTTCAAGTAAGTTGTTGGTTTCATAATAAAAAATAAAAAATAAAAAATTGAAATAATGAAAAGATAATAAAATCAAACATCAAAACTATAACGAAATAAAGAGAATATGATCGATTGTCAGACCGATGGGAAAAAAATTCATTAACATAGGTTTTCAAGCTGATGGAAAACAAAGTCATTACCGTAGGTTTTCAAGCCAATGGAAAACAAAGTCATTACCATAGGTTATCAAACTGTAATGGCCCGGACCTCTCTGGCCATTTCCTTTGTCAAAAATAAGGTCAAGAAGTGTTCTAGAGGGTAAGATGGAATTTTCCCACACTTTCTAGAATTTTGAAACTACACGCCGTGTAGTTTGAGTACACGCCGTGTACTCCCTTTCCGGGTATACCCCGTGTTGCAAGCTGTGTCCTTGCTGTGTGCAATAATGGGTGCACGCCGTGTGACCAGTTCTACACGCCGTGTAGTCCCTCTCCGCATACGCGTTACCAGTCAACGGCCGTGTGCCATGTTGGAGCTGTGTACTTGCCGTGTGCAATAAATGAGTACACACCGTGTGTCAAAACTACACTCCGTGTAGTCCTTCCCCGCGTATGCGTTACCCTCAAACCGTGTGTTGACCAGTCAACGGCCGCAGAGCCGTGTTGGAAGCCGCGTGGATACCATGTGAAAGAACCGAGTACACGCTGTGTACCATAAAGTACACGCCGTGTACATTTTCTTTTGACGCCTATAAAAGGAGGGGTCCCCTACTACTTTTCAACACACACCTCTCCTCCCCTCTCCTCTGAGCAGAGCTCTCTTAAGAGACTCGAAGGCTCTTCCTTCCATAACTTCTTCGTCCGAACTCTGATTTACGACCCGTCAGCGGCCACAGGATCGTGACGACGAGGCAGAGCTTCCGAGCTTGGATCCGTTGTCTTTCCTTTGGCCTTTCCTTTCCGACCTCCACCCGAGGAGGTTTTTCCGAGACCCGAAAGAAGTGACGGACGCCGACAGATGTCTTGTAAGGTTGATCCGGGGGAGCGTTGCGATCAGGAACCTGTTGAGGTAGGGATCTTACCTTCGTCTCTCTAATTTGTGTATCATGCGGGGTGGGTATCCTCTTATTTTCATGAGGAAGAGTTGAACCTTTAAATAAAGATAATAACTGGTTAAAGAACGGGGATGAGAAGTTGTGATTGCTGTTACTTTATATCCTGTGATATTATGTTGTGAATTGAATGAGCTTCTGCCTACAGAAAATCATGGTCGTTGGGGGCCTTTGCTTACGCAATTAAATGTTTCCCTCTCCTTCTGGATTTTCTTATGGATGGAACTTTGTGGAATGTGGAAATTGGTTAATCACATAAAGTTGGCTGTTAAAATCTGGAACCCTTGTGTGATCACCCTAGTTAAACAAAATAGAATAATGAACATGTGGGTGTTGGCTTGGTTACGTGGCATGTGATGGGGGTGTTTTGTGGGTTGTTGTGGATAGGGTGGGAAGCGGGGCTGCGATAAATGGTATTAAAGGGATGATGATGTGCGGGTTTGGTGTGTTCGTGGTTATGGTGGTTGGAAGCGGGGCTACAGGGATGTTTTTGAATGTGAACGGGCTATGGGTTGTGATTATTAAATAAAAAGTGGAAGAGTTAATGAATGGTGGGTCATGGTAATGGAACGGGTTTAATAATCAATGGGATTGGTTGGTTAATAAGAGGACTTGTTTGTGTTGCTTGTGTTTTCCTAACTTGATTTGTGGATGGCAGGGTTATGCTTTACGAACGATCGATGTGGTTGGTTGTGGATAGTTGCCCAGTAGTTAAGGAACTAATTCCGCTGAAATGTGAAAACCTAAATGGGGTTGGGGTTTTTTTTGTATGCATGCTTCGTAGTAGTAGTTCCGAGGCACGTGCTCGGTTTCTCTATTTAGAATTCATAGGTTGGGTTGTGTGGTTGGTAAATATATATATATCTGTATCTTTTGTGTTTTATCGTACCCCACCCATGTTGAGCACTTAGTTCCGAACACTCCCATTTCATGGGAGAGTGTGTTTTTCCCTTAGTTACTAGCTCCTTGATACTCCTTCTCCCCTAGGCTGTGATGGCTTGAGGTGAACTTACACCTAAGACTCTTCAAGTAGGTTTTGATTGGGGTGGTTTTAGCCCAAGACTCTTCGGACAGGTTCTACTATTTCCCAAGAATCTTCGGGATGAGGCCCAGGTGTGTGTAGGCGGGATACGTGGTTGTGAGGCCTAGGTGTGTGCGGGCGGGATACGTGGTTCTGAGGCCCAGGTGTGTGTGGGTGGGATACGTGGTTGTGAGGCCCAGGTGTGTGCAGGAGGGATACCTGGTAGTGAGGCCCAGGTGTGTGCGGGCGGGGAGAGTGTGGCAGCGTCAGGATGTTCGCCGTTAGGAAGAGCAGCTAAAAAAAGGGAAATGGTGCGGGGTACCCAATACTCTTGTTTCTTATATACTATTACCTGTTGTGCTTGTGTTTTTGGAGAGTGTGGAAGCGTCAGGATGTTCGCCATTAGGAAGAGCAGCTAACAAAAGGGAAATGGTGCGGGGTACCCAATACTCTTATTTTTTATATACTACTACCTGTTGTGCTTGTGTTTTTGGTGAGTGTGGCTGGTGAGGTTGGGTGGATAGAATTCCTTGCTAGGTTTCTTATGTTGTTCTCACAGGACATTAGGATGTCTCCCCACTTGTTCACGAGAGCTTTAGGTTTCCCTACTGAGTATACTTGTATGCTCACCCTACGTTTACTTTCAGGTTTCCAGGAGGACTACTAGGGCCGTGTGGGACCCTACTAGTCGAAAAGTTGGAGTTGTTGCTGTTGTTGTACCTTGTTTTCTTTTGGGTATTGTACTTTGAGCTTTCTTGTACTTGTACCTTGTTATAAAGTTATTTAAATATGCATGTGGGCTTGGTTTGGGTTTATTTATATATACTGGTTATTTTCCTTTTTGGTGGTTGACTTGTCCTATTTCCCGATCTTAAATAATAAAAAAGGTTAATGCCTCCCATATTTGTGAAAACTCATACCCTTGGTGCTAGTCGCCACCCCGAGGCCTACTAGAGGCGGGAATTAGGGGTCATTATCTCCCTTTCACCATTTCCAGCTCAGGAGGGGAATCTTTGGTGGGAGGGGGTCGTGACAGATTGGTATCAGAGCTGATAGCTGAGAGATAGGATGGAGTCTGGAGTTAGGCATAGTGAGGATTGCATGGGATGGTAGGGAAACAATGTTAGTTAATCTTGGTGTGTGACATAGGCCAGGGAAGTCTGGCTAGGACACAGGATTTTAGGGCCCCCCGTGATCTGATGCAAGGACTCTGAGCCTACCGAACGACCAAGTGAGACTACATCGATTGCAGGGTAGAGACCCTAGGGAAGGTACATGCATCATCATGATTGTGTTTTACTTGATTTGGGTGTTCTGGGAAATAAATTTAAATAAAATGATAAAATGAAGCCTTGAGTTTTTCCTTACTACTTGGGATTAGGCGATCCTTGTTTACCGTATAGCTATGGCACCTGGATGTTGTCCCCAGGTGGCTCAGATCGGCAAGGCCCAGCAGATTCAGGCAGTTGATCAGTTAAGGATTGACCGAGAGGAGGAAGATAGCCAGTGGCAGAAGACTCTCCGTTCTTTCCAGCGGCAGACCCTCAAGAAGTACGAGGGTAGTACTTCGGATACGAAGACAGAGGGGTGGCTTGAGGAGCTAGGGAACGCTTTTACCTTGATCTGTGCTCCGAGGGAGTACTGGGTTCCCCTAGCAGTCAGTCAGCTAAGAGGTGCGGCGCGACAGTGGTGGACGCTCTACCTCGGAGAGAGGATAGAGGCAGAGGTTCCATGGGTTGACTTTGAGAAGGAATTCCGAGAGGAATTCCTTTCTTCCATGATCAAGGCAGAGAAGCAGAAGGAGTTAATCTCCCTTCAGTAGGGGAGTATGTTGGTATGAGAGCTGGGAGGTGCACCCCGAGAGGGGATCCATCGAGGTTCATCGAAGGGGAAGGCAGTCAGTAGCAGTTCTCTTGCGACAGGACCTTCCAGGTTCCGGCTAGTGGGTAGCAGTCCCCAGCAGTTCCAGTTCAGATCTTCGGGTCCTTGTCCTTTTTTCATGAGCCCAGGACCGAAGTGTTTTTCTTGTGGAGGTTTCAGGCACGTTTATAGTCGGTGCCCAACCCAAGCTCAGTACGGTGGAGGTGGGAAGGTTCAGCACCCACCTCATCAGCACCAGTTTCCAGCGAGGACCTTCCAGCAGCAGTAGGACCATGCTCCTCCGAGGGAAGACTTTGCAGGAGGAGGCCGACCTCAGGGTGCTCCTCAGGAACCTCGACCAGGGCATGGTCGGGGAGGTGGATGACATCAGAGAGGCAGAGGAGCTGGGCGTGGACAGTTGCACGCAGCATAGTTGATAGCTCTATCAGGACCATAGGTGGTGTGAGGTACGATTTGTTTGTTCAGCACTCTTGTTTATGCTTTGTTCGATTCAGGAGCCTCACACTCCTTTGTTGCAGCTGGTCTAGTCCATGCTTTGGGACTAGACGTAGAGAGACTTTCCGTACCACTGGTGCTGAGTACACCAGTTGGAGCCCAGACCAGTGTATCTTGTGTTTTCCGGGGATGTGGGCTGATGTTGGGACCACATCAATCTAGTGGGGACCTTCTTCTATTACAGATGCAGCCATACGATGTCATCCTAGGCATCGACTGGTTGTTTTCTGGTAGTGCTGTTATCGACTTCTTCCGAAGAAGAGTCATTTTCTCCGACGTGGATGGGAAGCACATATCTTTTGTTGGCGAGAGGAGCTATCAGGCGGGAAGATGGCGTGTGGAGTCTCTCCTTTCCTTGTTAGGTGGGTTATCAGTGGTTCCAGCTGATACAGAGATGATGGTTGTCCCGTAAATTGTTGGGGAGTTCCTCGATGTTTTTCCTGAGGAGGTTGTGACTCTACCCCCCCGACGTGACGTTGAGTTCGGGATAGACTTACAGCCTGGTGCCCGTCCGATTTCGATGGCCCCTTATCGGATGGAACCTTCAGAGTTGCAGGAGTTGCGGATTCAGATTGATGATCTGATGGAGAAGGGTTTTGTTCAACCCAGCATGTCGCCATGGGGTGCTCCAGTTTTGTTCGTGAAGAAGGCATATGGTGGCCTCAGGCTATGCATAGACTACTGAAGGTTGAACTAGGTAACGGTCAAGAACCGCTACCCCCTTCCAAGGATAGATGATCTCTTCGACCAGATAAGGGGAGCAGGTTGGTTCTCTAATATTTATTTTCGATCAGGATATCATCAGCTGAGGGTAAAGGACGATGACATCTCGAAGACGGATTTCAGGTGTAGGTATGGGAACTTCGAGTTTGTAGTGATGCCATTTGGAGTTACGAATGCACCAGCTGTGTTCATGGGACTTATGAACTTTTTCTTCTGAGAGTTTCTAGACCGGTTCGTCGTTGTGTTTATCGATGACATCCTGATCTACTCAAGGTTAGAGGAGGAGCACGTTGAGCATCTCAGGGCAGTCTTGGAAGTCCTTTGACACCACCGACTTTACGGGAAATTGTTGAAGTGTAAGTTCTTGACTCAAGAAGTACACTTCCTTGGGCATGTGGTGTCTCAACATGGAGTATCGGTGGACCCGTCGAAGGTGGAGGCAGTTGTTTCTTGGGCAGCACCCAAGAGCGTGGCAGAAGTTCGTAGTTTCCTGGGGTTAGCAGGTTACTATCGGAGGTTCGTTTCGGACTTGTCTCTAGTTTCTGATCCTTTGACAGCTTTGACGAGGAAGAACCAGGTCTTCCTATGGAGCGAGCAGTGCCAGAATGCTTTTGACTACCTGAAGGAGAAGATGGTCAGTGATCCCGTACTCAGGTTTCCAGAGGAAGGGTTGTTGTATGAGGTGTTTTTTGATGCTTTTGGCCTTGGTCTGGGGTGCGTGCTGATGTAGAAGAAGGGAGTGATTTGTTATGTGTCTAGGCAGTTGCGCCCTCACGAGCGTAACTATGCCACCCATGACCTGGAGCTTGCAGCAGTAGTGTTCGTACTGAAGTTGTGGCGACATTACCTTTTTGGGGAGCGCATTGTGGTCTTCTCAGATCACAAGAGCCTATGTTATATCTTCTCCCAGCGTGACCTGAACTTATGGTAGTATAGATGGGTCAAGTTTCTCCAAGGCTATGACTTTGAGATCTCTTACACTGAAGGTAAGGGAAACATTTTGGCTGATTCCCTGAGCAGTAAGTCGCATCAGGAAGTAGTTCGGGAATCCACTGATGCTTGGAAGGCGATGGGAGAGTTGGCTACCTTACAATTGGATGCAAGGGTAGAAGGTGTTAGAGGATGTTTGTTTCAGATGACGGTGCAGTCCTCCTTGTTGCAGTAGGTGGAAGAGTCTCAGTGGGGGGACTCCGAGGTGGAAGTGATGCGGGATCATGTCAATCAGGGGAACGCTCTAGAAGGATGGTCAGAGGACAACCGACATCAGATGCTTTTCCATGGAAGGTTGTTTGTTCCGGAGGAGATGTGTGAGGGAGTTCTCCGTGAGTTCCATAGCTCAGCCTTGGCGGTACATCCAGTAGTTTTAAAAATGTACTGAGGCCTGAGGGATCAGTTTTGGTGGCCCGGGGTGAAACGAGCAGTGGTGGAGTTTGTGGCTAAATTCCTAGTGTGTCAGCAAGTGAAGGCAGAACACCGTGTCCCCGGTGGTTTGTTGCATCCTTTAGATGTCCCCGAGTGGAAGTGGGATGACATATCAATGGACTTCTTCATAGGACTACCCAGAGCTTAGGGTGGTTATGATGCTATCTGGGTGGTGGTGGATCGACTGACGAAATAGGCTCACTTCTTAGCAATTAAGGAGTCAGTCCCGGTGAGTACCTTAGCACAGAGGTACGTAGATGAGGTGGTACGTTTTCATGGAGTCCCGAAGACTATCATCTCATATTGGGATACTCGGTTTACCTCACGAGTCTGGAGGGGGTTACAGCATGCTTTTGGCACCCAGCTACGCCTTAGTACTACTTTCCACCCCTAGACTGATGGGCAGACGGAGCGGACTATCCAGACGTTGGAGGACATGCTGCAAGCATGCGTTCTAGATTTCAGAGGATCATGGGTATAACACTTTCCTTTAGTATAGTTTTCCTACAACATCAGCTTCCACTCTACTATTGTCATGGCACCGTTTGAGGCTTTGTATGGAAGGCCAGGTCGTCACCCATTTACTGGGAAGAGGTTGGTGAGACAGGTGCTCTTGGGCCAGAGGTAGTGCAGAGCACCACAGAGAAAGTCTATCTTGTATGTGAGAGGATGAAAGTGGATCAGGACCGACAAAAGTCTTATGCTGATCATCGGAGGAGGCCCTTGGAGTTAGAGGTGGGAGATCATGTGTTCTTGAAGGTTTCCCCTCAACGGGGGCAGCAGAGGTTTGGGAAAGGGAGCAAGCTCTCACCTAGGTTCATCGGACCTTTTGAGGTGCTGAGGCAAGTCGGTGAGGTGGCATATCAGCTGGCCCTGCCACCTCAGTTGGAGAAGGTTCATGACGTCTTCCATGTCTCCCAGCTTCGTCGGTACTTACCCAACGACTCCCACATTATCGACTGGGGAGAGTTAGATATGGGAGACGACGCGACCTTCGAGGAACGACCAGTCAGAATCAAAGATCGTAAAGAGAAGGTGCTCTGTGGATGAACCATTCCCTTGGTTCGTGTGTTGTGGAGGCATGGCGGCCTCGAGGAGAGAAATTGGGAGCGGGAGACCTAGATGCACGTTCAGTACTCGGAGTTGTTTTGACTTGTGTTTTTCCCCTGTTCTTCTGAGCTTTGTGTTGATGTTGTACTCTGTACCTTTGATATATGGAATGTTTGGCTTGTCAGTTGTGAGACCATTTGTTTCTTTGTTCCTTGGTAATGTGTAACATGTACGGATGTGTGGGAAAGGAAAAACCTGAACCTTAATCGAGGCGCATTAATGAGGATGCGATTGAACCCGTGGGGGCGAGTCAGTGCTGCCTAAAGCGGATAATATCTCGACATAGGTGAAGGAATTTCCCAAACCCACGTGTTCGGGAAGTGTGTTGGTTGTGTGGTGTTGGGGTTAGTGCGAGTAGAAAAATCCTAATGTATAAAAGTGGGAAGACCCAATTCTTAATCGAGACGCATTAATGAGGATGCGATTAAACCCGTGCAGGCGATTCAGTGCCGCCTAAAGCAGATAATATCTCGACATAGGAGAAGGAATTCCTAACACATATGATTAGGGTTGTTGGTTGGATTCCTGTTATAACGAGAACCCTAAGAGGTATCTTGTTGGGTTCCTCTGGGTTGGTTTTTGAATTCTCAGGGATGAGAATGTTGTAAGAGGTATCTGATGTAATGGCCCGGACCTCTCCATCCCTTTTATTTGTCAAAAAGAAGGTCAAGAAGTGTTCTAGAGGGTAAGATGGACTTTTCCCACACTTTCCATAATTTTGAAACTACACACTGAGTAGTTTGAGTACACGCCATGTACTCCCTTTTCGGGTATACCCCGTGTTGCAAGACGTGTCCTTGCTATGTGCAATAATGGGTGCACGCCGTGTGACCTGTTTTACACACCGTGTAGTCCCTCCCTGCGTACGCGTTACCAATCAATGGTCGTGTGATGTGTTGGAGCTGTGTCCTTGACGTGTGCAATAAATGAGTACACGCCGTGTGTCCAAACTACAAACCGTGTAGTCCTTCCCCGCATATGCGTTACCCTCAAACCGTGTGTTGACCAGTCAACAGACGTAGAGCTATGTTGGAAGCCGCGTGGAGACCGTGTGAAATAACTGAGTACACTCCGTGTACCATAATGTACACGCCGTGTACTTTTTATTTTCATGCCTATAAAAGGAGGGGTCCCCTCCTCCATTTCAACACACACCTCTCCTCCCATCTCCTCTGAGCGGAGCTCTCTTAAGAGACTCAAAGGCTCTTCCTTCCATAACTTCTTCATCCGAGCTCCGATTTACGATCCGTTAGCGGCCACGGGATCTTAATGATGAGGTGGAGATTCTGAGCTTGGATCCTTTGTCTTTCCTTCGTCCTTTCCTTTCCGACCTCCACCTGAGGAGGTTTTTCCGGGACCCGAGAGAAGTGACGGACTCCGACGGACATCTTCTAAGGTTGATCCGGGGGAGCGTTGCGATCAGGAACCTGTTGAGGTAGGGATCTTACCTTCATCTCTCTAATTTTTGCATCATGCGGGGTGGGTATCCTCTTGTTTTCATGAGGAACATTTGAAACTTTAAATAAAGATAATAACTGGTTAAAGAACGGGGATGGGAAGTTGTGATTGCTGTTACTTTATATCCTATGATATTATGTTATGAATTGAATGAGCTTCTGCCTATGGAAAATCACGGCCATTTGGGGCCTTTGCTTACACAATTAAATGTTTCCCTCTCCTTCTAGATTTTCTTATGGATGGAACTTTGTGGAATGTGAAAATTGGTTAATCACATAAAGTTGGATGTTAAAATATGGAAACCTTGTGTGATCACCCCAGTTAAACAAAATGGAATAATGAACATGTGGGTGTTGGCTTGGTTACGTGGCATGTGATGGGGGTGTTTTGTGGGTTGTTGTGGATAGGGTGTGTAGTGGGGCTGTGATAAACGGTATTAAAGGGATGATGATGTGCAGGTTTAGTGTGGTCGTGGTTATGGTGGTCGGCAGTGGGGCTGCAGGGATGGGTTTGAATGTGAATGGGCTATGGGTTGTGATTATTAAATAAAAAGTGTAAGAGTTAATTAATGGTGGGTCATGGTAATGTAACGGGTTTAATAATCAATGGGGTTGGTTGGTTAATAAGAGGACTTGGTTGTTTTGCTTGTGTTTTCCTAACATGATTTGTGGATGGCAGAGTTATGCTTTACGAATGATCGATGTGGTTGGTTGTGGATAGTTTCCCAGTAGTTAAGGAACAAAATAAACTAATTCTGCTGAAACGTGAAAACCTAAATGAGGTTGGGGTTGTTTTTTGTATGCATGCTTCATAGTAGCAGTGTCGAGGCATGTGCTCAGTTTCTCTATTTAGAAGCCATAGGTTGGGTTGTGTGGTTGGTAAATATATATATATATCTATATCTTTTGTGTTTTATCGCACCCCACCCATGTTGAGCACTTAGTGCTGAACACTCCCATTTCATGGGAGAGGGTGTTTTTCCCTTAGTTACTAGCTCCTTCATGCTCCTTCTCCCCTAGGCTATGATGGATTGAGGCGACCTTACACCTAAGACTCTTCGGGTAGGTTTCGATTGGGGTGGTTTTAGCCCAAGACTATTTGGGCAGGTTCTACTGTTTCCCAAGAATCTTTGGGATGAGGCCTAGGTGTGTGAAGACGGGATACGTGGTTGTGAGGCCCAGGTGTGTGCGGGCGGGATACATGGTTGTGAGGCCCAGGTGTGTGCAGGTGGGATACGTGGTTGTGAGGACCAGGTGTGTGCGGGCGGGATATGTGGTAGTGAGGCCCAGGTGTGTGTGGGCGGGGAGAGTGTGGCAGCGTCAGGACGTTCACCATTAGGAAGAGCATCTAACAAAAGGGAAATGGTGTGGGATACCCAATAATCTTGTTTCTTATATACTACTACCTGTTGTGATTGTGTTTTTGGAGAGTGTGGCAGCGTCAGGACGTTCACCGTTAGGAAGAGCAGCAAAAAAAAGGGAAATGGTGCGGGGTACCCAATACTCTTGTTTCTTATATACTACTACCTATTGTGCTTGTGTTTTTGGTGAGTATGGCTGGTGAGGTTGGGTGGATAGAATTCCTATATAGGTTTCTTCTGTTGTTCTCATGGGACATTAGGATGTCTCCCCACTTGTGCACGAGAGCTTTAGGTTTCCCTACTGAGTATACTTGTATGCTCACCCTACGTTTACTTTCAGGTTTCCAGGAGGACTACCAGGGCCGTGCGAGACCGTACTAGTCAGACATCTGGAGTTGTTTCTGTTGTTGTACCTTGTTTTCTTTTGGGTATTTTACTTTGAGCTTTCTTGTACTTTTACCTTGTTATAAAATTATTTAAACATGCATGTGGGATTGGTTTGGGTTTATTTATATACACTGGTTCTTTTCCTTTTTGGTGGTTGACTTGTCCTATTTCCCGATCCTAAATAATAAAAAAGGGTAATGCCTCCCATATTTGTGAAAAATCATACCCTTGGTGCTAGTCGCCACCCCGGGGCCTACTGGAGGCGGGACTCGGGGGTCATTATCTCCCTTTCACCATTGCCAGGTCAGGAGGGGCATCTTTGGTTTGAGGGGGTCGTGACACAAACCAGTGGAAAATAAAGTCATTACCATAGGTTGTAAAGATGATGGAAAACAAATTCATTATTATAGGTTTTTGAGATTATGGAAAACAAAGTCATTACCATAGGTTGTCAAGATAATGGAAAACAAAGTCATTAACATAGATAAAGTAATTACATTTAAAGTAATTCCTTTATTTGAGAAATGAGTATAAAGAGATTTCTGATTTCCAAAACAAAAGAAATAAAAGTCAAAATAAGACTTTTGACTTAACAAATGTTTACCATGATAGGTGGTAAAGTAAAAATGAACCATCATTGTTTAGTGAGGCGGTAGTACACCATACACATAAATAATATTTTTGTTACTCATTAGATGTATGTATGTGTAACTTTAGGTCAAAACATTAGCCTGAAAACAACCTAATATATTTAGGAAAATAGTGTTTTTATACAGGAATGGAATAATAATATACGAGGGAGAAGATAATGAAAATAAAAGAAATGAGTTTAAGGGAGGGTGTTACCTCTTAATCGGGTAAATCCTTTTGGTTTGCACCAAAGGAATTACTTAGAAGAATTTATACCAAGAAGGAGTATTTAAGGAGAAAGGGATGTTTTTTGGGAGGATATTTAATCAGATATTGGCCAAAAATTTATGGTTTGAGAGTTGTGAAGAAGTGGAAGAGAGGAGGCCTTTTTATAGTGGATGAGGAGTTCCACTCTTGTATTATTTTGACAAAGGAATTCCACATAAATTTTTTACAAGTCTAATGGATCCAATAATGGAATTAATATGAAAAAATGGAGTATAGGGTTTAAATTTGGCTATCCAATGGATCTTGGAAAAGTTTATAGGTCTTTTTAGTATTAAATTTAAGGTTTAGTATTTAGTTAAGCTTAATTTTACCTTAATCGATGTAATTAATTTTATTTACCTTCACTAATATTTCTGGTAAAAAACTAAGTTTAAATTATTAGAAATTAGAATTTATTATTATTCTAAATATTGAATCAATTTTTCCAAAATTCCAATCACATAAGTTGAAGAAATTATTTTAAATTTAATCCCGCTGATGGGACAACACTACAGGTTTTTAAAGTATAAATGATCAAAAGTTTGATATGTTTTTATATCCAATTTCAATGTGAAAATTGTTCAAATGAACTAAATTGGATTAATTTATAAAAATATTATCTAAATAAACATTTAAAATAATTTAAAATTTAATTTAACCATATTAATATATTTGATGAAAAAGTATTTTTTGATCTAAAATTTAGTATTTTTCACTATTCATTAAAAAATGAAAATTCACAGAAAAATACCAAAATGTTTCTCTAAAATAACTATTATGTACAATTTAATTTTTTTTTATTTTTACATATTAAATCTATAGAAGTTACAAAAATTGGATTTAAAATGGTTTCTCCATTAAATGGTGGAAAAATTCCTTAATAAAAATATTTTTTTAGCTCCAAATTTGGTTTGTTCTTATCATATGTCTATCAAATATATTATATGAATATAAAAATTATTTTATTGAATATATAAAATATATATTACATTAATATCACTCAATAATTATAATTAATTTAATTTATTAGGGTAAAATATCTTTGTGACCATAAAAATAAAAATATGTTTCTTTATATTTAATCGATTTTCAAATTCATTTCTAATTAATTGGTAACCTATGAATTCATATTATATTTGTTTAAACCATATATTTTCATAAATTATTTAATAATATTCATATCTATTAATTTAACAGCTAGTTTACATCTTTTAATATTACGTAATAACATTTTATTGACATACTGTTGTTTGGTAAAACTCGGTCTTGCATGTTACGAAAGCCATCAAAGAAATTCATTGTTACATGTAATGTAATCTAAACTTAGTGATCTGTTTATAGAAATATAAATATTATGTTGTGCTCAGTGTATTATTAACTTGGTTTTGCGTATAACAGAAACCGAACATAGTGTTTTAATATAGAATAAACTATCTTTAGTGTTTCATGAATTGAAAAATATAAAAATATTGAATTAATTCAAAAAAAATCAAAAAATATCAAGGTGTTACACATTTAATCATAAAATAAACCATACAAGGAAGTGGGTTTCATAATAATTTTTTCATGGTATATCCCATGGAAGATAAACATGATTCATAAACAATATGTCATCTTAATCATAAATCATTAAAATAAACAATAATATTGGTGTCCTCGGATCATATCTGTAGTAAAGAATAAACTATATCAAATGATATCATCTAAAATAGAGAAAGATTTTGAAATATCACTTGGAATGTTTCTTAAGTAAAATATCCTCTCTTTGGAAATCATTTTCATAAAACATTTTAAAAAATATTTATCTTATAATGAAATCTTTGAAATTTATTTTAAAACATTTACTGAGGAAAATATATTTTCTGCTTTGAATTTTTTTAAAATATAAAGAATTTTTACAAAAAATTTTATTTTAAAATAAATTTGAAAACATATAAAGGAATAGAAAAACCTTATCAAAACCTTATTCTTTGAAAACACTTTCAAAACTTATAAATAATTCTTAAAATCATTCTAAAAACCTTTTTATTTAAAAATTATTTGAAAACTTATAAATAAATCGTTATTTTTTTTTGAATTTTTTAATTGAAAATAAATTTTAAAATAATTTGAAACACATTTGAAAAACAATTTTTTTGAAAACATTTGTAAAAAACACGAATCGTGGAATAAAAAAATTTCTGACCGAAGGGAGAAATAAGTTGATATTTTTTAAAAAACACTTTCTTCATTATCTTAAGTACAAAAGAGTAGAAAATGGTACCAATACATGGATATATCATTTAAAAACATAGGAAAATATTATTCATGAGATTTCTTGAGATATGGATGATAATATTTTACTAATTTAATAATAATTATAAACAATCTCGAAAAACAATGAGACTATAACAAAAAACCATTACCACTTTGGAAACATTGAATTACAATACCTATAAAATAATAACATTAGTTGAAGTCCAAAATACCATGAAATGAATTATATTCAAGATCTAACATTTAAAAGGGAATTATATACACCTTGTATAAGAATATAGGTGTATAACATGGCATGTGTCTCAAAGAAAAAAATTCAGACAAAATTATTTTACCGATTTGGTAACTTTTTGATCCATAAATAACATGAAAGATACATCATAAAAATGGATATGGTAATACCCATAAATATATGGATAATAATCATATAATACATTCATGGGAAGTATATACACCACACAAAATAAACAAGTGGTGAATAAGGAATAAGTCTTAGAGAAATAAAAGTGAGACTAGAAATCCCCTTACTACATGAGTAACTTTTGAATCATTTTAACCTTGAAATAATAACATAAATTTAAACAATAAATATCATTAAGTAAAATAAATTAATGATATAACATGTCATAGATAATTATATACACCATAAAACAAGAATAATTGGTGAATATATCATATATCTCACATAAATGAATGTGAGATGATAAAATCCTTACCTTAAGTCTTGAATTTATTCATACACATTTAAGCCTCCTATATAAAAAGTATAATTTTATTATACATATACCACACAAACATATTCTCATATATCATAGCATATATGATTTTATTATGACTTTATAATAAACTTTTATTAATAATTTCATATTAATTTTATGTTTTGGGTAATATCCGCTTTGTTTTTCATATATTTTTTGAAATGATATTCTTGATCCTGTCTCTTAGATCATTATTTACTTATTTCCATAATGTAAAAAATTATTTAAATATCATATATATTCAGTATATAAATACTTTTAATAATATATAAAATATAGAAATTTTTAATGGAATACACCACTCATATATATCATAAACTTTTACTAAACCCATCTTTAATACATTCCATTTAATGTGTGAACGAATCACATAACTTTTAAGAGGCGATAGTCCAAATGTCCATAAACAAAGTTATCATATTTTAAAAAATAGAAATAATGAAGGTATTTTTTATTTAATAGTCCCAAAATCATAAAGGAATAATAAATATCATAAATATCATTGTTTCCGATGCTTTCATTAGGGCATGTTGCCTCATGTGTTATCATCCACTGATGTGCTGTTATTTCCCCACATTCCATCTTTCCAAAAGTGGGTTGAATTCATAACTTTCTTAGTGATGTATTATTCTTTATCGAAAGAGGATGATGGGATGTTGGTTCCTCCTTCCATGGATTACTCCTAGGAATTCATCACCTATTCTGGGTCTCCCTCATATATTTGTGTCATAGTTCATGAAACTCATTCCCAGTGGAATCTCTTTGTGGATGTCGGTTAATTATGATGCTTCTATCTGGAAATTACAAGGGCTCTAGTTAGGGTATAAACCTTTGGTTAGGAGAGTATTCATGTTGGGAATCAGTGGTATGTCTGGATGCTGGAAGATTGGAGAACCTGTATTACTTCTTAGAGACAGCTTCTCAAGGGTGCGAAACCTAAGGCATCCTATGGTGATCACATGTTATCTTATGCGAGAGGCATGTCTTCTGAGGTTTTTCTCATGAATCCCATGTTTAAAACAGGGTAATCCATGAGTTTAACATCCTGTGAGGAAGAGGGGTTATGATTTTAACATATTATGGATATCGATCGATGAGATACATCCCTAAGAGGGAGAACTCAAAAAGTTTTACTGAATGGATGGATCATAACACCAATGAAGGCATACATTGGGTGGTGTGTCCCATAAAGAGAAGGTTTCACACCATGATGGGGTATGTACCTTAGAGGGAGGCACCAAGGTTTACTATTTGGATGGATTAGGATGACTCTAATGGTGGACTAGAGAATGTTTGTCTCATAAATGATGATGTCACACCGTAAATGCCGATCTAAACATCTATATAGGTGGATCAGAGAGGTGCACCTAAATTAGGGGGACACCAATATTTATCATTGGATGGGATTGAACCTCGAAGTGGTGTCATACACACCCTATTTAGAAGATAGGGATCAAAACCCATGTAGTTCGTTAGGGTGATAGAATATAGGATTACACATGGATAACTGCCCTTCAAAAGATGATTTTTATTGGTTTGATTTTATGGGGATTACGTATTGAGACTAGCTGAATGCTATTCGAAGTAGAGATTATATGGATGGGGTGGCATGATTCCACTAGGATGTGGTGTCCTGGGTAAAATCAAGATGGTTTTTCGAAGGATTAAATATAATGGATGGGTTTGTGGGGGTGTGTTGGTCTTGAACCTCAAGGAGGTTTCCTATGTATCCCAGTTGGTTGGGAATCCAATTCCATGTAGTTATAAATGGGGGCTAGGGATTATATATAAAACCTTCTCAGATAAATTCTCGAAGGAGATGTGACCTTCGAGTTGGGGTATGGAATTCTCAGGATGTGTCCCAAAGAAGATCAGGATGGATGGTGGATGATGGGATTGGACCTTAGGGAGGATTCCTACATACCCCAGTTAGTTGGGAATCAAAGTACACATATTTTAGAACAGGGGTCGGGGATTACACATTAAAGATTCCTGGATAAAGACCCGAAGGAGATGTGACTTCCAAGTTAGGGTAATGAATTCTTGGGATGTGTCCCAAATAAGATTGGGATGGATGGTGGAAGATGGGATTGGACCTAGAGGAGGATTTCTACATATCCCAGTTAGTTGGGAATCAAATTCCATGTATTTCAAAAAAAAATGCGACACATAGTAAGGCGGAACAGATGGAAATGAGGCATGGTGGTTGGTTATTACGCATTGAGACGTCCTAGATAGATGGAGGTGGATAAAGTGATCTCATCGAAACAAGGGTGAGGTGATGGATAAAGTGATGGAGGGTTGATCAAAACAACCCATAGAGGTGGATCTAGGGGGGATGTGTCCCATAAAGGTAAGTTTTAACATCATGAGGGTATATACCAAGGAGGGAGAACCAGAGTTTACCATTGTCTGGGATTGATCCTCATGGAGGCTTCATACATACCCTATTTAAAAGACAAGGATTAAAACTTATATAGTTCAGAAATGAGGGGCATGGGGAATAATCCAGGAGGGATGCCTGGATGAAGGGTTTCATGGTCACTACTAACCTATAAAACCATGTGATTTATGCTCGCTGTGAGAAACAAGAGGAATCAGTAGACCAGACAGTCACATAGTGAAATATGAGTCAGTGAGGGATGGAGTTATGGGGATTATGCATTGAAGATACTTGGGGAGGATTTCATTAAATGTTTGTAAGATATAATTCCTTTTGAGGAAGATTTTACCTCCATGGAGACAAGTGGGAGTGGATAATTCCCAATGTGCACATAAAGACAAAGCCCAAAGGGAGAGAGAGAGAGATAATAGGGCTCCAATGCTCATAACCTCTCTAATTTGTCTAGACACAACACACATGTGGTGATCATAGTTTAATATCATGTTTTGAGGAAGTTGGTGCTAGGAAATTTAACGTCCTGTAGATGGGATGTGGGGGACTCACTCCTCACCCCTTGGACTTACATAACTGATACCCACCCGCACATGGGGGAGGAAAGGCATCAACAATTCTTGACAGGAGATAGGTGTAGTATTTAATAGTGTATCCATATTAGTGTGGATATGCCAACAAGTAAAATCCATTAACATACCTATTCCAAAAAGAAATAGGTAGAGAAATGAAATAAGGTACACTACATGAGGGACTAAGAAATCACTACATGCAAGTCTGGAGGGCTGCACAGAGGAGGTGCATGTAAGACATGGAAGTTTCATGCAAGAGGAGCTCAAACATGGTTCTTTAGAGTAAAGGTAAAACATGAAGTCTAAGGGAAGGGGTCCGTGAATGACTAGAGGTTTGCATGAAAAAGAGAAGGTTTTGAGAAGAAGATGAGGTGTGCAAGGAGAAGTGTTAGACATGGGGGGGTCTTTTTCTCGCACTTGATAAATAAAAAAAGGAAATAGGTGAGGTTCAAGCCCTTTTGGGCCCACATGAAGGGGGACCCACAGGGGACCTATTGCATATGATCCTCTACCTTGAGTGGTTTATGGTTCCTGGGATATCGTAGAAGAGGTATTCTTATGTTCTCAGGAGTGATGGTTTAGCTTCCAGATCATTTCCCCAATGAAAGGAGGAACCCTTCTATTTATAGGAAAAATCTTGGGTGGTGACGTGTTAGATGTTTGGTTTAGAATTGGGTGTTTGAAATCACAATAGGCACGTAAGATAATTATGTGTAGACCATAATTTTATGTTAAGTCAATAAGTTCCCTTATGAATTTTCCTTTCCTTTATGTTTTTAAAATCACAAACACATTTTATTAAGGAAAATTATGTTTCGCTAAGAATTTTTTTCTTAAGGAAATTTTTATTTATCTAAGGAAATCTATTAGATTAATCCTAAAATATTCTTTTATATGTTATGATTAATAATACTTATCCAAGTTTAACCATATTTTTAAGACTTAATTTCCAAAAGAATACTAGGATCCTTATCTAAAACCTCAGAATCTTGAAGTCCCTTAGATACTAAGTCTTACTATTTTCAGACTCCGAATTCTCTAGAAATAAAACTCCAAATTCATTATAATTTAGACTACAAATTCTCTAGAAATCAGACTCTGAATTCATCAAGATTAAAACTTTGAAATCTCTAGAATTTATACATAGAATTCATTAGAATTCAAAATCTGAATTCTCTATAATTTAGACTCTCAATTCATCAGAATTCAGACTCAAAATTATCTAAAATTAGGACTCTAAATTCATAAGTATTTAAAACTATTAATTCATGAGAATTTAGACTCTAAATTCATGATAATTCAGTCTCTGAATTCTCCAAAACTGAGACTCCAAATTCATCAGAATTCAGAACTATAATTCTTTGAAAATCAGACTCCAAAATCTTCATAAATCAGATTCTAGATTCCTCAAAATTTAGACCCTGAATGTCAATTATTTCAGAATCTTATTGTTCATATTTTTTAGACTTCGATTCTCAATTCCATAAGAATCAGTTTAAATATTTTCTTAGAATTACCTCATTTCTTTAAAGTAATGTTTCATTTTATCATATCTTAAACATGTTAATGTTTCTTAAGCTTGTTTATTTTTCTCACACATAATAATGTTTCCAAAGTTTTCTTACATGAAACGATGTCATAAAATAAGTTTATAACAAACCATTGGCTGAGTGACATGTGTATAGGTCCCTCAGAGATTCAAAGAAAAATATGACCGTTGGGATTTTCGCTTATAAATATCATAGCTATTTAAAGAGTTTGATATATGTTGATATGTATTAAAAAATATAAAGATTACATGCTATGATGCTGTGAAGTGATTTCTAGAGAGAGAGAGAGAGAATCTCATGCTTTGTGTGAATGCTATGAACAACTTGTTCAAGCTATGAACAACTTGTTCAACCTGCTTAGTACGACTCTGATTGGCTGATCAACTGAGGGATTCCTGGGATAGGAAGATAGAGGTTACAACTACCTTAAAGTTCAAGGGCTTGCAGGGATAACAATATAGATACTGATATTCTTATCATGGGCTTACCCTGGTGTGGGTAAGAAAAACATTATTGAAAGTATAAATCAAGGGACCTTTATCCATGGTTGTTGGATAGCCTTCTCTTTGGGTTAAAAATTTTTGTACTTGTTCTTGTTTTGTTACAAGTATATAATTCCACTGTATTTTGTTAAATTAAGAATCTACAACCTTCTTATAATTTATTATTCTTGTATACTATGATATTTATGATTCTATATGCTTTAATGTATAATATTTCTTTAAGATAAACTTGTTTAATTTTCTTTAAGATAAATTTTCTTAAGTTTAGGTTCTTTATAATTGGACCTGGGCCCTTCCAATTATCCCTTTTTTTAAGAAAAAAGAGGGTTTGTGTATTGACCTTGTTTAACTTTGTTAAAATTATATCTTTTTAAGGTTAATAATGAAAGTTTTTAAACTTATAATTCACCCCCTCTTGTAATTGAGCATCTACATCTGTATTTCGATCCTAAAATTGGTATCAGAGAAGGTCTCTAAAATACTTATAATTACATATACGTTTTCTTTATTAACTTTAATTTTTTAAATTTACTTGTCCAAGTATTTATTAATGAGTTTCTTTATAAAATATTTTATTACTAATCCTTTTGTGGAAAAGTATTTTTTGTATTTTCTTATAGAATGACAGAAATAAATATTGGTTCTATAGACAATATAAATCCTACCAAACCACCAGTTTTTAATGGTAATGATTATGAGTACTATAGAGATAGGATTAAGACTTTTGTTATTAACATTGGAGTGGAAAACATTGTTATGCTCACTAGTGACTATAATATTCCTGAAAAAGAAATCAAAGCATTCACAAATCAGAAAAAACAAGAATATCAACTAAACTAAAAGGTACAAAATACTCTATTTTGTTCTATGACTAGAAACATCCATAGCCAGATTTCATATTATGAAGTTGCTAATAGAATATAGAAGAAACTTGAAGTTACACATTTTGGTACATCCAAGGTCATTGAAATAAGAAGATCTATGTTAAGAGATGAATATCATGGGTTTATGTTTCCTTACGGAGAACCTTTTTGCAAAGTAAAACAAATAATTATGACTATAGTCAACATTATTCAATCTATGGGAGAAAAAGGACTTGATGATGAAGTTATTGTAGACAAGATAATTGATATCATGCCCAATGAGTGGGAATCTAAAAGGACATCTATTGATGAAAATAGGAAAGTATCTATTATTACTCTTGATGAGTTATTTGTAACTTTTATTCAGCATGAAACAAGAATGAAGAGAGATACAAATTTCAATAATAAGAATAATGGTAATGGAAGTTTTACTTTAACTACTACATATAAATCCCAAACTCTAGAAATGGTAACTATATCTAAAGCTAAGTAAGCTATTTTTGTATCCGAATCAAGTGATAGTGATCAGTTAGAGAATGAACATTCCAATCTTGCTCGAAGGATGAACAAGATTGTGGGAAATAAATATTTTAAATATAGATATAAGAAGAAAGACATAAAGGAAAAGAATGATTCTAAAGTAACTTCTTATGAATGAAAAAGGGATGGACATATCATACTTGATTATCTTATGATCAAGAGAAAATACAAAAAGGATATGCATTCTAAAAGAAAGAGAAATAATTATTACAAATATAATGATAATAAATTCTTGAAAGACAATGACAACTAGAGTTCCAGTGGTGGTGACTCTTCAGATGAATATTCGTAATATGAATATTCTCATCAGAAGAATATTAGTCGTATAGTTAGATTAACTATTGAAAATCACTGTATTATGGCTAAGGTACACAATATTGAATCCTTAACCAATATTTATTTTAAATATAATTTTTCTAATGAAAAATATTATGAATCTTTAGATGAATAATCTTCCTCATCAAAAGATAATACCTTATATTCATTTAAAGAAGTTTCTAGATTTTCTAAATTACTTAATAATGATAATTTTAAGATAAAAAAAAGTTATAGAAAGAAAATTCTAGAATTTATTTTTTTAATAAAAGAAGTATCAGATCTTTCATAGATCTTGACCAGAAAACTCTTGATTTTGAAAATATTTCCAAAAACTTTAAGGAAGTTAATTTTTAGATTGATGAACTTTCTATTTATCTTGAAAATGTTATTTTTAAGAAAAATGTTTTAGAGAATAACTCAGACTCTAAGATTAATGACTTTGAGGAAAAAAAATTAGTCATCAGACTGAAATCTGAAATATTTTCCTTAAAGAAACTTTTATCAAATTTCACTTCTGGAAAGAAAGAATTTGATAAAATGTATTCACAACTTCATCCTCTTTGGAATAGTTCTAGATTTGGTTATACTCATTCAAAACCTATTTTTAGTCATAACTATTTTGTTCCCCAAAGTGATCCTTTTTACACTAAGTGTCAATGTGTTGGACATTGGAAGAAAAATTGTTCTTTAGATAAAAACCAATCCTTAGGTTTTCATAAATATTACTTTTCTAAGAAAATGTGGATACCTAATATTTTACTTTCTATAATTTTTGGATCCAAGAAATTTTGTATTCTAAAAGTCAAATTATTTTATTTTTAGGAAAATAAAGCAAGTGCCAACAAGAATACATGGTACATTGATAGTGTATTTTCTCGGCACATGAATTGTAACAAAAACTTATTTTAAAATATTATCAAGACAAAAAGAGGAAAAGTAACTTTCGAAGACAATGATTAGGGCGAAATTGTTGGTATAAGTAACATTGTTCTTCTTGGAAAAGCTTTAATTTTAAATGTTTTATTTGTTAAAAGTATTAAGAAAAAACTTATAAGCATAAGTCAATTATGTGATGAAGGCTAACTTGTGAATTTTAGGAATGGTAAATTCTTAGTACACAATTTCAAGGAATAATTTATTCCCTCTTCCCATAGGCATGAGAATGTTTATACAATTAACTTAAAAGGCCTTAGGATCTAAGATCTACCTTGCCTTAGTGGAATGGAAGATCAATCTTGGTTGTGACATATTATAATAGGACACTGTAACATTAGGAACCCATGAAAAATATGAAAGAAAAGACTTGTTAAGGATATAATAGAGATTATATTTGATTCTTCAAAAGTTTGTGATCATTGTCAAAATGTAAAGAAACATAAGCCAAGCTTTAAATAAATCAGCGAAGTCTCAACTTCTAATTCATTACATCTAGTGCATATGGATCTTTTCGGTCCAACAAAAAATAAAAGTATTAGAGGAAAATATTATGTATTTGTTTTAATTGATGATTACACTAGATTTACATGGGTTTATTTTCTAGCAAATAAGTATGAAGAGTTTTATTATTTTAAATATTTTTCATCCAAAGTTAAAAATGAGAAAAACCTTCCACTAATAAATATTCATAGTGATCATGGGGGAGAATTTAAAAATTCATATTTTGAAACTTTTTGTAGTAAAAAAGGCATTACTCATAACTTCTCAGCTCCAAGAACTCCTAAAAAAATGATATTTTTAAAAGAATAAATCAAATTATTCAAGAGATAGATAGAACCATGTTGTGTGAATATTTTATTGCTAAAAATTTTTGGTATGAAGCTGTAATTACAGCTTGTTATACTGTAAATCGAGTTTAAATCAGACCTTTTTTTAATAAAACACCTTATGAATTGTGGACAGGGAGAAAACCTAATGTTTCTTACTTCAGAGTATTTGGATGCAAAGTATTCATCTTGAGTACTAAAGATAACTTACATAAATTCACACCCAAATCCAATGAAGGAATTTTCTTAGGCAATTCCACTACTTCTAAGGCTTATATAGTTTTTAACAAAAATTCTTGTACTATTGAAGAAACATTACATGTTAAATTTTATGAAATTGATCCTTTTTTTAAACAATCCTAACCTACCTCTTTTAATATGTTTTCAAAAACTGATTATAAAAATTTAATGAAAGATTATTATAATAAGGAAAATACTCAAGAAAATGTTTCTAAAGTATTTACCCCATAATATTTTCTACCTTATGTTAATGAATAGGTTTTAAAAAACCTAAATTAGTTGTTTCTCAAGAATCATCCCAGTGATATTATCATTGGTGATGAAAATCAACCTGTAGGGACTAGATGTTTTTTATGAAATGAAGTAGAACATCTATCATTTCTTTCCCAACTATAACCTAAAAGCACTAATGAAGCCTTAGGTTATGAATATTGGATTAAATCTATTCATTATGAACTAAATGAATTTGAAAGGAACAAAAGTTTGAAACATGGTTGAAAGACCTAAGGAAAATTCTGTAATTGGTGTAAAGTGGATCTTTAGAAATAAACGTGATGAAAATTGAATCACTGTAAGAAATAAAGCAAGATCAGTTTCTAAAGGCTATAATCAGCAAGAAGAAATAACTATGAAGAAACCTACAATCTAGTAGCTATACTTAAATCTATTTGTATTCTACTAGCCTTTGCATCATTCTTTAATTTCAAACTTTTTTCAATGGATGTGAAGTGTTCTTTTCTTAATGGATATGTTCAAGAAGAAGTTTATGTTGAACAAAATCCTGGATTTGAAGACACAAAACATCATATACATGTTTTTAATCTTACTAATGCTTTATATGATCTTAAACGAGCCCCTAGAGCCTGGTATGATAGACTTATACGATTTTTGTTACAAAAAAATTATGTTAAGGGAACTACTAATCCAACCATTTTTATAAAGAAAGATAAGAAAAATGTTTTGATTGTTAAAATATATGTTGATGAAATTATATTTGGATCAACTCAGCAATATTTAACCAATTCATTTGAAAATCTTATGAAATCTGAGTTTGAAATGAGTATGATGAGTGAGTTAAAATTTTTCCTTGGTTTTCAAATTTCTCAAATACCCGAAGGGAATTATATATCAAAACATAATTATATTAAATATATTCTTAAAAAGAATTGATATGACCACACTAAAAGTATAAATACTCTAATTAGTACCTAAAACTCTCTTGATCTTGATGAAGCTAGGAAACCAATAGATCAAATAACTTTTAGAGGTATGATTAAAAGTTTATTATACTTAACAACTAGTCATCTAGAATTAATTTTTTCAGTGTTTATATGTGAAAGATATCAATATAATACAAAGGAATATCATTTAAAAGAAGTGAAAAGAATTTTTCCCTATTTAATTGGGACCATGGAATTATGAATTTTCTATTATCCTGTAAATGATTTTGATTTAATTTTTTTTTTCAGATGCATATTTTGGAGGATGTAGAATGGTTAGAATAAGTACATCCATAAATTTTCATTTATTAGGAGATTTATTAGTTTTTTGGTCATTAAAGAAGCAACACTCAGTAGCACTTTCCACTGATGAAGCTAAATATGTAGCAGATATAAGTTGTTGTGCTCAAATGTTGTGGATGCAACACACTCACAGACTATGTCATGAGTTTTACAAAAACATAATGTGTGATAATACTAGTGCTATTTCCCTAAGAGAAAACATTTTACATCACTATCATGAAAAGCAAAAAGACATTAGGCATCACTTTCTTAGGGATCACTACTAGAAAAATGATCTATAGCCACATATCTATAGCCACAATTTAATTGGTATGTGGCTATAGGTTAAGATATAGCCACGTTTAATCAAAATCTGTGGCTTTAAAATAGAAATACCCACAGGAGATCGTCCCCTGTGACAACATTATTCACTTAATTTTTATCCTTGCTCAGGCTTTTCCTCTCCCAATCGCTCACCCAATCCCTCCCTTGAGACCATTCTCCACCGATCTTCCCTCTAAACCCTTCTCCTCCGATTCTCACCCGACCAATTTCTCCCTCGCCCAATCCTCACCCGACCAATTTCTCCCTCAGCCAACCAATTTCTCCCTCATCTGATCCTCACCCGACCAATTTCTCCCTCTTCTATCCTTTCCGGATTCTCCTTCATGATTCCACCATCCCTCACCGGATTCCATTCACATCCTCCATTCATGGTTTATCCATTCATGATTCCTCCATTCACGTTTCCTCCATTCACGGTTCCCCCGTTCACATCCTTCATTCATGGCTTCTAAATCCCTCGAACAATTTGACGCCATGTAAGTTTTCATATATCTTCACAGTAATTATTATATTTTTCTGTATATATATTAAAGTAGATAGAATTTTCTTCCACATTGCCCTTTTTTATTTAAGTGTGCTTACAAACCTATACAGATTATATGATATGAATTTAACTAGAGAGTTTTCACCCATTGGTGATGAGTCCTTCATATTTCAAATTATATTTTCTCAAAATCATACTTAATTGACTGATATTTGTCACATTATATTGACATTCAAATCTATATTTATTACCCCCATTTCATTCTTTGTGATTAGTTGTTTTTTTGCTTTCATTTCATTATGCTCAAGGACCATTAGCCTTGTAATCACCAGTGGCCCAACAATCAATGATTATTGTTCTATTTTATTTTTTATACAATGCACATGAAAATCTGAGATGATCACATGTATGATTTATTATTTTTAATTTAGACATGGGCATGTTTGTGTTTCATTATATATATATATATATATATATATATCATTTATTCTGAATCTGTTTTGAATCTGTTATGTATTATGTTATGAATTTTTTATATATTATCTTTTTTCTAAAAAATTTAACATTATAAGTATTATTATGAAATTTTATTTAAATTTAAACTATTATAATCTATTTTTATATGGATTCTAAACATTAATTTATGTTATTATTGATTTATATGGTGCGACTGTTCAGAATATTCTTTACATTGTTGAGTTTAGTATTTTTTTGATAAATGCTCTGAAAAAGTTAAAAGATATTTTTAGTCTAGACATCACTTTCAATCATGCATTAAAAAATTTCCAAAATATATTTTTAATCCAACTAGTTCTCTAGTTTTCTATCTTTCAGTTCTTTATGTTTCAGTTCTCATTTTTTTCAATAGGTGTTATGTATTAGCATTTTTTATTTCAGTTTTAGTTCCACATTCTAGATTTGAAAAATTTGGTTTCACTAGTGTTATATAATGATTTCATTAGTTATATTGATCATCCAGTGAAACATCTATATGAAAATGTTTCCATAGGATTTAGCCAGCTAATGAATCAATTCATTCAGTATTCACCTAGAAGTTTTAGCACTTTAGAAATTTAGTACTGGTTGTGTTGAATGATAAACCATTTTCAAACATGGTATATTTTATTCCAAGTGACTCCCATAGTTATTACATCAATCTAGTAAGAGTCATATTCCATTGGAAAATAGTTTTTCATATGTCCAATCCAATTTTCATTTCAATTACAACAAACACGACATTTTAGTTTTATCAGGCTTGTTGGTGTAGCTAATTCAGTCTAGGATATTTAAAAGAAGGACAATGGAAACACCACATGCTGAGTAGATTTCTAGATTCAAAATATAAGTAGTGTGTTTCACTTCTAAAAGCAACCAAGCAGTGTGAAACTTCATGTAGAACCAAATTATGTTCATTTTTCAGGATGATATTTTTAGGAGTTTAAAAGTTATATGTGCTAAGATTTTGTTTTGTTATTTTATATTTTCAAGTTAGTTTTCTCATGTTCATGTTTACTTTATCACTTAATGAAGTTGGTTCATACATTATATTAGGGTTTTGATCTGGTGTTTCAATCAAATGTCAACATGTGGGGTTGGGGGAAATCCTTGTATGGGTACATGTGTGTGAATAACGGCCAAGGGGTAGTGTTTTCTTCTATTATTTATTTGTTATAAGGTATTATGGAAGTATTATGAGGTTATTCATTGGTTGGGGTATTAATTTAGGGATCAAACTATGGGAGAGGGGATCATGATCGCATTTCATTTCAGCACAACTTGACAGTTATTGGAGAGTCGGTCCTTAAAAGGATACGACTTCAGCCTCGAGGGAGGGGTCTTCTCTAGGAGAATTCCTTATCTTCTTTATATAATTATTATTCTTATTGCTCAATTTTAATCCTATATCTTCTCTTATAGAACAATCCAAATACTACTTTGTAACTTTTTCTCTTCTACTATAATTATTCCATGTGAACTAATGTTAGGATGTTTACCTAACATTTGGAAACTTCAGTGGGGAATGACCGTCGGGGAATCCAACTGTGTGCATTGTAAGGATGATCAGAGTTGTTCAATAATATAAAGGAGATCAAAAATCCTTTTATAGTGTGCCATGGAAGTTTGGTACTCATTAAACAAGGACAAAGAGACGAGTAAGGAAGACGATCATGGTTTGATGTTCAAGAAGATGCTATCATCTAAGCATAACAGTCTGGATGGTAGGTTTCTGGGAGAAATGGGGAGCCAATGTGTAGCGCATGAATTGATTTGATGATCAAGGGAGCACGTGACACTCTATTTATACCAAATCCAATTTCAGTGGTATTCATGAATTCCAATTTTACATACATCACACCCTGTTGTTTAATAACACTCCTCCATACTAGTTTGTAACCAACTCAGTGTCACACCTGATTCCACCTAACTAATTTCATCAGAAATCATAGTCTCACTAATGATACTATAACATAAGTCATCACATTATCTTTCATGTCGAGATGCTATCTATGAGAACCAATTTGTGACAGACCCAATGGGCCGGTGCAGGGGGGCTGTGGAGGGGGGAGTGGTGCAGGTGGGATGGGAGTAGTAGGGGGGCTGGGGGGGATGGTGCAACTGGGGGCTGGGGGATGGGTTTGGGGGCTGGTGCAGGTGGGCTGGGGGGGGGGGGGACTGGTGCAGGTGGCCTGGGGGGTAGCAGGGGGCTGGTGCAGTTGTGTTGGGGGTAGAAGGGGTAGCATGTGGCTGGGGGGGCGGGGCTGGTGTAGGTGGGCTGGGGAGGGGGGACTGGTGCAGGTGGGCTGGGTGTAGCCAAGGGGCTGGGGGGTAGCAGGGGTAGTAGGTGGCTGGGGGGGGGGGCTGGTGTAGGGGGGCTGGGGAGGGGGGGACTGGTGCAGGTGCGCTGGTTGTAGTAAGGGGCTGGGGGGGGGGGGCTGGTGCAGCTTGGGGGCTTGGGGCTTGGGGTGGGGGCTGATACAGGTGGACTAGGGGGGAATGGTGCAGGTGGGATGAGGGGTAGCAGGGGTGCTGCTGTAGCTGGGGGATGGTGCATGGGGCTTGGGGGGGGGGGGTTCTGGGTGGCAGCAGGGGGCTGGGGCCAGTGCCGGGGGAGGGGGGTGCAGGTGGGTTGGGGGGGACTGGTGCAGGTGGGCTAGGGGGTAGTAGGGGATGGTGTAGGGGGGCTGGGGAGGGGGGGATGGTGCAGACTTGGGGGGGGGGTGGTGTAGGTGGGTTGGGGGGTAGCATGGGGGATGGTGCTGCTAGGGGATGGTGTAGGGGGGGCTTGGGGCGGGGGGGGGGGGGGGGGGTCTGGGGGAAGTAGGGAGCTGGGGGATAGTGCTGGGGGGGGGGGTGCAGGTGTGCTAGGTGTAGCAGGGGGCTAGGGTGATAGTGCAGTTGGGGGTGGGGGATGGTGCAGGTGGGCTGGGGGGGACTGGTGCAGGTGGGATGAGGGGGTAACATGGGGTTGGTGCAGGTGGGTTGGGGGTAGTAGGGGCTGGGGGGGGGGTTCAAGGGGGCTAGGGAGGGGTGGACTGGTGCAGCTTGGGGGGGACTAGTGTAGGTGGGCTTGGGGGGTAGCAGGGGGGCTGGTTGCAGCTGGGGGATGGTGTAGGGGGGGCTTGGTGGGGGGGGGGGTCTGAGGGGAAGCAACGAGGCTGGGGGCTAGTGCTGGTGGGGGATGGTGCAGGTGGGATGGGGGTAGTCGGGGCATGGGGGATGGTGCAGCTGGGGGTTGGGGGGGGGGGCTGGTGAAGGTGGGATGGGGGGGGACTAGTGCAGGTGGGCTGGGGGGTAGCAGGGGGGCTGGTGCAGCTAGGCTGGCGGTAGTAGGGGGCTTGGGGGTTGGTGTATGGAGGTTGGGGAGGGGGAATGGTGCAGGTGGGCTGAGGGTAGCAAGGGGTTGGGGGGGCTGGTGCAGCTTGGGGATGGGATTGTGGCTGGTGCAGGTGGTCTGGGAGGTAGTAGGGGGCTAGTGCAGCTGGGGGATGGTGGAGGGGAGGATTAGGGGGGTTCTGGGGGGCAGTAGGGGGCTTGGAGCTAGTGCTAGGGGGCTGGTGTAGGAGGGGCTGGGGGGTGGTGCAGGGTGGATGGGGGGGAGGAGGGGGCTGGTGGGAGGGGGGATGGTGTTTTGAAGGTCAAGCTGATAGAAGGTGTTGTTCATATTACATAGAAGGATTGGAAACTCAATTCCATCCCACACTTGATTTGTTTTTTCCCTCAATCCTTGGTTTTGAATACCTGATGCTGTTTGATAGGCCTAAGAAAGTTATTAATGCCTTGATTTTTTTGTGAGTTTCATGTGGTAAGTGATTGACAATTCATTCTTAATATTTTTCCAATTACAAGTTTTTCCCATAAGTTAGTATAATTTTTCTGTGTTTTTTATGACCTTGCTTAAGGATGCACTCAGTTTGCTGTGATTTTGTTTCATGGCCTTGCTGAAGTATGTGTAGTTCATGTATGTTTTTTTTTTCAAGAAAATATGCATGTTTGAGTGAAACACTTTCACTAATTTTATGGTATTGTTTTGAGGGTACATGCGTGAGTCTGCCTTCAATTTTCACATATTGTTAGAAGAGAGTGATGAAGGGTTTTTAGGTTCTTCCATCAAAATCCATTTCCCATTTCTAATGAAATCCATATTTCTTTACATAGGTTATTCCACTATAGCATGTCCTTTAATAGTAATAGATGATAAAATATCTCTAGAAATATGAGATTATAATAGATTCCAAGAATACCTCTTATTGTTTTCCTTGGATAACTTCAAACACGTCTATTCTATCAAAGCCTTATATTATGACTTGTTTAAACTTAAATAAGGTTTTCAATTAACCCTTTATTCCTTATTATTTTTAATTTTATTAGGTTTTTCTCTTCAGGAATCACTGTGTGAATCAATTAAATTCTAGAACTCATCACTTGAGGTAACTCATATATGCCATGATTTTTTATTTTGATCTAAATTTTATCCAACCTTATTCTTATCTTACACCTTGTCTAAATTATGGTGTTCATTTATTAATTTCTTCACTATTTTCTATTTTTTTATTTCCCAATCACTGTTTTTAATTTTTTGTGGTGCTCTCTGTTATCCTCAAAGGCCCTCCCAGCTGGCTGATCAAGATGCGACTTTTTTCCATGTCAACTGTAACATTGGTTATTTCAGGATCTAGTTATACTGGACCTTCCATGAATCTTTCCAATGACTTTGGATGGGAAAATGTGAAGAAGTGGAATGACACATGGGAGCAGCTGTATGTGTACTGGATCATTCCATTCACAGGAGAAATACTCTTAGGCTAGTTCTTCTGTATGATCTTTCCCCCAACCACACCAAAGAAGAAACCGATCTGAGCTTCTTCTAGCCAATGTATGGACTGACACTTTCTTTACCTTTGCATGTTATTATATAAAGCCCCTAAATCATTGTTTGGTGGATGTTTTCCTGATTACAACTTTATTAACTCTACATCTTGTTCTCTTTATTTGATCTTCATTGTATGACTGACTATATCCAATGACCTTATCTATTCATTTTTCTTCATCTCAAACAACTGCTTTAAATATATAATGTAAAAATTGGAAAGAAAATTGTAAATAATCAAGGGAAAAATAAAGTTATTATTGAGGAAATAGAGAATCATAAACCTATTTTGAAGGATTATTCCCCTCTCATCCGCTTACCACAAAGGGTCAAAAAGAAAAATATTAGAATAGACTACTTAAAATTAATTGAGATGTTTAAAACCTTAAGTATGAGTTTTCCCTTTGGAGTATCATTAAAAAATTCCTTCTTATGCCAAATTTCATAAGATTTTTTATCTAATTAAAGGGACTTGGAAGAATTTTTCACCATAGAATTAATTTAGGAATGTGGTGATGTATTATAAAAAAATTTAGTTCCAAAACATAAAGTCCTTGGATTATTTGTTATATAATGTAGAATATAATAAGGTTAGGAGAATAATTTCTTGTTTGAATTGGGTGACATTTTCAACCCTATTCCTCTCTCTTTATTTCATAAGCCAGGCATGGGGGGGGGCTGAAATCCACTTCCTTTTCACTACAGGAAGTAGATAGGTCAATCATTCATTCAATTTAATGGGTGGATGGCCTATTATCCATTGTAGGGAAGCATATCTTACCCAATAAATTCTTAGTTATTAATATGGAGTGCAAAACGAAGGTAACTATCATTTGGGGTAGGCCATTCCTAGAGATAAGTGGGATTCATATTGATGTTTCAAAGGGAAAATAGACCTTTCATACTAGGGATGACAAAAAATAATTTAATGTGTCTATGGAATCAACACTAGAGGTAATATGTAACTTGATTTATATAATAGAGGAGGTTCTTAGGTCTGAGATTAGGAAGTATACCCATGACCCATTTAGATAAATAATTCACGAAATAGTGCATGAACCCTTTAGGGTTAACATTGTTGAATTTAAATCCAATAAGGAACTTGAATGGTTAGGGAGGCTTGAGAGCAGCATTAGGGTGTAGGAGGACGTGGGGGGGGGGGGGTGTAGGTGGATGTGGGGGTACATGGGTAGTGGGGGGGGGGGTGCAGTAGGGTTGAAGGGTGGGGGGGGTAGTGGGGATGCATGGGGGTGATGGGTGGGTGGGGGGTGCAGGGGGAGTGGGGGGAAGTGTTGGTGTGGTGGTGAAGGGGGAAGTTGGGGTAAAGGTGGGGCATAGGGGTGAAGGGTGGGGGGTAGTGAGGGTTAAGGGTGGTGGTGGGGGGGGTGGGGGTGAGGGGGGGGGGGCAGTGAGGGTGAAGGGGGTGGGGGGAAATGGGTGTGAATGAGGGGCAGTAGGGTTGAAGGGTGGGGGGCAGTGGGGGTTAAGGGTGGGGGGCAGTGGGGGTGGGGGGTGCTACGCGTTTTTAAAAAATTAGAAAACAATGAGGAGTTAGAGATATCATTCAATGAAATTTTTTATAGTTTATGTTAGTTTGGTTAGGGACCCATAAATTATTTTATATTGGGTTTTATTTAGTTTAGGATCAATTAGGCCAATTAAATATTGTTTTAATTTTTATATTGTTTTCCATTTGGTTTTATTCATATTAGTTTAGTTCATCTTGGTTTAGGGAACGTCTATTATTTTTATTCAGTTCAGTTGATTTCAATTCTATTTGGATTTGTTCTCCTAAATTCAAATTGACTTAGATAATTATAGTTTTTTGGATTATTTTATAGTTTTAATAGATTATTTTCTTGATATAATGGTTTGGTTCAATTTAGTTTTTTGGGTTTGTTTTGGTTTAGTTTATGTGATTCAGGTTGGGTATGTTTTGGTTGTTTTAGTATAGGTTGCTTTTTTAGGTTACAACTATTATAGGTTTACATTACTTCAATTTGGTTTGATATAGATGTATTTTTTTTTTCTTGTTTGGTTCAGTTCAACTAATTTTTGTTAATTTGGGATTGTTTTGGTTTTTTTTCATTTTTGATTAGTTAGGTTTGGTCCAATCAGTTTGAGTTTGGGAAAGTGTTTTTGTACATTTTTTAAGATTTTATTTTAATTTAGGTTTAATTAGTTGATTTGAATTGGTTATTTTTTATTTATTTTAGTTTTTCATGATTTATATGAATTTGATTTAATTGATTTTAGTTCTATTTATTTGTCAGTTTAATTGAGGTCTGTTGGAACCAGGAGGCAGGGGGGCAGCGGTTGAGTAGGGAGGTAGGAGACAGGAGGCAGGGAGCAGGGAGCAGGGAGCAGGGCAGAGGTAGGGGTAGGGAGTAGTGGTTGAAATGGGGGTGAAAGAGATGTATTTTGTTTTTCTGAAACAAGGGAGGTAGCAGGCAGCGGTTGAACCGAGTGGGAAGGGAGGGCAAGGAGGCAGCGGTTGAGACAGAGAAGGGAGTAGGAGGTAGCGGTTGAGGCAGGGAGGGTAGGGAGCAGGGGTTGAATTGAGCTGAAGAACTGTATTTTTTTCTAAAACAAGGGGATTTACCCACGATTTTTTATGCAATTTAACATGATAGTAGGCTTGATTTTTTTTCTGGAGACTCCATGATGTAACCATAGTTTTGAACCGTGGCAAAAGGTCTATTGTCACGATTTCAAACCGTGGCTATAAGTCTATTTCCACGGTTTCAAACCATGGGTATAGGTCTATTTCCACAGTTTCAAACCATGGCTATAGGTTTTTCCCTATAGCCACACCAATAGGAGCCATGAGTAGTGAAACTGTGGCTATTACCTATAGCCACATTTTTAGGGTCTATAGCCATGATTTATAACCGTGGCTATAACATTTTTTTCTAGTAGTGGATCACACACTTAAAGAAGATACCATTATTTAATTTATCAGAATGCAATATCAACTTACTGACATTTTTACAAAATCTTTACCCTATGATAGATTTGAATACATTAAAAAAAAGTTAGGAATGATAACCATAAGGTAATCATCTATATTAACATTTTGTTAAAACCTATATTTTTATATTAAGATACTCCTTTTCATAAAGGGAGTATATATGTTAACTCTTTTATATTTTCTTAATAATTTTTTTAAAATGAATAATTTTCTTTCCTTAATAATTTTTTTCCAGATAATGAAATTTTAACATTTTAGAACGAGAAATTTTTTGCATTTCAGAACCTGAAATTTTAATATTTTAGAACCTATAATTTTAACCTATGGAACCGGTTTTTTTCTGGAAATCGAATTTTTTATCTTTCGCAACATACAATTTTAAATTAAGAAGAACCTTATCAATATTAAGAATTCTTAATTAACAATCCGGAAGGTATGCTTCCTTATGTAAATCTTCATAATTTCATTTTTTACATGTTGATATTTCTATATTGTTTTAAGAAAATCTTATCAGATTCACTTTCCTTAAATATTATTTTTCCTTAAATCCTTAAAAGATTAGAATCTTAAAAATACTTCTTCAGCATTAATATCAACCATCAGATAAGATCAGCTGAATTTAAACTATTGGATTGATTTGGGAATACGAACCATCACCGTAGAGCTTATATAAACGCCCCCATATTTGTGTCCAACAAAGTTTATTCAAGGGTTTTTGCACTGAATCTCTGCCACTCTTCAAATCATCCATTTAGTTTTCTCATTTTCCTTACGTTCTGAATGTATCATGAATTTTTCTCTCAAAATTAGATGGCCTCCAACAAATTACTCAAGGACTAGTTAATCTTCTGAGAAAATTTGGTGGACCCAAATTTCTTTGTTAAGTATGTTTCCTTGATTGAAAAAATAATTACGAAGAATGGATGGGAAAGTCTTTGTTTTTCCAAGACAAAGAATCAGGATCCAGTTTATCCTGATCTTTTTATAGAATTCTATGACTTAGTCAGTTTTTATAAAGAAGGAGGAAGAGAAAAGTTTTCTTTCATGATCTATGGCAAAAAATATTTTTTATCTTTAAACATGGATGCAAGAATTTTGGGTATTCCTTATGAAAGAGAGGCTATATTTTGTTCTCACATGTTTCCAGACATGGAAGTTAGTTTTGAAAAGGTTAAGGAAATTGAGTGCCTTGGACTTAAAGAAGTTATGTCACCGAAGATCAATAATCTTTCAACCAATTTCAGATTGTTTTGCCTATAGATGCAAGGATTTTTAATTCCAAGAAAGGGGTACAAGGAATCTCTTAAAAAGTGTGATATCTTCATGATAGATTTATCAATGAATCTAAGGAAGATAAACCTTATCAAATAAATTATATTGACCATAAGTAATATCAAGAATGGATCCCTTAAATCTCAAATTATCATGTATCCAACAATATTTTTAAATATCATTGTTCTGTGTTTAAAATATTTCAAATTACTTGAAGCTCAAAAACATAGTTTTTAAGATAATGCTGTTGAGTGATGACACTCTAAGGAGGATGAAAATCAGTTTCAACATTAATTAAGGATATTTCTATAATATTTCTAAAAGTGAGGTTCAAGATACTAGGAAGAAAAGAGAAATAGGTAAAATTTCCAAGAAAACCCCAAAGAAAATAAAAGAACCAGAACCAAAAGAGAAATCTTCAGTACTAGAATCAATATCTGCTCCACCTAAGCCAAAAAAGAAAAATTCATTCTCTGATGAAGTGGTAGAAAATTAGAGAGATAAGAAGAATAAAAATAAGGAAAGAAATGAAATTTTTGGGTTAGACCCTAATGAGGATAAATCCTTGAAAATCAAAGGGATGAAGTGATTGAGAAGAAATAAAGGGAGAAGAAGTTAATGAATAAAATTTCAGAAGCTGATATTTTTCAAGATCTAATTAAAGATACTGAGAAAGAAATTGAAAAAATTCAGGTACCAGAATCCTTCTTACAAGAGTCTATTATAATAGAAACTATGGGAAAGAAATTTTCAATTATGGAACCTATTATTAAAGAAGAATCTTTCTAGTAATAAGTTGAATAAGAAGAAGAGGAAGAACAAAGTGAAGATGTGATCAAAATTGTGGAAGAATATCATGAGAAGGAAAGTCCTTTTGACAAGTTTTTTATTAAAAATTCCCAAGATAAATCAACCAAGATAATATCAGAAGGTAAAGATACTGATGCTCAAGATGAGGTTGATAAACCTTCAGATGATGAGAGTAGTAACCATGATTTCATTCATCCTAATGATGTTAAGGAAGTTGAGGATAAAGATGGTGAAGAATTTGATATTTATTAAGATATAATTATTCAATTATCTGATAGTAAGAAAGTGTCTATTAAAACACCCATGAAAATTGTGGTTTCAAAATAAAAAAAAGGATTTTGTTGGGACATCAAATAAGAATTCAGAAAAGAAAGATATATTTCCCTCTCCAGCAAGGGAATCATCTTCAGAATCTTCATCTTCCTTGGGACGAGATTTTTTCATTCATTCCTTGAAGAAGCTAGTGAATACCATTCCCTTATTCCCATGTATTGATTCCTAGTGCCAATTTCTACAAAAATCAATCAATCATAAGTCAGAAACAACAAACATTTGCATGGAAATTTTTTTTAAGCTTTAAGGTGAGTTCGAGAATTTTCATATTGGTTATGATACTCATAGAAGAACATGCAAGGAAATAAACAAATGGTTCAAGTTAGTGATTGATGATTTGAAAATCATGGATGATTTCCAAGATTCAGTAAATGATTCTTTTGACAAGTCAGATGACAAGATAAAAAATCTTTCAAAAAGTTTCTTAGAAAATATAAAGGAAGAACAAGCAAATCATCTTCAGAAAGATAGAGACCTGAATGGATAGACGAATTTAGTTACTCAAAATTTGAAAAGATAAAGAGAATTCAAGGAGGAGTTGGAAGAAAAGTTCATAGAGAAATTAGAGCTAGTAAAGTCTCAATCATAAATTATTAAGTCTCAAGAAGAAAGAATCAAAGTTCTTGTAAAGAAAAATCAAGACCAGGAAGGGCTTCTAAAGAATTTTGGGGATGATCACAAAGAGTTGAAGAATCTGAAGACAAACATGAGAAAGATAATGCCAAAGGATAAGAATGATGAATAATTTTCTTAAAACTCTGTTCTTTTGTTGTATTTTTACTTGTAAAATTTTTTTCCTATCATAATGAAATTTGGTTATCTTTCCTTTTTTTGGGCTTCTATATTCCTAACATTTAAGGTAATTTTTTTTCTTTCCCTCCATTACTTTTTGAAAATCACAAAGGGAGAGAAATGAATGATCAAAAGAATATTAAGTTAAAATAAGTGAATAACCTAAGTAAGGGGGGGATTATATAAGGAGGAGATTAATCAAAGAAAATATTCTTTAGTAAGAATAAATAAATTCTATAAGAAAGAAAAGAATATTATACTTAGGGACTTTAAAACCTAAGGGGGAGTTAGTCATATTCATTATGGGTCATAAGTAAAGGGAGATAAGTATTTTTTTAAGTTCAAAACGTGATTTTTTTTACTTATATTATTTTTTGAAAAGTTGTTTTTTCTTTTAAAAATGTGGATATTATTAATTCAATAAGTTCCCTTATGAATTTTCCATTCCTTTATGTTTTGAAAATCACAAACATATTTTATTATGGAAAATTTTCTTTCTCTAAGAATTATTTTCTTAAGTAAAATTTTCTTTCTCTAAGGAATTCTATTTTCTTAATCCTAAATTATGATTTTATATGTTATGATTAATAATCCTTATCCAAGTTTAACCATATTTTCTAAATACTGAATTTACATAAGACTAATTGGATCCTTATATAAAACCTCAGATTCTTACAATCCCTTAGATACCGAGTCTTAAAATTTTCAGACTCCTAATTATATAAAAATAAAACTCTAAATTCATTAGAATTCAGACTCCAAATTATCTAGAAATTAGACTCCAAATTCATCAGAATTTATACTTCGAATTCTCTAGAAATCAGACTCTAAATTCCTCATAATTTAGAATATGAATTATCTAGAATTCAAACTATGAATTTATCATAATTCAGACTCCGAATTTTCTGAAATTCAGAATCTGGATTCATCATAATTCACACTCTGAATTCTCTAAAAATCAAACTCCAAAATCTTTATAAATCAGATTCCTGATTCCTCAAAATTCAGACTCTGAATGTCTATTTTTTTAGAATCCAATTTTTTATATTTTTTAGACTCTTATTATCAATTCCTTAAGAATAAAATTAAATATTTTTCTTACATTTACCTCACTTCCATAAAGTAAAGCTTCATTTTATCAGATCCTAAACATGTTAATGTTTTATAAACTTGTTTATGTTTCTTACACATAATAATGTTTCCCAAGTTTTCTTACATGAAAGGATGTCATTCAATCTATTTATAACTAATCATTGGCTGAGTGACATGTGTACAGGTCCCTCAAAGCTTCAATGAAAAATATGAACATTGAAAGAGGATATGACTATTGGGATTTTTACTTATAAATACCCTAGCAATTTGAAGAGTTTGATATATGTTTATATGTGTTAAAACATCTATAGATTAAACACTGTGGTGTTTTGAACTGAATTCTAGAGAGAGAGACTCTCATGCTTTGTGAAAATTCTGTGAACAACTTATTCAAGCTGTGAACGACTTGTTCAACCTTCTTAGTGAGAATCCGATTAGCTGATCAATCGAGGGATTCCTGGGATAGGAAGATAGTGGTGATGACTACCTTAAAGTTTGAGGGATTTCAGAGATAACAAGGTATATTCTAATATTCTTATCAAGGGCTTACCCTGGTCTGGGTAAGACAAAATTTCTTGAAATTATAAATCAATGGACCATTATCCAAGGTTGTTGGATACCCTTCTCTTGGGGTTAAAAGATTTCCTACTTGTTCTTGTTTTTTTACAAGTTTATAATTCCACTATATTTTGTTAAAGAAAGAAAATATAACTTTCTTATACTTTCTTATTCTTGTATACGCTGATAGTTAAGATTCTATACTCTTTATGGTTTAATCTTTCATTAAGATAAACTTGTTTAAGTTGCTTTAAGATAAATTTGTTTAAGTTTAGGTTCTTTATAATTAGACCTAGGCCCTTCCAATTATCACTTTTGTTTAAGAAATAAATAGGGTTTGTGTATTCACCTTGTTTAACATTTTTAAACTTAGATTTTATTAAGGTTAAGAATGAAAGTTTTTAAACTTACAATTCACCCCTATTCTAATTGAGAATCTACATCTATATTTCGATCCTACATTTTATGAACCGACCTATAAACTTTTTTGAATCTTCCTTATCCGTTTTGAGATGGTTGGAGAAGAAAATGGATTTTTTATGTCACATTGGGTATATAATGGTCTTCCACACATATTTTAGTCTTGCATGCAGAGCTTGAATCTTCCATGTGACTCCCTTAGAATTCTTAGAATGATTTGTTTAGTCAAAGGGTGTCTTCAGTTTTCTTAAAAATGACCATATGAAGCCTCAAGTATAATTCAATTCCAACAAATTACCCCCTTGGTATCTGAGCTGAAAGGGGACTAGAAGTTCGGGTTTCAATGGAAACACTAAATAGAAAGTTTCATTTTGTGGAGGTGCGTGAAAAATCTGATGAGAAACATAGAAAATTTATTTGTGAATGCATGTAAGACCTAGTTTTCTACTATATATATATGTGGTGGTGGTGGTGGGGGGTATCTTCATTGTAATTTTAATTTTTGTACAACAAGAAATTTTTCTCTCATGCATGTAAGTTTCTGATTCCTACATAGAAAACCAAAATTCATTTGGTGTTTACAAGAAACTGATGAATCTTGTGAAATTTGGACTTGTCCAGATTTTGTGAGTCTACCATCCAAACTTATGTGTAGGAAATAATTTTTCCCACCAACATTAAATATTTTACGCATCAACCTTTAGTGTTTCCAAAACTTTATTGACATGGCCCACTGATAGATTGTTACTGAGAGGGAAGCTGCAATTGCTGCGTGGAGTGTAGAGATGATCAGAAATCCACAAATACATCATTCTAGAATGGTGATGTCAGAAAATTAGATGCTCTTAGGCAAGATGAAATAGCCTTAGAAGGATTACATCCTAATAAATAGTCTCTTACTATGTAATTTCAGGACACTAGACTAAGTGGCCATCCCGAGCTTTGAAACTAACTCACCGTGGTCGCGGGTCACATGAAAAGATAGCCTATAGTGGTTCAATATCACAGTTAATGACCATTATTCTAGTGAGAGTCAAGAGACGGCTATCTATTTTCTGAACTTGAATTCGAGGATGATAATGGGAGATTATCCAGTGCCTGAATAATCCCCTACCCACTATTCAATCACTTTCCAAAGTAGTATAAAATATGAAACTTTGGGCAGGAAGAAGGACTGGGACTTGAGGTACATGGGTAATTTTACAAGTGAGTGTGCATGGGAATACTGGGTACATCACACATGTGAGTATTTTGGAGAATATCTCCGCATAATCAGGTTTTTTGAGGCCATGTGGACGTTGCAATTCCACATATACTGTATACAGGATTTGGGGCCATAACTCTTCATTTGGTGGTCCCCTAACACAAACATTTTCTACCTCCCCCATGGTGAGGTTGGAGTTAGCCTTTGGTACATTCATTTTATTGAAGGAATTCCTCTGTAGGGACTCTAATATAACGATTTCATGCTAATGGAGAACATATGAATGGATAGAGCACGGACCCCCATTTGAACATGGAATCTTCTAGATGCGGTGAAGGAGTGGTAGGGGATCAATTACATACTGAAATAAATCCCATACTTATTGTGGTTCATCCTATTATTTAAGAGGGATAAAAAGTTACAGATACTTGGCTAAGGGAGGTAGTGACTAAACAATTAATAGAGGGGAAAGGTAGGATCATATTTAGTGGTCTTGGAGGTAAGACAATATCAAACATGGGGGTTTAGCATGGATAAGAGCTGGGACCCATAAGTGTGATATGTGGCTTTCTTTGCTATCTTTTTGAGTGGGTGGATAATTCTAGTGAGGGTTACATGAATGGGGGTCTGCCCGGAGATGCTGGTGATGGTTAGGATCATGAAAACTTGCAACAAGGTCAACATGAGAGTTCTTGTGTTAGTGAGGTGTTATAACATTTTGTGGTGCATCTCAATGGGTGGAATGATTGAGAGAATTTGTGTACCATTATAGATTCTTGATGGATATATTATAGCTCATATTGGAGTATATGATTTTCCGAATACCATCCATCCTCCGGAAAATGGTCTACGACCATATCTGTTGAACATTGATGGGGTCTGAACACAAATTCTCAATGATGAAGGGGTCAAGATCCAAATTAGTAATCATGAAAATTTCAACTTCAGACCCTTCCACACTCTAGTCAGCTATATGGTGGATAACATACGAGGTTCATTAGAGAAGAGAGAATATATGAATAGTATCAAGGGTGGTGTGCTGGTGGCATAAATTGATGGAAATATTCTTTGTGAACCATATATGCTACACTACTTTGCTAGACAGTTCAAATTCCTGTAGAAACCGTTGGAGAAAATGTATAAAGAAGTTCGTGAATAGAAAAACCCCTACATCATTCATCAGTTGTGTTGTATGTTTATGAAAACTAGATTTGGTGAAACAATCACACTACCCCCACTGATGTTGATATCGGTCTATCAATGGAATATGCTAAGCATTGAGTTGAGGAATACCTGGAGGCGATCTTGTGAAGACACATTCTGAAAGTCAAAAGTTGAAACCGTAGAGACTTGGTGGTGGGAAATCATGCAGGATTTCACTCAAGGGGTGAGCCAAGAAGCGGGATAGGTAACTGGGGCTGCACAATCTGGGACCTCAACAGTGGGGATGTCATAGGGTGTGGCTACTCCTCTACCTTCTGAGGAGGGGTGGTCACAAAGGAAACCTTGAGGATCGACGAAAGAGTTCCCTGGAAAGAAATTGAGATACCTACTTTATACTACTACAGAGATGATATTCCCCATTCTTTGGTCATCCTAGACAACATTGTGATAATCGATATTTTTAGAAGACCTGTAAAAGAAATTGGCACGAGACGAGATCCAGCTGCCAGATATTGGGCACATCTGGGTCACAGAAAAGATGTACTTTCAACACCAATATGTATATATAACCACCATGGAACTAAAATAAATTAATAAAACATGGTATTTTATAGGATAACATTTTAGGTGATCAAGGATCCCCCACTGTAGGGGTGAGAACACGCCAATGGAAGTAGAGGGAAGCGTCCCTCAGCCTGTACCCAGGCCTGAGCAAGGTGATAGACTAGTTACGGATGAGGCAATTTTTCATTGGCCACCAGAAAGGGTCAAGGAGAAGAAAAAAAACTAGTTTGTTCCTGATATTAATGGTTATTCATTAAAATTATTGAATTAATAATCAATGAATATCCTTCAGTGGTGGAAGCCCCTACCGCGATTAGGGAAATTGATCTAGTAGAGCTCAACTCTCATAAGTCTCTACCTCCAATGACCCATATCTATTACTCAAGGACTAGGACAATAGATGTGTCTATTTCATGAAGTGATCATGAGGCTATAGTCCTAGAAAACTAATGAATATAGTACATATATTGGATCACTTCTAATGATTGCACCTGTCTATAAGGATCTGGTCATTCAAGTTGATCCAGTCTTGGAACCTGGTGAGGGGGATGTTGTAGTTATGGGTGATGCCACTAACAGGGAAGAGCTCGAAGATAGTGTAGGTGAGGTTTCTTTGGAATAAGTGATATAATATGGTATTTCACATATTATATATCCTATTCCTCCAGAGAGGATGTCGAAGAAAGATCTTGTTGCTTAGCTATTGGCCGTCTTCCTAGAGCATAAACTTGAAGACCTTGAAGAACTGGATGAATTTGATCCCAAAGCAGTTAAGGAAGCCACTTGATCCAGTGTAGGGTGTGAAAACACATAAATAGATTCCATGAGGATCCTAAGACCCAATGAGTGAGACGAATAGGGCCACTTTACACCAAGATGCACTATCTCTACGCCAGAGAGTTGGTCTCTCTCGATATTAATGCGTTGATCCACAAATATATTGATGGGAATATTTGGGAAAGCAGTCAACACCTAGATGATACTTGGTTCCAAAATAAATCTGATAGCATTAAAAAGTTATGGGAGGATAAAAATGACATCCATCACCTTGAAGAGTAGATGAACGAGCATTCCACCTTCATCACCAATCAGTTAAAACTTGTTGCATGATTGAAGGTCCAACTGGCGGAGGCCCAAGAGCAGCTAGAATAGGAAAGATATAAAGTGTATGATCTCTGAGATGAGTGGTACTAGATGAAGATCAGGGTTTATGAGCTCCGTAATGATTCTTTTAATTAATAGATAGAGTTTATGAGGTGATAGTATACCTTGGAGGCACACATTGAAAGGTGGAAGAGTTGAAACACTCTTTTAAAGGGTTCGATCCATAAATGGAATGTTTTTTTCAATATTATAAAACATAATTTCTTTCTTTCTTTGAACTGAATTCATGGACACATTCTCACATACTTTTAATTATCAAAATTTAATCATACTTTCGAAATAACCAATTGACCAATCCCTAAGCTCACATGGCTCATACCCAGTGTGAGAAACAAGGGATGACCACATGATCCTTCACTTTTCATGAGACTTTTGGATAATCATCGAACAATCTGGGACTGAAATTATTGACTGACCACCTATAGTGTTTATACTTAGAGAGGCTGTAGCTGGAGAATAGGGATCTTGGAGCATCCAAAATTCCTTTCCCAATGTACTCTAATGCACGAATGAGATAATGATAAGACAATTGGAGTTAATCCGAGAAAAAGGGAATGAAAAGTGTGAATCAAAATGACCAAAATTTAGAACATGGGGAGGATGGAATTCCAATATGAGATGACTTCTGATCATGTTCATAACATAGTAACTGAACTGCTATATTGGAATGGGTACAGACAAACAAGGGTAAAACGTTGACCATGTTCATAACATGGGATGTAACTTGAAATTTCATCTGATGTATTTCGGGGCATTAGCTCAGGATAGTAGGTGATTCGATGTAGAATAGATAGGTCATTAGGGGTTCCCTTCATACATGAATGAGGATGAGGATAGAAATGAGGGTCCCAAAAAACATGGGGTGGATTGATGGAATGTTTGAAAAGATTCCAATACTCTTGAATTTATGCCACCATGACTTAAAGCACATTGGTGTGAGCATACTATTCTGAAAAAAATATCAAACCTATCTTATAGGGGAACGTCATCCTGAAAGTGGAACGAAAACCAAAGATGTGAAAAATATAGTGGATGACCAACATTGTGGAAGAAGACCTCTCAGGTGAAGGATGGGATGCATTAAAGTTTTACATCATGCAAGTAAGGATGATGAACATTTAGTTTAACATTGAACAATAAGGTTGATGCATGGTATAATTTAACATCATGTTGCAAGGATATTGCACATAGTTCAAGGTCGTACTTCTTGGACCCTGACCAACATTTTGAAGTCAAGTTTCATGGACTAGGTAGTGTACTATATTATTCATGTGGTACTAAGTTAATAAACCTAGTGAAAATGATCCAAAAGGGTTTTTCATAACACAAAAATATCTGAGAATAGATAAGGAAGGAGCATGTGTGGTGATGTGAGAGAGAAACCCAACATGAATGAGGTCTAGGGAGGCCCACTACAACATCACATATCCCTGTGAGTCTCTTAGTTTAAAGTCATATAGTTTGGATAAAGGGACTCATGTGTGGATCGACCACATTGATATCCACCTTACCAGGATGCCTAAGCCCACATGAGTGATAATCTGTGTGAGAAACAAGGAGCGGGATTCGTTTTTATCTTTTATGCTCGAGTTAACATCGGGGGTGACACCAAGGATGAAGTCACGCCATGATACAAGGATATGAAAAGAAGGGTAAGTTGAGACTCTTAAGGCCTAGATAAAATGGAGACTAGTTAGTATGGGAATACTGTTTACCATATTTGAAATATAGGGATCATAAATACACTAGGTAAGAATAGGGAAAGTGAAAAAAGGATCAAATGTGGACCAATTTTCAAAACAAAATATTTATCACCTACTGGTGGAGATCCATTAGGGTGTTTTCCCAAGATGGGAGGTGAGAAGAAGTGGCATGAGACCATCTTCATTAGGGGGTCCATATAGATTTGAAGGATGGTGGAAAACCCAAAACAAGGACTCAAATCATAGAATAAATATATCAGAGAGTGGGATTCAAAAAGAGGTGGTCAAATAGTTTAAGGTTGAATTTTTTGGACCATGGGAAATAGTTTGTTGTCTTGTTGTTTAGAATAATGATAAATATTCTGTTTTGGGGTATACATACAGAATGTAGGAGATAAAACCTGATGTGAATGATGCCCAGGAGGACCACATGTTGCATACACATTTTAAGATGAACCACACGACAATTAAGGTCATAATGTTTGGATTTTAATTGAAACTAAAGGAGTGAAAAGGTTGATGAACCTGTGGTTGGGCCTGATAAAATGTTTATGCATCACTACGTATCCCGTGAGGATGGGAATCAAACCGCAAATAGTTCTTAAATACAGTGCAGCAGGAGACCATCAATAGTGGGGGATATACTCTTTGGCGAGGAGGAATAAGGATGGAACAATTATCATGGGGCATCCTGAACTTGTTCAGGGCATGGTTGGAGTTTGACGTCTTTCATTGAGGATGATGGGTTCTTAGTGTAATCTCATAGATTTGAGTTCATGGAGGGGACTCAAATGGGTAAATATTGTGTGGATTATTGAAAAAACCGACGTGAATGAGGGCTAAGAGATTCCACACACATCACATATGCATTCCTAGGGAAGCTTTCACACAATTTAAAGTTGTGTATCTTGGACTATCAGGAGGAAAAATCATCACAACGGTACACATGTGAAACACAAGGGAGTTAAAACCTGACATGAATGAGGTTCATGAAGGTATATGTGTAACTTCTATGCCTTTAAGATGAACTACATATATTTTAAAGTCATGGAGCTTGGACTATGATCGAGGCCGAAGGGGCCAAAGGTTGAGGGTGTTTTTCACTAGGCCCAAAGACTAAGTGTATGGGTGTCACTTTGTATCCCATAAGGATGGGAATCAATCCATTCATATTTCTTAAAGTGAAATATCCATTTTTAGTTTTTATCCATACATAGTGATAGGGGGAATTATATATTTCTTTTTTCTTTTTTTTGAGCAGCTGAAATAGGAAGGAAAGACCGAGTTCCAATACAAAAATCAAGACACATATAGGCCTTGAAAGGTGGCATGGTTGATGAATAGTGCCAAGGGTTATGTTCTCTCAGGTGATATCACCACAATTCTATGTCATTTTTCATCATGTTTCCATGATGATGATACTGACGTTTAAAGTCATGTTACAAGATCAATCTATGAATTTTAACATCGTACAGTTTGGACTCTAGTTTCTACATAGTTTATCGTCATGTGTCTAAGACACTGGGGATAGGGGAATTATGTGGCACAAAAAAAGATCCCAACATTAATGAGGATCAAATAGGTCAAAACCACACTACACACTTCCGAGAGAACCATGGAAAGGATATTAGTTTATGGTCATGGTGTTTATAATAAAAGATTGTGCATCTTCTGTATGTCGGTATAATCCCTACCTAGACTCCTAAGACCACATGAGCTATTCTATGTGTGGTAAACAATGAGTGATGTTAGGATTTATCCAACTCATGTATAAGTGTAAAACAAGAGAGAGAAGATATTGTGATAAGAATTTCCCAAAGATACCGAACTTCTCACTCAACATCCACAGACAAATGGAGGGGAAACACCAGGGGTGTTAGAGTTCAACTAAAACATAGTGAAGTGGGAAGGATGAAAATAAAAACATCCAAGGTCCAAATTATGGAGGGGATAGATGATGGCCATGATCACTATTGACCACGTTCACAACAAAATATCCATGACTTCACCAGTCAAGGGTGGGGTGTGAAAACACATAATCAACTATTTACCAAATTCAAAATATAGGATGAGACATTTTCAACCAAAAATCGATTAGGGTGTTGGCCCAGGAAGAGAGGTGAGACAAAGTGGAATGAGACTGTCATCATATAGGGATCCTTATAGATGTGAAAGATGATTTAAATCTAAACATGTAAAGACTATAACTGTGGATATGGGTTGAGGAAGTGTTTGTGTGGAACTTGATAGCTTAGGACTCATGATTCAGTGAATCAGATCATGTTAGTGGAAGGATCCAACTGAACCCAAGATAAAATACCTTGGTATTACAAATAGTTTAATTTCATCTTACTTGGACTATGGGATCTTAGTTTAATGGTCATAGAGATTGGACCATAGGTTCCTAGTTTAACGTTGTGTTCCTGGGAGGTATCCACGCAGCCTAACAACATACGATAGGGAGGAAGATGTTACATAGTTTATTATCATGAAACTTGGAAATTGATGAAAGATATTTTCTCTATAGGGTAGGTGTGTGGAGTGGAAAATAACCCAACATTAATGAAGACCTAATAGATCTACATAACACCATACACTCCCAATGGGAAACTCAATAAAATAGGAAAAAATATTTGTGATCCAACAGCTAGGCTGGAGGACCGAATGACTAGGAATCACTCGTATCCCATGAGGATGGGAATCAAGCCACATGTAGTTCTTGAAAATGGAATGGTAGGTGACTTATTCTAGGGTTGATATTCTCTTAAATGAGAAGATAATGTTTGTTAGGCATTTTATCATCATGTAACTCAAAAATTATAAATTTTAGTTTAAGTTCATAGATCTCAGACAATAGGATGATGGTTTTTACATGAGGATGAGTAGTGTTTCTCCATGAAGCAACCCAACATGAATGAGGGATAAGGAGGCCCAATACGGCATGAAAAATTCCTTAGGATAACTCACACATAGACTCAAGTCATGAGGCTTGGACTTGGAATGATAATGTGTGTGGTGTGAGAAAATAAACTAATGTAAATGAGAACCAAATAGGTATACACAACAATACACATTCCCCAAGGAAAATCAAGCCAAGGGGGGAAAGGATTTTTGATTCTATGACTCAGCCTAAAGATGAAATGCCCAAGCATCAGTACATATCCCATGAGGTTGGGAATCAATCCACATGTAGTTATTAAAAATGGCATGGTAGGTAACCAATGCTAAGGGAAATGTTCTCTTGAGTGAGAACATCAATGCAATGTCATTTAACATCATGAAAATAAGACGTGAGGTAAATCATCTCAACCCATAATTATGCATACAGGGAAGGAATAACTTGATGTGAATGAGGCTAGGGAGGCCAATACCACACTGCATGATCTTGAGGAGATTCCCATACAGTTTATATTCAAGATTTTTGGACTAGAAGGTGAGGCTTCTAATAGGAAATATGTGGCATGGTATCATAAAATGTGAATGAGGCCAAAAGAACCAACATCACATGAAATATTATTGAGAAGAACCCACACATAGTTTACATTCATAAGGCTTGGACTTGGAAGGGTATATTTGTGAAAAAGAATATATATAGTGTGGAAGGAACAACCCAACATGAATAAGGGTCAAGGAGATCCATTACACCCAACACACATTCAAGGAAAACCCATAAATAGTTTAAAGTTGTAATTTTTGGACTTAGGATCCCAGTTTAATGTCATGTGCTTGGGATGTTGGAAATGCGACTTTTAAGGTCATGTAATAGGGACCATCAGTGATGTTCCTTTTAACACCATGCAGTTAAGATGATGAACTCATAGTTCAATGTCATATGTTAAGGAAGATACATCATAGTTTAACGTCATGTTCCAATGATGTAACAAGAGTTTAACATCATGTAGGATGCATGACACATTTTAACATCATGTAGGACGCTAATGCATATAGTTTAAGGTTGTACATCCTGAACAAGAGGGGAGTTTTACATTTTATCATCATGCAATTAATATTTTTATTTGTTATACAATTTAATGTCATAAAAAAGGATGAAGCAATATTTTAACATCATGTAGGATGAGTTCTCATACACAAAATACTATTTGAGAAATTTTTCATTTGTGGGAGGAGTGATTCACTCATCATCCACACTGACCAAAGTGTATGTACCATTGGGATAGACCATGTGTATGATGTCAGGTACTTCCCATTTGGGCTCCAACTTTGGTGGATTACTTCTAGGTATTATCGGCATTCCCAAATCCAATACCGTGTCATATCAAAAGAAGTATTAGAGACAAAATTTATTGTTCAAAGCTCTGTTTATCTTGTTTTGGTGTCTCTCTTGATTATACAAGGCCTGAAGCCTATTCTCTTTGAGGGTTTCTATTTTATCTTGATGGAATTTGGATACCCTATCTGACGTCTCCTAATCATAGAAAGGTGTGAGGAGTGATGGAAACTAAATCTTGATGGGAAGGACTACCACTATTCCATACACTAGGGAATATGGATTAACTCGGGTGGAATTGAGAGTTATCGTCTGACAATCCCAAAGGGCATTGGGGAGTTTTTTTGGCCAAATCATATTTTCTTGAACCAAAATCTTCTACAAAAAATGTTGGATAGGGTTTTTAATGCCTTGATTTTCCCATTTTCTTGTGCATGGTAGCAAGAAGTGTGGTTGAACAGAATGATTTACTTAGAGTATAACTACTTCAACTCAGCTACCTTGAAGATCATGATATTATCGATGAGAATAGTGCAAGGGACCCCAAATCAATAGATGATGTTGGATATCATGAAAAAAATGAAGAGGCCACAACTTCTTTGAGAGGAATTGCTTCTATCCATTTTGAAAAGAAATCCGTTGTGGTCAGAAGGAACCTACACTAGTGATATGTTCCTAGTGGATATAGTCCCATTACATCAAGTCCCCAAACCACAAAGGGATAGGAGTAATTTTTAGTATAGAGGGGCTCTGGAAGCTGATGCATGAAGTTGGAATGGATTTGAAATACATGAAACCTCTTATAGAACTTGATATAGTCATGGAACATGGTGGTCTAAAAGTAGCCCAACCATATAATTTGGTGGGAGAGCTTCATCCCTACATTATGGGAACCATAATGATCAACATTAACTTCTCGAATAACCTTGGGAATCTTATCTCCTCGAATGTAGTAGAGGATAATTCCATCAATCCCACATTTATATAGAGTATTATCCATGATGGGTCCACTACAGAGGGTGAAATGAGTTGCACGACAATATATTTTCTCATGTTTGAATATCACTAATGAAATATTACCATTATGGAGATACACGATGAATATAGTCATCCAATCAGAGATTTATTTAGTTAAAGAGGGTCTAGAGGACCCTATTTGGAAGCACCAGCAATAAGATTGTTAACCTACTTGATATCATCATCATATGAACTGATAGGGATGAAGAATCCTCGATGCACCACATGAATAAATAGATCATCCTAGTCAGGATCTGCAAGAGATGAATCTAGAGCATCCAGTGCATCAACTCAACCATTTTTTGACCAGGGAACATGAGTAACCTCTAGCTGAGAAGGGAACTGGGCCATGAGATGGAGAGCATTCTTGAGAAAGGGTATGAGATTGATATTCCTGCTGATGTAGTCACTGTTGATCTTCTGGATGGCTAGCTTGGAGTCCCCATTTATATGAAGGTGGGGAAAATCAATCTATAGTGCCACCTCAAGACTAGTGTAGAGAACCTGATTCTATGAATCCTTGTTGGTGCATCCCTCCAATAACAAGAATGTGTAAGGCAGAACAACCTATGTAGGTGTGATAAAGACAATTCCTAGGCCTAATATATTGATATTGAGATCATTGATACTTTTATTAGTCAGGATTCAGGATGTGCTGTCAAAATGCATTGTCCCATATAGAATGACCTAATCCACTGAGAGGATATCCTTTTATGGAAAATCAAGATCCAAGGACTGCTCTGTGGGGGCCGGATGAGCAGCTATAAAGTTTTCCAGTGCCTAAACCTTGAATTCCTTCTGAATAATGAACCTAATGTTGAACTGTTGAAGGATCACTACTCAATAATCTATATGGTTTGTCAATAAGGGGTGGTTCAGAATGTACTTTAGTGGATCCACACAGGAAACCATTTGTATCATGTGATGTTGTAGATAGTTGTGAAACTTCTACACTGTGAAAACAAGCATGAGGCATCTTTTCTCGATAGAAGAATATCTAGAATCCATGTTAAGGAGAATGTGACTAAGATAGTATAGACTATTCTATGTACCTTCATTTTTCTTATTGATAATAATGATATAAAGGAATCATTCCAGGGTGGTCACATAGAGGACCAACAACTTCCTCGATACAGGTGGCATCAGGATTGGAGGCTGCAACACATATTGCTTTATTTAATCGAATGAATCATAGAAATAATCATACCACTGATAGATAGATCCCTTATTAATGAGTCTGGAAAAGGGATTACACTTTCCAAATAGATTTGTGATGAATCAATGTATGTAGGCTAAGTGGCCTTAGAATTCTCGAATCTCCCAGAGGTTTCTCTAAGAAGGAATCTAGCTGCTAACTCTATTAGTATCTAGATTGATTTAGATGCCTATGTATCTAGAAAAGAAACCAATGAACTTTCCAAAGGTCACCCTGAAATAACATTTCAAGGGTTTCATATTTAACTATCTGGAGTGTAAGAAACTGAACACTTTATCATGATCTCTGAGATAGTCTTGATGCTATTGGTATCTGACCACCAAATCATCCACATATCATTCCACTAATGTTTAGAGGATCTATTTAATGATTAGGTGATGGAATGTTGATAGGTGGATCCTGAATTCTTCATACCAAAATTAATTAACTAATAATAAAAGGTATACTGCGACGCTCTGAAGGTAGTGGACTCCTCATATTTGATGGCCATTTAGATTTGATTTTACCCAAAATACCCATCCATGAAAGAGAGAGCCTGGAACCCAGTGGTGGAATCAATTAACATATTTATCACTGGAAGGGTAAAATCATCCTTCATTCAGTGGTAGCTGAGGTCCTATAAGTTGACACAAACTTTGACCTGTTTATAATTTTTCCTAAATAGGATAATGTTAACTATAAACATGGGGTAAATAACTTCCTTGAAAAAGTTGGTTTTGATGATCTTGTCAACTTCAGCCTCAACCATGGAACTATGAGATGGGTGCATATTCCTAGGAGGATACCTAAATCTATGATTTCTCACTGGGAAACCAAAATGGTGGATGGTGACTTGATGGTATAGACATGGTATCTCGTCAAATCTCTAAGAAAACATATCATGATATTGCTTCAGGAAGTCCACATACTATGGTTATTTCTCTACAGACATGGCTGCGATGATCATAATTGGCCTTGGATCTGTATCGGTACTAAGAATGACCAGAACCAATTCATCAATGGTGGTGTAGACACCCTATTATAATGATATAAGATCATCTTACAAATCAAATTTATCATTCTAAGCAGGGGAATCAATAGGAGGATACAGTTCACCTGGGATGACTGAATCTAAGGGAACATCGGTTCCCACTTGGGTGGATACAAAATCTATACAGAGATATTCTTATTCTACCAAAATCATTTCAAAAAAGGTTGTTGACCCAATTCCATCAGGCCTTCGATTGGGGGTACCACACTTTATGATGTCAAAGTAGTTGTGGATGGTCAATTTGTGTTTACTCAAATTATCTCAACAGAACAGGAAAGTATGGTGTACTACTGTAGCAATTGGGTGAATATCCCAATACCACATAGGGGTAAGAGGATCTGGTATCAATCAATCCTATTTTTTGTAGGATTATGAGGTAATATTCTAGTGTTCCTTGTTCCTGGTAACATGTCTTCCCCTAATATCAAAAATGAAAAAGAAATGTCCCAAGTCTGGTGAATTAGTATGATGAAAGCATCATCCATGTCCTCCCAAAGATCGACCAAATTAGTAGTGTACTCAACCTCATTGGTTTGAACTTGTTTTTCCTTACTATTGTAATAGTTATAATCCAAATAGTGGTATTATCAAGAGGAAAAAGGAGATGAGTCACTATGGATCATGCCCACTTGACTGAGGGAGTACTTGAGACATTGTTGATATGAAGAGGGAACTACTACATGCATATGGTTACAAGGTCTACCCATCAGTACATTATAGGTAGTATATTGTGAGACAAAAAAAATTTAATTCTTGAAATCAAGCCACTGAATTGAGTCATTAAGAAGATTTTCCACATGACCTTTTCTCTACCCTATCGTAACCCTGCATCTTTAGTTTAGAGGGACCAAGATATTCTTCAGTCAGTCCTAAATTTTAGAGCATATCGGCCGAGATGAGATTAATCATAGAACCTGTGTCGATGAGACAATGATAGAATTAAATGATATTTAACTGTATGGTGATGTAAAATGATAAGATGTTCCCCTTTAGGGTTGATCCTTCATCTTATCCGAATAATGAGATGAGGTATTTGTATTCTGCTCACTTGACTTCTTCGGCATGGAAGGCCTATGCGGCTTCCACCTCTATCTCAAACTAGAGGGGGATATTCAAGACATCTTTGATGGATTCTCAAAATTATTTTTATAGAAATAGGGTCTTGAGATTTGATAGCTTTGCTGAAATGTTTGAAAGGTTCTTAAGAACACCATACTTCTGCACTAGGTGCACACTTCTGCTAGCAAGAGGTATGAATGGAATTTCTGGTTGAACTGGTGGGAGCTAGAAATATCATGCTTCTAAATAGCCAAACCATGAAAAATTACTACTGGTTGACTATCGAATGTCTGAGGCCTGACATAGATGGATGTGGTGGATCATGATGCAGTCATGTTAGCTCTGACATGTCAAGTAACATGAATGGTGGTGGTAGTGAATCTGACAAGACAGGTTGGGGGAACTATGACTACTAGGATCCGTCCTGATCCTACTATCTAGTCTCAGTAGCATGTACAGATTATCTTGAAGCACTGGAATTGACATTCCGATTATCCACATATCCATGGCCTCATCGACAATGGAATAACCTATTAACATTAGGAGGACCTTATGGATACTCATTGTGATTGGGAATCATATAGGGATCCAACAACTAGATAATAGTCACTGAGGTGTACTCCTAAAAATTTGAGGAATATTCCAATGTTGGATGGATTCTTGAGCTGGTCCTCATATTTTGAGGAATGAAGTCTCCAAGAGTGAAATATAAATTCAGCACCTACGAGGGAATTTGTTTCCCATTGTGTCCTTGGTGCCTGCTCTTTTGAGAAGTAGGTTGAGATATGGATGTAGAAGTTGTAGCAGGAGGATGCATGATAGCTTCATGGGGCTCAAGCTGATTGAAATGGGCATAGATGACACCATGGGTGTGGGAGACTACTCTGCGAGGCTACCAGCCACCATACTTATAAAACTCACAGTTGGAGACCTTATTCCATTCACCTTCACTTATGTTGTCAGGATTTTTAGAGATGCATGTTACCTGTGCTAGATCTAGACCAAATATGACTACATTGTTATCAACCTAGTCTTGGAGCTAGCCCTTGAACACATAACATTTCTTGATAGAGTTTCCAAGGATTCTATGATAAGGGTAGAAGTCAGGGTGATTAGTGAGATCAACCTCTTGGGGTTTCTTGAAATCTAGAATCTTCAAAATCCCATGATAAAAGGCACTAAATAAATAATTGGGAACATGAGAATTGTTGAATGAATAGTTCTAGTTTTTCCTATCCTGAAATGGAATTCTAGGATCCTAGACCTACAGAGGGGCTGGAGCCCAACGATGGTTGGAACATGATTTTCTCGCCTATAAATTAGTGGTCCATTATGCAGTAGTGCTTGTTGATTTTGTGAAAGGTGATGACAAGCCTAAGGCTAAACCTGAGATTTTTTCCTTTTCAAGGATGTAAGTGATCCTCTTCCGGTAACAACTCTAGTGGCCTCAGGGACTCTATCTATGCAAAGACAACTGTATCTGGCTTGGCGGATCTTCTCGTAGGAGCTGGAGGAGGCAATGGGAATGGATTCTAGGCTTGCTACAAGGCTTCCTCTAGGAGCTGATTTATGTCAAAAAAATCCTGAAATCCACTTGGGAACTTATAAGTGATGAGTTATGGAACTAATTTAGTCTTGAAATTCCACATGCACATCATTAGAAACTAATATTGGTTTAATGTCATGTCGAGTGAATACATGAGGCCTTTAAACCTAGAAAAATAGTCTATAACTAACTCATATAGTCATTCCTTTAACTTTAAGAGGTTATAAATACTCATATTTTGGGTGGTGGAGTTGAACTGATAAAGAAAATTCCTGCTAAGATCTTTCTAACTAGTGATGGACCCAACGGGTAGCTGACTATAACAAACAAACGTAGACCCATCCAATGTCTATAAAAAACATCAGATCTTGGCGGCCTCTTGCTACTCTAGAGTTCCCAACATGGGTCTGCACCTTGATATGAAGTGGAAAAAAATGTTTCAATGAGTTTCTCATCCTATTTAAAGGGGAGAAGGTAAGATTCTTGGAGTCCAGGGGCACTCACATGTTTTCCACCCATGCCAGATATGGATTTCCATTAGGTGGGATCACCACCTATCATGTTTCCAAGGCTTTAATTAAAGAATCAAGAGAATATATTGGGTTATACATGTGGTGGTATCTATATAGGTGATGATTACTGACCACCTATGCATTGGCAGGATCATCAACATGATAGGCAGGTTGAATGACTCATGGAGTGACTGATGGGAGGCCTGGGGAATTTCCCCTAGAATTGTATATGGAATGTCATGTGGAGAGGCTTAATCTAAATCTAGAGGAGGGTTATCATGTTTATAGGGTGAATTTATTTATAGATACAATGATTGTATACCATAGACTCTGGAATCTACCATGTCTGGATGCATAGTATTATCCAGATCACTTGGGGGAAGCTGGCCGAGAAGGACTTGTGGATGTGCCTATAGCCCCGGTGGAGGGGGGAAATGATTGTGTTGAGGATCATCATAATAAAAAACCATTATTCAAGGATCTTATCAAGGAGTTCGTCAATGAAACTCCTTTGATCTTCTAGCTACTAGAGTAAGGGGGCCGTAGTGAGGTCAATCTCTATCTATTTCATAACATCAGTCGAGTTAGATGGTTTGGTAGTATCAATCAGATCCTTAGATTTTTTGGAATTCTTATTGACATGAAATGATATGAAGGATTACCCAATTCCATGAACCTAACTCTAATAGAAAGTAAGGATACCTTTATGAATGTCCACCTGATACTACACTTCCCCGAGGGGGGGGGGGGGTTCCTCTTCATCAAAATCTACTTTGTTTTCCTTCTCCCTGAGTGTGATGAGTTCAATCATATTCACCGTGAATACACCCAGAGGCATGTCCTTGATGTCAGCAGATAAACCCAATTTTCACAAGATGGGACTAAAGTGAAGAGTTTCATACTTATCCAACCTCATATCTTCACATGTAGAGATGACTCTTTGGTAATTTTTCAGAGAAAGATAAAGATCTTAACACATCTTTGCTAAAGGGTCCAGTGGTTTCTCGGTGACATAGGGTGCCAGACCATTAGAAGCACTACTAAATCAACCATGAGACACTACTATATGATGTCATCTAGATGTTATTGACTCTTCATGTAGACCAACTGGTAGTTGTGAAGGTGAAAATATATTTTCTAAAGGGTCCGGAAGAAACACAATACCTCGTCCTGAGTGTGTGACTCTGGGATGTCGAAGTCAGTAGTGGAGATCTACCAAAAAATATCAAACAACCAATCTAAAAAAGAGAGTGTACAATAAGAACCTCTACTCAGAAGTGGGATTTGACTCCTTGTTTCCCCATGTGTTGATTTGGACTGGTGGAGGAACTAGAACTGATACTAATGTGGATCACTATGGTAGTGGACTAACCTGTGGAGAAAACACTACATGAGCTGACTGACTATTGTTTGTCAGGTTATTTCTCAGAGGCGGTACCCTTCTAATCATCATCTACCTATAATATGGGGTACTAACCACCACCTCATTCATGAGAGAGGAAGCTATTGGTGGTAGATCTAGTGGGTTCTCATCACCTACCATTCCCTATAATAACTCTATGTGGTCTTGTATTAAGGTGGATAATGAAACTGGTGACGATAGAGAAGACTGCATGACAGGACCCTAGAAGGTAACCAAATATTATTCTTCCTCCATGTACATGCAAATGGATTTAGGGATCTGGTACATATCACCTTCTCAGATGAAGAAAATCACATGTTGTTCCCCTTCCCCAGACACTGATGCAGAATACTGGAGGGGTTGGGGGGGTGGCTCCATCATCAGGTCCCATCTGGATTTAGAATCATAGAACAGAATGGAATTCACAATTACTTAGTGATTCTTATATTTATTCCTTTATATATGAAGGATCTCCCTTTTTACTCTGTTTGGTTCATCAGGGAAGGGAACTTTTTTGGTATGCGGAGGAACTTTGTGCTGTTGGTTGGTTGTGCGGGGAGGACCTCCGCTTTGATTTTTCGAGATACGTGGAAGACGTTTGTACCTATTTTCATCAAAGTGGGGAGGAAATTCACTTTGACGACTTTGAGAGTGGGCAGGACATCTACTTTGGTGAGATGAAGTGCGAGGAGAACCTGAGCATATATCAAACATGATATAAGGAGGGCCTCCATATTTTCCACTAGACGCATGGGGAGGACCTCCATGGTAGTGGATGCTTGAGCAGGGAGGACCTCTTATGGAGTTGGTGAGTACATGGGGAGGGCCTCCACTCTGGATGACTATGGAATGGGGAGGGCCTCCATATTGTCTGGTGGAGAAGCAAGGAGGGCATTCACTTTGGTCAGTGCTACTGCGGGGAGGAGCTATTCTTGAGTAGAAAATGATGTAAGGAAGAACTTTGTGTTGGTTGTCTATGAAATTGGGAGGAACTTTGTATCAAGGACCATAGGTATGAGAAGGATCTTCGAGCCAGATGTGTAAAAGTCGCGGAGGACCTCTACTTGGACATATGCTGGTAACATCAGGAGGACATCCATACTGAGTGTGAGAGTGGGGATTACCTCCACTCTAAATTTCAATGGCATGGGGAGGTCCCCTGTACTAGATATAATCATTGTGGGTCAAACCAAAATAGTTATCAGTGGTGTTTGTGTAACATCCCAAGTAAGTAATGAATAATAGATATTTTTATCTATGTCTATTAATGATTAAGATAGTGTTATAGAGGCTTAAAATGAAAATAAATACAATCTTATGCATGAATACACTAATATTCTTAAAAGATTGTTTTACTGCCTTTTGATGGCAAACCATTTTTGAATCTATATTTTGTCAATTTTATATACTATGTTTTTCAAAATAAACTTATCCTTTATGATTGGGACATCAAAATTTACCTTGTGTGAATTTTTGGTATTTTTTTGACAATGTTCATTTTTTAATGAATAGTGAAAAATACTGCATTTTACATCAAAACTGCTTTTTAATCTAATTTATTTATATGATTAGATTATGTTTTGAATTGGTTTTGAAGTGAAATTAGAATATATTTTTACCATTTTATCCAATGGTGGTCTTTGGAATCAATTTCACTTTGGAATTAGACTTAAACTAGTGTCAATCTTTTGATACTTATTGTTTTGTAAAAACACGCTATTTGCTCTGGCAGCGGGAATTAATTATTAAATTAATTAATGTGAATTATATTATTTGAATTTTGTAAAATGGACTTCATTTTTGAATTCGGAATATCAAATATATCTTAGGGTGAATTTTTGGTAATTTTCTGAAAAACTTCAATTTTTGATGAATACTGAAACCACTAAGTGGTAATCAAGCAAACTGATTTTTCAGTTAAATGAATGTTTACCACTAATGTGTATTGAATTTTGAAAACCCGACATACATGGTTGTCATTAAGAAGTAAAATGTGGTTCAATGAGATTAAAATAATATTTTGGTGAATAGTAACTTATTAAGTTTTTAATCGCGATTAGTGGTAATTAGGGTAGTTTAAGGTATAAATAATGCTTTAATAATAGGAAATGACCTAGACACATGTCCCAACATTATTGGTTGTGTCAGGGCCGACCAAGACAAGCCATGGGTCAACTTGGGGACCCCATGGAGACACTTTGGTTTGGAAATGACATAAATAGCTTTTTATTAAATGTTAAAGTAAAAATGACATAAACAAGAGATGTTTTACGAAAAATTTTTTTACATGGGGTTATAAAGATCAGATTTTTGATTATAAATATTAATTGGAAATCTAAAAATATTTCCTACATCATAGTATTTTTTTATGATTTTTAGACATTAAATAAATTAAATTATTTATGAGATAATAATGATGCAGCGATGACATCATTATTTGACGATTTAAATAAAAAGGAAAGATAATGTAAAATCTATGAACTACACATGTCCAAAACCAATTGGATGAGTGGATTTCGAACCCTTATCACCTTATCCACGAATTATATCAATGTGGGGCCTTTTGAAACTGAAACAAATTTTCAAATAAAGTAATATTTCTTTACTTTCCAAAAGTGCCCCTCCTCTCCTCTTATAAAAGGCCCCCACCTCTACCTCATTTCACACACTCCTCAAGCCTTTGGCTCGGCCAAACCCTGCCCATTTACTCTCTCCACATCCCTCTACTCATCTTAGAGGATTCCCTTTGGGCATAATCCTTTCAAAGGAATCCTTTAGGCTCAAATCAAAAGGAGTTACACTTTTAAAGGTAATTCATTCTCTCATGTTCATTTGTTTTATTTTTCTTCTCCAACCCCCTAAACTCTTTTTATTTACTTATTTTGTAAAAACACCAGTATCTTAAATATACTAGGATGTTTTTATAAGATTTATTTGAGCTACACTCTCACACAACTACATAAAATGGTTAAAGAACATACGGTTTCCGTGGATGGCGAAATTCTGCCTCCCGAAACGATGATTGTTCAATACTCATTTAACCCATTAAAAGGTGGCCATTATGATGTAACTATTTTTATATATGATATATGATATGTTTATGTTTTCCTTAAGCTTATGTTTTTTCATTTTGGGCATACCTTTATGGTTTCCATTATGGGTAAACACGATATCTTCATTTTAGGAAGTGCGGACTACCACCCCCTGAAAGTGATTTGATTCGTTAATACCATATGTGGGATGTGTAAAGGATAAAGTTAATGATATTATATATGTTATTATACTTTAATTATAATATACTCTTATATAATTATGATTCCATTCCAAAAAATATACGAAATAGAAATGGAAGTAGCGTTCATGCGTACGTACGGCTTACCGTCTCCATTAACGGTGCATTTCATTTCTTACCTCTAAAAGTGATGTAATATTATAAATACATGTATATGATGAATATATATGATGTATATGTTATCCAAATCATTAATATCATTCTGGATATAACGAACCTTTGACCAAATTAACAACATGTAAGTGTAAGAAGTCTATTTTTGACTTAAGAACCAAATACCGACAAAATGAACATTATTAACTTAACTGATTACATGATGTTCATAACATTGTATAAAAGGAATAATGAACTTGAAAAAAGATTCATAAGCAAGTAGAGATTAACTCAAGTTTATTATTCAGGAGATTAAAGAACGGTCGGGTCAAGTCGGATACGAGGTATGGGACTTCGTCTCAATCTCCTTTCGTTGAGACATATTTTATTTTATACACAACTTTCTTTTAAACAGTGTATAAACCCCTTTGACTTTTATGTTTATTCAAAAGGAATATTTTTTATACGAAGCATTTACTAAACGACAAAATGGAATGTTTTTGTCGTACGTATGCGGCGACAACGACTTCTCCGCCGTCGTGACCGTTATTTGAGTTTCGGCTTCCTCTACAAGCCATACCTTCTTTTTAAAAGAAAAATAAATACCATGTTTTACTTTTCTTTTATTTTGGTATTGAAAATGGTTTTCATAATGTTTTTATATCAATGTGTTGTATTGATATATCGTGATTGAAATGTGGAAATTTTATGTTTCCTTTTTGCATGTTTTATGTGATATGATTATGTTATGGTTCTTGGGCATTATTATGAAGACGGGTGGTTACGTGATAAACTAAGGGCGGGTGAGCCCGTTATAGCTCTCCAATGCATTGGGTAACGCGAAGGAGTGAAACGTTAAGGTTTCTCCGAAGAGATTTTAGGGAATATACTGTGATGGGTATTCCAAACGTAACCAAGAGGGTTACTCCCTACGTAAGAATTTTATGAATGCCTCAAGTTACCTTTATGTCTTATGATTTCTATGATTTATTCTTGATTTTATGAGGTATGTTAAAGTGCCTATGTTTTATGGGTAAAGTATGATTTCATTCTTATGTATATATGAACTCATGTTTCCTTTCCATGTTTTTTTTATAACCCATACTGAGTTTTTATGCTCATCCCAAGTTTTTGAAATGTTTTTCACAGGTCAAGGGAAAGGTACATGATAAGATGATAGAGTCAAGGATGTGTCAAGAAATAATCCATGTTTTATTTTAAATGTGTTTCCATTGATGGGAATGAAGAATACTATCTTTATGTAACCACTTTGTTTATATGTGGAATGTAATTCAAGTTTTATGATCTAATTCTCTAAAACTCTAAACCCGAAAAGATCCTCAATGTGTAATCTTGTAATAACTCAAGATTAAGTAAGGATTAAGGCTGGGGCCTTATAGTTGGTATCAAAGGTCGGTTTAGTTAACTTTAGGAGTTATAATTCTATTAAATGATTATCCAAAAATATTTTTTTTTCGAAATGATATAGCATTTAAAGATTACCATGTTGCTTCATCTAAGACATGTTTGTTCAGAATGGTTTTCCACAGAGGAAACAGGGAAGCAGTGCTAGGAAGGAATACAGAAGGAAATAACCTTCCGAATCAGCATCCAGAAATGGTTGGAATTGGAACTGAACAGTTTGATGCAGTGATGGCGCAGTTGAATCAAGCGATAAATGGTGGTGGTATCCATGCACGAGATCATCCAGATCAACCGCAGAGGAACATGTCAGTGGTGGAACATTTCATGAGGCAACATCCACCATCATTCAGAGGATCATCTGACCCTGTGCTAGCTGAAGGGTGGATTAAAGCACTGGAGAAGATTTTTGATGTCATGGGGTGTTCAGACAATCAAAAGGTTAGTCTTGCTATTTACCGTTTGGAGGGTGAAGCAGATCAGTGGTGGTATATGGTTAAAAATATCAGGGACGCCGATGAGATTGATGCTCTTGACTGGGATGAATTCAAAGGTATGTTTCTTGAGAATTATTTTCCTAAGGCTGTTCGACTTAGGATGGAAAAGCAATTCTTGGAATTGAGGCAAGAGGAAGACTCAGTGGCAGCCTATGAAGAAAGGTTCACTCGATTGGCAAGGTATGCTTCAAATTTTATCCGGGACCTTGATAGTAAAATCAATCGTTTTTACTCAGGATTTAATCCAAAGTATCGAAGGGCATTAGCTTCTCGTGAGTTTAAAATTTATGAAAAGCTTGTTCGATGTGCTGAGAAGGTGGAAATGGAGTTTGCCGATGACCAAGTTTTCTATAACAACCAGCAGAAGAAGAGACTGAGGTGGCAGGAGAAAGGTAAGAATTCTTCAAAAAAGTCTGATGGTAAGAGAACTAAGTTTCCAGTTTGTGATAAATGTGGCAAAAGGCATGCTGGGGAATGTCTTCTGAATTCTGGGAAGTGCTACCGATGTGGTAATATGGGACATAAGGCTCGTGATTGCACTGAAAAGGATCAAGGTGAAGGTAAGAACAAATTTGATTTACAGTTAGTGAAATGTTATAAGTGCAATGAGATGGGTCACTATGCAAACGAGTGTCCGACAAGGAGCTTGAGTGATGGGAAGCAGTTAGACTACAAGCAGAAAGGGGTGGTGAAATCCTTTGCAACTACTTCAGCAGATGTCGGGCCATCAAATAAAGTTGTATCAGGTACTTTGTTTGTTTTTTCAGATTATGCCAGTGTGTTGTTTGATTCGGGGTCTACACATTCTTTCATCTCTGAAACCTTTTCTAGTAAAATGGGAATACCATCTTAAGAAATGACTCCTGAACTTTTGGTAAAAACACCTGGGGGAAGTGTCGAGGCAAAAAGAATTTATAAGAATCTTCCTATCCTTATCTATGGAAAGAACCTACTTGCAAACCTTATTGTTCTACCTCTAGTAGAGTTTGATGTTATCCTGGGTATGGATTGGCTCTCTATTTACCATGCTAAGATTGACTGTAGAGCTAAAGAAGTTTCTTTTCAGAAAGACTTTCAGTTTGCTTACAAGAATGAACCCTTACTTTTGATAACATATCAAGAGGCCGAGAAACTTGTAGAAGATGGAAATGAATGTTACCTTGCACACGTCGTTGAAAATAAAGGAACAATTGAGATTAATGATGTGCCAGTGGTAAATGAGTATCCTGATGTTTTTCCTGATGAGTTGCCTGGAATAATACCAGATCGGGAAGTTGAGTTTACTATTGACTTAGTTCCTGATGCTAAGCCAATTTCAAAACCCCCTTATCGAATGTCACAAATTGAACTTTTAGAGTTGAAGGAGAAATTGCATGATTTATTAGAGAAAGGTGTCATTAGACCTTGCACATCACCATGGGGTGATCCTGTTTTATTTGTTAAAAAGAAAGATGGTTCTATGAGACTTTGCATTGATTATAGAGCCTTGAATAATATCACTGTTAAGAACAAATATCCTTTGCCTCATATCGATGATTTGTTTGATCAGCTCTAGGGAGCTCCGTTTTTTTCAAAGATTGACTTGAGATCGGGGTACCATCAGCTGAAGGTAAAGGACTCAGATATTCCGAAGACCGCGTTCCGTACGAGATATGGCCATTATGAATTTGTAGTAATGCCTTTTGGGCTAACCAATGCACCGGCTGTATTCATGGACTTAATGAATAGAATTTTCCATGAGTTCTTGGATAAGTTTGTGGTGGTTTTCATTGATGATATTTTGGTGTTTTCTAAAAGTAAAGAGGAGCATGAAAAACATTTAAGGGTTATCTTGCAAACCTTAAAAGAAAAGAAACTGTATGGGAAATTCAGCAAGTGTGAGTTTTGGTTGCAACAAATTTCTTTCCTTGGTCACATTGTTTCTAAAGATGGAATAACTGTTGATCCTGCAAAAACAAAAGTTGTGGAAGAATGGACAAGACCCACAAATGTAACCAAGATTCGTAGCTTCCTTGGTTTGGTGGGCTATTACCGAAGGTTTGTTAGAAATTTTTCACGGTTATCTAGTCCAATGACTAAGCTAACTCGGAAGGGTGTTAAGTTTATCTGGACAAAAGAATGTGATGATTGTTTTCAGGAATTGAAAAGAAGATTGGTGAATGCTCCAGTTTTGGCACTACCTTCCAGGAATGGTGAGTTTGTTATATACAGTGATGCTTCATTGAAAGGACTTGGTTGCGTCCTAATGCAGAATGATCAGGTAATTGCTTATGCTTCACGACAGTTGAAAACTCATGAGGTAAATTACCCTACACATGATTTGGAATTAGCTGCTGTTGTTTTTGCTTTAAAAATTTGGAGGCATCATTTGTATGGAGTAAAGTGTGAAATATATACCGATCACAAAAGTTTAAAGTATATATTCACTCAGAAAGAGTTAAACATGAGACAAAGGAGATGGCTGGAATTAATCAAGGATTATGATTGTACAATTCATTACCATCCGGGAAAAGCAAATAAAGTGGCTGATGCTTTGAGTCGAAAAAGTAATGCTTCATTAACAATGTTGAAGTTGGAACATGATCCTTTGGTTAACGATTTGATGAACTTTGGCATAGAAGTTTTTGGTGCAGGAAGTCCTTCTGTTTTATTTCAGGTATCAGTGAGATCTTCTCTATCAGATAGAATCAAGCAAGCACAGAAGCAAGACATTGAGTTGTAGAAAAGGGTAGAGCTGGTTCAGAAAGGTAAGTTGCCTGAATTCAACATTGATAATGATTGTGTTTTGAGATTTGGGAAGAGATTGTGTGTGCCTTGTGATTCACAGTTGAAGAGAGAGTTGTTATGTGAAGCTCATAGTTCTCCGTTTTCAGTTCATCCGGGCAGTACTAAGATGTATAGAGATCTGCGGGAGTATTACTGGTGGGATGGAATGAAAAGAGATATTTCTGATTTTACTGTGAAGTGTTTGACTTGTCAGCAGGTTAAAGCAGAGCGGCAGTTACCGAAAGGGATGCTTCAGCCTTTACCAGTGCCAGAGTGGAAATGGGAGAATATATCCATGGACTTTGTTGTTGGATTACCTAAGACATCTCGAGGTAATAATGCAATCTGGGTTATTGTTGATCGCTTTACCAAATCTGCTCATTTCCTTGCTATACGAGATACTTTCTCTCTTGATCAACTTTCCCGTTTGTATCTTAAAGAGATAGTCGGGTTACATGGAGTTCCTCTCTCCATTGTATCGGATCGTGATCCCAGGTTTACTTCTAACTTTTGGAAAGGCCTTCAGAAGTCGTTGGGTACTGAATTAAATTTTAGTACAGCTTTTCATCCTCAATCAGATGGGCAGTCAGAACGAACAATTTAGACATTGGAGGATATGATGCGAGCTTGTTCTATGGATTATCAGGGAAGTTGGGACCAAATCTTTCTTTGGTTGAGTTTTCATATAATAACAGTTTTCATTCCAGTATACAGATGGCACCATTTCAGGCATTATATGGGAAGCGGTGTCGAACTCCAGCTTTCTGGGATGAAGTGGGTGATAGAAAGTTGATGGGACCAGAATTGGTAGAAGAGATGGCAGAAAAAGTTCAGCTGATTCAGAAACACATGAGAACAGCTCAGAGCAGGCAAAAGAGTTATGCGGATAACCGGAGGAAGGATCTATCTTTCGAGGTAGGTGATCATGTTTTTCTCAAGGTTTCTCCTTGGAAAAGTGTGATGTGATTTGGTAAGAAAGGAAAGTTGAGTCCAAGGTGCATTGGACCATACGAAATTCTGGAAAGAGTTGGATCAGTTGCATACCGAGTGGCTTTACCTCCGAGTTTATCTCAGGTACACAATGTTTTTCACATTTCGATGTTGAGAAAGTATATGCCAGATCCATCTCATGTTTTGAGTCCAGAGGTAGTTCAGCTGGAAGAGAACCTATCTTATGAGGAACAACCGGTCCAGATTCTTGACCACAGGGAGAAAGTGTAACAGAATAAGGTGATTAAGTAGGTAAAGGTTTTGTGGAAAAACCACATGATTGAAGAGGCAACATGGGAATCTGAAAATGCAATGAGGGATAAGTACCCCCATTTATTCGATAAGTAAATAAATTGCTGGGACGCAATTTTATAAAGGGGGGAAGGATGTAACATCCCAAGTAAGTAATGAATAATAGATATTTTTATCTATGTCTATTAATGATTAATATAGTGTTATAGAGGCTTAAAATGAAAATAAATACAATCTTATGCATGGAATACACTAATATTCTTAAAAGATTGTTTTACTGCCTTTTGATGGCAAACCAATTTTGAATCTATATTTTGACAATTTTATAAACTATGTTTGTCAAAATAAACTTATCCTTTATGATTGGGACATCAAAATTTACCTTCTGTGAATTTTTGGTATTTTTCTGACAATGTTCATTTTTTTAATGAATAGTGAAAAATACTGCATTTTACATCAAAACTGCTTTTTAATATAATTTATTTATATGATTAGATTATGTTTTGAATTGGTTTTGAAGTGAAATTAGAATATATTTTTACCATTTTATCCAATGGTGGTCTTTGGAATCAATTTCACTTTGGAATTAGACTTAAACTGGTGTCAATCTTTTGATACTTACTGTTTTGTAAAAACACGCTATTTGCTCTGGCAGCGGGAATTAATTATTAAATTAATTAATGTGACTTATATGATTTGAATTTTTTAAAATGGACTTCATTTTTGAATTCGGAATATCAAATATAGCTTAGGGTGAATTTTTGGTAATTTTCTGAAAAACTTCAATTTTTGATGAATAGTGAAACCACTAAGTGGTAATCAAGCAAACTGATTTTTCAGTTAAATGAAAGTTTACCACTAATGTGTATTGAATTTTGAAAATCCGACATACATGGTTGTCATTAAGAAGTAAAATGTGGTTCAATGAGATTAAAATAATTTTTTGGTGAATAGTAACTTATTAAGTTTTTAATCGCGATTAGTGGTAATTAGGGTAGTTTAAGGTAAAAATAATGCTTTAATAATAGGAAATGACCTAGAAACATGTTCAAACATTATTGGTTGTGTCATGGCCGACCAAGAAAAGCCATGGGTCAACTTGGGGACCCCATGGAGACACTTTGGTTTGGAAATGACATAAATAGCTTTTTATTAAATGTTAAAGTAAAAATGACACAAACAAGAGATGTTTTACGAAAACAATTTTTACATGGGGTTATAAAGATCAGATTTTTGATTAGAAATATTCATTGGAAAGATAAAACGATTTCCTACATCATAGTATTTTTTTATGATTTTTATACATTAAATAAATTATATTATTTATGACATAATAATGATGCAGCGATGACATCATTATTTGACGATTTAAAAAAATGGAAAGATAATGTAAAATCTATGAACTAAACATGTCCAAAACCAATTGGATGATTGGATTTCGAAACCCTATCACCTTATCCACGAATTATATCAATGTGGGACCTTTTGAAACGGAAACACATTTTCAAATAATGTAATATTTCTTTACTTTCCAAAAGTGCCCCTCCTCTCCTCTTATAAAAGGCCCCCACCTCTACCTCATTTCACACACTCCTCAAGCCTTTGGCTCGGCCAAACCCTGCCCATTTACTCTCTCCAAATCCCTCTCCTCATCTTAGAAGATTCCATTTGGGCATAATCCTTTCAAAGGAAGCCTTTAGGCTCAAATCAAAAGGAGTTACACTTTTAAAGGTAATTCATTCTCTCATGTTCATTTGTTTTATTTTGCTTCTCCAACCCCCTAAACTCTTTTTATTTACTTCTTTTGTAACAACAACAGTATCTTCAATATACTAGGATGTTTTTATAAGATTTATTTGAGCTACACTCTCACACAACTACATAAAATGGTTAAAGAACATACGGTTTCCGTGGATGGCGAAATTCTGCCTCCCGAAACGATGATTGTTCAATACTCATTTAACACCTTCAAAGGTGGCCATTATGATGTAACTATTTTTATATATGATATATTATATGTCTATTTTTTCCTTAAGATTCTGTTTTTTCATTTTGGGCATACCTTTATGGTTTCCATTATGGGTAAACACGATATCTTCATTTTAGGAAGTGCGGACTACCGCCCCTGAAAGTGATTTGATTCGTTAATACCATATGTGGGATGTGTAAAGGATAAAGTTAATGATATTATATATGTTATTATACTGGAATTATAATATACTCTTATATAATTATGATTCCATTCCAAAAAATATACGAAATAGAAATGGAAGTAGCGTTCATGCGTACGTACGGCTTACCGTCTCCCTGAACGGTGCATTTCATTTCTTACCTCTAAACGTGATGTAATATTATAAATACATGTATATGATGAATATATATGATGTATATGTTATCCAAATCATTAATATCATTCTGGATATAACGAACCTTTGACCAAATTAACAACATGTAAGTGTAAGAAGTCTATTTTTGACTTAAGAACCAAATACCGACAAAATGAACATTATTAACTTAACTGATTACATGATGTTAATAACATTGTATAAAAGGAATAATGAACTTTAAAAAAGATTCATAAGCAAGTAGAGATTAACTCAAGTTTATTATTCAGGAGATTAAAGAATGGTTGGGTCAAGTCAGATACGAAGTATGGGACTTCGTCTCAATCTCCTTTCGTTGAGGCATATTTTATTTTATACACAACTTTCTTTTATACGGTGTATAAACCCCTTTGACTTTTACGTTTATTCAAAAGGAATATTTTTTATACAAAGTGTTTACTAAACGAAAAATGGGAATGTTTTTGTCGTACGTATGCGGCGACAACGACTTCTCCGCCGTCGTGACCGTTATTTGAGTTTCGGCTTCCTCTACAAGCCATACCTTCTTTTTAAAAGAAAAATAAATACCATGTTTTACTTTTATTTTATTTTGGTATTGAAAATGGTTTTCATAATGTTTTTATATCAATGTGTTGTATTGATATCTCGTGATTGAAATGTGGAAATTTTATGTTTCCTTTATGCATGTTTTATGTGATATGATTATGTTATGGTTCTTGGGAATTATTATGAAGACGGGTGGTTCCGTGATAAACTAAGGGCGGGTGAGCCCGTTATAGCTCTCCAATGCATTGGGTAACGCGAAGGAGTGAAACGTTAAGGTTTCTCCGAAGATATTTTAGGGAATATACTGTGATGGGTATTCCAAATGTAACCAAGAGGGTTACTCCCTACGTAAGAATGTTATGAATGCATCAAGTTACCTTTATGTCATATGATTTCTATGATTTATTCTTGATTTTATGAGGTATGTTAAAGTGCCTATGTTTTATGGGTAAAGTATGATTTCATTCTTATGTATATATGAACTCATGCTTCCTTTCCATGTTTTTTTTATAACCCATACTGAGTTTTTATGCTCATCCCAAGTTTTTGAAATATTTTTCACAGGTCAAGGGAAAGGTACATGACAAGATGATAGAGTCAAGGATGTGTCAAGAAATAATCCATGATTTATTTTAAATGTGTTTCCATTGATGGGAATGAAGAATAATATATTTAGGTAACCACTTTGTTTATATGTGGAATGTAATTCACGTTTTATGATCTAATTCTCTAAAACTCTAAACCCGAAAAGATCCTCAATGTGTAATCTTGTAATAACTCAATATAAAGTAAGGATTAAGGCTGGGGCCTTATAGTTTGTGATTGAAAGAGTCAACCTACCTTGCCTATGGAGAGGATGGGGTCTTGATTCTGATCGAACACTTGTAAATACTTGCTCTGTAGTGGCAGAGATCGGGTGGAATTCACTAAGGGTGGCATGGAAAAAATGAGCTATTGAAGATGATTCCCCATAATGAGAATATTCTTGATCATGGTCCCGATGTTGGAGTTTGGTTATCTAGACTAGAGCCGATGTAGCAGGGATATAGACCACCTATTATTCAGCCTGGGGGATCGGTTGGTGGTGTTGACGAGTCCTGGTGGGAGCCCTCCCCAGTGGTTCATGTGATGTTTTCATGGCTAGGATGACCCAAATATCCCTTACCTAATTGGTGTAATGGAGTGAGTCATAGGATCGCTCTAGAGAGAGGCTTATGAAGTAGTTAGATGCTGGGGGGGGGAATAATGGCCCCTATACGACCCTTGGGGGTGGCGGTGATGGCAAGGCATATAAGCCTCCAGGTCTTGCTGGTGCATATAACTAATGGGAATGAACCCTTCCTACTCGTACCATTGTAAGAGGGAATCTATCACCTCCTCTATAATATTTCCATGGGTGATACAAGGAATGGGAACCCAGTAACCATGGTTGCAGATAAAGTCGTGGTAGCAATGGAGTTGTGCTGGATTGCTACATTGATGTTCTTCTTTCCCCTATGTCTGCAGGTGGGGGGAAATTGGTTTCCTATAGTTGGGGTCCTACAAAGAAAGAATATTCACATATCAATATAGATACAAGGAATGAAATTCCCAATTCCCTATCATCATCAAATCTTCCATGGCTAGAGAGAGAGTTCCACACAGACGATGTCACAGATCAGAATGCCCAACGATTAACTGCTCAAAATTTACGTGAGTTTCACACCAAGCCCACTATTTTCTTGGAAGGATCTGGCACCAGATAGATGGATCCGGTGACATGCTTATCAGATGATATATCGAATGATACAAATCCCATGTTGGGGATATGAGTTCATTTTAGGATCACCATTTCTATTTCCGATTCTTTCGCTGAGGTGCACTGCCTTATGTGTTATCAGCCATTGGCACACTACTATTTTACCACATTCATGCTTTCTAATCTTGGTAATTATTCATAACATTATCAATGATGTCTTATCCTTAATATAAATGGGATGATGGGATGTCTGTTCGACCTTTCATGCATTCCTCCTTAGAATTCATCTCCTAGTACAGGTTTCCCTCATACATTTGAGTAGTAGTTCATGAAACTCATTCCTAGTGCCATCTCTTTGTGGATGTCGGTTAATTACTCTTCTTATGTCTAGAAATTATAAGGGGTCTAGCTAGGGTAGGAACCTTCAATTAGAAGAGTAGTCTCATTGGGAATCAGTGGAATATCAGGACGCTAAAACATTGAAGCACATGTATTCTTCCTCAAAGAGGGCTTATCAAGGGTGCATAACCTAAGGAATAATATGGACATCACAAGGAATCTTATGCCATAAGCATGTCTTATGATATTTTCCTCAGGAAACCCAAGTTTAACAAGGGGTAAGTAGTGAGTTTAACATCCTTCAGGGATGAAGGGTCACAAAAATAATGTCTTGAAGAGATGAATCTATGAGCTACATCTATAAGTGGGAGCACTCAAGATGTTTTACCAGATGGATGGATAAAAGAGCCAATGAAGGTGGACCCTTGGTGGCATGTCTTATAAAGAAAAGGTTTCATTTCATGATGGGGAATGTTCCTAGGATGGAGGCACCAAGGATTACTAGATGTATGGGTTAATATGCCTTTGAAAGCATGACCAAGGAGGTGTGTTCCATAAAGGGAAGCTGTCATACCATGAAGGATGATCAGAACACCTATGGAGGTGAATTATAGAGGTGAACCCCAATTAGGGGGACACCATTGTTTACCATTGGCTGGGATTGGACTTCAAAGAGGCATCCTACATACCCTTTTTAGAAGAAAAAGATCAAAACCCATGTAGTTTGGTTGGGTGATGGAATAGGGGCTTACACATGGTTATCTTCCCTATGAAAGAGCATTGATCTTGGTTGGATCGTTTAGGGATTACGTATTGAGATTGCCCAAATTTTGCTGGGAGTAGTGATGATTTGGATGGGGTGGCATGATTCCATCAGGATATGGCGTCCTGGGTAAAATCACGATGAACTATGGAAGGATTAGATAGAATTTATGGTTTTTTGAGGTGTGTTGGGCATGAACCAAAATGATGTTTCTATATATCCCAGTTGGTTGGGAATAAATGTCAACATAGTTAGGAATGGGGGCTAGGTATTATTCATAAAAGATTCCCAGATAAAGACACGAAGGAGATGTGACCTTTGAGTTAGTTCATGGACCTCTCCAAATGTGTACCAGATAAGATCATGATGGATAGTGGAAGATGGGCTTGGACCTTAGGGATGCTTCTTATGTATCCCAATTAGTTTGGAATCAACTTCTATGTAGTTCAGAATGGGGGATGGGGCTTATGTATAAAATCTTCCCAGATGATGACCCGATGGAGATGTGACCTCTAGGATGGGGTATTTCCTTATTGGGATGTTTCCCAAAGAAGATTATAATGGATGGTGGAATATGGGATTAGACCATGATGATGTTTTCTATGTATCCCAGTTAGCTGGGAATCAAATTCCATGTAGTTCAGAACAAAAATGGGACACCTGATAAGGTGTCACATATGGAAATGAGGCATGGTTGTTGGGAATTATGCACTATTATGGCCCATATTTATGGAGGTGGATAAATTTATCTCACTGAGATAAGGGTGAGGCAATGTATGAAGTGATGGAATATAGATCAAAACACCCAATGGTGGTGGATTCGGGGGTATGTGTCCAATAAAAGGAAGGTGTCACATCCTGAGGGTACATCCCTAGGAGGTAGCACTAGAGTTTACCATTATCTGGGGTGGAACCTCATGGAGGATTCCTATATACCATATGTATAATAAAAGTATCAAAAACTGTATAGTTCGTATATGAGGGGCATGTGGCTTACTCCTAGAGGGATACCTAGATGAAGGTTGTCATGGGTACTAATAACCTCTAATCCAACGTGAGCCATACTTGGTATGAGAAACCATATGGTCACATCATGAAAGATGTGTTAGTGAGTGATGGTGTTGTAGGGATTATGAATTGAAGCTACCTAAGGAGGAAATGATTCCATGTGTGGAAGATGTAAATCCTTATGAGGAATATCCCACTCACATGGAGACAAGTGGGTGTGAAGAATTCCCAAGGTGAAAATGGTGACAAATTTTATAGGGTGAGAGAGATAAGAGGGATCTAATTCCCATCCAATCTCTGATTCTTCCAAACATTCCACACATGCAGTTATCATAGTTTAACATCATGTGTTGAGGAAATTGGTTCTAGACTGTTTAAAGTCCTGCAGCTCAGACATGGGGGATTCACTCCTCACCCATTAGACTTACAAAGATTATACCCACCCACACTTGGGTAAGGGAATGCATCAGCAATGCCTGAAAGGAGTGAGGTAGACGAGTGATCAATAATGGGGGTCCACATTAGCATGGATATTCCAAAAGAAAAATCCATTAGTGTACCTATGAAAAAAAATAATAGGTAAGAAAACACAATATGTGACACCACATAAGGGACCAAGAAATCACTACGCGCAATCCTGGAGGGCCACAAGGAGGAGGTGTGAACAAGACATGGGATTTGCATGCAAAAGGAGCTTAAACATGGTGCTTTATAGTAAAGGAATCCCATAGAGCCTATGGGATGGGATACACACAATATTGGAGGTTTTCACACAAAAGATAAGGTATTGAGTAGAACATGAGGTGTGAAGAGAAAGTGTTGCATGAAAGGGGGTATTTTTCATAAAATTTCCTTATAAAAAAAATGAAATGGGATATGGTGAAGCCATAGTGGGCCCACACACAGGGGGACCCATATGGGACCTATCATGCAACATCTTGTACCTTGAGTGGTTTATGGTTGGCACACTATCACAGAAGAGGAGGCCTTATACACGAGGGAGTGACAGTTCAACTTCTAGATTTATACCCTGATGAAAGAGAGAACACTTTTATTTAAATGTATAATTCTAGGTGATAGTGTGTAAGAAGTTTGGCGTGGAAGTGGGTGTTTGAAATCACAATGGGGCGTAAGATACTTACGCGTGGGCTATACTTTTCCACACTGACCTATCCACTTTCATGCACCTTACTTATCCATTTTGGGGTGGTTGAAGTGGAAAATGTCTCTTTGGCATCACATTGGATGCATAAAGGTCTTCTATGTGGATTTTAGTCTTGCGCATAGAGCTTGAATCTTGTGCGTGACTCCCTTTGGATTCTCAAAATGTTTTGTTGAGTAAAAGGGTGTCTTTAGTTTTCTTAAAGATGGACATATGTACACTCAAGAAGAATTAACCACCAAAAAACATATAAAAATAGTATGTCCATCATAATTTCCAACCATGAGAGTTGGTAAAAGAAAAATGAATGACATCATTTCATGAGGTGGTAGTCCACCATACACACAAACAGTATGTTTTTTACCTATTTGATGGAAGTGTGAGTCGTTGTAGGAAAATCCCATAGAATATAAACATATAATTATATTTTTGATACTAATTTTATTATATAATCATAGAATAAGAATAATTGTGGGTGTGGATAATGAAAATAAAACAAAAGAGCTTATGGAAGGATGTTACCTCTTCTTTGGGTAATTCCATGTGGTTTACACCAAAGAAACAAATTGGTTTTCTATCTACCAAATGTGAGGATTATAGGTTGAGAGGAGGGAATTTTGAAGCTTATTTGGGTTGGGTTTGGACGAGATAAAAGTTATAGAGCCTTTTGTTGATAGGAGGAGGCGAGGAGGCCTTTTTTAAGTGGGGGAAAAGGACACATTGGGTATTCTTGGAAGGATTTGAGTGATCCCAATGATTTACTTGTCCCCCAAGGGTTAAAAATAGACCATTATATATCCTTAGGTGTTTAATGGTAAAATTCTATCCAAAAAATAATTTTTAGACATGTTTACTTTCATTTTTACACCTTATATTCTAAGTTTAGTCATTAATTAAGCTCATTTTTTCCTTAATCATTGTAATTAATTTTAATTACTTTCACTAATATTTTTGGTAAAAAAATAATTTAAAATAATTTAAATTTATAAATTATGATTATTTTAATTATGGAATTCATTTTCCCACTATTAATTATATAATTGGCCAAAATTCATTTAAAATTAATCCTACTGATTGGATGAGACGACAAGTTTTTAAGGGGAAAAGGTCCAAAAATTTGATTTTTTATATCCAATTTCATTGTAAAATTTGTCATAATTAACTAAATTGAATTAATTTATGTTTAATTGATCTAATTATAATTTAAAACCAAATTAAATTATAATTTAACTATAAAAATAAAATAGGAGAAAAGTAGTTTTCAATTAAAATTCAGCATTTTTCACTATTGATCAAAACATGAAACTTCTCAAAAAAATACTAAAAAATAATACAAAGTAAATATTGATATTAATCTTTCAAAAATTAACTTTTTTTCACATAAAATTATAAAATTTTAAAAAATTAGATTTAAAATGGGCTCTCCATTAAAAGGTGGTAAAATTACCATTTTGAAAAATTCATTTTTTTATACATAAAATTGGGTTTATCCTTATCTTATGCCCATAAAATCTATTGGATGAGAGTAAAAACATTATAATTGAATATGAATTATAAAATTTTTATTGAAAAAATTCATCAAATTTGGTTTATTTATTTTATTGATATAATATGGTGTTAGTACATAGAAAATTAATTTTCTTAGAGAAGGAATTTCTCTATCCTCAAATAGTTCTTATATTAATTTCTAAATAATTGATATCCAAAGGATTAATTTAATATACATGTGTAAAAAATAATTTCATAATTTATTCAATCTAATTAATGTCCTCCTTTCTAATTTCTAGGTTATAATTATAATAATATTTTAGAAATAATATTAATAGTATATTGTAGTTTAGTAAAACTCGGTATTTCATGTGACACAAGTTATCGAAGGGGATAAGTATTGTGTACAACACAAGAAATTTTTTTTTTCATGTACCTAAAGATAATATAAGTGTTTTTTATAGTGAAAGATTAAATTGGAGTTGTTTTTGACGCAATCCAAACATAGTTCTTTCATATAAAAAAAATCTATATTTAGTGTTGTGTGAAATAAAAAATATCAAAAGGATTAATTAATTCAATAAAAAATATTTGAAAAAAAATATCATGGTGTTATAGATATATTTATTTTCCTTGATGGAGAAATAAAAAATCTCATAATAGACCTCAACGACTTCAAGTTTTTTGGATTTTCATAAACTCATAATTAATCCACTAAAGATTCTATCCACCTTGCTTTTAGTGTTGTTGAGAAATCTGGAGGGATATCATGCTAGTATTGTAATTTTTTTCTCATATGCTTCGATGGGATCAACTTACTTTTTCTTTAGTCTAAATAAGTCACTCTTCATTTTAATTAGGGTTTGGGGAAAATATTTATTGAAAATTATTTTCTTGAATCCTTCCCATTACAAGGAATCACATTCCTCATTAGACTTCATGTTATTCATAACTCTCCTCCACTGATTAGCTCCCCCATCAAAATGATATACCATAATAATGAATTTCTATTCTTATAAGCATTAGAGTATAGACAATATCTTCTCAATGTTGTTAACCAATTATTCTGAAATCATGGGATCACTACAACAAAATTCGGCCATTAGCGAACGCCATTGGCGGTCGCTAATGGCCTATAGAGACCGCTCAGCAACCCCCAACGGTGGTCGCTTTGGGTCCGTCATTGTAGGCCTACAACGATCTCCAAAGGGGGTTATTTAAGGAGCTAGAAAATCCAGCCTATAGTGACCACCAGGCAGTCACTGACCTATTGCTCGGCTGAGCAATAGCAACCGCTAGTGGCAGTCGTTGTCCTAATCCCCAGCTGAGCTATAGCGGCCGCCAGTGGCGGTCGCAGTTCTAATGCTCTTCAGAGCTATAGCGACCGCCATTGGCGGTAGCTATCTTGTTTAGTAGGAAACCTATAGCGACCACCAATGGCGGTCATGGTCCTGGAGAATTGTTTTTTTTTAAAAAAATTCACGGTTCCCAATCAACAAAACATGGTAAAAATTATAAAAAAATGAAAACAATTCCAAACAGCATACACATCAAGATCATCATAAACAATAAATGAAAGATGTGATTCAACGATATAAAGTAGTAAAATCCATTTCAATCTTATGCTTCAATAAACCTATAATAAGATACAAAAAAACAATTAAACAAAACAAACGTAAATTAGACATATTTATTCAGTTAGTATATATATATAATAAAATTAAATATGACATCAAATTATGGGTGCTATAATAATTTAAAACCCCCAATTTAAGAAATTTTATCATTTTAGGATTTTTCTAGTTTTGGAGTCTTTGGTTTAGCTTGTGGAAGTGTTTTGTGGTCTAAAAAGGAATTCTCTCTGTGCAGACCACATGAAAATGTTAAAAAAAATATTCGGTCGTACCGCACACATCGCACGTCCAATTGATGTGTTGTATACTCCTACATGTCACGAATAATATTCCTATTGTTCTCGTGTGATTTCAAGTCATTTTTGAGGATGTTTTCTGTGAATTCGACCGTTACACGTCGTTTTGGTGTCTTATGACTCTGAAAATGCATTTCTTGTCACCACGGTCAAACGACACCTCCAATTGATGTACCGTCTGCCCGAGCATTTCACAATTAACACCACGGTTGTTAATGTATGATTTAATGGTATTCCAAGGTCGTTAGGCTGGTTTTGACCACCCAACACGCCCATTTCGAGCACGTCGAACTGTTAAAAAAAATATTTGGTCGTACCATGCACACCGCATGTCCTATTGACACGTCGTCTCCTCCAAAATGTCAAGAATAATATTCCAATTGTTTTTGTGTGATTTGAAGTCATTCTGAGGAAATTTGTTTTGAATTCGACTGTTACACGTCGTTTTGGTGTTTTATGACTCCAGAAAAGAATTTTCAGTCACTGCGGTCAAAAGACACCTCCGATTGATGTGCTGTATGACTGAACATTTTACAATTAACACCACAGTTGTTTTAATATGATTTCATGGCCTTCTAAAATTGTTCGGCAGGTTTTGACCACCTAACGTGCCCTTTTAGACCACACCGAACTGTTAAAAACAACATATTTGGTCGTACCGCACACAATTCACGTCCGATTGACGTACCACATCCTCCTATATATAAAGAATAGTATTCTATTTTTTTCATGTGATTTCAAGTCATTCTAAGAACATTTTCTCTAAATTTGACCGTTACATGTCGTTTTGGTATTTTATGACTCCAGAAATGCGTTTCTGGTCACCGCAGTCAAAATACACCTCCGATTGATGTTCCGTCTGCCTGACCATTTCAAAATTCACATCACGGTTGTTGTCGTATGATTTCATGCCATTATGAGGTCGTTCGGCTGGTCTTGACCACCCAACGTGCCCTTTTAGAGTGTGCTGAACTGTTCAAAAAAACATATTCTGTCATACTGCACACACCGCACATCTGATTGATGTGTCGTCTCCTCCTACATGTCATTAATAGTATTCCTATTTTTTAATGTGATTTCAAGTCATTCTGAGGATGTTTGCTGTGAATTCGACCGTTACACGTCGTTTTGGTGTTTTATGACTCTGGAAATGCATTTTTAGTCACTGCGGTCAAAAGACACCTCTGATTGACATGAATTCTACCCAAAACATTTAAAATTCACACCACGGTTGTTATTGTATGATTTCATGGAATTACGATGTCATTCGGCTGGTTTTGACCACCCAATGCGCCCTTTTAGAGAGCACAGAACTGTTAAAATCAACATATTCGGTCGTACCGTACACACTACATGTCCGATTGACATGATGTATCCTCCTACATGTCATGAATAGTATTCCTATTGTTTTCGTGTGATTTTAAGTCATTCTGAGCAAGTTTTCTCTAAATTCGACTGTTACACATTGTTTTGGAATTTTATGACTCTGAGAAAGCATTTCTGGTCACCGTGGTCAAACAATACTTCTGATTGACGTGCCGTCTTGTCGACCATTTCAAAATTTACACCAAAATTTTTTTCGTATGATTTCATGGCATTCTGAGGTCGTTCACATAGTTTTGACCACCCAACGAGTCCTTTTAGAGCGCGTCGAACTGTTCAAAACAACATATTCGGTCGTACCATGCACACCGCACATCCGATTGACGTGACGTCTCCTCCTACATGTCATGAATAATATTTCTATTTTTTTGTGCAATTTAAAGTCATCATGAGCACGTTTTCTCTGAATTCGACCACTACATTTTGTTATGGCGTTTTATGACTCCAAAAATGTGTTTCCGGTCACTGCGGTCAAACAACACCTCTGATTGACATTCCATCTGCTCGACCATTTCAAAATTCACACCACGGTTGTTTTTGTATTATTTCATGGCATTCTGAGGTCACTCGGTTATTTTGACCACCCAACGCGCCTTTTTAGAGCGCGCCAAATTGTTCAAAACAAAATATTCGGTCGTACCGCGCACACGACATGTTCGATTGACATGCCATCTACTCCTACATGTCAAAAATGATATTCCTATTTTTTCATGTGATTTAAAGTGATTATGAGAACGTTTGATATGAATTTGACCGTTACACATCGTTTTGGCATTTTATGACTCCGGAAACACGTTTCTGGTAACCGCGGTCAAATGACACCTCCAATTGATGTGCCGTTTGCCAGAACATTTTATAATTCAAACCACGGTTGTCATTGTATGTTTTCATGGCATTCTGAGGCCGTTTGACTGGTTTTGACCACCCAACGCTCCCTTTTAGAGCATGTCAAACAGTTCAAAACAACATATTCGGTCGTACCGAGCACACCACATGTCCGATTGACGTTCAATATCCTAATACATGCCAAGAATAATATTAATATTGTTTTCTTGTAATTTAAATTCATTTGGAGCACATTTTCTTTGAATTTGACCATTACACGTTGTTTTATCATTTTATGACTCTAGAAATGCATTTCCGGTCACCACGGTCAAATGACACCTCCGATTGATGTCCTCCTAATTGACTATTTCAAAATTCACACCACAGTTTTTTTCGTATGATTTCATGGCATTTTGAGGTCATTCGGCTAGTTCGGACCACCCAACTAGCCCTTTTAGAGAGCGCATAACTGTTCAAAATAACATATTCAGTCGTACGACACAAACCACATGTCCAATTGATGTTTTGTATCCTACTACATGTCACGAATAGTATTCATATTGTTTTTGTATGATTTAAAGTCATTCTGAGGATGTTTACTGTGAATTCTACTGTTACACGTCGTTTTGGTGTTTTATAACGCCAGAAATGCGTTTCTGGTCAACACGATCAAACAACACCTCTGATTGATGTGTTTTCTACTGTACCATTTCAAAATTCACACCATGGTTGTTTTCGTATGATTTCATGGAATTACGAGGTTGTTCGGCTAGTTTTGACCACCCAACATGCCCTTTTAGAGCGTGCTGAACTGTTCAAAACAACATATTCGGTCGTACTGCACACACCACATGTCCGATTAACGTGACCTCACCTCCTACATGTCACGAATAATATTACTAATTTTTATTGTTATTTCAAGTCATTCTGAGAACGTTTTATTTTAATTTGACCATTACACATCATTTTGGTGTTTTATGTCTTCGGAAATGTGTTTCTGGTCACCGTGGTCAAACGATTCCTCCGATTGACGTGCTGTCTGCCCGACCATTTCACAATTCACACCACAATTTTTGTCGTATGATTTTATAGAATTCTGAGGATTTTCGGCTATTTTGACCACCCAATGTGCTCTATTAACGTCCGATTGACGTTTCGTCTCCTCATACATGTCAAGAATAATATTCCTATTATTTTCCTGTTATTTCAAGTCATTCTGAGCATGTTTGCTCTGAATTCGACCATTACACGTCATTTTGGTGCGTTTGAAAAGTGTGTGTGGGGTGATTAAAACTGGCCGAATGACCTCATAATGCCATGAAATCGGATGACAACAAAGGGTTGGTGAATTGTAAAATGGTCGTGTAGACGTCACACCAATCGGAGGTTTTGTGTGACTGCGGTGACCGAAAGCGCATGACGTGTGTCGTACATGGCCAAAACAAGCGTTTAAAGGTCAAATGCATACCGAACAACATCAGCATGACTTGAAAACAAAGGAAAACACCCTAAATATTATTCTTCAGGTGTATAAAGAGCCAACATGTCATTTGACCGTTAATTTTTCACGACATGACTGAATATGCATTTTTAGGTGTTTTCCACGCATGAAATGCTTGCGTGGGGGGGGGGGGGCTGTCCAGTAGTGGGGGGGCTATCCAGGGTGGGGGGGTGTCCAGGTGTGGGTGGTTGTTCGGGGTGGGGGGGGGGGTGTCCGGTGGTGGGGGGAATAATGGCTAATTGTCCTAATAGACAATTGGCCTAACGATCAATTATCCTAATGGCCTAAAGGTCAATTTTCCTAATGACCCAATGTCAAGTTGTCCAATTTACTAATTCACCTAAGGCCCTAATTCCTTAATGAAATAGTGGACTAACAAATAATTGGAATAATGAACTATTGTCTAGTTTTACAATTGGAATAATGTCATAATGACCTAATGGCCATTTGGCCTACATCCAATTGGACAATTGGACAAATGGCCAATTTCCCTAATGGCCTAACAACCTAATGAACAATTTCCCTAATGAACTAATAGTTAATTTTCCTAATGAATTCAGGGGTGTGTGTTTGGGGGGGGAGGGCTGTCTGGGGTGCTGGGGTGATGAATAAATTCAGAGGAATTCAATCCCACAGGATGAAATAGATTATCAAAGGAAACATTAAACATCCTGTCAGAATTCCATGATAAAATTCCACGACCAGGGCCTCTCTTGCGAGAGGAAGTTGCAGTTGAGTCTGATCCTATTGAAAACAATTTTATATATAATTTTACAGATTATATATATATATATATATATATATGTTTATCAATTACATAAAAAATAGACACAATGAAATTCAAACATACCTCGACCCTGAGACGTAGATGGCTTAGATGGATGATGTGGATCTGTTACCTCTTCCCCTCACATGCCTGCAGTCATAGAAAACATTAGTAAGGGGACTATCCAAAGTGTCCAAAATATAAATTGGATTAAAAAAAATAAAAATTGTACATTTGTTAATAAAACAAAGGGGGATTGAATAATTAGTTGTGAATGGATTTTAAAAAATCCGAAAGTTAACAAAACAGATATACAAATTATGTAAAAAACCAATCAATGCATATCCAAATTTTAGATTGAATTAATAAAAATTCAAGAAGCACAAGAACCAAATGAAGAATACCTCAATGAGAAGATACACCGACAATAACATGAAGATAACAAAAGAGAAATCACCGTAAATATTTATAAATGAATAAACTTCCAAAAGTGAGGATTAAAACTTACAAGGATTTATAAAATGGTTAGATAATTTATGATATCCTAGGACATTAAACACTATATAGAGGGAAAACAATTACACCTTTCATTAATCTTGAAAATCAACCGTTTCTCCTTCAACGAACACTGTAACCCAATAAATATCTTCTTCACGTTGAAGTACGGTATGTTTATCAAGCCGTTGGGAAACAAACGGAACATTCTTGGGTTCATCTTGTTCAAATAAAAACGCTCATCGCCGGGACATTTTCACAACAACTTTCCAACTTGGATTCGAAGGAAAAGTAACAAAAAATACTTGTTCCGCTTGTGATGTCAAAATGAAAGGTTCATTATCAACTCGTTTATTTCTGTATAACATATAGTTAAAATTCACCATTGAAAACTAATATTGATCAAATTTACATCTACACACTCGATCAACCCAATTACACTTTAACAATATGTACTTTAACCTGTGTTCATATACAACTTCAACAATGTCTATCAATTGACCATAGTAATAACCAGAATCGACGAATGGACAATTAATGCCTCTATTTTGTGTTGCTCATTTCTTGTCAACACCTTTAATGTGAAATCTAAAACCATTAGCATCGATAGCTTTATAATGAAGAGCCATTATAGATGGACCCTCAACCAGTTGGATAAATTATTCAGTTAGTGTCGGGTCCCCTAACTCCCTCAGCTTATGAACCTACATAATTAATATAATTCAATAATGATTTATGCAGTAAGAAATTACTATAATACTTCACTCATAATGAAAATCAATTTATACATACATAATCCTTGAACCAATCATGAAATGACGCATAATGAGATTGTTGATTTTTATACTCAGTCACACGATACATCTCTTATTTCATCTCATTAATGCGTTTCTTACAAATGATAACACGATGTTTAAAAGATCAACTTATGCAAAAAAAAATGTAAAAGTTAAACAATAAAAGTGACAAGACACTTAATGCGTTAATGGTGAAACTGATGGAGTATTTAACAAGATATATCAATGCACTTGTATCCACTCAATGTTGTCCATATCAAATATGGATCCTTCTCCAACTGAACAATCATGAATCCTAGAGGGATTATCTAATTTTTTTTTCAACATCCGTACGATATTATTCACAAAAAGTAGTACACTCATCCATCAAATAACCATTGGATATTGATGCCTTCAGATGAGTTTTATTGCATACAAATAATTTCAATGTAATCAAATACTGCTCAATAGGATACATCCACCTAAATTGCAATGGACCAGTAGCCATTACTTCATCATTTAGTTGCACTATCAAGTGGACCATAACATCGAAAAATGAGGGGGGAAATAGTTTTTCAAAGTGAAAAATCATAAGTACATTTAGGTCTTGCAAACTTTTTAAATCACTCATTCATTGATTTCTTAAAAATATATGTCTAAAAAAATTACTCAACTCAATCAACGGCTAAACAACATTGGGGGATAAAAAATCACAAATTGTGATTGGAATCAACTGCTCAAGTAGTATGTGATTTTCATGACTTTTCAACCCTTGCAATTTCCTGCTCATCAAATTCACACACTTTGAAATATTAGAAGAGTAACCATCAGGTGCCTTAAGTATCTTCAAAATGGAAAGAAATGTCTCTTTATCCTTTTTAGTCATCGTATACTGTGCAGTATTCATATATTCCTTGTTTCCCTTAGCTAACTGTAAATGTAACTATTTACTTAAACCCATTTCTTCTAAATCATGATGTGTATTAACATGGTCCTTTGATTTTCAACTGACACCTAAAATGGTCCACAATATGTTATCACAAACATTTTTTTCAATGTGCATGACATCCAAATTATGCCTTAGCATGTTAGTTTTCCAATACAAAAGAATATAAAAAATACTTTTGTTTTTCCAATTGTGACTGCACTACCTACCCGCAACATGAATATTACGTAATGGATGAGCCACAAAATCATGAATTTCATATACCATAAAAATATTTTCTTCCTCAATCTGTGATAAAATTTCGACTCCTTTCATGATATTTGGTGCTGGGATGAACTCTTTAGAACCATAAAATTCCACTTTTTCCTTTCCAAACCTATGAAGAGGGGGGAGAAAACGCCTGCGACCCATGTATGCCCATTTTTTGGAATGTTTAAGCCATACAAATTTTTTACTTTTATTGAAACATGGGAAAGAAAATTCCCATTTCATACTCCAGCCTGATAAATTTTCATAAGATGGGAAGTCATTGATTGTCCATTATAAAACAACCTACAGTTTGAACATTTCATTCGTTTCACAGTCATAAGTCATCACACCATCTCCCCAAAATTCATTCAAATCATCAATCAATGGCTAAAGGTAAACATAAATCTTATCCTCCAGACTTCTAAGTCCATCAATAAGAGTGTAAAGTAATATAAATTGTTGCTTCATACAAAGCCACAGAGGAAGATTATACAGAACCAACACCACGGGCCATGTGCTATGAGTTTCACCAACCATAGAATTGAATGGATTGAAACTATCTGCTGCCAACCCCAATCAGACATTACGAACATCTTTAGAAAAGTCGAGATGTATCTTATCAAAATCCTTACATGCATGAGAGTCTTCTGGGTGGGTTAACATATCACTTTTATGAATTCTTTTTGCATGCCATCTCATTAAATTAGAAACTTTAGATGACATAAAAAATCTTTTCAACCTCGATTTAAGGGGAAAGTAACACATTCTCTTTACGGTAATATGTTTCCCCTATACCACAATCAGACTTTGATGAGTTTGATTTACCCTATTCTCTTTCCACCTGTAAGCACAACAAACCATACAAATATCCAAATGGGAATTTTCCTTTCTAAACAACATACAGTTGTTTGCACATGCATCTATGGTCTCATATGTAAAACCTAATTTCTCTGTCAACTTACGAGCATGGTAATATGACTCGAGAATCTTATCATTGATAGGAAGAACCTTTTGTAGTAACACCAACATCATGTCGAATGATGTGTCTGACCACTGATTCAAAGTCTTCAAATGCAACAACTCCACAATAAATGACAATTTATTATAAGAAGTACATCTAGGATAAAATTTTGTTTTTTCATCATCATGTGCTTTATAAAACCTCCCCGAATCACGATCTGCACTAGAGCGAAGATTTATCTCACCTATATAAAGATTCTGGATATCAATGCCTTTAGGATCCAACCCTCGTACCATTTCAGTAAGAATTTCATGCATTGGATCATTCATCCTTGCATCAACATCCATCTGAAATCAATCCATATTTTGACAAAGAACATATTATTCTCCATGAAGAGTCCACATATTATAATTTTTCAAAAATCCATTAAAGAATAGGTGCTCCCTCGCAGTATCTCGTTTTTATTGATATATGTTAGCACATTTTCTACATAGAAAACAAATATAGTCACTTTAAAATCCTCTGGTGAAGTCAATAAAATGCATAATTCCATTTAAATATTCTCTAGATGTTCGATTTGGAAGATCAATCCAACTCTTATCTATAATAATATATGTATAACAAAAATTTACACAAGACTTATTAAATGAATTTTTTATATCAAATATATTTAAAATAAATACAAACCAATTGATTATGGACTATTAATAAAATAATCAAATTATATCTCTAAATAATAAAAAAGAGAATATATAATGGAATATAAGTGAAAGCCCATGTCATACCTGATTGTGCTTCAAACATGGAAGGGAGGGGAGCTGAAGGTCGTGCTACGGGGGAGAGGAGAGGCAGTGGAGGGGAGCCAGAGTCGTAGAAGGTTTAGTGAGGGATGGGATGAGCGGTGGCGACGGTGGCGGGCTAGAGGAGAGGAGGCGGGGAGGTGGTGATGATGCAGCGAGGGTGGGGTGACGAGGGAGGGGACAGAGGACAGTGGGGAGCTAGGATGGACGGGCGACAGCGGTGAGGGGATGAGAAGTGGCCGTGCGAGGAGGTAGGGGACTGGGCGGTGGTGGTGCCGTACGGGAGGGGATGGTGAGGGAGGGGATGAGCAGCAATGGTTCGGTGAGGGAGGGGGATGAAGAGGGAGGGGACGGGGGATAGTGGAGAGCTAGAGAAGAGGGCGATGAGGTGATGAGGGACAAGTAGTGAGGGGGTGGAGGGCGGAGGGCCGGAGGCCGAGGGGCAGGAAGGAGGAGGCTGGAGGGCGGTGGGTAGAGGGGAGGAGGGCAGAAGGGGTGGAGGGTGGAGGGTAAAGGCCGGAGGGCGGAGGTAGGAGGGAGAAGGGGGTGAAGGCTGGAGGGGGCGGAGGGTGGAGGGAGGAGGGAGGACGGGGGAAAGGGGACTAGCAACGAGGGGTGGGGGGTGGCGAGGGGACAGACGATGAGGGCGGAGGGTGGAGGGTGACATGGGATAGGCAGTGGCGATCGAGGGGAGGGGACGCGGGGTAGGGTTTTTCAAGGGGAGGGGGGAAGCCTTTTTTAAATCCTAATGACCACCAAAGGCGGTCGCCCGTGTCAGGGGGCTTCAAAGCCCATTTCTCTAGTAGTGGATTAGTTGATCCACTAATGGCAGGTGTCCATCTTCATATAAGTAATTAAACTACAACTTGATCATTATTAGGGGAAGGAGGTAATTTCACATTATTCAAGTAAATAATCATAACTTGAGCCAATTGAGCTAGTACTGTATATACTAAATTATGAGTCCCTAGGTTTCAATATCGGCTATCTATGGTAAACTTTTCTATACATAGAATTATCCCTAGGGTTCTCATAGTTGTTTTATAGTCCTAACCCTAATAAATAACTATACCATTCTTTTATAACAACAAAATAAACCCTATCATCTTACACATATTACTAAATGATTTTAAATAGAAATATGAATTAAATATAAACCAATGAATGAAAATCACTTCATCTTTTAAAGAGTATATATATAAAAAGAAAACATGAAATACAAAATAAATCCTTATTTTAATCTCTATAATGAGATCCTAACATCCCTTGAGATCCTAAAACTACACAGGAAAACTTGGGGAATACATAGATAAAAGGGGCGACTTAAAAATCCTAGAAATGAAATAAATAAGGAAATAAATAATAACATATGAGTTATAAAGAATATTATGATAACATAAATTGAATGCCTCATGAATATTCATATCTATGAATAACATAAGGAAATTGGAATAATAATATTGCTGAAATAATGGATTGTGGTGATGATATATAACATGGAAAAAACACGAGTCAAGGATAACTAGAATGAAAATAATCACATGATAAACAAAGTCACATAATAGATTTGGTTTGATCCCTATTCCCATACATAAAATCTCATGAGACAAAACATTACCTGATGCATTGGAGATATATCTTGGTGTACCCATCATAACATTTAAATTTATATTTGTGCCACAAAAATAAATCAAACATAAGGCATAATCATAAGGATTACCCATCAAAATAATTGGGTATTATAATCATTTCATAATGAATACCAAATGGAGTATCATAATGGTTTCCATAAAATAGGAGATTAACTCATTCATGGAAATTTAAAAAGTAAAATTTACCACATATCATGATAAATGATTTCCTATAGATGTGAATATAGGAAAATGAGTGGTTACATTAATTTTGAAATGTGCCACTTAAGTGCAGATTTAACGATAAGAATAAAGTGTTTTTAATGAGGATAACAGAATAATTATTTCATAAAAATAGAACTAGTATAAAATGTTTTTCCATGATAACATTTAAGATATTATAAAACATGGTTGGTTAAAATAATTTTAAGGTGTGGTACAAGAAAGGGGATAATAAATACATAATTTCCCTTAAATTGGTTCTTTTTATTCAGGGAAAGTGAGATGGGATCCTTTTAAATCATGTATATCCCAATCACTAAATGGTTATATAAACATGTTATATATTGTTAGGAGATATATATATATATATATCTTAAATAGATATAATAATTATGAATATAAATAAAATTCGAGGTAATGGGATATAAATGTGTAACCCGAAGGAAAAAGGGTCGTTCAATGAAATTATTTAACTTATCTTTGAGAACTATTCTGCAGTTGAACATAATGTCTTACATAATCATATTAGATTTATTAATCACCTAATTTTAAACTTATTCCATATATATGTGATTTATTATAATTTTATGAAGATTTTTTATTGCTATTTTAAAGAGTTATAATCTTTAATTTTAATGTCCCAAGATCGTTCATTTCCCTATTTAAAGGTCGGTTAACTTGAGTATAATTATGGATGTTATTTTCCAATGGGATTAAAAATACAGAAATATAATGAAATGGTTTTCATGAAATTATATATAATTAAATAGTCCCCAATACCCATTTTTTTATATAGGTATGTTTCATTTGAGTAAAAATTTTAACGCTTTATGTTTAGTTCATTTAGGTGGTTTTACCGACCATCATGATCTAGTTTCGTTTTATTTAATATTAAGTGTATATATTACTTATGGGATATGAAATAAGAAAAATTATACATATTAAAATATTATTTAACTATAATAATAGTTATATAAATTTCCTTGAAAGTGGTAATGGAAAATGAAAACTCATTATTCACAGAGATGGTTAACTGATATAATTTTGAAAATGCTTTATTTTATATGAATAAGGGATGGAAAGAAAAGGACAGATGATAGATATTCCATTACCAATATAAAATTATGTTATATATATATATATATATTTATATTATTCTATAGTTATTATTCCATTTTTTATAAGGGAGGTGAGGAGAAGGTAGGGGAAGAAAATAATTTAAAAGAGGTCGTTTCAGAATGTGACATCCTGAATATCTCCTCCTCAAAGGACCCTTTACAAAACATTGAATTATAATTATGGTGAGACCAAAATAATTGAGGAGTAGGGGAGTGTTATAAGGAGATGATTTTGTATATATTTATCAAGAATCAATGCTTAGAGGGTGTGAGTAGAATGGTTTGTGAGTGGTTGTATTTAAAATGGGAGGATATGGGTATTTTTTATTATTATATACATTAGTTTATTATTTTGAATAAACTCTGTTAGTAGTAATTATTCTTGTGACCCTATATAGTAACTTTCTCATGTGATTATGATATAATGGGTTCTTACATCATCTATGACTTATAAATTCATGATTTTTTCTTATAATGTTAAATCCCGTAAATTATCATATTTCACTATTCATCAAAAGTACAAAGTTTTTAGAAAAATATAAAATAACCCTAACCATTTTTTACCAATTATAATTCTGAAATTTAGTCAATTTTTCAAAAATAATTTTCTAAATATGTGATATATCGTTTTAAAATGAAATCCTAATTTATTTGAAAAATATGGATTTTAATATTATAATCGATTTTATGACTATTGTAAATTTTACTTGTAGTGTCATAAAATTATCACGTCATTATGATAAAACATAATATTAACATATAAATCCATTTTATTTTCTTAAAATAAATTTTATTTCATTATATTTCTTATAGAATTGTGATGAAATTTTTTTTTTCAAAAATACAAGTACATAAATTATCATTTTTAAAACATTAATTTACATGTATTGTGGTTTAAATATATCATATTTTCATTTCATAACATACCTAATTTTTAATTTACCCATCCATTGGTGAGGTTACTATTGGTAACTATCATACTACTATTCCAAAAGGCTATATTACTATTCCAATGGTGGTGTTACTATTCTAATGGTTGGATTACAATTCATAATGTTAGATTTGTAATTATCATATTGTTACCCTAATTCCTATAAATACTTCATATTCCATTTATTATTCACTAAATTCTATTTTATCTCTATTAAATATATACTTTAATATTAAAAATTAATATTTTATTATTAACAACATGTTTTATTTCTAAAGATTTTTTTATGAGTTCATTCAGTTTAATGGATCGAGTAAAACCAAATTTTTATACATTACTAAATTATTTTCAAATTTTTATACCATTATAATATTTTTTTTTCAATTTTAACAAATATATATTTCATCATTTATTAGAGTAATGTTTTGTGTGTTTCTTTATGTGACATCTATTCTTTATACTATATGACATAATTAAATGAAGGGAAATTATACTAATAAAATTATTGGTCTTTACATATAGCATATGATATCTTTTTTAATATCTTATTTTAGGATATAAGGATTTCATATAATAAGAAATCCTTGATTATAATGAAAATTGAATTCGTTTTAGTTGTATATTGTAAGTAAAAATTTAGTGATATCATATGTATAACTTTAAAGATCACATATTATATAATATATTTATATCACATGCTTTATGATATATGGTAATAATATTAATTTATTTCATAAAGAAATTGATTGGTATGTATTTATTCATAGATATCCCTACACCAGGCTATCAATAAATGTTATGGAGAATCGATTAAATGCATTGAAATTTTAAATATAGGAATATGATCAAATATTAAAATGAATTTAAAAAATAATAATTACAATTTCTTTTTTCAAAATTTTTTAAATTGAAATAATCCTACATATTATACTTGAGGCATATATTAGGAATTCATAGACATTATAATGTATATATAAATTCCAAAAAATTTTCCTTCCCAATGAAATATTCTCATTCTCCCCTTATACTCGATGTAAAAAATATATTGTGGTTAAAAGGAGGTTCCTACCCAAGAAATAATTGATTTATCAACCCTTTAACACCCTTGAAAAAATGAGTCCATTGGATTATTCTAAGACATCAACATAAAGCATGCGTTTAATGAAAATACTCATATCCATCCTCATTTTATGGTATATTATTCAATTAAAATTATGAATAGTTTTAGTTTCAAAGCATGGATGATCTTGTTTTGCATTTTATTATGAGTTAAATTCTTTGAATAGTTGTTTTCATGCATTTTAAACCCAACAGATGTATTTCAAGGTTTAAATGTTTGAAATGATTCCTTAAATAATTCTTAAAATAAAAAAATTAGATATCATGTTGTTTCACAGAAAATAAGATATAAATTTCTAAATGTAGATTATATTATGATAAGTAATATTATAAGATACAACATGAATGTATAATATGATATAGTGTGTCACCACATACGACATTGGATAATTTCATTAGTACTAATATATTTTAATATTCGATACTGGGAATCATAGTAAGTGATAATGTGTATGAGAACTACTTTCATTTTTATTAACTGAGCATTGTGTCACCTATATAATATTGGAAATATTGTAAATTATAACTCCCAATTCCAATGATTAATATCACATTCCACAACATACTGATCAGAAACTAGGGTATTTGTTTGGAACTATATTATGAGTTACAAAATATAGTATATCATAAAAAATATTTTTAATATTGATGCTTTACATACCAGGTTTCTATACAACCATCACAACACCACAACATTAACTCTTCATATTAAAACATCATAAAAATGGAAATTAATATATAAAACAAGGTATTCAGATTTTTTTTTAATTTTTATATTTCTAAAATAAGAATTGATTTATTGAATTTATAAATAGTTTATATATTATAGAAAATGTTATTTTTTTACATTCTTTTGATTTTTAATTTTCTTATAAATTAATTAATTATAGATGTTTATTGTTCATTTTATATGTTTTTTCAATATTCAATGAAATAATATCTTCAATATTTATTATTAAGAATTATGAAAAATTATTTATATAATATATTTTATCATAATAATATAAATATTTTATTGAGTAATTATAAGGAATTTTATAAAGTGTTTATAAATTTAAAATAATGCAATATATAAAAGTGTTTATATTAAATTATGATCTATTCATAATTATTCATTTTAGATGTTTATATTAATTTCATTATTTAGGAATGTGTTTGATTTATATCAGATGGGGTTTTGATAAAAGATATTATTAATGAAAAAATAATATTTTTATATGATATTTTTATTTTGTAATAAATATTTTACATAAAAGATATAATTTTTTCTTATGAAATTGAAAATGATTATATTTCTAATAAATATCATATATTTAAAAAAAATTATATATATAAAGATTATATGAAAGAGTTCTTATTAGAAATAATTAAATAAAATTATAATTTCTTATTTATAGAATTTATATAATGAATCCTTAATTATTAATTTTTTACAATTTATTAAATTTTAATTAGTCATAAAAAAATATATAATGTCTATTTTTAAATTTATCATTTAGTTACTATGATTCCATAATTTTTTCATTGAAAAAATTTCTAATACGAATAATTTTTTATCCTTTAATTTACATGTGTTTAAGCTAAATATATAAATTTTTATACATTAATTTATAGAGTTATATTCTATGTTTGATAATTATTTTATTTTTATTCTACATCGTATTTTGTTTTTTATGGGTTATGATATTGAATATAAATGATTATTATTGTTTATATATAATAGGTTTTATAATAATGATGGAATTTATGTCTCTATTTAATATTAAAATATGAAAAGTGTGAATTTTGGGTGTAATTATTATTTTCTAGAGGGATTAATTTGATATTTATAAAAATTAATATGTAAATGAAAATCACATCATGTTTCCTTATTTGGATCATTTAGTTTCATATGTTTCAAAAAAATTCATGAAAGAGTTTTATATTCATTAATCATTTGAATAATTTATATATTTGTAAATGTATTTATTATATAATTTGGGTTAGTATCATAAGATACAAATTTAGAAAATAGTTATATATTAGTATGGTTTGAGAATAAATGAATGATTTAATGAATAGAGATTCAAAACTAAATCCTAATAAGCATGTATACATGTAACGAGAATATATGAGATAATATGTGAAGTAACAAAACCCCTTTATAAATAATAATTTTCATACATTTTAAAGATAAAACATGTCAAGAAATAGATAATTTCACCACTTAGGTTTGGTTAATGCATGATGCCCTTGGATTATCTTATGTTTGGAATGATTGAAATTGTTAACCCTAAGAGTTAGGTAACAAAGCCAACTATATTATTTGGGTTAGAATTACCATGTAAACCCTATGTCAATGATTGGTATTTAGGATATGGATGGGGAGATGGAATTATCTAATAAAATTTCCCATTTCGTAACCTATAAATAGAAAGATTCTGAAACCCCATTTATATTAATAAAATTGAATGTTGCTGGAATTTTCATAAAGAACCGCTAAGAGGTGTTGTGAATCAGTCGATACTAAATTATTTTTGACACATACTTCTACTTCATATCACATACTGGTAATTATGAATAGAAAAAATTAATTAGAATAAAATATAAGCATTACATATTTTTAAAGGTTTTATGTCAAATTTTTTATTAAATGGATACTCTCAAGATTGCAAATAAATTTACAGGGTTTTTGGAGAAAGATTATGATAATCAGATTCTCTTATCTTTTCCATCTTCAAGTTTCAATTTTGTGTACACCACCATTATACTACTCGAATTATCACAAACAACTCCTAATAAATCACTTTAGTTTTATGGTTGACATAAAAAAATGATTTTAAAATTTTCATCTAAATAATTCATTTTAGTTGAATCCTTATAAATTTATAATGTTCATATTCATCACAATATGATGGCTATATAAAGAACACGACACTTTGGTTATAATGAACTGGACAAAAAATCCTAGAAAAATCCCAATGTTTTTCCATAAATATGTCATGGTTATAGGGTTATATAGTAATGTTTATAAAATCTAAAGAACTAGAAAAATAAAAATATTCATATTTATTGGACCATAATATATATCTTCAAGAATTACACCTTTTCACATATTCATTATAGTGAAAAACTCTAGATTATTTTATGATATGTAAGTCAAAGGAATTTCCCTAAGATTTCAGAAAAATTTATAGTGATGCTGATCCTAGTATCTCGTAATTGGTTTGAAATTTATTATATTAGAACAAGATATAAGAAATTTCATACCAAATGACCAAATAGGTTAGTAGTCTCGGTAAACTAGATAAATAGATAAAGTTAACATTACATATTAAAACATAAAATAAAAAATATAATTTTATTTTAGAATTATATTATTCTCTTTTGGGTATCCCTACATATCAATCATAAGAAACATTCTCACATCATACATAAAATAAAACATAATAAAGTTGTGATCTCAAATACTCAGTATGGGTAAGATTACAATGAAATATTTTGATACATATATCATAATCAATATGTAAAGGAAAATAACAAAAAAAAATTCATTTAGTCAGTAACTTCAGAATGATATGGCTAAAATAAATGATGAAAAATAATTCCTTATAAATAATCCAATGAAATTGAAAACATAACATGGGATATTTAAACTAATCAAATAATCATAAGGAATACCAATAAATGAATTCATAATGATGGAGTTCATAATTATGGACCTCTAAAAAAATATAATTAAGGCCCTGTGATAAGACATATAAATACTATTGAGGTCCAATTATGAGAAATCACAATAAATGGTTAAGGCCTCAGTTAAAACACAATTCATTTTTTATCCTGAGACACATTGATGCATCTAGTGGATATATTGGGCATCTCCCCTCACCTACTAATCCCAATGAAATCCTCATATTAAAGGGGTGAAACATAATGTAAATAAACTTTCATATTTAAACTTTCATATATGAAATTTAAATACTTTCCTATTCAATTAACATAATTAAAAATTATATAGTGTAAAGTATATATTATCAACATAGCACATCCCCTGTCAAAATCACCATAACCTATATTTAGAAATAATATGGATGGTATCATTAGAGTATGTACCCATTAAAACACAATTAATACACAAGGATTTATTCATAGATGGATTTTATTTATATATATTTTCCATCATTTCTTACAGAAAATAACGTTTCATCAAAAATCACCATTTTTATTTTAAAACTAGAAAGTTCATAAAATATTTTAAAAATAATTTTAAATGAAAATAAATTTTAAATACTAAGAATTACTATAGTATTAAGAAAAAAATTTCATTAAAAATAACCACAGAAACATTAAAATTATGCTTCAATTAATTTATTTTCCACATGGTGTTTAATTATATACAAGCACTATGTTTTAATAAGAACATTGCTTCTGCACTGAAAAATAGTAGAAACATGCCTTTTTTCAGAAAAAAAAGAAATATTCCTTTCAAAACATTTTATAATAAGTTAAACATGGTTAATTTTTTTTCAATATATCATTTGAACAATGTTAAAAATAAATTTACATAATTTTTAGAAAACATGGATTTGGAATAAAAAGTATTTTCAACCGAAATGAGAAATAAAGTTGGAATTTCTATAAAACCTTTTCTTAATCATTTTTACTACCAAATGGAGGAAAATGTTAATATTAATTGAAAAATATCACTAATAACAATATTATAAGAAAATATATTTATATTAATATATAAATATTAAATAAATCCCCTAGTCATACTTCAAAAAACAATCTCAAATAATAATGGGATTGTGAAGCAAACCCTTGCCATGTTGGTAACATTTGTATCATAACACCAATTAATGAAATAAAATTAAATGGAATATTAAATACCATGAAGGTAATTTATTTTATGATATAAATTATAATAAGGGAAGTGTATGTATCACACAAAATAAATTAGTGGTTAATGCTGTGTATGTTATATAGAAGTAAAATTGAGATGAGATAACCTTACCTTGAGTCTGATATATCCCATACATTATTTATCTTCGTGATTAATAAAAATATATTAATTAATTAATTTAAAAATAAAATATATAAAGTTTAGTATTCTTTATATTTCACTTATTACCATGTCATACATGATTATTTAAATAATTAAGTATACGTCTGATGTTTTGTTGATATTTGGAATATATTTAAAAAATGACATTGGTAAGTTTACTATGGTCAAAGTAGTCATCATTTAAACATATATAAAATAATAATATTGACATAATTATAATATTTATAAAAAAATTATTCTTTTAAAAGTAATAATGAATGATGGTTATGAAAAATGAACTATGTTTCAATCATACATACAGTAAGCTGTACACACTCATGAGTAACATTTACATCTATCAACGACCATTATGGAAAAATGGAAATTAATGTTTTATCATTTTATAATGATATAAATATCATAAATAAAATATTATTTCATTATATATACATATATATTTCATCCATATATTATGGTGATGAAGAGAGTCACATCACTTAATGAAGACAGTTGTCAACACGTACAAGAACTACGTTATCATCTTTCTGTGAGTGAATTGGTTAGAAATAAAATGAGATAATATTTTTTAAACTGATAAATTTTTAATTAAGACCACAATTATCTCATTTATTTCACATATATTCAATAAATTTACCCTTATCACCTTCTATATAAATCATTATTGAAAGAAGAATCACGTCTCTTTGCGAGGCGGTAGTCCGTTGTACACAGGAGTGACACCGTCATATAACATAAGGAGTAGAATGTAAACTGATATACATGGTATAAAAAATCCATAAGTATATTTATTATATTAATATTATTTATATTATTTTTTATAAATTATCATAACCAATAATGATAAGTGGTAATGGAAAAATGAATGACATCGGTTTGTGTTTCAGAAGTCCACTGTATATGCAACCGATTGTTTCATCAAACATTTGATGGAAGTTGGGATGGATATAGTTCATTACCTTACCATAAATAAATATTAGTGTATGGATTATACTAATGTTATTATATAATCGTGGTTTAATAATAATTTGATGAGGTGTAGGAAGAAATAAAACAAAAACACTCGAGGAAGAATATCACCTCCTCTTTAGATAACCCTATTAGGTTTTCAAAAAAATATTTCCAATGATGGACTTGTGACCAAACTAAGGAATCTAAGATGAGATAAGGGATTTTGGGTAGTGAATTGGGTAGATATTGGTTAGACAAAATGGATATGATGGTGTGATGTCTAGTGGATAGGGGGTGTCCATTTATAAGTAAGTAGAGTGGAACGCTTGTAATTTTTGAAAAGAAAAAGTGTACCAATGTTTTCCACATGTCAAAAGGGTCCAAATTGAGTATTATATATAATTATTAATTATAATGTCTAAATAAAGACCAATAATATATTTTATACATTATTTATGGTAATTTTAACCCTTTTCATTTTACTTTAATCCTCCCAGTAAATCAATTTTTACCTTAACTGCTTTAAATAATTTTTATTGTTTTCCCTATTCATTTTGGTCAAAAAATAAATTTAACTTATTATATGAAATAAAATATTATTATTTATAATATAGAATCAATTTCTTATAATTCTATTCATATAATTTAAAAAATTAAATTTAAAATTAATCCCGCATACGCGAAGAGAAATCAAGTTTTCATTGAGAAAATGATCAAATGGTTACAAAGAATTTATATAAAAATTCAAAATGAAAATTATTTCAAGGATATATTTTTTATTAATAGATATATAATTGAAATAATTTTAATTTAAAACCTATTAAAAATATAATTTTTATTTTTATTTATTTAAATGAAAAATAAATTTTTAGTTAATGTTCACTATTTTGTACTATTCATCAAAAAATGAATCATTTCAGAAAAATACCAAAAATTTAACCCAAGATAATTTTGAAATTATAATTTCAAAAATTTTGTCCCTTTTATCAAATAAATCTCTAAAAATGGTAAAAAAATAACTTTAAAATTATATTCACAAAGGGTGACTAAACCTTATTATAAAAGAAGTATAGTTTTTTTAAAAAACATTTATATTTTTTTAAATGATTCTTATTTTTTTATAATAAATAGATAACCATAATTTTTATAATTTATTTTACACTACTTATACACACCAATTTAATGTATTTTTTATAAAAATATACTATATTACAGTTCATTTATACTTGAAATATGTGTTCCACAAGAAATCATAGATATTAAATTTGATGAAATATATTTCCTGTGTTGATTAAGCTCGATGTTTTGTGTCACATATGCAATTGAAAAAAATGATCTTATTTTAAAATCAGAGAGTGTTACAATATACCCACCATAAATAAGTTGTTACCTCATATTTTAAATTTGATCTTGATAATCAAGGGATTGATATTTTAAATTTTCTTTGTTGAAAAAAAACATTTAAAAAAGTGATAATAAAACTTCATCTTGAAAAAGAGAAATAGATATGAAAATTTCATCTAGAATAAAACACACTAGGGTTTAAAATAGGATAACATAGGTGTGACTTGATGTATGGATATAGAAGATAAAACTAACACATAAATAGAATTGGAGGGTGATAGAGAATATGATATGGAGAATGTTAATGACTAAAATTCCATAAACTAAAGAGGCATGAAAAAGGTAATTGATATCATAAAAAATGATCATAACAGAAGAATTTTTTTACATTACTATTCTCCTAATATTGTGGAATTTATTTTCCTTATAGACTAAGAACATATGAAAATGTACTTTCTTTATATTTAGTTATTTTATAATAAAAATTTAATACTTTAGTTGTGCTATAATCAATTTCCACTAATTATCTAACTCTAATAGAATTTTTTTTATAACTGAATCACTAAGTGGAATCCATAAAATAATGATATGTTATTAATTCCATCATTAGTTAAAAAAGGTTGATCATGGTTTTCCAATATGGATAAATATTCATACATTGAAGTAATATATTAATATCTAAAACATCATTAAATTTTCAACATAAACCATTCCATAAATGGTTAACCTTATAAACATTTTAAAATTAAAACATTATAAATAATGATAGTATATTTCGCAAAAACAACTTAACATTTATCCCATATATTTTTAAAAATATCCTTTGATTATCACATTCCATACATGTGAATAACTTCATCATTTATTATCTTGAAACATGGTAATAACAAAAATTATGATAAAACTATATTGAAAACATAAATTATTCCTCATTCCTGACATAAAATATAGATTATAAGATATATTTTATAAATCCAAAAATTATGTAAAATCCATAAATGATAGCATAAACCACTTTTACAACAAATCATTAATAATCTCTAAGGTAATCAGTACTATCCAATTTAATTTATCTACATAAATCTTCTCTTAATCCCAACATAATTATCTCAACATTTGAAACTTATTAAGTTTTTTATTCCATTAATAAAAATATCACCTTTCCATTAAATCATATTTGTAGTCCATCAATACCATTTAATATATTTTTTCAATTCCTTAACAAAAAACTAATATTGAATAATCCATATATATTTCATTATTTTTGTTACATATTCCCTGAATTCCAACATATAAATACTAAAATAATTCCACATTAATAATTTTTATAGATAAGGTCCTTCCTTGGTCTTGATGTTAATTATTGGTTCAGGGAATTGAGTGGGATAATTCCCATGTTACCCAAAAAAATACATCAATATCCTTGATAATATGTCACTTAATTAACTTATTTTTCCTAGACATTACATCTTCCACAACATTTGAAATATTCTTCAAGGTGATTCTACCCACCATAATACCATATGGGATGCTGAATATTCATTTATATATATTCATTACCACATAAACATTAATAAAATTTTATCATCCTATTATTTAACAATTTTGGAATCTCACTAAAGGTCCCGTTGTTAATCATATATCTCAATAGATGATTAGACATATTCAAAATATCATTCTCTTCCGTTAGAATCCACATTATTTTATCATAGTAGTTGAATTGTCCATCAGATTCAATTTTAATATAATTTTTTTTGTTCCATTCATGGAATTAAATCGAAAATCAAATTGTCTGTAACACCAATCCTATAGAAATCTATATAATCAAGAAAACTATCTTATTTGATGCTAAAATCATGAAACCATATTTTCTATATATAAATCCATAGGATTATCCTTGGTAATACATATTCATCGTCTGTTTCAATCGTTCATGATTTTATATAGATTTTTTTTAATTTAAAAAGAAAATCCTATTGTAGTGTCAAAATATGTATGAAAAAAGGCCAATTATCCTACACTAGGGTATAATCAAGTCTATATTAATATGAAATTTTTAAAATTATAACCCCTAGGTACGTTTGTTATAGAGCTACATCCACTTGTAGTATCCAGACCAAGACATAGTTTCTTAGAAACAAATTTCTCTTTATTTACCAATATTTTTTGGACTTTTTTTTCACTTTGAATCATCCTTATAATTATCCTTACATGTATCAGTATTCATATCCTTAAAAACATCATTAGGGATATCAATAATTATTTATCATCATAGTTTACAAATGTTAACTAAACCTATCCTATGATACAAACTACAGTGACCCTGATTCTAGTTACTAGGAGCCAATGTATAATTTATTATATTGTAATAATATAAATTGAATTTCATCTTGAAGTACCAAGTTGTTTAATAGTATTGGTAAACTGGATACATACTTGAAATTCAAAATACATATTAAAACATAAAATTCACAATGGAATTTTATTTGATAATTACATTATTCCCCTTATTGTATCCCTGCATATTAGTGAAAAAACAACTCCACATATCCTGGGTAAAATAAAACCTAATAAATGGTTGAGAACAGATGCTTAGTAAGGCTAAGTGTATAGTGGTTTCTAGGAATAAAAAAGGTATAATAAATATTGAATGATAAATAATTTCAATGCTATACATTTTATTAATAACAAGAGAATAATATGACGGGAATAAATGATTACCAAATAATTCTATATAAATAATCATAAGACCTTGAAAAAAAACATGGATATTCTAACTAATTGAATAATAACATTGAATATCAATAACTAAAATCATATTAATGGAATTCATACAACTAGATATATAAAAAATACCATCACTAAATGGTTCCAAGATATCTAAATAATGTTGAGTACTTGTGCCAAGAAAACGCTACAAATGGGTAAGGCCTTGTCCAAAAGCTAATCTCACTTGTCTCATGAATCGTATCGATTTATCGAGGGGATATAGAGGGCCCCACCAATTACTTAATAAGTAAAATTAATTCTACATATTAAAGGGGTGAAACATAATTTACATAAACAAAAATATTTATACTTTCATATGAAATGTAAATAATATCTCTAATCAATAAACATAATCATAATCCATCCAAAGTAAATTAAATGGTTTTAACATATTACATCCCTAATCAAACTATTCATAAACCATTTGAATATATAATAAGGATGGTATAATTGGATTATATCCCTATTAAAGACTAGTTAATATTTATTTATGTATACATATATGTAAAATGATCTTGAAAGATCACTTGAAACATTTCTTAAAGAAAATATATTTTATTTGAAAATCATAGTTTTATTTTAAAACTAGACAATTCATAAAATAACATCAAAATTATTTTCCTTGAAATTTACCTAAAAAATAAAATTAATAATATTAAGAAACAAATTTGTTTAAAAGGAATGTTATAAATATGGAAATTAAGCTTCAAGGAAATTGTGTTCATGACTACAGGTAATTCCTTACATGTTGTATAAGTTAAAAATAATATACCTATTTCATTGTAAAAAGGATAGAAAAGTTCATTATTTGGAAAATGTTAAGAATATTACTTTTTAAATGTTAAAGAAAATAAAACATTGTTAAATATTTTTTTATAAATAATTTTATTTATGTTAAAATATTTTTTAAAACATTTTTAGAAAAAATGGTTTTTAAGAAGAAGAATCTTCACCCGAAGATATAAATAATGTCTCATATTCTTAAAAATAATTTCTTAATAATTTTAACTACCAATGAGATGAATAATTACACTATTACTTGAAAATTTTCATTAATAAATAGAGGAGAATAAAATATATTTATTTTATGATATAAATATAAAATAATTCCCCTAAGCGAGAAGTAAACAAAAAATACCAAATAATGATGAAATTGTAAAATCTGCCATTATCAATGTTTTAAAATTGGTTTCATATTAAACATGAAATGAATATACATTAATGGAATATTAAATGACCTGAAGATAAATGAATTAATGATATAACATAGTAAAAGGGAATTATATACACCAAAAAAATAATTGGTGAATATGGCGTATGTCTCATAGAAGTAAAAGTGAGATGAGAAACCCTTTCCTTGAGTCTAACTTATCCCCTATGTTATTTATATTCCTGAATAAAAAATTAATTTTAAATATATACCTTATTAAGAAACATTTTAAATTTAATTTTCCTTTAATTCCACTTAGTACCATGTTATAAATTATTAATTAATCAATTAATTTTACATTGGATGTTTCGATGATATATAGATAACTTTTAAAAAATAATATAGGTAGGTTCAGTATGGTTAATGAAGTCATTATCTAAAAATATCCAAAATAATAATAATGATATAATTATAATATTAATATTTTAATTACAATTTTAAAACCAATCATGAAATATGGTCATGAAAAATGAATCATGTTACAGTCATGGAGACAATTGTCATATGTACACATGTGTAACATTTCCATTTTTCAAATATTATTATGGAAAAAAGTAAAGTAATATATTATCATTTCAAAATGATCATAATACCCTAAATAAAACATTATTTATATAAATATATTTATATATCATCAATTTTTGTGGTTATGAAAATATTTTCACATCAATTTATGAAGGTGGTAGTCCACACATACACAAACAACATTAACATCTTTCAGTGTGTGAAATAGTTAGAATAAAGATGGTATATTTTATTTTCAGAATGATAAATAAGTCATTACTACCATAATTATATTACTTAATCACAAATATTCATTAAAATTATCCTTAATATGTTACATGTAAACTATTAGTGAAAGACGAATCATATCCTTGCAAGGCTGTAGTCTACTGTACACACAAGTGACTTTATCATATCCACTGTGGAATGGAATGTAATATGGAATATATGATATAATAACTAAAAAGGTATAATTATGTCATAACTATTATATAATTACATTAATTCCATCATCATAACCAACTATTAGAGGTGGAAATGGAGAAAAAATGACCTTGGTTCACAAGGGGGTAGTCCGCCGTAGTCAAGAATGACGATTTCATAATGCATTTGATGAAAGTGGTGATGGTTTTATGTATTAGACATAGCAGAACAACATATAGTTATATTGAATATAATTTTTTTATCATGTCATGAATTATTAAATAAAATATAATTATTTAGAGGAAGAAATAAAATAATAACGCCCATTCACGATAATTACCTCATCTTTGAGTAACCACCTTAATTTTACACCAAAAGACATAAAAATTTGTATTTATAACTAAAATAATTATCAAATGTGTTGGGGGAATGTTATTAGTGATTGAGAAGGTATTGGTAGAAATAAAATGTTTTTATTGTGTGAAGAGGGGAGGATATGGGGATACCTTTTATAAGGGAGGCAAGTGACACACTTAAAATATATGAAAATAAAAAGTTATACAAATTTTTTTTAAAAGAAATGTCAAAAATGAAATATAATTGATCCCTAGAAATTATAATGTCGAAATATGACCATTAAGTATATTTTATTTATGTTTTTAGTTCATTTAAACCCTTAATTTTTTCATTTAACCCCCATTAAATCTATTTTGACCTTAATCGTAGAAGATAATTTTTAATGTTTTCAATACTCATTTCGGTAAAACATTATTTGAAATTATTATATAATATAAATATTTCTTATTATAAATATATTTTCCATTTTTCAAAATTCCATTCACTCAAGTGGAAAATTTTAATGAAAATTTATCCCATAGACGTGATGAGAAAGAGAGTTTTTATAGAGAAAATGTACAAGATTTTAAAATGCTTTTTAAAAAAAATATATAAAATGATTCCAATGACCATAATGTTATTAATTGATATTTAATTGAACTAATTCTAATTTAAAACCAATTAAAATACTGTTTAAATTTTTTATTTATTTAAATTAAATGGATGTTTGCAAGTAATATTTTATATTTTTCACTATTTGTTGGAAAATGAAACTCTTTAGAAAAATCATAAAAATTAAACCAGATATAATTTTTATATTATAATTTTAAAAATGAATTTCATTTTTTTAAATAAAATTTTAATTTTTTTTAAAAATTAAATATTAATTATGTTCTCACATCATGTCTAAACCATATTTTAGAAAAAAATTAGTTGTTTAGAAAACAATTCTTTATATTTTAAATGATTATTATTTTATTTATAATATATAGATAACCATGATTTTTTTTAATTGAGTTAGTACTATTAATAACCATAAATTTAATGGATAGTTTATATTGGTATACTATGTCAAGGTTCATTTAGACCCGGGGTTGTGAGTTTCACAAGCAACCAAAGGGATCAAATTTAAATAAATATATTTCATTGTTTCTTTAAGCTCAGTGTTGTGTGTCACATATGTTATCGAAAACAAATTTCTTTTTTTAAAATTCTAGGGTGTTAAAAAAACATTTGATTTTTTTTATTCATAATGTTATTTTATACATATCCATAAATCCTCCCTAAAGTGTGTCATGATGATCATTTTAATAGTGAAAATACTTAAACATTAGCTAACTAAGATTTATTAGCACACTACTAAAAAATCACTTATCATGGTTTAAGAAATATTGTTTTTTCATATTATTCCCTATAAGTCCACGGTTTCTTTATGATATATTCATTATATAGAGCCTCCCATATATTAAAGCAATTATTTCTCTCAAATAAGTATTTTAAATCATGATAAAAACCACTATGTTGTGGTTTGTTCCTCCAATGAAATACTATATTACATTACACCATTATCTAACTATAACCACTATCATATCAATTTTTTTTATGTTTTCCAAAAATACAACATGAAAATAACACAAACTCATTAATGATCATCTCATGCGTAAGTCATTATATTCACTTAAGGTGTGAGACAAACCAAGATCTATATTTTTTATTGAATTTTATTTTTGAGTTTCTTATAAAGTACGGTGTCAAGAATCATACCGTGATGAAACATATTAATTTTTTATTCTTCACAAGTAAACTTTTTTCAATAATTATTAGGAATATTTTAATCCCTTCTTTCTATATTTTGAATTTTTTTGAATAAATACCCTTTTCTAAATAAGATATATGATAACTATTTAAATATTACTATTCTCTCATGTACTAATCGATATAAAAAAACATATTCAAGACTATATCCATTTGATATCTCTCAAAACAATATTTAGACTCTATCAACCTTTGATAAAAGAGCTCCCCAGATACCTTAACCTATTTGATAATATAAAAAGGCATGAATAGGGAGTGAAGAACATGTACACACATGGACCATGTGAGAAAATGTATTGCAATAAACATCATCAAATATGGAAAGGAATCCTTTTACATGGAAATTATCATGATGTTGAAAATTTAATTTTTTTAAAAAATAAAATTTAAGATATTTTCTTCATTTTCCATTTTCTCATTGATGAATTCTAATTTGATGTTAGTGTGTTTTTACATTTAATGTAACATGGAAATAAAAAAAACATCAAGTCCTTTATGTTGTCCTTATTTATATAGAACATATAATTTGTTTTATTCACAAAAAATGGATAGAGTAGGTAGTGATTGATCATATAAATATATTCTTAAATTTTATTTTTCAAAAAAAATTATATATTCAATTCAATATATGAAATTTCTTCCCTTATCTTCTAATATCATATTTATTATTTATTACATTCTTTTTTCTTGATTACTGCAAGGAGATATATATTAATGTCAATGATAATTTTATTCAATATATTCTTTAAATTCTTTATTTTGGTATTTGAATCCATTTTCAGATCGAATAATTTTATGATCACATCATTTATTCACTTTTAAATACCAATTGGACTTTGTGAAAATATCATGATATTTTTTTTACATCATAAATAAATAAAAAATGGTAAAATTAGAAAAAGGGAAATTAAATACCTTTAAAAATTTATATATATTAGATTCATTACCCCATTGAAATTAAAACAAACATGATCAAGAGGATTCATTATCATAATGTACACCCTCTCAGGAGAGTTATTCTTTATCATACCATTATGAAATACTTCAAAGTTATATATTCCATAAAAAATTTATCTTGAATATTACCATTTATTTATATTTTTCAAATTCTTAGTTTTATATTACTCCAAATAATTAAGACTCTAGTGAAATAATTTTTTATCTTCATCGAATCATTATAAATATGTATTATAATCATTTCAAATCGGGAAATAATTATCAGTGGACCATTGTATTTTCTTAACAGTGAAACCATGTTTTAATCATCTCATAGAACATACATTCATTAATAATATCACCTCATTACCATCACTGTAATTAGGAGACACACTCCTAAAATTATGACTCAACCAATCAAATAACTGAATATCACATGATTAAATTTTTTCTATATCATTTTTAATGCGTCAAAGTTATTTTACAGATATTGATACATCATTTTATAAGGTAATGGTTGTAGAATCATACATATATAATAATTTCAGTAAATTTATATTCCTCTCATTTCCAATGAGAAACTATTTTCCAATGTCATAGAATTTTATTCCTTTTATAATTTTTATGAATTATTTACCACCATATATTTCCCTTATATTATGTAATTGAATTATGATTTAAAGTTCTCATTATTCATCATAAGTTTTGAAAGATGTTTGAGTCATTTAATATTACTAATTGAAATTTTATCAAAAATTCTACATGTCTCCTCTTGATAATTATAATAATTTTCATTCTTTACACGTGGCTCAAAATGATTATGAAATATAATTACCTTTAAGTAAGTTAATATTTTTGATAACATCCCCACATGAAACACCGATCATAAAGTAAATAATGATATATTTAGTTAAAATATGAATATTTATTTTTGATTAATAGAATCAATCCATTTAATTAGAGGGAATGAATAAGATGAAAAACTATATGTATTATTTATAGAAATAAAATAAAGGCTACATTTAATATGAATGAAGTTAAATTATGATAGCTTATGTGAATAATAAAATCATTTTAAGCTTAGAATTAAATATTTCCACGAGCTGAATTTGATGTTCTATGATTTCTTTCATATAATATTTAAGATTAATTAATGTTAATATATATTGATACTATAAATTTGTTAAAAAAAGATAAAAAATAAAAACAAGAATATGTGTTGTTCTAAATAGTCATTTTCATTATAATTGTTTTTTCATTATATTATATAATTTTACTTAAATGAAGAATTTCTAAAATTTTGAATTATAATTATAAAAAACTAAAATTATATTTGGATTATTCATATCATTTTTTAATTAGTTATTTTTTTTAAAAAAAATATGTATTTTAAGCTGAATAATCTAATATTTTGTTTTTATAAATGTAACTATTTTATAAAATTATTAGAATGTTATTATAACATATTTTTTTGAAACTTTTTCTATAAAATTTTATATTTTATAAGAGACATTATAAATAAAACATTATAGATTCTAGTTTACATACCAATATCCTATATTTTAAAACTTATATACTATTTCCCTCATGAAATTATTTTTAATAAATTATACATTTGTTATTTTAAACCTACTTTTTAAAACTATTAGATAATTAGTAAAATAGAAAGGATTTAAAATATAGAATATGAATGTCCAAATTATGAAAAAGGTAAAATTTTATTTTTGGCATAAATGATAAATCACTAAGGTATTGACTTGTTACTTAGGTAAATGTATACATTATAAAAGTTATAAATAAAATGGTAGAAAGTTTAAAAATTATTAAAAAGTAATTCAAGTTGAATGGTATTGGAATGCACATCCTTGAATCTTCAAAACATTATTTTTTTTCTCAATTTTGGAGTCATATATCATGATATTTTACATGCCAAAGGATCGTGAAATCACACTGAGAGGTGGGTTAATTAAGTCACCCTTATTTTACTGAATTGTTTTATTTTTCTCGTACCACATTCTAATTCAAACCGTTATCACATGTTTGTATGTGTATATCATATATGAAATTTCCAATGTAAATAAAGATCAATATATGATATTTATAAGGTTTGGTCAAAGGATATACTCCTTGTTACAATTAGTTAATACCCCCAGTTAAGGATTATTATTTATATATAGATAGAGATAACTAGGTAAAATCCCATTACCATCACCAATGAGTCTAAATTTGTTCCCAATCTAGAGTACCACTAGAAATCAATAGTTCACGACTACATAGGTGATCAATATAGAACACTAATGTGTGTTTCTATAACTCATGAATATGATAGGTGGACCTTCTTGCTACTTCCAATAGTGTTACCAACATAACACTATCAATCACATACTTAAATTCCCCACTAATGTATTCAATAACCTCAAATATTATCAATATATAAAAGGATTTATATCATTTTCTGACTTCTTTTTCTATAAATCAAGAAGTAATATTTCTCTACAAACAACCTATTCTCATAGTGTATTATTCTTCATAAAATTAAACAACTGATGAAAATGTATACTAAATTTTTCTGACTATCCACTGATATTCAAATGATATTGGACTTATCCACTCATTTAAATGTTTGGTTTTAAATCCTTATAACTCACTATATAGCTTCTGTATCATCTCCATCATATTGAATCAACTTCATGTAAGTGATATTTCATGTACACAATACTGATTGTGAAAAAAAGCGTTCATATTATCTATTTTCATTATAAAGAAAATACTTATTAAATTAATTAAACAATACAAATTCAATGTGTCTTATCATGCAATTCCTCTCAAGCATGTACATCACATTCAACAAGAATGACACCCTCAAGTATCTTCAAAACATACACAATATCACTATGATGTTATTCAACATATTTATGTAAACCTGTCTAACTCACATGTATTAATGGTTTGTGGATTCCTCCACCAATATTTCCCAAAACAGCTAATGATAGTTAAAAATTTTCTCTCAATATCATACATGTATATTATCACATGTATGTAACTCAAATTTTTCTCTAAAAAACAAACATGCACTATATTTATTCTTCCCTAGAACTAATCATATTAAAGGAAAATAGACATTTTCAAAACTTATTACTATTTAATATCATTAAAAATTATTTGGGAAGATTAATTTTTTTTAAAAAATAATCATATTGTAACATCACGAGGTTTTTTAAAAGAAACACTATGTTTGACAGCGTACATAATACACCACATCAAACTTAAGAGAACAACTAAATATTATTATGTTATCTTATAACCAAGCTGTTAAAATGATTGGAATGAACATTATTAATTTATTTATGATAATATGGTTTAAACATGTACACACTTAATTCTTTTGTGAATAGATATTTATAAATGAAAATAAAAATGTTTTTAAATAAAAGGAAATGTTTTTTTGAAAAACTATTTAAATGAAAATAAGTGATTTTATAAAATAATAAAATAAATATTGATGGTTTTTTTAATGAAATATATATTTAATATATTCAATATAGTGTTTAAAATTCATATTATATTTTTTCTAGAAATTATATAAGAACAAATTCATTTCTTGGATAAAAGAAGTATTTTTTTAAAAATGTACCTTTACAACCATTTGATGGAAAACAATTTTTAAATATTATTTTTTTCAATTTTATATGTTATATTTGACAAAATAAACTTCTTATTTGGAAGAAGGATATCAAAATTTACTTTGGTTTAATTTTTGGTATTTTTCAAATAATATTCATTTTTGAATGAATAGTGAAAAATACAGAACTTTAATTCAAAATTTCCTTTTCGTATAAGTAATTTATATAGTCATGTTTTAATTTTAATTGGATTTAAAGTATATTTGAATTATTTTTTTATAATTTAATCTAATTTTGTCCAATGTAACCAATTTCACATTGAAATTGGATATAAAAACGATGTGAACTTTTGAACATTTTACTTACAAAACCTATTTTCTTATTCTATCAATAGGATTAATTTTGAATTATTTTCTACCAATTCTATGTTTTGAATTTGAAAAAATGGATTATAAATTTATAATTATAAGTCCCAAATTAATTAAATAGGACCCTTTTATTTTTGGACATTATGAATAGTAACTTTAGTAATAAATTTTATTACCTCGGTTAAAAGTGAATCAGGTAATTAAAGGTAATAATAATATTATAATAATATAAAACTACACTAATACTTTTTATAATTTAATTTGACGAGATTATTCTGACTATGATAATCCTTGGGTCTTTTTAGGACCACTTGGAGCTACTTGGATGACTTTAATGCATTTATTATATTATATTCAATGAATAGTCATTATTGTTTTTAAAACGTAAAGTATTTTAATATAGATTTATAAAGGTGATATATTAAACTATAAATATTATTTATAAATATAAAATTCTTACCTACAACATGGTAATTTATTTATAATTTTTAGGAATTAAATAATTAAATTTAATTTTGACATAAAGATGATGCAATAATAGATTTATTAAAGAATGAATCAAATAAATGATATTAATAATATTAAAATAAATATAATTTGATATATTTTATTCCATAAACGAATTTTATAGATTAATTTATCATTTTAAGATTTATTTAATGTATTTTTTTGAATAAATCAAGTTTTTTATGAATTTAAAAAAAATTCATGTATGAATAGTGTCAAAATCGACATAGTTCATAAAAAAAATATAAAATATCTAATTAAATGATATAAATTTTTTTAAAAATAAAATCTTATGACAAATAGTTTAGTTAAGTCTAAAAATTTCATTAATTACTCATTAATTGGGTTTTTTGTGATTGGTATTTATTTTAACACTCGAAATGTAAATTACTCGGTAAATCAACAAGAGTTGAAAGTAGTTTAAACAAAAATATAAGGATTAAAAAATATTCAAAACATGTCTAATTTTAATTGGATTATGAGTATTAGATCCAAGATAATACTATTTTATATATAAATCAGTTTGGGACCATTTTTATTGAAATTAAATTTATTTTAATTTAATACTTTTAATAATTCCAAGGTTGCCCCTCCCCTCTCCTATAAAAAGGATCCCATTCCTCTCTATTAATCACACATAAAAAATCTTTTGGTTAGATAAATATATACCCAAAATAATTCCTATAATACCTACCCAAATTAATGAGGTCTTATTCTATGTATAACACCCTCCTTAGAGTTGTTAAGGTTTTAAGAAGTGTGATCATCCGAAGGAAAGGTATTATTTTTATTTAAGTATTATTTTTATTTATTCTTACACTTCCTTAAAATATCCTAAAACCATAATGAAATAATAAATACAGTATACTAAATATACTAAGATGTTATTATGTTAATATCATCACCTTAATCTATCTCCAATTTCATCAAATGAGAAATGAACTTTTCATTCGTGTGTACAGTGGACTACCGCCTCACAAACTGATATAGTTAATTTTTCATCACAATATTTAAAGAATGGTTATACTGATGAAATTAATTCTCATATGTTATATTCATGAAATATTAATCATTATAAGATAATAATATACCAATTACATTATTAATTTCCATGCACATAAAAATTATAACATCATTCGTGTGTACGTGTGAACTATCACCTCCACGAAGTGATGTGATTCATTTTTATTAAATACACCACTTGTATGATATATATAAGTATATTTAAATTATTAATATGATATTAATTATTTCATGATAATTCTAGAAAGTTTAAATAGTACTTACCTTCTTTCCATAATGATCAATGAAAAATGATGATATTACTCATGCTTATGTACGGCTTACCGTCTCGATGATTGTAACATTGTTCATTTTTATATCCATATTTAATGAATAAATTTAATTTTATAATTGATATAATAAATTTATTAGTGTTTCATGAATATTACTATAGAGATTATAGACTTATAACCTCATGAACTATTGACATCCTCCAAGTTTATTTTTGACTGGAGTATCTAATATCGACAAAATGACTGATGTGAACATAAATAATGAAGTAATTATTATGACATGATAATAGTAATATAAAAGGAATAATAAACTTTATAAAGGTTCTTGTGAAATTAAATAATTAACCTATGTTTATTATTTAGGATGATAAATATTTTACTTGATGAGTCAGACTTAAGATGATTGATTTCCTCTCAATCTTCTTTCACTGAGACATTTCTTCATGATATACACCTTTATTATTTTATAAAGTGTATATACAACCCCTTTGACTTCCCGTATACATATTTTATCTATACTCATATTTGTTTTTAAATTTTATACTTTCATGTGGATTATAATTTAAATGTTGAAAGTGGTATGATACTCTTTAACTAAAACATTTTCTTAAGTGTTTTAAAGATTTATTCTTATAAATATTTCACATTCATGTACTTGTTTTAAAAATACTTTTATGGAATTATTTATATATAATTTTTTTTAAAATTTTAATTCTAAAATATTCTTTTAAAAGCTTAAAATTGGTATGGGACACTTTTATTTAAAAATATATTTTATAAATGTTTTAAATTGGTTTTGATAATGTATTGGTTGTATTATGAATGAAAATGAAATATAATGAGTGACATGTTAAAAATTGAAAGATTATATATTTTGGTCCTTGAAAATTTAATGGGTGAGCCTGATATATCTTATATGAAGTTTTGATCCCCATTATAGCTCATGGGTGAGCCTGATATAACTTATATTAATGGTTGTGTCCCATTGTATCTCATGAAAGATATGTGAGAACAATATAGCTTATACAAAGGGTGAACCCCATCATAGCTCTCCAAAGCATTGGGTATTCCCAAGGTGGATGTAGAGCATATGGTTATTCCATTTGTAATGGTGATTATAAGAGTGATTTGGTAATGAAGACCCAAGGAACCTACATGATTTTCTATACCTACTAATAAGTTTTTAAGATTTTTTTAATGGGTTTTAATGTTTTTATAGGACTAATGATCTATTTTATTTATGCCCTTTATTGATTTTTTTGATCATCCCATGTTTTAAATTTTTTTCACAAGACATAATATTGGTAAGGATAAATAATATTCCTTGGTTAACTTATTGAATATGTGTAGTGAAAAGAAATAATGTTTTATTTTAAAAGGGTTTTTTTGTGAAAAATAGATACTGAGTATAAGTTTCCACTTTTAATGTACGTGTTTACTATGTGATATTTGTTTTGTACTAATTCTCTAAAACTCAAAACTAAAAAGATCCTTATAATGTGAATTCTAGTTCAAAAACACTATAATAAGATATGTTTAATACTGGGTCCTTATAGTTGGTATCATAGGATGGCTTAGACAACTTTAGATATTAGGATGTCTTCTTAAGAGATACAAATATCAAATGAGTTTATAATTTTCAGGTTGATTATAAGTTCAATGTCTTATAAATACCTTTTTAGCCATTATGTTTCAAAATGTTTAGGTGATTAATGGTATTTTTAGAGACATTTATTTTTGAGGTAATTATGGGTTATTACTTTTTGGAATGAAAAATGAAATCCATGTGATAAAATTTAAGTTTAAAATATGTTATGATTATTTTATTTTATTTTATCACACTTTTGGAAATGTTATGAAATTATATAGTTTTTGAAATATGAAAACACGAAGATCACGTGACAACCCATTGCGTCAAACAGGGCTACAGGAATCGAACCCACAACTGAAGTTCGACAAGGCTTCATCATCTACCACTGGTCTACGTGAAGTCCCTAGTTAGTAAGACTTTTTAATTTTAGTTAAATAAGTTTATAGAATAATATTAAGTTGATTTTTGGAACTTAAGTTTTATTAAATGGATTTCCTTGGTATTTGAAAATGATTTGGTGATTAAGTGATAAATTTTATTTTTGAAGACATTCAATATTTTTGAAACTTTATATGTTTAATATAAATATAATACTATGTGATTTTATTTGAGTAGTAATGGTTGAATTATATTTTGGAATAATCTATGACTTTTATTTGTGGAATTATAGGAATTAGGTTATTTATGGAAATGATTAAACTATCACAGAGAATATATGATTAGGAAATTACTTTTTGGTATAAAACATTAAGAGTGATTTTTTTTATTTGGAGATAAATGTTAAAACTTATCCTAGGAGACTATTTGATCAAATACTTCTAAATTTTGTGTTTCAATACTATTTTGTATTATTTGATGAATTTTATGTAAATTTATTTGTTGAATGGACAATGTTGAAATTTTGATATTATAGTTGAATTGTGGTGATTAAAAGTAGATTTTATTTATCCAATGGTTTATTATTTTTATAGAATTATCTTATCCTAACTATATTTGTTTTGGTTAATGTTTCCGGATAGGGGAAATAGATAGTTAATATTTTGGGGATTAATAAGTTGATTCATCCTGGATACTCATCGTTTGGAGAAAAAGATGAGTTTATGGTGGAATCTGATTAAAGAAGGAAAACTATACATTTCAAGTAAGTATATTTCCTTATGTTATTATTTTAAATAATTCCTCAGTTTCTGAAAAATATTATATAAAAATGTTTTTTATTTACATTTCCTACTTTGAAATCAATGACCTTTTATCTAATAAAAAATTTATGGTTTTATAATTGATGAAATTTTCATGATCATGTTTTCTATCACTATCCATCAGAACATGTTGGGTAGTTTTTCTTCTATATCCATGTTTTTCTATATGCAATCCTAGTATGTGTTATCTCAAGTGACCTTCGAACTATCGTTTTTTTAAGTGGTAGTTTTATTAATCCTTTTTCTGATGTGCGATTGCAATAATGGTATTTTGAAAATTCATACCTTAGTTACATACACCAAATTTAAATTGTGGGGACACAATTTCCAAAATGGGGGAGAATGTAACATCCTGAGTTTTTTTTTAAAAAGAGACACTATGTTTCATAGCAAACATAATAAGCCACATTGAACTTAGGCGAGCAACTAAATATTATTATATTACCTTATAACCTAACTAGTAAAATGAAGACAGTTAAAAATATTATTTGATATATAAAAATATGGCTTACACATGTATATAATTAATTTTTTTGGGAATAATTATTTACAAATGAAAATAAAACCCTTTTTAGATAAAAGGAAATGTTTTTCTGAGAAACTATTTAAATATAAATAAGTGAGTTTGTAAAATAATAAAATCACTCTTAATGGATCTTATTAATGAAATATATATTTAATATATCCAACTTAATATTTCAAATTCATATTATATGTTTTATAGACATGATATAATAACAAATTCAATTTTTCAGATAAAATAAGTATTAAAAAAACAGTTTTACCGCCTTTTGATAGCGAATCATTTTTAAATATAGTTTTTTCCAATTTTATAGGTTCTATTTGACAAAATAAACTTCTTATTTTGAATATAGATAACAAAATTTTCTTTGTTTTAATTTTTGGTATTTTTATGATAATATTCATTTTTAATAAATAGTGAAAAATACTACATTTTAATTCAAAATTGATTTTTCATATATTTTATTTATATAGTTATATTATCATTTTAATTTATTTTAAAATATAATAAAATTAATTTTTTATAATTTAATCCAATTTTTGTCATTGTAATCAATTTAAAATTGAAATTTGATATAAAAACTATGTGAACTTTTGGACATTTTACTTAAAAAGCCCATTTTTTATTCCATCAACGGGACAAATTTTTAATTAATTTCTGCCAATGCTATGTTTTGAATTTAAAAAATTGGATTGAATATTTTGAATAATAAGTTCCAAATTATGTAAATAAGTCCCTATTTTTTTGGAAATTTTGAATTGTAACTTTAGTAATAAATTTTAATACATGGGTTAAAGTTAAATGAGGTAATTAAATGTAAAACTAATATTATAATAATATAAAACTATCCTAAAACTTGTCCTAATTTAACTGGATGAGTGTATTACGACCATGAGAATCCTTGGGTTAATTTTAGGACCACTTAGAGCCACTTGGTTAACTTTAATGCATTTATAATATTATATTAAATGAATATTCATTTTTGATACACTTTTTTTAAAAAGTAAATTATTTTACTATGGACTTATACAGGGGATATATTTGACAATAAATAGTATTTAAAAATATTAAATTATTACCTATATTAATGTAATTTATTTATAATTTTTAGGTATTAAATAATTAAATTAAATTGTGACACAAAGATGACGTAGTAATAGATTTATTAAAGAAAGGATCAAATAAATGATATTGATATTCTTAAAATAATTATAATTTTATGTATTTGATTCCATACACTAATTTTATATATGAATTTGACATTTTAGTATTGAATTAATGTATTTTTTTCGAATAAATCAAGTTGTTATGAATTCTAAAAAAAAGAAATTATGAATAGTGTCAAAATTGACATAATTCATAATTTAAATATAATATATTTAATTAAATGATATAAAATTTCAAAAAATCCAATATTCTGAAAAATATTTAGGTAATTATAAAAATTCTATTAATGATTCATTATTTTTTTTGGGCCTGATTTTGTAAATATATTAACTCTCAAAGTGTAAATTACTTGATAAATCGATAAGAGTTAAAAGTGGTTAAAAAAATGATAAGGAATAAAAAATATTCAAATACTGTCTAATTTTATTTTTATGATGATTATTAAAAACAAAATCATACTATATTTGAAATAAATCAGTTTAGAATAATTTTCAATTGAATTTGAATTTATATTAGTTTAATACCTTTAATAATTCCAAGGGTGCCCCTCCACTCTTATATAAAAAGGCACCCATTCATCTCTATTAATACAACTTCCAAAACCTTTTGGTTTATCCAATATCTAACCAAACCATTCCTAGAATCCATCTCCACATTCTTGAGTCCTTAATTTAGGTATAACACCCTCATTAGAGGTGTTAAGCTGTTAAGGAGTTTGATCATCCAAAGGAAAGGTAGTGTTTTTATTTAAGTGTTTCAATTTTATTTCGTCTTCCACTTACTTAAAATCTCCTTACCTTGATTAAATTATAAATACAATATCCTCAATAAACTGAGATGTTATAATGTTAATATCATCACCTTAATCTGTTTTAAATTTCATCAAATGGGAAACAAACTTTTCGTTCATGTGTACGACAAACTACCACTTCGCGAACCGATATAGTTCATTTTTCATCACCACATTTGAAGAATGGTTATACTTATTTAATTAATGTTCATATGTGATATTAATTACATATTAATCATTATAATATAATAATATATCAATTGTGTTCTTACTTTTGATGCACATAAAAATGATAATGTCGTTCGTGCATACGTGTGAACTATCACCTCCATGAAGCGATGTGATTCGTTATTATTCACTACACCACTTGTATTATATATATCAGTATATTTAAATGATCAATATTATATGAATTATTTTATGATAATTCTAAAAATATAAAATAGTACTTACCTTATTTCCATAATGATCAATGGAAAATGAAGATGTTACTCATGCGTACGTACGAATTTCCATCTCAATGATTGCAACATTGTTCATTTTTTATATCCATATTTAATGAATTTAATTAAAGGTATAATTGATATAAAAAATTTATTTTTATTTAATTAATAATATTATTGGGATGACTGAATTATAACCTCAAGGACTATTGACATCCTACCGAGTTCATTTTTGACTCGAGTAATTAATATTGACAAAATGCCTGATGTGAACATAAATAATTACGTAACTGTTATGACATGATAATAGTCATATAAAAGGAATAATAAACTTTATAATGGTTATTAATACAGTATATAATTAACCTGTGTTTATTATTCACGAAGATAAATATTGTATATGACAAGTCAGACTTTAGGTAAGTGGTCTGATCTCAATCTCCTTTCATTGAGACATTTCTTGATGATATGCACCTTTATTATTTTATAAAGTGTATATAAATCCCCTTTGACTTCCCATATCCATATTTTATTTATAATTATGTTATTTAATATTTTTTAAAAAATTTATACTTTAATATGGCTTATAATTTAAATGTTCAAATTGTTATTAGACTCATTAACTAAAACATTATTTTAACTGTTTTAAAGATTTATTCTTCTAAATATTTGTCATTCATGTACATGTTTTCAAAATTATTTTATAGACTTATTTATATGCACATAAATATTTTAAAATCATAATTATATAATATTCTGTTAAAAGTTTGAAAGTGGTATGAGGAACATTGATTAAAAAATCTCTTTTATTAATGTTTTAAATTAGTTTTTGAAAATGAATTGGTTATATTATGAATGAAAATGTACTTTGATGAGTGACATGTTGAAAATTGAAATATTATATGTGTTGGTACTTGGGAATTTAATGGGTGATCCAATATAGCTTATATGAAGGGTTAAACCCCATTATAGATCATAGGTGATCACAATATAGCTTACACGAAGGGTTGAGCCACATTATTGCTCATGAATGACAGGTGATCCCGACATAGCTTATATTAAGAGTTATCCTCATTATATATCTCCAATGCATTGGTTATTCTAGAGGTGGAACTCAATTGTATTATTATTCCATTTATAAGGGTGATTGTAAGTGTTATATGTTAATGATATCCCAAATAAACTGCATGATTTTCTATGATTGATAATAAGTTTTTAAGAAAATATTTTTAATGGGTTTTCATGTTTTCAAAGTACTAACGATCTTATTTCTATATATCCATTACTGATATTTTGTGCTCATCCCAAGTTTTAATATGTTTTTCATAGGTATTAAGATTAGTAAGGACATAAAATATTCTCGATGAAAGTGTTGAATATGTGTCATGAAAAGAAATCATGTTTAATTTTAAAAGTGTTTGTTTTGGTGAAAAAATGGATACTGAGTATAATTGTCCATTTGTAATGCACATGATTACTATGTAAGAGTTTTTTTGTCCCAATTAAATAAAATTTGTAACTTAAAAGATCCTTTTATGTGAATTATAGTTCAAAAAAACTAAAATAAGATATGTTTAAGGTTGGTTCCTTATACATATGTTCACAAAACTATGATTAAATATCATATGGTAATGACATATTTAGAAAAGATAACACAATCATTTCATATAATCCTTATGCAAAACTAAATCACTCTTGAGTCTTTATTTCTCTATTACTATGATCTTTCAGATTCATGTTTTTTATCATAACATAAATTTGAGAGGTTTAGGAGTATTTATAGATGAATTCTATGATCCTACTATCCTACCACAACACCGTATGTGCACCACCATTCTTCTCATGCGTGAAAATCCACACATCTTGTTCATTTCAACACATCTCTTTCTTAAAGGATTTATAAAATTAGTGTGATAATAAAATATATATTCCCTTAAAATTCATCAATGAACATCAACCATATGATCTCGATCCATCATAAATACAACATGAAATTAGCCACATGATCTTCATAATACCACTAGTTTATTCAAACATGATGAAACTTCTATTACTAGAGATCAATCACATTTCTACTAATATCATTTGTGATCAACATCCAAAAAGTCATCTCATGCTTAAATGGTACATATTCAATCATATTCATGGATTTTATTATCTCGATTAGATTATGATCATTAGAGCATACAATATTTATAGTTGTATGGAATCCCTGTGATCTGACACCAAGGTCAGTACTCCGACACACCTCACAAACTCACATGAGGGGAGAAAACCTAGTTACCCTCTTTGATATTCATGTGTGAATCCTATAGGCATTATAATTACATCATGATCATACACTCCCCCTTTCATAATAAAGTCTTATATCTCCATGCATGCTATATGAAGTAGATCTCCATTGTGATAGTGTTCCTCTCCCACATGTTTATGATTGAGCTGGTTCAATAGCCAAATTTTGTGTCTTATTTATTAATAAATCAATTAATCTTTATATCTAAAATATAAGTCTCAATATTAAATTCCATGCCAAATTTTTCAATATCTACATTTCCAATCTCCAATTTTTTATGAAATTATTTAAATTATAAAACATTTATTATCAAATTAAACTCATCACATATAATTAAAATCATCAAATTATGTAACAATGTTTAGTTTCCAAATATCTCTTGAAAATTAAATTGTTAACAAGACTTGTTAAGAAATTACATAATTTGAGGAAATTTTCTTTTCAACTTCACAACATATTTCCAAGAAATAAATTTTAGCACAACATAAAAATCAATAATAATATTAGGTTCTTCAATATCCCCCATAATTTTTTACTGATACCAATTTCACATACCATGTGAAAGTTATCTTTACATTCTTACTAATAATAAATTCAATGATTTAAGTTTGGGATTGAATCTTGATCATCATCATTAATGTCTTATGAAATAATATTCCACTATTATAAATCATACAAAATAATTTAATCCCAAGAAATATGAAATCATAAATAAATTACAAATGATATCAAATTTACTATCTCTAATTATACAAGCATCATGATTGATATATAATACAAGAATGATCAATTTTAACATTAATTCTTCCAATTACTCTTCAACATGTTATTAGAAATCAATAAAATTATTTTAGTGGTTATTCAAATGTTTTTTAAATAATTTCCTTTAGTTACATTAACAAACAGATTAAAAAAATTTAAGTGAAAGTATGTATTTTCCCTTTTAAAATTTACTTTCCCTTTTCTCCATTAAGTAATAAGTCTCTCCATTTTAGAGTTAATATATCAGTATAATAATAATGAAATATATTCAATATCCCTCAATGATTATTGAATTCAGTCACCATAACTTTATCATCCATCATAAATACTTCATATATTCATCAGATATCAACTGAAATATAGATATTTTGTTGTTTTTATTCTATTATCTCTTTGATATATGCAGTTTATAATTTATTATCATGATTATACTTCTTCATGAATAACCTCTAATATCCTTCTGATATTTATTGTGTTTTTTCAGAGAGGAAACATTATTCATATAAATCCCCATGTTGGGTGACATTATAGATATAAGATTTTCATAAGATTTTTTCAAATTTACCTCTAACCATTAATACATGTTTCATATAAATTCACTATTTAAAACATAAACATAATGTATAAATAGGAATAAGGAGGTTCTTTAATGATTCTTAGTTTAAGAAACATATATGAGTGTTTCTACTCAACTTGAATATCTTCTTCGATGGAATATGATTGTTCAAACATGCTAGAATGGAACATTCAGTTTTCTATGCGTTCTCCATATTTCTATATTAATCCAATTATTCTTGAAAAATTACCCAACATTGTTAGGGAATATGGTTAGTCTTCATTTTTTAAATAATACCCTTTTCACCAATATATTTTTAGCACTTGAAGTCATAGGTTCTTTCCCATTATTTTTCAATATTTATTCCCATCCAGATAACCCTTTAAATCATTTTCAGTTTATTACTCAGACATATTACACCTTTCACCCATATATTTAAAATTCACAAAGTTACCATTTTTTGAAAATTTTCAGATTCTTCCCCATATTTTTCCATTACCAAATAAATCATTTTATGCATTGATTCTTTATTTTAATCCATATCACTTAGTCTAATATTTATTTTAATGGAAAATTTTAAATTCCCAATGATATGATCTTTCTTACCACTATATAATCATCTATTCCATCATGCGACAAACTTCACATTATTCTTCATGAATATCCTCAGATTAATTTCTTTAAAACCTCTCTTCATTTTTTATTTAATGGGTTACTTATCTTTTTTATCTTCTATTTCTTTTCTGATTTGGTCTCCTATCATCATAAAAAAATGAATTGTGATTTTATAGTATAAACTAAAAAGTTTCATAACAGTGATCACTTATACAACAATAGTTAATAAAGTTTCATAGTATTGAAATAATTTCTTGATATACTAAATAATTTTATATGAGTTATTGTTTTTGTGTATGTTTCCTCTTTCCATCATCCCTCCTCCCCCTAAATATATGAATTCATTTAATTTTATGCAATGACATATTATTTCAGCAATTTATTTCATGATATCTAAACATCTAACAACACCAATAGTAACAAAAAAAATTCTTCTTCAATGAAAGAATTCAAATTTAATTAAAACATTTATAAATTTGTACATAAAATTTAACATTTTATTATATATTCATGGAATAAGAGTTCTAGAACTTATTCACATCCATATTTGAAGACATAGAGTATTCTTGAGAATGTTTCTTGATTCATGTTTGTCTACATTGTAACGATGAATTTTCTAAAGTCAAAAAAATAGTATCCATATATTATGAGGAAAAATGTTTTCAATTTTTAATGAGTATATAATGGATTGATCCATATATAATATCCCACTATCTTTCAACTATGTTTAGTTTCTTAAAAAAATTAATCTTATCATAAGTATTCTTAGCAGCTCGTCTTTCCACAAAAACATTAGAAGTTTAATAATGGGTCCCTTCTATATTTCAAAATTTCATTTCTAATTCATGTAATTTTATAGTAAGAGAAATTGTAACGGTCCATGCCTACCTGGTCTGCTACTTTTCCGATTTTGAATTTTGGTGGTGTTTGGAGGAGGTTGTGGGAGTTTTTGGTAGAATCTAGAGGTGCAGTTGTACTACTATAGGAAATACATATTGTGTAAGTGTATTACATAACATGAAAGTTGGTTTCATATGTTTTCTAGTTCTGTTCAAGATATTTAGATTTTTAGAGTCAAATAAAATAAAGGTGATGCATTTTCTGATGGAACCTAAAATCCTTGGATTTCACAATGTGAAAAAGGATTACATGTCGTGTCATTCCCTGATGCTGTATAGTTTTAAAGGTTTCATCCATTATGGTTTTTTCCCAAACCCTATGGGTAGTGGACCTTCTCTCATCTCAGGTGTCTGATGAAATTCTCCTTCCATGTTTGGATATTCCTTTCGATGGGGATTGATCCTTGGTTTTACATCTTCTATCTATGTTGAATTCTCCTCTAGTTATCATCAGTTTCCATTAATTATTCTTTAGGGATTCACTGTGGTGGTAAGGATTGGTTTGGGATGTGTGTTTGGGCTGCGTCTTGATGGTTTATTGGTGCAGTATATGTTGACATGTGGTTCCTCATGGCGCTGTTTTGGTTTTCGGTCATTCTTTTTCACCTTGTAGTGCACAATAAGCTGAAAATATTATTTGAGGTAGGGATTCCCTAATTTCTCCTTATTGTGTAACATTCAATAGGGGTTTATTTTTTTTATCTATGGATTATGGTTATTTTGGATTACATAATGATAAATAATTGTAAAATTAAATTGAAAATGGGTGAATGGGGTTTGATTTGGATGCTTTTATAGATTTTCTATTATATTGTGATATTCGGAATTATACAGGCTTGATTCCCTACTAATTTTTTTTGCGATATCACCCTAAAAATAGAAATTGGTAAAAACTTATATTTGGTTAATAAATTGATTTCCCTAGGATTATTATTTCTGTGATGAAATCCCAAAAACACTTTGGAATGTGATAAAATTCCCTTTTAAATCTATAAAAGAATCCTGATTTGATGTGATGTATGGTTGGGTCATGTGGGGCTGATGGTTTGTGTGCCATGATTTTGGGGTGGGGAGGTGATAGTTTGTTGTCTGTTCTTTTGGGGAAGAAAGGTGATAATGTTGGGGATGGAATGTTTCTTGTGATATGTTGTTATGTTGTTATATATGCCCAAGTGGTGATGGAATAAATGAATATTTAATAATGTTTGAAATGGCATGGGTTGGTTTGGTTATGGGATAGAAATTCGTTAATGGAAAATTAAATGATGGGTTGTGTTATTAAATGTTGTTGAAGATAAATAATAAAATAAAAGGGTGTTATATGTGGAGGTAATGTGAAGCCATATTAGATTATCATGTCTCTTTACCTTCTAAAATTCCTGTTGCAGATACTAATAAATACAATTAGAGGTGGCAGTAATGGTGATGGTGTTGTGAGTATGTTAGTTTGTTTGAGAATCCATAGGTTAGACATTAGTATTTGATAATATATATATATACTTTTATTTTCCTTATAATTTATATATTCACCCCATCCACATTGAGAACTATGTGCTGAACACCCGCGTAGTCTCGCAGGGGGTGTCTTTCCCAAAATCCTGATGGGAGGATGGATGGATGGATACCCTCCCTTCCTTACTCCATCATATAAATTATAATGACATAAGATTATTCTGGTAGGATTTGATGAGATGTGGTATACCAAGTGTCTTTCAGATGAGTTATGATGTGGTGTCCCAAGTTTCTTCAAGATTGTGTTTTGGTGTGCTTTTTAAGGTATCCTCAGGATGAGATTTGATGTGTTGTGAGGCCCAGGTGTGTGTGGGCGGGATGTTTTTTGAGGCCCAAGTGTGTGCGGGTGAGATATGTTGTGAGGCCTAGGTGTGTGAAGGAAGGATGTCTTGTGAGGCCTAGGTGTGTGCGGGTGGGATGTGTTGTGAGGTCAAGGTGTGTGTGGGTGGGATGTGATGTGGTATATTCATAAGAGGTGGGAGGGATAAGACATTTTCCATTGGAGTGTGAGAGCATCTAATCCGTGGAAAAGTGGTGTGGGGTACCGTATCATCGATTTTCATTACCTTATATTATATTACCTTACATGTGTTATTTGGTAATCATTCCTTAGTGAGGTTGGATTGGTTAGTATGCTTGTTTAGGTGCTGTTTGGTTTTGTTGTTTCCTCATAGGATCATTATTATGCTTCTTTCAAACATGCACAAGAGACTTTGTTTTTCCTACTGAGTATACTTATACTCCCACCCTACACATATAAAACTATTTTTAGGTTTCCAGGAGGATTTTGTGGATCATGATGGACCTTACTAGCTTGGATCCTTGATAGTTGTTATGTCACTACTTTAGATTCACTTTTGGGTATTTACATCAGAGAATTTTATCTGTATAATTTCTATTTATACATGAATTATGGGATGGTTTTTGGTTTTCTTATTTATATTTCATGGATTTGATTTTGGTTGATACATCCTATCTCCTAATATATTTTTTCTTATAACGGGTAATGACTCCAATATTGTGATATTTGTACACCCTTGGTGCTTTTCTCCAACCCGAGGCTTACTAGAGGTGGGACTCTATAGTCATTATCTCTCTCCCCTCATTGCAGTATCTTTGGAGGAGGGGGTTATGACAGAGTGGTATCAGAGGGAATGGTTGAGAGATAAGATGGTGTTTCGAGTTAGGAATAGTGTGGAATGAATGGGTTGGTATGGAAACAATTTCAGTTGAACTTAGTGCATGACATAGGCCAAGGATACTGGTTATGACATGGGATTTTAAGGCCCCACATGATCGAGATCATGGGCTACGAGCTTATCGAACGACCAAGAGAGATGGACCTTCTTGCTGCATAGATACATAAGAGAGATACATGCATCATAATGACTTGTGTCACTATTTGAATTGGGTTTTTTGGGTAAAGTTGGATTGGATAACAAGATAAATTAAATGATTTAAAACAAATCTAAATAAAATTCTACACTTTCGAACTTAGGAAGTTATTTTTATGTATTTCAGCTATGGCTCCAGGTCATCATCTGCGTTTAGATCAGGTAGTTGAGATTCAGTAGGCTGACCTAGTTGATCGATGGAGGGTTGATCCAGTTGAGGAGGATGATCATTGGTAGATGACGTTATCTTCTTTCTAGTGAGAGATTTTGGGGAAGTACAAGGTAAGTGTTTGAGATGTGGAAACAGAGAGATATCTAGAGGATCTTGAGATCCCTAACAGGTTGGTCCTTCCTTTGATAGAGTAATCAGTCCCTTATGTAGTTAGTCCTATGTGAGTAGCAATGCACTAATGGCGGATGCTCTATCTAGGGGAACAAATGGAGGCATACTTATTTTGGGTTGAATTTCATTAGGAGTTTTGAGTAGAGTTACATTTATCGACCATGAAAGCAATGAAGAGGAAGAAGTTTCTTCCTCTTCAGCAAGGGAGTATGCCAGTGCAGGGGATGTGAATCAGGTTTAAGGACACTCTGTGTTTTTCACCAAATCTTTTTCCAGATGAGGAGTCTCTTGTGAGACACCTTGAGGAGGCACTCCATCATTCTATCCAGTATGCAGTAAGTCATTTTACATTGTCGATATATATAGAGGTTCAAAAAATGGAAGAGGTGGTCAAGAAAATTTAATCGTGAGGATTTTTTTGTGGGAAGGGAACTAGAAAGGTTCCTCTAGGGGAAGAGTTGTTAGTGGTAGGTCTCAAGTGCCAGGACCTTTGAGGTTTTGAGCAACAAAGAGTCAACCTCGACAACTTCCCTTTCCACCTTCTTATTTCCACATCTTCCCTATGGGGTTGGGGCCGATGTGTTTATTATATGGTATTCACAACCATCTTCTAGAGTAGTTTCAAGTGGATACTTTAGCTAAGTTTATCTAAGGAAGAATGGTTCAACATTAGCCTCAACATCAGTTGCTAGTGTAGAAATTTCAATAGCTGGGGTAGCATACTTATGCTCTGCTGAGGGGAGATGGAGTAGGTAGAGACTGACCTCAGGATGTTCCTCATGTTCAGGTACCATATACCGAACATGAATGTGGTGGGATTTATCATCATAAAGGTAGAAGAGATGGGGGTGGTCAGTTGCACGCAGTGGAGGTAGTAGTTCCATAGGGTCCAGAGATCATCATATTTATGACCAGTTTGTTTAGAAATACTGTTTGTGCTTTGTTTTATTTAGGAGCTTCTCAACCCTTTTTTTTTCACCCACTCTAGCACAAGATATAGGACTAGAAGTAGGTAATCTTATCATACCCCAGGTTTTTAATACATCAGTTGAAGGCCAGACCATCTTGTTTGATGTGTTCCAAGTGTGTAGACTGATGATGGGGCCACATAAGTCTCATGAAAATATTTTATTGTTACAGAGGAATCAATATGATTTTATCCTCGATATCAACTAGTTATATTATATATGTACTTTTATTGACTTCTTCTAGTGGAGAGTTGTGTTTTCAGATGTGGATGACCATCATGTGGTTTTCATTGGTGAGCAAATTTTTCAAGCGGGCATTCGGCGTATGGATCCCCTGATATCTTTGTTGGTTGAGTTATTGGTGGAATCAGTAGACAATGTGATTTTTGAGGTTTCTGATGTCATTGAGGAGTTCTTGGATATTTTTCCTGAGGAGGTTGTGATGCTACCCCCTCGATGTGATGTTGAGTTTGGGATAGACTTGCTTCCTGATGCTTCGCCAATTTCAATGGATCCTATCGAATAACACCCTATGAGTTGCAGGAGTTTAGAATTTTGATAGATGATCTAATGAAGAAGGGTTCTATCCAGCATAGTGTTTCACCGTGGGATGATCCAGTGTTGTTCTCAAAGAAGGTTGATGGTAGTATGAGTTTGGTTATAGGATACTAGAGGTTGAATTAAGTGACGTTGAAGAAATGTTACCATATTCCATGTATAAATTATCTTTTTTACTAGCTAAGATGGGAGAGTTGGTTTTCTATGATCGATCTGAAGTCTGGATATCACTAGTTAAGGATGAAGGAGAGGCATATACCGAAGACTTCCTTCAGATGATGTTATCGGAACTTTGAGTTTTTAGTCATGCCATTCAGTGTTAAGAACGCACTAGCTATGTTCATAGGGATTATGAACTTTGTGTTCCATTTTTTCCTAGAACAGTTCATCATCGTATTGATTAATTATATCTTGATCTAATCTAAGTTAGGGGAATATCATACTGAGAATATCAAAATTGTATTGTATATTCCTCGATGCCACAAACTCTATTGAATGTTTTCCAACTATAAGTTATGGACACAAGAGGTTCATTTAATTGTACACATGATGTCTCATAAGGGTGTTGAAATAGACCAATTGAAGGTTTAAGTAGTTGTTTCTTAGGAATCACCCAAAAATGTAGTGGAGGTTTGTAGTTTCCTTAGTCTCTCTAGCTATTATCAGAGTTTTGTTCATGATTTATCTTGAGTTTCAGACCCATTTATAGCTTTGACTAGGAAGGATTAGGATTTTTTATAGAGTGATTAGTTCAAAAAATAATTTGGTTACCTAAAGGGGATGTTTGTTAGAGCTCTAGTGCATTAGTTTTCTAAGGAATGGATGATGTTGGAGGTGTTTTTTGATGCTTAATATCTGGGAATAGGGGGAATCTTGATGAATAAACTAGTGGTGATCTCTGATGGGTCTGGGAAGTTATTCCATCACAAACATAACTATGCCACCCATGATCTGGAGTTAGTGGTAGTTGTGTTTTCACTGAAGTTATAAGGAAATTACTTCACTAGGGAGTGATTTATGGTTTTAATGATCACAATATCTTGAGTTATATCTTTTCCCAGCATGATATGAACTTACGACAATAGAGGTGGATGACGTCTCTTTAGGATTATGATTTAGAGATCTCCTACACCTCAGGAAAGGGGAATGTTGCGGCCAACAATTTGAGAAAGAAGTCATGAAAGGGTGTTGTTTGGGAGTCTGAGGATGCTTGGAGAGTGATGGAGGAGTTGGAATCCTTGAACTTGGATGTAAGGGTGAATGGAAGTAGAGGTTTTTTGTTTTAGATGATGGTGCGGTCTTCTTTGATGAAATAAGTGGAGGAGTCTAAGTGGGTAGAATCAGAGGTAGAGGTGTTTCATGATCATTTTGGCCATTATGATACTCCATAGGGATGATCATAGGATGGTTGGAAGTAGATGTTTTTCGTGAAAGGTTGTTCATTCTGTAAGCAATGCACAAGGGAGTTTTTAGTGAGTTCCATAGATATCCTTTGGTAGTATATCTATGAATTTTAAAGATGAACCATGGATTTAGGATGCAGTTTTGGTAGACTAGGATAAAATAATAAGTGGAGGAGTTTGTGGTGAAGTGCTAAGTTTCCTAGCAGGTAAATGCTAAGCATCATGTTTTTACTTGTTTTTTACAACCCTTGGATGTTCTCGAGTGTAAATGGGATGATATATTTATGGATTTAATCATAGGGTTACCCCTATCTTAGGAATGTCTGATGCTATCTAGGGGATAGTGGATCGGTTGAAGAAATCAGACCACTTCTTAGTGATCAAGGAGTAAGGAAAAGTGGATGCTTTATCTAAGAGTTATGTGGATGAGGTGGGGTAGTTTCATGGAGTTACAAGGTCTATTGTCTTAGATCATGACACACATTTTACCTCATGAGTCTGAAGTAGATTGCAGAATGCTTTTGGTACCTAGTTATTCCTCAGCACTAATTTTTACCAACATATAAATGCGTAGACAAAATAGACTATCCAAACATTAGAGGATATGTTGCAGGCATCCGTCTTGGACTTTGGTGGATCTTGGGTACACCACCTACCTTTAGTAGAGTTATCTTATAATAATAGCTATCACTCTTGCATTATAATGGATCTGTTTGGGGCTTTGTACTAGATACCATGCTGTTCTCTGTTGTGCTGGATAGAGGTTAGTGAGACAATCATTCTTATTCCTGATGCAGTGCAGAGCACAATAAAGAAAGTTCAACTTGTTCGTGAGTGGATGAAAGCTGTGCAAGACCAGTATATGTCTTATACCTATTATAGAAGGAGTCCCTTGGAGTTCAATGTTGGGGACCATACGTTCTTGAAGGTTTCCCCTCAACGTGGGCAGTAGAGGTTTGGTAAAGGGAGTAGTCTTTATCGTAGGTTTTTTGGGCCCTTTGCGGTGTTTGGGTGAGTGGGCGAAGTGGCATATCAGTTGGAATTTCCCCCGCAGTTAGAGAGAATCCATGACGTCTTTAATGTCTCTTATCTTCATTGGTATCTTCACGATGACTCCCATATCCTTGACTAGGGAAAGATGGATATCTATGATGATGAATAATTTGTGGAATAACTAGTAGAGATCCATGATCACTAAGATAATGTGATATGTAGACAAACCATTTATTTAGTTCATGAGTTGTGGAGGCATAGTGGCCTAAAGCAGAGTACATGGGAGAAATATAAGCAAATGCATGGCCAATACCCAATTTTTTTTGAGTTTTTCTTTTTCTACTTCCTACTTTTTGATGTCATGTTTGAAATTTTATTATTAGATGAGTTGTTTTCCTTTGGGTTGTGATGTGTGTGGTATAATGTGTGATAATGTCCTAACATATGAAAAGGGGAGGACCCGATTCCTAATTGAGAAAAATTAACTATGTTGCAATAAAACCCATGAGGGAATGTTAGTGCCACCCTGAGTAGATTGTATCATTACATTGAGGATGGAATTACCTGATTTTTGTGTTTGGGATGGTGTGGTTCACTGGTTTTATAGGTTGTTGGTTTGGATTATGTGGCAATTGAGATGGATTTGCAGTGGTTGTATGGTAGTGTGGTTTTGTGAGTGGAGGAAAACTGTGGTTGTGGTGATGTGGCTATGTAGTATGTTTTGCGGCCATTTGGGTTGGCACGTTTAGCCAGTGGTATCATTTTTGGTATGATTAAATCCTTGAGAGGTATCTCATTGGTTGTTTGTACCCTTTTTCTTCTAGGATTGGTATTGGATTCTAAAGGGATATAATCATTTGATAGGTATTTGATCTAAGTGTTTGTGCCTTCCTGGTCCATTACATTACCAGTTTTGAGTGTTGGAGGTGTTTGAGGGAGGTTATGGGAGTTTTTGGTGGAATATAGAGGTACAAAAGAACCAATGTAAGAAATACACACCAATTAAGTGTATTAAACAATGTGAAAGTTGGTTTCATGACTTATATAGGGATGGTCATGATGTGTATATTTTCAGGGTTAAATAATAAAAATTGATGTGTTTTTTGGTGGAACTTGGAATCCCTCGATTACACTATGTGAAAGGGGATTACATGTCATGTAATTCCCCCATTCAATATAGTTTTAAAGGTTTCAATCACTTAGGTTTCTCCCAAACCCTATGGCCAATGACTCTTCTCTCAACCTAGGAATCCAAAGACTTTATCCTTCTATATTTGAAGATTCCATTCGATTGGGATTGATCCTTGGACTTCTGTATTCAATCCTTGGTGAGTTCTCTTCTCTTCCTTATTAGTTTCATTTCATTATTCTTCAGGGTTTTTATGTGGTTGTACGGTTTGGTTTTGGTTGCATGTATGGGATATGTCTTGATGATATTTTGTTGAGGTATAGGTTTATCCATGATTCCTCGTGGGGATTTGTGGTTTTTGGGCATTGTTCTTCACCCTTATTTTCACAATGAGTTGAAAAGTATATTTGAGGTAGTGATTCCCTCATTTCTCCTTATTTTGTATCATGCAGGAGTGGTTTAATTTATTTTATATTTGTATTATGTTTTTCATTACTTAATTAAAGATAAGTAATTGGATAATTAAATTGAAAAGGGGTTAATGGTGTTTGATTCACATGATTTTATAGCTTTGATATTATATTTTGATATTATGAATTGCACAGTCATGATGCCCCACTAAAAATTGTGGTCGTTTGGGGATTTTTTTGTGCTAGATATATGTGTTGAGATTTCTTCTTTGGTTGGGATTGATTTTATATCACCATAAAAATTAAAATTGGATGACCAATTATATTTGGTTAAAAAATTGGTTTCCCAAGGATTGTGATACGTGGGATGTCATCCCTAAAATACAATGGAATGTGATAAAATCCTCGTGTAATTCTGTAAAATAATATTGATGTGTTGTGATGTGTGGTTAGGACATGTGGGGATAATGGATTGTGAGTCATGATTTTTGTGTGGTGAGGATATAGTTTATGGGACATGATTTTGAGAAAGAAAGGTGAGGTTCTTGGGGATGATAGGTTTCTTTTGATATATGGTTATATTCTGCTAGATGCTTGAGTAGTGATGAAATAAATGAAAGTTTAATATTTTTTGAAATGGCATGGTTTGGTTTGATTAATAAGATATAAATTTGTTAATGGAAAATTAAATGATGGTTTGTGTAGTTAAATGTGGTTGATGCTAAATAGAATAATGAATGGGTGTTAAACATGGAGGAAATGTGAGGTTGTATTAGATTATTAGGTCTCTTTAAATTATGAAGTGACTGTTGCAGGTACTAATAAATTCATTTAGAGGTGGTGGAAAAGGTAACAGTGTTGTGAGTTGGTTAGTTTGTTTGAGAAACCATAGGTTAGACTTGAGTGTTTTATAATATATATATATATATACTTTTATATTCCTTATGATTTCTATACGCACCCCACCCACATTGAGCACTATGTGCCAAACACCCTCAGAGTCATGTGGGGGGGGGTATCTTTCCCAACATCCCGATGAGAGGATTGATAGATGGTCACTCGCTATTACCTACTCCATCTTCAAGGAGATGACTACCTAAGCTTTTTTGGGAAGGATGTGGTGAGATGTGGTATCCTAGGTGTCTTTTAGATGAGTTGTGATGTGGTGTCCCATGTGTCTTCGGGATGAGTTGTGATGTACTTTCCCAAGTGTCTTAGGGATGATATGTGATGTGTTGTGAGTCCTAGGTGTGTGTAGACAAGATGTGTTGTGAGGCCTAGGTGTGTGTGGATGATATGTGTTGTGAGGACCAGGTATGTGTGGTCAGGATGTGTTGTGAGGCCTAGGTGTGTGAGGGAGGTATGCGATGTGGTATATTTGGAAGAGGTGGGAGCTCCAGGACATTTACCATTAGGGTATGAGAGAGGTTAATCAGTGGGAAAGTGGTGTGGGGTACCCTATCATTGATGTGATTTACTTTATATTATATTACTTGATGTGAGTTATTTGACGATCATTCCTTGTTGAGTTTGGGATAGATAATTTTCCTATTTAGGTATATTTTGGTTCTGCTATTTCCTCATAGGTGCAATAGTATAATTCTTTCACACGATCATGAGAGACTTTGGTTTTCCTAATATGTATACTTCTATCCTCACCCTATGTATATAGAACTATTTTCAGGTTTCCAAGAGGATTTTTTGGACCGTGATGGACCTTACTAGCTCGAATCATTGACAATTATTATGTCACTACTTTTTCATTACTTTTGGGTATTTACATTGGAGAGTTTTATCTGTATCAGTTATACTTATACATGAAATGTGGGATGGATTTTGTTTTTCTTATATATATATGTCATGGATTTTATTTTTCTTGATTCATCCTATCTACAAATCTTATTTTCTTATAAAGGTTTATTCCCCCCATATTATCATATTTATAAACTTTTGGTGCTAGTCACCAACCCGAGTCCTACTGGAGGTTGGACTCAGGGGTCATTATCTCTCTCCCCTCATTACGATATCTTTTGAGGGAGCGTTTAAAAACATAAATATTATAAAAATAAAATTATTTTAGGATTTCTCCTCAGTGATTCTTCATTGTATGAATCATACCCACATTAACATGGTTTTCATTTAGTAAAAAATCTTCATGATCGTTATTTATTTTTTGTTTAAACATCTTCTTTTTCATCATTATGATTCAATGATGTATTATTTTCTATTTATATTTCATTAATAATTTATAAAATAACAATTTCTCTCATGTCCTTCTCAGAAAAATATAATTGTAATTCATCTCAAATCAATGAATGCATAATGTCTCAATATAATAAGGATTTTTCTTTTTCTTTATAATCCATGATTTCAATTTATTTATATAAATTTTTATTCTCATCCTTGAATTTATCTGGATATAATTGAGTGTTGTAGTTTTGATCCTTTTTTATATAATGATTATTCCATTTAATATAATTCCTCTTAATATTTTCATTTTCCAAAAAGATATACCATGAAAACCATAAATATACATGTAAAAACCTTTTTGGGAATTTTTTTGAAATGATGTCTAATATTTCAATTGAACAAATCTTCACCAAAAATTTTACATGGTTTATATGAACTATAATCAACTAATTTCACAAAAAAATAACTACTCATTTTTCCATTATCCTATAGTTTATCTCTATTAATCATTGATTTATTCTTCAAATTCCATGATGATCATTACTTCATGTATTTCAAAGTGTTGATTAATGATTCAACATATCTAGTATCAAGAGTAAAGATTGAAATTTATGTTTGAGGATCATCAAGTTCATCATCAAACTAAAATATTCACTTTAACTATTTAGGATATAAACAACTGTGACAGTAGTATAGATCCATGTAAAGGTGGAACCTTTTTATTGAATCCAATTGAAGTTCCCAATCTATTAAGAAATAATAGTGAGAGGTGGGGGTGGTGGGGTGGGGATTAATCAGGTGTTACTTGTTTTACCAAATGGATTTTTTTATTTTAACTAATTCTTATACAAAACATTTTCAACATTGAGGACGACTTTATCTTGTGTGAAATATGAAAAGTAAATGAATATCATCATCGAGTATTTTCAATGTTCTTTCAAAATACCTCCTCTTTTCTATGATCAGTTAATAACCAAAATTATGGGTTCTTACATATACATAGGTGGTTATAACTATTGAATATATGATTCCCATAAAAACTAATTACCTTATTATTCCCAATTTAGAATCAGAATAGAGGTAAACTTTTCCTATATACAAAAGAGATCAATCCATAACCCCTCTATGTATTTCTATAACTACTAAATCCCCATTAGGATATATATACTTCATCCCATAGTTTTACCAATATCATAATGACCGTATTGTAATTGAGAACCCCACTCATTTATTTAACATCCTCAGATATTATCCACATATAGAAAGATCAATATCAATTCCTATCTACTTTCTCAAAAACTCAAGATGTAATCATTCTCAAAAAACCAATTTTTCCACTTGACCTACTTGTGTACAATAATTCAAACACTTCATGAGATGATAAAAAATTATACCTGATCATGATCAATATCAACTAATCATAAAATGATACGATCCTTATAAATACATGGACAACTCTTGTATTAATGGCTTATAAAACACTTCCCAACTTCAGTCACAACTCAATAAAATAGCCTTTACTTCCTACAAGTAATATTTATTATAAAAAATAATTATTGTGCATAAAATCTTCCAAATTTGTCCCATTTTATTTTTTAGTTACTACTGATTCAAATAATTAAATACTAAAAATGTAGTGTATATTTTTATGCGATTCTCCCAATGAATATAAATCACATTCAATAGGAAAGACATCAACATGTAACTTCACAAATACCACAATATCATTGTGATATTATATAATAATTATATGATACATAAGATGATTCAAATATAAAAAAAGTGTGTGAATTATTACATAAAATAATATTTATAAAACCTCATTCTTAAAAACATTATTCTCTCAAATTCATGTATTCATATTATCATATTCATGATACTCAAATTATTCTTATAACAACAAGTATGCAAAGTCCCTATTAATACCTAAAACTAATCAGAATATAGAAAAGAACTATTTTTAATATCTTAATTCTAACTTATCTCTTCACAATGAGTTTTTGGAACTTATTAAATGTGTGTGTACATATGCACAAGTTCACATACCTATGATTAGACACCATGGGACCATGAAGGATGCTGAAAGAATGAGATGATCATTGTATGGAATCATTATGTGAAATCGGATCACTCTTCAGTTTGTTTTTTTCTCTATAGTCTCTCTCAAATTAATTTTTTATCATATATAAATTTGGAGTGGTTATGGGTATTTATAAATGAATTCCACTAACATACTCCACTACATCAGCACCTGATGCACACAACCATTCTTCTCATACCTGAACCACCATACCACTTGTGTGAATCCACTAATGTCTTGATTTGTGTTTTTAATAAATAACTTACAGATCATATATACCATTTAGATGGAATTATTAAACTTAATTTTGAAATCTAAAACCATCATCACCACATCATGTAATCAAGAATGTGATATTCCAAATTCACCTAATTTATTTTAACACGATACTCCATTTGAATATATGGATCAAACACACATCGACTCCTATCATGATTCAAAAACTTAATTATAGTTATGTGATGCATAAAATGGTATCATTTGATCATATTTTAGGATTTTTTGAGATTAGTTAGATTATTACCATTACATCATGTGATTTTTATAGTTTTATAAAATTCTTCGGACAACTCAAGGTAGAAGAAGAACCCTCAGCTTGATCAAACGACCTAGATAGATCAAATCATAATATTGTACCTCTATATAAATATTTATAAATGGAGGAAAAATAAAACACATTGAGTCATTTCACATAAAACATGTTCTCATCTTATCATTTCATAATAATACATCCTACTTTATTCACTACTCATGTCGGAAGTGTGTGTATAACCCTGACCCAAAACAACAAGTCTAAGATGGAGGTTCACATAATCTTATGAACCCCTTCCCATACATAAGAGGATTATGAATAGAAGAAAGCGTATATGTCTATTTTTTAGGAACTAAGAACTTATTATCATGAAATAGGACCAATAATAAATAAGTAAAAATATAAATTTTTATCAGATTAAACGTAAATAAACTAAATAAATGGAATACATATCATATAAATAAAATATATCCCAATGTGAGAATACTTCCAATGTAAAGAATTAGGAAATTAATAATTAAACAGCACTATGACAGTCCTCTGGAGCCCGTATTGGTATGCCACATATTCTATGATCCTTTACTCACTCAACCCCCACTATTCCCTTACCCTTCTTGTATCCATTATAAATTATATAAGCGTTATTGAAATTAAAGATTACGGTGTGAGTATAAGACTCATTATGACACCAATAATTAATAATAAACCTATTCTAATAAATAATAATAGGTTTTTTCCAAAATAATAATAAATACATAAATGGAAAAAATACAATTCAAAAACTAGAGGTAGTGTGATAACCAAGCTTCCACAAACCCTTTTTTATTCTTTCCTTTTCTACCATATCAGAATACCAATAAAATATGTCAGAAGAAACCATTAAATCCCATGTTTTTCCTTGTAGTTTCATGTGTATATGATACTTGGAATCATCTATACCTCAATAAGATCAAGTCACCCAACATCTTATAGTAACAAATATCTTAAATTTAAATTGACCAGGCTACCTCATGGTGCATAACACATAGGAAATCAAGGTCACCTTGAGGGAATCCAAAACAAACCACCATTCCTTCCTTGTACCACCACCCTATGCTTATGTCCCTTTTCCTCATCATCACAGGTCTTTGAAAACCCCCTCTAAGGGATATATATTCCATAACAATCAACTTATCTCAATTACCACTAACAATCACCAAGGCACGGTATGAAACATATAGGATGAGAACACATGAAATAATAACCTATCATCATGATTATATAAAATAATACATAACAACATGTGATCAAAATTAGACATTGATAAATATACACTAGTATCACACATGGAATCAAAAAAATCATAATGGGTATCAAGGGTTACACACACATCCAAATGTTGTTTTAACCAACAAAATCATCAAAAGTAAAAAAACACAATCATAATCTCATAAACAATTGAAAGAATCCTAAAAAAGTAAAAAACTTCCTTCGTCAAAATCATCGATGTCAACAGAAAAAATAATCCACAATGCATGCTTTGAAAAATAGAGAGAAATCCTAAAAAGTTTAGAACACCTCATCATGGACTTATTATCATAGTCATTAATAATACAACCATTAAGGTTATCTAAGGGATACTATAACCAAGATAATCTATTTTATTACCAAACAATAAAAATATCATAGCAGTTGACACATTTCTCTCTCATTGAAAATTTATAAATTATCATTTATGGAAACACATGAACTAGAAATTTTATCGTAATTAATAATTATAAAAAAAATTAGAGAATTTATACCTATAAATTAACTTAATCACACATATGGTGTTCTATTAAATTATTATTTAATAAAACCACAAAATTATCATTGAAATATAGAATAATTTTCTTCCATTAATTTGAAATAGTTGTCACATGAAAATTCCATTATAAATTTCCCTAGATAATTTGAATAATTATATTCTAAAAATATTTTCCTTATAAATTATAGATTCACAATTATCTTATGATAATTTAATTACACTAATTATACATTCATTATTTGATGTAATTATCCTTTAATAGTTCTTGATAATTAATTGTTTTTGTAATTTTCTTAATAATACTTTGATTATTCTTGACAAATTATCCATTGATAATGATTCCATGATAATTTTTCATAAATTATACTTTAATAATTCAATATTTTATCATTGGGTAATTTTGATAAATTATCCTTTCATAAATTTTAGTAATTATCATTTAGTAGTTCTTCAATTTTATGCATTATAATTCAATATGGTTACTATTTTCCAAAAAAATTCTTTTGATTCTTTTTGTAGATTTTATTCTTTGAATAAACCAGTTTCATTATTTTTGGATAATTAGTTATAATTATCCCTACAAATTCCACATTAAATATATTTTGATAATATTTATAAATTATCCCTCATAAAATACTTAACTATATTTTGATAAATTGTTGTAATTATCTTTTTATAGTTTTTACTAAACTGTCATTTGTTAATTTTTTATGAATCATCTATTAACAATTATACAGGTTATATTTTGAATAAATTTTATGTAATTATTTTATATTAAATTAAAATTTATTTATTTTTTCTATAATTTGTAAATAATGTTAAACATATTAAGAAAAGAAAAAGTGAACAACTCACCTCTATCATATTTCATTCATGAGGGTGAGGAAGGGGATAACATAACACTAGATAACCCCTAACCGATATCAAAATACCTACTTACCACATGAAAGTATTTTTTAGGATTCTTGAACATGATGAGATTAACCAAAATGGGGATTCAATCGAGTATATGAACCTAACCACATACGATTCTAATGTTCAAAAATCCAATAAAAAACAATAACCTGATTTAAAATGATAACGAGTTGAAAATTAATTTTGTAGACTTTAATTTCACATAATTAATGGGTTACTGATGTTTCCATCTCAATTTATGTTGAGATTATTGATTTTGGATAAACCCAGTGTGAGAAAATTGGGTTTTTAGTTCATAATGGGGAAGATGAATAATTAAAATAGAAATTAAAATAATAATAATAATAATAATATAATAAATGATAAATTGGGACAACCCCACAAGATATTTATCCAATCACCTAAAATCATAAATGATATGTTTCACCCAGGGTAATCCCTATATCCCAAAAAAAATAGTTTTCATAGATTTCCCATATGATGCATCATTCAAAAGATATTTTATTTTAAAAAAGATAATAAAAAGTAAAATAAATTTCCATCACATACAATGTTACCAAATGATCAACGTAAAAAAATATTATATCATTCCTAGTATAAATCCCTCATCTTAAAGCTAATGGGGGTATTATAATTATCACAGAATACACTTTTAAGGAGATATTCTATTATTTTGGAAAAATAGTGTCAACTTGATATAATATATATAATATTTTTACTCTATCTGTACAGAGGATCTATAGGCCTTAGAATCCCATTCTAACTCAGTGCAACACTCCAAAAACTCCAAATCAATTTTTTTGAAATTTTCTAAATCCACTTTATGGGTTAGTGGTAACCGAACACTTCAAAACTCAAATACAACATCAACATTACAAAATTCAAAATTTGAATTTCAAAATCAAAAACCAACAGAACCACATTCAAATTTGAAAACTCAAACTCCCTCGAGCCCTCCACCTTATGCGAATCAAGGCAGCACATCACCCGAGCCATCATCATCAGTTCTGTTCATCGAGGTGATGTTGACACCATCATTTCCAGAGCATCACTCCAAAAACATTCCATAGAATTACCCTAGTTTTGAACAAGTATTTTACACTTATACAAAACCCTTTAATCATTAATTAATTAATTTTTATTGAAAATTTATATTTTAAAATTAAAATATTGTTAAATTATTATCATAGAGGGTTTTATAATCATTAATTTTTAGTATAATAAAATTAAATCTACTCTATCGACTTCTTATCCCATAGAACTAAATATAATAGTCCGACTCAATCAACTCTAGCCACTGATCTAAAATAATATACTTTTACTTTGATGTCTCTTTATGGATTCTTCAATGCTGCCACCTAATCAATACAAGTGGTACTATATTCTCTCATAGTAATTTCCCACTCATATTTTATAATATACATCAGATGCTACAAATAATATGCATTAGGATCCAGGACAACATCATTGTATCTAATGACATTTAGAGGAGTGACCGGGTTCCTCTAGACTAGTGGCACATGAAACATGTTTTTCATACCTTGGTAGAAAGAAGGAATATCTAGATGATATACCTCTTTCAAAACCTATTCAATGATAAAAAATAGTTCTATAAATGTTGGTTCTAGATTTTATTTCTCCATCATACAATATTGGCATAACCAAGGAGTCACTCTCTTGAAAACCTGACAGCTCATACTGAGAAACCGAGATCTCCTATAATTTTCTAAATTTGATCTCTTCTTTATATTAGTGGTTATCAACAAAATTTGAATCTATTTCACTTTCCTGAATGTCCCATGAACCATGTTGGGTCAAATAACTACCACCTCACTCACCCCAGGCCAACAAAACAATGATATATATAGATTTAGATAAAGTTCCTCATAAGGATCCATTTGAATTAAAGCATGATATTTATTAATGTATGAAATACCAACCCAAGATAGTTGACATTGGATGATTTAATAAAGTCCAAGATCCAATCTTTAATCATATCTTTTAATATGCATATAGTCTGCATAAACTATCCATCTATTTGAGGATAGCATTCCATTCTCAATCTCAGGTGAGAACTCATGGATTTCTATATGACCAAAATATATTGTGTGGTATATCAAGAATCTCTATCCAAAAACACTATAAATGGAACTCCATATAGGTGTATGATCTCTTAAATATAGAGAATTACCAACTGTTACACAATGTGAGTCTCTCTAATCAGATGGATATTAGTATTATTCATTAAAATATCAAAAATTAACTAGACTATGTCATGAATCCTTGGGGATATTGGTAAAATCTTTACAAAGTCCATTATAACATCGTCCTACCTCTACATGTGTATCGGTTGTGGCTGAAGAAAACCACCTGGTTGTTGGTGCATATTCTTTTCCTTCTAATAGGTAATGAATCAAGAGATTAAATGATCAATGTCCCACTTCTTCCATGGAAGCAAAACATATTTAAAAAATTCATGAAAAATCATGGTAACACTAGGATATAATATCCATATATAGGTATGGTAATATCTGATCATCTCTACTTTGATGGATACAAGTACCACCACTCTCTCAGGCACTATGATGACATCACCGTCACCCAAGGTCCACCCGAGTATCGGGTCACCCCTAGCTATATGTTCCCCCATCATAGAACACTATAGTTATGACTCCTAAATAGTCATAACCTTTTGAAAAAAGAAAATATAAACACAAAAGGGAAAAAGTTACCTATCCTCATTCATACGAAATATCCAACCTTCAATCTGCTACCAATCCTATCAAGAACCACAACTCCTCTAAAGGTGTATTAAAAAGTAATGAATCAGCCTACATCTTACAACTTATATAATCAGAAATTAAGTTACATTTTTTAGGTGCATACATTATCTCAAAATCAAAATGGATTTAGATACTAAAACCACTAAATATTCCTCAGATTTCGGACCAATTATGTGAATATATATTAAAGGATTTTTCTGTCTATATAAAAAAAATCTTATGAAAGAGATCATTTCAAAAACACTTCAGTGAATCAACCATGGATAAAATACTTAAGTCAAGTGAAGTGTAGTTATGCTAATAGGTTTTTAGATAAAAAGAATAATAAGTTGTTGTCTTCTCTCTCTACATCAACACCTCTCTCAAACCAACTCATAAATCATCATAGTATACTGATTATACTACCCTAGGCTTAGGGAGTGTTAATACATGTTATTTAATTAAAATTATATTATCCTAATTAAATACTCTTCACCTGGATCCATCCACTAGAATATAACCCCCATCATTTTCAGTGTTGTCATGGGTGCTGATAGTTGGGATAAGTTTTGCATAAACCATTGGTAATATCATGATAAAATAAAAAACCTCTTGATATCAACATTTCATTTGGATTTGTCTAAGACATGAACACCGTAGAATTATCTGGGTCTACAGACGTACCATTCTTAGACTCCATATTTCCAATAAATATAATCACTCAATTCCATAGGTTGCACTTTTAATGCTTGACATAAATCCTGTGATCTCAAAGCTTGATCATGATTATCTCTAGGTCCTTATAATATTTATATGGTGTTGTAAAGTAGATGAGGATTTCATTGATATGAACTATGATTAATGATTCTATAAAAATATAGAATATCTTATTAATAAGAACTATAATTTTTTTCACTTTTATTAGACCAAAAAACATCACCATGTACTCATATAGTCCACTCCTTTGAAATTATGTTATTGGATTGCCTTACTATAAAACATGAAAATTTTGATATCTCGATTGATGATGAATCCCAAATGAGCACTAGGTTCCCTGTAGTATATTAAAAATATCATCAATCCAGGGAAACAAATGTTTGTTCTTCATTTTCACCTTGTAAAACATCATGTAATCAAGTTAGAGCTAGAAAATACCAACAACTGTCATGGTGAATAGTATAAGTGAACCCCATAGTGAAGTACTAGTCATGATAAATCCATTACACTCTATGTCATCTTGATAAACCATGAACTGCTTTATAATGGTTGGTTTCATACAAAATAGGGGTACTAAAATAGTATATGAACCAAGTATGAGCTCTAACTCAATGTCAACCCCTCTATCAGGAGGGATTCCATTGTAGTAATCTAGAAATATGTCCTAATAATGATCCACGATAAGTAGAAAAGCTGATAGAGATTAAACTGACTCTATTAAAAGAGACAAGAACACTATCTATATTGTGATCATCTTGAGCTTATTCAGGTACTACCCCAATGTTACTCCTCCCAGTTCCATCTATCCCTTAACCATGAACTTATCTCCCTTCAATGACATTCAAAACATCCATCAACCATACTGATCAATGTGATCTAAAAATATGGCCATCCAATCAATGAATAATATCAAATTGAAAGACTTTATGTCTAGAATTATGAATTACCCTAGACTTCCATAGCCAATGATACACTCTATAAATTCTTGAAGATGGTCCACTATAATATACAATGGTGTATCATGGGATAATAACTCATTGGATAACATGAATGGTATGAAATCCCTAAAAAAATATTGTTAAGATATGAAATAATTAGATGCACCAATATTGAATAGGGAACTTGATGGTGTGGATGTAATAAAAATAATAACTGAAATGTTTGTGGACCCACCAAACCATATATTGAAATCCTATCCACCAAATAAACCAAAATTGTGCTAGTTCTATGGCCCTATCTGTATGTTGTTATCATCTAATAAGTATTCATCCTCTACTAAGGTCCCTTATTAGACCTTGGTCTCCATGTACATATCTATATTCGTCACCTAGATGATTATCTGGAATGAAAATTCTATTGGATTGTTTTCCCACCACATTATTGTCACCTATTTTGAGACTTTGAAAACCCGACTGTAATGTCAAAACATCCCATAATTAAAATACATTGGGTAAACTACAGAAGGAATTGATGAGACTGAATTCTGTTGCACCTACATACCACTACACATCTACATGTTCCTAGACATCCTCTTCCTACTATTAGAAGAGTCACACACAACAACAGTGGGATGTTAAATTTTCTTAGTAATGAATAGAGTGGAAATGTCTTTAGCTAGTCCATCATCTAGAATGATCTTTATGGTTAGGGACTTCCTCATAACCTCTGGGTATAATGCTAGGTTGAAGATCTATTCCTACTACCTGATGTCAGTTTGACAACGGTATTCATCATATATATCCTTATTATCCTCCTTAATGGGAAGAAGCGAAGAAACATTACAGTTCATGGTAAATCATACAAAGTATGAATACACTATCATGGATAATTGATGTAGTTCAATGAAATCCTTTTCTCAATTGATATTATCCATGTTAGGGTATAAATCTATGATTTTTTTTCCAAAAAATTCCTCGTAGGTGAGACCCACACATCATTCATCCTATCCCATAACTCCCCACCAATGTATGGTGGGTCTCTATACCATGAAAGATTCTAGTTTCACCTTACTATCCACTACTGGAAATAATGAAATTTGCGACGGGGCATTTGCGTCGGGATCCCGTCGCTAATAGGCTTTTGCGACGGGGCTCCGTCGCAAATAGCCCGTTGCGGAAAATGGCGTCGCAACAACATTTATTTGCGACGGGCCCGTCGCTAAAAGTATTATTTGCGACGACGATATTTCCCGTCGCAAGTATTAATCCGTATATTTATAAAAACTTTTTAAAATAGTAATTGCAACGGGCCCGTCACAAATACTATTTTAAAAATAATTTAAAAAAATATTAATAAATTATTTTAATTAATATAATAATACTACTATTTGCGACGGGCATAGTATGCCATCGCAAATACTATAAAAAAATTAAAAAAAATAAATTGTTAATAAATTATTTTAATTAATATAATAATAATCCAATTATAATTCAAAAATAAAAAAATAAAAAAATATTAATAAATGATTTTAATTAATATAATAATAGAATTATAATTCACAAATAAAAATAATAAATTATTAATAAATTATTTTAATTAATATAATAATAATAGAATTATTATTCAAAAATAAAAAATAATAAAATATTAATAAATGATTTTAATTAATATAATAATATTAGAATTATAATTCATAAATAAAAAAATGTTAATAAGTTATTTTCATTAATATAAAAATAATAGAATTATTTTACATTCAAATATTAAAATAATTCAAATATTACAAAAAAATATAATTAAATTATAATTTTATAAAATTTTAATATATATATATAATTTAATATTATAAATATAAATAATATTATTATTCATATTAATATTTTTATTTCAAAATATATTATTATTAATATTTTATAATGACACAGAAACGCAAGACATGTCCCCCCACTTTGTCAAACGTGTCAAACGTTATCAATGCACATTTTCTACAAGGGCATTTTATTTTACCTTCTGAAACAAATTCTGGATTTGATGCCGCAAATAATAAAAAAGGCTCCACACCCTCTATATATACTAGATTTAAACCATAACCATTTGGATTTCTACGTTGATTTATCCATATGCGGTCATCTAATAATAACTGTTGACGACCTCGTTGTTCCATATTTTTCTATATAATATAAAAGAATTACTGGTTTTGAATAATTTGTTAGAAAAAACACTCAAGCAAGGATAATTATAGAGTTTACCTCAGACACGACTGACACAAACTTTTTATTGACATAGACCTAAAAATTGACCCTTTAAGAATTGAATATGTTGAGAATAAATCCAAACATGTTATAAATATTGATAATTTTAATATTATATAAATTTTTTTATTATTTTAATAATACTAATATTATTTTTTCATAAATATTAATTATATAATAATAACATTATTACATTATTAGTATTTTTTATTATTAACATTAAAATAATATAATTTTCTATATTATATACAATTCTCCTTTCATCTGTGTGTTTAACATTCTATCTCCACATGTAATATTCGCATTCACTTTCACCTCTCTATTGGTGAGTAGGTTGATAATTTTGAAAAAGAATGTGAATATTACATGTGGAGACAGAAGTTTTCTTAAAACCAATACAGAGATGAAAAGACAATTGAGAAAGATAATGATCACGCTAGTTTTTTCCAATTAGCTAATTATTACTAATTATACCTAATTATTAGTAATTATTTAGAATTATTGGTAATTATTATTCCTAATTATTGGTAATTATTCCTAATTATTACGAATTATTACTAATTATTGGCAATTATTACTAATTATTGGTAATTATTACTAATTATTGGTAATTATTACTAATTATTACTAATTATTGGTAATTATTGGTAATTATTGGTAATTATTACTAATTATTGGTATTTATTACTAATTATTACTAATTATTACTAATTATTACTAATTATTAATAATTATTAATAATTATTAATAATTATTGGTAAGTATTGGTAATTATTAGTAATTATTACTAATTATTGGTAATTATTGTTAATTATTACTAGTTTTTGGTAATTATTACTAATTATTACTAATTATTACTAATTATTACTAATTATTACTAATTATTAGTAATTATTACTAATTATTGGTAATTATTACTAATTATTGGTAATTATTACTAATTATTGGTAATTATTACTAATTACTGGTAATTATTGGTAATTATTGGTAATTATTACCAATTATTGGTAATTATTGGTAATTATTACCAATTATTGGAAATTATTGGTAATTACTACTAATTAATGGTAATTAATGGTAATTATTTCTAATTAATGGTAATTATTGGTAATTATTACTAATTATTACTAATTAATGGTAATGATTGGTAATTATTACTAATTATTACTAATTATTACTAATTATTACTAATTATTACCAATTATTACGAATTATTATTAATTATTACTAATTATTACTAATTATTGGTAATTATTTCTAATTATTACTAATTATTACTAATTATTGGTAATTATTGGTAATTATTGGTAATTATTACTAATCATTACTAATTATTGGTAATTATTACTAATTATTACTTATTATTGGTAATTATTATTAATTATTACTAATTATTGGTAATTATTGGTAATTATTCCTAATTATTACTAAATATTAGTAATTATTAGTAATTATTACTAATTATTGGTAATTATTGGTAATTATTACTAATTATTCCCAATTATTGTTAATTATTCCTAATTATTACTAATTATTACTAATTATTGGTAATTATTTCTAATTATTACTAATTATTGGTAATTATTACTAATTATTACTAATTATTGGTAATTATTGTTAATTGTTACTAATTTTTGGTAATTATTACTAATTATTACTAAATATTACTAATTATTACTAATTAATTTTAATTATTGGTAATTGTTGGTAATTATTACTAATTATTGGTAATTATTACTAATTATTACTAATTATAACTAATTATTACTAATTGTTGTTAATTATTGGTAATTATTAGTAATTATTAGTAATTATTGTTAATTATTACTAATTATTGTTAATTATTACTAATTTTTGGTAATTATTACTAATTATTACTAACTATTACTAATTATTACTAATTATTTGTAATTATTGGTAATTATTGGTAATTATTACGAATTATTGTTAATTATTACTAATTATTACTAATTATTACTAATTATTACTAATTATTAATAATTATTGTTAATTATTGGTAATTATTAGTAATTATTACTAATTATTGGAAATTATTACTAATTATTGGTAATTATTATTAATTACTGATAATTATTGGTAATTATTGGTAATTATTACCAATTATTGGTAATTATTGGTAATTATTACTAATTAATGGTAATTAATGGTAATTATTTCTAATTAATGGTAATTATTGGTAATTATTACTAATTATTGGTAATTATTACTAATTATTGCTAATTATTGGTAATTATTGGTAATTATTACTAATTATTACTAATTATTACTAATTATTACTAGTTATTACGAATTATTACTAATTATTGGAAATTATTACTAATTATTGGTAATTATTTCTAATTATTACTAATTATTACTAATTATTGGTAATTATTGGTAATTATTGGTAATTATTACTAATTATTACTAATTATTGGTAATTATTACTAATTATTACTAATTATTGGTAATTATTATTAATTATTACTAATTATTGGTAACTAATGGTAATTATTGGTAATTATTACTAATTATTGGTAATTATTACTAATTATTACTAATTATTGGTAATTATTGCTAATTATTACTAATTATTCCTAATTATTGGTAATTATTACTAATTATTACTAATTATTACTAATTATTGGTAATTATTGGTAATTATTACTAATTATTGGTAATTATTGGTAATTATTACTAATTATTGCTAATTATTACTAATTAATGGTAATTATTGGTAATTATTACTAATTATTACTAATTATTGGTAATTATTGGTAATTATTACGAATTATTCCTAATTATTGGAAATTATTACTAATTATTGGTAATTATTGGTAATTATTTGTAATTATTACTAATTATTGGTAGTCATTACGAATTATTGCTATTATTACTAATTATTGGTAATTATTGGTAATTATTGGTAATTATTGGTAATTATTGGTAATTATTGGTAATTATTTGTAATTATTTGTAATTATTTGTAATTATTCCTAATTATTGGTAATTATTACTAATTATTGGTAATTATTCATAACTATTGGTAATTATTCCTAATTATTGGTAATTATTCCTAATTAGTGGTAATTATTCCTAATTATTGGTAATTATTCATAATTATTGGTAATTATTACTAATTATTGGTAATTATTCCTAATTATTGGTAATTATTCCTAATTATTGGTAATTATTCCTAATTACTGGTAATTATTCCTAATTATTGGTAAATATTGACAATTATTTGCAATTATTGGTAAATATTGGAAAATATTGGAAAAAATATTGACAAATATTGACAAATATTGGCAATTATTAAATATTGGAAATTATTACTAATTAATGTTAATTATTTCTAATTATTATTAATTAATTCAAATTAATTTTAATTTTTCATAATTACTGCTAATTAATTGTAATTACAGCTAACTATTTTAAATTAATTAGTGTTTAATTGTCACTAATTACTGTTAATTATTAATACTAATTCATAATTATTTCTAATTAGAAATCAGAAAAAAAATTATAAAAATTATAAAATAAATAAAATAAATAAATAAAATAAATATTAGATTAAAATTCAGATAAAAACCTTAAACTTGATGTCAATGTCGAGCCGCTGTAATTGTAGAACACCACCAACTGAATCCTCGAAATCAGAATTTTTTTTACAACTGATAGTTGTAAAAGGTTCAGAGTGGGAAAATTGTAACGGTTGAGAGTTGAGAGTGAGAAAATTGTAATGGTTACAGTATTTATAGGTTAGATTAATTGCGACGGGCTTTTTTGCGACGGAAAACCCGTCGCAAATAACCCTGGCCGCATTTAATTATGGGCGGCATTAAAACAGTTATTTGCGACGGGGCCCGTCACAAATAACCCCTGCCGCCGGGGTATTTGCGACGGGACTGCAGCCCCGTCGCAAATAGTCTTTAACCGCCACCGGTTATTTGCGACGGGGATAGAACCCCGTTGCAAATAAACTTCGAGCGGTTTGGCGCGCATTTCGCGCCAAACTAGTTGCGACGGAAATAGTTGCCCGTCGCAAATAACCCTTTGCGTATGGTATTTGCGACGGGAATAATTCCCATCGCAAATACCCCGTCGCTATTAGCCATTTTCCCCATAGTGATCTGATGGATTCTCAATTAGTTCCATGATACCTTCTATGATATCCATACAATCCTTGACGTCCTATGGTCTATCAATTCTCTATAATGTTGGATGATACTGGAGGTGGAAATCCCTAGCATAGTCAACCATGGATCTTGGTGGAAGCTAGTAAGTAACCTCTACCTCAACCACTAGAGTTGGTGTAAGGATATGCTCTATAGTAGCCAACTCATTTGGCAGTCCCACCAAATATCTACATGGTGGAAGCTTCTAAAACAAATAGCATAATAGGAGTATTATAATACCTAAACTGTCTATGGGAACACATATTGTTTTCATAGAAGTATATCCATAACTAAGGTATTCCCCTCATTAAAAAAATCCCAGTCTCCATCCATTCACATTTTTCATAGCCTTCATTTATACAATATCACAAAATAATGCTTATTTCAACCAATTAATGTTATTAAAAATATATCTTAACTGTATGAAAAAATATATATTATAAAAAGCAATATATATTCAAAATAGATAGTAATAATCAAGGAATTCAATTAATTAAATACAATTTAGCACAATAAAATTTATATATATGAAATTTTAACTTATGATCCTTTTAATTATGCATAAATACATATGAAATATCATAAATCTCATTTCCTAATCATTTTCATAAACCAAGGTGAATTTAATAATCTATAATAGAAAAAAATATTCTTAAATTTATATGATCTCAAAGGTCCACTATATAGTGTTGTATAGGAACTATCATAATTTTCCTACCTGAGCCCCAACTGTCCAATCTCCTTTCTATCATGTCCCATTCCATGGAAACGAAAATAACAAGTTAGTGATTCTTAATCCTCGGATACCATTTTATTACAGCTTATCTAAATCACCAGGTCTGATATGGATGTTCCCATGACCTCATGCATGTCTCCCCGTATATAAGAGGCTTCGAACTAGTAGAAAGGGTTTGAGTCCATCAGTGGGGATACTACAACCTTAGTATCATTTCCTAGGATCAATAATACAAAATTATCTCTATAATAAATAAATAAATAAAAAAAATGAAAACAAAATAAAAGCAATACATATCTAATAAATTAAATAGTTTCCAATATGGAAATCCTTTCCAGTGTAAAATAGTAGGAAATAAATATATGAAAAGCAATGGGAGGGTGCTCTAGAGTCCATCCAAGTTTTCCTCCCACCCCATGCTTCTCTACTCATCTATCCACCATAAGGCCCATTTCCTTTACTAAATCCCTCATTAAATCTATAAGGTCTCTAAAATTATCGAGTAGGGTGAGAGTACAAGAATCATTCAGACACCACCAATCTGTCTTTAACTAATTTTTCTCAACTATATGATGTGCATGCCATTATAATAATAAATTTATGATGGGAATAAAAATAAAATCCAAAATTGAGTGGTATCACACTAACCATGCCACTACAAACCCCTAATAGTACCTATTTTTGGAAGCATTCTAGAATGCTAATGGATGACATCAGTAGTAACCAAACAATTCCTTGTAAAGTGTCCTCATGGTTTCTTGTATACATGCTACCAGAAATCATCTATCCCTCATGATTACTATGCCATCCAGAATCCTATAGTTTATAATATATATAACTCACATCAATTAGGATTCCTTGTTACCTCATCTGCATCTATAAAATTCCATTGTGGATAGCTCACACCTTCACCTATGATTAGGTCCCTCTTCACCAACATTATAATTCAGTGAGATTCCCCTCTAATAGATAAATATGTCCGGATTTCCCACCTATCTCAAGTATCACTAAAAACTAGCAATACATGGAAATAAACATACAAGGTGGGAAAACAATAAGGAAAATCATATATTCATATGTACATAATATCATAGGTAACAACATGTGTTAAAAATTAATCATGAAACAATCTACACTATTATATCTTATGGAATCAAAAATCAAGAATGGGTCTCACAAGATATACACAAATACACCCACATGAGATCATGGTCATGTAAGGTCATAAAAATTCCATTAATACAACTATAATGGAAACATGTGTGAATGTGAGCCCAAAATGGTAGGTATATTCTTACCTCAACATCATCGACATTAATGTAAAGAATAAGCTACCCTGTGTGGTTTGAATGATATAATGGAGTCCTCAACCTTCATGAGAACCAGATCACATCCATAATATTCTAGTCATCGAAACTTCAAAACTCATGGTTCTACAAGGGTTATTAGAACAAAACCATGCTATTTTATTTCAAAAATAAATAATATTTCACAAGGGATGATACTTTTATTATAATTACCCTGATAAAATTAACCTAGAATAGGTTCCTATATTATTACATTGGCATAGATATAGTGGGTCAAGTCATGATGGAAAAATCAATTAAGATGTTTTAGAGAACATGATGAATACAATATATCCATTTTACATTGGGCATAAAAAATGAAACCTAATAAAAAACCAAACCAAATAAAATATATATTTGATAAGTCATTATATGATTTCTTCTTCATATACATGGGAAAAGAAGCAAAATAATAGTGTTTTCAAATGACCAGTAAGGGTTACGTACAATAGAATTTTTAATGAATCAATAAATAATAATCACTATATAATATAAAATAACAAAAAAATCCCATTTAATCTATTTATTGGAAATTATTATTAGATAATGTATAATCAATATGGAAAGGTAAATAACATAAAACACATTCCATTTAATCAACAATTAATAATAAAATGCATCAAAATATATTATTATAGTGAAAATGTCATGTATAATAATAAATAATAAATTATCAATGAAGAAAATACTTAATTATTGTAATTATTGAGGCACCACCAGGTGCATTGGATTCCCACAGGTGATTTCCCTCTTTCCCTAGAGCCTCTCTTCCTAATTTATTCTCTCTCTAGAGTTATCCAAGGTTGAATGTTTTTGACCTTTTTGTAGATCTACAACGTTCTAGGCCGCTTCAACGGCCGAATTTCAAGAGAGTTTATCGTACAACGTCGAGGTATGTGGTTTTTTGCCTTTAGAAGTTTGTCTTTGAGTTATATATTCCTAAGTGATGATTACCCATAATTCAGGTATTTTGTGTTAAGGAATTCAACCCTGTTATCACCGACCTTAGATTGATTGATATAATAAGGGTTTTCGTTGATACATTATCCTAAATTGAATGTTTAGGGGACACACCATCGGTGAGTTTCCTTATTTGAATGTTTATAGCCGTTTGGTCTAGGTTTTCTATGAGGAAGACCTTTTTTCCCCGCCTTTCCTGTTAGGTTGGAATTGATTGCTTGTTGCTTCTTGTTAAATGCATGTGTTATGCATTGTAGCTTCTTATCCTTGTACTAGTTGAGATTACTTTAGGCTGATGGATATCATTTGTGTACAATTGTATTAGGGCTGTAAGAACCTATTGTAGTTAGACCATAGGGAGGGCTTCCACTGAGTGTCTATTATATTTACATTGCGAGACCATAGGGGGGGTTTGATGGTGAGTTCTCCCTCAGAGTGTCTATAGTGTACCATTATGAGACCAGATGGGGAATTTAAATTGATTGATTATTTAGAGAGTCTATAGATTATCATTAAAAGACTATAGGGGGAATTAATAGTGAGTGATTCCTCAGAGAGTCTTTATTTTTGTGAGACCAAAGGGGTTAGACTGTGTGAGATTTCCCAGAGGGTCGTTATATCTTTATTTAATGGATGATATATTAAACCAGAGGGGTTAAACTGTGAGAAATTTACCAGAGGGTTGTGTGTGATTGATTGGTTGATTTTGATGATCCTTCTAATCCAAAGGAAAATCTTAGAGTCGATCATACTTAATTGTCAGATGGTATTTTGAGACACATGCTTTTCTTTTACACAGTGGATACAGAGCTTAGGCCAGATCATGACATTTCATTATTCAATGGTTTGAATAATTACTAAATGAAAATGAATGAAATTGTGAAACTGTAGTATTGTTTACTTATGAGTACTTCCTTATTTATTGCTTCATTTTTCATATTGTCTGCTGTATATATATTCACTGATAGTTAGGCACATATATTTTGGTCATTTTTTACTAGGATTTGTCGCACACCCTATTTATGTCATTCTTTTGGTCCCAAAAATATTATATGGTTTTAGGTATAGATAAGGGAAATCACCCTTTTAAATTAGTTACTTGATTTATTTTGGATTTGGAGAGCATGGGACCAAGCGGAGGCTTGTGATGCTGTTGGAGTTATTTACTGTTTTCAGTACTTTGGTTTTAGTGTTGTATTTTTAGCAATGTGACTTTTTTGTATTATTTCCTAGATACATGTAACATGGATCATATATATATATATATATGATGTAGTTGTTTATACTATCAGTCTTCCATTTTTTACTTATTGTATGGTATTACTGCTTCTGTTACTATTTATTATTGTTATTCGTCTATGTTACTCTGTAAATGAGGGCATAGTTTCCCCTCTATCACACCCTAGGCCCTCACTTCTAGTCAGAAGCCTCTGGCATTCGGGGAAATGCACTTGAGGCAATGTGTCCCACCAGGTATAAGGGTACCTTTGGGTAGCACCCAGATCTGAGACATTAAAATAATAATTATGGAATGTTAAATAAATAACACACATGAAATTTAATCAATAACATGGATATCATAATTAGATAAAGAATAATAAATATGAAAAGTCAATTAACTAAAAACACATTCCATTTAATCAATAACTAATAATTACATACATCCATAGATAATAACATAGTGTAAATCACATAGTTAATTAGAATAAACATATTCTTAATGATTTAAATTATTAATTTTTGGACATCATTATCATAGGCATCAGGAAACGTCTATCATCAATATCTTTCATCAAGACAGTTTAAACCTACATATAGAAACCTATTTAATTTGGATAACTAATTTTTGTCATAAGATCTATTGATGCATCAAGGGGCTATCTATAAACATGTACAACCCATATCTGAATTTTTAAAACTCTCCTCTAATATAAACTAATTGATTTAATTCATGAATCATTATTCCTTATCATCAAATATATAAATTTATTAAAGGGTACATATTTATCAATATTTCCCCAGTCAATCAAATAAAATTAAAAGTAAACATCATATGTAAAAAATTGTTTATAGTTTTGGAAATAATCATATCCATAATATAGGTATATAGATATTTAATATAAATGTTATGTCTGATGAAAATTACTCCAATAAATTTATTTTTTCAATATAAAGTTAACTATCAGTAAATAAGGTGTGATTGTATAATAACTTTTTCCATATGGTAATTCTTAATTCAAATCACCTTGGATGAAATAATTCAAATTGAAACATAAAATATGATGACTAATTAATTAATGAAGATATTACCTATCAAAGGGGTATTATATACACAATATATATGAAATTAGGTGCATGAAATTACAATATGAATCAATGAAGTAACAATATCCCTTACCATGAGTCTAACTCATCATGTACAATTTTATCTTCTTGACTAATAAAATTATGTTTTTTATTGACTTAAATAATAATTTTTTTTTCATTTTCATTTTTATTTTTATTCCAATAATTACTATGATATATATAATTACCTAATTAATTATGTATACGTCTGGTTTTTCGATAATGTTTGACTTCTCTGTCAGAATTGACATTAGAATTTAACTATTGGTCTAAGAGGTCATTATTTAAAAATATGTAGAAAAATAATCATGATATAATTTTAATATTTATATAGAAATTATTATTTTAATACTAATCATGAAATATTTTCTTGAGAAATGATGTTTGTAATGGTCATTGAAATGGTACGCCATTCGTTAGCCTGAGTAACATTCCCATTTTTTCAATATTAATTATGGAAAGGATGTAAGTAATATTTAATCTTTGTATAATGACCATTATATAATATATTAAATTTCATTTCATTAAATAAACTTATATATATCATCCCTTTGGTTTGGTAAATAAAGGAGAATCATATCTCTTCATGAAGGAGACAATCCATATGAGCACAAATGATGTTATCATCTTTCAGTGAGGGAAAATTCAAGAATAAAAAAGATATATTGTATCTTTAGAATGAAAAATATGTTTTTATATCATAAAAATTTAATGTATATCTCACATAATCATTAAAATTATCTTTCTCACATTCCATGTAAAATGTTATTGGAAGACGAATCACATCGCTTCACTAGGCGGTAGTTTGTCGTACACATGAGTGACGTTATATTACCCTATATGGAATGGAAAGTAAATGTTATATATATGATATAATGACTCTATATGTTTAATAATATTATAAATAAAACACATATACAATATATACAACATAATACCCAACCGTGAGAGGTGGTAATGGAAAAATAAATGACATCATTTCATGAGGCGGTAGTTTTCCATAAACACATATGATGATTTCATAACCCATGTTATGGAAATGTGGATAGTTATTGGTCAGGGTTGTAACATAAAAAATTATTAGTATATGAAAGATACTAAAATTACCATATCATCATTTTTAATAATAAGTGAAGGACGTGGGGGAAGAAATAAAATAGAAATACATGTTGAAGAAAATTACCTCTTCTTCAAGTAACCTCCTTATGTTTTTACCAAAATCCTTCATAGGATGGATTTAATAAAAATATAATGTATATTTGAAGACATGATTGAATTTGTGAAGTGATTTTGGTAGGTCTTGGATGAACTAAATGGGTTTGAAGATGTGAATAAGGGAGAAGAAGTGGAGTCCTTTTATAAGTTAGGTGAGTGACAAACTTGTCATTTTTAAAATGAAAAAGTTGTACCCACATTGTTCACACGAAAAAATGCTCTAAAATAGATTATAATTGATCTATATACAATATAACGTCTAAAAATTTCCATAAAATAGATTTTAGACATCTTTTTAGATCATTTTAACCCTTATCCTATTATTTTTAACCCCTAGTAATCCCATTATTACCTAAACTGTAGTAAATAATTGTTAATAGTTTTACTATTCATTTTGCTAAAAATTATTTTGAACTTATTATAACATATAAATTAGAATGATTATAAAAATTGAATAAATTTTTAAAAATTTCATTTATAGAAGTTGAATATTTCTATTTAAAATTAATTCCATTGAAACAGTGAGAAAGTTCATTTTTAAGGATAAAATGTTCAAAGGTTTATAATGTTTTTATTTAAAATTTCAATATCAAAATTATTCCAATGAAATAAATTGGATTAATTGATATATAACTGAAATAATTTTACTTTAAAAAAATTTAAAATATTATTTTACAACATAAATAATAAAAACAAAAAGGCAGTGTTCAATTCAAAATCAATATTTTTCACTATTCTTCATAAAATAAAACGTTGAAGAAAAATCACAATAATTCACCATCAGTTATATTTTATAAGACTAAATCATAAATAAGTTTTATTTTATAAAATATAATTTCTATAAGTGGTAAAAATGTATTTTAAATTATGCATAAATCATGTCTAAAAGACCTTTATAAAAAATGCAATTTTTATGAAAACATTTCAATTTCATCCAAATGATTCTAATTATCATTTATAATAAATAGATTAAAAATATTGATGATAATTATATATTTTTTTTACAATTTATTAATTTATAATTATACTAGATAATTTAGCTTATAGGATAAAATATTAAGGTTTATATAATATTTTAATAGAGTATCACATTTTGTTTAAACTTTGTGATTTGTGCACCACAATTGACTAATGAAATTATATTTTTTATAAAAGAAATATAATTTAAATTCATGAAGTTATACATTTATCCCTATTGTATAATTTTAAAATTATAATTTATGTCAAAACATGTCCTAGAAATATTCTCCACATGAATAACTATAAAACCACATTAGATAAATTATATCTCTTATTTAATTTGAGAGCACATGTGCTATATATTATAATTTTTAATTAACAAATTTATATAACTATAAATGAAAATTTCATAATTATTCTTTGATAATTTAATATCATTGGTAGATGATGATTCCATTATAATTATCTGTAGATAATTTGTATAATTATAATCTATTAATATTTCCATAAAAATTATCCTTTCAAAATTATCTTATTGTAATTTGTTTCCACAAATTCTCCTATGGTAATTTGATGCATTTATCCTTTAAAAATATTGATATTTAATTTTGATAATTATCATAATTATCTTTTGATAGTTCTTGATATATTATTCTTTGATAATTTTTCTATGATAATTATTTATAAATTATCCTTTGAAAATTAGATATTTTATCTTTTGATAATTTGGTATATTATCCTCTGATAAATTATTAAAATTAATTTTAATTCAAAAATTAAATTTATTCTTGATAATTTATTATTATTTTAAATTTTAAAAATAATCTTCTTAAAATTTTATTTATTATATCCTTTGAATAAAAAGGGGTAATTATACTACTAATTAAATATTTTTATTATTAAGAAAAATAAATTTTAAGGAAAAGTGGGAAACTAGTCAAAAATAAAAAAGAAAATCACCCAACCTGATATGTAATATCCGAATCACTAAATTTTAATTTAAGTTTGTTAGACAGATTACCTATGAGGAGAATCCATTGTAGAGATGAAGCCTTACTGTCCAGATCATCATTGAGAAAGATCTCAATGTTGTATTTTCTCATGTCTGGAGTCTGGATGAGCTCTTCCACAGAAATATTCTTCCCGTTGAATCCATGAAACAATATGCCAAGATGTTTGTGGATTGAGTCACCTTTATCATTGGTGTAACTATCATTAACACTCCTTCCCACCAGCCTTTCAAATTCCTATTTTATAGTAATGACCTGAAGGCCCTTATCACAGAAATATTCATTACAATTGATGATGCTTTACCACTCATCGCAATCAATAAATTCCTTAATGCATGGGGGGATATCAGATTCAGAAACATCCTTAATAGCATGAACTAGGCTAGAGATAGAATAATCCCATAGTGAAGAGTCAAGCTCTTTAGTAGAGTTTACCTCCACCTACTTAGAAACCTTCAGAGGTAGGTTCTTTTTGCTTGAGGATTGAGTAATAGGAGGTCCTGGTAAGAATGAGTAATCTTTCTTCCTATGAGGACTCCAAGAGTTCTTGATAAAACCTTATGAAACTATTATAGTGTCTTACCCCTTCGTTAAAGAGGATATAATATATTCCTCTGCAATTTACACTTCCTTGGAATCAAAAGGTGCATCCGAATCAAAATCCCCATCCTCATTAGGGCCTGTCAAACACTTAGGGAGGTTCTCATCATGGAAAGCCTCCACATAATTCCCTTCCTTGAATGTATGTCCTTATTCTTCTCCCATTACTAAAATATTGTTTTAAGAATGTATAAACTTTCCTCTTGACTTAACCATGTCAGCATTTTATGGTCTTTCCTGAAATACTTGTACTGGCATATCTGGACTAGTGGGCTGCTCATATCCATATCCCATAAATTGTTGTTGTGTGTTAGTGTCCTCCCATTTCTGACCTTGTGGGCCACTAGGACCTTGGACATCATAAACTATCAAGTTCACCACAACTTCATCGATAATGTTGTCTGAAACTAGATGTCTCACCATATCCACATCCAATGATATCTCCATTTCCACTCCACACACCTTCACAACCTCTAATCCACCCACCTATAAGGGTCTAATACTCAAATCATGCATTAATAGAGAAAATACATCCACGACCCATGGATCTGGCTCCTTAGACATAGAACTCTTCACTGCAAATGGAGGCACCATAGTAGGAAACTACAGGAGCTGATCTACTCCTAAAATACTAGGACCCACCAAGGAACTGCCTTCTAGAATAGTCATGTTCTTCACTCCAAAAGTGGTAATTATCATTTTATAATTCATAATAATTATCCCTTATAATTACTCACAGAATATATTTTAATAAACTTTATTAAATATCCTTATAATTTAAATAATTATATTTTGGATTAAAATTCATATTTATCTTATTATAATTTCCACTAAATTCTCATTCGACAATTTTTTATCAATTAACTTTTGATAATCATGTGGATCATCTCTAACATCCATAGATTTTATGATATATATACTTAAAAATTAATTTAAAAAAATTTCATTTCCTATGTTCCATGAAATTCATAGTTTGACTTTGAATATAATAAAAACCATTTTTATCTTTAATTGAACATAACATTTAGTCTCTTCATAAACTATGTTACAATAAAGGTCAAGTCTTACCTGGGAACAATATACTCTTAATATTATTATTTAACATGATAGTTATCACCTAGCCATTGGAATGGAGAGAATGAATAAAATTAACTAAATAATGAAAATATAGTTTACACATTTTTAAAAATGAAATTTTTTCTTACCAAATAATTAGAAATGAAAATAAAAACTAATTTAATATAAAGGAAATGTTTTTATAAAATAATCATTCTTATGCAGCCAAATTCATTTTATCATAATAAATTTAATTAGGTACAACTATTATATGATATTAATGATATATATATAAATAATATTTAATGAAATATTTTAAAATTCATCCAATATATTTTATAGGCATAAGATAGGGAAAAATAAATTTTTACCTATATAAAGTTATATTTGTTCTAAATGCAATTTTCTCCCTTTTAATGGCACAATTGTGTTAAAACTAAAATTATACATTTTTAAAATTTTAATTTAAAAAATATTCTTGTTTTTAAATGGGAATGTATAATTTTCATAGTCATATTTGTTTCTAATTTTTAGAAGATTAAATTTTTTATGAATAGTAAATAATACTAGATTTTAAAAGAAAAATAAAATTCCATATAAATAATTTATAATGTGAAATTACAATTTAAATTGGTGTTAAAGTAACACTATACCAAATATTAATATATTAATCCAATAAAAGTCATCACAATCATTTTTATATTGAATATATATATACAAATTTCATAAAATTTTGAACATTTTATTTTCAAAAACCAGCATTCTCATCATTTCTGTGGGATTAATATTAAATAAAATTATACCGATTATGTCAATGGAATTTTGAAAAATGGATTAAATATTTGGAAACCGTATAATTTATATTATCTTATAAGGTTGAAGTAATTTTTCAATATAATTATTAGTGAAAAAAATTAAAATTAATTAACGTGATTATGGTTAAAATAGGGATTTGCGCATTACATGCATTTGTATTAAACTAAATTTTTCACACACATATGATTTTTATTTAATTAATTAGAATTAATATTTAGAATAAGTTTTCACAAAGTTTTTAATAGATGTATTTTTAATTTTAATATTAAAAGATAAATTACCTTGGTAATTAAAAATATAGAAGTTACCCTATTAGAAACTATAAAGATAAAATTGAGTAAACATAAAGACTAAAAAGAAAATGATATATTTTTTTATTATTTTTTGTTGTGGTGGTATGTATCAAAATAGTAATATATCCACTTAATTATTGATAAATTTTTGAGGAACATGAGGTAAGGGTGACCACCCAATAGTGGTTTCTTTTTGGTATCTAAATGCATGCCCACCTCCTCCATTATGAAAGGGAATTCAATCTCCCCACTTCTTCAAACCTCCAATTCCATTTGAATTTTATAAACCCTAAAAAAATATCTACCCAAAATCCCTAATCTCATACTTGAATCCTCACTTTGGTAATAAATCCAACCAATGTATTCCTTTGGTCTAAACCAAAATGTGTTATCTGAAGAAGAGGTAACGTTCATCAATGTGAACTTTTGTGTTGTCTCCTTATCCACACACATCAATTCATATTATACCATGATTATATGATAACCTAATATTCCTAAATATAGTAATATTTTGTTATGTTAAAGGTACTAACTACAAAAAAACACACATCAACCAAATGGGTTAAGAAGTCATCATTCTTGTGTATGATGGATGACTTCCTCACAAAACGATGTTGTTTGTTTTTCCATTACAACATATCATAGTTGGGAATAATTATGGAAATAAAATTTATATATTATATTTATTATATTTATAACATAATAATAACTTTTTATTCATTATATTATATCCATCCATTTTACATTTCATATCATTAGAGATAAGATAACACTGCTCGTGTGTATGATAGATTTCCACCACGTGAAGCGATGTGAATCATTTTTCACTAACATGTTACATGAATAATAATAAGGGTAAATATAATCAATATATATTATATAAATAATTAAATAATTATTTTTATTCAAATACAATATACTATTTTATTCTCACCATTTCACACACTAAATTGGTGATAACATCATTCGTGGATGTGTCGACTAACACCTCAAAGCAATGAGATTCTTAATTTTTCATCACCATATCACAAGAATGTTACATATTAGTATATATAATTAAATAATATGTTATTTATTATATTTTTATCATTCAAAAATTATTAATGTTACATACCTTATTTCCATAATGATCATTGTAAAATGGGTACATTACTCATGCGTACGTACAACCTACCATCTCCATGAATGTAACATTGTAAAATTTTTCATAATAACATTCCATGATAAGTTTTAAAAGAATAATTTATGTATAAATATGATTATTATTTAAAAATTATTATTATGTATAGTTTTAAATAATGCTCTCTTTGACCTCAATTGACCTACCAATATTAGTTTTGACAAATAAGCTAAATGTGGTAAAAACGTCTGGATTAAACTTAATCAATTAAGTAAATATATTTAACACTTGAAAAAGTAAAAAAATTAATAATAAAAAGGAAAATTTTTATTTTATTTTAAATAATTAACATAATTTTATTACTTAGGATGCTAATGGACAAGTATAATGAATTATACTCAAGGTAAGGATTTTTTCTTGTCTCACTTTTATTTTTGTGAGATACATGCCATTTTCACCACCTATTTTTGTGTGTGTCATATATAAAACTGATTAATGTATTTTATTATTGAAATAGTTACATTTATATTTATTTACATATCCATTTTTAGGATCTCTCTTTCATGTGGTTTAAAAATTAAAATTTATCAATGCAACAACATATTTTTTTGTAACAATTTTTATTATTTTAAAATTTTGTTATGTTATATATTTATCCTCTTTTATAAGGTGTATATATGACTAATTTTACATGATATATAATTATTATACTTATTTACATAATAATATATGTTTCATTTAATGTTATTTATTCATGTAGATTATGATTCAATGTTACCAATGTTGTAAGAGTCTTTTGTTACAATCTAATCATTTTTCAGGATTGTGTATGATTATGTACAAGATGTTGAAATATAATAATTCTCATGAATTATCTTATAATATGGCAATTAATGATATTTTCTTGTAATATACCATTTTTTCACTATTTGGTACATAGAATAATTAATAAAACATTTTTAATAATATACGACATCAATTATCTCTTCAGTAAAAAACATTTGTTCTTTCAAAACAATGTTTTCTTAAAATATTTTTAAATTTTTTTAAATGATATTCTTATCACAATTTCAAGGGAAATGATTTTGAAAAAAATTAATTTATAAAAAATGTATTAAAATATTTTTTAATACCTCTTTTATAATTTTCCATTATTTTTTTCCAAAGAAATGGATTCTCAAAATGTTTTATGGTATAGAAAATGATTTTCAAAATTAAATGGTTATTTTTATAAAGAATGATTTTAATGAATGTTTAATAAAATTTCAATTAATCAACATGAGAAACCCATTTTGATTATTATCTTTCGTCAGTGCTATTTGGTATTGATACCATCCTCATTCTTTCTTTGGATGGATAAATATTATTTCAATAAAATCGATATGGAACTTGTTTATTTCCATGGGTTAATCATGTTTTAAATAGAGTGTTATGGAACTCATTTATTTTACATGGGCTAATCATGTCCCAAAGATATATTTTTGAAACTCTGTTCTTTTTAATAGGAAAATAACGTTTCAAAAATATTGACCTAAATACCATTTACATTATATGGTTCAATCATGTTATAAAAGTAATAATTATTGTCTATATGAGTTTTATTCATGTTGTGGTTCATGAAAATCTTGCTTGATGGGTATCCCAAATAGCTCTAGGTGTTCTTGTTACAACACTGATGATGTGTTGGCCCTTATAGTTCCAGACAATCCCATTATAGCTTTGATTATGGGGTGTACCAGATAGCATCAGATGAGATTATTACAACTTTGATGATGGGGAGGCCTAAATGGTGTTGGGTGACCCAGTTATAGCTATGATGATGTGATGTACAAAATAGTTCCCAATGAGCCTATTAAGATTATATGATTGGTGCACCGAGATAGTAATTCAAAGAATTTGGTAAAGAATATATTGGAATTATTTACTATGGTTATTCCAATTAAAAGTGTTTTGATAAGATTTTTATTATTATAATTCTCCAATTTACCAAAAAGTGTTTTAATTTCTTGTTATGGGTTATAATATTTCTTATGATTGAGATTTATATCACATGGATCCAGATTATTGAGTCTGATGACTGTTACCTTTTCCATGTTGTCATATTTGTTAATCTCGGTAATGATGGTATGAGTTATTTTATGATTTTATCATGCACTATGATTATGAAACCATACCCATATTACCTTCTTATAATTATTAATGACATTCAATTGCTAATGATTATGTTTACCCTTACTAAGAATTTGAGCTCACCCTTCTATTATTTCCTTTTCCTAGGTTATAAAGAAATAGGTTAAATGAGTTATGTCTATAAGGTATTTCATATGGATTATTATGATGTCTTATTGTGAAAATTAAAAGCAAGGTTATGTGGGAGAAACTCTCTTTTAATGAAATTTTAATCATTTATGTTGGAGTTTGTCCCAGTTCTCTCATACTATAAACCTAAAAGGCCTTGTAGGATGTAAGCTATCTAATTTTTTATTTTGATGTAGTAAGGTTTGGATTGGAAAAAAAGGTTCACCCTTTTCATCATTAATGCCTGAAATATAATGTTTATATTACACCACAAAATCTAGAAATGTGGAACCTAGGATATTATATCTTTCATCAAAATTCATTTTAGACTAATATAAAGATTAGTTTGTTTTAAAATGACATTATATTAAGAGTTATGGATACCATCATAGGTCTATAAGATTATGTATGACCATAATATCAATTTCTTAGACACCTAAATTGAGGGGTTTAGGCAGTAAAGTTTTTGAGGTTGTTAATGACATTTTTGGAGTAATTTTTTGGGTTGAGGTATTTGTAACCTCTAGGAAAACAATGAAGTGTTTTCATGGAGGAGATAGTTTTCAAGATTTATGAAAAAATGGGACAAAATATAATTACCCATAAATATATCAATGAATTATCCCTTCTTATGATTATTTCATACAGTATAAATCACATAGAGAACATAATATAAACAATATAAATGAATAATGAATCAAATAAGAGGTATTTCTAGAAGTTAAGGAACCTATACAAATGAAATAGTAACATGATGGTAGGAATTGTAATACAACCATTATGAATATTAAATAAGCCAAATCAATAGTAAACTCAACCATAAATGTATAAATAAAATTTAGGAATCTTATAAATGAAAGTATGATATAATTATACCATATTATAAGTCGATAAATATTTTAAAAATTATTAATTAAGAGTTAGTGTTTTTGGAAACTCATAAATACTTAATTACAATTTTATAATTAATATAATTATTTAAAATAAAATTTATTTTCATAAAATAGATTCATATATTAATATTTTTTATGTTATTATTTAAGGACAATTTTATGTGACATTAGTTAAATTTTCAAAGTATTATAAAATCAGTTATAATTTTAAAATTTTTATTTTTTGAGTAAATGATGATTTTAATTAAAACATAAAATTTTTATATTTAGAAAATTATTTTAATAAAATTGAGCTCATTTTTTAATTATAAATGTTGAAAAATGGCTAGGGTGATTTTTTTTGGATTCTTCTAAAATACTTTAATTTTTGGGAATAATAAAATACGATAATTTATGATAAATATTAAATACATGAATTATTTATTCATAGGTGATATATAGATGATTTAATCTCATAATATAGAAATATAATTCATTTATTAATTTATTTAGTGATAATTATCAAACAATTCATAGTCTTGAGCCAAAATAACAAATAAATGAATAAAATATTCGAAAAACACCCCTCTCCTCCACTATAAATACCACACCTCATGACCCCTTCTACTCACACCTTCTAAGATCTGAAACTTATCAAATTTCTGACTAATATTATTTCCATGACCCACCCCCAAGTCTATGATCACTTGGTCTCATAAAAAAACTAAAACCTTTTCCCTGAGGAGGTTCTCAAGGTGGAGAAAATCAAGAGGTAAAAACCTCTTTCTTTTTATTTCAATTTCATTTCATGTTATTTTATTTTCTTATTAACTCTTAAAATCCCCTCATCTAAATATAATGATAACTTCAGTCTCTTGCATATAATTTTATTTTATTATATGAATAGAATAATCCATCTTCATGACCCTTATCCTCTCCATTTTTTCTAAAAATAGAAACGTCATCCGTGAGGTGTTGTTTCCTCGACTTCAAGGATGGAATATTTTTATTTTCCTTCCCCATCATCAAGGATATTCATAAAACAATTTTAATGGTTTAAAGAAATATAATTTTTTTTATTAAAACCATTTTTATGTTTTATAAGTAAAATATTCACATAATACTAATGATAAAACAAAACAAGTTCATTGTGATCTAAAATCACTAAAACTAATTTAAATGATTATAATTAACATGTTAAGTAATGATTCATCCTCATATATAAGAGAAAAAAAATTAAAACTAATTTAAATTATGTATGTTCATTAATAAAAAATAATTCCAACTCTAGAGTATTATACCCATTTTACATGAACTTCATTATTTATAAACAAGTGAACTGATCTTGAAAACCAAAAAATGAATGCCCCCAAATGATGAAATTAAACTATATAACTAATAAATAAGTCCATAAATGAAGTTAAAAATAATATAATAAATCAAATTAATGTTTAAAAGGTTTTTAATTAATTAATTAATGGATTTAATTTGATTATCCTTGACATTAATGTCAAGTACCGAACACATTTGGACATAAGGTAAGGGTTTTCTTCCTGAACCTCCCTTTTCATTCAGGTTATGATTTCTCCCTCTACACACCAATTTAATTATTTATTATTTTTATAAAAATATTATAAGTTATATGTATACATTCCAACTTTACTTATCTAGATCATTTTATATTTCATTTATGAGAAGTACATGTTTTACAGGGCCCCCCTCTCAATTCTTCCCGATACACAAACCCAGTTAAAGGGAACATTTCAATTTATTACCCATTTTTAAGTACCATAATTAATCTATTTTAAGAAACCATTATTTTTCAAAAATTACTAATTTTTTCATGAAATACTATTTTTCTTTCATTTCTAGGTTTACAAAAAATCATGAATAATACAAATGATGTTTTTCCAAAACAAACCTTCTTTGCAAATTAAAAATGGTATTTATCTCAAGAACTCCTATATGATTTTATTAGAGTATTTTCATATATTTAAAAAACTATATTTAATATTATTATATATTTATATCAATATCTTAATAATATAATCTAACATATTTTATTAAATGGTTTATGATCAGTTTGAATATGGATGTGCTATCTTGATACCATTACCCATACTACTCGGAATTATTAGTGATTATGTTTATAGAATGTGGAATTTTATTTACATTTCACATGTATATGTTGTTTATGTTTAGAACCATTCATATTAAGAATTAATTGGACTTAGTAAGTGATGGGTGTGGTATGCTATATCCTTTCGATGCATCAGTAGGTCTCACGAGACAGAACAAATATGGACTTGGCTAAGGCCTTACCCATTTTCAGATATAGTTTTTGCTCAGGCCTTAACCTTTTTTTAGATGTATTGGTCGAGGAATTGATGGTATATTTCATATATATGAAATTATTCATTCCCTCATTATGATATTATAAATTGAATATCCATGTGAATATTTGTCTAGTAGAATATCCATGGTTAAGATTTATTCTCATGTGATTTTTTATTTAATTATTTAGTAAGCTTTTATTCTTTCCATATTATGATCAACTTTATGTTATAAAGACACATTTTTTAGTCCTTCATTGTGACTTACTGTTTATATTAGATTATGTTGTATTACATACCCTTACTGAGCATCATATATCACCGGTTATGTTTTATTTTCCCTAAGGATAGGAAGACCAATATTATAAATGACTTACATGGATAATATTGGAGCTATAGATGTTTCAAATGGAATTTATATATTGAATTTCCATTCATGTTATAATATAAAAATTATGTTTGTATCTAGTTTTCAAAAAACTACTACACTAACTGTTCCTTCGGGATGTAACTTCCTTGTTTATAATACCAATGTAATGATGTTGTGAACTGACTATAAAAAATTGGGGTCTAGGTATTTACAGTTGGTATCAGAGGATGATTAATAAAAACCTAGAAATATAGATTTAGAAAACACATATTAAGGAACATAACCCTAAGACAGACATTGAGTGTAATCATAGAAAAACTTCCTAGAATTTTGGTAAGGTATAGATTATGTGGGTCTTCAAAGAAATACATCCCTATAAGGATACTACAAGTGGACATGGTTCCTAAAAAGATCTACCTAGGGGTAACAACTCCAACAAGCTGTCCCAAGTCTAACTCAAGGTAACCTGGTACATGAAAACAGGCCTTACTACACTCTTAGTTTGACACTCATAGCGGAAATTCTTAGGATAATTCACATTTTCTTTAAAAACCATTAGGAATGATTTAAACGTAAATAAATCCCTAAATAAACCATGTATAAGAATATGATATTAGTTATACAAAAATATCCAATTTATGTTAAGTGTTTTTCTAGTTTGAAATTATACATTAGGAATCATAACCTAATTTAAAGTGTTAGATTATTTAGAAATGGTGCCTCATAGAAGGAGTGAAAACCATAAAAACACACATATACCGTGTTGGTATTTATCTCCTATGCAAGATAATGATGTTGGTATTGAAGCTAAAACTGGTACTGAGAAACTTATAAGTATACTAGGATAGCTTACTCAGGTTGTGAACAATAACCATACACATTTGAAGCATCCTGATCCAAAAAGTGGAAGAGAAATTTTAGACCACTTTATGTGAGAACAACCTCCAACATTCAGTGGGACTACAAACTCATTTTTAGTAGATTAATGGATAATTTACTTAGAGAAGATATTTCTTACTTTGGGAAGTAATTAAAGGGAGAAGGTTTCTATGGAATTTTATCATCTATCAGGATATTAGGATCAATGGTGGTCATTAATTCAAATCACAAAGTTGGAGGAAGAAATTACCAATATAGAATAGAGGTATTTTAAGGAAATTTTCAGAGAAAAATATTTTCCTAGTAAACAACGAGTGGATATGGAGAGAAAATTTTTGAGTCTAAAATAAAAATGGTATGGAAACATTTCATAGTATAAATCTAACTTTACAAGGTTATCAATGAATGCAATGGACTACATACGTAACCCAAGGGGAAATATTGATCGATTTTTTATGGTTTAAAACTATTCCTTTGAAGGGAACTGGCCTCCCAAAATTTATCATCGTATGAAGATATAGTCTCATGTGATATCAAGACAAAGAAATAATTGTCCAAGTCTTACAAATTAAAGGAAAAAATATAAGAATATGGTGGAGGAAATAATGAATAAAGGGAAGAATAAAAATGGGAATTTTCTAAGATGAAATAATTGTGGAGAGAAATTCCCTAGTTCCTGCTTAAAAGGAAAATGAGTTTACTATATCTATGGAGAGAAAGTAAATCATGCTAATTATTCCAAGGGAATTAAAGAAACTATCAATGTTAAATTCTATAATTATAGGGATATGGGAAACTATGATAATGATTATCTAAATCATTAAGGAAACAATCATTAGAAAAGGAAATGAGATCAAGGCCAAGCTGATGCGATCATAACTACAGAGGATGAAATTCCTAATGATGTGGTGGAAGGTACTTTAATTGTTTCCTCAAACTTATCCAATGATTTATTTGATTCTGTATCATTTCATTATTTTATATCATTCTATTATTAAAAGAAAATTACACATTTACCTTTTGATATAACAAAGGAGTTGTCAATCAAAATTCTTAATGGAAGTATCATTGCAACAAAGATGTGTAAGTCAGACACATTACATAAACATGCTTTAGTTAATGACCTTATCATAATAACTATTATTAACATTGATATAATCATTTTTTATCAACTAAATTTCAAAATATTATGAAAAAATCTATTATAAAAAGAAGTAAATTATGATTGGTGAGGAAGATGTGGAATCCATTATGCTTAGAGTAGAAGCCTCATCATCTGATTCTTATCTGGATCCACCACCACTAACCCTATTGAATGAAATTCTTATGGAAGAAGGTAAAAAAAATCTATGGATGAGGAAATAAGTATTGAAATTGAATATGTACATATTTTTAAAGAATATATTAATGTATTTATAGTTTATTTTCCTGGACATCCTCCATAGTGTGAAGTTGAGTTATCTATTGATTTAATTCCTGGTGTAAGAACTATATTAAAGAATCCTTATAGAATGGAAACTGTGGAATTAGTAGAACTAAAAAAGAATCTAAAGGAATTGATTGATAAAGTATTTATTCTCCTTGGTGTTTTTTCATGCAGATCCCCTATTCTTTTTTCAATAAGATTGATGGATCCATGATGTTGTGAATTGATTATTTAGAAATCAATACTATTAAAATAATGAACAAGTATCCCCTACCTCACATTGATGATTTATTTGATCAAATTTATAGAGCTCAATATTTTAGAAAAATTTACCTTTAATCTAGATATAATTATTTTCATACGAGGAAGGAAGATTTTCCAAAGACAACATTTCGATCCAGGTATGAAAATTACATGTTTACAGTAATTCCATTTGGACTGACTAATGCAACCTATATTTTTATCTATCTAATTAACAAAGTGTTTAAAAAATATATTAATGATTTTTTGTGGTAATTTTTGATGATATCTTGGTATATTCCAAAATCAATGAGGACTATGAGAACCACTTATGGGTTGTTCTGGAGACTCTTAGAAGAAAATAGTTATATGGGAAGTTTAGCAAGTGTGAATTTTAACTTCATAAAGTTTATCTTCATGGACATATTGTCACTAAGGATGGAATATCAATAGATCCTTCAATGGAAAAGGTGGTTCAGGAATGGTCTACTCCAATGGACATAACCAAGGTATGTATTTTTATTGGTTTTTCTAGTAATTATCTATGTTTCCTTTAAAAATTTTCTCAATTCGCTGACCCATTAACCAAGATTACTCGTAAAGGGGTTAAGTTTATATTGATAAAATAATGTGAAGAATTTTTTGAAGAATTTATTAAGATATTAGTGAATGATTCTAAATTCAATCTACTATAAGGAAATGGTGGATTTATGATTTATAGTGATGCATTAAAGAGAGGACTCAGTTGTGTCCTTATATAGAATGATAAAGTTATTTCCTATACATCAAGGAAGTTAAAAACTCATGAACATAACTATCAAACTCATGATCTTGAGTTAGAATCCATAATATTTTTTTAATGATATGGAGAAACTATCGCTATGGTGAAATATGTTAGATATTCACAGATCAAAAGAGCCTGAAATATATATTCTCAAAGAAAAAAATCAACATGAGTCAAAGACGATGGATCAAGATACTCAAGGATTATGGTTTTTCAATACACTACCTCATAGGGAGGGAAAATAAGGTAGAATATTCATTGATAAGTAAGGATCACAGAGTTCTAAAAAAATGAGGATCGACAAGGATCCTATGTATATAGATTTAGAAAATATAGATATAGGAATTATTAATGAAGGAAAAACATCATTAATTTTTCAATTGGTTTCCCAACCATAATTATTGGAAATTATTAAAAGTTCTTAGTATGATGATGGGAATATTCAAAAGAAAATTAAAGGTTTGAATGATGGGATGTTGTAAGACTTCATGTATGAGGATGGAATTATGAAATTTGGGAAGAGTATTTGAGTCCCTCTATACCCAAGATAAAAATGGAGTTATTGGATGATGCATATATTTCAAATTTTGAATTTCTCAATATACCATGGAATCACTAAGATGTATAGAGATTTGAAGGAATATTTATGGTGTGATAATATAAAGCACGAAATTGATGATTATGTATCAAGATGTTTAGATTATTAACTGGTGATGGCAGAAATACAACATCTTAAAGGAGCCATTAAACCTATTCCTATATAGAAATGGCATGACATTACTATATATTTTTTCATTGTATTACCAAAAAATCTAAGAAGGAATGTTACAATATGAGTAATTGTTGATTAAATCACCAAATCTTCACATTTCCTCACTATGAGGATGGATTTTCCACTAGAACGGCTTACACAAATCTATATTAATAAAGTCATAAGACTTCATGGAGTACCTTTTTCAATTTTTTCTCACCATGATTAAAGATTTACATAAAAATTATGGAAAATTATTTAGAAATAATTTGATAATAAGCTTCGATTTAGTATTGCTTATCACCCTCAAACTAGCTAATGGATAGTCAGAAAGGATGATCCAAACATTATAAGACATGTTGAGATCATGATAACTTGACTTTAAAGGTATGTGGGATAAATATTTACATATAGTTGATTTTTCTTACAATAATGGTTTTCATTCTAGTATTAAAATGGATCCATATGAAGCATTTTATGAAAAGATATTTCATACACCAACTTTTTGGGATGAATTTGGTGAAATTAATCTTGTTGGCCTAGAGTTTGTGGAGGAAATAATGGAAAAGGTAATGAATATTCAAATATATATTAAAGCAGCTCAAATTACGAAAAATACTATACCAATAATCAAAGGAATTATTTATAATTTTACGTTGGAGATCATGTTTTCTTGAAAGTTTCTCTATGGAAGGGTGTTATAAAATTTGGGAAAAATTTTAACCTAATCCCCAAGTACATTGTCCCTTTAGAAACTACATAGATAATTGGAGATATGGATTATCATTTAGTAATGTTTCCTATCCTTTTTAAATAACATAATGTGTTCCACATCACTTTGTTAAGGAATTACATGTTAGACCCAATGCATGTCCCCACTTCTAAAGGAATACATTTAGAATTTGATTTATCTTACTATGAAGAGACTAACCTGATATAGGCCACTAAATAATTGGTGTTGATGAATCATATGAATTGACTAGTAAAGGTACTTTGAAAAAATAATAAAATTACAGAGTCTATTTGGGACCCTGAGGAAATTATGATGAATAACTACTGAAATATTTTTATGAGGTTAGAGTCTAGAAAATTTGAGGATGAAATTTTTGTAGGAGGGGATAATGTAACGACCAAAAAATATTTCAACGAAATTTCCATTATTATGATTATTTAATATAGTATATATCAAATAAAATCACATATATAACATAATAAAAACTTTATAAATGAATAATGAATGAAAAAAGATGTATTTCTAGAAGTTAAGAAACCTATACAGATGAAATAGTAACTTGACCATAGAAATTTTAACATGAACCGTATGAATACTAAATTAGAAAAATGAATATTAAAATTAACCATGAATGTATAAATAAAATTTATGAATATTATAAATGAAATTATGATATAATTATACTATAGTATAAGTAAATAAATACTTTAAAATTTATGAATTAAGAGTTTTTATTTTTTAAGTCATAAGTATTTAATTACAATTTCACAAATAATATAATTATTCAAAATAAAATTTATTTTCATAAAATAGATTCATATATTAATATTTTCTTGTCTTATGATTTTAAGATAATTTAACGAGACATTAGTTAATTTTTAAAAGTGTTATAAAATCAATTTTAATTTTAAAATCATTAATTTTTGAGTAAATAATGATTTTAATAAAACATTAAATTTATAATATTTAGAGAATTAATTTCATAAAATGGAGATAATTAATGAAATATACACGGTGATAAATTTTTAGGGTTAATTTTTGGGATTGTTCAAAAATACTTGAATTTTTGATGAATAGTAAAGCATGATAATTTACAATAAACATTAAATACTTGAAATATGGAGTCATAGGTGATGTATGGATGTTGTAAGCCCATAAAATAGAACTAAACTTCATAATTTTAATATATTTGGTGATAATTTTAAAAATATTCCAAAAAATTGAGCTAATATAATAAACAAAAGAATAAAATATTCAAAAAACACCCCTCTCATCCACTATAAATACCACCCCTACCCCTTCTCCTCGTACCATTCAAAATTTTAGCATTGTAAAATTTCTACCCAATATTCTTCCCAATCCACTCCCTCCATTCCTAGTAAATCTTGGTCTCATAAAAATACCAGAATCTTTTCCCTAAGGAGGTTCTCAAGGAGGAGAAAATCAAGTGGTAAAAACCTCTTTCTTTTTCTTTTAATTTCATTCCAAGTTCTTTTGTTTTCTTATTATATCTTCAACTAACCTCTTAAAAATATTTTTATAATGTCATTACCTTATATATACTATAATTGATTATTATAATGTAATAATCCATCATCAAGCCCCTTGTGAACTCCCTTTTATTCAAAAAATGGAAACGATACCCATGAGGTGTTGTTTCATCGACTTCAAGGTTGAAAAGTTTTCATTTTATTTTACTGTCTTCATGAATGTTCATAAAAATATTTTAATGGTTGAAAAATATTTTAAAATTTATATTACAACATTTTTTATGTTCTTGAAGTAACATATTTATATAATACCAAATGATAAAATAAAATGAGTTTGTTTTGATCTAAAATCGCTAAAATTAATCTCAATAATTATCTTTAACATGTTATATAATGATTCTTCCTCATATATCAGAAAAAAACTATATATAAAACCAATTACACTAATAAATGTTAATTAATAACCTATAATTACAATTCTTGATAATTATACCCATTTTATACAAGCTTAATTACTTATAACAAGCAAACCAATTATGAAAACCTAAAGATGAATTCCCCTGAATGATGAAATTAAAATCTACAACTCATAAAAAAAGACTTAAATGAACTTCATAAAACTATAATGAAAAAATAAATGCATAAAATTTTATGAAATAATTATTTAATGTATTTAATTTTATTATATAATACATTAAGGTCAAGTGTAGAACACATTTGGACATAAGGTAAGGGTTTTCTTCCTAAACCTCCATTTTCATTCGGGTTATGATTTCTCCCTATATACACCAATATATTTCATCATTATTTTTATATATTTTTTAAATATACTATTTATAAATTCCATACTTATGTATTCAGATCATTTCAACTTTCATTTATTTGAAATACATATTTCACAAGGTTCCCTTCTCAATTATTCTCGATACGCAAGCGCGATTAAAGAGAACATCTCAATTTCTTACCCATTTTAAAGTACCATCATAAATCTATTTTAAGAAACAATTTTTTTTTATAAAATTAACACCTTTTCATAAAAAAAATATTTTTCCATTTCTGGTTTTACATAAAAAATCATGAAAAATACAATATTTTTTTTCAAAAGAACACTTTTTTGCAAAGTAAAAAAGGGAATTTCTCTCGAAAATTCATTAGTGGTTTTATTAGAGTATTTATTTATATTTAATCAACTATATTGAATATTACAATATATTGAGATTTTTAATCTTAAGATTATCATTTAGCATAATTTATTAAATGTTTTATGATCAGTTTGACTATGGATGTGCTATATTGATACCACTTACCATACTACTCAGAATGATTAGTGATTTTGTTTATAGATTAGGGAATGTTATTTACATTACACATGTATATATTGTTTATTTTTAGCCTCATTCATAAGAAGAATGCATTGGAATTAGTATGTGATGTTTGGGGACAATTATATACCCTCGATTCATTATTAGGTATTATGAGACAAAAAACAGATATGGACTTGGCCAAGGCCTTTCCCATTTTCAGATATAGTTTTGGTTGAGGCATTAACCATTTATTTTTAGATGTATTAGATGAGGAAACAATGATATTTTTTAGATTCATGGAATTATAAATTCCCTAATTATGATATTATTAATCTATTATCCATGTGAATATTTTACTAGTAGAATATCCATGGTTAATCTTAGTTCTCATGTGATTATTTTCTTGACAATATTTATTCAGATTTTATTATTTCCATTTTATTCTAAAATTTTTGTTCTAACGCCATATGATTTTTTTATTCACCATGAATTATTTTTTATATTAGATTCTGATGTATTTACTACCCTTAGAGTGTCATATATCACACCATTCTTGTGTTTTAATTTTCCCCAAGACGAGAAGATGAATATTATGAATGATTTGTAGTGATAATCTAGGAGTTATAGATGTTTCCAATGAAATTTATATATTTTATTTCAATTAAAGTTATAATATGAAACATATATTTTAATATATTTTTCTAAAAAACCAAAACTATTCATTCCTTTATGATGTGACTTCCTTGTTTATTAGGCCAATGTAATAAATTAAGGCATCGCCTCTGGGAAACTGGGGTCTGGGTCTTTACACAACTCATATACTGGGTGATATCCCATTGCATCCATCTTGGAGATGGGGCTTGAAACCATGACCGAAGGACGATAAGGGTTACGTACCTACCACTTTTGTCACACCCCGACCACATGTACCTTTATTTTTACTTCCTTCTTGGTCCCGGTTTAATTTTTTTTTCTGAAGTTTAGTTTTGTTGGCGGTTTCGCACCAGTGCGCGGTCATCACATCATTAGAGGTGACCGTGCGTTTGTCCCGGGTGACTATGTGTTCTCCCGGCTTTAAAATTTTAGAGTTTTATGTTGTCTTTTTATTATTTATATTGTTATTATTATTATTATAAAGTTTTATTATTATTATCATTATTATAAAGTTTTATTATTATTAAGATTAGTTTTTATCCTTTTATTTAGTGTTTTATTATTATTATTATTATTATTTTATTAATATTCTTTTTACACACACACACACACACACACATATATATATATATATATATTAACCCTAGCCTAACCCTAATATACCCAGCCGCCACCCCCTTCTCCCTTCTCTCCTCTCTTTCCGCAGCCCCCCCTCTTCTTTCTCTCTCTCTCCCCCGCGCGGCTCCCCCTCCCCTCTCCCAGATTCTCACCGCACACCCCGGTGGCCCCCTCCTTAAGCGCTGAACCCACCTCGGCCTCCGCCCAGGCGCGCCGCCACTGCACCCCGTCGGCCTGCTCCGGCGCTGCTCGCACCGGCCACCTCTCGGCCCGGCTCCGCCCCACCGCTCCCCAACTCCGTCCGGCAACCCCCCCTGCGCGCGACCCCCCTGTTCCGGCTCAGCCCGCACCCGTCCTCTCCTCCGGCACCCCAGATGCCCGTCCCCATCCGGCCAACCCAGCTGCCGGCCCACACCCCCCAGCACCTCTCTGCCTCGCCGGCCGCCGCCACGCCTCCAGCCCGACCGCCGGCCTCCCCTCCCTCCAGCGGCGACACGCCCCCCTGTCCGGCCAGCCCGCTCCGGCCAGCCCGCTCCGGCCAGCAGCCCTCGACCGCGCCGCACCCGACCTACCCTGCTCGGCCGCACCCCGCTCCTGCACCCTCTGCTCGCCGCCCCAGCTACACCCGCCCCTCCCGCCGGAACCGCGCCCGTGTTGCACCCGCGTCGGACCTCTCCGCCGAATCTCCCCGCGCCCCTGTAAGTTAGGCGTGTTTTATTTTATTTTGTTAGTATATTATTATTATATTTGAGTTATTATTATTTCGTTAGCATTATTATTTTTAATATGTTAATATTTTAATATTATTATATTATTGTTATTATTTTTATTATATTAATATTATTCTATTATCATTATTATTATTATTGTTATTATTGTTATATTATTATTATATTATGTTATTATTATTATATTATTATTATTATTATTAATATATTATTAATATTAATATTATTATTATTATTATTATTATGATGTTGTTATTATTATTACTACATTATTATTATTATTATTATCATGTTAATATTATTAAGTTATTATTTTTATTACTATTGTTATGTTATTGTCATTATTATTATGATTATGCTATAATTATTGTTATTATATTATTATTGTTATCATTATTATATTATGGGTATGCTATTATTATTATTATATTATTATTATTATTATTGTTATTATTATATTATTATAATTATGCTAAATTATTATTGTTATTATTATTATTATATTATTATTATTATTATTATATTATGTTATTATTATTTTAATGTTATTATTATTGTTGAACTTGTTTAACAGTTTATTGTTTTTGGACATGTTTGACGGTGCAATACGATGTGAACATTACGCAACGAGAGTTTTTCTCCGTGTCGTTTTTCATTCTGATTCGAGGTAGGTCTCCCTTTGCACTCGCCTTTAAATTAAGAATTTATTTATTCCTTGTCTTTTTATTGAATTTCAGTAAATTTAAAAGTAATATTAAGTAGTTTTTATAGTGTGGTGATCTGCTGATAATGCAAGCTGTTTAATTCTAGCGTTTCATTGAAAGTGTTCTTCTTGGATTTAATTGTGTACTTCCATGGTAGTATTTCTAAATGGTTCTTCCCGAATAATGAAAGTCATGTTGAATTGTGTTTTGAAATGTTTTTGGCGTGTGTAAATTAGTAGATGTATTGTTAATGGAAAAGGTGTTTCTTAGAACCTGGATTAGAGAAAATGACCGTATGACCTTTAAACTTGATTTTGGAAACTTAATGTGTGGTTCTTGGTTGATAAAAAATGTTTTCCTTTGTCACGTGAACAAAAGTTTGGATTTCATTTGATAAATGGCGTTCCTTCAAAAAGTGATTAAAGGCCTGTTTGGCTCTTGATAAAAGTGGGGGCGTTTGGATATTGGAAAATGATTCTACTTGTGGAACCAGTGTGTTTCAGGTTTAATATGCTGATTTGAGTTTCTTAAATAAAGTTCTAAGTGTGTTTCTGGGTTTCAATGAAATGGCGTGTGTCATATCCCTTTATAAATGCTTTAGTATTAAATGGTCAAAATGTAAATGATATGACGGCCTGGTTGGCACTTTATTAAATGCGAAGTGATTATACATATATATATATATATATATGCGTACTTATGGGGCATCTCTACAGGGGGACTTCCCTTCAAGGGTTGTCATGTAGCGATGTCTGTGAAAGGGGTTGGCAAGTGCGGTGAGATGAGTCACGCGTGTGAGGGTATCCCACTTACACAGTGTTATTAAAACCACCATGGGTTCCTAGGCGTCCTTTAGAGAATCGAGTGACGGTTGCTGGCTAACCCCGATTAGACGGGTTAGTCCCCCCTTGGTAGGTAAGGCCTTGTGGGGGCATGCCACTGGTTGGCTTTTAGGGTGGCCAGTTGGTTATTGACTACGGAGTACCATGTCAGCAGGTAGTCTGAACCCGAGTACGTCTAGGGGTTTTCTAAGGATGTTTAGGATCGCCCGTGCTTATTGCTTATAACTTCTAGTTTACTTTTACTTGCACTTGTTTTCCCTGTTTGTTTACTTACAGTCATCTTTCACAGCTTATACTGTTAGATTTTGGGAAAAGGGTTTTGAAATGAAAATAATTTATTCTCATTGTGTAATATTTAAAAATGTAACACTTATTTCCTTTTAGAATGAGTTTAGAACTAATGAAAGGAATCCAATTTTTGGAAAAAGAATAAGTGAAATGTCTCGTGTTTTGATTTTCAAGTGAAACATTATGAGAGCTTACTTTTATACATTGCAGTTCAAACCTGGATTATGTAGATTCTTTATTTACTAGAAGTGCTTTGGGATATGTTGTGGGGCTCACCTACTGAGTACTTTTGTGCTCACTCCTATCATTTACCATTTCAGTTGCAGGTTCCTTGTGTTCCGGTTTTCCTGGATTGAGTCGCTTAGTGATGGAGAGACGTTGGTTTGTAGTTGGGTGGTGACCCGCGAGGTCACGTGGAGGTATGTCGTGGTGTAATTTTGTTTATGTCATTAGTTTTTGTCTGTTTTGTTTAGTTTATGTTCTTTCTTTTGATCCTGTTTTTGGTTTGGGATGAAATCGTTCCCAATGATTAAAATTTCAATGTCCAGCACTTGTTGCCATCCCGGGGGGATCGGGAACGCCCCTCGGGACTTTCCGCGGGCCGACTCGGGTGACCGGTTCAGGGTCGACTCGGGATGGTTCTTGAGAAAATGATATCAGAGGAGGTTCTTGTTATTTGGGTTGTCTAGTAGGTGGAGATTAGGACTGTCGGGACTCGAGAGGTAGTTATGGGAAGGACGTCATGAACCCTCACCTGTTCCGCACCTCGAGTCACCAGTGGTAGTCCGGGAATTGTGTCTTTGTCTTTTTCTGGTTTGTCTTGGATTGAGAGATGACAACGGAGGCAAGCCGACGTTACATCGTGATTTCACATAGAGTAGTGACCCATGTGGAGTCTGAGTACACGGTTTGAATTCCTCCTGGTGGTCGACGCTGACTTGGGACATGGCCCACTACCATGTCGCTAGGTTGAGCGTGACTACTAGTCCCTCACTCCAGTAGTTGATGCAAATTTGGATGCTGCTTTTTTTGGTCTGTGTAAGTACATTGTTGGAAATGAAAAAGGTTTTTGAAAAATTAGACTGGTTTCTTTTAAAAGACTTTAAATTTATGAAATGGGTTTTAAAACTGAAATCTCCTGAATTTCAAATTCGTTATTGCTTGGAGTTGGTCGAGAATGGTTCGGGATGAAACCCCAGGTCCTATTTATGAACGTTTGCACATGTGTGAGAATGCATGGAAAAAAATGCGTGTTGGTGTGAGTATTATTGGACAGTGGATGAAGACATGTGCAACAGTTCATGAGATTACCTGGGTGTGTATTTGAAATTAAAGGCTTGACCTTGTTTTCTAAATTGGTTTTAAAGGGGAAATGGTTTTGGGAAAAAAAATTGGTTTGAAAGTGGATTGGTTTTTGAAAGTAGTCTTAAAAGATGGTGGTTTTAAAGTCTAAAATAAAAAGGGGATTTTAAAAAGGAGATTTTATTTTGGGTTGTGTTTGTGTTTGTTTGGTCTTTGTGCTGACTGTTTTGATGAAGGCACTTTTATTGATGTTGCTTTGGTTTGATATTGGTTTTGGCTTTGTGTTTTATATGTCGCTTAGGAAATGCCGCCCAGAAAGGTCTCTAAAGATTCAGATAAGTCATGCCCAGTTTTTGGTCCTCCTCGGACTTTTCCTATTCTCCATGGTGATCAGGGTCCGTTAGAGGCAGTGGAATGGCTCGAGGGAGTGGAGTGTGTCTTTAGAACGTTGGGAACTCCCGATAATGTTAAAGTTCGTGAAATTATGGAGTTGTTTGAGGGTCCAGATCTGGACCGGTGGAATATGGTTTCCCCATCACCAATGCAAGTTAGAGTGACGTGGGATGTCTTTAAAATCGTTTTCATCCAATGGTTTGTACCTGAGGAAGTGAAGCTAGAGAAAAAGAGGGAGCTTGTGCATATTCAACAAGGGCAACGGACGGTGAAGGCATAGCTGACCATTTCAAGGAACTGATTCCCTTTTCTCTAGAGGTAGCATCGCATGAGCTCATGAAGGCCTCTCTTTTCACTGGGGGTCATCGTCTAGAGATCAAGGAGCGAGTCATTCCTTCTAAAGACCAACATTTCGAGAAGATGATGGAGGAAGCATTTTTGGCTGAGTTGGTTTCCGGAACACAGTTTGTTAGTACTCCAGAATCCCCGGTTATTTGTAAGAGTTCCCCCTCTAGTGTGGAAAATACGCCAGAGATACCTGTTCCTTAGGAGTTATCCCCCTTGGTCCCAGCTTCCAGTTCATCAAATCATTCAATGGTATGCTATCAGTGTGGTCGTTTCGGGCATTTAAAGCCGTCTTGTTGCAACCCTCCAAAGACGTGTCATCGATGCGGCTGTCTGGGTCATCTGGAGAAGTTTTGCAGGAAGCGTCGCTTGAAGAGGATGCCATGATGGGAGAATGTCAGTACCTGACTGTGAGGCAGAGGATGATTCAACCATCAGAGCCCCAGCCTGAGGTCTCAGGGTGAAGCTCGCACACAGTCAGGAGTTCCCAGGGTTGTGAAGCCTTGGTCCAGGTTCCGTTATTCCATATTGACGGTGGAACAATTAAAAACCTTTTTGTATTTGTTTTCCCGCTATTAAAGTTTCAACAGTGTTGTAAATGCATTGTTTTTCCATAAAGTTATGATGGACCTGTTCTATGATAATCCAAGTAGGCTTGTCGTGTGGACGTAATATTCTGAATCGTGTGTCCTTCCTAAAAGTGTGTTTGCCCCTCATGTGGGTTGACCTCGTTTTAGTTATGTTGTCGATGTGGTTTTGTTTTGTGGACTTCAATGGATCATGTCGCCAATTTGATGTTGGTTAAATACTTTTCTGTGGGTTCTCTCTGGTGTTGAAGTTGTTGACTCTAGTCGTGGGTTCAATGTTTCAACGGAGGTATTAATCTGATCGTGTTATATGAGTCGGTTTGGATCGGTTATGAGTTTCCGCACTGAACTCGCCTCCTTGTGGTAGTATGTTTGGAGTGTTAAAATTTTCAAACCAGTTAAGTTATTGTGGTGGGGAGAACCCCTTAGTGTTCTCCCCTCAACCTCGGACTTTAGTTTTCTCTTGAATGGGTCGGGTGTGACCTGTGTAAAGTAAGGTTATCCCGAGATTCTCAGTTCTCTTCGGTTCCTTTATTTCCGTTTGGGCATAGACCTGAATGTTGATTGACTTTTGGCTTGGTGACTTTATGGGGGCAGAAAGTGTCTGTGGTGGGGAGAATTGTCACACCCTGACCACAGATACCTTTATTTTTATTTCCTTCTTGGACCCGGTTTAAATTTTTTCCGAAGTTTAGTTGTGTTGGCGGTTTCACGCCAGTGCGCGGTCATCACATCATTAGCGGTGACCGTGCGTTTGTCCCGGGTGACTATGTGTTCGCCCGACATTCAAATTTTAGAGTTTTATGTTGCCTTTTTATTATTTATATTGTTATTATTGTTATTAAAAGTTTTATTATTATTCTTATTATTATTATAAAGTTTTATTATTATTAAGATTAGTTTTTATCCTTTTATTTAGTCTTTTATTATTATTATTATTATTATTATAGTAATATTTTTTTACATATATATATATATATATTAACCCTAGCCTAACCCTAATCTACCTAGTCGCCGCCCCCTTCTCCCTTCTCTCCTCTCTTCCCGCAGCCCCCCCTCTTCTTTCTCTCTCTCACTCCCCCGCGCGGTTCCCCCTCCCCTCTCCCAACTTCTCACCGCACACCCCGGCGGCCCCCTCCTTCAGCGCCGACCCTGCCCCCAGCCTCCACCCAGGCGCGCCGCCACTGCACCTCGTCCGCCTGCTCCGGCGCTGCCCGCACCGGCCTCCTCTCGGCCCGGCTCCGCCCCACCGCTCCCCAACTCCGTCCGACAACCCACCCTGCGCGCGCCCCCCCTGTCTGGCCAGCCCGCTCCGGCCAGCCCGCTCCGGCCAGCCCGCTCCGACCAGCCCACTCCGGCCAGCCGCCCTCGACCGCACCGCACCCGACCTACCCTGCTCGGCCGCACCCCGCTCCTGCACCCTCTACTCGCCGCCCCAGCTACACCCGCCCCTCCCGCCGGACCCGCGCCTCTGTTGCACCCGCGTCGGACCTCTCCGCCGAATCTCCCCGCGCCCCTGTAAGTCAGGTGTCTTTTATTTTATTTTGTTAGTATATTATTATTATATTTGAGTTATTATTATTTCATTAGAATTATTATTTTTAATATGTTAATATATTTAATATTAGTATATTATTGTTATTATTATTATTATGTTAATATTATTCTATTATCATCATTATTATTATTGTTATTATTGTTATATTATTATTATGCTTATTATATTATTATTGTTATTATTATTATTATATTATGTTATTATTATTATTATTATATTATTATTATTATAATTTTTATATTATTATTATTATTATATTATTATTATTATTATTAATATAGTATTAATATTATTATTATTATTATTATTATGATGTTGTTATTATTATTACTACATTAATATTATAATTATTATTATCATGTTAATATTATTAAGTGATTATTTTTATTACTATTGTTATGTTATTGTCATTATTATTATGATTATGCTATTATTATTGTTATTATATTATTATTGTTATCATTATTATATTATGGGTATGCTATTATTATTATTATTATATTATTATTATTGTTATTATTATATTATTACAATTATGCTAAATTATTATTATTATTATTATTATATTATGTTATTATTATTGTTATGTTATTATTATTGTTGAACCTGTTTAACGGTTTATTGTTTTAGGACCTGTTTGACGGTGCAATACGGTGTGACCCTTACGCAACGGGGGTTTTGCGCCGTGTTGTTTTTCGTTCCGATTCGAGGTAGGTCACCCTTTGCACTCGCCTTTAAATTAAGAATTTATGTATTCCTTGTCTTTTTATTGAATTTCAGTAAATTTAAAAGTAATATTAAGTAGTTTTTATAGTGTGGTGATCTGCTGATAATACAAGCTCTTTAATTCTAGCTATTCATTGAAAGTGTTTTTCTTGGATTTAATTGTGTGCTTCAATGGTAGTATTGCTAAATGGTTCTTCCTGAATAATTAAAGTCATGTTGAATTGTGTTTTGAAATGTTTTTGGCGTGTGTAAATTAGTAGATTTATTGTTAATGGAAAAGGTGTTTCTTAGAACCTGGATTAGAGAAAATGACCGTATGACCTTTAAACTTGATTTTGGAAACTTAAAGTGTGGTTCTTGGTTGATAAAAAAATGTTTTCCTTTGTCGCGTGAACAAAAGTTTGGATTTCATTTGAGAAATTGTGTTCCTTCAAAAAGTGATTAAAGGCCCGTTTGGATCTTGATAAAAGTGGGGGCGTTTGGATATTGGAAAATGATTCTACTTGTGGAACCAGTGTGTTTCAAGTTTAATATGATGATTTGAGTTTCTTAAATAATGTTCTAAGTGTGTTTCTGATTTTCAATGAAATGGCATGTGTCATATCCCTTTAGAAATGATTTAGTATTAAATGGTCAAAATTTAAATGATATGACGGCCCGGTTGGCACTTTATTAAATGTGAAGTGATTATACATATATGTATATATATACGTACTTATGGGGCATCTCTATAGGGGGACTTCCCTTCGAGGGTTGTCGTGTAGCGATGTCCGTGTAAGGGGTTGGAAAGTGCGGTGAGATGAGCCACGCGTGAGAGGGTCTCCCACTTACACTGTGTTATTAAAACCACCGTGGGTTCCTGGGAGTCGTTTAGAGAATCGAGTGACGGTTTCTGGCTAACCCCGATTAGACGGGTCAGTCCCCCCTTGGTAGGTAAGGCCTTGTGGGGCGTGCCACTGGTTGGCTGTTTGGGCGGCCAGTTGGTTATTGAATATGGAGTACCATGTCGGCAGGTAGTCTGAACCCGAGTACGTCCAGGGGTTTTCTAGGGATGTTTAGGATCTCCCATGTTTATTGCTTATAACTTCTAGTTTACTTTTACTTGCACTTGTTTTCCCTATTTGTTTACTTACAGTGATCTTTCACAGCTTATACTATTAGATTTTAGGAAAAAGGTTTTCAAATGAAAATACTTTATTCACTTTGTGTAAGATTTAAAAATGTAACACTTATTTCCTTTTAGAATGAGTTTAGAACTAATGAAAGGAATCCAATTTTTTGAAAAATAATAAGTGAAATGTCTCGTGTTTTGATTTTCAAGTGAAAAATTATGAGAGCTTACTTTTATACATTTTAGTTCAAACCTGAATTATGTAGATTTTTTATTTACTGGCAGTGCTTTGAAATTTGTTGTGGGTCTCACCTACTGAGTACTTTTGTGCTCACGCCTATCTTTTACCATTTCAGTTGCAGGTTCCTTGTTCTCCAGTTTTCCTGGCTTGAGTCGCTCAGTGATGGAGCGACGTTGGTTTGTACTTGGGTGGTGACCCGCGAGGTCACGTGGAGGTATGTTGTGGTGTAGTTTTGTTTATGTCATTAGTTTTTGTCTATTTTTTTAGTTTATGTTCTTTCTTTTGATCCTGTTTTTTGTTTGGGCTTAAATCGTTCCCAACGATTAAAATTTCAATGCCCGACACTTGTTGCCATCCCGGGGGGATCGGGAACGCCCCTCGGGACTTGCCGCGGGCCGGCTCGGGTGACCGGTTCAGGGACGACTCGGGCTGGTTCGTGACAACTTTCATATATGATTTTTTGGTTATTATGAACTTTCTTATATGTAGATATTATGTTCATTTTTGAAATATATGGTATTTTTTTGGAATAATATTTGATCTTCGAACAATATAAAATCAAAACATTCTAATCTATGGGTTTCAATCAAATTCATGAAATGGATGAATAATATTAAAGAATTTTATTTAAGTAATGATTTGGTTTGAACATTGTGTATTAATTTTAAATATTAATGCATCATATAATGGTTTAATAATTTTGATAAATATCTTACCATGTGCTAAACATTTTGGGTTTTGGTTAATTTCTAAAGATAGGTGGAATAGCTTGAATATCCCTTTTATGTTTATTTGGTTACATACCTTCCACATTCCTAGGCCTTTCACTACATGAAACATGGACTTGACTTGTGCTACACGCAAGAGCGACCTTCCTTGATAGCTTGCGTTGTACATGATACCGAGTTTCACTAAACAACGATATATTATTAAAATATTACTATTTGATGGGATATAAACTAGCCATTATGAATAGTAATAACCAGATTTTTAATTTTATAAAACATTATAATTCATCTTAAATATTTTATATAACATGATATGAGAACAAAATCATTTTTTTCGGATAAAAGAAGTATTTTACAAAAAATGCAGTTTTACCGCCTTTTGATGGCACACCTATTTTAAATATAGTTTTTCCCTTTTATATGTTAAATTTGACAAAATAAATTTCTTTTTTAGAAAAAGAACATCAAAATCTACTTTATATGAAATTTTGGTATTTTTATGATAAAATTCATATTTTTATGAATAGTGGAAAACACTGTATTTTAATTCAAAACTGATTTTAAATCTAATTTATTTATATAGTTATATTTTACCTTAAGTTGGTTTTAAATTATAATTGGATTATATTTTTATCATTTAATACACTTTTGGACATTGGATGTAATATAACTTTCAAATTAGGCATAAACAGATGTCAATCTTTTGATAGTTATTACTTCTTAAAAACCAGTTTTTTGGTTTTGAAAACGAGAATTAATTTTAAATTAATTACTACAACTTCTGCATTTTGAATTTGTAAAAAAGGATTCTATATTTGGAATCAGGTGGTCCAAATTTTGTTAATAGGTACATTTTATTTTTAAACCTTATTAATAATAACTTCAGTAATTATTTTATTTACCCTGGTTAAAGGGTAAATCTGGTACATAAGGGTCAAAAAATAATTTTATAATAATATTAAACTACCCTAATACATGTCCTAATCTTATTGGATGAGATATTTCTGACCATGGGCATCCTTGGGTCGATTTTGGGACCCCATGGATTTACTTGGATGTGAAAATGATATTTTATAGGAATTAATTTAAAGTAATGATAATTATAACCTAAACATATATCTTATACTAAATAGATTTTAAAATGTTTTTGTATAACTAATATATATGTCTATAAATATTCATTATAAATATAAAAATATTAAATATATCATTTTATTTTATTTATAATTTTTAGACATTGCCTAAATATATTTATTTATGACAAAATTATGATGTAGTGATTACATCATTAATGAAGGATTCAAATAAATGAATTTATAAATATGAAAATAAATTTAATTTGAATATTTTTATGCCATAAACGAATTTTCTGGATTAAATTGAAATATTAGGTTTTATTTAATTCCTTTGTTTTGAAGGAATACGATTGTTATGAATTTTTAAAAAAGTAAAGTATGAATAGTTTCTAAAATTGACAGAATTCACTACTTAAAACATAAAATAGTTTATTAAATGATATTAAATTACTAAAAATATATGATTCTTAAAATGCTCAATATAAGTCCAAATATGTCATAAATAACTTTTTTGGGTCGTTTTACAAGATATGGTTATTACATTAACCTACAATGTATAAATAACATGATATCATAGTACGATTAAAAATGGTAAAATAAGGGTTAAACCAAAACGATAAGGATAAAAAAGTATTCAAAACTTGTATAAAAAATATTGGATTATGGGTATTCGATCCAAAATAATCTTATATGTTGGAACCATGGTCTTCTATGCATGATTTGGAGTATGTTTTGTCTTTGTTGTCAATCATCAGTGGATGTTCAGAATGTGTACCCACAAAGAGATCATACAGTTCAAGCAGACAACAATATTGAAGGTGGCATCGTTTCCCAGTGTTTGCCAAATTTTTGGGCCTGAAAATCAACAAATGGAGAAAAGTGTTTATGGAAAAGAGACTTGCACACTGTGTACTGGATGAAGAAGAAACTTGCGCGCCATATGTTTCTCAAGATCAGAACATGGAAAAATGGAAAAGGGATAAGGGCCGCGCAAGTTTTGGTCTGGTCACGCAAGTGACCTGCGCGCCGTGAAGAGACTTGGGCACCGATGCCTAGGAGGACAGGAAACTTGAGCGCCTATTGTTTTTCAATATCATAACATCAAAATATGGTAAAGGAAAGAAGGTCGCACAAGTATTTGTGTAGGTCGCGCAAGTGAGTAGCGCGACAGAGGTTAGGGAGGATGAGCTGCGCACCGGAACCAGTGCGCCAAGGGAAGACTTGCGTGCCACCGCGTAGGGGGTCCAGTTTTCCTATAAATAGAGGACCCCCTCCTTATTTGTAACAAATTACATGACTTAGACATTTTTCGAGCTCTCGTCGCAGAAGTGGTTGAGTCGCGCAAGTGGTTGTTGGGTCGCGCAAGTAGAGGCTGCGCGCCGATTGTTGGTTGCGCGACCAAGGCAGTTGGGGAGTTAAAGGCGCAATGTCGCGCAAGTTTGGTGTTGAAGGAGGAAGTTTCGCACAAGTAGTTTTGGTGTCACCTGTGCACTGAATTTGTACCGCGCAAGTGACTTGCATGCCAAGATTGAAACTTGCGCACCAGGCTTGGATAAGCGCGCCAGGGTTGTTAAAGTTCATCTATCCTTCTGAAGTTGCACGAAATCTAGAAGATCACCCGGTACCCTCAGCGCGAAGTGAGATTAGTCTTCTGGTAAGAGTTGGACCTCAACAGAGCATCTATATATGACACAGGATGCATTATTATGCAATGATGAAGAGACCTTCACGTCTATAAACTGAGTGGGACTTCACCTAAGGGCAGTGAGCTAGGGGAGTCAATGGGAGTGACCCAAGGGAAGTAGTGAGCTATCCCTGAACCTTTGTAAAGGCAGTGAGCCTGGGACACAGTGACTGTGCCTGAACCTTTATAATCCACAACTAGTGAAGATTAGTGGAATTAGGTATGAACGACAACGTGTCGGTGTATACTCCTTGGACGTAGCCCTTAGTGGTGAACCAAGTAAAAAGTGTTGTATCTTCTCTGTGCATGTGAATTTTTGCTTTCTGATCATATTCATCTTACAAGTTTAATAAGTTCCTACCAACATGGGAACAAGATCCATCACATTAAAAGAAAAATTTGTCACCCTGATTCACCCCTCCCCTCTCAGGGTGTCCCGGGGTCCTTCAAGTGGTATCAGAGCCAGGTTTCTGGTGTTGGATATGTCCTTTATCGTCATGGAGAATGTAGTCAATGTCAGGGGAGTCCCTCACTTTGATGGATGTAATTTACAAATCTAGAAGAACATAATGAGATCTCATCTAAGATCTCTTGGAATGGAAGTTCTCTTTTCTACTGTGCAAGGAATACAAGTCACTAACCCAACAGGCCTGACTATGACTGAAACAGACAGGAAAATTCTTGATGCAGATGCTAAAGCACAAAATGCACTTACTACAGCCCTTTCTGATCAGATCTACCTAAAGGTGATGAATTTCACCTCAGAAAAATCCATGTGGGATAAACTCTAGAATATTTTTTAAAGAGATATCAAAGTGAAGGAGGCAAAACTACAAGTGCTGCACAATCGATTTGATGATATGAAGATGCATCCAGACGAGAATGCAGACTCTTTCTTCAATCGAATTACTGAAGTGGTTGGAGAAATTCAGGGTCTAGGTGATGAAATCAAAGACATTCATATTGTATGGAAAATATTAAGAAGACTTCCACCTCTGTACAATGCAAAGGTGTCAGCCCTTGAGGAAAGAGATATTTCAAAACTTTCTCTAAATGATCTACTTAGCAGCTTGGTAGCATATGAAATGAGAGTTAAACCAGAAGATGCTACGACTTGTGTGAGCAAGGAAATGGAATTCAAGGCCATGGATAAACTGAAAATCTCAAAATATAGTAGTGGTGAAGATGAAGAAGAAAAAGAAATTCTTTCTCTCATTGCAAAGAAGTTCCAGAAGGGGAAAGAGAAATTCAAAGGGAAATTACCTCTCGCATGTTTTCATTGTGGAAAAGTTGGGAACATTGCCTCTCAGTGCTTAAGAGAGATCAATGATGAAGATAGTGAAGATGAAAGCTTCGAGAAGCCTCAGAGAAGGTTCTTAAAAAAGGGAGACTTCAAATCTAGAAAGAAAATGCAAAGGAAGAGTTTTTTCTGTGAAGAAGAAGAAGATGATAATGAATTCTGTGATGAAGAAGAACCAGAATTCAAAACTGGGAACCATGCTTCCATGATGGCCACTGTTGAAAAGTCAGAAGATACTGGCAGAGAAGAACAACTGATAACTTGTGTAGATCCTGAGATTCAACTTAAGGATGCCGTTAGTAAGATTAATATTAAATTTATGAGTTACAATAAGTGGAAGTCAATTGTAGAAGAATAAACTGAATATGTTGATCATCTTGAAGCTAAAATTGAATGAATGGAAGAATTTGTGAAGGTACAGTCTAAAATAATTGAAAGCAATGATAATGTAGTGGATCTGAAGTTGAGAATTGAAGAGCAGGCAAAGGTCATCAATGACCTCACCTCCAGAATTGATGAAAAATCCAAGACTGTTGAGGGTCTTGAAGAGGAATTTGTTACTCTAAGGAGTAAACTTGAGACTTAATCAATTCCAAAAGAATCGAGTAAGAAAATAATGTTTGGAAGATTCTCAGATGCAGAATTACTAGCAAGAGCCAAGTGTGGTTCAGATGGGGTTGGAAAAATCTTGAGTGATCAAAGACCCACTTGCATGGGAAAGGGTGGAATTGGATGTGTGGCTGAGACATCAATAGCTGGAAGTGAAAAGATCCAAAAGAAAGATAAGATGAAAGTTGAACATGTTGAAACATTACCTAAAGTGCCGAAAAAGGAACTCTCAATCCAAACTAAAAGGAGAACTAAAAATTATCCTCAAACATTCATAAATGACAGAATGTCTAACTTTTCTCCCAAGGAAGAAGTAATGAGGAGAAATTCAAGTGAGAAGACATTTCCACTCATGAAGTCTCAGTTCTGTGGCTATCTGGGCCATACCATGTCTTATTGCGAAGAGGCAAGAAGCTATCTGAATGGAGAAGATATAGAAGTTCAAAAAAGGAGAACAAATTCATATCCTAATTATTATAGAAGAAAAAATTTCTATGGATATTGTTTTCATTGTTCTAACTTTGGTCATAAGTCTGCTAATTGTAGGAAGAGAAGAGACATGGACACCTCATAATGAAGTTCAAGACAAGTCAAGTCTCGTCATCAAGATAGTTTTACTCTTTCAAACAGGTTTTCTCCTCTCAAAAAAGATTTTGACTATGAAGAACCTGGGTATACAGAAGAGATAATTAAAATTCCATCAGTAATATATACTCAATCCAATGTCTCATGGAAGGAAATGAAGAATATTGATAAATCCAACCTTGCGGAGGTGGCCCTCAATGCTATAAAGAACAATAGTACCTGGATTCTGGATAGCGGTTGTTCATCTCATATGACAGGTAATGCGGGCCTGCTAACGGATATCAAAAGGACGGTTGATGGTACAGTATGATTTGGTAATGATGGGGATCTGAAAATCAAAGGGATTGGAAGTACCGAATTAGCTAATGGATAACTAAATAAGACTGAAGTCCTTTATGTAGATGGCCTACGTCATAATCTCCTCAGCGTGAGTCAACTCTGTGACTCGGGACTTATAATTACTTTTAATCAGAAAGGCTACACTATCAAGGGAAAGATAGGAAATTCACTTATGAAGGGATGCAGAATAGAAGGCAGCTTGTATCAGGTTGATAGTGCAGAAAATGTATGTTACATGACTGTTGAAGAAGAAAACAATTTGTGTCATCGGATACTAGGACACATCAATCAACAAGACATGGAGAAAATATCAAAATTGATAATTGTCATGGACATTCCCAACCTAAAGTGTGAGCGTGAAAAATCTTGTGATGCTTGCATTCCTGGGAAGCTGGTATGCAGTTCATATCAACCAAAGAAGAAAAGGGCATATCACCATCTTGATCTGATTCATACAGATGTTTGTGGGCCGATAAATGTTTCTAGAACTCATGGAGAAAGGTACTTTGTCCTTTTCATAGATGATTACAGTAGAATGGCATGTGTGATGGTCATTCACAGGAAACGACAAGTCCTTGACTGCATGAAAACATATCGTCGAATCACCAATAATGATACTGGATGAACAATCAAAGTGTTGCGATATGAAAATGGAAGATAATACACGTCCATTGAATTTGAAAATTATCTATAGAAGCATGGGATATAGAATGAGGTAGATTCTATGAGAACTACACAACAAAATGGAGTTGTTGAATGTAGGAATCGACAGATGAACAACATGGCATGAACTATGTTGATTGAGAGTCGTATTCCACAACATTACTGGAAAGAGGATTTTCAAGCTACAGTGTACATTCAGAATCGAACAAGACATTATATGGGTGAGACGAAGACACCATATGAATTGTGTCATGGATGGAAGCCTTCTTTAAAATACTTTCACATCTTTGGAAGTAAATGCTTCATCAGGAACAAAGAAGGAAATTAAGGGAAATATGGAGACAATGCAGATGAAGTAATTTTCCTCGGTTACTCAATGAACATCAAAGCTTACATATGTTTCAACAAGAATTTAGGAAGGATTTTTGAAATAAGTGATGTTAAGATAATTGAAGAGAAAAGCACAAATGCTTCAAGGAAGTCATATGCTGATGTGATAGAAAGTCAGGAAGAAAGTGAACATGAAGAAAAAACAAATGCAGAAATAGAGGAAGTTGTTCAAAACACTCAGCAGTCACATCATGATGTTGACTCAGAAGAAGAATCTGAAGAAGAAACTGTGGCTGAAGAGAATGCTACTGAACCTTGCAGGAGAAATCGAAGAGCTAAGATTGATCCATCCAACATAATTGGGGACAAGAGTGCACCCACTCAAACAAGAAGGATGAGGAATAACATGCAATCAGCATTTCTATCAGTTGTAGAGCCATCCTCATTCGAAGAAGCTGTGAATGATGAATCATGGGTGAAATCCATGAATGATGAATTAGATCAGATTGACCTGAATTAGAAACGGGATCTTGTCCAGAGACCCGAAGGTCACAATGTGATTGGTACCAAATGGATCTTCAAAAATAAGTTTGATGAACATGGAAGTGTCATCAGAAACAAGGCACGACTGCTATGTAAAGGATACTCCCAGATTGGAGGCATTGATGTTGAATAAACCTTTTCTCCAGTGGCTAGACTGGAGTCAATCGGGCTTTTCCTTTCCATGGCACTCCAAAGATGATATAAAGTATATCAAATGGATGTCAAGACATCATTATTGAATGGTGTACACAAAGAAGAAGTCTACATTGAACAACCAGTAGGCTTTGTTTTGGGTACTGATGAAACAAAGGTCTGAAAACTGAAGAAAGCTCTATATGGTTTGAAGCAGGCACCACGGGCGTGGTACTCACAGCTGGATTCATATCTCAAGAAGATAGAATTCAAAAGAGGAGGAGTTGATCACAATCTCTATGTGAAGAATTCTCCAAAAGATCAATTCATGGTTCTAGTCTACGTTGATGATATCATATTCGGTGGCAACATGCAGAAATCAGTGGATGAATTTGCAAACCACATGAAATCATAATTTGAAATGTCTATGATCGGGGAGCTCACATATTTCTTGGGGCTGCAGGTGATTCAAAAGAAGGAATACACATTCATTTATTAGAAAAAATTTGCAAGAGAGATGCTGAAGAAGTTTAATATGCAAGACTCTAATCTAATGTCAACTCCGATTGGAGTTGGAACTAAACTTGGAAAGCATGAGGATGGGGACTCTGTAGATCCCACCATGTATAGGAGGATCATTGGGAGGCTACTGTACCTAACAACGACATGACCATATATTATCTTTTCCACATGCCTTGTGGCCCGCTTTCAGAGTAATCCAAAGGAGGAACATATGGCAGCAGTAAAAAGAATCATGAGGTATATTCAAGGTACACATAACTTTGGGTTATTTTTTACTACAGGCAAGGACAGTGAATTATCAGCGTTTTCTGATGTTGACTGGGCTGGTGATGTAGTAGACAGAAAGTCCACTAGTGGTGGAGCTTTCTATATTGGGCAAAAATGTGTTGGCTGGTTGAGAAAGAAATAATAAAGTACTTCTCTTAGTACTGCTGAAGCTGAGTATATCTCTGCCACAAAGGCATTCACTCAACTGCTATAGATGAAGCAATAATTAACAGATATTGGTGATGAGGTAAAGCAACCAATGGTGATTTACTATGATAAAAAGAGAACAATTGATCTTACGAAGAATCATGTTCAGCATTCCCATACGAAACAAATTGAAATCAGGTATCACTTTATCAAAGAAAAAGTTGAACAAGGGGTGATTAGAATGGATCATGTGGGAACTGATGAGAAAGTTGCTGATATCCTGACCAAGCCACTGTCTGCGGGTGTGTTTGAGAAGCATTGGTTGAACCTTGGTGTTCAGCCACCTCCCAGTTCATAAGGAGGTTACAAAATACCCCTCTCCCCATTTGTGATAACTGTTTTTATCTGTTTATGGCTATGATGCAGGTTTATGAGGGAGATACTATCTAGGGGGAGTATGGTTTGAGCTGAATGTTAAACAAATTACTGGTCTTTGGATTTATTGTCAATGGGGGAGAAAAGAATAAATTCAGGAAAGTAATGATTCTGTGATGAGAAGAATGAGAAGGAAAACATTGGAACCCAATTCAATCTTCCTCTCTTTTTTTCTATATCGAGCATTGCTCACGTAGACTTAGAGTGTTGGCTGAGTTGATTCTTGCATTTTTGGTTTTCACATGGATGGAGATCTATTGAATTTATTTTCTGATTGCCAACAAACCTAAAGGGGGAGATTTTTTGAACCATGGTCTTCTATGCAGGATTTGGAGTATGGTTTGTGTTTTTTTTCAATCAGCAGTGGAAGTTCAGAATGTGTACCCACAAAGAGATCATACAGTTCAAGCAGACAATAGTACTGAAGGTGGCGCCGTTTCCCAGTGTTTGCCAAATTTTTGGGCCTGAAAATCGACAAATGGAGGAAAGTGTTTTTGGAAAAGAGACTGGCGCGCCATGTACTGGATGAAGAGGAAACTTGCACGCCATATGTTTTTCAAGATCAGAACATGGGAAAATGGAAAAGGGATAAGGGCCGTGCATGTTTTAGTCTGGTCGCGCAAGTGACCTGCGCGCCGTAAAGAGACTTGGGTGCCGATGCCTATAAGGACTTGAAACTTGAGTGCTTATTATATTTCAATATCATAACATCAAAATATTTTAAAGGAAAGAAGGTCATGCAAGTATTTGTGTAGGTCACACATGTGAGTAGCACGACAGAGGTTAGGGGGGATGAGCTGCGCGCCGGAACCTGCCTGCCAAGGGAAGACTTGCGTGCCATCGCACAGGGGGTCCAGTTTGCCTATAAATAGAGGAACCCCCTCCTCATTTGTAACTAAGTACAAGACTTAGACATTTTTTGAGATCTCTTCGTACAAGTGGTTGAGTCGCGCAAGTGGTTGTTGGGTCGCGCAAGTAGAGGCTGCGCGCCGATTTTTGGCTACGCGACCAAGGCAGTTGGGGAGTTAAAGGCGCAACGTCGCGCAAGTTTGGTGTTGAAGGAGGTAGTGTCACACAAGTATTTTTGGTGTCACCTGCACGCCGAATTTGTACCGCGCAAGTGACTTGCACGCTGGGATTGAAACTTGCACGCCAGGCATGGATAAGCGCGCAAGGGTTGTTAAAGTTCATCTGTCCTTTTGAAGTTGCACGAAAGCTGGAAGATCACCCGGTACCCTCAGCTTGAAGTGAGATTAGTCTTCTGGTAAGAGTTGGACTTCAACAGAGTATCTACATACGACAGAGGATGCATTCTTATGTAATTATGAAGAGACCTTCATGTCTATAAACTGAGTGGGACTTCACCTAAGGGCAGTGAGCCAGGGGGAGTCAATAGGAGTGACCCAAGGGAAGTAGTGAGCTATCCCTGAACCTTTGTAAAGGCAGTAAGCCTGGGACAGAGTGACTGTGCCCGAACCTTTGTAATCCATAGCTAGTGAAGATTAGTGGAATTAGGCACGACCGAAAACTTGTCGGTGTATGCTCCTTGGACGTAGCCCTTAGTGGTGAACCAAGTAAAAAGTGATGTGTCTTCTCTATCCATGTGAATGTTTGCTTTTTGATCATATTCATCTTACAGGTTCAACAAGTTCCTACCAACGTGGGAACAAGATCCGTCACTTTAAAAGAAAACGTTGTCACCCTGATTCACCCCTCCCCTCTCAGGGAGTCCCGAGGTCCTTCATTATATTCTCAATAAATAATTTTTTTATTATTTTAAATATAAATTTCATTTTTAATAAATTAATATTTTTAGAGTTTCTTAAAGTGACCCTCTCCACTCTTATAAAAGGGCACCTCCTCCTTCTCCTCTTTACTCTATTTTGAGCCTTCAATCTTGTCTTAACCCTACCCATTAATCTTATAAACCTACCTAGTTATATTCTAAAGGTGTGGGTATTCTCAAAATACCAACTCTAGTGCCCTAATAGGAAATTTAAAGGAGGCACGTTGAGGAAGAGGTAATTTATTCTACCGATTCTTTCAAATTTATTTCTTCTTCTACTTCCACTTATTTTGTTGTTTTATTATGAAGTAATAAAATAAGTATCACTCATATACTAATATTTTATTATAAATATGAAACAACTCTATTCCACCTTCTATCCAGCCTATAAAAAATGAAATCACCATGCGTGCGTACGTACGACTTACCATCTCCACACCGTGGTGTAATATGTTTTTCACCACCGCCTTACTCGGATGGGTATAATGGTGGAAGTAATATATATATATGATTATTATAACATTATATTAATTTTTAGATAGTATACACCATGAAATTCATTACCATTCAACAATTATAGGAATGATATTTTCACTCATGCGTTTGTACGACTTACTGTGTCCACGACGCGATGGAATTCATTCTCCACGTTAACCATTCAAGAATGATTATAAATTATATATAATAAATAATCATAAAATATATGAAATTATAATGATACTTGATTTATGTATATATATATATTTCATTTAATTATTTTCTTTCAATTCAACAAGGAAATGAAAATATCATTCATGCATACATACGGTCTACCGTCTCTATGAACGGTGTATTCCATTTCATTTGTCTATCTATTATATATATATATATATATATATTTATATACTATATATATATGATATATAAATCATGTTTTACATTATTGAATTAATTAAATCATGATATAAGAAATAATATCAAGAATGATAATTCAAAACACATACGATAAATAAAACGGTTATTAACCAAAATGTTTCTTTAACATGGAATTGACAAATGAATGGGTAATATAATGTCATAAGTGAATCATATATGATATCATAAATACTGTTATGTTTTTGTTACAAATTAATTATATTTTTAAACCCACTACATAGGAGTTTCAGACACATACAAAAGAAATAATACCTAAGGTAAGGGATAACATTTCCAACCTCATTTTTATCCGTGACTATTTATTCATAAGTATTTACTGGGGATATATTTATCATCCATGTCCATGTTTTCTAAAAAAAATTTCATAAAATGTTTAATATTATTCTATGTATGTTTAAAGATATTTTTACCCATTTTGACTTTTACTACATGATTTGGAAGGAATCATTCTTACGTTTACCATATGAGGTACTTTTTTACTTTTCTGGTAAAAGTACGAGAAAAATGTTTTTTAACTTATATGACATGAATAGATTTTTATAGTTTCATGATGATTTATTTCCATGAATATTTCTCTAAACTATTTCAAGTTTATTTTCAGCTAAATTATTTTCTTTTAAAATTGCATGGAATTTTGTTTAAATAAAATGTTTTTGAAGAATAAAGGATATTTTCCTCAAGAACTAAGTTCAAGTGGTTTATCAAAATTATTTTTCATATAAGATAATAATATTTAAATAGGGTTATGTTTATCTCCATATTATTACTATGATTTTATTTCCTTAATGATGGAATGTTATTTTATATGGATTATGTTATGATGGAATGATGTTTAAGAAACCCATTTTATTTCTTGGGTTATGCTATGATGAATACTTTATGTTTTTTAGAACATGTAAGAATGATTTTATTATGAGATGGGTGGGAACTATATCTCACTCCAATGCATTAGGTAAAGACTTATATATCATGATATAGACATGGATGAAACAACAAGTAAATCTGGTTCAGTAATAGGGGGCTGGAACGATAAGTAAACCCGGTTCTGTAATGGACTTCGTCCACTATGATGGTCTTGGGAGTAATTCCTTGGATAATATGGAAATCATATTATGTGATTAATGGTTTTCCAAAATTTTACATTTTATTCCCATGCTATTTTATCATGATTAATATTCCTTTATGATCTATTCCTTACGCACTTCCATGATTTATTTCATGACTCAATATTTTGATGTTTAAACTTTATGTTCATATTTTTTTTACTTTAAAATATATATGTTTTGTTTTATTTTCTCCATGTCTTCCCTTAATGATCATTTTATATCACCCTTTTTATGTTTTATTTTCCCTAGGAAATAAATAAAGGGTTTAGATAGGAAAAAGGGATGATCTTTATGGGATATGTTGAAGATCTTTAAACGTGATTAAAAGATTATGTTATGAGCTTCCAAAGACACTAAACAAATATGGTATTTGAGAATCTGTTTGTGTCATGTGTTAATTATTCTTCAAAAGAAATTTAATGTCTAATTACATTAATATTTGGTCTCTATAGTTGGTATCAGAGCGAAGGTTTAGTCAACCTTTGGAAACTAGACTGTGAAAACTTTAGTAAAATACCTATAGATATTTATAAGGTATGTCTAGGGATATACCTAAGGGTATGTATAACTATAGATTATAGTACCATAATTATGGTAATGATCATGAATAACCTTGGATTAAACTTAAGAGGTTATATATTGAAAGTACTCCTCCGTGATAAAGTTATTTTCCTTGTATGATTTTTCCTCTCACACTGTTTTTTTTGGGTTTTAGACAATGCTCAGAACCCGAAGGAATCGTGTTAATGATCATTGCAATGGGTAATGAAATTATTGTCCTCTTGAACAACCAAATGTTATGGGATATGGAATGAACAATCTTATTTCTATACTTACACAAGATATGAATCATATGGGACTTCCAAATGAGCAGAGAAGGGAACAACATTCTATTGAGTACTTCATGAGGCAACATCCACCTTCTTTTAGTGGGTCTTATGATCCACTAGTTGTTGAAAAATGGATTAGTACCATTGAAAATATATTTTCCATCCTTTTCTATTCAAAACACAAAAACATCATTTTGAGAGTCTATTGTTTAGAAGGTCAAGAAAACTAGTGGTGGAATCTAATCAAGAATACAAGGTAGCAAGATGAAATTGAATCCATGGAATGTGACAAATTCATGAACTTGTTTTTAAATAAGTACATACCTGGTATTCTTTGAACAAATATGGAAAAGGAGTTTCTTGAGCTTAAGAAAAAGGATGATGAATCTAGCGGTATATATGAGGAGAATTTTATAATACTTGAAAGGTATGCTTCTGGATTTATCATCCAATATGAAACTACAGTTGATCAATTCTTCAGTGGCTTAAAACCAAGTCTTTGAAGGGAATTAGCTCTAATAGACTTCAGTAGCTATGAAGAGATTGTGAGTTGTGCTATCAAGGTAGAACTAGATGTCGGTGTCACATATCCATCTCATGGTTTTGATAAGAAACAAAAGATGGAGTTCAAGGAAAAATCTCAAAAAAATGGTGAAAAGAAGATGAATGTTTCCTTATGCTCAAATTGTGGAAAGAAGTGTGGTGGAGATTGTATTAAAGGTAATAGAAAATGATTTTAGTGTGGAAAATAAGGTCATCGAGCAGCTAAGTGCTAAACTAATGGGAAATTGATAGCTAATAATGTGAATAGAGAAAAGACTACAAAGAAAGAACCACCAACACTTCAATGCTACAAGTGTAATGAAATGGGTAATTATGATAACCAATTCCCAAATACAAAGGTTAAAGATGATCAGTGTTAGTGACCTCTTAATGAAAAAGAAAAAGGGAAGTCAAATACGATCACTATTGGCAATGTTGGGTATGACAACAAAGTGGTTGAATGATTAAGTTTTTATATAATGGGATTCCAAAATAGTGTTGTGGAATCTCATTTAGCATATTGTGGAATATTGGAATATCTATGTATTGGTCTATTGTGGTTTTCCATAATTATATGGTACCAGCAACCATGAAAAGTGATTGAAATATTTTTAAAAATCACATGATATGCACATAATGAAGGGATAAAGAGATAATGAGATGTTTGATAGTATTAATGTTCTCATGAATGATATAAAGAAAAAGTGATACCATGGTTTGAGTATATAGAATTTTTGGGATTTTGGTATGTGTAAAGAGTTAACTTTTTCCAGAATAAAAATTTTCACTAAGGTTCTATGGTAATTCATGTTGTTATCATGTTTTAAAGAATTTATGATTAAAGTATTTACATGTTTGGAATGTGACAAAAAATACCTACCTTATGAGATATGGGAGATAAATGTTTTTTTGATTTAGTTCACCTCCTTCTAATGTTTTATATTTTTAGGATTGTAATGTTATCCATTTATGGATTGTATAAGTTATTTTCCATTTTATGTTTGTTAGATTAATGTATTATCTCACTATAGGTGGACTTATGCATATTTGATAACCTGTTCTAACCTTTTTGTTGAGACAGATTGAATGACCTATCATTCTGTCACATGATCTTCTAACACTCCAAGAATGAAAAATTCAACTTGTTTTCTTTAAATAAGAGATTAAGTGGAAATTTTTTAGGGAATGATCAATGGTACTGAAATCATGTAAGTATATCTTCTCATCAAAAAATTATTCAACTTTAGGAAAAGGATCTTGAAAACCAAAAATGTTATCATAGTAACTTCTTATCCGATTACCTAGATGGTCCCTTAAATAATCACATATTTATGGATTTCTGGCAGTTAACTTTCTCCATCCTTGTTCTCTATCACTATCCATCAGAATTTGATGGTTTTATTTCTCTTCCATATCCAAGTTTTCACTTACCACCTATGTTATCCTATGTGGAAACCTAGTGATGAGTTAATTTGGATAACAATTATATTTATAACTTTCCTTTTTAAAATTAAGTTTTAGTATTCCTTTTTACGATGTGGGTTTCTATGAAAGAAACTTTCATGTAGTAAACCATTTATAACACTGAAGAATTTTGAGAGTGAAATTCATTTTAAGGGGGGTGGAATGTAATACCCCAAGATTTTATGAGATAAATTATTTTTAATTTATTTGATGTCTTGTGTTGTATTCTACACCAAGAATAACTTGTGCTATATGGAACATTGTATTATCTTGAAGTATACGAAACACTATTCTTGGCTTCTTTTGCACACAATTTCAAGTTCTTTTAATTAAAATCAATACTAAGTACATATTTTATTCAATGTAAAAATGATCTATGTTTGGATTATGTTATAAGAAACACCAAAGGAAGTTTTCACTATACGCAACATTGACTTGGTTTGTGTTACATGCAAGAGAAACCTTCCTTGATAGTTTGCATTGTACACGATGCTGAGTTTCACTAAACAACGATATATTATTAAAATATTACTATTTAATGGGATATAACCTAGACATTATGAATAGTATTGACCACATTTTTAATTTTATGTAACATTAGCATTCGTATTACACATTTTATAGAACATGATATGAGAACAAAATCATTTTTGAGATAAAAGAACTATTTTTCAAAAAATGCAGTATTACCACCTTTTGATGGTGCACACATTTTAAATATTTCTTTTTTCACTTTTATATGACCAATTTGAAAAAATAAATTTATTATTTAGAATCATAACATCAAAATTTACTTTGGATAAAATTATGGTATTTTTATGATAAAATTCATATTTCCATGAAAAGTAAAAAATACTGTATTTTAATTCAAAATTGCTTTTTAATCAAATTTATTTATATAGTTATATTGTACTTTGAATTGAGTTTAAAGTATAAATGGATTATATTTTTATCATTTAATCCAATTTTGGTTATTTTAATTAATTTTACTTTCGAATTTGACATAAACATATGTCAATCTTTTGATAGTTATTACTTCTTAAAAACCCAATTTTTTGTTTTGTCAACAGGAATTAATTTTAAATTAATTACTGAAAATTTTGCATTTTGAATTTGAAAAAATGGATTCAATATTTTTAATCAATATTTCCATGTTTTGTAAATAGTTACCTTTTTATTTTTAGACATTATGAATAGTTACTTTAGTAATTATTTTATTTACGATGGTTAAAGAGTAAATCTGGTAAATAAGCGTAAAAAAATAATAAAAAAATAATATTAAACTATCCTAACACATTCCCTAATATTATTTGTTAAGATATTTACGACCATGGGAATCATTGAGTTGATTTTGGGACCCCATGGATTCATTTGGATGTGAAAATGAGATTTTACAAAAATTAATTAAAAGTTAATTTAATTATATCCTAAACATATATCATTTACTAAATCGATTTTATTATTGGTTTATATAACTTATATATATATATAAATATTTATTATAAATCTAAAAATATTTAATACATAATTGAATTTTTATATAATTTTTAGACATTATATAAATATATTTATTTATTACACGATTATGATGTAGTGATTACCTCATTAATGAAAGATTCAAATAAATATATTTATAAATATTTAAATAAATTTAATTTTAATATTTTGATTCCATCCAAGAATTTTATGGATAACATTTACATATTGGGGATGATGTAATGCATTTGTTTCTAAGGAACAAGGTTGTTATTAATTTTTAAAAAAGTCAAGTACGAATAGTATCCAAAAATGACATAATTCATAACTAAAAAAATAAAATAGTTTATTAAATGAAATTATAATAATAAAAATATAATATTCAAAAAAATGGTTAATATAAGTCTAAATATATCATAAATATCTTTTTTTTGGTTGTTTGACAAGATATTTCAATTAAATTAACCCACGATGTGTAAAGAACATGATATCACAGTAAGATTAAAAAGAATAAATAAGGGTTAAACCAAATAGATAAGGGTAAAAAAAATTTAAACCTTGTCTAAAAAATATTTTATGATGGTTATTAGATCCAAAATTATCTTATCTTATAATTGAATATGTTTTGGACCATTTTAAATCTAAATTTAATTTATCATAAATTAATATTTTTAGTGATTCCTAAAGTGGTAATCTCCTCTCTTATAAAAGGGCACCTCTTCTATCTTCTCTTCACTCCATTTTGATCCATCTAGATCAGACAAACCCAGACCATTTATCTTATAAACCTCCCTATTTATATTATAATGGTTCTTTTCTTCTCAATCGACCTACTATATTTCCCTAAGAGGAAATTTAAATGAGGCACATCGAGGAAGAGGTAATCTCTTCTACCGATTCTTTCAAATTTATTTCTTCTTATAAATCCTCTTCTTTAGTTATTTTATTATAATGTAATGACAAAAGTTTCACTCATATAATGATATATTATTATAAATATGAAACAAACATATTTCTCTTTTTATCCATCCTATGAAGAAATAAATCACCGCGTGTGTGTACGTACGCTTTTCCGTCTCCACGCCATGGTGTAATCTGTTTTTCACCACCGCCTTACTTAGATGTGTATAATGGTGGAAATAATAACTATATATGATTATTATAATATTATATTAATTATGAGATATTATACACTATAAAATTCAATACCATTCAATAATTATGCGAACTATATCATCGATCGTGCGTACGTAAGACTTACCGTCTCTACGACACAATGAGATTCATTCTGTACGTTAACCATTAAAAAATGATTATAAAGTATATAAAAAAAATACTCAAGTACATGACCTAATAATGATACTGGATATATATATATATATGTCATTTAATTAATTCCATTCAATTCAATAAGGAAATGAAAACAACATTCATGCATACGTACGACCTACCGTCTCTATGAATTGTGTATTCCATTTCATTTATCTATCTGTTATATATATATATATATTTATATAAAAAATTTATATGATATATAAATCATGTTTTACATTCTTGATGTAAGTAAATCATGATATAAGTAATAATATCATGAGTAATAATTCAAAACACGTACGATAAATAAGTTAATTATTACCCAAAACTTTTCTTTAACATAGAATTGACAAATGAATGAGTCATATAAAGTTATAAGTGAAACATATATGATATCATAAATATTGTTATGGTTATGTTAAAAGTTAATAATATATTTAAACCCACTATACTGGAGTTTCAGACACATATAAAAGAAATTGGACCAAAGGTAAGGGATAACTTTGCCAATCTTGTTTTTATCTGAGATTGTTTATTCGTAAGTATTTACTAGGGTTGTATTTATCATCAATGTCCATGCTCTCTGAAAATATTTTCATAAAATGTTTAATATTATTCTATGTAGGTTTAAACTCATTTTTACTCATTTTGACTTTTACTACATTGTTTGGGAGGAATCATTGTTAAATTTACCATATGAGGTACTCTTTTGACATTTCTGGAAAAAGTATGAGAAGACTATTTTTTAACTTATACGACATGAATAGATTTTAATGGTTTCATGATAATTTATTTCCATGAATCATTTTCTAAAATATTTCAAGTTTATTTTCAAATAATATTTTTTCTTTTAAAATTGCACATATTTTTAAGAAAAGAAAACGGTTTTGAAGAAGAAATGATATTTTCCTCAAGAACTAAGTTCAAGTAGTTTATAAAAAATATTTTCCATCTAAGATGATACTATTTAAATAGAGTTATGTTTATATCCCTAATATTAATATGATTTTATTGTGTTAAATTTTTAATGATATTTTATATGTATTATGTTATGATGGAATGATTTTTAAGAAACATATATTTTTTCTTGGGTTATGCTATGATGAATGGTTTATGTTTTTGTCGCACATGTAAGAATGATTTCATTATGAGATGGGTGAGATCTATATATCATTACAATTAATTGTTAAAATATTTATATCTTATAATATAAACATGTATATAAATTAAAGTAAATTTGGTTTAGTAATACATGGTTGGAATGGCAAGTAAACCTGATTCTGTTATAGAATTCATCCATTATTATGGTCTTGGCCACAATACCTTGGCTACTATGTGAATCATATTATGTGCTTTATGGTTTTCCACAATTCCACATTTTATTCCCATGATATTTTATCATGATTAATATTACTTTATAATCTATTCCTTACATGCTTCTAAGATTTATTTCATGACTCAAGATTTTTATGTTTAAACTTTATGTTCATATTTTTACGTTCAAATATATATGGTTAGTTTTATTTTCTCTATGTTTACCCTTAATGATCATTTAATCTCACCCTTTTTATGTTTTATTTTTCCTTGGATATAAAGAAAGGTTTTTGGTATAAAAAGGGAATATTTTTATAGGAGATATTTAAGATCTTTCACCATGATTAGAAGATTATGTTCCACATTTCCGAAGAAAATAAACTAATACTGTCTTTGGGATTCTATTTGGGTAATTTATTTTGTATTCATAAAGAGAAATGTAATGTCCAAGTTTTTTAATCTTGGGTCTCTAAACACATAACAATTGAAAGGATGGGAATGAATAAGATTAACTAAATTATGAAAATATGGTTTACATATGTGTATACAGAAAACTAATTAGTTTCAAGTTAATTAAGAATGAAAATAAAAACTAATTGAATATAATGGAAATGTTTTTATAAATGAAAGCATTTTTATGCACCCAAAGGAATTTTACGTTAATAAATCAAATTATTTTATATAATTGAATTATATTATTGAGATTTATATATTATATATTCAATAATTTTTTTGAAATCCATCCAATATATTTGATATGAATACGATATAAAAAATAAAATTTTATATAAAAAATCTATATTTGTTTAAAAAAATTCCATCTTTTAATGGTGAAAGTGTATTAATTTCAAATTTTCATAAAACCATAAAACTTATTTTAAAAAATAATGTTTTTTTATAAATAGGGTTTTTCAAATTATCTTTTGGTGTTTTTTTGTATTTTTATGAGACGTTACATTTTATGATGAACAATGAAAAATAATGGATTTCAATTCAAAATTGAATTTTAATCAAAATTATTAATAATGTTATATTATATTTTATATTAGTTTCAAAGTAAAATATGATTAATTATAAAAATATTAATCCAATTTATGGAATTATAATCAGTTTTTATATTGACTTTATCTATAAAAACTTTGTAAAATTTTTATTATTTTCACTTTAAAAACCCTCTTTCTCATCACACATATGGGATTAATTTTAAATTAAATTATGCCACTTCTGTTAATGAGATTTGAAAAAATGGATTCCATATTTTTAATCAGAATAATTTATTTTATCTAATAAGGGAAAAATAAAAATTTTCCATAAATTTTAATAAAATGAATTAAAATTAATTTACTCTATTAAGGTTGAAATAGGGTTTTGTGCATTTCAATCATTTGTATTAAAATTAATTTTCCACACATATAGGATTTTTATTTATTAAATTTTTATAATTTTTTGAATAATTATGTATAAAATATATCATAATGATATTTTTAATTTTAATGTTAAAAGATAAATTACTTAGGTAAATTAAAATATACAAGTTACCTTGGTAAAAAATATAAATATAAAATTGAGTAAACATAACAATTATGGAATAACATGATAAAAGATGTATTAATTTAGGTTTTTTGGAGGTATTTATTTACCAAATTAATCCATTACATTCATTATTAGTAAATTTTGGTGGCACATGAGGTAAGGGAGGCCTCCAAGTACTAGTTTTTTTGGTATTTATAGGAACACCACACCACCTCCATTATAAAAGGGCCTTCAATATCGCCACATATACACACCCCAATGAACATTAGTGTGACCAAACCTTGAAAAAATAAATTCCAAACATATCTAATCTCTTCCTAGATTCCCCACTTTGTGTAGAAAGCCAACCAATGAAATACTTTTGTGCAAACTAAAAGGAGTTACATGAAGAAGTGGTAACATTCATTAACGTGCATTTTTATTTTGTTTCCTTCACCAACCCCTTCAATTCGTCTTACAACAATATTATGTATTAAATTAATTATCCTAAATATATTTATATTTGGTTATGTTATGTTTACAACCTAAATATACAAACAATTACATAAAATGGGATAGGAAATCATAATTCTTGTGTACGGAAGACTACTACCTTGCGAAACGAGGTAGTTCTTTTTTCCAATTGAAACCTCTCATGGATGGTAATAATGATGGAAATACTATTTATATATGATATATATGATATTTATAACATAATAATACCACTTTATTTATTATATCATATACACCCTTTTATACATTTCATACAGTAAGGGATATGATAATATCGCTTGTTTATACGGTAAACTACTGCCTCGCAAAGCGATGCGAAGGGTTTTTCAATAGAATATTACGTGACAGGTAATGCAGTTAACTATAATGAATATAAATGATATAAATAAAATAATTATTATATTTATGACATAATTATCTTATATATATATATTATTCCATTTTATTCTTACCATTTCACACACTGAAAATGTGATAATGTTGTTTGTGGAATTTTGTACTACCACCTTCTCAAAGCGAGTCAATTCTTCATGTTTTCATCACAAATTCACATAAATGATATATAAAAGTATATATAATTTAATAATATGTTATTTATTATATAATTATCAATTTTTAAATTAAAATCTTACATAACTTATTTTCATAATGATAAATAAAAAATTTGAACATTACTTGTTCATTCATACATCCTACCATCTCCTTGAGCAAAACAATAATTAATATTTTATAATTTTATTACATGATTGGTTTTATAAGAATAATTAATGTATAAATATTATGATTATTATATGATTATTATTATGGATATTTTTAAACAATGACCTCATTCACCATAGTCGACCTACCAAAGTCAGATTAGACACGTAAGCCGAATATGGACAAAACATCCAATATAAATGCATTAAATTAAGTATTTATATATAAAATTTTAATAAGTAATATAAAATTAATAATAGAATTGAATAATGTGATAAAAAAGTAAATAATAATCATAATTCAATTTTTCAGTAAGATAAAGAACAAACATGATGAATTAGACTGAAGGTAATTGTTTTTTATCTTCTCTATTTTATTTCTGTGAGATATATTCCATATTAAAAAGTTATTTTTCATGTGGTTTATATTTTCAAATAATTTTCCTACGAGGATTGTGTCATGACACTACAATCCCTCCTCCAATAAGTAATGTGTTGGAGACTAGCACTGAGAAGGCATACCACTAACATGGGATGCATTATCCTATGTACCTGCACACATGCACATATCTCCAAGAATATAAAACACTAAAATTTAAACTAAAATGAAAAAACATGCATGCATAACTCTAAATTACACTACTAGAGTATTAAAGGAATTAAAGTAAAGTAAGCAGTTCCAAGTAAAATACAACTACAAAGAGTCTTAAAACAAGTCCAACCAGAACGTAAATTGGGGAAAACTGTCAAGATACTGTAGGAACTCAACTATCTCTATCTGGTCTAACTAAGGACCACCTAGTTTAGTTCCCTCAGAGAATCCATAAAATGGTTTATTGTCTTCAAATGAAATGACATGTGTAAGAAATTACCATGCATGGGTGAATATAAAAATACCCAGTATGATACATTGAAACCAAAAAGAATACAAAAAAGTATAACAATTATCTCTACATATGTTTCTGCCTACATCACATATAATATGGATATCTATATTTACTCAACCAAGACGCATGGTCTAAAGGTAAGTCAAAACCATAATTCCAGCCTAGCATTATAGCTTGAAAGTTCAAAAAATCACTCATCTGGGAGAACACACTCCATGAGCCTGATAACACTGATGAAATTCTTCCAAGAGGTAGTGATAATTGGGTCTCAGCATAGGATGTATGTGCTGAACGTCCTAAGAGATACGATACAAAGATGAGGATCACACACAATTATATTAGGTATACCATCAACTCAACCTAGATTAACCCTATATGAAGAGGATCATTTCCCATATATTCTTGGTCACAACGATACCAAGAACTCCATCACTGGAATGAAAATGAAAAGTGGACCCCTCTTTGGGCTGTATAGAAGGATTATTACAACTTCATCTGAGAATTCATGTTGAAGGGATTTCTTTCCAATGAGTTGGAGTTTATTCCATATAAACCCTTAGGGAATGTAAAGGGGAATGTACCCTGATGAAACTTTTACATGATATGTATGACAAGGGCTCCATTAAAACATTATGTGAGTACATGATGTGTAATTGGGGTACACACCATATCCCATTGACCTCGGGTCCTGCCTATACAAACAATTTAAGTTTGTGTGTGTGCACATGTCTGTGTAACCGTACATAGAGTTTATCTTCTTGTGTTCTTCTGTATGTGTGATAGTACATGGGTTATCCCATGTACCATTTCATTATGATGTGTCCATGTTCTAGTACAAGATGTGATCTAGCCCATGTACTATATCCTTTGTCCTTGTACACTCTATGGTACATGAGAAACTATTAGGGAGGGGTCACATGCCGTGTGATTGGGTTACATGCCAAGTGATCCTCAACATCCTCCTAAAACCCTATCCACTACTAAGGGGTCCCTACATGGCATGTATATCTGACTTATATTCCATTTTGATCATGTTTTTAATGAATCCATAGTTCCTCATTCTATGCATAATCACACCATTGGTGCCTTGATTCTTAGCCTCGAATTCATTAGAAATTTAAATCCATTACAGCATGCCTCTCCTTGTCCATTATCTATAATATGGATTTCAAATCCATTCAAAAATGGGTTCCATTTGTCCTTTTACCATCACACACACAACCTAAAACCGATGTTCTCTAATTTGGTCTGATATATTTTTCATTATCATCATCACACCTCTTACACATCTTGCTAAAACCAAATAAAAAATATCCAATATTTGTTCCATGAAATGGTTATGCAACAATCGATTTTTGGGTAGATGTAAAACCATGGACCAATGAAGAATGACTGTGATGAATGAAGAAATCGGGGGAGAAATGCATAGAGAACAATCATGATTAATAAAACTCGGTTGATGTTGATTTTGAATTCGATTCCTTTTTCTTAGAATAAACAATGAAGTGATAATCAAATAATCACACATATATTCTCCCCATAAATCCCTATAGTAATATCATCCCAAAATAGGCATGATACATGGATCAATATTTTGGTTGAATGATCCATTTTCATCATATAAATAGAAAATGGGGAATGAAAACAATAAAAACAATGTCCTAACTCAATATGGATCGATCAATGATGAAAAATGAGCCTATTTAACTATTTTTGAGATATTTTAATGCCATTGTGCACTGATATTTGATATACGATCCAGTTGGAGTTCTCTTGAGTGAGATCATCCAACGCTCACTCCAACAGTTCTCCAATAGCACCAGGATTATGCAAATAACCTTAAGGATTTGGCATGATCGTATAATTATATGTGAACATATGTTTCTAAGTAAAAAAATGGAATAAAATAAAATAATTTAATTATTTTATTCATTTTTATGCACATGAATAATTTTCCACAAATTCCATACACCAACAATGTTTATGCCTTGCCTTGGGTAAAAACGATATTCTGAACTCAATAGTACAATAATATTTCTAATTATGGACCCCATTTTGATGTTATTCCACTTCTTCATAAAAATGTACCATGAGTGATATTTAATATATTTAAAAAATTTATTCTGGGTACAACAGACCTCATAATCACATGTTATCTCAGTTCATGGTCACAAAAATAATCCATACAAAATCTTTAAATATTTCAAAGAAATTTATGATTAATTAAATTATCCCAACCATGATTCATTAAATCTATAAAATCCAAAAAAAGTGTCTAAACAAATAGATGAGGGTAATAAGCCTATATTTGGGCCTCCCCATCCCTGGTGCTATCCTGAAGGTCATTATGCTTCCACTTGACATACACAAAAGGAATAGATCACCCATGAAGTATTTTCCCGTACTAATCCTCAATCTCTACTAGGTACTATACAAAGGTATCTCAATCCTTGATTTCTAGCATTCCCCAGTCGATAATGTGTGATGGTTCATGCATGTACCTCCTCATATGTGACACATGGAATAAGTCTTTTACCCAATATAACTGTTTGTGTAAGGAAAAGTAGTATGCCACCTCATAAAATCCATGTAGAATCTAGAAATGGACAATGAATCTCAGAGATAGTTTTCCACCCTATCTAAATATATGAAATTCACATCAAGGTGAAACTTGAAAGAACACATAGTCTCCCTCCTCAAACTCCAATGTCTTATTTTTTCTATCTGCATGAGACTTCTGATGGATCCATATTATCCTCATCCACTTTTGGATGATCTACACCATCTTAGTAATGGATCACACCAACTTTGGGCCCATAAGTGCTGGCTCTCTTGGGTCAGTCGAACAATGTTATGGGTTGTAGGGTCTCCCATATAAAGCCTCAAATAGTTCCATATAGAAGGTGGAATGGTAGATGTTTTTTATAGAAACAACACCATTGGTAGGTGATCCTACCAACCATGGCCAATGTCCAACATGTAAGATCACAACATTTACTCCAGAACCTAAATGGTCTGCTCAGTCTGTCCATCAGTCCGAGGTTGGAACTTTGTTCTCATGCATTACTATGTCCCAAAATCCTCCTATAATCCCTTATATAACCAATATTTTAATGATCATCATGTTCACAAATGATCATGAATAGGACTCCTTGGATTCATACTATCTCATACATGTAGAGGAGTCCCAAGATCTATACAGAACTCTGCTCTTGAATGGATAAGAAGTTTGATGGATTTGTGAGTCAGTCAATGATCACCCAGATGGAATCATATCCTCTATATGTACATGGTGTGACCATAATTAAGTCCATCGATATCCCACGACACTTCCATTTTGTAACCTCAAGGGTTTGAGATAAACCTGCTATAACTTGGTTCTTAGCCTTCACTTCTTAAAAAGTAAGGCATCGAGTGAAAGACTCCATAGCTACATTCATCATACTTGGCCCCCAAAACTGACATTGGATTTCTATGTACATCTTTTCCCTTCTAATAATACCACCTAATGTGATGTATAAAACTCTCTCATAACCTCAATCTGCAGAATATATGGTACCATCATCCTTCCTTGGAAAAGTAAAATGTGATCCCCACCTTCAGAAAATCAATCAAGATCATGTATAGTAGATATGTGAGTATATAGTGTAAGAACCCAAACCTTTTTTTGGGTATGTTTTCCATTTCTAGTCATTTTTAAGAAAAATAAGAATTTCTGAAAATTTCCAAAGTACAAGCTATGTACTTTATGAGTACACGCCGTGTACTCGGTTACCACAGGTAGCCTTGTGCTGGCTGTGTTGTGGCCACACACACGGCTGCGTGGGGGTGACTTGGAGGCTGCCTAAAGCAAAGTACAAAAATGGGAATTACATGCTGTGTACTTCAAAAGTACACTCCGTGTATTTTATTTTTTTCATTAAACAGAATGTGGTCGCGTCTAATCGACAGAACACCCTTCAACTAGGTCTCGTTCGTCTGAGAGAACCTGTACGGCCACGATCCTTCTCCGAGCCCCCGAGCCTCCGTTCGATCTCCGATTCAACTGCTATCGATTGCATTGGGATCACCTCAGTAATCTCTTCCTTCTTCTATAAAATCATTTCATGATTCCTTCTCTTTCTCAAGTTATCCTCTGTTTAATGTTTTAGATGTTTTCATAGGTATTCAGCGTTCTAAGGTGATTAAAGCCCCGAAACTCACGTATAGCGATTTCCAATGCTGAGGTAGGTGGTTTTTGCCTTTCTATTGAAAGTATTTTAGTAATATGTGCAATTTTTCCCAATAACCTTGAACAGGGTATTGCAGATTTACCGTTTTACCCTTTTTAATTGCCTTCCATGCTTGTATGCTTTCATAGAAGTAAATTGGATATAAATAGGGTTTATTGGTTTGTCATGGATGTGTTTTCCCATACTTTGTTCTATGTATTACCATTGGTCCTGTTTAGCCTGTTAGGCTTCCCTGCCATGCTTTTCTAAGACTAGTTGTAGGATGATGCTATTATTGTTATCTGACATTCTTGATATGATATAGACTGTTTAGCCAAGTAATTTAAGAGGTTTACGTTGGCCGTATTGCACTACTATGCTTGTTTGACTTACACAGGTCCGTGGGAACCTGGTGTAGTAGACTATAAGGGGGATTGACCATGTCATATTCTCAGAGAGTCTTTGATTACTTTAAACAATAAGGGGAATTGACCGTGTGATATTCCTCATAGAGTCTTTTATTACTTTAGGATATAAGGGGAATTAACCATGTGAGCTTCCCGAGGGAGTCTTTGACTACATTAGACTATAAGGGGAATTGACCATGTGAGATTTCGTAGAGTGTCTTTAAACCACTTTTGGCTATAAGGGGAATTGACCGTGTGGGCTTCCTTAGATAGTAATTTATCACTTTAGACTATTAGGGGAATTAAATGTGAGTGCTTCCTTGTAGAGACTTTATATATTATTATTGCTGAACCAATGGGGAAAGGCTCTGTATACTTCCCAGAGGGTTACCTACTTTGATTAGATACTTATTGGGTATGCAAAATTGAATGCTTGAAACTGTGGAATTGTTTACTACTCTATTAATTATTCTAGCCATATTTATTCACTCACTATTAGGAACAAATCTTTGGGTGGTTGCCTACTCGGATTTAGTCTGACACCCTGTTTGGGTCATTTTTTTGGGCCCAAATATATTATATTGTTGTAGGTATAGATAAGGGAAAGCGCCCTTCTACTTCAGGTTCTTGATTGACTATGGAGCTAGAGAGCATGGGACCAAACTATGGATTGTGATGTCGATGAGTTGTTTACTTGCTTTATTTTGTACTTGGATTCGTATTGTTGTATTCCAGTATTGTGATTTGTTTGTATTCTTTCCTAGACATATGTATCATGAATCATTCATATATATATATATGTGTGTGTGTGTGCTCCAGTTTATTATATTCCAGTCTTACGCTGTTTACTTTTATATGGATTATTACTGCTTCCACTATTTCTATTGTTTTTCTTCCACTGTGTTAATCTTCCAATAAGGGAATAGTTTTCCCAATATTACACCCATGGACCTCGCTGCTAGTCAGCAACCTCTAGCATTTGGGTAAATGCACTTGAGGCCATGTGACCAACCGAGAACAGGGTGCCTATGGGTGGCTTCCGGAACCGGGATGTTACAAAGTGGTATCAGAAGAATTATTTTCTCTTGACTTACTATTTTGAGCCTTTATCCAGGGATAGGACAAAATAGGTACTTCATAATAAGTTGTTCCTGGGAGTAGCTAACCCGTGTGCAGGGAAAATCCAATCTACCTCCTTTAATGCAATTTTTATGTTTTTTCAACTTTACGGTTGATTTGATTTTCACCATTGGGTGACTCACCTGTTTTGTACTATTATTGTTGGTGTTATTGAGGATCTATTTCTGTCACAACCCGATGATATGAGAGTATTCCATCTCATGAATCATATAGGCACTTGTTAGAAATCACATGTCATGTATTCTTTCCATGCCATTTAGGGTGCATTAGTGATTTAATGTTGTTGTGATAAGTGTTGTGTAGAATATGAATGATGTTTTGATAGATGTCATGATAGAATACTTGATTTTTGTTAGAGCATTGATTGTGTGAGGCTTTTCTTGAATGAACACCAAAATTTGGTTCATGAGGTGTTATGGGCCTCATGGACCAGAATTTGGTGGATCATTTCACTTTTATCCTTGTTTATAACATGTATAAGATTCCAAGCTTTGATTCGTGGGGAGTATGGGCCCTCAAAGATCAGAATTTGTCACTTAAGGGACCATTTCAGTGTTTTTCGTGGCTCCAGAGTAGTTTCTGAGGCTTACTGTCTGGAAAAAACCCAGAATAAATGCCGTGTAGTTTTGACTACACGCCCTGTGTTCTTCTGTTCGGGAAAAAATTGTTTTTCTTAAGTACATACCGTATATTGTATGTACACGCCATGTAGTCTCTAACTGTGTCATAGGCTATCTGGGCAGAGACACAGGATAGGGAATTTCTCGTGGGAACATTCCGTGTACCGGATGTACACGCCGTGTGTCTAGAAACTGTGTTCACCCGTGTGACTATCGAAATGGAGGTGTAATTTTTTTTTTGTTTTACACGTCGTGTCAGTCTTGCACATGCTGTGTTGTGTGATCATGGATTATGGTCGTGTAATTAACAACACTGGTCAGTCAAATCCTCTATGTTCATGCAGTGTCTGTCTATAACACGCTGTGTAGTGTGAACCATGTAACCGACCACATAGCGAACCACATGGGTTGGTGATGTTTGTCTAGTACACACTGTGTTTGGAACCAACACACTGTGTTGTCTTGTTCTAGGAGAAACTGTGTGGTTTAGTTGTGTAAGGGAACTCGGGCAGGGAAAAAGGATTCAAGTACACACCGTGTAGTGGACATACACACTGGGAATCTGTGTTTTGTAAAACATGAAGGCTTTCTTTCTCCCATTCCCTTCTTGTGATTCTAACTTTCAGCCCTTGATAATATTGTTCTAAGTTGTGCACTTGACCTTGCAGAGTCATTCCACCGAGACGTTGTCCAATTTTACATCTATTGCCAGGAGGTTATCAGACACTAGACATGGCTGATCAGGGAATTCCAGCGGATCCTCCAGTTGTGCCAGCCTTGGAACCATCTGTTGTACCTGACATAGGTGTTGATGCACAAATTAGATAGGTCTTCATGAGAATGATGTAGACCATTTTGGGAGAGTCTTATCCTGCCCCGTCGATGGTAGAATTGATGCGGGTCTTTCAGTAGTAGCATTCTCCCACTTTTTTAAGGGATGGAGGACCCCAGGCTGCAGAGTCATGGATAGAAGCCATGCTGATGATCTTTGAGCATTTGGAGATATCTCCAAAGAGGATAAAGAATCTCTATATGTACATGATTTGAGACCTCTCCAAGAGGTGGTGGGATGTGGTCTTAGAGGCGGGATGCTAGCAAAATATTACTTGGGATGAGTTTTAGTGAATCTTCTATGATTACTTCTATCCGGAGACATTGAGGGCTGATCAAGCCTGAGAGTTCATGAGTCTGGAGAAGGGTACTATTTCTGTTATGGATTATTCTTCTCGCTTCACTGATCTATAATGCTTTACACCCATTCTAGGGGGATATGAGTTGTTCCTTGTGTGGAAGTTTGAGGATGGTCTCAGGAAGGATGTCTGATCCCAGGTGAACATCTTTAGGTTGAATTTGATATCCTCTATAGTCAACCAGGAACTGATTACGTAGAATAATTTGAGGGATTCTGGAGCTGTGAGCTAGGGAGGTTCGATATCCAGAGTTAGTATTCCTCCTATTGATATTAGGAAGCTCTGCCGGGAGACTGCACGTGGATATCAGAGTAGGTGGGATGAATCTTACGGTAGCCAGTTGGTGTGCTACCAGTGTGGAAAGAATGGGCATACGATGCTACAATGCCCGAGAGACCTAGTGGAGTACCGATTTTGTGGAAAGATGGGTCACCTACAAAGTTTCTGTCAGACCTTCTCACCAGCAGCTGGTGATAGGGGTTCTTCGATGACTCCTCATTCAGGAGTAGCGACACCAGTTTATCACCAGTATGAGAACTCAAGTTATTTTGGCCGTTCAGGCTGAGGTGGAGGTCGTGGCCATGGCAGTCAGTCACCAGTATTTTAGCAACAACCGGGTGGATCAACTCAAAGTGGTCAGGCAGGGTCACAGGGCCACGATACATGCCATACTTTTGTAGTGGAGTAGAACCAGCATGAGCAGGATCCAGAAACCTCTATAGTTCGAGGTACGATCTTAGTAGACTTGGTTTTATCTTATTCTCTTTATGAAACAGAGGATTTCCATAACCTTATATCTATTGCTGTAATGGGGATCCCTAGTATCTGTATATTTTCTTCTTCCGAAATCTTGATGCTAGACACTCTATTGGGGACGAGAACAGCTAGTGTACGTCAGTGCAGGGAGTACCCTTTAGAGGTTGGTGGATGTCACTTTTTATGGGACCTCTTTGTCATAGAGATGACAGGATATGATGTTATTCATGGGATGGACTAGTTAGTTCCCTTCCAGGAAGTCCTCGACGGTTATCACTGCATGGTGAATTTCACATCACTAGAGGGTAGATCATTTCTTCATAGGGGCGAGTGGGATGTACAGGCGAGCAGAGCAGGACCCAATAATCATTAGCTGGGAGGAGTTACAGCCCCGATTTCTAGTCTTTATATAGATGACCAGGGGACTTCACAGATGGACTTTCCTCTAGTAGCGGATCGTTTTAGGGACGTCTTTCCAGATGAATTTTCAGGTTTTCCTCTAGAGCATGAGGTGGAATTTTCTATTGAGTTAGTACTAGGAGCAACACCGGTGTCCATTACTCCTTATAATATGGCTACACTAGAGTTACAGGAGCTCAAGAAGCAGTTGGAGGAATTGTAGGTAAATGGTTTCATCCAACCCCGTACTTCTCCTTAGGGTTCGCCAGTCCTGTTTTTGAAGAAGGTAGACGGTACGCTCAGGCTTTGCGTGGATTATCAAAAGCTGAACCAATTGATGTTCAAGAACTGATATCCCTTACCAAGGATTGAAGATCTCTTTGATCAACTTCGAGGAGCCCAGGTGTTTTCGAAGATTTACTTGAGGTCCGGTTACAAATAAGTTATGTGTTAGACCATCTGATATACCTCTCATAACTTTTTGGAGTAGATATGGTTTGTACGAGTATATGGTTATGCCATTCGGTCTCACGAACATGCCTACAATTTTCATGGAAATGATGAACCGAGTGTTCCATCCATACTTGGATTCCTTCGTGGTGGTTTTCGTGAATTATATCTTGGTGTACTCTCATACTCGACACGACCATGCCACCCATCTTTATATTGTTTTGAGTACACTTATAGAGCATCAGTTATATGCTAATCTCTCAAAATTCCACTTTTGGATGGACCAGATTCACTTCTTGGGTCATGTTATCTCAGATATAAGAGTATCAGTCAACCCAAGGAAAGTGAGAGTAGTAGTTTCCAGGGAGAATACGAAGATCTTCTTTGAGGTACAAATCTTTCTAGGTCTGTCTGGGTACTACCGATGTTTCATACAAAACTTTTCATGCTTAACAACACTAATGATGTGTCTGACTAAGAAGGGTGGAAGTTTCTTGTGGTCAGATGCTTGTGAGTCAGCCTTTCAAGAGCTAAAAGGGAGGTTGACTTCAACACCAATACTAGTATTTCCAAATCCAGGAATGAGTTATACCATGTACTGTGATGCTTCAGGTATCAGGATGGGAGCTGTGCTTATGTAGGGAGAAGGAGTTGTTGCGTATGGGTCTCAGCAGTTGAGACCACATGAGAGGAATTTCCCAATGCACGATCTGAAGTTGGTAGCAGTTGTTCATACTTTAATCTATTGGAGACATTATCTGTTAGGAGATCATTTTCTAGTTTTCACCGACCACAAAAGTCTCAAGTACATCTTCACTTGGCGTGACTTGAATTTGAGACAGAGAAGGTGGGTTGAATACCTTTAGTCTTTTGACTTTGAACTTGCCTATACACCGGGGAAGGGCAACACAGTAGCTGATGCACTAAGAAGGAGGACGTATATACAAGCATATCAGGAGGCTAGCAGTGAGTGGCAGCTTATGGATTTGTTCTCTGAGATGCATTCGGAGGTCCCTGACAGATAGGGGAAGATGTTTCTTTCTTCTATAGCTGTTACCTCTACCGTTCTTGATCGAGTGTGAATGAGGAAGATATAAGACACAGAAGGCCTAGTCCTACAAGAGAGTGTGTCAGGAGAGGACCCGTTTCATGGATGAACCATAGGCGAGGATTTGATCTTTCATTTTCAGGGGCGCGCATGGGTTCCAACAGACATACATGAGGAGCTGATGCTAGACTTTCATTCCTTGGTTTTGGTAGTTCATACAGGTGTCACCACGATGAATTGTGATCTACACCATCAGTATTGGTGGCCAGGTATGAAGAGATATGTTGCTAGTTTCATCATGAGGTGTTCTGCCTATCAGCAGGTGAAGGCAGAGCATCAGCGACCAGTAGAGATTTTACAGTAGTTACCCATTCCCAAGTGGGAGTGGAATGTTGTCACGATGGATTTTGTGAAAGGTTTACCGAGGTTACCTCGAGGGAATGATTCAGTTTGGGTTGTCATTGACAAACTCATGAAGGTTACTCACTTCTTTATAATCAAGGAGACCATCAGTGTCGATGAGTTGCGACGGTTGTACATATGTGAGATTGCACACTTACATGGAGTTCCACAATCCATTGTTTCAGACATAGATGCACATTTTACTTCTCGAGTCTGGAAGGGGCTTCCGAAGGCTTTGAGTATACAAGTAATTTTGAGTACAACTTACCACTCCCAGATAGATGGCCAGTCCGAGTGTACGATTAAGGTGCTTGAGGACATGCTCCGAGCATGCATCCTGGATTTTGGAGGTTCTTGGGAGAAGCACATACCTCCTGTGGAGTTTTCCTACAATAATAGTTTTCCAATAACTATTCCGATGACACCTTATGAGGCTTTGTACGGTAGGCCATGTCGATCACCATTATGTTGGATGGAGGAAGGAGAGGTAGCTTTGCTGGTACCTCGTCTTGTTCATGAGACTACATAGTAGATATAGTTGATTGGAAGAGGATGGCTACTGCACAGTATTGACAGAATTCTTATGCGTATTGGTGAAGATGACCTGTGGAGTTCAAGGTTGGGGATCGGGTTTTCTTGCATGTCACACCAAGGTTTGGGTGCAAAAGAATTAGGATACGGGGTAAGATTTCACTGAGGTATGTCAGGCCGTTTGAGTTTGTAGAGAGAGTTGGGCCAGTTTCCTATCGGTTGTAGTTACCCCAGAGGTACCAGGCTATGCATGACGTTTTTTATGTTTCTCAGCTTCGACGTTACATTTTGGACCCATATCATATCTTTCAACCCGATGAGGCTGAACTTGAAGTGGATGTATCCTTTGAGTAGCATCCTATCCGGATTATTGATCGTAGTATGAAGGTTCTCCATGGCCAGTCTGTTCCTCTGGTATGGGTGCTATGGCAGCATGAGCGAGTACAGGATGAGACTTGGGAGAGGGACGCTGATATACAGGCATAATGGCTGGAGATGTTTGGGGTTTCTTCTTATATGTTGTGCTAGGAAAATTTAGGGATGAATTTATTTAAAGGTGGAAGCTTGTAAGAACTCAGACCTTCTTTTCAGGTATGTTTTTCTTTTTTGGTCATTTTTGAGAAAAAGAGGAATTTCTAGAAATTTCCAAAGTACACGTTGTGTAATTTATGAGTACACGCTGTGTACTTTATGAGTACACACCGTGTACTTTATGAGTACACACCGTGTACATTATGAGTACACACCGTGTACTTTATGAGTACACACAGTGTACTCGATTACCATGGGTAGCCGTGTGCTGGCCGTGTAGTGGCCACACACACGGTCGTGTTGGGGTGACTTGAAGGCTGCCCAAAGAGGAGTATGAAAATGAAAAGTACACACCATGTACTTAAAGAGTACGTGCCGTGTATTTTCTTTTTTTTTTCTCATTAAACAGACCGAGGTCATGTCTAATTGACATAACACCCTTCTACTAGGTCTCGTTCATCTGAGAGAACCTGTACGACCTCGATCCTTCTCCGATCCCCCGAGCCTCTGTCCGATCTACGATTTGACCACCGTCGATTGCATTGGGATCACCTCGGTAAGCTCTTCCTTATTCTAGAGCATCATTTCATGATTACTTTTCTTTCTCAAGTTATACTATGTTGAAAATTATAGATGTTTTCATAGATCTTCAGCATTCTAAGTTGATTCAACCCCCGAGAGTCAAGTATAGAGATCTCCCAATTCCAAGGTAGGTGGTTTGTGCCTTTCCGTTGAACATCATTGAGTAAAATGTGAAATTTTTCCCAATACCCTTGAATGGGGTATTACTAATTTGCCATTTTACCCTTATTAATTACCTTCCATGATTGTATGCTTGTGTAGAGGTTAATTGGATATGAATAGGGTTGATTGCTTTGTCTTGGATGTGTTTTCCCATTCTTGGTTCTATGTACAACTGTTGGTCATGTTTAGCTAGTTAGGCCGCCCTACCATGCTTTTCTATGCCTAGTTGTAGGATGATGCGATTATTATTATCTAACTTGATTGATTTGTTATAGACTATTTAGCTAAGTAGTTCAGGAGGTTTATTTTGGCCGTATTGCACTACCATAACTATTTTACTTACACAGGGCTGTGGGAACCTGATGTAGTAGACTATATGTGGGATTGACCATGTGACCTTCCTTAGAGAGTCTTTGATTACTTTAGACTATAAGGGGAATTAACCGTGTGAGCTTCCTTAGATATTCTTTGATTACTTTAGACTATAAGGGGAATTGACCATGTGAGATTCCTCAGAGAGTCTTTGATTACATTAGACTATAATGGTAATTGATCATGTGAGCTTCCTCAGAGAATCTTTAAAGCACTTTTGGCTATAAGGGGAATTGACCGTGTGATCATCCTCAGAGAGTCATTGACCACACTTGGCTATAAGAGGAATTGACCATGTGAGATTCCTCAGAGATTCATTTTTCACTTTAGACTATAAGGGAAATTGACTATGAGTTCATCCTCATAGAGTCTTTATATATTATTATAGATGAACTAGAGGGGATGGACTGTGTGTACTTCTCATAAGGTTACCTACTTTGATTAGCTGCTTATTGGGTATGCGAAATTGAATGATTGAAAGTGTGGAATTGTTTACTGCTCTATTACTTATTCATGCAATATTTATTCACTGACCGTTAGGCACAGATCTTTGGGTGGTTTCCTACTGGTATTTAGTCTCACACCCTATTTGGTTCATGTTTTTGTGCCCAAATATATTATATTGTTGCAGGTATAGATATGGTAAAGCGACCTTCTACTTCAGGTTCTTGATTGACTATAGAGCTAGAGAGCATGGGACCAAGATATGGCTTCTGATGCTGAGGAGTTGTTTACTTGTTTTCTTTTGTACTTGGTTTTGTACTATTGTATTGCAGCATTGTGAATTGTTTGGCTGATTTCCTAGACATATGTATCATGCATAATTCATATATATATATATGTGTGTGTTCTCCAGTTTATTTTTTTCCAGTCTTATACTGTTTACTTTTGTAATGATTATTACTACTTCCTCTATTTCTATTTTTTTCTTCTGCTGTGTTACTCTTCCAATGAGGGAATAGCTTCCCCACTATCACACCCAATGCCCTCCCTTCTAGTCGGCCGCCTCTAGCATTCGGGGAAATTCACTTGAGGCCATGTGACCAACTGGGTATGGGGTGCCTCTAGGTGGATTCTAGAACCAGGACGTTATATATAGGGAATCACAGTTGGTAACTCCAATATTTTTGTCCCTAAATAACTACAATAGTATAGGGGTAACAACCATTTACTAGAGGTAAGTTACTCTATCTCCATAAAAAGGATACCTGCACCCAGGCCAATTGCTTTGACACATCAATCAACAATTACAAACAAGATATTATGCTACCACATTCTCCTTCTTAGAACTATAGATGATATCTATGTTATAGTCTCAGAGTAACTCTAGAAATATCCAATATCTAATGTAATGACCATTCTAAGAGAATATGTACTAGAGAAACTGGTTGTTATAATAGACGATAAACTGATCTCCCATGAGGTAATGTCGCCACATCTTCTATGCAATGAGTACCACTACTAACTCAAGATCATGTGTATCATAGTTCTACTCATGTGGCCTCAACTTAAAAGAATTATAGACAATCACCACCTTCCTATGCATTAGAAAACAAAAAATCATTATTCTTTATGTATCAAAATACAGTACATAATTGACACCCTCCTATATAATTCTCAATATTGGAGCACATGTGAATATCTACCTAAACTACTAAAAACATTATGGAACCTATCTATCAACACAAAATACTTCCCCTTTTGGGTCAATTATATCAATCGGTGCTTATATCATGGAGAAGTCAAATATGAATATTTGATAATAGTCTATCCAACCAATGTAGCTTCACACATCTATCATTCTATTAGGTGGATCCCAAGATAAAATTTCATTAAACTTGGTCAGCTCCACTTTCACTCCATATATTGAGATAACATGTCCAAAAAATGGGACTACATGTGTCCCGATCTAAAACATTGAAATATTTTTATAATTCTGGTTATCTCAAATTATGTTCAGAACCATCCTCAAGTGTCTCGTGTGCTCTTCCTCAGACACTAAGTACATAAGCATATCATCGATGAAGACTAACATGGACCGTTATAATAAGGGATGAAAGATTTTATTTATGAGTCCTGGGAATATTTATATGGAATTATTTTATGCCAAATGGAATTCCAATGTACTTATAATTACCATAGAAAAATATGAATTAAATTTTTGGTATATCCTCACCCCTTAATCGAAATAGGTGATAGCCTGAACTAAGGCCAACCTTTGAGAACCATTGTGACCCTTTAAAATGGAAAAAGATGTCCTAGATCCTGGGTAGTGGATACTTATTCTTCATGACCACCTAGTTCAAGCATCGATATTACACATATAACCTCAATCTCTCATATACCTTTTTAGCAAGAAAAACTTGGTCTTCCCAGGATGAAACACTTGGGATAATAATTCCATTCATATGCATATCCTCCAACTGCACCCTCAACTCATGAAGCTCTATAGGAGACATCTGATATGATGGAATTGATATCAATTCCATACTAGGGTGTAGATCAATGTAGAAGAATATATCACTGTGGGGAGGTAATCCCGAAACATCCTTGGGAAATACATACTCATACTATTCCACCACTGAAGGAAACTAAAAATCCATAAAATCTACTACCCCAAGGGTCATTCTATATAATTTATGTGTAATTGGATGCACCATCTTATGCATGAGTCCATCATACACTGTCTCATTTTCCTTTTCACCCATAAAGGAAAAACTTGTCCCATTATTATGGAAACACTACATCCCCAACCTAAAATAGTAAATATGGCCTTGAATTGTAGATAACTACTCCATAAATATGATGAATTCATAAGGACTCATTGTTTCTATAAAGATACCCCAGTAGAAACTCTTGCTTCCAAGAGTCTGGTCACACTTTTGGAAAAAGTGTATGATCACCGAATCATCTCCAATAGGAGTATATGAGTGTAAGGATTGAGCCAAGGTATCAACTAGAATCTCTATGCCTCTAACTATATAGGTATAAAGAAATGAATGAGTAGAAAATCTGTTTATCAATACTGTAGATAAGGTAAAAAAGAAAAATATCATTAATAACATCATTATCAGAGCCGTTGGGCCGTAAACCTTAGCCACTTGTAGTTTCCCCCCACCCATGACCTCTTGGACCCTATCCTGGCATGGACAACCCATGGGTGGTTGTGGTAATAGGTCATATCATAGAACACCTTTTGATAATATCCTATCTTCTCTTTCATGTCTATTTCCTAAAAGACCAATATTATCATGTTGTTGCCTCTTCCTTGGTGGCCCACCCATGGTCTCCCTTTCATCCGTACAATGGGTTGGAAAATCCTGTGCAATATTTCCCCTACCATCACATGAGTAATACCACCCCTCTCTCGGATAATTAGACACATCCAGTGAGACCTATACCACGTACCCTTTATCATGTGACCTCCTCATGAAACGTCTCGCATGTCCTGAACATTATGACTATCATTGGCTCCTTGTTGCTGAGGTATCAGCTATAGTGGGACCACTATCCGCAACCATTGGTTGTGTCTTCTCATTAAAGAAATTTTCAACCATCAATACTTTATCTAGAATCCCAACGTAATTAGTAATGCATATAGGGATAACATCAGCTAATATGTTTCTATCAATACCTTTCTCAAATGTCTATGATTGGAAGAACTAATCAAGAACCATATCAACCATGCACCTAGAGAGGTTGGTGAACCATGATGAGTATTCATCTAATATTGTTATACCCTATAGGAGATGAAAAATATTATGGATATGTATAACCATCAGAATATATAAAGATAAATCTATATGAAAAGGTTCCAAAAATCTAACCATGCTAGAGTCTCCTCATTATAAGATTAACTAACCAAACTCCACAAACATCCCATAGGTCCATGATCTAGGCTAATTTACAAGACCACCATCTGATCTTATGGTGTTTGGACTAGATGGAAAACTCATTCCACCACCTCAAGACAATCCTTAGCCACCAGTGGGTAGAGCTCGCCTCAGAACTGGAGGGGTCTCTATCCATGAAACTCATGAAGTGCTCTAAACCAGCACACATCATCTAATGGTACTATAGGTACCATTTTATACTCTAATGGAAGTGTTATAAGTGGTGCACCACATGGATGTAATATCAATATAACTTGTCATTGTACCAATGCATCATCGATGATGGGATCATCCTCATGATCCCTAAACAGAATCCCAACTACAATATTTCATGAAGGTATCCTAAAAGTAAACAAGATGTAGCATTCTATGAGTATATATAGAGAGCTTAGTCAGGAATGACATTGAAATCACAACCCATTCATTATATGATTCATGTACCATTTTCCCCAGAAACCAATTCTCTTGTGAACCAAGTAAAATGGTAGGTGATCAAAGTTATGTTGTATGGATATGTCAGTGACCACACAAACACTGGAGTCCCAGGACTTAAATACATACTTGAAACACTTAAAATTGTTTCGTCAAACCAATCTCATAGTCTCTGGTCCTTAGGTATCACTGAATTCTCTGATACCACTTTGTCACAAACCATCCCAAGGGGTCCATTGAGTGACTCCCCAATCCCACCTCCAATAGGTCAAGGGTTAGATATTGTTTCCAAGCATGTATATTGATAAAATGGGAAGTCTTATCATATGTACATTTACTCACACACATATATTAAAACCTATACAATGTTGAAATGTAAAAAAAAACTGAACTACCATTCATGGATACATCTAAATCCCACAAACATGGAATTAATGAAAGTAATAGAAGGTAAAAAGTTCCAAATATAATCCCACAAAAAGAGTCTAAAAAAATTCTATCCTGAAAGTAAATTGGGGACTGTTGTCAACATAAAGTAGGACCACACCTTAAACTATCCAGTGCCATTAAGCGCCACCTGGTCCTAGTCCCTAGGTGATGCTGTCAAAAGTTTGATCATCTACACCTAACAATTTTTTTAGGAATATCCTATGTAGGGGTGAGTATAGTAAGAACCCATAAGAAACCCAGAAACCACAAAAAATAAAAAAAATATAACAATCATTTATACATAGGTGTATTTGTACAAAAAAATATAACAAGAATATCCATATCTACTCAACAAAGACACATAGTCTAATGGTATGCCCCAACTGTAATGTCAGCATGGGATTCTAACTCAAAGGTTCCACAAGGAATTCATCCATGAGAACACACTCCATGAGTCTGATAGAACTGATGACATCCGTCTGAGTGGTAGTTCTCATCGGGTCTCGACATAGGATGTCCACACTGAAAGTCCGAAGAGATATAATGCATAGATTAGGATCACACCCAAGGAAATGGGGTATAAAAAACTAATACCTGATTAACCCACTAAGTACTGGATTGACGCCCAAGTAGTTTTGGTTACTAAGATTCCAATAAAACAACCTAGGAAACATAGATGAATATAAGGTCTCACTCCAAGCCTCACAGAAGTATTATAACACCTCTATCCAGTAAGTCTTTTTAAAGGTATTATTGTCCTATGTGTATAATGAAATTACATACTAACCCTCAAAGAATGGATATGGGGAACATAACCTAAAAATAATTGTCCATTACATGGAGGAAAAGGTCTCCAATTTATTACTAAGGGGATACACAACATGTAATAGGGATACAAGCTGTGTCCCTTTGACCACATGCCCTACCTATATAAACAACCAGTGTCCATGTCAGTGCACGTGTCTATGTAACCATACAAGGCACGTGGAATACCATGTAGTTATACATTTCTTCATGTACATGGGTCATACCATGTACCTTTTTTTTCAGGCCATGTCAGTGTAGGAGTACAAGGCGTGCTTTGTATTCCAACCCCTGTTCGTGTACCCTTTCTGTAAAATGTCAAGCTATTAGGGAGGGGTCACATGCTGTGTGATAGGGTTACATTCAGTGATCCCTAACTTACTTCTAAAACCCTATCCATCACTATGGGGGTCCTACATGTCGTGTATCTCGGAAGTACATTCCATTTTGATTGAGTTTTTCTAAAAACCCAGGTTCTTCATTTCATGTGTGATTACACCACCACAACCTCAATTCACAACCTCAACTTTTCTAGAAAATGTAGATCTATTCTAGAATAACCTCTCCATTTCTATTCTTCAGAGTCCTACATTCTAATAAAATTGTAAATTGGTTTCCATTCATCTCGTTGTGGTCTCATGTACCACCCAAAACTAGACGTGTCCAATCTGTTCGCCGCTACCACCATCACACATCGATCAGGTCATTCTGAACCAATATATAAAATATTGTATTTCTACACCCATAAATGGGTGAAAAATCATTTAATCCTTAGTAGATGTCAAAAAACGAGCCAATGAACAATGCTAGTGATGAATAAAGATAACTATAGAGAAAATAATAATGAACAATCATGAGGAATGAACTTCAATCGATTTTCATGTTGACATCAATTCATTGTTGTTAGAATGATGAAATAAGAGATAATAAAATATTCACAATGAAATTATATAAATAAATCCCTATAGTAATCCCATCTAGAAATATTCATGATCCGTAGATTAATATATTGGTTGACTGATCTATGTTCATCATAGAAATAGAAGACATGGAAGGAAGCCAATCAATAAAAAATACTAACATGATATGGATTGATCACTGATGAATAAAAATCATAGAAATTTTTTTGGGTGATATAACTGAATTTAATTTCACAATGATCACCGATCTATGATCATGTTAGCGTTCACCTTAGAGAGTTCTTCCAAAACTAAATTTTGTAGTTCTACAAAGGATCTTTGGTTAGGTAGCCAACCCTGAGGATTTGGAATAAATGTATACTTATATAATAACATACTTCACTTATTCAATAGATTAAATAAAATAAAATAAATTTAATTTTTTATTCATTTTAATTCCCTTGATGACTTTTCTACAAATGAGGTGCAACGATAAGGGTTATGTCATACCTATAGTAAAACCAATGTTATGAACTCACTAATTCCCTCAGATATCTGATCCCATCCCCAATTTTGATGTTATTATACTTTTTAGGAGAACTTAATGAACAATATATTTAATATATTTCAAAAATTTATTTCGGGCACATTGGTCCCTATAATCGCATGTCGTCACAACACTTGGTCTAAAAAATAATCTATACAATATCCAAAAAATAATACATATAAACTCACGAGTAATTATATATATATTGATCATTACTTTATTTTATGATTATTATACTTAATTTATGGGGATTTACCTATCCATTTGAGAATCACACTTTTATGGGGTTTACAGTTTAAATGTTAGAAAAGAGGTAATGTATTTTGTTACAATTTTCATTTTTGAGATATATGTTATGTTATACACCTATGCTTTCGTTAAGGTGTATATAAGCACCCTTTGAAGAGTTATGTCATGAATATTATTATTTGAATGATATTTTATGTTTAATTTTATGATATTCCTTCATGGGGATTATGATTCAATACTACCAAAGTTTTAAGATACATGAGTTATAATCTCCACATTTATCAAGATTATGCATGATTAAGTATCCATTGTTGAAATATTATAATTATAATGAATTATTTTATAACCTGGTTATTCTTGGAATTTTAATCTAATAGTACCATTTTTTATAATCATGTGTACTTAAAATAATTTATAAAATGTTTTTAATAAAATTTAACTTCATTTCTTTCTTCTGTAAACAATTTGTGTTCTTTCAAAAGAATGTTTTAGAAAATTGTTTTAAAACTATTTTTAATGATAATTTATCGTCATTTTCTAAGGAAGGGATTAAAATAAAATTATGTTTTAAAAAGTTTTTATCTATTTTTTAAAACTTATTTTTATGTTTCCATGGGTTTCTTCAAAGAAATAAATTTTCCAAAGGTTTATATTATAAAATATTATATTCAAAATGAAAATGATATTTTTCAAGAATTTTTTTGAAGATATATTAATTATATTCTATGTAAAGAATATCAAAAACAATTATATTTATATATCCTCTACTAGGGATATTTGGTATCAATACCATCCTCAATATTTATATGGATGGAATAATCTTATTTTAATAAGATTGTTGTAGAACCCATTTATTTTCCATGGGTTAATCATGTTTCAAATGGATTATTATGAAACGAGTTTATTTTCCATGGGTTAATCATGTTTCAAAAATATTTTTTATGAATAAAAATTATATTCCTTAGGTTAATCATGTTTCATAGACATTGTAACCCATTTACTTTCCATGGTTCACTCGTGTTATAAAAGGAAAAAATGATTATTTCATTGAGATTTCAAAATGTTGTGGTTCTTAGAAATATTTCAGGATGGGGTGGCCCAAATAGAACTAGGTGAGCCTATTACCTCTTTGATGATGATGTGTCCCATATAACACTATGTGGTCTCATTATAGATTTTACGATGAGGTGTCCTAGATAGAGTCAGGTGAATTCATTACAGCTTAGATGATGGGGTGGCCCACATAATGCTGAATGATCCTGTTACTACTTTGATGATGGTGTAGCCTAGATATAGATGGGTGAGGTCATTAAAACTTTGATGATGGGGTGTCCTAGGTATCACCACGTGAGGCCATTATATAATTGATGATTTAGTGTCCTAGAAAGAACTGGTTGACCCCATTATAACTTTGATGACGGGGTAAGCCATATTGTTCTAGGTGGGCCCGTTATAGCTTACACAATGGGTGTGACTAGATATAACTATGATGCATTGGGTAACGATTTTTTTGAAATTTGACCATATGGTTATTCCAATTAATTTTTTTGATAGGGTTTCACGATTATGATTCTCCAAGTTACCAAAAAGAGTATTAATTTTATATTATAGTTTATAATGATTCTCATGATTGAGATTGATATCACATAGATTCAGATTATTGATTATGATGAATGTAACCTTTTGCATGTTTTCATCTTTTATGATCCTAGTATTGATGTGTATGAGTTATTTTTTATTATCTAATTCAATTTGATTATATTATCATACCTATATGCACTTATTATTCTCACTAATGGAATTCCGTTTTTAATGATTATATTTACCCTTACAGATAATTTGAGCTCTCCCTTATTATGTTTCTTTTTTCCCCGTGTAATAAATAAATAATATTAATGATTTATTTCTATAATGGATTCAATATAGATTTTGATGATGTATTAACGTAAGAAAGAAACGAATGATTATGTGGGTGAAATTTTCATTTAATGTATTGTGAATTTTTAATGAAGGAGTTTTTCCAAATTCTATAAAACTATAAACCTAAAGGGTCTTCAAGGATTTAAGTGATACAATTTATTCATTTTATGTTGTATGTTTCAGATGGACTGAAAGGGATACCCTTATCATCATCAATTTCAGAAATGTAATGTTCATGATTATAACACTAAATATAAAAGTGAAGGTCCTATGATAAAATATTAGATTTTTCAAGATCTCAATTTTACTTATTCTATATTAAATTCAATATATATTCTCTTCCCTAGAATATGTCAACAAGGTAAAAATAAAAGAAAAAAATTAAAATAAAACAACTCAAATCATTAACGTGCTACACACCAGGGAGAGGAAGGGGACCACGCCACACTAGATAATCCCTTACTAATCATCATAGTACTACTTACCATGTGCATGGAGGTTTTAGGTTGCTATATTTTTATAAGATCAACCAATTTCAATAGATAATCAAGTATATGTACCCAATTGCACACAGAATTATGTTCCAACATCTAGAGAAATCAATTCCCATGTTTAAAACTAGATTAAACAAAAAATTAAACTTAATGACCTTAATTTCACTTAATTAATGGTTTGCTAATGTTTTTAGTCAAAACATGTTCAAGTCAATGATTTTGGATGAAATCGGCTTCATTAAATGGTTTTTTTAATTCTATGTGAGAAATATGAACTAGACAAATGGAAATCAACAATAGAAATAGAAATAATATAAATGAAGATTAAAAGAAATTACCCTTTATGTGATTTATCCAATCACCCAATAAGAACCATTGTTATGTCTCCTCTATGAAAAACACTACATCTCGAACCTAACATTGGTCTGAAATATCATAAATGATACACTGTTCGATAGATATTTATTTTAAGACATATATATATATATATATTATTTTTTTGAATAAATTATCCTCATTTGTGATTTTACTAAAAACATGACATTCACAAAATGTTATGTCATTTATAGGGTAAATTAATAATCCTAAACATAACACTGGTCTCAGTTTCTCATAAAACACATCATTCCAGATATATTAAATTATTTTGGTAAAATGGAACGTAATTATATATTATAATTAATATTTTTATTATTTTTTCACTAAAGTATTATTTTTCATGGAATAACATTCTAATTCAGCTCCTTAAAAAAATATACAATAGATTATATTATGGTTTTATAATGCTTTAACCAATACACAAAGAATTTAATTTATTTATTAAATGATTTTTTATTAAAAATAATTTTTTGGAGAAAAAATAATCATAAATAAGTATAAAATAGTGTTTTATTATAATTAAAATTTTTGATAATACATTATAGTATGCACTCAGACGCACCATCACACACCCATTTAGGGAGAGTGCACATGCCCTCCCCCAATGCACTACCCAATTGCATCCTATGGTGCTATGCATCAGCCATTCTCATACACTCATTCTACCATCATGTGGGTCTTATATAGCCATGAATGCTCTATAACCTGGATGATGCATGTCATAGAGGTATCCTCTCACACATGTGGGATTGAGATGGTTCTTTAGACCAATTGGATGGCTTATTTTTAATAAAGGATTAAAAAAATCACCAAAAATATAAATCTCTAAATAAAATGCCCAATATTTTTTTTGAAAATCTATATTTCCAATCAGTCATTTTTTATATCTCGAATTATATTTTAATTTCCTAGAAATTCCATGTTATTTTTGTAATTATATGGAATTTGTTTGAGACTAAGCGCTGAGATGACATGTGATTCCATGGCCCGGAGTGCCCGGAATGATCCATTGAATAATTTTATGTTTTAAACAGTGCACATGAGAAGTTTTACTAAAAAAGTGGAATACCTCTTAAATGGGTTCCTAGATTAGGAATCTAAGGGAATTGTTGTGTTCATGATAGCGTTTTTACCCTATGTGCGACTTATGTTTAGTAGGAACATGCCTCTAGTGAGAAAACTCGAAAATGACATTTTTGTAAGTAAAATTATTAAATAATATTATTAAATAAAATTATTTTATTTTTCAAATGATTATAACTCAAGATAGGTGAATCAAATTGAATTCTTGATACAACCATTTATCTCATGAGGTTATGATTTCCTTAGGTAGAGCCTAACATTGGATGGCGCATCCCAACAATGAAAGTTAGTTTTTGGCTGTAAATAAAATAATTAAGTAATAATTATTTTATTGTCAAATATTTATAAATCCTAAATGGTAACTCGGATTTGAAACCCGACAGTACCATGGAGCTCATGAGGGTGTGTTTCTTTTAGGTGGAGCTTAACCTCAACTAGCACAGGTTGATGGTGAAAGATAGTTTTTGTAATTTTTTAGCGAATTAAAATAGCATGCGTGTGCAGTTTTGGAAACTTCTAAACAGGTTCCCGAATTGAAAAATCGGAGGGCATAGTTTCATCTAAAATGAAGAAATTACCTAAGAATTGACTTAACTCCGACCAGTCCAGGTCAAGGGAAAAAGTTTATTTTTAGACATTTTGAAAGATAAATAAAATAAATTAGAAAGTTATTTTATTTATTTCCCCTCACTGTTGAGGGATGGCACGTCAGCACTACGGTACTGTGGTGAGGCGTAGAAGAAACTCATTAAATGAATCCCATTAATGAGGATCTTTAACTAAAGATTAATAGAGACGTTGTTTCATAAATGAAACAACGTAATGACATGAAAATGCGGCGTAATAGATTCGCTGCGGCATGTTTCCTTTTTAATGAGATAACAGGTTGGAGAAATGGTTTGAGATCTGGGAATTTATCTAATGAATCTATAGCAAGGAATCCTCTCCAATGAAGAAAAATTATCACATTATCCTTACAACTTTCGATGGATCGCTAGAAACATGGAAGGCGGACCAAGAACGGAGAACGAAAGTACCTGACCCCACTCTTCCTTGACCAACGTCTATCCTAGGTAGGGGTTTTATGCTTTCTATGTGAATTAACTTCCCCGTTATTTCTATTAGATGACAAACGCGGGACAACACACAAAATAGTTTACCCGTGGATCGATAGTTCTTTCGTGATGGTTTATTAAGTGGGATAAAAAGGGTATAATTTATCAGAGTGATTATTCCACATATTTTTATTTGTATGTAGTGACTCCGCTGACACGAACAATCCCATACCAACACGAACAATGGATGGTTGTTCATTTGGGTGCTCTTTGTGACCCCTCTCTCTATCTCTCTCTCTCTATCTCATTATTTGTGTCACAAAGACGGTGGCACATCAGCCGAGGATATGTTAGGAAGAAGGTTCGCGGCCAGGCGGGCCGCAACACTGATGAGAGATCACGAAAAAAGGTCGCATCAGTGGCATAAGGATGTAGCGGCGACACTGGGATGCAGAAACCTGGGTGCGATAGTAGGAGGAAGGTGGCAGGTTGGTAGCACGTCACGATGATATCAAGATCCTCCGAAACAGAGGCCAAATGCTAGAGGTAGGCAGACGTAGCCACCCGGTTGTATTGAAGGTGCACCCGGTGCAAGGCCATGGTCTGCAGACCGTTGTGGTAGGCTGGACCTGTGGAAAAGTATAGGTCACAAAGGAAGGATGATCCGAGTGAGCATGCCTGTTCTTGAGGGAGATGCCAGTCGGGAGACACATCAGAGGAGAGGATCGGGGAATCCATAAGACTTGATCGATACCAGGTGAGTTGTGTGTGGAGGAGACCATGACAGATGGGAAGGAACCCACAACTTTCTCTAGGTCACATGGGAGACTGATCCGCGTGAGGGGACTGACTGGCCGAGGGCACAACGCCACCCTAGCACCGCGGGCTGTGCGACCGGGCCGTTGAGCAGCCCAAGTTGGAATTAAGACAAGATGATTTTGTGGGCCAGGCTAACAGAATAAAACCATGTCACTGGGTGGCCCAGGCAGGGAGTAAACCGGGCCGCCTGTTGTTAGTCACAGAGGATGAAACTGGGTTGCTGGGTGACCCGGTGGGATGGACCCCTGGCCAAACAAGGCTGGGTTCGTTAAGGCCAAATGGGCCTATCCATACTAGACCTTCCCCACCCCAAATGGGGTTGGTTCAGAACGTTCAAACTATTCCAAGGCATGCTGGGCCCCCGAGTCAGGTTGGTTGGGTCGGTCTGACTAAGTTGGACCGAGCCCATAAACGACCAACCCCTGATTATTAAATTACCAATATCTTTTAGGCTGGGTGTCCGATTGACAAGATGTTTGTAGCATTGGAACCCTTTCAACGAGTAGGTTCTTTGGAATAATCTAAAGAGGTTTTAATGGATGTTTAAATGTGATGAATGGCTTGTGGACTGGGTTATCCCAGAATCAAGTGCACTACGTGTGGGAATCCTGTGGCTAGATGAGAATCGAAGACTGCTAACAAACAAACCTGTGTAGATCAGCTACAAGAAACCTGGTGGGGATCAGCTATGATAGGCCTGTGGGAAGAAGCTCTTTGTGACCTGACAGGCCTATTGTGGGGAGCGGTTCTGTGTGACTCGACAGACCCACTATACTCATCAGGGATGAGCACCTCAGTACGATGGCCAAGGTGGGAAGAGGCTCTGTGTGATCTGGTAGACCCGCTATGGGGAGTGGATCTGTGTGACCCATCATACCCATGATGCTCATTATGGATGAGTACCCCAGCAGTCCAAGGTGTTTAGTGTTGCGACAGATTTTCTTTCTTTCTATACTATAGATTATACCTGTATGAGCTGTCTTCCTTCATGATCACACTTCCTGGTTTTCTTTGTGGTATTTCCTTTGGGTTTTGGGGTCCCTATTGAGTATTGGGTTACTCAACCCTGCACGGGCTTTGCCCGCACATGCCATGTCCCGTGCAGGTGATCAATGCTTTGACGAAGACCTTGGTGGTCCAGGACCAGGTTGTGATAAGTTAGATGAGATAGAGAGATGCTTCGATGGAGACCTTGGTGATCCAGGACTAGGTGGTGATCAGTGAGATTGGAAAAACGTGAATACTTCTATAGCGATAGGCTGCTACACTTTACCTACCCTCCAGGTGGGGTCTTCTATGGACGTCTTATAGAGATATTTTGTACTTTTCTATTTTCAGTTGGTCTTTTGTTGGGTTTGCATGCTGGCCCATTTTACTTATAGCTATTACCTTTACTCATTTGTTGTTTAGTGGCATGCATGTTTTCCTTTCCATCTATATAGGACATGGATTTATGTGTGTGTGTGTGTGCATACAGGTGCTCAGGAAAATCCCTCACACTCATGGGATAATTCCTTTGGTGCGAGTTTCCAGCCCCTGGCCTTTGGGAGGCGAGCTTGGGTTAGTCACGACATGAGCCCTGGGGGACGAGTTGTGGAAAAGTGTTATCATAGTTGGTCGATCTTACCTCAAAGATTGGGAGTCTGTTGTTTTGATTTTGGAAAAAAGTGTTAAATGTTTCAGGTTCTACTTTCAGATTCAGGGAGTCCGGTGTTAGTGCGGCGGCTGACGTATCCATACACCAGGACCTTGAATTCTATGTTTTGGCTCTATACATAAAAAATAACTAGTTGCATGCATCATATAAGAATTGAGTGTTTCCTCACTATCTTTTGGAGTTAGATTCATCTCACCAGGTATAATCTATTACTCAAAATTCATCCTGATCTCTTTCAAAAATCCTCCACATAGACAACCAGTCAGGATTCCAGTGTGTGACCACGAGGATGGTCTATAGATTGATGATGATTCAGTACAACGACTGTTTCCCAAGATAGAACCTTCGAGCGGTTTCCCAAGTTTTCCACTACCTTTTGGTCAACAGTTACTATCGATGCTACTAGTAGAGGACACATGTTGGATCAGTGATTTACACAAGTTTCAGTGATATAGACCCTTTATGTTCTAATACGAGCACAGTTCACAGGCGGCTAAGGACTGGATTGAGGTGGTGACTGAGTTATCCATCTATTCAGGGCACCATTAGATCAGATAGTAGTGCTGACAGTGAGCCTTCTACGTGGCTCAGTAGGGTGATGATGAGGTTTAGATTACACGATCTTGCGATGAGGTGACTTTTTCATGGAAAGATCTCAAACCTATCTCTAAGAAGGGGTTTTTCCATAAAAGTTAAGGGCTATGTATGCCCAAGAGCTTCTGTAGATTCAACAAGATGACATGTCTGTACCTGATTGTTCATCGATACATACCAATCCTTCAACTACTCGATTAATACGATGTGACCACTGCTTCAAGGATCAAACCTCTGAGCAAGATTTGTTTAGGGATATCCGAGATAGAACTATAAATTTTTAGATTTCGACTCATGCTAGGGTCGTAGAGAGACCTATTGTGGTTGAAAGTTCTTGGGATGAGTATATATAACCAGTGGATGTCAATAGTGGGAAATTAGGAAACCGACGTCAGTCTCAGAGACCTGGACGAGTATGTGGATGTATTTCTAGAGGACGGTCCAAGACTACCTCTTTATAGAGAGGTAGATTTATTCATCGATATATACCCCGAGACGAAACTGATATCTACACCAACATATTTAATGGCTTCCGAAGAGCTCCAGGAGATGAGGGTACTAGAGGAAAAATTGAAGAGGAAGGGGTTCATAAGGCCCATTGTTTCACCATAGGGGAGCCCCAATGTTGTTTTACAAGAAAGAAAATGGAAGCTTGAGGTTATGCGTGGACTATCGATGCTGACACCAGGTGACCATGAAGAACATGTATCCTCTACTAAGGATGGATATCATCTTAAATCATGTGAAGGGAGTGAGATAGTTCTCAAAGATAGACCTCAGATCAAGCTATCCCCAACTTCGAGTACGAGATGAGGTCATCTTGAAGATGGATTTCAAATGTCGCTATGAAAACCATGAGTACTTAGTGATGCTGTTTTCATGATGAACACCCCAGATTTATTAGTACGTAGTGTATTCAGTGTACAAGGAGAAGCACACAATACACCTGAGGATGGTTCTGGACACACTCTGAGAGAACCATATTTACAGAAATCTCTCAAAGTGTGAGGTATGGATACGAAAGGTCCACTTTTTGGAACATTCCATCTCAAAGGATGAGTTGTGGTGGATCTAGAAAAGACTAAGGAGGTTCTTTCTCAGGAGACACCCAAGAGCATTACTGAGGTGCAGTGTTTCCTTAGGTTGGCTAGGTACTATCGATGGTTTGTACCTAACTTCTACAGGGAGTCATCACCCCTGACAGTGTTGATGAATAAGGTAAAACCATTCATGTGGAGAGAAGTATTCTAGTAATTCTTTCAGTAGATGAGGCAGATATTGATGAGTGATCCTATCTTGAGGGTTCCATAGGAGGGTTTCGACTACATGGTGTAATATAACACATCATGAATCGAGATTGGTTGTGTCCTGATGCATGGAAAAGAGGTGATTTCATATGGTTCATGGTAGTTGAAACCACATGAGCATTACCTTGTGACTCATGAACTTGATTTGGCAGTGGTAGTCTTACACTGAAGATGTAGAGACACTACCTTATGGTTGAATGATTCATCGTATGCTCTAACCACAAGAGTCTCAATTATATCTTTTCTCAAAATGATCTAAATATTAGACAAAGATTTTGGATAAAGTTACTCAAGGACTATGACTTCAAGGTAGTCTATACTCATGGGAATGAGAACATGGTGTTAGATTCTCTTAGTAGGAGATCCAGTTCACAACTACTGAACGAGTCCGAAATGTAGTTGGCCTCACTTCAGATATAATTGGTGGATAAAGATGAGGTAACTTATCTTCAATAGATGTTTATTTCCCTTATTCTCTTACAACGATTCAGTGGGGTGCAAAACGGAGATTCCAGCTATAAGACTACATGTGCCAAGATGTGCATAGGGCATGCACCTGATGGATATTTTAAAGGTGGGGGGCACATCATCCTTTTTAGGGGACACACCATTGTATGTCTTGGGGGCATGATACCATCTGGGTGATCGTAGACCGACTCACCAAGTCATCCCACTTCATACCCATTCAAGAATAGAGTTCAATAGAGATATTGGGATGCTTCTAATTGCAAGAGATAGTTTGAATCCACAGAGAACCTTTTATGATAGTCATAGATCATGATTCACACTTTACATCCCAGTTGTAGAAGGGATTATAGGAGGCATTTTTGACTCAGCTACGCTTAAGTACAAACTTTCACTCAAAGCCAGATGGTCAGCCGGAGGGGACCATAAAGACCTTGGAGGGATTGCTTCGTGCTTAGGTTCTTGATTTTGGTTATAATTGGGAGGACCACCTACCACTGGTGAAGTTTGAATATAACAAAAGATACCACTCCACCATCAGTATGGCACCATTCGAGGAACTATATCGATAACCATGAAAGTCACAATTATGATAGGAAAACACAGTGGATTCAACACTTAAGGGTATAGAGATGGTACGAGCTACCACCGAGAAGGTGCAAGTCATCTGAGAGTAGAGGAAGACTACAAAGAGATGAAAGATGTCCTATGATGATAGGCTATGGAGTCCCTTGGAGTTCAAGGAGGGTTACCACATATTCCTATGAGTCTCTACTTGACGAGGGATACATAGATTTGGTTGGGGTAAAAATTTATATATGAGGATCACTGACCCTTTCTAGATTCCAAGCAGAGTTGGCGATGTGTTATACCACCTAGATCTTCCCCCATAGATGCACCAGGTGCATGTTGTTTTTTACGTTTCACATCTGAGGAGGTATGTTCAAGATCCATCGCACATCATCAACTGGGGTGAGATGAAAATTGACGATGGGATGACATTTTTGGAGTTCCCAGTGGAGATAGAGTATTGATAGAAGTGGGTCCTTCATGGAAAGTCGATTCCTCTAGTGTACGTTCAGTGGAAGCACAGGGAATTTCCATGTGAGAATGTGGGAGAGGGAGGCTCATATTCATGCTCGGTACCCCCATTTTTTTGTTTAGTCTTATTTTGGATAATGAGAAAATAAATCCCTAAAGTGGGGAGTATTGTAATGTCTCATAAATTCCATGTATTTTTTTAATTATATGGAATTATTTCTAGACTAGGCATTGAGAAAACATGTTATTCCGAAGCCTGGAGTGCCCAAAATGACCCATCAAAAAATGTTAAGTTTTAAATAATGAACATGAGAGGTTTCCATGAAAAAGTGGAATAACTCTTAAATGGGTGATTTTATAATAAATACAAGGGAATAATTGCATTCAGGATAGTGGATTTACCCTAGGCGTGACTTAAGTTTAGTCGGCACATACCTCCAGTGAGAAAACCATAAAACTATATAACCATAAATAAAATAATTAAATAAAATAATAGTATTTTTTAAATGATCTTAACTCACAAATAGTTACTCAGATTGAAAATTTGAAACCATGTTTGATCTCATGAGGGTATTCTTTCCTTAGAAAGAGCCTAATGTTGGCCGATGCAAGCCAACAGTAGAAGTTTATTTTTTGGCTGTAAATAAAATTATTAAGTAACAATTATTTTATTATCAAATCATTATAACTCATAAACGGTAACTCATATTGGAAATCTAAGAGTACCAATGAGATCATGAGGGCGTTTTTCTCTTAGACAGAGCATTACCTCGACCGGTGCGGGTCAAGGGTGAAAGATAGTTTTTGTAAATTTTTTAGCGAATTAAAATAGACCGCGTGCGCAGGTTTGGAAACTTATAAATGGGTACCTAGATTGAAAATCTGAGGTGACCATTGCATCTGAAATGAAGATATTACCTATGAATGGACCAAACCTTGACCGGGGTGAGTTGATGGAAAAAGTTAATTTTTAGACCTTTCAGAAGATAAATAAAATTAATTAAAAAGTTATTCTATTTGTTTTTACTCACCGTTGAGCAGTGGCACTTCAGCACTGTGGTACAATGAAGTGGTGACAACCAAAAAAATAAATGAATCCCATTAATGAGTCTCTTTAACTTAATCATAACAGCGCAATTGTTTCATAAATGAAACAACGTAATGACATGATGATCCATCCTAACAGAAACACTGTGACACGTTTCTCTTTTAATGAGATAACAGATCAGAGAAATGGTGGGAGATCTGGGAATTTATCTGAAGAATTTACGGTGAGGAATCCACTCTAACAAAAAACTATGAAGTCATTCTTTTTCCAAAATTCGAAGGATTGCTAGAAATGTGGGCGGTGGATTGAGAATGGAGAATGAAGGAACGTGGCCCCACTCTTCCCTGACCAATGTCTATCCAAGGTAGGGCTTTTATGCTTTTAATGTGAATTACTTTCCCTGTTCTTTCTATTAAATAATAAACAAGAGTTAACTCACAAAAAAAGCAAACCCACAGATTGATCGTTCATGTAGGATGGTTAATGATGCATTACTAAAAAGGGATAATTTATCTTAGTGATTATTCCACCTTTTTCCTTAGTACGTTGTGATTCTACTAACATGAACAATCCCAGACCAACATGAAAAAAGTTTGGTTGTTCATTTGGGTGCTCTTTGTGACCCCTACCTCTATCTCTCTCTATCATTATTTGTGGTGCAACAGTGGAGGCACATCGTCCAAATAGGAATTAGGCGGAAGGGCTATGATTAAGCGGGCCATGGTACCGACAAGAGATTGTGCCAAAATGATATGGCAGTAGCACAAGGCTGTGGCTGCGGCACCCCGACTGTAGTGGCAAGTGGGAGGCGGTGCACTGGCAGCACACTGTGGTGGCAGAATGAGCTGCTGGAATGCAGGCTGACCGCTAAAAGATGGTGGATGCAACCACCCAGCCACCTCATAGGAGCATGTAGTACAAGGCCATGGTCTGTAGACCATGGTGGTAGGTTGGTCCCAATTCAAAGCCACATGTCAAGTAGGAAGACCAATCCGCATGAGTGGACCAGTGTTGGAGGAAGACGCCACTCAAGTGCCGTGTCAGAGGAGAATACCACCCAAATTTCCGAAACGTGAAGAGGACCTGGTTAGCACCAGGCCAGATTCATGAAGAGGAGGCCATGAATTAGTGCCACAACAGATGGGAAGGAACCCGCTGCTTGCTACGGGTTATGCGGGAGACTTGTCCGCATTAGTGGACCAGCTGGTTGAGAGGGCGACGCCATGAAGCCATAGTGGGATGCGTGATCCAGGCCACTGATCATCTTGGGTTAGAATTAATATGGCCCGATTTTGAGGGCTGGGCTTGCAGAATAAAACCAGGTCACTGGGCTGCCCAAGCTGGGAATAAACCGGTCCGCCTGTTGCGGGCTGGGATGGATGAAACTGGGTCGTTGGACGACTCGATGGGTTGGAACTTTGGCCGAACCAGGCCGAAACCAACCCAAACAAGGTCAGGTCAGATCATTCAAACTGGGCCAAGGCAAGCGGGACCCCTGGGCTAGGTTGGTCGGGTCGGTCCGACCAGGTCGGACCGAGCCCATACACGACTGGCACACCGATTACTAAAACGCTAATATCTTTTAGACCGGGAATCCAATTGAAGAGCCGTTTGTGGGGTTGGAATGATTGTGATAAGGTGTATAATTTAGAATATTATAAGGAGGTTTTCATGGAATTTGAAATGCAACAAATGGCTTAAGAATTAGTTTCTCCTGAAATCAAGTGCACTATACGTGCGAGAATCCTGAAGCTGACTGAGATCCGAAGACTACTGACAAGAAAACATGTGTGGATCAGCTAGAAGAGACCTCATGAGGATCATCTATGATGGACCAGTGGGAAGTGGAATTATGTGACCCGACAAACCCATGGTTGGGAGTGGCTCTATGTGACTTGGCAGACCCACGATACTCATCCGGGATGAGTACCTCATTATGATCACCAAGGTGGGAAGCGACTCTGTGTGAGCCAACATACCCATGGTGGGGAGAGGATCTATGTGACCTTACATATCCACGATACTAATCAGAGATGAGTACCCCAACAGTACAAGGTGTTCAGTGTTGTGACTGATGGTCATTACTTCTATACTCTAGATTAAACCTGTGTGATCTCTCCTGCTTTGTGATCATGATTCGTGGTTTTATATTTTTATTTTTTTGTGGTCTATCTTTTGTGTTTTGGGGTACCTACGAAGTATTGTGTTACTCACCCATGAACGAGCTTCTCCCACACATGTCCTATCCCATGCAGGTGATTGACACTTCGATATAGACTTTGGTGGTCTGGGACTAGGCGGTGCTCAGTGAGATGGGATAGACGGACTCTTTGACAGGGACCTTGGTGATCCGGGACCAGGTGGTACTCAATGAGATGGGGAAAACATGCGTACTTCTACAGTTATAGGTAGCTACCCTTCACCTACCCTTTAGGTGGGGTCTTCTGTGGACATCTTACAAAGATTTTTTATACTTTCCTATTTTTAGTTTGTCTTTTTTGGGGTTTATATTATGGACCATTTGACTTATATCTTGTACCTTTACTCAGTTGTTTTTTAATGTCATGTATGTTTTTATTTCTACTTATTTTGGGACATGGCTGTGTGTGTGCGTATGCATACAGGTACTCAGAGAAATGCATCCCACTTGTGGGATAATGCCTTTTGTGATAGTCACTATCCCATGGACTTTGGGATGCAGGCTTGGGGTAGTCACGACATGGGCCCCAGGGGGACAAGTTGTGACCTATATAAATTTTAAAACATTGTTCTCTAGTTAAAGTCAACACTTATAATCTAAATATTTTAATGATATAATAATTTATAGTCTCCAAATATCCCTTTCACATTTATTTGGTATTAAGATCAGTTCAATAATTTTACCATTTAAAAACAAAAAATTTTTATCTTCACAATTTTTTTAAAACATATTGAATTTTCTGCACATTGAATTTCCATCATAACTTCAAAATCATTAAACCTCTTGGGCTCATCAAGGGTTAATTAAACTTATGGAAAATTAGGTTTATTTACAAAAATTCCATCCTTTTTCACTTTTAGAAGTGTCCTTTCCCCCACCCTCAAATACAATTAAAAAATTATGTTTTATCAAAAATCTTAACCATTTTTCATTTGTCTATAATCCTCTTTCACATCATTATTCTTTTGGTCTCATGATATTATCCTAATACATCATATTTCAAGAGAAAGCCAACGTTCACAACATGAGTATTTGTTTTACCTTCACATCTCCCATTTACATATTTCCATTAAATTTATAATTTTTATATCCCCAAGTAATGATATAAGTTTTGGTTATATGTTTATTCTTTTATGATAAATGAATAACTATTAACTTGCTTTACCATTTTACCATAATGGGGCCAAAAATTATATTAACGTGTGTGTATGGAATACCACCTATATGAAGAATCATGTTTCCTTTCTATAAAAACATTAAAAGGCTAGTGGAAATAAATAATATAAAATTTTTTTACAATAATTATAAAACATTTTATATTTTTAAATGATAAAACCAATTTTAAATTTATCTCAATCTATAAAAAGTGAAATTTTCAACCGTGCATATTTATGGATTACCACCTCATTGGAATGATTCATTTCCATTCAATTTTTATTACCTATTTTGATTGATGGTAATAGGAATTGGTTTAAAGGATAAATATTTTTATGTCACTTTTATGATATTTTAAGACAAACTGAATAACATATTATTTATTTAAAAAATAAATAATCATTATAAATTAACCATCTTATACAAGTTTACTAAGAAGAAAATCCATATAGTCATAATACCTAATAATTTAATATCCAATAATTCTACTTATATATCCTTAAAATTATAATATATATTATTAAATAGTACTAAATAAGTTAATTAAAATTCTATTATTTTGATTTGACAACAAAACAATTACATAATTGTCTACTAATTATTATATGTTCATGCATGGGTTTGTTTAACCACCTACATGAAAAATGTTATGAAATTTTAACATATATGACTATGGATACTAAATTAATGATATAATATGATATTATTATGTAAATAATGATATATTTAATTATATTAGAATCATTAAATCAATAATTAAGAAAAAAACCATTCGTTGTTTAGGAATCATAGAAACAAGGTTTTTATTGATTTAATCTGTGAGGATAAAGACTAAAACACTAAGGAAAGGAATTCAAAACATCATAAATTATTATAAATAATAATAATTATATCATCAAGTACCAAATAAACATTAAATATTTGAGAACAATTAATACAAAAAATGTTGTTTCAAATTAATATTGAAATTCCAAACTATAAACTCCTAACGTTGTGAAGTAGGTAAAAAATAAACTGACTATAATTGATATAGTGAATTACTATATATAACTAGTATAAATTAAAATTGAAATGAATATTTTTTATATATAAGTGATTAATATTTCTATGTTTATGATACATGATATTAAAGTCATTATTAGTTTTCAGGAAAAGAGTTAAGGGATTTCTTGGTCTTAATTATGAATCTTCAAAACAAAATACATTGTGTGCACCATGGTTTCCTTATACATTGTATTTCTTCCATGGAATTATTTTTAGCATTATAATTTTTTTTACTTCCAGAGATATAATAAAAAAACCATATTCTCTCCATCAAATGGTTATTAATTCAATTATTACCCCACTAGAAAGTATTTTTTAGAAACTCAAATTTCATTCATTGGTGTATGATTGTCACAAAATAAAATTATATTAGTCTTTTAAATTATAACCTTGATTATATTATATGATATCATATAAATATTTTATGTGTATTTACATTCCATCTTCATAAATCCATATCTAATATCTCTAAATGTATAAATTATTTCACTCATAAGTTATATTAATAACACAAATCCCCTTTCATTGAGTTGTAATTTTTTATCAATAATATTTTTATTCCATGATTGGGATTTCAAACACTAATATTTTATTATATGTTATATTATAATTCAATTTAAAAATTATGTTTTAGTAAATAGATTATATATATATAATTTTTATATAATGTGGGCTTTCAGCAAATAAAATTTCAATGTATTAAGAAGGTTCAATTCAATATAAAATGTTTTATCATGGGCTCCACATCTGTAACAAAATAAATTATTTAATTTTCAAGGATCAATTATTTGAGGTTAATATTGAATATAAATGTCTTCAAAGTCATCAATTTGTCCTTCTAAAAAGTTTTTTTAATATATTCTATATATTCTTGAAATTTATACCAATAATAAATATGTTTTCTAGAATACATTTTGTATTTTCATTTCAAGTTTTATTTTTATATTATAATAGATTTATCCTCATTATAATTATGTTACATGGTTTATAATCTAAGAAATATATATATTTAAAATTTGGTTAGTGTAACTAGAGGTATCAAAAATTATATTCTTGATCCCTTCTTGTGTGATACCATTGGAAGCATTATTTTGTAGAGATGTTTTTTATCTATGTAAATATCTTTATGAATTTCCATTATTAAAAAGGGATATATTCTTTTATATCCATCATCCTTATTTCTCTATCTAGATTATGTAATAATATTTTTTATAAAAGATATAGCCTATCACGTCATTTTTATTTCTTATCCATCCAATGTGAATAAGAATTACATCTCATGGAATGTAATTTCTTTCAAAATACCATGTTTTATATTTCTTTTATTTAACAGTGTTCTAATAGATTTCATAAGATGATTGGTTGGGGAAATTATAAAATTAACATAATACCATTACTTCATATAGTTTTTTAAAGAGGTTTGATTACATAGAGAGCTATTCTATCTATTAATTAGAGAAAAATGATTTTTTTATAAATTCTATTTTGAAACACATTTTTATTTATTACTTATGATCATTGAGAATGTATGTTTTGTCGAACCACATTCTTAATATAGATGGTTTATGATCACGGGGAAAAGTATTATCATTATGTATTTTGTTATTAAAATACAAATTATGATTCTATATGTTTATTATGTATTCCATACTCATTATCTAATAGTATGAATGCATAAAATGAAAAAAATTTATGGGCGTATCATGAATTTTTATATCCCCAAGATGCATTATTAGGTCTCATGAGATAATCATGTTTCAATATTTGTTGTATGTGTGCCTATTTGAGTATGATTTTGTTTATTATGATCTTGATAACAAGAATTATGTCTTGGCTACATCCTTAATGGAAACATTTATTTCCTGGTAGAGGCCTTGATGGTAAGATTAGGATGTATGGAATTATTCATTCCATCACAAAGATTTCAGTTATAGTTATTTTTGTGAACCATTTATTTTAATTTTTAACCAAAAAATATAACTCTCTCAATATCAATTTACTATGACATTAAAAATATTACTAATTTTTTCCTTAATATATTTTCCAAGTTTATTCCATGATTTCATTAGTTTTTATGTTTTCTATTACAAGCCATCTAAGATCATGACTTATTATACATTAGTTTCCTGATATTATGATTAAAATTATTACACGTGATATGAATAGATGAATATAATGAGTGAGGGATGTTTAGAAGTTGATAATGAATTTCCATAGATTATGTAGTTTCTAGTGTTGGTCGGAGTGGTTAACTCAAGAGGGGGGGGGGGAATTGAGTACCAATTAAAATTTCTGTTAAAAACAATTTCTATTAAAATCCCCCAATTTCAAAAACAAATTAAACTGTAGTGAATTTATATAGATTATAAAGGTTCAATTAGTTTCTCAAAGATTGATTAGTTCTCAGTTAACTTAATCTTATGATTAAATTAACTTTTGAAACTAACTTACTGATTTATAATAAATATAAACACTTGCGAATTTAATTATCAAAGTAGCTTTGAAGATAAATTATATTTCAAAGCAATGGCAGCGGAATATGAAATAAATATGTATAGTATGGATAAAGTATGTAGCTACTAACACAGAGAATTAACCAAGAGGTTCAGTCTCAAGCCGAGACTTAGTCCTCTCAACAGTTTGTATAAAAATGATCCACACCCTGGATCGGGGTTAACAACAGTGAACACACTGTCCAGGTCACAAGACCTCTACCACAGTTTTACGTGGGAAAACAAACAATAGCAGCTAGCTGTCAAGGTCACAAGACCTCTACCACTATCCACAGTGGGAAACAGTACAACAGCAACCAGCTGTCCAGGTCACACACGACCTCTACCGCTGTTATTTGTGGGAAAGAAAGAATGAAAGAGTTTGGTAAGGATTTTCAAATCCTTCAGTTTGAGTACAGGAGACAGTGTATGTGTTAGATACAGCAGATAACACACACTGCTCGAAAAGAATGATAATAAATCACAGAACAAGAGATGCAGAGTTTAGAGATGGTTCTGGTGATTTTAGTGTAGCATTGGACTCCTTTGGATTCGATCAGAAGTGAGTATGAGTCCTCTTCTCGATTTTGTTTGAGAAGCAGAGTGTCGTATGCTTCAGGTTCACAGGCAGTGAGATGTAGTCGATGAAGCTCTTAGATATTATTTTGTATGCACAAAACACTTCTTGAGTAGGCTTGATTGTCTGCGTGATTCTGTCTTGCTTGGTTCTTCTTGTATGCACAGATCTTTTTCCTTGAGTATGTCGTATGTCTTCCTTGTCTCTATGTGTGTTGTCTCTGTGTGTTCTCCTCCTTCCTTCAGCAGAGTCTTCTTGTATTTATATCACGTGCTCCGTAGGACAGAAGAGGTTTCCTTTCCGCAGGTACGAGGTACGGTTTCCTGACATCCGACAACCTTTATTAATAATCTGACAGAGCATTAAAATATACCTAATATGACCGTTGGTTAGATTAAATAAAGATAAAGATAAATAAATTCAAACAGTTGTTTATGACTGTTCAAGTGATCGGTAGGTCATCAGCAATAGAGTAAAGATTGGTGACTTAGATAGATCAGCATCGGTCTGTCATCTGATCGGTGAGTCATTTGCATCGGTGAGTCATTTGCATCGGTGAGACCTTGGATCAGCGACTCATTCGCATCGGTGAGTCCTTGAATCGGTGACTCATTCGCATCGGTGAGTCCTTGGATCGGTGAGTCTGATGGATCGGTGAGTCTGATGGATCGGTGCGTCTGATGGATCGGTGAGTCTGATGGTGGCTTCGTCCATCGGTGACTCTTATTCCATCGGTAGCTATTTATACTTACACCGGTAGCTCTATATTTGTATCGGTAGCTGTCTGTAAGTCAATAGCTTATATTTATAAGCACATCGGTAGCTCCGTGTTAAGTCTATCGGTAGCTCTGTGTTAAGTCTATCGGTAGCTGTCTGTCGGTAGACTAAGTCTATCGGTAGACTGGTTACCGGTAGCTCTTTATCAGTAGCTAAAGGCAGATTACTTATCTGTTTTATGCAGAACACATCCGATTGTGTTAGAATCAATTTATAACTTGTATGAACATGGATAAATGAGGATTAACATATTCCAAAGACTATTTTAAAAATTATTATTGGTTTGATCACATATTTGAAAGAATTAAATTATAGATCAATGATACTTAAAAATATCATAGAGAATGAAAACATAATTGGGATTTTCAACACATATGAATACATGATTGAGATTAGAAAAACAGGTGAGGTCAACAATCTCCCCCTTTTTGATAATCACAATTTATGATATGGGCATTTAACATAGTGAAAATATGATGGTAAAGAGTATAATATTGAGTTCAATTTTCTTATTGAAAATAGCATCAGAGATAATAGAAATAGTATGATATAGACATAAGTTATCAGAGGTAACAATCATAAGGTACTAAATAGACATAAAGTATCAGAGGGAAAAATGAAAAGAAGGGTAAAGTGTCTCCCCTTATTCCTTATTTTTCTCCATTGAGTATATTTTTCATTCTCTTTGTTCTCCCCCTTATTCTCTCATTTTGGTCTCCCCCTTATTCTCCTTATTATTCTCCCCCTTTGTGATAATCAAAAAGTGGGAAATCATATATATAGGAGACAAATAAAACATGAGAAGTAAAAAGAGTTCCTCTGTATTAGATCAGTCAGAAAGTACAAAAAACAGAATACAAGGGAATTCCTATAAAAAATCCTAGCCATTGGATCATTCCACCTCTTCCACTTGAGATTTTCCTTTGGGATCAGAAGAAGGTTCGGGTGGTGAGGATGTAGGTGAAGGTTTTGGAATCCCAGAAAAGATCAAAGGAGGCTGGGCCACTGACACAGAGTCAGGCCTGTAGGTTTAAGATCTCTGGGTGATCATCGGTGTGAGGCTTCGAATAGCTTGAGCAGGAGTCAGTTGGACTGTGGAAGCAGCTGAGGCAGAAGCAGGCAAAGCAGGAGGTATGATGACTGGTCTGGCATCAACATGCAAGAAGGGCAGTAGCAGATTTCTAAAATCCATAATAATTCCTCCTCCTCTTTCCATAGCAGAGATGAAATCATCTTTGTTCTCCATAAATTTCTCTAAGGCAGGATTCAATTCTCTTAGCTTGCTCACTTGTTCTCTGAAAGCTTGAGTGACTGGAGGGAGCTTCATGTGTTCCAACATTAGCTTGAAGTGGTGTTCGAGTTGATGCTTGGTGAAAATTTTGGTGAAGTAGTAGTCCACTTTGCTTTTTATGGCTTCTTGAGAGGCAGAGGCTTCTCTCATGTAATATTGAACAATATTCATTATTTCTCTGGCAGAATCTCTTGTAGACAGCACCACTCGGCTCAACTCTGATGAGTCCACAGAGCCACTGGTTGAAATAGAACCAATCTCCTCCTTCAACATTGCTCGAACTTGATTCAGGTCAACTGATAGATTGGATGTGAGAGGGCCAAGAGAGAAGGAAACAGTATCTTTGAAACTCTTATACAAACCATTGATTAGGCTTTGAACTTGAGAGTCTTGTAATTGAACATGATCCTTCACTGAGGTTTTGAAACTTTCAAATACTGAGACAAACTGGCTTACTACACCCTTCACGTAATCTAGGTCCTTGTCAGCTTGAGATTTGGAGCTCATATAAGAATCCAAAGCAGCAACTGATGTCTTGAGAGCTTCCAGATCTGATTCGATTCTTGAAGACTGAGTCTGGCACTCTTTCACTTCTTCCATTAGCTCAGACATAAAAGAAGATAAATTACAGGCAAGAGATAGCTCGAAGGATCTCTCTAACATTTTCATTTCTTCATAAAAGCTTTGCTTCATCTCAGCAACTAATACACTGAATGATTCTTTCAGCTCATTCTTCATGGATTCAAGATCAGATTGAGAGACAAAATCATTTGAGACAACTGCAGCAGATCCTCTTGCTGAGGCCAAACTAACTACAGAATCAGTCATTATTGAATTAATTGAGGATGCAAGAGAGGTTTCCATTAACTTCACTTCTTCAACTAAACTGGATTTGAGGTCCTCTTTCAGCTTATTCAGATCATGAAATCTGACCACATCATCTGGAAACATCTCAGAAGCAAGATCATAATTGGTCTTCGGTCTATTCACAGACATCTCATTATCTGAATCTGGATAATCCAATCCACAGACTATAAACCCTGGGTCTTCTACCCAGTCTCCAAGCTCAACAGCTACTGTAACTCTTCCAAGCACAGACTGATGCTCCCCCTCAATGGGTGCATTCTCATGTGTCACAACAGCATTTTCTACTGGCCTTTCTTCATCAGAATCTTCCACAACAACTTCCATCTCAGCAGCAGTAAAGAGGTTTTCTGAAACAGGTACAGCTTCTTCTGTATCTTTTTCAACTTCAGCAGCAGGCATAGCTAAGCTTCCAATCAAAGGACTCATACTTAAACTACCAGAAGTAGAAAATTCAGATACATTTTCCTTTTCCTCTTCTTCTTGGTGAGGTACAGACTGGTCTTCCTCATGAGTAGACACAATTTCCTCTACCTTTCCTTTCCTAGAATAAACCAATTCTGCAACAGGACTTGGGGGCAAGTCTGGATCTCCTCCAACATCCATGGGAGTTTCTTCTTCTTCTTCTTCTTCTGTTTCATCACTATAAACAGGTTCCTCTTCATCAGGTCTCAGACTCAGATCTCTCTCATCCTTTGGTCTTGAGGGATGATCCACAGGATTAAACCTATCATAAATCTTCTGATCATCACTGACCCATTCGCCCTTCCATGGGTTCCAGTTAATTTTCATGCACTTGAAAACAGTCGAGGTGATGCAGAAATTGTTCTTGACTACAACTGTCTCATCCTGAGACTCAGCTATTCCTTTCACTTTTATCATCACTGAAATCAGCTTGGCAAAGAATAAAGCATTAGTCTTTGACTTTGGTCTAATCATGTCTTCCATTTGAAGCATCAAAAATCTGCACAGATTGATTTTTACACCATGTCTTAGCAAATGAAGAAGATAGATATCTTGATATCTCAGATTTGAAAAATCTCCTCACCTCGGTATCAACACATTCTGAACAAACTTGAAAAGCAGTCGATTTTCTCCATCCATTTCAGCAGCAACCACTTGCCTTTGATTTCCATTACCAGTCAGTTCTTTTAAGGCGGTTTCATAATCAAAGATGTCACTGCTAGGTGGAATTGCTCTTGATACATACCCAGAGACACCTTCATGTGGTACTTTCAAACTCTCAGCCCACTCTACTGAAGAAAAAGACATCTCTTTTCCATTTACAAAAGAGATTACTCGATTCTCATTTTCAGACTTCTCAAAGGTTACAAACTCATAGAACTGTTTTACCAACTTCGGGTAGTATGGGCCATTGTTATTCGAGAAACAATCCACCCATTTCTGGTCCTCCAGAATCTCGAGTACTAACGATTTGCTAGGCAGTAGCCATTCCACGCACAGTTCCTTATCGATTACTATGTCTCTATTCTGCAAGTGAGGATTCACTGGTCGCCTTCCCGATATAGTTCTGACTTCACTAACACTGGCTTTATGCTGTGTCTTCTTCTTCTTAGCGTTTGGTTCTGTACTTTCATCTCTGACGATAGGAAGCTTAGTTTTTGCCATCGCGGGTTTAGGGTTCTTGGTCGATTTGGGAGCTAAGGTTCGAAGGTGAGGGATTTTGAGCTCGGTGAGGTAAGAAGTGTCTTAGACTGAGTTTTATCATTTAGTAATTCCAAATAAATGACTAAAATAGAGTAATAAAATAAAATAAAACAATTCGTATTCTTGGCGGAAGACAGAAGTTTTAAAACCTTGCATCGGTGTGAGTTAATCATCGGTGAGAAAAACAAATCGGTGAGAGTTTTCACGTCGGTGAGAATTTTCACGTCGGTGAGAATTTCTACATCAGTGAGAATTTTCACATTGGTGAGAATTTCACATCAGTGAGAATTTTCACATCGGTGAGAATTTTCACATCGGTGAGAATTTCACATCGGTGATAATTTTCACATCAGTGAGAATTTTCACACCAGTTGTGATTAAACATTCCCAATTCGTGTCTTATGTAACTTAGCCTATCCGAACATAAAGGTTTAGTGAAAATATCAGCCAATTGATGTTCAGTGCCAATAAATTCAAGAGAAATATCACCTTTTTGATAGTGATATCTTAGGAAATGGTGTCTTACATCTATGTGTTTGGTTCTAGAGTGAGATACAGGATTCTTAGAGATGTTTATTGCACTGGTGTTATCACAGTTGATTGAAACATGTTTAAAAACATATCCATAGTCCAAAAGAGTGTGTTTCATCCACAGAATTTGTGCACAGCAACTACCAGCAGCTATATATTCTGCTTCGGCAGTAGATAATGCAACTGAGTTCTGTTTCTTACTACACCAAGAAACTAAGGATTTTCCAAGCAAATGACATGTTCCAGATGTGCTCTTTCTATCTAACTTACATCCTGCAAAGTCAGCATCTGAATAACTCATTAAGTCAAAGGATTTTCCTTTTGGGTAAAACAAACCTAAGTTAACCGTGTGTTTGAGATATTTAGAAATTATTTTAACAGCAAGCAAATGATATTCTTTTGGATTAGCTTGAAATCTAGCACACATACACACACTAAACATAATATCAGGTCGACTAGCAGTAAGATAAAGTAAACTACCAATCATACCTCTGTAATTTGTTTGATCAACTGGTTTCCCAGTTTTATCTGCATCCAATTTACAGGTAGTACTCATAGGAGTTTCACTTTCCTTGATACTATTCAGACCAAAACGTTTTAAAAGATCCTTTGTATATTTACTTTGATTCAAAATAATACCATTTTCATTTTGAAATACTTGAAATCCAAGAAAGTACTTAATCTGTCCCATTAAGCTCATTTCAAATTCATTTTGCATACTTTTTGAAAAATCAGTACATAAAGAGTGTTTAGAAGGTCCAAAAATAATATCATCAACATATATTTGTACAACTAAAACATCTTTAGAAATTCTTTTAATGAAAAGAGTTGGATCAGCAATCCCTTTAGTAAAACCTTTTGAAATAAGGAAATTGCTAAGTCTATCCTACCAAGCTCTTGGAGCTTGTTTCAAACCATACAAAGCTTTAGAAAGTTTAAAAACTTGATTTGGAAAATGGGGGTTAGTAAATCCAGGTGGTTGTTCTACAAAAACATCTTCAATTATAAAACCATTTAGAAATGCACTTTTCACATCCATTTGATATAACTTGAAATCCAGATGTGCAGCATATGCAAGTAAGATCCTAATGGCTTCTAGTCTAGCTACAGGTGAAAAAGTTTACTCATAGTCTATACCTTCTTCTTGACTATATCCTTGTGCAACTAGTCTATCTTTGTTTCTAACTATATTTCCAGATTCATCTACTTTATTTCTAAAAACCCATTTTGTGCCTATTGTCAAAGTGTCCTTAGGTCTGTCAACTAATTCCCAGACTTTGTTTCTTTCAAACTGATTTAATTCTTCTTGCATAGCCATTACCCAGAATTCATCATTGATAGCATCATTGATATTTTTGGGTTCTAGCTGTGAAAGAAAAGCTTGATGTTCAACCTGGTTTCTTAGAGAAGCTCTAGTCTGTGTTCCTCTATCAAGATTACCAACAACAGCTTCTAAAGGATGATTCTTTAGAATCCTTGTTGATCTGGTAAAGGTTGGACTAGAAATTTCAGGTTCATCTATAGGTTCGGGTTCAACAGAAGCAGATTCTAGAAAAGTCCAGAACTGGATGCTTTTATAACACGTTCTTTAGATTTATCATTATGGTCCAGAATAGACAAATCTTCTTCAAGATTCTCAAGAGAGGTTTTAGGCTCATGTGGATCAGTTTCATCAAACTTGATGTGAACAGATTCTTCCACACATTTGGTTTTCTTATTGAATACTCTATAGGCTTTACTAGAGATAGAATAACCTAGGAAAATTCCTTCATCACTTTTGGAAGCAAACTTATCCAGATTATCTTTAGTATTCAGAATAAATACTTTGCAACCAAAAACTTTAAAGTAATTAACCTTAGGCTTTCTATTGTTCCACAATTCATAAGGGGTTTTCTTAAGAACAGGTCTAATTAAGACTCTATTAATAACATAACAAGCTGTATTTATAGCTTCAGCACAAAAATAAATAGGCAGGTCATATTCATTGAGCATGGTTCTAGCAATTTCTTGAAGGGTTCGGTTTCTTCTTTCTACTACACCATTCTGTTGGGGTGTTCTAGGGGCAGAAAAGTTATGAGTATACCCATTGTGTGAGCAATAAGATTCAAAATCTTGATTTTCAAACTCACGACCATGATCACTTCTCAAGGTTTTAATCTTAAGTCCACTAAGGTTCTCTACAGACTTGGAGTATTTAACAAAAGAAGAACAAGCTTCACTTTTGTGAGCTAGAAAATATACCCAAGTATATCTAGAAATGTCATCTACAAGAACATAAACATAGTGCTTCCCATTTAAACTAGAAACTCTTGATGGTCCAAACAAGTCCATGTGAACCAATTCAAGTGGTTGAGAAGTCGAAACTTCTTTCTTTGATTTAAAAGAAACTTTGTGTTGTTTTCCCTTTTGATAGGGGTTACACACTTTATCATTTGGGAATTCTAATTTAGGTAGGTCTCTAACTAGGTTCTTTCTAGAGAGTTTTCTAAGTGAGTGAATGTTGCAATGTCCCAATCTTCTGTGCCATAGCCAAGATTCTTTATGAAAAGCATTCAAACAAGTAATATTCTGCTTAGCTAAAGAATTCAGATTAACAGCATAAACATTCTCATTTTTTAAGGCAGAAAATACCAAAACATTCTTAGAATTAAAAACTTTGCAAGAATCATTTTTAAATTTCACATAAAAACCATCATCACACAACTGAGAAATGCTTAACAGGTTATATTTAAGTCCATCGACAAATAAGACTTTAGAAATTAATACTGAGTCAGTGTTACCAATCTGGCCTAAGCCGATGATTTTTCCTTTTGAATTATCACCAAAAGTGACAAAGCCTCCATCAACTTTTACTAAGCTCTTGAAACATGAAAAGTTTCCTGACATATGTCTTGAACATCCACTGTCTAAGTACCATATCTTCTTGTGACAGCTCTTCAAGCAGGTCTCCTACAAAACAGATTTAGATGGAAGATGATTTTGGTACCCAGATCTTCTTGGGTCCAGACAGGTTAGCCAATAGCACTTTAGGTACCCATATTTGTCTAATGGGTCTCATATAATTTGTAGAATTGACATGCTTTGAAAGATAAACTTTATTAGATCCATAGTTATGTATATAACTGGTTGAAGCATAAGAGGTTCCAGAATTATCTTCATTCTGTCCAGATTTAGAAATGAATCTAGTTTTGGCAATTTTCCTTTGTCCAGGTTTGTATCCTATACCAGTAGTATATTTAGGTGCTACTTGCTTTCCTAGCATCTGTGTTAGTGTATTTTTGCCATTGGTGAACTTCTCTAAGTCTTTCTTGAGTTGCTCATTAGATAGTTTCAGTTCAGTGTTTTCTTTTAACAGTTGAGCATTCTTTTCTACTTCTATATCCAGATCAGATTTATGCTTAACACTTAAAGCATACTGTTTCTTTAAACCTTTATATTTATCCTTAAGTTCATTACAAGTTTCTTCTAACATGTCACAGTATTCAAACAATTCAGATTTTGACATGTTTTCTGAGTCAGAATCTTCTCCAGAATAGTATGAATTAAAAACAGGAGTCTCTGATGTTACCCCAGAAGTGTTTGTCATGAAACACATGTTGGCCCGATTCTTTTCAGAGTCTGAAGATTCAGCTTCACTTGTGCTGTCTTCTGAAGCACTCCAAGTAGCCTTCATGGCTTTCTTAAACTTATTGTACTTATATTCATATTTCTTTTTATACTTTAGCTTTGGACAGTCGGCTTTAATGTGTCCTTTTCTCTTGCACTCATATGAGACAACATCATCTGATTTGTCATTCTTCTTCCAATCCTTTTTCCATTTACCTTGGTGATCATACTTACCCTTATAATTTGTTTTTCTGAAGAACTTCTTTTTCCTATAAAATTTCTTAAATCTTCTAGCAATGTGAGCCATCTCAGCATCACTGTCAGAATCACTTTCACTGTCTTCACTGCTTGAACTTTGAACTACAGCTTGAGGCTTTTCTTTGTCCTTATTCTTTGAAGTTGAGGATTTGAAAGCGACATACTTTCTTGCAGGTTCATTTTCTTCCTCTTTGTTCACTTTAAGCTCTTCTTCATACATCATCAGCTTGTCAATTAGTTCCTTGACAGGTAGAGAAGCAATGTCACATGATTCTCTGATTGAGACAGATGTGCCTCTCCATCTATCAGGTAGACATCTCAAAATTCTCATAATTTGTTCCTTCGATGAGACATCCTTTCCCAGTGAGATCATTTTATTGACAATTTCATTGAACCTGAGATACATGTCAGAAATGGGTTCGTCAGGCTTCATTTTAAAATTATCATACTTGATAGTATAAGTATTCAATCTCATTTCTTTAACATTAGTTGTTCCTTCATGAGAAACAGATAAGGTATCCCAAATTTCATATGCAGTTTTACATGCAGAAATTATATTAAACTCTTCATCTCCTAGAGCACAGTATAGGGCATTCATAGCTTTACAATTGTTATTATAAGCAGTCTTTGTAGAATCATCCCATGTAGATCTATCAGTAGTGGGAATTTTGTATTCTGATTCAATAGCAGTCCAAATATCAAAACCTATGCTTTCTAGATGAATTTTCATTTTCAGTTTACACTGAGCATAATTAGTTCCATTGAAGTAAGGTGGCCGGTTAGTAGCAGCACCCTCAAGTCTATTGTCCATGATGAGAAAATTTTAAAGAGATAAAAATTTAGATATAACAGAAATTTTAAGAACTTTAAAATACAACTAAAATCACAGTTCAAAAGCAGAGTACTTTTAGAAAGTATTTTCAACCTCTGATACCAAGTGTTGGTCGGAGTGGTTAACTCAAGAGGGGGGGTGAATTGAGTACCAATTAAAATTTCTGTTAAAAACAATTTCTATTAAAATCCCCCAATTTCAAAAACAAATTAAACTGTAGTGAATTTATATAGATTATAAAGGTTCAATTAGTTTCTCAAAGATTGATTAGTTCTCAGTTAACTTAATCTTATGATTAAATTAACTTTTGAAACTAACTTACTGATTTATAATAAATATAAACACTTGCGAATTTAATTATCAAAGTATCTTTGAAGATAAATTATATTTCAAAGTAATAGAAGCGGAATATGAAATAAATATGTATAGTATGGATAAAGTATGTAGCTACTAACACAGAGAATTAACCAAGAGGTTCAGTCTCAAGCCGAGACTTAGTCCTCTCAACAGTTTGTATAAAAATGATCCACACCCTGGATCGGGGTTAACAACAGTGAAAAAACTGTCCAGGTCACAAGACCTCTACCACAGTTCTACGTGGGAAAACAAACAACAGTAGCTAGCTGTCCAGGTCACAAGACCTCTACCACTATCCACAGTGGGAAACAGTACAACAACAACCAGCTGTCCAGGTCACACACGACCTCTACCACTGTTATTCGTGGGAAAGAAAGAATGAAAGAGTTTGGTAAGGATTTTCAATTCCTTCAGTTTGAGTACAGGAGACAGTGTATGTGTTAGATACAGCAGATAACACACACTGCTCGAAAAGAATGATAATAAATCACAGAACAAGAGATGTATAGTTTAGAGATGGTTCTGGTGATTTCAGTGTAGCTTTGGACTCCTTTGGATTCGATCAGAAGTGAGTCTGAGTCCTCTTCTTGATTTTGTTTGAGAAGCAGTGTGTCATATGCTTCAGGTTCACAGGCAGTGAGATGTAGTCGATGAAGCTCTTAGATATTCTTTTGTATGCACAGAACTCTTCTTGAATAGGCTTGATTGTCTGTGTGATTCTGTCTTGCTTGGTTCTTCTTGTATGCACAGAGCTTTTTCCTTGAGTATGTCGTATGTCTTCCTTGTCTCTGTGTGTGTTGTATCTGTGTGTTCTCCTCCTTCCTTCAGCAGAGTCTTCTTGTATTTATATCACGTGATCCGTAGGACAGAAGAGGTTTCCTTTCCGCAGGTACGAGGTACGGTTTCCTGACATCCAACAACCTTTATTAATAATCTGACAGAGCATTAAAATATACCTAATATGACCGTTGGTTAGATTAAAAAAAGATAAAGATAAAGAAATTAAAACAGTTGTTTATGACTATTCAAGTGATCGGTAGGTCATCAGCATTAGAGTAAAGATCGGTGACTCAGATAGATCAGCATCGGTCTGTCATCTGATCGGTGAGTCATTTGCATCGGTGAGACCTTGGATCGGTGACTCATTCGCATCGGTGAGTCCTTGAATCGGTGACTCATTCGCATCAGTGAGTCCTTGGATCAGTGAGTCTGATGGATCGGTGAGTCTGATGGATCGGTGTGTCTGATGGATCGGTGAGTCTGATGGTAGCTTCGTCCATCAGTGACTCTTATTCCATCGGTAGCTATTTATACTTACACCGGTAGCTCTATATTTGTATCGGTAGCTGTCTGTAAGTCAGTATCTTATATTTATAAGCACATCGGTAGCTCTGTGTTAAGTCTATCAGTAGCTCTGTGTTAAGTCTATCGGTAGCTGTCTATCGGTAGACTAAGTCTATCGGTAGACTGGTTACCGGTAGCTCTTTATCAGTAACTAAAGGCAGATTACTTATCTGTTTTATGCAGAACACATCCGATTGTGTTAGAATCAATTTATAACTTGTATGAACATGGATAAATGAGGATTAACATATTCCAAAGACTATTTTAAAAATTATTATTGGTTTGATCTCATATTTGAAATAATTAAAGTATAGATCTATGATACTTAAAAATATCATAGAGAATGAAAACATAATTGGGATTTTCAACACATATGAATACATGATTGAGATTATCAAAACAGGTGAGGTCAACATCTAGAATAGTGGAAAATATTTCAATTAGTTTATAAAAAATGTTCATTTACAGTATTTATGTTTTTTGAATTCTCTAATTCTCAAAACGTAAAATTGGGATTCTATATAATTCATTAATTTTTTATATTTTTTTATTATGGGATAGTTATGTCTAGAAATATATAGTTTGTATCAAAGCATGAATTTAAAGTATAATTTTATAGAACTAAGGTTCAGAGTTTAGGTTCAAGGAAACAAATGTGTTATTAGAGTTTATTTTAGATATATATAGAGGTTATGATGATATATATTGATGATAAATTGGGATTTCAAAATTTCATGAAATATTGAAATGTTATAGTTGGTTATAATTTCAATGGTATAGGTAATGATTTTTCAGTTGATGTAATATATTAGGCTTCAAGTTGGGGAATGTTGTTAAAATTCATAGTAAGAATTCTAAAGGATAAGCTCAAGTATTGTATAATATATTAAAATTTTTATAAAGTACAGATCCTATGTTTTTTTATTAACAAAATCAAATTCTAGACAATGCAAGTGGATGCGGGAGATGAATCACATTTACCTATGGGTAATAACACCAAAACTGGAATATTAGGTATTAACTTAGTAACCAAATTGTGTATGATAAATACTCTAAATATAACAATCATTTTAAAACTCGCATGATGTATTCCGTGGTTAAAAACCTTCATCCATGATATTTTAGAAATTATGACTGATATATCAGAACATATGTGATTTTTTTTTAATTTTTCTAATATTTTAAAATTAACTACTAACAATTCAAGAAAGGTAATCAAATAATAATATTTTTAAGAATTTGGAACAAGTATTTCCAAATTATATAAGAAGAAAAATGTATTTTTAAGATTAATGGATAAATTAATAAGGAAAAACTATTTATCACAATACATGTTCAAATGGTAATAGTGGAAAAACCAATGGAATAGAGCTGAAAAAATGATAAAAACCTATGTGATACTAAATAGTAAAGGATTTCATTTCCTTATATCTTCCCCACTAAATTATTTATATATTTTAGAAACACGTTCCATGGGATTGACATCACATTGTAAAAAATGTATAGGTATCTAGAAATTTTAAACCATATTTCATTTATAAAAGGGGACCCTCATCGCCCCATAAATTCCACAACTAATAATCAGACACACCCTAAAAACAATCAATTTCTCATTCCAGTAGAATACTCTTCCACAAACTTGAATTTGTGTTCATAATATATTAACATATTCCCATATTTTCAAATGAATTCGCAAAGGAAAAATAAATATTTTTAGTGTGAGTAATCAATTTTCCTTATATTCATTCATTTATATCATAAATTTAAAACTATATTATTCAAATTGATATGTAATAATATTTATATTTCTTATATAATGAATGTTATTATTATAGGGGAACAACCATTAACCCATTTTCCCTCAGCCCCCATATGGGAAACAAAAATGACATTTGTGCTTGTGAAAAAACTCCTACCTCCACAAAGTGTCATTTTTATTTTCCCTTAACCACCCACACAAATTTTTATAGTGTAGAGAAAAACCTATTAGTCATTTCTCTAGTTCTATAGGAAATGAAATCGTCAACCATGGGTACGTGTGGACTAGTACCTACATGAAATGATTGATTTCCATTTTTCTATCCATTACTTATTTTCATTGATTGTCCTAAGAATTTATTTAATTGAAAAATATAATGTTTATATTAATATCATGTTTATGGTAAGTATAATTTAATAAAATATTAATAGAACATATAATAAATAGTCAATGTAAAATTAACCATCTTTAGCATTCATAGTAAGGGGAAATTATTTTTATTCATACTACATAATATTTTCATATACATTACGTGTTTTCTAGGTCAATAAAATATAAATATAAATATATATATAATACAAATTAATAAGATAATTGTGCTTCCAATATATTGATATTACAACTAATCCATGACATAATGACCCTTTAATAATTGTATGTGCATGTTTGTGTTGGTTAAACATTCAACCTGAAAATGGTACACATTTATATCAAAGATTACCATGGGATTAAATATTCTTGTATAATAATATATAAATTCATAATTAATAAATTTTTCTTCTAGAATGTTTATATTATTAAAAAATATGTAATTCCAAAAACAAATTTTATTTATAAAAAATATCTGAAACATGCCAGTTACCGATTTCATCTTCAAGGTTAAATTAAAAAACTCATAAAATGAATTTTAGAAAAAATAAAATATATTAAATCATTCCTATAAGTTAATTTAACTTACTATAAATAATATTTTTATGACTAATGGATACATACAAATATTTTATGAAATTAGTAAAAATGATGAAAACAATAAACACCTGATGTGGAAAAGAACCTAAAAAGAAACTATCTTAAATTATTATAGATAATAACTATATATGAAGAGTATTAATGAAATTATATGTGTGTAAGGATATAAATAATTTTATTAAGATATATATTCTTTTTATTTATGATGTTAAATTATATTGATTAATATCAAGAAAAGAGGGAATAATTTTTTTGGTAACAATTCCAATTCCTTGAGATATAACATATTTTTTACAACCTGATTTAATATTAGGGTTTACTTTATGCCCATTTAAGTATTTTCATGATAAATAATTTTAATTTTATATGATTTGTTGTGATAAATAATATTCCATCCATCAAATTTCTGTTGAATAAATTTTTAAACCCATAGTAATGATTTTTGTAACTCAACTTTCCTTCACTGGGATGTGATAGTTTCTAAAAATTATTTCATTTTACTTGGGTAAATTCTACAATTGATTATATTATATGGTATTATTTCACTTTTTTCTATGAATTTAAATTATATCCAAATAAATCAATTTTTAACATTTCTTACCTTATGGATTTGGTCTTTCATAATTTATATTGATCATTCAAATCTCCTTTGATTGAGTTATAATGTTTTTTCATGAACATTGTTTTTCAATACATGGGATATACCACAATAATATTTTATTATATTTATTTTATAATAAAATTTTCAATAAAATAATATTTATTTCAATAATGTTTTTATTTATTTGCTTACAATGATGATTTTTATCAATGGTAAGTTCAATGAACCAAAATGATTCCATTAATTTTTATTTTTATTTTATATTTTATCCCCATTTCCTATAGAAAATTTTATCATATTAAATTATTTATTATTAGATATTATTTTAAATTATATGTTTTCAAAATCATTCAATTAACCTTTTGAGAAGTTAATTTTTATTGTGAAATTTAATTTTTTTATATTTTGTAAATTATAATAATGTTTTCTAAAATACCTTTAATTTATTCAAATAAATTTTCTTTTCACATTAAAAATTATTTACACTCGTGGGATTTACATAACATGATTAACTCAATAATAAATAGTTATATAATTTTAAATTTTTTGCATTGAAATTATGGTATTAAACAATTCAATTATTGATCCCTTCTTATTTCACACCATTCCGTGAATTATTTTAAAAGGTTTTTTAAACTATGTAAACATCCATAAGAGGTTTCTGATAAACTAGTGATATGTTATTTTAAAAACGTCCCCTATATTTGTCTAGATGTATTATGTATTTTTTTTTAATCAATGAGAAGGATCAACAATCACTTTTTCATTCCTAACCATCCATAGTGAATAGGAAAAACTTTTATTATAATTCCATTTCATTGCGAATATATTATTTTTTGATCCTTTGAATAGTTGGTATTCACCTAGATTCAATGTAATAATTTATTGGTGGGAATATTGAATTAACCATAAAACATAACTCCATATAGATTTAGCTTAGAATATGAATTCATAGAAATCTATTACAATTTTTTTTTCAAAGAACTATTGAAAATTTCTATATTTTTTATTCATATAAGGATGTTTATTTTTTACACTATAAATTTTAATGTGTATTATTTAAAACTCCGTATTACTACTAAGGATAATTTGTGATCATTGGTAAATTATTGGCATTAATTGTGTTATTGTTCAAATAGAAATTATTATTTTTAAACATGATTATTTATTGTTTACACATTATATCTATGATGAATAATTTGTATTTAACAAGTAATTGATGGAACCAATATAACATTTACCCTTGATGCATAGGCTGGTCTCATGAGACAAACATGTTTGGGTATTTAATGCATGCCCCACAAATTTAATAAGATGTCATGAATAAAACATTAAAAATACTAATAATTTAATGGTTATAGACATAATGATTGAATGATGCTTTGGTTGATGCCTTGATGATAAGATCAATATGTATAACATTATAAATTCCTTAATTATGAATTCTATTATTATTATTAGTGGAATATATTTATTGTAATTACTATAGATTAATACACTCTTCTCCCATTTTCTGTTGATTATGGAATTTTGACCACCCATTGGTGTTTGATGTAGGTAGACAACACAGAGTGGGCATGATGGAGTCATATGGTTTTGTCTCTATATAAATCAAAAGTGGAGGTAGTTAACTATATTTTGGTTTTATACACTAGTGTTTACTTGTTGTGGAAGATGGAGAAGATAACGACAAAGGACATCACCAGTGGGGATGATCATGAAGAAGATAGAAAAGGGCCTACTAATAATTCTGAGAAATAAAAGTGAATAGTAGTCCCGTCATGAGAAAAATGAGGTCTAAAGACATCAAATGGATCAGGTTCAAAGGATCAAGCATCTATAATATAAGCGATATTTTTATCTAAATCTAAAAAGTACCCACAATTCATTTCCCAAATCCTTTGTTGCTTCATTAGAGTAGTTCTTAATAATGTAAGTGTTTCCTTAACTTACTCCAACTGCCATCGGGATCAGAACCTAGATATATGAACTCACACATATGGTCAGCATCCCACATACAATCATGTGTTATCAGGGGCCTAAACACATCCCAGTGAGGGATCTATACTAATACTATGAAATAAAAATATCCTGTGATGTGACTAGTCCTCCTATACCACTAAGAAAGTTAGATAAGGATGGATCCCCATTATAGGCTGAATTATGGTCCCACAATGCATGGGTGGAGCTCGCCTAGCTAGTTTTTATGTTGTAATTATTTTAACATATTAGAAATTTTAAATTCTCATGATAATACATTAAACTTTTCATAAAAAATTACAATTATTATTGAAAAACTGTCATTTATATTTAATTATTATCATTACTATTATTTTTATTTTTATATTATTAAACATTTTTATTTAAATAATATATACTCATAAAATAATAACCATTATTCTTCCATATACAATATACCATTATTATCATGAAAAAATTATACTTATTTTTACACACAATCTAATAAATCAATGAAATTTAACATTCTCATGAAACAAATTGAATTTATTTTTACCATTTATTTTTATGAAAAATATCTTACAAACAAACACACACTCACACATGAATATGTTTCAAAAAGATATAAATTATATATTATTTTTATCATTACTAATATCATTTATCTAATGGATCTCAACGACAATAAATTAATGGAAAAATCTTATATCCTAAATATATACCCATCTTTAAATTTCTTGATACTAAACCGATCACCATGAGTTTGAAAATTTCTATCACATGCAGATAATTCTTATATTTCTATTACAATGTATTCTCACTACTATTATTTTTAGAGGATTAATAATTATGGAAGATCTAGTAAAATATGGATATAGTTTTTTTTATTTTATTGTTAGTAAGAAACTATCCCCTTTTTTGTTGATGGATTTTTCATGTTTAATTTTAGATTAATTTGTTTCTTCCATTATTAATGAAGTGTTATTTTATTAAATATTGGTTTATTATTGTTTTAAATAAAAATTTACTCTATTCTGGTTTGAGTTTCCAAAGACTTGGTCTTATTTATTTAGACATCACTTACACACTATTATAATGAGATTCTGTATTCTACCTCCCTTAATGGATTTGAATCATCTCAATTCTTTTATACTAAACCAACTCTATTTCCAACATCAAAGATTCAAGAAATTGATGTTCTTTTTACATAAAAAACAACACTATTAAAATCACTAAAAATGGAAAAATATATTCATCATTTATCCTAAAATAACTCTTACCTTCAACAAGGTCCTCAATGTTGGCATCTCTCATTAAGATAAAGGGTCCTAGAATTGGAATAAAACCTGAATGAATTTTTAAAATTCCATATTTATTTTTTCTAAATTATACTTTTGTAGTTTGATTTTTTTTGAAGACATTAGTAATTAATTTGAATGTTGTTATTAATTGTATATAATTTTAGTAAATTATGTTCAACCTGATTTTTGTAAAATATTTTCATTTTTTTTCTTAAAGGTTTCAAAATTATATTTGATACATCCAAAAAATATATAAACTTATATTTTGATACATATAAGATGCATGGTGGACACTATAACCCCCTGATATTTTGTGAAATATATTTTTTCAAATTCATTTAATTCTTTTCATATTTTTGATTTCATACAACACTAAATATTTCATTTGTTATATGAAAGCACTAATATTTTCTTGAGTTTTATGAACCGCATATTTAATATTTCACTACATTAAAGACTTATATTAGTTTTTAGAAAACAAAAAAACTCTGTTTTTCTTATGTTACAACCAAGAAAGATCCCCTTCGATAACTTGTGTTTCACATAACACTGAGTTTTACCGAACTACAATATACTATTAATATTATTATTAAATTATTGTTATAATTATCTCCAAGATGTTAGAATGGAATATATGAATGTGATTGACTAAATTATGAAAATATAGTTTACAAATTTATATAAAATGAATCCTCTGGTAATCAATTAGATTGAAATCAAGTTAAAAACTATTTGAAAATAAATAAAATAATTTTCTAAGAAAAATAATTTTCTACATACAAACACCATTTTATCTCAATGTATTCAACAAAACACTTTTGATAAAAAAAATTTAAAAAATTTAAATATTAAATATTAAATATTTTTTTTGAAAACCATCCAATATATTTCATGGGAATAAGATAAGAATAAACCCAATTTTATGTATGAAAAGATGTATTTTTTTCAAAAGCATAATTTTACCACCTTTTAATAGATAACGCAGTTTAAATATAAGTTTTCATAATATTATTTATTTTATATGACAAAATAAACTTCATTTTTTTGAATGTGTAAAATCAAATTCACTTTGTTGTAAATTCTGTTATTTTTCTGAGATGTTTCTTATTTGGATATACACTGAAAAATACTGAATTCTATTTAAAATCTAATTTTAATATAATATATTTATATAGTTAAATTAAATTTTAATTTTGTTTCAAAGCATATTTAGTTAAATTATAAATAAATTAATCCAATTTAGGTCATTAGAACTAATTAATCATTGAAATTGGATATAAAAAAATTAATATTCTAGAAATTTTCACCTAAAAAACTCATCATCACATCCCATATATGAGAATAATGTTATATTATTTTCTTCAGATTTTGTGATTATAAATTTAAAAAATGGATTCAATAATTATAATATGCCTAATTTATAATTTTTATTATGTTTAAATTAAATTTTTTCCAAAAACATTAGTGAAAGTATTTAAAATTAATTACAATGATTAAGGACAAAACAAGCTAAATTAATGATTTAAATTAGAATATAAAGTATAAAAATGACCATACACTTGTGAAAAAAGTATTTTATGGACTTATTTTGACCCTTAAACCTCTATTTATATTTAATGGTTGATATTTAACCATTGGAGGACTAATAATATGTGGGATCACTCAAATATTTTTAAGAATTCCCAACATGTCATTTTCCTCACTAATAAAAGGCCCTATCTCCTCCTCATCTCAACACACCACTCAATCCCATTTAACTCATCCCAAACAAGAAAAAATAGTCTAACATCATCATTCATATAATAATAGAATCCTTTATTTGGGCATAAACAAAACCAATTTAGTCCTTTGGTGGAAACCAAAAGGAATTACCCAAAGAAGAGGTAACATCCTTACACAAGGTCTTTGGTTTTATTTTAATTATCCACCACCTAAATTATTATTATTAAATTATTATATAATAAATCAAGTATCCTCAATAAACATAGTGGTTTTTATTCTAATGGTTCTATATACACCTACACACAATTCCATCAAATTGGTAACGAACTTACCATTCATGTGTATAGTGGACTACCGCCTCACGAAACAATATCATTCATTTTTTCATTTACAACCTCTCATTGTTGTTCATTGTGATAGACGTAAAATTTTTATATGATATATATTATATTAATTATTCCTTTATGATTATTGATTTTTTTAAATAAATCCTAATTTCATGTTTTCCATTTTGTGTAAATATGATAACATTGTTTGTGAATATATTGACACTGCCTCCTCAAGGTGATGTGATTTGTTCATACTTTACATGGAATGTATAAAGTGTTGTTTCTTTAAATTTATATGATATATAAGAAATAATAATTATAATTAAATGATAATAAATATAAATATATATATATACACATATGTCATTTACTTTCTTTCTTTTAATACAACAATAAAACAAAAACAATGTTCATGCATACGTAAAACCTACCATCTCAATGAATGGTGTATTACATTCCATATTTCAATATTTTATATATCATTATAAAAATATTTATAATGAATATATATGATATTTACATCATGCTTCACATTCTTGAAGTATGTAAATTGTGATATAGGCAAGAGGATCAAAAATAACATGTCAAAAGCATATACGAAAAACAAAGTGGAATGTAAAGACTCAGATTTTATTTAGTTTTGTTTTTTTTTATAAATTAAGTAGTAATATTAAGAGACCAAGAACTAAAAAAAATGTGATTCTGAGGCCCCGTGTTCCCAGAATAGTTCGTTGAATGATGTTAAGTTTTTAATAAAGAGCGCGAGTAGTTTATATTTAAAAATGGAATAACTCTTAAATAAATGTCTAGATCAGAAAGACGAGGGCACCATTGTGTTAAGAATAGTTAATTTACCTTAGATAGGGCCTAACATCGACTTGTGTGGGTCTACTGTGAAAGTAATATTTTGGATGTAAATGTTATTAAAATATTTAATTTTTTTTATTTTGACGCATCATTATTTTTCTTCTAATTATTGCCTAATGTCAGGAATATGGGGTTACAAAACAACCATGGAGATCCTCTAAGACAAGGATAAGGAGCTCCCTCCAATGAAAATCAATGGATTGGAGAATAAATATTGACAAAACTCAGATTATACAGATTGACTAATGATAATGACATGACTTCTACCTTCATCAAAAACTGATCCAAATTCTAGGTAGGTTTTTTTTCATTGTGATTAAATTCTTGTTCTTAATTTTTGTGACAAACATGGAACAACCCATGAAAAGGTTGATTAGTGGTTTGGTAACTTGTGGGATGGGTTTATGTTTGCGGGGATTTAAATAGGAGATAGATATGTGTGTTTCTTTGTTCTTCATGATCCTGCTAACAAGAACAATCAATGCTGACCTGAAAAAGACCAAGATCCATTCATTGGCTGTTCATTTGATTTATTTTCTCTCCCCCAATATTTCTCACATTCCTCATTCATGGAGAAATATTAATCAAGGATATTTTCTACTTTGATCCATGTAACAATAATCCAAGACTGGGGATTCAACACAGCAACAACACCATAGAGGTGCGACAGTGAAGATGCAGAGAAAATCATCTAAGAAAGAAGCTTGTGGTGGTGAAAGTAAGTAGGACATGGTTGGTATTAGAGTATTGAATTTGGACGGTTTAGGTGGAGTGCAAGGGGATAGAAGGCCGCTGGTAGGGCTGCCTGCAGCAGAGCCAGCACACGGCTCGACGGGGGCCGGACTAGGCAAAGCACCAGGTGGGGCACCAAGTAGAGTGTGAGGTTGATGAGCCCTCAGTGGGGCGGCTAGCCGAAGATTGCGAGATTGTGTTCTAGGAAAGGCTGCATGGGATCCCGCAACCAGATCACTACCATGGGGGAGAGGGTATACATGGTTGGGGTCCACATGGAGCCCACATCGACAGAGGGCGTGGGGGAGGCCAGAAGATGTGGGGGCTATTTGCATTGACCACGTTAGTGTCTTGTTGACGAAGAGCATGCGGCTAGGTCAGCCACATGCATGAAAAGGGGGCCTATGCGTATGAAGCGGGCCAGGTTGGATAGAATGGTATGCACTAGCTGCCCCGCAGGTCGAGTCCAGTGGTTCAGTGGACAGTGGCCCAATGGACCAGCAGGCTAGGCCCAACGGGCCGGTCCTAGTGTCTTAGCGGGATGATCTAGGTTGGTTCGGCTAGACTAGGCCTTTTCGGGTCGATCGGATTGGGTTGGGTTTGCAGGTTGGTCTGGGATGGACCTAGGATAGATCTGAGTTGGCCTTTTTCACTAAAATGGCCGTAAATTTCAAAATGAAGGTGCATTTGACAAGATTTCTATTGATTATATACCCTTGTGATGATGTAGTCCTTTTGAGATGGATTAGTGGATTTTTATCTTGTACTAGTATAGGTGTATAGTTTCCATTGGTTATCCTATCGAGTGTTCAGTATGGTATAATGTCCACATCATTGGATAGTAGCACCCTCTAGAGGCCGGGTCCTGGATAGAGTTATTGTAACACCCCAAGATTCCATGGTACGTTTCCCTTTGAATAATGCAATAGCTTGCATTGTATGCAACTTCAAGATTCTAACACACTACGACTAATCAAAATAGCCATTATGAATATTAATACCCACTTTTTGAAATTTTAAAAATTTTAACTTCCAAAATGGACTTCATTTTTGGATTCATAATATTAAAATTATCTTAGGGTGAATTTTTGGTATTTTTCTGAAAACTTTCAATTTTTGATGAATATTAAAAAACACAGCGTTATAGTTTAAAACTGAATTTTTATTTAAATAATTATTTATTTTATTTAAATTTATTTTAGGTCAAAATAGATAAACAATACCTATATAATATCAATGTAATTCATTGGAGTTAGTTTATAATTATTTTAGATATATAAAAAGTTTATTGAACTTTTCACCGTCTCTTACCCAACTCCTAGGAGAAGTTACAAATTCACATAAAATTTAATTTTACCGCTTCTGTGAATGGAATTCAAAAAATTCGAGAAACATGGTTGATATCAGTACGTAAAATGTGGTTCAATGAGATGAAAATAATTTTTTGTGAATAGTAACTTTTTACTTTTATTTACCACGGTTAAAAGTAAATTTGGAAATCATGGGTAAAAATGATATTATTATTACCCAAACACATGTCCTAATTCTATTGGATAAGTATAATTCGACCAAAAACAACCTTAGGAATAAAATATGATCCTTTAGGTCCACTTGGATTAGATTAGGACACTTATTATTATTTTATTTAAAGAAGGGATAAAAGAGTTAAAATCAATGTTTATTAAATAATTTTATTTTCTTATAGGGTTATACATAAGATAAATTAGACTATAAATATTCAATATAAATATAAACAGATTTAATAAATAATGGTATTTCATTTATATTTTTTAGACATAAAATAATTTAAATTATTTATGACACAATGATGATGCAATAATTACCTAATTAATAAAATATTAATATAATTTATATTATAAATATCCAAATAAATGTAATTTGAGACTTTTATTAATTAAAATAATTTTATAGGTTAATATTATATGTTAGGGTTGGTTAGATTAATTTTTTTGAAGTAATAACGCTGTTATGAATTTATAAAAAACAAAATAACAAATACTGTCAAAATTGACAAAAAAGAGTTTTTAAAACAAATATTATATTATAAATTGATATTATATTCCTAAAAATATAAAGTTCGGCCAAAGGAATTATATAATGATAGTAATATCATTAAGGAACCACTTAGGGTTCTCCTGGAAGTATATATTATGTTTATTAACCATATAATTTCAAAATACAAAGAGACATGGTAAATGTCAAACTATTTAACTATGAGTTAAATCTAAAAGATAAAGCTAATATAGTAACCCAAACCTGTCTAAAAACTATTTTTTGAGTGGTTTTCGACCCATCCCCACCTTATAATTTAAATAATCCACTTTTGATACATTATAAACAGAAAATTATTTTATTATAAAATAATATTTCTAGCTTTTACTAAGGTGCCCCTCACCCCTCTTATAAAAGGGCACTTCCCCTTCTCTCTAATTCACACCTTCAAAGCCATTTGGCTCTGCCAAAACCTACCAAAATACCTTTTAAAATTTCATCCCTTCATCATAGAGGCCTTACTTTAGTTGTAAATCCAAGCTAAGGAGACCTTTTGATCAAATCAAAATGAAGAACCTGAAGAAGAGGTAAATATTTCATCACCTCTTTCAAGTTCTTTTCTTCTTCTACTTCTTATTTATTTATTGCTTCCATTATAAAATAATAAATGTATTATCTTATACATAATGTGATTTTATTATAAATATGGTACAACCAAATTCATTATTCTATCCATCCTTTGAATGACATGTCACCATATGTGCGTATGTATGACTTACCGTCTCCACGTCGTGGTGTAATTGTTATTCAATATATTATTATTTGGATGGGTATAATAATGATGTGTAATTGATGTAAATAATAAATATAACATGATAATTATTCTTTATATATGATATACCATCCAATTATATATTATTTTAATATCAAATGAATGATATTGTCGCTCATGCGTACATGCGGATTACCGTCTCCACGAACGCGGTGAGATTCATTCCCCATTGTATCCATTCAAGACTAAATTTAATTTGATGATTAAAAATAATGTTTAAGGACTTGATATCATTATTTATATGAATAATATACAACTTATCCATAACAAACACAGCTTATGTAACAAAACATATAAAATAAAATGAGTAAGTGAACACCCGAAATGACGATAATACTAAAATATTATTAACAAAGAAATATTAGAAGATAATATATGATATCATATTTATGTATATGATTCTTGTATAATTTAGTAACAATGAATTAACTATTATACAGGAGGTTAACCTACCCTCCACCAAGGAAATATGCAAGGTAAGGGTTTATTTCACAATCTCTTCATTATCCAAGGTTTTTTATACGTAATTATCTATTGGGACCTCTTTATCATCCACATCCATGTTTCTTAAAAATGTATTTCAATAAATTCTTAATATTTTCTAGACTATGGGTTAAATTCATTTATACCCTTGTTTAACTTTTTATAAGATGTTAATAAAGGAATCTTTCCATTGTTTTCAAAACAATATCCTTTTTATCATTTTCGACAAAATTAAGGTAAGAATGTATTTTTTTAACTGATAAGGAGGGTGCAACTATTTTACACAGTTATAGAAATCATCAAATCTTCCCTTACAAAATTATAAGAATATTTTCAAAGTAAATGTTTTATTTTATAATTATGTGACTTTTAAATGATTTCAAAAAAGAGATATTTCTTTCAAATAGTTTTGATTTCATCTATGTTAACATCCTTTAATGGATTATAAGATTATTTGAAGTTGATTTATTATTATAAAAAACTTCCATATTGTATTGAAGGTTTTGTGATATGTTTGACAATGGATGTGTTATTTTTATTTCATTCATGGTTTATGGAGAAAGTATTGACATTTCGTATTCTAATTTTAATACAAATGTTTATGTTATGTTAAACTTGTTCATATGAGGAATGTGATGGACTTAGTAAGTGATAGGTGGAGCCCCCTATAGATCCACGATGCATCGGTAGGTCTCATGATACAAACTAGTGTCTTTGAACAAGGCCTTGACAAAATCTTATTTGTAGTATTGGCACAAGGCCTTGACTATGTGGCTATGAAAGTCTGACATTATGCATTCCATCATGATGAAAGTGGTAATTGATATTGCATGTGATTATTCAACTAGTAGGATATCCATTAGAATAAGTAAATGAAATTATTTCATTTTATTTTTTCCATATTATGCTGAAGTTCAAGTTTAAAAGGATTTTATTTTAGTTATACATTTTCTTAAATGATTATGCTTATTTATAAAAGTTTCTGCTATATTGTTATCCTCACTGAGCATCTGAGCTCACACCTTTCTATGTTTTATTTTTCCCAGGATGTGAAGAAGTATTTTATGACTGACCTGTAGGGGTACTCTGCGGGGATATGAGTGTGGACTATGGAGACTATGTTATTGTAGTTTTTCACTTTATGATGTAATTTAAGCATTATGAATGTATCTCGTGTTTCCAAGGCTGCTAAACTAATCTGTCTTTCGAGACATGATATTTTGTGCTCATGCCAATGTTATGTAATAATGCACTGACTTTGGGTAACTGGGGTCGAGGTGTTACATTTGGTATCAGAGGAAGTCTAGTACAAACCTTGGAAGCTAGATTTAGATAAACTCTGATTAGAGAACATATCACTAAGATAGACTTTGAGTATTAGTATAGAAGAACTTCCTAGAATTTAGGTGTTGTAGAGATTTTTTGACTTTTCTGAGCAATATATCCAGTATGGATACGAGTAGGTAGAGGCAGCTCTGGCACAGATGTACCTAGGTGTAAAACCCAGAAACAACGCTTTAAGCTAGACTCGAACAGGAACTGTTGCCTGACAACGGGCCTTTCTCCACTCTTGGTTATGACACTACCAGGGGATATGCTTTGGATAATTCTCATTTTCTTTACAAACCATTATGAAGGGTTTATGAGTATATACTTCCTAAAAGAAAACATTTTTATGATTATGGATTATATCTATAAACTATTCAATTTATGTTAAGTGTTTTACAAGTTTGGATTTATGTCTTGTGATTCATAAGCTAATCTAGTGTATGCCATTGTTTAGAAATGTCACCTAGTAGAAGGAATGGAAACTATATCAATGCATGCACTCCATGTAGAGATTTCCCTCCTTCTCAAGATAATTATAGTGGAGTGGGTGATACAACTAGTACCGATCAGCTTATCACTATACTGGGAAAACTCACTCAGGTTATGAATAATAACCTTACCTGTATGGAGCACCCTGATCCCCAACATTGAGGGTCAATGTTATATCTCTTCATGAATAAAAAACCACCAAAATTCAATGGGAGCACGAATCCATTGGTATCTGAGCAATGGATAAGTTCCCTAGAGAAAACATTTCAGGCATTGGAGAGTAGTGAAAGGGAAAAAGTTGTCATGGCAGTTTATCACCTCACTGGAGATGCTGATCAATGGTGGTCATTGATACAAAACACAAAGGAAGATGAAGAAGGGTCAAGTATGTAATGGAGGGAGTTTAAAGATATTTTCTTAGAAAAATACTTTCCTCATGACCATCAAGCGGATATGGAAAGACAATTTCTAAGTTTGAGGAAAAAGGAGGAAGTGAATTTTTCAAATTATGAGTATAACTTTATAAGGTTAGCGAGGAATGCTACAGATTATATACATAACCCCATAAGTATGATTTATTGTTTCTTTGATGGGTTAAATCCATTTCTCCATTAGGCATTAGTCTCAGAATCCTTCTCGTCGTATGAAGATATTGTCTCATGTGCTATCAAGTAAGAAAATGAATTATCTAAGTCTTTTGAATTTAAAGAAAATCAAGAGAAGAAGATATCTACTGATCACTATGGAAATGGAATTAATGGGAAGAAGGTAAAAGTTGAATATCCATCTTATAGTAAATGTGGGAAGAAACACCCTGGTACTTTCTTGAAGGGAATAAAAGTCTATTACAAGTGTGGTGGAAAAGGCCACCAAGCTCATGATTGCAAGGGGAAGAAAGAGGCTACCGATGTTCAATGCTACAATTGCTGGGAGATGGGATGTTATGCAAAATGAATGTCCTAAGCGTCAGGGAAACTTACCTTAGAAAAGGACAAGGGATCAATGAAAAGCTTATGCGATCACTACTGCTGAGGTTGAAGCTCCAAAAGATGTGGTGGCAGGTAATTTAATGGTTTCCTCAAGTTTAACCAATACTTTATTTGATTCTGGATCATCACATTGTTTCATATATTCCCAGTTTAGTATGAAAATCAGATATTTACAATTTGATTTAACAATGAAGTTGTCAGTAAAAACTTCTAAGGGAAGTATCATTGTAACGACATTTTGTGAATCAGTTCCCATAAAGGCCTATAAAATTTATTTATCTACTGATCTCATCATCATACCCATGATGGAATTTGATATAATTCTCAGTATGGATTGGCTTTTAGACCATGATGAGAAAATTTATTATAAGAAGAAGGAGGTTTCCATTTTTGATGATGATAAAGAGTACCTTATCTTTAGAGAAGAAACATCACCACTTAATTATTATCTAGATCCACCCCCAGTAGCTCAGAAAAATTCAATTATTGGGGAAGAAGATAATGAAATTACTGTGGGTGAGGAAATGAATGTTATAATAGAGGATTTACCTGTTGTGCAAGAATATATTGATGTTTTCCCGAGGATTTACCTAGACATCCTCAAGAATGAGAAATTGAGTTTTCCATTGACCTAATTACTGGTTCAAGGCCCATATCAAAGACCCCTTATATAATGGCCACTGGGGAATTAGTGGAACTAAAGAAACAACTAGAGGTTTTGAGTAATAATGGATTTATTCGCCCTAGTGTTTCTCCATGGGGAACCCCTGTCCTTTTTGTTAAAAAGAATGTTGGATCTATGAGGTTGTGCACTGAATACAAGAAGATAAATAATATAACAATAAATAACAATTATCCCCTACCACACATTGATGATTTATTTGACCAACTTCATGGAGCACAATACATATCAAATATTGATCTTCGATTTGGATATCATCAGTTGTGTGTGAAGAAGGAAGACATTCTGAAAATAGCATTTCCAACCAAGTACGGGCATTACGAGTATATAGTACTGTCTTTTGGGCTGACTAATGCACCCTCTATTTTCATGGATCTAATGAATAGAGTTTTCGAGGAATATCTTGGTTACTTTTTTAGTGGTATTTATTGATTATATCTTGGTATACTCCAAAAGCTACGATGATCATGAAAATCACTTGCACATTATTCCAAATACTCTTAGAAGACATGAATTATAAGGGAAGTTTACCAAGTGTGAATTTTGTCTTCAGGATATATCTTTTCTTGGCCATATTGTCTCTAAATATGGGATCTCCATTGATCCTTCCAAGATAAGAGAAATCCAAGAATGGCCAGCACCGATGAGTATAACCGACGTACACCATTTTTTTGGTTTAGCAGCTTATTATTGAAGTTTTGTCCAAATTTTTTCCCAATTGGATAACCCATTAATGAAGCTCGCATGTAAAGGGGTTAAATTTGTTTGTACAAAAGAGTGTGAAGAATTATTTGAAGAACTAAATAGAAGATTAGCCAATGCTCCTATCTTGACTCTATCATCAGGGAATGATGGGTTAGTTATTTATAGTGATGCTTCAAAGAAAGGAATTGGTTGTTTCCTTATGCAGAATGATAGGATTATTGCCTATGCATCACGACAACTACAAAATTCATGAGAAAAAATATCCAACTCATGATCTTGAGTTAGCAGCTGTAATCTTTGCTTTTAAGATTTGGAAACATTATCTTTATGCTGAAAAATGTGAGATATATACTGATCACAAGAGTTTGAAGTATATTTTCTCACATAAAGAACTCAAAATGAGGCAAAGGAGATGGCTTGAACTACTCAAGTATTATGATTGAACTATACACTTCCACATGGGGAAGGAAAATAAGGTGGCAGATGCTTTGAGCAGAAAGGATCATGGAGTTTTTAACAAGATGAGAGTTGAAAGGGGTCCTATATACATGGATCTAGTAAAGATGGACATGGGAATTACCATGGAAGGTGAAACATCAATACTTTTTCAAATGGTTGCCAAAACATCTTTACCGGAAAGGATAGAGAGTTCTCAGACCGGTGATGAAGAGTTTCAAAATAAGATTAAAGCAGTGAATGATGGGAGATTGAGTTACTTCTTATATGAATATGGAATTTTGATATTTGGGAAGAGACATTGTGTTCCCATTATACCTGATCTAAAAAAGGAATTTTTAGATGATGCTCAGAGTTCCAATTTCTCTATACACCCTGGTAGCACCAAAATGTATAGAGATTTTGAGGAACATTTTTGGTGGGATAACATGGAGAGGGAGATTGCTGATTTTGTGTCAAGATGTCTGGTTTTTCAACAAGTGAAAGCTGGAATGAAACAGCCTGGAAGAGTCATGCAACCTTTTCCCATACATGAGTGGAAATGGGATAATATTATGATGGATTTTGTCAAGGGAATACCAAAGAATCCTAGAAGGAATGATGCAATATGGGTCATTGTTGATTGTCTTACCAAGTCAACACATTTTCTTGCTATAAGAAAAGATTTACCACTTCAATGTTTAAGAAGACTATATATTAATGAAGTTGTAAGACTTCATGGAGTACCACAATCAATTGTTTCAAATTGTGATCCCCATTATACATCAAGGTTTTGGAAAATTCTTTATAAAGACCTAGATGTTGAACTTCTTTTGAGCACTGTCTACCACCCTCAAACTGATGGAGAACCAGAACGGACTATTCGAACCTTAGAAGACATGTTGAGATCATGCTCACTTGAATTTCAAGGTATGTGGGATCAATATCTACCTCTAGTAGAATTTTCATATAAGAATAGCTTCCATTAAAGTATTCAAATGGCACAATATGAAGCATTATACGGAAAGAGATGTCGCACACCAACCTGTTGGGATGATGTTAGTGAACGAAAACTCGTAGGCCCAGAACATGTGGAGGAAACAATTGAAAAGGTGAAGGTAATCCAAAACTACATCAAAGCAGCTTAAAGTTTGCAGAAGAGCTATGTCGATAACCGAAGGAAGGATTTGGAATTTCAGGTAGGAGATCATGTTTTATTGAAGGTATCTCCATGGAAGGGTGTTATACGTTTTGGTAAGAAGGGTAAATTGAGTCCCTGGTTCAATGGACCTTTTGAAATTCTAGAACGAATTGGGGTTGTAGCTTACCTTTTGGAAATGACACCAAGTCTCTCCAAAGTTCATGATGTTTTCCATGTATCACTGTTGAGAAAATACAGGACTGACCCAACGCATGTACTCACCTATGAGGAATTAGAACTAGAAATCAATGTGTCTTATTGCGAAGAGCCTTCTAGGATACTTGATACGAGAGAACAAGTATTGCGAAACTAAGTGACTCGTCCGGTAAAAGTTCTATGGAGAAACCATAAGATGGAACAGGCAACGTGTGAACACGAGGAACTTATGATGAAGAACCACATGAATCTTTTTATGTAGTAATACTCTAGAAATTTCTAGGAAGAAATTATTTTAAGGAGGGTAGAATGTAACACCCCAAGCTTCCACGATATGTTTCCCTTTGAATAATGCTATAGCTTGCATTGTACGTAACTTCGAGATTCTAACACACCGTGACCAATCAAAGTAGTTGTTATGAATAGTAATACCCAATTTTTGAATATTTACAAATTTTATCTATCAAAATGGACTTCATTTTTGGATTCATAATATCGAAATTATCTTAGGGTGATTTTTTTGGTATTTTTCTGAAAACATTCAATTTTTTGATGAATAGTGAAAACCACTGAGTTATAGTTTAAAACCGAATTTTTATTTAAATAATTATTTATTTTAGGTCAAAATAGATATATAATACCTATACAAGTTCAATGTAATTCATTGGAGTCAGTTTATAATAATTTTAGATATATAAAAATTTTATTAAACTTTTCACCGTCATTTACCCAACTCTTAGGAGAAGTTGAAAATTCAAATAAAACATAATTTTACTACTTATGTGAATGGAATTTTAAAATGAAAAGAAACATGGTTTATATCAGTAAGTAAAATGTGGTTCAATGAGATGAAAATAATTTCTGGTGAATAGTAACATTTTTTACTTTTATTTATCACAGTTAAAAGTAGATTGGGTAATTATGGGTAAAAATGATATTATTATTACCCTAAAACATGTTATAATTCTTTTGGATATGTATAAGTCAAACAAAAACAACCTTAGGAATATAACATGATCCTTTCGGTCCACTTGGATTAGATTTGAACACTTATTATTATTTTATTTAAAGAAGAGTTAAAAGAGTTAAAATCAATTTTTAATAACTAAAACACATTTAATATAGGGTTATACATAAGATAAATTTGACTATAAATATTAATTATAAATATAAAATAATTTCCTACATAATTTTATTTTATTTATATATTTTATACATTAAATAATTTTAATTATCTATGACACAATGATGATAAAGTAATTACCTAATTAATGAAATATTAAAATAATTGATATTATAAATATACAAATTATGTAATTTGAGACTTTTCATGAATGATACTAATTTTATAATTTAATATGACATGTCAGGGTTTGTTAGATGTATTTTATTTAATGTAATAAAGTTGTTATGAATTTAGAAAAACAACATACCAAATAGTGTCAAAATTGACATAAAAGAGTTTTTAAAATAAATATTATATTATTAATTGATATTATATTACTAAAAATATAAGGTTCAGCCAAAGGACTTATATAATGATAGGTGTATCATTAATGAAAAAATTGTGGTTCTCTTGGATGTATATAGTAAGTTTATTAACCATATAAAATAAAAATACAAAGAGACATGGTAAATGTCAAACTATTTAACTAAGAGTTAAATCTAAAAGATAAAGCTAATATAGTGACCCAAACCTATCTAAAACCTATTAATTGAGTGGTTTTTGAACCATACCCACATTATAAATTAAATAATCCACTTTTGAGCCATTATAAACTGAAAATGAATTTATTATAAAATAATATTTCTAGATTTTCCTAAGGTGCCTCTCACCCCTCTTATAAAAGGTAACTCCCCCTTATCTATAATTCACACCGTCAAAGCCATTTGGATCGGCCAAACCAGGACCAAATACCCTCTAAAATGTCCTAAATTCATCCTAGAGGCATTTCTTTAGTCATAAATCCAACCTAAGAAGACATTTTTATCAAATCAAAAGGAAGAACCCGAAGAAGAGTTAAATATTTCATCACCTCTTTCAAGTTGTTTTCTTATTCCACTTATTCTTTCATTACTTTCTCAATTCTAAAATAATAAATACACTATCTTATATATAATGCGATGTTATTATAAATATGGTACAACTAAATTCATTATTATATCCATTCTTTTAATGACATGTCACCATATGTGCGTTCGTACGGCTTACCGTCTCCACGTCGTGGTGTAATTGTTATTCAATACATTATTATTTTGATGTGTATAATAATGATGTGTAATTGATGTAAATAATAAATATAACATGATAATTATTGTTTATAAATTATATACCATCCAATTATATATTATTTTAATATCAAAATAATGATATTGTCGCTAGTGTGTACGTACAGTTTACCCTCTCCACGAATGCGATGAGATTCATTCCCCATCGTATCCATTCAAGAATAATTTTCATTTGATGATTAAAAATAATGTTTAAGGACATGATATCATTCTTGATATGAATAATATACAACCTATCCATAAAAACACGTCTTATGTAATAAAACATATAAAATAAAATGAGTAAGTGAACACCCGAAATGACGACAATACTAAAATATTGTTAACAAAGAAATATTAGAAGATCATATATGATATCATATTTATGTATATGACTCGTGTATAATTTAATAACAATGATTTAACTATTACAAAAGAGGTTAACCTACCCTCAACCTAGGAAAAGTTCAAGGTATGGGTTTATTTCACAATCTCTTCATTATCCGAGGTTATTTATACGTAATTATCTACTCGCACCTCTTTATCATCCACATCCATGTTTTTTAAAAATGTATTTCAAAACATTCTTAATATTTTATAGATTATGGGTTAAAGTCATTTATAAACTTGTTTGAATTTTTATAAGATGTTTATAAATTAATCTTTCTGTTGTTTTACAAACAAGGTCCTTTTTAATCTTTTCGACAAAATTTAGGTAAGAATGTCTTTTTTTAACTTATACGGTGGGTGTGGATATTTTTCGCCATTATAAAAATCATCGAAGCTTCCCTACCAAGATTATAATAATATTTTCAAAGTAAATGTTTTCTTTTATAATTATGTTACTTTTAAATGATTTCAAAAAAGAGATAATTCTCTAAAATAGTTTTTGATTTCATCTATGTCACCATTCTTTGATGGATTATAAGCTTATTTGAAGTTGATTTATTATGATAAAAAACTTCCATATTATATTGAAGGTTTTGTGATATTTTTTTATTGTGGATGTGTTATTTTTATACCATTCATGGTTTATAGAGAATGTATTGACATTTCATATGCTAGTTTTAATACGAATGTTTATGTTATATTTAAACCTATTCATATGAGGATTGTATTAGACTTAGTAAGTGATGGGCGGAGCTTGCTAAAGCTCCTCGATGCATTAGTAGGTCTCATGATACAAACTAGAATCTTGGCACAAGGCCTTGACAAAATATTATTTGTAGTCTTGGCACAAGTCCTTGACTATGTGGTTATGAAATTCTGACATTATGCATTCCATCATTATGATAGTGGTTATTGATATTGCATGCATTTATTCGACTAGTAAAATATACATTTGAATAATTAAATGGAATTATTTCATTTTATTTTGGCCATATTATGCTGAATTTCATGATTAAAAGGATTTTGTTTTTGATATACATTGCCTTAAATGTTTATGCTTATTTATGAAAGTTTCTGCTATATTGTTATCCTTACTGAGCATCTCAGCTCACCCCTTTCTATGTTTTATTTTTCGCAGGCCGTGAAGAAGTATTTTATAACTGACCTGCAAGGATAGTATGAGGGGATATGAGTGTGGACTATGGAGACTATGTTGTTGTAGTTTTTCACTTTATGATGTAACGTAAGGCTTATGAATGTATCTAGTGTTTCCAAGGATACTAAACTAATCAGTATTTCGAGACTTGATCTTTTGTGATCATGCCAATGTTATATAATAATGCACCAACTCTAGGTAACGGGGATCAATGTGTTATAGTTGGTATCAGAGGAAGTTTAGTACAAACCTCGGAAGCTATATTTAGATAAACACTAATTAGATCACATAGCCCTAAGATAGACTTTGATAATTAGTATAGAAAAACTTCCTAGAAATTTGGTATGGTAGAGATTTAGTGAGTTTTCTGATAAATACATCCCTGTTTAGATATGAGCAGGTAGAGGCGGCTATAGCAAAGATGTACCTAGGGGTAAAACCCGAAAACACCACTTTAATCTAGAATCTAATGGGAACTGGTGCACAACAACGGGCTTTGCTGCAATTTTGGTTACAACACTTCTAGGGGATATGCTTAGGATTATTCTCATTTTCTTTACAAACCATTACGAAGGGTTTATGAGTATATAATTCCTCAAAGAAAACAATTTTATGATTATAGATTATATCCATAAATTGTTCAATTTATGTTACACGTTTTATAAGTTTGGATTTATGTATTGTGATTCATAACCTAATATATTGTATGCCACTGATTAGAAATAAACCCTAGTGGAAGGAATGGAAACCATATCAATGCATGCACTCCATATAGGGATTTACCTTCAGCTCAAGATAATTATAGTGGAGATAGTGATAAAACTGGTACTGATCAGATTATCACTATACTGGGACAACTCACTCAGGTTATGAATAATAACCTTACCCGTATGGAGCACCCTGATACAAAATGTGGAGGGTTAATGTTAGATCAATTAATGAGGCAACAACCACTAACATTCAATGGGAGCATAAATCCATTGGTTTCTCAGCAATGGATATGTTCCATAGAGAAAATATTTCAGGCTTCGGGGAGTAGTGAAAGTGAAAAATTTATCATGGCAGTTTATCGCCTCACTGGAGATGCTGATCAATGGTGGTCATTGATACAAAACACAAAGAAAGATGAAGAATTATCAAGTATGGAATTGAGGGAGTTTAAAGAGATTTTCTTAGAAAAATAATTTCCTCATGACCATCGACTGGATATGGAAAGACAATTTCTATGTCTAAGGCAAAAAGGGGATGAGAATGTTGCATAGTATGAGTCTAACATTACAAGGTTAGGAAGGCATGTTGTAGATTATATACGTAACCAAATCGGTAAGATTGATCATTTATTTGATGGGTTAAAACCATTTTTCTGTCAATAATTAGTCTCATAATCATTATCTTCATACGAAGATATTGTCTCATGTTTTATCAAGACAGAAAATGAATTCTCTAAGTCTTATGACTTTAAAGAAAAGCAAGAGAAGACAAGATCTGCTAATAACTTTGGAAATGGAAATAAGGGGAAGAAGGGAAAAGTTTAATATCCATCCTGCAGTAAATGTGGAAAGAAACCCCCTGGTACTTGGTTGAAGGTAATGGGAGTCTATTACAAGTGTGGTGAAAAAGGACACCAAGATCGTGATTGCAAGGGGAAGAAATATGCTACTGATGTTCAATGCTAAAATTTCAAGGATATGGGACATTATGCAAATGAATTTCCTAGGACCTAGGGAAACTTATCTTAGAAAAGGCCAAGGGGTCAAGGAAAAGATTATGCGATGACTAATACTGAGGTTTAAGCTCCAAAAGACATTGTGGAATGTAATTTAATGGTTTACTTAAGTTTAGCCAATGCTTTATTTGATTCTGGATCGTTACATTATTTCATATCTTCCCAGTTTGCTAAGAAAACTAGATATTTAAAATTTAATTTAACAAGGGATTTGTCAATCAAAACCCCTAAGGGAAGTATCATTGCAACAATGTTTTCTGAATCAGTTCCCATTAAGGCATATAAATGTTATTTATCTGCCGATCTCATCATCATACCATCATGGAATTTGATATAATCTTCAGTATGTATTGGATTTCAAGTCATGATGTGAAAATTTATTGTGCGAAGAAGGAGGTTACAATTTTTGATGATGATAAAGAGTACCTTATCCTTAGAGCATAAACGTCACCACCTAATTCTTATCTAGATCCACCCACTGTAGATCAACTAAATTCAATTATTGGGGTGGAAGAGAATGAAATAACTGTGGGTGAGGAAAGGAATGTTCGAATAGAGGATGTACGTATTGTGAAAGAATATGTTGATGTTTTTCTGGAGGATTTACCAGGACATCCTCCAGAACAAAAAATTGAGTTTTCCATTAACCTAATTCCTGGTTCAATTACCATATCGAAGACCCCTTATAGAATGGCCACTGTGGAATTAGTGGAACTAAAGAAACAACTAGAGGAATTTAGTAATAAGGTATTTATTCTCCCTAGTGTTCCTCAATGGGGAGCCCCTGGCCTTTTTGTTAAAAAGAAATATGGATATATGTGGTTGTTAATTGACTACATGGAGATCAATGCTATAACAATAAAGAACAAGTATCCCCTACCTCGCATTGATGATTTATTCAACCAACATCCCAGAGAACAATAATTCTCAAAGATTGATATTTGAACTGGATACCATCAGTTGTGTGTGAAGAAGGAAGAAATTCCAAAAATAGTATTTTTAACCAGGTACGGGCATTACGAGTATACTGTAATGCGTTTTGGGATGACTAATGTAACCTCTATTTTCATGGATCTAATGAACATAGTTTTCAAGGAATATCTTAATGACTTTTTAGTGGTATCTATTGATGATATCTTGGTATACTCCAAAAGTTACAAGGATCGAAATAATCACTCGCGCTTTTTCTAAAGACTCTTAGAAGACATGAATTATACAGGAAGTTTAGAAAGTGTGAATTTTGGCTTCAAGAGAATTTTTTTCTTGGCCATATTGTCTCTAAGGATGGAATCTCCATTGATATTTCTAAGAAAAGAGAAATAAATGAAAATCTATCATTGACGAGTATAACTGAGGTACACAGTTTTATTGATTTAGCAGGTTATTATCGACGTTTCATCCAGAATTTTTCTCGATTGGCTAACCCATTAACGAAGCTCACATGTAAAGGGTTTAAATTTGTTTGGACAAAAGAGTGTGAATAATGTTTCGAAGAACTGAAGAGAAGATTATTTAATGCTCCTATCCTGACTGTACCGTCGGGGAATGATGGGTTTGTTATTTATAGTGATGCTTTCAAAGAAATTACTTGGTTGTGTCCTTATACAGAATGATTGGGTTATTTCCTTTGTATCATGACATCTAAAAATTCATGAGAAAAACTGTCCTACTCACGATATTGAGTTAGCAGCTGTAATGTTTTTTTTAAGATTTGGAGACATTATCTCTATAGTAAAAAATGTGAGATTTATACTGATCACAAGAGTTTGAAGTATATTTTCTTACAGAAATAACTCAACATGAGGAAAAGGAGATGGCTTGAACTACTCAAGGATTATGATTACACCATATAATACAACCCGAGGATGGAAAATAAGGTGGTAGATGATTGGAGAAGAAATGATCATGGAGTTCTGAACAAGATGAGAGTTGAAAGGGGACCTATATACATGGATCTTGTAAAGATGTATATGGTAATCCCCATGGAAGGTGAAACATCAATACTTTTTCAAATAGATGCCAAACCATCTTTACTATAAAGGATAAATAGTTCTCATACCGGTGATGAAGAGTTTCAAAAGAATATTAAAGTAGTGAATGATGGTAGATTGAGTGACTTTGTTTATGAGATGGAATTTTGAAATTTGGGAACAGACTTTGTGCTCCTGATATACCTGATCTAAAAAGGGAATTGTTAGGTGATGATCACAATTCCAATTACCCTATACACCCTGGTAGCACCAAAATGTATAGAGTTTTGAAGGAACATTTTTGGTGGGACAACATGAAGAGGGAGATTGCTGATTTTGTGTCAAGATGTATGGTTTTTCAACAAGTTAAAGATGGAAGGCAACAGACTGGAGGAGTCATGAAACCTCTTCCCAGACCTGTGTGGAAATAGGATAATATTATGATGCAATTTGTCATGGGACTACCAAAGACTCCTAGAAGGAACGATGCAATATGGGTTATTGTTGATCGTCTTACCAAGTCAGCACATTTTCTTGATATAAGAGAAGATTTACCACTTGAACATTTAGAAAGACAATATATTAATGATGTTGATCGACTTAATGGATTACCAATATCAATTGTTTCTGATCGTGATCCCCACTTTACATTAAGATTCTGGAAATGTACTCAGAAAGCCCAGGACAATGAACTTTGTTTGAGCACTGCCAACCACCCTCAAACTGATGGACAATCAGAACAGACTATTCAAACAATATAAGACACGTTGAGATCATTCTCACTTGACTTTAAAGGTATGTGGACTCAATATTTACCTATGGTAGAATTTTCCTATAACAATAGCTTCCATTCAAGTATTCAGATGGAACCATATAAAGCGTTATACAGAAAGAGAAGTCACACACCAACCTGTTGGGATGATGTTGATGAACAAAAACTCGTAGGCCTAAAACATGTCGAGGAAACAATGGAAAATGTGAAGGTAATCCAAAACCACATCAAAGAAGCTCAAAGTAGGCAGAACATATATGCCAATAAATGAAGGAATGATTTGGAATTTCAGGTAGGAGATCATGTTTTCTTGAAGGTATCTATATGGAAGAGTGTTATACGTTTTGGTAAGAAGGGTAAATTGAGTCCCAGGTACATTGGACCTTTAGAAATTCTAGAATGAATTGGGGCTGTAGCTTACCGTTTGTCAATGCCGCCAAGTCTCTCCAAAGTTCACAATGTGTTCCACGTATCACTGTTAAGAAAATACATGTCTGACCCAATGCATGTACTCACCTATAAGGAATTATAACTGGAACCCAATCTGTCTTATTGTGAAGAACCCGTCATAATTCTGATTATGAGAGAACAAGAATTGAGAAACCGATTGACTTTTCTGGTAAAAGTTCTATGGAGAAACCATAAGATAGAAGAGGCAACATGGGAACCTGAGGGACTTATGATGAAGAACAACCTGCGTATTTTTATGTAGTAATATTCTAGAAATTTCAAGGATGAAGTTTTTTGGAGGGTAGAATGTAACACCCCAAGCATCTACAATACGGTTCCCATTGAATAATGCAATATCGTGAATTGTACGTAACTTCGAGATTCTAACACACCACGACCAATCAAAGTAGCCATTATGAATCGTAATACCTACTTTTTTAAATTTTTTAAATTTTATCTTTTAAAATGGACTTCATTTTTGGATTTGGAATATCAAAATTAGCTTAGGGTGATTTTTTGGTATTTTCTGGAAACATTCAATTTTCGATAAATAGTGAAAAACACTAAGTTATTGTTAAACCACATTTTTATTTAAACAATTCTTTATTTTATTTTAATTTAATTTAGGTCAAAATAGATACATAATACCAATATAAGTTTAATTTAATTCATTGGATTCAGTTTAGAATAATTTTAGATATATAAAAATTTTATTGAACTTTTAACCATTTTTTACCCAACTCCTAGGAGAAGTTGCAAATTCACATAAAACATAATTTTACCGCTTCTCTAAATGGAATTTCAAGAATCCGAGAAACATGGTTGATATCAGTAAGTAAAATTTTGTTCAATTAGATAAAAATAATTTTTTGGTGAATAGTAACTTTTTACTTTTATTTACCACAGTTAAAAGTAAATAGGGTAATTAAGGGTAAAAATGATATTATTATTACCATAAAACATGTAATAATTCTATTGGATAAGTATAATTAGAAAAAAACAACCTTAGGAATAAAATATGATCTTTTAGGTCCACTTGGATTATATTAGGACACTTATTATTATTTTATTTAAAGAAGAGTTAAAAGAGTTAAAATAAAAGTTTAATAACTAAAACATTTTTAATATAGGGTTATAAATAAGATACATTTTAATATAAATATTAATTAGAAATATAAAAAAATTTATTACATAATTGTATTTTATTTATATTTTTTAGACATTAAATGATTTAAATTATTTATGACACAATGATGATGTTGTAATTACTTAATTAATGAAATATTAAAATAATTGATATTATAAATACCCAAATAAATGTAATTTGAGACTTTTTATGAATAAAACTAATTTTATAAGTTAATATGACATTTTAGGGTTGGTTATATTGTTTTTTTGAAGTAATAATTCTATTATGAGTTTAGAAAAAACAAAATACCAAATAGTGTCAAAATAGACATAAAAGAGTTTTTAAAACAAATATTATATTATTAATTGATATTATATTCCTAAAAATCTAAATTTCGGCCAAAGGACTTATATAATTATAGGTGTATCATTAATAAACCAATTTAGGTTCTATTGAAAGTATATAGTATGTTTATTAACCATATAATATAAAAATACAAAGAGTCATGGTAAATGTCAAACTATTTAACGAAGAGTTAAATCTAAATGATAAAGATAATATAGTGACCCAAACCAGTATAAAACCTACTGGTTGAGTGGTTTTAGACCCAAAACAACCTTATAATTTAAATAATACACTTTTTGAGCCATTATAAACCTAAAATTATTTTATTATAAAATAATATTTCTAGCTTTTCCTATGGTGCCTCTCCCCCTCTTATAAAAGGGGAATCCATCTTATCTCTAAATCACACCTTCAATTCCATTTGGATCAGCCAAAAACTACCCAAATACCCTCTAAAATGTCCTCCCTTAATCATAGAGGCCTTACTTTCATCAGAAATCCAACTTATGGAGCCCTTTTGGTCAAATCAAAAGGAAGAACCCGAAGAAGAGGTAAATATTTCATCACCTCTTTCAAGTTCTTTTCTTCTTCCACTTCTTATTTCTTTGTTGTTTCCATTATAAAATAATAAATCTAGTATTTTCTATATACTATGATTTTATTATAAATATGGAAGACCAAATTATTTATTCTATCCATCCTTTGAATGACATGTCACCATACGTACATACGTACGACTTGCCGTCTCCATGTCGTGGTGTAATTGTTATTCAATACATTATTATTTGTATGGGAATAATAATAATGTGTAATTGATGTAGATAATAAATATAACATGATAATGATTCTATATATTTGATATACCATCCAATTATATATTGTTTTAATATCAAAATCATGATATTGTCGCCCGTGCATACGTACGGATTACCATCACTTCGAACATGATGAGATTCATTCCCTATCATATCCATTCAAGAATAACTTTCATTTTATGATTAAAAATAATTATTAAGTACTTTATATCATTAGGGATATGAATAATATACAAACTATCCATAAAAAACACGGCTTATGTAACAAAACATATAAAAGAAAACTGGTAAGAGAACACCCGAAATAACGGTAATACTAAAATATTGTTAACAAAGCAATATTAGAAGATAATATATGATATCATATTCATGTATATGATTATTTTATAATTTAATAACAATGATTTAACTATTATAAAGGAGGATAACCTTCCCTCGACCAAGGAAAAGTACAACATAAGGGTTTATTCCACAATATCTTCATTATCTGAGCTTGTTTATACATAATTATATACTGAGACCTCTTTATAATCCACATCCGTGTTTCTTAAAAATGTATTTCAAAACATTATTCATATTTTGGACTATGGGTTAATGTCATTTATACCCTTTTTTGACTTTTTATAAGATGTTTATAAAGGAATATTTCCGTCATTTTCCAAACAAGGTCCTTTTTATCATTTTTGATAAAATTGAGGTAAGATTGTCTTTTTTTAACTTATATGGTGGGTGTGGCTATATTCTGCCATTAAAAAATCATTTAAGATCCCCTTAAAATCTTATATGAATATTTTCAAAGTAAATGTTTTCTTTTATAATTATGTGACTTTTAAATGATTTAAAAAAGAGATATTTCTCTCAAATAGTTTTTATTTCATTTATGTCAACATCCTTTGTTGGATTATAAGGTTATTTGAAGTTGATTTATTATCATACAAAACTTCCATATAGTATTGAAGGATTTGTGATATGATTGAATATGGATGTGTTATTTTTATACCATTCATGGTTTAGGGAGAACGTATTGACATTTCGTATGATAGTTTTAAAATGAATGTTTATGTTATGTTTAAACCTGTACATATGAGGAATGCATTGGACTTAGTAAGTGACAGGTGGAGCCTTCTATAGATCCTCGATGCATCAGTAGTTCTCATGAGATAAACTAGTGTTTTCTCACAAGGCCTTGACAAAATCTTATTTGTAGTCTTGGCATAATGCCTTGACTATGTGGTTATGCAAGTCTGGAATTATGCATTCCATCATTATAAAAGAGGTTATTGATATGGTATGTGATTATTCTACTAGTAGAATATCCATGAGAATACGTAAATGTCATTATTTCATTTTATTTTTTCCATATTATGCTGAATTTCATGTTTAAAAGGAATTTTTTTTAGTTATACATTGCCTTAAATGTTTATGCTTATTTATGAAAGTTTCTGCTATATTGTTATCTTTACTGAGCATCTGAGCTCACCCCTTTCTATGTTTTATTTTTACCCAGATGTGAAGAATTATTTTATGACTAACCTGTAGGGATAGTCTGAGGAGATATGATTGTGGACTATAAAGACTATGCTGTTGTAGTTTTTCACTTTATGATGTAATGTAAGATTTATGAATGTATCTAGTGTTTCCAAGGCTACTAAAGTAATCAGTATTTCGAGACATGTTCTTTTGTGATCATGCCAATGTTATGTAATAATGTAATGACTCTGAGTAACTGGGGTCAGGGCGTTACAGTTATGGTATCCCTCTCTAGTATTGGAGTAATCCTCTATCACCCCTGATGAAGTTTTTTGGGACTTCATATGACCTTAGAGCACATGCTGTTAGTCCTCCATCTAGTGGGATGTATCGATAGGGTTTTTGGTATTCTCTAAGAAGGATACCAAACTTTATGAGCCACATCAATGGGTTTGTTAGTATTATTTGACAAGTATCCTCTACATTGTGGGTTAATAAATATTGGGTTGTTGATATTATCTAGGAAGGATCCCCTCTCTGTATGTTATGATTTTTGACCAGTTTTTTCTTCTTGGGGCGGGGCCCAAATTAGAAGAACCCTGTGGTTGGGATTGGTTGTGACTTACCACTTTAACTTGTAGCTGATTATGAGTATACCTTGATATTCATAGTATATGTGTTATAGACATATACCTATTTTGAGCTGACTATGCCATTCAATTATAGTATTTTTAAAATGGGTATTCATTTGTGTTTTCGGGGTGTCCTACTGAGTACTGTTTTTCTCACCCATGCACGAGATTTTTCCACATGTGTCATGTCTTGTATAGACTATCGACGCTTTGATGGAGTCCTAAGTGGAAAAGGAAAAGGTGGGGATTAGAGAGATCTGACAGATGTGGTGTGATTATAGGGCTTCAAATTGCCATCCTACACCTCCCCTTCAGGTAGGGTTTTCTGTAAATGGGTTTCAGAAACTTGTGCATTCAATTTTACAAACTCTTTCTTTTAGTTGGATTGTATTGTGGCTCTGTTTACTTTCTAGTTTCCTACTTTTTTACCCTATGGTTGAAATCTTAGTTTATGTATGCATTTTCTACTTAGGTTTTTTCTTCTTTTCAATATTTTGGGCTAGGATATGTGTGCATGTATACAGGTACATAGGAAAATGGCTCCAATTTATGGTATATTATTACTTAGTGCTAGTTTCTATCCCATATCCTATTAGAGGTGGGATTGGGTTAGTCATGGCATGAGACCCTCTGGGATGGGTCATGAAAGAGTGGCATCAGAGGAGGTCCGTTATACATCAGGATCAAGAGTCTGTGAGGTTGGTTCAGGGAAAAAGTGTCAAGTGTTTCAAGTTTGGGTTTCGAGCCCATGAATCCTGTGTTGGTAAAACGGTTGAGGTATCCATACACCAGGACTCTGGACACCTACTTTCTGACTTAGTACATAAAAAAATATTTGCAGGGAAAATAATGGCACATGAATAATATAGTATTTGAGTGTACTTTCATGTCCTTCTTGAGTCAGATCACCAGGTATACATCTTGTTTCAATTTAGGATTCCTCTATGCAGCCATCCATCCAGGGTTCCATGGCATGATCATAAGGATTATCCACCTAGTGATGAGGCTTCAGTACAGAGACTTATACTAGAGATACTCCATGTATCAGAGATAGCACCTCTGTGTGGTTTACAAGTGATACCACCACTCGTCGAGAAACAATTACTCCTAGTGCTACCGATTGAGGATGCACGTAAGATGAGTTTATTTTATTATTTTACAAGGCAGAGAAATATTAGGTTTCAGGGTGATACAAACCCCCCAAGTAGCAATGGATTGGTTGGAGGAATTTACACATGCCTTCCACCTTGTGAGGATGCCTTCTAATCAGATTGCTATCCTAGCCGTGAGTCTTCTTCAGGGATCAGGGGGGAGATGGTGAAGCTTAGTGATCTGGACACATGATGAGGTAATCCTCACTTGGATATACATAGATCATCTCTTTAGGGAGGAGTTATTTCTAGATTTTTTGTGATCTGTGCATATCCAGTAGCTCCTGTATCTTCAGCAGGGAAATCAGTCTGTGGCGGAGTACTTGGTGATGTTTACTAATATTTATTTCTTCTCCATAGATATGGTGTGAGACTTGTTCATCAAGTCTAAGACCTTCGAATGGGGACTATTCTAGGAGATCAAGGTGTCTATGATATTTCTTAGCATTCCTACATATACTGGGGTATTGGAGAGAGCTCTACTAGTTGATAGATTTCTAGCGGAGGAGACAATAGCATCAGGAGCTACCAACATGCACCATGTGGCAGAGACTTTTGTAATAGGTAGTTGATGACAGTCGTAGGGACCCAACCGGGTAATGCACATTAGAAGACGACCCTAGGATATCAGGTCAATGGTGTAGGGATCCCATGGCAAATCAAGTCTACCCAGAGTCAGTCAGTGATACACACAGGGTGGTTAGGAGCATCTAGCTTTAGATTTCTCAACTCGATGTATGGATGATCGAGGGATGGTTAAAAGACAACCAAGGAAGAGGTAGAGACATGAGAAGGGTTCTTTGTAGGGTATAAGTTGTGGAAGAGGAGCATTTAGAGTAGCAGGAGGTGGGTGAAGGTTTGACATGTTACCACCACCAGTCCCAGGTGGTCCACGCTAGGCTTAGGGAGCTAGTGTACATGGATGAGGACAACTGAAGGTGATGTAGGCTTATGAACCAGGTGCTCTATATATGATTATAGGTACGATTTGTTTCTTTTCCACCCTGGATTTAGTTTTTATAGATATAGGTTCCAATCATTCTTTTCTTTCCACCAACCAAATTCGAGGCTTAAATATAACAGTTGAATAGTTGAATCAATTATTACATTTAGAGACTTCTATGAGAGGGGATTCGATGATCACACACTAGTGATGATAGTTTGATCTTACTCTTAGGGGTGAGAGTTTTTCTTGGGATATATTAGTATCAGTGCTGAGGCCTTACAACATCATTCTTAGTGTGGACTGATTATCTACATTATATTCTCATATTGACTATTTTAGGCGTAGAGTGAGATGTGTCCTTGGTGATGTGACTAGGTTTTCCTTTATTGGAAAAAAGGGAAATCATGCACTAAAGGATGGACTTACTCATATTAGGGTGCAAATGATTACTCACTAGTTAGGTAGCCTCACCCTTAGTGCGGTGGATGATAGGAGTCCTCAGATTCCTGCAGTGGTGTCAGAGTATGAAGACGTATTTTTTCAGGATGTCCTTAGATTACCTCCCCATAGAGAGGTAGACTCTTTCACTAATTTATACCCTAGGATGACATTGATATCTTCCCTTTCATATTGGATGGCTCCTGCAGAACTTTAGGAGATGAGGGTATAGTTGGAGGACCTTCATAGGAAGGGCATTGTGAGACCTAGTTTTATAACCTGGGTGGCCACAGTTTTGTTTTTCATGAAGGCATACGGAAGCTTGAGGTTATGTGTGGACTTATGGTGCCTAAATCAAGTGATCATGAAGAACAAGTATCCACTACTGAGGATTGATGACCTATTAGATCAACTGAGGGGAGAAAGGTGGTTCTTGAAGATTGAATTTAGATATATATATATCAACAACTTCTTTTATGGGATGAGGATGTATGGAAGAAAACCTGTAGATGTTGGTACGACCACTATGAGTACTTGGTGATTCCATTTTTCTTGAAGCAGCCTCACATAGACTAGTTCATGGTAGTTATCATTGATTACATCCTAGTGTAATCAGCTTCCAAGTAGAATCACACGATACACATGAGGATGGTCCTTGAAACCCTCTAAGAGAACCAAATTTATGGGAATCTCTCAAAGTTTCAGTTCTGGTTTCAAGAAGTCCACTTTTTGGGACACGTCATTTTAGAGGCTAGAGTTTTAGTGGATCCGGTGAATATTGAGGTGGTTCTTACTTGGGAGCCAACTAAGAGTGTTATCTATGTGTTGAGTTTTATAGGTTTATATGGGTACTATCATAGGTTTGTACTTGAATTTTACTGAGTAGTATCACCCTTGAAATCTTTGATAAAAAGGGGAATCCTTTTCAGTGGATAGAGAAGTTCCATTAGTGCTTTCAAGAGTTGATGTAGAGGTTGATGAGCGCTCCAATCATGATATTTACAAAGGAGGGCATTGGGTACGTAGTGTTCTACGATACATCTTGGAAAAGGATTGGTTTTTTCTTTATTTATGGGAAATTGTTGATTGCCTATGGTTCACGCTAGTTGAGACTGCATGAGAAGAACTATGTGACCCATGATCTTGAGCTAGCGGTGGTAGTCATCACATTGAAGATGTGGAAACACTACCTGATGGGCATGCTGTTTATCATCTACTCTGACCACAAGAGTCTAAAGTTTATATTCTCCTAGTAGGACATAAACATGAGATATAGGTGATGGATAGAGTTCCTCCAGTACTATGACTTTGAGATTTTATATACTCTTAGAAAGGGGAACGTGGTGGCAGACACAGTCAGTAGGAGATCCAGCTTGCAGTTGTTGAATGAGGTGTCAGAGTAGGTGGAAATGTTATATATATCCTTTATGGATAGAGATGGAGGAACTTACCTCCAGTCAATGGTTTTCACCCCTCCACTCTTACAACATGTCAGGGAGGCGCAACTTGGGGATACCGTCTACGAGACCTGATGTTATCAGTTTTCCATAGAGCATTCTCGTGAGGGATATTCTACAAGTGGGATCATTTTATTATTTTCAGAGGTCGCACAATTTTACCAGTGGAGTTGTGGGAGGGGGTTCTAAGAGAGTTCCAAAAATCTACTTTTGTGGTACATTTAGGTGTGGATAAGATGTTCTAAGATCTTGATGTCAATTCTGGTGGTTGGGGATGAAAAAGTAAGTGGAAAAGTTTTTTTCCTGGTGCCTCACTTTTCAACAAGTGTAGGTTGAGAACCAGGTTCCAATGGGTTTGACCCTACCCCTTGAGGTGCTAGAGTGGAAGTGGGATGGGATATAGATGTACTTCGGGATGGGTTTACCATGACTGTCCGAGGTACACGATAACATATGGGTGATCTTTGACTGAATCACCAATTCAGGCCACTTCCTACCTATCTAGAAGAAGAGTTCTGTAGAGATATTGGGACGTCTCTATGTCTAGAAGATAATTCGGATTCACATAGTTCCATCAATGATTGTTTCTAATCATGATCCTCATTTCAGATCTCGGTTATGTAAGTGATTTTAGGAGGAGTTTGTGAATAAGTTATGATTGAACATGACATTCCATCCCTCGACGGATGGCCAGATAGAGAGGACCATTCAGGTTCAAGATGATATGCTATAGACCTGTATATTGGACTTTAGTCAAAGATGAGAGGATCACCTACCACTAGTGGAGTTTTCATAAAAAAATCTATCACTCCACCATCAGTATGAAACCATTCGAGGCCTTTTACGAGCGATAATACAGGTCACCACTTTACTGGACTGACCAAGGAGAGTCAACACTCATGGGTCTGGAGATGGTGTGAGATACTGCCGAGAAGGTGTAGATCATATAGGAGTGGATGGGGAATGAATAGAGCTGGTTGAAGTCATATTCTTATAGGATACATAGGCCTCTAGAGTTCGAGGAGGCAGACTATGTGTTCCTTCAGGTCTCACCGTGATAGGGATTACAGAGATTTGGCCGAGGCGACAAGTTATCTCTGGGATACATCATACCTTTTTAGATTATATGTAGGGATGGTTAGATGGTGTCCACCTAGATCTACCCCACAGTTGCATTAGGTTCATGACATCTTCTATGTGTCGTATCTGAGGAGGTATGTGCATGATCCATCACACATCATCAACTGAGGTGATCTGAACATCGATGACTGGGAGACTTTTGTACTGTACAAGGTGGAGATTGAGGATTGACAGTAGATGATGTTTTGTGGAAGATTAGTTACTCTAGTTTTAATTCTATGGTACTACAGTAATCTCCAAGAGAGCAACAGGGAGAGGGAGGCTCATATTCATGATTAGTACCCATATCTTTATGTTGAGTAGCCCTTGTTCTGGATTTCAGGGACATAAATTCGTAAGGTGGGGAGTATGTAATGACTCTTATTTTCTCCAGGATTATATTTTTCTAAATTAACTGGAAAAATCCAGAGACCAGGTGTTGATATGGCATGTGATCCTAAGGCCTAGCGTTCCCGGAACAATTTATTGAATGATGTTTAGTTTTTAATAAAGCACACAAGAAATTTTTCTTTAAAACAAAAATAAATCTTAAATGGTTCTTGAAATCAGATATATGGGGGTACCATTGGATTCAAAACAAAGAATTCACCTTAGGCAGGGCCTAACATGAACTGGAATGGGTTGACCTTGAATGATAGATTTTGGACATAAAAATCATTAAAATATTTTATAAAAAATATTTTATTTTGATGTAGTTTTAGTTTTCTTTTAAATGTTTCATATTGTTAGGAATTCAGGGTTATGACATAATCCCTGGAAATCTATTGAGTCAAGGAGAAATATATACCTCCAATTAAAATTGATGAATTATAAAATCAAGATTGGAGACACTCAGATTTGACGAATCGAGGAACGACAATGTTGGAGATTCTCCCTTCATCAAAAATTGATCCAAATTCCCGATAGGGTGTTGTTTCTTTTTTGTTTCATTACTCATTCTTAATGTCAATGATAAAGTGTAAAACCCATGAATATGATGATTTGTGGTTCAGTAACTTGCGGGATGGGTAAATATTTGTGGGGATTTAAATGGGAGATAGATTTGTGTGTTTCTATGTTCTTTGGGATCCTACCTACAAGAACAAATCAAGACCGACATGAAAAAAGGCCAAGATACATTCCTCAGGTGTTAATGTGCTTTATTTATGTCCCCTAAATCATTCTCATTTTCCCTGTTCTTTATGAAATATGAACTGAGGATCATTTCACCTTCGATATGTGGCACAACGATCCAAGACTATGGATTCGACACCACAACGACACCACAAAGGTGTGATAGTAATGATATGACACAAATCATCCAAGGTAGTGGCTAGAGGCGATGAAAGACAATGTCAGAAGCGGGGAATTTGGATAGTTTTGGCTGAGTGTGTGGTAAACAGTAGGCCACCGGTGGAAGAGCCAGCACGTGGCCTGATGGGGGCCAGACCAAGCGGAGTGCTAGGAGGAGTGTGAGGCATACGGCCCCGACGGGGCGACCGGTGGTGGAGCGTGATGTAGAGGTCATGGAAGGAGCACATGGGAGCCCATGTACAGATCGGTTCCATGGGGGAGTTGGTGAATGTGGATGGGGTCCATGCAGAGCCCGCAGTGGAAGAGGCATCAGGGGAGGCCAACGGACGTGGTGGCCATCCGCGTTGACTGGGAATACGTGGCTAGGTCGGCCATGTGCAAGAGAAGGGGGACAGAACACATGCAGTGGGCTGGGTCAGTTCAGACGCACCGGGATGGGTTGGGTCAATCGGGTCGGGTCGGGTTGGACCCAGACCAGACTCGAGTCATACTTTTCACTAAAATGGCTGTAACTTTCAAACATAAGGTCCATTTTATAGGATATCTATTGAGTTGGGTCCCTTACAATGAGGTAGCCTTTTGATATGTATGACTATGTTTTTATCTTAGACAAGTATATGTAGAGAGTTTACTATAGTTATTTCTTTGAGGGTTCAGAATGCTATTAGGTTCACATCATTGGGTACTAGTCCTCTCTAGAGGACAAGTTCCCAATATAGTTATGGTTTCCTCTTTGGGATTGGAGTGATCCTCTATCACCCTTGGTGAATTTGTTTTGGGAATTGACATGACCTACGAGCGTAGGGTGTTAGTCCTCCATCTAGTGGGCCATATCAATAGGGTTATTGGTATTCTCTAAGAAGGATCCCCTACATTACTAGCCATAGAGGTAGGGTTGTTGGTATTATCTAATAAAGACCCCATATGTTTCTGGATAATAAGTATTAGGTTGTTGGTATTATCTAGGAAGTATCACATCTCTTTATGTTAAGATATTTGACCAGTGTTTTTCTCTTAGGGTGGGGCCCAAATTAGTAGAACCCTGTAGTAGTGATTGGTTGTGACTTACCCCTTAACCTTGTGGCTAGTTCTGAGTATACCAGGATATCCTTGGTATATGTGTTACAAACATATACACGTGTTGATATGACTTTACCATTAAATTATAGTATTTCCTTTATGGGTTTTCCTTTGTGGTTTTGGGGTGTTATACTAAGTACTATTTTATTCAATGATGCACGATATTTTCCTGTACATGTCATTTCTTGTGTATACCATCAATGATTTGATGGAGTCCTAGGTGGATCGGGACCAGGTGGTGATTAGAGAGATCAAATGGATGTGGTGTGCTTCTATGGATTCAGACAACTTCACTACACCTACCCTTCTGGTATGGTTTTATGTGGATGAGTTTTATGAACTTGTACATTCAATTTTATAGACTCTTTCTTATGGTGTACTTCTATTATGGCCTTGGTTACTTTCTAGTTTCCTACTGTTTTACTTTGTTGTTGGTATCTTAGTGTATGTATGCGTTGTCTACAAAGTGTTTTTCTATATTTCAGAATTTTGGGATTGGTACATGTACTAAGGAAAATCCCTCCCATTTATGGTATATTCATACTCATTTATAGTCTCCATACCTTGTCCTATCAGAGTCATACATGGGGTAGTCACAACACGGGCCCCTCTAGGATGGGTCGTGACACAAATATACATAGAATGTAACATTAACAAAAAATTGTTAATAAAAGAGAAATATAACGTCATAATAAAATCATATATGATATGATAAAGGAGAATTTGGTTATATGGTAGATTTGTAATAAAATTATACTTATTATAAATGATTTTTGAACATTTAAAAAGAAAATCAAGACATAAGGTATGTGTTTTCTTGTATCACAGTTATTTTTGTGAGATATATGCCATATTCCCCACTTATTCTTATTATGTGGTGTAAATAATACCCTATGAAATGTTATATCCTGAATTTATTTTACTTCATGAAATTTATGGTTTCAATTTTTTTTATTTCTTGGTCCCATGATTCAAAATTTACCCATGTTGTAAGGGGATTTCTAGTCTCACTTTTATTTATATGATAATTATTCCTTATTCACCACTTGTTTCTTTTGTGTGGTGTATATACTACCCATGAATTAATTATTTTATTATTATCATTATATTTATGGGTATTTACATATCCAATTGATGATCTATCATTCATGGTTTTATGGTTAAAAAACAAAGCAAATCAGTAAAGTAATTTTGTCTCCATTGTCCTTCTTTGAGACACAAGTTAGGTTACGCACCTATATTCATCAACGAGGTGTGTTTAATGTACATTGAAATTTTATATCATGAATATCATTATTTTAATGGTATTTTATGATTTATATAATGTTATTCACCCATGTGGTTTGTGATTAAATGTTACCAAAGTGTTAACAGTTTGTTTCCATAATCTCTTTGTTTAGCAATAATATTTATGATTATGCTTCCATTGGTGAAATATTATGATCCATATTTCAATAACTAAAATTAAATTTTTTATACTCCTATTACCCATGATATATCCATGTATTGGTACCATTTTTGAACTCTTCTATATGTAAGATAATAAAAAAAGCGTTTTTAGGAAAATCAGACCTTATTTCTCCATTCAGTCAAAAATTTATTTTACTCAAAAACCATGTTTTCTAAAAATGTTTTAAAAAATATTTTATTTTTAAGGGGAGTTTTAAATAATTTTTAAAGATATTTTCAAGGAAAAGTATTTAAAAACGTTTTCAAGATTTATATATAAGATTTCAAATCATTTTAAAAGAAATTGGTTTTCGAAATGTTTTATCTCTTTATTAATATGTTTTAAAGTGTTTTCAAAGAATAATGATATCAAACGGTTTTCAATATTTCATTGTAAATTTTAATCATGTTTTAAATTAAAAAGGGTTTCAAAATTATTTACATTTTAAATTTTTTTTTGCAATGTAAAAAACATGTTTTCATCCTGAAATGTTTTAAATGAAATTTCTATGCATTATTTATATGAAAAATATTTTTGAAATTTTTTTATGAAAAGGATTTTCAGAGAGTGGCCCTTTTACATAGTAAACTTTCCAAATGATCATTAAAAATACTTATCCATCTAATATGATATCCATTAATATAGTTTATTCATTACTAGGTTTATGATACAAGGACACCATTCTTATTCTTTCTTTGAATGGTTTGTGATTAAGATGACAAGTTGTTTATTAACCACATTTCTCTTCAATGGGTTATAACATGATAAAATACTTATAAAATTCACTCAATTTCATGGGTTATTCTATGATGAAACAATTAAAAAACCTATCTCTTTTTTAAAGGTTATGATATGATGAAATGTTAATGATATCCATTTCATTTATTGGGTTATGATATGATTTTTATGAAACAAATATCTTCTAATGGGTCCTGATATGATGAATGTTTTGTTATCTTGCGGAATATGAATGTATTATTTCATTATGATACAGGTGTTACCTATATCTCACTCCATTTAATTGGGAAAATATTTATATCTCACGATTAATAAAAGAATAAAAAAATGAGTGAACTCGGTTCAGTTATACAAGGCTGGAATGAGGAGTGAAATATGTTAAGTGACATAGAGTTGAAACAAGCAGTGAACTCAATTTAGTAATACATGGCTTGAACAGGTTGTTATACTAGTTTAGTAATACATGTATAACATGAGGAGTGAACCCGGATAAGTAATACAAGGATAGAATGGAGAGTGAAGCTAGTTTAGTAATAGAGGGATGGAACAAGAAGTGAACCTAGTTTAGAAATACTAGGATGGAAGAGGAACTAAACTGGTTCAATAGGGTAGGGTTTGAATGGGAAGTGGATCCAGTTTAGTAATGAAGAGTTAGAATGGGGAGTGATCCCTATTTAGTAAATTATTTTTTCCACTATGATGGTATTAGGGGTGAATCGTGAATACTAACATGATTTGGAGAGTGAACCCATTCCACTAATATTAACCTTTCATTATGAATTAACTTCTATGGAAATAATATTGTATATTTATGTTCCTACAAAAATCACATGTATTATGATTATGTTTTAATATGATGGATTATTCTCTTTTTTTCCTTATGATTCATTTCTTATGAACTACTAATATTTATTACATGAAACTTTATTATGATCTTTGATATGTAGGGGATGATATTATAATGTTAAGATCAGGTTCTCATACACTTATGTTTAAGTTATGCTTGAAAATATCTATTGTTTATACTTACCGAGAATATGAGATCACCCCATTCTTATATTTCCCTTACTCAGGTTATGAAGAAACGTTTTATGTAGGATTAAAAAATGGGAAGACCTTTAAGAGAGATGTTTAATATCTTTCACCATGTTAGAAGATTATTTTTTTATGTTTCCAAAGTAAATAAACTATTATGGAAAATGAGCATGTATTTTTTAATGTGATGAATATTCATTTAAAATGATGTAATATCAATGGATGTTAATCTTGGAATATCATAGTCACACACCTTTCCCAATCCTTCAAAATTGACGAGTGATTCGTATGCCTTAGATTGGGTAAGGAATAAAAAATATATTTATATTACCTTCCACACTTAATATAGTAAGAATGTTTAGAATACAATATTTTTTCATTTAAATATAATTATCCTCAAAATAAATGATTTATAAATGAGTTATTATATTCGATTTAACGTTTTTTGTAGGTAACAAGATTATTGATAAAGGTTCAAATGTAATCTGAGCATGAATTTAGGATTATTCTTGAAATCAGATCCCCTATAAGAGAGAGAAGATTTATTTGATATCTTTATCCCTTCATTTCAAAGAAAATTACTAACTAAAAATTATTAATTATAAAGCGATTTAGTAAAAATAAGTATACTTTTGAAACAGGTTATATTTTACCCAAGACATCCAAGTCTTTATATTAATCTAAACCATTCATATGATACCAAGTGTATCAACTCGAGACCAATGCTTCCAGATCTGATAAAAAATAAATCTTTATATTTAATTTTTTAACTAAAATAAGCTAAACATATATAATCCATGACAATACTGAGGATGTTTTTCGACCTAGGTTCTTGAGTAAATGGTTATAATATGACCACATATCATAGTTCAGTCAATTAATAAAAATAATAATATTTTGAAATTACTCATGTTAGATCCTTGAGGATAAAATATTTTGGATCTTCCACTGAGCTAGTTAATAGAATATTAACATGTTGGGTGCGCATAAAAGTGCCCAGTAAGGGGTTTTGAGAACAAGTGGAAATTCATTTTATAAATATAGTTTAGAAATATCTTTCAAAAACATATTATTTTTAATAAAATATTAACATTTGACAAGCAATTTTTCAAAATATAATTAAGGGGTATTCAAAATAAACTTTTAAATGCATTTTATTGTACATTTAATTTTGAAAACATTATTTTTTAAAAAAATATTCCATTATATCAATTACATTTTCTATAATAAATATTTAATAAAAATAAAAATAGTGTTTCAAAATACATAGTTATAATACTTTTAATATACATATTTTTTTTAATTTTTTTATATATGTTAACATTTGAAAATACTTTGAAACAACTTCATAAGTAAAAGAATGTAATGATTTTTTAGAAAATACTACAAAATATTAGAAAACTAGTCCTTATGACCACTTGAAACATTGATGGTTGTAAAGAGATTACCCATCATAGGGGGTTGAGTTGACTCTTCAGATCTTTATCAAGATTAAAAAGTACATATTCCAAATTTTTATAAAACATTTTGAGAATCACTTTTTTTAATGTTAATTTTTTCACTAGAGTTTTTTATATTTTAAAAACAAGATAATTAATTTATATATATATATAGTTATATATAAATATATATTTATTTATATACATCCAAATGAAATCATTGTTGGAATTTTTTGTAACAAAATATTATGAAAAAGAAACATTTTATAGATGCATGGAATGTTAATGAATGTAATAGAGTGTGTACATATCTAGAAAAATTATTAATATATATATTTAAAATGAAAATTCATAAAATAATTTAATCAATTTTAAGAAAAATAATTTAATTAAAGAATATAAAATGATAAAATTTATCATTTAAAATTCATCATTTATTAAGATTACCCTCATGGAAGGACATAATTAATTTTTAAATTAGGTCTTTGGAAATATAATTTCCAAACATAAAACAATAGTTTCAAGATATAATCATTATCATAATATAATTTCAATTTTAAATTAATATTCCATATATTATATAATGCTTAAAAAATGTTTTTTTTATAAAAAAAATAATTACAATGTTTATTATAAAAACAATAATTTCATTTACATATAATTTTGAAACAATATTATATCAAAAAAATTATAATTCTTCACTACAGGATTTTTAAAAAATAATTTCTTATAAATTAAAAAATTTACCATTACATGATGTGGGTTTTAAAAGAAAATACAGATGGATTATATATATATATTCAAAACAGAACATCCCTTACAAAATTAAAATTATGTAAAATTTATATACTTATAATTGAAAAGTATAGTACCCAATTTCCAATTATAAGAAACAAAAAACAAGAGGTTTTTCCCTCAACCTTCTTGAGTCCTTGAACCTAGTAGGAGGAGAGTAATGGAAAGAGTAATATCATCCACCATGGATTCCAATGAGTGCATATGTGTTCTTTATATATATGTATATATTTGTGTTTGTGTTGATATACCAAATTTGTTTTGTATAATATTATAATGAGTTTTTTTCAGTATGAGTAGGATGTGGGGAATAAAATAGAACATCAGTTTTCTTATGAGATTCTAATTAGGTTTATAATTTTGGATGTATATATATATATATATTCAAATAGATACTACATTTGGGATTTAATGAAACCAAATGTTTAAATTCATCTATCTAAATATATTCACAGTTTTTTTTATATTTTTCAGAATCACCATTGGGGTTAGATGTATTATTAAACATAGAATGGATAGGATGAAGACTTACAATTTTTATATAATGGATCATATTTTTCATGTATTATTTTTGGATATTATATGAATTATTTTCGAGACCGGCTTTCGAGACGACATGTGATTCCAAGGGCCACTATACCTGAAATACATGTTTTAAATATATTAAATATTTTAAATAGAATTTGCATGAAATTTTCATGAGAAATTGGAATAACTCTCGACGGGGGTCTATATTAGAAATCCAAGTTCATCATGAGTTATGAATGCCAGTTTTACCATAAGTGCAACATAATATTTGTTAGTGTGGGTCATGTGTGAAATTTCATCATGTGAATAATTAAATGAAATATGTTAAATAAATTTTTTTGATGAAAGGTCCCATTTCCTCCTTTTTTATACGTCTATTTCATTTTCCTCATTATTTGGCCCTAAACCCTAGAGATTCAGACAAACTGTTGGAGATATTTTCATGGTAGAAGATGATGGATCCAGATCAAATCAGGGATTTTCATGCCAATTGGGTCCATGGATATTAGAAACGATGATAAAAAAATATTATTCTTCATTGATAGACCTAGAATTTAGGTATGAAGTTTTTTTGTGTGATTTACAACATATTTGTTAATCTTGAAAAAACGTGGATCAATTTCATGAACAGAATTGATATGCACATCATTATTAGAATTAATTTTATGGAATAATATTTATTTTTTGGTTCCTATTTATCCCCTTTGGCTCATCCTTTCTTGGATAATGAATCATGGAAAAAGGAACAACGGTCAAGTCTCATTACTCATGTTTATGTCTTATTTATTTCTCCTATCGTTCTTCCCACGATCACTGTGGATGTTTTCTTTTGGACCACTATTCGATGAATACTCAGTATTTGATCATTGCATGACCATTATTTAATGAACCAAATCAATATCGTGGGCTCAATTCATGACTGGTGGTTAGATCGAGGTGTTAAAATGGAGATAGATGATCATTAGTGGATCATATCATACTTTTGGGTTTTACTTTTCCTAGTTTTTATTCGTAAGGACAAAAAAATCGAGGGATGATTTTTTGAGTGGATCTAGGACACATATACTTGATATATAGGACTACATGGACTTTTTGACCCTAGATATACATCCTTCATGGATATCAGAGGTTCTGGAAGCAAAAATTTTTATGGAGAAGAGAACACAAAGGTTCTAAAAATTACTGATCAACACGACATGTACTTCGGGTTACACACAGTGTGGGCCCCCTGTATGCGGCGGTAGGGTTTCAACTAGAATTAAGGATAACATGATGTATAACCCCTATCACCTATCATATAAACCCTTCAATGTGAATCAGTGTGCACTTTAGAAATTACACATATATGGGAAAAAGTACATGTTCGGATGGCACACCGTATACTTTTACAATGAAATGTCTGGGTGTATACGGGTCAATACATGGACACAGACTCCTTACATAAATATGACCATGCGACATCAGAATGATACAGTGTGTCTCTACACATCATGCATTCCTTCTACATGCCATGTATATATAGGCTACATTTCATGTGAGGCTGTTAGACATGGGCATGCATGAGGATAGACGTACAATCCATGTACCCCATGGTACATGCCATATTCCCCCATTAAGAGTTTATGAATTTTTTTATTATAGACTATTTTAAGATGAATTTTTTTCCCTTGGTCCTTTACCTTTTGGGTACCATGTGTCATTACATATATATCATTGGATTGTAATCTCCTTTAGAGGCCGAGTCTCAGATAGAGTTTTGTTATCTGTCTGTGAGTCTATAGTGCGATCCTATTTGATCATTTGTTCCCTAGGTGGATTTTTTGGAATTGGAATGAAATCTATGAGTAAGGTAATGATCCTCCCTCTATAAGGCCATATAATTATGGTTTTGGGAATAATTGATAAATAATCCCTTATGTAGCATGTTTATCAAGATTGGGTTCATGGTGTCCCTCTATGGTTCTAGGAATGACCCCTATCTATGTATCAGAGTCTTCATAGACCAGTGAAATTTCATTAGGTGGGGCCCAATGAACTAGAACTGTTTCTAATGTGTCTCCAATGATATCATGGATCATGGAGTGGTTTCTCCTAGAATGAGAATTTATTTGAGTTGAATCATGTGGCTAACAGATGGTTATGACCCCCTGGTGGCATGGTGTATTTCTTGAGTATATTTGGGTGTCCCCATTATACATTGATTGTTATATCTTGTATTGAGATGATTATACTTGGTGCATCATGATTAGTGTATTTGGTATTTCCAACTAGGTATTGTTATACTCACCCATACATGGATGTTTCAAACATGTGTCGTGTCTTATACAGACCACATATCTTTTTAAACTATAATGGGAGGATAGGGAGTAGGTGAAGCATATATGGAGAATGCCAGACTGGGGTGTTTTACCATGAGCTTTAATTTGAGTTATTCCTATCCCTTGTTATAGGTTGGAATATTTAAAATTTTTCTTTTATTAAGACCTTTTTTTAATACTTTCACTATCATAATCTATTCTGGGATCTTATATGTAGGAATTCATTATTTTAGTTTTTTTACAAGTCATCATTTGTTGGTCATTGAGATCTGTGTGTGTACATGTACTTGAGTTTAATTCCCCATATTTTTGGGATATTCTTACTAGATACTGGTCACCAAACCCTATCCTATTAGAGGCGGTCTTGGGGTAGTCACGGCTCAGACCCCGACAGGTCAGGTTAGGATAGAGTGGTAACAGAGCAGTCAATTCTACCTTCAAACTGGAGTTAGTGAGTTGGTTTGGGGAAACTTTTTTTAGTTTTTTGAGTTCAGATTTCAGGCTAGGGAACCTAGTGTTGGTGCGGTGGCTAATGTATCCATCAAATTGGACCGTAATCACCTTACTTTTGACTCAATATTTGTAAACACTGGCTGCATGTAATTTTTTTTACATGCATCATATCGGTATGGGTTTTCCCTGTCCTTCCTAAGTCATATATGTAGATATACCCTTTTAAACATGGTATATCATGTTTTATTTTAGGATGTCTCCATGAAAACTACTAGCCAAGATTCCACTATGTGATCATGATAATTATTCTCTTAGTGATGAGGCATCGGTACATGGGCTTGTACAAGAGATATCACCTCCAGGTGTTTTACCCGCAATACCACCACCCATTGACCTGCAGCTAGAACAAGAATTACTAGTTGAATATGAAATTAGGCTGAGGGAATTAGATGATTTTAATATGTAGTGTCCTCTTAAGTATCAGGGTTATCTAGACTCCCAGGTAGTTAAGGACATACTAGATACAATCAGTTGCGTTTTTTGCCTAGTAAGGACGCCTAACGACTAGATGGAAGTCCTCAAGGAGAGTCTTCTTCAGGCATTAGTTGGGTGATGGTGGAGCTTTATGACTAAGTGACATGACGAGACATCTTTATCCTAGTCATACTTTGAATGTCTATTTATAGAGGAGTTATATCCAACCATTTTGTGATTGGTATGCATACAAAAGATTCTATATCTGCAATAGGGCAGTATGACCGTATAACAATACGTAGCAAGGTTTAGAGATATCTTGTGTCACTCCATGGATATGGTGTGGGAAAAATTCTTCATATATCCGATATTTGATAAGTTCCTTCACTGGGAAATGAATTCTCTAGTAGTATTCTTTTGCATTCCCACCTATTCTGGGTTGCTTGAGCGGGGCTTGTTGGTGGAGAGATTTTTGAAAGAGCATACACTAGTAGTGGGAGATAACAGTAGTTACCCGGTAGCTAAGACCTCGGAAGATAGTAGATAATAATAGTCACATGGATCAAAGAAATTAAGAACCATTAATAGGAGATACCAAGACTCATGGATAAGGGTTCTAGGCTATCAGGGTGGCTTAAATGAACCAAGGGAGATGCAGTTTTTCTCCTATGACGGTTGGGGAGATCCTACTTGAGATTATTTTAAATGTCATACAAATGATTATGATATGGTTGAGGGACCACCAATATAGAAATAGTGATTGGAGGAGTGTGGTATTTAAGGTTATATATGTGAAATAGAGGCTGGAAGGGAAGAAAGAGCTGGTTAGAAGTTTGATATATTACCATCACCTCCCCCAGGTAGTCGACACCAGGATCTAGGAGATGGTGGGTAGGGATGAGGCTAGCTGCAGGATATGGAGGCCTATGACCCCGAGGCTCTAAGTTTTATATAAGGTATGATCTATGTATTTTTTAATTTTTCTATAGTATTTATAGATGCATGTTCCATCTATTCCTTCTATACCACTACTTCAGTTTGAGACATTGAGATTCTGATTCAGCAATTGGCTCAACCCTTGTAGTGGGAGAATATGAATGACGTTGAATAAAAAATTTCATACAAGTGATGATAGTTCTATTATAATCTTGTAGGAGATAATTTTTTATGGGATCTATTCATTACAGTAATGAGGCTTCATGATGTAATATTCAGTATGGACTGACTATCCACATTTCAAGCCCAGATTGATTATTTCATGTGGAGGATGTGATGTTTCCATAGTGACGTAAGAAGGTTTTCCTTGGTTGGTGAAAATTATACTTTGATGGAGAAGGATGAGATCAAGTATAGGATAGTGAATACGATTACTCATAAATTTTATAGAATTACTCTTGGAGCATTGGATGCTTTGGTATATCAGTTTCCTGCAGTGGTGGTGATGTCTGAGTACGTATTCCTTGAAGACTTGATGGGTTTTGCTTCCCACTAAGAGATATAATTTTTCATTTACATGCTTCACGGTATGGAACTAATATCTATAAACACATGTCTAAAGTATATTGTAGAGCATCAAGAGATAAAGATTCAAATAGAGGACTTATAGTAGAAGTGACTTAAGAGACCCAATGTTTACCCATGGGTAGCCCCAATGTTGTTTTCCAAAAATCCGGACAGGCGCATGAGTTTATCTATGAATTAACATATCTTGAATAAGGTGATCATGATTAATATGTATCCACTACTTAGGATTAAAGTCTTGTTTGATCAGTAGAGAGGGTCGTGATGGTTCTCGAAGTTTTTCCTCAAATCACGATATCACTAGATGTGAGTAAGGGAAGAGGTTACACTAAATATGACAGTCAAATTTCATTACAGTGATTATGAGTACATGGTGATTCCATTCGGTGTGAAAAAAATACCAAATAGTATTCACGGGACTCATGAACCAGTTCTTTCATCCTTTATAGACCATTTCATAGTGGTCTTCATCGAAAACATCCTAGTGTATTCAGCGTATGAGGAGGGGCACATGAGACACTTGAGGATCATCCTAGACACCCATCAAGAGAACTATATTTTTGGGAATATCTCAAAGTGTCAATTTTGGATTCTAGGGATCCACATTTTGGCACACTTCATCTCATTTGATAGTGTACCATTGGGCCCAATGAAGGTTTAGGAAATTCATTCAAGGAATCCACCCTAGAGTATTATTGAGATGTAGAGTTTTCTTAGGTTAGTAGGGTACTATAAGAGGTTTTTACCCAACTTACCTCGAGTTGAAGAACATTTTAACGAATTGAATCAATGGGGAAATCTTCTTTTGTGGATGGAATGGTTCCAATAGTAAATTTCATAAGCTAAGATAGAGGTTGATGAGTGCACCCATCTTAAGATTTCCAGAGTAAGGTGTAAAGTATGTAGTTATCTATGTTGCACGAGGGATTAGAAATTGTTGTTTACTGATGAATAGGTAGATGATTATTTCCTATGGTTAATAAAACATGATACCACCTTAGAAGAACTACACAACCCAAGATCTTGAGATAGAAGTGATAGTATTGACCTTGACGATATGGCGAAACTACCAGATGAGAAAGTGGTTTATCTCTTACTCCAACCACAAGAGTATCATGTATATCATCTCTTAGTAGGATTTTAACATGAGATATAAGTGATGGATAGAGTTCCTCAAATACTATGACTTTGAGATTTTCAATACATATGGGAAGGGGAATGTGGAAGATGACACTCTCAAATGAATATATTGTTCTTAGTTGTTGGCCGAGGTGTCAGAGAAGTTATCCTCACAGTATTTTTCCATCATGTAAAAGGATAGTGCTTCATATCTTTAGTTTATGGTTGTTACCTCACCACTTTTATAGTATTTATGGGATTATCATTTTGGTGATATCAACTATGAGACCTTATATACATAAATATACATTATAAATTCTCTTGATGGATATTCCAAAGGCAAGGATCACTTTATCCTTTTTAGAGCACCAATGATGGTACCTTTGATGTTGTAGGAGGAGGTGTTACAGGAGTTTCATAATTCCCCTTTGGTGGTATATATAAGTGTGGAAAATATGTACCAAGAACTCAAGCATCCATTTTGGTGTCTAGGTATGAAGAAGCGAGTTTTAGAGTTACTCTCTTAATACCTTACTTGTCTATAAGTGAAGGACGATTTCCAATTTCCAATGGGTTTAGGTCACCCCATTAAGGGATCAGAGTGGATGTGGGATGAGATATCCATGGAAATAATGAATAGATTACCAAATACATCCAAGGTACATGATGCAATCTGGTTGATCATAGATTGATTGACCATGTCATCCCACTTCTTATATATTCGAGAGTAGCGTTCAATAGAGATATTGTGACAATTATATATGCAGCAAACAATTTGAATACATGGATTTCCCTTGATGATCATTGATTAACACGAAACTAACTCCACATCTCAGTTTTGGAGGGGATTATAGGAGGATTTTTGGAATCAATTTTTATTGAGAACATAGTTTACCTCATACTAACAGTAATATAGAGTGGACCATCCAGGGTTTGGAGAAAATGTTTTAGCCTTATAGGTTGGAATTTATCCCAGCTTACATTCAACAGTATCTATTGTTTGACAATTAGTATGGATCCATTCAAGGATTTGTATCGGATACCCTAAAAATAACCACATTTTTTTATTGACCCATTTGATTCAGCACTCATGGGCCTAAAGTTGGTGTGAGCTACTACAGAGAAGGTGAAGATCATCTAGAAGTGGATGAGGACTGTACATGGCCTTCAGGAGTCTTATGTGAACCAATGATGGAGACCTCTAGAGTTCGAGGAGAGACACCTTGTGTTTTTGAGAGTCTCACCTCAATGTGGATTGAGGGTATTTTTCCATAATGGATACTAATCTATGAGATTCATTGGTCCCTTATAGATACATCATTGTGTGGGAGAGATGACATACCACATGGATCTATTGTAGTAGTTGGACCAGGTACACGATGTATTCCATGTGTCTCACCTGAGGAGGTACATGTATGGACCATCTCATGTTATCAACTAGGGAATGTTTGACATCAAAGACGGATCTACCTTTTTAGAGTACCTAGTGGGGATCATGAATTATCAAGAGAAGATCCTTTATGGGCATTCAATTCCCTTTTTGCGCATCCAGTGGTGACATATAAATCTTCTGGAGAGAACCTAGGAGAGGGGGACCCAGATGCGAGCCCAATAACATCATCTTTTGGATAAGGTTTTTATCTTTTTAGGATAAAATTTCCTAAGGTGGGGAGAATTAAATGTCTCAAAATTTCCATTTATTAGTTTTTTATGTTATATGAATTATTTTTGAGATGAGACACTAAGACAACGTGTGATTCTAAGGCCTGGTGTTCCTAGAATAAAATTTTCAAATATATTAAATATGTTAAATAGAATGTTCATGCGATTTTCATAAAAAAGTATAATAACTACAAAATGGTGGATCGATTTAGATATTTGAGTGCACCATTGAATTTAGAATGTAGTTTTTTACTCTAGGAGCGACATAATATTTGTCAACATGGGCCATTTTTTAAAAATCATCACGAGAGTAATTAGATTAAATAAATAAATTAAATAATTTATTTTGTATTGTTTTGATGTGGATACCTATTTTTTCCTTCATGTATATGGATATGTAATTTATCTTAGGGCTTTCCCCTAAACCTTGGATATTCAGAGAAACCATTGGAGATATTTTCTTGGCAGACACCGACAGATCAGGAAGGGATTAGGGATATTCACACCAACAGAGTCTTTAGATCTCATCATCAATATAAAAACAACTGTTCTTCATAAAAATTAATCTAAAATCCATGTAGGATGTTTTTTTTGTGATTTCCATCTCGTTATTTAATCCTTAATTAATGTGGATTAATTCGATGAACAAAAATTCATACACACATCATTAGTAGAACTAATTTGATGGAATAATTTTTATTTGTTCATTATTATTTATTTCTCTTCAGTCAACCATTATTTGATAACAAATCGAGGACAACTGAAATATTTTTGTGGTTCATTCCTCACTTTTATGGATTATGGTTTTATCCCTTAAATCTCTGCACATTGACCATGTTCATTTTATTTTTTCCTAAGGTTTGACGAATACCTAGTATTTGAGTATTTCACTACTATTCTTCACCACAACGGATCAATACCGTGGGTGTGGTTGGTGACTGATGGTGAGATTAAGGTACCAAAATGGAAAAGTAAGATTTTAGGTGGATCAAATTAGATTTGTGGGTTCCATTTCTACTGATTTCAACACTCGAAGACAAATATCACGATTTATGGTTTTCTAAAAGGATCGAGGACCTAAATCATAGTTAACAGTGACATCAAAGGTCAGATAACCATGGATAAATAATTTCCGCTGAGATTTGAGATTCTGACGTCATGAAGATTGATGTGAAAGAGAACCTGAAGGACATATAAATTCCCAAGAAACACTGCACGTACTTCAGGTTATAAGCTTTGTGGACCCCTTGGCTCAAGCATTAGGATTTTGGATAGAGTTAAGAATCACACGACTTGTGACCCCTATCACATGGCATGTGACCCATTCTATGTGACAAGGTGTGTAATTCAGAATGTACATAGACACATGAAAAAGTACACGACAAAATTTCACATCGTGTACTTGTACACGGACACGGATTGACGTACATGATTCAGTACAAGGAAACAACCTCAGTACATGTACAAATCCAAGAGACACATGTAAGATATCATGTGTATCTAAATGTCATGTAATCCTTCTTTACTCAATGTATATGGAGAAAAAATTCCATTTGAGGATCTTCCACATGGGTAGACATGGGGATAGGTGGACATGCCATAGACCCCCTGGTACACGCTGCGTACCCATTTAAGATTTATATCACCTCTTCATTTTCTTATTCTGGACCATTATAGGTTGACTGTGTTTCCTTTTAACCTTTTACTAGAGGTTATCGTGTGGAATTACATACATATCACTAGATTCTGATCCGCTATAAAGGCTGAGTCATAGATAGAGTTGTGGTGTTCCTCTATGTCACTAGAGTGAAATCCTATACCATCCTTTTTTCCTTAGGTATAGTTTTTGGAATAAGAGTGACCTACATAAGAAATTTGTTGATCCCATATAGATAATTCTGTATCAGTATGGGTTGTGGAATCATTGACATAAAATCACTTATATAGTAGGTTGATCCAGATTGGGTTTGTGGTGTCCACCATAAGTTCTGAGAGTGATGACCTATCTATGTATCAGAGTATTCTTATACAAGTGAGATTTAATTGGGCAGGGCCCAATGAGTTAGACATTTTATTTAAGTTTCTCTAATTATAGAATGGACCATAGAGTAGTTTCTATTAGAACAAGAACTTCTTTGAGTAGAATCCTGCAGCTGAAAGTTGGTTACGACAGACTGGTGACATGATGTCTTTCCTGGGTATATCTATGTGTTTCTTTTATAAATTTATTTTTATATATTTTATTATGCTGAATTTACATGGTTCTTCTTGTTTAGTGTTTTTAGGGTGTTCTATAGAGTATCATTATACATAATCATATATGAGATTTTCCCACATGTGTCATGTATTCTACAGATGTCGAAAATTTTGACGGTGTCCTAGGAAGATATGGAGAGGGTGGAGTGTAGCTAGAGCTATTTAGATTGATGTGTTTTACTAGGAGATTGAATTTGACTTATTCCTCAGCCTAGGAGTTGGTTGGAATCTTTATTATTTTTTGGGTCTTATTTTTGAACACTTTTTTATTTCTAGTACTTTTACTATTGTACTCTATTATGGGATCAAAGATTTATGCATGGATTGTTTTAGTTATTTTAAATTTTAGCATTTCATGATCTTGGATATGTGTGTAAGATTACATGTAATTTATACTAATGCCTCCCATTCATGGGATATGCCTACCCATCACTGGTTTTCATCCTCTGGCCTATTGAATCTGGGCATGGGGTTGTCATGGGTTGGACCTCAGTAGATCGGGTCATGACATTTTCTTTCATATAAATCAGCTGTGGAGGTGTGGAATTGTATGTTAGTATTCTACACTGGTGTTTCTATGTGATAGAATAAGGATATGTTTATGAAGAAGGTTAATATATACGAGGAAGACAATGAATAATATGGTGAAGGGACTATTAGGCATGCCGAGGAAGGAAATTAAACCATAGTTGGGTTGCGAAGAAGACGAATACCAAATACATTGGATGGATCAGGTTGAAAATATTAAGTAGTTGTGACATTAGAAAGGGTTTTAACCATGGGTGAACGATAATCAAATTTTGTGTCCCACACCATTTATTTCTTCATTAGAGTGGTTCTAAATAATATAACTGATGCCTCAACCAGTCTGATACTACAACAGGTTCAACACACGAATAAAATAACTCACACACACACACGAGAAGTTTCATAATTATATTAAAGTTCCCTAATGGCCATACATTTGGAATGTTGGGAATTCTCAGCTGATACTATGAAATCCTAGACTCATGTGAGGCATCCAATTTTCCAATTCCACTGAGCATCCTGTCCAAGTAAGGACCCTCCTGTATGGTTGACTTCTAGTCCCATAATTCATGGGTCGAGATTTCCAAGCTAGTTGCTAGGTTGACCTAATTTTCCCCCTTATTAGAAATTTTAAATTCATAAAATAATACATTAGAAACATCATAAAACATTATCATTAATATTAAAACATTATTGTTATCATTTCACATTTTTCATTAATAATAATATTATTTTTATACATTAAATTTTATTTCATTTTTATTTACTCCAAAAATAATAACCACCATTCCAACATAAAATTTATACCACTATTATCATTCCAAAATTTTATTGATGTTGACATATAATCAAATTTATCATTTTATGATACTATTCTATTGAAATAAAAATTATATTTTAACCATTTCTGTTTTCCGAACATATCTTACAGAATTACAAACACAGATATATACACACACACATATATGTTTCAAAAATACAGAACAACTATATTATTTTATAAGTACAAAAATCTTTTATTTAATGTAACCCGATGGATATAAACTAATGGGAAAATAATTTAACAAATATATATACAACCTAATTAGAATATATTTCTTATAAATTGAACTCCACATGCTTGTTAGTTTCCCCATTTTGAAGTTGGTTATTATGTTTACATTACTACGTATTCACACAGTCATTCTCTTTGTAGGATTCTTACTTAAAGTAGATCTATATGATAATGGCTACAATTTTTCTATTATAATGTTCATTAGAGCCTGTCCCCTTTTATTACGAATGTATTTTTCATGTTCTATATCATATGAATTAGTTTTAATCACTTCTAATCAAATGCTATTATATAAATGTTTTGTTCAAAATTATATTAAATAAAAAATTACCCAATCTTGATTTGAGTTTCCAATGGATTATCTCATTTATTTAAATAGTACAAATACAAAATGATAATATGATTTTACAACTATTACAGTATGTATATGTGCTCTGTAGAACCTTGTTCCCCAAGGTTTTTGAGATATGAAGGGTTCCTTATCCATCCATTTAAGACGGATATTATCAAGATATAAAATTGAAATTTAATTTAAAAAACATGGGCCATTGCATGCATTAGTTTTTTAATGATGGAATGACATTATTAAATGAGAAAAACTCCAAAAGTGGTAAATATTGATGTTTTAGGTATTATACAATCAATAAAATAACTAAAATTCAATTACATATATTGTTTAATCACATTTCATGTCTTTTACCACTATATTTTTACATTTTACAAATATTGTTTTTTCCTTGGTTACATATTTTTTACAAAATAATTAATATTTTATTTAAAATAAAATGAAAGACTTTATAAAATTTTTATTGATATTATAAACGAAAATTTATGCTCCATATAATAAATTTCAATTTCAATTTATGGTAAAATATTACCACAAAATTACCACATTCAATATAAGGAAAAACTATTTTTTATGTAAATTATTTTTATGAATCATGTGTTCTTAATCTTAAACATCATAAATTATAAATTAAACAAGTTCTCATATTTATTTATATATTTCCAAATGTCATATAAAACTTTGCATATAAAATGAAAAAGTTTAATTTTTAGATAAAAGTTACTAATCATTAATAAAACAATTCCATGAAAATAACCCTTTTAACATGATCATTATCATTCACATTAATCATAGTAATCATTATTTTATGCCTAAAAATGAAGTTTATCATATTACACAATATGAAATGTCAATGAATAATATTATATTAATTTTTTAGATTCAATTTTTATGAGTGAATAAAGATAATTTTAAATAAAATCTAATCAAATAGATATAAAAGTAATGAAGTTGTAATTTTTATAGAATGATAAACATGGTTATTATTAATTCAACATAGTTTTTTAAAATATTCAATTTACCCATTAAAAAATTTATATAATAATTTATTTTCTATTTTTATTAATATGTACATCATTACCATGTTATAAACATTAAATTATTAGTACAAAAATATTAACAATTAACCTAAAAAATAATTTTATACAAATAAAAAAACCTTGAAAATAAAATTGGAAAATTATAAATTCAAAAATGATTTACGTTTTATAATATTAATATTATAAAATTTTAGAATTTAATTTTTAAGAAGAACATAAAAACATAATGAGATATTTTTTCATTGAAAAATAATATTGAATTTAACTATTAAATATTCCTCTTCTGATATCCTAACAAATGGGAATGATTTTTTTCATTATTTATTTTTCATTTCTATAATATATTTTATCCATGATATATTTATCATCTTAATATAATGTCTATATGTTATAAAATTTTAGTGAAAATATATATTTATTGTAAAATGAACTCATTAGTTATTAAGCTATAAAAATTGTATTTCATTAGTGCCATAATATTTAAAGTGACTCTTATTTTTCAGTATATATATATATATATTATAATGTCATTTTATATTTTAATATCATATAATTAAATAGAGAAATTATAATTGTTTTATAATTTATTGTGGTTAATTTTGGTTTATTATTTTTTGTGAAGTAATCTATTAGACATATATGGTTTTAGTGGAAAATAAAAATTTAAATTTTGAGGTATGAAATAATATATTCCATAAATAGATTTCATCCTATAAATTTTTATAATCACTTATAATTAAATATCTATTTTTATTAACAATATGAAAATGATGTAATATAAAATTTATGCTAATACATGAATCTCACTATCACAATTATTGGTAAGAAACTCAACTTTTCTGCATTAATAAACAAATTCTTTGATTTGTATTTGTCCATTTTTTTACAAATATATACTTCGAATGTTGGAAAATATGAAATATTGGATTCTATAGAAATTCTTTTTATATCTTCATTATCATGATCTTGATTCCTTGATAACTCAAAAACCAAAATGGTTATAATTATATCTAATAAAACCAGAGTAATGATCTTATGAATTTGAAAAATCACACATATGATTTCTTCTCAAAGTAAATAGTCATTTCAACCTATAAGAATTTTGGTTAAGGTAAGATATAATTTTATAAAAGTATTGGATTTGTAGTTTAACCCATATTGTACATAATAAATTTCATTTTTGTGTATATATCCTAAAGATATTGAAAATCCTTATAATGGTTTGTATAGACTGTGCAAATTAAGAAAGAATATCCCCAAGACTGTCTTTCTAGATGTGCATTCTTAGTACACGACACCATGTATCTCATTATTATCATGTTGATACACAACTATCATTTTTATTGTGATTACCACAAAGTGCATATATTCCACAGTAAGGTTAATTCTTATATACTAACAAGGATATAATCTATTGGGGGCTACATGATCAATATTATTCCAATATTTATGATGTTTTCCAATACGTAGAATAGTCCTTAGTGTTTTATATATTGTTTTATTATCTTAGTCACCAAGAAATATAATGTATTCAACCTTACTAAAACTTATATGTTTATACCAACCCAAAGGATGTTAAATAAATTGAAATTATAATAATTATTAACATATCTACCATTGAAGATCTTTATAAATTTGAGTATTCTTCCACAAATTACACATTATTATCAAAAAATTTCTAAACCCTACTCTGAAACCAACATTGATGCTTATGGATATAACCGTCTCATAATTACATGTCATCTAGAAAATAATTCCTTAAAAACATCCACATGAGATTTTAGTATTTTATAATTAGTTAGTATATAAGAAATTATAACTATTAAATCCAATGTATTTATGAACTAATTAAAATTTTACCTCTAAAATGAAAAAATATAGTCTATAATATTTCATTAATATCACTTACAAATTCTCAACACATTCTATTTTATTATTGATATATAATGTGTAAAAATTTTCCAGATTGCCTAGGGGAATGGAAATATAATAAGGGTGAGTTCAACCGATCAATAAAGTAAATCATATTATAGAAGATATCATAAAATAAAAAAACATGAATAATAACCCTATAATAAATTATAATAAAATAATTTCAAATAACTATAATAATATCATGCAAAAAATAAATGGATGTTATTATAATATAAATAAAAAAATGATATAAATTAGTGGTTTCATAGTGATAAATTTATTAATTTATAAAATCATAAACATTACATCAAAGACTTGTTCTATGAAATCATAATTATATTATCAAGTGATCATGCGAAGACATCGTAAGTAATTGGGCATGCATACACTGAATACCCATTATTTTTTGTCTAACAAGATCTACCAATACATCATGGGATATTATAGGCCCCACTGATAATGAAATATGCCTAATTCATTCATCATAAAAATGAATGAATACCACACACAATAAATAATCAATATTATCTAGTAATAAATGAAAATACATATTTAAATGAAAGTTATATGGATTATCATTATGTCACCATCCAATAAATGGTTTAGCTCTATAAAATTTCATCCCTCAATCCAAAAAAACATAGAGTACTGGGTATAAGTTTAGTTCAATAGATTATCAAATCAATAAATAGAAATACATGATCATAATTCATCAATAAAAAGAATGGGTATGGCTAAAAAATATCTTAATGCTCCAGGGGACCTTTATACATCATCATGCCTATATATCCAATCATCTTCAATATAGATAGAGTAGATAAATGAATTATAGGTATATACCCCATAAATGGAATACCATGTAGAACTAGACAAACATTGAAACATAGTAATATTCATAATATAATGGAATGTTCACTTACCAAAGGAGTGATAACAAGGTAGTGGTTTAGTGTACATTCATGGTGTTAGGCTATAAATTTGAAATTTTTCATCAAAAAAGAATTCCATGAGGATGAAATTTAAAACCCCTAAAGTGAAAGTGAAAATATTATAAAATCTTAGTGAAAAATAACTCAACATAAAAATGTGGGTCTCTATAATAATTAATATAAATAAATTAAGGTAATGTTTGTTATGAGTTACCATTATAATAATTCTATTTTGAAGGGAGAATCATTGTAGTTGAATGTTAAAAGAAAAATTTAAATCCCTAAAAAAGGGGATATAAATAATTATACTATCATACGATAGAAAATAAAAACATATAAGAATAATGTTTAGAATGGATAATCAAATTTCAATGAATTAAAATTAAGTTAAAAAAAACCCCTATTTATTAGATTTCACTTAAATAAAAAGTGTATTGAATATAGGAACTCATTTTATCTTTATATATCCTATTAATTAATTGAAAAATATAGTATAACAACTTCATGGGATCTAAATTAAATGAACATAATATATAGTATTTTTTTTGAAAAAATATAACATATTTCAATGAGTCAAAATTCAAAACAAGAAACACTTACACATTTGGTATCTTTTGAATTAAGACCATAATACCTCGACATGGCACATTATATAAATAGTAGCTATATTGGTTGGTTAATTGGACTCAATAAAATCTCTTAATATTCTAGAGGCCAACAACTAGAATTATGGTTCTATTTTATAGTAGGAAGTCTATACGCTCTAGATTTTTAATAAATACATTAGATCAAATCATAAATAAGGGTAGTGGAATATAATAATGACTAAAAATAAATATAAAAATAATAAAAAATAATATATGAAAAAACTAAAATGTACATAAATAAATATATATAAGGTAATAAATAAAATTTCATAAGAAAAGCAAAAAAATTCCCAAGGCTATCTTCATCGAATCCTTAACACCAGCTCAGTCCTGTGATCCTAAGAACCCATGTACATGAGTTAAACCCTAGTGAATAGTCCCTGATCCGAGACCTATATCCATGAGGTCTGTTTGGGTAATATAATTGAAAACATTTATAAAGTGTGAGATATACTCATAAGGCCACCACCAATAGTGTCTATAACAAATCTAGTTTGTGCATATATTTTTTGACCATTATCATGTATAGCATGGATATACTAAAATAAAAAACTGATAAAATCTAATCTTTATATACATACTATATTAAACAGTCTATAACCGATGATAAAATATAAACAAGAGTAAAGAATCATCTACACCATAACCCAAGATATAAAGTATTATGTTACTATTACATATGACGAATAGTCATGTATCAGACCTACGGGGGCTTGGACATAGGGCACTGACTAAGGAGTCCCCTTCGAGTCTACATATCTCTTCCAAAGAAAACATAGTGTAATGTAGAACTTTATGGTTATAATATATAGAAAAAATTATATATAATTGTGAGTATCATCTTTAGTAAATTTATGGTGGTCCAATAAATCCAAATTGATTCTTATGATCCAAGTAATCCAATATAATTGAATCATTGTTATAGAACATAGAAATTTTAAAAATATGAATATCATATTTGATAGCCTAAATGACACAAAACACCAAACAAATAATAGAATATAAAATCTATATATTTATTGATATATTTAATATTTTTAATAAATTCAATTTATTATGTATCTTAAAATGCACACTATGCTGAGTTATCTTGCGTTTCCCGTAAGAATGACTTTCATCGATGGATTACATTACACACGGGACTAAATCTTACCAAATACAACTAATATTATTATTTTAAATAAAAATTATCTCATAGAAATTAAATTGAATATTATGAATATGAATAACCAACTTATGAAAATATATGACTGATTTCAGTGGCTACTAATTAATTATAAATGAATATAAAAACTAATTGAATATAAAGGAAATGTTTTTATTCAAAAACTATTTTTGCGCACCAAAGGAATTATATATTAATAATTAAAACAATTCATATGATCTAATGATCTTAATTATATTTAAATGTATTCAATAAAATAGTTTTACATTCATCCAATACATTTTATAGGAATAATATAAGAACATTTATAATTTTATTCATAAAAAGAAGAATTTTTATAATGGCAGCTATTCCCGCTTTTAATAGAACACTTTTTTGAAACCCAATTAGGAAACTTTTAAAAATTTAGTTGAGAAAATGAATAGAATTTTTGAAATTTTAATTTCAAAATTATTTTAGGGTGAATTTTCTATTTTTATGAGAAGTTTCATTTTTTGATGAATAGTGAAAAATACTAAATTTTAACCGAAAACTAACATTTAATATAATTACCATATAAGGATAAATTATATTTATAAATGGATTTAATGTAATAATATTTTAATTATATATATATATTAATCCAATTTAGATTGTTTGAATAAATTTTATTCCTAATTTAGATATCAAAACATAGTAAACCTTTGAGCATTTTCACTTTAAAAACATTTTTTTCATCCCATCTGTGGGTTTAATTTTAAATTAGTTTTTTTTTCTAATTTTGAACATTTTATAGGAAAAAATTGATATTATATTTTGAATCAGAATAATTTAATATTTATAATATGGTAAACCTAATTTATGACAACTTTTATTAGTGATAACAATTAAAATTAATTAAAGCGATTAAGAGATAAACCAGCTTACCAAGGGACTAAACTTTTAACATAATGTGAAATGAAATAAAAATATTAGTAACACCAATTTGATAGAAATATTTAGTTCTCACCCCTTCATGGAATGAATTTTGTTCATTATTGAAGCCTCTTGTTAGGATATAAAATGGATATACCTAAATTCTTTTCAAAATGGAAAGTCTGTCCTCTCCACCAAATTTAAAAGGGTGCCCCTATACCCTTTCTTCACAGCTCTCACACAACATGGGATTAGCCAATACCCACCAAAATAATTTACTGAAATATATCCCCTCACTAGAGAATATTTATATTGGGATGAAAGGTAAATTTAAAAGGATTCAGTGAAAGACTAAGGATGATACCTATAGAGGAGGTTATGTTTTTCTAAAAGGATTTGAATTTTATTTTCATCTCCATATCCTTCAATTATTTTTATATCCCGATTATATAATACCCTCAATATATTAAATATACTAATATGTTGATCTGTTAAGTTTATAACCTATAACAACACACAAATCCATGAAATGATTTACGAAATCATTGTTCATGTGTAAGGCATACCACCACCCCCTGAGATGATGTTATTCATTTTTCTATTACCACCATTCATGGTAAGTCAAAAAGATGGGAATACTATTTATATATGATATTTATAATATTTATGATGTTTTTATGATTTTTTATTTATTATATAATATATAACATTATGCTTTCCATTTTTTGGGTATAAAATAACGCCATTCTTGTGTACGACAAGCTACTTTCTCTAAAAGTGATGCAATTCATTCACACATAAAATATAATTTATTAAGGAAAAATTTAAAAAACATATGCGGAACATGTGATAATAAAATGAGACTAAAATGATAATGTGTACATAATTTAATTTTTTTTCTTTCAATATGATTAGAAAATGGAAACAACATTCATATGTACAGACAACCTACCGTCACCATGAACTTTTTAATTCATTTCCTATCACCAAAATTTATGGATTACTCAAAATAAATATTATAAAAAACTAGCCTAGGAGTCCATCTAACCTAAAAACTGAACCACCCCATGTTTAGGCCTGATAGGAGTTCTTGATCCCATTGGGCTGGCATTTAGCACCGAGAATCAATGTTATCAAAATGGGAACAATTTAGCCCAAGAATAACCAGGTTCAAATACAAAAATAAGAGAAACCATCATAAGACAATGTTAAATAAAAACAATAAATAAAACACTTATCTTGATAAAATAACATAAGAACAATTATAATACTAAAAACAAAGCTACACCCAACCAGAATGAGACGATATCCACATGACCTCTTGGTCACCACCATACACCATGACCAACAAGCTCCAAAGGAAAAACCAAATAGGAAATACAAACCTAAAAAATAGTTTGGGTGTATCAACCCCAAGTGTCTAAAGTAGGTTGTGATAAAAAATATCATTAGGTATGTAACATAGAGTCCAAACATTTCTATTCCCAAAATATTCCATGAACACTGGTTTGAAAATAAATTTTTAAAATAGGGTTTTATCATTTCAAAATCAAAACACATCTTTCTAGAAAAATACACTTTTAGAAATAATAAACACATATTATCTTTTAATACCATTTCTGATCCAAACCATAGTTTAAATAAAAAAATACCATAGGATAATCCATAGAAAAATTAAGAAATAAGTCAATGATGAATTTAAAGGAAACAAAAAAATAGGGAAAAACATTTAGAGTTAACAGCCAAAGTGCAATAGAAATATAATCGAACATAAAAAATATAATCACGGGAATTTTCTAAATATCACTATATTAAATACCTGGACATACTCATTTCAGATACACCTACTTGTTTATGGTGAAGCTCCATAGTCAATAACCAAATGTCTTCTTTAAACTATCATTACTAGTGGCACATCCCAATTGGCCTTTCAGCCAATATAGGGGGGAACCAACCAATCTAATTAGGGTAGACAAGAAACTGTCACTTAAACCCCTAGATGAAGCCTATAAATTCCTTTATAACATTACATGGAATATGAGGAGGTATTCACATGCATTGAATATAAAAAATAACCCACATATTCTACCATGATTTCCTATGGCAAACACCGAAACTACCTATGCAATGACCCTCACATCAAAGGGACTTCCATAGAGGTTCCTGTCACCCATCAAAACGTCTCAAAGTGCCAAACGATCTTGAACATTATATGAGTTTCAAAATCACTTTCCAAAACATCATATTATACCAACTGGCCCTTTAGATTTTTTAATCCAAATCCACTTCCATAACTATTTCCAAGATCAATGGAAAAACACACAACAAGATCGAAAGGTTCCGAATGTGCCTTTATACCATTTAGTTTCCACTTCACATCTTAAGGTTCCTAACAAGCCGAACTATAAGAAAAACTTTTGAGAACCACTATTGAGGTAATTTATAAAATAACAATCCATTATGAAATTCAAGGTATTTTTTAAGAGAATCCATTTAGAATATGGATTTGAATATGAGAAGAAGTCGAATAAGAGTAGTCTAAAAATATCATTCATTATAAAAATTTTATATTATATAGAGCCATCATCATGTGCGTTCCTATCCATTTTTACACTCCATTCACATATGGATATTCCCATATTCAGTGTACCACTTATCAAAATCGATAAAAATACCAATGGATTCATTTAAATCCTCACAAGAGAATTTCAACCAAACACTGGGTTTCACACATAAGAACCAATCCAAAAAAGGGAACCAAAACCCATAATCAAATCTCAATTTCACATATAAGAAAAATAAACAAGACCCATCTGAGGACAAAATCAATCCAAATATACCCAATTTCATTCTTAGAGTCCAACTAGTATTTTATCAAAAACTTTTTGTGAATTTTTCTATTGGCATAATTGAAGACTCTTTGAGAATAATTTTCAAAAAATATTCAAACCTGAAGACACCATGGTTAATAAAAAAATACCAAATTAATAAAAAAACTTTGAAAAATTAGTTTTAAATTCTAAAGAATCAAATGGTATGAATCAGAAAGTAAATGGACAGAAACACCTACCTGAATGATGTGAAAACACAGAAAAACTCCTTGAGATGGAAGAACATAGCATAACGAATATACCAAAAACCCTAGCATTAAAGAAATCAACCCATATAATCCATAACCCATCCAAGGGTTTTTACACGAGGGATCCAAGCTAGGAAATACTATGAAAATAATATAGGGAGAAAAGAATAAGTGGGAAGGGAAATATTTGATGAATAAATCAAGAATAATTAGTAACATTTGGTGATAAATCTACAAAAAAGTGTCCCATGATAAAGGAAAATGATAGGGCACACCTTCTATTAGATACCCAATTGAGAGGGGGTAAAATGTGAGGTGTAATAAAAGAAATATGTTTTTTTAAAATTAATGTTATTTATGGTTTAATAGACTACACTGTTTTGTTTTATGATTTTGTAAATCATGTGAAAATCATGAAAATGCAATTGGAATTTTTTTTATACTTATAAAATTAAGGTTCATGGTTTGGGAAAACCAATCAAAAACTGTGTGACCAAAATAATTTCACAAAAAAATTAAATGAAACCTAAAACAATAAGATAATCCACATAAATGTACTTGAATGATTTAAACACATTGTAGTGACACGAGCCAATGGGAATCAGACTTCCAAATTCTACTGAATTCACTCTAGGAATAAACCTAGATAAAAAATCATCATCCAAAAGATTTTCAAACAAAAAATAACTCTATGAGAGAACTAAATCCATGATCTCAAGATAGAGATGCCATAAAAAATAGAGGCTTTCAACCGATTCTAATAGGAAACCTACTGGGAAAAAGAAACCAAATCCTTGAAGTGATCCACATAGTCCTTCACCATCATTTGAACTTATGAATAATAAAGAGATCCACTACATTCCCTATGTTTACCTCCTCAGGTATAAACCATCAGAAAAAGAGGTGTTAAGGATTTCCCAATACAGCACATCAAGCAACAGTGAGAGGAAAATCAACTTCCACTGACCTAAACATAAACCTTCAAATAAACCCAAAATGGAATGCACCCTCTCGGTTTTAGGAGATACAAATGACCTAAAGAAATATTCAACTTACTCAGTCCACTTTTCATCCTCTAGATAACTTCAATCACCAAAAATATAGCCCAAAACTAATAAAAATTCATATCCACTACTTCACTAAGTGTCTGGGAAGGGCCAAAAAATGGATTATACTCACTGGAAACCTTGGGGAACTTTTTGGTTGGAATATTATAAAAAATATAAAATATAATATCATATCAACTATACAATTAAATCCAAAAAAGAACATATCAACATGAAAAACTCAGATCATAGTCCAAACAACACAAAATATATCCTAAAGCCTCTTCCCAAAACCACTATTTCATTCCAAAATTCAAACCATTTCCCTCCACGGCCACTTTTAATACCCAAACTCCAAATCCCACTTAAAAAAACCATGTTCCCAAAACCATTTACCTTTTTAAAACCATTTTCCGAAGAAGAATTTTTCATTTACAAATCAATAAATTATGTAAAAATCTAAAAAAACTCAAAACCAACCCTAAACACATGGAATAAGGATCTAGTGACAATGAAGAATCCAATCACATGGTTTGGTGGAACATTCTTCAAGTAAACATCAATCACTTAGAATTCTTTATTCGAAGACGACAACACCAGATGGGTCACCACTCCATGTAAGAACTACACACCACACTAACTCACTTCCATTGTCATCCCATCTCCATGAAAAAATTAAGATATTATCTCAGAATACCCCTAGAAACCGGAGGATCAGAATAATTATGTTTTAATCACATCCTTCATATACCTACCTATCGAGTTATGATAGTCCAATATCCAAACTACATGATGACCCAAATAATGAAGGGATGCTATGATATAATTTATTTATGAACTAAGCCTAGCTTCCATATGACTAGAAAACTGAACTGAAATAAGACAAGGCCCTACATGCATTCCCAATCCTACTAGGCTAGAAACTAGCTCCAGGAATCAATTTTATCACAATAGGAATGATTTATCCCAAAAAACTAAGATAAAACAAAAATCATAGAACAAGGCATAATCAAATAATTATTCAACACAATTAATAAACAAATTGTTCGAAATACAAAAAATAAGAATTGAACTAAAACTATAACAGATGCTAAAACCTGCCAGAATGATACAATATCCACATGGCCTCTTGGTCTCCACCATGTACCAAATCTAGCCATCTCCAAAGTCAAAACTGAACAAGAAAACATGACAGGAAAAATAGATCGGGTCTACTGACGCTGAGTGACACAAGTAGTGTGTGAGAAAAATAGATTAATTGGTATGAACCATGCAGTTAATACATTTCCTTTCCCAAAAAAGTCAATAAAAATTGGTTTTAAAATAAAAACAGAATTTGGGTTTTATCATTTCAAAATAAAGATACATTTTTCAAGAAAAATCCACATTTATAAAAAACACACAAGATTTTTCTTTTAATACTGTATTCCATTCCAAAATATAGTCTACAAAACAAAGGCCACATGATAATCCATAATAGATGAATGAAAAACAGACATGATGAAAATAAAGGAAACAACAAAAGATGGAAAAATTAGTAGAGATATCAACCAATGAGGAATAGTGATATAACAGATCAGATAGATAGATAATCAAGGGAATTTCTTAAACATCACTAGAAGCCATAACTGTACATAATTGATTTGGAATCACGTATTGGAATATGTTGAATCTCCACACTATCAATAACCAACTGACTACTGTAAACTATCATCACCAGTGGCATATTTGACCTTGCCTCTTAGAAAATCCAAGGGGCACTAACCCATCTAATCAAGGTTGATAAGAAACCATCATCTGATCCTATAGATGATTCCCCTGAAACTCCACATAATAGTATATCGGTAAATATGAGGTCCTCACATGTACGTAATTTAACCGAAAACCCACGGATTCCATGGTACCTTCCTAACCCAAACTCTGAATGTGCCTATGTGTTGACCCTCACTTCGGAGGGACTACTATATATGTTCCCATAACACGCCAAACCATTTCAAAGTGATAAAAATACCTATAAATCAAATGATTTTCAAAACCACTTTCCAAAACATCACAAGATTCCATAAGGTCTTCTAAAATTTTAAATCAAAATACATTTCCCTAACTACTTCAAAAATAAAGGCAAAAACACAAAATATACTCGAAAGGTTCCAAAAAGACCTTTATACAATTTAGTTTCAACTTAACATCATATGGTAAAAAACATGCCAAACTATAGGAATGAATTTTTAGAAATACCATTGAGTTCATTAAGAAAACAATTATCTATTATGAAAACCCGGATATTTTTTAAGAGAATAAATTTTGAATATGGAATCGAAGAGGGAAATATGTGGAAGAAGATAATTTTAAAAAAAATGTTCAAGATATACATATAATTATATATTTTTCCATCATCATGTGTGTTCCTATATATATGTACACCTCATTCACATATTAATATTGTAACATTCATTGTCACTCTTAAGTAAATCCACAAAAATACTAGAGATTTCATTTAAACAATCATAATAACATTTCATCCAAATATAATGTTTCACACATAAGAACCAATCCACAAAATGGATCCAATACTCAAATTAAAATCTCAATTCCACAATTAATGAAAACATCTAAGACCCAACCAAGTCTATAAAAAATAAAAAATAACCAATTTCATTCTTAAATACTAATTTCCATTTTTTTCAAACACCGTGAATGCTTTTATAAATAGGAATAATTAAATAAACTTTTTAGGAACCATTTTCACTAAATGTTCCAACATGAAAACCCAATTATTTATAAAAAACACATCAAAATAATTATAAACTAATTTTGAAATTGATTTTAAATGATCAATGATCTATTGGTATGATTCATAAAATAAATAGATGGAAACATCTACCTCAATGAAGTGGGAATGAAACAAAACACATGGATAAGGAATAACAAGGCCAAAGGAAAATATCCCACCCTAGGATAGAAAATATCATCCAAAATTAGACAAACCTCACCCTAGGGTTCATCAAAGAGGCATCCAAGACTAGATAATCCAAGAAACCAAGATATAGAGAAGAGACGAAGATGAAAGATAAATAGTTTATGACGAAATCATGAAAAATAATTAACCTTTATTGATAAATCAACCAAAATTGGCCCAATATAAAAGATAATGAATGGTGGGGGGGTGGTCAATACCCAAAACAGATGGGGTCAAAATGGAGGTTGAATAACATAAATCATGTATTTATAATAGATGTTATTAGGGTTTTAATGGGATGCATTGTTTGATGGAATGATTATGTAAAATTTTTGAAAACCATGAAAATTATATTGATTTTTTTTTGAAACATGAAGATTTAAGTAACATAGTTCAGGAAAACCAGGTTATAAATTATGTCCCAAAAAATTGTCTAAAAACACTCATAAGAAACCCCAAACTCGAGAAGAGTCCATCGAAAGATCCATGAATTATTTAGACACAATGTAGTGACACTATGGGTTTAAAAATATTCATAAAATGATAATTTTTCCCAATACCTGTCACAATAACCATGAATAGGTCTAAAAAAACTAAAAACACCAAAACCAAAAAACTCTTGTCGGACACTATACCCAGTCCTCAACAAAAAGATCCATAATCAAGAAATAAATAAAAATAATATAAAACTATGGTAGGGGTGTGACACAAATGTACTTAATGTTTATGATATTGACATCATTTTTTACCTTCTAAAGATGAATAAATCATGATCAATGTTAGAGGAATAAAAAATAAAAAGTCAAAACATACTAAAAAAACAAAGCAATTGACACCCAAAACAATAAAAATAGTGAAACATTATCAATGAATGGATAAAAAAATGTTATAAAAGGATCATATATGACATCATAAACATTAATATGGTTCTTAGATAAGTTATTAACACATTTAAAACAACTATATAGGAGGTTAAAGTAATTACAACCAAGAGGAAATCACATGGTAAGGGATTTTTGGTCAATTTAATTTCTTTAAAGCATATTATAGTGTAACAACATAACTAAATTTATATGATGTAAATATGTCCAAATGAAATATAATATCATGAACACATAATTATTTATGTAATTTTATATTCATATTGATATTATTTTATCTATAGTGATTTGAATTAAATGAAACCAAGTGGTAATGAATTTCATAAATCAATTTCTTTTCATTGGGTTATATTACTTTGTCATTATAATTATTATTTTAAGAATATGTATACAATATTTTCAGTTATTTTATTATTTTATATCAACTTGTATTATATGGATTTACTACCTTTAGAAATAATCTATTCATTGATTAATTCTATCTTTAACATTGTGATCATTTTAAAGGTTTATTTCACAATCTCATTCTAGTCAAGATTTTTTATAAAATAATTTACATTAAAGAAGATTGTATTATCATTTTTTCATAAAATGTTTCAGTTTATTCTCCACTGACTGTTCATGATCTTATTTAACTCATTATTCCATTTTTGTTACACTTGGGTACTTAAATTTTTTAGAAAAATGTTTTAATAAAACACTACTTCATTTCACTCTTTGTTAAGATATCCATTTTCTTAGAAAACCATGTTCTCTATACATGTTTACAAAATATTTTCTTTCTACCTTTAATAGTGATTTATTAAACTAAATTTTTACCAATTTTTTATTTTTTGAGAATGTTTTTGAAGTAATATTGTAGTCTCTTTCAGAACAAAGCACTTTTCCAACATTTTCTTATAATGAAAAAGTATTGTTATTTTTTACTTTGTACAAAATTACCTACCATCATTTATTTGAATAATATTTTTAAATTTACTAATATATTTTTATATATAATGTTTTAAAGTTATGTCAATGAAAATTTATTTAAAAATGTTTTTCAAAATGAAAAAGATATTTTCTTTAAGATTGTTTTTAATGACCTTTTTATGGTAATTGTATTCATTAATGGAAAAAAATACTCTTAATCTAATTGATTTACATCATATTGATACCATTTTTATTCTTACAAATGATACTATATGATTATTTTGACCAATTATATTATTCTCATTCACTTCCATGAATCAGTTTTTTAGTCATCAACTTCCCCACGATTTATTCAACTTCTAGTGACCATTTAATATTAAACTTCCCCTCAATATCCACATTATTTATCATGGATAGATTATTTTTTAAACCATATAAAATTTTTACATATGGGGTTTACTTATTAGTTATTTTAATAATTTGGTAAATACTGAAAAATGTATATCTTTTACACAATACAAATATTTGATGATAAGATGCATTATTCAAAAATTAAACAAATTATTTGATATATGAGGAATTATTTTGAAATGGAGTCATGGGTGGGTAATTGATATTATATTTACCCTATATGTATCGACATATCTCATGATAAAAATTAGTTGTCCAAATTAAATGGGTTTCTACCTATAGTTTTATATATTTGGAAGATATATCTTGATTGAATAAGGTTTCTTATTTCTGAGACAAGGGGACCAGTAATTATAAATTTCTTACACTAAGAATTCATTTATTATATTATCAAATAGGTTTTTTTTCTTCGACATTATGTGTGGATGAATTTCATTCTATGTTTATTGAAAAAATTTCAGGCGTTTCAGTTATTTACCATTCTATATTTATTATGCATTTTATTGATATTTATGTGGAATGTGGGTTTAGATATCTATACTTACATGTTTATTATAATTATTTAATCCTAATAGCTTCTTTTATACTTAAACCAAACCAATAATTTGAGATCACCTTTATTTTTTTCCTATCAACGGGTTATGAATATGCAATCTTTAAATGAGTTTTCATGATGTTGATAATTTTATTTATTTATGTATTATGTTTAATTTTTTATTTCCAATATAAAATTGATATCATGTATGTAATATGGTTTTATAAAATTGATGAATTATGCGGTCATTTTGGTTTTGAATAATTTATCTATGACAATTTAATAATGTATGGAACCAGCTCTAGGCTACTTGGTTTGGGGTCATTACTGTTCATATCAAAGAAATTTTAATAGAAACATTGAAAATTAGATTTAGGAAAATAAAGAATAAGTAACATAACCCTAAGATATAATTTTTGGATATGTATAGTATAACATCCTAAAGTTTTTTTAATTTATATTTTTTTCATTCTTCCTTGAATACATTCCTATCTAGATAATACAAGTAAACGAGGTTCTGGAACATATGTACAAAGGTGTAATAACTCCAAAAAGGGAGCGTTGGTGATGAATCAAGTGAAACTTAATACATTAAAATGATCCCTACTATGTGCCTCGTTAGACACTCCCCGTATATATTATTAATATAATTAACATTTTCTTTAAAAACCACTATGAAGGATTTGAATTGATGATGACAATGACTGACTGAGGATAAACCTAATGTGTCTTAGATTGAAGATAACATGTCAGGATTTAGTCATCCTATAAATGATGTTATTTGTTAAACCCTAGGTCAAGAAAGAAACTATGTGGAACTAAAATGGATGATGTATTGATTTATTGTGATTTAAGAAATAAATTATTGATGTGTATTACCAATAGTATTGTGATTACATTAATCATGAAACATCTAAGAATTATCTAAAATTGTAGAAGTAACTGTGTATTAATTGAAATAAAATTTATGGATACCTATATGGGTTACTAATTTTTAGATTATAAATAAGATAAATGAATTAAATATTTTTTTAATTTAATGTGGTGAGAGGATAGGAATAAAAAAGATATTTTAGAATAAATTTATAGAAACACAACCCATTAGTTTAGTATGTGTTTTAATGGAAAATTTATTCTAGAAATAATTACATTAGATTTTAAAGTCTTATCATTAATATTATATATAAATATTAGGGTTAATATGATCATTATAGTTAAATAATATTTTTAGGCCTTGTGGAAGAAAAATAAGCATTATTAAATACCATATGGAAAAGGTTATTTACATTATTTCAAAGACGACCATTATATTTTTGGGAAATTATAGTAATTATAGTAATATAGTTTATATAATGTAAAAACCAGATGTAGGGTGACAACCCATCATATTCAGAGAGTCTGTGGGACTTGAACCCATGAAAGAAGGATGATAAGGGTTTTGCTCCGACCACTAGCTTGCGTGATCTCTTGGTTAATATGTTAGTGTTTTTAGTTAAACAATTTCACCGATAATTATTAATGATAGACAATTACTATGAATTTTCAGGTTTAGAGACTAATTTATTAACCATATGAGTTTCAAAGAGTATTTTAAGTTAAACATAAATACTTATTTTAGGGATCTTACGATCGGTAAAAAGTGAATTTTATTGCTCTGGTATAACAATATTCAATTTTAGATATTTATTTATAAGAATAATAAATAATATATAACTTTATTGAAGAAAAAAAATAATTAAATTATTATTAAAAAATAAAAATATATCAAGTATTTAATGTTCTTTATCAAAAGTTGTAAAATAATTCCTCAACTTTAGGAAAAATGATCTTGAAGTAAATTATTATCCTATTACCTTCATTTTTGAAGTAATTAATGGCATTTTCCCATCTATTAGATTTATATATTTGAGGCCCTAAAAAATACATCTATCATTCATTTATTCTTATGAATGAATTTAATCACTCCCTAAAAAATTTACTATTTTCCTCCATGACTATATATCTACTTTCCACTAATGTTATCCTACCTAGAAACCTAGTTATATGTTAATTTATATGACCATGATACTTCCCATTATCTATTATTAAGAGGAAGTTTTACTAACCCTACCCATGATGTGGGTTTTATCAAACAATTATATTTACAAATGTCAAACCCTTGATTATTGAGATCAAGTTTAAATTAATCTTCGCTGAATGTGACCCCCCATAATTTTAATATATGAATATAATATTTGATAGAGTTTATGAAATGAAAAAACAATATTAGAATGGAATATAAAATCCTAATAATTTATGATATATTTTCTATTTATAATAAATTATATCTATTTCATAAATTTAAATGCGCACAATTCTATGACAGCTTTTGTTGTACGCAATAATGACATTCTTCGATGGCTTACATTACACACAAGACCGTGTATTAACATATACTAATAGTATTATTATTTAAAATGGAAATTTTATTTTATAAATTATGATGTATTATATAAATAGTATTAAATAACTAAATAAAATATATTTTTGAATTCAGTGGTTACAAATTTATTATAAATGAATATAAAAACCATTTAAATATAAAGGATAAGTTTTTATAAAGAAATATTTTTATGCACCAAAGGAGTTTTATTATAATATTAAATTGATTAAATATAGTGGATTATATTAATCAAATTTATATATATTAAATATTTTTGTTACATACATACAATAGATTTTATAGGCTTAATAGAAGAACAAATCCAATTTTATGTATAAAATGTAGAATATCTCTAAAGGTAGTTTCACTGCATTTTAACGGTGCATATGTTTTAAAACAAAATTTTAAAAAATTTATAAATTTAATATGATAATATACAATTTATATTTTAAAATGTAATTTCATAATTATCTTAGGGTGATTTTTTAGTATTATTTTGAGAAGTTTTATTTTTTGATGAATAGTGAAAATACTGTTTTTTAATTGAAAACTGACTTTTCATCATAATAATTTATAATGTTTAATAATATTTTAAATTGGATTTAAATTAATAATAGTTCAATTATTCATCTATTAATCAAATTTAGTTCATTTTAATCATTTTATCATGATTTTATAAATATTTATTTAGTAAAACTTTGAATATTTTTACATCAAAAGCTTGATTTCTCATCCCATCAATGAAAATAATTTTAAAATTATTTTTATTTTCCAATTATGTAAAATGAATTTGGAAAAATGGATTTTATATTTTTAATAATCATAATTAATAATATATAATATTTTAAGAATAATTTTTCATGATAATGATTAATGAAAAAAGTTACAATTAGTTATAGTGATTTAGAGAAAAATGAGTTTACCAAGGGACTCAACATTAATGTTAAGGGGGAAACTAACCTATAAAAAATTCAAAAAACCATTATTTGGACATATTTATACCTTAAAAAATAATCTATTTTTTTTTCATTATTGATTAATTTTGTTATTTAAAAATAGGGGTACACCTAACATCATTTCAAAAAGGCCAAGTGTGTCCCCTCCCCCACTTATAAATAAACAACCCCTCGCACCCATCTTCCAACATATAAAACCAATTATTATTATCCAATACCTACCAAAATAATTTCCCAACATCCATTCTGTCATATTTGAATCATTTTCTTTGGCATAGATCCAACATTGAAATGATTCAGTTTAAACATAAGGAGGATACCCAAAGTGGAGGTAATGTTTTTCTAAAAGTGTTTCTATTTTATTTCCTTCTCCATATCCTCCAATTCATTTTATATCTTGATAATATAAAAAAATAAATAAAATAAATATTATTATATACTATTATTTTAAGTTTAAAAACCTAAAAACACACACATATCTATCAAATGGGTTACAAAATCATCTTTTGGGTGTACGACATACTACCACCTCACAAACCAATATAGTCCATTTTTCCATTACCACATATCATGGTTGGGAATAATGAAATAAATACTAATTATATATGATATTAATGATATATGTTATTTATTTGTTATTCTTGAATTATTATATTGCACGTATCTTCATGTTTTCCATTTTGTGGGAATATAATAATTTTGTTCGTGTGTATAGTGGGCTACCACCTCACGAAGCGACGTGATTTATTCGCAATCTACATTGAATGTATAGTTAATGTATTTTATAAAAATATATGACATTTATGAAATAAAAATTATACTAAAATTATAATATATATATATATATATATTATATTTACTTTATTTCTTTCGATACGATAATAAAATGTAAAAAATGTTCATGCGTACGTACGACATACCGTCTACATGAATAGTGTATTTCAATTCAAATCACCAGATTTATGAATAACTATAAATATATATTTAATGAATATATATTATATTAAAATCATGTCTTAAAATTTGGAGATGATAAAACCAATATCAATGTAAGAGGAAGGAAAAACAATAAGTCAAAACATACTCGAAAAATAATGTAATTAACACCCAAAACAATGAAAATAATGAATCATTATTAAAAAAAAGGAAACAATATATTATAAAAAGATGATATATGATATTATAAACATAAATATGGTTTTTATATAAGTTAGTAACATGTTTAAAACCACTATATTGGATGTTAAAGAAAGTATGACCCAAAGGAAAGTGCATGTTATGGGATTTCAACTCAATATTATTTCATTGAGGCCCATAGTAATGTTGTGCATTTAATTACTTTTATATGGATTATATACATATCATTGAAATAAAAAATCATGAATAATTCATTAATCAAGGTATTTTATGTTTAAATTTTAATTATTTAATCTATGGGGATTTAAATAAAATGTTTCCAAGTGGTAAAGAGTCACATAACTCAATTTCATCTCTGTGGGTTGTATTACATCCACGTTACTGTTAATATTATAAGATTAGGTATATATTTTATTTTTATTATCACATGATTTTCTTTAAACTTATTTTATCTTTATTGAAATATTATATACATAATTGATTCATTTATTAATTACCAATCCAATATTACGTTCATTTTAAGGGTTTATTTCAAAATGTTTTCCAATCCAGATTATTTGAACATAAATTACAATAATGGAAATTATATAATAATTATTAATTAAAACCTTTAATTTTTCTCTCATATATTAATTCATGATTTATTTTCAAGTGATATTACCATTTTTCTACTATTTAGAACTTAAAATTTTGTTAAAATGTTTTAATAAAATCCAACTTCATTTCTCTCTTCAGTAGGAAATCTATTTTCTTTAACAACCGTTATTTATAAAAATGTTTTAATTTTTTCCTTATCCATTTCTAAATTATTTATTAAAATTCATTTTTACACATGTTTTCTTTTTTACAATTTTTTTTCAAAGTAATCATATTTTTTCTTTATTAAAAAATAACTTGTCTTTTAAAATGTTATTTTCAATGAAATTTTTTAAATGTTTTTTAAAATGAGAAAGATATTTTCCATGTGAATATTTTCAATGATAACATTACGATAATTATATTAATCAATTAAAACAACCTTTATTATTACTCTAATGGGTGTAAATATTATAGATACCATCCATATTATTCCTCTATATGTTTTATGATATTTTTTAACAAGGATATCATTGAAAGTCACTTCCTTGTTAAGTTTTTATAATGATTAACTTCCCTATGAGTTATTCAGATTCTAGTGACCATTGAACATTATATTTCTACATAAAATCCACATTATATTTCATGAATATGATTATTTCATAAACCATATATCATTTTTAAATACATTATTTACTTGGATTATAATTTTATTAATTGGTAAAATATTTATATATCCATATCTTTTACTAAATACAGATATTTGATGATATCAAATTTTTTTTCATTATTTAAATTGATTATTGGATATACAAGGAATTCATTAGAAATAATGTTATGGGTGAGGCCTAGACATTATATAACCCCTCGATGCATCGATAGGTCTAATGATAAAAATAATTTTTCTAAATTAAATGGGTTTCTACAGGTAGTTTTAAACTACATGGAGGATAGATCTTGATAGTAGAGGTTTTCATGTTCCTGAAACATGAAATATAATAATTAGGAATTTATTACAATGAGAATTCAGTTTTTTTTAATATCGATGACATTTTTTCTTTAAAATTATATATGGATTCATTTCATTATAATATTATTCATTATATGGAATGTGTTTCAATTATTTTACTTTCCATATTTATTATACCATATCTAGATATTTCTATGGTATTTTTGTTCAATTATCGACATTTACCTATTTATTATGATTATTGATTCATTATATATTACACTTTAATTAACACTTACAGAGTATTTTATCTCACACTTATTTTTATCTATTTCCTTGTATTTTGTAGATGAATCCATGGAATAAATTTTCAAGGATTCTGAGCTTTTAATTTTGTCAAGTATTATGATTCATTTTCTATCCCCAATGTAAAATGGGTATCATTTTTATAATCCAGTTTTCCAAAACTACTAACTTTTTTGATCAATTGGGATTTTAATCCTCTATCTTCACCAATGAAATTATGTATGGAACCATCTTCGAAATACTGTGTTGGGGTCATTATATTCATTCCCATACTGTGGTGTTGGTTCCATACTACAACATGGATTCCATATTTCTATCTCATCTCCATAATGTAACTATAAATCATAACCCTTTTTATAAAGGGGGGTTAAAATTCCATGTTAATTTCTATGGCTTCATCACAAGTTAATTCATAACTATTGTTTCATTAATAAATTCACTCACATGTAATATAATTAAGGGGACCATGTTAGTGTTCATACCATTTATCAATTGACATTAATTTCATAAACCAAGAGACCACCCAACTAATTTAAAATTTCAAATTAAACCATTTTATCTCCCCATCTGTTTTTAAAATACAAGTTTCTATATAAGTAGGGATTTTGTGAGTTTCCATGAAACCATTTTTACAATATATTATGAAAAATTTATCATCCTATAATAATTACATTGATCATGAATAATTAGGTCTAGGTGTTAATAGACATTACACTTCCCTTTTTTATAGTTCTTCCTATCATTCCCACTAGAAAATTATACTAACAATCCATAGAAGGGTATTATCTAAAATAAGAAACATGGTCTTAATAATAATATAATTATGTGATTCTTACATGTCATCCCAACACATTTTTAATTGTAAATACATCATAGTTTATCATGGACCTAGTATGAATACATGGATTTTAATAATTCAACCAATTACTTTAACTACAATAGAGGATAGGTTTTTAACATCTAGTCCAAAATATTTATAAATGGTATGGATAAATATGAAAATTAGTTATCAAGGGAATGTGAGTGAAATTCCCATGGGGTGGTCTAAATTTAGGTCTCATTATCTAACAATATTAATGTGTCTCATAGGGGCTCTAAATCATTGTCAAGGAAATTATATTTACATCTAACAAAATTTTTGGAGTATCACATTGAGAATAGTTCATACAAAACAATGATTATTTTTTGAAAAATAGTGAGATATTAATGGATAATATATATAACAATTACCTTATGGTTAATAGGCCACAATTGTATCTTATTGGTCTTTTATTTGTCCTGAATTGATAGAAACTATAAGAACAGATAAACACCATGAAAATAGGGAAAATATGATCACATGGAAATGGAATTTAGTTCCACATAAAATATGAATTATGAAAGGAAGTGGAATAATAGAAATACCAATGGATAACTAATCCAATTGATGACTTCCAATTATGATGATGGTTGGAGGAGATCTATGGAAGTCATGGATGAGTCCTAGGTTAGCTCCCACTTGAGGGAGGAGGTTATTTCTGATTAGGGTAGGAATAAAGGAGGGTTAATGTCATTATGGAGGATAGAGGGAAAATCATAAAATAACCAATTTCAAATATTTTCCTAGTTTTTCTGCATGATTTTACATGCCAATTTCTAAACTGTGCACAACTACAGGTTTTGTGACACTAAAAATGATTTCCAGGAGCATGGATTGACAAAAAATGAACTTCTTATGGGGATAAACTCAATACCCCTACACCAGGCCACAAAATATCAACTAAAGGATGAAAAATTTCATCAAACTATGTCTCTATACAAACATGATGCACAGTTACTACTAATCATGCTCCAACCAGGCACCCTTGGCTATTTATCCCAAAACAATGTTTTTGGAGCTTGATGGTTGAGAAACTAAAAACATCACTAAAAAAACCTATTAAGACTTAAAAACTATCTAGATTTAACACAATAATGTTTTCATATTATTATATTTTCATTTCGAGACATACTTTATGAATCAGAATATCCACCAAATAAAAAGATTAAATTCTATTAGAAATTCCAGCCAGTCCAAAACATAGGACCTTACAGCCACCCAAACAAAGATCATTTCATCCTCAAGAAGCCTTGGAAACAACAAAAACAATACCTAACCTACTAGGTTCATGGTTTTTTTTCCAAATTTCAAAGTTTCATTTCTATGAACCAAACACAAAACCAGGATCAATATAAAACATGAAGTGCATATGTTGTTAAAACTCAATCCAATGATCATAACCACAATCAGAAAATTAATATTTAATTTTCATGATCCATCATAACCCAAGAAATGATCATGTTGACGAAACTTTTATAGACTAGCATATGTTTATCCCCAAAAAATTGTCTATATTTATCATGAAAAATTATGAGTCACAATGCTCCTTCCATCATAATTTCTTATTTAAGAATTCCCATAATTTCAAAGTGAAAATCTAAGTAGATTTATCAATTTTATTGAGTAGTTGAATTCCAATAAACTCTTCTAATCCTATTGGTTCCAAATTTTCCTTAAAATGACCTAGATGACCCTTTATGCTTCACATGTCCCATATCAATGACATGGCTGATGTGATTTCCTCACCAACGACATCAAAATATTTGACATAAGTCAAGGTTAACCAAATTTGATTGACTATATTTAAAATACATGAATAATTCAACTGAGGTATCACCAAAATAAAATTATAACAATTTATCCTAATTCTTAATGATATTTCCATGAATTTTCACTAATTCCCATACCTTAAATCTAGTGTGATGTTCTAGAAAAAACATCACCCTATCAAGCTATCACCATTAATTAGCAAAAACCCAAAAAAATATGTGATTCAACCATTTAATATATAAATGATACTTTAATCACTTGAGCCCAATTGAAATTTCAGGATATTCATAGAGTGAAAATTATTAGAGTATAAAGAAATCATCCAAAGAAGTATATAATTATTTGTATAAAAGTTGATTATTGGAAAATTGTTAGGATTCTCACTTATCAAAACACATAATGTCCCAAGATGTGATCTCTCACCCAGTAGTGAGGACAATAAATAAACATGTGTCCATGAGTCTTATTATTTCATTCCTATCAAAGAATATAGTTATTACCAAGGAGTAAGCACACCAAATTAATATCCAATTTGAATACCATGTTCCAAAATAAGAAGTTAATATATTTTATATAATTTACATAGGGTTACATACATACATTGATTTTATTTATTTTATGGAATACGAGTGTTATAATGATAATCACAAGACCGACCTCAAGGTCCCAAAACACTTATCACCCAAGGTTTACCATACCATCACCCGATATTACGAGGCCCTCTTTAGGATCATCCTTTTTTATCACTCTAAGAAAAGTGAACCAAATCACCACAGTTTTGGTCATGTCCATCCTTGATCTAAAATATAGAATGGCTTGAAACCTGATTAACATGAGCTCTATTTTAATCATCATCCACAATTCTTTCCCACACCCCATGAACAATTTTGATGGTGTTTTCTGTTTTCATGTTACAACGATGATCATATCCATTAACAGTCTAATAATGTACTATGCACTATCTAGAATACCATTAAACCACTCATTGTGTGTAAATACAAGGAGTCAATTTATCAATGGGAAATAAATGATAAGTATATCTTTATATAGAAAACTCTACCACAGCATATTTAGTACTAGGAAAATATATTGAGAATTATCACATATTACTATGAAGTGCACAAAGATATCATTTACAGGCTTTTAAAATGCGCTCTTTGAGCCACTATCACATAAAAATGGGATGTAATTTACTTATAAAAACTCTTAACACAACATATATTGACCATCTGGGTCCAGGACCAACCATGGTTAATCATTAGATGACCCATGGTTCATATCCAAAATACCCCTCAACATAGGGGAACTTTTGTTAAATTAACTAATGATTTTTTTCACCATTATCATAATTAACATATTTTTTGAAACCAGTTTCCCTCACCCTACACACGGCCATTCATTGATGTTCCTCATCAACCAATTCACATGGGCAACTTGTGTGGATTAATCTTTTCCTACATAGGTGAAATATATCCCATATCACTTGGTTTAATATTTCAATCACCCTACCTAGATTATTCCATCGATAAGTTCAAGATAGATATTCTTCATGATATTTAAATTTCTAACATTCCCTGAGAACCATTGGAACTTATCTTCAAAATTGGGCACCTACCAATGCATTGATATTTTAAATGAAAAACTCGTCAAAAAACACTAGTATATAGTTTATAAATTTGAATGGTTCTTCATATTAAAGCTAGTTTTGATTTCTATTCACCCTTGGTGCATCACTAAAAGACCAGAAATCATTAAGCCTATAACAAAAAATCTGAGTGCTTTTCATGAATCAATATCAAGATGAGACTCAGACCAAGGGGATTAACTCCAAGGGAAATTTAAAACCTTTGATAAAATATCTCAAAGGTTACCCTGGAACAAACAGACGGATAATATAATTCGATATGAGTCATGTTTGATGGAATCTAGGTTCATAAACTTAGCCCGAGGGTCTCTATCATGATAACCACACCCCACATGAGGGATTTTCACATATTGAATCTAACATTACTTCAAATATCTTTAAAATATGTAATAATATTAAAAACTAAAAATAATATCACCTAAAAAGGGTCGTATAAAATGAAATTATATATAATAGAATTATCTTCCATGACTCATCCTACTAGGCCTTGGTCCTTTCCATGAATCCCCAAAATGGAGTTATTACTAAAGTGGTCAAAAAATAAAAGTAAATGGTAAAGGAGGTAAAAACAACCAATTATATTTATATGGTAATAAAACATCATGATTCAACTTACCAAATAACAACCCATCTCCTAGGGGGTGGTGTTTTATCAATTATGTGTCCAATTTACTCAAAGGATCAGATGAATCACACTTATCATGCTTATGAACTCAACTCCATTGTCTTCTGATTTCCCCTTTCCATGTGAACCTCCTAAAAAGGAAAACAATAGATTTCTAGCATAAGGAATTCACCGTATAAGCTAGTTTCACACTAATGGACACTATGGACTACCATCTTTCCATTAGATTCATGAACAATATGATAAGAATCTGATTGAGATCTATGGGAAATGATCATTATCTTGTTCATGGCCTCTCCCAAGACAAAATAATACTACATCATACATGACGATTCACACTATTAGAACCTATAAAATGAAAATTTTATATAATTTAATTTCTGTTCATTTTTATAAATTTTTAAGAAACTCGTATATATAGAATATCATGTACCCGTTAAAAACATTAATAAGCTCTTTATTTTAATGACACCATGAATCATAAATGGAAAATTTTGTCTGAATTTCCTCTAAAAAATTTAATATCAATTTTTTTAAACATGAAATTACCAAAATATGTATTAGTTTAAGAAAATTAGAACTAAAATCTACAGAGGAAAACATCTTCTAGGTTGTAATTGGACTTTCAATTAATGAAATCCTTGTAACAATAACGATCAAATGAAATTAAAAGGCCTTCATCCATTAAAGGTAACAAATTAAATAAGACTCAAAAATACATTTATAAGTATCCAAAAAAAGGTCCTATTGAAAATTTAAATTACCATCCCACATAAGATGAATACACCCCAATGGGGTTGAGAATTAAAGTATAAAAGATAATGGGGACCTACTAGGGTCTTGTCATTCCATCCTAGGTCTATTTTTGTGGAACCCATTATAGTTATATTATCAAGAGATAAATTTTACAAAATAGTATTATATTATAAGAAAATTCCCCCACTATCTTACATGGATCCAATTTTTTAGTTTGAAAAAGTTTCATATGGGTTTTTAGGCCCAAATTGTTGAGGTATAATTTATATTATAATTGAAAATAACACTTCATTTTGAGACAACCATTTATTTTCCATATGAATTAAACTGAAAATACATATATTAGGATCATAGTTTAGTTTTTTGAATTACCATTACCAGGTTTTATTGGTAATATCCTCTATAAGTTACCATTAGAATTTATCTAATCTGTAACAATATTTTTAAATTCGGTTTTAGAATATAAAAAGATATAATATTATGGTTAGATTATATGGGTTTATCTAATAACATAATTAAAGACCATAAACTTTATAAATATATATATCATATCCCATTTAATCACATCTATAAATGTTTCATTCCACGAAACTAATCACCCGTAACTTAAACATATCATAATTGATTACTTATGGCTTCACCGTCATACTATATAAGAAAGAAATATTTAGTCTTATGTTAAAAAAATAATAAATAATAACATATAAATAATATTATAAGTCATGTTATCACACTTGAAAAGAATATTTTCACATAAATATGAAACCATATAAATATATCCTACATGAATTCAAGCTGATATATTTAATAAGGAACTTCTATCAAGTATCAGTACTTCAATCCACATAGCCAATGTGGCATGAAATATGCATGGAATGTGAATCACTATATTAATATAATTATGCATGAAATAGTACTTACTTACCATATCGGTCCAAGAGTATGTTTCTATAAATCATTTACCAGTGGGACAGTAAATAATTCACCCATGATGAAATATTATTCCTCAATAATAATGACCAGTATAAACATTTTTACAATCCTTGAAAACTTTGTATTTCACTTTTTCATGGGTTTTACATAGTGTGAGATGATCTATTAAGTAATTGTTGACACATTAATAGTCTCTTATATACAGATCCATAAATTAATAAAATGTAATATTGAAAAATGTTATACTACTTGTAACACCAAACCTATTTGAATCAATGAATAATAGTCAGACACACTGGTTTCCTAGTTTTAATCATGTTTACCCCTACACAAGTGGTTTAAAACTAGAAATATGGGTCTATTGGAGGTACATATGGTCTACAACATCATTTTTATAAGTAATAAATACATCAAAATGAATCACAAATAAGGGTATTGGAATATAATAAATACTGAAAAAAATATTAAATGAAAAAAATAATAATTAATGGACATGAAACAATTTAAATCAATAGATATACTTTATATAATATACAAAAATGCATAAATAATTTAAAAAATACCCATGGATACCTTTCTGAGAAACCATAGCACCAGTTTAGTCCTATTTTTGTTGTTTAAAATTTACATGAGTAAAAACATATAACAAAATCCATAATCCTGAATCTGTAATAATTAGGTCTATTTGGGTACCAATTGAAATCAAAAAAATTGTGTGAGATATACTAATTAGTCCACCACAAATTACGTATAAAACTAATCTAGTCCATCTATATAAGCAAAGAATGTTTGTAGTTATAATTGGAATAAAAAAAAGATAATATAATACAATCTACTATATAATTACATTCTATAACTAACTACATATAACTAATGAAAAACATTATACTGGATTGGATCATCATACAAGGAATACACCAAAATACTAATTAACAAGAATCTATTGAAAATTATGAATAATCATGTATCAAACCTATATGGTTCATGTCTCAGGGACACTGAACAAGGCGTCTTCGTTAAGACCACTTAATTCATCTATAATAAACACAGTGTAATATAGAACTACATGGAAAGGACCTAAGAATTTAGACCACAGAATCATCTTAATGTGCATGGATAATGTGCATATAATAATCAGGATATACCTGGTAGGAGACCATTGTCTATATCAAATAAAATAATTCCAAATATTTATTTATAATCCAAGTAATACTATAAAAATTAATTATTGGCGGCATACCGCGAAGCTGGGGCCATACCGCACTGCTGATGCCATACCACCACGTCGGTTCTATAATAAAATTATGAATCACATCCCATTTTATTAAATTCGGTGTTCAAAGGTAGTTTCAATTCACATTCCATTGATAAAAATTAATTCACCACATTCATTTCATTAATCAATTCACTCACAAGTAATGTAAGTAAGGAGGCCAGATTAGTTCCCATTCCCATTATAAATTGAAATTAATGTTCGAAACTATGATATGTCCAATGAAATTTACATTTTCTAAATATAAAATTTCATCTCAAAATTTCTTTGAAAAATAAAATATATTATTTGAGTTTGGGCCATGTTATTTTAAATTCACCTTTATGAAAATCTGTTATAAAAATGTTAACTTCCCCCAATAATTACATTGATCATGATGAATAAGGGAACAAGTTTGAATAAACATAACATTTTACCTTTATCATGTTATTATATTCAATAATTCTAGATAATTAATCCACCACAAATTTGGATGCTGCTATGTCAAACAAGAAACATGACCATAATAAGAATTTAATTACCTCAGTCTTAAAAAAATAATTCTAAGGAAATAATTTATATTTTATTATGGGCCTAGTATGGATACATTCCTAAGAGTAATTTAACTAATTCATTTTTATCAATATATAATTATCTATTTAATTGATGGACAAAAAAGATAATTACATTTCATATCATTATGCACAATGTTTATCAAAGGAACATGAGTGAAATACCCATGTGGTGGTTCACAATTAGGTCTCAACCTTTAACAATATCAATGATACTGAAAAGGGATCTAAATTATAGTTTGGGGAATTAAATTTTAGGGCCACATAATTTTTCGGGGAAACTTTGAGAATCTACCACACGACCCAATATCACTATTTTATAAAATGACATAGAATTAAGGGATAATACATACAACCCTAACCACATGATTATAAAGAAAAATTCATCCAATATTAGGCTTTGATTCAACCTTAAATGAGATAAATAGGAAGAATCAATAAACACCTTAAAAATATGTTATATATGATAATATTTAAATATAATATGATATTTAATGATAGATGAAAACTGAAAGGAAGATGAATAATAGTCTTACCAAGATATGACTAATGCAACTAATAGTGTTTGATTTTGATGTTGAATGTATGAGATCCACTGAATCCTAGGACTATTATAAGGGAATATACACCATGAGGGAAGATTTTCATTTTGATGTGTGGTGGAAAAAGGATGGTGGAAGTCTTTGACATGGTAGTGAAAAAACTGTATAATCATACATTTTAATGTGGCACATAGTTAGGATGCATGATTTCTAAAATTTTCCACAATACCATGAACTAATACTTCTTATGGGACACTAACCATATGGTCTAGTACCATAGTTTAAAAATCATGAAAAACACATGTGGATCAGCTCTACACCCTTTTATCAGGGTAAAAAACATCCCTTAGAGGGCCATACAGTTTCACTATATTGTGTCACTATACAAACATGTTACATGGTTTGGGTTTCATGGTTATCCCTAATTGTATTCCAATTATGTTTCCCTATCAATTTCCCCTGAAACTATGTCTTTGTATAGTAACACATCAAAAAATAATCTATTCACAGAAGAAATATCTTGGGCCACACACCCCATCCAAACTCATCAACATTACGTGTTTCTATTCTTTGATTTACCTTTTGAGTATTAGTTTAATATTCATCCCAACCACATAACAAAAAGATCAATTTTTCTTTGAAAACAAGGGAAATTATAGATATCTCAGGAAATATATAATGCATGAATTCTTGATATTTTAAAATGATACTATATTTGATACCATATACAACACAAAACACCATGTTTAACCGAGCCACAAAACATTATTATTTAAATTTTATAGTTATAACATAGTCATTCAATTAGTGGGTATGGATATGATTAAATTAGTCATGATATATATATATATAAGAATAATTAATTTAATATTTAATGACTAATTCATATGAAATAAGCACTCAATTTTTAGTATGGTCGTTTTATGTTTCAAAAACAAGGTTTATACCAAATTGGTATAGGTCTATTTTTATGAAAAAATATTATAAAGAATATAAGACACTAATAAAAGTAATATTTTTATAATAAATATATAATTTTTCAAATAATAACATAAAAATTATCATAGGATGATATTTATGTATTTTTCTAAAAAGATTAATTTTATAATGAGTATTGAAAAGTAGAAATTTTAATATAAAACTATTATCTCATTTGAAGCATTTACAAAGTTTCATTTTGTTTTAAAATAGATTCAATATTTTTTTTATTTATAATATTATTAATCCAATTAAGATCAATTTAATAAATGTTATGCTTTATTGTTGTATAAAATCCTTGTATACATAAAAAGTTATTTTTTTATGAAAAACAACCTTTCATAGAATTTTGATGGAATAATTATCCTTTAATTGAATTTTATATATTTTATCCCCTAGTTTGAATCATTATAATTAATATATATTAATAATGTTAGCTTAATATTTTCTAATTATAAATATAACCATAGTAAATATATGTCACCATAGTAAAAGAGTTAACATTATGTTAAAACACTGGAGAAAAGCTTTTAAATATTTCTAAAATAGACCTTTATCCTATTATATGAGTGCTTCTTGACCAAAGATATGTACACAAGGATTAATATTTTGTTTTAAAACATTAATTGAATTGGGAACCCATTATTGACTTTTGGGAAGGTAAATTTTATTTTACTCAAATTAAGAACTGTTATGGCTATTTTCATTTAATGGAAATATTGGAAGATGAATTTCACTTTTGGATATATCAGAAATATTAAACCCTTTAATTAAATATTGTATAAAAAAATTGTGAAAACTAAAATATTACTTTTTTTCATGTAATTTTTTTTACTCATAAAAATAATTCCATATTTTTAATTTGTGTTTCTAAATTATTTTATAAGTTCTAATTTACTTTTTTCTATATAAATAATTTATTGTGGTGAAAATATATGTTATCATGATTAGGATTATAATAAATTTAATGTTGTTTAACGATGTGATAATTCATAAAATGTATCTAAAACTATAATAATTGTTACTAATCATGTTTATTTCAACATAATAAAACTTTATCATAGAATATAGAGTTAATTTGTAACACTCCAAGCTTCCACGATACGCTTCTCTTTGAATAATATAGTAGCGTGTGTTGTACGCATCTTCGAGTTCTAACACACACCACAACCAATCAAACTAGCCGTTATGAATAGTAATACCCAATTTTTGAAATTTTATAAATTTTATATCTCAAAATGGAATTCATTTTTGGATTTGGAATATCGAAATTATGCTAGGGTAAAATTTTGGAACTTTTCGGATAACTTTTATATTTTGATGAATAGTGAAAATTACTAAATTTTAATTAAAAACAAGTTTTTTAATCAAAATATTTAATAGTGATAAATTATGAATTTGTGTGGTTTTAAAGTGTATTTATAATATATTTTTACCATTTAATACAATTTTGGTCATTGGACATAATTTCACATTTAAACCGGACATAAACAATTGTCAATCTTTTGATAGTTATTATCTTTTAAAAAAACGCTTTCTGTTTTAACAACGGGAATTAATTTTAGATTAATTTTTTCCACTTCTGTATTTTGAATTTAGAAACATGGATTGCATATTTTTAATCCGGAGGTCCAAATTGTGTAAATAAGTAACTTTTATTTTTAGACATTTTGAAAAATTACTTCGGTAAATATTTTATTTACCATGGTTAAAGGGTAAATCCGGTAAATAACGATGAGAAAATAATATTATAATAATATTAATTTACCCTAAAACGTGTCCTAACCCTATTTTTTGATACATTTCTGACCATGGGTATCTTTGGGTCGATTTTGGGACCCCATGGATCTCTTTGAAAGTGATAATGACACTTTATATTAATTAAGTTAAAGTAAATACAAAAATGACATAAGCATATATATTTTAGAAATTTTTTTTACATAGGGTTATATATATTATATTTTCGACTATAAATATTCATTAGAAATCTAAAACGATTTCCTACATAATAGTATTTTATTTATAATTTTTAGACATTGAATAATTAAATTTATTTATGACAGAATAATGATGTAGTATTTTCCTAATTAATGAAAGAATCAAATAATTGGTATTATAAATATTAAAATAAATATAATTTGAAATTTTTGATTCCATCCAATAATTTTATTGATTAATATGACATTTTATTATTTCTTAAATGATTTTTTTCAAATTAATAATGTATTTAATATTTAACAAAAATCAATTATTAAATAGTGTCAAAATTGACATAAAAGAGTTTTTAAAAACAATATTATATTATTAATTGATATTCTATTCCTAAAAATCTATGGTTCAGCCACATAACTTATATCATGATAGGTGTGTCATTAATGGACCACATGGGGGTCTATTGGATGTATATAGTAAGTTTATTAACTATATAATATATAAAATACAAAGTGACATGGTAAATGTCAAACTAATTAACTAAGAGTTAAAACTAAAAGATAAGGTTAATATAATGACCCAAAACTGTCTAAAATCTAATGTTTGAAAGGATTTATACCCTTACCCACATTAGACTTTGAATAATCTACTTTTGAGCCATTATAAACCGAATATTATTTTATTATAAAATAATACTTAAGTTTTTCCTAAAGAGCCCCTCCTCCCCCTTATAAAAGGACACCACTTCTAACAAATTATTCACATCTTCAAAGCCTTTTGGTTCGGCCAAAATCTGCCCAAATACCCTATAAACTATCATACATTAATCCTAGAGGCCTTCATTTAGTCAGAAAACCATCCTAAGATCCCTTTTGATCAAATCAAGAAGAAGAACCCGAAGAAGAGGTAATGTTTTCACCACCCTCTTTCAAGTTCCTTTCTTCTTCAACGTCTTATTTATTTGTTATTTCCCTTATAAAATAATAACTATAGTATCGTATATATATTTTGATGTTATTATAAATATGTTACAACCATATTCACTATTCTATCCACCCTTTGAATGACATGTCACCATACGTGCGTACGTACGGCCTACCGTCTCCACGTCATGGTGTAATTGTTATTCAATACATTATTATTTGGATGGATATAATAATGATGTATAATTCATATAAATAATAAATATAACATTATAATGATTCTCTATATATTATATAACATCCAATTATATATTATTTTATTATCAAAATAATGATATTGTCGCTCGTGCGGATGTACGGACTACCGTCTCTACGAACGCGATGAGATTCATTCCCCATCGTATCCATTCAAGAATAATTTTAATTTGATGGTTAAAAATAATGTATAAGGACTTGATTTAATTCTGGATATGAATAAAATATAACCTATCCTTAACAAACATGGATTATGTAACAAAACACATAAAATAAAACGAGTAAGTTAACACCCGAAACGACAATAATACTAAGATAATATTAACAAAGCAATATTAAAAGATCATATATGACATCATATTAATTTATATGATTATTGTATAATTTATTAACAATTATTTCACCATATTACAGGAGGTTAACCTACCCTCAACCAAGGAAAAGTACAAGGTAAGGGTTTATTTCACAATCTATTCATTATCTGTGGTTGTTTATACGTAATTATCTACTGGGACCTCTTTATCATCCACATCCATGTTTCTTAAAAATGTATTTCAAATAATTCTTACTATTTTATAGAATATTTTTTAAAGTAATTTATACCATTGTTTGACTTTTTATAAGACGTTTATAAGGAAATCATTCCGTCATTTTCCAAACAAGTTCCTTTTTAACATTTTCGACAAAATTAAGGTAAGAATGTCTCTTTTTAACATATACGGCGGGTGCAGCTATTTTCCAGCATTATAAAATCGTAGAAGCTTCCCTTAAAAGTGTATAAGAATATTTTCATAGTAAATGTTTTACTTTATAATTATGTGACTCTTAAATTATTTCAAAATAGAAAGAGATATTTCTCTAAAAAGTGTTTTGATTTCATCTATGTCAACATCATTAGATGGATTTTAAGTTTATTTGCAGTTGATTTATTAAGATACATATCTTCCATATTGTATTGAAGGTTTTTTGATATGTTTGACTGTAGATGTACTATTTTTATACCATTCATGATTTATGTTTAAAGTATTGACATTTCGTATGCTAGTTTTAATACGAATGTTTATAATATGTTTAAACCTTTTCATATGAGGAATGTATTTGACTTAGTAAGTGACGGGTGAAGCCCGCTATAGCTCCTCGATGCATCGGTAGATATCATGAGACAACTAGACGTGGAATTGGGCGAGGCGATTTCCCAATTTTATTTATGGTTTTGGACGAGGCCTTAATCATTTTTAGACGTCTTAGCCGAGTCCTTGACAAAATGTTTCAGAATGTCCGGCATTATATATTCCCTTATTATGGGAATAATATTGATGGTTCATGTGGTAATTCGACTAGTAGAATACCCATGATTATGTTTTATTATGGCATTATTTACTCATCTTATATTATTTCCATAAAAGTATTCATGTTTATTATTGGTAAAGGCATGTGGTTTCAATTATTTACCATGATTAATATTTATGTCATTTTCGGCTGTATTACTTACCCTTACTAAGAATTTGAGATCACCCCTTTCTTATGTTTCATTTTCCGAGGATATGAAAAAGTTAGTTATGAGTGACTAGTATGCATAATATAGGAGGCTTGGATGTTTATAATGAAATATATTTGTGTTGTTTTTATTTTCAAGTTGTAAAGTTGAACTTATGTATGGATCTTGTTTCCAATAATACTAAACTGATCGGTCTTTTGAGACATGATTTCAATATGATCATGACAATGTTATGTAATAATGAACCGACTCTGGGTAACTGGGGTCAGGGCATTACAGTTGGTATCAGAGGAAGTTTAGTACAAACCTTGGAAACTAGATTTAGATAAACTCTGATTTGAGCACATAGACCTAAGATTGATATTGAGGATTAATATAGAAGAACTTCCTAGAATTTTGGTATTGTAGAAATTTTGTGTGTTTTCTGAGAAATACATCCCTGTCTGGATACGAACAGGTAGAGGCGGCTCTGGCAGAGATGTACCTAGGGGAAAACCCGAAATCACCACTTTGAGCTAGACTCAAACGGAAACTGGTACACAACAACGGGCCTTGCTACACTCTTGGTTATGACACTCCCAGGGGATATGCTTAGGATAATTCTAATTTTCTTTACAAACCATTAAGAAGGGTTTATGAGTACATACATACTCAATGAAAACATTTTTATGATTATTGATTATATCCATAAATAGTTCAATTTATGTTAAGTGTTTTACAAGTATGGAAATATTTATTTTGATTCATAAACTAATTTAGTTTATGCCATTGTTTAGAAATGGCACATAGTGGATGAAATGAAAACCGTATCAATGCACACTCTCCATGTAGGGATTTCAATCATAGTCAAGATAATTATAGCGGTTCTGGTGATGCAACTGGTGCTGATCAGCTAATCACCATACTAGGACAACTCACTCAGGTCATGAAGAATAACCTCACCCGTATGGAGCACCCTGATCCACAACATGGAGGATAAATGTTAAATCACTTCATGAGGCAAAAACCCCCAAAATTTAATGGGAATACAAATCCCTTAGTAGTTGAGAAATGGATAAATTCTTTAGAGAAAATATTCCATTCCTTGGTGAGTAGTGAAAGGGAAAAAGTTATCATGGCAGTTTACCACCTCACTGGAGATGCTGATCAATGGTGTTTATTGATTCAAAACATGAATGAAGATGATAAAGTATCAAATATGGAATGGAGGGAGTTCAAAGATCTGTTTTTAGAAAAATACTTTCCTCGTGACCATCAAGCAGATATGGAAAGGCAATTTCTGTGTCTGAGACAAAAGGAGGATGAGAATGTTACAATGTATGAGGCTAAATTTACAAGGTTAGAAAGGTATGTTGCATATTATATACATAACCCAAGTAGTAATATTTATCGTTTCTTTGATGGGTTAAAACATTTTCCCTATCGAGCATTGGTCTCACAATCCTTCTCGTCATACGAAGACATTGTCTCGGGTGCTATCAAGATAGAAAAAGAATTCTCTAAGTCTTATGACTTTAAATCAAATCAAGAGAAGAAGAGATCTACTGAACACTCTAGGAAATGAAATAAGGAAATAGGGAAGAAGGGAGAAATTGAATTTCCACCTTGTGATAATTGTGGAAGGAAGCACCCTGGTGGCAGTTTAAAAGGAAAATGAGTGTGCTAAAAGTGTGGACATAAAGGCTATCTAGCTGGTGATTGTAAAGGAAACAAAGACACTACCAATGTTCAATGCTACAATTTCAAGGAGATGGGACATTATGAAAATGAATGTCTTATGAATCAGGGAAACTTAACTTAGAAAAGTCCTAGGGACCAAGGTCAAGCTTATGCAATCACTACTGCTGAGGATGAAGCCTCGAAAGACGTGGTGGAAGGTAATTTAATGGTTTACTTAAGTTTAAAAAATGCTTTATTTGATTCTGGATCATCAAACTGTTTCATATCTTCCCTGTTTGCTAAGAAAATTAGATATTTCCAATTTGATTTAACAAGGGAGTTGTCAGTCAAAACTCCCAAGGGAAGTATCATTGCAACAAAGTTTTGTGAATTAGTCCCCATTAGAGCACATAAATGTTCTTTATCTGTGGATCTATTATTCATACCTATAATTGAATTTTATATAATCCTCAGTATGGATTGGCTTTCGGACCGTGATGCAAAAATTTTTTGTAAGAAGAAGGAGGTTACTATTTTTGATGATGATGATAAGGAACACCTTATCTTTAGAGAAGAATCATCACCCCCTAATTCTTACCTAGATCCACCCCAGTAGTTCAAATAAATTCAATTATCAGGGAGGAAGAGAATGAAATAACTGTGGGTGAGGAAAGGAATGTTCAAATAGAGGATGTACCTATTGCGAAAGAATATGTTGATGTGTTTCTGGAAGATTTACCTGGACATCCTCCAGAATGAGAAATTGAGTTTTCCATTGATTTAATTATTTGTTTAAGGCCTATATCGAAGAACCCTTATATAATGGCCACTGTGGAATTAGTTGAAATAAAGAAACAACTAGAGGAATTGAGTAATAAGGAATTTATTCGCCCTAGTGTTTCTCCATGGGGATCCCCTGTACTTTTTGTTAAAAAGAAAGATGGATCTATGAGGTTATGTGTCGAATACAGGGAAATCAATGACATAACAATAAAGAACAAGTATCCCCTACCTCTCATTAATGATTTATTTGATCAACTGTATGGATCTAAATACTTTTGAAAGATTGAACTTCGATCTGGATACCATCAGTTGTGTGTAATGAAGGAAGACATTCTGAAGACAACATTTCGAACCAGGTACGATCATTATGAGTTTACAGTAATGCCTTTTGGATTGACTAATGCACCCTCTGTATTCATGGATCTAATGAATAAAGTTTTCAAGGAATATCTTGATGATTTTGTGGTTGTATTTATTGATGATATCTTGGTATACTCTAAAATCTACGAGGATCATGAAAATCACTTGAGCATTATCTTGAAGACTCTTAGAAGACATGAATTATATAGGGATTTTAGTAAGTGTGAATTCTGGATTCAGGAGATTTCTTTTCTTGGACAAATTTTCTTTAAGGAAGGAATCTCTGTTGATCCTTCTAAGACTAGAGAAATCCAAGAATGGCCTGCACCGACAAGTATAACTGAGGTATGAATTTTTATTGTATTAGCATGTTATTATCGGCGTTTCGTCCAGAACTTTGCCCAATTGGCTAACCCATTAATGAAGCTCACACGTAAAGGGGTTAATTTTTTTTGAACAAAATAGTTTGAAGAATGTTTTTAAGAACTGAAGAGAAGATTAGTCAATTCTCTTATATTGACTCTACTATCTGGGAATAATGGGTTCATTATTTATAGTGATGCATCAAAGAAAGGACTTGGTTGTGTCCTTATCCAGAATGATAGAGTTTTTGCCTATGCATAACGACAGCTGAAAATTCATGAGAAAAACTATCCTACTCATGATATTGAGTTAGCTACTGTAATATTTGCTTTGAAGATATGGAGACATTATCTCTATGATGTAAAATGTGAGATTTATACTGATCACAAGAGTTTGAAGTATATTTTCTCACAGAAATAACTCAACATGAGGCAAAGGAGATGGCATGAACTACTCAAGGATTATGATTGTACGATACACTACCACCCATGGAAGGCAAATAAAGTGGAAGATGCTTTGATCAGAAAAGATCATGGAGTTTTGAACATGATGAGAATTGAAAGGGATCCTATTTTCATGGATCTAGTGAAGATGGATATAGGAATTACCACGGAATGTGAAACATCGATACTTTTTCAAATGGTTTCCAAACCATCTTTCCTAGAATGGATAAAGAGTTCTCAGACCGGTGATGAAGAGTTTCAAAAGAAGATTAAAGCTGTGAATGATGGGAGATTGAGAGACTTAGTGTATGAACAAGCAATTTTGAAATTTGGGAAGAGACTTTGTGATCCCGATATACCCGATATAAAAAGGGAATTGTTAGATGATGCTCATAACTCCAATTTCTCTATACACCTTGGGAGCACCAAAATGTATAGAGATTTGAAGGGAAAATTTTGGTGGGACAACATGAAGAGGGAGATTGCTGATTTTGTGTCATGATGTATGGTTTGTCAATAGGTGAAAGCTGGAAGGCAATATCCTGGAGGAGTCATGCAACCTCTTCCCATACCGGAGTGGAAATGGGATAATATTAAGATGGACTTTGTCATGGGGCTACCAAAGACTCCTAGAAGAAACGATGCAATATGGGTTATTTTTGATCATCTTACCAAGTTAGTACATTTTCTTGATATAAGAGAGGATCTACCACTTTAACGTCTAGAAAGACTTTATATTAATGAAGTTGTGAGACATCATGGAATACCCCTATCGATTTTTTATGATCGTGATCCCCATTTCATTTCAAGATTATGGAAAAGTCTTCAGAAGGCCTAGGATACTGAACTTCGTTTGAGTACTTCCGACCACCCTCAAACAGATGGACAATCAGAACGGACTATTCAAACCTTAGAATACATGTTGAGATCATGCTCACTTGAATTTCAGGGTATGTGGGATCAATACTTACCTCTCGTGGAATTTTCCTATAACAATAGCTTCCATTCAAGTATTTATATGGCACCATATGAAGCGTTATACAGAAAGAGATTTCATACACCAACCTATTGAGATGTCATTGGTGAGAGAAAACTCGTAGGTTTAGAACTGGTGGAGGAAATGATGGAAAGGGTGAAGGTAATCCAAAACCACATCAAAGCAGCTCAAAGTAGGCAGAAGAGATATGCTGATAACCGAAGGAAGGATTTGGAATTTCAGGTAGACAATCATGTTCTCTTGAAGGTACCTCCATGGAAGGGAGTTATACGTTTCGGTAAGAAGGGTAAATTGAGTCCCAGGTACATCGGACCATTCTAAATTCTAGAACGAATTGGGGCTGTAACATACCGATTGGCAATGCCGCCAAGTCTCTCCAAAGTTCACGATGAGTTCCACGTATCACTGTTGAGAAAATACATGCCTGACCCAACGCATGTACTCACCTATGAGGAATTAGAACTGGAACTCGATCTGTCTTATTGCGAAGAGCCTGTCAAGATTCTTGATATGAGAGAACAAGTGTTGAGAAACTGGATGACTCGTCTTGTAAATGTTCTATGGAGAAAACATAAGATGGAAGAGGCAACGTGGGAACCCGAGGAACTCCTGATGAAAAACCACACAAGCCTTTTCACGAGGTAGTATTATAGATATTGGAGGATGAAATTATTTGAAGGTGGGGATAATGAAACACCCCAAGATTCCACTTTATGCTTCTCTTTGAATAATACAATAGTGTGTGTTGTACGCAACTTCGAGTTCTAACACACACCAAAACCAATCAAACTACATGTTAGGAATATTAATACCCACTTTTTGAAATTTTAAAAATTTTATCACTCAAAATGGACTTCATTTTTGGATTTGGAATATCAAAATTAGCCTAGAGTAAAATTTTGGAACTCCTCAGATAACTTTTATATTTTGATGAATAGTGAAAATTACTAAATTTTAATTAAAAACGACTTTTTTAATAAAAATAATTAATATTGATAAATTATGAATTTGAGTGGTTTTAACGTATATTTATAATATATTTTTACCATTTAATACAACTATGGTCATTGGACATAATTTCACATTTAAACCGAACATAAACAACTGTCAATCTTTTGATAGTTATTATCTCTTAAAAACACGCTTTTTGTTTTAACAATGGGAATTAATTTTAAATTAATTTTTTCCAATTTTGTGTTTTGAATTTAGAAATATGGATTCCATATGTGGAATCAGGATGTCCAAATTGTGTAAATAGATAACTTTTATTATTCAAAATTTTGAATAATTACTTCTGTAAATATTTTATTTACCATGGTTAAATGGTAAATTCGGTAAATAAGGGTAAACAAATAATATTATAATAATATTAATTTACCCTAAAATATTTCATAACCCTATTGGTTGATACATGTCTGACCATGGGAATCTTTGGGTCGATTTTTGGGACCCCATGGATCCACTTGTAAGTGATAATGAAACTTTATATTAATTAAGCTAAAGTAAATACAAAAATGACATAAGAATATATCTTTTAATTTTTTTACTTAGGTTTATATATATATTATATTTTAGAATATAAATATTCATTAGAAAGCTAAAAATATTTCCTATATAATAGTATTTTATTTATAATTTTTAGACATTGAATAATTAAATTTATTTATGACACAATAATGATGATGTATTTTTCTTATTAATGAAAGAATCAAATAATTGGTATTATAAATATTAAAATAAATTTAATTTGGAAGTTTTGATACCATCCAAGAATTTTATTGATTAATATGACATTTTAGGATTTCTTAAAAGAATTTTGTTCGAATTAATAAAGTTGTTAAGACTTTAACAAAAATCAATTATTAAATAGTGTCAAGATTGACATAAAAGTGTTTTTAAAACAAAATATTATCTTATGAATTGATATTATATTCTTAAAAATATAAGGTTTGGAAAAAAGACTTATATCATGATATTTGTATCATTAATTTACCACTTGGGGGTCACTTGGATGTATATAGTATGTTTATTAACTATATAATATAAAAATACAAAGTGACATGGAAAATGTCAAACTAATTAACTAAGAGTTAAAAATAAATGATAAGGTTAATATAATGACCAAAACCTATATAAAATAAATTATTTGAAATGATTTCGAACCATACCCACTGTCGACTTTGAATAATCCACTTTGGATCCATTAGAAACGGAATATGATTTTGTTATAAAATAATAATTTAAGTTTTTCCTAAAGAGCCCCTCCCCCCCCCTTATAAAAGGACACCACTTCTAACCAATTATTCACACATTCAAAGCCTTTTGGTTCAGCCAAACTCTACCCAAATACCCTCTAAACTATAATACATTACGAATAGAGTCCTTTTTTTAGTCAGAAAGCCAACCTAAGGAGCCATTTTGATCAAATAAAAAGGAAGAACCGGTAGAAGAGGTAATGTTTTCACCACCCTCTTTCAAGTTCCTATCTTTTTCAACTTCTTATTTCTTTGTTATTTCCATTATAAAATAATAACCACAATATCTTATATCTACTGTGATGTTATTATAAATATGGTACATCCATATTCAGTATTTTATCCACCCTTTGAATGACATGTCACCATACGTGCGTACGTACGGCCTACCGTCTCCACGTCGTGGTGTAATTGTTATTCAATACATTATTATTTGTATGGGTATAATAATGATGTGTAATTCATGTAAATAATAAATATAATATGATAATTATTCTGTATATATGATATACCATCCAATTATATATTATTTTAATATCAAAAGAGCGATATTGTCGCTCGTACGTACGTACAGACTACCGTCTCCACGAACGCGATGAGATTCATTCCCCATTGTATCCATTCAAGAGTAATTTTCATTTTATGGTTACAAATAATGTTTAATGACTTGATATCATTATGGATATGAATAATATACAACCTATCCATAACAAACATGGCTTATGTAACAAAACATATAAAATAAAATGAGTAAGTTAACACCCGAAACAACAATAATACTAAGACACTATTAACAAAGCAATGTTAAAAGATCATATATGATATAATATTAATTTATATTATTCTTGTATAATTTAATAACAATTATTTCACCATTATAAATGAGTTTAACCTACCCTCAACCAAGGAAAAGTACAAGGTAAGGGTTTATTTCACAATATCTTCATTATCCGAGGTTGTTTGTACGTAATTATCTATTGGGACCTCGTTATCATCCACATCCATGTTTCTTAAAAATGTATTTCAAATCATTTATTCTATTTTACAGAATATGGGTTAAAGTCATTTATAGCCTTGTTTTACTTTTTATAAGATGTTTATAATGGAATCTTTCTGTCGTTTTCCAAAAAAGGTCCTTTTTAACCTTTTCGACAAAATTAAGGTAAGATTGTCTCTTTCTAACTTATACAGAAGGTGTAGCTATTTTATACCGTTATAAACTCTTTGAAGCTTCCCTTGCAATATTAAAAGAATATTTTCAAAGTAAATGTTTTACTTTATAATTATGTGACTCTTAAATGATTTCAAAATAGAAAGAGATATTTCTCTAAAAAGAGTTTTGATTTCATCTATGTCAACATCCTTTGATGGATTTTAAGTTTATTTGGAGTTGATTTATTATGATACAAAACTTCAATATTTTATTGAAGGTTTTGTGATATGTTTGACTATGGATGTGCTATTTTTATACCATTCATGATTTATGGTTAAAGTATTGACATTTCATATGCTAGTTTTAATATGAATGTTCATGATATGTTTAAAACTTTTCATATGAGGAATGTATTGGACTTAGTAAGTGACGGGTGGAGCCCGCTATAGCTCCTCGATTCATCAGTAGGTCTCATGAGACAACCAGAAGTGGAATTAGCTGAGGCCCTATCCCAATTTGATTTATGGTTTTGGCCGAGGCCTTAATCATTTTTAGACTTCTTGGCCGAGGCCTTGACAAAATGTTTCAGAATGTCCGGCATTATACATTCCCTCATTATGGAAATAATTTTGATGGTTCATATGGTCATTCGACTAGTAGAATACCCATGATTATGTTTTATTATGGTATTATTTACTCAACTCATATTCTTGCCATAAAAGTATTCATGTTTATTATTGGTAAAGGCATGTGGTTTCAATTATTTATCATGCTTAATATTTATGTCATTTCCACTATATCACTTACCCTTACTGAGCGTTTGAGCTCACCCCTTTCTTATGTTTCATTTTCCCAGGATATGAATATGTTAGTTATGAGTGACTAGCAAGCATAATCTAGGAGGCTTGGATGTTTCTAATGAAATATATTTGTGTTGTATTTCTTTTCTAGTTGTAAATTTGAACTTATGTATGAATCTTGTTTCCAATAATAATAAACCGATCGGTCTTTCGAGACATGATTTCCTTATGATCATGACAATGTTATGTAATAATGCAACGACTCTAGGTAACATGGGTCGGGGTGTTACATCCTTGATGCAACTTGACTAGATTATTATATATATATATATATATATATATATATTAATCTATTGAAATTTTTACTCGTGTCCTCCCACACACTTGCAAAATGAAACCCTCTCTCCTTTAACGTACTTAATTAAATAGAATTTTTTGATCAGAAAATATCCATCCACATCCACTTGTATCATCCCTTCATACATCCAAGAGTTATTTGTGTGTGTGTGTAAAATTACCACCTTATAGAGATTAATTATTAAAAAAGTATGTTTTCTGAAGGGGATAAATATTTTTTAATCAAGAATTTCCATTTTATTTCTTCCCTACCTCCTTAAAATAATAATAATGTTTACTGGAATAATATTAGTATTATCCTATATTTACATAGAGGTTATTATGATTATTTAAGAACATGTATTCATCTCTTCTTTCATGAAATGGAATATGGAACCATCATTATTTTGTATAATAAACTATATCCTCATAATGACATGCCAATCTTTCTCCATCACTTCCGCTTGTGGAAGCATATAATGATGTATAATATATATATATATATATATATGTTTATATATATATATTATTAGATAAATAATTATCATTCAATAAAAATAAAATATCAACTATCTTCTTACCTTTTACATACATTGATTAATGATTACATCGTCCATGCATACATGTTGATTACCACATCCACAAAGAGAAGTGATTCATTTATTCATCACCACCTAACATAGATGGTATATATAAGTGAATATAATTTAATAATATGAAATTTATGATCTAATATTCATTATATAAACCTAAATTAATACCTATATTATTTCCCTTATCTTCGTTGAATAATAAAAATGTTACTAATGCATATATTCAACCTACCAGATCCATGATTTTAATGTAATTAATTGATTGATGGTATATAAATTATATTTAATATATAGAAATTATAATTATTTTATGATTATAATTTTTTGTGATTATGGAATAATGACCACTTTTATCATGGTCAAGATTTCGAGTCATCTTGATGTTTGGAACAAGACGTCATCAAAACAACCTACCTAAACTTAACCAATTAAGTAATTAAATATTTCATCATAGTATTTGAAATTAATGGTTTTTGGATAAATTAATAAACTTATAAATGTTTATATGAAATAAAAGAGTTGAAAAAAAAACTATACACAAGATAAACAATAGAAATGAAAATCCAAATTTAAGGTAAGTGACTTCTTATCTGAATTCCTTTTGTTTGAGACTTAATCTATATTATCCATGAGTTTTAATTTCATTATTTATAAAATTATTTATGTTTTTAGTTTTTCAATACTACATATAATTATATTTTATTAAATCCATTCATAGTTCATTCCTATAATGCTTTATTTGATAAATATTTATCATGTTTTAAGGGACACATTACCTTAAAAACTATGTTTTAAAATTTTTATTGGTTTATTTTCTAAAATGATTTCTTCTATGTCCAAATTCATAAAATTACATTTTTGAATTTATTTAATTGTAAATTATTTAATTTTAAAACATATTTTATATGAATTTTAAAATTTCTTTCATATGTTTTCAAATAGAATATGTTTAGAAATTTTATTCCGAATGTTTTGAATTTAGTTAGAAAACAAAAAGGAATGTTTTATTTCAAAGTGTATGGTGTCAATTGATTTTCACGATTGTAAACGAATTATTTTTTGTTTTTATCCCATTATAAAATTAAATGTTTTATTCAAATAAAAACCATCATTCTCTTTGTTCTGTGTACTTTATATTTTAAAATGATATTTTAAATAAAATCAATATATCAATATCTAAAAATGATTTACATATGTGATGAAATAGACATTTTTTTATGATTTGATGATGAAAATACATGATTTTGTTGATTTCATGAATTTTATGGTATTAACACATATTTTATTATTACGGGATCCAATTATGAAATTCAAATTCATTGCGTAATGAATTTTTTTTGAGAGAAATATATTTGAAGATTGTTATGTTATTACATTTTAAAGGTTATTGTATGAGTGATATGAAAATTATTACCCAAGGAATAAACATGAATGTTTAATTCTACAAAATGGACCTTCATGAAATCCTTTGACTTATCTTAGTAAGCTAGTTATAATTTGATTTAATGGAATGTTAATTCTCAATCAGGGTAAATATTTATTTTGTTTTGACTGGAAAGGAGACGACCGAGGTGATTTCGGATTGGCCCAATAGTTAATTGTGATGTGTTAAATTTTGTGCACAATAATTAATGTCAGGTCACCACCATCATTGTTAATGGAAACTCCAAATGTTTTCCACATCCATAAATGTGTACAGACCATATTTCTAAAGGAAGGTGGACAATTGGGGTTTTAGAACCAGTGATGCTTAGGAACTCACATTAGTCAAGAGTATGGGAGGTCGGGCTAATCGCACCCTTGGGGGGGATTTTTTCCTACTCTGTGACTCTCTTATAGATTTAATATATGTTTTTTAATCTCTTACAAATCATGATACATGTCCAATTACCCTAATAGAATGACCATAGGTTAAACCCTTTTACATTTAAAATAAAGGGGTATCATTAGGGAATCAATTTATTTCTATCTAGGGTTATTCAACTATTTCCTAGTAATGAGTAGTTTCTTATATGATGAAGTTGTATAACCATGCACTTTGAAATTTACTTCCATGTATGGAGGAGGATAATATTATGAGGAGTTAATTGATCCATTATGGGGCATCTTACATATCCTTTTTATAGTAGGAATAAAAAACATGTAGTTTTTTAAATCCCATTCATTTTAACATCTTGGGTAAAGGAAATACGTGTGGTAACATAGGCACCATGTATTCAAGATCAAGTCTCAAAGAGATGTCATATATATCCAAATTATTGAAGGAATAAAATTTATTATATTTCATTTACTCCCTTCGGATTGGCCCCAAGGTATATGCCCTTATATAAAGGTAATCATATCATTCCACTTAGCAGGGCATAAACACTGAGGTTTCTATGGCTGGTGGAGATTCATGATATGAATGATATGTTTATTACAACTCACTAATCCCATGTGATCCATGATCATTGTGAGAAATAGGGTATAACAAGTAATCAGTCTCACTACACATGGATGTGGGACTCATGCACTAGGGAAAACATGGGGATGCTTATTATAGAGATCATGTTTTGATAAGGTGTCCTACATATCCTGGTTATAGTAGGAATCATATTCATTTTATTTCAATAATATTTTCAGTTTATAAATGGATGAGGTAGAATGATCATCTCATTGGAATTATTGGGTCACAATGGTTGAAATGTTGGATAAATGGGGTCTTACAATGAAGTGGATGCCAATTTGATCTTTGGACTTAGGAAGGAGTCCTATGAATCGTGGTTATTGTAATAATCAGAGTCATCATAGTTTGATAAATTTCACAGTCCGTTGATGGATTTGGTAGAATGATCATCCCAAGGTAATGATTTGGCCCTGATGGTTTAAATGTCGAAGACATGGAAGACTTACCTCGAAGTGTGTTCCTATTTGACCTTAGTCCTAAGAAAGGTATCCTATATATCTTTGTTATTGTAGGAATTAGAGTCATCATAGTTCAAAAAATTGGGCCTCACACACTGTGGTTTATCTTTGTGAAAATCATGATCATTGAGAATTCATAATCCCATGGGAGCTATACTCGGTGTGGGAAACAAGGGATGGAAAATCACCAGCCTCACTATTTTTGGATGTAGGACTTATGTGTTGGGACTAACCATTAGAAGGATATTATGGAGATCAAGACTTAAGAAATCATTTTACATATCCTGGTTATATAAGTAGTCCTTGTAATTAATATTTAATATATCATGTCATATACCCTGAGGTTTACATTTTGGGGGTGGATAAGGCTATCAAGTCCTAGGATTCCCATTTGGTCTGGTCTGCTTGTTTACCCAACATAAGTTGGATTTTCTTCCTGACATGACTTGATTTTCTTCCTAACATGCCTTTATTTTCTAATTGACATGCTGGAGGATGTCTTCATGGAATGTCCAAATACAATCTCATGGTTCAGTTGACTTGTCTGTGGGACGTCGAATAATATGGATAGAATTACTGGCGACCTTCACATGACCAAGGCTTAATATCCTAGTGGAAATTTGATGAATCAATCATATTTTCATGGAATCCATCATATAATCTCGGATGACATATCTAGAGGGATTCAAATGACATATCTCACATTCCCAAGTATCATAAAAAATGTTTGGTGAAATTTTTGGCGGGTGTAATGAGAGTTGACGCAAAATGTCTACAGGGTGAAACATGAGCTAGGATAACATGTCTAAAGGGATATGTGAAATAGAGATAAAATTTCTGAAAGACATCATGAGACCTGGATAGCATGCCCAAAAGATGTTGAGAGAGTCTGTTGACATTACATGGTTCAACCAAAAGACTCACCTAACATGTATCGCTGCCTCCATATGGTTAAGGTGACATGTTTGTGGGGCCCTATAAGGTCCAGATGGTAGGCCCAAAAGACATTAAAAGAATTTAGAGGCAACCTATTGGGTTCCATCTAACTTTCTATGACATGTCTGTAGGACTTCAAAAAATCTAAATAGTATAACAAAGGAGTGTCCCGTGATCTAGGTGACATGTCCGGGTGTTGTATCAAGACATGGGTTGTTCATGAGAAGAACATGAGGATCAGAATATATGTTATTTTCATAATTGTTTTTATTATTATTCTTCATTATAGTATTTTATTGAAAATACCTTATATTTTTTTAGTGTTAGCTTATTATATATATCACATGATCTAGCAGGTATGTGGGATGTTCTCCACGTGACTCGCAAGATCTCTTTCGTGTGATCTATGAGTGATCACCTGGAGTTTCTATTCATTCTTCATGATTTCAATGGATTTATCTATATCATACATGATGGAAAAAATTCCATGTTGCATGATCATCCACTCTGAGAAATATGATGTAATGTAGTGGTGTGTTGGTGCAGTGTTTTAATGATTTCAATCATGAATTTTTTTAAATTGGGGGGGGGGGGATTTTGGCCTCTCCACCCTAGTTATCAACCACTTTCATATTCCATACCTTAAAAATCTAGGAGGGAGTCGGTGGAGGGATTTCATTTCATGTGTTTCATGATATCCTGTTTTAGGTCACTTTGAATGGAATTACATGATTTTCATCTACCACGAGACCATACCTCCAATGCACCATTTATTGGATTATATAAAATTTATGGGGTCTTTACAAATAATACAATCACACCAAGGAACATTGATATTATTAGGACATATGTCCATGTGCCTTCATAAGATCAGGGTTCCTATCAAAATTACTTCAGATTATCTTAGGTGACATGTTTTGGGCCTTCCCCAGGAAAAAGATGTCTTTTCAAGGGGATTTCTCAAGATCAGTCTATCATGTTGACGTAAATGTTTAAGGTATTAGTGGATTTTCCATGAGTATTTTGAGACCGTGTTGGTGTGTCTCATGAGATTTACAACTCCCAGAGTCTCCCACATTTTCCCTCTTTATTTTCCTTGTTAATTTTACAATTTATTGGGGTCTCACGTGATTGCTCGAGTTTTGTAGAGGACAATAATTCTCCCCATTAGTGATTCATTTCAAGAATAATAAAATTTCATGTGGAGTTTGTGAACATTTAATGTAAAACATCATTTTTTGGGCTTTAGAGCCATAGGGGGAGCATGAGATCAATTGGACATGTATGAGGCCCTTCACCTAGTGAAGGTGACATGAAAATGTGCTTTTAAATGGAATAGTGGACATGCCATTGAGGCTTATTTAGTATCCTGTGAGCTCATAGGGTGAGTGAAATGATTTTTTTGTGTTGAAAGAGTATCTCATTTCCCCCTTTTTAATTACTCTTTTTACTTTAGAATGGTAGCAGATCTCATGAGTTTGTATGAGGGATGTTAAATAAAATTACTTTTCCTATCATTTATATACCACATGATATTTAAAACCACAATAGGCTCCCAACATTGGAATATTTCACTGCCATTTTCTAAGGATTGTTGGATTTTTTTTCATGTTCTTATTTATAGAGAAATAATTGTGACCTAGAGATGCTCTTATGGAAGCTTCCACGTGATCATTGACTATATGGGGATCCTTAACAAGAGTATAATGACCTATTAAAGGATCTCTAACAGATATTTTCAGGGATACATGTTATGTGTTTCCTTCAACAAGACCTTTTGTAAGTAATGCAATCGAGTATCTCCTTGAGTTTTACAAAATTCACATGATCATATCCACCCTCTTCTTTCATGGTTTTTGGGGAAAATAATACCCATATTCATGTATTTATTCTATTTTAAATTATCCCATGTTTATTCATAAATATTTAATAAATACCCCCCTCATTAGTGATGTCTGTGATGATAAGGGCTTAGTTATATGAAATGTAAATAAACTCCCAAGGTTTTAGTGTTGTCTAAAATCAATGTCCTGGGTGATGTTTCATATTCCAAGAGGTGTTTGGTATTCCATAGAATTCCCTATAAATAGGGGAGTGGGGAGAGGTTCATTCATAGACTATTTTTTTATTAGAGCGTTTACACCCTTTCTCCATCATGTAACCTTTTCACAAAACCTTTCAGTAAGAACCGATCTTGGCATCCATAACAAGACCTTCCCCCAATAAATCCTTTTATATATCTATTTTCCTAGGCGATTTATTGAATCAATAAAAAACTATATATCATTAATTTCTTTAAATTCACTTATTTGGATGAATAGATAAATTTGAATGTTTCATGAGATCCAAGGTCTTGATTGTGTGGTCCTTATCATCATTTTTGTGGCTCATGTGACCATGTTATGGTCACACGATCACAAATCTTATTAGGGGTCACGTGATTGTACAATGTTTGTCAAGTTTATGTAGTCTAAGAGATCTTCAAGAGTTAGGTGATTCATGAATACTTTATGCTATCCAAAAATCTATTTGATGATTCATGTGAAGCTCATGGTGTTTCTTGTTTATGGTGTTCCTTTGAAAATATTTTATTTTATTTGTTTGAAAAATGTAACATACTTTTGTTTATATGGGTTCCAACTCCCATTGTAGTTCCTCTAGTTTGGATAATAAAAGGGACACGATTGCTAGAAATAGAAATACTGACCCTTTATATCATGTTAATTCTAATAAATAGGTTTTGAAATGTCTTCTACCTTTTGATCTCTAGTGCTCTCTTTTATCTCAGCAGCTTCCTCTATACAGGTTTGTATTGCTGGATGACATTTTCATCCCTTCTTTAGAGAATTTTTTTCAATCATTCTAGGTGTAAAATTATATCAACTGTATTCAGATGAAAATTGTTGAGGATGGCCGACTATTCATAACTCAATCCTAGAGATTGTATTATATATTAGAAAACTCTCCTTTAGGTCTAGACGGACATGTTAGTACTAAGATGATGATGAAGGTGTTTGTTTTCAGATGTTGTCTTTTGTTGTTAAGAAAGCTTAAGGGAGAATAATTAAAAATAACCTCAAGATGTTATTGATTCAGACTACCCATCATATTCAAAATAATCAGACTCAACATATTTGAAAAGGACAATCGTATTGAAGAAGAATGTTTCTTGAATTAAATGGTCATCATATTTACTCTAAATTCAGTATGAAATTATTGATCAGGTTGGTGGAGAATTGGAGTCTACCTGAATATGATTTGAACATGATGATGCTTTTCGGATCTTGGAGTTCTCATAAATCACAAATTAATTGGGAATCATGTGATGTAAGATTAATTATTGAAATGGGGAGTGGAAAAAATGCTACCAATCAAATTCAGATTGATTGAATCTAGATTAAAAGAAAATATAAAAATCAAGTCATAGATTGTATTCAGCCTAATAGTAATTAGGCCAATCATATTTGGGCCAATTGAATTCTAGAAAATCGTATGCTAGATGAGTTGAGAAGAAATTTTAATTTTGGTAAGTTGAAATACATTCCATTAAAAGAAGAATGAATATGAATCTATTCTAAAATGTATTCAACGTAATTAAGGAAGTCATGATACAAGAAAACTTTTGTGATTGAAGAAATTTGATGAAGTCAAATCTGCCAAAACTGGTCCATCATATTCATTATTTCATCGTATTCTCCATAGGTAAAATTGTTTTCACAAGAGAAGTCAATGGTATCATATTTAGAAGAAATTAAAAGACCAATTGACAATGTATTCAACCATTTTAAATGGTTTTAATTAATCTTTTTTCTGTCAAGTGTGTCAAGAAAACATTTGAAGAAGAATCTATTGAGTTACATTTTTCTACAATGTAATGAGTCAAATCATAATCCGAATTGGAATCATAATTGATAAGAGTTTATAAATAAATTTGGAAGTGTTTTTGAGGGTAGAATCAACTTCAAAAATCAGAATGAAGAATTTAAATAAAACTAGAATTTGAAAAGACTGTTTGAAGAAGAGGTAAAGTTTGAATAAGATCTGAGGGGAGTTTACAACATCATAGATGAACCTGAAATTCAAGGGAAATATTGATTTTGGTGAAATTTGTTGAGCGAGAATATTTTAGTGATTCCTTCCAAAACCACTCATGGGCCACCAATAAAAGGAAAAAGTATAGTGTACATTATCTGATGCATGTACAATTTATAGGAAGAGACTAAAGCTCCAAATTTATACGGAGGGGAAAAAGTTTTCTGTATTGAGCTATGTTGTAGATGTTTTCATGGGTTGAAGTGAAAGGAGAAGAGATAATATCACAAAGTTATTTAGATGATCATAGTATTCAATGATCATTTTATTTAGATGAATACTATATTTTTCATGTCTTCATATTTAGATGATCATCATATCGGGCTCAATAATTGCATCAACATTTCTATATTGTGATTTGTAAACTGAGGAAGAATGTGTTCTGAATTTTATTGAACATATTCTAGAAGTTTCATATTTATCATATTGGGTAATCTTATTTAAATAATTGGAATGGGAGAATCAAATGGAAGATCAAACTAGGAAATTTGATTGGAATTTTATATCAATGTTCTTGAAGTTCTTACAAGATTTTGGGTAAGAAATTGAAGAATTATTTTGAAAAGAAAAAAATTTATGGAAATTTAAAATCAAGTAAAAGTTACATGTTTCGTTACACAAAAATTTTATTAAACCAATTTTGTTATAGGGTGCACCCAAACTATATGATTTTTTATATAGTGCTACATGTGTGAAAGGGTATATCCTAATTATTGTATTCCACACAAAGAAATTTTTTCTAATGGATTTTGTGGTACTAGATTATTTCCAAACCATACCATGGATGCAGCTATTTGTGTTGAATAATGAACCTGGTATATTCTTATGTTCCTATGGATGTGTGTATTAATTATTTTCAACAGGGAATGAAAGGTTTAACATTAAGTAAAGATTATTTCAAGGAAATATAACAAAAAAGTATCACTAATTCACCCCTTCTCAGTGATACAATTATCCTAACTAGGCACTTTTAACTGGAAAATATCTAAGGTTCCATTCACTTATTCCTTAATGATTGATAATTCTAATTGTTTGAAAAGTAAAGGTATTCATGTTTTTGATGGAAATAATTAACATATCTAGAAAGAGAGAATGATTTTGTATCATAGGTTTATTGGATATGTTGTTCTTGAAGCTGCCGTATATGGGTTTCCTCCTATTGATTACAAAGTTCCTCCTACATCTGTTGAGAGGGTATGGATTTTCCTTTGGTACTTGGCCTATGCATCCCTTCATAGAACAACTAGCCAACCAGTCATGTGAAGGTGGAGTACTAATCATGATGCAACCACTTGGGATGGGATTTTTTAAGTAGTCATTGTTTGAGATGAATTAATTTAATACCATTAGGTCCAATAATGTTATGAAACCTAAGGGCCATGTACGGGGTTCCCTTCAACCCTTAAAAGGGGGATTATCAAAAATGAAGGACCTCAAGCCCTTCAGGATATGATGAATATTGAGAGTGATGGAAAGGACAATAATTCTTTATTTTCATCACTTTTTGAAAGTGAATTCCAAAGGGTGAATGGAGTTTTAAAAACTAATGATGTATGAGAAAAATTAAAAAACCTATACAAAGGAAATACAAAAGTGAAGAAGGAAAAATTCAAAATATGGAGATTTAATTACTAAGACTTTAAGATGAGTGAATATGAATTTGTTGGGGACTTCATTACCAACATAAATTAAATTCTCAATACTATCTAATTCCTTGGTGAAAACCTAGATGATTATGTAGTTTTCGAAAAGATATTGAGAATCCTTCTTCACAAGTTTGACACAAAAGTTTATCCACCAGAAGAAAGAGATCCTAAATCATTATCTATATATTATTTACATTGCACCATCAATACTTATGAAATGATAAAGGAGAAAGTTATGAAAATAAAAAACATAATTTTATTGTGAAAGGTCTTTCAAGGCTCATAAAAAGGAAAAGTTAAATAAGATTATTTTTAAAGATGAAGATGATGAATCCAATTCAGAAAACGAGGTATGAAATTTTTTTGATGATATTTTATCCCTATTTTCTAAAAATTTGAAAAAAGGTATTGAAAAAAATACAGAAACTTCCCTTGAAATGTTTTTAATTTGGACCCATTGGGAAATTTGCAACTAATTTTACTTAATGAAAGAAAGAAGAGAATAATGATGAATAAGAAAGAAGGCCAATGAGATTGTGGAAGAAAAAAGGAGATAAAAAAATCCTATTCTGTTGGGGAAATATATAAAATTCTTTAAATCCATACTAATAAGATTCTTATTTTAAGATAAAGAAGAATCAGGAAGTGATGCTAAATCCAAATAATCTATTGAGTATGGTAATGAGAATACTTTTATTACAAAAATTAAAAATGAAGAATTCAAAATCAGTAGTTCAGAAGAAGAAGAAGCACACTATGATTTTCATTTGAAATAATAATTAAAATAATGTATATGAAAGATATTAAGGATGTAAAACCCAAAAAAATATGGAAGATGAATGTTCCTCAACAATAAATAAATATTTCTTTTATAATTAGAAGGTGAAACAAATTAACGATTTGATGAAATATATTGATAAATAAAAGAATCATAATGAGTATCTACATTTAAAGATGAAGGAAAAATATGAATAGTTGTAAATTATCCAAAAAATATATTTGTAAAGATGAAAAGAGAAACACAAGTTTCAAAAACACTATCATTGAATTTGGTGAGAGTTCTTTAAAAAAGAAAACTATGAAGGATAAAAAACGTTACATTCAAAGGTTGAGAATAAATATGGAATTATTTTGAAAAAGAAGAAAGATGGGAAATTTATTTATGTGGCCAAGACCAAAAAATTTGTGAATTCAGAATTCCCAAATTCCAAAAATGTTTCAAACATTCTAGATCCAAAAAGTTTTAAAATACTTCTATTTCTGATAATGCTGAATATAATAGGAAGACTCCGATTGATTACAGAATGTTTGGTGGATCACATAAGAAAGACAATATGTTTACTAAGAAACATATTCACAATTATATTCAGTATAAAAATTTCAAATGAAAATAATCATTCTATGGCTATTGATGTTATTGTGGTGGATTTAGACATACACCTAATATGTTTTGTTTCAATGAAAAATATTACAATTACTCTATAATTTGTGAAAGGAAATGGTTGAGGGGAGTTAATTCCATCAAAAGAAGAAATATGAGAAGGATATTAGAAAAAAACATTAGAAGATTGATGTGGAGATTGAAAATAAATTCCAACATTTGGAAACAATTTGTGAAATATGTGAACGACCTGGACACCTTGAAAAATGATGTCTTGTATTGTTATCAGAACAGTAAAAGATTTTTATCAATTCTAATAATACCAAAGTGAATAATGAAAATGAATAAGCGAAAACACTTGTTCTTGAAACTCCTCCAAAATCTACAAAAGTAGAATGACCTTAGATTATTGATAGTTGATGTTCTCCTCATATGGAAGGATATTTAATGTTATTGAATAATGTGAAATATTTTAATAAAGGAACAATGACATTGGGAAATGATGAATCAATGGAAATCAAAGGTGTTGGATCAACCATTATTGAAAAAGAATAGTTGAAATCCAAGAAAGATTTGTATTTGGAAGTGATAAAAAAATTTCTAAGTGTTTTAGAATATTGTGATGAGGGTATAAAATTTATCTTTAGAAAAGATGGGTTTTTTGTGAAGAATGAAAAAAATGCAAAAATAGTAACAATAGAGAAACATACAAAATAAAATTTGTTTCAAGATGGCGAAATACAAAACCCTTCTCAATTGTGTATGGTGGAAGAGAATTAGTAGTGGAATAAAAGGATTTGAAACATGTTTAAATGAAAAATGAAATTTTTTCAAAAATAATATTATGTCAAAGACATCCCAAATTTACCAAGAATAAGAGATTGGTGCGGCAATATTTGTTAGAAAGGAAGGATTACAAACTCAGTGCATTTGAAAGTTCAAATTTTTTCAAAAGAACCCATTGATCTTATTCATTCCAATATCTTTAGGCCAATGGAAAACCATAAAAAATAGATATAATTACTTTATTACTTTTATTGATGATTTTTCTATAATTACTTGTGTTATGTATATAAAACACAAATGAGATGCTTTGAAAATGATTAAAAGTTTTAGAAGTAAAGTTGAGAAGGAATATGAGTATTTAGTAAGGAAGTTAAGAACTAATAACAGTGGAGAATAAATATATGAAGGATTTGAAATTTATCTTGAGAAGTATGGAAATTGGAATGAGTATAGTTCCCTATAAACTTCTCAAAAAAAAAGTTGCTGAAAGAAAGAATAGAAGTTTGATGGAAATGAGATGAACTATGTTACTTGAACATTTTTATTCTCATTACTATTGGAGACAAGCCATGATTACTTATATTTATATTCAAAACTATTGGTTCTATAGACCAGGTTTAGATATGAATCCATATTAATTGTTTTATGAAAAAATACCATGTTTGAAATTTAAGAGCTTTTGGAAGTCTATGTATTATAAAAAAGAAAGGTGAAAAATTTGAAAATCTTGAGAAGAAAGGTGAAGATAGAATTTTTCTTGGCTATGATCAAGAAGAATTATTGATTCCATTAATGTGAAACTAATTGAAAGATATACATAAGACAAAAAAACTCATGAATATAAGGAAGTTGAGAAGGATAAGGAAAAGAATTCTGATAAGGATACATATGACTGAAATCCCACTCAAGAAGAAGAATCAAACTCAATTATTTCTAGTGAGGAAGAAGTTTCTCAAAACTCTCATCCTAGGATGATAACGAAAGTTTTATATTAAAATATTATTGGTGATAAACATCCGAAGGTTCAAAAAAGAAGAAAAACAAATGTTGTTACACATACATCTTTGTACTCAAAAGTTTGGCCGAATGATGTCAAATAGTTATTTGAGAATATGGATTGGGATGAGGCCACGAATGAAGATTTGGACCAAATTGAATAGAATGATATATGGGAACTAATAACCAATGAAGAAAACAAAATATTTATTATCAAAAAGCAGGTTTTCTAAAACAAGCTGAATGAAGAAGGTGAAGTGATAAGAAACAAGTAAAGATTGGTGCGTAAATTCTATTCACAATTGAAGGTATTTATTTTGATGAAACCTTTTCTTTAGGGAAAATATTAGAAAAAATTATAATTTTTCATAATATTTTTACACAATGAACAACCTTGTATATTTTGTTTGGTAAAGATGAATGTTATGTGTGAATATTGATGAATGAGTTGTATTTAATATAAAAATCTAAAAGAGTATAGTATTACAAATTGTATACTTGCTTAAGGAAGACATGTTTAAGAAAGTAATAGTTAAAAACAATATTTATATCATAAAAATTAAATAATATTCCCTCATTGAAATTATTTATATTAATGATTTTATCTTTGTCGGGAATGATGAAAGAAGTTGTGAAAGATTTTATAAAGAGATGAAAAAGGTATTTGAAATTTCCAAGCTTGGGGAAATGATATAATTTCTAGGGTTAAAAATTATTCAAAATAAGAAACATATATTTAATTATATGAAAATTATGATAAGGAACTTTTAAAGAAGTTCAGTATAGAAAACTCAAAACCTTTTTCCACACCGGTTTCAATGGGAACAAATTTGAAAAAAGATGGAGAAATAAAAATAAGTTGATCAGAAAAAATTTAATAATAATATTGGAAGATTATTGTATTTGACAACCTGAAGACCAAAAATTTTTTATCTTGTTACTATATATGCTAGATTTTAGAGTGATCCTAAAGAATAAAATTTTATTTTGGGAAAAATAATTCTTAGATACCTAAAAGGAACCAAATATTTTAGAATCAAGTATGAATGATGTAAAAGTATTGATTTGTTTGGGTATTCAGATGTTGACTGGGTAGGAAATGTTGATGATAGAAGACCCACATTTGGTGGAGTGTTCTTTCTGGGAAAGAATTGTGTTAGTCAGCATTCAAAGAAATAGAGTTAAAAAACTCTCAGTATAGTTGAATCTAAGTATGCTGCTTCAACTCAATCCAAAACTCAACTTATGTGGATGATTAATCAATTAGAATACTTACTTATTGAAGTGAAGTTACTGTTTCTCATGGGTTGGGATAATCAAAGTATAATCAATATCACCAAGAATATAGGCCAATATTCTTGTTCAAAACATATTGATATCAAATATCATTTTACAAAATAACATGTAGAGAAAAATTAATTGAAGTATTAGTATGTTCATACAGAGAAAAAGGTCACTGAAATTTTCGTAAAACCTTTTCCAAAGGAAACCTTTTCTAAATTGAGGTTGGGCACTGGCATCCAACCATTTCTTATCAAGGTTGAGTTATGTGTTTTTTCCTCATATCTTATATTATATTTGGATTTTTTTTTCAAGGGGAGATATAAAGTGTTTCATAAATATATCAATGAATACATGTAAACAAGTTGATTTTTGGGTAAGCTATGATTTCAACATTGTGTTGTGTGTGAACTATTGTAACCGTTTGTTAGAGTGGTTATAAGAAACAATTTTTTTTTGTATTGAAGGAATGAAAAAGTGTTGAGGAAGAAATATGTTGAATGTTTTCATAATCACTTCTATTGGATAGCATGGTTTTGCTATAAATTATTCTCATTTCCTATAATGAGTTAGATAACATAGGCTTAGAATTGTTGATAAGTAATCTATAGCTTGAGGATACAAGTTTTACTGATTTGTAAAACTTGGTTGACAAAAAAATAGAAAGGGAGAGATTGGTAGGATGAATCTAAAGATGAATGTGTCTGTTTTCACATGTTTCGTTTTATTGTCAAGAAAGTTTAAGTGAGAAGAAAGGAAAATCACCTCACATGGTTTTTTATTTGGACTCTCTATCTTATTCAAAAGAATCAAACTCACAATGCCTAAAAAGGTCAATTTTTTTGAGTAAGAATCTTTATGGAAGTAAAAGGTAATCATATTCACTCTAACTCCAATATGAAAGGATTGATCATATTTGTGGAGAATTGGAGTCTGCATGACAATGATTTTAATGCAATGATGCTTTTTTATTTGGAGTTCTCATAAATCAAAAAGAAATTGGAAAAAATGTGACACAATATCGATGAAATATAGGGGAGTAAATGAGATGATAATAATCATATTTAAATTTATTGAATCTAAATTAAAAAGAAAAAGAAAAAGGGTGTTGGAGATTGTATTCATCCTGATAGTATTTAGGCTAATCATATTCGGGCCAATTGAATTCGAGACAATCGTATTCAGGTTGAGTTAGTAAGAAATTTATGTTTTGGGAAGCTGAAAAACATTCCATTGAGAGAAAAACGATTTTGAATCTATTCTCAAATGTATTAAATGTCTTGAAGGAATTCAAATCCAAGTAGAATTTTATGATTGAAGGAAGATTCTTAAGTTGAATCTGATGAAACTAGTCCCTCATATTTAGTATTCAATCATATTCACCATAGGAAGAATTATTTGTTCTGGATAAGTCTATGGTATCGTATTAAGAATTAATTCGAATCTCAATAAATATTGTAGTAAACCATTTTAAATGGTTTGAATTAATTTTTTTTCATTAAAAATGGTTAACAGAAGAGATGAATAAGAATATGTTAATCTACATTTTTCTTCCTCTCAATGAGACAAATCATAATCAGAATTGGAATCATACATGAGAATAGTTGAAGGAGATATTTAGAAGTGTTTTAAAGGGAGGCATAATATTTAGCAATCAAAATAGAGAATTGAAATTGGACTGGAATATGAAAAATAAAGTATGAAGAAGAGATAAATTTTCAATATGATCCGAGAAGAGTTAACAAAGTCATAAATACCCCAAAAAATCAGGGGAAATCAAGATTTTTTTGAATTTGGTTGAGTGGGAATGTTTTGGGGATTCCTACCAAAACCAATCTTGGTTCACCTATAAATGGTTAAAAGTAATGTGTACTTTATCTGATAGATGTACTATTCACAGAGAGAGAGGGAGGCTTTGAATTTCTAGGGAGAGAAAGAAGTTTTACATATTGAGCTATCTTGTTGAAGTTTCGACAGATTGAAGTGAAATGAGGAGAGATAAGATCACAATTTCATTCAACTGATCATCATATTTAGTGATTATCATAGTTAACTGACTATCGTATTCTAATTATCATAGTATTTGGATGATCATCGTATCAAGAGGGATAATCGTATCAGGATTTCCGTATTGGGATTTCTAAAATACGGAAGGAGTTATGGATTATCTTCATCGTACTCCAGTAGAGTCTTATTTTACATATTGGGAAATCTGATTTGAATAATTGGACTAGGAGAATCATATTAGAAGATCAGACTTTGAAATCGGATTGGAATTCTATATCAATGTCCCTAAATTTATTACTAGCTTATGGGTAAGAAATTGAAGAATTGTTTTGAAAATAATACATTTGTGAAAATTGAAAAGGAAGCACAAGTAACATGTTTTGTTACAAAATCATTGTATAACCAAAATTTTTTTAGAAGGTGCACACACACTATTGGATTATTTACACAGTGATATACAAGTTAAAGGGTATATCCTAATCATTTTATTCCACACATAGTATTTTTTTATAGTCAATTGTGTGGTATAAGATCATTTCCAAACCATACCAAGGATGTATCTATTATTTTTGAATAGTGAAGCTTATAAATTCTTATGTTCTTTTAGATGTGTCTTTGAGTTATTTTCAGATGGGATTAAATCTTTAATAGGAGTCCAAGGTTGTTTCAAGGAAATATAAATGAAAATGTATCACTGATTCAACCCTCCCCCTCTCAATGATACAAATATCCTAACATGGCACTTTTAGGCTATGATTCCCCTCAATAAAACATTTTTAAAGCTATTTGAGAATATTCATCTCTTATTTGAAAAACCCACATGTTATATAAAGCTCAAAATGAGATCTTTGTCCTAGTGGTATCTTTTTTGATGAATGGCCGTTTCTATTTTAGGTCATGAAAAGTTTATTAAATTTTGTTGACCAATTATATGTTTTCCATCTTTATAAAGTGTTATGGATTTCTCAATTATCTGTTTATTTCTTGCCAAATATTCTATGGGAACTTATTAGATTTTTGATTCCTAGAACCAACTAATTTCATCTATCCCATTGAATGGTGGGAATAAACCTATGGGATATCCACCAACTAGGCGAGATCCAACCTCTCAGAGAGATGCATGATAAATTCCTTTATGTAATAGATGTATGGGATGACCCGTTTAAAACTCTAGTCTTGGGAAGGGAAATGATTATCATTATGATGAGAATATTGAAAAGTACCTAACTATTCACTCTCTTATCTCTTTCAAAGATTAGATCAATATTTTATTTTGTTACAGTGGATCTAGGTTGACTGCATTATTCCCCCATCGGTTCCATTCATAGAAAGTTCATGACAGTGCTATTTCTTATTTGTCCATTTTGGATAATTATGATCAAAAATCAGAGGGATACCCAATGAAGGAAAAGACCTCTCTAAGCCATATGATGGCTAGATTCATGGCCATGTAATTGAGTGGTTGGGTTTTCATATCTAGGGATGCACCTTCAAAAATATGGGCCAGTACACTGGTGATGACAATGCATGTAGCAGAGGGACAATGCCTTAATTTGGTGGTTCAGATCCTTAAAAACATTTACCAACTCTTAGGCCACATTCAATAGGGCATCATCCTTTATAGAATCATCAGACCGTTTCATTTTTTATTTGGATAAATAGAGATAATTTTTATTTCTATGAATACAAAAATACCTCTACGATAACAAGTGCCTTATCTCACTCCATGTTTCTAAACATATCTAGGGTTGGGGCCATGTCACTAGTCCAGGACAATGTTAATAATGTGTTGGTTCAGTTCGATAGCTTTTATTTCATCCATTGTCATGCAATGACTATGAAAATCATTGATAATGGAAGAGTCTATATCGAGGAAAGTTTATAAAATATATACCTTTGGGATGGTGTTCCTGTATCAAGGATGGACGCGATGATTGTCTTTGAGCTATAAACTCATTTTCAATGTTCTCATCAATTTGGTTACTCCAAAAGGGTATCTCATTTTCTTACAGTATTCATTCTTGGAGTGGGACACCTTCAAATAATTCTCTAGAGTTAGATGATGTTTTAACATGAATACACTAATACTAAGGCAATTCCTACACATACTGAAACTCCTACCAATCTTTCTTAATGATTATTCCTAGTCTTGGGTAGGAGCCTACTTGGGTGGTGTGAAAATCCATCTGGTTCATCATATGAAAGATATATTTTCCTCACCAACCCCTCTATCTGTATAAATTATGGAGTTGATTCTGGAATTGAAAGATATGTCATAGAAGCATCCCCATCCAAGTGATGAATAACCCAATAATATGGTAGAATCTACTAAGTACATTCATCATCCGACATATGAAATATGAAATGTATATATTAATGGAAGAACATATGAGGCCTCCATTATAACTTCCCTATTAGATCACTGATTATTTCATATCCTATCATACCCACTCCATCAGTCATAGAATATCAAATATAGAGTAGGCTAATATGGTAATAGAATCATGCTATGATCCCTTAGACTCCACTTGAAACATATTTTGATAAATATGATCACCTTAGTCACCTATTTAATTTCATGGGACTAGATGAATTTTATTTCCAAACACTATAATAAATCATGAGAAAAATTATCCTCATTTAGAAATATTTGGAAACTAATTAGAGGGCCTTATGTGAATTTTAAGAAGTGGATCCACTTTACAAATAGAGAAACAAGGCCTTAGAGTCACTGGAGTAAAGTCACTGGTTCTTATCTTATTTTCACACCCTGATGGATGCAAAGATCATGAAGATATGGATACATGAGGAAACCATATATTGTATGTGGTTTGGCCACCTAGAGTCATTATCCTCTTTGGAATCCACTCAAAAAGTTTTTATGAACAAAATACTTTTGTCGAGACCCATCATCCTAGGGTAAAAGGTGAAGAGGTGGGGAAAATGACACATAAGCATGAAATTATTGATTTGGACTGGACTCTTTCCAAAATTTATAGTTCAGTCGATCAAATATTATTGTAGTTCAATCATTAACATGAATTTTGTTTTTATGAGATTCTTGGAGAGGTGCTAATATGTGTAGATTCCTTCTATCATATGGTAATAATGAATAAATTTGATGAACTTCATATCTTGTTGTATGGTTCTATTTCATTCATGATGTGCATTACATTCACACATCTTATATTTTATGAATCACCAAAAATACCCATCCTTTACATAATACCATGTAAACTTAAATTTCTAGATCTGAATGCTATAATTCCAACAGATTCTTCTTGATAAGTTCTCATGAATTCCCACTGGCTTGAGATTATTTATTGATATGTATTCTCTATATATTTTGAGATCACCTAATTTGCAGATAGATAATTTTGATAAAATATATATCGTAGAGGGAGAATGATAAATTTTTTTTCCAAATCCTATAGGATTTTTGAGATTATCTTGATTTTTTCCAAGTCCATATGTTGGACCTTACACGCTTTTCCTTTATTTCTAACTAAACTATTATTGTGATTTAATATATTGTCTTTTATCTTATAAATTCTATCACTATAGTTTAGGGTCCTTTAACTCAGAATCTATATCATTGTAGCTTAGGGACTTTTATCTTATACCTTATATCAATGTTGTTTAGGGACTTTTAGGTCGGACCTTCTATCGATGTAGTTTAGGGACTTTTTTCTCAAACATTATATCACAATAGTTTATGGTCTTTTAAATTATATCCTCTATCACTGTATATTTTTTAATTTTAGATTAGACATTATGATACTCTAGTTTTAGGTCTTTAATCTCAAAACATCTATCAAAATTTTTTATGGTATTTCAGCTTGAAACATCTATCGTGGTAGTTTACGATCGTTTATCTTGGACCTTAGGATTCTTGAACTTTTAATGTCTTACTGACATGACATTATTTATGATCATGTTATATGGTGTAAGAATTCTAGGAATGACTCAAAACACACTAGTACATCGATTTATTCCATGGTGGTGCTAAGGCTCATGAGGATTAGAGCTCTATTCTGACAAGGAGGAGGTTCCACTGGTTGGTAGGTCAAATCCCGTATGCATCGACAACATTAACAAATATAGGTACCTAGACTCTTTTCCAAGGGTCCTGTAAGATTTATAGGGGTTATATTGGATTATGGATAAATAATACGGATGTTAGGTCCATATGGATAGTTAGAGTATGGGTGATATAAGTCATAACAAAAGAGTTTGAGTCAATGACTATAGAATGAGGAAGACATGCCGAGGATGACCCATAACACCCAGTGGTGCTATGTTACATAATGGTGTTTCTAGGGATCATAAGGATAGATGTTCCTTTCTGGAAAGGATTGTATTTCTTTAGTTGGTAGGTCAAATCACTTATGTGTCGATAGCATGGGTAATAAAAAATGATCTACACTCATTTCTGAGGGCCATAAAAGAATTATGAATACTCAAATATCCATATAATGTGGTTTATTATAGATAAAATCTATCTAGGAAGGGTTCTGTAATCATAGGGCAGTTCATCTCTTAATTGTGAATATTGAGCCCTATTCCCTATGGTTTCGAATCATGGGTTGTAGGACATCAAGGGTTTGGGAATGGTGTGTTACATTCCTTCTTTGAGAAACTTTAAAAAACATTGGGATGTGACATTGAGGATGATTAATCCACTATGATAGTTTGGTATATGGATTCTAAATCATGGTACAAAGTTCTCAGGTAAGGAGGATGATATGGGAAAATCATATCAAGAATGTCCCAGAACACACAGTGGTTCTGAGTTCTTTTGCGGTGACGTTAGGTCTCACAAGGATTGAAAATCCCATTTCGTATATTAAAACATTTGGATGATGAACATAGGCACATATATAAGATTCATCAAAATACATTTATAGTAAAAGGGTCCCTTGAAGCTAGGTATATTTTTTAACGGGCCATGGAGAGTTTCAATGATCCGAGGTGCTCAAATAATGAAGTGTGGTTTGTGTAATGTGCAATATCAGAGTAGGGTTTGAGAACCCCTAATGTTATTTTACTGCCTACAGAATATATTATCATAGTTATGTGTTGAGAAAAATAATAACTCTAACTATTTTTCTGAAAAAGGTGGTCCAACCAGCATATTTTGGATTTTACTAGAGCTATAGAGTATGACCTATGAGTTTTATGCCTTAGTTATTTAGTCTCTTTTTTTCTAAACATTGGAGGTGAAGTGTTTAGTGAAAAGACTCAAATTTTTATAATGTTTTCCTTTTAATGTTTTCAAAATTACTAGTTTTGTTGGTCTTTCACTATCAAATTAAGGTCTTGTGTCCCAAACCATTATAATCTAGAGTTTATGGTTGTATAGCCTTGACCAATGTATATATAGTTTAGGGTTATTAATACATGGACATAATATGGGAGATATTACACATGATTTTAATTAATATTCAAAGGGTCAAAAGAATTCCAACATCCTTTTTAGTTGGATATGAAAAAATTGCAAATCACAACTCAAGGATCTTAGTTCATGAGTAATGATATTGGAAAATCATACCAAGAATGGCCCAAAAGTCAATGAGGTGTTGAGTTCTTCCATTGTGACATCGGGGGTCACATGGATCAAAAATACATTTTTTACAGAGTGATGCATTTGGTTAATGACAATAGTATTATATTTATGACCTAAAGGCATACATTCATAGTCAAACAATGGGTCCCTTGAATCAAGTTATCATTTTTATGAGGGCTGTGGAATGTTCTTGGAAATCCAAGTCACTAAATACAAGAAGTATGATTTATGTATTAAGGTGCTTAAAAGATGATGGAATAACCCCTTACTCTAGTAGATCAGGGTCAATATCTTAAGGTCCTATGATAATAGATAATTATAGGTGATGGTCTATACAGTTTAACGTCATGTAATGGGAATGTATTTATTGTCAAGCATTAATGTCATGCAACAAGGATGTTTTCCATTTAGTTAAATGTCATACAGGAAGGAAAAATTTCTTTTCTTCTAGTTTATCCTCATGTAGTAAAGACAAGGTAACTGACATGAATGATTGTGAAATATATATTACATGACCAAATAGTCCATACATATGGAGAATGGTCTTGTATATTTAATCTCTTATGAATTTGGGATTCATTTTTATTAATTGTTATATCTCGACCCGTGATTGGGGATCCTAGCATCACTACATATCATGTGATGATAAGAAACATGCCATAAATAGTTTACGAATGGGATACACACTATATAGGATTGACCCACATGCATAAGTGTGAATTTTTTCCATTAATTGTTGTATATGGGACCAATATTTGAGATTCGGGCATCACTATGTATCCTGTGGTTTAAAGAATCAAGTAACACATAGTAATTGAGGAAACATATACTTTAACACCATGTAGAAAGGATACAGGAATCCCAATGTGCAAAGAGGCACTGCAGATGGAAGAAATATTGAAATATGGGAATTACTATATATACTATGATATGTGGAATCAATCCATACATATTTTTTGAAGAATGATATTCCTATGAAAGTCTGACTAATACATAAGTAGTGGTCATTTTTATTCTTATTTTTTTGTGACGGGTCGTGGTGTTTGATATTTGGTAATCAATATGTATCATGTGATGATGGGAATAAAGTCATATGTGGTTATTAAATGGAGGTTTGGTAGGGGACTAATCACTAACTACAGTGGATCTCTTAGGTGTGGTCAATTAGAATTTGCAATTTTATTTTTTGAAAGAGTCCTAAACGATTTAGTTTAATGTCATGTGGTGGGGACCTATGGTATTCCTTTTAAGGCCTTTAATTTAGAACCATAATGAAGCTTTAGTGAGCTATTATGCCTTATTTCAATGGGGAATCCAGTACAAAAATTATTAATCTCACATGATCTATGCTTTGTGTAAGAAATAAGGAACAGAAAGGGTTCCTCTCACCATGAATAAGTGATTAAGGATATGGCATGCGTATTTTGTATTATGTGGTGGCTTCACCAAGATATAAGATCAATACATTCATACGTATCTCATTGAAATGAGTGTTAAGACATACATAGTTCTAGAAAAATCATACAGTTTAACATCGTGCGGAAATGACATTAGACATGTAGTTTAACATCCTATAGTGACTTCATAGGTCGCACGATGTGAATGAATATGGATTCCATGGAACCATGATGTTTTATATCATGAGGTAAGGAAATTTTCATTTCAGTTTAATTTCATTTAGTAAGGCAGTGGATCAATTAACGTGAAAGGAATGTAATCAGGTTATGGGGTCCAGGAATATAGGTTTGGGTGTCACTATGTATCCTATGATAGTAGGAATCAATCCATATGTAGTTCTAGAGAACTATCCTATTTTGTGTCATGTGGATAGGACATCATCCGTGCATTTTAACATCATGCTTTGAGGATGTGGGTCACCTGATATGAATGAATATAGGCCATAGGATAATACAAGTAGTTTAGAATAATGAAGTGAGGACATCCCCATACATTTTATAATTATGTGGTCTGGAAATCTTATGGTCTATAGTTTAATATATTGCTTCTAAGACATGAAACTTTATGACATCTATGCAAATTATTTTTGGGAAATATCGCATTAGAGGGGTTCTAAAATGCTATCCATCCATTATTTTAACTGAGAAATTTCCATTTTAATATACATTATGTATGACGTAAGGACATCCCCATTTGGGTTATAGCTTCTGAGGTTTCTTACCTAGTATTAGTGGGGTCCTGAAAACCAACACTGGTTCTCATAAGAGTAACGAATAGAGGTTGAACTTATTGTTAAAGGCTTGTGTGATCCGATTCTGATGGACCTCAAGGTTTTGAAATGTATGAAACTTATTATCATTGAGCCTCTCCAATTCATCCAACCTATTTTGTGTTTTCTGTTCATTCTAGAGTTTTTGAGAAATGGCTATTTAGATGAATGGAACACGTAATTATATGGGTAACACTACCATGGTCCCATAAACTAATGAGAATGATGTTTCTTGTGAAGAAGTACGAGTGGTGGTATGGTAGTCCAATAATGCATGAAGGAGTTTTTCAAGATAGGACTTAATATCTGTGTCCACCATCTTCTAGAGTTTATTTGATAGATTAATATGTAATGACTATACCTATCCATTTTACCCTACATAATAGAGTGACAAGTGATTGGACTCAATGTTTTACTCCTGGTGTAGTTTTATAAACATTGTTGAGTATAAGTTTATGCCATTTTCAATCAATTATTTTGATGGAATCTAAACCTAATGATAATATAGGACTTTATTATGTTTATGATATTCTTTTTTCAAACTTCCTTGAGGCATATTTCCTTAACCCATTTTGAGAAGAAGTCAGTAGTTGTAATTATGAACTTGAATTGTTTAATAGTGGTTGGGGGATATTTATCCACCACATTCATTCCCTAAAATATAAATGGACTAGAATATTTAGATTTATATAGAAATTATAGGGCTCACAGATGAGTATTTCATGGATCTAGAATGCATGAAATCACTTAGTGAATTCCACATAGTCTAGAATAATTTTTTTCTTGTAGTAACCTAGCCTCCAAATTTGGTGGGATATCCCATTACATGATTGATTAGCACCACATGAGCCTTCATGGACTTCTTCCATGATGTAATGAATCTCACCTTTTAATATGAATATAAGGAGGACTCTATAAAATCCTCTATTTTAGAAGGATTTTTTCTCATTTATGCCACCCCAGTTGGTAATGTTCTCTTCATGGTGCCCAATATGTTCCTTTCCAACTCAGACTCTCAGGACATCCCCATTTTAGAGATAAACGATTACGGGCTCCATCCACCCAGGGGTGGGTGTCACTTCATCACCCTCTAGGGTGGGTTTTACCAGATTTATTTCTTTCTCATCATAGATGAATATTGATGAGACTATTATTTGGTTCATGATATAGAGGATTTCTTCCTCGTAATTAGGTTCAGATAGGACTATGGATGCAATATTCAATGCATCAATTTGAGCATTTTGTGAATAGTGAACAAGATGCAATATAGCCTCAAAATGGAATTCTTTCATTAGTACACTAATATAGATACTTATAGGGACCAATCAATCCTTTTTAATAGTATATTATCTGTTGATCTAATTACTCACTATATTTGAATCCCCCTTTATATTTTGGTAGGCTATCTGCACCAGTAGGAGTACTTTCAAGCCATAAATGAGAGCTTGGTATTTGGACACATTATTCATGCATCATTCAGATATTGATAAATTATAGGGAAAAGAATATTTTTCTAGTGTAAAAAAAATAATCCCAAATACAAAATGATCATGTTTTGGGTTTTACATCATTTTTCTGATTGGAATTTGTGAGGTTCCATCAAAATACATATCCCAAGTTAGGGGAGTGTCATGGGTAGAGAAGAGCCCATTATATGGGAGCTTTGTGTCCACTAGTGTAATCACCAGGGTGGGATGTTATATAACTAAATATGAAAGGGATTTTCCTCTTGATGATTTATATGATATGAATTGAATTTCATATTTCTAGAGATTGACCACCCTTTGGGCCCATCACCTAATAAACATAGGATGAACATGAATGTACTTGAGCAGATCAATACAAGAGAACATATGGAATTTGTGGGGATGGATGTAATGAATAAACTTTTGTATTGTTAAGAAGTAAGAAAGGTATTTATTCTCATTATTAGAGTATTAGGTCCATGTACCTAGAATTTTTTGTATGAAGTAATATAGACTGTTTTTTCTCCCTTCATCACTTTTTTGGATGAGGATTGCTCCCAGTGAGTGTTCCATGGATGACACATATAAGATGAGTGGCCTCCCATCTACTGGAGGAATTATAATTGATGGGTGCAGTAGATACTACTTGATACTTTCAAATGATTATTTTAAGTCCCCATACCATTGGTAGGTGATTCTTTTCTTCAATGTACTAGTGAGGGGGAGAGGTTTTCTGGCTGACATGGCTATGAAATTCCAAATATAGGTGAAATTCATTTTAGTCCCCCTCAATTATATGATATTTTTGGGGGTGAAATTAATGAAATAACACTAGTAATTTATGGGACAACCATGATGTTGTGGTGGAGTACTAGAAATTCAAGGAACATACCTACTATTACCTCAGAGGTGCATTTAAGAAAATTCTTCTTCAGTCTATAATATTTTATATTTTCAACGATAATTTTAAGATCAATGAATTGATCACAAAACATTGGGGATTCAACATATAGGTCTTCGATATAACATTCAACTATTCTTTAAAAGAACAAATTAATGATATGATGCATGGTGAATAGATTAGTTGTGCCTATATTCCTAAAACAAAGGCCATGAGCTGATAGAAAAATATCCCCTGAGGCACTCTAAAGGCAGTGAGCTCCTAATATTTAGAGTCTATCTTTATTTGATTGTACCCTAAATACCCATACATTAAGGATTGATCTTAGAATCTAGTTAGTTGATCAATCATGATACATGTGATTGGAAATGGGAAATCATATTTTAGTAAGTGCTAAATGAGGTCTCTAAAATTGATGAAAAACGTAATATTTCTATTGTTCTTATTGACAGGGATTATTTTGTTGATCCATATTTGGTATTTCACATCCTAGAAATATTTTTATTTGATCAATCTATCAACATCCAATTATACATTGGTATCATGAGATGGGTGCTTCCTCTTGGATGCCTGCATGAAGCCTTGAGGGTCATAGGGTAAGCTAAGATGGTCTGTCGCCACATCTGATTCAGTTTGATAATTTTTTTATAGTTCATAGTTAACACATATTGAGGTTTATTTAGAAGTGTGGTTTACATCTATTAATCTTGGAGGGGTCTTGGTGACTCTAATTAGTGTAGGCCATGGATCTTCTTTTGTTTCTAGATTTTCCTACCGGAGCTCAAAGACGGTAGTGGATTCACCTTCCTCAAATTCATGAGATGCGTTCCAATGATCGTCCTATTCTTCTAAGAACTCTGATTGTATAGAGGAATTATTATATAGAGGTGGAAATATGGGGCATCTATGTCACTATATGTAATAGAGTCCATGGGAGGATATAATATCATCCCCTACCACCATATTCATCATAGAGAGATGTCATAGCTGATTTTATTTTATAATTTCACTAGGTATAGAAGGGTATTGGATATATGGGAAAAGTTCCATGAACTAAAATAGATTAATGGGGAGAACATAGAAATTATTGACCATAATCCAAGGATTTTCAGGGGTAGTCCCCTAACCTCGGGGGATTCCAACAATATACTATCATCTACCATTGGTTATTTTCCTTCTGTTTTATGGAATAAAAATTCAGAATATATGGATTCTCCAGTTTCAAAGTGGTAAATATCACCATGCATTATCCCAACCAATCCATTGATGGGGTATTTTAGACGTTGATGGAATATTGATGGTACTACCACATGGCTCTAAAGCCAGTTCCTTCTAAGAAAGACATTATATTTGATGTTGTTATAGATAACAATTAACTCAACATCAAATGTGAGATACCCAAATTGAGTTATAGTATTGAACATCTAAATAGGTTATTTCTTACACTTATCATACCATTTAATGGTCATATTTATGGGAGATAAATCTACTTATCTTTATCCCAAACAACATAGGGTTCAAATCGGGGTGAGACTATTTTATAAACCATTTCTAATCATATACATTCGGATATCGACATTATCAAGTCTATGAAATATATGTGGCTGTCTTATCTACCCCTAGATTACCCCTATTAATCATGTTCTATGAATGAGAAGGTGAAATGGAATTCTGCTGGCATGTTCTCCACTTGATAGACTTCATTGGAAAGGAATTATAAATCAAACACCTATTGAATCTTGATCGATTTATCAAGTGCCTCCCTATGCCATTTTAAAATATAGAGTGAATCTAAGATTGAGAGATTGGAAGGTACATCCACTAGCGGTTTCATAATTTTATACTTTTATGCTATATTTCAACACTTCCTGATATGAGATTTCTCGTTGACATGTGTCTTAGGAGAAGATGCATTTGAGGTGGACAGGCAGGGTGCTTGTGTAGAGGATAATTTTCTACCAATGTAAAAGGTTATGTCGATTTTCCCAATTTCTTGGTTTGATCATATAATCACACTCCAGCTAGGTGGACATGAATGAAAACTGGGTGTGGATGACTGCTGGTGGGTTTTGATACACCTCCAAGTCTTATCTGGGCTTTCTAGAGCGCTTTCCCCCTGGTCGCTGCTACATATATGCCCTATGTTTGAACATGAACAAAATATTGGTTCTTACCATGGATTTTATGCACTATTTATCTTTGATTCCTATAAATATAGCATCTTATTCCCCATTCTGTTTCTGGTAACTAGTACATGGAGGCATATTATTCAATGGAGATGGGGCCTATCAAGTGTATCATGTTGAAATAACTTAAGATAGGTTATTCATACGATGAGGGTCGTGTTTTTTGTGGAGGTTCCCATGATTTGGATGTTTAAGTAAAGAAGTATGAAATAATCAAATATTACCGTGGAATAAAATATAGATCATCATCTTCGATCTTATCCTGTGTCCAACGGTTACATCCACCTATGAGAGACAATTATAATGTCACCTTATTTTGTTGTGGTTCAATTGTGGATATCTGAAACTATTCACTTAAGGTTTCATGATATTGGTCAATTTATTTTCAATTCATCCAGTTATTTAAATTCTATCCATGCCCGACTAGAATGTTATTACAATTACCCTCTTCTTTTGACTGAGAAATAGTTATGCAAGAAACCTTCATTAAGGAGTTATTTAACACCACCTTCTAGATTCAATCCTACTTAAAAGGGAATATTTAATGATAAAGAATACCAAGATATTATGACACAAACTTTTATGGGAAGGAAAGTAGTTGGGAATGTTGGTTAGGCTGACCTCATTAGGCTTCCTGGGATGTGGTATTTTGAGAAAGTTATTGTCCATGGCTATAATGAAATAACTGGGGTGTTGTTCATTTCATAAGGTCTATGCATTATTCATATCTTCTTCAAATACTAGGTGACCCTAATTTATTTATCCTTATGTACAAGGTTTATTTTTTGGTTTTTTTTCTTGAAAGGAGATGGTGGGTGGTTCAGGAAATTACTAGGTTCTTGAATGGGAACTGCTACTATCTTGAGAGTGACAACTTCAAATTATTCATTGTCAAACCTTTTATGCTATGTTGAGGGTATGAGTTTAAATTTGGATTGGTTTCACTGAATGGAATCTTCCAATATTTGTACTATTTATATGAACTCACATAAACCACATAGATACATTATTGGTATTAGAGTCATATAAAACTCATGCTGTATATTTTTAGTAAAGAGTTCTAAAAATAGATCAGGTGTGGGAGGGATGTTGAGTGAATTAGAAAAACCATTCCATCTAGAAATGAATTCATACAACCTCTCATTCTCATGTTTCTTTCATTTTTATGGTCTATTATTGTTTTTTTATCAGCTTGGATATGAAATAATAAAGTAATTGATGATGAAGTAATTCCCATCATGCAATGGATCCCACAGGTAGACTACTATAACAAACAATGGATATCCATGTCATAGTTTGTATAAAACACTTCATCTTAGTCGATTCCTACAGATCTTGGGGGTCCATCATTGGAACAAATTGAGATACTGAGTGATTGAGATAATTTTAGGGTCTTTAACACTATAAAATATTTAAATGGTTGGATTAAAGAAATTGAGTTTCAAAAAGTTTCATACACCAACTCATGATACGAATTCCTTTTAGGTTGCATAGTTGAAAATTTCCCTTCCATGGATTCCCTTCACATATCTAAATACTCTATTATGTTATGGATATCTTCGGGTACTATTATCTAAGCCACCTATAATTTATAGGGAGCATGTGGGGGTTGATGAGGTGGCCCTTCCTTTAACTCATATTGATTCTCGATTCATCTCAAGATATATGATCTCCCCTGTGGGGGAGAGGTTGTCTCCACAATAGAGGGAAGCTATGATAATTTTCAACTTCAACATTTATGTAGAACAGATTCTTGGATCCAAAGCTGGACTTATGATTAGATTATACTGTTATTGGAGGATCATCTATTTCTAGATGTAATAGTGGAGGAATATTTTCCTTATCCTAAAGATGATACCAAATAGAAATATTTCCCTTGATTATATCCTTATTGAGTTGACTTAGAGTTGGTATCTCATTATCATATTGCAAAAAAAATTTCCCCATGGAAGGAACTTCAACCCCTATAGGAAATGATTTGGTTGTGGCAACAACATTACCTTTTCCACTTGTAGTGTTTCACTATAGAGGTGGAATATCGATATTCAAAGGTTCTGGGTGTTAGATTCTTATCTAGTTTTGGGTTCACGAAACATCATGTTAGAGCATCCAGATCACCCTTTTACTGATGTATATTGCAAGTGTTTTGTCCATATGAATTTCGGTCTTGATCCATAATATCTATCATGGTGACAGTGATGTAATTTATAGAGGTTTATTAGGGAATGGTGGTTGTTCCATTACATTCAATACAAAATTATTATTCTGCACTACCTATATTATTCTCATTTATTGAACCCTTATCCATATTGGAAAAAAAATTTAGGTGGCCCTAGTTGGGTTTGGATGCCTTCAACATAAACCCATCATATCTCAATCTTTGTGTAATGATCTTGAAGAAGTTTCTAGTTTTTTTGCTGAATGGGACCCAAATAGAAGCGGTTTGTTCTGTGGTGGGAGAAATGTGTTGGATTCCAACCATTTATTTTTTACATCCCAAACTAGTGAAGGTGAATTCCCTATTTGGTGATTATAATTATTAAAATGACCCCAGCCCTACGAGATGGGGGTTGTTCAGGGCCACCATTGGAATTGAAAGATCCAGCTATTGAGGATATGATACTTCTGGTCGAGGATTTGATGACTCCAGGGATGGGAATTTTGATATAAAGGTCAACATACCACTAGAATATTTTTTATCTTGAATCAAATTTTATTTCTGCATGACCCTCCCACATGATGATGAACCTAGTGATAGTGATTTTGATATAAATTTCTTCAGCCTAGTAGGCCTGGGTTTGTTTCCAAATACTTACTATATGTTATTAATCCTCTTGGTAATTTAAGATTCTAGGGGTGTAGACAATGATAGATATTACCCTATACTTATGGGCTCTGTTACCTCTTAGATGACTGATACTATAGATACTATTGTGGCCAATTTGATGTGGCATAGTTGTGCTCGTGTAGAATCCATGTGAAATGGAAGTACATGGTGGGAGTCTGTTTCTATGAATTTTCTCAAGATGATCACAACTTTGGATTCCACATTGGAAATTATTTCCTGTTTTTTTGAAAGGACTACTTCAAAGATCTGTTTTCTATCCTATCCCATTGTTTGTAATGTGTAGGTGTCATTAAAACATGGTAATTATGTTTTAGTGATCAATTGGCTCACACTTTACCCAGTCCCTTGATTTCGCTGGATGTTATGAAATTATAGGATGTTGTATATGAAGGGTTCTACTTTTATAGGGACACAATGAAGTGAAATGATCCATATTTCACCCACACTAAGATATGAACAACTAGGGATGCTATGGAAATTAGTTAGTAGAGAGTTATTGTGATATGAAGAAAAACACTGCGTAGGCATTTTCCAGGGTCTTCCACTCTTGGGTCCCAATCCATGGAAAAATATCTCTATCAATTTCACCATAGAGTGTATTGATGAGATGAATGTGATAATCATATCCTAGGTAGGGGATATGTCTATCCTTCAATCACTGATGAGTACCCCACATAGTTTCGCATAGATAATGAATGCACTCCTTTTCAAGCTCATCTAGGACCTCATAATGAGAATTGGAGATGGGCCATAACATGGCGAGGAGGTTGTTTCCATTTAACTATAACCATATATCAATGAATTCTTCCTCTTCATCAGAATTTCATGCCACTATCATGTTATAATATAGAAGATGCATCTTTGGGTCACATACTGACTAGAGTGGAGTACTGCTAGAAGTTGATGGAGAACTATTTGCGGTTTAACCTGATGTTTCAATCCTCTGTATAAATAAAGGAGTATAATTTTTGGAAACTACTATATATGAAGGTGTCTATGAAATGTAAGTATTTCCTTGTCCGAAGGAGGTATCTTCATTGGGAGTTTGACCACCGTTGATTTTAGGAGTAGAGTCCCAATGATCCATCTCCACACTACCACGAGGAGGGATTCCATGGTAATGATCATCTTATTCTTCACCTAAAGAGTTGATAGACTCTTGTAAAATTAATAACGTGTCTTGAACAACCACAAGGACACTATTATTGAGAATACTAGCGATACAATGCTCATTCTATGTCATGGTTGGAGTATACAGACCTTCCTTATAGAATTGTGCAAGGACATGAGCCTTCTGTATAATAGTTATTGGAATTGTTTTATAACTGTATGGTGTTGTGTGAGTATGTTACTTCTACTAAGAAGATTATGGAATATCCCAATGAGATTCATCATTATTAATAGGAATATGAGTGTGTTTCAATACATGTTCCATTCTCACATTGTGATCCCCAGTCATAATGGGAGTATGAGCCTTATCTAGATCCATTGTAATATGTCGATAGAATTTTCTGGTGGGGAAATGAGAATTCCATGATGCATGTTTCACTCTTACTTGGTGAGGCTAAAATGGTATAGGAATATGATCCTTGTTAGATTATGCATTCCCCACTAAAATATGCATATTGGCCTCCAGAAATGGAGAAGCGATATGATCTTACTCCTGTATTACCCCAAAAGGATATTGATTTCATCATTCATTGGAAGAAATAGGAATATGTTCCTTCTATTTTGGATCTTCTATAATATTCCATGAAGATTAACTAATATGAATATGAGCCTGTCTTAAGGAATATTCCATTCTCACATGGTGATCCCTAGATGAAATGATGATATGATCTAGATCATGTGCCTTTGGAGTATGCCATTGGTATTTTTCAACATGAATATGATCATATCCTAATACATGTTCCCCTATCACTTGCAGAACCCCGACTAGAATGGGTATATGGACCTAATCATGGTCAATTGGAATATTCCTCTAGATGTTTTTGATAGGCACATGCCCCTATCCTGAGGCATGTGTTACTCTCACCTAGTGAGTCTTGGTTTGAATATGAATATGATCCCGATTTGATGCATTATCCTTTATCATAATAAATACATAACCCTCATAGATGAGAGCTAGAATGTGCGCTTACTCTGGGGGAACAACTTATTAATAATTCCCAGAGTGTTGAGCTACCCTAGATGTATGGATATGAATATGATCTTTTCCCTATATATGTACGAGTGCTTGAATATGCTGATGATGTTCTTCAACTATTTCTAAGATGTCATGGAGTTTTAGTAATGTGTTTACGTGGTTAAAATACTTCATCATCACCATATCCACTATACAGTGAAAGATATCATTGATTTTAGAAGGGACATGATCCCACTTATTTCTTCCTTTTTCTACTATAATATGTTGATAGACTTTTTTTCAAGTGGGTAGGGATATGTTCCTCCCCATAATTACAACGAGAATTTGCACACATACTTTTTTCAAGTGATAATGCATATGAGTTTGATCGTTGGATATTTCTACAATATGACCGTAGACATCGTTATTTTGAGTGGGGATATGATCCCAGTCATAGTTATCCAGATCCATCCTACATCAATGTGTCTTCTAGTTTTCCCGGGCATGGGTATCAAAGGTATTTTTGTGTCAGGTGGTACCCCCGAAATGTGATTGATGGGTACTGTTTGGATGGATCTGGTGATGGTGGTTGGAAGGATCTCTCCTTGATGGATACTAAACTAAAAGAGATCTATAGTTAACTCCCTTGACATCTATCATCAAATATTGAAGGTGGTGATTTTTTCACTCTAGTGATAAGCACCACAAGCTATTGAAGGTGGAAATGAAGTAAACTAGATTAGCTATGGATTTCCTTGGATGATGTGGACTCATCAGTTTATGTACAAGGAGAACCTTTCCAAAAGCTTAAATGTTTGGGATTGAACAACATCTTTGATATCCACAAACCATTTTTTTCTCCATAGTACATTGATGTTGTCAGGTGGGTGATTCTATTTTGTGATTTTTAGGGGTTGAATCCAAAGCTAATTTTCCAAAATTGTAACTAGATAAAGACATTATCTAGGATGAGGGTTCTATGGATGGATGTATTCTCCATAGTCATGCAGAAAAAAAATAAAAAGTTCACTAATTAGTTCAATATCATTGGTACGGTGCAATTTCAATCATATATGCATAATTAACACAATTATTCTTTTATTCCCAATCTGGCCATTCTTCTCTCATAGGCATGAATAATTGAGGATGGACTTATTTCATGGGAACCCCAATTATAGATAATAATATGTATGATATATTTTAGGCTTATCATGTTTGTTTGATAAGCCAACAATGAGGCCTAATACATGGAAAACTGACCTTCCTGCTATTTGATGATTTTACACAGGGATTATTGCCTTAGTCTACCAAGAATATGAAATGAAAAATGGAATAACACATGATTATCTAATCATTATTATATTTGTGAGATTCATTTTGGGATTAAAATTTTTATTTTGATGGGAATGGTGACAACTAAGGTGATTTTAGTTTGGACCAACGATTGATTATGAGGGGTTTACATTGATGAACTATCAATAGAATCTGGTCACCATCATCATTTTTAATGGAACCCCCCAATTGTTTTCACATCCATGACTAGGTACAGACCTACTTTCCAAATGAAACTGATTAGTTGGGGTTTCAGACCCAATGACACCTAGGAACTCAAATTAGTCTAGGGGATGAGTGGTGAGGCTCATCAGTCCATTTTTTAGGGAATATTTTCTTACTCCGAGATTTTCTCATATATTTATGATATGTTCCTGAATTTCTTAATAATAATGATATAATACTAGTTAACCTAATAGAATGACCATAGGTTGAACCTTTTTATATACAAAACAAGGTGGAATTAGTAGTGAATCTGTCTGTATGTTTCTGAGGTTCTTTATCCATTAAACAGTAATGAATAAATTTTTATTTACTGAAGCTAAATAACCAATAACAAATGAATATTTTTCCAGACATGGAGGTAGTTAATATTATGAGGAGGGGAATGAATCATTGTGATACATACTATGTATATTGTTTATAAATGGAATCAAAACCCACGTAGTTCATTAAACCCAATTCATTTTAACGTCATGTTAATAGGACATATGTGTTGGCACATATTCACTAGGTATTCAAGCATAATTCTTGATGATATGTCTTATATATCCTAATTATATAAGGAATTAGAGTTATCATATTTCGTTCACTCCCATGGGACATTCCCTATGGTGGAAGCTCTTATATTGGGGTAATCATATCAATCAACTAACCAAGTCTTACTCACTAAGGTATCCCTAGACGGTGGAGTCTCATGCATGAATGTTATTAATATTGTGTCTACATGATCAATACTCATTCTGAGAAACATGGGGGAATAAGTAACCGATCCCACTGCACAAGGCTACTGGACTCAAGTATTAGTATAGCCCTTGTGATGTTTATTATAGAGCTCAGGACTTTAGAAGGTGTCATACGTGTCATAGTTATAGTAGGAATCATATTCATTGTTTACCAAAACAATTTATCAGCCCGATGATGGATGTAGTAAAATGATCAACCCATGGGAATGATTGGGTTATTATAGTTGAAATGTTAGAGATATTGGGGACTTATATTAATTGGATGCCTATTTGGTCTTGGTCCTTAGAAATGCATCCTACATATCCTAGATATTGTAGGAATTAGAATCATTATTGTTCAATAAAATATAGATTCCACTAATGTATTAGGTATAATGATCATCCCAAGGGAATTATTGGGTTCTTATGTTTTAAATACCAAAGATATGGGGGAATTACATTGATGTAGATGCCTATTTTATATCTAAATTTAGAAAGGTGTCCTATGTATCATGGTTATTTAAGGAATCAGAGTCATCATAGTTTAATAAATTTGTGCTTATACATTGAGGTTTTCCTTTGTGAATTATGTGATCATTGTGATTTCCTAATACCACATGAGTTATACTCAGTTTGGGAAATAGGGGATAAAAATGTCTACTCTTACTATTTTTCTATCTAGGACTTATGTGCTGGGACTGCTCTTTGGATGATTATTATAGAGCATGGGCATTAAGAAGGTATCCTACATATCTAGGTTACAAAAGTAATCATATAAATTATAGTTTAATACATCAAGGATTATACCTTGAGGTTTTCCTATAGTGAGGATGGACAAGGATACCACATCTATGGATTCCCATTTGTCAGAGTCTGCTTCTCTGCCTAACATGCATTGATTTTTTTCCGAACATGCCTTGATTGTATGATTTACATGATAGTGTATGTCTTCTAGATGTGACCAAATGAAATATCATGAAAGGATTGACTTGTATGAGGGAAATAACATAATATAGATGAAATGTTTGGGGTTTGTTTCATGATCAATGGTGACTTCTTCAGATGAGATTGCATGACCAAACTAGATTGTTTTATAATCTAATGCATGATCTTGTCTAACATGTTTATAGGGAATCATATGATCTATATGAAGTTCCCTTGTGTCATCATGAATGTTTTACAATATCCTTAGAAGGTGTCATGAGTTTCAAATGGACATTTATGGAGGGTGTCCCTGATCTAGGATGATATGTCTAGAGGGCACCACAGAAGCTAGCTAACATGTCTGGATGGCTTCGTGATACGTAGATGAAATGCCCAAAATATGTCGCAATAGTCAGTTGAAATAAACTATTAATATTGTGAGACTTAGTGACATGTACTAATTCATCTAAATGATTAAGGAGACATGTATGAGGGGAACAACAAGGTCTAGATTGAAGCCCTCGAGGGATCCGTAATACTTATGAGGCATGTATGAGGGGAAACATCTAACTTTATTTGACATGTTAATAGAAACTTTCATGATACAAATAATATACCAAAGGTATGTATCATGATCTAGGTGACATGTCATGGTGATGTCGCAAGTCATGGGTTGTTCAAGTGAAGATTATGATGATCAATTTATATGTTCTTCACATAAGTTACCTATATTTTTAGTCTTTGTTCGAGATTTTTATTACATATGAATTAGATTGGTTTAGTGTTAGCTTGTGTTATGTATCATGTGAACTATCTTGTTTCTGGGATGTTGTTTACATTACCCACTGTTAGTCCTTTACGTGATTTATGAGTGATCACAAGAAGTTCATATGCATGTTTCATGATTTCAATGGCTGTTATCCTGATCTTACATGATGGAATACATTCCCAAGCACGAGTTCATCCATGCTAAGAAATACTCTATAATATGTCTGTTCACCAGTGTAGGGTTACAAAATTTGAAATCATGCATTTTTCATGATTAGGTGCGGGATTTATAGCTCTCTCCACTAGGGTTATTCTCCACTTTCCACGTCACATATTATGAACTACTAGATTGAATTAAATGGATGGATTTGATGTAAATTTTTTATGAGATCCTATAATAGGTCTTTCGAAGGGCATCACATGTTTTTTAGTGAACGCAAGACCATCTGGTTAATTCACCATTTATTTTATTATATCCAATTGAATGGTTTTTTCATAATCATGTGGGAATTACAAGGGACTTTCATATAATTAGTCTCATATGTACAATGTCATTCACAAGATTGCGGATCATATCAAAAGGCCATCATGTGATCCAACGTGACTTTTTTGGACCCTTTCATGTGATAATAATGGGCTATCAAAGTACTTTCATGAGATCATGTCGTGATGAAGAAGGGATTTTATGTGGTCTTGTTAGATTTTCATGGGGTTGTTCAAGACTATGCTGGTTCATCACATGAATTTTAGGACTGCAAGAGTATCCTTCCCTTTCTATCTTTATTTTCATTATTTATTTTATCAGGATATGGGGTCTCACATGTTTTATTAGATGTTATTGAGTAAAATCATTCTCCCCATTGGTGATGAATTTCATGATCAATAAAAGGTCCAAGGTATATGCATGATCTTTTCATGGAAAATTCAATTGTTTTTTCCATTGGAGATAGAGGGGAAGCATGAGATTCCGTATGCATGTATGAGGCCCTTCGTATGGAGAAGGTGACATTCCAGAGAGCTTTTCAATCATGATAAAGACATGTCACTAGGGCTTCCATGGTGTCTCATGAGCTCCAAGGTCACATCACATGAATTTTATGACTGTAAGAGGCTCTCAATTTTACACTTTTTACTTCCATTGTTTATTTCACGTTGGTTTTGTATCATGAGAGGTTTTATGAGTTCTATTGATGGAAACCACTCCACCTATCATAGATGCATTGTCAGATATTTAAGACCACAAGAAGCTCATTAATTTTCGATATTTCCCTCATATTATACAAGAATATTTGATTTTTTTGTTATGGTCCAACCACATTAAAATTTTCATAACCTGGGGGTTCTCATTTTGATGTCGTTGTGTGATCAATGACTATCTGGGGACCCTTCATAATAGTACAAGGACTTGTCTAAAGGGATCTACTGGATCTTCTTTATGATATACAATGAACATCACTATCCACATGACCTTACATAGGTCATGTGATTACGTTTCACCTAGAGATTCATGAGATCTGCATGATCATGGTCTGATTCCTCTTATTTTCTTTTTCATGAAAAAATATCCATATTCTGTTTTTTAATCCTTTGTGAATTTTTTGATGCTCATTTGGAGAGGGTCAAAAATATACTTCAATGAAAATAATTTTCACGTGTTCTCATGTTTCCTAGGAAAATATGATAATAATTATTTTTTATTTATGTTTTCATATAAATTGTTTTAGTAAAATCATTTTGGAGTAAATTTGATTTCCGCGGTATATAGATAAATATTTAATCTTAATTTTTATTATGTTAATGGAAAAGTATCTTTATGATCTCCCCATTTTAACGTAAGATAAAATGTTTCTTTCTTCCTTTTTATAAGTCCCTTAATGAGATTTTTTAATCATAAAAATTTTCAAAAATTCCAAGGTTTGAATCATGGAAATACCCTTGGGGGATTTAAGACACAGGCGGTGACACATAACGGGCATGCCATGACATAGGCACGATGCATTCCTAGTAACACAAACATGATGATATAAAGATGATTTTGCACTGGGAGTTCAAGTCAGATTCATTTTCCACATGGTCTTGGAATTATAGACTATGTAATGGGTCTCCCTTTACCTAGATATAAATAGGTATATTCATTTATAAGAAAAAGAGGATTCATCCCCAATAATTAAAAGTAATATTATGTTTCACAACAATTAACAATGAGTGTAAATGTTAATAATTTCAGATTTAAAGATATGGACATTACCCCAAATTATGAAAGTGTGTATTTATAATGAACACGTTATGTTGAAAAAATAGAAAGTGAGAGGAAATTTCCATTTTGAAAGAGATTGAAAAAATTCTCTAAAACACTAAATGTAACACCTTGGAATTTTGTGAAATATTTTTTCAAATTTATTTAATAATTTTGATTTTTTTCATTTCATGCAACAATGAATATATATTGTGTTATTCATTCATTAAATTAAACACTATTTTATACTTGTTCTACAAATAACACCTTCTTAGCATGCACTACACACAACACTATGTTTGGACAAAATATTATATTGTTATTATAATTATTTAATAAAGACACTTATAACCTAGTTGTTAGAATGGTGGGTATGAATAGGAGTAACTAAAATATGAAATAAGTTTTACACATGGGTGTATAATTCTTTGACCAATTAATTATAAATTAATGTAAATCAGTTATTAAAATAAAAGGAAATGTTTTTCTGAAAAAATATTTAAATGTGAACAAGCATGTTTTATACAAAAAAAATAAAAAAATCATTCTTGTTGGATTATATTACTAAAATATATTTATATTATATTAAATATAATTTTTTAGATTCAAATTATTTATTTTTTATAAATTACATATGAAAAATTTCATTTTTATGCTTAAAATAAGTGTTTTTCTAAAAATGCAGTTTTGCGGTCTTTTGATGACACACATTTCCAAAATATAGTTTTGATTATTTTATAAATTTTAATTGTAAAATTAAAATTTTTATTTTAATTAATTATATCAAAATTTATTTTAGTTTAATTTTTGTTATTTTTCTCAAAAGTTTCTTATTTTTATGAATACTAAACACCGAATTCTGTTCGAAAATAACCTTTTCATCAAAGTAATTTATATTGTTAAATTATATTTTTGACTGGTTTTAATGTATAATAAGATCAATTTTTTTTAATTTAATCGAAATTATGTCATTTGAATATTTTTAACATTTAATTTGAGTATAAAAACATTTCAATATTTTGAATATTTTTACCTTAAAATAAATTTTCATATTAAATCAACATGATTAATGATAAATTAATTGTATCAAACTATAAATTTTGAATTTTTAAAAATGGATTCAATATTTTTAATAATAAGGTAAAATTTAGTAAATAGGTCCCTTTTATTTCTAGAAAATATGAATAAAAACTTATATAAATTTTTATTACCATGGCTAAGGGTAAAATAGGTAATTAAGAGTAATAATAATATTATAAATATTAAAAAATATCCTACAACAATCCCAAATGTTATTTGATGAAATTTGTTATACCCTTAAAATATAATTTTATAAATTAAATAATTAAATGGACACTTTTCCATGATAATCTCATGTATATTATTAAAACCAAAGTGAGTGACAAAATCACACACATTTACTTAAAATATCTATTATATTTTTATTATTGGGATAAATAGAAGATATAATTGATTATATATATTTTTGATAAATTTAAAATTATTATCTATATGGTAGAAATTTATTTTTAATTTTTAGTGAAGAAATAATTATGTTAAGTTATTATAAAATGATAATGAAATAATGATTAAATTAATGAACAATAAAATTAAGTGATATTAAAAATATAAAATAGATATAAATTGAATTACTTAAGGTGATAAAATAATTTTATAGTGGAATATAATATATTAGGGTTGTATTAAATTAATTTTTCTAATTTTATCTTTCTGAATTTATTTTCATAAAGTCAATGTTATGAATAATGTCAAAACTGACACTAATGAAATTTTTATAAAATAATATGTTATTAAATTAATTCAACATCATAAAAATAAAAAATAATTAAAATTGAGATAATTGTTTTTCTAAAATATCATTAATTGACCATTTTTTTCAATTTAATACTTAAATATAAAACTATAACTTTTAATATTGAAACTTTGTTACCATAGTTAAAATTAAAATAGGTTAACTAAGAGTTAATCAGAATGATAAGGATTAAAATTATAGAAAAAAAATCTAATATATATTATTTTATGGCATAATAACATTATAATACATTAACTATAAATCCCTTTCCATTTTTAGGTTTTTGGATTGAGATTTAATTTATAATAAATTAATCATTTATGAAATTCTAAAAGTACACCTCCCATATCTTATAAAAGGGAACCTCTTCATTAATTTTCATCACACTTAAGAACCTATTTTTATTGGAGAACATATATTCAAATAACCTCAAATATTCTAATCATTAATCCAAGAATCCTTATGATGGGTATAAAGAAAGCCTACAAAGTCCTTTTATGCAAATCAAAAGGAGATACCCAAAGAAGAGGTAACATTCATCAAACTACATTTTTGAATTATTTCATCAGTGAAATTATTAAAATAATTTTATTTCATGATTATTTTACTTAATCCATATCACATACATAATTATATGTTGTTATATTATGTTATTTACCTATACTCACACACACTTCCATCAAATGGGATACATAGTCATCGTTCATGTGTACGACGAACTACCACCTCAAGAACTGAGGTCGTTATTTCTTTCATTGACACATTTAAATGATTGGAATGATGATTAAAATAATATATTTATTTTATTTTTATGATTTTTATGAGTTATTTGTTATTATGGAATTATTATATAACAAATACCTTCATGTTTTCCTTTTTTTTGTAAATATTAAAACTTTGTTTGTGGACGTGTGGACTACCACCTCTTTAGAGTGATGTGATTATTTCACACATTACATTGAATGTATTATGAATGGGTTTAGTAAACATTTATGATATATATGAGATAATAATTCTAATTGAATTATATATATATATATCATTTACTTTATTTCATTCAATATTAGAATAAAATGGAAACAACATTTATGCTATGTATGACATACCCTCTCCATGAACAGTGTTATTCATTTTCTATTTATATATTTTATGGATTAAAATGAATACATATATACAGAATATATATGATATTTATATCATTTATATCATTTTAAAGATGATTAATTCATGATATAATTAAGTGGAAAAAATATATATCATATCAAAATACATGTGAATGATAAAGAAAATATTACTTGATGTGTAACATTAAAATGGAATTTTTAATAAACAGGTAATATAGAGTCATAATAAAATCATACATTTTATTAGTTATAACAATATTGTTACATAATAGATGTATAGTAGTCAATTATTATCTATACATGATGTTTTAATGATTATGATGAGAGTTGTGACATAAGATAAGGGGATTTGTAGTCTCGATTTTATTTCTGTGGGAAGTATGACATATTAACCACTAATTTTTTAGAGGTGTATATAATTTAAAATAATTTATTAGACAAAAATAATACTAGAATTTATTTGTATTAAAATATCCATTTTATGACCTATCGTTTTTAGGATTTATGGTTTAAATATTACCAAATTGGTAAGGTAATTTTGTTTAATTTTTTTATCTATGATACACATGTTCTGTTATGAACCTATATTATTTTAAGAGTTGTATATAATGACCATTTACATTTAGTATAATGAATCTACTTATTTTCATGATATCTTATACTTCATGTAATTTTATTCTTCCTTTTTCTGAAATTCTGTGTCCATTAAATACAATCTATTCTAAAATTGTTTTAAAAGTGTTTTAAATGAACTTTTATGAATTTTCATAGAAAAATAATATTTAAGTGGTCTAAAATGTTTTTCAAAGATTTATTTATTATTATTTAGGGATAATTTCAATGAAAATGGTTTAATAAATATTTTATGATTTAAAAATATTTTTTCATAAATGAAAATTTATTCTCCTCATGAATTATTTCAAGTTACCTTTCAAATCTATATTACTTCTAGTAAAAACTTATTTTATGTTACTTATGTTTTACTAGAGATATGATTAAATGATAGAATTATTATTCACTCAATTCATGGTTTATGCTTATGTATTATTGATACTTATGGATTTTGTGTCTTTTTCCAGAGTTATGTTATGATTGAATGTTTTTGAAACCCATTTCTTTTTTAGGTTCAGATATGATTTATGTTCTCATGGAACACATATATATTATTTTAATTATGTTATTGGTGGGACCTATGTCTCATTCCAATGCATTAAGGATTAATTTATAGCTCATGAGATAGATCTGGAAGTAACGAGGAGTAAACTCAGCTCAGTAATGGACTCTATCCACTATAATGGTCATGGGAGTGAATCTTGACTAGTAAGATGACCATAGGAGTGAACAATAACTAACATGATGGTATGGGGAGTGAACCCCTAATACAAATATATCCTTTGAAGTAATTACATTACCAATATGTAAATAATTTTTTATAATTATTTTTCTTTGGTAATTTCTTATCTTATTCCTATGTTTTGATTTTATATCTTATTCTATTTATTCCTTAATTATTCATGTCTTATGAACAACTAATAATTAATTAAATGAAACAATTTTATGTCCTTTGATATGTATGATTTTCGGGATAATTTTATTCTCCTACATTCATATTCTTATGCTCATAATATGCCTATATATATATATATATTCCATTTTTACACTTACTGAGCATATACAATCACCATTTCTAATTTTTTATTTCTCCATTTTATAAATAATTATTTTTAGAAGGGGTATTAATGGGGAATATATTTCTAGGGAAAATTGAAGATCATTCACTAGAGTAAAAGTTTTTGTCTATATTTCCAAAGGAACTAAATAATATGGTATTTGTTCAAGAGTTTGTGTATCCCAAAAAATTTATATAAAGTATATATATGAAAATAATGGGTCGTTATAGTTGGTATCTGAGAAAAGGGTTAGTCAACATTTATAAACAAGGATAAGAAAAATTTATGGATATTCCTATAGTTGTTTATAAGAATATGTTAAGGGATTTATCTATGGATAAGAATAATGTGTCATAAATTTAAATGTAGGTGTCATGATTTAGAAATCCCATAAATAATCATTCTTGACTTCAAGTTTTTCATCTATGATAAGTGTTCCTCACACTATTCTTTCTGGTCATAGTCAATAGTTAGAACTAAGAGGAACATTAACAAAATATAATATTTTATATGTGTAAAGTATGTCCATTTTGGAAATTGAGGTCACAAGTGTAAATCTTATAAAGATAATCTAGAAGATGTTAAGAATATTGGTTATACTTCTAAAGATATAGAGACCACAAACAACTTGTTAATGGAATGTGATTTTCAAATAGTATTATTTATATTAAACCTAATAAGAATGATTAGATTAATAATAACTAACCTTAAAAGATGATTCATATTTCATATTCTAGGAATGAATAAGATGATGAAGACTAAGTAATGGTTTATCAATAAATTCAGATTATTGAATTGTATATGTTTTGGAATTCAAAGATTATGTTTCATGTATCATGAAATATTTAAGTATTTTCAGTATACATTTTTAATTTGGATTTAAAAAGGATATGTTGAAAGGTTATGAAGACTAATAAAAGTGATTTAATGACAATGTAATATTCCTGGGAAACACAAGATTAAGTGAATGATAACCTTAAATATATTCCTTACATTGAGATATTGATGTTTTAATAATGATATATTGGATAAGAATAAGTATATTAGATGGCATTGATTACCTTGAACTAATTTTAGATTTTTTTAAAAGGAGATATATTCTATCATAGATGGAGTTTATGAAAATTTAAGATGAAATGGATATATCCAATTATCAATGGAATAAGAAATAATTCATGTTTGGAATAAATATTTATGGTAATTAAGGTTATTGACATGTTTCAATAGAGTTCATGATAAAGGTATTCACATGTTTGGTATGTGACAAGAAAGGGAAACTAAAGAAGTATCAAGGGTAAATTTTTATATTATTTTTGAGCATTTTAGTGACCTTATTTATAATGTTTTTTAATATCATTTTTCAAAATTTTTACAAGGTCAACCATTTATAGAATCGTTTATGTAAAAATTCGAATGAAGTTTTCAATATTAAAGAATTATCTTACCATGTAAGGATTTATGCATATTGGGTAAGTTGTGCTAACCATTTTATTGTGACAAAGATAGGTGGAATAACCTATCATTCTATTTATTGATATCTTGATTAGATAATACTTCATGAATGTATAATTCTACTTCATTTATTAGATTAAGAGATGAAGTGAAACTTTTTAATGTCACAAAAATGTGTGAGATTGTGATGAAATCATATAAGTATGTATTCTAATTAAAATTATTTAACTTTAGGAAAAGTGTCTTGAAATAAAATTTAATCATTTTATCATACTTTTTGATGATATCAATGGCCTTTGTTAGAAATATTAGGGTTATGGGTTTGTGATTGTTAACATTATCCATTCCATGTTCTATATCACTCTCTATCAGAATGTGATAGTTATATTCCTCTTCAATGTCCATGTTTTCACTTTATTCCAATGTTTTACTATGTGGAAACCTAGTTATGAGTTACGTTGAGTAACCGTTATGTTTCAAAATCTCCCCTTTTAAAGGAAGTTTTCGTATTAATTTTTATTACGTGGGAACATTCAAGTATTTAACCATTGATAACCATGAACAATTGTGAGGGAGAAATTCATTTTCATGTTGTAGAATGTAACACCCTGAGATTTTGTGAAATATTCTTTTAAAATTAATTTAATATTTTAAATATTTTTCATTTCACAGAACACTAATTATATATTGTATTTATATAGAATTATATACTACACCACATTAACCTTGTGCTTCATGGAACAACGATATAACTTGCATTACACGCAAAACCAAGTTTCTACAAAACATCATTTTATTATAAAAATTATTTAAATATGAAATTTATAACCTAGACATTATAATGGAATGTATGAATTGTTTTAGCTGAATTTAGAAATATCATTTACAAATTTATTTATAATTCTTTGACTAATTAATTAAAAATTAATGAAAACTCTTTTTAAAATTTACTGAAATATTTTTATGAAAAACTATGAAATAGTGAACAACTATTTTTTATACCAATTAATTTAATTATAACTCTTTTTGAATTATATCAATAAATATTATTAATAATATATTCAAAATAAGTTTTAACATTAATCTTCTGTGTTTTCTAGACATAATATAGGAACAAATCCAATTGTATGTATAAAATAATTATTTTTCTAAAAATATAGTTTCCACCTTTTTATAGAGAACATGCTAAAAATAATGTTCGTGACACTTTAATAAACTATATTTGATGAAATAAAAATTTTCAATGAAATAGTTATACCAAAATTTACTTTGGATTAATTTTTTATATTTTTTTTTGATAAGTTTCTTGTTTTGATCAATATTGAAAAATACTGAATTTTAATTGAAAACAACATTTTCATAAAAATAATTTATAGTTTTGTTTTATATTTATCATTTATTTTAATTTATAATAATTTTTTTATCATTTAATCCAATGAAGGTCAATTTAATCTTTTATAATTTTAATTTTGATATAAAAACATTTCAATCTTTTAATGTTTTCACTTTAATAACATGTTTTCTCATTATGTATATGGGATTAATTTTAAATAAATGTTGTCCTATTATATGTTTGAAATTTTGAAAAATTTATTCCTTATATTTAATCATAAGGTCCAAATTTAGTAAATATATCCCTTTTATTTTTGGATAATATGAATTGTAACTTTAGTAATTTCTATTACCACGATTAAGGGTGAAATATGTAATTAAGGATAAAAATAATATTATTATTATTATAAAATTACCCCAAAAATTTCAATAATGTTATTTGATGAATTTAATTATCCCCTTATCACATACGGTTCGAAATTGAATAATTTAATGGAGACTTTCTATAATAATGACTTGAATATTATTAAAATCAAAAAGAGTGAAATAATTTCATACTCTTACTTTTAATGAGTATAATAAATTTAATATAGAGATAAATATTATTATATATATTATTCCTAAAGATAAAAATTATATATACATCATGGATTTTTTTTAATTTTCAACTAATAAATTATTTTGATAAATAATAACACAATGATGATGAAATAATTAATCAATTATTGAAAAACTCAATTAAGTGATATTCAAAATATTTAAAGATATATAATTGCAATGAAATATTATATTCCACGCTTTTTCTAGGTGCATATGAAATTTTAGTGGTATATTGATTTTTTTTAGAATTTATCTTATGGTATTTTTTTAAAGCCAATGTCGTGAATAATGTAAAAATTCAAACTAATGATATTTTATGAAAACAATATTTTATTAAAATATTTAAAAATCATAAAAATACTAAATAATTGAATATTGGATAATTTATGTTATAAAATATCATAAAGTTACCATTTATAGTTCAATTTAAACCTTAAAATCAAGTCTATCAACCTTTAATATCAAAAACATTGTTTCCATGTTTAAAATTTAAATATTCCATATAAGGGATAATAAAAAAGATAATGTTTAATGTTACATAAAAAATTATAAAATATATTTATCTATAGTATTATTAACCTATCCCACATTATATTCAATTACCTCTCTATTTTAAGTATTTTTATTGAGATTAAATTTATTATAAATTAATCTTTTGGGAAAATTTAGAAGTGCCCCTCCCCTCTCTTACAAAAGGAGACCAATTCTTATATTTTTTTCACACTTAAAAACCAATTTGGATTGGAAAAAAAATTCAATATAAATCTCATCAAAGCATAACTCCAATTATTATAGATGTTTTTGGGATGAAATCCAACCAATAGAGTATTTTAGTACAAATAAAAAAGAGATACCTAAAGAAGATGAAGCATTCATCAACAAACATTTTTATTTATATATTCATTAAACCCCTAATTTTTTATATTTCATTTTAATATAATAAAATATATATCCTAAATATATGGATATAATTTAATATTAAGTTTTATACCTACACTCACACAAACTTCCATCAAAATGGATATATAGTAATTATTCATGTTTACGACGGACTACCGCCTCACAAACCAATGCCATTCGTTCTTCCATTTACACTATGAAGGATGGGAATAGTGGTTAACCTTTTTTATATGATATATATGATATTTATTATGCATTTATTTTTATTTAATTCTAATATAGCACATTCCTTCATGATTTAAATTTTTCTAAATACGATAACTTAGTCTGTGGATGGGTCGACTACCTTCTCCTCAAAGCGATGCGATTCGTTCACATATACATGGAATGTATTAAAGATGGGTTTAGTGAAATTATATGATATATATGACAAAATAATTATACTTTAATCATATTATATATATTTAATTTACTTTATTTCATTCGATATGAGATGAAAATGATGATAACAATCATGTGTACATACGACCCATCGTCTTCATGAACAATGTATTTCATTTTCTATTTTTCTATTTTATAGATTATTATAAATAAATATACCAAAAATATATATGATTTTAATATCATGTATATAATTATTTATATGATGAAATAACAGAATAATAAATAGGAAGAGAATATAAAATAAAAAAAATATTCTAAAAACAAAGAACATATTACCCAAAGTATAATATTAACATGGAATTATTAATTAATTGGTAATATAATGTCATACGAAAATAATATATGGGTCTATATTTAAGAATATATTTATTTAATATATTTATAACAGACTTATATTAATTATATAAGATGTTTTAATGAGTATTATGTGAGTTAAGACATAAGGTAAGGGGATTTCAAGTCTCACTTTTATTTTTATGAGACTTATTCAATATTCACATCTCGTTTCCTTTTGTGGTGTATATAATATACATGAATTAATTATATGACACTAATCCTAAAATTTATGTTTATTATAATATAAATTTTATGATATCTCTTGCATCATATTTTTGGTTCAAATATTATCAAATCAACAATGTTATTTTATATCAATTTCCTTCATTAAGATGCATGTATGTTGTGAACATATATTATTTTTATGAGGTTTATATAAATAAATTTTAATTTTTTTATCATGAATATATTTATTTTATTGATATTTTTATCCTCATGTAATGTTATTCTCCCTTCGGTCGAAAATATGTTTTCCTTCAAAACAGTGTTTTATGATAATATTTTAGAGATATTTTAAAGGATATTTTATGAATTTTCAAGGAAAAAGGAATTCAAATATGTTTAAAATGAGTTTCAATGATTAATTTATAATTTTCAAGGATAATCTCCATGAATATTTTTTGATCAATATTTTATGATATAAATACAATTTTTTAATAATGGAAAGTACATTCACCTCAAGAATTATTTCAAGTAATATTTCAAATCCATTTCTATTTTAATTCATAATTATTTGATGTCACTTTTGTTTTACTATGGATATGATCCAATGATATCGTTATTATTCTTTCAATGTATGGTTTATGATTATTATGGATTGGAGATTTGAACTTTGTTTCTTTTCCATGAGTTACATTATGACTGAATGTTTATGAAACCCATTTCTTTTTATGGGTTCTGATATAATTTATGTTTTTGTAGAACCCATATGCATAGTATTAATTATTTGGAAGGTGGGACCAATATCTCCTTCCCTGTAAATGGTTAATGTTTTATACCTAATGAGATAGATAGGGCTAGAACATAGAGTGAACATGGTTCAGTAAAGGAATTTTCCACTATGATGGACTTGGGAGTGAACCTTGACTACCAAGATGGTCATCGGAGTGAACCATGACAACCAAGATGGTATGGGGAGTATACCCATACTACTATGTTTTCAATAGAAGCGATTCCTTAACTAATATGGAAATAATTTTATATTGTTATGTGTCTTCCATAATTTTATGTCTTATTTATATATTATGATTTCATGGATTTTTCTATTGATTATTTTATGATTCATGTCTTATGAACTTTGACTATTTAATTAAATGATTCGAGGTTATGATATTTTATATGTATGGTATTCTTTTCATTGTTATTCTCTTGTTTTCATACCCTTGTACTCATAATATGATAATATATATATTCCATTTTTTTCCTTACTGAGAATATGATATAACCCTTTCAGATGTTTTTCCCATGTTATAAAGAAAGGTTTTTTCTAAGGGTTGTAAAGGTGAAGTTATTTTCAAGAACATTTTTAGATATTTCACTAGACTAGTAGTTTTTATTCCATGTTTCCAATGTCACTTAACTAATACAGTATTTAGGTGTATGTTTTTTGTATTTCAGAAAAATTATGTAATGTATATGCATGAAAATGATAGGTTTTTATACTAAACCTAATAAGTACATGGATTTATAAGTGATCAAATACTTCTTTATTTAATTTTTAGGATGAAAAAATATGGGATACAAATATCAATATCAAATAAAAAACTGTTATGATTTCATTTGAGGCACCATCATATTAGAGTATAGATTTTGCTATTTTATAGTCGTTATCAAAAGAGGGATTATGTATTTATAGATTTCTTTGTTTCCATTTGAGGTAATATAGGATTTATGGATACTATGATGGGAAAATTAATTTATAGTTTATCTCATGTTAAATAGATTACATTATCCTTTTAATTTCATAACTAAATATTTATTGAGATGAGTTGAAACTTTTATTGGGATTATAAAGAGTACAATATTGAGGATTAAATAACCCTTTCTGTTATTTTATGTGTACATGTTGAACCAATTAGGATAAAAGGGAAATTACAATTTTAGAACATGTTATTTAATCTTTATAATACAATGGGATTGAAAAAATATATGGAAACAATGGGATCAATGTAATATTTTTTAGAGAAGTTCACTCTTTTGGGAACATTATATGATTAATGTTAGTAGAAATAATTTTGGATAATGTTGGATTTTATATTAGTAATAAATCTCGAGTTATCTTTTGGATGATTATATGATTTTACTATAGATTTATGGTGACTTAAGACATTTATGGAAAATATTTTCATATTTCAGAGATTATTTTATTAGAGAGTATTAAATTTTAAGTGTATTACTGTACGAGAAACTTATGCTCTTTGGAAAAATTATTAAATTTATCATGGAAGAATAAGTTATAATGTCCCTCTGATTTTGGATTTTTAACATGGTAAGGATTATTTTGATGAATTTTAAAATCAGCTGTTTAATGAATGTTTAATACTTATATATTGGTGTTATTATTATTAATTTTAATATTAATGTAATATTTATTTGTATTGGATATTATCTATTATTGAGATCAACATTTTTTTAATATATAAATAAACGGGGAAAACTTATTATCCTCTTGAGAAATATATGATCCCTTAGAAATTAATTTTATAATTTAATTAATAAATAATAATATTCAATACTAATAATTTTTTGTTGATGATGAAACAATATGGATTGTTTTTGAAACATGCAACTAAAGGATGAAAATGAATTAATGAATTTGATGAAAATCATGTCAATATTGTGTATTTATTTTCATTATCAATATTTTAAATTAATTCCTCAACTAATGTTGATGGATAGTGAAACAAAAATTTTATCATATTACCTTTATTTATGATTAAAAGTTGGACTTTTTCATGCCCATTTTATTTATGGTTTTATTATCATTTACATTCTCATAATCGTTCACAATATTGTGATCAGTGTTATCCATCACTCTATATCATTATTTGAACATTAATTTTTCTTCCATGTCAATATAATAATTTACAACTAATTTTATAATAATCTGAAACCATTTCTTTTTATTCTATATTCCCTTCATATATATATTTCCTTTATTTCTAAAGGATATGTTATTAACCCTTTTTAATATTTTTTGTAAATATATTTTAAAATGTAAATCAATTGATTATAGAGATAATGATTATATTATGATTATTTGAATCATTAAAGGGGGTGGGATGTAATATCTTTATATTTTAGAGGAACCATATGTCCAAAATCATATACAACATGCAACATCGAGTTCAAAATAAATACCACAAATTATTATTCAAATGTTATAGTAATAATTTACCCATTAGATTGGAGTGTATGAATTGCAATAAACAAATTATGAATGATATTTATATGAGGCCTCTAAAAAATAAGCATTTATTTATTAATTCCTAGGAAATATGAACTCAAATTTCAATAATGTCATTAAATGATTTTAAATTTTTTTTATTACAAATTAGATTTTTGATAATTTTGTGATAAAATATTATAACAAATTTATTCCAATTATTGAAGTAATATATGATAAAATAGATATCATTTTTATTATCATATTACGAAAACTTTTATAGGATGATATTTTATGATTTTACTAACAAAATTGATTTTTCATTGAACAGTGAAAAATAATTATTTTTTTAAAAAATTAAATTTTATTTCAAGAATTTAAAAATAAAATTTTATTTGAATATAATTAAAAATTTAAATTATTTTATATATACTATGAATAATAAAATTATTATCAATGTAATCAATTCTATTCTTAACTTGTTTAATTAAAACTTTTTAAACATAAAAAACAATTTTTTTTTCTGGAAAAATGTGGTTTGACATGTTTTATTGGTTTATATTTAAATTTAATTCTTCCAAATCTCTGATTTTTACTTTATTAAATTGTCTCTATATTTTAAATAAAAATATTTAAAATAATTCAATATGATCAAATTACTTTCGTTCACTATAAATAGTAACATTGGTAATTTTTTTTACATATGTAAAAGGTGTAAAATGGGGTTAAACCAATGGGGTCGATATCATTCTATTACTTTATGTTACCCAATTGGATGAGTGTTTGTCTACCAATTAATTTTTTATAGATTTGAATAATTTATTATAAAAAATATCTTCAATTTTTGACCCCAATCATGACTTCTTTGAGGTTAAGTTATATTTTACTCAAATTTAAATTGTTTTTGTGATCTTGAATTTAATTGAATAGTTGGAAGATTCTATTCAAATTTGTCTTGATATATGTATTTGATAAACTCCCATATTATTATTTTAAAAAAAAAATTATGTAATGTGAATTATTTATTTATTTAAAGGTGAAATATTTTTTACTCTTTAATATTGTATTTTCTTAAAATATATAATTAATGCATTTTCAGTTCATATTTTAAAGGTGTATTCTCCCAAATATATAAATTATACCAGATAAAATGGATTAAAATATTTTAATAATCATTTAAAAATTTATATATAAGAACCCTTTTTAGTTTTTCAATATAATTTATTTATCATGGTAAAAATGTATGTTATCGCTGTTAAAGTTCAACTATGTTTAAAGAGGTTTTACATTGAGATAAGAAATAATTTTTATCCAAATTGGGTCAAAATGTGATGGTTTTATTTTATTTTGACCCCAGTACATCATATCATCAAATATGGAGTTTCTTGATATCATTTTTCATGATTATGATATATATATATTATTTGAAACATTCCAAGTGTTCCCTCTCCCTCCATTATAAAAATACACAACTTTCCTGTAATGTACTCACATGAAGAGACACTTAGTATATAAATAAAAATAAAAATATCTTCCAAATATCACTCCATAGAAACTAGTGGTCTTATATATTACATAATATCAATTATGGAGTGTTTAAGGTCTAAATAAAAAGAAGTTGTTTGATGAAGAGGTATACTTCATAAGCAAACAATTTAATTTTTTTGTTTTCTTCTTCCTCATTAAATATATTTATATTATTCTTAAGATATAAAATAATTATATAATATATATTATTTCTTTATTATAATTATGGAATAAACTATATAAATTTTGACAACCATCAAATTTTAAATGAAACCATCATTTGTGTTTACTATGGACTACAAGCTCATGAATTGATGTACCTATTTTACATTACCACCTCTCTCGATATTATATAATGAGATATTTAATATACCATAATGAAATTAATTCCATAATAATAATTTTATAAAAATAATATATTATCTATATTCCTAACATTTCAAGCACAGAAAAATGATAACATCATTCATGTGAACATACATATTACCACCTCTATGAAGTGATGCTATTTATTTTTCATCATTAAATCAAATGTATAGTATATAAAAGTTAATTTAAATATGTAAAATTATATTTATGATATAGTCATTATTATATAATAATATAATAATACTTTCATTATTTCCCTCATGTTTTTTTTTGAAAAATAGAAACATAACTCATTCGTACGTACAACATATCATCTCTGTGATTATAGCATAAATAAATAATTTTTGGTGTTAAATATTTCATTAATAAATGATAATGATAATTATTTTAGGATATTTATTCTTGATATGATGGAATAATTGAGTCGCTTTCCATGGTCTTCTTAATGAATTCATTTTTCTATTATGAACAAAACATTCAAAAAATAGCTGGCTTGAACATAATCATTTAATTAATTCATTATTTCATTAAAATTAATGAAATAAATTTTTTATGGATAAAAAATTAGACCTTGGAAATAATATTAAAAAATTATATAAATGATAAAAGTTACAAATGTGTTAATGTACATAAATGAAAAGTATGATTCATTGTATAGGATTTCGAGTATCAATTCCATATATTTGAGTCTTTACCGGGTTTCCCCTATGTGTTTTATTTTTATGATTTTTAATAACCTTTATAAATGTATTTTTACATTAATTTATAATGTTATAATGTTTCAAAATCCATTACATGTTCATTCATTAAATATTTCATTCTCTGAATAGTTATGGCATCGTAAGGGACACTTTAACTTAAAAACATTTATTAAATGTTTAAAAGAATTATTTTCAAGATACTTTTCAACCATTCCAATATTCATAAAATTACATTTTGAATGTATTTATATCGATTTAAATTAATTTTATGGGACAATTTAAGTCTATTTTTAATTTATTCAAATAATATTAAAAGGAAAACTTCTAAAAATATTGTATATAATGTTTTATATTAATTTTCAAAAAATTAACAGTATGATATAATTTATAGTATTCAAAGATGATAAAATTTCTCTCCACCATAAGAATTATTTTATATATGTATCCCATTATAATATTTCATTTTTTATTCAAAGAAAAACTCTGCCACCCATTCCTCATGGTATTTTAGTTTTAAAAATGACATTTTAATGAAAATAGATATAAAAATATCTGAAATTATTTTACCTTTGGGTTAGAAAGAGTATTTTTCTTAATTACTATAATGGAATTGAAATATTTTATGTTTTTCATGCATGTTATATTCACTGGATAGATTTAATGATTGTATTATCCTTGTATAAGTCTTGAATACATTGAGTAATGATTATGTTCTTCGAAAAAATCTATTAGAAGATGACCATTAGGTTATTAAATTTTTAATATTAATTTCATAAGTCATATAAAAATAATTTACCAAGTCTGCAAAACATTTATATTAAATCTAATGAGTATTCGTGGAAATAGTTTCATTTAATATGTTAATATAATGTAATTAATAGAAGAATTATTCAATTTGAGGGTAAAAATTAATTTTTTAAAGAAAATATTTATGATAGGATTTCAGGTTTTCTAAGAAAATATCATGACTATGATTATAATTTATATTTTCTTATAAATATTTTTATGAGGAAATTTGTGCTGTAAAGACGATTTCATATGCATGTAAATCATTATTAGTTCTGAATGTTCACTATGATAAAGGAAGAATATTTTTTTATGGTATCAAGGATTTTAAAAGGACTAATGTGTTTCCATATTCTAGTTAAAATATCCCTTAATGATATTTTTCTCACATGGATTAAGGATTAGTTGAAAATTCATAATGTTAAACATCCTATGATAGATGTTTCCTTGAATGGATAAATTATATCTCTATAAAGGATAGTTTTTTTAATTAAATTAGATACTGAGTGGAAATATCGAATTTGTAAGCATTTTTACTAATTCTATAAAAATGTAAACCTAAAAGGAACATGATAATTTAAGTGATCAAATATTTCTGTTTGATGATGTATATTTTAGATATACAAAAATGGTTTACATTTATTAATTTCAATTCTAAAACTGTAATTATTATGCTTTTAAGTAATTTATTATGGGGGTGTCAGTTTAGGTAACTTATAGAATGTAATAACGATAAAATTTAAAGAAAATTATAATGTAAATAAATTAATTTCCCATAAAAATCCAAAAAAACTAACCATACGGTGAATATGAATCATGTCACAATAAAGAAAAATTGATATGAAAAATGCATACCATATGACCTGATTCATTATATGCATGGTCCTAAGTTATTTGATAATAAAAGAAATATAATTAAGTACATTTTAAATAATATTATTCATTTTTTCTTCACTTTATTTGATCTATTTATTATCATATATTATTAATTTATTACATGGATTCTTTTTAATTTGGTTACTTGAGGTATTTTGGTCAATTTATAACTAAAAAATAGTGGTGAATTATTAATAAGTAACATATTAATTTATCTTTTATAGAAAATTAACCCAAACATTATTTTACTGATAATTTCTAAAAATATTGATATTTAATTTTATATCCCCATAAATGATGTAAATTTATTGATTTGTTTATATTGACTATTAAACTGAACCAAACAAGAACAAGCAATTATATATGGGTAATTATGGAAGAGAATATTATTCTAATATAATAATATAATTATTATAAAATTATTATTTCACTATAAAGATGTTATTAATGGTGTAAATTATATTTTAGTACACCTTTATTATGAATAAAAGTGTTGATGAAAAACAATCACTTTCTTATATGAGATTGTCAGCGCATAGACTTGAATGAAATATTTCTTTTCAAATGACCAAGATGAACATATGGAAATTTGAAAAATTTGGGAAACTTTATATTTTAATAAATATCATATTAATACCTAAACTAGAATTTCAGAAAAATAAATTTAAGCTAGTGATGAAAAATCAGTCACACAATTTTTAGAGGTGCAAATCGACAAATACACATTAAGGGGTATTTTTATTTTTAATGGTTTTGGTGAATGTTTGATTACAATTTAGTAGGACACCACCGATGGTGTCTAAAAAATATACAGACTAAATAGATAGTGCATGAAAGTTGTAAATAAATTGAAATGGGAAATGAAATAAAACTCATGTAGCATGTAGGTAAAAATATTCACTTATCCCATTCCCATTATTATTTATATTTCCAACAGTTAAATCATCCTTAATACTAAATTCATTTACAATACATGTTTTAGGGTTTAAGAATTCACTTCTTTTACATAATTGCCTAAAGAGACACGTCACTATGCTTTTGGGGATAATAAATTTTCAAACCCATTGGGAAAACATATCATAAAAAAATACACTACACTTACGATGGAACCTCAATCATGGTAGTTTCATCCAATGAAACTGTAAGGGCCATAAATACTTAATCAAACTCTATAACCCATGAATTCTAGGGTGGGATTTAGAGCCTCAGTCCAACCTGACCAATGAGTGTATAACATTAAGTCAATACCCCAAACACAAGAAATCCATTTGAACATGATTATTTAACAATTTATCATGAATTCCATTTCAAAACCATAAATAAAAAATATCATTTCAATCTTAATTAATAATTTTTTCAATTCATAAATCATTCCCATTCTATAACTCATTAACATAATTTAATTTACATAACATAGAACATTTAACACATTTACCTAGCACATTCAATAATTTTCATATGTTAATCTATTAAACACATTTATAGATTCACAATAATATACCCATTTATCATGTTCACTATTTCACATGCATTAACAACTGAATTTATTTTAAGCACATTTATTAAATAAATTACACAGTTTAATTTATTGTTGATAACTCAATTCATATTAAGGAAAAAAATACCTCTTACTGTTTCCAAGGATTGACACAACTTATTCATATTCACTTTTTAATTAAATCTAGCATAACAACATGTCTTTCATGGGATATACCTTACCAAATAGTAATTTCAGGCTTAACATTACGATTCCCTATTATTGGAATTATTTTTTTCACCCTTTGAATGGACTAAAATTGTTCTAGTAATCAATATCACACTCCACAAGGGTCATTAGGGGTTCAAATCCCTATATAGACAACCCTTCCTACTAAATTGTACAAAGGATATTAAACACACAAAATAAATACACAACAATGAATTCCAAAATAAACATACAAACTGTGGGATATAACTTGTAGACCACCTACCTCGAATTCGACATTGGACACACTCCTAATCATAATCATAGATCTATATTCAAACACCATTTGAAGTCTCAACCTAGATTTCAAAAGAAAAATTTGTTTTTAGGGTTTCATAAGAATATGGAAAAGTCTACTAGCCCTAATCCAAAAGAGAGAAGTAAGAGGGAGATGAGACATACCCGTAGCTTTGATCTACAACCAACGATGCTAAAAATGGTCTAGAAATATGGGAGATATATCCTTGAGATATCTTGAGGGTTTAAGATCATCACTATAAATAGAGGTAGGATATATGGGAGGAAAATCTGGTAAGAACTAAAAAATCATTAGGGGGTGAATAGTAATTTTCCATTTTTTTATGGGGAGTACGATTTGGAAAACTATGTTCCAACGATGTGAGAGCCTCTATCCAAGATGGGTTAAACCACAAAATTACCTAGGGAATCCCCCATGGTTTGAAAAATTATGCACCAACCATGCCAAAATCTTCTATCAAATATTTAATGGGTTGGATTCCCCCTCACATGGTTTTTACTAACTATACGCAAACAATGCAACAAGCACATGATGGCCCGGTTTCACCCTTAATTCAGGCCTCAATACCCCAAACCTCCTCAGACAACCAGTAAAAATTTATTTAACCAAAATTAAAGAATTTAAATAATAAATTTATGCACGGACATACCTTTATAAAATCCTTGACCTTACAACCTCCCCACCTTATAATGGCTGATCATCTTTCCGTACTTCCATGGTCACTGTCCATTAGAGGTAAAGAGATCAATCCAATGGGATCACATATCTGACTCCCTTTTCCAAGTGTCTTCCTAAAAAATTCCATGTTGCCAAATAACTTTTTTAAAGGAACAATATTTCCTTGTGAGACTTTATCCCCTCCCCAAATTTATATTTTTTTTATTTTTCAAAGCCACTTTAAGGTTAGTGGTAGACAAACATTCCAAAATCCAAAACAACACATAACAATAACAAATCATAAATCAATCCGTAAGCACCCAAAACCCCAAATTCAAAAGTTGAAAGAAAACCAATCACTGCACCGCCAAATCCCCTCGATCCATGATTTTATTCACACACCCTAAACCACTGCCAACTTTGTCGCATCACAGATGCCCACTTCACCAAACTGCACATGTCGGAAGGACAAGGCCGCAATACCACAAGAAAACACACAAAATTCAAACCAAAAAAACCTCATCAAAGAAACATAATCCAAATCCAACAAATTCACCCCAAACCGTAATCCTCTTAAACCAAACCGAAAATTATCCTGAATCACGAGCTTCACGGATCGTCCCTGCCACCGCCATAACACCACAGCTAGTCTGAAGAATGCCGAAAACCCTCAACAGAACTTCAAAATTTCAAAACAGAGAAGACCAAATTCAAACAAAAAATGACCATCCATAAGGCTTCGAAACTCCAGAACATCGAAAAGCAGTACCACCGTCACGCAACGCAATGCAAGGTGATCCCCAGAGAAGATTCATCTATAGTATTCCAACAAAAAAACCAGAAACCAGAAGAAAATGAAAGCAACAATAAAAAAATCCATACACAAAGCACCACATTGATCCCATCGCCGCCTTCAAAAACTCAAAGACCGTAGCGGACCACCCAGCGAGCACAACGACGACGAGGTTGCAACCCTTAATCGCGGAGACTGGAAGCCGACCACGGTGCCTTCATCATGCCACTGAAAGAAGCCCTATCCAGCAAAGGGGAGTGATTTTGGAGGCAAGACATCATCGATGTGGAAAGCCGATAAAGGAAGTTCCACGAGGTCGCACGACATCTCCCCGAGAGAGAGAGATGCCACATGCCCTCCGATCATCATAGAGGTGGTGAGCCGAGCCGATCCGAGGCGAGGGGCGATGGCGAAAGGGAGTTAGACCTAGGGTTAGAACCCCTTACGGGCTCATCTAAGCATGATCAACAATATAAAATAGATTCTCTTTAAAGGATTCACCAACCTCGAGCTCTATATCCTCAACATCAATCATGTGAGATGGGTCAGGATGATTCTAATTAATATGTAAGACATGAAAAAACATCATGTATACAACTATAATGATGTGGGAGAGAGAACCGGTATGCCACTGGTCTGATAGTCTCCATAATATCAAATAGTCCCCCATACATGGACAATTTCGAACCCTGTTTCTAAATCAGATGGTGACCCAACCATGGAGACACCCGAAGGAAGTCGCGATCTCCCACCATAATCTCTAGAGGTTGATGAAGATGATCCACATATGAATTATTTATACTTTTATCTATTTCCATACTTTAAAAAATTAAATTAATCTACTTAGACATCTCCATCAGGATACTCAGTCCAAACAACACTGATTCCCCAACCTCTAACCAAGGAAAATGACATCTATATGGTCTGTGATAGATTTACTCAAATGGTGCCATATAAATAGTATATTTGTATCTATTGTTCTTTGAAAACTCAACTAGCACCACATGAGTTTCCCAAAATCTAATAATATCTTGGACAAATGCCCTCAACATGTCCTCTAATAAACATATAGTACACTCAGACTATCCATCCGCATGCTAGTGAAAAGATAAACTAAAAAATAGGTTCCCATCATCCATAAAAATTCATGGTATAAGCCCAAAATAAATCAAATATCTAGATCTTAAACTATCATTCCTGGAACCCCATACAAACATACTATTTCTTGAACTTACAACTCACCCAACTGATCGATGGTAAAATTCTCTCAAATTGGTAAGAAATGAGCCACCTTACATAACTGATCCACAACCACCCAGATTACATCATCAATTCATGGAATAATTTAAATACACACAAAAAATACATCATTATGTTAGCTTATTTCCATTAAATAATAGTCAAGGGTTGTAAAAATTCTCTCAACCACTAATGCTCAATTTTCACCTGTTGGTAGGTATGGTATCGCGCTATGAAATTTGGAACCTATTTCTTTATTCTAAGCCACAAATACTACCTATGATGATACCAATACATTTTTTAGATTAGTATGCACATCCCACTTTAATTCATGAAACTCAAACATCAAATATTCTCACCTAAATTCCAGAAAAACAACAAGACCACAAACATAAAGGATCACATCATATCCAATAGTCCAAATAGAAGGCGACTTTATACCTTTATAACATCCCCTAAAGTCCATACATTCAACATACTCATACTACCCTTCCTTAATTTGTCTTAGAACCATGGACTTATCTACTAAGGATGCAAGTGTTGTCTTCCCTCGACCTTCCTGCACCTCAAAATGCATATTAGAAAACAACACCACCATCTTCCACTTGAAACATGATTCCTAAACCACTTGATTATGAGTCATCTGGATCAAAGAATCTACAACACTATTTCCCTTTCCTGGTGTGTTAGACAAATATTAATATAAGGGTTGCATATACTACACCCATATTTTCTACTAGAGATTCAAATCTAATTGGGACAATATGTACTTTTGGATCTTATGATTATTGTACACCATAAAAAGTTATCCCAACAAGTAGTGCTGGAAACCCTTTACGACATACACTAATCTATCCAATTCGAGTTCATATTAATGAGGCATCAACTATCATAAACTATACACAACCACCTAGCCATACTATATCAATACCTCCACAATCCCAACACTCAATACATCACAATATAAGGTATACTCTTTACATAGATCAGGTAATATTGGAAATACATTTGTAGTCAACAATTAATTTAATTCTTGGAAAGAAATCTCACATGTATCATCCCATTCAAACATGATTCCCTTCTTGTTCAATCCCAAAAGTGGTGCATCCAATCGAGAAAATTATTTAGTAAACCTTTGATAGTAGCCAAAAAATAGAGAAAAAATTGTATATATGAAACATTCTTTGGATTCTCCCAAGACACCACCGCCTGTACTTTATCTGGTTCCATAGGCACACCTTATTATGAGATAATGTGTCTAAATAAATCCCCCTCGTCAATCATGAAATGACATTTGGATAGATTAGTGTATAGAATATGCTCTATTAGTGTACTCAAGATGATGTAAAGATTATTTCAATGATTGTAATGAGGTTTGGAGTACACTAAGATTTCATCAAAAAATAAAAATATGAATTGTTCTAGGTAAAGATGAAAGATTTATTTCATTAGGTCCATAAACACTACTGGCACATTTGTAAACCCAAACAACATAACTAAAACGCATTCAATTAATAAATGATAATGAATGAATTACATCGTATATCAGAAGTTATAACCCTTATATTATGATACCCCGACCTTATATTAATTTTTGAAGACAATGAATCACCTCTTAGAGGGTCAAAATGGTCATCGATACAAGGAATAATGCATCGATTCTTAAACATCATCTGATTTAACATGTTATAATAAATGAAAAACCTCAGTGATCCACCAAATATATTAGAATAAAACTATTGAGATCCTCAAGGTGACATACTTGGATGAATAACCCCTTTATTATCTAACTAATACAACTTAGTTTTCAGCTCCTAGAGTTTTCCATTGCTGTAATCTATGGAGGAATGAAAACACGTTCTTCTTCTGACAGAAGTCATATCATAAAGTACACATCCCTTTTAGGCGGAAACCCTCAGAAATAATTGGTAAATATATCTTAAAACTAATCTACAACTAGAGGAATTATGGAATGTTCTACCCCCCATCATCAAGCATAATAAAATCCACTCAGGCTGTGAGTTCACCCAAACTGGCCCTACATGGTCTTCCCATACATCCCATTCGCCGTGATTGATGAACACATCCCACTCATGTTATATGAGAATTAATCTAGGATGATAACAATCAATGTGGGATTGATATTTCACTAGAGAGTACTTCCCAAAAATAAAATCAAATCCTAACATCTTAAGTACATACATTTTCAATAGGAAACGATAATTACCAACAACGTGCGTACACCCCTTACATTGCCTCATATTGTGTGCTCGCACCACTAAGGGTGTATCAGTTGATATAACCTCACATAGTATCTCCACTAATGAGACAAAAAACAATTCAAACTGATAAAAAATAAAATAATGTATGGAACCTATATTGAATAATGCAATAGAAACCATAGAGGCCACAAGATTCGTACCTCTAATAGTCAATGGTCTAGCCTCATGAACTCCAATTGTAGACTGAAATAAAATAATATGGATCATTCCACTACCCTAGGCTTCTATTTAAGTTTATTTTGAATCAATGAACAACTAGAATGGACAATATTACCCTAGAGTACCACACCCACCACCTCGACCAGTACCTCCAGTAAAACTCCACCTGCCTACATGGTATGGGGTAACTGACCCCCAGCTTGCACTCTTTACTGGCATTGGACCCTTTCAATAGAAATATAGCAAGAGTTTCTACATAACCTTAACACATGCCCCATCCATCTGCACACCCAGAATTCAAATGGTGGTTTGGGATAGTGAACATACATATATCCCATCCTTCCACACTGATAGAAGATAATACTATCACTAACCTGGGAGGTTGGATCCCTTGTCTGGATACCTGGACCACCATTTCCCTAATGAAATCTATCGAAGAGGTGCTTCCTTCCACTGGATGATGAACACCAGATAACCAAATTAATACTGTACCCCCACTACTAGGGGCCTCCTAGGGATTTCCTTTAAAAATAAGTTCCTGATCTACCACTTAAACAAACCTTTTTAAATAGAAAATATTAACTGAGGACTTGATATATTGTCTCTGTCCTTCTTGGAAGCACCTTGGAGATACCTCCTCATCCCCAACCAAAGCCTAAAGAAAACTTTTCAAGTTAGTGAAATGACAAGAATAATCTATCACTGACATCATTACCTAGGTTATCCCCATTAATTTTACAGCCTTGTGCTTCCTCAAGGTTTCTGGGTAGAAGTGTTTCAGAAACTATTATTGGAATCCTTTCCACAACATACCCTCTTGTTTCTCAGTCTGAATGAAGATATACCACCATCATTTTACCTTCCCTCACATCATATAATCATAAAAAATCACTATATTATCAGGAAGAGTCTCTACACTGAAAATTAATTTTTTTTTCCAAACACTTATCAAGAGGAGTCTCTAGATAATCAAGGATTGTTTGGATGGAATCTATCCAAATAACGTTGCCTCAATTCCACCTTATACAGGAAAAGTTAGAGGGTTGTTTATTTGAAATTCACTAGTAATATCAAACATTCTTTGTACAACCCACCTTGTGTTCCACTCCATAATTTTTATATAATGAGAAAATTTCTCATGAAACTTATCTTCTCCCCTATTACCCTGATTCATAGTGTTCCCATGTTCCACCTCTGTGGGAGAATTCTTAGATACATCCTCTTGTCTACTAACCCACACACATTGATGTGGTGACATATTTAGACTATAAAAAGTAGTTGTCATAGAACTTATAACATCATTATTTCACAATTTTATAAATGGGGAAATTCAAAATCTATAACAAATAATCCTGCACACACTACCCCAACAAACATCATCACACATAGCACACTACCCTTGATCATCCCTACCGTGGGTCACGTCTAACATATGTGTGGGGGTGGGGGGGGGGGTAAGAAAACATACATGGCCATAATCATTTCATTAGAAACGTTTTTAAAACCATATCCACTCTCACAATATAATTTATTTCTTTTAATAACATTTCTAATTTCACCACTTGTTATAACCAACATGTTAACTCATTTACAACCCATAATTAAGTATAACTCTATTAACATGCTTCCATTTTTAACCATTTGCAACATATTTAATAGACCCCATTTTATTTAAAATTTCATGAGGATAAAATTAATTCCACACACTATGTCCATCACACCCATCTAGTGTGTGCCTATCATGATGCATTCCCCCCAAAACCCTAGGTTCCTATAATGATGCTTGAATGGTCAGCCTCTTGTCATTAAAACAACGAGAAAAGTATCATAAAACATTCATGTCATGAAAAGTGCATCATCCAATGGTGAGATATCATTCAACTATAACAATTTATATTAATAAAAACAATTCATGGCTTGGGTGATAAGGGGTTTCACCCATACATGGTTTAGCTAATCCCAAGAACGATCTCATTGCTAAGTCCCAACACATCCCAATATCCTATCTACAATCCCAAATAGTAAGGACATAGAAATGATCCACTATAATATAAAATTCTGACCTCCCTAACCTAAAATCCACTAAACAGTGACATGAGTTGGGCCTCCACATTATCTCAAGTGTGCCTCCCCGTATGCCATAGGTTGTCAAGTAGCTACTATGGTTTAATGGAACCCATGGGGAGAAAATATGATGTTTATTAGAGTAAGAAAAATCAGATTACCATAAAAAATAATAGATGTAAAAAAATAAATAAGAACATGTATTATAAACAATTTCCCTAGGATGGTACAAAAACAACCAAATAGTGAATCTGTCAAGACTTTTTAATGGTGCACAAGTGAAGGAAACCAAAATAAATAGAAAGTGATAAATCCCCAAAAATGGGACCTAACTCCATTTCAGGATCACTATAAATGGATATCTAAATCCCAACTAAACTCTCTAGAATAGGGACCTTTCCTTTTTCCTGACTTACAATCATGAAATTTGATTAGGCACCCAACAACAGCCCAAGAACGGTGTGACAAAAACTTATTAGTTCACCACTAAATATGTCTACAAAATATCCAGTCTAAACAGATTGTTTATGAAATTTGTAAATAAATGAAAAGGTAAATGAAATAAATCTCAATTTACAATTATATAAGAATATTAAATTACCCAATTCCTAATACACATTCCATTACCATCAATTAAATCATCTTTATTACTAAATTTGTTTTCAACACATTTTCTAGGGGTTAAGAATTTTCTTATTTTACGTAACAACCTAAGAAGACACATCACTATGCATAAGGGGGTAATGAAGTTCCCTATATCACTAGGTAAAATATATCATAAAAAAATACATCACACATACATTGGAGCCTTAGTCTAGTTAGTTTCATCCCATGAAAATATTAGGGGTATAGAGCCTTAGTCCGACTCCATAACCCATTCATTCCATGGTGGGGTTTAGAGCCTCAATCCAATGTGACATACGGTCATAACACCTCAAGTCAATACCCCACATACATAGAAGCCATGGGAACTTGATTATTTAACTGTTTACCACATATAACATTTCACAACCATAACCAAACAATAACTTTTCATTATAATTCATAATTCAACAATACATAAATCATTCCCATTCCATAACCCATTATCACAATTTCCATTTAGTTAGATAAGCCAATTTAACCCAATCCCCTATTTTATACCTTAAACTAATTATAATATTCAAAATTTCCCATATGTCAATCCATTAAAAAAATTATCGATTTTTAAGAATTTATGCATTAAAATGTTCACCATTTCATATGAATTAGCCCACTTATGCATTTCAATAACATTTCTTAAATCATTTATCGTGATTTTCTTTATTACTACTAACTCAATTAATGTTAAGACAAAAAATCCTTCATGACATTAACAAGGTTATAAAAGACTTATTAATATTATTTTTTTATTCAATCTATCAAACCACCATTTCCTTCATGGGTCCACCTTACCACAAATTAATTTCAGGCTAAACATTATTGTTCCCTATGTTTAGAATCATTGGAGAACCCCATGGGTGGCCCTAAATTGGTCTAGTAATCCTCATCTCACCCCAAGGGGCGTGAGGGGATAAAATCCCCATTTAAACAAAACTTTCTACAAAATATTACAAAGTATATTAAATGGAAAATCAGGAAAAAGAAACCACACAATCATGCAAGAACAAATCTATATTAAAGAAATGGGATATAACTTATAGACCACCTCACATGAATCCGACGTCAAACACACTCTTAATAATAAACATAGATCCAGATTCAAACACACTTTGAATCATCAACCAACATTCCACAAAAAATGGAGTGTTTCATGGCTTCAGAAGTATATGAAAAAATATACATGGAAAAATATAGAAAAGAGAAGAAAGAGGGATATTAGACTTACCCAGAGATTCGATCTGCAAAAAAAGACACTCTAAGTAGCCTAAATATCATGGATATCGATCATTGGGAGATCTTGAGGGTTTCAGATCATTACTAGGAATGGAGTTAGGGTAAGGGGGGGGGGGGGGGAATTGTGTGAGAACATAAAAATCCAGGGGGTTGGGGGAAATAGTAGTTTTCCACTTTTTAATGGGGCGCATGGTTTGGCCACATGGTTTTCTAAACCATGTTCCATCCTTGAGCCTGACTATGTCCAAGAGGGGTTAAGTCGCATGGTACATTATAGAGGTACCCATGGTTTGAAAAGATGTTTCTTAATAATATGAGAATCCTATGTCTAAGGATACATGATTTGTATTCTACTCTCTCACATGTTTTACTAACAGTGCAACAACTGTGCAACATGAACATATTGACCTGATTTATCCATTATTTCATGTGCAGATTCCCTGTAATATCCTTGAACATCCTCACACACCCATTAATAATTTATTTAGCCAAAATTAAAATGTTAAAATCAAAATTTAAGCAAGTAAATACCTTCATGATATTTGGGATCTTACATAAAGATATTATAAATACAATATTAATAAAAAAATTAATCTGTAATATTAAAAAAATAATTATTATAGAATAATTTTTTAAATTTATTAAAATATTAGTATATAATGATGAATTAAAAATTGATGTTTTTTCAAAATAACGTTCTGAAATATTTGAATCTAATTTTTAAATAAAACAAAAAGTATAAAATTAAGACTTGTATCATTGGGAAATATTTTTTTGTATTAAATATTATAATTATTATTTAAAATAAATTAATAAATAAATTGGTTCTAATGTATTATTCTTGTCAAAAATATATTCTATCCAGGATATATTTATTATCATAAAAAGGATAATTAAATAGTAATTTTAGAAAGAGTACATTTTTAGCATAAAATTAGATTATTTTTTTATCTTTGGTAGTAGAATGTTTTCATGAATGAGTATTAAAAGTGGAATCTATATTTAATAAATATATATTTCATAATGTGGTTTTCTTTATTAATAAACTGTAATTATAATTCAATTTTATGGAGTTTATATGATGTTTTGTCATTTATTTTGATTTGGTCTTCCATGTAAAGAAAGATATCGAACACATTATGTTTGAAAGGATGATATAATTTAAAATATTGGGGTGTTAATATGTAATTCCTTAATATATAAATAATATTTGGGTAGAATATTACATAAAACCCCTATAGTTATGAGATTATCATTTTCTATCTCCATATTTTTATCCTTTATTGTTGAATAATGATCATTCTTGTGGAACAAATATGTTACCACAAGATAAATGAAATTTATTTGAACTAATTAAAAAGTTAAACTATCATGGAACAAATAGTTATTATAAATTGTGATATTCTATACAAATTCATAGTTTAAATGTTATATACACATTATTGTGTGACTTTTATACATAATTTTTATTTTATCCCTTAAAAGAAAAATTTCACGAAGTGATTAAGAAACATTTGAATTAGATTTTGATCCCGTTAGAAAAACTATTTTTCATTCCATCTTGGTCCATAATTAAACTTTCTCATATAAAATCGTTAGTTTGTTTTCAATAAATGCAACATGAGAATATCAAACAATCATGATTGACAAATCCATGATAATGTCAATAAATTATATTTATGTGTTATAGAATCCAAACATTCTATCATTATATTGAATTCTATATTTCAATGTTTTCCAACAATCAGTGGAAAGAATTATAACAACTTGACACATCTCTATAGTTGTTTTCTTCAACACTTTCCTATTTTAAAACATGACCAAGGGAACATAGTAAGGGAAAATAAATATAAATACATAACTCGATACCTCATTTTCATATACATTCCCCCTTTCTATTTTATTTTTTATTTTGTATACCATATAAGTCCAAAACCATATAGTACTAGATTAATAATGCTAAATCAATCCATTGAATAGATTATGGTACCTGTTATATCTTCGAATATCCTCGAGTAATATCTCATATAATTTCCATTAATTTCTACCAATATAGATGTATTGTTAGTGAAATTTTAATAATGACTCATTACAAAGTAAAAGATAACTGTTGATCCAACAAAGTATATAATATAAATTAATGTTACAATGTTTTTCTAGGAGTAAATTTTATAAAACTCATGATTAATTGAAAGTGAAAAATGATATTGATCATATAGAAAATAGTGTATATTTGATTCATCATAGTCAAAAATAAAATTGATACAAATTTTGTAAAATGAGATTATTAATGGTTGAATCATCATAAACAGGAACAAAATGAAAAATAATCATTCTTAAAAAATAAAAATTCTATCTGTTATAGAAACCCCAACCAATATAGCTATATGTTGAAGTTGGTAAACTATTATATTTATAAATGATTATGAGAATCAAAAAAATATTAATATGAGGTGACAAAAGAATTATTGAAATCCACTATTAAAAGTAAATTCTCCACCCAAATACCCATGATGATTTTTATGTTATTTACTTTAATAATATAGGCGTTTCCTTCATGTCTTGATAAGGATGTGGAATCTATCCACCATTTACTATTTCATGGTTTTAAAAATATTAATTATCTTGACATATGATTTCTTTATACACATAATATGTTGAGGATGGATAAAAAAGATAAGGGATTATCATGTTTTCATATTTTCTTGGAAATATATAAGGTTAATTGTTTAATCTAGAAAATTAATATTGATTGGTCATGTAGTAAACGTTGGTCATATAAAATAGCTTTTAGGAAGTAAGGGTAATGTTTCCATATGAGATGTGATTGTCTAAAACACTTGATGTGGCATTAAAAACATCATAGAGACACACCCATATGTTTTAAATGTTATAGAAAACTATTTTACCATTAAAATGTATATATGAAACAAATTATATATTATAAAATATCTATAATTATACATGAGTATGATATTAATGTTTGGATTGTGGAAGATTTTATTTTTAATTAATGATGATTAAAAAATATTCCTATAAAGAAAGAATCATATGAACAATAATACGTAAAGATCGTGATAATATAATTATTTGATATTGATTTGTTTCTCATGTTATCCTATATGAAAATATAAGATTTATATAAATAATGTTCTATGATAGAAAATAAGAGATAATGCTTTTGAAAAACATGTTTTATATTTTGTTGGATGTAATACATGGTGAAAAAATAATTTAAGGTTAATAAAATTTTATCAAAGATAAAAGAGTTTATCCAAGATATTTGATAAAATATGTGGAAAATAATTCCCATAACCATATATTAGATATTTGTAAAGATTATTTTTTTATGAATATGTCAACAAAGACCTAGAATATAATAAATGTTATAATTATTAAATAATTATTTATAATATACTTTAAAAATGTATGACTTTTTATTTCTTGACGTAATAATGTTTTTATTTATATAAATATATTTTAGAGAAAATATTTTTTTTAATATTATAATTCTATATTGGTTAATCTTAAATTTTTTTACACATATATAAAATAAATGACTAAACCACCTATGTTAAATGTGTAGGTTACATTATAAACTAATATAATTTAGGATATTTATGACAATGTATCAATGTAAATAGTTTCAGTTTTAATACAAGATGGTATTAAAATAATTAAACGCAAATGTTAAAGGAATTATTATAATGGTAATAATTATAAATGTTCTATGTAGATAACATATGTAATTATAATCATGAAATTAAACATTGTTATGTAAGGAAATTTAAATACTCATTTAAAGAGTTATTCACACGAAATATGATTCCTAGTATAATTTTTTCTCAAAATATATTTCTTCATATTTATTTATTATTAAAATAGTTTAGTGGGATTTTTTATCAGATGGTGAAATATAGATCATTCAATATTTATATAGTTATGTAATAATATCACAAATACTAATAGAGATATAAAAATAACCCTAATTTTCACACTATCATATAGGATATGATTATATGGGAACATATTTATAGTTTTTATCATTATTTATGTATTTTATGAATATAAAATATATAATATCACACACAATGCTTTATCCACATATTAATTTTTTTCTATAAGAAAATATTGCATGATGTTACATGATGTAAAACCTCTTAAATTATGATAGTAACTATTTTTTAAATGATTATCATCATGGATGAATGTAATATTTGATGAAACATTACAATTATAATTGGGAGGATTTCACATCTGTTATACCAAAGAGAGTGTTCAACACAAAATTATAGGTTAATTAGTGGTTACCAGAAACAAAAAAAATCACTACATGATTTTAGTTTCTCTATATTGTCAATAAATCTCAATAACAATGTAATGATAAGAATTATAATGAAAATTATCACACTTGAACATAATGACTTTTTCATGGTTCACACTACATTTTTATGAGTTGTTTTAGCATTGGTGTGTATGGTTTGGGATCCCTATACCACCATAATGTAAAATATTATTATTCTTTTATTTCTAAATTAGAAATTTTTGATAGAATATGTCTCGATTAGGAATTATTTAAATAAATCACAATTTTATTGTTATCATGGTCATTTTATGGTTATTAAAAACCTTGTGAATTAAAAAATTGTAAGAGATTTATAGTTTGGTGATTGTGCATAGTTTGGGATAAAAAAGAAAAAATATCTTATATTGGGTTGAATTTTTGTGGATATCACATTGTTTTCACATAGTTTGGAGCCATTATGTAGCATAAGCATGTAGGAACATAGCTTGAATATAATAATAATCATACTATTGGTGTAGAGTTTACCACTCATTATGTCCAATACATGTGACATATCAATAATTAAAAATTATGAAATTTCTAATGTGATCCTGATCGATTTATGACACTTTTAGTTTATTTTTACACCATGTTCATTTTTTAGAATCTTTATGCATCTTGTCCTTAATTGTTCCTTCTCTCAAGGATTCTCAATGGATCTATTTCATAGTAGTGGTAGGATCATTATTGTAATTCCCTTAAAACATTCCCCTCTATGATATTTATCTATTATCTTCCCATTTTAATTCCCTCTGATCATCATAGTGCTTGAAGGTTATTTTTACCTCAAATATATTTGAATTATTTTAAGTCTTTCTTTTTTTATTAATCTTTAAGGGGTTTTTATTTCTACATAATTATTCAATAACAAAATAATCAGACAAATTTATTATTTGAGCTAAGATACACTGTGGGTTTTCTATAAAATGTGATTACCTATCTTCTTTTATTATTTGAATCATTTTTTTGAATGTATGAAATTTATTAATAATAATATGTAATGATTCACTGTCAAATAAATTTAGTGCCTTCAAAATTTTTATTTTACTTGAAATGGTTTCTCTTTGATTAATTTTATTTATATTGTTTTATATAGACAATTTAGACTATTTTCTCGGTAAAATTCCAAACAATCTTATAAGGACTAAATTATGGTGCATCTTTTTATGAAATTTTCTCCTGTATTTCTAAAATTTTTATATCTATTTTAGTTTCATCTTTTTAAAGTATACTATTATGATTGGTCACTTGAGAAAGGTTCCATTTATTAATATGTTATTACATAGTGGTTTTGTTTTTGAATATAGAGATGGATTTTTAGGGTTTTTAAATGCATTTATTATCTTACATTAATTATATTTATTAATGATTATGCTTCATGGGAACACATTGAAAACGTTTAATAGCTGTGTAGAATTGAGTTGATATCCTTTGTTTTATTTATGTAATGGTAAAATAAGATACACATGTTGAGTGAAATTAAATAATTTATCACTGATATTTGAAATTGAAATTAAATGGTGGTTAATAATAATAGGGGTTACTTCTATAATGGGTGATGTGAGGTGAGATCATGTTATTTCGATTATTTATTATGTATATAATCTCATGTTAAAATTTTATTTATCACCACCATTTTATATTAAGGTTAACCATTTGTATATAGGTTGTAAATCTTGGTACAAGTAATGAATATGTATATGATTATTCTATAGATAGTTTCCCTATGTTCAGACTATTATATTTATTGTTAGTTTTCCCTCTCAACCATGGTAGGATTGGTAAAATTGACTACTTATGAAATTTAATATATTTAATCCTAATTATATTGTTTTTATTTTTATCCAAGATAATCGTAGGATCTCATAGGTATTCCCATGATTATTTCAATTGATTAGTCCAATGGTCATCAATTATGGGGTTTTCATGATATTTGTAATTTTATTATTCAGTGATTGTTTTTTCTTATTTTAATGATGTTTTACAATAACTATTATACTGAATACTTTTTTAAATATTATATTTATTGATGTTTCATTATTTTTTAATGGTCTTTATATTACTAGGACATTTTAGGAAACCAAAACAAGTTATTTTATTCCTTTAGAGAAAGTGTATTTTTTGAAAATGCTATTTTTTCTTGAGAGAAAATTTTCCATAATTAATTTAAAATATATTCAAGAAAAGTGTTTGTTTATAAAATATTATGTACATGAAAATTAATATTATTTTTTTTAAAAAAAATAATATATTATTAAATTTTGGGCATTCTTTAAAAGCCAATATCAGGGTATTTTTAAAGTAATTTTATGAAAATATTTTTTACATAATAGATATTTTTTTCATAGAAAAAATTAACTATTTTCATTTTTAAAGGTATTAATACTATATTATTGGGAGATAATGACTTAGGTTAATATATTAATGTTACATATTAATCAATAATTAAAATTTTCATTCATAGTTTTTATCCAAAGTAACAGGAAAATATATTTACTTTTACATGATATGTAAGGTTTGTTGGGCTAAATACCTCCTTGGAAATATTCTTTCACACCAATAATAAATTTATTGTCTAATAAATGTATAATTATGATTCATTTAGTTGTATTTTATTTCTATTTTGAGTATTATTGTAGTGTAAGTGATGGTTATTCAAAAAAATAATGGATATGGGTTTCAGTGTATTCATATGGATCCTATTTTAATTATATTTGATATTATTCTTATTTACCATAAAAAAATTATATTTATATTTACTTTTCAATAACATCCACAAAATTTTTATAGAAGATTTATTTTGATAGCTTATGAAACCCATAAATAAATTATATTAAACAACCCACAATTTATAATTCATTAAATTTAATGTCTTCGAAAGATTACAGAGGACACAACCTGAAGTCTAAACAAACAGTAATATATTATACCATTATAACCTAGCCATTAAATTAGTTATTATGAATTGTACTGAACAAAATAAGAAAATTATTCTTATTTATCGATCAAAAATAATGTAAGTATCATTTAAATGAAAAAGTTTTTTTTTTGAAAAACAATATTTTTTTCTTAAAGACAGTTTAGTATTTATTTGAGCACATTAATTAAAATTAACTTTTACAACTTCTATAAATTTTCTTTTATATAAATACATTAATTTTTTAAATAATCATATAAATATTATCATGTGGTTAATCTTTGAGTTTTTGTAGAAATTTTTTATTTTTTGATGAATAGTGAAAATCTTGATATTTATTTAAAACTTTCCATTCATTTAAATAATATTCATTGATAAATTATATTTTAAAATGGTTTTAATGTAAAATTAGGTTTTTATTATTATATTTTTTCTAATTTTTTTTCATTTTAATCAATTTAATATTTATTCTTGATATTAAAACCTTATATACTTATGATGATTTTCTCTTTGGAAACCATCTTTTTCATCGCGTCTCCGAGTATAATTTAAAATTGGATTCTTCGACATATGTGAATTGAATTTATGAATATGGATTCTATATTTGGGATCATTTATTTTTTATTACCTAAAAATTTAAACATTTGTTTTTACCATTATTAATAGAAAAATTGTAAAAAATAATTACCACTGTTAATGTAATAATTGATTTATTGAGGTGTTAAACAAAGAAGGTATGTGTAAAAATGACCTAAAAATTTATCTAATTACTATTTACATAGATATTTCCTAATTATCCATTAAAAAATTATATAATACCATTATTTAGAATATTTTTTAGGTGAATGAAATTCTCAATTTGGAATCTTTTGGGAAATTTCTATGTAATTTACAAAAAGGTCCCTTTTCCCCACTAATAAAAGTTCCCTCAAACCCTTTTGTTATTCTAATGTATACTAAATTATTATGCAGTAAAAACATTTCCAAAAAATAAAATAAAACCATATAAAAATTTTATAACTATTTTCCTTAAAAAATTACCAACACTTGGGTCTTTAGAAACAGATATAATGGAGGATTCTCTAAGAAAAGACAATTTCATTCATTATGTTCTATTTTTATTTCTTCTTTAATAACCTAAAATTATTTAATATTGAATATAAAATAATTAAACCATTATATTTGATATAATATTATTTTATTATGATGATGAAATAATATTTAACCATCTCCCATTCCATCAAATAGAAAAAAAATCAAGTTCTCTTTTTTATGGTGGACTACCTCCTCTTGAATCGAGGTCATTTATTTTTCCTCATAGAATCTCATGTATAGTAATTATGATGGAAATAATGGATATATATGAAAAATATGACATGAAATTAGTTATTTATAGTTTATATATGATCCAATTTTTTACCCTTTTAATATGTTAAGGAAATGATATCATTGCTCATGCGTACGTATGACCTACCATCTCCATAAAGAGGTTCGAATGATATCCCATGTATCAAATGCATCAATAATTCTAAAAAAGTATCTGATAAATATTTGTGATATTTATATTACTCATATAAATATGGATATGATTGATATATATATATATAATATTCACAAGAACTAGGATATTCATGAAGAAACATGCATGAGAAAACAAGGAAATTAACACCTGAAACGATGAAAATAATGAAATACTATTAAGAAATGGATGATAAGATAATATAGAAGGATCATATATGATATTATAAATATGAATATAGTTCTCTAATAATTTATTAAAATTATTAAAACAATTATAAATGAGTTTAAATCATGTTTAACCAAATGGAATCATAGGGTAATGGATTTCTAGTCTCAATTTAAATTCATGGAGACACATGCCATATGAAAAACTTGCTTAAATTATGAGGTGTATGAATTAACACTTTCAAATTTTATATATTCAATACCCATTATTTATTTATATTTAATATTTCCTTTGATGTTATTATTTATTAGGACATACTATTCAAAATATCACCAAATTTGAAAGGGAGATCATCTTAATTTCCCTATATTGAGGTATAATATAATGTTATGGATTTTTTATATGGTGTATATACTACATAGTTGAAATGAAATATCATGATTTATTAAAAAATAATGGTAATTAATATTCTGACTTTACTTATTTCATCAAATGGGATTTTACATAAAATATACAAATTGGTGATGAATTTCATTACTAAATTTATTTTCATTAATTTACATTACTTCCACATTGACTTTGATTTTCTAATATTATGTGTGTAATTATTGTTGACTGTAATATGTATTATTTACACTTTTATTATTTGGATTTTAATATGATTCATATTATGACAACACAGAACCCATACTTTCGGATCCTGTGCTGAAATCCATAACACTGCATTCGCGGCTTTTGATGCCGATAATTAGGACCAAAATATTTCTGGTATACATTAAAATATAAAAAAGAAAATTGGGTGACATACATAACTGATGATATTATAGGTTTATATTTTTATAGAATTAGAAAAAAGTCCTATATAAAACATTCACAAGAAATTAAATGATCATTTCTCCCACTTATCCAAGATTTTATTTTTCACATTAATACATAATAATCATCCATATGAAATCCCTTATAATGATAACATGTTCAACCTCATTATTTAAAACCTAGGGAAATAGAAACATTAGAAGGTTTAGTTGAAATGATCAATAAGGTTAAGCATAATCATTAACAAATGAATGTCATAAATAATCATAAGAGTTCATAAGGGTATGTTGACATAATCAAATAACATGATAGAATCATAAAAGAACTCATACCTATCAAAAAATGGACCATTAAATATGAAAAAATGGAAAATGAAAATGTAATCAGAATCAATAATCCTTAGCCATGTGATTTAAATGTTGATCATTATAAACATTTTAAACTGATAGTAGGACAAAAAATTATAAAGGTATATTGGTTTGAAATTTTATTTTTCAATATTTTAAATGGAAGAACCACGTGGTTGTCTTCTATACATTCCTCCCTTTCAAATGTAATATCCAAATTACCATGTTTCATAACAACATCATTGGAGGGATATCATGGAACCACCTATCCTTGGACTATCATGGAAACACCCATAAATGTCTACATACCATTTCCAAATTGTCACAAATAAAATCATGCATAAACTATCTGTAACAACTTATAACCCCTTTAAAGACTGATTAACTCTTAGAAAAGAAATGAGTGATATAAAAATATATTTGAAACATTATTTAATCATGGAAAAAAAATGTGTTCCCTAAAAATATAATTAAAAAATGATTAAACCATTGAAACAAAATGGGTTAAATAATTTTTTTGAAACATGATTAAATGCTGGAAAAGAATCATGTTCCATAAAAATCTCTTCAAAACATGATTAAACCATTAAAAGGATAGGGTTCCATAATAATATATTTGAATAAATCTTAATCAATACATAATAGAATAAGAATTATATTAATATAAAATACCCCCAATAGAGGATATGTAACAAAAATTCATATTGATGTTGGTGAATTGAAATAATATTAAAACATCATTAAAAACATTCATGAGGAAAATAATATTTAAACATTCCAAAGTGTCCCATACCACCTTGAATTTTTTAGCAAAATGAACATGAATGAATAATGTTAAATTAAACATATAATATCATCAGAATATTATGATTCATGATATATCATGTCAACGTATAATTATGATCCCTTCATAAAATAATATTAGTGTATAAAATAACAAATTTCTCAAGGAATGAAAATTTTGATTGAAATCCATTTCCACTTTGTTAGTTTGGAAAATGTAAACCAAATGAAAGAGATATAAACAAAAGGATATGTAAAAGACCATAAATTTAAGGATATGAATCATAAAATATATTTATGGACATTATATACACTACACAATAACATAAGTGGTGAATATAAAATATATCTCAGACAAATAAAAGTTAGATGATAAAAGCCTTATGAATATCATATCATTATATTCAGAATAAACCAATGAAATAATTATTTGTGAAAAATGTAAATCCAAAAAAATAAAATTTTAAACATAATATAAAATAATAATGTTTATTTCAAATATTTTTTTTTCATAAAATAAAAAATGATATATAAGTTAAACCCAATGAATGGAAATTGAGTTATGAAGTTCCTTACTACTTGGTTACTTTTGAATTGTAATCCCCATGAAAGAAATAAATTAAAATGAAGATTTAAATTCCATGATGATAAATTTATTCTTGATATAAAATAAAATAGGGTTATTATACACAGTACAAAAAATAAATAAATGCTGATTATGATGTATGCTTCTAGAATGTAAAAACGATACAAGAATCCTTTACCTTAAGACTGATTTGTTAGGACTCTCATCTCTCTTCTTGAAAAATAAACTTATTTAAATTATTTTATTTTTTCATAAAAATCAAAAATATAATTATTTATTTTATTTTATTTCTAAAAATGTTAGATAAAATTACATAATCAATAATGTAAAAGTTACATGTTTTGACAATATTCAGCTTGTGTGTCAAAATTGACTTTGATAGACCAACTATGGTCAATAAAATCATTATTTTAATCTCTAAAAAATAATAATCATGACATAATTATCAATTTTTTACATCAATTATAATTTTAAAATCATAAAATAACAATGGTTAAGAAAATTTAAACAACATTATGATTATGAAGATGGTAGGCCATACGTATGCATGTGTAATATTGTCAATTTTCAATGATTATTATTGAAATAATGTAACTACTGATTTTCCTTACCAAATGACCATTATATCCTAAATAAAAAATTATTTAGTTATACACACGTATATATATCATTATTGTGATGTGGTGATGAAAAATTAATAATTATATTTTATTGAGGAAGTGGTAGTCCACATGTCTACGAACAACGTTATCACTTTATCTATGTGTGAAATTGAAATAAGAAAAAGATATAAAATATGTATAGATAGATAATTATGTCAGTAATATGATAAATATTTCATTTATACTGTATATGTTTATTGAATATTTACTAAATACCTTCCATGTAATAGGTGAATATATCACATATCTTTGATGAGGTGGTAGTCCACACATCGACAAATGAAGTTATCATATTCCAAAAAAAATGAAAACATGAAGGTATTTTTTATATACTAATTAAAATTTAGTAAAATATAATAAATATCATATATATTATATAAAAATATAATTTCCATCATAATTATCTACCGTATGAGGTGGTAAAAGAGAAATGAATGACTTCGTTTCACAAGGCAGTAGTTCGCCGTACAAACGAATGTTGATTTCATAACCCATTTGATAGATGTGTGTGCAATTTCGGGTCAAACCATTAACATAACATAATTATAGTATATTTATTATATTAATAAAATTATATAATAATTTAATAATAATAATTTATGTGTATATAAAATTAAAGAAACCAAAAGTGGTCGTTGAAGAATGTTACCTATTTTTTGGGTAACTCTATTTGGATTACACCAAACAACATACATTGATTAATTTATTCCAAATTTTATGCTACTAAAATAATATGAAATATTTTGGGAGATTATTTTATAAGGGTTTTTATGAGAAAAATAGTTTTAGAGGTGCCATGATGTGAGGAGGGTGAGAGCATTATATACCATGTAGGGAGTGACATTTTTTAAATTTAAAAAGGAAATGAGCTTTAGGAGGTCTCCCATACATAATTTCACTCCAATAATGATAATTATTAGAGAATATAGGGTATATGGTATAATAAATTCCATAAAACGGGGGTTGTTTAATCTTATTTCTCATTTGGACTCATAATATTACCACTTGACAACTATGTAAGCACATTTTAAACTTAATCACTCTAATTAATTTTAATTTATTTCACTAATAATGATTTTGTAAAAACAGAAGTATACTAGATTATAAGTTATAAATTATTATTATTAAAAATATTCAATTCATTTTTCCAAATTAAAATTACCTAATTTATATAATTTAATTTAAAATTAATATCACAAAGGAGACGATAAACAATGTTTTTAATGTGAAAATGTTCAAAAGTTTGCCAATTTCATTATATCAAAAATCACTATGAAAATTATTAAAATTTCAAAAATTGGATTAAATGATAAGAAATTGATCTAATTATTAATTAGACCCAAATAATGTTTTTTATATTTTTAAATCATTTAGTGTAAATATTAGTTTTCAATTAAAATTTAGTGTCATTCACTATTCATCAAAATATTAAAGTTGTAAGAAAAATAAAATAATTTAACCTAAATTAAAATATAATATTAAGATTTCAAAAATGAAGTTTTTTTTTTCAAAATAAAAAATTATAAATGTTTAAAATTTTATTTTTAATCTAATTCTTCAATTAATAGAATGTAAAACTTCCTTAAAAAAATATTCAACTTTTTATATTTAAAATTGGGTTTATTCTTATAATAATCCATTCAAAATTATTGGATTAATGGAAAAATATTTGATTGAATATATAAAATAAAAAATTAATTGAGATACTTCAATAATATTAATTAGTTTAATTAATTAATATAAATACCATTCTCGTAATATTTTTTTTCATAAAACACATACTTAAAATTCAATTGATTTTTATTTTCATTTATAATTAATTTTCCACCAAAGAATTTATTTTATAAATATTTTTAAACCATTTATTCATAAGTTAGTTATTCACATTCAATCAAACCATTCCAATGATAAGGTGAGAACTTTCATATTAAATATTAATATTATATTGTTTTTCTATAAAATAAGGTCTGGCATGTAACACACTTTATCAAAGAGACTCAATGTCACATTCAATGAAAGTTAAATTTTTTTTGTGTACAATGCAAGATAAAATATCCATTACATGTTACATAAGTTATTAATGAATTTTAATTATTTTTAAAAATATACTTATTAAAATCTCAGGATGTTACATCCAACCCCACTTAAAAAGAATTTCTCCCCCAAAATAGTTCCTGGTTAAGAATGGATTAACATTTTTATAATTATTTATTAAAACCCATGTCATCAAAAATGATTACAAACATCATCTAAAAAATTAAATGTGTGAAATATAATGGTCACAATAAGTTACACATGACTAGGATTCAACATTGAGGGAACATAGGTGGTAATATAGGAAACAAATAAATAATTATAGAGAGTGATTGATGTAATTGATCATAAAAATGTGAATGATCAGTGGAAATTTAAGGGCCTATTAAAAATAAATCTACCATGATCAATGTGGCCACTATTTCATTATAATTTAATGTACTTGGATAATTATTTTGTTTCTAGATCTATTTACTAGAGTTTGAGATTTCATTTTCCATATATACTAAGAAAAAAATAAAAAGTATATATAATTACTTGATGAGTATAATTTTATCCTCTAATCATATTCCACCAAAATCTTCCTATTTTTATTAAATATATGGGTACTTAAGAATAATTTTTAATTCTTAAAAAACTAAAATCTAATATTAAAGACCACATAACTATAAAAAGGTATTGTCTTGAAATTTCACTTATCTTTTAACATTACCCAAAACGAAAATGGTTGGAATATAATAAAATAATTACCAAAATGAGTAAACAATTAAATTATACAATAATAATCAAAATTAAATAGTAAAATAGAAATATATATCTAAATTATTCCACTATTAAATATCCTTAAAATGATTTAAACATTTCTTGAATGTGTTTTAATCATAACGATTAGAAGGATTTGATAATATATTCTTCCACGATAAATAAACCATTACACCTAAAATACAATCCCATGTGTTTCTAACATATTCTTTACATGTAAAATAATTTCATGCTAACCATTACATTGTGTAGGATAGTGGTGGTTATTGAAAACATTATGATTCTTCAGTTAAGGGTTCATCCTCCCTTCTAATCCAGATACGACATCTTGCCACTAAGAATACAGGTTGTCCATTTTTTCTTTTAATATGAAATATAATTCATTACTAAAAAAACATTATAATGATCATATGGGTTAAAAATACATCATCCAAAAACAATTATCCAAAAAAATCATTGATAACATTTAATGGAAACATCACAATATCAAAATTTAAGTAAACCAACATTTGATACAAACTATATAAAACTAGATTCTGCACTCCAAAATCTTATTCTAAAATTCATAACATTACATTCTAGGCTTTACGACTGATAATTGTGACCCAAAATTTTCATCTATAATTTACAACCAAACAAGTAAAACAAGGAAAACATACATACTGGAGGACCATTTAGGTTTATAGTTGTAGTGAAATATGAACAAACCCTACATAAATAATTCACCATAATTTAAATGAGAATTTTTCCAACATAACCCTGATTTTCATTTTTCCATTACTACATGTTTATCTTGTATACGAAATCCATTATATAAATAACATGTTCAACATTATTCTTCAAAACATGGAGAAATATAATCATAATAAGGGTGATATTATATGGTCAATAATGGTAAACATAAGTACTAAAAAATGAATTTCATCAATAAGATTAAGTATTAATAAGGGTATTATGAAATAATTAATGTGAATTAGAGAACCATAAAATAAATCATACCCATAAAAACTTATACCATTATAAATGTGGTCATGGTAATTGAAAGAGTCATAAAAATCAATAATCATGATCCATATAAAATCAGTTATGATCATTTGACACATTATAAAATCATAAAGAGAATATATAAAACATATATAAATCTTGGGACATAATTATAATTTTCATTATTATAAAAAGAATAACCTTGGGGTCGACGTATATATTTTTTACCCTTAAAAATTGAATAGCCCCACCACTAACCTTTATTACTCAATACATTAGGGGGGTATCGTGGACCAACAAATCCTGGGTCTATCCTCGATCCAACAAAAAAATTTCCAAGTACCATTTAAAAATCATATCACATCAAATCATGCATAAACTCATTTGAACAACCAATAAAACCTTTCGTAACATGATTAATATGTGGATAAGAAATGAGTTTTATAACAAAAACATTGAAACATGATTAACCCATGGAGAAGAAATGGGTTCCATAAAAATCTCTTTAAAATAATAGTAAACCGTGTAAAATAAATTTTCTTAATAATAATCACTTTGAAACATGATTAAACCATGAAAAATATATGGTTTTTATAAGAATATATTTGAAACATGATTAACCCATGGAAAGGTAATGGGTTCCATAAAAAAATATTTGAATCAACAATGGTCCATACATAAAATAATGATGATAGTATAAATAAAAAATCTCCCCAATTATGGATAAGTAACAACAAAAGATGATTATGTTGATTAATGGATGTTTTGTTAAACTATCATTAAAAAATCATGTGGAATGTATCCTCTAAACATTCTTAAGGGTCCCATACCACCTTGAAACATTTGAAACATAATACCCATGAATAAATAATGTTAAATGAAATATATAATTCAATTCGAAAAAAAAATATTCAGGATTTATATTTTGAAATGATTAGTATACATACCTCAGAAAATAAGATAGTTGTATAACAAAAGAAACATCTAAATAAAGGGAAGTTGTGACAAAAATCCATTATTACATCGGTAATTTTGAAACTGTAAACCCTTTGAAAGAGATATCGTCCAAAGGATATGTAAAACACCATAAATTTATGGATATTAATAATTTAATACATTCATTAGAAGAGTATATTTTACATAACAAAATAAGTGGTGAATATTGAATATAGCTCACAGATATAAAAGTGGGATGGGCAAAACACTTGAAAAGTTCATATCATTTGATTGAGATAAAATCCTAGAAATAATTAATTATTGAAAATATAAATATAGAAAATAAATGTCGAAATACAATATTAAACAATATTAGTACATTTCACACATATTATTTTAATAACATAATTAATGACATAAATTTTTACCCAATAAAGGGAAATTGAGTTAATAAATAACATAATACTTGGTATCTTTCGAATGATAATACATATAAAAGAAATGAAATCAAATTAAACTTTAAATACCATTAAAATAAATATATTTATGATATAAAATAAATTAGGGGAAATTTATACACCTCACAAAAGAAGTATGTGGTAATTAAGATCAATTCATCACTAAATTGATAGTGAGAAAAGAATCACTTACATTGAGTTTGATTTGTAATGATTGTGCTAAATCATATAAAATAATAAACTTATTTAAATTATTTATATATTTGAAAACATTTTAAAATATTATTATTAATTAATTTATCTTATAAAAAATTTAAATACAATTGCATAATAAATAATGTTTAAGTCGGATATTTGGACCATATTCAGCTTACGTGTCAAAACTAACTTTGATAAAATGATAATTCCCAATGAGGTAATTATTTAAATACCTCTAGATTAATAAAGATTAACTAATTATAAAATATTTAAATCAATTATACTTTTAAAATAATACATGAAATATGGTTATTTAAAATGAACCAATGTTATGAGCATGGAGACAGTGGGCTGCACGTATGCATGAGTAATGTTCTAATTTTTCAAGGACCATTGAGGAAAGATTTTAAGTAAGATTTATCTTTATATAATGACCATTATATAATAAATTACATATTATTTAATCATATAAAATTTTATATATAATTATGGTGATGTGGTGATGAATGAGTAAGAATCACATCACTTATAGGAGGTGGTAGTCCACACGTCCACACACAACCTTATTATGTTTTCAGTGTTTGAAATTGAAAGAAGAAAATGATATATTATATAAAAAGATAGATAATATTTTCTTAGATATCATGAATATTATATTTATATTAAATATTTTTATTAAACCAATCCATAACACATTCCATGTAAATGGTTAATGTATTGCATCACTTTGTGGATACGGTAGTCCACACATCCATAAATAATTTTATCGTATACCCACAAAATGGAAACCAAGAAGTTATGTGTTATATAAAATTTTAAAAAGTAGTAATAGATTATAAATATCATATATATCATATGAAAATAGTATTTACATCATAATTACCTACCATAATAGGTGGTAATGAAAAAAACGACATCATCTCACGAGGTGATAGTTCACTGTATAAAAAAAGTGATTTCAATACCCATTTGATGGAAGTGTGTGTAGGTGTTTATAGAAATGTTAACATAGAAAAATATTTTTATATTTATGATATTATGGTTATTATATAATCATGTAATAATGATAAGTTATATGGTTCGAGAAAGAAGGAAAAAAAGTGATTATTGAAGAATGTTACCTCTTTGTTGGTTAACTCATTTTAGTTTACACCAAAGGAAATCCTTGGATTGATTTATGGTAAAATATAGGATTCAAGCATTATAAGATATTTTTTTTGATATTATTTGAATTGGGTTTATGTTATCATAAGGGCTTGATAGGTTTAAATAATTAGGGAGAATGAGTGCCTTTTTTAGTTGAGTTGGAGTGGAATTCTTGTAAATAAAAAAAGGTAAACACTATTTTGAGGTCTCTGTTACAACATGTGACACAAATAACGATAAAACTTAAAAAAATTGGGAATATGGTCAAATAATTTTATAAAATGTATTTTTGATAAGTTCTAGGTCATTTGGACTTATAAGATAAATGTTTGAACACTAAGAAAAACATTTATACATTAATTAATTTAATTAATTTTAATTTGTTTCACTAATATTTTTTTTCAATTAATATTTTAAACAAATTTAAAATTATAAATTATTATTATTGAAAATAATAAATCCATTTTTTAAATTTATAATAATATAATTGTTATAAATTAATTTAAAATTAATCCTTGTGATGGGACGAAAAAGTGGGGTTTGAATGTGAAAGTATTCAAAATTTGGTTATGTTTTTATATCCAAAATCACTATGAAAAGTTTTAAAATTTACGAAATGGTTTTAAATTTTATAAAATTTTTCTAATTGTACTTGAAAATTATTAAAGATTGTATTTTAACACTATAAAATAATTTATATTAAAAGGCAGTTTTGAATTATAAATCATTGTCATTCACTATTCATCAAAATATGGAATTTTATAAAAAAATATAAAATTTAATCGAAAGAAAATTTTAATATTCTTATTTCAAATTTGAATTTTATTTCTAAAACTATTTTTTTTTAAATTTTAAAAAGTTTTTTTAACATAGGATATCCATTAAAAGTTTGTATAACTGCCTTATAAAAATATTCAACTTTTTATGGTTAGAAATTGATTTATTATTATCTTAAGACAATAAATCTTATTGGATGAATTAAAATAAATTATATTAAATATATATCATATAAATTTAATTATTATATTTAAATAATAATGACTAATTTATTTTACTTATATAAAACTCTATTCTGGTTAATATAATAGTTTTTCATAAACCACATTCTTAATATTCAATTGATTTTTCTTTTAAATCCTAATTAATTGGTCACAAAATAAATCATTATATAAAATTGTGAAAACTATATATTCATAATTTAGTTAATCATATTCAATCACTCCATTCCAATGGGTCTGTAAGAATTATCATATTAAATATTAATATTATATTATTTATCTGTAAAACGTGGTCTTGCATGTAACACATGTTATCAAAGAGAATCAATGTTATATTAAAAGAAATATAAATATGGTGTTTCATAATATTAAAGATAAACTATGAATTTCACATAAGGAAAGCTATTAATTAATTTAAATTAATTTAAATAAGATATTTCTTATAATATCAAGATGTAACACGTAGAAAACATTCCTTGGATAATTCTCACATAACAATTATAATATTTGTAAGTATTTTGTTCATAATATCTTTTCACTCATTTAAATTTATTATTGAGTTTCTATTAAATGAAATTATTATATCATTGTAAATAAACCCCATTTTATTTTCTCATGGATTATTTATTAACGAATTTTCAATGTAATTGTACCTTTTCTATACTCATTAGTACTTAAAATTACTAAAAACTTGTTTTTTGGAAATATAACTTTTAATCCTCAATTGTTTCACAAATCCATTTTCAAAAAAGTCCATGTTTTAAAAAATTGTTATTAAAAATGTTTTTAACCATTTCATAAATTATTTATTAAATAAAATTTTACCATTTGGAATATTTCAACAATGTATTGATAAGAATACTACTTTCATTTACAAAACAAGGTATTTGTGTCTTTTATTGTAAAATTCAAATGAATCCTTATTTTTATGTGTACAAACTGAATGATATTTTCAGACATCATGAGAATTCAAATTTTTTAAAGATTATTTAATAAATTTTAAAGGATATATTCAAGGAAATTTATTATCAATTTTTTTAAATTATAATTTTAAAAGTTTATTTTTGAATTTAAAAGGTTATCTTCCTTAATAGTTCTTAAAGTATAATTTTATTGAATTATTATGCAATAAAAAAACAACCCTTAATCAACTAATTATACACTACGGATATGTTTCATTGATACCATAAATATTTTTTGTATTGATGGTTTATTATCATTTTGAACATGTAATATAATGAAATTTACTTTTATGGTTCATTATTTTAGTCATTAACTTTCCCGTGAAATATTCACATTCCTATGATTATTGTACATTATATATAAATAAAATTTTCATTTTATTTATCATGGATATGTTTATTTGTTATACACTATATCATTTGTACATATGGGGTTCTATATTAATAGTTATCTTTTATCTAGGCAAATATTGCTAAATATGTTTTCTTTACTCAATATGAATATTTGATGATTATGAATATTTTTTAGGAATTAAATAAATTATTTGATATATGTGGAATGATTTTTATATTTAGTGATGGATGGGTAACACAATTATATATCCCATCAATAAATTTGTAGTCTCATAACATGGATCAGTAAGATACAAATATAAGGGGTTGTACATGTAGTTTCAAACTACCTTACGAGAGGCCTTGAAGGTAGACGTATCATGATTCTTGTCATCATAACGTCCAAAAATCAGGATTTTGCTGCATTGGTAATTCAGTTGTTATTATTATTCTTGATATTTACAAAATAATTTTATCTCTTGATGCATTTTATTCTAATTTATTGATCAAATGCCTAGGTTTTTTGTCATTTAACTTTCCAAACTGATTATTCCTTATCTAATCATGATAGTCGAGTTATTGATTAAATAAAATTTGTGTTCATATATTTAACTTTACATATTGATTTTTCTATATTAATATTTCATCATTTAATCAATATAGAATATGATTTCTGTAACTCTTAATGACTGTTTAAGATCACCCTTATTTTATTCCATTATCATGAGTCAAGGATGTATACTATGAATGATATAAAATGATATTCTAAGAGGATAATGTCATTTATAGAAAAAAATAATATTTTAATTTCAAGATTTGATTTAAATATTTGAATCATGTGCGTGTCTAGTTAACTGATACTTATATACTACTTGGCTCATCAGGACATGATTCTTTGTGTCTTATGCCAATGTATTAAATTACACAACGAACCTAGGTTACTAGATATGGGTTAATTATAGTTGCTATAATATTTTTTTATTTGAATATTTGGGAACTATATTTAGGGGAAACAATATTTGAGAACATAACACTGTGATAGAAGTTGAGGTTAAGTGTAGAAGATTATCTAGAAATTTTGGTAAGGAATAACGTTTATGATTTTCCCTAGAAATACATCATTGCTGAGATACATAAAGTGTTAATGGTTTAATTATTGTTATAACTAGGGGTAAAAACCCCAAAAGGGTAAATTATCCATGACTCAAAAATTTCCTAGTTCATGAAAATGGGCCATATGACACACCTTTGACACTATCAATGTCTATAAAAATGTAAATTCACATATTATTTTAAAAAAACATGTATTATTTGAATATATGATCAAAATGAATAATCCTTGTTACACATATGGTATCATAGATTGAAATAATGGTTTCATGATTCAAACATATTATTAATGAATATATAATTTTCCCACTGTTAATATTTTATCTCAAACTCATTTTTTTGGTTAATCAATTTCTATAACCTGAAGTAATAATGTTTACATTAATAAAAAATAACAATGTGGTGACTATGAGAAACAAAATGGGATGATAATATGAGATAAATATATCATGATTATGCATAATAATTTATACAAAAATATGATTTGAAACCAATACTATAACCAACTCTCAAACTCACTGAAGAAGATAATGATGGAGTTCACTAAGAGATAGAATGATATAGACCATGGAAGAAGGTTTATTTGATTTAATTCATTCCTGAAATGTGGAAATATAATCCATATAATGTTTTGAAAAGGTAGGGTAAAATGATTTATATATAGAAATAAAGGGATCAAAGAAAACTATTATCAAGTAAAAATAAAGAGTAAAATTGAAGGAAATTAATTTAATCCTGTAGACCATTTATAGATTATTGTCTTAGATATTGGAAACCAGGGAATTATACGATTAAATAACCTCTTATAATGGATAAAAATAAACTATATAAGAACAAATTATGAAGTAAAATTGTTGATGTATTTATTACGATTCCATAATTATATTATAAAAGAAATATTACTAATGGTATTTTTTTAAGAGTAATGAAACATCTACGTGTTATGATAAATTTTAGAACTATATATGAAATAATTAAGTTAATATTTATGGATACCATCATGGGTTTATGAGGATAATCTTAATCAAAATTTAAAATAATTTAAACCCATTTTAGGATTTCTATGATTAATGTATACCAAGATTAAGGGTGTATTGGGAGACATTTATGGAAATATATCCCATTAGTTTAATTTATGTTTTAGTAAGTAAATTTATTTAATAAAGAAAAACATTATTTTTAATGGTTTTAAGTCTATTTATGTTTGTGACATTTTGGGTTTATCATATATTTGATGTTGAGGAAATTATTGTTTCTTATACTTTGGGAATGTTATAGGAATTATAGTAAGTTAATTTTGTGAAAAGTATAACCCACATATCATGTGGCTTTATGTCACATCAAGCAAGGCCATGGTGCTTAAACCCATAACTCAATAAAGATATGGTTTTATCACCTACCATTATCCCATGAGATATAGTGGTTAAAATTTCAATATCATTACCGAAATTATTTGATGTGTAAATATTAATGATGAATAAGAGGTGATACTTTTTATGGTTATAAATTAATTTATTATATAAAATAACTTGTGAAAACAAAATTGGTTATGGAAAATAGTTTCAGATATACAAAAAGAGTAACCACACTTAGATGGATATTACTATCCATTTAACGAAATTTTTTTACTTCATGCATATAAAATTAATACGTGGATATTAATTTTTTAGAGTAAATAATTAATTATAAAATTATACAAGCACAATCAAGAGATGGAACTTTGATTATGAAATAGAAACATACAAAGCCACTACATTATCTTATATTCATAAAATGTGAAATAAATCACCAACTATAGCAAATGAATCTTGTAAAAATTGATATCATTTTATCTTCGTATGTAACTAATCAAATGGGATTTTAAAGCATTAATGATTTATGGTTTTGAGGTACTAAACAATCAATTGATCATTAAATTTCATGTGATCAATGTATTCTACTAATATCTATAATTATTTACCCGTTTCTTCCACAAATATATAGTCAATTTTAAAAACAATTATCCTATTTAGAGCCCTATTTATGTGTTAGTGCATATGACCTTATTTACTTCCCATTCTCACTTACTAAGAGGATGAATTATTAACCCTTTTTATGTTGCGTATTTTCAAGTAATGAATTAGTATATAACAACCCCTTTATTTTAGAGTGAAAGATCAAACTATGAATTTTTTAATTATAGGATAATATAAAACCTTAATGTTATAATTGATGAATATTGAAATAGATATCATATGAAACATGCAAAATTGATCTTAAAACCCCTTGAAATATATTTGTTTACATTTAATATATTTGATAGCTTTCGGGACAAAAAACACTGAGTCTAAATGTATCATAATATCGTATACCTTCATAACCAATCTATTAAAATGGTGGATAAGAAGAGTAATATTTTTTTGATAATTATATATCAATATATTTTATAAATAAATTAATAATAATTTAATTGAAAACAAATGATTTTTAAAAAATAATATTTTTTCAATAAGAAAGCTTAGTCGCTATTTTTTTCATACAATATAAAATTAATTATTAAATATTTTATAAAAATTATCGGATAAATTGATCATATTTTTCAAATATTAATATTTATATTATATTAGGATTAATTATTTGGATTTCTCTGAAATTTTTCATTTATTTATGAATAGTGAAAAATATTAATATTTATTGCAAACTGCCTTTTAAAAATTAATTAAAAATGTTAAATTGAATTTTAAATTGTCTTTAAATAAAAAATTATCAAGATAATATTAAATTTTATCTAATTTTGGTTATTAAAATCAATTAAAAAATTAATTTTCCGATTAAAACATTTTATAATTATGGGAATCTTTTTATTAGAAACACGCCTTTTCGTCTTGTATACTGATATAATATTAAATTGTATTCTACCATTTTATTGAATTTAATTTCTAAAAATAGATTCTATATTTGGAATAATAATAATTTATATTATCTAAGAAATTTAAATTATTATTTTACCATTATGAATAGTAAAATAATTAAAAATTAATTACGAATATTATAGTAAAAATGATTTATCACTGAGTAAAACATGGAAAATTAGGGTTAAAATTATGTAGAAACACATGTGATTACTATTTTATGAACATATTTACTCATTAACCTATCCCAAAATTGATCTTAAGGTTATTTAGAAGATTTTATAATGTAAATGGCTTTCTAATTTTGGAATATTTTGGAAAAATTTAATGTAATTTCCAAGAAGGTCCAATTTCTCCACTTATAAAATGGAACCCACTCCCTTCACATATTCACACCTATCAAGACATATAGTTCAGAAAAACCTTTCCAAAATTGACACCCAAAAATTTTATACAAATTATAGATCATATTTGACTATCAAAAGACCAAAACTAGGGTTCATAAGAAGATATCCATATGATGTTTTCTCTAAGAGACAATAACGTTCTTCACTAAGTACTTTCTTTTTTCATTCATTATTTACAACCATTAATTTTGTATTAAATCATATAATATTATAACACCAATATATCTTATATAATATGATTTTATTATGTTTTGACATAATATTTCACTATCTACCACTACATTAAAGAGAAAACAAATCCATTACTTGTGTTTAAGGAGGACTATAACCTCACAAACTGATGTAATTTCTACCATAATCAACTATTATTTATAGTCATAATGATGCAAATAATGGATATATGTGATAAATATGACATTATAATAATTATATATAGTAAATATATCATAAAATTAATTACCAATTTCACCTTTTAATGGAATGATATCATCGCCTACACAAACATATGAAATACTATCTCCAAAAGAGATGTGACTCATTTCACATGCCCAAAGTTCATAAATAATTATAAAAATATTTATAATAAGTAAATATGATATTTATATCATAAATATAATTCTATATATGATGGATAAATATCATATTCATAATATCCATTCCATTCATGAAAACATGTGCAAGGGGAAAAAGGGAATTAACCCAAGAAAAAAATTAAAAAAATGAAATATTCTTAAAAAAGGTGGTAATATGAAATAAGAGGATCATATATGACATTATAAATTTGAATATTTTTATATTATAAATAATAAAAATAATAATAACAATTATACATAATTATAATTCATGTTCAATGAAAATGAGTTTTGGTGTAAGGGATTTATAATATCTCTTTTTAATTTGGGAGACACATGCCATTTTCACCAATTGTTTCTTTTTGGGTGATGTATGTAATGGCCCTTTTACATATTATATCATGAATAACAATTTTAATGATATTCAATGTTTTATTTTATATTATTATTTATTGGTTCTTATGATTTAATATATTACTAAAGTTTTGAGAGGCTCACCTAATTTTCCCTTAATTAAGTCATATTTTAATGTTACACAACAATTTTATTTTATATGGAGTATATACAAACAAATTGAAATAAAATATCATGATTCTATAATAATTAATTTTATTTTATTTTTCAATATTAATTATTTATTTCAAGAGGGTTTGACTTAAATCTTACCATGTGGTTAGTAATTTCAAAACACAAACTTTTTTCACTAGGTTATATTTCTTCTTGGTTGTTTTAATATTATATAATAATTTATGTAATGAATTATTATTATATTATGTTTTATTACCACATTTTCATTTTTATATTTACATTTGATGCAGATAATTGTATAATTTTTATTGTTACTTCAATTTTATGATCTTTGTAATGGTTTACTTCATAGCCTTATTTTAATCGTGTTTTTCTATGATTGAATATCCATTGAAGGAGAATATTTGAAATTTTTCTAGTAAGGAAATTTAATTTTTTTATCCTATAGTTACTGATAAAATTTTTATGTACTATTACAATATAACCACTCTTTGGTACTTATAAATCATTAAGTATTTTTTAAGGAGATCTGACTTTATTTTTCTCTATGGTTGAATATCCGCTTTTCAAAAATATTTTTTTATATAAAAATTATCTCATCATTTTTATTTCACCATTTTCAGAATTATTTACTAAAAAAATATTTAAAAACCTTGATATCTTAAAAAATTATAAGAATGGAGTCTTAATTTCATTTTCAAAAAAAGCCCTATTTTATTTTTTACCAAAAAATTAAAATGAATTTTTGTTTTAATGTGTATGAAATGAAAGTAATTTCAAGCTATCATGACCACTCAAAAAATTCAAATATTATTTCAAAAGTATAAAAGGATATCTTCAATGAATTTAGTTTAAACTCTTTCTGTGAAATTTTAGTTTGAAGTGATGGTTTTCCAAGTGTGAAATTTTATTTTCATCAACAATGTTTTAAGAAATTACTTCATGTAATTTATATTCATCAAGGGAAAAAAACATAGTATAATTATGTTACACTAAGGATATTTTGTATTCATACCATAATTATTAATTCCATGGATGGTCTATTATCATTTTTAAAATATAGAGTATTAAAATTTACTTCTTTGGTTCATCATTATGGTCATTAACATTATCTTAAAATATTCACTTTCTTACAATCACTGGCCATTAAATTCCCCAAAAATATCCATATATTTTATAATGGTTATGTTTATTTCATAAACCATATATCATTTTAATTTTTTTGTTATCTACATTGAATGTTATCATTTTAACTGGGGACGTATTGATATATATGTATTGTTTACTCAACACTAATATTTGATGATAAGTCAAAGTTTTCATGAAATAAGTTTATTATTCAATATAAATGGAATGATTTGGATAGGAAGGGATTTGATGGGACCAAAATTATAGATTCCCTTGATCCATCAGTTTTATCATGACGTGAATCTATAAGAATTCACAAAACAGGTTTCTACCCAGAGTTTTAAATCATCATGTGAAAGGTCATGATGAAAGAGGAGTTCTGATGCACAAGATCATGATGTCCAATAATTTATAATTACTTTCATTGATAAATAAATTATTATTAATGTCCTTGAGATGTTCATAATGATATTATATTTGAATGCATTTCATTCTCCATTTGTGGAAAAATAGAACATTCTTTCATTAATTTACCTTGCTATATTGATTATGCATTATCTATATGGGATAATCAGGTTATTTTAATTGCATGTGTGTTTAGTTATTTACATTTTCATATTTACAAATCCTTATCTAACTTGGATAATAATTTTACTAATTAAATGGAAAGTATTTTTTAATATTTATATTTGCATATTTATTATTTCATATTATATATTCTTTATTCATTTATGATGAAAACCACATTATGCAACTCGAACAATGAATTTGACATCACCCTTATTTTTATTCATCCCCACGAATCAATGAATTGTAGTATAAATTAATAAAATGATATAGTGTAGAGAATAATAAAATTATCCAAAAATAATTATTATTTTAAGTTTTTACATTCTAAATAGTAATGGAATAATATATCTATCTAGTCTATAAATACTACAAAACTATTCATTACTTTGTGATGTAATTCCTTGAATCTTTTTAAAATATAATAAATTAGACAATTGTTTTGAGTTAGTCAAGTCTTGGTCGTTACATTTTCCATCATATTTTGGTTATTATACAGAACTTTTATAGTGGGTTATGTTGGTCCATTATGAATAATTATATGGGTTTTGTCTTCCATTTTATAAGTTATGTAATAATAATATCAATTTATTGATATTGAAATTAATGATAAAATGATTATTTTCCTTTCCAAGATATAGTAAATTCTTCATTTTTCATAATATATTAACAAGTGGAATTTATATTTCCTTATTATATCTATATATGGTTTAATTATTCAAAATGTTGAATAGTTTGATGAACGTACACTAGTATCCACCTTGAAGTGATTAAAAATACCAATTTTGACTTTTCATGGGATAACTCATCCGATGTGATAGGTTGTGTGACATCCCAAGTAAGTAATGAATAATATATATTTTTATCTATTTCTATTAAAGAATTATATAGTGTTTTAGAGGCTTAAAATGAAAATAAATCCAATCTTAAGCATGGAATACACTAATAATCTTAAAAGATTATTTTACTACCTTTTGATGGAAAACCCTTTTTAAATCAAAATTTTGACAATTTTATAATCTATATTTGTCCAAATAAACATATTCTTTATGATTGGGACATTGAAATTTACATTGGATAAAATTTTGGTATTTTTCTGACAATGTTCATTTTTTAATGAATAGTGAAAAATACTGCATTTTACATCAAAACTGATTTTTAATCCAATTTATTTATATGATTAGATTATCTTTTGAATTGGTTTTTAAGTGAAATTAGAATATAGTTTTACCATTTAATCCAATGGTGGTCATTGGAATCAATTTCACTTCGAAATTGGACTTAAACTGGTGTCAATCTTTTGATACTTATTGTTTCATAAAAACACGCTATTTGTCATGACATCGGTATTTCATTATTAAATTAATTAATGTAACTTATATGATTTGAATTTTTTAAAATAGACATCATTTTTGGATTCGGAATATCAAATATATCTTAGGGTGAATTTTTGGTATTTTTCTGAAAGACTTCAATTTTTAATGAATAGTGAAACCACTAAGTGGTACTTATAAAAACTGATTTTTCATTTAAATGAAATTTTACCACTTCTGTGTTTTGAATTTCAAAAATCCGACATACATGGTTGTAATTAATAATTAAAATGTGGTTCAATGAGATTAAAATAATTTTGTTGGTGAATAGTAACTCTTAAGTTCTTAATCGCGATTAGAGGTAATTAGTGTAGTTTAAGGTAAGAATAATGTTTTAATAAAATTAAATGACCTATACACATTTCCTAACCTTATTGGATGTGTCATGGCCGACCAAGAAAATCCATGGGTCAACTTGGGGACCCCATGGAGCCACTTTGGTTGGGAAATGACATAAATAACTTTTTATTTAATGTTAAAGTAAAAATGACACAAACATGAGTTATTTTACTCAAACAATTTTTAAATGGGGTTTTAAAAGTCCGATATTTGACTATAAATATTCATTAGAAAGCTAAAAATATTTCCTAAATCATAGTATTTTTTCTATAATTTTTAGACATTAAATAAATTAAATTATTTATGACATCATGATGATGCAGCGATGACCTCATTATTTAACGATTTAAATAAAATGGAAAGTTAATGTAACATCTAAAACCAAACATGGCAAAAACCACTTGGATGAGTGTATTTCGAACCCTTATGACCTTATCATCGAATTATATCAATGTGGGACCTTTTGAATCCGAATCGCATTTTAAAATAAAGTAACTTATCTTTACTTTCCAAGAGTGCCCCTCCTCTCCTCTTATAAAAGGCCCCCGCCTCTACCTACTTACCCACACTCCCATAGCCTTTGGCTCGGCCAAACCCTGCCCATTTTGGCTCTAAACATCCCTCTCTTACTCCTTGAATCCTCACTTTGGGCAGAATGCTTCCCAAGGAATCCTTTGAGCTCAAATATAAGAGAGTTACCCGATTTTAAGGTAATGTTTTCTTTTGAGTCCTTTTGTTTTATTTTGCATATCCAACCCCCTAAAATCTTTTTATTATTTTATTTTGTAACAAATACAGTATCCTAAATATAATAGGATGTTGTTATAATATGGATTTGAGCTACACTTACACACACCTACATCTAATGGTTAACGAACATACTGTTTCCATGGATGGTGAATTTATGCCCCCCGAAACGATGATTGTTCAACATTATTTTAACACCTTCAAAGGTGGCCATTAAGATGTAACTATATTTATATATAATATATAATATGTTTATTTTTTCCTTAAGCTTCTGTTTTTTTCTTTTTGGTCATACCTTTATGGTTTCCATTATAGGTAAACACGATATCTTCATTTAAGGAAGTGCAGACTACCGCCCCCTCAAAATGATTTGATTCATTAAATACCATATGTGGGGCATATAGAGGATGGAAATATGATATTATATATGATATTATACTGGAATTATAATATACCTTTATATCATTATGATTCCATTCTATAAAATACGAAATAGAAATGAAAGTAGCGTTCATGCGTACGTACGGCTTACCATCTCCCTGAACGGTGCATTTCATTTCTTACCTCTAAATGATTATGTAATATTATAAATGCATGTATATACTGGATATATAAAATATATACATAATGATTATAATTCTGGATATAATGGATACACGAACAACTTGAAATTATAAAGGGTTTATTTTTGACTCAAGTACCAATGATCGTTAAAACGAACGTTATTAACTTAAATAATTACATAGTGTTCATGACTTGGTAATAAGTGATATAAAAGGAATAATGAACTTGAAAAAGGTTCTTAAGCAAGTATAAATTAACTCAAGTTTATTATTCAGGACATTAAAGAACGATCGAGTCAAGTCGGACCCGAGGTATGGGACTTTGTCTCAATCTCCTTCCATTGAGGCATATTTTGTTTTATACACAACCTTCTTTTATACGGTGTATAAACCCCTTTGACTTTTACTTTTATCCAAAAGTAATCTTTTTTATAAGAAGAATTTTACTAAATGACAAAAGGGTATGTTTTTGTCGTACGTATGCGGCGACAACGACTTCTCCGCCGCGATGACCATTATTTGAGTTTCGGCTTCCTCTACAAGCCATAACTTTTCTTTAAAAGAAAAATAAATACCATGTTTTACTTTTCTTTTATTTTGGTATTGAAAATGGTTTTCATAATGTTTTTATATCAGTGTGTTGTATTGATATCTTGTGATTGAAAGGTGGAAATGTTATGTTTCCTTTATGCATGTTTTATGTGATACGATTATGTTGAGGTTCTTGGGCATTATTATGAAGACGGGTGGTTCCGTGATAAAATAAGGGCGGGTGAGCCCAATATAGATCTCCAATGCATTGGGTAATGTGAAGGAGTGTAACGTTAAGGTTTCTCCAAAGAGATTTAGGGAATATACTGTGATGGGTATTCCAAACGTAACCAAGAGGGTTACTCCCTACATAAGAATGTTATGAATGCCTCAAGTTACTTTTATGTCTTATGATTTCTATGATTTATTCATGATTTTATGAGGTTTGTTAAAGTGCTTATGTTTTATGGGTAAAGTATGATTTCATTCTTATGTATATATGTACCCATGTTTCCTTTCCATATTTTTATATCCCTTACTGAGCTTTTTATGCTCATCCCATGTTTTTTGAAATGTTTTTCACAGGTCAAGGGAAAGGTACATGATATGATGATAGTGTCAAGGAAGTGTAAAGAAAGAATCCATGTTTTGTTTTAAATATGTTTCCATTGATTGGAATGAAGAATACTATCTTTATGTAACCACTTTGTTTATATGTGGAATGTAATGCAAGTTTTATGATCTAATTCTCTAAAACACTAAACCCAAAAAGATCCTCAATGTGTAATCTTGTAATAACTCAAGATCAAGTAAGGTTTAAGGCTGGGGCCTTATAGTAGGTATTAGAGGCCAGCTTAGATAACTTTAGGAGTTAGAATTCTATTAAATGACTATCCAAAAATATTTTTTTTGAAATGATATAGCATTTGAAGATTACCATGTTGCTTCATCTAAGACATGTTTGTTCAGAATGGTGTTCCGCAGAGGAAATAGGGAAGCAGTGCTAGGAAGGCATACAGAAGGAAACAACCTTCCGAATCAGCATCCTGAGATGGTCAGAATTGGAACTGAATAGTTTGTTGCAGTAATGGCGCAATTGACTCAAGCGATAAATGGTGGTGGTATCCATGCACGAGATCAGCCAGATCAACCGCAGAGGAACATGTCAGTGGTGGGACATTTCATGAGGCAACATCCCCCATCATTCAGAGGATCATCTGACCATCTGCTAGTTGAAGGGTGGATTAAAGCACTGGAGAGGATTTTCGATGTCATGGGGTGTTCAGACAATCAAAAGGTTAGTCTTGCTATTTACTGTTTGGAGGGTGAAGCAAATCAGTGGTGGTCGATGGTTAAAAATATCAGGGACGCTGATGAGATTGATGCTCTCGACTGGGATGAATTCAAAGGTATGTTTCTTGAGAATTATTTACCTAAGGTTGTTCGACTTAGGATGGAAAATAAATTTTTGGAATTGAGGGAAGAGGAAGACTTAGTGGCTACCTATGAAAAAAGGTTCACTCGATTGTCAAGGTATGCTCCAAATTTTATCTGAGACCTTGATAGTAAAATCAATTGTTTTTACTCAGGATTAAAGCCAAAATATCGAAGGGCATTTGCTTCTCGTGAGTTTAAAAGTTATGAAAAGCTTGTTCGATGTGCTGATAAGGTGGAAATGGAGTTTTCCGATGATCAAGTGTTCTATAACAACCAACAGAAGAAGAGACCGACGTGGCAGGAGAAAGGTAAGAATTCTTCAAAAAGGTCTGATGGTAAGAAATCTACATTTCCAGTTTCTGATAAATGTAGTAAAAGGCATGCTGGGGAATGTATTATGAATTCTGGAAAGTGCTACTGATGTGGAAAGATGGGACATAAGGCTCGTGATTGCACTGGAAAAGATCAGGGTGATGGTAAGACCAAATTTGATTTACAGTTAGTGAAATGTTATAAGTGCAATGAGATGGGTAACTATGCAAACGAGTGTCCGACAAAGAGCTTGGGTGATGGGAAGCAGTTAGACTACAAGAAGAAAGGGGTGGTGAAATCCTTTGCAACTACTTCAGCAGATGTCGTGCCATCAAATGAAGTTGTATCAGGTACTTTGTTTGTTTTTTCAGATTATGCCAGTGTGTTGTTTGATTCGGGGTCTACACATTCTTTCATCTCTGAAATCTTTTCAAGTAAAATGGGAATACCATCTCAAGAAATGACTCCTGAACTTGTGGTAAAGACACCTGGGGGAAATGTTGAGGAAAAAAGAATTTATAAGAATCATCCTATCCTCATCTGTGGAAAGAACCTACTTGAAAATCTTATTGTTCTACCTCTAGTAGAGTTTGATGTTATCCTGGTTATGGATTGGCTCTCTATTTACCATGCTAAGATTGACTGTAGAGCTAAAGAGGTTTCTTTTCAGAAAGAATTTCAGTTTGTGTACAAGAATGAACCCTTACTGTTGATAACTTATCAAGAGGCCGAGAAACTTGTAAAAGATGGAAATGAATGTTACCTTGCACACATCGTTGAAAATAAAGGAACTGTTCAGATTAATGATGTGCCAGTGGTAAATGAGTATCCTGATGTTTTTCCTGATGAGTTAACTGGAATAATACCAGATCAGGAAGTTGAGTTTACTGTTGACTTAGTTCCTGATGCTAAGCCAATTTCCAAACCCCCTTATCGAATGGCTCAAATTGAACTTTTAGAGTTGAAGGAGCAATTGCAGGATTTATTAGAGAAAGGTTTCATTCGACCTAGCACATCACTGTGGGGTGCTCCTATTTTATTTGTTAAAAAGAAAGATGGTTCAATGAGACTTTGCATTGATTATAGAGCCTTGAATATCATCATTGTTAAGAACAAATATCCTTTGCCTCATATCAATGATTTGTTTGATCAGCTCCGGGGAGATCAGTATTTTTCAAAGATTGACTTGAGATCGGGGTACCATCAGCTGAAGGTAAAGGAAGAAGATGTTCTGAAGAGCACGTTCCGTACAAGATATGGCCCCTATGAATTTGTAGTAATGCATTTTGGGCTAACCAATGCACCTGCTGTATTCATGGACTTAATGAATAGAACTTTCCATGAGATCTTGGATAAGTTTGTGGTGGTTTTTATTGATGATATTTTGGTGTTTTCTAAAAGTAATGAAGAGCCTGAAAGACAATTAAGGGTTATCTTGCAAACCTTAAAAGAAAAGAAATTGTATGCGAAATTCAGCAAGTGTGAGTTTTGGTTGCATCAAGTTTCTTTCCTTGGTCACATTGTTTCTAAAGATGGGATAACTGTTGATCCTGCAAAAACAAAAGTTGTGGAAGAATGGCCAAGACCCACAAATGTAACTGAGATTCGTAGATTCCTTGGTTTGGCAGGCTATTACCGAAGGTTTGTTAGAAATTTTTCACGGTTATCTAGTCCAATGACTAAGCTAACTCGGAAGGGTGTTAAGTTTATCTGGACAAAAGAATGTGATGATTGTTTTCAGGAATTGAAAACAAGATTGGTGAATGCTCCAGTTTTGGAACTACCTTCCAGGAATGGTGAGTTTGTTATATACAGTGATGCTTCATTGAAAGGACTTGGTTGCGTCCTAATGCAGAATGATCAGGTAATTGCTTATGCTTCACGATAGTTGAAAACTCATGAGGTAAATTACCCTACACATGATTTGGAATTAGCTGCTGTTGTTTTTGCTTTAAAAAATTGGAGGCCTCATTTGTATGGAGTAAAGTGTGAAATATATACCGATCAAAAAAGTTTAAAGTATATATTCACTCAGAAAGAATTGAACATGAGACAAAGGAGATGGCTAAAATTAATCAAGGATTATGATTGTACAATTAATTACCATCCGGGAAAATCAAATAAAGTGGCTGATGATTTGAGTTAAAAATGTAATGCTTCATTATCAATGTTGGGTTTGGAATGTGATCCTTTGGTTAAGGATATGTTGAAATTTGGCATAGAAGTTGTGGGTGTAGGAATTTATTCTGTTTTGTTTCACGTATCAGTGAGATCATCTCTATCAGATAGAATCAAGCAAGCACAGAAGCAAGACAGTGAGTTGCAGAAATAGGTATAGCTGGTTCAGAAAGGTAAGTTGCCTGAATTCAACATTGATAATGATTGCGTTTTGAGATTTGGGAAGAGATTGTGTGTGCCTTGTGATTCACAGTTGAAGAGAGAGTTGTTATGTGAAGCTCATAGTTCTCTGTTTTCAGTTCATCCTGGAAGTACTAAGATGTATAGAGATCTGTGGGAGTATTACTGGTGGGATGGAATGAAAAGAGATATTGCTGATTTTACAATGAAGTGTTTGACTTGTCAGCAGGTTAAAGCAGAGCGACAGTTCCCGAAAGGGATGCTTCAGCCTTTACCAGTTCTAGAGTGGAAATGGGAGAATATATCCATGGACTTTGTTGTGGGATTACCGAAGACATCTTGAGGTAATAATGCAATCTGGGTTATTGTTGATCGATTGACTAAATCTACTCATTTCCTTGCTATACAAGATAATTTTTCCCTAGATCAACATTCCCGTTTGTATCTTAAAGATATTGTCAGGTTACATGGAGTTCCTATCTCCATTGTATCTGATCATGATCCCAGGTTCACTTCTAACTTTTGGAAAGGCCTTCAGAAGTCGTTGGGTACTGAATTAAATTTTAGTACAGCTTTTCATCCTCAATCAGATGGGCAGTCAGAACGAACAATTCAGACATTGGAGGATATGCTACGTTCTTACTCTATGGATTATCAGGGATGTTGGGACCAACATCTTTCTTTGGTTTAATTTTCATATAACAACAGTTTTCATTCTAGTATACAGATGGCACCATTTCAGGCATTATATGGGAAGCGGTGTCGAACTCCAGCTTTCTGGGATGAAGTGGGTGAAAGGAAGTTGATGGGACCAGAATTGGTAGAAGAGATGGCAGAAAAAGTTCAGCCGATTCAGAAACACATGAGAACAGCTTAGAGCAGGCAGAAGAGTTATGCAGATAACCGGAGGAAGGATTTATCTTTCGAGGTAGGTGATCATGTTTTTCTCAAGGTTTCTCCTTGGAAAAGTGTGATGAGATTTGGTAAGAAAGGAAAGATGAATACAAGGTTTATTGGACCATATGAAATTCTGGAGGGAGTTGGATCAGTTTCATACCGGGTGGCTTTACCTCTTATTTTATGTCAGGTACACAATGTTTTTCACGTTTCGATGTTGAGAAAGTATATGCCAGATCCATCTCATGTTTTGAGTCCAGAGGTAGTTTAGCTGGAAGAGAACCTATCTTATGAGGAATAACCGGTCCATATTCTTGACCACAGGGAGCAAGTGTTACAGAATAAGGTGATTAAGTAGGTAACGGTTTTGTGGAAAAACCACATGATGGAAGAGGCAACATGGAAATCTGAAAATGCAATGACGGATAAGTACCCCCATTTATTTGATATGTCAATAAATTTCGGGGATGCAATTTTCTAAAGGGGGGAAGGATGTTACATACCAAGTAAGTAATGAATAATATATATTTTTATCTATGTATATTAATGAAATAGATAGTGTTTTAGAGGCTTAAAATGAAAATAAATCCAATCTTAAGCATGGAATACACTAATATTCTTAAAAGATTGTTTTACTGGCTTTTGATGGAAAACCCTTTTTAAATCAAACTTTTGACAATTTTATAATCTATATTTGTCCAAATAAACATATTCTTTATGATTGGGACATTGAAATTTACATTGGATAAATTTTCGGTATTTTTCTGACAATGTTCATTTTTTTAATGGATAGTGAAAAATACTGCATTTTACATCAAAACTGCTTTTTAATCCAATTTATTTATATGATTAGATTATCTTTTTAAGTGGTTTTGAAGTGAAATTAGAATATATATTTACCATTTAAACCAATGGTGGTCATTGGAATCAATTTCACTTCGAAATGGGACTTAAACTGGTGTCAATCTTTTGATACTTATTGTTTCATAAAAACATGCTATTTTTCATGACAACGGGAATTAATTATTAAATTAATTAATGCAAATTATATGATTTGAATTTTGTAAAATAGAAATCATTTTTGAATTCTGAATATCAAATATATCTTAGGGTGAATTTTTGGTATTTTTCTGAAAAACTTCAATTTTTGATGAATAGTGAAACCACTAAGTGGTACTTATAAAAACTGATTTTTCGTTTAAATGAAATTTTACCACTTCTGTGTTTTGAATTTCAAAAATCTGACATACATGGTTGTCATTAGGAAGTAAAATGTGGTTCAATGAGATTAAAACAATTTTTTGGTGAATAGTAACTCTTAAGTTCTTAATCGCGATTAGAGGTAATTAGTGTAGTTTAAGGTAAGAATAATGTTTTAATAAAATGAAATGACCTAGAAACATGTCCTACCCTTATTGGATGTGTCATGGCCGACCGAGACAAGCCATGGGTCAACTTGGTGACCCCATGGAGCCACTTTGTTTGGGAAATGACATAAATAACTTTTTATTTAATGTTAAAGTAAAAATGACACAAACATGAGTTATTTTACTAAAACAATTTTTACATGGGGTTATACAAGTCAGAGTTTTGACTATAAATATTCATTAGAAATAGAAAAAGATTCCCTACATCATAGTATTTTTTTTATAATTTTTCGACATTAAATAAATTAAATTATTTATGACATCATGATGATGCAGCGGTGACCTCATTATTTAATGATTTAAATAAAATGGAAAGTTAATGTAAAATCTAAAACGTACAAATGGAAAAAACCAATTGGATGAGTTTATTTCGAACCCTTATCACCTTATCATAGAATTATATCAATGTGGGACATTTTGAATCCGAAACTCATTTTATAATAAAGTAACTTATCTTTACTTTCCAAGAGTGCCCCTCGTATCCTCTTATAAAAGGCCCCCACCTCTACCTCCTTACCCACACTCCCAAAGCCTTTTGCTCGGCCAACCCCTTCCCATTTGGGCTCTCCACATCCCTATATTACTCCTTGAAGCCTCACTTTGGGCATAAGTCTTCCCAAGTAAGCCTTTGAGCTCAAATCTAAGAGAGTTACCCGATTTTAAGGTAATGTCTTCTTTTGAGTCCTTTTGTTTTATTTTTCTTCTCCAACCACCTAAACTCTTTTTATTCTTTTATTTTGTAACAACTCCAGTATCCTCAATATAATAGGATGTTTTTATAATATGTATTAGAGCTACAATTACACACACCTACATCTAATGGTTAACGAACATACTGTTTCTGTGGATGGTGAATTTATACCTCCCGAAACGATGATTGTTCAACACTATTTTAACACCTTAAAAGGTGGCCATTAAGATGTAACTATATTTATATATGATATATAATATGTTTATGTTTTCCTTAAACTTCTGTTTTTTTTTTGGTCATACCTTTATGGTTTCCATTATGGGTAAACGCGATATCTTCATTTAAGGAAGTGCAGACTACCGCCCCCTCAAAGTGATTTGATTCGTTAAATACCATATGTGGGATGTATAAAGGATGGAAATATGATATTATATATGATATTAAACTGGAATTATAATATACCTTTATATCATTATGATTCCATTCTATAAAATACTAAATAGAAATGAAAGTAGCGTTCATGCGTACGTACTGCTTACCATCTCCATGAATGGTGCATTTCATTTCTTACCTCTAAATGATAATGTAATATTATAAATGCATGTATATACTGGATATATATGATATATAAATAATGATTATAATTCTGGATATAATGGATACATGAACAACTTGTAATTATAAAGGGTTTATTTTTGACTCAAGTACCAATGATCGTTAAAATGACTGTTATTAACATAAATAATTACATAGTGTTCATGACATGGTAATAAGTGATATAAAAGGAATAATGAACTTGAAAAAGGTTCTTAAGAAATTAGAAATTAACTCAAGTTTATTATTCAGGACATTAAAGAACGATCGTGTCAAGTCGGACCCGAGGTATGGGACTTCGTCTCAATCTCCTTCCATTGAGGCATATTTTGTTTTATACACAACCTTCTTTTATACGGTGTATAAACCCCTTTGACTTTTACGTTTATCCAAAAGGAATCTTTTTTATACGAACATTTTACTAAATGACAAAAGGTAATGTTTTTGTCGTACGTATGCAGCGACAACGACTTCTCCGCCGCCGTGACCATTATTTGAGTTTCGGCTTCCTCTACAAGCCATACCTTTTTTAAAAAAGAAAAATAAATACCATGTTTTAATTTTCTTTTATTTTGGTATTGAAAATGGTTTTCATAATGTTTTTATATCAATGTGTTGTATTGATATCTTGTGATTGAAAGGTGGAAATGTTATGTTTCCTTTATGCATGTTTTATGTGATACGATTATGTTGAGGTTCTTGGGCATTATTATGATGACGTGGGGTTCCGGGATAAACTAAAGGCGGGTGAGCCCGATATAGCTCTCCAATGCATTGGGTAACGCGAAAGAGTGTAACGTTAAGGTTTCTCCTAAGAGATTTAGGGAATATACTGTGATGGGTATTCCAAATGTAACCAAGAGGGTTACTCCCTACGTAAGAATGTTATGAATGCCTCAAGTTACCTTTATGACATATGATTTCTATGATTTATTCATGATTTTATGAGGTATGTTAAAGTTCTTATGTTTTATGGGTAATGTATGATTTCATTCTTATGTATATATGTACCCATGTTTCCTTTCCATATTTTTATATCCCTTACTGAGCTTTTTATGCTCATCCCAAGTTTTTTGAAATGATTTTCACAGGTCAAGGGAAAGGTACATGATATGATGATAGTGTCAAGTAAGTGTCAAGAAATAATCCATGTTTTATTTTAAAAATGGTTCCATTGATGGGAATGAAGAATACTATCTTTATGTAACCACTTTGTTTATATGGGGAATGTAAGCAAGTTTTATGATCTAATTCTCTAATACTCTAAACCCTAAAATATCCTCAATGTGTAATCTTGTAATAACTCAAGATCAAGTAAGGTTTAAAGCTGGGGCCTTATAGGTTTACCCATGTTGTTTCATGGAAGCCCAAAATCAAATATTATTTGTTATTTTGTTTGTTATAGTTAACATAATATGTGACCCTCATATGATCATATATAGGTAAAATTATTTATATAGACTAAAATTTTCATTTTCAACCTTGATTTAATATTTTTAATCAAGAATTATGTGTCTCAAATTCAAGCTTTATTCGGGATTAATTTTTATATTGTTTTTATTTATTTGATAATTTTTTTTGTAATATATTTTTTTGTTTTATTTAGAGGATAAATTTCATTAAGAGTATAAAATGGAAATAAATTAGATTAAAAATAATTAGTATGCATAGTTTAGTTAACCATATGTAGACTCTAATACATGTTCTAAGAAATAAACAATTCGTTTCACATGGTTAGTACCCGGTTTCCTAGATACTGAGAACAAACCTTATACTATGTAACATTTTTTTATTTTTTAAATTTCAATCACCCTAAAATTAAACATAACATATTAATTTTTATTGTTTTTCTAATATGACTTGTGGAATTTTATTCAGAATATTTATTTGATGTATAGTTTTTTATATTTTTTGTTAAGAATAATTTAGTTGAATCTTTAATATAAAAATTTGTATTGCATTAATTTGACGATGATGCAATTTTTTTTAAATTTAAAATGATTAATGGTTTTTATTATGCCAATTTTTTAATTTTGAAAATATGTCCTTTTAAAATATGTTTTAGAAAATTTCAATATCATTTTCAATAAAAAATCTTTTAAATTCATTAAAGTTTTGCAGTTGTAAATAATTAAAAATTTCATTTTTTATATTTATAAAACACTATGAAGTGTTTTGGGGTAGTTGTTGTGATTTATTTCAAAATTGAATTTCTTGATAGATGTAATGTCAGAAACCTCTCCTTTCTATTCCTATGTGAATATATAGTGATTAGGTCTTTTGGGGAGGCAATGGTGTCTCATTTCAAGAGTTTTTTAAAAAACCTTTTTTTCCAACAGTAGATGGAGTCGGTGACTCAGGCATCAGTGGGTCACATAAGTGACTTGATGTTGGTGGATTGAATCATGAATCACATTGATGAGTGGTGTCGATGAGTCATGAGACGGTGGGTCTCGTTAGTGACTGACTATTTGTGAGTGGCTTCGGTGAGTGGTGTCAGTGCGTTGCATCGATAGGTGGCATCAGTGACTGTCGTCAGTGAGTGACGTCCGTGAGTGGAGTTGGTGATTGGCATCAGTGATTGTCTTAAATGAGTGGTATCAGTGAGTGGCATTAGTGAGTGGAATCCGTTAGTGGAGTCTATGAGTGGTGTCAGTGAGTCGCCATTGGTAGTTCACGTTTGTGACTCACCTAATGGTGAGTCATTTCCAGTTTTCTCAAATTTTTCCAGTTTTTCTACTCCACATCCTATTGGATGTAAATTGTGTTTAAAACAATATTTAATTTTTTTGAAGATATTTCTTGGGTTTTAAATTATATATTTAATTTTATAATACCCTAGAGACTTCTAACAGTCAAAAAGCTTGTTCTTGATCATGATCTAACTCTAAAGGCCTTTAAAACTGTTTTCACTGTCGAATTAGGATTTAGAATATATAAAGATGAGACTCTTTACTACATTTTGTGATTCATTTTCCCCTGCTATTGATCATCCAAAAACCTTTATTCCCCTAATGATATTGTGTCTGGGTTTCACCCTTTGATCGCGTTTTCTTAGAGTTTTCTCCTATTATTTGTGGACCCCTATTTCTGTGCAAGGAGAATTATTTTGATTTACTATTGTTCCAAGTAGGGATTCCTCCATCTTCCTTTTAATTTTGAATCATGAGGTTTGGGTTTACTGATGTATGATTGTGAATAAAGTGGGATCCAATTTTAACAAATAAAAATGAAGGTCAGTGAAGATGATGATGATGATTGTATTGTTGTATATGTTATCCTTGATATATGTTGTGTTTGGTATTGGTTCTATAACTTCTGAAAATCATATCTATTCATGGTCTATGTTTTCAAATCAGTATGGATTTTAAATACTTCATGTTTATTTTTTTGAATGATTGTATATATGAAATTGATTAACCATGTATATTTAGTTAGATAAATTGAATCCCTAGGATTGAACTTGTTCTATGATAACCTCTATTTTATCAATGTGAAATTAAAGAGAGAGTGTTTGATAAATTTGAATAAACTTTGCCTTTTTAGGGTGGATGTGTGTGATTTTATTATGTTTTCTTCATTTTAGGAAATGTGGTGCTACTTTTGAGGGTAGGCCTGTAGTTAGGGTTGTCCTGATGGTTTAATGAAATCTCAAATTGAGAGATTGAATGATTATTGAATGGATGGGAAGAGTTTGAGAAGTGGGGATACTGGTTTGGGTTATGTTATGTCTATGTTATTGGGTGAGATAGGTGTGGTACTGTTATATAGCAGGGCTATCAGGTGTGTTGTGATGAGGTGTGTTGTGGTGTTTTGCTGTAAGTTTGTGGATTTCTTGTTGGGATAAAGGACAGGGAAACCTGACTTTGAATATTGATAATTGATGTGGTTGGATTGGGTGCTAAATGGGGTGGAAGTGTGATGTTTGGTGTTTTATCACAGTTTTCTACATCTATTTATCTTGTTTGTGGGGTCAGTTGTGTTTTTTTGTGGTTATTTTCCCAGGTAGGGATGAAATAACTAAAAAAATCTTAATAACATCAAAATGATTGGGAGTTAAATGACTTTCTTTTGTCAACATCTAATGTGACCTTCGTTTGTCATGATAATGACATTTTAGAGGTACTAGAAAAGTAGTTTTTTGGGATGGTTGTGGTTTGGAACCCAAAAGGTTGTGTTGAGTGTTTCATACACACACACACACACATATACATGTAGTTTATTGTAATTTAAATATGCACACAAACCTAGATAATCTTTATGTGCAGAACACCCCCATAATTATGAGGGATGGTGTCTTTCCCAAAAATCATGGTGGGAGGATGGATGGATGGAAACCTGATCTTCCCTATTCCCTCTCCCATGAGGTGAGAGCCCAAGACTATTCAGTAGGTTGTGGTTTTTGAGGCTTAGGTAGGTGTGGGTGGGTTGTGCTTCCCAGGTGTATTCAGGATGAGATGTGTTGTGGTTCCTATATGTCTTAGAGATGAGATATGTTGTGGTTCCCAGGAGTCCTTGAGATGTTGTATTGTTTTTGGACTAGGTGTGTGCGGGCAGGACGAGATGATTTTGTGAGGCCCAGGTGTCATCAGGTAGGATATGGTGTGGTATGTTCAAAAGAGGTGGGAGCACCAGGACATCTTCCATTTGGGCATGAGAGCAGATAATCAGTGGGAAAGTGGTGTGGAATACCCTATCATCGATGTTATCTATACTACATTAGTTGACTTGCATTATTTTTTGAGTGTTTATTTGGTGTGGTTGGGTGGTCAATTTACCTTTTCATGTGCTTTTTGTTTCTATTGGTTTCCCATGGGTGTATTAGTATTTCTCCACCACTTGTGAACAAGAGACATGGGTTTTTCCTAGTGAGTGTAATTGTACACTCAACCTACATATATAAAACTAATTTATGGTTTCTAGGAAGACTACGTGGACCGTGTTAGGTATTACTAGATTAGGTATTGGGGAAAATTTCTATATATCTACTTAGCTTTTCGTTTGGTAATTACTTTGGAGATTGTTTCTTTTGTATCAGTTACATTTTGAAACATGCGTGTGAGATAGTTTTGGTTTTCTTTCACACATATATATACATATATTGGAGTTATTTGAGGTTGGTACATCTTATCTCCCAATATTGGTAACTATAAAAAGGTTAATGCATCCCATTTTATGAGATTTATATACCCTTGGTGTCGGTCGGCACGCTGAGGCCTACTAGAGGCTGGAATTGGGGATCATTATCTCTCTTCATTCATTTCCATCTCTGGCGGGGAATCTTTAGAGGGAGTGGGTCTTGAAAGAATGTTATTAGAGGAAGTTTTATACATAGGATAGAGTATGGAGTTTTTTATAGTGAGGATTTCATGGTTTGGCAGGGAAACTATGTTGGGTGACCTTGGTGTGTGAAAAAGTCTACGGAAGACCAGCTAGGACATCAAATTTTGTCCCCCCCTGTGATCCAATGTAAGGAAAATGAGCTTACTGAATGAACATGTGAGGATACATTATCTATAGGGTAGAGATCCTAGGAAAGGTACATGAATCTTAATGACTTGTGTTCATGTTTGAAATGATAATTTTATGTAATTTTGATAACAAAAAAAGAAAATGAATCTTAAATATGAAATACGTACTACTCAGGCTTAGGAGTTCTTTATTTACCTTTTAACTATGTCAATCAGTCATCATCCACAAGTGGATCAGGTAGTAGAGGCTCAGTAGGCTGATCTGGATGATCGTAGAAGGGTTGATCCAAGAGGAGGACAACCGGGGGAAGAGAATGTTTTGTGATTTCTAATGGTAGACCTTTGGAATGTATGAGGGAAGTGTCTTAGACATGGAGAAAAAGACATAGTTCTAGGAGCTTGAGATCACCATCAGCATGATCTAGGATCTAACAGAGTACTGGGTTCTGTTGGAAGTTAGTTAGATGAGGGGACCTACAGGTCAGTGGTGGACACACTAAATGAGGAAGAAAAATGAGGTTGTTATTCTGTGGGTCGATTTGAGAAGGATTTATGGGCCGAATTCCCTTCATTGACCATGAAGGATAAGAATAGATAATATATACTCTAACTCCAATAGGGGATTATGTAAGTAGCGATGTTGGGGGTCAAGTTCAATGATGTCCTTCACTTCACTCTGTATCTCTTTCTGGAAGAGGAGTCTTGGGTGAGATGCTCAGAGGAGGCACTTCTTCCTTCTCTACGGTATGTTGTTACCCCCTTTACCTTGCTGACATACCTAGTTGTCTAGAATAAGGTGAATGTAGTTGATAGAATGCACTCATGAGGAGATATATCATTATATGGGAGCCAGTAGGATTCTTTTAAGGTAAATGATAATAGAGAAATGTCTTAGGCATTAGGTACCTTGAGGTTTCGGTCGTTAGGGAGTCGACCTCAATAATTTTTGTTTCAACATTCTAGTCCACGTACCTATCCTATAGGCCCAGGGCTGTAGTGTTTTATTTGAAGATTCTATGCACACCTTCAGAGTTATTGCCCAGTTCGAGCTGAGTATTGCTGAGGTGGGAATGTTAAGTGCTCTCCTCAGTAGTAGTTGCCGGCCAGACCATTTCAGCAGTAGGGACAACATGCTCCTATTCCACCAAGGAGAGGCGAGGTAGGTGGAGGCCGACCTCAGGGTCTTCTTCAAATACCACAACCCATACATGGTTGAGGAGTCAGTCTTCAGTATAGGGGAAGAGGAGCTAAACATTGTTAGTTACACACCATAAGGGCAACAATTCCTGTAGGTCCAGAGATCGTTTGAGGTATGATCAGTTTTTTCAGTACTCTTTATTGTTCTTTTTTTATTGAAGATATTCACACCACTTTTTTCACCCGATTTTACCCATGCTCTGGAAAAAACATTGATCGGTTTTCTATGCCCCCCCATGTTAAGAACACCAGTCAAAGGTCAGACCAACATGTTGAATATATGATGTGGATGTAAACTAAGGATGGGGCTGCATCAGTCCTGTGGGAATCTCTTTTTGCTACTGATACATCCATACGATGGTATCCTTAGCATTTAATGGTTGTTTTACATGCATGCTGTTATCGACTACTTCAATATAAGAGTTGTGTTTTCAGACATGGATGGAAAACATGTGGATTTTGATGGAGAGAGGATCTGTTAGGTGGGTAGTCAGTGTTTGGACCCTCCACTTTCTTTATTGGTTGGGCTGTTAGTGGAATCGATGGATGATAAAAGGTGGATGGTCCCAGAGTTTTTGGGATGTTCTCATATGTCTTTCTTAAGGAGGTTGTGACACAACCCCTTAAATGTGATGTTTTGTTTGGGATAGACTTTCAACCCAGTGTCACTCTAATTTTGAGGGCTCCTTATCAGATAACACATTCTAAGTTGCCTGAGTTGTGGATTTAGGGTGACAACTTGATGAAGATAGGATTTATCTGGCATAGTGTGTCATTTTGGGGTGGTCTGGTCTTGTTTAAAAAAGGTATATGGTGGTATGAGGATGTGCATAGACTATCTGAGGATTATTTAGGTGACAGTCAAGAACCATTACTATCTCTCAAGGATAGAAAATATTTTTGACCAGCTGAGGGGAGAAAGTTGGTTATCTAAGATTGATCTATGATTTGGGTATCAATAGTTGACATTGAAGGAGGGTGACATCCTGGAGACTACTTTTTGGTGCATGTATGGGAACTTCAAGATTGTGATTATGTCGTTCGGTGTTACAAATCGACCAGCCCTTTTAACGGGACTTATGAACTCCATATTTCATGACGTCCTAGACCGGTTTGTTGTCCTATTCATCGATGATATTCTGATCTACTAAAAGTCATAGGAGGTGCATAATGGGCATCTCAATACTATCTTGGAGGTTACTTGATGACACCATATCTATGAAAAGTTTCCCAAGGGAATGTTTTTTAAATGGGAGGTCCACATCCTTGGACATGTGGTGTCTCAACAAGGTAGAGAAATGGAACCATCAGAGGTTTATGTGGTTTTTTATTAGGAAGAACCCAAGAATGTGGTGGAGGTTCATAGTTTCTCTGGTCAAGAAGGATATTACAAGAGATTTTTACTTTATTTATATCATGTTTCAACTTTATTGATAGCTCTAATGAGAAAGGTCTAGGCCTTTGTGTGGAGTGAGTAGTGTTAGACAGTTTTTATCTATCCAAAGGGGAAGTTGGTGAATGCTGTAGTTCTCTGGTTTTCAGAGGATGGGGTATTGTACGAGGTGTTTTATTATGCTTCTTGTCTATGCTTCATATATGTACTAGTAAAAAATTGAGAGTGTTCTCTTATATGTCTTGGAAGTTACATCCCACTGAATTTAACTATGCCATCCTTGATCTGGATCTAGTAGTGGGAATTTTCGCGTTGAAGTTATGGAAACATTACCTCATTAGAGAGCGCTTTGTGGTCTTTACAGATCAAAAGGGCTTGAGGTATATCTTTTCCCCGATAGATATGAAATTATGACAATGTAGGTCGATAGAGTTTCATCATTATTATGATTTAGATTTCTCTTACACCTCAAGAAAAGGAAATGTTGTGGCTGATGCTTTGAGCATCTAGTCGTAGACGGAGAATGTTTAAGAATCCGAGGACACTTGGAAGGAAATGGAGTAGAAGTCCACCTTACACATAGATTTATGGATTAAGGGTGGCATATGTTATTTTTTTTAGACAATAGTGTTTTCATATATGAGGTATTTGATTGTTGAGTCTCACTGGGGAGACTCAGGTGCAAAGGTGATGCACGATCGCATTGAGCATAGTAATGCTCCAGAATGATAGTTAGAGGATGGTGAGAATCAGATGTTGTTTTATGGGAAGCTATTTGTTCTTGGGGAAGTGAAATAGGGAGTCCTCCATGAGTTTCAAAACACATCTTTAGAAATACATCCAGGGGTTTCAAAGATGTACCATAAATTGTGGATTCTATTTAGGTGGGCAGAAATGAAGAGGGATGTGGTGATGTTTTGGTGAAGTGCTTAGTGTGCCAGTAGGTGAAGGCTGAGCACCTTGGTATTGGTGGTTTTTTTTCAGTCCTTATATTTCCCTGATTTGATGTTTGATGACATCTCTATGGATTCTATCACAGGGAAACCTAGGGATCTAGGAGTCTATGATGTTTTCTAGTTAGTAGTGGATCAACTAACAAAATCAGCACACTTCTTGGAAATCAAAGAATCAGGTGAAATGGATGCCTTTTCTAGAAGGTATGTGTATGAGGTGGTGTGGATTCATGGAGTTTTGAGATCCATTATCTCAAATCAGGATATCTGTTTTACCTCATGAGTCTAGAGCGGATCGAAATATGATTTTGGAACTCGGTTATGCCTTATCACTACTTTCCACCCTCAGATAAATGGGCAGACATAGCAAACAATATAGACATTGGAGGACATGATGGAAACATGTAACACCCCGAGCTTCCACGATACGCTTCTCATTCAATAATGCAATAGCTTGCATTGTACGCAAGTTCGAGTTCTAACACACCGCAACTAATCAAAATAGCCATTATGAATAGTAATAACCACTTTTTAAAATTATAGAAATTTTATATTTCAAAATGGACTTTATTTTTGTATTCCTAATATTGAAATTAGCCTATGTTGAATTTTTTGTAATTTTCTGAGAACTTCAAAATTTTTATGAATAGTGAAAAATACTTAAAACAACTTTTTTAATCAAAATAATTCATATTGATAAATTATACTATTCAGTGGTTTTAGAGTATAATTAGAATATATTTTTACCATTTTATCCAATGGTGGTCATTAGAATTAATTTAACATTGAAATTGGACATAAACAATTGAAAATCTTTTGATATAAATTGTTTCTTAAAAACACGCTATTTGTTGTGACAGCGGGAATTAATTATAAAATTAATTAATGCAACTTATATGTTTGGAATTTTGTAAAATAGACATCATTTTTGAATTCGGAATATCAATTATAGCTTAGGGTGAAATTTTGGCATTGTTCTGAAAAACTTCAATTTTTGATGAATAGTGAAACCACTAAGTGGTAGTTAAATAACTGATTTTTCGTTTAAATGAAATATTACCACTTCTGTGATTTGATTTTCAAAAATCCGACATACATGGTTGTCATTAAGAAGTAAAATGTGGTTCAATGAGATTAAAATAATTTTTTGGTGAATAGTAACTTTTAAGTTCTTAATCGCGATTAGTAGTAATTAGTGTAGTTTAAGGTATAAATAATGCTTTAATAATATGAAATGACCTAGACACATGTCCTACCCTCATTGGTTGTGTCATGTCCGACCAAGAGAAGCCATGGGTCAACTTGGGGACCCCATGGAGACAATTTGGTTGGGAAATGACATAAATAACTTTTTATTTAATGTAAAAGTAAAAATGACACAAACATGAGTTGTTTTACTAAAACAATTTTTAAGTGGGGTTAAACAAGTCCAAATTTTGATTATAAATATTCATTAGAAAGATAAAAAGATTTCCTACATCATAGTATTTTTTTTATAATTTTTAGACATTAAATAAAGTAAATTAGTTATGACATCATTATGATGCAGCGATGACCTCATTATTTAATGATTTAAATAAAATGGGAAGATAATGCAACATCCAAGGCTTACACTTGTCCAAAGCCAATTGGATGAGGATATTTCGAACCCTTATCACCTTATCCTCGAATTATATAAGTGTGGGACCTTTAGAATCCGAAAAGCATTGTGAAATAATGTAACATTTCAATCTTTCCAAAAGTGCCCCTCCTCTCCACTTATAAAAGGCCCCCACCTCTCCCACCTCATTTACACTTTAAAGCCATTTGGCTCGGCCAACATCTGCCCAAATACTCTCCCAACATTCCTCCCTTACTCATAGAAGCCTCACATTGGGCAGAACTCTTCCCAAGGAATCCTTTAGCTCAAATCAAAAAGAGTTACCCGATTTTGAGGTAATGTCTTTTCTAATGTTGTTTTGTTTTATTTTTCTTCTCCAACCCCCTAAACTCTTTTTATTCATTTATTTAGTGACAAAACAAGTATACTCAATATACTAGGATGTTGTTATAATAAGGATTCGAGCTACACTTACACACACCTACATCTAATGGTTAAAGAACATACGGTTTCTGTGGATGGCGAATTTCTGCCTCACGAAACGATGATTGTTCAACACTCATATAACACCTTCAAAGGTGGCCATTAAGATGTCACTATATTTATATATGATATATAATGTGTTTATGTTTTACTTATGCTTCTGTATTTCTCATTTATGGCTTACTTTATGATTTCCATTATGGGTAAAACGCGATAATTTCATTTTAGGAAGTGCGGACTACCGCCCCCTCAAAGTGATTTGAATCGTTAATGCCATATGTGGGATGTATAAAGGATGGAGTAAATGGTATTATACACTATATTATACTGGAATTATATTATACATTTATATCATTATGATTTAGTTCCATTAAATATGAAATTGAAATGAAAGTAGCGTTCATGCGTACGTACGGCTTACCGTCTCCATGAACGGTGCATTTCATTTCTCACCTCTAAATGTTACGTAATATTATAAATGAATGTATATACTGGATATATAATATATATATGACATCTAAATCATGAATATAATTCTGGATATAATGGATATTTCACCACATAAACAACTTGTAATTATAAGAAGCTTATTGTTGACTCAAGTACCAAAGATCGACAAAACGACCGTTATTAACTTAAATAATTACATAATGTTCATATCATTGTAATAAGTGATATAATAAGGATAATGAAATTGAAAATGGTTCTTAATAAGGTATATATTAACTCTAGTTTATTATTCATGAGGTCAAAGAACGGTTGAGTCAAGTCAGACACGAGGTAAGGGAATTTCTTAACCCAATTTCCATTCTTTGGGTTAATCTCCTACTTTCAAATTATGTCATGATATTATTATGTCTTATTCTGTATTTTTTTACTTTATTTATGTGTACCTATAGTGAATACACATAACAGATCTATTTCATTTTAAAAATGATCTTTTTATGGACTTCGTCTTAATCTCTTTTCATTGTGGCATACTTTGTTTTATACACGAATTTATTTTATATGGTGTATTAACCCCTTTGACTTTTACGTTTATTCAAAAGGAATCTTTTTATACGAAGCATTTACTAAACGACAAAATGGAATGTTTTGGTCGTACGTATGCGGCGACAATGACTTCTCCGCCACCGTGACCACTATTTGAGTTTCAGCTTCCTCTTCAAGCCATACCTTTTTTAATGAAAAATAAATACCATGTTATACTTTTATTTTATTTTGGTATTGAAAATGGGTTTGAAAGCGTTTTTATTATATCAATGTGTTGTATTGATATCTTGTGATTGAAATGTGGAAATGTTATGTTTCCTTTATGCATGTTTTATGTGATACGATTATGTTATGGTTTATGATATGTTTAAACCTATTCATATGAGGAATGTATTGGACTTAATAAGTGACGGGTGGAGCCCGCTATAGCTCCTCGATGCATCGGTAGGTCTCATGAGACAACTAGACATGGAATTGGCCGAGGACCTTTCCCAATTTGATTTATGGTTTTGGCCGAGGCCTTAATCATTTTAGACGTCTTGGCCGAGGCCTTGACAAAATGTTTCAGAATGTCTGGCATTATACATTCCCTCATTATGAAAGTGGTTATTGATATTGCATGTGATTATTCGGCCAGTAGAATATCCATGTGAAGAAGTGAATGGCATTATCTCATTTTACTTTTGCCATATTATGTTGAAGTTCAAGTTAAAAAGGCTTTTGTTTTAGTTATACATTGCCTTAAATGCTAATGTTTATTTATGAAAGCTTCCGCAATATTGTTATCCTTACTGAGCATCTGAGCTCACCCCTTTCAATGTTTTAATGTTTTCCAGGATTTGAAGAAGTATATTATGAATGACCTGCAGGGATAGTCTGAGGGGATATGAAGACAATATGTTGTTGTTGTTTTGGTTTACTTTATGATGTAATGTGACGTTTACAAATGTATCTAGTGTTTCCAAGGCTACTAAACTAATCGGTCATTCGAGACTTGATCTTTTGTGATCATGCCAATGTTACGAAGTAATGCACCGACTCTGGGTAGCTGGGGTCGGGGCGTTATAGTTGGTATCAGAGGCAGTTTAGTACTAACCTTGGAAGCTAGATTTAGATAAACTCTGATTAGAGCACATAGCCCAAAGATAGACTTTGAGGATTAGTATAGAAGAACTTCCTAGAATTTTGGTATTATAGAGATGTTATGAGTTTTCCGAGAAATACATCCCTGTCTGGATATGAGCAGGTAGAGGCGGCTCTGGCACAGATGTACCTAGGGGTAAAACCCGAAAACACCGCTTTGAGCTAGACTCGAACGGGAACTGGTGCACGACAACGGGCCTTGCTGCACTCTTGGTTACGACACTCCCGGGGGATATGCTTAGGATAATTCTCATTTTACTTACAAACCACTATGAAGGGTTATGAGTACATACTTACTCAAAGAAAACATTTCTTTTTATGATTATGGATTATATCCATAAATAGTTCAATTTATGTAAAGTGTTTTACAAGTATGGAATTATGTATTTTGATTCATAAACTAACCTAGTTTATGCCGTTGTATAGAAATGGCGCCCAGTAGAAGGAATGTGAACTCCAGCAGTACGTATGATCCAAAGAGTAAGAAGGATAGTATCATTCACGGTATTAAGCCAACATTTCGAAGGGAAATAGTCTCCCATGTGTTCTCAACATATGAAGAAATAGTATCATGTGTTAATAGGATAAGTAAATAATTCTCTGAGTCCTATGGCTTTGAAGCGAAGCAAGAGACGAAAGGGATGGAAGAGAGAATGATGGATAAAGGGATGAGGGGAAAGAAGAATTTTCCAATATGTGGTAATTGTGGGAAGAAACATCATGGAACTTGCCTAAAGGGAATGGGAGTTTGTTATAAGTGTAGAGAAAAAGGACACAAAGTGCGTGACTGCAAGGGTAAGAAAATGGTTTCAAATGTACAATGCTTCTTCTGCAAGGATTGGGGACACTACGCAAACCAATGTCCAAATCATCAGAGCATGCCCCAAATGATGTTATTGGATAATAATCAAGTTATGATACTACCACAGATGAGGAGTAATGATTAGAGTTCTTATGTTGTTATTAAAGATTTTTTTTAATTTGAGTGTTGTATCAATGATGTACTGGTTATAATAATTATGGAGTATATAAGGATTGTACTGCAGTACTATTTCATCAAGGACTTGAGATTGTTTGGAACCAAGAAAAGTGACTCCACAGTAGGTTAAATTTTTGGAAAATATATGGTTGAGAGAAAGATAAACCATAATATGGTTTTGATACTGAGATTGTGATTTTGGAATAAGATGTGATTGATTTGGATAAATTATATAGGATATACTTAACTTCCTTGAAACTGATTGATGTTTTGTATACATTTTTGGATAGAAGGAGTATATCTAGTATTCTATAAGGAATAAGGGATCATGGTAATTCAGTATGTTTAAAAAGAATACATGATTAAGGTGTTCACATGTTGTTACGTGGGATAAAGGATCTTCATTATGTTTACCTTCCTTATAAAATTTGGACTGTGAGTTGGACAGAAGTATTTTGGAAAACTATTAAGGTTGGAATGGATTAAGTTGAACTTTGGATAGTATTGTTTAAGGTTAAAACATTTATGAAGATTATTTTTGGAAGAGTATAGTACTATATTTTTAGGAAAAGGACAACCTGCAGGGTGGGGAATAACCCGTCGCGTCGGACAAAGCTGCAGGAATCGAACCCACAACCATAGTGCGACAAGCCTTTATTTCCTACCACTAGCCTACAGGAAGTCCCTGGTTATTACAAAATAGTTTTACTGATCTAAATGGTATGTGTTAACATTTGGAACCTTATACAATTAGGATAAATAGAATATTTTTGAGTTCCGTTACCATTTGGAGTAAAAGTTGGGTTTGTGGTAAAAATTTATTAACGAATGAAAGTATACATAACAAGTATGTATATTCCCTTACGTTCTTAGTAAATCTCATAAATAAATTCCTCAACATTATAAAAGGTAACTTAAAACAAAAATGTTGTCGGTTAACTTTTCCAACTGGGGATTCAATGACCGTTTAACCAATCACAAGTTTGTGATTTTCTTATGGTTAAACATTCTCCTAATCCTGTTTTCTATAACTCTCCATCAGACCTTGATGGGTTGTTTTTCTTCCATATCCATATTTTCATAGAATCCTAGAATGGGCTATATCGGGTGACCTTTGTACTTATCCTGCTTTCTTTTAATGTTATATATTTATTAACCTTATTTCCGATGTGGGTTTTCCACAAAGGTATTTTCTATTTTCAGTCTTTTATTATCAAAGAAAAATTTCAAATTGCGAGGATGCAATTTATTGAAGGAGGGGAGAATGTAACACCCCGAGCTTCCACGATACGCTTCTCATTCAATAATGCAATAGCTTGCATTGTACGCAAGTTCGAGTTCTAACACACCGCAACTAATCAAAATAGCCATTATGAATAGTAATAACCACTTTTTAAAATTATAGAAATTTTATATTTCAAAATGGACTTTATTTTTGTATTCCTAATATTGAAATTAGCCTATGTTGAATTTTTTGTAATTTTCTGAGAACTTCAAAATTTTTATGAATAGTGAAAAATACTTAAAACAACTTTTTTAATCAAAATAATTCATAGTGATAAATTATACTATTGAGTGGTTTTAGAGTATAATTAGAATATATTCTTACCATTTTATCCAATGGTGGTCATTAGAATTAATTTAACATTGAAATTGGACATAAACAATTGCCAATCTTTTGATATAAATTGTTTCTTAAAAACACGCTATTTGTTGTGACAGCGGGAATTAATTATAAAATTAATTAATGCAACTTATATGTTTGGAATTTTGTAAAATAGACATCATTTTTGAATTCGGAATATCAATTATAGCTTAGGGTGAAATTTTGGCATTGTTCTGAAAAACTTCAATTTTTGATGAATAGTGAAACCACTAAGTGGTAGTTAAATAACTGATTTTTCGTTTAAATGAAATATTACCACTTCTGTGATTTGATTTTCAAAAATACGACATACATGGTTGTCATTAAGAAGTAAAATGTGGTTCAATGAGATTAAAATAATTTTTTGGTGAATAGTAACTTTTAAGTTCTTAATCGCGATTAGTAGTAATTAGTGTAGTTTAAGGTATAAAGAATGCTTTAATAATATGAAATGACCTAGACACATGTCCTACCCTCATTGGTTGTGTCATGTCCGACCAAGACAAGCCATGGGTCAACTTGGGGACCCCATGGAGACAATTTTGTTGGGAAATGACATAAATAACTTTTTATTTAATGTAAAAGTAAAAATGACACAAACATGAGTTGTTTTACTTAAACAATTTTTAAGTAGGGTTAAACAAGTCCAAATTTTGATTATAAATATTCATTAGAAAGCTAAAAATATTTCCTACATCATAGTAGTTTTTTTATAATTTTCAGACATTAAATAAATTAAATTATTTATGACAGCATTATGATGCAGCGATGACCTCATTATTTAATGATTTAAATAAAATGGGAAGATAAAGCAACATCCAAGGCATACACTTGTCCAAAGCCAATTGGATGAGGATATTTCGAACCCTTATCACCTTAGCCTCGAATTATATAAGTGTGGGACCTTTAGAATCCGAAAAGCATTGTGAAATAATGTAACATTTCAATCTTTCCAAAAGTGCCCCTCCTCTCCACTTATAAAAGGCCCCCACCTCTCCCACCTCATTTACACTTTCAAGCCATTTGGCTCGGCCAACCTCTGCCCAAATACTCTCCCAACATTCCTCCCTTACTCATAGAAGCCTCACTTTGGGCAGAACTCTTCCCAAGGAATCCTTTAGCTCATATCAAAAAGAGTTACCCGATTTTGAGGTAATGTCTTTTCTAATGTTGTTTTGTTTTATTTTTCTTCTCCAACCCCCTAAACTCTTTTTATTCATTTATTTCATGACAACACCAGTATCCTCAATATACTAGGATGTTGTTATAAGAAGTATTCGAGCTACACTTACACACACCTACATCTAATGGTTAAAGAACATACGGTTTCTGTGGATGGCGAATTTCTGCCTCACGAAACGATGATTGTTCAACACTCATATAACACCTTCAAAGGTGGCCATTAAGATGTCACTATATTTATATATGATATATAATGTGTTTATGTTTTACTTATGCTTCTGTATTTCTCATTTATGGATTACTTTATGATTTCCATTATGGGTAAAACGCGATAATTTCATTTTAGGAAGTGCGGACTACCGCCCCCTCAAAGTGATTTGAATCGTTAATGCCATATGTGGGATGTATAAAGGATGGAGTAAATGGTATTATACACTATATTATACTGGTATTATATTATACATTTATATCATTATGATTTAGTTCCATTAAATATGAAATTGAAATGAAAGTAGCGTTCATGCGTACGTACGGCTTACCGTCTCCATGAACGGTGCATTTCATTTCTCACCTCTAAATGTTACGTAATATTATAAATGAATGTATATACTGGATATATAATATATATATGACATCTAAATCATTAATATAATTCTGGATATAATGGATATTTCACCACATAAACAACTTGTAATTATAAGAAGCTTATTGTTGACTCAAGTACCAAAGATCGACAAAACGACCGTTATTAACTTAAATAATTACATAATGTTCATATCATTGTAATAAGTGATATAATAAGGATAATGAAATTGAAAATGGTTCTTAATAAGGTATATATTAACTCTAGTTTATTATTCAGGAGGTTAAAGAACGGTTGAGTCAAGTCAGACACGAGGTAAGGGAATTTCTTAACCCAATTTCCATTCTTTGGGTTAATCTCCTACTTTCAAATTATGTCATGATATTATTATGTCTTATTCTGTATTTTTTTACTTTATTTATGTGTACCTATAGTGAATACACATAACAGATCTATTTCATTTTAAAAATGATCTTTTTATGGACTTCGTCTTAATCTCTTTTCATTGAGGCATACTTTGTTTTATACACGAATTTATTTTATATGGTGTATAAACCCCTTTGACTTTTACGTTTATTCAAAAGGAATCTTTTTATACGAAGCATTTACTAAACGACAAAATGGAATGTTTTGGTCGTACGTATGCGGCGACAATGACTTCTCCGCCGCCGTGACCACTATTTGAGTTTCAGCTTCCTCTTCAAGCCATACCTTTTTTAATGAAAAATAAATACCATGTTATACTTTTATTTTATTTTGGTATTGAAAATGGGTTTGAAAGCGTTTTTATTATATCAATGTGTTGTATTGATATCTTGTGATTGAAATGTGGAAATGTTATGTTTCCTTTATGCATGTTTTATGTGATACGATTATGTTATGGTTTATGATATGTTTAAACCTATTCATATGAGGAATGTATTGGACTTAATAAGTGACGGGTGGAGCCCGCTATAGCTCCTCGATGCATCGGTAGGTCTCATGAGACAACTAGACATGGAATTGGCCGAGGACCTTTCCCAATTTGATTTATGGTTTTGGCCGAGGCCTTAATCATTTTAGACGTCTTGGCCGAGGCCTTGACAAAATGTTTCAGAATGTCCGGCATTATACATTCCCTCATTATGAAAGTGGTTATTGATATTGCATGTGATTATTCGGCCAGTAGAATATCCATGTGAAGAAGTGAATGGCATTATCTCATTTTACTTTTGCCATATTATGTTGAAGTTCAAGTTTAAAAGGCTTTTGTTTTAGTTATACATTGCCTTAAATGCTAATGTTTATTTATGAAAGCTTCCGCAATATTGTTATCCTTACTGAGCATCTGAGCTCACCCCTTTCAATGTTTTAATGTTTTCCAGGATTTGAAGAAGTATATTATGAATGACCTGCAGGGATAGTCTGAGGGGATATGAAGACAATATGTTGTTGTTGTTTTGGTTTACTTTATGATGTAATGTGACGTTTACAAATGTATCTAGTGTTTCCAAGGCTACTAAACTAATCGGTCTTTCGAGACTTGATCTTTTGTGATCATGCCAATGTTACGAAGTAATGCACCGACTCTGGGTAGCTGGGGTCGGGGCGTTATAGTTGGTATCAGAGGCAGTTTAGTACTAACCTTGGAAGCTAGATTTAGATAAACTCTGATTAGAGCACATAGCCCAAAGATAGACATTGAGGATTAGTATAGAAGAACTTCCTAGAATTTTGGTATTATAGAGATGTTATGAGTTTTCCGAGAAATACATCCCTGTCTGGATACGAGCAGGTAGAGGCGGCTCTGGCACAGATGTACCTAGGGGTAAAACCCGAAAACACCGCTTTGAGCTAGACTCGAACGGGAACTGGTGCACGACAACAGGCCTTGCTGCACTCTTGGTTACGACACTCCCGGGGGATATGCTTAGGATAATTCTCATTTTACTTACAAACCACTATGAAGGGTTATGAGTACATACTTACTCAAAGAAAACATTTCTTTTTATGATTATGGATTATATCCATAAATAGTTCAATTTATGTAAAGTGTTTTACAAGTATGGAATTATGTATTTTGATTCATAAACTAACCTAGTTTATGCCGTTGTATAGAAATGGCTCCCAGTAGAAGGAATGTGAACTCCAGCAGTACGTATGATCCAAAGAGTAAGAAGGATAGTATCATTCACGGTATTAAGCCAACATTTCGAAGGGAAATAGTCTCCCATGTGTTCTCAACATATGAAGAAATAGTATCATGTGTTAATAGGATAAGTAAAGAATTTTCTGAGTCCTATGGCTTTGAAGCGAAGCAAGAGACGAAAGGGATGGAAGAGAGAATGATGGATAAAGGGATGAGGGGAAAGAAGAATTTTCCAATATGTGGTAATTGTGGGAAGAAACATCATGGAACTTGCCTAAAGGGAATGGGAGTTTGTTATAAGTGTAGAGAAAAAGGACACAAAGTGCGTGACTGCAAGGGTAAGAAAATGGTTTCAAATGTACAATGCTTCTTCTGCAAGGATTGGGGACACTACGCAAACCAATGTCCAAATCATCAGAGCATGCCCCAAATGATGTTATTGGATAATAATCAAGTTATGATACTACCACATATGAGGAGTAATGATTAGAGTTCTTATGTTGTTATTAAAGATTTTTTTTAATTTGAGTGTTGTATCAATGATGTACTGGTTATAATAATTATGGAGTATATAAGGATTGTACTGCAGTACTATTTCATCAAGGACTTGAGATTCTGTGGAACCAAGAAAAGTGACTCCACAGTAGGTTAAATTTTTGGAAAATATATGGTTGAGAGAAAGATAAACCATAATATGGTTTTGATACTGAGATTGTGATTTTGGAATAATATGTGATTGATTTGGATAAATTATATTGGATATACTTAACTTCCTTGAAACTGATTGATGTTTTGTATACATTTTTGGATAGAAGGAGTATATCTAGTATTCTATAAGGAATAAGGGATCATGGTAATTCAGTATGTTTAAAAAGAATACATGATGAAGGTGTTCACATGTTGTTACGTGGGATAAAGGATCTTCATTATGTTTACCTTCCTTATAAAATTTGGACTGTGAGTTGGACAGAAGTATTTTGGAAAACTATTAAGGTTGGAATGGATTAAGTTGAACTTTGGATAGTATTGTCTAAGGTTAAAACATTTATGAAGATTATTTTTGGAATAGTATAGTACTATATTTTTAGGAAAAGGACAACCTGCAGGGTGGGGAATAACCCGTCGCGTCGGACAAAGCTGCAGGAATCGAACCCACAACCATAGTGCGACAAGCCTTTATTTCCTACCACTAGCCTACAGGAAGTCCCTGGTTATTACAAAATAGTTTTACTGATCTAAATGGTATGTGTTAACATTTGGAACCTTATACAATTAGGATAAATAGAATATTTTTGAGTTCCGTTACCATTTGGAGTAAAAGTTGGGTTTGTGGTAAAAATTTATTAACGAATGAAAGTATACATAACAAGTATGTATATTCCCTTACGTTCTTAGTAAATCTCATAAATAAATTCCTCAACATTATAAAAGGTAACTTAAAACAAAAATGTTGTCGGTTAACTTTTCCAACTGGGGATTCAATGACCGTTTAACCAATCACAAGTTTGTGATTTTCTTATGGTTAAACATTCTCCTAATCCTGTTTTCTATAACTCTCCATCAGACCTTGATGGGTTGTTTTTCTTCCATATCCATATTTTCATAGAATCCTAGAATGGGCTATATCGGGTGACCTTTGTACTTATCCTGCTTTCTTTTAATGTTATATATTTATTAACCTTATTTCCGATGTGGGTTTTCCACAAAGGTATTTTCTATTTTCAGTCTTTTATTATCAAAGAAAAATTTCAAATTGCGAGGACGCAATTTATTGAAGGAGGGGAGAATGTAACACCCCGAGCTTCCACGATACGCTTCTCATTCAATAATGCAATAGCTTGCATTGTACGCAAGTTCGAGTTCTAACACACCGCAACTAATCAAAATAGCCATTATGAATAGTAATAACCACTTTTTAAAATTATAGAAATTTTATATTTCAAAATGGACTTTATTTTTGTATTCCTAATATTGAAATTAGCCTATGTTGAATTTTTTGTAATTTTCTGAGAACTTCAAAATTTTTATGAATAGTGAAAAATACTTAAAACAACTTTTTTAATCAAAATAATTCATAGTGATAAATTATACTATTGAGTGGTTTTAGAGTATAATTAGAATATATTCTTACCATTTTATCCAATGGTGGTCATTAGAATTAATTTAACATTGAAATTGGACATAAACAATTGCCAATCTTTTGATATAAATTGTTTCTTAAAAACACGCTATTTGTTGTGACAGCGGGAATTAATTATAAAATTAATTAATGCAACTTATATGTTTGGAATTTTGTAAAATATACATCATTTTTGAATTCGGAATATCAATTATAGCTTAGGGTGAAATTTTGGCATTGTTCTGAAAAACTTCAATTTTTGATGAATAGTGAAACCACTAAGTGGTAGTTAAATAACTGATTTTTCGTTTAAATGAAATATTACCACTTCTGTGATTTGATTTTCAAAAATACGACATACATGGTTGTCATTAAGAAGTAAAATGTGGTTCAATGAGATTAAAATAATTTTTTGGTGAATAGTAACTTTTAAGTTCTTAATCGCGATTAGTAGTAATTAGTGTAGTTTAAGGTATAAATATTGCTTTAATAATATGAAATGACCTAGACACATGTCCTACCCTCATTGGTTGTGTCATGTCCGACCAAGACAAACCATGGGTCAACTTGGGGACCCCATGGAGACAATTTTGTTGGGAAATGACATAAATAACTTTTTATTTAATGTAAAAGTAAAAATGACACAAACATGAGTTGTTTTACTAAAACAATTTTTAAGTGGGGTTAAACAAGTCCAAATTTTGATTATAAATATTCATTAGAAAGCTAAAAATATTTCCTACATCATAGTAGTTTTTTTATAATTTTTAGACATTAAATAAATTAAATTATTTATGACAGCATTATGATGCAGCGATGACCTCATTATTTAATGATTTAAATAAAATGGGAAGATAAAGCAACATCCAAGGCTTAAACTTGTCCAAAGCCAATTGGATGAGGATATTTCGAACCCTTATCACCTTAGCCTCGAATTATATAAGTGTGGGACCTTTAGAATCCGAAAAGCATTGTGAAATAATGTAACATTTCAATCTTTCCAAAAGTGCCCCTCCTCTCCACTTATAAAAGGCCCCCACCTCTCCCACCTCATTTACACTTTCAAGCCATTTGGCTCGGCCAACCTCTGCCCAAATACTCTCCCAACATTCCTCCCTTACTCATAGAAGCCTCACTTTGGGCATAACTCTTCCCAAGGAATCCTTTAGCTCAAATCAAAAAGAGTTACCCGATTTTGAGGTAATGTCTTTTCTAATGTTGTTTTGTTTTATTTTTCTTCTCCAACCCCCTAAACTCTTTTTATTCATTTATTTCGGGACAACACCAGTATCCTCAATATACTAGGATGTTGTTATAAGAAGGATTCGAGCTACACTTACACACACCTACATCTAATGGTTAAAGAACATACGGTTTCTGTGGATGGAGAATTTCTGCCTCACGAAACGATGATTGTTCAACACTCATATAACACCTTCAAAGGTGGCCATTAAGATGTCACTATATTTATATATGATATATAATGTGTTTATGTTTTACTTATGCTTCTGTATTTCTCATTTATGGCTTACTTTATGATTTCCATTATGGGTAAAATGCGATAATTTCATTTTAGGAAGTGCGGACTACCGCCCCCTCAAAGTGATTTGAATCGTTAATGCCATATGTGGGATGTATAAAGGATGGAGTAAATGGTATTATACACTATATTATACTGGTATTATATTATACATTTATATCATTATGATTTAGTTCCATTAAATATGAAATTGAAATGAAAGTAGCGTTCATGCGTACGTACGGCTTACCGTCTCCATGAACGATGCATTTCATTTCTCACCTCTAAATGTTACGTAATATTATAAATGAATGTATATAATGGATATATAATATATATATGACATCTAAATCATGAATATAATTCTGGATATAATGGATATTTCACCACATAAACAACTTGTAATTATAAGAAGCTTATTGTTGACTCAAGTACCAAAGATCGACAAAACGACCGTTATTAACTTAAATAATTACATAATGTTAATATCATTGTAATAAGTGATATAATAAGGATAATGAAATTGAAAATGGTTCTTAATAAGGTATATATTAACTCTAGTTTATTATTCAGGAGGTTAAAGAACGGTTGAGTCAAGTCAGACACGAGGTAAGGGAATTTCTTAACCCAATTTCCATTATTTGGGTTAATCTCCTACTTTCAAATTATGTTATGATATTATTATGTCTTATTCTGTATTTTTTTACTTTATTTATGTGTACCTATAGTGAATACACATAACAGATCTATTTCATTTTAAAAATGACCTTTTTATGGACTTCGTCTTAATCTCTTTTCATTGAGGCATACTTTGTTTTATACACGAATTTATTTTATATGGTGTATAAACCCCTTTGACTTTTACGTTTATTCAAAAGGAATCTTTTTATACGAAGCGTTTACTAAACGAAAAAATGGAATGTTTTGGTCATACGTATGCGGTGACAATGACTTCTCCGCCGCCGTGACCACTATTTGAGTTTCAGCTTCCTCTTCAAGCCATACCTTTTTTAATGAAAAATAAATACCATGTTATACTTTTATTTTATTTTGGTATTGAAAATGGTTTTGAAAGCATTTTTATTATATCAATGTGTTGTATTGATATCTTGTGATTGAAATGTGGAAATGTTATGTTTCCTTTATGCATGTTTTATGTGATACGATTATGTTATGGTTTATGATATGTTTAAACCTATTCATATGAGGAATGTATTGGACTTAATAAGTGACGGGTGGAGCCCGCTATAGCTCCTCGATGCATCGGTAGGTCTCATGAGACAACTAGACATGGAATTGGCCGAGGCCCTTTCCCAATTTGATTTATGGTTTTGGCCGAGGCCTTAATCATTTTAGACGTCTTGGCCGAGGCCTTGACAAAATGTTTTAGAATGTCCGGCATTATACATTCCCTCATTATGAAAGTGGTTATTGATATTGCATGTGATTATTCGGCCAGTAGAATATCCATGTGAAGAAGTGAATGGCATTATCTCATTTTACTTTTGCCATATTATGTTGAAGTTCAAGTTTAAAAGTCTTTTGTTTTAGTTATACATTGCCTTAAATGCTAATGTTTATTTATGAAAGCTTCCGCAATATTGTTATCCTTACTGAGCATCTGAGCTCACCCCTTTCAATGTTTTAATGTTTTCCAGGATTTGAAGAAGTATATTATGAATGACCTGCAGGGATAGTCTGAGGGGATATGAAGACAATATGTTGTTGTTGTTGTGGTTTACTTTATGATGTAATGTGACGTTTACAAATGTATCTAGTGTTTCCAAGGCTACTAAACTAATCGGTCTTTCGAGACTTGATCTTTTGTGATCATTCCAATGTTACGAAGTAATGCACCGACTCTGGGTAGCTGGGGTCGGGGCGTTACAAAACATATATCTTAGAAATTGGAGGATCTTGGGTATTCCACATTATATTGGTAGAGTTTTATCACAATAATAGCTATCACTCTTCTATTGGCATGGATCCATTTTAAGCATTTAATGGAAGGTCATGTCATTCGCCTTTGTGATTGACAGAGGCTGTGGAGACAACTATTCTTTCATATGAGGTAGTGAAAACCACAATATAGGAGGTTCATCTTATTTTTGAGAAGATGAATGTAGTGAAGGACCAGAAGAAGTTGTATGATGATTATTGGAGGAGGACCATAAAGTTAGAGGTTGGGGACCATGTCTACTTAAAGGTTTCCCCTCGACGTGGGCATCATAGGTTCAGTATAGGGATTCAGATTTATAAAAGGTACTTAAGACCCTTTGAGGTGTTGGGGAAAGTTATCATGGTGGAATACTAGTTGATGAAGCCACTACAGTTGTACAATGTAAACACCATCTTTCACATCTTTTCTCTTCAGTAGTATTGTCACAGTAACTCCCATGTCATTGACTGGGGAGAGATTGTCAATGAGGAAGATATAATTATTGTTGAGTAGCTAGTAGAGATTCGGGATCATCAGTAGAAGATGATCCTTGGATGAACCATTGCTTTGGTTTTTTGTGTTGTGGAGTCTTGGTGTCCTAGATAAGAGTACTTGGGAGTGAGAAACACAAATGCATTCCCATTACCCGGAGTTGTTTTGAGTATTTCCTTGTCCTGTTTTGATTTGTAATTTTGTACCTTATTTGTTGTGGGATGAGTTGATTCATTTTTCTATAACGTGTGATAATGTACTGACATATGAATAAGGGATGACTTGATCCCTAATAAAGACTCATTAATGTGGATTCAATTAAACCCGTGTAGGTGAGTCAATGCCACCCAAAGCAGATAGTCTATGGACATGGTGAAAGAAATTCCCTGATTCATGTGTTCGGGTAGTATGTCTCTTGGTTCTTGTGTGGTGTGTCTTGAGTTCGGTTGGGGTAGTAGATTTAAAAGGAGGTTTTATTTGATATAGATGTTTAAATTCTTCTTATGAGAAGCCCATGGTGGTGTTTCCTCGAGAGGTATCTCACAGGTTAGTTGTTCTGGTCCTTCATTCTTATAGGCTCAGTTTTGAATTCTCAAGGGAAAGAATAGTCTAAAAGATATCTGGTGTAATGGAATGGACCTCTCTGGTTATTTAGTTTATGAAAATATAGTTTTTGGGGGTGTTATGGGAGGAAAATGTGGCTTATTGGAATAGTTTCCAAAAAATATAGTTTTTCCAATGGTATGTGGCATCAGTGAGTTAGGTGTCGGTGGGTCGCATAAGTGACTCACTATCGATGGGTCATGTCAGTGACTCTCATCAGTCAATGGAATTAGTAAGTGTAGTTAGTGAGTCAGGAATCAGTGGGCTCAGTCAGTGACTCACTTTTAGTGAGTGGCATAAGTAAGTTGCATAGGAGCGTGGCATCAGTATGTGGCATCAGTGAGTGGCATTGATGAGTGGTGTTAGTGAGTGGTGTCAGTGAGTGGATTTAGTGAGTAGATTTAGTGAGTGAAGTTAGTGAGTGGAATTAGTGAGTGGAATTAGCGAGTGGCCTTGTTGAGTGGCCTAGGTGAGGGACTTCAGTGAGTCCCCATTGGTAGCTCGCATCAATGAATCACCAATCGATGAGTCATTTCCAGTTTTCTCCAGTTTGTGTAGTTTCACTCTTTAACATCCTATTTGACATAAATGTGTTTAAAACCATATTTATGTGTTTTTAAGGTGTTTAAAAGGATGCAAATTATATCATTAATTTCACAACACCCCCAATAATTTTAATAGTAAAACCAAATGTTCTTTATTATAACCCAACATTAATGGTCTTGAAACCATTTTCCCCATCGAATTAGGACATGGAATCTCTAAAGTTAAGACCCTCTATTTCCTTGCATGTTTCCTTTTATATTGATATCAAGCATACTTGAACCTCTCTTCCCGAGTGATCATGTATATGTGTTTCACCCTTGGATCACGACATTATGGAGGTTCTCCATGCTATTTGCACACCCCCTGTTATAGTGAAAGGAGGAGTTGCTGATCTATTGTTGTTCCATGTAGGTATTCCTTTATCTCTATTTTAATTATGCACCATACAGGGTGGATTTAATGATTTATACTTGTAAATATGGTGGGATCCAATTTTAAAAAAGATAATTAAATGGTTAGAAAGATGATAATTATGATTATATTATTTTATATGTTATTCCTGATCCATGTTGTTTTTAGTATTGGTTGTTTGAATTTTTAAAATCATGGATATTAGTGGCCTCGGTTTGGAAACCTATGGGGCTTATAAATACATAATTTTGATTTCATATTTAATGGCCTTATATATGAAATAGATTAACCATTTGAATTTAGTTAAGTAAGTGGACACACCATGATCAAACATGTTATGTGATAAACCATATTTTGTCAAAGTGTAGTTAATGAACGAGTGTTTGCTAAATTTGAATACACCTTTCCTTATATGGTTTGGCTACTTAATATGTGTGGTTTTATTCTATTTTGTTCCTTTTAAAGCTGTGTCCTGCTGCTGCTAAGGGTACAACTGTAGTTGGGGTGCTCCAGATGGTGTAATGAATTCTCAGTTTGAGATATTGATAGATTATGGAATGGATGGGAATATTTGGAGCAGTGGGGCTTCAGGTTCGGGTTGTGCAATGTTTATGTTACTATGTGTGATGGGTATGTTTTTGTTTTAAAGTAAGGCTATTAGGTTGGTTAGGACGAGGTGTGTTGTGGGTTTTGGCTATAAGTGGGGGGTTTTCTTGTTAATAGAAATGGCATAGTGACATGACTTTTATGAATGATAATAGTAATGGTTGGATTGGGTGCTAAGTGGGGAGGAAGTATGAATTTGGTTGTTTTATCATAGTTTTTGTTCCTCTATTTGTCCTGTTTATGAGGCTTGTTTTGTGTTGTGGTTGTTAGTTTCCTTGGTATGGATGAAATACTGGAAAATTATTAATAACATCTAAATGATTGGGGGTTAAGATACATAATTTTATTAACAATGGAAGTGACCGTCGTTCATCCTGATATATGCATTTTATAGGTATTAATAAGGGTTGTTTTGTGGGATGGTTGTTGTTTAGAAACCCATAGTTTTGGATGAGTGTTTTCTACCTATATATATATATACATGTAGTTTCTTGTGATTTTTATATTCACCCCAACCTAGTTGAGCTTTATGTTTCGAACACACCCATGGATATGGGGTAATGTGTCTTTCCCAAACATCCTAGTGGGAGGATAGATTGATGGCTTCCCACTCTTCCTTAATTCTTCTTCCACGCAATGATAACACAAGACTCTTCTGGGAGGTTATGGTTTGTGAGGCCCATGTGTGTGCGGGTGAGTTATGATTCCCAGGTGTCTTCGGGATGAGATGTGTTGTGATCCCCATTTGACATTGGGATGAGATGTGTTGTGGTTCCTGAGTGTCTTCGAGATGTAGTGAGGTTTGTGGCCTAGGTGTCTGTGGGATGGATGAAATGTTATTGTGAGGCCTAGGTTACTACTAGTGTGATGTAGAGTGGTATGTTTAGAGGAGGTGGGGGCACTAAGACATCTGCCTCTAGGGCGTGACAACAGCTAATCTATGTGAAATTAGTGAGGTTTACCCGATCGTTCATGTATTATATATGACTTTAAATGAATTGTGTTATTTGGTGAGTGTACATTTGGTGGGTTTGGGGTGGTTAGTGTACCTTGATATGTGATTTTGGTTTCAATTGTTTTCTCACAGGGGAATTAGTATATCTCCCCCACTTATGCAAGAGAGGCTTGGGTTTTCCAACTGAGTATACTTGTATTCTCACCCTAGGTATATAAAATTGCTTTCCAGTTTCCAAGGGGACTACATTGACCATACAGGGCAGTACTTGCTCAGGTTTTGGGGATAGTTTCTATGTCATTGGTTAGATTTTCTTTTGGTATTTAATTTGGAGACTCTTTCATTTTCATTAGTTACATTTTGAAACATCCATATCGGTTTGTTTTGATTTTCATTCATATATATATATATATATATGTATATATGTCTTGGAGTTTTTGAGGTTATTATATATTATCTACTGATCTTGGTTACCATAAAAAGGGTAATACCTCCAATTTTGTGAGATTTCTATACACTTGGGGTTGGTTTCCACCCTAGGGCCTACTGGAGGTTGGACTCAGGTGTCATTATCTCTCTTCCTTCATGTTTAGCTGAAGAGGGGTACCTTTGGATGGAGGGGGCCATGAAAAAATATAAAATATTAAAAAAAATGCACCTATTTATTAGAATGATAATAAGAAGTTACAAAATTTTATTTTCATGAATAAATTGATAAGTATATTATATTTTTATATTTTTAATAATGTGAATATTTTGAAATTGTTTCATGTAAAAGGATTTTGTTTTATTATTATAGATCAATTAATTTACTATATTTTTGATTTATCATATATTATGTCTTCAGACCTATATTTTTTATGTTATATAGTTTTTATTCTATTAGATTATACACCTTTTGTATCCTTTGGATTCCCAAAAGGGTCATTTAGGTTATTCTCTATATGTAAACCCTCTAGTTGATCAATATTTTAATGAGTTGATTTTTTTTCTCTTTGAGGGGTGGTACATAATGATCCAACTAACCCAATTCAACAAAGAGACTAAAATATAGATTTTTAGAAGTTTTGTATTCAGATCATCCATGTGATGTATGGTTAATTTGAATTAGAGTTTCTACAGAATATAGAGAATAAATTAAAAATTATCTAACAATAAGAACCTCTTAAGAGTATGTTCTCCATGTTTTTACATGAATGTTTTAGTAGGATGAAATGGGAGTAAACCATTCATAATATTCCATAATGGAACAATATATAGAATGGAAACATATTCATATTCATTTAAAATTACATTCTCGATACTTTTAATGTGTAAAGTTAAATGGAATTATATTTCCATGTAGATAAGGACTAGAATGTCCTGGAGTATTATTATCTCTTATTTGTGAAATTTCTACATATCCCTAATGTATTCATGGGTAACTCTATAAAACCACAATATTTTAAAATAGGTAATCATTATAATCTTCATTCAAAAGTGAAAATGTTAGGTCAAAGTTCTTACGTATAGGTAGAGAAGAAGTTTGGTAAGGATGATTCAGTCATAAAAGGAGTGGCCATGATGACTAATTTTTCCTCTATACTCATTGTGGGGAAGTGAAATCACCTAGTGGAAAGAAGAATCAAATTCATATTGTTCAGATAGATGGTAGTATCAAGTGGTTATCCCATTTATTCCCACCAATTTATCTTGAAAGTATTATATTTTTATTCCATCATCATAGTAAAATAGTAATAAAAATCCTTCATGTAAAAAACAATAAACACATGCCATGGTTTTATCCATTTAGTACATCTATAATGGTTCTATAATGGATATATATGTTAAATTTTAATATCAATATCCACTCCATTGGAATATCACAAGGTTCAACTAGATATGAATAATAATAATTCCATGACTATTTAATGTATTCCACAGTATGTTATATATTTTTTCTATATAGTGTCATCTGAACAGCCTTTTATATATGATGATCTTCAATGTTATTTCCTTCAACAATTCCCAAGAGGAATCAACACTAATTATTGATGGAACTGGATTTCTGAGATATTAATAATTAATTCATATTCAATAAAATATTATAGATTGGTTAACCCTATTTTCAGTTAATATATTATATTAAAATTATTATATATGTGGGATAATGATTATTAAACTACTTTTTGTGGTATAAGAATAACATAGTTCTTTTTTGTTTCCTTGGGAAAGAAAATATTTAAGACTATTAGATAGAGGTTTAAAATTCCATAAACTATTCCTACCCAACATAGTACCAATAATAATTAGTTTGGAATCTTATTTGGAAATGTAATATAATTTATTTTATTATTACCAATAAATTATGGATCTGGGATCCTTTATTACCCTTAAAATAAATATTGATAATATGCTCTCCATTTTATGAATATGACCTCTGATGTCCCACTAGAATTATAAAAGACTAATTTTCAAAAAAAAAATCCAAGATGGGTATCATCATGTTCCACCATATTAAATGTGATTATTTATATAAATTTGTTGTACTCAGGTATCCTTTGATTGAAATATTTAAAAACAGTTTTCTGTGGGATGAAATTTATATATTGGGGATAATTATCCCATGTTATTGTAAATTTTCATTATTATTTTATATAAATATGTATTTTAAATAAAATTTTGATTACTTGGTTGGGATGATTCAATAATTTTGATTCGTTATATTCTACAAGGTAATAAAATTTTCAATTCATGGATTATAAAAACCTTGAAATATAATCTTATGTGTTATATTTACATTTCAGTGGGGGTAAATATTTAGAACACAATTAGTGGTCACAAATCCAAAATATATTACATGAGGTTCCATTATAGTGTTTATTGGATGGTTTAGTCACTGTTAATATTAACTATGTTTCCAAACTACGTGGGTTAAAAAACTCATGTCTAGTGTTTTTCCATTGGTTAGGATACAATTGAATCAAAACCATTGAGGTTGTACATAATTAAAAATTATGAAATTTCATGTGTTCCCCTAATTTATTGTTTCCTACATTGGATTAATTTTATTATACATTAAATTTATCCAGTCACACTAGAGATCTACCACATCATTTCTCCTTATCCTTTGGCTTCCACATGGACCTTTTAAATATTTCATATTGGTTCTTCATAGAAATTCCAAAAAATAATACTCCATATCCTATTAATTGTTTTTTTTCGTATGATTTTTATGGAGAACATGGGTTTTTATCATATTTATATATCTGGGTTCTTGTTGTATGATTTAAAACCCTTCAATTTTTTTCTAGCCATGAAATATTGAAATATAACTATTATTATTATAATCAATTATTTTTGGAAGAAAAATACATTTATTTTTTATTAAATTTTAATCCATGGGTTATTTATTATTTTTAATTATTATTTTAAAAATATTTAATTTCATAGTAATTTTATTTAATAAATATTTGAATAATTCCTCTAGTTTTAATATAAAATTATATTGATATTAATCATATTTAACTTGATGAAATTTCTAAAATATTAGTTTATATAAACTATCCTTATAATCAGTTCTCTAAAATTCAAATCTAATTTACTACTAGTAAATGTGGGTACCCATTTTATGTAATTAAATTTAATAAATATTATAGAATTAAATTCATGTATATTTTCAATTTTATGAAGGAAAATATAATTATTGACCTCTTTAAACTTATAATTTTTGTTAGTATGTTATTCTTGAGTTATTTTGTTTTCCAATATCAAATTGGTTTTGTATAAGTTTTTAAAATGTGGAATATGATGAATTCTAGCATATATCTAAAATATTACCCATAATGTTTTTAATTATTATTTTCTCAATTTTTCTATACCCTTCAAGTGAGCTCCTTTATGTTGTTGATTTATGGGGTAAGAATAACATTTTTTGTGTGTATTTAACTAATTTATGAACATTAGAGTATATGATTATTATGTTCTTTTTCCTATTAAAACCTGTGTATTTAGTAATGGTTTTTAAATTATGCTGGAACTATATGATATCATCTTGTAATTTTGTTATAAAAAATGAAACGTTTAATTCCTTAGTTTTATTTATAACTAGCCTAAAATGGATCTTCATTTAAATATTATATATAGTAACTAGTCATGGAAACTATAAGGAAATTATTTCTTGAGTACATATTTTTATTTTAAAATTTCTATAGGTTATATTTTTATAGAATGGTTGGTCTTTGGATTTTGGTATTAGAATTCTAAGAGTAGAATATTAGAATCATTCACTTGATAAATAGAGATGGAAATTTATGTTTTCTTCTTGAGCATGTTTATATTATATGTTTTATTCACCATTTGTATCATGATACATCGACTTACCTAATCTAATTTAATTTTTTCATATGTTAATTCCTATAATGCATGTTTTTATTTGGATTTATTATCAGGTTTTGAATATTTATATGGATTTTATAATTTATTTCATAAGTTATTCTATAATTTTATATCTTTTCTTATTTGAAATTACAATGAAAATATTTAATTTAATTTATCTGGTTCCATAATATATCATGTATTCATGTTAATATTATATCTATATGTACACATTTAATTTTTCAATTATAAATCTAAATCATTATCAATGATTTTTACACTAATTGTTATACACTAGTTAGTAAACTGTGCTTAGATTTATTACTTGATATCTTAAGTGATTTCATTGGTTAGAAGAAGTTGGTTATCAATGATCATGATAGAAAATATTAAATTTATTATAAAATTAAAATGTAATGTATTAAGAGGATATTCTTGAAAATTAAATTACAAGATGAATAATGAGGATCATCAAGTTGAATAATAATTATATCATATATGAAATGTGCCTTTGGAATTTTTACACAGTGTGAACCATTTTTGTTATCCACAAAATCTATATAAATTATTCTTGGAATTAATATAGAATAGGCATACCACATTGTTACATCACACTCCTATTCTATAGGTGGGTTATAATTTATTTATATAGACATAACATGTATTTCATTTAGAAACTATCGATAACATCTTTTTCCACTTATCAAGATGATATGAAGGACCAAATATAAAGGATATATGAAATTATTATAATAAATTTTATTCAATAAAAAAATTCATATATTATTAGTGGTTTATTAGTGGTGATGTAATAGACCACCACTAAAACAAATTTCAAGAATTTGGCCATTGTTTTTCTTTAAACGTTGCTAAATTTTATGCATTTAAATAATCACACTTTGTCCCCAACCAAACCGATCCCATGAGAAACACCTCCCCCTCTACCCATAAACCTCTCCACTACTACCTTTAGACAATTTTCAGTGCTCTGATTTCCCCTGTCCCCCTGAGACATCGTCGATGCTCCGATTTACCCTAATCCATCCCTAGTGCTCCGGTCTCTAGTGAGCCTTTGATCCCTCTCTCTCACCAACATTACAATTTCTCCTAAGAAAACCACCCCCTCTCCCTCACCCCCACTACCTAGAGCCCCTTCTCCCATGATCCATAGTTTCCACCCCCTTCTCACCACTCTCCCCTGCTCTCCTTCTCTCATTGATTTCAAACAATGGTTGCCCTTTATTTCTTTCTTTTTTATTCTCCTTCCTTCATCCCTTCCACTAATCTTAATTTTCCTTTCCCCTATAAAACCCAAAAAATATATAGGTTTGGATTAAGGTTTGGGGAAATTTTAATTATATTGGATTGGGTTTTCTAGGTAGATTAATTTGATTAATGTATTGAATTTCAATTTGATGTTATGGGATAATGATTTTAGTGGATTCCTATTGATGTAAGGAAACAATTTCTATTTAATTTCTTTATAATGAATGGGTTTCTATTTAATAATAATTTTTAGATATATGATATAAAAATGGTATTTTTTATGAATTTTCTTATTTTTGAATATATTTTGAATGTACAATAATGGGTATACTCAATTGACATTCATTTAATTTTACGATAAGAAAATAATAATGGAAATTGATGTTATTCCATATAGAGAATACTTTCTAGTATTATATAATTATTTTACATCAACATTATCTTCACAAATAGTAATTGTTATTTTTATTTTATGATATTATACATTTAATGGTTAATAAAAATGAAATAATTCATAAATTATTATAAAAAATGCTTTCAAAAAATATTTAGTATGTAATATTAATTAAACATTTTGTATAAATAACTATGTTATTTAGGTTAATAAAATATTTATGAATGATTTTTTTATAAATATTAAATTATGATATTTTTTGTTTATTAATTTGTAGTATCTTTTATTCATATTAGTTATACCATTTCTTAGAAATTTTTTTTCCATCTTACTAGTATTTTTTTATAATGGCCTCTACCATATCTCATAATTTTTTTGTTTCCTATTAATTAGAATTAATTATTTCTTAATCAATATATTATGTTTGATTTGTAATTCTACTAGTATAAATAAGATATTTCCAATGAGGTATGTAATTATTGGTTTAGTTTTATTCTTGTATTTTATTTTTCCCATTTCCACATCTTATATCATTTTTTTGTTACTACTAGTTCGAATTAATTTCTTCATATTCCATCTCTAATTAATTTTTTAGTTTAGTATTATTATGAATCAGTTCTTACCTATCTCACATCTTGTAATTTTTCTGGCTTATAATTAGTATGACCTGGATTTGGGTTATTCAATTCCATTTGAATTTTTTATATTGGAATTAACATGCATAGGTGGTCAGTTATATCATACCTTAGGAATTGACAATTTATCTCATATAATTCCATTATTTTTAGTAATTAAACACCTTATATATATAATGTACATAAGAACATGAATCAATTCCCACATTGGTCTTTAAAATTTTTCAATTAGTTTTACTGACATAACATTGAAGTAGGTAACATTACAAGTGGTTGATAAAATTACCGATGGATTTCCTTATGGTAATTAACTATTTAAAGGGGTGTCCTACATGAGTTATATCTTTAAAAATGTGTGTGTCTTATTTTAGAGGCTTTCTTTAAGAATTAAAGCTAGTTTACATTTAGTGATTTTGTAAATGGTATTGAGATTATATGACTCATGGTGGCATAAAATGTTTTAAGAAGTTGAATGTTTGGTATTGAAAAATGAAATCTTGACAACAATTTATTATCTTTAATGTGGGATTTATTTCCTTAAAAAGTGATTTTTAGGAAATAGTAAGATTTATAAATTGGTTTTCAATGTTTGGTTTGAAAAATTATCTTTGAAGAACAATTGAAATGTTTTTTTCAATTGGTATGAATATGGTTTGGATTATCAATCTCTATAAGAACTCCCAAATAGAACTTTATGAAAAGTGTTTTTATAAATTTCCAAGGCCCCCTTGAGACTTGTGTGACTCTAGTTACGAACAAGGAGAATTGTGATACCATGATAGTATTATATTTTTTGATGCATCTTTGTGTAGTTATTAATGATTTTATGATTTTTATATTTACTCTATTTTACATAATGTTATCAATGATTGATTTCATTTTTCCAGTTTTACATTTTAAGTACTTATATTAGTCATCTACTAACTACATTGGTTATGTTTTTTAAACATCCATTTACCTATTTTCCAAATTAGTAATAATTACGTGATTTGGTTTTTTTATCAAAGTAGAGGCACATTGTGGTATATATGGATAAATGATGGATCACATTAACATAGAACCCACATCAGTAAGCTAAGGGTTTAGAGGAGTTTTTAGAATTTTTAATTTCCAATTGATCCATTTATGGGAAAATAATATTTTTATGAACATAATGTGAATTAAAAAATCGTTGGAGAGACATGATGTTTAAAAACACTTGATATTTATGGAATTCCCTGCTAAATATTTCTGTTGGATTTGGTTTGGAGAATCTAATATTACCTAAATATTGAGCACTAATGTCAAAAAATAAAATGAGATACCAAATCCATCAAAGATGGGAAATTAAATGAAAACCCATATAAAAAATCATTCAATATTACAAGACAACATCCTTAATATCAAAACATATAAAAAACCTGTCTATTGTTCTAAATCTAGTAACCTGATGAGTGATGTATTTGGGACTATAGGAAAAATCGATCAAGATTGAAATATTTCATATTATCACCATATTGATTATGTGGTGAATAATTTAAGAGAGAACATCACATAGAATACAAATACATTTAATGATTTAGTTGTTGATATACATCATGATATCTATGTTATATATCAGAAATATTCTAATCTTTTTTATGAAGTTTTACCATATCAAATTTCGATACAGAATAACAAATAAGTGGGTGTCCATTATAATCGAATTATTTTGTGATTCATTTCTTGAAGCTAATATCCCTGATTCAATTTGTTAAATTAAAATAGTTTCTAATAATATTAGTTTATATAATATAAAATATTTTATTGTACCAATTATTATATTCGTTATTAGAGAGAGGATTAAAGATGATATAATTGAAAAACGTTTCTTCATATATATGGAAGTTAATGGGTGATGTTGGAAGTGTGAATAAAAAAACACTATTAAGAAGAAGAAAATGAACAAACCTATAAATTTTTTGTGTCACTTACACTGAAAACATCAATTTCAAAGATTATTCATGTCTTCAAAAACCAAAAAGAATAAGAAGTGACATTCTATATATAATAAAAATGATAGAATAATGAGAAATATAAGATATTCAAGATCATGGAACACATTTGATTCATTACATCTGGATTTATCATAAGATCTTAGGAATATGTGATTAGGATTGCCTACCGATGGATTCAACCCATTTGGGAATTTGTGTAGCCGTCATAACATCTGACAGGTTGTTTTTATCCCTTAAAATATACCACCATGGAAGTGTATTTTTCTAATGTATTTTTTATAATTTCACTGATTATTCATGGAAATATAATTCCTCGAAATGATATTTTTGTATACTTACAAACTCTAATTGAAGAATTATATGTGTTATGGGGAAACAGTGATGAGATATATGATGCATCTTGTAGAACAATGTTCATAATACATGATTATATAATGTGGACCATCAGTGACCTCTCTAGACTAGGGAAATTAATTTTTTGGAACACTTACATGGGTTTTTCTTTTATGATTCTTCACTATTATTTTGATCCCAAATGTCTACCTTATAGTAAAAATTGGTTATTATTGTTTTATTGATGAGTTTATGGATTCATCTCATATATTTAGGTTGATCAAGTCAAAATTAAATTGTTATATTAATCTTATACCACGTTAATATTTTTTGATAGGTTCCAAAATTTTAGAGAAACTTTTAAATGCTAAAATATAATTTGAAAATGTGCATTATTTGAATGATAGCAGGAAAATGAGTTTTAACTGCATCTTCATGTGAAATTGGAATGTAATAATGAAAGAAAAAATTATATTATTACAACTTCCATATTGGGAATTTAATTTTTTGTGGAAAAATCTTGATGTTATACACATTAAGAAGATTTTTTTGGATAATTTTAACATCATATTTCATAATAATCATGGAAAATAGATGTACTATCTTAATTCATGAAAGGACTTACAGACAATGAACATAAAGCATGATCTATGCCAAGATTGGAATGGAATGTATTCTCCAACAATTTATTCCCTGAAAAATATGGATAAAGTTACATTACTTATAATTTTAAAAAAATGTGATGATATCTGATGGGTATTCCAGTAACATCTCAATGTGTGTTGACTTAATGCATCGCAGGTTACATATATTGAAATTTCATGATTCATATATTTTTTTACAATAGTTACATCAATAGACATTGTGTACATTATTACATGAAATATTTAATACACTTGTAATCCAATTCTACACATTCTCCAGTAAAATATGTTAGAAAACTCTACAACCAGAAACTATTGAAGACATTCAGGGGATATTTTTATTAACACATTCTATAGTGGAGATGATCTTTCACCCATCTTTTTTACTATCATAATTCTTTTACCTATACATTTGGTCAATGAAACTATATTAGAAGGCCCCGTACATTATCGATGGATGTATCCAAATGGGAGGTAATTGAGTTAAATGTTTTTAATATTATGTAAAAAATTATTGTCACTTCATTAAATACATAATTATTTTTTATCTATTTTATTTCACAAATATCATGGACATTTGAAATCATATCTTAAAAATAAATGTCAACCTGAAGACTCTATTTAAAAACTCTATTTATAAGAGGAGTGACTTACCTTTTTTTCTAGATACATGGATGATATTTAGAAAATATTAAATCAAGTTATACATGTTGATGACACATATAATCAATCTTAACTACATAGGAAATACAAAATATTTCATACTATTGGATGATTGGTTGGGTGGATCTAAAATGAAATAATGAAATAAATTGAATTATTACAGGCATAATGAAATGATTTTATGAATAGTGAAATTATAGATCCATTTTTGGAAGATCTCTAGATACATACATTGAAATGACTAAGAATCCTAACATAAAATGAGATAGATATAACAAAAATTTTATTAAATAGGTTTTAGAATGGTTTTCATAAAGTGTATGTTTATAGATATTGAGATCAATATAGATATAAGGACAAAAAATATAGTTTTTTAAAAAATAATAATGAATATATCTTTTTATAGATCATGAATAGTGATAGTCAGGATGAGTTTTTAAAAGATTTTTTGTTTGTGTCTTGAGGTCCTCAAAAACAGGTTAGAAAATTTGATGATTAAAATGCGAATGACATTAAATTTCATACAGTTGATTAGGAGAAGGGTTTGAAAACATATAATAGTTTTAAATTTACAGTTTATAAATTGGGATAATATATAAAATTAACTTATATTATCAATGTAAACTACCATGGACATTTTTTAGTTGTATTATTTAAATTAAAGTTGATAGAAATTACTAGTCGTATTAAAAAACATTCTTTTAAATTTACTTCTGTAAACTTATCTCTCATGACGGATGGTAGTGACTATGAATTACATGACTTCTTTATCTTCTCAACATAAGTGAACATGGTATATTATGTGGAATATTTCATGGAATATGGGTGGAGTGTGTTTTTTGACATAAAATAAAGAGACTTGTATGATATGGGCGATTAAGTGGAATATTTGACCTCTAACATTGAATATTGTAAATAGTAAGAAGAAAACTTATTTTTCTATCATTATATTGATAATATTAGTCTTGCAATGGTGGATAACTAATATTGAGTAACGACAGAGCAATAAAACTAAATGATTGAGAGAAAAAATAAATGTATGTGAAGTTATCCATTGATTTATCAACAACTTATATTATATTTGTTTTCATTAGTTATCATAGATATGAATAATTTTTCAGTATTGCGCATCTATTATCATTTATAATTATTTTTTTCACATATATTTTTTATAATATATGTTCTGATGTTATTTTTATTTGATTAAAAATAGGAATTAAACTAAAGAAAAATTTCACATATCTGAGTCGATTCCTAGTGGATGTTCCCATAACAACAAAGATAGAAGATGATTCCTCGTTCTGCCTACCTTCACCATATGAAAAACCCTTCGTCTACCCCCTCCTAAACATATATCATGCCCTCCTCCATTCTGTCATCATCTCACACACCTTACATCTCCATCCCATCATCATTTGGGATATTTCTTCCTCATTAAGATGGATTATAAGCGATAAAACATGTCATGAATCCCGTTTTATTAAGAGGATATTTGGGGGTGACAATTACAAGTACAAATATTAATATGAATAAGGATATTTAACTTTTTTATACTACCATCTATTTTTCATAAATGATGTAGAAACTTTTACTATAGAAACCAATAAGAATATTTCATATGTCTATAATCTGAATGAATTTAAGACATTTTTCCCATTTTACTATGATGGTGTCCCCATAGATGATGCTACAAGATTATTTGACCAGATTCTAGTCCCACTAGTGGAGAATCTGAGTATAATTTTGATTATTTATTCCGATTTGAGGCATACAACTAAATCATGTAAAAATGGAGTCTTTTATTAACATATATAGATCATTTTAATACATTATAGAGTAATTTAATTCCATTATGTAATTAAATACTAATATTTTAAAAATAAATCCCTTTGTATAGATATTATTCCACTTTACTGTTTCTAGAATATTCACACATAAGAAGATGTACAAAAATTCAGGAATATAATGGAATGATTTTAAGTAGATATTGTGGAATGAATTCAACTATAAATTGTTTACCATTCAGCATTAGTGTGATAATATACATGAATCAGTACCTATGGAGAAGTGGAAGGTTTTTATGGATAGCCATCAATGTGTGAAGCACATAGTATTGAAATATATATTATTGTATTATTCTCATTTTACATATATACAAGAATATGACAATGATATGACATTGCATATATTAATATTAAATTATATGATGCTTATTTATGGTTATTTCAATGAAAAATGCCTCAAGGGAAGCTAAAGAAATCATCCCCACACTAATAAGTCCAAGAGTATTTCTAAAAATAGATTAACTCTGGTAATATATTCATTAGTTTAAATATTTATATGATAACATTATTTTTTACATATATTAAAATATTGATTTATCTTTTTTTAATTTAGTGAAATAATTCAAGGTACTAAGTCTCATGAACAAAACATTGGTTATATATTCATACAAAATTTGTGGGGAGTAATGTGAATGATCCTTCAAAATAAGTTGGGTTATGAATTCATTTTTCACTATACCAAAATATTTTATCTTATAACTATGTAAATATTTATTGATATAAATATTAATGATATTTTATATATATGTTTGAATAAAATAACTATGGTATTTCAATCCCACAAATTCTTTCTCAGTCTCCCTAGACTATCCATTACGTCAAGTCCTTGGAAATAAGTATACTAGTAGTGTACGTGTGATGGGTTTAGAACCATTACCATCATAGGAATTTGGATGTCCACTGTGGATTGTAGTAGTGTCTACTCCTGGTTTTAGTTACTCACTAACTAGAGAATCTCATAGGGTGTTTTTTTAAATGAAAAAAAAAACAATATAGGAAAATGGGATCATATAAATATTCAATATGAAAAGGATTTCTCTCTGGAGAAAGCATTGATTTAATTAGTTTACATGGTGACTATATGTGTAACTGATGATATTGTTTCTATGGATTATTAGAGTGAAAAGGAAAAACCAAAAAAATCATAATCATTTAGTAAACAAAATTTTATATTTTTTACAATAAAATTTTAATGTACAAAACTAATTAATTTTAAAAAAAATCATATTGATACTGATTGTAAGGTATAGATACAGACAAAAAGATAGTGTTACTCAAAGATCATTAGGTAGTGATTAGGGTGGAAATTGGATTCATTGATGATTTATAACTAAACTTATGATATACTAACACTAATAAGGGGACTGAAAAATAATTTTTTGTTTTTGGGTTGGGGATATATGTATTTACCTTAAATTTCTTAAAGATTGATATGCTTGGATTATTGGAAATGTTTTATTATGATGTTTACCTATAAAATACATTATTAGGAACTTCAGGTATTTTTTTTTGTTTTTTAATCCAAAAAATTACAATATATTATTATTCTCTTCACAATACCTAGTTTCTTTCAATTATTTACGAACTTTATTCAGTTCTAACTTTCACTTGGTGATTCACCAAGTACTTCTTAGATAGCTAAATATGCTGGTCAGCTTGCATTCAGACATGCCACTGAGTTTTCCTATCTCTATGAAATATAAGTAGTTATCTTTAACCTCCTCTCAGGGATGTATAAATATCATTTTATATTGTCGAGATTAATAGAACACATAAGATACCATCTAGTAGGCCACTATAAAATATTAATTTCTTCTTTAAACATCTCATATGTTTTCAAACAAATTCTATTTGTAGAATATCAGACAGTAGACCTTATATCATTTTATGAAAATAAAAAAAATGTTCATATATCTATAATCTTTAAAATAACTATTCTCTAATTGAAATATTATCTCAAAACTATGATAATGAAATAATATACTACATAAATTCTATAGAATGAGTATCTTAAATATCTTCATGCTACAAGATGAAACATCTATGTCATCTTTGAAATTCTTTTGAAAATGATTATTATTCACATAGTATTATTAATTGAAGTAATTTAGTCCATCATATTAACTTTTTGTTAGTATCGATTAACCGTGAGAGAACATACAACTATATTATAATAAGAAATCATTGGATATGCAAACTACTTCATAGATGTCCTCCATAATACATATTGCATTATTCTATATTACCTTTATATTTATTAAATAAAAATACATGAAAAACAAAGTGGCCTCAATATATATATATGATGAATCACCACCCTCGACTATGGAAATTTTTTATCGCACCCTTAGAGATTATGTGATGGTATTTTTTGGGTTTTCATGTATCCATTAAGATATCATAAATATATAAATTTTAAGGTGATAAATACCATGTAAAATACATAGGAACTTTGCTACATAAGTGTTCAGGTGGTTGAATTAATGTATTTTATTTATCATTTGTCTCTATGTGTGTCACTTTCCCTAGAAATCAATAATACTTAAAGGTAATACATATGGTCATAAATTACTTCCATTATAATATATAAAAGGTTAATTCTTCTTTAACTTTATAAACACACATTAAGTTTAGTTATTTTGATGTAAATTATCCATATTTCATCCCTAAAAATAAAATCTCTTATTTTTAATCCCTTTATTTTAAGATGAAACCATAATTCCTCCAAATAAGAATGGTTTTGAAGTGGAAACTCCAAGCTCTTATTTCTAAGTTATAAATCATTTTAATTATTTTTCTTTTTTCTTCACATCCAATTTCATATTGGATTTGATTTATCTTTTATATAAAATCTAAATAAAATAATTATACTTTTATAACAATGATATCATAACAATATCAGAACATATTCATTCACATGCACTATAAATGTGCAAGCGGATATGACATGTTACATAACTCACATCCATGGTTGGCATGCATTCCCTTCTCTCTTCATATAAGCCAATCCATAAGAATTCTCAAATACATGGCTGGTTTGAATTCTATAACCAAAAAACAAAATATGTTTCATATCATCTTACATGTCCATGTTTTACATGGACACCCAACCAACATTTATTTCAAAACACCCAACATCATTGGCATCATCTACTAACCAAATCCATATAACCATCCTATAAAATCACATTCCAATGGATAGAATGCCTACCCAAATCATCTCACAGGGAACCCATATAAAATATATGCATAGAAAATATTAAGATAGAATTTTTAAATCACTATTATTAATCATAATATTAAAAATACAGAGAAAAACATAAAATTCCAAGGAAAATAGCCAACACTAAATTCTACACATGCTAGGGTAGCTATAGTCACACACCTCACCTCTTTCAAATTCCCACTAATTAATAAGTAAACCACCATTTTTCATTATGTTATCATTCTATAATTTTTCATGGATGGATCTAAGTCTTATAACAATGTTTTATAGTCCATCAAATGATTACAATCAACTAAGTTGTGTTCCTTTATATCATTTATGTAGCGTGAGGGTCAAATGAAAGGTAATAAGTGACCGATCTATCAAAATAAACTCAATATGATCATTAAATACCATTATTCCTGATAAATAATTAATGGTTATTTTTATATATTAAGTATTTTTTATTATGGTTTTGTATAAACTGAAATTGAATTATTCTGATTTTTTCTTTTTTTATATTGGAATAGTCTGTTTAATGTTTGTGTAATGTAATATCAGTTTTTCCTATTATGGGGATGTTGTTTCTTCGCGTATTTCTTATTTGACAGAAATATATAGAATTGGTTTAAACCACTAATAAATGTATGGAACTCAAATTTTATGGATGTCGATGCCAAAGGGACATTTATTGGAAATTATCATAAATCCATATGGTATATATTTCAATCATCCTGAAATAAAATAATTTCACAATAAAAGGATTTTTCTATAGTTATTGGACTTAAATAAAGTCTATTATACTCTATAATTAGTTATTTAGTTCCTAATGACCTACAAATGTGAGAATAACTACCACTATGGGTCACTATGGTAGGTTTTTTGGACTACAACATGTAATGGCTCTGATCTCCATAACTAAGAAAATGCACTTTTTTGTTAAATTGTTAGAAAGTTGTGGTTTCTTATTTATCATCATGGATATATTATATTTATCTCACTTAGTCATGTGAACTACTGGGTCATGGAATAATAATAAATCATTTACCAAAATAGAATGACATATGTATATATCAATTTTCAATTAATAATGAAATAAAATATCAATAATTCCATAGATCTAACATTACAACACAATCATTCTAGCTTCATAATGGTCCACCATACTTCAATATAATCACTTTGTCAATTTTTTAACTCTTCATAGAAATCATATTACACGAGATTAAATAATTCTATTACCACTATCATCAATGATAATCTATAACACCACATTATGACCCTTCTAATATAAAATTAATGTATTCACATGACAAAATTATTACAACATGACTAACATGGATGTTGTATAATTCCGTCCCATATTATATTAATTAATTTTTATGAAAGGTTAACTCAAGACACTATAGTATATTATAATATTCATTCCTATACCAAGGTAGATTTACTCAACTAGATCACTCTGTGATCACCATCCTTCACTTCTTTCCCAATCAACTATCACATAATGTCACTCTAATTGTTTTGTGATACTATTGAACTCCAATGATATTCCAACTAATACATGTGCATAATTTCAATAAACTCAATAATAAAAAAATCTCAAACTCATGAATTAATTGCCTTAATAAATGTGTCACTCACGACTATAATACTATGGTCATCAAAATGAATCACCATAGTATAGAATGAATATTGACTGGGAATATCATCCTTTGGTGTAAAAATAAATTCCTCATAAAATATGTATCAACTAGGAATAACTCAAATACATATTTTTTAAATTCCTTTAATGAGGGTTATTAAATATCATTAAGTTTATCTTAAATAAACCCTTATATATAATAGAAAAAATAAAATTATTAAAGGATTTCTTCTAAATCCTCTTTCTACCAACAATTCAATCTCTGTCACGATCCATCTATGGATTCCAATGATCTAGGATCCCAAACTGGCTTGTAAGAAGGCTCGGTCGAGATTCCAATTCCCCAAATATTTAAAACTAATCTTAGGTCATCATATAAACACAATGGGTGTGATTACACCATATAAATAAATAAATAAAATGTTCTCCCACACAAAAGGTCTGAATGACCCACCAAAGTTATAGAGGGGACACACAAATGGAATAAGTGGTTGCATGATTGAATGGAATCCAAATAAGGTATAAGATAATAATCATCACAAAAAATATAAATAAATATAAATAAATAAATTTAAACCAAAATTAGGGATATCAAAATAATGAAAGATTTATAAAACAAATAAAAGAGATAGATTGAATATAATTCAATGTGGTTATAAAGATGATAAATTAAAACAAAAGTAAAATGTGGATGTCCAACCAACCATATCTATGTGACATGATTGTGAAAACATTTTATGGAACCACTATAAAATAAAAACCCAAATCTAGGGATCAATGATTTCTTTTACATGGGACCCCTGAAGAACCCAAATATAATAGGTGTGAGAAAAACATGCTGAACATGTGTCACCCTCCCCACCCATGGATAAACATTATAAATAAAAAAACATCCACCTTGAAAAAAAATTAAAATAATCTTCACATAAACTTTTAAAAAAAATAATTTATCAAATAATTTTACAAAATCATCGAATATAACAGTAGTAAACCATTTTTCAAAATAGCGTAATAATTTAATTAATTTTAATAAAAATATTAAAAATTAAAATTAAAGGAGAAATTATTTTATAAAAAAATATAAAATAAATATCTATATATACACTATTTTTATCACTTTACAGTAAATATTTAAATAAATAAATTCAGACTAAGGAATAAAGCTACACAAATAAATATAAAATAAATTTATAATTGACAATCATCGTTACTTTGGAGTTGTGAGGATGATCTATAACCTTGAAAACATGAAAAGAATAAAAATACTAGTACTAAATATCAATCAACCATCCATAACTATATATTATTCCCCACCAATCATAGTTAATGGGAAACCTCCATAGGTTGGGAAACACATACCTTTTACCGAATATTAATAGAAATAATGACACACTACTACAGTAAGTGTCCCCTAATAAATCTACTAAGTACTCATGTATTCCCCAAAAATATAAATTTTGGTGAACTAAACAATCAACATATACAATATAATAACATTTATAATAATATTGACCATAACCCGTCCTTCTAATATAGATCATAGAAAAAACTTGTTTTTTCTAAGAGTAATTAAATGATATAAACATTTGATTTATGTAGAATCTGTTAGAAAATAACCAAAGATAAAATTTTAAAAAATATATTATAACAATGTAGGGGTATCATTCAAGGGATAATATTTTCATATAGATAATTTTTTATCTTTTTAACTAGGAAGTAAGACCCTAATTTAAAAAAAATTATTAAAAAACACATTTAGAACCCAAAACACATAACCATTATAAAATAACCTCATATATAAATAAAATTTAAGATCATTTAAAAGAATATGATAAAAATATTGTTTAATAAATACCATCTATTATTTTATTTTTAATAAATAAACATTTACATGATTTTAGATAAGAAAAATTAATTATTAATTTATGAATTAAATCAAACAATAGGTGTTCTTGTCATCTTATATCATTTTTTATCCAGTGGAATTAAAAACGAAAAAACTTTTCCATTAAGGGAATTCCATATAGAATTGGTTTTTTTAATATAATATAATAGTTATATGTGGTAGATACCCTAAAAAAGTTTAGAATATATATTGACACATGAGACAACCATATATTTATATTTAATGAGTAATTTATTGTATCCATCGCATTGAGTTTAAATATAATTATTTTCCCCAATAAGGTATAATAGGAACAATACATAGATAGAATCCTCATGAAAATGGAAAAACAAAAAAAAAATTACACAAGAGGAAACCATTCGCTTCATGTCCTCCCTAGGGAAAGGAGAATATTACTTAGAGAATGAAGTGGAGAGGGAATAAGGTATGGATATCTTATAATAATGAATTACCCTATAACTAAATATATCCCATAATAATCAACATGGGAGAATAAGAAAATGGAGAAGAGGGGTGGAAGGGGGATTATAAGACAAATTGGATAAGATAAGACCATCTAAATGGTTTTATTTTGGAATGGGTAAAAAATGAATTTAATGAATTTGAAGAATCAGGAATGATAAGAATATTGACAACATACTTTATCAAATTTTGTGGAAACCATAAAAGAAGCACTAAATATCTATCATAGATATCCCATGGTTTTGGTTTTAAGGTTTTATAATATTTGACGGAACCATTATAGTAACGTCAAAAAGATATTCAGTTCTTCTCTGGAAGTCAACATTCCCCCCAAAAACCATGAATCCAAAAATATACTATCACCCCAAAAAAAGAACAGATATTTCATGAGAAAAAACAATAAACTACAGTAATCATGTAAACATAAAAAATGATTAGAAAAATATAGGTCTGGATTATAAAAATCATCAAAAATAACACTTTTTACCACTATATTTTCTACTAATAATTATTTGACTAAGGGAATGAATCAATGTTGAACTTCCATTGAAAAATTTGACTCCATAAATATTGAAGGATAACTATGTTTTCCCATAAAACCCTAAAAATTATCATTAAGAAGAACAGTGATCAAACCACATCCACCAAAATACAAAAAATAGAATCCATCCAAATTTACTAGATGTATATCCATTCAAGGATTAAAACATAGAAAAAAATACTTATTAACGGAGATGGTAAAATAAATAAAATATAATCCAAAAAATCGAAGATCCCAAATGATGCAGAAAATCCAAAATGAAAATAATATTTCTTGTTATAGATGCTCATGAGATCTTGGATATAATATAAGGTTAAAATCTAACGAGGATATCAATATAGGATCAAGAAAGTGAAGTAAAATGGTTTTCCTAACAACTACATACCAATATTTCGGTAATGAAGTAAAAATCTAAATGTATGATTATGAGAATTTGTATACCACTTGAGACAAATAAAATCACCCACATAAATTCTTGTAAGATAAACCATTTCAATAAGAGATATCCTTTCATGGGGTTCTCCCAACATTATTATGAACTCTCACTAATGGTCGTAAATCATAATTTTAAACAATGTCTAAAAATAAATATTATCTGATGGACATAAATAAATAAGTGACTAATTAATATTCATAGTAATAAAAATCAAAAAATTAAACACATCATGAACAAGTTAATAAAATGTGGGAATATTGAATATAGAGCACCTAACATAGTTTCTATAGTAGTATTCACTTCAACATGTTGAACAAGGAGATTATTCATTATAGTTTATGTTACTCTACATCTCATTCACATGAAAAAATTTTTAAACTTGTAAAGATATATATGGAATCAATAACTATAATAGTTATTAAGTGTTTACTAACAATATGGTTTCTTATTCCTTGGAATACTACACTAATTAATCACCTAGATATTACTCCTATAATAAACTGATAGAGAGAATCTTGATGTAATATTAATACTTCTACCCACTCTATATTACGTTACCCAGATACCCCTTACATTTTTAGAGCATCCAATAATACCTGTAGTTATTGAGGAAGTACCAACCTTATTTATCTTTCAATACAAACCATCTTCTTTTATAATGACCTACATCACTGTTGATTTATAGGTGTTGTGCATAATAAGTAAACATTTGATAAGATATATAATCAAGTCCCTCTTGAAAAAAAAAGTATTAAGAGAATCATCTATATACATATAAAAAATATAAAAAAATCTCTAAAATTACATACATATTGTAACATTAATATGTTATATTACTATGGAAAATTAAATACCATATCACTTGTTTTAATCAATTAATCAAGGAAGTATTAATAAATAAACTATTATTCAAAATAATCCTATGTATGGAACTTATAAAGAGTCTTCTCCATAATATAAATCCACCACTTTTAAATCAAAATTTATTAATAATGGATAAGGACTAAAGCATGATAAACATAGGAAGCACAAGTCACAAGGAAATCACTCCCATATTCTACATTAATTCTTATGCTCTATCATTGTCTAGTTTCCCACATACATAAGGAGGGTTTAGAATCTAAAATTAATTGTTGAAATTAGGTCATGACCCGTCCTCGGGGCCTATTCCATGACTACCCCAAGCCCGCCTTCCATAGGCTAGGGGCTGGTGACTAGCACCAAAGGCGTAAATCCCAAAAAAGGGAAGGTATTTCCTTTATGAAATTTAAACACACACAACCAGAGTACAAGTGGACGATAACAATAATGAAGCAGTATAACAAGTGTGTTGAATGTACAAAAGGGCCAGAAATACAAGCCCAACAGTAAAGTACAAGGAAAAGACAAACAGCCTGAAGGTGTCAAGATGCTCCTGGATCATCCTCTGGAGTTCCTACCTGAAGGGTAGGTACAGATGGCCACCAAAGCTCTCCACATATGTATGTCACCTCCGGGTATCGTCTCGTCATGATGTCCACCTCCGAGCACCATCTCGTCATGAAGTCCACCTCCGAGCACTGTCCAGCTCTACAAGACTCAACCACGATCAGTGTTGTCCATTGTCTGCATCCAACACAATGAGGTACAGGGAAAGCTCGTGAAGGGGTGAGTATAACGATACTCAGTAGGGACCCCGAGACCCTCATGGTCTCACAGAATCCATGAAGGATAAACCACAAAGGAAAGATACAATCATGAAGTATCAACCGACTCTACTTAAGTATATGCCCATACATATATCTGAGTCCTCATTTACAATCGGCTCCAACTCTCGAGCCCAAGGACAACCCAGTCCATAAAGGAAAGTACAACTTAGTCCACACAGGGAAGCACGACCCAGTCCACAAAGGAAAGCACAACTCAGTCCACACAAGAAAACACAACCCAGTCAACAAAGGAAAGCACAACTCAGGCCACATAGGAAAACACAACCTAGTCCACAAAGGAAATAAAGTCAATCACATCAATGATAATTATTGAAGTCAAGACTCAGCTCACACAGGTATACACTTCGTAAGGTGATAGAGATGATAAGATGTAGCCACTGATTCATCTAAGCTGTCAAACCCACATATGATACACAACCAGCTATGATGTCGGACCCACATATGATACAAGACCAGATACTCTTCCAGACCCACTCAGGAAACAACTACAAAGGTCAAATACTAGTTGTGTCTAAACCTCAGGAGGAGTAATCCAAAAGGACAATCTCAATAAAAGGATCCCAACTCAATTGACGGCACGTCAATCGGACGTCTGGTCCTTAAGTTATAATAATTTCCGCTCAAAGGGTCCTGTTGGTTTCGAGTTCGAACCAACCCGTCTATACAAAAACATTGCGGAAACCTCGAGTGTAATATAACAAATCATCCGTATCGGTGCCAGGATTCCTAAGAAACTAACGGTGGGTCAATCAGAGGTCCGTAGCTCAAGTTATGGTGGAGGGTCTGGGCCCAGCCCAACCCCCCCCCCCCCCCCCGGGTCGGCCCGAACCGGGTCATCCCGACCTGGGTCCAGGTCCGGCCAGGTTGGGCGAGGCCCGGTCTGGTCCGCGCGACCCACCCTGGCCCGGCTGGGGGGTGCGGGGGCTCGGCCAGCGAGCTGAGCAGGGGGGCGCGACCCCCCACTTTCCGCGGACGTGGTGCCAGGGTGGTGCCACAACTTCCCTGGATCCTACACGACCGCGGGATCTAGCCCCTCGCCACTGCACCAGCGACCCGCACCAATGGGAGATTCCGCGGTCCACCAGAGTCATTCCGGTGGTCCGATTTTTCTATCGTCTGCACCTACAGTCGTCCCGAGACCTACACATCACTACGAAGGCCTCCAATCGCCATTTCAGTCCCGCCTCATCATCGGCAATTCTTCCGCACATAAAGAACAAATTAGTGGTGGTTTCAGACATGTTCTTTAGTCCGCACCCACAACATTAGTGTTTCTAAACATCACCAAACAATTTTCATGCCACACCGAGGGTATAAAATCTCATAATCAAATATACACAATTTCCCCTACCTCAACAATCATAGACAAACGTCGGCGTCATGGTAGACAGCGTCACGGTAGATGGCGTCACTGTAGATGTCATTACACGGAAAGGTTTTTTAGGCATTGTTGGAGTGCACCGAGGAGGAAGCGGTGTCTCCTCTCTTGTCACAGAGAAGAGCGTTGGCGGAACGCCGTTGTTCTTCGAGGAACCTGCATTCTTCATCGGAGGCCGGCGTTCTTCCAAAACCTCAAGAATTTGAAGAATGATGATAAAAGACATTAAACATGAACATAACAACCCCTACCTTATAAAATGGTGTTAAACGATGGTGAGTCACGGAAGACGGCGTTGTTCCATCAACATCAGGAAAGAAGGAGCTGAGGGTGGCATCGACGTTCTTTGTTCTTCGTTCTTCTTTGGAGGAGGAGGAAAACTCTCCAAGTGTTGGGAATCGTGCTTCGATTCTAGCGTTCTGCTGCTTGAAGAAGCCGTCCAGAAATCCTTCCCCTAGCCTCCTTTATATAGGAGTTGGAGGGTTCATCGTTGGCACACGAGTCATAAATGGAGGATTTATGACAGAGGGCTCTACCCAATTAATTCGCTGTAGTGGAACATTCAAATGGGGAGGAAGTCAAAGGGGTTATTGGCCCGGGTGGTCCCCACAGAAGAATATCCCCCAAAGGGAGGATATTTCATGGTGGGACCCACCATTAAATATCCACAAAAAGGACTCATTAAAAAGGGGAGGTTTCATCCTCCTCAATTAAGCGGGGGATTTAAACCTAGAGGCTCTCCCTCATAAATGAGAGGGAGTCAAGGATTTATGATTACCATCCCATTAATAGGAGGCCTCATGTGGTTTCCACCATAATCAACCTCAAATGGGAGGTTGGATCAAGGTGGGACCCACCACCAACTCCCATGTGGAGCTTCTAACCACATTACCCGCGCGACACGTGTTTAACAAAATAAAATAAATTGAGCACTTATTTTATTTTCTTAACCCACATAAAACGCCAAAAACTAACTTTCATACCCGATCATCTTCCGTAGAGGTGAATGTCTTCTTAGGTGAAAACCTGCGCTGCGTGTTCAACGATGCCCTCATATTTCAATTTCGAGCCCTGGTTAAAAAGATAGAAAAACCGCTCGTTCGTTCACTGAACGTACCCCAGATAAACTTTGGAAATTGATTCTGGGTACACCGGGCCTCGAGGAATGCCGATTCCTTGAAGAAAAATGACGCACCTCCAATCCTCTTCTCCATGAAAAGTGAAGAGATGCCGCTTCTAGTAGCTGGTCTTATATCCTATGTGGGTCTGATATCTTAGATGGTCGTGTATCCTATGTGGGTCTAGCAGCTTAGATGAATCAGTGGCTACATCTGATCATCTCAGTCGCCTTACAATGTGTATAACTATGTGAGCTGATTATTGACTTCAATCATTATCATTTATGTGATTGACTTGCTTTCCTTTGTGTACTGAGTTGTGTTTTCCTGTGTGGACTGAGTTGTGATTTCCTTTGTGGATTGGGTTGTGTTTTCCTGTGTGGACTGAGTTGTGCTTTCCTTTGTGAACTGGGTTGTGATTCCCTGTGTGGACTAAGTTCTTCTTTCCTTTGTGGACTGGGTTGTGCTTGGGCTCAAGAGTTGGAGCCGATTGTAAATTATGACTTAGGTATACGTATGGGCATATACTTAAGTAGAGTCGGTTGATACATAGTGATTGTATCTTTCCTTTGTGGTTTATCCTTCGGGGATTCTATGAGACCTTGAGGGTCTTGGGGTCCCTACTGAGTACCGTTATACTCACCCCTGCATGGGCTTTGCACGTTCCTCATTGTGTTTGAAGCAGACTACGGACAACACTGATCATGGTTGAGGCTTGTAGGGCTGGATGGTGCCTGGAGGTGGACTTCATGACGAGACGGTACTCGGAGGTGGACTTCACGACGAGATGATACTCGGAGGTGACGATGGACATGGAGAGCTGTGGTGGCCATATGTACCTAACCATCAGGTAGGATCTTCAGAGGACGATCCAGGTGCAGCTTGACATCTTCCTGCTATTTGTCTTTTCCTTGTACTTTACTGGTGGGCTTGAATTTTCGGCCGTTTTGTACTTTCATCACACTTGTTATACTACTTACTTAGTGTTAGCTTCCGCTTGTACTCTAGTTGTGTATGATTACGTTTCATAAAGGAAATGCCTTCCATTTTTGTTGGGTTTTACACCTTCGGTGCTAGTCGCCAAACCCTGGCCTATGGGAGGTGGGATTGGGGTAGTCACGACATGGGCCCCGAGGACAGGTCATGACAAATTGGTATCAGAGGTCAAATACTGCCAGACACACATAGGATACAAGAACAGTAGTCATCCCTGTTGAACCCACAGAGGATCCCAGTACGTCCTTCGTCACTACTGAATCCATGAAGGATCCAAGTACAGTCGTCCTCGCTGCCAAACCCACGAAGGATCCATGTACAGTCGTCCTCGCTGCCGAACCCTCAGAGGATCCAAGTACAGTCGTTATCGTCGCAGTCGCAGCCAGCTCTAGGGTTCCCGCACACAGCACGCTCAATTCCGGGAGGGTCCACTCCTCAAGAAAAAGAGTCGATACATCAACTGTCACGAAGTACAAGGTTGGTGTATCTAAAATTTTGTCTCGTCAAAAGAAACCCAAAGCGACAGACGGTGCGTCAATCGGACGCCCGGTCTGAGAGTTATAGGCTTTTCCGTCCAAGGGGCCCGGTTGGTTTTTAAGCTAAACCTAGCCTGACCATACTCTAGCTGCATCCAAACCTCATGCAAAGTAAGAAAAAGGATTGTCTATACAAAAGGATCCCAACGTAATTGATGGCACGTCAATCGGACGTCCGGTCCTTAAGTTATAAGCGTTTCCGCTCCAAGGGCCCGGTTGGTTTTGGGTTCGAACCAACCCTGCCATACCCAAACTTTTCCAAAACCTCAATTGTAATATACCAAAATGACCACCTCAGTCCAAGGATTTCTACGCAACTGACGGTGCATCGATCGATGGTCCGTAGCTCAAGTTATGGGAAAAAGACCGAAAACGGTCCGAAGTGGGGGGTCTCGGCCCGGCCCGACCTGGCCCAACCCCCCCTTTGGTCGGCCCGAACCGGGTCGATCCGACCCGAGTCTGGGTCTCGCCCATCTGGTCGCGACTCGGACCAACTGGGCGTGGCCCATACTGGTTCGCGCGACCCACCCCAGCCCGACTGAGTGGTGCGCTGGCTCGGCCAGCGAGCCGAGCAGGGGGCCGCCTTCCCCCACTTTCCACGGACGCGGCGCCAAGGTAGTGCCATGGCTTCCCTGCATCTCGTGTGGCCGTGGGATCTGGCCCCTAACCGCCGTGGATTCAGCAGCGATGGACTTCTGCTGGTGGCGCGCCGACGGCCCGCGCCGCCGAGAGCTTCCGCGAGCCACCGGAGTCATTTCGGTGTTCCGATTTGGCTCCCATCTGTGCCTGCGGTCGTCCATGGACCCGTACATCACTACGAAGGACTCCAATCACCATTTCGGTCCCGCTTCGTCATCACCTATTATGCCACACATCAAGAACAAAGTAGAGGTGGGTTCAGACTTGTTGGTAAGTCCCCACCCACCGTGTTAGTGGTTCTAAACATCACCAAACAATTTGCACGCAACACCGAGGGTATAAAATCTCATAATGAAATATACACAATTTCCCCTACCTCAATAATTGGAGATGAATGTTGGCCTCATGGTAGATGGTGTCGTGGTAGACGGAGTCGTGGGGTAAGGGTTCATAAGTGTTTTCAGAGTGCACCGATGAGGAATCGACGTCTCCTCTCTTGTCAAGGAGAAGAGGATTGGCGACACGTCATTGTTCTTCGAGGAACCGACGTTCTTCGTCGGAGTATGACGTTCTTCCAAAACCTCATGAATTTGAAGAACGATGAAAATGACATTAAAAATGAAAATAACAACCCATACCTCGTAAAATGGTGTTAAACGATGGCGAGTCATGGAAGATGGCGTAGTTCCATCAACATTGGGAAGGAAGGAGCCGAGGGTAGCGTCGACGTTCTTCGTTCTTCATTCTTCATTGGAGGAGGAGGAAAACTCTCCAAGTGCTGGGCGCCGTGCTTCACAGCTAGCATTCCTCCGCTTGAAGAATCCATCCAGAACTCCTTCCAATAGCCTCCTTTATATATGAGTTGGATGGTTCATTATTGGCACGTGAGTCATAAATGGAGAATTTATGACAGAGGGCTCTACCCAATTAATCCGCTGTAGTGGCACATTAAAATGGGGAGGAAGTCAAAGGGGTTATTGGCCCGGGTGGTCCCCACAAAAGAATATCCCCCAAAGGGAGGATATTTCTTGGCTATCCCCACCATTAATTAACCACAAAAAAGGAAAGGGGGTGGTTAATTCTTGGGTGGTCCCCTCATAAAAAATAGGAGTTTTCAACCTACTCAATTAGGAGGGGGATTTAAACCTAGAGGTTATCCCTCATAAATGAGAGGGAGTCAAGGAGTTATGATTCCCATCCCATTAATGGGAGGCCTTTTGTGGTTTCCACCATATTCAACCTCAAATGGGAGTTCAGATCTTAGTGGGCCCCACCACTGACTCCCAAGTGGAGCTTCTAACCACTTTATCCGCGTGGCACGTGTTTAACAAAATAAAATAAATTGATCACTTATTTTATTTTATTAACCCACATAAAACCCCAAAAACTAACTTTAATACCCGATCATCTGTCATTGAGGTAAAAGTCTTCTTAGGAAAAAACCCACGCTGTGAGTTCAACAGTGCCCTCAGATATCAATTCCAAGGACCGGTTCAAAAGATAGAAAAACCCGCTCATTCGTTCACTAAACGTACCAGAGCTAAACATCGAAAATTGATTCCGGGCACACTGGGTCTCTGAATCAAGTTCCGTTAGGAGCCATAGACTCTTAAAATTCCAAAGAAATTAAGAAAAAAAATTCCCTTGAAATTTCCGAGCCTTTACTAATCACCACTAACTAGGTTGCGAAAGATCAATATTCCTGAAGATTAATGAAAAGTAAATGAATAATGTTTAAATAACAAGATAAACATGGGGATCTATATGTATTGGACCACCCCATCATACCCTTTAGAATCTTTAATTACTTATTATTAGTTCAAACAAATATAACAAGAAACATAAATAAAATTTATAAAGGAAAAAAGATTAAAACTATCATATAATTAAACTTAAAATATAGTTAAATAACAAATATAAGAGAGTGACCATTAATTAATAGTTTATATAAATAATTTACCCTTGAAAAATTTACAATTTAGAACCCTTTTAGGACCACAAATATTTTTTTCCTAATCTCCACATAAAAATATATTTTATATTTAAAAAAAATAAACTTTAACAACATAAATTGTGTTTTCTATATCTAATTCTCCTTGAAAATTCATTTATTTAAATATTTCTAAATTTATGGATTTTAAACTCTTATGAAACAATAAAAATGATATCAGAACAAATTTAAAGTTAAGTTAATCTTCTAAAAATGAATAATCGATTGAAAACATATAAATCCATCACAAATCAAGTATAAGGAATAATAAATAAAGTCAACATTTAAATGGAATAATAATTTTAATATTCAATAAAAAATGAAACTATACAAGGTTTGAATGAAGGATCTGAAAAACTACTTAACAACACTAAAATCCTTACTGTATAGTTATTTGAAGTGGTTTTCAGTATTTCTTCACCATTTTTCAAATTGGGATAGTAACCATGTGACCTTTATACCCTTCCCAAATTCCATGCAAGACCATAAAATTACAAATTATTACATATTTATCACTAATTTAAAATATATTATTAAAATATAAAATAAAAATCTAAAATATATGATTTCCATGCTTAATTGCAATGGTATAATCTTTATGATGAGGCTTTGTAGCATATGTTTTAGTTTGAGGTGGTGGGATAAACAAAATCATGATATACCTTTTATGTTCCAAAGATCTAGTATCTTTTTTACTAGAATTCCCCAAAATAATATATTATAAGATAAACATTTTCAAGAAACAAACTCTGCTACTATTAATTTGGGTTCTCAAGGTGGGTTGTGACGATACCTTAATGTTATTCCAAAAAACCTCTTGTTGAAATATTGTAACATTAAATCAGATAAACACTAGAGAAATTATTTCTCCAGATAAAAACTTATCAAATAATATACCACACCCTTATGTTTAACATAAACCACTCCAACAGAAAAAGGTACACACACATGGATTATTCTATTACAAAATAGAATAGTATCCCAAAAAGAAAATGATAATAATAATCAACCAATATATATATATATATATAAATAAATAAATGTAATCAACCAAAAGAGATATCCAAATAGAGAAATAATAGTGATAGAATACAATGATAAAGGAAAGATATAAACCAATGTTACCAATTAATGGAATAACAACCACAAAAGTAAAATAGTGAACTCCACCCAATTATCTTAGTTTTTTAAGCCAATGGTCTCATTACATGACACAACTTTTATTACAAAACCAGAATCTAGGGATCAATGAGTTTATCTATATGGAAACCATCTAGTCATAAAATATGATATGAGTGAGAAAAACATTTTATATAGGTATCATTCCTACACCACATAAATAAACATTTAAAATAAAAACATTTATTCAAATATAAAATAATATTTAAAAATAATATTCATATACCCTTTTAAAATAATTACCAAATAAATTTCTTTTATAATACCTTTGATTATACATAAATCCAAACATTTTCCAAATTATAAAAATAATTTTATAATATTTTTTATGATAAATAAATAATTAATCGAAAAATTAATAGTTTTATAAATATATTGTAACATAAATACATATATGTGAATGGTTAGAGAAAATTTAGAATTAACATTTAATAACTCAAAATAATACTCAATAATATCCTTAGACAATAAAAAATGATGTAATGAACCATCATGAGAACCTAGGGGAACTATGGATGATCTAAAGTAATTAATAATTAATACTTCATAAATATCGATACTAGATTTCATACATACTAACCACATTCTCTGTATTAAACTACATTTAGTGATCAAGTGGGAGAAACTGATATTGAAAAAATCATACAATAAGACCCATGGTTAGTGAAATAATAATACACTGGTCCAATATGTCTTCCTAGACCGATGACCTAAATTTCTATGGATTCCTATGAAAAATATATACTAGTCAGAAAAATAATCATAATAAATTATATAGTAATATAAATAAAAAATATAACAAAATATAAATAATAAAAACACATTACAAAAACATACATTTTTCTAAGATTAATAAAATTATATCGTCATTCCCCTTATAAGGTATCCTCCGAGAACAATCAAATATCATAATTTATAAAAACACTTAAATATAATGAAGGGTTATATTTTAAGTGTTAATATTTTTTGAAAATATTTTTATGACGGTCCCTAATATTCAATTAGTTTATCATTAAAAAATGATATATAGAAATATAATGAAAACCAATTCAAATCATCATCATCAAATCATCTCAAATGGATAAAAATTCCATATCCCGTGAATAAAACTAAGAACAAATAATGATACAGAATCAACCATTTTATTAAAAATTAAATTCATATTTCATATGTTTGAGAACCTATATTTATGATCTTGTTAGACATTAAGTCAAAGAAAAATGTGTTGCTTCTATGTAATAATATTTTTTAAGCTGATGAATTACAGTTAAAACCCTTTCATAATAGGTGAAAAACTAAGTAATTGAAATTTTTTCTAACATAAACTATTAATTATATATGGTATAATCCATAAAAAATCATAAAAATATATTGAAACCATAAATAGTTATTTGATTAGATATAAAGTTTAATCGATTGGATAAATACGTTTAATCTATAAAATACACTAACAAATGTGATAATACAACTATATAATTCCCAAAAATCAAGAAATGACCTAGGGAAACCATAATGAAATTATGGACTAAAAATAAATTCATACCAAGTGGTATCTTTAGAAATATTAAGCTTGATAGAGAAATAATAATGTATGATAAAGAATAAAATTGATATAGAAGAAGGTCTGGAGATCTTAACCTTAATAATTAACTTCAAAATATAATATATACAATTATAAATTCCATTGTAGGAGGTGTAAATGATGTAGAGATGTGATTGGTGGTGTTAGAGACTTTTTTAGGGGAGATGATGTGACATCCTTAGTTTTTATGATTTTTTCATGAATAATTGAAATTTATTTAATGGAATTTATTATAAAAAACACCTAGTTTATCATTATATACACACCACACTATCTTGTATTACATTACACAGAACAATAAGTTTTAACATAACCATAATATATTATAAATTTAGTTATTTAAAAATGACCTTAATAACATATCCATTATAAATAGTGATATGAATTTTAACAAATAATATTTAAATATTATTTATTTTAGTCTTATATAAGAAAAATATATAGATAATATAATACATAATTATTGGTAAAGTCTTTATAAGATTCAAAAATACTATTTTCTCAAAAAATGTTTTTATGTATATTTTTAAACTTCTAGAATTTTTTTTGATAAAATGAACTCCATATTTTAATTAATATTGTTAAAATTATCAGAGGGTGAATTTTTAGGTTTTTTTAGAAGTTTTATTTTTTGATGAATGTTGAATATACTGACTTTAAATCGATAACATTCATTTTCAATTAATTAATTTATATATTAAAAATATATTTTAAAAAAAATTTAAATTTCAAATAGCTAAATTATAAATTTATTGATACAATTTAAGTCCTTTTTATAATTTTTATAATGAAATTGGTTATAAACACAATATAATGTTTCAAACATTTCTGCTTTAATACCCAATTTCTCACTATGTTTGGGGACTAATTAAAACATATTTTCATAAAAATATGTGAATGGAATTTATATCAATGGATTATATTTTTCTAATAGTAATAAACTATAATTTATATCATGTTAAAAAATGTTTTTTTACCAAAATTAATAGTGCAAATAGTATAAATTAATTTCCGCGATTATGGTAAAAATGGGCTCACTGGTGGGTGGGGGGGTCAAACTAAAAAGATAAGATTAAACATAAATAAAAATATATATAAAAACTATTGTAAGGAAGTATTTCTCTAATTACACAAATAAATTTTTATAATATACCATTTTGGACCCATTTCACATCAGATAGACTATGGATCCCTCAATTCCTTTCAAAAATATTATATGTGCATTATCCCCACGTTATAGAAGGCCACCCCTATTTTATATTTTGAACACCATGAAACCCCATTGGATTAGAATCTAACTGAGAAAATTACTTCCCAAAATACCTCCCCTAATCCTTTAATATTTTTATGGATATAAATTCATCATAGCAAGGCATTAGTTTAATCCTAAGGAGGGTACCCAAAGAAGAGGTAACATTCTTCAACATACCTTTGGGTTTTTTTTACTCCACCCCAATAAAATATTTTTATATAATTATTATATTAAATCATCACTATATTCAAAATAATTTTATCTTTTTATGTTAACTTAATGACCTAAAACAATATAAACTTCCATCAAATGGGTTATGAAATCATAGTTCTTACATACAACAGACTACCACCTCATGAACCTTTGTTATTCATATTCTACATTATAAACTATAATGGATGGTAGTGATGAAAATATTATATTTATATATTATATATATATGATATGAATAAATTTATTATGAATATTTAATTTTAAAATCACACATACTTTCATGCTTTTCATTTTTTGGGAATACAACAACATCACTCGTGTGTACAACATACTACCACCTCGTGAACTGATGTGATTAATTCTCACTTAAATGGAATGTATTTGGGAAGGGTTTTGTTAAAATATTAGATATTTATGACCTTAAAATAATTATATAATGGAAATATCTTATTCATATTTATTTTAATTAATCTAAAAAGGAAATGTTATCATCGTTCATCCATACATACAACATACCGACTCCATGAATGGTGCCTTTCGTTTTCTGTCTAAAAATATTATGGACCAAACTAAGTAAACATATACTGAAAATATATTATTTATTTAATGGTAATAATATTGGTTATCATGGAACCACGATCAATTTTTGTTGGCCAAAAATATAACACATCAAAACATATATGAATAACAAAGTTGTAATTACCCAAATTATAACTTTAGCATGTAGTTGTTAATACACAGGTAATATATGGTCATAATAAAATCATATATAGTATGATATATATAATTTAGGTTATGTATTTGACTTATAATTAACAAATATATAATATATATTATATTTTCATGAGTGTGATGGAATGCAAGACTTAAGGTAATAGATTACTAGCACACTTTTTACGTTCATGGGACACATGTCATATTCATCACCTATTTATTTTATGTGATATATATAATTATCATGAAAATATATTAAGAAGTTTATACTGAAAATAATTGGTATTACATATCCATTTTAAGATCTATCTTTTTGGGGGTTTATAGATCAAATGTTAGAAAATTGGTGATGGATTTTTGACTAATTTTTCAATCAATAATATGCACGTTATGTTAATAACCTATACTAATTCACACGGTGTATATACAACGGATTTGACATGTAATATCATGAATTTATTCATATTAATGATATTTTATGTTACCCCATCATAGGTATTATGAATAAATATTACCAATTTGATATATATTTTATGTTATAATATCATCATTTTCAAGATTATTTAAGATTATGTCTCAAATATTGAACTATAAAGATATAAGTCTCATGAATTCTCAAGAATTTTATTCTTCCCATGTTATTAATCATCATTTAATGGTACCATTTACCATTATATTGTAATAAAAATCATCATAAAATGTTTTTAATAATGTCTGACTTTATATCACTATTCGATCGAAAATATGTTTCCTTTAAAAACGTTATTTTATAAAAACACTTTCCAAAAATTTGGATTACTATTTTATGATTGCTAAAAGAAAATTTCACCCATATTTTAGTTTTCATGATTTTTTTTAAATTATTTAAAAATAATAATATTTAAAATATTAAATTTATTTTGAAATAAATACGTTTTCAAAATGTTTTATGTTTTAAAATAAATTTTTAAAAGAGGAAATGATATTTTAATAAAGAAATTTTTTTAATGATTTTTTAAAACATCATTTATGAGTTTTCAAGGTTATATTCAAATTAAATGTTTTTCGAACAATTTTCTATTCTAAAAAGTTTTTTATAATGAATAAAATATATTTTCCCCAATAATTATTTTAACTTATTATTAAAATATAGCTTTTATATTTTATATTTTATTTTCAAAAAAAGTATTTTCATAATTTTTTTTGTTTTGAAAATTGATTTCAAATAAAATGTATTCACATCAAGAAATGTCCTGTGTATTCTTTAAGAATTATTTTCCATCTAAGATAACATTCATTGAGGTTACATATTTTTCTAATAGGTATTTGATCCATGTATACCATTATTATTCATTCATTTAATGGTTTAGGTTTTTGGGGAAATGATACTTATGAAACCCATTTCTCTTCCATGGGTTATATGATGATTACATTCTTATGAAACCAACTTCTTTTTCCTTTTGTTATTGTTTGATGAAGTGATTAAATGATTATGATACATTTTTATTTTCTAAAAGTTATTTTATGATTAAATTATTATATAACCCTTTTCATTTCAATGGTTATAATATAAGGAATGTTTTATAATAATTTGGAAGATATATTTTTTATTTTCATTATATGATGGTGGATACATTACAATGAAGTATGGTTGTTATGTAATAACCAAAGTAGGGTGGTACCTATATCTCCCTCTAATGAATTGGTTAATGGATTATATATAATGAGATAAAAAACATTGGAATATGGAGAGCTCCTAGTATAGTAAGGTAATTTGACCTCTTGGATGGTCATGCTTGTGATACATGACTACAATGATGTTATGTGTGGGGGACTTTTCATATCAACAATGTTATATCTAAACCTAATTATATGTTCAAAATTCTATGTGTGAACCTAATTACATTTTCATGATGTTATTCATAATCATATCTTTCATGTTCATAATGTTATGCATGGACCTGGTTACATGTCTATTTTTTTATCTAAGGGCCAGATTTCATGTCCTTAACTTAATGAGAGAAGATATATCTATTCATACATGTTGACAATTTTATAAGATGTTGTGTAAGACACAAATCAATGTTTTAGACAATGTTAGGATCTTTTTGATCATTTTTTTACCATCTACTTACGATTTATGTATTATGGGAATCCAATAATTATTCACTAACTCATGTTTATGTTCTATTATAGGTTAGTTACAAACTTCATAAGTTATGTTTCTTAACACATACACTTATTATTATCTTAATAATTAAAATGATCATCAATTTATATCTCTTATGTTACCCTTGTAAATAATATAATATTGCCCATTTCTTTTGTTTCATATTCCTCATTTATAAAAAATGGATTTATATATGGTATGTGTATGAAAATTAAAAAATTGGAGGGTCATTGGGGAAAACCTTAAAGATATTTAACCTAGATAGAATATTTTTTCCATGTTTTTGATGGAAAAAACATATTATGTTCCTCTTGCATATGTTTTTGTAATGTAAAGAATATTCATCTAAAAAGACATAATATTCATATATGAGTATCTTGGGTCACTATAGTTGGTATCAAATGAAGGGTTTAGTTACACATTAAAACTAGAATGAGAGAAATTTATTGAAATACCTATGTATATTTGTAAGGATATGTTAATGGATTTGTCTTAGGATAACCATAAGGATGAGTTGAAAGATCATAAAATGGCTTTAAATTTAGTAAAGGATATATTTAATAGGTTCAAAGTGTTTAAATCTATGTTAGGATACTAAAAGTTTATGTGGATCTTCTATTGATATAACTTGGGATAACAACACAGAAAACACCACAGAGTTCTAGAATCAACCATGAATCGATGTATGACAACAAGCCTTTATGTACACCTAGTTTGGAACTAAACATGATTATTCTTGGAAAATAAAAAAATATTTATGAAAAATATTAATAGGTTTAAATATATGGTGAATATGAATGAACTAGGATAAGACTAAGGTGATATAGATTATAAATAAGGTCTCTTGATATTAATCTCCTGGTTGATTTATCCGACTATGTGATTTTCCATTATGATTAGTGTTGCACAAACTCTGCTTTATGATCTTATTCAATTGATATAACTGGAACTAAACTTGTTAATGATGAATTTAATTGATTATAAAATTATTATCCTTTTGTTACACCAAATTTTATGGGTGATTGAATGAAAATATTTTCCAATGTGATCACAAAATATTCTCAGGCTATAAATCACGGTGAACATATGAATAAGAAATCGATTGAACAAAATTATATAGAGTCCTTCATGAGTCAAATCCAACTTTATTTTAGTGGGTCCACTAATATATTAGTTTTTATTAAATTTACAATTACAATATCAATTATATATTCCATTCTATAGTGGTTAGATCATGAAAAATTCAATCTTCCAACTACCCTCTGGAATCTGAGGAAGATCAATCATGGAATATTACAATTAATATGAGTAAAATACAATATATTGAATCCAGGATGTGGGATGATTTTAAAAGTTTATTTTTAAATAAGTACTTTCATCATATTTCTAATAAAAATGGGGAAGGATCTCATAGAGCTTAATCAGAATAATGATGAATTGGTTGGCTCTTGTGAATTTTTTTATAATACTTGTTATATACTCTTGACATATTATAATTCATCTTAATAGAATTGTTGAATCATTCTTCAATGGATTAATAAAATATAAATGAAATGAATTTCATATAAGAGACTTTATATTCTATAAAAAATCATTTGATGTTTGCTAAAGGGCCCATCAAATCTAGAAACACTTTTGGTTTGGGTGATAAGATTATTCATATAGAGTTATTTCAAAAATAAAATAATATGTCACATAGGTGGAAGACAATTTTTCAATCATCTATGTGAAAAAAATTTGGGAATGTGCACTTTGGTGAGTTCCAAAAATAAAAATATGTTTCATCAAGTGTGGGAAGGTATCACATGATGAAAAAGATTGTGGAAGTAGTGTAAAGAGGCCATTCTATGAATTGGATGGAGAGAAAGCTCAAATTTTTTTACTACACATAGTTCAATGCTTAATGTTCAAGGGGTTTTCTATTTATGAGGTTAAATGAACCAATATAATAGATAATTTTTATGATAAATTACAAAAAAAATGAAGATAATGAATAATGGTAAATTTTATTCAATCATAATGGATGAATTGAGTCAAGATAATTTAGGCACACATATCCTGCAATCCATATTTAGGAATTTAAATTTTTATTTTGAATGACTGATGCATATAAAAATTTTATTATTCTTCCATTACATAAATATCAATTGATTATATACGTCTACTTGGATTTTTGAATAACAAAATAAAATATATTATATTATATTGGTACATGGATTAACCAAATATCCCAATGAAAATGATTTTGTATAAGATAAGATATTATTTAAGGAATATATTTTGAATCATATATTTGAAAAAATTATTTCTCCAGGTTTGAATAACATAATATTTATGGATATCATACTGTTTTTAAGAGTTTAATGTTGATTATCATTTCAAATTTAATGATATCCCTTTGTGAGGTTTATCAATATTAATTATATTTTAATAGAAATTGAAGGCAATAAAACCCATTGGTATTATATTTAGTGAAATTGTTATTTGAGGAATGCCTATAAAACTTTTGGAAATATGATTAAAGTACAGTAAAATTTATCTTAATATGTAATTAAATTGTTTTTGGGTTCAACTCATTCCTCATGTTGTGTTTTCGTACAATGATATCTTTCACACGAGCATTCAAATGGCTCTTTATGAAACCCTTTATGGTAGGAATTCTATATCTCTAATTTACTAGAATGACCTTATAGAAAGAAGGATATTGGGACATATTCAAGTAAATGAGATGGAAGATAATTTCAATTCCTTTCTGAAACATGAAAGTTCTACACAAATTTGAAAAATATATTTTTCTAATAATCTACTATGCTATCTATAATTTGATGTTGGTGGGAAAGATATTCTATGATTTCCTTAGTGGAAGAAAGGAGGAATAAATAATCCAATGGTATATTTTCCTCTATAAAATACCAGAATTATCTAGATAGACTATTATAATTTATAAATTCCATCAATCCTCTCTCAGATTCACAATTTGTTCGATGTATCACTAAATATGAAGTACAGAACTGATCAATGACATGCAATGTACTCAAAATTTATTCCATTTTAGAACAATATTTCTTATGAGGAACTATCGGTGGAGATTATGGATCATACAAATAATGTGATATAAAATAATACAAGTCACCTAGAAAATTTTATTTGTCAACCCACAAATTTTGGGAATATAAGTGTGCACATAAGGATATTATGACACACAAATGTCATTATTTGTTTGTATCAAAATGCTAAATTTCGATGGATAAATTAATTTTAGCGGGGGAATAATTTATTACCATAAGTTTATATGAAATATTTTTCCCCCAAATAAATAAATTTCGTTTATTTATTTCATTATATGATGGAAAAAATTTATTCATGTGCTATATAAAACACTATATTATATTTTTTTAAACACAACACTGAGTTTTAACAAAATAATAACATTTTTTTAATTTAATTATTTATAAAAGAATCATATAACCAAGCCACTAAAATTAGTGATTTTGATACTAATAAATAATTTTTTAATATTAAATTTAATGGGGTTTAATTAAGAAAACATATTGATAATAATCCACACAATTTTTAGTAGTCATTATGTTTTCAAAAATTCCATTTTTTTAAAAGATTTTTTTTTTCATTTTTGACCAGTATTAATTTTAGTTTTTGACACTATAAAAATTAATTTCATGGAATAAACTAAATTTTTTTAATTCATACTATTAAAAATAGATTGGATTGATTTTTTTTGTATTTTTCTGATATTAAACATTTTTTGATAAGTAGTTAAAAATACTTAATTTTAATTAAAAACATCTTTTTCTATTATTTTTCATAATTTTATAATATATTTTAAATTGGTTTTAAAGTATAATTATTTATATTATAAATTTATTAATCCAATTTAGGTTATTTTAATCAATTTTGAATTGAATATATAATAACTTTACAATCATTTGATCATTTCTATTAAAAACATGCTTTGTCACCATGTCTGCATAATTAATTTTAAATTATTTTCTCCCTTTCTATGAATGGTATTTGAAAAAATGGATTCAATATTTGTAATAATAATAATTTATATTTTATAATAAATATTACATATTTTTTAACTAAAATGAATAACAAAAAACAATAAGAATTAATTATGGAGGTTAAGGTAAAAATGGGTTTATCTGCAGTTAAACTTAAATGATAGGGGTAAAAATAACCATTAATAATTTATAAAAACTATTTATGGACTTATATTTTCCACAACACCTATTTGGTTTTATTATGGTTCATTTTGGACGATTTTGACATATGGGAAATGTGGGAGCAATCAATTCTATTTAAATAATCCAAATATATAATCTCCTACACATGTAAAAGGCTTACCCAAATCCTCTCTTCTTTACACCATAAAAACTTCTGGGTGAAGAAAATATCTTCCCAAAAACTTCCAAAATAACTTACCCTCATCCTATAATACTTATTTTATGTAGGATTATGAAATTAGAGGCATTTTATTACTAACCTATGGAAGATACTCAAATAATAGGTAGCATTCATCAACGAGTGTTTTTGTATTATTTCTTCCTCCACCAACTAAATTACTATAATATAATGATTATATAATAAAATTATAATATATAATTTATGTATATGTTTTTTATGTTATTTTAATTACCTAAAACCATATCTACTTCCAACAAATGGGATACATAGTCATTATTTGTGTGTTTGGGGGAATACCACCTTGTAAACCGATGTCATTTTGTTTTCCATTAACACCTATGAAGGATAATAATATGATTTATTTATTGTTATATATGAATTATATTTTATTTATTATATAATTATGAATATGAAATTGTGATATCACACATACCATCATTCTTTCCATTTTGTGGGAGTATTACAACGTCAATCACGTGTAAAGGGGGAATACCACCTAATGAGAAAATGTGATACATTAATGATTTATTTGTAATGTATTAAGTTTTTTTAATGACAATATTTGATATATATGATATAAATATTATTTTGTAATGATAATATATCAATTTTTACATTCTTTAAATAAGAAAAGAAAATGTAAACAACATTCAAGCATATGTGTGGTCTACCGTCTCAGTGAACTAAGAATTTAATTTTCTATATCAATGTATTATGAAATACTAAAAATTCAAATAAAAATTGTATATATTATCTATATAATGTTTTAATTGTGGATATAATTGAAAAATTATAAATTTAAGGGGTCTAAAAATATAACAAATCAAATCATATATGAACAACAAAACAATTATTACTCAAAATGTAACATTAACATTGAATTTTTAGAAAAGTTATAATGAAATGTAATAATAAAATCGTATATGGTATGACATATTTTAATAAATTTAATTAATTTTTATTTAATAAAATTATATTTATTATACAAGAGGTTTGAATGAGTATGAGGGAAGTCAAGAAATAATGTAATGGATTGGAGTCTCACTTGTTTACATCCGTGGGAAACATATCATATTCATCACCTATTTCAATTTTGCTATGTAGATTATTATAATGAATTTATACTATTATTCCAACATATAAAAATATTTGGGTTTATATATATCAAATTTTGGATCTCTCTTTCATGGGGTTTATGGTTCAAAAGTTAACAAATCAATAAGGGATTTTTGTTTTCATAATTTTCCTTCATTGAGTCATATGATATGTTATGAACCTATATTCTTTCAAAATGTGTATATAAAATACCTATTACTTATAATATAATTAATATATTCAACCTAAATATATTTTTAATTTTAATTTTATTTTATTCCTTCACGTGATTTATTAATCAATGTTAAAGTAGTATTTTTTAATGTTACACTATCATCATTAATCAGGATAGTTTATGTTTAAGTATACAATGTTAAAATACCAGGATCTATATATTGATAATTATAAAGTATTTTATGTTCCTCTATTTGTTCATGATATATTCATGTAATGGTATGACTTTTCAACTCATCGGTAAATAAAATTTTCAAAAAAACATGTTTTAAATAATTTATGTATTTATTTCTCTATCCGATTCGACATCATTTTTCATTAAAAAATTTATATTTGTAATAAGATTTAAATTTTTATATTACCCGCTTAGTATTTTTAAAATAATGTTTTACCCATGCTTAATTTTTTTACAATATGTTAAATGATTTTGAAATTATTTCTTAATATATTATCAATGTAATTTAGAAATAAAAACTTTTCAAAAATGTTTTCTGTTTTAAAAAGTGTTTTCCAAAGAGGAAATGATATTTTAATCAAGAAATATTTCATTATATTTTTTAAATATTCCATTATAAGATCTCAGGATTATTTTAAAATTAAATGAGTTTTAATTTTTATTATATTTTAAAAGTTGTTTTTTAAGTGGAATTTATATTTTCCTCAAGAAATGTTTAAAATGATTTCCAAAAGCATAAATTGTATTTTTTCAAGGTTATTTTCAATGAAATTTATTTTTATAATGTATTATATTTCAAAATTTGATTACAAAATAAAGTATATTTTCCTCAAAAAAATTCCCAAGTTGTCTTTTAAAATTATTTTACACTTAAGATGACATTTTTGAGGTTACTTATGATTTAGTAGTGGTATGATCCAAGGATACCATTATTGTTATTTATATAAATGGTATATGTTTATGTCAATAATAGGTTTATGAAACTCATTTCACTTTCACAGGTTAAACATCATAAATTTATTATGAAACCCATTTGTCTTTCAATGTGTTATTCTTTGATAAAATTATTAAATTATTTTGAAATATTATTATTTTTCAAAGGTAATATTATAATGAAATATTTATGAAACCCATTTTATTACTTGGTTTAGTATACGATGAAGGTTTTTTAATATTGGGGTATACATATGTCTTATTTTAATTATGTGATGGTTATTACATTATAAATACGGAATGTTCTTAAATTATAATCAAATACTATTGGGAGACATATCTCCCTCTAATACAATAAGTAAAAAAATTTATACCATGATATAGATAGGACTAGAACACAGACTGAACCTGGTTTAGTAAGGGGATTTGGTCACTATGATTGTCTTAGGGGAGAACCCAGATTACTATGATGTTATGAATAGAATAATCATTAATGTGAATAATGTTATGCATGCACCTAATTACATGTTCATAATTTTATGCATAAACAGAACTACATGTTTGTTATATTATGCATGGACATGTGTTTTAGGTTTAAAAGATTATTCATGGACTATGTGACATTCCCATAAGTTTATGTGAGGGCTTGAATTCAATTCCTAATCTCAATGAGTGAGTAGGTTTCAATTTATAGATGTTCAAAATGTTATAAGCTTATGTGTATGCCAAAAATATTTGTTTTATGAAAATTTTATGCTCTGCTGGATCATGTTATTTAATTCACTTATAATTCATGTCTTGTGACATATTAATCTATATGTCATGACTCATGTTTATGATCTATGACTAGTTGGGTATAAACAATTTAAGTTAGATTCATTATCACATTACCATATTATTATCTCAAGATTTCATAGTATCATTAAATTATATAACATATTCTTACCTTTACATACAATTTGAGGTCATAATTTTCTTATTTTTCCTTTCCCCATTCTACAAATAATTGTTTTATGTATTTCCTGTCAACAAATAGTACTAAATGGGTTGATATTTTTGGTAACCGTTGAATATCATTCAATAGACTATAAGATTTTTTTTCTATGTTTCCAATTGAACTAATCTATTATGGTACACATGTGCGTGTTTGAGAAATGAAATGAATAATCATTTAAGATGTTGTGGTGTCTACGTATAAGAATCATGGGTTCATATAGAGGAACTTCAATGGAGTTTTATTCGAGTAAGGGAGAAAAGTTAATGTAATATTTTTAATGTGTTTAACAATACACATTGATTTGGAACATAATTTATCAAAGAGTATTCTATCCATCAAGGATCTATAGATATTCCTAGTATATGGCACATTTTTTTGTTGGACGAATTCCCAAACCATTCAATATCCTTGTGGGCACCTTTGAAAAGAGATGGATGTATGTCATTTGTAGGATACACAACTGCCACTAATTGATATATTACCATAAAACTTGTACTAAAAACTAAATATTTAGAAATTTAAAGGAAACATGAATTATAACACAATGAAACAATTATAAAATAGATTAATATTTTAAATCATAAGGTATATATGTTTCGGTGTGTGGTATGATCCCTATTATCTAGAAGGGACCTTAACTTAACTCCCTTATTTTAAACAACCTACAAAAGTATCTATAGTCAATTCACTTATGCATGAATTTATCCTATTGTATTATCTCCCTTCACCATTAGATGAAAAAAAAAGAAAATGTGAAAATATACAAGAAATCATATAGGGTACTTTAGAGATAATTCAATAGAAAATAACTAATGTTATTAAATCATATTATTATCAATGTGAATAAATCATATGTCAATAAAAGAATAAAATTCTAAAACATCTAATTAATGATGGGTTACTTAATGATATTATTATTTGACCGTGAATGTTATAATGAATTCTTTGAATTTTTTAAGCATTTTCCATATCCACGGAATTTATTGGGTGTCAAGAATCAACCCTTATATCCTTATCTTGTGACTACATCTAAATAATTTACCTTGTGGATTCAGATACCACAATACACTATGCCACCAATGAGCTATGAGTGATTTAATTATACTTAATAGAGTGCCATATTTTTTCATTCAATATCAAGTATCACCTACCCTATTTTCATCAATATATAAATATATATGTAACGAATTTTGTTTTTTCATTTCATAGATCAAAATAAATAGTTAAATTTATGTTGTTGAAGATATATTTTCATGTCATAAAATTATAATTCATTGTATTTCTATAGAATCATTTATTATTTTTATCTAGACACAAAATATACTATTTTAATCTAATCAAATATAGAAGGCTGCTAATGACCCTTGGAACTCCATGTGAGAAAATATTATTCCAAGGTTATTTAATGATATCCCAGTCCAAATCACAATGTTAGAAAAAAATTCACTTAAATAGGTTCCTTATATAGATCTAAATTTACATATATGTTTTATCTCTGTTTCTAAAAAAAGAAATTTCATCAATTGATAAATTCATAATGTTTAATTTTTTTCATTGACGTTTACATAGATATTTTAATTTAAAATGATTTCCATGAATGTCATGATCCTTATTTAATATTCTATCGTAAAAAACTATCCATGGGGTTTTCTAGAAAATATAATTACTTAGTTATATTTCCTACTAAAGGAAATAAATTATCAAAGATAAACACTTTTGGGTGTTCAATGTAGTCATATTATCCAGGATTATAATTGAAAGAAAAAAATAATATCCATTTATAAAACAACATGTTTTCGTTTACCCCAAATATGAAGAATGATTCAGATTTTTGTAATCATTGTGACTTGAGTAAATTTATTATCACAAATACTTCCCTCAATTTGAGTGTGTATTCTAAAAAAAATTTATATTCTATTTGATCTACATCATCCGTATCATTGAGTTCATTCAAAAATAACCACATTATCCACATAATATTTTCATATTTGGGAGATGATTCCAATTCACATAGGTCTTTATTTCCAATTTGGTTTTACTTTTCTTTGATCATTAAAAAATGACAATAATGTTATAATGCTTCATTAATACTCCTTCATTCAAACTAAAAATAAATATGATATGATTTAAAAATATAAAGTGTATTTAGGTTTGTACACCCATACTAATTCCTCTAAAATATTTTTTTTGATTCACATATTTTCTAATACATTGAAATGTAGAACCAACTATATCTGATCCATTTATATTAAAATGAAATTAATAATCATCTAGAGTGATATGAAAATATACCCATTCATATAGAATGCACCCTTGTTTACCAATATTTATATCTTATTCAACACCATCAATGGCAATTGATGTATGATAAGGGATTGGATTTTCCAACTCACTTACCATATATATATTGGAAATCTCTATAATAGACATTATTTACCACTTTTTTCATCAAACTACATGATTTAAAGTCCCTAAACTTAATAGAATATATTTTTTGGTAAAATTATTACATTTTTACTATATACCTGATATTACATCCCATTGGACTGAATTTTTCAGTAGTCTTGAAGAGCCAGATAAGAACATTCACCTCATTTTAAATAGATAATTAGATATAAAACATATATATAATGAATTAAATCCTTCATTATTTAACTCATTAAATGATTCCTTTTTTTCATATCCTTGTGAATGAAAAAAATAAGGTTAATCCCAAATTCTTATTAAGGGTTATATACAAAAAAAACTATCATAAGTAAATAATATAGAATCAATACGGTTCAAAAAATAATTAAAATCAAATTCTCTATAATATATAAATTGATAATGAGGAATAATATATAGGAATAAATTATGATTAAATAACTCCAAATAAATAATAGCATAACCTTGATTTTATCCATGTGACTCGATATTTTTCAAATTACGATATGCTCATCAATAATTGATTTCATAATGATAAAATGTATTTTTTTGAACATCCTAAAATTAACAATGATCCCTCATCCTAGGACATCATATATAAATGTGTATGGACATAGCCAAATACCAAAAATATTATTTTTTCAATGTGACCTACATGTACACATAGTAGCTATTACAAGAACCGTCTATGACATAGTATGCCAAATTAATTCCTCATATATAGAATAAAAAATTTCATTCATAAGCATTATGACTTATCAAAACGTATCCCTTTTGATTTTTGAATATGAAATTTAAATATTTCCCCAATCATTTATATTACTTTTATAGTGAAATACCATATGTAGATATGGTGTATGATTTATGAAATAAAAATTTCCATCATAAAAATATTATAGATATTTTAGAGAGATATGATGTTTAGTGAAATATGATCTCATGAAAGGGAATATTTAAATAAAAAATTAATAAACATAAAATTAAAATGATAAAAAAAATAATACAAGAAATTCATAGAAAATATAATTTATGTTGTAAATTCATCTATTTTTGTGGAAAAAAATAAAAAGGGAATTGAAAAGAAAAAATATTTTTTCAATAAATATTTTTATTTGAAAAACTATTCAAAACATATAGATGAAGATAAGTATAATAATATGGTTATGAAGTGTGAAAATATATTAATACTATATATGTAACAGTGAAACATTCTACTTAGATGTTTGTAAATAATGTTAGAAATGTCCCTTTTGAATGGAATTATAAATATTAATTTTAAAAATAGTAAAAAAACAAGGATCTCATTAAACACATGTAATAATTATTTTTTTTAAGAAAGGTTACTGATTTTTTTTAAAATATGTAGATTGTTGTAAAATATACCCCATCAGAAGAAAATAAGATTGATTTTTTTAAAATATTTCAATGCATCATACAAGTGAATATTAGTCTAAAATTTATATGAAAACATGGAAAATCTTCAATTTTTTTTAAGGAAATGAAAAAATATTATTTTTTTGTTAAAAAAATTATATGATTCCTTTTGTGAAAAATATAAGTAATCCTACGATATTGATTTTATAAAATAATTTTTTACCACTCTCATGACCATTAAATTGTAATCCCTTAAAATTGTTAGTGTTATTTAAAATTTTATTCCCCATGATTTATTATATATTAATATTAAAAACATACAAGGGTTAGTATAAACACTACATAACTGAAAATATGAGTATAATTCCAAATATGCTTTAAGTGAGTAAAAATTAAAATGATATCCCTTATAATAAAAATAAAATTGATTTATTGATTCATCAATTAATTTGTTTGGTATAAAAATTTTAAATTAAAACATTACTAGTGGAAATTGAATATAATATAATTAATTTTCATTTTACAAATAACCATGGTAGAGCATAGAAAATGAAATATAAGTATAACCTAATTAATTGAAATTGATTTAAGAAAAAAAAAACCTTATTCTTCTAAATTTTTAAACATGATTTAGCCACCAATATAAAATTTTTAAACATGTTATTAATTTTTACATGAACATTATTAATATTTATAATATCATATATGATCTTTTTATAACATATTATCATCTGTTTGTCGACATGTATTAATTATTATCATTATTTTTAGTTATATATTTTTAGATTCCTCTATTTTTTCATCATGAATGCTCTATTTCTTATGAAAGTGTTATTATATCATAATATATAAAATTATATTAATTTTATTAATATCAAAATCATTAATTAGATATTTTTTTAGAATCATATTTTAGATTTTGATATAGAAAAATTAATTACAAAATTTCTAGAGGAGGAAGACTGTACGTAGGCATAAACAATATTCTCACATTTTGACAGAAGGAAAAAATAATTCTATATTAAAAATATCTATAAAAAAATTTCTTGCATATCACATATGTTAATTAAATATTACCATATTACCATCAAGTATAGAGAAAAGGAAAATTAATCACACCTCTTTGTGGATATAGAAGTACATACATAGACATGAGTGACATTATCATTTTCCAATATATGAAATTGTAATAAGGTATACTATATATTTTATATCATGAAAAATAATTACTTCATTAATGATATATATTCTCTTTAGTTACATATTTTTTACCATTTAATGAATATTTTAATGAAAAAAGTACCCCACTACATGGATACGATGTGTCGTTTGAAACACCCCAATATTTTTAAAATAAATTGAAAATGCATTAATCTTCGATTTAATTAGACAGTTATATCTAGACTTTTAACATAATTTTTCCTCTTTAATGATTTCAATTTCAATATATGTCCATCTACAGTTATGATCAGTAAGTTATTTAGAGTATGATAGAACCAACTTGATTTTTGGTGAATATTAACATACCCTTATGAATAGCAATATGAATAGTAATATGCTTTGAATGAATAGTAAATTTTATTATTATTTTATTTTATTAAGGATATAAGACAATGAGATGTTGAATAATTTTTCAAGGAATTAAAAGTTGAGTTATAGATTTAAAATTAATATTTTTCAATAAATTAGGATTTTATTTAATAATTAAATTATTAATATTTAGAAAATTATTTTCAAATAATAATGTTATTAATTGAACTCTATACTTTTTTAAATGTTTAGGTTAACGTTTTGGGATTTTTCTAGAATTCTTGAATTTTTAACTTATAGTGAAATATAGTAAAATAACGTATATTCAAATTATCAGTTAAATAAACTATTTTTTGACATCATCACAGATGTAAGTCCACTTTGTTCAAACTGAAATGTAATTATTACTATTTGGGGTTATATAAATCTAGAAAAATAATAGTCTTGAGAAACAAATATTAATCTAATGATTAAAATAATGTAAAACCCCTCCTATCCTCCACTATAAATAACACCCTCATTCCTCTCACACCTCTCAAGACTTGAGAATTGTCTTTGTCCTGACAAATTCTCTCCCCAAGGATCTTCCCCTTGTCCAAGACCTTCTGTTCTCACAAAAGGCCAAAACCCTAAGGCCCTAAGGAGGATCTTAAGGAGAAGATATCAAGAGGTAAAAGTTCTCTTTCATTTTCATGCATTTTATTTTCAAATTAATTATTTTATTATACTCTATTCCCCTCCCCTTATCCAGGAGGTATTAAATCTCCATAATATTATTTATTTATGTCATGATGATCATCTAAAAAATTCATCATCTTTCTTTCTCTCCCCCCTCTTATTCTTAAAATAAAAAACAACATCCGCGAAGTGCCGATTTACCAAAATCATGGATGTTGTGTCATCAATTCTTATTACTTCCTTCACAAATGATCATAAAACCATTTTAATGGTTACAAATAAATTTAAATATTAATATTTATCCTATTTTATGTTCCTGAATGAACATATATTAATGAAATTTAATTATATAACGAAACAAGTTAATGATTATCTAGGAACATCCAAAAATGATCTAAACAAATATCAATAATGTTTTATCTAAAGATTAATAATCATATATGATAAAAATAATAATTTATGGTATATTTAAATATTATGGAAACATATTAATAACATTTCATTCAACTTATAGAATTTCATTTCCATACGAAAAGAAAATCAAATACAAACTAGCCATAAAAATCATTTAAATAACACACCCAATGCAATTGATGGAAGAAAATACTCTTAATTACAGGGTAAAATGATGTTATGAAATGATCATATAAGGTGTTATAAACATGAATATGTTTCATTAAGATATTATAAAAACTATTTTAACCATTATATAGAAGGGTTAAACATGTTTGAAGTAAGTCAAATATGTGGTAAGTGAATTCTTAACCTGATTTCCATTCTTTGAATTAACATTCTACTTCATTTTTTACATGGTATTAAAAATGTTTGTTTGGTTAATTTTGTTTATATTATGATTATTAATGTGTATATATAGTTTATATACATATTACATCCACTCTATTATGTCTCTATTAAATTATATGATATTTTTAATGGTCTTTTCTTTTAAAATCCTCTTTTATTTTTTTTACGAAATTCAAAAGTAATGTTTTTATGAAATTGTTCATGTTGTATGATTTTTCTCTGGTTCTTGGGAATTTTTTATGATATATTGTGGGAAATATATCTCCCAAAAATGCATTGGGTATTTGTACGTTGGAGGTCTACTTCATGGTTATTCCATGTGTAACTATGATGGATACACCATAAGGTAGCCATGAGGGTTTCATTGAAAGGTAGCCATGAGGGTGACCAATCATAAGGTAGCCATGATTATTAAAAAACTAAGTAATTAATTCCCCAATATACCTTTATGGTTCTATTTATGTTCTATATGTTTGGTGGATATCACATGGAAATCTTCAGTTTCATAAAGTATGTTTATATGGGTGACATGTATGTCTTTTTGAAAATGATTTAAAATGTTATAAGTATTCATGGGATATTGTGTTATTTAGATATTTTTATATCCCTTACTGATATTTTTGTGATCATACCATATTTTTATATTCTTTTCATTGATAATAACTATGTGTAGGACAAATAATGAATCCATGTTAAATGTTATGATAATTTGTCAAAGAAATCATGTTTTATTTGAAATGTTTTATATTTTGGAATAAATGAATAATATTTTTATGGTATCCACTCTATATTAATGTGTAATGTTAGGAATGTATTATGTACCAATTATCTAAAGATATAAGTTTTAAATGATCCTCAATGTGAAAGGAAGTTAGTTATTGACTAATTTACAAATTATGTAATGTAATAGTGCAGGGTCCTAATAGTTCATATCAAAGGATTGTTTAGATAAATTTAGGGGATATGATAATGTTAATAGAATACAATAAATGATTTTCAATCTATTGTTAATTTAAAATTACAAATCATTTAAATATTACCATGTTAATTCGACTATGATATGTTTGTTCAAAATGGGTTTTCGATGAATAAACTAGGAAGCTAAAGAGGAGAGGTACTTACAAAACACTATCCTTCTAAATATGAAACCCAAAATGGTAGTGATTGGAACCAAGATGTTTTTTAAAGTAATGGATTAGATAAAGTAATAAAAAAATTGGGGTGGCATCCATACGAGAGAACAAATAGAGGTACCAAAATGGATCATGAGGATAGTGGTGCATTTTATGAGCCAACACACTCAAGAATTTAGTTGATTTTTAAACCCAGTAATGGTAGAATTATGGATTAACACTCTTGAAAAGATATTTGATGTTATGGGATATTCAGATAATAAAATGCTAAGTCTTTATATTTATTGTTTTTAAGGTGAATCAGATCAGGGGTGGTCAATGGTCAAAAATATTAGGGATAGAGAGGAGATTGATCCCTTAGTGTGGGATGAATTTAAAAGACTTTTTGTTGAAAAATATTTTCCTAAGGTGGTGTGACTTAGGATGGAGAATCAATTACTTGAATTAAAGAAAAAGGATAAAGATTCAGTGGCTGTGTATAAAGAAAACTTCACCTAGATTTTGAGGCATACTCCAAATCTTATTCTCAATATTGATATCAAAATAAACAACTTTTATTCATGATTAAAGCCAATGTATCTAAGGTAATTAGCCTCTCATGAATTGAAAAGTTATGAGAAACTTGCCTAATGTGCCGAGAGGGTATTGATGGTGTTTTTTATGATCACGTGCACTTTGAAATCAAGGTGAAGAAGTGGTCCTGATGGAAAGTGACGTGTAAGAATCAACCAAATAAATATGATGGTAAAAAATTTTAGTTTCCAATTTGTTAAAAGTGTGGAAAAAAGCACCATAGGGAATGCCGTACCAAAACCAGGAAGTGTTTTTTATTGATACGTTTGGACATATGGCCCATGATTTTAATGAAAATGATCCTAATACTAATCTTAATAAGAAAACTATTAAGTTTTTAAAATGTGGAGAAATGGGTCATTATGAAAATGCCTTCCCAAAGAGAGATTTGAATGATGAAATTAAGCCACAGTATTTGAAAAAAGGTGTAGTGAGATCATTTGAGACTATGTGAGTAGAATTATAACCATCCAATGAATTTTTATCAGGTACCTTGTTTGTTTAATCAAAATTTTCTAATGTTTTTTTGATATGGGTCAACACATTCCTTTATTTTTGAGTAATTTTCTTGTAAATTGGAAATATCACCTAAATAAATAAGGCGATAACTTATTGTTAAAACACCAAGGGAAAATATTACATTAATTAAGAATTATGATAATAATAATTATATTATGGTAGGTTGAAATAAAGTACCTACAAACCTTGTTGTTTTGTCATTAGTAGACTTTGTTGTCATTCTGGGAATGGATTGTCCTTTTCTTTATCATATTAAGATTGATTGTAAAGATAATGAATTTGTTTTTCAAAAAGTGTTTCAGTTTCTATTCAAGAATGAACTCATACAATTGATAATATATTAGGAAGCTGAGAAACTATTTAAAAAATGAAATGAAATTTATATTGATCATATTTTTGAAAACAAGGGAACTGTGATGATTAATGATGTACTAATGGTAAATGAATACATTGATGTTTTTCCTAATGAATTACCTAGTGTCATACATGACCATGAAGTTTAATTCACAATTTAATTAGTTCCTAATGCTATGATAATTTCAAAACCCCCATATCAAATGGATGAAATTTAACTTACTGAATTGAAAATTCATTTGAATGAGTTTCATGGTAAAGGATTCATTCATCCTAGAAGTTCCATATAGGGTACTACTATTTTTTGGTTAAAAATAATGATTCTTCTATAGGAGTTTTCATTGATTATAGAGCCTTGAATAACATCGCTATTAAAAAAGTATCATTTTCCTCACATCGATGAATTGTTTTATTAGATCCATGGAGATCAGTACTTTTCCAAGATTTACGTGAGATCTGGATACCATCCTCTAATGGTGAAGGAGGACGACATCCAAAAAATATCTATTCATACTAGATATGGGAATTATTAATTTGTTGTTATGTTGTTCAAGTTAACTAATGAACCTACTATATTCATGAATCTTAGGAATAGAATATTTCATGAGTTCATGGATAAATTTGGGGTTGTGTTTATTGATGACATTTTGATATTTTCTAAGAGTTTATAGGAAAATAAAAAACATCTAAGGGTTGTTTTTAAAACCTTAAAGGAATATAAACTATATGGAAAATTAAAAAAGTGTGATTTTTGATTGATATAGATTTATTTTCTTGGGAACATTGTCAATATGGATGGAATAACAGTTGATCCTGCCAAAAAAAGTGGTTGATGAATGGCCAGCACCTAAAATGTTACAAAGATTCATAGTTTTGTAGGATTAATAAGTTATTACTGATGGTTTCTTAAAAATATTTCAAATTTATCTATCCCTATAACTATGTTAACATGAAAGGGGGTTAAATTTATTTGGAAAGAATAATTTCATTTTTATTTTCCGGAACTGAAGATGAAATTGGTTATGATATAGTTTTGGCATTTTCTTTTGAAATGGTGAGTTTTTCATATACATTGATGCTTTATTAAAGGGACATGGATGTGTTATGATGCAGAAAGATCAGGTAATTGATTATGATTGAAGAAAACTAAAACCTCATGAGTTCAATTATCCCACACATGATTTGGAATTTGTAGCTGTGGTTTCTTGCTTTCAAAATTTGGAGGCATCATTTATACGGAGCCAAATGTAAAATTTATTCTAACCATAAAAGTATGTTGTATATATTCACATCAAAGGAATTAAACATGAGGTGGAGAATATGGATTTAATTGGTAAAATATTATTACTACATGATAAATTACCATTTAGAAAAAGCAAACTATGTGCCAGATGCCTTGAGTCGAAAACATAATGCATCATTAACCATGATATGTTTTGAATATGATCCCCTGATTAATGATTTGATGAATTTTTTCTTAGAATTTATTGGTGTAGGAAATTACACTTTTTTGTTTCAGGTTTAATTGCAGTAGTCATTATCAGACAGAATTTAGCAAGCACTGAAGGAAGACCATGAGCTATAGAAAAAGGTAGAATTGGTTAAAATTGGCATGTTTCCAGAATTTAACCTTGATGAAGATATTGTTTTGTGATTTAGAAAAAAGATTTTGTTATCTTTGTGATTGTTAGTTGAAGAATGATTTGTTGTGTGAAGCTAATAGTTCTCCATTTTCAATTCATCCAAGAATTACTAAGATGTACAGAGACTGTCGGGAGTATTACTGGTGTGCTAGAATGAAAGGAGATATTATAGGTTTTACCATGAAATGTTTGACTTGTCAATAGGTTAAGGCAGCTTGGTAGTTACTAAAGGGGGTGCTTCAGCCTCTTCCAGTGCCAAAGTGGAAATGGGAGAATATATATGGACTTTATGGTGGTACTTCCCAATACTTCTTGAGGTAACAATGCGATTAGGGTTATTATTGATCGGCTGACTAAATCGACACATTTTCATTCTATTTGAGATATAATGCCAAGGGTTATACTTTCTCCACTATAACTCACAGATATTTTCATGTTACATAGAGTTCCTCTCTCCATTGTATATTACTAGGATACTATGTTTACTTCTAACTTTTGGAAGGGCCTTCATAAATGATTAGGCACAGAATTAAATTTCAGTACAACTTTTCCTCCTCAATCAGATGGGTAGTAAAAACTAGTGATTCAAAATTTTGAGGATATGATTCAAGTTTATTCAAGGGACTACTAGGGAAGTTAAGATCAATATATTTGTTTAGTTGAGTTCTCTTCTATTAATAATTTCATTCCAATATACAGATGGAACATTTTGAGGCATTGTATGGGATGTGATGTCAAAGTCCAACTTTTTTAGAAGAAGTTATAGAAAGAAAGATGATGGGAATAGAATTAGTATAGTATGTGGTTGAGAAAGTGAAGATGATCCAACCACACATGATAATGACTTAGAGTTGTTAGAAAATATATGTAGGAAAAAAGAGGAAATACTATTTCTTTGAGGTAGGTGAATATTTTTTTTAAAATCTCACCAGGAATATGTTTTTTTATTTTTGGTAAGAAAGGAAAGCTAAGTCCACAGTTCATTTGTACATATGAAATATTAGAGAAAGTTGGACCAGTCACCTACTGAGTAGATTTTCCTTTGAGTTTAATTCAGGTACATAATGTTTTTCATTTTTTGATGTTGAGATATTATGTGCTAGATTTATCTCATATTTTGAGTGTAGAGGCTGTTAAGCAGGAAGAGAACCTTTCTTATGAAGAGAAACTAGTTCATATTCTGGATCAAAGGGAACACGTATTGTTGTTCAAGGTAATCCTTTAGGTAATGGTTTTTTTGGATAAACCAAAATATTGAAGAAGAAAGAAGGGAGTCCAAAAATTATATGAGGGAATGGTACCCTCACTTGTTTAATATGTAAATAAAATTGCGAGGATGCAATTACTAAAATGTGGGGATAATGTAACAAAACAAGGTTTTAAAAATAATTTGAAAATGTATGAAACATTGTTATAAGTATATATTTATATCTATACTTTAAAAAAATTCTAGCTTCTATGATATGAATTTCCAAAAATGATCATATGTGATTGTGATCAACAAGTTATTTCGAGTATGATAAAACCAACTCAATTTTTGGGGAATAGAAAAAAAATCTTATGAATAATATTATGAATAGTAACATAACAATAACAAATAGTAAATTTTATTGTTATGTTATTTTTCTTATGTTTATAAGATAATTATATGTTTAATTTTTCCTGGTATTAAAAAATGGGTTATAGATTTAACATAGTAATTTTTTAATAAACAATGTTTTTGGATAAAATTTAATTTAACAATTCCTAGAAAATTATTTTACAAAAATGGATTTCATTTTTGAAATGAAAACACTGAAAAATTCTTAGGGTGAATTTTTTAGATTTTTATGAAATTTTTAAATTTTTGATGAATAGTGAAATATGGTAAAATATAGTATATTAAAATTATCAGTTAAATACACTCTTTTTTGACCTCATCACTAATTAAAGACCACTTATTTCTAAATAAAATGATCTTATTACTATTTGGGTCACATTAATCATGACTATATATAGTCTTGAGAAACAAATATTAAACTAATGATTAAAATAATGTAAAATCCCTCCTCTTCTCAACTATAACTATCACCCTCCTTCTCCTCTTCCTCTCACACCTGTAAATTTTGGGAATTGTATATGTTCAAAAATATTACCCCCACAAGGCTCTTCCCACATCCAAGGCCTGTTGGTATCACAAAAAGGCCAAAACCAAATTCCTTAAGGAGGATCTCATAGAGAAGTGATCAAGAGGTAAAAATCCTCTTTAATTTTCATATGTTTTCTTTTCCAATTCATTATTTTATTACACTCTCTTCTACCCCCTTATCCATGAGGTATGTAATATTATAAATATTATATATTCTTTATTTTATCATGTTCATGTAAAAGATTAATCATCTTTCTTCCTCTCCTCCCCCTCCTGATCTAAAAATAAAAACATTGTCCACAAAGTGCCGATTTACCAAAATCGTGGATGATGTGTCTTCAATTTCCATTAAATCCTTCAAATATGATCATAAAACCATATTAATGGTTGAAATAGAATATAATTTCTATTATTTGACCTATTTTATTTTCTGTAATAATCTTATATCCATGAAATTAAATTATATATTGAAAAAAGTTTAGGATTATCAAGGAACCACCAAAAATGATCTAAAACATTATCGTTACTGTTTTATCTAAAGATTCATCATCACATATGATAAAAAAATAATTTATTATATCATTATATATTCTGGAAACATATGAATAAAATTTCAATCCTCTTCTGGAATTTTATTTCCATATGACAAGAAAATAAAATACATACCGGCCTTGGAAATAATGTAAAGAACCCACCCAAAGCATTAGAAGGAACAAAATACTAAAACATAATGAGAGAATTGATGTTATGAAATGATAATATGAGGTGTTATGAAAATTAACATGTTTCTATAAGATGTTAATATCACTATTTTAACCACTATATAGGAGTTTTAAAGAAGTTTTAAGTAAGAAAAACCAGAGGTAAGGGAATTCTTAACCCAATTTCCATTATTTGGGTTAAAATTCTACTCCAATATTTATGTGGTAATAATTTTCTTTGTGTGATTAATCTTGTTTATATTATGGTTAATTATGTTTATTTACAGATTATATACACATTACATCCACTCGATTACGTCTCACTTCAATTATTTGATATTTTTAAAGGTATTTTATTTTAAAATCCTCTTTCAAAAATTCTATTTTAAAAAAATTAAATGCAATGTTTTTATGGAATTATTCATGATTTATGATTATGTTATTGTTATTTTGAACTATTTTTGATGAATTGTGGGACCCTTATATATATCGAATTCATTAGTTATGTTTAAGATGGGGGTCATCTGCTTATTTACTCAATGTGTTACAGTGGTGGTTACACTATGAGGTAGCTGTGAGTGTTACATTATAAAGTAGCCGTGATGGTTAAAAATAATAAGTTATCCATGATGGTTAAAAAACTAAGCAATTAATTCCCCAAAATAAATTTTGGGTTCCATTTATGTTCTATATCTTTTGGTGTAAATATCATGGAAATCTCAGATTTCGCAAAGTATGTTTATATGGATGATAAGTACATCTTTTTGAAAATAATTTCATATATTACAAGTATTCACGAAATATTGTGTCCTTTCCTTATTTTTATATCCATTAATGATATTTTTGTGATCATAACATGTTTTTAAATGATTTTCATAGGTTATAAGGGTGTGTAAGTTAATGAAGGAATCCAATTTAAATGTTATAAAGATTTGTCAAAAATTGATGTTTAATTGAAATGTTTTATATTTAAGAAGAAATGAATACTGTTTTTATGGAATCCCCTCTTTATTAATATGTAAATTTATGAATTTATTATGTACTAATTATCTAAAGATCTAAAATTTAATAGATCCTCAATGTGAAATAAATTTAGTTCTTGACTATATTCTAGATTATGTAATGTATCAAGGGTGGGCCCTTATATCATTCATACACATGAGTAATGTTTTCTCTTTCCATCCATTTTAAATGATGAGGAAATGGTTTTACCCTGGCCATAAAACAACTCATTATATTTATGATAATAATATTATTAATTTTTTATGGTTATAATATATTTTTACTTAGGGTAAGTAGAAATAAACATGAAAGAGTCGGTAATGGTGATTTCCTCTTATTAAATAGAAAAACTTTAGATATATCATTAAGAACCCTTGGAATTGTATTTTATAAATAAAAGATCCTTTAATTAATTTTTATAGAAGATGAAAAGTGAATTGGGAAGGATTTGTAAGATCTGTTGTTCTCAATGTGGTAAAAATAGGAGAGGCTTTTTGTGTCTATTTTTTATTTAGGTGAGTGGAAGAGTTAAATTTCATCAATGATTTAAAATATTATTAAGGAAAATTTAGGGCCTAATCATTCTATAATGACTATTACTTAGTGGTAATAATGGTAAGGTATAAATAAAACAATGTAGAGTGGTTTATGAATGTTTCATACATTTTTTACCCATATCTTTTTCATTAACCATTAGTAATCATGTTTTCATAATTACCATTGTAAGAAACATTCCAATCTTAAAGGATTATAATTTTACTTATATGTTATCAATTGGTTTATAAATAGAATAGGGATGATGTTGTGTAAAATTTATCTTCCTAATTTTCATAGTTCATGGTTTTTATTATTTTTGAATAATTTCATAAAATAGCATTTTTCGAAAAAATATCATTAATGTCAATTTTAAACTAATAAGCTAATTTCTTTTTTAAAAAATAAAGATAAAAAATGAATTATGACATAATAAATTTAAATTATATTTATAATTTCTTATTAACATTAAAATTATTTTCACACCATATGTCATCCAGAAATATTACTTTTGATTATATTACAATCATTTAAATTTATTTTTATACCGCCTGCACAAGTAATGTGTTAGCATCTTGTATACATTCAACATAATCATATAATTAATAAAACTAAAAATAAATTACAATAAAAAATAAATCGTATTATATATTTAAATTTGTATTCAATTTAAAAAATACGTTTATCCATTTTTGAAAATAAAAAAAAATAAAATAAAGATAAAAGAATTTTGAGATTATTATAACATAAAATAACACATATATAATTTTGAAGGGAATTTTTAACATAAATAATATATAATTGGATTTGGAATGGAAAAATTATCCAATTAAACGAAATAACAGGTAGTGTTGGCTTTATTTTGACACCTTATCTTATCATTTTAAACCTTTATTAGCAATTTTTTATCTTACAGACATGAAAACTATTTACAACATAAAATTTTAGTAATGAAAAAAATAAAAGGGAAATAATTAAAAAAATTCAACACCCTTTTTACGAATTTTGTATCCATTTTTTAAGATTAAATTTCTAGATTTTTGAGGAATGAATTTTTATATAAATTCAAACAATGTAATGAAAAATAGTATTTTGAAAATGAATTTTCAAGAATATAAATCTAATTATCTAAAACTCATTAAATTTATTGATTCAATTAGAATTAGTAATGTTAATATAAATAAATTGGTCATATATAAATTTAATTATAAATCCAAAATATACTTATCATTTTTATTTAGTTTATTTATTGATAATAGGTGAATGTTTTTCAAAAATTAGTATTTTCACTACTCACTAAAAATAAATCATTTTAAAATGTTATAAAATAATCACATTAGGTAATTTAAATGTAATGATTTAAAAATGATGTTTATTTTATAAAATACACTTTATAAAGGTTTTATAAATTAATTATTTTATTTTCCCACACAGGTAATAAAAACCACTTTTTAATAGAATTAGCTTTTAATTTATCAAATGACATTATTCTCATTTATTTCATAATTGTTTTTATTAAATTCATTTTAATTAATTAAATTGGACATATTATATTATTATACCATTAAATAGATTTATTGATATAATATATTTAAATAAGAATAATTTTCCACACACAAAAATACTTTTATTTCATAATATATCATATAACTTATAGGGATTTCTTGTTCGTTTCAAAAAATAAAAATATTAAAATATACCTAATAGATATATGTCTGTATATATATATAATGGATATGTGTAAGATACTAAACATTATGGAGATGCATCATTCTGATTTCCTGGTACACTTTAATTTTTTCAGGTTACACCATGGTTGGGTTTTTGTTCGAGGTTGTTTCAATTGAAATTAGAGAAATTTTGAATCCCAAGGGGATAAGAATGGTTGGTTCATGGTTAGGGAAAAACATTTGATTTACCAAAGTATATAGTAAACTATTATTTGAGGCACACTAGGTTGTGGATGATTTGAACATGGTTAAAAAAGCCATACATCAAATGTACCCAAACCATGCACCCCAAAAAGTGTGTTTTTTCTTGGATGGAGCACATTTTGAATAACATGTGTTCACATTAGGAAAAACCATTGGCCCCATATATAGAGGTTCATGGTTAAGGTGCATCATTTGGCTAACCATTCACCACTACTTAAGAAACTATGAAAACATCAATTTAAAGGCTGTGTTTTTTGTTTTAAAATAATCAAACCTCACAATTGTAAACCCTAAACACCCTATTATGGTAAAAAATAAATTCCATTATTTTTTTGGCTCCTAAGAGGATTATAGGGATACTCATACCAATTTAACTTCAAATAAGTTATTTTATTGAATGATATAATCCACTTACAGTATAAAATATCTTCTCATATGGTTTCCTTTCTATCCCCTTTCTTTTTATCATCTTTTGGAATGTTGATTTTATAATGACCTAAAATTTTATTAATAAAATTCCCTACTAGAATTAATTAAATGATTTACTATATATTATGGATATATAAAGCACACAATTTATTTTGTTTTATTATATCCTATAGGATTTGTAAAAATAATACGTATCATTTCCATTAATAATATATTAATTGATTAATGATAATATGATTAGTATAAATATAGGGGTTTAACAAACCTAATTGACACAAAAGAAGGAATTGTTGGAATCAATCAGTAGGATCCTACCGTATGAAGCCCATTTATCAAACATTTTATGGGAGATAGTATCATTGGTCTTTTACATTGATTGAGATGATGATGAGATATGACAACATAACCATGAGTGAAACCATTTATGGGGGAACGTTAAGCTCAATGCGATCATGACCCAAACCATGTAGGCCAAACCAACCCATGAATGTCTCATCAACGCACACCTAACCTTAGCTATTTCATTGGCGTATTAAAGGGATATGCATCAAAATACTATCAATATTAATATGTAAATTATATGAAATAGAATATTGGTTATATTTACTTCTTGTTATTATTATTTAATAAATATTTTGTATTTTGATATAATAAAACAACAAGTTAATTTTTAGGTAATATTAAAATTCAATTAAATAATTTATTTGGATGAATTAATGTATTTCAGAGATAAGTAATTTTTTAATAAAAAATTATTATTAATTAATTTTAATTAAATATAAATGATTATATAATTTGTATGAAGTGAGAAACAATTTTTATAGGATTTCAAAAACTGTTATTCTCAAAAGCACCTCATTTCCCAATAAATTATGATTTTAATTTAAATGTTAAAATTCACATATTTAAAAAAATATTTGGTAAAAATAAATTTTATTTTTGGAATCATTACAGTAATGTTATCGAATGGATAATTTTTCATAGTTTTTATGAGATAATCGAATTTTTTGATAAAAATTAAATACAACATAAATATGCAGTGTAGTATAAAATCAACGTACCCCAAAATTGAAGTAATGAATTATATAAATGGCATCCTCGACCAAAGTTTTATTTCCCATTTAAAATAATTTGATTATATTTTTTGTTGAGTAATTTTATATAAGCTTCATGAATACTTCAAAACCAATAATATATTTTATGGTTTTAAAAAAAATTATTTAAGGAGATGACTGACTTCCACGTCAACAAGAGTATTATTTTAATAAGTTCACCATGCGAACTATTTAAATAATAAAAACCACCCCCTTTTACAAAAACCATGGTAAAAACACATTGGATTTTTTTTATTATATAGATTCTAAAATGTAATTTTGATAAATGATAAATAATTCAAAACACATTTCATATATAAACCCACCCAATCTCGCATTTCACTTCACTCAAACTCCTTTGAGAATATCCTTAAAATTCCTTCCCCTCTCAATTTTCCTACCAAGGTGCAACGATGCTCACTATATATAACAAAAAATATATTTATAGACTAATTTCTATTCATATTGATTAGTATTCTTGGACTAAATTGTTAAATTCAATATGTTAAGTAATTTTTACAATAAATAAATTTCTAAACTAATATATTATATGTATATATTTAAAAGGATAATTTTAAAAATTTATAGGTTTTATTTTAATAAAATAAATTAATTTTTTAATTAATAATGTTTAAATTATATTGGAATTATTTTCTAATAATTTTATGAATAATGAGTTTTTCATTAATAGTAAAAAATATAGTTTATATTAACATACTATAATTTTTTTGATATCTTAAAATAATAATTTTGAGATAAAATTTATTAAAAATCTAAATTGAATTAATTATGATATTATATTGGTAAAAACTAATTTATAACATGTAAATTATATTTTATTTCATGATAATTACAAAAATACTTGTTCGTGTCGCTGCAGTTCATGCACTACATTGAAAAAGTCATTTTGGTTCTTTATAGATAATAATTGAGAAATAAACATATTTTCATGCTTTTTTAATGAATATTATTGATAGTTTATGGTTATGTTAGTTAATTTCTAATTCTAGAGTTATAAAACATGCATTTTATCGAAATTCATGTGCAATACTTGCAAAAATTAAGAAAAGACAATTAGGAAAACTAATGAAGTTGTCTTGAAATGGATATGAGTAATTATAATTAATTAATGAATCCAAATAAATATATTGAACCTAATTAATTTAATTTTAATTATCATAAAGAAATAATAAAATTAATGGTTGAGAAACGCTGATGTTGTGCCTGTGAAAGAAGAATAAAAATAAATAAAATGATTTTAATCATAATTAAAAGAACCATTAAATGGAGTAAAAATTTAAATAAATCTATTTGGATTTGTATGTTTCAAACAACATGCTACTTTTATTTGAATTTGGGACCTTTTCAGATCCTATTGATTTACCTCAATACCATTATAATATTTTATTTAAAATAAATTCAAATTTTTCACATTATATTTTAAAATTAGTACAATATTTTGAAATAGGTTTTTTCAAAAGTTCATATTTATAGTGATTTATTTGGGGAACAACTCCTTTCATTTCATAATTCACTAGTTGCATTTTTTCCCATATTACCACTTTCCAAATGCGGGTGAAATTATTCAGTTTATTGGTGTTGTCTACTCCCTGATCGAAACAGGATGATGGGATATTGGTTCCTGAATGATTGAAAATTTAAATTTTTATTATTCAAACAATTTTTAGGAAAAAGTGAGAAACCATACAAGACTCCACTACATAAAACAACATATCACCATGGAATAAATGTTTTAGCCCAAATATCAAGCCATCACAGAAGAGCCCCTACCCAGCATCAACGACAATAATAACAGCTTCCTCTTACTCTTCGCTACTGAAAACCTTTCCTGTGTATGGATACATGGGACTGGAAATGATGGAAAATCCATACCCTCTCAAACACCCTAATCCATAGCGAAGACCAGGAGAAACCCTCTACTCTAAACCCTATTTGGAGCAACCCCTTGAGAGATAGATGCATTGACCCACAAACCTCAAACCACCTGAGACCCAATGATTCACAATACCAAAATTCCATTTCACAGATTCCACACATTCAACTAGATGCTCTACCATAACCAAGAATTCAACATCATAATCAGAAAACACCAAAAATAGACCTATGAGAAGTTGAATTGAAAACCCCCAAAAATTCAAAGCATCAATTGAAATTCCTTCTTCTTCTTACTTACATGAAGAACACCCCATCAATAAAGTGTTTTGAGAACCACACACCAATTAGCACCTTCAAACCTTTACTTCCTCCATGATCTTCAAACACACTCAAAACCAATATAATCTCAAATTCTTGAATTCAACGCAAACAAAAAATCTATATAAAAAATGCAGTTCTCCCAAACCGAAACTCAAGGAGGAACACAACCACAAATGCAAACAATAGAGAAATAAACAAAACAACACTGGAGAGATGACGTCAAAAATTAGAGCTTGACAGAATAATACCTCACTGAAAATCAACCGCAGATCCTGACGCCGCCTTAAAATACTCACATGAAGACCAGATCCTCCCAACACAATCAGAGTTGGCACCAAATGTAGTGAAGAACCCCATACCATAGCATCTGAAACCCAGACCCTATACCAACATCGCGCTACCATGGAAGCCCTATCCAACTCCAAGTTTAGGGTGAGTAGAGGCCAGAAGATGATGAGGTTATCCAAGAAGAATAATCCCGTACATCGCTGCCACTCAAAGAGACCACACTCCACAAGGGCACCAAACCAAAGCACCGAAGAGAGGAATGGAGCCAGCCTGAGACAAGATAGATAAAGGAGGAACCGGAAGGAACCCTAAGTCATGGATACCCTTATGGGCTCATCATCCTCTGGAATATTGGGATGTTGGTCCCTCCTATTGTGGATTCCTCCTCCAAATTTTTCACCTAGTACAGGTCTCACTCAGAGATCAATATGTGGTCAAAAAACTAATTCCAGGTTCCATATCTTTATGGAAATTGATTAATTAAACTTCTTATTTCTAGATGTTCCAAGGGGTCTTGATAGAGAAACAAGCTTCTATTGAGAGAGTAGTCATGTTGGGAATCTATGGCATGTATGAACACTAAAACATTGGTCACATGTATTCTTCCTCATAAGAGGGCCTCTAAAGGGTACATAACCTGAGTAATTCCTTATCGTTCTTTAGTTATCTTATAGTAGAGGAATTACTTCTACGGTATTCATCAAGAATCTGGTGTTTAAAATGATGTGGGCCGTGAGTCTAATATATTATGGAGATGGAGAGAGGATGATCAGAATGCATAAAAAATTCATATCAAATTGGTGCATCCTTAGGAAGGAGTATATAGAAGGTTTACCATATGGATGGATCAAAATACCTATTATTCAAACCATATGTGTTGTGTCTCATAAAGATATGGTTTCACACCATGAAGGATGATCTGGACACCAATGAGGGTGGATCAATGAGAGGCACCCCTAAGAGGGGGAACCGTGGTTTACTATTGGATGGGTCATAATGTCCAATGAGGGTGGTCCTATAGTGGAATTTACCATAAAGTGAATATTTCAAACCCTTAATGGGTAAAAACCTAAGAGGGAGGCACAATGGTTTACAATTTTTATGTTTTGAACCTCAAGGAGGTGTCCTGCACAAACTGTTTTGGAGAGGATCCAAATCCATGTAGTTTGATAAATGTATTAGGGATTAAGAATGAGAGATTCCCTGCACAAGAGGATTTATTATGGATAGATTGTGTGGGGATTATGCATGGGAGCTACCTATGTGATGTTTTGAGCAATTATGATGTACATGGGTCTTATGTGTAGGAACAACCCAAATGGATGGCATGATATCACTAGGATGTGGTGGCCTGAGTAAGAATCAAGATGTACTAAGGAAAAATTATTGGGGTGGAATGGATGAAGTGTATGGGTTGTTATGTGTGTTGGGATTCAACATAAATAAGGTTTCCTATGTATCTTAGATAGATGGGAATCATAGTCCATTTATTTATAAATTGAGGAATATGGTACGAGGCTTATATATAGAAGTTTCCCAATGATCCTATAATAGATAAGGTATCCCATGTGAGGGGCACGAATGTCTTAGGATTTGGCCCTTGAAAGATGTGGATGGGTGAGGATGATGGGATTGAACTTCAGGGAGGCTTCCTACATATCCCATTTAGTTGGGACTTGAAGAGCACATAGTTTAGAAAAGGTGAGGGCCTTTGAATGGAACTAACCCATGATGGTGGAAACTGGGGCTTACTCTTGGAGGGATTCCCATCAGGGATGATGGTGTTCATGCATGGGAGTATTTAAAATAATGAGAGGGATATTATAGTCATTACTAACATCTAATACCACTTGAGTCATCCTCGGTGTGAGAAACAATATGTAGTAGTCGACCATATGCTCGTGTTGTGAAATATGCGCTGACAAGGGATGTTGTGGGGATTCCAAATGGAAGATTCTATGAGATAAACTCATTCTATATGAGGAGTATCTACTTACATGGGAGGAATATCTCTCTCCCATGGATATGAGTGTGTGTGGAAAATGTCTGATGCGGAGCACCCCATGTACATTTCACTGGTTGAGGCTACATTTTAAGGTCATGTGGTGAGGATGATGGCACTATCCATTTTTATATCATGTAGCATAGAAATAGGGGAATCACTCTTCACCGCATGGTATTACATAACTGATGCTCATCAACCCTTGGGGAATGGAAGGAATTATAAATTCCAAGAGGTGAGAGTATTTAGAAGGGGTCAATCATGGGATCCAAGTTAGTATAGCTATAATGAAATGTAAAATCCATTGGCACACAAATACTAAATGGAAATATATAGGGAACAATAATAAGGGACACCAATTTAAGGACCAAGAAATCCCTCCACACAAGCATGGGGGATGCAAGGGGTTGGTGTGTGCAAGACATGGGGGCTATGCACAAGAGGGGATCAAAAATGGTTCTTTTGAGTAAAGTAATCCCATAAAGAATTAATTAAGGAGTAGAGACATGATTAGAGGGTTGCACAAAAAATGAGGGCCTGATTAGTAAATTGGGGTTCATCTAAGTGAAGGTATTTTACCCAAGAAGAGTCTTTTATTTGCACTTTCCTTTGATATAAAAGAAACTGGATAGGGTCAAATAACTATGGGAAAATAAACAAGAAGACACCGAGGTATCCTATCACATATGATCCTAATCCTTGAGGGGTTTATTAATTTCACATTAGAGGGTTGCACAAAAAATGAGGGTTGCACAAAAAAATGAGGGGCTCATTGAATGTGAAAATTCTTATTTGACATTGCATTGGTAAAGTAATAGAAATAAGTGTGAGAAATAATCATGTCAGCAAAGACAAGATCGTCTAAATTCCATCCTTATATGATTATCCTGGAATCCATAGAAAAAGATATATATACCTCAAATTTGACATGGAATAGATTTTCACGTAGTTTCTTATATTGCACACACACCATAGATCTTGTGCATGCCTTCCTTGGGATTTTGAGTATGTTTCCTTAAATTGAATTGTTCTTTCTATTTAACCAATTATGACCTTGGTGGCTTCTATTGAATTCAACACCAACAAATGAGCCATTATAATCATAACATAAAGGGGAACTAAAGGTTAGGTTCTAATGGAACCACTGAATGGAGGTAAGAATTCTAGGGGATGCACACAAAATTTTCCCACTAGAACATAAGTTGCCTTGTGAAAATGTGAAACACATAGTCCCAACCTATAAATATGGGGAAGGGGATATGTATGATACCTTGAAATTACATCACAATAATATAACTTCTATTATACATGCATGATTTGATATTTTGGGTGGAAAGATGACATATTATCCTTGCACATCCATTGACTGTTCTTATGAACAACAGTTCATCTTGTGCACATACCATCCAATTATTCGTTCTCTTTCTGTAGTATTTCAAGATTCATCAAAAACAATTTAAAAAGTGTTTAAAATTGTTGATAAAAGGAATACTAAGGAGATCAGAGTTTCTGTTTCCTTGTGAAGGGACAGGTTTATTGGGAAATATCAAATACTCTATGACATTAGAGCTGTATCAGACAATGAGACTCTCTGGGGCATGCTGACACAACTATTGAAAGATTATCCTCAAAGTGAAAATATTCTATTATGGAATATCAGGTTTCTATATTAAGTTTCCATCATGGGATTAGAAATTGATTCACCATAATGATGGTTCATGCATGAAGAAAACCTCCAATGATATAACACCAATATTAAGGGCCATGCTGTGGATGATCATATAAAATGGTCATCAATGTGCGGAATGTGGAGACCAGGATGATCGTGGGATATGAGAAGATAGATGTGGAATACACCAAACACTATGCAATCACCTTCTAGAGAATCATGACGAACTATAGTGTGGGATTAAAGGAATATTACGACCTAATATTTATTGGAAACTTTACTAGTGATTGAGCATGGGTGTACTGGGTACTCTACACATGCGAGGATTTGGAGAAGAGCCACGTCACATCGGACGATAGGAGGTAGTATGGACATAAAAATTATATATTTATCATCAAGAGGATATAGTACAAGAATATCATTAGTTGTTGTTATCTAGACATGGACACATTCCCCTTTCACCATTGGGGGGGTGGATTTATTTTAAGGGACATTCATTTCATTAGAGGCATTTATATGGAGGGACTCAAATTCAACGAGTTCCTACCACCAAATAATACAATGGCAGATAATTCATGAACTCCCATTCTAACATGGAATCTCCTGAACATAATGAATGAGGAGAGAAAGATAAAATATATCAATAAGCACATACCATTCCAGGCATGATTTGACTTGTTCCATATGAAGGAAAAGAATGTGGGGATGTTGGGTCAAGGGAAGCAGTGCTGAGTGGAAGAAGGGGAAGGAATGATCATATTGGGTGATCATAGAGGTAGGACAATATCAATCATGCAGGTACAACATTATCAAATACTAGAACCCATCAATATGCTACACAACGTTTATTTCATCCTTCCAAAACAGGCAGCTGCTACTAGTGAGAGATTCTAGGATAAGAATCCTTATGGGGATATTGGTGATGTTTAGGATTCCAAAAGTTCATAATAGGGCTAACCTAAGAGTTCCTATTCTGGGAAGGATATACAACATCCTGGTATAAATCCTAAGGGTAAGAACACCCAGGAGAATATTTCGGTTTTTCTAGATCTTACATGGTTGGATCGTATCACATCTCAGGGGATATGAATTCCCAAATAATATCCACCCCAAGGTAACAGTCCATAATCATTCCTAATAAATATATATGGGGTATGGCTGGTGAGGCTCAATGATTAAGGGGTCATACTCCTATTGGAAACCACGATAATTTCAACATCCATCCCTTTCGTGCTCAAGTCAGTCTGATGTCAGATGACCTATGAGGTTCACTAGAGTAGAGAGAATACCTATAGTGCATCATATGTGTTGTTCTAGATGCTCAAATTTATGGAGAGGCTCTTTGTGAGCCATATATTCCCTCATGCTTCTCCAAGTAGTTTTATTGCCTTCAGCAGGTGTCACAGAAAATGCGTACAGCGGTTTCCAAAGAGCATAACACCTGCATCCTTGACAACTATAGTGCATGCTGGAAGGTTTGGGATTCATATATATATAATCATGATACCAAAAACTAATGTTTATTATTCCATCTCAATAGATTATGAAATGAAAATGGGTTGTGGCATATATGGAAGAAATATTATTCCATCACATTCATGTGATCAAAATAGTGATCATAGATTCATAGTAGTAGGGAGTTAAATCAGGTACAACCCAAGAGGTAAGTTAGAAATTATGGTATCAATTAATGGAGGCACAATGAAGGGGATACAATAAGTTTATTTTCACCTCTGTCTCCTTAAGGGAGGTGGTTAAAATGTGACATTGGGGTCCAGTAAAAGAGTCCACTGGGAAGAAACTAAGATATATTCTCTAACATACCACCAATTCTATCATCTCTTCACCATGTTCATCTAGGATACAACTATATAAATTGATATCTCCAGAAGTCCTATGGTGGAACCGAACACAGGACGAGATCGAGTTTCTTGAAATTAGGCTCATCTGGGCAATAGAAAGGGTAGTCATTTATCAGAGGCATGCATAACTGATGGCCATGGATATCTATTATTTCAAATGGGGGAATAAAAGCAATCAAATGTCCTAGTAAAATTTATTCTCACTCAAGAGAATGATCCATAATAAATGTACCTTGAGGATGATAGGGATGGAGAATAAGAAGAATAAGATGATGAGGAAGTAGAGTAATTGGAAGTTGATGATGAATTAAAAGAAGAGGAAGAGGCTATGGATGAATAAAAAGAGGAACATGATGAGGAAGAAGGGACTAGCTGCGGCAGATCCCAACAGATAACTAATCATCAAGGGAATCCTCGAGAGACCGGTGAGATGATGGGCTCTAACTAGGAGATCACCAAGTATCTCCTGGTACATCTTAACATACATATTATTTGGTCATTTACACATTCAAAAAATAGATACAATAACAAAAACAAGTTCTATATAGGAGCACATTGGTGTTTAGTAAGTATCCCCTAATAGAGGGTGTATGAATGATCCAATGAATATGGAGGAATGTACCCCCGAGCCTGCACTTGGGGATGATCTAGGAAATGAGCCAATCGATGTTATAGAGGGTAGTGGCGGGCCAACCAAGGGTGTTTGGGAGATTACCTCCAAATCCCAAGATATTATCATTATCCACGGGGAGTCACATCCTATAATCCCTATGGAGGAATCCACTACTGTGGAGGAGATGTACTCAAGAAGAGTCAACTATAAAATCTGTCCTCCCCATGGTAAGAGAATATCTTGAGCCATCAAGTCAAGATCAAGTCTCATGGAGCATTGAATAAATGTGGTTTACTATTTCATGTAGTATAAACTCAAAAAAAACAGAGGGGAGTTAGTGCAGATCATTGAAGTAAATAGTACTGAAGGTTCTCTAGTTGTAGAAGTTATTGATGTGACTCAGGAACTGGATATGAAAACACTCATCTCTCATAAGACTCTTCCTTCACACATGTGTACCTATCACTTGAAGATCAGGTTGACTGAGATGCATATCCCAAGAAGTGATAAAAATACTATAGTCCTGAAAAATAGAAAAGTCCATGTCATATATTGGATATCTTCTAATGAATTCCCCTATCCATGAGGAGGTGGTCATCTAAACTGATCAGGCCTCTGTAACAGATGAGTGGGAGGTTGCTGCATTGGTTGATTCTAATAGAATGGTTGATCATGAAACTTTTAGAGAAGAAATAGGTGGATATGATCTTCCCCATGATCTAACGTACAACCCCACAGATAAGAGGCTAAGAGAATATCACTTTCTATACTTGTGGCCACATTCCTAAAATATGAGCCTATAGATCTTGTAGATCTAGTTGACTCTAACCATGAGGTGGCTGAAAAATGTAGCATCATTCAATTATAGATAAGTATGTAAATGAAATGATTCTTTGAAAACACTATAGAATCGAAATGGGTGACCTGGATGGGGTCACATCACAATTGGATGCATTGTTTGTACATCGAAGGGGTGAATTGTCATTGGCCTTCATGCATTGGTCCATGACTACGTCATCAAAAAGTGGTCGGAGGGGATCCATCATCTCGATGATTTATAGTTCTAAGAGAAATATAATAGCATATATAAGATTTTAGTGGTGAACAAGGATATCATAAAACTAGAGAAACAAGCATGTGAGTGTGCATCCTTCCTCAAAACATAGGCAAATGTCATCCCCAATATAAGGGATCAACTAGAGGAGGCCAAGAACCAAGTAAAATAGGAAACTAGTCATGTTTCTAGACACAATGATGAGTTGAACTGACCATAGACATGGGTTAAAAATATTTTCATAATTGAAATTGATGAGGAATCATAACTTGAGAGGAGGAAGCACCTTTTAGAGTCCACATAACTACATTTGGCAGAGCTGAAGCACTTGATTGATAGAGCCGATCTATCAGGGATGTTTTTCCAAACTCATGAAATGATGTTTTTTTTTAATTTTTCTATGTGCATGAACACATTGATTTTATTATTTAAATTTCCACACTTCAATAATATCTATGAGAGAACTAATGACCAATCCCTAAGCACATCTAGGTTCCATCATGTATGAATAAAAAGGTATGGCCATGTGATTATTCAATTTTTATGAGAGTGTCTGATAACTGTTGAAGACTTGGGGTCTAGTATTATTGACTGACCACCCAGAGTGTTTTAGATGAGATAGGGTGTAGCTGGATAATATGATTCTTAGAGCTTCCAACTTGTTTCACAATGTACTCTAGATAACAAATGGGTTAATAGTAGGGGAATTAGAATTTATCCAAATGAAAGTGAATAAGGACTATGAATTAGGATATCCAGAATTTAAAACACAATGGGAGACATGCCATGTTATTGGAAAAGAATTGAACATGTTCGAAAAACAACATCCATATTGATTAGCCTTATACGGGGAAAGAAAAATGAGGGTTGACCACTGACTATGTTCAAAAAATGAAACATGTCTTGAATTATCATCCAAATACTTTGAGAATATTTTCCCAAGACAGTAGGAGATCCTTGGACATACACCATTCTGTTAGGGGGTCCCTTCATATGTGTAATAGGATAAGAATCTGAATAAAAGTGCTGGAAAATTGTGGAAGTGGAGTAATGGAATATTTGAATGGATTTCAACACTCTAGGAGTTATTCCACCACATATTATAAATCATTGGTTTGAGTCTACTAGTTTGATAAAAGAACAAACCTATTTTCTAGGGGAGAATCATCTCAAATTTCAAGTGATATTTAATGTTTTGGATATGAGATAGTTGACCATCATCGAGGGAAAAGACCTCTCATGTTATTCCTGGGATGAATTTATATTTTATTTCCTGCAAGTGAGGATTATGAACATGTATTTTAATGTGATATGGTGAGGAAGATGAATGCTACAGTTTAACATGTAATTAGGATGGGTCTTGCTGTTTAACAAATTGTTATTGCGACATTGCACATAATTTATGGTCATACTTCTTGGACCTTGACCAAAAATTTAAATTTGTGTTGCATGGACTAAAACATGCCAACTCATAATGTAATTCTATGGAAATAGAGAAAATTAACCCAACATGAATGATAAAAAAGTGTATTGGGTACAACACGAGTATTCAAAAAAGATGGTAAAATGTCTTCCCAATATATACATATACGGTCTGAAGGAGTGAAAATTTCGACACACCTCACTTTCCATGTGAGGATATTAGTTTAATCCCATAGTGTTTTGACTAGGAAGGTCTCATCTATGGTTCAAAAACAATAATAAATATCTTACTAGAACTCTTAAACCCATGTGAGCAATGATCATTTTAGGAAATAAAGAATGACATTGGGGTCTATCTGACATGTTGGAGCCCACATTATTGGTGGTTCTAATATCATGGAATGGAAGGATTGTTGAAAAATTCAATGTCTCGATGAATGGGAGACTGGATCATAACCATACCAGCTAAGAGTGGATCAAGTAAACACAAGATCAATTTTTGAACAAATTTGAAAAAAAATAATATCAACTGATTACTGGAAAAGATCCATTAGGGAGTTAGCCTAGGACTGGGGGTGAGACATAGTAGCATCAGACCATCACTGTCAGGGGTTCTTTCTAGATTTGAGTGATGATAAAAACCAAAAAAAAGGAATTGAAGTGTGGTATACGAGTATCAGAGAGTGGGATTTAGACAAGGGTGTGCCAATAATTTATGGTCATATTTCATGGAACAAGGAAAATAGTTAGAATTCTTATTTCTCAAACCAATTGGAGGATGTTTAGTCTTAGGGTAGGGTGTATAAGATAAAACCTGATGTAAAAGAGGACCAAAGAGCCTCACGTTCCACATACACACCATAAGGATATCTTTATAATGTTCAAGGTCATATTGATTATACCATAACTAAGTAAAAAAAGGACATAAAGTTAAATGAGCATGTGGATTAACCTAAATAAAAAATGTATGTGGATCTCTAAATATCCCATAATGACAGGAATCAAGACATACATTGTTCTAAAACACAACATGGTGAGATACCAACACTGGTGGTGAAAATACTCTCTAACATGGAAGCTGAAGCATTCCACAATTATCATGGGTCACCCTAAACTTCTTCAAGGTAGGATGATAGTTTAAAATTGTTCATTATTGATATTAAGATCATAGAACATGGGTCATTGGGAAAACAAACCCTGAGGGATATGTGCAATGTGGTTGAAGAACAAACCTGATGTGAAAGGGGGCTGAGGAGGCCCACATATCACATACACATTCCTAAGGGAGCCTGAATACAGTTTAATGTGTTTTTGATTATACTATGTTGAGGCCAGGAGGCTAAATATTTGATACACTTGGGATTAGTATTGAAGAAAAAATGTCTGGTGATCACTCCATATCCAGTAACTATGGGAATCAGTCCATACATAGTTCTTTAGTGCTGTTCTATTTTTCATAATGCGGACAAGATGGAAATTATTACACATTTTAATTTCATGAAACTATGACATGGATTCAATATTGTATAATGTCATAAAACAAGGATGAAAAAAAAGAAATTTTTCCAAGGTATGTGCATATGTCAGGGAAACTATAACACAAAATGAAAGAGGGCCGAAGAGGATTGCATGACACACATTCCCAAGGATAGCAAACAGACAATTTAATGGCTTGATATTTGGACTAAAGAGGCTGCAAACAGTTAGAGTTCCTAATGATTGGACATGGTACAAATCATTTAAGGTCATATTGCCTATTCTATAGAATCTGATATTAAGATCCTAGAGTTTGGAACATAATAGGGTCTTTAAGAAGATTTGTGGTCTGGTAATACGGTAAAACCAATTCTTAATTAGGTCCAATGAGGCTCGAGGACATACTAAAAAACATTAATAATATCTAAACATAGTTTAAATCCATGATTCATAGACTAGAATATTAGTTTAAGGTCATAGAGCTTGGACTATAGGCTGTTATTTTCATTTCATAGAGTCTAGAACATAAGAGGGGAACCTATTCGAGGATATGTACGCAAGTAATAAGAGTGAACAAGGTAGATTTGAAAGAGGACTAAATAAGTCTTCCACCACATGACATGTTTTCAAGGAGAACCCTCTCTTAGTTTATAGTCATGATGTTTCGACTTAAAAACCTAGTTTAATAGTACATGAATGGGATATAAAATATTACCCTATTTATCATCATGGAACTAGGATGGTAAAATATAGTATAATGTCATGTTGCAATGTTTGTGGCTATAGTTTCATCACACAAGGTACTATTTTAGAATCATGTAAATGGTTGGAGGTGTGATGCACTAGACAGAATTAGTGGCCCTAGAATATGAATCATTGGGGTATACTGTGTGAATTATATAAGGCCCCTCAAAATTGGTCTCCAGCATTGGTGGATTCCTACCTAAAATCATTGGTGTACTTATAGAATGTACCATGTGACCATGAAGAAATTAGTGGATATGAAATTTCTTGTTGAATGATCTGAATATTTTGTTCTGGTACCTCTTTAGATTATGCAAGGGTCAAAGATTATTCTCATCGAGGTCTTCTAGCTCCTCTAGATGGAAATCATATATTCTATCTAATATCTGTTGGTATAGAAAACTATTCAGAGCTATGGAAACTGACTCTCAATGAAAAATATTTCATATATTCTATACACTAGGGAATATAAAGTCATCTAGATTGAATTTGAAGTCATTATCCCATAATTCAAGATTTTTTTGGGGAGCTTTTCTGGCCAAATCCTATTGTTCTAACCAACCACCTTCGACAAAATGGTGGATAGGGATTTGTTGAATGCCTTGGTATTTCCATTTTCATTCACATAGTATCTAGATATATGGTTGAAAAAAATTCAATACTTGGAGTACAACATCATCATATCCACTTATTGAATGATGGTTCCATTTTTGGTGAGAATGGTGTGAGGGAATTCTAATTGATAGATGATATAAGAGCTCATAAACTCAAAAACCAATCATGTTTTTACTTCCTTGAGGAGAGCTGATTCTTACCACATAGAAAAGAAATCTATTTTGGTCATAATAAACCCTAACTAGAATGTTGTCGCTGCTGGATAAGGTCCAGAAATGTCAATCCCACAGACTGCAAAGGGATAAGAGATCTAAGTAGTATTGAGAGTCTCTGGAGGTTAGTACAAAAATTTGTAATGGATATAACACACATGACACCTCATGGTGATATCGAAATAGTCGTGGACCATGGTTGGCCAAAATTAGCACAGGATGTGAATCTGGTCATAGAGATTCAACCCTGGTTGATGATCTCCACATGAACCAGCTTGAATATTCATTATAACATGGGGATTATCAAATCTAGGAATAAAATGGTGTATTATTCCACTGAACCCACATTTTTGAAGAATCTTATCGATGCTAGGACCACTCAGGATGATAAACTATGCTTTACGCTCATGGATTCGCTCATGTTCGGCTTGATCAGATGGGATATTTCCATGAGAAAGATACTAGAGGAAGGGATTCATCCAATAAGAGTCTTATTCTACAATGGGTGGGTGTGGAGGATCTAATTTTGAATCATCATCGGTCAGGTGGTTCACCTTCTATTTGTCATCATTGGTTGGAGTGACAGAAGTGATGAATGATGTTCCACATGGATGAATAGATATTCTTGGTTGGACACTTAAAAGGATTATAATAAACAAGAAAGGTAACCAACTAAACCATTTTGTGATTGATGATCAAGAGTTACCACTATCTGAGAGGGGAACTAAGACGTTATCTAGTGAGTGCGCTCCTATAGTGTCATGATCTTTGGATTCTTAATGATGTAATCTCCATTGATTTTTTTGATGACAAGATCAGAGTCCCCTTTTACCAGAAGGGGGGGGGTAACATAAATTTCTTGTTCCAGATCAATACCAGTGATGAGAGCCTGATACTGTACCTTGTTGTTGGAGAATCCATCTCATATCTGGAATGAATAAGGCATAATAACTAGTGAGGGTATGATAAAGAGAATTCCCAGGCCTACTACATTAAGCCTGTGATCGTTAATCCTCCTGTAGGATGGGCTCTCTGAGGCATCAGTGAAATGAATCTACCAATATGGAATATCCTATCATACTAGGAATATGAACTCATATGGAATGTTAAGATCCCAAGACTTCTTTATGGGGGACAGATGGGAAAAAAGAAAATATGACAGAACATGAACCATGAAAACATTCTATGGAATGAACTTGATGTTGAACAACTAAATAATCATGACCCAATGAACTGGAAGTAATTTCGAAGTAGGTAGGTTCCAGATATACTTTAGCGGATCCACAGGAGACACAAACTATATTTTATGATGCTACAGTTAGTGCGATGACTTATCACAACAGAAACTAGTTTGGGGTAGATCTTCTCAACATGAGAGTATTTTGACTTAATTTAAAGGAGAATGATACTAAGACAGTATAAAAAATTCTTTATCCCCTTGTTGTTATTTTGAGAATGAAGGTAATTTATGGATCATTCCGAGGTGGTCACAAATAGGACAAGTGTCTTCCCGAAGACTGGTGGCATAAGAACTAGAGGCTGTAGAAAATACTCTTTAATAACCTCAGATGAATTCTTTTACTATTAATACCCTTGGTAGATGATACATTTCTTCATGTGTCAAGAAAATGGATTACAATTTCCTGTTAGATTCGTGATTAATCAACATATGTAAGCCAAGTGGACATGAATACCTTAGAGCTCCAGGAGGTTCCTCAGAGGAGGAATGTAGATAATATCATTCTTCATCTCTAATTTAGTCACAATTCCGCTATATATGAAAATTAATCCCAGAAACATACCATAGGAAACCCCAAAGTCACACATCAATGGGTTCATCATCAGATTCTAGGTGTGTAGGAAGCCAAAAACTTTCTCAAGATATCTGTGATGATCCTAAAGCTGGTGGGATTTGACCAGAAAATATTCCAAAATAACATTCCAATAGAATCATGGGGATCCATTTAAAGATACAATTCATAGAATGATAATAGGTGGAACCTAAATTATTCAAAAATAATAATTACCTGATAGAAAAAGGTTCCTTGCAGATCCTTGAAGGTGTTGGGATCTTCTTTATTAGGGGCCATCTAGATATGACTATACCCAAAATACCCTTCCATGAAGGAGAGATCATATAACCTAGTGGTGGAATCGATCAAAAACCCTATTACCAGAAGAGAAAAATCATCCTTCAAAGAAAGGTAGTTGAGATCTTAGAAGATGACGTAGACTCTGACCTATCAATTCCTCATTTTGATGGGAATGATGGGGGCCAACCATATAGGGTACTGAATATCCTTGATGAAAATGGACTTGGTGATCTTATCAACTTTGGAATTAACCATGGAACCATGAGAAGGTTTTATATTCACGAGAGGCTACTCAAACTAATGCTGGATTATCGGAAGACTAAGATGGTGGATGATGACTTGAGGGTTTATTCCTAGTATCTCTCCATATCTCAAAGAAAATATAACACAGTGTTACTTTATGAAATCCACATACTAATACTACTCCTCAGTGGGCATAGATGTACTAATATACATTGGAATATGGTCTTCCTTGGTACACATATTCTTTGGTACCAACTCATCAACAGTGGTTGTGGCTACATATTCAAATGCGGGAGGAGCATCATCCAAATCCTTTTCATCATTTGAGGTAGGGGAATAAATGGGGATAGATGGTTCTACTAATCCATCTTGTCCTAGAGGAACACCAATGCCTAATTGGGTAGATGAGGAGTCCCCAATGGGTAACTCTTTATTTTCTAAGATCATTGCTACACAATATGTCACACCAATTACGTTAGGCCTTTGACCGAGGGATCCATACTTGATGTCAAAGAAGTGGTGGTGGTTCGGTTTCTATTGGGCCACCATGACTTGGTGGAATAGGAAAGTGTGTCATAGATTCTTAGCCATGGGGAAAACATCTTGATACCACATAATGGAAGGGGGTTCTCGTATCACTCGATACTGAATCATGTAGGAGTACAAGGTAATCTTTTGTATTCCCTTCTTCCTGGGAAAACATATTCCCTTCATCACAAAAATGACAAAGCAGTGTCCCAAGCCTGGTATCGTGACCTCCAACCAATGAATTGGGACAATGAATGCAACATCTGGATCTATCTACATGTCGTACATAGAAGTAGTTTTCTCAACATCATTCTTCTAAACCCATTTTCATTTCTCTTGTAGTATTCAGATTATAGATATTATTCTTCAAAAGAGGATAAGGGAGATGAATCACCTAAGATCACACACAATCGACCATTGAGGGGAACCTGTAACATTTGTGATATGAGGAGGGAACTTCTACATAGAGATGAAACCATGGTCACCCCATCAAATAATTATATTAAATATCTAGTGAGACAAAAATGAATTTAGTTTTTTTAACAAGTCCACAAGATTTTTTCTTCTTGCATATTCTACCACAACATTTTCTCGATCATATCATATCGCTAAATCTCTAGTTCACAGTAAATCATATCTGTTTCAATGATTCTTAGATTGCAGAGTATCTAGGTTAGGATGAGATTGATCCCCGAACCTATGTCAACAATAAAATGATGGAATTGTACCCCATCGAACTGGTTAGTGATGCATAAAATATAGATTTTCACCTATATGTGAAATCCTTCAACCTCAATTGATAATGAAAGGAAGGATTGGAATTATTCTCAATCGACATTATCTACATGAAAGGACTTCACAGCCACAACCTTTTACTCACACATGATATGTCTTTTAATGTAATTTGTGAGGGATTCATGAAACTATTATAATATGAAGAGGGCCTCAATAATTGACAGATTTCTAGGAATTATAGCAAGGTGATTAAGCACATAATACTTCAACGTGAGGGGAAAATATCTTCAAGAATAATATTTCTATTTATCCAGAGGTGTGTAGGGCGTTACAGTCTAAACTGGTGGATTTTTACTGGTGCAAGAAATATCATGCTTCTCATCAACTGAACCATGAATTATCACTACCATATGATTGTATAATAGATGAGGCCAAGCCTCAACTAAATGTGGCTGACAATGATGCGGTTTCAGCTACTCCTCCTTGTCGAGTAGCATGATCAGCCGTGGCAAAAAATCTAACTAGATGGGATGAGATGAAAGTGGTTTCTATGCTCTATGTTAAAACTTCTATCTAGTTTGAGTAGCATGTGTGACTTGGCATGAAGTAGTGGACTTGGCATTCCAATGGTTCACATATCCACATTTCCATCTAAGATGTCGTTGAACTGGGAAATTAATAGGACCTACCTGATACTCTTCATCATCAAAAATAATATAGATATCCACCAGCCCAATGATATTCACCAAGGCATAAACATATTTATCATTATAGGATTATTCCAATGTTGGGAAGACACTAAGGGTGATTCCTATAATTGGTGTCATGAAATCATCAAGAGTGTGAGAAGGATTCATCACCAATGGGGGACTTTGCATTCCATTTCAGCATTGATACATACTATTTAGAAAATTAGACGGCTATAAAGTGGATGTAGAAGTGATAGTTGGAGGAAGAACAATGACTTCTAGAGGCCTAGGTCATTTATAATAGGAAAGGATGAAACCATGGGCATAAGGTATTCCCGATGAGCTAACCAATCGCTGTACTACTAATTCCCATGGCTGGAAACCTAATGCCATTCATCTCCACTATCAGTAAGAGGATTTTTAGACTTTCACACCACCTATTCTAGATAAGGTCACAAACTAAATAAGATGTTATCATATATTCCTAGAGACATTCCTTGAAAACTTATCATTGATTGATTTTATGCCCAAGGATTATGTGATAAGGCCATAGTTAGGACAATCGGTGAACTCATAGTCATGGGGATTCTATTATTCTGGAACCTTTGGAACCCTTTTTTTCCTGGGAACATAAGATGTAACATGGGACTTAAGCATAATTGAATGAGTATGAATGATTTATCCTATATAATAAGGGATCTCTATGATCCTAGAATTGAAGGGGAATGGAGCTTGATGAGGGGATGGAGCCTGATTCTCCCACCTAGGAAAAAGTGGTGCAATATGTGGTGTCCCATTCCAATTCTTCATTGGGAGTTCTTTATCATGAGGTTGGGCCTAAAGGCTCATTACCATAGTGAGGATTAGTATGAAGCTCTACTAGTTAAAACTTTTGGTTCTTGGGGGCCTTCATCTATGTGATGGAATCAACTTTTACCTTGGAATCTCTTCTTACATGATCTCGAAGAGGAAATAGACACACCTTCTTAGCTTCTTGCAAGGCCTCCACTAGACACTGATCCTTGATATAAAAATCATGAAATCCATATAGTACATTCTAAATGATGAGATATTGAACCAATTTATTTATAAAATTATATACACACATCGTCAATACCTTTAATCGAGTTCTCCTCATATTGAGTAAATATGTGAGGCCCTTCTCATGGGTGATAAAGTCTATCATTCACCCATTAGAACATTTCATGAACATGAAGTGGTAAAAAATACTCATCTTTCACATATTGGAGATGAACTAGTAGAAAAACTACCTAAATAGATCTCCCCAACCAGTAATTCACCAAATAGGTAACTGGCTATACGTGACAAATGTAGGCCCTTCCAATGTTTGTTCAGAACATCGGAGCTTATATTCTTTGTGCTGCTCTAGGGTCCTAACAAAGGTCCACACCTAGAGATGAAGTGGTCCATATGATGAAGTGGGTATCTAATCCTGGTCATGGTGATGAATATAGGATTCTAAAATTCTGTGGGTGATGGAATTCCATCCACCATTACTAGATATGACATTCCACTAGGTGGGATTTCACCTATAATGGCTCTAGGGATTCAAGTCAAGTAGTGAGAGAAGATATCAGATATCTTTGGTGGGGATTCCTATAATGGAATGGATTCTTAACCAACAGTGTGCTGAAAGGGTCATCGACATAATAGTCGGGCATAACTGCTCATGGAGCAGTTGGAAGAACAATAGAAGGAATGATTGGAGGAAACTATGGAGTATCATGGGAAGAATATCGATCCATATCTTAAGGGAGATAATCATAATTCCCAGGAAAATCCAATGACACATTCCAAAATAATTTTCCATATACTGAAGACTCTAACTTGTCAGGATGCACGAGTTTCTTGATATCGATGGGAGTAAACTGGATGAGAAGGACCTACAAATTCCCATGCAAACCAAGTGTAGGAGGGACATGAATCCATTTGGGAACACCATAGTTTAGATGATGCTCTATTAGATGATTAGAAAGTATCTCATCAATGAGCCTCCTTTGATACACAATTTTCTGGATCAAGGTTCCCATGGTGAGATCAAACTTTTCCTCTTGCGTGGGATCATATGGGTCAAAGGGCTTATAGGGTTCGAACTGTCCTTTACCCATGTTGGTGTTCTTACCAATAAGAAAGGATGTAGAGTGGTCTTCAAGGAAACACATTTTCATTTTTTTGACAAGTGTGGATACTTTTATGAGTATCCAATCAGTATTGTGGTACCTTATGAGGTTAGTAATCTTTAAAAATACATACCTAAGTTTCCATATCCTTAAATGCCTTAAGATAATCTATATTAACAGTGACTACACCCAAAGGTATATCCTTGATGTCATCGGGTAGGTCTGGCTATCATAGCATGGGACTGAAATGGAGAGCATTGTACTTCCCCCAATTACACATCTTCACATGAGAGGATGGCTCCTCAATAATTACACATAACACTATGAAACAATAGATTAATATATGATGAAGGGTCTTATGGTAACCATGTGATGTAGGATGCTGAGCCACTAGAAGACTGAAAAACTCCACTATGTAGAACTGCTAGCCGATGGCGTCAAAGTTTCCTTGACTCATTGGGCAGACCAACCGATTTCCATGGAGGTGAAAAAACATCACCGAAGTGGGTTGAAGAGGTAATGTAACCTTCTCTTGGGTGAGGGCCTCATGAATGTCGATGTCGAGAACTGTAATCACCCATAACATCTCATAAAACTAATCTACAATGAGGGCCTCTACAGGATTCCTTAATTTAAAGCATTTCTTAGCTCCTGGATACCCTAGGCTCTAATTAGTACGGGAAAAGAAACAGGAAATGACATGGATGTGGACTATTATGGCAGTGGATTGGACAACGGAGAGACTGACACATAAACTAACATATCACTGCATACTTTATTATCTCTGGGAAGCAGTGCCAATCAGATCATCACATATCAATAGGAGGGCATAGCAACCACTACCACATGTGAGAGGGAAGCGATGATCATATTCAGATCTGCTGGTTGTTCATGGTCAATCATTTGCTTGAAATATTCACTATGATCTCATGAAGAGGTAGAGAATGAAGATAACGATGATATAAATGACTGCACCTTGAGTCCTTGTAAGGCAGCTAGATCATCCTCCACATGCATGTACCTACGTGGGGTTTCATGGATCTTGTGCATATTTCCATCTAGGATGATGAATCTAAACTATATGACTCCTTCCCCATACTCTAATACTAGAGACTAGGGGGAAGGATCCATCATCATGTGAACCTCATTTTCAGAATCTTAGATGCGATCAAGAGCAACAACAACCTCACATTTAATAAGGATATTCTTTTAGTGGCGATAGTTCTCCATTATTCTCCCGATATGGTTTGTTCAGGTATCGAACTACATCAACACAAGGAGGACCATCGTGTTGGTCGATACTTGAGCAAGGAAGGCCTTCACTAGTTTGAGTTGATGTGTGAGGAGGTCCTTCACATACATCAATCGGATATTTGGAGGACTCATGTGCTATGAAACATGAGTATGTGGGGGAACTCTGTATTGGTTGTTAGGCGTGCGAGGAGGACCACCATGGTGGTGAGTGATGAAGCGAGGAGGACATCCACTTGAGCTGGAGGATATATCTAGATGAACTCCATTTTGGTTTCTTGTGTAATAGGCAGGACCTTCGTGTTGGTTAGCAGTTATAGCATGTGGAGGACCTTCGTACTGATCATGGATGAAGTGGGGATGGCCCCCTCTTTGATCATAGTAGGAGCGAGGAAGACCTCTACATGGTATGAGAATTAAGTGAGGGCAAAATTCACATTTAAGGTCCATGACATGGGGAGGGCCTCAATATTGGGAACTATAGGAATGAGAATGACCTCCATGTTGGATACTGATGCTCTGTGGAGGACCTTCGCTATGGTCGAAGCTGTGAACATGGGAAGGACCTCAATTTTGGGTGTGAGAGAGGGAATAAATCCACTATGGATGGAGATTATATTAGGGTGGGCCTCCGAATTGGATCTCATTATAATGGGTTGACATGTGATAGTTTTCGGTGTTATCAGTGACTGAAAGATTTAACTCAAACTACCTATAAGGTGACTGAAGTTTCGATTCCAATTTGGCATTGCTGAGTACCGAATAAGTAGTGGAAAGAATCAGGTGGAATTCACTAGTGGTGGAATTGGTCATGGGATACATGGAAGATGATTCCCCTTGATGAGATTCCTCCTAGGACTAGTCCCAACATTGGGGTTGGGTCATCCTGTCAGGGGCCAGTGAAGGATGGTTGTAGAACACTTATTATTTGTTCTGAGGGGCTAGCCATTGGTGGCATTGATGAGGCCCGGGTGGAGCATTCCATGGAAGCTCCCAATACATAGTCATATCCATGGTGACAACAAAATCCTTTGAACCCTCACAATAGGGGATCGAGCTATAATAATTCTCAGGGGAGAGTCTCTTGAAGCATTTGGTAGTTGGAGTGGGGAGTTTTGGACCTATTCACATCCCATGGGGAAAGTGGTGTTGACGAGGAATGAAAGCTTCCAAGTCGCAACAGTCCAAATACCTCCTAGAAGAGACCCCCAACTACTCACATCAGAATATGTAGGAGTTAACCATCATTGTATGGATGATTTCTGAGTGTGATATGGGTTTTGGACACCCATTAGCTGTAATCACAGAAGATGTCTTGGTGCTGGCAGATTTGTGCGGGATATATGTATTTTTACTTCTCCTACCCATGTATCTAGTGGGGGATGATTGGTTTTCCAATTCATTGGGTATTATAAATAAGTATGATTAATATATTAGTATGGATACCTAGAAAGAGATTCCCAATTCCCTAGCATAATCCAATCTTCCAAGTATGGAAAGAGAGATCCACACTGATAGTGTCACATTCAATAATTACCAATGATAACATATCCCAAATTATGGTGAGTTCTACATGAGGCCCCATATTTTCTTATTAGGACCTAGAGACAAATATTTTGATCTTGTAAAATTCGTATCTTTGGATGTATTGAGCTTTACTCATCCCCATGTTAAGGAGAAATGTTTCACATTGAGTTCCCCATGTATGTTTTCAAAGATTTTTTTCGGGGCGTGCTTCTCCACATGTCATCATATGCTGGAACGTGTTTGATAACCCAAATTCCCACTTTCCAAAGGCTAGTAGAATTCATCACATTCTAGGATATCTTCCCTCCTTGATCAAAAATGGGATGTTTGGATGTTTATATCTCTTTCTATGGATTCCACCCCAAAATTTGTCGCCATGTATGAGTGTCCCTCATTGATTAATACATGGTTAATGAAAAACCTTCATGGTTCCATCTCATTGTGGTTGTCGGTTAATTAAATTACATTTATCTAGAAATTAAATGTGGTCTTGATAGGGCATAAACATTTAGTCCAGAGAGAGGTCACACTGAGCATCATTGGCCTGTCTGTATATTGGTACAATGGTCACTTGTATTCTTACTCATAAGAGGGTTTCTAAAGGGAGAAAAAATTGAGGTATTTCATGTATGTTGTGAGGTATATTATACTAGTGGAATGTATTATATGGTTTTGTTTAGGAATTCCATTTTTAACATGAGTTAGGAAGTGATTTTAATATATTTTGGCGGTGGAGATAAGCTTATCATAATGCTTGATGGAGGAAGATTAGAGAGTGCGTCACTAGGAGGGAGTACCTGGAATGTTTACTAGATAGATGCATCAAAACTGTAACACGTGAATGTTTTAATGAAATATTTTCTTTAAATAATTTTAATTCTTCATTATTTTTCATTTCACCCAATAATGAGTTTAAATGAACCATGATATTCCCTTGGTATTAAATTACCATTATAGCTAGGGCGTTAGGTTTGCGAGAATGAGTATAACTAACCTAGGAGAGTGAATTTGGAATTCATTGGCTATCAATTAATTATAAATTATATATTTTAATTTTTGATTGAATTACTATTGGTAATGATATTAGTGAGATATATATTTCATATACATGATAAAATATTTTTTATATTCATCCATTGGATATTTTACTCACAGGGTATGAATAAAACTTATTTGATGTATTGAAACCTCTATTTTTTAAAGTGGTAATTTTATGAATTTGAATAGAGAACCCCTTTTAGATTAAGATTTTAACACTCAAATAATTTTAATATGAAAACAGAAACATATTCTTTTGAAGTGGGACATAAAAAATTACTTCGGATGAATTTATGATATTTTTCTAATAACATTCATTTATTGATGAATTGTAAAAATACACTAAATTTTATATGAAAACAACATTATTTCATCGACATAATTTATATGGTTAAATTATAATATTTAATGGTTTTAAATTATAATTAGAATATTTTTTTATTCAATATAAATTATGTCATTATCATTATTTTTCCATTAAATTCCGATGTAAAAACATTTCAATCTTTTGCAATGTTTTAGATTTTTTAACTCATGCTCTTTTCCTAAAAACGAGATTAGTTATAAATTAATTACTACAATTTCTATGTTTTTAATTTTAAAAAATTAAATCCATATTTGGAATAAGGGGTTCTAAATTATATAAATATATTTATTATATTTTTGGGTATTATGAATAGTAACTTTGGTAATTTTTATTGATATGATAAAAGGGTAAACCAGGTAATTATGGGTAAGAATACTATTATAAAACTACCCTAAAACATGTCTTAATATCAATTTATTTGTATTATTCTTCCTAAACCATCATTGGGGAAAAATGGTATCCATTTTAGTCAACTTGTATGAGATCATGATATTTATTTTATTTTATTTAATGAAAACTTAAATTTGCGTCACTCAAATTATAATTACTAAATCATTGAAAAAAATGTAATAAAAAATATAATTTCAATTATAAATAATCATTTAAAATATAAAATATTTTCATTTATCATGATATTTTATTTTTAATTTTTAGGAAATAAATAATTTCCTTAATAACATATAAATTTACAATGGATAAATTATTTAATTGATGAAAAATAAATAGTATATTTTTTATTAAAATAATATTACATGTTTGAAGATCCATAAACATGACCAAATCTTATTTTTCTAGTATATCTCAACTTGAATCATCCAAGGGTCGAGTTATGAACTATTTTGAGCCTCATAAAAGGGATTATAACACTTATATTTTTTTTAATGTGATGTTAAAGGTGTCACCTTAATAATTTAATAATTATAACATTTTAAATGTTGGATTTTCCAAATTATAAATTAGACTAAAAGTATAATTATTAAAGAGAGTATATTTATCTTCATTATATTATATTTTTTTTATTTTTTAGTCAACATTTAATCATATTATATAATTACACAAAACTGTTGTAGTAATTATTTTATTAAGAGAAATATAAAATAAATGTTATTAAAAATATTAAATTAAATATAATTTGGGCTAATTAACCTATGTAATGAATTTTATAGATGAACTTGACCTCATAATAATATAATTAAGTAGTTTTTTCGAAGTTATCTTGTTATATTAATAATTTTCAAAAACAATGTATTGAATATTTTCAAAATTGATACCATTGATTGTTTATCAAAATAGTTTTTTATTAAATTATTTATAAATCATTTTTTTAAATACATAATAACTATTATATGCTATAAAATTAACTAATATATTTATTTATGATCTATTTTACATCAAATAAGTAAATATTTCACCCTCTTAATAATGAATTATTTGTTACCCTAGTTAAAAATTAAATAGAATAACTAAGTTTTAATTAAAAAGATAAGGTTTAAATTGCCAAATATAATTTTTGAAAATTTATTGGTTAATAATATTACAACACTATATCATCTAATCTCTGAAATTGGGATATTTTGGAGGTTTTTGGTAGGTTTTGATTTTATTATAAATTATTATTTTTGGAGTTTCCAAATGTGCCCCTCACGTCAATTCTAAAAGGGAACCTCCTCCCTCGCCTCTTCAATTCACATTGAGCCTTAAATATCATCCATAAACTTTTACTTTTTACTTTTTATCTTCACTATTTATGGTATTGAGGTTTTCATCATCTTCAAAGACCAACTGTAGTGCTCTATGATGATATTTATAGGAAGCATATTGAGGAAGCGATAATCTCTTCCACTGATTCTTTCAAACTCCTTTCTTCTTATACATCAACTTAATTAGTTGTTTCATTATAAAGTAATAAAATTTTTATAACTCATATACTGATATGTTATTATAATTATTAAACAACCATATTTTACCTTCAATCCATCATACGAAAAAATAAATCACTACACGTGCGTACGTATGGCTTACCATCTCCACGTCATAGTATAATCTATTTTTCCCCACCACTTTACATGGATGGGTATAATTATGGAATTAATAACTATATATGATCGTTATAAGATTATACTGATTCTAAAATAGTATACACCATCCACTTAAATACAATTCAACAATTATGGGAATGATATCGTCGATCATGTGAACGTACAACCTACCATCTCCACTATGCGATGTGATTCATTCTACATTATTATCCTTAAACCACAGTTATATAAATGAATGGAATGAATAAATGTGATATATATTATACTAATATAATTATTTAAATAATATAACCATAACATAATAAGTGTAACATGATATTATTTGACAAAACATTAATAAGAACATGAAGTATCCAATATCTAAATAAAGAGTGATAATGAAATGTTACTGACAAAAAGATGATAATATAATCATATATGATATCATAATAATGATTATGATAATGGAATAAGTCAATGGAATCATTTAAATAATTTTACATGATGTTCAAATACTTACAAAGTATATCAAACCTATGGTAAGGGATAATTTCACAATCTCATTATTATCTGAGATTGTTTATACATAATTATTTACTAGGGGTATATTTATAATCCATTTCCTTATTTTAGGACTATTTATTTATATTATTAAAAAAAAATTAAATTCATTTTTACCCATTGGTCAATTTTTATTAAACATAATGAAAGGATAATTTTGTTGGTTTTGGTATGATGTACTTTTTTTCTTTTCAAAAAAAGAGCAAGAAGAATTTTTTTTTAACTTATACAACATTAATGGATTTTTACAGTTTCATAATGCCTTATTTCCATGATTCATCGCTTATAAGTATTAAATATTATTTTCAATGAAATTATTTTCTTTTAATGGTGTTTTGAGAAATGAAAACGTATTTGAAGGAGAAATAATTTTTCCCCAAGAATTATTTTTATGTTTTATATCAAAATTACTTTCTATTTAAGATGAAAGTAATTAAATATGGTTATGTTTATATTCCTATTAATACTATTATTTTATTGTGTTTTTTGGGAATTCTATTTATTAAATCTCTTTTTATTACATGGATTTTGTTATGATGTAATGATGTTTAAGAAACCCTTTTTATTCTATGGTTCAAGAAATGATGAATGTTTTATGTTTTTTATTGAACACATAAGAATTATTTCTTTATGGGATGGGTGGGACCAATATATCTCTCCAATTCATTGGGTAAATATTTATATCTCATGAGATATACATTGATGGAATGGAAAAGAAGTCTATTTCAGCAATACATGGCTGGAACGACAAGTAAACATGGTTCAATAATGGACTATGTCCGCTATGATAGTCTTGGAAATAAGCCTGAACTAATATAAAATGATTTTATATACTTATATGTCTGCCAAAAAACATTTTTTATTATTTTATTTGTTTTGGGATTATGACGATTAATTCATATGATATTTTATCCCATGAAATGATATCATGATATTTCATATGAACGTTAAGATATTCAAATGTTATGATCTTTTTTCTTATGAATATTATTTTATTGATATTTTCCTTGTTTACCCTTACTGAGAATTTGAGCCCACCCTTTCATTTGTTTGTTTTCCCAAGGTGATTAAGAATTTTATTAAGTATGATATGTCAAAAATGAGTCTAATTATGGAGAAATAAGAGAGAGACAATGTAGATGTTTTATGAACCAGTTGTTTATGTTTCCCAGTTTCTAAAGATATCATACCTATATGGTCCTTTTACGGAATCATTATATCTTTTAATATATATAATTAAATTTCAATGTAATATCAACGTATGTAAAGTATGGGTTGCTAAATTTGGTATCAAAGTAAAGGAATAGTCAACCTTTGTAAACTAGGATGATAATTTCTTAGTAAGAACCCTAAAGATATGTATAACTATAGGTTACAATCCTAGTGTTTTATAAATTTCCATGAATAGCCTTAGGAAAAACCGAAAGTGTCCTAAAATTAAATTGTATTCTTGATTATTTGGTTTTCCCTTTTTGATTAGTGTTGCTCACACACTGCTTCTTTATTTTAGTCAATAGTCGGAACAAGAAGGAATCACGTTAATGCTGAATGTGATGGGAAATGAAATGATTGTCCTCCTAGGATTCCAAATGTTATAATAGATGGAATGAAAAATAATGTAGCTATTATTACACAAATTTATCAAGATATTAATCATGTAGTACTTCCAAACATGAAAATGATGGAGCAATATTCTATTGATTCCTTCATGAGGTAGCTTCTAGCTTCCTTCAGTGGGTCTTTGGAATCATTAGAGGATAAAAAATGGATATGTACCACTAAAATGATATTTTTTGTTCTAAAAAGTTCTGAACATGTCAAATTCATTTTATAAGTCTATCGTTTTGAAGGTAATGATGATAAATAGTGGTATCTTATCAAGAATATGAGGGAAATAGATGAGGTTGAGTACAAAGAATGGGATGAGTTCGAGAACATTTTCTTTCAATAACTACTTTCTTCATATTATTTGAACAAAGATGGATAATGAGTTCATTTAACTTAAGAAAAAGGATGATGAATTTGTTGGTACCTAGAAAGAAAATTTTACAATACATTAAATGTATGCTTCCAGAATTATTTTACAATTTGAGAGTATAATTGATTGGTTATTTAGAGGCTTAAAACCAAGTCTCCTATGGAAGTTATCCATAAGAGACTTTAATAAATATGAGGAAGTTGTTTGATGTTCTCTCAATGTTGAGATGGAGATTGAAGTAACCCATCAGTCCTATGGATTTGATAAGAATAGAAAAATAGAATTCAAAGGAAAATATAATGACCGCACTGAAATGAACTTTTTTCCCTTATTCTCAATGTGTGGAATGTAATATGGAGGAGATTTTATTAAAGGGACTTGTAAAATTTTTATGTTTGGAAAATATGGCCATCAAGCCGTTGAATACCGATGTTATGGGAAAATGATGTATAATGATGTGCAAAGAGAAAAGACTACACAAAATGCACGTCCTACAATTCAATTATCCAAGTGAAAGAAAATGGGCAATTAATCCGATCAATGCCGTAATCTAATGAATATTGATGATGATCAACATAAAAAATTATTAAGGGAAATGAAAAAGGAAAGTCACATAAAATTAGTCTCGACGATGTGGAGTATGATAATTAAGTGGTGAGAGGTACACTTACCATTCACTCTAAAGTATAATTTTTTTATTTGATTCTGGATCTACCCAATCTTTTATTTTTGATGAATTTTCTAAGGGTATCACCATATTACCTTATAAATTAGATGTCTAGTTAGATGTGACAACTCTTAATGAAAAAATGGTCTAATCAAAATATTATAATTCTTCTCCGGTTGATCTTTTTGGGAATGTCATTCCTAAAAAGGTTGTGATCCTTCCTAAAATGGATATTTATATGATTCTTGGTATGGACTTGATTTCTCTATATGGCGATCATATCAATTTATATGGAAGGTAAGTCAAATTTCATATTCTACATCAATCTATGATCATCTATCAATGAAAGGATGAATATAACTTTCCAATAGAAACATCTTCCATCTTATGGGTCTTGATTCCTATAAATGAATGTTATTTATCTCAAAATGGTTGGGGAGAACTCCTGATTAAAAATGTATCCATTGTACAAGAGTTTCATGTTGTCTTTCCAAAGGAATTTCTAGGTCTTCCACTAAATCATGAAGTTTAGCTTTTAATAAAAATCATAGCCGGTTCTATGACAATTTGAGATACACCTTATAGAATGGAACCAATTGAGTTGTAGTAATTGAAGAAGAAACTCAAATTGAATCTTGATGAAGGATTAATATTCCCTAGTGCGTCACCTCAGGGAGCAGTAGTTCTATTTTTTAAGTAAAAAGATAAATCAATGAGACTCTTCATTGATTATCAAGAACTTAACAAGATCACTATAAATAATAAACATCCTATTCCCTACATTGATGACTTATTTTCCCAACTACACTGAGCTCAATACTTATCAAATATTGATCTTCATTCAAGATATCATAAATTAAGGGTAAAAAGGAGGATATACCAAAGACATTATTCTTTACATTGTCTGGTCACTATGAATTTTTAGTGATGCCTTTTGGTCTTATTAATTCCTCTACTATCTTCAAGGATCTAATGAAAAGATTCTTTAGAGACAAACATGAGGAGTTTGTGGCAGTCATTACAGACAATATTCTTGTTTATTCAAAGAGAAAGGAAGAACATAACGACCGGTTGATAATTGTACTCAAGACCCTTAATAACTATAATATTTATGAAAAATTTACCTAGTTGAATTTTGGCTTCATAAGGTTTGATTTTTGGGTCACATAATTTAAGGATTTGAGAAATCTATGGATCCATCAAAACAAGTAGTTGTTGAATGTTGGATGAGTCCAAAGATGGTAACATTGATCTAGACATTTATTGGTTTTTATGGATATTATTGACATTTTTTGAATTTTTTTTGATTATCTAATCCACTCACTAAGTTTACTGAGAAATGAGTTATGTTCATATGGATAGAGGATTGTGAAGACAATTTCATAGAGTTTAAAAGAAGGTTAGCCTGTCCACCAATGCTCACATAGCCTTGTAGTGGAGAAAGGTTTGTAATATATAATGGTGAATCCAAGAAGGGGTTTGGATGTGTTCTCATGAAACATTATATGGTGATATATTATACCTCATGACAATTTAAAATCCGCGATCAAAATTACCCTACTCATGATTTGGAGTTAGATGTGCTAATCATTGCATTAAAGATATTGAGGCATTATCTTTTTGGTGAATGGTGTGATATTTATACTGATAATAAAAGTTTAATGAATATTTTCAAACAAAAGGATATGAATATGTGCCAAAGAAGATGGTTGGAGTTGATTAAATATTACAACTAATCAATACATTACCACATTTAGAAAGTGAACATAGTGGAAGATGATTTGAGTAGACAAAACAATGCTACCCTATTCAGGATGAGGATCATAAAAGATCTAATATTTACAGATTGCAAAGGATGGGTCTTGATATTTTAAATGAATGGGAGAAATATTATCTTTCTCCAATGAATATTGAACCATATATACCTGTGAAGATTAAGTAGTAACATAATAAATATTTAGATCTATAAAAGATGATGATAAATGTTCCTTAATTCAACCTTGATGGTGTTGGAATAATAAGAATTACAAATAAGTTATGTATTCCTCCCATTTTAAAATTAAAGAATTATCTACTGGATGAGGCTCATAGTTCTTAATTATATATTCAACTTGGGAAAAAAATATTTATATGGGATGGAAATATTATTTTTGGTGGGATGGAATGATATGAGATGTTTCCAAATATGTATCTCAATTCTTGGTTTTTCAACAAGTTAAAGCTGAGAGATAAAAGTTTAGGGGATGTTACAACTATTAATCATACCAGAATGGAAATGTGAAAACATCACTATGGAATTTGTAATTGAACTTCCCAAAACATCCCAAAGAAATAATTTTATCTGGATTATAGTTGATCACCTTAGGAAGTCATCGCAAATAATTACTATTATAGAGGATTTCTCTCTTGATCACATTTCCATGATATATGTTAAGTAAGTGGTAAGATTTCAGGGAGTACCACTTTCTATTATATCTGATAGGAATCTGAGGTTTACCTCAATATTCTGGAAAATTCTTTAGTAGGATCAAGATACAGAGTGATGTTTCAACAAATCTTATCATCCTCAGATATAAGGTCAGTCTGAGAGGACATTTCAAACTCTAGAATAAATGTTGAGAGAATTCTCTATGGATGTCAAAGGTGTTTGGCATCAATATCTACATTTGGTGGAATTTTCATACCATAATATCACTCACTCCTGTATTATGATTTCTCTTTATGAGCCCTATATGGAAATAAGTCAAGAACTCTAACTTGGTAGGATGAAGATGTGGAATGAAAGCTATTAGAACCTGACCTTATTGATGAAATGGCTGAGAAGGTCAGATATATTCACCAACACATAAGATCAGCTGAGATTTAACAAACAAGTTCTTCTAAAAATGATGAAAAGACATATAGTTTGAAGTGGGTGATAAGGTTCTTCTATGAATATCACTCTAGAAGAGTGTAATGATATTTTTAAGGATGAGACAGATGATCCCTATGTATATCGATACTTTATAAATTTTGGATTATATTTGGAAGTCAGATTAAATATTGGAGCTTCCAACAAATATATGACCATTTCATGATGGTTTCCACGTATCTATATTGATAAATTACATACCTAATCCTTCAAATATAATAAAATCATAAGTTAAACTGCTGGAGTAAGAAATTTCTTGTAAAGAACAACCAATAGAGATTCTGGATTACAGCGTAAAATTTCTATGACACAAGACCAGTCGCATGGTTAAAGTTTTATAGTGGAACCCCCAATTTGAGGAAGCTATGTGGTAACTTTAGGATATGATGAGGGAGATGTATCCTCATCAATTTGTTCCCATGTGATTAATTTTGAGGGTGAAATTCATTTTAAGGGGGAAGAATGTAACACAAAGATGTTTTTATGAATTTTTTTCTTTAAATAATTTTAATTCTTTGGTATATTTTATTGCATGAAATTATGAGTTTAAATGAACCAAGAGACACCCTTACAATAAATTAATCATTATAACATAACCATTAGGCTAGGGTGAATGAGAATAACTAACTTAGGAAAACGCATTGTGATTTCATTGGCTATTAATTATTTATCAATAATATATTTTTATTTTGGAGTGAATTTCTGTTGTTAATGAAATTAATGAGAGATATATGTTATATACATAATAAAATAGTATTTATATTCATGTATTTGTTATTTTAGTCATAGTGTATGAATAAACCCTATTAGATGTATATAATTCTATATCTTTTAAAAGGGTGATTTTTAAACTTAGAATAGAGAGCCCCTTTTAAATTATGATTTTGAAACATTAATAATTTTTATATGACATAATAATCAATTTAATTTGAAGAGGGATATAAAATTTTACTTTATATGAATTTCTACTATTTTTCTGATAACATTCAAGATTCGATGAATAGAAATAATACAATAAATATTATGTGAAACGATATTTTTTCAATGATATAATTTATAATGTTAAATTATAATATATATTGGTTTTAAAGTATAAATATAATATATTTTTATCATTCAATATAATTTATGTCATTATCATTATTTTTACATTGAATTCATATATAAGAACATTTCAATCTTTTGCAATGTATTAGCTTTTAAAACACATTCTCTCTTTCTGAAAATGTGATTAATTTTTAATTAATTACCACAAAGTTTTTGTCTTAAATTTTAAAATATGAACTCCATATTTTGAATCATTAAGTCCAAATTATATAATTATATTTATTTTATTTGTGGTCATTATCAAAAGTGGCTTTAGTAATTTTTATTGATATGTTAAAAGGGTAAACTGAGTAACTAAGGATTATAATAGTATTATAAAATTACCCTAACACTAGTATTAATATCTTTTTATGACTCTGTTTCTATCAAAAGAATCTTTTTGCCTAATTTTTATTTATTTGAATCCACTTAGATGATATTAGGACATTTAATTTAATTTATTTTAATAAAAGTTAAATATGTCTCACTCATATTTTAGTATATAAATCATTTTTAATATAAGGTTATACTAAAAATTATTTATATTATAAATACTAATTTTATTTGTTTATATATTTTTATTTATTAAGATAATTTATTTTTAATTTTTAGGAAATAAATATATACCTTAATAGCATATACATTAAAGATGTAGAAATTGATTAATTTATGAAAAATCAATAATATAGTTTTAATTAAAATAATATTACCCATTAAAAGATCCAATAAGTAGAACAAATATTATTATTAGATTATATCTCTACCATAATCATCCAAGGTTTGTGTTATAGAACTTTTGGATCCTTATAGAAGGGATTCTGACACATATATTATTTTACATAAAGTGATTTTAATGTTTTCACCTTCATAATTTAATAATTATAACATTTTAAATATTAGATTTTCAAGAAGATAAATTTGAATGAAAGTATTATTTATAAATATAGTATATTTATATTAATCTTGGAATTTTATTTTTATTATTTACTGAAAAATATGATTATTAAATATATACACAATACTACATTAATAATTATTTTATTAAGATAAATATCAAATAAATGTTATTAAAAATATTAAAGTAAATATTATTTGGGATAATTAACCTGTATAATGAATTTAATACATTACATTGACCTCATTGTAATATAATAAAATAATTTTTTCTAAGTTATCTTGTTATATTAATATTTTTAAAAATAAATGAATTTAATATTTTCAAAATTGATACTATTGATTGTTTATCAAAATATTTTTTTATTAAATTATTTAGAAATAATTAAACATTTTTTAAAAATATATAATAATTATTATATAGTATAAAAATATCTAATATATTTATGTATGTTCTATTTTTTGTCAAAGAAGTAAATATTTCACCTCTTAATATTGAATTATTTGTTACCCTAGTTAAATATTAATTAGAATAACTAGGTATTAATTAAAAATATATGGTATAAATTTATAAATATACTTGTCCAAAATTTATTGGTTGATGATATTACAACACTATATCATCTCATCTCTAAAATTAGGACATTTTTATGGTTTTTGGGTTGGGTTTTAATTTATTATAAATTATTATTTATGGAGTTTCCTAAAGTGTCTCTCACCTCAATTATAAAAGGGAACCTCCTCCCTCACCTGTTAAACCCACATTAACCCTTCAAGCTCAGACATAAACTTCCATTTTTCCTTTTAAACATTCCTTTTTTACATTCAATGGGGTTTTTCATCTTAAAATACCATCTCTAGTGCTCTGTGAAACGATTTAGTCAAATCATGCCGAGGAAGAGGTAATCTCTTCCAACGATTCTTTCAAACTTCTTTATTTTTTTACATCTTCATCATTTTTTGTTTCATTATAAAGTAATAAAATAATTATTAGTAATATAATTATATGTTATTATAATTATAAAACAACCATATTCCACCATCTATACATCATATGAAAAAACTAAATCACCACACGTGCGTACGTACATCTTACCGTCTCCGTGAAGTGGTGTAATCTCTTTTTCCCCACCACCATACATGGAATAGAATAGTGATAGAAATAATAAATGTATATGTTTATTGTAACATGATACCTATTATAAAATATTATACACCATCCACTTCAATTCCATTCAACAATTTTGAGAATGATATCATCGCTCGAGCGTACGTACGAACTACCGTCTACACGATGAGATGCGATTCATTATACATGATCTTAATTAAACCAAAATTACAGAAATCAATGTAATTAATAAATATGATATATATTATACTAAAATATTTCTATAAATGATATAACTATTACCTATTAAGTGGAACATGAACTTATCTGACTAAACATGCATAAGAACATAAATCAGTTAATATGTGAATAACGAGTGATAATGAAATTTTACTAACAAAAGGATGATAATATAATCATATATGATGTCATAAAAATTACTATGATTCAGGAAGAAGTCAATGAAATCATTTAAACTGTTATACATGTGGTTCAAATACATATAAAGAATATCAAACCTAATGTATGTGACAATTTTCAAATCTCATAATTATCCAAGATAGTTTATAAAAAAGTATTTACTAGAGTAAATATATTATCCACAGCCATGTTTCTTAAATATGTAATATTATTTTTATTCTTATACAATTTCATATAGTCAATTTTTACCACTAGAAATTTTTTATTAAATGGTATGAAGGGAATATTTTGTTGTTTTTAATAAGATGAACTTATTGAATTTCTGGAAAATGTATGAGAAGAATGTTTTTTTACTTTTATGGTATGAATGTTTTTTACAGTTTCATGAAACCTTATTTTCATGAATATTACATTACATGTTTTCAAGGTTATTTTAAAATAATTTATTTTCCTTTAAAATTTCATGGCATTTTGAGAAAACAAAATATATTTGAATAAGAAAGGATATTTTCCTCAGGAATTAATTTCATGTGTTATATCAAAATTACATTCCATATAAGATGACATTCTTTAAAAATGGTAATTTTTATATTCATATTAATACTATGATTTTATTTTTTTAATGACAGAATGAATTTTATGAAATCTATTTGTCATACATGGATTTTTTTAGGATGGAATAATGTTCAAGAAACCCATTTTATTCCTTGGTTTATGTTATGATGAATGATTTATGTTTCTGTGGAACATATAAGAATGATTTAATTTTGAGATTGGTGGGACCTATATCTCCCTAATATTAAATGTTTATTGATTTTAAATTCATGAGATAAACATGATTATAATGAAATGTAAATCTAGTTTAGTAATATAGGAATGAAACGATAAGTAAACCCAATTAAATAAATGACTTTGTCCACTATGATGGTCTTGGAAATGATCCTTGACTAATATGAAATGATTTTTATGCTTATTAGAATTCCACAAAACATCATGCCTTATGTTATGAATTTTGGGACTATAGCAATTAATTGTTATGACCTTTTACCCCATGACATGATATCATGATATTTCATGTGTAGGATAATACATTCAAATGTTATGTTCTTATGTCTTATGACTATGATATGATTGATATTTTCCTTATTTACCCTTACTAAGAATTTGATATAATCCTTTCATATGTTTTTTCCCTAGGTCTTGAAAAAGGGTATTAAATAAGATATGTCAAAAGGAGTATAGTTATGAATATATAAGTGGGAGACAATGTATATATTTTATTAAGCAGTTGATTATGGTTCACAGTTTCTAAAGAAACTACACCTATATAGTCATATCATGGTATTATTATATGTTGCAATGAATATACATCAATTTTTATGTAATCTCAATGTAGTTAAAGTGTGGGTCATTATAGAAATTCCTATAGAGGCAGATCCTTGGTGGTGTGTTCCATAATGATAAGGTTTCACACTATGAAGGATGGTATGGATAGTAATGAGGGTGGATCATAGAGGATTACCCTTATGAGAGGGAACAATGGTTTACCATTGTATGGGTTATAACACCCAATGAGGTTTATAATGAGGTGGCATGTCCCATAAAGGGGTGATTTTACACTATTAATGGGTAACTCCCTGAGAGGGAGGAACGATTGTTTACCATTGGCAATGATTGAATCTCATGAAGGCATTCTATGTACCATATTTAAAAGATAGGGATCAAAACCCCCATAGTTTGATGAATGGAGTGGATCTTACATGAGGGTGATATAATTCAAAAGAGGATTTGTCTTAGTTGGATTTTTTGGATTGTGTGGGGATTATGCATGGGAGATGACCTGGTTCCACTGGGAGGAATGATGATACAAAAGTGGTTTATGTGTAGGAATAACCTAGATGGAAGGCATGTTCTCAGTAGGATGTGGCAGCCTAGCTAATAATCATTATGGATTGTGGATAAAGTGTTGAGGTGGAATGGATGAAGTGGACTGTTTGTTAGGGTGATTGGTATTGAACATTAGGATCTTTTATATGTATCCTAGTTGGTTTGGAATCAATTTCCACATAGTTTTGAATCAAAGAAAATGTTTCGTGGTTTATTTATAGAAGCTACATAGGGATCCTAGGGAAGATGAGGTCTCCTAGGTGAGGGGCCTGAACCTCTCCTGATGTGCCCCATGAAAGGCCCAGATGGGTGAGGATGATGGGATTGAACCTCAGGGACACTACCTACATATCCCAATTTGTTTGGAATCAATGTCCATGTAATTTGGTAGATTCTAGAGTCTTAGGAGTGGAACTGCCCCATGAAGGTAGAAACCGGGTCTTAATCTAAGAGGGATACCCCTTGCAGATGTTGGGTCTTACACAAGGGAATATACAAAAGTTATAGAGGGATGTAATATCCTTTTTTAGCACCTAATACCTTGTGATTCATTCTCAATGTGTGAATAAAGAGTCATATGAGGTATAACACTCACATCACAAAATATGTGCCGATGTGGGATAGTGTGGGGATTATGTATGGAAGTTTCTCTGAGATAATCATATTCGATGTGAGTTGGATCTAATTCCATGTGAGGAAGATCTTGATCCGTTGGAGACATATGGGAGTTTAAAATTCACATTGAAGAGCACCCCATATACATTGAAAGTGGTGAGGATACAGTTTAACATCATGTGCTGAGGATGATAGTTTTGGGAAGTTTTACCTCATGCAGTACGGACTGAGGGGCCTCACTACATACCCATTTGGTGTAAATAACTAATGCTTATAAATTTTTAGGTAAGGTAAGGCATCATAAATGATATGATGTGAGGGTGTGGAATATTTTTTTGTCATGGGTTCTATATTAGTATAGTTGTACCCGAAAAAAGTTCCATTAGTGTCCCTATGATGAAAAGAAAGAGGTTAGGAACCAAAATAAGGGACACATCAAGAAGAACCAAGAAATCATAGTACAAAATACAAGAGGGATGTATAGAGGAGTTGTGCGCATCAGAAGAGTGATTCATGCTAGAGGGGCTCAAACATGGTGCTTTGAACTAAAGGAAACGAGTGGATCTTGAAGGAGTGGTGTGTGAAATATCGGAGGGTTTCACACAAAAGGAATTCCTGAGAACAATATTGAGATGTAAGTAAGGGTAGGAATTGTGTGCTAGAAGAGTTTTCTACATGCACATGCCTTAGGATTATAATAAATTGGTGAGGGTCAAACCACTTTTGGATGACCAAAATGTGTACCCTAAGGGAACCTGTCACACAATACCTTAATCCTTGAGGGGTTCATGTTTCGTGTGCTGTTATAGAAGAGGAGTCTTACACACAACAAATCATTAGCTATACTTTTTTATCATCACCCTGATGAAGTGGTGTGTGTGGTGGAGAGGCTTCCTTTAATATATATTAAAAATAATTGGCATCAACACATAATATTTACAGTGTAGAAATGGTGTTCCATGTAGGTGTGTCTCAACGAGCATGTAAAGGCCCAATTGACAATGTATTGGGTGTGTAATAGACTTACGCATGAGGACAAATCTTGTGTGCAAAGACAAATTCTTACACATTCCATCCATGTAAAACTATTCTGGCCTCCATGGAAAAAGAGATACATACGTCACATTACACATGAAAGATCTTCTCATGTAAAATTCGATCTTGAGTTCACACCTTCAATCTTTCACACGCCTGGATAGGGATTCATAGCATGTTTCCATAAATCTAATGGTGTACTCCATTTAGCCAAAGTTGACCTTGGTGGTCTTGTGTGGAATTAAATTCCAATAGTATTATTATCATGTAATTTTCTATTTTTAATATAATAAATTTAACATATTCAAAGAAATTTATTTTTAATATTTAGGAAACAAATAAATACCATAATGGCTAGTAGAACAATGATGTAGAAATTATAAATATAATGGAAAACTAAAATATATGATATAAAAAATATTAAAATAATAAAAATTTGAGGTCCTTAAGGTAGTCAATGAATTATCTCAGTGAATATGATATGTATATGATATAATAAAAAATGTGCTATGATTTTGAATCATTATAATGATGTTTAAACTCATATTTATGAATAGTCATTAATTTGAAAAAAAATTATTGATTAAAATATATACATAAATTATTTAAAAATTAAAATAATCATGAAAAAGGCCAAAAATATAATATCCTATGATTTTTAGTGATTTTTAAGTCTTCAATAATATAGTAGTTTTATTATATTTTAATATTTTAATTAATTCTTTTTTCCACTCACCTCATTAATAATTGGGAGCTCATTCCTTCACAAAATTTCCGCACATTGAGCCTCTATGCTCAAATATATTCTACCAAATTACATTATACACATCCCTTTTAACATTATATTGATTATAATCTAACAAAAATACAACTTCTAAGATACTTAAAGAGGCTTTCAAGGACAAATATTCAAGAGTTAAATTCCTCTCCCTCTTTTAAATTCTAACTCACTTATACCTTATCCTAACCCTCTATATTATGTTTAAAAATAACTCTAGTATTATATATATACTATAATATTTATGTGTTAATATTATATTTAACATCAAATCTCTTATTCTATTCTTTTATTTATATAAACAAAATCATCGTCTATAGTGTGTTAATTCACCACCTTTGTGGACAATGTGTTATCATTTCCTAATACCACATTCATGTGAAGTTTAATTTCACATGTAATTGTTTCAAATTTTATAAATAAATATATGTTCTCAATTATGGTGTATTAGTTATTTTTACAAGGAGGTCCATAAAAAATGAAAATGAAACCCTGAGGTGAACCTACCCGAAACAATGAAAATTACTAAATATAATTAATAAAGGGCTGAAAGATGATATAAAATGGTCATATATGGGAGTTTAAACATGAGTATAGATCTATAATAAATTAATAAAACTCTTTAAATCATTTTCATGAGGTTTTAAAATTTATGTTGAACCAGAGGTAGGGGATTATTTTTGAAAAAAAACACTTTAATGTGTATTTTTTAAGAAATTCAGAAAGAATATTTTTAAACAAATACAGCACGAGGAAATTTTTTGATTTCATAATTCATTAATGTTTTGATGTTTTATTTAAAATATATCAATGCTATTTTTAATGTAAATGATATCTATTTTATATGATTCGTATTCGGTTAATATGTGATTTTTCTCAAGGAATGATTTTTAGGATGCAAGTATTCTTATATGATGATCATGTTATGCTTCTTGGGAATTATTTATGATGAATGGTGGGACGTATATATCTCTATAATTCATTGGTTATATTTATGTTGTAGGTCAAACACATTATTTACATCAAGTGTAACTGTGATAGTTTCACCATAAGGAAGCCATGAGGGTTACATCCTATGGTTGTCATGGGGGTTATATTATATGTTTGGTGTGATGGTTACAAATCATATGGTAGATTCGATGGTTTAAATCATATGTAATTAATTCCCCTAGCTTCCTTTATGGTTTTAATTATGTTTTATTTGTTTTAATTATGTTTTATTTGTTTTATGGAAATATGTTGTTTTCGCAGAGTATGTATATGATACTTTATGGGTGAGAAGTATACCTCTGTGAAAATTATATCATATGTTTACAAATATTTATAGAATAACAGTTCCATTATTTTTGAAATCCTTACTATGATTTTCTATTACCATCCCATGTATTAAAATGTTTTCATAGGGTTTTAGGATGGGTCTGATAAAATTAATAGAAAAGTTTAATGTTGTGAGGATTTTTCATCAAAATAATTCATGTTTTATTAAAACAAATTGTACAATAGATACTATCTTTGTAGTGTAAACATTATATTATTGTGGACCTTAATGTATGGTTTATGAATGAATCAAATAAAACTACAAGCTTAGTTGATATTTGGGATTATATGAAAGTGAATTCTAAAAGAATTTATAATATTATGAAATGTTTAAGATTGGGACTATATAGTTGGTATCATATAATATTTTAGATAACATTAAGTGGTAGTATGATGTTAATATAATACCCCTCAATTATTTTTACCTTATATTTGAGTTTAATTAATATATAATTAAATTATTACCTTGTTTTTATATCTATGATATGTCTATCTAGAATGATTTTTTGAAGAAGAAACATGAATGCTTAATTATGAAGGCACTGAAAGAATGACATCCTTCCAAATCCATAAACTATAATGGTTGGATTTGGAACCAATATCATTTTAATGAAAATGTACTATTTGAAATATGCTATAAATGGAGGTGGCATTCATATAAGAGAAAAACAGATCTACCACAGAGCAAAATGACATTAGTGGAACATTTTATAAGGTATCACCCTCCTTCTTTTAATGGATCTTCTGACCGTGTGGTTACTAAATGGAAAATTAAATACCTTGAAAATAAATTCTTTGTCATAAGGTTTTTATATAGTAAAACATTTAGTCTTTCTATTTACCCTTTTGAATATAAAGCTAAACAATGGAGGTTAACGATCAAGAATATTCAGGATATTATAGAGATTGATCCCTTGGAATGGGGAGAAATTAAGATTATGTTCCTTGAAAAATATTTCCCTAAGGCTGTTCGACAAAGAATGAAATATAAATTCATGGAATTTAAAAGATGTTTAGGATTCAATAGCCATTTATGGAGAATACATCACCCGATAGGAAAGGTATGATATAAATATTATTAGAGATCAATATATTAAAATCAATTGTTTTTACTTAGTATTGAAGTCAATATATTGAAGGGAATTGACATACCATGAATGAGAAAGTTATGAGAAACGTTTTTGATGAGATGAGAGTATAGAAATGGTGTTTTATGATGATCTGGTGTACATTTACGTCAATAAGAAGAAGAGATCCATATGGAAATTAATGGGTAAGAATAAATAAATGAAACCTGAAGGTTAAAAAAATCAATTTTCTAGTTTTTAGAAATTATTGTAAATATTTATTTGGGGAGTTCTTTAACAAATCTGAGAAGTTTTTTTGATGTAGTATGTTTGGAAATATCGCCCGAGATTACATTGAAATTGTTCTTATGTTTAATTCTGATAAGAAAAATACAATGTGTTTTAAATGTGTTGAGATATGGAATTACAAAAATACCTACCCAAAGAAAGATCTCAATGATGGAAACAAATACTTATTATAAGAATAAAGGTTAATTTAAATCCTTTTTTACTACATTAGTAGATGTTGGGACATCTAATTAACTATTATCACTTACATGGATCATTTACTCGGACTTTTCCAATGTTTTCATGATATGGGGTGCACATTTTTATTTTTGAATAATTTGATGGTAAATTAGAAATTTCACTTCATGAAATTAATAAAAAATATTGCTAAAACACCAGGGGAACCTTAATGAAAAAAGGAATTATAATAATCTTCATGTTTTTTTATATGGAATGAAATCACTCGAAAACCTTTTTTTCTCTTTTTTGAGTTTGACATTATTATATCTATGTATTTTCTTTTTATTTAATATGATAAGACTGATTATAGATCTAAATAATTTGTTTTTCAGAAAGAGTTTTAGTTTGTATATAATAATGAACCTATACCATTGATAAAATATCAATAAGATGATAAAGTATTGAAAAGGAAAATGAATTTATATCTTTCACATGTTGTTGAAAACAAGTTAGCTATTCAGATTAATAATGATCTAGTGGTAAATGAAAACCTGGATGTTTTTCTTATTGTGTTTCCCAGTATTATACAAGATTGTGTAGCCAAGTTTACTGTTTAATTAGTTCTTGATGTTAAGACAATTTCAGAACCCCCTTATAGAATAGATAAAGTGAAAAATCATGAATTAGGGAAGAATTTGTTTAAGTTTATTAATAAAGGTTTCCTTCATCCTAACACTTCATCATAGTTTTCTTATATTATGATTGTTTAAAATAAAAATGGTTCCATGATCCATTTTAATGATTATGGAGATTTTAATAACATTACTATTAATAATAATTGCTCACTGCATCACATTAAAGGCTTGTTTTTTCATCTCAATGGAGCTAAATATTTTTCAATGATTTACTTGATATCTAAGTACCATCAGCTAAATGTGAAAGAGGATGATACTAGATATTGGAATTATGAGTTTTTTTGGTATTCCATTCTATTTGAAAAACTCTCATATTATATTAATGGACCATAGGAATATAATGTTTCTTGAATATTTTGTTATGTTTTTTTGTATTTAGTGAAGATATTTTGGTCATTTAAAACATTATTTAGGATCAATAAAATCATTTAAGGATTTTCTTAAATACTCTCAAAGAGAAGAAGTTATATGGAAAATTTAGCAAAAGTGATTTTTTGTTATAATAAAATTCATTCTTTGGGAAAATTGATAATAATGATGGAATAAAATTTTGTCCTACTAAAAATAGTGGTTGATGAATGGACCTTAACTACAAATATTTAAGATATTTATAGTTTTCTTAGATTCATAGGCTAAAACTGAATGTTTTTTAAAAATGTTTCACAGTTATCTAGCCCATGAACTATGTCAACACAAAAGGGGTTAAAATATTTTATATAGATTAATGTGATGTTATTTTCAGTAAATTTAAATGATATTTCTTAATGCTCAAGTTTTGGTCCTGCCTTCTAGAAATGGTTCTTTTTTTCATCTATAGTGATGCTTCATTAAAGGGACACGGTGGTGTTCTGATATAGAATGATTATGTAATTTTTTACTTTTCAATACAATTGAATCCTCATGAGTAAAATTATATCACACATGAGTTTTAATTAATAGCTATGGTCTTGAAATTAAAAAATTTCAGGAATAATTTATATGAAGCCTAATGGAAAATATATAAATTACAAAAATGTTTGAAGTATATATTTCCTCTGAAGGAATTGGATAGTAGATCGAGAAGATGTCCTAGAATAATAAAGAATTATATTACATGATTAATTAACCTTGAAGAAATCATAATAATGTGGTCAATTCATTATATTGAAAACATAATTTTACATTAACCATGTTAGGTTTAGAACATGACCCCATGGTAAATGATTTGATGAATTTTGGCTTGAATGTTTTTGGTTTAGGAAATTCCTATATTTTTGTTTTAGGTGTTAGTACAGTCTTCAATTTTAGAAGGAATTAATAAATAACATATGCAAGACCGTGTGTTGAAAAAGGTAGAATGGTTTAGCAAACATAATTTTCTGAAATTTAATATTGATAAAGATAGTTTCATAAAATATGGAATGATATAATGTGTTCCTTGTGATTTCTAGAAGAATATATAATAATTAAGTGAATCTCACAGTTATCCATTTTTATTTCATATTGATATCACTAAAATGTACAGATAGATTTGGGAATATAACTGGTAAGATAGAATGAAAATATATATTGCTTATTCTACCATGTTGGAATTTTTAGCATGTTAAAGAAGAGAGACCTGTAAAAAGTGGAATTATTAAATATTTTCCAATTCCAAATTGTAAATGGGAAATATATAAATGGATTTCATGGTAGGAGTAAGAAATTCTTATTGAGGATACAGTGAAATTTAGGTTATTGTTTAGTGGATGACTAAATATGCGCATTTACTTACTATTTCAGACACCACTTATCCAGATCAGCTATATCGACTATACACCAAAGATATTTTTAGGTTATATAGAGTTCAAATATCCATTGACTCTAATGGTGATCTAGTGTACATATCAATCTTTTGTAAAGGCCTTGTTAAGTCATTAAGAACACAAATAAATTTCAGCATTTCCTTTCATCCTCATTCTGATAGACAAACCGAGCAAACAATTTAGACATTAGAGGATATGCTATGTGCTTGTATAATGGATTATGAGGGTTTTTCTGATCATCATATTTATTTAGTTGAGTTTTTATAATAATATCTTTCATTCCAATATATTTATGGAACCTTTTGATGCATTATAAGGAAATTCATGTCGAACTCCAGAATTTTGGGATGTAGTCAGGGAAACGAAGTTGATCGGAAAAAAATCAGAAAAGGAAGTTGTTTAGAAAGTGACAATGATTTGAATACATATGAGAAAAGATTAGAGTTGATAGAAAATCTATCTATATAATAGGTGGAAAAAATTCTCTTTTGAGGTAGGTTATAATGTTTCCTTAAAATATTTCAGTGGAGAACATTTTTGAGTTTTGGTAAGAATTGAAAGATAAGTCCAAGGTTCATTGGACCTTATTTAATCTTAGAGAATGTTTGACCAGTTTCCAACCTAAAATCTTTTCCTTCAATTTTATATTAGGTACACAATGTTTTACATGTTTTGATGTTAAGAAAGTGTGTTCCATATCAGTCACATGTTTTTTTGTCCTGGATGTAGTTCTGCAGGAAATGGAATATTTTATCAGAGGAAAAACCAAATCATATTATTGATCTTATAGGGAAATTATTGTGGAACAAGGTAATTCTAAATTAACATCTTTTTTTTTGGAGAAACCAAATTGTGGAAAAAGAAACATGGGAATCTGAAAATGTTATGACAGAAATGTATCCCCATTTCTTAATAAGTGAGTAAATTGCAAGGATATAATTTTCAAAATGGGGATGTTTTAACCACCCATGTATTGATAGAATATTTTATTTTCATATTTATAAGTATTCATGATCTAAATAGTTTAATTCAATATGTTAGGTAATATATAAAATAAATAATTTTTAAACTGGTTTTTTATATGAATATATTTAAAAGAATTATTCTCAAATCCAACAATTTTAATTTGACAAAATAAATTTATTATTTTTATTTCAACATGTCGAATTCAGCTTGGAATGAATTTATGGGACTTTTCTGAGTAAAAATAATTTTTTATGAAAAGTAAAAAAAGATATTTTTTAAATATGATACTTTTTAGTCATATCTTTACAGAATAATTTTGATATAAAATTTATGAAATTTTGGTTTTGAAAATATTATGATCTTATATTAAAAAAAATTCATAACATTTAAATTATATATTATTTAATGATATGTATGAAAATATTTTTCTGTAGTGACGTAGTGCCTGCACAGCATTGAAAATGTAATATTTGGTTCCTTAGAGGAAATAATTGAGTGTTAAAAATCAATTTGAGGAATTTTTATTAACTAATATATATATTCTATGTTTTAAAATATTAGTTTTTAATTTTATAGTTATATAACCTGATTTTTATCCAAATTATTATTCAATTCATGGGCATGGAAAGAAAATACAAATTAAAAAATTAATGAATTTGTCTTGACATGGATATGAGTAATTATACTTTATTAAAAAATATAAATGATTAACTTTAACCTAAATAATTTATTTTTTTATATTAGTTTTTTATATATTTAATAAGTAATTTTAATAGTTGTGAAATGCTGATGTAGTTCTTATGCAAGAAGAAGAGAAATAAATAAAATGACTTTAATTAAAATTATAAGAACCATTAAATGACCCAAAAAACCTAAATAAATATGTTTGAATGAGTTTGTTTCAAACTATATCTTATTTGGATTCTAATTTGGGACATTTTTTCAGCAACTTTATTTACATTAATACAATTATATATTTTATTCAAAATGATGTTATGTCATTCACATTATAGTTTTTAATTATTTTTATGCAATACTTCAATGTTCTAGGTTTTTTATAAACATATTTTCATATCCCAAGAATTCTTTCATTTAGGGAAAAATACATGTTTTATGTGGTTTCCTTCTCAATTCCGCTTGATAGGAAACTTTATTAAAGGTAACTTCCCAATTTATTTTCTATTTTCAAGTACACTCAATAATCTATTTATAGAAACTAATTTTTTTTGAAAATAACACTTTTTACCCTGAAATACTATATTTTTTCATTTATATTTTTATAAATACAATTATTATTTATTTGAATTAATTAATATTTTATATATATTCTTAAACCACATCGAAGTGGTTCATTTCTAAGATTTCTTAAACACAATTATTACATATTTTAAATTCAATTTGACATAATTTAACATAATATATTCCATTTTTTTATGAATGTATATGTATAATTTAAATCCATTTTTTCAGGGAAACCATTATGATATTCCCAATGGTTATTCCATATGAACTGATTTTGATGTTTAGTGATTTCTGTGGGTTACCCTTATGATTATCCCCTATGTTTGATTCTTCGTGTGGAAAAAATATGCACGAACTATTTATTTTGGTGCTCCATGATTGAACTATAATTAATTGGGTAATCATTAGTCTCATGATAAGTCATTGTGGGATAGATAGTAAGCCTGATCCATTTTCCAGTACTTTTTCCCCATGTGATATAGTATTGGTATTTATCCCTAACTCATGTTTATTCCATGTTATATGTTGGTGAAACATTCCTATGATTCCATGATTACATGATCACATTTAATAAAAGTTATGATTTCATATTTTTATTAATGTTCCAAGACCTCTTATGTCATTATGTTATGCCTAGACCATGTGTTGTGATTTATTCGTATTTTTGTTCACTTACATGGATTTTTATCTCATCTATTTTTTCTATATATTCCATAGGTTATCCTATGAATATGTATATGATAAAATAATTCTAGGATCCCATTATAGAATATTAATATAATTATGATTTATTCTACTTCTATGTTTTCATTTTTATGAACCTAATACTCTAAGGATGCTATAAATTATGATTATCTAGTTCTATTTTAAGGACAATATTGATTAAAATCATTTAATAATATGTATAAAAGTACAAGGATATTATAGTTGGTATCTGAGAACAATCTAGTTTTTTTAGAGATTACGATTAAAAAGATTTATTAAGAACACTAGGTATTATTATATAATAATGGATGACTTAGATTGGAAATTAGGGAATCTCATGCTATGATATACTTTGCATTTATAAGTTTTTTCTTTATATGATGAAAGTACCATTCTTTAAATTATTTTTAGTTATGTATTAGAGCCCCTTAATTACACTTTATTTTTCTTAGTTAATGGAGAGAAATATGAGAACAGATTCTAATAATAAATGTGGTAGTAAATGTGACGATTGCCCAAATGAAATTCCAAATATGATGGGAACATGCACTCAATATATCATGAAAGTAGTGGATAAACTAGATCATGATATGTATAATAACATGAACCATGTGAAACTCCCCCACTCTCATAATAAATGGGAATTGGTGGTAGAATCCTTTATGTTAAAAGTACCTCATATCAGTAGTTTATATTTTGATCCTCCCATCATGGAACAATGGATTAACTCCATTAGGAATGAACTATTTGTTCTCTAGTGATTAAAATAAGAGAATATTGTCCTAATTGTCAACAATTTGGATATAGATGATTATATGTAGTGTAAATTAATCAAAGAACATGATTTCAAAGGTGTAAATTGATTCAATTTAATGGGAAGCAATAAAGGAAATATTTTTCGATAAATATTTTCCCTAAACACTTCGTTTAAAAATGGAAAGGGAGTTCCTTGGGCTAATGAAATTGGATGAAAATTGTATCAAGCAGTATGAGGAAAACATTACACATATTTCATGATACGCCTTCTCCTTTTTCATTGACATAAAAGAAAAATTTTATCACTTATTTAGTGGACTAAATTTTATTCTACAAAATGAAATTGACATTCAAGACTTGGAAAACTGTTTGGAAATTTTATATTGTTTCCTTAAAGTTGAAATTAATATTGGAGATTCTTAGTGGTCTCGTGGTACCATAGATAAAAAGGAGAAAATAGATTTTAATATGTGTGGATAAACATGTAAAGAACATGATGGAAATAAAACCCAATATCCCATGTGCGAAAAGTGTAGGAAGAAGAATTTTGGAAACATCCTAAGGGGAACCAAGATATTGTTTAAATGTTGATGAGAGGGGAATCTATGGAATAATCTATGAAGGAATATAAAAAACATATTAATATGGAATAAAACATGGAATGTTAAAATCCACACTCAACCTATAATTGTGTATTTCAAATTCAAGAAAAATGAGAAATATTCAACCTAATTCCCTAATCTAAGGTTTTCAGAGGTAATAAAAAACCAAAACCTCCAAGACAACACAATAGAGAATATCTTATCACTACTAATGAGGTTGATCCTGAAAATTATGGAGTGATAGGTATGGTTATTCATTTATGAATAGAGAATATACTATTTGATTCTGGTTCTACACATTCATTCTTATCTTGCATGTTTAGTATATTAATTTATAAACCACTTCAAAATATAGAGGTTGATTTATTTATGAAAATAGAAAAGGATAATTACTTCATCCAAAGTATATAACTCCTCACAAGTTAATTTTTATGGGAATAACCACCCAAAAAATCTCATATTAATTAATTTGGAAAATTTTGATGCTATATAGGGACTGAATTGGATATCATTATATAAATTCAACATCAACTGCCAGGAAAGGGAGATAAATCTTGACATCCTAAGGAATCCTCAAATTCTATAAAAGTTTAAGGAGGAGGCTGGATATACTTAGAAATCAACATCTAAATTGAGGATATCATTTCCTTATGAGCAATAATATTTAGATCAAATGATTGATACAACGGAAAGAATCCCAATTGAAGTAATTTCTTTTATGAGGGACTAAAATGACATGTACCTTAAATAATTTCATAGTCTTCCTCTTAACTAAGAGGTTTAGCTCCCAATTTAACTTATTCTTAGATCATATAATATATAAAAAACTCTTTACATAATGGAAACTATTAAGTTATAATAACTAATGAAGTAGTTATGAGAGAATCTAGAGAAGGGTTTTCAAATTCCCGAGTGCTTCTCTATCTAGTGTGATAGTCCTCTTATTCAAGAAGAGTGATGGATAAATTCATCTCTTCATTGATTACCATGATCTCAAAAAGTTATTGATAAATAACATGTATCTCATTCAATGAATAGATGACTTGTTCGATCAACTACATGGGGCCAATTATTTCTCAAAGGTGGAACTTCAGTTGGGATGTAACAAATTAATGGGGATGAAAGAAGATATTTCCAAGAATACACATAAAACTAGATATAGACACTTTGAGTTAAAAGTGAATCACTTTAGAAACAATAATAATCCAACAATTTTTCATAGACATAATAAATAGAGTCTTTATGGATTAACTCAAAAAATATGTGGTGTCTTTATAGATGATATTCTAATATACTCAAAGGAAAAAGAGGAACAAGAGGGGAATTTTAATACATTTATAAAATCATTTTTAAGGGACAAAAATTATGAAAAGTAAAGAAAATGTAACTTATAGATGGAGAAATATTAATTACTAGGGCTTGTTATAACTAGAAAATGAATATTTTAGGACCATTCCAAGAAAAAGGTAATTGAAGAGTGGCCCAATCCAGGATTTGTAATGGATATCTATAGTTTTCATGGTCTATATCGGTATGACTAACTATTTGCGGAGAAATACTAACAATTTTCAAACCCACTAAACAAGTGGAATCAAATGGGAGTAATGTTTATCAGGACCAATGACTATTTTTACTACATCATTGAGTTGTAAAAGAGGCTTATCACTAGACCATTACCCACACTTTTAACATGAGGGGAACTCATTAGATATACATTGAGGCTTAAAATAAGGTCTATGTCTTTCTATTAATGAATAATGATAAATTGATAGCATGCACCCTAATGTAGTTGAAAAACTATGATAAAAACTATTTCACACATCTTTTGGTGTTGGTGACTATGATCTTCGCGTTGAAAATATGGATGAATTATCTCTATTAGAATTAGTGTGAGATATATAATTATAATATGAGTTTCAAATATATATTATCCCAAAAGGTGAATAATATGTGCCAGTGAACAATGTTAGAGATATCATGGATTATGAATTCTCAATTCACTATCATTCCAGTGAAGCAAATAATGGGGCAATTTCTCTTAGTAGAAATGATTATCCAACAATATCAATGATGATAATTGAGAAAGATACAATCTTCTTAGATATGTGGAGGATTGAAATGGGAATAATTAAGAGAGGAAATTCAACAATCGTATCCCAAATAATTTATCAACCATGCCTTATGTAGGAAATGAAATATTCTAAAATAAATGATGAAGGAATTTAGAAAAAGGTAGAATCTATCAGAAATAGAAAATCGATAGAGATCAACATTGACGAGGAATGAGTCATAAGCTCTGTGTCATGACCCACATTCACCAAGACGAGGGATGGGACATCAAAATTCTAGACCATTCCTTCTTCATGTAGAAGGAGATATAATAACCCCTTGAGTACCGTAATAAATAGTCCCAGGAGTGGTGACAAGAACCGAGGGTATAGAATCACACGTAATATGAAAGGAATTAACGTTTTTATAGAAGAATATCATGATATAAGGAGGTAAAAATCAAAGAAATCCAAATGAAGAAAGTAAAAGTAAAGCCAGACCCCCTTTTCCATATAAATGTTCAAAATAAAGTGCTACAAATTACAAGGAAAATCCAAAGGAATGTACAAATAGAAAAGAAAATAACAAAAAAATTCTCCCAAAGTCTGAGATAATACAGTCCAAAATGTCCTCCTAGAAACCAGAAAGTAATTTTATATGTGTACGGTGAGTATACAAGTATTCTCTGTAGGGAAAACCAAAAGCTCTCATGTGCAAGTGGGGAGACATTCTAATTCCTCATGAGAAAGTAGTGATATCCAAAAATCCTAGTAAGGGAAACTACCCACTTGGTCTCACAAAGGAACACTCCCAAAATAACTCTAGTTAGGTAAAATAATAGCAATAGAACATTGATATTTGGGTACCCCTCACCACTTTCCCACTTGTTAATGAAGACATCCTACACATCAGATATCCCCAACCATTTTTACTACAGTCCCACTACCACCCCAACAACAACCTGTTGGGACAGCACAACCATGCAACCTACCCACATACAACTGGGCCACCAAAACCACATATAACCATGCCTATAAAAACCTGGGATAGAACATTCACAACTACTCCCATAGACACCTGGTCCACCATAACCATATATAACCATGCCTATAGATACCTGGGCCAGAACAACTACTTCCACGCACGAAGTCACCTAAGACTCATCTCAAAGACACATGGGAAATAAACCTACCTGCACAAACCTATGCCAACCACCATAATGTACCCTACCTGAAGAATATTTGGCTATAATGGACCTCATACCATCACAATATTACTAATGTTTCTAGGGTTACCCGGGAGATGGAGCAGAAAGAAGATAATAACCATCCTCCCATATAAATTTAGGAAAAAACACCCTCTCCCATGAAATTGGGGTGTTTGGCATGAAGTGATCAACTTCGGTGGGGTGAGAATAAGAAACAGAAGAACAAAATTTGTACGTTTTTTTTGAAGAAGCATTCATCCCAGCCTGAGTGTTTGGAAACTAGCCTATACAAAAACACCATCATTACTATTCATAAATTTACAAATGCAAAACAACCACAACCAGAGAACCTCCCATTTTTTTTATCATTTTCATGTGATTTAATTAGAAAATAATTCTCCACTACTGGGAAAATAATTGGAACATCCAAAAGTCAACAAAACTATGGACTAAAGAAAAAAACTGCCAACCATCAACTTAATCATTCACACTAGTTCTTCTTTAAAGTCTCAAAAACAAAAGGGATCTATGAGATCAGTCAAAGTACTAAAACCATACCAAGCCCCAAAATAAATCCCCACATGACCTCAGATCCACAAACCAGCAATTGAACAATAGGGGACCCCTTCCCCATCCACGTCACCCCCAAGCATGAAGCAGACCAACCATGCTTATTAGTTTAACATAGCAAGGGAGTTTCCAGTTTTAACAATTCCTTATAAAAAAATAATTCTTTCTGTTTGGTTATCTAGGGTGATCACACAAGGATTCTTATTCATTGGGCATCCATTTAATCAACCGTGTTTACGTGATTAACCAGTGTCCATGTTACAACCATTCAATCACATGATTATCAAGAAAATAGAGGTTCATTAGTGCACAGGAAAGGACCACCAACGACGATGATTTTTAGTGGGAGTAATCCCATACAGTTCACAACATATAAAAAAAGATAAAAGAGTATGACAAATTCATCAAAAATCACACCCGTTCATTATTTAAAAAACATTTATTATCTTTACTAAGGTTCGGTTTCATCCACTCCTTGGGTAAACATTATCATAACCACCTCGCATGATACATAGTAAAGAGAGATAAAGAAAAACCATACCTTGATTGTCAATGATTGATGTTTTCTCCTCACGAAATGTGTTGGAGAGGAATGGCATGAAGAGGAAGAAATTCGAGGTCTCCAAGGCTGAGTGCGAGAGGCTCTAGCACAACGCATGATTCATCTCTGAAAGAGGGACTCCATGTGCACCAAGGAAAAGAAAGTAATCAAGGACGAAGAAAAAGAATCTCTGTGTGATAAAAGGACATATCCTGGACTTACATGAAATGAAATCTTGAACCACTTAATAGGTGGTTCATGGTTCCACCATGAGGTTGGGTAGTAACACATGATGTTATTAATTTTTATTTAATAATTATCTTTGAAGATAGTGGCAGTAATAACTGTGATTAAATAGTTATCTTTTGAACAAGGAAAACCACATAACAGGGCGAACCAAGAAGCCATGGGGAAATGTGTTACATTGAGTAAAAAGTCACACATTTTGGTAACTAAAGGGTTTCCTAAATCTTGGGGGTTTATAAAAACTTTTACTGGAATTAAACAGATTTAAAAAGGGTATTAAAACACTTTTATGTCAAAAGATTCGTTATGGGAGAATAACTAGAAAAACTCGGAAACTAAAAAAACAATGGGAGGGGAGACACATTGCCTCCAGTTTAGCGAGACACTGTATGTGGTTCCACCGTCGCTACGCCATGGTCACAGCGCCACTATCACAGTACCACCATCACAATTCCACCGTGACGACGCCACCATGACCGGTGCCACACTTTCGGTGGAACCGCTTGGTGGGACCAAGTTTTTGGAAAACTCTATAATGAGACACTAGGGGCTACTAAGATACCTCATACACTAGAAATTTGGAAAATTAATGGGCTAGAAGGGTTCGGTCCATTAGATCAGATACCTCTCGAACTATTCTCATCCTCAAGAATCCAAGAGTAAACCCGATGAAAAGAGAGGGGTCCGAACAACCACCTTATAAGATACCTCTCAAGGACAAGACCACCTTAGAGTATCTTGAAAGCTGGAACAAACCTTGAAATCAATATGTATTTCTTTAACCCATCTCTTGCAAATTTTTAAAAACAATAAACAACCACAGAAACAAAAAATCAAACCATCCAAATATGTGGATTAGGGAGTTCCTTCCTCTATGTCATGATACTATCTGCTTTGGGCGGAACTGACTCGCCCTCACATGTTTAATCGGATCCACTTTAATGCGTCTTGATTAGGGATCAGATTCCCCCCTCCCCACATTCAGGACACTTCACACAAATTCATTGAACAAGGGGAAAACCCATCTCATAGTTAACAAGGTCAAGCATTATATCACATTCAAGTACACAAAAACACATAACAACACTCAAAACACCTCTGAGTACTGGTCACACATCTGTGCCTCCCATTCCCCGGTACTCTCTTCGAGGCCACCGGGCCTCCATAACACAAAAACCAAGGGAATGGTTCATCCATGAAGAACCTTATCCTCACGATCCACATTGCTCACTAGTCGCTCCATGAATATCGCATCGCCATCAATATCCAGTCTCCCATAGTTGAGGATATGCGATTCATTGTGTTGATACCAATGGAGATGAGAGACATTGATGATGTCATGGACCCTTTGTAGCAGTTGTGGTAGGTCCAACTAATAATCTACATTGCCAACCTGTTGTAACACCTCAAAGGGTCCAACGAACCTTGTAGAGAGCTTAATTCCCCTGCCAAGCCTCCATTTCCCATGCTGAGGGGAGACCATTAAGAAAACATGGTCCCCAACCGTGAACTCATAGGGTCACATCCTATGGTCTGCATACGACTTATTCTAGTCCTGATCCACCTTCATACTCTCCCATATAATATTAACCTTCACTTTCATGCTCTACACCACCTCTAAGCCAAGAACACATTCTTCCCCAACCTATGCCTAGCACAAGAGTGAATGAAATGGTCTTCCTTACAAGGATTCAAATGGATCCATGCCAATGGTATAATGATAGATATTGTTGTACGAAAACTCTACCAGAGAAAAGTGTTATACCCACGATCTTCCAAAGTCTAAAACACATGCTCGTAGCATATCATCCAACATCTGTATGGTTCTCTCTCTCTGCCCATCTGTCTGGGGGTGAGAATTAGTGTTGAGGCATAACGGGGTTCCAAAATCATGTTGCAATACTTTCCAGACTCATGAGGTAAACTGTGTATCCCGGTCCAAGATTAAGGACCTCAGATATCCATGAATCCATACGACCTCGTCCACATACCTCTGTGTTAAGGCATCCACTGTACTCGACTCCTTGACTTCCAGGAAGTGAGCTGATTTCGTCAGTCAGTCAACCTCTACACAAATAGCATCACAACATCCCTAAACTCTGGGAAGTCCCATAACAAAATCCATTGAGATGTTGTCCCACTTACAATTAGGGACATCTTAATGCTGAAACAAACCTCATGGGATGTAGTGTTCAACCTTCACCTACTGACTTATGAGGCACTTTTCCTTAAACTGTTCAACTTCCCGGTTCACCCCTGTCCACTAAAACAGATCCCTCATGCCCCGATACATCTTGGAATCTTCTAGGTGTTCTACGAGGTGTGAGTTGTGGAACTCACTGATAAATCTATGACACATTTCCACCGAGACAAATAGATTTCCATGAAACATCATCTGATTCTGACCATCTTCCCACCATCCTTCTGGAGCATTTCTCTACCTAATATAATTGCACATCACTTTAGCCTCTAAGTCCCCCACTGAGACTACTCCACCTATTGTGCCGAAGAAGACTGAATCATCATCTAAAATAGATATCCTCTACCACAATCCACCCATGCATCCAAATGTAAGACATCAAAATACTCCCTCACCTTCCAAGCATTCGTTGATTCCCAAACCGCATCCTTCTATGACTTCCCGCTCAAGGCATCAGCCACCATGTTTCCCATTATTGAGGTTTAGGAGATCTCAAATTCGTAGTCCTGAATAATTTCCATCCACCTCCACTATCGCATGTTCAGGTCTTGCTGGGAGAAGATATGACTCAATATATTGTGATCTAGGAAGACCACAAAGCATTCCCTAATAAGGCAATGCCACCACAACTTCAGTATGAACACCACCGCTGCAAGCTCCATATCATGGGTGGCATAGTTACCCTCATATAGACATAACTGCCTAGACCCATAAGAGAATACTCCACACTGCCACATCAGCACACACCCCAATCCTTGGTCTGAAGCATCACATAACACTTCAAACATTACCCTTTCCTCTGCCAACCTCAGTATAGGGGAACCGACTAGTTTCCCTTTTAGAAAACTAAAGGATGCCTGATACTACTCACTCAATAAAAAACCCGGGTCTTTCTTGGACAGGACTGTCAATGGTGCTATAACTCATGATAATTTGGGCACAAACCTATAGTAGTAACCTGTTAAACCCATGAAACTATGATCCCCTGCCACATTCTTTGGTGTTTCCCAATAAACAATTGCCTCGACCGTCGACAGGTCCACTGCTATTCCTTACTGGGACACCATGTGTCCAAGGAAGTACACATGTTTTGTCCAAAACATGCACTTGAACATCTTTATATAGACATGGTGTTGTAAAAGGACCACTAAAGCCATCCTTAGATGCTCAGAGTGATCCTTCTATGATATTGTGTAGATCCGAATGTTGTCGATAAAAATGACTACGAACTGGTCCAGCTATTACTATATGATGGAGTTCATGAGCCCTATGAACATGACTGGTGTTTTGGTAATGCCAATCATCATTATCGTGAACTCAATGTTCCCATATGTACACCTGAATGAAATCTTCATGATTTCCCCTCCTTTCCCCTCAACTAGTGACATCCCGACAGTAGTTTGATCTTAGAGAACCAACCTAATCCCTTACACTTATCAAAAAGGTCTTCGATCCTCGGGATGGGGTAACGGTTCTTGACCACCACCTAATTTTTCCTTTGGTAGTATATATATATCCTAAGACCACCGTCTACCATCTTTACGAATCATACTAGAGCACCCCACGGTGATGCTCTAGGTCAGATACAATCCTTCTTCACAAGGTCATCAACCTAGATCTGCAACTCACACAACTTAGTAGACACCATTTGATAGGGAACCATTGAAATAAAATGGGCCTCGGTTTTCATGTCTATCCATAAGACAACATCATGTTGATGCGGTAGAGTCATCACTTCTCTAGGGAAGACATCTAGGAACAAACTTCTAATTCCTAGGACTTCCACCATCTCTATAACTACTAACTCTATTAACAGCTTTTCTAACATGGAAATAAGGGGATCCACTCTCCGGTTGCCCTCCTAGAAACCCCACTCGCCAAAGAAAACAACGCAGTTTCCACCCACATTAAAAAAACACTTATCTAGAATTATTTGATAATGGAATACATATATAACAACCAGTTGATGCCTCAAATGACTTCTTATGGATGCAACTATTGAAAAATATGGTCCCCACTGGACTGATGTGGCCCCAACATCGGTCTACATCCTCGAAAAACATAGAAATAGTGGTTCTGACCTCCGACCAGCGTACTCAATACCAGGGGATTAATATGTCTCTATATGTATATACCTAGAGCATGGTCTAGGCCCGGTACAATGAAGGAGTGAGAAGATCCTGAATCAAACAAGGCACAAGCAAGAGTACTAATCAAGATAATCGTACCTCGAATTACCTTTAGACCTAATGGAACTACTTCCTCTGTGGTGTGCAACTTCCCATGCCCAGCTCCTTCCCCCCTCAGTTGTCCGTCATATCCCCAAACATTACCTGGTCAAGGTCCCCGAGGAGCTCACTGAGGTCAGCCTCCTCCTGCAACATCTACTATTAGAGGAGCGGGAGGTCGTTGTCCCTGTTGCGGCTGCTGAAAAGGCATGGCTGGAAACTGTTACTGCTGAGGTGGGAATTGATCCTTCTCACCTCCACTACACTTCACTCAATCCGAACATTGATTCCGAAGGTTCCCACAACTTCCACATATAATGCATCTCAATCCTGGGCTCTCCTAGAATGGGCAAGGACTGGGATATCGAAACTAGAACTGATAGAGGCTGCTACGGATCGGCCGAATCCTAGAAGGCCATGAGGCTATAGGCCTATTGTTGATAGTATTCTCCTTCGACAAGCTCAACTGGATCCCCTCTTGTGGAACACCTCTTAGTATGTGAGTCCACTCCACCAATTTAGCATTCTTTTGAACCTCTATGTATTTCAGAAGAGTGAATGGATTAACAACCTACTAAAGAGAAGGTCAGAGTGCCTCCTCCAAATTTCTCGCCTGAGAATCCTCATCTAAAAAGAGGTCCAGAGCAAAATTAAAGAGATCCTGAAACATGATCCCCAATTACCTCACTAACATACTCCCATTATTAAGGGAGAGTATCTCTTGACCCTTCTCAGCCTTCATTGTGGAAGAGAGAAATGCTATCCAGAACTCCCTCTTGATGTCAGTCCATGAAACCTTAGCCTACCTCTTCTCCCAGAGATAGATCTCCCACCACTGACGCTCCACTCCCCACATATGGCTTATAGCCATTGGATCCCAGTACTCTACTGGATCTCAGATCAAGATGAATGTTATCACTAACTCTTCGAGCCTTCTTTATATCTCCATGTCTAAGATGCTTCCCTTGTACTTCCCAAGGGTCTTCTGCTAAAGGGAAGGAAGTGTCTTCTTCCATTGGTCGTCCTCCTCTCCTCGATCATTCCTCCACTAATCAATTAGATTTTCATCCTAGGCCTCAATCTTCCGCACTACTCATGTACATCGTCTGGGTTCCATAGCTGCAAGGTAAACAAATAATGCCTAAGTCCGAGTAGTGTAGAGAATTTATTTTAAATTTTTCTTAAAAAAGTTATTCATTTTAAATTCCAAAAACACTCAGAACACACAAGAACCCAAGTCATTATAATTCATGTTCCTATCCTAGGGACTCTACCTTTTAATTTCTTTAGCCTCACCTGGTTGTTCGGTAGTTTGAATGTCCATGCATCGGATCATCGGGGGCCCCAAAACCCCATGTAGTAGACAGTCTTCTCAAGAACATTTCACTAACCAAGATTTCCTAACACCATTTCCCTACAATTGCATGAAATACTCATTGTGCCTAAATCCGGACTCCATCCTATCTGTCAACCATCACCTCAGAAACCATGCTTTCAGGACCCGCCTTCACCAAGATGATGGAAGGGACAATAAACTGCCGGACCTTTCCTTCCTCAAGTTGAAAGAGAAATAATGACCCTGTGTCCCATCATCAATAGGCCAAGAGTGGCAAATAACACCAAGGGTATAAAATAACATGTAATATTGAAGGAATTTCCCTTTTTATAGAACAATATAGGGAGATAAGATGGTAAATCTTAAAAAACTCCAAATGCAGAATGTAAAATTAAAGCCAAACCCACTTTTCTACATGGATGTTCAAAATAAAGTCTTAAAAAGTACAAGAAACATCCAATTTAATGTACCAAAAGAATAGAAAACATAAACCGAAAATGTCCCAATTTCTAAGCTAATACAGTCATGTATGGTCCTCAAAGTCCTCCTAGAAACCTAAAAGTTGTTTTATATATGTAGGGTGAGTATATAGGAATACTAATTAGGGAAAACCAATAGATCACATGCTCATGTTGGGAGGAATTCTAATTCCCCTTGAAAAAGTAGTGGTACCCAAAACACCTAGAAAGGGAAACTACCCACCCGGCCTCACCAAGGCACACTCCCCAAATAACACAAGTCAAGTAATGTAATAGTAATATTACATCGATATTTGGGTACCCCACACCACTTTCCCACTGGTTATTAAAGACATCCTATACGTCATACCCCCCCTCTATTTTAACTGTTGTCCCACTACTGCCCCAACAACAACGTTTTGGGCCACCACAAAAATGCATCCTGCCCACAGACACCAAGGCCACTACAACTATACGTAACCACGCCTACAAACACCTGATCCAGAACAACCATCACTACGCCCAAAGAATCCTAGTCCACCACAACCATACATAACCACACTCTTAGACACCTAGGGCATAACAACCATTTCCACACCCGAAGACACCAGGGCCTCATCCCGAAGAAACTTAAGAAACAAAACAGCCCACACACACCCGGGATGATCACCACAACGTACCCTATCCGAAGAATAATGGGCTATAATGGACCTAAGGCCATCAGATCCTTATCAAAGAGTGTTGGTTATACTGGGATAGGGAGTAGAAAAGAGATAATAACTAGACACTCATAAGAATGTTGGGAAACACACCCTCCCCATGAAATGGGGGTGTTCGACACAAACTGCTCAACTTTGGTCGGGTGAAAATAAGAAACACAATAACTAAATTTATATGTATAGTTGAACAAGAACTCATCCCAACCTGAGTGTTTCAAAAGTAGCCTATACAGAAACACCCTCATTACTATTCATACATTCACAAATGAAAATCTACCACAACCAGATCACCACCCATTTTTGTTATATTGTTTAAGTGATTTCATTTGAAAAATATTCTCTACTTTTAGGAAAATAACATGAACATCCTAAAGTAAAAAAAAACTCAGGTCTGAAGAAGAAAATTGTCAAACAACAATTTAAGCAATCACAACTAGTTCTCTTGTAATGTATAAATAACAAAAGGGATCTGTGAGATCCCTCAATGAACTATAACTAAACCAAGCCCCAATATATGGCCCCACAAGGCCTCCAATCAAAAAATGCACAACTAGAAAATATGGGATCCCATCCCTATCCACGTCACCCCACAATCATTAAGTAGAACCACCATTCTTATTAGTATAACATAGAAAGGTATGTTTCAGATTTAACCACACCATTTAACAAGTTACTTCCTTCTGTTTGGTAAACCAGGGTGATCACACAAGGATTCTTATTCATTGCTCATCTATTTAATTAACCAAGTTTACATGATTAAATAGTTTCCATATTACATCCATTCAATCACAATATTATCAAAAAATAGAGGTTCATTACTGTGTAGGAAAGGACCACCAACGACAAAATTTTCATTGGGAATAATTCCATATAGTTCACTATATATAAATGGAGATAAAAGTGTATGACCACATCATCAACAAACGCACCCCACCATTCCATAAAAAACATTTATTATCTTGGTTAAGTTTGGGTTTCATCCATGCCCTGATGAAACATTATCATACCCACCTGTATGATACATAGTAAAGAGAGATGAAGGAAAACCCCACCTGGATGATCAATTATTGATATTTTCTCATTGTGGAAAGAACTGGGGTGGAACAAATTGGAGAGGAAGAACTCAATGGTCTCAAAGGATGAGCCGGAATGGATCCAGAACAATGCATGATTCATATCTAAAAGATGGACTCCATACACACCATGGAAAAGAAAGGAATCAAAGAAGAAGAAAAACGATCTCTGTGTGATAAAAGGCCAGACCTTGGAGTTATGGGATATGAAATCTCGAACCGCTTAAAATGCGGATCATGGTTCCACCATGTGGTTGGGTGGTTACACACATTTTTATTAACTGTTATTTAAAAATTATCCTCAGTGATGGTGGAGGTAAAATGTGAGTTAAAATATATCCTTTAAATAGAGAAAACCACATAACAGGGTGAACCTAGAAGGAACGAGGAAAGGTGTGACACCAAGGAAAAATCCAAATGTATTGGTAACTGGTGGGTCACCCTCACTCTTGAGGGTTTAAAACATCTTTTACTGAATTTATAGGGATTTAAAAGGGTATTAAAACAATTTTACATCAAAATTCACATTACGAGATAAGAATTGGAAAAACTCGGAAACTGGAAAAAATGAAAAGAAAGGGGGGTGGAGACATGGTGCCACCATAACGGTGCAACAAGTTTTGTGAGTCACCATAAGTGGTGCCACCATTGTAGAGTGCAACTGTGACGAGTGTGACCATGATGGTGCCACTGTCATGACACCACTGTCCCGTCGCCACCATCATAGTTCCCCTATGCCTGGTTTCACCATTTCTGTGGAACCGTTTGGTGGGACAGAGTTTTTGGAAAACACGTTAATGAGTCACTAGTGGTCCCCATGATATCTCATAAACCATAAATTTGGTAATGTAATGGACTAGAAGTGTTCGTTCCATTACACTATCGGTTATGACTATGTGTACCATCAAATATAGAGATAAAGAAAGATATTCTGAATTACACACAAAGAAAAATCTTCCCTATTCATCCATGGTTCACATAAATGTATATATATATCCGATAAAAAAATTTGTGGGATAATATGAAGAAATAAAATATAATATATATCAAATTTAATGATATGACATCAAACAAAAGATGAAATACAAAATTCTAAGGGTATGTTTTATCCATTACCGATTACAATATAGATTTGGGAAATAATCACTATAGACTTTGTTACTAGAATTAAATGAAATATAGATGAAACAATGCTATTTGGGTTTCTATGGATTGTATTATAATGAAAACTCACTTTATCACAATTTGAGAGGAGTTATCACATTCCCAACTTGGATGGATATACATCAATGAAGTGGTGATGATTCATAGAGTACCACTATCGATTTAATCCGATCAAGATCAATTATATTCTTCTATTTCATAGGAAAGTCTCCAACATGACGTAAACATTGAGATGAACTTCTGTAGAAATTATCATCCTCAAAATAATTTCAAATATGAGAAGACTATTTATACATTGTAATACATGTTTAGATCTGTTATATGGGCACAAAAGGATGATGGGACCAATATCTAACTTTGGTCGTGTTCTCTTGTAACAAAAATTTCCCCTAGATCAACTAAATAGATCCATTTGAAGCCCTTTATGGGAAATAATGGAGAACATATGCATTCTATGATGAGTTTGATGAAAGTATGATTATATGACTTGAAATGGAAAAAGTAATGGTAGAAATTGTAAAAACCATTAAACAACACATTAAGGAAACCCAAATTAAAAAAGAATATATGGAAATAGTCATTGACAGGACACAGAATTTGATATTTGTGACATGGTATTCCTCAAAAAATCCTCATCGAAGATAGTTCTATGAATTTGGAAGAAATGAAAGTTAATTCATAGGTGCATTATCCCCTTTGATATTCTTAATCATGTTGTAGATGTGTCTTGTTGACTAGTAGTTCTACATAGCATGCCGTAAGTATATAATTTATTATATGTGACCCTCTTGATGAATCATGAACTAGATCCCTAAAATGTATTGAATTTAGAGTGGTATAGTTAGAATATAATTTATCTTATGAGGAGGAACTGGAGAGGATCATGGAACTTAGAGATAATGTTCAATGTTATAAGACTTCTCATCTGGTTAATGTATAATTCAATAAAAATATTTATTAAGAGGAAATATGGGATCTGGAGGAAGTGATTAAGGATAAGTTGCCTCACCCTTTTCCACCTTGGAAAAAAAATGTAATTTAGAGGGTGAGATATCATAAGGTGGGAAGAATGTAAAAACCCAGAATAATATTAATGAAATTTACCATTTTATAGTACTGTTATATAATATAAAACAAATAAATAACATAGAATACATTATTCTCACAAATATTTAATGATGTACATGTCATTTATAATAATTAAAGAACCGATACTGATAAAATTGTAACCAAATGGTTAGAATAGTAATGTGACCATTTGGAATAGTAATATGGGAATTATAATAGTAACCTCCCCTATTAATTTATAAATTAAATGTATGCATGTCAAAAAAATAAAACATGATTTATTTAAATAATGGAATAAGTAAAATAGTTCTTTAAAATCATAAATTAATTTTTTGAATGTTCAGAAATAGAAATATTTATTTAAAAATTAAAAATTAATATATTGATTTAAAATAAATTTTATTGTCAAAAAATATTTATTAATTAATATTTTATTTTTGTACAATTATAAGATTATTTTATAATACCTTAAATATTTTCTAAATGTGTCATAAAATCAGTTATAATATTAATATCTCTATTTTTAAAATACCTGGTGATTTTATATAGAAATTAAATTTATCATATTTAGAATAGTATATTCATAAAATAGAGTCAGTTTTTGGAATCTACACATAATAAAAAGTTAAGGATAATTTTTTTGATTTATAAATAATAGAAGAATTTTTGGTGAATAGTGAAAAATTGAAATTTATGGTTTTTAATATTTTAAGAAAAATATGACAAATTTGGGGTCATGCATGATTTCAGGACCCATCAGATCAAACTCAAATGAATTATTTACTATTATTAGTCAATTGACTCAAAAATATTAATATTATTGCACCAACATAATAGATAAATGAATAAAATTATAAATAATACACCTCTCCCCCCATTATAAATACTACCCTCTGCACCCCTTCTCCTTACACCATTTTGGTTTATGATCATTCTAATATTCTACCCGATTTATACCTCAAGATAGTTAACCATGTCATATTATTTCTAGTATCACCAAAATATCTATTCCAAGTTCCCTAAGGAGGTTATCAAGGAAGACAATATTCATGATGTAAAGTCCTCCACCTTTCTCTTTTAAATTATTCCTTTCTTATACCTCATCATTCAATCTACTAACCAAAGTGAAATGATAACTCCAATATCATACATATAAGTTAATTTTATTATGTTAATGAGATATCACTAATCCAATATCTTATATTTCGTATTTATCTTAAAAATTAATACATCATCTATGATGTGTTGATTCAACACTTTCATGGATGACGATTTTACGTTTTCTATGACTGCCTTCTTGGAGGGTCATAAAAACCTCATAATGGTTAAATTAGATTTTAAAATTTATCTTATAATTTTTTTATGTTCCATAAATAATATATATATAAATGTATATTATATTAAATAATAAATCATTGTGATGATGGAAAATTCACCAAAATAAAATAACCTTCATAATTAAAATTTTATGTAATGAATCATTATAATATGTAAAAAAAAAATTTTTGGACCATTAAGAATTATGGAGGTGCATAAATATCATATAATTCAATTTCTGTAGTTTTTCATCCCTTTTACACGAAATCCCAGAATTAAGCTCAAGAGAACTGATCATGAAATCATGAAACAAACACTGTCTAAATAATGAAATTAAACTTTATAACTAATCAAAATGATTATATATGATCTTTATAAAATATTAATAAATCAAATAAATGTATAATATGTTCTTTATTAAATAATTATTCAATCTAATTTTATTGACCATGACAATAAGTGCAAGTGTAGAGCATAATATTATATAAGGTCCGGGATTCTCTCCAAACCTCCATCTTTCATTATGGTCACAATTTATCCCTCATTAACCCAAAGTAATTATTAACTAATCTAATTTACTCATAATAAATTATATGTGTATGTTGAAATTTTTTTCTCCTAGATCAATTATTCTTTCATTGATATGTAAATACATCTTTTAGAATGTTTCTCTCTTAATTCCTCTCGATAAGATAGCTCGAATACAAATAATTTCACAATTTATGAATCATTTGAAAGTAAAATATGTTATATTATTTAGTCACCAGGATTTTTATAAAATATCACTTTTATCATGAAAAATGTTATTTTTTTATTTCTGTTATTATAAATACAATTATGGTATTTTCTACATTAATATTTTTTCCATTAAAATACACCGAATATGCTCATTTCTAAAAACTATTAAACAATATTTTTAGATGTTCTCAATTTAGTTATAAATAATTTATTATGATATAGTCCTTTTTCACTTTTGAATGTCTATTTGTGTTTCAAATCCATTCATTCAGGGATAAAATTATGATATCCCCTTTTCTTGTACATTATAATATTATTATGATACTAATTTGTATCCATGGATAACCATTACATTTATACTTTATTTTTGATTATTCATGTGGAAAACATATGCATGAATATGTTATGATGGTTGTTCCAAGATATCAATTGATTTTATTTGATAAGTTTCTGTATAATAAGACTTCTTGTTGGTATAGGATGTAAAAATGATTTCTTTGTGAGACTTTGTGCCCCTTATGATATAGTCTGACCAATTATCCATGAATTATATTTATGTAATGGTATATCTTTCTTCCACAATCCTATGATTATAGGATGAAATTATCCCATGTTCTACATGGTATGGTTACATATATTTATTCATGTTTCAATTTTTTTATTTCATCATTATATACCATATAACCTATGTTCTAGGCTTTATACTTATGTTTATTCTCTTATATAGAATTTTAGATCATCCATATTGTCAATGAAATCCCTAGGTTATCCTATATTGGTGTATAATCTCAATGGAAGTTATAAGATCATTATGAATTATTAATATAATGATGTTTTATTCTAGTTAAATATTTTTTGATTTACAGTAATAAAATTAAAAAGTTACTAGGATTTACCACCCTTGGTTTGAATTTGAGGGATAATCATGCATATAATCATGTAATAAAATGAAAAAAATGATTGGGTTGCTATATTAAGACCCAAACTCATGTGGTTTAAGAGAGTAGATCAAAGTGAATGATGATGAACTTGTAGGTTGTGATTCATATTTTGGTTCTGGATGTCTAGTATAAGATGAAACTTATATAAGTATTAGTTTACTTCACTCATTATAGACAGATCAAGGGGAGGAAATAGGAGGATTAGAGTGTTTTCCTTGGGGGAAGGCTTAAATTTTAGAAGTCACCTTTCGGTTAGTTGATAAATGGTGATGAGATCATCAATATTCAGAATTTTGTTTTTCCTACATTTAAGTATGAAAGAGGATAAGATGAAAACAATTTATTTCCTCAATGTGGGTCATTTATCAAGGTATTACCATAATGTAGCATGAACTACATCGACATTATTAGTGGTTGGTCTTAATGAAAGGATATTACAGGGTTTCTAACATGATGCTAAACTTTTGAACTTGTTAAAGAACTGTTTTATTGACCCGGGGGGGATACTACAATCATTGTGCATTCTAAAATGGAAGTGGTATGTCATTACCATATAATTATCGGTGGGTATCCTGAGAATGACTCAAAATAATGAAGAAATATTTTTAATTGTGTACCTATCAAGGAAATTAGATCATATATTACATATCTAGAAGAAGATTACAGTGGACCAGTAATGGGACATGTATGTTATGGAGATAGTCCATCTACACATAGTGCTATAGAGCATAGTTTTTTCCCATGACACATGATTCACCTTACACATATTTTAAGGCCATAAAAAGGCATTAGGTACCTAGGTATTTCTGAGTATGGATATCCGGCCACAAAAAATTTGAGAAATTTGAACATATAATTCAAGTGATAGAGGATATTATATGGGTGTTCATCCTATATTTCTATGTGTCTTTATAGAATCACATTTCTCTTAATTATTTATGATATAATTGTAATTTTTATGTGACTATGAAGACAAAACAAATGGGGCCGTTTATGGTAGTATATTCATATCATCTCTATGTTTTATAGGCGTAGGCGAGTAACATAATTTAGTATTGAGGCTCATACAGGAGACACTAGAGCAGGCTTAGTTAATTCAGAAAAATATCGATATGGATCAGAGTAGGATGTATTAATAAGACAATTGATGATGATGACCACTATAGATTATAGTGGGTGATCATTTATTCCTTCAATTGTTTCCTAGTTTGGGTCACCATAGGATTTAGATGATGGGAAAATTGGTTCCTAGGTTTGACGGACTATTTGAGATTGTGGAGATTATCCTGTCGATGGAATTATTATTATCTCTAAAATAAATGTATAGTTTTTTGCACAATATTTTTCATATGTAATGGATTTGGTAGTATCATACTATACCTTCTCATATGATCTATGTTGAAGATGTTGAAAATGAAGCTGATGAATCCTTTTTGGAGAATCTAATTCATGTTGTGCATCAAATTGAGAAAGTGTTGGAGTAAAGACCATGAAGAGATCCAAAATGCTATTGTAGAGTGGATGTTTTCTAGGGGAATCAAGGAAGAGTGAGGTGGATATGTAGGCTTAGTGGAACAACCTTTTTTCAACAGAATCATGGATATTATTATGAGTACAACTAGATGATAATATGTTATAATGTGAGGATATTTTAAGATTATGACTATTATAATGATGCCTCATTCGCATTTTTAGGTTCTATATGAACTTGTTTTGGCGATAATTTTTTTGAGATTTTGTATAAGGTTATTTCTAGTTAAATTAGAGAAATTTGGAATCCCAATGGGTATTTAAGGTTGGTGGATGGTTAGGGAAAACCTTTTTGTTTTCACATGAAACAATTCTCCCCTTTTTGAGGAACATGAGGTGGTGCATGGTTGGCTCATGATTTTTCCAAACCATGTAACCACCCTCCCAAAAAAGTGAAACTCAAAATAGTGGCATTTTTCATGGATGGAATATGGGTTTTCAAATTGTTCATCCCTTAGTAGAAACTATGAATTCTTTATTATAGGCATGTGGTTAAGTTGAATGGTTTCGAAAACCGTGAAACCCTTCCCTGTAAACCACACACCAGGGAAATTAAATCACTAATTTTTATTTTAAAATTAACAAAGCCCCAGATTATTAACCCTACACACCCTATTTCATCCTAATATAGATTTCATTGATTTGGTGGCTCTTGGGATGATTCCAAGGATCCTCAGACACTATTTATGGTGACTCAAAGATCTAATTTGGGTCCAGATTCTCTTCCAATATGTAATCTATTCACATTTTCTTTACTTAATATTTCCCTTAATTCATTAATATTTGGAATAGTTGATTTCCTCTATTGGAAATGATTTTATATATCGACTTTGATGGATCATGTTTTTTGTATCTTTATCATACATTTTGGTCCTAGATATTCTTTTACATTGTGGTCTTTATCATTCAACATCAAATTGTAGATTATAGTTTGGTGAATGTTTCCCAACAAACTTGAGGTAGGTGGAATAAATGTTAAATCCATAGTTTGGAATTTAATTTCATATATGTAAATGTATAATTTAAATTACCACATTTTGAAATTTCATTCATATTTTAATTAAATAATATATTTTTCATTTGATTATGAAATTGGTGAATATTGGGATTATGAAATTTGATGATAATTGAACGTAAAAAATTAATTGATTAAGGGTATTATGAAAATTATGGAACCCTATGTTGTTTGATAACATTATTGAAAAAATGTTTTTATAAATTATTCTGGGTTGATAAATAAATTTATTAAATTGGTTGAATAATAAATTATGGAATTGTTTGATAACATGGTTGAGAATGGGAAAGTATGAACTATAATGAATGTGACTAAATAGTGTGACAAAGACTATGGGGCCAAATATCTATAGGGAGATAAACATATGCTTTAGTACCATAATATACATATATTAATGTATTTTTAGTGATCATTGAGTTGTGGGATATGGACTACTTCTCCAAATATGGGGTTCCATAATACTACATGAGGACACTGTTGTATGAACATGAAACCAATTTTAAATGTTTAATGGAAAACCATGATGGAATGAAATATAATATCCCTTTTTACATGGTTCGGACTAAAGAAGGTATTCATGGTTCATGTGTCATTGTGAGCACAAAAATTTATTTTGGTAATTAAAGAATAGATTATTATGAAATCTATTTACATTGTCTATACTACATTAATATTTTAAAAAATGAAAACATTGTAATGTAATAGATATTGTATTAGACACTGTTTGTGGTGGAATAATATATTGTACTCACACCCTATTTAAATTCCATATTAGAACACGGATAGAATTCATGTTTTCTAGAGAGGATAAGGAGAAGATCCATATGTTAAATGGATATGTTTGGATGAACCATGGATGAGGGAAACAAAAATGATTCTGGGAACCACATTGGAGTTCTCAATGTGTTCATTTCTTGTTTTCTTTTCACATTTGACACATATATGGAATAACATATATACTGCATTGCTTTTGGATATTGTATTTTTATTTTGGAATTATAATGTGATTTTGGTCTTTATTAATTATGGTATTGTTCTAGTTAACATTTTATATAGTTTTTATTTAGATTATTTATTTACATTATTTTAATGGTTTGATATATGGGGCATTGTATCCCCATGATATACCTATTAGATGCTCACTACTATTAAGAATCCTATACTGTATGGGGAGGTGCGTGTAAGGGAACAAAACCATCCAGATCAGGGCACTGGTATGTGACACCCTGGTCAAGACATTACAATATGTAACCAATGGACATTTATATTAAGGTCTTATTATATTTCAATATATAGAATTAAATTTGACACTAATATTTACTCATTTTAATCCCTATCATAATGTCTAATGTATTCATATTTAAATTACTTATTTCCATAATTTTAGTTTGGGTCAAAATATTCATGTTGAACCATGAGGATACCAATTTTATGTTTTCATTATTTATATTTACATAAGTGAATTTAATAACTTTTTACTATTCATCATGTTGTTTCATAATGAAATATCATAACGTATTAAAATATATGCTTAATTTTTAAAATTTATTTTTATAAATGTACCATTATTTATTTTAGTTTTACATTGAATTTATGAAAAGATAACAAATAATATATTCAAACTGAATAAATTATATAACTAATCGTGTAACATATTGTTTACACAAAAGGTATTCATTCTACCACTATTTCACCAACTTGACCATATTTTTTCCTTTTAACTTGAAATATCATGGTATATAGAATATGTTTACAATTTTAAATATAGACCAATTTTTTAAACATACCACATAATGTGTATATCGATTAATATTATTGATAACCAATGATATAGAATATATCAAAAAATATATAGAAGTTCCTTCTCTGAATATCATTATTCTTCCCTTTTCCACGAAACATAGATTCATCCCCTTAGGAACCCAATTTTGTGGGTTTATTTATTGGTATGTATGCTCTAGTCTAGTTCATGGATTCTAAATAATTTCCTCAAAAAATTTAGTCATTTTTTAAAATCCATTATTAGTAAAAATTACTTTGATGAATTTTTTATTATTTGTAGTAGAAAAAATATCATTTGAATTTCTTATTGTATTTTTTCCTACAGATCATAAAATTGAAAAATAATATGAAATTAAAATCATAAAAAAATTTATAAAAATTTTATTTCCATTGGTTAAAATTAAGACCATTAGTATACACACATACGAGGGTACTAACTCAAGAGGATTCATAATTTGAATTTAAAATTTTATGTGATTGTTTTTCACCATTCATTCCTTATGAAATATATCAAATTTACTAATTCTATATAATTATTGCTTCATAATAATACTCATTGATTAATTATTTATAATCTATTCCATATTATACTACCCCAAATATCCTAGTCTGGTATACCAAATATTTCTTTCCTCTTTCATTCTCTTAAAAAATATTATGATATGAAATTAGAAAAGAAATTAAATTTGTGTACTACCCATTCTTTATAATTTTTACATCCTATAAAAAATTAAATTTACATTATTTCAAATGATCACATCATTACCATATTTATTATTTTGATATGAGGTAATAATATTATTCTTATTCCCGTATACAGAAATAAAATCACAATAATTCACCATACAATTCATAGTGTATCAGAACCCTTGTATGTTGAGTGATACACAATCTGAATAAGTGATAGAAACTACATAAATCTACAGGATATTATTCCTGATATATTTAATTATTTTTTCCATTTTATGAGAAAATACATCCCAAATCTTTGTAACTGAGACTTTACTAGCCTTATAGGCCACCTAAAACACAATAACATGTTCCCTTTTTTTTACATCCTCAAATATGATTTTTGAGTTTTTACTGGACTAAAAATATCCAATTATCAGGTTAATGAATTTATTAATAGTGTTTCCAAATTTTTCAGGCCACATGGAATTCACTTAAAAATGGTGAGAATAATTTTTCTTTTCCACTATTCCTTTTAGATGTTTTCTTAAGTGGGTTATGAAAATTTCAAATTCACTCCCCATCATTAAGACACTTAACTTGAATTGTGGGATGGGTTATATAATTCCATAAATCATTTTTTCCAAATAATTAGTCACCCAAAAACCATCCATAAATTTCATATTACCTTTGATAGAAAATTAGTTATTCAAAAACAACTCACTGAGTTTCCTTATAATTTTATGTTAACAAATGTTTTTCAGGAACAAAATTTTCTCCACTATGAGCTTAAACACATTTGGTGATTCCTTGTCAATAATATATTTTTAAACTATTATATAATTATTTTAAGAACCCAGATCTTCATTTTAGGTACGACTTTTCTTTTTCTAGAGTTTTTGAGAAAAATAAACTTTCTGGAAATTATTGATGTACACGCCATTTACTTTCATGAGTACATGCAGTGTAATCTTTTCCCACCCGAACCTATGTACTGGCCGTGTCCGGGCCACACACATGGTGTGTAGGGGTGACGTGGAGGCCGAATTTGGCGGAGTACATAAAAACCTAGTACACTCCGTGTACTCTAAAATTACATGCCATATACTTTCTTTTTTTTTCACTAAACGGACCGGGGTCACGCCTCACGCACAGAAACATCTTCTTCTAGGTCTCGTTCATCCGAGAGTGCCGAGGATCCATGAATCTTCGACAAGATCCACCCCCTCCTTCTGTTCTCCGATTTGTGCACGGTCGATTGCGTTGGAATCATAGCGGTGAGTTCTTTCTTTTACTTGAGCCTTGTTTTCCAATTAATTGTCTTTCTCATGTAATCGTGGTTTATGTGTTTTGGACGTTTTATCAGATCTACGACGTTCTAAAGAGAATCTGTTGTCACTATTCACATATATCGATCTCATAGGATCGATGTAGGTGTATTGTGCCTTTCTGTAGAAAGTTGATGAGTATTTTGTGCAAAATTCCACCAATACCCTTAAACGGGGTATTGCGTGTTCCTATTTTTCCCATGTTGTATTGCATGATTTTCTTGATTGCTAGAGTAGATGTTTTTCCTATGATTATGGTACTTTTTTCTGTACTCTGGATGTTTTCTATGGTTGTTCTACCTGTTGGTGTTTTCCAGTTGTCATGCCTAGTTTTAGGATAGTGGAACTATTTCTTTGTTATGCTATTGAGCCTTAGATTGATAGCCAAGTAGTTCTTGAGGTTTACTTGGACGATGCATGGGCCCGGAGCATTTTTATTTCCACACAAGACTGTGAGAAACTATTGTAGTATACCATAGGGAGAATGGATGTAAGGGCTTCTCCAGAGTGTCTTTTAAGACAATGCGAGACCACAGGGGGAATTAACGATGAGTGATTCCTCAGAGATTCTGTAGTTCTTTGACGCAGGCCAGAGGGGGAATGAGATGTTGAGTGCTTCCCCAGAGATCATTTAGTATTATATGAGACTATAAGGGGAGTTGATAGTGAGTGCTTCTTCAGAGAGTCTATTGTTTGTTGAACCAGAGGGGTGAGACTGTGTGTGCCACCTAGAGGGTTGCTAGTACTAGTAGGTTGAACCATAGGGGTTAGGCTGTGAGAGCTACCCAGAGGGATACTTGTTTTCTACTTGTTGTTAGTTGCTACTTGTCTAACTTATATGTTAGAACTATGAACTGTAGCTACTGTATATTTCCTGTTTACTATTCTTGTACTTTACTAGCTCTGTATTCATTGACTGTTAGGCACAAATCTTTGGGTGGTATTCTATTGGTACTTCTTCTCACACCCTGTTTGGGCCATGTTTTTGGGCCCAAGAAGACTATGTTTCAATAGGTATAGATAAGGGTAAGCGCCCTTCTACTTCAGGTACCTGACTTGCTGTGGAGCTGGAGAGCAGGGGACCAAACAATGGCTTGCGATGCTGAGGAGTCTACTTTTTTTTTCTTTTTCACTTTGTTTTTCAGTTGTACTTCTGAACGTTGGGTTGTTTACTATTTTCCATAGACATATGTACCATGTTTCATCATTATTATTTTATAAATTGCTTCCGCTATTCAGTTCAGTTGTTGTATGATGTTTGTTGTTTCTGCTATTGTGTCTGGTTGGTCTTCCGCTGTATACTTTACTGAATGAGGGCACAATTTCCCCACCGACTCACCAAGCCCCTCATTGCTAGTCCATAGCCTCAAGAGTTTTGGGAAACACTCTTGAGGTCATGTGGAAAACTGGGTACGAGGAACCAGTGGAGGGGCTCCGGATTTTGGTCGTTACAAAGTTGTATCAAAGGAGTTCTTTTCTCTTGCCTTACTATTTGGATACTTTATCCCGGGATATGACGGATTCAATACTTGGTATTAAGATGTGCTCGGGAGTAGCTAACCCGTGTATAGGGAAAAGCCATATTACCTCGTTAATTGCAGTTTGCTGGTTTTGAGATTTTACAGTTGATATGATTTCACCTAGAGTGATTCACATGATTTGTGTTGTTATTTTCTTGACGATTGAGGTTCTATTTCTGTCGCAACCTGATGAGATGAGGGTATGCCATTTCAGGCATCATATAGGAACTTGTAGAAATCACATGCCATGAATTCTTGCCATGCCATCTAGGGTGCATTAGAGATTGCATGCTGTTGTGATAGACTTTGTGTAGATTATGCATGTTGTTGTGATAGATGCTTGATAGAATCTCTGCTGCCTTGTTAGAAGATTTTTTGTTTTCTACCTTTCTTAAATGAACGCCAAATTTTTATTCTTGAGATGTTATGGGCCCTCTCGAATCAGAAATTGGTGGATCATGATTATGTTTTTTCTGATCCATGACTGTAGGCGATGGAAAACAATGATTCGTGGGGAGTATGGCACCTCACAAATCGGGATTTGGCGCCTCTTTGCCTGGTTTTCTGTGTTTTCTGGGGTTCTTTGTAGTTTTTGAGCTATTTCCTAGAAAACCCCATAATAAACGACATGTACAATTTACTACACGCCGTGTAGTTTTTAGACCGTGTCACTAACTATGTGAGAAAGGTCACGCAGTTGTAGAAATAACTTCATGAACACACAATGCATGGTAGGTGCACGCCGTGTAGTTCGGAGACCTGTACCCGGTCATGTCACTAACAACACGGGTCGGGGAAGCTCGGGTAGAACATACCATGTTATAAAGGAACACACCATGTAGTCCTGTGCAGGTACCCAGCCGTGTCACGAACAGCACGGGTCGACGTTACCTTCTCTTCAACATGCCGTGTTGTTTTCGGAACACACCATGTAGTCTTGTTCAGGTACCCGCCCGTGTCATGAACAACACGGGACGATGTCACCTTTACCTGTACATGACATGTTTGTTCGGAACACACTGTGTAAGGTTCAGCTATGGAGACGGCCGTGTGTTTAACAACACGGGCCACCAAAGCCTTTTCTAGTACACGCCGTGTTTGTTTAGAATACACCGTGTAGTCTCAGGTTATGTCGGACTGTGTGGGTTATCCATGTATAGAGACTCAGGAAGGGGAATAGTTTTCCAGTACATGCAGTGTGTTGGGTCAACATGCTGTGTAGTTTGAGTTGTTACACGACTTGTAGGGTAGGAGTACATGCCCATGTCAGTGGCTTAAGAAGACATGCCGTGTAGTTTTTATACACGCCGTGTAGACGTTTTTTGTAAACCTGTGTGTTTTCCTTCCCTAGTTCCCATTTTGTACTCTTATTTTTTATGTCCTTATTTTTCGAATCTAAGGTTTGATTTTTATCTTTCAGAGATATGCCTCCGATACATCCTCTGGTTGTATATCTGTCATCAGGCAGTGATCAGATGCCAGATATGGCTGATTAGGGACTTCCTGCCGATCCTTAAATTGGGCCAGCCATAGCACTAGCTGTCATACCAGTTGCAGGTGACGACGTTCAATTCAGGGAAGGTTTTATAAGGATGATTTAGACCTTCAAGGGAGAACCGCCTCCTGCTTCGACTATGGAAGAATTGATGTGGGTTTTCCAGCAACAACACCCTCATACCTTTTCGGGGGAAGGTGGACCTCAGGCTGTAGAGTCATGGATAGAAGCCATGCTGACTATCTTCGAGCATCTGGAGATGCCTCCAGAGAGGCGGGTCCAGCTCACTACCTACATGCTCCGAGACTCCGCCAAGAGGTGGTGGGACGTGATCTCACAGGCAAGTCATCAGCAGGTTATGACTTGGGAGGCGTTCCATCACGTGTTCTATGACTACTTCTACCCGGAAACCCTGAGGGCCGACCGAGCCTGGAAGTTCATCAGCTTAGAGCAGGGTACTCTTTCTGTCATGGAGTATTCCTATCGTTTCACTAGGCTGTATTGTTTCACACCCCACCGTGATGAGAGTGGGGTGTTCTAAGCAAGGAAGTTTGAGTATGGTCTTAGGCGGGAGATCCGCTCACATGTGAACATCATCCAATTGACATCCATAACTTCCATCGTCTACCAGGCGCAAATTAGAGAGTGCAATCTAAGAGACTCTAGAGCTTCGATCCAGGGAGGTTCTACTTCTAGAGCTAGTTTTCCTCTAGTTGACAGCAACAAGTGTCGTAGAGAGTCTACACGCGGTGATTCGGGGAAGCGAGATGCATCGTCAGGCAGCCATGTGATATGATACCAGTGTGGCCGGTCAGGGCACATGAGGCCACAGTGCCAGAGAGACCCTGTGGAGTGCCGATCTTGCGGAAATATGGGTCACCTTCAGTGTTTCTTCCAGTTTTTCTCACCAGAAGCTGGTGACCAGGGTTCTTCCATGAATCCTCGTTCAGGAGAAGAACCACCAGTTTCTCACCAATCGGGGAACTGGAGTTGTTCCGGCCATTCGGGCCAAGGTGGAGGTCGGGGCCATGGCAGTCAGTCACCAGTACTTCAGTGCCAGCAGGGAGGATCATCTCAGAGTGGTCAGGCAGGGGCACAGGGCCGCAGGGTAGGCCAGACTTTTGCCATGGAGAAGACCTATTAGGAGTAGGATCCTGGCCTGTCTACAGTTCGAGGTATGATTTTTAGTAGCCTCATTTTTAACTTCAGCTCTTTTCAATACTGGTGCTACACATAGCTTTATCTCTGTTGTTGTTATTGAGAGCCTTGGGACTTGTGTCTTTTCTTCTACCGACTCATTGACTCTAGACACACCTTTGGGGACAAGGACATCTACTGTATTTTAGTGTAGAGTGTTCCCTCTCGAGGTTGCAGGGTATCGTTTCTTATGGGATCTCTATGTCCTAGAGAAGACATACTATGATTTCATTCTCAGGATGGACTGGTTGCTTCCCTTCTAAGAGGTTGTCGACTGTTATCACTGCAGGGTGAGTTTCATTTAACCTGAGGGTGAATCTTTTCTTCATAGAGGCGAATGAGAAGTTCAGACGAGTCAAGCAGGACTCGAGCATCTTGGGCTAGGAAGGGTGACAACCCAGATTGCTAGTCTTTATCAGGATGATCAGGGGACTTCGGAGTTGGACATTCCTCCAGTGGTGGATCATTTCAGGGACATCTTTCTAGAGGACTTTTCGGGTTTGCCTTCGGAGTGTGAGGTGGAATTTTTTATTGAGCTCGTGCCAGGAGTGGCACCGGTATCCAGTCCTCTTTATAGGATGGATACACCTGTGTTTCAGGAGATCAAGAAGTAGTTGGAGGAGTTGCAGGAAAAGGGTTTCATCCAACCCAATACTTCTCCTTGGGGTTTTCCAGTCCTATTTGCGAAGAAGGCAGACGGTACCCTTCGGGTTTGTTTGGATTATCGAAAGCTAAACTAGTTGATGGTCAAGAACCGATATCCCTTGCCAGGGATCGATGACCTCTTTGATCAGCATCGAGGAGCCCGGGTGTTCTCGAATGTCGATTTGATGTCCGGTTATCATCAGTTGCCCGTTATACCATCAGATATACCACTGACAACCTTCTGGGGTAGGTCTGTTCTCTACGAGTATACGGTCATGCCGTTCGATCTCACGAATGTACCAACAGTTTTCATGGCATTGATGAACCAAGTGTTCCATCCTCACTTGGACTCCTTCATCGTGGTCTTCGTGGATGATATCTTGATGTACTCTCACACTCGACATGGCCATGCCACACATCTTGAGATCATTCTGAGTACACTGAGAGAGCATCGGATTTATGAAAAACTCTTGAAGTTCCACTTTTGGATGGAACATATTCACTTTTTGGGTCACGTAATCTCAGAGGATGGAGTATCTGTGGACCCAGATAAAGCGAGAGCTGTAGTTTCCTGGGAGAAGCCAAAGAATGTTTTTGAGGTATGGAGTTTCCATGGGCTGGTTGGATACTACAGACACTTCATTAAAGACTTTTCATTCCTAGCAGTACCTTTGGTAGGTCTGACCAAGAAGGTGGAAAAGTTTTTATGGTCAGATTATTGCGAGTCTGCCTTTCAAGAGTTGAAAGGGAGGTTGACTTCAGCACCGATAATAGTCTTTCCAGAGCCAGGAAAGAGCTATACAGTCTATTGTGATGCTTCAAGTATCAGTCTAGGAGATATGCTTATGCAGGGAGATGGAGTCATTGCATATGGGTCTTGACAGTTGAGGTCACATGAGAGGAACTACCCGATGCATGATCTGGAGTTGGCAGCTGTTGTTCATGCCTTACGCTATTGGAGACACTGTCTTCTGGGAGAGCACTTTGTGGTCTTCACCGACCACAAGAGTTTCATGTATGTCTTCATTCAGTGTAATCTGAATCTGAGGTAGTGCAAGTGGGTCAAGTATCTTCATTCCTTTGATTTCGAGCTTTCCTATACGTCGGGAAAGGGAAACGCAGTAGAAGATGAATTGAGCAGGAGAACTCATATTTAGGCAGTTCAGGAGGCCATCAAGTGAGTGGAAGATTATGGCTCTATTCTCTGAGATGCATCTGGAGGTGCACGACAGACAGGGACATACTTTATTATATTTTATAGTTGTTACCTATACACTACTTGATTAGGTATAGATGAGGCAGATATTAGACTCGGAAGGCTTAGTCTTGTGGGAGAGTGTGTCAGGAGAGGACCCTCTTCCTAGATGGACAGTGGGCGAGGATGAGATCTTGCATTTCCAGGGATACGTATGGGTTCCAGAAGACATACGTGAGGAGCTGATGCGAGATTTTCATTCCTCAGTTTCGGAATTTTATCCTGGCATCACGAAGATGTCTCGAGACCTTCATCTCCAGTATTGGGGGCCAGATATGAAGAGAGATGTTGCTGGTTTTGTCATGAGATGTTTTAATTGTCAGCAGGTGAAAGTAGAGCATCAACAACCAGTGGGGATTTTGCAGCAATTATGCATTCCTGAGTGGAAGTGGAATGATGTCACGATGAACTTCATGACTAGGTTATTGTGGTCACCTCAGGGGAGTGATGTTGTTTGGGTTATCGTCGACAGGCTCACGATGGTTTCTCACTTCTTGCCGATCAAGGAGACCTTCAATGTCGATGATCTGGGATGACTTAACATCATAGAGAACATTCGTCTTCATGGAGTTCCACACTCTATTGTTTCAGATAGGGATGTGCGCTTTACTTCTCAGTTCTAGCAGGGACTTCAGAAGGCTTTGGGTACCCAGGTACTTCTGAGTACGGCATACCATCCCCAGACTGATGGCCAGTCCAAGCGCATGATCCAGGTGCTTGAGGATATGCTCTGAACATGCATCCTAGACTTTGGAGGTTCTTGGGAGAAGCATATCCCTCTGGTGGAGTTTTCCTACAATAACAGTTTTCAGGTGACTATTTAGATGGCACCTTACAAGGATTTGTACGGTAGGCCATACCAATCACCCTTATGCTGGCTGGAGGCAGGAGAGGCAGCTTTTTTGGGACCTCATCCGGTTCAGGAGACTTCAGAGTAGATAGAGCTGATTCAGAAGAGGACGAATACAACACATTCTCGGCAGAAGTCTTATGCTGATCCGCAGAGAAGACCTCTGAAGTTCGAGTTCGGGGATCAGGTTTTCTTGTGCATCACACCGAGGTCGGGACACAAAAGGATTCGGAGACAGGGTAAGCTTTCACCGTAGTACGTCAGGCCATTTGAGGTTTTGGAGAGAGTTGGGCCGGTTGGATATCAGTTTCAGTTACCCAAGAGGTACCGGGCCATGCATGACGTCTTCCACGTCTCTCACCTCTGACGTTACTTTTCAGACCCGTCTCATGTCTTTTAGCCCGAGGAGGATGAGCTCGAAGCGGATGCATCATTTGAGGAGCCTCCCATCTGGATTTTCGATCACAGTATGAAGGTTCTCTGTGGGTGGTCTGTCCGTCTTGTACTGGTGCTATGGAAGCATAGGAGAGTACAAGGTGAGACCTAGGAGAGGGAGGCCGATGTACGATCGTAGTGGCCGGAGCTGTTCGATGTTTCTTCTTCTACACCTCGGTAGGGAGATTTGGGGATGAATTTCTTTAAGGGGGGATGTTTTTAAGAACCTGGATCTTCGTTTCAGGTATGCCTTTCCATTTTCTATAGTTTTTGAGAAAAATAAACATTCTAGATATTTTTGAAGTACACGCTGTGTACATTCTTAGTACACGCCGTGTACTCTTTTCCCACCCGAAGCCGTGTACTGACCATGTCTTGGCCACACACACGGTGTGTAGGGTTGATGTGGAGGCCGAATTTGGTGTAGTACGGAAAAAAACTAGTACACGACATGTACTATAAAAGTACACACCGTGTACTTTCTTTTATTCACTAAACGGACCGGGGTCACGCCGCATGCATAGAAACGTCCTCTTCTAGGTCTCGTTCATCCGAGAGCACCGAGGATCCGCGAATCTTCAACGAGCTCCCACCCCTCTGTCCGTTCTCCGATTCGAGCATGGTCGATTGCGTTGGAATTTCAGTAGTGAGTTCTTCCTTCTTCTTGAGCCTTGTTTTCCAATTCCTTCTCTTTCTCATGTTATCATGGTTTATGTGTTTTGGACGTTTTGTCAGATCTACGACATTCTAAGTAGAATCTGTCATTCCTATTCACATATATCGATCTCCTAGGATTGAGGTAGGTGGTTTTGCCTTTCTGTAGAAAGTTGATGGTTATTTTGTGCAAATTCCACCAATACCCTTGAATGGGGTATTGAATGTTTTTGTTTTGACCTTGTTGTATTGTCTTCCTTGCTTTATTTCTAGAGTATATGTTTTTCCTATGATTATGGTAGTTTTTACTATACTCTGGATGTTTTCTATGCTTGTTCTTCCTGTTGGCGTTTTCCAGTTGCCATGCCTAGTTATAAGATAGTGTAAATGTTAATTTGTTATGTTGTTGAGCCTTAGATTGATAGCCAAGTAGTTCTTGAGGTTTACTTTGATGATGAACATGCACTGAGCATGTTTATTTCAACACCGGGCTGTGAGAACCTAGTGTAGTAGACCATAGGGAGAATGGACGTAAGGGCTTATCCAGAGTGTCTTTTAATACAATGCGAGAACATAGGGGGAATTGACGATGAGTGCTTCCTCAGAGAGTCTGTAGTTCCTCGACGCATGCCACAGGGGGAATCAGAGGTTGAGTGCTTCCCCAGAGAGCCTTTAGCATGATACGAGACTATACAGGGAATTGATGGTGAGTACTTCCTCAGAGAGTCTATTCATAGCTGAACTAGAGGGGTGAGACTGTGGGTGCCTCCTAGAGGGTTGCTAGTACTGGTAGGTTGAACCATAGGGGTTAGGCTGTGAGAGCTACCCATAGGGATACCTTTTTTCTACGTGTTATTGGTTGTTACTTGTGTACCTTATATGTTAGAACTATGAATTTTAGTTACTGTGTATTTCCTGTTTACTGTTCCTCTACTTTACTTTCCATGTATTCATTGACTGTTAGGCAAAGATATTTGGGTGGATGCCTATTAGGACTTTGTCTCACACCCTGTTTGGGCCATGTTTTTGGACCCATGTAGAATATGTTGCTATAGGTATAGATAAGGGTAAGCGCCCTTCTACTTCAGGTACCTGACTTACTGTGGAGCTAGAGAGCAGGGGACCAAGAAATGGCTTGCGATGCTCAGGAGTCTACTTTGTTTTTCTTTTGCACTTTGTTTTTTAGTTATACTTCAGAAAGTTGGTTTTTTTACTATTTTCCATAGACATATGTACCATGTTGCATCATTATTATTTTATACATTGCTTCCAATGCTCAGTTCAGTTGTTGTATGCTGTTTATTGTTTCCGCTATTCTGTCTGGTTGTTCTTCTGCTGTATACTTTACCGAATGAGGGAATAGTTTCCCCACCGACTCACCAAGTTCCTCAATGCTAGTTGGTAGCCTCTGGTGTCTGGGGAAATGTGCTTGAGGTCATGTGGCGAACTGGGTATGGGGCACCAGTGGAGGGGCTCCGTATTTGGGTCGTTACAATTATCCCCTCCAATCAATAAATATTTTTTTGGTTTTAAAATTTGAGAAAATTGTATTTTACTTCTATTCTATGATTCCTCCATCTCTCTATCACTTTCCCAAGAACAATATGAGAAATTATTTTTATTCATTGTTTTATTGAATTTTCATTTTCCCTTAAAGTGTCATCCATTATTATAAATAATATTAATCCCGCCCTTTCAAGATGATATTTTAAATAAATAAACATTTTTTTCAATCATATCAAGGAAACCAAAAAATAATTACAGAATCATTAAAAAATAAAATATTTTAAGTGATTTTTATCTCAATATCTTCCATCGTCCCATTGTATGACATTTTAGAATAAAAATATAAATTCTTTAAATTCAATTATCTCATTATCAAAATTGATTTTTATTTAGTATACTTATGTGAATATACACTATTTGAGCCTTCTAAAAAATTCAATATAGTCTATATCTCTATTTTTTCTTTACACATCTTTTAATACCAACATATAATATTAGAAGCGATCAAAAAAATGTTGACCATATAAATGTTACTCAGATAAATTTCTAGATACCTATGGTCTATAATTGTAACATTAAATTGAACCCAAATTATTTTTATTATTTTCTTCTTAACATTTGAATTATCAAGACATTCATTATAACATTAGATCAATGATATTTTTTCACTCAAATAATGAAATAATCTCTTTATTAATTTTGTGCCATTATTAAATATTTAAACAATTATTTGTATCTTTATAACCAATAATCATTAAACAAATTATCTCCTTCCTAGATACCATAAATTTTCCTATAAATTCAACATGTTTTGAATTTATCTTATAAAATGAAATATATTTCATAAAGTGTGATGAATATAAGGAATTACATGTTCTCCCATCAACATTGATATTTTTCATATCATGTAAATTATAGGTCATTCCATATCTAGGAATATTAATACTTCTATCATAGATGTAATGTATTTTTATTCAATGTGATAAAAGATATAATAATCTTTTTTATCTCCATACATGTATTTATTTTCCATCAAACCTATGGAATCACATTTTTCTTATGGTATTCATTTAATCCATGCATCTCATTCATATATGATATAATCTAGTGGTTTTGAAATCAGACCATAAAGGATCAATATGATAAATAATTCTTGATATCAATGATATGAAATGATAGGTTAAAATGATTAGTTCATCAAAAATTGTTTTCAAGAAATTTTTATCTTATAAAAATTCATAGGATTGTGGAAGTGTGTACTACCATTGATAGTGTTTTTAATGAGCGGTTTTTGAAAAAAAACAACACCTTATTAATATATTCCCAATTTTTTTAGTGTGGATAGATCTCATTGAGTATTTTTTATAGAAAATTATTCAGAAATAACACACATGGACACAGTAATGTTTACAAGGATCAGTCGCCCATTTTTTCTAGGGGCTAATCTTTTCAGTGAAACTGTTGATATCGGATAAACTATATTAAAATATATATAAATGGAACAAGTAATAGGTCACGTTCATTATATTAAACTCAAAATTACAAGATAAATAATAACATTCAACTAGTTATGTGATATCAATTTTTATACCTTATGTGCTTTTAGAATTTGAATTCATTGTACCCTATTATGATTTTCCTCATAAGACACATAATTCATCCTTTTAGTTCTCTAAAAATAGGTGAAAAAATCATTCTCTTTTCATACATATATTATCAAGGGTTTTCAAAATTTATTTAATAGTATAATATGATTTATTGTGTCAATCCTTTGGTTATATCATGATTCTCCTATCCCAAAAGCATGGATTTCCAAATTAAAAGGATCTCTATGGACATGTCAAATATCTAAATATAATTCTAATGTAATTAGAAATTTTTTAATTTTCTCTTTTGTTTACCTATTACAGAGATTCCTTGAATATTCAATGTCTAGTACATTTTGGAGTGGAACATGTACTACAATATAGAACTCCCCAAATCCCTAATACATGGTAATCCGTGTATAATTTTCACACAAGTTATTTTATCATGGTTTCTATTATTGTGTTTCAATTTTCTTATTTTTATTATACCATTCAATGTCATCCACAATATTTGGGAATAATCACTAATAGACCCACAAAATATCACAACCCTTAAAACTATCAGGTAGAATATCTTGTGCATTTGAATCTCATTAATTGATCATATTCACCAAGGAATAATAATTCTACTTGGGGTGTGGTCCTCCCCATGGTTGGATAATTTAATCATCACATCAGATAAAATATATGGGGTAATCACCTACACGTCATCAACTAATCCATGTCATATTAACAAATTAACTAAGGAATAATAATTCTAAGAGATTGTTGAATGACCTGTATAATATTATTTAAAAACCATCCATAAACATTATCACAACATGTATATCATGGATAAAACATGATTCCAACTAATTAAAAATTAAATTAATTTCATTGGGGAGTTAATGATCCACTAAAATCTCATGTAATATTTATTTCAATATTTCAGGGGTTTATCTGAGTCATGTAGTGATATGATCCCACCCTTCATGTCATGATCATGTTATCTACTATATACCTTCAATCCATTCATTAATATGGCACTCAATTAAACACTATATAAATACAAATCCTTCCATGTGCATGTTACCAAAAAATACAAGATAGGAAAATATCCTTCATTCATGAATAAATTAACTTATTGAACAAAATATATCATGCATATAAATAATATCATCTAAGAACTAACCTATTTAAATAGTTTTAATATTATAGAACATCAAACCTGTTTGTATAATAAATTTCATGCCCATCGTGCTTTAATTATGATCAATTATGCTACAACTTTTCAATGAAATTCATTGTGGTTGTTTATTCATCTCAAAGGGATATTTATCAAATTGTTATAGGGCATTCTCAAGAGATATAAAATTTGTTTTTTGGGATAACGGGTCATTTATATGAAATAAAATTTTATACTTAATGGATTTTTTATGGTAAGGGTGTATGATTCATTTTAGAATCCCAATTCCTAATGTTATACAAGATACCCTGCATGATTATCTTATTAAATTAATACAGTAATTACATTATCCAAGAGGATGGGTTAGTCAATGTGTGGTTGGGTGTGTTTTTGATCATATAGTCATTTAATTTTCAATAGATATAAAAATTTTACGCACATATAGTGATGATGATACATGGTCCCATGATTTAAATAGTCTTGAGGAGAAAAAATAATACATAAATATATATGTTATTTTTTTAATGTATTGGTCAAGGATTAAATTATTTTCTCACTCATTATGTTGAATAATTCTTGATGTGATTATTTTTTTAAGTAAATACATAATTAATTGAGAGTATATAAGTTCTTATAAGGAAATTGAATTCATCTTGTATTATTGTTAATTAATGTCTTAGAAAAAGGAATTATATTATTTTAAATAATTTTAATGAAACAACATGTGGATTGATGTATTGTAACACATGTGTTTGATGAATATCTTAGTAGATCCATCATTATCGTTAATGTTAATTATTATACTATAGAATAAAAAATATGCATACATTTATATATTGTATATATCATATTTTATTAAATTATATAATGGATAGGGGTCGTCACTATCTAGTTGATTAATAGGTATTGAGATTAATTAAACATAAAGATTGGCTCAAAAATGATTTAGGAGATTATCTATGATGGTTTTTTGATTGACATTACGATGGAGATACAAATGATTTGTAACATAATGGAGTTAATGGTAGTTTTATAATAGTTTTTAGGAATATCCAAATAGAATTTTGCATATACTTTTCACAATATTATATATGTATTACAACATAAGGTCAAATAACAATGTTTATTAAAGAGATTAACTAAAAGAAAAAGATTAATGGAGTTATAACCTAATTTCAATATAACATGATATGTTTTTGGAAACATAAAATTTAATTACAGTGGGGTATTATATGGTATGATAACTATGGATCAAATTCATATCATATTCATTGAAATACTATATTATACAGAGTTTCATAGTGATATAAAAATACTATGATAATCAATATCACATTTTATGGTATATTTATATGTCATTATTGTTAATATAAAGTAATCATATTTGTAATTATAAAAGGATTTTAAACATTATGTGTCAACATTTGGATCTCTCCCATGTGAGGCTACTAGTATAAATTTTGAAGAAATTATTAAATTATTTTAAATGATTACTTATTTTATTCAGTAAATGGATAACATGTATATGCATCAAAAATAATATAGAAATTTTATGAATGTATGAATAATTTTAATAAGTCTCATAGTGAATACCTTAAGATTATAGATGTTTTTTGTATCCATGAGAGTGTTTGTAGACATATTGTCAGTTATCCATTGGGTATGCTCCTTAATCCATTCAGTAATTGTGCATATGATACTAGAATTCATTTTTCAAAAGGAGGATCATGTGAATGATTTGAGTGATTTATTAAATTTTAGAAACTATAGGTGGAAGGAATCACTTGGAATCATATATGATATATTAATATTTGTGTGGTAGAATATGGGATGTTTAATGATTTTCGGTATAAGCCATTTTATTTAATTTATATAATCAATAATCTTGATTTCAAATAATGAATGATGTTGGATTATGGTTTTTACATTCACCATTACATCAAGTAGTTTTATTGAATAATAATACTAACATAATATTGGGCATTAAGAAAGGATATATAAATATATTGAAATATTAATTATATTAATAATTTTTTAATAAATAGAGAGGGGAAAATAATTTTTTATGTATGACATTAAATATTGTTTCATTATATACAATATGATTTTTTTGAATTATTTATAATAATTTTAAAATTTAGTCATGAATAAGACCAATACTGAATGGGAAATAGTTTCGTTGGTTACCATGGTGACCTTAGATCATAGTGATAGGCTTACTATATAGATAACTGAGTGTCATAATTTAACGACATGATGAAATGGAAAATAACATGAGAAAATAAAGATTTAAATTTTAGTGTATATAAATATTATGTTGAATTTGTTACATAAATATCAATGTTTATGTGAATAAAAAATCTCATACTTTAGTGTTTTTTAATTTTTTTCCCAATATAGGCTTAATGATAGATGAGTTATATATAGTTAATGAATAATATGGGATTTTAGGATTCATATATATTGGTTATGTAATGTTAGTCCCAATGTTATGTGAATATATATTGAGTTCAATGAATAATTTTACTGTGACTAGACATTAGAATTTTACATTATTCTCAAAAACAATATAATGATTTCCTTTATAAATTTTCTTTTTCGTAAGTGTATCCAAGCATAATATGTTTTTAAAAAAATATAGATTTATCTTTTAAAAATAATTAACTAGAATATAGAATATATAAAAGTGATCAAAAACTAATATTTATGTCATTTGGGAAATGTCCCTATGTGCGTAAACATACGCTTTGAAATTTTACTTTTAGAGATGTTTTATAATAAACCTTAACATAAAAATATATCAACCTCATACATAAATTAGTTTATACCTTAACTTATTTATCACCTGGATTCATTTTAACACATAATATATTTCACCATAATTATTTTTCTCCTAGTGTGATGGGAAATGATTTCTCCAAAAGAGCCTCATCATAATTTCATTTAGGCTTCTACATGGATGGTACCCTCCTTCAACATTCTATATTAGAAGGATTTATATTTACCTTTATAAATTCATCATAAAATAAAAAAATAATAATTTTAAAAAATAATTTCATATTCTATCTATATATGGTTGTAAAAATAATATTTTCCATTTAATGAGTAATGACATTCTTATTTATCTATTAATGTTGATAAAAATTTTCCATTCTATATTAAAAATATTGGATATAATTTTTTTTGAAAATAAATTCATATAATTATATTATAATAAATGATATATCATATCTAATTTAAAATAATAGTTTTTTTGTATTTATGAGTTTAGAACGAATAAGATTTGATTATTTGGATAACGATATACCAAAGATGCGATTTGTGTTGGGTTGATTTTGGGGAAAAGTAGTTCATTGATGGAACACCCATTTTTTTGTATGGGAAATTTTTTTATGAGGTGGTTGAGTTGTCTATTATTTAATTTATAACAAAATTATATTTTATAGATTATGAATATATATTATTTATAAAATAAGTGTTTTCTTGAATGGGAGAATGGATTATGAGACCATATTAAATATTTTAGAGGGAATCATGAGTAGTATTAGTATACATTGGTTGTAATTATTGATAATATAAGTCCTTTAATGATTATGAGAAATTACAATCCATATGGTGGTAAATTTATATTTAAAAGAATCAATATTAGTTAGGGAAATCTGGAAAGAAACATGACACCAATATGATTAAATCTAGTTAGAATTTCAATCAATATATTTGGTTATACATAAGGAACATTTAGATGTTTTTGAAATTGTATATGTGATATTTTGGAAGTTTTGGTTGGAATATAAAATACATGATTAAATTTTTAGTGGTTAATTTGTTAAAATTATCACATTAGATATTATCAGTTCTTGTCAGAAGCCCAGAGGTGTAGGTAGTAGTATTTTGGTTGGTCTAACACTTCCATGAACATGAAAATAGTCCACATAGATCTCTTTTGTAGGAAATCCATAATTTTATATTAGCTATAAACCCTAAGTAAAATGTGGGTGTATTTTGGTAAATTAAAGTAATTTATTTATTATATATATGTTATATTTCATTTTCATCTATATTATGTAAATCCCAGTTATCCTATATATTTTTCTTATCTCTCTCCCACATTCATTTTCTCTCTCATAGAACTCTATCTCTTATTGGGTTAATGAGTCATCTATTTATAATGACTCCACCTAGTGAATATATAATATTCCCCTTAGTGTTCATCATAATTTATTTTATCTCATGATATTTCAAGAGAATGTAAAAAAATATTCCATTTTATGTTTCTATAATTTCATATGAATATATAAAACTCAACTGATGATAATGGATGAGTAAACTCTGATAATAATGAGGTCAATGGTCCCTTATATATTGAATGTTTATTGTGGTTTGGTTTGTGATGTTACACCATCCATGGTTTTTTAGGTTAATGATATCTCAAAAGGGGACTAAGAGGTGTGTGGGTGTCCAAGTAGACCAAATTACTATATTAATAGGGAAGGGTGAATCATTTAATATCTTGCTGAAAATTTTATTCTTTGAAATACTTTTTTGGGTGGTTAGGACATAGTATTTTTGATTATATTGTACTGAACCTCACATGAATTATATGAACGTAAAAAATAGGAAGACACACACAACTATTTAAATTTTTTGACCGTAATGTGTGATCATACTCTTTATTTCATTTGGTTTTTATATCATTCAATATATTTTTTAAAAATATATTTTTATTGATAAAATTTTTCATACTATTGAAATAATGAGACCATACTTCCAAGAACATGAGCTGCCTCGCACATGTTATACTGTCTGGGAAAAGACATATTGAAAAAAAAAATTACTAGAGAATTAATATTTTTGTTAAGGGATTATTTCAGAATATATTAAAGACCCTCATAATATATATAGATGATAATTTGTATAATATAATTTTCACATTATTCAAGAAAAAACACTTTTGAATATACATGGTTAATAAACCCTTATAAACTAGATCTTTTACAATCTACTATATGATGAACCATTTTATGGTCTGGTTCTCCATATTTTCTAAGACTCAATACCATACTCTCTAAAAAGTAGATTTTAAAGGATAAACACATTGTCTACACATCCTTATCTTTCGCCTTCTTCTTATCAGCTCAAAAATATCATTTAGAAAGCATTTGTTAAAAAAGTAACATATCCTTACCATCGAGAACTTAATTTTATTATCTTACCCCAGTGATTATTTTTATGTTTATTAAAAATTTTAAATATTTTTAAGTTTTTTTATTCATCCACTGCTATTAATATTCTAATAACCATGATATTTCATAGTAGTAACATTCCTTATCATCAAGAAATAAATATTTAGGTACATACAAATAATTATTTTATCATTCCATATTTAGATACCAAAATTGGATCATTAAAAGAAAATAATTTCCAAATAAAAAATATTAAAATTATCAAACCCAATTTTTTGCCTCATGAAAATATTTCTAACATTTTTTAAATGGCCTTATTGTTAGTCTTTCACCCATGAAGTAATTTTCCAAAGGAATATACACAAAATACATCATATTATTAAACTGATAATAACACTATTGTGGATGTCCAATATTTAAACTACAATAAGGAAAACTCATATTTTTTTTGTGTGGTTAATAAACCTATAAATTATTCCATTTTTATACTAGTCTTGATTCTAAGTTGCCTTCATTTAATCACTATAGGCTTTAGCAGTTTTCACCACAATTCACTATAGGACTCTACTAAATAAAATATCATAAATATTTGAATTTTTATCTTAAAATAATGTTTTAATTTGATTTTAGGAACTTTGGGGAAAAAAATATTCATCAAACATAACATATAAATTATTCATTAAAATTGAGTCGTTTTTATTTTGAAATCATCACATATAATTACTCTGATGATTGAACATATTCTATATAGAATTAGGATCTCTAATACATCATACATCATGAATTTTTTTTCAAATTTTCTATTTTTAGCATAGAAAAGTTTCTCATACATCGCCTAGTTTTATTTTCACACAAATTCCGAAATATGAAAGTCCTTCTTTCATATATTATAAATATCAATAATTCCCTATGTTATAATCCATGATCAACACTAAAATAATTCTTATAAAGATCACATGATGTTAATGATGTTTGGATTCATGTTTATGTAGAATCCCAAAGGAATCATATAGGGATCATGAATAAAAAAAGTACCCATTTAGTTCTCTTGTATATAAATATTAATTCATGTATAATCATTGTAGAATGATGTTTATATTGATACTAGATAATATTAACAGTGTAATTCATGATTGATAACATCAATGCTTTATTATAATATTTTGGAGTTCTTATTTTCAAATATCAACATAATTTTATGAGAGAGAGTATGATTGTAACACAAACAGTAGATCAACCATACATATCCAATGAATGACCATTTCAAATATTTCCATTAATAAGTTTTTTTTTGATAAAACTCCAATATCTATAAATATTAATTTATGTCTATAATCACTTCAAAATAGATTATTATATTATCAAACATTATAAAACCCCTCAAAGTCACTTATATTCCATGTAAAAAAATATATATAACAAATAAAACATCAATATCTATTCTCCCAAGTTAAGAAGTTTTTTAATCAACCCCGTTATTTTTTCAAACGTTTTTTAAAACCATTTGAAACTACTCAAACTCATAAATAATTTTAATAAAATAAACCATGATTCACTGAATCACATAATATAATAGGAGATATACATTTAAAAAAAATAACACATGACAAGGTTGTGTATTTCATAAAATTACATCCCTTGGTAATTTGAAACATTTTTTTACGTGATTCAAATAAAATTTTCCATATAATTTCCCTAATTAAATATCAAAAACTCAAAATTTTTGAAATAAAACAAATAAGGGATAAAAAAATATATTCCCCCTAACCTTTGAGAGAACCATTTCTACAATAGTAAGACACTGGTAGTTATTTTTATCATATTTCATTTCTCCTTTCCCAACACAATCCAATTCCTGGTGAGGAAATAATTCAATTTTTTTATCTAAGAGTGGAAGGATTAAAATATTTTTTTAGCCAAAACTCAGATAACATCATCATTGGAAATTATTTATTGAAAATATATCCAATAATTACCATGGTCCCAATATCCTTTCATTTAACATCTCTATATCCACCTTTTTAATAAAATAAATGATATCTATATTATAAGTGTTTTGATAAAGAATGGTGAATCAATTTTTTGTAAATATATATAACACTTTTATTATCCTAAGAAAAGAATTATGGCCTATTAACCTAAAAACTAATATATATATATTCAAACCTATAACTATATCATTTGAGTATAATCAATTGTAGAAATTAAGTATATGAATTTATTTAAACTCAATACCACTACACATTACATTATTGTTTCCCATTCCACAAAACGTATTCCAATAGAGAAGTTTACATAAAGAGTAGAATTTATGTCAATGTGGTCTCTATCCCATTAATCATACGAAATTACCTATAATATAACATCTGAATTATTTTAGAACAATAGTTTTAATACTATTTTTCATTTTATATTAATTATAATCCTATATTCTCTGAACATGTGAATTTCCTTTGTATCAAATTGAAATCAGACAAACGCATGCCCTGAAAAGACAATATTTGGTTTTTAAGCTATTAGGTTGAAAAATAGAGTATTTTTTTCAATATTCACAAATATTAACATAATTTTTAGCCTCATATTTGGTCAAATTACTGCTATCATATAAAAATTCAAAAATTCCCTTTTAGTAGTCCATTAAAACCCAACTCTAAAATTCAATAGTGTGTGTTTAATTTGATAGAATAATATAAAAAATATCATGAATGATTTACAATCCAAGAGAATATGAAAAATCACTAGACATAGACATCTAAAAATGTATTTGTAATCACTATTATTAATCATGAAAAAAAATTCTTTAAAACTATAAAATATTATGACATTCATATATAATATTATAATGATTGTACATATATGGATCCCATTTATGTAGTGATTAATATCATCATTACTATTTAAAAAAATCATCTTTATTAAGGATCCATCCATCTTGTTATAAAATGATCTTAGATATAGAATTATGACATATATAGAAATCATAGTCGTACACAACATGATTATATATTTATTATGAATCAAAATAGTAGGTTAGTAAATGATAAAATCGTCTTTAAAATCATTATTTAGTGAGGTAGATTTAAAATTGACTTGAAAACTATATAATTTATGAGACCATCCACAAAAATAAACATTCCAATAGCCACAATTCATGACAATAATTTAATTTTTTCTTTAATTTGAACTCATTAAATCAATTAATACCCCTATAAAATCATCCTTTTCATATTTCTTAGGAATAAAACATTATCTTTAAAAATAATTTCAAAAACCTACTTAGATATAATTACTTTATTGTTATTATTATTGGATAAAGCTTCCTAATTGGAGTTATTCTTTATTTTACCAAGTAATCCATTCATAGATGTCTTCAACTCTACAACCTCAATGGACTCAAAACTGTTGTGATGTTCAATTGGAAATATATTTATAATTCGGATCTCTAGTATAAACCTTTATCTTGTTTATAAAATTAAATATTTTTATTCAATAATAGTCCTACAAATCAACATGTTTCATTGGAATTTTTTATTTAACCATTAATCCAAAATTTTGACTTCATTACAACTCATATCCAAAAAAAACATCAACAACAACCAATTTTTCTCTAATCTATATGTTTACATATCAAGAAAATTCAACACACAATTATATAAATTCACTCATTAGAATATATTTTTAAATATATTAGATATATAAACAATTTAGTAGACTATTTCTTGTCTATAACAGTTATCCCCACTCCCATTGGAATGGTAGCATAAAAATTATCCTTCTTTATAATTTAAAATATTTATCTTATTTATGTTCATGTAATATTGTCTTATAAATAATATTATGTATGTTACAGTTTTATTTTTTGTGTTACCATTTCTTTGTCCATCATTGTGTCTCTCAGGTTTCAATTATAACATATTCTAAATATTCACAATAGTAAAACTGCTTCACAATAGAAAAAATATGTCATCTTTATTGATCATTCATGATTTTTCTTAGTTCTATAGTTCTCATATTTTTATAATTAGTCACAACATTTATTAATGGATTTTATGATGTGCTATAATAATTTATTATTACATTATTCTCATGAAATATCTCAAAACAATTGATTATATACTCTATTCCATAATCATACCACCTAAATAAACATTTTCACCATATTATTTATCAATATTACTTTTTATACATTTCAATAACTTAAGAGAGTCTAAAAATAATTCATAAATCAACCATATACATCTGTGTGTGTTTATCAATTTATATAATGAAATAAATATAACCCTTAATTTAATTATTTTTTATAGGGTCACACATATCTAATTATTTGAGTTACAATGGTCTCGTTGACAAAATATCATCCTTCATCTATGTCCATTAAAATATCTACCATTTTAGGAATATTTCACAAACATACTTTAAAATTTTTTAGTTCATATATTACCTACTCATCAGTAAAATATAACTCCAATATTTTCCATTACGGAAAGTCATATTAGCTAAAAATCATCCACATATTTAACACTAATATAGCATAAATTGGATGTCCCACCATTTTGAAAAATGTTCAAATATTTTATTTCACATAGTGTGATGAATCTTACATCATTAAAGATATTGATAAAAAATAAGTCATTTGGACAAAATACCTCTATTCTATCATCAAACAATTATTTAGCACTAAAAAATAGGGTTTTTCCATCTCTAACTAACACATTCTAGAATTGACTCATTTTTACTAATTCTAAACTGACAGAACACTATCGATTCATAGTGATATATCATTTTCAAATGAAACTATAACAGTTTATTTTCTTCCATATCTTTTAGTTATTTTTTTTATCCAGTCATGTGAGGAATACCCACAATCTTAGATCCACAATCTTCCAGTTTTACTCAACTTTAATTTTACTTCTACTATTAATAAATTCTCGTGATAATTATTTTTCTCAACTTCTTTACAAAATTATTTATATGATAACTAAAAAATGAGTTTTCTATTCACTTCTAGGAAACTATATCTAATCTCTAACATCTTATAAATATATTAATTATAAATTTAAACCAATTTTTTGTAGAATTACTTTATGAAAAAATTTAATTGTCTATATTATTATAGTATAATTATTTATAAGATATGAGTTACTATCCATTGATTTAGGAATTATTCTAGGTATTGAAATAATGTATTTATATGTGAGGTATTTGTGCCAAAAAATTACCCTATATAAAAAATTATTTAAAAATATAGATATTTTTTCAAATTAATAATTTTATCCAAAAAATGAATCCTTGAATTTTCATTTGACTCCCGATCTACTCTTATTTTTATTATTCTTCATGTATTGTGACTTTTTTCATTTTTATATAATAAACTAATAATGTATTTTATATTAATATACAACTCTTTAGATATTCACAAGAATTAAATTTAGACCTATAAATTAATGTAAAATGTATTTATATCTTCAAGTTGTTTTAATTATATGTTTAACCATAATCGGTGATTTATAAGACAAATATACTAATCTATGACATCAGTATAAAATTTTAAATCTTAATTTATCATATTTAACTAATTTTTATATGTATGGGTTTTTATTAAATATTTCTCACTTTTTATTCATTCACCACGAGTATTCTAGGAAGATCTTTAATAGTACTTCCATACTAAATATCCTTAAGAATTAATTTATTTTTCTCCCAAATTACTTTAAAATCTCTTTTGAGAGATAATTAATTTTCATCAACTTTCATTAGATAAAATCTCATTTAATGTAAAACTAACTTCATTAATATGGTATTATATTCAAGATAAAAGTATAATTTAAATTTGAGAATTCAAGATAAATATATAGATTTACTACATGCATATTCAATAAAAAAGGATGATTCTTCCCTTACCACGTGATTAATGAAGTTTATGATTTATTTAGGTACATAATCATTTGACTAATTACTAGAGAAGTCTTATTCCACTTCTAGTTCACATATTAAATTTATTCTATTTATATTGTAGAATTTTGAATCTTATCATATAACATTTCCATTATTTTGGAAATATTTTCCAATTTATATGTTTTAGTATTTTAATCATAAACCTTATAATTTAACTCAAGTAATTTCATTTATTGAAAATTTGAAATGAATGTATCCCATACCACAACACCTAAATCATTTCATTAGAATATTTCACCTTTATTTTTAATTCCCTTTTATAAAATTTCTTACTATATGAGATGTGATTCTATTTTAGTCATTGTACACACACACACACACACACACACACACATATATATATATATATTAATCATCGTCATAAAATTGAGAATATGGATTAATTTTTTATTCATTTGACATCAAATTCCATATTAAAAAAATACATTATATATTTCACATTCTTCATAAAGGTATGTGTATTTAAAATTTCATATTAATGAAAGAAATTTTGTTACACATATAATAATATATTTTCCATATATTAATGATGATAAATTTTTATCTCTAATCAAACAAGTAATTTTTTATGAACATACTCACAAACATGGATTTATCAATTTATTCAGAAATATATATAGTGTTTCTGACCATATAAATCTCTGTAATAGAGTTATAATCAATGGATCCATCCTTACCATATTTTACCACTCAATATCACTTCTTTATATTTGTTTCATGTATTCATTAGCATTGAAATTTACTTTAAAACTATATTAATGTTTATCATTTATCCCTTTAGTAGATTGAAATCCTATAACTTCAGTAATGACCTTTTCGTTGAGTGACCTAAAAATAGAATCCCCTTCATTTCCATCATCTTAGTGGTACATTTTTTGAGAAAATATCCTTTTATTTCCACTTGTAATTAGTAGAAATCCCACTATTTCTACATCAAATGCATCAACATCTAATGGCTATGATAATGAAATAAGTTTTTTCATCAATGGGAATTCGTTAACTAAATAATGGTACACCTTTCAAATTCATATAGGTTATATTTTATAATTTTTTACAATAATTGATTTTATTATACAGAACCTTATAAATTGATATTTATTGAATGATCGATTGGAAAAATGGTTACATTTAGAGTGGAGGGGTGAATAAATTTATCAATATTTTTAAAATATACATATTTGAAATAATTATTTTTAGTTGGTTAATATAAAACCCTCTTGAGTTGATTAAGATCAACTGTACATAAATGATATCAATATAATGAAGGGAAATGAACATAATATTTTTAAAAAATTTTACCAAAATATATGATCCAAGTCCTTATTTTATCTAGTTTTTTATTATGTTACTAATTTATTACTAATATCCTACTATCTAGAAATTTTTTTGGATAGTTAAATTCAAGATCATATTCTTCCCAACACATACAATTCCACATATAGGTCCACTATCTCAAAAAAATTATCAATTAACTATAAAAAACCAGATTAGAGAATTATTCTCCTAGATATATATTTATTCATCAACAGATTAGAGACCCACCAGTATTCACATAAAAGGTAATATTCTAAATGTATATCACTATCATTATGAAAATCTGCATTAGAATATTCATCATGAATAGACAATATTGTACTCACCAATTCTTAACTAACTGTATGTAGAACCCTTTCCAGATCTAATTCTATAGATTTTCCCATACACAAAACTGTATTCTCAACGATGATAGATTATTGATGACTACCACCTAAGATTAAGGTTCTATAATTTTTAATTGTATTTATTACCTCTAGATACTCAGGATTATAATTTTTTTCCTGTCTTACATAGACTTAACTTCAATTTTTTTTCATATTCTATATTTCCACTCATTCTCACATAATTTAAATAATGTGTATAATAGTGATAACAACTTTAATTTTCCTCACTCTCTAATTTTATTAATCACTTCAATATCTCCAAGAAGTAATAATCTTTTTATCTTATAGAAATAAATATTTATATATATAAGACCCTTAAGTTTCTCTTGTCATATTAAAATATTAGAATTAATATATTTTAAAATATATTGAGCCTACTACAATATTGAAAAATTAAATAATACCATATTTTATCGGTCATAACATTTTATGAATTTTTCACCAAGAACATCGCTTTGGTCTATCATGAATAATTTTTCTGATTGATAATTTTCATAACATTACTCACCATAAAATGATAAAAATAACAGATAGGATTAATCAACATCATCATACTTCAAGAAAAACATAATAAAATATATTTTTGATGTTTTTAGTTACCCATAAATATTTTTACATTTATTTAACGACAAAATTATTGATTGTCAATTTTATTAACATACTCATGGCTTGAATTAGTTATCTGTGGTGGAACTCACTTCAAAATAAATATCATAAAAATATATCAAACATTCAAAACACTACATGTATCATGAAAATATTTTGATATGATTTTACATTCATCAAAATATAAATGCATTAGTAAAACTTCTATCTAAATTATTCTTGAAAATATATGTAGTATTATTTTGACTTCATCTTTTCTAGTTATTCCAATAAATATCCATGTTCCTTTGGAAAAAATACTACTGATTATTCATATATCATAAATAAAATTTTAATTAGGACCTTATGATTATTGTAGTATATATATTGAAAAAATTGTATTATTTTATTCCTAATATATAATTCTAAAAATGTTATTTTAGAATAATAGAAATCCAAAGCATTTAACAATTGATAATAATTATATATAACTAAAATAATACATTTGAAGATAATATTTTTTTTTCACATAGTAGCTTTATGATTGTTAAGATTCACAAATTACCCTTATGAGGATCTTGATTAATAGATAGATCCATATAGTGGTCATGCATATATATAATTATTCATGCTTATCTAGAATATAGTGATGACTAAAAATATGTCTGAAAACCCTTGTGAAGTAAATATCTATTGAGAAAATAAATATTATATGCTTATATACTAGAGTTCACATTTACTTAGATCAGTATAATGATTATTCATGGTAGAATGATGATTATGTAGGCATAATATCATCCTTACAGAGACACTAAATTCTTGTTATGATTATTTTTGATGGATAAATATTTTTTTCATGAACTCATATATTCCAAAAAAAATTTCATTTCTATTTAATATCTCCTAAAAACATCAAATATTTCTATAGTAGTTTATATCACCAAATATTATTTCAAATACTTTTTTGAAAATAAATTCAACCACGAATTCTAAAAAAAAGACCTTAATTCAAGGGAAATATCAAAACGAAGAGGTTGGAAATATTTCCACCAGTGCATAACTATGTATGACATTTCCTCAATCTCTTTACCTCAAATTTTTTGGTCATATGATTTACCAAATCATGTTCTTAATAGGCGGGTGTCTATGAAACCCACATACAATAATTTCATTTGTTCCTCAGCAACCTAGAATGGCTTTTCTAAAATAATGAACAAAACCTCTTTCAAAAATAAACTTGCATGGGTTTCCCATGACTTCAAACTATGTCATCCAAACTATGCTCCAACTATACCTAAAAACTACACGCTATAAAAATAGAACATAAACATGCCCCACGTAAGGGTACCACATGGTTTCATCTAAAATGAATGACACAAATTATACACACTTATCAATGATCTAAAAAAAATTTGATTCTCACCATAATATCCATAGTCACACTCAAACACATGGGCTACATTCTATAATCCATACCATGAATAAAAAATCCCTTTAACAAATTAAAAATTCAAAATTACATTCTAGATACCTGATCAAAATTAACCAATCCAGTAATAAAAAATAAAATCACCTTGAGTTTTTTAAGACCAATATAGATATGGTAACCTAAAATTTTCTCACCACAACACTCATGTTCTCCCAAAATCGTTTTTGACTATTAATTCAACATGCCAGACCAACTCGGGTCACTAATCACTACATAGTAAATCATGTTATACTACAGAATGCTATGAACCCAACACATCAAATACAATTATAGCTCTATTTAACATCATAAAACTACTTAGATGTTTCCCCACCAAACCAATCCATAATGGCCCCTACCCGGATTTCTCCCATTTCATCATACAGCCTATGGTCCACCCAAAAATAGAATAAAAGTCATAACTTCCATACTTAATGCTTTGGAATCAATTGGCCTTGGAATTTACCATTGGAAATTCATACCCACGTCTCATCTATGTCACATATGTGGTTTCATTCAAACTACACTTTAACACCCATGAAACCACTAATCCAACACAAGTTCTGATCATTATTCTCAAATTCTAAATACAATGGACGTTAAACCCACATATAGGAATAGAAAGAGCATATTTTAGTTTCCTCAAAAATATTGTACCAATTGATGAAACATATATATCTTTTCCAAAAAAACAAAACTCTTACAATTTTTGTCTCATAATAATCAATTTCAGTCAAAAATTGAGGTCAGACCTTCCCATGGTTATCCCTCAATGAAACTGTTAGCTCTATCAATCGATGTGTTTCTCAAGTACCCACTCACAATGCCTTTAAGACAAAGGGAATCCAGTTATCATTAATGTATCCGTACTAAGATCTGTTTAACTCCCCTAACATGATATCATTGATTATATAATCTTTCTATTGAATACACACCATTATCACCATGAGTACCAACAAATTACCAATCTCAAGCATCCTCAGATACTTCCTATTCAACCCAATAAAACTACAAATGCATAGAATCCCACGAACAGATATATATGTGGTCAAATACTATATCATGTTTCAAAAATAATTTTATATTTACCCATCCCATACACTAATGATATTTATCAAACCAATATGAATCATCTCATATGAGGTTCATTACATATTAAATAACATCATATATCCTTGAGTAATATTTCATAAAAATGTTTTAATGATTCTCTAGAGTATGTCAAAAAACAAATTCGAGAGCTCCCACGTGACTAATATTTATAATCAATCACTTCCCTTACACTAAGGAAAATTAAATGAATTGTTGTTATAAGAGTTTCATTCTCATCCATATTCATATATACCACGTAAATATATATATATGTTTTCCACAGGGATTTTCCCACTCACACAATGTTTGAAAAAATATACAATACCAGATGGACCTAGTTCTGCCTCTTTCCCTAGGGAAGCCATGTAGTTAGGGCCATCTATCTTTAGTGACTCCCATATTATACAGAATGAATCTCACTAATAACCAAAAAATCATTTCTATTGGGTTGTCATGTCCACCCAACTAGCACAAACCATGGCTAATAGGATTCACCACTCAAGAAAATTAGCAACTCACAACGCATAATCCTTGGACCCGTCTCAAATTCACATGGAATCCAACACGAAATAGGACCCATATCTGGGTTCTCATTTATTAAAAGGATATGCATCACATTCCATTTCATCCATTGAACATGGGTCTAATAATATCTAAGCATTCCAATACATGACTTCTCCCCTAATAATCAGAATCTCAACATGATTTCTCATATCATCATCCAGCACTATTGATGTTAATGAACACCATTAATAAGGTTAAGTATAATATAATGTAATTAAATGATATATGGTAATATATATATATATATATATATTAACTAGAATAGTAAATAACCAAAATTATACAAAACTCTCTCACAATGGTATTACATAATGATTTATAATCCCTTACAGACCACTCAGGGTATCTACTTATCCTCTACTAAGGTGATTGTACCCTCATCACAATAGTCTCTCCTCTCACCAAATCTGGAAAACCATTTATTAAAATAAAAAATATTAATAATTCTTCCAAATTTATTAGAATACAATAATGGATCTATATGGGATAACATTGTATTAAAATTTTATAACAAATTAAACCATCATGAATCAATACTCATTAATGATTATCATACAAGTTTTCCAAAATATTTTATATCATTCATGCCTAATTTTATACATCATAAATCTCATACCTCCAAATTCAAGTAGACAATCATCTAATATCTGGCCTCTTTCATATGGTCTAATATATAGATTCCATAACACATAGATCATAAATTTAAAACATAATGTCTGTCACACTAAGATAAAAACATATCATCCTTAATATCAAAAGCTAATATATTATTCCCATACCCATGTTAAACTATACTTATTTTGGGATTGGTATCCCTAAAACACAATTCAAGGTTACCTCATAAGATTTGACACATTCCTATGTATCTATTTTGAAAACTACAAATATATTAATTAAGAAAAGAAGGTGTTGATTACACATTATAATGTACAAGACTATAGTATAGTATTATAGTTCATCAAAAATGTCTTTAAAAAGACTTCTTTAATACCTACCCATATTCCGAAGGATGTGGACATGTAGTTTGGGTATTTAGATTTATAAAGGGGAGGCTATATCCCATGTATCAAATTTCACTATAATAAACAAATATCGAAAAATAATATGCATAAGAGTATACAGAATAATAATATATTGAATGGTGGAATTAATAATATTAAGAAGAATGATAAGAAATTAAATTCAGTAATTTTTTGAACATCCATATTATATATATGAATGATGTCCTCCAACTAGGGTGGTTTTATACACATAATGGTACAAAAGAAATAAAATACACTTGCTCCACTACTACATAGATATCCACCTCATATTATCCTTTAAAATAATCTAATATATTCATCCTATCATGCTACCCTGGTTCTAATCCTAGACATGTACTAGTAATAGCTATGTTTGAGATTCTCGGGTAGCCATGTGAAATGGATAAATGAGAAGGCATGAAGTATAAAAATAACTAGGTCACCGCCAATATGGTCCCATAAGAACCAATATATATAGTAAAATATCTATGTTTAATGATGAATATAAATAAATAAACTTATGAAAAAAATAAGTACCTTTTTTGGCTATATACATCAATATATATGAGCATATCATATTGACCATTCTTATCAAACTAGTTACCATACCATCGAATATCCTTAGTCCCCCGAACCCGATTAAATAGACATTATTTATATTTGCTAATTTTTATCTGAGAACGTTTTGATATCATGACAAATATATAAATACTTTATCCTTATTTTACTCTTGAATCAATAATATTCCGAATTCACTGATCGTCAACTCATCTTGAGCTAATCAGTGGCCCAATCTCAAGCATCCCATGCATCTCTAAAAACGTCATATATAATTAAATAACTCTAGGATGATTCTCAATATCCTAAGAAATCATCAAATCAATGTCATCCCAAATTTCACTAGGTCAAACAGTTAGATTCCAGCAATTCTGAGCATCCTGATAAAGAATTAGTAATATACTTATTCATGATTGGTTGGATCATTGGGATCACCAAGAAATCTCATAATATTTATAATCATGAATAATAATTCATAATTCTCAAATCAGAACTAGTGGTATCATACTTGTCCTAGGCATCAACAATACATGTTTCTTTGAAGGAGTCACATATAGACATGAGGTTCAATCCATGGGCCTTAGGAATTTTTCATATGGGTCAATAGTCAAATACTAGGATATAAATTAAACATCCATAATAAATTGTTATTTTAATAGTGTATCATATCATTATCATATGATAAACATGGATGAATCCTAGTAAACTTCTCTATTAATCCACCATTCTGTCATCCCATAAATCCGATAGAATGGGTGGTGGGAAACACAACTGGGTTCTATAGGTCCATCCATGAAAAATACTTGATGTAATAAAATAAATTCAAGGGTTAGTTTACTTCAAAAAATCATCACTACAATCAATATCTCTACAGAATACTTATTATATGTGGGATAAAATGTGAAATCAATGCCATATTTACCCAGGCCATGCACACAAATATTAGGAAAGGGAAATCACTATTAACTCTCTAATATTTCCTTGGTCACATCATTGTGGAGGAACTATCAAATTATTCCATGGCCTATTTTAGAGTATTTCTTAAACACTTTATTCCTAGGGGATACTAAATCTCTTGACATTATCATCACGATAGTGAAAACTTACTAGCTGTGTAGAGAAAGTTTCACTAGAAACACTTATGAGATAGAAAAAACCCATCTTGCATTTTATAGTCTCAAAATTTATGTTCAATCACCCACCAAATAAAAAATTATAAAAAGTCATTTAAAATATGATATTTGAATAAAAAATAAATGTCTCAAACATTTATTGAAAAAGGAAAATTCTCTAGTACTATAGTCCATCTAGGTCGAAGCATATTATCAATCCTACTCAGGGAAACTAATGTAAGTTATATAATCTAATTGAACATGTATGTTACCTATGGGGAATAACCACACACCCCATGAATCAAGAATAATTCTCATATTATTTTTATATAGTCTACCTACCTAAAAATAAGTTCTCCCCATTTATTAAAATGGGTTAACAAATTCTGTCATGGCACATAGGGGTTCATCTAGGCTCACATTACCATCTAGCTACCTAAATCAATCGAAAAATTACTAAAAAATTTAATTATAATTAATAAAATCTCTTTATAATTTAATTTATAACAAATTTAACTAGAATAATATACTATAACTCACCAGGCTGTTTCAACACTTCATAATCCAATCCAACAGCATCACACGGGTCAGTCTCATTTCCATGGGATTATGTAGAGGAAACAACCAAAAAAAAATCATACGAAAAATAAAATTAATTTAATGTTGGATATATACCTAGGTAAATTCACAAAAAGAAACAACCCCTTGTAAATCACTAACATATCATGTGTAGATGTAGTCTATGGACATCCCTATCTTAGGAATATTTAATACCACAAGACAATATTATGATTCCATTTTGTTCTAGTGGAATTGAAAAAGAAAACCTATATCTAAAATAAGAAACTTATAATTGAAGGTATATGAGAACAATGAAGGCCAATAAGTTTAAATATTAACATGACATCATAATTTATAGGATTCAAAACCCACACATAATCAATGGGGAAAGGAAACAAAAGGTGATGGATCATATTGGTTGAGTGAGAGGAGGATGAATGAAACGATGGGGTTAGAATCTGAAATGTAAAATGATAAACGTATTTTTTCCCCAGTTTTAATAGAACTCAAGGTTTATCCAAACTTTTTCCCAAACTTTGTTCTAACCATGTTGATTTAACTCACTCATTCCCTTCAACTCAAAATATATGGTAATAATTCTTACAAAATCATGGTCAAAACATAGTAAGTTATCTAAAACCACTCAAAATCACTCACATAGTTTCTCATATTCCTCAAATATTTTTTCAAAACAAATGCTCAAAACCTCCAAACCAATCTCATGGTAAATTTTCTCATTTAAATTTATGATTTCCTCTATCTAATAAGTCAACCAATGCTAGGAAACTATTTGTATTACACAATTTAATGAAACTCACTCTATGTAATAGTTCATTAACGGTTTTATTTAAACCGTGTTACTAAAAATGTGCACAAATTACAATTTTCTATAAAAAACTCTAAAACAAACATAAATATCTTCATTCTAACATGAAAAATCAATCTACCATCTAATCCTCCTGAAATGACTAATAAAGTCCCATTAGTATAATACTGCTCATGGAATTCCATTTCGAATATCCAATCAGTATTGAAACTATTTTGAAATTCAAATTCAATTTCCCTATATACTTTTTAGACTTGATTGGACACAAGGTCATGAACACTCTATGTGAATGGTATCACATAACATTTTTCTTTACTAAGGTAGTCGATCCATGTATAATTAGTACACAAATAAGACCCAAATTGGTCCCAAATGGAATTCCACCTAATATAAATATCTTGTGGTGTAACTTGGATAGAGGATTTGGGTTTATGGGATTTATTACTAAGACATATACTACTCTATTAAACTATGTGGCATAGGAAAAACTTCATGTACATTTCCTAGTCACATACGGATAAGAGAAACAATAAATTTCTTGGAAAATAATTGGATTTACACAATATATACCTAAAATAAAATTTCATGTACCTCTTTTTTAATGTTCTAGATATCATATAATCTTCTTTAAGACATGAAATTGGACCCATGAATAGTACTTTTATATGTAATTTTTTATAGATCACTATGGTGTATTTTTTCTATCTATATTAAAATGGGAAGTAATATGAGTAGGTCCCTTATTTTAATAATGATTTTCCAGTGATAGGGTTTATGTGTGATCATTAGACAGATATATGGTTCATTAATCCATTGTAACATTAATTCACAATAGGGAATAATACCCCATATCATATATATTGATATAGTTTCTACTCCCCCATATTAATGGGGTAGCTGGTCCTTAATCAATATAGTGAAAATCCCATATTATGGATATCTTTGAGGTAGAGTTTACTCTACTGGAGTGACTACCCATCAACTATAGTGAAAATTAGAAAGGTTCATGCCATGTATTATATATTTAGAGTAGTTGTGGGATGATTTTGTTATCTATATGAAGTATACTAATAGATCGTTAGAAAGAATCACATCTCCCAACTAGATATGATGATCAATAGTCATATATCATCAATTATGGATGATTTTTAAGAATATCTATATTTAGTTTTCTTCCCCTATTTTTTGTGTTGAACATACTATATTCATTTTATTTATACCTTTATGTTTATATAAGAAAAATACTAGGTTTGTATACACTCACTCATTCATAGTACATTTCATACATATCACTTCTTATGTAGAAGATAGAAAGCATGACTGGAACTATTATAGAAAAAAGTAGTTGGGTTTTAGTTGTTACTTGGAGACTATGACTACATATTGTGGTCAGTGCTTATGATCATGATATGGGATCTCTATATTATCCCCATATGTATTTTTCTGTTTGGAAAATTAACTTTTATCTAGAAATTAAATTTCACATTTTTTATCAGACTTCATTTCCATACATTGATTTCCATCTAGTGGTTGTGGAATAAATTCATTTATATATAAGTGGTTTCAAAATTTTATTATTATCCTAATATTATTTTATTGGGATGTTCTTGTTCATGTAAATTATGCTAAATCCTACCATTATATAAGATATTCCTAATTAGTGATAGTCTCCATCTTCTAGCCAATTTATTGTGGGATTGGGGTGACATTGTTGGATTACTCCAATCCCAGGTGGGGTCCTCGTGGGATAGGTAATTAAATAGGAGTATTAGAGGTGGGTTGTCCTTGTGATAGTCTTTAGATATATATATTCTTTAATATTATTTTTTAGAACCTTGGGAAATAGGGTTATTGTGTCTCAAAATCAACTCATAAACCATAGAGACCAATGTTGGTGCAGCATAGGATGTAACCATACATGATTACTCTTACCATATTCTTTCAAAATCATCATACCAAGGGATCACTTGAGGTAAAAAATATTTATGAGTCATATAGGAATGCATCATCGAGTCCCATATCATTCATGTGTCAACTAACCAGATATTCTCCTTTGACCCAGGTGCATCTTTTTAATTTTCATGATGATTCTATAATTAATGGTTTTTATCATACTGAGATAGGCTTATTATGATAAAAATTCTATTTATTATGCTTTATTCTTGGGGCCTATTCATGAAAATTTCCACTACAAGTTAAAATAGAGAAATTTTTACACAACATGAGAGGAATATAAACCCTCTTATTGGCGATTATTATTATGTTCCATTTTATTTTGAGTAGTCCATTATTCCAGAAGAATGTGGCGATGACACATCCATGATTATGTACATTGAATTCATTTTACTAATTGAGAATACTCATTATTTTGTGTGATCCAAGACCTCCATCATTATAGGACTTGATGGAGCTAGTGGTTCATGTTTTCTGGCACATATGAACCCTAACTGACTAGATGGTTATTCTAGTTTCCAACCTTCTACATAGAGTGGACGGATGCTGGTGGATTTTGATCACTAGTACACATTATGAGGTGACACTTTCATGGAAGGAGTTTTAGGTCTTGTTCAATATGGTGTACTACATGATGTCCATGTAATATTTGTGTATTTAATATCTTTTGGAGATTCTTCTAGATGAGATGACTATTGGGGAGTATTCATTTTGGTTTACTAACCTCACAGGATACTATCACAATATGGTTTGATATGGATATCTTCAGGTTTGGAAACTTTAATAGGCCCTCTGCAAGATAATCTACACAATAATAGTCACTATATGTATTCTGTCTTATATAATTTTTCCAAATTAGTACCTGGTGGATAGAGTTACTCATGGGATTTATATGTTAATTTTATGAAGATAAATGACACTATTATGGTCATTAATTGACTATCAATATTATGAAACAATATGTATTAACATCATAGGAGAGTAAGATTTCATTATGTGGATATGATGAGTTCTTCCATCAAGGGATATAATGATATTCTAGAAGAGTGAGTACCGGTTAAGAGTAATAAGATAAAACATATCTCTCATTAGTTTGTGAGATGTGACTTCATTTTGCTGCACTTCATTCATCTATCCTCCAATAGTAGTGAAGGAATATACGTACATCATCACCAATTATGTTCTGATACTTTATCCATTGTGAGAGATTGAGTTTTTATTACATTTAACCCTAGAACCTAAAAATATATCTTTAGTTCCACATTATATGGAATCAAATAAGTAAAAGGAACATAGGGTGTAGTTGGAGAACCTTCAAGATAAGGGTTTTATGAAATATATTATGCCTCCTAGGGAAGCTCTAGTGTTGTTCATTTATAAGGATGAAAAGATGGTGAATTTATTCATTTATAATTCATGAATGAACCTAGTGAAAATAATAAATAAGTAACCCATTATGCCTGTCAATGAAAACATCGTCCAAATGAAAGGTGTATTATGGTTCATGGATATTGATCTTATATCTGGCTACCATAAGTTGACAGTTTTTGAAAAGGATATTATTATGAAAAAAATTCTCATGTCACTTTATACAATATAGTTTCATTATTATTACCTTTGGTGGGATTAATAACACTTTTTAGAATTAAAAATTTGATCATTAAACTCTTATTAAACTAGATTATTGTCAAATTTGTTGATAAGTTTATCATTTATGTGATATAAAAGGAGGATAACATTAGGAATTTGAGGATGGACATATAACTCCATCAAGATAACAAGTTATGTAGTAAACTAAAAAACATTAAATTCTAAATTTTAGATATTACATGTATATGGAATGTTATATTAGAATGTGGTGTAGTCATATACATAGTGATGATAAAGGGATATTTATCATGTGAAAACCCAAGAATTTTTCAAAGGTTTAATGACTTCGTTAATTTTTAGGGAAATACCAATGTTATAGGGAAACATTTTCTTTGAATTAGACCCTTTACTACTTTGACATTCTATGGGTTGTTATTTTATATTTTTAGGGATGTATAAAACCCTTCAATGAGCTATAGTGGAGGGTTACTATTTCTATTGTTCTCACACTACTATAGGAGGGTATTGGGTATGTCGTGTAAAATGATTCATATAGAGTGGGACTAGGTTTTGAAATGATGAAGAGTAGTGTAAGAATATATTTTAGGTCATGGATAATAAATCCCTTAAAAAGAATTATATGACCCATTATTTTTAGTGGGATGTAGTATTCTTCAACATGAGGATATAGAGGCATTATATTCTTGGTGATCACTTTTTGGTCTACTCAAATAACTATATACATAAGTATATCATTTCTTATAATGATATTTTCCCTACATAAAGATATTAGTTGGAGGTCGTGTAGGAATATTTATTCTATATAGTATATACTCCATGCAAGTAAATTGTTGTGTTGGATTCCCTTATCCATAATTACATGTATTAGTTGAGGTATGAGGTGCTTTAGAAGTTGTAATCTTCACAGATTAACCAAATGGAGGATAGTGGGACATCATATACACATTTTTTGATAGGTTCTCTAAACCTTCTCCCATGTGAGAGATAGACATAGTAGTAAGAAATATAATTTGTTGTTTTATGTATCCATATATTTATATTAGATGAACTAGTAATTTTATATAAAATTTGGGGAGTTCATCATCCTCTATTAAGGAATGATAGTGGTTTTTGATAACATTATATGAGGATTTTATGATGATGTTTCATACATACCTTTTAGTAGTTCATTCAACAATAGAGATGATGTACCATAACCATTATTGGTAGTAATGGTGGGATGGAATGAGGAATAATGTTAATGAGTATCTTTCTTGATGTCTCACATGGATGTTTCTAATGGCAGAACATAATGATACCACCTAAGTAACTTATAATGAACCATTACATACATGCATTTATTTTAATCTATTTAAAATTATTAAAATTTTAAATTCAACAAATAACTATATCCCAAAAATAATTACTTCAATTTATTTGTATACTAGATATGTAAAATAACTATTTTAAAAAACTCAAAACCATTTATCATATGAACAACACTAGACCATATTTTCAAATCTCATTAATAAGACACATCCTCAGTACCCATGGAATTAAAAAATATAAAAGGGGTAACAGAAAATAAATTATATGTTGTGAATAATCATTTCATAAAAGATGAGTTCTCTATGATATGTGAAAAACATGAGCATAAGTAAAATATCATGAAATCCAGAAAAACAATTATAAGACACATGTGAGCTTAAAAGAAAAAATAAAAAGAAAAGATAGACAAAAATAATTAACATGGAACTATACATTTTATAACATTTATAGAAATCATTTAACTTAATCATTGATACATTGGGGGATATTAACATAATGACTATAATATTTTCGTTTTCCCACCAACATTTGTGTTGAGAAACCATAAATTCCTAATGCACAAAAAATTGTGATCATGATTATGAGAAACTGAAATGTACTCATGAATACAGATCTCAAGAGGTATAATCCCACCACAAATTAATTATAGGTAGATATAGGAACCTGACCATCATTCTTAAATAATTTCAGGTTACACTAAAAAGTAATTCTTTTTTCAAGTCATAAATATCCCATGGAATTAAATTCTACTTTATAACTCATAAAAATGGGAATCCTTCACAATTATTAAAGTTCCCATGGAAATAAAAGAGGTTTCATAAAAGATAGAAATGTTAATAATTTAATTTTCATCATGAAAAATGGAAATAAAATTGTATTAATAAAAATACCCAAATTAAAATCAATTACTTTTCTTAAATAACACATTGAAATAAAATAGATTTCATAAAACATTTATAGTTTATAATATAACCTCAAGAAATAAATAATTTGATATCAAAATCTTAATCACCATAAATAATCAAATTAAAAATATATGGTTTGGTGAAACATGAAACATAACTCTATTAGATAAAAATCATAATGAAAATATTGAGGAAAATGAAAACTTAACCATGAAACTAGGTTTCCTGAAAATAGATTTTATTCATAAATGTAAAATGAATAGAAAAAAGTCTCATTTCAAAAAGTTTTCTTTGTTTTATTAACTAAATTGAAATAAACATCCTTCATGGAAATTTATTTATATTAAAATATATTTTTCCCCAGGAGAGGAGATAAAATCATTCAAAATTGAAAGATATGGAAAAATGATGATCAAAAAGAAATTGTATATCTTAATGATAGGAGTTTGAGTTTCCATGTACTATAATATTATACACAAATTGGTTAAAAGAGATTTAATATCATTTATCATAATGATAATGACCTTAGATAACTATTTCAGAAAATAATTTATAACCATTACCCTTTATACTCTTCATTATTAAAAAAATCATAATATTTATTATTTCGATATAATATATATTTAATAACGAGTGTTAATAATCTCTACCACTTAGAATTGGGTTCATAAAACCAATATATATTCTATCTCTTCCTAAATTTCACCATTTATTAATAATTAAATTCACCCTAATTTATTTTTTAAAACTCTTATAGTTATATAATCCCATCATGAGGGAGTTTTTGTTCCATTTTGTAAAGAAAAAATTATAATTTTAGTAGTTTATTCTTATATATACATATTAATTGATTACCTTATAACGATCATTAATTTTTTGTTATCCAAAATCAAACACATTCATGAATTATATTACCCATTTATATCATATATAATATTTAATATAAACAATAAGCCTCCATTAATGTGTGATTGAATAACGAAATATAGTGTACAATAGAGGTGGCAGTCCACACGTTTGCATTGATGTTGAATTTATATTTCAAAGGGTAAGTAATATGTAATAAGGTTTATTATTTCCGTAAAACAAATATCATATTTATATATATATATTTATATTAAATATTTAGTTAATTCATATTTTTTATGTTCCTAAATATATGGTGATCTAAAACAAAACATTCTTCTTTATAGAGGTGGTAATATTCCCAATACAATGTTAAAAAAAAATTAATAGAAAAGGGAGAAAGGATGTTAATTCTTATAAAATAATTACATTAATATATCATTATAATAATGATAAATATGAAATCATTTAATGATGGTTAAATGGAATACGTGGACAAATAAGTACACATAAATAATTAGTAATTAGAAATTAAAAATTAAAAATTTATACATCACATTTGGATTATTAGGTGAGCATTATGATTTAATCATTTGAGGTATGAATTTTTAGGGGGAATAAAACATGATGAATGTGGATAATAATATTTAGGAGAGGTTTGTCAGTGGTTTTTTCTAATATAAATTCTTTTGGTGTGAGGGTAAGTGAGTAGAATAGTTACCATTTTGTATGTGAATGGGTATGACATTTTTGAAATACCCAAGAACATTTCAACAGTGGGATTTCACCCATAATGGGGGTAACTCAAAATTTGTGAGATAATAGTGAGGTAAAGTGATAAGTTTATAATTATTTCAATCTGTAATACATTGATATCACATAATTTGTTATTAATATTAAGCACCTTATAAAAGTACATGCTCTAGGACTGTAATAGTTTTGGATCTTTGGAGTCTTGGAAGAATATATTCTAACATTGTGAATGTTCTTCAATGTTTACCAAAAATACCATCCACTATAGTAAAAAAACATAAAACCTCTATTCATAACCATGAAAAAGGTTAAATTCGAAATGGGTGAGATAAAATGCTGTGTGGGGGTAAATAAATGAAATATGTAAGAATTACATTAACATAAGTGTATGGGAAAATTACCATAAGATTTAATGATTGTACCCTATATACTATAGATAAGAAAAACGAGACATGACATAATGAATGGTTGTTAATAAGACATGAACCATACGATAATCATGAAAATGATCCCTATGAGCATATCAAAAGAATACTACATTGATTTTTTTTATAAACACATAAACATGTAATTTCATACCCCATAAGTTGTTGTTCAATACAAAAAAAAATATCAAGGCACTTTATGGGGACTATGCCTATTAGGAAAGATATACCACTATCCCTAGCCTCGGTCCTTTCTTTATAAGAAATCATGTTACCCCATATTCCAATAGATGACCTGGGTTCCTCATCTTCACATACTGGATTGGGTTTCCCATCTTCCCATTGTGGATCAGGACACACCTGTTTCCAATTTTTGATCAATCCCATCAACTTTTTTCCCATAATTATCTAATAAGATATTAATATTTTCCTAATGCATCTAAGGTAGATATATGTCCAACTCATATCATAATTAAATCATATATAAATGTTATACATGATCATAAACAATTATATCATAACGAAGGAAGAGAAATGGTCGTAAAAAACATGTAATAAAATCCTAATATAGGGGTAAGTACATGTTTCCTAATCATTTCTTCATATCATAAGTCCTGAAATGAATCATGTTTCATGAGAATATATCTCGTGAATAATAAAAACGTTTCATAAACATTACTTAATCCAAAAAAACCATTTAGGAAAGAATATTAATGGTAGTATTGTATCTTATACCTCATATTAAATAACTATAATAAAGATATTCATAATATATGGAGAATTATATTGAAATATAATGTAAAACATTTCTTAATGAAAATAGCCTTTCTAGGAATTTTTTTAAAAACCATTTCAAAATACTTTTCTTATAGAGAAATATTTACAAATTCTTTTAAAAAAATTATTGATGAAAATAATATTTTTTTCTATGAAAAATCCTTTTCAAACCATAAATTATGGTTAAATATTATTTATTTTAAAATAGAATTGAAATAATATAAATGAATATTTAAAATATTTTGAAAACACTTTTCTAAAAAATATTTTTAAAAACATATAATGACATATTTAAATAATTTAAATAATTTTCAAGGAAAATTAACTTTTGAAAACATATAGAAAAACATTTGAAAATCATGTAAAACACGTATTAAACAAAAACCATTTATGAAAACCATTTTCTTTCTAAACAAAATTAAATTAATAATATTTCTTGATTACCAGGTAAATATTTTCTATTAAAAAAATATCCTTGTAATCATAAAATGGATGTTCTAATTAAATTACTTTCATGATAGTGGGTATGTTTGTACATGGGAAACATTACCTTTTTCACATTAAATGTTTGAAAAGGTGTATTGATCAGAATATTAAAAGAAGATTACTTTTTAAAAAATTAGTAAAAAGGTAAACAAATTAGTAAAATGTTTCAATAAATATCATAGAATAATAGTAAAACAAATTTTAAAACATTATTAAAAAACATAGTTTTCAAAGAACACATATTTTTTATAGAAATGAGAAATAAATTCGGATTTTCCTAATAACACATTCTTAATTATATTATCTACCAAAAACTAAATGTTTTTTGATATTACATGAAGATATATTATTTATCTATAGAAGGTTAAAATAATGAAATATAGTGACATATGGATTATATTATTTCATCAATTTAAGTATAATTCTAAATAATGATGATAAATGATGAGATTAAAGAAATGAATTGCAACCACTTTGGTTACATTGAATCATAATCCCCAAGAAAGAATAAAATTACATGAAGATTAAGATATCCTTAAAAAATTATATTCTTAGAATAACATTTAAATGGGCTTTATATACACCCCATAGAAAAATATAAGTGCAAAATAAGACATATATCTCAAAGAGGGAAAATTGAGAAAAAATGCATTACTAATTTGGAAATTTTTGAACTGTAAACTCCATGAAAGAAATATCATTAAATGGATATGTAAAAACCCTTATTTTTAAGTATTTTAATAATAAAATACATTAATTTTATGTATATACACCACACAAAAGAAAATTATTGGTGAATATGGCATGTATCTCATAGAAATAAAAATTAAGATGAAATTCCAGTATCTTATGTATTAACATTATTCTTACACATTTAGACCACATGTATAATAAATATATGTATATTATAGATATAAAGAAAATATTATTATATATAATACCACATATGATTTTATTATGTCATTATATTACAAGTTTATAAACAATACCATGTTAGTATTAATTTTAGTGTAATATGTCAGTTGTCTTTCATATAAAGGTTGACTTCTTAATGTTTATATTTTTAACTAGATCATTATTTACTTGTTTATATAATGTGAAAAATGATTTATATAGCACAAATATTAATTATATAAAAATTTATAATAATCTATTAAAATTTTATATGTGAAATAGAATACTCATTTCATGGAGATGGGAGGCCCTACGTACATGTAAACATTTTCCCTTTTTATTGTTATATTGAAAGGAAGAATGTAATTGAAATATATATATATAAATATATATATATATAATAATTATATTATAATTATAATTTAATATATAACATATTATTTTACTAAAAACATCCTTAATACATTGCAAGTAATGTGTTATTGAATGACGTTTCTTTGAGGAGGTGATTGTCCACACATCCACAAACCAAGTTAGTGTATTTACAAAAATGGAAAAAATGAAGGTATGCATTATATAATTATTAAATAATCATAAATAAATAATAACTATCATAAATATCATATAAAAATATAATTTCCATCCTAATTCCCAATAATGGGAGGTGGTAAAGGAAAAACGAACAACATAATTTCATGAGGTGATAATTCTCCATATACAAGAACAGTAAGTTAGTTACCCAAAAGTTGGAAGTTTTTTTTATTATTAATAAAAAATATAATAAAAAATTATATTGATGATACTTAAGTTATTATATAATCATGGTTTAATATGTTATTAGGGCGTGAATAATGAGAATAAAACAAAGGATCTACGGGGAGGATAATACCTCTTCTCTGTGTAACTCCTATTAGTTTCACAAAATGGATTCCATGGATGGATTTATTCCAAAAGGGAGGATTATAGGATTACAGGAAGGATTTTCGGAAATTATCTGAGAATATTTTTGGAAATCCAAATGGGATGAGATTTGGGAATATGTTGTACGGGAGAGTGAATTTTTAAAGTGGAGGAGGAGTGGCATTCTGGTAAATTTTTTAAATGATATTTTCACACAAGTTTTTTCTAATAAAAGCGGATCCAACAAAGGAACTAATCCTAACCAAGGTATTATAAAGGAAATTTTTGAGAAAATAAAATAATTTTGTTAATTGAAGTCAAATTGACATATTTTATCTTTATAACCAAAATAAAATATATTTTAACCATACTGATACATTAAACAAAAAATAAGTTTTAAATTTAAATTAATTGTTTTTCACTATTCATAAAAAAATTAAAATTTTATGGAAAATACCAAAAATTAACCCAAAATTTGTTTTGATATTATGATTCTAAAAATGATGTATTTTATTCCAATAAAAATTATAATATTATCAAAAATCTTATTAAAAAGCGGTTCACGGTTAAAATGTAGTAAGATTACCTTCAGGAAGGTATATATGTTTATTAATAAAAATGAATTTATTCTTGCCATATAACATTAAAATCAATTGTATGAGTATAAAAAATATTAATTGAATATAAAATATATAAATTTTATAGAGAATATTAATCAAAAGTTGGTTTCAATAATTATTGATAAAAATTTATGTTTATATATAGGCAAATAGTTTTCTTTGTAAGGTAATTTCTTTATTAACCACATCTTATTACATTCACTTATACCAATTTAAAAGAAAATGTTTCATTTTATTTACATGTTTAGATAAAATTTTCATAATTTAGATTATATTATTTGTAATTTCCATTCCAATAGCTCGGTGGTAGTTATTTTATTATTTTAATTATATTATTGTTAGTATGTCGTAGTTTTGGTAAAACTAAATTGTCCTTATAACACAACATATAGAAAGCACTCAATGTTTTGTATAATACAATACAAAAATAGTTTTCTGTGAACTGAAATATAATCAAATTATTTCAATTAGTACAATATATACTTTGTGTTGCGTATAAAACAACCCACACTTAATGCTTTCATATAACAAAAAATATATTCAATGGTACATGAACTGTAAAATATCAAAATTTGGAATTATATAGAATAAATAATTCCACAATTCTTAGGTTATTACATTCTAAACCCCTTATAATGAATTTCAACCGCTATATTCTTATAGTTAATAAAATTTATAGTAGTTAAAATTTTTATTATTAGAAACTGACATCAAAAAAAATTAATTCTAAATCTTCTTTTAAAAATGGATAGTCTGAAACATAATGGCTTCCCAAAGTAACACATAATTAGGTTTCTACAAAAGAGAACATAGGTGCGAAGTGGAAACATGGACGTGGAAGAGAAATCTAATTATCATGTTTTTATGGAGGGGTGTAGAACATAGTTAGTACAATGATAACAATCACAATTCAATAAGCTAAAGAGGGTTGAAAATGGTCATTTATACCATCATAAATGTTTTTCCCTTTACAAAATTTTATTTCAAGATAATTTTTCTTAATGTTGAAAATTTTTCATGTAAATATATACTTAAAGGATTTGTGGACAATTTTAACCTTTATTGTTCCTTGATCATCTTCCATATCATCTCTTTTTTTGTCAAAATTATGGTTAATTTCTCATTTATAAATTATAGATAATGATATCCATGAATAGAATTACATGTCATTCCATCGATCTTTATAAAAAAAGGTTTGAAAATGTTATCCAATAAGAACAATTCCTTAGACGATGAGATTATACATTAATCACTAAAACCTAATCTGAAGCTTAGTATGAAACATTTTATAAATGGTAAACCTTATAACCATTATAAAAGATGAAAATCAAAAACATTATAAATAACTTAACTAAATCAAGATAACATTGATACATCAAATTACATAATTTACTTCTTGGTTTGGACATACCTAACATGGGAATACCATCATTAGTACTCTATTATAACATGGTAAGGACTTGAATTACCATAAATCATTATTGAAAACATTCATGTTTCCTTATTCCAATGTTTATTAGTTATATTCCTTCAATCAATTTTTTTTGTAAAAATTATTAATGATAGCATAAATTATATGTAAAAAAATCCTTAATTAGTTCCAATGTAATCATTACCATCCAACTTACTTATTCATATACAATATATATTTGTCCAAAAAATAATTATTTTAATACAATGATCTTACTATGGTTTATCTTTCACATTTTCATGTGTTTCCCATAAACATGATTCTTTGAATAAATCACTTTTTGAGTCCATAATAACTATTCAACATATTCTTTTAAGCACTTAACATAAATAGAATAATACTTATATATTTCACCATTCATAAAACATAATTATTTAATCCAAATACATAAAAATTTAATTATTCCACTTCATCCTTATGAAATAAAAAATTATATATCAACATACTACTTAATACCAATTTCTATTAAAATATTAAAGGTACTATCATCATAAAAAATAATATAACCATTACACATAAAACCTTTCTAATTCTATTTGTTACATTTCTAATTAATACATCAATTTTCAAAATGAAAATTCATTCCACACTAAAAATAATTTAACAAAACGATTCAATTTTTAATTATAATTACATTAGTTGTTTCCTTCTTTTCAATAGTAAAAAAATTCTTATTCTTCTAAGACATTCACTTAGGCGATTCTTCCACATTCTTAGCACAAATAAAACCAAATATTCTATCTTCAATGATATCCATTACTCAAACACCCATTAAACTCCATACTTATCTTATTTGGTGAGTTCGAGAGTTCATTAAGTTACATGTTCTTAATCATGTTCCATGAAAAATTACTAGGAAATATCACATCATTCTTCACACCAGTGACCATCAGATTTGACAGCTCATCCAAAAATTTTCCATCATATTCAATATTAAGCCAGTTCCATCTTGTTAACAACATTTAATAAAACTAGAAATCATTGTGTGAGAATCACATATCATTTTTAAAACCATATAACTATGAAAAATCACTTATATGATGTCTAAAATATGGCTCCTTCTTTAATATATGACACCAAATAATTATCTTTAGATACATCCCTAGATATATCATTTGAAATAACCCTAGAGATATCACTAATTATTTTTCATCCTAGTTTCCAAATGCTGACTAATTTTTTTTTTGATAGATACCCAAGAAACCCGGTCTTAATATACATGGATATTACATAATTTTTTATGATTATTCTAAAAAATTCAAAATATAAATTCCCAAATAACATAATAATTTAGTTTCATTGGAAACATGTAATAAAATCCTCTAACTTGGTGAATAATCTTCAATGTTTCCCTCAATGATATTAATATTTAGTACATCTACATAAATCCTTCCTTCATAACCTAGGTAAATGAAACATAAAAAAGGGTGAGATCAAATGTTCAATAAGGTTAAATAAAGTAAATATGTAATTATAAGATGAAAATATGGGTATGATAACATGAAAATAACATATAAAGATCATACCCTACATATAAATGGTTAGAAACACGAGACATGGGATAAAGATTCACCATTCATATGATATGAATCATAATATTCTAAATAACATAACCCATGTGATAATATCTTAGGCATAAGACATATAATTTTGTTGAAAAAAATAGAGATGTAATTTCTTTAAATAAAAGTCATGTGTTTTTTCCAAAACCAAATCAGGGAACATCATGGAGTCTATAGTAACTGGGTGGGACACACTACCATCCCCAGTCATAGTCCTTTTCATAAAAGGGATTTGGTTTCCCCATCTTCCCATAGTGGATCAGGTCTCTACTTCTTCCCATAGTGTATCATGATTCCCCATATTCTCAGAGTTGATAAGGACACACATATTCCCCATTTTTTTAGGATGCACCTATTTCCTATTTTTGATCAAGTCTTTCTAATTGTTTCACATAATTATCTCAAGAGATATATATATTTTCATAATTAATTGTATGGAGATATATGTCCCAGCCATATCAGAATGAAATCATAAATACTTGTTATATAAGATGAATGTTGATCTTATCAAAACCCATGAAATGGAATGGGTATATTAAACTTCTAATCATATCATAACTAGTGGAAAAAATAATGGTTTCATAATTATTTAATCAAAGAATAACTCATTAAAAGGAATTGGTTTCATAAGAATATTACCCATTTAAGAGAAATGGGTGTCATAAACATCCTTCCATCAAAACATTAATCATTCATAAAATAATATTAATGGAAATTTTGGGTTATATCTCTAATAAAACATAAACTATAACAACACATTTCATTGTATATGGGGAATGATTTTGAACGATCTCATGAAACATTTCTTAATGAAATTAGTCTTTCATTTAAATTAATTTTTATAAATGCATTTTGTAAAAAAATCTTAAAAAGAGAGCATTAAAATTTAATTTACAATATTTCTTGGTTAAAAGTTATTTTCTATTAGGAAAACTATTTCAAAAAGATAAATAATTTTAAAAAATAATTATACATTATAATAACTTTTTAAACCTATAAAGGAATCTTGAAAATATTTTGAAAACCATTTTCATTTAAATTAATATGAACACCTAAAAAGATGGATGGTAATAATTTTTAAGACACCCTCCTTGAAAATGTACGCAAAAACTTATAAATAGAGCTTTAAATCATTTAAATCATTTTATTTGAAAATAAACTTTGTAAAATATATTGTGTATGCATTAAAAACATTTAAAACTCTTCGGAAACATAAAAGTTTTTCTAAAAATGTATTCATTAGAAAACTATATATATTCCAACAAAATTATTGAATATTAGGAAGAAAATTTATTTTAAAAAACATTCTTGGAAAATTACAATGTAATCTAATTTGAAATTATGATCATGATGGTGAGTAAGTCCATACATGCTGAACATTCTATTTTCACCTTAACATAATTGAAGAGTGGCTTGACAGGAAAATGTATTGAACATTTATATAATTTTTTTTTAAAAAAATGAAGACTTGTGTAAAAGTTTACATTAAACATCATAGTATAATATTAAATAATTTTTTTTGTAACATATTTAGAATACACGGTTTTGAACGAACACATATTTTCGACTAAAAGGAGAAATAATGTTATATTTTCCTAATAACACATTCTAAATTATGTTAAGTAAAAAAAGTGGAAAACATAACTTATATAGGAATATATCAAGGGTAAAAATAGGATAATAAATTTAGTAATATTTCTTGAGAGGTGGATCATATGATTTCATAAATGGATGGACAATCATAAAAAAATGCTGATATATAGTGAGATTTTGGAAATAAACTATTACCACTTTGGTAACTTCAAATCATAATCCACTTGAGATAATAAAATTAAATGAATCTTAATATATCATGAAATTATGTATAATCATAATATAATATGTCAATGTATATTATATACACTCTATAGAAAAGTATATGTGTATAACATTGCATGTGTCTCAAAGAAGTTAAATTGAGACTAAATTAGTTTAGCAATTTTTTAAAATTTGAACCATACACCCTATGAAGTATATATAATAAATAGGATATTTAAATAGCCATAAGATTATGTGTATAAATAATATAATATATTCATGTCCATTATATACATGACCCAAATTAAATTTGTGGTAAATATAGCATGTATGTCACATAAATTTAATGTGACTTGAAATTACCTTACCTCAAGACTTGAATTTCCTCATACATATTCAACTGAAATGTATAATTAATATAAAAATATTTTAAATCCACCATATAACCATATTATAATATATAATACCATGAATTATTTTACTATTAATTTATATTATAAATTTATTTACAATTTAATATCAATGTTACATTTCGATTAACATCTGTATTGTTTTTCATATATGATTTGACTTGTTATTCTTTATCCTCTTACATAGATCATGATTTAAATATTTAAAAAATGTAAAAAATTATTTGTTTATCATAAATATCTAGTATATCAAAATTTATAATAATATAAAAAATATAGATATGTGAAATGGGATACACAATTCAGGGAGATGGCAGGCCACACGTACACATGAATAATATTTCATTTTTCTATTCATATTGAATGAAAGAATATAATTGAAATATATGTATATATAGAAATATAAAATCATTGAAGTAGTATTATTATGTCATATATATCATATAACTTCACTAAACCCATCCTTAATACATTACATGTTGTGTTTGAATGAGTCACGTCACTTTGAAGAGGAGGTAGTCCACAAACCTAGAAACGATGTTATTATATTTAAATAAAATGGAAAACATGAAGTTATGTTTTATATAGTTATTATAGATTCAAAAAAGACAATATAAATATCATAAATATCATATAATAATAGATTTTGATTTATAATTCCCATCCATGAGAAGTGGTATTTGAACCCTTAGAATAAAAATTCCTCAGAATTTTGTAGACACTTATGTTATTATATAATAATGGAAAAATAAGTGTTTGTGGGTGGATAATTAATAAAAAAAGTATCATTAGGATGTATGTTTATTCCTCTATGGGTAACTCCTCTTGGTCTTCACCAGTGCGTTTCTTTGGATGGAATTATTCTGAGTGGGAGGATTCTAATATGGAGAGAGGGTTATTAGAGAATATATTTATTCTATGTGTGGGAGTGAAAAAGGGAATGAGATGTGTGAATAAGTGGTAGGGGAGAGTTCCTTTTTATAGCGGAGGAGTATAATTCTTATAAATTTTTGAAAGATAATTCAATCCATGTTTTCCCATTAAAAGTGGTTCAAATAATGGTCCCAAAATAATACAAGGGAGGCTAGGGTTGAAATATGAATATAACATGGAATTTTCACATGTTAGGAGATACTTTTGGACCATATTTTTAATGTTAAGTCCTTTGATAAGCTAATTTTATTGTTGATCACTTTATTTAATTTCAACCATTTTCACTAATATGTTGTGTCAAAAACTATGTTTACAATATTATAAATTATAAATTATTATTATTAAAAATATGGAATCCATTTTTCAAAATTAAAATCATATATGTGGTTTAATTTAATTTAAAATTAGTCTTGAATACGGGCCATACCAGTATGATTTTAAACGAAATGTTCCAAATTTTGAAATATTATTATGTACAATTTCAATGTGAAATTGTTTCCAGTTACCTACATTTGATTAATTTATGTAAAATTGATATAATTAAACTTAAAAAAATCTAATATAATATTTAATTCGATATATAAATTAGAAGAAATAACGGTTTTGTGTAAAATTACGACTTTATCATTATTTATTAAAAAATGAAGCTTCTCAAGTAAATTATTGAAGATCACCCATTGTTAATTATCATATTCCACATAAAAGAATGATGTTAATTTTTCCAAATAAAAATTATAAATGTTTCAAAAAATCATATTTAAAATGGGTTCTTTACTAAATGGATGGAAAAGTTCATTTTACAAAAATTTGTCTTTTTATTCCTAAAATTGGATTTATTTTTATCTTATACCTCTAAAATATAATAGAAGAGTATAAAAAAATTAATGAATATATAATACATAAATATTATATAAAAATTCAATAAAAAATGATACTCTTAATTTATTGAGATAAAAAGGTCTATTTAAATAGAAAAATAGTTTTATTAGAAAATAAATATAATTATTTTCAAATAGTTCTTATGTTCACTTATAATAATTCATATCCCAATTATTTAATTTATATTCATTTGTAAATAATATTTTCAAAATATAGTTAATATTATTCAAAACATCCATTCCAACAGCTAGGTGGTAGCTATAATAATAATTTAATAATATTATTAATAGTATGTTGTGGTTTGGTAGAACTTGACTTTACATGTAACACAGGCTATCAAAGGGACTCAAAATTGTGTATAATACAAGCCATCCATAGTGTTGTGTGTACTGTAAGCAAATATATTTTTTGCGTGAAGTGAAATCATGACTTGGTATTGTGTATAACACACCCAACACTACGTTATTTCTTATAAATAAATTCTATATTTAGTGCTGTGTTAAAAGTAAAATATCAAAATATTTAATTAATTTGTCAAAAACAATTCAAAATATTTTGTGGTGTCACAATAATGGCTTGAAACACCCATTATGAGATTGTTTAATTGGTTTATGGTATTTTCCTTTCACTTAGAACATGTTTACTCCGATTTTTTTAATAGGGTAACAACATTTCCGAAAGTTATTTTTTTCCATTATTATTGAAGATAATATGGTACTTATTGAATAATTTTGACCTAATTTTTCAAAATTTGATAAAAAAATTGTTAGATTAATTTTCTAAATTTTATTAAAACTAATATTAAAATAGTAAATTAATAATATATTAAAATAATGTTTTTGAAAATTAAAACATCTTTTATAAAAGGCTAAATATGGAATATAAAATTAAAATAATAAATTGTTAAATGTTAAAATAAAATAAAATATAGATAATTGGTCTTAGATTAAGGATTCAATAATTTCAATTCATAATTATATACTAATATTTTCATAAAATTCATTTATTTACAGAAACATTAATTCTCACTTTTCAACTACAAGTCAACATTATTTAAAAAATAATAAAAAATAATATTTTTTAAATATATTTATTTTATTTTCATTTTTGAGATTACATTTTCCAAATTCTCATTATAATATTTATATATTTTAATTTAAAATAAAATCATTAAATATTGTGAAGAAATATTTTTAGAGGATTTCATTTTTTTGTTGTATTTAATATTATTCTGATAATTTTTCTAACCATAAATATATAAAACCTAAAATATATCAATATTATAAAATAAATTATGATCACAACAAAAATTTCTTAGCTTCTTAGTGGTACTTATTGATAAATTATTAAAAAGTCCATTATTTATTAAATTTGTCATAACTGTTTCTAATTACATATTCCATGACTACCACACAATGGTCAATATCTAACAAAATAATAAGCGTTGTGGTCTGCTAGGGTATTGTGATGTTTGAGGAGCATGAAATGAAACATTTAATATATTTATTTTTAAACATTTTACTTATACTCAGGTTATAATATTATACCCCCTTAAAATAAATTTTCCCTTGAAATTTTATTATATGGAAGAAAAAAGTGGAATTATATTTCAATCATCCTATCCTAATGTCAAAATATAGACAATTCAAACATATTATTTATCTATACGGATAAAACTACATGATTTTTTTATGCTTATAATCTTGCCTCATAGATATATAATCTTGACCATTTTCCACAAACAAGATATCATTGAAAAACTGCATAAAACCCTAATATGACATTTATGGTGGGTCTGGTATATACATTATGAAATGTTATATATGGAAGACATATTGTAATCAGAATACATTAGGTGGGGTCACTAATAGGTATGACATGGCCCGAACATGATCAATTTTATGGAAGGGACCTACATACTAATGACTTAGCTTTTATTTCTTCCAAAGTCACATAATATGATCCCAAGAATATATAAAACAAGACACCTACTCACAATCATACAAATAGAGATCTCATCATTGTTTATGTATCATAAATATTTTGATTACATGGTGTAATTTTCAAGTGAAGCAGAAAGATTTCAAATTACATCATCATTTATTATTCATGTTCTTGTCCTATCAAATATATTTCTCCAACTCAAACCTCACATGTTGGTGTCTTGTATCTATACTAATATAGAGCCACATATGGGTCCATATGAGTGTTATAATGGAGATAATTATTACATTATAACACAACTATGGGAATGGGTTAACCCCAAAATCCTTGAAATTCTATTGAGCATGATTTTAGTATATCCTAAATTGTTTTTATTGTCCTCTCATATTGACCATCGATATGAGGGTGATAAGCAGTATTGTAATAGAACCATATCTCTAACTCATTCTGAATTCATCTCCAAAACCATTAGGTTAACCATGAATCTCAATTTAATAATATAGAGAGAAGTACCCAATGAAACCTTTACACAACACTTCTGTATATCCTTATGACTTAGTGTATAGAGAAATTAATATTTAGGGAATTAAAATGAAACAACTTTTCCAAGTATTCTAATACATCCCAATTAGTAAAATAGAGTTTAAATATTTTTGGGAGTCCTATGGAAAATTATATGATGTTGTTATCTGATTTCCATAATGGAATTAGTAATCATTAAAACAAACCTAAAATATTTTTTTTATCATTTACCCTTATATTCTTGTCATACCAATGCTCAAGGTACACATTCAAAAATTTTCATCAATATTATATCATAAAAAAAGTTTTCTAATTCTTTATACGTCTTTATAGTCCATGGAATATGTGAGAAGGATACACTATAAATATCATCTAAATATTACCTTCTTAGTTATGTTTTTTATGGGACACATATCATTGATCAAAACTATATAACTCCTTGTTTGTTAATGTTAATCATGGAAATATTCATCTCCTATTAAATTCAAAAGAATGGATGGATGGGGAATAAATTTGTGAAAGTTGTGATTTATGTCGTCCTAGTATGGTTTTATTTTTCATACATATAAAATTAAAGACTATGGGGTATTTTTCAGAATCACCATGAATATACTAGAATAATAATTATACCTCAGTAAACAAGACACCTTATATTCCTTCCCAAGGTTGTATTATGTTTAGAAATCATAATATTTTGTCATTTCAAACCATCACCATTTGAGTTTATTCAAATACTAGTATGGAAATATGGATTTAAAAATCTTATTATCATTATATATATCTCAATTTTATCTTAAATTGAAATTCTCTAAAACATTAAATGTGAATATCATCACTTCCAACTTAAAATCATGGGTCTGGTATTTCCTCTCACGATTCATTAATTGGCACAAGGAATAAAAAATTACATTATCATTATGTGTGATGATACATCCAAATACATTTTACGAATCATCACACTATATTTACATCATATCCCCACCAAAGGGTAATGAATTCCCATATATAGTGACCAAACACTTCGTTAGTTCCTTGAAACATTCTTCACATTACTTCATCCAAATAAATTTCACTTAATTTCATGTATTAATTATTAGTTTATTTATAGCCATGTTGAATTACTCAAAAATAGTTTATATGATCCAATTAAATATTGAATATTATGTATCATTTCTACGATGGATGGTCTGGTCTATTTTTCAATATCTTCCATCTTTGAAGGATCTACCAATATTTTCTTGATGGATATTATATGACCCACAAATGATACATTTTTTTCAAAATATTTCACTTTCTAATATTTGAATAATTTTTATACATTATGATGGTGTTAAAAAAAATATGTTGATGATATTCATGCTCTTAATTGATATTATGATTAATAATTATATCATTCTTTAGACATGGAAAATATGATTTTCAAATTCTATATAGACAATATTCATTTGATCATGAAGATAATGGCGAATTAGTCATTTTTAATGGAATTTGTATAAAATCGGGATGTTAATGACTGGTTTAGAAATAAGGTTTGTAAATATCCTCCCCCTGAATCTTAACTGATGATTTATAAATCACAGGTAAAAAATATAAAAGTATTATGTTCCTTGTATGTTATCTAAAAAACCATCATTACTGGGTATAATATTGTTTTTATCATAATATTTTTAATCCCAACATAGTTAATGAAATTGAAAACTGTTCCATAGTTTTTTTAAAGAAATAAACTACTACAAAATTAGGGGAAACACTAGGGAAGATAAAACCCCTTCTAATATTATCTCATAATTGCTTCTATAATTCTACAAATTTAATGGGAGTCATTCTCTATAGATTCTATGAGAGTGGAATATATCTTTGTTTGAGATTTATTAAATAATCAACCTTATGATCTAGGGAAATACCATTCATATAATATTTTAATAAATCCATCTATTCATGTAAAAAATGATTGATGATAATATAGACTTCCTATCTAGTTAGTTGAGAAAGTAATCCATATTTTTTGGGATAAGAAACTAGTATTATAAAATTTAATTCTATTGGTAGATCATCCATATATTTATACATTATAATAAGAAAATTTTGGATAATAAAATAAATAAAATTTTTCTAATAATTGAAATGATATCTATGTAATGATAATGAATCCAACCCCAAAATTATATTAAATTCAACTAGGGTAAAATGAATTTGATTTTCTAGAACTACCCTGCAAAAAATATCAATTATAACTAATTTATATATATTAGATGAATTCACAATTCCACCTTGCGATTTAATAATTTTTAGATATCATTTGATTTAGGTGGTAATTAAAAATGCTTATAAAAATGTGTAATATGAAAGAATATTATTAACTAGAACCAAATAAGGATCATAAAGTTATATAATAAGATTCAAGTGTAACTTAAATAACATCATTATCATGAACTACCTTAGAGGTTGTGGTGGTAATTTTCGTTTTTATTCATTTTAAGAGGTATTTTGGGCTTATATTATTCATTATACTCATTATTGAAAAAATGATTCACATTGTGTGTAAACAATTTAAGCATTATGAATTATATTTTTTGAATATCATTATTTGGGAAAGTATCATCCTCATTTTTAACCAACATTAAGGCCTTAATTTAGTTATTTTGGGATTGAGGGACCACTTTAATAAATGTAAAAGAATGACAAGATCATTTAATACACTTACCAATGTTCTTCATCCCAAACTTTTGGAATATAGGGTTGTTAAATTGCTTCCCCTATCTATGTGGATTATCAATTATATTCCCTTGTAATTTTCTATAACATCCCCAAATATAGACTATCGATAGTCAGAAAATTCCATATCCACATTTAATACACATAAAAAATTATATTTATAGATTGTAAAATTTATTATTCCTAATGACTTTCAAAGTACTAGTCCCAATGCACTAATGAAGTAATCAATATTAATTTCTGTATAAAAGATAAAAAAGAGTTTAAATTTTAATGCCTTTTAGAGTTTTTTCAAATATAATAATTTATCTATCATAATTTTAGTCACATCCAATAAATATCACTTTATCATTGTTAAAATAGTATTATGAAAATACATTTAATGAATGGATTTTCAAATACTTATAACTCCATATAGTGTACTACCTATTTCATTATTGAATTTATAATAATATTACACCATTGGTTATACTCACCATCCAAAAGATAGAAATCCATAACAACGATTTCATGACCTTGAAACCGGTAAATAGATAATATATTTTCTTATTAGTTGATCAATTGTTTATAGATATGTGTTTTACAGGGCTGTAGAAAGGGGCATGGATACTAAAACATGAAATATTCAATATATAGATTATATTTCAATGGTGAGTAAAATATATTTATGTGGTTTGTATTAGTATTAATATAATGATAATGTTGAGTGAGAAATTTGATCAGGGATTATACTCCATCTCATATTCTATTGGGTAATTTATTGGGGAAACCATCTCATAGTCCTTCAAACCAACAGTTGATGTCAAGAAATGATTATTATTTTTTGACCTATTATATGGTCCATCATTTAGCCTTGGATTTTTGTCTCATGTTTCAGGTTTGATGTTTTTGAATTTTATGTTTAAGGTTGTTTTTCCCTTGGCAGATAGTTAGTGCACGATATGGGAAAGCGATGCAGTATGCTCCAAGTAACTGTACAAGCCTTGGAAAGCTACTAGTTGAAGGCGAACAACCTACACACAGTTATTCGAGCCATTATTAGAATTTATGAGAAGCCATTATCTTGGGATAGAACAACTATATATTGTTTTACAATGGGTTTTAAACCATGTCCCTATCCCATGTGAGTGCCCAGGTGTGTTTAGTTAGTAGCGCATGGTTGGTGCATGATTTTTTAAATAGTGTGGCCAAACCGTGTGCGGCGCCAAAGTCATTAAAATGTTGAAATTCCTAAACTACCCTTATTGGATTTAAAACCCAAATTTGTCCATTCCTCCACCAAGATTGTTCGTACAACCCTTGGTAAATATCTCCATGGTTATTAAAGCCTCCTCATTCCTCCCTTAGTGTATATCTTTGGATTTATTCATGTTTTATGGTTTGTTCCACTAGGTAATCTCTCATATTCCCCTATATCTTCATCTTACTTCTATTTTATATTGATTTCCTTTTCTAATATGGTCTCTTAGGCCTAGGGATCATGTTTATCCTTGGTTTATGTTAGGGTTCTTCGTTTTTTTAGGGTTACTATTGGTATACATTTTCTTTTGGACCCTTCATGGTGTGATTTTGGGTGTTAGTTGTTGAAGCACAGTGAGATTGAGGTAGGATTACCTTTTCAATTGCCTTTTTAATATAATAATACGTGGTTTCATTGCTTTTTCACCTTCCTTATAGTTTTAATATTGGTTTGTGGTTTTCATAATATTTTTTCCCTATGAAAAGTTTTGATTCCTTTCCTATTATGTGAGAAATGAATTTTTTTTTGTCAAATGTTGCAGGTTGAGTGTTCATTGAAATTCATGGTTGGATATTATTAGTAATTTACAGAATTTAAAGCCTGCTTTATATTTTTAAATGTTTAGTTTAATATGAAATGAAAGTTCGAGTATGTCGAATGGGGTTTCCAAGTGGGTTTGAGTTTGAATGAAGTCTGTATTTATCTTTTGAAAATGGTTTGTCCTGGTTTGGCGATGCATAGACCATTTGAATATTTTTTTCAAAGTGGATTTAGTTTTAATAATATGACACAAGTGTTGAAAATGAAATTTATTCTAAATCGTTATTAATGGAAAATTATGTTTTTTACCTTTTGGAAGGGTGGTTTGGGATATTTGAAAAGGGATCCTCGAGGACCTTTTGGCACTTTTTAAATAAGGTGAAATTGTTTTTCCGTGAAATCACTCATTGGTTAATTCTCTTACCTTGTTTTATATCAAATTTATAGGATGTACTCTCTATGGAATCATCATGAGCCGTTTATGTGAATGGGTAGAACATCCCAGCTTTATACTCCTCACAACTCATTTACTTCTAGCATAATTGGAGATCCTCATTGTGGACTCCTTTTATATATATATATGTTCTGATGGAAAGAGATTGATCATTAGGGTGAATCAAGGTGATGCCAATGTAGTGAATTAATTAGATATGACACATGTCTTCATGTTACTGGATGCTTAGTTGGCATTGATTAGCTCAACCCTTTTACATCTTGACAAGCGAACTTATAAAAAAATGATGTATTTTTTAGAACGATTGCTTCACTAGTTAGATTACAAACTAGCTGGTGGCCAATAACAGGGTATATATTTTATTATTATTTCATTAAGATATTTCCCCCCTGGTTTTTCCATTATGGGTGTGATCTATTATGTGTGGTTTAAATTGTATGGAATCAAGTGATGCATGCTTTTAGGGATGTTTCAACATGTATTAATATGATCTAAATTATTTATGATCTCCTCGATTTCACCCATGTATATTGACACATATTAGTCTGCAGTAATTGATTAAAATTCCTTCTTGATTTGTTACTATTGTGTTGTATTTTTGTCAATTTTTCTTAATGTATGATAATTTTTATTACTTCATGGGTAGAGTGTATTTATGCCAAGAATGTTAAAAAATTCTATTGTTTATGGAAGTTTTTGAAAAAAATTTACACTTTTTCTCTCTTATAAAGAGAACATTAGCTTTATCTTTTTAAAATCCATACGGTCCATCCTTGGAAAAGTGTGTAGTTTTAAAATGTAAAAAATAAAATAGATCATGTTTTTTTTAATCTAGAAAACATATAGATAAGGTTATTTTTATGTATTTTATTTCCAACCCTAAGTTTTTGTTTATTTTATCTTAAAGAAATTACATTGGGAATAGATTTTTTTTTCATTCCCAGAGATCATTAATACTCAAGCCTATATTTTATTCTACTTTTATCTATTATGGTTTATGTTTCAGCTCATTTTTTATCCCCATGAGTGATGTTTTGTCTTATTATCAGAGATTGACCATCAGGGTCACATCGATATGTTGTGTTCATCATGTCCAGTTCTTTTTTTTTTGTTCAGTAGTTTTATTTTTAGTTTATATATAATCTATTTTCAGTTTGGATATTTATATTTTGATTGGGTTAATATGTTTCGTTTACATCATGTTTTTCATATTTATCAGGTTAAATCATTACATCATATTTCTCTATTGATTACTGAAAATAGTTTTCAACCTCTAGGGAATGGTTACACCCTTATAGAATTTCCACTGATTGACAAGGTTGACTAGTTTAGAGCCGATCTAGTTGGTATTTGATAAAATGATATCAAAGGGAGGTTGGTTCTATAGAGGACCTAGCTCTTAGTTCACCATTTGTTATTTTTTTTTTCAACGTAGATGGGGAAAAACTATTAGATCTCAGAGTGTGAGTATGGAAGAGTTTCTAGCCAACACTTTATGGACCAAACCTTGAATTTCCAAGTTATGTCGAGTTTCTTGGGTAATTGTGTTTGTTTTGTGTATGGGAAACGAAAATAGAGATGGGAAAATGGTATTAGTGAAATCATCGGGCCTTGAAATACATGGGGATTTTGGGGAATAGTCAAAATAATTTCACCATAATGATTTATTGTTTGGCATACAGACGTCAACCATACGATTAAGCCAACCATCGACACTATTTTCCCTCTTATGAGTTGTTTTGGGTCTTCTTTGATGCTAAAAAGTGTTTTGAAATATCTTTTTTAGGAATTGTTCTAATTATAGTTTAGTGTTAATGGTTGGGTTATTTTAAAAATGGAAAAAATGTATTTGTATAATCAAATTATATATTTTATTGGTTTTTTTGGAAAACAGTTATTTTTAAAATAGGGTTTTAAGGTTTCTTTTAAATGAGAATGAATGGGTTTTAAACCAAAATAATTTGACGGTCTGAGGTTTTTTGTGATACTAAAAATAATTTTAAAGGGATTAATGTGATTTTATTTGGATATAGTTTGAACTATTGGGTTTGAAAATGTATTTTTATTGAATGGTTCAGGATCTTTTGAAAATATTTGTGAATAAAGATCTGGAAAGTGGATAAAATGTGTGAAAACATGGGTTGAATGATTGTTATGGAAAACACGAATGTTTTATTTTCACCATTGGTATATTTATGGGTGGTTACATGCCTGATATGTTTGGATAAGTGGGTGGATGAGTTCGTGGATTGGCAGGAGTTGGTTACTGCTTAGAGTGGCATGAGAATATGCATGTGTGAGGATCCCTAGAATACCATTAGAGAGTGTGAAAATTTAATTTTTTCCATTTCCAGAAGTTTTTAAAATATGAAATGATGCTTTGATAGCCAATAGTTGTGTTGATCATTTTCCCCATGTTTTGGGTATGTTACTTGTGTAGTGTTTGGCAATGAGAACTCTTGTTAATGAGTTTATTTTAATTTAGATCTTTGATTTCTTATTGATTTGTATTTTATCCCCTAAATATTTTATAGATATTCAATGTATGACAACATGTGGGTCACCATTTGAAGATCCACCAGTATATCAACCATAGGATTTCCTCCTTGATATTTGAATATAAAATCCACCTCTCTTTTATGGTCCAGAAGATCATATCTAAGAAGAATAGTGGATGTGGAAAATAGATAGGGACAACAAACCCATTTTGTTTTTTGAGTCATTAATGGTAATTTTTTCTACCTTAATTCTTGAAGGACCAACTTGTATGTGTTGAAAGTCAATCTCTCAAAACAAGCCTTAGGAAAATCTCTCATTGTAGTGATTTAAGGATTTATTCAACAATCAGTATTCCTATTAGGAAATAAAGGTGATAAAGGGGATAGAGATGTGTTATTTACTAAAAGGTGATGTATAAGTGTTAGAGTATGTCTATTATTCTTTGGAGAATGTTTCTTACACTCCCTAGTGGGCCATGGATGATTCCTTGAAGAGTTGACATTTTGAGTGTGGGAATAATCTCTATGTGTAGTCGAAGGTTTCAGAGATTTATTTAACCTATTTTACTGATGTGGGGAGGCATGGATATCATATTTAATTTGTGCTATCAAAAGTGCCTAAGGTATCTAATTAACCATTAATTCCTTGATTTGGTGAAGGGAATTCCAATAAAGAGATGGGGATCTAATATATAGTTGTTGGTGATGGCCATAATATTAAAAGTCCTCTTGATCTTTCTTTATCTTATTATAATAATGATATCATGGTATTTCATTAGTGTGACAAGGTAGATTATAAAAATTCATCATGTTAGAAATCTCTGAAGACAATTAATTCTTATGGATGCCTATGTCACATGGAACAACTTTTTAGGGGTGTTTCAAGGAAATGATATAGGGATAGTTCATAGTAATTAAGTGTTGTTTGGGGTTGGTTTGAAATATATTTCTCTTTTAATGTTCCTATATATTTTGGATATGGTTCAAAACTACGTTATTGTTTTTTTTTAAATTTAAGGGGATATTGTGGACCTTCTCAGAATTCCAATTTTAATGTTAGTGTGTTTTCCATTAGAGAAATTTTAGTTTCTTCTAATCTGAGTGAAGGTGTGTGTATCCTGTAATGTATATTATTATCTTTTTGTTCAACCTAGGATACAATGTGGCTGTTTGTGGAACCAAAAGGTGGAGTTCCAATTAGATATCGTCAACTGAAGACTACATCATAAAAGATGATTTAACCTTTAAGGCTACAACAATTGTCCGTAGAGTGATGATTTTCAGGTAGTCTGGAAATCACAAATGGTGTGGTTAATATTTTTTCATCTATTTTCTCCAACATTGGGGTGATATAGTTTAACTGATCTTGTTGAGATTCTTTGTGTCATTGTGAATTCTCCCTTTTATTGTAAATCTTGTTGGTTTTATCATCATGAAATCATAATTGTTGTTTCTTTTTGTTTGTGAACCTCTAATTGTTTTTAACTTATATGGGTAGCCGGTTGGGTTGGTGTTCCATTATTTGGGTCCCTCAGCTACATTGCCCATGTAGTGGACATTTTTCGTCAGTGTGTGGAAGTTTTAAGGCTTGTTTAAGCTACTAATATCTAATGGTGTGGAGAACCATCATAGGTCTTGTTGTGTTTTCCTATGAAGATGAGCATCAATAGTTGTTTTCAAATGGTGGAGAGCCCATTCCAGCCACCGATATTTAGAATTCTATTTGTTTTCATATGTGGTATGATGGAAAAAAGTTTCTTTTTTATGTTGAATAATTTTATGTTCTTTCCAATTCGTGTAAAATTTGGAATTTTTTGAGTGTTCCTAACGGTCTCTTTTGAAGAATGGATAAGGATTTCATGGATTAAATTACCCGTTTTTTTCTCAGTAATTTGTTTCATTTGTAGTTTTTTTTGGAAAGGTGTGTAAGTTCCATTGCGAAGTGGTTGAGTTGTTCATGATTTAAGAGGTTCAATATTAAGAATGTAGAAATACTTAGTATTTTATTTATCAACTAAAATATGATGAGGCTTTCTGTTGGAGTAAAGCATTAATGGTGGGGACAATTGGAAGACCTGGATTTTTATTTTATGACCTATGCTCTAATATTTCATTTAGACATGGTGTTTTTGATCATGTTTATAGTGTGATAGTTTTGAATTTGTAGTTTAGGGGTGTTTTACTATTATCTCAAGGTCAAAACATTGTTTTGGAAAATTGTGCAGCATCCTCCAGGTAATCATGTGAGCCTTGTTCTACTTCTGGTTCAAGGTGAACGTTCTACGCACTGTTACATAAACCATGATTAAAATATGGGGGAAGCCTCTGTCTAAATACTGATCCATTTCATATGGTTGGAACCCATTTTTTAGACCATGTGGCCTGCCCATACGAGTTCTCAGGTTGGTCGAGTGAGGATAACATAGTTGGTGTATAGTTTGGTAAATCATGAAGCCAAACAATGCGTTGTTCCCATGTCATTAAAATGTTAACATTCATATACTACAATTAAAATATTTTATTCGAAAATCAACTCATTTCTCCCCAAACAGGTTCATACAACCCTAGGGAAGGCTCTCATTGGTTCTTCAATCCACCTACTTCCTACTATGGTGTAGATATTTGGATTTCTAAATGTTTTTAGGGTTATTTATCATGTCAGTCTCCAAACATATAAGCCTTATTCATCTTTCATCAAGTTTCCATTGAGTTATTCCTCTCATATGGTCTCTTGGACCTATGGTTCATGTTTCTACTTTTTTTATTGGGGGGTTTCCCTGATTAAGGTCTCTCTTTGTAGATATTTTTTTGGATCCTTTGTCATGTGATTTTAGGTGTGCGTTATTTTATCACTGTTAGATTGAGGTACGTTTCCAATAACACAAGCATTTTAAATTTAAGAATATTTGGTTTCCTAGTTTTCAAACCTTACATATATGCTAAATATTGATGTGTTATCTTTGGAATTTTTTTTGTGTATAGTGGTGACTTCTTCCTTGTTATGTGATAAATAAAATGGTTTTGTTAATTATTTCACAATAAGTGTTTGACAAAATGACCACTTGGATTTTATGAGTAATTTGTGGCCTATAAAGCATGTTTTCATATTATAAATGTCTATTGGAAAATGATATGATTTTCTATGTTCCCTAAATGGGTTTTTTGTTGGAAATATGTTTTTATTTTACTTTTTCATATTGATTGGCACGCGTTAGTGATGTGTGGCCTGTTGGGAAATTTTTATGAAAGCAGATTCAATTTTGAAAATATGATATAAGTGTTTAAAATTTAATTTGGTCAAAAACATTTTGAAGGAAAAATAGTGTATTATACCTTTTTAGGAAGTTAATTGTTTTTGAAAAAATGATTCTTGATGTCTATTTGGAATTTTGTAAAGAAGTTGAATATTTTTATCATGGAAGAAAATATTTGTACAATTCTCTATCCACATTTTATATTAAATAGATCAGACTTCTTCACCATGGAGTCCTTATGATCCAATTTTTTAAATTGGTGGAATTTCCTCATTGTGGAATCCTATGAACCCATTTTCATTGAGTAGAATGGGAGATCCAACGTGTCAACTCGTTTGATACATATATAAATATATATTCATATTATAACAAATGGATCCTTGAGATAAATTGGGATGATGAATGTTCTGTGAATTAATTGGATATGATATATGTGTGCATGTGATTAGATACATGGATGGAAATGGTTGGATCACCCCATTTTATATCTTGAGTAGGGAACCTAACATAATAAATTAGTTTTCTTAGAATTATTAATGATATATTTATGTTACTCAAAAGTTAGTGGTTTATAATAGGGGGTTATACATAATTTTTAATGGGATATTTCTCCTCAATCGGAAAATTTATGGTGTGATCTATTTTGTGTGTTTGAAATGTGATATCATAGAGTGATGCATGGTTTCTAAGACGAGTCAATATGTATTGGTATGTTTTAGATTATTCATGAGCTCCTAGGTTTCACCCATTTATTTTGGGACATAGTTGTATGTAGTGTATGACTAAGATTTATTGTTGATTAGTAATAATTATGTGACAATTTTTAGTTTCCCTTGATGTATTATTTTTATACTTACTTATTGATTAGTGTGGATTTATGCCAATAATGATGAAAATGTTTTGAAGTGCTTACAGAAAAAGATTATGGAAATGTTTTAGACTCATTCTCTCTTAAAAATGGAATAGTACATTTCCATTTTTAAAATTGATATGGTTCCTCCATATAAAAGAGTGTGGTTTAAAATTGTAAAAAAGGAAATGTACTATTTTTGTAATTGAAGTTGAAAATGTTGGGAGAAGGATACATATATATATTTTATTCCAAACTTGAATTTTATTTTTATTTTATTTTGAATGAAGTACATTGCGAATATATTTTCTCAGTCATGCTTACTATTTTTTAACAATCACCCCTATAGTTCTTTCTAGTTTTCATAGTTTGTGGTGTAGGATTCAACAAGGTATAAATTTCTGTGGGTGATGAATAGTCTTAGAATCAGTGAGTGACACTCAGGTTTACATGGAGTCATTTTGATCATTAGGTTCATTTGGGTATTATTGTTCATTTTTGCTATTTTTAGTTTATGTATAAAGGATGATTTGTTTGGATATTCATACTATGATTAGGCTTCTTTTTTTATATAGCTTTGTTTGAATTATTTATATTGTGAATAATTTCTCCCCCCATGTTTCTCTATTGACACACATCACTATTTTCCTTCCCATGGGGATCGATAATTCCCTTCATGCCTTGCCATGAATCGGCTCAGGTCGCCTGTTCGGAGTCTACATAGGTTGGTATGTGATAGTTAACCTAGTTCATTCTGGTTCCATCCATTACAAAAACCAAACATGATTTAGCATGTGTGGTGGATGATGAAAATTATAAGGGAATAATTACATGGATATAATTAAACCTTAAAAAGAATACTATTTTAAAATATTAAGTTATTTTATTATCCTCCTAGTTTAATATACATAAATCATGGATCAACATTATGTTTGTTTCTCACACTATTTATCTTCTTCCATCAGTGTATCCTTTAGAACCTACATTCATTATAATTCAAAAAGATAATTTGATCAAACAAATAATATCCCTTATGTGTTCAAATTATAGAATATAGTTATTCTTATTTTTTATTCATAAGTTATTGATCGAATTAATTCCATATCTACACTTTTCAGGGTTAACACCTATTGGTAAATTTTTTCCAATGAATCCATCCACTAATTTTATCCATAAAATAATTTAATTGAAATTAATAACACATATTCAATACATTAAAAATATTTTGATATATCATATTATACCTATAAAAATCTATATGTTATTCACTGAGGTTCAATAACACTCATATTAAAAAAAGATACTCTAATATCAACAAACAACATAACCATTGATCTAATACAATCAATAGAAACCATAACATAAAATGACATTATTTACAATATTTTACATGATTTAAAACAATAAGTTTCAGAAATAATAAAATACGATTAAATAATAGGTTCAATATATTTAGAGACTAACTATAAAATTAAATTATTATATAAAATTTGTGATCATTTCTTCAGAAAAGAAACATAGTAAACCCTCTTATAGATGTCACATTTAAAAAACTAAACCACAAAACATACATAATGAAATCATAAAAAGGGGTAATATTTAATTCTTGGTATGGGGTGAATATAAATTTCATTAAGTAGGAGTCCATATGAAAAAATCATAAGCATGCTTATAAATGAAATATTGTGACATCATAAATAATAACCATTAAATATAAGTAAGTTGTAATACACATGGAATGTCAACATAAGCCGAATATATATCATCACAGATGTATAATCACTATAAAATATTTTTTTATAATTAAACATAAACCATAAATCATGAGATAATAATATCATAATGAATAACATCCTGTAACAATGTCTGAAACAATGGAATAGATAAAAATAACTTCACTGAGCCACACCATTAGTGATTATTATAACAAGAAACTAAAATTTACAAGAGAATACATATCTTATGAGTTACAAACTCCAAACAATCTATTGTAGGGTGATATAAGACCTCATATGACATTCAGCCATAGTTAAGTGTGTCACATAAATTTATTCAATTTTCACATCATATGAAAGTAATATGTGTTTGAAAACTTTTCCTAATGGATATCATTCACTTTTCGAAAATAAACCTTGTATATAAAATTTGTTTCATAAAAGATAAAAATGGAAATAATTTACATTTAATAAAGTACCCATGGATATAATATTGTATTTTATTAAAAATCTATATTAAAATGAACCACTATTCTTAATGAACCAATGGAGATAAAATGAATTTCTTAAGACATAAAAATGGTATAAAATAACCTTAGGAACTAAATAGTTTGATACTAAAATGCTGAACACATAATGAATAATAACTCCATTAAAGGCTGAAAACTTTTAAGATTAAGAGGAAAATCAAAAAAATATTGAAAATAGTTTTTTATAACATTTTTTTCATCAATTTAAAATTAGTAGTAACGACTCACTTTTAAAAAAAATTACTGTCACATTATAAAAATAATAATTTAATTGATAATAATTCATGTAATATTATTTAGATAATGATTTATTCATTTAATAAAATATAAATAGATATCATCATTAAAAATTAAATATCTAGAGAAAATTTGGTTTAATAACAAATTGTATAACACAAAGAAAGATGTTTGAGTTACCAAGTCCTTTACCTTTACCCTTGATTTCATTAGAGGTTATTTAAAATACTATATCATAAAAATAAATATATAAATTTCCATTTATGGAGAATTTATCATTTAAATTTTCATTTATACACATCTTTAATGATAATTTTTTTCATGTTTTATATTGTTATAATCCCTTTTCAACACTGGGTTTTAACAATCTTGAATATTTTAAAATAGGTTCATAAAAGGTATATTGATAATACCTATTTTCCAAATTTTACTCATTAAAAATCCATTAATGGTTATATAATTAAATATTTCTAAATAAATATAATTTTATAATTCCATAACTTGGGTGTCTTAGTTGTGTTATGTGGAGAAATAATTCATGTTGAATTAGTTTTGGGTTATTTATTTATAACGATAAATTACATTCTAATGATCTTTTATTTGTGTATTACCGATAACGATCCATATATTTGATATATATAACTTATATTTTATATCATATAAAATAATATAAAATTAAATATACTAAACAATGAGTGTGGCCATGATAAATTGAGTGCATCGTTATATGGAGTCAGTAGTCACCTTGTATGAATTGATATTGGGTTAATTTATCAATGGGAGGAAAAATTATTAACATAGTTTATCATATGAGGAACAAAAATATGATATATATATCATAAATATTATGTCGGTTCCTATCCTTAAAAATACATGTTATGAGTTTAGGAAAAACAAAACATGTTTCTTCATGATGGAAGTAGCCTCCACACCACATGGATAATAATTATTTTTTTCATAACATCAAAGGTATAATGGGGGTTAACTCTTTTATAGTAATTTAAATAAAAATATATATTATATTGATACTTTTTTTTATCATTTTATGATTATGTGTTTTAATTTAAAGTATAATAAGTGCACATAAAAAACTATAAATGATAAAGAAAGGGATATAAATTTATGCCCAACATCTTAGATTATTAACTTTGTAATGGGGATATGTATTTGATGGGTTTTCAATTGGGAATAACAAAACCACTTGGTAATGGATAATAGTGTTTAATATTTGTTTGGTTTTATAATGGGAAAAACTACGTGTGTTGTGGTGAGATAGTATATGAGGGGATTTAAGGAGATAACTACCCCTTTTATATATGAAAGGAGATTCCATTTTTTTTAATACAAAAACATTTCAATAATTTGATGTCAATCTAGAGGAAAGTAACACCAATGTTGGGAAATTTTCAAGAGGTTAAGGGATATGATTATGTTGTTCCTCAACCACATATTCCGATAGATATTTAATTTTTTTTCATTATTTCATAGTTAAACCATTTTTACTATTTGTATTTTTACTCTAGTAACTTGTTTCTAATAATTAATTTCTTAATTATTGATGAAAAATAGATTTTATTAAAAATTTATGATCTAATGATTCCAAATTCGAATCCCACACTATTATATTGATTAAATTAAACTTAAAAAAATTAACTATAAAACAATAATTGAATAATTTATTGAATATAATTTCTGTAAAAATATTAATTGTGTTGAAAAATGTTGAATGTGGCTTTTTAATTTTATTAAAAAATTTAATGTATAAATTAATTTTTTTATTAGTGAATGGTTTCATGATTATAAAATTCATACTTGTATATTTATAATGTCATAAAATTCATGATATTTGTAAAAAAATTATTTTCACCATTCACTTAAAGAACAATATATTTAGAAAGAGCCAAAATATTATTCATATGATAATTTTTTATGATATTTTAAAAAATGATTTTTTTTTCAAATTCATCATATAATTTTTTCAAATATAAAATTAAAATATAATTATTAAATATTTAGTGAAAGTGTTTTTATAGGACATATTTTTTTGCCTATTATCTAATCTTATATAATTTAGGATAATCATATATATATCAAAATTAAAAAATTTCAATTTTATAAAATAATTTTTAAGAATAATTTTTTTACATGTATCTTAAACATCCATGTTGAAATATTATTAAAATTGACCTTTAATTAATATCTTGGTTATAAGAGTTTGTAACTTCTTATTTAATGGCTACTATATATTGGCCAGTATCTATCCTAAAAAAACTGTTTCCTATTTGGGATTATTTTTATGTCAGCATATATATGTCAAACAATGTATTTTTTAATGGTAGAACATTTTACAAAAACATGGTTCGTGACATGACTAAACCAAAAGATATTCTAGAATAGAAGTGGGATGAAATTTCAATGGAATTTTTTTGACAGGGTTACTATGAACATAGAGATGCCATGATTCTATCTATGTGATTTTAATTTGTTAAAAAATTAGATCAACTCCACACTATTAAGGTGTATAATTAAAAAGCTAATTTGGGGTCCATATATGTACAAATGGTAATTGAAAAAAAATTATTGAAGCTCCTCTCTAGCAGATGGGTGATGCCCTAGCGATGATGACAAATTCTACAACTCCTCCTCCTCTAATAGGGGAGGGGCCTCAACCTCAGGAGCTTGTTTATATGAATTAGTATTTTTGGGATGGGGAATTTTCCTTCATTCATTTTTCTCATGTTTGGTATCTTTAGAACTTTCCCAGCATAAAATTTTATCTGAAGGTCCCTATGGTCCTTCATGGGCCACCAGTTGTTCCAATTTCTCTGTAGGAGTTCCTCGAGGCATCTTCTTTTCTCTCTTCATCTCTGGTGGTATTGTTTTCTCAATGCCATGAAACTAATGATATATATGAAAGGTTCATGAATGAAGATTATTTTTAATCCAGTGTTCAATTTTCATACTCCTAGAGTTGTGACAGATCCTTATTTTCATTGCAAATGAGGAAGATCTGGATCCATCTTCGTATAGATCTGGTAGATATGTTTGTGGATTTCATTTTCATTTTCTTCGCTAAACATTCAACCTGCAAATGAATCAGGACCCATCCACTAAATATATTTGGATTAAACATCTTAGTCTACTATGGAGCTTCCAGAACCCAACCCTCCTCCATTCTATATAAAACTCCATCTTTCGATTTCTATGTGCTAACCGTAGGACCTCTACTCCGAAGAATCCTATTGTGTTGTGTATTTGTGTTGAAAGGGAATTATCGTGGCCCCATAATAAGTTTAATGGATCATTATTCAGGGAGAATACATGTATTTCCAACCTATTATTTATGAATGTTATAAGAATATTATATCTATCTGCAATAGTCAGGGTCACTGTCACCTTGGCTATCGTAGAAAGGTTTTGAGAGTACCTTGGGTTAAACCTCCTAATTTGTATGAAGGGCCTTCAGATCCTTATGAAAATGCTTCAGATGAAGACCTCTCTGTCTATGAAAACATTTCATATGTTCCTCAGAAGGTTTATGTTGATGTCTAAGGAAGTTTGGGACTCCCAAGTAATCAGTCTTTACTTGTTGAGATGACATTGGCTACCCTAGATCAAGATCCTCCTAAAAAATTAGGTGAGGATCAAGTCAGGTAGGTCCTTCCCCCTATGGATGTTCAATTGGGTTTTGGGCTATGGTTTTATTCAACCGTATTGAAGAGAGAATGAACTATGGATTTAGGGCCACACATTATTGATGTTTTTACATGTTTGAGTCTGGATTTGGGTGTCAGGACCTTGTACAACATATTAGTGGAGGTTGTGCAGGTGTGTGAGGTTGGGCATGATGTGTGGACCCCCCCCCCCCCTAGAGGCTGATTTGGATATTCCACCAGTCTCCTTCAGTCCTACCATTGATGATTTTATGAGAATGGATGTATGTACTACCCCTGGTCTGGGAAAACATCCTATAATATTGGATTAGGAAGACACTAATAAGCAACCCCAATATATGGGTCAATGATTTTTGTAGCTTAGAGGTTCAGATTTTGGTTTGTAGGTCTTTCAGGACAGACCATCCTATGTTGATACAATAAAATCTAGTGTATGCTCCATCATTTCTCATAATTGATTTATAGTCTTGGGATATGAAGACTATCATGCTTTTGAAAAAGGGTACGATGTGGAGGCTACACATAGAGATAACCTCCCTTAAAGAGTGTACGATTCTTAGTAGGATACAGATTTTAATTCAAACTACCCTATTGAGTCCATGGAACTGTACAATGAGATGGAATATATCATATTCTATTCGTGGATTGGAATGACTACCATCATCAACTCAGATTGGTTTTTGAGCACTCTCAAGGGATGTGGAGGAAAAAATTATTATTTATCACCAAGCCATCCGATTACTAGATCCTCAAAAAATGATGTCTCCTATGAATTTTCCCAAATAGGAGGAGGAAAACTCTACTAATGGCCTTGAACCACCAGTTGGGGAGTCATCTGTCATCATCCTAGAAAATGATGAAAAGTGATTGTTGAATCAGATAAGCATAGGAGTGGAAAAGATTTGATGGAGTGTGATGAGTGGAAAACCATCATTGATTTCAATAAAAAAATTCTCGGATAAGGGTTTAGAGGTCAACACTATGCAAGATGATTTTTATAGGCTTGTTGGGAGGCATATTCCGGTCAACCTTACCAAAGAGAAGGGTTTAGGGACCCTAAAACAACATGGAATTCAAGAAAGTGGATTCAATGATAAAAATATTACTATGTAATATCTCATACAAACCTGGGGTACGATGGCTTACAATTTTGAAAACTTCCATAAAGGATATCCAGATGAGAATGATACCTATCTTCAATGGAGACACCATATAGTTAAGGTCTCTAAAAGGATTAAAAAAATCATGGATTCATCTATTTTTATATCTAGTTTATTGACTATCCATCTAGGCACCTGATTGGTTTTTCACTTTTTCTTAATATTGGTTTCTTAATAAAAAACTATTTGGTGGAATTTGTAATTTTGGATATAAATATAATAACATTAGTGTATATGTAAAAGATATCATTCTTCTTCATGACATACTATATATTAATGTTTCCATCCATGACTCATTGTTCCTATTATAACATCATTATATTCTATAAAATATCTTTTTTCATACTAATTTAAGTTATTTTATAGGTTGTGCTACATGCAGTGAATAGATTAATTTGGGTTAAAGAAAAAAATGTTTATCTTACATTTCATGTAACAAATAGTTTCTTATATAACTTGTGTTACATGCCATGATGAGTCATACTAGATTGAAATATACTATCAATATCATTATTTTACATTATATAAATCAGAAGGAAATTGGAATGGTGGGAAAAAATATGACGAAAAAAATCATTCAAATATGGTTCAGAAATGATTATATAATAAATTCTTTGGTTATAGATTAATTAAAAATGAAAATAAAAAACAATTTAATGTTAAGGAAATGTTTTTATAAAAACTATTATAATGTGTCAAATTTGTTTTATCTTAATAAAATATATAAATTACAATTGTTAAATTAAATTAATTAAATATATATAAAATATATTTAATATAATTTTTAACATTCATAAGATATGTTTTGTAGACATTATATAAAAATAAATCCAAATTTACACATTAAGGGATTTATTTTTCTAAGGGCAGTTCTACTGCCTTTTAATGGAATAATTATTGGAAAAAATAATTTTAAACATTTATATATTTTATTTGAAAAAATATATATTTTTAAAATATGAAAATAAAATTTTGATATGATGAATTTTTTTGGTGATGTTTCATTTTTTGATGAAGAGTGAAAAATAATGAATTTGAACTGAAAAGCGACTTTCATCTTAATAATTTATTATCATAAACTTGGTTTTTAAATATTTTAAAGTACAAATATTTTAATTATATATATATATTAATCCATATTAGGTTAGTGGACTGTTTTTTATATTAAATTTAGATATAAAATGTAAGTATGATTTTAAACATTTTCACAATAAAAACTCATATTCCAATCATGATAGAAATATTGATTTTATATTTACTTCTTCCACTTATATGAATCGAATTATTAAATTTTTTTTCCATATTTAGGAGAATAATAATTTAGTTTCTATAATAATCTGAAATAATTTTTTTGACCAATATGATTACGGAATACAATTTAAATTAATTTAAATAGTTAATGTTAAAATATGTTTTTGTTCATTGAATTTGTTTGTGTTAATGTTAATTTTACAAAGATTTTTTATTTTTATTTAATGAATTTGAAATAATAATAAGAATAATTGGGTATGAATATTATAATAAATATATTTTTAATTTTAATATTATTCGATAAATTATATGTGAAAATAAAAAGATAAAAGTTACATTAGTAAAACGAATAATGATAAAATTTAGTAAACTTAATGACTAATGAATAACTTGATAAAAATATATGTTTTTCGATGGTTGAATTTATTAAATAATTCCTCAATAAATTTCATTATGTATCAATTTTGTAGGATTATGAGGTACTTGGGACCTCTCGATAGCGTTTTCCTTTATTTATTGGAAATCCACTCCTCCTCCATTATAAAATGTAATTCACCCTGCCAACTAATTAACAAAAAAAATCCATTTGGATCAGAAAACACATAAAAAATCAATTCTAAAAATCAATACTCTCATAAAATAATCCTTACTATTGGCCTAAATCCAACCAATGATGTTATTTGGTGAGAACCCAAAATGGATACCTGAAGAAGAGTTAACATTCATCAACAATTTTTTTTGATTTATTTCTTCCCCACACCCCATAGGTTATTATTATATCATGTTTATTTAATATAAATTTCATCCATATTATAATGATTTATATTTATGTTATGTGTATTAATTACACTCACACATAATTCCACAAAATGGGTTACAAAAACATCCTTTGTGTGTATGGTGGAACACCGTATCGGGAAATTATGTCGTTCGATTTTTACCTTTCATGTATGTGAATTATATGTACAAACTATATATAAAATATATTTATGTTATTTATAACATAATATTACCATTACTGTAATAATATTTTATACACCATTTTTATCTTCCATTCTGAAAGGGATATGATTACATCTCTCATGTGTACGATGAACTACCACCTCACCATGCGATGTGAGTCATTTTTCACTAATGTGTCACGTTGAAGGTAATAAGGTTAACAATAATTAATATGTATGATATTAATGGTAAAATTATGATATTAAAATTATAATTATCTTTATAGTAATATAATATATCAAATTATTCTTAGAATTTCACACACTAAATTACTAATAACGTCATTCGTGGATGTGTGTACCAACACCTCCTTTTTGTGATGTGATTATTATTTTTTAATAAATAAAAAAATAATGACTTATATAAGTAAAAAAATATGTAATATATTACAAAATAGTCATTATATTAATATAAAACCATATATTCCTTTTTTCATAATGATCATTGAAAAATGGAATCTTTACATATAGATATTATGACCAACTGTCTCCATGTCTGTAATGTTAATTCATTTTTAATTAACCTCTATAATAACTACAGTTTAAATTATAATTATGGTATAAATATGATAATTATGTCAAAATTATTTTTATCTATGTTTTTATATAATAAATTCATTTACCTTTCTTGACCAATAAATTTTTGTTTTGACACTTAAGATGAAAATGTTAAAAAAGACAACATAAATATAATTAAAAATTTTGATTTTTATAAAAATAAATTAAGGAAATTAAAATTATTAATAAATATGATAACAAATTAAAATAATTAAATTTTTAGTATAATCTTATTCTAAATGAAGAAAAAATAAAAAAAAACATAAAGAATCGGAATAATAGTAAGGGTTTTTACACTCTCACTTTTATTTCCTGAAGATATATGCCATATTCAGCCCTTATTTTTGTTGAGTGGTGTATATACATCACAAGAAGGAATTTTATCATTAATATACTTAAATTTTGGGTATTTATTTATCCATTCTATCATATCTATTTTATAGGGTTTATAGTTTCAATTTTACCAATGTAGTAAGGGGTTGTTTCCTAATTTTATTTATTTGAGACATTTGGTATGTTATACACCTATATTCATTTATGATGTGTATATAATTCCCATTTGAAATTATATGTCAAAAATATACTTATTTTAGTGATATGTATATTTAAATTAATTATATTATTACCTAGGTTGTGTGATTCATTGTTACCAAAGTGGACAGATACTTTTTTACAAAATCATTATTTATAAGGATTGTGTAATATTAAATTTATCATCTTGAAATATAGTAATTATAATAAATTTACTTCACCTATTGTTACTCCTCAAAATTTCAAGTAATTGAACTATTTTTTCTATATCTTGGTAGCTATATAAATGAGAAATAATTTTTATGAAAATCCAAAATTCATTTGTCTCTTTGGTTGAAAATAAATGTTATTTGAAAAACATTTTTTTATAAGTAATTTTTAAAATGTTTTAAAAATATTTTTACAATGGAAATGAATATTTTCCTGCATAATTTTTTCATTAATTTTCTAAATTTTACTTTGTAAGCTCCATGTTTGTTATAAAATAATTTGATTTAAAAAAAATATGTTTTAAAAAGTTATATTCAAAATGAAACATGATATTATTCTCTAGAATCATTTTGATAATATTTTAGTGGTATTTCCATTCATCAAAATCATCCATAAATTTTGATACATATCATAATTTCGGGATATTTTCTATTTATACAATAATAATTCTTTCTCCAGAAGGATTAATCATGCTTCAAATAAATTATTATGAAATCCATTTATTTTCATTAGTTATTCATTTAACGCCCTGACCCCAGCTACCAAGAGTCGGTGCATTACTTCGTAACATTGGCATGATCACAAAAGATCAAGTCTCGAAAGACCGATTAGTTTAGTAGCCTTGGAAACACTAGATACATTCATAAGTCTTTCATTACATCAAAAAGTAAACAAACTACAATAACATGGTCTTCATAGTCCACACTCATATCCCTTTCTGACTACCCCTGCAGGTCATTCATAAAATACTTCTTCACATCTTGGAAAAATATTAAAACATTGAAAGGGGTGAGCTCAGATTCTCAGCAAGGATAACAATATAGCGGAAGCTTTCATCAATAAACATAAACATTTAAGGCAATGTATAACTAAAACAAAATCCTTTTAAACTTGAACTTCAACATAATATGGCAAATGTAAAATGAGATAATGCCATTCACTTCTTCACATGGATATTCTACTGGTCGAATAATTACATGCAATATCAATTACCACTTTCATAATGAGGGAATGTATAATTCTAGACATTCTGAAACATTTCGTCAAGGCCTCGGCCAAGACGTCTAAACTGATTAAGGCCTCAGCCAAAACCATAAATCAAATTGGGAAGGGCCTCGGCCAATTCCACGTCTAGTTGTCTCATGAGACCTACCGATGCATCGAGGAGCTATAGCGGGCTCCACCCATCACTTATTAAGTCCAATACATTCCTCAGATGAATAGGTTTAAACATATCATAAACCATAACAAAATCGTATCACATAATACATGCATAAAGGAAACATAACATTTCCACATTTCAATTACATGATATCAATAAAACACATTGATATAATAAAAATGCTTTCAAAACCATTTTCAATACCAAAATAAAAGAAAGTTAAAACTTTGTATTTATTTTTCATCAAAAAAATGATGGCTTGTAAAGGAAGCCGAAACTCAAATAATGGTCACGACGGAGGAGAAGTCATTTTCCCCGCATACGTATGACAAAAACATTCCCTTTTGTCGTTTAGTAAACGCTTGGTATAAAAAAGATTCCTTTTGAATAAATGTAAAAGTCAAATGGGTTTATACACCGTATAAAAGAAAGTTGTGTATAAAACCAAATATGCCTCAATGAAAGGAGATTGAGACGAAGTCCTTTAAAAGATCATTTTTAAATAAAATAGATCGATTATGTGTATTCACTATAGGTACACATAAATAATGTAAAAATACAAAATAGGACATAATAATATCATGACATAATTTGAATGTAGGAGATTAACCCAAAGAATGGAAGTTGGGTTAAGAATTTCCCTTACCTCGTGTCTGACTTGACTCAACCGTTATTTATCCTCCTAAATAATAAACTAGAGTTAATATATACCTTATTAAGAACCATTTTCAATTTCATTATCCTTTTTATATCACTTATTACAATGATATAAACATTATGTAATTATTTAAGTTAATAACGGTCGTTTTGTCGATCTTTGGTACTTGAGTCAACAATAAACTTCTTATAATTACAAGTTGTTTATGTGGTAGAATATCCATTATCTAAAGAATTATATTCATGATTTATATGTCATATATATCATATATATCCAGTATATACATTCATTTATAATATTACGTAACATTTAGAGGTAAGAAATGAAATGCACCGTTCATGGAGACGGTAAGCCGTACATACGCATGAACGCTACTTTCATTTCTATTTCATATTTAAAGGAATGAAATCATAATGATATAAATGTATAATATAATTACAGTATAATATAGTGTATAATACCATTTACTCCATCCTTTATACATCCCACATATGGCATTAACGATTCAAATCACTTTGAGGTGGCGGTAGTCCGCAATTCCTAAAATGAAATTATCGTGTTTACCCATAATGGAAATCATAAATTATGCCATAAATGAAGAATAAAGAAGAATAAGTAAAACATAAACATATTATATATCATATATAAATATAGTGACATCTTAATGGCCACCTTTAAATGTGTTATATGAGTGTTGAACAATCATCATTTCGTGAGGCAGAAATTCGCCATCCACAGAAACCGTATGTTCTTTAACCATTAGATGTAGGTGTGTGTAAGTGTAGCTCTAATACTTATTATAACAACATCCTATTATATTGCGTATACTGGTGTTGTTACAAAATAAATGAATGAAAAGTGTTTAGGTGGTTGGAGAAGAAAAATAAAACAAAACAACATTAGAGAAGACATTACCTCAAAATCGGGTAACTCTTTTTGATTTGAGCCAAAGGATTCCTTGGGAATAGTTCTGCCCAAAGTGAGGCTTCTAGGAGTAAGGGGGGGATGTTGGGAGAGTATTTGGGCAGAGTTTGGCCGAGCCAAAAGGCTTTGAAAGTGTGAGTAAGGTGGTAGAGGTGGGGGCCTTTTATAAGTGGAGAGGAGGGGCACTTTTGGAAAGTAATAAAATGTTACTTTATTATACAATGGTTTTCGGATTCTAAAGGTCCCACACTTATATAATTCTAGGATTAGGTGAATAGGGTTAGAAATATCCTCATCCAATAGGCTTTGGACAAGTGTAAGCATTGGATTTTCCATTATCATCTCATTTTATTTAAATCGTTAAATAATGAGGTCATCGCTGCATCATCATGATGTTATAAATAATTTAATTTATTTAATGTCTAAAAATTATAAAAAAATACAATGATGTATGAAATATTGTTATCTTTCCAATGACTATTTATAGTAAAAAATATTACTTGTATAACCCCATATAAATTTTTTTTAGTAAAACATTTCATGTTTGTGTCATTTTTTACTTTAACATTAAATAAAAGGTATTTATGTAATTTTCCAACTAAAGTGTCTCCATGGGGTCCCCAAGTTGATCCATGGATTATCTTGGTCGGCCATGACACATACAATGGGGGTAGTACATGTGTCACGCTCATCTCATATTATTAAAACATTATTTTTACCTTAAACTACACTAATTACCTCTAATCGCGATTAAGAACTTAAAAGATATTATTCACCAAAAATTATTTTAATCTCATTGAACCAAATTTTACTTCTTAATGACAACCATGTATTTCGGATTTTTAAAAATCAAATCACAGTGGTGGTAATATTTCATTTAAATGAAAAATCAGTTATTTAACTACCACTTAGTGGTTTCACTATTCATCAAAAATTGAAGTTTTTCAGAACAATGCCAAAATTTCATCCTAAGCTATAATTGATATTCCAAATTCAAAAATGATGTCTATTTTACAAAATTCCAAACATATAAGTTGCATTAATTAATTTTATAATTAATTCCTGCTGTCACAACAAATAACATGTTTTTAAGAAACAATTTATATCAAAAGATTGGCAATTGTTTATGTCCAATTTCAATGTTAATTTAATTATAATGACCACCATTGGATAAAATGGTAAAAATATATTATAATTATACTTTAAAACCACTAAATATTATAATTTATCACTATAAATTAATTTTATTAAAAAAGTTGTATTTAAGTATTTTCCACTATTCATAAAAAATTAGAAGTTCTTAGAAAAATACCAAAAATTCAACATAGGCTAATTTCGATATTCCGAATCCAAAAATGAATTCCATTTTGAAATATAAAATTTCTATAATTTTAAAAAGTGGTTATTACTATTCATAACAGCTACTTTGATTAGTCGCGGTGTTTTAGAACTCGAAGTTGCGTACAATGCAAGCCATTGCATTAATGAATGAGAAGCGTATCGTGGAAGCTCGGGGTGTTACATTCTCCCCTCCTTCAATAAATTACATCCTCGCAATTTGAATTTTTTTCTTTGCAAATAAAAGTTTGAAAAGCGACAATACCTTTGTGGAAAACCCAAATCGGAAATAAGATTAATAAAATTTAGCCTTAATAAGAGGGAAATGGAAATAAGAAAGTCACCACCAAATTATGATCTTGATAAGGAGAAAATTGGTGGCAATTAGAGACATATAATAGGAGGAAAAACGTAAATATTTTTAGGGATTGATTGAGGTCATCAATCACAATCAACTGTCATATTGAGGGCCTCAAAGCTTTCAATCTATGTTGATTTAAAATATCATCAGTTCAACAAGACATAAGGTATTAGGATAACACATTTTTTTGTTTTAATATCCCTTTAATAAAGTTTAAGAATTAATTTATTCATTGAATAAGAGATATGTATATATATATTTATGCTTGAAAATTAGAGTTACAACCTTCAACTCATCTTTCACTCAAAAAGATAATATAACTCAAAAATATTATACTTATCCCAATTGTATAAGGTTCTAAATGTTAACACATACCATTTAGATTAGTAAAATTATTTTTTAATAACCAGGGACTTCCTGTAGGCTAGTGGTAAGAAATAAAGGCCTGTCGCACTATGGTTGTGGGTTCGATTCCTGCAGCTTTGTCCGACACGACGGGTTATGCCCCACCCTACAGGTTTTCATTTTCCTAAAACTATAGTATTATAATATTCCAAAAAAAATAATCTTCATAAATTGTTTAACCTTAAAAAATACTATCCATAGATCAACTTAATCTACTCCAACCTTTATAGTTATCCAAAATACCTCTGTCCAGACTTTCTCTAAAAGGTCTCTTAATTCCAAAATCAATTTATCAGATTCCCCAAACAAAGTAAAGTTTCTCTTATTGTCACATACTAAAAATATAATTACCTTCATCATATTAAAACCTCACTGAAATCAACAAGTGCTGCAGTACAATCCTTCTATATAAATCACATTATTCTAATAACCAGAATATAATCCATGAGTCCAAATGCACCAATACATTAGTTATTCTGCTTCAACTGTAGTAAAAACATAAGATTACCCTTGATCCCTTGGCATTTTCTGAGGTAAGTTTCCCTGATGCTTAGGACATTCATTTGCATAATGCCCCATTTCCCTACAATTGTAGCATTCAACATTGATAGCCTCTTTCTTTCCCTTGCAATCACGCACCTGGTGACCTTTTTCTCCACATTTGTAACAAACTCCCATTCCTTTTAGGCAAGTACCAGGGTGATTCTTCCCACAATTATCACATAATGGAAAATCCTTCTTTCCCCTTTTCCCTTTATCTGTCTCTTGTTCCACCGTTCTCTTCTTCTCTTGATTTACTTTGTTTTCATAAGACATAGAGAATTCCTTTTCTCTCTTGATAACACATGAGACTATATCCTCGTATGTTGAGAAAGATTGTGATACTAAACCTCGACAGAGAAATGGTTTTAACCCATCAAATAAATGATCAATCTTACCTCTTGGGTTACGTATATAATCGGCAGCATGCCTCGCTAACCTTGTAAAGTTAGCCTCATACTTTGTGACATTCTCATCCTCCTTCTTCCTCAGACTCAGAAATTGCCTTTCCATATCTGCTCGATGGTCATGAGGAATGTATTTTTCTAGGAAAATCGCTTTGAACTCCCTCCATTCCATATTCGATACGTCATCATATTCCTTTGTATTTTGAATCAATGACCACCATTGATCGGCATCTCCAGTGAGGCGGTAAACTGCCATGATAACCTTCTCTCTTTCGCTACTCCCCAAGGCGTGGAATATTTTCTCTAAGGAGTTTATCCATTGCTCAGCTACTAACGGATTTGTAACCCCATTAAATGTTGGTGGTTGTTGCCTCATGAATCGGTCTAACATTGATCCTCCACGTTGCGGATCAGGGTGCTCCATACGAGTATGGTTATTATTCATAACCTGAGTGAGTTGTCTGAGTATGGTAATAAGTTGATCAGCACCAGTTGTATCTCTAGATCCACAATAATTATCTTGAGCAGGAGGGCAATCCCTACACAGAGTGCGTGCATTGATACAGTTTCCATTCCATCTACTAGGCGCCATTTCTAAACAATGGAATAAACTAGATTAGTTTATGAATTAAAATACATAATTCCATATTTGTAAAACACTTTACATATATTGAACTATTTATGGATATAATCCATAATCATAAAAAGGAATGTTTTCTTTGAGGAAGTATATAATCATAACCCTTCATAGTGGTTTGTAAAGAAAATGAGAATTATCCTAAGCATATCCCCCGGGAGTGTCGTAACCAAGAGTGCAGCAAGGCCCGTTGTCGTGCACCAGTTCCCGTTCGAGTCTAGCTCAAAGCGGTGTTTTCGGGTTTTACCCCTAGGTACATCTGTGCCAGAGCCGCCTCTACCTGCTCATATCCAGACAGGGATTTTTTGCTCGGAAAACTCACAAAATCTCTATAATACCAAAATTCTAGGAAGTTCTTCTATACTAATCCTTAAAGTTCATCTTAGGTCTACGTGCTCTAACCAGAGTTTGTCTAAATCTAGCTTCCAAGGTTTGTACTAAACTTCCTCTGATACAAATTTTAACGCCCCGACCCCAGCTACCCAGAGTCGGTGCATTACTTCGTAACATTGGCATGATCACAAAAGATCAAGTCTTGAAAGACCGATTAGTTTAGTAGCTTTGGAAACACTAGATACATTCATAAGTCTTTAATTACATCAAAATGTAAACAAACTACAATAACATGGTCTTCATAGTCCACACTCATATCCCTTTCTGACTACCCCTGAAGGTCATTCATAAAATACTTCTTCACATCCTGGAAAAATATTAAAACATTGAAAGGGGTGAGCTCAGATGCTCAGTAAGGATAAAAATATAGCGGAAGCTTTCATCAATAAACATAAACATTTAAGGCAATGTATAACTAAAACAAAAGCCTTTTAAACTTGAACTTAAACATAATATGGAAAAAGTAATATGAGATAATGACATTCACTTCTTCACATGGATATTCTACTGGTCGAATAATCACATGCAATATCAATAACCACTTTCATAATGAGAGAATGTATAATGCCAGACATTCTGAAAAATTTCGTCAAGGCCTCGGCCAAGACGTCTAAAATGATTAAGGCCTCGGCCAAAACCATAAATCAAATTAGGAAAGGGCCTCGGCCAATTCCACGTCTAGTTGTCTCATGAGACCTACCGATGCATCGAGGAGCTATAGCGGGCTCCACCCGTCACTTATTAATTCCAATACATTCCTCATATGAATAGGTTTAACCATATCATAAACCATAACATAATCGTATCACATAAAACATGCATAATGGAAACATAACATTTCCACATTTCAATGACAAGATATCAATACAACACATTGATATAATAAAAATGCTTTCAAAACCATTTTCAATACCAAAATAAAATAAAGTTAAAACTTTGTATTTATTTTTCATCAATAAAAATGATGGCTTCTAGAGGAAGTCGAAACTCAAATAATGGTCACGGCGGCGGAGAAGTCATTGTCGCCGCATACGTATGACAAAAACATTCCCTTTTGTCGTTTAGTAAACTCTTCGTATAAAAAATATTCTTTTTGAATAAACGTAAAAGTCAAAGGGGTTTATACACCGTATAAAAGAAAGTTGTGTATAAAACCAAATATGCCTCAATGAAAGGAGATTGAGACGAAGCCCTTAAAAAGATCATTTTTAAAATAAAATAGATCTATTATGTGTATTCACTATAGGTACACATAGAGAAAGTAAAAAATACAAAATAGGACATAATAATATCATGACATAATTTGAAAGTAGGAGATTAACCCAAAGAATGGAAGTTGGGTTATGAAATTCCCTTACCTCGTGTCTGACTTGACTCAACCGTTCTTTAACCTACTGAATAATAAACTATAGTTAATATATACCTTATTAAGAACCATTTTCAATTTCATTATCCTTTTTATATCACTTATTACAATGATATGAACATTATGTAATTATTTAAGTTAATAACGGTCGTTTTTTCGATCTTTGGTACTTGAGTCAACAATAAACTTCTTATAATTACATGTTGTTTATGTGGTAGAATATCCATTATCTCCATAATTATATTCATGATTTATATGTTATATATATCATATATATCCAGTATATACATTCATTTATAATATTACGTAACATTTAGAGGTAAGAAATGAAATGCACCGTTCATGGAGACGGTAAGCCGTACGTACGTATGAACGCTACATTCATTTAAATTTCGTATTTAATGGAATTAAATAATAATGATATAAATGTATAATATAATTCCAGTATTATATAGTGTATAATACCATTTAATCCATCCTTTATACATCCCACATATGGCATTAACGATTCAGATCATTTTGAGGGGGCATTAGTCCTCACTTCCTAAAATGAAATTATCGCGTTACCCATAATGGAAATCATAAAGTATGCCATAAATGAGAAATACAGAAGCATAAGTAAAACAAAAAACATATTATATATCATATATAAATACAGTGACATCTTAATGGCCACCTTTGAAGGTGTTATATGAGTGTTGAACAATCATCGTTTTGTGAGGCAGAAATTCGCCATCCACAGAAACCGTATGTTCTTTAACCATTAGATGTAGGTGTGTGTAAGTGTATCTCAAATCCTTCTTATAAAAACATCCTAGTATATTTCGGATACTGGTGTTGTTACAAAAGAAATGAATAAAAAGAGTTTAGGGGGTTGGAGAAGAAAAATAAAACAAAACAACATTAGAGAAGACATTACCTCAAAATCGGGTAACTCTTTTTGATTTGAGCCAAAGGCTTCCATAGGAAGAGTTCTGCCAAAAGTGAGGCTTCTAGGATTAAGGGAGGGAAGTTGGGAGAGTATTTGGGCAGAGGTTGGCCGAGCCAAAAGGCTTTGAAAGTGTGAGTAAGGTGGTAGAGGTGGGGGCCTTTTATAAGTGGAGAGGAGGGGCACTTTTTGAAAGTAATAAAATGTTACTTTATTATACAATGCTTTTCGGATTCTAAAGGTACCGCACTTATATAATTAGAGTCTAAGGTGATAAGGGTTATAAATCTCTTCATCCAATAGGCTTTGGACAAGTTTAAGCCTTGTATTTTTCATTATCTTCTCATTTTATTTAAATCGTTAAATAATGAGGTCATCACTGCATCATCATGATGTCATAAATAATTTAATTTATTTAATGTGTAAAAATTATAAAAAAACTACTATGATGTATTAAATCTTTTCAGAATTCCAATGACTATTTATAGTAAAAAAATATGACTTGTATAACCCCATGTAAATTTTTTTTAGTAAAACATTTCATGTTTGTGTCATTTTTTACTTTAACATTAAATAAAAGGTATTTATGTCATTTTCCAACTAAAGTGGCTCTATGGGGTCCCCAAGTTGACCCATGGATTATCTTGGTCTTCCATGACACATCCAATGAGGGTAGTACATGTGTAAAGCTCATCTCATATTATTAAAACATTATTTTTACCTTAAACTACATTAATTACCTCTAATCGCGATTAAGAACTTAAAAGTTACTATTCACCAAAAATTATTTTAATCTCATTGAACCAAATTTTACTTCTTAATGACAACCATGTATGTCGGATTTTAAAAAATCAAATCACAGAGGTGGTAATATTTCATTTAAACGAAAAATCAGTTATTTAATTACCACTTGGTGGTTTCACTATTCATCAAAAATTGACGTTTTTCAGAACAATGCCAAAATTTCATCCTAAGCTATAATTGATATTCCGAATTCAAAAATGATGTCTATTTTACAAAATTCCAAACATATAAGTTGAATTAATTAATTTTATAATTAATTCCCGCTGTCACAACAAATAGCGTGTTTTTAAGAAACAATTTATATCAAAAAATTGGCAATTGTTTATGTCCGATTTCAATGTTAAATTAATTATAATAACCAACATTAGATAAAATGGTAAAAATATATTCTAATTATAATTTAAAACCACTAAATAGTATAATTTATCAATATAAATTATTTTTATTAAAAAAGTTGTTTTTAAGTATTTTTCACTATTCATAAAAAATTAGAAGTTCTCAGAAAAATACCTAAAATTCAACATAGGCTAATTTCGATATTCCGAATCCAAAAATGAAGTCCATTTTGAAATATAAAATTTCTATAATTTTAAAAAGTGGTTATTACTATTCATAACGGCTACTTTGATTAGCCGTGGTGTTTTAGAACTCGAAGTTGCGTACAATGCAAGCAATTGCATTATTGAATGAGAAGCGTATCGTGGAAGCTCAGGGTGTCACAATTCATGATTAAAATAGATTGTTATGGAACCTATTTCCTTTGAATTGGTATATCATATTTGAAAGTGACTATTGTTGTACCCATTTATTCTCTAGGGGTATTTAATCTATAAAATTAGTAGTTATATTTTTATGACTTTTATTCATGTTGTGGTTCATGAAAATATTATAGGGTCGAGTAGCCCAAACAGAGTTGGGCGATCCCTTTACAACTTATGAAATAGGGCTTCCCAAATACCCTCAGGTGATCATGTTATAGCTTATATGATGGTGTGACCTTGATACATCCTGGTGATCCTATTATAGATTATTTAATTCAGTGGATGAGATATATCAAAGTGATATTATTATGTATTAAAAAATGGGTGCATCCAGACAATGCTCCAATAAATTGGTCAATGTTCCTTATATGAACAAGATTTTAGGAGGGAGTTACCAAATGGTTTCTACTATAGATTTAACATGGATCCAAATACTTTTGTCCCTGATTTAAAATTATTAATGAATGTGATTCTCCATGTTATCAAAAAAGGATTTAATTTGTATTTATCATTTTCTAATGTTTCCCATAATCGAGTTATATATCACATTAGTCAGTATTATTCACTTTGATGACTACATAATTTCCCATGTTTTCATATTTTATGATCTAGGGATTGAAGCGTGTGATTTATTTTATGTTTCTACCATGATGTATAATTATTTCATCATACCCATATGAAATTTTTATTATCATTAAATACATTAAATTTATAATGTGTATATTTACCATTAATATGAATTTCTTCTCACTGTTCTAATGTTTCATTTTCCACAGTTTATGAAGAAAGAGGTTAAACAAGTTATTTATTGACGAGATTTTATATGTATTATGTTTATGTATTGTTGTGAAAAATTAATTTCGGGTTAAGTGGGAGAAGCTATCATTCATTTTCATGTGATTTTTTATGTTGGATTTTGTCCTAATTCTATCAAACTCACAAGCTAAATAATTCTCAGGGATGTATGTGAAATATTTTGATGTAAGAAAGGTTCATCCTTATTGGCATAAAATTTGGGAATATAATGTTCGTTATTCTAGAACCACATACAATTGTGTCCATCCATTGATATTATTATTATAATAAATAGTTAGTTTATTTAATATTATATATTATAATGTTTTCATGTGAGGTTATATTAAGAGTTTTTTATGCTATAATAATTCTATTAGATTATGGATGATCGTAAGATAAAATTCATAGACACCTTATTTGGGGGTTTTAAGTACAATTGTTTTAATATTATTAATGAAATTTTTGGACTTGATTTTTTTGGTTTGTTATTTATAACCAAAATGATCAACATGATGTGTTTTTAGGGAGTAATTATGATTTAGTATTAAATAAAAAGGATGATCTATCTGACGGTTGAGAACTTTCCACATCACACTAAGTTGTGGGGCTTGAAACCATTACCAAAAGACACTAAGTATTTCATGTCTACTCTTGGCCAATGGGATTTCATGGTTTGTGTGGTATTTTATATCTAAATATAATGTTATTTCATAAAAATATGGTGTTTTATTTTAGGAATAATGGTTTATTTATCTTCGAACAATATAAGATCAAATCCTTTTAACAACTGGGTTTTGAACTCAGTGAGAGAAATGTTTGAAGAATATTAAGGTGAGTTGTTTATGGAATGGTTTGGTTTGATCGTTGGGTATTATATTTTATGATAATTATATCATTTGAAGGTTCACCCATTCTGATAACTGTCATATCATGTGAAAAACATTTTTGTTTTGGATAATGTCTAAATACTCAATAAACATCCTGTTATCCAAATTATTGTTATGTATTTATTAAACCTTTATTTTTACACTCAATGTGTAAGAAAATTCATCTTGAATACTCAATATATGGAGAAAAAGATGATATGATGACAATAATATGTTAAAGGATGAAATTTTACAACCCAAATTATATATTTTATTATGTTTTCAGTCTAGATGGTGAAACAAATCCTTCAACTCTAGAAAAATGATTTCAAATAAAATATTATCATATTAACTTATTTTGTTACAATATCATTGAACTTTTCCATACCAATTTATCTAGTGGGTTATTTTTTTCATTCACTTCCTCCTAACCACATTCTCTATCACTAATTATTAATCCATGAGAATTACTTTACCATTCAAAATATATATTTTTATTTCCCCCCAATATTCTTACTATGTGGAATCATATATATGGATAAAATTTGGGGATCTTTTTGTTTTTCAATTTTTTTAAAGAATGTTTTCTTTACATCATTTGTATGATATGTGATTCAATAATAGAAATCATGAAAATGATAATCATTTGATAACCAAGATGAATTTCATGGGAGAAAATTATTTTAAGAGGGGTTGGATGTGCACATGAATCTCCACTCAGTTGATGAGGTATCCTTAAGTGCATCCATAAGACCCATGTTTGAATCCAGGTAGAGGCATATTTCTGGGTCATTGTAGTAGTATTGTAGCATAACTGTACACTATACTGTACTGTAGCAGAACTGTACACTTTAGAGGCACTGTAGCCGAACTGTACATTGTGCCGGTACTGTAGCATGCACTATAGCAGTAACTATAGCAGATCATGTTCGGTACTGTAGCAGCTGGAACTATTCACCTAGGGCCACTAGGTTGGGCATGGAGCCCTTTAGGCTTTTGGGCCACCCATACCTTCTGGTCATTAGGGATTTCAGGCCACCTTTAAGGCCTTTGGTCTACCTCATGGTCTTAGGGCTATATACAGTTGCCCCAAACACACTACAAAAAAAAGAAGCATCCCTAGAAGAGGATTTAGAGGAGGTGCACTCACCAGATCGGAGCCAAATGGATTTTTCAGAATAAGAGGGTATGACTATGCAATCAAGACCAACCTGTGCTTGCACAAGAAGCCTATCCAAATGGCCATGCGATGGTGGAGAGATACAACCATGATGAAGATACTGGGGAGGGGTAGTTCCTTGTAGATAGTCTGATTGAATTCACTAAGACCTTCGGGTCATGTAATCTACTAAGCCTACATGCCATGTAATCTCTGAGCCTACGAGACTTGTAAGGGTTCAACCTCATCCCTTGAAAGGGGGGTTATCAGAAATCAATAAAAATGAAGGCCTTCGGGCCATTCGGGTAAGAGGGGTTGGATGTAACGTCCCATGGTTTTATAAAATATCATCTTTAAAATTAATTTAAATTCATTTTTTGTTTGATTTATATGAAATATAAAGCTTATTTTTCTTTATTCACAACACCATGTTTGCCTTTCATTGAACTTAAGTTCGATTTTATTCTATAAATTTTGTTACCCATAAGGTAGTGTATCACTATATAACAATATATAATAAATATTATTATTTTATATGATATTCATCACTTCGCCTTTAGAATAGCAGTAATGAATAATATTATCCAAATTATGAAAATATGGTTTACACATATTTTTTAAATGGGATCATTAGTTACTAATTAATTATAAATCAAAATACAAATAAGTTGAATATAATGGAAATTTTTTAAATAAATAATACTTCCATGAATCCAATAGAATTTTTTTATAATTAATTAAATATATTATTATTATTTAATAATATATATATTATATTCAATCAAATTTTTACTATTCATTGTATCTGTTCTCTAGGCATGGTATACAAGTAATTCAAATTTCACGCATAAAAATCATTATTTTTTAAAATGGAATTTTTTCACCTTTTCATGGTGCACTTATTTTAATAAAAATTGACACTTTTATAAATTATATATCAGAAAAATTAGTTTTTTAAATAAAAACATAAAACTTAACTTAGTGTTAATTTCTGGATTTTTATCTATGAAGTTTCATTTTTTGATTAATACTAAAAAATACAGAGTTTGAGTTGAAAACTGTATTTTCATCTAAATAATTTATAATGTTAAATAATAATATGAATTGATATTAATGAAAAATTATTTCAATTTTAAATATATTAATTTAATTTATGAAATTTTAATCATTTTATATTAATTGTTGATATAAAAACAAAGAAATATTTTAAATATTTTCACATTAAAACCCCACTTTATCATTACATCTAAGAGAATAATTTTTAATAAAATTATACCAATTATAAAAATGAAATTTTTCAAAAGGGAATCCATATTTTAAATTATCAAAATTTATTTTATATAAAAAGTTACACATATCTTTTTCCAATAATTATTAGTGAAAATATTTGAAATTAAATAACATGATTAAGGTTAAAATCAGTTTATTTGGATTACATGTATTTTAATTAAAATTAATTTTACACACATATAAGATGTTTATTTAATGAATTGGAGTTAATTTTTTAAATAATAAGTCTTAAATTATCTAATATGTATATTTTTATTAATATTTTTAATCAATAATTTACTTGGGTAAATAAAAAGATACAAGTAACCCTGTTAAAAATAATAAAGGTAAATTTGAGTAAACCTAAAGGCTGAGGAGTAAAATGATAAAAATCATATTTATTTTGTGTGTTTCAGGTATTTTATAATGATCCATAATTTTCACAAACTGATATTACTTTAAAAATAAATAATAGTCATTAAAAAAGATAATAATTCCGTGAAAGGTCTGTATAGGAATTGTATCTTTAGAAATTGGGCAACATAAAAAACTGGTTCATAAAACATCCACATTGCCTCATTCTTATTTCTTTATAACTAGACTCCTTTTTGAAATATCTTACTTTATAAATTTCCTAATGACCTAGAGAAAAGTAATCATATTAAAGGGTGAGCTCAAATTCTCAGTAAAGGTAAACATGGAAGATATCAATCAGATCATAATCATAGGACATAGAAACATAACATTTTAAAAACTTATCATACATATAGAATAACATGATATCATGTCATGTAATAAATCATTAAAGATCATCAAAATCTAAAAAATCATAACATATGACATGGAATTTTGTCGAATACATATAAGTGTAGAAAATCATTTAATATAAGTCAAGGCTCATTGCTAAGACAATCAAAGCAGACAAATTCCATTACTAAACTAAATTCACTCCTCATTCAAGCCCTATATCACAGAACAATATTTACATTCCCTTCTAGTTATGTCTATCTCTTGAGAAATAAATCATTACTGAATGCATTGGAGGGATATATTGGTCTGACCCATCTCATATTGAAATCATGATTACATATGCCCCGAAAACATTAATCATTCATTATAGCATAACCCAAGGAACAAAAAATTGGTTTCTTAAACATCATTCCATAATAATCTATAAAAAATAAATTGATTTCAAAAAAAATTCCATCATAAACACAATAAAATTCTAGTAATAATATTTATAGAAGACTGACCCAATTTAATTAATTTCATCTTAGAAATTGAATAATTTATACAAAACACTTGAAATTAAATCTTGAGGGAAATATCCTTTATTCTTAAAAAACATTACTTTTCCTAAAATGTCACAAAATTGAAAAAGAAAATAACTTATTCAAAAATAAACATTAAATCGTGTAGTAGAATATTCAAAAAAATAAGTTTCTATGAAGATGTTAAAATACGTTCATGTTGTATAAGTAAAGAAAATCTCCTCGTACTTTTTCTGGGAATGTCACAATTTACCTCGTATCAAATAACAACAAAATATTCCATTAATAACATATAGTAAAAATTCACCAATGGGAAAACAATTACTTCAAATAGTTATAGAAGAATATATATAGTACTACATATTTATGGAACATGGATGTGGATGATTAGCATACCGTAGTAAATACATACAAAGAAATAATCTTTAAAAATTATGATATTGTGAAACTATCCCTTAGCAAAGGTCCGATATTATTTGTATGTATCTGAACATCCAATATAATGATTTAAATACTTTAATTTACTTATTTCACATTAATAGTAATTTTTATGTTATCATATATGATCATATTATCATTCGTCTGTTAATAACATTTCATTGTTACTCATTATTCGGATATTTATTACTTTATGTTCTTATGCATGTTTTGTTGAATAAGTTTTTGATCACCTTATTAGGTCATAATTATATCACTAAAAAATGATATTAACATAATATATACCATATTTATTCATTCATTACATTTATATAATAATTAATTAATTAAGATCATGTAGAATTAATCATGTCACATCACGGGGATGGTTGGTTATACGTACACACAAGAGATGATATATTTTCTAAATCTGTTGAATGGTATTGAAGTGGATAGTGTAGAATATTTCATAATTAATATAATGTTACAATGATCATATAGAGTTATTACTTTCATCATTATACCTATCCATATAAGGTGGTGGTGTAAAAAAATTACACCATAGTGGGGAGAGGGTATGTTATACGTACACATGCATTGGGATTTAATTTTTTATAGGATGGATAAATGGTAGAATATGGTTGTTTATAAATTATAATAAATTTTTTTGAATATAATTGATACTATATTTAATAATTTATAACGAAACAACATAAGAAGTGGAAGTAAAAGAAGAATGAATTTTGGAAGAACCTCTTACTCGACATTCTCCCTCTGAATATCCTATCAGAGCAGTAGAGTACATCATTGAAGAAGAATATAACCTTAAGAATATAAATAGATAATTTGATAAAGGAAAAGGGTATTGGATTTATGTGCATTAAAGCTCAACGATAATTTATGATATGATGGAGGAGGTGCCCTTTTATAATTGTGTTGAGGCTACTTTATAAAACTACATAATTAATAATTTATAATAAAAATAAATCCCACCAAAACGCCTCCAAAATGTATCAATTTCAAATATTAGAAGAGATAGGGTTTCAATCTCACCAAAAAATAAATTTTTCATGTGTATTTATATCAATTTAAACATTATTTTTTAATTAAAACATTGCTATTCTTTTTAATTTTTAACAAGGGTAACAAATAATTTAATATTAAAAGGCTGAAATATTTAATTATAAGTTTTACAAAAGAACATAAATAAATAAATTATTTATTTTTATACCTTATAATATTTATTATATATTTTTGTAATTTTTTTATGATTTTATGTAATTTAATAAATCATTATTTTTGTAAATAATCAATATTATCATTTTATGAAAATATTGAATTCATTTATTTTTAAAAATATTACCATAAAAACTTATCTTCTAACCAACAATTTTATCATATTACAAAATGGTAAATGTCATCTATAAAACTCATGGGAAATATTACATTTCCAAAATTATATTTATTTTAACATTTTTATATCTTTGTTGTTATCTCTGTTAATAAAATAATCACTACATTATTTTTTTGTAATTATTTAATGTTCCTTTTTTGAATAAAAATTAAAAATAAAACACTATAATGAATAAAAAAATGATATCTTTCAAAATATTTTTTTGTTCATTTTATATATTATAGAATTTAAAATTTTAAAAGTTATACTTACTAAATTATAAATATGTAAACATTAACATCACTCTAAATAAAGTAATATAAGTGTCATAATACCTTATATAAGGATAGAAGTGGTAATTAATGTGACCCATAGATTATTATGCTCAAGATATACTCGACCAAAATTATTTGGGCATGCTTTTGAATCTTTAAATGGGTATTATTATTTTAATAAAAACAATATTATTAATTATTCATCAATTAAGTAATTTTTGCATCATTAATCTACAACATATTGGGGTAAATATTTATTTTTTAAAACATAAAATTAAATTAACATGATAATGAAAAACATTTTATCATTGAAATGAGTATTTACCATTAAATGTATCTTTTGTATAACCTTATCTAAAAAATGATTTAGTTCTTAAAATTTGAGGGCAACATATTAAAAATTTCTTTAAATAAAATAAATTAAATGTCCAAATCTCATCCAAGTGGATTAAAATAGATGCCATTTATACAAAATGATTATTTGGGATTTAAAACACTCATACAATGATATTAATACAAGTGTTATGGTAACTTTATAACAGTATTCATACCGTTAATTTCCCGATTTACCCTTTTATCGTGTAAATAAAAGTTACGAAAGTTACTATTCATAATGCCAAAAAAACTATTTACATAATTTGGAAGTCTGTATTCTAAATATGGAGTACTTTTTTCTAAATTAATAACACATAAGTTGCAATAGTTATTTTAATGTCAATCTCACTGTCAGAAAGAGAGAACAAGTTTATTTAATTGGTAAAACATTGTAAAAGATTGAAATAGTTTTATATATGAATAAAATATAAACATAATGCTAATGAAGTACATTATATTGGATAATAAAAAAATATTATATTTATACTTTAAAAACAATTAATATTATAACTTTACAATATAAATTATTTTGATGAAAAATGTTGTCTTCAATTAAAATATATAGTATTTTTACTATTCATAAAAATTTGAATATTATTAGAATAATATTAAAAATTCATCCAAAGTAAATTTTCGAATCCCACTTCGAAATAACAAGATTATGTTGTTAGGTAAAAGTTATTAATGTTTCAAAATTTTAATTTAAAATTTGTTCTCCGTTAAAAAGTAGAAAATTATGGTTTTGAAAAATATTGGTTTTTATACATCTAATAGGGGTTTTCCATACCCTAGAACAAAAATATCCAATGGATAAATCTAGAAAAAGTTATATATATATATATATATATTTAATTAATTTCATTTACTAATAGAAATTCACATAATATACAGATATATAATTGATTTATATTTTTTATACATTTCTATAAGTTACTTATATTTATTCTCACTAACCTATTGGTTATGTTATAATGTTAATTTTATATTAATGGTGTCTCGTAGGTCATTTAAACCCATGATTGCATTTAATGAAAGCTATTAATGAATTAAAATTATTTAAAGAAATTATTTCATAAAAACATCCATGTGTTAGAGTCTACCCCTATTAAATTGAAATCTTCCCTTGAAATTTATCACTTAGATATAAAGGGATAAGGATACCTATGCCTCATCACATATATATCATACCACATACATTCCTCAAATTGGGGGTTCCCCCATAAAAAATAACAAATTTAGTGGAATTATTTCAAATAACGTTTTCACTAAAATCCATAATCTCAACTGGTTTTTTTCATAAGATATATATTTATTAAGTTGTACGACTTTTGAGTTTAGTACATGTGAAGGATCTAGTATGTACATTATCAAGAGAGATACATGGAAAACATCATGATCTTGATAGAGATTCAGTGGGAGTTAAAATCAGTAAGCTACCTTCCAAAGAAGATCCGGAATTTCAAATGGACTGATATACCTAGGGATCAGCTTTCCTTTATTTTTAAGTCTCATTACACTCTTCTAGGGAAATATTTACATAAACACACTGAATCCCACCTCAAACTCTAGGTATTTTCATCAGTTTCCAACATAACATTTTTTTTTCACTCTGAGCTGCTCTTATGTGTTGCTGAATGTATCTATCGTTTTCTATCCATTCATCAACATGATCATGTCCTAATAGATTTCCCCCCAACATAATCCGAAAAATATGGAATTCAAAACTTCTATCCAAAGAGGGCTTCATAATGAGCCATCTCAATATTGATGTGAAAGCTATTATTTTATGAAAATTCCTCCAATGTTAGGTGTATATCCCAACCACCTTTGAAATCCAAAGAGAAAGCTCTCAAAATGCCTTCAAGATTTTGAATTTTTCTTTCAGACTGACCATTTATCTGAGGATGATAAGCAGGGCTGAAACATAACTCGGTATCTAGAGCCTTGTGAATACTTTTCTAGAACATCTAAGAAAACCTATCATATATAATGGAAATTGGTACTCTGTGTAGTCTTACCACTTCCGTTATAGATATCCTAGAAGTATGATCAAGAGATAAATCCTCTATAATAGCAAATAAGTGTGCCAAATATATAAGGTGATCAACTATAACACAAATAGAATTATTTCCTTTAGATGTTTTGGGATGTCTGACGATAAATACCATAGTGATGTTTACGGTTTAAATTTTGGTGCGGTTAATGGTTCTAAAATCCCCTTAGACTTCTATCTCATATCCTTAACTTGATGAATACCCATGAACCCAGAGACAAATTTGGAAACATATATTTTCTTTCCATCGTACAAAAAATAATCTTTTTGGTCCATGTACAACATTTTGCTTCTAGGGTGAATTGATAATGAAGAACTATGATCCTTATCAATTAGCTCCTTATTTAATTCTTGAATGGGAGGAATAAAAACCTGATACCAGAACATTAATATTATATCACAAAATTAGGTTTAATTCATGAACATTTCTCACCTTATTTTATATTTCTAAATCTTCCTTATATGCCTCTTTAATCTTCACTTATATATATGGGTGAAAATTCCTTTGATAAAGACATTATTTCTCCCCTTCCTTTAAAATTTCATAATCAATCATTTCCAAATCCATAAATATTGCATGTTTTCTGATCCTAATCATGGATAGGATAGCATGGTCCTTTCAACTCAAAGAAACTTCCACCTTGTTCTCCTTCCCAGGGTGGCCATGTATTGAGCAGTCATAATCTTTAATCAACTACAACCACCTTCTTTAACACATATTCATATTTTTTTGGGTGAAAATATAATTTAAACTCTTATGATCATTATAAATATCAAAACATTCACTGTAATGATAATATTTATATATATTTCATAAAAATATTACCAAAAATAACTCCAAATAATGAGTTTGGTAATTTAGATCACGGATTTTTAATTGTTGTGTAGCATAAGCTATCACGATATCATTTTTCAGGAGAACACATCCCAGCCTCATTTTTGATGCATCACTACATATCAAAATCCTTTTCCACTATAAGGTAGTGTGAAAACAGGTGCACTGGATAACCCTATTTTGAGTTATTTTAAACTATCCTCATATTCCTCATTTCACACTAACTGAACACCTTTCTAAGTCAACATGGTTAGTGGAATATATAATCATGAAAAATATTTAAAAAACATCGATAATATCAAACCAAACTATGAAAAAATTTCTATCTCAGTCATAATTTTTTTTATCTCATCCAATCTTTAATAACATCTATTTCACTGGATCCATAGATATCTCCTCTAATGAGAGTATGTGACATAAAAATGAAACATTATGAATCCAAAATTCACACTAGGTAAATTTTTCAAAACTTTTATCCTTTCTCAGGGTCTTTAGTGAAATTCTCCTGTGAACATAATGTACGTCCTTGATCATTGATTTTAACTAAATATAGTCTAAAATGGATACCACAAAATGACCAAGATAGTATATTAAGACTCTATTCATCAGATCCATAATGATAACATGGGAGTTTGTATGACCAAAAGGCATTACTATAAATTAATATTGTCTATAACTGGTAAGGAATGTCATATTTAGTTTATCATCCTTATTGAACATTAGATGATGATATCCATAAAAACGATGAGTCTTGGAAATGTATTGAGATCCACGTAGTTGGTCGAAAAAATCATAAATGCGGGGAATATGATATTTTTTCTTGATAGGGCTCTAGTTTAGTTCTCAATAATCAATGATGAGTCTCATTGATCCATCTTTATTCTTTACAAAATTAATAGGTTCTCCCAATGGTGACGCACTAGGGAGCATGATCCTCATACCAAGATTCTAGTAGAGTTTCTTCTTTTATTCCTACAACTAAATTAGTGTCATTCTATAGGGTGTATTTTAAATAGCCATAGCACCCGTTATGAGTTTTATTGAATACTCAACTTCATGACTTGGTGGAAGACCTAGAAATTTTTCTAGAATGATGTCATCAAACTTCCATACAATGGGTGTATTTTTAATCATGAGTGTCTTCCAAACCATTTGAGATAAATATCCTTTATTTATAGGAATAAAGACCCATAAGATGGATGGAATTTCTACTAGAAGGATATATTCGTAATTTCACTATTAAATGATCATAGATTGATCTAGAATATGAAACATGGATTTCCTTCATTGGAAATTGATATGACTTCCATATAGATAAATCCAATTCTTGAAAATAATCACATCAAATACCACTGTATGAAGGATAATAGGATTTTCAGGAATTACCTTCACACAAACCTCAACCAGAGAAAAATTATAAGCATTTTATGAAACGATTATACCATTATGCATTTTCATAAAAAACATAACATCTAATTTTTTAGGTAATATAGTGATACCTTTAAAAATTTATTTAGAAATTAAGGAGTGGTTGGATCCAGAATCTAATAAAACATTTTCTTTTTAGAGTGGATGGTAAGTGTATCTTTATCCACATCATTATCATACTACAAATTTCCAATAGTGATCATGTGTGACTTGCCTTAGGCTTTATACATAAGAGTTTTCTAATACCGAGCATCATCAATAAACCTTGTACTAAGGTATTAATTGGTATAATGATCCATTTCCTTGAACTTATAACATTGAAGTGTAAGATGTTTTTTTTGTGTAGTATTTTATCTATTCACATCATTAGAAATTTTTTTCCCATAAAATAATCATTCAAAATCTTGATGACCTTCTTTTTCACACGTAAGAAATTTTATAGTCCCTTTAAGAAAATTCCCTAGATGATTCATTACACACTTTGAGCATAATGGAAAAATCATCTTTTTTTCATTGTGGTCTTTAAATTTACATTTTAATTTCATTTTTTTCATCTTATAAATCTTATAAGTCTGATGTGTTATTCCAATCTTCATATCAACATTGAGAGTACATCGAATGGTTTCCTCAAAACTAATAAAGTCTTTTATGGTTATTTCCCTTTAGAGACCTGGTTTTATGCCACTACGGAATTGATGAATTTTACTCTTAGTTTGTATAATAATTCAATAATCATACCTTAAATGAATTATTAAATTTTCTATGTAGGTACCAACATACTCTTCTTCTTCTTTCGTAAGTTCAAGGAACTCCTTATCCATTTTCTCAAAGAATAAGATGAATGTACTTATTAAGAAATAAATTCTTGAACTCGTACCATTACATGGAATCAATTTCAACTCTTTTCCTTGTATTCTTGATAATGATAAACCATTAAACATATTCACCATCAAAATTATAGAATGTGAGGATGAAATTATAATGTTCAGAACATTGGAGAACTTAAAATATCTTCTCAGTTGTACTGATCCATTGTTCAAACACTAATCAATTCGAAGACATTTTGATAGAAGGTGGACACTACCTCATGAAGGACTCAATAAAATGTTGTTACTACCTTTACTCATTTGGATTTCCAAAATTATTCATATATTGATAAAGTTGTGTGAGCCTAGCTTCAAGATTTTTCATTCCACCTCCCATAACATTTGGTTTCTCGAGAGTACAATCATTTCATTTCTCATTGAATTCAACGTTAATGTGGTTCCTTTCGCTTATAGTAGTTAAATCAAATCAAGAAACATAGTGTGAGAAATACTAATCATAATATGAAAACCACAAAATCAAGAATAAAATTTCAATTTATGAATCCTTGGGTTTTATCTTAGTTTGTTCATTATAATTTGTAAAACACTCAGATTGTGACATACCCTTCGGCATATCATTTGGGTTATTCGTAAGGTTTTCTTGTCCTCATTTCTAAAGGTTAAATATAACATTCATCTGATACCAAAAACAACGACCCATAATTCACATACATTGATATTAAATTAAAATTTATTAATATTAATTAAAAAATATAATAAACAAACTATAAGACCATATATGAATTGTGTCTTTTGAAACTGAGAACAATTATCAAGTGGTTCTTAAAACATATACATTTTCCTCTGCTAATTTCTTCATAAATAGACTCATTTTTAACATATAATACTTAATACCATTATTAATGACCAGGGGAAAAAGAAACATATGAAAGGGTGAGATCAAATTCAAATTAATGGTAAACAAGAGAGATATCAATCAAATCATAACCATATGACATAACAAAATAAGATTTCAAAATATTATCCTATATATAAAATATTATAATATCATGTTATGGGATAAATCATTAAATTTAAACATAATCCCCAATTTCATAACATTAGACATTAATTTTTTTGGCATACACATAATAATTGAAAATCATTTCACATTAGTCAAGGCTCATTTCCTCGACTGTCATAGTGGATGAAGTCCATTTTTGAACTTAGTTCACTCACTGTTCTAGCCCTATATTACTGATCTAGATTTTCTTCTTGTTCCATTCAGGTATATATCACGATATAAAACACTTCACCCAGTGCATTTTAAGAAGATATAGGTCCCACCCATCTCATAATGAAATTATTATTTCATGTCCCACAAAACATTATCCATTCATCATAGCATAACCCATTGAACTAAAATGGGATTCTTAAACATCATTCCATCATAATCCATATATAATAAATTAATTTCATAAAAATAATTTCATAATAAACATAATAATATCCTAGTAATAATAAAAAAACATTACCCTATTTAAGTAATTTAATCTTCGATATAAAATAATTTTGATAGAACACATGAAATTAATTATTGAGATAAATATCCATTATTCATAAAAAAATGGTTTTCTCTATCATAATTTCATATGATTTAAAAATAAATGATATTACTTGAAAATAAAATTGAAATCAAATAGAGGAATCTACATTGAAAAATTGTGTTATGAGGACGTAAAAATCCATTCTTTATGTATAAGTTAGAAAAAAATTCTCTTTGTACTTTTGCTGAAAAAGTCAAGAAATTCATAGTATTGAATAACAATAAAATATTTCATTCATTCCATTTAGTAAAAATTACCAAATGGGTAAAATTAACTTTTAAAGGTTTTTGAAGAATATAAATAATATTATATATTTTTGGAACATGGATGTGGATGATAAATATACCCTAGTAAATATTTACGAATAAACAATCTCAAATAATAATGAGATTGAAAAATTATCCCTTACATTAGGTTTGATTTCATTTGTATGTTTTTTAAAAAGTTATATAATGATTTAAATACTGACATTGAATTTTCTAAAAATAATATTCATTTTTATGTTGTCATATATGATCATATTATCATCAATTTGTTAAAAACATTTCATTGTTACTCATTACTCAGATACAAATTGGTTTCTGTTCTTATGGTGGTTTTGTCGAAAAAGTTCTTGTTATCATTATTATGTCATAATTATATAATTAAAAAATTATATTTACATAATATATACAATATTTATTCAATATGTACATTTATATAATCATGCTTTAATGAATATCATATAGAATTAATCACATCTCATCGTGGAGATGGTAGGTAATATGTACGCACGAGCGAAGATATAAATTTTAAATTTGTTGAATGGTATTGAGTATGATGGTGTATAATATTTAAGAACTAATATCATGTTTTAGAAAAAATATATAGTTATTAATTCCATATTTATACCCATCCAATTATGATGGTGGTGAATAATATATGACACCATATCGTGGATATAATAAGCCATACATATACATGTATTGTGATTTTGTTTTTCGTAAGATGGATAGAAGGTGTAATATTGTTGATTTATAGTTATAATAATAATATAGTATATAAGTGACCTTGTATTTATTACGTTATAATTAATATAAATATGAAGATTAAGAAGAATATGATTGTAGTTTGAAAGAACCTATTTTTCAACATACTTCCTCAAAATCTTATATTAGACCACTAAAGTAGGTAATTAAAGAAGACCAAAACCATTATAATATAACTAGGGATGTTACGAATGGAAAATGGGATGGGATGGATGAGCGTTATGGCTTAAAGTGAAGTGATGAGTTAAGGGAGGAGGTTCTCTTATATAATGGATGTGAGGGGAACTATTGGAAACTCCATAATTAATAATATATAATAAAAAAAACCACACACAAAAACATCCAAAATGTCATGATTTAGAAGACAAAAAGAGATAGTGTTTCAATATCATTATCGAATATTTTTTGAAATGTATTTATTTCAATATAAACCTTATATTTTTAATTAACACTTAGTTATTATTTTTAATTTTTATTTGGGGTTACAAATAATTTAATATTAAAAGGGAGAAATATTTACTAATTACATTTAAAATAAACCATAAAAAATAAATTATAATTTTTTTACCATATCATGATTAGTATATATTTTAAATATTTTTTTGTGGTTTTTAAATAATTTAATAAAAAATTATTTTGATAAATAATAAATAATTTCAATTTTGAAAATATTCAATTTATTGATTTATAAAAATAATAATATAACAAGTTAACTTCCAAAAAACTACTTAATCATATTCATAAGAGGTAAATATAATCTATAAAATTAATTTGAAATACTCGTTGTCTGAAATTAAATTTATTTTAACCATTTTTATAACATTTATTTGTAATATCTACGTCAATTATGTGTAATTGTTTAATATAATTTTTTTGGGATAAAAATATAAAATAAAATTCTAAGATTAAGATAAAAATGTTAGATTTCAGAATAATAATTTTACTCAAATTTAACTTATAGAAAATACAATATTTAAAAACATATACTTATCAAATTATGAATATGCCAACTTTTACATCACATTAAATAATTTAATATATTTTCCATAATCCCATCTATAAGGCTCAAAACGGTAAATAACTAAAAAATTAGAAGATTATGGTAGATATATTCTCTACTAATATGCTTTGGTCAGGTTTTTGGGTTTTATAATGGGTATTATTATTTTAATTAAAACCATATTATTGATTTTCCATCAATTAAATAATTTTAGTATCATTAATATATATGGTATTAAGGTAACTATTTATTTCTTACAAATTAAAAACAAATTACTATGATAAATAAAATCATATTACCATTTGAATGATAATTTATAATCGAATTTATCTTCTATATAACCTTTTATAAAAATGATTTTTTTATAAATATTTGAGTGATACATATTTAATTGTTCTTTAAATAAAATTAATTAAATGTATTAATCTCATCCAAGTATATTGAAATGGATACCATTTCAAAAAAGGATGATTTTAGGATTCAAAAAATCATCCAATTACATTAAAAAAGTTTGAGAATAATTTTATAACTATACTTTTAACCTTAATTTCTGGTTTACCATTTCACCATATTAATAAAAATTTCTGAAGATATTATTCATAATGAAAAAAAAAACAATTAATATATTTACATAATTTTGACCTATAGATTCCAAATAAGAACTCTATTTTTAAAAATTATAATCATAGAAGTTTTATAAATTAATTTAAAATCATTCCCATTGTTTTAATGATGGAAAAAAATTTAAGTTAAAACATTTCAAAAGATTGAAATGGTTTTTCAAATTAATTCAATATAAAATTAATGATAATGAAATAAGTTTTATTAGGTGATATTAATAAAATATATTTATAATTTAATACTATTAGATATTATAACTTAACCATATAAATTATTTTGATGTAAAATTATTTCAATTAAAATATAGTGTATTTTTACTATTCATCAAAATTTGAAAGTTATTAGAACTATATTAAAAATTCATCCAAATTAAAATATTATTTCTATATTCTGAATGGAATATTTATGTTGTCATATATAAGTTATTAATGTGTAAAAATATTAATTTAAATGTGGTTGTCCATTGAAATGTGGAATATTACCCATTTAAAAATATAGGTTTTTATACATCAGATATGGTTTATTCACAACATTTTTCAAAAAATACTTTGGATGAATATCGAAAAAAATAATTATATATACATTTCATTAATTTCATTTAATAATATGAATTTACATAATATAAAAATATATTTTTGATTTTTATTTTTTATACATTTTCATAAGTCAGTTATATTTATTCCTGGAAAACTAATGACAATGTTATAATGGCCATTTTATATTAGGGGCATCTTATATTTCGTTTAAACCCATGAATGCATGAAATGAAAGCTATTGATGAATTAAAATTATTTAAAGAATATATTTTATATTAACATCCTGGTGTTACAAATTTATAGAACAATTTATCCATACCATTAATTTTTGTTCAATTTTGGTGGCACATAAAGGAAGAGAGACCATAAAATTGTGTTTTCTCTTTGGTATTTATAGTAATTCCAATCCTCTTTATTTAAAAAAGTGATTTTACTCACCTAATTTTTTAACACCTCTCATTCCTTTTGGATCAAACTAACCTTCAAAAAATAGCATCCAAAATTCCCTCATATCATTCCATAATCCTATATCATTATTTAATTGTAATAACTGGGCCTCGATGGCATCACAAATAGCCCGCCTAAACATAACTATCATGTCATGGCCCACCATGTACCACTAGTTTCCAGCAGACATATGGTCCCAACCCTGGGGTCCACCCACATGCCCAAACGGGTCATTTTACTAATTAATGTCCCCATAGGTGACTATATGTCCTTTATAGTGTGGTTTTTCCTCACTCACAGAAACCTTGGGAAGATTCCCAAAAGATCACCCATCGTGGTCACTACTCCAGGCCAATCATGCTTAAATATTAAATTCTAATGAGGTAGGATCCTTGAAAAATAAGGTGCACCTTATTGACATCCGTTATATCCTTTAGTCATTTAACCCTATGTCATTCTCAGGTTTTAAAATAAATCCATCTAATTATTTTATCTGGTGAAAACCAAAAGGGGATACCCATAGAAGAGGTAAAATATTTAAATGACTATTTGTTTCATCATTACATCTTAAAACCACATCCATTATTCATATTTATTGATTATATAATAGCCTCAATATCCCCAAAATAATGATTTGTTTTTATGTTATGGGTATGATGTTCCCCCAAAATCACTTCCATCAAATGAGTTATAAAATCATCAGTCATGTGTAAGGCGGAATACCATATCGCAAAAGGATGCCATTCATCTTTCCATTACCACCCCTCATGGTTGGCTATAATGATGGAAATACTATTTATATATAATAATTAGTATATATTTTAAATATTGTTTTGTGATTTCTAAATAATTTAATTAAAAATTATTTTGATAAATAATCAATAATTTCAATTTTGAAAATATTCAATTTATTTGGATAAAAATATATAATAAAATTCTAAGATTAAGATAAAAATGTTATATTTCATAATAATAATTTTATTCAATTTTAACTTCTATAATATACAATATTTAAAAATATATACTTATAAAATTAGGAATGTGCCAACTTTTACATAACATTAATTAAAATAATATAATTTCCATAATCCCTTCTATAAGGCTCAAAATGGTAAATAACTACAAAATTAGAATAGTATGGTAGATATATTATCGAAAAATATTATTTGGTCAGGTGTTTAGGTTTTTAATGGGTATTATTAATTTAATTAAAACCATATTATTGATTTTCCATCAATTAAATAATTTCAGTATCATTAATATATATGGTATTAATGTAAATAATTATTTATTAAAAATTAAAAATAAATTAATATGATAATGAAAATCATATTTCCATTCCAATGATAATTTATAATTTAATTTATCTTCTATATAACATTATATAAAAAATGATTTATTTATAAAAATTTGAGTGATACATATTTAACTGTTCTTTTAATAAAAATAATTAAATATCTTAATCTCATCCAAGTAGATTGAAATGGATACCATTTCAAAAAAAAAAGGATGATTTAGGTTTCAAAAACTCATCCAATGATATTAAAAAAGTTTGAGATTAATTTTATAAAATTATTTTTACCCTTAATTTCTGGTTTACCATTTCAATATATTAATAAAAATTACCAAAGATACTATTCATAATGACAAAAAAAATTGATCTATTTACATAATTTTGACCTATAGATTCCAAATATGAACTCTATATTTCAAAATTATAATCAAAGAAGTTTTATAAATTAATTTAAAATCATTCCCATTGTTTGAATGAGGGAAAAAATTTAAGTTAAGACATTTCAAAAGATTGAAATGGTTTTTCCTATGAATTCAATGAAAAATTAATGATAATGAAATATGTTTTATTAGATGACATTAATATAATATATTTATAATTTAGAACTATTATATATTATAACATAACCATATAAATTATTTCGATGAAAAATTATTTCAATTAAAATATAGTGAATTTTTACTATTCGTCAAAATTTGAAAGTTATTAGAACAATATTCAAAATTCATCCAAAGTAAAATATTATATCTCTATTCTGAATAACATATTTATGTTCTCATATAAAAGTTATTAATGTGTAAAAATCGTAATTTAAAATGGGTTTTCCATTAAAATGTGGAATATTACCCTTTTGAAAATATAGGTTTTTATACATGAGATATGGTTTATTGACAACCTTTTTCAAAAAAAATCGTTTGGATGAATATAAAAAAATAATTATATATATATTTCATTAATTTAATTTAATAATATTAATTTACATAATATAAAAATATATTATTGATTTTTATTTTTACACATTTTCATCAGTTAGTTATATTTATTCATGGAAACCTAATGACAATGTTATAATGGTAATTTTATATTAGGGGCATCTCATATTTCATTTAAACCCATGATTTCATGAAATGAAAGCTATTGATGAATTAAAATTATTTAAAGAATATATTTTATATAATCAGGCCGGTGTTACAAATATATAGACCAATTTATCCATACCATTAATTTTTGTTCAATTTTGGCGGCACATAATGGTAATGAGAGACAAAAATAGTGTTTTCTATTTGGTATTTACAGTAATTCCAATCCTCTTTATTTAAAAAATTGATTTTACTCACCAAATTTCATAACACCTCTCATTCCTTTTGGATCGAACTAACCTTAAAAAAACACCATCCAAAATTCCCTCATATCATTCCCCAATCGTATATCATTATTTAAATGTAATAACTAGGCCCTGATGACATCATAAATAGCCCGCCTAAACATAACTGTCAGGTCATGGCCCACCAGGTACCACTAGTTACCCGCAGACACATGAACCCCACACTGGGGTCCACCAACATGCCCAAATGGGTCATTTGACTAATGAATATCCCCATAAGTGAATACATGTCCTTTATAGTGTTGTTTTTCCTCACTCACAGACACCTTGGGAAAATTCCCAAAAGATCACCCATTGTGGTCACTACTCCTGGCCAATCATGCTTAAATGTGATGTTCTAATGAGGTAGGATCCTGTTAAAATAAAGTGCCCCTTATTGACATCAGTCATATAATTTATTCATTTAACCCTGTATCATTCTCATGTGTTACATTAAATCCATCTATTATGTTATTTGGTGCAAACCAAAAGGGGATACCTAAAGAATAGGTAAAATTTTTAAATGAGTATTTTTTCTTCATTACATCTTCAAACCACATCCATTATTCAGATGTTGTGATTTTATAAGAACCTCAATATCCCCAAAATAATGATATGTTTTTATGTTATGGGTATGATTTTACCCCAAAATCACTTCCTTTAAATGAGTTATGAAATCATTAGTCATGTGTAAGTCAGAATACCATATCGCAAAAATATTCCATTCATCTTTCCATTACCTCCCCTCATGGTTTGCTATAATGATGGAAATACTATTTATATATCCTATTTATAATATATATATATATATATAACATAGTAAGACCTATTCATCGATTATATCATATACTCTATTTTTATATTCCATTCTCTAATGGAGATGATATCATCACTCATGTGTTCGACGAACTACCGTCATGCGAAGCGACCTGAAGCATTTTTCCCTAACATGTTACATGGAAGGTAATAAGGATAACAATAATGAATATATATGACAAAAATTAAATCTTTATAATACTAATTACCCAATTATATTTCACTAAATATAATATTTCATTTTCATCTGACCATTTCACACACTACAAAAGTGAAAACATCATTCGTGGATGTTTTTAATGTAGGACCCCGTGACACCCTGAGAGGGGATGGGTGAATCAGGGTGTCAAAAATTTTCTTTTAAAACAAGGATCTTGTTCCCATGTTGGTAGAAACTAGTTAAACCTGTATAATGTATATGATTCGAAATGAAATATTCACATACAAAGAGATGAGACAGAACTTGTTACTTTGTTCACCGCAAAGGGCTACGTCTAAGGGGCATACACCGAAAGGTTGTCAGTTGTGCCTAATTCCACTATTCTTCACTAGTTGTGGATTAAAATTGTTCAGAAACAGTCACTCTATCCTCAGATCACTACCACTACAAATGTTTAGGGATACCCCACTATGTCCCTGAGGTCACTCCCGTTGACTACCCCTGGCTCACTACCTTTGGTGAAGTCTCAGTTAGTTTACAAACTTGAGGGTCTCTTCAATAGATTTGCATTGAGGTTTTTGTTTCCACTCTGTGCGAGACTATGCTTGCATCGATGTCCTGAATTGATGATCTTGAACACACTGAACCACTGGATCGAATAATCAGAACGTGCAAACAGGTTACACTGATGATTTCACGCAGCAACTACCCTTTGCATGAAAGTTCTCACATTTGCGTGCAATAATTGTTTTTCTAGAAGAAATATATTTTGCACAATTTCATTTCTTTTTTGCGAAACCTCTCTTATTTTGCGCAGCGCAGCATTTTTCCACACAGCTCGGAATTTTGCACGTAGCTCGGCATTTGTTCACGCAGCTAGGCCTTCTTCACATAACTAATTTTTTTTTCACAGAACTACCTTTATAAGAACCTTTTACACGCATCAGCACTCGAGTCTTCTCTAAGTCTTCAATTGTATGGAATGAGGGGTTTCACCTCGTATTTATAGGAGTCTCAGACTCCCTTTCACAAAACCCCCTATGGCATGAAAAACCCCTCATTTGGCGTATAATATTTCACAGAAGTACCGTTTTTCACACACATCTCCATGTTTTTCATGTAGCCCATGCCTTTGCCATTTTTGGACGTTATGATTTCGAAACACTACTTTCCCGAAAAACCTCTCTACACTATTCCGCACACCACGCTATTTTTCACGCACAAATCAAATATTTCATGCAAAACCCATGTTTTTCACACACCACATCATCTTTGAGTGAACCTCCTTTTACCAACAATCCATGTCTTCATTTTCTGATTTTTCGTCCCAAAAAATTGGCAAACACTAGGAAATAGCACCACCTTTAATTACTTTGTCATCTTGAACTGTATGATCACTTTACTGGAAAACATTCTGAACATCCGGTGAGGATTGACAACAGACATAAACCATACTACAATTCATGCATAGAACGACCATGGTTCCAGTAATCTCCCCCTTTGGGTTTATTGTAAATCACCAAATAAATTAAATAGAGCATCATCCACATGCCAAACAAAAACATAAGAATCAACTCAGCCAACACTCTAAGTCTACGTGAGCAACGCTCGGGGTAGAAAACAAGAGAGGAAGCTTGAATTGGGTTCCAGTGGTTTGGAATTCTCAATGACGCCAAAGTAATTCTCTTAAAATGTTACAAAAGCATTACATGTCGAATGTGTTCCTTCTCATCCTTATGATTATATCACCGACACTGAATTCTCATCGTGTCATAGAAGCATTAAATGTCCATGACATTTCTGAACATGCCTGAATTTATTCCTTTCTCGCCCATTGACCATAACCTCAAAGACTGGTAATTATTCTTTTTTAGCTCAAAAAACACTCCCCATCGATAGTATATCCACCAAAAACCTTCATCACATCCATAAATAGACTAAAATAAGTTAACATAACTGGGGAGAGGGGTATTTCGTAACCTCCTCATGCACTGAGAGGGGGATGAACACCAAGGTTCAACCGATGTTTCTCAAACACAGCCACTGACAGTAGCTTGGTCCGGATATCAGCCACTTTCTCATCAGTTCCCACATGATCCATTCTAATCACGCCTTGCTCAACATTGTCTTTGTTAAAGTGATACCTGATTTCAATATGTTTTGAACATGAATGCTGAACATGATTCTTTGTAAGATCAATTGTGCTCTTGTTATCACAGTAAATTACCATTGGTTTCTTCCCCTCTTCACCAATATCTGTTAGTTGTTTCTTCATCCATAGCAGTTGAGTGCATGCCTCTGTGGTGGAGATAAACTCATCTTCAGCAGTACTAAGAGAATTAATTTCTTGTTTCTTTCTCAACCAGCCAACACATTTATTCCCAATATAGAATGCTCTACCACTGGTGGAATTTTTATCCACTATATCGCCAGCCCAGTCAACTTCAAAAAATTCTGATAATTTACTATCCCTTCCTGCAGCAAAGTATAAGGCAGAATTGTGAGTACATTGAATATACCTCATGATTCATTTTACTGCTGCCATATGTTCCTCCTTTGTATTACTCTGAAAGCAGGCCACAAGACATGTTTCAAAGACAATATCGGGTCGTGTCATTGTTAGTTACAGTAGGCTCCCAATTATCTTTTTTTACATAGTGGGGTCTACAGATGTCCCATCCTCTTGCTTTCCAAGTTTGGTTCCAACTACAATCGGAGTTGATATTGGTTTGGAATCTTTCATATTAAACATCTTCAGTAGCTATCTTGAATTATTTTCTTAACAAATGAAACTGTAATCCTTATTTTGAATCCCCTACAGCCCCAAGAAATATGTGATCTCCCCAATCATAGACAATTCAAATTCTGATTTCATGTTATTGTAAAATTCATCCACTACTTTCAGCCTGCTGTCACCAAATATAATTTCGTCAATGTAGATGAGAACCATGAACTGCTCTTTTGTATAATTCTTCAAATATAGGTTGTGATATACTCCTCCTATTTTGAATTCTATCATCTTCAGATAAGAGTCCATCCAGGAATACACTTCTCGTGGTTCCTACTTCAAACCCTATAGAGATTTCTTTAGTTGGAAAACATCTGTTTCATCAGTACCAAGAAGAAAACCCACTGGTTGTTCAATGTAGACTTCTTCTTCAAGTACACCACTCAAGAATATTTTCTTGACATCCATTTGATTTACATTATATCCTCATTGGAGTTCCATGGGAAGGAAAACACTGATTGATTCCAGTCTAGCCACTGGAGAAAACATTTCTTCAACATCAACACCTTCAATCTAGGAGTATCCTTTACATACCAGTCATGCCTTGTTTCTAATAACACTTCCATGCTAATCAATCTTGATATTGAGATCCATTTTGTACCAATCACATTGCGACCTTTGGGTCTCTTGAAAAAATCCCAAGTCTGATTCTTGTTCATCTGATCTAACTCTTCATTCATGGCTTTCACCCACGATTAATCCTTTGCATCTTCTTCAAATGAGGATGGTTCCACCATAGATAAGAATGAATATTTTGCATTACTCCTCATTCTCTTTATTTTTGTGGGTTTCTTCCAACCCCCAATGATGTTGGATTGATCAATTTTTTCTCGTTGATTCCACCTCTAGAGGTTCAATTGAATTTTTTCCAGCTATGGTTTCAAATTCTGATTCTTATTATGAGTAAACATCATGATGTGGCTCTTGGGGGTTTTGTACGCCTTCCTTCATCTCTGTACATGCATCTACTCCATGTTCACATTCATCTTAATCTTCTATCTCATCAGCATAAGAATTATTTGAATCATTTGGGGGGTTTTCCTTCAATGATCTTAACATAATTTCTTTCCACAATCCTCCCCAAGTATTTATTAAAACAATTGTATTCTTTTCTATTCATTGGATATCGAAGAAATATTCCTTCATCAACATTGTCCCCAAACTTCCCGTGATTTACTTCTTTATTTTGGATGAACCATTTTCTTCCAGAAATATGAAAGTATTTCAATGAGGGATTCCTTCCATGCCACAATTCATATGGTTTTTTAGTTTCTCCCATATAAATCCCCGTCAGATTATAAATATGTACTGCAGCTTCAACAGCTTCTTTCCAGTAATGGCGAGAGATACAACTCTGAATCAACATAGTCCTGGCCATATTGTTGACCTGTTGATTCCAGTGCTCAACAACTTCATTTTTCTTTGAAGTTCTCCTGGCATCTACCTCATGTCGTATTCCATGTTTTTCTAGGTAATTCTCAAACACAATGGAAATGTATTCCCCTCCATTGTCCGATCACAGAACATTTATTGTTTGTCCAGTATCCTTCTCGGTGATATATTGATAGGTTTTCAGGAAATTGAGTACTTGTTTCTACATGTGGATAACCACCACATAATCTATTCAACTATAATCATCAATGAAAACAACGAAGTACCTCTCTCCTTGCGTTCTAGAGCCAGATACATCTGTATGGATGAGATCAAGAAGGTGTGATACCCTTTACTTATTTGGTTGATATGAATTACAGACTAGCTTCCCCCATATTCAAGCATTACAAGACTTTTCTCATTCACATTTCAGCATGGGTATATCCATAACTATCTTCAGGTCAGATATCTTTTCTATGTCTTGTTGGTTAATGTGCCACAACCTTCGATGCCACAGGTTGTTTTCTTCTTAAACAGACAAATATAAGAAGTTCACTTTGATGTCAACCTGCTATAATTTACCATCTGTTCTACAGCCTTTCATAAGAGAATTCCATGTTTTCCCTATATAGTGCTACCATTTGTTTGAAAGTTACTATGAGCCATGATTCATAGAGTTGAATCACACTGAGGATATGGTGGGGTGGACCGTCCACATAAATATCATCAGTCTTCTTCACTACTCTATTGGCGAGAGCGGTATTCCCACTGCAATTAATCTCCAAAGCACCATCATTACCAAACCTTACTGTTCCATCATCCTTCTATTCAATATTCATCAAATGGACAGAATTTCCTATCATATGTGATGATCATCCACTATCAATAATCCAGGTGTTACCGCTATTTTTTTCTTTGAGGGAAACTTCTGTAAGATTGGATTTATCAATCTTCTTCTTTTCTTTCCAAGAGAAATTGGATTGAGTATAAGATACTGACGGACTTCTAATTCTTTTATCTATATAATCATAATCATCTTCCAGAGGAGAAAACCTATTTTTGAGAACAACACCATCAAAAGGGTGAATATTGACACATCTTTGAGGGTTGTATGAATTCCTCTTGTCGGACCTCTGCCTGCAATACATAGCAATATGGCCAAATTTAGGATAATGAAAATAATATCCATAGATACTATTTATTCTATAATATAGAGGATATGAAATCTTCCTCTTTTTGTTGACTTCCTATACCTTCCCCATTCAAGTAGCTCCTTGCCTCTATGCAATATGACATGGTATGGACCAAATAGCCACATAACTGACACTTCATGAGGGGAAATGTCTCCTCACTTGAATTTATCCTCATTCCTTCTTATTTGGGAGAATGTTTGGACTGCCTGTCATTTCTGAATGTTCGAGGATAATCTTTAGTTCTTCATTTAGTTTGGATTGAGGGGTTCCTTTTTAGAACATTAGGAAACTTTTCAACATGTCCAACTTTCATCTTGTCTTTCTTTTGTCTCTCTTCACTTCTAACAGTTGATGTATCAGTTTCACATCCAATTCCAATCATTCCCATGAAAGTGGGTCTCTGATCAATCAAGATTTTTTCAACCCCATATGATCCACACTTGGATCTTACTAGTAATTTTTCATCTAAAAAATTTCCATAATGAATTTTTTTCTTACCCTCATTTGTGGTAGAATGACATTCAAGTTTACTCCTAAGAGTAACAACATATTCTTCATGACCCCCAACAGTCATAGAATTCTCTTCTATTCTTGATGAAAGGTCATTTATGGCCTTTGATTGTTCTTTGATTCTAAGCTTCAGTTCAACAATGTAATCTATTCTTTCAAGTATTGAAGACTGAACTCTCACTTATTCATCTAGTCATTAAATTTTAGCTTCAATATCATCAACATATTCTGATGATTCTTCCACCATTTACGTCCACTTATTTCATCTCTTACATTTATTCTCAAGCTTGGAAAATGCATCCTTAATTTGAATATTTGAATCACCATTATGAGTAATCTGAGTATATCTGCCTTTATTGATTGAGGGGTTTGACTTTTAAATGGTATCCATCATGGATGCATGATTTCTAGTTATAAATTATGGTTCTTCTTCTTCGAAAAATTCAATATCATCATCTTCCTCTTTACAGACAAAACTCTTCTTCTATACTTTCTTTCCATAGTTGAAGACTCTCTTTTTCTAAAAAACATTTATGAGGATTCTGAATGTCTTCTTCTTCACTCTCATTATCATAAAAAAAAATTGGCACTGAGAGGCAATGTGCCTCACTCTTCCGTAAAGAAAACATGATAGAGGTATCTTACCTTTAAATTTACATTTTCAATTTTTTATATTCTTGGAAATGAAAGGAATAATTTCTTTTTACTCATCATATTCACAACCACAATCTTCTGAAATTTTCATTTTGTCCATGGATTTGAATGCCATTTCCTTTCTCACATGAGTCGGGGAATCTTTAGGTTTGACTCTCATCACATATTCCACTAGAATACTTAGAAGATCATCAAGAGATAGTTTAGATAAATAACTTTCTTCAAGGGTTTACACCTTTGCATTGTACATAGTAGGAAGTCTTCTCGAGATTTTATTTACGATATCAAGGACCTTGATTTCCTCTCCAAGACCTCAAATTGTGCCCAAAACTTCAGTAATTTGATTGAAGATAGAATCTGTATATTCATTTGGATGCATCTTTATATCATCAAACCTGTTGTGTAAGACTTCATTTTTGTCCTCTTTTACTTTGTTGTATCCTTCAGAAATGTTTTAATGTTTACCCCATATAGACTTCGCTGAGGTGAAGCTCATCACATTTAGATAGATCTGATCAAAAAGAGCTACAGTGATAGCATTATGAGCTTTAGCATATGCGTCAAGAACTTTTCTCTGTGTATCAGTTAAAGAAAGTCGTGTTAGATTAGTAACTTTTATTTCATGCACAGTAGCAAAGAGGACCTCCATTCCAAGGGATCTTAAATGAGATTTCATTCTGTTTTTTCCAAATATGAAAATTACTTCCATCGAAGAGAGGTATTACCCTAGCATTGATGGCATTCTCTATGATGGAAAAGGATATATCTAACACAAGTAACCTCCCTCTGATACCACTTGTAGGATCCCAGGACACCCTGAGAGGGGAGGGGTGAATTAGGGTTTCAACATTTTCTTTTAAAACATGGATCTTTTTCCCATGTTGGTAGGAACTAGTTAAACCTGTATGATGGATATGATCAGCAATGAAACATTCACCTGAAAAGAGATGACACAAAACTTCTTACTTGATTCACCACTAAGGGCTACGTCCATGGAGCATACGCCTACATGTTGTCGGTTGTATCTAATTACACTATTCTTCATTATTTGTGGATTACAAGGGTTTGGAAATAGTCACTATGTCCCAAACTCACTACCTTTACAAATTTTCAGGGATATCCCACATCATACCATAGGGCACTCTCGTTGAATCCCCCTAGATCACTGCATTTGGTGAAGTCTCATTTAGTTTATAGACATGAGGGTCTCATCAATAGATTTTCATTGAAGTCTTTGTCTTTTCTCAACATGAGACTATGCTTGCATCGAAGTCCTGAATTGATGCTCTTGAACACACTGAACCACTAAACTAGATAATCAGAATGTGAAAACAGGTTGCACTGATGATTTCACACAGAACCTACCCTTTGCGCGCAAGTTCTCACTTTTGTGTCCAATACATGTTTTTCACGTGAAACATTTTTTCGCACAACTTCATTTCATTTTCATGCAACATCTCCTATTTCACACAGCTAGTAATTTTTCCACACAAGATGGAATTTTTCGTGAAGCTCAGCCTTTTTTCGTGCGGCTTGGAATTTTCGCGCTGGTAAAACTTTTTCTCACAACTCGGAATTTTTCACGCCACTGCGTTTATGCGAACCTTTTACGCGCATCATCACTTGAATCTTCTCTACATATTCAATCATACGGAATAAGGGGGTTCACCTCTTATTTATAGGTGTCTCAGACCCCCGTGAGTAAATTCTTATATGGCACAAAAAACCTCTCATTCGACACATAATATTTTGTACAGGTACTGTTTTTTTGAAAATCTCCATGTTTTTCATGCATCCCATGACTTTTCCATTTTATGACATTCTAATTTTGAAGCACTACTTGCACGAAAAACCATGCTCCACTATTTTCTGCACCATGCAGTTTTTCATGCACAACTCAAATTTTTCTCTCACAACCCATATTTTTCGTGGACCACTTCATCTTTGTGCGCACCTCCTTTTACCAATAATCCATGTCTTCATTTTCTAATTTGCAGGCCCAAAAATTTGGAAAACACTGCGAAACAGCGCCAACTTCAATATTGTTGTCTGCTTGAATTTTATGATCACTTTACTCAGAAACATTCTATACTTTCAATGAGGATTGGCAAAAAACACAAACCGTACTCCAATTCTTGCGTAGAACGGCCATGGTTCAAACATTTAATACCACCTCCTTGAAGAGATGTGATTCTAATTTCTTTATAACCACATAATAATATTGATACATGTAATAAAATAATATTTTATTTATGAGATTTTTTTCATTATATAAAAGAAAAAATTTATATACCATCTTTCTATATTGATCATTGAAATATGAAAACATTACTCATGAATACATATGATATACTGTCTCCCTGATCATAATATCAGTTCATTATTCATGAAAACCATTCATAATTTGTTTTAAAAGTATAATTTTTATAATTATCATAATTGTATCATAAATATTACTCAATGTATTTTTAAACAATGGCCTCATTAACCTCAATCATATTATTAGAGTGAGTTTTGGCCCATAAGACGGATATATTCAAATCATCCAACATTAAATTAATTGATTATGTAATTACATATAACATATATATAAGTAAAATATAAATAATAATGAACATGTAAGAGGATATCAATAGAGTAAATAATAAACATATGTTTATTATTTTCAATGAAAAAGAACATGTGTGATGAACAATACTCATGGTAATTGTTTTTTTCATGGAACATGTAATTTTGTAAGATGAATGAAATATTCAATACATATTTTTCTCGTATAGTGTATATATTAACAATGAATATATTTTAATATTATCATAATTAAATTTATTGTGGATTTAAATATCTCTCTTTTGTTCGATTTAATGTTTTATTATCACCAAAGTGGTAATGGATTTTTGTCTGGATTTTCCATTTGAGATGTTTGTTACATAATACACCAATATTCTTCTATGAGGTGTATAAAATGAACCATTTAAATTCTATATCATGAGTATCATTTTTTCATGATATTCAATGTTTCTTGTAATTATATCATTTCTTGGGGATTTTGATTCAATGTTACCAATGTGGAAATAATCTTTTGTCATAATCTCATAGTTTTTTCAAATTTAGTATGATTAAGTCATTATTGTTGATATATTATATATATCATGAATTATATTATCATATATCTAATAATGATATATTATATCAAGTTTACATGTTTCCCACTCATTCGTAATTAGTTTTTTTGATTATGTTTTTTAAGAAAACAGAACATCATTTCTCTCTTCAGTAGAAAATATGTTTTCATTCAATAACATGTTTTCTAAAAAAATTCCAAATATATTATAAATAGTCTTTTTGATATCCTAAAGGGTATTTTTCTCAATAATTTTTTTAAATGATTTTTAATATATCCCATTATAATCATCCAAGTATTTTTTGAATTTAAATTTGTTTCAAAATTTATTATATTTTGAAGAGTGATGATAAAAATGAAAAGGATGATTTTTTTCCTGAATTCTCCTAATAATGTTCAATTTTTTTATATATTCGTCAAATTAAACAAAAATTATTGTTAAATAGGCTTCACTAGGTATATTGTTTATTGATACCATCATCATGCTTTCTTTGGATTGATCAATCTTGGATTAATGATATTTTTACAAATCCCATTTATTTTCTGTGGGTTAATCTTGTTTCAAAGATATTATTAGGGTACCAACTTATATTACATGGGGTAATATTGTTTCAAATAGACTATTATAGAATCCATTTCATTTCCAGTGGTCAATCATTAAAATAAAATTAATAATTGTTGTTTATATTATTTTTATTCATGTTGTAGTTCATGAACATTATATATTATGGGGTGTCCTAGATAGTGTCAGGTGAGCCTATCGTATCTTATACTATTGGGATGCCCAAATAGAACCATGGGATCATATTATAGATTATGCTATGGGGTTTCCATGATATAATGTCTTCATCCCATTATTTCTTTAATTATGGGGTGGGATAGATATTTCTTATTGAGACCTTTGTAGCTGAAATGATTGGTGCCCCCAGATAACATTCTTGTGCATTGGGTAATATTCTTAATATTAAAATGATATAAGGAGGAAGTTAATAAATTATTTCTCTTATGGATTTAACCAGGATCTTGTTACTATAATATTAATTTAAAATGGATTATAAAGGCGATGATATATGTTTCCAAAAGGTATTTCATTGTTTGTTATGGGTTTATAATGTTGTCATTATCAAGACTTATATCACTTATGTCATGGTTATTTATTGTTATAATTATTTCCTTTTCCATGTTTTCATATATTAAGATCCATTTATTGATGGGTATGAGTTATTTTATTATTCACTCATTCACTAAATTCCTAATTTCCCTTATTATACACATTGATGACATTTAATTACTAATGATTATTTTTCTTATTTCTAATAATTTAAGCTCAAAGTTCTTATATTTCCTTTCCCCTAGGATATAAATTATGTTTTTGAACATTTTATTTCTCAAAGGGGGTTCATATAGATAAGGATAATGTCTTATTATAAAAAATAAAAACTGGTATTATGAGAGAAATTATCATTTAAAGTCATGTGAATTTTTTATATAGATGTTTCTTATAATTCTATAAAACTGTAAACCTAAAAGGGCCTCTAATATGTTACTGATCAATTTTTTTCATTTCATGTTGTTATGTTTTGATGGGAAAATGTATCACCCTTAGGAATATTAATTCTAGAAATGTAAATTTCATGATTCTAGCACCAGATTTAAAATTATATAACCTATAATATTATACCTAACAGATTTATTGAGAGGTTCAGTTGAGTATTTTAAGACATAGTAAATGATGATTATAGTATTTATCCATAAAATATGTTGAAGGACTAATAAAACCATACATTTGTTATTATATAGGCAGATATAATTCATCATATAATTTAGAGTTTTAAGGATCACTTTCCATTATTGGAGTCTATATATAATAAAAAATAGCTACAAACAATCAGCATTGATCCATTCATAGTTATTTATGAGAGACCTTACAGGTTACCCTTATGTAGTATAGGAAAAGGAGAGCCATTTATAATGGGACTAGAGTTTGGTTTAGGTAATTCCATAAAATTTTCAACCGATCCATGGGTGAATGAATACAAAACTAGGATGGTATAATTCATACATACAAAAACTTCCTTGACCCTTGGAGTTTGATAAAAGAGACCATGTGTTTCTAATTTTTCCCCCTTCTGAGTGTTTCTATTTTTTAGTAAGGGTATAATGAATTCCCTATAGTTAATCTGGTAGTTGTATCTTGATTAGGGTTGGAGAGTATTATAATATACTAGCATTAGCCCCATAGTTATACAAGGAAAATAAAATATTTCTCATATAGTAGCTATGAATATATATATAATCCATCATTTGATACTAATTGGGGTGAGCTAGACATCGAGTATGGAGCCACATATTAATGGTACCTATCAGCCCTAAAAAATAGGTATCAGAGGTTATTTCATGTGTGATTAATACTACTAGTGTGACTTTTTTAGTACCATGTGAATCTCTAGTAAGGATTATGGTTCGGTGAGCTCCAGATGGAATCTTAGTACCCTTATTTTTTATATAGGTTTGTTTGAGGGGGAAATCCTTGATTATAGGTATAGTTTAATGAAATTATTTTTGATTATTAGAAGCTTTTAATTTTTTGATACATATATATATTATTATATAGATTTTTTATAGTTTCACATGTGCCATTGGACCATGTAATGGATAAATTAAACATAGGAAATATATTCTTCTATGTAAGCACATATAATTTTAGAATAAATGATTTTACAACTGATTGGGGCCTCATATAGGAAAAATGAGACTTTTATGGATCTATAATGTGGGGTTTGTGATAGGTGCAACAAATTTTTTTAGACATTATACTTTGGGTCAATGCGATGATAGTGGTGGATACATTATTTAAATTTGGTAATAAATTTATTTAATTCATCTAATTTTTATCCTATGTTGAGAATGTAGTTAATTCCCATTATGTCAAATATCCATGGATCGCTACATTACCTTTGGAGACTCAGAGCTATAAGAGACAACAATATTGGGAATGAAACATCTCTATTTTTAGGAAGGTTTTAGGATCAATGATATAATTTATACCAATGTTTTTATCAGTAATAGTGGTTATATATAATTTTAATTTTTGAAAATTATAACTAATTCCACATCAAAAATTGATCCAATAAATAGCTAGGATTTTTTAATTCTGATATTCCGGCCCTATTACTCTTATATTAATACATGTTTTCTAAATATTATTATTTTTCCAAAATTATTCTCATTCTTCACATAAACCAAAAAATTTAATTCATTTTTATATTGGACCTAGTTTGACAATTTTCACTTAATTCTATTGGGTGTTATTGTCTTATTAAATTGGGAATGATTATTTATCCAAAACTAACATTGATAAACTTACTTTTATTATTTTACCTTTCATCCAATATTCATCATGTGCATATCTATGCTCTTGTAAGCCTTATATTCATCTGTGGATCCTATTCAAATCATCCTTGATCACCAGATTTTATTTTTTTGAATGATCTAAAAGCCTATTCTATAAACAATATTGATTAAAAACAATAATATTTGATAATATAACTGATTTCACACAAACATTAGAAGTATGAAGAGCATGATAGAAAACATACTGGTGGATGAAATTTTTTTTTGAAAAAAAAAGTTTAAAATCAATAACAAGTGATGATTTTTTTAGATCAGATCCTTTGAATTAGTATTGGCTAATATCTATAGTTAGATCAGAGGGTGAGTGAATTTTTGTGATGACGACTTATCATTCTGAGAAAATCACTATTAAGAACCATGTGTTTTAGAAGGACACAAATAGTGAGGTTTCTAATTTGTAGAGATTACGGGTTGTAGGATGAAAAAATTATCTCACATCATGTGGATGGTCACCAATTCCATGTGGCCTTTCATGGGTACCCATGTCATGTATTATGATTACAAGACTATGATCCTCAGTAGCCTCACCCTCTTTTGCAACCTAAATGAATTACAGTGAGGTGCTAGTCACCCAACCAAGACTTGTTCAGAGGATACATGCTTGAGAACCAAAGTGGTCTTAATTTTATTGTGTCTTGGACAACTCTCTGTTTATATTCTATTTTCACACATTTCATGTATAATTAGGACATTACCAGGTGTGGAATTGTCAATACACCCCATATAATCCAAAGGACATGTCGCGTGCATATTTATGAATGATCTACCTATTTTATGTCCTTTATTGGGACTCAGAATGGTAGATTTAATTATCCCTTTATGAGTATAATTCCATGAAGTACATAATGTCGGATTTTCATTGATATCGAATATACGATGTGAGGTCATGTCACAAGGATGATTCTTGCAGAAAAATTATTTGATGCAGACATGGATATGGAATCATCATCAGAGTGATGGCAGGGTCAATACTTTCCTTTACCATGAGTTCTCACAACGGAATGGGTCCCCAATATAAAATATAATGGTAGAATTGTTACTCCCCTAAATTATTAATGGTATAGATCCTCTATACGTTCATAGGTACTGAACTGTAGTCATGCTCTTGTGGTGAGTGTGTCTTGTATTTGAGACAACTACTCCCTTTCTAGTGTTACGTAGTTGACATTGGAGGTTTCACCATTCTATTTATGTTGAGGAAATATTGGGATACATGCATTTGAATAGTAATGGATATATGTTCAATGGGAGGAATCATATCCCTCGGATGTCTTAGAGGATCTAGTTTCCTCTCTCTTGGACTAGGGTTTTGTTATTCTCATATCAATATTTTTCTTCATTAAAAACATACATTGTGGGTTGATCTAACTATCTTCTAGTTGTATTTATCTTTATGTTGTTTAGGAATCATACTAAGTATGTATATTCTCATTACTACATCATATGTTTCCATATGTATCATTACTATTGCTGATTACTGATAGATTGGTAGAGAATTTGGTTGACCCAAGGTAGTTGTAGATTTGTTGTTACTAGGAGATTTTGACCAAATATTATGGATAGTTCCTATGATCATCAGAATGGATCTTTCCTTTATCCTCGATAGTTCTTTTAGGGAAATATTATATCCTTTTGTTTTTAATATGTTTTCCTTCTCTATTGTATTTTGATTCATGGATCCACTATGATGTTCACTAAAAGATTTTTCCATACATTTTTTTACACTATAGTGTTTTTGGGATTTAATTCTTATCCATGTATTTTTTAGAGATATTTTTTTGTTCATGGGTACATTGGGCTATGGTCTCCAATCATACGAGATATTCCAACTAGGTCTTGGTCTCCTACCCATGGCCTAATATAAGATGGATTGGGATGTCACTCTCATATTATTATTGTATGAGGTTTGTCCCCAGTGAGTTGGGTCAAGAAAAATAAAACAAACTGAACATCATATATAATATAAAAATGAAATTAAATTATAACAGGAACTACTTCATAAGGACCCCGAAATGTTTGGGTTCAATATTACCATAATGGAGAAGAGATAAAAATAATATGTAATAAAAAACTATAAAGGGTCATTGATTACAAACTAGATTCATCTTAATCCCATCCAAGATCCTCATGCATTGTAATCTGAAATGAGACACTTTCCCTCAGTTGGATAAATAATGGCAATGAGTGTACATATGCAGGGATCCCATGTATGGTGTGATCAATAAAACATAGTAATACACCACTAACAAGTATTTATATTATATATAGTATGAAAATAAATTTCGATTGACATAAATAAATAATAATAATAATAATAATACAAATTTTAGTATGACCATGCCATCCAAGGATTCCATGGAAACCCCAAGCATCAAACCTACCTTCATTATCTTTATATGCAATCAAGTCAACTTCATAAGCTATAAAATTTTCCAACCCATCACCTCTTACACAAGAGAGTGGGAACTTATTGTCAAAAAACAATCCTTAAAATGATTTGGGGCATGTTTGTTTCTAATTTTCTTTTTGTCATTATAGGGGAAAAAGTTGTATTTATCCCTCATACTACTATAATAGTGGATCCATTATAGTTCCCCACCATACACCGATCACAATAGTGTATAAACTATAATTACTAACCCCTCATATACCACTAGATTTTGTAAACAGTTAGAATATATATAGAGAGAATATATTTTTTACCTATAAGAATTTGAAATATATCAAATAATGTTTTGGGATCACAGAGCTAAGAAATATTGCAATCCAAAGGCATGGTTCCCTCAGAATAAATTTTATATAAATATTAAATATATTGTATGTCACACACCCATAGTTTTTTTCTAAATAATGGATATATCCTAAATGGAGTCTATAAATGGAAATAGAAAACATATGTTGAATTCATAGAATGACGTTTACCATAGGCGTGTACTTAAGTTGGTTAGTCGAGGATATTTTGATAAAATACCCATTTGCGAGTATGTTCAGTGTATTAATTAAATATTTAATTTGACTAATTCACTAAATAACCTAAACTACTTTCCAATATTTGTGTCATATTATTGAGAATAATGAGGGTTATCCACATAACACTAGGACTGTTGAGTTGGGTAATCCGTAGTTCTTCATTGTATGATTGATATCATAAGACGACGACTTTTCGATTCCAAGTGAATTGAGGCTCATCGAACAAAATTTATCTTCCTCTTCACCGGTAGTTGCATTATTTAACCTTGATCAATCAAGTATTGATGTAGGAATCTACATTATGGTTTTATTCTTAAATTATGAAAACATTTTGAATAATTAAAACCTAATTTTTTGATTTGTGGTAAATTAAATCCATTTCATAAGCCTCTGTATCATATTTCAATTTTTATTAAATTTTAAAACTATTGTGTCTAGTTTCACACACCAATAATCATCAATATATATAATCTGGAAAGTAAATCATGGTTAGTGAATGTTGGACCACTTATTTGTTCATTTTACCCCCATATTCTACTCGTTTATTATATTTTTCATATTTCTCCATGGTTCAACATTGTTGGGAGGGTTTGAGTGAAATCAAACCCCCATATTCATAGTAGATTCAAATGCGATGTATGGATTGAAAATATTAGGATGGATGAGAGATTTTCTGTTGTACTGGGAAGTCTTGTGGGAAAAAAGAAATTCACGTGACTTCATATGGAAAGACCAAACTATGATTTCTATCCAGTAGAGAGACACAATCAATGGTTGGGGGATGTTTCTACAAATAATGGGTTTTCAAAATTTGGTAAATGAGGTATAGGAACCATATCTAGATGTTGGATGAAACCATATTTAGTATCAGTAAAGTCATGAAATAGATGATGTCTACCATGATGAAAACACATTGTATTTTGGGTTCTGTGGAGGCTAGGGTTTTACATTGTAGTAAAGTATCACACACCATGTGTAGGGACCACACAACATGTGACCCTATCTAACCTACTCGATCTATAAAAATGATACATTCCATGGAGTTGACATGTACCCACACACCATGTAAATAGGGATGTATATATCTAATTTCATAGACTAGATGATCTTGAACAATTGGAACATGCCATGTTTTAGCTTAACCAAGAAAAATTGTGTATTAGAACATGAACAACGTGCATGAACACTACCAGTGTACAAGAAAATGGAAAGAAGGAATTGGGAAAGGCTTGGATAATAATTCTAGACCCCATGTTGATGATACATGTTGCATAGTACACATACACACTATATAGTACTACACGGTGAGTGAGCCATGTGATTGAAAGAACGTGGACATGTAGAAAACATGGACCGCATACCATGTGTGTCTATTACACTATGTGTACCTCAATTTGAGTGAACATATACCACTCATATCCCCTTAGACTAGGCATGAATATTTTCTTATGAGTATCATATCTGTAGTTATTTTTTTCTTGTATAATGTATTTGTGGTCTTTGTAGAGGATTTTGAGATATGATTCATGATGTTCTAAGTGTGTCGCTTTATTGGGAAATTAATGATGGTTAATGTTATCATAAAGGATGACTAGATAGTACATATAAAGATGCTACTACCCTATGTAAATTGGTTGTGGGGACTTAATCTATTTATATAGTACTCCCAAGTCAAACCATTTTTTAGGTACCCCATACTCAAGGTAATGATACAAAGGTGGTATTCCCCTATCTCACTAGGGAAAATGTCCTATATCAATGTGGATTTGTAACCCACAATGAAATCAAGGTACAATTCATCAATGATTGTTACATTAATATATATATGGTTCCCCCATGTCACACCATTGTGTGATATCTCAATAGAGGGAGATGGTACAACCTTGTGACATTAGGGTGAGGGCCCTCTATTCTTTTTTATTTGATGTAGAGTTAGAACCCATTGTTGAACATAGGTACGGGTCCACTATCCACTATTATGATACACCCCTATCACAGAAAGAAAAATTACCTCCCTGTGAATTCACCAAATAAGTACATGATATTTTACGCATTGTTGATGGACTAGAAGGAATAGATGGCATACTTAACGTCATGGGATAGTCTTTGAGATGGAGATCCTATTTCTCTATTTTTTGACTTTCATTTATGAAACTATATGTATACAGATGCATTTACCATTATTTTTATGGTTTGAGATTCTTATATCTTTTGTGTTTCCATTTTCTTCCCCTTCACTATTTGAGGTATCCTACATAGTATGTATATAGTCACACCTGTTTGGTTTTTTCTGTAATTTTTTGTCTTATATAGATAAATAATAAGTCATTAGTGATTTCAGTGGAACATAGAGATACCCTAGTGAATTTTACTATGCACGATTTCCAGGGCTTGGATATTTTTATCTTGTATCTGTCAACATTTTACTATTCTAGATATTGTCTGTTCGGGATATATTTTTTGTTGGGAACATATTTTTTCCATTTATGTTTATAATTAAAATATCAAAATCATATATTAACTAATGGGTTTACATTCATGTATTATCATATAGATGTTACATATTTTAGTATTATTCCACTGAATTTATGTATGATTATTTTTGGGTGTGTCCATAAGAGTTCATTAGGAAATGAAATCCCCAATTATTTATTCATTTCTACACTTTTATTTACCCATGGACTATAGATTTTGGATTGGGGTGGATTTGGCTCATCTCTCATATAGCTAGGCGGTCCAAGATTTGTTAGGCCATAAAAAAGAAGTATCAGAGGATCTAATTATTTAGGATAGAATATCCATGGAAATCATGATATGACTTTAGTGAATAGAGATGGTAAATGATTCTATATGGGTTATAAGTGACCAAATTATGATTTCATCACACTTGCATGATTTCATAGAGTATAGTTCATTGGATAATTTGGATAAATTGTACATGTTGGATATCTTATTCCATTATGTGATTCCCTTAATAATTGTCTTCAAATAAGATGTGTGGATCATGTCACAATTTTAGAGAGTCTTGAAGGAGCTTTTCAGGACCCATATGACACTGAGTACATCCTTTCACCCCCACATAGATGACTAAATAGAGAGAACTATCTATGTGTTGGTGGATATGATGAGTTCTTGTATTCTATACTCTTGATTGATCTTGGGTGATTATGGACCCACATTATAGTTTTAAAATAAGAATATCTACCACTCTACTATCGGCATGACACATTTTCATAATCTATATGGGATACCATGTATGCCAATCCTATTATAAAATTATTCGAACAACATACATATATCCTCTTCTAAAATCCATAACATATCATTTATGGTTATGATTCAAATATTTGTGACCTATATTTTTCCATCCAAACAATAAAACATCAATAAAAAACATAGATCACATAAATTATCAATTACCTTTTTGTTTTTATAGATTTATAGAATTAGGAAACTCTAAAACAAACAATACTAAAGTCATAAAATGAACATTTAACCCATTTAACCAAGATTTTCTTATTTCAAATTATGTCATTAAAATTATTATTTTAAAACCCTTTATAGACATAAATCATTCAATCACATTATTTATAATTTGTAGTAGATATTACCTAATAATGGTGAGCTTAAATCCTCAGTAAGGGTAAAAATTAGCATTAAAAATTCAGTGTCATCAAAGACCAAAAGGGTGCATAAGTGAAGGATAACATAATCAATGTTTATTAGTTAATAATAAAGGATTTCATAACCATAAATGCCAAATACTTAAATAAGAATACTCACAAAATGAAAAATTCATGAGAATCAATAATCATGAGCCATGTGATATTAATCTCGATCATGAGAAGCATTATAATCCCATAACAAGCATATGGAAAAAATGTACATAAATTGGGAAATCATTTCTACTTCATATATACAATAAATCATTCAAATGGAATAACCATATGGTCAACATGAATACCCAATTCATTCCAGTTATATCATATTCACACTTGTCCTTTTTTTATCATGAAACCACATATAATTTGTTTATAATGCAACCAAACTTCCATTGTTTCTAACATAATCATATTCAATAGGTTTATAACGTAAACATCAATTATACTTCCAAGCAGCATTACAGAATAATAACATATAAAATATTTTATTTCATCAATAGCTCGTTGGAACAACTATTATCAATTTTATAACATGATTAACTGATGTAAAATAAATTGTTTTTATAAAAATCTCATTGAATCATCGTTAACTAGTGGAAATAAAAAAGTTTCCATAAAATAATGATGAAATAATCCCAATCCTTCCAAAAAATAATGATGATGGTATCAATAGAAAATATCCCTGGTGGAAGATAAGTAACAATCTTGTTTGTTTTCATTTATCAAGGTAAATACAATTAAAAATTTATTGAACACATTTTGAAGAAAATAACCATTTCAATTTGAAAATCACATTTCAAAAAAATAAAATAATTTCCAAATACATTTCATTGAAATAAAACTCAATCATTAAATTGGATTATTTTAAATATTTCTTGTTGAAAAAATACTTCTGTCTTTGAAATATTTTTTAAAACTACTTTTAAACAATTTTTAGAAATTAGTATTTTAGAATAAAATGCGTGTTTGGCTGAAAAGATGATTTTTTATATACACATTTATTTTAAATATGGAGTATATAAAGAGATAAAAATAATGGAAAGTAATGTATTATCTTGAGATAAAATAGAGGATAAGATATTTCATATGAATTAGTGGTATAATATGATATTTTTACATTGGAGAGATAATCATAAACAATGCCGAATATCAATGATATTATAATATTAAACAATTACCAACTTGGTTCCATTGAATACACAAGACCTACGAAATTATTAAATTAAATTAAACATGTAATATCATGAAAATAAGGATTAAAATGATATAACATTTCAATGTGGTAGTATATACACCTTAAAAATTAAGATATGTGTAAATGAGAACAAACATCAAAACAAAGGAAAATTGTGACAAAAATCCATTACTGATTTGATAAAATTGAAAATGTAAACCCAATGACACAGAGATCATGGAATTGATATTTAAATAACTAGAAAATTAGGTATAATAATAATAAAATATATTCATGGGTATTATATACACCACTCCACAAAAAAGTGGTGAATATGGTATCTTAGAGAAGTAAAATTGAGATTGGGAAAATACGTACTTTGAGCCACACTTGTCAAGTGTGTCTTTATCATCATGAATAGTAAACTCCTGTTAATTATTTTAATGGATGAGATAATTTTTAAAGTTTTTATTAATTTTATTTAACTTATTATCAATTTATATACAAATACACAGTCGATTAAATTTATAGTATTTGTTTTGACCATATTCGGCTTATCCGTGAAAAATGAAGTTTGTAGGTTGAATTTGGTAAAATATGTCATTATATAAACATTTGTAGAATAATAATTATAAAATAATTATAATATTAATATTTTATTTATTATTATATTTATCATTATTATCTATTTGGTGATGAAAAAATACTAATCACATCATTTTGAAGAGGTGGTAGTCCAAACATCCCCAAATGATATTATCAAATTTAGAGCGCCTAAAAAGGTAAGAAAGAAAATGATATATTAAATTTATTGAAATTAAATTGTGTCATGAATATAATATATATTTATTATATATAACATATGTTTATTATACCCATTCATAATACATTCCATGTTTTGTGTTAATGAATATTATCTCATTGTGGAGGTGGTAGTCCACCCGTCCACAAACAATGTCATCGTATTGTCAAGAAATATATATCAGGAAGGTATGGGTTATATAAAATTTTTATAAGAATAATTATGTCCTAAATAATATATATATATATATATATAATTTCCATCATTATTAACAACTTTGAGAGGTGGTAATTGAAGAATGTTTGATATTGGTCTGTGAGGCGGTATTCTACCGTACACAGAAATGATGATTGGGTTTCCAATTTGACAGAAGTGTGTGATATTTTATATAGTACACATAAAATATAAAATTATTATTATATTTAATATAATAATGATATAATATTATAATTATAGGAAATAAATTAATGTTTTTGATAAATAAAAAAAGTGATCGTTGATGAATGTTACCTCTTCTATGGATAACTCTTTTGGGTTTTTACCAATGGACTTCAATGGATATATTTATGAAAAATATAAGGATTATAACATGAGGTTAGGTAATTAGGTAATATATTTGGTCCTTTAATTTCCATGGAAAAGTCCTTGAGACATGTGAAGAGGAGAGGATATGTAGTCGCCTTTTATAGGTGGGGGAAAGGACAAACGTTGAATTTTGGAATATATGTTTGGAAAAAATATGTTTTTACAGAACAAGAGTCCTCCCAAAAAATAAAAAATAGTTATAATAGACTTAATATTAAAAATATTTCATTAAAATAGGATTTTAACTTTGTTTCATCATTTTTGTATATAATATTCTTTGTTTAACAACTAAGTAAATTCATTTTTCTCTAAATCACTTTAATTAATTTTAACTATTTTAACTATTAAATATTGTAAAATATAAATATTACACTATGAAACATTATAAACATTTATTTTTTCAAATATTTAATCTATTTTTCAAATTAGAGTAAAATATTTTGTAGAAATTAATTTAAAAATAATCATACAAATGGAATGATAAAGCATGTTTTTAAATTCAAAATATTCAACAGTATACTTAGTTGTTATTCAAAATTAAATATAAAAAACAATAGAATGAACTAATTTAGATTAATATATTTATAATATATCTAATTAAACTTTAAAAAAAATTAATAATATAATTCAATATTATAAATTATTTATATTAAATGGTTCTTTGAAAATAAAATTTAGTAATTTTCACTATTCCTCAAAAAAATAATCTTCTATGAAAAATACCAAAAATTTACCCTAAGATAATAACCAAATTACAAGTGAAAGAATATTTTTGTTTGTTGAAATAATATTTACAAAAATTAAAAAATATAGTTTTAGAACAAGTCTTCCTTTAAAGGCATCAAAACTATATTGGAGAAAAATAGAGTCTTTTATTCTTAAAATTAGATTTCTTCCAATTTAATTCATATAAAACATATTGGATAAATTAAAAAATAATATTGAATATTTAACATATTAATTAATTTAACACAATTCAATAATATTAATTATTTTAATTTATTAGGATAGAACACCACTGTGTGTATACAAATAGTTTTCCATAAAACACATCCTTTTTATTTTATTTGTTTTTATTTTCATTTATAATTAATTTGTTGTCAATATATTCATTTTATTATCCTATATAAACCATATTATAATAATTTAGTTACTCGAATTTATTCCTTCTATTAAAAAAGATATGTTATATCTATCATGTTAAATAATAAAATTAATAGTATATTTTTTCTAGTAAGATTTGTCCTTTAATGTATGATCTGTTATTGAAGAATCATGATGTCATGTGCAATGAAAGATAAAAATTTTGTTGAGTATAATGAAATCTAAAATATTCATTGTGTATAATGAATCCTAAAATGTAATTTAACTAAATTTGAGAAAAAAATACATTTCATAAAATATTAGGTTGTTATATCATATGTACTAAAAAATAATTTCTCCTTTGATATTAGTCTTTGACATCAAATTATTATCATTTTTATAATTCCATTATTTTAAAACACATGATACAATTAAAACAATGATATTTTCCATTAAAAATGGAATTTGGGAATTAAAAAAGTTTCCTAAATTTACACATAACATGGTTTCCATACTGGATAAAAAAGGTGGTAATGGAAGAAATGTGTAAATAATTATGGAGTGTGATTAAGGTAAGTGATGAAAATAATGTTAATGATCAATGGAATGTTTTGTTAATTAGTATAATAAATATTTGATGATAATAAAACCATCATTTTATCTATAATTATGGTAATGGGATATTATTTTCATGATCATTTTATTAGATCCATGGAAATATCTTACCATCCAGACAAATAAAATATTGAAATATACATACATGATGCATATATTCTTCTCAATTAATCAACTTCCACCACACCGACATATGTTTTTCATGTGTATGAGTATTTAGGATGAATTTTTAATTTTGGAAGCCCTAAAATCTACTTTTAGAGACAACATATCCATAAATAGAAGATTAAATCCAATATAATAGTATTTAAACATTAACCAAAATGGTTAGCAATTGGTAAGATAATCATTGAAATAAATAAACGATCATATGATACACTAATAATAAAAATTCAATTGAATTCCCTAATTCTCAAACAAATCATTCATTATATAACTATCCTTAAAATTATTCAATCAAATCCCATATAATTTTGAAACCCAAATATCAGAATAATTTTATTGTATATTCATCCATGTTAAATGAACCATTATTACATTAAATTATTACCATATGTTTCCAAAATTAACAGAATCTTAACCTAAAAAATTTCACATTAACCAGGAAATCACGTCAGAAAATGGATGGTGTGAAACCCTTATCATTCTTTGGCCATAGGCTCAAGCCCCACCCCCTAAATTTATGTGATATTATTTTGCTGAACATATGGTTCATATCCTTTTTTTTAATTCCAAAAAATAATTACTCTATAAAAAATTCTTATTGATCACTAGAGATACAAGTAACTCACCCAAAACAAAAATCTCAATAAATGTCTTCAACAACCTAAAATGTTTTTCTTTATAAAACCATGAAATAAGGTGTCTATGACATTGAACATATGGTCATGAAAAATATTATAGAACAATGATGGTTTTCATAAATCATAATATAAAATCATATAAAGAAAACTAATTTCCTATTTTTGGTAAACTAAAAATTAATACTAACTATAATAAGCCTGGACTCACACTCTCAAATCTTATGTGGAAATCCATAAAATTACTTTTCTGGTAATGATGGTGATATTAGTGACCTAAATCATTCCAACCAAACCCTAAACCATAAAAATTAAAACATGGATCACATACAGTATCAATTTCCATTTTAGGTTTATAGTTTAAGATATTTAGGAAAACATATATATAAACAATACTGGATTCATTAAATAATCATTTTTTCCATTTATACTAGTTATTATTATTTCATATTTGGTCATCAATATCATCCTTTTCAAATACTTTATAGAAATAAATATTTCAACACATTTAATTATAATCTTTGGAAATGGAAACATTTTAATGGTGAGCACAAATCCTCAGTAAAGGAACACAAACAAATTTATTGTTGAATGTTGTCAATGAACAAAGGAGTTCAGAAGGGTATGATTACATGTTCAGTGTGCATTCTAAAATCATAAAAAAAATTCATACATATCAAATCTGGTATCATTATATATTAATAATGGTAATTGAAAGATTCATCAATATCAGTAATAGTGATCCATTATTTATTAATATCATTTAAGATAATCATTAAAAACCCATAGCAAGAACAAATAAAACATGAAAATAACATGGGAAACCATTTACACATCACTAAAACAATCACTCTTAAAAATAGAATAACCATATATCTGACATCTATAACCATATAATTGTAGGGATATCATGGGACCACCCATCAATGGTTTATTACACAATAAGTTTTCATTGGTTTATAATATAACCACATTTAGTTAGTTTATAATGTAATAACCAATCATTAGTTGATAATGTAGACACCTATAAAGTTTCCATGTAAAATTACAAACTCATAAAACAAAAAATATTTCATATCATCATAAATTCATATGAATAACCATTATACCATTTGTAACATTATTAACCCATGGGAATGAAATGGGTCCTATAAAAATATCTTTGAAATATGGTTAACCCATAGATTTAATTTTATTCCATAACAATATCATTAAAATAATCATAATACATTTTGAAATTAATGGGGATGGAATTAATAAAAAATATCCCTAGTGGTGGATAAGTAACAACAAGGATTGTTGAAAATTTTCAAGGTATATATGATTAAAATATCATTTAAAACAATTTGATGAAAATAGATTGTTCATTTTGAAAATCACATTATTAATCATAAAACATTTTCAATGTAAATTTAATTATAAATTGAAATTAAAACATATAAAGTATTTTTATAATCATTTAATTTTTTTTCGAGAGATATATCATTTAATCTTTTGAAAACACTTTTAAAAAAATCTGTAATATTTTAAAAAACACGGACTTTGGAAGAAAACATGTTTTGGATGGAACAAATGATTTTTCATAAAAATATTCTTATTAAATCATGAGTGCATGAAGAGATAAAAAAGAAGAGAAAACAATTTATTCTCATTAAATAACTAGAGGAGAATAAATTTACAATTAATTATTTATTGGTATATTATAATATTTTGACGTTGGATAGTTAATCACAAACAATCCACAAAATCAATGTGATTGTAATATCAAACACTAACCATGTGATTATCTTTTAATCATAATAACCATGAAATGATTAAATTAAAAAATTATTATAATATAATGAACATAAGGGGATTCATGTTATCATAGGAAAAAGGTGTAGTATATTATACTTATTAAAGAAGATAAGTTTAGAACATAACAAGCGTCACAATGAAAATTATGGGAAATATCTATTACTGCTTTGGATACATTGAACCCATAAACCCCATAGATGAGAGATCATAAAATTTATTTTTAAATACTATCAAAATCTAAGGATAAAAACCATAAAAACTAAAATCATGTCTAATACATATAGCATTCCAAAAAAATAATTTGGGAATATGGCATGTATCGCATAGAAAGAAAAGTGAGATGAGAAAAACCCTTACTTTGTGTTCGACATAGAACATGTGTATTTATCTTCTAGAATAAAAAAAGTATGAAAAATTATTACTTTAAAGAGATCTTTTGTAAAAATTTATTATTAAATTTATTAAAATAACAATCATTTTATTTATAATTACTTAATCGAATATTTTTACACCAGATGTTCGGACCATATTTAGCATTTGTCTAAAAAATGAATTTAGTTGGTTGACTATGGTAAAAGAGTTCATTGTATAACCATATTAATTATAATAATAAAAAAATAATTATCATATTAAATCATTAATTATACTTATATATCATTCATGTTGTTTTGGTGATGAAAAAAATAAGAATAACATCACTTTGAGGAGGGGGTAGTCCGGTCATCCAAAAATAACGTTATTTTTTATTAAGTGTGTCAAAAGATAGTAAAGAAAGTGATACAATATATTTAATAAAAGAAAATTATGTCATTTATATTATATATATTTCATTTATAAGTCATATTTAAATTAAATCAATCCTTATTATATTATATGAAAATCATGAATGAATCACATTTCTTTGAGAAGGGGGTAGTCCACACTTCCACAAACGTTGTTATCATATTCCAAGAAAATAGGAAGCATGAATATATGTGTTATATATTAATATAAATATAATAAATAAATCATTTATAAAATTAATATTATAAAAAAATATCATGTCCATCTTTATTTCTGACCATGAGATTTAGAGGAGGAAGAATGAACAACATTAGTTCATAAATTGTTAATCCACCAAACACATGATTGAACATTGCGAATCACATTTGATGGAAGTGTGTGATATTGTAGGTATTACCATTAACATAAATACATATATATATATATATATATGTCTGTGTGTGTGTGTGTATTGAAGATACTGTGGTTATTATATAATCACGATATAAAATTAAATGAAAGTTTTTGAGAATGAATGAAAACAAAAGTGATCATTAATAAAATTACTCCTTATTTAGGTAACACTTTATGGTTTGGACCAAAGGACATAAATTGGTGGGTTTATTTAGAATTTAAGGAGTATATAATGAGTTAATGATATTTGGTATGAGACTAAAATAGGTCATGGCTGAGAAAAATAGCATGAGAGGCGTGTAGAGAGGAGGAAGTGTTGTGGATTTTTATAAGTAGAGGAAATGACACAATAATAATTTTTGAAAAGAATTTATGTGTAATTAAATTATTACATAAAATTAGTCATAAATAATTTTAAAAATTATATCCTAGCTAATTAATGGTCAAAATATGGCATGTAAATGGGATTTGGTCAAGTGTGGGTTTTTTAACACCTTATATTCTAATTTTTACAACTAAGTATTCCCATTATTTTATTAATCATTATAAATAAAATTAATTATTTTCACTAATATCATAGGTGAAAAATGATGTTGAATCTATCATAAAAAATAAATTACTCTTATTATAGAAATGGAATCCATTTTCTCAATATAAATTCATATACATGGTAGAAATTAATTGAATATTTATCCTATAGATGGAATGAGAAGGCATGGTTTTAAAGTGAAAATGTTCAACAGTTTACAAATTTTTTATATCAAAATATTATATAAAACATCATCCATTTACAAAAATTGGATTAATATTTTTATAACTGGTCTAATTTAACATTATGAAAATTGAATATATTATTTAACATATATTATATTTAAATGAAATGTGAGATTTTAATTAATATTTAATATATTAAAGTATTTATTAAAACATATAGAGTCCTGAAAAAATAACAATAGTTCAACCTATGATAATTTTGAAATTTCTTGTAACACAGGAAAATTTGTCAATAAAATTCCCCTTTTTGTTTTAATTATATATTTTATTAATAAATATGGTTATAGAAAAGACATTCACTTATTTGTTTTTATTTTATCGATTTTCATTTAAAAGACCATTATGTATCACTACAATTGATAATATATCTATTTAACATTTACCACAAGAGTAGTATAAATATATGGTTTTAAAAAATCCAATTAACATAGAAAAAGGAAGTTATGGGATCAACCAGTAGAATCATAACCTATGAATCCCATTTATCAAAGCTTCCAAGGGAGATAACATTTCTGGGATTCACCCTGGACCCATCCCAAGATGAGATACAATAACTTATGCTTGGGAAAAACTGATTACTAGAGATGTTCAACATCACAGAGTTTATGAACCAAACTATGTTCATTAACCCACCACATAAAAGTCCCACCATCACACAACTTACTCTTATGATGTTATATGGTGTATTAAGGGAACATGTATCAACACCCTAGAACTATAAAGTTTTACATTATTATTTATAGAATAATTAATGTATTTTCAACCTATTATTTGTATTTTTGTAAGTGACATTTATTTTGATATAATAAATCACAAATTTTATTTTATATTAATATTAAAATTTTATAAGTAAATTTATGAATTAATGGATTTTTGAAATAAATTATATTTTATTAAATTATATCAAATATAAATAATCATATAAAATTTATGATGTCAAATTTAATTTTTTATAAGGGTTCAAAAAATGTTATTATCAATAAACCTGAAATTTCATAATAAACATTAAATTTATTTTAAATTTGTAAATTCAAATATTTGTAAAATTATTTAGATATAGTGAATATTATTATTTTTAATTATAATGTTAAAATTATCCGATGGTTAATTTTTTATAATTTTATAAGACAGTAAAATTTTCTAGTAAACATTTAATATATTACATATATAATTTGTGTTTTAAGACATCATAATGGCCCCAATGGGATGTAATATTTACTTTAAATGTGTTCCATGACACAATTAATGTTTCATTAAAAGTAATTTGATTTTATTTTTATTTGATTTATTTTTTAAATCCATTATGAATCCTATAAAACATAAAATATATTTTAATGTTCTAAAATCATTTCATTTAGAATGTGACTCACATTAACACAACCAAGGTAATTATTTTAATAATATCAGACTTTCTATATAAAATAATAATATCCAATCCCATTTGGGGGAGACCAATAGAAAACCATGGTATTGTTTTTGGTCTCAAATATTTTGTTATATTGATTCCAAACCCTGAATAATAATAATATCACACTCTTTTCCTATATAAAATCACCCATTCCTCTAATTATCTTCTCCAAAAAACATGAGATCACATATATACAGTTCCCTCACATATCAAAAATCCTACCATGGTGCTTAAAATCTCTCATAAATCCCATCCCAAGTATTTGCAGTCACAAACTCAAGTAAGTGATCCTCACCCTCCTATCATTTCAATTGAATCGCATTCATTGAAATTAGACTACTTAATTTCAATTTGTTATATTTTAATTCATTTATAATAATTCCATTATTATCCAATTGATTTTATATAAATTATAGATCATTTATTATCTCCCATTTTGAGCCAAACCAACGTAGTTACTATGGAAAAATTTTGTAAGGGATCTTCCACTATTATTTTTGTTCGGGGTCTTATTTTATGTTATCCTTATTAATTTCCATTTTATCATGTTGGGATGTTTTATTCCATAGGATTCTTCTCTGTATTCAAGATTCATCATTACCTTATGCCTTAAATTTCAAAATTTATAATTTTAAAATTTAATTTTAAATTATCTTACTACCCATTTTATTTGGTTTTCTGAGATACAACATTCTCTCCCATCAACAAATTTTTATCATTCATTATGTGAAACTATTATAATGCCAAAATTTCACAATGATATTCCATTCGAAAAACATTCTGTAGTGAATACCGTGCCCATTTACTATCAATGTTGTTCATATATTACAAATATCCCTTTTAATTAGGGACTTATACATATTTATTGCATAGTCTATAATCATATAATAAATTATGATGATGAATGAATCCATGTTTTATGATCTATGTGGCACATATAAGCATGATAATGAAATAAATATGATAGTTGAACCCAGATAGCCCTCCAATACATTGGGTAATGTTTAGTATCATGATAAATCACATTGGGAGAGGGGTAAACCAGATTCCTTTATGGTACTTTTTCAACCATAATTACTTAGATATTTTATCCTTGACCTATGTTTATGATTCTGTGTTTTATGTTTTTTGTACATTTTAAAGGTTACAACCATCATGCTATATCATGTATCATTAACATGATTATGATTTCTACACATTTTATTCCCCATTGACATAACTATTTTATAAAATGTATTATCTTATTTATGTTATTCCTTGTTTATTCCATTAGTAGGGTTTATAGATCCCCTATTTATATTTCATTCCCCAAGTTATCTCATTACAATTAAAAAGCCACAGAATTTTAGAATCATTGTTTAGATGTTTTTAATAATGTTGTTATATCCCATGTTCAAGTTGTAATGCTTTGTCACTAATTCCCAAATACACTAGACTTATAAATATTTTGGGTGGTGTATTTATATTTTATTAAGTGTAATCTTATGTAATAAATCATTTATTAATGTTCAATAAAAATGAGGATTGTTATAGTTGGTATTCAATTATGAGTTTTTGTATTTTTGGGATTAAGATTATAAAACTATTTTAAAAACCTTATGGATAAGACTATGCATAAAAAATCATCCCAAAATTTCCCTAAGTATAGAGTTTGTGGTTTATAATGAAAATACATATATGTCATGATACTACATGTGGATATGGTTCAGAGTTGATATACATAGTGGTAAAAAATCCAAAAATGTTTCTATGGTCTATCTCAGGGTAACCTACTATACAAAAAATGGGAATTACTATGCACTTGGTATGACACTCCAAGGTTATATGCTTGTATAAATTCAGAAGATCATTACAATCCATTATTAAGGGATTAATAAATTCTCAAACTATTATTTTTTAGGAAATAGATCGTGGATATTGAAGCCTATAAATTCATATTTTAAGTAAATATATTTAATTTATAAGTTATCTTATTACTGTCATTGGTTTCCTATTTATGTGTTTAGTAGTTTTAAAATTATCTTCCATAAGCCTTTTGGGATGTGGTAAAGGAGTTGGACAAGAATAAAATTTTGATGGTAGGATTATTGTTAATAGTTCTACGCATTCCATCATATCATTAATGTGTATAGGAAATATTCAAACCCCACCACAAAGAATGAAGGTAGAGATGTTAGTGAAAATGGGAAATTGTTAAATTATTGCATCCTATCTATATAAATCCTCCTACATTTAAATTAATTGGATGAAATTCCTAGAAAACCATTCCATACTCATTTTGGTGGAATTTTTTTCAATTCAAGGAATGGATTGGATTTCCGTATATATAGCCAACATAAATTTCCACAAGAAAGAAACCACTATCTATATTGAAAACCGACCCCCAATCATGTACACGTGCATGAAAAATTCTTAGTCATATTTAGAACCAAAATCTCTAGAATTGATATTATTTTCCAATAATAAAGCATAACTATATTGTAACGCCCTGACCCCAGTTACCCAGATTCGGTGCATTATTGTGTAACATTGGTATGATCACAAAAGATCATGTCTCGAAAGGCCGATTAGTTTAGTATCCTTGGAAACACTAGATACATTCATAAGTCTTACATTACATCATAATGTAAAACAAAACTACAACAACATCTTGTCTTCATAACCCCTCATACTATCCTTGCATGTCATTCGTAATATACTTCTTCACATCCTGGAAAAACTAAAACATTGAAAGGGGTGAGCTCAGATGCTCAGTAAGGATAACAATATAGTGGAAGCTTTCATAAATAAACATTAACATTTAAGGCAGTGTATAACTAAAACAAAAGCCTTTTAACTTGAACATCAACATAATATGGAAAAAATATAATGAAATAATGTCATTTACTTATTCACATGGATATTCTACTAGTCGAATAATCACATGAAATATTATTAACCGCTTTCATAATGATGGAATTCATAATTCCATACTATCATAAACACGTAGCCAAGGCCTCATGCCAAGACTACAAATAAGATTCCGTCAAGGACTCGTGCCAAGACACTAGTTTGTCTCATGAGACCTGCCGATGCAATTTTTTTTTAGAATATAATTACATTTAAAATTTCTCAAATAAACTCCAGTCTTTTTCTGAAAACATTATGCAAGATTCTGAAAATAAAATAACTAATTCTGAGACTCCTTGACTAATTACAGTCCATGATGGGTCCACGCCCAATCCCTTCCTCTCTACCACACTCGAGAGTCAGGTTTTCTGAAACCATTTTTAAGCTTGCGTTAAATATGTATACATTTTCACTAGATTTTCATACATTTAAGAGAAATATCTCTCTCTTTTTTTAAATCATTTTAAAAAAGTTATGGCTTGCAGAGGAATCCAAAACTCAAATAATGGTCATGGTGGTGAAGAAGTCATTGTCACCGCATGCGTATGAAAAAATATTCCATTTTTCATTTAGTAAAAACGCTTTGTATAAAAATATGCCTTTTGAAGAAAAGTAAAAGTCAAAGGGGTTTATACACCGTATAAAGGAATGTTGTGTATAAAACAAAATATGCCTCAATGAAATGAGATTGGAACGAAGTCCATTACAAAGATCATTTTTTAAATAAAGTAGATCTATTATTTGTATTCACTATATTTACACATAAAGAAATTATAAATACAAGATAGGATATAATAATATCATGACATAATTTTAAAGTAGGAGATTAACCCAAAGAATGGAAATTGGGTTAAGAAGTTCCCAAACCTCGTGTCCGACTTGAATCAATCATTCTTTAATCTCTTGAATAATAAACTAGAGTTAATTTATATTTTCTTAAAAACCTTTTTCATGTTCATTATTCCTTTTATATCACTTATTACCATGTTATGAACATTATGTAATTATTTAAGTTAATAACGGTCATTTTGTCGATCTTTGGTACTTGAGTCAAAAATAAACTTCTTATAATTACAAGTTGTTCATGTGGTGAAATATACATTATATCGAGAATTATATTCATGTTGTAGATATCATATATATCATATATATCCAGTATATAGATGCATTTAAAACATCACATAACATTTAGAGGTAAGAAATAAAATGCACCGTTTATGGAGACGGTAAGCCGTACGTACGCATGAATGCTACTTTCATTTCTATTTCATATTTAATGGAATGAAATTATAATTATATAAAGCGATTCCATAATTCCTGTATAATATAATATATAATACCATTTACTCCATCCTTTATACATCCCACATATGGCATTAACGATTCAAATCACTTTGAGGGGGTGGTAGTCAGCACTTCCTAAAATGAAATCATCGTGTTTACCCATAATGGAAAACATAAAGGTATTCCATAAATGAAAATAAAGAATCATAAGGAAAAAAACATAATATATATCATATATAAAAATAGTGTCATCATAATGGCCACCAAGAGAGGCGTTAAAAGAAGATTGAACAATCATCATTTCGTGAGGCAGTAATTCGCCACCCACAAAAATAGTATGTTCTATAACCATTAGACGAAGGTGTGTGTATGTGTAAATAAAATCATTCTCATAAAAACATCCAAGTATATTGAGGATATTGGTGTTGTTACAAAATAAAGTAAAAAAAATATTTTAGGGGGTTGGAGAAGCAAAATAAAACAAAAGAACACAAGAGAAGACATTACCTTAAAATCGGGTAACTCTTTTTGATTTGAGCCAAAGGCTTCCTTGGGAAGAGTTTTGCCCAATGTGAGGCTTCTAAGAGTAAGATATGGAAGTTGTTAGAGTTTTTGGGCAGAGTTTTTCTGAGCCAAATGGCTTGGAAGGTGTGAATAAGGTGGTAGTGGTGGGGGCCTTTTTTAAGAGGAGAAAAGGGGCACTCTTGGAAAGTCATGAAATGTTACTTTATTATATAATTATTTTCGTATTGTAAAGGTCCCAAACTTATATATTTCTAGGATAATGTGATTAGGGTTCTAATTATAATCATACAATAGGTTTTTGACAAGTTTAAGTCTTCTATTTTACATTATATTTTCATTTTATTTAAATCGTTAATTAATGAGGTAATCGTTGCATCAACATGGTGTCATAAACAATTTAATTAATTTAATGTCTAAAATTTATAATAAAAATATAATTATGTAGGAAATCTTTTTATATTTCCAATGAATATTTATAGTCGAACATTTAACTTATATAACCCCATGTAATAATTGTTTTATTAAAACAATACGTGTTTGTGACAATTTTATTTTTACTTTAAATAAAATGTTATTAATGTCATTTTCTAACCCGAGTGGTTCTATGGGGTCCCCATGTTGACCCATGGATTTTTGTGGTCGGACATGACTCATCCAATAATGGTAGGATAAGTGTAAGGGTATTTTAATATTTTTATAAAATCATTTTTACCTTAAATTTCACTAATTACCTTTAATAGTGATTAATTAAACTTAAAAGTTACTATTCACCAAAAAAATTATTTTAATCCCATTGAACCACATTTTACTTCCTAATGACAACCATGTATGTCGGATTTTTGAAAATAAAATCACATAAGTGGTAATTTTTCATTAAAATGAAAAATCAGTTTTTAACTACCACTTAGTGGTTTCACTATTCATTAAAAATTGATGTTTTTCAGAACAATGCCAAAATTTCACATTAAGATATAATTGATATTCTGAATTCAAAAATGATTTCTATTTTACAAAATTCCAAACATATAGGTTTCATTAAATAATTTTGTAATTAATTCCTACTATCACAACAAATAGCGTGTTTTTAAGAAATAATATTTATAAAAAGATTGACAATTATTTTTGTCTAATTTGAAAGTGAAATTAATTATAATTACCACCACTGGATAAAATGGTAAAAATATATTCTAATTATACTTCAAAACCATTCAATATTATAATTTATCACTATAAATTATTTTGATTAAAAAATTTGTTTATAAGTATTTTTCACTATTCATAAAAAATTGGAAGTTCTCAGAAAAATACCAAAAATTCAACATAGGCTAATTTCGATATTCTGAATCCAAAAATGAAGTCCATTTTGAAATATAAAATCTATATAATTTCAAAACGTGGGTATTACTATTCATAATGGCTATTTTGATTGGTCGCGGTGTGTTAGAATCTCAAACTTGCGTAAAATGCAAGCTATTGCATTATTGAAAGAGAAGCGTAGCATGGAAACTCGGGGTGTTACATATATCACACGATTGAGTATAAGTACATAATCCTTCTCAACCAACTTCCCATTATGAGAGAATACATAGATGTGTTCCCCTAATAATTTCCTTAACTTTATCTTCACAAGAAGTTTATTTTTCAATCAAGATTATACCTAGGGTTTTAACAATATCCCAGAATCCATTAATAATGGATTTTGTGAAAGTTGAGGATATGAAGAATCAACTATAAGAGAATCTGAATAAAGGGTTCATATTCCCAAGTGCTTCACCACGGAGAGAACTAGTCATATTCAATAAGAAGGATTATTGGTCAATGAAACTTTGTATTGATTATCGTGAGCTCAAAAAGACAATGATAAAAAAGTATGCTCTTCCCCATATTGATGTCTTGTTTTGTCAGTTATGTGGAGAAAAATACTTCATTATTGTGGGTATTCAGTTGAGATATTACCATATTAGGGTGAATAAGGATGATATCGCAATGGTTACTTATTTCTGTAAGGTATAGGCACTGTGAGTTCATAATGATGCCTTTTTAACACAGTAATTCCCTAGAAAACTTGATGGACATAATGAATAGATTATTTGTAGATTAACATGAAAAAATTGTGGTAGTTCTTATATATTATATTCTAATATACTCCAAACCCAAAAATATGTATAAGGATCAAATGAGAACATTGCTAAATACTTTTTCAAAGGGGAAGCTTTATGCAAAGTATATAAAATGACAGCTATAGTTAAAGGAAGTCCCATTCTTACAGAATACCATAAAAATAAATGGGTTATCTATGGTTACATCAAAAACATAAGAAATTGAAGAATAGATAAGGTCAACATCTTTGATATATATCCATAGTTTCCATGGATTATGCGGTTACTATCATTGATTTTTGAGAAATTTACTATAATTATCAAACCCTTTATCCAATCTAACTTGGAAGAGATTCTTTTTTTCGTAGAATGATGAATGTAAAGAGAGAGTGAAGGAATTAAGAAAGAGGCTTATCACTGCGGTTTTTCTCACAGTACCCACAATTTTATATCCTTTCATCATATTCATAAATTATTTGAAAAAGGGTTTTGGCTGTGTGTTAATGCGGAATAATAAATTCATAGACCACACTTCAAGCCAGTTCAAAGTTTATAAATAGAACAACCGAAAACATGATCTAGAGTTGGAATCTGTAATATTTTCCTTTAAAATATCTTAGTATTATCTCTTTGGGGAGAAGTGTGAAATATATATATGAATAAAAAAATCCATATGTATATATTCACATACAAATTGATGAATATGCACCAAATAATATGGTTATAAATGATCATCTACTAGGACTCTCAATTCACTACCATCATAGAAAAGATAAAAAAGTGGGTTATTCTCTATGTAGAAGGGATACACCAATTATATAACTAATGTGAAGTTTTAGGGATCTGATATTCTTATATTTAGAATGGATGGACATTGGAATCATCATGTAAGGGGCATCATAAATCTTTTCACAAATGGTTTCTCAACTATGTCTTATAGAGAGGTTAAAATTTTCTCAAAGTGATTATGTGGGAATTCTAAAGAAAGTGGAAGATATAAGAAAAGGGAAATCCTAATAATTCCATGATAATGAAAAATTAGAGATATTTTGGTCAAGACTATGGGTAACATCAAATCCTATGTTAAATAAGGATTTTTCTAATAATTAGAATAGCTCAACCATCTCCATCTACCCAGGAAGCAGAAAGATGTATCAGGATCACCAAGGACAGTATTTGTGGGAAAATATGAAGAAGTAGATTGTGGAGTATTCATCAATATATCTTTTATACAAGTAAGTGATATAGGAAAGGAAAAAATAAAGGGGATGAAAAACCCATTACCCTTACCCACATGAAAATGGGAGAACATCACCACAGACATTATCACTAGACTTATGGAGACACCCAAGGGAAACAATGTTATATAGGTTATTATGGGCCATATTATAATGATATCTCACATTATCACAATTTGAGAGGACTTCTAGAGGGATCCAAATTCAGAGATATACATTATAAATTTGGTAAAGTTTCACAGAGTATGACTATTTATTATATCTGATTGAGATACGATATTCAACTCCATGTTCCAAAAAAGTTTTCAAAATAATCAAAACAGTGAGCTTAACTTTTTTACGACCTATCATCCTCAAAGTGTGGCTTGTCTGAGTGGACTATTCTGCCATTAGAAGACATGTTGAGAGTATATTATATGGTCTTCAAAGGAGGATGAGACCGACATCTTCCTCTGGTTGATAACTCAGACAATAATATTATCCACTAGAGTGTCCATATATATATCCATATATATCCCTTTATGGGAAGAGGAGAATAATACATGCATTATAGCATAATGTTCTAGAACACAAACTACTAGGTCTTGACATTATCAAAGAAATTTCAGAAAAGGTTAAGAGCATTATGGATCACATCAAGGTTGCTCAGAGAAAAAAATAGCTAGGTTGACAATCATCAATGAGGCATAGAGTTTGATGTTGGAGACATGGTTTTCCTTGAAAATATCCATGAAATAATGTAATAAGATTTTGGAATAAGGGGAACCATAGTCCAACATTCATAATCCCATTTGAGATCCCTGATCGCATCAGATTATTGACCTAATGAGTAGCACTCCCATTGAACCGGTCTATAGTACATGTTGTATTTCATGAATCCCACTTGAGGAAGCACATAACATACCCCATAGATGTACATAATATTGATCTTATACCATAGGAGAATGACCTTTCATATTAAGAGCATCTAGTGAAGATATGAGATCCTAGAGAAAAATTTATATGAAATAAGACAATTATCCATGTCAAAGTATTGTGGAGAAACCCAAAGTTTTATGAAGGAACATGAGAACCAGAGGAGGTGATGAAAGAAAGTTACCCTGATCTCCTTTAATGTTGGGAATAAAAAAAATTATGATTAAATTTATTAAGGGGGCGATTTTAACAACCCAAACTATTATAAATAAAATTATCCTTTTTGTTTAAATTAAATGTATTATTAATCAATATCATTATACAATCGACATGAACTTATTATTATTTATTTAATCCAATTGGAATTAAATGATTTTTAATTATCAATAACATTGATAATATATATTTTGAATAGTGATAACATGATTAGTATAAATATAGGGTTTTTAAAAATCCAATTGACATAGAAAAGGGATGTGATGGACCCAACCTATAGGATTATATCCTATGAATCCCATTTTTTATATATTCATTGGGGGATTTCATTTATGGGATTTTCCTTACTACTCCCAAGGTGAGATCCTATAATACAAGCATGGGTGAAATCGTTTATGGGAGATGTTCAAGCTCATCAAGATCACGGCCCAAACCATGTTTGGAAAACCTCCCCATGAATGTCCCACCATCACGAATCATACTATTATGGAGATTTATAATATATTAAATTTACATGTATAGATTCCCATGAAATGTGAATATGTAAATTATTTTTAATAGAATAATTAATATATTTTTATCTTATTTTTTTACTTCTTAAATAATTTTTATTTTGATATAATGACACATAAATTTTATTTTTGGTTAATATTTAAATTCATATTGTGAATTTAGGTATTAATTTATTTTTGAAATAATTTTTTAATAATATTTATAAAATATAAATGGTCATATAATCATTGTGAAGTAAAATTTAATTTTTTTAAAAGGGCTCAAAAAATGTTATTTTCAAAAAACACCAACATTTTATAATAAAAGTAGATATTGTTTTAAAAGGTAAAATTCACATATTTATAATATTATTTCGATAAAATGAATGTTATTTTTGGAATAAGAATGTTGAAATTATCCAGTGCAAAAATTTTCATATTTTTCGGAGATAGTGGAATTTATGGGTAAAAATTAAATATCATATAAATATACATTTTGATTTATGACATAACAATAGTTTAAAAATTATGTAATAATTACAATAATTGGGATACAAGACCATATCAAATTTTACATTTAAATTAAGTTGATTTTATTTTTATTTGATTTATTTGTTAAGGCAAATATGAATCTTCTAAAAACAACAGCACAATTTATGGTTTTAATATCCTATCTTTAAGAGTGTGACTCACTTATATTTAAGAAAGTGAATTAATTTAAAAAATTTAACCCTTGTAATTATAAAATAATAAAAAACAGTCCCATTTGGCTGAATCCATGGTATACAATAATGGTATTTTTGTTGTTTTGTTTATTTTATTATGTAGATTCCAAAACAAAAATAATAATGAAATCCCCCATAATATAAAAACCCACCAAAATTCCCATTTTTATTCGATAAAAATTCTTTTAGGGCATACATAATCTACCATCCCCTATATATTGTCCCCCTATTGTACCCCAAATAGCTCATGAATACCCTTCTAAGAATTTGGAGTCACACACTCAAGAACGAGATCCTCATCAAACTCTTCTCCCTTCAATTCAAGCATATTCTCCGATATTAGTATTCGTTATTTATATTTCTTATATTTTCACTCATTTATAATTATTAAATTACTATGAAATTTATTTTATATGAATTTTAAATCAATTATCCTCTAGCTTTTGGAAAATTACCTAACTCATTACTAAGATGAAATTCAATAAGGGATCTTTCACCCTCCTTTTCATTAAATCACTTATTTTCTGTTGTGCATATTAATTTTCATCTATTTATATTGGGATATTTTCATCTATATAAAAAATTATTTACTTTTTATATCTACTTGATTAGATACCCATTTTAATCTCATTAACCCTCCCATGATCCTTTATGTACACCCATTCCTTTTCTAAAATTTCAAAAGGGATATTTCTCTTCTCATATCCATTCAAGAAATGCATTTTTTGTGTCTCTTAAGATAAATTTTATTATTTTGAAATATGTTACACATTATTTACCTTAATGTTAATTTAATATATAAATGATGAGGGAACATTTGTCTCTTATTAATACTCCCATGATCATTATGTATGTCCATTACCATACTGAAATATAGTTAGGATAATTTTCTCAATTCAATTTTCCTAATTACATTATGAATCCTATTTTAAAATTTAAAATGTTTGTATATGACTTTTCATGTCCATATTATTTTCAATTTATGTCTCCATGATATGGGAACCCTTTCTCTCTTATCAACACATTTTAACGAGACCTTAAGTGAAACCATTATGCTATCAAAATTTCCCCACCATATTCTATTTCAAAATAATTGTATAGTAAATACAGTACCCATTTCCTATCAAGGGTGCTCACATTTATGAAATTATACTTTTTTGGGGCTTAATATATGTATTCCACAATCCTTAATCATTGAATAAATTATAATGATTAATGAATCCATGTTCAATTATCTATGGGTCCCACTTAAGTATGAGAATGAAATGAATATGGGGGGTGCTCCCATATGCAAATATAATGAATTGGGCAATGTTTAGTATCATAATGTTTAACATTGGGATAAAGAGTGAGCCTAATATGTTTTTGTAGATTTTCCACCATGATGACTTGGTGGGTTTATCCTCGACCTATGTTTATAATTCAGTGATTTAAGTTGTTCATACATTTAACTTGTTATGATTATCATGATATATCATATCTCATTGTCATTTTTATTATCCATACTCTTGTTATGACTCATTGATATGAATATTTTATAACATTTATTACCTTCTTCTTGTTATACCATGTTTATTCATTGAATGGGATTTATAGCACACCCATTTCTTATATTTTTTTTCTAGGTTACCCCATTCAATTTTAAAAGACATGGAATTTTAGAAGCATGTTAATAAAGATTTTAATAATTTGGTTATTTCACATGTTCATGATGTTGTTCGATTTACCTAATTCCCAAGGACGCTATAAATATCCATATTTTTTGTTTTAATATGTGTAATATAATTTTATAAATCCTGTATTAATTAAAAATAAAGAGTCGAGATGTTATGATATTCTTTCAAAAAAAATTATTTTGAGAAATTGAATTTATAAAGGTGTCAAAATTTAGTTTTAAAACAATTCTACTACAAAAAGGTAAAAAAATTCCTTTGATAAAGATAAAAAAATTATTTTACTTAAAATATTATTTCTTTTTATTTTATGACATGAAATATTATTATACTAATTTAATTTCAAATAATTTAAAATATAATACATAAATTTCATTAATATCATTCAATAATAGTGATTAATTAAATTTATTATGATAAAATGTAGTTTTGGTCATAAAAACTAATTTTTCATAAGAAAACAAAATTCTATATTCAATTGGTTTTTATTTATTTTTAAATTAATTGGCTACAAATTATATCATCTTATAAAAATATATAAATCATATTTTTATAAATTAGTTAGTCATATTAATTCTCATCCATAAAACGACTATGGGATAAATATCATGATAAATAATAATAATAGAAATTGCATACGGTTGTTTAGTAACACTATGCCTATAGTAAAAAATATGTTATCGAAGGAACATGATGATATGTAAAAGCGAATATAAACATTATCTTACATATAATAATTGATAAAATCTTAATTGTGTGTTATTAAATCTATAATACAATTTTCATTAATTTAGGTAAAGACATTTCATAATATTGTTGGATGTTACACCCTCACCCCCTTAAAATTAATTTCCCCAGCAATATTCATCATTATTTTCAAAGGATTAAAATTTTTAGTATTCTTTATGAAAACCAAGATAATAACAATTAAATAAATATAAAATAACTTGAAAGGTAATATTGAAATAATAAATGTTACCTGATGTTATGCATAACTAGGATTCCACATAGGAGAACCTAGGTGGTAATCGAGGAAGAGTGTAAATAATTATATAGATTGATTAAGGTAATATGTAATTAGAAATTGAAGGATAAATAAAAGTTTAAGGGCCAGAAAACCATTAATATATCATGATTAAAAGACCATAAATTCATGATAAATGAATGTACTAGTATATATTTTTGTATAAGATCCTTTTTCCTTGATTTGAGGAATTTTATTTTCATATAGTTTAAGAGAATATGAAAATATACTTTCTTGATGAGTATAATTTCGTGGTTTAATTATCTTCCACCATAATCTCAAATTTTTCTCCACTTGATGAATATTACTGATGAAATTTTAATTTCTTTATCCCTAAAACAAACATTTGATGACCACAAGGCAATAACATAAATACTCTATTAAATACACTTGTCTCTAGACATTCTTCAAAATGGTTAGAAAAAGGTAATATAAAACAAAAAATGGTGAAACTATCATTTGATACACTAATAAATAAAAATTTAATAGTAAAACCCAATGTTCATCCAAATCATTCAGTAAATAAAATCCTCGAAATTCCTTAAACATCTCATGACAATGTAGAACACCCCTATATTATACTTATATTATATTATATTATTAAAAGATAAATTAATCATTATTCTTAAAAAAAGGCACATATATTTCATAAATAAACTAAATATTTACTAATAAAAATTTCATAATGACCTATATATCACATATCCCAATGGTAGCTGTAAAGCACTTATAATACTTTATTCATTAGTTGAATCCCCAATAGTCAGCCATATGTGATGTATTCTCACCTATATTATGTGTTATACCAATTTTCAATCAATAAAAATAATACCATCATAAAAACACAACATTTTGATTCTAGGGGTATTAATACCTCATCCTAGAAAAAGAACTCCAAAATATCATTAAGAACCTCAAAAAGTTTAATACATAGAAACCAACAATGTGTTTTTTTCTGACATTGAACATATGATCATTAAAAATATTATAAAACGATGTTATCATCCATAAATAAAAATATAACAAAACATGAAATCATCATAATTAGAAATGTTATCTAAACTAACCACATATACCAACTATAATTTCCCTGGACCCACACACATGAAACATGTGATAAAATTCATTACATTATATTTTTAGCTATGATGCTGATATTTTTTACCAGGATTTTCCATCCATATTATAAGAAATCAAAGGAAAAACATAGATCACATATATTATGATTCACCATTTAGGATTAATGTTTTTGATAATTAGGAAAACTCTTTCAAAAGCATTACCCAGGTCGTTAATGGAAATTTCTCCCATTTAACCAATCTTTTGTTATTTTACATTTCGACATAACAATTATCCTTGATAAATCCCCAATAGACATAAATCATTCAACATCATACATTATATCCTATAGATAAGTAAAAATAATAATGGTTAGTTTAAATGCATATTAAGGGGTAACAGAATCATTAATAAATTAATATCATTATTGATCTTAAGAGTGTATAAGCCTATGATGACAAAACCAATGTGCATCAGGAAATCCTAATGGAAATAATAGCCCTTAATATGTGGATAAATTAATATGAAACCATTGAAATGGGAATTTTTATAAGAATAAATAATAATGACCCATGTGATATCAACATCGATCATGAGAATAATTACAACCCCATATAAAGCATTAAGTAAACATGTATCAAATCAGGACTTCATTTTCACTTAAATCTTACAATCACTCATAAAAATGAAATAACAATACATTTTAATTCTATACCCGATGAATTATAGGTCTATCATAGACCCATAGATCGTTGGTTTATCAAAGAATCACACATATTTTTTTATAACATAACCACCCTTAATTTCATTATAGTGTTACCACCTGCCATTGGGATATAACATAACCAGCCATGAAATTTTCATGTATCAGTAATCAATCATAACAAATTAATCCTTTCATTTGTTCATAATATCATTGGACTGGACACTATCCATTTCATAACATTATTAACTTGTAGATAATAAACATGTATTATAATAGTCTATTTGAAACATAGTTAACCCTGGAAAAAGAAACAGGTTCCATAAAAATATTTTGGAAACAATATTTATCCATTTGAAAAGAAAGATGATGGTATCAATGAAAAAATACCCCTAGTAAAATATAAGTATAAACAAGTGGTTTTTACATTAATCAAGGAAAATATCATTAATATATCATTAAAAACTTGGTGAAGGGATTCCATTTTTAATAAGAAAATACTTTTCTTTAAACATAAAAAAATATTAAAAATACTTATCTTAAAAAATAAGACTGAAATATTATAAAGGAATATTTTAAAATAACTTAAAAAATTTCATGAGAAAAATAACCATTAGTATTTGGAAACATTTTCTAAAATAATTTCTGAAACAATTTCAAAAAACATTGTTTTGGAAGAAAATGTGTTTTCGACAGAAAAGAAAATTTTTCACAAAAAAAATATATTTTGAAATCAAGAGTACATAAAGAGAAATAAATAATGGAAAAAATGTATAATCAAGAAATAAATATTAGACAAGAAAATTAATATGAAATATTTAGTAGTAGATCAAAATATTTTTCTATTGGACTCTTAATCACAATCAATCTCAATAATCTATGAGAATATAAAATAAATCTCTTACAACTTTTGTAACTTTAAATCTTAATCAATGTGAAAGGATAAAATTAATAGAAACATATAATATTATGAAAATATTTATACTCATGATTTAATATTTAAATTGGGTACTATATATACATTATAAAATATGATAGGTGTATAACATGAAAAACATCACAAAGAAAGAAAATTGTGACAAAAATATGTTGTTGTTTTAGTAACATTGAAACTGTAAACTCAGTGGAAGAGAGATCCTCTAATAGATATCAAAATACTCATACATTTTTCCATAATAATCATACAATAAATTTATATTCATTATATAAAAAAAATAAAATTACGTTGTGCCTATGGAATTTATCAGAAAAAATAAAAGATAGATGACAAAAAAAACTTACATTGAGTCTAATATTTCACATTTGTTTTTATTTTCCTAAAAAATAAGCTAATGTTAATTATATAAATTATGGAAAACTAAATTCATGTTTATTATTAATTTTTTTTGACTTAATATCATGTTATATAAAATTATTTAATAGATTATTTTTATATCAGATATTTTGACAATATTCCACATATATTTGAAAAATGAATTTGGTGGGTTGACTAAGGTAAAAAACATATTTATCTAAAATTCTATAGAATAATAATAATTAAATTATTAAAAAATTTATTCATTAATTATATTTTCATATAACATTTTTTTTATTTTGTGTTGAAAAAAATAACAATCAAATCACTTTGAGGAGGAGGTATTACCTATGTCTACAAACGACATTATCAGTTTTTCAGTGTGCGAACATGTAAAAATAAAGTGATGTATTATATTTCAGGAAATATAATAATGTAATTAATGTTATATATAATTCAGGAATATCACATATGTTTATTAACGACACCTTTAGAAAATTCCATGTAAACCATGGTCAAATCACATCACTTCTATGAGTTTGTAGTCCACACATCCACAAATGATATTGTTATATTCTAGAAAATAAAAATCATGAAGGAATATGTTACATAATAATTTAAGAAGCATAATAAAATCATAAATATCATATATATCATAAAAAAATTGTGTGTTCTTTATCATTTATGACCTTGGTAGGTGGTAATGGTAGAATGGATGACATTGGTTTGAGAGGGGTACATTGTATACAGGAATGATGAATGTGTATCCTATTTGATGGAAGTTTATGAGTTTGTAGGTTATAAAAATGTCTTAATAAAATCTAAGTATATTTATGATAATTAGGTTATTATGGAATAATTATATAAAAATTAATGAATTTGTTTTATAAAAAATAAAACAAAAGTTCCCCTTGATAAATGTTATCTCTTCTTCGGGTACCTCATTTTTGAGAACACAAAAGGATATAGTTTGATTGATTTCAACCAAATGTAATTAATATAGGGTGAGGGTATTGAATTTTGTAATATGTATGGAAATGTATTTTATGATCCAATCTTCTTGTTGGGTGTTATGAGAGGAAGAGGGAAAGTAGCCTTTTATATGATTGAGAAAGGACACACTTCTTACTTTGGAACAGAAGTATTGTGAACTCACATTTTTACCTAAAAAAATATTTTTATCACAAAAATATAAAAATATAAATGTAATGGTTGATATATGGATATCTAATGTCCTTTGGAAATGCTTGGGGTAATTTTTTCATCCTATATTATTTGTTTAACCGCAAAAAATTATTTTTCTCTTAAACATTTTAAATAATTTCAACAGTTTTGACTAATAAATTGGGTAAATAATGATGTCGAAACTATTAGACATTATAAATTACGATTATTAAAAAAATTAATCCATTTTTTAATATTCAATTCACTTAAGTGGTATAATTTTATTTAAATTAATCTCATAGATAGAACGAGAAAGTATATTTGTAATGTTAAATGCTAAAAAGATTACTATGTTTTGATTTCTACATTAAATACAAAAATACTATATAGAACTAAATTGTATTAATAGAAGTTTTATTTATATAATTTAACTAAAAAAATTCAATATATAGTATTACAATATAAATTATTTATATTGAAAATAAATTTTCCATTTTAATTCAAGAATTCTCATTATTCATTAAAAAATAGACTTCTTAGAAAAATAACAAAAAATCACACAAAGATAATTTTTACATCAATATTTCAATGAATAAATATATTTTTCAAATAAAATTATTAAATGTATCAAAATTTAGTTTTATATCATTTCTGAAATTAAAAGGTGAAAAATTTTCCTTCGAGAAAAATACACCTATTTTTTTCTAAAAATTGGATTTTATTATTTTATTTCAATAATCCTTTTTAGATTAATTTAAATATTTTTTATTGAATATGTTAAATATAATTTTCATAATTACCATTCATTAATATTGAATAATTAAATATATTAAGATTAAACGCCTTTGTGGGCTTAAAAATAGTTTTTCATAAAAACAAAACCTTCATATTAAATTGGTTTTTATTTTCATTTCTAATTAATTAGTCACTAATAAATTCATTTTATAAAAATTTCTAAACTATATTTCCCAAATTTATTTAATTTTATTCACTCGATCCATTCCAATGTCATGTTGATAAAAATCTTGTAAAATAATAATATTAATAACATATCTATTTCTCATAAAACAGGTCGTTGTGTGTATCCGAAGTTATCAAAGAAACAAGATTTATATTATAAAGTAGGATTGAATTTTGATTGAATATAATGAAAGCTAAAATTTTCACTGAATTTAACGGAAGCTATCAAAGTGTTTCAATTAATCTCAATGAAGAAATTTCTTCAAATACTAGGATGTTACACTTTTGTTGGACTGATATCAGTGATACATATCTAGGTGGGCCATAGATGGTGGAGGCAATGCCGAAGAAGGCCCAAATTATTATCCAATGTATGAAGAACTCTCTTAGAAGGCAAATATCTTATGCAGATCAACATCATATTCCCTTTTAGTTTGAGTAGGGAGACCGTGTTTTCCTAAGATTATCCCCACAATGAGGATAATGAATATTAAATATGTTAGAAATGTTATCCTCATAGTTCATTTGTTTGTTAAATATCTTGAAAAGGGATAGAGAGTTTTCATAATGCCTCTCCATAACCCCAAAATTAGAATAGGGGATAACATCATGTAGGTATTACTATTGACGTGATATGTTCATGATCCTATGAACATTATTGATTGGGGAGAGAATGAAATCAATGATGGAGAAACATTTTTGTATCACCTGATGGTAACCAAGGATCATCATGATAAGATATTATATAGAAGTACCATTTCTTTATTTCAAGATACATTGTAGCATGAGAGCATACAATATATATCATTGGAGTATGAGAGACATATGTGGGATTAGTAACCAAACCTCTTTTCATGATTTTTTTTCAAGGAAAAAATTATTAACGATAGAATAATAAAGAAAAACTTTTTTTATTTTAAGTCGTTGAAATGTATCAAGGAATATTTTTAATGCCATGTGCTAATACAACACACAATTTCAAGGGTTGGTGTTCCTAGAATTAATTTTATAAATAGATATGTTATTTTTTATATCATGCTATTGTATTTTTTACAAATAATGGGATCTATTATAAAAAAAAGAGTATTGAAATTGATATATGAGAACAAAATTTAATCTAGAGAATAACTTATATCGGAAGCATGATGTAATTTATTCAACATTAGCATTTATATAATGAATATATTAGTAGGTAGATTATTTATATTAATTAATTAATCTAATATATTCATTACATGAACTGAAAATTCTCCCCTATATGTTGTATGATATATAAATTCACTATGTTTATACCCATAAACTTGGAAAAATTGAGAGGATGAATCCACCTTTAATTTTGGTGGATTGAGATCAGAAGATGGTGAGCTTCTGAATCTTGGAGAATCAAGGCACATAGAACCCAACAGATCTTCCCCAACATTGGTATTAGTGTTCTTCACTGTTTACTGATCAAATATTTAATTAGTAATCATCATTTTTTAATTATTCACTTATTATTTAATATCTTGAACATGATCAAGATTTTATTTTTTATAATCATTAAATTAAATCCCTCACATGAGCATTTATATAACATTTAAACATTTTTTTCAAATTTATGTCTTTTGTGACATGTTTTTCACCCATGGTTTCCTCAATATATGTTGAATTTCTAAAAATTCTTGGTCAATTATTCTTAAATTTTTTATTTGCGATATTTTACCCAACTCTTATTATTATTCTTTGTTGGCATGTGAGTCTGTAGTTAGATATTTCCATATAGATTAGAGCATGATGGAACCCTAGGATTAATTATATATTCATGTGTGATTTTTAGTTTGAATATTTTAGGATGGATCAGTATTTTGTGTGAAGTTGGTGATTACTCTTTGGATTGGGCATCTGTTGAGGTTGCAGGAGGCATTGTGAGAAACAGAAGACACATGTATCATCATGTGAGATGACTAAAATTTTATTTTTGGACACTTGAGGGAAGAAATTGATGGACATAGGATGTTCAATAAATCATGGGTTTCATACACTGGTTATTGATATCACATAACTAGATATAAAAGATGTGTGAATTCTAATTTGGCTAATGTAAAATACAAACATACACATTGTGTACTAAGATAAGAATAATGTATGTAGTTTGATTTTACAATGGCTAGGGTTTCTTAGTGGAGTTATGCTTCAAACAAATTTTGGACGGACCACACACTATGTGGAAATAACTTATTGAATAACCATTTATTGAGGTTATATTCCAAGGATCCTATGTGTCCCCACATGCTATGTATTATGAGAGACATGTCAATTACTTTGGAGAGTATATGGGATGCACTAGAATCACATGTTGAGTGTCATCCTGATCATGGAGTGCTATATAGGGTGGGTCAAATGAAATTTAATGGAACATGAATAATGTACAAAGACAAAAACTAGTGCATAAATACAATGTCCATGTGTCCCATGCACAACCAACACAACACTACTCAGCCATAGGTGACCAACACATGCAATGCAGTACCCTTAAAAGCTGGGAATACATTGCCAGTGAGTTATGTCCTAGAAAGGACATTGACATATATTAGAGAAGGTCCAAAAAATGTGATGGTCCTTTACAATCCATGTACTTGTTTTGGGTAAAATTATACCTCTATAATCTCCTTCAATTGGAGACAGATTTCTCCCAATGAGTAAGATATCCTGGTTTTTTCATGCAACACAATGGTGGACTTCATAGTGTATTTTGACATAATATAGGAAATTTCCCATGTATAAGGATTAATTAGGTTCCACATAATGGTGGAATTGATCATAGAGAATCATTAAAGAGTTAATAGAGACACGGTACTCTCCTATAGAAATAGTGTGTAGGTCCTCTATCCCTGGATATAGTAACACATTGTTACACAAGGGTGTGGGTTAGGCATACTAAAGGTATATATTTATAGGTGGTAATACCCTATGAAAATAGGGAATGATATCTCTATCCATGGATATGGTAATCTCCTATGAAATAAGGTTTCAGTTCAACCATGATTTTTTCATTTATAAAGAGGCGGTGCACCTCTATCATGCTAGAGAACATTTAATCTATCCACATAGATGGTACTCCCCTATGATATCCCATTGTGGGTCCTCCACGAATGTTTCCATGATATAGAGGTGGGACTCCCCTATCCAACTGGGTAATGGGTCCTATATTAACAGCGAGGGTACTCCCCTATCACATCATGGCACATGTCCTCTTTATGACTTCATCAGATTTTAATGTTAGAAGATTGGCATCACTGATGGACCACTTGGATCTGGTGGAAGACTTATCATCCTCGGAAAGAATAGGTGATTAATATCTCCTTTCTCTCTAATTTTGGATTCTGTTATTAGAGTATTTTAATACATATATTTTTTTCATTCCATAGGTTGATCAACCTACTTCTATGACGTCTCATATTTTAACCCTTTTATCGTTCAAGGCATCCTTCAAGGTATTTATATACTCACCCTTTATGGGTTTTAACATCATGTTTCATGACATATTCAGGCAATGGACATGTTAGTAGAGATTTCCTATAAGAATAGGGTTACCAGAGTTCATTTGACTGCATATGGTGGGCAGGGATTGTATATTTGGAGATGGCCTCCCTCAACATTTTAGCTTTCATGATTTTGTTAGGTCGGGACATTTTCTAGTTTCGTGTGTATTTATCCCCTTGTATTTAAGATTTTTCTATTGTGATATTTTATTCCATAATGTTTTTACATGCATGGTTTATTCTACAGATGTTATATATTTTATTATTATTCCACTAAACACAGGGATATGGTTGGGTGCATGTATATAGGTGTATTAAAAATCTCTCAAATATTAATTATACCTTACAACACATATTTCTAGCCCCACACCAATTGAGGTGGGGTCGGTGCCATTTTTTCTTAGCTATCCACCATCTAGGTTGGTCTTTGTGGGCCCAGTCTATAGGGCATAATTTTTCTCATAAAAATTTAGTCATTAGGAAACTAATAATAACCCTAATTATTTCTCCCCAACCAAACTCTCATGTGAAACATAAAAACCATATTCCCAAACGAAAAACTATATCATGTTATAGGAAAGTATAATAGAGATTTATTACAACATAAAAAAGAACTTACCATAGAGATATGAGCTTTAATGATTATCTCAGGGAATATCTACCCGGGTGGAAAGACAAATAGTCTCTCATGGAATGTGAAATGATTATACCATTTACTAAATATAAAATGATAAATTCCATATTAGGGATCTTCTATTTCAATAAAATCCCACCATATTGGTGGATATACTAAAAAATCAACATAAGGAAACATAGACACCATAATGCATGTTAATCTATAAAAATTCAAACAACGTATTAATTATTTATGGACATTATAATTTATATAAAATAAAGAATAAACACCAAATATTTCCCATTGATTAAATAATAAACCACAAAACCCCTAAATGCATCACCAAAAAAAAATTTTTGCACTAGAAATAAAGCGATAATGATGTAGAAAATATAGATAAATCCATAGTATATACATGACGAGATATCCCAAGAGCGGATCTCTAAAAAATACAAATCATAAAATGGTCAAGGAATTATTATGATGGAGCTCAATATATATACAAGAATCCTTCAAACTCATACAAATAACATGGATAAATAATTAAGGGGAGAAGAATGTTAAATATGGGATATTTTCAACTTATAAGTATATATTTTGTAATAATTGTTTGGGTATATGTTCTTACTAAGACCATAGAGGATACAAAATGACACCGCCCTGGGTAGAGGGTCTAATGATTAGCTAAATTTAGATGGGGGAAACTCCAATTAGAGTCAAATTTTGACCTCCAATTAATAAATGATCATTGAACATCCTTTATGGGTTGCTTCATGACCTCCACTTGATAGAGGGACCAAACCACTATTAATAGATTCAAATTGTGGAGCCCCAGTACCATTATATAACTACTAATAAGTAGTATAATTTCAACTATTGACCAAACATTACCTCAAGGACCAAATTATAATGTACCACTAATAATAAAAATACTCCAAATTCATCTCGATGCCTTAAAAATAGTAGAAAATAAAAACATTAGGACGCATGCAGGTTTTTTGGGGTTATAATTTATAAATGGGCTAGGGGAGAAAATGTATCGGTGATAAAAATTGATTATATTTGGGAATATACTATTCACCATATCCATAGTTAATATATGTAACCAATCATTATACATTGTGTTTTTATTGAGAATATACTTGGTAACATTGAAATATTTATGTACAATTCCTGAAACAATTTTGTATAATTTAGTTTTATATTTTTTGTCAAGTTATTTAATCATCACTATGACCCAATTTTAATATTTTTAAGACTTTATAAATCACTAGGGAACAAACTGCGATATGTGTGATGTTTTTTTAGATTCTACATCTTATATGTTTTAAAAAAATTAATATGATCTCTATTGATAATTAATTCATTGATTAGATATATTCATATTTTCATATTTTTGTCATATGAACAAGCCATTATTTTTTCATCAGTCATAATTTCATTTGAATCCCCTATATCCCAAGGTGTTCTACCTATGATGATAACTTTAATATTAATTTTCATATATAATTTCTAGAATGTTTCAACAAAAATAATACTAATTCAGATGGTAATTATATTAATTTTTTACAATAGTGAAAAACTTATTTCATTACTTTTGAAAACTATTTTGTTGTAGAATATGTCCACTCTTATTTCAGATTACTATCAATTATACTTATCTTCATACCAATGAGGATAACATACTCAGTTCATCTCTTTATTGATAATAATGTACTCATTTCGAAACAAATTGTCGTTCAATGTTGGATTATTCTTATAGTACATCGTGTATGGTGTCCTCTACTCATAAGAATATAATTAACACATATTAGAGAAATATTATAATTAAATAATTTATTCTTTTCAAAACATATGAATTAGATCAATCCATGTATGAGTTATTAAATATATTTTTTTTAATGAAGATATCTTTCCTCTCAATAATAATTTCTTGTTGGTGGGCCATCACAACTAAAACATGTGTCCTTATCTTGTGTAGTGAATAAATTATTCCAAATTATTAGTGGTGAAGTTCATATTATCAGTTAAGTATTTATGATCTTTCTCCCAATAATTGACACTATGAGACTTTATTAGTGTGTAATACAGTTAAACATTTCATATTTGTGATATATTTTCATTATCCATGAAAAAAATTATAATCAATAATGAATATAATATTTAACCATTTTGAATTCATTCGATTATGGGATATTTTCTCACCCAAATTAATGTTCAACAACTCAAGAAACATCATTGTATAATAATAGATACTTTTATATTTTATACATTATTAGTGAATAATATTATGATATATAACATGAAAATAATATAATGAAGAATCGAAAGGTTTCTAATCTATAGAAAATTAGGATTATATTACATTAATAAACATGAAATATTAAATAGTGTATAAATCCATCAACATGGACCACATAAAATCCTTTTAAAAAAATTTAATACATATAAAAAATGAAAAAAATACATCAATGAATTTTTTATTTAAAATTTAATAATTATGAGGAATAATAGGTATGAAACATAAGATAGGAATCAATATAATACATGGTTGTGCGCAATCACTATCAACATATCATAAGAAAATAATCATTTTAATAAACATGGAATTATCATTTTAAAGAGTCCTATAATGTGGCATATGAATAATAATGATATAATAAAATATTTCAAATTAAACAATTTTATTAATTTTGAATAAATCTACTATCATGTTCAATAAAAAATTGTGAATAAAAATCTACATATAATTAGTTAAATTTGAAAAAGATGACATCTTGATCTCGCATAATACCCATATTTGCATTATATAAATCACATAAAAAAATTCTTTAGAGTGATATATACTTATTGGGCCACTCATTGCAATAAAATTCTCAAAATTATGAATTCCACTTAGAAATAAAAATATACATCATTCATAAAAATGATACGAAATCATAAGAAAATAAGATCCATGGTGATTTCATAAACATTATGTCAAAGAATATATATTTTCGGTTAAAAATTTGGAAGTAAAAAAATAATTTTCAGCATAATAGTGTATAATTATCAATGTAGACATCATATTTCATGCATAAAATAAAAATTATAAAACAATTAAAGGGAGATTATATAAAATGTCCGGTATAAAAAATAGTAAAGATGAATAATAATGAATATAAATGATGTAAAAACATATATATCCCACATAAACACAAATAATGAAAGAAATTAAAATATAATTTTAGGAATTTTTTTGTGAAGTCATAGTCAACAAATAATAGAATAGAAGATAAACCCAAATAAAGAGTTTTATCCGAGTGTAACCTTACCTAATGTCTTATTTTTTTAGTAACTTCTCCAATTATATTATAAGAAAATCATGTTTATAAAAATAGTAATATATTTTGTTACTCAATTAATTTTTTTATTCTTTTTCAATTATATTGAATAGAATTAATTTTTAATTTTCTATCTAAAGACGAAATTTTATGAGGAACATTTTTCTATTATTTTTCTGTTTACATTTCATATTTTTTGTTTTGATTCACAATTGATTATCAATTAGTCAAATCACATAATATTAGAATAAATTAAATAAAATTTATAAAAATATTAAATAATCTACACTAATAATAAGTTATGTCATTTACTAGTAAAACATTAATAACACTTACATGAGTTGATTAAACAGATCATAAATTGGACATGTCTAAAAGTGGGGGATAAAGTGTACATATATTAATTATATACAAATAGTTATACCATTTCCGAAAACAATTATCATGTCATATTAAAATAAATTGATTAGGAATTTATTTTTGAAAATGATACGGGGAGAGTAGAAAAATGTATAAGAGATGGGGAAATCGGAAAAGATAGGATATCAAGGATACCTCCTCATTAATTCTTACTTCTTTGTTATATGAGTAAATATTTTAGGATATGGGTTTCTAAGACCCTATAATATATCGAATTAAATAAATTTACTTATGAAGTTGTAATTTCATATATTAGGGTATTTTAGTTGTCGATGGGAAGTGATTTTCCATGAATGATTATGTAGATATTTATAGTGAATGGGATTTTTATTTTGGGTGATAACATTGAATATGTTATTTTTTCAAATTAAATCATATAAAAATGATTTTTTATCTTAATGAAAAATATTTTATTAGAATAATACGTTTTTATGGAATTAAAACAATTTATGAGAATAATAGTTTTATACAAAGAGAATGAAGAAAAATGAAAAATTAGTTGTTTTAAAATACATTTTGTTTTTATTCATTGGAAATTAATTTTTTTTTCTGGACAATTTTGTTTTTTATTTTTATATTATTAATTTAGAGTTTTAAATAAAATTTATTTTAATTTAATGATTTTATAATATGTTTTTTCTTTAGTAATTCTTTACTATGATAGAAAGAATTCGATATTTTAACAATTATATTATTATGATTGATATTAAAAACTATGCTTTTTTAAAGTACAAAAAACTCATCCTTAGATGATTTAGACATGATGATTGAAAAAATAAATTTTTTTTATGAAAATAATTTCAAATAATATATTATTGTAATATATATTATAAAAAATGAATTTTTTTAAATCAAGTGAAATACACGTTATTAAAAATCCTATTATATGGACTTTTGAGGTATCTAATTTGAATAATTATCTTATAGCACTCTAATATTTACATTAATTATTTTATTCAAGGTAAAAACTATTTTCATTTTATTATAATATTATAATGATTATTACACTATTTAAACTATGAGGTTACTATTGAAAATTATCATTTATATTTATATTACATTCATTTATTAATCACTATAAATAAAAATATTTCTTTCATTCAGTAATAATATAATGCCCTAAAATGGTTCTATATTCTTCATTTTCATAATGATGATTACATTACTAATGAATGTTTTGCATTTCAATAGTGTTTTTTGTGGGTGTGATAATTCTACGAGTTCAAAATAACCCAAATTTTTCTACTCTAGTTATTTTATTTGTTTTCCTTTATAATGTAATTATAAAATAATGATTTTTATATAGTATAATTAGTTCCCAATATATTGTTACAAATTTTTTTAATAAGTTACTTCTAGGTTTTACTATTTTGGGGTTGTGATTTATTATACATTATATTACAAAATGTGACATTGATGTTTATTAATGAAACAATATTTATAAAATAGTATGGTTCATTCAATTTTGGTAACGTTAAAAAATTTAATCCCTAAAATTCAAACTCATATCCATAGTTGAGAATAATTGAGGTTACGTTAATTTGATTTCATCCATATATTCCCATGTTTCTTCATTATAAATGTTATTTTTCCAAAGGACATTAAATAAGTTACTATCCTTATTACCTATAACATTATCTCTACATCCCATGATCTTCATTAGGTTATCCTCATAATAGTTTTCATGCTTCTATTGAATCACATCAATATTTAATACAAAAAAAGGATCATATTTATATATATAAAAAATAAGGATATATGGGACACTTGTTGGATGAGATAGTTGATAGACCATAGCTCTTATGCGATCAACTATCTCAAAGGGGTCAATTTATATATCAATTTTTTCATTATATTAAGAAAAACAGGATTCACTTATATAGTGATATATGAAGGGTAATTTCGACTCTAAATATAAACACTAATTCTATTTGAATCCTTTTTACATAGTACTGTAATTTTCAATAACCAACATCAAGGTGTTCATACATCGATTGAACTTTTTAGGTCATATCTTACCATAGTCTATGTCATTATAGCTTCTATTAACCAAAATAATCTCCACCTAAATTATTTACCCATATCATCCTCTATGGATATTCATACAGGTCCCTATAAATACAATATGGTGAAATATTTTTTATATAAGATCTCAACTAGGATAAGGTTTATATCGACCATATTTAAGTTCATTGAGAAGGATCTGAACATGTCATTGATTGTATAAATGGTTCATTAAAATTTTACATTAGTATGGGAATGATAAGTCATACTAATGTTCAAATCATTATTTACACTATGTTCAATACTCATACAACAATTCTAAGTAAACCATGGATCTCTATTAGATATGATTGAATATTCACCACATATAAACTCACCATGTCCTGTATTTATATATGGGAAAATTAATAATGTATTATTCTTCATGAATATTACTAAAGAGGATAGACTTGGGGATGAAATCCTCTATAAACCAGATGTTATATTATATTTTAGATATAATTAGTTAAAACATAATAAATTCCTTCTTGATTTACTCCCACATCCTTATTGTTATGTGTAATAGTTTCATTATAATTTTTATCTTTTATTTCATTATTTAAATTTTCTAACATACCAAGAACATCACGGTGAACTCAAAAATAATATTATTTATTGAACCTGACCATAAGTGACCTAACATATCTCGATACATATTAGTACATCCATTGTGGATGATGTAATATTAGTTATGTTAATATATCCGATTCGTCTTTCATTATCTCGAAGTATGATGATATATAGAGTCATTTTTAGACCAAATGACTACAACCTAAATAATTTTGAATTCATAATGGTTCCCTTCTTTTATTTCAATCTCCATGTATTAACCATCTAAATCATTCCTTTGGTAATACTAGGCATTTTTTGATAGATGGTTTGTAAATTATTTTTGAAATTTTGGTTATCAATCCATCCTATATGATATCTAAATCAATTAATTTTATATACATCTAAATAAGTTCTTTCTCAATCCTCATTATAGATATAATAGATGGTTTCACCCAAATAAAATAACCATCTACCAAATTTGCATACATCCGGTTGTTGTAAATTGGGAAATCATATTACCAAATTACATTGAACAATACTTTTTTTTTGAATTTTCATATAATTATTTTTGACTAAATATATTAAATAATTTTTATCATTATATATATGACACATATCTCTATATTAGTAGTGAAAAAAAATTATTCATGTTGTGATCGTAATTATTAGCTTCAGATCACGTGTTGGGTAGTTCTACTCAAAAATTAACTATTTTTATGAGTCATAAGCCTTCGAATAATCATTTTACATTAGAACGTAATAAAATATTTACTTATAAGAATCAATATAAATATAAAATATATCCCCACAAGATGGGAGTGTGATTATAGGTGAAGTAATAAAACTCTATTTGATCATCCTAAATAATTATTCTTAATCAACTTCTAATACAGATATTACCCCATTAAATGATAACATAGGTAGTGGCCTAAAAAATAGAGATAAATGTATCAAATAGTATTCTTATAATACTGATCTATTCAACGAAATATATGGTCCTCTATGAAAGATGTTATTTCAGACAATTTTCGAAACACTATTTTCATTGAAATTTCCACAAAAATTCAATCACTCAAATCACATGCCCAAATGAATGTTAATTTCTACAAAAAAGGCTCCCTTAGTAAACACTTTAGAAAACTTCACATTACATAGATAATTTAGTTGTATCCTTAGATATTCTACATGTTTCCCTTTTTCATTATTTAACTTAATAATATCATCAATAATGACCATAAAAATTTTATTGAGTTTTTCTGTAGATAATTAAATAATGAAGTCTATGAAGATGGAAAAATCATTTTTAAATCCAAATTGATTAACTAGGTACTCATAAAGTATATATCTCTTATGGAAGGATCACTTTTAAATATACTCTCACTTCAACTAAATTTTTTTATATCCACAATATTATATACATTATTAATATTTATTGAGCTCGACGGTATTGATTTTGTTATTCATTAATAATTCATAATGGATAATTGTTCTTTATGTGGATCTTATGAGTTATGAATATTTTATTAAAAACTATATTTATGAATACATCTTATGAATAAAGTGTAATGGATTACCCCAGGTTATTATGTAGGAATTATTAGCCATTTTTTTGTAAATGGTCAATATACTACTTCTTTAAGTCTACTTATTTTATTAGGTCCAACGTACAAGGGATCTTGAATTATTTAGTGTCTCTTGGTAAAAGTTTAATCGAGATATCTAACTCGTATTTTTGATGTTGGCTAGGAAATTATTGAATTAATATATTAGTATATCCCATAAAATGGGTAGCTCCCCAATGTTTTAACCATTTTATGAATTCATTACTAGGGAATGCTATTTTTCTTCATTATGTATTTTCAATAATACCACTTATGGAGTTTATAAATGATATTATCAATTATACTTCTAAATTAGATTGGAAATAATTATTTCATCTATATAACAGTCTACGATGACTCAAAATATAGAATGATTTTTTCATTTATAAATATTTAATTTGATATTTATAAAATAATAACCAATCCGTGACTATTATAACATCAAATACATTTTATAGATGAATTATGCAATTTGATTTAATAATAAACATATAAACACTAAATATAGAAGATTATAACATATGGGGTTCATTGAGTTAAAAACTAAGATTTTTCAATGATATATATTCATTATGGATTTTAGTAGGTGAGTAAATATTTCAAGATCTCATTCATGATATCATTCTGAACATTGTCACTAATTTATATATCAGTTTCCTTATTGGTGTTCCCCTTGATAAAGAAATCAAGGAAAATATATTCATCATGAACCATGATTGTAAAACCATGATATTTTATGAGAATTATTATTATTTTATTTATCAAAGGAATCTTTGACTATACACAACAGTATCTGGGCTTGCATTACACACAATCGCGACCTTCCTTGATAGCGTGTGTAGTACGCAATACCGAGTTTCACTAAACAATGAAATATATTATTATAATACTATAAACTAGATGTTATAAGTAGTATTAATAGAATTTTGAATTTTATAACATTATAATTCATCTTAAACATTTTCTAGAATGAGGTATGAAAACAAAATCAGTTTTTCGGATAAAAGAAATATTTTTCAAAAAATGTAGTTTTACCACCTTTTGATGGTGCACGCATTTTAAGTCTAGTTTTTGAAAAGTTTATAAGTTCAATTTGACAAAATAAAATTCTTATTTGAAATCAAGAAATAAAAATTTACTTTAGATAATTTTTTCATATTATTCTGGTAACTTTCACATTCTGATGAATAGTAAAAACACGCTATATTTTAATTAAAAACAACTTTTTTCATCGCAATAATTTATATGGTTAAAATATAATATTGAATGGTATTAAATTATAAACAGAATATATTTTTACCATATAATATAATTTATGTCACTAGCATCAATTTTACATTGAATTCATAGGTAAAAACATTTCAATCTTTGGCAATGTTTTAACTTTTAAAACCTGTTTGCATAACAACAGGATTAATTTTAAATTAATTACTGAAACTTATGTGTTTTGAATTTTGAAAAATGGATTCTATATTTAGAATCAGTGGGTCCAAATTATCATAATAGTTTACTTTTATTTTTTTCGATATTATGAATAGTAACTATGGTAATTTTAATTTACTGCGGTTAAAGGTAAATATGGTAATTCAAGGTTAAAAGAATATTATAATAATTCAAAATTACCTTTACCCTTGTCCTAACCATATTTTATGAGTAGTGGCCTATCATGGGAATATTTTTGTCGATTTTGGGACCCCATTGAGCCACTTGGTAGTGATAATGACAATTTGGATTAATTAATTTAATGTAAAGAAAAAATTGTCATTAACAAAAATGTTTTAGAACGTAATTTTTATAAGGGGTTATAAAAATTATATTTTCGACTATAAATATTAATTTTAAAGGTAAAAATATTTCCTACATTTTGATATATTTTTTATAATTTTTATACATCAAATAAATTAAATTATTTATGACATAATAATGATGAAGTATTTACCTCATTACTAAATGATTTAAATAAATAAGATTATAATGATTAAAATATTTTCCAAAACATGTCCAATTATGATTGGATGATTTTATTTCTACTATGAGTCATCTTATCTTCATCTTTAATGATTTTTGGACCATTTTAATCTGAAGATATGTTTATAATAAAATAAGATTTTCACACATTCCAAAGGTGCCCCTCTCCACCCTTATAAAAGGTCACCTCCTACCTCTCCTCCTCACACATCGTTGATCCTTAATGATCGGCCAAACCCTACCAATATATCTTCTACACTTCCAAAGAAACATCCTAGAGGTCCTGGTCTACTTCAAAGACCAATCTTAGTGCCCTACGAGGAGGTTTCAAAGAGGCGTGTCGAAGAAGAGGTAATATCTGTCACCAATTCATTCAAATTTATTTCTTATTCTACTTATTCTTATTTAGTAGTATCATTATGAAGTAAAAACATCAGTAACACTCATATATTGATATGTTGTTATAAATATGAAACAACCATATTTCACTTTCTATCCATCCTACGGAAAACGAAATCACCGCATGTGCGTACGTACGGAATACCGTCACCACGCCGTGCTGTAATATGATTTCCACCACCACCTTACTTGGATGGGAATAATAGTGTAAAGAATAACTATATATGATTATTTTAAATTTATATTGATTCTGAAATAGTATACATAAACTTCAATACAATTCCACGGTCATGGGAACGATATCATCACTCATGCGTACGTACGGCCTACCGTCTACACAAAGTGATGCGACTCGTTCTACATGATTTTCATTGCATAATGATTATATAAATGAATTTAATGAATAAATAAGATATATATTAGACTAATACCATTCTTTAAATGAGGTATCTATAACCTAAAAAGAAGAATAAGAATTTATTCGACAAAACACACATAAGAACAAAAAGCAATAAACACCCGAATAACAAGTAGCAATGAAATGTTACTAATAAGAAGCTAAGAATATGACCATATATGATATCATAAAAATGAGTGTGATTCTTGAATAATTCAATTACATTATTTGAATCATTGTACAGGATGTTCGGACACGTACAAAGCATATCGGACCTAAGGTAATGGAAAATCTCGTAATCTCATTTTATCCGAGATTGTTTATACTTCAGAAATTACTGGGGAATATTTATCATCCACAACCATGTTTCCTCAATATGTAAAATTATTTTTATCCTCCCACAATTTTTTAAATCCAATTTTACCCTTCAGTGGGTTTTTAGTAAAATATATGAAAGGAATCTTCTGTCATTTTTAGTACGAGGTAGTTTTTGACTTTTCTGATCATAGTATGAGAAGAATGTTTTTTTAACTTATACGGCATGAATGGATTTTTAGAAAATTATTTCCATGAAGCTTCCTTTACAAGTTTTCATGTTTATTTTTAATAAACTTCTTTTAGTTTAAAATTGTATGACATGTTATGAAAGGAAAAAAAAAATTGAAGTAGAAAGGATATTTTCCTCAGGAATGGAGTTCAAGTGTTTTATCAAAATTATTTTCCATCTAAGATAATATAGGGTTCTGTTTCGATCCCTATTTTTATATTGATTTGATTATGTTATGATGGAATTAATTTTATGATGTCCTTTTATCTTATATAAATCATGTTTTGATGGCATGATGTTTAAGAATCCCATTTTTATTACATGGGTTATGCCATGATGTATGATTTTTGATTTTGTGGCACACATATGAATGGATTCATTGTGAGATGGGTGGGACCTATATCTACCTTTAATTCATTGTGTAAATATTTATATCTCATGATATAGACATGGCTGGAATGACAAGTTAATCCGGTTCAGTGATACAGGACTGGAACGAGGAGTGAACCCGGTTTAGTAATGGACTTTTTCCTCTACGATGGTCTTGACAATGAGCCTTGACTAATATGAAATGATTTTCTATGATTATGTGTGTATGCTACAACGTTTCTTGTTTTATGTTATGATTATTTGGGATTACTTTTCATTACTATGATTTATCCCATGACATGATATTATGACCTCTTTTGCAGGTTAAGATTTTCAAAATGTTATGCTCTTATGAATAAGATATGACTGATATTTCTTTTGTTTACCCTTACTGAGCATTTGAGCTCACCCTTTTGTATGTTTTCTTTTCCCCAGGTCAGGAAGAAGGATATTAATTAGGATATTCCAAAAAGAGACTCTAGATATGATAAAATAAACGGGAGACAATGTAGTTGATTTTATGAACCAGTTGTTTATGTTTCTCAGTTTCTAAAGACACTATACATATACGGTCTTTTCATGGTTTTGTTATATGTTGTAATAAATATGCTTCAACTCTGATGTAATAATAATGTATGTAAAGTATGGGTCGTTATAGTTGGTATCAGAGGGAGGTTATAGTCAACCTTTGGAAACTAGGATATGAAGGCCCTAGTAAGAACCCTAAGGATATGTTTAAGCATAGAACACAATATTAGTGTTTTAGAAATGGCCATGAATGACCTATGATAAGACCTTAACTGTGAAATTTTATTCTTTATTATGTGATTTTCCAATTATAATCAGTTTTTCTCACACTATTCTTCTTGGTTTTAGTCAATGGCTGGAACACGAAGGAACCGTGTTAATGCGTAATGTGACGGGCAATGCAATGATTGTCCCCCTGAGAAACCAAACATTTTGGGAGCTGGAATGCAAAATCATATAGCCATGCTCACACAACTTTATCAAGCTATTAACCATGCAGGACTTCCAAACGAGAAAGCAAGGAGAAACATTCTGTTGAATCCTTCATGAGGCAGTGTCCACCTTCATTCAGCGGGTCTTTTGATCCATTAGTGAATGAACAATAGATTAGTACCACTGAAAAGATATTCTCATTTCTAAAATGTTCTGAACATGATAGGGTCATCTTAGCAGTATATCGTTGGGAAGGTGAAGCTGATCAACGGTGGAATATTATTAAGAATATGAGGCAAAGGGATGAAATTGAGTCCATGGAATGGGACGAGTTCAAGAACTTATTTTTCAATAAGTACTTCCCTCGTATTCTTCGAACAAATATGGAGAAGAAGATTCTTGAACTAAAGAATAAGGATGATGAATTTTTTGGTATCTATGAAGAAAATTTTAAAAAGCTTGCAAGGTACGCCTATGGGATTATTATCCAACCTGAGAGTAAGATCGATCGATTCTTTAGTGGCTTAAAACCAAGTCTTCGAATGGAATTAGTCATAAGGGACTTCAATAGCTACGAGGAAATTGTTCGATGTGGTCTCAAGTTTGAGAAAGATATTGGAGTAACCCATCAGTCATATGGGTTTGATAAGAAGAGGAAAATGGAATTAAAATGGAAATCTAAAGACCACACTGAAAAGAAGATGAGTTTTCCTTTATGCTCAAATTGTGGAAAGAAACACAGAGGGAATTGTCTTAAAGGGATAAGAAAATGTTTTAAGTGTGGAAAAGAAAGTCATCGGGCAATTAAATGTTGAAATAATGGAAAGATGATGTCTAATGATGCGAACAAAGAAATGGATACACAGAATGCACCTCCAACACTTCAATGTTTCATGTGAAAGGAAATGGGGAATTATGCTAATCAATTCCCTATTGCAAGGGTTGTCGATGATGTTCGACATCAAAAAACTCATAAGGCCAAAGGCAAAGGAAAGTTACATGAAATTACTATCGGTGATGTGGAGTATGATAACGAAGTGGTGAAAGGTACACTTACCATCCACTCTAAAGTATCAAATGTTTTATTTGATTCTGGATCCACCCACTCTTTTATTTCTGAAGAATTTTCTAAGGGTATCACAATATTACCTCAACAATTAGATGTTGAGTTAGCTGTGACAACTCTTAATGGCACAACAGTTGCATCAAAAGTTTACAATTCTTCTCTGATTGACTTTTGTTGGAAAATGCTTCCTTAAAATCTTGTGATCCTTCCTATAGTTGAATTTGATCTGATTCTTGGCATTGATTGGATTTCTTTATACGGATCTCATATCAATTTCCAAATAAGGGAAGTCACATTTCATATTCATGATCAATTTATGATAACATATCGATGCAAGGATGAATATAACCTTCCAGTGGAAATTTATTTCATCTTATGGGTCTTTATTCCAATAAATGAAGGTTATTTATCTCAAATGGTTGGAGAGAAACTCACCATTAAGAATATGCCTATTGTACGAGAGTTTGATGATGTCTTTCCAAAGGAATTGTTAGGTCTTCCACCAAATCGAGAAGTTGAGTTTTCAGTAGAACTCATACTAGGTGCTATGCCTATTTCAAAGACACCTTATTGAATGGACCCAATTGAGTTGCATGAATTGAAGAAGAAACTCCAAGAGAATCTTGATAAGGGACTCATACGCCCTAGTGTGTCACCTTGGGGAGAACCTATTCTGTTTGTTAAGAATAAAGATGGATCAATACGACTGTACTTTGATTATCGAGAACTTAACAAGATCACTATAAAGAACAAATATCCTCTCCCACGAATTGATGACTTATTTGATCAACTACACGGATCTCAATACTTTTCCAATATTGATCTTCGTTTAAGGTGTCATCAATTAAGGGTCAAAAGGGAGGATATACCAATGAAAGCGTTCCATACAAGGTATGGACACTAGTAATTTATATTGATGCCATTCGGTCTTACTAATGCCTCTTCTATCTTCATGGATCTAATGAATAGAGTCTTTAGAGACTATCTTGATCAGTTTGTGGTAGTCCTTATAGACGATATTCTTGTCGATTAAAAGAGAAAGGAAGAACATGAAGATCACTTGAGAATTGTATTAAAGACCCTGAGAAAGGAGAAGCTTTATGCCAAATTTACCAAGTGTGAATTTTGGCTTCAAAAAGTTTCATTTTTGGGTCACATAATCTCAGAAGAGGGGATATCTGTGGATCCAGCAAAAACAGTTGTTATCCAAAGATGGTCAAGACCACCAACAATAATTGAGATCCAAATTTTTCTTGCTTTGGCTGGATATTATTGACATTTTTTGAAAGATTTTTCACAATTATCTAATCCACTAACCAGGTTGACTTAAAAAGGAGTTAATTTCATTTGGATGAAGGAGTGTGAAGAGTGTTTCAAGGAGTTCAAAAGAAGGTTATCCAGTGCACCTGTGCTCACACTACCTTGTAGTGGATAAAGGTTTGTGATCTACAGTGATGCATCCAAGAAGGGAGTGGGGTGTGTTCTCATGAAAAACGATATGGTGATAGCTTATGCCTCACGACAGTTGAAAATCCAGGAGAAAAATTACCCAACTCATGATTTGGAGTTAGCTGCGGTAATCTTTGCATTAATGATTTGGAGGCATTACCTTTATGGTGAAAGGTGTGATATTTATAATGGTCATAAAAGTTTGAAGTATATTTTCTCACAAAAGGAGCTGAATATGCACCAAAGAAGATGGTTGGAGGTGATTAAGGATTACAACTGCTCTATTCATTATCACCCTGGGAAAGTAAACAAGGTGGCAGATGCATGAAGTCGACAAGACCATGCTAGCTTATCCATGATGAGGATCTCAGAAGATCCAATATTGATGGATTTACAAAGGATGGATCTTGGAATTATAATGGAAGGGTAAAAGTCTTATCTTTCTCAAATGAATGTTCAACCATCAATACATGTGATGATTAAAGCGACACAAAAAAAAGATGTTGAGTTACAAAAGAAGGTGAGAGATGTTCCTAAATTCAACCTTGATTGTGATGGGATAAAAAGGTTCAGGAATCAGTTTTGTGTTCCTCCCATCCCAGAATTAAAGAAAGAGCTACTGGATGAGGCTCATTGTTCTTCATTCCTTATTCATCATGGAATCACGAAGATGTAAAGGGACCTGAAAGAGTACTTCTAGTGGGATAGAATAAAAATAGATGTTGCTGAATATGTCTCTCGATGCTTGGTTTGTCAGCAAGTTAAATCTGAGAGACAGAAGTCTAAAGGGATGTTACAACCATTACCCATACCAGAAATGGAAATGGAAAAACATCACTATGGACTTTGTCACTGGACTTCCTAAAACATCCAAAGGCAATAATACTATATGGGTTATAGTTGATCGTCTAACAAATTTGGCACACTTCATTGCTATAAGGGATGATTTCTCTTTGGATCAGCTTCCCAGGATATATGAAAAGGAAGTGGTAAGATTTCATGGAGTACCACTTTCCATTATATCTGATCGGGATCCGAGGTTTACCTCGATGTTCTGGTGAATTCTTCAGCATACTCTAGATATAGAGTTGAGTTTCAGCACTGGTTATCATCCTCAAACAGGTGGTCAGTCTGAGAGGACAATTCAAACTCTAGATTACATGTTAAGATCTTGCTATATGTATTTCAAAGGTGGTTGGGATCAAAACCTACCTTTGGTGGAATTTTATTATAATAATATCTTTCACTCCAGTATTCATATGTCTCCTTGTGAATCTCTCTACTAAAAGAAATGCAGGACTCCAACTTGCTAGGATGAAGGTGGGGAAAGAATGCTATTAGGACCTGATCTTGTTAATGAGATGGCAAAAAAAGTCCGATCTATTCAACAACACATAAGAGTAGCTCAGAGTCGACAAAATAGTTATGCCGACAACCGAAGAAAAGACCTAGAGTTTGAAGTGCGTGATAAAGTGTTCTTTCAAATATCTCCTTGGAAGGGAGTAATGAGATTTGGGAAGAAGGGAAAGTTGAGCCCTAGTTTTATCGGTCCTCTCGAAATACTGGATCATGTTGGGAAGTTATCTTACTGATTGGTGCTTCCACCGAATCTCTCTCAAGTTCATGATGTGTTCTATGTATCTCTCCTGAGAAAGTACATACTTGATCCTTCACATGTACTATGTTCAGAAGTTGTACCGATGGAGCAAGATCTTTCATACGAAGAACAACTGATAAAGATTCTGGATCGTAGCGAAAAATTCATACGAAACAAGACCACTCGATTGGTGAAAGTTTTATGGAGGAACTACCAATTAGAAGAAGCTATATGGGAGCTTAAGGATATGATGAGAGAGAGGAATCCTCATCTCTTTGTTACAATGTGACATATTTAGAGGGAGAAATTCATTTTAAGGGGGGTAGAATGTAACGCCCTGATATTTTATGAGAAGTATATTTTTTTATGTATTAAAGTAATATTTCACTACACACAACAGTATCTTGGCTTGTATTACACGCAATCACGGCCTTCCTCGATAGCATGTGTAGTACAGAATACCGAGTTTCACTAAACAATGATATATATTATTATAATATTATCAACTATCCGTTATAAATATTATTAACTCAATTTTGAATTTTATAACATTATAATTCATCATACACATTTTCTAGAATGAGGTATGAAAACAAAATCAGTTTTTCGGATAAATGAAGTATTTTTCAAAAAATGCAGTTTTACTGCCTTTTGATGGAGCACCCATTTTAAATCTATTTTTTGACATTTTTATAAGTTTAATTTGACAAAATAAAATTATTATTTGTAATTAGGAAATAAAAATTTACTTTGGATAAAATTTTCATATAATTCTGGTAACTTTCATATTTTGATGAATAGTAAAAACACGGTATATTTTAATTAAAAACAACTTTTTTCATCACAATAATTTATATGGTTAAATTATAATATTGAATGGTTTTAAAGTATAAATAGAAAATATTTTTACCATTTAATATAATGTATGTTAGTAGCATTAATTTTACATTTAATTCATAGGAAAAACATTTCAATCTTTGGCAATGTTTTATCTTTTAAAACCTATTTTCTTAACAACGGGATGAATTTTAAATTAATTACTGCAACTTCTGTGTTTTGAATTTTGAAAAATGGATTCCATATTTGGAATCAGTGGGTCCAAATTATGTTAATAGGTTACTTATATTTTTTCGATATTATGAATAGTAACTACGGTAATTTTTATTTGATGCAGTTAAAGGTAAATAGGGTAATTCAAGGATAAAAGAATATTATAATAATTCCAAATTACCTTGACACTTTTCCTAACCTTATTGGATGAGTATTGGCCGACCATGGGCATCCTTTGGTCGATTTTGGGACCCCATTGAGCCACATGGTAGTTATAATGACAATTTGGATTAATTCATTTAATGTAAAGACAAAATTGACATTAACAAAAATCTTTTAGTAATTAATTTTTATAAGGGGTTATATAAATTATATTTTCGACTATAAATATTCATTGGAAATATAAAGATATTTCCTACATGAGGATATTTTTTTATAATTTTTAGACATCAAATAACTTAAATTATTTATGACACAATAATGATGCAGTATTTACCTCATTACTAAATGATTTAAATAAATAAGATTATAATGAAATAAATATTTTTCAAAACATGTCCAATTATGATTATATGATTTTATTTAGACCATGAGTTATCTTATATTGAACTTTAATGATTTTTGGACCTTTTGAAACTGAAGAGAAGTTTATAATAAAATAATATTTTCACACTTTCCAAAGGTGCCCCTCTCCTCCCTTATAAAAGGGAACCTCATCCCTCTCCTCCTCAACCCAATTTGAGCCTTCATGGTCGGCCAAAACCTACCAATATATAATCTCCACTTCCCTAGAAACATCCTATATGTCCTGGTCAACTTAAAAGGCCAACCTTAGTGCCATAAGAGGAGGTTTCAAAGAGGCGTGTCGAAGAAGAGGTAATATCTGTTATCAATTCATTCAAATTTATTTCTACTTCTACTTATTCTTATTTAGTTGTTTCCTTATGAAGTAATAAAATCAGTATCACTCATATAGTTATATTTTTTTATAAATATTAAATAACCCTATTTCACTTTCTATCCATCCTACGGAAAATGAAATCACCACGCGTGCGTACGTACGGAATACCTTCTCCACGCCGTGGGGTAATCTTTTTTCCACCAGCACCTTACTTGGATGGGTATAATGGTGTAAATAATAACTACATATGATTTTTGTAAATTTATATTGATTCTAAAATAGTATACATAAACATCAATACAATTCCACGATCATGGGAGCGATATCATTGCTCGTGCATACGTACGGCCTATCGTCTCCACGATGTGATGTGACTCCTTCTACATGATCTTCATTGAATAATGATTATATAGATGAATTTAATGAATAAATATGATATATATTACACTAATACCATTCTAGAAATGAGGTATCTATAACCTAAAAAGAAGAATAATAATTTATTCAACAAAACACACATAAGAACATAAAGCAATAAACACCCGAATAACAAGTAGCAAGGAAATGTTACTAATAAAAAGCTAAGAATATGACCATATATGATATTATAAAAATGACTATGATTATTTAATAATCCAATGAAATTATTTAAATCATTATAAAGTAGTTTTGGACACGTACAAAGCATATCGGACCTAAGGTAAGGGAAAATCTCGCAATCTCATTTTTATCCGAGATTGTTTATATTTCAGAAATTACTGGCTGATATTTGTCATCCACATCCATGTTTCCTCAATATTTAATATTATTTATATCCTCTTATAATTTTTTAAATCCAAATATACCCTTCAGTGAGTTTTTAGTAAAAGATATAAAAGTAATCTTTTGTCATTTTTAGTACGAGGTGCTTTTTGACTTTTCCGGCCATTGTACGAGAATAAATTTTTTTGAACTTATACAGCATGAATGGATTTTTAGAACCATATTTCCTTGAATATTACTTTATAAGTTTTAATGTTTATTTTTAATCAACTTATTTTAGTTTAAAATTTTATGACATGTTAATAAAGGAAAAAAAATTTTGAAGTAGAAATTATATTTTCCTCAATAATGGAGTTCAATTGTTTTATCAAAATTATTTTCCATCTAAGATAATATAGGGTTCTATTTCTATCACTATTTTTACATTGATTTGATAATGTTATGATGGAATTAATTTTATGATGTCCTTTTATCTTATATGAATCATATTTTGATGGCATGATGTTTAGGAATCCCATTTTTATTATATGGGTTATGCTATGATTTATGATTTTTGATTTTGTGGCACACATAAGAATGGTTTCATTATGATATGGGTGAGACCTATATATAACTCCAATGAATTGGGTAAATATTTATATCTCATGAGATAGACATGGCTGGAACGACAAGTTAATCTGGTTCAGTGATACAGGACTAGAACGAGGAGTGAACTCGGTTCAGTAATGGACATTATCCTCTATGATGGTCTTGGCAATGAGCCATGACTAATATGAAATGATTTTCTATGATAATGTGTGTATTCCACGAAGTTTCATGTTTTATGTTATGATTATTTGGGATTACTTTTCATTTATATGATTTGTCCCATGACATGATATTATGACCTATTTTGTAGGTTAACATTCTTAAAATGTTATGTTCTTATGAATATGATATGACTGATATTTCTTTTGATTACCCATACTGAGAATTTGATCGCACCCTTTTTGTATGTTTACTTTTCCCCAGGTCAAGAATATATTTAGTAGGATATTCCAAAAAGGGACTCTAGATATGATGAAATAAACGAGAGACAATGCAGTTGATTTTATGAACCTGTTGTTTATGTTTCCCTGTTTCTAAAGACACTATACCTATACAGTCCTTTCATGGTTGTTTTATATGTTGTAATAAGTATGCTTAAACTATGAAGTAATAACAATGTATAAACGTATGGTTAGTTATAATGATAGTGCCCCGGGTCCTGATGGTTTTAATAATTGCTTCTACCATAAATATTGGGAGTTCATCCAATTTGATGTTGTCAAACATGTTAAGAATTTATTTTCTTGTGGTTTCCTACTAGATGGGTTGAATTCCCAATTCCTTACATTGATTCCCAAGGTACATAGTGCCTCTAAAATTCACCTTTTAGACCCATACCTCTTATCAACACTCTCTATAAAATCACCACCAAAGTGATTGCGAATAGACTTACCTCTATTATAGATACGATTATTTCTAGGAATCAGTTAGGTTTAGTCAAGGGAAGATCCATACAGGACAACATTTGTCTCTCCTATGAATGCACTAACATGTTAAAGATTAAAAATAGATGTTGTAACATTTCCATTCAACTTGAAATTAGGAAATCCAGGGATACAATGGATTGGGACTTCATCTTCAATGTTCTTCATGGCATTCCAATCAATAATATATTTATCTCTAGAATCAAAACCCTTTTTTGATCTAACCACATTTCCATACTAATTAATGGCTCTACAAGAGGATACTTCAATTTCAACTAAGGTGTCAGACATGGTGACCCCTATCTATAATCCTTTGATTTATCACAGAGGATTATTGAAGTTGTCTTCTCACCAATCTGGTTGACCAAAATAAACTTAAACCTATTTATGCTTACAAAAACGTGAATGCTCCCACTCACCTTCTTTATATTGATGAAATCATTCTGTTTCTTAAGGGTGATATAAAAAATATCAAAACTCTCAAAACCACTATCACTCATTATGTGGTGGTCTCAAGTCAAGTCATCGGTTAGAAGAAATCCTCCATCTAATTTGGTAAAAACATTCCGGCTAGTAGAAAAAATTCTATCCCCAATGAACTTGGAATTAAGGAGGGAAGACTTCCCTTCAAATACATTAGGGTTTCGATATTATAGGAAAGACCCAAATCATGATATTTTTCAAACATTGTTGATCAAATTCATAATTAGATTTCCATTTGGAAAGGAAATTCTATCTCCATGTTACAGAGATTCTATCTTGTCAAGTCGGTCATTATCTCTAAATTGGTCAAATCTATGATTGTCTATATTTGGTTGGCTTGTCTTATTAAAAATGAATGTTTATATAAAAAAATTGTTTGGAATGGTATCACTTTTTATTGAAAACTTATTACTCTCCCCTAGACTACTTGCTATAATCCTTTAAACAATGGTGGTATTGGTAATAAAAACACAAAAATCATTAATGAGGCCCTTCAATCCAGACTCACTTGGAACATAATTCACGACAACACCCCCTAGATATCTTTAATCAAAAATCGATTCTTGGATAGATTAAGGAGAGGTAAAAAGAACATCCTAAACTCTTTCCTTTGTCTCTCTATTAGAAATATTTAAACAAACATTATGACCAACGCTAAATGGATGGTCATTAGAAACTCCTCTATAAAATATTGGTTGGCCAACTGGACAAGTGATCCTCTTATTTCTTTGATTCCTCTTACCCATTCCCCCGAAAATATCAATGATGCTATAAATAATTTTCTCAATTCTCATTTTTATACTCTTGTAGATAATTTTTGACAAATTATTAATAATTATCACTTTTCTATCTCTGTGGTTTTTCTAATTTGGGAACATTATCACTATGGATTACTAAATTAAAAAATCTTCTACATCCACTGATTTCGTTCTTCTAAAAATGACTTTAATTGGATTAAACATTTTAATAAGTATAGAATTAGTCCTTCAAGAGTCACTCTTATCTAGCGTATTTACTATAATAGGGTTCTCAATAATTCTTGTTTGAAAATATTTGGGATCCAACTTTGCTCAAAATTTCTTCTCTATAACCAACATAAAGATGATCCTAATAATTTATTTCTATCTTGTGCTACCGCCACAGCTCTCTGGAACTATATTTTTGAGATCATTGATTGCAGATGGTCGATTCTTAACTCAATCAATGCACAGTTAAAACTTTATGTGGAAATGGAGAACTTGCATCTAATAAAAAACATATTTCTTGATGGCTGTTAGGGGGTTTCGTTATGTAATATGGTATTATAGAAATGCTATTTTTCACAACAATTGCTACCCAATAATTAATGTAGGTAAAATGTGGATTTTCATTGCTATTCAGAAAGCTACTTTAATTCAGAAAGGGTGTTGTGACAATTATGTGGATGATTTTATAGTTCTACAATGTCTTCACGTTTTTACCACTATCAGCCAGCCAAGACACACGTTTGAGGTTTTTTAGAGACCACCACTCCAAGGATTTATTAAAATAAATGTGGACAGAGCCTCCAAAGTAAATCCATTTCCCAAAGGGTGTGGCTCCATCAACAGAAATCATCTTGGTAAGATCATTGGGTTCTTTTTTAGAGGTTTTGGTACTAAAACCTCTCTAGAATCCAAAATGGTGAGAGAGATTCATGTCATTTCATTTTCCATGAAGCATAGTTGGAACAAATTTTTGATTTTATGTGATTCTACAACTGTGGTTCATGCCATTTGTAATGGATTGATTCATCTACCTTGGACACTTACTATGTGTTGGATGAACTGTCTCTTTTCTCTTCATGACACCAATTTCATTGCAACTCATACTTACAATGAGTCGAATATGGATTCTAAGGGTCTCTCCAATAAATGGGTCGCAAATGACATAACCTGAATTGAGGATCTTCTAGAAAACTTGCTTCATCTTCATGTAAAACATTGTAATATGGTCCCATCTTTTGGGATCTTGTAAGTGATTTTTTTTAATAAATATTTCTTTGGTCGTTGGACCAAAGCACCTCATTCTATAAAAAAGTGTACCTTTCAATACATCATTTTAATTCTTCCCCTTTGTGATTGGGATGGTGTAATATTCCACTTTATCGATCAATATTAATGTTTTCTAATGAAATCTACCTTCAAAAACACATGGTTTTGTGTATTGTGTTTCATTATTCCAATGATTCTTATTCTTAAAGAATTAGAATATGGGTGGAATATTTAGTTGATCTATATTTTCTTCCATCACACTAGATGTATTAATTTCATATCATCAAAATTCATGGTCTTCATTCCAATATCTCCAACACATAAACATATCCATATTATTTTAAGGAAATTTCAGTTGTGTTTCTTTCCAAATCCATGATATGTGGATTATTGGATCTTTATAAATAATTTTACATATAATAATCTAGATTTAATCTACATATTTTATTTCTTATATCCATGTACGTGTTACCATTCTTTAAAATCCATCTCTACATTTGGAGTATACAAAAAAACATCTTTATAACTCCCACAGTCTGGGATAGATAGTAAATTCCAGAGAAGTAGATTCAAAAAACTAATGAATCTATCTCATTTAAAATTATTATTATCCGCAAAATTAAAGTTATTCTAAAGTTATTCTATCTTTGGTGTGTGAAAGGATATTAATAATCTAAAGGTGTTACATATATAATCTATTGGAAACCATGGTTGTCTCTATTTTGGGGATAACATTTTATTTTCCCCCAATAAAAATAAATGGGTTTTATTTTGGTGATTGATGTTTATGTAATTTGAAAATAGTTTTGAAATGATTATTTAATTCAATGATATGATGGGTTATGGTTTAGAGATGGATTGAAAATTATAAATTTATCCTTATATTATATATTCTATCATTTTATTATTACATGATAAATAATGGAATCAGAAATAATATATGCATTAACCCATGGTAAAAATAGATGAGGAGGTTCAATCTATAAGTAATCAATGCAAGATAAAATTTCATTATTATGTGTGTCAAAGGTTATCAATATATCTGAACTAGTAAATAATTTATAAATTAATTATGTTAATCCTAATTTGGTTATTATGTTACTATGAAATTAAAATTATAATAATTTTCTTCCTCACATGTATTACCATCATCTATAAACTCACTACGCAACCTATCATATTTCCCAGTATATAATCTAAACTACCTAGATATAAAATTAATGATAAAAACATAGAGTTAAAAAATAATAGGAATATAATACTTATATTTATTCAATCATAAACTAATACCCAAATACTGAATGTAAAAATTATCAATAGAGGAGTCTTTATATTCATCAGTGACATAAACTCAAACATTACCATTTTGTCTCCTCCCCTTTAACATATCCCCAAATGTTCATCATATTCCCATTCAATAGGTAACCATAGGTAGAATAGAAGGAATGTTAATTTTTAGAATAATAAAAATTACAAATTAGAACCAAAAAATGAACAATAGTTTAATTAAAAGTATTCATGGAATATTCTCACTCTAATAGAAGGGAAATAGTTTTTAAATAGAAAATATACAAAATCTGCATTCTATAACATGAAATAGGATGTCCATCATTATGTTCATCACTGGTATCAGTCATATATTTTTCCATTGAAGAGGAATTTAATATTTTTTTGAATTAGATCCTTGATTATTGGATTTTGCATTCCTTTTGTTTGACATCCAATTAAACAGGATAACCGTCTTTGTTGAAAATATTTCAAGTCGTTATGAATGATTTTTCTTTCATTGATAACTATTTAATACATATCATTATACTCACAAAAAAATATATCACCATGATGTGGGAATATATAATACAATTGTATAACTAAAAATCCACTGATGTGGAACTCCGACCTTTATGATACAATTCTATATAAGTTGATTCCATGTTTGTTTCATCTGAGGACCATCAAAACAAGGTTATATCATTAATTAAGTAATGAATCATTTTTATGTTTCTTAAAAAATTGTAAAACCAAATGTATCAGCTATTAAAGAATTTATATATCTAAAAAACATTATTAATCCCTATACCACTTTAAAGTATTTTATTTATGCTCCATAGAATCTTCTAACAATATATTTGATATCCCCCATTAGCGATGTAAAAAAAATTAGAGTTCTACTCATCTCATTAAAATATATTATACATCATTCTTATTCATACCAAATTCTATTAAAATATATATTCATTATATGTTGGAAATTTATAATATATTTATTATTTCTGGGGATATTTATTGAAAATATTATATATTGGTATTTATTCTCAGTGGAAAGGGGAAAATGATACCTAACGTCTAAAAATGATACACATGAAAACAATATACCTGAAAATTAGGTTTCACTACTACTCTCTAAATAAAATACATATCAATAAAAATATATCTTAGCATAGTGAATTGTGAAATATATCTCATATGATAATATATTATGTATCATTGGTTGTTACCAGAATAAAAATAGCATACTCAAACCCACACATTTCCATAATTCCAATAAAATTACCCAATAATTATCCAAATTCATCTATATCATCATAACGTCCATTTTAAAAATGAAAAATCCTAATCCAACCATCAACATGAACATTTTCATCTATAATAAAGGTCAACATTTTTTCTACTATATCATACAACTCTAATCATACATACTTGTTTTCTAATTCCTTTTTTTATTTCCAAATAGAAAATGTAAGTAGAAAATTGATACGCAATGATTCATTCGTGAAATTTAATATATTAATTAAAAACTTATTAATTTCACTTTTATGTAATGATTACTAAATAATGTGAAATAAAACATTAACTCTAGAATATGTTACTTCCCTCGGTTTGGTAGTAGTGACTAATGAAATCTAAATAGTAATTTTAATAAAACAAAAACAAATAATATTCTATAAAAGATAGAATAATATTAAATGTGTAGTGGAAATAAAATAATATTACTCAGAATGTTTTCATAGTGTTAAAGATCTCAAATATCTGAGTCCTATCATCTATCTTCTGTACTCTATGAGGATATTAGTATTAACTAGATCCTCACTTTTTAAATGAGGTGATTACCTGATTATATGCAAATAAAATATTCCTTTTCACCCTAGGTGGTATAACCCATGATTTTTTATGATGTAACATCCTAAAATTCTTTTTTTTAATAGGAAAAACCTGAAATTCCATTTAATGGGATGAATATCATAATGAGAAAACATTTGGATGGGAAAAGAAAAAACTGTGCTCGAGAGAAAAAATATAAGATTGAAATAATTAAAAAGGAAGAACATGATATAAAATTTGAAAAAATGAGAAAATGATGTTTAAATTCAAAGAAAGTCATATTAATAGATCAATTTGGTTGTGGAATAGGAAAACAAGGAAGATAATTAGTGATCACAGAAAAATAACATGAGTTGAAAAAGTGTGTTGATTTTATTAGATCAACAAAAATTGTATCATAGGTTCTATCAAATCACCTGATCACAAGTAAATCCATAGGATCACCTCTCTAAAGGATTAATCGTGGTTCATTAATCCAAATTTCTCTTTGGAGAATCTATATGTCCAATATGACCATTCAAAAACTTTTCATATAAAAATAAATTAATTTTTCCATTACCTAATTATAAAATGTTCACGGATAAAAATAAATATTTTCACTCATTATTTATTCATGAAATATAAGAATAAACATCCAAAATATTGTGTTCAATAAAATTATATAATTCATTTCCATAAAAATATTAAATAATTAGAAAATACTTCCATTTTGTAACATAATAAATCTATAATAAAAAATAAGATATTAAATAATTTTACCTGCATGTAAATATGAACAATAAAAATTCCTAAAAAAAATTATATCCAATATACAAGAATATTTATAGAAAAATTAAACAGATATGTTATCAAAATATTTATTTTAATAACACTAATTAAAATAAAAATAATAATTTGAAAAGAACTATTTTTTAGATATTGGTGGATGTATAATTATAAATATTTGATTAACTATGTTATTTTTTTTGAATATCCACCATTGAAAAAGATAATGACAACACATTCTACTACTAAATAAGATTGAGAGTGGCAATAAGATTCTTATATAGGTAGAAATAGAGAGTATTAGCCCTATTTTTCTACAGGGGATAAATGATCTACCATTAGATGTTATTATGGGAGAGAAAATTGTATCTACCATTACATTCCAATGGTAGATATATAAATTTTTGTTCTTAGTGAATAAACTATTGTATAATATGCTTCCAGCATCCTACTAAAATGAGGAAGAAAATATAGAAGCAATCATAAGTTAATTTAATGAAAAAAATACATGTGGTGTCTAAAAATAACTATCCACCATTGTGAGAGATCTATAGGTGACCTGGTGGTGCATCTGTTGATGTTATCAACTTGTGACGTAATGGTTTTTTAGTTGAGTTAATCTACCAGGGACAAATAAAATATTTTTTAGAAAATTTATTCACTATTGGATGAAAAAAACCACCATCCTATAATTTATTACATGATAATGATTTTCACCGTTCATATATAGTGGTCAAATATTGATGAGGGATAGTTGTTACACCATGGATTGATTCTTTCATCGAACGATGGTTGATCCACTATTGAGAAATGATGCATCTTTTTATGATCAAGTCATGGAAACCACAATGATAATTTGGATGTTCTTGGTGGTGAGTGAAACTGAATAACATAAGCATTTGTTGAATATCAGTCATACAAAAAATCAGGAGGAAATTAAGTTTGATGATGATAGAAAAAATTGAAATACACAATATATTTGAATGAGGTTTGGGAAAAACATTAAAGATCCGGCAGAATGTGTGGATCCTATGACTGATGATCACTCTGAGTTTTTTAAACATGAATAAATAGTGTATAATAGAATAAATAACACATTTTATAAGAGGTTATTCATGTGAGCCGTATAATTTTCAACTCGCACTACTTACACCGAGAGCTGTCAATGAGGCATCAACACCAATAACCAACTATTCAAACTTTTGTACTAAGGATAAGTGGTCACTAATCTAAAACTATGTATGATACAAAATCCTTATACACGAGGCCATTTACACATATCATGAGATATACTTAGTAAAACTCTAAACCCCCAAAGTGGGATACTAATTATAGACCCTTACATAAGTTTATTTAAACACACTGTGATTTTATAGTATTTATTTTTATAATTAAATTATTCCCTTTGATTGCTTAATTTTCTCAAAATACTATGCTTAAATAAACTCCAGAATATAATTATATTAACAAAAATATTATCAAATAGTAGTTGTAATGGAGGGAATTAATGAAATTAACATAATAATAAATATATTGTTTACACATATTTTTAAAATTAATTCATTGGTATCCGATTAATTAGAAATTGAAAAAAGAATTATTTAAACATAAAAGAAGTGTTTTTATAAAAACCTTTTTATACCCAAAATGGTGAATAATAGTATTAAATTAAATTAATCATTAACAATGATATATATTAATGAAATATATAATTTTTATATAACTAAAATGTTTCAAAATTCATCAATTATGTTTGATAGGCTTATGACAAAAATTAATCAAATTATAGGCATGAAAAACATTATTTTTCTAAAAGAAAATTTTTCTTCCCTTTAATAGAAAGCGAATTTTAAAACTAAATTTTGAATGTTTTATAGATTATTATTGAAAAAATAAAATTCATTTCTTAATGTTGTATAAAAAATATTTCAGGTTTTATTTTAGTTTTTTTAATAAGTTTCGTTTTTTATCAATAATAAAGAATACTAAATTTCAATTAATATCTCATTTTTAATATAAATAACAGATAAGGTTAAATTATATTTTAAATTTATTTTAAATAGTAATTATATATATTATAAATCAATTAATCCAATTTGTGTCATTTTAAAGAATTTCACTCTTAAATTGGATATAAAAACGTTTTAATATTCTAAAAGTTTTCACATTAAAAACCCACTTCCCCATTAAGTATGAAGGATTCATTTTAAATATAATTTTTTTACTTATTTTAATTTAGTTTCATAAAATGGATTCAAAATTAGGAATAATATGGTCTAAATTAAGATGTAAGTTAATTTTCAAGTTTAGGAATAAATTATTTACCATTAAAAAATAAAGATTAACCATGGTATGTGTAAAATAATGTAATATGTGATAGTTTAAAGGTAAAAGATTAAAAACATAAAAATACATTATTAAATGTTTTTTTGAGGAATTTTTCAACTCTAAAAATCCATTGAATCGTTCATTATATTTCATATTCAATGAAATTAATGCAACCACATTGTGGCTAGCATTAATAAAAAAATAATCATTATTTAATCACTTATAACCTCATCCCATCATGTATAATTACCACCTCTCACCACCTAATGTCCTCTTAAAAGCCATTAAGATCATCAAATATCTTCCAAAACCTCTCCTCCAAACTCTTTTCAAATCAAATGATTAATGGTCTTAAAACATCCCAGGTAATTATAGAATAATATATTTTCATATTTATTAATATTAATGTAGTAATTTTCCTTAAAATGAGTGATATGGTTGATAGCATACCCGATATGAAAAAATGAGTATCTCTGAAATCTTTAATTTCCCAAAAGACTGTGTTATAATAAAAAATAATATATTGTTAATATTCTTTATTTTATGTGATAGTTACCACATATTCATTGTGTAAACAAGAATGGGTATGACTAAAATTATTATTTTACAAAGGTTTATTAAAAAAATTCATTCCTTCAATAAATTTGATTAGATTTATATAGGAGTAAAACTAATTTTATTCATAAAAACTCTATAATTTTAAATGGTAATTTTAATTCCTTTTGTGGGATAAAAAATTTTAATATATTTTTTATACTTTAATAATTTTTATATGTCAAACTAAGCTTCTATTATTAAATAAGGAATATAAAAATAAGGTTAGGGTGAATGTTTTGTATTTTTATATGATGTTCCATTTTCTAATGAATATTGATTAATAATGAATTTTAATTGAAAACTTATTTTTCACCAAATTTGATTAATGGGATGGATTATATTTTTAAAAAATTGTAAGGTATAATTAGAAAAATGTTTTTATCAATTATTCTTAATGTAGGTCACTGAAATCAATTAAACGTTAAATGTGTGTATAAAAACAAATCAAGCTGTTGAATGTTTTTAATTTAAAACCATGTAATTTCATCCTATATGTGGTATTAAATTTTAAAAAAAATCACTATTTTAGTGATTTGAATTTTGAAAATTGGATTTTATATTTGGAATCAGCATAATTTATAATTTCTAATATGTTTAACTTCTTTTTTGACCAAAACTTTTAGTGAATGTAATTAAAATTAATTAAATAGATTAAGTTAAAATTATGTTTAAAAAGATAAAAAAACCTTAATATTAAGGGATAAAAATACTTATAAATGTGTAAAAAACTATTTTATGTCTATATTTCAGTAATTCAACCTCTTAGATTCTTTAATTGTTCATCTGAACACTCAGGGAATAAGTAATTCTTTAGGAGCACAAAATTATTTTAAAAAATACCATCTTTCTCCTATCCCTCAAGAATGATCTACCCAAATAGACCGTTAAAATCCTTCTCCTCATCCCTGAATCCTTATCATGGGTAGAAATACATCCAATGAATCCCTGTAATGTAAACTAAAAGGAGTTACCCGAATAAGAGCTAACACCCTTTATCATGCCCTTTTAATTAATTTCCATTCTCCAATTCCTCAAATATTATAATTTCATGCATAAATAATAACATAATAATACACAATATATGTAATTTTTATTATGATATGATTTCAATGTACACTTACACACACATCTATCTAATGGGTAAAGAACTTTCCATTCTTGTGCACGATGAACTACCGCCTCACAAAACGATGTAATTCATTTTTACGATACCACATTTCATAGATGGAAATTATGATGAACATGATATTTATATATTATATATATATTAATTAATATTTCATTATTATTATTTAATTCTTTTATTACACATACCTTTATACATTCAATTTTCTATAAAATAAAATTACATTTTTTGTCAAAGTGTGGACTACCACCTCCTCAAAGCGATATGATACATTCACACACTACATGGAACATATTAAATATGTTTTTAATTAAATATATTATACATATATAACTTAAATATGATATAAATGACATAATTACAATTCTGGAAGTATAACACATTATTTTTTTAACACTTTTCCACACACAGAAAAAGTGAAAATGTTAGTCATCAATGTGTTTAATACTACCTCCTCGAATAGATATTAGTCATTTTACATCACCCAAATTCTATATATAAGTATATATGATTAAGTAATATGTTATATATGATATAGTTATAATTATGAAACAAATGTTTTACTTAATATCATTCTATATTAATCATTGAATAATGATAATATTACTTATGAATAGGCACGTCTTAATTCTCAATGATTGTAATGTGGTTCATTTCTTATAACCATCATTCATAATTGGATTTAAATTATTAATTTATATATAGATATAATAATTATATTATTATCATTATTATGGACATTTTTTGATGACTCAATGTTTCCATGTTTTATTTTTAGAAAATTTATTGGAAAATTACGTGAGCAGTCATTCACAGTATGTGTGTTTCTGAGGACCGGTATGGATGGAATGGTTTGATGAAAATGTTATGTTTTTAATAGAGTGTGTGGTTGGTTTTAATTAAATTGTGTAATAACTCATAAATGGGTACACAGATTAGAAATGTGAGGGCATTGTTGTGTTTAGGATGATTGTTTTGGCCTAAGCATGACGAAACATTATTCAGCATGGATCTCCTATGAGAAAACCTAAAAAGAACGTAACTCTAAATATAAATTTTAAGATAATTTTTTATTATTTTTAAATATTAATAACTCATGAACGGTTACTTGGATTGGAAATATGATACCACTATTGTGTTTATAATGTGGTGTTTTCCTTAAACAGGGCGTAACATTGACCAATGCTGGTCGACTAAGAATGGAAAATTTTGGATGTTTTAAAGAATAATAAAATAAACATAAATAAGTTTATTTTATTTATTTTTAATGTTTCATATAATGGAGACATTGAATAACTACAATAGTGATGCCGAAATTTATTTTATGCATTTAATGTCTTAACATGGATACTTGATTAGATTAAAAAACATGATGAATTTCCCAGGAAGATCTGGAGAAAGGCATTGGTGAACGGTGGTAAATTAACAACCTCATGATCTAGAGAACTTCGGATCAAGGATCTAGGATAAAGATTCAATTATTGACTAATGAAGAAAATGAAATATATAAGGCCCAATCTTAATACATTACACAATATTGAGATAGGTCATTAATTGAACATTAATTCACATCAAGGATCTTTTCAAGTTAAGAGTTTTAAATAATTTTTCCATTATTAATATATATCATCCCATAATCATACAAGTTGATAGTATTATAATATTATCCATTTACATCCAAACGAAAAATATTTTAAAAATAAAACATGATTTATTTTATTGATAAAATGTTTCTTGAATTCTTCCTTTGTCTTACCAAAAATTATACCCTTTGAAATACATTTTAAAAAGTGGGGATGAGCATAAAAAATCTCATTAAGGGATATAAAATAAGGAAATAAAATGATAGTCCATGAATTTTTATAAACCCATGAATTCTTAAGAATGATGAAAACATTATAGAAATCGTAAAACATAAAGTTAACTTTTAGCATCTATATCATACATACATTGTAGCTTTCACAACTACATTGGGAGTAATCTTCATGGTTACATTTGGAACACCCATCACATTATATCCCCTAAATATCGTATAAGAAACCTTATTTTTAACTCTCTCTCAATACCTAATGCATTATATAGTTATCATAGGCTCGTCATCCCACGTTTTATCATAGAACCAACCACACATGTAAGAAATACCCTAGAACCATAAAATAATTATGGCACATAAAACATGCATAAAGGAAAAAAACATTTCTACATTGCAATCATAAGATATCATTACAATATATATATATAATATATCCATTATAAAATACATTTTCAAAATAAAAATAATAAAAAGGAAAATAGGGTACTTCATTTTCTTTTTTAAAACATTACCTATTGTAGAGGAATCCAAATAACAAATATTTTTCAAAGTAGCAAAAGGTTATTGTAACTGTGTACGTTAAAAAACATACATTTTTATTGTTTATTAAAAAAATTCATATAAAAAGTTTACTTCTGAAAATAATTGAATGAAATTAAAATTCCAAGGTGTTTATTATACACCGTATAGAAGAAATAGGTGAATAATGTCAAATTATTCCACAATTAATGGATATTAAGATGAAGTCCCTTACAAATAACATATTATTAGATTAAGGATAAATCAATGAAACAATTATTTGTTATAGATATAAATATTCCAAATATAACTGGATATTTTGTGTAAAATATTCAGAGATCATTCACACATATTCTAGGAAAAACATAACCAATGACGTTGATATTTAAGTCAATGAATAGAGATTGAGTTTAGATTTCCCTTACCAAGGGTCTGACATTTCTCATTCATTCTTTATAATACTAAATAATAGACATAGGATAATTTAAAATTTCATAAGAAACATTTTAAATTTTATTATTAATTTTATATTACATTTTACTAAATTATAGAAATTAGTTAAATACCATGGTTGGTATTAGTTGTTTTTTCAATATTTAGTCCATGAGTCAAAAAAGAACGTGTTTTGATTATAAATTATCCATGTTGTCAAAACTCCATTATCTAAAATATAGTATTCATGATTTAATTACCATTTATATCATATATATATATATATATATTTATAATACTCCACTATATTTGGATATAAGAAATGAGATTCCCTTTTCATGGAGACGGTATGCCTTACGTATGCATGAATGCTACTTTTATTTTCTTTTCATATTAGAGGAATGAAAACTAAATGATAGATAGGTATATCATAATTAAATTATAATATATATTTTATATATGTAAAAAAAGTTCATTAACACAATCCTTTATATGTTTCATGTATAACATGAACGAATTATATCACATTGAGGTGAGGGTAGTCCACACTTCCAAAAATGAAATTATCATATTTAAACATTATGAAAAGTATAAAGTTAAGTTATAATAATAATTACAAAATCATAATGGAAATATAAATATAATATATATAATATAAAAATATATTTCCATCATAACTCCCACTATGAGAGGTGATAGGAGAAAATTGAACAATCGTAGTTTCGTGAGGAACTAGTTCGCCAAACATAGAAATTGTTTGTTCTATATCCATTATATGGATGTGTGTATAATTTTAGGTCTAAATAATAGAATAAAAACATCATAGTATATTGATTGTATTTTATTTTCAACATAATAATGGAATAAAAATAGTTTAGGGTGATGGAGAAAGAAAATAAATGAAATGAGCTTTAGAGAAGACTCTACGTCTAAATCAGGTAACTCTATATGATTTGAGCCAAAAGGCTTTCTGTAATTACCTTCAACACAATTTAAGGCTTCTAATAAGATTTTAGGGATATTAGTATCTTATTTTATCATAATTTTAATGAGAAAATGGGATTAAGAGGTTTGATTAAGTGTGTAGATGTGGTGACCTTTTATAAGAGGGAGTATGGGAACTTTAAGAATGTCTTGAAATATTATGTTATTATACATTAATTTTCGAATTATAATAGCTTAGAAGTGGTATATTTCATGGAAAATATGTGTATGGGTTGAAAACCTCTCAATAATTTGGTTTTAGACAATTTTGGGTAACAAATTTAACATTATCTTTTGGCATTGATAATTATTGAAATAAATTAACTCTTACAGTGTCTTCTTGTATTTTTATACTATAGTGAATATAGTTTCTATAAAATTCCAAGAAAACCAAATGTGGACAATTAATAAAATCTAAAATAGCATAGAAATCATTTTTCAGAATCTGAGATTTTTATGACTATTATATCATTTAATAAAATATTTTTTTTCTTAAATCAATTTCTGTTAATTTTGACCCTATTTAGTAATTGATTTTTGTTAAAGTCATAACAATGTTACTCAATCGAAAAAACTACATTAACTGAAGTATAATATGTTATAATCATCTATAAAATTAGTTTATGGCATTAAAAGTTTTAAATAACATTTTATTTTAACGTTTATAATATCATTTATTTGAATCTTTTATTAATAAGGCAATGACTACATCATCATTGTTTCATAAATAAATAAATTTATTTAATGACTAAAAATTATAAAGAAAATACCATGATGTTGAAAATATTTTTATATTTCTAATGACTATTTATATTCAAATATATTATTTATATATCCCAATAATAAATTATTATATTAAAAAGATACATGTTTATGTCAGGTTTCTCTTTACTTTAAATTAATTTTTATAACATGTCACTATCACACCCAAGTGGCTCCCAAATGCCAAAATTTAGACCTAGGATTTCCTTTTTAGCCCATAACTTATATAATAAGATTATTAATTGTTTTATAATGGTTTTATATTATGATAATTTTATTTTTACCCTTAATTATCAATTTTACCCTTTAACTCTGGTAAATAAAAATAATTACTGAAGTTACTATTCATAATGTCAAAATATAATAGGTACCTATTCACATATTTTGAATTTCTTATTAAAAATATGATATCCATTTTATCAAATTCATTAATGAAAAGTTGTATTAATTAATTTAAAATTATTCCTAGTGTCAAAACGATAAAATAAGTTTTTAAAAATTAAAAACAATAAAAACATTGACATGTGTTTAAATCTAATTTTAATTTGAAATTACATAAAATGGCCATAATTGAATTAAATAATATAAAATTAACCTAATTAATCCATAAAACCAATTACAAGTATGACTTAACTATATTATTAAATTAGATGAAAATGAAGTTTTGTATTAAAATACATTATTTTCATTAATCATTAAAAAAAATTCATCCGAAAAATAACATAATTTTAAACAAGGTAAATTTTGATGACCCAAATACAAAAAAGATGTTTATTTTTTCAAATAAATTATATAAAATTGGCAAAAATTATAAAAAGGGTTCTCTATCAAAAGATATTAAAACGACCATTTATAAATATTAGATAATTTCATGTTTAAAATTGGATTCATTCTCAATTTATGTTTGTAAAATTTATTGGATAAATGTAAAATATTTTAACTAACATGATTAATCATATTGTAGTTAGTTATGATCATTAATTCCAATACAATGGCTAGGTGTTAGCTAATATATAAAATAATAATAATATTATTGTATTATTTTTTGTATAACGCAGAGTTTTATTCAGCGTATGATTTCAGAGAAAACTCTTGTTGCGTGTAGAGTACACTATTAGAAAAATAATCCCATTAACATAAAATAAATATATAATTCATAAATATTAATGAAATTTTATTATTTTATAAATTCATGGGATGTTAAATCCTTCCCCCTTTTGAAAATTGCATACTCACAATTTTATTTAATTATCAAATAAGAGGGGGTATTTATCCCACATAACATTTTCAGATTCCCATGATGCATCTTCAACCATATAGTTTTTTTATAAAACCATTAACTTATTAATAACCTTATTCCTCAAAAAATTCTTTCTATGATCAGGAATCTGTATTAGTTGTTCATCATATGATAGATACTCTTCCAAATTAACTAACCATGGACTCAAAAACATGATATGGATCCGAAAAATACTTTCTCAACATTGAAACTTGAAAAACATTGTATTCCTAGGATAAAAGTTGAAGTAAAAAAACATTATCATCAAATATTCTAACATTATCTAGGATTTCATAGGGTCTAATAAACTATGAACTGGTCTTTCCCTTCTTACCAAAACACATCACACTTTTCCATAGAGAAAACATTGATAAATATAACATGACCAACATTGAAAGAAAGATCCTTCCTTATGTTATCCCCACAGGTTTTCTGTATGATCTGAGATATCCTCATGTGATTCTAAATAAAATAAACAGTTTTCCATCTCTTCAACAAATTTTGGACCCATCAACTTCTTTCGCCTACTTCACCCCCAAAAGATAGAGTTTGAGACCTCTTTCTATATAATGCCTCAAATGGTGCCATATGAATAGTGGAATGAAAACTATTACTATAAGAAAACCCGACCAAGGAAAGATGTTGATCACAACTTCCTTAGTAATCTATTGATCAAGAACCTATCATATCCTCGATGGTCTGAATAGTTTGTACTGACTGCCCATAATATTGAGGTTGATAAGATGTAATGAAATTTAATTTAGTTCCCAATTACTTTAGAATGCCTTTCCAAAAGATATATGTGAACATCGAATCACTATTGGATACAATGGAGAGGGGAACCCCCTGTAACCTGACTACCTATTTAAGGAACAACCATGAAAGTTTATATAGATACAATGTATCTACAATAGGAAGAAAAATATAAGATTTATACAATCTATCAAAACTAATCCTAATGGAATTTTTTTCTTGAGAATTATTTGGTAATCCCACTATGAAATCCATGGATATATCTTCCTATTTCTACTCTGGAACTGGAAAATATTGAATCATCCATTTCGGTAACTTCCATTCTTCTCTCACCAATTGAAAATTCAAACACTTCATAGTATTGTCAACAATATCTCTATTCATTCCATCCCACTTGTAATACTCCCAAAGATCTCGGTGATTCTTAGTATGACCAAGAAGAATTAAAAACAGTGACCTTTGAGCTTCACATAATAACTCTTTTTTCAACTGTGAATCAAATAGAACACAAAACATCATTCTAAACCTCAAAAAAAATATTTATGAATGTTAAATTCATGTAACTTACCCATCTTAACTAGCTATAACTTTTTGTTAAAATCACTATCTTACTTTCATGATTTCTTATTTCGGTATGATAGAGATGATTTCACTGCAACCTGATACAAAATAAATGAATTTACTGCACTAACCACTTCCATTCCAATGTTAATCAAATAATTAATCGATGTATCATGTTACAAATGTAACGTTGTTATTTTATTATTATATTTCCAACTCAAAGCATCAGCCACGTTGTTTTCTTTTCCAAGATGGCAATGAATTGTGAAATAATAATCCTTGATTAATTCAATCATCTTATACATATCATGTTCAATTATACCGAAGTAAATATATACTTTAAACATTTATGGTTAATATATATTTCATATTTTACTCTATATAGATGATTCGAGAAAAGTTTTAAAGAAAAAAACAATAGCAGCTAATTCCAAAACATGTTTTTGGTAATTTAACTCATGTGTCTTCAACTGATGTGAGGCACTAGAAATTAACCGATCATTTTCAATTAGGACACAACGAAATCCTTTCAAAAAAGTATCTTTGTAGATAAAAAATTTACCATTTTTAGATGGCACAGCCAAAACATGAGCATTCACCTATCTTTTTTTAGATTCCTGAAAAAATTATTCCTATTCTATTCTCCAAATGAACTCAACACATTTTCATGTAAACATAGTGAGTGGGCTAGATAATATTGAAATTTTTAGTAAAATCCTCTGATAATAAACAACTAATCCAAGAAAAATATGAATCTCAGTTATATGTGGGGTTTTTCCCATTCTTCAAAAACGATTGTTTTAGTAGGATCAATTGATATGGCATCTTTAGAAACAATGTTACCAAGGAATGAATTTTTTTGTAACCAAAATTCACACTTATGAATTTCCCATATAGTTTATTTTCTTTTAATGTTTGTAATAAAATCATTAAATGACATTAGTGCCCCTCTTTACATTTATAATATACCAAAATATCATTAGTAAACCAAATAACAAAACATATCCAAGAACTCATGGAATATTCTATTCAGATGATCCATGAATACATCTGTTGAATTAGTTACCCCAAATGGCATAACTACAAATTCATAATGGCAATATTTAGAACAAAACAAAATCTTTGGAATGTTCATTTCCTTTACCTTCGACCTATGATACCCCGACCTCATGTCAACATTCAAAAATACTAACCCCTCTAAAGATGATACCACCTCATTTGATGGCCCAATATCTAATAAATTAGTTTTAAAGGATTTTAACACACATTTTTTCTAATTATATAATTAATTCACATCATTCAAATTCTTTATGAGATGCTTGTTTTCATAATGAACAATCTCATTAAATTTAAAATATTTCACTTTTGGTTTATTGGATTTGGTCTTACCATTATATTTTTCAGTGTTGTTACGAGCCTTATGCCTTATTTTGCCACAGTAGAAGTACTTACATGAATTTAAAAGGTATCCCCCTGCATCATTTTTCCACTATTTTCAAAAATTGTAATATTAGTTTTCTTACCATCAGAGTTTTATGAAGAATTGTTTCCTTCAGCCTTCCATCATGACCTCATTTTCCTTTTATTTTCAAAGATCACATGATAATCGAAAAACTTCATTTCCACCATATCCTTAAATCAAATATGTTTTTCATAACTTTTTAACTCACAAGAATCTAATTCCATTCGATACCTTGGCATTCATCCAATGAAAAAACGATTGATTTTACTATTAACATCCCATATGAAATTTGGAGAATCCTTGCCAGTTAGATGAATTTTTCTTCATAAGTAGCAACTATGTCATCCTCCTACCTCAATTCCATGAATTTATTTTCCATCCTATATCGAGTTTCTTTAGGAAAATATTTTTTATGAAGCATTCCTTTCAATTCAACACAAAAAAGAAAATCAAACTCCTCATTATCACTAATATTTATAACAATCGACCACAACTCATCGGTTTCACCTTCAAAATATAAATATAACAACAAACCTTTTTATTTTTTGAACACCACATTACATTGAAATTTTTTTCTAGGGATTTAATCCACACTTCAGCTGGAACAGGGTCAGTTGATCCTCTAAAATATAGAGGACGTTTCCACATGAAATGACCCACTACTAAAATGTTATTATATTGTTGACCTAGATGATATCATGCATGGATACCACCTCCATTTATACCCAGAGTCAACTATCCCATCACTACCACAAACTATTCTGTTCTGATTCCGACCATCCCAGGTTTTTGATTTGGATTATTGGTTTCTTATGGAAGTCATCTCCACAACACTTCCATGTTTCCTATATGGAAAACTAATCTGAATAGACATATCTTAAATGAAGCAACATGGTAATCATAAAATTCTATTTCAATTTTACCATAATGTAAAAATAATTTATGGATATTCTATTTACAATATCATAAAACTAAATGTTATTTAAACAAACCTCTGAGACCACATATAAGTCCCGACCCTTAAAATATTACCTAATCATGAAATAAGTTTACAATTTGACTTTAATTAACATAGAGGTTCGTTTTTGGTTTATAGTATAAATTAATTAGGACATTATTAATACATATCTTCCCATAATCGTACAAGATGATACTATCTAATGATTATTTACTTTCTCCACAAATGGAAACCCTTTTAAAAATAAAACATGATTTTTTTCCTGATAAAAATCTTCTTGAATTATTCCTGTCTCTTAACCATCCTTATACCCTGTGAAAAAAAATAAAAAACATAGGATAAGCACAATAAGATTAGTAAGGGGTATAAAATATGCAAAGAAAATGTTAGTCCCCAAATATTTATAAACTCATGAATTCATAAGAATCATGAAAACATCATAGAAATCATAAATCATAAATTTGCCTTATGGAATCCATATTATACATACATTGTAGCTTTCAAAACTACATAGGGAGTAACCTTTACAGCTATTTATGGAATTACCATCACATTATATTTCATAAATCTCTTAGGAGAAACCTTATTGTTTAAATCTGCATCATTTCTAAATTCATTAGAGTGATACACCAATTCTCCTGCCCATAGTTTACCATAAAACCACCTATATACATAAGCAATTCCCAAGAACCATAACATAATCATAACGCGTAAAACAAGCATAAAGGAGAAATAACATCTCCACATTGAAATAATAATACATCATTTCAACATATTGATATAATTAATCCTTTATAAAATCCATTTGCATTACAAAAATTCCAAAAAAGGTAATATGGTAATTACTATTCTTTTTAAAAACATTACGACTTTTTGAAAAATCCAAATTCCAAATAATGGACACGGTGGCGGAAAGGCCGTTGTCACCACGCACTTTAAAAAAATTCTTTTTTTTATTTATTAAAACACTTCGTAGAAAAATATTCCTTTTGAAAACCATTCAAATAAATTAAAATTCCAAGGTTTTTATTATAAAATGTATAAAATAAAGAAGTTTTTAATGTCAAGTTATGCCTCAATGAAAGGATATTGAGACGACGTACCTTAAAAAGATTGTATCAGTAGATTAAGGATAAATCAATGAAATAATAATGTGTCAAAAATATAAATACACCCTATATAATTGAATATTCTATGTAAAAAATAATTTATCCTTCACACATATTCTAGGAAAAACTAAACCAATGACATGGATACTTAACTCAATGAATGGATATTGAGTTAATATTTCCTTAACCTCAAGTCCGACTTGTCTCATTCATTATTTATATTCCTAAATAATAAATATAGGATAATTTATAATTTTTTTGGACCTTTTTCAAGTTTATTATTCATTTGATATTACTTATTACCTTGTGAAAGCAATTAGTTAACTATTTTAGATCATATCAGACATTTTGTTGTTGTTCGACACATGAGTCAAAAATGAACTTGTTATGATTACAAATTTTACATGTGGTAAAAATTCCATTATATCTAGAATATTTTTGATTATTTAAATATCATTATTATATAGTACAAATGTTATTATAATACTTCATAATTTTTTGAGGTGTGAAATGAAATACACAGTTCATGGAGATGGTATGTTGTACGTATGCAAGAATACAACTTTTATATCATTGTCATATTAATGGAATGAAATATAAATGATAAATAGGTATATTATAATTCATTAATAATATATTTGTTATATATGTTACATAGGTTCATTAATTACATTATTTATAATTTCCATGTATGGTATTAACTAGTCATGTAACATTGAGGGCACAATATTCCACACTTCCGCAAATAAAATTATCGTACTTACACATTATGGAAAGAGTAAATGTGTGTTATAATTAAAATTACATAATAATAGTGAAAATTGAAGTATAATAAATATAATATATAAATATAATATATAAATACAGTTCCCCTATAATGGCCAGCATGATAGGTGGTAGGATAAAATTGAATAATTATAATTTTGTGAGGCAATAATTCATCATTCAGAGAAACAATGTGTCCTATATCCATTATATGGAGGCGTGTGTAAGTGTGTAGGTAAAAAAATAGCATAAAAAATAGTATTATATTTTAAAAAAAAATTATAAAAAAAAATGGAATAAGAAGGGGTTAGGGTGTTGGAGATGAAAAATAAAAGAAAGGAGCTTGAAGGAAGGGGTTACCATTAAATCGGGTAACTCTTTTTTATATGAATGAATATGCTTTCTATAATTTCCTTCTACCCAATGTAAGAATTATAGGAGTAATGACGGGATTTTTTGGGCATATATTAATAGAATTTCGATTTTACAATGGTCGTGAGAGGTGTTAATAAGTGGGTAGAGTTGGTGGCCTTCTGTAAGAGGGAGGAGGGTCACTTTTGGAAATTCTTGAAATATTATTTTATAATAAATTTAATTTCGAATTAAAATTGCTCCAAAGTGATATATTTCGAGGATAATATTATTATGGGTATAAATCCTCACATCCAATATATTTTAGAAAAGTTTAGGTCACATTGTTGTCCTTATCTTTTGGGTTTAATCCCTAGATAAATAAATTAACTTTTACAATGTCTTCTTGTATTATTACACTATCAGGTTAATATAGTTACTATAAAATTAAAAGAGAACCACAAGTGGAAAATTAATTATATTTTTAACAATATCTATTTTATTTTTACTAATATTATACTTTAATTACAATTATATCATTTAATAAAATAGTATTTTTTTTAAACTCGTTTATGTTAATTTTGACTCTGTTTAGAAATTAATTGTTTAAGCCATAACAACTTGATTCATTCTAAAAAACCTAAAACAAATAAAAAACATGTCATAATAATCCATAATATTTTTGTATGGATCATAATTCTAAAATTACGTTTATTTTTATATCTATAATATCATTTACTTGAATATTTCATTAATAAGGAAATCACTACAATATCATAGTATTATAAATAAATTTATTTATTTAATGTCCAAAAATTATAAATAAAAAAACATAATGAGAAAAATAATTTTATTTCATTTTAATGACTATTTAGAGTCAAGGTTATTAGTTATATAACACTATATTAATTGTTTTTGTTAAAGGATACATGTTTATGTTATATTTATCCTTACTTTAAATTAATTATTATAACATGTCATTATCACAACCATGTGGCTCCAAAATTCTAAAGGTTTGGCCTAAGGATTGTTTTGGTAACCCATGAATCATTTAATATGACTAAGACATGTGTTATGGTAGTTTAATAGTATTATAATATTATTTTTACCCTTATTTACATAATTTACACTCTAAATATGGTAAATAAAAATAATTACCTACATTACTATTCATAATGACAAAAAATAAAATATACCAATTTAAATAATTAGAAAATCTAATTGAAAATATTAAATATATTTTTACATATTCAAAACATAAAAGTTTCATTAATTAATTTAAAATTATTCCCCATTGTCACAATGAGAACACGTGTTTTTAAAATGTAAAAACCATAAAAAGATTAACGTGCACTTATATCTAATTTCATTGTGAAATTACCTACAATGAACATAATTTGATTAAAGGAATAAAAATTAATCCAATTAAACCTTAAATCCAATTAAAAGGATAATATTACTACATAAATAAATTATTCTAAAAGGTAGTTTTGACTTAAAATGTAGTAATTTTCACTATTGATTCAAATATGATTTTGATCCAAAAAATAATAAAATTTCAACCAAGGTAAATTTTAATAGCCTAATTACAAAAAAAAGGTTTATTTTGTCAAATAGAACATAAAAAAGTGGAAAAAAATATTTTTAAAAATGGATCTCCCTCAAAATGTTGTAAAAACCATTTATAAATATTAGAGTTTTCTATGCTTAAAATCAGAATTATTCTCATTTTAGGGCTCTAAATTTATAGGAAAATGTAATTTTTTTTTCAAATATATGTGTAATAATGTTGTGGTTAGTTATTTTCATTCTCTCCAATACAAAGACTAGGTGTTAACTACCATTTAAAATAATAATATTATTATTGGATTATTTTTCTGTATAAATCAATGTTGTGTGAAATGTAAGATTTCAGATAAACCCAATGTTGCATGTCGAGTAGGATATCAAAAAAATCATCTCCTTTGTGTATAATTAATATCTTATTCATAAATATTAATAAAAACCCAATACTCTATAAATACATGGGATGTTACACAATCTCTCTTCATCAATGATCAAACCAAATCTAGGTAGGGGTTTTAAATTGGTGTGATCATTCATCATCGTTATCTCTTTCAATGAAGAACGTGAATCAACCCACCAACTGGTAGATCTATAGAGCAATCATTCATGTGGTATAGATACTAATACAACGAGATTATATGGGGTTATTACTTAGTGGATATTAGTATCCTTTAGTTCTTTTTTTTCTAATGGGATGAATGAAGGCCAAACAATCAAGGTCGATGCTCATTCCTTGTGTGATCATGGTGCTCTCACTCTCTGTCTCTTGTGTTCTTAACTAATGGTCCCTAGTGGTTGCGTCAGGTTCTTTCATGATGATTCCAAATGCGTCAAGAGCCTTGGATTGAAGGTGAGATAATTTAGATCACATAGAAGTGTATATTAAGACCCATGGATCACGAGGGTGCTTGTGGTTCAGAACACATGCCACCACGATGACGGTGGAGACCTTTAGATGTAGGGTCGGCAGCGGCAGTGTGACCACCCACCAGTAGTGGCCTCTGGCTAGACATCCGGAGGTGGAGATCCCGACGACAACTATTGTGAGATGGAAAATATGGGATTCCAATAGGCGTAAGGCTTTGGTAGATGCAGTAGGGGGGTCGCGGTCTAGTTGGACCGCAGTGTTAATACCCCGCAGAAAACCATCGCATCAAACATGGTGGCCTCCACACATTCACTGGACAACAAAGTGACACCATATTCCTCCTTGGTGGAGTGAACCAACCTACCCCATCGGGTCGGGTGGGGTAGGTAGTCCGAAACATGGTCGGGCCAGACCCGGTGGGTCGAGTTGGGTATCGCCAAACCGGGACCCAACCAACCCCTTTTTACGTAAATTCCCATAACTCTCAAACCATGTGTCTTTTTGATGAGGCATTATGCACGTTGAGACTCTTGTGAAGAGATATCTCTTTTGATACACTTTATGTAATTTTATGTGGATGTTGGCGTACAACCTTTTGGGTCAAAAATAAGGTGCTCCCAGAATGAGCATGCTAAGGACGGAATCCAGCGACAGGCTGTGACAAAGACGCTATGTGATTACCAAGATTGTGTGTCTTACCTATATGGAATGTCTTACCTAGAATATGTGTATTATCTAGAATTTGTGTCCCACCAAGACTAATTTGGTATTCCCTTGTCCGAACAGGGTTCATGTCATCTAGTCTTTGATGACACTCCATGTGTTGCTAACTCTCTTTCTATTACTGACACTCCATGTGTAAACAAAACTCTATGTGTTACCGACACTTTGTGTATTACCTACTATCGGTGTGTTTGCAATGATCTGTGCATTACTACATGATTTTATTTTTGGTTCTTGTAAAATTAATATTTACATACATAGACCTATACATGGTGTGACCCGACCTTAGGAATCTAATGGCTATGATATCAAGCCTCTTTGTCTTAGAGAGAACAGATGTTTGAGGTAAACATTATGATGTAACAAGAAAATGATTTCTCTTGGATTATTTTGGTATACCTGTTCTACATGCTTACTTTTAGAGATCTTGAGGAGTTAGATCTCTTGGAATCAAGCATTTTTTGAGATGAACTATATGGTAGGTAGTGGATGAGACCATGATTCTAGGAATCATTTAGGATTGTACATGGTTGTTCTTGTCATATGTGTTATTGAAACATACCATTGTTTTTATGAATGTTTCTTCTTAGTGGTGTTTCATTCATTGTATTTAACATCATGTTTTGGGGATCCTTACTGAGTATTGTATTGCTCAATCCTGCACAGGCTTTTCCCCCACATGTTATGTTTTTTGCAGGCAATTGACACCTTGATAGAGTCCTTGGTGGATAGAGGACAGGTGGTTCTTAGAGTGAATCAATATAGGAGGTGTGCTTCTGTGGATCCAGAGATCTATTATAGTGCCTAATATTCATGTGGGGTTTTCTATAGAGGAGTTCCACAGACTAGTACTTTTAATATTATTATTATTTTTGTTTTATTATGGACCCATTTATCATTAGTTTTCAGTTGTCATACCTTATGCTTGTTTACTTAGTGTTTTCACTTTCCAGCTTATGTGGCTTGGATTTGTCTACTTGTGTAAAGGTACTTAGGAAAATGAAACCCATTTGTTTGGAATATGCATACTTGTAGCATGTCATTAGCCCCTGGACTTTGGGAGGCGGTCTTGGGGTTGTCATAACATAGGTCTTGGGGGATGGGTTTTGACATAGTGGTATCAAATGAGGTCATTTATACCTTAAGATCCCATAGTCTATGAATTTGGTTTGGCGAAATAGTGCTAAGTCTATTGAGTTTGGATTTCTGCCCATGGAATCCAGTATTGGTACGACGACCGACATTTCTATACACCCATACCCTGCATTCTAATTTTTGACACTATACATGAAAACAGTATTTACAGGAAAAAAAGGTTGGTACATTCATCATATGGGTATGGGTTGTGTTTTTCATGTACTTCATGAGATAGCTCACATGTTATACTCTATTTATTATGGTACATCTTGTTTGGTTTCAAGAGGATTCCACATAGAAATCCATCTTGGATTCCATTGTGTGATCATGAGTATGATCCACGAGATGACTATAACGATGCAAATATTTTTACCAGAGACAGAACCTCCGAGTGTTGTTCTAGGTGTACCACCACCTGTGGAGTAGAACATGGTACTCGTAGTACTAGTGGATGAGATTTTTAGGTAGAGCGCACTTCATTATTTACAATAATAGACACCCCTTAGGTTTTGAGGAAATCCTGACTCTTAGGTGGATGAGGACTATCATGAGGCAATGACTGAGTTTTCCACCCTGTTTGGACACCATTTGATCTGATGGAGGTCCTAGCAGTGATCCTTCTACCTGGATTAGTAGAGAGATGGTGGGGTTTAGATTACCCCACATTATGATGAGGTGACACTTATTTGGATATATTTTTCGAACCTTTCTTAGTGAAGGGCCACTCACCATAAAGGATAAGGGCTATGAATTCCTGTGAGCTTCTAATACTTTAGCAGGACGACATGTTGGTCGCTAATTATTCATCGAGGAATACCATCCATTCTAGGTACTTGATGAATAGAGTAAGACTAGTGCTTCAAGGCTTGGACCTCCGAACAAGGTGTCTTTAAGGATATTTAATCCATCATTATTCCTCTAGAAATTCATACTTATTATAGGGTTCTATAGTGAACCTTTGTGGTTGAAAGTCCAATGGCTGAGTGGATATAGCCCGTAGATTTCAGTAGTTGTAATGAAGGAGGAGAGCCCTCGAGAGTAGGAAGATGATGTCAGTATCAATGAATTTTACATGTGAGTTGTTCCAAGAGGAGGATTGAGGATATGGTATTTATATCTCATGGTTCATAGGTGGAGTCGAGTCAGCCTAAGGGGAGGAAATTATTTTCATGAGATGGAATGGGACATCTCGCTAGAGATTATACAACTCGTCATGTTGCTGATAGGGAAATGGTGGATCGGCCACCGAGGTAGACATAGTTGTCTGAACTGATGGATATTTAGGGATTAATACATGGTAAAGAAGTTGGGAGAGCAATAAGAGGTGTTATACATTTCGACATGTTACCACCACCACCCCCATGTAGTCCACAATAGGCTTAGGGAGTTATAGGATAGGGGAAGGGGAAGGTGCATAAAGTCAAGTCATATGACCCAAGGGCTCTAAGAATGATTCGAGGTATAGTCTATGTCTATTCTTAGCATCTATATTAATAGAAACAGGTTCTAATCATTCTTACTTATCAACTATCTTGTATGAGCCCAAGAGTGTCTAGTTAAACCAATGACTTGACCATTAAATACAGAGATACCTATAGGGGGAGACTTGATAATCACTCTTATACTAATAGCGTGATATAAATCTTGAGTTATGAGTTTCGGTTGGAACCTCTGGGTGATAGCGTGGAGGCTTTACGATGTCATTCTTGGTATGGATTGAAAATTTTAGGAAAAAACGGTGAAGTGTGTCCATAGTGAAGGCATGAGGTTTTAACTTGTTGGAAAAAAGGAAAGCTACGTATCACATGATAGAATCATGTTTTAGAGGGTACTTCATACCACTATTGAGTCGAATAGCCATACCATCGGGGTAATGGATGTTATGAGTTTTCAGTTCCTAGTAGTAGTGGTAGAGTATGAGGACATCTTCCCTAAATATGTTCCAGGTTTACCTCACCATTTGGAGATAGACATATGTATTGTTCTACACCATGATATGGTGCCAATATCACCATCAGTATATCATATGGATTTCGTAGAGCTGTGTGAGCTGAGGGTATAGGTGGGGGACTTGTAGATTAAGGTCATAGTAAGACCAAATGTTTGAGGTTATATGTGGATTATTGACAAATTAACTAAGTGAACATGGAGAAAAATTATCCACTACTAGACAGTCGATAAAAAATTAGATCATTTGAATAGGGGAAACTATCTATGTGGATAGAATGATGTTTGCTGGCTTTTCTGAACTTATGACAATGTTTGATTATCACTCTGATCCTGAGTTTTCTTGAGGAGGGAGTTGGGTATGTTGTGTTCTTAGATGCATTTGGTAATAGAAATGGTTGTGTCCTAATGTAGTGGAAAGTGGTTATTGCCTATTGTTTTCTTATTTTAAGATTGCATGATCAGAACTATGTGATTCACAATCTTGAGTTAGCAATGGTAGTCTTTGTATTGATGATGTGGCCACACTACCTGGTGAGAAGGCAGTTTATCATATACTCCTACCACAAGAGTATCAATTATATATTCTCTTAGAAGGACCGGGGCTTGAGATAGAGGTGTTTCCTATATTTCCTCCTAGAAAATGACGTATATTTGGTCTACACATAGAGGAATCAGAACATTGAAGTTGATTATCTTGGAAGGAGATCCAATTCATATTGTCTGAACAAGGAAATAAATTATTTTTCCTTGATATAGTTATCCTTTGTGGATAGATATGTAGTAGCTTATCTCCAATAGGTGGGTATTACCCCAAAAATAAGATTGTGAGTTAGAGAGGCATGACTCGGTGACACCGACAGTGACACATTACATGCTCAGTTGTCCATGAATAATTTTTCTGATGGATATTCGAAAGGTGTTGAGCATGTCATTCCTATTAGAGGACACACTGTAGTAGTAGTGGACACCTAGAGTGGAAATATGCATCGAGGTATGCATGTGAGTGTCAATAAAGACATAGGGGATGAATGAATAGGTTGATGATGGGCTTACATGTTGATATAAAAGCTATGGGCTTATTTGAGTCAGTTTCGTTGTTTGCCAACTCTTTTTGTAGAGATCATGTTCTTGGAAGGGGTTTCTATTTTCTTTTTTGGGTTTCTAAAAAGGTAGTGAGAAAGGATATCGATGGAAATTATGACATGTTTACCACATATATCATTGGGACACAATACAATATGGGTGATAATGAACTGACTCATAAAATCAGCCACTTTTAGCTTTTCGGGATCAAAGTTCAGTAAAGAGCTTGGGATGCCTCTACATGTAATAGATAACTCGACTCCATATAAGGCCATCAATGATTGTTTTTTATTAAGAAGATTGATTTCATCCTGGTTACTGAAATCAAGTATTGGAATGATAGGACCTTCTGTGGGAAGTTAATTTCAATAGTGCATACCCAAGGGAAACCCAAGAATCTCTCGAAGTGAACATGGGAGTATGGGGCTCAGGTTCATTCCCATACCCTCATCTGCTTGGGTATCCCTTGGTTTGGATTTCTAGAATGTAAATGCTTCAGGTTGGAAGGATTTAATGACTCAAATTTTTTATCTTTTATTTTTAGAATCTTAATGGGAAAATTCAGAGAGCATGCACTAGGAAGACGTACGATTCTGAGGCCCGGAGTGGCTGAAATGGTTCGATAATAATTTTTTTGTTTTTTATAGAATTTTTGAGTGGTTTTACTAAAAATGTGGAATAAATCTTATACAGATACCAAAATTAGAAATATGAGGGCACTTTTGTGTTTAGGATGGTGGGTTTACTCTAGGTACGACTTAACTTTATAGGTCGTGGGTCTATTGTGAGAAAACATGAAAAGGACGTGATAGTAAATAAAATAATTAAATAAGATTATTTATTTTCAAATCATAATATCTCATGAATGGTGACTCGTATTGGATATATAATACCACCATTGATTTTGTAATGTGGGATGTTCCTTAGGTGAGGCCTAATATTGACCAGTGTGGGTTGACTGAGAATGATAATTTTTGGATTTTTTAAAGTAAGAATATATTAAACATAAATAATAAAATTTTATTTCCTTTTAAATAATTTTCGCATCGAGAAGCTGCAATGCTTCAATAGTGACATTAAAATGTGTTTCCCTCATTTAATAGCTTGACAGAGATATGCTATTAGATGGAAAATCCAAGATAATTTTCATTGATGCTCTAGAAAAAATCTTTTGAAAATGGTGGAAGATCGACCACCTTAGGATCTTTTGAATCAAGGATCAAGGATCAATGAATGACGATGACAAAATCTATCTTGGTCAATGATCGAACTGAATCTAGGTATGTGTTTTAATTTTGTGTGATCCTTCTTCCCTGTTCTTTCATTCCATGATGAATATCGATCAACAGACCAACATGTTGATCCACATATCGATTGTTCATGCATGATGGGTTCAATTTCTATGAGATTAATTATGGTTATTACTTAGTGGTTATTAGTATATTTTAGTTCTCCTTCGTCTAAAAGGATGAATGAAGGTTGAACAAACAAGGTTTATACTCATTCCTTTGGTGTTCATGGTGCTCTCTCTCTCTTGTGTTCTTCACTGATGACCCCCATGGTTACATCATATTCTTTCCAGAGGTTCCAAATGTGTTTGTCCCCCAGTTAAATGATGAGAAAATTTGGAGCACATGGAAGTGAAGACAATAACCCTTGGATCATGAGGGAGCTCATGGTTCATAAAATAGGCCACCACGGTGACGGTGGTGATCCGTGGAAGGAGGGATGCCAGTTTGGCCACCTGACCCTAGTGGCTGTTGGCTGAGTGTCTAGTAGTGGAGATCCTTGCGGCAACCCTCGCAGGGTGGCGGACATGGGCCGTCGAAAGGTGTCCAGCTTTGGTCTTTTGCGGATGGGGAAGGGGGTCCAGATCAAATGGATGGGGGCCACAATCCAACTAGAATGTCTTGGTAGGACTATCACATACAAGAATTAATTTAATTTTAAATTCCATTTAATTTCCATTCATGCTTTGTTTTGGGGGTTTCCCAAACTTATAGGGAGGAATGGGTGAGTTTTCATGAATTGGCCCAAACCGTGAGCCCAATTCCAGATTTTAAAATAAATTTTGATTCCTTTATTACTCCTTCATTTTTCAAAATTCTTCATCCATTAAAATTCTTAATTGTCATCCCCTGACCTATTAAGACCACCATATTAATTTGGTTCATTTAGGAATCCATAATAATGGTGGATATGGGTTTTTATTTAAGGGATTGGGCTTGCCCGAAAGCCCATTTTCTGCATTAAATATAAATTTTAATTCTTTAATAATGCCTTAAATATTTGGGTTTTTTAGTGATTCCAACTCTAACCTGATCCCACTTATAAAAGGCGCGCCCCCATTCTCTCCTCCCAAAATTGGGAGCTCAATAGAATCACGAAATTGGTCGAAACTCCTCTGGATTTCAAAAATACCCCAGATTTGGAGAGGTAAATTGATTCCTTTATAACTCCTTATATTTTTACTCTCTCCCCCCATTAAAGTTACTACATGATCTCCTAATCCTTGTTTGAACCTCCCTTGATTGGTTGGATGTTTTCAAATTTAGATACTGGTGGATTTTGGGTCATTTTATTCAAGATTGTTTTGAGTAATTGTTTCTCTCTTCAATTTGTTCCTTCTCCTTAGGGTTTCCTCCCTCTTTCATTATGTTCTAAAATTTCCAGAAGTTAGGGTTTGAACCTATGGTTTGATTTGGTGTCTTTTTGGTTAAATATTTTGGTGTGGGGCTAGATTTATCTTCCTTGGGATGCGGTGGTGGTGCGGTTGATGTTTCACACCATGTTTTGTGGGATTCGACACTTTTCGTAGGTGGTTCCATGTGTAAACAATTATTGATGAGTTAGAATGTTGTATTTACTCATTATTCATATTTCTCATATGTTGGGTGTGGTGTGAAAACTATTTATGATTGATTTGGTTATGTGTTTAATTCTACAGTTGCATTTTAACTTGAAATTTGGAGTTTTCATGTGTTACTCGTGGGGTATAATTAGGGTGTATTTTATATAATATAAAATTGGTTTAATAAATCTTTTTAAGCCTTCCAATTATGGTCTTGTAATGTATTAGTGTCATGTGGGCATAAAAAGGGGGTTTTTGAATAGGTTTTATGTGTAAAACATTGTTATACATCTTGTGATCATTTTATGAAAATGTGTGTTTTAATTTGGATATTTTGTTGTACTGTTCAATGTGATTTTATAAAAATTTAAAGTTGTTTAATAAATGTCTCTAGGGATTCCAATTATGTTTTGGATAGGAATTGGTATCGTTTTTTCTCTTAAATGGGGGTTTTGAAATGGTTTTTGTGTGAAAGACATATTTACACCATTTGGGTTCTTTTTATGAAAATTGTAAATGTTTTAGTAGGTCAAACAAAGTGGGAAAAGGGTGAATTTTTACTGTTTGGTATGTGTGTTCACCTATTAATGGGTCTTGAAAGGTGAAGTGATATTTTAGGATTTCAAATATTTTTATAATGTTTTTAAAATTTCTGAAATGTTTTATTAAATCGTGATGTTGGAGCAAATCTTGTTTGTGGGCTGTTTCATGTAAGTTTGATGATAAAATGATTTTGAAGGTAAAAATAGTATTATGTAACAAGTTAGGGGGCTGTTATGATATTTATAATATATTGGAATGGTTTTATAAATTTTTTTAATGGATTTGTGGAAGTGTTAATGAAATGTGAAAGGTGTTGTGGGCTATTTTGGTGTGAGTTGGATTTCGAAATCAATTTGAATGAAAAGTGGACTTTTGTGACTTGTGTTGTATACATGTGAGATGTTTGGTGAATTTATGATATGGAAATTATATTTTCATGTCAATATTATATTAATTGACTTATTGAAATTGTTTGAGCACAAAGGGAAAACTCATGTATCTAGGTGGGTGGACGTGTACTAGTTTGCTAGTGAATTCGGGGGTTTTTTCCTCAGTTTCACTTAGCCATATTTACACTTACAACTCTAACTAAACTATTATGATGATGATTTGGGACTAAAATGTTATGGGTATGATCCCTAATAGTGTATCGTGCAGGAGAATAGATATTTTTAATGTTTACTCTCACTGAGATACGAGGTACCACGGACCCACAGCTAGCTAGTGCCTAGGGGTTATTTCCCATTGCATATGCTCACCAGAAATTTTGTGATTACTGTCAGCATATGGTATGAGTGGATAGAAAATTCAGTAGCTTTTGTATTTATTTTAAAAGTGTCTATTCTTTAAATTAGCCCACCTGAAAACTATTTTTATTTAATGTTTCATCTTTTAGAAATAGTTACTAGGATTTCAAGTTTTTGAAAACTTGCATGCTTTTTGTAATTAAATGTTTATCACATGGAATCTATTAGTGGTGGTATGATGTTGGGCTTTCCTCACACCCTACTTACACACTTGGGAGTAAGTAGACTTTGTTATTTTGGTTGTCGTAGGTTGGGTAGAGTTTTTAGTTCTTGTGGTTTGGGTTTCTAGTAGGTCCTTGGTGGCGAAGTCTTGTAGAGATGGATTGAGGGTGGTGTCCCTTTCCATGAGGGTTCTTGGGATGTTCCATTTTGGTTTCGTACCTCTGTTATAGTCTTTTTGAGTTGTTTTAAAATATGTAATTCATTTCTAATTTTTTGTAAAAGATTGGTTGGATTGAAAAATCCAGATTCGTTTTATTGGATTCTTTTGTTGGTTTAAGTTTATACACTCAGGTAAATCATTCCCAATTTTCATTTTATGATTCTTGGGAACTTGTGCCAGTCCATGGGGATTGGGAACTCCCTTTGGTCCTTGTTGCAGGCTAGTTTGAGCGCCAGTTTTGATCGCAACCAGATTCGGTTCGTGACAAAATGTTATCAGAGGAGGTTCAAGTTAACTATTTGGGTCATGTTATTTGGGGAAGAGTCAAGATAGTCTGGAGTTAGGATTGTTGGGACTTGGAATTCTAGTTATGGGTAGTGTTCCTGATCACCACACATAATTATGGGATTCAAGTTTCTAAGATAATATGGGATTTATCTAATTTCATTGGTTTTCTTGGTTCGATGATCATTTGGGTAAACGAAAAGAGAGTTGAGTTAATGGTATTAGAGAGCTCATAGGGCCTGGAAATACATGTAGAGCCAATGATATTCCCTAGAACACTCTCTATGATAGTGAAGTGATTGGAATATGGCCGTCAACCATATGTCCAAGTCACCCACTGAAACTACTTTCCTCTCACATTGTTTTGGGCTTTAGTTTTGAAAACATGGAACTTTGGTTATAAGAAGAACAAAGTTTTTGTGAAATGATTTTCAAATATATAAGGAATTGTTTGATTTATTAAATGGTGGAACTGAATTTGCAGAATTTTTTTGAAATGGAGAATGGTGTGCTTACACCTCTTTTGAAATATGTAACTATATTGAAGTTGGTTTTGAAAAGTGTTTCCAGTAGGGTTTTATAAACAGTCAAAGGGTGTTTTAATGGGATGAGATGTTTTGAAATTGACGTGAATATCTTGAAAGTGAGTTATTTTCTAAATGGTTTTGTCATTCTGAAAAGTTTTTTAAGATGTGAATTTGGATTTTTATCTTGTGGTTAGCTGTTTTGAGAAAAAGGATGTGTTGGTTGATAGTTATGGTTTTGAAAAGTGGAAAGAATTTTTTTTTAACCTATGGTATATTCGTGAGAAACCACATGAAAGGGATTATATGGGATGATCGATAGTTGATGGAATGACTGGACAAGGGTCAGGATGGATATGAGGAGGGTTCCTAGTGTGGCACAGAAACATTCATGTGTAAGGCCCATTGGGTTCCATTGGTGGATACACTAACCGCTGAACTCTTTTTTTTCAAGTAATATTATTAATGAAAAACATGATGTCTTGATGAATTGTTTGGGATTGATTATATTATGTGTTTTTGGAAAATATTGATGTTGTGGGATGTTTTGAGTCCAAGAACCCCTCTTGTTTGAACTGTGATTTGGGTTTATGTTTGGTCGGTAAGCTGGGTAGAAGGACCGGTTAGTAGTCTCCTCTAAGATTTGATTCGGGACACCATTAAGGTGGTTCTATTCATGTTTTTGGATATGGTTTATGGCTTTTTTTACCAATGGACCATCTTGATTTGGTCCTTGGTTTCTTACATTGGATAAGGTACGCCCCCATTAAGTGTTAATGCATAACTGGAGTGCAACCCGGATTTTTTCACTATTAGAAAATCCTCTAATTGATCAATATAAGGAATCTTTTATTCATATTTGTTTATTGAGTCTACACCCATTCCTTTATTTTATTTTTATGTCCTCTTGTAGCGGGAGAGTGCTCATGGAATGTTGAAAGAGACCTTAGTTTCTTAAGTATCCTAATTCGTCGATGTTGGAAGTAGTCTAGGGTAGTTAGTGGGGATGAGTGTCAGGATGGTGTCCAAAAGGGCCTTTAGGTTCTTCAAAGTTTCTTTGAAGCATGAGTTCATGTTAAACCACCAGTGTGGGAAATATGGTCACAATAGGATATTGTGCCCACTTTCTAGAATTGTGTGTTGTTTGGGGATGTTGTATAAGGCCCCTCTAGATGAATTGTTTATATCAGTCACAATAGTCATGTTCTATGATGCCTTATAATGTCATGTGCTCAATTGACCGTAAAAGTGAAAGATGGGAAATAATATGATAGTCTCTCTTATGTTTGGAGAATATCTCCCTTGTAAAAACTAAAAAATATTCCATTTTAGAGGAAGGTGAGTATAGGTGTTCTTTACTTCTATTGTTTCTCACTCGAACAAACAAGGTGTGATGTGTGTGTGTCTTCTAATCCCTTTTTATAGTGAAATATCAGGTTAGGGTAAAGTGGGTTTGGAATGTGTTATGTCTTGGAAAACATATCAGGGATTTTGGTGTAGTTTTTGGTTGCACCGAATGAATAATTCTCATTCAGAGGGTTTCCAAAGCCAAACTAGTTTGTCGAAGATGCTTCAATCATTTGAGATCTAGCCATAGGTCTCAGAGAGAAGCTGACTCGTAGTCAGATGAAATCACAGGTTTGTTTAAAACCTTGTACAACATCCTATCCTCAGAATGAAATATAGGATGATTTTAAACCTATGGTTTCATCATCTTTCTTATGTTGTTCTTGTTCGGTGGAAATAAGTGGAGGGCCTTGCACCCATGTCATCGCCCAATGTTATTCCCTCCCCTTTTGGTTTCCATTGAGTCTTTGGAGAAAGGTTTGATGTTTGGCTAGACTGGTTGAGCACATGGTTTGCACTTGGGTAGTAGTGATCAGGCCCCAGAAAACCATGAAGATGGAAGGATCCCCATTGTTAGTATATGATTTCCCAAACCATGCAGAAAAATGATGTGGTCATCCAAACTCTTTAAATTTTGGGGTCTTTCTGTACCAGCCTGTGCTGCATGGTTAAGATGGTTGGTTCGTATGGTAGGGAGAGCCACTATGAGTCTTATATAAATTATTTTGTAAAATTCTTATGGATGTATACCCATTGTATCGAGGATTCCATTCAAGCCTCCCCCTGTTAGTGTCCTGATTCTATCTCAGAAAAAAAAATATCAGTTGTCTCTTATGGTGGGGAGCCTACATTTGTTCCCTCGTACCAATAACGTAGACATATCCATGGTCATGGATTGGTGGTAGGTAGTCTCATTTGAAGATGTCAAGCAACATACATCTTCCTTGGGTAAACATTGATATTGGAGAGTTTCCAATGGTTTAGTTATAGCAAGGTAAGTGTAACCTTGTTTGATGTTGTTGTTCGTTTGGGTTAATTGATTGGGACTTGTTTGGATAGTATTTAAGGATTTTTGTTTTGGGATAATGTATGAATGTGATTTATTATTTCAAGAAAGTGGTGTGAGTTTTGTTTGAGAGTGTAATAATTCATTAATTGATTACTAGAGGTGTTTTGGCCTTTGAGGGTGAAACCTGGAAAGGGAGTACCTCTTGGTTTCTCAGTTGGGTTTGGTTGTTTATTTGGCCTTGATGTGACTTTTTAGGGTGGAATGTTTTCATGGTGGGAATAATTGTCACATACATGACTTATTTTAAATTTAAATTCCTTTTAATTTTCATTCGTGATTTTTTTGGGGGTTTCCCAAGCTTTTATGGAGGAATGCGTGAATTTTCAAGAATTGAACCAAACCTTGAGCCCAATTCCAGATTTAAAAATAAATTTTGATTACTTTATAAATCATTAATTTTTAACATCTTTCATCCATTCCAATTAATAATTGTCATCCCCTGACCTATTAACACCACCATAATAATTTGGACCATTTAGGGATCCATAATAATTGTGGATATGAGTTTTTATTTAAGGGATTGGGCCTGCTCGAAAGCCCATTTATCTACATTAAAAATAATTTTAATTCATTAATATCTCCTTCAATATTTACGTTTTTCGGTGATTCCAACATTCACCCAATTACGCTTACCTATGGCGCGCCACATTCCCTCATCCCATAATTTTTAGCTCAATAGAATCGCGAAATTGGTCAAAACTCATCTGGATTTCATAAATCACCCACATTTGGAGAGTTAAATTGATTCTATAATAACTTATTATATTTTTACTCTTTTACCCCATTACATTTCCTAAATTATCTCCTCATCCTTGTTCAAACCTCCCTTGAATGGTTGTATGTTTTCAAATTTAGAAACTAGTGGATTTTGGGTCATTTTATTCAAGATTGTTTTGAGTAAGTGTTTCTCTCTTAAATTTCTTCCTTCTCCTTAGGGTTTCCTCCCTCTTTAATTATGTTCTAAAATGTACAGAAGTTAGGGTTTGAACCTGTGGTTTTATTTGGTGTCTATTTGGTTGAATAGTGTGATCTAGGGATAGATTTATCTTCCTTGTGATGTGGTGGTGGTGCGGTTGATGTTTCAGACCAAGTTTTCAGGGATTCGACTCATTTGGTAGGTGGTTTCAGGTGTAAAAAATTATTTATGAGTTATAATGATATATTTACCCATTTTTCATATTCCACATACGTTGGGTGTGGTGAAAAAAAAATTTATGATTGATTTGGTTAAGTGTTTAATTTTATAGTTTCATTTTAACTTGAAATTGGGTGTTTTCATGTGTTACTCATGGGGTATTATTTGGGTGTATTTTATAACATATGTAATTGGTTTAATAAATCACTTTTGGCCTGAAAATTCTGTCTTTTTAATGTATTAGTGTCATTTGGGCCTAAAAAGAGGTTTTTTGAATAGGTTTTATGTGTAAAACTTTGTTATACTTCTTGTGAGCATTTTATGAAATTGTGTGTTTTCATTTGGATATTTTGTAGTATTATTTAATGTGATTTTATAAAACTTTAAAGTAGTTTTATAAATGTCTCTAGGGATTTCAATTCTGTTTTAGATAGGAATTGGTATGTTTTTTACTCTTAAATGGGGGTTTTGAAATGGTTTTTTTGTGGAAGACATGTTTACAACATTTGGGTTATTTTTATGAAAATTGTAAATGTTTTAGTTGGTCAAACAAAGTGGGGAAAGGGTGAATATGTATTGTTTGGTATGTGTGTTCACCTATTAATGGGTCTTGGAAGGTGAAGTGATGTTTTAATATGTCAAACATTTTTAGAATGTTTTTTAAATTTACGAAATGTTCTATTAAATCGTGATGTTGGAGAGAAACTTGTTTGTGGGCTGTTTCGTGTAAGTTTGATGATAAAATGATTTTAAAGGTAAAAATAGTATTATGTAACAAGTGAGTGGGATTTTATGAGTTTTTTAATATATTTTAATGGTTTTATAAAATTTTTTAATGAATTTGTGGAAGTGTTAATGAAATGTGAAAAGTGTTGTGGGCTATTTTGGTGTGAGTTGGATTTCAAAATCAATTTGAATGAAAAATGGAATTTTGTGACTTGTGTTGTATATATGTGGGATTTTTGGTGAATTTATGATATGGAAATGATATTTTCATGTCAAAATTATATTAATTGACTTATTGAAATTGTTTGAGCACCAAGGGAAAACCCGTTTATCTAGGTGGGTGGACATGTACTAGTTTGCTATTGAATTCGGGGGGTTTGGCCTCAGTTTCACTTAGCAATATTGACACTTACAAATCTAAATAAACTATTATGATGATGATTTGAGACTAAAATGTTATGGTTATGATCCCTAATAGTGGCTCGTGCACGAGAACAGATATTTTTAATGGTTACTCTCACTGAGATACGAGGTACCAGGGACCCATAGATAGCTAGTGCCTAGGGGTTATTTCCCATTGCATGTGCTCACTAGATATTTTGTGCTTACTGTTGGAATATGGTATGAGTGCCTAGAAAATTCAGTAGCTTTGGTATTTATTTTAAAAGTGTTTATTCTTTAAATTATCCCACCTGAAAACTATTTTTATTTAATGTTGCATCTTTTAGAAATAGTTACTAGGATTTCATGTTTTCGAAAACTTGCATGATTTTCGTCATTAAATGTTTATCACATGGTTTCTATTAGTGGGGGTATTCTATTGGGCTTTGTCTCACACCCTACTTACACCCTTGGTAGTATGTATAGTTTGTTATTTTTGTTGTCGCAGGTTGGGTATAGTTTTTAGTTTCAGTAGTTTGGGTTTCTAGCAGGTCCTTGGTTGTGAAGTCTTGTGGAGATGGCTTGAGGGCGGTTACCCTTTCCATGAGGGTTCTTGGGATGTTTCCTTTTGGTTTTGTACCTTTTTTATATTCATTTTGAGATGTTTTAAAATATTTAATTCAGTTCTGATTTTTTGTAAAAGATTGTTTGGATTGAAAAATCCAGATTCGTTTTGTTGGATTCTTTTGTTGTTTTAAGTTTATACACTCAGGTAAATCATTCCCAATTTTCATTTTATGATACCCAGGAACTTTTCCCAGCCCATGGGGACCGGGAACTCCCTTCAGGCCTTATTGCGGGCCATCTTGAGTGCCAATTTTGATTCCAACCAGATTCGGTTCGTGACAAAATGGTATCAGAGGTGGTTCAGGTTAACTCTTTGGGTCATGTTATTTGGGGAAGAGTCCAGATACTATGGAGTTAGGATTGTTGGGACTTGGAATTCCAATTATGGGTAGTGTGCCTGATCACCACACCTCATTATGGGATTCATGTTTCTAGGAGAAGTCAAGATTTATCTAATTCCTTTGGTTTTCTTGGTTCGATGATGATTAGGGTAAATGAAAAGAGAGTTGGGTTAATTGTCTTAGTGAGCTCGTAGGGTCTGGAAAGACATGTAAAGCCAAGGATATTCCCTTGAACACTCTATGTGATAGTGAAGTGATTGGAATATGGCCGCCAACCATATTTCCAAGTCACCCACTGAAACTAGTTTCCTCTTGCATTGTTTTGTGCTTTTGTTTTGAAAACTTAGAACTTTGGTTATAAGAAGAACAATGTTTTTGTGAAATGATTTTCAAATAAATATGTAATGGTTTGATTTATGAAATGGTGGAACTGAATTTTCAGAATTTTTGTGAAATGGAAAATGGTGTTCTTACACCTCTTTTGAAATAAGTAACTATATTGAATTGGTTTTGAAAAGTGTATCGAATAGAGTTTTCTAAACAATCAAAGGGTGTTTTAATTGGATTATATATTTTTGAATTGATTTGAATATAATGAAATCAAGTTATTTTGTAAATGTTTTTTTCTTTCTGAAATGTTTTTTAAGATGTGATTTGTGATTTTGATCTTGTGGTTAGTAGTTTTGAGAAAAAGGATGTGTTGGTTGACAGTTATGGATTTAAAAAGTGGAAAGAATTTTTTGTTTTAACCTTTGGTATTTCCATGAGAAACCACATGAATGGGGTTATATGGGATGATGGAAGGTTTATGGAATGACTGGATGAGTGTTGGTATGGATATGAGGAGTGTTCCTAGTGTGGCACAGAAACATGCATGTGTAAGGCCCATTGGGTACCATTGGTGGATACGCTAACTGTTGAACTGTTTGTTTTCAAGAAATATTTTTAAAGAAAACATGATGTCTTGATGAATTGTTTGGGATGGATTATATTATGTGTTTTTCGAAAATTTTGATGTTGTGGGATGTTTTGAGTCCAATAACCCCTCTTGATTGAACTGTGTTTTGGGTTTATGTTTGGTCGGTAAGCTAGGTAGAAGGACCTGTTAGTAGTCTCCTCTGAGATATGTTTCGGGACACCTTTATGGTGGTTCTCATCATGTGCATGGATCTGGTTTATGTCTATTTTCTTACCTATGTACCATCTTGATTGGGACCTTCGATTCTCTCATTGGATAAGGTATGCCCCTATTAAGTGTTAATGCATAACTAATGTGCAACCCAGATTGTTTTGCAATTGTAAAATCCTCCAATTGATCAATATAAGGAATATTTTATCAATATTTGTTTATTAAGTCTCTACCAATTCCTTTATTTTATGTTTAGATCCTCTTGTAGTGGGAGAGTGCTCGTGGAACATTGAAAGAGACCTGAGTTTCTTAAGTTTCTTAATTCGTCGATGGTGGAACTAGTCTAGGGTTGTTATTGGGGATGAGTGTCTCTGTGGTGTCCATGAAGGCCTCTAGGATCTTCACAATTTCTTTGAAGCATGAGTTCATGTAAAACCACCAGTGTGGGAAATATGGCCACGATAGGATATTGTGGCCACTTTCTAGAATTGAGTGTTGTTTGGGGATGTTGTATATGGCCCCTCTCCATGCATTTTTTATATCAGTCGCAATGGTCATGTTCTGTGATTCCTTATGTTGTCATGTGCTTGATTGACCGTAATGGTGAAAGATTGTAAATAATATGAGAGTATCTATTATGTTTGGATAATTCCTCCCTTGTAAAAAAATAAAAATATTTCATTTTAGAGGTAGGTGAGTATAGGTGTTCTTTGCATCTATTGTTTCTCACCCGAACAAACAAGGTGTGATGTGTGTTCATCTTCTAAGCCCTTGTTATAGTGAAATATCATGTTAGGGTAAAGTGGGTTTGGAATGTGTATTGTATTTGAAAACTTATCGGGGATTGTGGTGTAGTTTTTGGTTGCAGCTAATGAATAATTCTCATTCCGAGGGTTTCCAAAGCCTAACTACGAGGTCAAAGATGATTCAATAATTTGAGATCTAGCCATAGGTCTCAGATAGAAGATGGCTTGTAGTCAGAAGAAATCACAGGTTTGTTTAAACCCTTGTACAACATTCTATCCTCAGTATGAAATATAGGAAGAATTTAAACCTTTGGTGTCATCATGTTTCTTCTATTGTTCTAGTTCGGTGTAAATAAGTGGAGGGCCTTGCACCCATGTAATCGACCAATGTTATTCCCTCCCCCTTTGGTTTCCATTGAGTCTTTGGAGAAATGATTGAATTTTGGTTAGAATGGTTGAGCACATGGTTTTCACATGGTTAGTAGTGACCATGCCCCAGAAAACCATGTAGATAGAAGGATCCCCACTATTAGTGCATAGTTTCCCAAACCATGTAGAAAAACCATATGGTCATCCAAACTCTTTAAATTTTGGGGTCTTTCTGTACCAGCTCGTGCTGCTCGGTTAAGATGGTTGGTTCTTATGGTAGGGAGACCCACTATGAGTCTTATATAAGTTGTTTTGCAAATTTTTGATGGATGTATACCATTTTTATCGGGGATTCCATTCAATCCTCCCCATGTTAGTGTCCTGATTCTGTCTCTGAAAAAAATATAGGTTGTATCTTATGGTGGGGGACTATTTTTGTTCCCCCGTACCAATAACTTAGACTTATCCATGGTCTTGTATTGGTGGTAGGTAGTATCATTTGAACATATCAAGCTACCTACATCTTCCTTTGGTAAACAATGATATTGGAGAGTGCCCAATGGTTTAGTTATAACAAGGTAAGTGTAACCTTCTTTGATGTTGTTGTTCTTTTGGGTGAATTGATTGAGACTTTTTTGGGTAGTGTTTAAGGATTTTTATTTTGGAATAATGTATGAATGTGATTTATCATTTTAGGAAAGTGGTGTGAGTTTTCATTGAGAGTATAATAATTCATTAATTTATCACTGGAGGTGTTTTGGCCTTTGGGGGTGAAACCTGGAAAGGGTGTACCCCTTGGTTTCTCAGTTGGGTTTGGTTGTTGTTTTGGCATTGATGTGACTTTTTATGGTGGAATGTTTTCATGGTGGGGAGAATTATAACATACATGACTTATTTTAAATTTAAATTCCATTTAATTTTCATTAATTCTTTGTTTTGGGGGTTTCCCAAGATTTTATGGAGGAATGGGTGAGTTTTCATGAATTGGACCAAACTGTGAGCCCAATTCCAGATTTAAAAATAAATTTTGATTACGTTATAACTCCTTAATTTTTAAACATCTTTAATCCATTACAATTAATAATTTTCATCCCCTGACCTATTAACACCACCATATTAATTTGTACCATTTAAGAATTTATAATATTGGTGGATATGGGTTTTTATTTAAGGGATTGAGCCTCCCTGAAAGCCCATTTTTCTAAATTAAAAATAAATTTAATTCTTTAATATCTTCTTCAATATTTGCGTTCTTCAGTGATTACAACTCTCACCCAATCCCACTTACCTATGGCACGCCCCATTCTCTCATCCCACAATTTGTAGCTCAATAGAATCGTGAAATTGGTCGAAACTCATCTGGATTTCAGAAATCACCCGGATTCGGAGAGGTAAATTGATTCTTCAATAACTCATTGTATTTTACTCTTTCCCCCCATTATAGTTCCTAAATTATCTCTTCATCCTTGTTCTAACCTCCCTTGAATGGTTGGATGTTTTCAAATTTAGATACTAGTGGATTTTGGGTCGTTTTATTCACGATTGTTTTGAGTAAGTGTTTCTCTCTTCAATTTCTTCCTTCTCCTTAGGGTTTCCTCCCTCATTCATTATGTTCTAAAATGTACAGATGTTAGGGTTCAAACCTATGGTTTTATTCGGTGTCTGTTTGGTTAAATATTGTGGTCTAGGACTGGATTTATCTTCCTTGTGATGTGGTGGAGGTGCGGTTGATGTTTCACACCATGTTTTGAGGGATTCGACACATTTGATAGGTGGTTCCATGTGTAAACAATTATTGATGAGTTAACATGTTGTATTTACCCATTTTTCATATTCCACATATGATGGGTGTGGTGAAAAACCATTTTATGATTGATTTGGTTAAGTGTTTAATTTTATAGTTGCATTTTAACTTGAAATTGGGTGTTTTCATGTGTTACTCGTGGGGTATTTTTTGGGTGTATTTTATAACATATTTAATTGGTTTAATAAATCAAGTTTGCCCTGAAAATTCTGTTTTTTTAAGTATTAGTTTCATGTGGGCCTAAAAAGAGGGTCTTTATAGGTTTTATGTGTGAACATTTGTTATACTTCTTGTGAGCATTTTATGAATATGTGTGTTTTCATTTGGATATTTTTTAGTATTATTCAATGTGATTTTATAAAAGTTGAATTTTTTTTATAAATATCTCTAGGGATTCAAATTATATTTTGGGTAGGAATTGGTATGGTTTTTTCCCTTAAATGGGGGTTTTGAAATGGTTTTTGTGTGCCAGAAATGTTTACACCATTTGGGTTCTTTTTATGAAAATTGAAAATGTTTTAGTAGGTCAAAAATAGTGGTAAAAGGGTGAATATTTACTATTTTTATGTGTGTTTACATATTAATGTGTCTTGAAAGGTGAAGTGATGTTTTAAGATGTCAAAAATTTGTAGAATGTTTTTTAAATTTCTGAAATGTTTTATTAAATCGTGATGTTGGAGCGAAACATGTTTGTGGGTTGTTTCAAGTAAGTTTGATGATAAAATGTTTTTGAAGGTAAAAAGAGTATTATGTAACAAGTGAGTGGTCTATTATGAGATTTTTAATATATTTTAATGGTTTTATAAAATTTTTTAATGGATTTATGGAAGTGTTAATGAATTGTGAAAAGTGTTGTGGGCTATTTTGATGTGAGTTGGATTTCAAAATCAATTTGAATGAAAAGTGGACTTTTGTGACTTGTGTTGTATAAATGTGGGATGTTTGGTGAATTTATGATATGGAAATGATATTTTCATGTCCAAATTATATTAATTGACTTATTGAAATGGTTTGAGTACAAAGGGAAAACCCATGTATCTAGGTGGGTGGACGTGTACTAGTTTGCTAGTGAATTTGTGGGGTTTGGCCTCAGTTTCACTTAGCAATATTGATGCTTAAAACTCTAACTAAACTATTATGATGATGATTTGGGACCACTATGTTATGGGTATGATCCCTAATAGTGGCTCGTGTACGAGAACAAATATTTTTAATGGTTACTCTCACTGAGATACGGGGTACCAGGGACCCACAGCTAGCTAGTGCCTAGGGGTTATTTCCCATTGCATGTGCTCACTAGATATTTTGTTCTTACTGTCAGCATATGGTATGAGTGGCTAGAAAATTCAGTAGCTTTGGTATTTATTTTAAAAGTTTTTATTCTTTAAATTATCCCCCATGAAAACTATTTTTATTTAATGTTGCATCTTTTAGAAATAGATACTAAGATTACATGTTGGTGAAAACTTTTATGATTTTTGTCATTAAATGTTCATCACATGGATTATATTAGTGGTGGTATGATATTAGGATTTGTCTCACAACCTACTTACACCCTTGGGAGTAAGTAGACTTGGTTATTTTCTTTGTCGCAGGTTGGATACAGTTTTTAGTTCCAGTAGTTTGGGTTTCTAGCATGTCCTTGGTTGTGAAGTCCTGTGGACATGGCTTGAGGTCGGTGCCCCTTTCCAGGAGGGTTCATAGGATATTCCCTTTTTGTTTTTTACCTTTTTTATAGTCTTTTTGAGTTGTTTTAAAATATGTAATTCAGTTCTTATTTTTTGTAAAAGATTGTTTGGATTGAAAAATCCAGATTCGTTTTATTGGATTCTTTTGTTGGTTTATGTTTATACACTCAGGTAAATCATCTCAAGTTTTCATTTTATGATACCCAAGAACTTTTTCCTACCCATGGGGACCAGGAACTCCTTTCGGGCCTTGTTGTGGGATAGGTTGAGTGCCAGTTTTGATGGCAACCAGATTCGGTTTGTGACAAAATGGTATCAGAGGAGGTTCAGGTTAACTCTTTGGGTCATGTTATTTTGGGAATAGTCAGGATAGTATGGAGTTAGGATTGTTGGGACTTGTAATTCTAGTTATTGGAAGTGTTCATGATCACCACACCTCATTATGGGATTCATGTTTATAGGAGAAGTCAGGATTTATCAAATTCCTTTGGTTTTCTTGGTTCGATGATGATTAGGGTAAATGAAAAGAGAGTTGGGTTAATGGTCTTAGTGAGCTCATAGGGCCTGGAAAGACATGTAAAGCCAATGATATATCCTAGAACACTCTCTGTGACATTGAAGTGATTGGAATATGTCCGCCAACCATATGTCCAAGTCACCCACTGAAACTAGTTACCTCACGCATTGTTTTGTGCTTTAGTTTTGAAAACTTGGAACTTTGGTTATAAGAAGAACAACGTTTCTGTGAAATGATTTTCAAATAAATAGGGAATGGTTTGATTTATGAAATGGTGGAACTGAATTTTCAGAATTGTTGTGAAATGGAAAATGGTGTGCTTACACCACTTTTGAATGAAGTAACTATATTGAAGTTGGATTTGAAATGTGTTTCCAATAGAGTTTTCTAAATAATCAAAGGGTGTTTTAATGGGATGAGAGGTTTTGAAACTGATGTGAAAATATTGAAATTGATTTATTTTCTAAATGGTTTTATCCTTCTGAAATTTTTTTTAAGATGTGAATTTGGATTTTGATCTTGTGGTTAGCAGTTTTGAGAAAAAGGATGTGTTAGTTGACAATTATGGTTTTGAAAAGTGGAAAGAATTTTTTGTTTTAACCTCTGGTATTTCTGTGAGAAACCACATGCATGGGGTTATATGGGATGATGGATGGTTGATGGCATGACTGGATGAGTTTCGGGATGGATATGAAGAGGGTTCCCAGTGTTGCACAGAAACATGCATGTGTAAGGCCCATTGGGTACCATTGGTGGATATGCTAACCGCTGAACTGTTTGTTTTCAGGAAATAATTTTAAAGAAAAACATGATGTCTTGATGAATAGTTTGGGATGGATTATATTGTGTGTTTTTGGAAAATTTTGATGTTGTGGGATGTTTTGAGTCGAAGAACCCCTCTTGTTTGAACATTGTTTTGGGATTTTGTTTAGTCGGTAAGTTGGGTAGAAGGACGGTTTTGTAGTCTCCTCTGAGATATGTTTCGGGACACCTTTATGGTGGTTCTATTCATGTGTTTGGATCTGGTTTATGGATATTTTTTATGAATTGACCATCTTGATTGGGTCCTGGGGTTCTCTCATTGGATAAGGTACGCCCCCATTAAGTGTTAATGCATAAATGATGTGCATCCCGGATTGTTTCACCATTGTAAAATCCTCCAATTGATCAATATAAGGAATATTTTATCTATATTTTTTTATTGAGTCTACACCCATTCATTTATTTGATTTCTAGATCCTCTTGTATCGGGTGAGTGCTCGTGGAACGTTGAAAGAGACCTTAGTTTCTTATGTTTCCTAATTCATCGATGCTAGAAGTGGTCTAGGGTTGTTAGTGGGGATGAGTGTCTCGATGGTGTCCAAGAGGGACTCTAGGTTCTTCACACTTTCTCTGAAGCATGAGTTCATGTTAAACCACCAGTGTGGGAAATATGGTCACGATAGGATATTGTGGCCACTTTTTAGAATTTTTTGTTGTTTGGGGATGTTGTATAAGGCCCCTCTCCATGCACTGTTTATATCAATCACAATGGTCATGTTCTATGATGCCTTATGATTTCATGTGCTTGATTGACCGTAAAGGTGAATGATGGGAAATATTATGAGAATCTATATTATGTTTAGAGAATGTCTCCCTTGTAAAAACATAAAAATATTCCATTTTAGAGGAAGGTGAGTATAGGTGTTCTTTACATCTATTTTCTCTCACCCGAACAAACAAGGTGTGATGTGTGTGCATCTTCTAAGCCCTTGTTATAGTGAAATATCATGTTAGGGTAAAGTGGGTTTGGAATGTGTTATTTCTTGTAAAACATATCATGGATTGTGGTGTAGTTTTTGGTTGCATCGAATGAATAATTCTCATTCAGAAGGTTTCCAAAGCCTAACTACGAGGTCGAAGATGCTTCAATCATTTGAGATATAGCCATAGGTCTTAGAGAGAAACTGACTCGTAGTCAGAAGAAATCACAGGTTTGTTTAAACCCTTGTACAACATCCTATCCTCAATATGAAATATTGGAAGATTTTAAACCTATGGTTTCATCATCTTTCTTCTGTTGTTCTTGTTCGGTGGAAATAATTGGAGGGCCTTGCACCCATGTCATCACCCAATGTTATTCCCTCCCCATTTGGTTTCCATTGAGTCATTGGAGAATGGTTTGAAGTTTGCAAGACTGGTTGAGCACATGGTTTGCACTTTGTTAGTAGTGTCCATTCCCTAGAAAACTATGTAGATAAAAGGATCCCCACTGTTAGTTCATGGTTTCCCAAACCATGCAGAAAAACCATGTGGTCGTCCAAACTCTTTAAATTTTGGGTTCTTTCTGTACCGACACGTGCTGCTCGATTAAGATGGTTGGTTCATATGGTAGTGAGACCCACTATGATTCTTATATAAGTTATTTTTTAAATTTCTAATGGATGTATACCCGTTTTATCGGGGAGTCCATTCAAGCCTCCCCATGTTAGTGTCCTGATTCTGTCTCGGAAAAAAGTATTAGTTGTCTCTTATGGTGGGGGGCCTATTTTTGTTCTCCCATACCAACAACTTAGACTTGTCCATGGTCTTGGCTTAGTGGTTGGTATTCTTTTTTGAAGATATCTAGTTACCTACATCTTCCTTGGGTAAATGTTGAGATTGGAGAGTGCCCAATGGTTTAATTATAGCAAGGTAAGTGTAACCTCGTTCGATGTTGTTGTTCGTTTGGGTGAATTGATTGAGACTTGTTTGGATAGTGTTTATGGATTTTTATTTTGGGATGAAGTATGAATGTGATTTATCATTTCATGAAAGTGGTGTGAGTATTGTTTGAGATTTTAATAATTCATTAATTGATCACTGGAGGTGTTTTGGCCTTTGGTGGTGAAACCTGGAAAGGGAGTACCTCTTGGTTTCTCAGTTGTGTTTGGTTGTTGTATTGTCCTTGATGTGACTTTATAGGGTAGAAAGTTTTCATGGTGGGGAGAATTTTCACATACATGACTTATTTTAAATTTAAATTCCATGAAATTTTTATTCATGCTTTGATTTGGGGGTTTCCCAAGCTTTTATGGAGGACTGGGTGAGTTTTCATGAATTGGACCAAACCGTGAGCCCAATTCCAGATTTAAAAATAAATTTTGATTCCATTATAACTCCTTAATTTTTCAAAATATTTAATCCTTTCCAATTAATAATTGTCATCCCCTAACCTATTAACACTTCCATATTAATTTGTACCATTTATGAATCCATAATAATGTTGGATATGGGTTTTTATTTAAGAGATCGAGCCTGCCCGAAAGCCCATTTTTCTACATTAAAAATAAATATAATTCTTTAATATATCCTTCAATATTTACATTTTTTTAGTGATTCCAACTCTCACCCAATCCCACTTACCTATGGCGCGCCGCATTCTCTCGTCCCACAATTTTTAGCTCAACAGAATCACGAAATTGGTCGAAACTCATCTGGATTTCAGAAATCCCCTAGATTTGTAGAGGTAAATTGATTCTTTAATAACTCATTCTATTTTTACTCATTTCCCCAATTCCAGTTCCTAAATTATCTCCTCATCCTTGTTCGAACCTCCCTTGAATGGTTGGATGTTTTCAAATTCAGATACTAGAGTATTTTGGGTCATTTTATTCCAGATTGGTTTGAGTAAGTGTTTCTCTCTTCAATTTCTTCCTTCTCCTTAGGGTTTCCTCCCTCTTTCATAAAGTTCTAAAATGTACAGAAGTTAGGGTTCCAACCTATGGTTTTATTTGGTGTCTATTGGGTTAAATATTGTGGTATAGTTCTGGATTTATCTTGCTTGTGATGCAGTGGTGGTGCGGTTGATGTTTCACACCATGTTTTGAGGTATTCGACACATTCGGTAGGTGGTTCCATGTGTAAACAATTATTGATGAATTAGCATGTTGTATTTAATCATTTTTCATTTTCCACATACGTTTGGTGTGGTGTAAAAACTGTTTATGATTTATTTGGTTAAGTGTTTAATTTTATAGTTTCATTTTAACTTGAAATTGGGTGTTTTCATGTCTTACTTCTGGGGTATTATTTGCGTGTATTTTATAACATATGTAATTGTTTTAATAAATCATGTTTGTCCAGAAAATTTTTTTAATTTATTAGTGTCATGTGGGCCTAAAAAGTGGGTTTTGGAATAGGTTTTATGTTTAAAAATTTGTTATACTTCTTGTGAGCATTTTATGAAAATGTGTGTTTTCATTTGGATATTTTGTAGTATTATTCAATGTGATTTTATAAAAATTGAAAGTTGTTTTATAAATGTCTCTAGGGATTCCAATTCTGTTTTGGATAGGAATTGGTATGGATTTTTTTTGTAAATGGTGGTTTTGAAATGGTTTTTTTGTGCAAGACATATTTACACCATTTGGGTTCTTTTTATGAAAATTGTAAATGTTTTAGTAGGTCAAACAAAGTGGTAAAAGTGTGAATATGTACTTTTTGGTATGTGTGTTCATCTATTAATGGGTCTTTAAAGGTGAAGTGATGTTTTATGATGTCAAACATATTTAGAATGTTTTTTAAATTTCTGAAATGATTTATTAAATCGTGGTGTTGGAGCGAAACTTTTTTGTGGGATGTTTCGTGTAATTTTGATGATAAAATGATTTTGAAGGTAAAAAGAGTATTATGTAACAAGTGAGTGGGATATTATGAGATTTGTAATATATTGCAATGGTTTTATAAAATTATTTAATGGATTTTTGGAAGTGTTAATGAAATGTGAAAAGTGTTGTGGGCTATTTTGGTGTGAGTTGGATTTCAAAATCAATTTGAATGAAAAGTGGACTTTTGTGACTTTTGTTGTATAAATGTGGGATGTTTGGTGAATTAATGATATAGAAATAATATTTTCATGTCAAAATTATATTAATTGACTTATTGAATTTGTTTGAGCAGAAAGGGAAAACTCGTGTATCTCGGTGGGTGGACGTGTACAAGTTTGCTAGTGAATTTGTGGGGTTTGGCCTCAGTTTAGCATATCATTATTGACACATACAACCCTAACTAAACTGTTATGATGATGATTTGGGACCAATATGTTATGGGTATGATCCCTAATAGTGGCTCGTGCACGAGAACATATATTTTTAATGGTCACTCTCACCGAGATACGAGGTACCGGGGACCCACAGCTAGCTAGTGCCTAGGGGGTTATTTCCCATTGCATGTGCTCACTGGATATTTTTTGCTTACTGTCAGCATATGGTATGAGTGGCTAGAAAATTCAGTAGATTTGGTATTTATTTTAAAAGTGTTTATTCTCTAAATTATCCCACCTGAAAACTATTTCTATTTAATGTTTCATCTTTTATAAATAGTTACTAGAATTTCATGTTTTTGAAACTTGCACGATTTTCATCATTAAATGTTTATCACATGGATTCTATTATTGGTGGTATGCTATTGGGCTTTGTCTCACACCCTACTTACTCCCTTGGGAGTAAATAAACTTGGTTTTTTTTGTTTTCAGAGGTTGGGTACAGTTTTTAGTTCTAGTGGTTCGGGTTTCTAACAGGTCCTTAGTGGTGAAGTCTTGTGGAGATGGCTTGAGGGCGGTGCCCCTTTCCATGAGGGTTCTTGGGATGTTCCCTTTTGGTTTTGTATATTTGTTATTGTATTTTTGAGTTGTTTTAAAAAATGTAATTCAGTTATTATTTTTTGTAAAAGATTGTTTGGATTTAAAAATCCAGATTCATATTATTGGATTCTTTTGTTGGTTTAAGTTTAGACACTCAGGTAAATCATTCCCAATTTTCATTTTATGATACACAGTAACTTTTTCCAGCCCGTGGGGACTGGGAACAACCATCGGGCATTGTTTCTGGCCAGGTTGAGTGCCAGTTTTGATGGCGACCAAATTCATTTCGTGACAAAATGGTATCAGAGGAGGTTCAAGTTAACTCTTTGGCTCATGTTATTTGCGGAAGAGTCAGGATAGTATAGAGTTAGGATTGTTGGGACTTGGAATTCTAGTTATGGGTAGTGTACCTGATCACCAAACCTCATGCTGGGATTTGAGTTTCTAGGAGAAGTCGGGATTTCTCTAATTCCTTTGGTTTTCTTGATTCGATGATGATTAGGGTAAATGAAAAGAGAGTTGGGTTAATGGTCATAGTGAGCTCGTCGGGCCTGGAAAGACATGTAGAGAAAATGACATTCCCTATAACACTCTATATGATAGTGAAGTGATTGGAATATGGCCGCCAACCATATGTCCATGTCACCCACTGAATCTAGTTTCCTCTCGTATTGTTTTGTGCTTTAGTTTTGAAAACTAGTAACTTTTGTTATAAGAAGAGCAATGTTTTTGTGAAATTATTTTCAAATAAATAGGGAATGGTTTGATTTATGAAATAGTGGAAATGAATTTTCAGAATTGTTGTGAAATATAAAATGGTGTTCTTACACCAATTTTGAAAGAAGTAACTATATTGAAGTTGGTTTTGAAAAGTGTTTCCAATAGAGTTTTCTAAAAAATCAAAGGGTGTTTTAATGGGATGAGATGTTTCGAAATTGATGTGAATATCTTGAAAGTGAGTTATTTTCTAAATGGTTATGTCTTTTGGAAAAAAAATTCAAGATGTGAATTGGGATTTTGATCTTGTGGTTAGCAGTTTTGAGAAAAAGGATGTGTTGGTTGACAGTTATGGATTTGAAAAGTGGAACGAATTTTTTGTTTTAACCTTTGGTATATCCGTGAGAAACCACATGCATGGGGGTATATGGGATTATGGATGGTTTATGGAATGACTGGATGTGTGTCAGGATGGATATGAGGAGGGTTCCTAGTGTGGCATAGAAACATGCCTGTGTAAGGCCCATGGGGTACCATTGGTGGATACACTAACGGCTGAACTATTTGTTTTCAAGAAATATTTTTAAAGAAAAACATGATGTCTTGATGAATTGTTTGGGATGGATTATGTAATGTGTTTTTGGAAAATCTTGACGTTGTGGGATGTTTTGAGTCCAAGAACCCCTCTTTTTTGAACTATGTTTTGGGTTTATGTTTGGTCGGTAAGCTGGGTAGAAGGACAAGTTAGTAGTCTCTTCTGAGATATGTTTTGGGACACCTTTATGGTGGTTCTCTTCAAGTGTTTGGATCTAGTTTATGGATTTTTTTACCAATGGACCATCTTGATTGGGTCTTTGGGTTCTCTCATTGGATAAGGTACGCCCCAATTAAGTGTTAATTCATAACTGAAATGAAACCCGGATTGATTCTCCGTTGGAAAATCCTCCAATTGATCAATATAAGGAATCTTTTATCGATATTTGTTTATTGATTCTACACCCATTCCATTATTTTATTTTTAGATCCTCTTGTAGCAGGAGAGTGCTTGTGGAAAGTTGAAAGAGAACATAGTTTCTTAAGTTTCCTAATTTGTCGATGTTGTAAGTGGTCTAGGGTTGTTAGTGGGGATGAGTGTCTCGATGGTGTCCAAGGGGGACTCTAGGTTCTTCATAGTTTCATTGAAGCATGAGTTCATGTTAATCCACCAATGTGGAAAATATGGTCACGATAGGATATTGTGGCCACTTTCTAGAATTGTGTGTTGTTTGGGGATGTTATATAAGGCCCCTCTCCATGCATTATTTATATCAGTCATAATAGTCATGTTCTATGATTCCTTTTGATGTAATGTGCTTGATTGACCGTAAAGGGGAATGATGGGAAATAATATGAGAGTCTCTGTTATGTTTGGATAATGTCTCCATTGTAGAGACTTAAAAATATTCCATTTTAGAGGAAGGAGAGTATAGGTTTTATTTACTTCTATTTTTTCTCACCCGAATAAACAATGTGTGATCTGTCTGCATCTTCTATGCCCTTGTTACAGTGAAATATCCGGTTAGGGTAAAGTGGGTTTGGAATGTGTTATGTCTTGGAAAAATTATCAGGGATTGTGGTGTATTTTTTGGTTGCACCGAATGAATAATTATCTTTCAGAGGGTTTCCAAAGCCTAAGTACGAGGTCGAAGATGCTTCAATCGTTTGATATCTAGACATAGGTATTAGAGAGAATCTGGTTCTTAGTTAAAAGAAATAACAGGTTTGTTTAAACCCTTGTACAACATCCTATCCTCAGTATGAAATATAGGAATATTTTAAACCTATGGTGTCATCATCTTTCTTCTGTTGTTGTTGTTTATTGGAAATAAGTGGAGGGCCTTGCACCCATGTCACCACCTAATGTTATTCCCTCCCCCTTTGGTTTCCCTTGAGTCTTTGTAGAATGGTTTGATGTTTGGCTAGACTGGTTGAGCACATGGTTTGCACTTGGTTAGTAGTGACCATGCCCTAGAAAACCATTTAGATAGAAGGATCCCACTGTTAGTGCATGGTTTTCCCAAACCATGCAGAAAAACCATGTGGTCATCCAAACTCTTTAAATTTTGGGGTCTTTCCGTACCGGCCCGTGCTGCTCGGTTAAGATGGTTGGTTCGTATGGTAGGGAGACCCACTGTGAGTCTTATATATGTTCTTTTTTAAATTTCTGATGGATGTATACCCATTGTTACGGGGAGTCCATTCAGGCCTCCCCTGTTAGTGTCTTGATTCTGTCTTAGAAAAAAATATATGTTGTCTCTTATTGTGGGGAGCCTATTTTTGTTCCCCCGTACCAATAACTTAGAATTATCCATGGTCTTTCCTTGGTGGTAGGTAGCCTCATTTGAATATATCAAGATACATACATCTTCCTTGGGTAAACATTGATATTGGAGAGAGCCCAATGGTTTAGTTATAACAAGGTACGTGTAACCTTGTTCAATGTTGTTGTTCATTTGGGTGAATTGATTGAAACTTGTTTGGATAGTTTTTAAGGATTTTTATTTTGGGATAAAGCATGAATGTGATTTATCATTTCGGGAAAGTTGTGTGAGTTTTGTTTGAGAGTGTAATAATTCATTAATTGATCACTGGAGGTTTTTTGGCCTTTGGGGGTGAAACCTGGAAAGGGAGTAACTATTGGTTTCTCAGTTGTGTTTGGTTGTTGCTTTGGCCTTGATGTTACTTTTTATGGTGGAATGATTTCATGGTGGGAATAATTTTCACTTACATGACTTATTTTAAAATTAAATTCCATTTAATTTTCATTCATGCTTTGTTTTGGGGGTTTCCCAAGCATTTATAGAGGAATTGGTGAGTTATCATGAATTGGGCCAAACCGTGCGCCCAATTCCATATTTAAAAATAAATTTTTATTCCTTTATAACTGCTTAATTTTTCAACATCTTTCATCCATTCCAATTAATAACTATCATCCCCTGACCTATTAACACCACCATATTAATTTGGACCATTTAGGAATCCATAATAATGGTGGATATGGTTTTTTATTTAACTGATTGGGCCTACCCGAAAGCCCATTTTTCTATATTAAAAATAAATTTAATTCTTTAATATATCCTTAAATATTTACGTTTTTTTGTGATTCCAACTCTCACCCAATCCCACTTACCTATGGCGCACCCCACTCTCTCGTCCCATAATTGTTAGCTCTATAGAATCACAAAATTGGTCAAAACTCATCTGGATTTCAGAAATCACATAGATTTGGAGAGGTAAATTGATTCTTTAATAACTAATTCTATTTTTACTCTTTTCCCCCATTCCAGTTCGTAAATTATCTCCTAATCCTTTTTCTAACCTCCCTTGAATGGTTGGATGTTTTCAAATTCAGATATTAGTGGATTTTGGGCTGTTTTATTCAAGATTGTTTTGAGTAAGTGTTTCTCTCTTCAATTTCTTCCTTCTCCTTAGGGTTTCCCCCCTCTTTAATTATGTTCTAAAATTTACAGAAGTTAGGGTTCGAACCTATGGTTTTATTTGGGGTTTATTTGGTTAAATATTGTGGTCTATGGCTGGATTTATCTTCCTTGTGATGCGGTGGTGGTGCGGTTGATGTTTCACACCATGTTTTTGAGGGATTCGACACATTATGTAGGTGGTTCCATGTGTAAACAATAATTAATGAGTTAACATGATGTATTTACTCATTTTTCATATTCCACATATGTTGGGTGTGGTGGAAAATCTTTTAATGATTGATTTGGTTAAGTGTTTAATTTTATAGTTGCATTTTAACTAGAAATTGGTTGTTTTCATGTGTTGCTCATGGGGTATTATTTGGGTGTATTGTATAACATATGTAATTGGTTTAATAAATCATGTTTGGCCTGAAAATTATTTTTTTAATGTATTAGTGTCATGTGGGCCTAAAAATAGGGTTTTCAAATAGTTTTTATGTGTAAAACATTTTTATACTTCTCTAGATCATTTTAGGAAAATGTGTGTTTTCATTTGGATCTCTTGTAGTATTATTGGAGGTGATATTATAAAACTTGAAAGTGGTTTTATAAATGTATCTTGGGATTCCAATTCGGTTTTGGATTGGAATTGGTATGGTTTTTGGTCTTAAATTGGGGTTTTGAAATGGGTTTTGTGTGCAAGACATATTTACACCATTTGGGTTCTTTTTATGAGAATTGTAAATGTTTTAGTTGGTTAAAAAAAGTGGGAAAAGGGTGAATATTTACTTTTTGGTATGTTTTTTCACCTATTAAGGGGTTTTTTAAGTTGAAGTGATGCTTTAAGATATCATGATTTTTTAGAATGTTTTGTAAATTTCTGAAATGTTTTATTAAATTGTAATGTTGAACGAAACTTGTTTGTGGGCTGTTTCGTGTATGTTTGATGATAAATTGATTTTGAATGTAAAAAGGGTATTATGTAACAAGTGAGTGGGATTTTATGAGAGTTTTAATATATTGTTATGGTTTTATAAAATTGTTTAATTGATTTTTGGAACTGTTAAAGAAATGAGAAAAGTGTTGTGGGCTATTTTGGTGTGAGTAGGATTTCAAAATCAATTTGAATGAAAAGTGGACTTTTGTGAATTTTGTTGTATAAATGTGGGATGTTTGGTGAATTAATGATATGGAAATAATATTTTCATGTCAAAATTATATTAATTGACTTATTGAAATTGTTTGAGCAGAAATGGAAAACTCGTGTATCTCGGTGGGTGGACGTGTACAAGTTTGCTAGTGAATTTGTGGGGTTTGGCCTCAGTTTAGCATATCATTATTGACACTAACAACTCTAACTAAACTATTATGATGATGATTTTGGACCACTATGTTATGGGTAAGTTTCTTACTAGGGGAGAATGCACAAGAGCAGATATTTGTGATGGTTACTCCCATTGAGATACGAGGTACCAGGGACCCACAGCTAGCTAGTGCCTAGGGGTTATTTCATATTTCTTGTGCTCAATAGATATTTTGTGATTACCGTCGGCATACGGTAAGAGTGGCTGGAAAATTCAGTAGAATTGGTATTTATTTTCAAAGTGTTTATTTTATAAATTATCCAACCTGAAAACTATTTTTATTTAATGTTGCATCTTTTAGAAATTGTTACTAGGATTTCATGTTTTTGAAAACCTGCATTCTTTTTGGCATTAAATGTTTATCACATGGAATCTAGAATTAGTGGTATCCTATTGGACATTGGATCACACCTTACATACACCCTAAGGTGTAAGTAGACCTTGTTTTTGTTGTTGTGATAGTTTGGGTATAGTTTTTAGTTCCAGTGGTTCAGGTTTCTAGCAGGTCCTTGGTGGTGAAGTCTTATGGAGATGGATTGAGGGCGGTGCCCCTTACCATGAGTGTTCATGGACTGTTTCCTTTTGGTTATGTAACTTTGTTATAGTCTTGTTTAGTTGTTCTAAAATATGTTATTCAGTTCTGATTTTTTGTAAAAGATTGTTTGGATTGAAAAATACAGATTTGTTTTATTGGATTCTTTTGTAGGTTTAGGTTTATAAACACAGGTAAATCGTTCCCAATTTTCAGTTTTTTGATTCCCAGGAACTTGTGCTATCCCTTGGGGATCGGTAACTCCCTTAGGGCCTTGTTGTGGGCCAGTTCGAGTGCTGGTTTTGATGAAGACCATATTCGGTTCGTGATAAGGACCCTACGACAAACGCAATTGTGTGGTCATGTGGTGGACCGCTGCATCAAATGCGATGGCTGCCTCACATTGAATGGATAAGGTCATTATGTCCAATACTTCTCGGGTGGAGGTAACTGGACCACTCTAGTGGGCCTAGCTAGGAAGGTGGTTGAACAATGTTTTGAGATGGACAATGTGATCCTAGTCAACCCGGCGTGTCAGGTGGGACCTGATGGGTCCGGTTGGACCCAGAGCCTAGTATCCCCTTTTAACTAAAATTCCCATAACTCTCAATCCACCTGTCTGTTAGATGATCTGTTAGTAGTTTTGAGACTCTCATGATAACATAGTCCTTTTCAGATACTCTAATTGAATTTTTGTGGAAGTTAGAAAATTACATATTTTGTCGAGGAGGGGTGCTCCTAGAATGAGCATGCTAAGGAATGAATCATGGATCTAGCTACGACCTAGATGCTATGTGATTACCTAGATGACATGTCTTACCTAGAATGCATGTATTACATAGACTATGTGTATTATGTATAAATTGTGTCTTATCAAGACTATATCAGTACTCCCCTTTCCCACCAGGGTGCAGGTCCTATAGTCTTTGATGACACTCTGTGTGTTATGTACACTCTAAGTGTTATCTACACTTCAAGTTTTACCGACACTCTGTGTGTTACCTACACTCCATGTATTGACATCAATCATTCTGTTACCTACACTCCTTGTGTTACGAACACTCTATGTGATACCACTTGAGGGAATTGTTCATTATTAAAACAATATTGTTTAGATACCATAAACCAAAACTTGGCATGAGCTGAATCTTATGACTCGAGTGGTTGTTGTATCAAGTCTCCATGACTTAGAAAGACTAGATGTCATAGGTAAACATCATTACATATTGATAACATATTTTATATGAGATAATTTTTGTATACCTATTCTACATGTTTACTTTTTGATAGCTCTAGCTGTCAGATATCCTGAAATTGAGCATACTATGAGTGGAATCATATTTCTAGTAGTGGATGAGGCCTTTATTCATAGAATTATTTATGAGTACTCCTTGATTTTCTTGTAATATGTGATATTTAAATATATCTATGTTGAGATGACTCTTTCTTATTAGAGGTATTTACTTCATGGTCTGTTACTTTGTATTTTTGGGTGCCCTACTTAGTATGGTTGTACTCACCCCTGCATAGGCTTTTACTGCATGTATCGTTTCTGGTGTAGATGGTTGAAACTTTGATGGGGTCCTCAGTGGATTGGGGCCAGGTGGTTCATAGAATGACCCAATATAAGAGGTGTGCTTTTGTGTCTCCAGACACCTGTTTTTGTATATACCCTTCAGGATGTTTTTTCGATAGAGGTGTTCCAGAGACTTGTACTTTAGCTTTTCCTTTTTGTTGGGCTTGTATTCTGGCTCCATTTACCTTTAGTTTTCTACTATCATACTTTGTTTTTGTATACTTATTGTTTTAAAATTCCAGAATCAGTGGATTGGAGTTGTGTGTGTGTATAGGTACTTACTAATATGCTTCACATTTGTTTTCGATATTCCTACTCATCACTACTCCCTAGCCCCTGGCCTGTGGGTGGTGGGATAGGGGTAGTTAGGATATAGGGCTAGGGGTACGTGTCTTGAAAATTTCCTTTCAATTACCCCTTTTACTATAGCTGACCTACCAAAGTGGTTTAGACACATAAATAAAATATGGTCAAAACACCCAATGTAAACTTAGTTGCTTATGTAGTTGTATAAAAAACATAAATAAGTGAAATAAAAGTAAAAATAAACATAGAAAATGGTTCTCAAGAAATTATATAATCAACCCATCAAGAATCAAATTATTATTCAAGAAGGAATTAAAGGAACAAACAAAGAGATTAAAAACAAAATAAGAGACAAGAACCATGGGACCATATGACTATAAGGGCCTAACGTAATGTAAATCAAGACAGTATCCTATAATCAAATTAATACCCTCGAGTTCCAAGAAGTTAATCAAAGGGAAGTAACTTGTATTGGAGCCCAAGTTCTCAATAGATGCAAGATGATACGAAACTTTTTGCCCCTCCCGCCAAGGGTGGGTCAACCTAACATTGTGGAGGAGGGTATGACATTTCTTAACCATGTTGGATATTTACCATGGTATATAACCTTTTCCAGTTAGAGAGTTATTCACCTTTATACTTTTATATGGTTTATATAAAATCAATTTTACATTGTATATCCATATCTTATCAAATATCTTGTTATTTAATGTTTTATTAAATTTTATTCTTTCATGTAGATTATGATTTAAATGTTTAATGTGATATGGGATGATTTGAATGTTTAAAGACACAATCCTTTCTTCTTTTTGATATTCTTGATATTATTTATCAAAATTATTTTAAATAGATAAAAAGGTTTACAATTAAAATTTCTTGTTTATTTTTAGTTTCAACCAACTATTTTTGTCAAGTAAACATTATATGTTCTTTATGAAGAATCTTTTGACAAATGATAGATATAATGTTTTATTCTTAATGTACTATCTACCAATGAATTTTCTTCCCCTATGGGAATTATTTTAATTTTAGGTTCCTTATCAATATTTCATGTTTTATTAATTGAAAATCTTTTTTTCTTTTTGGGTATTTTATTATTCAAATTTGGTTTTTAGTATAAATTTATTATTATAAAATGTTAATATTCTTTCTTGTTATTTTAAATGATATTTTTAAGTGAAATGTTCAAAATTTTAAACTTTTATGTGTTATGACTATATAATTATACTTGGAAATTTGATGGGTGGTTCTATTATAATCAAATAAAGGGTGGTTCCATGATAAACCAATGATGGGTGGATCTGTGATATCCCTATAATGCCCTAGATATAGATGTCAGTTTAGGTATATTCTATTTGTAAGAGAGAATTGTATGGAATTTTATTGTATGATTATTCCATTTATAAGAGTGAAAAGTATAATGATGTTCCATGTTACCTTTTGGTATTTTCTATTCTTCTTATCATTTTAATGGTATTCTTATTATTATAAAGAAGGTAAGAAATGATATTATTATCAAAGGAAATATTTTTTATTTATTAATGTGCAAATTAGTACATTATTTTAATATTTTAATATGTTTTAAATATTTGTTAATGGACTAATGATATATTTATTTTTATACCCTTTAGTGATCTTTTTGTGCTCATCTAATGTTTTTGAATGTTTTTCATAGGACATTATAAAGATTATTGAATTAGCATAGTTCATATTGATATTTTCGAAGAGTTATCATTCAATAGATCAAGATTTATTTTAAATGTTTGAGATTATGTGAAAATGTAGATACTATTTGAAAGTTTCCACTTTGTATTTTATTTTATTTAATTATTAGTTATATCATACTTTTCTAAAAATATAAACCTGAAATGATCGTCAGTATGAGATGAATTAAAATTATTAACTTAATTGATGATTATGCAATGTTTTATAGTTGAATCCTTATAGTTTTTATGGGAGTAATGGTTTAGATAACATTAGAGTTTAGGATAATATTAGTATCATTCCATTAGAATATTTTAAATTATCGTCATGTTATAATGTTATAGAATGTGAATATTTCCATGTTTATTCTTATAATGTATGTATTTACACGAATGAATTAAGAAAACTATAGAGGTAAGGTACCAAGAGGAATAAATCCTTCTATATACACATCCTGAGATGGTAGGAATTGAAAAAAAATATTTTTTATAGTAATAAATCATTTTACTCTAGAGATAAAAGGTGGTGATATCCATGTTATAGGGGAATTAAATATAACCTGATGGAACATGTATTTTATGGATCATTTAATAAGGAAACATCCTCTATTATTTAATGGGTCATCTTATTCGATGGTAGCTGAAGGATTGATCAATTCTTTGGAAAATATTTTTTGATGACCTATATTATTTGGAACGTCAAAAGGCAACCCATTCTGTTTATTATTTTGTTCCTGAATCCAATTAGTTTTGATAAATTGTTATGAAAATTTGAGAATGTAATAATATTTAGTGAATAAAATTATATGGATTTAATAATATTTTCCGTCATAAATATTTTCTAAAGGATGTTAAATATAGGGTAGAAAAAACAATTCTTGGAGAAGAATGTGGTTCAGATAAGAGATGAAATTGTTTTATATTCTAAAAACCATGAGGAACATGAAAGAAACATATGGATTGTTTTTAAATGAAAAAAAATTATATTTAATTTTTAGTAAGATTAAATTTTGGTTGCAATAAATTTAATTCCTTGGATATATTAGTTCAAATGATTGAATAACTATTGACCCTTTTAAAATAAATTTTGTTGAAGAGTGAGAAGGAAATTCCAATGTTTTAGAGATTTGTAGTTTTCTTCGATTAATGGATTATTAATGAGGGTTTTTTGAAATCATTTCATGGATATCTAGCCCACTAATAATGTTAACATAAAATTGTTTGTGGTTTATCTAGATAAAAGAATGTAATGTTTGTTTTTAGGAACTGAAATAAATATTTTCAATGTTCTGGTTTTATACCAACCTTTATGAAATGATGAATTCTTCATATATTGTGATGATTCATTAAAAGGACATGGTTATTTCCTAATTAAAAATGATAATGTACTTTCTAAATACTCCTGTTAGTTGGAAACTCATGAGTTAAATGATCCTACACCCGATTTGGAATTAACAGTTGTTGTTTTTCATTAAAAAATTAGAGGTACCATTTTTATGGAGTGAAGAGTGAATTATATACTAATAAAAAAACATTGAAGTATATATTTACTCAAAAAGTGTTTAAAATGTAATAGAGAAGATGTATGGAAGTAATCAAGGATTATGACTGTATGATTCATTGTCATCCTAGAAAATAAAACTACGAGACCGATTATTTGAGTTGAAAACTTAACGATACATTGACCATGTTACATTTTGAGAATGAATATTTAGTTGATAATTTTATGATTTTTGGCCAATATTTTTTGCATATAGAAGAATTTTATGTTTTTTAGGTTTTAGTGGTGTAAAAGTTCTCTAAATGAATTAAGGAAGATCATAAGGTGGATTTTTATTTCAAGAAAAGATAGAATCTATTATCAATTGTATGTTTAAAAAATTTAATATTGATAAATAATGTGTTTTATGATTTTGGAAAAATTATGTGTTCCTTGTGATTCATATTTGATAAAATAGTTGTCGACTCAAGCTCATAGTTCTTCATTTTCTATTTATCAGTGTAGAACTATGATATATAAAGACCTTATAGAGTATTACTGTAGGGTTGTAATGAAAAGAGATATTTCTAAATTTTTGATGAATTGTTACAATTATCAACAAGTTAAAGCAGAGAGATGGTAACTGATGGGGATGATATAACCTTTTCCAATCCCAAAGTGAAAATGGTATAACAATAGATAGGAATTTTTGTGGGATTCACAAATACATCTCATGGTAATAATGGGATTTGAATTATTATTGATCTATTAACTAAATATACACATTCCTTCCCATTCAAGATACAATGTCTCCAGATTAGGTTGCTATAATGTGTCTAAAATAGATTATGAGGTTATATAGAGGTCATATCTCCATTTTATCAGAACATGATCTTAGTTCTATATAAAATTTTTAGAAAGGACATTAGAAGTAATTGGGTACTAAATAAAATTTTACTGCAACCTTTTACCCTTAATATGATGGGCAGTCTAAGTAGATGATACAAAACAAGGATGATATGCTTCGTTCTAGGTTAATGGATTACCAGGGAAGTTGGTATAAACATATTTCTTCATATAATGTTTCATACAATAACTAGTTTTATTCTAGTATATAGATGGAACCTTTCAAGGAATCATATTGAAGGTGGTGTCAAAAACCATATTTTTGGGATGATTTAGGATAAAAGAAGTTATGGAAACAAACATTGGTAGATGAAACATTAGAGAAATTTTAGTTCGTTTAGTTACACATGAGGAAATCTCAGAGAAACAAGAATAGTTATGAGGATAACCGAAGAAAATAAATTTCTTTTGATGTGATTGATCATGTATTTTTAATTGTTTCTCTATGGAAAAATGTGATGTATTTTGTTAAGAAGGGGAAGATGAGTCCATAGTTTATTGAAACGAAGTAATTCCAATATAATGGTGGAACAATTTTTGAGGAAATAGAATTTCTTATGATTTTATCTTAGTTACACAATATTTTTCATCTTTAAGTGTGACAAAAGTACATAAACAATTATCTCATATTTTCTGAACATGAGAAGTTATACTAAAAAATATTATTATTTATGAGGAAAAACTGGTTCATATTCTTGACCAGAGAATTAATGTGTTGCGAAATATAGTTATTCACTAGGATAAGGTTTTAGGGAAAAATATTATGAAGAGGAAACATGGGAATTTGACAATTCTTTGATGGAATAACATCCCTACTAATTTTATAAGTGAATGAAATTGTGAGAATCCAATTTCCAAAATGGGGGAAGGATGTATTATAACATGTAATTATAGAATTTTTTTTCATATCTATAAATATTTATAAATTAAATAGTTATTTTAACTTTTAACGTCTGATATGTCCCATAGAGTACCTAACACAGAATAATGAATGTTTTAAACTCTTGGGTTGCACACAAGATTGGATTATACTGAAAAATAATATATTTTTAATATTATTATTTTATGTAATAGGTATTTCCCAGTCATTCTATCCAAAGGAATGAATAGTACTAGAAATGTTATATTTATAGATGTTTACTATGTTTTTTACATACATTCAATAAATTTAACATGAATAAAATAATAATAAAACTAAATTTAAACATAAAAACTCTAAATATTAAATAGGTTATTCTATTACATTTTGATGGTGAACCCATTTTTAATATAATTTTTGACACTTTTTTAATGTTAATTTTTAAAAATAAACTCAAATTGTAAATAATCACACAAAAATTATTTTAGGATGAATTTATGGTATTTTTTTGATGTGTCATTTTCTAATTATTATATAAAAATATTGAATTTTAATTCCAAACTACTTTTTTTCATCTAATTTCATTATAGGGATACATTTTATTTTAAAAAAGTTGTAAAGTATAATTAAATTTATTTTTTATTAATTAATATATTTTATTTCATTGTAATTATATTCAGTTTTAAATTGAATATAAAGTCTTAGCAATATTTTGAACGATATTACGTTAAAAACATGCATTGTCATCCTGTCCACGAGATTAAATTTAAATTAAATTCAGCCACATATATTATTTGAATTTTCAAAAATGGATTCCATATTTTAAATAATCATATTTTATAATTTATAATATGTTGAAATTATTTTTTTTAAAATATGATAGTGTATGCAATTAAAATTAATTCCATCGATTAAGGTAAAATTAGGCATATGAAGGGAATAAAAATTTATATTAATTGTAATATTACATATAAAAATATATAAATTTTTTTATGGAAATGTATAATCAATTAAACCTATATGGTTACTGAATGATCCATTTGAACACTTGTGTAATATTTCATTCTTGGGGATCACACAACTTTTTTCAAAAATACCATGTGTCTCCATTCCCTCCACTATAATCACTCCCTCACCCATCTCACTTACTCTCAAAAATCAATACATATTATCTAACCCAATATCTGCCCAAATATGTCCTCCTAGTCACTAAAATCATCCTATAAGTAACCCCATGTGTGTAAATACATCCAGGTAATCCCTTTGATTAAAACCAAAAGGAGTTACCCGGATAAGAGGTAACACCCTTCCTCAAGCTATTTTATTTTATTATCATTATTCACTTTCTAAGATATTATTATTTCTTGGATAAATAGTAAATTAAAAATAAATAATATAAAATAAATTTTTATGATAATATTTCTACCTACACTTATACACACATCAATCTTATGGGTAATGAACTTACAGTTATTGTGTACGATGAACTGCCGCCGCACGAAACGATGTTGTTAGTTTTTCCTTTACCATGTTTCATGGTTGGGAATAATGATAGATAAAATATTTATATATGATATGTGATATATTTATTATTTACTTATTCATTTTTAACTATTTTATAACTCAAACCTTTATACATTCCATTTTTTGTAAATAAAATGACAACGTTTGTTGAAGTGTGCACCACAACCTTCTCAAAGTGATGCGATACATTCAGAAAATACATGGAACATAATAAGTATGGGTTTAATTAAATATACATGAAAAACATTAATTATATATAAAATTAGTATCATAATTACCTATATGTAAATGTAAAATATTATTTTATATATCACTTTTCTACACAATGAAAAAGTGATAACATCGTTCTTGGACGTGTGGACTACTGCCTTCTCGAAGCGATGAGGTTTCATTTAGATAACCATAATTATATATATATATATATTAATAATTAATTAATATATTATATATGATATTTTAATAATTATTTAATGATGAATTGTTAATTACCTTCTATCCATAATGATCATTGAAAAATGATAATTTTACTCATGTGTATATATGACTTACCATCTCCATGATTGTAACATTGGATCATTTTTCATAACCATATTCCATGATTGGTTTTAAAAGTGTAATTGATGTGTATATATGATAATTATATTATTATTATTATTATTTATATTTTCATATAGTTACCCCATTTACCATAGCTGACCTACCAAATTCATTTTTCCACATTAACTAAATATGGTCAAAACACCCGATTTAAACATAATTATTTATGTATTTGTATTCATAACTAGATTTTATGAAATAATAGTAAATATAAACATGATAAATGTTCTAATGAATTTATATAATTAACATAAGTTTATTATTGAAGAAGCTAAAAACTGGTATGACATGTTAGACTCAATATATGGGATTTTGTCTGGATCTCCTTTTGTTGAGGCATTTCTTGAATAAATCATCCTTTATTATTTTTTAATGTGTATACATAGTCTTATTGAAATTATATATCAGCATTTTATAAAATATCATATTATTTAATGTATTATTAAATTCTATTAGTTCATGTAGTTTTTTCTTTAATTGTTCAATGTGGTATAAAAAATTTTGAATATTTAAAGATGCAATATTTTCCTTATGTCTATGTTATTTATATTATTTTTTATATTTATTTTATATGGATTTAAAATGTTTATTATGTAAATTATATTTCAATTTTTATTTTGATAAAAAAATTCAAACATAATCTTTTGATCTGCATTATACTGAGCATTTCGACTAACAAGAAAAAGAATATTATGTTGTTAAAGTACATGATGACAATGAATTTTCATCCACCAATGGAATTATTTTAATTTTCAATTACATTACATGATTTCATATTTTATTAACTAAAAAATCATCTTTTTTCTTTTTTGGGTGTTTTATTAACCAATATGGGTTTTGAAAAAGGATTTATTATTCTAATATCATTAAATGATTTCTTGGTAATGAAAATGAAATTTTATGAGTGAAATATCTAAAATTGAAATGGATTGTGTATTATTATTATTTAATTATACTTTTAAATTTAATTGGTGGTTTCATAAAATACAAATGATGGGTGGTTTTATGATAAAACAACAATGCTTAGGTATGTGATATCACTCTAATGCATTGGTTAATTAAGTAGGTCATATAAATATTCCATTTCGTTTAGTTACATGTATAGAAGTTGACTCTAAGGTTATTAAATTTATAAGAGTGAGAAGTATATTGATGTTCCAAGTTACATTTATTTATTTTCTATGATGGATATGGGTTTGTGGTAATCCTATAATTATGAAAAACTATGAAATGAGATTATTAAATATTGAAATTATTTCATATTTTTCAAGGAGAATAGTACTACTTCTTGTTAATGTTTTTATATGTTTTTATCATTTATAAATGGACTATCATATTCATAATTTTGATATCCCATACTGAGAATTTTATGCTCATCCTATTTTTAAAAAAAATCACTAGAATGAAGGATGTGTAAGGGATTGGAATAGTTAATTTTGATATTGGTGAATATTTTTCATCAAACAGTTCATGATTAATATTAAACGTTTTAGATTATTGGAATGATGGATAATATTTGGAAGATTCCACTTTGTATTTTATTTTTTTATATATTGGTTATGGTATAATTCTATAAAGCTCTATACATGAAAAGATATTGAATATTAAATGAAGTATTTTTTTTAATTAAATGAAGATTATGTTATGTCTTAATTCTGGGTCCTTATACGTCTCACCAAAAGACAAAATACAAGGTTCTCAAGGGGTTATTCAAGGAGCTAATATTCAAGAAGCAATTTTCCCAAAACACCTCCCATATGTTTTTCATTTTCTACAATCTTCTCACCTCTTTCTTGCATGAGGAATTATAACTATAGAATCATGTATATATTATAATTATATATTACTAATGGTATATAACATAACCATATCCATTCTCATTTCCTTTTATTCAAATAAATGAAACTATTTTCCAAATTTTTCCAGTAAGTCGCCTCCATGGATAATGATTTTTCCATTTTCAATTACCTCCTTCATGGCTGGTCATAAAACTATTATTATTGTCAAATAATATTTGAACATGAATATTATAACCTATTTAATGTTATGTAACTAATATATGTACACATATAATATTATAAAGAACATATCTAGTTTCTCATGGTTGAAAAAATGTTTATACTAGACTAAAAATTTATTATTAAAAACATTCAAGGTAATTTTCAATTAAATATGTTTTAAAAAAATCATTATTTAAAATGTTTTTTTCAAAGAAAGAAATATATTTTATAAAATAATTATTTCAAGATATTATTTAAAATTATTCTCCATCACAGATTACATTATTTGATATTAATTATTATTTATAGTTGATATTATTAAATAATAAAACCATAATATTTTTTATGGTTAGTTTATGGTTATAATGGAATTATATTATTCCAACCAATTTTTATTTCCATGATATATGTTATAAATAAATGTTTATAAAAATAATATCATTACACGAGATCTGATTTGATGAATAATATATATTCTGGTAGAACAGACACACACACACACACAGATATATATATATATATATTATTTTAATTGTGTAATGGGTGAGACCTATATATCCCTCCAATTCATTTGTAATGATAAATTCTCTATAATATCAAAGGGTACATGGGTGGTTAGCCCATGTCCACAATAAAAGGGTACATGGTTGTTCAACCCAAGAATACAAAAAAGGGGTACATAGTTGTTCAGGACATTCCCACAACAATAAGGTACAAGGGTGTTCAGACAAAGCCTCCAAAAAAGAATATATATGTGGTAATCCCAATCTGGAAAAAATAATGTAGATGGGTGGTCAGCCCAAGACAACAATGAGAGGTTACATGGGAGGTCATCCTAAGCCTGTAACATGGGGGTAAACATGAGGTCATCATATTCCTAAAACAAAGAGTGTACAATGGAGATCATTCCAATCCTGTAACAAGAGGTTACAGAGTATGTAATACTATGTACAAAACTAGAAGGTGAATCGGAGGTCATCCCAACATCTAAGTAAGTACTCAGGGGGATAGGTGAATCCTATCATGTTATGAATGTCTCAGTAGCTTTCCCTGATATAAGATTTTTATAAGAATATGCATGCCATAAATTCCATGTATTATGCCATTGATATACTGTCATGGCTCATGTTATTTTATTATATAATAATTCATGTCTTATGAAATGAGAGTACTTATTTCCGTGATTCATGATTATGATCTTTTATATGTCGGGTATGATTTTAAAATGTTTTTCTCATGTTATATATCCCTACATTCATGTCACTCTTATATATCTCTTATGTTTACCTATACTGATCATATGAGCTCACCCTTTTTTACTTTTTCATTTACCCAAGTAACGAAGAAATATATTAAATTTAATGTGTCTAGAATGAATTCGCATATATGATGATGATGAAATTCTGCGAATGTTGGGTATAGTAGAAGATAAGGTTTATCTTTTTCAACCAGTTGTTTATAAACCCATTATGTCAATAGTGTGTTCTAATTATCTAAATCATTAATCCTAAAAGTTCATTTTCTATGTATGTGATCATTTTTTTCCTTCCTCTATTGTATGTTTTTATTGTGAAAAAATTAATTCACCTTCATTTCTATCAACTCCAAAAAATTAGTGTTTATGAATTTAGAAGTAGATCATGGAGTTCGGTTTCTAAGAAGTTATAGATCTTATCAGAGCGTAGATTTGAAAAATTTAGAGATTATGATGTTTTCTTTTGCATTATTATTATGATTTATGGATATCATAATGAATTTATAATTTTCTAGTTTATCAAAAGATAATTTTCATAGAGAACCCTTTGACGAATTATGTTATTAAATTTAAGGAGACTAATTATATTGTAGAAGACATTCATTTTTTAGTTAGTTATATATTATTCCATTTTGGGATGCAAAATTAAAGGTATGAGATAAACTTTGAGGTTAAATCCTATTAATGGTAATTTTTTATGTTTTTAATATTTTTTAATTTTATAAGGATTATAATATTATAATCTATGAATAGGACAATCCAAAGGATGTGTGAAACCCCATCACATCCTGCAAGACTACATGAATTAAACACAGAACTAAAGGGTGAAAAGTGTGCATAATATTTGACTAGCCTATGGGATATCTGGGTTAGTATATAATTATTATATTTCATTTAAAATATCAGATGGATAAATCAAATGTTTATTTTTTTGAAAATAACTTTTATAGATTGTGAGGACATTGGAAATGACTTCATGATTAATTGGTTAATTTTATTTCAAAATACATTAAATATTTTGGGAACCCAATATTATTATGGTGAATCGAATACAATGGTATTTTATTTTTGGAAAAAATTATTTTGTAAATTTAGGAATTATGTATGAGTTTATTTTTTATTGAGTCTGGTTATACATGTAAATGGTTTTTTTGTTTCGGAGATAATGTGATTTGGGAAATTAATTTTTTTATGATACATTAAGTGTGATTAATTTCATTTAGTGATAAATTTTTAAATTTATCTTACAAGACTATGTGATCAAACCCTTTTGATTTTTTTGGGTTTGAATATTAGTGGGTAATAGAATTGACGAATTTTATAGATATTTATTTATCAAATGATCTATGTTTATCTTTGAGTATTACTATGTAATGTTTTATATTTTATTATATTTTTATCATATAATTGTTTAATCTATTTTTAAGATTATATATTATACTATCCATTTTGTTTTTGATTTATTCCTAAATATATGGTGAATAGATAGTTATACACATTTGGGTATTGTGATCTGTAGAAGTATATTATGATGCCTAACCTATAAAATAATTCCTGGATACTCATCACTTAAAGAAAATAGTTTGATGAAATTATACTTTTCAAGTATATATATTTCTTTATGTTCTTAATATTGAATTAAAAATGAGTCCCCAATTTTATAAATATATTTTGAAAAACAATTATATGTTTACATTTATCATTGGAATTTTAAACCATAAAACATTTATAGTTTAATTATAGTTCTTTTCCCCCATTATCATGTTCTATATCACTCTCTATTAGTTATTGAGTGTCATTTTTATCTTCTATTTCCATGCTCAGCTGCTTGGAAATCTAGTATGTCTTATCTCAGGTAACAATCGTACTTCCCTTTCCTTCATTTAAAGAGGATAATTTATTAACGCTTTTTTTTATATTGGTTTCCCAGCAATTAATTTCGAAATATCCACCTTTTGTTTGTAATGTTTTATTTAATATTTTGGATGATCCAATTTCTTGAAATTCTTGATCGTATTGTGATGGTGTATTATCGATTGGAGCCTCCTCTGAACTTCTCTCATGTCCATAATGTGTTCCATCTATATCTCATGAGGAAATACATACTTGATAATTCAAATTTAAAATAATAATAAGTAAATCCAATTTTTGAATGATATTTCTTATGAGGAATGATCGGTGTAGATTCTTGATCGAATAGTGAATGTACCATGAAAGAAGACCACTCAGTTGGTTAATGTTTTTTTGGTGAAACCTTTATCCTGTAAAAGAAAATTGGGAACTTGAGTATGTTATGAGGTAGATGTATCCTCAGCTATTTGTATTTGAGAGGGTAATATCAATGTAAAAATTAATTTTACGTTGGTTATAATGTTAGACCCCCTGATTTTATGGTATAAATGTTTTCAAATAAATTTGATACACTTGATAACTAACATTTCACAAATCCCAAATCATAAACGAACACAAAAATATTATTATATTAACACATCTATTGTCACCTAGAAGATGGAACGGTATGAATGAATAAAAATCATGAAATTATTAAAATATAGTTTACAGTTGTTTATGAAACGAATTCATTATATACAAATTAATTATAAATTAAAAAATTATCATTAATTAAACATAATGGAATTGTCTTTATATAAAACAATTTTTACACCCCCAAAGACATTTAATATTAAAAATTAATTATTTCACTACTAGTAAAATATATTAATAAAATATACATGTTACTAAAGCAATTATTTTTTAAAATTAATCCATTTTGTATTATAAGATTATTATAAGAATAAATTTAATTTTAAGCACAGAAGCTATATGTTTATAAAAGCGAAATTTCCACATTTTAATAGTGCACCAATTCTAAAACAAAATTAGAACACATTAAAATATATTATAAGAAAAACTAAACTTCATTTTTTTATTTTGGATATAAAAAGTAATTTTTATGAATTTATTGTATTTTTTGTTAAGTATCAATTTTTATAAATATTGAAAAATAATGCATTTTAATTGAAAACTGATATTTCATCTATAAAATTTATATTGTTACATTATATTTTAAATTAATTAAAATACATAATTATTTAAATTATATATAAATAAATCTATTTTAGGAAATTCTAATCAATTACTAATTGAAAATGGTTAAAAAACAATTATTCTTTTGAATATTTTCATATTAAAAACATGCTTTCTCGTTGCGTCTATAGGATTAATCTTAAACTTAATTTTGAAAATTATGTGAATTGAATTTGGAAAAATATATTTCATATTAAGAATAATAATTTTAAAATTAATTAGTATTTTTTTAGGCCTAACAGAATTACCATTGTAAAAATAGTTATATATTGTGGTATAAGTAAAATATGGTAATAAGTTAAAGATACTATTTACAAGATTAAAATACATAAATAATAAAAAATTAACTTTTTGTTTGTGGTTTTTATTTTACCTAACCAAAAATTAAAAAAAAAAATTATAAACTATATTCATGTAATCTAAATCCACCTCAATGTGGTTGTAAGGAGTTATAAAATAATCATTCTTTAATCACTCAATACCACCCCACCTCAATTAAAAATATCACCCCTCACCACCAAATTTATCCCCAAAGCCTTGAAGATCCTAAAATATCTAGAAAACAATATCATCAAAACTCTCCCTATATAAAATCTATTATGGTCTCATCAAATTTCCTTATACATGGTTCTAAGGGTTTCCTTCAAGGGGGAGATATTCAATAGGTAAGTTTCAAAAAACAATACTCCTATTTTAATTTCTTCTTCAAAATTCTTCTCAACTCAATCATCCATACTAGAATGATAACTCTAAGAAATATTATATACTATAATTTATTCTAAATATTGAAATATATCATAATAATTTCATTTTTTTATCCTTTTATTCAAATAAATAAAACAATTTTCCAAATCATGTCGTTCAGTGGCCTCTCTGAAAAATCATTGTGTTTTTTTATTTCTTACATCAAGGAAGATCATAATACTATTTATCAACTAAAAATTAGATTAAAAAATATATATTATAATATATTTCATGTTTCATAGATAAGATCTATTATGAATATTAAATAAATCTAAACTAGTCGATGATGGTCAAAAATACACCAAATTAAACCAAACATTTGTCATTAACATTTTATCAAACGAATCGTCCTAATGTAAAAATAAAAATGATATGTGGGAATATTTTAAAGTTTGAAATTTAATGATTAAAATATAATTAAATATTTGGGTTTTGTATCTATTGTATAGGAAAATCCATAATTGTACCCAAATAAACTAATTGTAAAACCTTGTAACAAATTCCAAACAAAAATGGGAATAATGAAATACTATTTATGAATGCGTCGTAAGATATTATAATTGTATCATATAAGGTATTATAAATATTAATATAGTTCAATAATGAATTCATACAATTTTTAACCCTTTATATAGGATGCTCAAACACGTAAAAATAAAGGGAAACATTCAATGATATTTATCATCTCACTTTTAGTTCTTTGAGATATATGCATTTTTACCTGCTTATTCATTATGTTTATTGTATGTAAATCCCATTTAAATATTATATAAGAAATATAATTATATTCATTGTACGAAATGTCTCATATTATAATTATTTACTTTTATTGGTCGTACGATTCAAATTATTCTAAAGTGTTACGATAATTATTAACCAAATTTCCATTTATTGGGTTAAACTATTATTTCCTTGATTATGTGATTCTTTGACTATTTCTGAAATGACTAATGGTTATATTATGTGTTATCTAATATTATTTTATGTGTATTTATAGTGAATAATCATAATCAATTCATTCAATTATTACTCACTTCAAAGATATGTTATTTATAAGGGATCATCTAGTGTCACTTATATTTCTTTAATATTTCATCCATATTCACCACTCATTTAATTTTTCTGGTGTATATACTTACAATTAACTTTATCTAAAATTAATAAAAAAAATATATTGGTATTTACATATCAATTTTTAGACATCCCTTTCTTGGGGTATATGGTTCAAAAGTTACAAAATAGATAGGGTAATTGTTTCTCAATTTTTATTCTTTGAGACACATGTTATGTTATGCACCTATATTCTTCTACATGGTGTAATTATTTAACATATACATGATATATCATATTTTCTTATTCTTTTAATGGTATTTTATCTTTCATTTTATCAAATTACCTCTTCAATAAAGAATTGTTTTTTAAAAAACCATGTTTTTTAAATATGCTTTCAAAAACATCTGTTAAATGACCATTAAATCATTTTCTAGGCAAAGGATTTCAATATATAAAAAATGGATGTCCATATATTCCATTATATGTTGTAATTTATATTTTCAATTAATTTTATTTATAATTTATTATGAATTAAAAAATATTTTTCAAAATAGAAAGGATATTTTACTCAGCAAATATTTCAAGTGATAATTCAAAATTATTTTTTATGTAAGATTACATTATTTAATGTTACTTATACATTATTTGTGATATTATTATGGAATTAAATAATTATTAATTTTATGGATATTATATGTTTAATATTGAGTGAATTTTATGAAACATATTCCTTTCCCATTAGTTATGTTATGATTAAATGTTTGTGAAGATCATTTCTTTATAAGGGTTCTGATGTGATGAATTATTAATATTCATTTAGGAAAAAATATTTATTATTTTCATTATTTTATGGGTGGGAACTATATATAGTTATAAATAATTGGTTAATATTTAATTTTCTCTAATAACAAAGGGTACATGGGTTGTCAGCCCAAGCCTGCAATAATAGGGTACATTGTTGTTTTTCATAACATCACAACAATGGTTACACAATTGTTTAGCCTAATCCCATAAAAGAAGTGTACATGGGTGATTAGACCAATATTTCAATACAATAATACATGGATGGTCATCCCATTATCAAAAAAATATTTTTCCTAAGTGTTAATCCCAAGCCAACAATAAAAGGTTAGACGAGAGGTCATCTGATGTCCATAACAAGAGGGTACGAAGGAGGTCATCCTAATCCTGCAAAAAGAAAGTGAAAGAGAGGTAATACAACGCCTAGAAAATGAGGTTCCATGGGATTTGGTTCTATTACTAATATTAAAAGGTATATGAGAGGTATTCCCATAGCTGAAGTAGGTACACAACTATATAGAATATGCCTAAGAAGTTATGATTATATTGGTTGGTAGCCTTGACATAAGATTTTATATTCATATTTATGCGAAAAATTACACGTATTATTCCATTGTTATAGTCTAATAGATCATGTTCATTTATTATTTAATGGTAAATATTTTATGAAATTCTAATTCTGAATTTAATTATTCAAGATTAGGATCTCTAACATGTAGGGTATTCTTTTCAATTGGAATTCTCTTGTTCTCATATCACTATGTTAATGTTATGATTATGTATCTCTTATGTTTACCCTTAATGAGTATAAGAGAACACCCATTACTATGCTTTATTTTCCTCATGTTATGAGGAAATATTTCTAATGAAATATGTCTAGTTTGATTTCTCATGGATAATGTCGATGAATTCTAATGAAGGTAGGGTATAGTGGGAGATAAAGTTGATATATTTGAGCTCGGTTTTTATGAACCCATGATTTTAAGACTTGGTTGTAATTCTCTTAAATCCTAAACCTAATATGCATTTTGGTATATATTTGTTCCAATATTTTGGTTTGATGTTTTATATTTTAATGGAAAATGTTTGGTCTCTATCCACTGAATCAATTCAATATATTTAATGATTATGAATTTATCACCAAATATGGGTGTTCACGTTCCAGGTTATTATAGATATTACATTGGGTATCCTTTATGTCATAGAGTTCAATCCTAGGTTGTTTACAAGGATATGAAAAAAAAATTGAAATAAGAAATTTAAAATCTGGTAATCCAATAATATCATTAATAATTTTCATAAGCATTAATTATTTCAATGATATTATACAGTTGTACAACAAATGAAGAATTTTATTGACAAAATTTTATTTCAATTAAATGTAGTGATAGGGTAATTTATCTAAACAAATAGAGATATTATTGTTTTAATATCCAATTAAAATCAATATACAACTTTTTTAAAATTCCAAAAAAATAACATTTATTAATTTTTAAAAAAACATTAAAAATTAATTAAATTTTAAAAGATATTCCACTCTTTTTTACATTTATTAAAAAGTAATTTAGATACAAAAGACTAAACCATGTTACCTTATTAATAAAAAATTACTAAACAGTAACAAAGTTATGAATTTTTAAAATATTAAACGATATTTAATATATTGAGGTGATTAGAGTTATTGTGTTATTGTTAATAAGAGTAGAATAAAGAATTTTCTTTTCTAGAACACATGTAAAAAGTTATTTAGAAAATAGTGAACAGAGTTATTATAAAATTAATTATACTTAAAAAGTAATGATAATTAACAAATATACCTAATTCAAATTTATATTTTTTAAAATAAATAGAATCTAAATGTTTGTTGAATATTTTATATAGTTGTTTCTTGGTAGGAATAAATTCTAAACACATAACACAATTATTTACATGGTCCCTCAGAAATTGATACCTAAAGTCAATATGTTTTGTTCTATAGTAAAAAAGAGGGTATTTTTCAAAAACCAACCCAGATACATTAGTAACCTGAGAAATGAGTCGGCACTGAAATAGACTGAAGTGTATTTCCAATCACCATTGGTCATCGACTAACACCTGAAATCATAATAACGAAAATATAGACAGGTTTAGCCACAAACATTATGGCTGTAAAAGAAACAATAAAATTTGTATATAAAAAACTCCAGTGAGATTAAATTACTATAATTAAAATAGGAATTAATTCCCAATGTACTATAACCAAAGTACCAACAATGGGAAAACATCCCAAGTCCCAATGGTCACAACTCACTATGTCCAAGGTTTAACAGTTGGATCCACCTTCAAGAGATCCATTTAACTTTATCAAATAAATAAGGGTATAATATTCAAACACACAAATACAAAATTAAGGTGTGAGTGAAAGCCTAGTAGGATTTCACTAAAGATTCTATAATGTGGGGATAATATCAAATTAACTAAGAAATTTCTCAGAATTTTCAAATGAATAGGTTTGGAATTCTGCAAATAATATTTAAAAAAATAAATCATTACAATATAAAGGATTAAAAAAATATAAATAGTTTCTTCAAATTTTAGATGATGGAAAAACATTTCGGATGATAGAATTTTTCTTTAATTAATAGGTGATTTTTATAAAAAAGCACTTTTCACAAAATTTCATAAATAAACACTTTTCTAAAAAATATTTTATATAAATTTACAAGTTGTGTAATGAAATTTATAACACTAGAATATACATTTTAAATACAAACAAGTGAGAAAAAAGTCCATGTTCCAAATAGGTATTGAATTTCTAGGATATAGGTACCCAACACTGTGAAATGGAATGTATGTACATACACCCATTTGGACTAAAGGAAAATTTGGTACATCACCATTAACTAAGTAATGGGATGTGCTAATATAATTTTTTCTAGCATTATAAATCATAATGTGTTGTCTAAATAACACACTAACTACCTAAGGATATCTTGTTCAATAGTAAAAACAATGGTGAGAAAATAATTTCAAAACTGTTTAAAATACAAGTAAATCCCATTCTCATATTTTCAAATATGTAAATATTTTTATTAAACATCATAACATGTTTCTAATAAAAAACATGCCTTTTTATGATGAAACTAGTTTATTTCCAAAAAACTATTTTAAATAAATTTTTTAAAAAATGGGGATTTGAAACCAATTCAATAAATTTCACAATAATTTCACAATTAAATAAAACGATTTAATTTTTATATAGTTTCCATCCATTTGACAAACATGCCTCAATTCACTGTAATTGGGGGGTTTTCTAATTTCATGCCAAAGATAACCAAAAACCCAATATACTGGAATTGGGTTTTTTATAACATGATTAAAATAAATTTACATGACTTAAAAAAATTATTTTATATAAAATTTAATTTAAATAAAGAAATTAAAGGTTGATTAGGTCAACATCCAAGGACTGAACCACCAACCTTCCTCACGAAAACACAACAACTCAAATGAATCCCACTAACTAGAACAACGGAATAGAAGATATTAGAACTCATCCTTGAAATTGGTTTCAACAATATTTGGATTAGATCCATCAAACAATGATGATCTATTAGACTCTATGTAAGTAATATAGAAGGAGATGGACATTCATGAAGAACACTTACCCCGGAAGGAACACTATGATCACTAAATATATCAATCACAGAACAAAAAGGTACAGAGGGGTTTAAGCCTCATGAAATCACCTAGGAAGGCCCTCATTCGATAGAAAGAAGTTTTGGAGGATAACCCAAAGAACATTCAACTATACTACCATATAAAATAAATCAAGACTTGTGGTTTTATATGGCGTGTAATCCAGTTACACGTCGTGAAATTGGTAATTCACATATCCTCTGAATAACCTACCAGATATTACTAAAAACTAGTTATTTTCATTTATGGATTTACATGACATTTAACCATATAACACTCTATGTAATTATTCAATAGACTAAATAAATGACTTGTTAAAGGTTAGAATCTACCAAATCTTTGACTTCACCATTGTATGTATCCTCAAAATTCTTCTTCGGTAAAATGTAGATAAGAAAAAAGGAAACCACAATAAGTATTAGAATGTACCTATTATAAAGTTAACATTATGTTAAAATCTCCCCACCATAAAAACTTTTTATCCCCAATAATCCTAAAAAAATGATTCCATGTAAAAAAGATGAGGCCACTATTCTATCAGCATTGTCTTGTGTTCCCACATCTCATGAATATCCAAACTTTTCTTCCATAGCATTCCCACTAAAGGTATCATCATCCTATGAATTGCCTTTTTTTCACAATCAACTGTCCTGATTGGTTGTTCTATAAATGATAAATTAGGTTCAATCTCAATATCCCTCTAAATCAAAATGTGAGATTGATTAGAAAGATAATTCTAGAGAGAGATACATAAAACCAATTTTGTATCATTGTGAATTATGGTAATAGTTTCTAATGATATGAAACATTTCTCTCATTCTTAGTAACCTCTTGAGTTTAAAAAAATAAGGAGTAAGTATCCCTTACATCCCAAGCCATCGATGAACCAACCCGGGTGAAACCTTCAATAACACTTGTTCACCAACTGAGAACTCCAAAATACTACAATGACGATCGGTGTAAGATTTATATCATCTATTTTTCATCAACATCCTCTAGAAAATCAACTAAATAATTTTTATGTTATCATGGAAGTAACTCATTAAAACAAAGTAACCATCACAAATACCAAACCAAAGCAAGTAATATTTACAAGGCTATCTATACAAGGACTCAAAAGGATCAATTCTGATCGTGGAATGGGAACTATTATATAAAGAAAACTCAACCAGCTCCAAATGATCATACCATGCTCTACCAGAGTCATGGGCACAAGTGTGAAGCATATCCTGAAGAATCTATATTTCTCTTTCGAGAAAGATAATTGAATTATAATGGTACACCTTACTCAAATAGATTTGAGATCCCAATGCCTTCTGAATGCCTCTCCAATGGTGAGAAGTGAACCGAGGACCCCTATAAGAGAATAGATCATATAGAAATCTATGAAAATGAATAGTCTCTATCATGAAGAGATTTGAAAACCATCAACTTGTTCTATATCATGAATGTGTATAAATTGAGATGATTTCATCAGCCTATCGATCACAACACATATCACATTCTTCTTTCTCAGGGTACTTGGAATCCCAACCAAAAAGTCCATATTTATCTCATCCCACTATCAAGTCGGTATTATATGTTGCTGAAACAATCCCTAAATGTTTATAGTGATTGGTCTTAATGTATTTTCTTGTATAATAATGACAAACAGACTCATAAATGCCCCACCTCACACCAGACCACTAGAACTGGTGCCAAATATCATAGAACAACTTTGTGGATCTTGGGTGCACTAACTATAGGGAACAATGACAATCCCCCATCACAACTACCCTTATTGAATAATGTAACACATAGTGAATCCAATATCATATGATTAACTCTTTGGATAATGGATGATGGGAAAGTATCTCCCCACCATAAAGAGTGTCTCTAATGCTACAGAACTAATCATTAAGCTACTTCTCTCGAGAAATCAATTTGAGAAGTGTGGATATCAACTAAACACTATCCAAAGAAACATCTACCCAATTTTCCTGAACTCCAATATGAAACTATGTAAAGAGAGCCATAAAAATACACTCTTTTGATAGTTCTTTTAATACCTAGGTCAGAAGTTGTCTTTTTCAAGGAATCTGCAATGAAATTCCATTTCCTTGTCATATAGGTGATTTTAAAATAATCAGACTATTGGTTTCCAACCTAATGCCTCTGGTGGAGATTCAAATATATCTTATATATTCTATAACTCAAGATTTTGAGTTCATAATACATAGTAAACCATTATTCATAATGGTAATTTTTTCATCTTTTAAGTGTGTGTATCAAATTTTTTGTTCAATTTCATGTGTGGGATATTTTTTATTGTATGGCCGGAGATGATGAGGGTAATAAGAAACTATATGATTGCCCTACATAAGAACACCACCCTTGCCTGAACCCGATGAGTCACAAAAGACCACATAACCATACCCAGCCTCTAGAAGAGTCATCATTGGTGTAGTCTTCAAAATAAGTTTCATCTCAACAAACTAATCTTGAAATTTTCCATCCTAAGTGAACTTTACTCCATTTTTAGTTAGTGTAGTCATCAGAGAAACCAACATTGATAAGTCTTCCATGAACTAATGATAACATCAATTTAAGCATAAGAATCTCTGAATCTTGAATACATTTTGTGGTTCTTCCTATGTCATAATAGCCTTTACCTTCTCTGGATCAACTAAAATTCCATGCTCCAACACCACGTGTCCCAATATTTTCACTTCCAGAATCTATAAATCACATTTTGAAATCTTGGAATAATGTCAATGATTTCTCAGAAAACTCAGAATCATTTTGAAATGATGTACACGATCCTCTTCAATCGTAGAGTAAAAAAGGATATCATCCATAAATACTACCATGAAGGTGTTAATGTTCTCTTGGAAAATATTATTTATTAAATCCAAGAGAATTTTCATATCATTTTTTAGATTAAAGGGAAATACATGGTACTAGAAATAGACATGCTTTCCCTGAATGGTGGTTTTATGAATATTAGAGTCATTAATTATTAACTGATGGTAACCATATCTATGGTCAATATTTGTGAACCAATTCAACCCTTCAAATGATTAAACATATCATAAATCTACAAAAATAGACATTTGTTCATTATGTTCACTTGATTGATATTTTTTTAATCATTATAAAGGCAGAGTGAACCATCCACTTTCTTAACAAATAGAATAGGTTCAATTCAACGAGATATAATCGGGGGGTATAAAGCCTTTCTATAGAAGGTCACCCGACTTGGAAATAATCCCTTTCATTTTCATTGGTTCTATATGATATGAGTAGATAAATACAGTTTGAGTACCATGCTTTAATTCATTAAATAAATTAACCTACCTTACTAATATAAAACAAGAAAAGAATGAAGGAAACACATAAGGATACTAAAAAAATAAGAGGGAGATCACCACAGAAATATTCTCTCTCCAGATCAAAGTCCAACACAAGTATTAATTACCATAACTCCGGATAAGAAGGCCCAAACCTGCTCGACCATGGGTCCCATTCTCCATGAAAAACAAGAGACCCGCCATTGGGTGTAGAAAAGGAGGCACGTTAAAGATAACAAGCAATCCATGATTTATTGACAAAGAGAAAATCCATCCTGAATATGAAATAAAGATGTTTCATTTCAAGAACCAGAAAACTACAAGAAAGATCCACATTCGATAGAAAAAAGACACAACTGGGACTACAATGACCCTTCTATCTCATTGAATAAAGGGTTCACGAAATATTCATTATACATTATGAATTTTTCGTATGAAGGAATGGAAGATTAACAATACATGTTAAAATAATTTAATGAGATGCACTAGAATCACAAAACATAGTCACTAATGAAGAAGTTATAGTGATGGTACCACCCCAGGTCACTAGACCTATATCTGCATCCTCTAGAAACTCTTACAATGCACGAATAAGCATATTTTTAGATGTGTATGGCTAGAAACCTTCTACACATGTAACATTTTATTTTCCTATAGTTTTTGGAGGAACTAATGATATAGTTCAAGTACTAATATAAGAAAAAATATGGAAGAATCTATATATGTTCACTGGTCATCTGCCTGAGCCACATGTTCTGCGTGCCTCATTGGAAACCCTATTTGAATGAACAAGCTCACCACACTAATAACAAACTAAAGGACCACTTCTAGTCACTTCCAAAGGTTTTGAATGACCCAGTCATTGAGAAAATATTTGATAATCATGACTCTTTTGTCTTCCCTTGATAAAACTTCTTCTTCCATTGGGAGAGAAAGAAACACCTGATTACCCTTTCATTCTAGCTAGGTCCATTTCAACAATATGTCGTATATCCAATACATCTACATAAAAATAAAACATTAGAGAGAAAAGTAAGAATAAATATCACTATTAAGTCCCAACTTGTTCAATCTAACCATTATCCTTTCATTTGATACTATATGAGGTGAAAAATGAAAGTGCTCAGCAAAATGGTTTGCATACTCTCTCATGGTCTTGTTAACCTACTCAAGTTTGAAAAACTCTATTGAAATGGAAAATATAATTGATTATGGATAGAAATATTCAGTGAAGAAAAGTATGTAGTATTTAAACTCTAACTTTCCATGCTTATTCACCCCTATCATAGTGTGCCACCATCTCTTGTACGGTCCTTCTCACACAAAGGTGGAACAATTCACTTTTATTTTCTTGGGTGTGTCCAAGAAACCAAAGAATAATTCCATCTCAATCAGCCACTCCTTATCCTCATGAGGATCATTTGAGCCTTTGAATTTTCTGACATTGGGTGAATGAAATCTTGAGAAAAAATCAGGAGAATGTCCCTCTGAGGTTCCACAACTAGATCATGAACAATAAATGTAGGTGTAACATGTTAAGAGAATGAAAAGTACACCCAATCACATCAACCAGGTTCGGGTACACATGATGATTTGATCACTAAGGATAAGTAAAAGCTTCAACCTATATCTGATTCACTCATCTTGTCATAGGAATGATGTAACTCAACATCAGCAAACAAAAAATAAGACTTCATATTAATACTCAAGCAGTGCGAAAAGGTAAATTTATACCAACAGATAGAACAACCATGATTTTCTTTTCAATCTATTTAAATCAAAACAAGGAAAATACAAAAACTAACACCCATGATTTCATTATCTAATCACCATTAAATACATAAGGTTTATTTCATTGATAGATGGCATGGTACTCAATCGCAACTAGATCCTAAGACTTGATAAGATTTCACAAATGCATGCTGAATTTAAGAAAAAAGTAAAACCTCCCTATGATATCACATTTTAACCAACCATCCTAGCTACCCTAGTAGCCCGATAAATGATCCTTCACAAACATAGCCATAAGGACATTCTTGATTTTTATGAGTGGCGACTAGCACATGGCATTATAAAAATAGAAAGGGGGAACTTTTTATCCACTAACATTATAGATGTAAAAGAAACAGGAATGTATGCATATGAAAATAAACTCCCACAAGAGTATTGTATGAGGATTCAAACATGTAATAAATCACAAATTACTATAGCCTAATTTCAAAAAAAGTGAAAACATAACAACTACCAATCGACACTACCCACGATGTCCATGTTTCCACATCTGGATCCACCTTCAAGAGATCATTTTCCCATGTTTTAACCTAGAAAGAGATAATTTTCAAACAGAAGAAGTCATAAGTTGGGTGTAAGCCAAATCCCAATAAAATTTAACAAAATATTCCATAACACATTGTCATTATAAAATTAACTAGGAAAGTTTTTTCAATTTCCAAATAAGCCGGTTTTTCATTCATAAAAACATATTCAAAGAAATAATACATTAAAATTTTAAAGATGTAAATATATTAGAAATTCATGCGTCACATTTCAGTATATAGATATACATTTCACATGATATAATTTTCAATTAAAGATATTTTTCTACATACAAATGGAAATTTACATAAAATAGATTTAATTAAAACTTTAATATAAAATATATTATATAAATTTTTAAGGAATGTAAAAACATTTATAACAATAGTATGTACATTTGAAATATTATCAAGACAGAAACATGGTCATATTGAAAATAGGTATGTAAGTCCTAGAATATAGGGACCTAACACTTTTAAATGGATATTATATATATATAACCCTTCTAGCCTATGAAAAATGGGGCTCATCACCATCTCTTAAGGAATGAGATGTGCTATTATAATGTTTTAGAACAACCTAAATCATAAATTATTTTCAAAATAACTCACTAAGTACCTATGCCTTGAATGTACTCATGTACAAATAATGATAGGAAATTTATTTTTAAGTACTTAAAATACAAATAAATACCATTCCACTCATTTAAAATACGAAAATGTTCTCTTTAAAAACCATAATATGTTTTTAATAAAAAACATGCCTTTTTATAATGAAAACCCTTGGTTTCCATTTTAAGCTATTTTCCCAAAAATTGGGATTTGAAGCCAATTCATGCAATTTCACATAAATTTCACAATTAAATACAACAATTAAATTTTCATGTAGATTCCATACATCTCACAAAAACACCATAATTCACTAGAATTTGGTATTTTCCAATTTTCAAGCCAACGATAAACAAAACCCAAATTAACTGGAATTGTGTTTTTAATAAAATGATTTAAATTAATATATTTGATATAGGAAATTTAATTTTAAATCAAATTAAAATTAAATCAAATAATTAATGGTTAATTAAATCAAAAACCAAGGATGAAACCACCTATCTTCCTCCAGAAAACACAACACCTCCAACAACACAAGACAAAATGAACATACATGTAAATGATATTGGAATTGAAACTATAAACAGGATTCAACAACATGAGTATTAGATCCATTAAACTCAATAAAATCCATAAAAATACATAGAAGGAATAGATAATGAGACAAAGTGTCATGAATAACACTTACCCAAAAATACACAACGTGATCAACAGAATGATAAATCACTGTTCAAAAACGTCCAGATGGTTTGTTTTCTAGAAAAATCTCATGGGTAGGGCACTATGTTGAGATAAAGGTAGTACATTGGGAGAACCAATGAAAATTTATTCAGACATCCAATTATAAAATAAAGAATTAGGGTTTTACATGGTTTGTAACCCACTGACACATCATGTAAGTGGTAATTCCCATATCTGCTAAAAGACCCATTTCCTCTTAAAAAAACAAATTATTTTCATTTTAGGATTTATATGGTGTGTAACCTTACTACACAACATATAATTCTTTAATAGGCTATAGAAAAAACCGATTAATGTTGAGAATACAACAAATCGCTGACTTCAGCAATATAGGTATCCTCCCAATTCCTCCTCAATCCTAAGTAGACCAAAATGTAAAACCACAACTTGGTTTAGAACTTAATAGTCAAAAATGTCAATAGATGTTGGAGTATTTAGAATTTTAAATAGCACTTGAATTATCACTAAAAATTTGATGTTTTTATAAAGAGATACCAAAATCATAAAGTGTTTTTATAACCCACAAACCCTATGAATAAAAACCAGCAAAAGTAACATATTCAGCCTCAACTATTGATAATGTTTGTAAAATTTTATTTTCAGATCTCCATAAAGATAAACACTTACATAGATATTGAAAAATACTTTCAATTGTTTTCTAGTAAATCCTATAAAATACGATGTCATAAATAGAGTATTATAGTAAATTAATATTGTTCTCATTAAAATAGAATAATATAGTAGTGATAATACCATTGATATGTCTAAATACACATTTATAAACACTATAGTGAATTAATTTTGGGTTTTAATGATATATAGAACACATATAGATTGAAATTATAATATCAGGTCTATACGTACAGACATATAATAAACTACATATAATTACACTTTGAAATTAAATATCAATTGACTTTCCATATTCATCTACATCTAGTTTTGAATTAGTTCTTATTGGGATTCCAATAGTATTACATGAATATAGTCCAATAATTTTTATATTTTCATTGTAATATATATTTTTCATTAGTAAAATACCATCATTACATTGATTAATTTATAAACCATGAATACTTTCTATTCCCCCGTTAGGATAACATAAAAAAAATTCATTAAATTTGAAAACTAATTACTAATAATATAATTTGTTGATAAATATGTAGTATCATCAATATCTATATATAAAATCATTATATTATTAGAAACACTTATAATAAATAAGGTAAGACTAACATTTCCTTTAAAAAATCATTTTGAATGAAAAAAATATTTAGTCATTCATTCCAATCTCGAGGTTATTTCTTAAGACGATGTAATTCCATTTAATGTATGAAAATAATACATGTATCTTCATTATTTTCAAATCCAGAAGGTTGATTAAAAAATGTATTATAAAATTCCACTATATAAAAAATCACATTTTCATGTCAATTTTAAATTGCTTAATATTTTTGAAACAAAAAAAGATAATAAAATATAATTATAATATAATCAACTAAATAGTTAAAATAAATCATAAAAATAAACTCGATATTCCTGAAGATAACCTTGGGTATATAATATTTCCTTATTTTCAACCATATTACCAGAATTGTAAAATTTCTTTCGAAAAACCCATTTGGTTATTATATGTTGTTTATCATTAGGTAAAAAAATAAGATTACAACCAATATTTATATCAAATCAGTCAAGGTCATCATGCATATAATTAATCTAGTTTGAATATCTTAAATCCACTTTAAAACATACTAGCATGGAATCTACTACAATGGTAGAATTGGATCAAAAATTAAAAACAAATTTTCTATTACTAATGTGCAATTAATAATTTTCTATAACATTTTGTTTAGAGTGATATTTGTGAGTTTTAAAAACTAATGAATCATATTGTGATGAGTTATCATCCCCCTTAATTGGTTTATTATCATTTTTAAGTTTATATTCATAATAATTGCATTGAATAAATTCATCAACATTATCAACCAAATATGTACTCAGTTTTTATAATTTTAAAATAACATTACATATAGATATTCTTCCATTGATCATGATATATTATTACATAAACTAAATTATTTACTCTTATTAAAGTATCCAAATATTATACCATTATATATTTCAGAAAATTAATTCTAGAATAACTTTTGTATGCGAAATATAGACTGTACAACAAAAAATATTAACTTATTCAATTTTGGGTTTCGTATTCTTAAAAATTTTATAAGTATATTCCTTCAGCAAGGGTTATATGTAAACTCTATAAAATATATTAATGTAGTTTTTATGTATTTATCCCAAAAGGATATTGGTATGTTGAATTAATTAAGAATTTTTCTTCCCATTTTATGAATTTTTCTATTTTTCCTCTCCACGACACCATTCTATTTTGGTGTTCCTCGTTGAGAAAAATAACTAAAATTTCCATTGGTTTCATCAAATTTATAAAAATATAGTATTAGTATTTATCCTCCTTTATACCTTATAAATGATGAAATTAAATAGTGTTTTTGATTTTGAATTTTCTTATAGAACAAGACAAGTTACTTTATAGTATCATTGTTCCATTATAAAAACTATTCCAAGTGAATCTACTAAAATAATATATAATTATAAATGCATATGTTTTGGATCCTAAAATATATGTTCTCATGGGTCCAGAAAATAATATAGTTTAATATGTTCTAAGAATCTTGTAGTATTATCCACATTAAAAGCCCTAAATGAATCTTTTTAGTTCTTATATTTTATAAAATAACAGTATATATAATACTTACCTATACTAAATTTTGTAAGTTCCAAAAAAATTCATATTTAACCAGCTTTTATGACTCAAAATGATGGAAATTTCCAAAAATTATGTTCTAATGAATTTGATCTATATCTACAGTATTAAATGAATTTAAAATCTATAGTGTTAGTTATAATAAATTGATAAAAAAAATATATTTTCATTTATATTATCATAAAATATAATAGTTTTATCTTTATAAATAATACATTTACTATCATGAAATATATTTCTTTTAAAAACATCACAAACTTGTGATATGCTAGTCAAATTTTGTTTTAATATCTCTACAAATAGTGTTGTTGAAATTATAACAGATATTGACACACAAAATTCTCCATAACCATTAACTATACCATTATAGTTGTTTGTGAAAGTAAAAATACCTCCACAAAAGATTTAAAAGATAAAAAGGTAAAAAAATAACCATTAATGTTCCATGAGAACCCACTCTCCATATACCACATAAAATTAGAGCTCATCGTTCAGGCTTCCATGAAATCAAATCGAGAAGATAGTAATTTTGGTACACAATATTGTTTGCATCAAACTAGATTAGTAAAAAAAATTGGTGGAACCCATTCAGATTTAATACGTTTATTTTAATTTAATATATAAAAAATTTCTTCGAAATAAAATTGTTATTATTAACTAAATAATGAGTAAACATTAATAAACATTATTTTTCATAATAACTTTTAAAGATATATCAAAATCATGTAATATTTGAAATATTCCCATTGCTTCATTTAATATAAGTACTTATATACGTCATATGAACCTAATTATTATAACCAAAACATTATTTAATCCTTTATGGGTTTATCTATAGCCAATAATTTTTCAAAATTTATTCATTTTAACAAAAAGAAATAAGGTTTATTTTTTTTCAAGTAATTTAATTTTTTATATTTTAGTTCTCCTATTGAATAACACACAGGTCATCACATATTTTCTCCTTTATACATGATAAAGTATTCTTAATTTTATTAATTTAATTTTATATAAATCATTATAACCAAATTTAAATCTACTATAATGATCTTCATTGGGTTTTATCAAGAATTTTTCTATTATTTAATTCTAACATTTAACCTACAATAATTCAGAATATAAAACATTTTTTAGTAAGATATTACTTAAATAATAATCATTTTTTTATTTTCTAATTTAACTTCTTATTTTTCTCTCTTCAGTTCCCTATACAATTGAGCCCTTCTCGAAATACCAATTTGAAAATATTCAATTTTAATGTTTGAATATTTTAATTTATTTTCCAAAGATTATTCATAACCCAAACTATAATTATAATCAGAGTGTAGCTCAATTATATTTTTATCTTTAAAACCTTGATTAAGGGATTATTTTTCACTATTAGAACCATTAATACATGAGTATGGATCATCTATACAATTCCATCTAGCACAATATGTATTTTTTAGCTCATTCTTATATTTGTTGTCTTTTTCATCTTGCTTTAATATGGTTCAGTTTGACTTCATATGTCCATTTTTTAAATAATATTAAAATACTAATTCATAAACATCATATGTACTTTCCTTTCATATTTTACTTTCATTTATTCGACCCAAATCAGGTTATCCACTAAAATCCTTCTTAAATCATATATTTTCATTCATGTCCCTATAAACTCATTTGGCAAAATTCCCAATTCAATCATTCTCATTTTGATGTAACTTGAAAACCATATAATTAGAAATTACATTTATATTATATATAAATTCCATAACATTATTTTTATCATGATCATAAATTTTTTCATTCTTCATTTCCATCTAGTATTAAAGAATTAATCCTATAAACTCATCCATTGAATACTCAGTGAAATACTTACATTATTAAATAAGAAATTTCATTCAATTTTATAAGTTGTGTATGTATTGATGTAATATTCTCATGAGGGAATCATTATTATTGTTCTCTTTGATTGAAACCATACTATTGAATATTTTTTTTAATCTATTTTAAATCTCATTGATGATTTATTGATCAATCATTCATAATTTCTGAAATGAAACTTTGCGGATACCTTACATTGTTCGCTAAAATTTTTTACATGATGAGAAAAGTTTAATTTCCTCCTGAAATAAGATGCATATTTATAAGAAAAAAATATAGTGACATATATTTTAAATTAATAAGAGTATATGTAATTCATATGTTTATAGTTCAAAACACATTTTATAGCATCATTACTAGTAAGGGTTTCTAAATCTACCTTAGGAAGTTCACATGGTTTTTAAATTATATTCCAATAATAAATAACAACATATTTAATAAATACCTCTTCTTATTCCTTCTAATTGAAATATTCACATCCATTTATGTTAGGTGGTTTTATGGGATTCAATATTTCTAAATTCTAACATTCCAATCAAATTAGTGGATAATTTCCTATGTTTTTAGTCAATGATTGTGTATAGTTAAAAATATGTAAGGAAAATAATTAAAAACCAATTATTTAATATAAATTGTTCTCTAATCCCAATTATTAGGTCCCTTGTTATGACCTTAATGAGTAGAGGGGGCAATACTTTTTAAAAACAATGAAACAAATACTATTATATCAGAGTGAAAATAGTTTAAACTATGCATTTTAAATAATATCAAATAACAGAAGAAGATTCAATAAAGGATATAATCACCAAGATTTTATTCCTATCATCAATATCTTTTACTCAGAAAGAATACTGGTATTTACTAGATCCTCACTTTTTTAAGTGAGTTATGACCTTATTACATACAAATAAAACAAACATTGGTCACACCTGGTGGTATAAACAAGATATTTTAAGGAGTCAAAGCGCACCATAATTTTATATAGGGGAAAACCCAACCATCCTTTTAGATGAGGGAATAATACAATGAGACAAAATTTATAGGTGAAAACATGAAGCAAATATATAGAGGGAAAACTAAAGTGTTGAATATATATAATGAAAAGATAATTTTAAAAATTTAAAAAAATCTATGAAGATAAAGAAAAAATATAGTGTAGTGCATTTTTTTATCACATTAGAGGTGGAAGATGAAAAATGTATATATTTAGTTTTCACAATAAAATAATATAAGTTAAATAAGTTTCTTCATTTTATCAATGTGTAGGAAATTATATCATAGTTTCCTATAATATCATCTAATCAGAAGTTTATTTATAATCTAGAACACGTCTCCAATAGAATAACCGGGGTTCACTAATCCCATGATCTTTTGGGAGAACCTATATTTCCAATAGCTGCATTCGACATGTTAGCATATAGAAAAAATAATATTATAGTAACTGAATTGTAAAATCCATATAGATAAAAATAAATATTTATCAATCTTTACTTCTTCATCAAATATCATTAAAAATAATCTCACATGGTTATAAAAAAAATGTATACAATTCATTTTCATAAAAAAAGTTTAAATAAAGAAACACATCCAGTTTTTTTGACGATGAAACTAAAATAAAACTTATAATATTAAATAATTTTAACTAAACATAAATATGAATAGAAAAATTTCTAAAAAATATTTCAAAACGACATAAGATAATATTTGTATCATAGAGAAATAAAATAATATATTTATTTTAATAAAAATATCAAAAATCATTAAAACAAAAATTGTGAATAATTTTTTTTTACTAATGTTGGGTGTAAAATTATATAGTGTGGATTAAATATTCTATTATTAGTACATATATACCATCGTAATAGATACCAATAGAAAAATATGTTTCTGGTATAAATAAAGGGTAGTAGTATTATTATTCTAGTAATGTCAATAGAGATTGGTAGCATTATTCAACTACAAGTGGATAAATGATATATGTTGGATGTTTTAATGGTATCAAAATAGATTATCTACCATTAGATTCCAATGGTATATATATTATTTTCTATTAATAGAGAAGAAACAATTGAATAATGATGCTTCATGAATCAAAATGATAAAAATTAATAAAATAGTAATGTATTAAAATTCTACAAAAAAGGAAAAATGTGCCAATGTGATCTAAAAAAGAGTCTCTTCCATTGTGGGACATCTACCAGGGACCTAATTATGCATCAATTTATGTGATCAACTGGTGACCTAAAAATTCATAAATTTATGATATCAACAATTAGTTAATAAAATATTATTGGAAAATTGATTTTATGTTTGATAAATAGAACTAATAGTGTATAAGATATTACTGGAAATTCTGTTCCTCCATTGGTATCCAGAGGTCGACCACTTATGTGGGCTAGTGGATCCACTATCGAACAATGTTTCTGTTGATGGATGGTGAATCCACCATTATAAAATGGTTATTTTATAGAATATCATGATATAATATCTAAAAATAAATAGAGGAATATATTAGTTATGAGTGAAATTGAAGAAGATGTGATTTTGTTGAATACTAGTATGGTGAAGCTTCAAAAGGTTCCGAAGGACAAAAAAAAGTGTAAAATAAATAGGATATTCATGGGATATTTGAAAGAGTTATGAGAAAAAAAGAAATACCAGGAAGTTCACATGGCTCTGATTGGATATTTGAAGCTCAATCTTTGTATTTTAATCATAGATGAACAATTCACTATGAAACACACCCCACATCAGAATAGATGTTGGTAGAGAGAGAAGTAGAATATTCATCTCATGTCACTGCCACCTAAAGATGTTTATAGGGGATCACCACCCATAACCAACCATGTAAATATATAGGTTGTATCCTAGCAAGAGCTAATCCCAAACTATTCATGATTAGTGAGCCTTATTCAGAAGACCAGATTCACCTATTTCTTACTATGCATGAACTAACTCCAAATCCTCTATGTGGGCTATCAAAGGTAGGTCTACCAATGGGGTTGACCATTTGGATCCCCATTGTGATGTACATGGCTATCAGAGGTTGTTTATAAGGATATTCCATAATTTTTGAATAAAATATTAAACAATTATTAAATAAATAAAATCATTATGTATTTTTAGAAGAATATAATATTTCAATGTTGTTAAACAATAAATTAAGTAAATATGAAATATTGTTTTAATTTTTTATGAATTTAGTGAAAAGTAATTAAATATTGAATCTTAAAAAATGATCGATTTTATTTTATTATTACCCAATTACAAATAGAAGATTTGTCCAATTTTTTTAATTCTAGATAAGTCTTCATATTCATGTAAAAAACCAATATAATCCAAAAAAACACATCATTCTTGGAAATATTAAAAACAAGTGTTGGAACTTGTCATGGCCTTCCAGGTTATAGTTTGTATCATCAATACACCCAAAACACCCAATTATAAGTAAAAAAATGAATACCAAAATCATAATACATTCAACTCAATATTCAAAAATGACACACATCATTAACTCAGGGAGAAATCCACCTTAATCCCAAGACCTTGTCATATAATCAATATGTAATAATCATCCACGTCACTAATAATCATAATCCATCAAAACATAAATTCATAACATTTTTTACAAATTTAATGACTTTAAATTCAATAGGGTTCAATTTAAGGATATTATAATTTTTAGGGGGAGTGAAAAACCAAATATCTCTCATGAATCTATTATTGGAAGAAAATCAATCATTTACATGATGAACATAACATCACCAACTAGAACCTCAAAACATACACATGAAACACCACAAATTGAATAGAAAAGCATAACAATGTAAAATATACTTCAATAATCCCTATAAATAATATGATAATAAATAAAAAACATCTGAATTGAAGGATATATCCAAGTGATGTTCTCTCCCCAAAAAATACAATTATCTACTCTAACAACACCTCAAAAAATGTTTGTGAACAACACTAAAAAAAACATAAATTCCATGGGAGTGAAGAACATGAACCAGGGAATATTTTCAATCAAACTAGGATTTGACAATAATCCATGATCTTTAATAAGGAAAATATCTACTTACATTAGAAGATTCACAATGTTTCTAGAAACCTCCAGCTGAAACACATTATATATTACTAATATCTTCACTAGGTGGTCACATCCCCCCGATTAAAAGTTAATCAAGACCTAAAAAGATTCCAACTAATCCATGTTAATTGACCACACCTCAAAATATGAGGATAAAAAAAATCTCGGGTCCCTTTGATTTCCTCTATAAGAGTGCATGATTAGTACTGGAATAAAGGGTTGGAATCTAAGATAAGATAACAAATGAACCAAATGTCTCAACTAATTTCCATATCTATGGATTGAGACCAATGAATCAAAAAATTAGGAAACCACAATAACAATGAAAACCAAACACTCACTCCACCGGTACATCCAAATCCAATAGAAACCCCTATTCATTGATCAAAAGTTGTAACATTAACACAATGGTATATTTGAAAACAGCATTATGAAGGATGATTCCACCCACAAGAGGAAAATCATTATCAGTGAGAGAGAAATATATTTTGATGAAAGAAATGACAATGATTTATTTGAAAAAGAAGTAGATGATGGATGAAAAAAGCATCACCCCAAGTATAAAATTATATGGAATAATTAATCATTGGGGAAAACCCTATATCATTAGGGATAGAGAGTGTTTGTTGCTGGAAGTGTCCATTATTAATCCACAATATTAAATAAAACATTATAAAACTCTATTAGTTATAAAATATCAGAGAATAAAATAGACTACATGTTATAAAATACAAATTTTTATTATCCAACTCATTTCCCAAATAATTAAACAGTATAATCAAAGATATATGATCATAAATGTGAGAATTCCATTTGAAGAATATTTTTACTCAAAACCATCATGCATCTAAAATGTTATTAATTTAATATTTGTTATGGTGTACATTAAAGTCACATAAATTTTTTATATAACCAATTAATTATGTTTACATAACACTATAAATAACTCACATAAAACAATAATTTTGAAATTTTTGTAATGGTTTCTTACATTTAAACTCATTTAAAGGTTATCATCGGTTTTCAAAATTTCTTATTCATACCCAATGATCCATGTATTTATGCTTATCGTATGTAATTTATTTTTATTTTCTATAAAAAAGTGTTTATAATGTATGATGTTTGATTATTGAAAATGATAATTAGTTGTTTTACCTTATTTTATGAAAATAAAGTATTTTTAATTTTTTATAATGAAAGGAATCCTCACCCACTCTATGATACATTAATTTAGATCTGACACATTTTTTATTTAAATGTATAGAAAGAATTTGTATAACATCAAAAAAATCTTTTATCTATCTACTTCAATAGATTTCCCCATTTATTAGTTCTACATATATTTGAGTTTGGAGGTGTGGATGAGTTTTTTTATTCTCATGAAACACTATGAAATTATTATTCTTTTATATAAGTTATTCACCTTTCAATTTTTAAAATTAATTATTCATTAAGTTATTTATTTTGTAATATTTTTGGAAAATTCCAAGAATCTACTCTTGTTCATAAATTAATATTATTTTGGATTTCTTATGAAATATCAAATATGATCATCCAAATCCATATATCATACATTAGTTGGCCTATGATCATGCACTAATAACATGAGAAATTTTTTTCTTGTGTTACAGTAATGTAATATGGATCATATTAAGGTAATTAATTTCTAAAAGGTGCTATGAGAATTATATTTCATTATTGGAAAAAATATAAGTTTTTTTTGTCAAAGTGTATTTTTTTTCAAAATAATTCCATAATAATTTAAGACAGTATATCATTAACATTATAATTATTTTATTCTCCTCTAGGTCACAACTAAAACCCAAACCACAAGATTCTTCTCTACTTCCAATGGTAATGATTCTCTGGGTGAAAAATGATGTATGAGATATAATAAAACATGAAAAAAATCTACTAAGGGGTCATTTGTGAGGTTCCCCAATCCACTGATAGAAATAATTTGATAGGTCACCATAGTTGGATCAAGATAAAAAGAATCATGAGGGAAACTAAGATGGTATATCAAATATACACAGTAAATTAGAATAATACACCACAATAATGATCCGATGTTGATACACAGATAGGGTGCTAATAACCATGGACCACTAGGTGGACACCATACCTTGCTTGATTTTTCTTGTTAGTTTGTGAATTGATTCCAATGTAAGTGTTTGTATTATAAATTCCACTAACCCTAACTCAGGTGCATGAAAAAAATGATGATTGGTCTCGACCATGAAGAATTATACATGATCCAAACTATAATGGGGTCTAATGGTAGATGATCACAACTATATTTAAAACTAAACTATCATAGGAATATATTAAGATAATTCACTCTATAATAAGTGTACTCATCCATAATGTAAAGATCAACATAATGAAATAGAGGCATAAAAATTCTCTCATGAGAACTTGTTATAAACAAATACCTCATTGGAATGAAATATGGGAACACACCCAAATGATAATGGTCTATAAAATATCATTGAACATCACAATAAAAAGGATCTGATTTGAAAGAGGACTCCAACTTTTTATAAAAGGAATTCAATGTATGCCCCTATGGGTACACGATGTGTCTTCGTAATAATAGAATAAAACATATCTCTTTCTCACATTGAATTTACTTCTTCATAATGAATGACATGTTATTAAGGGTACAAGATATATGAAATTTTGGTTGGCACATGGCATGACGTCTACCCATGAATGTGAATTTTGTACCACGTATGTGTGTATCTCATCACACAGCATGTACGGATATGGGATGGTACTAAGTGTACTATCTACCCATGCCCATATACTTTTAAAGTACATGGTGTGTGGATACACATGTAAACCTGAGTGTGTTATCCATATACAAACTAAACTAGTAATTTAAGTGTCACACAATGTGTAACATGTTCCACACAACACATGATATTTATCTCTCTATGGAAACCCTAGAGCCGCATAAAAAAATACTTATAATTTTTTCATCATACTACACTCTTATGAGTAGGTAATTTCAATGAAATTCTAAACTACCCATTATCTTTTATCAGAGCATCCATAGCCAAATTCCACTAGAATTCTCACTGCAGGTCATGGATCTAGGGTTGACCAAACCCCCTAATTACGGGATACAGTATTCTAGGAATGTCTGACACTCCAAAAATACCAACCAATTTTCATCACCTATTTTCCATGCTTTAAAATTGTAAATGAACCCATGATCCATACTATGATCTACTTCTTTCATTGTATACATTGATCAGATAATGAATCTTGAATATGGACTGAATGAATTGGTCCATTGTGCCGAAAATATTACATTCAATGATCAATGTTTTAGGATTTGTCAATCCATTGTCCATAATAAAAATTGATGATGAACACATATGAAAATTGTGCATAAAAAATAGAAGATTATGAATAAACCTCTTCTATTATTAAGATCATGCTCAGACCATTTCCATTAGAATGATTAGTACACATCCCACACAAAAATATTATATAATTTCCCTTACAACACACAAATAAAACCATTGAATAAAAATTACTCACATATTCATTGGTCTATTATAGTATTCAATTCATGTTATTCATGGGATAAAGCATGGGTGGAAATAAAAAAAAATATTCGCTACCTCATGTTATTATCGATCACGGATGAATAACTGTCCTACATTGATATCATTGCCAAGATCCCAAAACTATGATAGTGTGATGACCCATGATCTTGATCCACTGTAATTGAATAATAATGGTATCTTCTATTATTTCACTAGATATCAATGTTTTCATGGATAAAACAGAAATAAAAAATCATAATTGGGTATTTATAGTGAAAAATATGATGTTACATATGGCATCCTGCCTTTTTATCACATAACATTCCATTACATTTTTCAAACAGAAATTTTTTAAAGTCTAGTGTCTTGGAAATCAGGAAAAGAATACATGAAAAGATAAAACACTAATTTAATTCACCTTGAAATAAGATTCTTTAAATGTTCATCCTATCTATAATTATTATATCTCATAACTTAGAGACATACATCAAAGTAAAGGGTGAGCAGAAGTCCCAGTAAGAAAATCAAGGCAATTTGTTTACTTGTGATATCAACAAGAATATGATAAAATGTATAAAGACATGAGAAATAGAAGAAGAGTCATAAAATAATAAAAAAACATAAATAATAACGTTTATATGTGAATAAAACATTTAATATATACATTCATGAACATATTACCACGTTTCATCCCCATGGTGTCATAATAATTACAAAGGTTATTCACTAAGGTATCATGAATCTTGTCATCTATAGAGATTAAATTATTTACCCAATGCATTGGAGAAATATTAGGTAGAACCATTAATATGTCTTTATTTTAATGTGATATATATAATCCATAAAAAATAATTTTATAAATAACCAAAAAGAATAATATAAATGGGTTTCATATCAAAATCGTGACGTTTTAAAAAGTGCTTATAAACAAGATCATTATATCATTTATAACCCTTGGAAAGGGAATGGGGGGTATTATATGTAAATTCCAGAATAAAATATACCATTTTTATTTATTTATGAATACCCCTAGAAACGAAATTATTTTGGGTATTTACATAAATAAAATAAGATAATTTCAGTAGAAAATAGGGAGATATTTTGAGACGAGCATTCTGCAGCATAACGGCTATACAACATGGTTCTAGATGACATTAAAAAGAGAGGGTAAAAGGGTCACCCACTCATAAATAACTCATAATACAATATAGGTATAGAATAAATTTTAAATAAGATCATTGTATGAATGTTTTAATAAAATACCACATGAAAAAGAAAACTTGAAAGAAAAGAGAAGATACTATTTCTTATACAAAAATTTGGCAGCCTAACAGTGTCACTTAAAAATTCAGAAAAGGAGTTGATGAGAGAAGAAAGGGTCTCCCATAAATTCTACATGAAATGGAATGTAATATGTATATATAATAAAATACTCCCACATAATAAAATGGAAAAATAATATATAACATAATGGAAATCATGACTAAAAGTGGAGGGTGAAAGGTTCCCTTACATTGAAGTGTAACATCAAAAGATCGACGTTTGGGACCATAGGGGCATGAGGGCACATTGGGAGGAATCTATGGGAGTTGAAAAGACCAGATCTTTTTTAGGAGGAATTCAGAATGAAATTAATGAAGGGACGGCTTGGTATTTATAGCAATAATGAGGGAATATTTTATTAATTTCCAAGGGATACCCCATCAGTGGTATTTGCAAAACCATGGTGTTGACCATGGTATTTTCTCTGGTATTGGTCACATGAAAAAACTCATAAGATATATTATTATACACAAGTAAAATAGAATTATTACATCATTGTTACATAATTAATGATGTCATTAAACTCACTAAAACTCAAAAAAGTATTTTCACTATTTATCAAAAAACAAAACATTTTATAAAATTCTCATAAATTCACCCTTTCCTAATATTGATGCTCTGAATTCAAAAATTAACTCCATTTTTTGAAAATAATTTTCTAATTATGAGATATACAATTTTTATGTAAAAACACTATTTACCTGAAAAAAACTGATAATTTCTAAAATAGTTATTTACTTATGCTATTATATCGCATTACCATTCATGACACCTGAATTATATTTATAAATTCGTAAGTGAGGTTACTATTCCATTGGTCACATTACTATTCATAAGGGTGATAGTGCTATTTATACATTAATATTCAATAAAAGTTATGTTGATCTTATTAGACTATAAATTTTTTACTGAACACAATTATAAAAGACCATTTTTTAAAATCATTTCACAGTATTAATTATTTAAATTATACAAAAAATATTCTAAAATACCCTTTTTTCCAAAATTTACCCATAAAAAGAAAATTCAATAAATTCCACCTATATTTATCATTATATTTAAAATTCACAAATTTTACCATAATAAGAAATAAAAATTTTATTTATACAAAATGATTACACAAATTAACAAAGGCCTTGTTACCTTTCCCCTTAAAAAACCTACATTGGACCTATGATTAAGGTGTGTTGTGGTGATAGAATCTTGGGGAGGCTCGGACAACATTGCCCGAGTTTTTATTTCAATCAGCTTGAACTTCTCCTGTAAGTGATTCTGTTCAAGCTTCACATGTTGGAGTTCGGCTTCGGCTTGGTCTAGAGAAAATCCCAGTGATGCTACCTCCTTCCCAAGATCTGGTGGATAGGCTTTATACTGTATTAATCTACTAGATGGGGCCATCAAATCTTATTTCTATATTAATTAACCATGATAATTTGTATTTATAAAATATAATAATTACCTTATAGTTTTCTATGATCATATTGACCAACGAACATATAACATTTGAAACCAAATGGTATCATTTAAATTATACTCACTTAATTAATTAAAGGATATGGTTTTTTTGAGTATAAAATAAAATAACAAACAATAATTATGGAAAAAAATATTATTCAAAAGTTCGGGTCATTACATTCTTCCCCCCTTAAGAAATTTCTTCCTTAAAATTTCAACTCGTACCCTCTGAAAAGAAAAGGGTTGGGTAGTTCTGCCTCATAGACTCCTCTGGTTCCCTTGTGGCTTCTTCACATTTGGGGTTCCTCCACAACACCTTAACAAGGTGGGTAGTCTTGTTGTGTAGAAAATGCCCTCTACGATACAAGATTTCCACTGGCTACTCCTCATAAGAGAGGTCATGTTCTAGTTGTATCCCCAATGGATTTAGTACATGAAAAGGGTCAGTTATATACTTATTTAAGAGGGAAATGTGGAAGACATCAAGAAAATGTTCTAGATTTGGTGGAAGTGCAAGTTGATAGGCCATTGTTCCTATGTGATCAAGGATTTCATAGGGGTTAATGTACCTAGGGATGAGATAACCTTTCTTCCCAAACCTAATTAATATCTTCCAAGGTGAAACTAGAAGAAAGTCTTTTCAACCACATTAAACTCCAAGTCCCTTTGACGATTGTTGGCATATCTCTTTTTCAGAATCTGAGGAGCATTAATGTGTTGCTGGATGGCATGGACCATTTCTATCATCTCATGAATGCTCGAGTGGAAGTTTTTGTTGTAAGGGAAATAAACTAGAGGAATATGTTGATCCCATCCACATTTAAATTCTATTTAGTATGTCCTCAGTATGTCCTTGATTGTTTGAATAGTCTTTACAGATTGGCTATTATATTGGGGGTGATATGACGTACTGAAATTCAACATGGTACTCAGAGTATGTTAAAGATTTATCCAGAATTTTGTTATGAACCTTAGATAATGATCAGATATGATAGAATGTGGAACTACTTGTGGCCTTACCCATTCCTACACGTAAATCCTAGCAAGCGGATCAAGAGTTAAATTTTCCTGAATAGAGATGAAATGGTTAGTCTTGGTGATACGGTCCACCATAACCCATATTTCATTGTTTCCTTTGGATGTTATTGGGAGACCAATGATAAAGATTATAATGATATTTTCCGAATTCTATGCTGGAATGGGTAGTGGTTGCAATACCCCTTTAGGAATTTGTCTCTCTACCTTCACTTATTGACATATAAGGAACCTTGAAGTGTTGTTAGTAATCTCTATTTTCATATTATCCCACCATTATTGATAACTAAGGGCTTTATACATTTTGTGCTTCACGGATGTATAGAGAATGTAGATCTATGAGCTTCATCCATTATCCCCTTATTTATTTCTAGAATATGTGAAACACATAGTATTGTGCGAAATTTCATAACCCCATCTTGATCAATATTGAACTCAGCAAACATCCCATCATTCATGGCCTCAAACTTCTTATATAACAAAGGCTCTTCTTTCTAAGCTTCCTTGATCTTCTCTTATTATAATGGTTGAGAAATCATTTGGTTTAGGGTTTATGATACCTTTTACCATATATTTCTCATGTCCATCTTTACTAGGTCCTTGATTAAAGAATCACTTTTAATTCTTATCATGGACAGAACAATTGGGTCTACACTAGTTACTACCTCAGTGACATTTTTTTCTCTTCTGAGATAATAATGAATTGAAAAATCATAGTCATTGAGAAGTTCCAACCATCTCCTATGTCTATTGTTCAATTCCTTTTGTATAAAAATATACATCAAACATTTATGGTATCTATATATATCATATTTATACACAAAAATATTGTGCCTCCATATCTTCAAAGAAAAATGACCATAGCTGGCTCCATATCATGCACAGGATAGTTCTTCTGATCAGCATTCAACTATCGACGTTCATAGGCTATGACTTTTTCATTTTTCATATGGCTGTACCCAATCAAATTTCGAGATAAATTGATAAAAATAATTAATCCTTCTCTGCTTAAGGGAAGAGTTAACACAGGTGTTGTAACTAATCTCTTATTCAACTCTTGGAATCATTCCTTGCACTCGTTTTTCTAGATGAACTTTACCTATTTTTGAATTAACTTGGTTAATGTATTAGAATGTCATGAAAAGTTTTTCTCAAACCTCCTATAATTCCCCACTGATCCAAGGAATCATTGAATCTCTGTTATTTTTGTGGTCTATGTTCACTCCTCTACAACCTTTGTCTTGGCAGGGTCAACTGTGATTCCTTCATTGGTTACAATGTTACCCAAGAATGCAAATTGTTGTAACAAAAATTCACATTTTCCAAACTTTCCAAAAAAGCCTTTCCTATTGTACAATTTTCAAAATAACCCTTATATAATCATCATGATCCAAAAAAGTTTTGGAATATATCAATATATCATCAATAAAAACTACCAAAAAGTTATCAAGGCAGTCCTCAAAGACTATATTCATAAAATCCATAAAAATAGCAGGTACATTAGTCAGTCTAAAGGGAATAACAACAAACTCATAATGCCCATATCTTGGTCGAAAGTTAGTTTTGGGAATAAATTTTTTCTTCACCCTCAATTGATGATAACCAGAACGAAGATCAATCATAGAGAATAATTGAGCCCCAAGAAGTTGGTCAAATAAGTCATCAATTCTTGGAAGATAGTATTTGTTCTTCACTGTGATCTCGTTCTGTTCTTTATAATCAATGCATACCGCATTGATACATCCGTATTCATCATGAAGAGAATATGTGATCCCCAAGGAGACACACTCGATTAGATAAACCCCTTCTCCAATAGATCTTGGAGTTGTATCTTTTATTCCTCCATCTCCACATTTTCCATCCTATATGGGGTCTTTGATATTGGATGAGATCAGTGTATGAGTTCAATGGAGAACTCTACCTCTCTTTCTTGGGGATTCCCAGGTAACTCCTCAGGAAATATTCCAATGTATTTATAGATGATGGGGACATTTTCTATCATTATACTCTCATTTCAATCTTTTTATTCAGTGATCAACTCCATAAAGAAAGACATAAGAAGTTATTCTATTCAAAGATCATGTAGATATATCTCTCCTTGGAAGACAACTGTAGGTTTTCTATTCAAGAACACATATATTTCCTTATATATTCATTTGATCTTAGAATTATACTTTGAGAGCCAGTACATCCCCAGTATAATGTCAAATTCTAGAATGGGTATGACTACGAGATTTGTAATAATATTTTTCTCAATAAATTAAATACTAGAGTTTCTAAACACTGACAACTCTTGGAGAATCCCACTAGGAATATTGACTATAACTCTACTTTTATCATTTCAGGGGTTGATTTTAAATTCTTTGAATTCTTGGAGGAAATAGAGGAATGTATAAAACCAGAATAAAACAAATTATTTTATAGATTTTAGAGAACAAAAAGAGTACCTTCAACCACATCATTTGATGCTTCAACTTCTGCTGTCATGATAGAAAAAGAATGACCTTGATCCATTTGCCTTTGTTGAGGCTAATGGTGGTTACCCTCGACTACCTTCATATTTTGATAGTGATTGGAAAACTGACCAAGTTTTCCACAATTATAGCATGGGACATCAGGTAGGGAATACACTATCTTCCCTTTATCATTACTTTTAGGATGTTGTGGATACATATTACTATGAAAATTCCACGCGATATGGTCATCTCTTCCACACTTTAACACTTCCTACTCCCAAGTAGGAAGTTCCCTGAATGCTTCTTCCCACATTTATAATATGTTGGATGATTCACTTTCTTACCTCATCTTCCTAGATCAAAGGTCCTCCATATGTTGGTATCCCTGGATCTCTTATTCTCATTGGATTTATGGGACCACTGGATCTATGAAAACTCAAGTTCGACTTTTATCTCACTCTACATGATCTCCTCATTGCTATCATAGTCTCAGTTGGATTGATTCTTCCATATATGAGTTCATAGTCCATAAAATAATCTTTCAATATTACCATTAGGATCCATGAAAAATCTTGAGGTGTAACTGGAAAGTCTCTCAAAGTTAATCTCGTAGATTCAAAAAGATTCATCTCCTTCTACTTCAGTATGAGAAACTTTTTCTCCATTATTTTTCTCATAGAACGGGGAAAATACTTATTGAAGAAGATACCTATTAACTCTTCACACTATATATCTTCAAACTCCACTCTTGTCCTCGTTTTTTCATCAGTTCCCACCACATTTCAACATATCCCTCTAAATGGTAAACAACCGGGGTGACCTTCTCTTGTTCCGAAAAGAGGAGCACAGAAAATATCTTCTCGATAGAGCTGGCACATTGTTTAGAAATAAATGGGTCGATATATCCATTGATGGTTAGTGGTCATTGATGCATAAAGGACTCAAAAAAATGTATTTACCTTCATGGTGAGATTTTTCTCTTACCATGATTCAAGATATTTCCCATTACATGAGTGAGTTGGATCATCATTATCATGAAAGATTCCATTCTGGATTCCATCAGAGGGTTGTCAGCGTATGGTCCATTTCAGTCACCATTTTCATAGTTCCTCCTATTGCCTTCCATTTTCTGAAAGAATGAAACCACAGTTATAATCTTATTTCATTTATGGATCTTTTAACTATAATGGATTTTATGTCATAAAATATTATTCTTAAAAAATTACATTTCCTTATAAATCCTTAATAACGAATCATTAAAATCTTGATATTAACCCAACATATCCACCAGTAGTGTCAAATAGGAAGGGTAGCAAGGCTCGTTGTTGTGTACCAGGATACCCCAGGTCAAGCCCATAATTCATTGTCAAAGTCTTCACTACTAGGTACATCTATGCCATAGCCACATCAACTTGTTCGTATCCAGAAAAGGATTTATTTCTTCAGAAACCACTTATGAAATATTTCACCAAAATATCAGGAAGTTATCCTATATTTTAACACTTTTAAAAGGTTATTCATAATGTTTTAATCACCTAATATCCATAAATAACTAAACTATTAGTTCATACCAACTATGGAATCCTGCCTTTTATTACATAACCTTCCATTACATTTTACAAACAGTGGATCTTTAATGTCTATTGTCTTGGAAAACATGAACATAATACATGAAAACATAAAATTATCTTTTAAATACCCTTGAAAAATCTTCTTGAAAATTTCATCCTATGTACAATAACTGAATCTCATAACCTAGAGACATACATCAAAGGAAAGGGTGATCTGAAGGCCCAGTAAGGAAAATAAGGGAATCAATTTACTTCTGATATCAATAAGAACATGATGAAAAACATAAAGACATGGGAAATTGAAGAAGAGTAATATAATAATAAAAACAAAATGAATCATAACATGAATTTTTGGTGAAAAAATTTAGATTATACATTCATGAACATATCACCATGGTTCTTCCCCAAGGGGTCATAATAATTACCAGGGTTATTCACTAAGGTATCGTAAAACTTTTTATATCAAGATATTAAATTATTTCCCAATGCATTGGAGCACTCTCAGGGTTCACCCTTAATATTTACTTATTTTCATGTGATCCTTATAAATCATAAAAAAAAATTTCATAAATAACACAAAAAGAATAAAATAAATGGGTTTCATATCGAAATAGTGACATTTTAAAAAGTTCTTATAAACGAGAACATTATGTCATTTATAACCCATGAAAAGGGGATAAGGTTTTTATGTATGTAAATTCCAGAATAAAATGTATCATTTTTATGTATTTATGAATACCCATAGAAATGAAATTGTTTTGGGTATTCAAATTAATAAAATAAAATAATTTCTTGAGAAAAAGAAGTACAGACTTCGAGATGAAAATTCTACAGCATAATAGCTATACAACATGGATTAAGAAAACATTAAAATGAGAGGGTAAAGGGGTCACCCACTCATAAATAACTCCAAATACAGTATAGGTACACAATAAAATTTAAATAAGATCATGGTATGAATTTTTGAATGATATACCAGGTGAAAATGAAACTTGAGTGAAAAGAGTAGATGTGATTTCTTTTACAAAAATTCGGCAGCATAACGACGTCACTTAAAAATTCAGAAAACTAGTTTATGAGGGAGGAAAGAGTATCCCATCATATAGATATTAAATGGATATTAATAAGGATATATAATAACATACCTCCACATAATAAAATGAAAACTATAAGACATAACATAAAGGAATTCATGACCAAAAGAGGTGGGTGAAAGGTTCCCTTACATTGGAGTGTAACCTCAAAATTTCAAAGGTTGTTACCTTGGGTGGATTAAGGGAACCTTTGGAGGACATCTTGGGAGTTAAAAAGAGAAGAGATTCACTGAAGAGAAATATGAAAAGAAATTAATAATGGAATAGCTTTGTATTTATAGAAAAAGTGAGGCAATATTTTATTAATTTCCAAGGGACACCTCATCAGTTGTATTTGAAAAAATATGGTCTTTCCCATGATATTTTCCCATGGTATTGGACAATTTGGACACCTCATTACATATCTTACTATTCACAAGTCGACCAGAGTTATTACATCATTAATGATGTCATTAAACACACTGAAACTCAAAACTGTATTTTCACTATTCACCGAAAAACAAAACATTTTATTAAAATCTCATAAATTCAACCTAACCTAATATCGATGCTATGAATTCAAAAATTATCTCCATTTAATGTAAATAATTTTCTAAATTATGAGATATTTAATTTGTAGGTAAAAACACTATTTACCAAGAAAAAACTAATAATTACTGAAATATTTATTTACTTATTCTTTTATATCATATTACTATTCAAGATGACTAAATTATATTTATACTTTTTTAAGTGAGGTTTCAATTCCATAGTTCAAATTACTATTCATAAGGGTAATATTACTATTCATACTTTACTATTCAATAAAAATTATGTTGATCTTATTAGACTCTAAATTTCTTACTGAACACAACTGTAGAAGACCATTTTTTGAAAATAATTTCACATTATTAATAATTTAAAGTATAAATTAATATTTTAAAATACCTTTTTTCAAAAAATTTCCAAGAAAAAATAAGTTTAATAAATTCCTCCTATATTTAACTTGATATTTGAAATTCACAAATTTTACCACAATAAGAAATAAAAAAAATTATACAAAAGGATTACATAATGTAACTAAGGACTTGTTACATAGCCCCTTATAACCCCTGCATAGGACATAAGATTAAGGTTTTCTATAGTTATAGAATCTTGGGGGGGAGGATCAGACAATATTTCCTGAGTGTTGATTTTTATCAGCTTAAACTTCTCTCATAGGTGATTCCGTTCAAGCTTCACATGTTGGAGTTTATCTTGGGCTTGGTCCAGAAAAAATCCTAGTGATGCTACCTCCTTCCCGAGCTCTGACAGATGGGATTTGTACGGCCCAAGTCTACTGAACAAGACCATCGATTCTTATGCTGGTATTAATTAACCATGATCATTTGTATTTATAAATAATAATCATTATGTTATAGTTTCCGATGGTCATATTGACCAACTGTCATATTGACCAATGGTCATAATGACCAATGGTCATATAATAGTTGAAAACCAATAGTCTTATTTTAATTATACTCACTTCATTAATTAATTAATAATGTTATGTTGAGTATAAAATAAAATAACACCCAAAAATTCGTGAAAAATATTATTCAAAAGTTTGGATCGTTGCATTGCATTAACCTAATAAAAAAATAAATTATTTATTTTATTTTATTATTTGAACCGTTGAATACACTTTCACAAATTCCTAACACTCAAAATTTTTTGTCATTCCTTAAGTAAATTTCACAATTTGAAATCAACAGAGGTATAATATTTATAAATCGATACTCATTTGGTGATTTGTCCAACAATTTTAGGAAAAATTTTAATGCATGATATTATTATATTTAAATAACATTAATTCTGGGATCACTGAGGCTTGGATTCTTACACTGTCTGAGAACCGGCCTCTAGAAATAATCTTAAAAATATTCTAAATTACTAAAAAACTATCTATAAATTAAATTATCCACACCTTCATGAATTTTTATTACAAAAGTAGAAACAAAAAAACAACTTACAATATATGGTATTGACTGTCAACTCAGTGTCCCACAACCACACCCTACCCCAATGATTTTCGTGTTTTCAACAAACACTCTCCTAAAGAAACCCTCTACAAAATGGTCTTCTCCTAAAATCTCATAACACCACTAGTGCCTTGAAAAGGTATCTCTTCCCTTGATTTAAAGAAGACCTATGTCAAAATCTACAATGAGTCACACCCATAACTCCATATCTATGATATGTGGATATAACTATGAAACCAAAATTATAGTGTTTTAAAGGATAAGGGGTTCAATACCTCACAAATACAACATAGTTTCAGGAATAAGGAAGGGTCTAAGAACCCCATAGATTGACTATCCCCATTTCAAAAACTCAAAACTCTCAAACTCCAAATTCCTTCATCATTGGTACGTAATGGACTCTAAGAATCTCAATTTTGTTCCCATACATAACTGGATGTACTTCATCTTTTTATAATGATATATAGAATAAACTATATGGATAATAATATATCTCACATTGGTTCTAACCGTTAAAATAATGAACTATAAGAACTCCCACTGATGGCCCCTAATGGTGACAGACTAGTAGTGGAGTGGTATCCTTATGGAATGAAAAATACCCTGATAGTAGATGATTCTCCATAATATGGATAAAAACCAACTTGTGAATAGAAAAAATATTCCCTATAACCGAAATTGGTCAAATTACCAAGAATTATGACCTGGGTAAATAACTATTGTTAACTTCAAATGATTCCCCAAAGACAACCAATATCAACTCTCTAATCCTTATGTGGAGCTAGTATCAAGGACCACAATGATTTTCATATGAATATCATTAATATAGACTGCTTCCTATAAGAAAAATCTTTAAAATAACTTCATAAGACACTAATTTTTTTATGTATATATATATGTCACACCAAAAGGTTAACTTAAAAACACATTGAAACTCCATTGGTCTACCATCCAATTCCAAAAGTACCTAGTACATCCCCAAGTCTGCCATATTTACTGCTATGGGATAACAATCTCCATACCATCTCCTTTAATCAAATGATTGTTGTCAATATCTATTCTTAAAAAAGTATAATGTGATCCCAACCATCAATAAATCCATCATGAACATATCATGTTGTTATCTAGTTATGTAACATCTCATAATCGATATCCCAGAGTTATACATCCATAGAATGGTAATGAAGTGGAGGGGTAACAATTATCGATTGAATCAAAACCATAGAATCTATTAGTTTATTTAATAGTACTCCTTGGATACCAATAAAATATGGCTATAATCAAATAATACTACCAAGAATTGACCCATTTATGCATAAGGATCTAATCCATAATCCTGGAAACATCACTATGGAGTAAAACATGCCAAAGTTTATCACTATGAACAAAAATATACCAAATTAACTCTAGAAAAATTTGTGGTATATCATACTCCAAAACCAAAGTTGGTGATAACCTATACTAAGGTGAACTCTAAGATCCACTCTTACCCAAAACACTAGTCAATGATTCAACTATCCTCTAGGTGGGAACTCCCCCTTGAAAATCACCTGGTTCATTTGGGTAAGATCATGTGTTTCCATGAGGTACAGATCTCTCTTTTTGGTTAATGATGTTACATTTCTTTTTGGAATAGACCCTAATTTGAGATGTGGTTCAGTTGGGTTGTTTTTGGGAATGTAGGGAAAAATAGGCTAAATGATGGTTATAGTATAGGTATACACCATGTACTTGGCCTATTCATCATGTAATTCTAGTACACACCTTGTACTGGGCCGTTAGAATATGTAACACGTTTGGAATAGGAAAAAATAAAAGAGCAGTGTATTCCATGTACTTGAAAATCACACTGTGTAATTTCCCAGTAGTTTTTTTATAAAACAGGCAGTATCCTCATGTCTGACGAACATATTGTTTTTCTCTCGTTTTCGAACCCCAAAACCCCTCTAAGCTAGTTTTTCAAATAAAGAAGTCATCCAAAATCTGAATCAAGATTAGTTTGTCACATTGAAACCACATTAGTAAGTACTTGATTCCTCTTTAGTTGTTCTTGATTCTTCCGAACAACGACATTGCTAAATGTATTTAGGGTCATATTCCCTAATATTATGCCCTTTGTCCATTCTTCAGATTTATTCAAACCCCGAATGAATGTGGACTTGATACTAGACAAAATTTCTCATACCGAGGTGAGGTAGGTGGTCTATAATTTCCTTCAGAATTTCATGGAATTTTTAGGCATTCGGTCGATATTTCATCCAGTGGAATTTTTGGCGAAGCCTTTTTTTTATCGAGTTTCTTACCTTAATCATAGTGGTACCTAGTGAGTACTCTCATTGGTTTCCTTAAGGTTTTTTGTCACCCGTTACAGGATTCAAGGTCACTAAAGGGGTGATCCTTCAAAAAATAACCAGTTTATTCCTATTTAAACCTCTCAAGGGGTGTTTTCTTGTGCTTTCCTACTTAAAGGAAGCTCGTTAATTCCTTGACAGCTTTAATAGCCTATTTAAGAGATATAATGCCTTCTTCATTAATGAATATCATGTTATTACTTATCAATTTTGATATTTTGGAATGTTAAATGGATAATATGGGTGGGAATAACTATATGAAGTGACAAATATCATGTTAAATGATTTATATGGGAGGGTAGTCCCATATGCTTGTTTTGTAAATGTTTTGAATGAGTGGGTATACTCATGGATTTTGTTGGTTAAATGTGAATGGGTATACTCATATGTAATGTTTGTTTAAATTGAATGTTTAAATTTATTTTTTAAACGAATGGATCTAGAAAATGGTAGTGGATGCCTTGGGTTGACTCATACCCTTGGGTCTTTATTCCGTGGGATGCCTCAGGCCTTGCAACCCTGTGGATCTGACTTGCTTGGGCTCATAAAAGAGTTACTATTGTCATACTCCTAGGACCCCAACCAGTTACTAACCATGTTTCCACTAGGGAAGACCATGAGAATCAATGGGATTCCTTGGACAAGCTCTTTCGATCTGTCCCTCCATATTCTATATATATTACACCAATTCCTTGGCCTACTTATACCTTGTTTCTTTCCCTTGAGGTCCTCTCATCACTATAAGGCATGGACATGGGATTATAAATTTCAATATATGTTGTGGTTGTGGGATATTTGACATTACTATACAACATGGATTTGGGACACATGACTTCTCTATACACTAGGGATGTGGGTTATAGGATACAGATGGATGTACGGCCAGGTCGTGTGACCTTTTTATGTACTTGGTTATAGAATCCTTTATTGGATATGACTCTATTTTTTAGGTAGGATTTAGGGATGGATGGTTTTACTTACTACTATAGACGTATTCCATGGGTATATGCACTTCACATTATAGGTTATTTACCTTTGCTATCACTTTTGTAGAATATCTGTTAGAATTGTCTAGACCTATATGGTTTCCCACTGGGATGTTTATCTCACACCCTGATTGGGATTCCTAGGGGACCCAAATAGATTATATGGTTGTAGGTGATGATTTGGGAAATCACCCCTAGTACAGGTTGTTGGTTGGGACTTTGGAGAAGGGTAGTATTGGACCATGCTGAGGCTTGCGATGTTGGGATACCTTTTGGTCTTTTGTTCTTTTTGGTATACAAGTATTTTACTTTATTTCCAAGTACTTTCTAGTTTCTTTCAAGATACTTATACCATATACAAATAAAATTTATTTGAGACACTTTTTTATTTAAATATACACATATCTGGTCCTATATTTTGTTAACTACTGGTTATTTTGCTTCCACTATTTACTATATGTTTTTACTTTCGTTGTGATACTCTAGTAAAGAGGGAATAGTCTCCCTAATAACTCATCAAGGACCTCGATTCTAGTCCGAAGCATCTGGCGTTTGGGGAGATGTTCATGAGGGTAAGTGGCCAACGAGGCTTGGAGCACCATTTCAAGTGGTATCTGGGTCTGGGACATTACAAAGTCGAGTCTGTGGGGTTTTACTTTTATGGTTTGACTTACTATTCGGTGAAATTAATTTAGGGATAGGAAGGAAATTGAGTTTGGTAATAAACTATGCCTCGGAGTAGCCAACCTGCATACAAGGAAAAACAAAATTTCCTTGAATTGAGTTATGTTTTTTCTATATTTTTACTATTACATTTTATACGATTTCCCCATTGGGTGACATGCTTCATTTACGCTGTTACAATTGAATAAATTGTGGGTTCTATTTCAGTACAAACACAGTGAGATGAGGGTGTTCCATCTCATGCATCATATATACACTTGTTAGAATAATATTCCCTGAATTATTCCATGACATCTAGGATGCATTAAATATTTCATGCTGTTGTGATAGTAGATATGATAGTTACACCTAGTTGCGTGCATTATATGTAAAGGGGTGAAATAATAAATCATTTATTAAGGAGTATGGGTCCTTATGAATTAGGAAATGACTCAGTAGTGAAATTCTAATGACTAAATGAACTTTTCACATGTATGGTTTGAATGGGAACCAAGGTTTGGTTCAGAAGGTTTTATGGGCCCTCATGGATTCATAATTGGTAAACCATGGTGAAATATTCTACGTAAGTGAATTGAAACATGAATGGTGGATTGAAATTTGACCTAGACCCATCCTTTGAGTGGTAAGGAGTCATAGTTTCTAGTAGTTCATTCGATCTTATTTATACTATCCTAGAATTAAGAGCGGGCTATAGGTTTGAATTGGTTTCTAGGAGGGTTTTGACATTTCATATTCATTGAGCTTTGTGATTAGATTTTGTTCTTTCCTAAGGCATGCGTTCGGAATTGTAGAGACATTCCACTGTGAGGACCTCTGGTGGTATGCAGTGTGGGAGGTGATGTCGATACTTTAAAGATAATGGGCCATGGACTACCTGTTGATCCTTCTATAGTGATAGATGTGGAACCTAAGGTTGTTCCAGACACAAGTTTTGAGGCATAGTTCCACGAGGGATTATTTCGGTATATGCAGATGATACAAGGAGAAATGCAGCTGGCCTTGACTATGGATGAGCTAACACAGGTTTTCCATTAGAATCATCCTCCTACATTTTTAGGGGATGGTGGACCACAGGATGTAGAGCTGTGGCTAGAGACCATGTTAGTGGTTTTTGAGCATCTAGACATGCCTCCAAAGTAGAGGTTCAAGCTCACAACTTATATGCTATATGGAGCAGCAAAGCGCTGGTGTGATGTTTTGAACATGGCTAATAGTATGTGGAATAGGGTTTGAGATGAATTACAAAACCACTTATATGAAAACTTTTACCCATTGAATCTTTGAGAAGAGTGGGATATTGGGTTTATGCTTATGGAGAAGGGTGAGATGACAGTTATGGAATACTCACCACTCTTTACAGAGCTGTATAATTTTACACTGATGTATATTAATGATGATCTGTCAAGGGTGTGGTGATTCGAAAAAGGTCTCATACATGTTAACAAATCTATGTTCAATGTGTTCATGTTTCATTTAATCACTGAGATTGTGAATTAAGCACTAATTAGATAGAAGACCCTGAAGGAAGCTGGGAGTACAGACCTGGGGATTTTTGTTTCTCACCCCAATGGATCTATGTATTTAAACAGGATGTTCCATTTCGAGGCTTCTTGCAGCATGAGTTCAAGTCAAGCTGTGGGTGGAGGATTCTTGGTATATTTCCATTAGTGTGGTAGGTGATGCCATGTGAAAAATCAGTGTGACCGCGACCAAGTAGTGTGCTGAGCTTGATGAAATATGGGGCATATGGAGTGGTATTGCATGACTGTCCCACGAGATGTGACTGGTTGTGGGTCAGATACGACATTAGCTTTAGGATTAGGTTCATCTGCTCCGATTTAGGCTAGGTGTTAGCATAGTGTAGTCTTGTTAGGTTAGGGAAGTGGTGGTCATAGCCATGGAAGACAGACACTAGATTCTCATAAACAGTAGGTTGGATCAACTCAGGGTAGGTAGGTAGGGTCATAGGTCCATCGTATAGGCCATACTTATGCAGTTCAAGAGAACCAATAAGAGAAGGGTCTTGGATCATCTACGGTAAGAGGTATTATCTTAGTAGCTTCTAATATTTCATATTCCCTTTTCAATATAGGTTCCTTTCATACTTTTCTCTCGTCGCGAGTGGTAGAAAGCCTTGGGATTGTGGTTTTTCATTCTTAGGGTGTTTTGATGATAGAAATATTGTTGGGAGATATAAAATGTGACGTACATTAGTTCATGGAGTGTCCCTATGTGGTCGGAGGGTGTCACACCATCTGGGATCTTTATGTACTTGAGATGAATCAGTTGGACATCACTCTCATAATTGACTAGCTCATGGTTTATCGAGCATATATAGACTACTATCACCAGAGTGTGAATTTCACATCACCATAGGGCATGATGTTTATTGAGAAGGGTTAATGGGATGTCCATGAAATAAGATCTACACTATTGCATCTTGGTCTTGGCAGGATCACTGTCTAGATTTCTAGTTTTTTTTGGATGATCAGGGTATCTATCCATAAGAATTTCATCCAGTGAATGAGAACTTCAGGGACGTGTTTCCTAACAACTTTTTTGGTTTACCTCCTGAGAGGGAGATGGACTTATCAATCATGATAGTTCAAAGATTTGTTCCAATATCCATTCCTCATTAAAATATGGATATTATGGTGTTGCAAGAGCTCATGAGGCGGTTATAGGATTTGGAGGTGAAGGGGTTTATCAGACCCAGTACTTCTCTGTGGGGTTTTCTAGTCCTTTTTGTGAAAATGGTGGATGGAACACTTAGGTTGTGTGTGGACTATCTGAAACTTAACCAGCTGACGGTTAAAAATCCATATCTTTTTCCATGGATATATGACTATTTTGATAATCAACAAGGAGCTCAAGTGTTTTTGAAGATCGAATATAGGTTAGGATATCACAAGGTGTGTGTTTGACCTACAGACATACATCGTATAGCCTTTTGTAGTAGGTATGGGTTATACGAGTATATGGTTATTCGGTTTGGTCTCACGAACACGCCTACCTTTTTCTTGTCTTTGATGAACTGAGTGTTACCTCCTTACTTGGATTTCTTTGTGGTGGTTTTTGTGGATGATGTGATTGTGTATTATCACAATAGACACGACCATGCCAACCATATTGAGATCATTTAGAATACACCGAGCGAGAATTAGTTATATATTATGCTCCCAAAGTGCCACTTTTGGATGGATTGGATTCACTTCCCGGGTAACATCATCCCAAATACAGAATTCTTAGTGGACCCAGAGAAGCTTAGTGTTATGTTTTCCTAGGAACAACCCAATAAATTTTCATAAATATAGATTCTCTTGGGGCAAGATGGTCACTACAGTCATGTTATACAATACTTCTCATGCTTATCAATGTCATTGATGGGTTTGACAATGTAGGGTGTGATGTTTTTGTGGAAAATCATGTGAGACAACCCTTCACGAGATGAACGATAGGTTTTCATCAGTAATAGTCCAAATACCACAAGAGAATAGTAGGAGCTACACTGTGTACTGTGACACTTCATGTATTGGGCTGGGAGTAGTGTTGTTGTAGGAAGATCGAGTTGTGGAATATGAGACTCAACAGTTTAGGACTCATGATAGGAATTACCCTATTAATGATCTAGAGATAACTGAAAGTTTTCACATGTTACGTTGTTGGAGGAACTATATATTGGGAGTGTTTTTTTTGGTGTACACAGACCACAATAGCTTCAATTATATCTTTACGTAGCGTGATCTCAATTTATTACTGCGAACATGGGTGGAATACCTATAGTTTTATGACTTTAAGATTTCCTACATGCCTGGTACAGGAAATGAAGTGTCCTATGCACTGAGCATGAGGAATCATATATGGGCAGTGTAGTAAGTGAGTAGCCAGTGGCGGCTTATGGAGTGGTATTCTGAGATGCATCTGGAGGTGTGCAATAGACAGAGGCAAATTTTTCTATCATCCCTAGTTGTGACCTATACACTACAGGAAAATGTTAGGATGAGGCATCTATCAGATTAAAAAGTCCTAGTTCTAAGGGATGGTGTGGAAGGTGAGGACCCTCTTCCTTGTAGAACAGTAGGAAATGATGAGATTCTTCAAATCCATGGATTTATTTTTCTTCCAATGGATATACATGAGGAGCTGATGCGGGAGTTTCATGATACACCTTGGATGTGCATCCCAGAGTTACCAATATGTACTGAGACTAGAGAAGTTATTACTGGTGGTCAGGAAAGAAGAGAGGGGTGGCTGGTATTATTGCTAGGTGTTCTACCTATCAGCAGGTGAAGGTAGAACATCAGTGACTGAGTGGGATTTCATAACAGTTACCTATCTCGTAGTGGAAATGGGTTGATGTCACGATGGGATTTCGTTACTGATTTACCAAGGCCACATTAATGTAATGATGTTTTGTGGGTTTTCATTGATAGGCTTATAAAGTTCTCACAATTCTTTTTTATCAAGGATACCTCCAGTGTTGATGATATTGGAATGTTGTACATCCGAGATGTGGTAAGACATCATGGAGTCCTATGCACTATCATTTCAGATAGGGATTTTCACTTTACATCTTGTTTCTGGAAGAGTTTTTAGAGGCCGCTGGGTATACAAGTGATTCTGAGCACATCGTACCACCATGAGATTGATTTCCAGCCAGAGCACATGATACAGGTTCTAGAGGACATGTTGTGAGCATTTTTCTTAGATTTTGGAGGATTTTTGTAGAGGCACCTTCCCCTAGTTCAGTTCAATTATAATAACAGTTACCATTAGACGATACAGATGTCACCTTACGAGGCATTATATGTTTGACCATGTTGCTCTCCATTATGCTTTTTAGAGTCAGCTTTACTAGGACCGTGTCTCATGAAAGAGACTTTGGAACATGTAAATATGATTCTGAAGTAGATCACTACTGCACAGTCTCTTCAGAAATCATATGTCGATTGTTGTAGAACACCTCTAGAGATCAAAATCAGGGATCATGTTTTCTTCATGTTTCGCTGTGGTTGGGACACATGAAAATGAAGAGAAATGGTAAAATTTCTCTGAGATATTTTTGAACGTTTTAGATTTTGGAGAGAGTCAGGTTCATTTCCTATTGGGTGCAGTTACCTCATAGGTATCAAGCCATGCATGATAACTTCCATGTATCTCAGTTGTGCCGCTATCTCTCAGACTCATTTTACATTTTCATCCCAAGGATGTTGAACTTCATGTTGATGCATCCTTTGAGGAGAATCTGATTTGTGTATTTGATCGGAGCATGATGGTACTCTAAGTTCAATTAGTTCCTCTAGTAAGGTTTTTGTTAGACCACAATCATTTATAGGAAGATACTTGGGAGAGGGAGGCTAATGTACGTGCTTAGTGGCCGGAGTTATTTTCAGACAGAACTTGATCACCCTTCAGAGAGAAACTCAGGGAAGAATTTCTATAAGGGAGGAAGATTGTAAGATCCCATGTTTTTCATGAGGTACAGATCAATCGTTTTAGGTAAATTATATTTCTTTCCTTTTTACATAGACTTTATTCTACTTAGTGGTCTAGTTGGGATTTTTTGCAAAAGAAGTGTAACAGCAGATATTTTATGAGAAATATTTTGTTTTTTTGTATAATGTTATATAATGGAATCTTTCACTACATACAACGCTGTCTTGGATTGTGTTATACGCAAGATCAACCTTCCTCGATAGCGTATGGTGTACGCAATACTGAATTTCACTAAACAACGATATGTTATTAAAATATTATATAAACTAGCTGTTATGAATATTAATACCCAATTTTTGAAATTTTATAAATTTTATCATTCATAATGGACTTCATTTTTTGATTCGGAATATCGAAATTAGCCTAGGGTGAATTTTTTGTATTTTTCTGAAATCATTCAATTTTTGATGAATAGTGAAAGCACTGGGTTACAATTTAAAAACTGACTTTTTATTTAAATAATTATTTATTTTATTTAAATATATTTCAGGTATTAATTGATACTTAATTCCTATATAAGTTCAATGTAATTCATTGGAGTAATTTTATAATACTGTTAGATATATAAAAAATTTATTGAACTTTTCACCGTCTTTTACTCACCTCTTAGGAGAATTTGAAAATTTACATAAAACATAATTTTACCTCTTCTGTGAGTGGAATTTCAAAAATCCGAGAGACACTGTTAATATCCAGGAGTAAAATGCGGTTCAATAAGATAAAAATAATTTTTTGCGAATAGTAACTGTTTACTTTTTTTACCACGGTTAAAAGTCAATAGGGTAATTAAGGGTAAATATTATATAATTATTACCATAACACATGTCCTAATTCTTTTGGATAAGTTTAATTCGACCAAAAACTACTTTAGGAATAAAATATGACCATTTAGGTCAACTTCGATTAGATTAAGACATTTATTATTATTTTATTTAAAAAAGAGTTAAAATAGTTAAAATCAATTTTTAATAACAAAAACATTTTTTAATATATGGATATACATAAGATAAATTCAAATATAAATATTTATTATAAATATAAAATGATTTCCTACATAATGGTATTTTATTTATAATTTTTAGACATTAAATAATTTAATTTATTTATGACACAATGATGACGCAATAATTAACTTATTAATGAAATATTAACATAATTAATATTATAAATACCCAAATAAATGTAATTTTAGACTTTTTATGAATTAAAATAATTTTATACATTAATATTACATGTTAGTATTGATTAAATTATATTTTTTCGAACTAATCATGTTATTATGATTTTCACAAAAATCAATTACCAGATAGTGTCAAAATTGACATAAAATAGTTCTTAAAACAAATATTATATTATTAATTGTTATTTTATTACTAAAAATATAAGGTTCATAAAAATGTCTTAGATAATGTTATATATATTAATAATGAACAACCTCAGGTTCGTTTTCATTGTTATAGCATGTTTATTAACCATATAGTGTAAGAAATAAAGAAGACACTGTAAAAGTAAAATTATTAAACTTAGAGTTAAATCTAAATGAAAAGGTTTAAATAGTAACCTATACTTGTCTAATTTCTATTGTTTGAGATGATTTCGACCCATACCCACCTTAGCTTCGAAATAAATCAATTTGGAGCTATTAAAAACCGAATATGACTATATAATAAAATAATATTTTAAGTTTTTTCTAAGGTGCCCCTCTCCTCCCTTATAAAAGGGAACCTCCTCCTACTCTTCCTCACACCACATTGAGCCTTCATGCTAGGCCAAACCCTACCAATTTCTCTTCTCCACTTCCCTAGGAACATCCTAGAGGTCCTGGTCTTCTTCAAAGACCATTTTTAGTTCCCTAAGAGGAGGTTTCAAAGACGCGTGTCGAAGAAGAGGTAATATCCGTTATCAATTCTTTCAAATTTATTTCATCTTCTACTTCATCTTATTTAGTTGTTTCATTATGACGTAATAACATCAGTATCACTCATATACTGATATGAAACAACCCTATTTCACCTTCTATCCATCCTACGGAAAATGAAATCACCGCGTGTGCGTACCTAGAGAATACCGTCTCCACACCGTGGTGTAATCTGTTTTCCACCACCACCATGGATGGTTATCATGGTGTAAATAATAACTATATATGATTATTGTAAAGTGATGTTGATTATGAAATAGTATGCATACACTTCAATAGAATTCCACTATCATGGGAATGATATCATCGCTCGTGCGTACGTACGGCCTACCGTCTCCACGATGTGATGCGGCTCGTTCTACATGATCTTCATTGAATAATGATTATATAATTCAAATGAATGAATAAATATGATATATATTACACTAACACTATTCTGTAAATAATTTATCTATAACCTAAAAATAGGAAAGGGAATTTATTCGACAAGACATGCATAAGAACATAAAGCAATGAACACCCGAATAACAAGTAACAATGAAATATTACTAATAAAAAGCTAAGAATAGGACCATATATGATATCATAAAAAATATTATGATTCTGGAATAATTAAATGCCATTATTTAAATCATTATACAAGAGATTTGGACACGTACAAAGCATATCGGACCTAAGGTAAGGGAAAATATAACAATTTCATTTTTTCAGAGATTGTTTATACTTTGGTATTTACTGGGGTGTATTTATCATCCACATCCATGTTTCCTTGATATGTAATATTATTTATATCCTCTTAAAATTTTTTAAATACAATATTACTCATTGGTGAGTTTTTAGTAAAATATATGAAATGAATCTTTTGTTGTTTTTTGTATGAGGTACTTTTTGACTTTTCCGGCCAAAGTACGGGAAGAATGTTTTTTAACTTATACCACATGAATGGATTTTTTGATTTCATAAAAAATTATTCCAATGATGATTCCTTTACAAGTTTTCATGTTTATTTTTAATCAAATTTCTTTAGTTTAAAATTTTATGACATGTTAAGAAAGGAAAAAAATAGAAGTAGAGATGATATTTTCCTCAATAATGGAGTTCAAGCATTTTATCAAAATTATTTTCAATATAAGATAATATAGGGTTATATTTCTATCCTTATTTTTACATTGATTTGATTATGTTATGATGGAATTTTTTTTATGATGTCATTTTATCTTATATATTATGTTATGATGTCATGACGTTTAAGAATCCCATTTTTATTACATGGGTTATGCTATGATGTATGATTTATTATCTTGTGGAACACATAATAATGGTATCATTATGATATGGGTGGGACCAATATCTCTCTCCAATGTATTGGATAAAGATTTATATCTTATGAGATAGATATGGCTGGAATGTCAGGTTAATCCGGTTCAGTGATACAGGACTGAAAAGAGGAGTGAACTCGGTTCAGAAATGGACTTTCTCCACTAAGATAGTCTTGGAAATGTGCCTTGACTACTAAGAAATGATTCTCTATGATTATGTGTGTATGAAACAATGTTTCATGTTTCATGTTGTGATTATTGGGATTACATTTTACTACAATGATTTATCCTACATTATGATATTATGATCTCTTTTACAGGTTAAGATTTTTGAAATGCTATGTTCTTATGAATATGAAATTTACTTTGTTTTCCCTTACTGAGAATTTGAGGTCACTCTATTGTATATTTTCTTTCCCTGGGTCATGAAAAATGTTATTAAGTAGGATATGCCAAAAGGGACTCTATATATGATGAAATAAACAGGAGACAATGTAGATGATTTGTGAACCAGTTGTTTATGTTTCTTAGTTTCTAAAGAAACTATACCTATACTGTCCTACCATGGTTTTGTTATATGTTGTAATAATTATACTTAAATTCTGAAGTAATAACAATGTATGTAAAGTATGGGTCATTATAGTTGGTATCATAGGAAGGGTATAGTCAACCTTTGGAAACTTGGATATGAAAGCCTTAGTAAGAACCCAAAGGATATGTCTAAGCATAGGAAAAAATCATAGTGTTTTAGAAATGGCCATGAATAACCTATGATAAGACCTAAAGTGTGAAATTTTATTCTTGATTATGTGGTTTTACTATTATGACGAGTGTCTCTCACACTATGCTTATTGGTTTTAGTCAATGGCTGGAACCCGAAGGAACCGTGTTAATGCTGAATGTGACGGGAAATGCAATGATTGTCCTCCTGAGCAACCAAACGTTATGGGAGATGGAATGAAAAATAGCGTATCCATGCTCACACAACATTCTCAAGCTATGAATCATACAGGACTTCCAAATGAGCAAATTAAGGAGCAACATTCTGTTGAATCCTTCATGAGGTAGCATCCACCCTCATTCAGCGGGTCTACTGATCCACTAGTGGCTGAATAATGGATCAGTACCATTGAAAAGATATTTCTAGTTCTTCAACGTTCTGAACATGATAAAGTCATCTTAGCAGTTTATCGTTTAGAAGGTGAAGCTGATCAATGGTGGAATCTTATCAAGAATACGAGGCCAAGAGATGAAATTCAGTCCATCGAATGGGACGAGTTCAGGAACATATTTTTCAATAAGAACTTCCCTCGTATTATTCGAACAAAGATGGAGAAGGAGTTTCATGAACTAAAGAAAAAGGATGATGAATCTGTTGGTACCAATGAAGAAAATTTTACAATACTTGTAATGTACACTTATGGGATTATTATAAAACCTGAGATTAAGAATGATCGATTATTTAGTGGCTTAAAACCAAGTCTTCGAATGGCGTTATACATAAGGGACTTCAATAGATACGAGGAAATCGTTCGATGTGATCTCAAGTTTGAGATGGAGATTGGAGTAACCAATTAGTCATATGCATTTTATAAGAATAGGAAAATGGAATTCAAAGTAAAATCTAAACAGCACAGTGAAAAGAAGATGAGTTTTCCCTTATGCTCAAAGTGTGGAAAGACAAATGGAGGGAGTTGTCTTAAAGGGACAATTAAATGTTTCAAATGTGAAAGAGAAGGTCATCGGGCATTTCAATGCCACAATGATGGGAAAAAGATGTCTAGAGATGCGAACAAAGAAAATGCTACACAGAGAGCACCTCCTACACTTCAATGTTATAAGTGCAAGGAAATCGGGAATTATTCTAATCAATTCCCTAATCCAATAGTTGTTGATGATGATCGACGTCAAAAAACTCTTAGGGCTAAAGAAAAAGGAAAATCACATGCAATTTCTATCGGCGATGTAGAGTACGATAACGAAGTGTTTAAAGGTACAATTACCATCCACTCTAAAGTAGAAAATTTTTTATTTGATTCTGGACCCACCCAATATTTTATTTATGAAGAATTTTCTATGTTTATCATTGTATTACCTCAACAATTAGATGTTGAGTTAGTTGTGACAACCCCTAGTGGCACAACAGTCACATCAAAAGTTTATAATTCTTCTCCGATTGAAGTTTGTGGGAAAGTGCATCCTGTAAATCTTGTGATCCTTCCCATAGTGTAATTTGAGGTGAATCTTGGCATGGATTGGCTTTCTTTATATGGATTTCATATCAATTTCCAAATAAGGTAAGTCACATTTCATATTCCAGATCAATCTATGATCGGCTATCGATGAAAGGATGAACAAAACCTTCTAGTGGAAATTTCTTCTATCTTATGGGTCTTGATTCCACTAAATGAATTTTATTTTTCCCAAATGGTTGGTGAAAACCCCATGATTAAGAATATTCCCATTTTACGGGAGTTTGATGATGTCTTTCCGGAGGAATTTCCAGGTCTTCCACCAAATCATGAAGTTGAGTTTTCAATTGAACTCATACTGGGTGTTATGCCCATTTCAAAGACATCTTATAGAATAGACCCAATTGAGTTGCTAGAATTGAATAAGCAACTCCAAGAGAATCTTGAAAAGGGATTCATACGCCATAGTGTGTCACCTTGGGGAGAACCTGTTCTGTTTGTTAAGAAGAAAGATGGATCAATGAGACTCTATATTGATTATCCAGAACATAACAAGATCACTATCAAGAACAAATATCCTCTCCCACACATTGATGACTTATTTGACCAACTACACAGAGCTCAATACTTTTCCAAGATTTATCTTCATTCAGGGTATCATCAATTAAGGGTCAAAAGGGAGGATATACCAAAGACGGTTTTCCGTACAAGGTATGGATATTATGAATTTATAGTGATTCCATTTGGTTTTAATAATTCCCCTACTATCTTCATGGATCTGATGAACAGAGTCTCTAGATACTATCTATAAGTCCCCAGCCTTAAACATTACTTAATCTTGAGTTATTACTAGATTACACAATGAGGATCTTTTCAGGTTTAGAGTTTTAGAGAATTAGATCATAAATCATGCATTACATTCCACATTTAAACAAGGTGGTTGCATTAAAGACAATATTCACTTTTCCCATCAAAGGAAGCATATTTAAAATAAAACATAGATTCATTCATAACACTTTCTTGACACTATCATAACTTCATATACCTTTCCCTTGACCTGTGAAAAACATTTAAAAAACTAGGGATGAGCATAAAAAGCTCAGTAATGGATATAAAAGTACGAAATGAAAACATTAGTCTATGTATACATAATAATTAATGAAATCATACTTTACTCATAAAACATAAGCACATTAATATACCTCATCAAATCATGAATAAATCATAGAAATCATAAGACATAAAGGTAACTTCAGGCATTCAAAACATTCTTACGTAGGGAGTAACCCTCATGGTTACATTTGGAATACCCATCACAATATATTCCCTAAATCTATTCAGAGAAACTTTAGCGTTTAACCCCTTCGCGTTACCCAATGTGTTGGAGAGCTATCACGGGCTCACCCACCATTAATATATCACAGAACCACCTGTCTTCATAAACAATTCCCAGGAACCATAACATAATCATATCACATAAAACATGCATAAAGGAAACATAACATTTCCACATTTCAATATAAAGATATCAAAAACACATTGATATAATAAAAACATTATCAAAACCATTTTCAATACAAAAATAAAATAAAATTAAAACATGGTATTTACTTTTCATTAAAAAAAGTTATGGCCTGTAGTGGAAGCTGAAACTCAAATAATGGTCACGACGGTGGAGAAGTCGTTGTCGCCGCATACATAAGACAAAAACATTCCATTTTTTCATTTAGTAAAATGCTTCGTATAAAAATATTCCTTTTGAAAAAAAGGAAAATTCAAAGGGTTTTATACACAATATAAAAGAATGTTGTGTATAAAGTAAAATATGCCTCAATGAAAGGAGATCGAGACGAAGTCCCATACCTTTTGTCCGACTTGACTCGATCGTTCATTAATCTCATGAATAATAAACTTGAGTTAATTTCTATATTCTTAATAACCTTTTTCAAGTACATTATTTCTTTTATATCACTTATTACCATGTTATGAACACTATGTAATTATTTAAGTTAATAACGGTCGTTTTGTCGATCATTGGTACTTGAGTGAAAAATAAACTCCTTATAGTTACAAGTTGTTCAAGTGGTAAAATATCCATTATATCCAGAATTATATTCATGATTTAGATATCTTATATATAATATATATCCAGTATATACATGCATTTATAATATTACATAACATTTAGAGTTAAGAAATGAAATGCACCGTTCATGGAGATGGTAAGTCGTATGTACGCATGAATGCTAACTTCTTTTCTATTTCATATTTAATGGAATGAATTCCTAATGATATAAAGGTATATTAAAATTCCAGTATAATTTCATTTATAATATCATTAACTCCATCCTTTATATGTCCCTCATATGGCATTAACGAATCAAAACACTTTGAGGGGGCGGTAGTCTGTACTTCCTAAAAGGAAGATATCTTGTTTACTCATAATGGAAACCATAAAGGTGTGTCATAAATGAAAATTACATAATCATAAGGAAAAAATAAACATAATATATTTCATATATAAATATAGTGACATCTTAATGGCCACCATGAAAGGTTTTAAAATAATATTGAACAATCATCGTTCCGTGAGGCAAAAATTCACCATCCACAAAAATAGTATGTTCTTTAACATTTAGATGGATGTGTGTGTAAGTGTGGCTCAAATAATTCTCATAAAAACATCCTATTATATTTAATATAATGGTTTCTTTACAAAATAAAGGAATAAAAAGAGTTTAGGGGGTTGGAGAAGCAAAATAAAACAAAAGAACACAGGTGAAGACATTACCTTTAAATCGGGTAACTCCTCTTGCTTTGAACCGAAAGGGTTTCTTGAAAGCTTTCTGCCAAAGGTAGGGATTTTAGGATGAATAGAGGGATGTGGAAAGATAAAATGAGCAGAGAGTTTTAGATCCAATGGCTTGAGATGTGTGATTAAGGAGGTAGAGGTGGGGGCGTTTTATAAGAGGGAGGAGGGGCACTCTTGGAAAGTCAAGAAATGTTACTTTATATTGAAATGAGTTTCAGATTTTAAAAGTCCCACATTTTTATATTCCGAGGATAAGGTGATAAAGTTTCGAAATATACTCATCCAATAGGTCTTTGACAAGTGTAAGTATTATATTTTACATTATATTTTTCATTTTATTTACATCGTTCATTAATGAGGTCATCACTACATCATCATGGTGTCATAAATAAATAAATTAATTTAATATCAAAAATTATAAGAAAAATACTATGATGTATTAAATATTTTTATCTTTACAATGAATATTTATATTCTAAGAGATAGTTTACACAGACAAAACTAAAATTGTTTTACTTGGGTGAAACATACTTTGGTTATACTTTTCTTTTAAAAAACAAAAAATTATAAAGTGTCACTATCACCCAAAAGTGATTCCATGGGGTCCCAAAGTTTGGCACAAGGCATCCCATGGTCGGACATGACACAAACAGTAGCATTAAGACACGTTTTGGGGTCATTTTATATTATTATTATTATTTTATTATTTTATTACCCTTAACTACACGATTAAAAATTAATCACGATAATTAAAGATAATTATCGTCCTTACTATTCATAATGTCCTAAAACAAAGGAATCTTAATTACATAATTTGGAAATTCTGATTCCAAATATGGAATACATTTTACCAAATTAAAAACATAGAAATTGTATTAATTAATTTAAAAATAATTCTAATTGTCAAAACAAATAGCAGGTTTTTTTAAAACAATATCTATCAAAAGTATGACAATTGTTTATGTCCAATTTCAAAGTGAAATTAATCCCAATGAACAAAATTGGATTAAATGGTAAAAATATATTCTATTTACACTTTAAAATAAATTTTAAAATATAATCTATCAATATAATTGAATTAGATGAAAATGAAGTTTTGAAGTAAAATGCAGTATTTTTCACTATTCATTAAAAAATGAACATTGTCAGAAAAATACCAAAAATTTATCCAAATTAAATTTCAATGTCCCAATCCTAAATAATAAGTTTATTTTGAAAAATAGAGCTTATAATATTGTCAATGTATAGATTTAAAAATGGTTCACCATCCAAAGGCGGTAAAACAGTCTTTTAAAAATATTAGAGAATTCTATGCTTAAGATTGGATTTATTCCTATTTTAAGACTCTAAAACACTATCTAATTCATAAATTGACATAGATATGAAAAACCATAATTATTTAATTACCTAGGATGTTACATCCTCCACCCCCTTTAGAAAATTGTGTCCTCGCAATTTATTTACTTATTGAATAAGTGTGGGTATTTATCCCTCATTGCATTTTCAGATTCCCAACATGCTTCTTTAATCATGTGGTTTATTCACAAATCCTTTACTTGATGAATCACCTTATTGCTAAATAATTGCTCCCTGTGGTTAAGAATCTGGATAGGTTTTTCCTCATAAGTTATATTCTCTTCCAACTAAACTACCTCTAGACTCAAAACATGAGATGGATCTAGAATGTACTTCCTTAATATTAAAACATGAAAAACATTGTGTACCTGAGATAAAGTCGGAGGTAAAGCCACTTGGTATGCAACTGATCCAACTCTTTCAAGAATTTCATATGGTCCAATTAACCTTGGAATCAAATTTCCTTTCTTACCAAATCACATCACACTTTTCCATGGTGAATCTTTGAGGAATACATGATCACCTACCTCAAAAGAGTGATCCTTCCTCCTGTTGTCTGCATAACTTTTCTGCCTACTCTGAGCTGTTCTCATGTGTCTCTGTATCAGCATGAACTTTTTTTGCCAACTCTTCTACAAATTCTGTTCCCATTAACTTCCTTTCACCCACTTCATCCCAAAAAGCTGGAGTTCGACACCACTTCCCATATAATGCCTCAAATGGTGCCATCTGTATAATAGAATGAAAACTGTTATTATATGAAAACTCAACCAAAGAAAGATGTTGGTCCCAACTTCCCTGATAATCCATTGAACAAGCACATAGCATATCCTCCAAAGTCTAAATTGTTCGTTCTGACTGCCCATCTGATTGAGGATGAAAATCTGTACTAAAATTTAATTCAGTACCAAACGACTTCTGAAGGACATTCCAAAAGTAAGAAGTAAATCTAGGATCACGATCAGATACAATGGAGAGGGGAAATCCATGTAACCTGACCATCTCTTTAAGATACAAATGATAAATTTTATCTTGGGAAAAGGTATCTCGTATAGCATATAAATGAGCAGATTTAGTCCAGCGATCAACAATAACCCAGATTTCATTATTACCTCGTGGTGTCTTTGGCAATCCAACAACGAAGTCCATGGATATATTATCCCATTTCCGCTCTGGTACTAGTAAAGGTTGAAGCATCCCCTTCGATAACTTCCACTCTGCTTTAACCTATTGACAAGTCAAACACTTCATAGTAAAATCAGCAATATCTATTTTCATTCCATCCCACCAGTAGTACTCCCGAAGATCTCTATACATCTTAGTACTGCCTGGATGAACTGAAAACAGAGAACTTTGAGCTTAACATAAAAACTCTCTCTTTAACTGTGAATCACACATAACACACAATATATTCCCAAATCTCAAAACATAATCATTATCAGTGTTGAATTCAGGCAACTTACCCTTCTGAACTAGCTCTACCATTTTCTACAACTCACTGTCTTGCTTCTATGCTTGCTTAATTCTGTTTGATAGAGAAGATTTCACTGATACCTGAAACAAAATAGAATAACATCCTTCACCAACAACCTCTATTCAAAAGTTCATCAAATCCTTAAACAAAGGATCACATTCCAAATGTAACATTGTTAATGAGGCCTACTTTTTCGACTCAAAGCATCAGCCACTTTATTCACTTTTCCCGGATGGTAATAAATTGTACAATCATAATCCTTGATTAATTCTAGCCATCTCCTTTGTCTCATGTTCAATTCATTCTGAGTGAATATATACTTTAAACTTTTTTGATCAGTATATATCTCACACTTTACACCATACAAATGATGCCTCAAAATTTTTAAAGTGAAAAACAACAGCAGCTAATTCCAAATCGTGTGTAGGGTAATTTACCTCATGAGTTTTCAACTGGCGTGAAGCATAAGCAATTACCTGATCATTCTGCCTTAGGATGCAACCAAGACCTTTCTATGAATCATCACAGTAGATAACAAACTCACCATTCCTAGAAGGTATTGCCAAAACTGGAGCATTCACCAATCTTTTTTTCAATTCCTGAAAACAATCATCACATTCTTTTGTCCAGATAAACTTAACACCCTTCGTAGTTGGCTTAGTCATTGGACAAGATAACCGGGAAAAATTTCTAAAAAACCTTCAATAATAGCCTGCCAAACCATAAAAACTATGAATCTCAGTTACATTTTTTTGAAATGTCCATTCTTCAACAACCTTTGTTTTTATAGGATCAATAGTTATTCCATCTTTAGAAACAATGTGACCAAGGAATGAAATTTGTTGCAACCAAAACTCACACTTTGATGAATTTCCCATACAATTTATTTTCTTTTAAGGTTTGAAAAATAACCATTAAATGTCTTTCATGCTCTTATTCAATTTTAGAAAACACCAAAATATCATCAATGAAAACAACCATAAGCTTATCCAAGAACTCATGGAAAATTATATTCATAAGTTCCATGAATACAAAAGGTGCATTGGTCAACCCAAAAGGAATTACTACAAATTCATAATGGCCATATCTTGTAAGAAACACGGTATTCGGAATATCTTCTCCCTTTACCTTCAACTAATGGTACCTCGATCTTAGGTCAATATTTGAAAAATACTGAGCTCCCGGGATCTGATCAAACAAGTCATCGATATGAGGCAAATGATATTTTTTCTTAACAGTGATGTTATTCAAGGCTCTATAATCAATGAAAAGTATCATAGAACCATCTTTATTTTTAAAAAATAAAACAAGAGCACCCCATGGTGATGTGCTAGGTTGAATGAAACCTTTCTTTAATAAATCTTGCAATTGCACCTTCAACTCTAAAAGTTCAATTTGAGCCATTCGATAAGGGGGTTTTGAAATTGGCTTAGCATCACGAACTAAGTCAAAAGTAAATTCAACTTCCCGATCTGGTATTATTCCAGGAAACTCATCAGGAAAAACATCAGGATACTCATTTACCACTGGCACATCATTAATCTGAACGGTTCCTTTGATTTCCACAATATGTGGAAGGTATCATTCATTTCCATCTTTTAAAAGTTTCTCAGCCTCTTGATATGTTATCAAAAGTAAGGGTTCATTCTTGTACACAAACTGGAAGTATTTCGGAAAAGAAACTTCTTTTTCTCTACAATCAATCTTAGCAAGGTAAACAGAGAGACAATCCATACCCAGGATAACATCAAACTCTACTAGAGGTAAAACAATAAGGTTTGCAAGTAGGTTCTTTCCACAGATAAGGATAGGAAGAATCTTATAGATTCTTTTTGCCTCAACATTTCCCCCTGGTGTTTTTACCAAAATTTCAGGAGTCATTTCTTGAGATGGAATTCCCAATTTACTAGAAATTCTTTCTGAGATGAAAGAATGTGTTGACCCCGAATCAAACAACACATTGGCATAATCTGAGAAAACAAACAATGTACATGATACCACTTCATTTTTTGGCCCAACATCTGCTGAAGTAGTTGCAAAGGATTTCATCACTCCTTTTTTCTTGTAGTATGACTTCTTCCCATCATTTGAGCACTTTGTAAAACACTCATTTTCATAATGACCCATTGAAACATTTCACTAAATGAAAATCAAATTTGGTCTTACCATCACCTTGATCTTTTTCAGTGCAATCACGAGCCTTATGTCCCATCTTACCACATTGGTAGCACTTTCCAGAATTCAAAAGACATTCCCCAGCATGCCTTTTACCACATTTATCACAAACTGGAAACTAATTTTTCTTACCAACAGACCTTTTTGAAGAATTCTTACCTTTCTCCTGCCACCTCGGTCTCTTCTTCTGTTGGTTGTTATAAAACACTTGATCATCGGCAAACTCCATTTCCACCTTCTCAGCACATCAAACAAACTTTTCATAACTCTTGAACTCATGATAAGCTAATGCCCTTTGATATTTTGTCTTTAATCCTGAGTAAAAATGATTGATTTTACTATCAAGTTCACGGATAAAATTTGGAGCATACATTGCCAATCGAGTGAACCTCTCTTCATAAGTATCCATTAAGTTGTCCTCTTGCCTCAATTCCAAGAATTGTTTTTCCATCCTATGTTGAACAGCCTTAGGAAAATACTTCTCAAGAAACATACCTTTGAATTCATCCCATTCGAGAGCATCAATCTCATCAGCGTCCCTGATATTTTTAACCATCGACGACCACTGGTCTGCTTCACCCTACAAATGGTAAATTTCAAGACTAAACTATTGATTATCTGAAAACCCCATGACATCGAAAATCTTCTCCAGTGATTTAATCCACCCTTAAGATAGGACAGGGTCAGATGATCCTCTAAATGATGGGGGATGTTTCCTCATTAAATGTTCCACCACTGACATGTTCCTCTGCGGTAGATCTGGCTGATCTCATGCATGGATACCACCACCATTTATCGCATGAGTCAACTGCACCATTACAGCAAAAAACTGTTCAGTTCCAATTCCGACCATCTCAGGATGCTAATTCGGAAGGTCATTTCCTTCTGTATTCCTTCCTAGCACTGCTTCCCTATTTCCTCTGTGGAAAACCATTCCGAACAAACATGTCTTAGATGAAGAAACATGGTAATCTTCAAATTCTATATCATTTCAATTTTACCATAAAAAATATTTTTGGATAATCATTTAATAGAATTCTAACTCCTAAGGTTATCTAAACCGACCTTTGATACCAAATATAAAGCCCCATCCTTAAACATTACTTAATCTTGAGTTATTATAAGATTACACATTAAGGATCTATTCAGGTTTAGAGTTTTAGAGAATTAGTTCATAAATCATGCATTACATTCCACATTTAAACAAGGTGGTTACATTAAAGACAATATTCACTTTTCCCATCAAAGGAAACATATTTAAAAAAAACATGGATTCATTCATGACACTTCCTTGCCACTATCATCACATCATGTACCTTCCCCATGACATGTGAAAAACATTTCAAAAACATGGGATGAGCATAAAAAGCTCAGTAAGGGATATAAAAGTATGAAACGAAAACATTAGTCCATGTATACATAAGAATTAATGAAACCATACTTTACTCATAAAACATAAGCACATTAACATACCTCATCAAATCATGAATAAATCATAGAAATCATAAGACAGAAAGGTAACATGAAGCATTCATAATATTCTTACGTAGGGAGTAACCCTCATGGTTACGTTTGGAATACCCATCACAGTATATTCCCTAAATCTCATCGGAAAAACCATAGCGTTTAACCCCTTCTCATTAAAAAATACATTAGAGAGCTATCACGGGATCACCAACCCTTAGTTTTTCATGGAACCACCCATCTCCATAAACAATGACCAAGAACCATAACATAATCATATCACATAAAACATGCATAAAGGAAACATAACATTACCACATTTCAATCACAAGATATCAAAAACACATTGATATAATAAAACAATTATCAAAACCATTTTCAATACCAAAATAAAATAAAATTAAAACATGGTATTTATTTTTCATTAAAAAAATATATGGCTTGTAGAGGAAGCCAAAACTCAAATAATGGTCACAGCGGCAGAGAAGTCGTTGTCGCCGCATACGTAAGACAAAAACATTCTGTTTTTTCGTTTAGTAAAATGCTTCATATAAAAAGATTCATTTGGAAAAAAAGTAAATGTCAAAGGGTTTTATACACCGTAAAAATAAATGTTGTTTATAACGTAAAATAAGCCTCAGTGAAAGGAGATCGAGATGAAGTCTCATACCTCATGTCCGACTTGACTCGATCGTTATTTAATATCCAGAATAATAAACTTGAGTTAGTTTCTACTTTCTTAAGAACATTTTTCAAGTTCATTATTCCTTTTATATCACTTATTACCATGTTATGAACACTATGTAATTATTTAAGATAATAACTGTCATTTTGTCGATCATTGGTACTTGAGTCAAAAATAAACTCCTTATAATTACAAGTTGTTCATGTGGTAAAATATCCATTATATCCATAATTATATTCATGATTTAGATATCATATATATCCTATATATCCACTATATACATACATTTATAATTTTACATAACATTTAAAGGTAAGAAATGAAATGCACCGTTCATGGAGACGGTAAGTCGTACGTATGCATGAACACTACCTTCATTTCTATTTCGCATATAATGGAATGAATTCATAATGATATAAAGGTATATTATAATTCCAGTATAATATCATATATAATAACATTAACTCCATCCTTTATACATCCCACATATGGCATTAATGAATCAAATCACTTTGAGGGGGCGGTAGTCCTCACTTCCTAAAATGAAGATATCGTGTTTACCCATAATGGAAACCATAAAGGTATGCCATACATGAAAAATACAGAAGCATAAGTAAAACATAAAAATAATATATTTCATATATAAATATTTTTACATCTTAATGACCACCATGAAAGGTGTTAAAAGAATATTGAACAATCATCGTTTCGTGAGTCCGAAATTCACAGTCCACAGAAACAGTATGTTCATTAACCATTAGATGGAGGTGTGTGTAAGTGTAGCTCGAATAATTCTCATAACAAAATCCTAGTATATTTAAGATGCTGGTTTTGTTAAAAAATAATGTAATAATAAAAATTTTATGGGGTTTTAGAATCAAAATAAATAAAAATAACACAAGTGAAGACATTATCTTTAAATCGGGTAACTCCTCTTGGTTTGACCAAAATGGTTTCATGAAGATATTTATGCCTAAGGTAATGCATATAGGATGTAGAGAGGGATGTGGAGAGATATAATGAGCATAGATTGGCCGATCCAATGGCTTTAGAGGTGTGGGTAAGGAAGTAGAGGTGGGGTCCTTTTATAAGAGGGAGGAGGGGCACTGTTGGAGAGTCAAGAAATGTTACTTTATATTGAAATGAGTTTCAGATTTTAAAGGTCCCACATTGATTTATTTCGAGGATAAGGTGATAAGGGTTCGAAATATACTCATCCAATAGGTCTTTGAAAAGTTTAAGTATTAGATTTTACATTATCTTTTTCATTTTATTTAAATCGTTCATTAATGAGGTAATCACTACATCATCATGGTGTCATAAATAAATTAATTTATTTAACGTATAAAAATTATAAGAAAAATAATATGATGTAGGAAATCTTGTTAGCTTTCCAATGAATATTTATATTCTAAGATATAGTTTACAGAGACAAAACTAATTTTTTTTACATGGGTGAAACATACTTTGGTTGTACTTTACTTTTAAAAAAACATAAAATTATAAAGTGTCACTATCACCCAAAAGTTATTCAATGGGGACCCAAAGTTTGGAAGAAGGCATCCCATGGTCGTCCATGACACAACCTGTATCATTAAGAAACATTTTGGGGTCATTTTATATTATTATTATGATATTATTTTATTACCCTTAACTACCCGATTACTCATTAATCACGATAATTAAAGATAATTACCGTCATTACTATTCATAATTTCCAAAAAACAAAAGAGTCTTAATTAAATAATTTGGTCCTTATGATTCCAAATATGGAATCCATTTTACCAAATTCCAAACACATAAATAGCTGTAAATAATTTAAAAATAATTCCCGTTGTCAAAAGAAATAGCGTGTTTTTTGAAACAATATCTATCAAAAGTTTGACAATTGTTTATGTCCAATTTCAAATTGAAATTAATCCCAAAGACCACTATTGGATTAAATGCTAAAAATATAATCTATTTACACTTGAAAACAAATTAAAAAGATAATATATCCATATAATTAAATTAGATGAAAAAGCAGTTTTGAAGTAAAATGCAGTATTTTTCACTATTCATTAAAAAATGAACATTGTCAAAAAAATACCAAAAATTTATCCAAAGTAAATTTCAATGTCCCAATCCTAAATAATAAGTTTATTTTGACAAATAGAGCTTATAATATTGTCAAAGTATAGATTTGAAAATGGTTCGCCATCCAAAGGCGGTAAAACAACCTTTAAAAAACATTAGAGAATTCTATGCTTAAGATTGGATTTATTCTCATTTTAAGACTCTAAAACACTATCTAATTCATAAATAGACATAGATATGAAAATCCATAATTCTTTACTTACATGGGATGTTACACTATCTTGATCATTTTTTGGTAGTCTTTATAGACAATATTCTTGTCTATTCAAAGAGCAAGGAAGAACATGAAGATTACTTGAGAATTATATTGAAGACCTTGAGGAAGGAGAAGCTTTATGCCAAATTTTCCAAGTGTGAATTTTGGGTTCAAAAAGATAGATTTTTGGGTCACATAATCTCAAAAGAGGGGATATCTGTGGATCCAGAAAAAACAGAGGTTATCGAAAGATGGTCGAGACCAACAACAGTAACCGAGATTTGATGTTTTCTTGGTTTGGATGGATATTATCAATGTTTTGTGAAATATTTTTCATGATTATCTAATCCAATAATCAGGTTGACTCAAAAAAGAGTTATGTTTGTGTGGACGGAGGAGTGTGAAGAGAATTTCAAGGAGTTGAAATGAAGGTTATCCAGTGCACATGTGCTAACACTGCCTTGTAGTGGAGAGAGGTTTGTGATCTACAGTGATGCATCCAAGAAGGGATTGGGGTGTGTTCTCATGAAAAATGATATGGTGATAGCTTATGCATCACGACAGTTGAAAATCCATGAGAAAAATTACCCAACTCGTGATTTGGAGTTAGATGTGGTAATCATTGCATTAAAGATTTGGAGGCATTATCTTTATGGTGAAAGGTGTGATATTTATACTGATCATAAAATTTTAAAGTATTTTTTCACAGAAAAGGAGATGAATATGAATCAAAAAAGATGGTTAGAACTAATTAATGATTACAACTGATCAATTCATTACCACCCTGGGAAAGCAAACAATGTGGCAGACGCATTATGTCGACAAGACCATGATAGCTTATCCATGATGAGGATCACAAAAGATCCAATATTTATGGATTTACAAAGGATGGATCTTGGAATTATAATGGAAGGAGAAAATATTATCTTTCTAAAATTAATGTGCAACCATCTATACATGCGAATATTAAAGAGGCACAAAAAAATATGTAGAGTTACAAAAGAATGTGAGAAATGTTCCTGAATTCAACCTTGATTGTGATGTGATAATAAGGTTCAGGAATCATGTTTGTGTTCCTCCCATCCCAGAAATAAAGAAGGAGCTACTGGATGAGGCTCATAGTTCTTCATTCTCTATTCATCCTGGACGTATGAAGATGTTTAGGGACATAAAAGAGTACTTCTGGTGGGATGGCATGAAAATAGATGTTGCTGAATATGTCTCTCGATGCTTGGTTTGTCATCAAGTTAAAGCTGAGAGACAGAAGTCTAAGGGGATGTTACAACCATTACCCATACCTGAATGGAAATGGGAAAACATCACTATGGACTTTTTCACTAGACTTCCAAAAACATCCAAAGGCAATAATGCTATCTGGGTTATAGTTTATATTCTTATGAAGTCGGCACACTTCATTGCTATTAGAGAAGATTTCTCTCTGGATCAGCTTGTCGGGATATATGTGAAGGAAGTGGTAAGATTTCATGGAGTACCACTTTACATTATATCTTATCAGGATCCGAGTTTTACCTCAACGTTCTGGCGAAGTCTTCAGCATACTATAGATATAGAGTTGAGTTTCATCACTTCTTATCATCCTCAGACAGACGGTGAGTCTAAGAGAACAATTGAAACTCTAGAAGATATGTTAAGATCTTGCTCTATGGATTTAAAAGGTGGTTGGGATCAACACCTACCTTTGGGGGAATTTTCTTATAATAATATCTTTCACTCCATTATTCATATGGCTCCTTATGAAGCTCTCTATGGAAAGAAATGCAGGACTCCAACTTGCTGGGATGATGTTGCGGAAAGAAAGCTATTAGGACCTGATCTTGTTGATGAGATGGCAGAAAAGGTCAGATCTATTCAACAACACATAAGAGCAGCTCAGAGTCGAAAAAAAAGTTATTCTGATAACCGAAGAAAATACCTAGAGTTTGAAGTTGGTGATAAAGTATTTTTATGAATATCTCCTTGGAAGAGAGTAATGAGATTTGGAAAGAAGGGCAAGCTGAGCCCTAGGTATATTGGTCCTTTTGAAATACTGGATCATGTTGGGAAGGTATATTACTGATTGGCCATTCCACCAAATCTCTCTCAAGTTCATGATCTGTTCCATGTATCTCTCCTGAGAAAGTACATACCCGATCCTTCACATGTACTCAGCTCAGAAGTTGTACCGCGGGAGCAAGATTTTTCTTATAAAGAACAACCGATAGAGATTCTAGATCGTAACGAAAAATTCCTACAGAACCAGACCACCTGCTTGGTGAAAGTTTTATGGAGGAACCACCAATTAGAAGAAGCTACATGGGAACTTGAGGATATGATGAGGGATAGGTATCCTCATCTGTTTGTTTCAAAGTGATGAATTTCAAGGGCGAAATTAATTTTAAGGTGGGTAGAATGTAACACCCGATATTTTATGAGAAATATTTTTTTATGTATAATGTTATATAAAGGAATATTTACCTATATAAAACAATGTCTTGGCATGCGTTATACACAAAATCAACCTTCCTCGATAGCGTATGTTGTACGCAATACCGAGTTTTACTAAACAACGATATGTTATTAAAATATTATTCAAACTAACCGTTATAAATAGTAATACCCAATTTTTGTAATTTTATAAATTTTATCATTCAAAATGGACTTCATTTTTGGATTTGGAATATCAAAATTATCCTAGGGTGATTTTTTTGTATTTTTTTGAAAACATTCAATTTTTGATGAATAGTGAAAACACTAGGTTACTATTTAAAAACAATCTTTTTTTTTAAATAATTATTTATTTTTTTGAATTTTTTAGGAAAAAATTGATACTTAATACCTATATAAGTTCAATTTATTTCATTGGAGTCATTTTATAATAATTTTAGATATATAAAAATTTTATTGAACTTTTCACCGTCTTTTACCCACCTCCTGGGAGAATTTGAAAATTTACATAAAAATTAATTTTACCACTTCTATGAGTGGAATTTCGAAAATCCAAGAGACATGGTTAATATCAAGGAGTAAAATGTGGTTCAATAAGATAAAAATAATTTTTTTTGAATAGTAACTTTTTACTTTTTTTACCACGGTTATAAGTAAATTGGGTAATTAAGGTTAAAAATGACATTATTATTTCCCTAACACATGTCCTAATTCAATTTTATAAGTTTAATTCGACCAAAAAAAGCCTTCGAAATAAAATATGACCATTTAGGTCCACTTGGATTAGATTAATACATTTATTATTATTTTATTTAAAGAAGAGTTAAAATAGTTAAAATCAAAGATTAATAACTAAAACATTTTTAATATAGGGTTATACATAAAAAAATTCGACTATAAATATTAATTATAAAGATAGAAATATTTCCTACATAATGGTATTTTAGTTATAATATTTAGACATTAAATAATTTAATTTATTTAAGACACAATGATGATACAGTAATTAACTTATTAATGAAATATTAACATAATTGATATTATAAATACCCAAATAAATGTAATTTGAGACTTTTTATGAATTACAGTAATTTTATAGGTTAATATGACCTGTTTGTATTTATTTAATTAACTTTTTTCTAACTAATCATGCTGTTATGATTTTCACAAAAAATCAATTACCAAATAGTGTCAAAATTGACATAAAATAGTTTGTAAAACAAATATTATATTATACATTGTTATTTTATTTCTAAAAATCTAAGGATCATCCAAATGGCTTAGATATGATTATATATTTTAATAATTAATAACTTGGGGTTCTTTTGGCTTGTTATAGTATGTTTATTAACCATATAGTGTAAGAAAATAAGAAGACATGGTAAAAGTAAAATTATTTAACATAGAGTTAAATATAAATGATAAGGTTAAAATAGTAACCTAAACTTGTCAAAAATATATTGGTTGTGTGGATTATGATCCATACCCACCTTAGCTTCGAAATAAATCAATTTGGAGCTATTAAAATCCGAATATGACTTTATAATAAAATAATATTTTAATTTTTTCCTAAGGTGCTCATCTCCTCCCTTATAAAAGGGCACCTACTCCATGTCCTCCTCACACCACTTTGAGCCTTCACGGTCGGCAAAACCCTGCTAATTTATCTTCTCCACTTCCCTAGAAACATCCTAGAGGTCTGGGTCTTCTACAGAGACCATTTTTAGTGCCCTAAGAGGAGGTTTCAAAGAGGTGTGTCGAAGAAGATGTAATATCTGTTACCGATTCTTTCAAATTTATTTCTTCTTCTACTTCCTCTTAATTAGTTGTTTAATTATAAAGTAAGAATATCAGTATCACTCATATACGGATATGAAAAACCCCTATTTCACTTTCTATCCATCCTACAGAAAATGAAATCACTGCACGTGCGTACGTACGGAATACCGTCTCCACGCCGTTGTGTAATCTGTTTTCCACCACCACCTTACTTGGATGGTTATAATGGTGTAAAGAATAAATATATATGATTATTTTAAAGTGATATTTATTCAAAAATAGTATACATACACTTCAATACAATTCCACGATCATGGGAATGATATCATCGCTCGTGCGTACGTACGGCCTACCGTCTCCACGATGTGATGCGACTCATTCTACATGGTCTTCGCTGAATAATGATTATATAAATGAATTGAAGGAATAAAAATGATATATTATTACACTAATACCATTCTGTAAATAATGTAACTATAACCTAAAAAAGGAATAAGAATTTATTCGACAAGACATGCATAAGAACATAAAGCAATGAACACCCGAATAACAAGTAACAATGAAATATTACTAATAAAAAGCTAAGAATATGACCATATATGATATCATAACAATGATTATGATTCTGGAATAAGTAAATGACATTATTTAAATCATTATACAAGATGTTTGAATACGTACAAAGCATATCGGACCTAAGGTAATGGAAAATCTCCCAATCTCATTTTTATCCGAGATTCTTTATACTTTGGTATTTACTAGGGTGTATTTATCATCCAAATCCGTGTCTCCTCAATATGTAATATTATTTATATCCCCCTAAAATTGTTTAAATCCAATATAACTCATTGGTGAGTTTTTAGTAAATGATATGAAAGGAATATTTTGTCGTTTTTAGTACGAGGTACTTGTTGACTTTCCCGGCCAAAGTACGAGAAGAATGTTTTTTTAAATTATACGGCATGAATGGATTTTATGATTTCATAAAACATTCTTTCCATGAAGCTTCCTTTACAAGTTTTCAATTTTATTTTTAATCAACCTATTTTAGTTTAAAATTTTATGACATGTTAAGAAAGGAAAAAAATTGAAGTAGAAAGGATATTTTCCTCAAGAATGGAGTTTAAGAATTTTATCAAAATTATTTTCCATCTAAGATAATATAGGTTTCTGTTTCTATCCCTATTTTTACCTTGAGTTGATTGTGTTATGCTGGAATTATTTTTATGATGTCCTTTTATCTTATATGGATTATAGTATGATGGCATGACGTTTAATAATCCCATTTTTATTACATGGGTTATACTATGATGTATGATTCATGATCTTGTGGAACACATAAGAATGGTATCATTATGATATGGGTGGGACCTATATATCCCTACAATGAATTGGGTAAAGATTTATATCTAATGAGATAGACATGGCTGGAACGGCAGGTTAATCTGGTTCAGTGATATAGAACTGAAATGAGGAGTGAACTCGGTTCAGAAATGGACATTGTCCGCTAAAGTAGTATTGGCAATGAGTCTTGACTACTAAGAAATGATTCTCTATGATTATATGTGTATGCCAAAATGTTTTCTGTTTTATGTTATGATTATTGGGAATACATTTCACTAGTATGATTTATCCCATGTTATAATATTATGATCTCTTTTGCAGGTTAAGATATTCAAAATGCTATGTTCTTATGAATATGATATTTCCTTTGTTTACCCTTACTGAGCATTTGAGCTCACCATTTTTTATGTTTTCTTTCCCCAGGTCAGGAAGAAGGTTATTAAGTAGGATATTCCAAAAAGGACTCTAGATATGATGAAATAAATGGGAGAAAATGTAGATGCTTTATCAACCAGTTGTTTATGTTTCCCAATTTCTAAAGACACTATACCGATACGGTCCTACCATGGTTTTGTTATATGTTGTAATAAGTATGCTTCAATTCTGAATTAAGAACAATGTATGTAAAGTATGGGTCTTTATAAGAAGGGAAAAATATTCTAAAAATGGCTATAGTTCAAGTATACGCCATGTACATAGCCTACAATTCGTTTACTTCTAGTACATGCTCTGTACTAGGCCGTCACAATATGTACACAGTCTAGATCATGAAAAAATAATGGTAAAGTAAATTTCATGTACTTGGACATCACTTTTTGTACTTTCCACGAGGGTTTCTTTGTAAAATAGGCCATGTCCACATGTTTTGTTGGACAGAATGATTTCTCTCATTCTTAAACACAAAAACCCCTATAAGATAGTTTTTTAGATATCAGAGACGTCCGGAATCCGATTCAATTGTGGTCTATCTCATTGGAACCACATCGATAACTAATCGATTCATTTTTAGTAATTATTGATTATTCAGAACAATGACTACACCGTATAGATTTAGGCTCATATTCCCTAATATTTTGGTCTTCATTTTATCTTTAGATTTATTCCAAACTAGGACAATTAGGACATGATACTGGATGAGCTTTCTACTCTCATGTATATGTAGGTCTTCCATACGTTCCTTAGGTTTCTATATGTTCTTTTCTATTGTTTCATTGATATGTCATATGCTGGACTATCCAGCAAGGCCTTGTTTTTCATCGAGTTGCTTGTCGTAGGCTTAGTCAGACCTAACAAGGATACTTGTAGATTTTTTTCGGTGTGTTGGAACTCGTTACATGATTCAAGGCCACCCAAGGGATGTTACTTTATCGAATAACCTGTTTATTCCTTTTTAAACCACCAATGGGGTTTTTACTTATGCTTTCAAAGTTATAAGAAGCATGTTAAGGCCTTGATATCTTGAATAGCCTTTTTATGAAATGTAATGCCTCCTTGATTAATAAATTTCATGTTATTTTTTTGTCTATTTTGAAAGTTTGGCATGTTAAATGGATAATATTGGTGGGGATACCTATATCAAATGAAAAATAGCAAGTTAAATGGTTTATATGGGAGGGTAGGCCCATATGATTATTTTGATAAATGGTTTTCATGAGTGGGTATACTCATGGTTCTTATAGGTTAGATGTTAGTAATTATACTCACATGGAATGTTTGTTTACATTGAATGTTTAAATTGAATGTTTGAATGAATGGATATGTAACACTGTACCAGATGCCATGGGTTGACTCTGACCCTTGGGTCTTCATTCGTTGGGATATCTCAGGCCTTGCTACCCCATGTATCCGGCCTGCTTGGGATCATGTGGGAATTGTAATTCCCCGGATTCTAGGACCCAAACCAGTGCCTAAAAAAGTTTCAACTAGGGATTCACATAGGAATCTATGGCATGCCTTAGACAAACTTCTTGAATATATACCTCTATGGTCTATATATTATTCCTTGATGCCTTGGTCTCCTAACACCGTGGATCCAGCCCTTGAGGTATTCTCTTCATTATAAGTCCTGGAAATGGGAATCTACTCTTCACTATACAGCATTGATATGGGATATTTGACATCAATATACAACGTGTTCATTGGACACTAGACTTCCCTATACAACATGGTTTTGTGCTATAAGATACCGATGGATGTATTGTGTGGCCATGTGACTTGCTTGTTTACTCAGTTACTACTGTCTTGTTAGGATTTGACTATCTTTTGAAGGTTGCCTTGGGGGATGGTTAGTTTTACTTACTTCTATAGACATATTCCATGGGAATACTCACTTTTCATTACATATTGTTTACACTTTCTTGCACTTTTTTAGAATTGCTATTAGAACTGTATAGACATTGGTTGTTGCCTACTGGTATGCTTATCTCACACCCAATTTGGGCCTCCTTGGGGACCAAAATAGATTATATGGTTGTAGGTGATGATAAAGGAATGTTCCTAGTATAGTTTTATGACTATGGATTTGGAGTATGGGAGCATAGGAGAAACATGAGGCTTGTGATGCTGGGATACCTTTTGGTATTTTTTCCCTTTTGGGATACATTAATTGAATTGTATTGACATGTAATGTTCTAGTTTATTTCTAGATTCGTGTACCATATACTTCATTTTTTATTTGAGAAAATATTGGTTGTTGATATATACTCTTATCTTATCTTTATTTTTATTGACTTCTGTTTATTTTTCTTCCTCTATTTACTGTATGTTTTGACTTCCACTGTGAGACTCTGTTAATGAGGACATAGTCTCCCCACTGACTGACCAAGGAAATCATGTCTTTTCAGCAGCCTCTGGAGTTTTGGGATATGTGCTTGAGGCCATGTGACCAATAGATCATGGGTCATCATTTCAGGTGGCAGCTGGGTCTGAGACATTACATGTTGAGGCTATCTACAACTAACCTTGAGCACTTATCCACCACATTGGTGAAATAAAGTGAATTTACATTAAAAAATATTGTCTCATGAAACTCTTCCTCTGAGTATCCTCTAATTAATCATTTATATCTCATATCAATATGGGGATATATGATATAATTGAAAAATATTAGATATTCCCAAGTTAATGTAAATGAAATGGAGCTTTGATAGGTAGTTAACCCATAATCATCCTCAAGAAATATGCCCTTATAATCCCCCAACACCACATTATGTTGAAATCTCATGGAATCAATTACTACAAAGGTATTACTATTCAACTGATATTAGCTAAACTGAAACCTTTTATATATGAGCTCATCATGTTCAATGTGGGAACGCACCTTTAGAAACTGGTAAAACATCAACATATAATAAAACAACTCCACCACATCTATTTGGGGGGACCAAATAAGAATGGATAGAAGGAAACACATTCATTTGTAGTTGAACATCATATGGTTCACTATCGCCACACAGTGATTCTACCAAAGGCCCTCTCACTCCTCCCACTGTCAGGTCACATCATTAGAAGAAATGTGTGATCCTTAATTATACTTACAAGTGCCGCAATTATAAATGTTTAGTTAATACAAGGAACATGTATCAATAGGTATCGAATAGGGTTTTCACTTGGGGATGGGTATCTCATGAATATGTGTAAAATCAACAACATGGTCATTGAATAGAGACATTGTACCTGAACCTATTTTGAAAGACTTTGTTAGTTACATATTCCTATAACCCATCCATTTCCCATAATATTCAACGCTTCCAATGCTTTCTCTAAAACCAAAGTACACCAACTATCCCATAACATAAAAATTAAAGGAAGTTATCCATCATACCTTGAAATTATCTACACTAGGAAGAACTTCTTCACCTGCATAGTTTTGGATCATGCATAGGAACCCATCTTGGTGGGGGAAGCATCTTGCTTTTTTAAAAAATTCTAAAATGTGTGAAACATTACAAACATAGGGATTTATAGATTCTTTATATCACTATAAAATGACCCAAAAAAGAGGAAAATTATTTATTTCACCTATATCTAATAGAAATACAATAATGTAGAATATAAATGAAGTGTATCTAAAAATACTCCTAGTGCCTCTAGTTCTATTTCCTCTAATGCATATAGCTTTCCATGTTCCTAAATAGTTTCTTCTCAACCATTGGTTGTTCCATCTTTGGGTAGTGGTGGTGGTAGAGAACTGAAGCACTAGACACCTCCCACCAAAACCATAGCTCTACCGTCATGTCTTCCCCCATGAAGATATCCCTCCTCCATCAGCTTCCTCTTCGAAGGACATTCATCAAACATATCTATGAGTACAACATGACACGTAAGACAGTATCGTATGAGATATACTCTCCCATCACATTCATAATATCATATCACCCTTGGGAAACTAATATATTCAATATGTGACTAACAAAAACTCATGTTTCATGACTTGTGCCACATGACTACTATTAGTAGGTCCTGCTAGTGAAATATATAAGGCAATACCTCTCTCATAATCTCATGATATGTACTAAAACTCTCTGTATTGTCATCCAACATCCAAATATCCATTAACAACATTGTGTAACATGATTTATTTTCATGAACCATTTTATTATGGCCCATAAACTAATCAATAGGTGATAATTCCACATGATAACCATCTAGATGAATGACCTCCTCATGGATAAGCCCATTCACAGAGGCCTTAATACATATTGGGTTATACTCATTTTCATTCTCCACAAACCTCATTGTATATCATCATGAATATATTTTTAAAGAAGAAAATACATACCATAGTCAATTATCATATCTTGTGGGATGACTCATAAAGGACTTATAGAAAAATTCATTCCAATAATATCAAGGTAGCAATGGGTTTTCCTTCTATTATTTCAAACTTGTATCATGTTAAAAATGATATTACAAACAAAGTGAATGGATATGTATGTTCAATAACCAAAAATAGTTTCTCTATCTTGATATCCATACTACAAATATTTTTACAGTATTATCATAACTACAAACCAATCCTCATCATGGGTTTAACTCCAAACACTGACTCTAGGATGAAAAACCTCTCAAACGACTCAGTAATTACCAAATATAATGGGTACCACTTATTTGTTGATGATCAATGAATAAATAACCTATAACCACATCTAACATGCTAGGGAATGACATGTATCACTGAGTAGGAATATCACATATATGGGATGAATTTCCATAATGTTACTATATAAATGCTCATATCTATGTGCCGATAAAATCATAAAATTATTGATAAAATTATATCAATAATTCATGACTAAAATTTATCCGGAAAAAGTGAGTGAAACATGTACATGAAACCATGTCAAAGGGGAAAAATAAAATCTTGACCAAAACTATAAAATTATGATCACCCTTCCTAGTAAGTGTTGGCTAATTTCAAATTCAACACTCGTATAAACCTTTTTCTATCTAGTCCAAAATATTCTCCACATACTCCTTGTCCTCCAAGGACTTGGTAAAAATATTTTTTGTCTACTGAAGACATGACATGTGCAGGATTATCCCATGAGTGGGTTAATATAACGCTACTTAGTAGGACAAACAAAAATATCCATGAAAAATCTTCATGATTAATCATCTTATCAAACATATATGTTTCAAACAAGATATTAGATTTAAGGGTAAATGAGAATAACCCCAGATAAACTCAGAAAGTCACCATATTCTAGATGGACATAACTATAAATAAAACCAAAATGTAATGACAGTGGCCCATAGGAAATGTTAGTCTATGGGTAATATACTTCATGATCCACACTTACATCGATGAAACTCTATTATGATTCCAACCATGGTGGGACTCAGTCCACTAATAACACTAAAATGAGAGTTTATGTACGTCAAGTCTATCCTATAAGAAACAAAACAGAATCAGATATGTTTTATCCTTGACACACACAGAATCAAACTAACACTCTATCATAAGGATCAAATCTCAATACCCAGATTGGGGTTAAGGCCTAAGGCTCTCTAGGTGGATAGAAGATCCAACTATATTAATATTTCAAGACTGGGGATCGATGACCATGTAAATGTTGGTCACACCAATTCCAAAAACCCTACCTTGGCAGAAAATATGAAATAATAATAGGACCAAGAATATCATAATGCTACATGATCTAATCAAATTATGGGTATAATGTTTGATTATAAGGACCATGTGTCACATTAAACATTAAAGGGAGATGACTGAGAAAACTAACACCAGAATAAGGTAACTCATCCATACTACACTGATTTATTGGAATATGTAGAGGGTCATCAATCCCATCAGGAGTATGTGATACTTCATTGAACCATTATATTAATGTTCCAAGGGAACACACTCAACTGATATTAGACCAATTAATATCATATAATTTTACATTGAAGATGAGATGATGATTAAAATGACTCTAACATATCCTAAATTGAGTTCACGAAGTGTTCCAAGGGGTACACAATGTATATAAATATACCTACCATAGACCATGTATCTTTTGCAATTGGAATGTTCTTTTCCATAATAAACGAATTGTTCCTATGGTAACATATCATGTAGAGATCTAGGATGGAACTCTAAGTACCGCATTCCAATGATTTTTTATTAGGAAAAATGTATAAGTATATCTCATCACATGAAGTGTGGTGATATTGGATTGAACTCATCATGTCTTCTTCTCATTCCCATATACTTCATAATTAAATTTCTTGTGGGGAATATTGACATCATGGTGTGTATCTACTACACATAACGAACTGGGCACTTAAGTTTCAGATGTTATATAACATATGTCACATAGTGTGTATTTTTTATCTATGCGTGGAAAAAATTACACCACACAGTGAGGACTACATGGGTTGTTCTTATTAGAATACACATTATATAGTAATTATTTTCATTGAAATTCAATAATTTACCCATGCCTTCTTCTGACCATCCATCACTGCAGAATCCTCTTATAACCACACCACTAGTCATGAATCAATCGATTGATGAACACACTAATTTTTGGTAGCCAAATTTCAGATATGTTTTCATCTCAGGAAACACCAACTGTGGATTGCATAAATGATCCCAAATATAGACATCAAGAGACGATCCATTTTTTCCAATGACCGAATGTGATATGATCCACATATGGGTATTCATCGAATCACTGAACAAAGGAAATTTATATTATGAAGAAGAATTTAATGGGAGAAGGATAATATCCCAAAAAATAGGATGAGGATCTAAACTCATACATTTTTCAAACATCACTCAACCCTTTATAGTTAGAGGATAAAAAAACACCATACAATAAACAATTAATATGAATTTTCTCCCAAACCAAACATACAAACCCATTCCGAAAAAATGATTGACCTATGAATCAATCTACTTTAAGGCTCCATTTGTGTTATTATGGAATAAATCAAGGGATAAATCCAAAAAAAATAACCTTCAACAATTATAGATAGATCACTAATGAAGAAAAATATTTCACTATCTTTGATGGAGCAATGCTAGAACTCCGATGGAATAATGATCACAGATCTTGATACAATATGATTTCCCATGAATACTCTCTTCCAATGGTCCTCTAGATCACTTGGATTATGTAGAGTACACTGAGATCTCATCATAAAATGTGTATTTATAGTTTATAATAGTTCAATGAATCAAAATAATAAATTAAATAAATTTATTTTTTTATTTTACTATTTGAGTACATGATGAATTTTTCATAAATTTTACATACTGAAAAAGATTATATCACACCTAGGGTAAATCACATGTTTTGAAAAAAAATTGTCTAACATTTTCAATCCAAGACTCTATAAGGGTTTCATCTAAATTCCATCGGAAAATTTTTCATGAATGAAATTTATATATTTTTTATTTTAATAATTTTAATTCTTGGCTCACCAAGGATCAGATTCTTGCACTGTCTCAATGCCTTGATCTTGAAATATTCCTAAAAATATTCTCAATTCTTATAAATAATATACAAATATGATACATAGTCCTATAAAACATTTAATATAACTCCACTCATACCTCTTTCCTAGTTTTACCCAATCTATAAGAACATGTATTTAATCTAGTTTTTTATATATTTAATATTTTTTATATTTGGTGGATGTATTTGTTTTACCAAATTTGATAATAAATTAAATACTTCTCTATTCAAATATTATGACATTTCTTAGTGAAAATTATTCCATTAATGTATTTAGTATCTTCATTTTTATTTTATGTTTCTATTATCATTTATTCTTTTTTACTATTTATTTCATTCCCTATATATGTTACATATATTTTTTCATAATTCTAATAAATCCATAATTTTAAATAAAATCCTATCACTATGAAAAATCATTTCATTTCTCTGTGTTCTATGTTAATTTTTTATTATTGTTCCTTCTCATCATTCTTTATTATATAAAGAGTATAATCTTACACATGTTTGGGAGGAATTGTGAAAGGGTGGGAAATTATTCTAGTGTTAGATTAGTTTCTAAATTAGGGGATAAGTAAAGGATAAAAAAATATTAAAAAAGATACACCTCATATAGTTATTCATTAAATTCCCTTAAATTAGTAAATATTTTATTTCTTGGAATTAATAGGTTTTGGGATCATCATAAATGTGAAAATTTTTAAACTAAAAATGTAGTTCAATTAAATCCCATTTACATTATGTTTTTATCACCTCAAATACCCTTTCAATATTGATTATGATTCTACTCTATATTATGATCATTATGTATTTAAAATACATTCCTAGTTAATTTTATTGAAATTTTCAATAATGGATGTTCTCTGAAAATATTTGTAATTATGGAATTTCATATATGTTAGTGACCTATGTGAAGGAAACACATATGTAAAATGGATACATGGTTATAGATGGCCATATAATTAATTCAGCTACATCAACATTACTATGTGAGAAATGGGGAGGCTCGATTACATTATGCAACATGAAAAAGGCCTGAGTAAAATTTTTTCTGTAGATAAATCGAAAATGTAAAGAATTAATACATGGATCAATAATATTGATGAGGTATATATGAAGATACAAGAAGTATTTAAAAGGAATATTTTAATGTTTAATAATATTGATGAGGTATTTAACATAAAATGACCTACTAAATTTAATTCCACTGAAAAATATATTTTTTCGTATTGTAAAATTAATAGAGATCTTATTCATATATTTATAGAAGTGGTTTAGAAGGAAAAATACCAAAAATAGAAGAAAGAACATGCACTATCAACTCTGATAAATTAAACTTTCTACTAGATACTCTATATTACTCAAAGAGTAGGAGGTCATCAAAGCTCCATAGGTATGTTGTCAATGTCCAATTTTCTATCTTTTTAGAATACAATCCTGATGATTATATTCTTTCTTATCTTCAATGATGAAGATTTATTATTTTATAGTAACTATATCTTTCAACTATGGAATCCAGTTAGAATCTCTCTATTTTTTATATATATCTTACTATAAAGGTTCATGGTAAAATAACCCTGAGGTTAATGTTTATGAATCCATGTTGGATCTTAGCTGAAATCTCATAGTATTTTACCAACTATTAATTTATAGAATTTTGTCATCTAGACCCTAGTAAAAGGGATTGTATCTCTTGTAAAAACAATGGTATAGAGATAATTACCAAGAACATGGAGTTTCTAATGATTAGAGTAGGATATTGTGATATTGTTTCTAAACCACTATAAATATATAGTGTTTTATTTCCTTACATTGTGATTTAATTCATGGTTCATATATACATTAAAAACTTAAAAGATATAATATATTAATGAGGGTGGTATTATATTCTATGAAAAATTTAAAAACATAATTTCCCCTCATATTGACTCTATGTATGGTTTTTTCCTAGAAAAAAACTTTTCAACATTTTATTTTCAACATCTCGCTTTTTATTAATTTATAAATAAAACTCCTAAAGAAACAACATCAATTTAACCATCCTTTTTTATGAATTTACATTATTCATTTAGAACCTATTGGAAAAATGATCAATGAAGATACTGAAATTAGTATTATTAATATCTTATTTAAATTTATCAAAATAAAAATTAACTTCCCTGGTCTCATTTTAGTGTTAGCATAATTTTTTTAGCCTTCATATAGTATTATTGATGAATTAAAATAATGATATTCTTAACTCAATTTTTTTCAGAAAACGACACAACAATAAGTTTTTTTGGATCATCCAAAGTCCTCTCAAATGTATAATTCATGTTATATTGTTTCATCATTAGTGTTATTTGTGTTTATAATTTAATTAATCATAATATTTCCTAAAATAATTACAAAAAATTAGATTTATTATATTAAAAAATAATTGGGACAATGGAAGGGAAATATTACATAAATTATTTATGAAAATTATATAATAAACTATATTCCCAAGAATATATCTATGACACCTCACTCAATTTAGTAAATTCAATGATTTAATGACATACATTATTGAGTTTTCCTAACTAATCCCTCTCAACAGAATAATATACCCAATCATTGCGCATCATTAAAAAATGAACATGTAAGTCTCAAAATTCATGACCATGAGCTTCCCATAAATGTTTTTCTAAATAGTATTCAGATTCTCCAAATTGTGATCAACATATCTTGCATATACAATGAAATCCTATATAATTACTTTTATGAATTCATGAAAATGATAAAAAATTAAACAATGATGTATACAATTTTTAGTGTTTTATTACACAATCCAAATAGAATCATTATATATCAAAAGTAATCATAATGAAATTTTTAGGATGCCTTATCTCAGATATTATGTGCAATGAGAAATAAATGTATATAAAAAATCCATTAAGAAAATAGTAATTAGTCTTAAATAATTATAATCATAAAACATTAAAAATAAATTGAATATTGAAATTTTCTGCAAAGAGGCCTTTAATAATTTCTATTAGTTTATAAAAAATCTCTTATTATTTTGGAATCTTATAATAATTAATTCATTTTATTCATTTTTCGCTATAGAGAGTATAATTTTCATGGTTTCTCTTTAGATAGGACTAATACATTATGTATCATAAATTTAACAGAACATAGAAACTTTAAAAAAATATGTTACACCATTTTTATCTATATCCATCAATGATAGATTGAGTGTTCTAAAGGGATGCCTAAAATATTTTGAATATTCTTTGAAGAAAATTATATGCAATAAAATTTGAGAACAAATCCATGGGATATCACATATGATACATTATATTAATTAAAAAATTTAAATATATATATGTTTTTTATTATTTTACCAGAGGTATACAGGTATAAACAATGAAAAAAATTCCCTTTCTATTATATTAACATAATTAACGTCAATTGGTATGGGTTTTAACACCGTGTATTATGAATGTTATATTGATTTAATGAAATATTGAGTAATCACCTCTATAGCATGTAATTCATCCACATAACATGAAAATTAATTTTCCCCGTCATTTAATAAATATTAAAAATCATCAATCATATCAATGATTGCATTATCCTTTTTTCTTATATTTACTAGATTCTAACAATTATTATTCAAATAATTTTCAAATGTTAACAGTTTTTATTATGTACTTATTAATCTCAAAATACCATATTTTATAATGATACTAGATTCTTTAATGTTTAAAATGTGAAATGTGAACTATATTTCTATGGGTATATTTGTAAATCATTGATATTGAAATGGATAGTGTACTCATCAAATTGAAAAAATAAATTTCCCTCATGTAAATTTATGATTATTATTTATTTCTTCAAGAGTGGCCTCCCCATAATGATGTGTGCTTGTATTTGGAACCTATCAATTGAGTGGCTCCATGAACCACTTTATTATTTGATAATTATAAAGACTTATTTATTTTACATATTAGTACTATGAGTTATGTTTTTTGTAATGTATGATTAATGATGAACATATCATAAAAATTATTTATATAAAATATATTCAAATTTTGATATTTTAAATTATATAAAACATTTTATAAAAGGTTAATAATGTGTACCATGGCTATATAATTTATTCAGTTCCTTAAAATATCATTTTTATAGGTATTTTATAGTTCCACTTAACCATTTCACCACACACCATAATGATAAATCAAAATCAATTTACACTATTTCTGATCCACGTTGCTATTTTACCAGAATGAGTCTCCTTCTCTATTTCAACCATATAATGAGATAAAAACATAAAATTGAGTGATTAGTTTTCATTGGATTGAAAAAAAACTATATATAAATAATTTTAAGGAATTATTTTCTTAATATATATTTATAATCTCAAAAAAAATCTATAAGATACAATATACTTTCACTCATATTTATATAATCATTTCATAACTATTTTTCTATAGTGTTTTATTTATATCATTATATATAAATATATAATTATACTATTTCTTGATTATTTATACTGATAATTATATTTTTTAAATACAATTAGACTATAAAAAAAATCAATCATTTAATATGTTTTTTAGGAATGAAATTAGAATTTTCAATCTGTTTACATGTTTTAAAAAATTTTATGTGTGAGAAATTTAGGTATTGGAGAAATATGCTGATATTAAATTCACATACTTAAATTTCTTATTCCTATGTAGTTAACTATTTTGATTGGATGCATATTATTGTCACTTAATTTTAATTTTTTTAATTACTTTATATATTCATATTATTTATATAGAACCGATTAGAGGAATTTTACACTATTGTAAATATTCATTTATTACAATCAATGAATGTTCAATTTTCTTGCATAAAGCTTACTGTTTGAAATTCAAATTATTTATATTTTTAGGTTTTTTATGTTATACATTCTAAATTAATAGTAGTTTATACTAAAATAATAATAAAACGATTAATTTTTTAAAAAAAATGTTAAGATTTTTTATATTAACCTCTTATTTATTATTTATTTAAATGCAATGTTTTGGAATTTCACATTTTTAATTAAGGATTACTATTTTAATGGGATATTTCGTTGACATATTATTAGGGAGAGTCTTTAAATTATATAATATATTTATTATAATTTCGTTGAATTATTCTATATTTTTTGAGGATTGGATGTGACTTTAGTGATTATAATTAAATAAAAATTTCTCTCTTTTCACTCTCATTATAATAATATAGTTTTATCCTTATTTAATTTTTACATTGATAGCTACTCTTGGTAATGATTTTTTTAACAATGTTTTTGAAATGATAACATGTTGTGGTTAGGTGATATATTGTCACAAGTGTTCATACTAATATGTTAATTAATTAATGTAGTAATTGACTATTTACATGTATTATGAAAAACTCTCATGGGAAGAAAAAATATTCATACTCTTCATAAAAACATGTATGGTTTATCTAAATCAATACTATAATTCTATAGGTACAATATCTATATCATATATAATGTATTTCATTAACTATATAATCACAAAAAACATTTCTTCTTCTCTCTATAATTAATATTTTTATACATTTTCAGTTTAGGTAGAGGTCTGGATTTATATAGTTTGTCACATTGGTTATACTACATTTAAATGGAATTTCTTGGTAATTACTAACTAAAAAAATATAATAACACTTAGTATATGGATTTAACTTGTATAAAATCATATTTTTTTATTTTCTCTGTCAAAATGATGTGTGTGGTTGGGTTTATGGCTTCTATTAAAAAAGTATTTTGTAGATATTATTCCTATTACAATTTATATGATCAGATTTATCACTTTTAAATTACTCTACCTATATATATATATATCCCTCTATCTCTGACTCTCACTCCTTCATAGAGTGTTCTATACTTCTACGTTTGATGTGTGAATAGTGGACTATGTCGATTTGAATGAACCATTATAAAATAATCTATGGTATATTTTGTAATAATTTCTTCTTATTTATAACATTAAATTTTAATATCTATGATAATTTTAATAAAGGTATATTCATACCCTATGGACCCACTTACAATAACATTTCTGATATACATTTGGTGCCATATGTTGAAACTTCTTAAGTATTTCATTGCTATAGTTTTATTTTTCTCAATACCAACACTTGGTATAATTTTTTAACCTTATTTAGGATTACGTTTCTGTGATATTAATTTCAAAAATACCTGTTATTGTAATCTATGGTAAGAACATATAGTATTATTAAGTTATTCACTATTGTTTTTTATACTTTTTTAAATAATTAATTGCTATTATACTTTTTCAATAAATGAAATTTTTAATTTTATAACTTACATAACATGTATCACAGTCCTATACAATAGTAAAAAAATAGATATTTCAATAATTTATACTGAAGAATATTAATTTCTTAAATCCCCTGATACTTCCTCATTTTAATGGAAATGTTTACAAATATTTTAAAGACAAATATTAGTAATTTTGAAAAATATAGGTAGTAAATTGTGGTCAATAATAGATACAGTTTATAAAATACCACATTATGAACTTGAAGAATTAACTACAATTATCATTATAAATACTATTTTATTTAAAATTTCTTAATTATCATTGTATCTCTCTTAGTTTGAGAGTTTATAGAAATATATCTTCCATTAAAACTGCTTCTGAATTTTGTTGGAATTTAAATGCCACTCATCGATGAACTAATTTTTTTTGAGAACGAAGATTGGTATTCAGAGGGATGAATTTCAAGAATTTAAAATGTTTGACCATGAATAGTTAATGAGATGTTCAATAGATTCAAAAATATTTTCAATAGAATGGTTACACGTGGTCAAACTATGAAAATGATGTTTTGATTGATAGGATACTTAGAGCCATACCAAAGAAGTGTAATTCAAGGAATATGTCCATTCAATAGAAAAATTATTTCTCAAAATATGAAATAGATGATATAATTGGATATTTATTATAATATAAACATGAATTGGAGAAAAATTATCATAATTTATCTACGTATATATATGAAATTTCTCTTGAATCTAACTATATTTTTACAAAATCATACAATGATTAGTATGAATCTTCTAGATCATAGATGGAGAGAGATATAATTCCAGTTTCAAGATGTGTTTAATGGATCATAATTAAAAATAACTCTACCAAAGATAATCATTGGAGAATTAAATATATATGATTTATTTCAAAATAAATAAAGAGAAAGGTAATTTTGATACTTTTTTATCAATTAAAGAATCCCAACCATACAAAATATTAATGTTCATTGTTTAATACTAATGTAAAATATAAAAATAAAAAAACAAAAATTGAAATATGGTTATCAAGATGGTAGGAGTTGTATAGATGAATGAGACTCCATTGAATAGTCTAGCTAGGAAAAACAGACTAATACCCTTTCTGTAGTGGGAAAACAACCCCTGATAATAGATCATTTTGATGATATGATAGATCCTACTAATTTCCCTTTGATAGATGCTTTAGTGAAATATAGTAACTATTATAAACACAATTTTATTTCATAATGACCATTTAGGTTTTATTATGATAATGAAAATGTGTGGAATTTGTTTATTTATTTAATAATTTCAAGAGAAAAAAACAAGTATTTCTAAAAATAATTTAATTTTTACTACGGATCATATAAAATTTTATAAAGAAAATAAATAAATTATTGAAAACTTCTATTGTTGAGATTCATAATAAAATAGAGAAAATAAAAAATATGGAATATAATCATTTTATGCTTGAATATGGAACTCAATGTTTGAAAAATTATGGTTTATCATCAAATAATAACATTTAGGAAGATCTCGAGATTATTAAGAATGTATTTGATAATCTGAAAAATGAAATATTGATTTTGAAAAATATGTTTTCTACCTTTGTCCATGGAAAATAAAAATTTGATAATATGGTAGTTATAATGAAACTAAATAGATATAATTATATTTTTCATTATAATCCTATTATTTCTATAATGTACAAAACCATGTTTTTAATAAAATTATACGGATTGGGTCAAAAATTATATGGAAAAAATTTAAACTATTAAGAAATTATACATATGAATAATCTACCAGGTTCCATAAATATCACTATAATAATAGTGTTTCTATATCAATGAATTTTTCTTATCTTTTTCTATATAATAAATACCATGAATCATCCTGGGTACTAAAAAATTAGGTTGCTCACCCAATTTATTCCAAAATCGAATTTGTACAAAATAATATTCTTCCTAGATTATTATAGAAGAAGACCCCATGTAATTTAATTAATAATCAATTTCTAGATGATTTGTAAATAATCAAATATTTCATGGTATCAAGAACTATTCAAAATTGGATATTGTTTTCATTCTCTTTATTTTTTATATAGGTTGAGATAATTTTTATGAAACAACTAAAATTCAAAGTAATATATTCTTTTGTATTTTATTTTATTTTAAAACAAGTGAAAATTAAAAAGTAGATATCATTACTAAGACACTGGACTTGAAAAACGTTTATAATATTAAATTTTATCTTTGAACATATGAGTTATAATATTTTTATTTCTCATATGTATAGGAGGAGTTTTAATGTATATATATGCTAAAATATTTATATTTATGAGAAACCTATTAAATATGAAATATTTGTATCCAAAAGAGAGATATTTTTTTAAAAGTATACTAGTTTTGGTAACTGTCAAAAGGTGGAGAATAATTATTTTCTCTTTTTGAAAAAATCTATATTTTTATAACTACAGAATTATTTAAGTTTTATGTTTTATTATTTTAAATATTTTATTTATTGATGTATATTTAATCTTGATAATTTCAAAATATTTTTCTTCATAAATTTTATTTAGATTTCCTAATTTGATTTAGATCATGTACTATAATCCTCAGTATGTGTTCCAAGGATAAATAAGATATTTGGGATGTTAAAATATCATTTTTATAAATTTTTTACATTTCCCATACACCCACATAACTATAAACCATATAGACAAACCAAAATCAAAGTAGTTGATTTTTGATCCATAGAGACAATTTTCCAAATTCAATTTTATATTGTATTTCAACCATATCCTTTGCTAAAAAGCCCAAAACTGGTTGATTTATTCAGAAAGTAATATTATTACCTATATATCATTAGAATAAATTTATTTCAAAAATGATAAATACCTAGTCCTATATAAGGTTAATCTTTTATGTATGTTTTAAAAATAATTTATGTAGTTTTATTGAACTATCTTACTACTCAATTTTAATAATAACAATAGATATTGATGTCTAATAAAATTATTATTGATTTTATGTTAAGATAATTTATTTTTATAATTATATTAAAACTGGAAAAAAACAAATTATTCTATTTTGTAAGTATGTTTTACGTCTGAATTTAGAAAATTCAAACTACTTTAAGATTTTATATGTTCAGATACATGAGAAATTATGATATATGAGATATTAAACATGGTTTATTTATCTTAAGTGAATATACTGCATTTATTTCACTGAAATGAATATATTTCTTGAATTATCTACAATGAATTACCTAAATTTTTAATTCAGTTATATAGAGGACACTACCTACATGAAACTCCCCTACTCCTATTTTGCCTATACAGTTCAATGACCTTCCATTGGTTATTATAAAATCTCGATATTTATCCTTTTTTATATAATTTTCATATTTTAAATTTTATCATTATCATTTGAAATTTTTTACTTGTTAAATTGACATTTTAAATTCATACAAATAATTTTGAACCCATTCAAACTATTTTTTGATTATTTATTAAAAAAAATTATGATAAATGAGTATTCTATTTTCAAGCATGAAACGTAAAACATGAAACTCAAAAATTATTTTTTATTATTATATATTTTCTAAAATATTATTAGATGTTAAAATACACATTAAAAATTGTTTTAAGATTTTTTATATAGCGTTGTTATGTTTTGAAATTATTTTTATATTTGATTATATTTTTAAATGAAATGTTTTATGAATTCATATTAGGAATATAAACATGATATTTTCATAGAATATTTCATTGACCATTTATTAAGGGGTTATTTAAAATTATCCAATGTATAGTTTTAAATAATTTTTATTAACTCATGAATATTGTTAATACTGCACATGATTTGGTTGATTATTATGAAATGATAATTTCTATGTTGTATCTCTCCTTCCAATATTAATTTTTAGTATTATTTTGGTATTCTTAATTAACTACCATCTCCTAGATATATTGATATTATTTCATAAAGAAAGGAATTATATTCATTCTTATACACTGTGGCCATGTGATAAATGGTCACATATGTTCATAATCAATCATCAATCACATAATGCAGTGCCCAAGTTCTTACATACATTATGATGAACTCTCAAGGGAGGAAAAAAATTTCTTAGACTTTATAACACCCTAAAGAGTTTACATATAACTTTTCTAGAACACATGAAGTTCATTTCATACACAATTAAGAATAGAATTATTCAACTATTTTGGTATCAAACATATTTTTTATTCTATCCAATTGTAATATTTGTTTATCTTTTATGTTTTTTTAGTGGTATGCCATGAAATTTTTTCCCAATCACCTTATATTACCTATAAAATGTATTACAATATTATTAATACCTAAAAAAAGAAGAATACTTAATATGTGGATGATCTTTGTAGAAATGTACAAGTTTCTATTTTCTCTAATAAAAGGAAATGTGTTGTTAGGTTTAAATACGCTCCTAACAAAGTCCTAGGTAGGGATTCAACATAGGTAAATGTTTGGGTTTAAATTTAAACCATTTAAAATACATTCTATGTCATTCGTAGTGATTTCTATACTCTATTGGTTGGAGTGTAAAAATAAGACTATGTCAATTACATTAAATCACTATTAAATCTATTGTTTTCTATTTGGATTTATTTATCACTACATTTTAATGATTAATTTTTATATAATGTATAATTTTAATGAAGTTATATTCACCCCTCCCCTGCTAAACCTTATTCCTATCAACATATCTGACCTATCTGTATCATCCATTTTGTTGTGAAAATAGATTTCAACTAGAATGATGAGATTATATAGTCATTATAATATATCTTATATGATTACTAAATTAAATATAGTAGAACTATTTAATAGATAAGCCAAAAAAAGTTAGATTTATATTTTCGATATGTGTAGAAGTAAAAAAATATAGTATTTTTTAATGTTTAAATTTCAATCAATAATTCATTAATGATAAGGAAGAAATGATACATTGGATATAAAACATCTCCTGACCGCAAATTAATATTTTTAGATTCCAAAAAATTTTTATGAAAAATTGAGAAACTCACACACAATTGTGAGGAAGATAAGAAAAACATACATGACTTTACAACAAACAGACTTCAAACACCATTGATTAGAATATAACGGCCAACCTAACAACTCATTCATCATAAAAAATCACCACTCCATCATTCAAACTGACAATATTCATAGGATCAGGAATCACCCTAGAGAAGGCTGAGGAACCGTGATAAATAAGAATGAAAAAACCTCAGAAGAGCATGAACCACCTCAGAACTGGCCTCCTCGTATGCCACTGATGCAACAATTGACACCAGCCCAAAACCACCAACCTGATAGAAAAATCCATCTGGTGCTTTCCCAAACCCTCTAGCGACATGAGATAGTCTCCTAACAATAATCCGGAAAGAACATATCCACATAAGCCCTATGAAGAATCCAGATCGAGGAAGACCATGCTGTCCGGATGCCACATCCTACTCCGCATAAAACCACAGCCCAACCTCGAATGCTAATGACTCCACAAATTCAATACAACAAATTCACTGACACAAGATAAACACCATCAACAAATTAACATCCATATATCCAGTTTAAAAAACAACATAAACGAAATTGGCAGTGTCCACGAGGAAAAACATTAGTCAATATCAATCGACCACAACATATCCAAATCAGCAATCAAAACAACCTGAATCCATAAGTGAAGAAAAAGTCTAAGCTCCATGGTCCACAAAAATCCAACCAAATAGCACCACATCCAAGATCTTTCAGACTATATTACAATATCATCAAACCACTAGGATCTTCAAACCACAGCGTTGAACGAAAAAAAATTTGGTTCCTCCGAGAAATCACACATCACTCACAAACTCATTCATATCCCAATCACACATACGTAAAAAAAATAGAAACCATCACTAGAAATATTCAAACACCAGGCCATGCAGAAAGAATCTATGACGCGAATCAGAAACCACAACCCACTGCCGCCTTCACAGCCTCCACTATGACCACTATGAAAAACACCTCAAACACTCAGCTGACCCTTGAGAGGGAAACCCTCAGATAGAAAACAAATCTCAACCGCTAGATCTCACCACACCGCCATGAAACCCTAACTAGTAATGGAGGGGAAGGAAAATGAGAGGACCAGGAAATAGTGAGGGAATCCGCAACAGCCAAGCCCACAGAGACTGACTCTGCCACTTAAGGAGGATTCCCCCAAGATCACAGCAAAAAAGAACCAAGGAGAAGCTAGAGATAGCCCAAGGAAGGGGAAGGATGAAACACATCATCCAAAATGTTCTATTAGATTTGAATCAAATTTTTCTTTATTTAGATGAAAATTACATGATAAAGATATATTTTTTCGAATTTTTATGACATATTAAAACATTAAAATGTTGAAATCTATATTTTACATGGTTTCTAAAATCTAAATTTAATTTCCTCCTATCATATCTTCCTTTATTACATAATTCTAGATGGAATGTGTTGTGATATGTCCATTGACCCATTATTTTTTTCTATGTGTGACTATTATCTATTTACACTCCATTATATTTTTTCATTATCTCACTTTTCTTTTTTTCCCTTGGACTAATTCTCATGGTCATGCTCAGATTTCTCTTGTTCATTTACCTCAAAAACTAATTGGTTATTGATGGGATTATATTTTGAAATGGGATAAATTAAAATGACACTTATGGATTTAACAAGTATCATAGTACCCTACAATCATGGGATTATCATTGCTAGTATCTTTACTAGATTATTGGTTTGTATCTCTACTAGACATCCTATCTAAATCTTCATATACATCTCCTCATTCCTCAACACCTAAACCTTATTTCATTATTGGTTATTCATATGTATTTTTTAATAGGTTGATGTATTTATAAAATAATCTTTTTCTGGAAATGGGAATAGTTTCAATGTTGGTTCGTTGAAGGGTTGTTATTATAGTTGATAAAATAGTGTAGGTTGTTTGTATTTGTCATTATTGACTATTTTGGATTGATATTTCTCGGTCCTAAAATCATATTAGGCAAGGGAAAGTTTTTTCCCTACATATGTATGATAATGAAATTTCCCTTATAGATAGGTGATAGAAAAAATGCCAATTCCCCATTGTTCAACTCATTGGATATTATAAAGAGTTATAAAAAATCATAGGCCACATAACATTATTGATTCTTATTGTTCACTAAAATTATGTAATTCCGTTTATCTATCTAGATTAGTTAGTTCCTTTATATTTTACTATAGAAGTGGTGATTCATTAGACCATACATGATGTTGTCATCAATTATGAGTTAAACATGTACCAAATTATAGTGGATTTTGACATTATTTTTCTATAAGTCTTCTGGACACTAAATATTATTTTATTATTAATTCTCCCTATAATGATGAATCATTAAATGAAAAAAATATATTTAATAGTGATTTAAATTAGCATTTGGTGATTTAAAACACATTTTATATAATTATGTGAATTAGTATTTTATAAATCATTTCATATTCATTTTTCTTTTTTGGTAGTATATTTGTGGAAGAATTTAATTTTTTTTCAAATTATCTTTTAATTTTTTTCATTTTTTTTCATTTTTTTTATTATCATATTAATATTTTTTATTATGTTTTACTATTTATTAATTATGAATTACTTATGAACTATTTCTTTTAAATTTTATTAATATTTATTAACTATTTAATTATTATCACTAGAAAACTTCATCCTAGGCTGATAACAATGAGGTTCACCTTGTGAAATCAAGAAAATATATTTTTTGTAAGGTCATATTTGAATCTCTTACATCGTGGTTATTATAGAAATAAATTACCACTCACCGATTCACATCAAGTGGTAACTAAACACACATTATTGTACTTATATGTATGCAGATAAATACATGTAGACACATATATATGTTTACAAATATTATTTCATAATTTTTAAATACATACTAATAAATATATAATTATATATAAATGTATGTATATATATAATGAGATAATACATATAAGTTAAAAATACTTCAAAATATTTTAAAATAAAAATAAATTTAACTATATACATAAACATACAAATAAATATAAATATATGTTTAAATATAATTAAATTTAAATAAATATATACCTGCATAATATATATATATATAATAAAAATAAAATCACATAAATTCATATAAATAAAAATGAAAATAAATAAATATACATACTATCATAAAAAATCATATAAATAATATAAATATAAATAAATTTATATGAATAAATTCATAAATATATATACAAATATATATATGTTGGAAAGGATTACAAACTAAAAACATCACACACACAGACGTAGGAACCCCAATGGGTCAAGAATCATCTTCTCCTATAAAGAATAAAATGTACCCACAAAACCTATTTTCTTATATGGAGTTTCCTGAAGTCATCTCTTCTAGATGTCTTTAAGGCCGATATGATTATGTATCAAAGGCCCTTTGAGGGAAGTGATCCGATTTCCAAAAAGGATAGCCAACAAAAATTCACGTCTCTAGTCTTTCGACTATGTTTCACCTAGTAATAATCACAACATATTATCCTTTAGAAGGACATTCCTCATTCCCTACCATGATAGATTGTATCCAACCTACTCAACATCTGAAATCTATGTGTGTGGAGGAAAAACTGATACATTCTGATGGATCCATCAATTTTAGACCCACCCACCCAATGATGATAGTGAGACTCATTGATACACCATATTTCATGTTGTGGTTTGTATTTTTCACTGGTTCATACAAACACACACACACCCACACATAAACATAAAAAATGAATCTCCCATATATATCCACATAATATATATAAATATATATGAACATAAATATTTAGATATATTTAGATATATCTATAAATATATGTATCTAAAAAATAAATATACACCAATATATAGGTATATAAATATATATATATATGTATATAAATTCATAGGTATATATATAATAAATGATAATTTTTTAATGTATATAAAAAAATAATTGAAAACCCATGAAGAGATACATAGATACCATCATAATCAAAAAACGAAATAAATTTATTTATACCAACATAATATATAAAAATATTCACAAATATTCCTAAATATCTATAAATAAAAATAAATATATAAAAAATATAATACGATAACAAAATTTACCAATATATATATTTTTATAATTATATATATATAAACATATATATTTAGTATTAATATATATATATATATATATATATATATATATAATTATCATAATATTTGTATATGCACTCATATAGTATACAAAAATTCATTTAAATATAGAGTCATATAGATACATTTTGATAAATACATATAAAAATCAATAAATTTATATGAATGTGAATATATTTAATTATATATAAATATGTAATTTAAAAAATATTATTTATATATATATATATATGTGTGTATTTATTTTTAATTATATACATTTATAAGTAGGTAATACCTAAAAATTACCCAATAATAAAGAATAAGTAATTTATAGAAAATATTTATTAATTAACAATTATAAATATGTAATTATTTAAAAATTTAATTGTGAATATAATTTTTTATAATGAATAAATAAGTAATTTTTATTAATAAATAATTGTTAAATATTTAAAAAATTATATGAAAATGAAACGAATTGTTAAATATTTTTAATTACGCGTTGGTTTTCTAAGAAGCAATGCCCAAATAAAAAAATTAGTCTTTAAAAGTTAATTATGATTTAAAAAAATGACAATAAAAACACTTCTATATGGTAGTGATTCTTGATAATTCATCAATAATTTGAATCATTTACTAAAATCATCATTAAAATTAATTGTCAAATATTTTAAAGTGGTTTTAAAAACCATTTATAAATACCATTATTATTGTAGTAAATCTTGTATGTTCTAATCATTATCATGTATTCCATAAAAAACAATATGATGTGTTGTTCCTCTGTGTCTTGGTTGCAGCAACTCGAACTCAATGTTTTAAATCATTTAATGTATTTTTATTTTCTTTCTCTTAATGCAGATATTATGGAATACATCTCCTTCTAGAATTATATTCTTCTTGATGTGGGAAAGAATCTCAAAATAATTCTCCTATATAGGACATCTAAGTCATTAACCTATAATTTTCGTAAACTGTATAGCCACATCATAGCAACTCTTTCCAATGAGAATTGAAATTACCTCCACATGATTTTCTCTTATACCCATCCATTGGTTTTATTGTGGATCATACAATGTTAAACTCAATGATATAAATGTTAGGTTTATTACATATAAGACCATGATATCTTAGAAAAAGAAAACTATTTGTAGTTATGAGGAATTCTGAGATCATTGAGAGGGGGAGGGGATGATTTCGTATTCTCTTTTGGTTTTATAAAATTTTATCATATTATAAACTGTTTTCAAGGTTTAAGGGCTCAATACACTCATAAATATTCTCTCACTCTATCTAACACACAATATTATGAAAATATGTAAATAAATAGGTGATTTATATGTTTTGGAATCAAATTTTGACTCCTTTCTATTTTTTGGTCATGTTTGATGTCCTCGATTCATTACTATATGACAACAACTATCCGAACATTATATATCTTAAATTGGATATAGAAAATATTATGAAAATATATATCAATAATTATTTCTACCCCATACTCTTAATGGGTATGTTATGATGGATTCCCACTAGTTGAAACAATATCCCTAAAATATTCATATATTTTATGTATGGGTATTTATACTTCCTTTTTATAGTTATAGAATGATCCCCAAAAAGTACTTCATTGAATAGGTTTCAAACAATTCTTATTTTTTGTTGCAATCCTGGTTCATCCTTTTCTCATACATTTCCATACATCATAGTCTTCAAAGTGAATATTTCCCTTGATTAATTTCTGTATGAAAAAGATATGTTGATATCCCATGAACAAGGAAGTGGTTCCTACATATACACTTCCTATGCTTCAACACTAACACAAAATTACAAACATATTATATTTCTTATTCAATGGATATATATTCAAGGATGTAATCATATTCAATTAGTTTGGTTTGCATAAATTATATCCTCATGAATTCAACATCATTTTCTCCCTAAGTAACAACATTCTTCTACAATTCTGGTATTATTTATTCATTGAGTAAATTATACATATTGTTTCAATATTTAAATGAGTAATCTCTTATAATCCCCAAAAATTATTAATTTATATTTAATTACTCATTAAATTGATGAAAAAGACTTCCTATTAATTATCCATACGTATCAAGATTCATTATATCTATATGAAATATTTATTTTGTCACATATTAAATTAATCCTTGAATATAAACATTTATTTACTTTTAAAATCACCCATGTTCATTGAATTATAATGTTATACATAACTCTTTAGGAACAGAACTCTTTTTTATGACTGAATTTTTAATTATATAAGTGGTGACTAATATATAAATCTTTAAAGATTAGTTATTGGTAATAATTAGGTTTAATTTTCCATTTATTGGAATATATAATTCTACAATTTATTGGTTTTTCATTTTCAATATTATATAATTAGTACTTATGATGTTTCAGTGTGATTTACCATACATTCATGATTCTTATAATTTTCATAAGATAATTTTAAACATTTTTAAAAGAACATCATGCTTGTTTTATCTTGTAATTTAATCCTTCTAAAATTATCATACATGTTTCACAATTCAAACATATTAACCAATCATATGGGATCCGTTTATCATACAAGAATATCATCTGAAACATTGTAATGGAATATGATGTCTGACTATATTATGAAACATTTCCTCTTATAAACTCATCATCTCATCCGTGTTTTCCTTTTTTGTCATAGAAAAATATTATTCTTCCTTGTGCACATACACAATGTCAAAATCAACAAGATAGTATGCATTAAACACCCAAAACATGTGTATCTTTGGGTAATGACCATCATATTTCAAATATGAAGATAATTGGTTGGTATAAATTTGTTTGAGTGATCTTAAATATGATTCATATGAAATAATTTAATTTAAATATTGGGTGAATTAAATTCTATTTATAGTACCTTCGAATTACAATACCTCCTATAATAGCAATTTTAAATGTGTGATTCTTAATAATATGAAACAACTGAAATCCCACTAAAAAAGTCTTTTTAGGGGAGCCCTACCCTATGATCCACCACGATTCCTACACCATCATATATTTGTATAATACCATGTAATGTTCCTTCTAGGATTGAGTCAAACTATAATTCTACATTCCATCCTCACTAGCCTACTTATAATCTTGGCCAGCTATCATTGATGCATTTATATATTGTATGTTATTCCATGAAGGGTAAAAAATTTTATGCCTAATAATTATAAACACTAAATTGAAGTAATTCAAATTATGTTATGAATTTCAACCTTATGATGTCCCTATTCATAACTCATTGAAACTTAGAACATGACTATTACATGAAGAATTTTTTATATATCCATTAAATAATGAAAACTTCGAAGCCCCATCAACAAAAGTCACATCAAATATGTTAGATATTAGAGGTAACATATCATTTCCTTATTTATTGTAGGTAGAACACATCATATTCATCGTACAACACTGACACATATTGATTGCTTCAAAAATAATGGGAGCACTATGAACGATATTGAAAACAAAAAAATGTTCTACATTTGAACATCAATGTACACATATATATTATTTTAAAATATCTTCAAATTACTTTTTAGTTATTATTTGTGATTATTTTTCATCTCCAACTTGTTAAAAATAAATTCAATTTAAAATAAGATTCATTCCATGTCGTATAAAATATTATAAAATCTAGTTCCCCTCAGACATTAGATCTAAATTAATTATTTTAACTACTAATTGATAAAGATATATCAACACACAACATAAATAAGAGACATTATTATTTTAATCTACTATAATTATACATGTGTAATATACACAAATATTACAGTAAATATATGACCATTAAAATGAGGCTTTCCATAAATTCAAATGCATGTGATACCATTATCAATTTCTTTTTTAGTGTAAATTTTAACATATTTTTCATGATATAAAAAATCCTACAGTAATATCAATTAAAATATCAATAAAATTCTTGTGAAATATATAAAAATTCTTAATTATCTTAATATTTAACCAACTAACACATACCCTTTATAAATAGGTTTTATATAATCAAAATAATTGATAAATATGTGATTATAATACCACTATTTAAATTTTTTAATAACTATCCATAAATTTTAGATATCATTACAATACCTCTTCCTAAATATCCATCATGTTTACCCCCTCATGAGATTCACTCACATATTCATATAACCATGTATATTAAAATATTCAATGATGGAAAACACCATTTTTTAACCATTGAGATCATCTTCTATCTCTATATTTTATATACATTATATTACCTTTATGTATGAATAAATAAGAATTAAATATAATAATGGGGGGTTTTCATGTATTTTTAGTAATAATAGCTAGTAAGACATGTATGTATTCACCCATAACCATCTTTCTATCTCTAAAATTTCAATATTTCTCAATACTTGTACACCCTTATGATTTTATCATTGATTATCCTAATGTATGATGGGATCTTCTCCATATTTAGTCAACCCATTTTTATATTTTTATTATATTTACATCTATAAGAAAAGTGTTTTTTTTAACATGGTGGTTGGTTTATATATTTTAGTTTCTATTCATGAGTAGGTTAAAGTGTATTAATGTTAATTAAATATTGGTCAATATCCTTTCACATTCTATAAAATTCATTTATTCCATCATATAAAATGAAAATCTTTCTATTATCCCTTACATCTACTTTGTACCCACATACCAATTTTTTTCTTTTTTAATTAATATTTTAAAAAAGACACTTAGTCATTGAAGACATAATCACGATTTATTAAGCCTTCACATTGTTTCTTCACATCCTTAGGGTTTGTAATTTTATGAAACCTCTTACACTGTTTATTGTATATTTCCTTAGGTGAGACCATGTATTTTATATGTTTCTTTAGTGGACACTTCCATTAGTTATAGGTTTCTAATATTAATCATGAATTCCATGGATTGAATGAAATAACACATGTTGTGGCCCCATTTTTAGGCTTTAATAAATCATACCATTGGTTTAGAATCCGTGTATGATTACCTATTTTTTTAACCATATATGGAGATTATATATATCCCTCTTAATTTTTTGAGAACCTTACTATTATATTTTACATCCCAAGGAAGACTTATAATATTTTTTTCATCTAGTTCCCTTTAAATGAAGGACATATTTTTATAGTATAAGTTGGTTAATATAATAAAACACCTACCAACAACACTCAATGTTGTGAAAACTATAATAATAATAATTGTAAATGTTATACATGAATTTAAATCTATGTTTGAGTAATAGAGTCTCATTTTTTTATGAATTATTCTTTTATAAAGTAGTTTTTTTCAATATTTCATAATTATAGTCCCATTCCCAAATATTTTTAAAATTATCCTAATATGATAAACTGTGATAACATTATGTTTTTAAACGCCTAATATTTTAAAACCACCAAAAAATACCCAAAAATCATTATTTTCTCTTTTATTATGAATTTTCAAGTTCGTACACGTTGATGTATTAGTGTGATAATATTAACTTTTTAGTTTCTCCATGCATGTTTTCATTTCCTATTTTTTCCACTACCACCTTAGATATGTCTATGTATTTATTTCCATTTTATCCATCAATTTATAACTTATTTTTTATTTTAAAACATGCACTTTTATAGAAAATATATTTAATAAAAATTTATTATCTTTGAAAAGGATTAAATTTTTTGTATAATCTGATATAGAAGATTATTTAGAGTACATCAAGATCTTATTTCTATTTTAAAATTCATTTTTTCACCATTATTCTCTATTATATTATTTGGAGGAAATATTTTTCTCATATATGTTAGATGTTTGAGTTTAAAACATTTATTCAACTTTCAGACTCACATCATGTTCATGGAAATTAATGTTGTGATAAATAATTTCATTCTAAACCTACATAATTCATTCATCCAAATAATTTATTAACATTTAAAAAATATCATCATGAATTTATTAAATCTTTTATATAGTTAATAATAAATATAATATTTTTTATATTGACCTCTATTAGAAAATAAATTTCATCTATTGAGATTTTTTAAAGATTTTCATACACAACGATAACATAAAAATATGTCATTTTGGGTACAACATTTTAAATAAAATGATTCTCATTTCTTATAGAATCATGTAAAGTTTTTATAGAAAAAAGATGTAGATTCATCTTTATCATCAATATGTTTTTTGAGGCTCTTCTTGATTTGGAACATCTTTGTAAAATAATACTAAATTTTATTATCCACAACATCAATCTATATCTTAACATTAAGAATTCAATTATCATATCTGAAAATATTAGTGACCAAATTAATGGGAATATTATTTATATATATATACATCATGGTAGAGGTTTTTAACTCTCTTAATTTTTTTTCCTCCTCAATGTATCTACATCTTGAATTAGTTTCATAAACTGTATCACCCTTATCCAACATGGTTGAAAAATAATTCTCACTTTGATCCTTTTTGATCATTAAATATTTACTCCACTTTTTTTCTTTTATTTTTTATATTTATTGAATGATGAATATTGAAGACATATTTAAATTAATTATATTTTATAGGGGAGCCTATTTTCTCTTATACATCTTTTAGTTCACAAGATTTGTGACATCACAGAGATGGGAAGTAGTGAATCAGTGATCTCAATTCTATTTAGAAATCATTATTTTCAATAAAATAATATGTTATGTTATTAAATTATCAACTAATTGTTACTATTTGAAAAATTATATTATGTGAGAATATGTAAACAAACAATTCTCATGAGGAGTTATAGGTTTCTTCGTTCAACAAATCCACTATGCTAGGGTTCGGTTCAGTTCTAAGACCTAGTTTCTCTTCTATAAGAAAGAAAGTAAATGTATAATCTATATATCCAAAATCAAGATTGAAAATATATCAAAATTTCTAGTATCTTTTCATGACTGTATCTATAACTTGATTGGTTCATTTTACTAAAATCCCATAAATGTAATCAATCACTCTAAATCATTTATCTTCTATATAAATGGATATGTATACCTCTTATCGATTGTTTATTAAGGGTACTCATGAACTCCTTAATTTAATAGGTATTTAACTCCACATTTATACTGATTCCATGGGGGGTTAACCTTTTCTCCTTTAATTCAATGAAAGATGAACTTCTAAATAATCATGGGCCTTGCTCATTTTATTCTCACGAAGATATACAAATATCTCTTATAACATGAATAAATTTTATTTTATCTTCATCCTCAACATCAAGAAAAGGTCAAATGTTTTTTTATTGTTATTTTTCAATGCATAGTGTTTATGAATGTATGTTTGATAATTATTTATTGATAAAAATAATTATATCCTCTTGATTATTGTATTTGGTTCTCTCTAATTTAGATATTTATTTTTTAGAACCAATATATTTTATATACATAGAAAAATTCATTAATGTTACATTCATATTTAAATAAGGAAAGTGACTTTATCATTTTTAGGATAATAATTATCTAATATTTCAATAAAATGTGATTCAATATATTCCTTTTAGTTATCAACAAAACATAATATAATTTTCATATTCATTCTATAATTTTATTATCGTAGCGCTAATTCTTCTATAGAATCCACACATTTATATTTATTTGAAATATTAAATTTTGATATTTAACTCTGCTAGAAAATACCCCATTATGAATCATAACTCTTATCTTCTGTCACGTATCTATAATATCTAAAATTTATTAATGATTTTTTATACTTCGATATTAGTTCATGTGAATCATTGTTTTTTATTAATAATTTAATAGATGGTACACATTATAAATTTCATATTTTTCATTCCAATATGCATTACTTCCTACTTATGATGTTCTAGACATATTTCATAATATATGATGGATTTTACATTTTTAAAAATATTTATTGATATCATACTGAAAGAACAGATTTTATATTTTATATTATGATGAACTTCATTAGTGAATATCATTTTGTTTTCTCATTTCCTACACATTGGACTGTTTTAATATATCATCAAATCATATGGGAAATAGAATAGGTAAAAAAACTTCCGTATTGAGTGTCAATATCATTAAAAAAATAATATATTAATAACTCAAAATCTCTTAAACACTACTCTTAGAGTTTTAAGAAAATAATATATCCTTTGTAGAGATATTATACTTATAAAAAATCATGAAAAATCATTTTTCAAAGACGTAAAATAGTGGTATACTCTATTTAGCTTCCATGAATTTTCTGATTTCTTACACAAGTTTGGTGGAAATATGGTAATGTGAGGTTAATAATGGCCTATAGGACATCATTATGTACAAATATAGTGTATATATTAAGGATTGTATAATGCATGTTCATTCCTATCACATGTATTAAAATATTTTATGAGGTGCACTATTTTATAATACTCAATGACCCATATCCCACGAAACATGTCCCTTCTAGAGAACCTATGTAATAATCCACTATGATTTATCACATTATTCTCTCTCATAGTGTCTCCCTATAAGTTTCTAGGAAATGAAAACATAAATTGTCTCTATATATTCTATCAAAACTCAACCACCCTATAAAATCCCAATTTTGTCTGATGGATACCAACATTGGTAGAATTAACATGAGGTGTGTAAAAAACATTCATATATAAGAATGAAACTCATAATAAGATACTCAAATTATGTTTTAAATTTTATTTTCTAAATTTATTATACATGATTCTTCCAATGTGATTATGTTGATTATTATATAAATCCCTTTTCTAAATCTCTGAAGAACAAAGCTGAATTTATAAAACTATCTAAACAAGTTCCTAGAAATAACTAGTACATTGCCATAAATAAATAATTTTACCATTTATTATCGGTTTTAATAGACCATCATAATCATAAATCACCACCACATATGGAAATTATTAGTTTTTATGTATTTTGTTATTAAAATATTTATAATTAATATTATCCATGAATGTTAACTTTACCATTATATAATTCAATTTTTTGGGTCATGTATGGAATCTTATGTGTATTATATTAAAACTTTTAGATTTATAGTGATCTCATAAGGTTATATTTCTCTGATATTCAATACATATTGATTAAAAGTGGTAACAACCTATTTTGTTGGTGTTTTTTTAATATTTATTGAAAATATTTTTGTAAATTTTTCCTTAATTATTAATAATTTATGTTTAGTTATTAAGTTTCAATAAATTTCATGATCTAGTGTAAGTTGATTCAATTTTTAGAAATTTTCTGGAAATTTTTTATATTTGTAATTTTTGGACCTAACCACCTTGAAATAATGAATCATTTAAAAAAAATTCCATCACAGGTTTTAACATATTAATTAAAAACCTATAGTTAATAATTATTTATATAATATAGTGGAATCAATGGTTTTCTCTATATATGTTAATAAACATTAAAAAGTCAACATTATTTAAGAGGTGGTTGATTTTTATACCACATATATTTATAAATTAAAAAAATACAGAAGTATATTCTATCAATAGTCTTAAAAGGGGTATGTGATTAGGGTTAGATTGAAATTAATTCTCACTCATATTTAAGTATTTTACAAACTAATGAAGCCTAAATAGTGCCATCATTCAGATAGTTTCAAAAAGAAAACAACTATTTAATCTATTAGTAATAAATTTTTAATTAACACACTTTACTATATGTGAAAATAGGTATCAATTGAAATGAAAATGATAAATACTGTTAAATCTATGAGGAAAACAAAAAATATTTTTTTCTATTTATAATAGATTTTAAATGAATTCACTATCATCTGTACATATATCAAAGATTTTAATATAGTCACCATGAATTCTAGATTATTCTATTATATATTGAAAACCATGTTATGGGGAGTTTTTCTTAATAACATTTGAAACATATAATGAATAAGAGTAATATGTAAGAATACTGTTACACTCAAACTAAGGACCAATATAATGGATATGAAAATCAATAAAAAATTAATTCTTTTTTATTAATAAATCACACATAATAAATTATTATGGGAAAGTTCCTTAACCCATATAATGATCACTAATACTTTTTTACACCTCTTTATCAGCCATAATAATAATGATATTAGAAGAAAGTGTAGATGCAAAAAAATCCTAAAAACAATAAAAATATTAAAACATAAACTATAATTACAGCTATAAAATAGAACTCTTCACCCTATAATAGAGGGAAACTCATTATTAAATAAGAAAAAATAACATCAACATTCTCTATGATGAATTGGTAACAACTACCTCACTTTCATTTTTTTCTGTAAAAAATTTCTAACATCTAAGAGGATTTCAAAATTCATTAAAATATTCTCATGATCATTGGATTTTAATTTCGTTTACATTGAATTTCAATCCACAAGGTGGACAACATATTGTAATTTATTTTTGAAATGGAAAATAATTTCATAGGGTTCATAGGTTACTAAAACCATAGATATTATTCTGGTGATGATGTAAAAAAATAATCTCCTTGTATGAGCTTCTATAATATTATAGTATTCTTAAAAATCTATAGTGGTGTTACATAGTAATTTTTATTGAAATTATTAAAAACTTTCTTGAAACTATATTTTTTTGAGTTCACTCATGTCATTTCTCTATATTCTACGATATAATGAAAATATTTCCTTTAAATTTTCAATTTTTAAATCCTCAAATATATAATATTTTATAAATACCTTTTGTTAAAAATTGTATTTATATAATTTACTCTTTAAAATATTTTAATAATCCTCCCCAAAATATACTAAAATTATATTATGTATCACTTAGAACCTATATATATAAAATTTAAAATAATCTCATTATACTTTAAATAATGTATGTATCAAGATAAATCATAAACAAGTCCACTAAATTCATAAAACATGCTCAAGAGGAAAATGAAAAAACGTCATGTAACTCAATGGAGCTGTAGAGAAAATATTACAAATACTCATTTATAAATTTCGAAAATGAAATTATGTTTTGGAAATGTCCAATGATTTTACATATAACATGTAGATTTTGGAATTTACTATTTATCCAGTACTCTATATAAATTATGTATCAAGAATAATATATTATCCCGGCTACTACATTTTCAAATAAGCTTATACCAATAATAAATATGTAAATATTACGTTTTAAAAGTAATAATTGTTATTTCAAACAATTTCCTCTCAATATTTTCCCATGAATTATTCAATATTTATCGAATTGAATTCAAATTTTCCTCAAAGAAAATCATTCCAAGAAAAAACATAATCCATCATTTCACTGAAACATTTTCATCTCCATGTATACTTTGTATTATTTATTATTATAATACACACTATAATAATACCTCAAGAATTATCAATTTCATGTTTCAATTAAAACTTATAAAAAAAAGAAACGTTTTTAGAAAAAAATAATTTTAGAAAATTAATAAATCAACTAAAATCATAATTTTACACCTTTTATGTAATGTTTACAAAATTCACAGAAATGAGACATCAATTTTAAAAAGTATTATTCCTAATTTTGATATAAAATGTAATGGAATAAAATGAGTTTAACATCAACAAGATATTGTTTTTTATTTACTATTTAATGTAGCTTGAATTCCTTGTGAAATTCACCACATGGGATATAATACATTTTCTCTCAATTTACTAATGCACTAGAAAGTCTCTTTCCATTTTCATGCAAAGATATTGTGGGAAATACATGTTAATAAATATTTTTCTACAATATTACCACCATAAATTAAACTTCATCAAATGGACTTTTATTTTTTTACAAATTATACCCATTGATCTACTTCCCCACTTAAATAATTTAATAATATAGTTACTTTATCATTCATAGAAAAATTATGAATAAAAAATTTATTTTTCATAATGTTTAACCATTATTCTTGAATATAAGGATCATAATATCTAAAAACATTTTGGTGTTCATAGCATCATAAATTGTATAGTTGATAGTTTCTCTAAAATTGGTGATGTCAGATGCTCCACTAATACTACTAATAAGTTAATTTTTTATTTTAAACAGTTTTTTGGAAAAAGTGTGATACCATCAAGTACAACTAGAAACATTAAAAGCAGTAGCACATAAAACACACTTAAAGGATAAAATAAACTTATTAGATGCGAACTACCTATATAAATTCGAGGACATATCTGTTTCCTCTTTGTTCTGACAGACTTTTAGAATATCTTCAAAATGTTGGGCCAGTTGGTCCCTTGTTTTTAGAAAATCCTCCACTGTTAAATTCTTATCATTAAAGCCTCTCGTCAGAATTAGAAATTATTTATCGATCTATCCTATCTTTTCCAAGTTTTTGTCCACTTTCATTTGATGTTCATTCATTCTTACTACATCCTCTCTAGAATCATGAATAGTTAAGGTAGTATCTACCATATCTTTGTTAGAATATATAAGGACATCCCAAACTTTTCTGTGGCCTCTGTACCATCTGTATGCTGCGAACGAGCAGCAATCACTAGTAGAGAACCACCACTTTTCTCTATCTCCCCTAACGCCCCTATCATTCTATCCTCAAAAGATAGATCTACTACAAGGTTTTCCTCCCACCCAACTACCAGTCGTCGTCCCTCTCTGTCCATGACATCATCCGTCATTGGGCACTCCTCCCCTCAGTATCTCCCATGGAAGTGGAACAAGCATATGAGGGATTCGGCTTACTCATCATGCTCGAGTTCAGTTCCACACCTACCATTAATGGTGGACCTTGAGGCTTAACTTTTGTACTATTACATGATGGATTCCCTGATGATCCGGTGACTATTGACTTTGGGGTTTTTAAATAATCCTTACAGGGTCTTGATTTTTTTCCCCCTTGAGGAATGAGAAATTCCCATTCATGATTCTTCTTTATTTCCATTTCCTTGATCCAATTCCAACAAGGTAGTCTTGATCGTAGACCATATCTGGGTGAGAATTTCATTCTATATCATTGGATTCCTCATCATCCATGTATCTTGTACTGGCCTATTTGTGCTTTCATATTTGGATGACAGTTTCCCATCCTTTATTGTCAACATTCTCTATCCCATCCTAGTTCAAGACCAAGATAATGTTATGTATCAATAGTGACATAGAATATTTTCAATGATCTAGAACCTGGTGTTGTGGAGACACTTCCACCTTCTTGATGTTTTGAAAATCCCTAAGAACCCTAGCTTTAGTTTTAATGCACGCACCACACTGGACATGGTGTTTCACAGTTACCTAGCTAGGATTCGCCCCTCCACCATTAATAGACTCACTAAAGGAGGGGGAAATCATGGAGCAAGGACCTCTCGATTACTACTTTGTCAACATGTGAATGCCTAAATCATTAATAAACCTTGCAGAAATATTATTAACTCTCGATATATGGATCTTATTACATGGCTTGTCACACTGAGAAGAAAGGATGGGAGCCGAATCAATAGAGACCGTCCCCTCTTCCTTTGTAAATGGGATACAGTTATTAATCCCTCACTTGTACACTGCCTTCATATGCAAAAACAATTTACACGAGGAGCATAAATCAACCCAAGTCTCAAATAATACAAGTTCCTTGAACTGAAATTCTTCACCTACAACTATCAACAAAAATAGACTGCACCCTTTATAACATCAACTTCAATGAAAATTCATGGAGAGATTGGGTGGAAAACAACCCTTGTTTTACTATCCGAGCATAAAAATCTACCAAATAAATTACCTAGCATTCGAATAATAGAGGGATTTTGAAAATGGAGAGTAGGCTTAGTGAAACTTACCCAAAATGTCATAGAAGAAGAGTCCTGCTTCATAAGAAAATCCTTCACTATATGAATAAGAAGAATTGAAAGTGGTTTCATAAGAAAGAAGCACAAGAACATGCTTGGATATTATCAATCTGAGACACAAATAAAATCATATGGTGCCTACTGTCGAGAAGGCCAATTGTTTCGAGATCTTTCAAACCTAATTAATTGAAAACAAATCGGTCAATCATGTCCACAGATGGTTGGTTATGCTTAAATAGATCTACTGGGGTCAGGATGAGGTGAGAGGAAGAAGTTGTAAATTCCAATGTCGAGATCAGAAGAGTTAGGAATCCTTCGAATAGGTTGGGGACATTAGGGTTGAGAGATATAGATGAGAAATAAGGAAGGGAGTTGAGATTAGAGAAGGGGAAAAAAGGGCCACGACCTCCTAAGGATGAAGTAGGTCCCTCTCCCATAGGGGGAGGGGCCAGAGTAGTATCTATCACCGCAAATTGGGCATCATGGGGGAGCAAGAGGTTGCCCGCCCTCAATTATTCTCCACATATTATAGGTTATTATTAATCATTTTGGATAACATTTTAAGTATTACTAAGAGGTTTTGTACTACATCAACCATTAAATAAGGACTCTCATTCTAAAAATAATTGAATTTACTCTCACATTGTTCATTGGAAAATTTCACAATAGTTTACACCATTTTAAAAATTAGATATGGTTAAAAAATCCTTTCTTAATAAATAATCTGTAAACAACTTATTCACATTAGTAAATCAATTATAATATGTTTATATATACAAACCCTATGTTTATCCAATATTTAATTTTCATAAACTAATTATAGCATTAATTATATAATTATCATATTGTAATTATAGGGAAATGAGTAATTCATATATTATTATTACATATTTTTTATATAATTTACATTACAATATTATATTCCATAATCAAAATACATACTGTGTGCTGAAAATTAAATTCATATAAAACGAATCAATATGGAATTTTAATTTTTTTAAGTCCATCAACATATTCCTCCTAAAAACATTCATAATTCCCAAAATACATTTAATCCCCTAAGTACATACATGAGAATTATGTGTGGTAAAATCCAAATATGTGGAGAAATAATAGGAAAGGAACATGAGACATGAATAAATGTTCTATGTGGATGAGAATAATCAGTATCAAAATATAATATGAAAAGTAGCACCCTCATATGGATAAGAAATACATTTCATAGTTAAATATAATGTGTCACATTCATAGAAATGAAATATCAAAATATTTTATTTTTAAAAACAACGGATAAATTTTGAAGAAATTTAGAACAATGTTCTGGTATAACATGTGTAAAAATAATTATACCAACATGTGTTAATTAAGGTGGAAATATGTTTATACATAACAACTGTATTCTCATTAGGTATATCAAATTACCTAATAAATTATATTCATATGTAATTATGATTACACAATCAACATTATTAAAATCAAATAATCATGCATTCATATGTTAATGTAAAATGTTAAAAACCGTTAAAATAAAATTAACCTTTGAAAATGAATATATTACATAGTTATATCATATATCGTATATCATTGAATATTTATTACACTTCATAAAAGTGTAATGTATAAAACCATTTTATTTATAAAAGATCAAAAATATTAAAAAATCGATCACATTTCATAGAGGAAAGATGAGTAAAGATATAAATATCGATGTTATATTAATTGAAAGTTCATTAAAAAATAATCAAGGTAGTAATTAATTCCTTTCTATGAAGTAAAAAAATTGAATAAAAAATAATAAAAATAGATAACAAAAGTGAAATAAACAATGAATAATTTTGTAGCATTATCAGGGGAAATTTAAAGATAAATATATTTTAAAAAAATCTGGGTTTGGATCAAGATTCCCCTTGAATTATGTATAATTTTATTCCATATTTAAGAATCATGTATATTTAATTAATTATTATTATAACAAAAAATTTATTTTGTTATTCTCATTTATTTTATTCTTTATTAACCACAATCATTAGAACGTTCTATTGATCTTTCATAGTTATGAATGAAATGGTTCAATGGAAATTTTTATTCAAATTATAGTGTTTTCATTTTATTATTTTGATTTATTATATTTTATATTTTTAATATAATTAATTTTTGAATCATTGAATAATTTAATCTATGTTTTTTAAATAATTTACAATACACTCTAACCATCCATGATAATGGTGATGAGTAAATCTATGACAACTCTGTCAAATGTGGATGAAACCTAATATTAACTATAATAATCAAAATAGGTGGAGAGAGAATATATATATTAAATGGATTTAAATTTTTATACCATACCATATAAAAATTAAAAATTAATATTCATACAACAATATTCAATCCTTAGAAATGAAAAATATACTTTGAGAATAGAATGAAGAAAATATAAGGAAATAGTGGAATTGAGGATTGTTGGATACATGCTCGTTAAAAAATTCTCATTTTCTATGGGACTATATACATGAGGGGTTGGGGTGGGATGACACTAGAAGACCTCTTGGTATTTTGAGTGAAAATAGAGGATAAAATTTGGTATATATTTTTCATTAATACGTGTAATAATTTTTTTTCTATATATAAAGGGAATGGGTGAACTTGTACCTTAGGATAAAATAATATTTGTATTCAAATTTTGAAGAAATTATAATTTTATATTTATTAATTTTTACTATATTACTCTAAATATAATGAAATACTTTAAATTATCTAAATAACAATTTTGGACATTCAATCAAATTATACAAATAATTTATGAGTTCATAAAAAATTTATAAGTAAATAAAATTTTTTAATGGAATACATTACATTTTTAGACATTCAAATTTCACTTTTTATGATATAAAATAAAATAAATCTATATGGATTATTAATTTATCAAAAAATAAATAAATTTGGGGTCATGTTAAACATTTATATTTTATTATTAATTAATAAAGTCTTATTATGTCAAAAAATATTATATAATTTAAAATTTGTATGTTATTAACCTAAAAATTATGTTTTCTAGAAAATTAACCAATACCACCGTTTGAAAATTTTAATTTTATGATTCTAAAAATAAAAATCAATAAATATATATTATATTATATCTTATATAATTTTAATATTTATATAAAAATTTAATTATTTCAAGTTTATAAAAGAAAAACATTATTTAAACTGTTCTTATATATTCATTTTAGTTTTCTAATTAAAATTACAATTTTATTGAATTTAGATTTATATATTTATGTTTTTTATTCGATATAAATGATATATACAATACATTTTTCAGGTCTAAAGGTTATGTTTCTATTCTAGTTTTCATATCACTATTATTATTGGATTGGTTTCTATTATTAATGGTCAAATTCACTATTATATTGGTCAAATTTGTGTTATAATCCCATTTACTAACTCATATTTCCATCATTATATATTTCAATCTATTACATTGACGGTTCTAAATATTTAATTTTCATTTTTTGATTACATTACTAATGTTTTTTAATTTTTTATAGGGTTTTTTGGTGAACTATTTTTTGTAGAAAAAAATGATCAAAATTTTTCGATTCATTATAATATTTTATATATCATTCTATTTCACTATTACAAAATTTTTGGTTATATTTATTCAATAAATATAATATTCAACATTATTAAAAAATGGTGTTTTTGGTTTTTTGTATGTAGTAAATGTATTTTATTATATGATATATTTAAATTTTTTTAATAATTTTATATTTATATCGAATGTTCCATATACAAAGGTTTGAAGCACTATACATAATATTATATTTCATGAACAAAATACAAATAAATTTTCATTTTAAAAATTGTAACATGTGTGACTGAGACCACATCAATTTTTAGGGACATCACAACCACCTAAAATATCTCATAAATATTCAAAGGAATTGGGCCTCATGTGTCCAATCCATTTGTGAAAAACATGTTTTATTCTTCAATTATTAGAAAAAAAATGTCTTCTTCTCTACCATGCTGGCATAAGATTCCTTTTTGTATTTTCTTAAATCAGAATTATATAATATTTTCATCTAACAATTCCATTTTTAATATTTAAATTGACCATATACAACATGAAAAGTTATTTATAAGAACTTTTAATATTTAAAAAAGGCCTTCAACTACAAAAGGATCCATGAACATTTAGTGTTTTCTTATATTTCTTATTGGAAAAAAATCTCAATATTAGTATTACCATATAAAACCACACATTTATTATTGAAAGTGATGGATGATATATGATTTTTACTTTCTATCCAATAATAAGTATATCCACAATCCATGATCAATATTTTATCATGATCCATAACTCCAATATAAATTTTAGCTATATTATATTTTTATATTGTTTTATTCATAATAAATGTGTTATGTTTCACTTCTTCTATTGGCGAATAATATTGTTCATCCTTATGATATGTTGTATCACCCCAATCTTTTAGGGAATCATATTTCTTATTATTTTTCCACCAACATATTGAACTTTTCAGCTACTGAGATATTACTTTTTGGGCCTCTTTGGAATATCTATTTGTTCCCATCATTAAAATTCCATTAATTGATTCTATATGTTTTACACTAAATTTTTTTCCTTAAAAACATACCTACTGTATAATTTTTTGATCTATTTTTTTAATCACATGTACATTGATGTGATAATTTTCTAGGGTATACATACACAATTTCTGTCCCATAATTCCAAAATAATAGATTCATATATGTGATAAATTATTTTAGGTCATCTCAAATCAAATTATGGCCTTTGGGAATTTTTTTATTCCACTTAATCAATTTTTATTGTGAAGTGAGTGTTTGTAACTTTTAATTAATCATCCAATTTATTTTATATGGTATCATTATCCTCAAAATTTTCACCTTTATTTTTTAAGCACAATGATAGAGGGAAATTTTTAATTTTCCCATGGTCTCCCAATATTCCTCTATAAATTATTCATTAAAAATTACAATTTCTCTTCATAGTGTAATTCTAAGAGATAGAAAACAATTTTTATCTTTGGGATATCAAGACATCTTTAGGACATCACCTTTTAGCACCTTAGACCCTTTGAAATGAAATTTAAATGAATTTATAAATCTAATGATAATATTGTCTTTTTCATCACTTTTGAGTTTATAATTAATGGGTTCTCTGGTTTTTCAAGATTTCCATATTTGAGTTAGTCAATTTTTTCGCTTAACATGAATATCTATTCTTATTTATACTTAAAATTTTGTTTCAAATCATATATTAACCTATTGTACATATTTTTGTTTCTAACAAAAAATAAATGTGTTCATGATCAGCCACTAGTTGTTCCTTAACATCAACACTTCCCAAAATTTCAAAAAATTCATCATCACTTTTCTTTGGTATTTTTCTATTATATTCCTAAGGATAATATAATTGTTTATTTGATTACCAAATTTATCCCACTTTTTGTAGGTAACATTTCATTTGGAAATAAATTTATTTTTAGTGATTTTTTTCTTATTAACTCCTCTTAAATTTAATATATCTTTTTTATTTATTGTTTGATACTCACCACTTATCAGTGTATCCATATCTATTAGGACACTTTGTAGAAATATTCCTAATATTTCAACACTAATATAAAGCAAAATAAATCTTAACATTAAATTAAAATTTCTCATTTTCTGATATGATGAATGAAAGTAAAAGGCCTATTTAACGTCCCTATCTATAGAATCATCATCATATGTGTGCCTTATAATTTTATTCAATTAAAATTCTTATAAATAATAATTTTCCATGAAATATTTTTTGTTATTCACTAAATTGTTTTAAAAAAATGTGTTTATAATTCTATCCAACATTAGAACCATTTGGAATTTGTCTTGGAAAACTATTTCTATCACATTTAAATATAGAGGTAATGTTATTATGTATATAATATTGATTTTTTCATCTTTAATGGATTCTTTAAACCCTCACATTTCCTCAAAAAAAATATAGTAAACCAATTGAATAATGAATCAATATATTCATGAACATATATCATAAAGTCACCCCATAGGGTCAATTGAACACTCAAATTAGTATTTTATTCCATGTAATAAAATTAATATAAATTGATGAGTTTTTCTAAGAAATAGTGTATGGATTAAAAACATCATACTTATGTATATTTAATTAGATAATGTTCCTCTTAAAAAATTAATCAATTACCATCCATATCAATCTCTTTTTAGTCTTCCTATAATAATGTTATGATTTCTTTGATCACTGTGGTAACATGTATATATTCTACATAAATATACATTTTCAAGGATCATAAAAATATAAAAATATTATTATTTATTATTTGATTCAATTTCAAATGATAATTTTAATTTTCTGGTCACTGTTGTTCGCTGGCATATATTTATAGTGGGAATATTCGACCAAAAAATGTTTACAAAAAAACCACTTTTTTCTTATAAGTGTAAATATCCAAAAGTGGTTCAACATAAGTATTTAATTTCTTTAAATTGCACCCTATAATTATGTTGTTCCAATATTATAAATAACACAAATTGATCTCAAAAATGATACTAAGAGATAAATAATTTAATGGGAAACACAAATAATATTTACTGCGATTAACCAAAATAACTCAATTCAAATAGAATACAGTATAATGTCTAGATGTACCAAAATCACTATGCACACAAATTGCCTATTCCTTTTTTGAGATTCCACATTATCCCCCCATGTATTCATCTATAATAAGCATAGAGAACACAAGTATTTTAATCAATATGAAATGCAATTTATTCTATAATTGACTATCTCTATATTAATGAAAAATGTTTTTGAAGATACCATTAATGGTATATCAATTATAACCACCACCCTAAAAATGATTTATTTCACGATCCCCAACCAATATAAACTCATACGTCTCATATTCATTATATATACAGTTTTATTGCATAATTTAGGAATTATGACACTATTAATCCATGATCCTTCTTTTATATTATTTAGAGACAGATATTTCTCCAATCACTAGTGAATCTCTTTGATTCCACTTAATATTATATTTAAATTTTATTTATTACGATAAGGATTTCTTTAAAAATAAATGCCTAAAATTTTATAATATATCAACTATTTAAATGATTTATTTCAAACCTAAATATTGTGATATTTATGTTTGAAAATATTATAACTATAATTCTTTACAGCATGAGCCTTAAAATCATAATGTGATATAAATTATGCTAAAACTATTTAATTTTTATTTCTCATATCCTTCAATATTTCTATGGAATGACACTATCATTTATTTGACTGAAATATATGATCTCAAAATTTCACAACATTCCCCACACAAAATAGGCCCTAGAAATAACTCATGGTTCCCCATTGATAAAATCACTATGTAATGATGCTTCTTTCATATCAAAAATCCATTATAATATGATGAATACAAAACCTTAATAATTCTAATTCAGGTTCAACCATGAATACTATGGAGTGATCATATTTTTTTTGAATTCTTGATTAACTATTCCGTGGATCAAATTTAATAAAAAATTTCATAACATGAATTTATCTCTTATTTTCTAAATAATTAATCAACAATATAAATAAAATAATCTAATATTCATGAGGATAAAATCATAATTTTAATCATTCACATAAATAATAAATCTCAAAATAGGGTTTTCCACCATTTCTCAATTATTTCATGACCTAACTCATTATGATGTTATCTTGTAACAATTATAATTCCAAAAGTTTGAGTTATTCATCTATATCATCAACCATAACTATAATTATTACTTAATTATCATAAACCATGTATTTATTTTTATAACCACTTCCATCCATGAATAATCACTACCTAATATAACTATCATAATTTTTTTCTAGGATCATGTGTGGCGTAAATAATTAATTAATAAAGTTATATAATTACAGTTGATAAAACTACCATATCTTCATCCACTTCTCATTTCGTTTTCATTAAATATGTTTATCATGACATATTTTGAATAATTATAGTAGCATTCAACAATTTTTCAAAAAAAAAATACAAAAATACAGAAAATTGATTTTTTCAACAATAATCCTTATAAGGAATGGAAATATACAGATTTTTATATGAGTAGATATTCATGAACAAAAAAGAAAATTTTATGCATATATCATTAATAGGGATATTGGAGGGTTATTCACGTACATAAATCTTCATCTTCAGAGTGAATGGGGAATCATTTAATATACCACTACCTTATCACATCAAATCATATTGTACTATAGATTTATTTACCTTCAATGTATTTTCATTGGTATTGTGAGATGGGTTATATGTAACACATCTTCTAGATTGCTTCTAAATTAGATATATGTCATGTTCATGTTCAATATCTAGGATTATTAGAGGGAATAGTTATTGTAATTTTGGTTTATAGATCTTATTCTTAAAAATTTTAATGGTCTATAGGTTCCCATAGTTCTTAGTGTTAGTAGAGGTAGTAGAGTATTTATCCTCGACATAGTCAAGGACTAGAAAGATATGATAGAGGCTTCAGGTAATGCATAATTAATATTGTTTAGGTAAACCCCAGCGGACCATGAAAAAGGTCCATTAACTATTTGAGGAATGATCTTAGATAAAATTATCCTTAAATTAGAATTATTTGAAACAATATCATCAAATTAATTTATCTTTATCAATTATACATGTGAAATTATTCGATCCATATAGACCCTATATATAGTGATCTTTATTAATACAAACTTTGGGGTGCGATTTAAGGGTGTTCATTGATGTTCAGAGTGTGAACTTTTTATCATGCGATATCAAAATCAGTTCGATTTCTTCATTTTATTGATGATTATGTTTTATGTGATCCATGAAATTTATTTTTTGTATTGATATTAAGAAAACATTGGAAATTAGTGTTAGTGAGTATGTTTCACATTAGTTATTGTGGTGAGTTATACCCTTATTGAGAGTGTGACTAATTGGTTGTCCACTCATTACCTTAACGTCATAAAATGAATATTCATTTATCCTTATATTCAATATTTTTTATATATGATATTGATCCAAGTCATATATTCACTCTCCATGTTATTAACTAGTAATAGATTTTTTTATAAATAATTATAAGGGTTTCCTAATTATGGAGAAGCCATGTTTATGATTGATCTCGTTCTATGTCCGTGGACATTATCTATTCTAGTATATAAAATAGATTATGTATAGATGTAAGAGATTTAGAATTATTTAGTGGATATAGAGGTGAAGGGTTTTATTCCCTCAATATTATCGTCTAGGTGTTATCCTATTTTATTTTACAATAATGTGGATTTGTCATCAAAACTTTTATTTGAATATAGTAGGAAAATGTGTTGATTTTATAGAACCCATGAAATATTCCTCATAATGATGAAATATTTTAAATGTTTAGTGGATTAAAATGATTCTCTTTTCTGTTTGGGTTATAATTACCTTTGTGTTATGAATTTTGATATTCATCCTAATAATTTTTGAATTTGGAATGACCAACATTTTAATACTTTAGAGAAATTCAAATAAAGTAATCATTAAAACATATTTTTTAACCTAATGAACATTTCCCATCCATATAATAAATAATTCATGGTGTTTTATTTTTAATGATATCCTGGTATACTCTAATTTATGGGAGGATTATGTTGAAAAAAATAAAAAACATGATATGTACACTATTAAGGAATAATATTTTTGAGATTCATTCCATGTGTTTGACCAAGATATAAAATGAATTAATCATAAGAACCTAATATATAATGTAAAGTTATAAGTGTAACCTATTATGATTAATGTCATTTCCTCTTATGACTAGCATAAGAACACTTTTGAGATTGAAATTCTCATAGGATTGAATGTTTCTTAGAAGAGATTCATTCAGAACATAATTTGAATTATCATGAAAATATTGGACCAAACCATGAATATGGAGAATATCACATGGTCTTATATCTTTGATAGATCCTTCTAGTATATACTGTATAGATTTTCTTCCTACACTAGTTTTAACTATAACTGAGTTTGGTAAGAAGCATAACCTCTATTTTAATGGTTTTGATGTAGTCCTTAGAGTTGTGATAATATAGTGTGGGCATGTTATTTCTAATAAATATTTTCAATTTTGGTAGTGGGAATATAATTATATGACTATAAATTTTGGGACATTTGATGTAGAAAACATGATGAAATATTGAAATCAATATATTTTTTATAAGTTTTTTCTGTATTACAACCATATGATATTACGGTATTTATTCCCATAGTTTGAGTAAAATCTTCAATAGATTAGGTGGATTATTTAAATATTTTTCTTTCAAATAGAGATAGAATATACCCTGGGAAAGAGTAAATTTATTGCTAATTCACTTTGTTGAAAGGATTAAATTCATGTGGGTCATTTTTTTATTATTTAGTGTAAATTAATGATTGGATTCACAAAAATTCACCTTGATGTTATGTTTCATAAGGATGTTATGGACATGAAATCTTTATATATCACATACTCTCTCATTGATAGGTTATTGTAGAGTTAGTTAACTTTTATATATTTCAATGCAATGAAAAAATATATATTTTTAAGGAGATGATGCCTGATTCTCCTCTTAATTATTTTAATTTTATATGTAATGTGGTTTTGTTGTAGTTCCTACAATCATTTATAAAGGGCAGACACATGATTCCAATTTAATGATATGGATTGATCACCTTGGTATTCCCAATTTGTACCACGATTTTCATTGGAAATAGTGGTTTCCTAGAATAATAAAAGTCTTATTAATGTTTATTTTATTATGTGTTATTTGTAAATATATAAATAAAAAGAACATGTAGTTCATGGGACATCCCTAGTCCCTACCCACTCCAATGTGGATGTATGATTAATAGATAATTTATTTCATGATGTGGTTTTAATGGAATACTTGATGTAGTGATGTAGTTTTTTTATTATGGATTGGATGTCAATAGTTTTAAATGTCATAATTTTTAGGGAGAACCAGTCTATTTATGAGTTGGGATGTCTTTTATCTATGGTATTGTGTTTCTTCATGTTTTAACATATAGTATCATCTCAATACATGGTGAATGTTATTCATCACACATCAGGCCAGGTATGAATAATGTGATATATATGAATGAAAACATGAACACTACCAACTATCCTTATATGGATGGGTAGTATAAGCATACTATCCATATTCTGGAGGAGATTATATATTCATTTTTATATGAATTGAATTCCTTATTGAATATTATTTATTCTCAAAATGTTTTCACTAATAAAAATAATTATTAGGAATTGATTCATATGGTAAATTCTAAGTCATTATATAACATGTTTGGTACTTAACCTCTTTTCTTGTTAGATGTTTGGGTCTCTATAATAATCATGTCATGTCACAGAGAAGATTCCACAAATATTATCTAATTAATATAGATGATATTATATAGAGAAATAATTAGGAATTATCTGTATACATAATATAGAAGTTATCCTAAAACGTTTAATGTAGGAGACTTGGTCTTCATTAATGTAGTTTTTTTATTAGAACCCATCAATATATAGAGGATGGGAAATATAGAACCTTTTGTATAGGGTCATTTTAGGTTTATGAGCAGATTGTTAATGTGGGAGTGTTTATATGATATTTGGTTGTAGTGGGCAGAATTATTCAATGATGAGGCTTAGAGATTCGTATTTATGATGATATGTCCCATATAAGGGAGGTTCTGACACATCCAATTCATATAAGTTATGTTTTTCATTCTTATTTGAGAAATTATGTGTTTATTTTGATAATTTATATATTTTTGTGGTGGTGGTGGTGGTTTCGGTTTACATTTTTTAAAAAATAGCAGGGTTCTAGGAATTATTCCATATAGATATTCCACTGGGAATATTGATGAAGATTATATATTATATGGTGAGTGGGGAAGACGATATAATAAAACCATGTAGTATACTTACTGGCCAGTTACATAGGACCAGGTACCACTTGGGTACTAGGAACCCTTTTTCTATTTGTGATTCCACTATATATTAATACTACGCTTAATTATATTTTAATTTAAATAATCAATTAATATGAATTTCTAATAAAAAAATCTATTTTCCAATTATGTACATTGAGACGTTAACTCCCCCTATCCCTTTCCACACCCTAATTTCTTCCAAGAATTAGATGATAGTATTTTCTTTCAAGATTTTGGTGTCATCGTTTCTTGGGAGTTCCCATCGGTGTGTTTATTCAACCACTACCTTATTTTAATTTTTACACTTATTATTCTATTATTTATCATTACTAATGATTAAATTGAAGAAATTCTTATTATTTTTTGATTTGTAGGAATTTTATTAAATTTTTCTAGTGATATTAGATGGTAGGGATTCCATTGAACTACATAAGGAGGTAATGAGATGATATGATAGGTTTATACTCATTTCATGTTATTTGTGGGACATTTCATTAATCTCCTTATGATATTACAAAATATATTTTCTTCAATGATTTCCTTTGAGCTCAATTTTTTAGGTTGGAGAGTTGTTTGTCCACCGTAGACACTCTAATTTTTATTTATTAATGAGTTAGATATTGATATATTTTTTATCGATTTAATGATTATCTAAATATTTCATGGAGTACCAATAGGGATTCCATTATTTTATGCCACAATTATTCGAACCAGGTATGATTCATTTTATACATTATAGAATTAATATATTTTTAATTTTTGAATGAAAAAACATAGGTTAATCCTACATCAATCTATTGATTTTCCCTTTAAAATTTTACTATTTTAATTGGTTTAATGTCAGAAATCAACCCATATATATTTTTGAAAAATATATGTTATGACATGATCATGATATTTAATTTTTTTAGGTATTCATAGATCATCCTCAATATAATTTACAGCATGTTAAACTATAAGAAAAAATCAAAAATTATGTAGTTATCTTATGATATACACATTTTTCAGCGTGACTATGTGATTATTTCCATTATATGGGATTCATTTTTTATTTATTTCTATGATGTATTTGTTTTCTATAAAATGGAAAATAAATTTATTCCATATATAATGAGGGAACTATGTTTATTATTATGTATGATTATAAATGTTTTGATATACCCATTTTTGTGGAATAATATTCATAAATATTTTTCAGTTTCATTGTAATTGTAATATACATCCCATTACTCATATGAATCTATTGAATGGGATGATATGTACATATGATAATGGTAATGGGGCGGGGTTGGGGAATGATGTAAATCTCTAATTTTATTTATCCCAGGTCATACAATTATATTCTATATTGATATTATTCCCTAGGATATAAACATTAAAATTTTATTTATTATGTTAAAGGAAATGTATTCCTACATTTAATATGATGGTTAATAAATGTACTGAAAACCACTGGGATTTTATTATTAGGATGTAATTCTTGTGTATTGTTGATTATGTGATATTAGGGATGTTATTACCAATTCTAATGTTATATTATTGAGATGCATTTCCCAAAAAAAAAATCTGGAAATGAAGAGATGTTATTCCATGTTAATGGCCATCTAATATGTTCCAATACACACCAACATAGATCAAATTAGTTATTTACCCACCATAGTTATTTTTTAGTACCCATGGTCATGAGATACTAATTATTATTTTCATGTCCTATTAATATTTATCTACACTCGAATCAAAATTGACATTCACTTTCCTATAGTAGTTATTTTTTGTAACATCATTAAATTATAGCCTAATGATTAATTATAACAACCTTCCCATGTTATTTTTTAAATACTAAAATTTAATATCTCATAATTAAGGTTGAGGAAAGGTCATAACTATTGATATATGATATGTGACGCCGATTTGAGAAATGAGATAATATTGTTTATGAATGAAGGACTAGTTTTCCTTTCATTTCAATTTACTTTTATATATTTATACATTTGTAATATTAATATACATTAAAGACCCTATATTTATATTTTTTACTATCTGATATTGTTTATTTTTAATTTGTTATAGTATAGGGTTGTTACATATTTTTTGATTTCATTTAGATCATATGTCTCAATTTATTTTTTTTATTTGGGATGACTACTGATTATATTTATTTTTCTTAGATTTATGTATATATATGCCAAAGTAGGTATATCCACATTACTTTATACATTGACCCTCATCAACAGTCATCAGGCTTTTCCATATTGGGAAAAAACTTATGGGATATATATTCTTGATCGGTTATAGTGGGGGTGAACTGCGTAAGGCTAACTAAAATTTATATTATAAACAGTCTTGTAAAAAGTAATAAATATTATTTTCTCATAAGACCCTACACTGAATGATTTATATATAATCCAAACGGGGATTCTCATAGTGTAATGTATGAGTTTTTATGTCTCACATTATATTAGTTACACCAGATTATTTTCCCTTAAAACTATGTACTCATAATCTTTATTTACTACCATGATTATATTTAATGGTTTTTATTATCACATTGATACATTTTCAATGAAGATTTACTCATTTATACTTATTAGTGACATTTCAAAATGTCTTATTATGTGAATGTAATGGTATCATGTACCATTTCATTTAAATTATATTATCATTTTACCCAACATTTAATTTTTTTACCAATATAAAAATAATAAAACAGTTGACTAATTTAACACTAAATGTTTTGTAAAAAAATTATTATGGTTTTTATTTTTCAGTTAAACACTACAAAAAACTCACAGATAGGTATAATAATATAGTGTTAGTTAATTATAATGTTTTTACCTATTCAATGCATAGGTATTCCTAGAAACGGATTTTATGTCTAAATATATAATTAATAATCAAATAGAATGATATTAAAATAGTTATTATTATATACTTAGATATTCTCATGGCATTGGAACAATATTGTGGTTTTATATTATTGTTTAACTATTTATCTTCTGGAATGAACAAATCATATACTTAGACACTTTTGGAACACTCATATCAGTTTACAGAGGCCATTCAACACTATCATTATAACAAAGAACTCACTTATGTTAGGAACTAAAAATCTATGAATAATCGACACAAATAATATGAAACTAGTAATTATGTAATAAATGAATAAAAATATTTTCTAATAACTAAATAAACGTGTTTTTTTTATTTAGTTTATAATTTATAGAATCTCGTTATGCATTATTTTAGATGTCTTTAACCAATTGAGGCCACCATGGATCTGGGTACTTGATCTTGCCTATGAATTTACCTGAAGCATTTTATAGGTCATATATTGTAGATAACTAGTATAATATCATAAAAATAAAATCATTTCAATTTTATTGACATAATACATATGATTATAAAATTAGTATAGATTCCCTAAAAATATTTATTTTTTCCATATTAGTTTGACATCCAAAAAATTAAATAATTTTTTAATAAACAAAACAGAATAAGGAAGAACTAAATAATAAATAAAAATATAACAAAAATTATTCACAACCTAAAATAGATATATAAATACAAAAATTTTATAAAATAATTGGAAATATGAAGTAAATGTTTTGTCAGTGGTAGATAATAAGAAACCACACAATACTAGATTAATTCTCACTTTACAACCTATATTCTTCATCCATATACAATGTACCCCAATAAACCATCATAAGCCACATCTAACATGAGATTACAACTTTTGAACCTATATAGAATCAGGATGTATACATACACACATAGTTCTCTATGTTTTATTTTTTTTAAAGATCCCTCAGAATTACACTGGAGTCTTTAAAATTTCATTCATAATCCATAATTATTGTTCTTGTTTTAAAAAAATCATTGAAATATAATATATTTGGTTTTTTAGTTAACCAACCCACATAAGGAAAGGAGAAATTTCAATTTTTTAAACTAAACTATAGAAAAAATAATGATCAGTTATTTCTAGGAAAATTGTGTTAATAAAAGATTAATTGGAAACTACAGAAATCCGTTTTGAAATATTAAGAGATCAATATTTAAGTTTAAATCATCATGGTACCATCCCTTTCCAACATACACGAACTCATGGTTTGAAATGTAAAATGGAGGAATGATACTAATTCCATAATGTGTATAAATATATGAAATAACATAAATAAAAACTATTAAATTCAATCAACTACCTCATGAAAGAATATTCAGACAACAATAACAACCAATAAGATAAATTAATGACAATAATTCATCTTGGTAGTATACATAGGAAACATTTGTTATAGTAAATTATGATCCTTTTATTATCTTAGTTGTAGAACCTATCATAAGAAACTACTCATGGGATTTCAAATGAGTGCATCATCATAATATCATGGGTAAAGTGATATTTATTCCACATCCAACTACAACCGGGTTGTCAAGGAGAGAATCATTAAATACTAGTAGTAAAATAACATCATTATTTTTGTAGTACCACAATTTTTATTGTAATCTAATGATTTAGGTAGAGTATTAATCCATAACAAGTCTACTATTTTGACCTACATCAAGTCAGAGTATATCTATTCCCAGATAATAGTGGTCCTATTTCATAATAATGATCCTAAGGTTACCATAAGTTACATTGTAATGTGGGGAAATATCAATCGTGATTTTAAACACATATAATATCAATGGTATATAAGGATAATATTTATCTCACCAGCACAATATTACGTAATATAACCACTTCTTTACACATAATATTATCTAAATTGATTCATATATTCCACATAACCATCAATATCAATGAAAAATTAAATTTTTTACATATCGAAAGAAAAAATAATTTTATAACATGCAATAATTGACTTTAATACATAAATGATAACTGAAATAATAAAATCATGAAATACATTATAATTTTTCTTGAAGGTTCCTTAGAGATATAACATAAGGTTCAAGTCATGAAAACCTTTTTAAAAAAAATACTTCCCAATGAATAGAAAAGACACTTAAAAAAACAAATTTAATTTAATAATTAATAAATATAAAAATCATTATATAGAAACCAATTAATATTTAAGATGAAATTATATAACGTAAAAATCAAAACAACATGTAAGAATAAAAAAATTATATTATAGGAAAATAACATTTAGATGACATTCATTACTCACTATATAGAAACATTAAATAAAATAGAAATAGAAATAACAAGTCACTATATTTTGGAGAATTATAATTCTACTTATGTAACATAAAAATTATATTAAAACATTTTTTTTCCTGAATAATGACACTACTTTTTAAGAAAAACACATTGATAGCATTATAATAAAAATTTAATAAATTAAAATTAAATAATAATTTATATACTGATTTAAATTTTAAAAAAATCATTGATATTGTTATATAACTATAAAGTCAATAATAATTTCAAGATAATTAAGTAATTAAATATATTAATAAGACTATGCACCCAAGGAAATGGAATTAAAAAATTTAAAAAAAAAAGAAGAAACATCCTCAACTATGTGAGGATAGAATAAATTCAAAATATATAGATTGAAGACAACTACTAAAATAATATTAACCGGAATAAACAAGTAAAAAATGGTTATGTTAAAACCTTATCATATCATTTAACTACCATGGCTCTTTATTAAGACAATAAAGACAATATATGAGGATATAAAGTTGAAACAAAGGGATGAGATGAAAAATAAAGATATATCTTTTAAAAAATCCATTTATAATTTTTGTGGAAAATAAGAATCCTTGTAGTGGAAAAAGATAATATCCCATATGGATGTATTGGCCTTGAATTTTGATTGAAATAATAATTAATGCATATGTGGTTTTAATTCAATAAGGATGGAAAGGTAAAAATTATTATAATAATATGATTAGAAACACTTCAACTTGTGGCCCAAGTGGTTATGGAATGGAACCCCACTCTAGAAATCCATTAGATGGGAAACTCCAACCTCACGACAAAATTGATCTCCATTATGGAAACAAAATCCTATGACCCTGAATAAGAGAGCATAACCTTCATCCTCCACCTTATAAGTTTCTAAACCATAATTTCGTCATAATATATCCTTTCTCATCACAACCAGGCCATATATAAATAATTGGTTATGATGTTATCCATTCCTCAAAATTTTATTAATGGATAAAAAGAGGATCAATATTTAAGAGTTACTTCAATGAAATTACATGTCTCCATAATATGTTATAAGAATACCCGAGGTAATTCACCAAATTATGACCTCACTTTTTATGTGTATTTAAAAGACCATTGGCCTATTAAAGAATGTAGGGATGAATACTCATATCATAAAAGAATATTCAAAATAAACCTCTACCAGATACCCATCATTTTGTGATTCCCCTTAGGAAGTGTGTGCTCTTCCACTGCCCAAGATAACAAAATCCCCCACTTGAATGACATCCCATGAGGCTCTATGGCCATTTTATTGCCAATAACTATCACAAACATTCCTGAAATGAGAAAATACTTATAGTACGCACAAAATATAAACAAATAATAAAGTAGAATTAATAATAAACAAAAATAAATCATATAAAAAGTCACTAAGGGAGTTAAATTTCTCCCAATGATATTATTTTCAACCATCATAAATTCTTCAAGGATTTAAGAAATGACATAACAAAAACTAACAATACACAAGGAAACATTTATTGAAAAAAAAAGAAATTTAAAAAGGTTCCAAATTTATTTTTCTATAAAGGGAACCCAAAAATCATATAACCCTTCCAAATCCATGGATAATACCCAAAAATACATAAGAAACAATTAAATGGTTGATAACTACATTAAAATTCACAATAATTTTCGGTTTATGAAAACATAGTGGAATAAGAGAAAATATCTATACTATTTAATTAAAAATTTTGATAGAGACTTATCCCCAAAAAAAAAGAGGATGATGCTAAAACCCTCCTTAGAAACACATATGTAGTCGTAATAAATGAAATATGAAACACTATAATGAATAAAATTCCATACAAATACCAAAATATGATAGTATATAATAAATTAATTGAATAAAAATTATAGAATTGGATGAAAAGTAGGAGAATGAGAAACGGGATGAAGAAGATGTGAAACCCCATGACTAATTCAGATTAGAATGCTACCTAGTCATAGATTACAATATGTATTTATTCTTTAAAATTATTTATATTCATAAAGCATTTGAAGAACAGTCAGTCTACCGAAATAATGAGAGGTCATTATAAAATTACATTATAAGAACTTATAATTAAATATTTTACCACACCAGAAGCATAAAATATATAACTTCTTTACTATAGAAGTGTTAAAAATAAGAAAAATCAATCGATTCATATCTTTTTAACTCGACATTATTTTTTAAAAAATTACAATAATGACGCTGACCCTAGTAGCCAGCATTGATGGATACATTATTCAATTGAAATATGATACAAGGAATCATATCCTAGAAAACTTAATAGTAAATAAGTCTCTGTAAACCCGAGACATATTTGAAATTAATATTATATTTTAATCAGAAAATTTAAAAAGTGTTTCCTTTGATAATTCTATTTTTCCTCATAGCATACCCCATCACATCAGTCCCAAAAGAAAACCATATATCCTAGGGAAAAAATATGAATGATTGATCTCAGATTCATAGAATGGTTTATCATATAGTGAAATCTATAATTAATATATAAGCATAAAAAATATGACATTTTTAATTTATGAACAACATTTAATTCAATCAATAGACTAAAAAAATATAAAAGAAATAAATTATAAACAAATAAATACATATAAATGAAAACATAAACATCAAAGCCATCCCTAGTTATTATAAATAATAGAAAAATCACATGGACTTAAATAACTAATCACGTATATGAGGAATTCATAATCATATAAATCTTAAACATTATATTTAGGCCATTCAAAAATACAGTTTAAATCTATTTGATGAATCCTATTTAATTCGACCATCTAATTTGTCTCATGATACCTGTTGATTAATTTATGGGATATATATATTCAGGGACCTGACCCTTAACAAACTATGTCCGTGAATTACTCATATGAAATGGGTAAAACATAATCAACATAAAAATTTATTCTAAAATCTAAAATATGTATGTTAATTCCTACAACATTCAAATAAATATAATCATAAATGATGTATCATAATATAGTGACTTGAAATAAAAATTTAAATCCTCAGTTAAGATAAAAATAAACCATATGAATAAGTAATAAGAATATATCAACATAAAATAGACCTAGTGTATCATAAGTTCATTAAATAAATAATGTTCTTAATGAATATAAATATAATTAAAATTTCATCAAAAACGTTTTTGGAAAAAATGACTATTTCAAAAAGAAAAAATATTTAAAATTAAATGTTATAAAAATATATTGATAATAATTTTATTCGAAAATAATATCTTTAAAGTTTTAAAAATATATTAAAATAAATTATTAGCTATTGTGGAATAATATTATGTTCAATTTGTAAACATTAAAATAAATATCTCATTTACATTTTTTGAAAAAGAAAAATCAAACATGTTTAGAAAATGTTATGAGGATTACTTTTCGTAAATTCTATAAAAATAAAATATAGGTAAATAATTAAAAAATAGATCATTTTTTAGAAGGATGAAAACATTTTTTAAAACATTAATATAGAATATTTATTTTTATGAAAATGCATATTCATTAAAAGAATGATATAAAGTAATATTTAAAAAAAACTAAAACATTTTACATTTCATAGTGTGGAAAATTGATACTATTTCTTAAAAATGATTATAAAATAAAATATTAGAGGAAATTTATTTATTTTAAGATATAGATATCTAATAATTCCATCTTTGGAGACTTAAACAAAAACAATCCCAAATCAAAATGAGAATGTGAAATAAACGCTTACCAATTTGGTAAATTCTGAATTGTAATCCCCATAAAATCAATTATTATAAAATTTAATCATTAAAGAAATTTAATATGAACAAATTCATGATATAAAATATCAAAGGGGACATATTTAAAACACATAATGTAATAAGGGGTGAATATTAAATATGTTTCAAGGAAGTAAAACTGAGATAAGAAATCATTACCTAAAGTTTGAATTACATAGTATGTGTCTAAACCTTCCATATAAAAAATATAAGATTATTAAATATATATTAAAGAAACATATTCTTATATTTAATACCATATATTATTTTTTTTCTTCTTTTTATTATCAAATCATTGTTTGAATCATTTTTCCCAGTGTTAATTACTTTTTTTTTCATATTTATTTTACTTATGTATAATTGGTCCTTTTATTTAGCTCATGGGTAAATAACGTCTCAAGTTTTTAACATGATATTGTTATAAAATATATTAATTACATACTAATTTTTTAAAATAAATTATTTTTATATATATTTATAATAGATTACACCATTCATGGACACTATAGAGCATACATACACATGAATGTTATTTCCATTTTTTTATCAATGGGAGAAATGAATGGAAAAGAAATATTTATTTACATTTATTGAATAATTTTTATTTTATATATAGAACATATATTACTAAAATAAATCCTTAATACCAACTATGTATAAATTAAATGAAAAAAAATTCAGATCACACAATGGATGGAGTAGTTTAAACGTACACACGAACGTTGTTATTGTTTTCCAATGGATTCAAATTTATGAATTTGGATCTGAAATTATATTTATAGAAGCATTATTAGTTCATAAATTTCACATATATTAATTAATTTTAATATTAATATAAATAATTTGAATCCTACGTAAAAAACCAATAACATCAATTCATGAGGCAATAGTCTGTCGTACAGAAGAGAGATATTGTCGTATCCCACCTGGAATGGAAAATAAAAATAATATATGAAATAATAAATCCAAATGTATAATAATTTAATTAATATCATATAAATTCATTACATTAGTCATTATTTTCATCTTTTAAATATAGTGATGGAAAAGAAATTTTATCATTTTGATTGGCAACAGTCCACTGTGCCCACAATCGACAGTTTCATTTTTCATTTTATAAATATAGACATAGATCTGATTTATTTAATGGAAATAATAAAATTTATGTATATAGAATATACATTTTTTATTATAATATCATGTTAGAGGAATCTCTTAAGGTGGTACAAATATAATTAAAAAAATTCATGTTATTCAATTTCTACATATTCTTAAGAGTGCCTATATAGTTTTATACACAATAACATATTAAAAGTGATTAATAATCAAAATAGGGACTCTAGGATGTGAGTGGGAATTATGGTATGTATTTTTTTATTTTCTAAACAAAATTGTTCAATAATTTTGAAGTGGGAAGGATATGTGTTGACCTTTTATAAGTATGGGAGAGGACATACATAGGTTTTTCTAAATGATAAAGCGATACCCACATTTTTATCCTCCCATAAGCATTAATAATGGGTAATCCTCAAACCTTAGAAGTTATAAGGTGAAAATATTTCCATTTATGGGTATTTATACACGTTTTATGTCATTATTAACCATTATTTTCTTACTTGAACCCCCACCAGAAAACACATTTTTATCTTATTTTTTGTAATAATTTTTTTCTCATTTCACTATTAATTATGGTCAAAAATCATTTTAAAATAAAAAATCTATAAAACTTATAATTATTAAAAATATTAAATTTATTTTCCAAATTTCTATTAAAAACTTGGATTATTTAAATTTTAAAATAAAATATTGACGTGATGAAATAGAAGATTTCTATGGATGAAATCCTCATTAGTAAATAATTTTTTAATCCTATAATTCAATATAAAAAGATTAAAATAAATTTAATTATTTAAATTATTAAATAAATTAATTATTTCTTCCTTAAAATCAATTTAAAATATAATATAATGTGTAAATAATTCAAATTAAATGACTATTTTAAATACAAATCAGTATTTTCACTATTAATATTAAATATTTTGTTCCAAACATTATAAAAAATTATATAAACAATTTTTTGGAAATTTATATTTGATTTTTATTTTTTTTAAAAATAATTATACAATTGGTAAAAAATAATGTAATCTATTTGTGAAAAGTTAAACTAATTTTTCATTCAAAAAAATGAAATTTTTTAGAAAACATTTATTTTTCATTCCAATGGTTCTTAATTTGGTTATAATCAATAGATACGAATTGAATTTATTTTATACACATGTAAAATATATAATTTTCATAATTTTTTTAATAATATTCAAACTTTATAACATAATGACTATGTTATAAGGGTCATTTCTAAATAATAACATATTAATATAGTTTACCATTTTATTTAAACATATTATTGTGTGCATCAAAAGATATCAATGATATTGAATTTATTGAAAATCATCTATATCATCAACTCATAGGATGTTACGTTTTCATTTCATTTTAGTGTTGTATATCAAATGTTATATCAAATATGATATTCCTAATTTAAAATACCAAGATTCTACATTCTACCATATAAATAAATCATATCCATGAAATTTAATCATGATGTCATTAATCAGTAGTTTGATATTTTAATATAATTTTCATAAGTTACCACATCATGATAAGGGTTGGTAAAAAACAATCTTGGTAAGTGAAAAAGATAAGCATAAATGATATCTTGAATAATGTGTAGAAGTTTTCAAAATAGTATACCATTTGGGGAAAGTGAAGGTTTGTCCACCGAATAAATGATTAAATAATTATAGAGAGTGATAATGTCTATTGATCACTAGACTATTAATTATTAATGGAATATAATATACACAAAAATAATTAATCATTTATGACATAAATTTCTATTTTATTCAGCGAATATGATACTAAAATGATAAATTTTTTGTTTGAATACGCTTTTACAAAATTTGTGGAATTCATTTTCTATCATGATTTATAACAATAGAAAATATAATTTCATAATATATTTTCATTCAAATATTTATTCTTGGGTTGTAATTTATTTCTTACCCAGGGACACGATAATCAAATATGAATTTACTTTATTCCTGGTTGACTAAAATTAACATTTAACAGATCATAAAATCCATAAAAGGGTTATATGTTATTCTTCCAATAACAACTAAAACCAAAAAAATGGATAGAAAATGTTTCTCTATTTAATAATGTATTATATTTTTCATAAATATAAACTCCAACAATTACATTTAATCTATTAAATAAATTGTTATCCTTAAGACTCATAAAAATATTTCAGACTAAATTCAGTGTTCAAAAATATGGAAGAAACTATATTAAATTATACTCCTAAGAATATATAAATTGTCCCTTAATGTCACATTCCAAATATTTGAATAAAATTATGACCATAAAACTATCATAAAACCATTTATATTTCCAAAAATAAATCCCCAGGTTAAATAATAATTTCTAAAAATCTAGAAATGTTGTAAACACCATAAAATATAAAAACCCATCAATTTACTAACCAATGTCTTAGTCACAAAAAATATTCTATAACCTTACCATTACCATTATTGTATAAAAATTTATCACAATGTTTTAGTTAGATTCTCAAAATAATGTATGTTCAAAAATATCAACCTTACATTGAATCACATTTTCATGTCTTGGTGTCATTCAAATTATTTTCTAAAATATCTTAATAAAGGTGTTGTAGTAATATTATTATACATTTAATAATTATTATAATGAAAATTTATTGGTTAAAATAATATTATAATATAATTCATTAATTGAAATACTCGAGCATTTTATTTATTCTACTTTATCCATAGTAATAGTGTAATATTTCCATTGATTCAATATCTTATTCTATAGTATATTCCATCAGCAATTAGAGATTTATTAAATATAGTTACCTATAACCTTAATATATTAAAATTAAACAAAAAAGTATATATTCATACCATTTAATTGAAAATCCAAATCGACTTTTGCACCACACTTAATAAAAACTCCCAAATCCTTTAAAAAAGAAACCGGGTGTTTCTTTCCGTAATTATCATATGTGGGAACACTTATTTCCCTTCTTCCACTTATCGATTTTATTCTCTTCCATACTTTCTTATCTTTAATCCCTTTTATTCAATAATAAAAAGATATTGGTATCTCTATTTTTCTATCACGTGATTTTAAGTCCTCGTTTGGTAATAATGCTTAGGAGAGTAGTTTCCTACTACAGATAATCCTATTCCCATTAATGAAAACATCATTCATGATCTCTAGGTTTTGTTCACTTATATAGTTCACATTCTATCTAGTAGGTTCCATTTATATAAAATGAAATAAAATTGATTAGTACATGACATGAAATATGATAATTTGTAATCACACAATATTCGAATCACATAAAGTAAATTAAAAAATTTATGTAAGGATAATAACATAATTATAAACATTGTTTCATTAGAGAATTTTCCAAATCATCATAATATTTTCAAATACTTCATAATGGATTTTAATGAAAATTTGAATTATCCTAAGCATATCACACATGAGTGTCAAATAGATTTCACAATAAGGCTTGTTTTTATACACAAAGTATCACTTTCATCATGGCCTACACACCATTTTTTGATTTATTACACCTTGTTATATCTATTCTAGAACCATGTCAACTTTTAGTCTCAAAACGTTGTTTTATTTCTAGGAAAATCACAAAATATCCATGTAAAAAACATTCTATATTAATATATAATTATCATAAATTTTTATCATATTTTTTTATTCCCAAAAATAATTTTTCCTAAATCTACTTCCAATGATATCTAAAAAATATACATTCATGGAAACTATAAAAAACCCAACCCATATGGTCTATAGTCATTGGATAATTTATTCAATTGGAAAAACCTACAAGGAATCCCACCATGAAGGAATGAATGTTTGAGTAGTCTTGGTAAACTAGATATATACTTCAAACTGACATAACATTTTTATCTTAAAATATAAAAAGAGTTTTATTTGATAATTCGATTAATTAATATAGTGTATCTAGAAATATTAATCACAAAATACATCTTGGTATCTTGGGGAAAATGAAATATTAGAAATAGGTGAGTATTAATACTTATTAAGGGTAATAATATAATGTATTATATATTGAAAAATAAAAATAAACGTTATCAAAAGTTAAATAACTGAATTACGTTCCATTTAATGTATAATATTAGTGTAATATGGTAGTTGTTAATCATGAAAAATAATGAAATAAAAAAAATATAATAATATTGAAACATATCCATGGATTTTATAACAAATAGAATAATCCCATGTAGATCAATAACTGATATCAAAATGGGGGAATAAATAATGATGGACATCAATAACATAATTTCAAGACCATTCACGTGATAGTTTAAATATGTGGCTAGAGACCTATAAAATTTGGTAAAATAATTTTATAAACTAGAACATTCAATGCCTTAAGGGGATATCTATGACCTAGACTGACCCAGAACATACTAATTTAAATGAATTTTCCATATGAAAGGGCTGTAACAAAAATAAATATAATCATTTTTATTGTAAATTAGAAATTTTAAATTTTAATACGTACCCTAGTCAAATAAACATAACCAATAACCATCTATAGTACTATAGTGAAATGTAATAAAATATGAAATCCCCGGTCAACATAATCATAAAACATCCATTGAAATAATAGTTTTAATATAAATACATCATATCCCTTGTGGATCATAAGTAAGATAAATTGTTGGCGTTGTTAATGAACAGAATGACATTAATTTTTATAAAAAAACATTTTTTGAGAAAACCTAACTTTTTACTCCGAAAATATATCTAAAACTAAAATTTTGAAAAAAATGATATAATTTATAATAAAAATTCTTTTAATACCAGCATACGATTTAAAAAATCATTATAATAACAGTAGAAAATTATGTTCATTCCATTCATAATGAAACAATGATTCCTTTAATTTTTTAGGTATAAGTGAAACATGCCTTGTTTTGAAAGTGACATTAACATTCCATTTTTTTAGAAAATAAGTCAAAATTGGTAATGATGTATTTAAAATAAAACATTAAATGGTCGAAAAAAAATAATATTTTAAAGTACTCTTTATTATGAAAATATATTTTTTACTGAAGATAAAAATAATATTTTTTTCATAATAAGAAATTATCAATAATTGTAATCAATAAGTAAGGGAAAATGGTAATATTACTTGAAAAATATCACTTATAATCTAATAATAAAATATATTGATAATATGAAATTGATATCTAATCATTCTCCCAAACTAGACTTAAAAAAATGCAATCATTAATAATTATTAGATTGAGTAATATACCCTAACAACTTCCTTATCATAAGAATTATAAGACCCATAAAGGAAATAATAATCAAATTTAAAAATAAATTCAATGAATATGTTTAATATAAATAAAAATGTGGTAAAACATTTCAAATAGTTAGTATATATATAGCATAATTGGATAAGTGGTGTATACAATATATGTCACACATAAGAAGAAGTTAGATGAGAAACCCTTACCTCAGGTTCGACATCCTTTATATGTGTATGACCCTCCTGTATAATAAAAATAGGTTAATTTTAAATTTATTTTAGAACCATATTCATATATATTATACAATATATCATATAAATATTGTCTTTTATCACTCATTTATTAAAAATACTTTATTTAGATCAGTATCTTGGGTGATAACTACTTTGTTTTTCATGTATATTTTAATAATGTAATTTTATTCTGTTTAACTTTATTTTGTTTAAATCATCCCTATACTGTTAAAAAATATTTAAAAGTAAAATATATTCATTATATATGTATATATATATATATATTTCTAGTTTTCTATTAATGTTTGAGATAGAGAATAGATTAGAATGTTCACAGAGTAGGTAGGTCGTAAATAGGCCTTAATGTTGATTCCATTTTTTCTCAATAGATGGAAAAAAATTAAAATAAATATATATGAAAAAAATACAAAATCATTATTATTTCAAATATAGGATGTATATTAGTCAAATTATTCATTTTTACCATCCTTGTAAAAACAAAATGAAAAGATTTCACATCTCTATCTGGAGGCGGTAGTCCCCACATAATAATGAGCAACATTATTATTTTCAAATAGAATGAATGTCACAATGTTAGATGGGATATTCTATTTACCATAGTATTTTTAGATTCTAAATATCACATATAATCATTAACATTATTCTTACTAATTTCATGTAAAAAGTACATGACAAATAAATAACATCGTATCGTGAGGCGATTGTCTGTCGTACAGACGAGTGACGTTATCCAATCCCCCATGGAATAGAAACTAAGAAGAAATATTGAATATAATAATTTCGTAATAAGAATTATTACAAAATTATCAGATAAATAATTTAAATACATAAATATATATATTTTTTAAAGGGGGTGATGGAAAACAAATTACATAGCTTCATGATGCAGCTGTCTCTCATATAAAAGATTGATTGTTTTGTTTCCCATTTTATGGAATTGGAGTTAGATCTGGGTTAGGTCATTAACATAATAACATATCAGTATTAAATATATAATTTTTATATTATATTATTATTCTTTATTATTCTAATATTTTTAATGGGATATGTCACTTTGTACTGAAACATAAATAAAATGTACAAAACAAGTAAAAGTACAGTAAGGGGTCTCACAAATTGTTAAAAACCCCATCACGAGGAACCAAATTGTTTATTCATCTTCTCCGAAATTTGGATTTATTTATCTTGTATGAACCCCTAGTATATTCCTTAGCCTTGCCTATGCCCACAACTCCAGAAGTGTATTGCTTCTAATTTTTTTTCTTGATGAAGGAGATTTTCAATATCTGAGCCATCTAGGTCAGAGTCATTAGATGGTTCATCTTTTCTCTCCATTTCAGTCTAAACATCCTCATCCCCTCCCATGATTAGGTTGACATCCTTATTTCCAATTTTTTTGTTTCTTGGGCCCTTCCAACCCATCATCGGTAGTAGCTGTTTGATGCATTTCCATAGAAGGAGTCTTATTTTTCTCATGCCATGAAAATTATAGCAATGCAGTTGACTGGAGCATTGCAGGGTTATCTATCTTGTCCTCTCATGGGAAATCAGTTTAAGTGTCCTTGACATCCATCTCCTCTGCATTACAATAATATAGTTCAATAAAAATATAGAGTTTGCATTTTCTAGTTGAGCACTAGGCCACTTAGCAATATTAAATACAAGATATGACACCTGCACATGAGGAGATTTGGGAGCCAAATCCCTAGGTTCCTCTTATTTTCTAGAAGATATGGAGTCTGGTTTAGAAGGATTTGAGGATGAATTTTCTTCCTAATTTGTAGAAGCAGAATTAGGTGAATGAAACTGATATCCAGTTTTAGAACAGACTACACCTGTGCAGTCAGTATGTCCATCTCTGTAATGTACATGTATTGAAAGAATAGAATTATTTATTCATTTTTAAACTGTAGTAGAGGGGGGAGAATTAGGGGGAGTATTAAATAAACTAGAACATGACCCTTGTATTTTCACATGTGAATTAAGACTTTACACTAGAGTAACTTCTTCTTGTGTTATAAATTTCTCATTTAATTGGGGTTTACCTGTATTACCGTGCTCAACAATGTTATCCCATGATCTATTCATTCAAGAATGTTCCATAGTGCCTGCAGAATGATATCCAACCCCACTTGGTCTAGAATAATGAGCTAAGACCCTACCATCAATCTTCTTACATACTTGTTGAGTTTGTGGTTCATGAACCCTCAATTGAGGATTTTGTGAAATAGTATCAGACACTCTATTAGTGTTTACTTTCAGCACTTTGATCCTTTTTAAGAATAGTTTAGCATTATTCCCACAAGTATAATAGTATTAACAAACAATAGAGCTCCTACAATTAGAGGAATAATGATCAATAACTCTACCTTCTCGACACTATTTGGGCATGTTTTCAAATTCTATTCTCAACTCATGCGCCTCTTATTCAGTATAAAGATAGACATTAACGACTAAAGTGGATCCTTAATATAATTCTACCAAAAAACAGTCATAATGACCAAATATAGCTATTTTAGTTTCTCTATAAATTTTTATAGGAACTCTTATAGACAATAAAATGTCATTTAATATTCCTGGATTCCACAGAATCATTTTTAGGCCAAATAATTTAACCCAAATTTGGGTCGAAGAGTTACCTATTTCCATAAGGTTGGAATTTTAGTCCCATTCATAGATGTGCAGTGCACCTGGCTTGAAAGAGATTGTACCATACACCCATAGCTTAATCTTGAGTTCTTCAGAGGGGAACATATAGTGAAACAAACCTCACCCCCGCGAGACACAGTTCCAATTAAAGAATCCCCAGGTATCAAAAATCTACTGTGTGAGATGCTCGGTCTTCCACGGCTCAAATCCTTTGGGAAAGATGAGTCAAGCTATAATCGAGTGAACCAAAGTTTTAGCCTCTCTGTGACTGCCTTTGGATCTGCCTTGACATGTGAGATGTAACCCTTCTTACGTACAACAACAATCAAACCTTTCAAAGGAGAAAAATTTCTACTGTGTTTTCTAACCTCGAATGTGTTCGTTGCTATAGGTCCTTCATTCACAAGCAAAAAATCCATCAATCTAGCTGCGGCATGAATGTGAGAATCAAAATGTCCCTTGACAAGGAAGTCGTTGTCCATTGATTTCATAATCAAAGATAGTGAAGAGGAAAAAACCTATATTCTGTTGTAGAGAAGATATGAATGCTCTCATATTCCTTACATCGCTCTCTTTTATAGTATTTTAATTAGGTTTAATTATAAATAAAATAAATGCATATGTTTACGAATAATACATCTTCTTCAGGAAGCCATTATAGGTTCAAACCTAGAAAATTATTAGGATAGTTTAAAAATCTACATAAATAATCTAGGATTTGTGGATGTCAAAAATGAATTTATTTTGGTAGGCTTTTATTGAACGAGAGTGTCTGGAAGTGTTAATAATAGATGATATGGGTTGGCCTTTTTTAACTTTGAGAGAGGACATATATGGAATTTTTCAAAAGATAAACTGATACCCACATTTTTAACATGATATAATACACCAAAATGGATTATTCTCAAACCCTATAGGAGATCATGTCAATATAGGGGTAGATAATGCGTTTTGGATAGTTTTATAATATTTTAAACCCTTATTTTATTTTTCAAATCCCGTCAGTAAACCCATTTTTACTTAAAATACTGTAATTAATCTATTTATTTTTACCAATAATTATAGTAAAAAATAAATTTTAACCTATTATATAATATAATTTTTTCTAATTCTAGTTATTGAATTTATTTTTTTCATATTCAATTCACAGAAGTGGAGGAATTTAAATTTTAATTAAACCACAAACATGATGAAAGAGAAGATTTACAAATAGAAAAATATCTGAAGTATATATTTTTTAAAATCCAAATTCATTATTAAATTAGTTATAATTAACTAAATTATTAATATTATAAAATTATTGATTTTTTTTAAAAAAATATCAATTTAAAATATAATTTAATATTGTAAATAAATTAAATAACAATTCAGTTTTAAATAAAAATGAATATTTTTAACAAATCATCAAAAAATTAATCATTTCATAAAAGTCACAAAATTGAACATATAGATAATTTTGAAATATATATTTAAACAATAAATTTTGTTTTTTAATATATATTTTCTATTACTGGTAAAAAAATAATTCAAAATTATGTTCAGAAAGAATGTATAACCATAATTTCTGAAAAAATATTGTTTTTGAGAAAACATTTCAATATCTTTCAAATGGTAATTATTTTATTTATAATCAATATATAACCAATGAATTTATTTTATACTTGTGTGAAATATAATATTTTAATTATTTTTTATTCATTATTTATACTCACTAACATAAATGATTTTATTTAATTTTCATGTTTAAATAATATTATTTTAATAGAGTATCCTTTTTCATTAAAACCATGAACTGTGTGAATTAAAATTTATCAAAGATATTGAATTTAAAAAAATATTATATCATAAATTATTATTGTGTTAAATTTGTATCAATTACCAGTATAGTGTGTCATATATTCAATAAAACATGATGTTCTTATTTTAAAATCATCATGTATAACATTATTCTATAATAAATTTGATGTGTCCAATAACTTGTGATTCCTAAAAAATGATCAAAATATAATTTTGAATCAATCAAATTTAAAATAAAATAAAATATTTTACATTTAAATGCAATTTACGAAATTGATTCCTTTGTAAAAAAATTGATTAATTATTGTGAAATTATTTTGTTTAATTATTTATATATTTTCATATTTAATTCCAGAGTACTCATTTTGACATACATTATTGAGATAAATTAGGTTTTAATTTAAAATATCAATTATTGACATCTACAAAGCGATTAAATATTTATTTGGAATTGTTTTTTAATAATTCATTTTAAAACGTAAACGATTTGTTTACAATTTTATTCAATTAGAGATGTATTATTTAAATAAATATAACCATGTTTCATAGACATAAAATAAAGGAAAAGTATTTTCTATATATTTATAAAGATTTAATGATCTTTATTATGGTTATTACTAATTGGTTACAATCAATAACAAAATAATATGAATACAGAATAATATATTTTCCATGAAACTATATGTTATTATCACATATAATTTTATCATAAATAGATTTATTAATGATTATTGATAATTTTTTATAATTAAATATATAGATAATATATTGAAAAAAAATCAACATTAACTTAATATTTTTTAGGAGGAGTATAATTGGAATAAAATAATAAATCCTCATAATGATATATTTTTGTTCGAGAAATGCCTTGTACATATTTAATACATGGATATTAAAAAAATATCCCACCACTTGAAACTGAATCTTTAAATTGGATTGCATATTTTGAATCAGAATATTAATTATTATTTATTATGGAAAACATATATTTTGATAATAAAAATATGGTACTATTTTAAAATATTTTCATAATAAAAGGGATAAAATAGATAAAATAGGGGTTAATATAAGGGATAAGACTAAAATTGTCACACTGAAATGTTTGAATTTGGTTTACTAGGGTAATTCACCATTACCTTACACTATATAAAATTTTTATTTTAATTATATCAACATTACATGTGAAAAAAATTCATTAGATTTGAATATTCTTAATATTTAGAAGGAATTTATCTATTAATATTTTAAAAGGTCATCTTCTCTCCTTACTTTTGTACATGATATGAGTACTTTAGCTTGACCAGCATCGATTAAAATCACATATTAATTCTGTTTCTAATTTTTAGGAGATTATATTCTCACCAAAATCATAGACAATAATTTTTAATTGTGATACAAAAAAGATTATACTATAGGAAAAGTGGGTAAGATCATATATGAATTAATTCGTGACCTGGGTATGTGGTCTATGTTGTAGTCTTACTTTTATTGGAATTATTTTTTTAATAATTCCAATTATGTGGAATTATGTGTGATATTAATTTTAAAATATAAATATTTTCAACTAAATTTATTATTTCTACTATTTTAATATATTATTTCCACTTTCCCCTGCATTGGTACTGATAAAGACCAAAAGAATGTTTTTATGAAAAGAATACAAATATTATCTTTTTTAAATTTGGAATGATTTTCTTAATTACCATATAACTAAATTTATTTTAACATGGTATATAAATAGTGTATAAATTAATTTTTAACTAGAAATTAAATTATTTATAATTGATGTTAGTGGAATGTTTTAAAAAAATATGTGGCTTACATTTGAATTTTTACAAATGTTTTCAAATAATATTATACTTCAAATTTATATGACATGAATGGATATTTAAACCATCGTGTAAATTATTAAAAATTTAAATTACACTATAATATTAAAAAAATAAAAAAAATCCAATTCTTATCAATATTTGATAAATTTTCTAAAAATATAATGTGAAGATGATTTTTTCTATAATTAGACAATATCTCTAATGATTTCAGAAATGTATTTCTAATTTATTTCAAAATCCTTGAATAGTGATTAATATTGTCTTGGGATTTTACATATTAAAACTATCTACATTCACTATTTGGATGGATTGTAAGGATGATGATGTTTTCAAATAGTTCACATCAAACTCATATATTTCATAATAGTTTTTTTGAGGTAATGATGAATTCTTTCATTACTATTATGGAATAAATATAAATGAAATATTTATTTAATAAGTTTAGGTTTATTTATACCCTTGTAAATAATATAGTATTTTTTTATTTCTTATGATCTCAATGAGTACATTGGTGGCTAGTTCATGCCTATGTTGGTACACATGCAGTTTTTACAAGCCCAAGAGAGAACAAACACAAACATTCCATGCCAAAGAGGATAAATGGATAGTAAACCAAAGATTATCAATGAAAAAAATAGTTAACCTATGTATAATATGTAACTTTTTTATAGATATCCATAACATATTATTTATATGATTTAGACTATACCATGAACATTTTTACTATTCTTATGATATACTCTCATGGCTCATGATTTATTGATTATGATTACAATCTATAATGAGTCTTTTTTTTATATAATTTTATAATATAAAATAAGATTTATGGTATATGATTTTTTTTATTACATATGTTATGATCATTAAATCATAAACATATTTTTATGATATTTTTCGTTATCATCATTGATTGATATATCCCACGTTTACCCTTTTTTCTATATCATATCATGATTTCCAATGATTCCATTTCCCTTTGTTACGAAGAATGGTTTTATATTTGATATTTTAATTGGAGGTACTGTTTTAGAATAAATTCATGGGAGATGTTGAAGATCATTCAGGAAATCAGTTGATAATATATCTAATATATAAATACAAAAAACCTTTTCGATTATAGAGCATATATTATTTCTACAATTATTAAATATTCATATATAATTATGTGATGTTTAAACAAATTATTCTTTATTCACATAGAATACCCTTAAAATTAGTTTATTATATTTCTTACTTCCTATAAGAAAGGAAATTCTCATCAATATGAGATATGGTGGAACCAATCATCCCTGAATGCTTTTTAAATTCCAATTTTTCCACCAAAGTGTTGTTGAATATAAAAAAAGTCATGAAAGTTTAGAGAATTATAAAAATAGGGTCTAAAAACTTACATTAAATATAAGAATATTATATTTCCATAATTTAAGGATAAATCCAAGCACCTAGGGGTATTCAACTCTACCACTAGACCTAGAGTTTAGATTTTTTTGGAAATATAATAGACTACACCAACCATGAGAGATAAAAATATGGGTAGAATCCCATGTTAGAACTACCCCATATTTCATCATTATTTTCATGGAGGAATAATAAAAATAATAAAAATACACTAGACTAAATTATAATAACAAATCATGCACATAACTATGTAAATTTTCCTCTCCACAAAACAAAATATTATACCACAACTCACTTGAAAATCATTTAAAACAATGAAATTAAACATATATAGTAGTTTAAATACCATATAACCCAATTAAATATTACATTCAAATATCAAAATTAATTAATTTAAAAAAATTCATAGTCTCATAATCAAATATTCATTTCAATATATCATATATATCTTCTTTATAATTTTTAAAAATCATCCATCAAAACATAACCCAAATATTCCATTGACAAGAATCTATAAAATCTATAAAAATATATATATATATATACAAAATATAAAAAATAATAAAATTCTATTTGTCTCTATGTATGGATTGGATACATGGTTTGGAATACCAATTTTTAACTAAATAATTAAATGGGGAGTAACTCTAATCCAAGGACAAAGGCTTCGTATGGTTTTCCATAACATGTGATCTAACTGTGAACCTTTAGTTAGGGTCCCATTTCAATCCAAAAATGTTAAATTCATATAACTTATGAAAATAATATCATTATAATTTAAAAACCACATATATATATATATGTAAAATAATATGTTAAAAAATTAAAAATTATTGACTCAAAACCAGACTATGTGTAGTGACTTAATGTTCTAAATAAGAAATAACATGTTAAACTCACCCCACATCAACCATTAAGGTTAAAATATTATTATATATAATATATGATTGATCCTTTAAAAAATCAATGATTTGATACCATTTTTTAAAAAAAAATTACTTGGGTTATCCATGATTAGGGTACCAAGATAGCTTGTGGCATGTGCCATAATGTGTTCCCAAATGCCATGTGCTAAAAACTATTGTCATGGAATCATAATGAATTCCATTTATAAATTTTTCAAATTATAATTATAAGTAAACATAAATTTTACATTTGCAGTGACTTTGTAATGGAATACACATGTGTTAGATGACTATATTGAACCAACAATGAAGGTGAAAAGAGAAAAATAAATAGGGTGTGACTCGAAAATTTTTAAAAATACAAACAACCATGGTAAAAACATAAAACCAGTTGAAAATAAATTAATAAAATTCTTAAAATATATGGAAGGTGGAATATGCTGACATTTTCATAGCAAAAAATTAATTTAAGAATGGTACAATACCAAATCCAACATCTATACATAAACCTAGATCATTATCCATCCTAAAGGTATCTATCGAAAACATAAACAAAACCAAAATAAGTTTAAAACATAGGTAAATGTATTATATTTGAGAGATTTATATAATTTCTTCTATTTTTATATGGTTTTAGCTATAGAGTCTGGGTTAGATTTCACCAAATACAGTATCTGATTAATTTTTTTGACCACTGCATTATTACTTTTCTAAAATTAATTTTATGAAAATTATTCATTTATTTTGTAATCCAAGGAATATAAGTAAATAAAAAATTTATATTTTTTTATAATTATATTATATTATCAAATAAATATTAATGTGTTTAAGTAAATTCAGTAAATACCACTTCTCTAAAGAAATGGTGGAAATTCCTATCAAAATAAAAAGAAATTCACAATTTATTTCATGTTTGTAATTTAATAATTAATTTAAAAAAATAAAATAATATATCATTATAATTAATATAATAATGAGTGATTCCAAAGTCAAAATATGTCAAATTATCTGAATTCCAATAGATAAAAAATATTCAAACCAAACCACATGAATAAAAATACCACAAAAATGATGTTAAATAACAGTAACATCAATTAATATAATGTAAGGATAAGAATAAATTAGGGGAATATACTTATGAAATTCTAGTTGATGTATAATAATATCCTCATAATTTATTATTTTAAAAAAACATCATATACATATGAAAATATTCTCTCTCTTAACAAAATAACAAATTAATAAATCATAATGTGATATTTCAATCATATCAATCCATAATAAATACACTATTTATAGAGACACAAAGTAGTCATGGTAAAATATAATTCCATTTTTAGTATCCTAATAACAATTGGTGTAATATATTTCATTGGAGTGAATATAAATGACATGAAAGTTCCCAATGAAAATAGAAATATAGACAGTGTGTTTAAATCAAAGAGAGTTCTAATCCAATTTCATCTAAAATTTCCCATGGTTCCCATAGAAATTTAATAGGAGTTGATAAATATCAATCATGAATCAAAACATATAAAAGTAAAGGGATATATAAAAAATCACTTATCACACTTCAAAAGCCACTTTAGGAATGGAATTTTCACACCATTATAAATTCCAAATGGAAGCATATAATTTTCATAACTATTAAGTTCAATGTAAAATATCATTCAAGGGTTTATAACTAGAATACTGTTGAAAATTTTCCAAAAAAAATACATTGACTCATCATTGATGATTCTAATCAAGAAATTATTTTCTATTTTTTCCAAATGATGTATAAAGCTTTAACCCAATGTTCATGAATTCAAATCCCCATTATTGAACTCATATATAGCGAAATAATTATAAAACCACACATTAAAAGACAAAAGTAAATTAAATAAAATATTATATAATATAATATACAAATTACATAACCGCAAGATTATTTAAGTTATCATTATGTATTCTGAAAATCATTCAAATGTGTATCTTTCATAAAGTGAATGAAAAATAACAGTTTATTTTTAAAAAAGCACTCTAATTTTATGATATAAACTATTTATGGAGAAATTTAATTTATAATTTATTTCATTTTGATGAATATCTTGTGTAATTATGTCACATTAACATTTCATTAAGACATTAGTTTACATAAAAATTCATATAAGGAATCTTCATAAATACTATGGGTAAGTCAATAAGAAATTAATTAATTAATACATTAAATATAAATTAATGTTAGACATGAAAATAACCAACACATGAAAATAGTTATTCCATTTCCAAAATATAATAATTAATTGATCATTAAATAATGGATTTTTTTTAACTGTTGATCGACAAAGGAAAATTAATAGAGTCACCTAAAAATATATAACTAGACATTGTGAGAACTGTACAAAACCCTCACATAAATAGAGAAGGGGAAAAATAACTAATAGAAATAATATAGAAAAAAATAATAGAATATTTAGGAAAATCTCTCAAAGTATACTTTTCAAGCATGGCCCCATAGATAGAGGAACAAGAAGAAATAATAAGGCAGTGAGATGAATAGAAAAGAAACCACGAAAAATAGATTCACAACCATGATGATCTATATATAAAATAAAAATGATTCACCTGAGTACATGAAATACGAATGGAGAGGAATTTATATACATCTCCACATTTATATATATTAATAAATGAAAGGGTAAGAACAAATGGGGTTTTAATTCCATTTGTATATAATTATAAAATTTTAAGAAAAAACTAGGAAGTATCATGACATTGTGTTTCACTGTTGGACATAGAATAGAAACCCCTCTCAAGAAACACCATGGGAATGATCTATTTATCTAAAAACATGGATAACATCATCTAAGAATAACAAAAAATCCAAATCAATTTACCATCCTAGGCATGAAGTTCATCATACATGTTGTAAGGAACCTACCACTCCTGATTTCATGGAATATCCTCTCCCCCAACACCCCAACATAGAATAACCCATTCATCCTCATGTAAACTAAACCTATCATATATTGTTACTAATTAACATAAGCGTATTATTATGTAAGATTATTTCACATATCATGACATGCATCACTATAACATTATTATCATGCATAAGTATTTTCTCCATGGTATAACCTTCCCCTTCCTAAATTTATTAAAGTATATATTACTATTATTTATCATTTTCAGCTCCTTTATGAAAGGGTGGTGGAAAAAATCATACACTCCATGATACATATTTTTATTCTCTTTTTTCTTATATTGTTATTTAATCACTAAAAACACAAATATTCACCCACAACCTATCAATTCATGAGGTCCAATAGTCATGGTGTTATGTGGAACCCACCCAAAAATTCCAAAATCTAAAAAACACTAGACCATACCATGAATTCATATTAATTTCATGAAATATTAATTAATATTATAATATTAGTAAATTACAATGTAATAATAGATTGTCAGTATTACATTAGAAGACATAAAAAAGTGTGTTTGTATCAAATTATGGGTTCTCCTCTGAATATTAATTATTTTGATATATTATTTCTCTATACTCTATATTCTATTATATGGAATTTCACTAAATTCATGAAATCATACATTACTATCTTACATTATTTTTTATTTATTAAGGATATTAATTATTACCTTATTGATTTCTGTTAATACATTAAATTTTACATATTTGAAATACCTTCTTATTTTATTCCAATTGGATATGTTTTACACCACTATCTATATCATTATGTTCCGCTTTTTATATTTCTCCAATTTTCTTCTATTTTAACAAATCTTTTCAATCCATTCTGTTTATGGGTATATTCATGTACATTTATTTTACATCTTATTATATCCTTATGTAAAATACATCTAATATTAAATGTGATGATTTTACAATTACAATATTCCTTTCAATGTACATCATAGTTCTTCTATATTGATTTTCAATAATTAAATATAATGAAATTTTATTACAAAAATATTATTTTATATTACACTATATATTCTTTTGATATTGGTTTTATAATTTGACTTATATCTCTGTTATTATAATAATATAACCAAATTCCATGAAAACTTTTGTTCTGATATCACATTCATCTTCATATCTATTCAAATCTGTTTTTTTAAATTAATTTTATTATAATATATATAAAAATAATTATTCATTTTTTAAAATCCCACATTTATCTTATTTAACATCAATAAAATTTACATTATTTTTTCTGAAACCATGTAAACCCTAATGAAATTTGTTCATTAAACATTTACAAATTCATCTCCTCCTGAGAGGGAATTATTAATAAATGTTAATAATTTAATATCTTAAAATCCAAGGTCATTTTTATGCATTATTTTCTTAAATGGTAACTGTTTAGAAAAAAATATTATGTAAATATAACCTAAAATTTTATTATCCATGTTCCTTTGTGTATGTGGTGTGTGGAAAATGAAATATCTTTGAGCAGGCCAATCCATCTGTTTCATTATCATTCCATATCAACACCATTGAATTTTGATAGTATTTATATCAATTCACATGCTTATTTAATTAAAAAAATATAATCTTATGACTAATCCCATAGTGGCTCATGTCATGGCTACCCCATGCCCACCTCTAATAGGCCATGGGCTAGAGACTAGCACCGAGTTGGAATATCCCACAAATGGGAGGAATTTTCCTAAGTACTTGTACACATGCACACATGTACAAGCCCAAAATACAAAAATTAAGAAAAAAAATAAATATAAAATGCATGACCACTCTAATATACCAACCATAGAGTATGACAGTAGGAAACTAGAAACTAAACAAGGCCATAATACATTCCCAAACAAAGAAAGAATCTGTAGAAGTGAATACACAAGTTCCACAAACTCATCCATAGAAAACCATAACAGAAGGGTAGGTGTAGAAAAGTTGTATGATGCCATAGAAGTACACCATGTCCATCAAATATCTCTAATAACCACCTAGTCTCAGTCCACCTGGGAATCTCTCAAAGCGTCAATCATCTGCACAAGACACGAAACATGCAGGAAAATTCCTTATATGTGTGAGAAAAATAGTACTCAACAGGAATCCTTATAACCACATTAGAAAACCACAAATAAAATACTATAATTTAATGGTACAATCATATCAACAAAATTATATTTTTGTAACACATATAATATGGATATACATTTATACTCATAACTAGTCTCATTATAAAGTGGCAATTCACAGAAATCTCCAGCACATGGTTCTACTAATTTAGGCCCCACCCCAAGAGGAAAACACAAGTCAAAGATCATAACATACAGAGAGGTGATCCTTCCCATATAGTACCAATAACCCAATCTGTATTAACCCGTAGTGTAGGGGATACTTCTCAGGGAATAGAAACAACCCTACCAATGTGGTTTGTAATGTAATGAATTCTTCTTAGATAATACTAAAAACCTTATCGATACAGCCCACTAGATGGAGGACTAAGGCCATGTGGTCGAAGGTTATGTAAATTCCCACAATACGCCATCAAGGGTGACATTGGATTTCTCCATTCCCAAGGAGGGATACCATAACTTTTATTGGGACTTTTCCTTTAGAGGGGAATACTATATGATGATGTGGAAGTAATATTGTACTGAACCCTCAAGGAAAGAACCAAGGGAAACTATGCATCTATATTGGTCAAAGATAAAAACCAACTAAGACATATAATAATGGCCACCTTGTCTCAAGCATCTCTATGCTAATGAAAAATGGAATACGGACCTCCTATTGGAATGTTACAGCCATTTTAGTGAAAAATTATAACTTGAGTCTGGTCTAGGTTTAACTAGTTGACCCGACCAGGTCCGATCGACCCGAACGGCCCGATCCAGCCGACCCAGCCCAGCCTAGCCCAATGGTCATGGTCCATCATGGCCCATTTGGCTTAGCCTGTTGAACCACATAGCTACAGTTTAAATGACCATTGAACTGTTTAACCCTACCTACTGGGCCGCTATAGGGGCTCGGTCCCTCCAGTATTGACTGCTACATGAAAACCAACCCCCTTCTCCAGTATGTGGCTCACCAAGACTCGTGCTCTTGATCAACGTAGCACTGTTTTGTTCAACTCATATGGCCACCACATCCAGCGTCCTCCACCGCATCAGGCTCCATGCGGACCTTAGTTGCGTACACTAGATCCATTGTGGAACCGAACAAGCCAGGGGCTCCCATATGGTCCCACCTTGACCGCCACCTCAGGATCTACAACTTCCCACCCCATGGTTGTCCAGGCTGCCTCTCACTCAAGCATGTCCAACCCCTTCCAGGCCACATACTGGCTCTTTAGACAAAATTACTACCAATGTCCCACCATCCACCTCACGCTCTTCATGAACCGGTCGTACCCACTTCTATGGTCGCTACCATGCACTACCTCCTTACACTGCCACAAGATGCTACCTTGGTGGATTGGTACCATGAATTAATCATCTCACCTCTATGGTTTTGTGGCATTTTTAGATCTGAAATCTCAAGTCATTGTTCTATGGTTCGAAGAAAAAATGATCATCAGTTCATATTTTACGAAGAATGAGGAACATGAGAAAGATTAGGAGAGAGAAAATAAATCACAAGAACACTTGGAGAACATATCATGGAAATTGTTCCTATTTTCATTGATTCTTTTATTTTAGAAGGATCACAAGTAATGAATCAACAAATAGATCTATCTCCCATTTAAATCCTCATATGTATAATCTCATCCTTCATGTGACTGAACAACATATCAACCTATTCTTTGGTTTGTCTGAATTCATCGTTGAAATTAAGAATGAAGAATAAATAAAAAAGAAACAACACCCAACATATAATTTGGATCGGTAGATGATGATGTGTGTAGCTAAAACATCACCATTCATCAATCCATTGAATCTTAGGTTTGTCTTTCTTAATTTTCCAATCCATTGACCTTTATTAAAAGGAGATCCTTCTCCTTGACTTAAAGGATTTCCAGTGTTATGTCATAACCCTAGATTTTTAAACATAAGGAAAATTTAAAATAAAACTAACACTTCAAAAAATAAAATATATTTTTTAAAATATTTTAAAGATGATTACGTCCAAATGCTAACTTTCATGGACGGCCCACACTAGTCAATGTTAGTCCCCATCTAATGTAAAGTATCTATTATGAATGTAATAGTTCCCTCAAATTTCATATCTAAACACTCATTTAATATTTATTTTTGTTTTAAAGAAAAACTACCTACACACTTTATTAAATAATAAAAATCTGTCAATAAATTCGTCCATCCATGCTGAGCCTCCGAATCACATACTATCTTAGAGCATGCTCACAGAATTTTCCCAACTTATTTATAAAAAACTAATGAAAATAAAAGTCATTACATCCTCCCCACCTTAGGTATTTACATTCCTGAAATCAAAAAAGGGATACTCAACAAAATGACGAGATACTGATCATGAATTTGATCCTCCCACTACCAAGTGCTCTCCTAGGAATTCCTTTGCTGCAAATGAATGTGCACTGGAGGAGTATACTGCCCCTGAAATATCCTCTAATTTATATCCTCAGTCTCCACTATGTACTCCAAAAATGTTTCCCCATCATCAAGGTCTAGCTTACCCCAATTGATGAAGTGTGATGGATCATAAACATACCTCCTCATCGGCAAAACATGGAATACATCATGCATTCAGTGCAACTGTTGTGGTAGATCTAGGTGCTAGACCACTACACCAACTCTACGCAGAATCTGAAAAGATTTGATGTATCTTAGAGATAAGTTGTCACCTTATTGGAATCTTTGAAATCCCCATTTATGTGATACCAGAAGAAACACATAGTCTCCCTCCTATAATTCTAGTGGCCTTTGTATCCTATCATCACACAACTTCTACCAGCTCTGTGTAATCCTCATCCTCTCCTAGATGATCTTCACCTTCTCAGTGGTACCAGACACCAACACTAGACCCATGTGTGCTAACTCTCCTAGGTTAGTACCACAATGTGGCGACCTTCATGGTTAGATGTACAATGCCTTGAACGATGTCATACCAATGGTGGGGTGGTTACTGTTGTTGTATGAAAACTCCAATAGTGGTAGGTGATCATCCTAGCTACAACTGAAGTCTAAGATGTGGGCCTATAGCATATCCTCTAGATATTGAATGGTTCTCTCCATATTGACATCCGTGTTGGGGTGGAATGTTGTGATCTAGAGTAACTGATTCCCAAACACCTCATGAAATCTGATACACAACCGGGATGTGAAACTAGCAGCAATACCAGAAACGATCATTCATGTTATCTGTGAATCCGAAATATATCTGACATTCTGAGGTGTCACAAGAACACTACTGAACTCTTCTCCCAGATAGGTAGTAAGTGGGGTGTCTTGGTGATTTAGTTAATGATTACCCAGATGGAATCTTGACCCATGTACATTCATGGAAAACCCATCAGAAATTCCATCAATATATCATCCCACATCCACTCTGGAATCTCAAGGGGTTGGGTCAAGACTGCTGGAACCTAGTGGTCGACCCTCACTTTTTGACAAGTGAGGTTCTAAAAAAAACTATGCCACATCCCTCTTCATCCCTGCCCACCAGAACAAATGGTGGAGGTCTTGGTAGATCTTTTCCATACCCAAATGTACCTCTAATGGAATAGTGTAGAAGTCTCTCAGAACCTCCTCCCACAACATCACTAGTACAATTGTCTTCTATATGAAAAAAATGATGTGATCCCCACCTATCGAATATCCAGCTAGCGAATTCCCTATGGACAACTGAGCACGCCGGGTCTCACAGTCAATATCCCAAAGATGTTCTTCCATGAATCAATACAAGAGTGGAGGGGTGACAACCATCTAATGGAGGTAAGCTACTCCATCTCCATCCATAAAGGATATTTTTATTACGGCCAACTACTCTGACACCTCATTCCAAAACTACAAGTTGGATCTCTTATTGAGAGCGTCTGACACAACATTCCCCTTCCTATAAGTATAGACAGTCCCAAAGTCATAGTCATGGAGGAAATATAACCATCCCATCTGTCTCAAGTTCATGTTCTTCTTATAGAATATATACATGAGACTCTTATGGTTATTTTAGATGATAAACCTCTCACACATCAGTTATTTTCACCACATCTTCAATAAAAAGACTTCAAAATCTAGCTAAGTATTGGGGGTCACGTAGTTCTGCTCATGATGTCTCAACTATTGAAAACCATTTGAAATCACTACATACCCCTACATCAGGACACAGCCAAGCTCGGTCATTGATGAATCACAGAACCCTACATACCTGATTCCCTCCTATGAGAATCTCAAGATGGGATTTCTCATCAAACTATGCCTCAGCTCTTAAAATCAGTGCTAGAACGTTTTTTTCTACATGAAAGGCTTCCCCTTCCATGTAAAATCCTTCAAAGGTGATGATACTCAAGAAACTTAAGGTACAAACCTTTTACAATAACCTAACAAACCCATAAAACTCCTCACCTTGGTAACACTCTTAGGTATCTCCCAAGAAAGAACAACCTCAATATTCACTAGATCCACCAAAAATCTAGTGTCTGAAATGACATGTCCAAGAAAGTGGACCTCCCGAATCCAGAACTAACAATTCAATAGATTCCCATAAATTTGGAGTAATTAGAGGATTTCTAGGACTATCCTCAATTATATCACATACTCCTCATAAGATTCTGAGTACACTAGGATTTCATCAATGAACACCACCATGAACCAGTCAAGGTAAGGCTAGAATATCACGTTCATGAGTCCCATGAACACTTATGGGGTGTTCTCTATTCCAAAAAAAAATCACCATGTACGCTTAGTGGTCTTAACGAAATCTGAAGGATGTCTTAGGTACATCCTTTTCCCATACAAGAAGATGGTGATATCCAAATTTGAGGTTAATCTTAGAGCACAACCTCACTCTTTTTAGCTGAATGAAGAGGTCAACAATCCACAGTAGTGGTTAATTTTTCTTCAAGATCACCTAATTCATACACCAAAACTCCACACATGTCCACAAGACACCATATTCCTTCGAGGAAAACAAAGATGAGGCCACCCAGTGTGAAACATTGGGTATAATAAAGCACTTCCTCTATATTTCCTCCATTTATACCCTCATCTCACAAAGCTCTACAAGTCCTATATGTTATTAATGGGTAAATATCAGCATTTTCACACAGTATATATCAATTTATAATTCTACCTCTCTAGTGGGAGGTAATTTACAGACGTCTTTAGGAAATATGTCCTCATACTCCACCACCAATATAGGAAATTGAGGACTCCTATCATCTACTACACTGAGGGTGAGTCAAGACAACTTGTGAGTAATTAGTTGCTCCCCCTTATGAGTAATTCCTTTGTGAGTCACATACATTCCCTTTTTTGACCTAAAGAAAACCTTGTCCCATCATAATAGACACAACACACTCTACACCTAATATGGTTAATCTGAGCATGGACATTAGAAAACTAGTACATACAGAGAATGACATTGTAAGGCCTCAACACTGCTACCAAGAGACCATACTGATACTCTCACCTCCATGAGTAATATAACACTATCAGTACCCAAGTGTGATAAATCAATCCCCTCCCTTAAGTGTCTCGAAATGTAAGGGGTGAGTCAACAGTTCAACCAGAATCTCTGAGCCTTGAATAAGTTATATAGAATGAAAAGAATGAATGGAACCAATGTTTATCAAAACTAAATCTATGGTGAAAAAACCATAGATCGTAACTCTTGTCATCCCTTGGGAACTAGGGTCTGAATCCCCCATCGACTAGATCTATCATCGTCCCAACCCACCATCTCCCTAAGCTAGGTGTGGACCACCTGGGGTGGTGGTGGTAACACTAAGAACCTCCTCCCACATCCTACTACAATACTCACACCTCTTACATATCTTTCTCCCTATTTACCACCATTATAATGTATCTTCCTCTTCTTCATCGGTCCCCCAACCATCCCCCAATCATCTGTATGTCGAGTCAGGAAATAACAAGCCAAATTCCTCTGACCGCCGAATATGTAACACTGCCTATATATAGGTTGACTAGAGACACCCTTAGATCCCTACATCTATGACCTAGTATCTTGGGGTTGTCTCCTAATGTTCCTAATCCATTTGGGTCCTTGTGACCTCTATCAGCTAACTAATACCCAAGTCTCAACTACCTGGTTCCTGCTGGTAGCTCACAATGCTGGTGTCTGCTCTACTAGAGAGCTCTTTATAAGTAGAGCTCTATCCAGTACCCCATCATATGTAAGAATGCTATGGTTTATTATGGATTTCTTAATCTCTGAACATAGTTAATACTTAAAGGTCTGAGACATGAAATTACACCATTTCTAGGGAGTAGTGAGAAATATTAGTAATCCTCGTCGAGTAATCTACCACTGTCTGACTTCCCTACTATAGATGCAGGAGGTCCTTGATGTGCACTGATAGCAATGTTTCTGGAAATAACATCTCCCTAAATATATACTCTATGCCTTTCCAAGGGTTTCACCTCATATTGTGTTTGGTTCAATAAGATTCAACATCCCCCCAATCACTTGAAGAAGACTTGCGGCTAGGAACACCATCTGGTCAGAAGGCATCCTCACATGGTGGAAGACATGATTAACTACCTACAACCAATCATTGGTTACCTGGGGGTCTTTCTCACCCTAAAATATGGGATGTCTCTACCCCTGGAACTCATTCAACACAATAATCATGTGTGGATCCTCAATAGGTAGTACTGGGAGTAATAGATGGTATAAAAGTGGTGGTATCATTGGTAAACCACCTAGAGGTGCTATCTTCGGTACAAGGTGTATCTCTTGTACAAGTCCCTATACTTCCAACTTTTCACTCGGTGGATCATCTTCATGATCATCTCACAGAACCATGTATAGTTTTTTGGGTGGAGGCATCCCAAAATTAAAAAAAATATGTACCACGATCAATAGAGTATACCTGGTGAGCTGAGTTACATGAGAACACACCCAAATCCTATATAATTCAGGTACCATTATATTCCCGATAACTATTTTTTATATATATTGAGTCAGAAAGTATCTTTATAGAGTTATGGCGTATGGATACTTTGGCCACCACACCAACACTGGATTCCCTTCACTGAAATCCGAACTCAAAACACATGAAATTATTTCCCCAAACCAGCCTCAAAGACTCCCATTTCTAAAGTAGAATCTACCTCATCTGATACCACTCTATCATGACCCTTCCTAGAGGGGTGCATGGAATCACTACCCCAAGACCGCCTCTAATAGGCCAGGGGATGGAAACTATAACCAATTAGGAAAAGCTCTAAAATGGTATTCATTTTTTTATATACCTGTACACACACATATCCATGCCCAAAATGCTGAAATAAAGAAATAAATTAAGTATAAAATGTATGAATACAAAAAGATACTAACCGTGGAGTACGACGATATGAAAATGGAATGTAAATTAGGAAAAAATACAAACCCACCAAAATAAAGAGTGTCAAAGTGAATGCACAAGTTCCTGGAAATCATCCATAGAAAACCCTGCCGAAAGGGTAGGTTTAAGATAAATTTCTGAACCCATAGAAGCACACTACATAGTTCTGATCTCTCTATGTACCACATGGTCCCTGTCCACCTAGGACTTCATCAATGCATTTACCTTCTTCATAATACACAACAGGTGCAGGAAAATCCCATTTCGGGGAGAGTAAAATAGTACTCAATAGGACACCCCAAAACCACAAAGTAAAACCCACCAAGGTAATACTACAAGTGAATGGTACAGTAATCTTAACACAATTATATTTCTATATAATATATACCAAGGATATATTGGTATACTCATAACTATCTATATGTTAAATATATAATTCACATCCAATCACCTCCATAAGGTTCATATAATTTTTTCCCACCCCATAAGGAAAAATCTAGTCAAATATCATAAAATACAGAGAGGGGATCCTTCTCAGAGAATACCAACAACCCAATATTTATTAACCCACAACATTAGGGATCCTTCTCAGAGAAGACCAACAACCCTAAGGATGTGGCTCGTAATACAGGGTGTAATTTTCATAGAATAATAACAACCCTATCGATACGACCCACTAGATGGAGAACAAACACCCCCAAACTAGATGATCACATTAATTCCCACCAAACATCATCAGGGTTGATAGAGGATTTCTCTAGTCCAAATGAGGGATACCATAACCATATATGGGACTCGAACTCGAAAGGGGACTACAATCCAATGATGGATACATAATACCATAATGAACCCTCAATGAAGTATCCAAGGGAAAACTCCACCTATACTGGACCAAGATATAAAGCATATAAGTCATCTCAAAAGAAAAGACTCATCGGAAGGGTCCTTTCTCCATAGATGGCTAGTCAAACATTCCTTTCATTTGAAAGATACGGCCATTTTAGTGAACAATTATGACATGGGTCTGACCCATCCGGGCCCGCCTACATGACCCGGTTCGATCACATGACCCTGCCCAGTCCAACCGATCTGGCCTCATCTGGCCAACCAGACCAGGCCTGACCTGTTGGGCCACTAGGGTGTAGTCCACATGACTGCTAGACCTAGCCTATAGAGAAAATAGAGAGGGATGGTTTGTCTTTCCCCACCCACTACATGTGGGTTGTACCCCTTCTTACACACAGCCTACCAAGCTGCATGCTCTATGTCAAAGCAGTGCCTCCACGGTCATCATATATAGTTAATGTGTCTGTCATCCTCCCTAGTGGCCTACTTCGCCATTGGCTCCACGTGGACCCCATCTGCGTACGGTAGGTCCCCCGTGGAACTGCTCTATCCACAGGATCCCATGTGGTCCTACCAGGACCACTGCCTCGCTCTCTTCCTGGTCCAAGACCCTCTTGGCCACGTGACGGCTCCACTGTCGGCCGCCTTACCAGTGGCATGCTGTCTACCTCACAAAAAAACCTGAACTGGAAGAATCCACTACTCTCGTAACCACCATCTTCCATCTCTTTACATTTCTGCAAGCCACTACCATGGATTATTTTCACCATATATTCTCCATCGCACTTCTGTGGTTTAATTGCAGTGTCAGATCCCCGGTCCTGGATTGTTGTGCAATAGATCGAAGGCACAATGATCATTGGTTCATATTTTGAAAAGAATACGGAACATGAGAAAGATTGGGGGGAGGTAAATTGAATATAATGAACACCCGAAATATAGATCTTGGCTTTTTTTAATGTCGTCCATGATTAGTTCTTGTTATCAGGATCACTATGAATGAAGCTATAGACATATCTATCTTCCATTTGAATCCTTGCAGGAATAAAGCCATCTCACAAGTGACTGAACCATGGATCATCATATTCATGGGTAGGGTCATGTTCATCATTGAAATTAATATTGAGGAATGAATTATAGAGAAAATACACCCTACCTAGAATTTGGATCAATTGTTGAAGAAGGGAGAAGCAACATCATCGTCATTCGTCGATCCTTTGAATCTGAGGTTCGTTGATCTTGATTCGCCAATCTATCGATGTTAATTTGAGGGAGGTCATTCTACTTGAATCAGATGACATCTAGGGTTATGTGGTAATGTTGGATTACTAAAAATATGGAACCTTTAAAATAAAACTAATATTCCATCAAAGTTATATACTTTTTGTTATATATTTTAATGATGTTTACGTCCAAAAGTATACTTTCACGGTCGAACCATATCGATTAATGTAATGCCTCACCTAAGGTAAATTCATTGTTCTAAACAAACAGTGCCCTAAAAATTCTGATCTGGATACACATTTAATAGTTATTTCAGTTTTAATGAAAAACCACCGACACGATTTATTGAAAACTGAACATCATTGAATGAATTGTTCAGGGCACACTAGGCATCAGAATCACATGTCATCTCAGTGCCTCTTCACCAAATGTCCTTAATTAATTTATTAAAAAAATACCATATAAAATATTAGTCATTACATATAATTCCTCTAACTTTTGGTTATTTGAATCATTAATTATAAAGTTTTCCAACCTCATAAATTATTTATATAGTTATTTACCATGTATTCCAAAATAGTGTGAATACCCAATGCTTAATTATTTTGATTGAATTTAATTTTTACATGATCTATATTTTATTCCCATAGAGAATATTTTTATTTCTGTAGTTTAATCGTTTTATGATTTCTATAAATATATAATTATTCTCAAATTTATTTTTAAACCTAATCTTTTTTATTTGAAATATTGTCTTATCATATAATTTTTTATCATATTCTTGAATGTGTTCAAGTATCAATCACATAAACCATGAAATAAAAATATGATTAAAAGAGTTCTTAAATATAGAAAAATTTATATATTTTATAATAAATTTCATTAAATGAAAAATATTAAAATGGAAAAAAAATATTAGAATTTATATTATCATAGAAACCAAGAAATATCATAACCGAGAAAAAAATACCAAAAATAAAAAATAATTAAAATTATTTTTATAATTTTGTAATGTATATAGAGTACCTTGTGAGAAAACTAATTTAATAATTAATTATGTAAATGAGTTCTTTTATTATAATTATACACCCAATGTGATATTTGGAGTATAAACATGAAAATTATAATAGTATGATGATATCAACATAGCAATTTTATCGATTAATATAATTGAAAAATCATTGGAATAGTAAGAAAATTTATAATAATACTTACATGTAATAAGTTTTTAAAAAATTATATAAGTGTAGAATATGACGATTATAGAAATTTGGAAACTCAAAGGAACTATAGGTGCATATTCTTTAAAAAGTATATTTTTACCTATTTTATAAATACAACAAATTTTGTGTTAATAATTAATTATAAAATAAAATAAGAATGAAAATTATTCTGATAAAATGACATAATTTTTTTTTGAATCACCATAGAATATTTATTTACATTGGTCTATAAAGGGTGATGTCAAATAATAAATTCCAACAATATAAATAGAGATACACTCTTTATGACTATAACATGAGACCATACTGAGACTATGTATGGTCTACTAGCATAGATCTACACACATGGGGAATTATTTGATATTTTCCCTTGAGTAATTGATTGGAATATTTATTAAATAGTTGAATTTTTAGTTGATTAGGAAAATTAAAGTGTTTCAAATATCTCTTGTTTTATAACATAATTTTTGTGAAACATTGAACAATGAAAATAAAAAATAAAAAATGATAGACCTAAAGATATTTTTATAATTTTAACTAATCATTTGTGTATAATAAATCATTTTAAAAACCTAAGAAAACTACCACAGTACAAGATGTTAAATAATTATGAAAATATTATTCAATTTTGACTCGATTAATTTTTAGGAATAAATAAATTCCAGTGTTTAAGGTTTTAAACTACATAAAAATATATTTTTTTAATTAAATTATCTTTATGGACTCAAATGAGAATACTATTTATAGTATATATCCTTAAATAATATTTATTGGATATTTTTTCTCATATTTACACTACACATTCAGTATCAATAACACTATAATCAGACTAGAAAATCCCTATCCAAATCCATCAAGATTCGTATGGTTTTCTAAAATATATGCATGTAATTACCCACAAATTTTTATTGATGTTATATTCCTATACAAAATTAGACTTTTTTATTTAATTCATTTTAAATTAATCCAATCTCATTTACTACTTCTAGGACACACAACCCTGAATATTAATGAATCGTGATATAGTATATCGTTATAACATAACCATTATTTTTTCATGTATGAAAAAGAATTAATTTATTTTTAAAATTATAATGTTTACACAACTATAAAATAAATTAAATTGTTATTTATTTATTAGAAATAAAAAATAATAATTTTATAGAAAAAAGATTAGTTTTCGAAAATGTTTTTCCCATAATAGGTCTTATCACACTTGACATCTGTATTTCATAATTAATTTCTACCACATTTAGAATATTTATTTTAAAAAATGATCTTAATTTATGAAATTAGAATATCGAAAGTATCTTATTGTTTAATTTTTGTATTTTTTGGAAATTTTTAATTCTCGATGAGGAAGATTATGAAAATTCACCTAATACAATGTTGATTCAAAAAAATTATAGGAATTGATCACAAAATATAAAATAGTGCCTTAGATCTGGTGAATGAATATTGATTCACCATAAATATTTCATCTGAAATTATATACATGATGATATTCAAGAATAATAGAGTATCATAGCTATCAATATGTTATACCATACATTGATATTCATAGAGTGCGTAGTATATTTTTTATGGTGAAATGTTTGTTGTAAAAAAGTCAAATAAATCATCAATATACAAATAAATAATCTATTTCATGTTAGATATGGAAGTATCCCAAGGATATTTACAATAAATTGTTATTCTATTATTGATCCTCTGTTAAGTGGATGTCTAAGAAGATGATCCCTGAACACATACACATACGATTCTAATAGATGATGGTAGATTTCAATCCAATCAAGAGACAACATCAATTCACTAGATCTACAACCTATTTATGAAGGAAGGAACAATAATAAATTATAACACCATAGAAACTATAGATCAATAATATATCCCATAACATATATCAATGAGGAATCATAATTTTATGTAAATTTAGAGAGAAATAACCAATCAACCATCACCATATTGATCCAACCATGAAGAACCTAGGGGAGATAATTGGGAGATCACATAAATGATAGGGAGAGGTCATTAATTAAAAATAAGGGGGTCTATTTTTTGAATTTATTATTAAATAAGATTCAATACCCAGTGGAATTAAAATTTACAAGGTTCATTAAATGCAAACCCAACAATGTTTTACTGGTGAAACATTGGCCCTCATTTGTTGGATGGTGTCACCACCGACCATATTGAGTTTTTACACTAGTGGATTATTGAGGTTTTAGTTATTTATGTCATATTGTAACTCCCTATATAGGATGGTGGAATATAATAGCTAGTTTTGGATTCTTACCACCAATATTATTAATATCCTTTTATTATCATTTCCACCTCCAATTCATAGATCCCTGATACTAAAAACTTCTCCTTATATCACAAATACCATTGAAGAATCAAAAAATGAAATATGAATTTAATAAATATAACCATATTATACCTAATGTTAAATTATTGATGTTAAAATTCATCCCATATAGTTACTTATTACACATGAAAATCACCATCAACAGTTCTTCTCATGTATCTTTGTCTACTGAGCCTGGTAACATCAAAATCCCATGTCCATGCATGGATTTTTTCCTGATTTCATAGAATATAATCAAGTGGTATTGTCTTCCCTTTAGGAACTTATTTCTATAGTATATACTATGAAATTGATATTACTCATAAAATGCATCCATATATAGATCAATATCCTTATACCCAATCACATGCATTGGATCTGGAATGTAATTATGGTGTTGGGACACATGAAATACATCATATATACCTATAATTTGTGATTAATGATCTAGATTGAATGTTATTTATCCAACCTGCTTGATTAAAATGAAAAGTCCAACATATACATGGTATTTTTCGTTCTCTTCCTCGAAATGTGGTGTACTATCTAGGGAGTCACTCTCTGAATAACATAGTCCTATATATAAAATTCCACAGGTCTCATCCTTTAGACGACATTAGATCCATGCCTACTCTATAGTGTGAGAAATCTATTATTAAATTACTTAAATATTCTACAAGTCTCCCATCCAATAATATGACCCATAATTTCAACCTTAGTAGCCTCACACCCACTAATTTGTAAATTTAATAGATTATGATAGAGATCCTCACACGGTTTTACCAAATATCAAGTAGGGTAACAATTAATTATATGAAAAATAAACCTATGCTATGTCCCCATACAATGTTCCACTAATTTATTTTATGAAATCCCAAAGAATATCCTCCTATATAAGGTTTATTTATCCAACTATCCTCCTATCTAGGGATGGTGTTCTTATCTAAATCTCATCTAATTCCCTATGTAATTTCTTATTTACATACCAAACGATGAATTAAATCTTTCATCCCTATTAGGTAAATCTCTTAAAGGAAATCAATGAATGAATTAAATATCAAGGACATAAAAGTTTCACAGTTCCTCTAATGATTGAGTCTAAAAGGCCATTTAGAAATGAGAAACCTTATTTTTCCAACCATTAATCCCAAAAAAATATCATGACTCATCGATGTCTAGTGTTACCCTATCAAAATTCTCATCCAGATTTCATACCACACAATCAATGGAATAGGGAGTTCCTGAAGAACACCACAAGAAATATATTCTCATCCATTAACATATGGATTTAAAGAAATCATGAATAAAATCAATCAACATGTCTATTCATCCCTATCCATTTGAACTACCGCCTATTTTCTTTATAAATATACTTAAATCCATTATTTACATCCAAAATAGATGTACGAAATTATATCACTAGCTATTCCTATATAGGAGTAGGGAGTGCAACCTCCCTTACACTTAGATCATGTCATTATCATCTAATGACCAACTGGGTATCTGGTCATCATTAGGTAGTTATCCTAAATCACATCACATTGTAGTTCACATTCATGACTAGACATCACCCAGGCTACTAAGGATGATTTTATAAGTAATAGAGAAAATTTAATTTATCAATGTACCTCATAACATAAATCCTTAAACAGGAAAAATAAACTCATCAGGTGATACTATTCTGTAGAAGAACATTCAAAATGTTCTTGATCTACCTACTAATTATGGCTAAGAGAATATGTAAAAGCAAAAATCTTGCCTGGTGTTTATTCTTTCTAAAAATAATACCTCTTTCGGTACATTTCCTAGAACCTCTATCTCAAATTTAGCTCCCAAAGATTTAAGAAATTTCATAGGTTCTTATGGTGTGTGTATAAAATAAACCTCTCAACAATTAAATAGTTTTAACATGTAAATAAATGTGTGGACCATGTTTTTCAAGTCAAAGTCATGGGTATGATAGATATGATGATGGGGTTTTAGTCGATGTGACCCATAAACTAATACATGCCCCCTCTACAATAAAACATCCCCAAAAATAACTCCTGATGCATCTTAATATATGGAATCTCAATAACCCATATCTATAAGGATAAAAATAAGTGCAATAAACATCATTCTATTTATCACAAGAATTTACTCTTCACAATGGTATAACCAATTATATTTGACCACTTTGTACCTCAGAACAGTCATAGGTTTTGATATAAATGAGAAATCCAAGATAAAATGCTGATAAAGAATCATTAAACAAAAACTTCTTTTAATTTCGTGAAAATTATAGGGATGTTTCCAAGACATCAGTGCCTCTAAATTCTCGAAGGACAATTATATTCCATTCATGAAAACCACATCCCCCTATAATGATACCTCTATAAAAAATGTAACTCGTTGACATGTTCTTATAAAGATGATGTTGTCAATCTATACTATAGAATACCTCGAGATGTATGGGATGATTATTTTGGGTTATTGAGTAAATTATGATTTCATCATTGGACAACACAATTAATGAGTCATGATATGGGTTGATTATATTATTCATGTGATCCATATAAATGTTTGATGCATTCATCCATCCAAATGAAATTAACATGTAATTATATGGAATATAAAAACTCCTAAAAATTGTATTTAAGGTTACCTCCTATCTTACAAAAATTGGTGATATCTTAATTTGTTATCAATCCTTGGGATCCAATGTAGTTTCCATAACTAGTCAATGAGATCATCAATCATTGTAAAATGAAATTTATTTTACAGGGTCACAAGATTTATCTACCAAAAATCTCTTCATTTGGTCATTATTTTATATTGTGTTTAGTTGGTTTTCTATTGTATTTATTGGTATATTTTTATTGAAAATGTTATATCGTTTAATTAATACATGTTTCCTCTCTTATTAAAAACTAAAATTTACAATAAACAAAATATTATATTAAAAATATACCTTTAGTAGAAAGTGTTATTTTCCATTTATTATATATATTTTCAAAATTTTATTATATTTAATGTATCTAAATTTGGAAAATAAATTGTTTTTAAGATTATGTTTCAAAAAAATGACCATAAGGTTCCATTGTATTAATATACACAAAATTATTTCTTTATTTATAATTAATTTCTATTATTAATAAAAATATTATTTGATAACATGGTTGTTTAAGTGTTTGTGGAAATATTCCTTGGAATTGTATTAAATATATAATAGTGGATTTTGGAAGTTATTTTTGTGGAGTAATGTGTTTGAAAGACTAAATAATCCTACATTTGGAATTATTTTTTTTAATGAAATGGTTGTTAAATATAAAATATTTATCAGTAGAAAAATATTACATTTTCATTAATTTGGGGTGGATTAATTATTATAGATTGATCATGATATGTTTTTGTTGATATTAAAATACAGAGGATAGAAATAAGGCAACACATATACTATGTACAGAAAAAATCTCTAGACATCATGTTCTAGAATCTTATTTGGTAAACCTAACATCATTTATTCCCCTTTTTAATGTCTATATCCATCACTGAAGATTAATATTGGAGATAAAATTCATCAATTCATCTTTATCAGTCAGTTAATTATAACTAAAATGTAATTAAAGAAGATATCAGGTTTTTTATGTTCATGTAGGATTAGTTATGTATTGTTGAAGTGATGGTTGAGAATTTTTTAAGTTGTAAACCACTAAAAGATACAAGTATAAGGGGCGATCTCAAATACTTCAGTTTGCCTATGTAGGTGATTTCCTAAGATTGTAACATTGTATTCAATCTGGAATCTCATATACTTATTTTATTGATGTTCCACAGACTAGGTATATAGATCCAGAGGTCTAGGTAATGATCATGTCTTGGGGCAGGTTCATGAATGAGTTGGATATTAAATTTTGTTATAGGTTTTCAAAAAGGAGGTCTGAGTCATGTTGTTATAAAAATATAGACCATATAGAAGGATATCTGACTCAGATTATATCTGTTTAAAATATGGTTCTTCATGAGCGAGTTTGAGGAAATGGAAGAGACAAAAATCTATAAGATAGTGTACATAATGTGCTCACCAAATGTATAAATTGGGCTAGTTTAGTCCATATGGGAGTTAAAGTGATGTTACACATGGCTTTTTCAAGATACTTTCCCCAGTCACGTGAGAGAATATTTTCATTATTAGAAATGATAAATTATAATATATAATGTGTATTTTAAAATATAGAGGATAAGAAACTTCAAAAAGAGTGATATATTCATGAATTATGGAAAATTAATGGAAGGACATCAATAACACACTTCTTGAAGGATAACCAAGGATATATAATCAAGACTTCTAGGAAGAGATTAGGGTTAGACCATTGAAAGGATTCAATGAATAGGGACTTATTCTCTTAATCACTATTGAATTATATAATTATTTTTTAATTTTTTGTGTTTTAATCATCTGTTGAAAATGGTTTAGACATGTTTCATACATTATTTTATGCTGGTAAATTATTGTTTTTCTATTTTAGATTATGACATCATATATAAATTAGGTTTTATAAATCCCTCTCATTCTAAAAAACATTATCTTGAGGTGTTATATTTATTTTTCAATAACAAAAGTAAACTATCATTATATTAAATTATAATACCCTTCCTTCATAACATTTCAAGAAACTTTTTATGAACAAGTTTTACATGGATTTAGTTGATGTTTTTATATTTTAATATTAATTATAAATCTACTTGATAGTCTATATTTTTTTCTCATTTTATAAAACAAACATTATATGTTCTTAAGAGAATTTGTGTATTCTAATTTCACTTATGACAGTAGGAATAAAATTATGAAAAAACCTTCCCCTATTTCCTATGATGTGATTTTCAATCTTGACTAACATTTAACTCATTAAACATCTATGATAAATAATTAATAGATATTTTTTATATTATTGTGGTCAAAATTAACCCAAAAATATTATAGATAGAGGATTACACTTAAAAAGTTATATTTAAACCATAATTTCACAAATTTAGTTATACAAAATAAAATGTTGTATTCTAACTCTTTAGTCTTTTCCCTAACATGGTTAACAACCCTAACAAGTGACTTAATACTTAAACCTAATATTATGTACCTATTTTATCTAAATATAAATTAATCTTCTATTATTTTATCAATATTAGAGAAAAAATAATTCCCTAGATTGTTTACTCACATTCCCTTGACCTTGAATATTCACAAAAATTCTATTTCTAGTTAATAAATAATATTTTAATTTTCATGACAACCTTATGTCCCATAAAAAATTGGTGTCTATTTCAGGGATTCATGTTTTTGGTTGTGATTCATTGAAAAGAAATTCAAAATTAAATAAATATATATATATATATGATTAATCCTCCCTAATAATCGAAAGAAATTATATGATTTGTTGACAAGAAAATCCAATAAAAATATATGATTTAAATGTTTTAAGAGTTTAATGAACTTAGTAATGATTTTAAATACATGAAGACACCTAATGTGAATCATTTAAAGAAGTATTCAATGATTTTTCAAGAATTTTTCTTAAGTATTATGTAGGAGAGTTTTAATATTTTAACTCAACCCACTAATATTTTTGGAAGTATTTTAGGAGCTGAAAACATGTATAATTGAAAAATATATAAAATGAGACGTATTTAGAGGTTCGGTGGGATAAGGTTGAAAAAAGTGTTAAATGATATAGAATGATCACAAGATTCCCTCTCTATTTCCATAAAATATATCATAGTTACAGTTTTTCATTATGAATAGATCCTTGAGGTGGTTGACTACGTTACTTTTTCTATAAAATTTATATAAGGGTTAAATTATAATTTTAATGATTAAAAAGATGATAAATAGCATGGAGTCATATTTATTTTTGGATAGAAATAAGTTCATTTCTATTTTTTGACTATTTGGAAACTAATATTATTTTTAATACTATATTTTAATATTTTGATGATCTAAATAAAGATGGTGATCTCTAATATAGTTAATATAATTTTGAAACATCCCCAACTGAGGAGTTTTTTATTATATTGGACATATTGAAAATATCATTTTTTTCAAATTGTATATAATAAAGGGATTGAAGAAACATTTAAGTTGACATTCAATGAAGATATATTATTCCAATACCACTGTTGTGTCTCTCAATTAACCTAGAATATATTTGATCATTTTATTTTAGAGGTAGTTGAATTTAAATATTTTCATAAGGATATTTTTCATAGATTTTTTGAGCTTGAGGTTCCTAAAATGATACTTAATCTTATAGTGCACTTCAAAAAAAATCCAAAAATAAACTGGAGTCAGAAAAAAATTATAGTTTTAGGGAACATTGTAAAATGGAACACACTATAAATAAAACATGTTGTGGATTTTAAGAGGGAAATTAGATCCACCACGATATAGATAATGAATCAAATGTTGTCTAATTATGTAAAATCAAAATATATCACCCCATGTATTTTTCAACTGAATGTTTTCATATTTTAATTCTATTCTTATTTTTTAGTTGTTTTATCTCCCACAATTTTATTTATTTTTCCTCTTGTAATAAAATAAGAATGTAGAAAATCTCATTGTTTACCAACAAATTTTTAGAAACCTATTATATATCAACCATGATTCTAGGTTGTATTCATAGACACTATAAAATTTATTGGTGTCCATACATATCCCAAGTTGTAAATCATTTGTGGGGGAGGTGTAAAAACCAATTTCATTATTAAACGTTAAAGTAATATATTATGGGAATTAATTTACTGAATTAAATATTAAACATGAAATTTATAATCCATCATGATTTCCATTTTTGGTTCCAATATAGAATAAATGCATATAATTTTTAGTTTATATTTGTTAATGGTATTCTTTATAATAATACAACATCCTAGAAAATAGAGAAATTCAATTATTCTCTATGATAAGAAGGATAAACCATATGGATATTCATGAAATGAAATACTCCCTAACTCTTAACATTTGTTTTATTAGTTTTGGATATTAATATTATGGAATTTAATTTTTATCTATTTTTATTAGTATGAAATGTAAATATGAATCCATATGGACTTGAATCAAAGAAAAAATTGAGTGTAATTTCTCAAAATTAAAGGTGAAAAATCCTTATCCAGATGAGTTTTAGTTTGAATTTTGTTAAATTCATTCAAAATAATACTTAAATAATTTTTCTTATTTTTATGAATTTATTTCTCAAGAATATAATTATTTATTTACTTTTCATGATGAAATAATTTTCTTAATATACTTATCACTACTTCTTTATATACTGATTTTATGTGATAAAATTTTTTATTTCATATTTATTTCATATTTTTCTTGAAAATCAATATTCTCCTCAAATTTAAACATGAAACATATTTTAACTCATTGTTTTTTGTAATGTTTTTTATGTAGTAACCAATGAGTATATTTCTATGCATGTTTTTTATATTTATAAATTATTTAGTAAGATTATTTTTTGAATTATCATATAATTATTTCAATATGAATTTAAAAGAACATATTTGATTAATATTTTTTTTACTCATTTTGTATTAAAACATTTATAACACCATAGAATTTAACATTACATATAATGTTTAGTTTTATGTGTGTAGTGGGGGAGAAATCAAGCTAAAATGTATTCAATTATTTTTTCATCCAAAAGCACTTTTTTTAAAATAAATAAATATATATATTAAGGTCATAATATAATTTTTTTGTTATGGATTTTTTTATTAAAATTAATTGTTTGGACATAAAATTGAGGATATTAATATTTATTACAATATGAATTTAATTAGAGAATTAATTTTTCTTTGGTAAAAGATATGGCTTCTGGAAAAAATATTTATAGAATATTATAAACTTATAATTTATTGGTTAACATTTTATGTTGAATTTAAAACACAAAATGTAAATATAAATGGATTATTAAATGGAAATGATAAAAAATGATGAATTATATATATATATATATTTTTATTTTTTATTTATCCACTATTAAAGATATTTTTTTAAATCAAAAAAAATTCACTCCTCCAAATCTAATTTTATATATATATATAATTACTCATTAAATTATCTGATTCTTTTCTATTTATTCAATTTAAATTTTTATAATTATAGTTTGATTAATGTAAAAAATTAAAATTAAAATTAAATTTATCAATTTTAATCATTATTTTAAAATAATACCCACTTTTTCATAGAATATTTAGGATTTTAATTTTATGAATTATATATGGGATTATTAATTAATAAAAGGAATTATAAATGTATATTTTACATGGATATGTTGAGATAAATTGATATTTTTTAATTTGCAAATCATTTTATACCACTTAACCTAAAATAGGTTGTTACTTTAGGAAAAGAAACACTTCAATCATGGGGAAATTTGATATAGCCTTTATTCAATATCTTTCTCCATATAAGATATATCTTTTAAATGGTGTTTTTATTGTAATAATATGCCTCTTATTGGTTAATTATTTTGTTTTTTGAAATTTTAAGTAAATTATTAAATCATTTAATTATATGTTCAATGTATATTTTTCATTAGAAATTTTTTTAGAGTCGTTTTATATATTTTTTTAATCTAATTTCCAATTAATTTTCCAATTACTTTTTATTTTAAATACTAAATTTATTTTTAATATAATTTTTAATCTAATGAGTTGAAAGATATAAAAATTTATAATATTAATTTAAAATTTTAGTTTTTTTATTTGTTTTATTTAATTGATTACTAAATTATTTTTTTAAATTTCAATATTCATGATTCAGGGGAAGAATATTCATTTGTTTTCAATTCTATATACAAAATAAGTTATGGAATTTGTTTTAGTGATAATAATTTATCTTTATCCATTCATTAAATATATATTGCATCCACATATGGTAAATTCATATATTCAATGGCATTGTCTGTATATATCCATGCATTGTCACATAACTGATTTTCTATTAATCTATATACCCAAATTTATCAAGGTCCAATGTAATCAATTGGTTAAGACTATAAATATGAAAGAAATCCCTCTATATGTGTAGCTATAAATCTACCTCTCCAACATATCTTAATTTTAGAAGGAGTTCATGTAGTTGATTTACTCATCCCAACAGCATAGCCAATTTTCATTAGCAATCACGAAGTGATAATTTTAAACAGAATTTCTAAATTTTAAACAAAGCATGGGTGACATAGAATCAATGCTAAGAGAAAAACTCTTGATTGTATATGTCAGTATTTTTAATTTATGGATTTCAAATATGCTTTTTTTGAGTATGGTGGAAGAATATGACCCCAGATAAATAAATGTCAAGGGAATCCAATATATGAAATAGTAATATCTAATGTTCCCACATAAGTTAAGGATAATGAGAAATATAAATGGTTTGGAGATGTAATCAGTAAAAATAGGTGTTCAATTAAGATGTTGGGTCTTTTGCAATGTTTTAGCTGCATCCAAATATCATCTTCCTCATTCTCAGATGAAGTTCACTCATGTTGAGAAGGAAAACCCCCAAGCCTTTTTCAAAATGATAATGATATAAAGGTTGATGATAACCTAACAAGTACCATAACAAGGCTATGTTATTAAGATAAATGGGCTGATGACAAACCAATGAAACTAATTGATCAAATATTATAACTTACCATGATGTTCATGATTTTAGTATTTTATGATTACATAAAGGTAAAATATGATCATGATCATGTCAATTACATGTTTCATAGTGTCATAAAATATGTGTGCATGTCTATTTTTATGACAAATTTATGAAGGTTAAATTTTGTCTAAATTTCTAAAACTTTTGAATGATGTTTTTTGGTGTCTTGTGGAATGTGATGTTTACATTTTTATTGAGGTTAAATGTAAGTTGATATTGATGAATAAACGAAATGTTACCCTTCTGACTATACTTGACTTACCAAGACTATGAGATGAGGATAAATGAGTCTGTAGTTGGTTAAATCCAATTCCAAGATAGAATTGTATTGTTATTTTTTTTCCTGGTATTTTTTTTAGTTTTGATATAATTAAGTTTTTCGGGGAATCTATCCTCCCTAATGTGGCTATCTAATTGGTGATGTTTAGAAAAAAATTCCCAGTGAATTTAGTAAAATAAAAATGTAACAATAATAGAAGGCCCGTATAAGGCTGTAGAATCAGTGTTTCTGATTAGACATTTATTTTAAAGTGTATTTGATGGGTGTTTTCTAGAACCAAGAACATCGCGATGGACATTATTGGAGATTAAACATGGTTCATATAATCAAGTGATGATTCATTATTTAATACTTATTGATTTAATTTGAGACCAATATGGAAGGTTCAGAGTAGAGCACAACTTTTTATTTACACTGACAACTAATGTTTATCTTTGTAGTATTATATTTCTATTTATTAAAAGAATATATAAATATTTTAATTCAGTCATATATGGAAGGTACTGGAAGATCATGTGTGAAGCTCCCTCAATATAAACTAGAGCATTGATTGTTTCTGTATCTAGATTTTTCTTGTTTGAGTAATGAAATATATGGGGGAAGTAAATATTCAGAGGATGTAGTTCTTAAGTAACCTAATGAATGAGTTGTTCATGGTGATGTTACCTCATTTATTTTTTTTCATGTAATTTCTCTTTGAAAAAACTAATATACATTTAATTTCATTAAATTGGTCAAGATGGAACTATAAAATGATAAATCATTCACCTTTATTCTATTTGGGACTTTCTCCCACCTTTTACATCTCTCTCTCTCTTTGGTAAATTTCTTTTTTATAATTTAATTGTTAGTATAGTAGTCACACTTTTAATTGAGATCCCTAAACAATATAAATTAAGGGATAATATTAATATTTGTTGTCATAAGGGGAATATAATTGATTCCAAAAGATATAATATTCATATTGATCATCTAACACTTCTATGCTCTTGTCATATTTTTAATTTTAATAGAGGATATGTAATCACATTCCCACTTATAGGAATGGTTTTATATATTATTCTTCTCTATCCTTATTCATATTATATTTTAAGTCCATGATCAGAATTTATTTAGAGTAGTAGTCTATTTTGAACATATTTTTATTATCACCATTCCATGGATGACATTCTATGAGAAGGTTTTTAGATCATGTGATTCATTTTAATGTCAAGAGATCACTTTTGTATAGGAGTACATTTTGGTTATGATTATCCACTATTTTGAGAGGGGGGGGGGGGTTTAAACCAAGAACTCACTATGTAGGGTTTATTATTTAATTATAAACCAATTATATTATTGATAGGAATTAGATGGGCTCAATAACAAATTGAAGATATTTTTTTCTCATTGACATTTCTTCTCGACTGTTGTTTGGGTCTTATTTATTTTTTTAATTCCTGTTTTAATTTAATTTTTCTCATTGATTCATGAATAAATTATTAAATAATAAATAGATAAAATTTGAAAACTATTTTAGGAGTATCACTAGAATAAACACACTACCTACTTAGATCAACCCCATGGTTATCCACAATAATATATCTGCCGAAATATAAATGTATCTTTTATAGTCTAGATGGATAGAAATCATAAATGTAGAGTCAATGTGTACCTTCATTCTTCTTAGGGAACAATATTAGTATTCCCCATAAATATGTACTCAACCTAAAAAATTTGTTCTTCTCCAAGTCCATGAGATATAACTTTACCTACTTACACATGTCTGTCATCATTCAAAAAGTTGGCATCAAATTTTTTTTTTCATCATGAATGAGTTATCTCTAAATATTAAAGTCCCATATCATGGAGATTTATTATTTATTTATTTGGAATTAATACATTATAAAATTAAAAAATAGATGAAAATATTAGGGTCACATCACTGATCCTTCAGTAATATCCAATCCCTCCATTTGTTCTAGAATCATCCTAACAAGGACTATATCAAGTTCCTCATTAACAAATCCTAACTCCCACTCACTTGTCATACTAAAGTTTTATTTGGAGGGATCTAAATGATACAAACCATTGATAGAAGTCAATGTGGACAGGGAATATGGTCAACATTGTTATAGAATGGATGAAATCAAATATCATCATTTCCATAACCATAATGTTCCATAGATTACCATAATCGTCAATTTCTATAGGATATATAGTGCATTGTTAAAGATGGTCCATAATAAAACCTAATTATGTATTAAGGGAAACATAACCTTGAAGATAACATTGTTGGTAATTCATGTACAACAATAACTTATGATGATATAATGTAATAGTAATCATTTGATATAAAACAAAGGGTTGGATAGTTTACATGTTATATATACTATACATGAATAGATGATAATCCCTCTACACCATCCACTAGTGTCTAATCCATTACATACTATAATTCTGCCTCAACACCCTGACCCAAACCCTGATATGTATAACTCACCCACATTATCTTAATTTTATCTTCTTTTTGGGGGCCCTAGATAAATATCTATATCACAAATCACGCCTAACTTGAAAACATATGTAACCACATCCATAATGACCTAGAGAAAAACTCCTTGAGATACCTTATCTTACTTTGTCAGAGTTGATCCACAAAACATGAGATAATATCTAACCATTCCCTGATTGAATCCCTATATAAGTCATTCTAAGGGATAAAAAAGTCATACTATGCTTCACTTACATAATACAACCCCATCATATATCTATATTATTCCTCTTCCTACAACTAGAAGTGAAACTCTGCACATTAGTTAGGTGACCAGCTACAAGAGTAATTTATAGTGGGAGACGACCAATAGATCCTTCCTCCTATAGAAACTTCTCAGTAGTTGAGGACTTATATATAACTTCATGGTATGTCATTAGGTTTAAAACACTAACCTGTAAACCAATTTATAGATTAATACTGATATAAAACTTCTTATTCTTCTGTTCCTAATTTCAGGAAAACATAGAAGAAAAAAATAAAATCTAAGAAAAATGAATGGAGTATATAGATAATTTCATGGATCCCTATTGAATCTAAATGAACTCTAATTAATGGTACAACTTTTGAATATATAATTATAATCCCCTAAAAGAAATGTTCTTGAACTCCTCCCATGTGATACCCTTATGTTTTTCATCCTATCACAAAAAAACCCACCATCTTTAGGTGGGTCCCCATAGCAAGATCACTTCCATATTAATATTACTTTCATTATGTGTCTCAATTAGTTCAAAAAAATCATCAATGAAATCTCTCTATTATTTTAGATATTGTGGTCCCCTAGTTACCTAAAATATTAGTGGATGAATATATTGATTGTCTCCAACATACTAGACCATAGATATAAGTTCCCCTCTTCCCTGGGTATGAACGAGTATAAGGAAAATAGGATGAAGTGAAAATACTACATGCTCCACAATACTGGTTTTTGAATCATGCACTAATTCGCACGCATTCTAATCAAAGAGTTGTCTGTGTAACAGGTATTAGTGGTTGTATCCTGATCCATGTTGGTTGGGGTTTCTGTTAATATCCTTTGGCGCCGAGTTGTTAGAAACATAAATGAGACAATTGGAATGTATAAACAAATTAAAATAGTTCCTAATAATCCTATATGATCAAAAAAATTTATCTTATTATTCCACCCATAAGCCATGGTATATCCTTCCTTACAATACCAAATGTTCTACATCCCAACACATTATTTCTATTCACATTAAAAATAAAATGATAATCACAATTTCAACTAATTAGAATAATGATAAGTATAAAAATCACATGAAAAACATACATATCCCTAAATATAAAATTTAATTCTATATGTAAAATACATAACATAAAAAAATTATATTAAATAACTCAAATGTGGAATAAAAAAGTAATATATATGGAATGTGATCATATATGCATAATAATGATGCATAAATTCACCAAAACCCTATTAAATTTTAATGATAACCACATTAATTTTTTCTTATAGGAATATTATACACGAGGTATCTACAAATATGGATACTCAACTACTTGTGTCTGACACAGCCTATCTTCTTAGTACAATATCACTTGATCATCAAAAGAAATGATGAAATATTCTTATGTGAGGCCATTTTATAATTCACCAACATGAACCACTAGGTAAGAGTCAAATATCGACAAAATTCATGTGTTCCTCCTCATATTTAGAAGTCCACTGACTAGAATCCAGGGACTGAACACCCTTAATGGGATAATTATACCATTATTATCATAGAAATACACCAAATATAAATCAAATATAATAAAATTCGTAATAACGAAGAGTTATGAATAAAGATTCATAACATTATATAATAGGGAACTCATTTCTCGAAAAAAAATAAAATGAGATCATAGTGTGGCAATTCAATTTAGAGTATATTGATAATGCTGAAGAGTAAAAAATAATGTTTTGGAATACTTCAATGTCTTTCCCAGTTATATCAAAATATTTATACTCTCAAATCATATATAAAATATAGACAACTTTCCATTATTAGGATCCTAGTACATGAAATTTTACAGTCCCATCAAAAATCCTATACATGGTCTGTGTAATAAATTCATATATCCAGAAAAAATAATTACTTAATAATTATACATATGTAAATAATGATTAAACTATAATAAATTATATTTTCCAATAAGAATAATCTATCAGGATATGAGAAATCTTGTATTAAACAATATAATATGATCATTAGTTGTAACTTCTTTAACACTATTTTGAAAATAAAATAAATACATCTTTTAGGTATTCCAGAACTAATCATAAGTCTAGTGACACATTACATGTATTTCTCAAGAAACTAAGTGAACATGCCACATAAAGTCCAAATTTAATCTAGTTCTTTCATGTTAATATGTATCGTCAAGGAATTTAGTTTTAGGCCGATCCATAATGTTTTCATTCTCCTAACCTATGTAATGGTTTGTTATCATCATCATTTTTTATAATGCACATTTCCCCTCTTAGGGGTAATCAATTCATGAAATTACAGCTGTTAATATTACCAAGAAAAAACAACCAAGGATTGGTAAAACAACACAAAATAGGGAAGATAATAATAATGAAATCACAACACATCATCGTGATAATATATTTGAAATATATAATGACATGAAATCAACATAAATCATTGAAACAAGTAGCAATTTTAGTATTCATGGAATAATGTATTATATATGTGTCTCAGAGGGTACAAAAACTCCAACAAGAAAGAATAATCAATCATAGTCTAAATGTTATTCCATCGATATATGAAATAAAAGAAACAAGTGTATATAATTTCATCAAATTGTAAGGAATATCATACATCATGTTTTTGGTGAATCACTCCAATATTCATCAAATGATAAAATCCCAAATCATTGTACACACCCATAGAGAACTATCTATCCTATCAATGATATATATATTATGTTCTAGTTCATCAAGAATGATTTTTAGAGGATGTTATCCAAGCTAATTCCCAAACAGGAAGGGTGGTTCATGAATACTATAACTCATGGGGACCACAAACTAAACCTGTTAAAAGATATATTAATGAAGATGAATCAAATTCACCAGATCCATTTTCAATTCAATAATAGATCATGAATTCCATATAATATCAAGAATAGAACCAAATTCATAGTCAAAAAACATCAATCCACCATAATTATTTCTTTTAAAAACTTATCCCAGATGATTATTGGGGAAAATAGTTTACCATGGTGATCAATCGTTGATAATTTATCAAAATAAATCGATCATTCACAATAGATATCGCTCTGGTTAAAAGAATTTCATTTACATTTTGATTCAACAACTAATATGTCAAATGATCACTAATTTCATTTTAGATCTTGAAGGATCAAAGTAATGATTCTAATAGATTATGGTTCTATCATCAATACACAATCAATATGAATCCTTTTAAAATTATCCATGATCGCATACCATTATAATGCCAATAAATTTCATGGTTTGTGATCAGATCAAGATCCATTTTATATTCCCAATATCCTCTTTCAATATATAATGGAAATAATAATTTGTCCTTATATGACCATAAAGAACTTATACCCCACATTTAATAATGTAAATATTTCAATGGGGATGATTACTTTATTGTAGAGCTAGAGAGAAATCATCATTCTTGTTTCTCCTGATCTACCTAAACTTTGAAGAACAAGGTTTATATGAATGAGAATGATCGTGATTCAAGTGGATAGGTCTCTAAATAGAAATATGTGGATTGGGGTGGAATTGATTATTAAACAAGGATTAACCCAAGTATAATTAAAATGTTCTGGGATGATTTAACATATACCTATCCTGTATGTAACAATGAGCTAGTGGGCCAGACTAGCAAGCTTGGGGAAGAATTGATTTGCTAGTGTAACTACCATATAGTAGGTGTGCTATAAAAAACCAAAAGGGATGTTCCACATCCAATTGTTCCTTGGTATTGTGTATAATATTCTATATACATACTGTAACATCACCAGCTACATGGTGGACTCCCCTAGTGATCAAGTAAAATATTATTCCATCATTCATCCAAGCCTCTTCTCATCACTCCAACCTTTGAATGTTAAATTCTTTTTAAAAAAATCCTTATAAAAACCTATATCATAGATAACCCCAAATAGAAATGGGTAATATTATGAACATAAAAATATCCTTCATTGAATTAAAGTGGGTATGTTACATGGAATAAAATTTAAATTGAAATCCTCCATGACATGAAATAGAACTTAGGACAAGATTAACCATTCATGATAGGAATACAAGGTTTAGACCTTGAATTACTCTTGAATCCTAGTTTATATCTTTGAAACACAAGCTCCAACCTTAATACCTCAAAAGGGAAAAAGTGAAAATATTCCGAAATAATATAAATATTAATTCATTAATTAGAAGTTTACTTTTTCATGGAAACAATATATTTTAATATTTTTTACTTTTAGTTCAACCGCTAACCCCATTTGTGTATTCCTTTATTATATATTTTTATTTTCATCTTCCATTCCCTAGAACATTTAATTAACATCATACTTAAATCATTCGTAGTGATTCATTAATGATAATTTAAATTAGAAATAGCCTGCCCCCTGAGATTATAAAACCGTGAGTGTAGTTATGACTTTTTATCATGCACTATGTGAAGTTTCCGTTGATACATTATCTCCCATTTTCAAGGTTTTTACCCCTATGTACATTTGGGATAGATATTTCATCCACTTTTGGTATTCTTTTAGGGATGTTATTCCCACAAGAATAATAGGATTTATACTAACCCAAAGAAACCATAATTTAATCTTATTTTTAAACTTATTAGTGTGGACTAATCTAAAGATATATTATCATAATGTCATTGAAATATAAAATATTCCATATAACTAAATTAAAGGGTTTAATATTCCAATAATGATATTATATACCATAACATATAAACCCTTATTATACCAATATCCCATGTTATCTCAAACCAACATTGATAAAAATTATAAAAGCCCATATATGTGACATTCAAAACTATATAAATTAATATAAGTATTCCTTTTCATTTCATATATAAATCATGTTTTGATATAATTTTTTAATATAATTTAAAAATAAAATTAATTAATCAACACTCATGTCTTTCTAAACAAAAGGACATTATTCCACTTTATAAAAAAAATTTAACCATAAATAAACTTTTATCATTTCCTACAAAATATCAATTAAAAATACACATCAATAAAACTCATAAATATTAATTTACTTTATAACCTATGTAAATGGAAACATAATAAAGGGTTGATCTCTGATCATTGTAAGGTTAAATCTATGTAATTAAAATCAATGAAAATAAGTAAGAATAAAATGTGATTGTTAGTTTTATTATGATACATAATATATTTATTACCAAGAATAAATAGTTTGTATAAGAATGAATAAGGCTTGGAAAAAAATAATACATAAATCAAATTAGTGAAAAAATTATTCAAGTAACATGATCTATGAGAGACTTACATAAGAAAAAAGAATAATATAAAACTATGTTGTCACCATAATCAAAAAACCATATTTCAATGATACATAAAATGACATTCATCACATAAAATTATATAGATAAACAATAGTGTACCTTCATGGGATTTGGGCATTCCTTACATATACCCTTTGGATTTGGATAAAACCTCATGTATACCACTTTGTTTTGAGATAATCTCCCTTATGTAACCTTTTGTTCGGTATTAAACTGATCATGTTCCCATTTGTATTGTGATAAACCCTCCCATTACAATTTAGATTGTGATAAATATTGTCATGTTTCCTATTGTTTGGGATAAATTCTCTTATATACACTCTGGAGACATAAAAATAAACCACAATATTGGTGGGATATATAGAACCCAACACCTAATTATCCATAAATATGATTTCCATATATTATAATTCATCATCATATCATATAGAACCTATTTAATGAAAATGGGAATCATATCCTTTTAGAATTAAATCATATTAGGAATAAACTCATAATTTCATCAATATTCATATTAATAAATAGTAATAGAAAATTAAATGTATTCCAAAGAAAAAATATTTATTTTAAGGTAAATTCAATTGAAAAAATATAATATTTAATATTGTATTTAAATCATATATATAATGGTTATACAATTTTGTTAATAATTTATTTAATAAATTGGTGTATATGTTTCTAGTTTGACCCCCACTATAAAATGAATCAAAAGTATGATATTCATTGAGGAAAGGAATAATACGAATAACAATAATTGTTATACACCAAGATTGTTAAACTTGAAAATGAAATTAGTTGATCATCCATGTTATAGAGATCTAAAATTACTCAATAATGGAAACATGGGTAACAAATCAACTTATAGTTAAATAAACAAATTTACAAGAATAATGTAATATTACACTGAAAATCATTATTAAAATTACTAATTTAAATTATAATTTAAAAAAAATCATAGGTCAACGAAAAATAGTTCTCAATTAAAAACATTGGAATGAAATTTCAAAATTATGGGAAATCCATTATTTCAAAAAAAATAAAACAATTTTCTTTTTCTATTTTTCAAGTGAAAATATAATGTACAGTGAAAAGAAAATTATTTTTAAAAATGATTTTAAAAGTTTAGAAACAAATATTTTATTATTTATTAAACCCATAAATATTAATAAATCATTAATTATATGGTACTAAATAAATAAAAATATTCTATATAAAAAATATATAGTGGAAGGTAAAAAAATATAGTTTAAATGGATGTATGGAATTTTAAATACTGGTCAATTAATTTTCTAAAACCCTATAACATTAAAAGAGTTAGTAAAACAACTTCCTAAAAATTTATAATGAAAAATAGGAAGGGCATAGTGTAAAACAAGTAATGGTTATTTCCAAATATAATGTTGAAATATTCAGAAATGTTAATATTGACGATGAGGGGATTTCTTCACTAATGAGTGAAAAAATAATTATCAACAAAAATATAATATTCATGGTGATAAAAATAATTGAAACAGATTATAATAGTAAAAATTTTCATTTTCCATAGATATATAGAGATTATATTATTGAAAAATCCTATGAAGGTGGAAACTAATTTTCTATGAATGAATCTCATGAATACACTTTCTAAGTAAATTAAGGTATTTGAGTTAAAAAAACTTACAACATGATATTGTTTGATTTAAATTCCATTTATTTAAATAGAATGATATGAATCATTAAGCAAATTTTTTTCATGAATAATGAAAAATAAATTCAACATGAATTAATCATATGTAATAAAAAATTGATTGTTCTTAATATCAAATGTTTCCCATTAATTTGAAAATGAGGGAAGGAAACAATTATGACATTAAGAATGTAAAAATAAAAAAACCATTCAATTTCATGATTTATTATGAAAACATAAATACCAATAATAATGATTGTATACTGATAAAAAAATATTATATGGGTACTAATTACTACATTTAAAAGTAATCATGGTATATAACAGCTTATATGCCTCAAAAAATTAAATCTAAGACATTCAACCCTCATATTGATTCCCCACAGAGTCTAATTACATATAAAAAACTATTCAAAAATGTAAATATCATAATAAATTATTTAATACTCTTTTAATTAAAATAACTTTTAAAAAAATCATTTACATTTATTTTCTTCCTATATATTTGTTAGTAATGAACTATTTTCAATATTTGGTGTGAGTAATATTGATCATTTTAAACTAGTTTTGTATGAGTAGGGTGGTTCATTATTATTCCCCAAAATAAAATAAATAATAGATCCTATAATGTAATGGAGTTGATTATTTTTAATGTTTATAATGTTATAAGATCATTTTTAGGAATATTTATTTTTTCCTTAAAGTTGAATTAGATGATGAACATGTATCTATGATTATCTATGAATGGAAATTTTTAAATTAACTAATAAGGATGGTATTATATTTACAATTCCATAAGTAAAATAAGTATATTATTAATTATTTATAACATATATTATTCATAATTGTTTTCACATGACCATGTATGATAAAATTATTTCATTGTTCATGTAGGTTGTTAGGCTGACCTAAATATAAACATACCATCATTAATGGATTATTATAATTATGAAATTTACTAATTTATTCATTTTATCATTATTAAATAAGAAAAATGATATTATATAGACTCTATTATGATGAATAATCATATTTTATGATATTTTTACAAATAAATAAGAATCTATATGATGAATTGTATAGGTTAATTTACGGAATAGGTTATCTACAAAACATATGGTTAATGTTTTACTTTATTAAAGAATGATATTCAATGAATGTGGATTATAATTTCCATATTTATAAGATTATTTATATAATATATATTTCATATTTATTAGAAAATTAATCATTTATAATTAGTTAATATTGGTGGATGTAAAAGAACTTATTCTCAACAATTTATAAAGGATGTAGTTTTCATGACATAAAATAAGAGTTTTTTCATAATATAAATGGGGAAATTTAAATATTTTTTAATAAATTAGAATAAAAATTCAGTATAAAATCAATCCTATTTTCATTTATTAGGAATTTCAAAAAAATATTTCAAAAGGTAATATTGAATGAAAAAGAATATATGAGAAAAAAAATTTCACATCAAAACAATTTTATCTTTTCAAGATAATTCCTTAAAAATAAAGGTTAATAATATTTAATGAGAAAAGAGGCCCCATGAAATGTAATAGGATTATATGGTGATGATAATTGGTTGATATTTATCCAGAAAAAAATAATTGAAGTTATCATGATATGGTGGTTACATGACCCTTTTATAAGTGTTGATGATGTCATTTTTGTAAATATTTAAAATTAATATAAATAAATAACATGTTTCACTAGTAATTAAACACAAAAAATGGAAAATAATGGAATATAAAACGAGATAATTTTTTCATATCTCTAACAATCAATTAAATAATTGTTTTTATCTTTTTTCAATTCCTTTAACATATGATTTATTAAATTTATTATTTTACATTTTGAAGTAGAAACTTATTTTTACATAAGTAATTAAAATCCAATTCCTAAAAATATTTTTTCCTTATTAAATAATTTTTATATATGGACTGTAGGTATTATATCTATTTCATCAGTTATAATTTGTATATGTATGAAAAAATAATATCACCCCTAGATTATGTATCATATAAATACTACTGTTTAAAAAATGTGTATTTTTATGATTAAAATAAAATTTTACTCTAAAATTAGAAAAGTATTTTAATTTTATGATATAAATTTGTTAATTTAATTGGTAAATAATACTTATATATTTTTTGGAGAATGGAAATGAAAATTTTTAGAAAAATAATATTTAATTAAATGAAAATACTAAAAACTATCTATATTTGAAAATATTTCTTATGTTGTTATTCAATGTTTTATAAATTTATAATATTACTTATAAAATATATATTCTAACTCCTTAAATAATTGTTTGATCATGAAAAAATTTTCATATGTTTTTATATTATAAATAATTATTGATATAGTCATAAATGATAAGAATTTCATAAAAGCAGTATTTTATATTATTCACCTAAAAGTATATTATTTTTCAAAAATATACACAATTAATTCTAAGATAGTATATACATGTTTCATCTAGTAATGAATTATATTTTTTCAAATTCGAATTCTAAAATTCTTAATTTTAGTTAGAAAATTAAAATTAAAAATATAAAGAAAAAAGATTTTATATAAAAAATTCTGTTTGCAAACATCTTGCATATATGATCATATAAAATATAAAATCATTAAAAATTTAATGTCTATATACTACTCTATAAATATAAATATTTCTTAATATAATAGAAATCAAACTATCATTAATTAAATTTATTTATTTAAATTATAATTCATTTTTTGATGGTTCTTCCACGTGAGATAATTTATAAAATATTAATCAAATATTAACATTAACTTGTTGTTATATCAATTTAGTATTATATTTTTATATAATAATTATTATACTATCCATTAAATTTTAATATGTCATAGTTTTTATTGGTTAGTGTCACACTATTTTAATGTTGTGTGTGACACAATTTATTCAATATAGTGTTTATTTGACATGTATAATGTCTGACACATTATATCTATGTTATGACTGATCTTGAAGGTGTTAGTTTTTTCAAAAAAAAGTATGGAGGCTAAATAGATGTAAAAAAATTTATAACAGAGAAATGATAATCTATCTAAACTAAATCATCCATTAATTACTTCATTTAAATGAATCACCACTTACGCACCCTAGACCATTGTGTTTTAGAGTTTGAGTGACTTACGAGACTCATGACTGGAAAAAGCCCACAATTTTTCATAAATGTATATTATATCAATAGTAATGGATTCATTAATTTTATTCTTCCTCCAAGTAAATCCTTCAATCCTTCATTGTACTCTTCATAGTTCTGTGGGAAAAAATAAGAATAAATAATGGAGAGATCATAGGGACCATTAAGTTGTAAAGTATAACAAAATTTTTTTTAGATAAAACAAGGAACAAATGATTTGGATGCAATAAATAATAAAAAAATAATTTATTGTAACTAAATCCATGAGCATGAAATTTAATGAAATTATGCACATTGTGTTCCCTATACGACAATGAATGGGCCACAACAACCTAAATATTACCTCCATAGGCTAGGGGATGTCAACAACTACCAAAAAGGAATAAATAAAATGGGAGTAATATTCCTCAAGTACCTATATACACATACCCAACCATATCCAATAAAAACTAAAGAGGAATAAATATTAACAATAATAAAATATAATGTAAAAATAATTAATATAATAATATATAGTGCATACAAAAGAGTAGGATTGGTTAATATGAAAGGTAAAAGTTAAAATACATGCCTACCCCTAAAATATGTCTCTACCTAAAAAAAATTTAATTTGAAATAGTTGGTATATTTCAACTCTTGATCCCCATTCCCTAATTACCATTAATGTAAAATACATCCAAATATCCCTAAGATCTATTAGTGACACTCCCAACATGTATTGTTTCTATATAATACATGACACATATAGGAAAATCCCATGATGGGGTGTGTATATACAAAACTTGTTCAAATCACCAAAAAATGAAGAGGGAGAAAAAAGGAAATGATCGAATTTTTCATCTCATCCCATAGAAAAATTGAAATGAAATAAAAAATCATATATGTTATCATATAAGAACCCTAGATGAGAGAAAAGGGGGATCTCCATATCACATCCTATCCCAGGATGATGAGTCTTCCTATTGTTTCAATGGTCCATCATTGATCCTCATCACCCATGTGTCTTTTTTAAGAAGATATGTGGAGGGCTCACGCCTCACCACTTTTCCATAGCCTGATGCTGTGAAATATCGAAAATATAGAGGACACACATCTAGGAACTATGGGGGATTCCACTCTATAGATAAAGGACCCATGACTATGTAGGCATATTGTGTCTCAATATATATGTACGGATTATAGAGGACACACTCCCTACTATGACTATGAAGTATAATACCCATATATAGAGGAATTTTACTTTTATGGGTGAGTACCATACTAATATTCTATATACTTGAGAGCCACACCATGGTGTGATATTGGAGTATCATCCCCATCAGAACAATGAGTAAAGACGACAACACCCTACTATACCAAGGGATTTCCTCCTACTCCATTATAATTGAATATAGAGGATATGTACATTGGTGTGAAATGGGAGAACCATCTATATGGATAGAAGACCATCACATTGTTATGGAATGGTAGTAAAACCTCTACCGGAACAATGAGTATCGAGGACCCACACCCATGTGTGATAGGGGAGTACCATCTCCATTGATATAGGAAGCACACCGTGTTATAACATTGGAGTACCACCGCTAACTAAGAACAGTGTATGGAGGACCCACACCCTAGTATTACTAGGGATTACCATCTCCATATAAACTCAAAGATGACCCTTACAAATAATTTTCATTTTCAATCATATCCTGATGTGGAATCATTCAGTATTCATCTAAAATTATCATAAAAATCCACTACGAAAGCCACCATCATGAACTATATGGGAAAAACCAGGATAGGATACTGATATAAAAAAATATTTTTCAAATCAATGGATATTGGAGAGAAATAAAATGTGGATGGAATTACACATTGTGAATTGTGGTCCACATAGTGTGTTTCCCTGCCTCTTCACATGGTAGTGTCTTCTCTAGATAAGAATTTTTAGAAATTTCACATGACATGGTGTATATAGTTCATACACAGTGCTTATCAACCCGTCAAAACTGACATGTGATTATGTTGTCCTACATGTATACAATGGACTATGGTCATGCAATAAGCTGTGTAACTAATTTTTTCTATGTGTTTGGCCATACCCATGCCAATTTATTCATGGAGTACACTTTGTTTGTAACGCCCTGACCCTAGTTACCCAGAGTCGGTGCATTATTACATAACATTGGCATGATCACAAGAAAGATCAAATCTCTAAAGACCGATTGGTTTAGTAGCCTTGGAAACACTAGATATATTCATAAATTTTACATTACATCATAAAATGAAAAACTACTACTACAACATAATGTCTCCATAATTCACACTCATATCCCTACATAATATCCCTGCAGGTCATTCATAATTTACTTCTTCACTTCCTGGGAAAAATAAAACATAGAAAAGGGGTGAGCTCAAATGCCCAGTAAGGATAACAATATAGCGGAAACTTTCATAAATAAGAATAAACATTTAAGACAATGTATAAATAAAACAAAAGCCTTTCAAACTTGAACTTTCAACATAGTATGGCATAAATAAAATGAAATAATGCCATTTACTTATTCACATGGATATTATACTAATCGAATAATCACATTCAAAACCAATAACCACTTTCATAATGATGGAATGCATAATGCTAAACTTTAATTTCTTTTCAAGGCCTCGTCCCAAGACCTTGGGGCTAACTGTAACCGGAACCCAACCCGGAGTGCCTCTAATAACCGGACACCAACCCGGAGTGCCTCTAATAACCGGAGACAAAACCGGAGGGCTTACTTTTACCAGTCCCTAACCTAGAGGGCTTACTTTTACCAGTCCCCAACCTGGAGGGCTTACTTTAACCAGTCCCCAACCTGGAACATACTTTTCCAACACATTCATATGAAGTGAAGGTTGAAATATAACATAAACATTCTTATTGGAACTAGCATGCGAAATGTCAATACTTTACTCATAAACCATGAATGCTATATAAATGACATATCACAAAACTTCATTACAATATGGAAGATTTATATCATAATAAATCAACTTCAAATAATCTTAAAATCCATCAAAGGATGTTGACATAGATGAAAATGTTTTTTTAAAAATTATTGAGAAAAATATCCCTTTTTCATGAAAACATTTTAATGTTACACAATTTATAAAGTAAGGCATTTAAATAAATTTTTGAATCAAAGTGTCCCATACCACTTTGAAACTTTGGAATGGAATTAACACTTTTAAAACATTCATTTTCATATAAATCAATCCTTACAAACCATTTTGAAAACATGGACATAAATGAGAATGATTTAAAAGAATAAATATTTAAAACATTTAAAATGATGTTTTAGTAAAAGTTCCCTTAGAAAGAATCCCTTTGAAAACTCTTTTATGAAATATGGACATGGATAGTAAATATGTCCATGTATATACTTACGTAAAAACAACCTCGGATATTAAAGAGATTGTGAAGTAAACCCTTATCAATTTGGTAACTTATGAAACATACAACCCATGAAAGAGGTATCATACAATGAAAATGTAAATACACATAAGGTAAAGTGTATTACACAAAGAATACAATTATGGGCAGTACATACACCACACAAAAGATAATAGTGGAAATATGGCATGAATCTCACGGAAATAAAGAGTGAGATGAAAACCCCTTACCACGTTAATCAACTGAGTCGTATGGACAAAAGTTAATAACCACCAAATTATTTACATAATAACATGAATATAATGATAATCATGATAATATATATCAAATTCCAGTACACAATACACCGCTTTCAATAATTTAGTGTCGAATAATGGAAATCTCACGGAATTGAATGTGAGACAAGAAAATCCCTTACCTTGTACTTTTACTTGGTTGGGGTAGGTTAACCTCCTGTATAATGGTGAAATAATTGTTATTAAATTATACAAGAATCATATACATTAATATGATATCATATATGATCTTTTAATATTGATTTAATAATAATATCTTAGTATTATCATTGTTTCGGGTGTTAACTTACTTGTTTTCTTTTATATGTTTTGTTACGTAAGCCATGTTTGTAATGGATAGGTTGTATATTATTCATATCCAGAATGATATCAAGCCATTAAAAATCATTTTTAAATCATAAAATGATAATTATACTTGAATGGATACGATGGAGAATGAATCTCATCGCGTTCGTGGAGACGGTAGTCCGTACGTACGCACGAGCGACAATATCATTCTTTTGATATTAAAATAATATATAAATGGATGTTATATAATATATACAGAATCATTAACATGTTATATTTATTATTTAAATGAGTTACACATCATTATTATACCCATCCAAATAATATTAAATTGAATAACAATTACACCACGACTTGGAGACGGTAAGCCGTACGTACGCACGTATGGTGACATGTTATTCAAATGGTGGATAGAATACTGAATATGGTTGTACCATATTTATAATAACATCACAGTATATATATGATACTGGATTTATTATTTTACAATGGTAACAAAAAAGGAAGAAGAAGTGGAAGAAGAAATGAACTTGAAAAAGGGTGGTGAAATCATTACCTCTTCTTCGGGTTCTTCCTTTTGATTTGATCAAAAGGGCTCCTTAGGTTGGATTTCTGATCAAACTAAGGGATCTAGGTTGTAGTGACGGAAGTTGGGAGAGTATTTGGGCAGAGTTTGGCCGAACCAAAAGGCTTTGAGGGTGTGAAGAAAATGAGAAGGAGGAGTTCCCTTTTATAAGAGGGGTGAGGGGAACCTTTGGAAAAGCTAGAAATATTAATTTATAATAAATTCATATTCGGTTTACAATGGCTCCAAAGTTTACTATTCAAAGGTTGAGGTGGGGATGGGTCGAAAACAACTCATCCAATAGAATTTAGACAGGTTTGGGTACTTATATTAACCTTATCTTTAAGTATTAACTCTAAGTTAATTAGTTTCACTTTTACAATGTCTCTTTGTATTTTTATATAATATGGTTAATAAACATACTATATACATCCAAGCGACCCCCAAGTGGTCCATTAATGATGAAAATATCATTATATAAGTCTCTTGGCCGAACCTTAGACTTTTAGGAATTTAATATCAATTAATAATATAATATTTGTTTTAAGAACTCTTTTATGTCAATTTTGACACTATTCAATAGTTGATTTTTGTGAAACTCATAACAGATTGATTACTTCGAAAAAGGTCAATTAAATCAATCCTAATATATCATATTATCCTAGAAAATTAGTTTAATTCATTAAAAGTTTCATATTATATTTATTTGGGTATTTATAATATCAATTTTTTTAATTTTTCACTATTATAGTAATTACTGCATCATCATTGTGTCATTAATAAAATAAATTATTTAATGTCTAAAAATTATAAATAAAATATCATTATGTAGGAAATCTTTTTATATTTCTAATGAATATTTATAATCTAAAATCCAACATATATAACCCTATGTAACAATTGTTTTGCTGAAAGATATATGCTTGTGTCATTTTTGTATTCATTTTAACTTATTTAAAATAAAGTGTCATTATCACTTACATGTGGATCCATGGGGTCCCAAAATCGACCCAAAGATGCACATGGTCGATCATGTATCCACCAATAGGGTTAAGACACGTTTAAGGGTAATTTAGTATTATTATAATATTATTTGTTAACCCTTATTTACCGGATTTACCCTTAACCATGGTAAATAAAATATTTACCGCAGTAATTATTCAAAATGTCTAAAAATAAAAGTTACCTATTTACAAAATTTGAACATCCTGATTCCAAATATGGAATCCATTTTTCTAAATTCAAAACATAGAAGTGGCAGAAATTAATTTAAAATTAATTCCCGCTGTCAAAACAAAAAGCGTGTTTTTAAGAGATAATAACTATCAAAAGATTGACACTTGTTTATGTTCGGTTTAATTGTAAAATTATGTCCAATGACCAAAATTATATTAAATGGTAAAAATATATTATAAATATACTTTAAAACCACTCAAATTCATAATTTATCACTATTAATTATTTTGATTAAAAAAGTTGTTTTTAATTAAAATTTAGTAATTTTCACTATTCATCAAAAAATGAAAGTTATCCGAAAAGTACCAAAATTTCACCTTAGGATACATTTGATATTCCGAATCCAAAAATAAAGTCCATTTTGAAATATAAAATATATATAATTTCAAAAATTAGGTATTACTATTCCTAACGGCTAGTTTGATCGGTTGTGGTGTGTGTTAAAACTCGAATTTGCGTACAACACACGCTACTATATTATTCAAAGGAAAGCGTACCGTGGAAGCTTGGGATGTTTCATTTTAAATTTTTTGATGTCCCAATTTAGTCAAAAAGTTTAAAATATTGTATTTAAAAATGGTTCACTATTAAAAGTTGATAAAAGTGCAATACTGAAAATGAATTTGTTCTTGCATTATATCTAAGAAACTCATAATATGGATTCTAAAATTATAAGGATTATATAAAGTTTAAAATTTAGATAATACTATTCATAACCTATTTTGAATGGCTTTTTTTTGTAAGTCATGGTGTGATTGAACTCGGTGTTGCGTGTAGTGCAAGTTATTGAATTATTTTGAAGAAATAACACACTATGAAATCTTGGGGTGTTACATTCTCCTCTCCTTCAATAAATTGCGTCCTCGCAATTTGAAATTGTTCTTCGAAAATAAAAGGTTGAAAATAGAAAATATATTTGTGGGAAAACCCACATCAGAAATTGGGTTACTAAAATTTAGTCTTAATATGAGGAAAAGAGAAATGAAAGGGTCACCGCCAAATTATGATCTTGATTAGGAGAACATTGGTGGCAATTAGAGACATATAATTGGAGGAAAAAATTAAATATTTATAGGTAGTGATTGAGGTCATCAATCACAAAAAAGTATAAAATTGAGGTCCTTAAACTCATCAATCTATAATGATTTGAAGTACCATCGGTTCAACAAAATATAGGGTATTGGGATAACACATTTTTGACGTTTCAAAATATCTTAGTTGAAATCCCACATCGAAAAATGAATTAATGAGGCCTCTATTTAAAATAAAGAGTGGAAAGTATGAAGATTACCGAAAATAACACATAGTAGGGTTCCATGTAGGAAAATATGGATATGGAAGAGAAATATAACCATCAATTATCTGATGGAGAGTGGTAGAGAATATGGCTATGAAAAGGCCAACAATCCCAAAGCCATAAATTAGTGATAATTTAAGGTACCATCTAGGACAACATTTTTGTTCTAAGTTCCTTTTCTTAATTTTGAGGAATTTATTTATGAGATTGGATAAGATCATAAGGAGATATACTTACTTTATAATTAGAGTTTTATCCATTAATAAATTTCTACCATAAACTCATCTTTCACTCTAAAAGATAATAGAACGTAAAAAAGATTTATATTTATACTATTCGTACAGGGTTCCAAAATAAATGAATTTATAATTTATCTACCAGATCTTTTAAAAAAAACTACATTATTTAATCCAGGACATCTCATGGGCCAGTGGTAGGTGATACACCCTTGTCGCCCTTCGGTTGCGGGTTCTATGTCTCGCAACCTTGCCGGACGCGACGGGTTGCCGCCCGACCTCCAGGTTGTCCTTTTATGCAAATCCAAAATAATCCAAACTAGAACTATCCAAAATACTTCTTTCCAAACTCACAGTCCAACATTTATAAGGAAGGTAAACATAATATAGATCCTTTTTACCCCGTAATAGCATATGAATACCATCATCATGTATTACCATATTCCTTATTGATTACATTCATTCTCCCTTATTCTATATAGAATGATGGATATACTTCAATAATCCAAAAATGTTTTAAACCCCAACAATGATGGAATATACAAATCATTAATCAGTTCCAAGGTAGTCAAGAATATCCAATATAATTTATCCAAAACAATCACATATTATTCCAAAATCACTACCTTAGTATCAGAACAATATTATGATTTATCATTCTCTCAACTATATATTTTCCAAAAATTTATCCTGCTATTGAGTCACTTTTCGTTGTTCCACACAATCTCAAGTCCTTAATGAAATAGTACTGCAGTACAATCCTTATATACTCCATAATTATTATAACAAGTACATTGTTGATACAACACTCAATTGACATAATCAACATAAGAACTCTAATCATTCCTCTTCATCTGTGGTAGTATCATAACTTGATTATTATCCAATAACATCATTTGTAGCATAGTCTGATGACTGGGACATAGGTTCGTGTAGTGTCCAAACTCCTTGCAAATGAAGCATTGTAAATTTGAAACCATTTTCTTACCCTTGCAGTCACGTAATTTGTGCCCTTTTCCTCCACACTTATAACAAACTCCCATTCCTTTCAGGCATGTTCCAGGGTGTTTCTTTCCACAGTTACCACATATGGGAAAATTCTTCTTTTCCCTCTTCCCTTTATCCATCTTTCTCTCTTCCATCCTTTTATTCTCTTGCTTCCCTTCAAAGCCATAGGACCCAGTAAACTATTTACTTATCTTATCAACACATGATATTATGTCTTCATATGATGATAATACATGGGAGACTATTTCTCTTATAAATTCTAGCTTAAGACCATGAACGATATGATCCTTCCTTCTGTTTGGATCATGTGCATTTCTGGAGTTCTCATTCCTTCTACTGGGCACCATTTCTAAACAATGGCATACACTAGATCAGTTTATGAATCAAAATACATAATCCCATACTTATAAAACACTTAACATAAATTGAACTATTTATGTATATAATTCATAATAATAAAAATGTCTCCTTTGAGGAAGTATATACTCATAAACCCTTCATAATGATTTGTAATGAAAATGAGAGTTATCCTAAGAATATCCCCCGGGAGTGTCGTAACCAAGAGTGTAGCAAGGCCCGTTGTCGTGCACCGGTTCCCGTTCGAGTCTAGCTCAAAGCAGTGTTTTCAGGTTTTACCCCTAGGTACATCTGTGCCAGAGCCGCCTCTACCTGCTCGTATCCAGACAGGGATGTATTGCTCGGAAAACTCAAAAAATCTCTACAATACCAAAATTATAGTAAGTTCATCTATACTAATCCTCAAAGTTTATCTTAGGTCTACGTGCTCTAATCAGAGTTTATCTAAATCTAGCTTCCAAGGTTTGTACTAAACTTCCTCTGATACCAACTGTAACACCCCGACCCTAGTTACCCAGAGTCGGTGCATTATTACATAACATTGGCATGATCACAAGAAAGATCAAATCTCAAAAGACCGATTGGTTTAGTATCCTTGGATATACTAGATATATTCATAAATTTTACATTACATCATAAAATGAAAAACTACTACTACAACATAATGTCTCCATAATTCACACTCATATCCCCACATAATATCCCTGCAGGTCATTCATAATTTACTTCTTCACTTCCTGATAAAAATAAAACATAGAAAAGGGGTGAGCTCAAATGCCTAGTAAGGATAACAATATAGCGGAAACTTTCATAAATAAGAATAAACATTTAAGAAAATGTATAAATAAAACAAAATCCTTTCAAACTTGAACTTTAAGCATAGTATGGCATAAATAAAATGAAATAATGCCATTTACTTATTCACATGGATATTATACTAATCGAATAATCATATGAAAAACCAATAACCACTTTCATAATGATGGAATGCATAATTCTAAACTTTAATTTCTTTTCAAGGCCTCGTCCCAAGACATTGGGGTAACTGTAACCGGAACCCAACCCGGAGTGCCTCTAATAACCGAACACCAACCCGGAGTGCCTCTAATAACCGGAGACCAAACCGGAGGGCTTACTTTTAACAGTCCCTAACCTGGAGGGCTTACGTTTACCAGTCCCCAACCTGGAGGGCTTACTTTAACCAGTCCCCAACATGGAACATACTTTTCCAACACATTCATATGAAGTGAAGGTTGAAATATAACATAAACATTCTTATTAGAACTAGCATACGAATTGTCAATACTTTACTCATAAACCATGAATGCTATATAAATGACATATCACAAAACTTCATTACAATATGGAAGTTTTATATCATAATAAATCAACTTCAAATAATCTTAAAATCCATCAAAGGATGTTGACATAGATGAAAATGTTTTTTAAAAAATTATTGAGAGAAATATCACTTTTTCATGAAAACATTTTAATGTTACACAATTTAGAAAGTAAGGCATTTAAATACATTTTTGAATCAAAGTGTCCCATACCACTTTGAAACTTTGGAATGGAATTAACACTTTTAAAACATTCATTTTCATATAAATAAATCCTTACAAACCATTTTGAAAACATGGACATAAATGAGAATGATTTAAAAGAATAAATATTTAAAACATTTAAAATGATGTTTTAGTAAACGTTCCCTTAGAAAGAATCCCTTTGAAAACTCTTTTATGAAATATGGACATGGATAGTAAATATGTCCATGTATATACTTACGTAAAAACAACCTCAGATATTAAAGAGATTGTGAAGTAAACCCTTATAAATTTGGTAACTTATGAAACATACAACCCATGAAAGAGGTATCATACAATGAAAATGTAAATACACATAAGGTAAAGTGTATTACACAAAGAATACAATTATGGGCAGTACATACACCACACAACATATAATAGTGGAAATATGGCATGAATCTCACGGAAATAAAGAGTGAGATGAAAACCCCTTACCACGTTAATCAACTGAGTTGTATGGACAAAAGTTAATAACCACAAAATTATTTACATAATAACATGAATATAATGATAATCATGATAATATATATCAAATGCCAGTACACAATACACCACTTTCAATAATTTAGTGGCGAATAATGGAAATCTCACGGAATTGAATGTGAGATAAGAAAATCCCTTACCTTGTAATTTTAATTGGTTGGGGTAGGTTAACCTCCTGTATAATGGTGAAATAATTGTTATTAAATTATAAAAGAATCATATACATTAATATGATATCATATATGATCTTTTAATATTGATTTGATAATAATATCTTAGTATTATCGTTGTTTCGGGTGTTAACTTCCTTGTTTTCTTTTATATGTTTTGTTACGTAAGCCATGTTTGTAATGGATAGGTTGTATATTATTCATATCCAGAATTATATCAAGCCCTTAAACATCATTTTTAAATCATAAAATGATAATTATACTTGAATGGATACGATGGAGAATGAATCTCATCGCGTTCGTGGAGACGGTAGTCCGTACGTACGCACGAGCGACAATATCATTCTTTTGATATTAAAATAATATATAAATGGATGGTATATAATATATACAGAATCATTAACATGTTATATTTATTATTTACATGAGTTACACATCATTATTATACCCATCCAAATAATATTAAATTTAATAACAATTACACCACGACTTGGAGACGGTAAGCCGTACGTACGCACGTATGGTGACATGTTATTCAAATGGTGGATAGAATACTGAATATGGTTGTACCATATTTATAATAACATCACAGTATATATATGATATTGGAGTTATTATTTTACAATGGTAACAACAAAGGAAGAAGAAGTGGAAGAAGAAATGAACTTGAAAAAGGGTGGTGAAATCATTACCTCTTCTTCGGGTTCTTCCTTTTGATTTGATCAAAAGGGCTCCTTAGGTTGGATTTCTGATCAAACTAAGGGCTCTAGGTTGTATTGAGGGAAGTTGGGAGAGTATTTGGGCAGATTTTGGCCGAACCAAAAGGCTTTGAGGGCGTGAAGAAATGAGAAGGAGGAGTGCCCTTTTATAAGAGGGGTGATGGGCACCTTTGGAAAAGCTAGAAATATTAATTTATAATAAATTCATATTCGGTTTCCAATGGCTCCAAAGTTGACTATTCAAAGGTTGAGGTGGGGATGGGTCGAAAACAACTCATCAAATAGAATTTAGACAGGTTTGGGTACTTATATTAACCTTATCGTTAAGTATTAATTCTATGTTAATTAGTTTCACTTTTACAATGTCTCTTTGTATTTTTATATAATATGGTCAATAAACTTAATATATACATCCAAGCGATCCCCACGTGGTCCATTAATGATGAAAATATCATGATATAAGTCTCTTGGCCGAACCTTAGACTTTTAGGAATTTAATATCAATTAATAATATAATATTTGTTTTAAGAACTCTTTTATGTCAATTTTGACACTATTCAATAGTTGATTTTTGTGAAACTCATAACAGATTGATTACTTAGAAAAAAGTCAATTAAATAAATCCTAATATATCATATTATCCTAGAAAATTAGTTTAATTCATTAAAGGCTTCATATTATATTTATTTGGGTATTTATAATATCAATTATTTTAATTTTTCACTATTATAGTAATTACTGCATCATCATTGTGTCATAAATAAAATAAATTATTTAATGTCTAAAAATTATAAATAAAATAGAATTATGTAGGAAATATTTTTATATTTCTAATTAATATTTATAATATAAAATCCAACATATATAACCCTATGTACCAATTTTTTTTCTAAAAGATATATGCTTGTATCATTTTTGTATTCATTTTAACTTAATTAAAATAAAGTGTCATTATCACTTACAAGTGGATCCATGGGGTCCCAAAATCAACCCAAAGATGCCCATGGTAGATCATGTATCAACCAATAGGGTTAAGACACGTTTTAGGGTAATTTAGTATTATTATAATATTATTTGTTAACCCTTATTTACCGGATTTACCCTTAACCATGGTAAATAAAATATTTACCGCAATAATTATTCAAAATGTCTAAAAATAAAAGTTACCTATTTACACAATTTGAACATCCTGATTCCAAATATGGAATCCATTTTTCTAAATTCTAAACATAGAAGTGGCAGAAATTAATTTAAAATTAATTCCCGCTGTCAAAACAAAAAGCGTGTTTTTAAGAGATAATAACTATCAAAAGATTGACACTTGTTTATGTTCGGTTTAATTGTATAATTATGTCCAATGACCAAAATTATATTAAATGGTAAAAATATATTCTAAATATAATTTAAAAACACTCAAATTCAAAATTTATCACTATTAATTATTTTGATTAAAAAAGTTGTTTTTAATTAAAATTTAGTAATTTTCACTATTCATCAAAAAATGAAAGTTATCCGAAAGGTACCAAAATTTCACCTTAGGCTAAATTTGATATTCCGAATCCAAAAATAAAGTCCATTTTGAAATATAAAATATATATAATTTCAAAAATTAGGTATTACTATTCCTAACGGCTAGTTTGATCGGTTGTGGTGTGTGTTAAAACTCGAAGTTGCGTACAACACACGCTACTGTATTATTCAAAGGAAAGCGTACCATGGAAGCATGGGATGTTTCATTTTAAATTTTTTGATGTCCCCATTTAGTCAAAAAGTTTAAAATATTTTATTTAAAAAGGGTTCACTATTGAAAGTTGATAAAAGTGCAATACTGAAAATGAATTTGTTCTTGCATTATATCTAAGAAACTCATAATATGGATTCTAAAATTATAAGGATTATATAAAGTTTAAAATTTAGATAATACTATTCATGACCGCTTTTGAATGGCTTTTTTTTTTGTAAGTCATGGTGTGATTGAACTCGGTGTTGCGTGTAGTGCAAGTTATTGAATTATTTTGAAGAAATAACACACTATGAAATCTTGGGGTGTTACATTGTTCTACCATCACCATGGAATAATGCATATGGGTTTCTAACATGTGTTTTGATACTTATACCCACCTAGAAATCCTAGTAATCACAAAAAACATCATCCAAGGTGTTTTTTATCCCAATATGCGCTTTCTAGGAAGGGTATTCACAAAAAAAGTATATATTCACCAAAAATACATGGTATACATTTTCCAATGTTATTCCTATTATTAATCGACCAAAACTGTAAAGGATTTACTTTTCCCATCTATTTTGGTTCTCTGGTGTCTGAACACAAGATTTTGACCAATATCGGTGGTCTGTTGCATTTTCAACATGCCTCTATTTTCTTCCAATAAGTCCTATATCATATATCCAAAAGAAGTATCACATATATCATATAAGGTAGATCAATATGTCTTAAAATCTCCATAATAATAATCATTCACACAACCACCATGAATTAGGGGTTTTGATCACACTAAAACCTTCCTCAGCAATTTTGTACTACAACCTTGGTGGACAAAAGTGAATAACATGAAGAATTTTGAGATAAAACAACAATAAAAATTGTGACAGTCAACATTGTCCCATTATACATATCCAACAATTTAAAATCTAAGAAAATTGGGTGACATTTTGGAAAAAAATATGTAAAAAAATTAATTTGTTGAAGTGATCATGTGAAGGGTGGGAATATAAAGATCAAAATAAATTAAAATATATATCCATTCACAATCATTTAATCAATGGGGGAAACTACAGTTATAATAAACTACCTATATTTTTTATTTATCATTGGTGAAGAAATTTTTTACATGATATGGGGAAGATTCCATTCATTTTTCATCTTTAAATATCCCTTTATCCAATCATTGTTAGTATTTTAATTCTTATTCACCAATGAATAATGATCTAAATATCCTATCATATCTCTTAGGTTTATATGGTTAACCTATATAATTTTCATAATTTATATTTAAAGAGTCAATTATGTTATGCATAGTAAGTTAATTAGTTATCTTTCTTAATTACCCCAAGTAACATATCCACTGATAGATTCCTTATCTAAATGTGAGGTGCAGAACAACATTTGATCATGTTAGGGCTAAAAACAACATTATAGATTCAATAGCGGTCTCAGTTTTTTTATCTAAGTCTATATTCATAATATATTCCATAATTTATAAAAAATATATTTGTGGGATATTAATATATTAAATATATTCAAAATATTAAATCCCAACTCATTAGGCCTCATAATATCACATTATCACGGTTCCTGGCTTGAAAAATATTTCTCAATTTATTTCAATGTATTATAATGTAAAAAGAGTCCTTGCATTGTTCCATCCGTCTAATATTTTCATCCCAAAAAGGCAGAAAGTAAACCAAAAGGTGGTGATACTTATTTTTCATCTTTCTCATCCACTACCAATAGTTGTCTTGCATGGTATAGGATATCCACATCCACTCAATGATCAATTGGACCATCTCCAACATCACCACACAATCTTTGTATCAACAAGAAATTCCACACTGATCTCAATATATAATAAGGGTGACCTATAGGTCCCTCCATGGAGGGAATAAAAATCATCTATCTAGATAGTAGAGTGATAGATATTATTATATGAAAAACTGAAAAAGATAAATTATCCTCCCAAATCTAGAAGAAATCAAAAATGAAACCAATCGACATATCCTACACCACATGGGTAGAGCACTCGGTTTTCCAAGCCATGTTGTGTTGATAATCAATAATCACCTTGAAAAGGGTTATAATGCCTTCAATAGTTATCTACTCATACATGAAAGGAAACAAAACATCAAAATCAGAGATAATTATTTAGAGGACCCATAAAGACATATAATTTCTTCAATGAACAATCACCCCAAAATATAAAAAGAAATCTACTATCAGATGGCTTAGATCTGTGTTGAATTTTTGTGTCGGTAAACTATCCCCCAGATGAAATCAATTCCACTCAATTTCCACAGAATCCCTATAAAATATCCATATAAACATCATCCCATTTATTCTTTATGATCTCAAGGGGCTATAATAGACCATCTAAAACATATTGATCAACCTTCCCCAACAGACATTTGAGACCCCAAGAGACGAACTCTTCCATAGATTCAACTCCTTCCAGATAAGAAAAATATCATCTAAGTACTCTGTAAATATTCCCTACACCGGGATGTATATCATATGAAGAATTTTGAAACCCCCTTTATCTCCTCCTCTTATAATGTTTCTAAAATGACATCCATCCTTTGAAATTTATGACATGATTCCCTTATTCATATAATCAATATGGTGAATATCATAATGATATCTAATCACGATGGATCATAATCTCGATGTCTCATCAATAACTATATCTCACATAATAAATAGATAGAGGATTCAACACCATCGACTAAAGAAAAATTTGACCCATATCATCCAATGATTCCAACTGTAATGAAGCTAACCTATCATAACCATCATCCACCAGATGAGAATGGGACATCCTCTAAAGGGATTCTTCCACACCACTTCCCATTCTAGAAGTATTAAAAATATCAATGTAATAGTACTATATGAAATATACCTAGTTATTCTATCTTGTAATGACACCATTGTATGAGAATACATACCTGAGACTCTAATGGTATGAGTAATTTACAATGTGCACTCTTATAAGATAGTTCAAAAACATTCTCAGATAGGATACTACTAGTCCCAACTACAGGTCATGAGTCATATAGTTATCATCATGATATCAACCAAAGGTTCTGGAGCCACAACTACTCCAATCCTACCTTTATAGTCAATGTGATGGATGAAGTTATTGAATGAAATAAATAATATGGGAGTAATTTTCCTATGTTCCTCATTTTCACACACAGAACCTTCTCTAAGTAAATGTTCGTAGTTATAATAAAAATAGATAAAAAAATTTGATGGTGTACCATTCATGTGAATCTTCTATGGAGTACATGATTAAAATAGAGTATACTGAATATTAAATTGTGAAAATACACACTCAATCATAAAGAATTCAAAACCTGAAAAAACTAAAAAATTAATATGATGAGAGGTCTCATCTCTAGATCTCTTAGACCCAGCCACCCTATCCTATCACACGCACTTGGGTATCACTATTATCCTATGAAATCACTACCATCTTTTCCTTTATCTTAATAATATCTACCACTTGATTTAAATTCCAATTTAGTGGTGATTATATACATACCCAATAGGATAGCCTAAAAGAAAAAGTATGAGTATTAGGAGACACAATATGAATAGAAGGATCCAACCATAAGAAGAGAGTAAAAAAAATCCAAAAAAAACTGATATATATATTTTTTTTTCAAGGAAATAATACCACATGAGAGATAATTTCAATCTCCATTATATATCCTAGACCAGGAAAATATTTGACAATCATTTCTAAAGGTATCGTCACTGATTCTCAGCATCTTGCACACCTTTCAAGTGGAAACAGGCCTACCAAAAAATGACTTTACAAATTAAAACACATTATAAGTTCCATAATATTTATGCTGAGGAAAAATAACCTTATATAAAAGGATATACCTACTCTTTAGATAAATAGAGGACCCATGACTTATTCCAAAAATATAGTTCCACTCTAACATTTAGAGGACCCATGATATAAATTTATAGGAGGGTTCCACTCTAATGGTGGATAAAAAACCATTGCTTATTCCAACAAGATGGTTAAACTCTTATTAGTATAGGACCCATTCCTTGAATACCAAGAGGGTTCCAATGTGGTGGTATGGGATCTATGCCCAGACACAATATGAGGGTTCTTCTCCAGTGGTAGGAAACCCAAGCCCTATCCAAACCGGAGGGTTCCACTATAGTGGTAGATAGATAGAGGAAACATACCATGTTACAACAAGAGGGTTCCACTCAATAAATGGATAGATAGAGGACCCATTCCTTGTACCAATAGGGAGGTTCTACTCTAAGGGTAGATTAACTATACGCTATACCAGTATGGCATCTCCCCTCTAAAAATCCCATCTATTCACTTTCAATATCGAGTGCTGCCTGAAGAAAAATCACACCTTTAACATCTCATATCATTTGTAAAAATTTACTATAAAGGCAACCATAATATTCTACAAATAAAAAGTCACATGACATGAGATCCATGGTCCAATATATAATTTTATATATTGGAGATATGAGAGGTGGGGAATTATATAAAAATTGGTGGTATATAACATGCATGGGTACCCACATGGTATGTGGTCCCTCTCCACTGACTGGAAATTTCTTCATGATAATATGGATCAATTTCTATATAACCTTGTAAGATGAGTAAGAGGACTACATGGTGTGGCTCAGCCTCCCAAGGTCTTTCCTAGGCTCCTAGTCGTGTATTTGTACCTTGATCATGCCTATATACTCCAATACAAAAGATATAATCCAACATGGGGTACAACCTCTTTGAATTAAGTCATGTTTGTGTGCCTTTGTGGTGCCCATTTCTTCATAATCCCTGAGTACACACTGTATTACATCACCAAGTCACATGGCGTGTGGGGGATCCACACGGTGTTTGATATTTAACTTGATGAGAAACCCAATCCATTGTATCAAGGGGAATACATGTCATGTTTTCTTCAGATTCAAGGTGTGTTGTCAGGTTTTTCATATAAACTCTAAATATACTCTAGCATTAAAAATATGAATCCTCTTCCTTGTATATCCACTATTTATCACCTAAAAATATTATAATCCGCCTCTAATTTCCATTTTTTCCATCCATTGGAAAGAAAATAGAGTATGACTTGTCACTCAAATCCGGAGTATAACTCTGTTGTCCAGGGTGCCACCTGTCACTTAACTGGATCTTAAAATAAATGGGAGATTCACCCACATCCTATAATTTACCTAAATAAAGCCTTGTATCATAAATCCATTCCTCATACATGAATCTATTGCAAATTTGGGGATTTTAGTGAGCTCAATCTTTGTCAACAATGTCCAATTGTGGACCCATTGGTCTACAAAAAATAACATGAAGAACAATAACTAGAAAAGGAAAAAAACTAAGGGGAAAAAATAATTTGCCAATATTTCTAGTAAAATGGATTTATATTTTGATTCTTAAGGTGAGAAACATGTAATAAATCAAATAGGAAATATTAAAATAATACATGGGATCATGAAACAGATGATAATAAACATGGACCAAAAAAATTATTAGTTTGGCTACTTAATTTGATCAGATTCATTTAAATTCACAAATAAAGATTCATACCTCAATTTATATAATTAATTTATTAATAATTTACTCTCTAATGAAAGAGATATGTTTTTCCATTAACTATGTCTTAATTCATATATATTCAAAGGCTCATTTTCATTTGAACCTAATTTGAAATTGAGAGGTGGGAGACCTCTCCTATAAAATATCCAACTGATACATGGATTATCATGGAAATCCTCAATAAGGATTCTTATATATAAGAAATTATGAATTATGGGTTTTATGAATTAATTATAAATGTAATTAATTAGTCCATTGAATGCACCGACCAATGGTAATTTTATCCAAATTCCCCTGGTCTGGCTAACATTAGGTTTCTTATTGGGTAAACCTCATGTTTCAAAATAAATTTTGGTCTTTGATTTTTGATCCAAGAATCCTTTTATGATTTATCCCATTATTTATGAAATACTATGTACATGTAATATAAAATATTGTTAAAATATTTATAAAATTGATTCATGGAACACAAGGCCTTGGTATCATTCTCCGTCTCAGATCCCAACTCCAAAAATAAATATAGATTTGTTTTAAATAATTTAAACACAAAAATAGGGTCTCTAAATTATTCCATAATTCATTATTTTTAAACTCAAAAATTAAAATAATGAAAAAATATTAGGATACTGAGCAGGAATCCTTCTCTCCAACTCCTAGGAGCTCTCCTAATGTTATTGTGCTGCCACAACACACAAACCAATGAAAGGGTTCATCCGTATAGGTTCTTCTTCTACCTATCCTAAAAAGCCTCAAATTTCTCCACAAAAGTGGATGCACTTTCAATATCAAGATAACCATAGTCAAAAATATATTTAGGGTGGTGGAAATATCTCTTTAGCTGATACAGATAGAAAATTTCATTCACTCAAACCTAATATGGTGGTATGTTGAGGATGTAAAAAACCTAGAAAACGTTTCTTAGGGTCTAAAATGTCATGATGAAGCTTAGAGATTACTTTCTCCATATATAAATCTTTGTAATAATTTTCATCGGGACACAATCTAGAAAACAAGGTTACACTGCTCGAACTCAATGTTCCTATGAAGTTGATACTCATAAAATTTAAGAATGATCTGTTCTGTCTCCATCCACTCATGGATGTCCTAGACCTTCTCTATCATCACCTAATATATCTTTGTTCTAACAAGAGATACCACACCAATATTAGTATAGTATAATAATGACCTGCAGTTTCACCCTTATGTGACATAAAAAGGTTACATGATGATAGTATTGTGGTAGATACTACTGGTCACAAACTCTACCAATGTAATTTGATCCTCCAATATCCTAATGTAATATAACACATACACCCTCAACATATCCTCTAGGACCCAACTAGTGAATCTAGTCATATAATCTTCCTTGGGAGGAATGTTTGTACTCATCCACATATGGGTCCTCAATGACTTCATAAGGCCACTCTATAACCATCTCATAAACTGTACATCATGATTTGAGAAAATCTTCAAGGGTTCCCCATGATGGTGAATTCTCCCCCATATGTAAAACCTCCTGAAATTATCTATTTTAATATTCTCACTAATATCATGGAACTAAACCAAATTCTTATGTTTTCCAACAATCACTATGACAGTGTCAAGGCCTCTCACTATTCGTGATAACCCTATAACAAAGTCCATGGTTAAGTTGTCATATTTTCACTTCATGATCTCAAGAGTCTACAACAAACCAACTTCAACCTATTGCTCGGACTTCACTAGCTGACATGTGAGCCACAGACAAACAAACACAACCACAATCCACCTCATTTCATCCCACCAAAACTATTGTTGAATGAATTTATTCATAAATGCCACACCAGGATTTAAAACCAAATGAGATGTGGTAAATATTCTCATCTCCTCCTCCTATATCATGACTGTGAATACTGTCTATCCCTAGAAATAAGATGACATGATTACCTCCTTTAAAAAAATCATATATTAAATATATTTAGATATCTGGTCATGTAAGACCTCAAAACTGATGTATCCAAACTAGGAATATCTCAAACATTGAATAAGAGGAATCCTCAACACCATTTATTGAAGAATAGTTGTATCCTCCTACTCAGATAGGGTTAGGTGGAAGGGAGCCAACTACTCTGAAACATCATACACCAAAACAATTTGGGGAATATTTCTAAGGAATGATACCACCATGTTTCCCATTATTAGAATATAGACTATCTCATGTTCATAGTTTTTCAGGAGTTCCAACCAGTGACTATGTATCAGGTTAACGTATATCAATCTGAAGAAATACAGAAGACTCTGATGGTCTAAGTAGAGGGAAAATATATCTCCCAAAAGATAGTTCCTTAGTATCATAAAAGTGAATACTACTTCTTACAACTCTATTTCATGAGTCTTGTAGTTCTGCTAATGGATTATCAAGATTTTTGAACCATATATGATAATTACTTGACATTGTATCGGTACACAGTCGAGACCATCTCCTGAGGCCTCACAATAAACTACGTACTTCACATCTTCCCTTGGTATTAATGAAATTAGAGAATTCATCATCCTCATCCTCAGAACATTTAAATATCTATGGAATTGATCAATGAATGAAAAATGGCCTCCCTCTCCATGTCATTGTGGTAAATGGTGCCACTATCCTAGATAAGCCTTTCAGAAAACTCATGTAATAACCTTCAAAGGAATGAAAACTCTTCACGTATAACATGATCATAGTTGGCTCCCATGAAAGAACTATATTTATCTCTTATTGGTCAATTTATAATCCATTCAGAAATATGGAATGCACCAAAATGTGACCATCATGTATCCATAAATGGCACTATGATAACATTCACTAAAAAGGGTGCTCGCATTGAAAATTAAGGACTATCCGCAATTGTTATGAATACTTCACCTCTAATAAAGATTATATGAGTTTCCTTCCAGAAAGAAAACAATAAATGAATCTTCGTATGGATGGAATATCTGATTCATCAAAGACATAATCATAGTGGGGAAATTCACCACACCGAAAGGTATAACCAGAACTAAAAGTATCCCAAGAAAAATTAGAATTTCGAATTCAAAATATTAGCCACAGATACTCTCAACGTGTGATATTTGGAATTGTGATTGATCTTCTTGAACCATTTTGTGCCTCATAGATGGTCTAAGAGGTAATAAACCCCAGATAAGGGTTGTTTTTTCTTTTTTGTGTCCTTGTTCAGTAATTTTTTTTTCAATACAATACTACAATATCTTGTCCACACTGTTTTCAAAAAAACACAAAATCTACCTTGGGGGACACACATGTTTTTATATAACTCTTATCTATAAATTCTCTAAATTTCACCCTTAGCTCCAAGAGCTTGATAGGGGCCATCTGATTTTCCAAAAAAAAAAAGATATTTGGAGTGGTCTTAGAATGGAAGTTGATGAGTGACACCATCATCCACCTCTAAAGTAGTCCCAAAACTACCTCAATGATGAATTAAATATAATCCTCCATGATTGAAGTAATATATATTCTTGAATAGAATAATAAGACAAGTGCTCAAATAAAAAATTGATGGGGGATAAAGATAGCCTCATACTCAAAAACCCACCATTCCTACATTGAGATCTCTCTTTCACACAATGGACAGTCTCATCCCATCAGTACAAAGGAATCCAACTCATCTAATGTGATAATAAATTTTTTCCCAGACCATGGAAATCCTATCCATACCCAAGATGAATTCATAATGTACCATCATGAAGAAAAAAATTTCCCATTAGAAACTCACTACCCTAAGTGATAGCTTTCACTAATATAAGATAAATGAAATCGAAGAAGCATTCCACAAAGGAACCTCAAGGAAAACATGTTTTGATAACATCTCTACTAGGATCTATAGATCTCATAGTTGGAGTAAACACATGAATAAATTACTCTCCCCAATGTTTACTACGAAATAAGAAATAGTATAATAAATAAATATCAAACCTATGATCATCTTTTGTGTCGCTAGGTTATACTCATCAAGGAGGTGAAGCTTCGTATGACCACAACCATTTGCTCCCTAAGCCATATGTAGACTACCTAGTGGTTATGGTGGAAGGATCTCATTATGATGTCCACTAATCACAAATCCTCCTTCTAATGCCCCATCATCTCCTTTTCTTTCACTACATTCCAAGGTGCAACATTGACCATGTCTCAAAGATTGACAATCATAATTCTATCTCTATTGTGGGGGTCCATCCACTATCTTTAATCCCTCCTCAACCCATATGTTTGGGAAATAAAATTCAATGGGATCTCACCCATCACATGAATAGCACTGCCCCTCTCCAGGCTTCCCAAGTCCCTTGTTTTGTCACTATGCCACATGACCATGTGTTTGAGTCTAATAATGAAAAGATCACCTATGTTGTTATCCTTCAAATTGGATCCTTCTAGTTTCTATAGAAGACACAACCACATGATGCCCACATCCATCTTTATCTACATAGAATCTCTCTGATGGTAATCTCTCCATCACTAGCACCCAGTCAGATACTCTCACATATGTGGGAATGCATTGATATTTCCCACTTGTACATATGTTTATATAGAGACCCTGGTCAATATTACATGCATGTATTTATAGATCATGAATTATATCAATAGAGTAAAACATTTGTTCTGTGAACCTTATAGAATTATCAATAATTATCTACCCTCCTCACTGTAGATCCTGAATCTCATGAATCCAAACAGAGTGAAGGAATAAGTGTTAGTATTTCTCATAAAATAACTATTGGAAGTGGGCCCCTAAATTTTTTGACTCATGAATCATTTTAGTGAATAGACTCCACTAGCACACAGTTTCACTACAGAAAATATTTTACTCCAATAGAACCACATGATTAGTTTGTGTCCATTTAAGCTTGAAAAATTTGATCATCAACACTACCAATTCATCAATTTCTTAGTGATATGGATCACTATAGAACCACATTGGAATCTAACATAAGAACTCAGGGAGTGTGAAAATAATCCATGTATTCTAATCCATATGTACTTATATAATATTCTTATCTATATGTTGTGATTCTAATACCTAAAAATTAGTAATGGATATTTTGATTCTCATTATCATAGAATATCTCATAAATTATTAATAATTCACCATCAATCATATAGTATAATTATAAGGATATAACCTTAAAAATCCTTCATGTTTCATCATCATTTATCATCAAACTCATATTGACATCTTGATTGAAAATAATATTCATCAAAACATCACTAAAATCTATCACGTTGAATTTTTAATATCAATAGACACTGGTCTCCTAGAAGTTGTTTCATTTAATTTTCCCCCATATTGAATTTAAGGGCAATAAAATATCTTGGGATTATCATTTTGCCTTTTCTTCAAAAAATATTATTCTTATTCAATATTTTATAATAATAACAATAATTTTAGAGATTGAAATTGAACAATATGTTTTCCTCTAAAAAATACATTTTCTAGGGAACTCAAAGTATACATGGGAAGAAAATATATATATAATTAGAGTATTTAGCCTAGATAAAAACTATTTCCCACTCATAATAATAAATATGATACAAAACTCATTCAAATCAACCTTCATAATTTTTGGCTACTCATATTATAAATTCATGAGTCACATACTAATTGTATACATTTATAAACATACAAATCAAAATTAAAAATTAAAAAACATTGAGCTCTCTGACTTATCTCAATATAGAATCCCTCTTGATAAAACATTATAAAATAATTCAGAATATAGATATAGGAGTGGTTTTCATACACATCTTTCATTATTCTAACATTTTTTTAGAAATTCCATTCTCAAAGAAATGAAGGGTTATTGTGATTCATCAATCTACATTAATTCCTTTTATGTTAGTACAAAATCACATGGAAATGGTAATAATGTGGGACTCTTATATTCTAGAAAAGTTGGGCTATAATTGAGTTTTTTTCTCAACATAGATTTATTTTTTTTCTTCTAATATTAGAATATGAACTTTTATTCTTCTTGTAAAAAATCTTAATATATTTTTTAATTAATTTTTTTCTCAAACTATTTCATTATATGAAGATATTCACTCTATATTTTTTTTAATGAAGATCACTTGTCCAATTTTTATTTTAGATAATATGATGCTTATAATTATTTATTTTTATTTATATATCTCTCCAACTATTATATTAGTTTCCATGTGCTGTTGTTTGCAACCTATCCATATTTACCATAACTTTTACACATGTTTCTAGATATATTAATATTGTTATTAACTAGATTCCTTTATGATTTATCAACTTGGTTGAATCAATCCCTTTCATTATTCTTTATTTAATTTATTGTAGTATTTTATAATCTATTTAACTTGTTCATTCCCCTGAAGGAATAATCATGTTTGTTTCACTAATATTTATTTTTTTCTATTCATATGTTCTCCTTTCAACATATTTTCTCCCATATTCATGTGACATTCAACGATTTTATTGAAATTACATGTTCTTCAGATATTCCCCGAATTTTTTCCAAACATCTACCCATTCCAAAAATAAACAATGAGACTCCTTATATTATTTTCTAGTGAAATATATTAATATTTGATAGGTTCTATGTAATGATGTTTTCATTATATTCACCAAACTTGTAAAAAGATCTTCGGAATCATATATACAAACATCATCCATAACACACCCTTTAAGATTTGGTATGTATTTATTCTATTTTGATACCATTATATTCCATGAATATTATTTAAAAAATTTACCATAAAGTGTTATATATTAGTACAGACAACATTTTCTTGGTTTTGGAATACCTTTGACTAGGAAAACTAGTTCACTCTATTAAAATATAATCTAATGTACTTTAAGATATTCATGTGAGTGCCAAATTGAAATGAATATCATTAGAAATTGGTGAGGAAAAATATTTATATTTAATAATATTGAATGGTCAAGATTTTGTATAATTTATACATGTGATCCATAAATAAATCTTAAATATATTAATTTTGATAGATTTTACATATTATTCAAAAAATATTGGTTTTCCATCAAGATCCACTTTTATATTCTTGATTTTTTGTTAAATTTTCATAATTATTTTATTCAATTATCTTGTATATAGATTATTTTTTTCATTAACCATTAATTAATAATCATTAGAAATAATATATATTTTATTATAGTTCTATTGTTCATTTAATGATTCTAAAAAACTAAAAAACATATTTCTTATGAGTATACCATTTCATGTCTTCCTCCATAAAGATATTTCAACTATTTTATTGTTATAATTATTTGTCATTTGTTTCTACATGTTTAATTAGATAAATGGCCTTTAAAAACATTTGACTTAGTATAATTTGTAAAAAAAATCTATTTTTTATGAATAAAAAATAATTCATTTGCAAGAATCTACAATAAAAGTTACAACTTATTTAGTATCTTACATCATTGGATGATTATGTTTAAAATTTTGATCATTAAACTATAAATTATCATCACATATGGAATGGGATTCATAAGAAGAATAACAATCATATGAATTATTACTATATATAAAACTCGGATTACCTTCAGTTATTTATTCTAGTACATTAGCATTTGAATTGTTACTTTTCTATATATCCAATAGTTTGCTACTATTTTCTTAGTCTTATGTAATTTCTCCTGAATATAACTATTATAATTATCATCCTTTTTCACCATATTATATTTCTTAAATATTTCCTTAAATCTGTACCTCATTATAAAAATTAAAATAAGTAACAAAAACATGAATATTTTAATATGAAATCTAGGCTAGCTCTTGTACCACATGAAGATACATTGAAGAGTGAGGCACTTAGAGGGAGTAAATTTGTGATCATTTTTTATGAACTATATATTTTAATTACATCACGTGAACTTCATATGAATCATGATACAATAATTAAAAAAACATGGCCTCACATCATATATAGATGTAAAAAGAGATAGAGATAGTGTCATATCTCCGTAGGCTTTCCTTCAGGGGGGGCTCTTTTTGGCCTCCTCCTTTTTGTACTCCTTTTGGTTCTCCATTTTCAATAAAATTAAAAAAACAATATTGGATGGATGGATGGATAGAGATATTGGATCCCACAATATTTACAAAGTTTAACCTAAATTTTTACTTTTATCTATAGATGGATAGCCACACAAAATATTATGTATCCACTAAAATCCTATTATCAATTATAATATTTCAATATGTTTATTTTTAGAATTATTGTATATACATATAGATACCCATCCTATGGTATCAAATTTTTATACCACAAAATTTAAAGTCCTCTGGATTTGTATTCTTCTACTTCCCATCCACTAACTTTTCTCCCATGATTGGTTATATGATGCAACAAAATTATATTCTCTTAGATTGGTTATACACCCTAATAATATTTATCTTATTATTTATCCATAATTATAATGATTTATAATAGATCACGGTTGTCCCTGAACCCACTTGAGATTTATCTTCCTCCACCAACATGCAAGTTAAAATTCACTAATAAAGATTCCTTTAAAAATCAACAAAAATACTAAAATTATTTTCTATCATGAATCTCACTCATGATATTGAATGATATTTTTCCTTATCTACTATATAAAAATTAATATAATCTATTATCCCCTTCAAAAACAAATCTCAATGTGATAAAATATTTTATTAGTTTTATAAAAGTCTTATCATATCAATGATTTCTTGTGTACCAAAAATTACATGAAATTTTCTTCATGAAAATATTATAAACTATAATCTCATATTATAATCCTAAAATTACATTACATGTAAATTCTTCATCATTAATATAATGAATTTATTTTATTATTCAGAAAAAAATAAAACCTCATAAATTGATGCCTTGAAAAATCAATTCCCACATATTTTTTACTCACAATGGATCCCTTCTTTTCATATTGGACCATGTGATATCATGTGTAAGGTAATTGGTCAATACCGTCACCCCATTCACAATTAATGTGAGTAAAACCTAATATATATGAATGTAATAAATCATGTATACTCACTTAAAATTTTCATAATGCATCTCTTAGAGATCTCATGTGTCCATCTTCACGTACTGTACATTCATGTGCTCCTAAAAATCATGAAAGGAAGCTATTGTCTAGATAATATAACCTCAACATGATTAAAAGATGATAATTTGTCATGGTTATATTATTAGAATAATAAATAAATATTACACCATTACTAGTTAAATAAATATTGGAATCTTTTACCTATCCTCATGAAGAACCCCAGGCCAACACCCTAAGTTATTATGCTAAAAACACTATATTTAAATGAAATATTTGTTTAAAATTGAGACAAATTTATATCTATTTTATAATAATTACATATATTAGACATTACATCAAAAAAATATCACCCCATCCATACAAAAAAAAAGTATTTTATATATTTGGAGATCAGCTATATATTTTACTAATTTTCCAATAGTCATGAACATTTATAGAAAATTAAACAACACTAGAATCCCTTATAAATTCCTTACTGGATATAATCCCCATTACAACACATGTAATGGATTAATAATAATGGCATGAGATTAAATTAAAAATAAAGTGAAACATATGGTCATTTTATCATGTTTTAGATAATAAAAGTATGAGGAAAACTTATCAATAGAGAATATAATGTTTAAAATAACATGGAATAATGTAAGCTTTCCCTAAATAATGAAAAAAATACATGTAATCTTAAATGAAAAACATATAAATATTAAATTAATGTGGAATAATGAGGCAATAAAAATAATTCATGGAACAAAACATAGTCATATGATTATTATGTAAGAGTTTCACATAAATATATGAATAGAAATCAGTTTTCAAGGATACCCACTAATACATTCATCATAAAGTAGGCTTGTGCTAACCACCCAAGTTACATTTGGGGTTTGGTCATACCACCTATATACAAATATTGTTCGTGGTCTTACCTGCTGATTATCCTTATTGGTCTTGGGAAAGTCTTCCCATGTTACTCTGGGCTTGGCATAATACTCCTATGTAACCATTGTCCTATGATAATCTTATATATAACCTTTGGCCCTGAATAATCCTATCATGTATCCTTTGTATTGAAATAATCCTCATGTGGAACCTTTAGAATATAATAATATTCCCATTTACTATTTTGAGCTCATGAGATATAAAATATTCCAGCAGATTGGAGGGATATATTGGATATTGAACATTATAATAACAATCATCTATATAAATTTTTTCTATGAGAATATGAAAAAATTCATACTTCGAACATCACATGATTTCCCGTAAAAAAATATAGGTATCATGAAAAAAATTCATACACCATTCCATAATCATAAAATAAAAATTATATTAATTGGACTATAAAAACAAAAAAAAAGTTTAAGATTAGTAATTTCAAATTATATTGAAATAGTATAAATTATACCTTTTGAGATTAATGGAACAATCCCATTTAATAAAGAATAAAAATATATTCTTGAATTGTTTGAATGGGACATAAAGTAATTTTTTAAAGTGATATAATTTGAACATGATAAAACATTTTAGAAATTATCAACTAGAATCAGAGGGGTTTTTTAGAAGTTCTATTGTATAATATAATTTTAATTAAAAAAGATATAAAAAATTTTAATTAAAACATAATCCTATAAAATCATTTTCATAAATAAAAATTTACTTAAAATATAAAACTTTTACTTTAGAAAAATATTATAATATTATATTTATTTTATTTATTTTACAATATCCTCTATAGTTAAATTTATTTTTGAATGCATTAACAAACATGGAAATAATTATTATAAATATGACTTAGCATAAGAAGAGATAAATTATGAATGAGTTTTCATAAAAATATTTTACCATACTCACAAAAATTTTTGTTATGGATTACAATCAAAGGTGAAGTTATTTTTTTAAAATATTGATTTTATATATTATATTAAAAAATGGATCTTTTAAATATATATAATTATTATTAAACAAAATATCACGTTGAAGATAAAATTTCTGATTTTAAAAAATTTCAAAACATTCAACAATATGGAACATTATTTTTTGGATTCCCATATAATTAAAAGAGTAAAAATATATATTATTTCAAATAAGAGAAGGTAAATATCGATGATATATTACATAACACCTAAATAAATGTACATAAAAAAATAAATCATTTTTTGGAAATGAAAATATAGAAAATGTTAGAATATCATTGACAAAGTAGTTGAGATTTATTTTCAACAATTATGTACACATAGAATGAAATTCACCATTGTAGAAATTTGAATTAAAATTGTCACATTCCATATGGAGAGAATAAATTATAGTATAATAATGGAACATAATTAAACCATCCTATAAAAATATAATTCAATGATTAAAGATAATGACTAAAGAATAGATTTTGAGTCAATAAGAAACCCTTATGGTGGTGGTAAAATATAAATAAAATTAATATAATATGGTTACCAAAATTAAAATATCGTGAAATGAAATATATTCATTATAATTTGAGGAAAAATATATGTGGATACAATATATAAAATAAATTATGGTGTAAAATATCAAACATGTTTCTTAGAGTTCAAAATACTGAAAAATTAAGCATATGACTTAAGAAACAGTCAAGGAGTGGGGTTATAAATGAAGTTAATTAACATGAATAAAATATAATTGATGATATTTAATATATAATAAGAAATATACACTCCCATCATAATAAATTAGGTTTATAAATCAAAACCTGTATCAAATAAAAGGAATTATGGATAAAACACCCTTAACTTTAATCCCTCTTAGATGAACATGAAATAAAAAACTTTATAAAAAATAACTATAGTAATAAAATATTGTCTAAAACTTTTGATATATATATGTATCAATTTACACACATAATTTATAAGAATTAATTAATATTATACTTTACAAATTTAAATTTTATCCATCATATGGTGCTAGAAATTGTAATTTATTGTTTCACACTAGTTTTCAATGATGTTATCAGTTAATCATTGTTAATAGAAATATCATAATAAAATAATTACCAAGATACTAGAATCATGGTTTTTCAATGATTCATTATTTCCCATTTTCATTTTCTAAATGATATTGGTATGATGATTGAAAATAGAAATGTTAAATAACTATCATTAGTCTGTTTAAAGATTGAAAAGTGTTATATTAATAAAAATATTAAATATCTCTAAAATACATCAATAATTAATAACTAGTATTAAATAACTTTTTTATTATTAAAAATTATTTTTTAATTTTAATGACCTACCGATTGTCATTGGCTTTAGAGTACAATGAGTCATTACTAGGCCTTCAGTGACATCCCCAAGACGCGAAAGGCTGGCAATAAATGCTAAAGGGTTTCAAATACATGTGTGGGACAATTTAACCTTCAATAAATAAACCAATAAACAAACCAAACATAACCAAAAATTCACTATATGATTCATTAAAAAATAAAAGACAACTCAACAGCTTAATATATCACAAAACCACATCAATGTATATAACAACAGAAGAATTACCGAGTATTAATGTACATGGGGGATAAACGTCACAAGACTCTCAAAATACTACAAGACTCCAATCTCCACAATATCTAAGCTGAAAAATCTCTTACCATCCCAAACATCATGAGTTAGTGCCAAAAACATAGGAAACGTTACCTTTTCCCCTCTCTTAGATGATGGCATTTACAAAAGCACCAAAGTTCCAAAGCAGTGGTGAGTATAAAACTCAATTTGTTTTCCCCCAATGACTTACCTACTCAAGTCACTAATATATAAGAGTTATAAAAAAATTTATAAAAATTATATATATAAAAATTTCTTAAAAACAGTTTATAACTAAATATAAACAAGTTTCCAAAACCATTCATTACCAAACGCATACAAGTGCAATTAAAACCAATTTTTCCAGCAGGTTGTTTTTTAAAAAAAACAATCTTTAAAAACATTTCAAAATATCACTTTTTGGCATACCCAACACTTCCACAAACCCATTCCACTGACCATGCATGATAAGTTATGACAGTTCCATACTCATGAGCGGTTTCAGGTTGATTTACCAAGTCGTCACTAGGTAATTGTTTCCCATGTTCCATTAACCCTTTGGCACTTAGAACAAGGTCATATTTCAACCAAGACCCATATATGAAATTTGAACTTTATATCCTATGTGACATTTATCCTTTGGCACTGAGCACAAGGTTTTATTTCAACCAAGTCCCAGAAATGCAATATGAAATCACACACCAATATTCCCAAGGATCATGCCAAAATACATTTTCAATAAAAACACCCTTTTATCAAAACCTAATTCCATCAAGGTCATTTCAATGCCAAACCATTTCAAAAAAACACCCTTATTATTCAAAACAAAATTTTCTTCAAACTATTTAACAAATCTAAAAATCAATAATTTAATATTACTATTTTAAATTCAAGAGGTTTAATCACTTTGCACAACAATTTACCAAGATTTCACAATTTAACTAAAACCATAAATCATCATGGAAGAAGATTTATTCCATGATTTTAAAAATAAATCCCATTAAAATAAATCAATTTGAAACTATTACAATCAATTATAGCAAGAGTAGTTGAGATAGAAGCCTCCTGCCTTGAAGTTTTTGACGAAACTCGACAACTTATGAAGAATGCACAAGAAGGAGCGTTAAATCTCCATGAATGTATTTATTTATCTTATCATAGATAAATCACGATTCAACATTGAATTATTTTGAATCCAAAAATATAGATCTACCCACTATAGGTACATATCTGGTAAATAATGGAGATCAGAGATGTATATCTAAGTAGATCAAAGAAAACATGACAAATCCGAAAAGAATGCTGACATACCTCAAGAATCGGATCAAGATTCCAAAAAAGAAGCTTAGATATCTACCTCCATAATGAAAAATGCCCTATTTAGCCTTTCCTAACATTAATAGACTTATATATGCCCATATGATGTGTAGATCTAAGAAAATGAGAAGGAGAGAGAGTAGAATTTGTAGAAAATAGAAAAGAACCAAGAAGATCAGCACTTACCCCAACAATCCGGCTTAAAATCAATAAGGGAGGGCTCTAGGTTGGCTCAAACTCATGTGGGGAGGGTTATAAAGCCTTTTAGGGTGAGAAATATCTAAATAGGGTCGTTTTGAAGCCAAAAATATATAGAGAAAAATGATTAAGCACTTAGATAATAGGATCTACATTTGACATCTACGCATAGTTTGACCACACGGTTTGGGCCAACCATATATGGATCATGCGACCTTCCTTTTGGTCCCAAAACTCCTTATAAAAGTCCCAAACTCCCCCATCCTTCACCTTTACCTTTTTTAATGAAACACATTATTTTATAGAAACATCCCCCTATATGGAAACACCCCATTTTATGGAAACATACCACTTTATAGAAACAACCAACTTTATGGAAACTCCCAGATTTATGGAAACATACAACTTTATAGAAACAACCAACATTATGGAAACATCCATATTTATTGAGACAAATAAAATTAAAGAAAAATCCAACTTTATTGAAACTCTCTATTTTATGAAAACTCCCTATTTTATGGAAACACTCTATTTTATAGAAACTCCCTATTTTATGGAAACTCTCTATTTTTTTGGAAACTCCTTATTTTATGGAAACCGAATCAAAGCCACCCTGTTTAAAAAAATTCCTCTTTTACATAAAAACTTGAGAAAAGGGTTTTGTACTTGAAATTGGGGATACTACATTCTCCCCATTATTGGTCATTCTGTCCTTAGAAATTAGAAACCCCACACAAGACAAAAAGTGTTTCGACCACTGGTCATTCATTTCCTTCTTACGTTCCCAAGTCTCTTCCTGAATCTGAACATATTTCCATAAAACTCGAACTAGGACGATTATTTTCCCATACAAGACTTTCTCTTTTCTATCCATAATTTTCACTAGGATATGTACCAATGATGCATCGGGTGCTAGGTTAACATGATCCAATTTGATCACATGGTTAGGATTAGGGTGATACTTTTTTAGCTTGGTTACATGGAACACATTATACATCGAGATAAACCATGGTGGTAATTCCAACCGATTTGAAACCATTCCAATCTCTTCCAGTATCTTGAAAGAGACAATGTATCTAGAAGAAAAATTTCTCTACTTCCTGAAAAGATGATGTGAATGCCTTGGAGAGATCCTAAAGAAGACCTGATCACCCACAACGAATGATAGTGATCTTTGACAGTGATCTGCATAATATTTCTAACAACTTTGAGCTGCCTCCATCATCTTTCTAATCAATTGGATCTTCTCTGTTGTTTCATGGAAAATGATTGGCCTAACTAATGAATTTTTTCCTGTTTCCACCTAGCATAGTGGAGAACTACAAGGATGCCAATACAATGCTTCAAATGGATCCATGTGTATTGAGGTCGGATAGCTATTATTTTATGAAAACTATACATAGGGTATATTTTCATCCCATGAGCCACAAAAATCAATTACACATTCCTGCAACATGTCTTCCAATGTTCGTATTGTCTTCTCGGATTTTCCATCCTTCTGAGGATGATACGTCGTGCTCACAGCCAACTGAGTCCCAAATGATTTTTTTAAGGATCTCATTCAATGAGATATGATTCTCGGATCTCTATATGACATGATTGAACCTAGTAATCCATACCTCCTTACCACTTATTTTATATAAATTTTGGATAGATCTTCCACCGTATGAGTTTCACGAATAGGGATGAAATGGGATAACTTGGTATGTCGATCCACTATCACCTAAATAGAATCATGTTTCCAAACTATTTTTGGAAGACCTATATCAAAATCTTTTGCAATATGATCCCATTTCCACACTAGGATGAACAAATATTGTAACATACCATTTGGTCTCTAATGCACTGCTTTAACCTGCTGACAAGTTAAGAATTGCGATACGAACTTGTCCACCTTCTTTATCATTCCTCTCCACCAAAACTGCACCTTTAACGCCTTATAAATCGTCTTATGTACCTAGATGTACAGCTTGTCACGAATTTTGGTAAGCATGAATGAGTTATTTGTGATAATACATAGTTACAACCATCTGATCTCTGAAACCCAAAACTAAACCCCCATCAAGTTTACAGCCTTCAATAGTCTCCCCACAATTGAGTTTTGAACTCACAACCAGATATTTTGAATCATAAATTTGTGCCTCTTTTATCATTATTACTAAATTATAAACAAGTATAACGTAAAATAAAACCACAACATCACCTTTGTCTTCACATTCCACATGAATATCACCTAATACTAACATCAACAGTCATTCATCTGAAGCTTCTTTCTCTAACTGAATATATAATATTCTACTCAATGCATCCGCCACAGAAGTTCCTTTCCCTAATGTGTACATCAAGTCAAAGGCAAAAATTTGGAGATACTTCATCCATCTCATTTTCCTCAGATTCAAATCTCATTGGGAGAAAATTTATCTCAATATATTTTTATCACTAAACATAGTAAATTTATCACCAATAAGATAGTGATTCTAGGTCTTTATATCATGTAAAACTACCACAAACTCCGAGTCATTTTTTTGGTAATCCTTCTCATGCAGCCTCAACTACCTTGAACTATAATCTACCACACGGTCTCCTTCCATGATAACACAACCCAACCCAAATCCTGAAGCATCACAGTACACCACAAAACCTAATCCTAATTCTAGAAAAATAAATATAGGCATCGATGTAAGATAACTTTTTGCTCAAGGAAATACTTCTGACATTCATCTGTCCATTTGAATGGAGATTTAATATTTGTCATAGCTTTAATTGGTGAAGCTAGACATGAGAAATCATTCACAAAGTGTTGGTAGCAACCAGCTATACCAAGAAAATTTTGTATCTCAAAGACTTTTTTCGATGACAACCAAAATATAAGAACTTCTATCTTTTCATGGTCCACTAAAAAACCTTTTTGAGATATCACATGACAAAAGAAAGTGTACCTGTTGTATTAAAAAAATCATAATTTTAGACTTTGGTATAGAAATAGTGACCTCTCAAGATTCCCACCATTATTTCCAAATGTTTCTCATGTTCATCCCTTATCTATGGATATACAAATATTTTATTGAAAAACACGACATAAAAAGAGTCTATATATCACTAAAATATCCTCTTCATTAATTTCATGAATACTGTTGGTGCATTTGTTAGACTAAAAGGCATGACTACATATTCATAGTGGCCATATCTACTTCTAAAAGCTATCTTGGGAATATCCTGTTTCTGAACTCGTAATTGGTGATATCCTGATCGAAATACAATCTTGAAGAACCACTGAGATCTCTTTAATTGATCGAATAGATCATCACTATGTTGAAGTGGATAACTATTCTTTATCGCAACTTGGTTAAACTTATGACAATCAACAAATAGCTAAAGAGCTACATCTACCTTCTTCACGAACAAAACAGGTGCTTCCCATGGAGACGTACTTGGTCGAATGAAACCATTTTTCTATCTCCTAAAACTACACTTTAAGTTCCCTTCACTTTATTGGTTTCATCCTATAATATGGAAGGTAAATAAGAGTGGTCCTTAGGAGAGTATCAATCTAAACTCCACTTCACATATAGGTGGTAACCCTGAGAATTTCTTGGGAAATACATTTCGAAATCGATCTACAACTACTGGAAAACTATTTACATTGATTTCTTCCATCACTTCCAAAGTCAACACTTCCATTTCATAAGAGATCATTCCCACCATTGGGGCCAAAAATCTCTTTGAAGCTTTCCTTAAAATCCTCTCTCCTCTGAATAGATGCTCAATTTCGTCCTCAGTCATGAAACTAATTATTCTCCTATAATAGTTGATTTGAACCTAGAATATTGTCTTCTAATCTATACCTTGTATTAAATCATAGACATATATCTCTAACATCGAGAAGTCCCATTTTAGCTCATATCAATCAACAGTTACAACACATTCTCTACACACTAAGGATTGACATTCTCTTTCACAAAGAGGAGTGTGTTGTTTTATCATAGAAGACATCCTTTCAAGTTTTAAACATTGTTAATAGGTGAACCATTCCCTCTTCATCTTAGTTATAGAGTTCTCTTCTCCTCTTGTGAAGACAATCATACTTACTCTACTAGGATTTTCATCAGTGACAAATATTGTAAATGGGGTATCCATTTTCTATACCAACTCAACGGTTTGAACAACCTGAGTGATGCTTTGGACCAACTGGTGGTTTATCTATGGATTAGGTGTAACCAAATTCTCAACAGCCTCTTCTAACTAGTTCTTATAGCGCCTATTGGGTGCCATATTATAAACCAACAAATGACTCTATATTTCTCATTATCTAGAAACTAATGTCTTAGCATTTCAAATTATATCACATCAACTATCAAAACATTATTTTCCAAAAACAACCCTTTTCCATGTTCAGAAAATTTTGAAAATAAAATCCAATCTTTCTTTTGAAAATAAATTCATTTCGAAAATACTCCAAATAAGCTCTTTTCAAAAAAATTAATTTAAAAAAATCTCCATTTTTCAAAAACAAATAACCTTTTTAACCAAATCATAAATCATTTCTCCAAATGAAATATGCAATATTAGTGGGAATTCATTCCTCTACAATACATGGCATGCTTGTCTTATTAGGTAAACCCATGATAATAAGATTCTTATATCATAAAATTATCTCAAAAGATTTATTTACCCAATTCCCTAGTAACATGAAGTTCAGAATAAAAGGGTTATCTATGTCATTTTATGCTATACATTTCATGTTCCAAAAATATTACTCTTGTCATAGATTTTATCCCAACGGATAGGCAAGAATGAATTTCAACTCCAAGACCAAGAATACTGATGACTACTTGTTAGGAAATGACTGAACAAGATGATAATATTTATACCTCAAAAGAAGGATCATATTGATACCATTTGTAATGACCCACCAATTATCAATGTCTTGAGAGTAAAAAGAGTCATTAGTAGGCCTTAAGAATCATCCCCAAGATGCCAAAGGCTACCAATAAATTTTGAAGGGATTCAAATTCAAGTGGGGGATGATTAACCCTTTTAGAAATAAACCATAACAGACCAACCATAACCAAACATTCACTATATGATACATGAATAAATGAAAGACAACTCAACAACTTCATGTATCTCCAAACCACATCAAAGAATGTAACAGTGGAAGAATAACTAGGTATCAAAGTGCATAGTGCATAAACAACACAATACTCTCAAAATACCACAAGACTCCATGATTCACAAGCTCTAAGATCCAAAATCTATGAACATCTCAAACATCATGAGTTAGTGATAAAAACATGGGAAACAATACCTTTTCCCCTATCCCATAATATGGCATCTGCAAAAGCACCAAAGTTCAAAAGAAGGGGTGAGTATAAAACTCATTAGGATTTCCACAATGACTTTCTTACTCACACCACTAATATAGAAGAGTTATATTAAATTATATAAAACATTTTATATTGAAAATTTTATCAAAATTATTTTATAACTAAATATAAACAAGTTTCCAAAACCACTCATTACCAAATGCATACAAGTGCAATTGAAACCAATTTTTCCAATAAGTTTTTTTTCTAGAAAAATAACTAAACAAGATTTAAAATCAATTTAAAATATCCCTTTTTGGCATACCCAACCCTTCCATAAACCCATGAATCCAATAATGCATTCTATGTTATGGAAGTTCCATACTTAGGAGTGGTTTCTCATCAATCTACCATGTCGTCACAAGGTATTTGTTTCCCATGTGACATTAACCCTTCGACATCGAGCACAATGTCATATTTCAACCAAGCACCATATGTTCAATATGAAAATTATATATATTGTGAAATTTAACCTTTGGCACTAGGTACAACATCATATTTCAATCAACCCCAAGAAATTCAATCTGAACACACACACCAATATTCCAAAGGATCATGCCAAAACAACTTTTCAATAAAAACAACCTTTTTATTGAGACCTAATTCCATCAAGGTCATTTCAATGCCAAATAATTTCAATAAAACATCCTTTTTATTGAAAAACAAATTCAAATAAAACTATTTAACAATTCACACAAATCAATAATTTTAAATCATAATTTGAAATTCAAGAAGCTAAATCACTTTGCACAACAATTTACTAAGATTTCACAATTTCACTAAAACCATAAATCATCACTGTAGAAGATTTATTCCATGATTTTCGCAATAAATCATTTAAAATAAGCCAATTTTAAACTGATATAATTAATTCTATCAAGATTATTTAAGAAATAAGCCTCATACCTTGACGGTTTTGAAAAAACTCGACAACAGACAAAGAATGAACAAGAAAGTGGGTCCATTCTCCAAGAACGGGCTTAATTCTCTTATCCTAGAAAGATAATGACTCAAAATTAAATTATTTGGAATCAAAAAATATATATCTACCCACTATAGGTGCATATATGAGAATTAATAGAGATTAGAGAACTAGATCTAAGCAGATCAAAGAAAACGTGACAAATCAGGAAAGAATGCTGGCATACCTCAAGAATCGGATCAAGATTAGAAGAAAGTAGCTTAGATCTCTTCCTCTATCATTAAAAACCCATACTTATCCTTTACTGACTTTAATAAACTTATATCTACCCAAATTAGGTGTATATCTAAGAAAAATTGAAGGAGAGAAGGAAGATTTTGTAGAAAATGAAATGGAACCAAGAAGATCAACACTTACCCAAAGAATCAGGCTTGAAATCACCAAGGGAGGGATCTAGTTTGGATCCAACTCATGTGGGGAGGGTTATCCAGACTTTTATGGAGAGAAATATAGAAATAGGGGCGTTTTGAATCCAAAAAATAATATATATAGTAAAAATGATTATGATCCTAAAGAATATGATCTAGATTTGACATTTGCGCAAAGTTAGACCACATGGTTTGGGCTAACCGTGTATGTATTATGTGACCTGATTTTTCATCCAAAAACTTCTAATAAAACCACCAAACTCTACCATCCTTCACATTTATCATTTTTATGGAAATAATTTTTTTATGGAAACAACCTCCTATATAGAAACACCCCACTTTATGGACACATCCCACTTGATAGAAACAACCCACTTTATGGAAACACTCGGATTTAAGGAAACATATAACTTTATGGAAACATCCAACCTTATGGAAACACCCTTCTTTATGGAAATAACCAAAATTATGAAAAATCCCAACTTTATGAAAACTCTTTATTTTATAGAAGCATCCTATTTTATGCAAACTCTCTATTTTTTTGGAAACTCCCTATTTTATGGAAACTCTCCATTTTATGGGAACTCCTTATTTTATGGAAACCCTGTCAAAGACAACCCATTTAAAAACTGCCTCTTTTACATAAAAAACATTACGAAAGGGTTATGTACCTAAAACTGGGGGTACAACATTAATAATATTCCTTAATAATTTAATATATAAATATTATAACATTGATCACATACATTGAAAAAATCGACCAACACTTGAGTGTGATATAATGATTTAGTGATTAAGGCATTATATTTATATAACGAAAAACAATTATTTTATAAAATAATAAAATTTTCTAAAATATCATATATTTTTGATAAATTATTTCTTATAACTATAAATGAAGTGTGGCGGAGAAAAATGACATTTTCAATTTGTGGAGATGATTGTTCGCACGTACACATAATTAATGATTCCATTTCATATTGAATTGGATTGAATAATGTTTAATTATAAATTAAAATTTATGATTCCTAATTATGACATATGAAACACATTAATTCATCCAAACCATCCATGTTACTGATATTTAGTGGTGGTGAAGAAAAATGAACCACATCCCTCTATGGAGGCAATAGTCTATATGTACACTGAATCAATGTTAAATTTTATTTTATTAGTTTAATGAAAGAATATAATAATTGGTTATCCCTCAATATATTCACATTCATTTTTATTAATTACAATAATTTCATGATATTTTGGTTTTTTGTAAAATTGTGGAATATGAATGTTAAGAAGAAAAGGATATAGAGTATTGAATACTCATTTTGAGAATTTGGGATTTATAATGGTAATTTACTTTGAAATGAGTGCCTTAGGATATGTAATTAGTAACAGAGAATGAGTAAAATAAGATATTATTACAATAGGTTAAAATTTCTAGAGTTTTAGTAATAAATTTGATGGGATGTGTAACATGACGTGGTGGAATTTGTCCCTTATCATAAGTGAAGATAAGGGTATTGTTGGAAGTACCCATTCCATTTAAATAACTTTAAATCACTATTAAACATAAAAATAATCCAAATATATAAAGTAATGGATTATAAAAGTTTCCCATATTAAACATTTCATCCACAAATTTTATGGAATGTATTTGTTAATTGTTTAGTTATTTCACACTCTATAAAACTCTTTTTTCCTTTTATAAAATTATCATGGTATCTAATTTATTAACATTGGTAAAATATATTTATAACCAAAATTGTTATTGGTTATATAAAATGATAAAACATTATGATTTAAAATATTCAAAAAAAATAATATAATATTTCTAAAGGTTAGAAAAACTAAATTTAATATTTCTGTGCATAATGAGTAAAAATGATTTTTTTAGAATGTGTTTCAAAGTTAACAAGTTATGTGTAAATTATAATTATCAATTTTATATAAATTTATAATGTAAAATGGTTTATTTTAACATGAATAAGTTATTATTTAATTTAGAGTACATCTAATAAATAATTTCATCATATGAACACATAAAAAATTTGAACACCAAAAACATTTTTCATAATTTTAATAATATTACATAGGACATAAAATGTTAACCAATAGTTTTATTGAATTAGAAAATAATTTTCAAAAACATAATTTCAAAAAATAAATATCTCATTGATCAATAAATGTTTATATTAACTTATTGGTCTTGCTTATATAATAACATAGTTATAAAAGTTTCATTATTGTTAAAGATATTATTTTTCACCATTCACATAAAAATTAATTGTTTACAAGAAATACTCAAATATAAACAAGGGTATATTTTAAAATTTTGAAAATAAATTTTTTTTTTATTTTTTTTATTCTATTTATATATATAATTGTAATTAATTTTAATATAAAAATGAAAATTTAGTAAATGATAATATTTTTAAGTAAAATATATAAATATTGTATTAATATACATTTTTTCATAGTTTTCAAGTGGTGGTTACTTCTACTAACACAAAATAATTAAATTTATATATATATATATATCAATTATATTAAATTTTTTTATTCTATTTAAGTATCATGGATTTATTTTTAGTTTTTTTACAGTTAGGAAAACATATAAAAATATATTAATTAAAAACAAAATATATTCCAAAAAGTTAAGGTGTTGCATCTCCCCTTATATATATTTCATTAAAAACATATTTATGTCTCTATATAATTATAATTTATAATATAAATTATGAATCACAAATGAATATGTTTTGAAATTTCAATGGAGATATCTACCTTAATAACTTAGGTATTAATATGAAACTTTTTTCTAAACCATTATTCATTATGTGTTTCTAATGAAAAATGTTTCACTGTGACCTATTCGTATAACTATTAAAAAACTAAATATAAAATATAAAATTTTTATGATATTATCCAATAAAATAGAAATATATGATATTTTGGAAATCAATCTTAATATGAATTTTGAAATTACATATTAATTTAAACCCCTGATACATTCATTAAACTATTCTATAATTTGATCAATATATCACTCCTTCCGCTTTTTTGAGGTTTTCTATTGTCTTATAGCTTACTCGTACTTTAATTATAATATATTGAAATTCTTAAAAAAATTTATTAAAATAATATGAATTGTTTAAAGAATATCCCATTACAGTGTCTACCTATGAGTATTGTCTTACTCTAACTCATCATGCACCCAGTTAAGTTCGAGTTAATACATAATTATCCTATTTCATGGTGATCTAGTCTTGTTTAATCTACTAAAAATCCTTCTCCACATGTTCATATTCATATAGGCATGCAATATCTCTAAAATCTCAACCTCAAAACATTACCAAAATTAATAGATTATATCCTATATTTATAATTATCCTATATATTTTAACTAAAGTTCTATTATATTAATTATGGAAATAGAGTAATACTCAAAAATATGTAAACCTTAATTCGATACAAATAGAGTATCCCTACAACAACACTCCCCAGGAACATTATAAGTACACTTTAGTAAAACAATTACTATGATACAACATGAGATGAACCTATCAATATTATAAAAACTTACCATTCATTTAAAATTTAATCTCACAATAGTATAATATTACCAGAAATGAATGGTTTGGTGTCATTCAGGACCAACTATATAAGAAACGTTTTTCATCATCTCTGAACATTTCACTATAATTAATCCATAATAGAATCTATATATGTTATAATAACCTTAAAAACATAGAGATTGGAAACAAAATAAAGGGTTGATATAAAATGACATGTTAAAAAATATCAAAAATTAGTCAATGTTTATATTATAATCTTATGAGAAAACATTCCTATGATAGAAAATATCTTATAGAAATCAACATAGAACATTATGAGTTTTCCATAGGTCATGATAGAGGAATAGGTATTTAATATAAGAAAAAAATTCATACCATGGAAATGGAGTGTAGAATAATAATATATAAATGTTCCAGGGATCATAATAAAGGCACAGGATTATTACATAAGAGTGAAGAATAAAAAATAATAAAAACCATATTCAATAGCTACACTCTTATACATTTATCATATTATAGTATTTTTCTAATCACCCATGAGTATTATTAGGATTGGATTGTCACTATGGTGTCATTATTAATGTTGGTCTTAAAACACCTTTATATTTGGATAATCATATTTTGTAACCTTTAGCTTGGGATAATCCTCTCATGTACTATTTGGTTTTGGATAATCCACTCAATCACCATTTGGAAAAGTGTAATCCTCAGTTCTAACTATTTTTGATAACATGAGATATAATGATTTCTAATTAATTGGAGTTTTATTTCATTACCTAACCATAATAATTAAAATATTACTTGCTAATGATTTTCATTATATCATGAAATAATTGATACTTCAATCATCACTTATTTAAATCATGGAAGTGGAATGGGTTTCCTAGAAAATTTTAAAGGGCATCCCATAAGCCATATAGGGAATGAAGATAGAAGGTTTCATTAAGACATATTCATAGTATACCATAAAGAATGTAATTGAATGTTAACATAGATTACAAAATATTTTAATGTTATTTTAAAAATCACGGGGAAAAAATGAAGAAACATCACATTTCTGAAATGATTTGGAAATCCTAAAGTTTATTTAACTAAAATTAAATACATTATGTTCAATAAATATTTTGATGATTAACCATTAAAAATGGTTTTTAATAAGAATTTTTTAAATAAATTATTCATTAAAAATAAAATATGAATTATTACTTAAAATAATGTTCTTTAAAAAATGTTCTCTAAATCAAGATTTCCATTAAAAATAAAACATTTACTTTTTAAAAATGAATAACGACTACCATTTTGTTGAAAAATAATAAATAATTAATATTATTTTTAATTCTATTTTAATATATGAAAATTAATATTCATAAATAATAATTCTCATACATTGGTAAATATTGAAAATGTGTTTTATAAAATGTTTTATCATACTCTTAAAGAAAAAATCAATGAGGTAAATTCAAGGGAAAATTAAAAAATTTAAAAATTATTATTATTAAAAGATATTCAATAATGTATCCTATTAATTTATATAAATATTTATAGATGAATTGTGTAGTGGAAGATAAAATGTTTTATTTTTAAAGTTTGGAAAAAAATTAATATTTTTATGTACCTCTGTTGAAAAAACACTACAAAAAAGAGTAAATGAATTTATTTTTAAAATATGAGTAGGGAAATTTGAGGGAAATTTAATAAATCAAATAAATAGTCTTTGACATAAAATATAGAATTATTTTTTGATATTAAATTATTGAAATTGATAGAAAATTATCATTAAATAGGATGTGAATTATTCTCACAAAATATATGATTTTGATAAATAAATTTATAATGGTATTAATTTAAATTATAAAGTTTCACTTTACATATAGAGGGAATAAATTATTTTTGATAGTGGAATTTTATGAAAACCTATTGTAAATATATAGTCCTTAATAGAATTATAACTACTCTAGAAAATATATTGAGTTAAGAAGAAACCCTTACAGTGGTGGTAACGTAATAATCAAATGAGCATAAGAGGATTTACCTAAATTTTAAAAACAAATCATTAAATGAAATATATTAATTATTTATGTATGAAATATATAATTCTATTCACCATATAAAGTAAAATATGGTTTTCAATATCAAACATGCCTCATGGAATTCAGAAGGGAGAAAAATAACCCTTACGACATAAAAGCACTTTAATAAATACCCTATAAATGTGTGATAGAAAAAATGAACATAAATTTAAATTAAAAAATATATTTCATTATATTATATATAAAATAGGTAGAATACATACCAAATATTTGGAATTGGGTTCATATATCAAATCATGTCTCAATATAAAGGATATTAAGATGAAATATAATTACCACTAATTCTTCTTAGCCTTGAAAGACTGAAAATACCTTATAATAAAAATATATATTCTAGTCGCCTATTTTAAGAATATATTCTTATATATTTACCTTTATAAGCATTATTTATATATATTTTTTAAGGATAAATTAGTCGGTTGTTAATAATTTTCATCCTTAGGGCCTAATACCCAAATTGTTTTTTTTCTATATTTGTTTTCTATTGGCATTGTCGATACATGATTATGTACAAGATATAATAACTTTAATATTATCATATAAACTAATGAAATATTGTTTCAAATATTCATCATATACAATTTTTCATTCATGAATGAAAAATGTATGGTTTTTAAAAATGGAAAATGTCAAGAACTTGTTTCAATATGTTTAACATTTGAACAGTGACATATTAACAAATATAATAAATTTAATGGAATTCCTTACCCTTAAATTATAACATATTCTGTAAATTAATAATATATGGAATTATCATTTTATATTATTCATTAATCACTCATGATGTAAATAATATAACTGCGTTCATGTAATTTCTTAAATATTCTCAAACATTAGTGTGTTATAATGATTTAATGTGTAAGAATCTATTTTTTATTGATTATACAACACTTTATAAATAATAAATATGTTATAAATATAATATATCTTCCCATAAATCATTACTATAACCATCAATGATGTTTAGTAATGAAAAATGAAATTATTATTTTATTATTTTTTTGTCTTCTTGATTGCATGAATAAATTTAAATTTCTGAACAACTAGTTTGAAATTAAGTTATGTGATAAAGTCTTGTTTCAAATTAATACTTTTTTCCTATGTGAATCTATTCATTAATCAATTAAATCATTTTTACTATTCATGATAATTGATGTTAAAAATATTCTACATGGCATCACAGAGAATGTAATCCCCATGTATATGTGATAAATGTTTTTTACTTTTCAAATAGTATTCATAATAATTGAATAATTAATAATCTATTAATAAAATAATATTACAATATATTCATAATTTTTAAGTTATTATATGATTTTGTATAAAAAATAATGGAATTGGGAAATGAATAAGATAAGGATTACGAGTATGAAATGAAAACATTTAAAACTGGGGATTTAATTTAGGAATTGAGGACATAAGATAACTAATTATTACAAGAGTCTTATAAAAATTATATAAAAACGTATATGAATAAAATTGTATAGTTTAAGGATAAATTTATAGGTTTAGGTATAACATGGAGTGGATTATGTGATCCACTTTCTTAATTTAAAAGAAGAGTAATTTTTGAAGAACACATTACATTTCAATAATGTTATGTAACAATTCAAGGTTCAAAGGCTCGAGAAGAGTAAAATAATAGTCGACAAAATATTTTACCATGAAAAATATCATGATTATATTTTATTTCATTTTCAAAATTTCAGTGGTCTCTTTAAACATATTAAAACTCTTTTGATCATTTTCCTCTTTTACGGTGGTGAAAAATATATTAACCCATTTAATTAATATAATAACCAAAATTAAAATTCATATTAATATATAATTTCAAAATTAGTTTTTAGAAAATGAAAACAATTTTACTATATAATTTTTCTAAATCATATAAAAGTTAATTTTATGACTATCTCACAAAATACAAAAAAAATTGTTTTTCGAAGCATTGTTTTTTAAGATTATAATTTATCTATAACACAAAATAGGAAAGTTTATTAAATTTTTTGTGCTAAATTTACATGATTAAAAAATTACTTGTGGATTTCAAAGAAATAAAAAACCTAATTTCATATTTAGAATATGTTTTAAACATAGAAGACCAAAATAGTTTTTATTAGATTATTAGTTCTAAAATATGAAAAATATGCTTTATTGGTTTCAAATATTAACTTATAATACATAGGTTTTCTATATAAAATCATCTTTGATCAATTAAATGTTTTTATTAAATTATAATTCTTACATATATAATAATGAAATAATTATAGGTAATGTATTTTATAGACAATATTTATCACCCTCAACCAAAAAATAAATTATTTTAATAAAATATTAAAATTAATAACTTGAAAATCTTGATATGTGAAATTAAAAAAAATAATTTAATTTCAGAAAATTAGTTTTCTACATTTTATAAGAATTTATTCGAACATAAACATTCATATAAAGAATATAAAATTATTGTGTAAGGAAAATAATTGACTCCTTTATTAATGTTAAATTTTACAGTGTTTTCATGTGGTCTATACTAATATTTATACCCACCAATTTAATTGGTATGATATATTTGTAATTTTAATTATATTTATTTTTTTCATATATATTTTTATCATTTTATATTTTTATTTCTTATAATGAGTACTATCAAACAATGTATATATTTAGAGTGAAATATATTCATAAATATCAAGGTGATATGTTGTTAGTCTAAGAAAAATATAGTTCAATGACCTTGTGGCTCACTAATTCTCATACTGTATTCATTACTTAATAATTATGCATTATCGTATATTTTCCTTAGGAAGAAATCACAATGTACACCTTCCTCGTGATCAAACATCATAACATTTCTTGTTAACCTCAAAGTCTTCCCATGAACTGTATAATTATTTCATTGCATATTGAGGTCTAATTATAACAAACTTCACTTCTTTATGACTGTATGGAACCCTCACTTGGTGGTATCAATTATTATCTTAATTATGTAGAGTCCTCATGAGTTTCTTTCTTGCACCACTATGTACTAACCTTTCTTCCCTTGACACCTTACTCCTTCAACGTATATCGACCTCACAGTCCAAATGCATTTGTTTATTTTTTTCATTTCTAGTATCAATTCTAACTCACATGGTATTTTTATGTGCCTCACTAACTAACTCAATCTTTGATATCTTGCAAATAAACATACTTCATAGTGTGGATTCAAACTTCAAACATACTCTTTTTTGTAAAATCAATAGGCATTTTTTCAAATCAAAAATACTTTAAAGATTATGAGATTTTTGTAGAATACACAAATAAGACTGTAAAATGTAGAGAACTACATATTAATATCTTTAAAACCCCTATAATTATAATGGAATCTGTAATTTCTGTTGGTTCTCACCAATGGTCTCCCATCCCACCCATTATGTGGGTAGATAAGCACAAAAACCTGAAACCAATGATGACAATATTCCATCCTTTATTTCATTCCTTAATATGAACAAGATATTTCCCTCAATATGCCACTCTTATCCTTTCATAAAAACTATATTTTACTCATTTGGATTAGGAATTCACATATGGTTTTTATAGTTGAAATGTGTCTTATTCATAGCCCATGTAGTCCATTTATTAAGACATCTCATGAATAATAAATTTCAAAATTTTTAATAAATTCTCTTGTAAAAAATAACTAGATACCCTCCTCAAACAATAATTTTTCCATCCAAGTTTAATTTATCAACTCAATTCTTCAGGAAAATTTAACAAAACAGTGACTTCTCAATTTTCACATAACTCGTCCATTCCCATTAAATCATTTTATACATTGTGATTATCATTATCATCATTTTCCTTTCACATTTAAAAATTTTATATCAATGATAATGTATTATTTGGATGGTTTATCTATAAAAATCCTCTAAAAATGAAATCTATCCAATGAGAAATTCTTTTAGAACCAAATCCATAAGTTCCATTGAACATGTAAAATATTCTATACTATACAAAAGTGTATTATTTTTTTGGAGTTAGGATTAGGAAATGATTAGGTTTAATGAGTTAAATATATAATAATAACTCAATATTACGTAGTTATATATAATTAGTATGATCATATAGGAAATCAATTTTGGATTTACATATTTTAATTCATATTATATCATTTCATAGTTAATGTCTATAAAAATATTTTTGATTATTAATGTGGTATGGTAGAATTTGGGAAAATTTAATATGTTTTTATTGAGAAAAAATATATAGGATTCAATTTTTTTATATGGGTAAAATTTGACATCAAAATGTTAAAATTAAAATTTTAAGATGCATCAATTTATATTTATATGTTGCAATTATTTTTATTTTACATTTATTTTTATAAGAAATGTTTTTTCATATTATTAGTAATTTATAATTAGTAATGATATTTTTGAAATAATAATTTATTTTTCATCTCTCATAATTAACCATGAAATGATGAATTATATTTTCAACTTTATTATTAATAGTATATACTTTTTTAGTGTTATGTCGAATAATCATTAAAACACTTTTTAAATCTTAAATACATATGGAATTGTATGATGAATAATTATTTAGAAGAAATATTTTATATACTCATCATTATTTATATTAGGAATAATTATATATATTTTTTAATTTGATGACTACATTAATGTTATATGTTATTTTATATTCATATGATAATTTTAATAATAATGAATCCATTTGAATCTAATTATAAACATAATTATGACATGAATATAAAGTGATATTATTTTACTATATTATTATTGAATGTGATGTTATAATTTCATTTCAAAATTTATCTTTAATTTTGAATAAAAAATATACTGTTAAATAAAATGGTTAACCAATATTATTATTTAATGAGCCATTTAAAATTTAAAATATAATTCTCTTAATATTTTAATTATTTGTATCATATTATATTTGATTAATCCAATATTTTCATTGTAGAAAGGTCATTAACAATATTTAATATTAATAAATCTAGTATATTATTCGTGATTATTCAATTGAAAATTTATATTATCATATATATAGTGTCTTTACTATAAAATGGATATTATATTTTTTATATGATAATCATTAGAAATGTAATATAGTCACTAATCTAGTACTCAAACCATAATGTACAATGTTCATTGTCATAAACATGTTTTCATTAATATTTAATGAGACTGAAAATTTCATCTAATTAGAAAATTATATTTAAAAACAAACATCATTCATGAAATTAAAACAAAAAAAATATCAAATGATTTTTTAAAAAAAAATTAAAAAAATTTAGGTGACTGGTGAAAAATATGTTTTTGGGTAGACCATATGTTTCATAAACTCATTTATTATTTCAAATAGATCAATAATTAATTGAGATTTCCTATAATAAGTCATGTTTAATGAATCAATATTACATATTGAAATTATAAAATGAATTTATAAACCTATAAATAAAATTCAAATACTATTTATATTTATTTAGAATATCAAAAAATTTATTATTTATTTTTCTTAAAATATTTTCCGGATTATTCGTGGTTTTGGGAGTGTTTAAATTAAATATAAACCTCTAATTTTATTAAAATGTAATAAATTTCATATGAAACAATACAGTTATCATTTTCATGCATAAATAAAAATAAAAATTAATAATTAATCAAATAATTCCACTCCCTTTTGGAAATATAAACACCCATCCTCCTCCCATTAATTCTTTATAAAAAACATATTCACAAATCCTGAACAACATTATCATAAAAATTTCTATAAGGATAAATTTAACCTAATGACCCCTCCTAAGTCTTTAGATATAATAGAATGTTTCTAGATCAATGAGTAAGGTAAATGATTTCATATTTCCCATTCCAACACTTGTTATGATTATTTTTTCAGGAAATATTTTATAATTACTCCCATATTTTTACCATGATTATATTTCCATGTTTTTTAAAACTCATATAAATTTCATCTGTGAGATATTACTTCTATTGTCTCATCAACCTTGTTTCCAAACCCATTATAATTTAATAGTAATGGTGTCAAATACCATGTCTATTTATTTCAATAATCCACTTAAACCCTCCATAATATATGTTTCCATGGTAATTATTTTAATTAAGTATCATAATTTTATAAAAACATAGATATGAAACTCAAATATTGATGTGGTTTTCACTTATTTTAAACACCATAAAATAACATTTCTCACTTTTGTAATGATTTATACTACCTAATAGAATAATTAAATTTTATTTTTAGATATTACATTCATGGTAATTCGTAAAAAATGAATTTATTTATTAACATAAAATCAATAATAAATTTTTATCAAGTTTATGATTATAGAACAATAAATTAGGAGTTCAAATATTTATATTAATAGAAAATAATCATAGTCATTTTGATTATATAAAACAATTTTATGAGGAAATTATTATTCATTTTGATCTAATTTGTATAATATATTAAAATATTAGTCTCTTGTACTTGTATAATGACATATTCCATATACCCTGAATATTTTTTGAGCTTGTTGAACAATTATACCATGACCATTGACCATTTCCAATAGAGAAAATTAATTTTAGAGTTATTGATGGAATTCATCCAAATGATTGATATAGGGGGAGAAAACATGCAATATATGTCACATGAAGTGGTGGATGACATGGGTAGTACGTAATGTGGAGGACCAAGATGAGTAATCTCACATTCGGTGATTTCAATATGATGGAGGTATAAAAATCACATGGGTCATATAATGTCAATTCACAACACACACTACAGTAATTAAATTAAAGAATTAGATGATCTTAGTCACTCATCTACATATGAAAGAGGTTCTTGATATAAGAAATGGAATATGGGGTGATCATAAGGATATTATAAACTTATATCTAAATGAAGAAAAAGAGAATGAAAAATAAAAAATATATTACAATATCATGGATATCTAGTAGAATATAAACCATAATAAAAATTATGTTTTAACAATCTATATTATTTTCAAATCTTATTGGAGTCAACAAATCACCCATTGGATAATCACATATGTATGATCACAAAATACACTATAATTAATTTTTAGTTTTATACCAATGAACCACATATTTTAAAAAAATTAATAACATAGAACCAATGCCCCCCCCCCGTTGTACCTCTATCTCTATATGTCCCCTCATGATGATCCTTTTCCCTTAGATATTAAATGAACCATAGAGTCTTCACATGTCCTAGAATACCCAGAAATTGTTTCATTATAATATTAATATGTCACTATTAATGGTTTACCATGATAATATATATACATGTGAAGGTGTATTGAAAGATTAATAATATCCTACCAAAACACACCACTCAATCAGATCTACTCATATATGATGGGCCAAGACTGAGCCATAACTTTCTTTTTCTTAATCTGGAGTAGAGAAATGCATCCAAAAACTATCACACCGGACATTCCCATTTCCTTCCATAAAATTTCATGTTATATGTAATCAGACACCAAACCATATAAAAAATAATAATAATAATTCATCCATGAAAATTTAATAATATATTCATAAACTATATCATAACCACCATGGTAATCAAAACCATCTACCAATAATAAGGTCAATTTCCAAAAACAAACCCAAACAATTATGAGCTCTAATGACTACCATAGATATATCATTAACCCCATCATATCTCACTTATGTAAAAATTGACATTCTATCATCTGGTGGCCTCAATGATTACAAAGAACCTTTTCTCACATATGGAATATCCTTTATAAATAACGATTATCTACACCATTACCCCTAATTAAATAAATCCATAGTGGGTGTTGCTAACAACCAGTGGCCAAAACAACTTAATTCCTACTCTTAGGTGTGCACAATACCTTAAAGAAATTAAGAGAAAAAGTGAACTAGAGTTGACATAAACATATGTACCAAACTCTACAATCCTCCATCTCTAACCATTATAAAGGTCAACACAGTTCGAAAAATAATTGTGAACCGTGTCTCTCTAGTACCATTGATCAACATCACCCATGGTCATGTGGGATAAACAAATAACATTAACAAGGAACCAAATTAATAAATACATCCAAAGAAACATTTTCCACAACACAATACATCATTCCCATCAAACCCTCAAATCACACCACTATAAAATTCTATATTTTCCAAGATATTTAAATAATATTCCAATTATACTACATATAGGAATCTCTTATGAATAATGAAATCCATAATTGGTTCGATTCCCAATCCATCACATGACCCTGTGCTGGTTGTTTATCCCAAGGTTCAAATCACAAGTTTAACACATGAAATATCTAGGTACCACATTCTAAGACTTAACAAGGATCAAGTATTTAATAAACTATGGATGATCAAAATCAAAAACAAATAAATTAATAAATACATAAAAATATACAACTTTGGTCACAGAAAATTGAAAATAATAAATGAATATTAGAATATAAAAATAAACACAGCCTTGAAATTTCGTCATGCATATGTCTACTTACTAGTAATTTATCAATGAATATTCATTTAGAGTGGGATAATTAGGGTATTGTAGTAAGAATATCAATTTTTCACCTTGTTCTCTAAACACAAGGAACACTCTAATATCTCTATTTTATTCTCTGTAGAGTGAATAAAATAGTAAATTATTGATAATATTCTTCACATTTCACATATATTGGGATATTATATCGATAAACCATGATCATATAACATTAACATAAACCAAATAAAATCTAAATATATTAACTTTTACATATTTTAGCAGTCTAAATGGCCCTTCTAAATCATTTACATTGAAATTTAGAAATATCACAAACTCTTACACTAGTGAACTAACTTCCCCTTTTGATATGTTATTCATCTTCAAATAATGTTGATAGTAACATACTCTATAGGTGGTGTTTCTTATTCAAGGCACAAATAAGTTGAAATTCTAGTTGGATATTTTAATTAAAATATTAGCCTTAAGTTGGTGTCATCCTTTCCAAAATAGATATACACATAACCTATTACATTCCTGATATATTTTTAATTTTCAATTGATATACCTATAGTATTCAACATCACAATTATGGATAATAATATCTCTTCTGAATATCCATTCTTGAATTTGGATTCCCTTTATACATGTTGTTGTATATATTTTAAGCTATTCTAATGTGATCAAAACATTCAATTAGTTGATTCATATAAATGAGAAATCACATAATGTCACACTATGTATTATTAATATCTTCTTACTAAAATAGTAAAATGAATTCCATAATGGAATAATGTTAAATTAAATCTTGTTTTAGACTCATCATTTTCAGCATCACATCCATAGTATTCTTCAATAATAAATTTTTCAATGGCATAAATCATTAATTCATCTTTCACCCTAGTCTCTTCCAAATCACTTGTGGTCTACACTATGTTTCCTAGGTAGATCTATGATCCACCACAACCATTAATATAATATGTTCCATTTTAATGAACACTTTCAGTCACCATACCCACCAACATTCCCATAGATTTAATGTCCATTTTACATAGTCAACTCTCATATCAGGTCACCCACATCTATGAGAGTGATAAAAAACTCTATCTATAATCTTTATCAATGGGGATTGGTTTATTTTAGAATAAAGAGTTTTATAAAATGTTAAATAAATTCTTCACAAATTTAAAGAAAACACTCAAATGTTTCATTTTCCAAATAACTTCACCTCTTGTGAAAACATTCTCCGTCAAATGTTTTGATGAAATTATCCCAATATATCACATATCTTATAATTTAGAAAAATATGTCTCATGTAAGATAATTAATAGTGATCTAGCTCCATACCATTATCATGATAGAAATTATCACATGGTATTGGGGACCCTTTTATGTTCTATCTATATAGATGCATTTCGTATAACACTATGATCTAAATAATTCTTTCAAAATATGGCCTTTGATGGCTCCTTTATCATGATACCATCCAAATTCTTTTCAGATAACACACTCCAATTCTACTATATATTTCTCAACCAACCATAATATTAATTGATATATAATATATATGTTCATTTCACTCAAATTAGATATTTTATATTTCTAAGGATTATATAACAAAATTTTACACAAGTAATTAGAAGAGCATAATCTATATAATTTCCAACATCCTCAAGCTATTGTTTAATTAAATGTGATTGAGTGTATGATGGAATTTTTAATATATACTAATCTTCTATGGATATTAATGAGATGTAATTCAACTACTAGTTAATCAATGAAATTAAATTATTACCATAATATAATGAACCACCATATTATTATTTTAAATCCTCAACTAAATCATCCCAATATAAATCAAAGTACCCCAATAATCACATATATGAATTTTTATAGAAGTGTAGCCTATATTCCACCATATAATTGAAATAAGGAAGTGAAATTTAAAGTTATGTAATTGGAAGTTCTTTCAGAAAAATATTATATCATGAAACATGATCTGGAAAACCCAATATTGGTCTTGTGGTAGTTCTGTAATGTAAACATCAAATAATTTTTTTTTCAAAAGTGTGGAATTGACCTCTTTTCCTTGTTCATCTTCTAGTAATTTATCTTGACCTCTTCCAGATTTTCCATTAGCCTAAAATTATAAAACGAAATTTTAGTTAACAGATTCTTGGAATTTTATTTTGTGCAATGATGATTCAATCCATTCTACGAAACACTTTTAGGATAAGGATAAATGCACATTCACTAATAAGAGACATCTAAAATTCACACCTCCAAAGATCCAAAAATATATTTTATTGAGTAACATCTAATCCCCTAAATGTAATATCATCTATGTATTCAAAAACCATCATTCATAACTCCATTTATTCTTTTACATGGATCATCTTTTCAACATATACCCTTTAACATCCTCATAAATTTATGTATCGGTAAAAACATTATAGTCTTAAACAATATCATTATTTATTCTACAGAGGACCTTTTTCCACAATCATAAGATATATCCACCATTATAGATGTGAAATTCATCTAGTTTATCTTTTTTAAATGGCCTCGTTAAATAACTATTTATGAAATTCCAATTTTACATCCATTCAGTACAAAATTAGTTATTTCGTCATTGTCATGGAATATAATAATATTATTATTTCAATCCATTCTACTGGTGTGAATGTTTCATCCACATTAGTCCCTTAAATTTATGAATAACATTTCCAAAGAATTCATTCTTACTCATTTTAACATTTCCATATGCATTCAATTTATTTCAAAACCCTAATTTGGTCAAGGGGAGATTCATGTCGTGTGGCCTTAGAAAAATCCCAATGCCTTATTCTTCATATTTGGCCAATCTCATATTCCATATCTTTTACTCAAATTTCATCCTTTGTATGATCCTTAAAATATTTTATTCCACCGTATATAATATGTATACCTTCTATTAATCCACCATCATTTATATTTTAATGGGGGAGGATCAATATCTAATAATGAGGTTTTCATTAAGTTATCCCAACTGATTCATTTAAATCAACCAAACATTAATTCTATGATTTATCCATCATTATTATTTTTATAAAAGGTAAATATACCCTTAGAACTCAAATTATACATTAATTTTACTAACTCATTCATCTTTACAAAATTTATAATTCAACTAAGAAACATGCTCACCCGAATTTATATTATTTTTATGTTTTATTATCATATTATCATTTAAAATTTCATAAAAATCATCAAATTTCATCTCTTATCTATGGAACATCGTTACGACCAAGTATTATTTACACATTTATGAATAACTATAAAAAAAATTTGCAACCTAGGGAATCAAACAATATATTTGTTACTTTAATGATAATACATCATATACATAAAAAATAGTGAATTTTTTTATCAGTGGGATTCAATGAATTTCGGATTTAATATCATGTTTTAAATACAATGGGACATAATAATTTTCTATTTTAGATATATAACACTCTTTATATAACAATTTTCCTAAATTTAATGTGTAATTCCTTTTCAATAAGCATATATTGAGACAAATTATTGATGATTTGATGCATCATTCAATTTCTCCACACTTATAAAGAGTTCTAACAAATAAATTATAGTGTTTAATCCCATGATATTCATTATATTAGTAAACACTCTGAACCTATTATATTGATGATGGTCTCTAGTTTATTAAATTTCAAAAAGATACAATGAATCACAACCTAAAGGGAAAAATATATTTTTATTTATGGAAAAATAGATAAAAATATTGAAGTTCACATTACAATTGAAAACATAAAATATAAAAAATTTATTCTTGAAGAAATCCATTATTACCCACAGAGTATATATGCATATCAATCTCCAAAAAAATCTTTCTATTAGTGGAAAATTAAACATGAAATATGGGTTCTCTCCGATGATAAGTAATGGAAATAAGACAATATAATCTATAATTAATAAATAACAATAATCAATATGGAATAGTAGATAACTAAAACACAATCCATTTATTAAATAAAATGATCATAATATAGAAAAAATATATTGTAATCAAATAAATCCATAAAAATAATCAATTGATTGTGAAGTGTGACCTTAGTTATTATTACTAATCGAATAATCATAATGATATCAAAAACTGATCTAAAAATGAGGGAATGCATAATTTTAAAAATAATAAACATAATTTCAAGTCTATTCACAAGAAAATATATATCATCAGGTATAAAATTTTCTAATTTTGCCAAAGGATTTATCTGATGAGACCGGTTGATGCATCCATGGATTATCTATAAATGCGCCTCACCTTATATATAGTAGTTGCAATGTATTCCCTATATTAAAGGGGTTAAACTTAATCAATATAAAAATTTATAAATAAAATACATAATAGATTGTAAGAATTACCCCAATAAAAAACATAATCATAAACCATCTTGAGAATTATGGTTAATGGTAAAAAAATTGTAAATCCTTAATAAAAATAGCAATAAACCATTCAAATATAAAACCAAAATTATATAAATAACAAATCTCCCCAGTGGATCAAATATTCAATAATGGGTAGGTGAATTTTAAGTATATAAACTGTATGAAAATTTCAATATTTTTTTGGAAAAAATACATTTTGACATTGAAAATATTTTTAAAAGTTAATGTTGACATAATACATTGAAAATAATATTCATTGAAAATAACCCATGATAATTATAACATAATATTCCAAAAACAATAGTGGTCATGAAGGTAGGAAATTATGAATTTGTAGATTTCATTATTATAATGATTCCTATCACATTTTTAGTAAAATCTAAATGGTCCTTGTTTGGAAATTGATATAAAAACATTATAAAAAACATTAATGTAAAATTTCTAAAATTTCTTAAATCGCTTCTAATTTGGCAAATTATTTTTTATCGTGGGACAAGTCAATGCATATAGGTGTTATCTATAAATGGGGAACACCTATCTATTAGTATGTTCAATGAATTCAAAATAAAAAAAAGGCGATAACAAGAATAAATATAAACGTTCATATTGACAAAATATCATATTAAATATTAATACCTACACCAATCTAATTAAAATTATCACAAACCATAAGGTCTAATATAGTGAATGGTATAAAATAGAAATATATAGTCAAAATGATCATAAACTATCCAATGAAATAATTAGTATTATATTAATACAATATAACCAGTGTGTACCATAATTACAATAAAGGGTTGATTTCATTAATGAATTTAAATACCATAAAACTCCATTAGAACAATTTTTGAAAACTATATCAATTTCACTATGAAAATATTTTGAAAACTGAAATGGTAAAAAATAATTTCAAAATAATTTTCATTGAAAATTACCATAAATCATATAAAATAATCTTTAAAACATTTAGTGGTTATGATGGTAGGAAATTTCAGACATGTCCTGTACATTAAAAAAATAGTGCATCCATATTTTATATAAATGTCAAATGAGGCGTGTTTAGGAAAGGACAATAATATTACATTCAACAAAAATTTACGAATGTAAAAATAAATAAATAAAAATTCTATAAAAAAATTTGGATAGTTTTTAAATAATTATTTATAACATTTATAAAAAACATGTATTTTGATGAAAAAGGATTTTTTATCAAAGATAGAAATACAATTTGATTTTTAAAGAATTATTTCTCAATAATTTTAGGTAACAATTTGTGAAAATGGTATTATTACATGAAAATTTCCATTGTTAGACATTGTATAAGATAATATATTGAGTTTAATATTGGAATAACAAATAATTCTTCAAGGTATACATAAATAGAAACAATCTTGGATAATGATGATACTTTGAAATAAACCATCACCACATTGGTTTTAATTAAATAGTAAGACCCATAAAATAAATAAAATTAGAATGAAGAATTAAATTCAATTAATATAAAGATATTAATGATATAACATATCACATGAGGCAGTATATACACCTCATAGAGGAATAATTGGTGAATATGACATATCTCTCCTAGAAGTATAAGGGAGATGAGGAAGCCTTACCATTTTTTACATCATTAATATGTGTCCAAAACTCATTTATAATAAATAAATGATTATTATAAATTAAATAAATAACAATAATCATATTTCTCATAAAATATTTGATATAATTATTGTATTCTATATCTTATATATTATCAAATCTTTTCAAAATCACTATTTCGGGTGATAATTGATTCTGTTTTCATGTATATTTTAGATCAGTAATTCTTTCCCTTTTAATACTATAATGGTTAAATAATATCAATAATTTTATCCAAGATATAATTTTAATATATATATATATTATTTATTTATTTACTGTAATCTATTATTGTTAGTGACATAAAATTGATGGAATCGTTCATGGAGACAGTAGGATATACATACACGTAAATGATGTTTCCAATTTTATATATGGATGGAATTAAAGGAAAATAAATATTAATTAAACATTATATAATTACTATTGTTTCATTTATATCATTTATTTTAATCAAATAAATCCTTATTACAATCAATGTAAAAATAATCTGAAATTAATTTCACATCGCTATGTGGAGGCCGTTGTCTAGACATACACAACTACGATGTTATTATTTTATAATAGAAAGGGAGGTAACATTATACATGCGATATAATATTTGAATAATTATTGTGATATCATAAATATAATTTATATTCCTTATTCATAACCTTAATACTTTTCACGTTATGCATAAGAAAAAAAATGGATCACGTTGCTCTATAAGATAGTAGTCTTCCATACACATGAGCAACATTATCATATCCCCCATGGAATTTAAATTAAGAAGGTATAAGTAATAGAATATCTTAATATGTATAATAAATTAAGTAATATCATTTATATATATTAAAGTCATCAGTATATTCATCCTTTCAATCCAGTGAAGGGAAACAATTACATTTTCTCATGATGTGGTACTCTACCGTACACTTGAGTGTTAGAATCATTTCACATTTTATGGATTTGTGGATATATATAGGTGAATACATTAATATAACATTATCAAATTATATAAAACATAGTTTTTTTTTATATTTTTATCTTTTAATTAAATTTGGAGTCGATGGATGATGAAACAAAACAAATATAAAATTTAAGAAATTTAACTCTTCTTCAAATAGCATTTTTATGATTAGACCTAAATCATTCCAAGGTGGTATTTGAATTGAATATAATGAATCTTGTATTTTTTTTATAGATTTCAATAATATAATTTGGTAAGTATTAGTATATCCAAATAGTTATGTATACTGGAAGTGTAACATCCCAGGTAAATAAAGAATAAAACATTTTCATATTTATTAATATTTACGAATTGAATATAAATTTTACTTTAAAGGGGTTGCTATGTTTGATAGCGTTCCCGATACGCAACAAAGAGTTTCTTTGAAATCTTACGTTGCACACTAGTAATAAAATAATATTATTTTAAATGGTAGTTAACACGTAGCCGTTTTATAGGCGGGAATGAATATAAATAACTAATATATGATTATATATGTTTTTTAAATGTTTCTACATTTATCTAATAAAATATAAAGGCTTAAAATACGAAAAGAATTCAATTTTAGGCATATATACTCTAACTTTCCCAAAAGGTCGACTTATCGCCTTTTGATGGAGAACCATATATAAATATAGTTTTGGCGACTCTTATAAATTCTATTAGACCAAATAAAATTCTTCTTTAGAATCGGGACATCAAAATTTACTTTGTGTAAATTTTTGGTATTTTTCCGATAAAGTTCATTTTTTAATGAATAGTGAAAAATGTTTTATTTTAATTCAAACCCACTTTTTAATATAATTTATTTAAATTATTATATTATCTTTTGACATGGTTTTAAAGTACAATTATAATATATTTTTACCATTTAATCCAATAGTGGTCATTGGAATTAATTTCACTTTGAAATTTGACTTGAACTAGTGTCAATCTTTTGATACTTATTGTTTCATAAAAACACGCTATTTGCTCTGACAGCGGGAATTAATTATTAAATTAATTAATTTAACTTATATGTTTTTAATTTTTTAAAATGGGCATCATTTTTTTAATTCGTAATATAAAATATAGGTTAGGGTGAAGTTTTGGTATTTTTCTTAAAAACATCAATTTTTGATGAATAGTGAAACCACTAAGTAGTACTTATAAAAACTGATTTTTGTTAAAATGAAATATTACCACTTCTATGTTTTGAATTTTAAAAATCTGACATACATTATTTTCATTAAGAAGTAAAATTTGGTTCAATTGGATTAAAATAATTTTTTGGTGAATCGTAACTTTTATGTTTTTAATCGCGATCAGTGGTATTTAGTGTAGTTTAAGGTAAACATAATGTTTTAATAATATGAAATGAACTAGAAACATGTCTTACCCTTATTGGATGTGTCATGTACGACCAAGAAAATCCATGGGTCAACATGGGGATCCCATGGAGCCACATTGGTATGAAAATGACATTAATATCTTTATATTTAAAGTTAAAATAAAAATGTCACAAACATGAGTTGTTTTACTAAAACAGTTTTTAAATGGGTTTATACAAGTCATATTTTTAACTATAAATTTTCATTGGAAAGATAAAATAATTTCCTACATCATAGTATTTTTTTATAATTTTTATACATTAAATAAATTAAATTATTTATGGCATCATGACGATGCAGCGATTACCTCATTATTTAATGATTTAAATAAAATGAAACGATAATGAACAATCTAAGACCTACACTTATCAAAAACCTATTGGATGCATATGTTTCGAACCCTTATCACCTTATCCTCGAATTATATCAATGTGGGACCTTTTAAATCCGAAACTCATTCTAAAATTAAGTAACATTTTCTTACTTTCCAAGAGTGCCCCTCCTCTCCTCTTATAAAAGGCCCCCACCTCTACATCCTTACCCACACATCCCAAGCCTTTGTCTCGTCCAAACCCTGCCCATTTTTTCTCCCCACATCCCTCTATTACTCCTAGAAGCCTCACTTTGGGCAGAAGTCTTCCCAAGGAAGCCTTTGAGCTCAAATCAAAAGGAGTTACCCGATTTAAAGGTAGTGTCTTCTCTTGTGTTCTTATGTTTTATTTTGCTTCTCCAACCCCCTAAACACTTTTTATTACTTTATTTTGTAAAAACTCTATTATCTTAAATATACTAGGATGTTGTTACAATAAGTATTAGAGCTACACATACACACACCTTCAACTAATGGTTAAAGAACATACTGTTTCTGTGGATGGCGAATTTCTGCCTCACGAAATGATGATTGTTCAACACTCATAAAACACCTTTAATGGTGGCCATTAAGATGTCACTATATTTATATATGATATATAATATGTTTATGTTTTACTTAACCTTTTGTATTTTTCATTTGTGGCATACCTTTATGGTTTCCATTATGGGTAAACGTGATATCTTCATTTTAGGAAGTGCGGACTACCTCCCCCTCAAAGTGATTTGATTCGTTAACACCATATGTGGTACGTATAAAGGATAATTTTAATGATATTATATATGATACAATACTGTAATTATAATACTATTATGTATCATTATGTTTTAATTCCATTAAATATGAAATAGAAATGGAAGTAGCGTTCATGTGTACGTACGGCTTACCGTCTCCATGAACGGTGCATTTCATTTCTTACCTCTAAATGATTATTTAATATTATAAATACATGAATATGCAGGATATATATGATATATATGATATCCAAATCATGAATATCATTCTGGATATAATGAACTTTTGACCACACGAACAACATGTAATTGTAAGAAGTCCACTTTCGACTTAAGAACCAAATATCGACAAAACAAACATTATTAACTTAAATGATTACATAATGTTTATAACATGTCAATAACTGATATAAAAGGAATAATGAACTTGAAAAAGGTTCCTAATAAATTATAAATTAACTCATGTTTATTATTCAGGACATTAAATAACGATCGAGTCAAGTCAGACCCGAGGTAAGGGACTTCGTCTCAATCTCCTTTCATTGAGGAATATTTCATTTTATACACAACTTTATTTTACAAGGTGTATAAACCCCTTTTACTTTTACTTTTATACAAAAGTAATCTTTTTCTACGAATCATTTTACTAATCGTCAAAAAGGAATGTTTCTTTTAACATACGCGGTGACAACGACCTTTTTCGCCACCGCGAGTATTATTAAGTCTTTGGATTCCTCAACAAGTTGTAATGTTTTTAAAATGAAATAAATACCATATACTCTTTTATGTATTTTGGTATTTAAAATGGTTTTTATAATGGATGTGTTATGTCAATATATTTGAGTGATATATTGTGATCAAAGTGTGGAAATTTTTTCTTTCAATTATATTGTTTTATGTCTTATGATTTTATAATGGTAATTATACATTTGACGGGTGGTTACATGATAAACCATATGACGGGTGGTGCCGTGAATACCAGGATGGGTGGTTATGTTATAACCTCCAATGCATTGGGTATAGAAGTTGGTCGTATGGCTATTCTATTGAATTGTGTATGGAAGTCGTCTGTATGGCTATTCCATTAAGTGATATGTGTGGAAGTCGACCGTATGGTTATTCCATTTAAGTATGTTTATGTCCCAAGATACCTTTATATGTTATGTGTTCTTTATATGGGTTTTATGGTAATCCTTTGGTTACAAAAGCGTATATAATGATATTTTATTCAGTGAAGAGTTTTTACTACTTCATAAAGGTGAAGGTATTACTTTGATAAAGTATACATGGTTTACTTGTTGTTTTAAAGACTAACAGTTTTTATTCTTTGTGTATCCCTTACTGAGCTTTTTATGCTCACCCCAAGTTTTTTTGAAATGTTTTTCACAAGACTTATTGTGGAATTGGGTCAAGGATTGGATCAAGGGAAGTCATGCTATCTAAAACATGGGACTACACATGTTTCTTTTTAAGATTTTTTATTTTATGGAAACATAGTAAAAGTGTATACTTTGTAATCTTTTGAGATGTAATAGTTATTTCCTAATTCTCTAAAACTCTAAACCTGAAAAGATCGTCAATGTGGATTATTCATTTAATTCAATATTAATTAAGGTTTAAGGTCGGGGCCTTATAGTTGGTATCATAGGTCGGTTTAGATAACTTTAGGAGTTAGAATTTTATTAAATGATTATCTAAAAATATTTTTTTATGGTATTATTGAAATGATATAGTATTTGAAGATTACCATGTTGCTTCATCTAAGACATGTTTGTTAAGAATGGTTTTTCGTAGAGGAAATAGAGAAGCTTTTTTGGGAAGGCATACTGAGGGAAATGAACTTCCAAATCTGCATACTGAGATGGTCAGAATCAGATTTGAGTAGTTTTCTGCAATGATGGCTCAGTTGAATCAGGTGAAAAATGTTGGTTGTTTATATTGATGATATTTTGGTGTTTTCTAAAAGTAAATAGGATCATGAAAGACATTGAAGGGTTATTTTGCAAACCATTAAAAGAAAATAAACTGTATGTAAAATTCAGAAATTGTGAGCTTTGGTTACAACAAATTTCATTCGTTGGTCACATTGGTTCAAAAAATGGCATAACTGTTGACCCTGCTAAAACAAAAGTTGTTGAAGAATGGCCAAGACCCACAAATGTAACCGAGATCTGTAGTTTCCTTGGTTTGTTAGGTTACTACTGAAGGTTTGTTGAAAAGTTCTCATAGTTATCTAGTCCAATGACTAAGCTAACTCTGAAGGGTGTTATGTTTATCTGGACAAAAGAATGTGATGATTGTTTTCAGGGGTTGAAAAGAAGATTGGTGAATCCTCCAGTTTCGGCACTTCCTTATAATAATGGTTAGTTTGTTATCTACAGTGATGCTTATTGAAATAAATTGGTTGTTTCCTAATGAAGAATGATCAGTTAATTGCATATTCTTTACGTCAGTTGAAAACTCATGAGGTAAATTACCATACACATGACTTGTAATTAGCTGCTTTTGTTTTTGCTCTAAAAATTTGGAGGCATCATTTGTATAGAGTAAAGTGTGAAATATATACCGATCAAAAAAGCGTAAAGTATATATTCACTCAGAAATAATTGAACATGATATAGAGGAGATTTCTAGAATTAATCAAGGATTATTATTGTACAATTCATTACCATCTGAGAAAAGAAAATAAAGTGGTTGATGCTTTGAGTTGATAAATTAATGCTTCATTAAGCATGTTGTGTTTGGATCGATATCCTTTGGTTAAGGATTTGATGAACTTTGGCATAGAAGTTGTTGGTGCATGAAGTTCTTCTATTTTGTTTTAGGTATCAGTGATATCATCTCTATCAGACATAATTTAGCAAGCACAGAAGCAAGACAATGATTTGCAGAAAAAGGTAGAGCTGGTTTAGAATGGTAAGTTGCCTGAATTCAATATTGATAATGATTGGGTTTTGAGATTTGGGAAGAGATTATGTGTGCCTTGTGATTAATAGTTGAAGAGAGAGTTGTTATGTGAAGCTAATAGTTCTCTGTTTTCAGTTCATCCATGTAGTACTAAGATGTATAGAGATCTTCGGGAGTATTTCTGGTGGGACAGAATGAAAAGGGATATTGCTGATTTTACCGTGAAGTGTTTGACTTGTCAACAGGTAAAGGCAGAGACGTAGTTACCAAAAGGGATGCTTCAGCCTTTACCAGTGCCAGAGTGGAAATTGGAAAATATATCCATGGACTTTGTTGTGGGATTACCGAGGACATCTCGAGGTAATAATGCAATCTGGGTTATTGTTGATCGATTGACTAAATCTGCTCATTTACTTCCTATTCGAGATAAATTCTCTCCAGATCAACTTTCTCGATTGTATCTTAAAGAGACAGTCAGGTTGCATGGAGTTCCCCTCTCCATTGTATCTGATCGTGATCCCAGGTTTACTTCTAACTTTTGGAAAGGCCTTCAAAAGTCTTTGGGTACTTGTTTCGCACGGAATTCGGGGATGACCTCCTGGATGGGAGATTCAAACGTTCTGATCGGTTTCTAACGGGTTTGTTCGTAGAACCGGAAACATCCAATGATTCCACATCAGTTTGGACCTACTTTCCAAAGTTAGGCGCTCATTAGCATGTGGACTAATGAGGCTTAGGAATTTTCATTGGTCAAGAGGATGGGAGGTCGGACTCATCACACCTTTTTGAGGGGAATTATTGTCTACTCCGGGACTCTCTTTATAGATTTAAGTTATGTTCATGAATCTTTATTACATTACCAAGTATAAAATGAGCTTTCCTATAGTTTTAACAATCAATGATTAAATATGTAAGAAATTTAGAAAATCTTTTATATGTATTTGAGGTTCTTCATCAATAGATAATCATCTGTATCTATTTATAGATTCTTGGTAATGGTATCCTTCAAAAAATTTATAAAAGTATCTTGGTCATTATGATGACCAGGCTGGTTTTAAAGCCACTCAGTGGGGCACATGAAGTTTATCGTCATTCAGAAGGACATGGATTATTTCAAAGTTAGAATCGAACCCATAAATGGGCTACCTACGTATCCTTTGTTTTGGAAAAGGAATCAGAAACCACGTAGTTTGAGTAAGGGAGTATGATGTTTATGAGTGATGGCTCAAATAAGGATGTCATAATTACTTTTACACTCTAAGATCACGTGAGTCGTGCTCGGTGTGAGAAACAAGAGTTATTGGTAAAAAATTAGACAATTGTGCCATGAAAGATGCAATCATAAGAAATGGTTTGGGGCTTATGTATGTATGACTGCCCAGATAGATGATGGTTTAGGATTTACTTTTAGGGAGAAAATCCAGGAACAGGGTCCATAAAGGTATATGTGCTTCATGGAGATTTGAATACTCTAACATGGGACTTATTCCTGAAAAGGAAGCCCAAATTAGGAGAGGATTGATAACTAGGTTTTACTCCTGAGAAGGAATCCCAGATCAAACGAAAATTAGGACTGGTTAAAGAGAAATTAGCGGACGTGGGGCTTACTCCTGAAAAGGAAACCCAAGATTATGACTGGGTCTTATTCCTGAAAAGGAGACCCAGGTTAGGGATTTGGAGCTTACTCCTGAAAAGAAGCCCATGATTATGACTGGGTCTTATTCCTGAAAAGGAGACCCAGGTTAGGGATTAAGGATTGGGGCTTACTCCTGAGGAGGATGCCCATATTTGAGATTGGGGCTTACTCCTAAGAAGGATGTCCAAATTAAGGGACTTGGGGCTTACTCCTAAGAAGGATGCCCATATTTGAGATTTGGGGCTTACTCCTAAGAAGGATGCCCAAATTAAGGGACTTGGGGCTTACTCCTAAGAAGGATACCCATATATGAGATTGGGGCTTACTCCTAAGAAGGATGCAAAATTAAGGGACTTGGGGATTACTCCTAAGAAGGATGCCCATATTTGAGATTGGGGCTTACTCCTAAGATGGATGCCCAAAATTAGAGGACTTGGGGCTTACTCCTAAGAAGGATGCCCATATTATAGGATTATGGTTGGGGATTACTCCTGAGGAGGATGCCCAAGTTAAGGAATTAAGGTTTGGCGCTTACTCCTGAGGAGGATGCCCATATTTGGGAACTTTAAGAATTTGGGGCTTAGTCCTGAGGAAGATGCCTAGATTAAAGGACTTATAACTGGGGATTATTCCTAAAAAGGAGACCCAGGTTAAGAATTATATCATCTTAAAGGATGAGGATGAATGAATGAACTCTCAATCATTGGTGACATAAAGATGTATAAATCACTATGTTTTGAGAGATATTCCACAAAATTCCTTTCAAATAAGGAATTCAAATCAAGAAATCATGCCATAAATGGATTTGAAGAGTATCTTGAAGACTAAATCTTGAATAGGAAAGGTGAAATGACTTAAGAGGGGTAAAATGGGCAAGATGGGCACCCAAAAAGGAAGGGGTGCGCAAGTCTTGAAAGGCGCACAAGTCTTGCGTGGGTGCACAAGTATTGGACGCGCAGGTATACCTGCGCGGCATGTGGGGTACTTGCGCGATTTTCAACCAGCATTAAAATACTTGAGCGACTCTTTATTAAACCCTTTAGAATCTTCTTGAGGTTCTTCCTGAAAAGGGACGCGCAAATTCTATTGAAGGAATAAGGAGGTGTGCAAGTGTGGCCACTTCCCTTAAGGGCTGACCACTCAGACGCGCAAGTGTTGAAGAGTTTCAACACTTAGGCCTTCCTCCTTCTCTTTAGATCTTCCGTTCTATGTAAGAAATTACCTTAGAAGTGTTCCGGAAGCTTTGAGAAGAGACTAGGGCGTCGGGAGCTTCAATCCGAGTTTTTGAAAAAAGATCCTCTTGAATGGGGGGCCCACATGGTGTATTTATAGGCAGGAGAAGACCTTGGGTGGTTACCGGGCGGTTATCACTTTGGGCGCGTATGTCACTTGCACGACCATAAGGCGTCGCGCAAGTAGACTTGCACGACCACAAGGCAGCGCACAAGTACTTGCACGACCACTAGGCGGAACGCAAGTGTACTTGCGCGACCATGAGGGAACTTGCGCGAACTATGGGCAATGTTCTACGTGTTCATCCCTTTGTTTATTTTTGATGTTTCTTCAAAGGATGAATCACATTGGACTAAGGTATTTCCTTTTTTTCAGTCGTTAGACTCTGTGACGGAAAGGAGCGTCAACAAAAGTCCCACCTCAGAGTTGGATCCGGAGAGAAAAGAGGATTTGACTCGGAGGTGAAAAGAAAAACAAGAAATCTGGCAGTTTAAAGTCATGCATGTCGGACATAAAGGGGCTAATGTTTAAGGTCGAAAAATCTTTGACCGAAATGGATTAGAATTGACACAATTCCTTGAAAGTTCATCTGAAAACATACTAACACACTCAAGTATGAGGGAAAATTTGTAAACTATGGCTTAAGAATATTTGAATCTGAGGAATGATATGAAAAAGAGCTAAAAGGCATTAGAATAAGTAGTTTCCAAGAATGAAATTACTATTATTTAACAAAATCCGTTAGGGGGTTGAAATATTCAGGGCCACCTAAGGGCATTGGCTGCGTGGTTAAATAAATAGCATCTTTCGGCTGACAAGTTTGTTATGTGGACTGTTTATGCAAGGCCACCTATGGGCACGTGCTGCATAGTCAGGCAAAATAGCTCTCAGAAATTTACCTTCCTAGTGCTAAAAATCCAGTGAATTTTTTATGGAGATTCAAATTTTCTAAAGTATAGAGTTTGTTGTATGGAAAGAGATACTTGAATATGGAGAAGATATTTTCAGACAAGATTATCGAAGAACTGGATGAATATCACTCCTACGAAGGTCTGACCCAAACGTAGGGAAGAAGAATAAACCATAGACTTGAATACTTTCAGATCATGAAAAAGGATATGGGACAAATATGTTAAGGATAGCTATTTTTTGCGGATCCCTACATACTGTCATTTAAGTCAAATAAGGTCAAAAGAGGCATTCTTCCCAAGAATGAAGTTACCATTATTTAACAAACCCGTTATGGGGTTGAAATATGCAGGGACACCTAAGGTCATTGGCTGCATGGTCAAATAAATAGAATATTTCGGCTGACAAGTCTGTTATGTGGACTTTTTATGCAAGGCCACCTATGGGCACGTGCTGCATAGTCAAGCAAAAGAATTCTCAGAAGTTTGACATTTTTGTGACTAGAAGTCCTGAAAAGGGTTATGAAGATCTGAAAATATTTAAGGTTAGGATTATAACACATAAAGATGGCTATTGTCCAATGTATATAGAGATAAAAAGCTTAATGATAACCATAATCATGTTGTGGTTGGGTCATGAATTGAAATTTTGGACTTCACTACGTATCTCATAAGAATGAGAATCAAGCCATACGTAGTTCTTTAAATGCAGTTTAATGTCGTGCAGGACGAAAATATGAGAGATCTTAGTTTAGGGTCATAGAATTCGGACCATAATAATGAATACACAGTGTGTTTTTTCATGAGGACTTTTCATCCAAGGGACTGAAAGTGAAATTTGGGGTTAGGCCCAAAAGACTTGGGACTGGATTCGAGGGATAGTCGAACATTCCTACGTATCCCATAAGGATGGGAATCAAGCCCACGTAGTTCTAGAACTACCCTTTGTACAAATTTGGTTTGTACATGTGAAGGGTTAAAGGGGACTTAAGTGCAATGATGGTTTAACCTGAGATAAAAAGTTTAGGTATTACCATCTATGCACGTAGTCTTTTGAAATGAAACATGATTGAAAAAAATCAATGTCAATAATATTTCTCTCTAAAATGAGGAAATCAAAGAGTATTGTAGTTTATTGTTGTACCGGAAAAAAGTGTTGCATAGTTTAACGTCATATAACAAGGACAAAAGTATATCAATGTAATGATATTGATTCTAGGGGCGGTTTCACGAATCAACATCATATGAGATGGTGGTGAACCGATGTGAAGAGATTGTTTTTTTTTTGGGCTTGAACCCTGGGAGGTTGCCTACATACCCAGCCTGGAGGGCAAGGATCAAAGTCTATGTAGTTTAATTAAATAATGAATTAATGATCAAGTTTTTCTTGGGGACAATGATCTAATAAATAAAAAAATGTTGTTGGGACTTATACATGGTTAGTGGCCCAAAGAGAGTGTTACGGTTGAGGTTTTATCTAATCTCACGTGAGTCATACTCGGTGTGAGAAACAAGAGGTAACAACAACCTTAACGATGCATAGTTTAATGTCATGTAGGACATAAAGGGACTATGCAGTTTAAAGTCTTGCAGTTAGGACTATTGGTGCTGCACAGTTTAGTGTCATGTAGCAGGGACAAAATACAGTTTAATGTCATGTAGGAAATATCAAGGATTTTCTATATAGTTTAGCATCATGTAGTTAGGACGATGGGAATAATAGAGTTTAACGTCATGTTGGACGAAAGGGGGAACTGTGTAGTTTAATGTCATGTAGTGAGGACAAAAGAGTGCACCATTTTAACATCATGTTGGACGCATTGTGGATTTTTTTAACAGTTTAATGTCATGTTGGACGAAAGTGCGAATAGTTTAAGGTCATATGCATGGACCGTGGATGGTGCAGTTTAATTTCATGCTGGACCTTTGATGATTATATAGTTTAACGTCTTTCTGGACGTAAGGGACTTTTATACAGTTTAGCGTCATGTAGTTAGGACGTCACAGTTTAACGTCTTGCTGGACATAAGGGACTTGCAAATAGTTTATGGTCATATGCGTGGACCAGGGATGATGTAGTTTAAGGTCATGTTGGACGGTTTAGGGAACTTTTTCATAGATTAACGTCGTGTGGGACGAAGTTGCAGTTTAAGGTCTTATTGGACCATTTCTGTATAGTTTAACGTCATATAGAAAGGACGAATTAGTGCTGCACAATTTAGTGTCATGTTGAGGGGACATCTTCTTTTCTACAGTTTAACGTCATGTTGGACGTAGTTGCAGTTTAAGGTCATATGCATAGACCGAGGATGATGCAATTTAAAGTCATACTGGACTATTAAGTGCTTATATAGTTTAACGTCTTTCCAGACGTAAGGGACTTTCCTACAGTTTAACGTCATGTTGGACGAAGTTTCAGTTTAAGGTCGTACCGGACCATTGCTGTATGAACCAATTGTAAGAATCATGGTTCTGGGGACCATATTTTGTGTTTATACAAAATATTTCTTCATAAATCTGGCATTGGTTGGAGTCGTGATGAGTTCTCAATCCATTGAGATTAATGAATAAGCTCCATTGGAGTAGACCTTATGTATTGAATAAGGTCCTTCCCATTTTGGTTCAAGCTTGGGAGGCTTCTTTCTTGGTATCATTGGTGTTCTGAGAACCAATACCAATTCTCCCTGAATGAATGAATGAAGACGAACATTTTTGTTAAAAGCTCGTGCTATTCGATTCTGATAGATTTCCAAGTGGTGCAAAGTGCACAATCTTTTCTCATCTAACTATTCCAATTCATTCAATCTCTTTTGGGATTGCTCATCTGTAGATAACTGATCACAAATGGCTACTCTGAGTGAGGGCAATTGAACTTCAATTGGCAAGACTGCTTCTGTTCCATATTCCAACGAATATGGAGTTGACCGCGTTGCATTGCGGGTGGTAGTCTGATAAGCCCATAAAGAATGAAAGAGTTTATCAGGCCATGACCTCTTATCTTTATCCACCATCTTTTGCAGTATATTTGAAAGAGTCTTTTTAAAGGCTTCTATTTGGCCATAGGCCGCCGCATGATACCGAGATTAATGGTTGGATTTAATTTTGTATTCTTGATACAATTTATTCACCTCAGAAGAACAGAAGTTGGTACCATTATCCGTCAATATGGTATGAGGGACACCAAATCTAGAAATGATGTTAGACTTGATGAAGCTAATAATGCATTTAGAACTGACTTCGTTGAGAGGTACTGCCTCTTCCCATTTGGAAAAGAAATCAGTAGCTATAAGAATGTACTTAAACTGCTTGGCCGTAGCTAAAGGGTAAGGTCCCACCACATCCATTCCTCATGTGGAAAATGGCCACGAGTATTTAGCTGTATGAAGCAACTCTGGAGGTTGATGAATGATGTTGGCATATACTTGGCATGAATGACACTTCTTTGTGAAATTTACACAATCTTGTATCATTGAAGGCCAAAAGTATCCAATACTTTGAATTTGATCAGATAGTCTATGTCCAGACTGGTGGGCACCACAGACTTCTTCATGTACTTCTTTTATGACAGCCATTGTCTCTTCACCATCAATGCATCTGAAGAGAACTCCATCAAAACCACGTTTGTAGAGAATTTTCTCTAAGTGGTTTGGGCTATCATAAAGAGTAAAATTGACCACACGTCGCCAGATTTGTTCTTTCTCAGCTCTATCAGGTGGAAGTGTTCCATTTTGAAGGTATTCCATGATAGGTGACATCCATCTTGTAGTATGACCATACGGTTCAGGAATGGGACTAATTTCATTAATTTCCTCTATTCTGGCTTGAACATAAGGTAAAATTGCACCATGGTGGGCAATACTGATGGTTGTCTCGTCCCGATTTGGATCTGCTAAAGCTGCGGCTATATTAGCCAGTGCATCAGCTTGAGCATTTTGTGATCTTGGGACATAAGAAAATGTCGGTTCTGAAGGGAATTCTTCCATTAACTCTCTGACATAATCATACAAAGGGATTAATTCTTCTTTTCTGATGGAATAATCCCCATTGACTTGTTTGATTAACAGGTGTGAATCACCTTTCACCTTTAAGTGATTCACTTGTTCTTGGAGGGCTAACTCCAAACCTGTAATGAGAGCTTGGTATTCAGCTTCATTATTGGTACCACCATCCCACAATAAAAAGGAATAAGGTAACACTGCCTTATCTGGAGAAATGAGCACAATTCCTAAACCAACTTTGTTGAATTTAGGATTTTCCATTTTCTTACCTGTTGGACTTCTGGAAGCACCATAAAAATATATTTCCCATGTTTGAAGATTTTCTTGAATAGAGGAAACTTCCTCATCAGGGAGTTCAATATCTGAAGACGTGTCTTCCACTGAAGGATGTTCAGCCAGAAAATCAGCCAGAGCTTGGCCCTTTATTGTCTTTTGAGATACATACTGAATGTCGAACTGCTGCAAAATAATTGTGCACCTTGCTAGACGTCCTGTAAGCATTGGACGACTAAGGATGAATTTGAGAGGATTATTGAGAGATACCAATTGGACCTCGTGATGTTGTAGGTAGTGTCTCAGTTTCTGAACTGCAAAGATTAATTCTAGGCAGCACTTCTCAATACTTGAATACCGGGTTTCTGCTTCAAGCATAATTCTACTGAGGTAGTAGAGGCTATTTTCATTCCCAGCATCATTCTTTTGAGCGAGAAAGGCACCCAATGATCGCTCTAGTGCTGTCACATAGAGGATAAGTGGTCTACCTTCAACAGGTGGCATGAGTACTGGTGGACACAAGAGGTATTTCTTGAGAACATCAAATGCTTCTTGACATTCTTCAATCCACTGGTAAGTGACTTCTTTTTTCAATAATTTGGTAAAGCGTAAACTTTTCCCAGCCAAATTGGCGATGAAACGCCCAATATAGGCTAAGTGTCCTTGAAGTCCTCTTAATTATTTCAAATTCTGAGGAGGTGACATACCAAGGATTGATTTGGTCTTCTCAGGATCGATTTCAATTCCACGATGGCGTACAACAAAGCCGAGGAATTTTCCTGAGGTTACCCCAAAAGCACATTTTAAGGGTTTAATCTTCAAATTATGTTGTCAAAGATTGCGGAATATGACTTCCAAATCAGCCGAGTGATTAGAACGTTGTTTGAATTTAACCACCAAATCATCCACATATCACTCAACAAACTTCCCTAAGAATGGTTTGAAGATATGGTGCATGGCGCGTTGATATGTTGCACCTGCATTCTTTAATCAAAAGGGCATCACCCGGTAACAAAACACACCTTGATGGGCTCTGAAGGCTATAGATTCCTCATCTTCTGGGGCCATTCGGATCTGATTATATCCGGAATATCCATCCATGAATGAAATTACTTTATAGCCAGTCGTCGCATCAATTAAGAGTTCTGTAATTAGAACTGGGAAATCATCTTTAGGACAATACCGATTAAGATCTCTGAAATCGATGAAAACCCTAATTTGTCTGTTCTTCTTCTTTACAGGGACAATATTAGCCAACCACTTGGGATACAGAACTTCTCTGACGAAGTTAGCATTGATCATATTATCCACATCAGCTTCAATTTTGGAAGCATAAGTTGGGTGTGTTCTTCTCGCGGCTTGCTTAAATCCTCAATGTTCTTTTGGTAAACCCAAATGATGAGTAGAAACATCAGGATCAAGCCCAGGCATTTCTGTATAATTCCTACCAAAAATATCTTTATTTTTCTTTAGAAAATAAATATACATCTCTTGCTCTTCAAGGGTCATGGCCGCACTAATTAAAGTGGGGCGTGGATCTTTCTCTGTACCCAGATTTACTTCTCTGAGTTCATCCACAGTGGTAGAGATACCCTCTTCAAATTCTGGAGGAGCATCTCTAAGACCTTCATATTCCTCTTCATCATGTTCTATTTCTTCCATTTCTACTTGCATAGTAGATGAAAAAACGAAATTCTCATGATCATAAGAGATGTCAAAAAATTTACATTTTGAAGAAGAAGCTTCCATTTCCGACCCTATTGATGATAAAAGGCCTTCTCTGGGAAATAAAGAGGAGATGATGGATTAAGAATCGACATCATTATTCACCTCTGGTGTTGCTTTAACTTCTTCTGGTCTGATTGGCGAAGTATATACTTGTTGGACTTCAGAAGATGAAATGAAAACATCACCACTTAGGCTTTCATCACTGTTTGGTAGGTTACCAATTTCTCCCATGTTGTCTGGATCGATTGCCATAATTGACATTATGGATCTTTCCATAAGATTATTTTGATTTGGGCCTATTTTGTCAATTTGACTGATAGGTAACACATAATTTGTACTCACATGTGTAAATGGATATATTGTAATTTTCTCCAAACCATATGGAGCATTAACTTTGGTAATTTCCTTCATTGTAAAATTTTCTCTTCCCTTCATGTGATAAAATTCTACCTCAATGTATTGATACTCACATGTCTTGAATGGGGCCTTATCACCATACAATGTTCCAACTTGACCATTGAAACAGTATTTGAGACATTGATGGTATGATGAAGGAATAGCTGCATGCTGATGTAGCCAGGGTCTTCCAAGCAAGACGTTGAAAGCTGAGTCTTGATCAACAATCATGAAATCCGAATTGGATACAAGATCCCCAAACTGAGTTCTGAGTGTAACTTCTCCTAGTGGTTCTTGTTCATTTTTATCATATCCTTGTAACATCATGGTAGAAGGAGATAAATCAGATTCTGTGAGGCCCAATCGATGAAGTGTACGAATGGGCATGAGGTTGACTCCTGAACCATTGTCAATGAAAGCTCTTTGAATATCTACACCATTGACTTTTCCAGATAAGTACAAAGGTTTTATGTGCCCATTCACAACATCATCTTCATCTTTATCAGTAAAAGATATCACTGCATGGCATTCTGCAGGATTATTCTCTATGTGATATACTTCAGCTGCAGCAATTTCAGCTTCAAACTCCTGAGGACTTGTCAAAGCTTCGATGAGTGCTTCCCGAAGATCTTTTGATAGATTCAAAGCATCCAAAATTGATAACTTGGCTGGTACTTGGGCCAAGTGTTTCAATATATCAAACTTTTGATCTAAAGGTCTGTGTTTCCCAACAGGAATATGTGGTTTAGCAGGTACCTTGGAAGCAGATGCTTTGGAAGCTGATGCATCTTGTATTGGGATAGAAGTTGGCAAAATCCTTGATTTTGGAAGATTAGACTGATTAGATCCATTTACTTGCTAAGATAAAGAATATGTAACCTTTAATCGGTCTTCCAAAATAACTGTGCCAAAACTAAGTTGGTCATTGGCAGAAGAACTTGCTTTTTCTTTTTGAGATCGCTGAAGGGCTCTACCACGAGTTTCTGCTGCATACATAGTGCTAGCAGGGGTAGAATTGGAGTAGTGGCTTCAGAAAGATCCACGTCTTCCCCTGTATCCTGAACCTCTAGAACTTCCACGGATTCCCTTATTTTATACATGGAATTCAGGCTCATCCAGACTGGAATATGGATCTGTTAATTGAATCATATTAACATAACCGTATATTAACTCTTCGTCTGATAAAGACTCTACCTGATTAGCCTATTTAGGCTGTGCCGTTTGGTGGGGCGGTGCCCGTGGCTTTGAAGTAGATGGCATGAAATCTTCCAGAGTCAAAGACAACTTAGGCCTCAATACATACTCATCTTCTTCTGATTCCTCTTTCTTCTTTGAATTGTTCTTCCCTTTTGAGGATTTGTCTTTTGATGGAGGCTTCACTGCAGCTTTTGTAGGAAACACAATCGGATTCTTCAATTGTGTTCAAAAAATTTAATGGGTATGATTGATTGTCTTTATGACCATCAAATCATCATATTTTTGCGCAGTTTTGCTTTTGACTTCCTGCCACTCGCCTCCTTCCTCTAGATCTGTAGCGGTAACACACGCTACATGAGCTGAAGAACCCTTCAATTTGACTTGTCCCAAGATGACCATCTTTTGCCGGAGGTTTTTAAAGACAAAACATTCTTGGATGAGATGGCCCAACATTTGACGAAAGGGACAATAATTGGGACGGTCTTCATCTACTTCCTTGTTTGGCCTCTTGGGCACTGGTAATTGAACCAAATTATTTTCCAGAGCTGAAATGACGTAACCAGGAACTTGCTCACATCGGAAAGAGTATGTTTTACTCTTTAAATCCTCAAATTGTTTTTGTCGTTGATCTTTTTGATCATTTGGATGAAACGGCCTTTGTTGTTGGCGTTCAGGAGGTGGTGCCCTTTGAGAAGATGAAGGTTATGAAGTAGAAATAGGTACAGGTGCTTGTTTAAGCATAACTGTAGCAGTTTCTGCTTTACCCATTCTTCTTCCTGGAGATGATGGAATTACACGAGATTTAACCTTAGCCTATATAAGGGAATCTTCAATCTGCTGAGCAATTGAAGTAAGGTCTCGAAACCCTCCTGTGTATTTCACAGTGATCCATGGCATGCGTAATTCGTCACACAAATTTGCCACACAGATTGGCAACAGTTCCTCCTGAGGGAGTGCTAATCTCAGGGAATATGTTAATCCCTTCCAGCGAGCAATGAAATCAGATACTCTTTCATTCTCCCTTTTCATACAGTTTGTAAGATCGAAAACTGTCGTTTTTGGCAAAGTTGAGCTGAACTGAAGGAGGAATTTTTTCCGAATATCCTCCCATCCGATGATTGACCGGGATTGCAAGCTTGTATACTAGACAAAAGCTGGTCCTTGCAAGGTTCGCATGAAGCATCTGAGTTTCACTGCTTATTGCTACTCTGGAGTTCACATCATAGGATCACAACAAGACATGTAATGTGTCAAATGTTGTTCAGGGTCGCCTGATCCATTGAAAGTAGGGAAAACAGGGTTTCCAAAACTAGATAGAGGAGAAATTGAATCTACCCATTCAGGGTAAACTTTCTTTTCTGTTTGAACTTGCGCCCGTTTCCCTTCCATAGTTTCTAACCGAGCTGTTAATGACTCAATAGTAGTTATTAACATTTGAGAAACATCAGGTTGAACTTGGTTTTGAGTAGGTGCAATGAATGGAGCTTGGACAGACGTGGTGGTTGGTGCTGCAACTGATGGTAGTGCTGCCAACCGTTGTTGCACTTGACCCGTAGGATTAGGCTTCTGATGGTGTACTGATAAAAGAGGATATTCCTAATCCATCTCAGTAACTGCAACAAATTTTTCGTCTGTTGGACTTCAGCATTCTTAAGATGAAGACTACTCTGAAGTAGTTCGGCATTCAACCTTCTTAATTCTTTCATTTCTTCCTCCTATTGTGACAACCTTTGCTCTAATGAGAGCGATTGACCTTCTCCAGATGAAGGATATGTAACCTGATTCTTTCCCTTCCCTTTGTTGGATACCTTTTGGAGGGAGGGAAGTGGATTACCTAGGTTCTGAGTAATCCTTTGACTTCTTGTATGTACACCTTCTTCATTTGTATCGGTGCATACATTTTCTTGAGCAGGACGCTCTTCATCTGAGTCCCCCGAGTGAACCTCCTCTGGTGGATTAGAAACAACGACATTGATGACATTGGTTGATGCATAATCCATCACATCCCTTCTATCAACATTTCTGCGATATTGTCTTCTTTCATGTCTTTGATGAGACATTGCCTTTTGTTGATTCAATCCTTTAGGAACTTCTTGACGTGCTATAACTTGGAGGGAATCTCAGGATAATTTTTCTCTTCATTCCTCATGTGGTTTTTTCTCCAATCGAGAAAAGACTGACATTCTCTGAGGAGGGGATTGATGATTTGAAAGAGTCCCTAGTCTCGAGAACTGGGGATGTTCCTACTGCTTCCGCTCAACTCCTCGAATCCCATTTGTTGACTCTTAGGGGTGGGTTAGAGAAGTCCCCAGTCTGACAAGCTGGGGTGTCTCTTGACATGATACATCTAAGATATTTTTAAAAGATCTCTTGATCTTGCGAATCTTGGTTTAGAAATTAGCTGGATTCATTATCCTATATCCACTTTTATCACCTGGTTCAACAGACCGTTGGATGATTTCCGAGACTTCTGTCATTTGTTGATTTGTTTGCTCCATACGAGAGGCTTGTGCTATATTCTTTCCTGCTTGATGTAGGATCAATTCAACAACTTGTTCTCTATATGCTTGATTTTGAGAGGAACTAGTTGAAGCCTATTCTTGAGCAGGCTTTTGATTATGAACAAATCCCATTGACTGTGGCCGGCCATGGGCGATAACATTGCATGAGACCATTTTCGGTGGGCTTTTCTGACTGGAAAGAACTATGAAATTTAGTGCTCCGTGAATACCCCATCCTCTAATATGAACATCAGATGGAGCATTGGCAATTAACTGATGCAATTTTCTTAGTGCGCCAAGGCCTGAACGTTGAAGGGTTCTCTTTTGCTTTTCAGCCTTCGGATACCGAGAGACTGATAGAGATTCCAAATCAATCTGACGTTGTAGCCCTTCTATTATCTTAATATGATTTTCATATTAATCATAATATAATACCTTCTTCTTCAATTGAAAAAGTGTTTTCCATATGTTGAGACAAATATCATGGACTCCATCTTCCGTCAACATCTTTGGAATGTCATACTGGGAGTCATCCAAAGGCCAAAACATGACTGTTACCTCACTTCTCGCCAGTTTTTTCCTCATGTTCAGCATTTCCTCTTTATCATTAAATGAAGATTCTTCTACCTGTTTGACCAGATTTGGTGTTTCCTTGTTTCTTCATCAGATTCAACAACATTGGTAGAGAGATCATTGATCAAACAAGAATATACATGACTTAGGGGTGGTTCGTAGAATGACCTACACCCTGGGCTATCTTCTGATTGAGAAAGTATTTCACTTGTTAGCGATAAAGAATCAAACATGACTGGTTTCGCATTTCCAAGTGCCTCAAGATAAGAGGGCTTTCAGGGAACTACATTGTCCACTGGAGTATTTTCCTGGCAATGTGAATCACTACTGCGGAGAGGACTTTCGCAGCGAAATTCATCATCATGAGGAGGACCACCATAATGGGTTACAGCAAAAGATGAGATCTCTTGCTCCTTGGTCTTCTGACCACACAGAGGGTTCCTGTGGCTCTCATATGAAGAAGAAACTTCAAGATTTACTGAATTTTCATGAAGCCAGCCTTCATGAGGAAGTGTCTGTTGAAGACCTTCAGAATTAATGTTCCCTTTATTGGGAACTGAGGGAGTAGAATCTTGAATTCCGACAGATAAATGTCTGAGGGCTTTAAGAACTCCAGCATCGAGCAAGGCCTTGTTGCAGATTGGCCTTTGATCTCCTGACTGTGCTTGGCAGATCTTTTTATTAGATGCCTTCTTACTCGCTTTGGAAACCACTTGTTGAAGAAAGTGGTTTCTCTGAGCAGGTGTATGTGCCTGATCAGGAAAGATGGTCAGGTTCGGCTGACGATCTCCACTCAAATCAGGTGTATGTGCCTGACTTGGTTTCCCGTATGATATGGGGGAGTATTCCCCATAACCCTCTTGGACTGGAACAGATTTGTGTGTCTGTTCCGGAGTGAATCGTTGATGTGTCACTCCACGTCTAGGGATTGATTTATGTGTCTTTCCCTGAGATGATTATGAAGTTATTATGATATCCTGGCAAGCATCCAGAATATGAGCAGGAATTTGCTTCTGCTCTTTCACTATTGACAAAATATGTTTGGTGACTTCAGCTGCCGGAACGGGGATATACGTCCATTCCGGGCTTGGAGTAGGTGTAAGTGCCTGCTCTTGTCCTCCTTTTCCTGTCAGTGAATCCTAACAGTACTCAAGTGTGGGGGAAGAGTGTTGAGTCTACCTCCTGTTTGTCGTCGGGGCTTTCCGACTGACTTCTCCGTGCGCTACCAAGCGAGACTGTTGGTAGGCTTGATTAGTATTAGCAGGTGTATGTGCCTGCTGATTACACTTTGCCAAACGCGGTTGATGAGATCCATCATATGTAATCAGACGAGCCTGCTGACTAACTGGTGATGTATAAGCAGGTGTATGTTCCTGCCTATAGTACTCCGCCGGAATTTCCTGGTGGGATTGGCGTGATGCTGCCAGACGAGTCTGCTGGAGAGCGGAATTAAAACGGGCAGGTGTGTGTGCCTGCTCGTTGTTCGCCACCATGTTAGGTTGGTGGACTTCATCGGAGATAGAAGGGATGAAAACCTGCCCATTGTTAACCGGATTTCGCCTCTGGCGGTTCGTCTTGCCTGCTCGGGTTTGAAGAACCTGAGCCGAATGCCTGGAGTCGGTACCCTCATCATGTTGAGGGTGCACTACCGCACGAGTCTGGCAGCGATTGTTGATGGGACCCCTCGGGAAGGACTCCTGTCTTTTTGAATTAAAGCCCAGAGGGACCTGCTCATTCACTTCCTCAGAGTAAGGGAGTGAATGGAAATTGTGTTCCGGGGATAACGACCCGAAACGGTTGGATACGGTAGTCAGCACCGCCTGCCTCTTGATCACTGGTCGTCGTTGTCCGGGCGACCTGTGTGAGTTGTTCACTTGGAGGGCCTATCGGGCAGCCTCCAGAGTTAGGATAGTACCGTGTTGATGGTACTCCTTAACCAGCGCATTTGATACCCAGCGTTGAAGACGCTGAGTAGGTGATGTCATCCTCAGAGAGGATGATGATCCAATAGGAATAGCAGCAGTGGTATTTACAGCAGCAGTATTCACAGATGTGAATTTGAGAGCAGCCATTATGAAAATACAGAAGATCTTGGAAAAGAGTGCATGTTTGATATAACAGACGTAATCAAGATAAAAATCAGCCACTTCATCCTTTGGATGAGCACATTTGTCAATGATTGTTTTTGTTATCCCTCTTATTGAGTTTTAAATAATGGCTTAACAAATAGGTAAAACATCATTTTAACTTGGTTAAGGATTCACATCGGGTTCACCATTTTGTGTTTCACACGGAATTCGGGGATGACCTCCTGGATGGGAGATTCAAATGTTCCGATCGGTTTCTAACGGGTTTGTTCGTAGAACCGGAAACATCCAATGATTCCACATCCGTTTGGACCTACATTCCAAAGGTAGGCGCTCATTAGCTTGTGGACTAATGAGGCTTAGGAATTTGCATTGGTCGAGAGGATGGGAGGTCGGACTCATCACACCTTTTTAGGGGAATTATTGTCTACTCCGGGACTCTCTTTGTAGATTTAAGTTATGTTCGTGAATCCTTATTAAATTACCAAGTATAAAATGAGATTTCCTTTAGTTTTAACAATCAATGATTAAATATTTAAGAAATTTAGAGAATATTTTATATGTATTCGAGGTTCTTCATCAATAGAGAATCATCTGTATCTATTTAAAGATTCTTGGTCAATGGTATCCTTCAAAACATTTATAAAAGTCTCTTGGTCATTATGATGACCAGGCTGGTTTTAAAGCCACTCAATGGGGCACATGAAGTTTATCGTCATTCAGAAGGACATGGATTATTTCAAACTTAGGTCGAACCTATAAATGGGCTACCTATGTATCCTTTGTTTTGGAAAAGGAATCAGAACCCACGTAGATCGAGTAAGGGAGTATGACGTTTATGATTGATGGCTCAAAGAAGGATGTCATAATTACTTTTACACTCTAAGCTCAAGTGAGTCATGCTCGGTGTGAGAAACAAGAGGTATTGGTAAAAAATTCGACAATTGTGCCATGAAAGATGCAATCATAAGAAATGGTTTGGGGCTTATGTTTGTATGACTGCCCAGATAGATGAAGGTTTAGGATTTAATTGTAGGGAAAAAATCCAGGAACAGGTTCCATAAAGGTATATGTGCTTCATGGAGATTCGAATACTCTAACTTGGGACTTATTCCTGAAAAAGAAATCCCAAATTAGGAGAGGATTGATAACTAGGTTTTACTCCTGAGAAGGAAACCCAGATCAAATGAAAATTAGGACTGGTTAAAGAGAAATTAGGGGACTTGGGGCTTACTCCTGAAAAGGAAATCCAAGATTAGGACTGGGTCTTATGCCTGAAAAAGAGACCCAGGTTAGGGATTTGGAGCTTACTCCTGAAAAGAAGCCCATGATTATGGCTGGGTCTTATTCCTGAAAAGGAGACCTAGGTTAGGGATTAAGGTTTGCAGATTACTCCTGAGGAGGATGCCCATATTTGAGATTGGGGCTTACTCCTAAGAAGGATGCCAAAATTAAGGGACTTGGGGCTCACTCCTAAGAAGGATGCTCATATTGGATATTGGGGCTTACTCCTAAGAAGGATGCCCAAATTTAGGGACTTGGGGATTACTCCTAAGAAGGATGCCCATATTTGCGATTGGGGCTTACTCCTAAGAAGGATGCCCAAATTAAGAGACATGGGGCTTACTCCTAAGAAGGATGCCCATATTTGAGATTGGGGCTTACTCCTAAGAAGGATGCCCAAAATTAGAGGACTTGGGTCTTACTCCTAAGAAGGATGCCCATATTAAAGGATTGTGATTGGGGCTTACTCTTTAGGAGGATGCCCAAGTTAATGAATTAATGTTTGGGGCTTACTCTTGAGGAGAATTCCCATATTTGGGAACATTAAGAATTTGGGGCTTACTCCGGAGGGAGATGCCCAAATTAAAGTACTTATAACTGGGGATTATTCCTAAAAAGGAGACCCAGGTTATGGATTCTCTCATCTGAAAGGATGAGGTTGAATGAATGAACTCTCAATCTTGGGTGACATAAAGATGTATAAATCACTATGTTTTGAGAGATATTCCACAGAATTTCTTTCAAATAAGGAAGTCATTTCAAGAAATCATGCCATAAATGGCTTTGAAGAGTATCTTGAAGACTAAATCTTGAATAAGAAAGGTGAAATGAATTAAGAGGGGTAAAATGGGAAAGATGGGCACCCAAAAAGGTAGGGGCGTGCAAGTCTTGAATGGCGCGCAAGTCTTGCATGGGCGCGCAAGTATTGGTCGCGCAGGTATACCTGCGCGGCATGTGGGGTACTTGCGCTATTTTCAACCAGCATTAAAATACTTGAGCAAATCTTTATTAAACCCTTTATAATCTTCTTGAGGTTCTTCCAGAAAAGGGACGCGCAAATTCTATTGAAGGAATAAGGAGGCGTGTAAGTGTGGTCACTTCCCTTAAGGGCTGACCACTCAGACGCGCAAGTGTTGATGAGTTTCAACACTTAGGCCTTCTTCCTTCACTTTAAGTCTTTTGTTCTAGGTAATAAATTACCTTAGAAGTGTTCCTGAAGCTTTGAGAAGAGACTTGGGCGTCGGGAGCTTCAATCCGAGTTTCTGAAAAAAGATCCTCTCGAATGGGGGGGCCACAGGGTCTATTTATAGGCAGGAGAAGACCCTGGGCGGTTACCGGGCCGTTATCACTTAGGGCGTGCAAGTCACTTTCACGACCATAAGGCGTCGCGCAAGTAGAATTACACGACCACTAGGCAGCGCGCAAGTACTTGCACGACTACTAGGCGGAGTGCAAGTGCACTTGTGTGAACATGAGGGAACTTGCGCGACCTATGGGAAATGTTCTCCTTGTTCATCCCTTTGTCGATTTTTGATGTTTCTTCAAAGGATGAATCACTTTGGACTAAGGTATTTCCTTTTTTTTCAGTCATTAGACTCTTTGATGGAAAGGAGCGTCAACAGTACTGAATTAAATTTTAGTACAACATTTCATCCGCAATCAGATGGGTAGTCGGAACAAACAATTCAGACCATGGAGGATATGCTACGAGCTTGTTATATAGATTATAAGGGAATTTGTGACCAAAATCATTCTTTGGTTGAGTTTTCTTATAATAACAGTTTCCATTCCAGTATACATATGGGACCATTTTGGGCATTATATGGGAAGCGGTGTCAAACTCCAGCTTTTTGGGATGAAGTGGGTGAAAGGAAGCAGATGGGACCATAATTGGTAGAAGAGATGGCAGAAAAAGTTCAGTTGATTCAGAAACACATGAGAACAGCTCAGAGCAGGCAGAAGAGTTGTGCGGATAACCGGAGGAAGGATCTATCTTTTGAGGTAGGTGATCATGTTTTTCTCAAAGTTTCACCATGGAAAAGTGTGATGCGATTTGGTAATAAAGGAAAGCTGAGTCCAAGGTTCATTGGACCATATGAAATTTTAGAGAGAGTTGGATCAGTTACATATTGAGTGGCTTTACCTTCGAGTTTATCTCAGGTACACCATGTTTTTCATGTTTCGATGTTGAGAAAGTATATGCCAGATCCATCTCGTGTTTTGAGCCCAGAGGTAGTTCAGTTGGAAGAGAATCTCTCTTATGAAGAAAAACCAGTGCAGAATCTTGACTGAAGAGAGAAAGTGTTGCGAAATAAGGTAATTCAGCAGGTAATGGTTTTGTGGAAAACCCACATGAGTGAAGAGGCAACATGGGAATCTAAAAATTCTATGAGGGATAAATACCCCCACTTATTTTGATAAGTGAATAAAATTGGGAGGACACAATTCCCAAAAGGGGGGAAGGATGTAACATCCCAGGTAAATAAAAATAAAACATTTTCATATTTATTAATATTTACGAATTGAATATTAATTTTACTTTAAAGGGGTTTCTATGTTCGATAGCGTACCTTATATGCAACAAAGAGTTTCTTTGAAATCTTATGTTGCACACTAGTAATAAAATAATATTATTTTAAATGGTAGTTAACACATAGCCATTGTATTGGTGGGAATGAATAGAAATAACTAAAATATGATTATATATGTTTTTTAAATGTTTCTACATTTATCCAATAAAAGATAAAGGCTTGAAATATGAAAAGAATTCACTTTTAGGCATATATACTCTAACTTTCCCAAAAGGTCGACTTATAGCCTTTTGATGGTGAACCGTCTATAAATATAGTTTTGGTCACTCTTATAAATTCTATTGGACCAAATAAAATTTTTCTTTTGAATCGGGACATCAGAATTTACTTTGTGTAAATTTTTTGTATTTTTCCGATAAAGTACATTTTATAATGAATAGTGAAAAATGTTGTATTTTAATTCAAAACCTATTTCTAATCTAATTTATTTAAATGATAATATTATATTTTGAATTGGTTTTAAAGTTAAATTAGAATATATTTTTACCATTTAATCCAATAGTGGTCATTGTAATTAATTTCACTTTAAATTTGACTTGAACTAGTGTCAATCTTTTGATACTTATTGTTTCATAAAAACACGCTATTTGCTCTGAAAGCGGGAATTAATTATTAAATTAATTAATGTAACTTATATGTTTTAAATTTTGTAAAATGGAAATCATTTTTGAATTCAGAATATCAAATATAGCTTAGGGTGATGTTTTGGTATTTTTCTGAAAAACTTCAACTTTTGATGAATAGTGAAACCACTAAGTGGTACTTATAAAAACTGATTTTCTGTTAAAAGGAAATATTACCACTTCTTTGTTTTGAATTTTAAAAATCCGACATACATGCTTGTCATTAAGAAGTAAAATGTGGTTCAATGGGATTAAAATAATTTTTTGGTGAATAGTAACTTTTTTGTTTTTAATCGAGATTAGTGGAAATTAGTGTAGTTTAATGTAAAAATAATGTTTTAATAATATGAAATGACCTAGACACATATCCTACCATTATTGGATGTGTCATTTTGACCAAGACAATCCATGGTTCAACATGGGGACCCCATGGATCCACTTTGGTAGGAAAATGACATTAATATCTTTTTATTTAAAGTTAAAAAAAGTCACAAACATGAGTTGTTTTACTAAAAAAAAATTTAAATGGGGTTATACAAGTCATATTTTTTACTATAAATAGTCATTGGAAAGATAAAACTATTTCATACATAATAGTATTTTTTTATAATTTTTAGACATTAAATAAATTAAATTATTTATGACATCATGATGATGCAGTGATTACCTCATTATTTAACGATTTAAATAAAATGAAAAGATAATGAAAAATATAAGACCTACACTTGTCAAAAACGTATTGGATGGGTATATTTCGAACCCTTATCACCTTATCCTCGAATTATATCAATGTGGGACCTTTTAAATCCAAAAATCATTCTAAAATAAACTAACATTTCCTTACATTCCAAGAGTGCCCCTCCTCTCCTCTTATAAAAGGCCCCCACCTCTACCTCCTTACCCACACCTCTCAAGCCTTTGTCTCTGCCAAACCCTTCCCATTTTGTCTCTACACATCTCTCTCTTACTCCTAGAAGCCTCACTTTGGGCAGAAGTCTTCCCAAGGAATCCTTTGAGCTGAAATCAAAAGGAGTTACCCAATTTAAAGGTAGTGTCTTCTCTTGTGTTCTAATGTTTTATTTTGCTTCTCCAACCCCATAAATTCTTTTTATTCCTTTCTTTTGTAACAACTCCAGTATCTTAAATATACTATGATTTTTTTATAATAAGGATTCGAGTTACACATACACACACCTTCATCTAATGGTTAAATAACATTCTGTTTCTGTGGATGGTGAATTTCTGCCTCACGAAACGATGATTGTTCAACACTCATATAACACCTTCAAAGGTGGCCATTAAGATGTCACTATATTTATATATGATATATAATATGTTTATGTTTTACTTAATCTTCTGTATTTTTCTTTTATGGAATATCTTTATGGTTTCCATTATGGGTAAACGCGATATCTTCATTTTAGGAAGTGCGGACTACCGCCCCCTCAAAGTGATTTGATTCGTTAACACCATATGTGGTACGTATAAAGGATAAATTTAATGATATTATATATTATAAAATACTATAATTATAATACTATTATGTATCATTATGTTTTAATTCCATTAAATATGAAATATAAATGGAAGTAGCATTCATGCGTACGTACGGCTTACCGTCTCCATGAACGGTGTATTTCATTTCATACCTCTAAATGATTATTTTATATTATAAATACATGTATATGCTGGATAGATATGATATATATGATATCCAAATCATGAATATCGTTATGGATATAATGAACTTTTTACCACATGAACAACATGTAATTGTAAGAAGTCCACTTTCCACTTAAGAACCAAATATCGACAAAACAAACATTATTAAATTAAATGATTACATAATGTTTATAACATGGAAATAACTGATATAAAAGGAATAATGAACTTGAAAAAGGTTCTTAATCAAGTAGATATTAACTCAAGTTTATTATTCAGGACGTTAAAGAATGACAAGTCGGACCCGAGGTAAGGGACTTCGTCTCAATCTCCTTTCATTGAGGCATATTTCGTTTTATACACAACTTTCTTTTATACGGTGTATAAATCCCTTTGACTTTTGCTTTTATACAAAAGTAATCTTTTTCAATGAATCGTTTTACTAAACAACAAAAAGGAATGTTTCTTTTAACGTACGCGGTGATAATGACCTTTTCCGTCGCCGCGAGTATTATTTGGTATTTGGCTTCCTCAACAAGCCGTAATGTTTTTAAAATGAAATAAATACCATATAATCTTTTATGTATTTTGGTATTGAAAATGGTTTTTATAATGGATTTGTTATGTCAATATATTTAAGTGATATATTGTGATCAAAGTGAGGAAATGTTTTCTTTCCATTATATTGTTTTATGTCTTATGATTTTATAATGGTACTTGGACATTTGATAGGTGGTTACGTGATAAACCATATGACGGGTGGTGTCGTGAATACCAGGACTGGTGGTTAAGTTATAACCTCCAATGCATTGGGTATGGAATTCGTCCGTATGGCTATTCCATTTAAGTGTGTATGGAAGTCATTCGTATGGCTATTCCATTAAGTGATATGTGTGGATGTCGACCGTATGGTTATTCCATTTAAGTATGTTTATGTCCCAAGTTACCTTTATATGTTATGTGTTCTTTATATGGGTTTTATGGTAATCTTTTGGTTACGAAAGGGTAAGTAATGATATTTTATTTAGTGAATATTTTTTACTACTTCATAAAGGTGAAGGTATTACTTTGATAGAGTATAAATGGTTTACTTGTTGTTTTAAAAACTAACATTTTTCATTATTTGTGTATCCCTTACTGAGCTTTTTATGCTCACCCCAAGTTTTTTTGACATGTTTTTCACAGGACTTATTGTGGAATTGGGTCAAGGATGGGATCAAGGGAAGTCATGCTATCTAAAACATCGGACTAGACATGTTTTTTTAAGAGTTTTTATTTTATGGAAACTTAGTAGAAGTGTCTTCTTTGTAATCTTTTGAGATGTAATAGTTATTTCCTAATTCTCTAAAACTCTAAACCTGAAATGATCCTCAATGTGGATTATTCAATTAATTCAATATTAAGTAAGGTTTAAGGTCGGGTCCCTATAGAAAGTGTGGAGTAGATATGGTGGCCGTTTATAAGTGGGGGAGAGGACACACATGAAACTGATGAAAAGATAAAGTGATACACACATTATCGTCATAAAATAGACTCAAAATGGGTTTTTATCAAACCTTAGTGGTGAAAATTTAGAAATAAATCTATAGAATTGGTTTTAACATATTATATAACATTTTAACTCATAACCTCTTAGTTTACTCATGTGAAAACCCATTTTTACCATAAGTAAGGTAATTAATTTTTACAGTTTTCACTATCCATTATGGTAAAATATTATTTTTACCATTTTAGATAACATAAATTATGATGATTCCATAATTTTAATCCATTCCTCCAATATTAATTCATGTAAGTGTTGGAATTAAACATAAAATTAAACCACATCCATGATGAATGAGAGGGTTTCTAGAAAGAAAATTCTCATAAGTATATAATGTAATCATATAAAAATTAAATATTAAAATGACCAAAATGACCCATAATAGATAAATGATAATATAATTTAATGGATATTATTTGAAAGACAACTTAAAAAATTAAACATTGTAAAAAATTTAAATGGAATTTCATTTTTTTTAAAATATCAATACTTTCACTATTCCTAAAAAAATAATATTTCATATAAATTCACAAAAAATAACCCAAAGATAAATTTAAAATTTAAATTTAAAAAATCACTTTATTTTTTGAAATTAATTCCTTATATGTTATGAATATTTATTTTAAATTATATATGAAATCCAGGGCTAAACATTATTTTTGAAAAATGCTGTTTTTTGGAAAACATTTATTTCATTCTTTCCATTGATCCATATTTTATTCATAAGAAATAAATATCTATTGAAATAATTTAATAAATTCACAAACCATGAAATTTAAAAAAAATAGTTAGTCATATTCATACTCAGTAACATAAAATCTAGGTTACAAGGCCATTTCTTAATTATAATATTTTAATAAAGTATCGTGTTTCATTTAAAATCATTGTTACATGCATTGAAATATATGAAATAGATTGAATTTGTTGAAAAATAAATATATCATAGAGTTTCAGGGTGTTACATTTACTTTTAATAATTATATTTCATGTGATATAATCTATTGAACATGATGGTCCACATTTAAAACCTTAGTATGTTGCAATATTCTTCCACTTGGGTGATTGTAAATTTAGTACTATTTCTGATGTAAAATCCAAGATTTTGTATAGAAATAATATTTCCAAGTAAACTATTATATCTTATTATAGGAAAAAAACACTTATGAATTGTGAGATCTAACCATAATCTATTCCATTCTACTGTATTCACATACAAACAAGAAGTGGTACATTTTTTCAGATATGAAATTGGATTTAATTACCCCACATATATCCACATTCAGAATATAAAAAAGTCACGATGGCTAAAATTTTCCTATCCTATGTGTCTTAGGTACAATCATTACCAACTAATATGAATGTTATGTGTAATTTTGATCATATGTAATCATAATAATTTCTCGATACCTATTAGACTTCAATAGATTTTCCAAGTATATTTTGACCAGTTGGCTAAATCAATATAGGCACAAACATTTCAAATCATTTTAATAAACTCATTTTTAGAATAAAAGATCCATATCATTCTCAAAATGTACTTAATTTTTTATTGAACTCGACATCATTACCTATGTCACATATTTTTTTAACAAGGTAAAAATTATTACTAAGGCCTTCATCGAAGATAAAATCTATTAACACCTATTATTTACACCAAATTAATCATTCATAGATCCAATTATAATTAGACCATCATCATTACAGAAATAGTCAAAACCATCTTAATTATATTTAATTCCCATGATCAGTTCTGCATTGCCAATCTAGTGAGATGTATATTTATTACATAAAATCTAGAAGACTAACATGTTCATTAAAGTAAATGAAATCTTTCCCATATTTTCCCTATGAAATTATATTTCATAAAACATGATTTTAGATCCACCTCTATTGATTATGGATACAAATTATTTTCCTCTAACTACAATGAGGATTTTTCAACTTATATAATTCAAAATAAATTTTAATTATTTAGTTTTTAATAAATATTCATGTTTATTCTAAATTACAAGATTATAATACCATAATATTATTTAATTCATAATAGATATATTTAGTCCCCAACTTTATAAATATAATTATGATCCTTTAAAATCAAAAGAAAAAATATCAATATTTCATTCTTGATTATGTGAATCATTTTCTTAGAGATATCACATTGAAATAAAAATCATATATTTGGTGTGACCCATCCCTCCACAATAACATAATCCCATGTGTAATATATTATTCTATATTTTTAATACTTCAAATTTACCATATTGAGTTCTATAATGATTCATTATCCTTTAAAGTGATGATATTTGATGTTTAGAACCATCTATGGTTGTTTTCTTGATTCCGTCACTATCCACAATAGATATCCCTTTGTCTTTTAATCATTGTAATTTTGGAATATTAATACATTCCTCAATGAACTCATCGGGAAAATATCTATCTCAGATTGGGAAATTATTCATTGAGCTTCTTGGATCCATACTAAGTGCTATATTACTCTCTTAATCCTCATAAATTAGTTTTCAATTTCATCTCTTTTACTTCTAGATTATGAAATCTATTCAATCTCCCATTCATTGATTTAGATAACCCATACCTAAAAGATCTTATATATATATATATATATATATATATATATATTGTGTTTAGAGTTATAAAGAACATAACTATATTTTTTTAGCCCTATAAATATCATTTTATTGGATGGTTTCCTTGAGGTCCACCTGAAATTAAACTTGGTAAAAAATTATTCTCAATATCAATATCATTGTATTTTATAGAAGATATAATTGAACATTATTAATGATCCTTGCATTCATGAAATTATTACACTCTAATTTAATCTGATTATAAATTTTCTTCTGATATGTTTTTTTATTTTGAACATTCATTTCATTATATTAACATTTTCAATTTTATCCTTTTAAAATTTTAGATGATGTTTATCCAAAAGATGCCCTCATTTTCATATTTGAATCTAGAATGTGGTATCATCACTTTATACTTTCATGTTAAACTTATATATATAGATAAAAGAAATGAAATAATAGCTTCAAATTATTGTTCATCCAAATCATCATTCTCCATAAGATTCTATAATAGATTAAATCAAACATCATGATAGTTTTCTAACATCTTATACTTATTATTTTCATTCAAAATATCATAAAAAATAGGGCTATTAAAGCTATATAGATAGGTATCACAAAGAACATTCATGTCTAAAAAAGATAATTTTTTTAATCAAACTAGTATCAACCATATTATTTGGAATCATTCTCATATCATCATATTTATTCCATAATTACTATAATGTGTCCTATTTAACAAGTAAATCTCATTGATAGACGTTAATATTTTTGAAAACATAACATGAGATTTTTTAATACATAACCTTTTTTAAATCAGATTGTATAGTGAAATTTGTAAGGTATTAATTTTCCTATCATCAATATCCAATTCTATAATATCTTTATATGATAATTCTCTTATAACGACTGTCTTTATAATATGCTACATTGAATCTGAATGAATCTCTATGCATAATGATCAAAAATATTTTTGTGTATGGATATTCCATAATAGAAAATTATTAGCATAAAATATTGGAATTCTATTATGGTTATTTATTGTTCCCATGTTTGGATAGAGAGAGGGAGGGAGAAAGTAATAGAAAATCACCCTACAAACTAGCACATTGATACAACTTTGTGTCCCTTTGTCAGTGAATTTACCCTATATATTGGTTGGGGTGAATCAATGTAGTGTAGTATGAACATGGATTTATGATCTTGTCCTCTCAAGTTGAATAATACATCAATATATCATTTTCATTTATTATATATAATATAGTTGATAATGACATAGTTGTTTTTACACGGTTCACTAATACTATTCCAGTATATGGACTTGGAATGAGAATTTTATTTTCAATCAAACACAATAAAATCTCACAACTTTATTTTTTATATATTTGGACCCATCTCACTAACCATGATACCTCTATACAAGAAATGTTTGGAATGATCACTACTCTGATACACCGGGTAACATGGATCCCCTCATGATGTGATATTACTTTTTTTAAATGATGTTCAAATTATTAACCATATATTATTTTCTTATTCAATGGAAAGGGGTTTAATACTTGAAATGATATATTGGAACTCTAAGATCACCAACTAATATGACATATCATTCACTTAGGAGACTAGGAATTACCCTATTACATTCAATAGAGGTCTATAAGTTCCATCTCTATAACTCTATTTTTATAAAACACAATAAAACAAAAATTAGGACCCCCTTTAAAATCTTATCATCATTTTTTATCCATGAATAAATTTGAAATGAAAATGTTTAAGATAATACAAAAACTAAAAATACTGATCACAAAATGGTAACAAATTCTAAAAAATACAACAATGTGACAAAAACAATTCTTTATATTTATTAACTCAATAAAAAAAGAATATTCCATGGATTATTGAATAATTTATTCACAAATTTACCTCAATTTGTTTAGAACAATGCCTACCATCTTCTTCAATAGGATATTTTTCCTAGGTAACAGTTCATTATTCGAATGCCACCATGTTCTCTACAAAACCCATCGTGAGATACACCATGTTTCATAGGTAGACGCACATTGTAAAAAGACTTGAAAAACTACATGGTGCATTTACACTGACTTTTATTCACTCCCCATAACAATGGTTAAAGCTATATTGTTATTGGTTATATCCTATAGATGATTTCATAGATGAAGAAGCTAACTACTACGGGTGTGGAAACCGCTCAGGCATTCATCATAATTCAAACAATCTAAATGAATTCAACACATGGTGAACTATGATTATATGAATTCATTCATTATCAATTTCACAAACATAACATCAAACTCACCTTTGTTAAAAAAAATTATCTTTTGAGAAAACATCATCCATCATATTTTTCATACAATAGAAAAAGAAAATTGCAAAAGCGGGGATTCATTATAATAGTAGTTCATGAAAGAAATTCCATGATTAATTATAAATAATAAATTAATATTTCCCAATTGGGAATGTAATGGGGAATGAAATAGAGAGAAATTGGTGAGAGTTAAGGCTTACTCACTACACTACATGAAAAAAAATTGATAAATATTCATTTAATTTAAATGTTAAATAATTTTGGAAAGAAATTAAAGAATATTTATATAGGTAACATCATGATAAGATAACCTATCCCATATCATGATTACATATACCAGACTCCTCTAATATGGTGAATCCTCCTTATTGATGCATGTTTAACCACTCTGAAATCCTGAAATATTGATTAATTGAACACCCAATACATTTTATGGTGTAAACATTCTTTTATGGAAAGAATATGTACACCAAATGTAGATTCTATTATGGAATGGTTCTCCTCTAGTCCAAAAATACATTTTAAAACATCTACCCATCATGTAATGGTAACCATTATATATTATGTGATAAATTAGTTAACCCAAGCAATTTTGGAAACATTATTGATTTACCGATAGAAATTAGAGTTACCATTATGAATCAATGGTCTACCACTATATATCACAAAAAATGAAGTTTTGTATCTGATTTATCCATATATTTTGGATAATTTACAATTTTTAGTAACCTCAAATATAGTAAAATCCTAGACCTGGATGCCACTGAATGGTGCCCCGATCCTTGTTGGACATTTGGCCTCAAGCACATCTCACTAAACTTTATAGGCTGCCAACTAGAAGAAAGGGAATGGGTTGTGTCTATAGTGATACTGTTTCTTCCTTCTAGAGTGTAACATATTTGTAGAAAATTTAAAATTAATATAATATGATGTAAATCCATCTGGAAAAAAGATAAACATCCAGGTACAATGATATATAACAACACCATAAGTAATCTCATATATAATGATGATCATGTCATGTATCTAATAAGTAGCCAAAAAAGTACACATGACCAGTGTAAAACATATAAATAAAAATACCAAAATTCCAAATTATATACCTCATATAATTATAAGCCCCTTCTTGTTCCTATTCCCCCCCTATTCCTAAGAATTAAAGAAAGTCAAGAATTGGACTTTGGGCACCTTCCTCAATCCCTACATGTATCCATAATGTTTGTGTGGGTAACCAACGGAGGCCCCAATAAGGATTAAGATACCATACCATCAGGTCACCACCCATATATTCTATAATACATATTAGATATTCAATATAATCTAATAGATAGTGAATGGTATATACCATATATGACAGTAATGCAAGTTCAATTCCCCTAGAAAATGTAATTCTATAACTGATAATGTTAATCCAATCATGGATCCCTACAAAAAAAAGTATGAAGACCCTATCACAATGAATTATTCAAGTAAATATAAGTCAATATCAAGGTTTCAACATATAAAAAACATATCATATCATCTACGACCAGATAGTAAAACCAAAAATATCATAATAACAAAAATCGGGCCATATAATCATACTAGTCACATTTAACTTGGTCATTCTATAAAAGTAGAAATATCAGAACCTGAAAGGCCATATCCATTGAATAGTAGAATTTATAGTCATAATTGAGTCCTAAGATCATATTTATATAAACTCGATTAGGATTGAACTGTGTTCTATGGAGAATTCCAACATACCTTTCCACTATAAGACTAAAAAATAGAATCCAAGGGGGAAGCAAGGTCAATGTCATCACGTAGAATCGGATATGAGGAGTAAACAAGACCAAGTATTTTTATAATATTAGTATAACCCATGTTATAGAAAAACTGTGGAGTTCAATATAATAATTCATCATTCAATCCAATTACTATTTATTATATTGATTTTACCCAATCATATAACAAATGATACCCTTTCACATCCAATGATTTTACCCACTTATTTTTATAGTTTCTAAAAAAATCATCCAAAAATTCAACCAAAAAATTCATGGTAACAAATGGAAAATGAGTAAAACCATCTCTTATATAACCAATTTAATTCTATTAATTTATTATTAGGATTCCTCTAACTAGGAAATCACTAACTCACTCCATGGGTGGTTTTGTGAGGCATAAGCAAAGACTGTTCACATTGAACAACCCGTGGTTGTCCTTATTTGGGAAAAATAGTTCCAAAAAATCTTAAATGAAATAAAGGCATACCTAAGAGGTTCCATTATGTTCGATTCAATTATTCAATTCATTTTTAGTGTTGTGATAGAATGTGTGTAATCTAAAACAATGACAAGTAGTTTTATAAATCTCCAAACCGTAAGGGAAAAGTATATACCACCTACAATAGGTTTGTAGTATAGTGATCCTCCAGTATCATTTTTTGATTCAATTCATACAAGGAGATATACAAATAAATGGACAACCCATGAAAATAAGGGAAATGATATTTCACCTAAATAACACATCTAATAGCACAACAAAATATGAATGACAAAATTGGAATAGATCACACATCAGTGCGGATCCAATGAGACTGATGACACTCTATTCTGATATTAGATAAATAAACTATAGAAAATACTAAAAAATTTCATAAAGATAAGATCTCCCATAGGTGTTTTCCATTTGAATAAAAAAGTTTCTATTTTTTAAGATGAACGAAATTTTAAAGGAGAACTAGTCAATTTACCTAAAAAATATGTGTCGCACGGTTTGGACTCACTGTTTTTTATACAGAACGATAGTCATCCAACCTCTTCTATGCTAAGGGGGCACCCACATGGTCACATCACATGGTGTGACTAACTATGAAAAAACTGTGAAAAACACATTTTCTAAAAATTGGAGGTCCTTTTCCATGGGCATGCACCTCCATCCACATTTTTTCCTAAAATTGTGTAGCCTACATCTCCCCACTATCCTTTATCGCATAATGTTTAGTAACTATGTGACCTGCGCAGTAATAGTTATACTATTCATGTGGCATATCCTGATTTTCTAAAAATCCTAGCCTCTGAGCTCTGAAAAATACTAGGACACTCACAATACACCCATGACTGCAAAGGGTATTAATATTATTCTATAAATAAGCATTTAACCTAAAAACAAAAAGGACTCATACCTCATATGAAAAGAATGGATCTTAAAATCTTCCACATTAATGAAATTCATCCTATAATTTTCCTCCCAAGGGTTTTCAGGATTCATTTGTGAATAAATCTGGCCAATGATCATGTACATAGGCCTCTTGCTCCTAAGTATCACACAGAAAATGTTCATGTTTCCATAGTAGCCATACTAGAGTAACTGATCGACCATAAAAATACATCATGATCTTGACAATAATATGTATAGTATGCTTCTAGAAGTATGCAAAAACATGTAACTTTACCTTCTTAGGATACAGAATGTGTGACAGGTCCGAATTATAATGGAGCAGTTGAGATACATGGAAGAAACCATGATTTTCTCAGTACCTAAAGGGTAACTACAACTGATTGGGTACCTAGTCAACTCTCTCTAGAATCTTATGGAATGAAATTTCATGGTGAAAGCATACCATTTCCATTAATTTTTATGTTCCCCAACCCTAGTGAAACTCGTCAAAATACCTTATCCATGACCTCAAACTCTAGTGGTCATCAACAATGATGAGTGTATGATGTATGTCGATACTATATAGTATCTACCCATTTCTTGATCCACTCGAAAAACTCAAAATTCTATAACATGATACATGGTCCCAAAAATATTCCCCCTCACCTCAAACCAGTAAAAAGGAAATAATAATGGCTTGCCATAAAATTCCTTATAAGTATCTATCTGTATCATCGTCTGATACCTATTACTGTAGGAAAATTTAAACCATGGGTTTATTTCACTCCCAGAATCCATCAATGTCCATGATGTATGCTCAAAGAATATCCTTAAGCACCTATATCAGACGTGATGACTGGATATTAGTTTGAGTATGGTAATATATGCTTAGAAGCACTTGTGTAGCTATTTTCATCTTAAAACTATGTCAGAAATGATCTATAAATTAAGAATACCTATTATAAATGATATTAAAAGGTACCACATGAAAACATAATATCTCATGGTGATAGACATTCCAAATCTCATCCACATTGAATATCTCAATAATTTATAGGATAAGTGAAATCTTCAAGAATATGTCAACAATAACATACCAAACATCAATGCCTCGAGGAGATATCATCAAAATTCTCATGAAATCCATATCAACATGAACCCAATTCCACTCAGAAATATTTAAATTCTATTATAGTGTATCGAGTCACCAATGTTCCTCCTTCACCTACTAGAAAATGGAATGTATCCTAGCAAAATTAGCTTCCTCATGTTTTATTCCCGGACCAAAAACTGAAGACGTAAATCATGATGCATCATGGGAATTTTGGGATGTACCTCCCAAAAGAGGCATTAAATTCATTTGTTATTTCTTCATTTATTTCAACTAGAACAAAAACATTCCCATTGATACACAATATCTCATCCACACTTAATATCCATCTAGGTGTCCTATCCTCACAGGCCACACTCTCTTATTTGAATTGGCCCTCTAAATCTGATTTATTCCTTATCCTTACTATATCTAGTAAGATAGAGGCCACTCTAAAGGATTAATTAATATTTTTTTATGAAATTTCTTTACCTCCATGTGCATCTCATAAAATAAATCCATCAGGTGCCCCTCACTACTAGCCTTCAGAACTACTTGTATCTGATTCATAATGCTTAGTGAACTATCCACTACATTTCCCTTCACATGTATATAGGAAAACTCAAATTCAAAATATTAAAGGCATTAAACCCACCTTCAGTATCTAAGACTTAGATCATGTAGTTTAAATATATACTTAGGGAATTTTTGGTCATGTACACCACAATATTATCTCTAATAGTCTCTAGAATAGTGAAATTTAAGAACAAATACAACTATCATGAGATCATGCCATGGGAAATTCCACTCATGTGCCCTTATATATCAAGGCTCGTATGCCACTAATCTATCTTTTCGCATCAACACTGCTCAGATCACAATACATGTTTCGTTGTAGAACACATTTTAGCTTATGTATTATTTTGTAACCATCATCATATAATTATTTATTCAGGGAGAGAGGGTACAAAATTAAAGGGTAGGGGAAGGGAGAGGGGAAGGAAAGGGAGAAGGGGGATTAGGGGGTCTAATGTAGTGTAGGATGAGGGAATCCCATCTAATGATTTTGACCCCTTCCAACTTCAGACTGTCCAAATTATGTAGGAAACGGCTTTCAGAACTAGGGCTGACCAACATGTCCAGGTAGTTAGAAACATTGTTTCCTTCCCACTAGGTATTCATCACTCTAGTGTTTCTATGAATTATGTAATGAAATTTTCTGATCATGTACTCAATCAACCATATGATTAAACTGAGACCCTAAAAATAATTATGCAGTACCATCAAGTCTACTTCTATCCTTGAGATTTCTAGCCTTCTCTAGCTGCATACTGTGAGTCCTTATTTATAAGAATTGTGACCTATTCTCAATCCAGACTTCAAATGTTGTAATGAAGACATAATACCATACAAACTTCACACCCCTCTTAGTCAAGATCGTAATCACTGCTAATAGGCACTAAAATTCCATTATGAAATACCAATTAAATATTATTATCCCCAAAATACTCATTATGAGAAAAAAATCATGGGAAATAACAAGGAAATTATATCACCCACCATCTCTCACTCAACTGATACTCTTGTATATGATGTAATATTACCCAACTTGTGATTCATATCCATTGAGAAGTGTCACTTTATGAGATTAGAAATGAATAGATATACTCTTAGTATATCCAAAATGATCATTAATTTTTTGGAATGGTTGCGTTAATTGTGATAATACACTAAATATCTTACTTGAAAACCACCAAAAAACGAATCTAGTTAAGGATGGTAAAATCTAATAATGAATTCAGTGAAAACTTGTAGCATCTCGTGAGATCGAGCGATATAACAAGATACTTGAATAAACTTTACATACTATGAAATGATATACAATGTATGTCTTCTAGTCGAACATTCACATGATGATATCCATATCTCAAATCAATTTTTTATAACTCCTGAGCACTTAGAAGATGATCAAATTGGTCACCTATATGTGACAAGGGACACCATTAATTAACTTTCATGTGGTTCAATTTCCAGTAATTCTTTCATAGCAGAAGTGTATCATCTTCCCATTTCACATAATTGATTGGTGAACCCCATAGATATATTTGGGGTTATATACACTCTTTGGACTCCAAATATTATATTTTCCTTCTATGCTACTACAAATCCATCGTATCCATCATATAAGGAGTAATGGATACTAATGTAGCAACTGAAACTACATTTATGGAGAAATCAACCACTCTCTTGGGAGATAAACTTGTAAATCCATAATGGAAAATGTACCTAAAATGATCTACCACTGGAGGGAATTCTTTCTGATGTGATCTTTATTCATCTAGATATAGACTAGCAATATGGGTTGTCATCCTGCCTAGCTCATGATTCTCAGGTCCATCTGGGCTCACTTGGAAATCCCATTCACCATTGTGAATAATCACTCTTCTCTCTGGTTATGTGAAAGTCACCCTATGATGATATCAATAAATATTATATAGATTTTATACAACCCATTTTTTTCTAATCATGATGTTAGACATGGTATCCTCCAAGAAGAAAATATTTTAGATTAAGTGACACCTACCAATATTAAGGGGGCTACCTGAACTAACGTACATCCTCCATCCTGATCCCTAGTGGAGTGTCAAGAGTCATAAAATTCTTAGAAAACAGAATCATGGCCCAATGTCTCTCCACAATAGGAAAATATATGAAACTATACAAGGTAACTATGTCAAAAAGAGTAGATACAATATTTGAGGATTCTATGATCATACCATACACCATAGACAGTCAGACTCCATGCTCCTTAATTGTAGGATATACAGTATAGATATGGTTTGAACTGTGGCCATGTTACACAACCTCACTAGTTGAAATGTGCCTATTCTACTTTATTGGATTGACTTATTCTCATCTACCTTGGCCATAACCACCACCACCACAACATGATCAACCAATACATATCTAGTTCCCAACCTGAAGCAATTCTATAAAACCCATTCCCAAACATTGTTTCCAATATGAAACCCTACCACTCACTACTAGAATGATGATCCTATATAAACCTTTCATGTGTCCCATCTATCATCAACATTGGAAATCAATTGGTTCATGATTCCATTGATTCCTCACATGACCATATCTACTAAACTGATTAAAAAACTACAATAAATATATTAGTGGTATAGGTAGTACTCATCTCATGGTAAGCCTCAAAACATATCTCTATACAACTTGACGTCAAACTACTTGGTTGTGAAAATTCACTACTCTGCTATGTCCCCCAATCAACCCCAAGGTTCCACTCTATATTTAGGGATTGATTCAAAATTGTAGTCATAAATTTTTGTATAAACTTGTAGACTTTTGATAAAATGGCATGTTAGAGACCTTCCTCGTAGCATCTCTCTCTCATTAAATCATCAATCATGTACTTTGGCACAAAAAACATCAGATCTAAAAATCATGTAGAGTAATCCATAACTATCCTAGTTCTTTTATCTAGACACATGAATAAAATATCCCACCCTACTGTCATAGTACCGGGGTAAATTTTTTCAAATCATATGGTTTCAAATCATGTACTGGTTTAGAACATCCCACTAGGGATTTCCTGCTACACAAATATTATATTTCATGATATTAACTCTCATATCATGAGGTGTATCCCAATTCTCAATTATTCTTGGAGTAGATTCAATCCACATCTCAACATCATGTGGACATTTATCCCATAAAAATGTCAAAGGATGTTGCTACTGAAACACATGCTTCATCACTGCAATAGACAAGTTAGGATGTAGTGTTACCTAAAAAGTTTTCATAAATAGGAAAATCCATTATAGATAGTTTCCTCGGCACCTGTGTCCAGTAAAACTTTTGATACATAATATGGAACGATATGGGTATCCACTAGTATCCCATTGAACACTACCTTTTGAGAATGTTCTTTTCCACCCTCTTGGTGTACGACTGGAGGTCATCAGGGAGGAATACCTCTAAAATTGCAAATAGATTGCTCAGAAAAAAATTAATATCAATGTTCAAAGTTAAATGCATATAACATGTCCAAACCAAAAAATAAATAGCTTATACTACCCATCCTTTCCATAAATCCATGTTTTTTTAATGATAAACTGTCAAAACATCACTATAGACACTACCCTAATCACACTCAAAATTTGGGTCATGTTCAGGAATCTATTTTATAGTTTTCAATTTCTAATCATTATCATATTAAGTTCACATTCATTTTAGATGGATTGACCAAATTGTTTTACAATATTTTATCTAGAAGGGCCCATACACTTTATGAAACAAAATAGATGTCTACCTAATCCACACCATAAAATGTTCTATTCCATGTGACTCATAGTTCATGACTCAATCATCCACAATTAGATGCTTTGTGTGTCTATGGTCGACTAATTAGGAAAAAACCTCCTAGGTTTTGGATGTAAGTCTATGTACAATATTTTTTCCCAATTACCTAAACCAAATGTCTATCACAACTTCAGGTATATATATCATGACACCTATCATAGCACCCTAAAAAAATCAATGCATCATAAATGGCATGTCATAATACATGGAATATGATTCTTATATAGTTTCTAAAATGATGCCTCATATATAATACCCTCATTTCATCAATTGGAATCAAAATTGAACACAATATCATATGAATTATTATATCATAAATCTAGTGGATCACCCAATGGTTGAATAAAAAGAACTATTATAGTAAAAAACGATAAAAATCAATTTCTATTCGAGGAAATTTAGATTTTCCTATACCTGGGTTAACTACTTTAAGGCACAACTCATTAAAAAAGTTATATTCATTCATATCCCTTTATCTTATCTCAATATAATCAATAAAATCATAAAATAAATGTTATGATTATGCTTTGTTAGATCCCTAACTCTGATGCCACTAAAGTGTTCCCTGAGCCCAGTTGGCCACATGGCCTCATGATCATCTCCCAAAACACTAGAGGCTACCAACTAGAAATGAGGGCCGAAGTTACGTCTGTGGGGATACTATTATCTCTTGTTAGAGTTAAACATAGTGTTATAAAACATACAATCAATACTAAAAGTTGTAAATCAATCAAACAGATAGATAAATATCCAAAATATAGTGATATATATAACAATTATATAATTAGTCACATCTAAAATGATGGCCATGTATTATTTATATAGTGCATCCAAAAAAGGATATATATAAGGTGTACAATACATATATCAAAATACCAAAATCTATCTCCTCTAGCATCAAAAGCCTCAACTCGGACCCTTACTCCACTACTCTTAAGCATGGAGAAAATATAATAATCTAACTCTGGGTTCATTACCATATCCCTATATGCATCCATAATGTCTTTTTGGGTACCCAACAGTGGCTTAAATAGAGTGTGAGATAAAATCCTAGTACGTCGCATACTTTCATTTCTATATCAAATCATGAATGTGGAATATAGGATAAAATAGAGTGTAAGGTATATAATAGATATGTTAGTAATTCAAGTTCATTGATCACGGAAAAACATGATTATTAAGTGATATTAACATGTGAGACAAGGATCCCCACTAATACTAGTTTCAATATCTTATCACCAGGAATACATAAAATAAATTGAATTAAATATCATGATCATCATTTATACATAATATCTCAGATCACCCATGACCACTCCATATAACCAGAAGTGTCAGAACAACCATGACTGAGCCGTATAATAATATAATTAACATTTTCCATGGTCATGTCATAAAATCATAAATATCCAACACTGCAATGATATATCCATGGTATATTGGACAAAGATATCATCATATTGTCCCTTGAGTATCTTTATGGGAACTCAGTTAGGCCTGATGTGGTCATCCATGGAGCATCTCAATAAACCATGTCCACTACGGACCCAAACAAACTAGATCCAGGGGGTAGATAGTTCCATGGAATCCAATAGAATTAGAATCCAAGGAGCATATAGGACTAAGACATTCTTTATGGATATCATTAGCCATGGTGTGGCACCCCCATGAAATCCATTGGGACCATTCATCATTAAAGTAAATTACAATTACATGCCACAATTTTTCTCACTCATATAAAAATTCACATCCATTCACATTAAATGATTTTACACACTTAGTTTCATGATTTTTAAATAATCCCTTCAAACACTTCAATCAAAAAAATCACTGAACACATTGAATGGGAGGAAAAAATATCATATTCTACCAATTTAATCTGATTCATCTATTATCAACCTTTATTTTTCTAGGAAATCACTAAGTCACACCACATATGGTTTAGTAAGGAATGGGTAAAGGATATTCACATGGAACAGTGCATGGGTAGCCCTAGTTGAAGCAACAACCTCCAACATATCTCAGAGGAACTAATGTAATCCCTAATAGGCTCTATTACATTCAATTAAATTATCTAATCCATTTTCAGTGCAATGGTAAAATATCAGGAAGGTGGCACAATGAAAACTGGATCTATAAAGCATCAATCCACTCAGGAAAAGTATAGGCCCTCTAATATTGGACCATAATAGAGTGAGTATCCAGTTTCATTTTTGAAATCAAATATGATCAAGATAAAATTAAATAAATTTCAACAATACAGAAAATATGGCATATTAACATTCACCTAAACAATAAATAAGATTCCAAGGAAAATAAAGAAAGATAGAAAAGGAATTTATTAATGACCTATATAGTTCCAATGAGGCCAACAATGCTATATTTATAGATCCAATGTCAAAATGGTATAAAATCCTAGAAAATGTCTCAAGGAAGAGAGCCCCTATAGGTTTTGTAAATTGGAAACAAAAAGGGAGGAGGGATTCGGTTTTAATGCATTTCAATGGAAAATTTTCATTTTTCATAAAAAATATGGGTCAAATGGTTTGTCCACAAGGTTTTCCAAATCGTGTTCCAACTGTGAACCCAGTTCTATGGTAAGGAGGATCCCACATGGTCATTGTAAATGGTTTCAATATCCATTCACTAACCGAGTAAAATGGCTATACTAAAAATTTTAATTTCTCTAACATGTGTGTGAGCCTCCATCAGTATAGGTTTCTCAAACGGCACAGTCTGTTGGTCCCCACTATCCATCCTTTTATTGTTAACAATAATTTTTTATACTCCCCCTCACAGTTTCTAAAAAAATTTGCATTCATTCTTGATTTTCAAAAAACAATTGGGCTCTAGGAACGAAAAAAGCATCGAACACCCCTGATACACTTCTGACCGGAATGGTAAAAATATTTGTAAAATTCCAAGTTTTTATATGATGTACGTATCTTTTTGTTTTTATTTTATATAATTAGTTATAGCCTAATGTGAATATCCTTTTAATCCCAATAATACATTATTTAAAATTTCATATTCACTTACAAAAATATCTTTACCTTAACTTATAAATCGGTATCAAATCCACTACATCAAGACTAGCATATACATTGAATATCTTCTTTTGGATCTACAAAATTACTCTCAATAGAAACATATCACACGTTGAAAATATTCTGGGCACCTTTACATTTCATATTTCATCATTTCCAATAATAATTCAAAGAAATATTCAACTCTGTAATTTTAGTATTATCAATAACATAAGTTTACTTCTTTACTATATTAATTCAAACTTATTCTATCCATAATAATATAATTACATTAATTTCATTTATAAAGTTTAATTCTATTATATTAGGGTTATTAAAATTTTCTATTCTTTTATCCCATACATTATGAAAAGATGATTTCATAATCCGTCCCTAAATGAGCACAACCTCCTCCATGCAAAAATATCACTTTTCATCTCCAAAATTCATTTATGGTTAAATTAATGGATGTAATAGGGAGATATGAGTTTTATTAATTTTTTATTATTCTATATATTCCATATTATCATTATCTAAATACACCCCTAATCATTAAATCGTTATAACATTTTACCAATTGATGTCAATTTAACCGCCTATATAAATAATGTTTTGATTATTATGTAATAATTGATTATGACTTGTCATATAATGCTAATTGCATAATATAAATATAAATTTATGTTTTTAATTATTATTTATTTTTGTTTTCAATAAATAAAATATTATTTTATATATCAATTTTTTTGTTAATGACCTTGAAAACTAGTTCACCATGATTTTTATTTTTAAAATCCATATTTTATATTTCACCTAATTAAAATTGAAATTAAGTAATAACATTAAAAACAATTTTTCCATAATTAAGGGTATGTTGATGTTGAAATTATTACCACGTATTCATAATAATTCCCATCCTCTTAATGTTAATAAAAAATAAAAATTTGAATGTTCTAATAATTGATGTCAAAAATAATCCTAAATAAATAATATATTAAAAATAAAGAATATTAAATAATTTTTATTAATTGTAAAGGTATGTTAATATGGTTTTTACATATTATATAATGATATTTATGATTTTTTATGAGGCTATAGACATTCATGTAAGATGGAATAATAGAAATACATCTTGTTCTCATTTTCAACTACATGGGACTTGTTTGATATTGTGCACAACAATTTCTTTTATACGGTGAATTCACATACTGATATCATTAAAATGTATAAATACCTTAATATTTATGATATTTTAAATGCCTATATTTCATGATATCATTCCTTAACTCTTTCTATTCGTTCATTACAGATTCTATCACAGTTTTAGCAACACAATTTCTGATTCACGTGGTCATTGTCCCAGTTATGTGAATAAAATTTTCATAATTTATTTCATCACACCATCAACAAATTTTTTATGGTGTTTCATTATATATAAAATTTAAATCATCTATCATGAACATTAAATTATTCATTTATAATTTTTTTTTAAATTAAGAGATTATCATTTTTACAGATTCACCCATTTTCACTAATGATTGTTTTCTCCTATGACCATTTTTTATTCTATAAAACACTATCGTCTCTATTTAGTAAAGATAATATGAATTATAATTTAAAATATAATTAATATTTTTACCCATTTTCAAAAGTAAAATTTGAATCGTAATTTATGGAGTGGGTTTTCAGACCAAGGAATAGAAAAACATTTTTAAAAATTAGATATTTCAATATTTCTAAATAAAACTATTTATCAACCACTCCTAGTATATTTATATCCACTATAAATTTTTATCTATATACTAATTTAAATATTTAGATAAAGTTTTTATTCTCCATAATATCCCTTCTAGAAATTATTTTGAATGTCATCTGGTCTTCACCATTTTATCAATGTCTAAAACATTTTCTGAATTTTTTTTTATTTTTACTTCCATTATTCCTACATGGTTTTTCTATTATAATGTGTTGTTTTTATCATTCTATATATTTTTTATTATATTATTCATTTTGGAAAATTAGAATATTAAATCTTATGATCATATCTATTTTTATTATCTGATGTTTTTTGAATCATTTAGAAACCTAGTCTTTTCTCTTGGGTTTATTAAGATATAATTATGAATGATTCTATATGGATCCTAAGTGTAGAAATGATAATGGTTGGGTATTATATAACCATATAATTATTTTTTTATGATTATGTATCAAAATATCATGGGGATACATTTGAGGATATATCATAAGTAGTATGTGTACACAATTGGCTTTATCCTAAGGCATTTGGTACACGAGTGGATTATCTCAATCCCAATGAGGTGCATATTTTATTAGCTAAATCATATAGTGTGATGAGTTTTAGGTTTATTTTCATTATATATATGGCTCCATGGATAATTTTTATGTGAAAATATAATTTTATAATCTAGTTCCTATGATTAGTTTCCCATAATCTTGTTTACGGCCTCATGATTTTGAAATTTTCTTCCAGTGTAAATATTTATTATTATGAGATTACATGACCTTATATCACGACATACAGTAAAAATATTATTACATATTTATTTTTAAAAAAACTATTACATATTTGTTTTAAAAAAATATCCCCTTAGCATATTTTCTCATATTCATCTGATCATAACCTGAGGAAATATTGATATGATTTCCTAAACTGAGAATTTTCTATCACCCCATTCATATGTAGTATTTTCTACGAGTTATGAGGAGTAAAATAATTTATAGAATTCCAATAAAAGAGATTGGAAGATTTATATTATAGAGAGATATTTTTATATTAATATTTTTATGCTACAAATATCCATGACACTGATCATTTAGGTCCTTGAGTTGTATGAAAATTTCAGAGGATTATTATTTAAATATAAATATTTATGAATTTTTTTTGTTATATATATATTTGGTATCCATAGTTGGTATCATGAAATTGGTTATTAAATTCTGCAGATTACTTTATAAAATTTGTTATAATGTCTATGAAGCATTTTTAAATCCCAACAATTTAGTATAACTAAAAAATGATATATCAAAATATTGGTAAATTCATGAATGAGTGTATTTCCTAAAGAAATATATAAATTTGAATATAGGAATGTGGATACATATATGGTACATATTAACCATAGTGTGATAACCTCAAATATGTATTATTGGTAATTTATTGAACCATTATCCTAATGCATGAAGAGTGTACCTAAGACTAAAAAAATTGAAAGACACAACCAAGGATATTTTTTTGGTTGATCATAGACTCTTTATAAACTTTTATAAGGGATTAATTTACTAGTGAATTGATATAAATAGGAATATAAGTATTATATAACAAAACATAATATAGACATGGTCATACTAAATTGATATATTTTTAACAAAAAGAATTATATTCCTCTGTGATAATATAAAATCAATAAAAAAATTAGGTTGAATTACTTTAATGATTTTCATAATTCACATATATAATAAAATTTTCCTCACTCAGGACAATCATTTTAGTTTTATTAGTAGCAAATATTAGTAGGAATCATGGGTATGAATGTATATGTAAATATTACAACAAAAAAACCCCATCATAATATGAGATATATTGAGAACCTTGGGGATTATTCCCTATCATCTATCACAAAATATGATAATCAGTGGGAACATGATTAAGGTCCCAAACATTTAAATGAAGATAACTATGTAGTATCACAAAAGATCAAGTGATAAATATAATAAAGGACTGAAATTCCAATTGGTTATATATCATTTATGTACAATGAATCACTAAAGAAATCTATCAAGGGGAGTGGAAGATGTTTATCTTTTTTAAGAGTGGGTCATCAAGCATCAAATCATCAAGTAAAGAAGAATATTTAATTTTCCGTGATTCAATTAAATGGACATAATTATATGGTAAACTTAATAATTCAATGACTTATGTGTTGGGAATTTGTTCATTATACATTTCAACAACCTAATCCAAAGAAAGAGAAAGATTATTATCGTAAAAAACATTCAAGACCAATAGGACCATGCAATGGCTTTTCAAGCACTAATCCCTTACTAGACCAGGATAATTATGGTTTGATTTATATTTAATATGTACTTATAGATGTCTTATTTAAGGTTTTTTAAGTAACTATAATATATTAAATATGTTATATATGATTATTAATTACCCACCGCGTTGATTTTATTTTCATTGAAATATTATCGGGGTATGTTTATTCTATTTCAAGTTGACATTTATAGGAATATACATTTTTCAAATATTAATAATCATTCTATAGATAAATATAAAATGATTTATGTAAAGGTTTTTTCCCTCCAAAAAGTGGATAATTTATTAGGTTTACTAAAAATACAGTTTATATTTACCTAGGATATCTTATAAATGATTATATAAAAACAATAACCCTCTGGAAACAATATACATAATGTGGTTCATGACACTGAATAATGGTATGCTATTATTTAAAATCATGGTAGGAAAATTCCATATTAGGGATATGCCAATTTTTTGGAGCTAAATATGTATCCCTTATTTTAAAAAATGATATCTCTTTAAAAAGTGTATATGGTGTTTATACTATAAATCATATTCCCTTAACTATTTTTAATCATATTTGATAATTAATAATTGTATGATTAAATTACACTATGGGGGTAGAATGAAACAAACTGAAATTCTAACCATTTTAAAATTATTTAATGATTGATATATTATATTACATGTATCCCCCAAAAATAAATAAAAACAAATTAAGAGAAAATTATTAATTAATTTTTAATAATCATTATGTTGGTAGAACATTAAATTTTATTTCATTGGATGTTTTTTAATTATTATCAGTTGATATTACAAATATTATCTTGATTGAAATAATTTTTCCTTATATTATGTATTTTCAATTAAAATATTAATAAAAAAATTAAGAATTTAAATTTGATGAAATAAAAATTATATTTTAATTCCTCAAATCATAATTTGATATGTATTATTTTTTTTGAAATGTTATTTTTTGTTGAAAAACTATTTCTGTGAAAATTATACATTTTGGGGGTTTATAATTATTTTACAATATCCTAAAATATTAAAAAAATATTTAAATTAATAACATGTTTATTTTATGAATAAAATATGAATTTAAAAATATTCATTGAGATTATAAGTCCTATGTCCAACATTTTTAGAACTAAATTAAAATATTACTTTATTGAAATAGTTTATGGTCTCCTACACTGATTATGTGTTTTGACAGAGAAACTCGATTGTGGGTAGCATTAAAATAAAATTGACAAATATTTTTTTATAATATTCAAATTTATATTTTAAAAAAAATATATTATTCCTAATATTAATATCACTTTCAAAAAAATTTAACACTAATAACCGAGTTTTCCAAGAATATTATTTTTACACTGTATATGTGTTTATTTAAAAAATATCATTTTAAAAATTTATATAAATTATTTAGAAAAATAATATAAAAATTTATAATGAAATGTTTTAAATTCAAAAAAAATCTAATATTAATTTGTTCATTAATATTAATTATTATTCTTATAAAAATAGTTACCGAGATAAATTTAAATGGCCATAAAAGATAAAATGTTCTAATAAATAATACCAAAAAAACTCCATGTTTTCATTAAAACAATTGTATGATGATAATCCTAATGCACACAATCATATCCTCCACTTTTTCCCAATTTCGATCCATTATTCTTTAGATGTTGACATTAGAATATTTAAAATGAAATTCTTTCTTAAAAATCGTTAAATGTTCTCACATACAGTTTCAAAATCCATGTTTAATGAAGTTCACATTCAATTAAAACCCATAAAGGATGGTTCCTAGAGTTGTTTAAATAGGGAAATATGATTTTTTTAATATTTTTAAACTTTTATATATGTGGAATTCACATTTTCTAAATATTTCCCTTTACACATTAAATCGTTGTAACCTGTTATCATTTGGGTCAATTTAACCACCTATATAAAATATTTAATAAATATTAGGTCATAAATAATGATTTGATTTCAAAAAATGATATTACTAGGTAATGATGACATTATTTTTTTGTTTTAATGATTCTAGACTTCTATGGTTAATATTTAAAATATCTTTTAATATATCACCATTTGAATGATAAAGTTGTAAAAAACAAGTCCCTCATGATTTCCATTCTCAAAATCATTATTTGTGTCTTCCACTTAAAGAAAATGGTAATTTTACAACTATTTATAAACAATTATTATTATATTGAGAATGATATGGTAACGATGAACATTATACCACTTACAATTAACCCATTTTATCTTCACGAAGTTGGTAAGAAATTAAACTTGAATGTTCTTACACCTGATTATAAAATTATGGGATAACATTGGAATATATTAGTAATATGTGATAGTGAAATAAGTATAGAAAATGATAATTTTTGTGAATAATGATTAAAATTATAACATTAAGATATTTATGTTTCTATACATAAAATTTGAGTGTTTTTTACTAAATGTGAACAATGGTAAGGGTTTCTATGTCTCCATTTCATCTTTATGGGACATTTTTTATATTGTGAAAAATAATTTATTTAATTTTATGTATTATGTTTCAAATTTACTTCACATTTTAAAATATATTCTAACTAATGATTTTTTTATTTAAACATAATTATTTTTTTATCTAGCTCCAGTCAAGATTTATTTACAAATTTTGAAAGATTTTCCTAGAATAAATTTCCATTTCACTAGTTTATAATATATCTTACTTGAATATAATATTTATAGTGTTATTTTATCCGTCCACTCCCCCATTATATATATTTTTATGATTTATCCCAAGTTAAAGTACTTCTTAAATTCAACAACCACTTTTTTTTAAAAGATATTTTTGAAACAAAACTGTTATGTTGGTAGGAATATGTCTCATTCATAAGAAAAATCATTTTTACATGTAACTATTTTCCTTATTACCAATGTTACTGATTCTCAAAATTCTATTTAACACTTTTCAAAATTAGATTTTAATACTGTTTTTTACATTGTTGGTGTTTAAACTGATGTATTTCTAAAAAATTTAAAAGAACATCAATTCAAAATATATTTTTTTATTATTCGCTCCAAATATTTTTACAATAATCATTTCTTTTCATATATTATTAATTTAGAAATATTATTAAAAATTATTTTTATATAATTCTCACTAAATTCTAAAAAACATTACTGTAATTTTCACACTCCTTTAAAAATAAGGTGTAAATGGTCTTATGAAAAAAAATTGGATTTTTAATTGGATTTTTTCTATATGGTTTTTCAATCATGATTTAATGTTTTATCATAATTTATATGTTATTCTTATAATATTACTTATTAAATGAAATATTTATGATATCCTTTTATTTTTCATTTTTAGGTTATGTATTTATTTTTTTAAATTTAAATAAACTCATTATGCATCCAAGGGTTAATTACAATATTTTTATAATTGATTTTAAGTATATATTATTTGTATGAATGACTAATTGTGGTATCCTATATATTTCTCCAATGAATTGTTTTATGTTAACATCTCATGATCTAAAAATGGAAAATGTGGTGATTTTTCTTCAGAAAAATAGTACAATAGAGGATGTATCCCATGCCAAAGGGGTACATGTGAGGTTTTACATCAAGCCCATGGATACTTGGGAGGATTATCCCAAGCCCAATAAGGTACACCGGTGATTTTTAATTACCTAATGTTTTGGGACCATTAAATTAATATTACTGTCAATAGTTTCTAAAATACACAACATCAAACTAATGTAAATCCTGACTAAAATAAAAAATGGCCGACTAAAAATAAGTTAATTAAAAAAATCATCATTAAATTAAAATTTAATATTTTTTATAATTATATGTTATTATTCAATTTGATTAATATTTTTAAATTGTTTCATTTAGAAGAAGCATTTAAAATGGGTATTCTATTTTTTCATAGTAATATAAATAGATCACAGATAAAATTTTATCATAATATGTAATAGTTATATTTATAAAATAATGTGTAATTTTTAGAATATTTATAAATATATGAGAAATATGAAGAAAAAAATGATTTTTATGAAGGCTAGTTTTCATAAAATATTTTTTAAAAATATTTTTTATTTTCAATAAGAGTTAAATTTTTTATATTAATATTTTAATTTGACAAAAGTAACAAAACTTTTAGTTTAAATATTTTAATATTAGGTTATGTTTAATGTTGGGAATACGAAATTATAATTAATCAAATAAAATGGTTATCAATTTTAGAAATGTTGAATTAATCATCGAGAACAAGACATGGAGTTAGAATTAGAATCATATTTGGAACCAAAATGGAGTTAGATCATTCCCACATAATGCACAAGCTATATGGAACAACCAAATCACTTGGAATTCCTAAAAAATAAAACTTCTTTTAGGGTGAGGTGGTACTATCACACATCCCCAAAAAAAATTCAGTTGGGGCACACAGAGATAATATGACACCCTCAAAAGTGTTTTTTCATTTTCATTTTGAGATAGTAATGTAATTCCCCCTCACAAATTAATTTTCATTTAGGACGTTGTGTGGTAATATCATCCCCCGTGAAAAAATGCTTTTTAGATCATGTTGTTAATACCACCACCCCGTCTATTAATTTTTTTCTGTGGTGTGAGGTGGTCTCCCCACTACATCATAAAATATAAATCATTTAAAGCATAATGATATTCCTTGAGAAAACTGACAAACATAAGTGCTTTGTTTTATGGGTAAGTAGTATCACCTCCCCAACAAAATATTTTATTTTATGGTGTGAGGTTGTCTAAAAACTAGCCTTGTAAATAAAAAATCATTTTTAGTGTGATGAAATTACTCAACAAACCCCCAAAATAGAAATCTATTACGACCCGGGTGATGATTTTATATACTACCTCACAAGTCAAGGTATGCTATGAGGAAAAAATTAAATTTCATAAAAACATTAATTATAATTCCCTATAAATAAATATAATTATCACTATATGTAGAGAAGAGAGGCTGAAAATATTTGGGAGATGATGGAAAGAAGGGAGGAGGAAGATACCATAGATAAAAACACAAGAGACTTGTAGTTCAACTAGAAATTCAATGAATGCATACCCAAAAAAATGGGGACCCCATAAAGAGAAAATAAACTAAGAGAACCCCTCATCCCCACCACAATGGGTTATCATACATGAGAAAAGAGACCTACCAGATCATCCAAAAAGGGATCCACCTTTATACTGAAAGGAATCCACCCATGAAAAAATAATATTTTTTAGAATAACCCCTTAGTGATGCCCCATTTCACATTTCTAGAATATTTTTTATAATGGTGTATATTAAGGGTGTCTTACCAACTCACTCCCATATCCCCCCTTCAACATATAATTTGGAATTTTCTTTTTACACTCTATGGACATCGAAAACTTCTCTTTATGACCAACATCAAATCTTGATAATGCCATCATTTTCCCTACCCCACAGCCACCCAATCTATCTATTCCATAGATGGGACACATAAACAAGGCCCTCTAAAAATTATTAAATCTAATAATGAAATAAGATATTTATTTATTCTCTCAAATAACATGGGTCCTCATAATGATGATAATCAATAATTCTCATCATAATGAGAATCCTAGTCTTATGTTTTATATAAGAAACTCATGTTGTGGAATTATTTTACATTGTGCTACCTAAAGTTTGAAAAGAATCAAGCCATATGCATTTAGATATGTAATCCTCATCTTAGGGTTTATAAAGATTCTATATTATGGTAATTGATAATAACATCCATTTCTCATATTTCTCTACCATAACCTCGCACTCATCCACCAGTCGATGAGGAAAAATATCTCCCATTGGAATCTTTCATAGATTAAGACCTTATCGTATCATTCTAGATAACATAATCATCCTGCCTTTTATATATCTACCAAGATCCACCACTAGATGAGGATGAAACATGGATTTATGATTCTAATTTAGGTTTATTCCCCTTCAACACATGATTCCAAAACATGGTGATCTTATACCAAATATACTGTATCGAACTCTCAATGAATCACATGGGATTATTGATTAGTGATTATTATTCCTCTATCAAAAAAAAGAATATAAAATGGGGATCCAACTGATTGTAAGACCCAAAAAATATAAATATCCTATCAAAGCACCATATTCTCTATAATACAGCCCTTTGAAGGTCCATATTCCCAATGAAGTAATCTTGGTCCTCCATCATTGGTGTATGAAACAACATTCAAAAAACATTGGATTTGATTTCATTCAAATAGGGTATGTCAGATTCCTCCATCATACTTAGACCTGAAACCCTAAATCAATTATCCTCATCACTAAGAAATATTTTTGATAGAAAAAATCCCCAAGAGGAGTTTTGTATTCCTTCAGGGACCAATCATCTAATCCTTAACAGTTTATTTTATCAGAAAGATCATTCTTCATAGGTCCAAATTCCCGATAAGATTAATATAGTCTAATCAGGCCATATTCCCAATGGTATCATCCATCAAGGGAATCTCTTATGTATATAATATAAAAACATTTTCATGGTTCCTTATGACTATACTTCTTCACTATATGATATTAAATTGAATGGTTTAGTCTTTGTCAAATGACCTTAAAAATATGACATGTCCCATCAATTGGCATTGAATTAAATTGGTAGTAATTCCTATCACAAGTATGTATAGGACACCCTTCTCATGGTATTGATCTTGATATCAAAACCCCAACCTCCTCCCCCGATGGAAATAAATTATATAGTGACTAATTATATGGCTATAAATCATAAATCATTAAAAAATATATAAATAATATGATAAGGATAACCTATGATACAAAAGGATGGATATATCAATGGAGACCCAGTAATACATATAAATGGATATATCAATTGATAACCATGGATACATACATATGGTTCTATTCATGGAGATCATCTAATACATATAGATGGTCACTCTTGCATATATACATGATTGATTTAATATTATAACGGTGAATATAATAATATTTTCTTTTATAAAGGATCCATTATTATGATTTAAATCAATATGTGAGTTACAAACTACAGAAAAATTTCCCCAAATAGGGTGTGTTGATCCAAAACTCACATCCTCTTGACCAATGTGAGTCCCTATGCATTAGTGGAAAATTATTTGTGAAATACTATCATTGGAATATAGGTACTTATTATAAATGAATGGGCTATTGGATGTTTCTATTTAAATTTAAAAACCCTATCCGAAACACCCTAAAATTGGAGTTGTGGCAAAATAGTGAATTCAAAATGAATTATTCGTTAACTCAAATAACTACATATCCCACATTTTATAATATTTTGCCTTATATATTAACAAGAAATAAAAAAAATTCTCAACATTGGTTTTTTAAACAAATAAAACAGAATGATCTCGCATAATTGGGATGATATATTGACAAGATTCATTGTTTTTGTTTGTTAACCACCCTCAAGAACATCCAATAGAACCATTTTTTATCTGAAATTACATCTTACCATAAAAACCAAATATACACATATATTATCATATAAACCATATCTTTATCAAATAAGTGGATACCATCACCCAACCAGTCTCTTTGACATTTGATGTTAAATGTGATTATTTGGGAATACTTCATCAATGATAATAAAAAAACCATACAAGCTCCATGTGAAGCTACATAGGATATGAATCCCTAATAGTCATCTACCCTCCAATTATTGGAGGTGAGTAAATGATCAATAAAAATCCCAATTTCTAAAAAAAATTATAACCCCCCCCCCCACAAAACAAAATTACATTCTCCTTCCTTATATGAAGGAGGTGGACTCCTTTGTCAATAGTGGACTCATCACCTAATCATATGAGTTACACTAAATGGATTCATACTATATTTTCTGTTTCCATCACTATATGGCAGAATGTTTTCTATAAGAAAAGGATACCACAACATGGGGCCATACTCAGGCCTCCCAAGCTTAGGTTCCTAGAGTAGACATCCAACTGTGGAAATAAATAAATTTAGATTAAGCGCACAACCATATTCCCACCATAGGAGCATGACAATATATGGTGGAAAATGTGTATAGGCATATATAACTAAATCTACTATATAATATATCCTATATAATCTGACAACATCTAGTGGGGGTAATTGGAATATTATTATGAGACATAGTGGGGGTAATCGCTTCTTCCCATCACAAGAACAATTATAGAATATTCTAGTAGGAAATGGATTATTAGAGAAGGAATATATCCCTTCTACAACAAAAGAATTAGAATATATTTGTGTTCTATATTTATATGTCAGCCACTATATTTCACCTATAATAGATGGGAAGGAATTCATCCCTTATTTTATTCTAAAACACTTCATAGACATAATGGTAGTGATATAATGGGATAATGTGTATGCATTGAACCGCATATACATAAATGGGGTAGCCCATCACCACATTGTGTGGGTACTCAGGAGTTGTCACATAAACTAACTCATTTTTAGGAGGGTCATTAGCACATTCCCTCTATAAATACACAATATCTTAAGGAAAATATACTCATTCCATATTTAGATTATTGGTCTGTTTCAATGACTACTCCATCGTAGAAATATAGTCATGTTAAAACCAAATAAGAATATGATATTATTCATACAGTAGCACAAGAATTCCTTATGTGAGTTACCACATATGAATGTTGATGTCTGATTCACGAGACTCTAACTATACAACAAAAAACATCTAACAAGAAATATCACCAATGGTGATATAAAATACATAAGAAGATGTAAAATACAATTTTTCTTAATCATAGTGTTCTTAAGGTCCTTAAATATATATCAATCGTGTCCCAAGAACCTGTCAATGTTTCACCAATTTAATAAAGAACTATTTTTTCATGGGAACATCCTACACAAAAAAATTACAAATATTTTCTCATAAGGACCTCACTAGAGTAGGCACTGTGTAGGTAACCTTTTCTTCCACACTGAGATTGATAATAAGATATTTTGTTTATTTTTTGAACCATAGACACCCGCATTTTTGTTATCCTATGAAAAGTTAAAAAGGGTTTCCCCTTACCAAAGTCCACCATGAAGTTTATCCCCTAGGAATATGCTATATGACCCCCTCATGTATCCCAACATTATGCTATAATGGAATTCCTTATCATTATGGTTTTTATTGCTTACATTCTCAATGTAGAGAAGTATCTAATTAAAATTAATTCCCTACTCTTTCAAAATCAATTGTGATAAATATTTAATATTTTAAGGTAGATGGGAATATTATTATTGTAATTTTAGATGTCCTTACATGAATAAGTGGTATTATTTTTCTATTAGAAGTCATCCTCGGGAAATCATAAGTCTATACACAATCCTTGGATTTCATAGAATCTGTAATAGTAGAGGATACTCGTAATATTCCTTCCACATATACAAGGTAGCTAGTAAACACATAATTTGGTAAGATCAAGTAGAGAAGTATACCATATAAGACAAAGAGAATATTCCACTCATGAGGAAACAAATTCTCATGCATAATGTAAAAAGTATGTTTTTTCATAAATACACTCCACTATAAGATATTAAAAAAATTATCAAATGGAATCATACATGACATTCTTATAAGGAAATGGATGACTCTTTACCATAAAATTTTAAATATATTACCATACAGAGAATATTATGATAATGATTATGAAATATAATAACGTCACGATCAAATTGAATTAGAATATATTTCATATACATATTCCATTAAGTTGTAAAGGAAAAATGATATATTTTAATGTATATGACATGATGATTTCTTCAATCCATATCAATTTATCACGGATTAGACAAGTAATTTACTTATCATAGGATGGGTTGAGCGCATATCATGGTATTTCACTTCACTCCTAAGTCAAAAATAACATCCATAAGTGGATTAATGTAATTAACTTTCTTCAAGATAACTCTTATAATTACTTCTTAATAATGACCAAAGACATTATCGAAAAGTGTTTTCTAGGAATAATGTTACCAAGAACCATGATAAGTTAGATTTGGTCATTGAAAAAATATTGCATATAGAATTTGAATATTTTCTAGTAGGCCACTATCATTAAAAAATTCATATCCTTAAGTAACCATTATTTCATTTAAAAAACTTACACATGGGTAGGACTTACATTTCACCCATCTCATGATCAAAAAAGGTTCACAACATAAAGGTAGTATCTATGAATACTGAAGCCACTACAATAAATTAGAAACACAATCCCATAGGGAAGGGGCATATTTAACAAAACTGATTGCATCAAGATCACCAATTCTAGTTCAATGAGTTACAAAAGTGGATTAAGGGAAAAAAGACCACAATGAAGAGGTAATTTATATCCAAATCATCTACCCCTCGAGGGGCATTCTTCTATTTGTTAAAAGGCATGTCACCAACCGGACCCTCATTGTGTTTCTCACAAATTTATATTCACCAATGAGGGAAAATTTGTATAGAGAAACTATTTCATAATCCTATCTGAGTCACAAATCACAAGAAAACCTCAGGTGAATTCTCACAAGAAATGATTAGACCCCCAATGGTCACAAGAGGTAGTAGTATACCAAGGATGTAACCACTTATGATGATCAATGATCCTCATATCACAATAACAAAAATGGATAATCCTATTTTCCCATGGGTGAAATGAAAACCTAAATGTATTATGTATCAATAAAAATCAATTACACAGAGCCCCAAAATTATACATAGTATAAAAATATTTTATAAGAATGTGTGGGGGATTTTTCTTGTCGAAACATGGACCACACCAAAATGTGCGAGGTTGGTCTGCATACCAGGAATAAAAGGATTTAAAAAAAATATGGAATCCTATAGATTTTACCAATACCACCTACTCAACATGTTATAAAAATGAAATATGGTAAGGGTGTTTCCACATCTCAACATTTATATTAATATGTTTAACCACTAACACTTGGTGAAATATTTTAGAAATATGAATTCAATATAAATAATTTGAAGAGACTTAATGTGGAACTGCTTAGAGAAAATTCCCATCATGGTTATATTTCTCAAGTACATCCTCATATGACTATCTTGGAAAACATCCCTCAATGAGAGTAGATCATCATGAAATTGAGAGTATGACTAGATCATCCTCTCATCATATGGACTGGAAAACTAATTTTTTCAGACCCAATGATGGTGGGAAATTAAGATTCTGAGCTATTAAGTAAACAATTGGACCGATGTTATGATGATTATCATATGCCTTCGTAATTCTGATTTATCCAAAAATATACAGATATTTTATTTTTCAGGATATAACCATCACCACCCTTACTGAAGCAACCATTTAGTCCATCATACCCATAGATATCATATGCTATATTGAGTCATCAAATCTAAATTCAAATCTATGGGAGGATGGTGCACACTATTTTCAACGAAAGTGGAATCTTTACCCCAAATGTGTAGTGAAACGACTATTTATCTTTCCAACATTGGAAACCATATGATTCAAAAATTCAATGGTTTAAGGGATCCAGAATAGAATATAACACATTTTGTGTCCCACTGCAGTCCCATGATGGAAACCCATGAACAATATGAAGTAGTTAAAATTTGTCACTTAAAACAATCAAATGGAAGGGATGACCTTTTTCTTGTATGTGAATCTACTATCTTGGTTGGCCAAATGATTAGAATATATTCTTCATTAGTTTTTTTATTAATTCAACTCAATTATGTGAATTATAATGATCCTGATCCTCCCATATTGAATAAATAAATTGAATGATAGAGTCTCATATGTCATCACATGGTGTATGGTTTTTACATAATATTTAAATTTATATCTTCCTCAGTAATATTATTTGGATCATTAAAATAGAAAAATATTTAAAATTTTTAAACACCACTCATCCTTATAGAATATATAGGTTGGTTTTAAGACCCTTTTATAGCTTCTCAATGATTGGATAAATTTCTTTTTCTGGAAAAAATCATGTTTCTACCATTTACAGAATCCTATGGAAATAGAATGGGTAAAATGGAAAATGTGACTAAAAACTCTTAATCCATCTCCTACATAATATCCACCTCCAAATCATCCACCATATCAAATGAAACCTCCTATTTAATGGTGAAAATATTATAATCCCATTTTGAAAAATAAAAGAGAATATAGGTGAAATGAATTATAAGGATATTAGAAAAAGGTTTGTTGCATTCAAGATAAACATGTTCTATGATACACTATAGGATCTATGGAAGAGAACTGATATAAATTACCAAAACATAGGTGGGATGATCATGTTGGTGTTAATAACTTCCCTAATTTTTTTTCCATTTCATAAAATTTCAATACATACAATATATGATTTTTATTAATACATTATGAATAATATTGTCGATCAATGTAGGTAAAATTAGGCTATACATCCACAAAAGTTTCATGGGTTTCTATAGGGTTTTCAGAGGAGGATGTTCATTAGAAAGAGGTTTCAAGAAAGTAAATTTATATCTCTATTTATGTATTAAGAAAAATAAAATACTTCAATGGTATCCTTAGGGCCTTAAAATTTGGATCAAAACGTGCCAATAGAAGCCTAGAATCATCAGTATCCCATTGGTCTTGGGGAATTAATTTCACTATAAACACACTAATATCATTTAGTAATCTATAATTTGGGAGTTAAAATATTAATTTCTATAATTATTGTCATTCCTCCCACCATGATACATGGCTTTGTAATTTGTGTCGGGTTTAGAAATTAAGATCCAAAACTCCCTTAAGGTCATTATTAGTAGACTAAGATAAGAGGAAAGTATGTAAAAAGATATCAAAAACCATAAGGGTCATATGGAAAATGTTCCAATATGGCCAGAGGTTAGAGAAAATTCTATGATACAACACCTAATGGAGGGGTAAATGGTATAGAATCATCTTATTTAATTAAAAGTTATTGGATAACCAAGTTACCTAATAACCCAAAATAAAAATTATCACTATCAATCCAAAAAATTATGAGAAAAAAGTTTTAAATGCAGAAGTATGCAACATAGAAATTGTTCCTCAAGAGTTGGGTTATCTGGTCACTCAAAATGAGGTTATATGTACATGAAATCAGAGAATAGTCATGAACCAGGAACCACTGAATGATGAATTTACACCTAAAATGTATAAATTTTAAAAAAATATAGGGAATGTGGTGGATACACCTCACTCAAAACCTATAGTATATAAATATACCTCAATAGAGGAAGGATTTTTAAAATATTACAACTAGATAATAAATCTTAGATAGCTCTATGAGAAATTACGCAAGGGAAATATTCTCATTGGGTATTATAAGGCCCCAGCCTTAAACCTTACTTAATATTGAATTAAATGAATAATTCACATTGAGGATATTTTCAGGTTTATAGTTATAGAGATTTTGGACCTAACTATTACATCTCAAAAGATTACAAAGTTGTCACTTCTAATAAATTTTCATAAAATAAAAACTCCTAAAAAGAAACATGTCTAGTTCCATGTTTTAGATAGCATAACTTTCCCTTGATCCCATCCTTGTCCCAATTGCACATTAAGTCCTGTGAAAAAAAAAATTCAAAAAAAACTTGGGGTGAGCATAAAAAGCTCAGTAAGGGATACACAAAGAATGAAAACTGTTAGTTTTTAAAACAACAAGTAAACCATGTATATTTTATTAAAGTAATACCTTCACCTTTATGAAGTAGTAAAAACTCTTCACTGAATAAAATATCATTACTTACCATTTTGTAACCAAAATATTAACATAAAACCCATATAAAGAACACATAACATATAAAGGTAACTTGGGACATAAACATACATAAGTGGAATAACCATACGGTCGACTTCCACACATATCACTTAATGGAATAGCCATTTGGCCAACTTCCATACATACTTAATGGAATATCCATACGGCCGACTTCAATACCCAATGCATTAGAGGTTATAACGTCACCACCTGTCCTGGTATTCATGGCACCACCCGTCATATGGTTTATCACGTAACCACCCATCAAATTTCCAAGTACCATTATAAAATCATAATACATAAAACAATATAATGGAAAGAAAAAATTTCCACACTTTGATCACAGTATATCACTTAAATATATTGACATAAAAAATCCATTATAAAAAACCATTTTCCATACCAAAATACATAATATAGTATATGGTATTTATTTCATTTTAAAAACATTACGGCTTGTTGAGGAAGCCAAAGACCAAATAATACTCGCGGCGGTGGAAAAGGTCGTTGTCACCGCGTACGTTAAAAGAAACATTCCTTTTTGTCGTTTTGTAAAACAATTTGTAGAAAAGGATTCCTTTTGTATACAATTAAAAGTCAAAGGGGTTTATACACCATATAAAAGAAAGCCTTGTATTAGAACAAAACATGCCTCAATGAAAGGAGATTGAGACGAAGTCCCTTACAAAGATGGTATCCTTGGATTAAGGATAAATCAATTACATAATTATGTGTGACAACTGAATACACCAAATATAAGTGGATATTAATTGTAAAACAATCAGAGGACTTTCACACATATTCATAGAACGAAATATTCAAGGAGTACAAGTTTATCCCAAAGAATCAAAATTGGGTTAAGATGTTCCCTTGCAAAAATTCGACAGCCTCACGGCGTCACTTCAAAATTCAAAAAAAGAGTTTATGAGAGATAAAAAGGGTATCTCATCACTTGGACATAAAATTTAGATCAATAATGATATATAAGAACATATCCCAACATAATAGTATGTGAATTAAAATACATAACAAAATAAGTCTTTTAAAAAGAAGAGGGTGAAAGGTTCCCTTACCAACTTGGGTAACTTTCGAAATGTACACCCCATTGAAGAAGGGTAATACAATGAATATTTAAATACCCATAAATTAAATTATATTACAAAAAGATTATAATAATGGGTATTAAATACATCACTCAAATGAAATAGTGGGGAACGTAGCATAAATGTCACAGGAATAAAAGTGAGATCAAAAATCCCTTACAAAAACTCGGCAGCCTAACGGCGCCACTTAAAACATCCAAAAATGGATTTATGAGATCAAATAGGGTCTCTCATAATATGAACATAAAAATTAAATTACGAGTAATATAAAATAACATCCCCAAACATAAGAAATATGAGTTTAAAAGAAATGACATAAATGAGAGTACATAAAAAGAAAGGGAGAGGTTTGATCCCTTACGAAAATTCTGCAGCCTAACGGCGCCACTCAAAACATCCAAATTGTATTGATGAGAGAAAATAGGGTCTCTCATCATATGAACATATAACTTACAGTAGGATTAATATAAAATAACATCCCAATAATAATAAAGATGAGCTTAAAAGTAATGACATAAAAGAGTGTACATAAAAAGAGAGGGGTAGGATCCCTTACCTCGGGTCCGACTTGACTCGATCATTCTTTAACGTCCTGAATAATAAACTTGAGTTAATTTATACTTGCTTAAGAACCTTTTTCATGTTCATTATTCCTTTTATATCACTTATTTACATGTTATAAACATTTTGTAATCATTTATGTTAATAATGATTGTTTTGTCGATATTTGGTTCTTAAGTCGAAAGTGGACTTCTTACAATTACATGTTGTTCGTGTGGTCAAAGTTTCATTATATCCATAATTATATTAATGATTTGGATATCATATATATCATATATATCAAGAATATACATGTATTTATAATATTACATAATCATTTTGAGGTAAGAAATGAAATGCACCGTTCATGGGGACGGTAAGCCGTACGTACGCATGAACGCTACTTTCATTTCTATGTCATATTAATGGAATTAAAACTAAATGAGAGGTATGTATATTTTAATTCCAGAATTATATTAATCATTTATATGTAACATAAATCATATATAATAACTTTAAATCCATATTTTATACATCCAACATATGGCATTAACGAATCAAATCACTTTGAGGGGGCAGTAGTCCGCACTTCCTAAAATGAAATTATCGTGTTTACCCATAATGGAAACCATAAAGGTATGACAAAAATTAAAAATAAAGAAGCTTAAGTAAAACATAAACATAATCTATATCATATATAAATATATTGACATCTTAATGGCCACCTTTGAAGGTGTTATATGAGTGCTGAACAATCATCATTTCCTGAGGTAGAAATTCACCATCCACAGAAACAGTATGTTCATTAACCATTAGATAAAGGTGTGTGTATGTGTAGCTCAAATACCTATTATGACAAAATCCAAGTATATTTAAGATACTGGAGTTTTTACAAAAAAAAATAGGAATAAAAAGAGTTTAGGGGGTTGGAGAAGCAAAATAAAACAAAAGAACACAAGAGAAGACACTACCTTTGAATCGAGTAACTCCTTTTGATTTGAGCTCAAAGGCTTCCTTGGGAAGACTTCTGCCAAAATTGAGGCTTATAGGAGTAATAGAGGGATGTGCAGAGAAAAAATGGGCAGGGTTTGGACGATAAAAAGTCTTGAGAGGTGTGGGTAAAGAGGTTGAGGTGGGAGCCTTTTATAAGAAGAGAGGAGGGGCACTATTGGAAAGAAAAGAAATGTTACTTTATTTTAGAATGAGTTTCGGATTTTAATAGTCCCAAATTGATGTGCTTCAAGGATAAGGTGATAAGGGTACTAAATCAACCCATCCAATAGGTTTTGGACATGTTTAGGTCTTTGATTTTACATTATATTTCAATTTTACTTAAATCGTTAAATAATGAGGTAATCACTGCATCATCATGGTGTCATAAATAATTTAATTTAATTAATTTTTAAAAATTATAAAAAAAATACTATGATGTAGGAAATATTTTTATTGTTTCAATGACTATTTAGAGTCAAATATATGACTTGTATAACCCCATTTAAAAATTGTTTAAGTAAAACAACTCATGTTTGTGTCATTTTTACTTTTACATTAAATAAAAAGATATTAATGTCATTTTCCTACCAATGTGGCTCCATGGGGTCCCCAAGTTGACCCATGGATTGTCTTGGTCTGCCATGATACATCCAATGAGGGTAGGACATGTATCTAGGTCATTTCATATTATTAAAACATTATTTTTACCTTAAACTACATTAATTACCTCTAATCACGATTAAGAACATAAAAGTTACTATTCACCAAAAAAATTATTTTAATCCCATTGAACCACATTTTACTTACTAATGGCAACCATGTATGTCGGATTTTTGAAATTCAAAACACAGCTGTCAAAACAAATATCCTGTTTTTAAGAAACAATATCTATTGAAAGATTGACACTAGTTTAAGTCCAATTTCAAAGTGAAATTAATTCAAATGACCACTATTGGATTAAATGGTAAAAATATATTCTAATTTTACATTAAAAACAATTCTAAATATAATCTAATCATATAAATAAATTAGACTAAAAAGGGGTTTTGAATTAAAATACAACATTTCCACTATTCATTAAAATAAATGAACTTTATCGGAAAGATACCAAAAATTTACACAAAGTAAATTTTGATGTCTCGATTCTAAAGAATAATTTTATTTTGTCAAATATAACACATAAAATTGTCAAAAAGTGGATTTAAAAGTGGTTTGCCATCAAAAGGCGTTTAATCGACCTTTTAAATAATATTAGAATGTTTACGCTTAAAATTGGATTCTGTCGCATTTTTAATCCTCTAACATTTATTGTAAAAAGTAAAAATATTTGACAAACATATATAATAATTTTGTAGTTATTTCAGTTCATTCCTGCCATTACAACGGCTAGGCATTAACTACCATTTAATATAAAATTATTTTATTATTAGAGTGCAACGTAAGATTCCCAAGAAACTCGTTGTTGCATATTGGGTACACCATCGAGAATAGCGTCCCCTTTAATGTAATATTAATATCTTATTCACAAATATGGATAAATATAAAAATTTCATTTTCTTTATTTACCTAGGGTGTTAAATCCTTCCCCCCTTTTGGGAATTGCATCCTCACAATTTTAAAATTGGGCTTGCAAACTTCATTGAAAATCCCACATCGGTACAAGAGTCAGTAAAACAATCACTTTAAAATAAAGAAAGAGAAGTACAAAGGTCACCCGAGTTAACCCATACTAGGACTCCATGTAGGAAAACATGGATATGGAGGAAAAAAAGGGTCATGTTCTGAGGGAGAGTGATAGTAAAAATGTCTAGGAGAAAGTTAACCATATGAAAATCACAAACTTGTGACGGGTTAAACGATATTCGATTCTCCAGTAGGAAAAGTTAACAGACAACATTTTTTTTAAGTTACTCTTCATTGAGGAATTTATTTTTGAGCTTAACTAAATCATAATGAAACATTCTTACTTGTCACGTAGACTTTCAACTTTTACTAGATTCCTTAATCAAACTCATATTTTCTCCAAAAATGAGTATTTAGGAAGACTTGTTCGCATTAAGAGTACTATAATCAACTTCTTGAGAATCACCTAATCCAAAAAAGAGAACTATATATTTTCCATGTCTTAAGACAAAAAACAAAACCAAAATTGTTAGTATGAGATTAGATAATCCACAAAATTATAATCCTTTATAAAAATAAAATCTATTCTTAATCTCAAAAATTTGTCCAAAAAAACAAAAAAAAACCAAAGTTCAACGAAGACCATGCGATAAACAACTGTCCATAAAATTCTTCAAAGTAAACCAAACTAAGATTGAAACCCAAATATTTGAAGGATTTAATCACAAAGTCTTCCAAGGTACAAATTAACTTTTATCTCCAAATAAAATCAGTTGCTCTTAAATTCTCATATTGAAAAGTAATTAACCTAATCACAGATGTTCCATGATAGGTTAATCATTTCCATAGATAACCCAAAATAAACTTAATCTTGATTTATAAAATCATCTAACTAAAATGAATTAGTAAAACTAACCAGGGACTTCACGTAGTCCAGTGGTAGGCGATAAATACCAGTCGCACTTTGGTTGTGGGTTTGATTCCCGCAGCTTTGTCTGACCCGACGGGTTGTCACACGGTCTGCGTGTTGTCCTTTTTCCAAAACTATATAATTCTCAAAACATTCCCCAATAATGAGATAAAATCTTCAAAAATAACCATAACATAATTTAAACTAAATTTTATCTCATTCCTTTCACTTTCCATCATAACATATAGAAACCCATAACTACCTCAAAAGTAAGGATCATATAAACCCAAATGGTTCTTTATATCTATGTCCACAAAAGAACAGATAACTATTCCTTGAATAAAATTATCATATATCAAACATCAGGGTTACACATATTATAAAAAGTCTTCTAATGTAACCCCATCAACAAAAGAGATTTAATACTCTTAAGAATGTCACCATAACTCTTGAATCCCTTATACATTGACTTCTTACTCATTCAACATTCATCATGATCCATTAACCATTCCTTTCCAACTTATTCTGAAATACTTCTTTCCTACAAACAAAATCATGAATAATATCCTAAGATTCCAAAATAGGAAAACAAAAGTTAAGAAATAATCCATACATTTGACTGGTCATTGTCAATTTCTTCATCCTCAATCAGAATGGAATTAGGTATTGGTAAACGAATATTTGTACGATCTTGGTGATCTCATTCCCGAAACGTCTTCATAGGACATGTGTTTTCATAATGACCATGCACACCACATTTAAAACATTCAATTGATCCCTCAAAAAGAACTTCTTTCCCTTTCCTCGAGTCAACTGGATGCTTCCTTTTTCCATGGCAGGTTCTGGATTTATGACCTTCATTCCCACATCTATAGAATATTTTTGTCCCTTTGAAACATTTTCCTAGGTGTTTCTTTCTACATCTTTGACACAAAGGTTTTTGAACACACATACCTTTATGATTATTACATGTAGTTCCGTAGGGATTTTTTTCTCAAATATATGATGCCTTATAGAAATCACCAAGTTTTAGGTGGTCAATCATGACTCCAGATAGTTGGTTGAGGATAAACACAAGAGTTCTCATTGCAGCTCCCATATCATTCAGTTGCTCGCTCAGAAAACTGTCACAGTTTCCTTCACATCCACCGTTACTTTGGTTCCTGCTAGATCCATCCATTTACTAAAACCAACAAGGTCAGTGTGATCATATCAACAAAACCATCATGTACTAAAGAGGAATATAAACACTAAGATATACTTACTCATTCACTTTATCTAAAACTAGGACTCTTTCTGAAATCCTAACCATTATGGTAAGGTCACCTATTCGTAGAGAATACCCGAACCTCTAATGTTATCTAAACCGACCTCTGATACCAACTATAAGGCCTCAACTTAAACCTTACTTAATATTTAATTAAATGAATAATTCACATTGAGGATCTTTTCAGGTTTAGAGTTTTAGAGAATTAGTACATAACTATTACATCTCAAAAGATTACAAAGTTTCCACTTCTACTAAATTTCCATAAAATAAAAACTCTTAAAAAGAAACTTGTCTAGTTCCATGTTTTAGATAGCATGACTTTCCATTGATCCCATCCTTGACCCAATTCCACATTAAGTCCTGTGAAAAAATTTTCCAAAAAAAACTTGGGGTGAGTATAAAAAGCTCAGTAAGGGATACACAAAGAATGAAAACTATTAGTTTTTAAAACAACAACTAAACCATGTATACTTTATCAAAGTAATACCTTCACCTTTATGAATTAGTAAAAACTGCTCACTGAATAAAATATCATTACTTACACTTTTGTAACCAAAATATTACCATAAAACCCATATAAATAGCACATAACATATAAAGGTAACTTGGGATATAAACATACATAAGTGGAATAACCATACGGTCGAATTCTACACATATCACTTAATGGAATAGCCATTCGGCGGACTTCCATACATACTTAATGGAATATCCATACAGCCGACTTCCATACCCAATGAATTGGAGGTTATAACGTAACCACCCATCCTGGTATTCATGGCACCACCCGTCATATGTTTTATCACGTAACCACCTTTCAAATGTCCAAGTACCATTATAAAATCATAAGACATAAAACAATATAATGGAAAGAAAACATTTCCACACTTTGATCACAATATATCACTTAAATATATTGACATAACAAATCCATTATAAAAAAACCATTTTCAATACCAAAAGACATAAAATATTATATGGTATTTATTTCATTTTAAAAACATTACGGCTTGTTGAGGAAGCCAAAGACCAAATAATACTCGTGGCGGCGGAAAAGGTCATTGTCACCGCGTACATTAAAAGAATCATTCCTTTATTTCATTTCGTAAAACGCTTCGTAGAAAAAGATTCATTTTGTATAAAATTAAAAGTCAAAGGGGTTTATACACCGTATAAAAGAAAGCCTTGTATTATAACAAAACAAGCCTCAATGAAAGGAGATTGAGACGAAGTCCCTTACAAAGACGGTATCCTTGGATTAAGGATAAATCAATTAAATAATTATGTGTGACAACTGAATACACCAAATATAAGTGGATATTAAGTGTAAAACAATCAGAGTACTTTCACACATATTCATAGAACGAAATATTCAAGGATTACAAGTTTATCCCAAAGAATCAAAATTGGGTTAAGAATTTCCCTTGCAAAAATTCGACACCCTAACAGCGTCACTTCAAAATTCAGAAAAAGAGTTGACGAGAGATAAAAAGGGTATCTCATCACTTGGACATAAAATTTACATCAATAAGGAAATATAAGAACATATACCAACATAATAGTATGTGAATTAAAAGACATAACAAAAGAAGTCTTTTAAAAAGAGCAGGGTGAAAGGTTTCCTTACCGACTTGGGTAACTTTCGAAACGTACACCCCATTGAAGAAGGGTCATACAATGAATATTTCAATACACATAAATGAAATTATATTACACAAAGATTATAATAATGGGAAGTACATACACCAGTCAAAGGAAATAGTGGCAAACGTAGCATAAATGTCACGGGAATAAAAGTGAGATGAAAAATCCCTTACGAAAACTCGGCAGCCTAACAGTGCCACTTAAAACTTCCAAAAATGGATTAATGAGATCAAATAGGGTATCTCATAATATGAACATAAAAATTAAAGTATGAGGAATATAAAATAACATCCCCAAACATAAGAAATATGATCTTAAAAGAAATGACATAAACGAGAGTACTTAAAAAGAAAGAGAGAGGTTGGATCCCTTATGAAAATTCGGCAGCCTAACGGCGCCACTCAAAACATCCAAAATGTATTGATGAGAGAAAATAGGTTCTATCATCATATGAACATAAAAAGTAAAGTATGAGTAATATAAAATAACATCCCAATCATAAGAAATATGAGCATAAAAGGAATGACATAAAAGAGTGTACTTAAATAGAAAGAGAGGGGTAGGATCCCTTACCTCAGGTCCGACTTGACTCGATCGTTCTTTAATGTCCTGAATAATAAACTTGATTTAATTTATACTTGAATAATAACCTTTTTCAAGTTATTTATTCCTTTTATATCACTTATTTCCATGTTATAAACATTATGTAATCATTTATGTTAATAATGTTTGTTTTGTCGATATTTGGTTCTTAAGTCGAAAGTGGACTTCTTACAATTACATGTTGTTCGTGTGGTCAAAGGTTCATTATATCCAGAATGATATTAATTATTTGGATATCATATATATCATATATATCGAGAATATACATGTATTTATAATATTACATAATCATTTATAGGTAAGAAATGAAATGCATCGTTCATGGAGACGGTAAGTCGTACGTACGCGTGAATGCTACTTTCATTTCTATGTCATATTAATAAAATTAAAACTTAATGAGAGGTATGTATATTTTAATTCCAGAATTATATTAATCATTTATATGTAACATACATCATATATAATAACTTTAAATCCTTCCTTTATACATCCCACATATGGCATTAACGAATCAAATCACATTGAGGGGGCGGTAGTCCGCACTTCCTAAAATGAAATTATCGTGTTTACCCACAATGGAAACCATAAAGTTATGCCATAAAATAAAAATATAGAATCTTAAGTAAAACATAAACATAATATATATCATATATAAATAGACTGACATTTTAATGGACACCTTTTAAGGTGTTATATTAGTGTTGAACAATCATCGTTTTTTGATGCAGAAATTCGCCATCCACAGAAACAGTGTGTTCTTTAACCATTAAATAAAGGTGTGTGTATGTGTAGCTCAAATACATATTATAAAATAATCCTACTATATTGAAGATACTGTATTTGTACAAAATAAAGTAATAAAAAGATTTTATGGGTATGGAGAAGCAAAATAAAACAAAAGAATACAAGAGAAGACACTACCTTTGAATCTGGTAACTATTTTTGATTTGAGCTCAAAGGCTTCCTTGGGAAGACTTCTGCCCAATGAGAGGCTTCTAGGAGTAATAGAGGGATGTGGAGAGACAAAATGGGCAGGGGATGGCCGATACAAAGGCTTGAGAGGTGTGGGTAAGGAGGTAGAGGTGGGGTCTTTTTATAAGAGGAGAGGAGGGGCACTCTTGGAAAGTAAAAAAGTGTTACATTATTTTAGAATGAGTTTCGGATTTTAATGGTCCCACATTGATGTATTTCAAGTATAAGGTTATAAGGGTTCGAAATGCACCCATCCAATAGGTTTTGGACATGTGTAGGTCTTAGATTTTACATTATATTTCCATTTTATTTAAATCGTTAAATAATGAGGTAATCACCGCATCATCATGGTGTCATAAGTAATTTAATAGATTTAATGTCTAAAAATTATAACAAAAATTAAATGATGTAGGAAATATTTTTATCTTTCCAATTACTATTTATATTCAAAAATATGACTTGTATAACCCCATTTAGAAATTGTTTTAGTAAAACAACTCATGTTTGTGTCATTTTTACTTTTACATTAAATAAAAAGATATTAATGTCATTTTCCTACCAATGTGTCTCCATGGGGTCCCCATGTTGACTCATGGATTGTCTTGGTCGGCCATGACACATCCAATGAGGGTAGGATATGTGTCTAGGTCATTTCATATTATTAAAACATTATTTTTACCTTAAACTACATTAATTACCTCTAATCGCGATTAAGAACATAAAAGTTACTATTCACCAAAAAAATTATTTTAATCCCATAGAACCACATTTTACATCCTAAATACAACCATGTATATCTGATTTTTGAAATTCAAAACACGGAGGTCGCAATGTTTCATTTAAATGAAAAATCAGTTTCTTTAACTACCACTTAGTGGTTTCACTATTCATCAAAAATTGAAGTTTTTCAGAAAAATACCAAAAATTCACCCTAAGCTATATTTGATATTCCCAACTCAAAAATGATGTATATATTACAAAATTCAAAACATATAAGTTGTATTAATTAATTTAATAATTAATTCCCGCTGTCAAAACAAATAGCGTGTTTTTAAGAAACAATATCTATTAAAAGATTGACACTAGTTTAAGTCCAATTTCAAAGTGAAATTATTTCCAATGACCCCTATTAGATTAAATGGTAAAAATATATTCTAATTTTAATTTAAAAACAATTCAAATGATAATCTAATCATATAAATAAATTAGACTAAAAAGGGGTTTTGAATTAAAATACAACATTTTCAACTATTCATTAAAAAATGAACTTTATCGGAAAGATACCAAAAATTTACACAAAGTAAATTTTGATGTCTTGATTCTAAAGAATAATTTTATTTTGTCAAATATAACACATAAAATTGTCAAAAAGTGGATTTAAAATAGGTTCTCCATCAAAAGGTGGTTAATCGGCCTTTTAAAGAATATTAGAATGCTTACGCTTAAAATTGGATTCAGTTGCATTTTTAATCCTATAACATTTATTGTAAAAAGTAAAAATATTTGACAAACATATATAATCATTTTGTAGTTAGTTAAGTTCATTCCCGCCATTACAACAACTAGGCGTTAACTGCCATTTAAAATAATATTATTTTATTATTAGGGTGCAACGTAAGATTCCCAAAAAACTCGTTGTTGTGTATTGGGTACGCCATCGAGCATAGAGTCCCCTTTAAATTAATATTAATATTTTATTCCCAAATATGGATAAATGTGAAAATGTCATATTCTTTATTTACCTGGGGTGTTACAGGTATCATCTTCTAAAAAAACAAATATCCCTCTTCATATAAATCTGGAGAGACCTAATATACCTATAAGAGAAGAATCTGAGTATAGTTCAGGATTTAGATCATGGATACTGATATACATAATTGAGGAAGTTGAGGATGATCAAAAAAATCCCCCTTTATAGAGGCAATTTATTCTCTATCTAGGTAACTATTCCGTCCAGCAATGGATTTAAAATTAGTGGGATATGAAAATGGGTCCACTATATCATGGATCTACCACTCTCATTAAACAGTTGGTGTTCTAGATTTTGATATTATGAAAAATACTCAGCAATATTGAATACTTGGATTCTAAAATGTAATCCATATAAGGGAGACATAGACATGTGCATCCCAAGAATAATACATATCCTAAATGGATGGAAGAAACTATTCCCCAAAAAAAATTCAACCCTATTTTATCCACATTTTTTGGGGTAGGAGATTCAGAACAACATCCCACAATTCCTTTCTCAATGAAATGGTGTTATGGGACCTCAAGATTACTATAATGCATCAAAACTATTATGTTTTGTATAGTCATTGAAAAGGAAAAAATAATTTGGTACAAAAACCTTCTAGAATGATCTATTGCGGGGTGGGATGACCTTCATTTTCAATTATTTAATCATATCACCTATATTTTAAGTAAAGAGACAATTTTCAACCCCACTACTTACAAACAATGCATAAATGAGATTTATTCTGACTTTATCACTAGAAGGAAAGGTTTAACCTCTTCACTTAATATCCCCTATTGAAAAATTCATGGCTAAATCTTTTTTCAAAGAATATTACAGATGTTATAGAGAGACATTTTTATCCTGATGAAGTATCCAGTAATATTCAATTAATTAATATATTGGGAAACACGCCTAAAATGGTCAATTCTTCAGACCTGGAAAAAATATTGGTCAACGCCAACAACATAGAGAAAATGGAATGGTATGTTATAAATTACTATTTTTACCCTCAAACTACAAGTAGTTCCTATTCAAGAACCCCTATTGACCTTGAGTCATCTAGTACCTCCCATCGAGCAGCATCTTCTACAAAATATTCCTCGATCGGAAGAAAAAATATATCAACGAAGCTAGTGATTTGAGGAATAGATGAATAGTGTGTATTTATTATGAAATGAGATATTTCCTAATAATTTCTTTGTAACTATGTAAAATAACCAACTCAATCTAACTAATCCCAAGATACATATTTAGTAAAACCCCCATGATTTCCCTAACTACTACACATTCCATAGGATTGTGGTCTACACCATCTTCGATTACATTTCCTTCAAGGATGTTTTCCAAAGAATAGTTAATTTCATAAAGGTGATACCAGATAAGGACCCGGTACATGAGAAAAGTGGAACTATTACCATACTAGAAGAATAGGATGGATGAAAATATGTTACAACCATCTGTGGAAAGAAGTTGAATGACAAGATTTCACCAAAGATAGTTGACTGAGCTTAGGTCAACATGATTAACAATATTGAAAAACTATTATCAATCCTAAAAATCATGAGGTATAATTGAATAATCATCTTTATGGAATGATTAATAATCTGAGTCAAGGAAATACAGAAGATAAATCTGCATAACAATCACCTACATAAGGCCATTCCATGGCATATTTCATTCCTCTAATATCTATAAAATGATCATTTCCCCACAAAATGAAACCCTTATCAGATAAAGAGATCATTTTTGGTTATCTTAACATATTTTACTTTATATAAACTTCCTCCAATGAATCATTAACCTTATAGTGGCAGTTCCCTATACATGAGTAGGATCTAGAGGTATAGTACACAAAATATGTTGATACAGTGGACGGAATGGGCATGGATAATCCAAATATCTATTCACATCCCCAAGGAATAAATATATATAGCCCAGAACCATGTGTGAGTTCTTAATAAATCCTAAAAAACATGGATATTTCACATATCCATCCATCATTAATTCAAGACCATTAATTTTATAATAAATGATTTTTAGGGGTTTAGTTTTTTGATCGGACAAGATAAAGGGGAAGGTTGATGTGACCTATGCCAATGGCAGTAGATTCTCCCATGACTATTTGTCAAGAACCAGGCCCATCCTACACAACCACATCATCTCATAAGAAATATAACATGGGAAGACACGCCTTAAGAATAACATTTCTCTTGTATAAAATAATTAAATTATGAAATAGTTGTAAGTTTCCCCATAAAAACTATCAATTTCGGATGATTTTCATCTTTCAAAATAACTAAAAGTGGTACTCAATGGGGATAAAAAGACCCCACATGATTTTGAGATATATTTCACTATATCCAAGGATTATTGTGTGGATACTATTCCACAAGAAATCCATAAAACCATCTCATTCATATAACAATATTAGGAAGATTTAATCGATATCTGAAGGGCTCTAGTATAGAATGGTTCTAGGATAAAACTCATCCTGATCCAAAACAATTTACATTTGGGATATATATATATATGGGAACATTAAAATTAAAATTATAACTATTAAAGGGTATTATAAGAGAGATAAAATCCTCTTGGGATAATAAATCTCATGTATCAATTTTGTATTTCATGAATAATATTGAATTAATATTTATTGACAGTCACATAACATATAATGTCCTAAATTTAATATTGTGTATTCATAGACACAAATACATATCTTCAACATTTCATCAATTATTTAAATACCCCATAGATGTAAAGATCAGCATAACATATGTTGATACACCCCCCCTGTAAATTACTTCAAATCCATATATTCTAAATAATATTTTTAGAATAAGGATGAAAACCCAATGGTGTTTGATTAATAATTTTTTCAGATACCCGTCTCCTAGCGACCACCACTATGTGTCCCTATATAATATTCAAAATTGATTATGGGTTCCCTATAAAATATATCAAAGTAGTATATGTAATCCCAAAAATCCATTATAACAACAAAACAACACTAGGTTATGTCCATGTGATAGCTATCTCATCATCTAAAATGGATCCATCAAGGGGAATTCATAATAATTCTCTATCAAAATTATATAATTCTATTGGGAAATAAATAAAATATGAGTGAGAGGGGATATTTATTATGTTTTTCATCCTCTTACTCTATCCCATAGTCTAAGAGGAAATCCATAAGTATGAAGAAAAAATTGGTTTTATCTTATACCTATTGAGATAAGAGAGAAAATGTGAAGAGAAATTGACATCCTCAACTTCATGGGATGTCAGAAATATATTTTTGGGATTTTTTTCCACATTTATGACGCTACTTGGAATTGGAATGATATAGACATCATGAGTTGTAAAGAATATATCAGGGGTATCATATCTCTACGGAGGCCCACTCATATATTTTAGATTAAATAATATTTCTACTACGTAGTAGAACACCATGTATCATATATTTAAACAAATCTTAGGAAAAATCATATGAAGTTATGTTAATGGAATGGTGGAAAAATATCAACACTGATGTGATCACCTCATGAGTCTTCAAATAATATTCAATATCATAGAGTTGAATAATTTATTAATGAATATTCTAAAGCTATCTTTTTGGGTAACATTAGGGAAATTACTTTTATTTATGGATCCCATCATGACCTCAAGGTCAATCCAAAAAATACATGGGAAATCCTAAAAATTCCATCCTCCAAGAATATTAAAGAACTGATGAGGATCTAGGTTATCCTTTTTATATTAAGCATTCCATAGCCAACAATGTATGAAAATCCCTCTCATTCATGAGGTTATTGATAAATTGAGCCTCTTACCAATGGGATGAGGACTACTAGGATGATTTTTTGAATCTCATGTAGTTCCTACTACATTGATTGGTCTTGATGCTAGTGATAGAAGGAAAGAATTTCATATTAACTAATTACACCATGGAATGGCCTCTTGGTTCTCTTATATAATGATAAATGATGTTGGAAATGAAAATAATCGTTGTAATATTAGTTGAACAATGATAGGTACTGCATCCTGGTGCTCTGATATGGAGAATTATTGTCTCACACTCGTCATTTGTGTGAAAATGTGATCCATTTAATGCATCACCATGAAGTAAACATAGTCTCATTGATTGACCCGCTAAGTTATATAATTATACCCATATTTTGAGTAGTTTTGTTACCAATTAGTAGTTATTTGGAAACAACATTCCATCAATTTTATGTCATATAGTGAAGGTCAAGGATAATCCCTGACTAATTTCATTGTGCAACATCTCACCATGTAAAGAACACTAGAGGACCCTTAAAATTGAGATGAATAGGTTTTATACACCAATGATACTCCATTAATGTGGAAGTTATGTTTATATTGTCCCCCTTTATTTATTATTATCAATTTTATAGAAACCTTGAATATCAATTGGGTTGTTATATAGATTATATTTGTCTTCCTGGTCAAATAATTCATTATCTACACATATTCACTATATAAAAGATAAAATAATAATGAATATGAATATAAAGCCCACATTTCCATCTTGGAACTAGTTCATACAACTGAATATATACTACATGAACATCGATGGGGATTCAAATCTTCTGATAGAAAAGTCAACGATGAGTATTCATATAAGAAGTATGGATTGAACCCTACCATATGTTATGTTAGATGAATGATTGAATAATTCTATTTTGAACCAATTTTTAATCACCCCCCTTGATCACAATATGCTCATAAAAATGGATTTAATAATACAGCCACAATCCTGGATGCTCCTCATCTAGAAAATGTGGTTTTTCATATCACATGGTGAATAGTGGTTTCATTTGTCATTGTATGTGACATGGATTGATTTAATCATATAAAAACATCCCTATATCATTATGATATGATATATAAAATAGTATGGATGGTAATTCATAATATATTACCTCCAAAACAAGAACCTCCCATAATTTTGAGCCAAAAGGGAACAAACTCAATGAAGGGAAGAAAACATCAATCTTTATGACGGTCCAAATTTTTATAAATACCTGTATAAATTATGTTTGACGTATTAAGCATAAAATTATTTATATTTTGATAGATACTTCAATCATGGAAGATGTCAAGGCATGATATTTTAGTTCTAATAAGTTCAGGGTAAGATGTTCACACAAGATTAGGATTATTGGTTACTATTGGAAAACAATGATGCATAACTTTTGTAATTCACATGAAATTTTCATTTAATATATATTCATGAAAACAATATCCTTAAATCACTATTATTTCATCATACAGCTAAATATTTAATTCCATCATTCATATATGGAATATACATTATGGTGGAACATCTTATAGACACAACAAAGTATTTTATGTACATACATATTACATCTGACTTCTTTTCCAAATGGTCTGATCCAATAACCCTCAAGAAAGATATAAATAATAATATCATAAACATTGTAATACATTATATCACCACTTTATTCAGTGCCCCTTTCAATATACTGATAGACAATGATACCATTTTTATTTCTTCTGAATTGTACAAACTATACAAATAGTACAACATCGAGTCTAACCATTAATTCCAATATAATGTGACAATAAATATAAAGATCATGTATTTCAATAAAAATATGTATAATATACTCTATAAAATGTTGTAAAAGGAAAATTTGTTTGAGATGGATGATTTCCTTCATGATTTATGGTCTTACTATACCACCATGATAGATGCCATAAAAGTGAGTCCATATTCATTTGATTACAAATCCAAAGTAGGGTGTCTTATTGATGTATAAATTCCCTCACTCCAAATAGTTATCTATAAAAAACACTCAAATTATGAGAAATAATAAAATTTGATGGATGTGTTATTATGAAATGAATAGAAAATGATGGACACACTCACAACATTGATGTTCATCAAAATAAAATTGAATAGTCCTTCAATATAAATGTTCTCCACCACACATTCCATTAGGAAGAATATGAAATGGTTCTCAAAACCTTGATGATACTAGGAAATAAATATAAAATAATGGAACCCTTGTGGGAAAGTACATAGAACATATATTGTGATAATTTCAATGGATCATGCTCATTGGAAAAAAAATTATAGTGAATTCATTATGACTCCCAACAATGTGAGTTTTATAAATATGCACATTACAAAAATTCAATATCGAATTCAATTTCTTGAGAACAAAAAATTATACTATATATCATCTTTCATTGTTACTTCTTAATGTTAAACTAATTTGAATATGTCCTTAATTTATGATGTTAAACTGTACAAAATATTTCCATAACACAATACATTAAACTACTATGAGTACATTACATTATTAATGATTCACTAAAAATGAACTATACTTGTGGAAATACCAAATGAAAAATTATCATCCCTATGTGTGAGTAAGATATTCCTAGTAAATTTTTCATTCTTCGACTAAGTGTGTCTTGATTATTTTTTACATAGGATGTGTTGTGATGTCTGCATATCCAATACTAGGTCAAACCACAATATAAATTGAAAACATTCCCCCTCTCTATATAAGGTTCAGACATGTGTAATGAATTTTTAACTTCATGAAATATGTGTTTCTTAATTTTTACTACCATTATATACATATTTATCACCCATATCTATAATATTGGGTCCACACCAAATGTAAGAATGAATTCCCTCCCTACATAGGGGTGACACTAGGGAAGTGAATTTCCATTCATGAACTACATGTGTCTTGATTCCTTTTTTATAGGATGTATAGTGATGTGGGGATCTATAATACATGACCATCAAAAATATAAATAAAAAAATAACCCTCTCTTAATATGGGGCATACATACCTTGGGAAATTTCAATTTTAGGAACTATGTGTGGTTTAATTGTAATTTCCATAAGATTATTATTGAAACACATATCTATAATCCTAGGTCCAACTAAAATATAATTAATTCCCCCATCCCTAAATCTAGGTGAAACCTACATAATGAATTATCATTTATGTACTATGTGTTTCTTGATTCCTATCCCCATACAATATGTAGTGATTCCCATATCTGAAATCATTACCCCTTCCAATATTTATATATATATACACCTATAATCATATGGGACAAACCTATATGTTGAACTATCTATGAAACAAATGTGTCTTCATTTCGGTTCTAATAGGATATGTAGTGACACAAAAATCCTTCTTCTTTTTCATATCAACAATATAAAGAAAAATCTCTCTCCCTAGACTGAAACTCAAGCAGTGTGAGAAATGTTTTTCTCAGAATATCAAATGGCTGGATTCTCATTCAATGGTATGTGTATTGATGCTTGGATCCTCCTTTTCATACATTTCTTTCGTTTCTCAATAGTAATATTAATTCCCTTAGGTGAGAACCAAATTGCTGTGGGTATTTATACTCATAACCAAATGTGAATATACCTATATATTCTCTGTCATGAACTCTCACATGGCATTATCGATAGTCTAATTTTATCTTTTTTCTCATGCTGGCCATGAATAATGTGATAATAGGGTACCTGGTCGTTCATATTGAATAGTGAGACTACGGTTAATTATTTTCAATGATAAGAAAAAACTTACATGTAGCATGATGATAAATTTCACATAAATTTCATTAAGAGGAGGGGCACTCTTGGAAAGTAAAGAAATGTTACATTATTTTAGAATTTGTTTTGGATTTTAATGGTCCCACATTGATGTATTTCGAGGATAAGGTGATAAGGGTTCGAAATCCACCCATCCAATAGGTTTTGGACATGTGTAGGTCTTACATTTTACATTATATTTCTATTTTATTTAAATCGTTAAATAATGAGGTAATCACTGCATCATCATGGTGTCATAAGTAATTTAATATGTTTAATGTCTAAAAATTATAACAAAAATTCTATGATGTAGGAAATATGTTTATCTTTCCAATTACTATTTATAGTAAAAAATATGACTTCTATAACCCTATTTAACAATTGTTTTAGTAAAACAACTCATGTTTGTGTCATTTTTACTTTTACATTAAATAAAAAGATATTAATGTAATTTTCCTACCAAAGTGGCTCCATGGGGTCGCCATGTTGACCCATGGATTTTCTTGGTCGACCATGACACATCCAATGAGGGTAGGACATGTGTCTAGGTCATTTCATATTATTAAAACATTATTTTTACCTTAAACTACATTAATTACCTCTAATCACGATTAAGAACATAAAAGTTACTATTCACCAAAAAATTATTTTAATCCCATCGAACCACATTTTACATCCTAATTACAACCATGTATATCGGATTTTTGAAATTCAAAACACGGAGGTGGCAAAGTTTCATTTAAATGAAAAATCAGTTTCTTTAACTACCACTTAGTGGTTTCACTATTCATCAAAAATTGACGTTTTTCAGAAAAATACCAAAAATTCACCCTAAGCTATATTTGATATTCCGAACTCAAAAATGATGTCTATATTACAAAATTCAAAACATATAAGTTGTATTAATTAATTTAATAATTAATTCCCGCTGTCAAAACAAATAGCGTGTTTTTAAGAAACAATATCTATTAAAAAATTGACTCTAGTTTAAGTCCAATTTCAAAGTGAAATTATTTCCAATGACCACTATTGGATTAAATAGTAAAAATATATTATAATTTTAATTTAAAAACAATTCAAAAGAAAATCTAATCATATAAATAAAATAGACTAAAAAGGGGTTTTGAATTAAAATACAACATTTTCAACTATTCATTAAAAAATGAACTTTATCGGAAAGATACCAAAAATTTACACAAAGTAAATTTTGATGTCTTGATTCTAAATAATAATTTTATTTTGTCAAATATAACACATAAAATTGTTAAAAAGGGGATTTAAAAGAGGTTCACCATCAAAAGGTGGTTAATCAGACTTTTAAAGAATATTAGAATGTTTATGCTTAAAATTGGATTCAGTTGCATTTTTAATCCTCTAACATTTATTGTAAAAAGTAAAAATATTTGACAAACATATATAATCATTTTGTAGTTAGTTCAGTTCATTCCAGCCATTACAACGGCTAGGCGTTAACTACCATTTAAAATAATATTATTTTATTATTAGAGTGCAACGTAAGATTCCCAAGAAACTCGTTGTTGTGTATTGGGTACGCCATCGAGCATAGCGTCCCCTTTAAATTAATATTAATATTTTATTCCCAAATATGGATAAATGTGAAAATGTCATATTCTTTATTTACCTAGGGTGTTACAGGTATCATCTTCTAAAAAAACAAATATCCCTCTTCATATAAATCTGGAGAGACCTAATATACCTATAAGAGAGGAATCTGAGTATAGTTCAGGATTTAGATCATGGATACTGATATACATAATTGATGAAATTGAGGATGATCAAAAAAATCCCCCTTTATAGAGGCAATTTATTCTCTATCTAGGTAACTATTCTATCCAACAATGGATTTAAAATTAGTGGGATATGAAAATGGGTCCACTATATCATGCATCTACCACTCTCATTAAATAGTTTGTGTTCTCGATTTTGATATTATGAAAAATACTCAGCAATATTGAATACTTGGATTCTAAAATGTGATCCATATAAGGGAGACATAGACATGTGATGCCCAAAAATAATACATATCCTAAATGGATGGAAGAAACTATTCCCCAAAAACAATTCAACCCTATTTTATCCACATTTTTTGGTGTAGGATATTCAGAACAACATCCCACAATTCCTTTCTCAATGCAATGGTATTATGGGACCTCAAGATTACTATAATGCATCAAAACTATTATGTTTTGTATTGTCATTGAAAAGGAAAAAAATCATTTGGTATAAAAACCTTCTAGAATGATCTATTGCGGGGTGGGATGACCTTCATTTTCAATTATTTAATCATATCACCTATATTTTAAGTAAAGAGACAATTTTCAACCATACTACTTACAAACAATGCATAAATGAGATTTATTCTGACTTTATCACTAGAAGGAAAGGTTTAACCTCTTCACTTAATATCCCCTATTGATAAATTAATGGCTAAATATTTTTTCAAAGAATATTACAGATGTTCTAGAGAGACATTTTTATCCTGATGATGTATCCAGTAATATTCAATTAATTAATATATTGGGAAACACGCCTAAAATGATCAATTCTTCAGACTTGGAAAAAATATTGGTCAACGCCAACAACATAGAGAAAATGGAATGGTATGTTATAAATTACTATTTTTATCCTCAAACTACTAGTAGTTCCTATTCAAGAACCCCTGTTGACCCTGAGTCATCTAGTACCTCCCATCAAGCAGCATCTTCTACAAAATATTCCTCGATCGGAAGAAAAAATAAATCAACGAAGCTAGTGATTTGAGGAATAGATGAATAGTGTGTATTTATTATGAAATGAGATATTTCCTAATAATTTCTTTGTAACTATGTAAAATAACCAACTCAATCTAACTGATCCCAAGATACATATTTAGTAAAACCCCCATGATTTCCCTAACTACTACACATTCCAAAGGATTGTGGTCCACACCGTCTTCGATTACATTTCCTTCAAGGATGTTTTCCAAAGAATAGTTAATTTCATAAAGGTGATACCAGATAAGGACCCGGTACATGAGAAAAGTGGAACTATTACCATACTAGAAGAATAGGATGGATGAAAATTTGTTAAAACCATCTGTGAAAAGAAGTTGAATGATAAGATTTCACCAAAGACAGTTGACTGAGCTTAGGTCAACATGATTAAAAATATTGAAAAACTATTATCAATCCTAAAAATCATGAGGTATAATTGAATAATCATCTTTATGGAATGATTAATAATCTGAGTCAAGGAAATACATAAGATAAATCTTCATAACAATCACCTACATAAGGCCATTCCATTGCATATTTCATTCCTCTAATATCTATAAAATGATCATTTCCCCACTAAATGAAACCCTTATCAGATAAAGAGATCATTTTTGGTTATCTTAACATATATTACTTTATATAACCTTCCTCCAATGAAACATTAACCTTATAGTGACAGTTCCCTATACAAGAGTAGGATCTAGAGGTATAGTACACAAAATATGTTGATACAGTGGACGGAATGAGTGTGGATAATCCCAATATCTGTTCACATCCCCAAGGAATAAATATATATAGCCCAGAACCATGTGTGAGTTCTTAATAAATCCAAAAAAACATGGATATTTCACATATCCATCCATCATTAATTCAAGACCATGCATTTTATAATAATTTATTTTTAGGGGTGTAGTTTTTTGATCAGACAAGATAAAGGGGAAGGTTGATGTGACCTATGCCAATGGCAGTAGATTCTCCCATGACTATTTCTCAAGAATCAGGCCCATCCTACTCGACCACATCATCTCATGAGAAATATAACATGGGAAGACACGCCTTAAGAATAACATTTCTCTTGTATAAAATAATGAAATTATGAAATAGTAGTAAGTTTCCCCATAAAAACTATCAATGTCGGATGATTTTCATCTTTCAAAATAACTAAAAGTGGTACTCAATGGGGATAAAAAGACCCCACATGATTTTGAGATATATTTCACTATATCCAAGGATTATTGTGTGGACACTATTCCACAAGAAATCTATAAAACCATCTCATTCATATAACAATATTAGGAAGAGTTAATCTATATCTGAAGGGCTCTAGTATAGAATGGTTCTAGGATAAAACTCATCCTGATCCAAAACAATTTACATTTGTGATATATATATGGGAACATTAAAATTAAAATTATAACTATTAAAGGGTATTATAAGAGAGATAAAAGCCTATTGGGATAATAAATCTCATGTATCAATTTGGGATTTCATGTATAATATTGAATTAATATTTATTGATAGTCACATAACATATAATGTCCTAAATTTAATATTGTGTATTCATAGACACAAATACATATCTTCAACATTTCATCAATTATTTAGATACCCCATAGATGTAAATATCAGCATAACATATGTTGATACACCCCCCTGTCAATTACTTCAAATCCATATATTCTAAATAATATTTTTAGAATAAGGATGAAAACCCAATGGTGTTTGATTAATAATTTTTTCAGATACCCGTCTTCTAGCGACCACCACTATGTGTCCCTATATAATATTCAAAATTGATTATGGGTTCCCTATAAAATATATCAAGGTAGTATATGTAATACCAAATATCCATTATAACAACAAAACAACACTAGGTTATGTCCATGCGATAGCTATCTCATCATCTAAAATGGATCCATCAAGGGGAATTCATAATAATTCTCTATCAAAATTATATAATTCTATTGGGAAATAAATAAAAAATGAGTGAGAGGGGATATTTATTAAGTTTTTCATCCTCTTACTCTATCCCATAGTCTAAGAGAAAATCCATAAGTATGAAGAAAAATTCGGTTTTATCTTATACCTATTGAGATAAGAGAGAAAATGTGAAGAGAAATTGACATCCTCAACTTCATGGGATGTTAGAAATATATTTTTGGGATTTTTTTCCACTTTTATGACGCTACTTGGAATTGGAATGATATAGACATCATGAGTTGTCAAGAATATATCCGGGGTATCCTATCTCTACGGAGGCCCACTCATATATTTTAGATTAAATAATATTTCTACTACGTAGTAGCACACCATGTATCATATATTTAAACAAATCTTAGGAAAAATCATATGAAGTTATGTTAATGGAATGGTGGAAAAATATCAACACTGATGTGATCACCTCATGAGTCTTCAAATAATCTTCAATATCATAGAGTTGAATAATTTATTAATGAATATTCTAAAGCTATCTTTTTGGGTATCATTAGGGAAATTACTTTTATTTATGGATCCCATCATGACCTCAAGGTCAATCCAAAAAATACATTGGAAATCCTAAAAATTCCATCCTCCAAGAATATTAAAGAACTGATGAGGATCTAGGTTATCCTTTTTATATTATGCATTCCATAGCCAACAATGTAAGAAAATCCCTCTCGTTCATGAGGTTATTGATAAATTGAGCCTCTTACCAATGGGATGAGGACTACTAGGATGATTTTTTGAATCTCATGTAGTTCCTACTACATTGATTGGTCTTGATTCTAGTGATGGAAGGAATGAATTTAATATTAACTAATTACACCATGGAATGGCCTCTTGGTTCTCTTATATAATGAATAATGATGTGGTAAATGAAAATAATCGTTGTAATATTAGTTGAACAATGATAGGTACTGCATCCTGGTGCTCTAATATGGAGAATTATTGTCTCAAACTCATCATTTGTGTGAAAATGTGATCCATTTAATGCATCTCCATGAAGTACACATAGTCTCATTGATTGACCCGCTAAGTTATATAATTATAACCATATGTTGAGTAGTTTTTTTCCTAATTAGCAGTTATTTGGAAACAACATTCCATCAATTTTATTTCATAGAGTGAAGGTCAAGGATAAGCCCTGACTAATTTCATTGTGCAACATCTCACCATGGAAAGAACACTAGAGGACCCTTAAAATCCAGATGAAGAGGTTTTATACACCAATGATACTCCATTAATGTGGCAGTTATATTTATATTGTCCCCCTTTATTTCTTATTATCAATTGTATAGAAACCTTGAATATCAATTGGGTTGTTATATAGATTATATTTGTCTTCCTGGTCAAATAATTCATTATATACACGTATTCACTATATAAAAGATAAAATAATAATGAATATGAATATAAAGCCCACATTTACATCTTTGAACTAGTCATACAACTGAATATATACTACATGAACATCGATGGGGATTCAAATCTTCTGATAGAAAAGTCAACGATGAGTATTCATATAAGAAGTATGGATTGAACCCTACCATATGTTATGTTAGATGAATGATTGAATAATTCTATTTTGAACCAATATTTAATCCCCCCCCCCCCCTTAATCACAATATGCTCATAAAAATGGATTTAATAATACAACCACAGTCCTGGCTGCTCCTCATCTAGAAAAAGTGGTTTTTCATATCACATGGAGAATAGTGGTTTCATTTGTCATTGTATGTGACATGGATTGATTTAATCATATAAAAACATCCCTATATCATTATAATATTATATATAAAATAGTATGGATGGTAATTAATAATATATTACCTCCAAAACAAGAACCTCCCTAATTTTGAGCCAAAATGGAACAGACTCAATGAAGGGAAGAAAACATCAATCTTTATGACGGTCCAAATTTTTATAAATACCTATATAAATTATGTTTGACGTATTAAGCTTCAAATTATTTATATTTTGTTAGATTAATTCAATCATGGAAGATGTCAAGGCATGATATTTTAGTTCTAATAAGTTCAGGGTAAGATGTTCACACAAGATTAGGATTATTGGTTACTATTGGAAAATAATGATGCATAACTTTTGGAATTCACATGAAATTTTCATTTAATATATATTCATGAAAACAATATCCTTAAATCACTATTATTTCTTCATACAACTAAATATTTAATTCCATCATTCATATATGGAATATACATTATGGTGGAACATCTTATAGACACAACAAAGTATTTTATGTACATACATATTACTTCTGACTTATTTTCCAAATGGTCTGATCCAATAACCCTCAAGAAAGATATAAATAATAATATCATAAACATTGTAATACATTATATCACCACTTTATTCTGTTCCTCTTTCAATATACAGATAGACAATGATACCATTTTCATTTCTTCTGAATTGTACAAACTATACAAATAGTACAACATCGAGTCTAACCATTAATTCCAATATAATGTGACAATAAATATAAAGATCATGTATTTCAATAAAAATATGTATAATATACTCTATAAAATGTTGTAAAAGGAAAATTTGTTTAAGATGGATGATTTTCTTCATGATGTATGGTCGTACTATACCACCATGATAGATGCCATAAAAGTGAGTCCATATTCATTTGATTACAAATCCAAAGTAGGGTGTCTTATAGATGTATATATTCCCTCACTCTAAATAGTTATCTATAAAAAACACTCAAATTATGAGAAATCATAAAATTTGATGGATGTGTTATTATGAAATGAATAGAAAATGATGCACACACTCACAACATTGACGTTCATCAAAATAAAATTGAATAATCCTTCAATATAAATGTTCTCCACCACACATTCCATTAGGAAGAATATGAAATGGTTCTCAAAACCTTGATGATACTAGGAAATAAATATAAAATAATGGAACCCTTTTGGGAAAGTACTTAGACCATATATAGTGATAATTTCAATGGATCATGATCATTGGAAAAAAATTATAGTGAATTCATTATGACTCCCAACAATGTGAGTTTTATAAATATGCACATTAAAAAAATTCCATATCGAATTAAATTTCTTGAGAACAAAAAATTATACTATATATAATCTTTCATTGTTACTTCTTAATGTTAAACTAATTTGAATATGTCCTTAATTTATGATGTTAAACTGTACAAAATATTTCCATAACACAATACATTAAACTACTATGAGTACTTTACATTATTATTGATTCACTAAAAATGAACTATACTTGTGGAAATACCAAATGAAAAATTATCATCCCTATGTGTGAGTAAGATATTCCTAGTAAATTTTTCATTCTTCGACTAAGTGTGTCTTGATTATTTTTTACATAGTATGTGTTGTGATGTCTACATATCCAATACTAGGTCAAACCAAAATATAAATTGAAAACATTCCCCCTCTCAATATAAGGTTCAGACATGTGTAATGAATTTTTAACTTCATGAAATATGTGTTTCTTAATTTTTACTACCATTATATACATATTTATCACCCATATCTATAATATTGTGTCCATACCCAATGTAAGAATGCATTCCCTCCCTACATAGGGGTGACACTAGGGACGTGAATTTCCATTCATGAACTACATGTGTCTTGATTACTTTTTTTATAGGATTTATAGTGATGTGGGGATCTATAATACATGACCATCCAAAATATAAATCAAAAAAATAACCCTCTCTTAATATGGGGCATACATACCATGGGATATTTCCATTTTAGGAACTATGTGTGGTTTAATTGTAATTACCATAAGATTATTATTGAAACACATATCTCTAATTCTATGTCCAACTGAAGTATAATTAATTCCCCCTTCCCTAAATCTAGTTGAAACCTACATAAGTAATTTTCATTTATGTAATGTGTTTCTTGATTCCTATCCCCACACAATATGTAGTGATTCCCATATCTGAAATCATTACCCCTTCCAATATTTATATATATATACACCTATAATCATATAGGACAAACCTATATGTTGAACTATCTATGTAAAAAATGTGTCTTCATTTGGGTTCTAATAGGATATGTAGTGACACAAAAATCCTTCTTCTTTTTCATATCAATAATATAAAGAAAAATCTCTCTCCCTAGACTGAAACTCATGCAGTGTGAGAAATGTTTTTCTCAGAATAACAAATGGCTGGATTCTCATTCAATGGAATGTGTATTGATGCTTGGATCCTCCTTTTCATACATTTCGTTCGTTTCTCAATAGTAATATTAATTCCCTTAGGTGAGAACCAAATTGGTGTGGGTATTTATTCTCATAACCAAATGTGAATATACCTACATATTATCTATCATGAACTCTCACATGGCATTATCGATAGACTAATTTTATCTTTTTTCTCATGCTGACCATGAATAATGTGATAATAGGGTACTTGGTCGGTAATATTGAATAGTGAGACTGAGGTTAATTATTTTCAATGATAAGAAAAAACTACCATGTAGCATGATGATAAATTTCACATAAATTTCATTAATTTGTGACATTAAGCTACATGGAAATTGTTCTCTGCATTTAATAAATAATCCTATCTAATGATTAACTACTGAAAAGATTCATGTTTTATACTTTTCTATGAAAATGTGTTAAATTCATGTTTTCATATCCTTTAGGGTGGTTGAGCACTTCTTGAATCATAATTTCTATTTCAACCGAATTCGTATCTTTTAAACCTATTTTGATACCAAATATTTCCACAAGTTTATATTATTCTCTTGTTACACCATAGACAATGGGACCTCTAATCCATGTTCTCTAGTATAGAAAAATTGTAACGGGTTCTAGTTAATCCAAAGGGAAACCAATATTATTTTATAATGTAAATTTAAAGGAATCGTATTATTTTCTTAGTGGATGTTTTACTCATCGAGGACAGTCCCCCCTTGAATCTATGTGTTTTTTCCCTGACTGCCCAGAATTTAGGCTTCATCCATTTTTAATAGATAACCTATACTCACCGGTTTCCACCCATAGATAACTCATATATTCACTGTTTATTATTTACACTTCCCATAATCCAACTATTAAAGCATATTTAGATACCCTTTATGGTACACTGTTTCGGTGCGGATGTGCGTCGGGTTACGCTGTTCCGCCAGGACGCGTTCGCGCGTGCACCCGTCAACCCGAGGGGATGGGCGCGCGGCTTGTGGTCCCGCAGTCCCGCTTTCCAAGGGCGGGCGGCATCCGTCCCTTATTCAGGGGCGTCTGCTCCTTGATCGAAACCGGGATGATGGGATGTCGGCTTCTCCTTCCTTGGACGTCTCCTCGGAACTTGTCGCCTAATCCGGGTCTCCCTCATAGACTTAAGAATGTTCGTGAATCTCGTTCCCGGCGCCATATCTTCATGGACACCGGTTAATTACGCTGCTTCCGCCCGGACGTTCCAAGGAGTCTGGGCGGGGCAGCAACCTGCGGTGAGAAGGCCGGGTGGCTCCGGGTGCTGGGGGCGTGTCGTAACACTGCGGCTCTGCACGTCTGTCTTCCGTCCCTAATAGGGCTTCTCGAAGGCACGATGGCCTGAGGCATCCCGTACTAGGTGCGGGGAACTGTGTCACCTGAGGTTTTCCTCAGCTTCCCGTGTTTAACACGGGGTATGCCGCGAGTTTAACGTCCAGCGGGGACGGCATCGGACCGATCAACACGAAAAGTGGATCAGATGACGGAACCCCTTTGCGGGGAACCTCCGACGCTGGGGCCAGCACATGGGCGGCTTCCCAAGTAACGTGGAGTGAAGTGAAGTGGCATGACCCCACCGGGATGTGGCGGCCCGGGTAAGGATCAGGATGGATGATGGAGTAAAGAGCTTGGACCCCAGAGGGGCTTCCTACGTACCGCGCGTTAACACGGATCAAAGTCAACGTAGTTCGGGCATACAGTTTAACGTCATGCTGGACGTCGGCAAGCCGACTCACGAAGAGGTCGAGGCCGCCGGGCGGAGGATTGAACCGAACCACCTCGCACGGAGGGGGGATGGAACGGCCGGGTGGATCACAGTTTCACGTCATGCTGGACGATAAAAGGGGAAATGGAAAAGGGGGGCTGTGGGGAGGCACCGTGGAGATACACACGGGCAGTCTTCCACAGGGGCGGATTCATAGGTGAATCAACGCAAGCGTGAACCCTGGAGGGGTCCACTGATGGACGAACGGACGTAAATACGACCGGAACGACCAGGTGGTGGGCTTGGGCCTCAGGGAGGCTTCCTACGTACCCTGTATAGAAGACAGGGATCAAAGTCCACGTAGTTCATTCTGTCAGGACTTACGCACTTGGGGCAGCCCGGATACTGCAAAACTCAGTTGGAAGGGACTTGGACCGAAAGCAAAAGACACCTCGATCCCAGTCAGACCCTCTACTGGCTTCGGCAGTGGGGAGGTGCAATGGAGATACACATGTGCAGCCTCCCACGAGAAACTAGGGGTTTGTAATACCCTGCCCCCGTAGGGAAAAGCCACTCCCATTAAATCGTCCCAAAAGGGGGACAATCCCGACATCCCTGCAGAGACGAGCGGGTGGGGGCCACGTCCAAACCGGGGGAGACCCTGCGTGCGGAGCACGGGATCAGGTTGCGGACGGTTTAGCGTCTTGCCAGACGAAGTACAGTTTAACGTCATGTGTTGAGGACGAAGCGGACGGTTTAACGTCTTGCCGGACGAAGTACAGTTTAACGTCATGTGTTAAGGACGAAGCGGACGGTTTAACGTCTTGCCGGACGAAGTACAGTTTAACGTCATGTGTTAAGGACGAGGCACTTGGCAGTTTAACGTCTTGCAGCACGGACGATGGGGGCTAGGCAGTTTAATGTCATGCAGCTTGGACGGGTGTGCAGTTTAACGTCATGCTGGGCATAGGTTGCCGGACGAAGCACTTGGCAGTTTAACGTCTTGCAGCGCGGACGATGTACAGTTTAACGTCGTGCAGGACGTATATGCAGTTTAACGTCATGCTGGACGAGTATGCAGTTTAACGTCATGCTGGACATAGGTGCGTGTCACTTCGCGCAAGCCTGGAGGGCCGCACGGGAAGACAACGCACGGTGCGGGCACCCGGGATGAGAATCATCGGGTGCCACACAGGCGGGTACCCTTAGGAGGTCAACGGGGACGACCCTAGCAGATTGCGCGCAAAAAGGAAGCTTTGCGCGCAATACTGCGGGCCGGCGCGCAATCGGGGCGGCTGGCGCGCAATTGGGCCAGCGCCTTGCGCGCGGATGCTTGAGATTGCTCACACCGGGCTTCGGATAGCGCGCGGGGGCAACGGCTCATTCTCTAATGAATGGCCACTTGAAAGAAGGGGGGGTGCGCGCAATCAGGCCGGATTGCGCGCACCCCGGGGGCAATTGCGCGCAAGCGGGTTCTTTTGCGCGCAAAGGCCTTAGGGTGAGTTTTTATTCAAATGAAAGGAGCCAGCGGGGATTGCGCGCGAAGGCGGACCCCGAGGCTTTCTTGCGCGAAAGAAAGGAGGTTACCTGAAGTTCGTCATTGCGCGCGGAAGGGGTTGAATTGCGCGCACGGGAGACGTTTCGACTTCCAGCAACCTTTGAAACGTTGGGGGTCGCCTTGTATTTATAGGCAACCCCGGGCGCGGAATCCAGGGTGCGAGCGCGAAATTCCCCCCGCGGGCGCGGAATCGGGCGCGGCGCGCAAGGGAGTCGCGCGGACCCGCGGCGCGCAAAATTGCGCGCCGGACCGGCGCATTGCGCGCATCCCGGGGGGTTTGCGCGCGGAACATCACCTTTGCGCGCGGGCCTCTGAAATTCCGCGCAAGGCCTCCGGGCCCTCCGAAACGTTCTTCCGACTCCAAATATCACTTCACTTTCCGCATCCGGAGCTTCGTTTGGGAACAACGGACTTTTCCGGCGTCTACAAAAGCCCCCCCTCGGAATCTGATCGGCGAGAGGTCGCAACGATCGGGTTCCGAGGGAGACGCCGGAATGCCGAAGTCCTGGGCGGCGCGGGACTTAGGCGCGCAAAAAGGGGCGCCGGTCGCGAAATTCGCCGCTGCGGTCGCGCAAAGCGCTTTCCGCGCAGCGCGGGCCCGGCCTCGCCTATAAATAGGGGCGCTGGGTCCCGCGTTCCGTACTCTGGCCTTCCGCGCGATAAGCTCCAAAGCTCTCGTGCGCGAAATTGCCTCTTCCGGTCGCGCAATTCGCCCGATCGGCGCGCAAACCCGTCCGGATTTCGCCTGTTTTTGCGCGGAAACCCGGAACTTTGCGCGACAGTCTTCCCAATTGCGCGCCGTCCACTTGGATTGCGCGCCAACCTTCAAACTTTTCCACCAGCCTCGTCCGATCCCGCACTCTTCATCCCTTAACCCGCACGACTCCCGAAACTTCTGAGATGGCCGCGCACAGAGGAAATGAGGGGGATGCCGCCACTCGCAGAGCTGAGATGGCGACGAACGAGGAGGTTTACGGAGCCAAGGAGATTGTTTCCAACAATCAATCCTTGTTCGACTTACTAACGCCGGCCCAGAAGACATATCCACTGTCGGACAACCTTCCGCTCTGGAACTTCGGCATCCTCGATGAGGTTCCGGTGCCAGGATTCGAGGTTGATGCGCCGCGAACCTGGGTGACTCGGGAGGACGAGCTTCACCGCTATAACATCACCAACAATGGGCATCCTGCCAGGGAAACCAGGCACTTGGATGTCTACGTCCTGAACCCGAGGACGCGAACCATTGATGGGGGTGAGCCTACAGCGGAGAATTCTCCAGCCCTCTACTCGAGCACATACCGTCAGAGTGTCACTGACGACACCAAGGGCTGGCTGAAGGACTGGGACTTGCGATCCGGGGGCAACTTTACCAGTGAATGGGCCTGGGCGTTCTGGGTACGCCACACTTGCGATCACTTCGCAGAGGAGCTGCGGTACATCGGCCTGTTCGAGGCGGTGTGGACGTCGCAGTTCCACTTCTACCAGCAGTCTGAGCTCGGGCCGGAGCTGTTCACTCGCTGGTCCCCGGATACCAACACCTTCCATCTTCACCATGGGGAGGTCGGCATCGGTCTCTGGGACATCCACTGCATCGGAGGTATCCCGCTGGAGGGCTACCAGTACGATGAGTTCCTGCCACCGAAGAACATCTGGGAGGACAGGTCACGGACTCCCATTCTGACCTGGCATCTTCTTGACCTGGATACGCAGCGGCTCGGGATCCAAGACTTCCAGAAGGACATAGCCTACAAGGATTGGTTCGGCCAGTTCCTGGAGCATGACCCGGCGGTCAAGATGCCAGGCAGGGGGAAGCGGTGCCCGACCGCAGCTCAGAGGAGCCGGAACGGGTCGTACTGGCGGGTCCTGGAGACGGGCGATTACCGCTCATGGGGGTACCGCGTCATCGAGGCCCGGGACCCGAACGTCCGGTACGCGGCGTTCCTGGCCGCCTTTCTGAGCGGGTGGCTCCTGCCAGTGCGGGATGCGAGGATGGGCGTCCGTCCGGCGACGCTGGCGATGGCGGGCGCCATGGCTGCCAATAAGAGGTACAACCTCGGGGTCCCAGTACTGGCGAGGCTGTATGCCATTCTGGGACGCATCTCACGAGGGGGGTCGCCACGAAGGATCTGTGGGCCCTTTCAGTTCTTCCACGGCTGGGTGGCTGCTCACCTTGGTGGGTATACGTTCCCAAATGCCATCAGTCCTCCGGGCAACGGCCTGCGACCCTCCCTGCTGAACATTGCGGGGGTCGCTCCGATGACCCTCAGTGAGGAGGGCGTGAGGGTTCGGATTGGCAATCATGCCAATTTCAACTTCAGCCCGTTCCCCACTCCCGTCGGCCAGATGATCGACAACGGACAGGGCCCGCTGGAGCAGCATGAATATTTCCTGAACATGCGGGGCGGGGTGCTCGTGGCTCGGATCGACGGGAAGGTGATCTGCGAGCCTTACGTGCCGACCCGGTTCGCCAGGCAGTTCGGGTGCCTTCAGCGGATGCCGAAGAGGGTATTCACTGCTGTCCGGGAGGAGACGAACCCTGGCGTCCTTCGCCAGATGTGGCTGATGTTCGTCGCCTTCGGCTCTGGCGACGTCATCACCCTCCCTCCTACCGGAGTTAACGCAGGCTTGGCAACCGAGTACGCCGAACACTGGGCCATCGCGTACCCTGAGGGGCTCTTGCGGAAGCTAGTTCGGCGGCTCGAGGCTACCCGTGCGGAGACCGGGCGTCAAGGAAGGAGGCGAGGCGCCGCCACACGGGGGAGAACGGAGGCGCGCCAAGCAGCGGAGCCGGCGCGGGCAGGGACTTCGGCGGCGGGCGCATCGCAGGCTGCCGCCACGACCTCGGCGCCCAGAGAGGGGGCGCATGCGTCGGTCGAGGAGCGGCCCGGGAAGCAGGTGAGGCGTCTGCTCGAACCCTCCCACGATGCAGTCTTCCCGGCGCTGTGGTCGGCCTGGATGACCCTGCGGCAGTCACTGGGGACCGACGTTATCTGGCGAAAGATACTCAGAGAAGGAATCTATCTGCCAGAGGTCGGGCGCCTCCAGATCACCGACAGGGTGGACTTCAACCGGCAATATGCATATCTGACGGCCATGGACGAGTACGCGCGCCAACGTGGTCAGCGTGCGGAGCCATCCCTTCTGGTGAAGGTGATGCTCGGTCTCGAGCCCGCTCCGGAACAGATGCCGCCGGAAGAAGATGACAGTAACGACTCCGAGGAGGAGGAGGAGACGGGGGAGGATGAAGGCTCCGAGGGAAGGTCCCATCGGGGGAGCCCACGGGAGAGCGGCGAGGTGGCCGGCTCTGACAACGTTGATGTCACTGAGCTCCTCGAGGTCCGCTTCTATCCCTACTCAACTTGCTTCATCCATTCTCTTATGCAGCTTCTAACCCGTTTCTCCATCCTTCTCAGGAGCACACGGACGTCGGTCAGGCGTCCTCAACAGGAGTAGGAGAGGCGCCAGCAGGACAAGGCGGGGGCCAGGCACCCATTATCGATTTGACAAGCGCTAAGGGGTCCCCTGCTGCAACTGTTCCTGCGGCGACCGGGGTAGCGGAAGATGACGCTCCGAACTCCCGTAAGTCTCCCTACTTTACTGCTGGTGCTTGCCATTGACGATCCGTGACTAACCATGGCATGCCCTGCGCAGTGATCTCAACATCGGAGGCTCGTCGGGTTGCCGAACCCGGGCCATCTACGAGTGGACCAGTGGTGGACATGCCGCTTGCTCCGGAACAGGCTTCCCAAACCGAGCCGGCCCCACCAACTGCTGATCAAGGGGCTGCGGACATCGGCGGTGCTGACATCGGAGAGAGGTTGGGGGCTGACGAGGGTGTCAGCGCCGCTGGGGAGAGAGAAGAAGGTTGCCCGGATGTTGGGGAACCTATCCCTCGTGAGGACCTCCCAGGGGCGGACCCTGCAGCAGACCTGCTGGCTGCCTTCCCTGCCTACCGGCCTGCCGACCCAGAGGAGATGGATGACTCGGACGCGGAGGCGGTCGAGGATAGCCGGGTAACGCGACGCAGGGGGTGGAAGTGCATCCAGCGCTTCCTTAAGCGAGACCCATCGGAATGGCTGGGGCGCATGGGATCACTTCAGACCTGGCTGCGCTTCCTGTGTGCCGGGGGAGCTGATGCTCAACGCCTCCATCTGACGGTCCGTGATTTCATGGCCGAGAAGATGCGCGAGAGCCGCCGGCGTTCCGACGTCGCACAAAGTCGGGACATGTCGGAGAGCACGCAGGCGCTCATCGCGGCAGAGCAGGAAGTCCGGCGCCTCGAAGGGCAGGCGGCAGAGAAGGAGGCCTTCGTCGCAGCATGTACCGAGCTTGTGGAGCAACTATCGGCACAACTGATCGACGCTCAGGTACAGCTGATGGAGGCGGGCCAACAGATGGTCACACTCCAAGTCGAGCGGGAGCGTGCACAGGCCAGGATTGACGAACTGCGTGCTGCGACCGCCGACGAGGAGAGGGCACGCAGAGAACGAGAAGCAGCCCTGGAGGCCGCCAGCCAAAGGGTAGCGGCATTAGAAAGACTCATTCAGCACGCTAATCCCTAAGGGCTGTTTTTTGCCATTCCCAGAACATTTGCTTCCGCTACTTAATATTTTGATCCACTTGTATGAATCGCCATATTTATCTGCGTCTTTTGGTTTAACATGCTCAACCACAATTCGTTGTCTTGCGGGAGTGTTAACCAAGCATCAGGCATCCATAATTGGGCCTGGGTTTCTGGAGAAAAGAGGGAGGTCATTCCTAGGAAAGGAGACCTCAGACCTAACCAATGTATCATCCCCCAACTTGTTCCAACACACGAGCGGGACAACGCTAGGGGCGTTGAGATTTTATCCGAACATAGGGAAATGAGAAAAGGTGAATCGCGTGTCCCGAATCCAGACATCCACAACGATCGGCCTTCCAGGAAATGCCCAAGACGGTAGGCGGACAGTGGATCGACCATAACAACTGCAATAGACGGACCGAAAAAGGCCATCATTCATATTGCAGGAGGCGGACCACATGTCATCATGAATACCGCTTTGGGGTTCCTTCAGACACAAGGGTGGAAAATCCAGATCAACAGGGCATGCGAAGCGTGGGGCGAAGTGACGATTTGTTCGGACAGAATCCAACGCTCTCAAAATTGCGCCACCGTGGGGAAAGCGTATTGGGCGGATGCACTAATCTGGCCGTGAGTCACCTCAATTCTCAGACAGCACCTCTCTGACGAGGAAACTGTCGCTTCCCATCATTGCGATGGGGCATCCCGAGCTGAATCGGGGAGAATATCACAACTGCACCACTCTACCCGAAGTCAGGCCAGACGGCCGGCGACGAGGAGGGGCGGGACTTATCGATCCCTGAGGCTGGACCCGAGTCGAAATGCCCGGGCGTTCCTACGTACTCCATCAGGCTGGAGATCAAGCCACACGTAGTTCTGTGAGTGCAGTTTAACGTCATGCAGGACGTAGGACCCCATTTGGGGTAGATCTTAGTTTAGGGTCTTAGAGCTCGGACCATAAGGGCTGGATCTTAGTTTAAGGTCTTAGAGCTCGGACCATAAAGGTGGAGGATCTTAGTTTAAGGTCTTAGAGCTCGGACCATAGGGCTAGAGGATCTTAGTTTAAGGTCTTAGAGCTCGGACCATAAGGGCTAGAGGATCTTAGTTTAAGGTCTTAGAGCTCGGACCAGAAGGGCTAGAGGATCTTAGTTTAAGGTCTTAGAGCTCGGACCAGAAAGGGGGGGATCTTAGTTTAAGGTCTTAGAGCTCGGACCATAAAGGGGAGATCTTAGTTTAAGGTCTTAGAGCTCGGACCATAAAGGGGGGATCTTAGTTTAAGGTCTTAGAGCTCGGACCATAAAGGGGGGATCTTAGTTTAAGGTCTTAGAGCTCGGACCATAAGGGCTCAAAGCACGCCACATCGTGGTCATATCCCCTGGATATGCGAAGATGCACTGAGGGATAGTGTCAAGAGTGTCGAGGTTTCGCCTGGTCAGAATGGGAGGTGGAAAATGTGAATCATGCGGCCATTCACTCGAGGACCGGGAGCACCGGCGTGACGATATGAGAATACTGCCGACCGTGGCGGAAAAGCAGCATCAACATCGCACCAACCGTTGGTGGAATGAGGCAGCAAACGAGCATCGACTGCTCAATCGCAGGATTTATATCGATTTGCTGCCCGAGGCCATTGGGGGTACCGGCCCGAGTCGGTGGGAGAGCACTGAGGCATTGTGTCCGAACCGTTCACGGGGGCTCCACCCAGGGCGTAGACGATGGGTCCGAATGAAAGGGAGCACGAAGCCTGAAAAGTGGAGGAAACCTGACCAAGCGGATCCTGACCCTCCTGGCAATAAACCAGAGTACTCTTGACACCGGTGGACCACGGCAAGGGGTCGGGGAACACGCCTTGAGGGTGACCTGAAGGCGGCGGATTCCCCAGAGAAGGGGGAATCTCTAAGAGGTGGGGGGCTGGACCCGAAGTTTCAAACATCCGGGCGTTCCTACGTATCCCATAAGGATGGGAATCAAGCCGCACGTAGTTCTTGAAGCGCGGTGCAACACAATCGGGCACCAGCGCGGGGAAGAGTGCGGGTCTGACCCTCGCACACAAAAGGAGCGGCATTTGATATTTCTTGTTTGTCCTTAAAGATGAATGGTTTTTCTTTGTGCGGCGACATGCCCGTGATTGAGAAATCTCTGGCGTCGCCACAATAATCAAGCCATGGAAGGCATTGATGAATGGCGTGGTCATTAACCAGCGCCCAACATGAGTGTCCCCTGAGGAGGACATCACGATGCAGTGCCGTTTCTCGTCGGGCGGCCAAGACGATCACAGTTTACGGTCGTGTGGTAGGACCAGACAACACAGTTTAAGGTCGTGTGGTTCGGACCATGGAGGAACCCGCTTATCGCGGTACGGCGGACACGGCGGAGGTGGGAACATACCCAGCCCTGCGGTCACGCACGATTCCAGGAAAAGAGTCTTGGGATAGGGGTCTGCGTATGTCCATCACCCGAGGGGCAGAGATGCTAGCCTCCAGATATACTGGGCCCAGAACGCAATTGTTCGGGCGACTCCCTCCTCCTTATGGGGACGAGGGTCCAGCTACGCATGGCCCTTAGGGAGGATATCTGCATATATCCTTGGTGCTCAGATCATGGGAGCCTCGAACGACATCATTACCCTGGTTGGTCTGCCTAACGTGTAGAGGCGTACCGGAGGTCGGTATGAAGAGAGTGTCAAGATCCCACTACAACGCACAAAGGCGGAGTGTGATGAGGACTGCGCAACCAATGTTCAGAGCCCGAGAGAGCTGACATGGCGATCAAGGACGTTGCTGACGCATTCGCAACACAACATCCGATCGCGTCAGCCTAAGACGGGGCAAGCAAACGAGCATCAACCGCTCAATCGCAGGATTCATATCGATTTGCGGCCCAAGACCCGCCGGTAAATCGACCCGGAGCGGTGGGAGAGCACTGAGGCATCGTACCCAAACCGCTAACGAGGATCCCTTTGAGTGAAGGCTCGAACAAGAGGAAGCGCGAGGCCTGACAAGCAACACAGGACTTGTCGGGATTGAATCTGACACTACGAGTCATAGACCGAAGCACCCCAAAACATGTTAACAGATCTCTGGAAAGGGTCGGAGGACTCACCCCGAGAGCAACCGAAGGGGGGCAGATCCCCGCAATCAACCAAGAGACGGGGCTGGACCTGAGACACAAGCGTCCAGGCGGTCCTACGTATCCCATAAGGATGGGAATCAAGCCATACGTAGTTCTGGAAAGGCAGTTTAACGTCATGCAGGACGATGAGGGGTGTGAGGTAGTCCCACACACGGGGGAGGCGTACGGCGCGGCCAGTAGACCGACGTGAATGAGGACATAATCCCTTGCTCACGCGATACGCCTCGCACAAAAAGGAGGGGAACTGGGGCCAGAGGCCCAACGCGGGATAGGGATTCCCGGGAAATGGGGCTGGGCCTGAAACATGAATGTCCAGGCGGTCCTACGTATCCCATAACGATGGGAATCAAGCCATACGTAGTTCTTGAAGTGCAGTTTAACGTCATGCAGGACGATGAGGAAAAAAAGAAGGGGGGAGCAGAAGGCATCCCCAAACGTGGAGGGGGGCGTACAGCGTGACGAACAAACCGACGTGAATGAGGGCATAGCCCCGCACTCACACCATACGCCGCACACCCCGGGGCAACTGGGCCAAGGGCCCGAGATGGGATGGAAATTCCCGAAGGATGGGGCTGGGCCTGAAACACGAGGGTTCAGGCGGTCCTACGTATCCCATAAGGATGGGAATCAAGCCGCACGTAGTTCTCGAGTGGCAGTTTTACGTCATGCAGGACGAATGCTGAACAGTATAACGTCTTGTAGCTCGGACGTAGTGCAGTTTAGCGTCATGCGGGACGAAGCACTTGGCAGTTTAACGTCTTGCAGCGCGGACGAATGCTGAACAGTTTAATGTCTTGTAGCCTGGACGAATGCAGTTTAACGTCGTGCAGGACGTGGTGACACTCAGGCAAAGTATTGCTTGAGGAACCTAGCGTTGGTGGGAGGAGTGACACGCTCACCATCCATAGTCGCTAGGGAGTACGCGCCATTGGGATAGACCTTGTGGACAACAAAAGGTCCCTCCCACTTGGGCTCCAACTTGGGCGGCTTCCTGCCGGGGATCATTGGTGCTCTTAGGGCTAGCACTAGATCACCCTGCAGGAAGGAGCGGAGGCGAACCTTCTTATTGAAAGCTCGAGCCATCCTGCTTTGGTGCCTCTCCAAGTTGTGCAAAGCGCGAAGTCTATTCTCATCCAATGCTTCCAACTCGACTAGACGGGCTTCAGCAACTCTGTCCGGCGCTTGCTGGTCGTAGACCGCAGTGCGCAAGGACGGTAACTGGATCTCGATGGGCAGGACGGCCTCAGCTCCATACACCAGGGAATAAGGGGTCATCTGGGTGGAATTGCGAGTCGTCGTCCGATAAGCCCAGAGGGCGTTGGGGAGCTTGTCCGGCCAACTCTTCTTGTTCTGACCAACCATCTTTTGCAGAATGTTAGAGAGGGTTTTGTTAAACGCCTCGATCTGTCCATTCGCCTGCGCATGATAGCGAGATGTATGGTTCGAGCGGATGTTATACTTGGCGTACAACTTCTTCAACTCGGCTGCTCGGAAATTGGTTCCGTTATCCGTGAGGATAGCGTGAGGCACTCCAAATCGATAGATGATGTTGGAGGTCACGAAGTCAGCGATCGAACAGGATTTGACCTCTCTGAGCGGAATCGCTTCTGCCCATTTGGAGAAGAAGTCCGTGGCGGTCAGAATGAACCGGCACTGGCGAGCTGTCGCCGGCGGGTAAGGTCCCACGACGTCCAGTCCCCAGACTGCAAAGGGCCAGGAATACCTTGTGGTATGGAGAGGCTCCGGCGGCCGATGCACAAAGTTCGCATGAACCTGGCACGCATGGCACCTTCTGGCGTACTCGATGCAGTCATGGATCATAGAGGGCCAGAAGTATCCCAACCTCCGAATCTGGTGGGACAGCTTCGGCCCAGTTTGGTGGGCGCCGCATGAACCAGCATGAACCTCTTGCATGACTCGTGGGATCTCAACTCCCTGAAGGCAACGGAGGAGAACACCATCAAATCCGCGTTTGTAGAGGATCTGCTCCAGGCCGGGACTGCTCTGGAGGACGAACTGCGATGCGCGGCGTCGAACTCGCTCGCGCTCGGCCCGATCTGACGGAAGAATTCCATGTTGGAGGTACTCAACCAAAGGCGCCCTCCAATCACGGGCTGATTCGACTGCTATATCCGGGGTACTCGGGGCTCCGGGCATAGGGGCAACCGTGGTGAGATTACTTACCAACGGGCCGCGATCTTCTTCCGGGATAACGGGAGCGATGAGCCTGCGGCGCGTCACGCGGACGATCAGGTTGTCCTGTTCAGGTTCCGCAAGTGACGCAGCCAGGCTGGCCAAAGCATCTGCTCGACCGTTCTGCGACCGGGGAATATGGACAATTTCTGGCCGAGAAGGGAACCGGGCCATCAGAAGGAGGGTGCACTCCAACAATGGCACAAGTTCCGGCTTCCTGACAACGTAGTCGCCATTGATCTGCTTAACGACCAGCTCGGAGTCCCCTTTCACGCACAGACGGGGCACGTCGATCTCGAGAGCTAACTCGAGGCCGGTGATGAGGGCATGGTATTCCGCCTCATTGTTGGTACAGCCCTCTGACAACAGGAAAGAGTATGGCAGCACGGCTCGCTCCGGGGTAATGAAGACGATGCCCAAGCCCACTCTATTGAGCTTAGGATTATCGAGTCTTCTACCGGTGGGGCTCCGGGAGGCACCGTCAAAGTGCATCTGCCAGCATGGATCGGCTCGATCAACCGAGAGAATGGTCTCATCAGGAAAGCCTAGATCCAACGGCTGATCCGCGGAGGTCGGGTGAGCGGCCAGAAAGTCTGCCAACGCTTGCCCTTTGATGGCCTTCTGAGACACATACCTGATGTCGAACTGCTGGAGAATCACAGCCCACCGCGCTAGACGGCCAGTCAACATAGGTCGGCTCAGGATATATTTCAACGGGTCTACCCGAGAAACCAACTGTACCTCATGGTGCTGCAAGTAGTGCCGTAATTTCTGTACGGCAAATACGAGCGCCAGGCAGCTCTTCTCGATGGGGGAATACCTAACCTCCGCATCGAGGAGCATGCGACTGAGGTAATAGAGGCTATTCTCTGTTCCCTCGTTGTTCTTCTGGGCGAGAAGGGAACCCAGGGACCGTTCCAGGGCGGTCACATAAAGGACCAGCGGCTTTCCGGATACAGGCGGCATCAGGACTGGAGGTTGAAGCAGGTACTGCTTGATTTCCTCGAAAGCGGTCTGACACTCTTTATCCCATACATAGGTGGCACCCTTCTTCATAAGCCGAGAAAAGGGCTTACACTTGCCGGCCAGATTCGCGATGAATCGGCGTATATAGGCTAAGTGGCCTTGGAACCATTGCAGTTCCCGGACGGTACCCGGGGGAGGCATCTGGCTAATCGCCCTGATTTTCTCTGGGTCGATCTCAATACCCCGGTATCTTACCACAAATCCAAGGAACTTTCCGGAGGTGACCCCAAAGGCACACTTCAACGGGTTCATCTTCAGGCAGCGAGACCGGAGGAAGCTGAACACTTTCTCAAGATCTTTGAGATGGTCCTGACGCTGGCGCGATTTGACAACCACGTCGTCGACGTAGCATTCCACCAGTGTGCCGAGGATTGGCTTGAATATGCGGTGCATCGCCCGTTGGTAGGTGGCACCTGCATTCTTCAGGCCGAAGGGCATGACCCGGTAGCAAAAGGTACCTTGGGGGGCCCTGAAGGCAGTGAAATCCTCATCCTCAGGGGCCATCCGAATTTGGTTGTATCCGGAGTATCCATCCATGAAGGAGAGGGCTTGGAACCCTGCTGTGGCATCAATCAACAACTCTGTCACTGGAAGGGGAAAGTCATCCTTCGGACAGTGGCGGTTGAGATCGCGGAAGTCGATGCAGACTCTAATCTGCCCGTTCTTCTTCCTGACCGGCACAATGTTGGCCAGCCATTTGGGGTACTGAACTTCCCTCACGAAGTTGGCTTTGATAAGCTTGTCAACTTCGGCCTCAACCATGGCACCATGGGATGGGTGCATCTTCCTGGGAGGCTGCTTGAACCCGCGATGGTTCGCCGGGAGACCAAGGCGGTGGACGGCTACCTGAGGATCTAGCCCCGGCATCTCGTCATAGCCCCAAGCGAACACATCACGGTGCTGCCTGAGAAAGTCCACGTACTGCTGCCGCTCCTCAGAGGGCATGGCGGCACTAACCAACGTGGGTCTTGGATCGGCCTCGGTTCCAAGGTTCACCTGTATTAACTCATCGACCGTGGCGGGGACGCCCTCCTCAAAGGCTGGGGGTGCGTCTTCCATACCCTCTCCACTCGGGGAGGGATCATCCACGGGAGAGACTGCGTTGGAAACTGCATTGGGGCTACCAGATCCTGCTGGGCCACTGGTGCTGGCGCGGGCGGTCGCGGCCGTCTCATCAGGAGACTCGCGGACCGTCAAGACCATGGCGACGTCCAACCGGTGAATCGGGAGGACGTAAGCGTCATCCAGACTTGCCCAGGGATCGCTTGCAACAGCGACAGGCTCAACCTCACCTGCCAGGATCTGCTTATCCTTGCTCTTGTAATAGTCCGCGTCCAGATAGCGGGCTTCACATGAGGCAAAAGGAGAGGCATCTCCTTGAAGCACGCCTACTCGACCATTAAGGGAGTATTTGAGGCATTGGTGGTATGACGAGGGAACCGCCGCATGAAGGTGAAGCCATGGCCTGCCCATCAATGCGTTATACGCAGTGTCCTGAGAGACTACCATGAATTCGGTGTTGGCAACCAAGTCACCGAACTGGGTCTTCAAACGTATCTTGCCGACCGGGGTTTGCTCGGTGCGGTCGTACCCCTGGATCCTGAGGTCGGAGGGAATCAAGTCATCCTCAGACAACCCCAATCTCCGGAGCATCCGAGTTGGAATCAGATTAATCCCGGACCCCGTGTCGACAAGACAGCGCCGGACTTCAAGGCCGTTGAACTGGCCGGTGACATACAGCGGACGAATGTGTCCCTGTATAGGAGGGTCTTCATCCTTACCAGAGAACGAGATAACTGCCTGACATTCGGCGTCCTCGATCGTTTCGGCGTGAAAGGCCTCTGCAGCCGCAACCTCTGTCTCAAACTGGAGGGGGCTCTTCAGGGCTTCAGCGAGTGCCTCGCGCATCTCAGATGACATGCGCAGAGCCTCAAGGATGGAGAGCCTTGCTGGGATGTCGGCCAAGTGCTTCAGGACATCATACTTTTTGGCCAAGCGCGAGCTCCTGGTTGCAGGAGGTTGCTCTGCGGTTGGCGGCATGACGGGCCTTACCGGTTGGATCGGCGGCCGACTGGTACTTGGCGCATCTCGCTGTTCACTGGTCGCAGTCCGGGAAATGGTCACCGTACTGGAGTCAGGAGGCCGGGATGGACTTGTGGCAGGGCGGAGCTGGTCGCGACGCGGCTGAGGCGGTTCTGCCCGGTCCCATACCACAAACAGTGGCGGAGGCGAATCCGTCATCCCCGGATGGGGAGCCTGCGCACGTTGAGCTCGATCTTGAGCCTGCCGCCTAGTCTCAGTGGCGTGCACGGCCTGGCCGGAGGTACCGACGGCTGTGCCCCGGCGACTCCTGCTGCTGCGGTTCTTCCGACGGTGGCGACGACCGGGGACACTAGGGAGGTCCACCTGGTGTTCTTCAACGTCGGGAACCGAAAAGGGATTTACCAGCTCGACGGTGTTAACCGAAGCGTACCCAATACCGTCATCGGACGAATCATCCATCACCGGGCGGATCCGAGGAGGGACCCCCATCTCCGGGGGCATGAAATCGCCGAGAGTACGGGATAGTGGCGGAACTGGCGGGGCGCGCTCTTCCTTCTTGCGCTGCCGCCGTTTGCTCCTCTTGGAGGAGGCAGACTGGGACGACGATGCCGAAGCAGCACCCGCAGGTTCTGGGGGCTCAGGCTGATTCAAGCGCGCACGGATGATTCCCTGGGCGCGAATGGTCGTCTTGCGGGCCATCCAGTTATTATACTTCTGGGACCCGCGGTCGGAGACCAGCTGCCATTCGTCCTCGTTGCCACTATCGTCATCTGATCCCACGAACACGCCCGCTACCTGTGCTGGAGCTGGGCCCAACCTGATTACATTGTTGTTAATCTGGTCTTGGAGCCAGTCCTTAAACACATAGCACCGCTGGATGGTGTGCCCCAGGGCCCGATGGTAGGGGCAGTAGCGGGGGTTATCCGTGAGATGTGCCTCCTCTGGCCTCCAGCACTCAGGCAATCGCACAATCCTCTGCTCCAGGGCGCTCCGGAAATAACCGGGGACCTGATCCTCATGGAATGAGTACGTCAGGTGTCGCGGGCCCCTGGGAGCGCGGTCTTGACGAGGGGCCGGAGGGGCCTGCCGAGGAGGTGGACCCTGATTATCTCGCCTGGGTTGCGGCGGTACATTACGCGGAGGGGCCGGCCGGTTCTGAGGCTGCCGCTGCTGGGCCGGGAACTGAGCCCGTGGAGGCGGATTCCTGTGAGGCTGCGGAGCTGGCCTCACCGGCAGCAGCTCCAACGGCCTGGGAGCCTCTATCTGGGCCACAGCAGCGGGCTCAGCCCTGCTGGCTCTCCTTGCAGGAATCATAGGAGGCAGCGGGTGTGCCTGGCTGGCCTGTTGCAGGGCTTCCTCAAGACGTTGAGCTTTGTCTGAGAAGTCCCTGAACCCTCCGGGGTAATTCTGAGTGATCAGGGAAGGGACCAGCTCGGTCTTGACGTTCCCGACGCACATTGTCAGCAACTGCTCCTGAGTCAATGGCATGTCAAGGGAATACGTGAGACCCTTCCATCGGGCGACGAAGTCCGCGACTCGCTCATCAGGCCTCTGCTTGCACTTGAAGAGGTCTGCGATACTCGTCTTCCGGGTCGTGGAACTGAACTGGTAGAGGAACTGTCTACGGAGGTCCTCCCAGCTGGTTACCGACCCGACGGGGAGCTGGCTGTACCAGACAAATGCTGGCCCTTCCAGTGTCTGGACAAAGCAGCGAAGCTTAGCGGCCTCTTGCTGCGCCGGAGTCCCCAACATAGGCCCGCACCTCGAGTTGAAATGGGCCAAATGTTGTGGCGGATCTCCGGTCCCGTTGAAGGGGGCGAAAGTGGGATTCCCGAATCCCGGAGGCGCCGGCATGTCATCCACCCATGCTGGGTATGGCTTGCCGTCCGGTGGGATCGCCACCTGCCGAGTCTCCAAGGCTTCCAAGCGGGCAATGAGTGCCGCCATCGGATCGTCCGGACATGGGTTCCAGTCCTGGCGAGGATCTCTAACCACGAGCGCATTGCATGGCCCTTCAATCGGGTCGTCGACCGGATCGTCGAACTCGGCAGCTCGTGGGATGGCTGGCGGAGCGGCCCTTGGGGCAGCGGGAGGAATCCGAGCGGGATCTCTCGGGTAGTCGCGCCGCTCGGGAGGGTGTGGCGAAACATACCGCGCCCTCTTGCCGTAGGCAATGGCCTCTCTCCTGTCGGCGAACACGGCGTAATCACGGTTGCCCGGGAGAGTCTCATCGAGGGGTGGTTGTTCCGGTCCCTGCTGCCCTGGCCTGGGATCACCGTAGTCAGGCCGCCGTTCTGCAGCGCGCTCGGCGAGGAGCTGGTCAACCAGCCTCTTCTGTTCGGCGAGCTGCTGACGTAGCGTAGCCTTCTCGGGATCCTCCTCTGCCTTCCGCATGGAGGCAGATGGGTCGGCGGGCCTTATAGCCTCGCTGTGCTCTTTTCCTTTGCTGACGTTTCGGCTCAACGTCAGTGCTTCAGTGGGTGCGGGGAGCCCCAGGAGGTTCCTCTGATGACGAGTAACTCTCACTGATGGGTCTGACGACGGCTTGTCTTCGGGGGGGAAGCCCCCGTCGAGAAGTTCCAAGTCGTTCCCCTCTCCCGACAGGTCAGCCATATTGACTGTTCCTGTCCCTGGGGATATACCCTCAGGGCCACCCAACGAATCGGGCTGTCGGCGAATCACACTGAAGCGTAGGGCAGCGTACTGCCCCCATCCACGGATATACACGTGGGGAGTGGCTTCCTCGATAACTTTGCGGAGTACTTGAAAGCACTCAACGCATCGTTGTTGGAGGGCCTCGTGGTGCCCAAATGACCCGGGGTGCCGAACCGCGGGGAGCATGGCCAGGTCAATTTGACGGCACTGCTCACCAATATCCTCCAGGTGTAGTTGACTCCCGGGGTATGGCATTTGTAGGCAGTGAAGACGGGAGTGAGTCTCCCGGAGAGTTCGGCGGAAGCACTCGAACTCATCCGGGGTGAGCGATTCGGGTGCATCAAAGCCCGGTCCTGCGACTGGCCAAAACTTCTCAGGGAAGTGGCCCTCTGCAAGGACGGTCCAGAAGCTCCACGACTCAAACTCGGGACCCAGATCTCCTCGGTCCTCTTCCATGGCTGGGAACGGACGGGGAACTGGTAGTGGTGCCGAGGCGGGCCGTCGGGCCGACGGGCTGGCCGGCGGTGAATACGGCGAGCAGGCCGATTGGCCTCCATATCCCGGGCCTCCCCCTGAGGGTGGCGGTGCCCCAGCTACCACATCACGATAGGACGGGCCGGCGAGCGAACATCCTGCCGTAGCATCGGTGCTCGCCGAGGGCGCACCAGATCGTGGTTCGACCGTCGGTCCCCAGAAAAAGTCTCCGGCTTCTCTGATCGAGACGGAAGGCACTTCCGGAGGGGCCGGTACCAACCGCAAGTTTGATCCTTGGGGGTCTACCAGGCCCTCGTTACTCCGGATATACCTTCGGAGAGACGCGGGGATCACATCGATCTCGCTCTCGGGGAGCACGAGGCTGACGTGCCGCATTCCTACCCCTGCCCTTGACTGGCGGGATTGGGGAAGGGGCTCTGTCGCCGAATCGTACTCTGCCTCTGAGTCAGAGAAGCAAACCGGTCGGATCTCTGTCCGGAACTCCGCAACATTCTTCCCTCGGCGTCGACGCCTTGCCTTCCTGCCCCTGGGTGGTTCTTCGGGGCAGGGCTGATCTCTGTCCTGGCGTCCTCCGGCCGCACTGGTGCTGGGGCCGAGAGGACTGGGAACCAAGGTGCGAGGGGCACCGGGACAGATATCAAAGGGGACGCGGGGAGAGATGATTCCGGGCAGGCCTCCGGGTCGGGATCGGAAGGTGGGATGACCCACGCCTCCTGGATCGGCCACACAGAGTAGATCCTGCCGGTGAATAGCACTGCCGCGAGGTGGTCCGCGGTGGCTACTGCCAGTGCCAGCAACCGGGAGAGTCAACCCAACCTGCCTTTGGGGCGGTCGGGGCCTCGATCCGGGTCGGGCATAGGAGTTCCCCCGCTCAGGATGCATAGAGGCCTGGCGACTGGAGCCAGCAGTGGCTTGGGCCAATGCGGCCGCTGTTGCTAGAGCCCCAAGGTGGGCATCCTCTTCCGCTCGTGCCCGACGTTGGCGTCGAGACAGACGAGCCGGGATGAGCGGCGCGGGCAGGTGGAGAGCCTGTTCCTCGACTTGAGGGGCCTGGCGGCGATGTCGCCGTGGCCTGGCGGGAGCCCTTATCGTGGATCCCTGGAGCGGACCTCGGATAGGGTGATCCTGGGCATCTCCCACCTCATCCGCATAAGGAAGGGAACTGTCAGAGCGCTCCGGGGATAAACTCCCGAAGCGATTGGACGTTGAGGTAGGCAGCGGTGCCTCCCTGCGCGGCCCTCGGGGGCGGCGGTGGTGGCGAGGCGCAGCCTCCTCAAGGTCCAGGCGAGCCATTTCCCTAGTGGGGATGACTCCCTCTTCCTCGTATCTCCGCACCAGGGTGTTGATCACCCTTCTCTGGATGACCTCCGAGGGGGAGAGAGGGCGTGGTCGTCCCGCAATTGCGGCTTCTGGGACGGCTGCGGAACGGGCGGGACCGCGCGGAGCAGCCGCGTCGGTGTCTCCCCTGTCCCTGCGCCAGTGGGCGGGTGGCGTTCGGGCACTAGATCGGGCGACCTGATTTCTGCAAGCAGGGAGAATGACCCATTAATACTGACAGGAAAAAGGAATCGACAACCAACCATTAGCGCCACGACGCCTTCCGTGGGGGGAACCCAGGCCCTCGACATTGCGAGACGGAGTGCCCGATGTCCCTTCCCCAGCCCCTGGCGGGTAAGACTGAATGCTTGGCCGGGAAACACGCCGGTCTTCCAACACCTCTGAAAGCCATCGGTCTTCGTGTCGAGGAGAAGAGATTCACGTCGGGTTCACCATTTTTCTGTTTCGGTGCGGATGTGCGTCGGGTTACGCTGTTCCGCCAGGACGCGTTCGCGCGTGCACCCGTCAACCCGAGGGGATGGGCGCGCGGCTTGTGGTCCCGCAGTCCCGCTTTCCAAGGGCGGGCGGCATCCGTCCCTTATTCAGGGGCGTCTGCTCCTTGATCGAAACCGGGATGATGGGATGTCGGCTTCTCCTTCCTTGGACGTCTCCTCGGAACTTGTCGCCTAATCCGGGTCTCCCTCATAGACTTAAGAATGTTCGTGAATCTCGTTCCCAGCGCCATATCTTCATGGACACCGGTTAATTACGCTGCTTCCGCCCGGACGTTCCAAGGAGTCTGGGCGGGGCAGCAACCTGCGGTGAGAAGGTCGGGTGGCTCCGGGTGCTGGGGGCGTGTCGTAACACTGCGGCTCTGCACGTCTGTCTTCCGTCCCTAATAGGGCTTCTCGAAGGCACGATGGCCTGAGGCATCCCGTACTAGGTGCGGGGAACTGTGTCACCTGAGGTTTTCCTCAGCTTCCCGTGTTTAACACGGGGTATGCCGCGAGTTTAACGTCCAGCGGGGACGGCATCGGACCGATCAACACGAAAAGTGGATCAGATGACGGAACCCCTTTGCGGGGAACCTCCGACGCTGGGGCCAGCACATGGGCGGCTTCCCAAGTAACGTGGAGTGAAGTGAAGTGGCATGACCCCACCGGGATGTGGCGGCCCGGGTAAGGATCAGGATGGATGATGGAGTAAAGAGCTTGGACCCCAGAGGGGCTTCCTACGTACCGCGCGTTAACACGGATCAAAGTCAACGTAGTTCGGGCATACAGTTTAACGTCATGCTGGACGTCGGCAAGCCGACTCACGAAGAGGTCGAGGCCGCCGGGCGGAGGATTGAACCGAACCACCTCGCACGGAGGGGGGATGGAACGGCCGGGTGGATCACAGTTTCACGTCATGCTGGACGATAAAAGGGGAAATGGAAAAGGGGGGCTGTGGGGAGGCACCGTGGAGATACACACGGGCAGTCTTCCACAGGGGCGGATTCATAGGTGAATCAACGCAAGCGTGAACCCTGGAGGGGTCCACTGATGGACGAACGGACGTAAATACGACCGGAACGACCAGGTGGTGGGCTTGGGCCTCAGGGAGGCTTCCTACGTACCCTGTATAGAAGACAGGGATCAAAGTCCACGTAGTTCATTCTGTCAGGACTTACGCACTTGGGGCAGCCCGGATACTGCAAAACTCAGTTGGAAGGGACTTGGACCGAAAGCAAAAGACACCTCGATCCCAGTCAGACCCTCTACTGGCTTCGGCAGTGGGGAGGTGCAATGGAGATACACATGTGCAGCCTCCCACGAGAAACTAGGGGTTTGTAATACCCTGCCCCCGTAGGGAAAAGCCACTCCCATTAAATCGTCCCAAAAGGGGGACAATCCCGACATCCCTGCAGAGACGAGCGGGTGGGGGCCACGTCCAAACCGGGGGAGACCCTGCGTGCGGAGCACGGGATCAGGTTGCGGACGGTTTAGCGTCTTGCCAGACGAAGTACAGTTTAACGTCATGTGTTGAGGACGAAGCGGACGGTTTAACGTCTTGCCGGACGAAGTACAGTTTAACGTCATGTGTTAAGGACGAAGCGGACGGTTTAACGTCTTGCCGGACGAAGTACAGTTTAACGTCATGTGTTAAGGACGAGGCACTTGGCAGTTTAACGTCTTGCAGCACGGACGATGGGGGCTAGGCAGTTTAATGTCGTGCAGCTTGGACGGGTGTGCAGTTTAACGTCATGCTGGGCATAGGTTGCCGGACGAAGCACTTGGCAGTTTAACGTCTTGCAGCGCGGACGATGTACAGTTTAACGTCGTGCAGGACGTATATGCAGTTTAACGTCATGCTGGACGAGTATGCAGTTTAACGTCATGCTGGACATAGGTGCGTGTCACTTCGCGCAAGCCTGGAGGGCCGCACGGGAAGACAACGCACGGTGCGGGCACCCGGGATGAGAATCATCGGGTGCCACACAGGCGGGTACCCTTAGGAGGTCAACGGGGACGACCCTGGCAGATTGCGCGCAAAAAGGAAGCTTTGCGCGCAATACTGCGGGCCGGCGCGCAATCGGGGCGGCTGGCGCGCAATTGGGCCAGCGCCTTGCGCGCGGATGCTTGAGATTGCTCACACCGGGCTTCGGATAGCGCGCGGGGGCAACGGCTCATTCTCTAATGAATGGCCACTTGAAAGAAGGGGGGGTGCGCGCAATCAGGCCGGATTGCGCGCACCCCGGGGGCAATTGCGCGCAAGCGGGTTCTTTTGCGCGCAAAGGCCTTAGGGTGAGTTTTTATTCAAATGAAAGGAGCCAGCGGGGATTGCGCGCGAAGTCGGACCCCGAGGCTTTCTTGCGCGAAAGAAAGGAGGTTACCTGAAGTTCGTCATTGCGCGCGGAAGGGGTTGAATTGCGCGCACGGGAGACGTTTCGACTTCCAGCAACCTTTGAAACGTTGGGGGTCGCCTTGTATTTATAGGCAACCCCGGGCGCGGAATCCAGGGTGCGAGCGCGAAATTCCCCCCGCGGGCGCGGAATCGGGCGCGGCGCGCAAGGGAGTCGCGCGGACCCGCGGCGCGCAAAATTGCGCGCCGGACCGGCGCATTGCGCGCATCCCGGGGGGTTTGCGCGCGGAACATCACCTTTGCGCGCGGGCCTCTGAAATTCCGCGCAAGGCCTCCGGGCCCTCCGAAACGTTCTTCCGACTCCAAATATCACTTCACTTTCCGCATCCGGAGCTTCGTTTGGGAACAACGGACTTTTCCGGCGTCTACATACACATCGATTCATTGAACCATTTTCAAATAAAGATTATGAAATCATATATATATATAACATTAATTAGGGTATGCATCTTCAATGAATAAATAATTACATTGAATCATTCATTCATACCAAAAAGAAATACTTTCCTTATTAAGTTAAATATAAAGGAAGATATCATTTCAACATGATGTTAAGTAGAGTAAAAAATCAATCCCCACTGTGTGACACTAAATTATGAAGATCGTCATACATCATCACTCATTACCAAGGACCAAAATAGACTATCCATGAATAAAAAATGAATGTGGTTCTATGGTTATCATCCTGGTAATCTCAATATATAAGGTACACTTCATCTCTTGAGTATAATAAATTTCAAAAAGCATTCCATTTCCCCGTGGAAAGGATGGCTGAATTTGAGGGACCTTTTTTTACTATGAATGACTACCCATAGCTCCTAAAAATGAGATCATAACCATCAAAATAATGTTTATATTCCAGTAAAAAATACATATGAACCATGTGAACCATTACATAATTATAGAATATGTCATCACTTTATTGTGATTCATGATTATCCTTGATAATATTTTCCAAAATCATTACTCATTACTCTTGTTAATTGCCACTTCGTTTACAAAATCCTCTTCTGCCACCTGTAAAGGTGTTGGTGTAATTATAACCAAGGGACTTCCAATTACAATTTCGTGAATCACTCCACTCATCTCAGTTCCATGTGCATCATGTCCTCAAAATACATGCACTTTGGTCAATGATTTATGGCCTTAACCTTTATTCTCTAATGGTTATAATCGCAAAACCATAAAATTCTAGAGAATGAAATAAAAAACATCTCATGTGGGAAATCAATAAAGAATAATCTAATAAAAACTAATTCATCATATTTATAAACAAATAATATCTAGTTTTTTTGGAAAATGTTAGAGGGTATGTAAAAAATGAATAATTCAATAGGTTTTCATCGTGTTTCCTAATTAAAATTTGATCCATTATCATCAACCCTCTAGTCTAGGAGGATGTTAGAGTAATGGTTTGCCTCATCTCCTCAGAATGAAAATGTGTTCAATAAGATGGGGCATAAATTAAATTGGTATTGAACTATTATTTAATATTAGTTTTTCTCCAAAAATCTTTCATATAATTGATACATGAGTTGATACTACCATGTTCCTTGAGTTGATATTATTTTTTTGGATACCCCATTGACCTTTGGATCCCTTGATCGTGGTTCTCCATTATATAAAACTGGTAATAGGGACTGGTAAATCCAAAGGTATTGCACTATGATTCAAATCTCAATAACAAAATTACTCGGATATTATTCATAGTGATTTGTTGTTCCTTGTATAAAGGACCCCCTCAAACCCAAAGATATTGGAATAACTACATTAAATATAGTCTTCCACCATCCTCAGTGTTTTACCATTACCAACTAGTTTCCATAAGTAGTTAACTCTGATATTATAGGGTCATGATATATGCATCTCATGACCAAATTATTCAAGATTATTCACAATCCATAATATTAAATTTTCATGTATTGTACAAATTATTAAAATATTAATGTAACATTATATTAATAAACATTTTTGTGGACCGCACCATATGATCAGAAACCATATTTTGTGGGGCTAGAACTTCTTGTCCATAAACTAAACTAACCTGTGGTTTTAGAACCCTTCACCGAAAAATCTTTTCTTCATATCCCACATCATCATCCATATTTTTTAATCTTCATAGATCCTTTAAGACCCATAGAAGGGAGAGTGTTTTCCACATCTTGACCATTCATGTATAACATAAAGGCTCACACGTAAGGACCCTATACCAATTGACAGGTGGAAAATTTTCATTATAATAATAGACCTCAAATATTCATGATCCACGACAACATTGTGATGAAACTTGAAATATTAGACTACTTTTTATTTTATCCGGAACGACTACCCCATCTCAGAATATTCAATTTATACTTTAGGGATATGAGTTACAAACCAAATATTATAACTATACTAACTAAATATCATACATGATGTAGGGTGTCACAACCCATCATGTATTACCATCCTTTGTAATTTCTATAATAACACAGGGTGTTTGAAACATTCATTGCCCTTTGTTCTTCAAAATATCAACTAAGAATGTAGGGTATTAGAACATTTCATGGATATTAATTATTTAGAATCATAGAATGTAATAAATGTTCCAAAACTCTTCATGAATACACATCATTAACTACCATAACTATATTTTATAAGATATAAAACCCTAAACTATAATAATTGATGATCAACCCTAAAAGTGAAAAAACAATTGAAATAGGTAGTTTGATGTATAAGATCCAGAAGTAAAAAAAAGGTATAAGATGGGAAACCCAATAACAAAGAAGCTTATGGTTGGAGATAATAGAACCTAATATATAGAAACTGTCTAATTTTCAAAACCACTCATCTCTAATCAAAATTTACATAATACTCAATAGGAAGAAAACTTGTAAAGGGAACACTAGGTAAAATTTTACTCTCTGTTCATGGGACATGCATTTTTTGTGATCCAAGAAATATGATTTATTATCACATTGAAAATGACTAACAATTTTCATGTTAAAAACTATAAAAGGGTGGTGTGGTAAGAATTTATGTCCACACCCATTAATATTTCCCCATATGAAACAAGGGAACTTGTTATGGAAATATAAAAATAAAACAAGTCGTGTATGTATCATTATATGTCCCTAGTAAAAATCAAGATATACTTGCTAAGCCCATTAATTTAATAAAAATATATAGCTCATTCCTTTATAGACATATGTTTACAAAAAATATCATTTTTCACTAGGTAATCCCAGGATAATCGAATAATATACATCAATAAGGATTCTCATTCTGATAGACATTCACGGTAAATTCAAATGAAAAATATGTTATAATTTAGGTATTCAATTATAGTAAAAATAATAGAAGTCATTGGTGGTTTAAAAGATATATTTTCAATCAAATTTCATCCACATCATGAATGATATAAATCATGATAGTGACATGTAATTTACAAATGAATTTTTTAACTAATAATATGAAGTTTTGGGAGGTATATCCACATTACAGAGTCTCTCCAGGGTTCATTAAAAAGTAAAAAAATTTGTGGCTAGATTAAAATTTAATATAGTAATATGGATATCCAAAATTACAAATATTATATAGAGAGGTTCCAATTGACACCGTTGTATAACCATTTATTATTATTTTTCCATAACTAGAGGAAGAGGAGTCTCAATTAAATAAACCAAATTTTCATCACCATTATTGGTGGTCTCTAATTGGGATAAGGATATTGAAATATCATACCACATGTGAGTTTTTCTCACTTCATGTTCGACTATCAATATAGTCCAATTATCAATCTGAACATAAAATTTAGAGACTTTATGATGTCTCTACTCAATCACGCTTTGATGGTTTTTTTATCAATTATACATGTGAAGTTATTTCATCAAATGCTACACATATCCTTCCTACTGTTGGAATTTTTTATAGAGTCAGGGAAATCATTTGAGTAATGTTGTTTAGTTATCCATATTCAATGATGTCTACTCCTAAATCACGAATGAGTTAGTAAAGGTGTTCATCTTGGTTATGGATCTCTAAAATGTGTTTCTTGATAGATTTTCTCCCAACTTATACTCTGTGATACATGATCCATTATGATTGTACGATAGAAGAAACTAGAAGAAGGAATGGTTAATGAGGTTTACATTGGTATTATTTCCAACTGAGAGGATTAAAATATAAAATAATAACCCTCATATATTTTTCTTACAATAATAAATTAATATTTCACTTATATAGATGAACTAGATTCCTCAAAATATCATACACTGGTAATGGGAGACACTTCACCATGGATATAGTGCATCATTAGGGGATCCCTCTAGTCTTTAATAAATTACAATTTTCTAAAAGATAAGAGTCTTGATGAATTGTATGGGTTTTCCACATTAGAAACTGGTCAACTCGGTACACCAACTGGGTAGGCCTCCAACCAAGAATGGACATAGTCGTGATATATGTAGTTTGGGTAATTGATATTAAGAAGAATTATTTAAGCATTAGTATATTTAGGCTCTAGTATAATCAAAAAATGGTGTACGGGTGCGGGATTATTTTCACCTCACATTCCATCTAAATGAAGAAAAGAAAATATCTAAAAATAGAAAAAATGGTGAGAAAATTGGTAAGGGTTGTATGTCTTATAGATAATCATATTGGCTATGTGAGTGGAAATAATCCCATTCTAGAGAGAGATTTTATTTGACATATTATTGATATAACCACTTCGATTATAAATAATTATCCTAGTTTATGTAGTGTATGGAATGAAGCTGAAATGGTTATGATAGATAAATATATTAATAACCACATAGGGTAATAATGGAATCACTTCGACCCATGAAAATGTATACAACATCGGAAAGAATGAAGCATGATGTATCACAATAGTGTTAAGATATTTTTATCTCTTGATATGCTCTCATACCCAAAGAAATAATTATTATAATAGTGAACCAATCAAATATTTGATTTTTCCTTCTTGAATATGACCATGGTGTTGAAAAAGATGATGAAGATTTTACATATCTATATTAAAATTATTCCCCACTTCAAATCAGGCTACCAAAACAAATGTACCTACTCAAATTCAAAAATAGTGTGTCCATAATTTGTAAAACTCATCCATTTAGAAAATTTGTAATAAATCTTTCTAACTGAATACATGGGGATACCTCTACTATCACCCATTAGCCCCATAAGGCATGCTCCCATACAACTATAATGGCATCTAAAGGTCATGTGTTGTCTCAAGAAAGTCAATAAGAAAATCTATATGGGTGTAAGAAATTTTAAAATGTCATGTTATGATAATGGAATATGATGATCTAATTATTGTAAAGAATGATGGATAATAGCTTCAAATTCTTTTTTAACTTCCCCTTCATAATAGTGACCATGACTCATGCCACGGATGGAGTTTGTTCAGGGTTATCCCTACTATCCATAGTAGGATGGAATTAATCATACATATCCCCAATAGGAGTTATTCATCCTAACTGATAAATTCCCTGAAGGATGATCCCTAAAATTCCTTGTCAAAGATGAAATAAGTTAGTACTAGCACACTAGATCCTAATAGTACTATTGAGGAGTTTAGATTTATTGTATATGATGAACTAGAAAATCAATGCCCCTCATAATGGTCAATATCATGAAGTTGATCACTATATTATATGAAGACCCATAGAACCTAAAATGTTCATTACTATTCTTCCAAAAAAATTCCACCTAGACATAATTCCCACTAAAAACTTGAACAAAAGTTTATAAAAATGAATGAAGAGACAAGTACATTTGTGTAACTATGATATGTTACATTATGGGAGGTATCATTACCATCTGGAACCTAATGGGAGATATCCAACATGTATGATAACATGTGGAGTACTTCCATGATAAATTGACTATCTTCATAAATTGACATCTAAATATAATGGGGGAGGATGAATATGAATACTTTGACCCCTATAGCCTTGAGCTAATAGTGAAACTATTACATTAGCACTGCATACAATCAATCACATCTCAAATGTCCAAATAATTTAGTAACCATGGTAAACAAGAGACAAAATAGAAATTGATATAACATTTAGAAAACATAAAACAAACAAAGTGTTTTGTTTGAGAAATATATTATTCGACAAAGCATACCCTTGGATATCAATCTAGTATCCCATCAAAAATGAAAATCCCAAAAAGGGTGAGGTTAGATTATCATTATGTGTTTCCAGTAAATATAATATATCATGACTAAATAAGCATAAACAATATTGTAAGGTAAATAAATGAAATACATGGGCATAATTTGGTAGGAATAATGGATGATTGAGTATAAGACGCGCACATTCACATGATCTCATAAATTATCCAAGTATATTATTATCTATAGAATAATAAAATGTTAATAAAGAACAAAATTCATTATTACAGAATTCATAAATATGGATATCTCATTAAATACTATCTACGCCTTACTGAAGACTTCTAAAAATATTATTAAGTACTCATGAAATGTTATAAAAAATAAATTATTAAGGCCTTATCCAAACCAAATCATGTTTGAATCATGATATATATCAATGCATCGAGGGGCTATTGATCACCCCTCTTATTAAAAAGTCATTTTAATGAATTCCTCATTTTAATAAATAATATAAAAATTTCAACATGCCATTTAAAAATCAATAATTTTTCTTATTTAAATAATTATTCATATGAAATATGAATATTTATCAATTAAAAAAGTTATAAACTATCAAAAGAAATAATATTAATGGAGACATTATATCAAAACCTCAAAAAATGATTCAACAGTGGATTTTGACATAGATTAAAATACTTTTAAGATATTTCTGGAATATTACTTAGTTAAAATGACATTTTTTATATTGAAAATATAATATAAAATCTAAAAAATAGTCACATAATAATGAAATAATTTTCTTTAAAAAAACCTCATAAACAAGTAAATAAGTTTATAAAAAATTATTGATTAATTATGGTGGGTAATTCCATCAATTATATATAAGCTAATAACGTATTCCATTCAAAGTTTTGTAATAATTTTCATGATGTATCTTGTTCAGAAAATGATAACAATATTTTATTTAAAACATTTTAAAAAAATTCAAAAGGGTAAAAATTTATTTAAAAATACATGGATAATAATAAAAATAATCAATTTTAAAAAAAATAACATCAACATGGATGAGAAATATTCCTTAGTTGACACATAAAAAAATAATAAATAACGATGATATTGTAAAATAAACCCTTACAACATGTTTATATTTTTAATTATAAGAATATTAAAGAAATAAAATCATCTGAGAAATTAAAAAAAAGCTTCTAAAAAATATAATCATTATATAATATATCATTAGGTAATTCTATACAACGGAAAAGTGAAATAAGTTATGAATATGATGAATGTAAATATGAAATGAGAGAAATTTAATCATGTCAAAATTTCCTTGTAATTAATTTTAACTTTGTATATAATAAATTGAGATTTATTATAATTATATAGACCTTTCAATTATTTCATATATTATATATTTATTAAAAAAAATATATGTTTTAACAATGTTTTCAACATTATCGTTATTTTAGGGCTTAACAAGTTTTTTCATATATGTTTTGATTTGGTAGTTAGAGTCAGTGTACATTTTTTATTATTAAATTGTGTCAAGAATATTATTCATGGTGTAAATACAATATATATTCAATATATAGAAATTTATATTCATACTAAAATAATAGAGTTGGAAAATTGAATTACAACATTCATAGAGATGATAAGCCTCATGTATACATAAGAAATGTTTTTATTTTTTAATGCGTGGATCGAAAGAAAGAAAAATAATAATTAACCATTAATAAATCAATATAATTTAATATAGATCATATATATTTATTTTATACATTATTATAACCAACCAAGTAAATTGGTGATGAAAAAACAAAGTACACCATTATATGGGGACGGATAGGTCGTATTTATGCATGAGAGATATTTGTGATTTTCATGGGATAGAAATGAGAAGGATTATGGGTTCCCATAATCATAATAAAATATTACTATATATATGATACTGGATTTAATGTTTTTGGTTTTCTAAAACACATAAAGAGGAAGTAAAAGTGGAAATAAATATGAATGATCCAGTAAGATGATTACCTCTTCTTCGAAGGACACCATTTATATCTTTTCATAAGGGATCTCAGAATTTTATTTATGAAGGGCCTGAACCAAAAGAACATGTATACTGATTTGTAGTGGAGGAATTGGTATATTTTATTCAATATATATGGATCAATGTTATGAAAATATGGGAGGATGTTCCCTTTTATAATTAAGGTGAGGGTTACTTTTGTGACCTCCTAAAATTTAAATAATTATAAATAAATATAAAATCCAAACTAGACACAATATCATTTTTTTAATATAGATGAATAAAGGATGTGTTTCAGAAATTATAATCTTATACAAAAAAATTATACATGTTTGAAATATTTTTGTATCCTTAACTTTTGGTTTTAATTCCTCAACAAACCTTTTCAAAATTACAGTATCAAGAGGGTTGTTTTACTATTTTTTAGGAGAATATTAATACTTATAATGAAAAAACTATCACAAAATGGACCATGGATGATATTAAAAATTGTATCCTTATATGTTTCTGGAATTTATTTTTTTATTAATTTTTATATAATTACAAAATATTATTTTTTATAAAATAAAAATAATTTCCATTTGTAGAAATATTCATTTCATTGACATTAATAATATTAATGAAAAAAAAGAATTTGAAATAAATAGTTAATTATATCAATATCATAACATTTTTCTCTTGAAAATTCATATATCACATAATATTTCACAAATTATATTGCTTTTAAGATAACAAAATATAATTTAATTAATTATTCCATCAATTGAATAAATATTGGATCAATGTTGTTTAAGAAATTAATTTAAATATTTCTTCACTAAAATTAAAAATAAATTACGATAATTGAGATAAAAAACATTTATTGAAAAATATTAATTATAGTAAGTAACATCCTCTAGAATACTCAACTTTAAGAATATTATACTTATTTAAAATTATGGTGTGCGATGTTGGAATTTACCTAAAATGAAATATTATAAAGTTTATAATCTAATCCAAATGTCCATATAATTTTATATAACTGAGTATTGGATGAAAAATGAAGAAATGTAATAACTAAATATTATTAATATGAGTGTTATGGTCATTTTAGAAAACATATAATTTTATTTTTAACTTTAATTACAATATATACCATTAACTTTGGTAAAAAATATTACGATTACTATTCATAATGAGACAAAATAAATGTATCCTAATTACTAAGTTTTCAAATCATAAATAAAAAATAAAATAAAAATTTCAAAATACAATACATATATATAAATGAATTTATTTTAAAATTAAACTAGTAAAACACAAGGAAAAATGAATTTGTTCTGAAAATTGACTTTTAAGTATAAAATTGTTTTTACAAAAAAATATAGAAATAAAATATATCCAAATGAACATAATTTTATATAAATAATTTAAGATAAATAATTTTATATTTAAAACATTTCAAAATAAAATCATACTTTATAAATACTTTAAACAAAACACAATTTTAAATAAAAAACAATATTTTTTACCATTTACTTTAAAATAAATATTTTTTGAAAAATATTATACATTAAACCTAATATAATTCTCATATGACGATTTCATAAATAATAATATTTTAATAAAATTTAATTTATAGATATTCTAAGAATATATTATATTTTTTACTAACAATATGTAATTAATATCATTTATAATGAATACAAATATCTGATATATATAATAATATTAATTAAAATTGAGAACATATTTCCTATGAATTCATCAATGATTTTTCATTTCATAACTACTTTTTATATATTTCACAATTTATTTATTACATCTTACATCCAATAATTTAACTACTAGTTTGTAAATGTTGTATTATATAATATTTTACATTCTATTGTAGCTTGGTGTTGTGTTTTCTATAAGCTATAAAGAACAGTTTTATTTTAAAATAACAGGGTTTCATATACCACAAACCATCACATAGAATAAATTTATTATAAATATCATACCATAAAATCATAGTGTGTTTAATTCTCCCCCTTCTTCAATTTTTTCCCCATAGTACGATCTTATATTTAGTAATTAAGGGTTTGACATTTGAAAATTAATTTAATGGAAAAAGAATATTATAAAATGGATCAAAAAACATCTTCTTTTAAATAGCGAATGGTTAGTGTGAAGTTTAACAGAAAACAATGCTCTAAAATTGGAAAACAACAGTTAGATATTTGGCTATTTTTTACATCATTCTAACTTACCCCTTCTGTTCGAGAATCTCTCCGTCCTTTGGATCATAGGCTAATCTCAGGGAAATTTTCCCAATGTAGATGTAGAGACCTAATGCCTGACGTACATTTACATTACATTACATTTTCGGAATACTTAGTACATAACAAAAACACACACACAAGGATCGTAATAGTTTAGTGTCTTTGGAAACTCAGAATATAATTTTCTAATCCTAGTGAAATATCTTTAACATATCCCATAAGGATCTTCTTTTTTTTATACCTAAAACCTTTCTTTATATCCTGGGGAAACGAAAACATAAAAGGGTGAGCTCAAATGCTCAGTAAGGGTAAACAAAAGAAATATCAATCACATCGTATACACAAGCACATAACTTTTGGAAATCATAACCTGCAAAAGAGATCATAATTTCATAACATGGGATAAATCATGGCAGTGAAATGTAATCACAATAATCATAACTTAAAACATGAAACTTTGTGGCATGTATACATAATCATAGAGAATCATTTCTTGTTAGTCAAGACTCATTGCCAAAACTATCTTAGTGGACAAAGTTCCTTTCTGAACCGAGTCACCCTCGTTTCAGTCCTGTTTTACTGAACCGGTGTAACCTACCATTCCAACCATGTCTATCTCAGGAGATATAAAATCATTACCCAATGCATTTGAGGGAGATATAGGTCCCACTCATCTCATAATGATACCATTCTTATGTGTGCCACAAATTCATAAATCATACATCATTGCATAACCCATGTAATAAAAATGGGATTCTTAAACATCGTGACATCATAAAACAACTCATATAAGATAAAGGAATTCATAAAAAATAATTCCATCACAACATAATCAAATCGATGTAATAATAGGGATAGAAACAGAACCCTTTATTTTCTTAGATGGAAAATAATTTTGATAAAACACTTGAACTTCATTCTTGAGGAAAATATCCTTTCTACTTCAAAAAATACTTTTCCATTCTTAACATGTCATACAATTTTAAACAAAATGAAGTTGATTAAAAACAAACTTGAAAACTTTTAAAGGAAGCTTCTTGGAAATAATGTTTTAAAAATCCATTCTTGCCGTATAAGTTAAAAAAAACATTCTTCGTACTTTTGTCGGAAAAGACAAAAAGTACCTCGTACGAAAAACGATAAAAGATTCCTTTCATATCTTTTACAAAAAACTTACCGAAGGGTAAAATTGGATATAAACTATTATAGAAGGATGGATATAATATTACACATTTAGGGAAGATGGATGTGGATAGTAAAATACACCCCAGTAATTACCAAAGTAAAAACAATCTCGGATAAAAGTGAGATTGTGATATTTCTCTTAACATTGGTCCGATTTACTTCGTAAGTGTCCGAACCTCCTGTATAATGATTTAAATAATGTCATTGACTTATTATAGAATCATATTCATTGTTATTATATCATATATGGTTAACTTATGTCTTTATATTACCCGTTCTTTTGTAAATTCATGTTAAAGTAGCGTTTTGGGTAAAATCATATCATTTGTCGTTCGTGTTTTAACTTGTAATTATTCATATGATTACTTAGATAATGATTACTTAATTCCAGAATATAAAACATGATTTATATATAATATATATTCAGAATATATATATATATATATAATAGATCAGTAAATGGAAAGAAATACACCGTTCATGGAGACGGTAGACCGTTCGTACGCATGAACGCTGTTATCGTTTCCTTATTGAGTTGAATGGAATTAAGTAGATGACATACATATATATAAAAATAAATCCAGTAGCTTTATAATGTCATATATTTCATTATTATTTCTTATATATACTTTATAATCATTTTTAAATGGTTAACATTGAGAATGAATCTCAACGCGTCGTGGAGACGGTAGTCCGTACGTTTCACGAGCGATGATATCGTTTCCATAATTATTTAATTGAATTGGAGTGGATGATACAATATATCAGAATCAATATGATATTCTAATAACTATGTATAGTTGTTCTTTACACCATTATACCCATCCATGTAAGGTGGTGGTGGAAAAGTAGATTACACCACGGCGTGGAGACGGTATTCCGTACGTACGCACGCGCGGTGATTTCGTTTTCCGTAGGATGGATAGATGGTCAAATAGGGTTGTTTAATACTTATAATAACATATCAGTATATGATTGATACTGATGTTATTGCTTCATAATGAAACAACCTTAGAAGAAGTAGTGGAAGAAGAAATAAATGTGAAAGAATTGGTAACAGAAATTACCTCTTCTTTGAAGCGCCTCTTTGAGACCTCCTCTTAGGGTACCCAAATTGGTCTTTGAGGAAGACCAGAACCTATAGGATGTTTCTAGGGAAGTGGAGAAGAGAATTTTTCATAGGTTGGCCGAGCATGAAGGCTCAATGTTGTGTGAGGAAGAGAGGGAGGAGGTGCTCTTTTATAAGGGAGGAGAGGGGCACCTTTGGAATAACTAAAAATATTATTTTATTATAAAGTCAAGTTCAGTTTTAAATAGCTCCAAATTTATTTATTTCTATGATAATTTGGGGATGGGTTGAAATCCTCTCATCCAATAGAATTTAGACAAGTTTAGGTTGCTATTTTAACCTTATCATTTAGATTTAACATTAAGTTAAATAATTTTACTTTTACCGTGTCTTCTTGTTTTCGTATAATATAAGGTTAATAAACATACTATAAGAAGCAAAACGGACCCCAAGTTGTTTATTATTAATATATATAACCTTATCTAAGTCATTTGGCCGAACCTTAGATTTTTAGGAATAAAATAACAATTAATAATATAATATTTGTTTTAAAAACTATTTTATGTCAATTTTGACACTATTTAGTAATTGATTTTTGTGAAAATCATAACAGAATGATAAGTTCGAAAAAAGTTAATTAAATTGATACTAACATGTCATATTAACCTAGAAAAATATTGTAATTCATAAAAAGTCTCAAATTATATTTATTTGAGTATTTATAACATCAATTATGTCAATATTTCATTAATAAGAAAATTATTTCATAATCGTTGTGTCATAAATAAATTAATTTATTTAATGTCTAAAAATTAAAAATAAAATATCATTATGTAGGAAATCGTTTTCTCTTTCTAATGAATATTTATAGTCTAATTTATCTTATGTATAACCCTATATTAAAAATGTTTTATTAAATAAACTTTGATTTTAACTCTTTTAACTCTTCTTTGAATTAAATAATAGTAAATGTCCTAATCTAATCCAAGTTGGCCTAAATGATAATATTTTACACATAAGGTTGTTTTTGTTCGAGATACACTTGTCCAATAGGATTAGGACATGTGTTAGGGTAATATTAATATCATTTTTACCCTTAATTACCCTATTTACTTTTAACTGTGGTAAATAAAAGTAAAAAGTTACTATTCACCAAAAATTATTTTCATCTCATTGAACCACGTTTTACTTACTGAAATCAACCGTGTTTCTTGGATTTTTGAAATTCTATTCACAGAAGCGGTAAAATTATGATTTATGAAAAAATTAATTTTTTAACTACCACTTAGTAGTTTCACTATTCATCAAAAATTGAAGTTTTTCAGAAAAATGCCAAAATTTCACCCTAAGCTATAATTGATATTCCGAATTCAAAAATGATTTCTATTTTACAAAATTCCCAACATAAAAGTTGCATTAATTAATTTTATAATTAATTTCCGCTGTCACAACAAATAGTGTGTTTTTAAGAGATAATAACTATCAAAAGATTAGCACTTGTTTATGTCTGGTGTAAATGTGAAATTACATCCAATGACCAACATTGTATTGAATTGTAAAAATATATTCTAAATATACTTTAAAACAACTCAAATTAATAATTTATCACTATTAATTATTTCTATTGAAAAAGTTGTTTTTAATTAAAATTTAGTAATTTTCACTATTCATCAAAATATGAAAGTTATCCAAAAATCACCAAAATTTCACCCTAAGATAATTTCGATATTACGAATCCAAAAATGAATTCCATTTTGAAAAATAAAATTTTCAAAATTTCAAAAATTGGTTATTACTATTCATTACGGGTAGTTTTAATAATATTTTAATAGCATATCGTTGTTTAGTGAAACTCGTTATTGCGTACTACACACGCTATCGAGGAAGGTCGTTATTGCGTGTAATGCAAGGAAAGTAAAGGATGCGTGTTGTGCAATCTCCTTTTGGTGTAGCGTACAACACAAGACATTAGTGAAATTAAAAAAAAATCATAAAATCTTGGGCTGTTACATTCTACCCCCCTTAAAATGAAATTTTCCCTCGAAATTCGTTGGGGTTATAAATGGTTTACTATTCGAAAGTTTCTTTAATAGAAACCCACATCGTAAAAAGGAATACCAAAACCAATCTTTAAGAACAAAAGTATGAAATGTAACTGTTACCCAATTAAACTAATCACTGGGTTTCCACATAGGTGAAAATATGGATATGGAAGAGAAATCTAACCATCATGTTCTGATGGAGAGTGGTAGAGAACATGGCTATGGAAAAGCCAGCAATCACAAAGCCATAAATTTGTGATGATCTAGGGTACCATCTGATTCATCGGATATAAGGGCACTAGGACAACATTTTTGGTTTTCAAGATCATTTCCCTAAAGTTGAAGAATTTGAATTAGAATAAATACTTACTTTATTTTGGTACAATCTCACTGTTGTTTGTGCCTTGAACAATTTCCACTTCATCTATTAAATAAATGAAGTTAAATTTGTTATTCGTGAAATGTTAGCAGATCATGTGATAGAATGACGGGTCATTCCATCTGTCTCAAACAAAAGTTTAGAAAAAGTTATTAAATATACATAAGTCATTCTATAGTGAGATTAATCATATATGGTTCCTAAAATGGACTTATACTTCATATATCATACTGCTTAATATAATAAAACTAGTTTCTACTAAACAGGGACTTCCTGTAGTCCAGTGGTAGGAGATAAAGGCCAGTCGCACTTCGGTTGTGGGTTCGATTCCTACAACCTTGTCCGACGCGATGGGCTATCGCCCGTCCTGCAGGTTGTCCTTTTTCTAAAACTATATTACTATAACATCCCAACAATAATATTGAAAAAACTTCTATCCTTAAACAATACTAACTTATGTCCAACATAATCCATTCCAATCTTTAGGCTTATCCATAATACTGCAGTCCACTCTCATAACATAGTGAAAACGATTACCAGATATTTAATACTGTCGTTAATCCCCATATATCATAAGATATGTCTTGTTGGTCACATTCCAAACATTAAAAGTACTTAATCATGTATTCTCTTGAATACCCATTAAAACTTAGTGAAAACATGAATACAGTTAAAAGTTAACTCTTTCCACATACCAAAATCCAAAAATTCTATATACTAAAACCATGATATAACCTTCTCCTTATATCAGTCATGAGCTCATGAATACAATCAAACACCTCATTATCTTATTCTTCCTTCATTATGCGTGTATCATCTACTTTCCAAAAAATATCTGAATAACATTTCATGGTTACTAGTACCATTAATCATACACTTTAAAAACATAGGAAAGACAATAGTGTAACAATCCATAAATGTCTCTTTATTCCATAGTACCATGATATTACTTATACAACATTACACTTGATAAACATGCAATCATTCCACTACCTTCTTAAACCATTGACCGAGCTTCAACAATTCTTTCATCTCACATATCATTTGTAGTCTCTTCATCATCATCAACATAAATACTTCCCATACGACCATACTGATTATCTTCATGAGACTTTCCCTTAGGGAATTGGTTTTCATAATGCCCGTACATTCCACATTTAAAACATTTAACCATTGTTGATGTCATAGCAATACCATTATCCTCATCCATGTTGTTAACTGAACCATTTACTTTGCACTTACTTGCTTTGTGTCCTTCTTTTCCACACCCAAAGCATCTTCCAGTTACTTTGAAACATTCTCCATGATGCCTCTTCCCACATGATTTACATAGGGGAAATTGAACATTATTTCCTCTATGATCATCATGAAACTCCATCATTCTCTTATTAGCCGAGTCACGAAACTTACCAAATTTTACATTATTGATTGTATTATGAGATTGCTGATTCTGCATAATAATGATGTTTGGACATCCAAATCCCATTTCATTATGAAGAATATCATTCCATTGTCCATCATATCCTCCATTATCGTGAATCATCTTGTTTCCAACCATTTTCTAAAACCCAAAAAAGAATAGTGTGAGAGGAAAAAATCTTGCTAGGGAAAACAACATAATAAAGGTGGAGTATCCTCAATATCTAACATCTTAGGTTAAATTCTAAGATCGTTACCGTAGTTCTAGGACTATATCCTATACATATACTTATCCTTAGTTACATCCCTAGACATACCTTAGAAATATCTCTAGGGATCTCACTAACGTTTTCGCGTCCTAGTTTCCAAAGGTTGACTAATCCTTTCCTCTGATACCAACTGTAGAGACCCGATGCCTGACGTACATTGACATTACATTACATTTGCGGAATACATTGTACATAACAAAAACACACACACAAGGATTGTAATAGTTTAGTGTCTTTGGAAACTCGGAATATAATCTTCTAATCCTAGTGAAAGATCTTTAACATCTCCCATAAAGATCTTCTTTTTTTTATACCTAAAACCATTCTTTATATCCTGGGGAAAAGAAAACATAAAAGGGTGAGCTCAAATGCTCAGTAAGGGTAAACAAAAGAAATATCAATCACATCGTATACACAAGCACATAACTTTTGGAAATCATAACCTGCAAAAGAGATCATAATTTCATAACATGGGATAAATCATGGCAGTGAAATGTAATCACAATAATCATAACTTAAAACATGAAACTTTGTGTAATGTACACATAATCATAGAGAATCATTTCTTGTTAGTCAAGACTCATTTCGAAGACTATCTTAGTGGACAAAGTCCCTTTCTGAACCGAGTCACCCTCGTTTCAGTCCTGTTTTACTGAACAGGTATAACCTACCATTCCAGCCATGTCTATCTCATGAGATTAAAAATCTTTACCCAATGCATTGGAGGGAGATATAGGTCCCACCCATCTCATAATTATACCATTATTATGTGTGCCACAAATTCATAAATCATACATCATTGCATAACCCATGTAATAAAAATTGGATTCTTAAACATCGTGACATCATAAAACAACTCATATGTGATAAAGGAATTCATAAAAAATAATTCCATCACAACATTATCACATCGATTTAATAATAGGGATAGAAACAGAACCCTTTATTTTCTTAGATGGAAAATAATTTTGATAAAACACTTGAACTTCATTCTTGAGGAAAATATCCTTTCTACTTCAAAAATACTTTTCCTTTCTTAACATGTCATACAATTTTAAACTAAAATAATTTGATTAAAAATAAACTTGAAAACTTGTAAAGGAAGATTCTTGGAAATAATGTTTTAAAAATCCATTCTATCCGTATAAGTTAAAAAATCATTCTTCGTACTTTTGCCAGAAAAGTCAAAAAGGACCTCGTACGAAAAACGACAAAAGATTCCTTTCATATCTTTTACAAAAACTTACCGAAGGGTAAAACTGGATATAAGATATTTTAGAAGGATGGAAATAATATTACACATTGAGGGAACATGGATGTGGATAATAAAATACACCCCAGTAATTACCAAAGTAAAAACAATATTAGATAAAAGTGAGATTGTGATATTTCCCTTACCTTAGGTCTGATTTGCTTCGTAAGTGTCTGAACCTCCTGTATAATGATTTAAATAATGTCATTGACTTATTACAGAATCATATTCATTGTTATTATGTCATATATGGTTCACTTATGTCTTTATATTACCCGTTCTTTTGTAAATTCATGTTAAAGTAGCGTTTTGGGTAAAATCATCCCATTTGTCGTTCATGTTTTAACTTGTAATTATTAATATGATTACATAGATAATGATTACTTAATTCCAGAATATAAAACATGATTTATATATTATATATATTCAGAATATATATATATATATATAATAGATCAGTAAATGGAAAGAAATACACAGTTCATGGAGACGGTAGACCGTTCGTACGCATGAACGTTGTTTTCGTTTCCTTATTGAGTTGAATGGAATTAAGTAGATGACATACATATATATACACATAAATACAGTATCTTTATAATGTCATATATTTCATTATTATTTCTTATATATACTTTATAATCATTCTTAAATGGTTAACATGGAGAATGGATCTCATCGCGTCGTGGAGACGGTAGTCCGTACGTACGCACGAGCAATGATATCATTTCCATAATTATTGAATTGAATTGGAGTGGATGATACAATATATAAGAATCAATATGATGTTCTAATAACTATGTATAGTTATTCTTTACACCATTATACCCATCCATGTAAGGTGGTAGTGGAAAAGAAGATTACACCACGGCATGGAGACGGTATTCCGTACGTACGCACGCGCGGTGATTTCGTTTTCCGTAGGATGGATAGATGGTGAAATAGGGTTGTTTCATACTTATAATGACATATCAGTATATGAGTGATACTGATGTTATTACTTCATAATAAACAACCTTATAAGAAGTAGTGGAAGAAGAAATAAAGGTGAAAGAATTGGTAACAGAAATTACCTCTTCTTTGAAGCGCCTCATTGAGACCTCCTCAAAGGGTACCAAAATTGGTCTTTGGGGAAGACCAGAACCTCTAGGATGTTGCTAGGGAAGTGGAGAAGATAATTTGGCAGAGTTTGTCTGAGCTTGAAGGCTCAAAGTTGTGTGAGGAAGAGAGGGAGGAGGTGCCCTTTTATAAGGGAGGAGAGGGGCACCTTTGGAATAACTAAAAATATTATTTTATTATAAAGTCAAGTTCTGTTTTAAATAGCTCCAAATTGATTTATTTAGAGGCTAAGGTGGGTATGGGTCGCAATCATCTCATCCAATAGAATTTATACAAGTTTAGGTTGCTATTTTAACCTTATCATTTAGATTTAACATTAAGTTAAATAATTTTACTTTTACCGTGTCTTCTTGTGTTCTTATACTATACGGTTAATAAACATACTATAAGAAGCCAAACGAACCCCAAGTTGTTTATTATTAATATATATAACCTTATCTAAGACATTTGGCCGAACCTTATATTTTTAGGAATAAAATAACATTTAATAATATAATATTTGTTTTAAAAACTATTTTATGTCAATTTTGACACTATTTAGTAATTGATTTTTGTGAAAATCATAACAGAATGATAAGTTCGAAAAAAGTTAATTAAATTAATACTAACATGTCATATTAACCTATAAAAATAGTGTAATTAATAAAAAGTCTCAAATTATATTTATTTTATTATTTATAACATCAATTATGTCAATATTTCATTAATAAGATAATTATTGCATAATCGTTGTGTCATAAATAAATTAACTTATTTAATGTCTAAAAATTAAAAATAAAATACCATTATGTAGGAAATAGTTTTCGCTTTCTAATGAATATTTATAGTCGAATTTATCTTATGTATAACCCTATATTAAAAATGTTTCATTAAATAAACTTTGATTTTAACTCTTTTAACTCTTCTTTGAATTAAATAATAGTAAATGTCCTAATCTAATCCAAGTTGGCCTAAATGATAATATTTTACACATAAGGTTGTTTTTGGTCGAGATACACTTGTCCAATAGGATTAGGACATGTGTTAGGGTAATATTAATATCATTTTTACCCTTAATTACCCTATTTACTTTTAACCGTGGTAAATAAAAGTAAAAAGTTACTATTCACGAAAAATTATTTTCATCTCATTGAACCATGTTTTACTTAGTGAAATCAACCGTGTTTCTTGGATTTTTGAAATTCTATTCACAGAAGCGGTAAAATTAAGATTTATGAAAAAATTAATTTTTTAACTACCACTTAGTAGTTTCACTATTCATCAAAAATGGAAGTTTTTCAGAAAAATGCCAAAATTTCACCCTAAGCTATAATTGATATTCCGAATTCAAAAATGATTTCTATTTTACAAAATTCCCAACATAAAAGTTGCATTAATTAATTTTATAATTAATTTCCGCTGTCACAACAAATAGCGTGTTTTTAAGAGATAATAACTATCAAAAGATTAGCACTTGTTTATGTCTGGTGTAAATGTGAAATTACATCCAATGACCAACATTGTATTGAATTGTAAAAATAAATTCTAAATATACTTTAAAACCACTCAAATTAATAATTTATCACTATTAATTATTTCTATTGAAAAAGTTGTTTTTAATTAAAATTTAGTAATTTTCACTATTCATCAAAATAGGAAAGTTATCTGAAAATCACCAAAATTTCACCCTAAGCTAATTTTGATATTACGAATCCAAAAATGAATTCCATTTTGAAAAATAAAATTTACAAAATTTCAAAAAGTGGTTATTACTATTCATTACGGTTAGTTTTAATAATATTTTAATAGCATATCGTTGTTTAGTGAAACTCGTTATTGCGTACTACACACACTATCGAGAAAGGTCGTGATTGCGTGTAATGCAAGGAAAGTAAAGGATGCATGTTGTGCAAGCTCCTTTTGGTGTAGCGTACAACACAAGACATTAATGAAATTAAAAAAAATATTTTTCATAAAATCTTGGGCTGTTACAGCAGACCATCAAACTCCATCCCTTTTCAGACTCTATTACTATGAATATTTATGGATATGGATATTTTTTAATCTCCAATGGATTTATTTTAGGTTAAAATTGATGTGGAATAGTGAATTAGGAAAGGGTACTCTTATAAATCATTTACTAACATCTATGGTAATTGATTCCAATTGGGGGTGTAATTTCGGGCTGGGTCGGGCCTCCCATGCAAAGTGTCGGGCCGCTGACCACTATTCGGGACAGTCCGGACTGGCCCGAACAACCCCACGAGGCGGCCCGAGCCCGGCCTCGGGCCAGCCCAAACCATCGGGCCTGGCCGGGCTTTTTCGGGCCGGGCCGGGCTTTTTCAAGTCAGGTCGTGCTGGGCTTTTATTATTTTCAAAATAATTGTCTCTTAATTTTTTTTATTTATACATTTTTATAACATTTATTTAAAACGTTTCTTTACATTTATTTTTAAATGCATGTTTTTTGTAAAAACGTTTATTTAATTTTTTATTAACATTTTACAGTGGGTGGATATGTTTCTTGTCTATATATATATATATATATATAATTTGAAAATTGTAAAAAAAAATGAGGGGTGCGCAGCTGTAGTGGGCGAGTTTAAAGCATTATTATTTAAATGTTTTTCTAACATTTATTTAAAACATTTTTTACATTTATTTTTTTAACTTATTTATGATTTTTAAGCATTTGTTAGTATTTTTTATTTATATATTTTTATTTCAACCGTTTTATTAACATCTGTTTAAAACGTTTTTTTACATTTATTTTTAAATGATTAATTTAAAACATTTTTTAATTTTTTTAAATGCATTCATTTTACAAGTATTTTTTTTAACATTTAACTTTTTTTCACATTTTAATGTAAAAAATATTTTTTAAGTGTTTGTTTTAAAAAAACTAATTTAAATGTTTTTTAAAAAAAAAATTTAAACATTTTTATTTAAACTATTTTTTAACACTTGTTTAAAATGTTTTTTAATTATATTTTTAGACGTTTAATTTAAAAAGTTTTTTTGAATGCATATTTTTTACATGTATTTTTTTAAAACATTTTACACGTTTTTTGTAAAAAAAAATTTACAGTGGGTGAATATGTTATTTTTTTCTAAATAGATTTATAAATGTTTATGAATTTATATATATTAAGTACAAAAAAATTAATGAGTTATTGGGGGGTGCGCAGCACTGAGTGGTGATTTTAAAGTGTTGTTATTTAAATGTTTTTTATCATTTATTTAAAACATTTTTTTTACATTTTTTTTAACTTATTTATTAAAAGTATTTTTTAAGCGTTTGTTTAATTTAAAAAATTATTTTAAATCTTTTTTAATTTTTTTTCACGGTAGGATCAACCCGGCCCTGTCTGGACTGAAATTACACCCTTAGCGGGTGCGTAGCAGTGGGTGAGTTAATTATTTTTCTAAATAGATTTATATATGTATATATAGTATATATAATATATGAAAGTTTTATCATATTTTAAAAAAATAATGAGGTTGGGGGTTTGCAAATATCATTGAGTGAGTATTTATTTTTTGTTAATATATAATAAGTTATTATATATATATATATAATATGAGAAAATTGTAAAAAAATAATTAGGGGGTGTGCGCGAACAACATTGGGTGAGTTAATGAATTTGATTATATATATATATATATTGAGGGTGTGTGCGAACATCATTGGGTGAGTTATTTTTTTTCTAAATAGATTTATATATGTATAGTATATATAATTTATGCATGTTGCAACGTACTAAAAAATTAATAAAGTTGAGGGACTTGCACGAACATGATTAGGCAAGTGTGTTATTTTTTTATTAATATACAAAAAGTTATTATATATATATATAATATTAAATCATTGATATATATATATATATTGCTTTGTTTATATCTATATATATATATATTATATTAAATCATATACATATACATATACATACATATATATATATATATATTATTAATGGATTTTTAAAAACCACACTTAATTGATGTATATTATTAATGGATTTGTTTATATATATACACACTATTATATTAAATCATCGATATATATATATATATATATATATTAATAGCTTTGTTTATATACATATATATTATATTATATCATATACATATACATATACACACACGTATATATATATATATATTATCAATGGATTTTTAAAAACCATACTTATTTTTTTATTAATATATAACAAGTTATTATATATATATAATATTAAATCATTGATATATATATATTAATATCTTTGTTTATATATATATATATTATTAAATCATATACATATACATACACACACACACACACACACACACAGATATATATATATTTATATTATTAATGGATTTTTAAAAACCACACTTAATTGATATATATTATTAATGGGTATGTTTATATATATAAACTATTATATATATAATTATATATCGTTGTATATATATATTTATACGCACATTATAATTATATATAATAATAATTATATGTATATAGATAATATCATTTTTTGTTAATATATAATGATATATGCACATATAGATAGAAATACAAACACACACACACATATATATAGATACATATATAGATAAATATAAATGTATAAAGATACATGTATATATAGATATATAGGTAGATATATATATATATGTATGTATATATGTATGTATATATACAGATATATAAAGAGATATATGTATATAGAGATAGAGAGATATATATTAATATATATATATGTATAGAGATATATATATATAGAGATATAGAGATATAGAGATATATATACATAAATATATGTATATATAGATAGATATATACATATATATATATAAATAGATCTATATATATACATATATATATATATATGTATATATATAGATATATGTATATAGAGATATATGTATATAGAGATAGATATATCCATATATATATATATATATATATATACCTGTTATTAATTTATAGGTACAACCTTTGGAGCTTGAGGTAGGGTGATCAAATCCCCCTACCTGCAGTTCCCCCGTTATATTTTTTACAGCAAGCGGGCCGGGCTTCGCACGGGCCCGCGGGCTGGACTTTTTCGGGTTGGCCCAGCCTGACACGCTGAACCTGCGGCCCGAGCCCGTCTTGGCCCGATGCGGGCTTCGCTGGGCCGAGCCGCTCGGGCTTTCGGGCTGGGCCTGTCGGGCTTTCGGGCCGCCGGGCCAAAATTACACCCTTAATTCCAACTGGGATATATAGTTCAACACTGCATGTGGGTGGAAATTTGGATCAGTGGACGGGTGAATTTGGTAATAGCAATGAGGGTGGGGAGTCCCTGCCCTCAAGGTATCTTCAGGTCTCCTATCCATCCCCATGATCTACCAAGGATATTGTTGCATCCCAAGAAGGAGACCATTATCAGATAATGGATTCCAAAATTAAGAATCTCAAGTAGTTTCAAGGACCTGTAGATAAGATTGACATTACAGTTTCTACTAAAGGTGTTTTTATTTACTTTATACAAATCGTGAATTGGGAAGTAGCTTAAGACCCTGAAAAACATATATTAGGGATTTTTAATCCTCCAAATTATCTATTTATAGATTCATATAGCTACCATCAGGCTTGGGGAGTGCTCAGGTAGCGCAGTGTTAACATGATATCAAGGGTGGTCATTCCATTATGGAACCACTTTTCCTACTTTGGAGATATCTCCAAAACCCCCATGATGGAAGGAGGGTGGATGATAGTCGGGACCGTGACGGAAAACAATTCTAGTAAAGACATTTGAATGAGATAATATAGTGATAAAATGGTTCTATAGTCACCATGGGCATCATTACAAAATGTAAAAATAGATAGGTCAGTTTTAGAGTGCTTTAGGAGTTTTATTGAATATGAAGTGGATAAGAAACATACCCATATTTCACTAGGATTTTATGATATTCATGCATCTAAGGATTATCTTAGAACGAGTTCCTATTGAGGAAATAAGTCACTCTCTGAATCATGGGATTTCCATGTGTCACCTAAGAATAAATATAAGCCTCGAATAAACTACTCTTACTTTCAAAATCCAATTAACAATAGATATATAGGGAGAAAATTAGCATACAAGAACGAAGAAGGATCCATTTAAAAAGTAAAAGGGATGAAAGAGGTGAACCAACCCTCTATTAGTGAAACTCAAGACCTTATTGAAGAACACATAACTTATATGAAGTAAGAAAAGTCTTGTGTGTCATAGAAAACTATTATTCAAATTTTGGATACTATTACAATTATTATTCACATGCCACTTCACCAAATATCTTAGGAGTCCCTAGTGGAAGTTGTTAAATAGGACACGATGGCCCCTAAAATATTGGATCACATTGAATTCTCATTCCCTACATAATTTTTTGAGCAGATGAATAATAATATTATCTCTACTTATCATGCATGGAAATATCATTGTGCACCCTTATGTCAATGATTAGATGTTTCGCTATACTGATTTCTCAATGGTTTCATTTCAAGCTATGTATATGATGAATGTGTTCTTGGACATCGGACCTGGTGAAGGTATCAATATTGAAACTATAAGATGTACTAGTTTCCCATTTCTCAAATATTTTTTTGTTGATATTTTATGAAGTTTCATTTCTTATATGGTTCCCACTCCACCAAAAAGTGGATTAATTGAAAAAAAAAAATTTAAAAAAAGAAAAGGTGGACATTTGAATAGGGTACATGGTCATTCGAAAACATACCATAATAATCCATATATCTCTGATGAGTATATAGTAAATTGATTGCATGAAAATAAATGTAAATGGATGAAATTTTAATTTCAAGGTCCTTTTTTCAAAATCATGGGACATGTTTTAAATCAAGATAAATCACTTTAGAAAATAAACATACTTTATTCATTCCATGTCATAAGCATAATATCATCCATTGATTACACATTTATCTACTTCAAAATCATTTCATAGGCCATTAAATGGATATTCAAGAAGAATTTATCAAGTGTGAAGAAATTTAATGAGTCAAAGTATCCATTAGTCATTCCATTGGCCTCAAAATATTTATTAAAATTGAAATGGTTATAAGAGGATATCTAATAGGATAAGTAATAAATTAAACAAAACAATAATATTCAAATTTCAACATAATTTAATACACATACATTCAATCATATGTCTCATAAAAAATATTATAGACCATATTAATAAGTCCTCAAAATGTCCTATATTTCAACGTATAATTTGTTCTCTTTAAAGTTGAAATTACTATCACATAACAAATATTTCAATACAATTATCATATATTATCCAAAAACCTCATGTTCACTATAAAATAATAATGAAGGCACGAGTTCATCAAAAAATTAAATATATCCTTAATAAAAATCACATATTATTTAATATATTCCCCATATTCCAAATATCTTCAGAATAAATCATAAACCACTTTTTCACAAAATTAGAAATTAGTTCAATGGACATAAGTTCCTCCTCATTTAATTCATTAACATAAATCATTTATTTATCCCAAATGATCATTATTAACTGAACATCAAGAACACATTAAGGGTTATCTTTCCCTTTACCATACCACGAATGAATTATCAAGGTTATTAGTACCATTCAACATATGATTTAAAATATTTAATGAAGACAATTTTAGTATAATTATTTTATATTTCCTTATTTTCATGACTAGAATATCATTGATAAAATAAATTAATAATATAAATCTTGAGTATAAATATGAAATAAAATTAATCAATACACTTAATATGTATTATTAGAATATGGTTGTCCCTGGTCCCTATTCATCTATGTTATATTAGGTCAACACTTAGAGAATTCATTTTCATAGTGCTCCATCATCAAACGGTTGAATCACTGAACATTATGGGATTATTTATAACCCATTCAATCACAAACCTCATGGAATTTCTCTAATTACTTGAATAAATCTCACAATCCATTAAATAATTTAATAGATTGTTTCTTTAAACTATTATCACATTTTGGATATCCTTAATTTCATTCTTCCCATTATATTTTTTTTTCACAATCGTCCTTTTCTTCTCTTTCTTTCTTTTGAGGTCATAATATATACATAATTTATTTTCTGTATTAATATCACATGATAATATATTCTTATAGGATGAAATTTTTTTGAATACTAGTACAAAATTATATATTTTTTAACCCCATAAATAAAATATTCAATGTTAAACATTATATTACGTACATATTCCACAACATGACTATCTAAAATTGTATAGTTAACTTCATACATAGCAATATTTTCATCTTTTTTTCCACAGAATCAAGAATAACCTCTCCATATCTACTCATTTTTTCATGAGTGAAATATTAATCCAAGAAAATTTCATTAAAATTATGTTACATCATTCTTAATATTAATCTTCACACTTAATTTCCATAACTAATTATCACAAAAGATATGCTTCCCCAAATAGATACTAAACTTCTAGGACAACCTTCGCCCTTTCATTACAACCAAAATAAAGAAAAATATTATCTAAATAGACAATATAATTCCTATATATAAATGGATTTATATTCCATTGTATCATCCAAATAATTTATCATGTTATTCTTATAAAATAAATTTAATTTTATTGACCACTTATAAAGAACGCAACAACAGGTTTGAACAGAACACTACTTATTCAGGTTTTCGATAGTCAATTAAATTCTTACACTCTTATAGAATTTATATAGTATATTTATAGGTTATATATCCAATCAAATATTTTTTAATTCATTCAACTTATTTTTTAGGCATAAGATAACAATTAACCTGCTATTATATATAAATGTTTTTATTTTTTATAAAATTAGTTTTACCGCCTTTCGATAATAAGAATATTTTAATTCTAATTTTTGAAACTTTTTTGTATTATATTTGAAAAGAAACTTATTTTTAATGACGAATATAATATTTTACTTTTTTGAACTTTTGGTATTTTCTGATATGATTTATGTTTTGATGAATACTGATAAAATATTACAATTTAATTTAAAAAAACTTTTTCTTCTAAATAATTTATACAGTTCAATTAAAATATTTGTTGATTTTCAAGTATAATTAGAAAAAGTTTATATAATTTAATAAAATTTAAGTCATTTTAATCAATTTCACATTGAATATGAATATTAAAACCATATAATCTTATGTAGGTTTTCACTTTAAAAACACATTTTCTTATTCCATCAATAGGGTTCACTATAAATTTATTATTATATGTTCTATGTTACGAATTTAAAAAAAGGATTAAATATATAGTTTAATTTTATCAAAATAACTTCAATGTAGTTTATTTTTTATTTTTTTCATATGAATAATAGATTATGTATTATTTTAATTTCCCCGGTTAAGGGTAAATCTGGTAATTTTGGGTAAATATAATATTAATAAGTCAATAAAATTACCTAAAAACATGAACTAATTTCATTTAATGAGTTTTTACAACCAAATTAATCATTTAAATGATATTATATCCTTCTAATTCCACATGTTTGAGTGTATTTCATTTATAAATTTACATTCAAAGAAAATATAATTTTTTCACACTATTATTTTTAAAAAGAGAAATAATTTTATTATTTAGATATTTAGGGTATATATTAGACTATAAATTTTATATTAAATTAAAAAATGATTAAAATTTTCCTGAGAGTTTATTTGAAATTAGTAGAAAAGAAATAATTTAATTTAATGCTTTCATAATGATGATGCAATATTTTTTTAATTTAAATAAATATAAAAAATATATAATGAAAATACTAAAAAATATAAGTTTGGATGACTAGTGTCATAAATTATTAGTTTAGATAACATTGACCTGTAATTTTTTTTTTAGAAGTATTGTTTTTAATTTATCTTATATTTATGATATTTCTATTAAATCAATTAATTAATAGTGAGAAACTAGAAATTATGAATACTTAAAAATAAATGATATTTTATGAAATGATATAAAATTTAAAAAAAAATTATTTTCTTCCAAATTATTAGGATAATATATAAAAGTAATCAATGATTAATTTATTGGACTTTTATTATTTTATTGTAGTTATATTAACCATCAAATTTTAAATTACATGGTGTCACGGTAAGAGTTAAAAAGGATAAGTAATGGTTAATCCCAAATGATAAGTGTAAGAATGTGACCTAAAAATGTATATAATTATTTTAAGAGAGGATACCTATACATAATCATTTTAGATTCTAAACAAATACATTTTTATCCATTTTGAAGTGGAATTTAATTTTCATAAATTTAATATTTTGAAATTTTCTAAAAGTTTCCCTCACCTCAATTATAAAAGGTCACATCCTCCCTCACTTATTGACCCCACATTGATCCTACTAGTTCAACCAATACCACCCCATTTATCCTCCAAGAATCCTTATCCATATTTTTTAGTTCCTTTTCTTCCAAAAATTCCACCTATAGATCCAATAAGAATAGATTTCTTTACTCTTTCACTATTACGGGAATAATACCATTGCTCATGTGTAAGTATCGTTAACCATCCCCATGATGTGATGTGATTCATTTTCCATGAAAAAAATTAAATATTAGATCTAAAAATTTATTTAATAATTAAATATGTTATTTATAATATTAATATAATTCTGTGGATATTGGATATAAATCCTATGAAAAAGAACAAAATGATTCATAAAAAACAACCATTGTAAAATGAAGTAGTTAACCCATGAAACAAGGGTAAAAACGAAATTTTACAAAAAAAAATAGTGATAAAATATCATAAGAAGATGATATATGAAATTATAAATATGAATAGTATTCCGATATAATTTTATAACATGCTTAAACCCATTATACTAGAGGTTAAACTATAGTCTAATAAAAAAATTTAAACATTAGGTATTTTATCTCTATTTAATTTCATTGATGCATACTGTAATGTTATGAACCTAGTTTCCTTTATATAGTGTATATAATTCCGTTTTAAAATGTTTTATCATGAATATCCTTATTTACTGATATTTTATTTTTCATTGATTATTATTCCTTCATGGGAGTTATGATTCAAATGTTTCAAAATTTGTATGGACACTTTTGAATGTTTAATGATTATTTTCCTCAAGAATGTTTTTAATGATATATCATTGTATTTAAATTTATAAACATCAACAAAAAAATTTTTTACTTATCTTCCACTAAGGAATTGTTGAAATAGACTTATTATTTAATGAATATAGATATTTTATAAGGCATATTAATTATTAATTAAATCAATTAGTTGATATGAGTAATGATTTAGACTGGTAGTGACATGTGGGGCTTGGATATTATATAAACCCTCAATACATCAAAAATTTATCATAAGAGAAATAATTTGGAAAACTTAAATGGGTTTCTACCTATGGATTTAGACTGTATTGTGAAAATTCATCACAGTATAGGTTTTCATGTGCCTCAAACATTACATCAATTAATTAATCATTTACTTCATATATATTTTCATTATCATTGTTATTATCCATGAGGTTTTCATGTTATAAAATCTTTGGATTCATTTCTTTATCATTTTATTGATTAAATGGATTTTTTATCCAGTTATTCACCATTTAATATTGATTATTCCATATCTAATTATTTAAATTGAATATGTTCTATGTTATATACCTTTCCATAGAGATTTATTCTCAATTATCCATTATTAATTCCATTGTACATACCCTTACTGAGCATATGATCTCACCCTTACTATGTTTTCTTTCCCTAGGTTATGAAGAATATCATTCAAATGAGATTCAAATATGACTAGATTTTCTTTATGTTATTATTTATTTTCGTTCTCGAATTTATTAAGGGTATCATTTACTTAATCTTGTTCTCGTAAAATGCTAAAATGTTTGGCCCCTCAGGATTTTATTTCTTTTAAAAATTAAAATATACTAAATAATGAAGTCTCTTTAGGGTTCTAGGGTCATGGTATAACAGTTGTAATCAAAAAAATGTTTAGAAAAAACGTTGGAAATTAGATTAAACAAACTGATTAGGGAACATATCCCTAAGATGGACTTAGAGGATAATTATATAAAAACATAATAGAATTGTGGTAATGTAGAGATTATGTGGGTCTTCTAATAAATACATCTCTATTTTGATACTACAAGTAGACGTGATTCTGGCATGAATTTAGTTTTGGGTAACAGCTCTGAAAATGAGAATCCATCTAGACTAGGCATAACATTTTACACAATAATGGGAAATTGAATAGGATTACCTATTGAGGAAACCAATATAGTAAGTATTATAATGGGGAAAATTATGGTGTTACAAGTGAATCTTAACTAGGTTATGAAAAATAACCTTACCTAAATAGAGAAACCTATTCTATAGAGCGAATATCATATGTTGTATTTCTTAATGAAATAAAACCTAATTTCATTTAGTAGGACTTATAAACCAATTTTAGATGAGAAATGGATTTAGTCTCTTGATAATATATATATGGCCTTGGGATGAAATGAAATATAAATACTCACAATTCTAGTGTATTGTCTCATAGGTGGTGTAGATAAATTCTAGTCTTTAATCCAGAATAATATTATGGAAGAATAAATATAACTCATGGGATGGAGAACTTTTTAAGAGACATTATTAGATAACTAATTTCATCATGATCATAAAATTGATATTAAGATAATGTTACATGTATTATAGACAAATTAATAATAGATTTTTATATTATGAAGATACCATTATATGGATATCTTGGTATGCTACATATTACATACACAACACTAAGTGAAATATTTGACACTCCGTTGAAGGTATTAAGCCAAATCTCTAAAGTTCGGTGGTTTCTCTGTCTTTTTCATTATATAATGAAATATTTTAATGTGCTATTAATAATGAGATGGAATTTTCTAGAATCAGTATATTCAATGGAAACCAAGATAAGAAGATACCATCTCAGAACCTTGAAAAATAGAATTCATGAATGAAGAAGAATAAGTTTGACTGATATCCATTTTGTGAAATATGTGAAAAAATCCCTACGAAATGATTGATGGGGTTTGGAGTTTTTTTTTTCAAAATGCGGAGATAGAGGTAACTAGGCTCAAGGAATCAAGGTGAAGAATGAAATCATTTATGTATAGTGTTAAAATTTTAAAAATATGGGACACTTCAAAAAAATCCCAAAATATTAAGCGAATATACCACGAATAGGACAAGGGTAGATGAATAAGCATATGAGATAACTATAAAAGAGGTAAAAGTAACAAATGAGGTGGTGTAAGGTGCATTAATCCTATAATAAAATATATCCAATTCTTTATCCGATATTGTATCATTGAAATTTTTATATCTACCCAGTTTGATAAGAGTATTATACAGTTCCCTTTTGATATAACAATAGATTTGTCTGTCAAACTCATAAGGGAAATATCATTGCAAAAGACATGTGTCAAGGAGTCCACATTAAAAAACATAAACATTATTTACTTTCTAAACTTTTTACCAAGACTTTTTTACTTTTTTTTAATAATCGGTATGGACTCTATCTAGAAATTTGATGTAAAAACTAATTACAAGAGGGAAGAAAATAAGATTTGTGATGAAGATACATAATTTATTATCTTTAAAGAATAATATTCCTCACAAAATTCTTATTTATATACACCCCCAGTATCTCTACTGAATTAAATTATTAGGTAAGAAAACAATACAATGTCAGGTGATGGAGAAGGTAATATTCAAATAGAGGATTCACTAATTCTATGAGAATACATTAATGTATTTCTTGAGAAATTAACTATACATCCCCTAGAGTTTTAAGATTAATTTTACATTGATTTAATCCTATATAAAAGGATAATATCAAAGAATCTCTATAAAATTTAAAATATGGAATTATTTAAGGTGAATAAATAACTATATAATTTGGGTAATAAGGGATTTATTCACCCCATTATTTCACCATGGGAATCCCATGTTCACATCATTAAGAATAAAGATGGATTGGTGAGGTTGTGCCTTGATTATAGGGAAATAAATGATATTACAATAAAAAAACATTGTTTACCTCGCATTGATGATGTGTTTGATCAAATTTATAGAGCCCAAAATAATTTAAAAATTATCTTTATTTTATTTATAAATAATTATGAGTAAATATAGAATAAATTTTGAAGATATATTTTGAGAAAGGTATGGAAATTATGAGTTTAGATTAATTCCATTTTGTTGAGTAATTCACCTTCTATTTTTATGGTCCTAATGAATAGAGTATTAAATGACTATATTGAGGATTTTTTCATGGTATCCTTTAATGATATTTGGGTATATTAAAAAAGCAATGTGATTTATGAGAATCACACGAGGATAAATTTTAAGACACTTATAAGGTAAGAGTTATATGTAAAATTTTGTAATTACAATTTCTAGCATAAAGAAGTCCTTTTCTGGGACATATTTTCTCCATGGACGGAATATCAATTGATCCTGTAAAGAAAAAAGGTATTTAGTGAATGGCCTAAACTAACAAATATAACTGAGGTGCATAGTTTCATTTGTTTGGTAGGTAATTATCTATAGTTCATTCATAATTTTTCTTTATTAGTAACCCATTATCCAAACATATATGTAAGGGGGTTATGTTTCTCTGGACAAGGGAATGTGATGTTTGATTTGACGAATTAAATATAAGATTAGTCAATGCTTCGATTATGACTCTACCATATATAAGTTTTGGGATTTTTGTATATAGTAATGCAATAAAGAATAGACATTTTTATTTCCTTATTATAAATAATAAAGTTATCATATATGAATAAATGAAATTAATGAATCGTGAACAGAACTATCTAACCCAGGATCTTGATCAAGCAGGGGAAATATTTTCCTTGAAAATACGGAAAAGTTATCTCTATGGTGAAATTTGTGAGATATACATGTATTATAAACATCTAAAATACATCTTATCACATAAAGACCTCAACATGAGACAAATAAGATGGATTGATCTACATAAGGAATATGATTTATCAATATAAAACCATATAGGGAAAAAATATGGTGGAATATATATTGAGTAGGAAGGATTAGGAATTTTTAACGCAAATTAGTATTGATAAGGACACTATTTTCATGGATATTATAAATATGGACATGTGAATTTATAAATAAGGATTGAAATCAATAATATTTCAAATGATTACAAAACCAACATTATTATAGAAGATATGTAATTATCAATATGATGATGAGAACCTTCAGAAGAAAATTAATGGTGTGATTGGGGAAAAATTAGCAGAATCTTTTCTAAAGATAATGTTCTAAAATATGGTAAGAGGATATTTGTTATATCAATTCCTCAGATAAAAAGTGAATTTTGAGAGATTATTGTAGATCCTATTTTTCTATTAACCATAGTATCCCAAATATGTATAGGGACCAGAATGAACATTTTTTATTGGATAACATGATGTGGGAAATTGGGTATTATGTGTCTAGATGATTAGATTGTCAACAATAGAAATCTTTGAGGTAATATCCTAAATGATTCATCAAACTTCTTCTAATTCATGTGTGAAAATGGGATGAAATATCAATATACTTTTTCATGGGGCTTCCAAGGACTCCAAGAAATTTTTTTTGATATGGGTTATTGTTGATATCCATACCAAATTAGAACATTTTCATACTAGAAGAGAGGATTGAAAACATACATTCCTAGAAATAATCTATATTAAATAAGTTATAAGACTTCATTGTGCACCTATATCTATTGATTATGATTGAGATCCCTTATTTTCCTTGAAATTGAATAAGTTTCTTCATAATAAACGTAATACTTAGCTTTATTTGAGAACTACCTACCTTCCTCAAATTAATGGATAATATTAAGGGAAAATTAAAATGATGGAATATATATTGATGTTATATTCACTATACTTACAAGGTTTGAGGTATCCTTACCTTTATTCTGTAGAGTCTTCCAATATACATATTTCTTATTCAAGTATTAAAATGGAACCATTTTAATAATTATATGGAAATATGTTTCATACTCCCACTTTTTGTGATGATGTTTGTGAAAGGAAAATCATAGTCCCAAAAATTTGTGAAGATATGACCCAAAAGATAATTTCTATTCAGAAATATATTAAAGTAGCTCAATGTAATAAAAATAGTTTTGAAGATAATATGATGAAATATTTAGAGTTTCAAGTGGGAGATCATGGTTTTTAGAATCTATCTCCATGAAAGTGAGTTATAAGGTTTAGTGAGAAATGGAAACTGAGGCCTAGGTACATAAGACCCTTTAATATCTAGAAATAGTTGGATTTCATTCTTACCATTTGGAAATGCCTCCAAATAATTTATAGGTATATGATGTGTGTATATATATCTCTACAAAGAATGTAAATGCTTGAACCAATGAATGTTCTCACCTATGATGAAATAGATTTGGAAACTGGCCATTTATACTGTGAATAACTCATCCAAAATCTTGATTTTATGGATCAAGTGTTGATGAATCAGATGACTTTTCCTAGAATAGTACCCTAGAGAAATCAAAAAATGGAAGAAGCGACCTTGGAACTAGAGGATTCAATGAACGAGAACATCCCACATCATTTTAATAAGTTAACAACCCAAAAAAGAAAATGGATAAAAAAATTTATGAGCGAATAATTTTTAACCCCAAGAGATAAACATATTTCCTTTTTGAATTAATTTACTTCTATTGATAGCATATAGTGCACGCAATAATGGGATTGAAAAAACCATTATTTAGTGAGGTTTATTCACGATTAATTAAATTATAACACAATTAGATAATTTATATAGAAATTTTATATGTTATATATCCAATAGTTTTTTTTGAAATTTATCCAACATATTTTCTAGGCATAGGATAAGAAAACAACCAAATATTATACATAAAATCTATTTTTATATAAAAGCAGTAATACCACCCATTAATGCATAACATATTTAAATAAATTTATTTAAAATGTTATATATTATATTTGAAAAATTAACTTATTGTTAAAAATAATAATATAAAAATTTACATTGGATGAATTTTTTGTATTTTTCTGATAAATTTCATATTTTGATGAATAGAGACCAAATATAGCATTTTGACTGATAAAAAATTCTTTGACTAAATATTTTATTGTGATAAATTATATTATTAATTGGTTTTAAATTTTTATTATATTATTTTTACATCATTTCATAAAATTTATATAGTTTTAATATATTTTACATTGAGTATTAATATAAAAACATTACAATATTTTGTACGTTTTCACTTTAAACCCTCATTTTTTTCATTCAGTCAATGAGATTAATTTTGAAATAATTAATGAAAATTGGGTTTTTTGAATTATAGAAAATAAAATAAATATTTAGAGTAATTGGGATTAATTATTTAAATATGTTTCTTATATTTTGGGCATATGAATAGTATTTCTAATAAAATTTTGTTTATCATGGTTATGGCTAAATCGGGTAACTAGCAGTCAAAATAAAATTATTAGGAAAATATAATTACATTAAAAATTGTCCAAATTTCATTTTTTGATTATTATTCTACCAAAACAATCCTTAGACAGAAATCATCACCTTTTTAGCCACTTTTAGAAGAGTTTGACAATTATAATATTATATTTAATGAAAATTCAATTTTTTTCAAACTTTTGTTTTTATCACATGAAATGTCATTAATATGGGGTTACATAAGAGATAATATAGTCTAAAAATATTATTCTATAATATAAAATTATTATATTTATCATGATACTTTATTCTAAATTTTTAGAGAATGAAGAACTAAATTAATGTCTTTCATAATGATGATGTTGTAATTGTTTAATTAAAGCTAATATCAAATAAATGATATTAAGAATAATAAAATGAATATAAATTTGGATGATTAATGTCATAAATGGATATTTGAAAAATATTTTTCATATTATTGGAGTTTTAGAATTATTGTTTCGAATTTATCTTGTTGTAATGATATTTTTAAAAACTCAAGAAATGAATAGTGTGAAAATTGACATTATTGACATTTTAAAATAAATAATATTTTATTCAATGATATAGAATTTATAAAATATAATCTTAAAAAAATGGTATAGGAATGAAAATAGAATCAATGAATCTATTATTGGTTTTTTATAATTTTATAATAATTATATTAACACTGAAACTGATAATTACATGAGGTCACGGTAAGAGGTAATTTTTTTAGAAAGGGTTAAAGTAAAATTATAAAGTTATAAATGTGACATAAAATAGTATAAAAATAATTTTTGAAAGTATTTAGATATATAATAATTTTTATGTTCCCAATATATAACATTGGATCCATTTATAATTTGAATTTAATTTATATTAATTTAATTTTTTGAGATTTTACAAAAGTGTCCCTCACATCAATTATAAAAGGGGACATCCTCCCAAATTTATTCACACCACTTTAATCACAATAACCCAAAAAACCAGACCATCTATCCTTAAAAATACTTATCTAGGTTTTAGAGGTCCATGTATCCCAAAAATTCCAACTACAGATACCTTAATAATGGATCTAAAAAAGTCTACTAAAAAAGAGGTAATTGTTTTACCAACTCATTCAAGTTCATTTCTTCTTATGATTCTGGTTAATATGTTTTTTTAATAATAAATTAATTTATCTAGTATCATATATATAATGACCCATACTTGAAATAAATTGTTAATACTTCAAAATTTAAGTACACTTATTACAACATATAACAAAACCATGAAAGGACCGTATAGGTATAGTGTCTTTAGTAACTTGGAAACATAAACAACTGGTTCATTAATCATCTACGTTGTCTCCCATTTATTTCATCATATCTAGAGTCCCTTTTGGAATATTCTACTTATGACCCTTCATTTAGACCTGGGGAAAATAAAACATACAAAAGGGTGAGCTCAAATGCTCAGTAAGGGTAAACAAAAGAAATATCAATCATATAATATTCATAAGAACAAAACTTTTTGAAAATCTTAACCTGCAAAAGAGATCATAATATCATGTCATGGGATAAATCATAGTAATGAAAAGTAACCCCAAATAATCATAAAATAAAACATGAAACTTTGTGGCATACACACATAATCATAGAAAATCATTTCATATTAGTCAAGGCTCATTTCCAAGACCATCATAGAGGACAAAGTCCATTACAGAACTGAGTTCACTCCTCGTTCCAGTCTTGAATCACTGAACTGGTTTAACTTGTCATTCCAGCCATGTTTATCTCATGAGATATAAATCTTTACCCAATGCATTGGAGGGAGATATAGGTCCCACCCATCTTATAATGAAACCATTCTTATGTGTACCACAAAATCATAAATCATACATCATAGCAAAACCCATGTAATAAAAATGGGATTCTTAATCATAATTCCATCATAACATAATCCATATAAGATAAAAGGAAATCATAAAATTAATACAATAATATCATAATCAAATCAATTTAAAAATAGGGATACAAACATAACCCTATATTATCTTATATGGATAATAATTTTGATAAAACACTTGGACTCCATTCTTGAGGAAAATATCCTTTCTACTTCAAAAATATTTTTCCTTTCATAACATGTCTTAAAATTTTAATCTAAATAAAGTTGATTAAAAATAATCTTGAAAACTTGTAAAAGAAGCTTCAGGGAAATAATTGTCTATTAAATCATAAAAATCCATTCATGCCGTATAAGTTAAAAAACATTCATCTCGTACTTTGGCCGGATAAGTCAAAAAAGTACCTTGTACTAAAAACAAAAAAATATTCCTTTCATATCTTTTGCTAAAAACTTACCAATGGGTAAAATTGGATTTAGAAAATTTGAGGAGGATAGAAATAATATTACATATTGAGGAAAAATGGATGTGGATGATAAATATTCCCCAGTAATTTTTGAAGTATAAACAATATCAGATAAAAATGAGATTGCGAGAATTTCCCTTACCTTAGGTCTGATATGTTTTGTACGTGTCCGAACCTCCTGTATAATGTTTTAAATAATTTCATTGACATATTCCAGAATCATACTCATTGTTATGATATCATATATGGTCATATTCTTAGCTTCTTATTAGTAATATTTCATTGCTACTTGTTATTCGGGTGTTTATTGCTTTATGTTCTTATGTGTGTTTTGTCGAATGAATTCTTATTATTCTTAATAGGTTATAGATAAATCATTTACATAATCGTATTAGTGTAATATATATCATATTTATTCATTCAATTCATTTATATAATCATTATCCAATGAAGATCATGTAGAACAAGTTGCATCACATCGTGTAGACGGTAGGCCGTATGTACGCACGAGCGATGATATCGTTCCCATGATCATGGAATTGTATTTAAGTGTATGTATACTATTTCAGAATCAATATCACTTTAAAATAATAATATATATTTATTATTTACACCATTATACCCATCCAAGTAAGGTGGTGGTGGAAAAAAGATTACACCATGGCGTGGAGACGGTATTCTGTACGTACGCACGCGCGGTGATTTCGTTTTCCGTAGGATGGATAGAAGGTGAAATAGGGTTGTTTAATATTTATAATAACATATCAGTATATGATTTATTCTGATTTTATTACTTCATAATGAAACAACTAAATAAGAATAAGTACAAGAATAAACAAATTTGAAATAATTGGTAACAGATATTACCTCTTCTTCGACACGCCTCTTTGAAACCTCCTCTTAGGGCAATAAGATTGGTCTTTTAATTAGACTAGGACCTCTAGGATGTTTCTAGGAAGTGGAGAAGATATATTGTCTGGGGTTGTCTGAGCTTGATGGCTCAATGTGGTGTGAGGAGGAGAGGGAGGAGGTGCCCTTTTATAAGGGAGGAGAGGGGCACCTTTGGAAAGTGTGAAATATTATTTTATTATAAACATATCTTCGGTTTCAAAAGGTCCAAAAATCATCAAAGATGAAGATAATTTGAATAACAGTAAAAATAAAATCATCCAATCATAATTGGACATTTTTGGAAAATATTTTAATCATTATAATCTTATTTATTTAAATCATTTAGTAATGAGGTAAATACTGCATCATTATAGTGTCATAAATAATTTAATTTATTTTATGTCTAAAAATTATAAAAAAATATCATAATTTAGGAAATATTTTTAGATTTACAATTAATATTTATAATTTAAAATATAATTTATATAACCCCTTATACAAATTAAATACTAAAAGATTTTTGTTAATGTCAATTTTGTCTTTACATTAAATTAATTAATCCAAATTGTCATTATCACTACCAAGTGGCTCAATGGGGACCCAAAATTAACACAATGATGCCCATGGTCGGCCAATACTCATCCAATAAGGTTAGGATAAGTTTCAAGATAATTTTGAATTATTATAATATTCTTTTAACCTTGAACTAAATATCGTAGTTACTATTTATAATATCGAAAAAAATAAAATTAACCTATTAGCATAATTTGGACCCACTAATTCCAAATATGGAATCCATTTTTTCAAAATTCAAAACACAGGAGTTGGGGTAATTAATTTAAAATTAATCTTGTTGTTAAGGAAACGAGTTTTAAAAGTTAAAACATTTCCAAAGATTGAAATGTTTTTTACCTATGAATTCAATGTAAAATTAATTCTACTATCATACATTATATTAAATGGTAGAAATATATTCTATTTATACTTTAAATCCATTCAATATTATAATTTAACAACATAAATTATTGTGATGAAAAAAATTGTTTTTAAATAAAATATAGTTTGTTTTTACTATTCATCAAAATATGAAAGTTATCAGAATAATATGAAAAATGTATCCAAAGTTAATTTTTATTTCCTGATTCCAAAGAAGAATTTTATTTTGTCAAATTGAACTTATAAACATGTCAAAAACTATATTTAAAATTGGTGCACCATCAACAGGCGGTAAAACTGCATTTTTAAAAAAATACTTCTTTTATCTGAAAAACTGATTTTCTTTTCATACCTAATTCTAGAAAATGTGTAAGATGAATTATAATGTTATAAAATTCAAAATTCAGTTAATAATATTAATAACATCTAGTTTATAATATTATAATAATATATCTTTGTTTAGTGAAACTCGATATTGCGTACTACACATGCTATCGAGGAAGGTCGTGATTGCGTGTAATGCAAGCCAAGCTAGTGTTGTGTGTAGTGAAAGATTCCATTGCGTATAACATAAGAAATAAAAAAAATATTTCTCATAAAATCTCCGGTTGTTACATTCTATCCCCCTTAAAAAGAATTTCTCCCTCGAAATTCATCACTTCGTAACAAACAAATGAGAATACCTCTCCCTCATCATATCCTCAGGTTACCATGTATCTTGTTTTAATTGGTGGTTCCTCCATAAATATTTAACAAAGTGAGTGGTCTTATTTCATATAAATATATCTCTACGATCCAGAATCTCTATCGGTTGTTCTTCATAATAAAGATCTTGCTCCAGTGATAAAACTTCTGAGCTGAGTACATGTGAAGGATCAGGTATGTACTTTCTCAGGAGAGATACATGGAACACATCATGAACCTGAGAGAGATTTGGTGGAAGTGCCAATCGGTAAGATACCTTCCCAACATGATCCAGTATTTTGAAAGGACTGATATACTTAGGGATCAGCTTTCCCTTCTTCCCAAATCTCATTACTCTCTTCCAGGGAGATATTCGTAAGAACACTTTATCACCCACTGCAAACTCTAAGTCTTTTATTTGGTTGTCAACATAAATTTTTTTTCAACTCTGAGCTAATATTATGTTTTGTTGAATAGATAGGAATTTTTCTACCATCTCTTCAACAAGATCAGGTCCTAATAGATCTCTTTCCCCAACTTCATCCCAGCAAGATGGAGTTCTGTATTTCTTTCCATAGAAAGCTTCATAAGGAGCCATCTGAATACTGGAGTGAAAGATATTATTATAGGAAAATTCCACCAAAGGTAGGTCTTGATCCCAACCACATTTGAAATCCATAGAGCAAGCTCTTAACATGTCTTCTAGTGTTTGAATTTTCCTCTCAGACTGACCGTATGTTTGAGGATGATGAGCAGTGCTGAAACTCAACTCTATATCTAGAGTATGCTGAAGACTTCGCCAGAACTTCGAGGTAAACCTCAGATCCCGATCAGATATAATGTAATGTGGCACTCCATGCAATCTTACCACTTTCTTTACATATATCCTGGCAAGCTGATCTAGAGATAAATCTTCCCTAATATCAATGAAGTGTTCTGACTTCGTAAGACGATCAACTATAACACAGATAGCATTGTTGCCTTTGGATGTTTTAGGAAGTCCAGTGACAGAGTCCATAGTGATGTTTTCCCATTTCCATTCTGGTATGGGTAATGGTTGTAACATCCATTTAGACTTCGGTCTCTCAGCTTTAACATGCTGACAAACCAAGCATCGAGAGATATATTCAGAAACATCTCTTTTTATTCCATCCCACCAGAAGTACTCTTTCAGGTCCCTATACATCTTTGTGCTTCCATAATGAATAGAGAATGAAGAACTATGAGCCTCATCCAGTAGCTCCTTCTTTAATTCTGGGATGGGAGGAACACAAACCCAATTTCTGAACCTTATTATCCCATCACAATCAAGGTTGAATTCAGGAACATCTCTCACCTTCTTTTGTAACTCAACATCTTCTTTTTGTCCCTCTTTAATCATCACATGTATATATGGTTGAACATTCATTTGAGAAAGATAATATTTTCCCCCTTCCATTATAATTCCAAGATCCATCCTTTGTAAATTCATAAATATTGGATCATTTGAGATCCCCATCATGGATAAGCTAGCTTGGTCTTGTCGACTTAATGCATCTTCCGCCTTGTTTTCTTTCCCAGGGTGATAATGATTTCATCAGTCATAATCCTTAATTAGCTCAAACCATCTTCTTTGGCGCAAATTCATGAGTTGGATAATTTTGATCATGGATTTTCAACTGTCATGAGGCATAAGCTATCAACATATCGTTTTGCATGAGAACACACTCCAATCCCTTCTTGGATGCATCACTTTAGATCACAAAACTTTCTCCACTACAAGGCAGTGTGAGCACATGTGCACTGGATAACCTTCTTTTCTACTCTTGGAAATTCTCTTCACACTCCTCCATCCACATGAACATAACTCCTTTTCAATTCAACCTGGTGAGTGGATTAGATAATCATGAAAAATATTTCACAAAACGTCGATAATATCTAGCCAAACCAAGAAATCTTCGGATCACAGTTATTGTTGTTGGTCTCGACCATCTTTTGATAACCTCTATTTTTGTTGGATCAAAAAATATCCCCTCTTTGGAGATTATGTGACCCAAAAATGAAACTTTTTGAAGCAAAAAATCACACTTGATAAATTTGGCATAAATCTTATCCTTTCTCAGTGTCTTCAATACAATTCTCAGGTGATCTTCATGTTCTTCCTTTCTCTTTGAATAGACAAGAATATCGTCAATAACGACTACCACAAACTGCTCACGATAGTCTCTAATGACTCTATTCATGAGATCCATGAAGATAGCAGGGGAATTAGTAAGACCGAATGGCATCACTATAAATTCATAGTGTCCATACCTTGTACGGAACACTGTCTTTGGTATATCCTCCCTTTTGACCCTTAATTTATGATACCCTGAACAAAGATCAATCTTGGAAAAGTATTGAGCTCCGCGTAGTTGATCAAATAATTCATCAATGCATGGGAGAGGATATTTGTTCTTGATAGTGATCTTGTTATGTTCTCGATAATCAATGAAGAGTTGCAATGATCCATCTTTCTTCTTAACAAACATAACAGGTTATCCCATATGTGATGCACTAGGGTGTATGAATCCCTTATCAAGATTCTCTTGGAGTTACTTCTTCAATTCCTGCAACTCAATTGGGCCATTCTATAAGGGGTCTTTGAAGTGGGCACATCACCCGGTATGAGTACTATTGAAAACTCAACTTCATGATTTGGTGGAAGACCTCGAAATTCCTCTGGAAAGACATCATAAAACTCATATACAATGGGAATATTATTAATTTTGAGTTTCTCTCCAACCATTTGAGATAATTAACCTTCATTTATTGGAATCAAGACCCATAAGATGGAAGAAATTTCCACTAGAATGTTATATTCATCCTTGCATCGATAGGTGATCATAGATTGATTAGGAATATGAAATATGACTTCCCTTCTTTGGCAATCGATATGAGCTCTGTATAAAGAAATATAATCCATGCCAAGAATCACATAAAATTCCACTATAGGAAGGTTCACAAGATTTGCAGGAAGCACTTTCCCATAAACGTTAATCGGAGAAGAATTGTAAACTTTTGATGCCACCATTGTGACATTAGGAGTTGTCACAGCTAACTCAGCATATAATTGTTAAGGTAATATGGAGATACCCTTAGAAAATTCATCAGAAATAAAAGAGTGGGTGGATCCAGAATCAAATAAAAAATTTGCTACTTTAGAGTGGATGGTAAGTGTACCTTTCACCACTTCGTTATCGTACTCCACATCGCCGATAGTAATTGCATGTGACATTCCTTTCTCTTTGGCCTTGAGAATTTGTTGAGGTCGATCATCATCAACAACCCTGGGATTTGGGCATTGATTAGCATAATTATCCATTTCCTTGCACTTGAAACATTGAAGTGTTGGAGGTTCATTCGGTGTATCCCTATCTTTGTTCACATCATTAGACACCTTCTTCCCAATATTTCGACATTCAATTTCCCGATGACCTTCTTTTACACACTTAAAACATTTGCTTGTCCCTTTAAGACAATTGCCTCCATGTTTCTTTCCACAATTTTAGCATAAAGGAAAACTCACCATCTTTTCAGTGTGCTCTTTAGATTTCCCGTTGAATTCCATTTTCCTATTCATATCAAACCCATATGATTGATGGGTTACTCCAATCTCCATCTCAACCTTAAGAGCACATCGAACAATTTCCTCTTAGTTATTGAAGTCCCTTATGGCTAATACCCATCGATGACATGGTTTTAAGCCACTAAATAATCGATCGATCTTACTCTCAGGTAGGATAATAATCCTAGAAGCGTACCTTGCAAGCCTTGTAAAATTTTCATCATAGATACCAACAGATTCATCATCCTTTTTCTTTAGTTCAAGAAACTTTTTCTCCATCTTTGTTCGAAGAATACGAGGGAAGTACTTATCGAAAAATAAGTTCCTGAACTCGTCCAATTACATGGACTCAATTTCATCCCTTTGCCTCATATTCTTAATAATATTCCACCATTGATCAGATTCACCTTCCAAATGATATACTGCTGAGATGACCTTATCATGTTCAAAACATTGTAGAACTTAAAATATCTTTTCAGTGTTACTAATCCATTGTTCAGCCACTAATGGATCAGAAGACCCGCTGAATGATGGTGGATGCTGCCTCATAAAGGATTCAACCAAATGTTTCTACTTCCATTGCTCGTTTGGAAGTCATGAATGGTTCATAGCTTGAGAAACTTGTGTGAGCATGGATACAAGATTTTTCATTCTAGCTCCCATAATGTTTGGTTTCTCAGGGGGACAATCATTTCATTGCCCATCGCATTCCGCATTAACACGATTCCTTTGGGTTCCATCCAGTAACTAAATCCATGAAGAATAGTGTGAGCAACACTAATTATAATAGAAAAACCACTTAATCAAGAATAAAATTTCACACATAAGGTCTCATCATAGGTTGTTCATGGAAATTTCAAAAATACTAATATTGTGTTCTATGCTTAGACATATCCTTAGGGTTCTTACTAGGGATTTCATATCCTAGTTTCTAAAGGTTGATTATACCTTTCCTCTGATACCAACTATAACGACCCATACTTTACATAAATTGTTAATAAATCAAAATTGAATTACGCTTATTACAACATATAACAAAACCATGAAAGGACCGTATAGGTATAGTGTCTTTAGGAACTGGGAAACATAAACAACTGGTTCATAAATCATGTACATTATCTCTCATTTATTTCATCATATCTAGAGTCCCTTTTGGCATATTCTACTTAGGACCCATCATTCAGACCTGGGGAAATGAAAAATACAAAAAGGTGAGATCAAATACTCAGTAAGGGTAAACAAAAGAAATATCAATCATATCATATTCATAAGAACAAAACATTCAGAAAATAATAACCTGGAAAAGAGATCATAATATCATGTCATGGGATAAATCATAGTAATGAAATGTAATCCAAAATAATCATAACTTAAAACATGAAACTTTGTGGCATAAACACATAATCATAGAAAATCATTTCATATTAGTCAAGGCTCATTTCAAATACTATCATAGAGGACAAAGTCCATTACTGAACCGAGTTCACTCCTTGTTCTAGTCCTGTATCACTGAACCGGTTTAACTTGTCGTTCCACCCATGTCTATATCATGAGATATAAAAATTTACCCAATGCATTGGAGGGAGATATAGGTCCCACCCATCTTATAATGAAACCATTATTATGTGTTCTAAAAAATCATAAATCATACCTCATAGAAAAACCCATGTAATAAAAATGGGATTCTTAAACATCATGCCATCATAAAATAATCCATATAAGATAAAAGGACATAATAAAATTAATTCCATCATAACATAATAAAATCAATGTAAAAATAGGGATAGAAACAGAACCCTATATTATCTTAGATGCAAAATAATTTTGATAAAACACTTGGACTCCATTCTTGAGGAAAATATCCTTTCTATTTCAAAAACATGTTTCCTTTCTTAACATGTCTTACAATTTTAATCTAAAAGAAGTTGATTAAAAATAAGCTAGAAATCTTGTAAAATAAGTTTCATGGAAATAATTTTCTATGAAATCATAAAAATCCATTCATGTCGTATAAGTTAAAAAAACATTCATCTCGTACTTTGGCCAGATAAGTCAAAAAAGTAACTAGTACTAAAAATGAAAAACGATTCCTCTCATATCTTTTACTAAAAACTTAACAAGGGGTAAAATTGGATTTATAAAATTTTAGAAGGATAGAAATAATATTACATATTGAGGAAACATGGATGTGGATGATAAATATTCCCCAGTAATTTCTGAAGTATAAACAATCTCGGATAAAAATGAGATTGCGAGATTTTCCCTTACCTTATGTCTGATATGCTTTGTACGTGTCTGAAACTCCTATATAATGATTTAAATAATGTCATTGACTTATTCCAGAATCATACTCATTGTTATGATACCATATATGGTCATATTCTTAGCTTCTTATTAGTAATATTTCATTGCTACTTGTTATTCGGGTGTTTATTGCTTTATGTTCTTATGTGTGTTTTGTCGAATAAATTCTTATTCTTCTTTTTAGGTTATTGATAAATCATTTACAGAATGGTATTAGTGTAATATATATCATATTTATTCATTCAATTCAATTATATAATCATTATGCAATGAAGATCATGTAGAATGAGTCAGATCACATCGTGGAGACGGTAGGTCATACGTACGCACGAGCGATGATATCATTCCCATGATTGTGGAATTGTTTTTAAGTGTATGTATACTATTTTAGAATAAATATCACTTTAAAATAATCATATATAGTGATTATTTACACCACTATACCAATCCATGTAAGGTGGTGGGGGAAAACAGATTACACCACGGCGTGGAGACAGTATTCTGTACGTACGCACGCACGGTGATTTCGTTTTCCGTAGGATGGATAAAAGGTGAAATAGGGTTGTTTCATATTTATAATAACATATAATTATATTATGGATACTGATTTTATTACTTCATAATGAAACAACTAAATAAGAAGAAGTAGAAGAAGAAATAAATTTGAAAGAATTGGTAACAAATATTACCTCTTCTTCGACACGCCTCTTTGAAATCTCCACTTAGGGCACTAATATTGGACTTTTAAGTAGACCAGGACCTCTATTATGTTTCTAGGTAAGTGGAGAAGATATATTGTCAGGTTTTGGCCGAGATTTAAGGCTCAAAGTGGTGTGAGGAGGAGAGGGAGGAGGTTCCCTTTTATAAGGGAGGAGAGGGGCACCTTTGGAAAGTGTGAAAATATTATTTTATTATAAACATATCTTCGGTTTAAAAAGGTAAAAAAATTATTAATTATGAATATAAGATGAATAATGGTCGAAATAAAATTAATAAATCAGAATTGGACATGTTTTGGAAAATATTTTAATCATTATAATCTTATTTATTTAAATCATTTAGTAATGAGGTAAATACTGCATCATTATTGTGTCATAAGTAATTTAATTTATTTGATGTCTAAAAATTATAAAAAAATATCATAATGTATGAAATCTCTTTATATTCCCAATGAATATTTATAGTTTAAAATATAATTTATATAAACCCTTATAAAAATTAATTACTAAAAGATTTTTGTTAATGTCAATTTTGTCTTTACATTAAATTAATTAATCCAAATTTTCATTATCAATACCAATTGGCTCAATGGGGTCCCAAAATCGACCCAAGTATGACCATGGTATGAAAATACTCATCCAATAAGGTTAGGAAAAGTGTCAAGGTAATTTGGAATTATTATAATATTATTTTAACCTTTAATTACCCTATTTACTTTTAACCGCAGTAAATAAAAATTACCGTAGTTACTATTCAAAATATCGAAAAAAATAAAAGTAACCTATTAACATAATTTGGACCCACTGATTCCAAATATGGATTCCATTATTTCAAAATTAAAAACATAGAAGTTTCAGTAATTAATTTAAAATTAATCTCGTTGTTAAGAAAACGGGTTTTAAAAGATAAAACATTGCCAAAGAATAAAATGTTTTTTACCTATGAATTCAACGTAAAATTAATGCTATTGTCATACATTATACTAAATGGTAAAAATATATTCTATTTATACTTTAAAACCATTAAATATTAAAATTTAACCATATAAATTTTTGTGATGAAAAAAGTTGTTTTTAATTAAAATATAGCGTGTTTTTACTATTCATCAAAATATGAAAGTTACCAAAATAACATGAAAAATTTATCCAAAGGAAATTTTTATTTCCGGATTCCAAATAAAAATTTTATTTTGTCAAATTTAACTTATAAACAAGTCAAAAACTAGATTTAAAATGGGTGTGCCATCAACGGTGGGTAAAACTGCATTTTTTTAAAAATACTTCTTTTATCCGAAAAACTGATTTTGTTTTCATAACTCATTCTAGAAACTGTGTAACATGAATTATATTGTTATAAAATTCAAAATTCAGTTAATACTATTCATACTGGATAGTTTATAATATTATAATAATATATCATTGTTTAGTGAAACTCGGTATTGCATATTACACACTCTATCGTGGAAGGTCGTGATTGAATGTAACGTAATCCAAGCTAGTGTTGTGTGCAGTGAAAGATTCTTTTTCATATAACAAAAGAAAAAAATATTTCTCATAAAATATCCGGGTGTTACAATATATATTAAGAGATATTATTATGTAAATGGGACTAAAAATTTCCCAGATTTATCCATCCGATGAAAAAAATATCGTGCATGCATACGTATGGTTTACCATCTCCATGTCGTGGTTTAATTTGTTTTCCATCACCACATTAAATGGATGGGTATAATGATGGATATAATGGATATATATGTCAATTTTGAAATGATATTGAGTCTCTAAAAAATAATATACAATCCACTTCCACACACTTTCACCATTAATGGAATGATACCGTCGCTCATGCCTATGTACAGTCTATTATCTCCAAGACACGATGTGATTCATTTTCCCTCATAAACATTAATGAATAGATGTTAAAATTTATTTAATGATTAAATAGGGTATTTATGATAGTAATATCATTCTTTATTTGTTTTATCTATATCCTTTCAAAATGAACTGAATCATTCATGAAAAACAATGCACTGCATAATGAAGTAGTTAACACATGAAACAATGGTAATAACAAAATGTTTTCAACAATTAGGTTGTAAAATAACATAAAAGATCATATATTATATCATAAATATTAATAATATTCTTATATAATTTAATAATAGACTGAAAAAAAGTATACAAGAGGTTAAATAACATTTGACAAAATTAAGTTCTAGGTAAGGGATTTCATCTCAATTTCATTTCATTGAGGCATATTATAATTTTATACACCAATTTTATTTTATATGGTGTATATACTACCCTTATGAATTTTTATATCCTAAATATACTTATTTCATGATATTATATTTTAATTTAATATTATTCCTTCATGGGGATTATGATTCAAATTATTCATAACGGTATGCGACACTTTGGAATCATTAAAGAATATTTTCCTCAGGAATGGTTTTAATTATATTTCAATAATATTTTCATTAAAAAACTTCATAAACTCTTGTTTTTACTTATCCACCACTAGGTAATTATTGTAAAGTCATTATTATTTATTCAATATAGATATTTGATAAGGAATATCAACTAATAATTAAATCAATTACTTGATATGATGAATTATTTGGACTGGTAGTGACAGTTGGGGCCCAAATTTTATATATCCCCTTGAAAATCCAAACATTCTCATGAGACAAATAAATTGGCCAATTTAAAATGGTATTTAACTATGGTTTTAAATCATATTTTGAAATGTATTAATGGAATGGGTATTCAGGTACCTCAAACATGACATCAAATAATTAAACATTTCATTCATAGATATTTTAGTTATTATTGTTATTTTACCTATGGTTTTTATATGATACAATATTTAGATTCTTTTCATTCTAGGGTTTTTGGTGAAATGGAAGGTGTTTTTAGTTATTTTCATTTCCATATTGATTATTCCTTATCTAGTTATTTAAATTCCATGTGTTATCAAATATTTACCTTTATATATAAATTTATTATCATTGATACATTATTACTTCAACTGTACATACCCTTACTAATAATTTTAACTCACCCTTATTATGTTTCCTTTCTCCATGTTATGAAGAGGAAACATTTTAACATGTTTCATGGATGGTGATATTTTACTTAGGTTTTGATTTATTTTCTGTTCCCAATGTATTATGGGTATCATGTATGTAATATGGTTCTCTTATACTATAAAACTGTTTTGTCCATTTGGAATTGTTACCTTGTAAAAATTCCAAGGAATTAAATGAGGTTGCTGATGCATGAAGCATACTAAAATTGTTACACAATTTGGTGGATCGTTAGGATAATCTATTCAAGAATTTTTATTTCTCAAAACCATATAAAGATATCCCAATATAGTTATAATTTATTCATCTTTAATAGTAGTTCCATCTATAGCTTAATTATCATTCCATGGATGGAAATCCTTATATGGATTATTGCATTGATCTAATTTACATTTTTTCACTAGGCACTATATCCGAATAGTGTAATAAAATAGATTATGTTATATCATTATGAATGATAATATAATTTCTTAACTAGTGTGTGCATATATCAAATTAAAATTTTAATTTGTAGTGAATATCATAATCTTATTCTTGGTTTCATTGAAAATTTTTCAAATTATGCCATAAGGTAATTTAAAATAATTTATTTTTTCCAAAATATAATTTACAAGGACTCTACTAAACATATTATAATACCAACTATTAATACCCCAACCCTAGTATCCCAGATTTGTTGGTTACATTATTACATTTGATCTACATAAAAGAAAACAAATACCATTGGAATATATAAGTTATATGTATTATTAAACTATATACATCCTTTAAATTTACATATTATTTTAAAAACACCTAAAAAACAGAAATTGTTATCATTGAGAACACAATTATTCTGTTTATAAAATCCCTATATATGAATCACCAGACACTCCCTGTTATTAATGAAAAAATATAAAATACTAAAGTGGCTCATATTCACATTAAGGGTATTTATTCAAATGATTCAATCATGAGTAGATAATAATAAACAATATGGAATATTATGTACCAAAAACACTTTCTATCTAATGAATAAATTTAGTATAATTTTCTATGAATAAAGGATTAACGAATAATCCATAAAAACAGATGCAAGATCTCACAAATTATCCATGGATATTAAATAAAATTTAATATTCTCATGGACATAAATGACTATTTTTATAATTATGAATTAAATTATGATATTCATCTGAAAAAACCATCGAGGCCTCAACAAAGACATCTAAAAATACAGTCAAGGCCTTATGCCATGACATCTAAATAAATTGGTAAGCCTATAGAAAAAACTAAAACAATTAAGTCTCATGAGACCTACTAATGCATTGATGGACTATATAGGTCCTCTCATATCACTTACTATGTCCAATAAATTACATGTAAAAATAATTTATACAACTGAATCAACATGACTGAAAAAATTGAAAAACTATTCATACTCAAAAGCTAGTCATACAGAATATCATTATTCAACCATTAAAACTTATAATAAATAAAACTAATAAATATGATGAATGATATCAATAGACTATATCCTAATGAAAATATTCATAAAAAGATATATATATATATATATATATCTGTGTGTGTGTGTGTGTGTTTGTGTGTGTGGAATTAATTTAATGATATGAATGTATTTTTTTTGTAAAATACTCTTTTTAAATTGGAATAATTATTAAAAACTAAAAACATCAAATGAAATATAAAAATAATTATATTTAAAAATTAAATCATTAAATTGTAATTGAAACATCAAATAATTAAGATATGACATCATGTTACCATTTTTACCTATTTCTAAAACCCTATTTTAGTCATTCCTTGGTTGGGATTCATTTGAGTATGCGACAGGAGAATGTTTGCAAAATATTGAAGGTTTCTGGACTATGCATGGTACATGCATGATTTTCTGAAACTATGTTCTCTCTCCTAGGAAATTTTCAAACCCTAATAGTGAGGGTTATCATAGTTGAAACATTGTTTTAAAAACCATGCACCCACCAAGTAGAAATAATTCACCTTTAAAAATTGGGTGCATGGTTTATATAACCATGCGGTCATACCATGGAAACTATTAATGGTATTTAATACTTATGATATTTTAAAAAAATCATCAAAAATACTTTTTAGGGGCCTCATGGACCTAGCTTAAGCTCCTAAGGTTTTTTTTTCTTTGGGGGAACCCAAGAGGCAGTTTTCCTCCTTGAAACCCTTCTAGAAGAGGATAGTAGTTTGGTGAACTATGTTTGATCTCTACCTAGTATAATTACACTTCTCATTTTCTATCTCCTACTCTATCTCATTTAATACATCGGTTTTTGTACATATATATTTTTTGGAGGATCTTATACTCACTTTTTTACAACATTAATCTATGTTTGATTATCTATTCCTCATTACTGATGATTATTGTCAGAGTTTCCCATCTAGGATTTTGTGTTTTGAGATCTTGTGAACCTGAGGTAGGTGGTTCCTCTTTTATTGGTCAATTTAATTTTCTATGTATTTCTTCATTTAAATTTAATTTTTTAATTTAAATTAATTCTAATGAAATTTCATTCAATTGATTTATTAAGAATCCAATTACACTAAATTGGGGGCTTTGGATTTAAAATGGTTTTTGGAATGGAATTAGGAAAAACCCTCAATTCCATTGAATTGGGGTGTGTTGTGAAATTGAATGGAATTTTTGTAAATAAAATTTTTGAATTTAATTATAGAGTTTGAATTGTGAAATTTATTTGATGAAATTTAATTAAAATTAGGATTTGAAAAAATTACTTAAAATATTTTTGATAAGAACTCATTGGTTTTATCATGAAAAAATGAATGTTTGGATTAAAGACCCATGTGATGGTTTTTAAATGGAAAACATTAATTTTCTAAATTAGATTAGTACAATAATTTTATTTTAAATAGTTTTAATGTTTCTTTACCATCATCTAATATTATCATAGCACATGCAAGCCCATGTTGTCAGTGATTCATTTGGATAATACTATTTTTTACACTTTACAAATGAATCTAAATCTTTTTCAATAGGTCACATCCTTAATTGGATGGTGATGAGTCTCCTTTTATTATTTTCAAGGGGATGTGTGTATACACATATTCTTATGATTCAACATCGAGTGTATAAGGATCATGTAGGGTCAAACAGGTTCAGGAGCCGATAAAGCTCATTCCTAAAAAATTATTATTAAAAAAAAAGAAAGTTTCATTACAAGCGGGTTTACAAAGTTGTGAGTATGAAACATCACGCATGTCCAAATCAAAAAAATGTGAACAAAATTAAGGATAAATAAAAGACCATCTACAGGAGGAATCCACAATTTCCTTCTTTGAAAGCACATCAGAAACCTAATTGGCTTCCAAATAGATAAGGGTTACATCAAGTTGTATGTGCTCAAGTATCCACAGACATTTGATCCAGGAAGGAATCATTTTCCATGGTACCGATCTAGATCAGGTCTTTAAGATGTGAACTGTAGTGGTGGAGTCAAATTCCACCCAAAGGTGCCTCCATCCATAGTGAGTGGAATACCTTATTGGTTTTATCAAAGCCAATAGATCTGCTACAATTTCCATGCTATTACCAATATAGTGGTGGAAGAAGCCCTTAAGGAATCACCAATGAGTGTGGAAGACACCCCAAGATCTCGAAGGCCCTGGTGCACCAGAAGCCACCCTATCAACATTCACTTTTATCCATCCTGAAATGGATGAAATATGTCTAACAGATTTACGAAAAAGAGTTTTTTAACTTTTACAGTTACACCAAATGCTCTCATAATAACCAAGTCTGTAATGCCATTTTTCATAGTGCCATTATGCAATTTAGTGGAAGTCAAAACATCCTGGTATACCGTGTACAATCCAACCTGTATGGATGGTCATTATCCCTAAAAAATAGTGGCATTCCTAGATTTCCATATCAATTTGAAGACAGGTGCAACACTTGTTATGAATATCTCCCCAATCTTCTCACTAAGTTGTGCGTGTTGGATAGATATCATAAGTTCCTCCATTCCATGCAGATCAATCTTCACACCAAAATCAGCCTACAAGTGCAAACAAAACCTATAAGAGAAAGTGAAAGAGATGAAGAGATGAGATATATACTCCTCAGCTTGAAGGTATATGTTGCATTCCGAGGCCAGTTGGATTCTAGTTTTTTGGAGCAGGCTATGCACCGACAACCGGTTTTTTCACAGCCTATAGAGTATTAGGTTACATGAGGGTGAAATGTAACAAACTCGAAACATCTTTATTCATGTAGGCATAGAGGAGACATCATCACACAAGTGCCTATAATATTTCCTGGAAGAGAAGAATCCATTGGTGTTGGGAGTCCAAACCAAGGTGTCAGCATTGGTGTAAATATAGCCCTGAAATTTAAGGCATATATCTGTTGGTAGGCATCTCTGAAAATTATCAGATGATGTTTCATCAATAATAATAAGGTTCTTCATGAAGGGAGGCACCATATTCAGTTCATTGAGGGGCTTTCCCAACCAAGGTGTAGAACAAGCATTGAGAGCAGATTGCCTTCACACTAGCCAGTTCGAAAAGCACATGAGCTCTTAATAGGAATGTCTAAGGTAAGGATCATGTAGAATATAAATATTGAACCTATTGGAATATGACCATATTTATCCCTTGTGATATTTTCATATATATATGCCAAAATTTTTGAACTATTTTACACATGATTTATGAATTTATATTAACTATTTGATATAAAATGTAAATTAAGTCATTTTTAATGTATTTACATCATTTAATATGTAAAAAATTATTTTTTAAAATATTATATTGAAATTAAATACATATTTTTTAATATTGGATTATTTATTTGTTAAATAAAATATGGAATATTATTACAGAATCCCTAGTGAGACCATACAAGTATTTTAGCTCAAACCCCACCTATACCTTAATGTATTTGTGGATTATATTCTTCTAGATTAGAGCAAGGGTAAGGTACCACATAGAGGTGTTAGTAACTGTTGATCCATGGGCATGGAGATTTTATTCTATTAGTAATTGTGTGGTTATTCTATTTTCTAGTAAATTTTTTTAGTTCCTCGGGTAGTTTACCAGTTTCAATTATAATACAATTTTCCCTATGGATTTTTTCTTGAATATATATTGACTTTTTATCTTTATTTAGCAATGTTTGTAGAAATTTGTTCCCAGTTTTTTTATATGATTCTAGGTTCTATTGGACAACCTGTGGGGATCAAGAATTTCAATCGAGCTATGTCAGGATTAGTCAATTTATTGGGTTTCAGGGTACCCATGACAGTTCATGATAATGTGATATCATATCTCTAGGTTGATCTTCATTTGATGTCCGTATGTATTTGTGTATTGTTATCGGTACATAGGAGGTATTTGTGATAGAGTGCATGACCATCCCATAGGGCAATGAGCCTTAATTAACCAAGGGAGGTTAGGGAAATGTGTTATGAGGATTAGTTATATTATTTTCCATTATTTTTATTTGGATCGTCTAGAATCCAAATTTTTTGTTTTATATGTTGGAATAAATTTCCTATGTTTCTCTATTTGAGGGTTAATATGATTTTTTTCTTCATTTTTTGTTGATATTTTTTAGCATCATTCCTCTGAGAAGACATGATAATCAGATCCAAGAGTATGTTTTTGATGATCCACTGAGATAAAATCATCTCATATACCCTAGTCTAGTTGAGTTGATTGTGTGTATTGTCCAAACTCTAGGGAAAGAACCATGACCCATTCCCATTTAGGGATCAAACTATAGAACCTCAAAAGGGAAATTCTTTAGTATATTTTTTAAGATTTCCTTTGTTATAATACACCATCGTTCAAAGGATCAAATGATCCTCAAGAGGGTGAGGAATGGTTAAGAATAAATGAACATATTTTCTAGTTATTAGATACAACTGATTAAATAAAGGTGAATTATTCTAGATTCATGCTAGAGGGAGCTTTTAGAAGATTGTGGGATACTATGGTGACATAGAAGAAGCACGAAATTTTATAGTGAAAATAATTTACATCTATTTTAACTAACTATTCCTACCCATAATATATAGTGTGGTCTAAGGATATAGTGTTCATCAAACATAAGAAGGTTTACGGGACCATGATAGGTATGCAAACTATTTTTTTGAGCTAATGAAATTTTCACCTGAGATAATATAAAATTATAGTAATAATACTTGACAGTTTGATTTGGAATGTCAATTCACTATTCATTATCAAGTTTTCCTACTCCTCCAATGGCCCGAAGTCCTTCATTTTTTATTGATTTTTGACAATCCACATTACAAGGGGTGAGGTGGAACCGTTAAAAGGCCTGTAGGTGTAATTATTACATGGCCCATAGGCCTTAGGGGAATTAATTGCCTGTAGGCTTCAAACATTACTTACAACCCAGACTAACTACTTGGAACTGCTCCTCCCTAGCATCTTCATCGTGAAATCAGCTCTCCCCCTTCGCATGGCTATTCAGCTAGGCATTTTTGTGCATGTACAGGCTTGTCCCGATGGCAGGAGTCATACCTTCTCATTCATGGTGGTTATCAATAGTTGGGATTTTCTACACCTTCTACAGTTCTAGGTGAATCCCTTTGATTTTATACCAGTGGGGCATGGCAAGAAATTCTAAGTTATTTTTTACTTAGGAACTAAAAATCTATGGTTTTTGTGGATTCTTATGCCACATTCAAAATTTAATCCATGAACTTTATTCTTCACATAGTGGTAGGTGATCATCATCACCTACTAAAAATGTAGTGAAATATGATGCTTCATACACAATGTGGTTCTAGCTAGAGGCATCTGGAACTAAACTTCATCACATACTGTAATATTTTTTAGAAGAATCAGATACAAGTCCAATGACTGGGATAGGTTCCAACTTCATAGATTATTCATTAGTGACTACTTTATATGATACGCATGTGTATCATTCATTTATTTCTACCTATTCTATTAATATGCTAAATCTTCTTATTAATATTATATCTTATCTGATAGATATTAATACACCGATGGGAACAAAGAGAGCGATGGTTCTCCATAGTCCTTCTTGTGTGTTACCTTTATCAAATATAGATCATTCTTGGAGTTTTATAATCCTTAGCATGAAACCTCTGGACATCGTATTTGGTATGGATTGGATTATTTCAAATAAATCCCCAATTGATTGTTATCTTCTATAGGTCTCCATTACAACACCTGATGTTGTAAGTTTTATCATTCAATGAGAATGGGACCCAAGGTAGATTATAGCTATAGATTATTACCTAGAGTTGGGGGATATAATATCTATTTTTTACATTGATCTAGAGAATTAATATTTTATCATTGATCTCCCACCCATTTTCATAGAGTTTTCAAATGTATTTCATTTTTAATTCACTATTTTTTCCATAAGTAAGGGAATTATATTTTTATATTGATATAATAAATGGAACTAAACCATTTCTTATTCATTCATATCACATGTCAAAAGAGGAAATTAATGTGATGAAGACTTAGTTACATGACCTATTAGGGAATGGATTTGTACACCCAAGAGTGTAACCATGGGTTGTTCCGGTTGTGTTTTCTAGGAATGTTGATGGCTCACTTCTCCTTTGTGTTGATTATTGGAAACTCAATCGAGTCGTGGTGAAGAAAAATTATCCATTTCTATAGATTGATGAATTTTTTAATATTTGGAATGGGGTTAAGTGGTTCTCAATGATTAATCCTTGGTCTGGTTACAATAATCTAATAATAAAATAATCTTATATTCTAAAAACATCCTTTTAGAGAAGGTAAAACCATTATGAGTACCTTATCATGACACTTGGTTTAATCAATGATCTTGAAGTCCTTATTTATTTAACAAAAATTATTATCCATGAATAAATTTACAAATAATTACTAGTATTAGTGGATAAAATCATCATTTACACTAAGTATGAGGAGGACCATGTGCGTCATTTAAGAGAAGTTCTAGAATTTTTGAGAAATCCTAGACTTTATGCCATGCTATTGAAATACGATTTATGGAACCAAAAATTGATGTTATTGGGAAATGTGGTGTTAGAACATCGTATTTTAGTTTATCTTAAAAATGTGATTTCTATTAGGACATGGAAAAATCGTGAAATGGTTTTGATATTCGGAGCATCAAGGGTTTTTTGGACATTATCTCTAATTCATTAAGGACTTATCAAAATTTTATTTTCTGATGAACTCTCTAACTCGGAAGGGAGTATAATTTTAATCAAATGATAAATTTCATAGTTATTTTGTTGATCTGAAATTTATTTTGACTACTGCATTAGTGTTGAAACTTCCATAGGATGGGCTTGGATCTTTGTCCTTCTATGATACATCCGATTCCGGTTTTGGTTGTGTTGTTATGTAGGGAGATCATGTCATTTATTATGGATATTGTAAGGTTATGCCACATTATAATTATTATCCAAACCCTGAAATTGATCATGCATCTATGATTCATCCACTTAAGAGTTGGTGACACTACCATTTTGGAGAAAGGTTTACTATGTTTTCTGACCACATGATCTTGAGTTATATATTCTCTAAAAAATATCTAAATCTCAACTAGATACATTGGGTGAATACCTAAAATATTTGGTCCTTGAAATTTCTTATACCCTGGAGAAGGGGAATATCATCATAGATTCATTATGTCAGAAACTTCTTACCTTGGTAATGAATTAATCCTCCGAAGAGTGGATCCTAATGAATATTTTTGCATAGTTGTTTATTGGAGTATCAGAATCAGCAGTCAAGGTTTCCTTAGCTAGTGTTCATATGAAATCCTATTTTTTAGAGATGATTCATTAAGAAGATTAGCTCGGTGATGATTTCAGTAGCATTAGATACTCTCTTTGTTGAGGGGAGATAATTATTGATTGGTTATTCTATACGAATGGTATTATATGTTATCAGAATCAATTTTTTTATATTTATTAGTATAGAATTATTTGATATGTTATTGGTATAATTCCTATGGGTAAGTGCACCGTAGAATCATGAATATATTCTCTCACATGTGGAATAAAGTTTGGTGGATAGATGTTATATATGGAATTGGTGATTATGTCTCTCATTATTATATGTACCAACAGGTCATGCTCGAGCACAAGAAAATATTGGGTTTTTGCTTGACACTACCAGTGCCTACATGGAAGTGCGATGATATCTTTATAGACTTTGTGGTACAGTTTCCATGTACCTAGAGAAATAAGAATGTGATATTGGTTATGATCAAACTACTGATGAAATTGTCTCACATTTTACGCATTTGTGGTAAAAAAATGTTGAAAAGATGAGTAATATTTGTGTGAAAGATATTATTTGTTTTCAAGATGTTATTTCTTTTATAAAATTTAATTAGGATCCCTATTTTAGATATCATTTTTATAGAGGCCTTCAGGATGCACTAAGATCTCAGGTCTAGAGTATTAAAAATCATCCGTAGTCAAATGGGAAGATTAAGAGAGATATAAATATTCTTGAGGATATTCTCCATGCCTGCATCCATGACTTCAGTGGAGAATCGGATGACCATCTAGGGATATTTGATTTTTCTTATAATAATAGTTAAACATTTAGGATCATAATGTTTATTTTTGAGGCCTTTTATTGTAGGCCTTATTGATATTTTTTGTGTTGGTTGAAGATCAGTTAAAGTTCCTTAGTTGGAACGATTTTTGTTCAAGAGTTGAAAAAAATATTAAGTTGTTTCTTTAGTTAATTTTGACCTAATAGAGCTGGTATTAGTCCTATGATGATCATAATCATATACCATTGGAATTTCGAGTTAGTTACCATGTGTTCTTGATTATTTCACCCAGTTTTGGTCATTGATGACTTGGATGGCAGGGGAAACTTTCTCCTTGTTTTGTAGGACCATTTTTGTTTTTTGAGAATGTGGGGAAAGTTTCTTACCATTTAAAACATCCATCAAAGCTGAAATTGATACATAATTTTTTCAATGTCTCTCAGATATGAATGTATCGATCTAATCCACCTCATGTTTTGAGATGTAGTGATATTGAGGTTGTACCTAATTTATCATGAACTAAAAATCCAGTCAGGGTAGTTTTATTTGAAACTAAGGTACTCTTTAGAAGAAAAATACCTTTTTATTGAGTTCTATGTAAGAATAGTTATGATGTTCAAGCAATGTGGGAGAGGGATGCACTAAGGAGAGATAATTGGCCTCAAGTTTTTAACATCATTTCTTCTTAGTAGGATTTATAGGGATATAAATGTTTTATGTTTTGGATTTTGTATAATCCCACTACCATTTTTTGGTATTCCTAAATATCATTTTTAATTCATGTCTTGGTTGGGTTTCGTTTGGGGATGATTAGGGTGAACATTTGGAAATGTTTGAAATTTTGGGGTTTTTCAAGGTTTGTGCTTTGTTTTCCCAAACCGTGTTCCCACATAGGGGAAACCATGAAAACCCACATACTGATGGAGTTAACAGATGGTTCACAGTTTGTAAAAACATCTACCCACCTAGTATAAATTTGTCACCATGTCTAAATGGGGCACACAGTTCGGGTACATGGTTTTTCAAATCATGAGTCCCTTCCTAGGAAACAATCCATGAGATTTAATCAATTCAAATATATTTTTTTAGAATCTTGTATCCTACATTATAAATTCTTAAAAGACTGAGATATACCTACTATGGTTTATTCTCATTCCATAGAATCCATTTGGATATTTGGTCCTTTCTATACCCTTTCAAATAAAGAAAAAATCTTGCATAACAATGTTTTATCTCTACTCGACACATTTCCTTTTCCGGGTCTCTCTATTCAACTCTCTTCCCTTTCCTCTATAGGGTATTGTAGATCTCTATATTGCTTTAGGATATAATAACTTCTAGTTTAGATCAGGAATCTTGGTTTGATTCTCAAATTCTTTTTGGTGACAATCTTCATTGGTGTCTCCCAAATTGATCTTGGTTATTTGAGATCCCATTATCCCAAGGTAAGTGGTTCCACTTTTATTAGAAAGTAGATTAACACTAATTTTCATGATGTAAATTCAACTTTTTGTCTTAATTTCAATTGAATAAAATTTAATTCATTTAATTTATTAAAATGATAATTTCATTTAATTGTGGTATTTGGATTTGAAATTGGATTTTGCATGATATTGGGACAAACCCTCAATATCATTGAAAATGGGATTATTCTGAAATTGGATTGAATGAGGATAAAAAAATAAATTAAATTTTAAAATTTTAATTGAAAAAATGATTTAATGAAATTTATTACAAATTGGTATTTGATAAAATGCATTAAATTGGTTTTGATAGAACACATTGGTTTTATCATGGAAAAAACTCATGTTTTGATTAAAAACATGTGTGTTGGTTTTTAAATGGATAATTAGAATATTTTATATTAGAGAATGTGATAATTGAATATTAAATTGTTTTGAAATAAATTTCCAATCATTTATTTTTATGGGAGAAAAAAATCCTATGTAGTTAGCGAGGTATTGGGATAGAACTATTTTTGAAGCTTCATAAATGATACAAAACCAAGTGCAGTAAGTCACATCCTCAATGGGATGGTGATGAGTCACCATTTTCCTATGTTAGAGGGACATGTGTATAAACAAATTTTGGTTATTAATCTTCGAGTGTGTTAGGATCACAAAACATTGAATAATAATACCTTTTTTCATATAACTATGTTTATCTCATGTGATTATTTTGATATATATTTCATAGTGTGTGGACGTTTCTACAGATTCCATTTGAATTCATATAAAATATTTTATATAAAAAAGTTATTAATAATTGTTTTTAAATTATTTCTATCATTTGAAATGAAAATCATGATTTGTTAAAATATTATTTTTAAATTCCATATCAAATTATTGAAAATTGGAAGAATTATTTGTTTAATCAACTATAGAATCCTATTGTGGAATATTTAGTGATACAATAAAGGGAATTTATCTCACACCCTACATGTCCTTTCAAGTGGTTGTATATTATCCTCTCCTCTATTTGATCTAGGTAAGTCTCTACATAGATGTGCCAGTTTCTATTGATCCTAGTATTGGATATTTTTATCTATTGGGGCTTGGATGGTTATCCTATTTTATGGTACTTATTATAGTACTTTGGTTTGCTTAACTATTTTACATCCTGAAAAGTATACCGAAATTTTTTTATTATAAAAATACATAATTTATTACCATTATTCAACAATTTTTGTGTATAATTTATTCTCACTTTCTTTTTGTATGATTCCAAGTGATTGACACAAAGTTTGGGTGATCAGGAACACCCAACAGACTATGTTGGGGCTAGCCTAGTTATTCTAGTTACCAGTGTACCCAACTCGGTTCATGACATGATCCATCATTATGGTGGTAATTTTTTTCATACCATATATTTTTTTAAACATTCCTTTCATGATATTAACATAAAATCGAAAAATTAAATTATTAAGAAAATGACATAAAGAATCATTTCAATTGTTTCCTTAAAAGTAAGAAAAGGGTAAAAATGAATTTAATCATTCATTATAAAGTATTAAAAATATTGAAATAAATTTTAAAAACCATTCAAATAGATGATAAATTTTCTTTAGTTGATATCTAAAAATAATTAATATTGAATAATGATAGGATTGTGGAATAAACTCTTACCACTAAGGTGTATTTCTAATTATAATTTCCATGAAATAAATGACATCAAATGAAACCATGATTTCCATTAATTAAAATTTATTCATAATATAATATATCAACTGGGAATTACATATACCAATATAAATAAATAAGTGTTGAATATAGCGTAAGTCATATGAAAGTAAAAGTGAGACGATGAACACTTACCACAAGCGAAAAATTCCTTATAAGTGAATTTAATGTCCTGAGTAATATATTTAAAATTGTTATAATTATCCAAAAACAACTATAACATCATAAATTATCTATTTATATCATTTTAGTTCATGTGTGTTAATGATCTATTTACAGTTATCATTATTTAATTGGTTAATTACTTTTCTTTTCTTGTATGTTTTGATTTGGTAGTTATAGTCCTAGTATATTTGTCATTTTTACATAATCTATATAATATTATTAAAGGTATAAATATTATATATAATCAATATATAGATATTTAAATTCATGGATCAAAGGTAGATATTGATAAATTAATTATGCCATTTTATGGATACGGTAATCCATACGTATGTGTGAATGTTGTTTGAATTTTTTGGTGGATAGATCAAAAAAATTAAACACTAATTAACCATTAAAAATTCATCATTATGTTATATATATCATTTAAATTAATTATTTCAATCTTTATAACCATATATGTATCATGGTGATGAAAAACAAGTTACACTATTATGTAGAGATGGTAAGTCATACAAATTCAAGTGCGAGGTCTTTTAATTTCATAGGATTCAAATTTGAAGGAAAATACCACATGAATATGGATAATTATTTTTAGAAGATGAATAGGTAGGGGTATTTTGACCTATATTGATCAATGTGGTATAATAAACCAAGGGATAAGGTTCCATTTTATAATTGAGGTGAAGGGATATATTGGAAAATAACAAAATATTAAATTAATATTAAAAATATTTATTTAAAAACAGATCCATAACCATTTATTGTGAATATATGATGATTACAAGTTGAAATATAATCTTCCAAAATAATATAAAATTTTTAAATATGTTTTTTATCCTAACCATTTGTGTTAAACACCATGTTAAGACATTTTAATTATACTATATCAAAATTGTTCTTTACGTTTTGAGGGTCATTATAAATATAATAAATGGAAACACAACACATATAAGGACCATAGATGATATGAAAAACTATACCCTAATCACTTTTTTAGATCAGTTTTTTTTTAATTTTATATCATATACTTAAATATTTTTTGTTACAAAATATCTATAATGTTATTTTTTAAAACTTTTCATTATATTGACATTAACAAAATCATGAAATCATGTAGAATTAGGGGGAAAATTTATTTCCCTAACCTGTCATGGTATGATAACAAATTAATGTATCACATAATTTATCTTATATTTTATTAATTCTAGTATTCTAAATATCATTTATATGATTCTTTCATTAATAGAATAATAGCATTGTTAGCATTGTTTAAGAATTTATGGTAAGTATTTCTTTACTAATGATTAAAAATAAATTACCCTGATGAAGGTAAATCCACTATATTTCCAAATAATATTTATAGTCAAAAATAACCTCTAGATAAATAACTTTTAAAAATATTATAGTTATTTAAATTAAGGTTGTGACATGTATGAATTTTTGTGAAAATAAAATATTATAATATTCATAATCCAATAAAAATGGCTATGAAATACTATACAAAATATCGTGGATGACTATGCTAGAAATTTAATTATCCAAAATATTTAAGGAAAGTGTTAGTCTCATTTTATAATACTTATCATTTAAATTTGAAATTAAATTACTTGATTTACCCTTTAAAATGGTTATAAAAACTATTAATTTTACTATTCATATAAACTAAAATTAAAAGGGAAATACTTTTTTAATTTAGACATCCTAAATAAAAATATGAAATCCATTTTTAAGCATTCAAATTATTGAATATTTAGAAATTAATTTAATGTTAAAAGGGGGAAATATAATGAAAATTTGTTTTTTTTCAAAAAATATTATTTTAATTTAATAAAATATTTATACCAATTTATACCATAAAATTTATTACAATTAATCACATTTAATTTAAATAATAGAAAATAAATAATTTTAGATTAAAAATTTTTTAAAATAAAATGTAACATTCTAACTGTTTGAAACAAAGTATAGATTTTATTAAAAAAACATTATTCTTCAATATTAAATGAAATATAAAAATTTTGATAAAAACCCCCTACTATTCACCATAATCTATATTTGATATCATAATTTGAATAAATAATATCTATAAAATAAAATTTATATAAGGTGTAGAATTTTATTTATATTATTTTCATAGGAAATCAATAAATATCATTTTTTACAAGAAATCATATTTTTTAAACATAAAAGAACATTACATAAAATTGATTATGTTTTTCATATGAAATAATTAGTTATATTACATTAAGTAATTAATCTATTTATATTTCATAATTTATTTAATACAATTCATAATTTCTAGTGAATAGGTAGGTTATAACTGCCATATTTAAATTATATTTTGTTGTTTTTTGAAGCTCGATGTTGTGTTTATTATAAAATATAAAACATAGTATTATATTTAAATATCATAGATATGTGCACCATAAGATACAAAATAGATTAAATGTATTAAAAAATAAACATACCATAAAATCTTGGGGGTTATAGTGACAACCATTAAGATGAATGGTTGTATTCAGTTAAAGGAATGTCAATATCCTCAAGAAGACTGAATCCATATAAAGGTAGTCTATGTGATAGAGGTGAGATCTGAATTTAATATATATGAATACCATTTAAACATCATTTTTAATGAATATTCGATACTGAAGGTCGGCATTGTGATTCTTTTCAATCATATCCCTCCAATCAGCCAGATTAGGTGATGTCTGGGAACTGGAATCCATCTGTAGATGAGTTTAAATCATAAACTATGGTTGAAATACTTAAAGTATAATTGGTTAAATGGCATACAATGATCATGAACAATCATGAATATCGTGTGGCCCATATATGTGTTCATGATCACATGACCTGATACAGGTATTATGAATCATGTGATGTATGATCCTGTCAATTTCTATAGTTTTCACTCCTTTATTTTTTTATTAAATTATCATTGATTTCGATTTTCATTTATTTAAAAAAAATCGTTAGGCCTTGGACTTAGAAGTGTTATGTGTTGCAGGGGTGCATCCATAATAATATGTGTGTTCTGATTTCCCAAAAAAATCATTAACCTGAATCTAAAAGTGCATTTTTTGGGCAGACCACATGAATTTAATTCATTGTCTTAATTAATTCTCACCATGTAATATGTATACAACTAATAAATTATACACACCCTTTAAATTTTAGATATACCATAAACATCCAATGATAATTAAAACATGTCATGAAATCATTTTCCATAATTAGAAATGTGAATTTGTTTTTTTATTAGAACTTAGTAAACATATTTTGGGGAAAATAGAATAGAAAATGGGATTTTACTTTTACACTATGTGAAATAAATTCTCATCGTGAAATTTTCATGAACTTTATATTTATACTCTCAAGTGTTGGTTGTTTTTTTAACAATGAAATTCTCTTCGAATACAGTTTTTCTTCCAAAATCACTCTCAACTACATACCTTTAGTGGATGTCATATGAATGTTCACTTCAATCTATAATAAAGGCCACATTGGATCTTTGTGTTCTGAATCTAGAATTTTAAGTTATTCATTTTAGTTCCTATTTTCTTATTGGTCAATTTCTAAAAAAAATTATTATTCTTGTTGAAAGTAAGGAAGATAAAAATATATACTATATACATGATGTTTTATCAACACCATCCCAGCTTTCAAGGTGGGTTTTCTAAATCATATCCCCTTTGTTGGATTTAATTTTAAATTTTATGTGAAAAAAATTTGATTACACTATCACACCATACACATGAACAAATAAATTTAATGACCTTTATAAAATTAAAATCCCTCTTTGTATAATATTCAGTAGATCTTTTTGGGTTCATGAGCATGAAGATTGAGAAATGTGGTCACCTGATTAGTTTACTATACAAGGAACTTTTTGAGACCTGGTCAATTTAATGATTGAACCTTACAATAAATTGTATAAATTTATTGATTTATAGTTTTATCTTATGAATTTTCATACCATTTTAATTGTGTGATTTATCATGGTAGAATTACCTTATCTAAAGTTTTATAACTAATATGTTAATGATCATAGGTTTAAATGTAACATTAAACAAGTTTTATTTAATTATGATGATAATTAGGATCCTAAAATAATGAAATATGATATTATTGAGAAATGATAATTTGATAATTTGATAATTTGATCATTTTATATTTTGATTACATATACGATATATATTTTTTAACCATCTAGTTTTATTTCCATGATTATTCAACTTATGTGACATCGATGTGATTGATACCTAAGGATGGAATGCTTGTTGGAATGTTCATTTTTTTGGATATAAATCATGGATATTTGTATACTTATGAGGGATTGAGAAATGTTTTTTAATGTATTAAGGATAAGATAATATGTAATTGATTCCTAAGGGAATATTAAATGATTATATCAGATTTTTGAGGACCAGATATAGAGTCACTAGAAGCCCAAGGGATAGATCCTAAAAAGCCTGTGGGTAGAAGCTATTCGAGAATTTGATGATTGATTGAATCATTCGTCATGGGAGAATCGACCTCTATATGGGTGATTTGTCCTCATGTAGGATGATCCACCATTATTCCTTGACACTCAGTAGTGCACTAAATTTTTTATGGATAGAATCAAGTGTAACCCCATAAATTGAGGGTCAGCTGATATATTTCATGTGCAATATTAAATTATTAAATTCGCTATGTTTATCACTATATTTAAAGAAGTGTATTTCATGACTTGATTTGATAAGAAATAGTGCTCTAATTATAATTATTTTTACTCAAAACATATATTTTAATCCATTTGGTACCCATACAGATGTCGGTGATGTAGGTTTGGATTAGTTAAAGGGACTCTGTTTTTTTATTTACGTCTTATTGGATGGTTTTGAGAATGGATCTGGGACTAACATAGGGTTCAATATTAGGGTATTGGAATATTTATTTGATTCTACATAGTCATTTATCTATATGAAATGCAACATGACATTTAGATTCATTCATATTTTCATTAAATTATTCATTAATTATTTGGATTTATTTAGTTTTCTGTTATTATCTTTGGTTTTCAAATTTTATAATCATATTGTTTCACCTTTTTTTTCAACTTCATAATTTAATATGCTTTCATTGAAACTCGTTAAAAGATGGTATAGTCTCCCAACTATATTATCTATACTGTTTTTTCTATTCAATAACCTACGGAATACGAGGAGGTGTGTTTGATGTCATATAGCCAACCTGATCGGTGACATGATGGGGAATTGGATCCATGATGTTACAAAGTGGTATTCGATCCATATTTTTTTATATCGCATTTCTATTATGGAATGATAGAATGAAAACTATGATGAATTATAACTCTATAAGGAGAGTGTTCATGGGAGTAGAGAGACCATGTATGTTGGAAAATCCACGGTCCCGAGGATTATATTATTTTTCATGATTTTTTCTCATTATATATTGATGCCATTTAAACTTGGTTGATTCACATGTTTCTTTATGTTTCTTTTATTCATATTTATACTCATTGCCCTATATGTAATGAGATGATTTTACATGAATCATGTTAGGAACATAGTGACATACATTTATATATATTGATATCCATTGTTTTTATAGGGGTATATTTATTGCATGTGCTATATTTTTATTCTATGACCTATAAAATGAGATACTTGTTATATCTGAGGAAAAATAGAATAAATTAATGGTTATATCATTCAAATAATATTTGTTTTCTATTATTAGAGATTCCATGATCTAATTTTTCCCTATTTTCATAACCTATTATGGTTTACCATATTATAGAGAGTTCACTAAGGAGTGTGTTTGCCTTGTAGAGAAAATGACTCCTAATTGTCATTGAATTTAGAGTTAGGAGAGTATTAATCCGCACCCTACTAACAATGTTAATGAATATATTCCTGTATCTACTATAAAATAATTATACATTCATCTACATGATGAATTCATGAGGTTCATATGGTCCTGTTAATTATAAAACTTTCATATTATACCTTCAACAACTGAGCAGACTAGAGAATTTCAACTGAAGAATCAACCAATGTTCTATAGGGTGGGTTCCCCTAGTGTAGTTGAGTTTGGGATTTATTTAGTCTATATGGTCATCCAAAACATCAATAAACCCACATATATTATGTTTATGGTTGATTCATACATTATTTATATATTACCAAGAGTTGGGGGAGATTATGAAGCAATTTAAGATGTAAGAGTTGTTGTCATGGTAAAATATATAGGCAATATTTTTTAGCCACATATATCTTGAGATATTTAGATATGAGAAGGATCATGAGTTAATTTCCTTAAAATAGGTGTGATTATCAGTGACAGACTATAATAGAAAATCTGATAACCTTTATCATTTTCCATCACCTTTAAAATATGAATATGTTTCCATGATCTAATATTTTGAGGATGGAAGTCATTATGAGACTAGTTCATAGGTGAATATATTTCCCCTGAGAACCCATATGGATGTGATGAATCAAAATCTCATCACAAGGGAATCAGAGAAAGGCCTTGAGTAGTGAACATATAGTTTTAACAGGGATATCTGAGAACTCCTCTTCTTGTAGAAAGAAGAATTTCCATACCTATTTCTACCAGGGTAGTACTTGGTTGAGAAATCAAGGGAGTGGACTTCTACCTCTAGACTATCGTTTGTTGAAGTATTTTAGTGTCGAAGTATGGGCCATAAGATCCTGTATTGTACTCATGATAAAATTTTGTGTTTTTTATATTGTAGGATGGTTTATATTATAATGTTTCTTTGGAACAATACTCAATATAGTTGTTATAGGGGATTATGATTGGCACTTGTGGCTTGGAGGGCTCAGCTGCAACTCATTGGACTGGTTGATGGAGCTTCATTGGTTGTTCGGTCTGAGGAATTGTACATTGTAAATCAATTTAGGAGAGGTACAACTTAGATAGAACAATACATTAGTTTCAAATTGGACCCCTTGGTAGAGGGACAAGCCAGTTACATGATATACAGTCTACTCCAAATGATTTGTATATATGATCTTCTACCGTTAGAGGTATTATTATTGTATCATTTACATAATCATGTTCTTTTTTATATAGAATAATCACATTTCATTCAATAAAATCTTTTTGAAAATTGATTGGGCTTGTCTATGGAGAGCATAGACCATTTCGTGACTAGCAACATGCTATTTGGGGGTGGTTAGAGGTTCTCATATTCTTCAAGGAGTGTTCTCCAATAATTTGTTTCTATCATTTCCTTTTAGAACAATTTATACTAAAAATAATAGGATTCAATTTGATTCAATTAATGGAATTTATATTTATATACCATGATAATATAAATATTTATTGGATTACATTTACATTTTATTCTCCATACTGGGGATCCTTTTGTCATGGGGATGAGAGGTATCTTTATGATGGTAGAGAATGACTAATTTAGTGTATATTGGATAATATCATGACTTAAATAGAATTTATTATTATTTATTAGGGAAGAATTAAGTATCAGACATTATCACAGTGGTAGAAAATATTGAAGATGTAATTTCTAAAGTGTTTCAGAGATTAAAACACAATAAAGGGATTTAATTTATGTTTAAGTTGTTTCCAAGAGGTGAGACAATTTATATCCCACTTAATATGATCTCACCCAAGAAGATTCGTGAATTAGATGTTATGTTAGAAGATCTAGAATCCAAGGATTTCATACATCCTAGTCATCACGTTGGGGTTCTTCGGTTATTTTAGTCGAGAAGGCTGATATGACTTTCCATATATGTGTGGAGTATCAGAGAATGAACTAGATGATGGTCATGAACTAGTACCCCCTTCAAGGGATCAATAATCTCTTTGATCTGCTACGAGTTTTCAAGATTTCATTCAATAATTACATGAGGTTAGGTTACAACCAGTTGAGGATGATACCATCCGATATACCCTGAACTACTTTTATGATCATTCATGTCTTATAATAGTTCTTATATAGGTCATTTGTTTTGATGAATGGCCTAGATATAATCCGGGCCTTGAGGAATCATATCTCTAATACTTACCTAGATCTTTTTTTGTAGTAATTTTTATATAATATTAGTAAACTCCCACTCATCATATGACCATTCCCATCATTCATAAAATGTCATGAGTACTATATGGAGAACCAGCTTTTCACCAACCTATCTAAATGTTGTTTTTCTATTTAAATAGTGAACATATTAGGCCCTGTTATGTCATATTCTAGAGTGTCAGTGCACCAATATACTATTTCAACCATGGTGTCTTGGATTTAAATTAAAAATATTTTTGAGATTCAGAGTATTCCAAGACTAGAATGTTATTAATCATGCTTCACCCAAGTCTTCTCTTGTCTAGAAGCACCAGTGTCTGGGATCACAAAGTAAAGGGTTCTGTTTGTTAGGATAGATTATTATAAAAGGGATTTATTATAGTTTAAATGGAAACTAACCTCATAACTTAACCTCACCTCACATGAGTTTAGTAAAAAGTATATTGTGTTATGTAACACATTAAGAGTAAGACTCAGAAAATTTATGATACAGAAGGACGGAGTGGTTTCTTATGTCTCCATAAAACAAATAATATATGAGATAAATTATACTACTCACAATCTAGGGTTATCTTTAGTGTTACAAATCAACAGATTCTGGAGAGAATATCTTTCCTGAGGGAGATTTTGTTGTACATGGACCACATGAGAATCAATTACGTCAATTCTCAATAAAACCTATAACTTTAGTACATAAGGTGGGATGAGTATATATATTATTTAAACATTGATATGTCTTATAAAATAGGAATATAAATCATCTTTCGAAATGCCATGTGCTAGAATATACAGATATATGTAGATTTGGAACCTAATGATGAGTGGCACTGATGGAACTCATTGAATAAGTGAACCTGTTGAGGTTGTGCTCAAGGAGCGGTTCAAGGTAAGCCCTACTGTGGGGAGTTCACCATTGGTCATTTGATGTTGGTGACCATCATTTTCAATTGACCACCAGAGTGATTTTAGTTGTTTTCCATGGGCCATTGAGATCGGTGTTTATTTGAGACGATGATAAGGGTGTTTTTATGGCGGGGAGTACCAAATTGATCACAGTTAAATGTCTTCTGCATAGAAGATATTTGTTAATGTTCTGAGGTTAGTCGTTGGATAGTCCATATATCTTGGTAGTGCAAATAATCTTGTAGGGAGCATGGCTGCTAGTTCTTTCACCTAGACTATTAGGGAAGAGAAGGTTTATAGTGGACAGTTTCTAAGGTTCCATGTTTTTACGAACTGCAGTTTTAAGAAGAAATTTGAATTCATTATTTTGGATGCTTTTAAAGGGGAAAATTGGTATTTTCCCCTAGAATATGATCTCGGATAATTTTATGACAACTCTATTAGTACCAGAATAGGATTTTTACCCTAGAATTGGAGTTTGGTAGATATTTGAGTCGTTCAAATTTTGGTAGAATAATTAATAATCAATATTTATTAAATTTAATAATAATTTATTTACGTAGGTCCGTTCATCCTTATCATTTGAACAGAGTTTCATATTGATATTTCATCTCCACCATTGATTTATGAATGTGGATTTTATCCTATTTTAGGCCTAAACATGAGTTGGGTGTTGGTTCCAACATGGACCCCATTTTCTTCTTTTTATTTTTCTTTTTATATTCATTATTTTTATTCTTTTATCTTCTTCCTTCTTCTCTCTCACTGATAATTTATATGGCTCCTCCTTCACTGCAAAGTAATTTAGAAAATATAGAGGGAGATAAATAGGGATATATAAGGGAGGAAGGGATTCACTACGAGTCCCTCGATGTTCTATATTGTCATGCGACGTCTGTGGACCGTCAAATTGACCCAAGCCTCAGTGGTTTCTGCCAGAAGGTAGTCCCATTGGCGTTTTCACTATAAATCCCATTTCAATGTGTTTTTTCAAGTTTTTATTTCCATATATTTCTTTATGGTGGCCTCTTTAATCACGATATATAATTTTGGAAGTTTAAACAAGCGATTTGGGTGATCTAAGGGTTTCCTGTTTTGGGAAACTAGGTCACACTATGTGTAGTCCTGGGTAACATGTCGTGTTATCTTGAGTAAACACCATGTATGGGGTATAAATTTCATCTACTAGTACTTGGTTGTTTGTCTAATTACATGGGCATTTCTACCCCTATAGGGGTACCTGTCCGGGTAGTTTACATGGCCAAACATCATGTGGGTATCACACCATTTATAAGTACATTGCATGGACAAGTAGTTGAGTGTGCCAGTTGAGGGACATAGGCATGTATCCCTTGAAGGGTACATGTTTTGTGCCCATGTTACACTCTATGTACATGGGTATTTACATGCCCAGGACAGCGAGAGTACACACCCATGTGGTGTACTTGGAGTACATGTTGTGTACCAAGGTTACACACCGTGTACTATCCCCTTGTAACCCTTTGAGGATTTTTAATGCCTTTTGGACCCATAGTTGGAATTGGACCCAAGAGTAGTCCATTATGAGTAGTTTTTTCATGTATATCATAATGATGAAACCCATGGATCATTTTTATGACTCTTAATGGGTGTTTTCGGGATTCTATCTAAATGTAGAGGTTCTTACTCCAGTTATCGAATTCATTTTTCTCCTGAGAGTGAGACTTGAATGTGAATTATAGGCCTGGAGTTTAGACCAACCCAGTGAAGAACTTTGAACATAGATGAGCTACGATCTATTCTTATTGACCTATGATTGTGTAGATTTATTTTGAAAACATTCCCCTTATGAGATGTGCCCATCTGGCCTATGAGGTTGTGAGACCAGTTGGTATCATTTGTAGATCTCGGTTTTAGGATGCCTCTATTATTTATCATTTAGGGATCCCATGTAGGATTACACCTTTTCCTTTATAGCTAAGAATCACGTATAGTATTCCTTCTCTTGTTTTTACATGATAGATACTGAGTAGGATTCCTCTGAGTGTTTGACTTGAGGGAACAAGCAGGTTCCCATTATTTGATCGACCCTATAATATTACATCGGGTTTGGGTAGAGATGGTGTTCGAGTGTAACCTAGAACTCGTTCCAAACTAGTAAGCCCATGGAGTTTTGGATGGAGTATTGGGTTGGGTGTCCAGGATACCCTCCATCATTTGTTGATATCCTAACATGGTTATTACTGATATTTACTAGTATACCCTGAGGTACTACCTATGAATTGGTTTTTAATCCTATATATATATATATATATTGTGATACATATTTGTTTTTGGGATGTTGAGATGTCTTTCATGGTATCTGGTTGTTGAGTCTTATGAGTTGGCTTATATTCCTCGAGTGATACCTAGATTCTTGTAGTACTAATGCCTTGGACGGACTCATAGGTTGTATGATATATGATAAATATGATTATGATCTCCTTTATTTCTGGCAGGGATACCCAATACTCATGGTAGATTATGAAATCACAAGTGGTGGATATGATTATGATCTCTTCATCCTTTGATCGGAATTATTACTCTCTCCCAAATCAGTTACAAGACTCGAGGGTTGTGTCATGAAATCACGGCGGTGAGTTCACTCTTAATACTGGAATGAAAAAGACATGAATCATGGTATATTACACACTCCCAAGTGGTGGGGATTGTTTTTCTCTCTTCATCCTTTGATCAAAATGATTACACTCTTCTGTATCAGTTACGAGACTTGAGGGGGGTAGCATGGAATCTCACCGACGAGTTATCTCTTTAATGGTCGCCTAAGGGTAAGCCCCTGAGGGTTCATCCGAGCTTTGAATGCCATGAACACCTAAATAATGATACCTATGGCTTATATATTGTACTAGATTTGTTGTCTTGGGTAGCATAAAAAATTACTTAGTGACCTCTTACAGGAAGTCCAGTCATACTCTCTGGAATCCTTCTTTACAGGATTAACCATCGTTATATGGTATTCTTCTTTACAGGAGTGACCGTCGGTATATGGTATCCTTATAAAGTGGATTTACCATCACAATATGGTATCCTTATCATAGAACAGACTGTCGGTATATGGTATCCTTGTTAGTGATTGGAGGTGAGTACATGTGAACCAAGGTGCAGGAAGAGCATCCCCTTGTGGTGACGTAGCTTGCTCAAAGAAATAACTCTAGAATTGGACAATGTAGGTACAGGTCGTTAGGACTACAAACCCAAATATCGACTTAATGATAAAATAATTGAGTGGACTGACATCCATATCAATTCCCTTGTATATGATGTCTTGGTGATCAGGATAACTGAACCAAGGATTGACTACTGATGTCGTTTCATGATATTTCATTCACATACCAATGAATATTCATGTCTATGTATATATGAATAAGTATCAGACTGTACATGTGTACATATATAGTTAAGGATATAAATAGTTTCACTTTACCATTTGATAGGTATTATAGGCCCTGGTTTTTATTGTGGTTTCACATTGGGTTTTACTTCTTTGTAGTTGTGCCTCAGCGAGGCTAAGCAGTTTCCTTTTGCATACACTTTTAGAAGAACAGTTTCAGGTTGCTTGTTTGGGTGGTATACAGAGATTTGTTCTCACCCCTAAACATTCACATCGGTGTATGTGTAGACATTATATCTAATTTTCCGGTTGATAATGAGTTACATGGTGGATAGGGTTGAGGCTCATAGTTTGATGATCGAGTAGAGCTACTCGTGTGGTTCCTTGATTGGGTTGGTACATTTGACAGTGGTTGGAGACTGGGTACATGTTCTAGCTCAAATTTATTAGTATATACCAATACATTTAAATTTAGTTTATTTTTTACTATTTTATCTATATTTTTATCCCAATGGGTGACCAGTGTTGTCTTATTTGTCATAGTTGTTCATGCTTTTATAGCATTTCATTTATTGTTCTAGAAAGTTCTATTTTAGTTGTTTACTTCATCCACACCATGTATACCTTAATACTTGTATGATACATAGATATTTATGATTTTTTATTTATCTTATGGGAGGCCATAGTCTCCCCACTATCACACCCAAGTCCCTCGCTACTTGTCGGCATCCTCAAGGGTACATGGATGCGTGCTTGAGGCTATGTAACCCACTAGCTCAGAGCACCGATTTAGTGGCATCTAGGATGGGAAGTTACATTAATAGAGTAAAAGGGGAATATCATAATTTTGTAATAATAGGTTAATTATGGTGTATTTGGAAGAACATATTCCAACTTTAGGAATTCAGAAAAATATGGCATAAGATAATTAAGATACTTGAATGAAGATGAGAAAGAAAAAAACCCTTACGATGGAAGTGTGACTCAAAATACTTGGGAGGTGATTCGTGAGACCTTGGGGTAACGTTAGGAGGACTCTTGAGATGTTAGGGTAGAGTAAAGACATGTTAAAAGTATTTTTAGTGAAGATAAATGGGATCTTGGTTAGATTTATATAGATAAATAGAGATGAGTTCTCTATTATTTCCCAAACATCTGTTTTCGACTCGATGTAATAATATAACCAAAACCACAAGAATCCCATGGGGTTTCCCATGGACTCTAGTAATGAGTGGTTTTTTAAATTATTTTATATTTAAATGTAATGAAAATATTAAAATAATACCCCAAAAGGTATGGAAGTGAGTCTTACTCTTAATGAAATGATTTTAAATCATTAAAAAATATTATATTTTTGGAGGATTTATAATGGGTTTATAAAATTAATAATATAAAATTAATATTAATGTATTTTAAATTTAAAACATATATTTTTCCTTGGATACAATTTATATTATTTATTACATCATTTTTGGGTCATTATGATCTCATAATAGATAACATATATTTATATAGTATTTACTTTTTACCCAAAAAAATTGACTGCCTCAGAAAATTTTAAAAAATTCACCACTAGATAATTTCATTGTTATAATTCAAAAAATAATATTTATTTTATAAAAATTATTTTTCAAAAAATTTAATTTTAACATTTACGATATGAATTGGTATTTAATGAAAAGTGATGAGTTTTTTTAAAATAACAGTTTTCAAACCCTAATGAATTTTATATTTGAATTCATAAAAATTTTGTGCTAATTTATATTGAAATAAATTTTTTTAAATAAATATTATTTAGATAATATTTATTTAAAAAAATATATTCATAATAATGAATTCTATAAATAAGTTAGAATATTATCCAAAATGAACTTTGTGTTTTATTGTATCAAAATCACAATCATTTATAAAGTGATAATAATATGAATTAAATATATCTATTATTATATTAAAAATAATATATATACTCATATTTCTATCCTATTTCAACATATACCTTTAATAAAACAAATAATTTTATAGGGGTACGTTGCTTGATAGTGAGACATTACTGGTGTGGTTCGTCATACATGGTTTGGGTCATGGTCTATATAAGCATGAAATTCCCCATAAATGATCTTTCCCATGATTAAGATGTTGGATATCTGTATGGTATTGGTCAAGGGAAATTTATGGTTATGTTATCTCCCTTGGATGCCCCAATAAATGGGAATTATAGGGTACTACCCTTTGGGTTGAGGCCATCGCTTCCATTATCCATGTTTATTGTATTTATTAAAACCCCATATTTGTATTAATAATATGATAATTATTAAAAGGTTGTAATATCAATTATAATGATACATAACAATATTTTAAATATGGTGGTATATAATAAAAAAAATAAGTTCATGTATTTTATATATCTATAAAATATAGTAATTCATTATATTATATCACTAGGGGATTTTTTTATAAATATTCTGGTTGTTACAATATATGGATTCAGTATAATTAAATTAAATTAAATTTTTCCTTTTAATATACTTCTTGGAAGTGGATCATCAGAATTTCACATTCTTTTTTCATCATTATGAAGGATCTTATTCAACTCAACCACATAGTTGTTATCTACCGTTATATCTTTATATAAAATCAATCACATTGCCTCTAATTTGGCCTAAAATCATATATCTTCAATGAAACTACACTTTTATCTTTTTCACTCATCAAACTCTGATAATCTCAATAGAATCTAATCAATAACATGAACAACATGTTGATCTCTCCACGCCTCTTCATTATTCCACTTATCAGTTCATTATCTCCTTCAAATTTATCATAGAGTGATGGATGAGAGCTTCTTTAAATGAAAGATTTAATATACAAAATTTAATTTTTAATGTTATATCAAATCTATTCTATCATAAGGGTTTCATCCTTCTGCGGTTCATAGGCTCTTAGTTTCTCCAATCCCAATAAGAAATAATTTTTTCTATCTCATTGTAACAACCCCAAAATAAATGTATTATTTTTTGAAAATTAAAAGGTATTATTTAGGGACTTGGCACAAAGACGACGTGCAATTTTGAGGCAGGGAGTGCCTGTAATGATCTGTCAAAAAATGTTATGTTTTATATAGCGTGTGTGAGTAGTTTTTCTAAAAAATAGGAATAACTCTTAGAAAAGTGCCCAGATCAGAAATACGAGGGAACTGTTGTGTTCAAAGTAGTGGGTTTACCCATGGCGTGACTTAAGAGTAGTCGGTGCGGGTCTCCAGTGAGAAAAACTGAAAATAGAATAACTATAAATAAAATAATTAAATATAATTGTTTTATTTTTCAAATCCTTATAACTCACAAATAGTGTCCCGAATTTAAAATATATGACCACTATTGAGCTCAGAAGGGCGTGATTTCCTTAGGCAGAGCCTAACATTGGCTCGAGTGAGCTAACTGTAGAAAATAGTTTTTGGACGTGAATGTAAATAAAATAATTAAATAAAGATTTTTTTATTTCTGATAAATCATAAATGGTAACTCGGATTGGAAATCTAAGAGTACCGTTGAGCTCATGAGCGTTCACTTTTTTTATGTGCTTCCTAACCTTGACTGGAACGGGTTGAGTTTAATAGTTAATTTTCGTGTGTTTTAAGGAGAAAAAATAAAAATAAAAATATTATTTTATTCAAAAAATGATTTTATGTAATGTAGGGATGATGAATCTATTTAATTTCAAAAATCAAATAGTGTAATGATGTGGAGACTCATTGTAACAGAAATGATGAAAAGTGTTTCCTCGATTAAGTTGATTAACAGAGATACAAGATCAGGGGATGACTCGAGAGACTGCTCTAAAGCTCTAGAGGAATTCCATTGGTGAGAAACGAATGATAAAGAACATCGAATTTCCAATGATGATGGATCACGAATCAATGTTTGACAAGACAACTGATTAGGATCTCTCCTAATGGATCACAACAACGATCAAACCCCTACTCTGACTGATCCTTTTTCCAGGTAGAGGTTTATTTTTCTAAGTGATTACCTTCTCCCATTATTCCTCCTAAATGATGAATGTGGTTCTATCCAATAATAGATTTACCCACAAATCAATCATCTTTGTGGGACATAGAAATTTTCATGTGGGAATTTATGGGATGTAGATTTGTGTTTTTATTACCCATTGTTAAACCTCTTAATAAAGACTAACCACTCCGACATGGACAAAGGTCATGGCCTATACTTTTTTTGTTCTTATACTCCGTCCTTTTATCTATTATTCACAACGTGATGAAAACCATGGTCCAAGAAAGACTGAAATAGTGGATCAACCTGGGTAGGAGGACGAGGGAGACAACAACGCAGGGTGAACAACTAATGGCATGGTGGCCGAAAATGGTGGAGGGATAGTCACATCCCAGTGGGTCATGGTGGGAGTGGAGGCCATAGCCATGGGTGGGAGACCGTGTGCCCAAGTGGCACACCAAGGCGGTGGAGGTCATGGCTAGCGGCTGCAATGGTGCAGGGGGTGGTTCCAGTCGAGCATCATGTCAAAGGGAATGGCCGGCATGGTGGTCTGTGGCGTGCGCAAGAATGCATTCCATGATAGACTGTGTGTGGAGGGAGGTGGTCGACCTCAGTCGTCCACATTTTTGTTCGAAATCGGATGCCATTGGGCATCTGGGTTGGACCCAATCTGGCCCACTGATGTTGGTTGGGTCAGTGTAGTAAACCGGGTCGTTGGGCATCATGGGTATGAGAAGAGCATGCCCACCGATGCGGGCTAGGCCAGATAGGAAACTGGGCCGTTGTACGGCCCATGTGGAAATAAACCAGTCAAAATAAGTCAAAAAGGGCTGGAGAATGGTGATCAGGTCACTGGGTGACCTAGTGGGCTAGACCCATGGCCAGTCAAGGCCTGGTTCAGCAGGCCCCAATGGGCCTGGCCATTGGGCATGGTCAGACCGGGCCGACCCAGAACTAATATGGTTGGGTCGACCTAATCAGTTCAGGTCATGCGGGAACCCTGGTCGGGTCCTTTGAGTATACTCTATGTGAGTTTTCGTGGAAGTTGAAATGTTACCTATGGCTTAAGGAGTAGATTATCCTAGAATCAGGCACACCGGAGAGCGATAATCCTATGGCTAGCCATGCCACAAAGTATATGACGAGCAGGACCTCAGTGGCCTAGTAGAAGATCCTAACTCAGTGGTCCAGTAGCCAAGTGGACCTTAGTGGTCCTATAGCTGAGGGGACCTGAGTGGTCCAGTAGCTGAGTGGACCTCAGTGGTCCAGTATCTAAGCAGACCAAAGTGGTCCAGTAGCTGATCAGACCTCATTGGTCTGATAGTGGAGCATATCTTAGTGTTCTAGTATCCTAGAGGACCTCAGTGACTCATCAGGTATTAGTCCCTCATTAGTACATGATGATTCAGCTTTAAAAATGATAATCTTACTTTCTATTCTTTGAGTTATACCTTTTGTGAGTTGTCTTTCTTTATGGTATTTCATTGTGGTCTTTATTTATTGTCTAGCCTTTGTGGTTCGGGGTCTCTACTAAGTATTGTGTTACTCAACCCTAAACAGGATTTTCCCTTACATGTTGTGCCTCGTGAAAGTGACTGAGGCTTTAACGGAGACCTTGGTGTTCTAGGACCAGGTGGTACTCAGTGAGATAGGACTGATGGGCATACTTCTATGGTTGTTGGCATATACCCTTCACCTACCCTTCAAGTAGGGTCTCGAGCAGACAGACCATGTATGTTTTACTTTCCTTTGTGTTTTTGGGCATCTATTCTAGCCCCTTTTTTCTTTCTGTTTTTACTGTACTCTCAGTTGATGTCCTAGTGAAATTTTTGGTTTACATTGTTTTTACATTCCACAGTGTGAGCTTTTTGTGTGTGTGTAGATTTAAATTTTAATTCCATCCCTTTTAGGATACACCTACTCAGTGATAATTTCAATCCCCTGGGATATTGAAGGAGGCTTTGGGGTAGTCACTACACAGGCCCTGGGGGATGGGTCATGACAAAGTGGTATCAGTAGAGGTCAGTTATACCTTAAGATCTCAAAGTATATGAGTTTGGTTTGGGTCAATGGTGATAAGTATTTCATGTTTTTTTGGCAAGGGAACCTAGTGTTGGTGTGGTGGCTGATGTATCTATACTCCAAAACCCAAAATTGTGCTTCTCAACTCGGTACATGAAAACACTAGTTTTAGGTAAAAATGATGGTACATGAATCATATTGGAATTGGTTGAGTTTTCCATGTCTTTCTTGAGTCAGATCACCAGGAATACTCTATTGATCATGGTACATCAATTTTTGTTTCTTGTTACTTCCACATAGACTGTCATCCATGATTCCACTGCATGATCACGAGGATGATCTATGGGGTGACAATATGGGTACGTGGGTTTGTACCAAAGAAAATAGCACCAGGTAGTGTACTGGCTATACCACCACCTATGGAGTATCACACGGCACTTATATTAATAGTGGATGAGATGCACGGGCTGAGCGCACTTCATGAGTTTCAGCAACAGAGGCCCATTAGGTTCCGAGTTAAGCCTGACTCACATGCAGCTTAGGATTGGATTTAGGTGGTGGAAAAGTTTTCCATCTAGTTAAGACACCATTATATCATATGGTAGGCCTAGAAGTGAGCATTCTACGTGGCTCAACAGGGCGATTGCAGGGTTCAGATTACATGATCATATAATGAGGTGATTTTTCTATGGACATAGATTGAGAAACTTTCTCAAAGAACGGTCTATATCCATAAAATCTAAGGGATATGTGTTCCTAATAGGTTCTATAGATTTGGCAGGACAACATGTTGATATATGAGTATTCATCAATTCATACCAACCATTCTAGGTACTCAATGAAAATGATACTACCAGTGCTTTAGGGATCAGACCTTTGAGTTAGATGTGTTTAGGGACATCCTATCTAGGACTATTCCTCTGGGTATTCCTACTTATGCTAGGGTTCTAGATAGATCCTTTTTGGTTGAAACTCCTTTGGCTGGGTAGATACAACCAGTGGATATCAACATTGGGAATGCAGGAAGCTGAAATCATTCTCAGAGGCTTGGACATGTGAGACATTCTGAAAAGAGTTCCCAAGATAGGGGATCCATAGCTCATATCTCATAGGGTGAGTCCATTCGGCCAAGAAAGTGGTAATGATTTTCAAAAGGGGAAATGGTACATCCTGTTTGAGATTGTTCAGCCCGTCATGATGATAGTGAAATGGTTATTGGACCATCGAGGCAGAGATAGTGAGAGGAACATATTAATCTATAGTTCGGCAGACATGGAATAGGAAATGGAAGAGCTAAAGGAGGTGGTATACATTTTAACATGTTACAACCACCACCCCAATGTGTTCCACATTAGGATCAAGGAGATGGAGGACATGGGAAATGGTTGGCTTCATGCGGCTAAGGATTTTGACCAAAGGGATACATGAATGATTAGAGGTACGGTATATGTTCACTATTAGCTTCCGTATTAATAGACACAGGTGATAATCATCCCTTCTTATCATGAATTTTGATCAATACCTATTGTTTCCATTTAAACCATTGACTTTACCCTTACTTCTAGAGATACCTATTGGAGGATACTCGATAATCACACTTATGCTAATGGTGTGATCTGACCCTTGAGGTGAGAGTTTCGATTGGAACCTCTTGGTGGAAATGTCAAGGCCTTAAAATGTTAGTTTGGGTATAGACTATTCATCTACACTTCATGCTTATATTGACTATTTTAGGTAAAAGATGGTATGTTCGCATTATTAGATAGGGGTTTTCCTTGGTTGGTAAAAAAGGAAACCCAGGAAGCATGGGATAAATTCATGCATAGGAGGATGCAGTCGATCACACTTGAGTCAGACACCCTTACAAACTTGGTAGGGGATTTTTTGAGGTTTCAGTTCCCATAAGTAGTGGAAAAGTACGGGGACGTCTTTCCAAAATATGTCTCTAGGATTACCTCCCCTCATGGAGATGGACTTATGCATCAGTCTATACCCCGAGATGGCACCGATATCAACATCAAGAAGATCATATGGCTTTCGTAGAGCTTCACAAGCTAAGGGTGTAGGTGGGGGACTTATTTTGGAAGGGATTAGTAATACCCAATGATCAAGGTTATGTGTGGATTATTGGATCTTTAACCAAGTGTCCATGGAGAACGAGTACCCACTACCAAAGGGATGATGAACGCATCGATCAGTTGGAAGGGGCATCCTTTCACGTGGATGGAAAGGTTACCATAGGATTTTCAACAACTAAGATAGAGTTTGAAGAGCACCCATATCAAGGGATGGCAGCATTAGTCTTCACACTGATGATGTAGAGACACTACATAAATGGGAGAATGGTTTACCATCTAATCTAACCACAAGAGTCTCAATTACATCTTCTCCTAGAAGGATTTAACCTTATGACGAAGACATTGGATAGAGTTCCTCCAGGTCTATGACTTCAAGATAGTCTATACTCCTAGGAAGGGGAATGTGGTGGCAGATTCTCTCAGTAAGAGATTGAGTTCACATCTACTGAATGAGGCCTCATATCAGTTGGCCTCGCTTCAAATATCCTTCGTGGATAGAAAGGAGGAAAAATTTCTTTATTTGATGGCAGTTTCCCCTCCAATCCTTCCGCAAGTTAGGGAGGTGTAACTTGGAGATTCCATCTATGAGATTACCGGTTCCTAGATTTCCACAGGGTATTCCCTAATGGATATTCAAAAGGATGGGAGAACATCATCATTTTTAGAGGATTCTCAATAGTACCAGTAGAGTTTCATGAGGAGTTGTTGACGGAGTTCCATACCTACCCTTTGGTGGTACATATAGGTGTGAAAATGATGTAACAAGACCTCAAACGTTAGTAATGGTGGCTGGGGATGAAGAAATAAGTGGTAGAGTATGTCTCGATATGCTTCACTTGTCAGGTTGTAAAGGTTGAGCTCTAGGTTTCAACTATTTTGAAACAACACCTCAAGGTAACAGAGTGAAAGTAGGATGGTATATCGATGGACTTAATGATGGTACTACCACATAAATCAAGGGGCACAATACCATCTGGGTGATTGTAGAATGACTCACTAGGTCAGCCCATGTACCGCCCATTTGAGAGCAGGGTTCAGTAGAGAGCATGGGATTTCTCTACGTGTGGGAGATAGTTCGACTCCATGGAGTCCCATCTACGATAGTCTCAAATTGTGGTGCACGCTTTACATCCTATTTATGGAAGGGATTGTAGGAGGTGTTTGGGACTTAGATACATATTAGCACATGATTTTACTCACAGATGGATGGTCAGATGGAGAAGACCAATCATACCGTGTAGGATATGCTTCATTCTTGCGGTCTTTATTTTGGTCACAGTTGGGAGGACCACCTACCACTAGTGGAGTTTTCATACAACAACAGATACCACTCCACCGTCATTATGGAACCGTTTGAGTCATTTTATAAATGACCATACATGTCACGATTATGCTGAATAGACCCAGGGGATTCAACCCTCATTGGTCCATAGATGGTACAAGATACCACTGAGAAGGTTCATGTCATCCAAGAGTATATGAAGGATGCACATAGCTGAAATAATTCCAATGCAGATAGGCGACGGGGACCCTTGGTGTTTGAGGAGGGGGACCATGTATTCATATGGGTATCTCTTCAAAAATAGATATAGATATTTTATTGGGGAAGCATGTTATCACTGAGGTTCATCAGACCATTCCTAATACTGTGTAGAGTGGGCGAGATGGCAAACCAATTGGCTCTACCACCATATTTAGAGTGGGCGCATGATGTCTTCTACGTATCCCATATTAGGATATAGGTGCATGAACCATCTCATATCTTTGACCATGATGAGTTGGAGATTGACAATGAGGTGAAATTCATGGAGTACCCAGTAGAGATAGAGTATCAATAGTATAGTATTCTTTGTGGATGGTCTATTCCTCATGTGCATGTTTTTTGGCAGCACAGGAATCACCAGAAGATCACATGGGAGTGGGAGGCTCAAATTCGTGTTCATTACCCCCCATTTGTTGGATTATCCCTTGTTTTGGATAATGAGATTATAAAACCCTAAATTTAGGGTTAGTTTAATACCCCATAATTCCATGTAAATTTTTTTAAAATTAAATTGGATTATTTTGGGAAAAGGTGCTAAGACAACGTGTGATTCCGAGGCTAAGAGTGCCCAGAATGATCCGTCGAATAATTTAATGTTTGAAATATCACATGTGAGAATTTTTCCAAAAAAATTTGAATAACTTTTAAACAAGTTCTCATATCATAAATCTAAGGTCACCATTGAATTTAGAGTAGTGGGTTTAACCAAGGCACGACATAAGATTAGTCGACTTGGGTATATAGTGAAAAAAAATGAAAATAGCATAACGATAAATAAAATTATTAAATAAAATTATTTTATTTTTCAAATCCATATAACTCACAAATTGTGTCTCAGATTGAAAATTTGAGACCTCTGTTGGGCTTGTAAGGTCCTTCTTACCTTATGCGGAGCCTAAGATTGGTCGGCGCGGGCCAACTATGGAAAGTAGTTTTCGAATGTGACCATAAATAAAATAAATAAATAAATAATATTTTATTTTCAATAACTCATTAAAGGTAATTCGAATTGGAAATATGAGAGTGCTATTGAGATCGTGACGGTGTGTTTTTCTTAGGCGGGGCCTAACATCAACCGGTGTGGGTCAAGGGTAAAAGTTAATATTCATGTGTTTTTAAGAAAAATAAAATAAACTTAAAAAGTTTATTTTACTCAAAAATGTCTTGCAGTAACGCAGAAATGAGATAGATATTTCATTTTATAAATGAAATAGTGTCATGACGCAATGACTCAGCGTAACCAAAACGCTGAAACATATTTCCTCCATTAAGTTCATTAACAAAGATATAGGGTCAGGGGATGACCATGGAGATTTATCTAAGGTTCTGGAGGAATTTTGTTATCTAGAAAAGAATGAAGATGAACAACAAATCACCAACAATGACAGATCACATATTGAAGGTTGACGAGACGACGAATCATGTTTTCTCTTAATGGATCGCCAACAACAATCAAACCCCTATGCCAACCAATCCTTTTTTTAGGTAGGTGTTTATTTTTCTATCTTATTATCTTCCATCGTTCTTCTTCCTAAAAAAAACGTGGTTCAAACCACTAATAGATTTACCCGTGGATCAGTCCTCTTTGCGGGACATGGGAATTTTCAAGTGAGAATTTTTGGGCAGTGGATTCGCATTTTGATTATCCTTTGTTAAACATACTAACAAGTACAAACCATACCGACAGAAACAATGGTTTTGGTCCATAAATTATGTGTAATTTTCATATTCTTATACTCCATCCTTTTATTTATTCTTTGCCACATGATGACAACCACATTCTAGGAAAGACTGCAGCGGTGGATCATCCTGGGCAGGAGGCCAAGGGAGATGGCGGCGCCGGGCGAATGACCACCAGTATGGGAGCCGGTAGTAGTGGAGGGAGATTCGTGACCTAGTGGGTCATGGAGGCTACATAAGGCCATGACCATGAGTCCCTCTAGGTCGATAGCCAGTGGTGGTGGATAAGGGTGAGAGGCAGCACGATCCGGCGGTGCACTAAGGCAGTAGAGTTCGCAACCAGCAGGGACCACGATAGTGGTGCTGGTCAGGCGCCATATCAAATGGATCGGCCCATGAGGTGGTCCATGGTGTGCACATGAATGTGGTCCATGCTAGAATTTGTGCGGAGGGAGGTGGTTGGGCTCATCCGGCCACGTTGCTGCACGAACCCAGATGCCATCAGGTGTTCGAGATGGACCAGGACGGGACAGTAGAGCAAATCGGGTTGCTGGGCGGCCCAGGTGGGAGAAGATTCGGCCCACTAATGGGGGCCAAGTAGGATAGAAAACTAGGCTGTTGTGCGGCCCAATTGGAAATAAACCAGTCTGACTAAGTCGAACCGAGCTAGAGAATGTGGACTCGGTCACTGGGCAACCCAATGGGTTGTACCCATAGTTAAACTGGGATGGGTCCATCAAGGCCCAATGGGCTAGGCTCGACCGGGCTGGCTAAAAATCAACCGGGTTAGGTCAGGTCGGCATAACTAGGACCATTCATACATGACCCATGGGTCGGGTTTGTTGGGTCGGTACCACGAAGTCGGACTAGGCCCAAATGAAACTGGCTTCTATTTACTAAAATTTCAATATCTTCCAGACCTGGCATCAAATTGATGTGTCGTCTATAGAGTTGGTACCATTGTGATGAGACCGTCCTTTTGGTATAATCTAAAGAGTTTTCATGGTAGTCAAGATGCAACCGACGTCTTGAGGAGTAGATTCTCCCATAATAGAGCGCATTGTAAAGTAGAAATCATATGACAGGTTGTGACATGAAGGATATAACAATTGGGACCTTAGTGTCCCTGTAGTAGAGCGGGCCTTAGTGGTCTAGTAGTCGAGAAGAACTCAGTGGTCTAGTAGCTAAGAAAAACTCAATGGTCTAGTAGCTGATAAAACCTCATTGGTTCAGTATCCGAGCAGGAATCAGTGGTCCAGTAGCCAAGTGAACCTCAGTGGTCCAGTAGCCGAGCAGACATCAGTGGTCTATTAGCTAATCGGACCTCAGTAGTCTAGTAGCATAATAGGTTTTAGTGTTCCAGTAGCTGAGAGGACCTCAGTGACTCATCAGGGATAAGTCCTTCAGCCGTAAAAGATGATTTATCTTTACGATTGATAATATTACTTTCTATAATTTGCGTTATACCTGGTGTGAGCTATCTTGCTTTGTGGTCTTTCTTTGTGGTCTAACATTTGTGGTTTTGTGTTCCTACTGATTATTTTTGTACTCAGCCCTACACAGGCTTCAACCGCACATATCTTGTCTCCTAAAGGTGATCAATGCTTCGACAAAGACCTTAGTGGTCTAGGAATAGGTGGTTCTCAGTGAGATAGTTTGGACGAGCCTACATATACGGATTCTGGCATCCACCCTTCACCTACCCTTCAGGTAGGGTCTCTAGCGGACGAACCAAGGCAGTGGTACATTCCTTTGTGTGTTTGGCCTTTTATTATTGCCTCTTTATACTTTTATTGTGTATTGTACTCTCAGTATTTGGGTCAGGGATAGTTGTGGTTTGATATGTTTTTACCTTTGGAAGTTTGAGATTTGTGTGTATGTATAAATTTAAAGGAAAATCCCTTCCCTTTTTTGGATATGGAAACACTGTTCTAGTCACTAGCCCCTAGCATATGAAAGGCGGGCTTGGGGTAGTCACAAAACTGGCCACAAGGGATGGGTTTTGACACTCATTTGGTTTCATTTTATATATTGGATTCAAACAAAATAGGTTTTCTATATTACATTATAGGATATATTCTAATGATTTAGTTCCCAGGACACTTCTCGCATTTTTTTCATTTATTACGTACAAGGTAACTCTCATGGTCTACATTTTTGGTTTTCCTCTCAATGGCTCTCCCCTATACGTTTATATATTTTCACATGATTTTTTTCCTATCAAATTATATTATCCAATGAAATATTATACAGATTTATTGAAAAAAGTTTTAAAATATTTCTCACCTTGTTTTCAAAAATAGTATTCTTCTATTTCCTACTAACCCAACTCAACATTATATTCTTCAGAAAATTACTCACAAGAAATATGAAATTAATCATCAAAAACTACTATAGGAACATCCTAAATAAAAAGGAATCACATATCAAGTCAAAATTACTCATCATGTACCATAAATAATTGATCAGTGACATAATACTCACAAACTCATTTTTATAAACATCTATTAATCTAAACATAGTTGACTCTCTTTAAAATACTTCAATAACTATGAAAAATATTCTTCTTTTTATTTATAAAAGATATCTAATAATATGTGTCTTTAGGGTTGTTGATATGTTGATCACTAGATGATGATTTTGAAATATTCAATTAAAAAACATTTTTTCAGTTAAAAATGAATCATTAAATAATATAATAAAATAAACAAAAAGTAGACTTATACTATATCCTATACACATCATGATGTCTGGAACATGTTGCAAATAGAAATAAAAAAACCATTTTCATTAAAGTTATAATATTATTAAATTATTATTTGTCAAATGTTATGGTTTATCAAAATATCTCAAATGTTTGATATTATTCTATCTCATATCAAGGAACATCATATCACTAAATATTATATAACATTAATATTTTTATGTTTTAGACTATGAGAAATAGGTAAGAAGAATAAAAATTTATTTCTATCCTCATATTTAAAATCTTTAAAAACATGTTCTCATCTAATTATATACTCAAAATTTTTCAATGTGATGAAGTCGTATGGTGAAACTGGAATCCATATGATACGCATTTTTGAATGATATTGAACAGATACGATTATACCTTTCCCATATTCTTACCTTAGTGGAATTTCATGGGAACATTAATTTATTCAAATGAAATTAATTTTAGTGATATAATAAATTCATGAAGACAACTGATTTCATTCATTTTCAAATGAATGAAATAAATGGAAAATGACATAGTGTGATGTTATATCAACACATCATGTCAAAATAACATTTTTATCCAAGAATTCAAAACTATAATTTATCAAATAAATTTTCATTGATTTCCACCTGGTCATATGCTTCTTTGGCCATATTAAAACATCACCAATGTTATTCTAACACTTATTTTAGTATCCTTACATCAAAAGAACCTTTGTATAGTTTCGTTGTCACAACTCATAGATTGTTATGCACATTAAATATATTTTACATTGTATAAAAAATCTTTTAGAATAATATGTTTTCATAGTATAAAAATCATCAAATAGATTTTTCTCAACCTTATCCATTTAAAATCTTTATCTATAAATATTTGTATGGTTATTTCATCATATTTTCCTTTCAACTTCCCTTATCAAACATACTTTGAACTTAATTTATAATAGAACAAATATTTCACACAGTTTATAGAACATTCAAATTATTCTAAACTATTGTAGACTTTAATTTAATACTTCCATCAACACCTATCATAAAATTCAACCAATTTAAAGAAATTAAATTTTCTGATAAAATATATACAACCAGGAATTATCAAATATTTGACTTCATAGGCCGTAAAAACGTCCTATTCTTTTATCAATCATCAATATATTGGAAGTGTTACATCAATATTGGTCCAATGTAGTGGGTAGCATGTAACATTCCAAGTAAATAAAGAATGGGACATTTTCATATTTATTAATATTTATGAATTAAATATTAATTTTACTTTAAGGGGATATTATGTTTGATGGCATACCTGAAAAGCAATAATGGGTTTCTCTGAAATCTTATGTTTCACACAAGGCTGAGTCATACTGAGATAATAATAACAATAATAATAATAATATTTTTTTTTAATAGTAGTTAACACCTAGCCGTTGTATTGGAGGAAATGAATAGAACTATCTACAATATGATTATACATGTTTGTTAAATGATATTTTATAAGAATTAATCTAATGTAACAAAAAATAAAACATAAACATGTTTGTTTTACTAAAACAATTTTTAGATAGGGTTGTATAAGTGATCTCTTCAACTATAAATAATAATTATAAATATAAAAAAATTTCCTATATCATGGTAGTTTATTTTTAACTTTTAGAAATCAAATAAATATTTATATTTTTGGCATAATGATGATGTAGTTATTACTTTAATAATTAATGATTTAGATAAATGAGATTATAAATATTAAAAACATATTTTAATACTTTTTAAGAAATACATGAATTTTATATATGTTTATGACTTTTTATATTTGATATAATTATTTTTTTTCTAAAAATAAAGTGTTATGGATTTTTAAAAAGTCATGATATGAATAGTATAAAAATTGATATAAATGAGTTTTTTAAAAAAAATAATATTTTATTAAATGATATAACAGTACTAAAAATCTTATATTCCGAAAAATTACTTAGATAATGTTTATATTTTCATGGATGAACCACTTTAGGTTCTATTGTGATTTTATATTAACTATATTAACCATATAGTTTGAATATACAAGAAGACATGGTAAGAGTTAAATTGGTTAACTAAGGGTTAAAGATAAAAGATAAGGTTAAATTTATAACCTAGACATGTCTAAAACATATTGGATGAGTGGTTATCAACCCAAAATAATTTTTCTCTGAAATAAATGACTTTGGGACCATTTGAAAATGAGAATCATTTTATAATAAAATAATACTTTCAAACTATCATAAAGTTCCCCTCCTCCCTCTTATAGAAGGGAATCACCCCTACCCATTTCATCACACCTATAAAGCCCCTTGGTGTGACGCCCTAGGTTTTATGAATGGGTCCAAGTGAAAAATGTTATGATTTTAATGATGTATCATGTTTGATATGATGTGCTGATAAAGAATTTTAAACGGAATAAAAATGGTAGAATAAGGTAAACTGGTATATATTTAAAAGTTACATTGCAACAAGACCCAACTAATTGAAAATACCATGCACAAGACCTAACACGGACACAAAAAGACTAATAAGAATCACAACTTGAGTAATTGGATAGTTGTCATCTTTTGAGTCCATCAGTGTAAAAAAAATAATAGCCAGGGCCATGGCACACATACTCAGCACCAAAGGTATGAGGAGATCCATCATTCCTAGTTCAAGTGTTTTGATTTTGAGAAACACCCTACACCACCCTGCTTTTATAATGGTCCTTTCCGTTATGACTGTTTAATATATATATAGTCGTTGGGTTTTCAAAACAACCTTTGGGTTTCTGTTGATAAAGTTTATCTTTATATGAAAACTTAGTTTTAATTCTATTATAATGATATTTCAAATATTATAATATGTCTAAGATGTTTTTTCACAAAAGAATCATAGCTTTAAAATAAAAAGAGTATTCATGAAAATAAAACTTTTTTGTTTCTACAAAAATCCCGATGGATACTTATATAGTTGAAAACTTAGTATTCTTTTTATGAAATGTATGTTTAAGGGTATCTGTAATAATTATATCTTTTTATATCTAAAATTATGTATTAGGGAAACTATTGGTTTTTTAAGATAGTGGTGTATTTTAAAGATCCTAAAATTTATAATGGTTTGTATGTAAAATATGAAAGGTATATCTTTTAGAAGATTAAATCAAGACATGAAATATTTTATATAAGCTAGAAAAAGGGTTTGATATTTTAATTAAAAATATTTGTTTTTATTGTATATTAACTCAATTTTTTTTACACAATTTTTTTGAACTGAGTATACTTATACTGGTTATTTTGTAAATCTAAATAATTTTTAATAAAACATTAGGTTCGGACCCAGCCAAGCCGAGGGCATCCCTTAGGGACAAGACCTCAAGGCTGAGACCAAGCCCTAGGGACCCGAGGTACCGACCATCAGGGTCCCCAAGCGCATTTAGACTGTCAACCAGGCCCGAGCCGAGCTTAGGATCATCCAGTCATGCGCGGGCCCATGTGTAAGGCCACGGCGTGCATTGCGTATGGTTAGGCCAAGGCCCGCATGGGGCCCGTGTATAAGGCCCCTGTGTGTGTGCGTTTGTGTTATTTCTTCGTTGCCAGCGCGCTTTGGTTAATAAAACTTGCCTCAGCCGCCTTTCGTTTCGATGTGGGATGCGTTCTGCGCGATCAGAACCATCCGATCGACTTCTGCGTTGATCTTATCTATCCAACCCTTTTAGCCACGCGATCTCCCCCGCGTGTCTCCATAACCGCCTGATCTCTTTCGAGATCTAATCGCAGACCTCGATCTCTTTAAATTGATCAACCCAATTCCCGCGCCTCCTCCAACCGTACGGCCTCTCCATTTTTGATCCAGGTCATCCGTTCCTTTCCGCGTCGACCTCTTCAGTGTCTTTTTCCTTCCGTCGGGGTCCTGCACCAGTAGGCCTGCACCCGAGGACACCTCGGCTTCTCTGTTTGCATTGCCCCTCTTGACCCCCGAACACCCCCTCCTAAGTCACTGTTATCTCGTCTTCCCCATGTCGGCCTACTCTTGGGTCAAGTCACCCTTTTTGCACTGAAGCTCTACTTAAACGCCTCCTACTTCTTGAAACCGGGGCGGTTCCCCCTTCTCCTTCTCTCCCTCGAACTCCCAGCAACCCAGAGACATACCTCCAGTCCAAGCCTCCTCCTTAAGCAAGGTAAGGGTGCTTACATACCTGTCTTCATTTGGTGAAAACCTACTTCCTATACCACCGGTTTATATATAATTTATGTATGTACTGTTATACTATATAGACCCCCTCAGTCTGTAATGCTTTATAGGGGTTTGCAATATTATTATCAAAAAGGATACATTTTTATTCACCCTTTTTATGTTTTTAATGATTCAGTTTTACAATGAACCCGAAACTTATATTTATATTGTGTATACAGTTTTGTATATACATATATACATATTCATAACTAAAACCCAATCGGTTTAGGGTATCCAAGATTATTTCGATAGGTTAAACTAGCTAATATGTGATTATAGAGGTTATATTTTTAACGAACACTTAAAATATATTAATTATGTAAACCTTATATATAAAAATAATTAAGTATGTATACATGTACATGTTTTTCAAAACAAGACCGTTATGATTTTGGGGAATGAATACCTATCCTTAAATGATATTGTGGATGGAAACTAGGCCATTGGCTTAGTGCAATTATGTTGTTGTTTAAAACCAAAGTTGTTGCATATTTATGTTTTTATAGTTTCATGAGGATTAAAACCTCATAAATATTTGATGTTTGACTAAATAAAACTTATGTAATTTGAGTTTTTTATAGAACTCGAGAAATTTTAATGGTCTTGTTGATTTAGTGTAAAAAACCATATTCTTGGTGTATATATGGTGATGTGTAAACGTATTTATGAGTATAATTTCCAAAACACCACATGTGTGATTTTAATAATTTTGGTTGTTTACTAAACCAACATGTATTTTGTATTTATGTGCACACAAATGAGCGTGTGTTATTAATGGAGTTTGTATGACATTTCCCATGACGTATTTTTATGATAAAGTGTATATTTTGGCTTGTTTAAAATGTATTAAAGCATTTATGATTTATGGGATCAGGTCGTCATAATGTGTTCATTTATTGACTTCTTACACCATGATCCTACTATGGTGAATGTTACTAATTAATCAAGTTATGGCTAAATTCCTTTTCAAGGGCCTCTTTATCACCTTAACTGGTGTCAAGTGTTTTCTCTAAACAATCCATTTCCATGGAATAATAATTTTAAAGATTTATCATTTATTATATCATTTTTTTATTGCTTTAGTAATTAGATTATGTGAAAAGAATGTTTTACTAAACTATACGGGCCTTTGATTAGTTATTAACATATTTTTCCATATTAACTGTCATATCATGTATTATCAAGATTTGTGGTGGCTCATTAATTATTTTTTTGTTATTAATGTATATAATTCATATGGAAGACATATCACTTAATGAACTAAGAAATTAGATTACCCACAGTGGTATGGGACACCTTGGGTAATATGAAAATTAATGAGTTATTCAAGGTTGTATAAGAAATCTTGAATGTATAAACTATTTAAGAAAAGTATGAACGTTGTGGCTCACATGATAATAAAGACAAATTTAAGTGTGCACCCTGATAGCGCCCCATTGCACTGGGTAATGATTTAACCACTAGAGATTACAATTTTTAATGATACCTTGGGGTTTACCTTGGTAATGTTTTTAATGAAACCTTGGGGATGGACCTTGGTGAAACAGAAATGATTGTCTATGTTAAATGGTGTAGCCACATGTTCAGGTTATGTAACTACTTCTTTTCAAGATAATATACCTATTCTTTCATGACCATTGACCTTATGCTCTCATAAAATTCATATTTCACTGTTATAAGTTGGAGCATGATTAGTGTTTATCACTTAGTAAAATAGTAACTAGTATATGAAAATATAAGTTGTTTCCTCAATTCACAACTCTGATTATGCTTAACTGTTAAAATTTTATGCTTAAAGAAATCACAGGTCATACTTGTTTATGATAACCACTATCACTTATTTGAGAAATGACATAATTGTTTCATGTTCTTCTTGAAAACTTGTATTGAGCATTTTGATGTTATGTGTTACAATTTTTCATATAGATAATTTTCTACGGATATTTTTTTTAAGAATTTTTTCAAAAGCTACAGTGTTTTTATTTTTAAAACCCCTTACTGATTATTTAAATGCTCACCCTGCGTTTTGATTTAAAATTTGCAGGTATCAGCTCTTAAAAGATGAATCGTTTCAGAAGTTGCCGGTTTCCCAGAACCCGAACTGCTCATGGTCCTCTGTATAGGGACATGATGTGTAGTTTATTAGTGCATGTTTTATTTATAAACAACACATCATGTTCAGAAGGCACCGACTCCTGGGTTTCGGGGGTCGGGGTCTCTACAGTTGGTATCAAAGGTTCGGTTTGGATAACTATGGAAAGCCAGAAACTAAAACAAATATATATATATATATATACTTTAGTTTTACTAATGAAATGGGTTTTCCTAAAATTAAGATGTAAAATGAAGGTACTAATATTTTGTCTCTCCCCACTAAGGCCCTAGAGACCATTGTGTCTTTAGCTAGCCATGAGAATTTTCTAAACTATGACTGTATCTGCATGACATGAAAACACCTATACAACATATCCAACTCACCCCGAGTGCTTAGCCTACACCGAGGGTTGGGATTTGATTACCTCTTTATGATGATGACCCAATTTCCCTTCTATTCATGTTGGGGAAGGTACCATGAGGGACTCTTCCGAGTGTTCACGGCGGGTGAAGAATTTGGCACTATGCTTGATAACCCTTTCCAAGAATCTACTGCTGACGAGGACCTCCGAGCGGGCTACCTTTGTCATATTTTAAACTACGGCTTCTGGGGTCAGTTTTTTGACTTCAGAAGGTTAGAAGACGAGTCCACCCGACTGTCTTGCAGACAACATGTGTATGTGGATGTCTCCCAACTTCATACCCCTCATGCTAAACTCCTGAGACGTCATAGGTTCCCTCATGAGTTTTTCCCTGAATTCTCATCATGTGTTTGGTTCGAGGAGTTATGACATTTTTTTTTCTCTGTGTTGAGTTCGTTTAGTCGGTGGTTAAGGGAAACTCAAGTTCTAATGGTTAATAATAAACTTATGTTTATTGAAATGTTTCCTTTCCCCTTCCTTGTCTTTACTTTGTTTTTATCCTTAAATGGTTTTCAAGTGATTGAACTCCCATCTTAAAATTTCATATGGAAGGAAAAATCAACCTCTATATCTTTCCACTGAGATTCTGGAAATCATTACAATCAAAACATGTGAGGATGAGTATGACCCCTTCGAAAATTTACGAAAAACGTGCAAGTAGTGGTTTGAGGTAACAAACAGTCCGGAGATTCACTGCACCTACCTGGGGAATGCCTCCATCTATTACCGCATACGCTCAGCACAGCTGGCCGGACATGAATGACGAGGAAGTTACCATGAAGGGCTCTTCTTGTGTTTCACCCTAAGCCGGAACTACACTGTCAGAGTTAAATTTCAAGAGGCTGCGTTAGAGGGAATATGTATGCGACTTATATGTTCCAACTTCTCAGCTTTAGCCTGTTTGACCACATCTATGGCTTCAATGGTCTCGACTGAGACATAATTCATCGAGTTCATCGTACATTGGTCTACAAAGACATTTCAGAACTTTTTATTATTCGAGATTCCCTCTAGAAGCCTGAAGGTCCGGAACATGAGTTCAACCCCTCTTGTCCTAGGTGTATCTAGGTTAGGGAACTGGAAGACTTGAGCATCATGACGGGGATCCATCTAAATGCACCTGTTGACCCTATACATTTGTGGAGATGGTGAGAACATTGCAGAACCTTGTAGTTTTGTGAAATAAATTGTGAGGATGCAATTTTCTAAAGAGGGGGATAATGTGATGCCCCAGGTATTATGAACGGGTCCATGTGAACAATGTTACGCTTTTAATGATGTCTCTTGTTTGATATGATGTGCTGATAATGAATTTGAAATGGAATAAAAAAGGGAGAATGAGGTAAACTGGTATATATTTAAAAGTTACATTGCAAAAAGACCCAACTAATTGAAAATACCATGTACAAGACCTAACACGGCCGCAACAAGACTACTAAGAATCACAACTCGAGCAATCGGACAGTTGTCATCTTCTAATTCCATCAGTGTAAAAAAATAACATCCAGGGCCATGGCACACATACTCAGTACCAAAGGTATGAGGAGATCCATCCTTCCTAGTTCAAGTGTTTTGATTTTGAGAAACACTCTACACCCCCTGCTTCTATAATGGTCATTTAAGTTATTACCATTATATATATATATAGTCCTTGGGTTTTCAAAACAACCTTTGGGTTACCATTGATAAAGTTTATATTTATATGAAAACATGGTTTTAATTCTATTATAATGATATTTCAAATATTATAATATTTCTAAGATGTTTTTTCACAAAAGAGTCATTGTTTTAAAATAAAAAGAGTATTCTTGAAAATAAATCTTTTTGTTTCTACAAAAATCCCGAGGGATACTTTATAGTTGAAAAGGTAGTATTCTTTTTATGAAAGGTATGTTTAAGGGTATCTGTAATAATTATATCTTTTGATATCTAAGATTATATATTAGGGAAACTATTGGTTTTTTTAATATATTGGTGTATTTTAAAGATCCTAAAATTTATAATGGTTTTGTTTGTAAAATATGAAAGGTATGTCTTTTAAAATATTTATATCAAGATATGAAATATTTTATATAAGCTAGAAAAAGGGTTTTAGATTTTATGTTAAAAATATTTGTTTTTATTGTATATTAAATCAATTTTTTTACACACTTTTTTTGAACTGAGTATACTTATACTTTTTATTTTGAAAATCTAAAAAAAATTAATAAAAAATTAGGTTGGGACCCAGCCAAGCCGAGGGAATCCCTTAGGGACAAGCCCTTAAGGCCGAGAGCGAACCCTAGGGACCTGAGGTACCGACCATTAGGGTCCCCAATCGCATATAGAGTGTCAACCAAGCCCGAGCTGAGCATAGGTTCATCCAGTCGCGCGCGGGCCCATGTGTAAGGCCGCATCGTGCGTTACGTATGGTTGGGCCAAGGCCCGCATGGAGCCCATGTATAAGGCCCCTGTGTGTGCGCGTTTGTGTTATTGCTCCATTGCCAGCGCGCTTTGGGTAATAAACATTTCCTCAACCGCGTTTCATTTCGATGTGGGACGCGTTCTGCACAATCAGAACAGTCCGATTGACTTTCGCGTCGATCTCATCCGTACAACACTTTTAACCACGCAATCTCCACCTCGTGTCTCCGTAACCACCCGATCTCTTCCGAGATCTAATCGCGGCCCTCGATCTCTTTAAATTGGTCAACCAAATTCTCGTGCCTCCTCCAACCGTACTAACTCTCCATTTTCGATCCAGGCCATCTGTTCATTTCTACGTCGAACTCTTCAGTGTCTTCTTCCTTTCGTCGGGGTCCCGCACCAGCAGTCCTGCACCCGAGGACACCTCGGATTCTCCATTTTCATTTCTCCTCTTGACCCCTGAACACCCTCTTCTAGGTCACTATTATCTCGTCTTCCCCACGCCGGCCTACTCTTGGGTCGAGTCACACATTTTGCACCAAAGCTCTACTTAAACGCCTCCTGCCTCTTGAAACTGGGGTGGTTCCCCCTTCTCCTTCTCTCCCTCGAACTCCCAGAAACCCAGCAACGTACCTCCAGTCTGAGCCTCCTCCTCAATCAAGGTAAGGGTACATACATACCTTTCTTCTTTTGGTGAAAAACTACTTCTTATACCCTTGGTTTATATATAATTTATGTATGTACTATTATACTATACAGACCCCCTCAATCTATAACGCTTTATAGGGGTTTGCAAAATTATTATCAAAAGGGATACATTTGTATTCACCCTTTTTATGTTTTTAGAGATTCTGTTTTACAAAGAACCCAAAACTTATATTTATATTGTGTATAAATTTTTGTATATATATATATATACATATTCTTAACTCAAACCCAATTGGTTTAGGGTATCCAAGATTATTTCGGTTGGTTAAACTAGTTAATATGTGATTATAGAGGTTATATTTTTAACTAACTCTTAACATATATTAATTATGTAAACCTTATATATATAAATAACTAAGTACGTATACATGTACATGTTTTTCAAAACAAGACCATTATGATTTTGGGTAATGAATACCTATCCTTAAATGATATTGTGGATGCAAACTAGGCCATTGTCATAGGTGCAATTACGTTGTTGTTTAAAACCAAAGTTGTTACATATTTATGTATTTATAGTTTCACGAGGATTAATCCCTCATAACGATTTTATTTTTGACTAAATAAAACTTAAGTAATTTGAGTTTTTATTTAGAACTCAATAAATTTTAATGGTCTTGTTGATTTAGTGTAAAAGCCCATATTCTTGGTGTATATATGGTGATGTGTAAATGTATTTATTAGTATAATTTCCAAAACCCCACATGTGTGATTTTAATAATTTTGGGTGTTTACTAAACCAACATGTATTTTGTATTTATGTGCACACAAATGAGCCTGTGTTATTAAAGGAGGTTGTTTAACATTTCCCACGACGTATTTTTATGACAAAGTGTATATTTTGGCTTGTTTAAAATGTATTAAAGGATTTAGGATTTATGGGATCAGGTCATCATAATGTGTTCATTTATTTATTACACCATGATCTTACTGTGGTGAATATTACTAATTAATCAAGTTATGGCTCAATTCTTTTTCAAGGGCCTGCTTATCACCTTAACTGGTGTCAAGTGTTTTCTCTAAACATTCCATTTCAAAGGAATAATAATTTTAAAGATTCATCATTTATTGTATCATATTTTTTTATTGCTTTAGTAATTAGTTTATGTGAAAAGAATGTTTTACTAAACTATGTGGGCCTTTGATTAGTTATTATCATATTTTTCCATATTTACTGTCATATCATGAATTAGCAAGATTTTTGGTGGCTCATTAATTACTTTTTTGTTATTAATTTATATAATTCATATGAGAATACATATCACTAAATGAACTAAGAAATTAGATTACCCTAAGTGGTATGGGGCACCTTGGGTAATATGAAAATGAATGAGTTATTCAAGGTGGTCTGGGACATGTTGAATATATAAACTATTTAAGAAAAGTATGAACGTTGTGGCTCACATGATAATAAAGACAAATTTAAGGGTGTGCCATGATAGTGCCCCATTGCATTGGGTAATGATGTAACCACTAGAGATTACAATATTTAAGGGTGCGCCCTGATAGCGCCCCATTGCATTGGGTAATGATGTAACCACTAGAGATTACAATTTTTAACGATACCTTGGGGTTTACCTTGGTAATGTTTTTAATGAAACCTTGGGGATGCACCTTGGTGAAACGGAAATGATTGTCTAAGTTAAATGGTGTAGCCACATGTTCAAGTTATGTAACAAGTTTTTTTCAAGATAATATACCTATTATTTCACGACCATTGCCCTTATTCTCTCATAAAATTCATATTTAACTCGTATAAGTTGGATCTTGAATTGTGTTTATCACTTCGTAAAATAGTAACCAGCATATGAAAATTTAAGTCGTTTCCTCTATGCGCAACTCTGATTATGCTTAACTGTTTAAATTTTTTTCTTATGGAAATCACAGGTCATACTTGTTTATGATAACCATTATCACTCCTTTGAGAAATGACATAATTGTTTCATGTTTTTCTTGAAAACCTAGATTGAGCATTTTGATGTTATATGTTACAATTTTTCCTTTAGAAAATGTTCTATGGATATTTTTTTAAGAATGTTTTCAAAAGCTACACTGTTTTTATTTTTAAAACCCCTTACTGAGAATTTCAATGCTCACCCTATGTTTTGATTTAAAATTTTCAGGTATCAGCTCTTAAAAGATGAATCTTTTCAGAAGTTTCCAGTTTTCCAGAACCCAAACCACTCACAACCCTCTGTATAGGGACATGATGTGTAGTTTATCTGTGCATGTTTTATTTATAAACAACACATCATGTTCAGAAGGCACCGGCTCCTGGGTTTCGGGGGTCGGGGTCTCTAAACTTGGTTCATCCAAAATTGAAACAAATAAGATCCCAATATCCTTATATTCCTCATAGAAACCTTAATTTAGGCATAATGCAATTAAAGAAATCCTTTTGGCTCAAATAAAATTGATTTACACATTTTAAGAGGTAGCGTCTTCTCTAAAGTTACTTTCCATTATATTACTTCTTCACTCCATATTATATTCTTATTCTTTGATTAAATAACAAAACCAGTATACTCAATATACTAGGATTTTTTTATGAGAATGATATTAACTACAATTACATTCACCTCTATCCAATGATACAAACATATTGTTTCTGTGTATGGAGAACTACTGCCTCACAAAACGATGATTGTTCGATTTTTGTATACCACCATTCATGGTGGCCATTATGATTGAACTATTTTTATATGTGATATATATTATTTTTATATTGTCTCTATGCTTATGTATTTTTCATTTATATCATTCCATTATCGTTTCCATAATGGATTAATACAAAAATTTCAGTTTAGAAAGTGCGGACTACCACCCCTCAAATTGATATGTATCATTCATGACATACATGGAACGTATAAGGGATGTCATTAATGAAATTATGTAACATATATAAAATATTATATTATACTATAATTATAATATACCTATGTATCATTTAGTTTTAATTCCTTTAAGTATGAAGAAGAAATGAAAGTAGCGTTCACGCGTACGTACAGCTTACCGTCTCCATGAATGGGGCATTTCATTTCTGATCTCCAAATATTACGTACTCTTATAAATTCATATATATAATAGATATATATGATATATATGATATCTAAATCATTAATATTATTCTAAAGATAATGGATTTTTGACCAGATAGACAATTTTAAATTATAAGAGGTTTATTTTTTACTCAAGTACCAAATATCGACGAAACGACAAATATTAACATAAATGATTGTGTATTGTTTATAACATGGTAATAAGTGATATAAAAGGAATAATAAATTTGAAAACGTTTTTGAATCATTCATAATTAAACTTATGTTTATTATTCAAAAATAATTTATGAATATTTATATCATGAATGGAATTCTTGTTTTATTTAAGGAGTTTTATTGTTGTGAAAAAAATTGGTTAGAGTAGAAGTGTCTACTTTGTAATATTTGAGATGAAATGTAATAGATTAACTAATTATCTAAAAATCTAAACCTGAAAAGATCCTCAATGTTAATTATTGATTTAACTCAAGATTAAGTAATGTTTTAAGGTTGGGGCCTTATATTTGGTATCAAAAGTAGGTTTAGACAACTTTAGGAGTTATGATATTTTTACATTAATATACATATATTGTTTTTAATTTATGGTAAGATTAAATTGATATATCATTAGAATATTACAATGTTTTTTCATCTAAGATATTCTTGTTCAGAATGTTTTTTCATAGAGGAAATTTGAATGTTGTACTGGGAAGGCATACAGAGGGAAATGACCTTCCAAATATGCATCTTGAAATGGTCGGAATAAAAAATGAATAGTTTTTTGCAGTGATGGAAGAGTTGAATGAGTTGATTAATAGTGGTTGTGTTTATAGATGATATTTTGGAATATTATAAAATTAAATAGGAGCATGAAAATCATATATGTTTTGTCTTTAAAACATTAAAAAAAGAAACTGTATGGGATACTTATCAAGTGTGAGTTTTGGTTACAAAAAATTTCATTCCATGGTCACATTGTTTCTAAATATGGAATAACTATTGATCCTACTAAAAAAAAGTTGATAAAGAATTTCCAATACCCACAAATATAATCAATATTTGTAGTTTTCTTTGTTTATAAGGTTATTACTAGAGGTATGTTGAAAAATTTCAGGGTTATCTAGCCCACTGACCAAGTTAACTCAAAACTGTGTTAAATGTATGTGTACAAAAGAATGTGATGATTGTTTTCATGAATTTAAAAGAAGATTGGTGAATAAACCAGTATTGGAATTTCCTTCTATAAATGGTGAGTTTTTTATATATAGTAATGCTTCATTGAAAGGAATCAGATGTGTCCTCATGTAGAATAATCAGGTAATTACTTCTGCTCCATGTCTTTTGAAACCTCTTGAGTTTAATTACCCTACACATGATTTGGAATTTACTGCTATTTTTATTTTTTCTATAAAAAATTGGAGGCATCATTTGAATAGAGTAAAGTGTGAAATATATACTGATCACAAAAGTGGGAAGTATATCTTCACTCAGAAATAATTAAACATTATACAGAGTAGATGGATAGAATTAATCATGGATTACGATTGCACTATCCAATACCATCTATGAAAGGAAAATAAAGTGGATGAATCTTTGAATGAAAAGATTAATGCTACATCAACCATTATGTATTTGGAATGAGATCCTTTGGTTTTTTATTTTATGAGTTTTGTATTGAATGTTTTTTGTGTAGGAATTGCTCTATTTTTTTCATGTTGTACTGAAATATTCTCTAGTAGATAAAATAATGCAAGCGTAAAAGTAAGATAGTGAGTTATAGAAAAATTTATAATTGGTTCAAAAGGTTAAGTTACCTGAATTTAACATTTATAAAGAATGTGTTTTTAGGGTTGGAAAGAGGTTATGTGTGCCCTGTGATTCATAGTTGAAGAAAGAGTTTTTATGTGAATCTCATAGTTCTCTATTTTCAGTTCATCCTGGAAATACTAAAATGTAAAGAGATGTTAAAGATTATTACTTGTGGGATGTAATGAAAAGAGATATTACTATCTTTACTATGAATTATTTAACTTGTCAATAGGTTAAAGTAGAAAAAATTTTATGGAAAGGGATTCTTCATCCTTATCCAATGCCAGTGTGGAAATGGGTATCTGTTGATTTTGTAGTGGGATTACCAAAGACATCTTGAGGTGACAATGCAATTTGGGTTATTATTGATCGATTGACTAAATCTGCTCATTTTCTTCCTATTAGAGACACTCTATCTATATATCATATTTCTTGATAGTATATTAAATAGATAGTCTGGTTATAAGGAGATACCCTCTCTATTGTATATGATCTTGACCCCAGGTTAACTTCTAACTTTTGTAAAGGCCTTCAGATGTCATTGGAAACTGAATTAAATTTCAATACGACTTTTCATTCTCAATCAGATGTATAGTCAGAACAAAAAAATCATACATTAAAACATAAGCTACATTCTTATCCAATGGATTTCTAGGGATGTTGGGACCAACATCTTTCATTGATTGATTTTTTTATAATAATGGTTTTTATTTTGGTATAAAGATGACACTATTTGACGCATTATATAGAAAGAGGTGTCGAACTCTAATTTTTTTATATGAAAAAGGTGAAAGGAAGTTGATGGGACCAGTATTGGTAGAGGAGATGCTAAAAAAAATTAGTTGATTTAGAAGTACATGAGAACAGCACAGAGAAGGCAGAAAAGTTATGCGGATAACCAGAGGAATATTCTTTCTATCAAGGTATATGATCATGTCCTTGTCAAAATTTCTCAATGAAAAAGTGTGATGGATTTTGTAAGAAGGAAAAGTTGAGTCTGAGGTTCATTGGATCCTATGAAATCCTAGAGAAAGTTGGATCAGTTGCCTACAGAGTGGATTTACCTCCACTTTTATCCTAGGTACATAATGTACTTAATGTTTCAATGATGAGAATGTATATTCCGAATCCATATCATGTTTTGATACTAGAAGTAGTTCAGTTGGAAGAGAATCTTTCTTATGAGGAATAACCAATCCATATTCTTAAATGAAGATATAAAGTGTTGCGGAATAAGGTAATTCATCAGGTAAATGTTTTATAGAAAACTCATATTGTTGAATAGGTAGCATGGGAATCTGAAAATTCTATAAGGGATAAATACCTCTGCTTATTTGATAAGTGAATAAAATTGCGAGGATGCAATTTTCAAAAGGGGGAAATGATGTAACATCCCAAGTAAATAAAGAATATGAAATTTTCTTATTTATTAATATTTATGAATTAAATATTAATTTTACTTTAATGGGGATGTTATGTTTGATGGCATACCCAACACGCAAAAATGGTTTTCTTGGAAATCTTATGTTGCACACAAGGCTGAGTCATACTGAAAAATAAACAATCTAATATTATTATTATTTTAAATGGTAGCTATTGTCGAGTCGTTGTATTGGACAGAATGAATATAACTAAGTAAAATATGATTATTCCTGTTTTTAAAATTTCTTTAAATTTATCCCATAAATTTTAGAGTCTTAAAATGAGAATGAATCCAATTTTAATCAAGAAATACTCTAAGAATTTTAAAAGGTCTATTTACCACCTTTTGATTGAAAACCCTTTTTAAATATTGTTTTTGTCACTTTTATATATTCTATTGAACAAAATAAACATATTATTTAGAATCAGGACATCAAATTTTACTTTGGGTAAATTTTTTTATTTTTCTGATAAAGTTCATTTTTTAATGAATAGTGAAACATAATGCATTTTAATTCAAAATAGTATTTTCATATAATTTATTTATATAGTTATATTATCCTTTTAAATGGTTTTAAATTATAATTAGTTTATTATTTTATCATTTAATCCAATTTTGGTCATTTGAAGTAATTTCACTTTGAAATTGGACATAAACACAAGTCAATCTTTTGGTAGTCTTTTCATCTTAAAAGCACACTTTTTGATTTTGACAATGGGAATTAATTTTAAATTAATTTATAAAATTTCTATGTTTTGAATTTGTAAAAATGGATTCCATATTTTTAATCAAGTGGTACAAATTGTTTAAATAGGTACCTTTTATTTTTAGACATTATGAATAGTAACTTTAGTAATTATTTTATGGTTAAAGGGTAAATCATGTAAATAAGGGCAAAAAATAATATTATAATAATATTAAACTACCATAACACACATCCTAATACTATTAGATGATAAATTTCTGACCATGGGAATCCTTGGGTCTATTTTGGGACCGCATGGAGCCCCTTTGATGTGAAAATAACATTTTATAAGAATTAATTTAAAGTAAAGAAAAATAAATCATAAACATGTATTTTTTTAATAAAACAATTTTTATATGGGGTTATATAAGTGATATCTTTGACTATAAATAATAATTAGAAATATAAATTGATTTTATACATCATGGTATTTTATTTATATTTCTTAGACATCAAATAAATAAATATATTTATGACATAATGATGATGTAATGATTACATTATTAATTAATGATTTAGATAAATGAGATTATAAATATTAAAATAAATGTATTTTAAAAAAATTATTCCATAAAATAATTTTATGTATGATTATAATTTTTATCTATAATTTAATGGAGTTTTTTTGAAATATTCATTTTGTTATGGATTTTTAAAAAGTCATGATATGAATAGTATAAAAATTGACAGAAATGAGTTTTTAAAATAAATACTATTTCTGTAAATAATATAATAGTCCTAAAAATATAATATTAATCCAAATGACTTAGATAATGTTTAAAATTACATTAATGAAATCTTTTAGTTTCTATTGGCATTTTATAGTTACTGTATTAATTATATATTATGAATATACAAGAAGACATGGTAAAAGTAAAATTAATTAACTAAGGGTTAAAGCTAAAAGATAAGGTTATAGTTGTGACCTAGACTTGTATAAAACCTATTGGTTCGGAGGTTTTCGACCCAAAATAATCTTATATCTGAAATAAATGACATTGGAACCATTTGAAACCTAAAATAATTTTATAATAAAATAATACTTTCAAACTTTCCTGAAGTGCCCCTCCTCCCTCGTATAAAAGGAATCGCCCCTAGCCATTTAATCACACCTGTAAAGCCCCTTGGATCATACAAACTCTTCCCAAATAATCTTCCAATATATTTATATTCCTCCTATAAGAATTACCTTATGTAGAAGGAAATTCAAGAAATCATTTTGGCTCAAATAAAAGGGAGTTACATGTTTTAAGAGGTAGAGTCTTCTCTAAAGTTCATTTTCATTATCTTACTTATTCACTCCCTATTATATTATTATTATATGATTACATAAAAAAACAATCCTCAATATACTCGGATTTTTTTATGATAAGTATTCAGATTAATTTACACACACCTCCATCTAATGGATACGAACATACAGTTTTTGTGTACGGTGAACTATTGCCTCACGAAACAATGATTGTTCGATTTTTTCCTACCACCTCTCATGGTGGAAATTATGATGGAAATATATTTATATGTGATATATAATATATTTATATTGTCTCTATGTTTCTTTATATTTAATTTATATCATACCTTTTTGGTTTCCATAATGGTTAAATACGATAATTTCATTTGAGGAAGTGCGGACTACTGCCCCCTCAAAGTGATAGGACTCGTTAATGTCATAAATGAAACATATAAGGGATGGAATTAATGAAATTATGTAACATATATAAAATATGATATTATAATTTAATTATAATATACTTATGTATCATTTAGTTTTCATTCCTTTAAATATGAAGAATAAATTAATGTTGCGTTCATTTGTATGTACGACTTACCATCTCTATGAACGGTGCATTTCATTTCTTATCTCCAAATGTTATGTACTATTAAAAATACTATATATACAGGATATATATGATATATATGATATATAAATAATGAATATAATTCTATATATAATGGATTTTTTACCACATAGATAATTTGTAATTATAACAGGTTCATTTTTTACTCAACTATCGAATATCGATGAAATGACCAATATTAACTTAAATTATTATGAAAAGTTTATAACATGGTAATTAGTGATATAAAAGGAATAATAAACTTTAAAAGGGTTATGAATAAAATATAAATTAAATTAAGTTTATTATTCAGGAACAATTAAAGAATATTTATATCAACAAAATAATTCTTGTTTTATTTAAGGAGTTTTTTGTGTGAAAAAAAGTGGTTAATGTAGAAGTCTCTACTTTGTAATATTTGAGATGAAATGTAATATGTGGCCTAATTATCTAAAAATCTAAACCTAAAAAGATCCTCAATTTTATTTCTTCATTTAACTCAAGAATAAGTAATGTTTTAAGGTTGGGGCCTTATATAGCACCATCAGCGTCAGGAAATGGATGGATACTTAGTCCCTCGCCCATATTCTCCGCATTTATATTGAAATTATAATTGACATGTTTATTGAAAAAAATTGAAAAAATTAAACTAAACACATCAATGGGAACTAAAATTATATAATTATTAATATTATCTGGTTAAGAAAATTTATATCTATATAATACAATCATTATAAAGGGTATTTAAAAAATCATTAAGAAATAAAATATTAATAATTAATTAAAGGGTTTTTTAAAAAACAAATGAGGAATTTAATAATGAATATAGTGATACAAGAAACATTATACATATTATTTCATGACTTTTAAAAATAAATATCCATTAATACAACATAAGGATCGTAAAGGGCTAGTGTGTTTGGGAGACTGTGTTCTTAATATAAAAAAAGGAACCTAAATCAAGGTGTAATTATTTTATTATCCTTAGTGATATCATAAAAGAAATTAATTTATCTAAATAAATATATGATAACTAATTGAATAAATTAAACAAATGAGTGGGATAAAAATACCAATAATGAAATAAATTTTTAAGGAAGCATAAAATGTGAGTCAAAGGTGTAACATTGTATCATAAAAGGAAATTTACATGAGTAATCTTGTGGTATCATACAAAAAGATAATGGTATCATAATATCATAAAAATTTATGAAATTATAAACAATATAAATCAATACATAAACATAATTCAAGGATAAATACCAAGAAAAAAACACATGGTGGGAAGAATCCTTTAATGGATTAGGTTATGTCCCTAGTCCTGTACACGACATCTCATAATACCAAAATATTAACCAAGGAATTGGTTGAATATATAATTTTTACCCCTCACATAAAAGTAATTTTATGCCCATATATATTTACTTCACATAATTATTTCTATCATAATGGATAAATAAAAGAGTTACTCATGGAAATAAGTAGGTATCTTAATCTTATCACATAGCATAATCATAATAGGATCCCTAAATAAGTCACTTGATAGATGATTATAAGGAATGTATTGCCCCATAAATGGAAATAAGAAAGAGATGTGTATAAATTTGAGAGACATTTACACATAATTTATTAGAATTACATAAATTTAAATAGAGATAATGTGATTTATAGAGATCATGGTCCTTTATAGATGATATGTATGGGTTAGAAAGGTCCCTTGCCTCAAGAAAATTTTTTAATTTGAATTATTTATCAATAAGAATGATAATAATATGATAATAATTTTATTTAATAATAATGTTTTAAATTTTTAATTTTATGTTATTTTATTTGTTAAAATTCATTATTCAATTAATTAAATAATTAATTTCATGTTTGAAGTCTCGACATAAAACCAATAAAGTAAATTGAAAAAGGTAAAAGTTAATTTTATTAAATCATATTTAGAATTTTATTCTTTAAACAATTATCATTTCTATAAAAAATTATACTTTTAAATCCATCCAGAAAATATGCTCATGAAAAATAAATTATGTTACAACTATAGAGATGGTGGGTTGTACATATGCCTTAGTGACATTTCTATTTTTCAATGATCATGATGGAAAGAGGGTAAGTGTTATTATAATAATATGAAATGATAATTAAATAATTAATATAATATTATTTCCTTAAATCTAGTTACACATAGATTTCATGTGATTCTGTAATAAAAAGTAATCACATCATATCACAAGGTGGTAGTCCATTGTACACACGAATGACACTAATTTATTCAGTGGATGGTAAGGTAAGAAATTATTTGATATATTATATTTATATAATGTTCAATATTTAGTTATTATATTATATAAACATTAAATTTATCCTTATTAACTTCTATTTAATGTATAAATGACAAATTAATCACATCATTTTGTGATCTCGTTGACAACAGTGTGTATAAGAAATGATATAGTATTCTCTATAGAATATAATTTAAGAAGATATATGTGAGATTAGAATTATAGAAGAATAATTGTATCATAAATATTAGATATAAATATTATATATATCATTATATCTATCCTTGAAATGTTTTGAAGGAAAAAATTACATTGGTTAGTGAGGTGGTTATTCATCATACACATGATTAATGTTTTTTCCCATTTTAGGGATGTGCATATGATTTTAGGTAATTCACTTGAAATGAAAAAAATATAATTATATGTAATATATGGTTTTTATTATATAATCATAGTTTAAAAATGTTTTATGGAGGAGGAGGAAGGGATAAATAAAACAATCAGTTGAGGATGTTGTCTCTTCTTCAAAACACTACTTTAGGATTAAAGTAAATGTTGGGTTTTCAAAATATAAAATGACTCTAATATGATGGTAGGGGATTAATTTTTACATCTAGGTATTTATTGGGTGAATTATTGTGTTTTTGAAGTGGATAATTTAGATAATAAGGGGTTGCCTTTTATAAGTGGGGGAAAGGATATTGTTGGAATTTTAGAAATGAAAGAATTTCACTCTTGTTTTTATCAAGAAAAAAGCCTACAAAATATAATATTTATAGACATTTTTGTTCTAGGGTAAAAATAATACCATATAATAGTAATTTAAAAAGATTTAGGTCATCTTTAACCCTTACCGTTTTAATTTAACCATCGATAGACCCGTTTTTAACTAAATTTCTGTAAAAAATACCTATTTTAACTTTTAATTATGGTAAAAATAATATCACCTTATTAGATTATAATACTAATTAATATTTAAAATATGGAAGTTTTTCAAATTTACACTCAAATATACGGTAGGATTTAATTTAAAAATAAACCCATAGACATTTAGAAAAATATTTTTCCATAGAAAAAAATTCAAAAGTATGATATGTTTGTATATTAAAAAACATAATAAAATGGATTAAAATCTCTAAAATTATATAAATTTTAATATAATTGAATAAATTTTCCTTAAAATAATTTAAAACAAAATTTTTCATTCTATATAATTTAATCAAAAATAGAGTTTTCAATAAAAATCATTATTTTTACATATTTTTCAACAAAATAAAAATTTCAAAAAATATAATGGTTTCACATTCTACCACATAAAAAATTACATCATGTCAATTTAATATTCATATTGGTAATAAACTGTTTGACATTTGAAAATAACATTGCTGAAAACCCAAATCCTAAAAAAGGGTTAATATAACTTCCATATAAAAGATTGGAATGGTTAATATGTTGTTCATCACATAAAAAGGATTATACATATATCAAAATTAGTGGAATATGAACATATGATCATGGATGACAGAAGAAATAATTATGGAGAGTGATAGTGATCATTGATCATAATAAAGAGAATGATTTTCAAAAATTCAATAACACTAAAACCATAATTCCATGATGAATTAAAAGACCATTTATTAATCATATATGAAGTAAATACGATTATTATTTTTCATAAAGATGGTTTATTTAAATATGTTGGATTTATTTACCATCCTAATTAAATACATAAGGAAATATATTTACATGAAATGTATATTATTATCAATTAATCATTTCCACCCAAATATCATCATTTATCTAAACCATGAGAATTAAATATATATATTTCATTCATTAAGTAAAAGAAAAAACTTCATTGTATAAAATAATCCCTATAATAATAACAAGATGTTCCTATACTATTTACTAAAATTAATGGTTAGTGCATGTTTTCCCATATAATAAATTAATATCTAATATGAATATAGTAACTCCCAAAGTTGAAAGTAATCTACTCCATATATGTATATCCTAAAATACAATCATCTTGCATATCTAAAAAGTTAAAATTCATCATCACAAATAATCATATAAATTAAACCTCAAGGTTATATATACTTTTAGCTAATAAAAAATCTAGCGAAATACCAATAGTCAACTGAAAAATATTTTATAAACGTAGTATTTATTCATCAATTCATTTTTTTAAAATCAATGTCATACTAAATATTACATCATGTAATAAACTTTAAGACATTACTCCCCTATCTCTATTCTGTTGTGGGTTAATTCCCCATGATATTTCAAAATGTGATGGGTTGTTGGTCCATATATGAGTTGCATTTTTTTATTGAAGAGTACTTATATAAATCTTATAATGATCCTGAAAATATGATGAATACACTAAAAATAAAATTAATAAAAAATTTGTTTATAACCACTAACGAATTCCATAAAACTTATCATTCCACTACAAATCTAATAATCATAATCAAATATTATTACAATATTCATTAAAGATAATGTAAACCCTAAAGGTCACTAAAATCATTAACTTTATGTTAAAAAAAGTATTATTACTCAAATTATACTTTTTTACAAAAACCCATTATAACCACAAGGGATTTATTACCATAAATGTCTCCAAAAATACACTAAATCAATTTAGGCTTCCATAACATAAAACATAAAAGGGGTACTTGTTACATTGAACTTACAATAAAACATTAAATTATAAACCAGAGAAATTTTAGGTTTAGCCTAGGAAATAAATGATTACCATCAATTAGAGTCACTCCTAATTGTTCATAATGAGTTTGTTAATTTCCAAATAATATCCCTCGAGAGTGTTAAATAGTGTGTGATGTAAGGCCAGTTATTGTTTACCCGGTAATGATCGATTCAATACCAATGTTCCTTTTTTGAGTTAATAACATAGTTATATCTATTCCTAAACCACATATAACTATTATATCTAAATATATAATTAAATTCACAAAAACCACTTTCTCTATAATTCACTAAGATTCAAATATATTTTTTTCTAGGCTTATTATTATTCTTAGACTTATCCCTAGGGTTCTAAGTAATGTTTTCTCATCCTAGTTTTGAAAGGTTAAAAACCCATTCTTATTATACAAACTATGGAGTCATACTCATGTTTACACATACCATTACACGATTCTTAATCACAAATATCGATTAATACAATAAAATGGTCTTAAATCCCTATTGTTGTTAGAATACTAGGTTAATATTACATTAATGTAAACTAAAACATGGAATCATTAGTTTATTCTCCACAGTGAGATACTAATATACATTTAATATCCTATGTATTAAAATGATAGCATGGGAAATAAATAAAAGAAATGGGTGATCTAAAAAACCCACTAAGGGAGAAAACAATACATATATGGAAAAAAATTGACTCAAAAGCATCACATTATATTATAAAAGATAAAATAAATAAGAAATATTGTGGAATAAAAACATAAATATAATGGAATTAGTTGATCATGTAAATATAGGATAGTTTAAATGAAATAAAAAATACAATAATAGAAATCAAGTCAAGATTCAAAGACAATATCACATGGTGGACAAAGTACCGTTATATATTAGGTTTGATCCTTATTCCCATATGTGACAGATCATGAGACTAAAACATTACCCAATGCATTATATGGAAATATAATTCTGGTTCCACTTGACATATACATTTCATGTACATGTATATGCTTTCCACATAAGGATATAAATCATAAGGTAGAAAATAAGAGTAACCCATGAAAGGAAATGGTTTTCATAATCTTTTCTTTAACAAAGTTACAAGAGATTCCTTAAAGAAGGTGTTGAAAACATTGTCATAAATCATTAATTACCCATTAAAGGGAAGAGTTAACAATATATATATATATATATATGTGTGTGTGTGTGTGTTTTTTTTTTAAGAGAGATACATAAATACATAATTTATAAGGACTCCATAACATTAAATATAGAGAAATTAAGTTTGATAGATTATTTTCATAACCCAATGAAATGTGTGGGTAAGAAAGATCCCATACCCCAATCCTTACTTGTAATGTGCATTCATTATCCAAATATAAATTTAAATTATGTTAATTTTATAAATTATTGAAAATAATTTTAATTATTATTCATTTTATTTTATTTTTACCATGTAATATTCAATTACTTACCTAATTAATTTCATGTTGGGTGTTTTAATGGGTAACGAATCTTATGTCTAAATACACTATGGTAAATTTACGATGGTGAAAGAGGTTATTACATAATGATATCCATATTTTTAATAATTAAATAATTATCATTATTACAAATAAATTATACATTTAGAACTGCCTAGGAAATATGGTTATGAATAATGAACTATTTTAGAGTCATGGAGATGAAAGGTTATGCTTCCTCATAAGTAATGTATAGATTATATGATGATAATAATGGGAAAAATAATAAATTAATTAATCTTTTATATATGATAAATATTTCCTAAATTCAATTTTATTTCCTTAAATACTCTTACACATAAAATCCTTGAGATGCTGAAATAAAAAATCAATCACATCACTTCATGAGGTGGTGGTCTACCTTACACAAGAATGAAAATATCATTTATTGAATGGTTGGTTAGGTGTGAAATTATATGATCTAATACCTTAAAAAATTATTAATATGTCATGGATATCATATATAAACATTTAAATAATACCAGTTATCTTCCATGTAATGTTTAATTTAAATTATCACATCTGTTTGTGAGGCAGTGGTCCACTGTATAGATGAGCGACATTATCGTATTATCTACGTAATCAAATAAAAGAAGGTATTTGATATATAAAAATATAAAATTATAATTTTATGATATATATCATATATAGATATTAAATATATCATTATATCAATTGAAATATAATTGGTGACTAAGAACAAATTATTTTGGGTTGGGAGGTTGTAGTCTTCTATACACAAGATCAACACTTTCATTTATTTTTTTGATAAAAGATGATTTTTTGTCCTTACCATAATACTAAAAAATAGCAGTATTTTTAATATATTGAGTATATTATACTATCATTTTTAATATAAATTTAATGATTTCAGTGTATAAATAATATAAAAATGATCGTTTAAGGATATTAACTCATTTTCAGAAAACTTCATTATGTTTTCACTAAAATCCCATTTTGAATGGATTAATGTAAAAAAATATCTAAAATGTTAGAATGGAATTAAGGGTGTTTTTTTCTATAGTATTGGCCTAACTACAGGGGTTTGGGGGTTGAAAGGATATGAGAGGGGGTATCTGTTTATATGTGGGGGGAGATGACACACTTGGAATATTTTAAAATGAATGAATTATACCTATGTTTTTCTCATGATAAAAGGTTGTAAAGTGAAACATTTTCATCCATTATAAGAAATAAGGTTGAAATATGGTCATAAAATTGTAATTATACATGTTTTGGGTTTATTTTAACCCATATATTTTTTTAACCACATTGAAACAATTATTTATATTAATGATGGTAAATTTTTAGTAGTTTTTTTTCACTATTCATTATCTTCAAAAATTAATATGAACATATAAGATAATATAAATTATGATTAATAATAATATAGAATTTATTTTTCCAAATTCTACTCATAGAAGTGGGAAATCTTAATTTAAAAAAGCCTACATATTTATAGAAAAAACATGTTTTCCAATGAGAATTATTAAAACATTTAAATGGTTTTTATATAATTATTGAATATGAACATTATTAAAATTAGTGAGTTAGATAGATATAGATATAATTAAACTTATATTACTTAAAAAATTATACCATAATTTAACTATGTAAATAATTTAAATGAAGAATGATTTTTTCATTGGAAATCAATAATTTTTTAATTCATAAAAAATAACCCTATAAAATTTTATAATAAAATCACCCAAAGATAATCATGACATGTAGATTTAATAAATTGAGTTTATTTCTAATATATCTTTTCAAAAATTGAAAAAATATTTTTTAAAAGCTCCACTAAGCCACCAATTTGAAAAATGATGTTTTTAGAAAACATATATATTTATTTAAAATGATTCTTATATTATATATACATAATTGATAACCATTTAATTTATTTTTTAAATGTGTAAAATATATAATATTAAATATTTATTTTGTCTTATTAACTACCACCATGTGAATATCAAGGTTATAATATCCATGTTCAAATAATAATATTTCCAAAATACTATGACATTTCATCTGATCATGATTTTATGTCCATAACATTATATCAAAGAGATTAAATTTATTTTAAACAAAGAATATCATAGTGTATTGGGGTGTTACATTCTCGTATATTCATGGTGTTTCATTTCATATATATTTTAAAACATGATTTCCTCTTTTAAAATATTGGGGTTTTATAATGACCCTTACCCAAGTATCTAAAATCTAGTGATTTATGGATTATATTGTTGTAAGATACTTTAAACAATATACACATGGAGAAATAGTTTACTAGTTTTATAAAACATGATACATAGATTATAAAATGTTGGGTCAAAGCCCATTTTATTAAAAATGAAAAAATAGGAACATAGATAAAGGATTGGTGTCTAGAAAAACATTAAATGACCTCTTTCAAGAAGAAAAATACATCATAGATCATAATCCAGACCATTAAAATATTCATATTTCCAATACCATTATAAATGACCTTACTTGGATCTTTTTTACCTACCCAGTGACTTCCTTCCACTTCTATGAGGCTTCATCCAGGTTCCCATGGTGGGATTGATATGAGATTAATTTCTCCATATCCTTGACTTATATATAGGAATCACTAAGAAACCTTCAGCTTCATTCACCATTACCATAACATAAGCATTATAGTAAGTTTTATTTAGTGATTTAGTATCATCCTCAGTGATTCGGAAGTTTCCTCCAATATTATCCACATACCTTTTATTATTCAACTCCTTCATAATTTGAGTCCATTAATGAGAAATGTCAGAATCTATCTTTAAAAGTTTCGTATCTATACCCACCTATCCATTTCACCCTTTCATCAAGGTTTCACTATGATCCTCCCCCTGAGGGTATTTCTCTAGATCACCCCAATATTTTTCCTTATACATGAGGTCAATAACCCCTGATATATTCCCCTATCCAATCCATCTTTCAGATATCAAGGGAGAAAAACACTCATGAGATGAAGCTTAATCCTCTGTATAATGGATATCTAGTTCCTGAATTAACACATTTCAATCCTTAGAATCAGTGTTCCCCAGTTCCTCAAGAACATTATAGGATTCCGATAATCTAATATCCTAATGATTCGTAGTGGTAATATTACCCTCACCATTTTTGTCAATACTCAATTTGAGAGTGTACAATCTCTCTATCATTAACCCTAACACTAATGGACTTTCTACTCTTGTTCAAGGATCCCATTTTCCTAAAACCTTCCTCATCATTACTGGTAATGTAATAAAGTTCCACCTGATTTCATTCTAATAATTTTGTTTTAGATTTCATATGATCTTGAAATCATGATACTTGTCAGGAAGCTTCTCATAGACAATTATATAATTAATGGAATCATCAGATATATCCAAATAACATTTTCTATTATAACTAAGTTGACATTTAAATCAAATTAAACCCTAATAAAGTTCCCAAATCAAGCATTTCTTGTCTCTCTTTCCATAATAATGGGAACACCAAATAAATAAGAAAAATCAGAATGGATTTTTGGATGCCAGAAATTCTAATTCAAAATGAATATTTCATCCCAGAAATTAGCATAAGTTTTTTTTATTTCAAAGTTTTTGAAATTGAAACACCATTCTTGGATATGTAGAAAACCAAATTTCATAGAAACGAATCCATGTTCCTAAGATCATTTATTAACATCATCACTCAGAAAGATGAAGTGAAAATAACCATGAATTATAGGAATACAATTCTTGTTCAAAAATACCCAAATATAGGATACACGGTGAACAAGATCATCAAGAAGCCATAGATGCATAAAATGAGGAAGGAAAACCCCACCAATGAGGGAGTTCTTTTAATGACCTAATAATTATACAATCCTGTATGACCTCACATAGACCCAATAAATGATACCTTTTTTATTTATCCTTCCAAAATACACTTTCTGAGTAGTTGTAATGAAGATAAATAAATATAATTATCATTACATTTGAAGTATTAGAACACAACATAGTATTTTATATGAGGAAATTTTTATTACCTCTATTTTATACAATCATATAAATCATAATATAATTCTTAGAGTCCTAGGGAAAATACAAATAAGATATATATGAGCTTAGCTAATCAGAAAGGGTTTTGATATGGAATATTCTAACATGGGATATATAATTCATGAATAATATGAATATGATAAATTATGATCAAATAATTCCATACAAATAATCACATGACATTGAAACTAATCCATGGATATGATAACTATTAAAATTATTTCATGGGAATAAATAACTAATATCATAATGATATTTTGAGTCTAAGATTTATTTTTTATGTATTAATATGTTAGATGATAATTATTGTGTAATTTTCATCGATTTATTTTATGGAATTTACTATAAATATTTAATTATTACCAATAAATAATTACAATGATTTTGAATTATCTTCACGTAAATGACATGTGTCAATGGTGAAATTATTTTTTAATATAAAAGAGGTTAAAATTAAGACCATGTAAAATAACAATTCCCATAATGGTGAATTGAATAAAAAGAAGAATAGAATGTAGTGAAGGCCTATGAAATAATATATTTTTATATATTTCATGATTATTATTTTTATTTTTGTATGATAAATTTGTCATCCCTTTTGATGGGAATTCACCTAAAAAATAGTGACAAACCATGATAGCTAACCAGCTAACTCGACTAAGGCATAATGGAAATTAGGCACAACCATGTGAAAGGGAGCCATGCAGGAAGCCATTTTGGTGGTATAAGATTATGTGGGCCACCGAAGGCCTTCATGTGTGTACCCTATAGGTGTGAAATGATGAATTGGACCACACCACTGGGGTGATTGTGTGGTGAGCTAGGATGTCAGGGAGTGGACCATGTACTCACTTTAGATAGTAAAAGTAACCTTATTTATTTTTAAACGGATGCCAACACATATTAGAGTTTTATGTATGATGAAATTCTTTTCTAGTACTATTCCACCATGCTATAATATATATAACAAAAATCACATGTCTGATCTATAGAATCTGGTTTTTCTTGTCAAGCCATCCATCACCTTCAACCTATATGTATGAAACTTCTACATATGTCACCTGGTTTTTATGTATGAATCATTATCAAACACAAATAGTTTGAGGAATCATCTAATGATCTATGGGTTTCTTAAAATATGACTAGAATGTATTTATATAGTTAATAATTCATTATGAAGTAGAGTTTTGGTGGAATACTACATCATAATATATGGTAAGATTAAATACGAAATAGAACAAATGATATACCATGAGAGTTTATCATATATTTGATGGAACACTATAATTCCCTCCTTTATATTTTATCACATGCAGATATTGATATGAGAAAAATTCCTACTATGCTAATTAAGACTACTTTTTCATTTTCATGTGTTGTACTATGTGAGTAATATATAGTAGATATGAAAATCATAGTATTTGTTGAGAATATACTTTAATGTTATTTCTATACATAAAGTGTAATTGAAAAACTGAGTTAAATTTTATATGACTTATCTTGAAAAAGATAATGTAGTATACATTTTGTGAACCATCTTTACACATAGTATTGAGGCTAATACATCAACATCATAATAGAGAATTTATTGGACATTTTTTCACTAAATCAACTGATAAGTTATTTTTCATTAGAATTAATTTAGTACGACTAAAATCATGGTATATGTACATGAAGGTAAATGATAAAATCATATTGAGTGTTCTCAAGAAGGAATATCAATTGATCATTGTGTATTGGATAAATCCTTTAATAGGGGAGGAATTTTCTCTATTAGACCACAGGGTAGGAGAAGTCTCTCATGTGGTTTTACAGCACAATATCTAGTGTGGATTATAGAGTAGTCTATTGTGGTTTATGGTTACACTATTCGATGATGTATAAATAAACTCCTATGAGAATTTAGGATATATGTTTTGTGAATTTTAATATATAGTTATAACTAATAATAATATTAATTTTGTTAATAATTTTTTGTGTGAATTATCAACACATGAAAGAGTAGCTCATTTATACAAAACAATGTAAATACTTGGGTTATATGACTTTTATTAACAACATTATACATTTTGCGTATTGGATACCCTAGATGAGTGGATTGAGGATTTAACTATACACAATGGTTGACTTGTAAAATAATAATTTTTAAAGATTATTGGAATCACTAATTCACCCTATAACAACCCACATTTTTTTAAATGATATTTTTTTCCTTAGGAATTGAGTGTTGTATTATTTTACACACAAAAACATATATCTATTTAAAAATTATCAATACTATAGTCACTAGAATGGGAAAATGTGGATCACTCTGATCCATTAGAATCATTACTCCCACTTCCAACACTATATAAATGAGCCAAAATTTCAGTAAACCAATGAACATCATTAAAAATATTTGTAGTGGATGTTGAATTAAAAAATGAATTGGTATTTATAAGCTATAAAAGGAAAATGTGACCATTGGTCAATATAACTATCATGAAATTTGACCTTTGGGAAATATATCCATTGGAAATAATTTTAAATTTATAATTTTTGTTTATAAGTAGTAATAAATAATTAATACATAAAATATAAGTGATGGCCTCAAATAGTGGAGTTATGTCATATAAAGCCCAATTTTTATAACATGGGGGGAGTTTGTGTCACTAGGGTTTTCCCCAGAACAAGAACAAAATGAGATTCCAAAACAAATTTTTGAATGAAATCACAAACCATAGTTGTTCATGTCGGTGGAAATTACCACTTGGTTTATGTAAGTCGAGCCACCCCATAAATCTAGCACCATAACAAACAATTCTATTAGTTTGAATGTGAGTGTTATAAGGGGTTTCATGTATAGGACATAGTTACATAATTTTTTATATTATTTTATAAATAAAACATTTATTCCACCAATTCCATTTTATGAATTTTTTCTATTAATAAAATGTATTTTTAATTTAGATGAATTTGGTAAATTGATTTTTTAGAAAAAAAATGAACTTTTCAAAAAATATATTAGTTATTAAAATAAACTATGGTATTTTAAATAATATTTATTTTAATGTAATAGTATGTTTAAAACACTTTTTTAAAATTATTAATGACAAAATAATTTTTTTATGTATTAGGAAATTTTCAAGTGATTGAAATTTGATTATGACATACAAAAACTATTTATTTTAAAATATAATGATTTTTATATTTTAATGCTTAGATTATATTTTTTAGAGAATTATTTAGAAAAAATAAAAAACATTTTTAAAATTATCACATTGAAATTAGGTTATGGTGAATTTGTGATAATTTTTTAAAATAAATTAATTTTTATATGAATAGTAAAATATAGTTATGGGTTTTCATTATGTTTAATGACTTCATAATTATGTCATAATGATGTAATAATTAATCAACCAGAATACAGAAACTAAAAATTTTATTTTATTAACATTTAGTATTTTATTTTATTTTAATCAATTTCAAAACAAATAAACAACTTTCCAAAGTCTAAAACATAAACATTGAATTAGAAAAATACCTTGTTGAAATATTAATTTTCCAGGCCAAATGTATTAATAAAAAATGAGGCCCAATTCTTGGGGGTTAAAATAAAATAAAATATGACCCAAATTTACAAAACGATCAGAAAACCCACGGGTAAGATAATGGTTTTTCTTTTCCCATGACCATGTTTTCCAAGGACTATATTTAAAAAAATTTAAACAAATCCTCCACTTTTTCTATAAATAACCAAAAATTTCATTATTTACATTCACTACCAATCCATCCTTATTATAGTTAAGGTATTATATACTCCCAATGATTACCCACATGGTCTCCTCAAACCCCCAAGCTTCTATTTATAAAGATTTAGAAGTAACTATTTAATGTAAGGATGTTATTCTACTTTTCCCTTCAATCCAAGAACCTTTGTTATATATATTCTTAATATTATGGTTACTTAATTTATCTTTTGATAATACCATTATATAAAAATTATGTTTTACTAATTATATTCACTTATACCTTATCATTTACTCTTTCCTAAAACAACATTTTATACCCATCATGCAGCCGAATTAACACCTCAAAATTTCTCTCTGCAATAAATAAATTCACAATTATTTTATTTTTGAATACCCAAGACACTAAATTCTCTAAGGTAATTCACTTAGACTTAAATAATATATATAAATTTTTGGGTTAAAAGGAAGTAAACCCACATTCCCTTTCATTGGGGTAAAAATGACATAATTATCATGTCTCTTGGCACTTTGGATACACAATGATTTTGATAAAAACCCAATTTTTTCTTCTCCAGGGGTTATTTATGAAATTATTGATTATGAAATATTTGGATCACATTAATTAATAAATATGAAGTTTGTGACAATATATGACTCCAATTAATTTCTTAAATAATTTAATCTCTAGTGACAAAATTTTTTTACATACCCTGGTGAATAACCATTCAAATTATCATTTATGAGAAAATTGTAACAATACATGGGGATATTATTATTAATTACACATTAAAAAACTATTTGAACATTTATATGTTATGATTTATGTTATTTTTATTAGTATGTTCCTAATATTCCCTTGATCATTACATAATTATATTCCTTGTTTTTTTTATTATTCCTCATGATCACACATAAACTGTTTCATTTGATTATTCCCTTACTATGAATCATGCTCACCCCTTTCCATTAATGTATTCCCACAAGATGTAATATATATTATATGTAATTAAAATGGACCCAAGAATAAGTATATCAATTTTTTTATAATAATTTGTTATGATTTTATGTATTATGATCCATATTTCAAGGAAGCTAAACATTAACATATCCTCTAACTTATACCATGTAAATAAAATATTATGTAATAAAAATGTGTTATTCCATACACCCCCTCTTCCACTCATTAATCCCATACTAATCCAGGGACATTATGTTGTAATATAGAAAATATAAACTCTAAAAAATTAACTCACATATAATGTTGGAGAACATGAATTATATAAAGAGTATAGATTTTCATATTTCAATTGTGAGAACTACCATGGAATGAGAAATAGGATGATACCATATTTGCTATATCTTAGGATAAAAGTGATAAATTCAGATACAATAGTATTTCCACCCGATTATGAGAATACTCCAATGAATTATATAAATAATAGGCACATGAAGATTGATCAACAGGCTCAAAATAAAATTTTGATTACTTTTTCTTAAATGGTTTAAACTAAAGTTATGGGTATCCAAACCACCAAGGAATTCTAAGATAAACAAATAATAAGTTTTGATTTAAATATTTTATACAATTATTCTATGCTAGTAGAATATTTGAACATATCAATATGGGTGATAAATAAATTTTTGATGACTACATTACATGAGAATATTAAATTATCAGTAACATCATAGATATTGTAGAAAATATGGATGGCTCGTCCATTATGAAAAAAATTGATGAAAAACTTTTCAGATAGATTTGATCTAATAGGATCTATAATGTATTTCTAATAACATATTTAAATTTATTAACTTTAAATATTCTCATAGAATGTGAAATGAGGAAAATTTCAAATTTTATGTAGATAACAAAATATGATATGGCCTTTGATTCCATGAGGAGATGTAAATAAATATTCTAAGAAAAACTAAAAAAGTTATCCTATGTATGAGGATATTGAATTGGACCACAATAAAACTAGGGGATTATTTACAAGAATATATAAGAGTTTTAAATGTGAAAATGAATATAATAAACTCATGTAATACAATTTTTCTTGGATTTTAATCTTTTTGGACACCATTTTAATGAAGAAATCCAATGTCACTATGTATGATTAATAAGAATAATAAATTAATAAAAAAATATAAATTAAAAAAATTAAAATTATAGTAAAAATAAGATTTACAAAAAGAAAAATAAAACAAACATGATGATAAATCATCCTTATCATGTAACAGGATATATGATGAACGAACTTATATTAATTATTTGTGCTTTAGGGGAAGATAAAAAATAGCTGATTAAAAAATTAAAGGAATATGTGGTAAAAATGGGAAATGAGTTCAATGGAAAAATATATATAATATATAAGCTACACTTCACAATAAAAAAAGGCTCTATAATGAGAACATAAAACAAATAATATAGAATGATTAACATGATAAGAAAAAATATATACATCCCAATGATATATGTTTATATGTGAATAATGAAAATGAGCTTGAATGGAAAATAAACATTTTATTAGAAAATTCACAAGGTATATATGTACTCAAAAATTATAAAACTATATTCCTTTATGGGAAAAAGTTTTAAGATATATGAACATGAAAATATGGGGAATGATCTTTATAATTACTTATTGATAAATATATATAATTATATTAGAATTTTACTTTATTCTACTCTTTTAAATTTGAGTTTAATAAGAAGATCGAATACTTAAAAAAAGTTATTTATCATATGGGTGAATTTAATAATGTTTTTTATAAGTAGTTTCCATAGAAATGGATTATTTATATGCATAATGAATATCATTGTACATTTTTTATTTCTAACAAAGATGAACTGAAAACAAGAAAGCCCTGGTCTAGAAAAAAAATGATGAGAAAAAAACATCAAAACATGGTATGTAGACTAATTTGGATATATGTTTTCTTCTTATTCATAAAAAAATACATGATTTGAAGATAAAGTTATTAAAACATCAAATATGTAATACTATAATTTTGGATGAACTGTGTTTAGAGGCTACTACTGGTGTTGTGGAGTGGTTATCCATATGGATTATTTATGTTGGTATAATATGTCGCTAACTAGAATGAGGCATGAATAAATTGAATGGAATGAAAAATATATGATATAATATTACTATAAATATATTATTATAACCAATAAATCATCAAAACATTAAAAAACTAGTATGAATGGTTCTATGAAAAATCTCGTAGATTCAGTGAAGAAGGTCACAAATTTGAGAAATGAAAATTTATGACTCATAGTGAGATTCCTAATAATTTAAATGTGAAAATAGTTCATTTAGTGAATAAATTTAAAATAATTATTTAACTATTATAGAATCTCAAGACATCAGAGATATTTAACAAAACACTTTATTATCATTCGTGACTAAATATTTAGGGATAATAAAATTGTGGATGATCGAAAACAAGCTATGTAAAATGGAAAGTAAGTGGCCTAATTGAGGAAGTTATATATTATTATAAATAATATAAAAATAATAACATAAAAAAATTATTTTGAATAGTTTGGACAAAATGGGAGTGACACAAAACATTGTTATAAATTTATACTAGCCTAAGAAGAATGCATGATAAAGATGAGTCAATTTCAAAGAAAATACTCTAGCACCATAGAGTAAAATACATCAACATATATAGTGTAAATGACTCTGGTAACCCAATTTGGAGTTCAAAGAGACTATGAAAAACAAATTATTCAAATATGAGTCTAAAAAATATTAGAAGTCTATATTGGAATGAAGATCAAAATCTAAATATTATTTCTGAGAAATAAATAGGTCCCACTATAGTCCCTTATAGTTTTACCTATAAATTTATATGAATTTAATTGAAGTATTAAAGTTATTCATCAGGAATAATTTATATTTCCTTGATGATTAATAGATTTTATCCCTTAATGTGATGTGATGTATATGATAAGGTATGACCATCACTTTTAAAAATATTCTTTGATTATTTTAATCTATTTCTTATGGGGGAGTGATGGATCTTATAAAAAATTATTCACATATGAGTAACATAGTATTTACATTAAATTATTTAATTATAATTATGTTACATGTATGATATCAATTGATAGAAAGTCTCTGATATCCTCTGAAACTAATATGTTTATTTATCTTAAATATGGTATGATTGATAAATGATGTTTAGGGATAACATTTATTAATTGGATACATCAGTATTGTTTTCTACCCTAGTTTATTCCACATAGACTTATAGTTGAATAACTAAAATCACATTGTTTTTAAGAAAGTATGTGTTTCAACTATTTAATGATAGAAAATAATGAAATTAAAAAAAATATAATTAGAAGTTGAGATGGGAACCACTATATACCCCTTTTAATTTTATTGTAAATTAAAAGGAGAAAAGAAGTATGGTCCACATATTGAAACTTATGTGAGAGGATATTGACATTTAAATATAAAGGGGTTATTTTTTAGCCTAAAATGCATTTTTCCATGGGAAAATATGTGAGGTGGTGATTTTTGGAGAATTGTTATGGATTCACTCAATGTCATTAAATGTAGTACATCAGTATTTCCCCATATTTCATTATAAGGACTGTTGGGCTCATCTCCATGTCATTTAAATTTGTCAATGGTGACACATCATTTCATGATAATTGAGGAATATATGAAGACTATGAAAAAACCTGATGATTAATTGATGAAAAATAACAAAATATAATGATGTACAAGGAGAAATTTAATTTATACATATTTTATAAAGAATATTTCTTAGTGTTATTAGATAAATTGGACAACTCTTATGATGTTCCTTCACCAAAATAATTATCTTTCTAATAATGTCATCCAATTATCTCAACAAAGGATTTATGGGAGATGGGAACGACCACATGAAATAGAGATCATCAAAAATCATGTGAAGTTGTAGGTCATCGAATATGATGTATAAGGCTCAGAATATCACAAACAATCATTTATTAATATAGAAATAGTCCATGGAAGATGTTTAGAATCTCATCAAGGTATGATGGCATTAAAAACCCATTACTCACTTATGGTAATATTATGGAAGAAATTTAATTATTAACTACAGACTAGAATATGTGGTAGATTGATGTGGGATGACATCATTTCAAAGAATTATGACTCATTTCAAAACATATGTAAAAATGTTCATCCATTTAATCCCATAAATCCAGGTTTCCTGGTCATACATTTTATCATTTTCAACTTTTATATACCCTAATTTTATGCACATAAATGACTTTTGATGTAGAAACCATGATAAAAAAGAAATAGTTTTCATGATCATCCAATTATTAAGGGTAGTTTAATAATTTTTTAATAATTTATTTCCACAAATAATAAATATTTTAAAAGTTTTGTTTTTTGATGAGGACAGAAATGTAGTATGGGGAATTATTTTATGTGAAATAAGATGGATTATCTTCCTTGTGTGTTTATGTTATTCCTGAGGGAACACTAGAATTCTATTTATTGTAGTTTCTCATATACAAAATATAATATATTAACAAGATATTCTATGTTATTGAAGACAAGTTTTCCATTTTCATTTAGTATATGATGTGGGATACTATTTTGGAATGATGAAACATTTTGAGTACATGGATATTTATATTTTATATGCAAAGAAGATATGATAAAAATAATTTTTTTTTAAAACATTCCATGTGAGACCAACATCAGTTTAATGTGACATATAAATTTTTTAAAAAAATTTATTCATATAATAAATTTACTATTTGGATAAATTTTTTTCCATAGAATAATTTCATGTGGACCAATAAATTATTTAAAATATAGAGAAAAAATATATTATATTAAAGGGAGATATAATTTTTGATGAGGGGATATATTATTTTTAGGGTTACATAATATTAAATGATTCCCTATCACTACATATTTAATCTAATGCATATATAGAAATCATTTATGGTCTATAGGTGATAGGTATCATGGTGGATATGGCTAGAGTATCTTGATATACATTAATATAATGGTTCAATGTAGTATATATGGTTTTCTATTGAGCCTCCCCTGTATTGTTCTATGTATACCTTATAATTTTCATCTTGGTAAGTACCCCAAATTTTTGTTTGTGTGTTGATATTAGCAGACAATTCTTTTATATCATGTAGATTTTATCTATTATTTATGGTTTCATTTTAACTATAATCCAATTTTCTTACACTAACATGGATTTTTTTTATCTTTTAGTTTTGGTGATGGTAATGAGTGTAAAGTCACCACATGTTTTCTATAGAATATCACTAGTAATAAAAAAACCTCTACAATGTAAGGAGCTGAGTTTGTGGTTGTGTGGTATCCTTACATTTTTTGGTTTGGAAAATCGAGGATAGGGAATTAAAAAATAGTATCATAGAATTATTTTTATTGATCATTATATTTAGTTCTAGTAGTTTTAGATGTTTTATATTGTCAAAGCATGGGACATGCCTTATTATTTGGCATATAAAACCTAAATATAATGAAATTCCATGATAAAATGGTATGAGATTATTTTTATTAGTTATTTCTATTATAAAAGATTTATTGATGAAAATATTTTGTGTTTTTTATACTCTTCATCCAAGGTGGTAAGAGGGAATTTATTAATGGATCATGCATCACACATAAGTATTTTTGTGAATTTACATGACTTCTTGTGGTTATAAAATGGTTCTCAAATGGGTAAAATGGGTTTATAATGAAATAAAAAGATAGAAAAATATAAGGGGAAATTTTAAGATGTTTTTTAAAATATATCAGATTTAATTAAATTGTCAATAAAATTTTATTTTACATTTTCCCAAATAACGCATTGGGGGTTACATAATTAATTCGGATATTATAGGATGACTTTAATTTATTCATGAATTTCATTTTCTATATTTTCAAAAAAAATGTAAATGAATATATATAAATATATATTTTTAATTGGTTTTGGGAAAAATCATAAATTTATGTCTTTTTTATATAACTTTCAAATTAAAAAATTGGTTATTTTTCTCCATCATTATATACACGATACATATCCTAACATGAAAATTCATATTTATTAATTTGATGATTAGAAACATTATGTCAATATAACTAGTCCAAAGGCTAGTTCAGTTCACAAGAGGCCTAATGTATTCCCAGAATGGGAATAAAATATAAGTGATGTAGTTTGGACCCATATATAGTGCTTTGGGAAAAACACAGTCTAGGGTTATCTAATTTAAATGATTATAATCTATTTTGAATGAAAACATGTTTTTTAAGAGTCTAAAATATTTTATAAAATGATTCCCTCATAATTCCTCCTTTCACATAATGCATGTGTATGGGTAGTGATTAATGAAGACAACTTATCTACCACACATAGACCATTAACTTATCATAAGTTATATATACATTAAATGTTGTTAAAGCCATTAAAATCCTTATTGGGAAGAGATGAACATCCAACGATATTATTGGGTCATTCTTGAGAGATATCATTATGGAATTAAATATTTTTCCTTCTCATGTACATCTAATCCCATTAGGGATCAATCCAGAGACGTCCCTTATTGTAATCATGAACACATTGCGTGTTGTTTTTCAAATGTACATGAATTTATATTTTATCTATCTATCCTAATTTATTTCATATATTATTTTAGTTTTTTCACTATTATTTTTATATATTTATGATGCAAACATGAGTTATGATGTTTTCATACATAAACTGAGACCTGTAATGATTTAATAGTTTGTATATTATGTATCAATTTTTTTCTTGACTTCTCATTTAGAATTTTTAGGTGATAAATTAAATAATAAATAAATCAAAAAAAATATTATTATTTTAATAAGAACATAGTAAATCGAACAAATTTTATCATCACATAATTCTATGAATGTGACGCCTTTATTTAGTTTGGTTCATACATCAAAAATGATTTTATTGATTTTTAGGTGTTCCTAGTAATCAATATCATTAATCATTTAAATCCAAGTGGTTATCATAGTAATAACTCAAATAGCACAACTGTTTCTATGGTTATAATTCATTGAATCAATAATCCATCTCATGTATCCAGAAAGATATGTTCGTTGGCCTTGAAGGTAAAATTACCTTTGATTGATCATGTTTTCTAAAATATGTTTCATTAAATTATTAATACAGTATAAATTAACATTTCAATAAAAACCCCAAAAATATTCATGTTTTTATTTATTTCAAAAATATTAATCAACCCGAATAAATTGATCAATCAATTCATTGGGAAATGACCTAGGATAAGCTACTTTTTAAATAGAGTAAATAAAAATTCAATTATGACAAATTTTATAACACGATAAATATTTATAGAAATTTGTAGGTAAATTGAGGTATACATTTTTACATAGTTAATACATTGGAAATTAATTTTCCTCCTCTTTTTTAACATATTATCTGGCCAAAATTAATGAGTTAGTTGTGGATGTGTATACAAACATGATGTGACATGGTCATATTGAGATAAATCATGGTTTATAATTTTTAATATACTCTATATAAAATAATAACATAGAGAATCTAGACATTTTTTGTTAAATACTAAATTTTCACCTTTTGAGGGTATTTTATCCATTTTTTCTCTCTTTTTCATTCATTCATTATTTTTAAGTAATTTTTTAACAAACTTCATCAAATTTTTTGGATTATATTTTAATTATTATATATTAAAATAATAACTTTTGTTATAGTTTCCACTTAGTACTTTCATGAACTGGTCATGAAAAGGCATTTTAGTTGAAAGAGATACCAAAATAGAAAAAAATTGAAAATAAAAATTAGATTTATAATGTTGCTAAATTAAATCCAACAAATTAAATACATTAAAAATAATGAAAAGAAGACCAAATTTAAACCATAAGATAATATAATAAAAAATAGAAAAAATTATAGTAAATAATATAATGTTAAAATAAATTATAACCCTAGATGTGGAGTACCAACCTGTGTACATTCAATATAAAAAATATGACTCAAAATTTAAAATTAGGTCCAATCGTATCTATATTGTCCATATATATTCGGATAAATATTTTGAGGACCCTAGTGAACACCTAATAGAGATCCAGTTTGTTTGTTCTCCCATGAAATGCTACAGTGCCACTAAGGACCTCAGTAAATTTATATCGACCCCTTTTCCCTTGATAGTGTACCCAATGATTATCTATATTACCAAACTAAAACAATGTGTGTTTGTATTAATATTAAAAAAAATTCCATTGGATGTTTATCCCTTCCTCCCTAATATTACAATTAATAAAAAAATATTTAAAAATATTTATGAAGAAGAAGAGACTTGAAATGAATATATAGAGAGTTATAGAATATTATTCTTAAGCTTTCATCACATTTATATTAAAGACCAAATACTAATATGATACTTCTATGATGGATTTTCACATGAAAAAAATCTTGACTGATGCTACACCTGGGGGTGCTCTAGTTGAAAAAACTATTATTATGTCCTGATACTAATAGAAATCATGGCTCAACACAGACAACAATTAGGGTCTAGAAAAACAAAATCCTATAAATGAAACCAAGAGATAACTATTTCTAAAAATAATAAAAAATAGTATAGAAAAATGATACAATGCATTTTATTTTTCAATGAATAATTATTACTTAAAGTAATTAAAAATATATATTTATTTGTTTAGATTATGGTATTTTTTGGTAATAATAATAATTTATATGATCAACTACCACATCTTAAATATTTATTTATGTCCTATGGAATAATTTTTATATGTTATAAATATATAAAACCATATTCAGGTAATAAATCTATATGTAAAACCCTATCATAATGGTTAATGGATGAAAAAAATTTAGAAATGGTGGAAAATATATAATTAGTAATCAATATTTTTGCAACTATGGTCAATGTAATAATTTTCAGCATTATCCTCTTTGAAATGAGACTCTACTACCTCCCAATATAGATTAATTTCTCTAGTATATGTTAATAAAAATTTAATAAAAAAATCACAAGTTCCAAAAAACTACTAAATCATAAATTGACGATATTCAATATCATATAGTAAAATTAGGGAACACCATTGGTGATAAAAAAATTAATGGTTCTAGATGACATTCTAAACTCTTGTAAAGCCAATATAAAAAGGTAATCTATACATTCTATAGAAATAAATATCTATCACTTCCAAATGTTACCAGTGATGAAAAATCCACTACTAGGTAAGTCCCACTATTTCATTCTACACTTTTTAATCTATAAAATATTCAAATGAAAATAATAAATTAAAATTTTAATGAAGTTTTCAATAAGCCACCCATGAAATCCAAGGTCATACTTCCATTTTATAGTGGAATAAAACCTCAATTTAAATGTATTTAAAGTGAATATGATAATGAAATTATTGATATATTTATTAATGTTAATGTAATCATTTCACTTCTTGATTAAATTTAGAATAATAATTGATAAATAATTTTTCATAAAAAACAATATACCCACCCCAAAAAGATCAATGGGATGTGTAATTATACCCAAGGAGAAATTTGTTGGTAAAAATTCAAAAAAAATATTAAAAAATTACAGGGATACATAAACATTACATATTTTATACACTAAAGGAGCTCTATTTCCCTCCTATTATTGATCTTTATTATTCAAATTATGTGTTAGCTCAATCATGTTTTTCCTAATTTTGGTATTAAGAGTAGAATCCCATAGGAATCGATGAAATTTGGAATATCATAGAGGGTAGTATAAAACTCGTATATCAGATGATATACTGATTATAGTCAATGAATTTTTGTTCCTCAAGGACTTCTATATTCATCAAATTTAATATGATAATATGAATTTGCATTAATGATTTATTATCTATAGGAAATTTCTGACAATTGATAAAAAATCAAGATATATAATGGCACTATATCAATGGAATTAGTTAGTGATGTTGTACAATTTAGAATTGTAGATGAAATAAAAAACCTAAAGGAGAAACAGTTTTTCATAGTTAAGTGTATTGATGTTCTATCTATAGATTATGTCATTCAAAACTCATATTTTCAATCTCTCCTTTCATTCTTGTTTATTTTTGATATTTTAGGTGTGCATGTATCATTATATTGTTGTATTTGAGATAAAAAATTCAATTTATTCTATTATATTGGTTATTTTTTACTTATTTATATTTTTTAGACCAATGATTATCCTATAATGAACATTGATATTTACCTTCCCATTGATTATATAAATAGTTATATGGTAGACGTTATACAAGATATTCTTAAAATAAAAACATTTCTATATATCTTCATATTTTATTCTCTAAAAATGAAATAACATATTGGTAACATAAAATATATACTCCTTAAGGGTGTTGACCAATTACCTATGATTATTTAACATAACAACTCGTTGGAGAAATAAATAAAATGATCAGAAATTTAGAGTGTGTTTTGAATTGAAATTTGAAGTACATTTACCAAAATCACTAGTATTATCCCATCTACAAACATGCATAAACTTATCTATGAGGATAATGAAAAATAAGCAAGGAAACTAGAATATTTACAAACCCCACCCTCCCTGACACTTTAAAATATGATTCTTATAAATAATTAGAATCTAGGATCATATATCCTATCTCTAATAGTAAATTTATTGGTACTATATAAATTGTTTCTAAAATTAATTTTCTTTTAGTTTTCCATAATGAAAATAATGATTTGGTTCAAACTATACTGAAAATTTTAAGGGGAATCTTTATTGACTACAAAATGATTAATAATTTCACTCAAAATGAATATTTTCTAATACCATGTGTTTAAGAGGTGTATAAAATATTGGAAATTAATTATTGTTACTACTTCCATGATGGATTCATTGAATTGTTTCTGATAAATATATCACTAAAGGATTCAAAATAGAATAATTTTAAATTCCCATTGAGTATATTCATATATAAGAGTTTTTCATTCATCTTATGAAATGATTCATGTACATTATACAAGTTTAGGATAATAATTTACAAAATTACTTAGATAATTACATTAATGTTTTATGGACTTTTTTATACTTTAGAGTACTAAATCTGATGAATGTTTTTCCAATATCCATTTTGTCATTCATCAATGCATTAATTATAATGTTATTTAAAATTATGATAAAATTACTTAAATTATTGAATAAATATTTTTAAGATAATCAATTCTGAGGGAGGGTATTGAGGTCGGTAGGTCAGAAAATGGTTTTTTATTCACTATATTAAATTTAACTGGTTTATGATGGATATTATTATTTTTTATATACTGGTTTTTATGGACAATTTATTATTGATTTTCATAAAAATACACTCCAGTTTTCCTAGCCTGTATAAAAAATGTAAATATTATTTCATTATGGAAATAATAATAATAATTAATGGATTGAATAGGTGTCTCACAACACCATAGATAATCCAAGAACCTAGGTGGTATACTCCCTTTGATATCCTATATTATTCCACTAATAATACCTTTGGTTTTTTTCCTTTAACAATGAGAATTATAGACTGTAGACCCAGTACAACTAAACTACAATATAATTAAATAATAATTTCCATTAATAGTGTTTTATTTAGAAATTTTTTGTTCATATCTCATTGGGCCTATTTTTTGGTTGTTTTCTAACCATTTTATAGATATATATATATATTGAGGAATCTCATTGATAAAGCATGACTTATATGATTGATGTCCCTATATCAGGAGCCTCATAATGAAAACATGGAATATATGGATAAGATAATTATATTTCCAACCATATTATCCACATCCCTATTATATTATATAATTTATCATTTTATAATTCAAAATTTTTTAAAACAACACTTAATGTACACTTTTACATTTTCAGTGATATTGTCCCATTATTTATTGACTTGGTGAAATTTTTTGTTCCCTCACTATGAGTGTAACACCCCGAGTTTGTATAAACTTTTTTCCAATAAATTAAACTTAATTGATATTTGGATTGGGAAACTATATAATTTTAAGATATTATTATACTCTAGAACATTTAGATCTTGAAAAACACACAACACTTATATGTATTGTATTACACACAACACTGAGTTTCTATGAAACATAATTAAATTATATATTTATTTAGAGGAGATAGTTATAACATAGCCATTATAAATAGTAATATGAATTTGAATATAAAATTTTTAATTATAATTTATAACTATTTTATATGAACAAATAATATTTACAATAAAATATATAAATTTTTGTAATGTCTTTATATGTTTGAAAATAAAATTTTCTCCAAATAAATTATTGTTATGTCATTCTCAATAAAATAGAAAAATTAATTTTAGACACTTTAATAAATTTAATATGAAAAATTAAACATAATTTTATAATTCCTAATGTTAATATTATATTAGGTTTAATTTTTAAAATTTTTCTAATAAACATCATTTTTGGATGATTTGTGAGAAATATTGAATTTTAATTCAAAACTGTGATTTCATCAAAACAATTATACAGTTATCTTATAGTTTTTTTGGTATAAAAGTATAATTTACTTTATTTTACATTACTTAATCTAGTTTATGACATTATAACCAATTTCTCACTATGATTGGATATAAATATATTCCAAACTTCTAAACATTTTTACCGAAAAATCATATTTTGGGACACCTCTATGGGACTAATTTTAAATTAATTTCACCCACAAATTTTTTTAGAATTAATAAAAATGGATTACATATTTGTAATAATAGTAATTTTTATCTTCTAATAATTTTAAATTATTTGTTGACTAAAAATATTAGTGATACTGATAAAAATTAATTACAGTGATTAACAGAAAAAATAGATTAACAAAGGACTAAACCTAAAACATAAGGCCCAAAATAATATAGAAACTTTAAAAAATTACATTTTATGTTCATATTATGACCCTATACTATATTTTCTTATATTTTGACCATTATTGGGGCCATAAGTCTTGGTAAAAACATTGGTGGAATTCTCTTTTCAAAAAATTTCAAGAATACAACTCCTCCAACACTATGAAAAGACAATCAACCCTCCAACATTCACACCAAAAAAGACATTTGTATATGATAAAATCATACCAAATCTAATAAAAAATCCCTAACATAGACCTATAATACTCTATTTGTGAATAAATCTATCAAAGTAATCCTTTTTTTTTTAAAAAAAGAGTAACCCAAATATGTTGTATCATCCTTCCTAAAAATATTCTATATTGTTTTCATTATCCACGCACTCAAATGATCTTATTACATTATTATATAATAAAATATGTAAATTAAATATACTCATATGTTTTATCCTTTAATTTATTAGAAAACATACACACACATGCATCTAATTTGTAACAAACTTATTGTTCTTGTATACAATGAATTACCGCCTCACGAAAAGACATTTTTTGTTTTTTCGTCACCAAATATCGTGGTTGGGAATTAGGATGGAAACTATTTTTTAATATGATATATATTATTTATATATTATTATTTATTAATTACTTAACACATACCTTCTTTATTTCTATTTTTTTAAATATGATAACTTTGTTTGTGGATGTCTGGAGAACCCCCTCCCCCCTCAAAGTGATGTTATTCATTAACACATTTTATAGAATGTATTATAGATGGGTTTAGAAAATTTATATGGTATAATTGAAATAATAATTAAAATTTATTATTCAAATATATATATATATATATATCATTTATATTCTTTATTTCAAAACAATAAGTAAATGGAAACAACATTCATGTGTACATACGACATACCTGGTCAATGAACAGTGTATTCCATTTCATATTTCTATAAAATATATATTATTATAAATATATATATATTTAATGAATATATATGATATTTATATATTGTTTTAAATACTTCAAATAATTAAATCATTATCTATATGAGATGATCAATAATAATAAGTCAAAATATGTGTGGAAAACAATGTAGATATTACCCGAAGCATAATATTAACATGAAATTATTAATAACTGGGATACATAAAGACATATATGGTATTATATATAATATTATGGTTTAATGTTATATTTATCATAAACATATAATTATCATATTTTACTATTGAATGAGTACAAATAAATTCAAGACAAAAGATAATGGGGTTTCTAATCACACTTTTATTTCTGTGGGATTTATTCAATATTCAACACTCATTATTTTTTGTGTTTTATATACTTACCATGAATTTATTTTATAATTATTATCTATAAACTTATTATTATTTATATTATAATTTTATTATCTATATTTCATGGTGGTATATTGTTCAAAATTTACCAAACCATTAAATTAGTGTTGTCTCAATTTTTCTTCATTGAGAGACATGTTTCTTTATGCACCAATATTATTTTTCAAGGTGTATATACTATTACATTGACAAGTTATATCCATAATATTATTATTTAAATGATATTATAATATTTATTTAATGTTATTAATTCATGGAGATATTTATGTAATGTTTCAAATGTGGTATGGGGTCATTTCTACAATATCATCGTTTATGGATATTGTTTGTGATTATGCTTTAATTGATGAAATAATATGATCCATATCTTAATAACACATGAGAATTTTATTATAATATGGTTATTAATGATGAATTCATTCATTATTACCATTTTCCACTCATTTTTACATAAGATAATTAAGAAAATATTTTTAAAAGTATCTAACCTCAATTTTGTTTTCTGTCAAAAATTGTTTTATTCAAAAAAATTGTTTTCAATAATGTGTTTAAGATAGTATTTTAAGATCATTTATAAAGAATAGTTTTTTAAATATGTTTTATGGTTTTAAAATCATTATTTATATGTTTTCAATGAAAAATTATTTCAAAATTTTTTTATGTTCAAAAAATCATTTTTCAATGAAGAAATTATATTTTCCTCAATAAATTTTTTTCAAATATCTTCCCAAATTATCTTCCATATTAGATGGAATCCATTGGTAATAATCATGAATTTATGTGTAAATGATAAAAATGTCCATTCATATCATTTCCCATTATTTTTTATGTTTTTATGCTAATATGGTTATGAAAACTATTTCTCTTTTACAGGTTTTATGTTTTATAAATCCATTTATCTTCCACACGTTATATTATATTGAATACATATTTTTTTCATGCATTTTTATTTTATGAAATAATTATTAAACTTGTATAATTTCTATATATTATTATAATATTACATTTTATAATACTCATTTTATTTCAGGGGTTAGTATTTTATTTTTTATGATCATATGGAATATTTAATTATGATTTCATTAAGAGATGGGTGGGACATGTATCTCCATAAAATGCATTGGTTGAATATTCATATCTACTAAGATAATGGTGGGTATCATGTCTAAGTATTTGATCTACTATGAATGATTGTTAAACCTAATATGATATGTTATTATTGGGAAACTCAATCCACTATAGGAAGATTAAGAAACCCGATAAACTATAGAATGATGGGGAAACATGATCTGTTATAATGAAAGGACTTATACTGGTGATGGTGGTGTGTCCCACCTAGTATATGTAGTCCCCAAGATGTTCCCTGATATTTTTTTAATAATGATCATTAACTTATAGGGAATGTTTTTATATACTTATGAGTGTGTTATAAGTATATGTCTTATTAAAACCATATTCTCTCACAAATAATGTTCTTTGATTTTCTTATGATTCATGTCTTATTAATTTCTAGTATTTATTCCACGACCCATTTAAATGATCTATGATATTAAGGGTATGATCTTGTGGTGATATAATCATGTTATTTTTCTATTATTTTAATGACTATTCTTATGTATCTTCATTGTTTAACCTTGTTGATCATCTGATCTCACCCATTTTTAGGTTTCCCTTTCCCAGGTTATAAAGATTTTTATTATTTTTGTTGTGTCTAAGATAAGATCTTTCCATGAAGTAATATGTCAGATATTATTTTAGAACACATAAATAGTAGTGTATTTGGTACTATGTTTCCAAATTCTCTAAAATAATACAGTTTTTGGTGTTTGATTGTGTAATTTATTATTTAATCTATTAAAATTATCTAATTTTAAGACAGGGTCACTATATATTGTTTCGTATAAATTGTTTTGAAAAAAATGGAATCAATGAGAGAAAATATTCATGATAACCCTACTAAAATTTCAAAAGATAATTATAAGAATGAGTAAATGTATAGGACAATTTGATTGAATTTTGGCAAAGGATAGAGTGAGTGATTTCTTAATAGTAAATATATATCTAGATACTAAAATTGTATGTGGCTCTAGTATAGATGTATATAAGGGTAAATAACCTTGAAAACCCCAATTTAATATTGACTTGATCGGAAACTGGTTCATAACAATAGGTATTTCTTTAAATATGGTTTGACACATTTGAGGGATATTCTTTAGGAATTTAAAAATTATTCATTTATCATAATGAAGGATTTAAATATTTATTATCTAGGAATAACCGATGATAATACCATTAATTCATAAATTAAAGAATTTTTCATAATTTAGTCAACCTATAAGTGGGTTTTCAGGATTATGTAGTTCATTAATGTGACAATTATTTCATACTCTATTATATTTCGTTTAAGTCAATGGATGGAACCCAAAGTAACCACATCAATGGTGATTTAAAAAGAAAATGTAATGATATTACTCCTATGACACTAAATTCTATGGGATGTAGAATGAAAAATGTCATTACTATACAAACCTAGATTTCTCAAGTAATAAATCATGCTGGGCTTTCAAATGAGAAAAGGATGGACCAATTTACTCTTGAGTCATTCTTGAGAAAACATCACCCTTATTCCTGTGGATCTTCTGATCCATATATCATAGAACGATGGACCAACACCACTGAATAAATTTTCTATATTATCTAGTGTTTGGAACATGTCAATTTCAGTATAGATATTTCTCATTAAAAATGTAAAGTTGACTTGTCGTGGACTCTAATTAATAATATAATAAAGAAAGATTAAATTTAATCCTTGGATTGGGAGAAGTTCAGAAAATTATTATACATCAAGTACTTTTCTCGTGTTCTTCACACGAATATAGAAAAGTATATCCTTGATTTGAAAAAAAGGATGATGAATTATTTGGTACTTATAAGGAAAATTTCACAAGACATGTGAGGTATGCTTCTGGTATTACCATCCTTCAAGAATGTAAGGTTGAATGATTCTTCAGTGGAGGAAATCCACATCTCAAAAATTCATTATCCATAAAAGACTTTAGTAGCTATGAAGAGGTTAAGAATTGTAAAATAAAAGTTGAAATGGTGGTTTTAGTAACATATCAGTCTCATGGTTTTTACAATATAATGAATATTTAGTTCAAAGTAAAATATAAAAACAATGGATAAAAGAAAATATGCCTTCAATTATAATCTATGTGTGAAATAATCATGGAGTAAATTTTATTACGAGGTCCAATAAATGCTTTATCTATTGTAGGGAAGGCCACTAGGAAATTGATTTCCAAACTACTGGGAAGAAGTTGGACAACTATGTTAATAGAGGTAAATTTATATAGGATGCACCTCTAACAGATATGTGCTTTAATTCTGAGGATAATTTGAATTATGCTAACTAGTTCCCAAAACGACGTGTTGGTGACTATGATCAGCATTAGAAACCTCTTGAACTGAAGGACAAGATAAAATGTAATTCAATCACTATTTCTGATGAGGGGAGCAATAATGATGTAGTGAAATGTAAACTGACCATCCACTATATAATTACTAATTTATTATTTGATTATGGATTTACCCACTCTTTCATGTCTAGATAATTTTATAAGGGTATTAAAATTCCACTAAAAATATTTGATTTGGAATTTTCAGTGAAACCCCCAAATGGTATGATTAATACATTTGGTTTCTATGATTTTGATCTAGATGAAATTTGTGGTAATGTGTTCCCTGAAAATATTTTCATTTTTCAACTTGTATAATTTTATTTATTTTTATCAATGGATTGTATTTCTCTATATAAATCCCAAAATATGTTTTGAGAAAGGGATGTTACGTTTGATATTTGAAAACAAAATAGTATCGTCTATGAATGTGATAATAAATGTCAACATCATATGGAGATTGTGACTACTGTATGGGTCTTAATTCCCATTCAGAATGTGTGTTTGTCTCAGTTAGTTGGGTAGAAACTCATCATCAATGATATTATGATTTTTAGGAGTTTTGGAAAGTATTTCTAGAAGATTTCTGTTCCTTAGAAAAAAATGTGGTGTTTTTTTCTTGATAGAAATTATACCTAGTTCCACACTAATTTCAAAGAATCTATATAGAATGTCCTTGATTGAATTGTAGGAATTGAAGAAGTAATTCCAAGGAAACCATGATAAGGGATTATTTTATCCTTATGTGTCACCTTAGGGTGTAACTATTCTTTTTGTGAAAAAAAATTATGGATCATTGTAAAATTGTATTGATTATCTAGAGTCAAACAAGATCATGATCAAGAACATGTATCATCTACCCTATATTGATGAATTATTTCATCAACTGCATGAAGAAAAATACTTTTCCTTGATTGACCTTCATTATGGATATCATCAAATGAGGTTCAAGAAAGGGGTTATATCCAAGAAAACTTTCCATTAATTCTATCTACACTATGAATATTTTTTGATACCTTTTTGTCTTACTAATTCCATTGTTATCATCAAATATTTGAAAAATAATGTATTTAGAGTTTACCTTGATCATTTTTTTGTAGTCTTTATAGATGATATCATTAGAAATTCTAATAGAAAGGAAGATAAGGAAGGCCACTTTATAAATTTACTAAATACCCCAAGGAACTAAAAGATGTATGAAAAATTTACAAATTGTGAATTTTAGTAGAAAATGTTTTCATATTTGGATCACATAATATCAAAAGAGGGTGTATGAGTAGATCTATCAATGACCAAAGCTATTTAATGTTGTCCTAGACCAACAACAATGATCGAGATCCCTATATTTCATGGTTTAGTAGGATAGTTTGGATGGTTTATGGAGAATTTATCATTAATATCTAATCATATGACCAAGTTTGCTTATAAGGGTTCCATGTTCCACTAGAACAATGAATGTGAGAAACATTCCATGGAATTAAAGTGAAGAATGGTCAGCGCACCTATGCTAACATTACCCTATACTGGAGAGGGGTTGGTATTCTATAGTGATGCATTCAATAAGGTATTGGAATGTGTTCTTATAAAAGATAAAACAAATATCTCTTTTGCCTTGCGATAATTGAATATTCACACAAAAATTACTGAACTCGTGATTTGGATTCAATAGGCATAATTTTTTCATTAATGATATTGAATCATTATATTTAGGGAGAATAGTGTGATATATATACTAATCATAAATGTTTGAAATATATATTCACATATAAGGATTTTATATTGTTCCATATAATTTTGTTATATGTGATAATGTATTATGACTACTCAATACATTACCACACAGGTATAGAGAAACATTTGGTCCAAGATTTGAGTTGAAATCATCATGCCATATTATTTATGATGAGGATCACAAAAGATCCAATACATCAGGATTTGAAAAGGATGGATATATGAATCATGAATGATGGTAAAAAATATTATCTAGATCCATTGAATTTTCAACACTTTATACAAGTGAAGATCAAATAGTCACATAAGGAATATGTAGAGCAATAAAATAAGATTAGAGATGCTCAAAATTATAACCTTGATTAAGATGGAATGAAAATGTTCGGGATTGGTCTATGTGTCTTATTTTTACTGGATTTCAAGAAGTTGTCGTTAGAGGAAGCTAATATCTATTTATTCTATATTCATCATGGATGTATGATGGTGTCTATAGACTTGAAATAATACTTATAGTGGGATTTCATGAAGATGGATATTTCAGATATTGTATATCTATTATTGTAATGGTATGATGTTAAGACTGAAGGACAAAAGTCCAAGAGCATGTTGCATCCATTACCCATACCAGAATAGAAATGGGAGAACACTGCGACGTGTTTGGTCATTAAACTCTAAAAAACCACTAAAGGGTTTAATTATATATATGTTTTAGTTGATCTCCTTATGTAGTCATCACACTTCATAAATATCAGGGATGACTTTTCTCTAGATCATCTGTCTAGAATAAACATTACAGAAGTGATTAGTATTCTTGTATTACCAAGGTCTATTTAATCTGATCAAGATATGAGGGTCTCCTTAATTTTTTGGATAATTAATTAGAATTAACATGATATATAATTGTGATTCATCATAACTTATCATCCTATGATGTATCATTAGTTTGGATGAATAATTCATACCCTAGAGTATATGATGAGATATTGTTCATTGGACATACAAGGTGGTTTGGATCAATACCTTAGTCTAGTTAACTTTTTCTTAAAATTGTAGCATTCACTCATTCGTTTAGATGTATACTTATGAATCCCTCTGTGGAAATTAATGTATAGATCTAACATGATGGGATGAAGTTGGATAAAGAAAGCTATTGGGACCTGATATAGCTGGTAAAATTGAAGAGAAGGCTAGAACCATTAAATATCCTATCAAATAAACTAAATGTATGAAAAATAGTTATACTGATAATTGATGGTGTTATATATAATTTTATTTTAATTAGAATGTGTTTCTATGAATTTATCCTTGGAAGAAGGTTATGAGTTTCAGGAAGAATGGAAAACTATGCACTAGGTATATCAATTCCATTGAGATTTTTGATCATCTCATGATGGTAGGACATAGCTTAGAACTTATTCTAAATATATCTTCATACTATAATGTGTTACATGTGTCTATCCTGATGAAGTAAATACCATACCCATCACATGTACTGAACTCATATTTCAATCCACTGGAGGAGGATCTTTCTTATGAGGAACAACCGGTTGAAATTTTTGTTTGTATAGAGTAAGTTATAAGAAACAAGGCCAAAAACTTAATTAATGTTTTTCGCATAAACAGTATGTTATATGTAGCTTTGTGGAAACATTAGGATATGATGAGGTTGATGTATCCTCATGTTTTTGTATCATAATGACTAATTTCAAGGGTGAAATTTATTTTAAGGTGGGTAGAATGTAAAACCCCAAGTTTTTATGATAATGTTTTATTCCATAAACTAATTTACTTTGATTCCATGTGTTTCATTATATACCATTTTAATGTTTCATTATATTCCTCAACAAGTTACGCATTCCATATATGACATGTCCTGCGTTTCATCCAACACTGAACTTCTACAAAACAAAATTTTGTTATTATAATTATATAAATTACATAGTTATAACATATCCATTAAATTTTGTAATATTAATATTAATAACTAATATTTAAATATTATTCTTAATTTTTAAATATTAATAATACATATTGATAATAAAACATATAAATGTTGGTAATGTCTTTATATGTTTGAAAATACTATTTTCCCAAAAGAATTGGTTTTCTCCATCTATAAAAAATAATAAAATCAATTTTATAAACATTTTTAAATTTAATATGATAAAATAAACATCATTTTTTATCTATTAATTTGAAAATTATCTTAGGTTGAATTTTTTATATTTTATAGAAAAGACATTTTTTGGGTGAATAGTGAAAAATACTCAATTTTAATTCAAAAAATCTTTTTTATGTAATTTTTTTATATTGATAATTTATATTTTGATTTTTTTTCAATAGTTTAATTAGATCAATTTTAAATAAACTAACTCAATTGAGGTCATTATTACCAATTTAACAATGAAATTCGATATATAACATTTTAATATATTAAACATTTTTCATGAAAATACCTACTATCATGACGCGTCTATGGGATTAATTATGAATTAATTTCTACAAATTATATTATTAATGTTTTTCAAAAAATTATTTCATATATGGAATAATAATAATATATAATTCCTCATAATTTTTACTTAGTTATTTAACAAATTTATTACTGAAATTGATTAAAATTAGTTATAATGATTAATAGAAAATTATGTTATCAACAGACTGAACCTTAACCTTAAGGCCCCAAATGACCTATAAAATTGTTCAAAATCCATTGGATATTCATATGTAGTCCTTATAATCCATTGTTTTTTTATGAACCAATATTTTATCCTATTTACATTTGAAAACCATGGGTGGAGTTCCCTTCAAAAAAATTACAAGAATGTTCCCGTCCTCTAGTATAAAAAGGAACTTAACCATCCCACTTTATTACACCTCTAATTAAATTTTGATTGGGAAAATTATACCCAAATATCATCATAAAATCCCTAAAATCATTCTATAAGACTATTTTTGGTCATAAATCCATCCAATTAATCTATTTGGTGCAAACCAAAAGGAGTTACCTAATGAAGATCTAACATCCTTCCTCATGGGATTTTGTTTTATTTTCATTCCCCACCCACTTAATTAATCATATTATATTATTATATAATAAATTATATATCACAAATATACTGAAATTTTTTATTCTATGTTTTCTAAATACACTTACAGACACATCCATCTAATGGGAAACATACTTACCATTCTTGTGTACGGAAAATTACCGCAACATGAAATGATGTTGTTCATTTTTTTCCTTTACCACCTCTAATGGATGTGAGTTATGTTGGAAAATACGTTTCTATATGATATATATATAATTTAATTATGATTATTTAATTATTATTTAACACATACCATCATTATTTGTATTTATTAAAAATATGATAACTGTGTTTGTGGAAATGTGGACTTCTACCACGTCAAAGAGATGTGATTAGTTCACAATTTACACAGAATGTATTAAGTATGGGATTATTAAACTTATATGATATATAAAAAATAATAATTTTATAGGAATTAGTATAGATATATATATATATATTTCAATTAATTTATTTCTTTTAATATGATTATTAAACAAAAATAGAATTAATGCATACGTACTCCCTACCGTCTCCATGAATGGTGTATTCCATTTAAGATATATATAATTTTTTTATTATTATAAACATTTATATAAAGAACATATATGATATTTATATTAGTTTATTCATTCTTTAAATAAGTAAATGTAGATCTAAGTAAGAGGATCAAGAATAATATGTCAAAATATATATGAAAAACAAAGATAATATTACCCAAAGTGTAACACTAACATGGAATTGTTAATTAATGTGTAATATAAAGTCATATATGGTATTAGATATAAAAATACGGTTATTTTTTAGATTTATAACAAAATTATTTTTATTATAATAGTGGTCAGAATGATTACAATGAAATTGAAGACATAAGTTCAAGGGATTTCTAGTCTGACTTTTATTTCAATTAGATTTATTTCATATTCACCACTCATTCATTTTTGTGGTTTATATAATGAATATGAATATATTAAATGATTATTATACATAACTTTATATTTAATAACATATCTATTTTATGATATCAATTTAATGGGGTTTTACTGTATAAAAATTTCCAAATCAGTAAGGTAGTTTTATCTTTTTTTTCCTTCTTTGAGAGACATGTTTTGTAATTCATATATGTTCCTTTACGAGGTGTATATATTATTCTATTGACATGTTATTTCAAGAATATTATTATTTTCATGATATTATAAGTTTTTTTTAATGTTATACTCTCATTGGTATTATGATCTAATGTTACCAATATGGAAAGAGTTTATGGCTACAATAATATCATTTAACGAGGTTATTTAGGATTATGATTCCATTGATGAAATATTATGATCCATATCTCAAGAAGTCTCATGAATTTTATTCCATTATTGTTATTAATTATTTTCTCATGCATCAGTATAAATTTTCCAAATTTTTTGTGTAAGATAATTATGAAACTTATTTTAAGAAGGTTTGACCTCAATTCTCTTTTCGATCATAAATATGTTTCATTCAAAAACAATGTTTTCAAAAATATTTTCAAAATAAAATTTTAGGATAATTAGATAATAAATTTTTTTAAAAATGTTTTATTGTTTTTAAATATTATATTAAATTTTTTCAAATATCTTTTCAAAGAAAAGGGTTTTCTGTTTTAAAAATAATTTTTCAAAGAAGAAAAAAAAAATTCCACAAGAAATGTTTTTAAAAGATCTTCCCAAATTATCTACCACCTAAGATAAAATACATTATCTTCACTCACTAATTTTGGGGTAAATGATCCATAGTATCCATTTATATTATTTCCCATTAATGGTTTATGTTTTGATGGAAATATGTTTATGAAACCTATTTCTCTTTCATAGGTAATATATTTCAGAAACCCATTTCTCTTCTAGAGGTTATATGCTTATGAAACTGGATTACTTTCAAGACTTGTGATTGGATTAAATGATTATGAAACATGAATATTTTCCCTAGGTTATGGTATGAATACATGTTTGTGATACCCATTTCATTTCATAGGTTATGAAATGATTGTTTATGATCCGATGGAATATGTATATATGATTTAATTATTAGTTGACTTGTACCAATATCTCCCTCTAACTCATTGAGAAATGATTTATATATCATTATATAATGATGGGAATTATTTTTATGGGCTTGATAAATTAATAAATATAGAGAAACTAGATACACTATGGGAAGATGGGGAACCACAATCTAGTATTGGAAGATGGGGAAACTGGATGCCTTTTAAGGAATGGACTGCATATGGGGGTGGTTGTGTTTCCCACCTAGTATGTGTAGTCCCTATGATGTGCCCAGATATTTTTCTGAAATAATCCTTCACTTGTAGGTATTTTCTTAATATGTGTATTCCACATTTCAATGTTTATACAAAATTTCTCTCCTCATGAATCATTTTCATTGATTCCCTTATGATTCATGTCTTATTAACTACCAATATTTTTCCAAGAAGAATTTATATGATCTTTGATATGCATGGTATAATCTTATGATGATATAAAAATGTTCTCATAAACTTATGTCCATGATTTTGCTTATATATCTCCATTTTTAATCATATTTAGAATCATACCTCACACATTTTTATTTTTACTTTCCCTAGGTTATAAAAATATGTGTTATATATGATTTTTCTAAGAAGGGTTATAGTCTTGATGAACCTAATAAGTGATAATGTAGCTCATTTATGTACCGGTGTTTTTGTTTCCATGTTTCCTAAAGAACTAATCTAATATGGTATTTGGGAATCTGTGTGTGTAATGTATTTCATATTATTTAAAATTGATTTAATGTTAATGTCTGTTAAGTGAGGGTCGGTATATGTAGATCATGGATTTATTAATCATTGAATGGATATAGTTATGTGTTGACATGGGTATTAGTTTATTGGAGACCTATATTTATAGAAAATTGTATCTAATAAGTTGTTCGATAATGTGTATCCAATCACTAGTTCTCATTCTTCCCCACATTATACCATAATTTTTCATTTGGGGTCAACTTAGTCCCCAAATAGTTACAAGGAATGTCCTAGAATATATTACTTATTATCTCATTTTATTTACCAGTCTTAATTTATTTTTTATGTAATTTTCATGATTCTAATTTTCTATAAATGCATCTTAGTGGAATGAATATCTAAAAATAACCATTATAATATTGTGTATTATTTTATGTCGGGTGTATTGAATTCACAAGTCCATTTCCCAGATAATTTGGATTTATTTATATTTTTATGGAACATGATTTTTTATCAATAGGGGTGGATTAAATGATAATAAAGATAGTTGAATTATAATAAATTTTTGAGATTGTGATATCCCAAATATTTTTTTTGGTTGGGATTTCCATGATACAATAATATTTTGTAGTGGTTTTCATTATTTGTATATCATGTATTCAATTTTATAAAATTTTATGGTATCACACAGAGTTTATAATCATATCCATAAAATAATAAACACATAGATATCTCTAATAATAATTTAAATTAAATATTGTAAAATCATTTATGCTAATAAGACTAATGTGGGTAGCCGATCAGGTGAAGCACTATGGGAATAATGTACTTATTTTAAAACTCAAATACAAATGTTTCCGTTTTTATTGGGGTTTGGGAATGATTTTCCCCATACACTTTTGGTTGATCACTAAAAATATTGATCCACCAATCAATGAAACATGATTATTTCATATATATTTAATTATTTTATATTGAATAATTGTAAAACTTGAAGACATAAATAAGAATTTATATTATAAATCCTTAATCTAAAAAGAGAAAATGACGATGGACCATGAAAAGATGATTCAAAAAATGTTATTTATGGTATTGGAGAATGTCACCCCATACAACTCAAGAAATATGCTAATGTCAGATAATCCATTTTTTCATTTGTTATTCTTATATATTTTTTCTTATGTTTTTTACATATAGTGATATGATGATCATAAATTTATACAACAGTATTTAAATTATGGTTAATTAGAAATAGTTAAATCCCCTCAATGAGGACATCCTAGATAATGTTATAGAGAATGTTTCTACCATCCATGAAACATATAAATGAGATCACCAGGTTATACTATATTATAAAAAGAATGTTATCTTATATATCATAAAAATTATTCAATTTTATTCATAAATTTAATTTTATTAAAGATAATAATAAAAATATATTTTTAAAAAGGTATTAATGTTGATATATGTATTATTATTATTTTTCATTTTAAATTTTCATTAATTTTAATTTTTTTAATTTCTTTTAAAAACATATATAAGATGAAATGAAATATTAAAATCAGTTTAAATGTTTGATCCACATGTGAGGATATTAATATCTTAAAATAAAATTAAATTAAATATTCAAATGGATTTTCATTTTTTATATTTTTATTTATAATATCATTCATAGATAATTGATTGATTTTTGGAAAATAATGCCTTGTTTGTACTAAACCATGATAATTTTCAATATACTAAGAGCCTCCCTTAATAATTTTTTATAATCTTCTTAATTCCCACAATTCTTGGGTGAACTAAAATATTGTTTTTGAAGTATATCTTCCCTTTATCCTCTATCAAAACAATTGAGAATGGAGTTATTTATTAAGGTAATATTTGTGTTTATTGGATATTGAGGCCCTATTTTGAATATAATATAAGATACTCCATTAAATTTTAACTTATTAAGACCCATGAATCAATGAAAAAGATTTTATGTTATAACATTACTCATACATTTTCCCTACCTTCATTCACTCTTGTATACATTTAAAGATCCTAGATCATTATGAATTTGGGGGAATCGATGTATTTCACATGTAATCTTGGGAATAAGATGCATTAAATGGAAATTATTGGTTTTAATACCATTTTATGGGTGGTCCCTAAGTTTTTTATATTTCATTAAATTAATTTTTATTCTGAAAGAATAAAAAAAATAGAAAAAAAATTATATTTGAAAATTTTGTAAAAGAATTGAAAATAATAAGATATTAAATCATTCATTATAATTTAATCAATATACCATATGTCCTTATTTTTTAAAAGAGTGTATATTTTTTATTATATAGTTTTAGTTAAATTATATCAGGAATCTTTATTTCATTTTAAATTATGTGTCCTGTATTGTATTCTTAGAGAAAAAACTAGTCTTTATAGAATTACTAATTAAAATGATAACCAAAAAAACCTAATACATGATGAAAATATGTTTTAAACCTCATGATCATAAAAAATTATATTTCTCTAAAATAGAGAATTAGAATCTAACCATGTATTTGGAATTGGATTGATGACTATAATATAATAATGACTACGCATATATTTTACACTTAAAAGATGAGTGAAATTAAATTATGGTGTGGTTAATTGAAACATGTTTCATGGGAAAATGAATAATTTTTAAAGAAAATTCATATGATAAAAGGAATATTAAATAAAAGGATATTTTATAATGGTTAAAAAATTGATTGAACGTTTCAAATAAAAAGGTATATTTTCGAAAATTTACTTAATATATAAAATTATATTTAGATATATGATATTCTCCTAGAATGAGAAATGAAAGTGTTAAGATTTGATGGTTGAAATTTATTCATAAATTTTTATATATATATTTTTTAAAAAAATTCACTGAATAAAATAATAGAGATGTTTAAGAGGTTTTATGCTAAAATCATACCATTGAATCATTTTTTCCAATGGCCCAATTTGGTAATAGTCTGGTTTTCATATCATAATATTCACTACGATAATATAAAATTGAAAAATCTGTTTTTTATGATTTTATGGGCATGGGGATTCAATTAATAAAACTAGAATAAATGATATATCATTTCACACGAGGACCAATGGATTACTAGTATATTTAGAAAATATTAATGGGGTAGATTTGAAACATATATATCCTTCTGGATATAAATTGGGTTGTGATGATTCAACTAGATTATCATAATGACTACCGAAAGGTAAATTGATACCATATAATAAAACAAATTAATCCATTATTCATTAGAAATACAAATATTTCATGTGAAGAATCTAGATGGGACCAATTATAGAATAAAACACACCATCCTCACTTATACTAATGACTTATCATGTAGATAAATTGCAAGAAATTCCATTAAAAAGAAAAAAAATACCATGTTGATAAGGGATGGAAATCATAGGAAAAGGTTTAGTTTGGAATTTGATTTTACATTATCCAATTTATTAGTCATCACCCTTCATATAATTCTAAACCCCTTAGTGATAAATATATGTGTATTATTCATATTAATTCATATATCATATTGTTTAATTATAAAGGTGATTGAATTTAAGATTTATTATTCTCTTGTACGTCTATTTAAACTCTTTTATATATAATTCATTTCATAAGGAAAAATAAAAATCATAGGAAAATTAATTATCATTCTATCTCACATAAACCAAATTGTTTAATTATTTTATAAATTTGGTTCTTCTCCAAAAAAAAATCTATCTTATGTGCTCTACTTTATTTTGTTAGTTGATAAAATACAGAATCAATAACTCATCAAAAATGAAATATATTTTTTAAAAATGAATAAAACAAGAAAAAAATGGGTAATCACATCACTGTATTGATGTGTTTACATGATTGACTATATATCTTACATAATAAATGATATTGTTCATATTGAGAAGCCTCTAGTGATCATTATCATTATTTAATAAAATCATAGGTGTTAACCAAGTAATAAGACTAATTAATTACTATTTTAAATGGGAATAAATAATATTACCAATGATATGTCATATATACCTTGATAGTGATGATATTTGAGAGTCAAAGGAGAAATAGCTAGAGTTGGTCATTATATCTCTATTAATATTGATTCAATAATTAACAATATTTTAATTTTTTTTAATCAAAAAACCACTTTCTTCCTCATATGCTTCTAAATATTTAAAATAAATATCAACTGCAATTAACTAGTCCATATTACCTATGGGAATGTGATACGTTTATTTTATACTAAAAACCAAGAAAAAATATTCAAATATATTCCCAACTTAAGATTTACATGAGAGACAACCATTTTTTACTGTTAAACAACAGTTAATTCTAGACAAAATAGTTATCATGAAATCAATTCTTACCAACTTTTCTCTATTCGTATCATCAAAATAGTAAACTGAAAATATAATATATGTTAATAATTTTATAGAAAAAAAACTATTAATGAACGAATTATATTAGATTTAAATTAAAATTAAATTATTTAATTTGGAAGATTATGATTGAAAGAGAATTCTGTTTTGAAAAATTATGAGTTTATTAAACTAATTATATTATTAGTATTAGTTTTAAATTTATTATTATAGTTACAATAATTATACATAATATATATATTGTTGGTAATAAAATTTTTATTTAATATTTATGTTAAAATTATTATTATTAAGTCTTTAGATATACTAAATTTATATGAATGGAAAATAAAAGAAAAATATTAACAATGATTTTTGAAAAATATATAAATAATATTTATTGATTTAAAATCATGACTTAATATAAATATTCTTTTGAATAGTCGATTTAAGAATGAGAAATTGTATGATCCTTAGGAATTTTTTTGTACCATGTTTATATAGATGTATAAATTTTTTAACGAGCTAAAAAAATATTCAGTTGAAGTTATATTAATAATTGATGATTAATTTATGATATTTAAAATTTAATGTGACTATACATAAAATTAGTTATCAAGTTTTACACAAAAATATTTACATTATTACAGTTTCAACCCTTTGTTATCTCTTATGGATAACTTCTATTGTGTATGAATATATATTTTTTATTTTTGAATAAAAAGAAAAATAAAAATTGTGGGGTGGGGGATTATTTTTTTCTATTAAATTTTACATCTACTTAAAAAAGGAAAAAAATTGAATGTTTGTTTGATCATTATTTCCCCATATTAATCCATGGATGTATATCCTTATTTATTTCAAATTATGGTTTTAAATAATTTTAATCATTGGTTAATACAACATGGACCCAAAATTGTACAAGGGATTTTCTAGGCTATTTATGATGTTTTAGTTTTTAATTCATAAATAGTCACGAGTGGCCACGGCTGAAAATATTTATTCCCAACATCCAATCCAAAACTCACCAAGGAAGCACACCAATAATTCAAGTTTAAATCTAATTTTTATGTAAATTTTACAATGATATAAATATGTATGTCCACAGTAGTATTTTTTTAGTAAAATCAGTTTATATATATAGCATAAACAACATTATATTATGGAAATAACTTATAAAAGGAAATATGAAACATCACATTAGTGGGTTTATAAAAACATTATCATTTTATTTTGAGGTTGATATGCCTGTACATAATATAAATAAATTAAATAGATAAGATGTAGAAATGTAACCTATATTTAAATTAAAATAATCATAATATTACTAAATAAATGAAACTCATAATTCACATCATGTTCCTCCATGAGATATCACATGGATAATAGAACTCCATGGGAGAGTAGGAAACCATGAGAAGGGTAGATGAACATCTAATATCTCTCCAATATTATATCACAATTACCCCAATGTTAAACATTAAGTGATAAGTGTGTATAAATTGTATAAAATTATTAATTCTCAAAGTATAAATAGAGGATTATAAAATTATGTTCCCTTTATTTGAAAAAAAAAATTATTCTTGTTTTTCAGGTTATTTCCTCTGGTTGATGATGTTTGACAAAATATTTAAATAGTTTTTTCATTTTTTATCTTTTTCTAGAATAGTTTTTTAAATTTTATAACTAAAAAACAAACCCCTAATTTTTTAATGGACTTTTATATTCAACTATAAAAATATTAATATTTATTCCCCTCATTATGTCCTCATTGAGAGATAAACTATAGTTTTTTCTATTATATATTATATTGTAGGTTTTTTTATTTTGACATTATTGACAACATTAAACAACTTTTCACAATATTTCCTTGTAGCACTGAGGGATAAGAGAAGATTAATTTTTAAATTTCATGAAAATATTTCATTTTTTCATTTTATTCTCTTTTATTTATATGAATAATTTTTTTCTAAATTTAAATTGATTCAATTTTTTTATTGAATTTATGATGGAAAAATATGTCCACCTTATCAAAACCCATGAAGAAAAACATAAAATTCATATCATGATATGAAATGTATCTATTATATAGAAGAATAATATAATTGGAAAACCATTTTAAAAAAATTATTACATGATGTTAAACATAAATATCCATTAAATTCAAACTAAGGTTTTAAAGTCCTAGTGTAATTGGAAGACTAGGTACATAATATATAAAAAGCGACCTAAAACATGATCATAATTTAAATTTTAATAATAAACTCTTAAACACTTTTCAGCTATTAAAGCATCATATTATCACCTATTAAATACATAAATGCAATGGGAAATCTAAAAAAACAGTAAGGGGATAAACATGATAAGGATGTATAACATCTGAGCCCAAAGTATTACAAGATATCATAAAAGGGATTTCAATTGAGTAATCAAATTGAATCATAATATAAATTAAATTCTATCATATGGTTATAGAAGCATTGGAAATATCGAAGAAACATAAAAATGACATAAACATAGTTCATGGATAACCACTGAGATGATATCACATGGTGAAAAAATTAGTATAATAGATCATGTTCACTCACTAAAACATTACAACAAATTTCATTAGATTAGAAATTTACCCAATGCTATAGAGGGGTATATAATTATATGGCCACCCATTACAATCAAATAATTTTGATTTATATGTTCTCCATTTAATAAAATATATCATGAGTAATAAGAATAATAATTACACAAAGAAATAAAATAGGTTGTTAAACCTTCGTCATATCATTATAATAGAGATTACATAAAGATGACATTAGAGAAATGTTTATAAGCCATATATTACCACAAAAATAGAAGGGATAACGAACTAGAAATATATGTAAGATTCATACATACATAATTTATAATAATTATAAAACATTAAATATATAATTTGAGTTATAGAGATAGCAGTCTTAACCAAAACAAAAGGGTGGTTTAGAGAGACCCCTTACCTCAAGCACGATTTCTGACCTATTCTATTTATCATCCTGAATAGTAAACTTCTGTTAATTATATATTTTCCTAAATAATTTTAAATATTTATTATTAATTTTATTTTATTTATTATCATTTTATATTCAATTACGTAATCATTTAGGTTCATGTTAAACGTTTTGATGATATTCAACTCATATGTCAAAAATCACATTGGTATATTGACTAAGGTCAAAGAGATTATTACATAATATTATAAATAATAACAATATCATATTTAAAATTTTATACATAAATTATAGATTTAAAATTAATTATTAAATATTGTTATGAGAAATGAACTACTTTACTATCATAAAGATGGTAGGTCATACGTACACATAAGTAATGTTTCCATTTCTCTATGATCATGATGGAAAGAAGGTATGTTCTATTATATCATTATATAATGACCATTATATCATATAAATAATATTACCTTTTTAAATATAGATTTATACACCATCCATGTGATGGGATAATAAAAAATGAATCACATCTCTTTACAAGGCGGTGGTCTACTATACATGTGAACAACATTTTCATTCTTCAATGGATAATAAGGTAAAATACCATAATATATATTTAATTAACTGAATGATTATTAATTAAGTAATAATATATATATATATATATATATAAATTAAATCTTCCATTATGAATATTTTTGAGAGGTGATGATGGAAATGTATTACATTAGTTCACAAGGTATTAGTCCTTCGTACACAACACTAATGGTTTCTTTTCCTATTTTATAGAAGAGGATATGGATGTACGTTATTCCATTAACATAATAAAAAATTTATATTTCTTATAATAATGAATTTATATCACCATGGTAGAGTAATATTTAATGTATTAAGAAGAAAAATAAAACATAGATGCTTAGTTGTGAACAATACATCTTCTTTTGGCCACCTCTTTAGGGTTATACTTAAATCCTCCAATGATTTAATTTATGATAAACTAAATCCATTTATGTTATTTTAAGATAATTATGTAAAATATTTTGGTTTAAATTGGCTAAACCAAATGGGTTTTAATCATAGAGTGTAATGGAGAGTGGGTAACCTTTTATAAGGGAGGCAAAGTGGAACTCTTATAAGTGCCAAAAACTATTCAATATTTTGATGTAACTCTCAAGTAAAGTTCCTCAAGATTGATAAATAATGGATTGAGGTGATATATGGGTGATCAAAATCTAAAATATTCATATAGAATCACGTTTATAAATATTTATTCCATTATCCTATTTAGTTTAACACCTCTCAGTAAACATGTTATAACATTAACTATGGTAAAAATATGTTAACTTATTTTAGAATCCATTATGAAAAAAATATTTTGAAATTATCATATAATAATAATTTTTCTAGTAAAATAAATAATACATTTTATAAAATTAAATTCCTAGATGTTGTGAAATTTAACATAAAATTAAACTTAAAAACGTGATGGAAAAACATATTTTCATGAAATATATTTTTCAAGCATAAGATGATCAAAACATAACAATATAAAAAGTAATCATAATTAAATGAAATTAAAAATATATTTATATATTAGGAATATAATCTGTACATTTCATTTAAATCATTCTTCATTTGTTTTTATTTTAATTATATAAAATGGAGGAACATTATACATTAAATAACTATTTGAAAAAAAATTGTTTTTATGACTAAAAATAAATATATAATAAAATAAAGTATAATGGTGAATTAAATTTAATTAATTAAATTAAATAATACTAAATTATACTAATGTTACTTTAAAAAAAATATAAAATTATAATGGTAATTTTAAATTACATACTTTATTAAAAGAATTGATAGTTTTTCCAAAAATTGGTATTTTTCACTATCCACCAAACAAATCAGTATATTTTTAAAAATAAAAATGGTTCACCCTAATATAATAACAATATTCTATTTTCAATAATTATCTTCCTTTTATAAAATAAAATTTTTAAATTTTTCAAAAAATAATTATAATATTTTCTCACAAAGAAACTAAATTCCTTTTTGAAGAATACACATTTAATAAAAGAAATAATGTAATTATTAAAAAAAATAGTCATTATTTCGTAATAATATAACAATTGAGTAGAACCATTATATCAAAATAATAATATAGTTAATCCAGCATTTAATTGGACATTTAATTTATAACTTATAATGATCATATTTAAATAATCATGTTCTATTTTGGTTTAGTGTTTTATGTCATGTAATCTATTGAATGTAGTTTTCCCTTTTCAAAACTCAAGGTGTTACATTCCACCACCTTTTAAAAAATTAACCATAGAAAATTAATATTACATACTAATGGGAAAATATTTTGGGCTGCTTATTTTTCAAAAAATCATCGTGTTCCCATTTTGTGTCCTCAGACATATAGTTTCATCGTTGCACATTAACCCAATGATTTATTTTGGTTCATATAAAATTGTTTATACTAACTAAGATATTCACTAATTATGCCTCATATGAATGGACTTTCTCTAATTTTACGACCTCTAAATTTAGTTATCTTATGTGTCTATTATGTATATCCTCAACAAGGATACATGGAATAAATCTTGCCCTGAGATATTTTAAGAGTGGGTTCTACTCTATATGCCACCACTCTAATGTGGTCAAGGATCACAATGGGGATGATGTATCTAGGTGTAATAATTCCCTTCTTCCCAATACTTATGAATTTATTCAACTATAATATAAGTAGGAACACCTTATATCTGACCTTAATCTCCAGATTTTTTCAAATACTTTATACATTGAATATCTATCAACAGTTCATGGATTTCATATGATGTATAGTGGTGTGAACTATCTATATCATCAATGGGACAAGAACATGTACTATTATATTCCTCTCTTGAACATCATGCTAACATGTTGAAGTTTGATAATTATTCCCAAATAAATCCTCATTATATTCCATTAAAAAACTAAAATATATGGTTTTTAATATGAGAACACTAGAATGGGGTGTAGTAGATAAAAAAATTCATATAAGTTCATTAAATATGATCATTTCACATATTCTATATTTTTTATGGTTCTCTTAGATACATCATTCATCTAAGGGATAGAATCACCAAGGAATATCATATTTGTAAAAATTTATTACTGACGGCATCTACAGAACCATGAAGTAATCCTCTAGTCATTATTTTAAAAAATAAAGAGTAGAAATTTATTCTATATTACCACATAATTTATGCATGACATGATTATTTTTTAATGAAATAAACATTCCATGATGTAAATTAAATGTGATAAAATTGTATAGTGGTCGGTTACCACATAGGTAACTTTATATCCAATCATTTTCCTCATCTTATAACAAAATACAAGGTAATTTTTCACTTTTTTATAATGGGATAAGCTATGTGTGATTTATAACTTTAGAATTCTATCATTTGTCCTTTATTTTTTAGCATATGAGGAATAGTGATACATATTCTATAATATCCCTCTTCATGTTATCCCATGAAAATATTTTCTTCTGATCTCTATCCAATATTGTTTTTTTGTGATGAATAGAGAAGTATGAGCTATGTGAATTATCCTAAACATCCCTCTTTACCTCTATAATTGATGGGACACATATATGGGTTAAAAACATTATAACTCCATCTTATGATAAGTTGAACTCTAGAATATTCTATAATTTATTTATATAACCTCATCAATTTATAGGCCTCCATGATCTAATAAAGAATTGATGGTTGTGAATTTTTTTGAGCCATGTATGATGAATATTATTTTATTATTCCCATATCAATCCTTTTCACAAATAAAAAAGTTATAACATTATCAATTCATATCATTGAAAAAAATTCAGATGCTTTCAACATTGATCATCTACCTATTTTTCATTCTTAGTAAAGTAATGGATTGAGCAGTCATATTCATTTATCAACTCTAACCATCTTCATGGTGGTATTCTATGTTTCTTCTAAGTGAATATATATTTGATGTTCTTGAGAATCATATATATTTCAAACTTCTCCATAAAAAGATAATTTCAATAGATCATCAATGTAATGATCAATAGAGGAAACTCCATATCATGAGTTGGATAATTATGTGCATGAAAAATCATCTTCTATAAGATGTTATCTATCACATTATCATTCTGTATTAATACACTACCAAAAAAAATCATCAAAGATTCATTTTATACAATAAAAAGTTCCCCACATTATGGAAATGGTTTTACTACTATAGTGATATGACTCTTTTTCAACAATGAGAAGATATCTTCATATTCACTAACCTACACCAACCTAACCCACTTTTGAGTTTTGTTGGTTATCAGGTAAAAAATAACATGAAATTACAAAAAAAAATTGTTAATAACTTTCTAATCCAAGGAAACCATTAATTTCCATTATATATGTTGGTATTTATCACTCATTTATCACCATTATCTTATAATGGTCCATAGATATCCATTTATTTGGTGAAAATGATCTCCAAGAATGATTCATCCCTCATTAGGAATTGATATTTTGTGTATCTTATATATTACATAACATTTCTCATTTGTTATACCATAGTATTAAGAAACATCTCATGCCCCACCATACTTATGGAGTATATCATAATATCAAATTTAAATACTAACACAAATATTTCAATGTATTCTTCAGAAACATTATTAATTATGTATATAATCATTTAAAGATAATTAATGATTCTGATAGGAATAAATCTAAACACAAATTGTCTATACATATTTAAAAATTTTGTTTTTGGAATATCTTCCTTATTCACACATAATTAGTAGTATCATGACCGAACATCCACTAAAAAGAAATATTATGCCCCACATAGATGATCAAATAATTCATTTATTGATGGTAGGGGATATGTTTTCTATAAAATGATTTTTCTAAGATCATAATAATCATATCCAAGGAACATTCAACCATCCTTATTTTTTGATACATAGGACCAGTGCACTCGATAGTGAAGAATTATTTCATATAAAACCACTTTAATGGTTTTCTAGTATCTTCTATTTTAGATCCTCTAACTCAATATAGTTCATTATATTATGGGTCATTGATATTAGCATAGATCCTGGTAAATGGTTGATTGAGAACTCAACCACTTCCTTTGGATGAATACAAATAAATTCTTTAGGGAATACATCTGTATTACACATTATAGTTGGAATTTCTATTCAAAATTATCCTATTTTTTTAATTAATTATGATTAGATATTATTTCTAAAAAGTAAATAATATCCTTATTTCAAATAGTGATACCATATAATATTCATCCTCCTATTTCCAAATTTATAGAATAGGATATTGTGTTTTTATCAAATGATTGATCTTCTTTTCTCATTGATTAATGTAGTATCTATTTAAGGAAATCCAATACATTCCCAGAATTGCATCAAATTCCTCTAAAATTATTATTACAAGGTTTTATTGGAATTCCATTTCTCAATAATAGATTAGCCTTATGTTATATACTTGGGATACAATAACTAACCAATCCATGAACTTTACTAATTACTAAACATCCATGTTTTAATGTGGTTCTTCAATAGTTCTGTTAATCATGAAAGATATGAATGAATTCATAGAACCATAATCAAAATGTATTTTCACTATTTTTAAATTAATAGCGAGATTATATTTCTACTATTAATTATTTGGATCCACCTATACATTTTTTATATAATATGCATTCCCTTTCTCTCAAACCCATGTAGGTTTTTTTCACAAGTTTTCTTCATCAACCCTTGTCTTTGTGAATTGGTTCTCATAGGGTAATTGTTCCTCAATATCAAGTTGATATATAACATATTATGAGTTGTATATAGCAATACATTCTTCAATTTCATTATTATGTTTCTTCAGTAAGAAATCAGTATCTAGGTTCCCTTCCTCCCTCAAATATAAGTAGTTCATGGTACCCATTAAAAAATTTCTAAGGTAATTAATTCCTAGATTTTGAAATGTGTGATATTGGACTTTCATTCCAAAATTATATTTCTCCATCATACTGCCAGAATTAAACATTCTTTTCCACTTTTTAACTCTTTGGTAACCATGATATTCACATATCTTCATTTAAATATTGAGAAAACATTGACCAAATTTTCAAAATATATCAAAAACTAGAATTTCAAAATCATTTTGATAACATTTTATTATCCCACCAAATATGTAGACAACATTACTTTTGGGAAGATCAAAAATCCAATGGTGCATCATAGAATTATTGTGATTTTTATTGATAAAATATAATAGATTCCCCATAAATTTCCTTAAGGCTATGGAAATCCCTCTCAATTTTATGTTGGAGAGGGAGAAGAAAATATTTTAAAAAAAAATTATGAAATTATTTCCACTCCACCTCTTTTATCTATTTAATGGGATTTATATTTTAAATTAACATTAATCATTCATCTTATTCTCCCTCCATATGACAAATAGAAATCAAAATTATCTCCTAAATAGATCATTGATGTACTGATATGAAAATTTCAATATAGATGATTCATTGTTGCATGATTAATGGATTGGAATATCCACATAATATTTGAGGCCATTATCATATAATGTTATCAATTCAACTTACAATTTATTGAGTGGGTTTAGGTGTTCCTCCCAAATCATGTTTCATTTAAAAAGTTGAGTTATATTAGAATTTAATATCATAATATTCCTAATTCCAAAATCCATTAGTTTGGGAATATAATTTAGGAATTCAAGACATTTTCAAACACATTTTTAATTGACAGGGTTTTTCTTATTTCAATCCATTGATTAATAAATAGAAAATTAGGGATGAGTATTTTTAAACTATTAAACACCTAAACGGGTTACCATGAACATTAAATGGGAGAAATCATAAATTAAATATATTTCATAACTAATGAACTTCTACATTTGAATATAGTTTATCCATAACCTATTTTCTAACATAATATATTTGGTCATTTATTCACTTCATGATATTTTTGTAAAAATATTGTAAATTTATAAAATCATTCCCCCTAGATTTTTAAAAATGTGTGTGTAGAAAGGCCCATGGTTGTGCACTAGGGGATAATAAAGTTTAACTTAGTGAGACATTTTTGGAGTTATTAACCATATTTACAATTATACTAGAGACACATCCCCTTATAATATAGAAATCAGAATTTTTTTCATGGAAGCCACTTACTCATTATTTTAACAAATTTTTTTTATATTTCCCTAAGTTTGACCTTATCACTAATGATTTCACTAGGGTTTTAATATAAAAATCCAAAATAAAAATTAGACCATCCAATGATACAAAATATAGTAATAAAATCCTTTTACATATATTATTCTATGATTTTTTACCAAAATATCCATTAAATACCAAATAAATATTGAATGGCCTAATATAAATAGAAGATAAGGTTCATAATATATAAAGAGAAAATTAAAAAAATGTAATCCTTATCTAATACTTCATAATTATCTCCTAAATCAATTTTATTTACAAGGAATACATAATATAACCATGGGAATACATAAAATTAACATGTGAGATAAAAACCCCACTAAATAAATAATCATGAAAATTTTGTATAATATGTGAGTAAAAGCTATAAAAATATCTCATAAATGTTATTGTGAATAAGTAATCAATTGGGAGAATAATATAAATGAAATGGTATCATAATTTAATGGATTAATAAGAAATTTTTAATTAATATTTGACCTGAAATAAACCTAATTCATGTTTAACTATCGAGACTACATCACGTAATGGATATAGTCCGATTATGGGTTAGGTTCACTGCCTAATCCCATACATGACGTCTTATGTGATTAAAATATTTCCCAATTAATTTGAGAACTATATAATTATTAGACCAACCATCATAATCATATAATATAAACTTATATGTACACCATATAATTAAATAAATCATAGTGCATAATAAAAAAACCCTTGTAATGTAATTGAGTATCATAACCATGGCTCAAATCATAATCAAAAGAGATTTATTAAAGAAGGAAATTGAGAAATGATAATAAGTAATATATTACAAAATCAATTGAAGGGGGAGTAATCTAGGTATATATGTAACACATATGTATATAGGATTTATAATAATTCCATAACATTAATTAAAGGAAAAGTAATTTAGAGAGATAATGTTTATAACCCAATAAAAAAGGGTGGTTTAGAGAGATCCCTAATATAGAGCCATAGTTTTCACCTGTGTTCTATTATATTAATAAATATAAAAATATGTTAATTTTTTATTTTATTTAGAAATTTTTATTACATTATTAGTTAATTTGTTTTTGTTTTTATCATTTTATATTGATTTACATGATCATTTTGGTATATATTAGATGTTTTCATGATATTGGGCTCATATGTCCAAAATCACTCTAGTATGTTTACTAAGTCCAGAATTTTAATTAATTAATCATCGTCTAAATAATAATATTAACATGGTTATCATTTTTAAATATCAATTATACTTTTAAATTTAAATATGAAATATGGTCATCATAAATGTATTACATTCTGATCATAGACGTGGTAGGTCGTACTTACACATGACTAGCATTTACATTTTTCAACGATCATGTTGGGAAAGAAGTTAAATGATATTTTGTCATTAAAATTGATAATTATATGATAAATATAATATTATTTCATAAAATACAATTTATATATACAATCCATGTGATTCGGTTATAAAAATGAATAGCATCACTTCATGATGCAGTAGTATGTCGCACACACAAATGACATTATCATTTTTTAGTAGATTTTAAGGTAATAAATAATCTAGTTTATTAAAATTATATAATGATAAATATTTCATTATTATCATACATAAAAATTAAAATAATCATTATGAATATACATGAGGGGTTATTATGGAATAATATTATATGGGTTCGTGAGGCGGTTGTCCACTATACATTTGAACGACCGATTCATTTCCGATTTGATAGAATAGAAGATGAATATTGGTTATACCATTAACATAATAAAATCTATGTATATTTAAAATACATAATTTATTTTATCATAATAATTAAGTAATATTTTTAGGATTTTTGAGAATAAATTCAACAAATATGCTTTATGAAGAACTAAAACATCCATAGATTTGATATATTTTCAAACCAATTACTCCAGGTCATGTTATGGTGTGTAACATGGGGATTAATGGATGTCTTGGATAGGAATTATATCTTTATAATTGTTGATATGAGGGGATATTGGGATCCCTTTTATAAGAGAGGAGGAGTAGAATTCTTGTAAATACCCCCAACTATTCAACAATGGCAAGTCACTCTGAATCCATGTTACTCCTAAATTGATGTATAATGAAGTGTAAGGGTTTTATTTCTTGGTCCCAAAACCACCAATCAAATAGAACCATGTTTGAAATATTTTATTCATTTTACCTCTTTAATTTACCCCCAGATAAACTAATTTTAACAATAAGAGTGGTAATATATTTTGACTATTTTTACAACTCATTATAACCATAAATTATGTTTTAATTATTATATAATATTAAATATGATAATTAAAAATAAGAAATTTATTTTATTAAATTTATTTAACATAATTGGATTAATTTATTTAATCATTAGACATTAAATTGTGTCTAAAAATGGGTCTTTAAAGGAATAAAATTTTCAAGCTAGGTTGTTCTAAAATTAGCTATATAAAATGTAATCACATTTAAAAAAATTAAATAAAAATTATTGATGTATTATATATACAAAATAAATTTCAAACACCACTCATTATGGGTTATTTTAATTAGTTTATATTTTCTATCATTATGCACATTAAATCAGTGTTTATAAAAAAATTGTTTTGAAGACTTGAAAATTAACTTATTCTAAACTTTATAATATAAATTATTTTAATGCAATAAAATAAATTAAATATTAATAAATAGTACATGAATTAATTTTAAATAAATTTAATTTTTAAATTTGTTTTAATTTACAAAATTTATTAAAAATTGATGGTTTTACCTAAAATCGGTTTTTTAAACTATTCATTGAAAAATCAATATTTTTATAAAAATCCAAAAATATCACCCTACGTTAACATAAATATGATGATTTCAAAAATTATTTTCGTTATGTAAACTAATATTTCTAAATGTATCAAAAAATAAATTAAAATATTTTCTAACAATAATCAATAGAAATAATATTTGCAGAAAATATGCTTTTATAAAGAATTAATGTCATTATTAAAAATAAAGTGACTATTTACTATAAATTTATGAATTGAGTAGAAAAAATATATTTAATTAATAATGTAGTTAATAATATCCATACCTTTCATATTAACGTCATGGTAATTACTATTATTTTTAAATAATTTTATCTATTTTAGTTTAGTGTTATGTGTCGCATACACAATCAATCATTGTTTTTCCTTTTAGAAACTCGGGGAGTTACATGATGAGTGACAAAAAATAAAACGTATGCCTTAATATTTCTTGTGAAAAATTATTATTATACTCTTAAATTTATAAATAATATTATTTTTAAGTTATTATTATTTCATTTTTAAGTGTTCAATAAATTGTATAACTATATTAGTTCCATATGTATGTTTATTTTCCCTATCTACTATTTCCCATTTATTTTAATTATTAACTAGTATGTAAAACTCACACTCAAATTTTTATCTTTCTAAATATCTACTCTTGTTTTTATTCCCTTTTAGTTTATCTATCCATTTCCTTTTTCATTTGGTTGTTTATGAGCTTTACATCGTTCAATTTAAATCTTGTATATTCTACCATGGGCATGAACATTAATATCATGGTTATTGGAAAATAAAAAATCAAAACACTTTTTTTCTTAGTGTGTTTCCTTGGTTTTTTGTTATGATAGTGGGACTAAATCACATCATCAGAGATCATTATTGAATCAATTATAGTTTCCCAGAAAACCTGAGGAGATATTCGACTAGAATACATATAACATTCTAGATCTAGGTGGTATATTGAATTGAATGAAATGACTAAAACCCAACATTTGAATCAATTTAGGATAATCATAAATTTATTTTTCTGGGTTTATAATGATTCACTAAATATATAAATTGTTCTTTTTTTTCTTATCACTTTCAATATTCATTTTAAAATTTAATTGATAAAATAACCCCATGTTTTTATCTTCATTTTTAATAAACTATAGTAATATTAAATTTAACCCCATCCATATGTTGTTTTTATGTGATGATGTTGGTTTCCTGATATTTTTTAGTTACCTATTACTTATAAAAATTGACAAATTATGTGATGTGTTCAACAATGAACATCAGGTTTCAGGCTTCAATGATTATTGACATAAATATATTTTTTAATATGTTGTGGAATGTTATATGACTGATTAAATAATTTTGAATATATTCGAATATTGAAAATTTATAATTAAATGAAAATTAATTTCAAAAGAAATTCAATATGGATTTAACTATAAAAAAATATTATATATATTATTTCTTTTGATTTAGGTATATATTTTGATTTAGATATGTTATTTTTGTAACATCCCAAGTAAATAATGAATAATAGATATTTTTATCTATGTCTATTAATGAATTAGATAGTGTTTTAGAGGCTTAAAATGGAAATAAATCCAATCTTAAGCATGGAATACACTAATATTCTTAAAAGATTGTTTTACTGACTTTTGATGGAAAACCCTTTTTAAATCAATATTTTGACAATAATATAATCTATATTTTTCAAAATAAACATATTCATTATGATTGGGACATTTAATTTTACATTGGATAAATTTTTGGTATTTTTCTGACAATGTTCATTTTTTAATGAATAATGAAAAATACTGCATTTTACATCCAAACTGATTTTTCATTTAATTTAATTATATTGTTAGATTATATTTTTAATTGGTCTTAATATGTAATCTGAATATAATTTTACCATTTAATCCAATGGTGGTCATTAGGATTAATTTCACTTTCGAATTGGTCATAAACTAATGCCAAACTTTTCATAGATATTGCTTCAAAAAAACCCGCTATTTGTCATGACAGTGGGAATTAATTATTAAATTAATTAATGTAAAATATATGATTTGAATTTTTTAAAATAGACATCATTTTTGAATTCAGAATATCAAATATATCTTAGGATGATGTTTTGGTAATTTTCTGAAAAACTTAAATTTTTGATGAACAGTGAAACCACTAAGTGGTACATATAAAAACTGATTTTTCCGTTTAAATGAAATTTTTCCATCATTGTGTTTTGAATTTAAAAAATCTGACATACATGGTTGTAATTAAGAAGTAAAATGTGGTTCAATGAGATTATAATAATATTTTGGTGAATAGTAACTTATTAAGTTTTTAATCGCGATTAGTTGTAATTAATGTAGTTTAAGGTAAGAATAATGTTTTAATAGTATGAGATGAGCTTTACACATGTCCTACCCTTATTTTATGTGTCATGACCGACCAATAAAATCCATGGGTAAACTTGGGGACCCCATGGAGCCACTTTGGTTGGGAAATGACATAAATAACTGTTTATTAAATGTTAAAGTAAAAATGACACAAACATGAGTTATGTTACTAAAACAATTTTATATGGGGTTATACAAGTGAAATTCTTGACTATAAATATTCATTGTAAAGATAAAAAGATTTACTAAATCATAGTATTTTTTTATAATTTTAGACATTAAATAAATTAAATTATTTATGACATCATGATGATGCAGCGATGACCTCATTATTTAACGATTTAAATAAAATGGGAAGTTAATGTAAAATATAAAACCTAAACTTGGAAAAAACCAATTGGATGAGTGGATTTCGAACCCTTATCACCTTATCATCTAATTATATCAATGTGGGACCTTTTGAATCCGAAACTAATTTTAAAATAATGTAACTTATCTTTACTTTCCAAGAGTGCCCCTCCTCTCCTTTTATAAAAGGCCCCCACCTCTACCTCCTTACCCACACTCCCAAAACCTTTTTCTCGGCCATCCCCTGCCTATTTTGGCTCTCCACATCCCTATCTTACTCCTTAAAGCCTCACATTGGGAATAAGTCTTCCCAAGGAAGCCTTTGAGCTCAAATCTAAGAGAGTTACCTGATTTTAAGGTAATGTCTTCTTTTGAGTCCTTTTGTTTTATTTTGCTTCTCAAACCCCATAAACTAGTTTTATTATTTTCTTTTGTAACAACTAAAGTATCCTCAATATACTATGATGTTGTTATAATATGGATTCGAGCTACACTTACACACACCTACATCTAATGGTTAACGAACATACTGTTTCTGTGGATGGTGAATTTAAGCCTACCGAAATGATGATTGTTCAACATTATTTTAACACCTTAAAAGGTGGCCATTAAGATGTCACAATATTTATATATGATATATAATATGTTTATGTTTTCCTTAAGCTTCTGTTTTTTTCTTTTTGGTCATACCTTTATGGTTTCAATTATGGGTAAACGCGATATCTTCATTTAAGGAAGTGCGGACTACCGCCCCCTCAAAGTGATTTGATTCGTTAAATACCATATGTGGGACGTATAAAGGATGAAACTATGATATTATATATTATATTATACTGGAATTATAATATAACTTTATATCATTATGATTCCATTCTATAAAATACGAAATAGAAATGAAAGTAGCGTTCATGCGTACGTACGACTTACCGTCTCCATGAACGGTGCATTTCATTTCTTACCTCTAAATGATTATGTAATATTATAAATGCATGTATATACTGGATATATATGATATATACATAATGATTATAATTCTGGATATAATGGATACATGAACAACTTGTAATTATAAAGGGTTTATTTTTTACTCAAGTTCCAATGATCGTTAAAACGACCGTTATTAACATAAATAATTACATAGTGTTCATGACATGGTAATAAGTGATATAAAAGGAATAATGAACTTGAAAAAGGATCTTAAGAAATTTTAAATTAACTCAAGTTTATTATTCAGGACATTAAAGAACGATTGAGTCAAGTCGGACCCGAGGTATGGGACTTCGTCTCAATCTCCTTTCATTGAGGCATATTTTGTTTTATACACAACCTTCTTTTATACGGTGTATAAACCCCTTTGACTTTTACATTTATCCAAAAGGAATCTTTTTTATACGAAGAGTTTTACTAAATGACAAAAGGGAATGTTTTTTTCGTACGTATGCGGCGACAACGACTTCTCCGCCGACGTGACCATTATTTGAGTTTCGGCTTCCACTACAATCCATACCGTTTTTTTAAAAGAAAAATAAATACCATGTTTTACTTTTCTTTTATTTTGGTATTGAAAATTGTTTTCATAATGTTTTTATATCAATTTGTTGTATTGATATCTTGTGATTGAAAGGGGGAAATGTTATGTTTCCTTTATGCAAGTTTTATGTGATACGATTATGTTGAGGTTCTTGGGAATTATTATGAAGACGAGTGGTTCTGTGATAAACTAAGGGCGGGTGAGCCCGATATAGCTCTCCAATGCATTGGGTAACGCGAAGGAGTGTAACGTTAAGGTTTCTCCAAAGAGATTTAGGGAATATACTGTGATGGGTATTCCAAACGTAACCAAGAGGGTTACTCTCTACGTAAGAATGATATGAATGCCTCAAGTTACCTTTATGTATTAGGATTTCTATGATTTATTCATGATTTGATGAGGTATGTTAAAGTGCTTATGTTTTATGGGTAAAGTATGATTTCATTCTTTCGTATATATGTACCCATGTTTCCTTTCCATATTTTTATATCCCTTACTGAGCTTTTTATGCTCATCCCAAGTTTTTTGAAATGTTTTTCGCAGGTCGAGGGAATGGTACATGCTATGATGATAGTGTCAAGGAAGTGTCAAGAAAGAATCCATGTTTTATTTTAAATATGTTTCCATTGATGGGAATGATGATTACTATCTTTATGTAACCACTTTGTTTATATGTGTAATGTAATGCAAGTTTTATGATCTAATTCTCTAAAACTCTAAACTCAAAAAGATCATCAATGTGTAATCGTTTAATAACTCAAGATTATGTAAGGTTTAAGGCCGGGGCCTTATAGTTGGTATCAGAGGTCGGTTTAGATAACTTTAGGAGTTATAATTCTATTAAATGTTTATCCAAAAATATTTTTTTTTGAAATGATATAGCATTTGAAGATTACCATGTTGCTTCATATAAGACATGTTTGTTCAGAATGGTTTTCCGCAGAGGAAACAGGTAAGCAGTGCTAGGAAGGCACACAGAAGGAAATAACCTTCCGAATCAGCATCCTGAGATGGTCGGAATTGGAACTGAACAATTTGTTGCAGTAATGGCATAGTTGACTCAAGCAATAAATGATGGTGGTATCCATGCACGAGATCAGCCAGATCAACCGCAGAGGAACATGTCAGTGGTGGAACATTTCATGAGGCAACATCCCCCATCATTCAGAGGATCATCTGACCCTGTGCTAGCTGAAGGGTGGATTAAAGCACTGGGGAAGATTTTCGATGTCATGGGGTGTTCAGACAATCAAAAGGTTAGTCTTGCTATTTACCGTTTTGAGGGTGAAGCAGACCAGTGGTGGTCAATGGTTAAAAATATCAGGGACGCTGATGAGATTGATGCTCTCGACTGGGATGAATTCAAAGGTATGTTTCTTGAGAAGTATTTTCCTAAGGCTGTTCGACTTAGGATGGAAAAGAAATTCTTGGAATTGAGGCAAGAGGAAGAATCAGTAGCTACCTATAAAGAAAGGTTCACTCGATTGGAAAGGTATGCTCCAAATTTTATCCGAGACCTTGATAGTAAAATCAATCATTTTTACTCAGGATTAATGCCAAAATATCGAAGGGCATTAGCTTCTCGTGAGTTTAAAAGTTATGAAAATCTTGTTCGATGTGCTGAGAAGGTGGAAATGGAGTTTGTCGATGATCAAGTGTTCTATAACAACCAACAGAAGAAGAGACCGAGGTGGAAGGAGAAAGGTAAGAATTCTTCAAAAAAGTCTGATGGTAAGAAATCTAAGTTACCAATTTGTGATAAATGTGGCAAAGGCATGCTGGGGAATGTCTTCTGAATTTTGGAAAGTGCTAACGATGTGGTAAGATGGGACATAAGGCTTGTGATTGCACTGAAAAAGATCAAGGTGAAGGTAAGACCAAATTTGATTTCCAGTTAGTGAAATGTTTTAAGTGCAATGAGATGGGTCACTATGCAAATGAGTGTCCGACAAAGAGCTTGAGTGCTGGGAAAAAGTTAGAATACAAGCAGAAAAGGGTGGTGAAATCCTTTGCAACTAATTCTTCAGATGTCGGGCCATCAAATGAAGTTGTATCAGGTACTTTTTTTGTTTTTTCAGATTATGCCAGTGTGTTGTTTGATTCGGGGTCTACACATTCTTTCATCTCTGAAACCTTTTCTAGTAAAATGGTATTACCATCTCAAGAAATGACTCCGAAAGTTTTGGTAAAAACACCTGGGGGAAATGTTGAGGCAAAAAGAATTTATAAGAATCTTCCTATCCTTATCTGTGGAAAGAACCTACTTGCAATCCTTATTGTTCTACCTCTAGTAGAGTTTGATGTTATCCTGGGTATGGATTGGCTCTCTATTTTCCATGCTAAGATTGACTGTAGAGCTAAAGAAGTTTTTTTCAGAAAGACTTTCAGTTTGGGTACAAGAATGAACCCTTACTGTTGATAACATATCAAGAGGCCGAGATACTTGTAAAAGATGGAAATTAATGTTACCTTGCACACATCATTGAAAATAAAGGAACTGTTCAGATTAATGATGATCCAGTGATAAATGAGTATCCTGATGTTTTTCCTGACGCGTTCCCTGGAATAATACTAGATCAGGAAGTTGAATTTACTGTTGACTTAGTTCCTGATGGTAATCCAATTTCAAACCCCCCCTTATCGAATGGCTCAAATAGAACTTTTAGAGTTGAAGGAGCAATTTCAAGATTTATTAGAGACTGGTTTCATTCGACCTAGCACATCACCATGGGGTGCTCCTGCCTTGTTTGTTAAAAAGAAAGATGGTTCAATGAGACTTTTCATTGATTATAGAGCCTTGAATAATATCACTGTTAAGAACAAATATCCTTTGCCTCATATCTATGATTTGTTTGATCAGCTCCAGGGAGCTCAGTATTTTTCAACGATTGACTTGAGATCGGGGTACCATCAGCTGAAGATAAAGGAAGAAGATTTTCCGAAGACCGCGTTCCGTACAAGATATGGCCACTATGAATTTGTTGTAATGCCTTTTGGGCTAACCAATGCACCTGTTGTATTCATGGACTTAATGAATAGAATTTTCCATGAGTTCTTGGATAAGTTTTTGGTGGTTTTTATTGATGATATTTTGGTGTTTTATAAAAAAAAGAATAGCATGAAAGACATTTAAGGGTTATCTTGCAAACCATAAAAGAAAAGAAATTGTATGGGAAATTCAGAATGTGTGAGTTTTGGTTGCAAAAAATTTCTTTCCTTGGTCACATTGTTTCTAAAGATGGGATAACTGTTGATCCTGCAAAAACAAAAGTTGGGGAAGACTGGCCAAGACCCACAAATGTAACTGAGATTCGTAGCTTCCATGGTTTGGCAGGCTATTACCGAAGGTTTGTTAGAAATTTTTCACGGTTATCTAGTCCAATGACTAAGCTAACTCGGAAGGGTGTTAAGTTTATCTGAACAAAAGAATGTGATGATTGTTTTCAGGAATTGAAAAGAATATTGGTGAATTCTCTAGTTTTGGCACTACCTTCCAAGAATGGTGAGTTTGTTATATACAGTGATGCTTCATTGAAAGGACTTGGTTTCGTCCTAATGCAGAATGATCAGTAGATTGCTTATGCTTCACGACAGTTGAAAACTCATGAGGTAAATTACCCTACACATGATTTGGAATTAGCTGCTGTTGTTTTTGCTTTAAAAATTTGGATGCAACATTTGTATGGAGTAAAGTGTGAAATATATACTGATCACAAAAGTTTAAAGTATATATTCACTCACAAAGAATTGATCATGAGACAAAGGAGATGGCTAGAATTAATCAAGGATTATGATTGTACAATTCATTACCATTCGGGAAAATCAAATAAAGTGGCAGATGCTTTGAGTCGAAAAAGTAATGCTTCATTAGCAATGCTGCGTTTGGAACGTGATCCTTTGGTTAAGGATTTGATGAACTTTGGCATAGAAGTTGTGGGTGCAGGAAGTTCTTCTGTTTTGTTTCAGGTATCAGTGAGATAATCTCTATCAGACAGAATCAAGCAAGCACAGAAGCAAGACAGTGAGTTGTAGAAAAAGGTAGAGCTGGTTCAGAAAGGTAAGTTGCCTGAAACAATCATTGATAATGATTGAATTTTGAGATTTGGGAAGAGATTGTGTGTGCCTTGTGATTCACAGTTGAAGAGAGAGTTTTTATGTGAAGCTCATAGTTCTCCGTTTTCATTTCATCCTGGTAGTACTAAGATGTATAGATATCTGCGGGAGTATTACTGGTGGGATGGAATGAAAAGAGATATTACTGATTTTACTGTGAAGTGTTTGACTTGTCAGCAGGTTAAAGCAGAGCGGCAGTTACTGAAAGGGATGCTTTAGCCTTTACCAGTGCCAGAGTGGAAATGGGAGAATATATCCATTGACTTTTTTGTGGGATTACCGAAGACATCTCGAGATAATAATGAAATCTGGGTTATTGTTGATCGCTTGACTAAATCTGCTCATTTCCTTGCTATACGAGATACTTTTTCCCTAGATAAACTTTCCCGTTTGTATCTTAAAGAGATAGTCAGGTTATATAGATTTCCTCTCTCCATTGTATCTGACGATGATCACAGGTTCACTTCTAACTTTTGGAAAGGCATTCAGAAGTCATTGGGTACTGAATTAAATTTTAGTACAGTTTTTTATCCTCAATCAGATGGGTAGTCAGAACGAACAATTCATTCATTGGAGGATATGCTACGATCTTGCTCTATGGATTAATAGGGAAGTTGGGACCAACATCTTTCTTTAGTTGAATTTTCATATAATAATAGTTTTCATTCCAGTATACAGATGGCACCATTTCAGACATTATATGGGAAGCGGTGTCGAACTCCAGCTTTCTAGAATGAAGTGGGTGAAAGGAAGTTGATGGGACCAGAATTGTTAGAAGAGATGGCAGAAAATGTTTAGCTGATTCAGAAGCACATGAGAACAGCTCAGAGCAGGCAGAAGAGTTATGCGGATAACCGGAGGAAGGATCTATCTTTCGAGGTAGGTGATCAGGTTTTTCTCAAGGTTTCTCCATGGAAAAGTTTGATGAGATTTGGTAAGAAAGGAAAGCTGAGTCCAAGGTTTATTGGACCATATGAAATTCTGGAGAGAGTTGGATCAGTTTCATACCGGGTGGCTTTACCTCCGAGTTTATCTCAGGTACACAATGTTTTTCACGTTTTGCTGTTGAGAAAGTATATGCCAGATTCATCTCATGTTTTGAGTCCAGAGCTAGTTCAGCTGGAAAAGAACCTATCTTATGAGGAACAATCGGTCCAGATTCTTGACCACAGGGAGAAAGTGTTATGGAATAAGGTGATTAAGCAGGAAAGGGTTTTGTGGAAAAACCACATGATGGAAGAGGCAACATGGGAATCTGAAAATGCAATGAGGGATAAGTACCCCCATTTATTTGATAAGTAAATAAATTGCGGGGACGCAATTTTCTAAAGGGGGGAATTATGTAACATCCCAAGTAAGTAATGAATAATATATATTTTTATCTATGTCTATTAATGAATTAGATAGTGTTTTAGAGGCTTAAAATGAAAATAAATCCAATCTTAAGCATGGAATACACGAATATTCTTAAAAGATTGTTTTACTGCCTTTTGATGGAAAAACCTTTGTAAATCAATATTTTGACAATTTTATAATCTATATTTTTCAAAATAAACATATTCATTATGATTGGGACATTGAATTTTACATTGGATAAATTTTTGGTATTTTTCTGACAATGTTCATTTTTTAATGAATAGTGAAAAATACTGCATTTTACATCAAAACTGCTTTTTCATTTAATTTTATTATATGGTTAGATTATATTTTTAATTGGTCTTAAATTTTAATCTGAATATATGTTTACCATTTAATCCAATGGTGGCCATTAGGATTAATTTCACTTTGGAATTGGTCATAAACTAATGCCAAACTTTTCATAGATATTGCATAAAAAAACCCCTATTTGTCATGACAGCGGGAATTAATTATTAAATTAATTAATGGAACTTATATGATTTGAATTTTGTAAAATAGACATAATTTTTGAATTCGGAATATCAAATATAGCTTAGGGTGAATTTTTGGTAATTTTCTGAAAAACTTCAATTTTTGATGAATTGTGAAACCACTAAGTGGTACTTATAAAAACTGATTTTCCGTTTAAATGAAATATTTCCATCATTGTGTTTTGAATTTAAAAAATCCGACATACATGGTTTTAATTAAGAAGTAAAATTTGGTTCAATGAGATTATAATAATTTTTTGGTGAATAGTAACTTATTAAGTTTTTAATCGCGATTAGTGGTCATTAGTGTAGTTTAAGGTAAAAATAATGTTTTAATAGTATGAGATGAGATTGAAACATGTTCTAACCTTATTGGATGTGTCATGTCCGACCCAGACAATCCATGGGTCAACTTGGGGACCCCATGGATCCACTTTGGTTGGGAAATGACATAAATAACTTTTTATTAAATGTTAAAGTAAAAAATGACACAAACATGAGTTATGTTACTAAAAAAAATTTTATATGGGGTTATACAAGTCATCTTTTTTAATATAAATATTCATTAGAAATCTAAAACGATTTAATACATCATTTTATTTTATTTTATAATTTTTAGACATTAAATAAATTAAATTATTTATGACATCATGATGATGCAGTGATGACCTCAATATTTTACGATTTAAATAAAATGGACAGTTATTGTAAAATATAAAACCTACACATGGACAAAACCAATTGGATGAGTGTATTTAGAACCTTATCACCTTATAATCGAATTATATCAATGTGGGACCTTTTGAATCCGAAACTCATTTTAAAATAAAGTAACTTATCTTTACTTTCCAAGAGTGCCCCTCCTCTCCTCTTATAAAAGGCCCCCACCTCTACCTCCTTACCCACACTCTCAAAGCCTTTGGCTCGGCCAAAACCTGCACATTTTGGCTCTCCGCATCCCTATATTACTCCTTGAAGCATCAATTTGGGCAGAAGTCTTCCCAAGGAAGCCTTTGAGATCAAATCTAAGAGAGTTACCCGATTTTAAGGTAATGTCTTCTTTTGAGTCCTTTTGTTTTATTTTGCTTCTCCAACCCCCTAAACTCTTTTTATTATTTTCTTTTGTAACAACTACTGTATCCTAAATATAATAGGATGTTGTTATAATATGGATTCAAGCTACACTTACACACACCTACATCTAAAGGTTAACGAACATACTGTTTCTGTGGATGGTGAATTTATGCCTCCCGGAACGATGATTGTTCAACATTCTTTTAACACCTTAAAAGGTGGCCATTAAGATGTCACTATATTTATATATGATATATAATATGTTTATGTTTTCCTTAATTCTCTGTTTTTTTATTTTTGGTCATACCTTTATGGTTTCCATTATGGGTAAACACGATATCTTCATTTAAGGAAGTGCGGACTACCGCCCCCTCAAAGTGATTTGATTCATTAAATACCATATGTGGGACGTATAAAGGATGGAACTATGATATTATATATGATATTATACTGGAATTATAATATACCTTTATATCATTATGATTCCATTCTATAAAATAAAAAATAGAAATGAAAGTAGCGTTCATTCGTACGTACGGCTTACCGTCTCCATGATCGGTGCATTTCATTTCTTACCTCTAAATGATTATGTAATATTATAAATGCATGTATATACTGGATATATATGATATATACATAATGATTATAATTCTGGATATAATGGATACATGAACAACTTGTAATTATACGGGGTTTATTTTTGACTCAAGTACCAATGATCGTTAAAACGACCGTTATTAACTTAAATAATTACATAGTGTTCATGAAATGGTAATAAGTAATATAAAAGGAATAATGAACTTGAAAAAGGTTCTTAAGAAAGTAGAAATTAACTCAAGTTTATAATTCAGGACATTAAAGAACTATCGAGTCATGTTGGACCCGAGGTATGGGACTTCGTCTCAATCTCCTTTCATTGAGGCATATTTTGTTTTATACACAACCTTCTTTTATAAGGTGTATAAAACCCTTTGACATTTACGTTTATCCAAAAGGAATATTTTTTATACAAAGCGTTTTACTAAACGACAAAAGGGAATGTTTTTGTCGTACGTATGCAGCGACAACGACTTATGCGCCGCCTTGACCATTATTTGAGTTTCGGCTTCCTCTACAAGCCATACCTTTTTTTAAAAGAAAAATAAATACCATGTTTTACCTTTCTTTTATTTTAGTATTGAAAATGGTTTTCATAATGTTTTTATATCAATGTGTTGTATTGATATCTTGTGATTTAAATGTGGAAATGTTATGTTTCCTTTATGCATGTTTTATGTGATACAATTATGTTGAGGTTCTTGGAAATTATTATGAAGACGGGTGGTTCCATGATAAACTAAGGGCGGGTGAGCCCGATATAGCTCTCCAATGCATTGGGTAACGCGAAGGAATGTAACGTTAATGTTTCTCCGATGAGATTTAGGGAATATACTGTGATGGGTATTCCAAACGTAACCAAGAGGGTTACTCCCTACGTAAGAATGTTATGAATGCCTCAAGTTACCTTTATGTCTTATGATTTCTATGATTTATTCATGATTTGATGAGTTATGTTAAAGTGCTTATGTTTTATGGGTAAAGTATGATTTCATTCTTATGTATATATGTACCCATGTTTCCGTTCCATATTTTTATATCCCTTACTAAGTTTTTATGCTCATCACAAGTTTTTTGAAATGTTTTTCACTGGTCAAGGGAAAGGTACATGATATGATGATAGTGTCAAGGAAGTGTCAAGAAATAATCCAAGTTTTATTTTAAATAAGTTTCCATTGATGGGAATGAAGAATACTATCTTTGTGTAACCACTTTATTTATATGTGGAATGTAATGCAAGTTTTATGATCTAATTCTCTAAAACTCTAAACCCGAAAAGATTCTCAATGTGTAATCTTGTAATAGCTCAAGATTAAGTAAGGTTTAAGGCTGGGGCCTTATAATTTTTTCCCATAGAGTTGAAAAATAAGTTATGGAGGATTTGTTGAGTGAAATTAATTAAATAATTTTATTATGTATATCATAATGATTTTAATCACTGGATAATTTAATATTGATTTTAAATATGTTTTGATATAGAATCATAATATTGGATATTTTTTCACAATAGATCAGTTTGATAGTATTTTGGTTTTACCATCATAACATTCACTATATTGATACAATCATATACATTAATTCTTATAGGATTATGTTTTTATGGGGAATTAATTCATCCAACTTGAATAAAGTATAGATTCAGGCATAAGATTTATATAAACTAATGAAAATATGTGTGAAGAAAATTGTATCCATTATTATCATTTAGGAAAAACTATATTATAGAATGATCTAACTTGAATGATTCAATAGGCTATGAAAAAAATATCTCAAATCCCAATAGTTTCAAGATAAATTTTAGGTCATGAATCATTCTGATATAAAATCTATAATGTGAATGAAATAGAAGTGACATATTTAAGGAGACAACTCATATACCAAACCAACACCATTAACATATATTAAGGGCATCATTCATGAACTTTAATTAAAATCTATTCACTACCTCATTGTAATGAGTTTAAAATAGAAGGGAAATGTTTGTAAATAGTGAGATATTTTGTCAACAATTTTTTCTTCTTCACCATCATGAAAATCTAAATCTCTAACTGATCAAAATCGAGTTTATTTCTTGTAGTTAAAAAACTATTTTATAGGACTGTTATCTATTGTATAAAAATGATTTTTTCTCTTTCTTAGAATCTATTAGTAGATATAAATAAATGGATCATGAGTTCTAACAATATCATTAATAAACTAAATTTTTTGGTAATTTTAGATGTTGGTTTCTTCTTAATCCATTTTATATCTTGAGTGATATTTGGATTATATGTTGATAAAATCCAAATTCAAGAACTCATAAAAAGTCATGTTATTATAATGATGGAACAATACACATAGAACCAAATATTCTCATCACATTACATTATTTATGTGATTTATTAATTGATTTTTCAATTTATATCAAATGTTAAATTATTGATTTTTATCGATTTTCAAAAATAAATATCATTGATTTTTCATATCCAAGTATTTATCCTAGTATGAACCAATATATTATATTGGTTTTATTAGGATTAAAACATTTAATAAATTATTAATACCATTTTTTCATGAAATTGATAATCATTGAGAATAAATGGACACATAACCTATACTGACCATGATTTCTCTAATATCATTATTTTTTATTAACATAGTTTCTATTATTTAAAATCATAAAAACCTTAGCATTGTTTTCCATTTCTGAATTTCAAAAATAACAATTAAATCACATTTAATAGTCCATTTTTTCCATGGGAAATGACCAAGGTTACCATATACTATAAATGTACTATAAAATTTCAATATTTTTCTTTCTTAAGCACCCTTTAAGAAAAGAATATTGGTTTAACATGTTATAAAATTAAAAATACACTATAAAATTTAACAACTAATACATTATTACAATAATGAATAAATTTCTATCATCAAAATATTTATCATAGTCTATAATAAATATTAAAATGTACTTCACAATAAAAAAATAGTGGTAGTGATAATTGAGATTTTATGAAGAAGAATTAGATTTTTTGGGATGATAAGGAATGAAATATAATTAAATAAGGAATAATTAATAGTATATTATATTATTTAGATAAATTTGATTAGTTTTTAACATATGATTAGTGATATAATTATCAAACACAATATTGATAATAGTTATAATATAATTTTGATATAAAAATGATGATTATAATATTATTTGGAAATATTTAAATATATAAACATTTGATGAAGTAGTGAGAGATGGTAAATGTTAATGATGAAATTTGTTTTTATCTAAAAAAAATTTTTGGATTTAAATTATTTACTTAATATAAATATGATTTTTTGAAGAATATATTAGAGATTATGATCATATATTATTATTATGAAAATTGAAAAATAGATAGTCAACATTGATATGGAAAATAGATCTATATTTATATATATATTTAATTATTTTTTAATTAATAACTAATGATTTATTTACTATATCTAAAATTTTATCCAGATTTACAATAATCTCAAATGACTTTTTACATTTTATAATATAGCATTAAATCCCTTAAAGAATAAATCTTAGGTCTTTTCTTAGGGAGTGTTTAAGGTTTCAATAAAATTTATTATTTTTAAAATTTAATAAAAATTAAAATAAAAAAGGTAGGGGTTGTAATTTTTAGTATTAAAATTACTTGAGAAATACATAAACAAAAAATGAGATCAGAGATTAATATTTTGGATAAACTAGATCAACTTAAGAATATATATTAATATCCATTTAATATTATTTCAAATAAAAGGGTGATTTAATATTAATACATGTTCTATACAACCTAGATCAAAAATTATATTCATTTTATGATATTTTATCTCCTATAGTAAGTTTAGAAACAAAAATTTGCTGACATATGACAAATGTTGATGTGATTTTCACCCACTATGATAACAAATACTCATCAAGGAAATTAAAAAAGTACTAAATATACTCTAAAGTTTTTATGTTACTTTTATCATGATATAAATATTATTTTAAATTTAGTTATTCATGTGTGTTATATGAATCAATATAAACCACGTAAAAACTAGGACTAGAAGAGGAATGCAGGGTTGAACGAAATGTGAAACAGGACACGAGTGGATATCCCCTAACACTATCAATTGATTGTGAGTGTGACATGGGAATACACTAATTAAAATAAAGTAATAAAGGATATTAATATTGTATCCATAAACCCACACTCCTAGCTCTGGTTCTGAAATCCTAAACATTACATTTCTATCATTGAAACCATTGAAGGTGACCTAATTCATTCCACTCAAGACATTAAATTATTATTAAAAATACCGGACCACTTAATTATAAATGAAATTTTTGGTTTATAGATTTATATAAAAAAGAAAGATCTTACATAAATAATACCCATGTACATAAATGATTATTTCTCCCAATTAACCTGAATTTTTTAATTTCACATAATGTAATTTTCTTAATCCAAATGAAATTATTCTATACATAATTTAACTAATATGATTATTTATAAAATAGGGAAAATTATAAATAAGGATTATTAGATCACATTCCAAATAATTTTAAATATAATCATTAAAATTAAAAGTGATCAATGAGAATAATAAGTGAATAAGGGAATGGTGATATAATTAGAGGGCATGAGTGAATCATAAAAGAACTCAAACCCATCAATACTTGAGTAATCAATTATGAAATCCTGGAATAAAGATTTCAAAAAGTACTAAGTAATAAGAAATAAAAATCATAATCCATGTGATATAAATATTAATCAATTGAAAAATTATAAACCCTTAGAAATCATATATAAAAAATTGTATGTATCATGGTACATCATCATCATAGAAGCCATAGCAATCCTTTAATATTAGAGTAATCATATAGCTGACTTCAAATATAATTATTTGAAGAAAATATTAATTACCCAATCAATTAGAGCACCGCCTTGGTTCACCCACCATATAATATATTTCACCAAGGGTTATTTGTTTTCCCCACTCTTATATAATTTCCAAGAACTATATACATAATAAAGTACAATGATTTTTTATTTTATTATAAAACACAAAAAAAATATTATTTTCAGAAGGTGATTATTTGTGGAAAAGAGATAGGTTCCATGATAATATATTTGAAACATGATTAAAATATTTAAAAGATATTTATTGCATAAAAATCTAAATGAAACAATCATAATCCATATTTAGAAAAAAAAATTATGTTGTTATCATTATATAATATCCTCATTGGATATTATGTAACAAAAAGGGTTATTGATGTTGATGAATGAGAATAATATTAAAATATAATTGATATTTTTTGTGGAAAGTAATCATTTCATTTTTAAAAACACATTAAGAAATATTTTAAAAAATTTAAACCATTTTTTAGAAAATAAACATGAAAACATATAAAAGATTATTTAAAAATCATTTAAATTATTTCTTTAGGAAAATGTTCTTTTTGTATTGAAATACACATTCTATAAAATCAAAATTTTCAAAATATATTTAATTTGAAAATAAACATGAAAATTTATATTTTAATATTCATAAGTAAGTAATGGTCATGATGGAAAGAAATTCTATTCATGTCGTACATGTTGAAACTACTATTCCATTCTCATTTTCTATAAATGAAAAATCAAATTTTTTTCTAAACTGATAAAAAGATTCCATTAAAAATATTTTTTAAATATTAAATCATGGGTAACATATTAGTTATTAAATAATTTAATTAATTTTAAAAATATTGTTTAAATCATTTTTATAAAATAATGTTTTTGGAAGAAAATGTATTTTCAACCAAAAATATAAATAAAGATGACTTTTCATATAAAAAATTATTTTAAACTAATAAGTACATAAAGATATGAAAATGATATGAAAACATTTATTCTCATTTCATAACCACATGATACTAATTTAAATTTTTTTCTTGATAGATGGATCATAATATTTTATCACAAAAAAAAATTGAATAATCCTAATAAACGATGAGATTATAACATAAAATCATTACCACTTTGGAAAATATGCATTTTATTTCCAATAAAGAAATAAATTTTTTAGAAAAATATAATATAATGAAAAAAAGGTTATTAATTACTTAAAAATTTAAGGGTGTGTATATTACTCTCATAAATTAATATGGGTGCAAAACATAACATATGTCACAAAGAAGATAAATAGTAAATAAAATAAATTACCACTTAGATAAATTTATATTTATAAACCGCAAAAAATATATATCCTAAAATAAATATGAAAATAACCATTATTTTAAGGATAAAAATCATAAAATAATTTCATGGGTATTATATACACCATATTAAAGGAATTATTGGTGAATAGGGAATGTGTCTCCCAGAAGTAAATTGTGAGATAGAAATCTATTATGGCTTTTGTAATATATTGAATCATAAGTATAGTGACCCTTGCTTTTTATACATTAACATTACATAAGATATTCGTAATACTTAAAACATTTATCAAAGAGACACCCAATGACCATACTATTCTAGTGCCTTTGGAAACACGGACACATAAATATTTATACATAAGTGAGAAAAATTATCTCCCACTAGGTTCTCCTTGACCACCAACCTTCTTAGGAACATCTAACATAATACATATCATCTTAACCTTATAGAATTAAACATAAAAGGGGTTATCTAAAATGATAAATAAGGGATATATTTAAGAATAATCATCAACATAATGGTATGATAACACAATTAGGAAAATATAAGATCATACACTACATATCAAAGATCATATCCCTGAATCATGACATAAATCATTGAATTTCATAAGATATGATTCATAATTAAATAAACAAAATCTATAAAATCATAACATAGAAATAAAATATAGAATTTTGGGGAAAAAATAAGCATATATAATGATTTCCATAGTAGTAAAGGATTTTTTTTGATGCCATTTTTGTGGAAAAAGTCCTTTAATGAACTCGGTTCACACCTCGATCCAGCCCTATATTACTATACCATGTTTACACCTGGGTCCAACCCTGTATTATTGAACTGAGTTAATTTCATGTTCAAACCCTATAATACTGAACCTATTTCATTTCTTATTCCATCAATTTCTATCTTATGACATATAAATCATTACCCAATGCATTAAAGGGAAAAATAGGTCCCGCCAATATCATAATTAAATCATACACACATATCCCACAGGTTAATAAATAATCATATAATAACCTATGAAATGAAATGGTTATTATAAACATGTAATAATATCACAAATTTTTGTAAGGGATATGTTTCATAATCATTTCACTATAAAAATATCATGTGAAAAGAATAGTACTTCAAAATCCTCTAACTTTTGAAAGAGAAATATGTTTCATCAATATCATGCCATTAAAACATAATCCATTTAGAGAAATAATATGAATATAAACATTGATTAATTTACCCATAATGTAATGATTAACACCATTGGATGTTATTTTAGATGATAAATAATTTTGAAAGATCTTTTAAAAACAATTCTTCAAGAAAATATCCTTTTTCATTAAAAATACATTATAAAACATAAAAACTTTTGAAAACCTCTTTCATTGATAATAGCTTTTAAAAATTATAAATGAATCATTGAAAACTATAAAATGTTTTTAAAATAATTTTTCATTGAAAATGAGCTTCAATGGTCTTCTGAAAAAAAATTAAAACATTTTTCAAAACATGGTTTTTGAATATAATAGATTTCTGAACAAAGAGAGATTGTTGGATTTTATATGAAAACATTATATTAAGTACCAAATAGTTGAAATTTTTTACTAATACATGGATATATCTGGAATAATAATAGTATTATTAAACTCTTGATCATTCTTGATATATGGATTATAAGTTTTCATCGAAGGAAGTATAAACATAAACAATGTCGAAAAGAGATGATATTGTTTCAATAAGCTCTTATAACTTAGTAACTAGGGATTAAACTATCCATGTAAGAAAATGAAATTATTTGAAGCTAAAAATATCATGAAAAGTGTTAAATTAATTATATAACTTGTAAAATATATTTTTATACACCTCAAAAAATAATTTAGGAGCATAACAATATATGAGTCTCAAAGAAGGCAAATTGAGACAGAAATATTTTACCAATTTGGTAAATATTGAAAACTAAACCCCATGAAAGTAATATCATAAATTGGATATGTGAATACCAATAAATATATGTATAATAAAAATATAATATAATAATTTTTAGTACATACACCACACAATATGAAATAGTGGAGAACATCGTATGTATCTCCCTATAAAAAAAGTGAGATGAAATCCCTTTACCTTGTGTCTTGAATCTCATCATACTAGTTCAAACCACCTATAATAAATATATATATATATATTAATGAACCATATTATTATATCTAATACCATATATGGTTTTATAACGACCTTATATTACCCTCTTGTTAACTATCTTTTTTATGGTTTCCCTTCAGATAATATTCACTTTGTTCTTCGCATGTAGCTTGATTTGTCATATTATTTTTCCTTATAATTATATCATGATTCATGATTTATGAAAATGATATAAATATAATTTATATATATTATATGTGTATAATAATAATCTATAGGATAAATATGAACTAAATATAATACATTGTTCATGTATACGGTAAGTCGTACATATGCATAAACATTGTTTCCATTTTAACTATTGTATTGAAATAAATAATGAAAATGAAATATATGAAAATATGTATTGATATAATTAAATTATAATTATAATGTTATATATATCATTTATTTTCACTGAACCTGTCCTTAATAAATTTCATGTACTGTATGAATGAATCATATCGCTTTGAGGGGGTGGTAGTCCAACAGTTCCTCAAATGAAATTATCGTATTAACACAAAATGGAATGTATAAATATATATGTTTTAAAAAAATTAAATAAGATTAAGGACATAATAAATATAATATATAACATATATAGATATATTTTACATCATAATTACTACCATGATATGCGGTAAATTAATAATTAATGATCATCATTAAGTGAGGCAGTAGTTCACTGTTCATGTAAATAGTATGTTCATTACCCATTAGATTGAGGTGTGTGAAAGTGTAGGATGAACTCTTAGCATAACAGCAACATAATATATGATAGATATTTTAATTTTTATAAAACCATTTAATAAATATATCTGTTTATGTGGAGATGGAAAATAAAATAAAGGAGCTTGAGAGAACGTGTTACCTCTTAATTTGGTAACTCCATTTGGTTTTTTCAAAAAGGACTCTTTAGAAGACTTTATTCCCAAAGTGAGTATTAAAATAGTAATGAAGGTATTTTGGGAATTTTATTGGGAAGATATTGGGCACACTTATGATTCATTAGAGGTGTAAAGAAGAGGGATAGTTGGTTGCCTTTTATAAGGAAAGGAAAGGACAACCTTGGAATTTTTTAAAATAAGTTAGGTGTACCGATGTTTTTAACTAAACAAATCGTACCAAAAAAAATCAAAACTGGAAGGTTCCTAGATGAATAGTGGATTGAAAATTGGTTTTGAAAAAGTTATTATGACTTATTGGGGTCTTAAATTTAACATTCAGTCCTTAGTTAAGCTTAATTTTACCTTAATCGATGTAATTAATTTTAATTACTTTTAGTAATATTTTTGGTCAAAAACTAAATTGATCACATTATAAATTTTAAAAAAATTTATGATTCCAAATATAGAACCATGTTTTTTAAATTATAATCATAGATGTGGAAGAAATTAATTTTAAATTTATCTAATAATCGGGTTGACAACGCGGGTTTTTAAAGTAAAAATGATCAAAAGATTAATATGTTTTTATATCCATGTTCAATGTGTAATTGGTCAAAACTACCAACATTTGATTAATTTATAAAAATATAACTTAATTAATATTTTAAACAAAATTAAAATATTATTTATTAATATAAATACATTAGATGAAAAAAGCAGTTTTGAATTAATATCCAGTATTTTTCAGTATTCATCAAAAAATGATGTGTCTTGGAAAAATCCCAAAAATTCTCCCTATGATAGTTTTGAAATTATTAATAAAAAAATGAATTTTATTTTATCAAATTCAATTTCTAAATGTGTAAAAAAATAATTTTATTATTTATCCCAGAATGATATTAAAAGGAGTACATTTAAGAAAACCGTATTTTTAAACATATAAGGACATTACATAAAATCATATTTTCCCTATCAATACGTTTTATTAATATAAAACAATTATAAAAAATATTTTCATTTTTTATTACTATTCATAAATATAAGTTTAACAGCTATGTTAATATTGTCTTGTTTAAATAATTGCAAAAATAAAACATGGTTTCTTAGAAACATTGTTGTTGTACGTAAAGTACACCAAGTCGATGTTGCATGTAACATATGCCAAGTTAGTATTGCATGTAATGTAAACTGAGTTTGTTATGTGTAAGGTATGCCAAGTGAATTTCATTTGAAAGGATTTTTAGAATTAGTTAATTGCAAGAAAAAAATTTATAATATAATTTATTTGAGTAAAAAGGTCCATAAAAACTTAGAGTATTACATTATACCCCCCTTAAAATGAATTTCTATATTAGTATTCATCACTTGGGTAAAAAATGATGATTATCATGCTTTATGATATCCTCACGTTCCCACATATCTTCCTCTATCTAGTCATTTTTCAACAAAACATTTATCAGGTGAGTGGTCTTGTTTCATAGAACATTTTCTGTACGATCCAAAATTTCAACTAGTTATTGTTTATAAGATAGATTCATCTCCAGTGATATAACCTCAATGTTTATTACTTGTGAAGTGTTAGGTATGTACTTCCTTAAGGGAGATAAATGGAACAAATAATGGACTTGAGAGATATTTGGATGATGTACCAAGTGATGTGCTAACATCCCTATACGATCATGAATATCAATGGGACTGAAATACCTATGCCTTTGTTTCTCATTCTTACTGAATCTCATTATCTTGTTATATGGTGAGATTCATAGGAAAAAAATTTCAAAAACATCAAATTTTATATCACATGAACAGTTATTAGTATAACCTTTCTGCTGACTTTGAGCTTCCATGATATTCTTCTAAATGGTTCTAACATTATTGACCATTTCTTTAGCTATCTCAAGTCCTAATAACATTCATTTCCCAACCTCATCCCAACATGTTCGAGTACTAAATTTCAGACCATAGATTTATTCATAATTTTCCATATGAATTCTTGATTGAAGGCTATTTTAGTAGTAAAACTGAACTAGAGGAAGGTGTTGATCCCAACAACCTTTGAAATCTAAATAATAAGATCTCAAAATATCCTCTACAGACTGAATTGTTCTTTAATACTGACCACCCATTTGAGGATGATAAGCACTATTAAAACTAAATTCTATATAAATTGCTTCTGAATACATCTCCAAAATAATGATTTAAACAATGGATCCTAATATGATACAACAGAATGTGGTACTATATGAAACCTTACCACTTTCTTAATGTATATCATGAAAAGATAATCCAGATATGTCTTCTCTGATAGAGATTAATTATGTTGACTTAGTAAGGTGATCAACTACCACAAATATATCATTAAACCCTTTAGAATATTTGGGTAGTCTGATGACATCATTCATAGTGATGCTCTCCAATTTCCATTCTGGTAAGGGTAATGGATGAAAAATCCCTGTTGACATTTTTATTTCAGCCTTAACTTATTGTCATACCAAGCACTAAGATAAAAAACCCACTATATCTATCTTCTTTCCCTCCCACCAAAAGTATTCTTTAAAATCCCTATGGATCATTATAGTTCTAGGATGAATAGATAATTAAGGACAATGATATTCTTATAACATATGGATGTCATCATTCCATCTAGATCATGGTTAAACTCTAAAACATTTCTATCATTGTTTTTCAGCTCTATATATTCCTTTTGTGCCTCCATAATTTTCACTTGTTTAGAGGGTTGAACATTCATTTGAAAGAGATAATATTTCTCCCTTTACTTTAGTATTTCTAGATCTATCCTTGGAAAATTCAGAAATATTGGCACTTTTGTAATCCTTATCATGGATAAGCTAGCAAGATTCATCTGACTCAAATTATCATCCACCTTGTTCCCTTTCTCATGGTGGTAATTTTTTGAGCATTAATAATTTTTTATCAACTCTATCCATCATATCTAGTGTAAGTTCAAGTCCATATGTGTGAAAATATATATATATCATAATTTTATGATCAATATATATCACACTATTCTCCATAAAGATAACACCTCTATATTTATAATGCAAAAATTACAACTGAAAACTCCAAATCATGTGTTGGATAATGTTTCTCATGAATCTTTAATTGCAGTGAGGCATAAGCGATAACCATGTTATTTTTAAAAATAACACATCCAAAAACCTTCTTGTATGCATATATATATATATATATATATATATATATATATATATATATATTTTTAAAAAAATCATATCCACTATGGGGTATTGTATTCATAGGTTCACTAACTTCTCATATCTTTAATTCCATGAAATTTTCCTCACATTCACCTATCCAGAGGAACTTGACACCATTCTAAGTTAACATGGTCAAAGGATTATTTAGTTAAGAGAAATTCTCCAAAACCTTTGATAATAACTACCTAAACCAAGAAACCTACAGATATGAGTAACCATGGATGGTCTAGGATAGCATTCAATATCCTCTATATTTGATGTATCTACTTTTATACTATCTCTTGATGTTATGTGATACAAAAATGAATCCTTTTATAGTTAAAATTCACAATTTTTAAATTTTTTAAATATATTTTATTTATTCGGGACTTTATTACAATTATCAAGTGGTCATCATGGTCTTCCTTGCTTATTGTATAGATAACAACATCATCTATAAATAAAACCAAAAACTGATTGAGTTAGTCTCTAAATACACTATTCATTAAATCTATGAAGATATCAAGGGAATTAGTAAGATCAAAAGGCATAACTATATATTCATAGTGATGATACCTTTTACGGAATGTGATCCTGGGTATATCCTCATTATTGACTCTCAATTGATGATATCCATAATGAAGGAAAATCTTGTAAAATAATTGATCTCCATATAGTTCATCAAAAAATTCATCAATGTTGGGGAGAGGATATTTATTATTGACTGTGATCTTGTTAAACTCTTGATAATCAATGTGTGTTCTCATTGATCCATATTTCATTTTCAAAAAAAGAATGCGTGCACCCCTAGGTGACACACAAGGCAGAATGAATCCCTCCTGAAGGTTTTTATGGAGTTTCATCTTCAATTCCAGAAACTCAATCGGAACCATTCTATAAGGAGTCTTGGAAATTGGTGTTGAACTAGGTAAGAGTTCTATTGAGAACTCAACTTTTCATTGTGGTGGAAGTCTAAGAAACTCTTTCATAAGGACATACAAAAAAACCTAAACAATATGCATGTCATCAATGTCAATTTTCTCCCCAACCATTTTAGATAAAAAAACATTTGGAATAAAAATTAAGACACATATTATAGATTTAATCTTTATAGGATTTTCATACTTGTCATCACATGGACGGATGATCCTAGGAGGGTGTGAAAAATAAAAAGTAACTTCCCTTCCTTAAAAATTGATATGGGATTTATCTTTAGAAAGACAATCCATGCATCTGATCACATCAAATTCGACTAAAATTATAATAAAAATAATTTTAGGAAGAACATTCCCATAACGTTCTTCAAAATAGGAATATTATACTTGAGATGCACTCATCGTACCATTAGAGGTTTTCACTGCTAATTCCATATCTAATTGTTTTGGTGAAATCATAACACCCTTGTAAAATTCATTAGTTATGAAAGAGTGGTTATATCAAGGATCAAATATGAGATTTGAAGTTCAAGAGTGGATGGTAAGTATAGCATTCATCAGGTCCTTTTCACACCCCCTCATTAGAAATAGTGATTGCATAGAATTTCCCCATGACTCGTGGCTGAAGAGGTTGATGAGGTTGGTTATCATCACTGACCCGTGAGTTTGGGTAGTGGTTACCACAATTCCCATTCTCCTTACACTTGTAGAGATGACTTGTGGGAGGTGTATTATATATATATTTGTCTCGATTGTCATTTTGTGCACACTTAATCCAATAATTTCTATAATAATTTTCCTGGTGACCTTCCATTATGTACTTAGAATATTTAATATACCCCTTAAGACAAATTCCTCGATGATTCTTCCCACATTTAGAGCATAATTGAAAATACATTTTCTTTTCTACATGGTTGTTAGAGTTTATTTTGAACTCCATCATCCTTTTATTGTTAAAATCATGTGGTTGATACAAGACTCCAACCGCCATTTCAACCATGATTGAACCACACACAATCTATTCATAGCTACAAATGTATCTTACAGATAGGGACCTTCTGAGACTTTTCTCTAAGACACTGAAGAACCTATCAACTTTACTTTTAGGTACGATTATAATTTCCAAACCATACCTTACAAGTCTTGTGAAATTAGCCATGTAGGTACCAATAGATTCAATATCCATTTGATTCAACTCAAGGAACACTTTCTCTATTATGGTACGAAGAATCCAAGGAAATTAATTATTAAAAAATTAGTTCTTGAATCCATCACAATTCATGGATTAAATATAATGTTTCTACCTCATATTCTTGATTACGGACAACCACTAGTCTGCTTCACCTTATAACTGATAAAAATCTAGGATGAATTTCTCATGATCCGAACACTAAAGAACAAAGAATATAATTTTAGTAGTGCTGATCCATTTTTCAAAAAAAAATTGGATTAGAAGATCCTCTGAATGAAGGTAGATGTTTCCTCATGAAAGCATCAATAATATGTTTTTCCATAATTTTCTTTCTTTTAAGCCCACGATGATTCATGTCTTGATAATGTTTTGTGATCATAGATACAAGGTTTTTCATTCTATCTACCAAGGAATTTAGTTTCTCATGAGGACAATCATTGCATTGTCCATCACAATCACCATTAACTCAGTTACTTCAAGCTCTATCCATTTTATAAAATTAATAGCATATATTAAGAAATAATTATCATATTGGGGAACCACATAATCATGAAAATTCCATTATAAGATGTCTCATTTATGACACTGTCCTTAATCTAGGAAACTTTATATTTATCCTAGTATATTCATAGGAAACTCCTATTTAAATACATTATGATGGTTCATGAAGAGTTTGTGAATTCTAGAAGCATACCCCCCAGAAGTGTCTAACTGGGTGTGTAGCAGGGCCCACTGTCATGAACCATATTACCCTAAGTCTGGACCGGGACAACTTGTTAGAGTTTTAACCCCTAGGTAAATCCTTTTCATATCCACATCCACCTGTAATATCAATATAAGGATGTATTTCCATGAAACCACTCACTATATCCTTTACCAAAATTCTAGGAAATTTTTCTATTCTTTTCATTATCCTTAGACTTATCTTTAGACATTTCCTTAGGTTTATCACTAAGGTTTTATCATCCTAGCATCCAAAGGTTAACTAAACCTTTTCTATGATACCAATTATAATGACCCTATGTTTATGTACATTAACATTACATAACATTTTTAGAGTAATTAAAACCTATAAAAACAAATGCCCAAATACTATACTAGTTTAGTGCCTTAAAAACATGGAATCATAAACACTATTATATAATTGAGCTACATCATCTCGCACTAGTATCTTCTTGACTAGATCCCTTATTATACATATCAAGAATAATACATATCATCATAAATTAGCTGAAGGATTCATCAAAAGGGGTGATCCCAAATGCCTAGATATGTAAGAATAATCATCAGTATATGTGTATGAGAACATGATTAAGAAAATATACAATTATACCCTGCATATAGAAGATCATATACATGAATCTTGGAATAAATCTTGTCAGTTCATAAGACATGAATCATTATTAAGAAAAAGAAAAAAATCCATGAAAGCATAACATAGGAATAAAACATGGAATTATGGAAGTCACGTAAAAATATATAATTATTTCCATAGTAGTCAAGGAATTCCTACTAAGACCATCTTAGTGGACAAAATTCTTATACTAAAATGGGTTCACATCCCATTCCAACCCAATATTAATGAAATGAGTACACACCACATTCCAACTCAATATTACTGAACCAATTTCATTTCCTATTTCATCCCTGTAATACTGAACATAGTTCATTTCTCATTATTTCCATGTATATATCCTGATATATAAATCATTACCCAATGCGTTGGAGGTAGATATATGTCACACCCATCTCATAATGAAATCATATATACATGTTCCACAGGGTCATAAGTAACCATATCATAACCAATTAAATGAAATAGGTATTATAAACATGTAATCATATAATAACCTAAATAAGGAGATAAGTTTCATAATCATTTCATCATAAACATAACCCATTAAATAGAAACAGGTTTTATCAACATCATGACATCAAAAAATAATCCATTCAGATAAAAAATATGAATGGAGAAATTGATTAATTTCAATATCAAGGCATGAATAACACCAATGGATTTCATATTATACGATAACTAATTTTTAAATATCTTTTCAAAACATTTATTGAGGAAAATTCCTCTCCACATAGAGACCACTTTTTGAATCATAAAACCTGTTTTAAATCCATTTTTTTAAAATAGATTTAGAAAATTATAGAGGAATAATTGAAACTTATACAAAAAATTTAAAATCATTTTTCCATTAAAATTTTCTTCAAATATATTTTTTAAACATTTTTTAAAACATTTTTGGAATCATGGTTTTTGAATATGATATATTTTTGATCAGAGAGAGAGAGACTCATATTTTATATAAAACATTATCTTAAGTACCAAATAGTAAATAAATGTTACTAATACATGGATATATCTTGAAAAAAAGAGTATATGGAATATTATTAGAGTTCATGATATATGGATCATAATATTTCATCAATGTATAAACATAAACAATCTCAAAAATAGATGAGATTGTTTCACTAAACACTTATAACATTGTATCTTAGAATAATACACTCAATGTAAGAAAAAGGAATTACATAAATCGTAAAATATCATTAAAATAATTAGATTCATTATATAACATGAAAAATAGAAGTACATACACATCAGAAAAAAATTAGGTGCATAGCAAAAAACAAGACTCAAAGAAGGTAAATTGAGAATAAACAATTTTACCGATTTAGTAACCATTAAAAGATAACCCTATAAAAGAAATATCATCAACTGGATATGTGAATACCAATAAATTTAAGAATATTATATATATAATACATTCATGGGTTGCATATAAACCACAATAAGGAAATAGTGGCAAACATAGCATGTATCTCAAGGGGAAAAAAGTAAGATGAAATCCCCTCATATTATGTCTTGAATATCATTGTACTCATTTAAACCACCTATATAATAAACATAAACCTATTATAAATATTTTAATGAATTATATTCTTATATATAATACCATATATGGTTTTATTATGACCATATATTACCTGCTTGTTAATCATCTTATGTTAAGGTTTCACTTCAGATAATATTCACTTTGTTCTTCGTATTTGTCTTAATTTGTTATATCGTTGGTCTGTATACATACATCATGATTGCATAATATAATACATGATATAAATATCATGTATATCCGGTATATTTGTATAATAATAATCTATATAATATATAATTATTTAATGTAATACACCATTGATGATGGAGGTAAGCTGCATATACGCATGAATGCTATTACTATTTTAATTTTTATATTGAAAGAAAGAAAGAAAATTAAATATATGAATATATATATAATATCATTAAATTATAATTTTAATGTTATATATATCATATAATATTACTTAAAACATACTTAATACATTCCATGTAGTGTATGAATGAATCATATCACTTTAAAGGGGTGGTAGACCACACTTCCTCAAACAAAATTATCTTATTAACACAAAATAGAATGTATAAAGATATATAATATAAAATAATAATAGAAGATTAAATAAATAATAAATATAATATATAAAAAATATAAAAACATCCCATTATAATGTTCATCAAGAGATAATAGAAAATAAAAATGAGTAATCATCATTTAGTGAGGCGGTAGTACACCATACATGTAAACAGTATGTTAGTTACCCATTACATTGATGTTTTTGTAAGTGCAGGTTGAATAAATAGCATTAAAAATCATATTATATTTAGGATATTGGTGTTTTTATAAAATAATGGAATAAATGTTGTGGAGGGTGTGGAGAATGAAAATAAATGAAATGATCTTGAGAGAAGGTATTACCTATTAATCCTGTAACTCCTTTTGGTTTATGCCAAAATGATTCCTTGGAAGAATTTCTTCGCATAGAGAGGATTAATGGAGAAATGTAGGTATTTTGGGTATTGTCTTGGGAAGATCTTAACCCATCCTAATATTTTATATAAGTTTTATGAAGAGGGAGAGTTGGTGGCCTTTTTTAGGGAACAAAAAGGACACACTTGGTATTTTTTTAAAAAGTTAGGTCTACCTGTGTTTTTACCTAAAAAATCACACCAAAACAAAATAACACAAGAAGGAAAGGTTAATGGAAGAATAATGGACAAGAAATGGGTGTTGGAAAAGTGTATAAGTATTTTTGGGTTATAATTTTAATGTTTAGTTCGTAGTTAAGAAAATTTTTACCTTAATCGATGTAATTAATTTTAATTAAATTCACTAATTTTTTTGGTAAAAAACTAACTTGAACTAATTTTTCACGACCCCCTCCCACCAAAGATGCCCCTCCTGAGCCGGAAATGGTGAAAGGGAGATAATTACCCCTGAGTCCTACCTCCCGTAGGCCCCGGGGTGGCAACTAGCACCAAGGGTATGAGTTTTCACAAATATGGGAGGCATTACCCTTTTTTTATTATTTAGGATCGGGAAATAGGACAAGTCAACCACCAAAAAAAGAAAATAACCAGTGTATATAAATAAACCCAAACCAAGCCCACATGCATGTTTAAATAATTTTATAACAAGGTACAAGTACATGAAAGCTCAAAGTACAATACCAAAAGAAAACAAGGTACAACAACAGCAACAACTCCAACTGCCCGACTAGTAGGGTCCCACACGGCCCTGGTAGTCCTCCTGGAATCATGAATGTAAACGTAGGGTGAGAATACAAGTATACTCAGTAGGGAAACCTAAAGCTCTCGTGAACAAGGGGGGAGACATCCTAATGTCCAGTGAGAACAACAGAAGAAACCTAGAAAGGAATTATATCCACCCAACCTCACCTGCCACACTCACCAAAACACAAGCACAACAGGTAGTAGTATATAAGAAACAAGAGTGTTGGGTACCCCGCACCATTTCCCTTTTTGTTAGCTGCTCATCCTAAAGGCGAACGTCTTGACGCTGCCACACTATCCCCGCCCGCACACACCTGGGCCTCACAACCACGTATCCCACCCACACACACCTGGGCCTCCCAACCACGTATCCCGCTCGCACACACCTGGGACTCACAACCACATCTCCCGCCCGCACACACCTGGGCCTCACAACCACGTATCCCGCCCACACACACCTGGGCCTCATCCTGAAGATTATTGGGAAATAGTAGAACCTGCCCAAAGAGTCTTGGGCTAACACCTCCCCAATCTAAACCTACCCGAAGAGTCATAGGTGTAAGGTCGCCTCAAGCCATCACAGCCTAGGGGAGAAGGAGCATGAAGGAGCTAGTAACTAAGGGAAAAACACCCTCTCCCATGAAATGGGAGTGTTCGGCACTAAGTGCTCAACATGGTTGGGGTGCGATAAAACACAAATGATACAGATATATATATGTATACCAAACACACAACCCAACCTATGGCTTCTAAACAGACAAACTGAGCACATTCCTCAACACTACTACTACGAATCATGCATACAACAAACAACCCCAACCCCATTTAGGTTTTCACATTTTAGTAGAATTAGTTTATATAGTTCCTTAACTACTGGGACACTATCCACAACCAACCACATCGATCGTTCATAAAACATATCCCCGCCATCCACAAATCAAGTTAGGAAAACACAAGAAACACAAACAAGTCCCTTCTTATTAACCAACCAACCCCATTGATTATTATTACCGTTCCACAATCATTCCCCACCATTCATTAACTCTTCCACATTTTATTTAATATTCACAAACCACAGTCCGTTCATATTCAAACCCATCCCTGCAGCCTTGCTGCCAATTGCCATAACCACAACTGCACCATACATCATTATCCCTTTAATGCCATTTATCGCAGCCCCGCTGCCCACCCGATCCACAACAACCCACAAAACAAGGTTCGTGCCACATCATCACCCCATTAACATCATTTACCGTAGCCCTTCTGCCTGTTATATTAGTAACAAACCATAATTCACCCGTCCCTTTCACACACTAGTAACCAAGACAAAACCCACATGTTCATTATTCTATTTTGTTTAACCGAGGTTATCACACAAGGGTTCCAGATTTTAAACAGCCAACTTTACGTGATTAACCAATTTCCACATTACATAAAGTTCTCTCCATAAGAAAATCTAGAAGGAGAGGGAAACATTTAATTGCATAAGCAAAGTCCCCCAACGACCGTGATTTTCCGTAGACAGAAGCTCATTAAATTCACAACATAATATCACAGGATATAAAGTAACAGTAATCACAACTTCCCATCCCCATTCTTTAACCAGTTACTGTCTTTATTTAAAGGTTCAACTATTCCTCATGAAAAAAAGAGTATACCCACCCCGCATGATGCACAAATTAGAGAGACAATGGTAAGATCCCTACATCAATAGGTTCCTGATCGCAACGCTCCCCCGGATCAACCTTAGAAGACGTCCGTCGGTGTCCGTCACTTCTGTCGGATCCCGGAAAAACCTCCTCGAGTGGAGGTAGGAAAGGAAAGGCCAAAGGAAAGAAAACGGATCCAAGCTCGGAAGCTCCACCTCTTCGTTACGATCCTGTGGCCGCTGATGGATCGTAAATCAGAGCTCGGATGAAGAAGTTATGAAAGGAAGAGCCTTCGAGTCTCTTAAGAGAGCTCTGCTCAGAGGAGAGGGGAGGAGAGGTGTGTGTTGAAAAGGAGGAGGGGACCCCTCCTTTTATAGGCGTGAAAAGAAAAATTACACAGCGTGTACTTTATGGTACATAGAGTGTACTCGGTTCTTTCACACGGTCTCCACGCGGCTTCCAACACGGCTATGCGGTCATTGACTGGTCAACACACGGTTTGAGGGTAACACATACATGGGGAAGGAATACACGGCGTGTAGTTTGGAAACACGACGTGTACTCATTTATTGCACACGGCAAGGACACGGCTCCAACACAGCACACGACCATTAACTGGTAACACATACGCGGGGAGGGACTACACGGCGTGTAGAACTGGCCACACGGTGTGTACTCATTTATTCTACACAACAAGGACATGGCTTGCAACACGGGGTATACTCGGAAAGGGAGTACATAGTGTGTACTCAAACTACACGGTGTGTAGTTTAAAAATTCTGGAAAGTGTGGGAAAGGTCCATCTTAAACTCTTGAACACTTCTTCACCATCTTTTTGACAGAGGAAAGGGTCGGAGAGGTCCGGGCCATTACATCAGATACCTCTTAAAACATTCTCGTCCCCATGAATTCAAAAACCAACCTAGAGGAACCCAACAAGATACCTCCTAGGGTTCTTGTTATAACCGGAACCCAACCAACAACCCTAATCATATGTGTTAGGAATTCCTTCTCCTATGTCGAGATATTATCTACTTTATGCGGCACTGACTCGCCTGCACGGGTTTAATCACATCCTCATTAATGCGTCTCGATTAAGAATTGGGTCTTCCCACTTTCATACATTAGGATTTTTCAACTCGCACTAACCCCAACACCACACAACCAACACACTGCCCGAACACGTGGGTTTGGGAAATTCCTTCACCTATGTCGAGATATTATCCACTTTAGGCGGCACTGACTCTCCTGCATGGGTTAAATCGCATCCTCATTAATGTGTCTCGATTAAGGGTCAGGTTTTCCCTTTCCCACACATCTCGAAATGTTACACATTACCAGGGAACAAAGAAACAAAAGGTCTCAAAACTGACAAGACAAGAATTTCATATATCAATGGTACAGAGTAAAACATCAACACAAATCTAAGAAGAACAAGGGAAAAACACAAGTCAAAACAACTCTGGGTACTGAGCGTGCATCTGGGTCTCCCGCTCCCAAGTTCTCTCCTCGAGGCCGCCATGCCTCCACAACACACGAACCAAGGTAATGGTTTGTCAACGGAGCACCTTCTCTTTACGATCTTTGATTCTGACTGGTCGTTCCTCGAAGGTCGTGTCGTCTCCCATATCCAACTCTCCCCAGTCAATAACGTGGGAGTCGTCGTGTAAGTACCAACGAAGCTGGGAGACGTGGAAGACATCATGAACCTTCTCCAACTGAGGTGGCAGGGCCAGCTGATATGCCACCTCGCCGACTCACCTCAACACCTCAAAAGGTCTGATGAACCTAGGTGAGAGCTTGCTCCCTTTCCCAAACCTATGTTGCCCCATAGAGGGGAAACCTTCAAGAACACATGATATCCCACCTCAAACTCCAAGGGCCTCCTCCGACGATCAACATAAGACTTCTGTTGGTTCTGAGCCGCTTTCATCCTCTCACGTACAAGATGCACATTCTCTGTGGTGCTCTGCACTACCTCTGGCCCATGTGCACCTATCTCACCAACCTATGCCCAGAAAATGGGTGAACGACATGGCCTTCCATACAAAGCCTCAAAAGGTGCCATGCCAATAGTAGAGTGGAAGCTTTTTTTGTAGGAAAACTCTACTAAAAGAAATTGTCTTACCCATGACCCTCCGAAATCTAGAACGCATGCTCTCATCATGTCCTCCAATGTCTGGATAGTCCGCTCCGTCTGCCCATCGGTCTGGGGTGGAAAGCAGTGCTAAGGCGTATCTAGGTGCCAATACCATGCTGTAACCCCCTCCAGACTCGTGAGGTAAACCGAGTATCCCGATCTGAGACGATAGTCCTAGGGAATCCTTGTAAACGTACCACCTCGTCTATGTACCTCTGTGCTAAGGTACTCATCGGGCCAGACTCCTTAATTGATAAGAAGCGAGTCGATTTCGTCAGTCGATCCACCACCACCCAGATAGCATCATAACCACCTTGAGCTCTAGGTAGTCCTGTGATGAAGTCCATTGAGATTTCATCCCACTTCCACTCGGGGAAATCTAAAGGATGCAACAAACCATAGGGAACACAGTGTTCAACCTTCACTTATTTACACACTAGGAATTTAGCCACAAACTCCGCCGCTGCCCGTTTCACCCCGGGTCACCAAAACTGATCCCTCAGGCCTCAGTACATTTTTGAAACTCCTGGATGTACCGCGAAGGCTGAGATATGGAACTCACATAGAACTCCCTCACGCATCGCCTCCAGAACAAAAAACCTTCCATGGAAAAGCATCTGATGTCGGCTGTCCTCTGACCATCCTTCTGGAGCGTTCCCCTGATCGACATGATCCCGCATCACTTCCACCTCAGAGTCCCCCCACAAAGACTCTTCCACCTGCTGCAACAAGGAGGACTGCACCATCATCTGAAACAAACAGCCTCTAACACCTTCTACCCTTGCATCCAAGTGTAAGGTAGCCAACTCTCCCATTGCCTTCCAAGCATCAGTAGATTCCCGAACTACTTCCTGTTGCGACTTCCTGCTCAGGGCATCAGCCACAATGTTGCCCTTACCTTCAGTATATGAGATCTCAAAGTCATATTCTTGGAGAAACTCAACCAATATCCGCAGCCATAAGTTCAATTCGTGCTGGGAGAAGATATAACGCAGGCTCTTGTGATTTGAGAAGACCACAAAGCGCTCCCCAAAGAGGTAATGTTGCCACAACATCAGTGCGAACACTACTGCTACAAGCTCCAGGTCATGGGTGGCATAGTTACGCTCATGTGGGCGCAACTACCTAGACCCATAACAAATCACTCCCTTCTTTTGCATCAGCACACACCCCAGACCAAGGACATAAGCATCACAAAACACCTCATACAACAACCCTTCCTCTGGTAACCTGAGTACGGGGGCACTGACCAACATCTCCTTTAGGTAGTCCAATGCTTTCTGGCACTGCTCGCTCCATAGGAAGACCTGGTTCTTCCTCGTCAAAGTTTTCAAAGGAGCAGAAACTCAATAGAAGTCTGAAACGAACCTCCGATAGTAACCTGCTAACCCCAGGAAACTACGAACTACTGCCACGCTCTTGGGTGCTGCCCAAGAAACAACTGCCTCCACCTTCGACGGGTCCACCGATACTCCATGCTGAGACACCACGTTCCCAAGGAAGTGTACTTCTTACGTCAAGAACTTACACTTCAACAATTTCCCGTAAAGTTGGGGCTGTCGAAGGACTTCCAAGACTGCCCTGAGATGCTCAACGTGCTCCTCCTCTGACCTTGAGTAGATCAGGATGTCATCGATAAACACAATGACGAACCGGTCCAGAAACTCTCGGAAGACAATGTTCATAAGTCCCATTAACATAGCTGGTGCATTCAAAACTCCAAACGACATCACTACAAACTCGAAGTGCCCATACCTGCACCTGAAATCCATCTTCGAGATTTCATTGTCCTTTACCCTCAGTTGATGATATCCCGATCACAGATCAATCTTAGAGAACCAACCTGCTCCCCTCAGCTGGTCGAAGAGAACATCTATCCTTGGAAGGGGGTAAAGGTTCTTGACCGTTACCTAGTTCAACCTTCGGTAGTCTATGCATAGCATGATACCACCATCTGCCTTCTTCACGAACAAAACTAGAACACCCCAAGGCGACACGTTGGGTCGAACAAAACTCCTTTCCATCAGATCGTCAATCTGAATCTGCAACTCCCACAACTCCGAAGGTGCCATCCAATAAGGGGCCATCGAAATCGGACGGGCACTAGGTTGTAAGTCTATCCCGAACTCAAGGTCACGTCGGGGGGTTAGAGTCACAACCTCCTTAGGAAAATCATCGAGGAACTCCCCAACAACTTCCGGGACATCCATCATCTCTGTATCAGCTGGAACCACTGATAACCCACCTAACAAGGAAATGAGAGGCTCCACACACCGACTTCCCACATGATAGCTCCTCTCACCAAAAAAAGATACGCACTGCCCATCCATGTCTAAGAACACAACTCTTCTCCAGAAGTAGTCGATAACGGAACTAACAGAAAACAACTAGTCGATGACTAGGATGACATCGTATGGCTACATCGGTAACAGAAGAAGGTCCCCACTAGATCGATGTGGTCCCAACATCCGCCCACATCCCCAACAAACACATGATACGCTGGTCTGGCCTCCAACTGGTGTACTTAGCACCAGTGGTATGGAAAGTCTCTCTATGTCTAGTCCCAAAGCATGGTATAGACTAGGTGCAACAACGGAGTGTGAGGCTCCTGAATCGAACAAAGAAAAAACAAGAGTGTTGAAAAAAAATCGTACCTCGCACCACCTCTGGTCCTGCTGGAGGTGTCAACTCTGCTGCGTGCAACTGCCCATGCCCAGATCCTCTGCCTCTCTGATGTCTTCCACCTCCCCAACCACGCCCTGGTCAAGGTCCCTAAGGATCCCCCTGAGGTCGGCCTCCTCCTGCAACGTCTGCCCTCAGAGGAGCATGGTCCTTCTGCTGCTGGAAGGGCCTCGCTGGCAACTGGTGCTGCTGAGGTGGGCGCTGAACCTTCCCACCTCCACCGTACTGATCTCGGGTTGGGCACCGACTCTGAACGTGCCCGAAACATCCACAAGAAAAACACTCCGGTCCTGGCCTCATGAAAAAAAGATGGGGACCCGAAGATCTGAACTGGAACTGTTGGGGCCTGCTCCCCACTGGCCTAAACCTGGAAGGTCCCGTCACAGGAGACCTGCTGCTGACTGCCTTCCCCTTCGACGAACCTGGCTGGATCCCCTCTCAGGGTTCACCTCCCAGCGAGTGCATCCTCTCTACAACCTCTGCCTTCTTCTGTACTGCCAAGTACATCAGAAGGGTGAAGGGGGTGACATCATAATGGAGCGAAGGATGAAGCGCCTCCTCCAAACGTCTCTCCTGAGACTCCTCATCCAGAAAGAGATCTGGAGCAAAGCGTTGGAGATCTTTGAACTTGATCCCCAGCTCTCGTACCGACATACTCCCTTGATGAAGGGAGAGTAACTCCTGCCGCTTCTCCGCCTTGATCATGGAATAAAGGAATTCCTCTCAGAATTCCTTCTCAAAGTCATCCCATGGAACCTCTGCCTCTTTCCTCTCTTCGAGGTAGAGCGTCCACCACTGTCGCGCCGCACCTCTCAGCTGACTGACTTCTAGGGGAGCCCAGTACTCCTTCGGAGCATAGATAAAGGTAAAAGTAATCCCTAGCTCCTCAAGCCACCTCTCCATCTACGTATCCGAAGTACTACCCTCGTACTTCTTGAGGGTCTTCCACTAGAAATAATGGAGAGTCTTCTGCCACTAGCTATCTTCCTCTTCTTGGTCAATCCTCAACTGATCGACCGCCAGAATCTGCTAGGCCTCGGTCGTCTGAGCCACCCGGGGATGACGTCTAGGTGTCATAGATGTACAGTAAACAAGGATCGTCGAAGCCCAAGTAGTAAGGAAAAACTCAAGGTTTCATTTTATCATTTTATTTCAATTTTTTTCCCCAGAACACCCAAATCAAGTAAAACACAATCATGATGATGTATGTACCTTCCCTGGGGTCTCTACCCTACAATCAATGTAGTCTCACTTGGTCATTCGGTAGGATCAGAGTCCTTGCATCGGATCACGGGGGGCCCTAAAATCCCGTGTCCTACCATCCCATGCAATCCTCACTGTGCCTAACTCCAGACTTCATCCTATCTCTCAACCATCAGCCTCTGATACCATTCTGTCACAACCCCCTCCCACCAATGATGCCCCTCCAGAGCTGGAAATGGTGAATGGGAGATAATGACCCCCGAGTCTGGCCTCCAGTAGGCCCCGGGGTGGCGACTAGCACCATGTGTATGAGTTTTCACAAATATGGGAGGCATTACCCTTTTTTTATTATTTAGGATCGGGAAATAAGACAATTCAACCACCAAAAAGGAAAAGAACCAGTGTATATAAATAAACCCAAACCAAGGCCACATGCATGTTTAAATAATTTTATACCAAGGTACAAGTACCAGAAAGCTCAAAGTAAAATACAACAAGAAAACAAGCTACAAAAACAGCAGCAACCCCAAATGCCCGACTAGTAGGTTCCCGCACGACCCTGGTAGTCCTCCTGGAATCCTGAAAGTAAACGTAGGATGAGCATACAAGTATACTCAGTAGGGAAACCTAAAGCTCTCGTGCACAAGGGGGGAGACATCCTAATGTCTCGTGAGAACAATAGAAGAAACCTAGCAAGGAATTCTATCCACCCAACCTCATCAGCCACACTCACCAAAACACAAGCACAACATGTAGTAGTATATAAGAAACATGGGCATTGGTTACCCCGCACCATTTCCCTTTTTGTTAGATGCTCTTCCTAACGGCGAACGTCCTAACGCTGCCACACTCTCCCCGCCCGCACACACATGGGCCTCACTACCACGTATCCCGCCCGCACACACCTGGGACTCACAACCACGTATCCCACCCACACACACCTGGTCCTCACAACCACATATCCCGCCCACACACACCTGAGCCTCACAACCACGTATCCCATCCGCACACACCTGGGCCTCACAACCACATATCTCGACCGCACACACCTGGGCCTCATCCCGAAGATTCTTGGGAAACAGTAGAACCTTCCCAAAGAGTCTTGGGCTAACACCACCACAATCAAAACCTACCAGAAGAGTCTTAGGTGTAAGGTCACCTCAAGCCATCACAGCCTAGGGGAGAAGGAGCAGGAAGGATCTAGTAACTAAGGGAAAAACACCCTCTCCCATGAAATGGAAGTGTTCAGCACTAACTGGTCAACATGGGTGGGGCGCGATAAAACACAAAAGATATATATATATATACCAAACACACAAACCAACCTTTGGCTTCTAAAAAGAGAAACTGAGCACGTGCCTCGGTACTGCTACTACGAAGCATGCATACAACAAACAACCCCAACCCCATTTAGGTTTTCACATTTCAGTAGAATTAGTTTATTTAGTTACTTAACTACTGGGAAACTATCCACAACCAACCACATCGATTGTTCGCAAAACATATCCCTGCCATCCACAAATCAAGTTAGGAAACACAAGCAACACAAACAAGTCCTTTCTTATTAACCAACCAACCCCATTGATTATTATTATCGTTCCACAATCATGCCCCACCATTCATTAACTCTTCCACATTTTATTTAATATTCAAAACCCACAGTCCATTCACATTCAAACCCATCCCTATATCCCCACTGCCAACTGCCATAACTACAACTGCACTGTACATCATTGTCCCTTTAATACCATTTATCGCAGCCCCGCTGCCCACCCGATCCACAACAACCCACAAAACAAGGTCCGTGCCACATCATCACCCCTTTAACATCATTTACCGCAGCCCTGCTACCTATTCTATTCGTAACAACCCAGAATTCACCCCTCCCTTTCACACACCAGTAACCAAGACGAAACCCACATGTTCATTATTCCATTTTGTTTAACCGGGGTGACCACACAAGGGTTCCAGATTTTAAACAATCAACTTTACATGATTAACCAATTTACACATTACATAAAGTTCCATCCATAATAAAATCGAGAAGGAGAGGGAACCATTTAATTGCATAACCAAAGGCCCCCAACGACCATGATTTTCCGTAGACAGAAGCTCATTATATTCACAACATAATATCACAGGAAATAAAGTAATATCAATCACAACTTCCCATCCCCGTTCTTTAACCAATTATTATCTTTATTTAAAGGTTCAACTATTCCTCATGAAAAAAAGAGGATACCCACCCCGCATGATTCACAAATTAGAGAGACAAAGGTAATATCCCTACCTCAACAGGTTCCTGATCGCAATGCTCCCCCGGATCAACCTTAGAAGATGTTCGTCGACATTCGTCACTTCTGTCGGGTACCGGTAAAACCTCCTCGGGTGGATTTCGGAAAGGAAATGCTGATGGAAAGACAACGAATCCAAGCTCGGAAGCTCCGACTCGTCGTTACGATCCCGTGGCCGTTGATGGATCATAAATCGGAGCTCGGACGAAGAAGTTATGGAAGGAAGAGCCTTCGAGTCTCTTAAGAGAGCTCTACTCGAAGGAGAGGGGAGGAGAGGTGTGTGTTGAAAAGGATGATGGGACCCCTCCTTTTATAGGCGTGAAAAGCAAAAGTACACGGCGTGTACTTTATGGTACACGGCGCGTACTCGGTTCTTTCACATGGTCTCCATGCGGCTTCCAACACGGCTCTGCGCCCGTTGACTGGTCAACACATGGTTTGAGGGTAACGCATACATGGGGAAGGACTACACGACGTGTAGTTTGGACACACGACATGTACTCATTTATTGTACACAGGAAGGACACAACACACAGCTGTTGACTGGTAACGCGTACGCGGGGAGGGACTACACGGCGTGTAGAACTGGTCACACGGTGTGTACACAATTATTCCACACAGCAAGGACATGGCTTACAACACGGGGTACACCCGGAAATGGAGTACACGACATGTACTCAAACTACACGACTTGTAGTTTCAAAATTCTGGAAAGTGTGGGAAAGGTCCATCTTACCCTCTAGAACACTTCTTGACCTTCTTTTTGATAAAGGAAAGGGCCGGAGAGGTCTGGGACATTACATACTTAGAAATTATAAATCAAATCAAAATGTGGAATCTATTTTCCAAATTATATTCACAAAAGTGGTAAAAATTAAATTAAACTTAATCTCGTAGTCTTGTCGACAACACAAGTTTTTAAAGTTAAAATGATCAAAATCTTGGTATGTTTTTATATACAAATTCAACATCAAATTTGGTACAATTACCTAAATTGGATTAATTGATAAAAATATAATATAATTAAACTTTTAATTTAATTTAAATTATAATTTATCCATAAGAATTAATTATATGAAAAAACATTTTTGAATTAAATTTCAGTATTTTTCACTATTCTTTAAAAAATGATGTTTCTCAGATAAATCCCAAAAAATCACAAAAATCTAATTTCTAAATTTTAAATTAAAAAATAAAGTTAATTTTATTAAATTAAAATTTTTAATGTTTCTTTTTTTAAATTTTTTACAGAAGGACATTAAAAGCAGTTCGTTGGAGAAAATGGTATTTTAAAAAATATATGGTATTTACCAAATATTATATCTTTCATTATCAAAAAATAATATTTATATAAAATAATGGTTAAAAATATTTTAAATTTATTTATTATTATTCATATATATATTTAACATCTAGGTTATAATTATCTCATTTTTATAATTATAATAATAAATGATGTTTTATAGAAACAATGGTATTGTGTGGAACGTATGCCAAATTGGTGTTGCTTGTAACATATATCAAGTCATTTTTTTTGTAATGTAGACTAATTTGGTGCCATGTAATTTATTCCATGCTGGTTCTATATGAAAGGAATATTTGGCTTGGTTCATTGAAAAACATAAATAAAAATTTAATATATTTGAAAAAAAGGTCTATAAAAACTAAGGGTTTTACAATAAGAACCAAAATAAAATAAATGTAAATGATAATTTTAACATCATGAAAACACTGAGAATAATTTTAAAACAATATAAAAGGGTGTATATAGACCATAAAAATTAAAATATTGGGGAATTTTCATATGTCTTCCATAAATAAAAGGGAGAATAGAAATCCCTTACCTTATGTTTCGACTTCCTTCACACACATTTGAAACCCCATTATAATAAATATAAGTATATTATACATATGTTATTGAAATTTAACTATATATATTTTAACATATATTATTTACATATTTTCATTTTTATATATTTATTACCAATTCCACATTAAAATTACATTTCAGGAAATAACCAGTTTGTTTTCATATGTGTTTTGACTTGTTTTGTGAGGTCCTATTACTTTGACCATATTTCCATCATATAGAGAATAATAATAATTACATAATTATCTTATTTATACATCAATTATACTATTAATACTATTGATGAAAATATGTGTCTGATTGATGAAAAATATTACAATCATGGAGAGGTTAGGTCATACATATAGATGAGTAAAGTTTCCATTTCTCAATATTTATTATAGAATGTAGATAAGAAATATTTTATATTTATAAAAATTTAATACTATAATAAATAGAATATTATATATTAAAATATAAATAAAAATACAATAAAATTTGTGGGGTATGAAAATATAGATTCACATCGCTTCATGAAGGCAGTAGTGCAAACGTACATGAATGACGTTATCATATTTGTGTGAGTGAAAAAGATAAGAAGAAAAATAATATATTATAACTTATGAATGATAAATATCACATAAATATAATAAATATTTTATTTATATAACATAAATACATTAATTTTATTCTTTATTATCTTCCATGTAAGGAGTTTGGGAAAAACAAATCACATCACTTCACAAAGTGATAGTATGTCGTACACATAAGAGATGATTTCACAAGCAATACAGAATTTAAATAAAAAATATATATACTAAATAATGAATTAATAGGTATAATTATTTTATAAATAACATATACATACTTATTTATATCATCATACCCAACCGTGATAGGTGTTAATAGAAAAATGTATGACATCAGTTCGTGAGGCGATAGTTCATGGTACTCATGAACAATCATTTTGTAACCCAGATGAAGGAATTAGATATGGTTTTATGGAATTACCTACACATAGAAATATATTATTATATGGAATATTTGCATTTTATCATATCATCATTTTTTAATAATAATTAAATGAGGTGGAGGATGAAATATCACAAAAAGATTATTTGAGGAACGTTACCACTTCTAGGTCTAACCTCCATAGGTATGCACAAAAAGCCTACCTATGTAAGATTTATTCAAAATATAAACATATTAGGATGTGAATATAGAGTATGGTAATTTATTTGGGTATTTATTTTCTGAAAAAAATGGTTTGAATGTGTGGGGAGGAGAGAAGAGTAGGTTGCATTTTTTAAGTGATATAAGAAGCACACTTGTAATATTTGTGATGAAAAGGGTGTACCCATGGTTTTCACATGGAAAAAGGGTAAAAAATGGATTATTCTCTAGTATGATATATATTATGCTCAAAATATGGCCATAAAATAGATTTTAGGTATTTTTAGGTCATTTAAACCCTTATCGTTTCAGTTTAACCCCAGGAAACCCGTTTTTTTCCAAAACTACTATAATTAATTGCTACAGTTTTCACTATTCAATTTCATAAAAAATTATGTTAACCTAATTACTAATATAAAAAAAGATGATTGAAATTTTTTAATACATATTTATATTTAAATTCTGATATTCAGGAAAATTTACATTATAATTAAACTGGATGAAATAACAAAAAAATGTTTTTAAGAAGTGTCATTTTCAAGGGAAAAATGATTTTATATTATCTATATAACTAAAAAAATTCTATGACATGAAATTATTATTTATTGATTTATAATATATAAATTTCAATTAAACCATTCATTATTATGTATTATCTTAATTAAATAAAATGGACAATCAATATGCATTTTAAAATATTGTTTTAAAAATTCTCGTTATTAAATCAAAAAATCACTTATACTAAAATATAATATAAAGTTGATTAAAATAAAATAAATAAGATTACATAAAACTTAATAATAATTATGTTAGATTAATTTATTTAAAAATAATAATAGGGCTTCTAAAATTTTTAATTTTTTGAAAAGAAGTAATATCTTAGAAAAATCATTATTTATAACCATTAAATTAAAAATCCACAATTTAAAAATAATTATAAAATTTCACCCATATTAAATTTTGATATTCCAATTTCAAAAATGTACTTAATTTTATCAATTAAATTTAAAAAAAAAATTAATGTACTATTTATAATATTCTTTCATTAAAATCAATAAAAATCATTTTCTAAGAAAATTAATTTTAGATGAATAAAATTACTTTATTAAAAATTGACTATTTAGTTACAAAACATTAACCAAAAATTTATGTTAATTAAGATGTATATATTTCATAAGATATTAAATATTATTTATCCCTTCAAAATTTATGGGGAGGTTGTAAAGACTATATGTACCACGGGTCATTTAAACTCAATGTTGCATGTCTAATACACTATCAAACATAGTAATATTTTCTAAAATTATATGGTGTTATAACAAACCCCCTTTTTTAAAATTTATTTTATGTAATATGAAAATTATCTCAGTAATCAATGGATGAGGATATGAAAATTATAATTTTGGGAAACCATCATTGTAAAAATGGTTAATAAAGCATACTCATGATAAGAGAGAAAACGACTTATGAAGGTCATCTAGAATAAAAAAAATTAGATTTCCAAATATGAGAATGTAGGTGGGTTTTTAATATTTGGACATAGAAGAAAATAATAACTCTTAAATAATGATATGGGGTGATATATTTCATTAATCACATATAAATTAATGATAAAGGGAAAGTTAACAACCCAAAAACTATATACCAAGGGGGTGTGAATAAGGTCAATGATATAATAAGAAATGATGGTAATAAGAAAAAAATTTATATCAAGATCCATGTCTTAGAGTTGAGGATTTTCATATCCACATATTACAATAGAATAATATAATTTACATAAATGGTGTGTAAAATTTCACCCTTTTGTGAATTTCAATAATAACATCTATATTTTACTAAACAATGAGTATTGAAGATGATATGTTTCATGTATGAAGCACTAAAAATAATATTTTAAAGGATTATAAAACCAAGAATTGGATAAAAATATATTCCTCAATTCATTAGACATTATCTAAAAACATAATTGTTATCACATGGTAAGATAATTTCTGAAATAACTAAACATTCATATGATTAATGAATACACTAGTCTCAATAATTCAATAATAATACTGAAAGATAAAACTAAATAATTCCAAAATAACCTCAATATTTAAGAATTATTTAAAATCAAATATTATCTAATACCTCCAAAATATCAAACCCAAAAATATGGAAATCTTATTTTAATGTAAAAATAATCATATTGTCCCCAAATCACATTTCAATAACATGGTTTCCTATATGAAAAAACGTGTGTTCTCAATAACCATGGTAATATAAACCATAAAATTAATAGATAAATTAATTCATATTAACATAGAAAATAAATTCATAATTCATGTTAAACCATTTATTTTCAAATACCTTGACATTATAAAACATCAACTAAAATTTCATAAATCTGTTTAAAATCCCATTGTTTGAATCATTGAATTGGTTTCTATAACATTGAGCATGTGATGAACCTCAATATTATAATCTTGTGATGGAACCCATAACTCTAAATAAAACCTCAAATGAAAGAATCCTAATCTCTAAATTTATCTAAAATAATAATCTAGTACCAACTATAACACCAGAAAACCAAATTCCCAAATGAAGTGCTGAAATCATTAACATTAAATTTATAGCACTTAAATAGAAGAATTAGAATAAATTTTCTCCATATAAAACCTAAAATATAAAAAATAAATATTGGACCACATTAACTATCAAGGAAAATTTATGTTTGAAGTTTTATAGATTTAGGAAAAACTATTACATAAACGATACCACTATATTTAAATTATAATTTTTTCCACACAACTTGATACTTCCTATTTCATATAAAGTCATCATAATTATCCATATATAGTCCTTCTAAACATAATTAATTCCACAAAATTCTTTATAAACATTGTAAAAATAAATATTATAACGATGATACAAAACTATCAGTAATGAAAAACATAAGTGTTAACAATTGAAATCCATCAACAATAATAATAAGTGAATAAGGGTATGACGACATAATTAGTATTCATGAGAAAATAATAAATTTAATCATACCCATAAATACATGAATAATAAATCTAGAAAACATTTCAGAATCCTTTAAATAAGGAAATAATCATAAGAATCAAAACTTATGAGCCATGTGATATAAATAATGAACAAATAAAATATTATAAACCCATGGAATGAATAGATAAAGCATGTTTTTATATTGGCATACCATCATTATAAAGCCCTTATAAAACCCTTCTAATTGCAATAGCTATATTTAATAATTGCATTAGAAATCTATAAATAACATAATCATTACCCAATTCATTAGAGAACTATCAGGGAGAAACCACTGAATATCCTAAATCGGGCTCACCCGATAATATCTTGGTGCACCCATTATATATAATGTAAAAGAACCACATGATTAATAAGACATAGAGAGAGTTCATTTAATAAACTCATAAAATAACCTTTTATTCTTTTTATAACTTGATTAACTAATAAAAAATAAATAGTGTCCCTGATAATCTCTTTGATGCATGATTTTCCCATGGAAAAGAAATGGCCTCCAAAAAAAATATTTGAAACAATCATAATCCTTAAAGAGAAAGAGGGAGTTAGTATCATTAGAAAATATCCTCATTGGAGCATAATTACCAAAAGGGGTTGTTGGCATTGAGGAATGTGAATACTAATAAAATATCATTAAATACATTTTTTTGAAAAATAACATTATAATTTAGAAAACCACTTTTCAAAACATAAAACACATTGAAAATATTTTTTTTAAATATCCATAAAAACATATAAAGGAAGACTTAAAATAATTTAAAACAATTATTTAGGAAAATAACCTTTCTATTTTGAGACAAATAAAACATAAATAATTTTAAAAATATTATTAATTCAAATTAATCTTGAACTTTTTTAATGAAATATTAAAAAAAATATGGTTTTAAAGATGGTAAAAAAATTGCATGTCATACATGTTAAAACTATGATTCCTCGCATATATTTCATAAAATATAAATAAACATATTTTGGAAAATAACAAGAATATTCCATTTAAAAAAATTATTCAAAATTCATAAAACGGTAATAATACATTTAATAAGTAATTTAAATAATGTTAAAAATATTTCTGAAATCATTTTAAGAAAACATGCTTTTTATACAAAAGGGTTTTCAACTGAATCGATAAATAAAGTTGTGTTTTTCATAAAAAAATTATTTTGAACTATTATGTATAAATATTGTGTCAATTTATGTGATAATAAGTATTATATTTTCATGAACATTTGATAATAAAATTCAAGATTTTCTTGAGAGATGGATCATAATATGTTTTTTAGAAACATAATCATGAACAGTCTCGATAAACGATGATTCTATTATATAAAATCTTTTCCAATTTTTTTACATTTAATTGTATTCTCTATGAAGTAATAACATTAAATTAAACCTATAATATGATTAAAATAATTATATTTATAATATGAAATTCAAATAGGTCTATATATACACCTCATTAAGTATTATAGGTATGTTCCAATGAAGAGAAGTTATCACAAAAATCCCATACCAATTTGTTAAAATTTGATTCCTAAACATAATGAACATTGGATTCTAAAATAGATACATAAATGTGAATTATTTTGAGTAAAAAAATCATAAAATAAATTATTTCATAGTATATACACCATATAAATAATATAGGTGGGGAAAAGGCCATTTGTCTTATAGAAGTAAAATGTGAGAGAGATATCCATAGTTGTTTTAGTAATAATTTTAATTATAAGCCCCAATAATGAATAAAATAAAATTAAAATATTATTATAATTAAAAAAATATTATCTTAATTATATAAATTTCCAAAAGGTGAATTATATACACCCTATAATAGATATGAGTGGTAAATTTTCATATGTCACCTAGAAATAAAAGTGAGAATATAAATCCCTTACCTTATATAATGTTATCAATCATACACATTAAAAAATCATGTATAATAAATATTTGATTATTATAATTCTATTATATAACCATTATTATATATATAATACCATATAACAATTACATGTGTACGATATTTACCTTTTATTATCAATTCCTTGATAAAATCATGTTTCAGGTAAAAATCCAATTTTTTCATATATGTTTTGATTTGTTATTTTAAGTAATATTACACTGATAATGGTTTGATAATAAGAATAATAACAATCATGAAATAAATATCATATTTACAAATCATTTATACTTTGAATACCAATCATGGATGATTGGTTTCATAAATTAAGTATGTAGTAATCATGAAGTAATTAGGTTATAAGTACGCATGAGTAACGTTTACTTTTTACAGTAATAATTAAGAAAAGGAGTTAAGTGGTATTATATATTTACATAATCATCCCATATAACATTTTATTTCATTAAATGTACTTATAAATATCATCCAATATGTGTTGTGATTAAAATAGATAGTCACATCGCTTCATGAAGGTGGTATTCCATAAGTACATGAACGTCGTTATCGTCATTCTGTGGGTGAAATGGTAAGAAACTAAATGATATATTAACATTTATTAATGATAAATATACAATTTATATTATATTTATTTCATTTATATCTAATATATTCATTAAATTTATCCTTATTATCTACCATTATAGCGTTAGTGAAAAATGAATCATATCACTTCGTGAGACGGTTGTCCACCGTACACATAATCGATGTTATCATATCCAATATGGAATTGAAATTTAAATGATAAATATATTATATAATCACTCATGATGAATAATTATGTTATAAATATAATATATATGTTTTATATGCATCATCATACCCAACCGTGAGAGGTCGAAATGTAAAAAACAAATGGCGTTGTTTCATGATGCAGGAGTCGACCATATACATGAATGATGATTTCATAACCCATTTGATATAATTGTATATTGATAAAGATCCTGACCATAACATATAATAATATAATTATATTTAATATAATCAAGTTTTTATATAATTATGGTTTAATTATAGTTGGATAAGGAAGAGTAAGAAGAAAAATAAAATGCACGTTAAAGAACATGACCTCTTCTTCTGGTAACTTCCATTGTATTTCACCGAAAGCCATGCTTGGTCAGATTTCCAGACAAATTAAGGATTCTAGGAATAGATTAGGGAATATGTTATGTTAATTTTTTTTTCTTTACCAAACCAATATACTTTTATAGTTTCAAGAGGAGAGGGTAGTGGGTGGCATTTTAAAAACGAGGTGTGTTGCACACTTGTAATGTTTGAAAGGAAAAAAGAGTACACACGTTTTTCACAAGTCAAGAGGGTCCAAAATAAAGAATTTGAAATCCATATAAATTTTATTATCTATATTTTTTCATAAAATACAATTTAGTCAATTTATTAGTTCATTTTTACCATTATCTTTTTGTTTAACCCCTGATAAACCAATTTTTACATTAAGTGTGATAATTAATTTTTATTAGTTTTACTATTGAATATTGTCAAAAATTAAGTTTTTATTATTAAATAATGTACATTAATATGATTAAAAATATATAATCAATTTTTCCAAATTGACTTCAAAAATTAGGGTGAATTAAATTTAAAAATTATTCCATGAATGTGATTAAAAAAGAGGTTTACAAGAATTGTATTTTTCGATGAAATGATTATTTTAAATTAACTATCTGAATAATAAATTATTTTATTTATTTCATTTAATTTTTTTTGATTTATAATATATATATCATTAATAAAATTCCATGTTATGTATTACCATAATTAATTAAAATGGATAAACATTATAAGCTTTAAAATAAATTTCTGAAAAATACTTTTTTCGAATCAAAAAACAAACTTATACTAAAATAAAATATATAATTGATTAAATAAAAATAAATAAGGTTAAATTTAAATAAATCATAATTATTTAAAATTAAATAATATTCTAATTTTAATTGTACTTTTATGAATCATAATTTTTTAAAAAGAAAATACATTTTCACAAAAATTGTTGTTTTGTAGTATTCACTAAAAAATAAATATTCTATGAAAAATCATAAAATTTCACCCAATGTAAATTTAATATTCTAAAATAAAAAAATAATGTTAATTTTATGAAATAAATTTTTTAAAATTTAAAAAAAAATATTTATAATATTTTTCTAAGAAAAGTGATAAAAATCATTTTTGAAGAAAACATATTTTTGATGTTTAAATTTTCTTTTCTAAAAATTGATTAATTATTTTATAAATAAATCCATGAATTTATTGATAAAGAAATATTATATATATATATATATATATATATATTAATGTATTTAATTTTATTCATACATACTGTAACACACCAAGACATTACAATATGTTTCTTTTAGAGTAAATTTAATTTTATTGATAGCATGCGATGGGCGCGACACCAGGTTTAAATGAAGATAATATATTAAAACACCATATAAACATGTAGATTATATACTATACATTATATCGGAGGGTATTAATAATACTACATAAAATATAAATATTATCATTATTTATTTTTTAGAAATAAACTAAGAATCATATCAATGAAAATGAAATTTTTTTGAAATACATTATTTTTTTAAATAGAGGTTCAGTCGTGCATCACGCACATAACATAAAATAAATTTTTACCATGTATAAAAAATTTATTTTAAAAACTAAACTAAATTTTTTAGAATTATAAAAAATATTACCTTAGGATGAATTTTTGTGACTTTTTTGATGTCTTTCACATTTTTATAAATGCTGAAAAATACTGAATTTTAATTGAAATCATCATTTTTATTTAAATTTTTTATAATGGTAAATTTTATTTTTTATTAGTTTTAAAATTAAATTAGATTAAATTATTATATATTAATTAAATTTATTTTCATTAATTTGTATATTGAATTTTTATATAGAAACTATATAAATGTTTCAATATTTTCTCTCTAAAAACATCGATTATCATTGGATCTGTTGGATTAATTTTGAAATAAATGTTTCCCCTAATATGAAATGAATTTGGAAAAATGAAATAAATGTTTTTATTAAAAATTATTTATAATTTATAACATGTTTAACATTATTTTATACCAAAATGAATATTAAAAGTAGAAAAAATTAATTACCATTGTAAAGTTAAAAATGGATTTACCTAGGGTAAAACTCTAAAAATAATGGTTAAAAAGGACCAACTAACTTTTCCAACACCCATTTACATGAAATATTTCTACCTTATAACTTATTGGTTTGAGAATGGCCCAATTTAGGGCCTTGTTTCATCATTAAATCATGGGTATAAATGAATATTTTAAAAAATTTAAGGTGTTCCAATATGATAACCTATAAAAGGTCACCCCCTCTCTTCTCTTATTAACACCATAAAACCATTTTGGATTGGTTAATACCTACAAAAATCACTTCTAAATTTCTAACCTATCATAAAATAATTATTATTTTTTATCTAAATCCAACCGAGTAAGGATTTGGTGCAATCCTTTAGAAGATACTTGAAGAATAGGTAATGTTCTTCAGCAAGCATTTTTATTTTATTTCTTCCTCCACCTATATAGTTTTTTATACCTATATGATATAATAACCTAAATATATTCAACAAAATTATTTGTTTTTATGTTATTTTTAGGACATAAAACCACCACTACATCCATTAAATGGGTTATAAAGTCATCATTCATGTGTACAACGAACTACCACTATACAAGATGATGTCATTCATTTTTTGGTTACCACCTTCCAAGGTTGGGTATGATAATGGATCTTATCATGACCCATCCCATGAGGCCCGGATGTGACTACCCCAAGCCCACCTATCATAGTTCAAGGGTTGGTGACTAGAACCTAAAGGATTTTCCTGAATAGGGAAGGCGTTGCCATAGAGATCTATACACACCCAAAAAGGGAAACTAAAGTTAAAAACCAACAAAAGTAAGGTATAACCATGAGAGTAATGTACAACCGCAAGTACAACTATAAACTGAAAACGGTGGGTTGGAATAAAATCCCTAGAAACTAAAAAGAAATTAAACAGCTGTCACATCTGCCCTGGAGCTCTACCTAGAGGGTAGTAGCTGTACATCTGATGTAGAAGAAGAGGATCTCGACTGCTCCCATCACACTAAGCTCCACCAAGTCCTGAACCTCCAAAGTCTACCTCGGAGCGTCATTAGTCTACACTAGACACACACATGTGGGCGGAGCCCATGCAAGGGTGAGTATAACAACTCAGTATGGGACCCCGAGACCCCCGAATGTCTCTCAGTAATTCAAAAAGGAAATCATTACAAGAAATACCACAAAGGTAATATCACAAGCATGATATTAATCATGAAGCACAAAGTAAAAGAGATATCTCACTATAATATTATAACTTCAATGTTACGGGAATAGGGATGACTAGTCATAAAGATAGATCATCCTATCCTTAATAACTCTACTGTTGACCCATATAGGTTACCGTATGATGACCCGTATTGGTTGTTAGATGCTGACCCGTATTGGTCTCTAGTGATGACCCGTATTGGTTGCTGGTGTTGACCTGTATTAGTCACTGTTGCAGACCTGTATTGGTCACTGGTGTTGACCTGTATTGGTCACTGGTATAGGGGTAGGGATGATTAGTCGTACAGCTAGATCATCCCACTCTAAAGTTTATGATGCTGACTCATATTAGTCGCTCTTCTTCTTTATTACATATCCAGCCACTGGATTCCCACACGAAGCACGCCTGATCTCCATAAGATTTTTCCCCTCAAGAAATTGGTCATATTTAAACAGGTACTAAGTCCCACAAAATCATACCCAAGAGACCGTCCCGTCAGAGGGGTCCCAACATGACAAACGGCGTGTCGATCGAACGCTCGGTCTGTGAGATATAGTCACTTTTGTAAAAAGAGCCCGGTTGGATTAAAGTCTGATCTAACCTGGGTTGAATGCCAAACTCCATCAAATCTCACATAGAGAATATTCAAAGGACTGACTTGTCACAATGGTCCTTATACTATAGACTTCGCATCGGTCGGACGCCCAGTCTGTTAGTTATTGGCATTTTAGTGTCGAGGGCCTGGTTGGATTTGAAGTAGATTCCACCTAGTTGTACTCCAAAATTCTCCAAAACTCTCATGGAGTATCTCAAAAAAGACATTCCCGCTCCACGGATCTCGGCATGGTAGAAGGTTTTTCAAACGCACGTCTGTTTCGCAACTTATGTTCTTTTAAGAATTTCTAGGCCCGAGAGGGGTCTGGGTCCGGTCCGACCCGATTGGGTCGATCCAGCCCGAACCGGCCTAGTCTGGCCCGGTTGGGCTAGGCCGTGGCGGAATTGGATCATTGGTACATGGACCGGACCAGCCCACCCTGGTTGGGTTGGGTCGCGATGGGCCTGGTCCGCTGGGTTGCGGACCGGATCTGCCCGCCGAGCGACGTGGCCCAGCCGACTGGCACCCCCCACGCGGGCACACGATGTGCCTCCTGAAAGGGTCATAGATCCATTTGGTTTCTCTTATGGGTGGGGTCAGGTGGCTCCGCCTTGTCACCCTCAAGACCCGCAGGAGACGGGTCCCTTGCCTGCATGTTGTGGATCCCATTCAACACGGCGCATGATGGTGTGCTACCTCCACCTACATGGTCAGCCCGCTGTCGGACACCTGTCTGGCCACTACGGCGTCGAGCAGTTCCACGCTCCTCCACGACCAGCGAGCGTCGGTCTCCTTCTCCGCCACCGGCGCCGATCACCGATTTCACACCGACAGAGCTCCCACAGGGCACCAGCGATGCCATAGAGATTTTCTTCCATTCTTGTCTATGCCTACAGGAATCCAAGACTGCCGCCTTCATAGCGTGACCCTCTGTCTCATGTTTCCATGAAATTGGGAAAACCATCTCTGAAGAATGCAATGTTAAACAAAGAGGCGGAGGGTTCGGGTCTTGTTCGTTTGGCCCACACCCTCCACGTTAGCATTATAATAAGTGGGAATAATTATTCATCACTTTTCAATAATATTAATCCACATTCAAACATAAACCCCCCATACCTCGATATTCATTGGAGGTGTCATAGTCGTGGTGGGAGGAGCATCCGTATTGGATGCAGTCATCGGCATTCGTTGATCATGGATCATTGACGCCCGTGCCTCCGTCCTTCATCGGTGGATGTCGCCAAAGGACTTCACCAGAGTTTCCTTGCTTGAAGAAGCCATGCCAAATCCCCACCCTGAGCTCCATTTAAATTGGAGGGGGAACGGTGAGTAACACACCGAGAATTTAATGAGGTTCATTTAATGAATGAACCTCCTAATTCCCAAATGATGCAGTTTCAAAAAAAAGGAGAGTCAATCCATTAATTGTCTTGACAATTCACCAGTCTCGCCACAGCCGCTCATCCGTTGGAAAAAAGGAAAATAAAATTACAATTACATGTTATTTTATTATTCTTAAAAAAGTACAAAAACTATATTTTTCTCTCGACCTACTGCAGTTGAAGTGAAGCATCCCATAAGCGAATCCTAGCACTGTGGATTCAACGATTCCCTTGTATTTTTAATCCGAGCACTAATTCCAAAGATAGAAAATGTCACTCACGTTTTTACTAAATGTACCTTAAAAAAGTTCAAAAATTCATTTCGGACACACCAGGCCTCGAAATCACACGTCGTCAATTTTCACAGACTCATAACAATCCCAATTAATTTAAATAAAATACATTGATTTTTTTGGGTTTTACAGATCTAAAGTATATAAATGAAAATTATAACATAACTATACCTATATAATAATTTTATCAGATATATAAATATTTTACTTTCCATCCACAGGGGATACAATAATAACACTTTTGTTTATGACAAGCTACCACCTCACGAAGTGATTTTTTTTACTAATGCTTTATAGGGAAAATGAAAAGAATAATGTTAATGATTATATGTGATATAAATGAAATAATTATTATATTAATTACATATGAATATTTATTAAAATATAATATATCATTTTCTTTTGTATCCTAAAAAATATATATCGTTGCTCTTGTATATTTGAAATGATGCCTTCATAAAGTGATGTGACTCTCTTTTCATCACCACACTGCATCAATGGTATATATGATTATATTTAAACAAATAATATAGACTTTATAATATTATGATCATTCTATAATTACAAAATAATTCTTACCGCTTTTTTATAATGATGTTTAAACAATTTAAATGTTACTTGTGGATACATATGACATATTGTCTCCATGATTGTAAAGTACATCATTTCTCAAAACTATCATTCATGATTGGTATAAAATTTAAAATTTATGTATAATGATTATAATAATTTTATTTATTTATATTTTTAAGGTAATTAAATAATGACCTCATAGAAAAATATTTACATTCTAAATTCATTTTGAATACAAAGGTCAAATACTGTCAAAACACCCAATGTAAACATAAATTAATTATGTAATAAAATATAACATTATAATCAGTCAAATAAAAGTAGTAATAAACATGGAAAAGGTTCCTAGGAAAGTAAATAATTAACATGTATTTATTATCGATGATGATAAATAAAAAACATGATGATTCAGTCTCAAGGTTATGGGCATCATATCAGTTACCCTTTATTGAGGTATATTGTAATGTTATGAATGTAATTTATTTTATATAGTATATATATGATCATTTTAATAGTAACATCAAGATTAAATAATAATTAATTTTATTTTATGTTTTTATTTGAATTATTGAATCCAATTGGATTTTACATTAAATTTTTTAGGTGGTAAAAGTAATTGTGCAATCTCGCTTTATTTTGGGATTGTTAATTTTCTACTGAAACAATCACTTTCATGTGATAATTTTTCATTATAAATTACATTTCTCTTTAATATCCATTTTATTGTTTGATTGATATGATTATTTACTATTCCTTATACCATTTTTATATATGATTTTAACATTAGACTTTATTTCATTAACTGGGGAAATATTGATAATTTTATATCATATGCTCAATATAGATACTTGATGATAAGGAATTTTTTTTTGAATTAAATATATTATTCAATATATAAGGAATGATTTGTAAATTAAAGTTACTGGTGGGGACTAGTTATAGATATCCCCTTGATGCATCAGTTGTATCATGAGATGAATCATATGGGTTTTTACCAAGTATTTTTATATATCCCTAAGGATAAATCTTGATGGAAATGATATCTTGTTCATGGGAAACATGGAATACAATAATTAATATTTTCTTTAATTGATAATTTTTTAATTATTATAGTCCTTCAGATTTTCTTTATTATATTATTTATGGATATATTTCATTCTTAGTTTATTTATTAAATTAGATTTGATTTTAGTTATTTACAATTCCATATTTATTTTGACTTATCTAACTATGATAGTTATGTTATTTCAATGTAATATGTGTTCAATTATTTACCATACGATGTTTATTATGATTATTCACTCATGATAACATCCATTTTAATTATACTTTACTTAGAATTTGAGAAAAGATTTATATTTGATTCATTTCATTGGGATATTAATAACTAATATTTGAATGGGTTTTGAAGGTTTAATTTTATTTACTTTTGTTATGTATTATGGTTTATATTATATTCACAATGTAAAATGGGTATCATGAATGTATCTCATTGTCCAAAGTTGATTAGTTGAATTTACATTAGGATTTTATTCTTTGTATCTATGTCAATTTAAAAAATTAAGACACTAGTTCTAGTAAACTGTAGTTGAGGATGCTATAGTTGGTACCAAAGGAAGTTTTATAGAAAACATGGGATCTGGATTAAATAAAACATAGAATATCGAACATAAACCAATGAAAAACAATGAGGATTGTATAAAGGAACATCATAATTTTTTTAGTTTGGAGGATTATTTTTCTTAGAAATACATCCATGTTTGGATTTGAAAAGTAGATGTGGATCCATCATAGAGGTGTATAAGGGTAATAACTCCAAAAAGGGAACATTTGGTTGGACCCTAAATTCATCTATTAGAAGAAAATAGGCCTTACTTCAAACTCATTTTGACTCTCATTGGATATATGATTAGGATAATTCAAATTTTCTTTATATATCATTATGATGGATTTGAAAATAATGATATCCCAAATGAATCAAAGGATTAGGAATATGATATTCACAATGTATAAATTTTTAATTTATTATATATATTACACCATAATTCGAATTATAAATTATTATTTGATATTCATAATTTTATGATCTAATTAATTATGTTCAATTCATTAGATTTGGCACATGGATGGATGAAGGGTATCAACACTCATGGACATTGTATATATTTATGTACCAAAGAAGCTAATATAAATGGTATTGGAACTATGATAATTATGGACATATTAAGGACTCATAATATTTAAAGGTTCTTTGTCTACTTAGTGTTTCAAGAACATAAAATCCACCACTTGTTTAGAGAGATGTTAGATGGATTCCCCCGATTGGGACGAGGATCAATGTTGATATTGATGGCACCACCTATGATATTATAGGACCATTGGGATGTGGAGGTATTTTATACACTCAATGTTTCTTTGTAAAAGAATTTTTTTATTGTTTTATTGGTATTGGGACTACTTATGAGGTTGAGCGATGGGAGATTATATAGGTTGTTAGGCATGATGTTCATTAATAATGGGTTAATTTATGGATTGATTTAGACTTTGAAAATGATGTTATGATACTGAAGGTGAGGACTAGAAATGTCCCATGTTGACTTTTAACACATTGGGTTGAATGATTTTCATAGGCATCACACCTCATCCTGACTGTCTCTCATGCATATTGGAAGGTGAATCAAGTTATATATTCTTTTTCAAATAGGGAACTCATGGATTCAAGATCAATGTGGTCCTTCAGAGCTCTTATCTATTGTAAAGTTGTGGCTGATGATGACATGCGAGGTGTGATTCTTTATCACCATAGTATAATCCCTTATAATGCATAATCTGGTATTATTTCTTTTCATTAATAATTTTTACAACTGGATTCATCCAGATGATGGATCATCTTGACAGGGACTCATAATAAGGTTTTGATAGATAAACTTTCTTGGATGGGGAAACCTATTCCATAGCGAGATTCTCTTATATTGGATCACATTATGAGAAAAAAATCACTCATAATTTATTTTGAATACTAATCCAATGGTAGACAAAAAATTGATTAAATATTTAGATAATATATATATATATATGGACATGGGATATAATAAAAATAAAAAGGATGCAATTGATGTTTTTTTTTCAAAGAAAATGATGGTCAATATTGGTCATTGATCCAGAATTATCATGAGGAAGATAAAATAGAGGTAATGTAATATAAATTGTTAAGGAGACATTCATTGACAAATATTTCACTCAAGAGAAACCAAAAGAGTTAAAGATAAGGTTTTGAGCTTAAATAAAAAGGACCTATATTTTTTTGGTAAAATGAATATTTCTTTACAGGGATAACTAGGCAACATAAAAATTACATAAGCAACATAGAGTGAAAGATTGATCATTTAATTGAAGACCTTAAGCCATGTGTCTATAGTTCACTATTCTCTAAAATCGTTTATTCAAATTATAAAAGGATTTTATGTTATATAATAATTAAAAGGAATTCTACAAATCTAACATATCCATGGGAAATCATAATAATATGGGGTCGTACTATCCCCATGAAAAAATAATTCATCATATTATAAGAAATGTATGAAAGAATTTACAACATGTGGGAACTATGGAATGATTTACCCTAGGAAATTCCTAAAGGGCATGGTATTTTATTTTTATCATAGATAAAATATTCATCATGTTAAATAATGAAAGGGGAAAAATTAAAATATATCTATTAATTATTTCAACTGTAGAGAGATGTGGCACTACACAAACTAATTCCTCAAACATAAAGGGATTATACCACAAATGATTCAATGGGTGAAGTCCATGATTTTGAGATCACTACAACTGAGGTGGATTTAGCCAATGATTTTGTGGAAGGTATATTAAACCTATCATAAAATATTGAAAATTCGTTATTTTATTATGGATCCATGCACTCATTTATATCTACCTAGTTTTTAAAGAAAATTTTACATCTCCCTTTTAATTTAAAATTTATTTTTCATTAAAAACACATAGATGGAGTCTCCCTACAACCAATAAGTGTCATTTCATCCCCATTACAACAAAATCACATGATTTAATTGTTAACCTTATTATCATACCTATGGTTGACTTTGATACAGTCCTTGGTATGGAATATAATTCAAAATATGATACTTCAGTTTATGATTCATATCTATATCTACCCTACAATATATCTATTGAATTATAATCATAGGGAATAAGAGAAGTCATAATTTATAGATGGAGAATTTAATTTCCAAATTTAGGAAATACCTATTATATAGGAACCCATTGATGTATTTCCCAAGAAATTTTGAGGAAATCACCGAAAGTTTGAAGTTAAGTTTTTCATTGATTTAATCCTAGAAAAAAACCCAATACCAGAGAATCCATATACAATTAATGTTGTGTAATTAATGGAGTCAGAGAAAATACTAAGGGATTTGTGTGATAAGGGTTTTATTCACCCTAGGTTTCCACCGTGGGTAGACTATATTCTATTCATTGACAAGAAATATGCATCCATGAGGGTATGAGTTGAATATTGAGAAATCAATTAAATTATAATATAGAAGAAATTTCCTCTTCCTCACATTGATGACATATTTAATCGACACTAGGGAGACCAATATTTTTCAAATATTGACATTCATTCTGGGTATCATCAATTAGTAGTAATAAATGATGAAATTATGATGAAAACATTTATAATATATCATGTACATTAAGAATTTACATAAATTCCATTTGGATTGAATAATGAAACCTCTATTTTTATAGATATATTGAATATATTATTCAAATAAAATCATAAAAAAATTTTTGTGGTATTCATTAGTGATATTTTATGTATTCTATAAGATGTAAGGACAATGAGAATCACTTTATGACCAGTCATCAAACTCTTAGATGGAAGGATTTATATTTTATATTTAACAATAGTAATTTATGTCCCCAATATGTTTCATTTATTTCCTATATTGTCTCTAATAATGGAATCATAGTTGATCATGTGAAGAAAAATGACGTTAGGGAATAGCCTATACCAACAAATATAACTGAGGCATATAGTTTCATTGTTTTAGAAAGATATTATCATATATTTATTGGGAATTTTTCATGAATTGGAATACCATTAATAATTATTATATGTAACGAGGTTATGTTTGTTTCGAAAAATAAATGTGAAGAATGTTTTGAAGATCAAAAGACGAGATTGTGCAATAATTTATTTTTTAATTTACCATGTAATAGTGATGGGTTTGTGATATATAATGATCCATTGATGAAGAGAAATGGTTATTTCCTAATGAAAAATAAAACTTTCATTTTCATATGAAAAATATAGATTGAATACTCAAGAACAGAACTTCCCATCCCAATATATTGAGTATAAAGTTGTAATTTTTTTCGTTAATTATATGGAGAAACTATCTCTATGGAAAATAATGTGAGATATGCACATATCATAAAGTCATAACATAAATATTTTCATAGAAATAGATCAAAATGAGACATTGTAAATGGATTGAGTTACTTAAGGATTATGATTTATCAATACACTATAACACAGTGAAAGAAAATAAGATTGTAAATGCATTAGGTATGAAAGATCATGGATTTTTTTACCTAAATGAAAATTGAATGATTTTATATGTTCATGTATAATATAAATAAGGATATTGGAATCATTAAGAAGTGGGGGACATTATTCTAATTTAAAAAGATCGAAAAAACCAACATTATAAGAAAATATATATAGTTCTCAATCTGATGATGAGGTCTTTCAGAACAGACATAAAGCTATGATTGATGCGAAGTTATCATGGTTATTTTGTGAAAATGTTTTTCTGAAATATGAAATAAGAATATGTGTTCCATCTATCCCTAATCTAAAAATGGAATTGTTCGATAACTCTCATAGCTCAAATTTCTCTATATACCCTGTAATTACAATGATGTATAGGGAATTGAGGGAATATTTTTAGTTGGATAACATGGAGTGTAAAATTCCTAATTCTATGAAAAAAATTTTGGTTTTTAAAAATGTAAATTTTTTGAGATGGCATTCTAGATGATTCGTTCAACCTCATCCTATTCAACTGTTGAAATGGGATTACATTACAATGGAATTTTTCACAAGACTAATAATGAATTATAAATAATGATTCAATATGGTTTGTTATTGTTCTCTTAACCAAATCAGAACATTTCATTAACATAAGTGAATATTTACCTTTTGAACTCATCATAGGGATATATAGCAATAAAGTCAATTGACTTCATGGTCTACCTCTTTCAATTGTGTTTGACCAGGATCCCCATCTTACATTGAAATTATAAAGAACTCTTTATAAGGCTCTTGATAATGATATTAATTTGAGCACTTCCTACCAAAATATTACTAATAGAAATTCTAAATAGATAATTAAAACAATGTATGTCATGTTTAGGTCATTCTAACATTACTTTTATGGTATGTAGTAATAGTATATAACATTGGAATAGATTTCTTATAAAATAGCACCTAATAAATTATTCAAATAACATCATATGAAGAAATATATGGAATGATATTTCATACCCAAACTTTTTTAAATGAAATTAGTTAAAGGAATCTCATTGGAAAAAACATGTTAAAGTGAAGAAAACAAAGGTAAAGGCTATTTAACATCACATTAATTCTTCCCAATGTAGGCCAATGAGTTATGCCGATAATCAGAGGAATGATATAGAATTACAATTAAGATACCATTTTTCATTAATGTATCATTATGGAAGGGTGTAATATGGACCTATGAGAAAAGTAAACCAATACCCAAGTACATTATACCATTTTAAATCCTTTAATTAATTCAAATTTTTTCTTATCATTTGGAAATGTCACCAAGTATCTCAATAGTGTATGATGTGTTTCTCGTATCATTATGAAGGAAGTAAAACCCAAACCTAATACATGTGATAACCTCTACTGAAATAGATTTGGAACCTGATAAATCATTATTTCAATAACCCATAAATATTCTTGATACAATAGTGTAAGTACTGTGGAAGTTTTAGACACTTTTGGTAAAGGTACTTCATAGAAATCATAAAATGCGAGAAGAAATGTGGGAAAATGATGTTATAAAGAAAAACTTACCTCATGTGATTCAAAGGTAATATCCCTTATATTTCATTGATAAAATTATATTTAGAGGTGATAATGTAACACCTCAATTATTTAAAACATATTTCTTTTAGAATAAATTTAATTTCATTGATAGTTTGCAGTAAATGGAAAATTGGGTTAAAAAATTACTATATTAAAATATTATATAAACATAACCATTACAAACTAGACATAAAGTTTTAAGGTATGAATATTACTATTTATAATATAAATATTATGGTTTTCTATTGATTATAAATATTGGAAGAATTATTTGAATGTAAATGAAATATTTTTAACAAACATTATTTTTCTAAAAAATAGTTTAATTGTGCTTGAGGATGATTACATAAAATTATGTATCATGAATTTTGAAAAATTATTTGAAAAAATAAAATTCATTTTTTAATTATTATTAAAAATTTACTCTTAAGGTTATTTTTTTATTTTCCAATGATTTTTCATTTTTCTATGAATAGTAAAAATTACTAGATTTTAATTTAAAACTAAATTTTCATTTAAATTGTTTATATTTTGGGATTATATTATTAATTTGATTTAATGTAAATTTAGAATAATGTTTTATCAATTAAACCAAATTATGTCATTGGAATAAAATCCTTATTGATTTTGATATATAAACATTGATATCTGTTGAGCATTTTCTCATGGAAAACCGCATTATGTTCATGTTTGTGTGATTAATTTTAAATCATATTTCTTCAATTATGTAAATTTATTTTGAAAAAATTGATTGAATATTTTAAATAATTATAATTAATGATTTCTAATACCTTCACTTTAATTTTTGACAAATATTAAAGAGTGAAAATATGAAAAATGAATTATCATGGTTAGGGTAAAATGGATTTACCTGGGGTTAACCTAAAAATAAAACTCTTAAAAATGACACCCCAACTTCTAATAAACTATATCCTAGAAATATATACACATTATATCTTCTATTACTGATAAAAATGTATTATGAAGCATTTGGGAATGATAAAAACCTTGGTCTAACTGAATTATTTCAGAAATTAAAAGTGTTCCACTTGCCTCATTTATGAAATGCCACCCAATATCCTCTCTTCTACACACCATCAAACACTTCTGGTTCAGAAAATTATTGAAAAAATAAATTCCAAAATAAACTAATATAATCATGGGATCTATTTTGGGATAAAATATAACAAAATAAGGATTTGGAACAAACCTATTGAAGATGCCAGAATTAGAGGCAATGTTCTTCAACTTTAGTTTTCATTTTATTTCATCCCTAAAATCCTTCAATTATTTTTAAAACATGATGATATAATATCCTTTGTATGTTACATATACCTAGATGTTTTAATGTTATTATTATAAACTAAAACAATTTCCACTTCCATCAAATGGGGTATGAAATCATCATTTGTGTGTATGACCCACTACATCTTTGTGAACTGGTGTCATTAATTTTTCATTTACCACCTTTTCTAGTTGGATATAATGGTGAATATAATTTTTATATATAATATTTATAGAATAATCATTCATATCTATTCAACATATCATATACACCTTTTTTACATTTGAATCTGTATGCTACACAACAAGGTCACTTGTGTGTTTGGCAGACTACCGCCTTGGGGAGCAATGTGATTCGTTTTCACAAATGCAATACATATAAGATTACAAGGAAAAGATAATTAATATTTGTTAAATAAATTCCATAAATATAATATAAATTTCACATTTATCATTATGAAAATACAATATTTTTTTTATTTCAAACATAGAGTAATTATAATGTCATCGTGTATGTGTGGCATCCCTCCTTCACGAAGTGATGTGACTCTCTTTACATCCTCACAAAATAATGATGGTATATAAATTAGTATATTTATATAAATAATTTGGAATATTTTATATTATTATCAATATATAAAGACATAATATTAGTTACCTCTTTTCAGTAATGATCATAGAAAAATAAAAATGTTTTTGAGGCTTACTTATGGCCTACCGTCTCCATGCTCATAAAGTACAAAATTTATCAGAAACAAATTTAATGGTTATTATTAAAAATATATTTTATTTATAAATATGTTAATTATTTATTGTTTATTATTATGGATATATTTAAATACTAAAATATTATACCAATAGTCCCCTTCTGAAGTAATTTTTGACACCAAAGTCAAATCTCATAAAAACAATAATTGCAAACATAAATTGATTATGTAATCATATATAAAATGGTATAAAGTGTACTAAATCATATAATAAATATGAAAAATGTTCTTAATAAAGTAAATATTTAACATAAGTTTATTATTTAGGAATATATGGAACAAACGTGATGAGTTGGGCCCATTGTATAGGACTTCATCTTAATTTCTCTTCATTGTGTCATATTGTAATATTATGTAGCTAATTTATTTTTTATGATGAATATAATACCCTTTTAAATGTAATATCATTAATAATTCCTAATTCATGTTATTTAATTTTTTAAATTGAATTATTTCATCCAAGGGGATTTGAATTGAAAATTACCTTATGGTTAAAGTAATTATAAAATCTCACATTCTTTTGTAATTGTTAAATTTCTCTTAAAACATCCATTTTCATATGATAATTTTTCATTTGAAAATAAAATTATATTAAATATCCAAATTATGTTTTTATTGATGTGGTTATTACCAGAACCATATAACATTTTTACTTATGTTTTTTTAATTTATTTAATTAATTTCATAAATATTGACAAATTTGTATAAATTTCTCAATAAGGAAACATGATGATAAGGGGCATTGTTTAGTAATTAAATACATTATTAAATATATGAGAAATGTGTTTGAAATTCAATACACAGTTGGGTCAGTTATAGATAGCATGATGCTTCATCGGTAATCTCATTACATGAATTTGTTATCCAAATGATACGGTTTTTACCCAATAGTTTTAAACAATATTTAGGGTATATATTAATGATAATGGTATCATGTTCATGGGAAACATGATATCCAATGATTAATAATTTCCATCATTGAAATGTTTTTTATTATTATCCATTTTATTTACTCTTTCAAATTACTTGTGGATTCATTTAATTCTCCAATTATTGATTAAATTTCATGTTTTTTATTGATTTTCCTTTCCATATTGATTCTTCCTTAACTTAACATGATAATAAAGTTATTTAAATTACATTTGTGTTCTGATAGTTTCCTTTACACATTTATTATGTTTATTGATTCATGATTTCCTCTTAAGTACATATCCCTTACTAAGAATTTTATCTCACCCTTATTTTTGTCTTCTTTCCCCATGGTATGAAGAATAAATCATTGAACGAGTTTTCATTGATGCATTTCATTTTCTCTTATTATGACTTATGTTTTATTTTGTACTGCTGATGTAAAATGGGAATCAATTATGTTTCCCATTCGAAAAAATTACTAAACTGACCTATCATATGACATTTGATTCCTTGTATTTATGCCAGTGTAATAACATAAGACAAAATCTCTCGGATACTAGTTTCAGGGTCACTAGATCCACTAATTTCATGGATAAGTTATAATATATATATATATATATATATTGTGGGTCGTTTAATATTTTTAGTGAGTGATGAATATTCAATAATTTTTTTAATTGTATATAATATTAGGATGTTTCTATTAAGAAATTAATATAATTCTATAATTAGAAAAATCATTCAATTATAATAGTAATAACACTCATAATTAATGTCATGTTCCTTTATGGGTAATCAAGAGGAGATTCTTCCCCCTTCTGTGGGGAAGAAACCATAATAGTGGTGAATTGTCTCAAATGCTCTCTCAAAATAGGAATCACATTTTCCCAACATTAAAACCCTAGGAGACATCCTTGTGGAAATATTATACCATTCTATATCAAGTTTGTATGTATTTCACCAAAACCCACACTCCCAGGTCCAGTTCTAAAGGAACATTCATTAAACAGTAGCTTTGATACTAGTTGATTCAACACAAGATAGAAATATATTTATTTTACTTCAATTCCATATGTGTTAAATTCCACCTCATAAATAATATCAAAGTCCAAGAATAAAATGTTTCATTGGATTTTTCAATTTGTTATATAAAAATGTTATTTTGAAAATTTTCACATAATTAAACCATTAATGATTTCCTTTTTGAAATATTTATTGTAATAATTTTTTTCATAACCCGGGATTTTAAAACATAAGAAGGGCTAGGATAAAACTATTAGTAAGGGAAAATATAACATTGAATTATAATGCGTTCAAATCATTAGAATTTGAGAAAACATGAGTATAAGAAAAAGATGTTATAAAATAGAGCATGGAACAATTAGATTTGTCTATAAGACATGATAAAAAATTTATAATATCCAACAGTCAAACATATACAATGTACTAAAAGGGTAGAAACATTTTAGAATAATAATGATCCAAAGAACGTAACAAATGTGTTTAAAATAATTTTTCTTATAATAACATGCATTATAATTTATCACATGGTGAACAAAATATAACAAAAAAATTATTGCACAATATTGTAAGAAAAACATACCCCTAATTACACCCATAAAAAATATTGCGTTATAAATTTATACATAAAAAAACTAATAAACAATATTAATTGAATATATTAACAATAATTACACCCATACACAATATTTTGAGCTTAACATAACCTCAATTACATGCACGCACAATAATGTGACCATACCATAACTATAATTACACCCATGCACAAAAATATTTTCTCTTGAGATATCAAACATTACCAAATGAATTTTATGTCTATATAATTTAAGGCTAACAGATCACATCTTTAGAACTATATATATTTTTTCCAAAAAAACAATAAAACATTTATATTACAAGCATCACATAATTAACTCATGGGAAATAGATATATTTCAATAAAACGTACCTAGGAAATTCCTTGACCAATATATAAGAGGATGCTTGATGATAGTATTAGAAAATAATGCCAAATAATCATTATATCATTGTTTGAAATTGACATAGATGAAAACAACCTTTTTAAGGAAAACACATTTACTGATACCACAAACAATGGGATCAAGTGTTTGATTTTTTAGTACATATAGTTTAATTCCGTGAAATTAAAATATTTTATTATAATTTAGAGGTTAATTTTAGAAAAATAATTTCCAATATAATAAATCCATTTAAGATATAGGGATAAATGGAAGAAAACCAATATATAAGTTTCCAAACAACATTTTTCAAAATTTTCAAACAATAAGAAGTTAATGATCATTTTAAAAAGGAATTTTTGAAATGGTAAAGTGAAAACTTTTCAAAAAAATTAATTTTAGAAATAATATTCTATAATTTAACCTTAAAAATACTTGAATTTAATATCATAGAAATTTGGAGTGGATAAATAAACATTTGATCAAAATCGGAATAATTTTTTAAATATTTTTAAAATAACTTGTTGAAACCCACATCTTAAAAATAGTAGTTAATATTGATTTTTTTTAAAGGAAAATATAATTCTCACAAGAGACAATACACATTTTTATTTCAATAAAATAAATGGGAAAAATTCAGAATGAAATAATAAGGATAGATAATAAATAATATCATTCTGAAAAATACAATTTATTTTTAACAACTTGTAGTTGGGGTTTGGATTTGTGGTAAGCACCATGTAATCCTACATGAAAAATGGGGGTTCAAAACCCATCGGGCGCAGGCATTGTAGCAGTAACGTATCATACTATAGTGGTGGTGGTATTTTAGTGGTGGAAGGTCGTTGTAGCGGTGGCAGGGCACAGGAGCATCGGCGGATATGTGGTACTGTAGTAGGTAGGTACTGTAGTAGTACTATTCACAGAATGGGCATTGGGCCACAAAAATTGGGCTTATGGGCCATGTATTAGGTTAAATGCCCACTGCGCCTTCGGGCTATGTAATGGGTCTCCCTCTACCCAGTTTAAAGAGGTCTTTTCTTTGCTTTAATAATAAATGAGGCTTTGGCCCCAACCTTTTAAAAAAATTATTATTAACAGCTTTATTCATTTATGTCCATGGAATCCATCAATTAAGAATCTTAGAGTTCAAAGATTAATTTTCCCCAAATATAAATAAAACATTTAATCAAAAAAATTGTGCATAGGAAAAAAATATAAAAGAATTATTTTTAAGAAGTATCATTGTATCTCATATAAATGGAATTTGGGTTGAGGAAATCCCTTAATACATTAAAATATCCTTATTTGAAATCCCATGAATGATAAAATATTATATGGATTTCCAAATCCATTAAATTTTATGGAAATATGAAAAGAAATTCATATTTTATTCGATACACAAAAATATATAAAATTGTTGTTGAAAATTTCTTCACGCTCAATGAAATAAAATATAGATGAGAAACCATCGTATCTTTTATAACATTGAATAAAAACCCTATCAAAAATCTAAAATGATCTAAAATTTATTCACAATAAATAAAAATATATTTTAGGTGAAATGGGTCCAAGGTTCATTATGAAAATAATATTAATAAAAATTTGTTCAAATTATGAAACATTCCTCAAATAAGGGAATTTCAGATGAAAATTCCTTATGAACATCATTATTCATTAAGTAAGAAACATTCGTAATTTGGTTATGTGATATAAATGTAAACCAATAGAAAAAATGAATAAATTAACTATAATAAAATCACAATTAATTGTATACACAACTTATAATAATAAATTTAAATAAGAATCATTACAAATAATGAAAGTGTGTTGAGCTAGTAAACACAATTACCCTAAATCATCACTTCGATGAAAACACTTTATACTCAAGTATAATAAACATAAAAATCATAATTATTAAATTGTTAACCACATTAAAATATATAACCATATATATACATCAATTATAATTATTGATTAGAAATTTATTTTTAAGTTATAGTTTTTTTCTTTTGAGTTGTGGATATGATTCACGAACAAAGAATCAGAGTCAGGCATATTTGGGCATTTTTTAATCGAAAAAATTTCATATGTTAATAATAAGTTAAATATTAATATTTACTTCCTAGAACAAAAATAATTTTAAAAAAATAATTTCAGTTTTTAATTAACATTCTTATAATCAGCTATGTTGGGTGGTTATCAAAAATAAAATATTTCATTCTATAGAGGTGGTGGTCAAAACAAACACACAAATGGATTTTTAATTTTCCTAAGAGTGGAAAGTTCGTTAAAATTGGATTAATATTTCAGCATAAAAATCATTTAATAAAAATCATATTTATTCATTAAATAAACCATTTTAACCATTCCATATATGTCGTAGATGAAAATTTTAATACAACGTTGAAAGAGGCAGTCTCCACACATACCCATTGATGACTGATGTGGATCTAAATCACATGACTTTTCCACATCTTTTATTTATTTATTTTTATGTTTTACTCGATTATTTTTACACTTTTCATTAATTATTTGGACTTTTTTAATTATAAAACTAAATTGATTAATTATTAATTTTTTATATCTAATTTTGTATTTATGTCCTCTTTATTAATTATGTTTTACAAACAAAGTTTTTAGGTTTATTATTCTTTTTCTACTTAATTTTTATATGTTGATGTGACGCTTTATTAATTTTTGGTGTTTTAGGCTACTAATTAATTAGTTGATTAATTTACATCAACTAATTAATTTAGAAAATATTTTTTTTTATTTTTTTTAATAACAACCAATTTTATTTTTAGTTTTAAAAAACTAACTTAATTCTTCAAATTTACTATTTTAATTAAATTTATTAATTTAAAATTAAATTATGAATCATCTTGACTTTTTAATCACATGAAAAATTTATTAATTAATCATTTAATCTTTGTATTTATAATTAATTAACTCAATCTTTAAATTAATATCTAAACATTTAATTTTGATTGATTTAAATAAATTAAATTTATTAATTATTTTAAATCTAATTGTTTTAACCTGTTTTGATTTTATTTATTAATTTATATCATTTTAAAATTTAATCTAACAATTATTTTTGGTAACTTAATTATTCTATTGAAAAAATTAGTTAGTTTTTAATATAAGTCATGTGTTTAGTTTTTATTTAATATAATATATTAATCAATTTTTTTTATTTTTTTATTAATTAACCATGTTTAGTTTTGTAAGTTAATAAACTCATCATTCTCATTATATTATTTTTGTAGATGACACATCGTTCCTTAGTGTCGGTGACTCAATGACTCACTTATGCTGCACTTACCATGTCACACCCGTCATCTTTAAATAAGTTATTTTATTAATTTTATCTGCGTCGGGCAGTCCGAGGTTAAGCCCGACTTAAAATTTGAGGTTTTTATTTAAAAAAATGCTTGTAATGGTCTTGAGTGCGTCCAACACACTGCGGTCGAAGCTGCGCAACCTCCCTCAGTTCGCCATGCGACCTCGCCCGGTTAACCGCACTGCCTGCCCAATGCACGATTAATTAATTAGTTATCAAATTAATTAAGTTAAATGGTCAATAAAATATTTAAATTAAAAGGTGTTAAAGATGATAATTTTATTATGGTTATTATTATCATCTTTCTGTTAAAATTTTTATTGGTCGTGCGGAGTAACCGCACAGTTTCCCGAATCTTTAAAAATAATGATAATCAAACGAAGTTTAACTAATTATTTTAATGATAATGAAAATAATAATTTTTATAATTATTATTACAATTATCATTATTATCGTTGTTACAATTAACACATTAATTTAGTTATCTTTTTATTTGGATCTATTTAGATTATTATTTTTATGTTTATCATGAGATACACTTTTTTTATTTATCTATTTTATTTTCATTTTCCTCCCATTGTTTTTTTCTTATCCTTTATTATTATTAATATTATTATTATTATTATTATATTTTCTCCCTCACATCCTCTTAATCCAGTCACACCGCAATGCTCCCCCCCAAACCCTACCTGTCGTGCGGCCTCCCATCAAGTGCCCAACCCCTCTTCCCTCACGCACATCCTTGCGCAGCAGCTTCCGGTCGGCACCCGGCCCCACCTTCTTCTTTTTCCCACGAACAACCGCACACCTGCTCCCCCCTCGCACCATTGCACAGACCCCACCGGCGCAACCCTCCCTCGCGCCGTCGCGCCAAGCCCCCCCCCCCTGTCCCGTCCTCCGGTGCCCCGACTCCCCTCGCACCGCCTCACGCTACCCCCACAAACCCCCTCGCCAGTTTGGCCGAGCCCCCGACGAAGCGGCGCAATGAACTAGTCGTGCCTCCCTCGGCCTCCTCTCTCGTCCAGCCTACTCTGGCGCCGCACACCCCTCCAACAAACCCCACCCACTAGCCCCCCTTGCGGCATGCCTAGTTTTCCCCATGGCCAGCCTCCTGACCGACCCATTTCCGGCGATCCAACCTCCCTTGGTTAAGCCCCCTTCTTCTTTTTATTTTCTTTTCTCTTTTTGAGTTTAGATTTTTTTTCAGCCGGGTTGTGGTCCGATTTAGGGTTTGCTTTTGGTTCAGTTTGGTTTGAATTCTTGTTTTAGGGTTCAATTGATCTTTGTGCGGTGCATTCGTGGTGCGATTAGAGATTCGCACCCATTTGTGGGAAATTCAGCGTCAAAGGTAGGTGGTTCCATAATTAATTATTATTTGACTAATTAATTTGCAAGTTGATAAATTTAGAATATTATTTAATTAATTTGTGTAGTGTGAAATTGTTTCTTTATGATGTTTGATTTTCGTTGAAACTGTTTAGTGGATTTGTTTATACAATGCATGTGTTTTTTGTTGGGAACTCTGTTGGTGATTTTTAAATTGTGTGGTTGACTTATTAATTTGTGCAAGTGGTGTGAACTGTAATTTTTTTACATGGTGTTGTGTGCATTTGGTCTTAAAAGATGGTTTGTGTGAGTTTAGTTGTTAACTCCAACTGATTTATTTTAAATTGGTTTATAAGTTTTTACTTTTGGACTGTTTATTTTTGTTTTGTAAGTTGTTCATTGTGTGATTTCAGGAGTGCATGTGACATGGTTTATATTTTGGCGTGTGTCAGAATATGTTTTATTTTGAAAAGTGGTTTTGAATGACTTTTTCCCTTTAAGAATTTTGCGACATGTTTGAAAACTATTTACTAAATTCTCTTAGGGGGTTGCTTAATTATAAAAGTGTTTTTATTAAACTATGCATCTATTTTAATTTAATGTGTATGCAGTGCAGATTAATTTTTAAAAACGATTCTGGTGTGCGTATGGTTTTAAAAGTGGGTTTGGGTGTGCAAATTGTGTTTTTGCGTGTGTAAGAACCCTGTTTTGATTTTATGCATTATTGTGACAAGTGACGTGAACTTGAAACTTGATTGAGCACAAACCGGGAAGCCCAGGTAGCTAGGAGGGTAGACTAGACTAGTGAGCTAGTGTTGCGGAGGTGACTCGATCCGGTTTCAATGGCAGGACTGACGATTGCAACACTAACTAAACTTATTCTTTTCTGAGGTTCGTGGTATTCTAATCCACGTTTTCTGAGGGTCGTGGACTACTATGCCATGTTTCGCCGAGACACGAAGATCTAGGGACCCAAGCTAGCTAACACCCCTATGGGGATCTCCCATGTTAGTGCTCGTTGGTTACTTTAAGCTCGTCGGTGTGACACTTTGGTTTTTTTTAAAGTAAGGGTGTGTATGTTTTAAATTTTAAGTTGTTCCATTTGAAACTGTTTTCCTTAATCCTGTTTTCATTAAAACTGTTCAAGAATTTAATTCTTTGCTTTAATTAAAATTGCAAATGTATTTGTCATTTAATAATTATGTATGGACCCTTTTTATTGGGTGATGTCTTACTGGGCTTTTGGATCACACCATACATACACCTTTGGGTGTATGTAGATTTTGTTTCTTGTGCATTCCAGGTTGTGACATCGTACTCAGCGATGATGGTTCTGGTTGTTGATGGTCTTCTCGTGCATGTTGGTGTTGTTTCATGTGGATGTTGTGCCTCTCTTGTTTCTTGGAGGATTGAGTTTGAAATTGAGTTTTTTTGTTGTCGTTTATTTTGGATGTGGGTTCAAGTTGTAAACCTATGAATTTGTTTTTAGTTTAAGGCCATGTTTGGTTGTCTATTTTCTGTTTCAGTTTCATTATCTTATCAGTTGTTTTGTGTTACTCTTTCGGGTAAATCGTTCTCATGTGTTAGTTTTGATACCCGATCATTTGTGCCAGCCCGTGGGGATCGGGAACGCCCTTCGGGCCATGTCGCAGACCGGGTCGGGCATCAGGTCGGGTGGCGACCAGACCTGGTTCGTGGCATACCAACACTCCTGTTTCAAATGAGTCACTGACAAAGATTCACTCCACCTACTGCCTCAATAGTGACTTAATGAGTCACCAACACAATTCCACTTCGGTCAAAGATGAAGTTCACTCTCACTCAGTGTTTTTTGTTTAATCAATTTATCCAATTAATTTCATCTTTAATATTAATTTTTAATTCTTAAATTTTATATATTCAGAATTAGTTTAACCTTAATAAAGTTTATTAATTATTGTGTTTACAAATAATAAATTAATTACATTATGTTAATGTTATTTTTAAAATTTATAAAATAATAATTAATAACAATCTCAATTGATTTATTTTCTCTATTTAGTTTCTATTTGTAGTTTGAGAATTAGTTTTATATTTTCTATTATTCAATTAATTAATTTAATTAATTTAAGTGTTAGTTTTAGTTTCTTATAATTAATTGGTTTAGTTTTATTTTTGCTGAAGTCGCCAATACAATCCAGTGGTAGCATTGTCCTACTGACGATGTCTACCTCATTAATCACCAAAAACATTTTTTTACCATCTCATGAATACCCTATCGGTGAGACTTCTCACCGACTCCTTCACCCTCCCACATCAGTCCACATCGGTAGCTCCAGTTTTCCTCTGTCGGTGAGACGTCTCATCGATACATCCACCCCCATCATCTTGCCGCGCACCAACTCTCCCTTCTCTGTGTATCATTGATGCACCCAGCTACCAAGGCTTCATTCCTCCCCTGCCTCAACTACTGACGTGTAGCACACCTTCACCAACGTGTCGGTGACTCCACTATCTTAATGACGCACCCAAACTCCTTCGGTCTTCCACACTGCTACAGATACTCCTGTGTCTCAACCCACACTTCCAAATCTCAACCCCATTCCACCATAAACTACAGATCAAATTGAAATCTGAACCTAAAATCAGCAAAACAATTCCAGATTCATAATTGGCATGAAAAACGTTTAGAAATTTTGTTGCCCAATATTAGGAGCATAAATGTTGCCCCTTCCAAGCTACTACAATGCCTGTACAGTATATATAAAATAAAAATCTTTCTAGTTGTCCTAGCCGGCCGAGGGGCTTGCTGGGTGTACCCCAGGGCCGGCCCTATCCAGATCTAATGAAATTGAATATGCATTTCATTTGAACTATCATGTAACTAAGCGTCTGTGACATGGAGAACCGCCACCGAGGAGGGCTTCGACGCTGGACCAGGATAACGCCACTGCGCATCGGGCCGTCTCATGTTGCTGCAGAAGGAGGTCCCGCCACTGTTGAGGTGGAGCCGAGGATCTGGAAAACAAACCAGAACCCGTTTGTCACCTGATGCTCCAGCACGGCTATTTGTGGTAGAGGGAACCGCCGCCGCTCGAATAAATACTTTACTAAATATAAAATAAATGTGTATAAAACAAAAAATCTAATAATTTTGATTTAAATTTTAAAAAATGTAAACAGAATTAAATATAGAAATAAATAAAAAATAAAATAAATAAAATAAAATAAATGTTTATAAAACAAAATTATTAATAATAACTTCTAAATAAAATTCAAATAAATTAAATTAAATTAACTTAAATAAATACTTTACTAAATATAATATTTTTGATTTAACTTTTAAAATAATATATTCATAATTATAAGAATAAAATTAATAATTAAAATAAAGTAATTAAATAAATAATTCTTTAATTTAAATATTTAACAACTAATTAATAATAATATTGTTTTAATAAAATAATCAATAAATAAATATTTAATTACAAACATAATAATCTTATCTAATTATAAATTAAAATCTTAATAAATAAATTAATAAATTTTATAATAATATTAAATAAATTAAGTAATAATAACACATAAAAACATAAAGTAAAGTCAACAAAAAAATCAATTAAAATGTTTATTAATTAAAAACATATATCTTTAAATAACTTTAAAACAATATTATAGCATTAATTTTAATAATTATTATTATTTATATAAGTAAATAAATTACATATGTTGTTATTAAATTATTAACTGTTTTAACCGTTTTCTTTTTACAAATGCACGCAGAAACTCAAAATACATCTAGATACATCCCAACGAACTCTGAGAATTCAGTTATAAGAGAAAGATTAAAACAATGTGTGCTACACGGAAAAACACATGTGTGCGGTTAAGCATTGAAGAACACTTGAAGTCGGTGGAAAACATGAGTGACCAACCAATAGATGACAGTGGATACATAAAGATGAGCAGAAGCATGATTAAAAAGAACTACCATTCAACATTCCATGTAAAACCCATTCGAGGGCATTAGGAGACACATAATACCCGGAGACGAAGGAGCCTGAGAGAACCAGCATGGAATTGAAGGGAGAAATATTTTCCTTTCTTTTTCCTACTATGTAATCAAATTATATTCATTTTTAATTCATTAATATGATCATAAGCTAATAATTCATTGCTTGGAAATTTGAATCTACCTGGTTTACCTTTTAAATTTCTTCGTGCACTTTCATTTTTCAGAATCACAATCAATCAGTGAGATTGATTATGATTCTCTATTTAATTGGTCACACCTCAATTGTTTTGTAATTAAAAATTCCAAGATCAACTCGGGATGTAGATCATGAATTCACTTTTCAAATATTTAATTTCATAAACATTTGTGTTTTATAGAAAGTTTAATTCCAACTGTTTCATTTATCAGACATTCATGTAGTTCGAATGATTTTGGTGTAGTGAACTCCTCAAATCAATCTTATATCTGTTGAGTTTCCTAGCGAGGGGGATTCTTCAACATTTCATTGAGAAGTGATTCTATACAATGTAGTAAATAAGTCAACCATTTTAACCAGTAGTTTAGAATTCCCGAGTATTTCACATGATCTGTTTCTCCCTAGTCCTTGGTTCTTTATTTTAATTTACTGTTTTCCATTAGTTTCAACATTAATTAGTGTAAGACATAGTAACTTTGTCAAAATTGTTTTCTCATTACTTTTTTCTAAAGAAAAAACACAAAAAATATATAATGAGTAAAAATTTAATAAAGAAAATATGTTTCCCCCACCGGTAACCATAGTGGGGTTTTTTTTAACCCTTAAATTACTGACATGCCTTCCTTGTGGTTTGACCCTGCACCATTATACTTTTCTAGGTAATAAATTTAATTTTGAGGGCCTTGAATACATCCGCCCCTATCAAAATTTGGTGCCATTACTGGGGAAGGCATGCGCTGACTGTCATAGGAATTATTTTTTTAAAATCAAATCTATAAAAATACATAAAAACACATAAAAATATGCAAAAAAAAATCTAATTCTTGTGTTGTACATTGAAATTATTTTGGAATTTTAATGTGTGATTAATCTGTTTCATTTTAAAAAAAAAATTGAAATACACGGGAACTGGAATCATATTGAACTATATTGTGAATCATGTGGAGATTATAGACACAGTGCATGGCATTATGCCTATAATAAACCAAAACAGATTAACTATATTGAGGAGAGTGAGCAACACGTTGAGCCCCAACCTGACATCCTAGAAAAACATGACCAAATTGTATCTAAAATGGATGCTAGGAACACCTGGTTAAACAAAAGCCATGAAATTTATGTTAGAAATTATCAAGAGAAAGATAAAAAACTCAAAAGGTTAGAAATCATGCTCTTAGAGTTTCAAAAAAGCTTATAAAGAATAAGAAGCATGAATGAGTAAATAAGAAAATGTCAATAGAATATTTGAAAATAAAATTAAAGAGGAGAGTGTGTCTGAATGTGAGAAAAAAACCATGTACTTTGAAGAATCTAATTCTAATGAACAAAATTGCAAAATAAACAACTCATTGAATGAAGAAATCAATATTGAAGATCCCATAAAGAACATGAATGGAGTTTAGTTGGATATTTTTCATAAAGAATTATAATTGATTGTAAAAGAATAGAATGTATTGTACATGGTACCTAAAGTTGATAAAATTCATTGTTTTAGGAGTTTTGAAAGGAAATCACTCAGTTTAAAGAAAAACATGAAATTAAAAATTTGAGTGTCAAAAAACCTTCACCCAACATTTATGAAATTATGAACAATGAACCTGAACATGAATGTGGGTCCACCTTGGAAGAGAACATTAAGCTAGGAAGCATAGAGTCTGAATTTTTTGAACCTGAACTGAAAACTTATTTTTCCTATTTTAAAACAGCAAACCCAATAATTTTTGAAATGTTCTTTGATAAAGTTGTTGAGGAAGTGTGCTTTGAAGAAAAGCTAACTGATGAACTTTCACTGCCACATTCTATGATTGATCACCTTTCGGAAACATTTATAAATAAGATAGAAAATAGTTTTGGGGAAATTTGTTTTAAGTTGATCAATATGAAAACTGAATTTATTAAATCTGAATTGAACATTTCTCCCCCTAAAATAAACTTTTTGGAACACTCAACTGAATCTATTTTTGAGAATGATTTTTTTAAATGAACATTAATTAGAGGTTGAACACACAGTAAAATATGGTTGGAGAAATGATTTTTCAAAAATAGTAGTTGATGATTGCTTATTTACTATTGAGGAATTACTAGAAGACATTTATAATATAGTGATACCTAAATCTTTAGATGAGAAAAAATTGTCTCTTCATTGTTATTCACATGTAAACTCAACTGAGTTGGGAGATGAACATTTTTGTGGGACTGTGAGTGATCTGGAAGAGGATCCATTTTTGGATGATAATTTTAAAACTACTCAAGATTTTCGTGATAACCCTCTATAGGATCCTTCTATTCAGAACTCACACACAAGCACCCTTGAATTTGAATTTGTTGGAGTTATTGTTATGAGTGATAATTGTGAGGATAATGCCACAGCCCTTGAAGCAACTATTTCTCTGCTATCCCTTCATGAAAAATTTAATATCATCAAACCCAAACAAAACCTTGAAGTGGACAACACTACTGCCAAGATATAATTTGATGTGTCTAATCATAAAATTTTCTTAATAGAATTTGAGGGAGTTCAATCCTTTCATCTTGAACATACTTGTCTTAAAAATTCAATAAAAAAGAATTCAGGTGATGAATTTTCTACTCTACTTGATAACTCCCTTGAGAACCTCACTATTGTTAAAGGGTACTTCTTAAGGGGTTTTATAGATTTTGGAAAAATAGTTTTTATTTTATTAATCATTGGTTCCCACAAATATCATTTATTTATTAAAAACATTTTAAAAAAAATACATGTGGTGGTTCCTACTGATGAAAACACACCCACCTAGTAACTACGCTTAGTTTCTAGGGGAGTTCGGCTCAAGACATTAAAACTATAATTTCATGTGAGGTAACCCATTATTGTATTACTTTCAATAAAAAATTGCAATTAAATAAAGTCTAAATGAATACTTAAAACTCAGTGCCTCATGGGAGTCAACCCATGGTTTACTCTTGTCTTTACTTCCCTTCTTATTATGTTATGAATAAGGTGATGCTTTTCTATCTTTTTTACTTTTTTTTCTCTACTAGAGTGTTGTTCATGGTCATCTTGTACTATGAGTTTGATGATGATGGTTCCACAAGGAGTGTATTTCCCACAATGGATCATTCTTGTAACGTCCCGGATCTGGGTGCTACTCAACGGGTGCCCCAAACCTGGTTGGTCACAAGACCTCAAGCACATTTCCCCAAATGCCAGAGGCTGCCGACTAGCAGCAAGGGTATAGGTCTGATAGTGGGGAAACTATGCCCTCATTTTTCAAAGTGTATCACAGTGGAGAAAATACAAACATACAAAAAGAAAAATCAATAAACAATACCCTGCTGAAATGGACAATAGTACAAATGTAAAAGATGACAACAGACATATATATATATATATATATATATATATATATATAGGATGATGCAATATGTCCCTAATTCTAAGAAAGTAGTAAAAATAGGATACAATCTAATATAAAATAATATAGTATAGGGTACAAGTACATCAAAGAAAAACAAAACAGCGCAGCAGGAACTCAGCAGCATCACAAGCCTAAGCTTGTTCCCATTCTCTCCTACTCCTCAACAACAATCAAGTACCTGTATAGAGACTCTTTCCCTTATCAAAACCTGTAACAATATAATCTGTTTGGGCCCCAGACATGATTGAAACATGGTGTCAGAAATAAATCTCAATAGGCAACCACCAAAGGCCTGTGCCCAACTGTCAGTGAAAATGTGCAACAACAGTGTGCAATAATGAAATGCAGTAAACTAGGAAGTACGCAAAAGCAGCTACTCCTACCAGTTCCATTTCCATTTAATTATTATTGAACAATTCAATATAATTGAATTATATGTTTCCGAGACTCAGCCTCAGCCGACAGTCTCCTATACAGTGCCGAAAAAAAAACTACAATAGGCGATCTAAGAAGTAGAAGGTAAAACAATACCAAGCATGTGATTTAGCTTGGTAGGTATAACATAAGAAATCACCACAGTGAATATCCAAAGTAAAATATGTCCTCAGACATGCATGTCCTTACCCTCAGTTAATCAGAATCAAAACCCTCAGGTGATTTCCCTCAGGCATAACGAATATTGCCCTCAGGTGTACAATATATTGCCCTCAGGAACAGAAGCTACTACCCACAGGAATAAGAAAAGTTTCCCTCAGGCTAAATGAAACACTTTCCCTCCGGATAAAGAAAACACTACCCTTATATTAAGATAGCAACTGGGCTGAGCCAAACACATAAGAAAGCAATTATATACATTTTCTCTCAAGAAAACTCAAATCATTCTATAATAACGAGATACCCTCGGGTATCTTGGCTAAATGGCTAAACAAGGGAAACACACCCACGGGCTGGCCCTAGATCAAGGAAACGATCCCGAACGGCAGTTATTAAATATTTATTAAATTAATTATGAAATTATAGGTATTTAATTAGTCAAGACCTCAGCCATAAGACACCCTAAACATGGGCGCGTAGCCCAACGGTACACAAAAACAACTTGGCAGTTGGAAATAAACACCATACCACCTACGTTGATCACCTCTGATCAATATATGTGAACAAAGCCTCCTGAAACAACTGAGAATGGTGTAGATCTGGGATAAATGTTCACCCATTCAAACTCAAATAACTTCCCCTCGGGAAATAATTGGAAGGAGAGGTTCAAGAAGAGTGAAAAAATCACCCGCGTGGTTCAAATAAGATCGTCGACGAAGGAATCAGAGTCACGGTGTGTGATCGGGAGATCTTCTAAGATCCGACCATCTCTTCCATGCGCCAAATGAACTCACTGCCTCTTATGCAGAATGAGGAGGATACTACCCATTTATAATAAAAAAACATAACTAAACGGCATGTAATCTAAAGTACACAGCGTGTACTTCTCATTTTTTAACTGTTCCTCTGGCGGCCACTTTCCACTGCCTCACTGTTCATCTATTGATATGATTACACGGTGTGTATTTCTGAGTACACGACATGTTCTTTCATTCCACTGGCAGCTACTTCCACCACCTTACATTTAACCTACCAAATGATTACACGAAGTGTATATACTAAGTACACGGTGTGTAGTCTGTTTTTATACCCTTCATCGCTGACAGGCCTACACGCCCTGTGTACTCATCCCACATGGCCAAAGTACATGGTGTGTGGAAAAGTATGCGGCATGTACCCACAAATTTTGGTATTTTCCCCCATTTTCCTTATTTTCTCAAAAACACTTAAGGAAAAAAGGAAAAGAAGAAACCCATACATCAAGAATAAGAACTGGGTTCTTACAAAATTCCCCCCCTTAAATAATTCATCCCCGAATTTCCCTTCCAAGGGTGGTGAAGATAAATCTGAGAACAACTATGGCCAATGAGAACATACGTCGGTCTCCCACTCCCAGGTTTCATCCTTCACTTGGCCATGCTCCCATAACACCCGTTCGAGAGGAACTGACCAGCCTCAGAGAACCTTCATGCTCCTATCAATAATACGAATTGGATGCTCCTCAAAGGATGCATCAGCCTAAAGCTCAACCTCTTCGGGCTGAAAAATGTGAGACAAGTCTGAGTGATAACGGCGCAACTAAGATACGTGGAAGACGTCATGAATGACCTGAAACCTCTGTGGTAACTACAACTGATAAGAAACCGGCCCGACTCTCTCTAGAATCTCAAATAGCCCACATACCTCGGTGAAAGTTTACCATGTATCCTGATCCGCCTATGTCCCAACCTCGGTGAAACACGCATGAAAACCTAATCCCTGACCATGAACTCCAAGGGTCTCCTGCGGCGATCAACATAAGATTTCTGATGAGACTGTGCAGTAGCCATCCGCTTCTGAATCAACTAGACCTCCTTTGAAGTCTCCTGCACAAGACGTGGTTCCAGTAAATCTGCCTCACCTGCCTCCAACCAGCACAAAGGTGATCGAAATGGCCTACCGTATAAAGCCTTGTAAGGACCCATCTCAATAGTTTCCTAAAAACTATTATTGTATTAAAACTTGACCATGGTTATGTGATTCTCCCAAGATCCCCCAAAGTCCAGGAATCATTCACAAAATATTTCCTCAAGCACCTGTATCATATGCTCTGACTGGCCATCGGTATGAGGGTGGTAAGCTGTGCTCAGAAGCACCTATGTACCCAGTGCCCTCTGAAAACTCTGCCAGAAACGAGACATAAAACGGGCGTCCCTATCTGAAATGATAGAACGAGGGACCACATGAAGGCGTACCACCTCTCAGATATACAACTTTCCGATATCACCAACAATGAAGGTCTCCTTGATCGGAAAAAAGTGAGATACCTTCATAAGTCTGTCCACAACAACCCACACGACATCATTGCCTCGAGGTGACCTCGGCAACCCGATCAAGAATCCCATCGCGACAACATTCCATTTCCACTCTGGAATAAGTAACTTTTGTAACAGTTTGGCTACCCTCTGATGCTCTTCCTTCACCTGCTGATAGTTATAACATCTTGTAACAAAACCAGCTGCCTCCTGTTTCATACTTGGCCACCAATACTGACGTCTCAAGTAACGATGCATTTTGGTAACCCTAGGACGCACTGCCCAAGCTGAAGCATGAAACTCCCGCATCAACTCCTCGTGTATATCCCATGGAACCCACAATCGTCCACGGATACATAGTTGCTCATCATCATTTATCATCTAACTGGGAGAGGGGTCATCACTTGCCACCAACTCCCGTATAACATAGCCTTCTGAATCTGATAGCTGTCTCATCCTCACTCGATCTAGGAGGGTAGAAGTCATAGCTAAGGAAGAAATATAGGTTCTCCCCTGACTATTGTGCATTTCCAAATGAATCTTAGAGAACAATTCCATAAGCTACCACTCACCACTGGCCTCCTGCACTGCCTGTATCTAAGTCCCCCTACTTAGTGTATCAGCAACTACGTTACCCTTACCAGGTGTATAGGCAAGATCAAAGTCGAAGGACTGAAGGTATTCAACCCACCTTCGCTGTCTCAAATTCAGGTCACATTGGGTAAAGATATATTTTAGACTTTTGTGGTGTGTAATCACCACAAAATGTTCTCCCAAGAGATAATGTATCCAACAACGTAACACATGAACAACTACAGCCAACTTGAGATCATGTGTCGGGTAATTCCTCTCATGTGACCTCAACCACCGATACCCGTATGCAACTACTCGATCGCACTACATCAATGCTGATCCCAACCCAATACCTGATGCATCACAACAAACTATATATCTCTTCCCTTGTTCTGGAAGTATCAGGACTGGTGATGATGTCATCCTTCCCTTCAGCTCCTGAAAGAATGTCTCGCAAGCTTCTGACCAATCAAACATCACACCCTTTATAGTCAAACCTGTCAACGGTGCTGCTAAGTGGGATAATTCTTGTATAAAGCACCTATAGTAACCAGCCAACCCCAAGAAACTTCGTATCTCAAACACGTTCTTAGGCTGCTCCCAGGAAACTACTACTCTCACTTTCTCTGGGTCCACTACAAATCCATCCTATGAGATAATATGACCCAGGAAGTGTATCTAGTCCATCCAAAAGTGAAACTTTGAGAGCTTAGTATATAGATAATTCTCTCTTAGTCTACTCAAAATGATCTCAAAATGGGTAGCATAGTCGTGTCGAGTGTGAGAGTACACCAAGATAACATCCATGAAGACTACCACAAAAGAATCCAGATATGGGCGGAACACATGATTCATCATAGCCATAAAAACTGCTGGCGTATTCGTGAGTCCGAACGGCATGACCAAGTACTCGTATAGACCATATTTGCTCCAAAAAACTACAAGCGGTATGTATAATGGTCTATCATGCAACTGATGATATCCAGATCTCAAGTCAATCTTCGAGAACACTATTTCTCCTTGAATTTGATAAAAAAGATCATCAATCCTTGGAAAGGGATATCAGTTCTTGATATTCAACTGGTTCAGCTTCTGATAATCTATATAATGTCTGAGGGTACCGTCTGCCTTCTTCGCAAATAGGGTAGGTGAACCTCAAGGAAATGTACTAGGTCAGATGAAACCCTTTACCTGCAACTCCTCCAATTTCCTCTTGAGCACTTGAAAATTTTATGTAGCCATACTATAAGGAGGAATGGACACCGGTGCCACTCCTGGCACAAGATAAATAGAGAAATCCACCTCTCGCTCTGGAGGTAGACCTGAAAATTCATCCGGGAAGACATCCCTAAAATGATCAACCACAAGAGGGAAATCCTTCTGACAAGTTCCCTAGTCATCTAGATACAAACTCACAATCTGGGCTCTCACTCCACCTCGCCCACGATGCTCGGGTCCTGCTCAGCTCACCTGGACATCCCATCCACCCTTGTATAGAAACTCTCCACCCTTTGGTGATCTGAAACTCACCCTGTGATGATAGAAATATACAAAGGCTCGAAAGGGTACCAACCAGTCTATCCCGAGAATGGCATCATAACTCGTCATATCTAAGACATAAAGGTCCCATAAAAAGTGACACCAACCAACCTCTAGGGGGAACTACCTACACTAACGCACACCTACCATTCTAATCCCCAACAAAGTGTCTAGCATCAAGATATCAGATGAAGAAGAAACACAGATCCAAAATCTCTCCACAACGGGCACAAATATAAAGCTATGTGTAGCACCAGTATCGAAAAGTACTGAAGATTAAACAAGAGAAACTAGAATTATACCTCTGATATTAGAAGGTCTGGGATCCTACTCTTGTTGGGTCTGTTTTACTGCATATGCCTGACTTGTGTCGTGGATCTACGACACAACCTGACTACCCTGAGATGACCAGCCCTACTGTCTCTGAGATCTTAGTGTTTGGCCACCATGGCCACGACCACCACCTCAGCCTGAACGTCCTGACGTATTCCAATTACCTAACTGGTAAGAATCCACTGGCCCTTCTCTTGCATGAAGAGTCTGCACAGAACCCCTCTCACTAGACACTGGTGGAAACGCCCTACAAAAGCACTGTAAATGACCCATCTTGCCGCAAGCTCGACACTCCACTAGGTCACATGAACACTGAGGTCTCCTGTACCCCTATTTACCACAATGGTAGCACATGACCTAGACACCTAAAGAATTCTTCTGGCTAGTACTACCACTGTGAGAGAAATCCATCTACCTCTTCCTTTTACCGTTAGAAATATTACCTGAAACTGGAGTCGAACCAGCCTGACCTGCACCACTAGTTTCCCACAGGTTCCGCTCAGTAATCAGTGCCTGGTTCACAATAGCATACACTGATGGAAACCTGAAAACATTCACCAGTGCTCGGATGTCATATCGAAGACCATCCTCAAAGCGTCTACCCTCAACGTCTCGTCACCCACCAGAACAGGTGCAAAACGCTGTAGCTTGGTGAAGCAGAAAGAATAATATATCACTAACATGGCACCCTACTGCAGATTCATGAACTCTTGAGCTCTATATTCCCTCAGCATCTACAGAAATAAAAATTCATAGAAGACTGCCTAAAAATATTTCCACGCCATGTCTCGGTGATTCTCAGACTAGGTGGTAACATACCACCACCTCTTGGCGGAATCACGCAGCATGTAAGTAGCGAGCTTGACCCTCCGCCCAGGAGGCATCTCTAGATGCTCGAAAATAGTCTGCATAGAACCTAGCCAATACTCTGCAGCCTGTGGTTCTCCATCCCATGAGAACATAGGTGGATGTTTCTCCTGTAAAATACATGTCAACTCTACCATAGTTTTGGAAGCGGGCAGTGCTCCCTGGAAGGTCTGCATAAACCGCATAAAGCCTTCATGGAACTGAGCATCCATTCCTGCGTCTGGTATAACAGCTGGCGCCACATCTGGCTCTGTTGGAGGATCCATTGGTATCCCATGTCCTACCATATCTAGAGTAAATACATTGTCACTCTCTTGGCGAAAAACTCACGGTCTCCTTGGCGGCATGACTCTAGAAGGTCAAACACACATCTTAGAATAAGATTATCAAGGACTAAGAACTAGAAGCATAAGAAGGGAACACAGAAAAGAAAACTTTCAAGTTTTACAAAACAAGACTACACAATGTGTATAATAACTACATGGTGTGTTCCCTCAAGTCTTTCACATGGGCGTGTACTTCTTCCAAAACATGTTGTGTAACACCCCAACACACGGTGTGTTTTCCCCACACACGACGTATACTTAAATTTTCTTCCCCTTCTGGAGTCCTTCTACACAGCTTATCCACATGACTCTCTTTTCAAAGAGACAACATGACATGTATAAGATCTACACGACATGTACTACACGAGCTTCACCGACCTGTGTTGTCCGTTACACAGCCAGGTACACAACTCACACTACACGGTGTGTTCCACATGGACACGGCGTGTACGACTTAGATTCCAACTTCCCATGTTGTTAGTGACATGGCTGACTACTCGACTGACACTACACAACATGTTACACCCACACACAGCATGTACACCACCCCATTTCCCTAGCCACACGACCAAGACCACTCAGTCTTTCACCGGTCAAGACTACACGACATGTCCCATTGGTACACAATGTGTACTAGGCGAACTTCACCTCCCCATGTTGTTAGTTACACGTCCGGATTCCTAGGTTACACTACACGACCTGTATAAGGACTACATGATGTGTTTAAGCAAATATTTCTCCATCTGTGTTGTTAGTGACACGGCGGACACATGGTCAACACGACATGGCGTGTACAACCGATACACGACGTGTTCCCTCTAGAGTTTTCCCATCCCGTGTCTCTTCCCTCATGGCCTATGACATGGTTAGAGACTACACGTCGTGTACTTAGGGTACACAGCATGTACTTAATTTTTTTTTCATTTCTTCCTGAACAGATGAGTACATGGTGTGTGTTCATAAAACCACATGCTGTGTTGTTTGGGTTTCTAGATAGTAGACCTTAGAAACTTCTCCAGAGCCCATTTTCCTTAATTTTCAAGCATTGGTATTCCAAATTCTGATCCATGGGGGACCATACTTCCTGCGAATCAATGTTTAGCACCTGACCTTCACAACAATAGGCCGGATCATGATCTGCTAAATTCCGGTCCAAGAGAGCCCATACTTCTCAGGAACAAAAGTTTAGCATCCATAAACCCAATAATAACATGTACCAATACCCTATAAAAAGTAGGTGAATATGTCAAGGTATCTATCACAACAACATGCATTTTCTAGCACAACATATATCAAAACAACATGCAATTTCTAATGCACCTGCGTGGAATGGAAACTATGCATGGCATGGGATTCTAACATGAGCCTAAATGATGCATGAGATGTCATACCCTCATCTCATCGAGTTGAAACTACATAGAACCCATGTATAAAAGCATAAACAGTACACAACAAGTGCGTTTCCCAATGATGAAAAACAAATCAATTGTAATAATCATAAACAAAAAATCATAATTGAATTTGAGGCAATCTAGTATTTAACCTATACACAGGGTAAATACTCTCGGGCACAGTTATTACCCAATCCCCTAGCAATATATCTCTTTTCATCATCGCCAAATAATAAAAATAACATAGAGAAAATAAAAATCATCTGATAACACTTTGTAAAATCCCGGATCTGGGTGCCACTCAATGGGTGCCCGAACCCGGTTGGTCATATGATCTCAAGTGCATTTCCCTAAACGCTAGAGGGCTGCCGATTAGCAGCGAGGGCCTATGTATGATAGTGGGAAAACTATGCCCTCTTTTGTCAAAGTGTAGTGTAGAGGAGAAAATACAATCATACTAAAAGAGGAAGCAGTAAACAATAACAAGCTGAAATGGACAATAGTTAGAAGTAAAATATGACAATAGTTTATATATATATATATAGGATGATGAAATATGTCCCTACGTCTAATAAAGTAGTCAAAATAGGATACGCTACAATCTAAAATAATAAATTACAAAGTACAAGTACAAAAAAGCAAAACAAAACAACGCAGCAGGAACACTCAGTAGCATCGCAAGCCTAAGCTTGGTCCAATGCTCTCCTACACCTCAACAACAATCAAGTACCTGTATAAGGACTATTTCCCTTATCAAAACCTGCAAAAATATAATCTGTTTGGTCCCAAGACATGACCCAAACAGGGTGTGAGGAATAAATCCCACTAGGCAACCACCAAAAGGCCCATGCCCAACTGTCAGTGAAAATGTGCAACAGTAGTGTGTAATAATGAAATGCAGTAAACTAGGAAGTACTCAAAAGTAGATACTCCTACCAGTTCCATTTCCATTTAATTATTATTTATCAATTCAATATGATTGAATTATAAGTTTCTGAGACTCATCCTCAGCAAAAAATCTCCTATACAGTGCCTCAACAAAAACCACAACAGGCTATCTAACAAGTAGAAGGTAAAAAAATACCAAGTCTGTGCTTTAGAATGGTAGGTATAACATAAGAAATCACCACAGTGAATATCCAAAT